>CM057477.1:60967446-65967446 GCA_030035585.1 Dugong dugon | reverse complement strand
ATTTGATGTTTAAATACCGTGTGCCAGGCACTATCTTAGGAAAAGCCCCTGCTCTTTTGGAGCTCACACTCATGGAAAGAGACAGACAATAAACACGCTATATATAGACAAAAAAATCTTTTCAAGTAGAGGCAAATGCTCCGGCAAAGGTAAATCTGGGTAAGGTCATATAGACTGATTTGGGCAGGGTGTTGTGTTATTAGGTGCCGTCAAGTCGGTTCCGACTCATAGCGACCTTGTATACGACAGAATGAAGCACTGCCCAGTCCTGCACCATCCTCACAGTTGTTGTTATACTTGAGCCCATTGTTGTAGCCACTGTGTCAATCCACCTAGTCGAGCTTCTTCCTCTTTTTTGCTGACCTTCTACTTTACCAAGCATGATGTCCTTCTCCAGGGACTGGTCCCTCCTGATAACATGTCTGAAGTCTGTGAGACGTAGTCTCACCATCTGTGCTTCTAAGGAGCACTATGGTTGTACCTCCTCCAAGACAGATTTGTTGATTCTTGTGGCAGTCCGTGGTATTTTCAATACTCTTCGCCAACACCACAATTCAAAGGCGTCAATCTTCGGTCTTCCTTATTGCTCGTCCAGCTTTCGCGTGCATATGAGGGAATTGAAAACACCACAGCAGGGTGAGGAAGGGCTACCTGAGGTTGCATGAGGAAAGGGCATTAAACTGATGCTGGGTAATGAGTAGGAGCCAGCCAGGGGAAGGGATGGGAGTGGAAAGTGTTCCTGGCAGAAGGAGCAACAAGTCCTACATCCTAACATGAAAATCAGTTTATGGGGTTGAAGGATCAGAAAGATGTCAATGTGACTCAAGCATAGTAAGAAAGGGAATAAGAGGGGATGAGGAACGAGAGGAGGGCAGAGCCCAACCGTGGGGAGCCTTGCAACCAAGACAAGGCCTCTGGATGTATTCTCAGTGCTGTGGGGAGTCCATGGAGGGTTTTCAGCAGGGAGTACACCCTTAAGGCTGGAAGCAGCAACAGCAATCAGGAAGCACTTGCAATAACCCAGGCTTGATTCCCAATGGCTTGGAGTAGTGTGGCAGTGCAGACATGGAGAGAAGTAGACAGATTTGGACCCAAATGCCTTTTGGAGGTAGAGTTAATAGGATGTGGGTGACTCTTTTACAAAAGGATGATGGAAAGAATGACTTCTAAGATTTTGAGCTGTGCACCTGGAAGGGCGGTAGCCACATTTACTGTATTGCGAAGAATGGAAAGAACTGAGGCGGTGAAGCAATCAGGAGTTCTAGTCTGGCTGTGTAAGGCTAGGGAACCCCATTAGAGACATCCAAGTTGAGATGCCAAGTAGGCAGCTAGGTATTTAAGATGTTTAGTACTTATTAAAGAGATACTTGTAACCTTGAATAGGATACTTTTACTGAACAGCTAAGTGAGAGAACTCTAGTTATATCAATTACAATGCAGAGCCCTTGGTCGGGGAGCAGGGGTGAGGGGGTACTGGGTTTGTTTTCCATTTCCTGTCTCCAGTTTATACTCCTGTCCCATGTACAAATAATGTGAGATTTCACATACTTTTCATAGGCATCTCAAGGCTCTTTCCAAGTAAACACTATTAATCCTTAAAACCCAGAAAGTATAAAAGTTATCAAATTAGTTATATGATGAAACTCGTGAAAAAGGTAACACAGCACTCTGACATTGTGAAAGGAATGCTAGAGATTCATGAGGCCTAGGTTGCGTGTTGTTCTGATGCTGAACAGGTTTCAGCAGAGGTTGCAGACTATGATCACTAGGAAGAAGGGCCTGGCGATCTACTTCTGAAAATCAGCCAATGAAAACCCTATGGGGAGGCGGAGCCAAGATGGTGGAGTCGTCAGACACTTCCGGTGGACCCTCTTACAAAAAGACCCGAAAAAACGATTCCATTATATATGGCAATGTGGGAGCCCTGAACATCAAAGGCAGAGTTGAGGAACCCGACTGAGTGGCAGGGGGAGGGAGCAATGGCTGAGAAGCAGCGAGGAGTTGCCAGACTGACCCAGCGAGAGCCTGAGCACTTCAGGCCTGAGACGTTTGGGGGTGAGCAGTGAGGCAGGCAAGTGGTGGTGCTTGGGAGGCGAGTTTTCCGCACTGGTAGAGACCCAGTGCCAGAGAGTCTACACCGCCACCCAAAACCAGTGAGAAGCAGCCCTCATCAGTGAAAGATAAGTACTTGCATACAGCTTACCGCACAGATCAAAAACACCCCCATAAGGGAAAAACTTCTCTCCCGTTTACCTCCCCGCTCCCTGCTCTGCACTGGGTCCTGGACCAACTTCAGCAATTGCTGAGTCCCGTGGGCCAAAAGTAGGATCTGTCACACGCCCAGAGCCATTCTTCCTGCCTTGGAGAGTGAACAAATTAACAAACGGGGAAAAATAAACTGCTGACTCCCCTAACCCAGGAACACAGGGTAGGCACATCTTCTTTGCCTAGGCACAGGCATAAGGGATCCATGGTCTTTGAGTGCCTTTCTCCCTGCATAGACTTGAGTGGGCCCATCTCAACAGCGTAGGCCCTCATTACTGCAGTACAACAGGGTATATACTGGAACTCTAACTTCAGATGTTTCAGCCTTGAAGTGGCAGGTACTTGACATTTGAAACTGCTCTGCCCATTAAGCAGGGTCTTCACCTACCCACATCAGGGGCTTGAGGACTGGAGGCTCCACCCGTGCCACCTAGCCACCTGCGAGAGGGGCCCATGAATAAGAGGTGCCCCCCAGTCCTTACAGCCAACAGCATTAGGTGCTCATACTCCAGCTGCAAAACCTACCCACGTACGCACTCTAGGGAACAGGGACACACCTTCCTCCTGAACACTCAGTAGCGGCCATCAGCCCCCTGCCTGCTCAGAGTATGTCCCCCTGTTACAGCCAAATGCCTGTGCCTACACCAATCACCCATGCCTATCTAGGACTGTAAGTAAGAGCCTACATGACACACTTGGTGGCTATATACCTGGGCACCTGAGCTGAATCCATACAAGAGGAGTGGGCAGACTCCTGAGCTCACATACCTAGTAACAGATCTAACCACCTGGTGACAGGACATTAGAGCTTCAAAGGTGCCAATAATCACACTAGCTCATATGACAAGCCTATTTGGGCATATCAAAACAAAACAAGAAGCTAGGACACAATAAGTAAACATAAAATAAATAAATATGATAACTTATTCATGGATCAGAGACAACAGTCAATATCCAATCACATAAAGAGGCAATCCATGCTGCTTCAGCAAGCTCCCAAAATAAAGAATCTAGAAATTTCCCAGAGGAGGAAAATTTCTTGGAATTACTGGAGGCAGAATACAAAAGATTAATATACAGAACTCTTCAAGAAATTAGGAAGGAAATTAATCAAAATGCAGAACACTCAATAGAAGACATTAAAAAGGTTAGAGAAGAGCATAATGACAAATTTAACAGGCTGCAAGAATCCATAGAGACACAGCAATCAGAAACCCAGAAGATTGGACAATAAAATGTCAGAATTAGACAACTCAATAGAAAGTCATAGGAGCAGAACTGAGGCAATGGAAGTCAGAACTAGTGAGACTGAAGATAAAGCACTTGACACCAACTTATTTGAGGAAAAATCAAATAAAAGGATTTAAAAAAATGAAGAAACCCTAAGAATTATGTGGGACTCTATCAAGAGGAATAACCTATGAGTGATTGGAGTACCAGAACGGGGTGGATAACAGAAAATACAGAGAGAATTGTTTAAGATTTGTTGGCAGAAAACTTCCCTGATATCGTGAAAGATCACAAAATATCTATCCAAGATGCTCATCGAACCTCTACATAAGGTAGATCCCAAAAGAAAGTCACCAAGACATAGTATAATCAAACTTGCCAAAACCAAAGATAAAGACAGAATTTTAAGAGCAGCTAGAGATAAACAAAAGTCACCTACAAAGAGAGTCAATAAGACTAAGCTCAGACTATTCAGCAGAAACCATGCAAGCAAGAAGGCTATGGGATGACATATATAAAGCCTTGAAAGAAAAAAATGGCCAGCCAAGAATTATATATCAGCAAAACTGTCTCTCAAATATAATGGTGAAATCAGGGCATTTCTAGATAAACAGAAGTTTAGGGAATTTGCAAAAACCAAACTAAAATTGTAAGAAATATTAAAGGGAGTCCTCCAGTTAGAAAATCAGTAACATCAGATAACAATCCAAAACTAGAACACAGGACAGAGCAACCAGATATCAACCCAGATAGGGAAGTCACAAAAGTAAATCTAACTTAAAACACTGAAAATAGGGAAACAGATGTCAACATGTGAAAGATGACAACATTAAAACAAAAAACAGGGAATTAAAAAATGTAAACATAGATTTTTGATATGGAGAGGAAGACAAGGCGATATAAAGAAAGAAAAGACTGGTATAAACTTAGAAAAAAATAAGGGTTAATGTTAAAGTAACCAGAGAGGAAACTAATAATCCTACAAGCCAAAATAAAAAACTAGAAAAATATAAAGACTCAGCAAACACAAAATCAACATCAATGAAAAAAGATGGAAAGAAAATACGTAAACAAAAATGACTCAGCACAGAAAATTAAGTGGAACAAAGAAACTGTGAACAAAATGCAAAAAAAGACATCAAAATGACAGCACTAAATTCATACCTATCAATAATTACACTGAATGTAAATGGACTAAATGCACCAATAAAGAGATGGAGAGTGGCAAATTGGATAAAAAAAACATGGTCCGTCTATATGCTGCCTGCAAGAGACACACGTTAGACTTAAAGACACAAACAAACTAAAACTCAAAGGATGGAAAAAAATATATCAAGCAAACAACACTCAAAAGGAGCAGGAGTGGCAATATTAATCTCTGACAAAATAGACTTCAAAGTAAAATCCAACACAAAGGATAAGGAAGGACACTACGTAATGATTAAAGAGTCAATACACCAGGAGGACATAACTATAATAAATATTTACACACCCAACGACAGGGCTCCAAAATACATAAAACAAACTCTAACAGCACTGAAAAGAGAGATAGACAGCTCCACAATACTAGCAGAAGATTCCAACAAACACGCCACTTTCAGTGAAGGACAGTACACCCAGAAAGAAGCTCAACAAAGACACAGAAGAGCTAAATGTTACAATCAACCAACTTGATTTCATAGACATATACCGAACACTCCACCCAACAGCAGCCAAGTATACTTTCTTTTCCAACGCACATGGAATATTATCCAGAATAGACCACATATTAGGCCATAAAGCAAGCCTTAACAAAATCCAAAGCATCGAAATATTACAAAGCATCTTTTCTGACCATAAAGCCATAAAAGTAGAAATCAACAACAGAAAAAGCAAGGAAAAAAAATCAAAGACTTGGAAACTGAACAACACATTGCTCAAAAACTACTGGGTTATAGAAGAAATTAAGGTTGAAAAAAAGAAATTCATAGAATCAAATGAGAATGAAAACACATCCTACCAGAACCTTTGGGATGCAGCAAAAGCAGTGCTCAGAGGTCAGTTTATGGCAATAAATGCACACATCCAAAAAGAAGAAAGGGCCATAATCAAAACATTAACCCTACGATTGCAACAAGTAGAAAGAGAGCAGGAAAAAAGCCCTCAGGCACCAGAAAAAAGGAAATAATAAGAATTAGAGCAGAATTAAATGAAATAGAGAATAGCAAAACCATTAAAAGAGTTAATAAGACCAACAGCTGGTTTTTTGAAAAGAGCAACAAAATTAATAAACCACTGGCCAAACTGACAAAAGAAAAACAGGAGAGGAAGCAGATAACCTGTGTAAGAAATGAGATGGGTGATATCACAAAAGACCCAACTGAAATTAAAACAATCATAACAGAATGCTATGAAAAATTGTACTCTAATAAATTTGAAAACCTAGAGGAAATGGACAAATTTGTAGAAATTGATTACCTACATAAACTAACACAAACAGACATAGAACAACTAAATAAACCCATAACAAAAGAAGAGATTGAAAAGGTAATTTAAAAACTCCCAACAAAAAAAAAAAGCCCTGTTCCAGATGGCTTCAGTGGAGAATTCTACCAAACTTTCAGAGAAGAGTTAACACCACTAATACTAAAGGTATTTCTGAGCATAGAAAAGGGTGGAATACTCCCAAATTCATTCTATGAAGCCAGCATAACCCTGATACCAATACCAGGTAAAGACACCACAAAAAAAAAAAAAAAGAAAATTACAGGCCAATATCCCTCATGAACATAAATGCAAAAATCCTCAACAAAATTCTAGCAAATAGAATTAAGCAGCATATAAAAAAAATAATTCACCATGATCAAGGGGGATTTATACCCAGTACGCAGGGATGGTTCAACATTAGAAAAACAATCAATGTAATCCAGCACATAAATAAGACAAAAGACAAGAACCACATGATCTTATCAATCGATGCAGAAAAGGCATTTGACAAAGTCCAACACCCATTCATGATAAAAACACTCAGCAAAACAGGAATAGAAGGGAAATTCTTCAACATAATTAAGGGCATTTATACAAAGCCAACAGCCAACATCATCCTAAATGGAGAGAGTCTGAAAGCATTCCCCTTGAGAATGAGAACCAGACAAGGATGCCCTTTATCACCACTCTTACTCAACACTGTGCTGGAGGTCCTAGCCAGAGCAATTAGGCTAGAAAGAGAAATAAAGGGCATCCAAATTGGTAAGAAATAAAAATATCTCTATTTGCAGATGATATGATCTTATACACAGAAAACCCCAGAATCCACAAGAAAACTACTGAAACTAATGGATGATTTCAGCCAAGTTTCACGACACAAGATAAACACACAAAAATCAGTTGGCTTTCTCTACACCAAAAAAGAGAATTTTGAAAAGGAAATCACCAAATCAATACCATTTACAATAGCCCCCAAGAAGATAAAATACTTAGGAATAAATCTAACCAGAGATGTAAAAGACCTATACAGTGAAAACTACAAGACACTACTGCAAGAAACTAAAAGAGACCTGCATAAGTGGAAAAGCATACCTTAATCATGGATCGGTAGACTCAACATTGTGAAAATGTCAGTTCTATCCAAAGCAATCTACAGATACAATGCAATCCCGATCCAAATTCCACCGGCATTTTTTAATGAGATGGAGAAACAAATCACCAACTTCACAAGGAAAGGGAAAAGGCCCCAAATAAGTAAAGCATTACTCAAGAAGAAGAACAATGTGGGAGGCCTCTCACTACATGATTTTAGAACCTATTATACCACCAACGTAGTCTAAACAGCCTGGTACTGGTACAACAACAGATACATAGACCAAAGGAACAGAATTGAGAATCCAGACATAAATTCATCCACCTATGAGCAGCTGATATTTGACAAAGGCCTAAAGTCCATTAATTGGGGAAAAGACAGTCTCTTTAACAAATGGTGCTGGCATAACTGGATATCCATTTGCAGAAAAATGAAACAAGACCCATACCTCACACCATGCACAAAAAGTAACTGAAAATTGATCAAAGACTTAAATATAAAATCGAAAACAATAAAGATCATGGAAGAGAAAATAGGGACAATGCTAGGAGCCCTAATGTATGGCATAAACACAATAAGCACCAGAAGAGAAACTAGATAACTGGGAGCTCCTAAAACTCAAACACTTATAATCATCAAAAGACTTCACCAAAAGTGTCAAAAAGCTTACAGACTGGGAAAAAAAATTCGGCTATGACAAATCCGATCAGCGTCTAATCTCTAAAATCTATAAGATACTGCAAAACCTCAAAAACAAAAAGATTTATAATTTGCCAATTATAAAATGGGCAAAGGATATGAACAGGCACTTTGCCAAAGAAGATATTCAGGCGGCTAACAGACACATGAAGAAATGCTCACAATCATTAGCCATTAGAGAAATGCAGATCAAAACTACAATGAGATATCATCTCACCCCAACAAGGCTAGCATTAATCCAAAAAGCACAAAATAATAAATGCTGGAGAGGTTATGGAGAGACTGGAACGCTTGTACACTCTTGGTGGAAATGTAAAATGGTACAACCACTTTGGAAATCGATGTGGTGCTTCCTTAAAAAGCTAGAAATAGAAGTACCATATGATCCAGCTATCTCACTCCTTGGAATATATCCTAGAGAAATAAGAGCCGTCACATGAATAGATATATGCACACTCACGTTCATTGTAGCACTTTTCACAATGGCAAAAAGATGGAAACAACCTAAGTGCCCATCAAGGGATGAGTAGATAAACAAATTATGGTATATCCACACAATGGAATCCTACACAACAATAAAGAACAAGGATGAAGCCGTGAAACATCGTATAACATGGAGGAATCTGGAAGGCATTATGCTGAGTGAATTTAGTCAATCACAGAAAGACAAATATTGTATAAGACCACTATTATAAGTACTCAAGAAAAGGTATAAACTCAGAAGAAAATATTCTTTGATGGTTATGAGGGTGGGGAGGGATGGTGAGGGTTATTTACTAACCAGATAGTAGATAAGAATTATCTTAGGTGAAGGGAAGGACAGTACACACCACAGGGGAATTCAGCACAACTGGACTAAACCAAAGCTAAGAAGTTTCCTGAATACAATCAAACACTTTGAGGGACAGAGTAGCAGGGGTATGGGTCTGGAGACCGTGCTTTCAGGGGACATCTAGGTCAACTGGCATAACAAAGCTTATTAAGAAAAAGTTCTGCATCCTACTTTGGTGAGTGGCAGCTGGGGTCTTAAAAGCTTGCAAGAGGCCATCTAAAGATGCATCAATTGGTCCCAACCCACCTGGAGTAAAGGAGAATGAAGAACACCAAAGACACATTGAAAGTATTAGCCCAAGAGACAGAAGGGGCCGCATAAACAAGAGACTTCATCAGCTTGAGACCAGAAGAACTAGATGGTGCCTGGCTACCGCCAATAACCGCGCTGACAGGGAACACAACAGAGAGTCCCAGATGGAGCTGGAGAAAGATGGGGTGCAGAACTTAAATTCTAGTAAGAAGACCAGACTTAATCGTCTGAGACTGGAGGAACCCCAGAAAGCTTGGCACCTGGATTCTCTATCAGCCCAGAACTAAAACAATTTCCGAGGCCTACTCTTCAGACAGGGATTGGACTGGACTGTGGGACATAAAGTGATACTCATGAGGAGTGTGTCTCTGAGCTCAAGTAGATACAAGAGACTAAACGGGCAGCTTCTGTCCAGAGGTGAGATGGGAAGGCAGAAAGCGTTAGGAGCTGGTTGAATGGACATGGGGAATCGGGTAGAAAGGAGGAATATGCTGTCACAGTATGGGGAGAGCAATTAGGGTCACATAACAATGTATGTATAAATTTTTGTATGGGAAAAAATAAATACTAAAAAAAAGAAAACCCTATGGGTCACAACCAATCATGGGGATGGTGCCGTGCAGGCAGCGTTTCATTCCTTTTGTGCATGAGGTCACCATGAGATGGGCTGACTCAAAGGCAGATGACAACAACAAGGATAACATGGCTTACAAACCAAGAGAAAAATTAATTTGGGCTTTGTGGAAGAAGGAGTGTCAGGGACGGTGTACAGGGACAGTGACCTCAAGAGCAAGGCCAGGATGAAAAGCCTGTAAGAGATGTGAATAAAGAAGAAACCAAAAGAAGCCTATTAAAGCTCTGAACCTGTGCCAAGCTAACTGAATAATGAAAAATGTGTCCAGCCCACAGACGTGTTTGTTTGACTTGCACATTTTGTTTTGTTTTAATTGAACCTGACCGTCCTCAGACACTGTGCAGTTTAGTAAACACCATTCTCCCCATCATCCCATGCCCCCGACAGAGCTTAGTTGTGTTGTATTCCCAGCCCCAGAAGGATTTGAGTTCACAGCTGCTGATATTTCCAGATTTGTTCATGTTCAAGTATTAAATGCTTGAACATATGCTGACCACAGGGATCACAGAGAAAGAAGACAAGCACAGGGGAAAAAAAGACAGGAAAAAAAATAATAACAGAAATTCTAGCACCACCATCTTTGCAAGCGGCATCTCCCCACCCCAGCCCAATTCACAACAGCTATAAATCACGTCATAAGTCAAGTGAAGTGGGCATCTACCATATTTGAGGCTGTTGGCCTCTTTCAACTAAACCAAACCAATTGCTGTCGCATCATTTCTGACTCGTGACGACCTCATGTGCCCATGTGTGTCAGAGTAGAAATGTTGTCCACAGGATTTCCAATGACTGATTTTTCAGAAGTAGATTGCCAGGCCTTTCTTCTGAGGCACCTCTGGGTGAACTAGAACCTCCAAGCTTTCAGTTAACAGCCAAGTGTGTTAACCATTTGCACCACCCAGGGATGACTCCTTTCAATTAGCCTTTCTGTATTGAGGAAAATTCTCGTGGTACGAGTTCAGTCCTGCTTTCCCAAGAGCCGGACTCAAATTCCCAGCCTGCCTTGTAGCTAGGCCATTACCTCGTAGCCTAAGTTCTACCAAACAGCAGCACCTTGGCCAAGCTGAGATGTGGAAAAGAACACGGGGAACCAGCATTGTGGTGGTGCTAGACATCAGGCTTCCCACAGCTGCATGACTGAGTTCCTGGGACATCAACGGCATTGGTGGAGTAGCAGGAGCTACTGTTGCTGTTCCCTCTCATGCTCAGTGGGGAAGAAAAACAGTGGCAGCAATTCCTCATCAGAACAGGTCTGCAATGTAACTTCACTCCTGGCAACTTAGCCTGGAGTTTAGCCCTCTCAACAATTCTTTGAACTTCTCAATATCATTTTATTTAACATTTTCTGTTTAATCATTCAAAATCAGCTTCTATTGCTTGAAACTTGTAGAACCCGGACTGATAAAGCAAGCAATGGCAGAATCCCTGTTTAAGGACTTTTCACTAGGGGCCATCTTGGGAGGGAGCCATCCACACTAATGCCTATGAACCCCAAAATCTGGGAAAGGAGCCCAGATTTCAGCAGGTCACCCTGGTTGTCACAGAGAACCTTGTTCTGTGAATCCTAATGCATAGTTTCTAAAGCAATGTCACACTGCACACCCATTCCGCAGTATCCTGGCAGTTTGACTTCATTGTCGCCATCCACAGAAGCAGTCACTAGATGTTCACTATTTGCCGCTGAGTTATGGAAAATGACAGAGCTGAGGAGTCTATTATCAGCCATCCTGGGAGTTGTTCTTGCTTGGGAAAGCACCTGTCTGGGGTGATGCACTGGTTCCATATTAACACAGACCTTTTCTTAAAGGAAGCAGGCAATGCACAGATTTTAAAACTGAACAGTAAGGAAGACAGCAAATGGGTTTTGTTTCTGTTAGGGCCAAACAAGGCAGGTATCCAGGGTTTCAGCAGCAGCAGGGATTTTTAGACAAAATAAAAAACCGTCAGCTGTAAGGAAGGCTATAGGACTGTGGGGCACCCTCTGCATGGTGGCCCTATGTTGCTGTTGTTAGCTGCCACGGAGTTGGCCTCCAACTCATGGTGACTCCATGCACAACGGAACAAAACACTGCCTGGTCCTGCATCATACCCATGATAGGTTGTGGATCAGACTATTTTATCCACAGGGATTTTGTTGGCTGATTTTCAGAAGTAGATCCCCAGGCCTTTCTTCCCAGTCCATCTGAGTCTGGAAGCTCCACTGAAACCTGTTCAGCATCATAGCAACACACAAACCTCCACTGACAGATGAGTGGTGGCTGTGCAGGGGTTGCATTGGCTGGGAATCGAACCCAGGTCCCCTGTATGAGGGATGTCTTGATTACCTAGTGCTCCCATGACAGAAATACCACAAGTGGGTGCTTTAACAAACAGAAATTTATTTTCGTACAGTTAGGAGGCTGTAAGTCTGAATTCAGGGCGCTGGCTCTAGGGTAAGGCTTTCTGTCTCTGTTGGCTCAGGTTGAAGGGCCTTGTCTCTGTTCAGCATTTGCAGGCTTGGCGTTCCTTGGCTCCTTGATGATCTTCATGTGGCATCACGTCTCTCTTCCCCCATCTCTGCTCCTTTGCTTGCTTGTTTAATCTCTTTTATATCTCAAAAGAGATTGACTTAAGACGTGGTCTACACTAATCCTATCTCATTAACGTAACAAAGAAAACCATTCCCAAATGGGATTATAACCACAGGCCTAGAGGTTAGGATTTACAACACATATTTTGGGGGGACACAATTCAATCCATAACAGTGGGCAAGAATTTTACCATTGAACCACAAGTGCCTCTTGCCCCATGTTTGTTTATTGTTGTTGTTAGGTGCCATTGAGATGGTTCCAGCTCATAGTGATCCCATGTACAACAGACTGAAATACTGCCCCATCCTGCACCATCCTCACAATCTTTGTTATGTTTGAGCCTATGGTTGCAGACACTGTATCCATCCATCACATCGAGGGTCTTCCTTTTTTTTCACTGATCCTCTACCAAGCATGATGTCCTCCAGGGACTGCTCCTGCCTGATAACATGTCCAAAGTACGTGAGACAAAGTCTTGCCATCCTCGCTTCCAAGGAGCACTCTGGCTATACTTCTTCCAAGACAGACTTGTTCATTATTCTAGCAGTCTGTGGTTATATTCAATATTCTTCAAAGGCACCATAATTCAAAAGCATCAATTCTTCATTGATCTTCTTTATTCATTGTCCAGCTTTCACATGCGTATGAGGCAATTGAAAATACCATGGCTTGGGTCAGGCACTATGAGTCGGAATCGTCTCAATGGCAATGCCTTTGTTTTTTTTTTTTTAGGTTTTGGGTCAGGAGCACTTTAGTCCTCAAAGTGACATCTTTGCTTTTTAACACTTTGAAGAGGTTTTTTGAAGCAGATTTGCCCAGTGCAGTGTGTCCTTTGACTTCCTGACTGCTGCTTCCACGGGCGTTGATTGTGAATCCAAGTAAAATGAAATCCTTGACAATTTCAATCTTTTCTTCATTTATCATGATGTTACTCATTGGTTCAGTTGTGAAGATTTTTATTTTCTTTGTGGTGAGGTATAATCCATACTGAAGGCTGTAGCCTTTGATCTTCGTCAGTAAGTACTTCAAATCCTCTTTGCTTTCAGCAAGCAAGGTTATGTCATCTGCATATCTCAGGTTGTTAATGAGTCTTCCACCAATCCTGATTCCACATTCTTCTTCATATAGTCCAGTATCTTGGATTATTTGCTCAGCATACAGATAGAGTAAGTATGATGAAAGATACAATCCAGACATACACCTTTCCTAATTTTAAACAACGCAGTATCCCCTTGTTCTTCTCAAAAAACTGCCTCTTGGTCTATGTTTAGGTTTCATATAAGCATAATGAAGTGTTCTGGAATTCCCATTCTTCCCAATGTTATCCATAATTTGTTATGGTCCACACAGTCAAATGCCTTTCCATAGTCAATAAAACACAAGTAAACATCTTTCTGGTATTCTCTGCTTTCAGCCAAGGTCCATCTGACATCAGCAATGATATCCCTTGTTCCACACCCTCTTCTGAATCCAGCTTGAATTTCTGACAGTTCTCTTTTGATTGATCTTCAGCTAAATTTTATTTATATGTGATATTAATGATATTGTTCAATAATTTCCACATTCTGTTGGATCACCTTTCTTCAGAATGGGCACAAATATGGATCTCTTCCAGTTGTTTGGCCAGGCAGATGTCCTTCAAATTTCTTGGCATAGACAAGTGAGCGCATCCAGTGCTGCATCCGTTTGTAGAAACATCTTAATCGGTATTCCGTCAGTTCCTGGAGTCTTGTTTTTCACCAATGCCTTCAATGCAGCTTGGACTTCTTCCATCAGTTCTTGATCATATGCTGCATCCTCAAGTGGCTGAACATCGACCAATTCTTTTTTGGTAAAGTGACTCTGTGTATGCCTTCTATCTTCTTTTGATACTTCCTGTATCATTCAATATTTTCCCATAGAATTCTTCAGTATTGCTGCTTGAGGCTTGAATTTTTTCTTCAGTTCTTTCAGCTTGAGAACTACCGAGCATGCTCTTCCCTTTTGGTTTTCTAACTCCAGGTCTTTGCACATTGTCATTATAATACTTTATCTTCTCGAGCCACCCTTTGAAATCTTCTGGTCATCTGTTTTACTTCATCGATTTTTTCCTTTTGCTTTAGTTACTCTGCCTTCAAGAACAAGTTTCAGAGTCCCTTCTGACATCCATTTTGGTCTTTTCCTTCTTTCTTGTCTTTTTAGTGACCTCTTGCTTTCTTCATGTATGATGTCTTGATATCATTCCACAACTCATCTGGTCTTTGGTCATTAGTATTCAATGTGTCAAATCTATTTTTGAGATGGTCTCCAAATTCAGGAAGGATATACTCAAAATAGAATTTTGTTGTTGTAGACTTGTTTTAATTTTCTTCAGCTTCAACTTGAACTTGCATAGAAGCAATTGATGGTCTATTCCGTAGTTGGCCTCTGGCCTTATTCTGACTGATGATATTGAAATTTTCCATTGTCTTTTTCCACAGATGTAGTCAATTTGATTCCTGTGCTTTCCATCTGGTGAGGTCCATGTGTATAGTCACCGTTTACGTTGTTGAAAAAAGGTATTTGTGATGAAAAGGTCATTGGTCTTGCAAAATTCTATCATGCTATCTCCAGCATTGTCTCTGTCACCACAGCCATATTTTCCAACTACAGATCCTTCTTTTTTGTTTCTAACTTTCACATTCCAATCACCAGTAATTATCAAAGCATCTTCATTGCATGTTTGATCAATTTCAGACTGCAGAAGTTAGTAAAAATCCTGTTACCTCATCTTTGGTCTTAGTGGTTGGTGAGTAAATTTGAATAATAGTCATATTAACAGGTCTTCTTTGTATGCGTATGGATATCATCCTATCACTAACAGTGTAGTGCTTCAGGATAGATCTTGAAATATTCTTTTTGACATTTGAAATGAATGTGGCACCATTCCTCTTCAATTTGTCCTTCCCGGCATGGTAGACCATATGATTGTCTGATTCAAAAGGGCAAATATCAGTCCATTTCAGCTCGATAATGCCTAGGATATCAATTTTTATGTGTTCCATTTCATTTTTGATGACTTCCAATTTTACTAGATTCATACTTAGTACATCCCATGTTCCAATTATTAATGAATGTTTGCAGCTGTTTCTTCTCATTTTGAGTTGTGCCGCATCGGTAAATGAAGGTTCTGAAAGCTTTGCTCCATCCACATCATTAAGGTTGACTCCACTTTGAGGAGGTAGTTCTTCTCCAGTCATATTTTGAGTGCCTTCCAACCTGAGGGGCTCATCTTCTGGCATTATATCAGACATAAAAGTTTTCACTGGCCAATTTTTTCAGAAGTAGACCACCACATCCTTCTTCTTAGCCAATCATAATCTGGAAGCTCGCTGAAACCTGTCCACCATGGGTGAGCCTGCTGGTATTTGAAATACCAGTACAGAAATTCTCATTTATATTCCTCATGATAACCCTTCCAAGAGGATACTACTAAAAAATCCTCATTTCACCAAAGGAAAATCTTAAAGAGATTAAATGGTCATAGGGGAACCAAACTTTCTCTTCTACATCAAAGTATGTTCCAGGACCCCTAAGGCCCCTGAGATCCTTTCAGGACATCCATAAGGTCAATACAAATTTCATAATAATATTAAAATGTTGTTTGCCTTCTTACCTCTCATTCTTTTGTAAGGATACAGTGGAGTTTTCCAGAGGAGATAACAGACTGATGGAAAAGCACATATGAGAATCTTGCTGTCTTCTATTAAGCCAGACAAAAGAGAGATTTTTCAAAATTGTGAAACAGGGCCACTGTCTTCACTAATCTGTTTTGTTCTATACAACACAGTTATTTTACATAATAACTTGGAAATAGTGTCTTTGAAGATATTAGCAGTTACATTAATATGAGACTATACTGGATTATACTAGAGAAACCCATGAGGTTGTACTGGAGAAGCCCTGTTGACGCAGTGGTTAAGCGCTCAGCTGCTACCCAAAAGTTCAGCGATTGGAACCTACCAGCTGCTCCACAAGAGAAAGATGTGGCATTCTGCTTCCATAAAGATTTACAGCCTTGTCTTATAAGGGTCACTATGAGTCGGAATTGACTTGATGGCAATGGGTTTTTTTTGGTATATTGGAGGAGGATGGCTCCTAATCCTATTTGATGGTGTCCTTATAAAAGAGAAGAGACACTTCCTTATGTTAATATGTAGTGGTTTATTATTGTTATTTTTAAATCAATTGATAAATAATTATGCTAAATGTTTTTAGTTTTCATTATTAATACAATAAATATTGATAGATATAGCCCACAGAAACAAAAACTCTTTGAAGTCCTCAATGATTTTTAAAACAGGACTTGAGACCAAAATTTTTGAAAATTTCTGCCCTACATTGTAATTGCCTAAAAAGAGAAAAAGAAGGAAGGAAAAAAGCAGGTTAAATACCAATTTACCTTGATTGAATTATTTTTACCAATTCAATGCCAGTGGGACACCTAGGTTTTCTGCTTATGTCATCTCTGTACCTTCCAACCTGAGGCGCTCATCTTCTGGGACTGTATCAGACATAGAAGTTCTCACTGGCCAATTTTTTCAGAAGTAGACCACCACATCCGTCTTCCTAGTCAATCTTAATCTGGAAGCTCGCTGAAACCTGTCCATCATGGGTGACCCTAGTCAACAGGACTTCTCCAGTACAACCTTATAGGTTCCTCTAGTATAATCCAGTATAGTCTCATATTAATGTAGCTGCTAATATCTTCAAAGACACCATTTCTAAGTTTTTATGTAAAATAACTGTGTTATATAGAACAAAACAGATTAGTGAAGACAGTGGCCCTGTTTCACAATTTTGAAAAATCTCTCTTTTGTCTGGCTTAATAGAAGACAGCAAGATTCTCATATGTGCTGTTCCATCAGTCTGTTATCTCCTCTGGAAAACTCCACTGTATCCTTATAAAAGAATGAGAGGTAAGAAGGCAAACAACATTTTAATATTATTATGAAATTTGTATTGACCTTGTGGATGTCCTACTCTCATTTTGCATTAAAGAGTTCATGAGTGACAGTGAAAGGTTGTGGACTGTAAAGTATCTGATTACAGATTCAAGCACCTTCTTTCTCTCTAATTCCTGAAGTACCTAGTTCAATGCATGCTCCATTAATATTTTTTTATTGTTCTTTATTTATTGGTTTATTTATTTTTATTGTGGTAAATATATATGTAACAAAACATTTGACATTTCAACAAGCAACAATCTTAACATGTTCAGTTCAATGGCATTAATTATGTTCGTCATGTTGTTCAACCATCACCCTTATCCATTCCTAAATCCGTTAATATTTGATTGATGGATGAATGACTAAAACTGATTGCTCTCACAGATAGAGGACTACTTGGAGCCTCTGATAAGTGATAAGTAACATGTGTGCTTGCCCCTGAGTCCACATTTACCTGCCAAACTCTGCAGACCACCTCAGCCCCAGCCAGGCCAGGTGCACCACAGCCCCGGATGGGCAGTGATCACAGATGTTTCCTTGCCTTTGCCCTATTTTTCTTGAATCCTGACCCCTGTCCAGATGCTGGAGCCCTGATGGCATAGTGGTTAAGAGAGTCCAGATTCTATTCATCCGTAAGGCTCAGCTCAGCTCCCATCTCCTGCCTGACTCTTTCCCAGAGGTGCTGTGTTAGTATCTGTTGTTGTTAGTTGCTGTTGAGTCGATTCTGAGTCATGGCCACCGCATGTGTGCAGAGTAGAACTGCCTCATAGGGTTTTCAAGGCTGTGACGTTTTGGAAGCAGATAGCCAAGCCTATCTTCTGAGGCATCTCTGGGTGAATTTGAACTGCCAGCCTTTTAGCTAGTAGTCAAGTGCTTAACCATTTGCACCACCCAGGCAGTCCTAGGGCTGCCCTAACAAAGTGCCACAAAGTGTGTGGTTATCGTTGTTGTTAGGTGCCGTCGAGTCAGTTCGGACCCACAGCCACCCTGCGTACAACAGAACAAAACACTGCCTGGTCCTGCGCCGTCCTCACAATAGTTGTTATGCTTGAATCCATCATTGCAGCCACTGTGTCAATCCATCTCATTGAGGGTCTTCCTCTATTTCTCTGACCCTTTACTTTACCAAGTATGAAGTCCTTCTACAGGGACTGGTCCCTCCTGATAACATATCTGTCTTAGTCATCTAGTGCTACTGTATCAGAAATACCACAAGTGGATGGTTTTAACAAAGAGAAATGTATTCTTTCATGGTCTAGGAGGCTAGAAGTCCAAATTGAGGGCGTTAGCTCCAGGGGAAGGCTTTCTTTCTCTTTCAGCTCTGGAGAAAAGTCTTTGTCATCAATCTTTCCCTGGACTAGGAGCTTCTCAGTGCAGGAACCCTGGGTCCAAAGGACATGCTATTCTCCTGGCTCTTGTTTCTTGGTGGTATGAGATCCCCATGTCTCTCTGCTCGCTTCTCTTTTATATCTCAAAAGAGATTGGCTCAAGACACAATCCAATCTTGTAGACTGAGTCCTGCCTCATTAACATAACTGCCACTAATCCCATCTCATCAACATCCTAGAGATAGTTTTCACAACACAGGAAAATCCCATCAAATGACAAAAAATGGTGAACAATCACACAATACTGGCAATCATGGCCCAGCCAAGTTGACAGGTATTTTTGGGGGACACAATTCCATCCATGACAATGTCCAAGGTATGGTGCCTTTAAACAACAGAAATTTATTGTCTCACAGTTCCGAAGGCTAGTAGTCTGAATTTAGGGTGTTAGCAGGGTCCTGTTCTCTCCAAGGCTCTAGGGCAATCTCCTTTCTTGTCTCTCCTGGGAGTCCCAGGGGTTCCTTGCCTTGCAATTGCAACATGACTCCATGTCTCCCTCTGTCTTCACATAGCATCTTCCCTCTGTGTATGTCTATCTCTTCTCCTCTTTTATAAGGACATCAGTCGTATAGGATTAGGACTCTCTCTACTCCTACTCATGTTACCTAACTGATAACATCTTCAAAGACCTTATTTCTAAGCAAGGTCATGTTCACAGGTACCCGTGGTTAGGACTTCCACATACATTGAGACACAATTCATTCCTAACAGATGCTAACCCACAATGAGCATCACTTTCTCTGACATCCTACAGGACTTTTTATTCGTGACATTTTTTTTGCTTCTTGACCTCATTCTGTCCTGCACTGCTGTCTTACTGTATCATGTGTGTATGTCTTGTTTTTTCTACAAGATCCTAAGCTTCATGAAGTTTCTCCAAGGTCTTCTGCATTACCATAAAGTCTAGCATAGTGCTATGTAAATTGTAATCATTTTCATCTAAATAAGTCATAGAAGTTTACAAATTAACTCAGATACATTACCTCACTGTTTTCTCACTACCAGTATCAGTTGCGTTTGAGTTGACTGCATAGAGTTTTCAATAGCTGATTGCCAGATCTTTCTTCTGAGTGTCTCTGGGTTCATTTAGTAGCCAAGTACATTAACCGTTTGCACGACCCAGGGACTCCATTTCCTCACTAAAGCCCTGTCCATTAGGTAAGGCCTTTCTTTTTATTATCTGCTCCTTACAGATGGAGGCTTTAAGATTAAGTCGCCTAAGGTCAGCCAGCTAGTGATTAACAGAGTCGGGATGCAAACCTGTGTCTTGTGATTCCCAACTCTGTGCTTCTTCCACTGTATCATGCTCTAGTTGCCTAATAAACACTTGTTTAGTTTACATGAAAAAAGAGCTTTGAGAAAAAAAATAGCAGGCCTGCATCTAGGTTATGAGTCAGAACAGACCAGAATAAACCCAGATCTCCTCATTCCCACTGTAGCACTCTTGTTTTCCAGAGATCTGTTCCCTTGTGATTCTAGCTGTTGAGGTGTTCAGCTCATGTGCTAGTTAACCTTATACGTAGCTCCCACAGAAGGGCATACAAACTAAGTACCACGTAAATGTCCATTTTTCTTCCTTTTGTCTTATATGGCTAACTGGAAGGCTTGTTACTGTGTTTTCCCAGCAAAAATGAAGAGATGCTTTATGAAATTATTTAGTGAATGCAAGCTGTGTCTATAAAATTTAATATAATTCACAACCCTCTCTTTTTTTTTCTCCCTCCACCTCATTTACTCATCAATCTCACAAGCGTTTACTAAGTTCCTAGTATGAGCAGAGGAGTCCCTGGGTGGTGCAAATGGTTAACATGCTCGGCTGCCAACTGAAAGGTTGGCAGTTAAAGTTGAATGAGTAATTTCTTGAAGTTTCTTTTATAAGGATCAGCACAAAGCTGGTTCCTATGAGGCATAGGTTAAAGATGTCCCAAATGTCCAGTTTTTCCAAACAGCTGTCCCACTCCGTCATCTCTAACTACTACTCCACCCCTCATTCTCCCTCCTGTCCTTCACTGCAACATCTCCCAGAACTCATGAATCATATCTCAAGGAAATGACTCACATGGTTATGGAGGCTGGCAAATCCCAAATCCATGGGTCAGGCTTCTCCCAACCTACATGGCTGCAGGGGCTAACGAATCCAAACCGGCAGGTCTGATGGCAGGCTGCTGACTGACAAGGCTGTGGAAGCTGGCAAATCAGGTCAGACAATAGGCTGCTGGCTCAAGGGGCTGCAGAAGCTGGAGAATCCCAGAATCAGTAGGTCAGACAGAAGGCTGCTGGCTCAAGCTTCAAGAACCAGAGGTCAGATAACCACAAACCAAATGAGGAAGAGCAAGAGCTTTGTCAGAGCATTCAAATATATATTGGATGCAGACCATACCCTCAAGGACTCTTGCCTTACTTGAGAAAGGCAGTGCCAAGTGTGTGACTTGAATAAAGGTGGTAAGGGTGGTGACCTGAATCACACCCTCTAGTATGGCAGTGACTCTAGATACATCTCACCCTAATCCTGCCTCACTAACATAACAGACAGCTCACTCCCAAATGGGACTGTAATCACAGGCATAGAGGCTAGGATTTACAACACATCACAAAATGGAGGACTGGGGAATCATAGCCTAGCCAAGCTGACACATAACCTTAACCATCACAGGTTCCATACACCCTATTTACATGGTCCCATCCAGTCATTGTTTGGGAGTCACAAAGACTATGGCTAGAAGGGTCACATTAAGTAATTCATTGCACCACACAAGTCCACCCAGATGCACCTTGGAAGAAAGGCCTGGCAATCTACTTTCAAGAAATCAGCCACTGAAAACTCTGTGGAGCACAGTTCTATTCTGACACACATGGGGTTGCCATGAATTGGAGTCAACTCAATGGCAACTGGTATAAATATGAGTAGTATGATCAGAACTGTAGTAGACACTAGAATAGCTTGCAGTGAGTAAAAGACATGCTATCCCTGCCATTAATGAGATTATCGTCACGTGAATGGAAGTGTGAGCTAGCACAGTATAAATGATTTGTGGAAGTGATGAACGATTATAGAGTAAGAAAAAGAGTTCTTATTATAGAGATAAGTAACTTTAGGAAGGCTTCATACGGGGAATGAACCTTGAGATGTATTGTGAAAGAAATGTAGAATATGGTTTGGGAACAATCTCAATCAACAGCCCCCAAACCATCCCAGACAATCATATAGTCAAAGTCAAATCTGTGTGCTTCCTACACAAATGTAGCCACAAAACAGGTTGCCTACCTCCCCAGCTCCCAACCAGCTGGCATCCCTACATAGAAATTCTGGAGCCCCTCCTAGTTGGAATCCCTGGGTGGCACAAACAGTTAAGCACTTGGCTACTAACCAAAAGGTTGGTGGTTCAAATCCACACAGAAACATCTCAGAAGAAAGGCCTGGTGATGTACTTGCAAAGATAGAAGCCACTGAAAACTCTGTGGAGCACAGTTCAGCTCTAAAACACATGGGGTCACCATGAGGAGTTGGAGTTTACTTGATAACAACTGTTATTTTTACTAGTTGACAGAGTTATTTCACGAAAGGGGATGGCAATCAAACTGGTCCAGGGAAAAATAGAGGAACGAGTCTGTGTACCTCCCAGTTACCGTTTACAGTGCACCTTCCCCTATTTGCTCAGGCTCTTAGGAACCACCCAACACATTAGGCCACCACACCACTCTCAGACCTGCATTCCTCAGCAATGCTCTTTGCCTTCTCTCATATGACAGCCACCTGCCTTTCCAAGGTCCTGTGTCCTCAAAGACTCTCCCCTGCTGTATCTGTATCTGTGGCCAGTGTAACTTGAGCTTAGATCAATAGGCAACCTTCCGAGGTATTACAGGTACACATAATGAGACCTCTCACTCTAACAGTGGGTCATTGCAGGGTACCCAGTAAGCCACTGAGACACACTTGGGACCAGATGGATCTTGGGTGCTTCTCAGATCACATTATGTGACTCAGCTATGTAATAATATCCTCCTGAATAGTTCAAGACATAACATAAAGAAGTGGGAGAGAGAAAGAAACAGAAATTGAGAGTACTGCGTGACTGTGTCAGACACTGAGAAAGCTGGACAAGTACAGTGAGCCCACGTTACAAAGACCTTGCAAGCTGAGTTGTTGCTGGCTGCCATCAAGTTGGCCTAACTCATGGTGACCCCATGAACAATGAACAAACGCTGCCAGGCCCCATGCCATCCCGATGATCAGTTGCAGATCAGACATTGTAATTTATAAGGTTTTCATTGGCTGATTTTTTGGAAGTAGATCACCAGGCCTTTCTTCATAGTTCATCTTAGTCTGGAAGTTCTGCTGAAACCTTTTCAGCATTACAGCAACACCCAAGCCTCCACTGACAGACGGGTGGGGTGGTTGTGCATGAGGTGCATTGGCCAGGAGTCTAACCCAGCTCTCCTGCATGGAAGGCAAGAGTAGTTGGTAACTGCTCGAGCATTAGGAGACACTGTAGGTTCTGCAGAGTGTAATATGACAAATGTGGTGTGTTAGGGAACTGTGTACAAGTGGAGCTGTAAGAAGAACTCACTGCAGGTCAGTCAGTCCAACCTTCTGAACACCATGAGGCTTTCTACACACATCTTCTAGACCAGAGTCTCTGAAGTGGGGTGTTACATGTAAGACTCATCCCCCAAACTTTAGGAAGAATCACTCCAAAACCTGTCCCCTCAAAACAAATGGAAGAAAGATGAGATTCATCAATGTGGGCAGGATAAATTTTTTCCAAATGAAGCTTTGACCATGAGCATATTGCTAAATATGCCGTCTAAAAAGAGCACTTTTCTGTTGTTGGTAGGTAGTGTAGTATCTGTTTATTTAAAAAGACAGGGGTGGTGGATGACAAGTTGAGTTGAAGAGTTTGAAAAGTTGCTCCCTTGTGATTCCAACAGTCAAATAAGGCTATGATAATTTATTTAAATCACATTATATGGTTCAGATTCTATTTGAGTTTTGGAGAATATTGTCTGGGGAAGAAGATGGTGAACAGAAGTCAATCTGTCCTTGGACAAGAAAGATGCAATGTGCTTCCAGGTGTCAGTCACAGCTGACAACCCACGATGTACAAGTTGGAATTCAGTCTGTTTAACTGTTAGCACAAGATCACCTTATAAACTATAAGACAGAAAGGAAAAAGGAGCGAGGGTCAGAAGAGGAAGAGACTGCCTTTCTAGGAATCTATGTCATGTGCAGTTAGGCTCCATGTTTCCAAGGCCACCAGCTGATGCATGCACAATGGCTTGTACTTCAGGGAGACAGGGCTCATTTCTTCCAAGTATCGTATATTGACTGGGACAGAACACAAGATTTAAAATCTTTTTGGATATTTAGTTATACCCAAAAACCAAACCCACTGTCATCAAGCAGATTCGGACTCATAGCAACCATATAGGTCAGAGTAGAACTATCCCATAGGGTCTCCAAAGCTGTAAATCTTTAGCGAAGCAGACCACCACATCTTTCTCCCATGGAGCAGCTGGTGGATTCGAACTCCCTACCTTTTGGTTAGCAGCCAAGAACTTTAACCACTGTACCACCAGGAAACCTCATGTTTAGTTATACTGGTCAAAGAGTGAAACAATGATTTAAATGGCTTAACACAAAACCTCACTGGATGTTTTTTTTTCAGATACCTAACACCCAAGTTGGGGGGAGGGATGGAGGGAAGGTTCTTTCCCCTCTCAGTCAATTCTCTACTTTGTTATGCTGCAGAAAGTAAGCCCAAGCCTGTGGCAAAGTGAATAGATTAGTTTAACTAAGGCACGAGGTGAAGCTGTAAAACTCTACTTGATTTAGTTTTATTTCAAGTAAACATATTTTCACTGTGCTTTTAATTTGATATATCCAGGGCTCTCAACACTATGTATTTGTATATTAGGATCACCTAGGTTAATTTTTAATACTAATGTCCATATAAGAAGCCTCTGTGTCACACTGGTTAAGCACTCAGCTGCCTACCAAAAGGTCAGTGGTTGGAACCCCCCGCTGCTCCTCGGGAGAAAGATGAGGCAGTCTGCTCCCATAAAGATTACAGCCTAAAAATGATAAAAAGAATCAACAAGATCAAAAGTTGCTTCTTTGAAAAGATCAACAAAATCAACAAACCATTAGCCAAACTGACAAAAGAAAAACAGAAGAGGAAGCAAATAACCTAAATAAGAAATGACACAGGAGACATTACAACAGACCCAACTGCAATAAAAAGGATCATAAGAAAATACTATAAAAAATTGTACTCCAACAAATTTGAGAACCTAAAGGAAATAGACTAATTTCTAGAAACACACTACTTACCTAAACTAACAAAAACTGAGATAGAAAATCTGAACAGAGCCATAACAAGATAAGAGATCAAAGAGGTAATAATTAAAAAACTCCAAACAACAACAACAACAACAACAACCAAAAAGCCCTCACCCAGACAGCTTCACTGGAGATTTCTACCCCATACTGAGAGAAGAGCTCACACCAGTACTATTCAAACTATTTCAGAGCATAGAAAAGGAAAGAATACTCCCAAATTCATTCTATGAAGCCAGCATAACCCTGATATCAAACCAGGCAAAGACATTACAAAAAAAGAAAATTACAGACCAGTATCTCTAATGAACATAGATGCAAAAATTCTCAACAAAATTCTAGCCAATAGAATTCAGCATTATGTCAAAAAAATAATACACTATGACCAAGTGGGATTCATACTAGGTATGCAAGGATGGTTCAACATTAGAAAATCAATCAGTGTAAGCCACCACCTAAATAAAAACAAAAGAATCACCATAATTATCTCAATCGACCCAGAAAAGACATTTGATAAAGTCTAACACCCATTCCTGATAAAAAAAAAAAAAAAAAAAGACTCTCAATAAAATAGGAATAGAAAGAGAAATTCCTTAACGTAATAAAAGGCATCTATACAAAACCATCAGCCAATATCATTTTCAATAGAGAGAGGTTGAAAGCATTCCCCTTGAGAACAGGAACAAGAGAAGAATGCCCTTTATCACCACTCCTATTTAACATTGTAATGGAAGTCCTAGCTAGAGCAACAAGGCAAGAAAAAGAAATAAAGTGTATCCAAAATGGAAAGAAAGACGTAAAACTATCCCTACTCGCAGATGATATGATCCTATACATAGAGAACTCCAAAGATTCTAAAAGAAAACTACCAGTACTAATAGAAAGATTCAGTAGAGTAGTAAAATACATGATCAACATACAAAAATTAGTTGGATTCCTGTACACCAACAAAGATATCTTCAAAAAGGCAATCAGAAAAATAATACCATTTATGCCAAACCAAAAACCCATTGCATAGTCGATTGTAACTCATAGCAATCCTATAAGACAGAACAGAGCTGCTCCATAAGGTTTTCAAGGAGTGGCTGGTGGATTAGAACTGCCAACCTTTTGGTTAGCAGCATAGCGCACTGTAACTCTTAACCACTGCACCACCGGGGCTCCATACCCTTTATAATAGCCCCTAAAAAGATAAAATACTTTGGAATAAATCTAACCAAGGACGTAAAAGACCTATACAAAGAAAACTACAAAACACTACTGCAAGAAACCAAAAGAGACATACATAAATGGAAAAACATATCATGCTCGTGGATAGGAAGACTCAACTTTGTGAAAATGTCAATTCTACCCAAAGCTATCTAGAGATATAATACAATCCCGACCTGAATACCAACAGCATTCTTCAGTGAGGTGGAAAAACTAATGAGCAACTTTATATGGAAAGGTAAGAGGCCCTGATAAGCAAAGCATTACTGAAGGAAGAGAGCAAAGTAGGAAGCCTCGCACTACCTGATCTCAGAACGTACTATACAGCTACAGTACTCAGGACAGCCTGGTGATGGTACAACAACAGACATATAGACTAATGGAACAGAATCGAAAACCCAGATGTAAATCCATCCAGTGTGGCCAGCTGATCTTTGACAAAGGACCAAAGTTCATCAAATGGGGAAAAGACAGTCTTTTTAACAATTTTGCTGGCAAAACTGGATGTCCATCTGTAAAAAAATGAAACAGGACCCATACCTCACACCATACACAAACACTAACGCAAAATGGATCAGAGACCTAAATATAAAAACTAAAATAATAAAAATCATGGAAGAAAAAATAGGCACAATGCTAGGGGCCCTAATACACGGCATAAATACGATACAAACCACAACTTACAATGTGAAAACACCACAAGAGAAACTAGATAACTGGGAGCTCCTAAAAAGTAAACACTTATGCTCATCAAAAGACTTCACAGAAGAGTAAAAAGAGAACCTATAGACTGGGGGAAAAAAAATTGGCTACAACACATCGGACGAGGGTGTAATCTTTAAAATCTATAGAATACTTCAACACCTCAATAACAAAAAGACAAATAATCCAATTAAAAATAGGCAAAGGATATGAACAGACATGTCACCAAAGAAGACATTCAAGCAGCTAACAGACACATGAGGAAATGCTCATAATCGTTAGCCATTAGAGAAATACAAATCAAAATTACATTGAGATACCAGCTCAACTCAACATTCCTGGCACTACTCCAAAAAAAATAAATAAATAAAAACCAAAAATAACAAATTTTGGAGAGGTTGTGGGGAGATTGGAACTCTTGTGCACTGCTGGTGGGAATGCAAAATGATACAACCATTTTGGAAAATGATATGGCGCTTCCTCAGAAAGCTAGAAATAGTCATACCATTTGATCCAGCAATCCCACTCCTAGGAATATATCCTAGAGAAATAAGAGTCGTCACTCGAATAGACATAAGCACACCTATGCTCATGGCGGCATTGTTCACAACAGCAAAACGATGGAAACAACCTAGATGCCCATCAACAGATGAATGGATAAACAAACTATGGTACATACACACAATGGAGTACTATGCAACGAGAAAGAACAACGATGAATCTGTGAACCATCTCACAAAATGGATGAATCTGAAGAGCATTATGCTGAGTGAAATAAGTCAATCACAAAAGGACTAAAATTGTGTGAGACCACAATTATAAAAACCCAAGAAAACGTTTACACACAGAAAAAAACAATCTTGATAGTTACGAGGGAGGGCAGAGGAGGGGAAAGGAAATCACTAACTAGATAGTAGATAAGTGTTAACTTTGGTGATGGGAAAGACAACACACAATATAGGGGAAGTCAGCACAACTTGACCAAGGCAAAGTCATAGAAGCTTCCTAGACACATTAAACACTCTGAAGGATTGAGTTACTGGGTCTGAGGGCAGGGGACCATGGTCTCGGGGGACATCTAGGTCAACTGGCATAACAGTTCATAAAGAAAATGCTCTACATCCTACTATGGTGAGTAGTACGTGGAGGCTTAAAAGCTTGTGAGTGGCCATCAAAGATACATCTATCATGTCTGGAGCAAAGGAGAATGAAGAAAATGAAAGACATAAGGAAAACATCAGTCCAGAGGACTAATGGACCACATGAACCACAGCCTCCACTAGCCTGAGCCCAGAACTAGATGATGCCTGGCTACCACCACCTACCACTCTGACAGGGATCACAACAGAGGGCTTCAAACAGAGAGGGACAAAAATGTAGAACAAAATTCAAATTCACCAAAGAAGACCAAACTTACTGGTCTAACAGAGACTGGAGGAATCTCCAAGACTATGGCTCCCACTCACCCTGCTAGTTCAGAACTGAAGCCACTCCTGAAGTCCACCTTTCAGCCAAAGATTAGACAGGCCTATAAAACAAACAGAAAGGCATAGTGGTTAAGTGCTATGGCTGCTAACCAAAGGGTTGACAGTCTGAATCCACCAGCTGCTCGTTGGAAAATCTGTGGGGCAGTTCTTTGTCCTATAGGGTCACTATGAGTCAGAATTGACTCAATGGCAATGGGTTTTTTATAAAACAAACAATAACACACAAGAGGAACGTGCTTCTTAGATCAGTCAAGAATACAAGACCAAATGGGTAACACCTGCCTAAAAGCAAAGACGAGATGGCAGGAAGGGACAGGAAACCTGAACAAACGGAAGTATGGAACCTGGTGTGTAAAGGAAAGGAGGAGAGTGCTAACACATTGCAGGGATACAACCAACGTTTCAAAACAATTTGTGTATAAATTTTTGAATGAGAAACTTATTTTCATCATAAACTCTCACCTAAAACACATATACAAAAAAGAGATTACAGCCAAGGAAACTCTATGGGGCAGTTCTACTCTGTCCTGTAGGGTCGCTATTAATCAGAACATCCATGTAGGGCCTGGGATTAATATTTTTAAAGCACTAACAGAGTCCCTGGGTGGTGCAAACAATTAACATACATGACTGCTAACTGAAAGGCTGGAGGTTAAAGTCTACCCAGAGGTGCATCAGAAGAGGTTATCTACTTCCAAAAAATCAGCCACTGGAAACCCGATGGAGCACAGTTCTACTCTGACACACACGGGGTCACCATGAGTTGGAGTTGACTTGACAGCAGCTGGTTTTATTTAATTAATCAGAATCTCCAGGAATGAGGCCCAGGCAATGTAATATTTAAAAGCTCCCCAGGTCGTTCTAATGTGCAGCCAAAGTTGAGAATAACTGCTACGTATGAAAGACACTAGGTACTGATTATAAAGATTTTATTTTTTAAATATTTGGCCTCAAAGAATAATGTCTTTCTGGAGGAAATTTTGACTTTGGGATTTAAGAACAACAAAAAAAAGGAAGAAATTACAAAAGTACAGAGAACCATCGGGGTGTGTGTGTGTGTGTGTGTGTGTGTGTGTGTGTGTGTGTGTGTGTGTACTTTGTACATGGGACATTAATGTAGTTCAGGGTCATTAAGCCCCGGGGACCTAGAACTCTTTTGGTGATCTGATGGAGGCCCTAGATCATTCTTCAAAGACATGTACATGCATGCATAATCTAGGAAATCATTTTAGGGAGATCACAGACTTCCTAAAATCAATGTTAAGGACCTCTGATGTAGTCATAGATTTTTATAACTACCATCTGAAGAACAAATAAGGATGTAAAAAAAAAAAAATCAAAAGAATTGAGAAACCTGAATATGAGTCTTGATTTTGGCCCTAAATTGCTGTGTGATTCTAAATAAATCACTTAAGCTTGCTAGGTCTTATTTTCATATCTATAAGATGAAATTTTTATCTTTTAGTTAGCAGCTGAGCTCGTTAAACCATTTGCACAACCAAGGTAAAGTGTAAAAATCTAGGATTAAGAATAAAGCCTGCTGTGGACTCATCTATCCTGAGACCAGAAGAATTAGATGGTGCCCAGCTACCACTACCAACTATTCTGAGCAGGGACACAATAAATGGTCCCAGATAGAATGGGAGAAAAATGTAAAACAAAACTCAGATTCTTAAAAAAGACCAGGCTTACTGGACCAGTGGAGACTAGAGGAACCATTGAGAACTCCCACAAGATACCCTTTAAACAATGTACTGAAACTACACCCGGAGGTCATCTTTCAGCTAAATAGATTGGCTGATAAAATAAACAATATCACCCGTGAGTACTGTGCTCCTTTAAATATCATCTATATGAGACCAAACTGTCAACATTTACCCTAAAGCAAAGATGATAAGGTAAGGGAACAGGCAGGGAAGCTAGATTAATGGAAACAGAACAACCAGAATGAAAATAATAGACTACATTGTGAAAAATGTAACCAATGTCACTGAACAATATGTACAGAAATTGTTAAATGGGAACCTAATTTGCTGTGTAAACTTCCACCAAAAACACAATAAATATTATAATTTTTTAATAAATACAGAAATAAATAAAGCCTGGCTTTTACAGCCATTGGTTCAGAGTTGATGTCATTTACTCAGGCTATGGTAAGACTAACTAGAGGTGGGAGCAAACTGGATGTGCAAAAAGTAAGCAGAGCTGTAAGGAAGACACCCATCAAAGGCTTCGTGCTCTTGGATGTCAATGTTTCACACTGACTTCATTGTCTGGGTTTTAACAGAAAGAAGAAGAGTATGAATGGAGGATGAAATGCTGCTATTGAATTTTAATTATTGTTTTTCACTCCTCTAGAAAAATAGATTAAGCAAAATGCAGAGTCGTAGTTCATGCTACTGTCTGTTTGTTCATAAAGGAAAATGCTTTGTATGCAGAAATTTCAAGTGAGAGGAGATGTCGGGTCTCCAAAAGCAGCTATTATCAAAGGAAGCGGCCAGCAAATTACTGCATTGGAGACGGCTGTGACGCGGTCTTGGGTGTCAGCCAGCTTCTTCATCTCTCTTGGTCAGAGTGTGCTTTTGAGCTGTTTATTGTACCCACAAAGTTTATCTAAGTGTTCTAGTTCTCCAAAATAAACTTTCTTCAACTACATTATAGAGTATATGCTACCTGGGTGGCACAAATGGTTACGTGCTCGGCTGCTCACCAAAAGTTTAGTGTTTCAAACACACCCAGAGGTGCCTCAGAAGAAAGGCTTGGAGATCTGCTTCTGAAAGGTCATAGCCACTGAAAACCCTATGGAGCAGTTTTACCCTGCACACGTGGGGTCACCAAGAGTCGGAATCTGCTCAATGGCAACTTTTTGTTCTGTTTTATTATAGAGTATTGCTTTAACTTTCTATTTATTCTTTTTACAAACCCTTGCTGACCACTTAGTATGAGTGAAGCACTGAAAATGAATGGTATGTGGTAGTTTTCAAGATACTCTTTTTACGTGTAAAGAGAACGGGCCATTTAAAGGCCTAATTGCCTTGATTGTCTCCCTCCAAATCAAGGATACCCTTCTAGACACAGAATGACCTGTCTCTACCTTCCTACCACATTCTCTTTAATCCAGACAGTGGCTCTTTACCCCAGGCAGTGAGGTAAACCACTCTATCACCCCTTTTCCTCCCTGGCTGCCAAATAGAGCCATTCTGGAGGGGAGTGTGTGTGCGTGTGTGTGTGAGTGTGTGTGAATGTGTGTGTGTGTGTGAGAGTTTGTGTGTGTGTGTGTGTGAGTGTGTATGTGTGTGTGTGAGTATGTGAGAGTGTGTATGTATGAAAGTGTATGTGTGAATGTATGTGTGTGTGTGTGTGTGTGTGTGTGTGTGTGTGTGTGTGTGTTTTCTCCCCAACCACAGGACACACTTCTGAATTCCAAATAATTGAATAATTTGGCATCTTATATAATTCAATAATCTGGTTAATTGAGAATTGCCACGTACATAAGTTAATTACCAGATGGCAAACAAATAGGGCAAAAGGCTCTCAAGTTACTGACTTCTTTTGTATTAATCAGGAAAATAAGCACCCAAGAGTTTAATAACAAAGTCATACAACTTTTTTGGACAGTTGATATTTTCTTTATGTGTATCATGACTAATAGTAATGGTGGTAATTCATCACATTAGAAAAACAATCAACAGTTCTAGCTGTACAAAATTAAAATTGATTGAGAGCCTATACCACCCTTACAGAGTTAATAATTACATCATTATTAAACATATAGCACAGAGTCAAAAATGCTTTTTAATAACCAAATGTGGGTGGTTCAAACCCACCCAGCGGCTCCACAGGAGAAAGGCCTGGTGAGCTGTTTCTGTAAAGATTAAAGCCAAGAAAACCTATGGGGGCAGTTCTACTCTGTCACATGGGGTCACTATGAGTCAAAATCAACTCTACAGCACCTAACAACAACAAGTTTAAGAAGATCTACTATATACTGAAGTCTAGTATATATATACAAATAAAGCAAAGTAGATTAGAACAAAATAGTATTAATGTATGTAGTCTGACTAGTTCTAAGGAGAAAGCTACTCTCACGATTATCTACCATTGACAGAGCATCCACTCTGGACTAAGCATTGTCTGAAGTGATTTGCATACTGATTTCATTGTATCCTCACCACATCCGTAGAGACATGTTGGTGCCAATCTCATAGATGAGGAACTGATGTCTACAGGGATGAAGTAACCAGTACAAGAACACAGAGCCGGAGCCAAGACTCAAACCCAGCTCTGTCTCATTCCAAAGCATCTGTTCTAATCAATGATTATCTGCACTGTCTAACAAAGACCCTGTAGATGAGTACAGGAAACACCTTTCACAGAAAACAAAACACTCCTCTTAGGAATAATGTCTTAAATTTCACTTCCAAGAGTTTTCTGACAGATAAGCAGAACTAGTGGGTGTCCCGGGTCCCAGAGGATGTTCCTTTAGAGCCAAAGCTCTTGTTGGCCCACAGAATGTTCCCAACAACGGGCCAGGGACAGAGAGGAATGAGGGAAATGAAGACTCACTAACGATACAAAGTGTCCTTAAGAACAGTTCTGATGTCATTTATCTCCACCTTCCAAGAATACTGGGATAGCCTTGCATAGACAAGTGATAAATATTGTCAGTTAAGTTTGTGAAGATAATGACAAAGGTCACTAAGAAAGATTTGTGTTAAATATTACATTAACTCAAACTAATGTCTCCCCTTGCTAGGATGGCCATTGTGAGGTGATGTGGGGTTAGGAGTGGAACTCTGCTCCGAGTACGCAGAAGTTAGATTATAGAACCTCAAAAAAATGTTCTCGAGTTAAGCTGCAGCCACGATTCAGTGAGGAACCTGTGTTCTTGGCTGGGTGGAGACCACATATTCGACTCTAAAGGGTGGTCAGAAGCACTGACCAAGACATCCCTTGGTATGCAGCTCTGGGGGAGCTGAAAATATGGGCAGGAGTGAGGAGGGAAGCTTTTTCTTACTCTTTCTCCCAGGCTGCCCCTGTGGTGTCTACCCTTTCATGAAAGGTGCAACAGGAAACTAAATTACACAGAGTATTGCTTCGTGTGTCCTCTCCTTTCCCATCACCACGACTGGCCTGGCCAGCCTCAGGCCAGTAGAGGAAGACGCCCCCACCCCCCGCAGGAGCAGAGAGGTGCCACACAGGCCTGGTGGCCTACACAACAGGATCCAGCCTGTCTGCACCTGCTGGGCTTCAGAAACGGGGCAAAACCACAACTGCACAATTCAACCAGCAGCTGGCTCTTCCTTTAATAAGGTCCCATCATCATGGGCAGTTGCCATCAAGTCGATTCCAATTCATGGTGACCGTTATAGATTGAATTCTGTTCCCCAAAAATGTGTGTCAACTTGGCTAGGCTATGATTCCCAGTATTGTGTGATTGTTCACCATTTTGTCATCTGATGTGATTTTCCTATGTGTTGTAAATCCGACCTCTATGATGTTAATGAGGTAGAATTAGAGGCAGTTGGGTTAATGAGGCGGGACTCAATCTACAAGATTAGGTTGTATCTTGAGTCAATCTCTTTTGAGATATAAAAAAGAGAAGCAAGCAGAGAGACAGGGGGACCTCACACCACCAAGAAAGCAGCACTGGACCTGGGGTTCCTGCGCTTGAGAAGCTCTTAGACCAGGGAAGATTGATGACAAGGATCTTTCTCCCAGAACTGACAGAGAGAGAAAGACTTCCCGTAGAGTTGACACCCCAAATTTGGACTTCTGGCCTCCTAAACTGTGAGAGAATAAATTTCCTTTTCTTAAAGCCTTCCGTTTGTTAATCCATCTGTTTGTGCTATTTCTGTTATAGCAGCACTAGATAACTAAGACAGTGACCTCATATGTGTCAGAGTAGAACTGTGCTCCAGAGGGATTTTTTGGAAGTAGATTGCCAGGCCTTTCTTCCAAAGTGCCTCTGGATGGACTCAAAAACCTCCAACCTTTCCATTAGCAGCCAAAAGTTGGAGGTTCAAGTCTGCCCAGAGAAGCCTCAGAAAAAAAGGCCTGGTGATCTATTTCTGCAAAAAAGCAGCTATTGAAAACCCTCTGGAGCACAGTTACACCCTGACACAGCTGGTGACTGGTTTTCTGGAAAATCATAGGGGGAAATCATTGTGATTAGAGGCCAAGTGTTGCCTTTACTCACTTCTCCTCTCTCCTCTGCCTAAGCCCTATAGCTGCCACAGCTGTCCAGGTCCCCCAAATGTGAGTGGCAGAACAACTGTCTGGGGGCTCATGTTCCCATGTATTAGCTCATTCTGTACTAATTTTTATATCTTCCAGTAAAAGAAAAGTCTGTGGCTGCTTTCTTTTTAGTAATTCAACTTTATAATGCTCTACTACTAAATGTATAGGGATAGATGTAGAATAGATATATATATAATGACCTTTATGGGACAATTGGTAATTTGAACAATTTATATTTAACAATATTAAGGAAATATAAATTCATAGTTAGGAGTGACAATGGTATTGTGATCATTTTTCTTTGTTTTTTAAGAATGCATAGTTTTTAGAGATACATAATAACATTTTTACAGATGAAATGTTCTGTCTGGGATTTGTTTCCAAATAACACAGGAGGAGGGGGCAACAGGTAGGTATATGGGAAACAAGATGGGCCTGGACTTGATGATTGGTGAAGCTGAGTGATCGGCTCATGAGGACTGATTTGCTGTTCTTTTGTATATGCTTAAATTTTTCCCATAATAAAAAGTTTTTAAAGTGATCAGAATTCGTCAGAGTTACTTTAAATGCATAATAGAAAATCATGTTTTTAAAAATGTTTAATGATGTGTAATTTTTATGATTTACTATGAAATGGAATCGCAGGATCAAAAACGTCACATAAAGTACAGTATATACATATACTTACATATCTAGGGAAATAGAAAGAAGAAAATAGACAAAATATAAGTTATGGTTGCCCCTGGCTGGTGAAAATATGTTATTTTTCTTTATTCTTGTTTCGTTTCTGTATTTTCCAAATTTTCTAGAAAGAAAATATATTGTTTATAATTTTATAAAGTTCCTTTTAATAAGTCATGCTCATGGTATAGTTATGTGAAAAAAGTTGCCTACGTATGTATAAAATAGAATCCCAATTCTGTTTAAAAATGTGTATGCAAGTTGTGTGTGTTTATCTGAAAGGTATTTTTGTTTCTTAGCTTTTTGCGTCTTTTCTTGAATTAATAAGTATAATGTTCTAATCAGAAAACTGAAGCATGAAAAACTAAAGCTAGATTTATTATATTTCTTTATTTGGCTGCTAACCAAAAGGTCGGCAGTTCAAATCCACCAGCTGCTCTTTGGAATCCCTATGGGGCAGCTCTACCCTGTCATATAGGGTCACTATGAGTCAGAATTGACTCAACAGCAAGTTATAAGGAATGGACTATGTAGGGCAATGCAGTAGGTAAGTATGAGGAGCTTTATAATACATACTTATAAAACTGATAAGTCAGTCCAAATGAATTTTAAACTCTCATTGAAAGTATATGTTTAGCTTTTGTACTCTGCTGATGTAAGATCCTTTAAACAACTACCATTATGTAGACATACTCTTGCCTTCATGCACGCAATTTTTTTAATAATCGTGTTTCCTTTTCTGTCCCGTTTCCAGGTATATCCATGCCAATTCCGGTCTTTGGGCTACAGGATGATTCCAAAGTCTTTAAGGAAGGAAGCTGCTTGCTTGCTGATGATAACTTCGTCCTGATTGGCTCCTTTGTGTCTTTTTTCATCCCTCTAACAATCATGGTGATCACCTACTTTTTAACTATCAAGTCACTCCAGAAAGAAGCTACTTTGTGTGTGAGTGAGTTTGGCACCCGGGCCAAATTAGCTTCTTTCAGCTTTCTCCCTCAGAGCTCCCTGTCTTCAGAAAAGCTCTTCCAGCGCTCCAGCCACAGGGAGCCAGGGTCCTACGGCAGGAGGACTATGCAGTCCATCAGCAACGAGCAAAAAGCATGCAAGGTGCTGGGCATCGTCTTCTTCCTGTTCGTGGTGATGTGGTGCCCCTTCTTCATCACAAACATCATGGCCGTCATCTGCAAAGAGTCCTGCAATGAGGACGTCATCGGAACCCTGCTTAATGTGTTCGTGTGGATCGGCTACCTCTCCTCAGCCGTCAACCCACTCGTGTACACGCTGTTCAATAAGACCTACAGGTCGGCTTTTTCACGGTACATTCAATGTCAGTACAAGGAAAACAAGAAACCGTTGCAGATAATTTTAGTGAACACTATACCAGCCTTGGCCTACAAGTCTAGTCAACTCCAAAAGGGCCAAGGGAAGAATTCAAAGACAGACACCAGGATGACAGATAACGACTGCTCGATGGTTGCTCTAGGAAAACAACCGTTGGAAGATGCTTCTACAGACGATGTCAACACAGTGAATGAAAAGGTTAGCTGTGTGTGATAGGCTGGTTGCCATGGTAACTGTGGCCAGGCACACTGAGCAAGTTTTCACCTATCTGGGGAAAAAAAAAAAAGAATAGGGAGACTGGAAAAAAAATTAGGCCAGTCTAGTGGAACCAACAGTAATATCAATATACACTTTATTTTGTCAGTGAAAAGCAGGGTTAAATGCCACAAACTGTGCACTTCTAAAATGTCCTGACAGCATTCCAGCTGTGAGCGTTATGGTACTTATTTTTAACATTGTAAATGGTATGTCTTCAAAATGATTAGTTTTCATTGTATAATTATAATGAGGCCATAAATAAATCTAAATGAATTTCTGGTGTTGAATGGAAACCTTGTGATGGCAATGGCTTTCCTGGTTACCTCTTGCTATAAATATGAATAGCTATAAATTGTGAAAAGTCTGTTGACAATAATGGCCTCTTACATAAAAGAAAATTCTCATGAAAACTTACCATTATCTGTGTTTTGAAAGACAAAAAAAAAAAAAAAAAACACTAAGGACAGTGTTATGAAATCTGCATTGCTAACATAATTATATACTTCACGACATTTTTCATTCCTGCTTTTTCATAGATGCCATTCTGAAAGATTCATAAGGTCGCTGGCAATTGCAGCATTTCAAGTTAATTCTTCTCAGAAAAGATTTTAGATGTTATTTAATAACTATTGCTGCTTTCTCTTCTACTTCTTGTGCTTTACTCTGAATTTCCGACGTGGTCTTGTTTAGTGTTTGTTTTACTAGGTAAACTATCAAAAGCGTAGCTTAACATTACCAAATACGTTCTAGAAATTGCTTCTCTAGAACAGCAGCATAGAGTTATTGGGTGGCTTACTCTGTAATAACTGCGTCGTGCACGCACCCCTTTGAGCAGTAAGCAGTATGTTGATGTAACTCTGTCAAGATTGAGAAATAAACTCAGGTTTCTGGTTGTTAACAGCAGTGTCTTAGGACATCGCTGTAAAAAGCAGGTATCTTTGCCGTTGACACCCATCGGGTAAATTGATGCCTTCAGATCAACGTATATTATCTACTAAAACTGTTCAGCTTGCTTCTACAATCATCTATTGAGTGTATACCACGTGTGAAGTAATTTTCTAGGTAAACCAGTTGTCGTCAAGTTGACTCCGACTCATGATGACTCCGTGTGTGTGAGAGCTGAACTGTGCTTCATAGGGTTTTCAATAGCTGATTTTTCAGAAGTAGATTGTCAGGCCTTTCTTCCAAAGCACCTGTGGGTGGACTTGAACCACCAACCTTTCAGTTAGCAACCAAGAGTAGTAACTATTTGCACTACTTGGGGACTCCAATTTGCTAGGTACCAGGGATATAAAGGAGCCCTGATGGCGTAGTGGTTAAGAGCTCGGCTGCTAATCAAAGGGTCGGCAGTTTGAAGTCACCAGCCGCTTGCCGCCTTGGATACCCTATGGGGCAGTTCACTATGAGTCGGAATCGACTCCACGGCAATGGGTTTTGGGTTTTAGGGATATAAAAATGAATAAAACAAGATCCTTGCCCTTAAAGAAAATAACTAAACTGAAATTGTCCTTCTCAAAATGTAAGACTTATTTTGAGAATCAAAATTAAATTGATTTTCTTTTACCTGGTTCAAAAACAAATTTGTTTCACCTATGAGGGTAGTATTCTCAAATAAGTTTTCCTGATTGATTTCCATTGAATTCCCAGCAAACAAAAGGGGAAGAAAAAATCACTAAGATAAAAATTGCAATTAGTTTAGAAATATGCACCTTAGCCTGGACCCAAGCTATGGACCACCAAGGTTCACACAAAATTTCTGTTGTCCCTCTCTAAAAATTAACTCATTTTAGTATTACTCACCAACATTGGACTCCCTAATAAAGAAGCAGATAATATAATATTTTGTAGAAAAGTTTGCTGAAGTGAGAAAGAGATTAACAGCAGTTAATCCACCCTGACAGAATAGAACTGCCCCATAGGGTTCCCAAGGAGCGGCTGCTAGATTCGAGCTGCCAACCTTTCGGTTAGCAGCCAAGTGCTTAACCACTGCACCACCAGGGCTCCTGATATTGTGTTACTAGGTGTAAAACTGCACTTTGCTGTTGAATTAGATGTGAGATATGTGGTTTCAATACTAAAGCATTTCATATTGAATGAAAAATAGCTTTTTCCCTAAGCCTTTTGAAAAAATTACAGATTTTTAAAAGTAAAGCATATGGGAGGTACCATTGTGTAATTTGGAAACACATTAAGTCTATCCTAATTGTGTCCTTAGAGACACATTGTTGACTGAAAAGATGATTTGCTATTTCAAAGCTAGAATTTATAGTAAGCCACTAGTACTAAGCCTTCATTTGAGCTGACTACTCCTCAATGATTATATATAGAGAAAAGATTACAGATTCTACCCCAATATACTCAATCTTGAGCAGGATGAGCAAAAATACTGCCTGACAGATGTCTTTTGACTGCATATATATTACAAATGTGAACGTGTTTCTTTTCTCTCCGTAAGTATCTATTCAAGTGTGTATAGACAAACACATATCTGTATATATGTACAAACGTGTTCCCAGTGCACTTTATTCAATATTTATATATTTATATGGAGGAAAAGAAAGAGATATTAATGAAAGCCTCAGTATATGCCCATGTGTGCATGTTCGTATCATGTCAGTTTAAATGTGAATTCATGTTCTGATGTCTCTGTGACCTTCCATTGCTGTTAAAGCAGATCAAGTGTAACAGGGGTATCAGCTTTTCAACTAAACTGGAAGTTTGTCTAATTTTGTAGGAAAACTTTAACACAGTTCTATGAGGGTGATGAAACAGTGGTCCATAGACACAGTGTATTGATCTTAAATAAAATGGTAACTTTGGACCTTTTGTTTAGTCTGGGGACTTTCTGACTACTGTCTTGTCAGTTGCTATTGAGTCAGCTCCACCTCATTGCTCCCCTGTATGTGCAGAGTAGAACTGCTCCATAGGCTTTTCAAGACTCTGACCTTTCAGAAGCAGATTCCTAGGCCTGTCTTCTAAGGCGCCTCTCTGTGGATTTGAACAGCCAACCTTTTGACTAGTAATTGGGCGCTTAACCTTTTGCCCCACCCAGGGTCTCGTTTCTGGCTACTACGGCTTTTGAAGTACAATGCACCCTCCTGCCCCCGTGAAATGCAGTCCTTAAATGGTGGATGGTTCTGGGACTAAGGGATTCACTCCTAGTCAATACTACGAAAATGGAGTAACAAAGCTTCCCTAATTTAAGATGAATAGTAGCTTATTCTATAAAGAAAAAGTTAAATGCCATAATTAGTCAAAACCCTGTTTAAAGCATACTTAATCTACGTGACCACAGCGCCATCTCATGGTCATATTTTAAAGTGCTACTGTTGCCAAATTGAACTGCTTTTAGCAAAGGGTGCTTCTCCCATTTGTGCATCAGTGAAACATATTTATAAGGTGTTAAATTATTCTGTGCCATATGTAACAAATACTGTGGAGATTATTTTATGTACTGATTTTAATGTAGGCAATTCCAAAAGATCTCAAGAAAGAATGAATAATAGTAAATAAAGTATATTCAAAAATGAATGCAATTTTGTGAGTCCATAGCTGTGTCCACTAAAAAGAGTTGCCCAAAATCTCCTAGGCCAGCAGGCTGGGAGCTCCAGGTGTCATCCTAATGTTATGAGAGTACAAAGCCTATGCTTCTGGAGCTGAGCCATCTCAAAGAGCCAGGACCCACCTGGCTGAGTAAGTACTATAGTTGTGATCCAGTTTCCAGTTTTCTGCAGCAGACAAATGCTCTGTGTTCGATTGATATGTTGGGTCTCACACAGCTTAGGAACATAAAGAACAGTTGCTGCACCCCGAGACATGTGCACAGGTATATCAATATATACATGCACACAGGTGTACATGTGCATAGGTGTATCAACATATGCACAAACACCCATATTCACACACACTCACAGGAGATAGTTTCAAGAATTAGAGTAAGCCAAGGAGACCCACTATCACTAAATAAACTAGAAAGTTGCCCTGGTTCACCATTTCATCTTTAACTATAGGAAAAGCTTATGAAATATGGAAAGCAGGTGTCTTTTCCAGGAGTCATTATAGCTTCGTGTATTGAGCAACTACCACGTGCCAGGCACTAAGCTGGTTTCTTTGCTCTCTTTGCCTGATGGAATATCCACAACAACCCTATAACATAGGCATTATTAGTCCCATATTTTCACAGTTGAAGAAAGTGAGATTCAGAGCAGTTAGTAATGTGCCCAAGGTCACACAGCTGGCAAACGTGGGTCATCAGATTCCAAAGCACAGATTCTTTCCCCAACCCCATCCTGTACAGGGGAAAGAGCACCGGGGTCAAAACCAAAATATCTGAGCTCCCCTCTTAGCTTCTCCTCCCTCAAGTTGGCTATGTGAATTTGGACAAGTCATTAACAACCCTGCACTCCATTCCATTGTTTCTCAAATGGAGCCGCTAGTTCCTGTCCTGCTGACAAAGTAGCATAAATGAGATGATGGCTATGGGCCATGCCTGATACCCGTAAAATACTATGTCACTGTTATAAACGCGCTGTTACTAAAGAAAAAAAGCACCAGAGCCTCTATCCGTTAGTAACCATCAGGGAAAATCCCAGACAAAATTGTGCAATAGCGGTATTTATATTCAGCACCTTCTACTCTCCTTTCTATGAACATGTCCCTTTTTGTTAAACCTTTACTCTTCTTTGTCCTCACCATGATGCAAAGTTCCCTTCATTGGTACTGCCCTTTCCTGCTTCCATCAAAACTTACCTATCCTATGTCCCATTCCCTCAGATGTCTACTCTCTGCTAGAGCACAAATAAGTACACTGGAGCCATGAATAGCTGATGAGGGTTTATTGTATCTCTCCAACACCTCTTCAGTTGCCCCCCATGATCATAATCCAGAAGGTTTTGGATTATGATCAAAGACAGGAATTTTAGGCACCAGAAATACAAGTGAGAAAGAAATTTGGAGACAAGAAATGTTCTCCTGGTATCTAGATAAATTTCAAATAAGTTACAGCTTTAACTTTAATATGGGAATCTTATGAGACAAATCAGACTTAATGATCTAGGGAGTTTGCAAGATATGAGACCAAGAGACAAATGTCAATATAGATATTTCCTGTGGCATTTTTCTGACAGTTGGCCTCTTCCTCCCGATTTCATGACTACATGGTATCAGGTTGCTCTTTTTAATAGCACTCAGACTTCATAAAGACAAAAAAACAAAAACCAAACCAGTTGCTGTCAGGCCGGTTTTGATTCATGATGACCTCATGTGTTACAGAGTGGAACTGTTCCATAGGATTTTCTTGGCTGTAATCTGTATGGAAACAGATCACCACGTGTTGCTTCTGCAGCACTGCTGGGGATGGGTTCAAAACTTTCAATCTATAGCTTAGAAGTCAAGCACAAACCACATACGCCACCCAGAGAGGGGCCTTCCTAAAGACAAGTCCCATTATTTGAGTTCATTTTCCTTAAAGAGTCAAAAAGAAAAAGCCCTCATAGATTTAGAATTATGGTGCAGAGATCTTTTTTTAGAAAAGTAAATTTTTGTGAAAGTGAGCCAAGGTTATTTAAGTTTTTTTACTTATAATAAAGATTATGAGATCCAAAAAGGGTGTTTATTCTATCTTCTGGAGAACAGCACAGTTTGTACTTCCCATCCAACATTTATTTCAGATGTTGAAAAGTAATGTATTATTCAGATGCTCTTATCTTTGTTGGGGTGGTCGCAGAAGCAGAGCCAGAGACAAGTACTTAGGTGCACATATTTATATGCAAGGCAATCCCAGGAAACTTGTTTAGGGAGGAAATAAAGGTTGACATAAGAGCATGGCATTGATGGTGCTGCAGACAACCAGGGCTCAGCTCCACTGCCGGTGGGAGGTGACTTGAAACTCTTCCCCACAGCAGAGCTGGAATCAGAGGTGAGCCAAAGATCTTGTACGTTTTACCCAGGTGATGATAAATCAGTCTCGAAATCAATATGCCTCCTCAGTAGACAGTGGCGTTACTATGTGTTATAATTTTTAAACAAGCATACATTCACCTTATACAGTCATGTCTAAATATATTTTTGAGATCCTATGACCAGCACATGCATTTCATATAGAACCAATCTCAACAGCATGCTGCAGATAATTCCTTCCAGCTCTGCTGGAACAGTTATGGTTAGTCACTGTCATTCCTACAGGATCTGCAAAAGACCTAGAAAAGCACTCTAGAGCCCTGTCTTAGTCAGGGTTCTTTACAGAAACAAAACCAGTGAGATATATTTAGAGAGACAGAGGAAGATTTACTTTAGGGGATTAGCTCATGCAATCGTGGAGGCTGGTAAATCCAAAATCTGTAGGTCAGGCAACAGGCTAGAGACTCCTGCTGGCTCACACAGTTGTGGGGGAGCTGGCACCATCCAAAATCCACAAATGAGGCGAAAGGTTGGAGACTTCTAAAGGCTTGCATCCCAAGATCTAAGATGCAAAATGAGGAGAAAGTATAAGTTCTACAAACCTATGTATTTATAGTCTGGAGGAAGAATACACCCTAAGGAAATGTCCTTTTCAACTGACTGATTAATTAGATTAGATTATGGAAGATGATTACATTACATTGCACTGCACTGCACTGCACTGCACTACGCTACGCTACACTACATCACATCACGTCACATCACATCACGTCACATCACATCACATCACATTACATTACATTACAGAACAGCAACTAGTCTAGAGTTTGGCCAAACCACTGGGAACCATAGCCTAGCCAAGTTGAGACATAAAATGAACCATCATAAGTCCTAATAAGTAAATGATAAATCTCTGTATGAGTGTTATTTACTGAGCCTGAGTGGTTGATCTAAACTGCTGAAATGGAATGAACGAAAAGAAACATACTCCATAAATTGAAGAGTTGGAGGGGCTTAGACACCATCTGGCCCATTAGTAGAGGTGGCATTGAAAGGCCAAGAAGTTTAAGAGAAATTGTCCAAGGTCACCTAAGTAGCATCAAAGCCAGTACTGGGGTCCAGGCCTCATGCTGCCCAATCTCTACCTCCCTTGAATTTAAAAATGGATCGAAGATGTTTATTTGGATCATATAGCCAAAAATATATTTAGTTGGGTTGAGAGACCAGTGCTGAAAACTCATTTATTCTCTCGACAGTGTTCTTAGTGAGAGTCTACTATGTGTGTATTATACATAAGATATTATGCTTGGGAAGTCTAGAGATGGGACATTACTAAGAAAGAAAGGAATAAGCTGTTTGGTGGGGAAATTATCCTGTCCTCTTGACAAAATCCATGCTTTTTGTTGTTGTTGTTGACCCATCAACTTTTGTCACAAATTAGCCTAAGCAATATGGATAACTTAACACACCTACTCAATGATGCCACTTGAGAGATTACATATGAGAGATGTCCCCTGAGGCAATGTCCTCCCCGGTGCTCAGGTTTCAGCCTAGAGAAAAAGAGACATAGGCAGACCAAAGGCAAAAGGGTTAAAAATATAGAATTTAGAAATTACTTTTAAAGAGCAAAAATGAAAATTATATAGAATGTTCATTATCACTATTTTCTGGCTCCATTATTAAAGCTCTGCATTCTAAGACCCAGGTTCTCGACAGTGTATATAAAGAAGAATATCCAAGAAGATGGGAAATAACGAAGACAGACCAAGAAGAATTAAAAGAAGAAGAAGAACGGCAAGGAAAAGGAAATAGAACAATGGTAAAAATCAAAACTAATTTTTCTGTACATACGTCAAATAATATGTCTCTGATACTCTAAAATGCAGTGTATGTGTAAGTATTAAATTTCTAAAAGTGAAATGGTGGGGTTTTTTTTCTAAATTAGCAGGAATATTGGAAATGTTGCTTATGTCTCGAGTGACTGTGAGTGTGACAAAAATCCAGACAACCAAACATTCTTAAGATTGAAGAGCAAGAAGAGTGATTTGCATGAAAATGTCACCCTCTACTCAGCCGTCTAACATAATCACCAGAAAATTTGTGATTAATGGCTATGATTAATGCCTCTCTGTACTTCTGTGCAGTATATGGGAGCTATGACTCACTCTCGGCCCTGTACCCTTCCACTAAATGGACCTCACCAAGTTTAGAAACCCATCAGGAGCACTTAAAATAAACTAACCTTGTCAAACTTAGAATTACAATCATGACGCAAATATCGTTACCTTGAATTAAGCATAATAAAATAACACACGGAAGCTATAAGCAAACGTATATAAAACTCTGCTTGGAGAACTTTGCTTTTATGACTTGAAAAGACAAAGTAACTACAAGTAGTCCCTGAGTTACTGTCGGTTCCATTCCAAGGACTCCGTTCTAAGTCGGTTCTGATGCAAGTCGAATACCTCATTTTTTTCCAACTTATCGTTATTATTGCCTTTTATTATCAGTATCTTTATAAATCTAATATTTATTTGTTTTGGGGAGTTGGAAACATTACATATAAACATACAGATATATTTTAACATTGTCTTCAGTAAATATTACTAACGATAAACCTGTTGCCATCAAGTCAATTCCAATTCATAGTGACCCTATAGGGCAGGGTAGAATTGTCCCACAGGGTTTCTAAGGAACAGCTGGTGGATTCGAACTGCTCGCCATTTAGCAGCAGAATTCTTAACCACTACACAACCGGGGCTCCACTAATGATAACAGGTGTCAAAAAAATCCAGACAGTCATAAGTGCAACTCGTCATAACACAAATACGTTGAGGACTAACTATATGTCCCCCACTTGAAGAAGAATATTTCTTATTTGAACTCAGTTACAGCTTATGTTGCTAATGACTTTGAGTGGTCCTACATTGTCCTAAGAATTTGGACAAAGTACAGCTACTAATGTGTAATATAAAGCATAAGTTAATAATGTTTTAAAATTTTTCAAAACAAACACAGAACCATCCAGTCTACCTTCCCCCTTACAAGAGAGAAAGTGGAAGGAATCTAGGAGGAAGGGATTGAGGTTAATATTTACTGAACAGTATTCCATACTAAGGGCTTTCCAACATGTAATCACTATATGGTTGTTTATAATTCATGTAACCGATGAGGAAGCTGAGCCTCAGAGGGAAATATTGGCTCCATTTTATCAAACTAAGGAGTAGAATCAGAATTCAGGTGTAGATATGCATGACTGTTAAGCTTTTACTGTGTCTTGTTTCCACTATGCCAGGACTCAGAAAATGTTTTCTATAAAGGGCCAGATAGTAAATATTTCAGGCTTGGTGGGTCATATGGTCTCTGTCCCAAACACTCAGTTCTGCTGTTGTAGTGCATACGGAATCAGCAAATTAAAAGGCATGGCTGTGTTCCAATAAAACTTTATTTACTGGTCGTGGGCTAGATTGAGCCATGGGCCCTAGTTTGCCAACCCCTAGACTTCGCCATCCAACAACAACATTAGCATTAATAATGATGACAACAGCTACAACATGGGCTACCATCATCACTACTTATTTGAGCTTTTATCGAATGTGAGTATTGTGTGAAGTACTTTGCAAATACATTCCATTTAATCCTTACAACAACACTACAAATTTGATGCTGTTATCATCTCCATCATCCCCAAACTAAAGCTTACCTAACTTGCTGAAGCTCACAAGTAGTAAGTGATAGATCTGCGTTTTGAACTAACATCTATACTCTGAGCCACTGGCTCTATTTCCTCCCCACCCTAGAATGTAAGAGCCTGTCTCCCTCATGCCTGTATTAAGCCTGTGACTGCAGACCTCTAACCTTGTGGAAGATACAGTTCTCCCTGAAGTCCCTAACTTACTATGCAGGGTAAAATATACAGTATACAAGCATCCCAGGTGGCGCAGTGATTAAGAGCTTGGCTGCTAACCAAAAGGTCGGCAGTTCAAATCCACTAGCCGCTCCTTGGAAACCCTATGGAGCAGTTCTGCAATATTCTACGGGGTTGCTATGAGTCACAACAAATACACAGTAGGGACATTGGTGGTTCAGTGGTATCAGTGGTAGAATTCTCACCTTCCATGTGGGAAATCCAGATTTGATTCCCAGCCAATACATCTCATGCACAGTCACCACCCATCTGTCAGCGGAGGCTTGCATGCTACTATGATGCTGAACAGGTTTTGGCAGAGCTTCCAGACTAAGACACAGCAGGAAGAAAGGCCTGATGATCCACTTCCAAAAACTGGCCAATGAAAACCCTATAGATTACAACAATCCAGTTTGCAACTGATCGTGGGGATGGTGCAGGACCGGGCAGTGTTTCATTCCATTGTGCATGGGGTCACCATGAGGTGGGGGCTGACCCAACGGCAGCTAACAACAACAAATACACAAACTTTCAACCCATAAGTATGGATTAATTCTTTATATAGATGATTGTTCCTGATCTAATAAGACACAGTCATGATATAATGGTTCTGGTCTCTCCTCTTGGCTCACCTTCATGCCCAGAGGATACATTCAGCATTAAATTCCTCCTAAATGAAGGTGAAGATGCATAAACTCTATGTCCTTCATGCCGGTAGCATTATGTTTGAAAATAAATCCTGATATGTCCTCCCTACTTCCTGTACTAATGAATAAAAGAATAAATTTGGACTTAAAAAAAAAAGTGCTACTGAGAATGAGAGTTGGATATGCTGCTTAGTTGAAAAATCTCCCTCAAATTCCTTCAGATAACATGGAGTTTATTGTCAGGCTACACGTGGGAATGAGTAAATGGGAATCACAGATGTTGACTAGGCCTCACAGAGCCCGGAAAGAGACTCACGGTCAGCTTTGCTCAGAATCAAAGGCTGCTTGAGAGACACAAGCTCAAGTTCCTCCATTTGCACCAGGGACCCCATCATCCATGTGATGCGGCTACTAGGCCTCACAGAGCCCAGAAAGAGACACACGGTCAGCTTTGCTCAGAATCGAAGGCTGCTTGAGAGACACAAGCTCAAGTTCCTCCATTTGTACCAGGGACCCCATCGTCCATGTGACGCGGCTACTCACTCAACCTGTTCCCTTCTGTGCATCTTTCACTCAGCCTCCCTCTAACAACCAGCTTCATTCCTAGCTGCTTCTAACTTACAACAGGAGCTCACTCCTGGCCCACCATGACCCTTCTCTACCTCTTGGACGTTTCTCTTATACATCTGTCACTAATAACTTGATCTTCTCTGTACCACCCAAGGAGCCCCGGTGGCACAGTGGTTAAGAGCTCATGCCGCTAATCCAAAGGTCAGCAGTTTGAATCAACCAACCGCTCCTTGGAAGCCCTCTGGGGCAGTTCTACTCTGTCCTATAGGCTCACTATGAGTAGGAATCAACTCCACGGCAACAGGTTTTTTTGGTTTATACCAACCAAAACCAAATCATTTGCTGTTGAGTTGATTACAGCTCATGGTGGCCCCATGTGTAACAGAGTAGAACTGCACTCTTGAGTGTTTCCAGTGACTGATTTTTCTGAAGCAGATCACCAAGCTTTTCTTCCAAGGTGACTCTGGGTAGATCTGAACAGCCAACCTTTAGGTCAGCAGATGAGAACTGAACCATTTGCACCACCCAGGGACTCTCTTCTCTATAAAACCCCATTCAGATTTCTAAGAGAGAGCCAATCAGGTTGGTTCTGGTTCTTTCTCCTTGTTTGAGCAGAGATTTTGTTCAGGGCCAACATATGTATGATGCTGGCCAGATGATGGCCATATGTCCTTCCTAATCCAATCCACTGTGCTGGTCCGTGCAGCATATTTCCTCAGCCGGATCGTTGTATGGGAGAAGAGTTTTCCACACAAGGGGCCAGGGTGTGGTGCCCTGCTCTGGGTCTGAATGCCAATCAAAATCTTATCTGAAATGAGAGAGAATCTATCGACTTGCTATCCTGGTAAGAGTGGCCATCTCTTTCCAATAGCATTCCCATTTCTTACTTCCTATTTTTTCCTTCTAATACAACCGTTTTCAGATTTCCTGTCTGTTACCTAAAACACCAAGCAGAACCTTCACAGTAGTTGTCATTTTTAAGATTATTACCAAGAAGAAAGTCAGCCAATTTTCTTTTATAAGGCTATCTGCAAACTAGCCATCTCTAAAAAATACAGAAACTTCAGTATGAAATTCTGAGAACGCAGTGGACAGGAGATGAACTCAACTCAGTGTGTTTCCAACGCTTGCCTGGGCATTGTGATTTGATGGCCTCAACACCCATCACAGGGCACTGTGGTTAAAATGGCCACACTATAGTCCAAATAAAATTAGACAATTTCAGAGGGAAAATCTGCCAGGCCTCAGTAGAGGAGAAAATCATGTAGTAGCTGGATTAGAAGCAATTATGTCATTGGGCTGACATAGTCTTCCAACTATTGGGTTTGCCGATGTTTTGAAGACAGACCTATGAGAGGAGAGGAGAAGGCTCTGGACAAGCATGTCCCACAGCCCTAGGAGGCTGCCCAGCTTACACCTGTGAGCAGAGAAGAGAATGGATTTGATTACCTACAAACCAGAGCTTTAGTAAGAAGAAATGAGGGAATTGACAGTAGGATATTAACAAAAATAAGGTAATAAGATATTTCCCTGCAGTGTAGGAAGAATTGCTTGACTTATTCCTTCACAACAAAAGAGTTACATCATAGAGCTTGCCTACTTTATTTAGAGAATATTGCAGCAATTCAGAGCTCACAGGAAGGACATTATGGGGAGGTTGTATTTTAAATCTAATGCTAAAAGATTTAGAAAGATATTAGAAAGAGCATGGGCTTAGGAGCTACATGGACATTACTTCAGATTCTGCCTCTGCTATTTACTTGCTGGCTGTGTGAGAAAACTACTTAACCTCAGTGATCCTCACCTGTTAGGTGGGAATAATACTACCTCATGTAGTTGTAAGAATAGAGGTAATTTATGAAAAGCTCCTTGAACAGAATCTGCCCTATAATGGAACTTAATATTCCATGGCTATTAATATTACAGTCCCTGGGTGATGCAATTGGTTAAGTGCTCAGTTGCTAATCAAAAGGTTGACAGTTCAAATCTACCCAGAGGCACCTCAGAAGAAAGGCCTGGTGATCTCCTTCCAAAAAGTCATCCACTTAAACCTGTGTGGACCACAGTTCTACTCTGACACACATGGGGTCGCCATGAGTCGGAATCCACTCAAAAACAACTAGTTTGGTTTGGTATTAACATTACTAGAAAGAGAGCAAAGGAGCAACTCTGTCTCTTAGGAGGACCCTCCTGACTATATCCCACAGAAAGGGGGCCAATAAATGAGGGCAAAGAGACCTCTAGAGCTAACAAGCCCTACACAAAAATTACACATACGGTCTGGCAAAACTCTCAAGCTAATCCATTCCCATCTTGTTTTTTCCTTCATGCTTAAATAATAAGGTGAGTGCTCAAGAAACAAAACAAGCAACCACTGTTTTGGGTTCTTCTGCAGTTATGGACGTAAAAGGGAAGCATCTACTTTCCAACCTTCACTTATTTCTAAACGTCTAAGGGCTCCTTCCCACGGCGGGGGGAGAAGGGTGATAAACAGGCTTGTTTCTGGCCTATTGAGATTGCGTCATAATAGAGGCAGAGAAGATGGGGCTCATGCTTTAAGCTGAAGTTGGGGATGATGGCCTGACCTGAGGCTTCCCTGAGTCTAGGAACAGTACACGGTGAGAGAGACTGCACTCTGCCCCATCCAGGATCCTCAAAGTTAGCAAGGCCTCTGCCAGGCTGCCTACCAGTGCCAGAGAACTGAAAACCGGAAGCCTTGGAAAAGGAACTCCAGGCCTAAGCGTGGCATGGAGGGACAGAGCGCCCCAGCCTCCGGCCACTCACACAGCCATAGACGCGAGCACGTCAGGCGGTGACCATAAGAGACCAGAGACTCTTCTCCAAGGTTTCTGGACCGTGACCTTCGGACTCTTGTAAAGCCATCCAGAAATAGTGACGGAAATTGGACTTTCCACCAACTCTTGGTGGGGAGTGGGCCTCAGGCCCAGATAACTTTTACTTAGAAAAATAAGGTGATTTTTTTAGTTTCGGGGGCTCTCAAGTGTCAATGTATAGAGCATTAATAAGAAGAAAAATGAAAAAAAAATTACCAGCAATTTCTACTCATGGAGACCCCATGTGTTACACAGTAGAACTGCTCGGTAGGGTTTTCTTGGTTGTAATCTTTATGAAAGCAGATCATCAGGCCTTTTTGCGAGGCACTTCTGGGTGGACTCCAACCTCCAACCTTTTGGTTAGCAGCTGAGTGCTTTAACCATTTGCACCATCTGGGGACTTCCATTATGAAGAACAAGTACGATTTCACCAAGCTGACATGACAGAAAGGGCATTTAAACAAGTGTTAGCCCAGAAGTTGAAACAATGAGGACATTCAGTGAAATTTAAATCACATATTGAGAGCGAAGAAAGGAGGGCTGAGGAACGGCAGAAGATGGGACAGAACTGTCCAGGTAGAGAGCAGATCAAAGAGAGCCCTCAGCTGCAAACTATCATGTTAGGACTCCCTCCTGTGGGCAGTGGGGAGCCACTGAAGGAATTACTATTGTTTAGTTTATAAGCCTGTCTAGTCTTTGGCTGAAGGGTGAACCTCAGGAGTGACTTCAGTACTGAGTTAAAACAGTGTCCGGGGGCCATACTCTCGGGTTTTCTCCAGTCTCTGTCAGACCAGTAAGTCTGGTCTTTTTTTGTGAGTTAGAATTTTGTTCTACATTTTTCTGTCCGGGACCCTCTGTTGTAATCCTTGTCTGAGCAGTTGGTGGTAGTAGTCGGCACCATCTAGCTGTGCTGGATTCAGTCCGGTGGAGGCTGTGGTAGTTGTGGTCCACTAGTTCTTTGGACTAATCTTTCCCTTGTGTCTTTGGTTTTCTTCAATCTCCCTTAGATCTACAATCTTTTAACCTCAGTTCCAAACATCTTTATCCTCAAATCCAAATCCAAAAAGCTCTGAAAACTAATTTCTTTTTTTATATAACTCATTTGGTTTCCAACTTGAGCTGACCTAATTTGTGGAAAAAAACTTGTCTCAAACTGATATGAGACTACACATAATTTTAAGTTATCCCACTTGGTGTGAATATTCACAGATTTCGTCACAGAAATATTGAAATATCTGAATTCTGGGAGCTGCCCTAGATCCTGCTAGGGACCAGATTACTTTTCTAAAATCAGAAAAAGCTGAATTCAATTCACAAACACATTTGGCCTTCAGGGTTTCGGATGAGGGACCGTGGGCCTATGAAAGATAGGGTGCGGAGGCTGCCCAGACCTACAGCAGCTGCAGCGGAGCAGAGAAGAGGAGAATTGAAAAGACTGAGGACCCACTTGGACACAAGCTTGTGGAAAGGAAGGAATCTTGTTACTGGCTTGGGTTTATGACAACAAAGGCACTCAGTACCCAAAATGAAGAAGAAGGAGCTGAAAGAGTAGAGAATATTCGATGGGAGTTTAGTCTAAAGAGTAGGAATTTTCAGTTCAGATTATTAATTTAAAAAAATAATGTTCAAATGTACATTACATATATCTAGAAAATCCACTTACGTGGAATATCTCAAACCTCTTCAAAACTAGATAAGTTAGGACAAAAAACAGTAATAACATATTGATGTAGCCCGTTAGAATACACAAGGTACTTTCATATAATTATTGCAATTAGTTCTGGGAGCAACCCTAAGGCGTTTTTGTATGCACGTGCTCATGTCATTGCTGTTAGGAGCCGATGAGTAGATTCTAACTCATGGCAACCCCATGTGTTACAGAGTAGAACAGCCCCATAGGGTTTTCTTAGCTGTAACCTTTATGGAAGCAGATCACCAGTCCGTTCTCCTGCAGAGTGGCTGGGTGGGTTCCAACCGCCAACCTTTCCTTTAGCAGCCGAGCTCTGAACTGTTGCGCCATCAGGGCTCTTGCAGATGCTCATATACTTAACAAAATCTTATTTTTTTTAATTTAGTTTATTTTTACATATTTTAAGTTTCAAAAAAAATACTTAATACTAAAAAAAAAAATCTCTGTGGTCAGGGAAAGTCTTGATATTCTAGGAAAAGAGTCTGTAAAACTGCATGTGGCCTAGTTAGTTGTGCTACCACATCAATGTGAACATTTTTGAAGTCTGTACTGAATTCATCAATACAGCATTACGGAACTCAGGTAACAAAGAAAGAAAGAAAACAGGAAGTTTGCCTCATTCTCTCCCTTCCAGCTCTCTAACAATATGGTTTGACCATTAGTTTCTTTTCAATCAGTATATTTTTCTCCCTTCTAAAAAATGCACAACATCTATAATTGTACATCTGTTAGCCTTGTGTTTATATCTCAGTCTCCTGAGTTAATCATAATGAACTTCATTGTTCCATTCTTGACTGCATTTTCTTTATCATCTGATATTTATCAGTGGGTTCCATGACACTGTTTGCAGTGTCCTTGTCAACTGTAGACGCTAAGTATTTTTCAGAGTTCACCTATGTCTCTGACAAAGCTTATGTTATCATTGCATGCATATTGCTTAGATGAAGAGAAACACATCCTGGGCAAAAGTTGTCATGTTACCTAGAACGTATTTTAAAATTATGCAATAATGTAAGAATATTGGTTCTTACTGGTTCTGTTTCTTTACAGAAGCCTGACTAAGATAATATGTGACACTAATTGAAAAGGTAAAAGAATTGGTGGATTTGTAATCTTTATAACGTTACTTTGTAAAGTAAAAAGGCTTAGGATTTCTTTACTCTAGATTTCCAGTTCAAGACCAAGCTCCACCAGTTATCAGTAAGTAAATCATGTAAGTTATTAATGCCCGTAAGTCCCAGTTTCATCAACTGTAAAATGTGGTTAATTCGTGCTTTTGTGTGTGTGTGTGTACTCATTAAGAAGGAGCCATGCTGACACAATGGTTAAGCACTCGACTGCCAACCAAAGTGTTGGCAGTTCGAATCCACCCAGCGGCTCCATGGGAGAAAGACCTGGCAATCTGCTCCCTTAAACATTATAGCCAAGAAAACCCTATGGGGTAGTTCTACTCTGCCACATGGGGTAGCTATGAGTCAAAAATAGACTCCATGGTGCACAGCAAAGCAACCTACTTATTGAGTCCTAGGTATGGTCCTAGGCCCTGGCAGTCTAACAGAGGACAAGGCTGACCAGACTTTCGGTTCTCATGGAGCTGATACCATAACAGGCAGGAAGAAAAAAGTAAACAAGTAAAAAAAAAAAAAAATTACATCATTTCTTTATATAACAAGAAAACTCATTGCCATCGAGTCAATTCCAGCTCCTAGAGACCCTATAGGACAGAGTAGAACGGCCCCATAGGGTTTCTAAGGCTGTAATCTTTACAGCAGCAGACTGCCACACCTTTCTCCCGTGGAGTGGCTGGTGGGTTCAAATGCTGACCTTTCATCTAGGAGCCAAGTGCTTTAACCACTGTGCTACAGTGCCGCCAGGGCTCCTTATATGTAACAAGAACAAATGAAAATAAGAGGTGAAGCAGCATAGAGTAGCCTGGGGTGGGGGTGGGGAGCAAGGACTGGGCACACTGTGGTGCTCAGAGAAGGAGCCAACAAGAGATCCAGGAGAGAAGAGTCTCCTGCAGAGAAAACAGCACGTCCCGAAGTACCCTGAGCTCAACAGTACTGTCTGCAAAGGTGGCCAGGAGGCTTACATAAGAAATGAACATAAACACCAAAAGTTCTTCCAACTGCAAGGCACAATGACTATATTAACAGAAAGAGAGAGGAAGAGCAAGTAGATTTCTTTAAAACACTATTTCACCCTTCATTTCATAATCCCCACAGGCAAGCATCCCTTTCAGACACAAGAAAGAGAAGTTCTGTTGACTCTGAAATGTCACTAACTTCCTAGTGAATTTAATTATTCACACTTGTGTAGTATAACGCACCTGGAAGACTGGCCTATTCAGTAGATGTAATGGATGGAAAAACAGACATTCAAATAGGGAAAGGTCAGAGAGGGGAAAAAAAAGTATGTATATAATTATCTTTTTAATTATTATGTATTGTTATAGATTGAATTGTGTCCCCAAAAAACATGCGCTGTAAATGCAAACCCCTGCATCTGTGGTTATAATTCCATTTGGGAATGGGTTTTCTTTGTTAGGATATAGACAGTATTAGTGTAGGGTGCCACCACATGTCTGTCAGTTTGTCGTACTGTGGTGGCTTGTATGTTGCTGTGATACTGGAAGCTTTGCCACTGGTATTTCAAACACCAGCAGGGTCACCTTTGGTGGACAGGTTTCAGCAGAGCTTCTAGACTAAGACAGACTAGGAAGAAGAACCTGGCAGTCTACTTCTGAAAAAATTGGCCGTTGAAAACCTTATCGATGGCTGCAGAACATTGTCCAATATAGTGCCAGAAGATAAGCCCCTCAGGTTGGAAGTCACTCAAAATATGACTGGGAAAAGGCCACCTCCTCAAAATAGACTTGATATTAATGACATAGATGGAGTCAAGCTTTCGGGAACTTCATTTGCTGATTGATGTGGCAAGACTTAAAATGAGAAGAAATAGCTGCAAACATCCATTAATAATTGGAATGTGAAATGTACGAAGTATAAACCTAGGAAAATTGGAAGTTGTCAAAAATGAAATGGAACCCATAATGATCACTATTGTAGGCATTAGTGAGCAGAAATGGTCTAGTATTGGCCATTTTTAATCAGACAATCATACGGTCCATATGCCAAGAATGACAAATTAAAGACAAATGGCATCGCATTCATCGTCAAAAAGAACACTTCAAGATCTATCCCAAAGTACAACACTGTCAGTGATAGGATAATATCCACACACCTACAAGGAAGACCAGTTAATACAACTATTATTCAAATTTATGCACCAACTACTAAGGCCAAAGAAGAGGAAATTGAAGATTTTTACCAACTTCTGCAGTCTGAAATTGATCAAGCATGCAATCAAGATGCATTGATAATTATTGGTGAATGGAATGTGAAAGTTGGAAACTAAGAAGAAGAATTGGTAGTTGGAAAATATGGCCTTGGTGATAGAAATGACGCCAGAGATCACATGACAGAATTTTGCAAGACCAATGAATTCTTCATCGCAAATACTTTTCTCAGCAACATAAACGTTGACTATATACGTGGACCTCACCAGATGGAACAGACAGGAATCAGATCGACTACATCTGTGGAAAGAAATGATAGAAAAGCTCAATATCATCAGTCAGAACAAGGCCAGGAACCAAATTCTGAACAGACCACCAATTGCTCATATGCAAGTTCAAAGTGAAGCTGAAGAAAATTAAAACATGGCCACGACAACCAAAATATGACTTTCAGTATATCCCTCCTGAATTTGGAGACCATCTCAAGAACAGATTTGACGCATTGAGCACTAACGACCAAAGAAGCCCAGATGAGCTGTGAGAAGACATCAAGGACAACATATATGAAGAAAGCAAAAGATCATTAAAAAGACAGGAAAGAAAGAAAATACCCAAATGGATGTCAGAAGAGACTCTGAAACTTGCTCTTAAAAGTAGAGTAGCTACTTAGACAAGTAGTTATAAGAGACCAAAGGGGCGGCTTCTGTCCAGAGGTGAGAGGGGAAGGCAGAGAGAGTTAGGAGCTGGTTGAATGTATATGGGGAATCACGGGCGGAGGGAAGGCGTGTGCTGTCGCAGAACGGGGTGAGCAGTTGGGATCTCATAACAATGTATATTAAAAAAAAAAAATTCTGTATGGGAGACTAACTTGAAATGTAAACTTCATTTAATTACATCAATTAAAAAAAAGGTAGAGTAGCTAAAGCAAATGGAAGAAATGATGAAGTAAAAGAGCTGAACAGAAAATTTCAAAGAGCAGCTGGAGAAGACAAAATAAAATATTATAATGAAATATGCAAAGACCTGGATTTAGAAAACCAAAAGGGAAGTACACACTCAGCATTTCTCAAGCTGAAAGAACTCAAGAAAAAATTCAAGCCTCAAGTCGCAATACTGAAGGATTCTATGGGCAAACTACTGAATGACAGGAAGCATTAAAAGCAGATGGAAGGAATACACAGAGTCACTGTACCAAAAAGAAATGGTCGATGTTCAACCATTTCAGGAGGTAACATAAGATCAAGAACTGATGGTATTGAAGGAAGAAGTCCAAGCTATGCTGAAGGCATTGGCAAAAAACAAGGCTCCAGGAATTGATGGAATACCAACTGAGATGTTTCAACAAACAGATGCAGCACTGGAGGTGCTCACTTATCTATGCCAAGAAATTTGGAAGCCAGCTAGCTGACCAACCAACTGGAAGATATCCATATTTGTGCCCATTCCAAAGAAAAGTGATAGATCAGAAAGAGTGCAGAAATTATCAAACAACATCATTAATATCACACACAAGTAAAATTTTGCTGAAGATTATTTAAAAGTACTTGCAGCAATACATTGACAGGGAACTGCCAGAAATTCAAGCTGGATTCAGAAGAGGATGTGGAACCAGGGATATCATTGCTGATATCAGATGGATCTTGGCTGAAAGCAGAGAATACCAAAAAGATGTTTACCTGTGTTTTATTGACTACACAAAGGCATTCGACTGTGTGGATCATAACAAATTATGGATAACATTGTGAAGAAGGGGAATTCCAGAACACTTTGTGCTCATGTGGAACCTGTGCATAGACGAAGAGGCAGTCATTCAAACAGAGCAAGGGATACTACATAGTTTAAAATCAAGAAAGGAGTGTGTCAGAGTTGCATCATATCACCATACTTATTCAATCTTTATGCTGAGCAAATAATCCGAGAAGCTGAACTATACGAAGATGAATGTGGCATCAAGAATTGGAGGAAGACTCATTAACAACCTGTGATATGCAGATGATACAACCTTCCTTGCTAAAAGGGAAGAGGACTTGAAGCGTTTACTGATGAAGATCAAAGACTACAGCCTTCAGCATGGATTACACCTCAACATAAAGCAAACAAAAATCTTCACAACTGCACCAATAAACAACATCAAGATAAATGGAGAAAAAATTGAAGTTGTCAAGGGTTTCATTTTACTTGGATCCACAATCAACGTCAATGGAAGCAACAGTCAGGAAATCAAATGACACATTGCATTGGGCAAATCTGTTGCAAAAGATCTCTTTCAAGTGCTAAAAAGCAAAGATGTCACTTTGAGGGCTAAGGTGAGCCTGACCCAAGGTATAATATTTTCTATCGCGTCATGTGCATTTGGAAGCTGGACGATGAATAAGGAAGACCAAACAAAAATTTATGCCTTTGAATTACCATGCTGGTGAAGAATATTGAAAATACCATGGACTGCCTGAAAAACGAACAAGTCTGTCTTGGAAGAAATACAGCCAGAGTGGTCCTTGGAAGCAAGGATGGCAAGACTGTGTCTCATGTACTTTGGACATGTTATCAGGAGGGACCAGTCCCTGGAGAAGGATATCATGCTTGGTAAAGTAGAGGGTCATCGAAAAAGAGGAAGACCTTCAAAGAGATGGATTGACACAGTGGCTGCAACCTTGAACTCAAACATAACAACGATTATGACTATGGTACAGATGGGGCAGTGTTTTGTTCTGTTGTACATAGTGTTGCTATGAGTCAGAACCAACTCGACAGCACTTAACAAAAACAACAGTATAGGGTGTGTCTTATGTTAGTCTCTTCTGAGATATAAAAGAGTAAATTAGACATAGAGAATCAAACAGAAATGGGGAAAGATAGATGCCATGCCACATGAGATCTTCAAGGAGTGAAGGAACAGCAGCTGAAAAGAAACAAGTATCTTCCCCCAGAGTCAACAGAGAGAGAAAGCCTTCTCCTAGAGACACACCCTGAATTCAGACTTCTAGCCTCCTAAACTGTGAGAAAATAAATTTCTGTTTGTTAAAGCCACCCACTTGTGGTATTTCTGTTATAGCAACACTAGATAACTAAGACATATATCTAATAATTTTTTAAAACTTATTTGTCCAAAAGTGACTAAATGTCTGGTATTGGTAAGATACCATAATAGTGGCAAGCACTGTGCCACTGTGTGGTGGGAAGGAAACTGATTAATTCAATGATGAATTCATAACAGTGGCTATTGATAATCGATCAACTTGAAATTATTGATCATCTACTAGTCAGTACTAAGAACTGAGTAACATAAAGAAGCATCAGAATGGTTCATGATCATATGCTGTTATTGTTGTTATTTGCTGTTGAGTCAGCTCCAACTCATGGCAACCCCATAAACAACAGAACAAAATGTTGCCCAGTCCTGTGCTGTCTTCGCGATTGTTGGTATGTTTGAGTTCATTGTTGAGGCCATTGTGTCAATCTATTTCAGCTTTGCTGGCCTTCCACTTTACCAAGCCTGTTTTTCTTCTCTAGCAGTTGATCCCTCCTGATGATAGATCCAAAGTAAGTGAATTAAAGACTCAGACAATATTCTGTGATCCATAGGGGTTCCATTGGCTAATTTTCAGAATTATATTACCAAGTCTTTCTTCCTAGTCTGTCTTAGTCTGGAAGCTCCACTAAAACCTGCCCACCTTGGTGACCCTACTGGTATTTGAAATACCAGTGACATAGCTTCCAGCATCATAGCAACATGAAAACCACAATAGTGCAACAAACTGACAGATGGGTGGTGGTTCACAAATATGTAAGAGCAGACTAATAGACCAGAACCTATGAGTGAGCAATGTGAGGCAGTATGGAGTTTGCATTGAATTAGAATGTAGCAGGAGATGAGTGTGTAAGGACCACAGTGAGGGCTGCATTCAGCAGGACCCGGATGGAGGACTGGGAAGTTTTGGATGGGTGATGCTGCAATACAAGGGCGGGCATTTTTGGCAGAAGAAATGGCAGGAGCAAAAGCATGAAGGAGAAAATGAGCATGGTAGGAATAAGAGACAGTGAGAAAATGAGCTTCATTACAACGGAGTGTTTGCTAGGAAGCAGTGGAAAATACAGTTGGACAGGTATGGCACAGCTGGATAATTTAAAGCTTTAAAATCCAGGTAAAGTTATTTCAACTTGATACAATAGAAACAGGGAGATTTTATTTCATTTTACTTTAAAATTCTTCAAACATTAAAAAAATTGAAAAACTGTGTACAGGCAGTCCCCAGGTTACGAACGTTCAGCTTACATACAACCTGTAGTTACAAACCAACCCCATAAAGCCTGTTATATTAAAAATTTGACATACAATGGCTCATAATAACAAAGGGTTGCTACTTTGTGACACACATCAAAACACTGTTATTATTATATTATTATTATTATTGTATTACTGTGTTAAAGATGTTTTAATGTATCTGGAAGTGTTTCTTTAATGTTTTTTATGCATAGAAAGGTACACTAAATACTATATACTAAGAGAAGCATTTGACTGACGTTAGATACGAACCATAGCTAACTGTTCCGACTTACAAATTCAACTTAAAGATAGACTTAGGAGCAGAACTCATTTGTAAGCTGGGGACTGCCTGTGCATCAAAAAAAGAAAAAATGTGTACATAAAAAAAATTGAAAAAATATGTACTAAACTCCTTGTATGCATCATATAGATTCTATGGTGATTTGCTCCCATAAAGATTATAAAATACACCATTGCCATCAAGTCCACCAGGGCTCCTTCCATAAAGATCACAGCCTAGGAAACACTATGGGGTACTTCTACTCCATCATATAGGGTTGCTATGAGTTGGCATCCACTCAAACGCAAACAAGAGCAACAACAACCGGTTTGCTTTAGGAGTTCTTGGGTGGTGCAAACAGTTAAGCACTTGACTACTGGCTGAAAGATTGGCTGTTCAAACCCACCCAGAGGCACCTGGGAAGACAGGCCTGACAGTCTGCTCCCAAAAGGTCACAGCCTTGAAAACCCTGTGGAGCAGTTTGCTGTATTCCTATCTATTCATTCCTGCATGCATCTATCAATCCATCTTCTTATTTTTAATTATTGTGTTAGATTTTAATTCTTATTCTTCCAGATAAATGTTGAATCATACAAAAGTACCGTCAGAATTTTGATGGACATTACATGAAAATTGTAGAGTAATTTGGGAGGAATTTACATTTTTTATTTATCGATTTTCCCTCTTAGGAAAATGGTTGCGGCGATGTTTTATATTTTGTATTTCCTCCTTGTATAGTTTTCTCAAATTCATGAAGCTTATTCTTGGGTATTTTATTGACAATGGGAATATCTTTATATTTCTGATTGGTGGCCAGTATTGTCATTCACATTCATGCTTAGTCACACTTGCTCATCCGGTATGTTTCTCCTACCCAGACTCCATCGTCACCTGGGGCTCACAATGCCGGGAGGTGTGGGGCTGAGATGAGAGTCTACATGCAAATCAGCATTTTCCTCAATAATACTGATTTTTTAATTATTCATAAGAAAAGACATGTCTTCAGTATTATATATATATATATATATATATATATATATATATATATATATATATCTTTTTCTAATCTAATATTTGAGAGAACGATTAATTCACAAAAGTTTACAGAGTCAAGGGAATAAAAGACCTAGCAATTGAAAATAACTAATAGCCCAAAGTAAATGCGTGTCCTTCTTTAAAAGTTGGAGGCGTTCGTTTCCTGAATCTATTGTTTATTTTCTTCTGAGAGATTAAAAAGCTGGGATACAAAGAATGGTTATTTTAAATCAAAGCAAAGAAGATAGTGAGTGTGATAAAATGTTCATTCTTCTCTAAAATAGAAAGGAAACTAGAAAGCTATGTTGCACAAAGTCTCGGCAGCATAAGGCCATGTTTCCATTTAGTTATAGTACTTGAGCCGAAAAAAACCAAACCTATTGATGTTAAGTCGATACTGGCTCATAGAGACACTATAGGACAGAGTAGAACTGCCCCATGAGGTTTCCAAGGAGCAGCTGGTGGATTCCAACTGCTGGCCTTTTGGTTCGCAGCCATAGCACTTAACCACTATGCCACCAGGATTTCACGCAGTACTTGAACAACTATAAGTGATCAGAACTTTTAAATAAATGATGCATTTATTTTATAGCTAAGCACAGAATATAAAGATTTTCATTTTGCTTTTCAAATTCTTTTTATATTTAGAATAGATAATACGTTCATATGTTCTAATATCAAATCAATATAATAAGGAATTCCATGCCTTCCTATTCTCTCACATCCATCCAGCATAGTTTATTTATAGATAATCCCTTTTATTTATTTTTGTGTATTCTTTCAGTATTTCTTTATACAAATATAAATATCAGCTTATAAAAATCTTTACATAAATGCCTGACTATTTATGTAAAGATTTCTATACATAAAAGATTTTTATATAACTTTATATACAAATGATAGAACATTATATACATTTATCGGCACCTTGTTTTTTTAACTAGAGATCATTCCATATTTGTACACAGAGAACTTCTTTATTTTTTTTTTTTTTTTTTAATATATATTTTATTGTACTTCAGGTGAAAGCTTACAGAGCAAATAGTTTCTCATGAAATAGTAGTACACATGTTGTTTTTTGACATTGGTTAACAACCCCACAACGTATTAAGCCTCTAAATTCTCAACCTTTTTTTTTTTATGAAAATTACAGATGGCCAAAGATACACCGTTTCAAAAATTTCTACATTCACAGTTCAGTGACATTGACTACGCTCTTCCAACTGTGCTGTTATTCTCACTTAAGATGAAGGCTTACAGAAAAAATAGTTTTTCATTTAACAGTTACTACACATGTTGCCCTATGACAATGGTTAACAATCTCACAGCACATCAAGAATATCCTTACTCCACCTTGTGTTCCCTATCACCAGGGGGCTTCCTTGTCCCCTTCTGTCTTCTGGACCTTGTCAGTGGACTATTGTACCTCTTTAGTCTCATTTGTTTATTTATTTATTTATTTATTTATTTATTTATTTTTATTTTATTTAAACACCATTTCAAAACTTTTTACTTACACATTTAAGTGATATTGACTATGCTCTTCCAATTGTGCTGCCATTCTCGCCCAAGATGAAGGCTTACAGGACAAAACAGCCTCCCATTTAATAGTTACTACAAATGTTGCCCTATAGCAGTGGTCAACAATCTCACAATACATCGACAGTGTCCTTATTCAATTTGTGTTCCTTATCATCAGTTTCCTACTCTCCCTCTGCCTTCTGGCCCTTGTCACCGGACTCCTGTACATCGTTAGTCCCATTTAGTTTTACTGGGGTGTCCATTCCCAGGCTTAACATCGAACCTTGAAGGTAACTTCCCCTCTGAGCTGAAAGGGTGTCTGGGGGCCACACTCTCGAGGTTTCTCTAGTATTCTTTAGCCCAGTATATCTGGTCTTCTTTTTTTTTTTTTTTTTTTTGGGAGTTAAAATTATACTCTACATCCTACTCCAGCTCTGCCCAGAACCCTCTGTTGTGATCCTGGTCAGAGGAGTCATTGGTGGTAGCCGGGCACCATCCAGCTGTACTGGGCTCAGTCCCGTAGAGGCCTTGGTAGCTGTGGACCATTAGTCCTTCGGACTAATCTTTTCCTTGTATCCTGTTCTCTTCGTTCTCCCTTGTTCCCGAAGGGATAAGATCAGTGGAGTATCTTAGATGGCCGCTCATAGGCTTTTAAGACCCCAGACACTACTCACCAAGGTAGAATGTAGAGCATTATCTTTATAAGTAGTGTCATGCCAATTGAGCTAGATGGAGAACTTCTTTATTCTTATGTGAGGATGCATAGTATCCCATTTGGTGAGGTACCATAGGTTGTTTAACCACCTCCTTACTCATAAATGGAGACCCTAGTGGGGTAGTAGTTAAGAGTTCAACTGCTAACAAAAAGGTTGGCAGTTCAACTCCACCAGGCACTTCTTGGAAACCCTATGGGGAAGCTCTACTCTGTCCTATAGAGTCACTGTGAGTTGGAATCGACTCAACAGCAATGGGTTTGGGTTTCGGTATTTTTTACTCATAAATACTTGGGTTGTCTCCTCCAATTTGCTATTAAAAGCAATGCTGCAATTAATAACTTTGGATGTGTACTATTTCATATATTTGCAGTCATATCTGTAAGAAAAATTCCGTTAGCACTGGGTCAAAACATAAATGCATTTATAATCTTGATAAATATTGTCAGTTTGCTTTCCACAGTGTTTGCTCCGCACTCACTTTCACCAACGATATGTGAACGGACTAGTTACTCCACAGCCTTGTCAATTGCACCAGCTCCCAGAATTTTGCCTAATAGGTGAGAAATAGTGTCTCACTGTGGTTTTAATTTGCATTTCTCATATTATGAGTGAAGTTGAGCATCCTTTTATATCTTGAAGAATCACTTACATTTATTTTCCAATAAAGATCCATGTTTTTGTGCATTTTTCGACGCGATTGTTGGTCAGTCTTTTTCTTCTTGATTTCTAGAAGCTCTGTATCTGTTTGGAAGATTGAACCTTAAACTGTGATATGGATGAAAATACTTTTCCCACTTTTTCTCCTGCCTTTTGAGTGTATTTATGGTATTTTTCCCCTAGGCAGAATGTTTTTTAATGTAGTCAAATTTAACATGCTTTTTTTTTTTTTTTTTTTTTTTCCTTTTATGGCTCCTAAATTTTGAGTCATGATTATAAAGACCTTCTCCACTGTATCAGTCAGGATTCTCCAGAGAAACAGAACAAATAGGGGAGAGAAGTGACAGGTAGGTAGGCAGGTAGGCAGGTAGGCAGGTAGGTAGATTGATGGGTCGATAGGTCAATAGGTTGATAGATGGATAGACAGATCGATAGACAGAGATTTATTTTAAAAAATTGGCTCACATAGGGGCTGGCAAGTCTGAAATCCTTAGAGCTGGAAACTCGGCAGGAGTTGATGCTGCAATCTTTAGACAGTGTTTCCTCGTTTCCGGGGAACCTCAGTTATTGCTCTTAAGGCCTTCCAACTATTGAATGAGGTCCATCAAGTTATCAAGGATAATCTCTTTTACTTAAAGTCAAGCACACGCAGATATTAAGCACATCTACAAACTACTTTCACGGCAACACCTAGATTAGGGTTTGATTACATAACAGGGTACTATAGATGATCAATAGGAGTCCTGATGGCACAGTGGTTAAGCACTCGGCTGCTAACTGAAAGGTCAGTGGTTCAAATCCACTAGCTGCTCTATGAGAGAAAAATGTGGCAGTCTGCTTCCATGAAGATTTACAGCCTTGGAAACCCTATGGGGCATTTGTACTCCACCCTACAGGGTTGTTATGAGTCAGAATCAACTCGATGACAATGGGTTTGGTTTTTTTAAATAGATGATCAAAGTTGACATATGAACTTAACCATCAGAGTCAACCTTTAATTTTCAAAACAAAGACCCAGGGGCAAATTATCCAATAAGCAGAGTAAGCACGGGCTCACTGGTGCTTACCTATTAATCTGTAGTGAACAATTTCACATGGGCTTCACAGCACCAAATTAAAGTGAAACCCATGAGAAATTGTTCGTTATAGATTAGTAAATAAGCACAAGTGAGCTCGTGCTTACCTGTGCTTAGTTAGTCAACCGCCCCTGTCAAGGGTTGTAAATTTGAAAAGAGGCTTTGATTCTGTAGGAAGTTGCTGTGGGGTTGGGAGAGACACAGGTGCCAGCCATACCTAGAAGCAGAATCTTTGATGTGGTGAAAAAATGTGAAATATATTAGGTATCCCACCTAACATAACACATCTATCCTGCATATGACTGAAAACACACTAACCTTTTCCCCAGAAGAGGATGCAAAGTCAAAGGGTGACATTCACTCTTCTCCTTGATATCCTGCAACTTAAATATTGTGATGTAAAGCTAAATATTATGAATACATATTCTATATGATAAGAAGGGGCAAAGAGAAGGAAGAAAATAAAGGTTGTACACACACACATTTAATCCTCATTATTTGTAATAATGTATTTGAGAATTCGCCAACTTGCTGAAATTTATTTGAATCCCCAAAATCAATAACTACATCACTTTTTGGGTCATTCGCGGAAATGTGCAGAGCAGCAAAAATTTGAGTCACCCAACGTGCGCATTCCCAGCTAAGGTAGAATAAGGCAACATTCTGTCTCCTTGTTCTAGCTCTCATGCGGTAAACAAGCGTCCTTTCTGCAGTCTATTTAGTGCTGCATTTTTCACATTTTGGGGATTTTTATTGATAATTTCACTGGTGATTAAAATGTTCCTTAGGACTAGTGCCAAAATACTGTCTGTCTAGTGTTCCTAAGCTTAAGAAGGCTGTGATGTGCCTTACGGAGGAAATACGTGTGTTAGGTTAACTTCGGTCAGGCATGAGTTATAGTACTGATGGTGGTGCATTCAATGTTAATGAATCAACAATATACATTAAATAAGTTGTCTTTAAGTAGAAACACACATAAAACAAGGTTATGTATTGATCAGTTGATGAAAATGTTGTGACCATAGGCTCATAAGACAGAATCCTGTATTTCCCATGAGTGGAATGGTCTGTATTCATTTAGTGACTATAGCACATACCTATCATGCATAACAAAAATCAATCACACACACACAACATATTCATAACAAAACATAAGGAAGAAATACTCATAACAATTGCAGTCCTCATTTCTGCAACTGGTCACATGGTCAGAGCTGGTATTGTAACTATATCCTGTTACTACCCATCCCAGACTCCTTTTGCCCAGCAAGCACCTCAGCTGTTCATGGTTCTTTGCCTGGTGGGGTGACCATAGCCTTCATTTTTGAAGGACCTGAGCCATTAGTAGTCCTGTTTGATGTGGGCTGTAGTTTTCCATTGATTTTAATCACAGGCCATATTAGTACTAAGAGACACCCTAAGGGATCTCATGTATTCCAAACATACTTTTCTTTACCTTCATTGTGCAACCTAATTTTCTCTTGGTAATCAGGATCAGTCACCTCACCCAGAACAGTAACTTGCTTCTTTGCCTGTTGATTCAGAGGAATGAGAAGTACAAAATGGCTGGGTGACAGTCTTAACTTTCAGTTCAATGGTATCATTCTATCTCCTTCCTGGGGCAATCATCCTCCCTTTGGAACTAAGACCTCTAGACAAGTAGAGCATAAGGTCATGAAAGATGAAGCACAATTTTGCTGGTGGATCACTAGGGGTAATAGTGAGTAACACCATTCCCATTTCCACACCTTGAGTCCTGGCAATGGCTGAAAAAGCACCATATATTGGATGCTGGTTCAGAGCAGCCTAGAGAACATTGTCCCAATCCTGCAAGGTATTGCCACCTAGCTGGCACCATAATTAAGTCTTCAAAAGGCCAGTTTACTGTTCTATCATCCATCTGCTTCAAGATGGTAGGTGTTATGTATTGAATTGTGTCCCCCAAAAATGTGTTTCAACATGGCTAGGCCAGGATTCCCAGTATTGTGTGATTGTCCACCATTTTGTCATCTGATGTGATTTTCCTTTGTGTTGTAAATCCTACCTCTATGATGTTAATGAGGCAGGATTAGAGACAGTTATGTTAATGAGGCAGGACTCAATCTACAAGATTAGGTTATGTTTTGAGTGAATGTCTTTTGAGATATAAAAGAGAAAAGCAAGCAGAGAGATAGGGGGACTTTTTACCACTATGAAAGTAGTACCAGGAGCAGAGTGTGTCCTTTGGACCCAGAGTGTCCGCTCTAAGAAGCTCCTAGTACAGGGAAAGGCTGATGACAAGGACCTTCTCCCAGAACCGACAGACAGAGAAAGGCTTCCCCTGGAGCTGGAACCTTGAATTCCGACTTCTATCCTCCTAGACTGTGAGAGAATAAATTTTTCTTTGTTAAAGCCGTCCACTTGTATTTCTGCTATAGCAGCACTAGGTAACTAAGGCAGTAGGTAACACTGTAAAGCTAGTGAATTCTATGAGCATGAACACATTGCCAAATTTCATTTGCTGTGATGTGAGTCCCTTGATCAGAAGCAATGCTGTGTGAAATACCATGATGGTGGATAAGGATTTCTGTAAGCCCACACATGGTAGTTTTGGTAGCACTGCATGCAGGGAAGGCAAGTTTGTATCCAGAGTAAGTATCAGCAATAACACTTCCATTCTGGAAGTGGTCCAATATAATCAATCTGCCACCAGGGAGCTAGCAGATCACCTCAGGAGTGGTGCCATATTATGGACTCAGTGTTGGTCTCTGCTGCTGGCAGATTGGGCACTTAGCAATGGATGTAGCCAGGTCATCCTTGGTGAGTGGAAGTTCATGTCTCTGAGCTCATGTACAACCTCCATCCCTGTTACTATGGCCACTTAGTTCATGAGCTCATTAGGCAATGATAGGAATGTCTGGGAAAAGAGGATGACTGGTATCCACAGAACAGGTTATCCTATCAACTTGATTGTTAAAATCATCCTCTGCTAGTGAGCATTCACATGGGACACAAATATCTTAAGGATTTTGCCCATCCAAAGAGGTCTACCTACGTAACTCTTTTCAGACCTCCTTGTCACCAATTTTCCAATTATGTTCCAAATATGTTGCAGCCAAACCATTGGCCACAACCCATGAATCAGTGTATAATTGCACCTCTGGACATTTCTCCTCCCTAGCAAAATGAATGATCAGGTGCATTGCTTGAAGTTCTTCACACTGGGATGATTTCCATTCATCACAGTCCTTCAGGGATGTCCCAAAAAGGGGCTGTAGTGCTGCAGCTGTCCACTTTCGAGTAGTGCCTGCATATCGCACAGAACCATCTGTAAACCAGGCATGAGTTTTTACTTTCTTAGTCAACTGATTGCAGGGAACTTCCCACAAGGCTGTAGATATGCACTGAGAGAGAGAATGTAATGTCATGTAGGAGTGGGGACCATGGGCATTTGGTAATTTACTTGTGCCTCCAGGGTCTGCTTAACCCTGACTTTGAATATACCACTTCCATATGATGGTGAGGTGCTGCTGTGCAGACCCAACTTTATGGCTTGATAGGTCAGACAGCACTCAGTTCATGATGGACATCTCAGGTTGCACTGTAACTTAGTGGTTCATGGTTAAGTGTATAGTCTCTACTAAGGCAAGCTAGAAGCTGTTTCTCAAAAGGAGTAGTCATCAGCAGAGGATGGTGGGGCTTTGCTCCAAAATCCTAGTAGTCTATGCTGTGATCCACTTATAGAGGCCTGCTAAAAACTCCAAACAGCATCTCTATCTGCCACTGACACTTCAAACACCATTGAATCTGCTGGATCATATGTAGCAGAGCAGTTTGCATGGCAGCCTGAACCTGTTGCAGAGTCTTATCTTATTCTTGGCCCCACTCAAAACTAGCAGCTTTTCAGATCACTCAGTAAATAGCCTGGAGTAACACACCCAAACAAGGAATATGTTGCCTCCAAGATCCAAAGAGGCCCACTTAGCACTGTGCTTCCTTTTTAGTTATAGGAGGGGCCAGATGAAACAAATTATCTTTCACCTTAGAAGGGATATCTCAACATTCCCTACTCCACTGGACCCCCTAGAAATTTCACTGAAGTAGAAGGTCCCTGAATTATTTTGGATTTATTTTCCACCCTCTGACACACAAATGTCTTATTAATAAGTCTAGAGTGGTTGCTAATTCTTGCTGACTACTTCCAATCACAATATCATCAATGTAATGGACCAGTTTGAGGTCATGTGGAAGGAAAAGTTTATTAAAGTCTCTGTGTACTAAATTATTACATAGAGCTAACAGGTATTGAGAAAAAATCATTTTCCAGGTTCGTAACTGCATACCAGGTACCAAGGGATGTGTTAATTTGCTAATGCAATGAAACTACATCTTAAATAACAGCTGCAATTGGAGTCACTAATTGATTAAGTTCACAATAACCTACTCTCATTTGCCAGAATCCATCTGTTTTCTGTAAGCCCTTTGTCTTAGTCTGGGTTCTCTAGAGAAGCAAAATCAATGAAGCATCTACATGTATAAAGAAAGAGAGAGTAATTTATATCAAGGAAATGGCTCATGTGGTTACAGAGACTGGGAAGTCCCAATTCCATGGGTCAGGCTGGAAGCTTCTCCTGACTCAGTAGCTGCAGGGGCTGGTGAACCCAAGATCAGCAGGTATGCTGCTAGCTCAGATCCCAGGAACCAGAAGTCAGACAAACAGGAACCAGCTACAGGATCCAGAGCAAAACAAAGCCCACAAGCCTTGCCAGAAAGTCCACCTATATTGGATACAGGCTATATCCCCAAGGAAAGTCCCTTTCAACTGATTGGCTACTCACAGCAGATCTTATCATGGAGGTGATTACATCATTATATGACTGCCAAACCACATCATAACTGCCAAACCACTCAGAATCACAGTTCAGCCAAGTTGACACACAACCTTAACAATCACACCCTTAGTCTGTGGTAGACTACGGTGACATTTTGGGTGTCCTGGAATTAGTATCAGTTCAGAACCAAAAAAGCCTGTATTTCCTTTCTCCAATGCACAGTCACTCAGATAAAAGGATGTAGGTCCCTTTGAGGAAAGATTGGAGAAAGATTAAGTCCTTTTGGGGAAGGATTGGAGAAAGATAAATTTTTGACAATGTAGTGGGGTCCTTCCTTGAGGGTAGATGGCCTTCATTCTCAGTCTACCCTTCAAGTGATTCTGGGGACATAAACTGGCTCAACTCTGTAAATTGATTGAGGGGCCATGATACTTTGTCTTGGTGATTCAAGTTAGACTTCTATTCACTTTACCTAGAACTCTTTTGCTTATATTATCATGTCAGAATTTAGCAGACTGTTCATCAATTTCTCTTCTAGGGTCACCATGATCAACTAGTCAACGCCATAGATCTCTGTGAGTCAGGCTATTCTGATTACTGCTTTGACTCTGCTGTCCATTATGGTAACCACGTCCACCTTATCTTTGGCATTTAAGTAGTGCCACTTGGCCACTGACACTGCAGGATCCAATTATTCCAGTTAAGTGGCAGCAGTTCCCACAGTAAGTTCTGACCAATAAGAAGAGCAACAACAGAGCCCTTCAAAGACACTGGGCTCTCCTCACAAATTTGTTTCTCATAGTCATGGAGAAAAATGTGTCCTCAGGACCCTCCTGTGGTGGGTGAGCAGGTCTCACAAGATAAATCCACTCTAACATTCCCATCTCCCTAAGCCTGGATACCTTCCTCTAAAGTATATCATGGAAGTTCTGGCATTTAAACTTCAGGTCACCATGAGTCGGCATTGACTCAATGGCAACGGGTTCTGTTTTGTTTTGTTTTCTGTGTACGCCATCTTTTGGTCCATGTATCAACCAAACAAACAAACTGTCAGAGCCCTTTCTAACCCCTTGAATTACAATATTAAATCAGGAACTTCCTCTTAGTGGTCCCAGCTCAATAAATTTATCCTGATCCTACTTTATGTTTCTTCTAACATAATCTCACACCCTTAATATCTATTCTCTCACATATTCCTCAGACATCTGTCTATATAAATTTTAAAAAGCATGTAGTTCTTTTGGAGTGTAGTATACCTCCTCATGGGTCACACTTTGTACCTCACCTTTCAGGAACTGCTTGGGCTTGAGTCTAGTTATAGGTCTGGAAGCAAAAAAGGATGGTAAGGATAGGTCCTGAGGAGAATCACCAGTGTCCTGTGAGGCAATTACCTAAAGGTGGCCATTATGGGTTCCTCAGACAAAGCAGTGTTAATCCTTTGCTTCTACTGGCAAAGAAGACTCAGCAGACTTTAGAGACTCAGTGTCCCCAGCTTCACCAGGATTTGTCTGTATGCCTGCGTTCTAATTTTCAGGGCCCCATTCCTTCCCAGTCTATGTCCTCACGTTAATAATAGTCATTCTGCATGATTGGAAACTCAGTTCACATAGTAATTCAGTCACTTGCAGGATGAGATTCTGGGTTTGCTTTTCAGCAATGTCAACTCTGTGGCTACACGTGATAAGGGTGGCTTTAAGGGCAGACATGGAAGCTTCCAGGTCATTTATGTGGAGCTTGAGCTAAGAATTTGAAGCTCTGAGCTCACCCTTTCTTTACCCACTTTCTCCAGTGCAGTTAAGAGCAACCAGCCAATCTCATTATATTCATTAACCTGACAAAAGTGTTTTAAGGTATCAGTACATGGTTACCCAGAATGTTGCCTTTTAAAAGTATTTGATTAGATATATCCAATGATGATATTCTGTGTATCTCTGTTGCCACATCACACCATGAACTCTCAGTACCCTCTTTACCACTGGAAATAGAGTTATTAGTGCTTTAAATCCAATCAGATGATAGAACGAATTTCAGAAACCCTAGAACTACCAACTCAGAAAATTCATCCTCGAGATAATGTTTCTATAGAATCATTCCCAGTACCAAAATCTCTAGAGAAGCCAAACAAATAGAAATGTATACAAATATATTGAGATTTATTTTAAGGAACTGGTTCATGCTATGGTGGAGACTGGTGAATTTGAAATACATAGAGCAGGCTGACAGGCTAGAAACTTGGTAGGAAACCTTGACACTGTAAGTCTTGAGGCAAAATTTCTTCTATGGGGAAACCTTAGTTTTTGCTGTGATTGAATGAGGCCCACCCACATTATTGAAGGTAATCTTCTTTACTTAAAAAGTCAACTGATTGTAGATAGTAAACACATCTACAAAATACCTTCACAGCAACACCTAGATTAGTATTTGAATAAGTAATTGGATACTCTAGATATCCTTGAGTGGTGCAAACAGTTAAGCTCTCGCTGCTAACCAAAAAGTTAATTAACTGAGTCCACCCGGAGTCACTTTGGGAAAAAGCTCTGGTTATCTACTTCCAAAAACTCAGCCTTTGAAAACCCTACAGAGTACAGTTCTACTCTCACACACGAGGTCACCATGAGGTGGAATCAACTCGACAGCAACTGGTTTTGGTTTTGTATAGTGTAGCCAAGTTGAGACGTAAAGCTAACTGGACTTCATTTTTCCTATTAAAGCACTGTAGATTGAACAAATCAGTGTTGTCTCAAGTCACAACTTATGAAAACATTAAGGAATTGATCTAAAAAATAAAAAAAATCTTAGGGTGCAAGTATGTGGCTTTAATTTACATCACTGGGCAATGTAGGAGCCCTGGTGGTGGAATGCTCGGCTGCTAACCAAAAGGTTGGCAGTTCAAATCAACCAGCCACTCCTTGGAAACCCTATGGAGCAGTTCTACTCTGTCATACAGGGTTGCTGTGAGTCAGAATCAACTCTACGGCAATGGGTTTGGTTTGGGGGTTTTGTGCAATGTGAACACATTTGCTGTATGAATCTCTAGTTATGCCATTGTCCATTCATCCATTTTTTTCATCTGCCAATAATTATTGTTTGCCTACTTTATGCCAAGCACTTTTCTAGGAACTGGAAATACAGAAAAGAACAACCAAAGTCTCTGTTCTCATAGTGCTTACTTTGGGAAAGGCATGAACAAACATAATTATTTCTCAGTAAAGCAAATCATTCCTTATATCTTAACTCAGTTAACAGAATCAAATGTCTTTAGATAAAGTTAATTTGGTCTTTACGATTACAAACTGAGTCCCAAGGGACTAAATGACACATTGGCACAGCTGAAAATAAAGCTTAAGGCTAGATTGTCATGAACCCAAGTGATCTGGATCCAACCCAAATACTGGGTGAATCTAATTCCTTGAAGAAGACTAAGGCCTGCAAGAAGGGGCAACTTTAGTGCCACAGAATGGAATCTGATGATTGTTCATAAATGGCCATTGCTTTCGGTCCAGACTAGCTCAGTTGAAATTGTGAAGACAGCCAATGTCTGTTGAATCTTATTAGATTCTGCCCTGTTCCAATCTACCTCCCACTAAATTAAACCGTGGAACCTGGAAGTCAGCAATATTGAATAACACTCTAGAAGCATTCTATTAAGAGCAGAACACAAGGTAATGAGCAAGATCTAAAAATGTTCTCGTTAAAATCAATAAGAGGAGGAGACAGCAGTATTAAAAAATACAAGTAAAATGTGTTAGTGGAGATAACGTCATGAGAATAAGATATTAAATGTGAATAGGAGAGATTTTTATAGACAGGAACCTAATTCAAATTGGAAGACATTGGGAAAAATGTCAAGATCTTTTAAACTTAGTGGAAATGGTAAGGGAAACAGTAATAATTTATTATTATTATTACTATTATTATTGTACTTTAGATGAAGGTTTACAGAACAAACTAGCTTCTCATTAAACAATTAGTACACATACTGTTTTGTGATATTGGTTACCAACCCCACAACATGTCAACACTCTCCCTTCTGGACCTTGGGTTTCCTATTACCAGCTTTCTTGTCCCCTCCTGCCTTCTAGTCCTTGCTCCTGGGCTGGTGTGCGCCTTTGGTTTCATTTTGTTTTATGTGCCTGTCTAATCTTTGGCTGAAGGGTGAACCTCAGGAGAGACTTCATTACTGAGCTAAAATGGTATCCAGAGGTCTTATTCTCAGGGTTTATCCAGCCTCTGTCAGCCCAGTAAATCTGATCTTTTTTTGTGAGTTAGAATTTTGTTCTACATTTTCTCTGTCCAGGACCCTCTATTGTGATCCCTGTCAGAGTAGTCAGTGGTGGTAGCTGGGCACCATCCAGTTGTGCTGGACTCAGTCCGGTGGAGGCTGTGGTAGTTGTGGTCCACTAGTCCTTTGGACGAATCTTTCCCTGAAACTCTGATAATTTTATCATTGTATTTGGATTGGCTAGTATTCAAAAGACCGTTCTTGCAAAACTGCCAGATTTCTAGAATTTCTGTAAATTAATTATATGGAAGTATAGGCTAGGAAGTTTTAGGAATACATTTAGGTGAAGTCAGAGCTTTCATAAGGCTTTATATCTCATGGGGAGGGGGAATCACTAGATAGTAGACATGTACCAACTTTGGTGAAAGGAGAGATAATACACAATATGGGGGAAGTCAGCACAACATAATCAAGGTAAAGGAAGACACTGAAATGTACACAAGAGTAAAAGGCAATAATGGTAAATACTAATACATATACAATCCTGCAACAACAGTAATAAACAATAATGTACAAGTGGATACATAAGTAGATATGTAAGCTGAACAGGGGTAGAAGAGCATATGGAAGTACATACATGTACATATATATGTGTAAATGCTGCAAGTATACCCATGTATGCAATAATGCACTCAGGGAACACTGTCATGAACACTTCTTAGCCATGACCATACATCTCCCTGGACTGAGATACCAGGCTTGAGGTTTAGGGATCATAGGCTAGGGGACATCTAGGTCAATTGGCATATCATAATCCATATAGACAATGTCCTACATCCTACATTGGTGAGTAGCGACTGGGGTCTTAGAAGCATAACAGCAGCCATCTAAGATACAATAATTGGTATCTCCTCATCTGGAGCAAAGAAGAGTGAAGACAATCAATGACTCAAGGAAATAATTAGTCCAAAAGACTAACGGATCACATGAACCTAGGCCTCCACTAGCCTGAAACCGGAAGAACTAGATGGTGCTCATCTACCACTACTGACCACTCTGACCAGGACCACAATAGTAGGCCACGGACAGAGTGGGAAAGAAATGTAGAACAAAATTCAAACCCATAAATAAGACCAGACTTACTGGTCTGATAGAGACTAGTGGAACCTCCGAGACTATGACCCTTAGACAGCCTTCAAACTTGGAACTGAAATCACTTCCAGAGATCACATTATAGCCATACAATAGACAGGCCTATAAAATGAACAATAACACCAATGAGGAACGTAGGCCTGCTAGCCATGGATCGCTTTTGTGTGGCCTTTCTAGCCATGGTCTTGTAACTCCCACCCAAGGGATTGGGCAGGACTGTGCAGATATGGTAATCGTGGCCCACCAAAAAGGGATTGGTTAGTTTTGCCATCCTGATGGGCTTGAAATAAGCCACCCCAGAGGCAGGAAAGAGAGAAGATCCCACCACCATCAAGGAAGGAGAACCCCCCTCCCCCACCCCCTGCAGCCCACAGAGAGAGAAAGCTGAGTGCCTTTGGGCAGGGACTGAGGGACAGGGAGAAGTGTGCCTGTGAGCACAACTGGAAAGAGCCTGTCCTGATGGAAGAACTGTATCCTTGAGTGTTCCTGAGCATGAACTGTAACCTATTACTTCCCTAATAAGCCCCATAATCTTGAGTATAGTCTGTGAGTTCTGTGTGGCCATTGCAATGAATTATCGAACCAAGCAGAGAAGTAGAAATGCCGTAGGACAGACAGTTGGTGTCAGAATTGGTAAAGATAGTGGAGAGAGGAGGCATGTCTGACCTCTGCCTCATGGGAATCAGCCTTGATTCTCCTTTCCCCTTGTAAGTTAGAGGACATCAGACACTGCGCCCACACCTTTACAACACCTCAGAACAATCATCTATTCAGAACAGCATTTGTCCAAAAGCAAAGTTTGAAAGGATGGTAGGGGCAGGAAAGCTGGGCAAATGGACACAGGGAACCCAGGGAAGAAGAGGGGAGAGTTCCTGCACATTTAGGGGTTTGTAACCAATGTCATGAAACAAGCTGTATGTAAATTGTTGAATGAGAAAATAATTTGCTCTGTAAACTTTCACCTAAACAATAATAAAATGTTCAACAACAACAAAAAAAGAAAAGAATTTATATCCTGTTTGAAAATTTATCATCACTTTATAAAATCTGGTTAATAATTGACTTTCCTGATAAATCTAGTCCCATGTTATCAAAGTGACATTTGATAAACTCTCATTCCATAGGATATTAATTAGATAAATGTGTCTGTGGTTAATATGGGAATGGTGGGTGTAATGGTTAACGTTATGTGTCAACTTGCCTAGACCATGATCTTCAGTGGTTTGTTTACCTTATACCATTGCCATTGAGTCAATTCCAACTCATAGTAACCCTGTAGGGCAGAGTAGAACTGCCCCATAAGGTTTCCAAGGCTGTAAAACTTTATGGAAGCAGACTGCCACACCTTTCTCCTGCCTCAGCGGTTTGGCAGACACTATATATCATCCAAAAAGAGCACTGGTGGTGCAATGGTTAAAGCTCTTGGCAGCTAACCAAAAGGTTGGCAGTTTGAGTCCACCAGCTGATCCTCAAGAGAAAGATGTGGCATCTGTAAAAGATTTTACAGCCTTGGAAACCCAATGGGGCAGTTCTACTCTGTCCTATAGGGTTGTTATGAGTGAAAATTGACTCCACAGCAGTGGGTTTTTCATTATAATATCATTCTCCATTTGTGAACTGATGTGAGCAGCCAATCAGTCTGAAGGGGAGTTTCCTTGGGGGTGTGACCTGCATCCAATATAGAGTAATCCCTCAGTATCCTCAGAGGATTGGTTCCAGGACCCCGCAGATACCAAGATCCAAAGATGCTGAAGTCCCTTACATGAAATGGTGTAGTATTTGAATATAACCTATGCACATCTTCCTGTATAATTTAAATCATCTCTAGATTACTTATAATACCTAATGCAATGTAAATGCTATGTAAATAGTTGTTATAGAGTACTGTATTGTTTAGGGAATAATGACAAGGCTGGAGGCAAACAATGCTCAAACACTGAGTTCTGGAGAGAGACTAAGGATCTGTGAAATGGCAGGAGGCTACAGCAGGGTGTGCCTACACAACAATTCAATCGCCTGGATTCAGCGTAATGCTCATTGGCGGCAAATTCAAGTTTTGCTTTTTGGAACTATTTTTTTCCCCGAAAATTTTTGATCTGTGGTTGGTTGAATCCGAGGATGCAGAATCCACATTGACTGTTATAAATGGATGTTCTGGCAAAGCATCTCTCTCTCCCTCCCTTTTTCCCTCTCTCTCTCTCTATCCCGCACTCTTCTATCTGACTTTCAGTTCTTGGGCGGTGAGAAGCCTTCAGCCTGCCACTTGACCTGCAGATTTTGGATTCGCCACCTCCCACAACCTGGTGAGCCAGAAGCCTGCCACCTAAACCACAGATTTGGGACTTGCCAGCCCCATAATTGCACGAGCCATAATAAATTTCTCTGTATATATTTATATATACGCTTCACTGGGTTTGTTCCTTAGAGAACCCAGTCTGAAACAGTGGGCTCAACCAAGGACTTTACTGAATCTTTAGTGCTAGCATGCATTATGAGTCTCCCACTGGGGGAACCGTACTTTTTTTTTTTTTTTGTCTTGAGCATTCTGGTGGATTTGTGTCCTCTGGAAAATACTGATCTGGTTTACTGCTGGTCTTGTCCCCACTGGATCAAGCTCCATAATAATCATTTTCTGCTAATAAAATCCTTAACTGTTCCCATTCCCCTAAAGACTTGCTATTTCCATCATAGGCCTCAATATCATAGTATCACCAATTTCTCAAACAAAATAACCCCAAGTAATTTTATATTTAATTGCTTTTTACTCTGCATCCCCAGTCAATTGCCAAGTCTTAACATATTTTATTCACAGAATCTCACAAATATTTTTCATCTGGGCTTTTTCTGGATTTAAATCCTTGGTTGGGGGTGGAGGCTTTGATCAACATGGACCTGGGCTGTTTCAGCCTCTAAACCATGCCTAACTCCTCCCCAGGGGAGTTTTTTATTACTATTAAAGGTGTCACTGCTCTCTCCCCTTCTGACCATGCACCCTCCTTGGTTTCCTTGATTAGACAGACAGAAGTGAAAATTCTTTTCTTCATGTCACTTAAAAATGTAACTCTTTCCAATATCAGTTCCAACATCCTACTAATGCTAAATGTAATTTTCAAAAAAATTAAAATGTGACTCTAATACCAATAAAAAGTGTATATGTGTCAAAGATTTTATTCAACTCAATTAATTAAGTGAGGAACTAGTAAGATGTCAAAACTGATTCAAATGAGAATTTGAGTTACAGAGATTTATATTCTCTACTAAATAAAATTAATTTGCATTACTATGAATAGGAATAAATTGGATTGTTATTAACTGGTATCACTTGCATTGCTATAAGTTGTCTACAACTTAACCTCTACAGAGCTGTAAAATAGCCTGGTCGATAGAAAGTCAATTAAAGGTGCACATCCTTACAGACTCATAGCTGAGACCCTATAATACAGAGTAGAACTACCCCATAGGGTTTCCAAGGAGCAGCTGGTGAATCCAAACTGCCGATCTTTTGGTTAGCAGCCAAGTTCTTAACCATTGGCCACCAGGGCTCCTACAGAATTAGATAATACCCAAAGTGTCTACTAGACAATGCCCAAACTCCAGTAATCTCAAACTATTAAGAGATTACTATTTCCAAGTATTGAGTAATTTTCTTAGCAGTAAATAGTTCTTCACTGACAGTATTCATTTAATAAATGTGCTTGTTACTTAGTTCCTATATCAGCGTTACGTATCTGGGTTTGGTAACTTCTAGAGGACAGAAGGAACTGCATGGGTTTAGCTCGCCATGTAAAAGGCCCAGTACAGTAGTACTTAAAAAAAAAAAAAAAAAAAAGTTATTCATTGAGTCAATTCTGACTTATGGTGACTCCATGTGTGCAGAGTAGAACTGTGCTCCATAGAGTTTTGCATGGCTGATTTTTTGGATGTAGGTCACCACCAGCCTTTCAGTTAGCAGACAAGTGCTTAACATTTGCACAACCATTGGACTCATAGTACCACTGTTGTTGTTAGGTGCTGTCACGTCAGTTTCAACTCATAATGACCCCAAGTGACAGAGTAGAACTGCCCCATACAGTTTTCTAGGCTGTAATCTTTATGGGAACGTATCTTCAGCTCTTTCTCCCACAGAGCCGCTGGGTGGGTTCAAAATGTCAATCTTTTAGTTAGCAGCCCAGAGCTTAACCATTAAGCCACCAGGGCTCCTTATAAAAACCAACCTAAACAAAGGAGCCCTGCTTATACTACCACTAAAAAAATATAAAAAAATAAAAAACCTGTTGCCGTTAAGTCAATTCCAACTCTTAGCAACTCTACAGGACAGAGTAGGACTGCCGCATAGGGTTTCCAAGGAACAGCTGGTGGATTCTAACGGCCGACCTTTTGGTTAGCAGCTGAACGCTTAACAACTGGGCCTCCAGGGCTCCATAGTATCACTAGATATTACCACTAGAGATAGGAAATTTAAAGCTTTCAATAAAAACACATGAGAAAAAAAGTTTTACTAATTAAACAAAATTAAAAATAAATTTGCTTGTAATTTAAGGAACCTTTTATTTAACCTCCTAACAGCACCCACTTCCCACCACCCGCCATATTCTTTTCGAAAGTGACCACATTATTTTGCATTCCCACCAGCAAGGTATGAGAGTTTCAGCTGTTCCACATCCTCATGGGCATTTCTCCATCAATTATGACCATCAGACTGAATTCAATATATGAGGGATCACATTTTTTGGTAAAACTAATGTGAACTGTTTTGGTCTTCATTTCTTGGGAATTGCACCCATTGTCATCATTTGAGTTACTATTATTACAGCACACAGAGAGGGTGTGTCTCGTTTTAACAAAAAAATACACTAAAGCTTATTCCTTCATGTGTAAATTAGGGCTAAAATTAATAACACAAGTAATATAAATGCTTCTTTAATTTAGGTAATAATTTTAAATTATCAGATAAAAAATCAGCTTGATTAAAAACCAAAAAAGATCAAATATTTACATTTTAAAAGTAAAACCATCAAAGCACTATAAGATAAATAAAACCCATTGCCACTGAGTTGATTCCGACTCTGTAGGACAGAGTAGAACTGCCCCATGGAGTTTCCAAGGCTGTAATCTTTACCAAAGTAGACTGCCACATCTTTTTCCCAAAGAGCAGCTGGTAGGTTCAAACCACTTCGCCACCAAATCTACTTACTATAAGCTAGACAAGTTTATTTATAACCTGAACAGAGGTGCAATGATTAGTTTTATGCGTCAATCTGGCTACACAAGTTATTTAATGTAGGTGTTGATGTAAGGTATTTTGTAGATGTGGTTAACATCAGCAATCAGTTGACTTTAATTAACAGAGATTACCATTCTTAGGGGGTATTGAGTTTATGTTAATGGTGGTGGAATAATTTGGAAGAGGATAGTGTAAAACCAGCGTGGGTGGGGGGTGGTGTATCTGACCTCCTCTAACTTTTCAAGGGGGAAGGAGAATCAAGATCAATAGCCCAATGCTGATTCCTAGGAGGTGGAGGTCAGATATGCCTCCTCTCTCTGCCATCTTTACCAACTCTGACACCAACTGTCCCTCCCACAGTACTCTCTACTTTTCTGCTGGGTTCAATAATTCATTGCAATGGCAACACAAAACTCACAGACCATACTCATGATTATGGGATTTATCAGGGAAGTAACAGGTTACAGTTCAGGCTCAGGAACACTCAAGGACACAGTTCGTCCATCAGGACAGCCTCTCCCCAGCTGTGCTCGATGGCAAGCCTCTCCCTGGCCCTAGGGCTCTGTCCAAAGGTGCTCAGCTTTCTCTCTCTGAGGGCTGGGAAGCCCACCATGCCATCTCCTGCTGCTGGGTCTCTGCTGCCAGGTCTCTGCTGCTCTTCTCTCCTTCCTTGATGGTGGTGGTGGGCTCTTCTCTTTCCCACCTCTGGGGTGGCTCATTTCAAGCCCAGCGGAATGGCAAAACTGACCAATCCCTCTGGTGGGCCACAATTACTCTATCACACAGTCCCATACAATCACCTGGGTGGGAGTTACAAAACCATGACAAGACAGGCCACACAAAAGCAATCCATTACACTGCAATAGTGAGAATGGTTGCACTGCTTGAAGAAAGTAATCGATGTCACTGAATTATACATGTATAAATTGTTGAACTCATGTATATTTTATTGTGTGTATTTTCACCACAATAAAAAAAAGAGAGAAATTATTCTTGACAATGTGAGTGAGCCTCACCCAATCAATTGAAGGCCATAAAAGCAAAAACTGAGGTTTTCCATAGAAGAAAAGATACAGACTTGAGACTATAGCATCAAATCCTGCCTGAATTTTCAGGCTGTGGACCTGCCCAACAGATTTTGGGCTTGCCAGCCTACACAATCACATGAGCCAATTTTTTTTTTAATTTTTTTTTTTATTGTACTTTAGGTGAAGGTTTACAGAACAGTTTCTCAGTAAATAGTCAATACACATATTGTTTTATGACATTGGTTAACAACCCCATGACACATCAACACGTTCCCTTCTCCACCTTGCAGGACCTTTTTTTTTTTTTTTTTTTTTTTTTGGTGAAAATATACATAGCCAAAGATACACCATTTCAAAAATCTGTACATATACAATTCAGTGACGTCGATTACATTCTTCCAGTTGTGCTGCTATTCTCACTTTAAATGAAGGTTTACAGAACAAAATAGTTTCTCATCAAACACTTAGCACACATATTGCCCTATGACAATGGTTAAGAACCCCACTACCTGTCAACACTATCCTTACTCAACGTTGGGTTCTCTATCACCAGCTTTCCTGTCCCCTTCTGCCTTCTAGTTCTTGTCCCTGGACTACTGTGCCTCATTAGTCCCATTTTGTTTTATGGGGCCGTCCAATCCCCAGCTGAGCGGTGAACCTCAGGAGTGACTTCACCACTGAGATAAAGGGTGTCCCAGGGCCATACTCTTGGGGTTTCTCCAGTCTCTGTCAGGCCAGTAAATCTGGTCTTTTTTTGTGTGTTAGAATTTTGTTTTACATCCTTCTCCAGCTCTGTCCAGAACCCTCTGTTGTGATCCCGGTCAGAGCAGTCAGTGTGGTAGCCGAGCACCATCTAGCTGTACTGGGCTCAGTCTGGTGGAGGCCATGGTAGCTGTGCTCCATTAGTCGTTTGGACTAATCTTTTCCTTGTATCCAGTTCTCTTCATTCTTCCTTGTTCCCATAGGGGTGAGACCAGTGGAGTATCTTAGATGGCTGCTCATGGGCTTTTAAGACCCCAGATGCTACTCACCAAGGTAGAATGTAGAACATTGTCTTTATAAACTGTTATGCCAATTAAGCTAAATGTTCCCCGAGACCACGGTCCCCACAGCCCTCCACCCAGCAAATCAGTCCTTCAGGGAGTTTGGATGTGTCTATGGAGCTTCTATGACCTTTCCTTGTACAAGTTGTGCTGGCTTCCCCAATATTGTGTACTGTCTCACCCTTCACCAAAGTTATCACTTACCTATTGTCTGTTTAGTATTTCTCCCCCATCCCTCCCATACCTCATAACCAACAAAGATTGTTACTTTTTGTGTGTAAACTTTTTCATGAGTTTTTACAATAGATGTCTCATACAATATTTGTCCTTTTGTGGTTGACTAATTTCACTCAGCATAATGTCCTCCAGTTTCATCCATGTTTCTTAAAATAAATCCCTTTATATATATGTATTTATATATATCTAATTTCCTATTGGTTCTCTTTCTCTGGGGAATCCTGACTGATACAGATTTTGGTACTGAAAGTGGTTCTAGAGGAACAGAAACTTAAGGATGAGTTTTCTGAGTTGGTGCTGAGGTTTCTTAAATTGGTTCACTTTGTTTTGTTGACTGAAACATGGACCATAAGCTGGCCTACACTAAATGAAGTTTCAAAGCCAGAACTGCCTTGTTATGTTACAGAGGAAGGTATCCAAAGATTTAGGGAGACTGGCATGTTAGAGTGGATTTATCATGTAAGACATGCTCACCCACACCAGGAGGGTTTAGAGGGCACAGCTTTCATGATGACTGTGAAAAACAAATTTGTAAGGGAAGCCCAGGGTCCTTGAAGAACTCTGTGGTTTCTCTCCTCTGTGGGTCAGAACTTACAGTGGGAACCGTGGTCACTGAACTGGGATCCTTAAATGCAATGGGGATAATTGGATCATGGAGAACAGGGGCCAAGTGGTACCCCTTAATCGCCAAAGACAAAGTAGGCATGGTTACCATAATGGACAATGGAGTCAAAGCTGTAATCAGAATAGTCTGACTCCAAGACATCTATGGCATTGATCATGGTATTCCTGGAAGACAAATAGATGGGTGGTCTACTAAATTCTGACTTGATCTGTATAAACAGAAGAGTTCTAGGTTAAATAAATAGAAATGACCAGTCAGAGTAGATCCACCACCCATGGAGAGGTCAGATGATCATGGAGCTTTAGCTTAGGCCTGTCTCAGAGTGTCCCCAGTTAAGACTACTACCTAGTCACTTTGTGCTTCTCATGCCTCTCAATTAACAGGCAAAGATGGGAGTTACTGTACTGGCCAGGGTGATTGATCCTGATTACCAAGGAAAAAATGGGGTGCTACTCCATATTAGAGGTAAGGAAGAGTATGTCTAGATATACGAGATCCCTTAGGGCTTCTCTTAGTAGTACTGTGCCCTGTGTTTAAAGTCAGTGGAAAACTGTAACAGCCCAATTCAGGTGGGACTACTAATGACCCGGATCCTTAAGAAATGCAGATTTGGGTTAGCCCACCAGGCAAAAATCCATATCCAGCATAGGTGCTTGCTAAGGGCAAAAGGAATATGGAAGGGGTAGTGAAGGAAGGTAGTTGTAAATACCAGCTATGACTACATGATGGAGCCCTGGTGGCACAGTGGTTAAGAGCTTGTCTGCTAACCAAAAGATTGGCAGTTCAAATCCACCGGTGGTACAGTCCTGGTATTGAATTTTCTGTTATCATTAACACGTTGTACCTATCATCAGAACATTCCATTCCTAGAGAATTCTAATTAGAGAGTTAGTCTATGTGATTTCTGGATTCATATCGGGAATTTGAGGTGAAATGTGCTTTGGGTCACACATTATAAAATGCACAGGGCCCTGCTGTTGAAGAACATTGCCTAATGAAAGGAACATAAAGAGAGAACAGGATGTGTTGCTGGAAATATAAGATGGCATAAACGTTCTAGCTGGTATTGTGGCAATATGTATTAGGATGCTTAAAAATGAGAATAAATTTCGACTTAACAATTCCATTTCTAAGACTCTGTCCTCAGCAAATAATTAAGAAAGTGGGCAGAGGTTTACTTACAAGGATATACACCATAGCATTATTTACAATAATAAAAAATTAGGGATAACCTAACTGCCTAATAATGTTGTTTTTGTTGTGTGCTATTCAGTTTATTCTGACTTATAGCAAACCTATATGACAGAGTAGAACTGCCTCATAGGGTGTCCTAGGTTGTAATCTTTACGAGAATAGATCGCCAGGTTTTTTCTCCCATGTAGCCGCTGGTTGGTTCGAACCCCGTACCTTTCAGTTAGCAGCCTTGAGCTTAACCACTGCACAACCAGGGCTCCTTCACCTAATAATAAGAGAGTGGAAAAATATATTATGTGGAGAACTACCCATCCATTAAACATCCTAAGTAGAAAATTTTTTATCATGGAAATATGTTCAAATATAGGTTGGTGTTGGAAAAGAGGTGAGGAAATGGTTCCCTTCCCATGCTATACAGGGTATGTAAATGTTGCATAGCCTTGTTGGAGGGAACTTAAGTAGATTTGTTGAAATTTTAAATGTGCATACTCTCTGGAGTGACAGTTCTATTTACAGGAAATATACCCTGCAGGAATACTTGCTGTGTACATGTACAAAAAGATACATGTACAAAGACACATGTACAAGCATGTTCATTGTTGTGTTGTTGTAATGAAGAAAACCATAAATTGTCTAAAAGTCCATAATAAGTATAATCATGTTGTGGATTGAACTGTGTCCCCAAAAAATATGTGTTGTGATTCCTAACCTCAATACCTGTAGAAGTAGCCCTGGTGGCCCAGTGGTTAAAGCACTCGGATACTAACCAAAAGGTTGACGGTTCAAACCCATCAGCCACTCCTTGGGACAAAGATGTGGCAGTCCGCTTCTGTAAAGATTACAGCCTTGGAAACTCTATAGGGCAGTTCTACCTTGTCCTATAGGGTCACTATGAGTCAGAACCAACTGGGTGGCAGTGGGTTTTCTGGTTTTATACCTGTGCAGGCAATTCCATTTGGGAACAGAGTTTACTTTGTTATGTTAATGAGCCATATCAGTGTAGGGTGTGTTTTAAGCCAATCACTTTTTTTGTTTTGTTTTTGTTTTTCAAAAGAAATTTTTTTACTGTAATCAACAGTATGAAATGCATTTTTTTGTCACAGTCCAGTACATGCATGCATTGATAGGTAAATTTAAAACTTCACAAAGATATGTAGATCTTGACCACATGCAGTGCTCTATTCTTTGTGTGTGTGTGTGTGTGTGTGTGTGTGTGTGTGTGTGTGTATCCTCTCCTATTTTTCTTTTGTCATTCTGGTCAGTGGTTTGTTGATTTTGTTGATTCTTTCAAAGAACCAACTTTTGGTTTGGTTGATTCTTTCTATTGTTTTTCTATTCTCTATTTCATTTATTTCTGCTCTGATCTTTATTATCTCCTTTCTTCTGGTGGCTGTGGCTTTTTCTTTGTTGTTCTCTTTCTATTTGTTTGAGTTGTGTAGTTAATGTTTTGATTTTTGTCCCTTTCTTCTATTTTGATGTGTGCATCTATTGCTATAAATTGTCCTCTGAGGACTGCCTTTGCTGTGTCCCAAAGGTTTTGGTATGATGTGTTTTCATTCTCGTTTGAGTCTAGGAATTTTTTGATTCCATCTCTGATTTCTTCTATTACCCAGTGGTTTGTAAGCAGGGTGTTATTCAGTTTCCATGTAATTGATTTTTTTTCCTTGCTCTTTCTGTTGTTAATTTCTACCTTGATGGCATTGTGGTCAGAGAAGATACTTTGTATTATCTCAACATTTTGGATCTTGTTGAGGATTGCTCTGTGGCCTAAGATGTGGTCTATTCTGGAGAACGTTCCATGTGCATTGGAAAAGAATGTGTACTTTGCAGCTGTTGGATGGAGTGTTCTATATACATCTATGAGGTCAAGTTAAGCCAATCACTTTGAGATAGAGAAGCTGAGACAAGGATTTCCCCCCAGAGAAGACACAGCCAGCCTTCCCCTAGAGCTGGCGCCCTGAATTTGAACTTCTAGACTCCTAAAGTGTGAGAAAATGAATTTTTACTCATACTTGTGGTATTTCTGTTATAGCAGCAATAAGAAACTAAGACAGATGGTTTTAAAACAGGTAGAAAAATTCTTTGAACCTTCTCCCACCAAGAGATTGGCTCTATTTTTCCTCTCCTGAAATCTGGATAGGCTTGTGACCTCAACGATGATAGAGTACAACAGAAGTGTCACTGTATGTACCTACAAAGCTACATTAGAAAAGGTCATGCAGCTCCTGTCTGGTTTCCTTGGGACACTCACCTTTAGAGCCCTGAGCCACCTTGTTGATGTCCACCTACATAGAAGTTGTCATGTGGCCATAGAGGACATTGAAGGTGCTCTTGTCAACAGCCACCATCAATCAACTGATACGTGAGTAAAAATGTCTCCAGATGGCTCCATTCCTCAGCTAGTGAGTCACCCCAGGTGTTGGGTCTTCTTAGCTGAGGTCCCAGTCACTGTGGAGCCATGTTCTCTAACTGAATTCCTGATCCACAAAGTAAGCAGAATAAAATGCAATTTCACACCACTACGTTTTAGAAAGGGGCCCTGGTGGCACAGTGGTTAAGTGCTCAGCTGCTAAAAGAAAGGTCAGCAGTTCTAATCCACCAGTAGCTCACAGGAGAAAAAACAGGTGATCTGCTCCCACAAAGATTACAGCCTACTCTGCCCTAGACCTGGTGGTGCAGTGATTAAGAGCTACAGCTTCCAACCAAAAGATCAGTAGTTCAAATCCACCGGCTGCTCTTTGGAAACTATATGGGGCAGTTCTGCTGTCCTATAGGGTCTCTATGAGTCAGAATCAACTTGATGGAAATGGGTTTAACCAGAACAGTAGGGCATTGGTTAAAGAAAATATGGCACATTCATATAATGAAATACTATACAGCTGTTAAAAAGTAAAAGATGGAGCAGTTTCAGAACAATACATAAGTTACGACCTTAGTTTGTGAAAGGAGAGAAAGAAAAACACTACAGCTAAAGCTTACAAATTTTCTGGAACCAGATCACATTGTTGGAAAACAAATTATCAAAACTGACTGAGCAAAAATTTTAAAGTCTGAAAAATCATGTTAAAAATACACCAATACACCAGGAGGACATAACCATAATAAATATTTATGCATCAAACGACAGGGCTCCAAAATATATGAAACAAACTCTAACAGCATTGAAAAGAGAAATAGACAGCTCCACGATAATAGCAGGAGACTTCAACACACCACTTCACTTTGGTGAAGGACAGAAAATCCAGAAAGAAGCTCAATAAAGACACAGAAGATCTAAATGCCACAATCAACCGACCTGATCTCATAGACATGTTCAGAACACTTCACCCAACAGTGGCCAAGTATACTTTCTTTTCCAATGCACAAGGAACATTTTCCAGAATAGACCACATATTAGGCCATAAAGTAAGTCTTAACATAGTCCAAAGCATCAAAATTTTACAAAGCATCTTTTCTGACCATAAAGCCGTAAAAGTAGAAATCAACAACAGAAAAAGCAAGGGAAAAAAATAAAACACATGGAAACTGAACAACATCTTGCTCAAAAACTACTGGGTTATAGAAGAAACTAAGGACAGAATAAAGAAATTCACAGCATTAAATGAGAATGAAAACACTTCCTACCAGAACCTTTGGGACACAGCAAAAGCAGTGCTCAGAGGTCAATTTATAGCAATAAATGCACACATCCAAAAAAAGAAAGGGCCAAAATCAAAACATTAACCCTACAACTCAAACAAATAGAAAGAGAGCAGCAAAAGAAGCCCACAGGCACCAGAAGAAAGCAAATAATAAAAATTAGAGCAGAATGAAATGAAATAGAGAATAGAAAAACAATTGAAACACTTAACAAGACCAAAAGCTGGTTCTTTGAAAAGATCAACAAAATCGATAAACCATTGGCCAAACTGACAAAAGAAGAACATGAGAGGAAGCAAATAACCTGAATAAGAAATGAGATGGGCAATATCACAACAGACCCAACTGAAATTAAAAAAATCATAACAGAATACTATGAAAAATTGTACTCTAACAAATCTGAAAACCGAGAGGAAATGGACAAATTTCTAGAAACACACAACCTACCTAAACTAACACAAACAGAGGTAGAACGATGAAATAAACCTATAACGAAAGAAGAGATAGAAAAGGTAATTTAAAAACTCCGAACAACAACAAAAAAAAGCCCTGGCCGTGACAGCTTGACCAGAGAATTCTACCAAACTTTCAGAGAAGAGTTAACACCACTACTACTAAAGATATTTCAGAGCATAGAAAACGATGGAATACTCCCAAACTCATTCTATGAAGCCAGCATAACCCTGATACCAAAACCAGGTAAAGACACCGCGAAAAAACAAAATTACAGACCAATAGCCCTCATGAATATAGATGCAAAGATCCTCAACAAAATTCTAGCCAACAGAATTCAACAACATATCAAAAAAGTAATTCACCATAATCAAGTGGGATTTATACTAGGTATGCAGGGATGGTTCAACATCAGAAAAACAATCAATGTAATCCATCACATAAATAAAAGACAAGAACCATACGATCTTATTAATCGATACAGAAAAGGCATTTGACAAAGTCCAACACCCATACATGATAAAAACTCTCAACAAAATAGGAATAGAAGGGAAATTCCTCAATATAATTAAGGGCATTTATACAAAGCCAACAGTCAACAAGATCCTAAATGGAGAGAGTCTGAAAGCATTCCCCTTGAGAACAGGAACCAGACAAGGATGCCCTTTATCACCACTCTTATTCAACATTGTGCTGCAGGTCCTAGCCAGAACAATTAGGCTAGAAAAAGAAATAAAGGGCATCCTAATTGGTAAGGAAGAAATAAAAATATCTCTATTTGCAGACGATATGATCTTATACACAGAAAACCCCAAAGAATCCACAAGAAAACTACTGAAACTAATAGAAGATTTCAGCAAAGTTTCAGGATACAAGATAAACATACAAAAATAAGTTGGATTCCTTTACATCAACAAAGAGAACTTCAAAGATCACTAAATCAATACCATTTACAATTGCCCCCAAGAAGATAAAATACTTAGGAGTATGTCTAACTAGACGCATAAAAGACCTATAAAACAGAAACTACAAGACACTGCTGCAAGAAACCAAAAGAGACATACATAAGTGGAAAAATGTACCTTGCTCATGGATAGGAAGACTCAACACTGTGAAAATGTCAATTCTACCCAAAGTGATTTACAGGTACAATGCAATTCTGATCCAAATTCCAATGGCATTCTTTAATGAGATGGAGAAACAAATCACCAACTTCATATGGAAAGGGTAGAGGCCTCAGATAAGTAAAGTATTTCTGAAGAAGAAGAACAAAGTGGGAGGCCTCACGCTACCTGATTTTAGAACCTATTAAACTGCCACGGCAGTCAAAACAGCCTGGTACTGGTACAACAACAGATACATAGATCAGTGGAACAGAACTGAGAATGCAGACGTAAATTCATCCACCTAAGAGCAACTGATATTGGACAAAGACCTAAATTCCATTAATTGGGGAAAAGACAGTCTCTTTAACAAGTGGTGCTGGCATAACTGGATATCTATCTGCAAAAAAATGAAACAAGACCCATACCTCACACCGTGCACAAAAACTAACTCAAAATGGATCAAAGACTTAAACATAAAATCAAAAACGATAAAGATCATGGAAGGAAAAATAGGGACAATGCTAGGAGCCATAATACATGACATAAACAGAATACAAACCATAAGTAACAATGCACAAACAACAGAAGAGAAACTAGATAACTGGTAGCCCCTAAAAATCAAACACTTACGCTCATCAAAAGATTTCACCAAAAGAGTAAAAAGACAAACTAGAGACTGGGAAAAAAATTTTGGCTACAACATATCTGATCAGGGTCTAATGTCTAAAATCTACAGAATACTGCAAAACTTCAACAACAAAAAGACAAATAACCCGATTAAAAAATGGGCAAAGGATATGACAGGCACTTCACCAAATAAGACATTCAGGTAGGTAACAGATACTTGAGGAAATGCTCACGATCTTTAGCCATTAGAGAAATGCAAATCAAAACTACAATGAGTTACCATCTCACCCCAACAAGGCTAGCATTAAACCAAAAAACACAAAATAATAAATGTTGGAGAGGTTGTGGAGAGACTGGAACACTTACACACTGTTGGTGGGAATGTAAAATGTTACAACCACTTTTGAAATTGATTTGGTGCTTCCTTAAAAAGCTAGAAATAGAAATACCATATGATCCAGCAATCCCACTCCTTGGAATATATCCTAGAGAAATAGGAGCCGTCAATGAACAGATTTATGCACACCCATGTTCATTGCACTGTTCACAATAGCAAGAAGATGCAAACAACCTAGGGGCCCATCAGCGGACGAATGGATAAACAACTTATGGTATATTCACTCAACGGAATACTACACAATGATAAAGAACAACAATGAATCCGAGAAACATCTTGTAACATGGATGAATCTGGAAGGCATCATGCTGAGTGAAGGGACAAATATTGTATGCGACCACTCTTACAAGGACTCAAGAAAACGTTTAAACACAGAAGAAAACATTCTTTGATTGCTACAAGGATGGGGAGGGAGGGAGAGAGGTATTCACTAACTAGATAGTAGACAAGAATTATCTTAGGTGAAGGGAATGACAACACACACTACAGGGGAAGTCAGCACAACTGGACTAAACCAAAACCTAAGAAGTTTCCTAAATACAACCAAACACTTCAAGGGACAGAATAGCAGGGGTGGGGGGCTGGGGACCATGTTTTCAGGGGACATCTAGATCAATTGGCATAACAAAGTTTATTAAGAAAATGTTCTGCATCCCACTTTGGTGAGTGGCGTCTGGGGTCTTAAAAACTAGCGAGCGAAATCCCCGGTGGAAAGGAGGAGTGTGCTGTCACATTACAGGGGTTGCAACTAGGGTCATATAACAGTGTGTGTATAAATTTTTATATGAGAAACTAACTTGAGCTGTAAACTTGCACTTAAAGCACAATTAAAAAAAAAAACGAACCAATGAATCTTTGAAGCATCTCACAACATGGATGAATCTTGAGAGCATTATGCTGAATGAAATAAGTCAATCACAAAAGGACAAATATTGTATGAGGACACTACTATAAAAACTCATGAAATGGTTTACACACAAAAAGAAACAATCTTTGATAGTTACAAGGGACGGAAAGAGTGGGGATTGAAAAACACTAGACAATAGATAAGTGGTAACTTTGGTGAAGGGTAAGACAGTACAAAGTACTTGGAAAGCCAGCACAGCTTGTCCAAGGCAAGGTCATGGAAGCTCCAGAGCCACATCCAAACTCCCTGAGGGACCAAATTACTGGACTGAGGGCTGTGGGGACCATGGCCTCAGGGAACATCTAGCTGAACTGGCATAACATAGTTTATAAAGAAAACGTTCTATATTCTACTTTGGTGAGTAGTGTCTGGGGTCTTCAAAGCTTGTAAGCAGCCATGTAAGATACTCCACTGGTCTCACCCTGTCTGCAGCAAGAGAGAATGAAGAAAACCAAAGACACAAGGGAAAGATTAGTCCAAAGGACTAATGGACCACAACTACCACAGCCTCCACCAGACTGAGTCCAGCACAACTAGATGGTGCCCAGCTACCACCACCAACTGCTCTGACAGGGATCACAATAGAGGGTCAAGAACAGAGCTGGAGAAAAATTTTAACTCAAAACAACAACAACAAAAAAAAAAACAGACTTACTGGTCTGGCCCCGGACACCTTTATAGCTCTGTAATGAAGTCACTCTGAGGTTCACTCTTCAGCCAAAGATTAGACAGGCCCATAAGACAAAAGGAGACTAAATGGGCACAGAAGCCCAGGGGCAAGAACGAGAAGGCAGGAAGGGTCAGGAAAGCTGGTAACAGGGAACCCAAGTTCAAGAAGGGGAGAGTGTTGACACATCGTGGGGTTGGTAACCAATGTCACAAAACAGTAAGCATATTAATTGTTTAATGAGAAACTAATTTGTTCTGTAAACTTTCATCTAAAGTACAATAAAAAAATATAAAAAATCAAATCAAGCCTGTTGCCATCAAGTAGATTCTGACTCATAGTGACTCTATAGGACAGAGTAGAACTGCCCATGGGGTTTCCAAGAAATGGTTGGTGGATTCAAACTGCCAACCTTTTGGTTAGCCGCTGAGCTCTTTGAATAATCATGTTAGAAAGTGAAAAAGTTTTCACTCCTGCTTCCAAAAAATTATCAGGCACTGTTTTTAAAGCAAGGATTTTCAATCCTTAAATAAACAGATGACCTATTAGAGAAATTAACTCTCTAAATAGCAGTATTATAGTAGGATTATAATTGTCTTTCTGCACATGGGGTTGCCGTAAATTAGAATCCACTCTATGGCAAAGGATTTGGTTTTGTTTTTATATTTTCTTAGTGTTCTACTTTTCAATATATTTTTGTCATTATTCATTTTATTAGAAAATGATAATACATTAATCTAATTGAAATCATTAATGTGAGAATATGTAATTTTCATTTTAGGAAGTTTTTAAATCAGTGAAAGGCAGGCAAGGAAAAAGTCATACTAATTTGGGGATGTTGAAATTTCTAGAAAGAAGTGAGAACAGAAGTGTGCCTTGGGGTTGAGGAGTGGGTGCCAGCGTCGGGGGCACATGGTCCGAGCATCACAGGCTGCTGCTCTGCCGGACGCAGTCCACGATATAAACCACGTCAAGAGTTTAGCACTGTGCCTGTCAACACTAAGGACTCAGTAGATGTTAGCTATTAGTATTATTATTACTGAGTCAGAATCTGTAGTTTAAGACTAGAAAGCTGCATTTTCATCTCAGGTGGTTCTGATTCACACTGAAGTCTGAGAATTCTTGAAGTATATAACTGATCTCTGCCTTTTTTAACAAGAATATTGAATGGTCAGATGAATATTCAAATATCAAAAGCAAACAGAATTAGACCAAAGAACATCAGACTATCATTTACACCTTAACTTTGACTTATTTTAACTACACTGGGGTTATAGTTTTCTGGTTCAGTCCACAATAGAATGTGGCAGAAGTGACATTTTGGGATTTCCAAGGCTATGTCATAAGAATTCTTGGAGATTCTGCCTGGGCTTCTTGATTTCAGGTGAAGCCAGGCACAATATAAGAAGTGCAACTACCCTGGGACCACCATGCTGTGAGGAAGTCCAAGCTAGTCCGATGGAGAGGCCACACAGAGGAGGGATGCTCAGCCTGCTGCCAGCTGTTCCAGCCATCCCAGCCCAGGCCCCAGGAAGTGAATGAAGAAGCTTGCAGCAATCCCAGCCTCAGCAGCCATCTGAATATAACTGTCAAAGGGACCCCAAGTGAGAATTACCCAGCTCAGTCTGTCCAGCCCAGTACTGCCTACTGCTGCCATAACAAAAAATACCACAAGTGGGTGGCTTTAAAGAGCAGAAATTTATTTTCTCACAGTTCAGGAGGACAGAAGTCTGAATTCAGAGCACTGGCTCTAGGGGAAGGTCCTTCTTTGTCTCTTTCAGCTTCTAGTAGCCTCTAGCAATCCTCAGCATTCTTTCACTTGGAGATTCATCTGTCTCCATGGTGCCATGGTGTCTGTTTTGCCCCATGTGTGTGTCTCTGGGTCTATTTTGCTCTTTTTATAATCAGAAATGATTTGGTTTAGGACCCACCCTGTTCAGATATGGCGTCATTAACATAACAAAAGAAAACCCCTTTTTTCAAACAGGATCACATTTACAGGTTCGGGGTCAGGACTTCAACATAACTTTTTAGGCAGTACAATTCAATCCATAACAAATACATTACTATTTTAAACCATTAAATTTTAAGGTGGTTTGTTACACAGAAAAGCAACAGATAAATACAACACAACCTTCCTCTTTAAAAAAAAAAAATCTGTTTTTATGATTTAATGTATGAACCAGATAGTCAATACCTCTAAATTAAAAAGACAAAGTTCTTTATTTCAAAACCTTAAAACAACGTTGTGTAATGACATAAATTAGTATGTAAACTTAAGAAAAATGTTTCTATGAATAAACTCTGAGTACATGTGTCTTAAAGAAAATCAGTTAAACTAAGAAATTCAAAAACAAATTCACAATTGAAAAAAGCACAAGAAAATAAGGTTAGCAATTTAACCAAGGATGTTTGCCTCCAGCTTTGTTGAATAATTCAAGAAAGATTTTTTTTAAGCGTCAATTTCATAATCTGTGAAAACTTTGAACCATTTAACAGCTAAGCTTTTATTTCCTAAAAAAAGAAAAACAGTTTATGCTCATATTCTATAAATGAACGTATGTTGTTGTTGTTGTTAACTGCCGTCAAGTTGGCCCACTGTCTCGTGGTGAACCCACGCACAACAGAAGGAAACGCTGCCCGGTCCTGTGCCATCCTCATAATCAGTTGTGGGTAAGACTGTTGTGATTAACCGGGTTTTCACTGGCTAATTTTCACCTCAGCATAAAGAAAACAAAATTCCTCACAACTGGACCAATAAGCAGCATTATGATAAATGGAGAAAATATTGACGTTGTCAAGGATTTCATTTTACTTGGATCCACAATCAACGCCATGGAAGCAGATGTCAAAAAATCAAATGAGGCCAGCCCTCAGCGAGGAAAAGGCTGTGTTCAGTTCAAGTGCGAAGCTTGTGAAGCCCAACGGCGAAAAGCCAGATGAATTCGAGTCTGGCATTTCTCAAGCACTGCCTGAACTGGAGATGAACTTGGACGTAAAGGCTCAGTTGAGGGAGCTGAATATAACCACAGCCAAGGAAACTGAAGTTGGTGGTGATCGGAAAGCTATCATAATCTTTGTTTCCATTCCTCAACTGAAGTCTTTCCAGAAAATCCAAGTCAGGCTAGTATGTGAACTGCAGAAAAAGTTCAGCAGAAAGCACATTGTCTTTATTGCTCAAAGGAGAATTCTGCCTAAACCAACTCGAAAAAGTCATACAAAAAATAAGCAAAAGTGTCCCAGGAGCCGTACTGTGACAGCCATGCACGATGCAATCCTTGAAGACTTGGTCTTCCCAAGTGAAATTGTGGGCAAGAGAATCTGTGTAAAACTGGATGGCAGCCAGCTTATAAAAGTTCATTTGGACAAAGCACAGCAGAACAATGTGGAACACAAGGCTGAAACTTTTTCTGGTGTGTATAAGAAGCTCACGGGCAAGGATGTTAATTTTGAATTCCCAGAGTTTCAGTTGTAAACAAAAATGACTAAATAATGAACCATTCACACACAAAAAAAAAAATCAAAGGACACATTGCATTGGGCAAATCTGCTGCAAAATATCTCTTTCAAGTGTTAAAAAGCAAAGATGTCACTTTAAGGACTAAGGTGCAGCTGACCCAAGCCATAGTGTTTTCAATCACCTCACATGCATGTGAAAGCTGGACAATGAATAAGGAAGACCAAAGAAGAATTGATGCCTTGGAATTGTATTGGCGAAGAATATTGAATGCACCATGGACTGCCAGCAGAACGAACACATCTGTCTTGGAAGAAGTACAGCCAGAACGCTCATCTGAAGCAAGGATGGTGAGACTTCTTCTCTCATACTTGGACATGTTATCAGGAGGGATCAGTCCCTGGAGAAGGACATCATGCTTGGTAGAGGGCCAACAAAAATGAGGGAAACACTCAAGGTGATGGATTGACACAATAGGTGCAAAAATGGACTCAAGCATACCAACAATCATAAAGATGGCATATGACAGGGCAACGTTTCATTTTGTTATACATATATAAGGTAACCATGAGTCAGAAACAACACTGACAACACCTAACAGCATCAATAACGGTGTAAATTGAAAACGTGGGACTCCATGTTCAAAAATTATTCAGAAATTCAAGACAGCACAGCAGAGAATTAAAGCAAGCTGAGAATTAACTCCTTCAGAGTCAGGGATTGCACAGGTTGCATGCCCAAGGTAAAAAGCAGCACATTGATGGCATTCCCACTCTGTGTCTGATACTGGAGATACCAAAATGACCCTTGTTTAACCCCAGCTAGCGCTGCCTTTCAGATTATGTACAGTACTTGTGTTGCAGCGGCCACGGTTGTCAGGACGGCGGAGACAGTAACCAAACACAACTCTTACAGAGAAGTGGGGCCAGGAGGGTCACTCTGAGGAGTAGACCCGGCTTCAGTCCCAGGAATTTATTTATAGTCAATACAGCAAGCAGTGAAGCAAATAACAGAACAATGGGCTTTGGGTGCGGGCAAGGGAGAAGGAATTCAGGTAAACAAGCCAATCAGTAAAGGGACAACAGGTTTGGGAAAACAAGTCATGACAAGTCTCAGCATGTTGGGGACAAGTCTCAACATGCTGTGCAGCATAGAGGCCTGTGGGGGCTGCAGTTATCAATAGTGCAACCATGTTTAAATGGCATATATCCCCAATACTTGCAATTTCCATCAGTCTAATTGTTAAAAAATTCTTATAAGCTCTATTATAATCAGGTTTAATTTTCTCAAGTTTGATTAAATCAGAAAAGCAAGTAAATGTAAAGGGAAGATTTGCGGTAAATGAGCAACCAGCACCTCTTTCTCAGTTGAACTAGCCTTTTTTGATGGAAGAAATGAGAAAGAAGTACACTGATGGAGCTCCCACTGTGTGTCTGGCACTGGAGATACCAAAACGAGTCTTGTTTAACCCCAGATATCAAGTAAAACCTCCGCAATAGAGTTAATCCTGACTCATTGCAACCCCATGTGTTAGAGAGTAGAACTGCTCCATAGGGTTTTCTTGGCTGTAATCTTTATGGAAGCAGGCCACCGGGTCTTTCTTCCGTGGTATAGCTGGGTGGGTTTGAACAGCCAACCTTCAGGTTAAGAGTGGAGCAAAAACCATTTGTGTCATCGAGGGACCTAGCTACCAAGTAGATGTATTGAAAAGATGTTAGGAGGTTGGTGGGGAAACTTGAAATGATGCTCTGTTTTCTAAATAACTTCAAGGAGTTACTCGGAAACCCTTTCCGTGAATTAAGCTTGTTCAAACCTCAGGTTTATTCAGGGATCCACCTTTTCTAGCTGCCTCAGGAAAGAAGCTGGGCACACGCGGCTGGATGCTTCTTGAAGGGGAATAGAGTCTAACTCCAAACGCTTGCTCTTCCTGTTGATTCTTAAATAGCCAGGAGAGGAGCACACGCCCCAGGAGAAAGAGGAGGACGACGAGGAGGCGCCTGCAACGTAGGTTCGCCAGAGCAGCGCCAGAAGGACAGAGAGCAGAACCGGCGGGGCGAGGCCGGCGGAGGGGGGCGGAGCCCGGCGGAGGGGGGCGGAGCTAAGGGTGGGCCCAGGGGGCGGGGTCAAGGTGGTGGCACCAGCGGCCATGTTAAAACTCCGTCCCCCACTGTAGCCGCTCCTTCTGTCCCTGCTGCCACCCGAGGTAAGACTGGGTCCGGGCAAAGGCTCGGTGGTCTCCGCCAGCCTGGGCCTCGGGCTGCACCCGCGACGCGGCGGAGCCAGGTCGGGGCGGGTGCTGCTAGAGAGTCCTGCCGCGCCAGCGCCGAGACGGTAGGCCGGGCTCCCATCTGTGGCGGAGCCTGCGGCCTGCGGTGCGAGGCCTGGGACCTGGCTCCGAGCTTGACGTCTCAGCCTAAGTCCCTTTTCCTTCACCCCGCTTCCCAGAACTGCAGCCCGGGACCAGGAGCGGATTAGCCAGTAAGCACGGTGCGCACCGGTTTAAGTGTATTTACTTGCTAATCTGTGGTGAGCGATTTCACACGGTTTCACCACATCTCTGACGCGGGGGACGGGTGTACCGTGCACCGTAGATTGGTGGAAGGCACAGTCGGGCCCCTGCGAACCTTGCTTATTGGGTAATCCGGCAGTGCGGGGGCTCCCGGGCGTGCAGCATCCGAGGGGAAGCTTCCGGTTTGCAAAGTTCTTTCTATTTTCCGAAGACTTCCTGCACTTTAGACCCGACGCCCGCCGCGTGAAGTAAACATTTCACCCCAATTTATTGAGGAATCCGAGGCTTCAGAGTGTTATAAGGCCGTACGGGGGTCTCATCTCCCGTGGTTCAGGGGTGCAGGGTACGCGGCCGGGCGACAAGACAACCGGCCGCTGCGCCTCGGAGCGGCCTGCCCGGGCCAAGGTCAGGAGCGCGCGCACCCGAGGGCCCAGGAACCAGCCTGCCCGGCGAAGCCTTTGCGAGCTTTGGAGTTCAGGAAAGTCTGTGTTGTAATACCCTCAGAGTTCTGTAGAAGTCCCAAGTTTCTTTCTCTTGGAGCAGACCTTAAAAGAGGACGTTCCAGGCTGCAGGAATAACAATAGGTAACATTTGTCTGCACATCAGAGCAAGCAGCGTCCTAAGCACTATGTGAATTAACTCATTTAATCTCCGGAACTACCTTTTGAAATTGATAGTATTGTGACCCCATTTTACAGATGGCAGAAATGAGAGATTAAGCGGCTTGCCCAAAGTCATGTAATAGTAAGTGGTGAAGCCTGAATCTGAACCTAGGGGGTCTGGCTACCCAGACTGCGCTAAACCGGTATGTCACGCCATTGAGTAAAAACCTCCCAGTACAAACCTTCAGGCCCTTTTAGAATTATACATGAATCAGATTTGACTGAAAGAAGATAATAGAGAATGATATTAGATCAGAAAAAATAGTGTGGTTGAGGACAATTTTAAGACCAAATTATGGTCTTTGCAGTTCATGGATGTTGTGTTTTTTTTTCCCCAGAGTAGATTATTCATATGAGGACAAGCGGTGTGATTTTTTTATGAATGAAAAGAGATTATGCTTAATACACAAATAAAATTTGACCAAAGTGTATGTGGAGTTTTATTCATCCTTATTTTTCTTTTTGACAGTAATCCTTCAATTTCAATTTTATGAAATTGTAATGGCATCAAAACTTGAGGAAAATTATGTAATTACATTCATCTTCAATTTCAGTGACTTATTGGTTCTCAACTACCGGCCTGACTCCTAAGTGAGATTAACTGCTCTACACCTGTAGCAGTCAGGAGGTAGTCAGGTGTTTCTCATTTGCTAGTTCATGGGTAGAATTCTTGCCTTCCATGTGGAAGACCCAAGTTCAATTCCTGGCCAGTGCACCTCATGCACAGCCACCACCCATCTGTCATTGGAGGCTTTCATGTTCCTATGCTGCTGAACAAGTTTCAGTGGACCTAGACTAAGATGTACCAGGAAGAAAGGCCTGGTGTTCTGCTTCTGAAAATCAGCCAGTGAAAACCCTGTGGATCACAATGGTCCAGTCCACAACCAATCATGGAGACAGTACAAGACCAGGCAGCGTTTCGGTACCTTGTGCGTGGGGTCTCCATGAGCTGGACAGTAGCTAAGAATAATGTGTGCTAGAAATGACTAACAATTCCCTGTCTGCAGGGTTCCATTGATCAGAAAGTTAACTGGATTAAAGCTGTGGGTTTCCATGCAGGATTAATTGTAGTAGGACATACTGGAAGGAAAGAAAGTAGAATAAGTTTTTATTTCCTAGCTGTAATTGAAGTGGTGGCAGTGGGAATTCAAAGGAGGGGTAAATTTCAGACATTTCAAGTGATAGATTGGGCACGACAGGCATGGGTGAAAAGGAGGTAAACAAATAGAAAAAGGAGTTGGTTTGAAGGTTGGCTGTAGCTTAATTTTAGGTGTGTTCAGTTTTACTAGCTGGCGGTGTATCTTGGTAAACGGGTTCAACAAGAAATTCCTGAAACAAATGCTTTAGAAAAATTTGGGTCTAGAGATGCAGGTTTAGATTCTTCTACCCAGAAAATGTAGTTGAAACTTAGAAATGGGGGTCGGAGCAGGAGAATGTGTGAAAAGAAAAGGAAAGGGATGGGAGGAGAAAGAAAGAGTGGAAGAACCCAGATCATGAGTTTGCACTGAGGAGAAGATTTGAACAAAGTGATGGTCAGCAGTGCAGAATGCTTTGCTTACAATCCAGTGATACTGGGAGACCTCTGTAGTTATTAAGAACCAGTGGAGCAGGAAACACTGAAAATGAGGAAAAGAATCACAAAGAAAATGAAGAACTGGATCAAGGTCCAAGGAGTCTGAGAGAATGGAAACAAAAAACAGGAATATAGAAAACAGATTCGTAGGAAGAAGAAAAGAATGGGTAAAAATACAAAGAATACAGATTTCTAGCTCTGGATGACGTTTAGCTTCAATAAGTAAAAGGGAGAAGAGTTAAGATTTGACCATTTGGGCTAGATACTTTATGAATAAAGGTGACTTACTTCCTTTAACAAGGGCAGGGGTAGTTCACTGGTAGAATTCTTGCCTTCCATGCGGAAGACCCAGGTTCAGTTACTGGCAAGTGCATCTCATGTGCAGCCACCACCTGTCTGTTAGTGAGGCTTGCTTGTTACTGTGATGCTGAACAGGTTTCAGGGGAGCTTCCAGACCAAAACAGACTAAGAAGAAAGGCCTGTGGATCACAACAATCTGATCCCATTGTGCATGGAACCCCCACCATGAGTCAGGCAGATTTGATGGCTTGCTTTAATGGTTTTTGCCTGATTGGTATGGCATGCACTAGAGTACATTTCTTCAAAGAATATTGATGTTCACTAACTTTCTGGGGTGATTGTATAACTCCCACAGGCACTATAGAATTGATTTTTTATTTTTGGTTTTTTTGTGGGGGGTGTTTTGTTTTTTGGTACTTTATCCCACTCTGTCTCATCATTGGAAACCCTGGTGGTGTAGTGGTTAAGAGCTACGGCTGCTAACCAAAAGGTCGGCAGTTTGAATCCGCCAGGCTCTCCTTGGAAACCCTGTGGGGCAGTTCTACTCTGTCCTCTACGATCGCTATAAGTCGGAATCGACTCAGCGGCAGTGGCTTTGGTTTTGGTTTGGTTATCACATCATTATTCCCACAGAATCTGTTCCAGAACCTACAAGAAACACATTTATCAGACAAATGGTACATAGTTATGTGCTATGTGAGTTTCTGTATATATTTTTCCCCCTTGTACTGTGTATCTGTCACTTCACCAGAAGTCATAAGCTCAGTCAACTCTAACCAGTTTGTCCTTTTGTAACCCTGGAAGGGTTTGAGGCTTTTTATCCTCCTCAGTTTTCCAAGTCCCGCCTCTGTTTTCTTCACTCTCAGTATTGACCACGGCTTGTACTTCCAAATTGCACTTTGAAACTTTTTTATTTATTTAAAAAGAAAAAAAAAGTTTAGAACTCTTACCCCAGCAAAGGTTGTTGACCAGTCACCAGGCTTTGTGGCAAACTTGGTATTAAGGCAGTTAGGTTCAGAGCTGAGGTGAAGTGGCAGTGCTGATTGATCAGCTGCATGGTCCATGCTGCCACATCCTGGGTAGGTAGTCAGCTACTTACCTCAAAAGAAGAAAATGTCTCTGTTGAGAACATATAAGTGTCCCTTGTTGTTAGGTGCCCTTGAGTTGGTTCCAACTAGCGACCTTATATATAACCAGAAGGAATGTTGCCAGGTCTTGTGCCATCCTCCATATAACCTTTGTTATAAAAAATATATCCCATTTGTAAACTGGTATTTTTTTCAGGATCATCTACCATTTGGTGCAGAGAAAAAAACAAGTAGCAATTGAACAGCTAAATTTAAGTTTTATAGTTTACGTATTACTTTGAAAGTTGAATGAAAAATCTAATAACTTGGTTTAAAACATTTTTCACATAGAATACATTTATTGAAAAATGTAACCTTCCTAGTATTTTGTAACTAATTTTTAGATTGTCTTTTTTTAATTAAGTCTAACTTTTTTCTTGAGTTGTAGTTGAAGATAGTTTATAAAATGAATAGTTAAAAAACTTTTAAAGACTTTTTTTAAGGCATTCTATCAGTTTTAAAAAAAAGTATTTTAACCTTTTTCCTTGGCTACGTGAGAAGTATGTGGTTTTGAATTTTAATTAAAGAACATTCAAAGATTGAAGAGAATAGACTAGTTATGGTATATTAAAATAAATAGATGACAGTGTAAAATGATAGAAGTAAAGGACAGACTTAATTTTTAAAACTTGTACAGAGTTGGTATGTCAGAAGTGTAAAACAATAAATTATTCAGTAATTCAACAAATAATTATTAGGTACCTTGAATGTACTAGGTATATGCTCGTTCAGCTGCTAACCCAAAGAGTGGCGATTCTAACCTACCAGCTGCTCCACAAGAGAAAGATACAGCAGTCAGCTTCCGTAAAGATTACAACCTAGGAAACCCTATGGGGCAGTTCTGCTCTGTCCTATAGGGTCACTGTGAGTTGAAATCGACTTGACGGCAGTGGGTTTGGAGGTTTAATAAAATAGGATTTCCTTGTAGAATAATTAAGCAAATAAAAATTTTATTCCTTTGTCTCATACGTATATTAAACTTACATAGTGTCCATCTTTGTAAGCTCATTGTTGATTTAAGATTGATCATAAATAAGAATGACTGATGTTAATATTCAATAATTAATATCTTGTGAAACAGCTTGTTTAAGAATTAATCTTTTGTAGGTTAAAAGCATAAGCCTGTGAACAGAGAGTAATTTCTCTGTGTGTGATTTAATACCTTAAAACAAATCTTGGAGTATCTTAAAAAATATTTAAAGACCCTCTATGGAGGCAGGGATTAAGTGCTCTGCTGCTAACTGAAAAGGTTGGCAATCCAGGCTCCCCACCTGCTCCACGGAAAAAAGATGTGGCACTCTGCTTCTGTAGAGGTTATAGCCTTGGAAACCTACAGGTTCTACTGTGTCCTATAGGGTCACTATGAGTCGAAATTGACTCAACAGCAACAGGTTTAATGTCCATGTGGGGACTGGGATTACAATTTTTAAAGTACTAATGGAGTCCCTGGGTGGTGCAGACAGTTAACACACTTGGCTGCTAACTGAAAGGCTGGAGGTTCAAGTCTACTCAGAGGTGCCTCAGAAGAAAGGCCTGGGAAACTAAGATTTGAATCCAGGAAGTCATACATCAGAACCCCTATTCTTAGCTACTGTGCTCTCCTACCTCCCTTTAAAAAAAAGAAAAAAAACCATAGTAGCTAAGAATAGGGGTTCTGATGTCGGATTCCTGGATTCCAATCCTGGTTTTCCAGTGTAAAGCTAAATACTTGAATTTCTTGAGAAGACTACCTAAAAGTGGGATTAAAACTAATCTCATTTAGAACTTTGCAAAGACATACCCAAAATTAGCTTTTTAAGATTATTGTGACATATCTTTGTTAGAGTAATTGTAAAGCTTCAGCTGATGGGCATACAGTAGTACGTTTCACTGAGTAGACCACTGTACCTGCTCCTGGAATCTGTAGCTTTTTGTTTAGTGTGTACACTTCACTGCTTTATATTGTAATGCAGTGCTTCTGGGGATGGGAAGGGACTCCTGCCTTGACAGGTACACATCAGAATCAATCTGGCTTCCCCTCATGCAGCAGGCAGTTACAATGAAGATGGTTCCCCAGTGTTTTCCTGTATTATTAGCAATAAGAATATGTGGTATTTTAACATGTAAGTTTAAAACTATTTTATATGAAAATTAAAAAGTCTTGTTGGAGAGAAAAGTTAATTACCAAACTGCAGAATATCCTGATGACAGGCTATGCATTTAATTCACTTGTAACAGGCTTATGTTTTACTTTTTTTTTTTTTTTTTTTTTTAAGTAGAAATGTTGATGTAAAACTTTTGCATCACTTTCTCTTCAACAACTCTCCTAGGATGAGTAATTGGACCTGGTTTAGCATCTAAAAAAGTGTCTTTCACCCTATAAGTGTTCAATAAATGTTATCTGTTGTTATCATCGCAGTTATTATTAAGTCTTTATCATTTTCCTTCCATTTAAAAATCAATCGTAATCAGTCAGACCAACTTCTTGATTTTTTTTTTTTGTTGTTGTTGGCACTGGACACTTAGACTGTTAAACAGTTTTTAATCTTGTAAGCTAAGGTAATCAATAAGTAATAAGTAGCTTAATTTACTTATATTCTCCCTCCTTATAAAAAGAATTTGGGGCAGTCCCCAACAACAAAAAGCTCATTAATAAACTAGTAATGACATGCCAAAGTACTGACGTTTTCTTAAAGTAGGTCACAAGCGTTAAGTATATGTGTGTAAGTTAGTCAGTTTCTTAATGTTGTTTACTAGAGAAAAATAGCATGTGAAAAAAAATTCTAGTTGGAAAACAGTTGTATGTTCAGATAATTTATCAGAAAACAGTTGTTTCAAGTGTTTTGGGGACTAATTCTCTATAAATTAATGAGATTAATCTTTACTAATAGGTAAAGAATGGCATTGAAACAGATTTCCAGCAACAAATGCTTTGGGGGCTGGCAGAAAGTGTTTGAACATGACAGGTAACTATTAAGAAGCTGTAATTTCATATATCTCTTTTGTTGTTATTGTTTTATTTTATTTAAAAATATATATTATGATACCTCGTTTCACTTTAGACCTGTTTATTTCTATATGGTTATCTATTTGACAGCTACACCCAACTTAATTGGCTGTGGGATTTGACTGTGTGAGGTAAAGAAAAGCATCTTCAAGCCTGAAGAGAGAAGTAGATTCAAGCTTTGACTTTACATTATTCTGAAACTTTGTGGAAAGGCCTATGTTGCCAATAGAAAAGACACCTGGCTTTCTTGATAAAGATGGCAGATTAAACACATGCAGTTATCTCCGCTGCCTTCCAAAATCTGACTAACAAGGCATTAAGTAAAGGAATTAAATACACACATTTATCCACAGAGACAGAAAGAAGTGGGGGAGAAGGGCTAAGAACAATATTTTAGAAATAGGAATGCAGACGGAGGAGTAATACCTGACTTAGCAGAACCTAGAAAGCTACATTCTGAGTAGCAGCAAGGGGGAGCTAAGAAATAACACGGTGTATATAAAGCCTTTACTTCGCACATTCCGCGTTCCAGTCACTGATGGATGTTTGCAGCTGTTTCTTCTCATTTTGAGTCATGCGTTGTCAGCCAAGGTTCCGAAAGCTTTACTCTACTCCATCCACATCATTAAAGCTGACTCTACTTTCAGGCGGCAGCTCTTCCCTGGTCATCTTTTGAGTGCCTTCCAACACGAGGGGCTCATCTTCCGGCACTATATCAGACGATGTACCGCTGCTAGCTATAAGGTTTGCACTGGCCAGTTTTTTTCAAAAGTTGATCTCCAGGTCCTTCTTTCTAGTTTTTTAGTCTCTTCAGCTCTACTGAAGCCTGTCCACTAAGGGTGACCCTGCAGGTATTTGAAGTATTGGTGGCATAGCTTCCAGCATCACAGCAACACGCAAACCACAACACAAAAAACCGACAGGAGTGCTCCTTAGAAGCAAGGGTGGCAAGACTTCATCTCACATATTTTGGACATGTTATCAGGAGGGACTAGTCCCTGGAGAAGGACATCATGCTTGGCAAAGCAGAGGGTTGGCAAAAAAGAGGAAGACCCTCAACGAGATGAATTGACATAGTGGCTGCAGCAGTAGGCTCAAACATAGCAACAGTTGTGAGGATGGCGCAGAACTGGGCCATGTTTCATTCTGCAGTGGCGCCTAACAACAACATATAAAGCCTTAGGAGTTGGAGATACCAGGTGCACCTGGAAGTAAGGATAACAAATGGATGTAAAAAGAAAGATTAGTTGAAATTAGTTGTTTTAAGAAGTAGATAGATCCCAGATTGCCCCCATTTTCTGTGCAGCCAGGGCACTGCCTCTTGCAGAATTTGGAAAAATATTGGAGGTTCATTCTCTAGAGAAGATAAACAGTCTCTGTACTAGGGAATACCAGGTGCCATTGAGGGGAATATAGTCTTACTGCAAATAAGGAGATAAAGTTTGTACACTGAATATAGAAACTCCCTACTCCTCTTCAGCTTCCAGAATTTGAAGAGTTAGGTTTATACCCTTGTTTGAGGCTGGATTCTTTAGAGGAGCAAACCCAGTGAAGCATATATATAAATTTATAGAGAGAGATGTATTTCAAAGAAATGGCGCAAGCAGTTGTGGAAGCTGGCAAGCCCCAAATCTGTGGGTCAGGCAGCAGGCTGGAGGTTTCTCCTGACTGCTGGTGAATCCAAACTCTACAGGTCGTTTGGCAGGCTGCTGGCTCACAGGGTTGTGGGAGCTGGCAAATCTAAAATCTGCAGGTCAGGCAGCAGGCTGCTTGCTCACGTCCCAAGAACCAGGGGTCAGAGGCTGACGAGGCAAATTACGATCGAGAGAGCTTTGCTGGAACATTCGTATATATTGGATGCAGCCCACACCCCCAAGGAAACTCTCCTTTCAACTTATTGGCTGATCACATCAGATCCCAAATTGGATGGTTACATAATATCTGCCAAACCACTGAGAATCATGGCCTAGCCAAGTTGACACATAACCTTAACCATCACAACCCTTCTAGAAGAATCTTCAGGAGGGTAATCTGACTAGCAGAGACACCTCAAGATAGTGATACTGAGAATTTTCCAGCAAAATGGTCCAGCCAGACCCTACTCCAAAGTAAAAACCATGACTGACGGTCTCCACCCCCAGATACAGTGCTTTCAATGACAGTTGTTAGTGTCTCATTCTTAATAAGAGTTGACAGCTAAAGATCACTAGACATTTGTGTAAAACCTCAAATACAAAACACAGACTTAAAAAAGAAAGAAAAACGTTGGAGGGAATGGACTGTGCAGGGAAACAAACGTCAGAGGTACTGCTGTTAGCGTCAAAGCCGTGACAGCTACTACCCTATGACATCAGTGGAGGGTGCTGTTAAGAATATTCTAGAACAGAAAAGGAGCCCAGAAATTTAAAATCTAATAGTAGAAATGACAAGACTCAGTAGACCAGCTAGTTGATAAAGTTGAACTTTTGAGAAAGAGCAAGACAAAAAATGATAAATGAGAGAGAAAGGATAAGAAAATTAAAGGACCAGTCCAAGAAGTCCAAGATCTAAATATTAGGAATTTTGAAAAATAAAACAGAAATAGACATGTGGAAATAAATAATCCATGGAGAACTCCTAGAATTGAAGGGCCTAAGTTGCCAGATTGAGAAAGTTGTCCTCACTCTTTAGCAGCATGGATGAAAATAGACCTACACAAAACTCTGAAGCACTGGGAACAAGGAAAATCCTCAAATGTTCAAGGGCGGAGGAAGGGTTAATATGCAGGTATAGGTCAACTCCACAGCAATGCTAGAACCAACACAACAGTGCAACATTGCCTTAGAAATTCTAAAGGAGGACATCTATGCCTACTCAAACTGCTCATGTGAGGACAGAATAGAGACATTTTCATATATGTAATGTCTCAAAAGTATTTCCCTCGCAATTTTTTCAGGAAGTAACTGCTGAAGCTTCATGTAAATGATGACTAAAGCAAGATAGCTGAGGACATATGATCTAGGAAAGGGAATTTCCAGAATGATGTGGAGATACTAAGGCAGCAGCTGTACAGTAGCCTGGGAAACAGTGGGTCAGAAGAACTGGAGATACAGTGTTGTTAGGTGCTGTCGAGACGGTTCTGACTCATAGTGACCCTGTGTACAACAGAACGAAACACTGCCTGGTCCTGCGCCATCCTTAGAATTGTTACGCTTGAGCCCGTTGTTGCAGCCACTGTGTCAGTCCATCTCATTGAGGGTCTTCCTCTTTTTCGCTGACCCCTCTACTTTACCAAGCCTGATGTCCTTCTCCAGGGACTGATCTCTCCTGATAACATGTTCAAAGTATGTGAAATGTAGTTTCCCCATCCTTGCTTCTAAGGAGCATTCTGGTTTTACTTCTTCCAAGACCGATTGGTTCGTTCTTCTAGCAGTCCATGGTATATTCGATATTCTTCACCAACACCACAGTTCTTCAGTCTTCCTTATTCATAGTCCAGCTTTCGCATGCATACAAGGCAATTGAAAACACCATGGCTTGGATCAGGTGCACCTTAGTCTTCAAGGTGACGTCTTTGCTTGTCAGCACTTTAAAGGTCTTTTGCAACAGATTTTCCCAGTGCACTGCATCTTTTGATTTCTTGACTGTTGCTTCCATGGGTGCGGATCCAAGTAAAGTAAAATCCTTGACAACTTTAATCTTCATTTATCATAATGTTGCTTATTGGTCGAGTTGTGAGGATTTTTGTTTTATGTTGAGGTATAATCCATACTGAAGGCTGTAGTCTTTGATCTTCATCAGTAAGTGCTTCAAGTCCTCTTCACTTTCAGCAAGCAGGGTTGTGTCATCTGTATAACGCAGATTGTTAATGAGTCTTCCTCCAGTCTTGATGCCCCATTCTTCTTTATAGAGTCCAGCTTCTCAGATTATTTGCTCAGCATACAGATTGGATAAGTATGGTGAAAAGATACAACCCTGATGCACACCTTTCCTGACTTGAAACCATGCAGTATCCCCTTGCTCTGTTGGAACGACTGCCTCTTGATCTATGTACAGGTTCCTCACAAGCACAATTAAGTGTTGTGGAATTCCCATTCTTCACAGTGTTATCCATAATTTGTTATGATCCACACAGTAACACACCTTTGCGTAGTCGGTAAAACACAGGTGAGCATCTTTCTGGTATTCTCTGCTTTCAGCCAGGATCCATCTGACATTAGCAATGATAGAGGTAGAGTAGCCAGTAGTTATACGTGGCTGTTTAAATTAAATTAATGAAATAGTATTAAAACTTCAGTCCCTCAGTCGTACTAATCCCATTTCAAGTGCTCAGTAGCTACCCAGGACCAGAGGCTGCTGTAGGGGACAATGCAGCATGGTACATTTCCATCATCATAGAAATTTAAGAAGATGAAGTTGATAAAGTTGACTGTATTGAGAGGAAACTTAATGGGGGAGAGTCCTTGGGACTAGACTAGTGACAAGTACTAAATGCAGTCTGCCCCCACCAAATCTCTCTGCATTGTATTCATTTGGTAATCGAGCTGCATCCTCATGATGTGATTTGGGCAGAGGTTTCAAAAGATTACTTGATAAATGCCATCTTTTTCTCGTTTATCCAAGTGTTAATCATACTGCTTGTTTGAATGTGCTTCAGACCTAATTTTTTTCACAACTGCTTGAGAAAGGTATTATGGCTGTCCTGTAACAAGGTTATACTCTCCCGGTTAGTGATTACACATTGGTAACAAATATCCCAAGTTGGTAATTATATTGATAACAAATATTATGGCTGTGATGTGGTATATCATGAAAGAAAACGTCTCAACTCTCCTAATAAAAGTTGAAGACCTAAAAACAGCTATTGGAAACATTTTATGACTTAACTGTCGACAAGGAAGACGTTCAAAGTAATGTGGAAAAATACAATAAAATTTGTGCAGAGAATGGAAGGGAGCATATAGAACACTTCGAATTAACATGGATGGGGCCTTTATTGGAAGTCTGTACCTAAAAAGTAAGCAAAGCCAAGTAACAAAGAGACAATTATTAACTCAAGGAAAACTGAAAAAGAAAAGTAATCATAGTATATTACATGGCTCATCTCCGAAAGCATTTGTAAATCCTGAGAACTGATCAATTAAAATTATATATTGAGAGGATGGGAGAAGAAGAAGTGTAGGAGGGGTCCAGAGAGCAAAGGGGGAGTGAAAGTTAACTAAAATCTTATCTTCTGTAATGCGAAGTCAGTAGATAATAACTGAAACTGAAAAAATCAAGAAATCCCAGTAAAGGCACGTTGTTTAGAGATAGAAGTCCCTGGGCTGTGTAAACAGTTAACATGCTCAACTGCTAACCAAAAGGTTGGAGGTTGAAATCCACTCAGAGGTACCTTGGAAGAAAAGCCTGGTGATCTAATTCCAAAAAGCAGCCTTTGAAAACCCTATGGAGCACAGTTCTACTCTGACACGTATGGGGTCACCATGGGTCAGAGTTAACTCAAAGACAACTGGTTTTATATACCAAAAGAATCAGCTTAAAGAGTTGAAGTGGTTATCTCTGGGATGTGGCAAATGAGAAGGTTGCAGGGTGGGGGAAATGGACATTTACAATATGTAGTTACCGTTTAAACTGTGTGCTTGCGTAAGTTACAGAAAGAGCTGTTGATTCTGAAATAGGAAAAGTTGACTTCCATCTATACAATTCTTTAAGAAACCCACGAGAGATAATTGTTGCATTAATGACTGTATACATGGAAAAATACTTGTGTCTTTTATCAAAATGATCTTATCTAGTTGTGATGTTAGTGATTGTGATAAAATACTAGTGATAGAGAGCAAATTAAAGATGTGCATTTTAGTGCCTGTGAGCAAGCATGTAATTTAACATCTTTAGAATTCTTTTTTTGTAAAATAACGTTATTTCAGATGTTTGTTTGGAAACAGAAATCATTTTTCTTTTAATAATTTTGGTGCTACATTAAGGATATATATATATATACACACACATGTATATAATTTTTTTGTTCTACCCAAAGTGACTTTATGTCCCATGCAAAGCATAGGCTCAGGTTGGTTGATAGGTCAGTATGCTTTAAACTGGCCTCCTTATTCCTTTAAGGGTCAATGTATATTCCTTAAATGCTGGTGGAATCACTTATTTGGGCATTAAAGCGCTTATTTTGGGCCTTTATAAAGTATCTTACTTTTTCCATAGTGTTTAATTATTTTATGTATCCGTCTTGATGAAGGAGGTGTATTGATTTCTGTTGTTTGTTAAAATTACAGTGTTGAACTAAAGTGCAAAATGAAATTTGCTGTCTATTTACCCCCAAAGGCAGAAACTGCAAAATGCCCCGCACTCTATTGGCTGTCTGGTAAGTGCTCTGCATCTGAGTTTTATAAAGGAGTTTTCTTTGGTGTTTTAGCTAGCTTAACTTACCCTTTTATCTTGACTTTTTGGTGTGCTTTCTGAGCCGTTTATAATAGACTCTAGGAGCCTGTCATAGTCTACTCTTCTTTAACCTGAGAATAAATTCAGACCTACTGAATTACATTTATCTGACTTCTGTTTCACTTAGACCAAGTAATAACAGCAGAAAATGTGAAGTTCTGGGCTCCATGGCAAGGGATCTGAAAAGTTGGCTTAATTTGCACGTATCCAAGCATTTCTGGAGTTTGTAGAGATATTACCAGTCAAATAGAATAATACTAGGCAAAACCAGAATACCGTGATACCCTAACTAGAAACCACAGGTGCAGCTTCTTACAGTGTTCTTTGGACTGTTTTCATTGGACTCTGTAGAGCTTCTCTGGCAGCAGTCTGGAAAGTCACAAAGGACCACTAATAGTTGCTGGTTAATAATAAAGACCGTAGAAGGGATTGTGAGAGTAGAAGGGTTTTCCACCAGTAGTTTTCACCCTCTCTTAATTTTCTTTCACAAGATGTGGTACTTCATTTTTAGACTCAAACATTATTAAAAAGAGAGAATCATAGAAACCAAACGATGTCATGGTGTGCTGTTTTAATTTTATTTCCTTAAAACTGGTTCTTGTAGCTTTGATTTAATAAATCCTTTCTTATATGTGTTTCATCAAGGATAAGTCCTAAATGCCAGTCTTTGAAAATGAGAATAGATTATTTCATTTTAAAAGGTAAGAACTAAGTGCATATCTGGTTTTAACTCAACAAAGTATTTCTGTGATCGAATGTAGAACACCAGTTTTGCTTGAAGAGTATCAGGTATTGACAAAGGCGGCAGCACCACAATTAAATGTTTGTTTTAGAAGACATAATATTGTATAGCTACAGATGATCTTAGAAATTATGAATCCGTAGAATAGAAAACTGAGCCCAGAGAGGTTAAATACTGCCCAAAGTCATATGACAGTGAGGTTGAACAAATTTTCTGACTCATGGTACAGAGCTGTGTTCATCCTTTTTGCTTGTTCTTTTTTTTTTTTTTTTTTTTTTTTTTCATTTTGTTTCTGATGAGATCTAGTAGTCATGTCTCTTGGTTACAAGAGTAATAACCCAGACCAGAAGTCCAGTGTGTTGTGTAATAACCAGGTAACATAATAATAGGGCCCTAAATTCCTAAACAAAATTGAAGTCTATCAAAAGACACCATCTGAGCTATATGAGCATAAAAAATAGAACTTCTTGTTTGTTTACATCAAATGACAGGACAGTTTCCTTAGTGAGATGGTGACAAACAGATAGACCTTGGAAGTTAAGGCTTGATTTTCTGAAAGGGAAAAAAAAAGGTAAGATTGCCAAACCAGTGCACTTGAAAAGTGATGACAAAAGAATTTTAGATTTACTTCCAGTGAGTTGAAGGAAAACAGTGACAGAAACATGAGGGCAATTGTTATATTACTAAAATTGATAAATTAGCTGGAGGTTATTTTAAAATAAACACCCAAACTAAAATCCTAAAAGATACCTAAATGTAGTGATTTGCATCTTCCCCAAGTCAAGGTGACCATCAAATCAGCCCTGCATTAGGTATATACCAGCATTTTGTTAGGTATGCTGTTGTTAGGGGCCATCGAGTGGTAATAGTCTCATTTTTCAAATGAAGGAACTGAGGCTCAGAATATTCTAGTTACTTGCCCAGTGTTGATTAGCTAGTGAGTGACTGAGGGGCATTTAGCCAGATCCTGTCTGAAATCCAAAGCCTACACTTTTTACACTATTGCCCTGCCTTCTCTGGACCTGTTTAAAATCAGCAAAATTGCCGGCCTTTGGTAAGTGTTTGGGGCAGTTCTCCACCATGATATGACTGGGCTAGCTCAGAAATATGCACTGAGGGGGAACATAGTAGGCAAGCAAGGGCCTTGTTTGCCTGCCATGATTAGTGAAAGTCTATGTCCTAGCAGTTCATTTAACCTAAACTCCTCTAACACTTTATCCAGTGACACTTGTAACTTTGTATCTTGTAGTCAGTTATTAATTTAACAAATGTATATTGAGCAGTCACTTCATAAGTCTTCCCACTGGTTATTATGGGATAGCACATACATGAAACTATAGAGGTGTTCTGTAATCATATTTCATCAGCATATCCGTAGGATTTAGTTTTGCTCATTATCAACTATAGTGGAATTGAATCTGGAAAAAGGCTGTAGGGTTAGGTGGTGGTTAGCTCAAGCATCTATTGCCAGTTCATTTTTGGCTCTTCTCCCTTCACTGTAGTATTAGGCTCCTGTAATAGGAGAATTAAGTCATCTCCTCCGTCATATGACTGAAAAGCATAGAGCTAGGAAAAATGGCAGAAACAGTTCTAAAAACTGGGGCTCAGACTGCTCGGTTTAAGGAAGGCGTAATACCCAGTTTTACCCCCATAATTCAGTGAGGAACACACAGATGATTAGGCTGGATTTTGTTGCTGAAAACTACATGTATATAAAAAATACTAAGTTCTTTGTGTTAGACTGTCATAGTATTATCTCATTGTGAATATTTATGTTTCGATGCATAAATAATAACATTTGATAACACCCCACTGGGGTTAAATAATATGGTATCATATTGCCATTCTACAGTCTAGAAAGTTCTGAATTCCCAAACTCCTCTAGCCCCAAGGATTTTAGTAATGGAACCTTTAGTAAGGAACTTACAGAAGACAGCTACAAGAGCATTTAACCTAAGACAACCTTAGGTTGATACTATCAGATACTGTATGTGAAAGAGAACTTTAGCATCTCATTCAGAATTACTTCCAAAGCAAAAAAAATTAAATATTACCAAGTGAGTTTGTTTTCCTGTGTTATGAAATGATTAAAGCTTATAAACCATTTGCAGTATAGCATGAGATAACAATATTTTTGATCTTCAGGCTTAACTTGCACAGAACAAAATTTTATATCAAAATCTGGTTATCATCAAGCAGCCTCAGAACATGGCCTTGTCGTCGTTGCTCCCGATACCAGCCCTCGTAAGTGTTCTTGTTCCAAAAATCCTTTGTAGCAATCTAAATCTTTAAGACTAAGTTCTAAGTGATGTATACATTATGCGTTTCATCTTTTTGCTGTTACATCTATGAATCTTTTAAGTGGTATCATGATTCTAAAATATCATCCTATACATTTTTCTCACTGTGAGTTTTATTCATTACATTGCTCTGTGAGAGAGAACAGTTTTGCTATTCCCATTTTTCAGATTAAAATACTGAAATACAAAGAGATTGAGCAGCTTGATGAATATATTGGCACTGGTGTCAGAATAATAGTGTATGACACATAGGAAATTATTTTCTCTATTTCATAGGTAATATTATCTTGTCACATGAAATATTATGGCTTTTCTGATCTCTCTTGACCATCAGACAACCATACAGTTAAACAAGTAGTAGTTTTAATATAAATGATTAAAATGTTTACATTAGAGAATGACAGTATCAAATATTTGGTAACCCAATCCAGTCTGCCAGATAGGTAAAACTTGTTTTGTGGCCCTGAAAGTCCCTAGAAGTGTCAGCAAATGGAACTTAAAAGGGGACAGATTTTGATTCAATATTAAGAACTTTTTGGCAGCTAAGAAGCTACATTGAAATTAATGAAAGGCCTTGGAAAGTAGTGCATTCCCTTTCACGGGCCCTATTATACGAAAACAAGACAACCACATGTCTGGCTAGAAATATAACAAAAGAGTCAACTCAGAATAGCATCAAAAATGTAAAATACCTAGGAATAAACTTTAAAAGTATGAAGACCTGTGCTAAGAAAACTGCAAAATTTTGTTAAAAGTCATAAATGAAGATTCTATGTTGTAAAGAGGTTGTTCCCCTAAAATTACTCTACATATTAATATAGTTCCATTCAGAATCCCAGTAATTGGCTTTTTTAACTCCATGTGCATGAATATAAAATTAAATCTAATAAATTAAAAAAATACAAAAAAAGTCCGAGTGCAGAGTGGTTAAAGAGGGGAAACATAGTGGAATGATACTGCAGTAAATGAGCCGTTTTCAGTTCAGGGTAATGACCTGAGCACAAGTATGCGCTTCCATTCCCTTCTAAGACCACAATGATAAAGAGGATTACAGAAGTGTTGGTAGATGGGATGGTCGTCAGGGAAGAGATGGCAGCACATTTCTGAAAGATAAAAAGAGAGTGGAAAGCCCTTTGACAGGTAAAACAAAGTGAGGAAACATGGCTGTCCAGAATACATAGGAGGGGACCTCATCAACAAAGAAAACCGGTATGCCTTCACCAGCCCATGGGCAAGGACTAGAAGGCAGGAGGGCACAGGAAAGCTGGTGATTGGGAACCCAAGGTCGAGAAGGGAGAGTGTTGACATGTGGAGTTGGTAACCAGTGTTGCAAAACAATATGTTTACTGTTTAATTAGAAGCTAGTTTGTTCTGTAAACCTTCATCTAAAGTACAATAATTAAAAAAAAAAAAAAAAAAACCAGTGTGCCTTGCCTTGGCAATTAAGTGCTTCAGCCTAGAAGGTCATTCCCTCCCACCTCATTGGCCAGAACCAGTCACATGACCCCATTCAAAGACAGGAGGGCCAGGAAGTCTAATCCTACCATGTGCCCCTAAACTCTTTTAAGTGAGAGCCCACAATATTTGGTGAACAGCTCTAATGCCAACAGTGGACTTGCAGATTCATTTAAAAGTTTATTATTAAACATGAGCCATTACTACTGAGTAGATGGTGAAATCACAAGGTTTGTCCTGATAGGTGGCTGCAACATTAAAGGAGAAGATGAGAGCTGGGACTTTGGCACTGGTGCTGGGTTTTATGTGGATGCCACTGAAGAGCCTTGGAAAACCAACTACAGAATGTACTCTTATGTAACACAAGAGGTAACTTCGTTTGCATTGTAATTATTAACTGATGACTTCTAAGAGTTTGATTTTGGACACAAAGTCCTACTAGTCCTGAGAATTTTAAACTAGGGTATGGTGTTGTTGAATCTATTTACTTCTTATTTACTAATGATCTTAGTGAAAATTCCAGAGTTTGCTAGTATTCTGCTCGTATTTATTACAATTTAAATTAATGCTAAGTACAGTTTTAAACAGTTTATAATTATATTGAGACCTATGTGCACTACTCATTAACCTAAAGAAAATAGTATAGGAGGAAGCCTGTTACTTCCCTGGTAGCTGGTTCATTGAGATACCTGTTTTATAGTTTGTCACTATAGTTAGGAGGGATAAATAGTAAAACATTTCTTTTATTAGTAATATTTATGCATTTTTCTAAGTTTTATATGATTTTAATTGTTAATATGTACATCATAAAAATTCAGAAACAATATAAAATTTTAATCACCCATAACAACTATTATTATGCTTGATATATTCCAGATTTTTTTCTGTGATTAGTTTTCACATAATTGTAAAACTATTCTTTTAATCCTGTTCTTCTTTTAGTTATATAAAATATATATATTTCCAATATTATTCTAACCTGTTTGTAAATATAATTTTAATTGTTGCATAATATTCTGTCATATGCCATAATTTACTTTTTTCTAATTTCTATCTTTACATATATTTTTACTATAATATTATTGCATTGACTATCTTTGTGTATAATTTTTCTCCCTAAGGACTCTTCCCTCTCCAGAGTGAAATTAGTAGGTCAAAAGTGTAGAACATGTTAAAGTTTCTGCTTCGTCTTCCTAAGGTTACTTTCTGAGGAGGTGGTACCATATGTTCTCCAGTGATGTATTAATAACGACTGTCTACTTGAGGGCTTTTTTTTTTTATAACCTTTACTATACTAGTTCAAACCATTTTAAGAATATGATTTGGAACTGTTGGCTGTACAGTTATTTTATAACTTTGAAAAGTTCTAAACTCATTTGTCGCATATATTTTGTCACACTTTTAAAATTCTTTCTAGCTTCCTCAACTCATAAATGCCGGTTTTCCAGTGGACCCCCGAAGAAAGTCTGTTTTCGGCCATTCCATGGGAGGTCATGGAGCGCTGATTTGTGCTTTGAAGAATCCTGGAAAATACAAAGTAAGATTACCTAAACTTCTAGGAATAAGTGTTTCTTTGCATAATGTAATACAGTAAAACCTGCAAAAGCCAGAACCTGTGTAAGGTGGAAACCTGTCAGAGAAGGTTTCCCACTAAAACAAGCGATAGAAACGTGGTAAGACTGCACCCTGTAAAAGGCAGAAAGCATGCGAGACCCAGAAAAACAAGGCAGTCGCATTGAGTTCCGGCTCTCACAGGTTTCACTGCATTAGCATCTTTCAGAGATTGACAATAGAATATTGTTTTTTAGCGTCAGGACTGAACTGCTGTTGAGAATTTGAGAGGGTGAAGTATCAACTTTGATAGCACAGTATATGCTGCAAAATCAGAAGTATTGAAACTCCGTCACAGTGATTCATTGTTGGTCAACTAGAAGTATTACAAAATGTAGCTTATATTTTCATTCCTTCTCTTTTGAAGGCACTCTTTTCTTCTAAAGGCTGTTGATTAGTGTTATTATGGTAATATCATTTATTTGTATCTTCATAAATTTGATTTTCTAAAGTAGAAAAAGATATTCATGGTTTGTAAAAGTTTAAGAATTCTTTATCTTAATACCTCTGATGCAAATTGAAATATATCACTCCTAGCCTTTCCCCTTCATTTAGTTGGCACTTCATAGCTTTACATTTTTTGTTTTAATGAGCTAAGCTTGAATAACTAACTGCCTTAGTTTCTTAGAGTTTTTCAGCAAATTGCAAGTAACATCTGAGTTTTTAAGCATGCTGTAAATATCTGTTCATATTTGATTTAGCAAAATATAACTTGTTTTTAAATTCCCTTTGTTTCTGAAGTCAGTTTCAGCATTTGCTCCAGTTTGCAACCCAGTGCTCTGTAACTGGGGCAAAAAAGCCTTTAGTAGATATCTGGGATCGGATCAAAGTAAATGGAAGGTGAGTACTAGATGGCTATCTTAATACTCAGATTTGTTTTCAAATTTGTCAAAAAGCTATACACACCACAAACGTTATATTCCTAGCCCACTGAAATTGAGGCTTCAGAACTAAGAATAATTAGCAAAAGTGTGTACATGAAACCAAAAAAAAAAAAAAAAAAAAAAACCTATTTTCTAATTGTATTGAATTATGGCAGACGTTCTAATGCTAAGTTTTTGGGTTTTTTTCTTGTTGTTATTTTCCTGCTAATGGTTAATTTATCTTTTTACTTCTAAATTAACATTACCAAAAAATACCACAATATTATTAAATTTAGGCTTGCCTCTTACTAACTATCCTCAGTTATACAATAGCAACCAAAAGGCCTGGCATTTTTATTATTTGATGTCTGTTTGAAAATCCAGCATCTCTCAGATTCATATTTTAAATTCCAGGCTTAAAAACCTTAAAAATCGATACTGTATAATGTATGTGAATATTCCCAATGACAGGATTGCTTTTTTAAGCATGACAGTAGGTGCTTCAAAATGGAAATAAAAATGGCCTTTTCTCTGGGTGACATTTTGCTCTTGTATAGTAATGGGCCATTTACAGACTCCACTGAAAGTTTGTATGTTTTGCAAATGAACTCACCATCATGTGCATGTTAACAAGCATAAAGTGGGGGAAAAAACAACTTCTTAGTTTTAAAATATTTATATTATAGTTGTGTGTTCAGGGTCATTTGCATGGATCCGTATTTTATTGAAAGATGATCATTGTAATTCTAACAAATTGGAAGGCTGATTATTTAGTCACTAGATAAGAGTTTGTTTTGTTTGGGCTTTGATTTTTCTTATATTGGAAGAGTGGTGAAAATGACTAGGATTAGGTGCCCTTTGGGAAGTGACAGTGTTCATCAGTGTTTTGAGTCTTCAGTTCTGAATCTGAGCTCTTTTGTCAAGAAGCTGTGCCAAGTCTTCCCACCCACGGGGGTTTATGATCTAAAAGAGGAGTGAGATGAAGGGTTGTGGTAGAGCGGGGAGAGGTAGAGGCACAGAAGACCTAGCAAAGAATCTAATTATATAATTTGTTTTCAAGTGACAGCAGGTTTTACTGTCTTAATTACACATGTTTAAGCTATTATTTAATTTACTATTGGGTTAAAGAGGCCATGCTAGAACTTAGAAATAGCCTGGCTTTATAAGTCACCTCCCACTCTCTCCTTCTGAGATTAAAAGAAAGTAAATCTTAAAAAGCATGATACTTGGAAGGGGAAATTTTCTGGTTTTTCTTTGTCTTGGTCAATGCATAAAAGTTGCAGTTAGTGAATGTGCATCAGTAATCAAGAATATTTAAATGTGGATGGTAAACTATACAGTTGTATCTAGTGGCACCTCCTCAGATAATACAGTTGAGTTGTTGATATGATTCAGATTATTCAAGTCAGGTCTTTCTGAGAGCTCATGGAAATGGCAGAAGTTTGGTGCTGTTCAATGGATAGCAAAAGAGAGGACTGAATGTTATGTCTAGAACTAGAGCCAGAGAGGAGACCAAAAAAAAAAGATTATTTTCTGAAATGCAGAATATTTGGAAATGAAAAAAGATAACAAGGTTAGAAGGAATAGTCAATTGGTGGAGAAATTTAGAAAGAAAAAAATCACCTGTTTTTATTGGAGTTAAGAGGTGATTAAGAACATTAAAGGTTTCCCTCCTTTGCCACGAGACCAGAGGAACTGGATGGTGCCCAGCTACCATTACTGAACTTTAAAGGTTTCCCTCCTTTGCCACGAGACCAGAGGAACTGGATGGTGCCCAGCTACCATTACTGAACTTTCTTTTTCTTTTTTGGTGCTTTAAGCGAAAGTTGAGAGTTCAAGTTAGTTTCTCGTACAAAAATGTAAACACATATTGTTATGTGACCCTAGTTGCTCTCCCTGTGATGTGACAGCACACTCCTCTTTTCCACCTTGGATTTCCCGTGTCCGTTCAACCAGCTCTTGTCCCTTTTTGCCTTCTCATCCTGCCTCCAGACAGAAGCTGCCCATTTAGTCTCATGTATCTACTTGAGCTAAGAAGCACTCTCTTCACAAGTACCATTTTATGTCTTATAGTGCAGTCTAACCTTTGTCTGAAGAGTTGGCTTCAGGAATGCTTTCAGTTCTGGGCTAGCAGAGAGTCCAGGGGCCATGTCTTCTGGGCTCCCTCCGGTCTCAGTCAGACCATCAAGTTTGGTCTTTTTACTAGAATTTGAGTTCTGCGCCCCACGTTTTTCCTGCTCTGTCAGGGAGCCTGTCATGTTTCCTGTCAGGGCGGTCATTGGTGGTAGCTGGCCACCATCTAGTTCTTCTGGTCTCAGGCTGATGGAGTCTCAGGTTTATGTGGCCCCTTCTGTCTCTTGGGCTAATATTTTCCATGTGTCTTTGGTGTTCTTCATTCTCCTTTGCTCCAGGTAGGTTGGGACCAATTGATGCATCTTAGATGGCCACTTGCTAGCTCTTAAGACCCAGACGCCACTCACCAAAGTGGGATGCAGAACATTTTCTTAATGAACTTTGTTATGCCAGTTGACCTAGATGTCCCCTGAAACCATGGTCCTCAGACCCCTGCCCCTGCTACTCTGTCCCTTGAAGTGTTTGGTTGAGTTCAGGAAACTCCATTACTGAACATTTTAATCAAAGATTCTGTAGAAGAAATCCTGATCAGAAGGGGGGAAATGCATAACAGAATTCAGATTTTCATGGAATCCAGACTTTTCTGGAGCCATGCATGCTGGATGAACCCCCAAAACTATTGCCCTGAAATCATCTTTAAGCCTTAAACCAAAGCTATCCCCTGAAGTCTTCTTAAAACCAAACAATAGGTTACCTTAATTAGTAAAGAGTATCTGCCTTGAGCATTGTGCTCTTTTGAGGACTATTTATATGGAATCAAATTGATGACCGCAACTCAAAAGATTAGATAGGAAGCTTAGGGGACAGTGAATTTATGTTAATGGGAGAGAAACAACTCAGAAAAGGAAGGCAAGAATGGTTGTACAACTCAAAGAATGTAATCAGTGTCACTAAATTGTACATGCAGAAATTGTTGAATTGGTGTATGTTCTGCTGTATATATTCTCAACAACAAAAATAAAATAAGTTATTTTTTGAAAAAGAACATTAAAGGTTTAGAGGAAAAGAGACTACATTATCAAGAATGCTTGAGATACAGGATTCTTGGTCTAGGACTGCTTGAGTGGGGCTAGAGGCTATAATTGGGAAATAGAATTCTGAAGACCTTATAAATAAAAACTAGGCAAGTCAGATTTTAAGCCAACTTAGAAGTGTACTTCCGATTTAATCAGCCTTGCAGTTTAAGTAACTTTAAATTTCTATTTGGTTCTAGTATAGTATATTCTGAAGAATACCTTTCTGGGCACTTGTAAATTAATTTTTCTGTTTTTTTTTTTTTTTTGAACAGGCTTATGATGCTACCCATCTTGTGAAGTCCTACCCAGGTTCTCAGCTGGACATACTGATTGATCAAGGAAAAGATGACGAATTCCATTCAGATGGACAGTTACTTCCTGATAACCTCATAGCTGCCTGTACAGAAAAGAAAATCCCTGTTGTTTTTAGATTGCAGGAGGCAAGTACTGGGAAACTATATCTTGTTTAATAACGCCACTGGAAAAGCAAGACTACATAGCGCTTTATCTTTTTTTCAGAATTTGAAATGTCACTTCTAATCAGATAGTTTTTAATTATATTAAGACACTTAGAGTGAAAGTCTTCCTATTAAATTAATATCTAAGACGAAATTTGATATAAAGAGGAAAGCTTTTGACAGTGAAAATTATTTGCAATTATCATGTCCTGGTCAAAGTAGTAAATGATAAGAAGTTTAATGCTTGAATGGTGTATCTTCACATATGCAGCCATTGTTGCAGGAGGGTGAATAGGACAAGCTTCTGCCTTACTTACTCCTCACATCTTAGCCACAGAACCCACATGTTGTTTGCTGATGCGCATGCACTTTATAGCACTTGACTTCTGTGCTCATCTGTCTGCTGTGCTGCTTGGTGTTTCCGGTTGTCGAAGATGAATTACTGAATTTCAGTTGGCTGACAAATTTTCCTTCACTAAAATACTTCTGGCTATCCACTACCCACCTAACTATTTATGCTATTGTGGTTATAATTAAAGAAATTCTTTTATTTTTAAAAAATTATCCATAAGCTTTGGAACATATATAAGCAAAATCTTTATTTCAGAATGAAAAATGAACGCTGAAAATTAATTATACATGATCGTGACTTTTTAACATTTCTATTTGTATTTAAGGTAATATGTTGGGCACATTGATCTGAAATGTAATTATGATGGTAAATGTTGAGATAAATTTAGAGCAATGTGTGAATGTTGTACATGACCGTTTACGGAATGTTTTCACAGCATTAACCCATTGTCAAGTTGATTCCGACTCATAGCGACCCTATAGGACAGGGTAGAACTGCTGCCCCATAGGGTTTCCTGGGCTTTATGGAAACAGACTGCCACATTTTTCTCTCACGGAGCGGCAGGTGGATCTGAACCGCTGACATTTCGGTTAGCAGCCAAGCACTTAACCACTTTGCTGCCAGCGCTCCTTTTTCACAGCCTTTGCTCATTTTATCCTCATACAGCCAAATGAGGGATTGTTCCCGTCCTGCCCCTCTGTTGTACAGATGAGGGGACAGGCACAGAGGAGTAGCCTGCTTCTCTTAAGATCACTCAGCTAGTACGTGGCAGGGCCAGGCCTGGAACCAACACTGTGCTGTCATCTGTCTAGCCCCTCATTCTTGGACAAGGGGAGGCAGTTCCCCTCAGGTGCAAACGTGTGGAATTGAGCTAGCACAGCCTGCTACCTGTCTAACTTACACAGCAGATCTTAGCAACCTCCTGGCTTAATAAGGATATTTTGAACTTGTGAACGTTGTGTACACTGTGAGAAAATAAGTCAAAAACCTTGTGTCTGAGTAGCCATTCTTAAATAATAGAATCGTTTTTTAGGGTTATTTTAACTTCCAGCATCATCATCACATGTTTTAGATCAACAGTTAATCTTGAGAAATCCAAATACCAATTTAATTTTAAATATAGTAGTGCATTAACTATATTAACTATAGCTATAGGTGACTTTTTAAAAAATTTTTCCAAATAACTTTCGTTTCTTGGCACTGGCTGAGTTAGATGCCTCTTCTGTGTCCCCTGAGGCTGTGCCAGGAAATTCTGTTGTTACTCCAGACAAAGCTTCAGCCTGCAGCTAAGGCCAAAAATCTCTGAAGTTTGTCATGAAAACAGCTCAGAGTTAGAAACACTGATAAATTCTTGGAGAGAAAAATCAATCAGCTTATTTATTTTTAAAAAGGACTCTGTCCCACACACCTATGAACTTAGTTGGCTCTGCTTAGTTGAGGAGTCAAGACAGAGTACTTGTTCCTTGAACAAAAGGTGAAGTATTGAAATCACCAGAGTCAAAATATTGAGTTCAGGTACAATTTTTCATTCCATTTCCTTCCAGTGACGTGGGATTAAGAGAACTACCCACCTGAAGCAGATTCTGTTCAGGTTTGCTGTCACTGAACGGCAGCAGAGTGGTTCCTTTCAGACTTTTCAGGTGACCCTGAGCGCTGAGAGTTATATGATCTGCTTTATCATGTGATTATAAATACTCTTCATGAAATAGAGACTGTGAAAAATAAAATAAGCTAAAACTAATAGGGTCTAAGTAAATAATAAGTGATTTAAGAAGGAAGAAAGGAAATTTTAAGATCATGTGCTTGGTTTACCCAACTCTTGTTCACTGCCTCTTTGTAATGGTGTTAAATGCTCACAATTTATATCTAACCTTTGTCAACTGTCAGATAAAAATTATTTGAGAGGGAGGGTTAGTGCATGGGGATATTTATTTGGCTGTTAAGTCATGTAATTTTTCTTGTTCTGTTTTGGCTTCAGCAGATCTGGGAGTAGAATCCTGAGAGCAGATACGGGAAGATCAAATCTTAGTCTGAAAGGGAAGGGTCTAGTGTGTCTTCGTTTTAATTATTTAAGGTACATAGTGAGGAAAACTTTTCGGTGGCCTAATACTGAAGAAACTTCCAGAAACAATATCCTTTTCTTGGAGACTGTTGAAACCGAGGCTCTAACACTTCCTCAAGTCACAGCCCTTTTCTGAAGAGTCAGAAGCTGTCTTGGCCTCTGCCCGCCGCTTAGAGAAGAGTGCGGACATGGCTGAGCACTCTAGACATTCCGGAATGTCTCGCTCTTGTCTGTATCCCCATGCTTAGCACAATTATCTAGCACGTAGACTCTTGGTAAGGGTTTAAAGAAACACATGCACCCCTTTCAGTAATCTTCATTTTACTATGAAGAGACTTGATAACCTGAGCTTTTCTAATTGGATCTGGAAAATACGTAGGGAAACACTGCCAGTTAGAGTAAATGTCTGTCATCACTGCTGGAGCACTGCTTCTTGTTCAAGAGCTGAGGAAGAATGAAAGAATGTGTTCATTTGTTCTTATACTCCAAGAGTCATTTTTGCTGCTGAGGATTTTTTGTTATAAGCATGAGGTACAGGAAGAAACTGAGGCCTCTTCAAGTGTCACTAAATGTAGTCAGTTAGACACCAGCTCACTAGTCATTTTAGTGAAAGAAGCCACCCTCGTTTAGTAAGATTGATAAGCAGAATTTGAAACTAGTCAGTGATGGCACAGATGAGCCTAATTGTATAACTTCAGCATTTTCTGTTTCCCCAAATGCCAGTAGTTCAAATGTGTTTGTGTTGTTGCCTTCCTGTTGGCATTTTAAAAAATGTGTCTTGGTCCCTTACGACAGGCATTTTCTGTGTTCTCATAAAGTTCCGTCTTTGTTTCAATACCTTTATGGAAGTTTAAGGACATTGGCTTTGGATTTTAATACAGTGTTATCATGGAACACAGTCCTTAAAGCTCAGAGTTGTCACTTTGTTTTACCCTGGGGCTTTTCTAATGATGATGATGATGATTGCAGCTATTCACCATCTGAAACTGTGCCAGGCACTTAACATGTGAAACTGAGTGTAAAAAATACAATATATTCAGTCACAGTATTTTTCTCGTGCAAGTCTTTTGAGGCATCTGTTTCCCTGCATCTGTGCTTGTTTTCCATCAGACCCATCTTTTGATCTGTGGAAAATGGCAGATACTACTTGGTACTTACTGCAGGAGCCTGGTGGCACAGTGGTTAAGCACTCGGCTGCTAACCAAAAGGTCAGCAGTTCGAACCTACCAGTTGTCCTCGGGAGAAAGTTGTGGCAGTCTGCTTTCGTAAAGATTACAGATTACAACCCTACGAGGCAGTTCTTCTCTGTCCCATAGAGTCGCTATGAGTTGGAATTGACTCGGTGACATTGGGTTTGGTTTTTGGTTTTTTGTCACTGTGTTTCATAGGTTTTGTGGCCTGAAAATCATAGGCTTGTTAAACCTCTAATGATTTTCATTAAGTTTCTTTCTTCATATAAGAAGCTGTCCTTTAGTTCTAAATTTAACTAATCAGCTGAGACCCAAGCCAGATGTTTTTTTTTTCTTCTGGTCTAATCATGGAGAGGTGTAAAACCAAACAATTCCAAGGCTCAGCCTTCATCTTGACAGCACTCCTGTCAGAGTCACTTCATGGTTTGTCCAGGGGAAATAACAGCAGATTGCTTTTCAATTACTTTGATGACTTTAAACTGGAACTTCTGTGAACTGCTGTTCCCAAGATATATTTTGCACCCTTTCTGGAATTAAGAGGTTGAGGACATTTACTGAGTCATCACCCACCTTAGGAATGCGCCTTGCACCTGAAACCCAGGTGATCTTTTCACTAGGTCTGTTTTTCTTGCCTAATGCCTAATGCCTAGAAAAATTCCCTTCTGGCTGCTCCCCCCGCCCACAGAGACCATTCACGAGATTAAGTTGAAAATTGGGCCGGGGGGGGGGGGGGCTTTTTATCTCTTTCAGTTTATTTCACCTTGTATTTTAATTGTGTATTGGGGGGAGGGGGTGGTTCCCAGGAATTATCTGGTGTTTAACACCCTTAGAAAGTTCTTCAGACCTTAATTTTTTTCTTTTTCCTTTTAAGCTACTTTCCCTTGTCGTGTGCTCAGAGGAGGTGCCACAGCACCTCAAGCACGGATTGCCTCTCCACTTACCGATACCCAGGGTTGTAATTCCCCAGATGAATTGAGACCCCTTTCAACTCAGCTCCTTGGCAGTTTACACTTTCTGTTTCATGATCGTTTCCAGAAGGGTTTACTGACTTTTTACCAAATTGGATATATTGCTGAGGGGTGTCAGGTTTAATTGATTTTTCCTTTCTCCTCAAATAAAGATGTGAGATGCCTTTAGTATGTAGGAGTGGGAGTATCTGCTGTTTTTAGTTGTTTTATGCAAATCAAGGACATTTGGGCATTTTCTTGTTCTTTTCTCTGTATCGTTCAATGTGTGCCTATTTTGTATTTGAACATTCCCTCTCTTGCTGATGTTAGTGTGTTTCTTTCTTTGTGAGCTGAAACTTCTTGCCCATATTTCTAAGCTCTCTAAATCCTCTTTGACCAGTTTAATCCTTGTGATATGACCACATGTCTAATCTGCATGTTTTAATTAATGTGTTATTTCCTTTGCATATTAATGGCAATGTTGAGAAACTAGGCTAGGCAGAATACATGTTTCTTCATATTTTTGCTGCCCTTTAGCATACAGTTGAAGTGCAAGTGTAACAACCCTGATTTTTATTATGAACCTTCTTCAGATTGCAATACTTTGATGTTTACAAGCAAGCAAAGTGACATGAGAGATGTATTTATTTAATGTCCCTAATATTGATGTTCGTAAATGCTTGATAAATGCCTCATATTATCTCTGTATTTTGTCTTTTAGGGTTATGATCATAGCTACTACTTCATTGCAACCTTTATTGCTGATCACATCAGACATCATGCAAAATACCTGAATGCGTGAAAAACTTCAGCTACTACAGTCTCTTCAGAATTATAGAAGTTTTAATAAACTGACTTGCAGAAAAAAAGATCTCAAAACACTGGGCTTCATAATGCTGAGAGGGCTTTATGCTGTAACTGAATCACCGGAATAAATACAGGCAGTCCTCGGGTTACCAGGTTAGAACGTCTGACTTACAGACAACTCGTACAACCATAAAGCCTATTAAAATTTGAGTTTAATGCAATGGTTTGTAATAACAAACGCACACATTACTTTGTGATGCTGGCGAAAACGTTGCTCAGTTTAGAAGTAGTTAAGTGTTTTATATGTATAGAAAGGTAAATATATACGGTATACTAAGACAAACATTTGACTAACTGATGCTAAATAAGAATTGTATGTACCTGTTCAGACTTACCTACAAATTTGATTTAAAGACAAGCTTAGATCTCGTTCGTAACCCGGAGACTGCCTTACATAAAATCTTCTGATTTAAAATATTATTTTATCAGGGTTCACGTGGGAAATCTTTAATACTTTACAGCTTTTTTTAGGACATTTGGAAATCCTTGTTACATTGACCTCAGGTCATAGAAAATGAGTGTAGTCCCATAGTAACGCTGGACCAGAGGACTTAACAGTAGTTTAGCCCAAGCCCCTCACCTGTCTAGACATTAAGCTTCTGAGGGCAGGGACTGTCTTGGCCTTGTTGATTGTTAGAGCTCTGGTGTCTAGCAAAATGTATGGCGTCTAACAGGGATTTAGTAACTGTTTGTTAGCTATTGAATAAAGAATTGGGCTCAGAAAAGTTAAGAGAGTTCTCCATTATCACACACCTAATTTGTGGAACAGCTAAGATTAGAAGCCAGATTTCTTCAGCCCAGGCCATTGATCTTTCTTATCCATTGAGCCAAGCAGATCTGTAAACCTTAGTTTTGGGTGTGTTAAGCCTCTGAAAAGGAGCCCAGGGGGCACAGACAGTTAAGGGCTTGGCTGCTAACCGAAAGGGTGGCAGTTAGAACTGCTTTTGTAAAGATTAGACTCACTGCTGTCAAGTCAGTTCTGATGCCTAATGACCCCATGTGACAGAGTAGAACTTCTCCATAGGCTTCCAAGGCTGTAATCTTTACGAGAGCAGACTGCTGCATCTTTCTCCTGCAGAGTGGCTGGCGGGTTCAAACTGCCAACCTTTCCGTTAGCAGCTGAGCACTTAACCACTGCACCACCAGGGCTCCTATAGATAGTACTAAAAAATACGAAAATTAATAGTAAAAAATGGCTGTATTTTAATATGAGAATCAAGAATTGAGCCCTGTAATAACCTACATAGACAGCATTCCACACGAAATGTTTCTAGTCTAGTTTCGTGCATGCTAATAAGGATCATTTAATTCATGAATATTTTGCATGTTGTTGATAATACCTTTGTAAAGAAAGATACTTGTGTTGCCTAAGATTGTATCACTCAGGTTTCAGTCAGAGAAACAGAACTGGCAGAAGAAATATAAAGAGATGTATCTGGCTTATGCCATTGTGGGGACTGGCTAAGCAAGTTCAGAATTTATAGGGCAAGCAGGCTGGAAACCACAGGTAGAGGCTGAAACTGTTGTCACCACACAGAAGGAAAAGATCACAAACTGGATGGAACTCCATGGGCATGGGCCAGAGCTCTTGTCCACAAGCAGAATTTTTTTCTCTTAGGGAAGCCTCAGCCCTGCTTTTAAGACCTAACTGATTACATTAGGAGTCCCTGGGTGGCACAAATGTTTAAGCACTTGACTACTAACCAAGAGATTGGAGGTTTGAGTCCACCCAGAGGCACCTTGGAAGAAAGACCTGGCAGTCTACTTCCAAGAGATCATAACCATTGAAAACCTTATGGAGCACAGTTCTAGTCTGACATGCATAGGGTTGCCAGGAGTCAGAATCGACGTGATGGCAACTGGGTTTTGGTTTTTGACTGATTAAATGATGCCTACCCAGATTATCCAGGATAATCACATCTGCATAATCTCTTCCTAGTGACAGCTAGATTAGTGTTTGAATAACAGGACTCTGGTTTACCAAGTTAGCACATCAAAAAGCCATCACAAGTGTAAGAAAATAGTTGCTTTGCCTTCCTCCATTGTAAATGTAAAATAAACATTTAATGATTAATTGCTGACATACAAAACACGTAGCCAATAATGATTGTAATAAAGACAGAGGCCTTCAGTACAACACAGAAGTCACCACTAAAGGTAGCTAGGAAGCCCATGAACCTGAGCTGGCTTTTTCAAATATTGGTCAGGCGAGAGTGATTCTTACATGTGCCTGAATGTGAGGTGAGTTCCTCCTCCCCCACCCCCACCCCCCAAAAAAAGCCCTCAAAGTCTCATATTGTAAGGAACCATCTTAACTTTATATGGAACAACAACCTAAAACTGACCCCAGTGCTAGTTTTGGATGTTCCTAGAAGTCACTTGATAGAATTGGTTATAAAAGGAGGCAAAGAAATTTGACAATTTCCTCCGTTATGTTGGACGTTGTAAAAAAAAGTGAAAAATCACTTTAAGAAATAGTATAATACAGTAAAGCCAGCACTAAGAGTAAAAAAGGCAAGCTACAAAGTGAGTAGAGATTTGCAGTGCATACATCTGACAAAGAGCTTGGATCTGGGATATATGAATTACAAATTAAGACAAGTCAACAGAAAAATGGGCAAAAAACTTGAACGGACGTTTCACAAAATAGGGTATATGAATAACCCAATAAACGCATGAAAATGTGCCTAACCTCACAAGTTTAGGGAAATGCAAATAAAAACTACCATGAAAGGCCACTGCACACCCACCTGAATGATTAGAACTAAATCAGCAGACAATACCAAGTGTTGACAAGGCTGCCTGGTAACCTGAACGATTATACTGCTGACGGGAGGGTAAACAGGCAGCGTTTGCTAAGGCTGAACCCCTACCCAACAATTTCACTCTAAGGTATACCCAACAGAAGCAAGTGCAAATATTCAAAAAGCTTGTACGAGAATGTTCATAGCAGTGTTATTCATAATAGCCAAAATCTAAAAACAACCCAATGGCCATCTACAGTAGAATATTCTACATTAATGAGAATAAACATAACTACAACTAGATGGCAACATGGATGAATCTTCAAACGATACTGAGTGGAAGAATCCAGATACTAAAAGTATATACTGTGAATCATTTTGTACTATTTTATATAAAGTTCCAAACCAAGCAAAACTCATCCATGGCATTAAAAGTCAGGGTGGTGTTATCCATAGCAAGCAGGATTGGCCCAAGAGAGAAGTAATTGACGGGTCTCTGGGGTAGTGGTGACTGGAGGAGGGCATGAGAGGGATTCTGGGATATTGGTGATGCTCTGTCTTCACCTGGGTGCTGGTTACATGAGTATGTTCTCTTTGAAAATTCATCAGATTGTACCTGTAAGATTTATGCACTTTTCCATATGTGTTAAGCTTCAATAACATTTACATTAAAATGCATTAAATAATTACGCTGTGGTGATCATTAATGTACTCCTGCATGAAGAAAAAAAAAGTCCTAATGTTATACAACAGATACTTACTTGGGGTGATAAAACTTTCAGTGACCATATTATCCATAGATTCAAATAATGTTTTGTTTTAGAAGTGGACATGGTTGTGATGCTTCAAGAAGTGGCTCTAGATGTCACAGATTTTGAACATTTGAGTGAAGAGTTTAAATAAAATTATTTTATGAAAACTCAGTGGAATAATATTTGTAAGCTGATATATTTAAAATATTTTAACGTGTGTTTAATAAGCTATGACAGGTAGACGTGAATTTTACATCTAAGAGTTTATAAACCTGTTCAAATTAGTCAAAAAACAAAAACCCATTGCTGTCAAGTCAATTCCGACTCATAGCGACCCTGGAGGACAAGAGTAGAACTGCTCAATAGGGTTTCCAAGGAACACCTGGTGGATTTCAAGCTGCCGACCTTTTGGTTAGCAGCCGGACTCTTACCCGCTATGCCACCAGAGTTTCCCAAATTAGTTAAGTAACTTTTTTGATATTCTCTTTGGGAAAATGCAGCTCCCCTCGTGTTCAGGTTTGTCTTGTATTTGGGCATATTGGGCATGTATGGTGTACAACACAGACCTTGATATGTGGAACTTCTGAAGCCAAATCGATTTTATGGAAAAAAAAAAAAAAAACTTTCAGGATTTTTTGTTTCGCTTCTTTAAAGTTTTCATTTTTGCAGCCCAGCCTCCACATAACGTGAAGTGTTGGGAGTTTGGGTGAAAAAAGAAGATGTTACTGGTGGTGCTTCGGTGGTGAGGATGGCAGGAGCAGCAGCTGGAGAGAAATTAGCAGATGTGGTGGAGCAGATACAGTGCAGCAATGGCAGCAGCACCCAGTGACCATTAAGGAAGAAGCATGACAAAAATAGGTATACTCATAGAAATCAGCGTTCTTTGGTGGTTACCAGGGGGGCGGTGGGGAGGGAATCACTCTGGACAGTAAACACTTGTTTGGGGGATGGAAAGGCAACACTGGATGTTGGTGAAGTGAGCACAACCAGGATAAAGGATGACACTAAGAAATACACAAGAATAAGGTACGTTACTGGTAAATGCTAGAACGTAAACAATTTTGCAGTAACAGCAGTAACCACCAAAAGTGAGTGGTTATGTATGCATATATGTGTACAAGAAGGTACATGTGTGTATATACGTAAGCATTTATACCGTATTTTTATGCCAATTAACACGTGCCTTCTACATTTGTTGCACCCTCCCCTGCAAGATATTTTTGTAACTGCCACTATGCCAATTTTTTGTTACGTATATTGCTGTAAAAAAAAAAATTAGCATAGCCAACTTATGAAAATACCTCACAGAGGGATGGCATGGTTGGCAAACGAGCATAGAAAAGGTGCATTATTGGTGTAAAAATGCAGTAGGCGTATCTGTAGGCATATCTATACACGTTTTTGAGCAGTGCACATATATTCATACATATGTTAAGCACATAGGGACCACACTCATGGATACTACCAAACACCTCTCAAGATTGGTTTACTGGATTTGAAGGCATAGGACCACAGTCTTGTGGGACATTTTGGTCCATTGGCACAACCTAGTCTGTAAAGCTTATGTTCTACATCCTAGTTTGATGAAAAGTATCTGGGGTGTTAAAAGCTTGCAAGTGGCCATCTAATATATAGCTATTGGTCTTTACCCGTCCGGAGCAAAAGAGAAAGAAGGAAACCAAAGACTTGAAGAGGAAACCAGTCTACAGGATTAATTGACTACATGAACCACAGCCTCACCTCTTCAGAGACCAGAAGAGCTAAATGGTGCCTGGTTACCACTACCGACCATTCTGACCAGGGCCACAATAGAAGGTCTCAGATAGAATGGAGAAAAACATAGAACAAAACTCAAAGTCTTAAAAAAAAAAAAAAAAAAAAGGCAGATTTACTGGACCGGCAGAGACCTGGGGAACCCCAGAGACTCGCCGTAAGATACCTTTTAAACTTGGTACTGAAACTACTCCCAGAGATCACTTTTCAACTAAATAACAGATTGGCTCATAAACAACCACCCATGAGTGCTGTACTTGTTCTATATAATCATCATCATCATCTATTTGAGACCAAACAGTCAACATTTACCCTAAAACAAAGATGAGAAGGTCAGGGACAGCAGGGAAGCAAGAACAACGGAAATGGAATAACCAGAACAGAAATAATGAGAATGTTGACGCAGTGTGGAAAATGTAACCAATGTCACTGAACAACGTGTAGAAATTGTTAAATGGGAACCTAATTTGCTGTGCAAACTTCCACAAAAAACTCAATAAAATATTAAAAAGAAGACATTATTGGAACAACTGGCACAACTGAATGGGGTCTGAGGATTAGGTGGTAGTAATGAATCAGCAGGAGTCCCTGAGTGAGGCAAAAGGTTAACAGGAGGTTGGAGGTTTGAATCCACCCAGAGATGCCTGGGAAGAAAGGCCTGGCAATCTACGTCCAAGAAATCAGCAACTGAAAACTACAGAGCACAGTTCTACTCTGATTTATGTGAGGTCACCATGAGTTGGAATCAACGGACAGCAACTTTTTTTTCTTTTTTCTTAATGAATCAGCATTCGTTTCCTGATTTTGAAGGTTGTATGGTGCCTATGTAGGAGAATGTCCTTGTGTGTGGGAAAAACGCCCTAGACTAGTATTAGGCAAGTGATGGGGCATCAACTTAAATGGCTCAGGAGAAAAGAATCATTTTTACTGTAATTGCAACTTTTTTGTAATTTTGAGATTATTTAAGAAAACACTAAGAGCATAAACCACCCAACCCCCCCGCCAAAAAAGCAGCAGCTACGTTCAAGATGGAGAACAAAGTATTAGAACCAAAAAGAGTTTGAAAAGGTGGCTAGACCAATTAATGTAATTGCTGTCAATAAGTTATACACCTGTAAAAAGTTGAATTGGCAAAAGTTGTGTGATACATTAACAACAAGGACAAAAAGAAGAGAGAGTAGCTGCCAAGGCTGCTTATGTGCAACCAAACACTTCATGGTATTTGGTTCCTTGGTTTGAATGTCTGGGGTCATGGTTTCATGGGACATCTTAGTTAACTGGCCTAATAACGTGTTTAGTGCTTCTGTTCTACCTCTCAGTTGCATAGTGCCTGCTGTCTTAAAAGCTTGGAAGCGGCCATCCAAGTTACAGCAATTGGTTTCTGTTCACCTGGAGCAATAGAGGAAGAAAGAGAGTCAGGAACAGGAGGAGGATATGGGATGTGTGGCTAATTGCCTCCAAGAACAACTGCCTCCTTTGCCATGAGACCAGAAGAACTGGATGATACCTGGCTACCATTACTGAACATTTTGATCAAAGATTGTATAGCAGAATCCTGATCAAAAGAGGAAAAAAGGTAGCAGAATTTCAAATTCTCATGGAATCCAGCCTTTCTGGAGTCATTGAAGCTGGATGAAACCCTGAAACTAATTGCACTGAGATAATCTCTATACCTTAAAACTTTAAACAAAAATATCCCCTGAAGTCTTCTTAAAACCAAACAATAGTTCCACTAGTAAAGAATGTCTGCCTTGACTATTGTGCTCTCTTAAGATCTATGTCTATATGGGATCAAATTGACAACAGCAACTTGAAAGATGAGATAGGAAACTTAGGGGCAGTGAATTTATGTTAATGGAGGAGGAACAACTCGGAAAAGGAGGGTGAAAACAGTTGCACAACTCGATGAATGTAATTGATGTCACTGAATTGTACATGTAGAAATTGTTGATTGGTGTTATGTTCTGCTGTGTATATTCTCAACAAGAAGAAGAATTTTTAAAATTATTTTAAAAGGTGGCTAGAAACAAGATCTACATCTCAAAGTTAGTAATTTTCCTATAAGCCTGAAAATATCTAATAAAAAGTATAAATTAGAACTGATCCCATTCACAGTAGCAACAAAAAACAAGAGTACCTAGGAATAAACCAAATATGAATTATATAAAACTTTTACTAAATGATACGTGTTGTTGTTAGCTGCCATGGACTTCTAATGACTCATGACAACCCCATACACAACAGAACAAAACAATGCCCAGTCCTGCACTGTTCCCATGATCAGTTGGGGATCGGACAGTTGTGAACTGTAGGGTTTTCACTGGCTGATTTTTGGGAAGTAGATCACCAGGACTTTCTTCCTAGTCTGTCTTAATCTGGAAGCTGCACTGAAACTTGTTCAGCATCATAGCAAAAAGCAAGCCTCCACTAACTGATGTGTACTGGCTGCGCATGAGGTACCGTTGGCCAGGAATCGGGAATCATTGCCCTGGGTCTCCCACAGGGAGGTGAAAATTCTACCATTGAATGACCAACAAATAGCAATATCACATTCATGGAAAGAAAGGCTCAATATTGTAAAGCTGTTAACACACCTCAGATTATACATTCAATGCAATCTTTTTTTTTTTTATATTTTATTGTACTTCAGGTGAAGGCTTACAGAACAAATAGTTTTTCATGAAACAGTAGTACACATGTTGTTTTATGACATTGGTTAACAACCCCACAACATATTAACCCTCTAAATTCTCAACCTTTTTTTTGGTGAAAATATACATAGCCAAAGATACACTGTTACAAAAATTTCTACATACACAGTTCAGTGACATTGACTACGCTCTTCCATTTGTGCTGTTATTCTCACTTAAGATGAAGGCTTACAGAACAAAATAGTTTCTCATTTAACAGTTACCATTCAATACAATCTTAATCAAAATCTTATTATTTTTAATGGAACTCGACAAGCTAATTATAAAACTTATATGAAAGAATATGCCAAGACAGTTTTGGAAAAGAAAATACTGCTCTACTATGTGTCAACACACATTTTAAAGCTGTGATAATTAAAACTGGCTTGGACTCAGATGAGTTCCATAGATTCGAGAAGTCCTGCTAGGGACCCACATGGAAGTTTAGTGCATGCTAAGGATATTGTCTCAAGTCAGCAAGAAAGACCCGGGCATTTCCATAAACGGTGCTGGAAAATCACTTTTCAGCAGCTTCATGGAGAAACACATACAAAAGCAAAACTCCCTATGCAAGGTTTTGCATTGCAGCACTTTCTGTAACAGAGAAAATAAGAAAACAACCCAAAACGTTTGTGAATAAAAATAAGCTGCCAAATGATGCACATAATTTGATAGTGCTTATATTTTTTAAGAACCACCAAAACAATATGTATATTTTCTATAGGTGTTACTGTTGTTAGGTGCCGTCGAGTTGGTTCCAACTCATAGTGACCCTGTGTACAACAGAATGAAACAATGCCCGGTCCTGCGCCATCCTCACAGTCATTGTTATGCTTGAGCCCGTTGCAGCCACTGTGTCAATCCATCTTGTCGAGGGTCTTCCTCTTTTTCGCTAACCCTCTACTGAGCATGATATCCTTCTCCGGGGACTAGTCCCTCCTGATAACATGTCCAAGGTACCCGAGACGAAGTCTTGCCATCCTCACTTCCAAAGAGTACCCTGGCTGTATTTCTTCCAAGACAGACTTGTTTGTTCTTCTGGCAGTCCATAGTATATTCAATATTCTTCACCATAAACCAACACCATAATTCAAAGGTACCAGTTCTTCTTTAGTCTTCCTTTCTTCCAGCTTTTGCATGCATATGAGGTGATTGAAAATATCATGGCTTGGGTCAGGCACACCTTAGTCCTCAAAATGACATCTTTGCTTTTTAACACTTTAAAGAGGTCTTTTGCAGCAGATTTGCCCAATGCAATACATCATTTCATTTCCTGTTTGCTGCTTCCATGGACTTTGATTGTGGATCCAAGAAAAATTATATCTTTGACAACGTCAATCATTTCTCCATTTATCATGATGTTGCTTTCTATAGGTACAAATATAATTTCATAAGAAAAGATCTGGATCAGCCTGAGACCAGAAGAACTAGATGGTGCCGAGCTACCACCAATGACCTCCTTGACAGGGAACACAACAGAGAGTCCCTGATGGAGCAGGAGAAAGGTGGGGTGCAGAACTCAAATTCTAGTAAAAAGACCAGACTTAGTGGTCTGACTGAGACTGGAGGAACCCTGGAAAGCGTGGCCCCCGGACACTCTATCAGCCCAGAACTAGAACAATTTCCAAGGCCAACTCTTCAGACAAAAATTGGACTGGACTGTGGGACATAAAATGATACTTGTGAAGAGTGTGCTTCTTAGCTCAAGTAGATACATGAGACTAAATGGACAGCTTCTGTGCGGGGGTGCGATGAGAAGGCAGAGAGGGTCAGGAGCTGGTTGAATGTACATGGGAAATCAGAGGTGGAAAGGAGGAGTGTGCTGTCACAGTATAGGGGGAGAAATTAGGGTCACATAACAATGTATGTATAAATTTTTGTACAAGAGACTAACTTGAAATGTCAACTTTCACTTAAACTACAACAATAAAAAAAAAGTCTGGAGGGATGTAATGGCAGTTACTTCTGGGAAGGGGAAGAACAATACCAGGACTGAGGATAATAATCCAAAGGGCTTTAATGTTGATGGGTGTGAGACAGCCCCCACAGTACTGTATTAAAAATCCTATTTTCTTTGCTTGGCTTCCTCCCCCACAGCTTTGCATTTGAATTCTGCTTTTATGTAAACCCCATTGTGCCTCTGTAGTATGATTAAGAATTGCTGACGTAATTTGTATGAACTCCCTACTTGTAAACCCCTTTAAAAGTAACTGGCCTGCTGGCGCTTGGTGAGCAGTCTTGGTGGCAGCAGCTCCAACTGACTCCATTTCCTTATACAACGAAGTAAAGGTGGCTTTCCTGTTCTTCCACCTTGGCCTCTCATTTATTGGCCAATACGAGTTAGGCCAAGCAAAAACCTGGGGTTTCCACCCAGTAACAGGTGATGCTGTTATTTTTATATTTTGGTCTCAGGTGTCAACTTTCTGTCACTGGTGACACTTAATGAGCAGTTCATTTCTGGTGACAGTATGTGAAGACTAGAATCCTAGCACTTCCTATTTTGGATGATAATGGTACACTCAAACAATAAATAGATTAACATTTTCATCTCATTGAATTTATTAGACAAATTCAATACCATTAAAAACGAGGCATGGAGGTGGGACCTGGAGAAGTAAGGGACGTGTTTTCAATTTATCAAGATATTATTTGGGGCATTCTGGTTTTGGGGTGTGTGTGTGTGTTTAAATCCTGCATTTAGAGTAATAATGTTGAGTATGGGCTGTTCAAGTGGTGAATTGCAGGCGAATTGGCTTTTGGGTCACTGCTGGTTAAGAAGAATTTTTATTTTTCTCAAAGGAATAAAACCTACTCCATTTGTTTGGCTCTCTTCTGAAACCATTTCAGTAAAAACACTGCCACCCAGTGCTATGAATAGGAGAAGCACAACAGATCATGCACTCTTGAAAGTTTTCCAGAATGAATAGCAAATAACCCATTTTCTTAGTGATAGAAAAATAAGTCCTGACAAAATATAGAACATTTTCTGCTTTGATCATAGAATAATCCAGCCCATCTCTTGCTACATAGCGCAGAGAAGCTATCCCAGCTGTTGGATAGATTGTTTTGATTTAAAAATGAATTATAAAACTAAAGAATACTGCTAATATCCCCAGCCTTGCTCAGTTGTTGTCCTGATCTGGCTGGTCACACAAAGTCCAGCGTAAGGGATATTTCGTAGTTTGATTATGACCACAGCCTTTCTGCTGGAGTCCTGTGCCACCCAGCCGCACACCACTCAAGAAATTATCTCAGTAACAATTCAAAGCAGCTCCAGGGGCAGCTGCCTCCTGAGGAAATGCTCTTGTATCCGGTGCCACCCCCCCAAGAAAGTGCAGTCAAGAAAGTGTTTCTTATAGGCTGATAAAGTTTGAGCTTGCTTGTGGCTGACTACAGGCCAAGAGGAGAGGCTGGAGGGGGAGGGGTAAAGGGAGGAAAGAAGGTAGAGGAAGAGGCAGAGAGAGAGAGAAATAGAAGTGGAGAGAGAGCAAGAACATAAAATCTCACAAGCCTGTGGAGTAAGCTGTTTAACCTCAGAAGGGAAAAGGGACATCTATTCCTCCAAGACAAGAAGTAATTTGATTGTTCACACCTGATGGTCTCCATTTTCTCTGCAAATTAAGAGATAAACTGAGAGCAAGTTGAAGATAATTTAAGGCAACAATCTGGAAAACCGAAGCAGGAGATAGGAAAAGAAGCCAAATGGCATAAAGTGAACATTACTTTCCAAGTAGAGTGTGTCCAGGTAAGCAATAAAATCATGTGACAGAGACCGCTTAGTTTACCACCCACACATTCGTCCCTACCAGAAGATGTATGTAGTCTCTCTAAGGCAACAGCCTTCTGTAGTGAGTTGAATTTCGTCCCTCAGAAAGGTACGTTAGAGTCCTAACCCTGGTAACTTCGAATGTGACCTTATTTGGAAATAAAGTCTTTGCAGTCAAGGTTTAAAACAAGGCCATAGGGGATTAAGGGGGGCCCTAATCCAATGAGTGGTGTCTTTATAAGGAGAGGGAGAGTTGGAGACAAGCAGACACATACATAAGGAACAAGGCCATGTGAAGACAGAGGCAGAGACTGAAGTGATGCTGCCACAAGCCAAGGAATGCATGCAGCCACCAGAAGCTGGAAGAGACAAGGATGTCCCCTCAAGCCTCTGGAGGGCCCATGGCCCTGCCTCACTCTGATTTCAGGCTTCTGGCCTCCAGAGCTGTCAGAGAGTAGGTTTCTGTTGTTTGAAGTCACCATGCTTGTGGTAATTTGATATGGCAGCCACAGGAAACTGATACAGTACCTCTTCTCCTCTGCTCTCCCCACCACCCTAGCTTTTGTGGCGGAGCAGGTATTTAGGTGGGGACCAAATTCAAGAGATCAAATACGCTCCTGAGTTTTATTTCTCAAGGGAAAGCAATAGTTGTTAGGGAGAGTTTATTGGCCAATTACCAAATTTTATTGACTTTGGCATTTCTTGTCACAGTGGAAAGCAGGTGCTTAACTGCTTGGCCCTCCCCATGCCCATCTGTATCACTCAAAAATACCAGCGAGTCTGCCCGGCTGCCCTCCAGAGGTCCTCAGCGGAGTTTTTTTCCATGAAGCCAACACTTTCAAGTCCAGTATTCAAAAAGCACAGAGAATGGTCAGATGGGTTTTCTGCAGTTAACTGTCTCCTATTGCTTTGGTCTCAACTCTTGCCCCATGTTAGCAAGGCCTCTCTATCTTCTTATCGAGAACATATTTCCTGCATTCTCATTGAGGTCGTGTTTAATAGAACAACCCTCAGCTCCAGACATGCCTGACAGGACAGCGTTCTCAGGCCGTAAATACGCGCATTTCTTAACAGGAGGATCTTTTGGTTGATTGGATGCAGCTGTCTTAGCCCTATGTTTCCACTGATGTAGATTTCCAGTACTGATGGTTATATGTTCGGATGCTTGTATGTTCTGCTTATATGTTCAGATGGACTTCCTCAAGTGCCCCAACCAAGGAGAGCGCTCGTCTGTAAGAGGGTAGAGCAGAGGGAAGGAGGCTTGGGCTCCTGGTGGCTAGGGGCCCCTAATGACTAGGCTTCCTGACAACTGGAGAATCCATCCCAGCCTGGGCAACCCACCTCTGGATTTGGACGTCCTTTACGTGTAAGAAAAATAAACATCTATCTTGTTTAAACCAGTTGCCTTTGAATGGACTCCAACTCATGGCAATCCCAATTCCACATGTGCCAGAGTAGAACTGTGCTCCACTGGATTTTCAGTAGCTGATGTTTCAGAAGTAGATTGCCAGGCCTTTCTTTTGAGGTGCCTCTGGGTGGACTTGAACTGCTACCTTTATGGTCAGCAGCTGAGTGCATTAACTGTACCACCAAGGACTCTACTATCTTGTTTAGGACACTGTTATCTGACTTTTTCAGTTATTTGTAGCCAAACCTTATCCTGTCTGACTGATCATTTTTGCCTAACATTAATATAGCCATATCAGTTTTCTTTTGATTTCTGTTTGCGTGGCATCACTTTCATTTACTTTCAACCTTCCTATGTCCTTATGTTTAATAAGAGTCCCCAGGGTGGTGTAAATGGTTATGTGTTTGACCACTAGCTGAAAGGTTGGTGGTTCATACCCACCCAGAGGCACCTAAGAAGAAAGTCTTGGTGATTTACTTCTGAAAAACCAGCCACTGAAAACCCTGTGGAGCACAGTTCATCTGTGACCCACATTGGGTTGCCAGCGTCTGAGTCAACTCAACAGCAACTAATAGCAAAAACTAGCATTCTATAGTTGAATTTTTAAAAAGTCCAATCTGCCTTTTAATCATCTAGTCCATTCAAATTTATTGTGATTACTGCTATATTTGGATTATTTTTACCCTCTTACTTGGGGCCTTCCCTCTACTCTGCTCCTTCTGCTGCTTCTTCCCTATCTGCTTCCTTCCTGTCCACCTTTGGAAAGGATTTTTAATTCCTTGATTTGAAAGCAATAGGCTCTCTTTCTTTTCTTTCCATTAAACTGTTGACGTGTTTTTAACACAGTTGAGAGTAAAGCAGTGTCTCTACCCTCCTCCAAAACAGCACAAGGAACTGTTCTCATCATATGTGTAAGCACCGTCCAGAACTTTCTCGCCACTTCATTTAGCAGCGCCTCCCCAATGATAGTAATTAGATTAATATCATTGTCATATAGCCAACGTTTGTTTGGAGACACCCACATAGTCATGTATTTATTTGTTCACTGTTCCTTTTTGGATTTTGGATCTTCCTTCTCCCTGAAGAACATTGTTCAAGGGAGGGGGGCCGATGGTAAATTCAGTTTTTGTTTGTCCAAAATATTAACAGTTATTTTCTCTCAACCACTGCCCCTTCTGTGGAGCCTCTCCTTACGGTCCGCACAGAGATGAAGGGACTCCTCCCTCTGTGAACATTCCAGCACTTTCTATGTCTTGGAGCACATATCACACGCTGCTTTATATCACAGCCATTTGTGTTCCTGTCACGGCCCAATCAGGCTGCAAGCTCCTGAAGCCAGGGATGCTGCTTTGCCCCTCTGTATATCCACTGCGGGGCCCCAGAGGTGCAGTGGTAAAGAGCCTGGCTGCTATCTAAATGTCAGCAGTTCAAATTCACCAGCCGCTCCTTGGAAACCCTACAGGGCCGTTCTACTCTGCCCTATAGGGTCACTATGAGTCAAAATTGACTTGATGGCAATGGGTTATATCCATAGCTGCATGAATGGAGTGGACAAATACAAACTCCCTGGTGGTGCAGTGGTTAAAGCGCTTGGCTGCTAACCGAAAACTTGGCAGTTCGAACCCACCAGCCCCTCCTCAGGAGAAAGATGTGGCAGTTCGCTTCCGTAAAGATTGGAAACCCTACGGGGCAATTCTACTCTGTCCTACAGGGTCGCTATGAATCGGAATCAACTCAGTGGCGGTGGTTTTGATTTTTGGTTTCATTTCACATAAGCCCCTTGCTCCACTGCTATGCCTGGGTAATTCCACAGCAAACTGACCCCGCCTTCCCCGTTCTCAGTTCACCACAGCGACTTGCAGAGGAAGCAACACAGAATGAGCCCAAGAAGGAGCCTGCTTGAAGGTAACTCCCAGAGGGAGGAGCACTCTTGTCTGAAGGGGGCAGAATCTTAGATGAAAGTGTGGTACTTGGAAACAACTCAGTAAACTCAGTCTAGGCTCTGAGCCTAGTTAGAACTCAGGCCGAGTCAGAGACTTTCACCAAACTGCTTTCATAGTTTGCTGCAAAAGTGCCCAGGTCTTTGAAAGCTTCAGCCCAAGCTGTGTAGCAAACACTGGCAGCGCTTCACCCACATCCCCTTGTATCCTGCTTTTCAGGAAACATCAGTCTGGCTCTCAACACCCAGTGGCTTCATCTTTATTGGAGGGCTGACTTCCAGCATCCAGAACCCACTTGTCCAAGTAGAACTGCCTGGGAAAACAATGTCTCCTTCCCCCTTAACCAGTGGCTCACAGATGTGGAGGTATAAATGCCTCAGCTCCCTCACCCCTTGGCTGGGATGATTCTGAGGCGTGAGACGTTGTAGACCACTTCTCAGAGCTTCCTCTAGGATTGAGCTTTAGTCACCACTGTGGAGCGGGTTTAAGGACACACCCCGTATTGGCCGCCTTCCCTTCCCTATAGTGTGGTCGTTCCTCTACTGGTTCCCTGCACCCACCAAAAATCCTTATCTCAGGGTCTGTCTGCTGCTGGAGGGAGTGCCTGAAATATCCTGTTAATGCCTGCCCCGCGAACCCACTTGTACTTACAGCAAATAATACTATCCTGGTGAAATTGCATATAATCTAACATTAACAAGGTGTAAAGAAAGCCAGTATGTAAAGTTGTACTATGCAAAAAAAAAAAAAGCTTAGGAATATCTCAAAGAATATTTAAAAATTTTAACCATCCCCTATGAGGTGGGATTATGGGTGATTGTCTTAGTTTCTTAGTGCTGCTATAACAGAAATACCACAAATGGGTGGCTTTAACAAACAGAAATTTATTTTCTCGTATTTTAGAAAGCTGAAAGTCTGAATTCAGGTTGCCAGCTCTGGGGGAAGGCTCTCTCTGTCCACTCTGGGGGAAGATCCTTATCTCTTTTGGTTCCTTGGTGATCTCCACATGGCATCAATCTTTCTCCATTTGTGCTTCCTTGCTTCTATGTCTAATCTGCCCTTTTATGTCTCAAAAGTGATTGGTTTAAGACATAGCCTACAGCGATATGGCCTCATTAACATAACAAAAAAAACCCTATTCCCAAATGGGATTACATCCATAGATATAGGGGTTAGGATTTACAACACATATTTTGGGGGAACATAATTCAATCTATAACAGTGGTTGTTCCCAACTTCTTTATACTCTCCAAAGTTTCTATGATGAACCTGTGCCACTTTGATAAACAGAGAGAAAAAACCCAAAATATAAAAAACCATAGTGTTATGGATTGAATTGTCACCAAAAAATATGTACTTGTAAATGTGACCCTGTGTGGAAATAAGGGGTCTTTTTTTTTATGTTAATGAGGTCATACTTAAGTAGTGTGGGTCCTAAACCTAATCACTTCTGAGTTGTAGAAAGGGCAGAATTGACACAGACACATGCACAGGGGGAAGACACCAGATGAAGACAGACACACACAGGACAGACGCACAGGGCAGATGCATCTACAAGCCCAGGAATGCCAAGGATTGCTGGCTAATAGAAGCTGAAACAGACAAAGAAGAACCTCCCCTAGAGCCATATCCTGCATTTGAACTTCTAGCCTCCTGAACTTTGATAAAATAAACTTCTGTTCTTTCAGGCCACCCACTTGTGGTATTTCTGTTATGGCAGGACTAGGTAACTAAGATAGACAGTGATATTATTATTAAGTTGGGAAAAAGAAATGGCAAGAAAACTGGAGGCTTCTTCTCAGGCCTCATATAAAAGTGAAGATCACTTCCTTTCCACTAATCCTGTTTTACTAATCCCTTTTTTTCCTGCTCTTTTTGCTCTGGCCTTGGTCTGTCTTAGCCAGCGTTCAAAGCAGCCTAGATGGGCTCAGCTTATCAGGTGTTATCACTTGAACGTGCTTTGTTCTGTATCTCCAAACATCCTTGTGATTGTCCAGGACCTTTTTTTAACTCTAGAAACTTCAGTTGGGTCAGTCCTGCTGGGCGGTCCTGCTGATAGTGAAAAGGGCAAGGCTTGTTGTACCTGAGCTTGAATCCTGACTTCCTCTCTTACCTGCTGCGACCTTGTAGCAGTTACTTGAACACTCTCAGCCTTAGCTTCTCCATCTCAATCTATCTGCACTCTTAGTGACAGAAGCCCAACTCAGACTGAGTTGATGCAGAAAGCCATTGTTAGCTGCACTGAGTCAGCCCCTGACTCATGGTGATCCTATGCACAACAGAATGAAAAGCTGCACCATCCCCATGGTCGGGTGCAGATCAGACCATTGTGATCCATAGAGTTTTCATTGGCTGATTTTTGGAAGTAGATTGCCAGGCCCTTTTCTTCCTAGTCCATCTTAGTCTGGAAGCTCCCACTGAAGCCTCTTCAGCATTGTAGCAACACACAAGCCTCCAATGACAGATGGGTGGTGGCTGCGTATGAGGTGCATCGCCGGGAATCAAACCTGGTCTCCTGCACGGAAGGAGAGAATTCTACTGCTGAACCACCACTCCTTTGCAAAAAGCCATAGCCTCACAAAACTCCCCAAACTTCAGGAGTAAAGGTTTCTGTTACGTACTGGACCCAGGAATGCAAACATGGCCAGGACTCTCTGCATGTCAGGTTTATCCTCCAGTTTTCTTCTAGGTTTTATGGCTTATGTCTTCGGTCATGAGGAAAAGAATAAAAATCCTGGGGGATGAGAATCATTGGTCAATTTTTAGTGAGGCAGCTGCATCTAAACCAACAATTGCTAGGTAGGCAGCATCGTGGAAAAGCCACGAAGACCTCATAGTATATGAGGCAGAGTAGCTTCCAGAAGCATGTGGTAATAGGTGAGCAACCCCGTAGGTGTCCACTACAAATCCCTTCTGTATAGGGCTGTGGTAGGATTTTCTGAGATATGTATGTAAACTTCGTTAATTCCTTTAACTAACATCTCTTTAGCATTTACTACATGACAAGCACTGTTTTAGGCACTGGAGAATCAGCAGAGAACAAACCAGACAAGCAGCCTTGTTCTAATGGAGTTTGTGGTTCAGATATACAGACCTACACTAGCCGCTCACCAAATACTGGCAGTGAAGGTGGCTCTAGTGGTTAATGTTATGTGTCAGCTTGGCTAGACTATGGTTCCCAGTGGTTTGGTCAAACACTAGTCCAGTTGCTGTCATGGAGTAGTTGTTACATGTGATCAAATCAGTTGGCCTTGGGTAGACAGATTGCCTTCCATAATGCAATGCAATATAATGAACTCACATTTAATGTAATGTTATGTAATCACCTTCCATAGTGCAATCTAATGTAATCAATCAGTTGAAGTCATACCAGTGTAGGGTGGATTCTATACGTTATAAGAAGACCAGACTAGACACAGAGACACACCCACAGGGGAAGACAGACAACACGTGAGGATCATCTACAAGCAATAGGACACCAAGAATCGCCAGGAGACATCAGAACTAGGAGAGAGCTCACAGAAGGAACCTACAAGGCCAAGTCCCTGATTTGGCCTTTAGGCTCCAGAACTGTGTAAATTTCTGTTCTCTAAAGCTACCTACTTGTGGTATTCCTGTTCCAGCAGCACTAGGAAACAAAGACAGTGGCCCGTTAGCGGGTGAGTATGGAGAATAAAGAGTGGTGCAGAGTGAAACCTTGCTTTCCCAACACCCTTTGTGTAACATGCCCCCACACTCAAGAAGTGCCTAGATAACTCCCTGAGTTTGTACCATCCCGACTCATCTGGAAGTGATCCCTGCTAGCTGACCTCCTGTGGGAGCTGGAAGATTAGACAATAATCCCCCCTGGGGCCCATTCTGTCCAGATCTTTCAAACCCACCCAGAAAGAACTGGAAAGTTCCCAGGTGCAGCTGTTTGCCAGCACTTGGTATCTGGGTTGGTCCCCAGCTGTGGCCAATGCCATATGGTTGCTTGGATGACCCCTAACTCAAGGATCTCCACAGTGCTCCTGGCCCTGCTTCCATGCCTCCCCTTGCCCATTTTACGCTCCCCAGTTGCTCCAGCCAACTTAAAATGGAAAATGTCCGTAAATGTTGGATGATTTTTTGGAGGTGGATCACCAGGTCTTTCTTTTGAGGCACTTCTGGATGGACTGGAACCTCCAACCTTTCCGTTAGCAGCAGAATGCTTAACTGTTTGCACCAACGGACACACGCATATACGTATACATATATATTATATATAGAATTAATATATATGCATCTATGTATAGTATATTAGGAGAGTCCCTGGGTGGGGCAAACAGCTAAGTGCTCGACCGCTAACTGTAAGGTTGGTGGTTCAAACTCACCCACAGGTGCCTCAGAGGACAGGACTTTCATCAGCTTCTGAAAGGGCACAGCCTTGAAAACCTTATGGAGCAGTTCTACTCCGCACACATTGGGTCACCATGAGTCAGAAGTGACTCAATGGAAACCAGAAACTAACAGCAAAAACATAGCATTAAAAAAAAACAACTCATTGCTGTCCACCGAATTCCAACTCATAGCTACCCTGTAGGACACAGGAGAACTGCCCCATACGGTTTCCAAGGTTGTATAACGAAGGAGACCGCCACATCTTTCTTCTGTGGAACGGCTGGTGGGTTGGAACCACCAACTTTTCAGTTAGCAGCTTAATGCTTTAACCACTGCACCACCAGGGCTCCTCATATATAGAATTATTATATATATATAGAGAGAGTATATGAGTATATATATCTCACTCTCCTGATATATCTATATATTTGTATAGATATATATGTATGTCTATATCTATAATCACATTAGATGATTGCTATAATATTTTTCAGCAGTGACAATTTTTTTTTGTACCACCAGAGTCAACCTTTGCATCAGATGGATAAGTCAGTCAAAACACGGTTTGTACAAATTCAAAGTTTTAATGGCTGTTAAATAATAAAAGGAAGGATATTTGCACTATATACATTCTGTTCGCTTATGGTACTGGTCATGCACATTTATTGCACATATAAACAGTGTACAAGGATGAAGACACCTTAGCCATACAAGGACTGAATTTAAAAGAAAAGCTGCATTACAAAATACTGAAGTCATTTGTATTATACAGCCAACTTCAAGAAAATTCTGAAAATTAATATCAAAAGAAATATTTTAAATTTGAAAAAAAAAATCTCTCTAAACAATGATTACAGAGCTTCATGTTGCCATATATACAGTGTAAAAAAATATTTCTAGACCCTGCATTCTGAATGCCCGTCAAGCTGCAGCAATCTAAATTCCTATTTATATAACCAACCTTTGAATGTCGCTTAAATTGTATATGCTCTTTGTTCAAAATCTCTTTCTTCTTTACATCATTATGCTATTTGACAAGTCTTTGTGCAGTACAGAAAAATATTAAAATATACTTTATGTAAGGTTAAAGTGCACAGTACTTTTGAGAGGACGTAATTGCTAGCTGCCAATCCAAGTGACTATTTTCAGTAAGCCCTCCTTTCCCCGGAAGGGAGGCAGGCCTTTGCATCGGCTGATGTTAGCCTGGGTTCTCTGCAGGCTGTCCCCTGCTGCTCGTGTCTTTTACGTTCTCCTTTACATTTGTCTGAGAAATTGCAGCTGCTGCTCCTGCTGAAAAACTTGTTACGGCTTTTCACAAAGGAGAAAATGCAGTAAGCATTCACAAGACTTATAAAGACTAATTACTGGAGTATCTGTAACTGCAGCGTGAGTGTACTTGCCTAAAATGGGCTATCGTGTTAGGTGAAGCCTATGTGAATCTCTCAGACCGACAGTTTCCACTGCTGGTTCTTCTCTGGTCGTGTTCTGCTTTAACTCGCTCCCACCTTTGCCACTCTGCCTCACAAACGCCACTTACTTCACCTTCTCAGCCCGGCTTTGTGGTGCAGGTAGCCGCCCCACCAGGCTCTCTAACGACGCACTTCCGGATTCACACCGGAGACCAGGAATCTTGCGGTATTTTACAGACTACTTTGAAAACCAACTGAACTACAGAATAATATGAGTACTTCTACCTCTCAGAATTGTTTCTTCTTTTAAAACTGGCGGTTGTAAGAAGAGCTGGTTTCCTGACCCAGGTCCTCTGTGCTTATTGAGTCGAAGCTTCCCTTAAAAAACTTTTTGGTGAAACGATAAACTTTTTCTCATCTCCACTTTTCTATCCCAATCTACCTTTGGTGCTAGACTTCCCTTAATTACCCATGTTACAGTGCAAAATTATACTTCAAGACACACGATGCTAACACGTCTTGTGTTCAAACGTGAATGTTTTGTGCATAGCAAAATAAGTATGAATCCAGAAAAATAATTGTTCATATTTTATCTTCAAGTTTAATATGTCTTTTTTTTTTCCATCACAGCTATTTACAAATAACTCTGGGGTGCTCTCTCGATTTCAGTCAGTTCATTATTTTGGGGGACAACAGGGCTGCTGGAATGTAGGAAACTGGATGGAATGCAGAAATATAAATAAGACCAATTGTTCCTCAAACGAAAGAGTAAATAATGCCTCCCCAGGAAACAGAAGCACCATTTTTTTGTTTTTGCTTAAAATGTTTTTGTGAGTCATATACACCAGAAAACATGATTACTGAGACCTACGAGGAATAGAAAATAACTCAATATTTATATTAAAATAAAGTGTTTAACCACAAAAAAGCAGTAATAAAATAGTTTTCCTAATTTACAATTTACATCCAACGGATGAATAACAACTCACTAATAAATAATATTTATATAAATATTTTGCATGTCAAAAGTAGTTTTTTAAAAGGCAATGGTCTCAACGGCAGACAATCCTGAAAAATTTGGCGGTGAAAAACCTGATGGTGTCCCCTCCCCCCACTATCTATCTATATAACGAGTTTGGTTTTCGTGAAATGTGTGCATCTTGCTGCAAAACAGTTGTGCTTGGTGCTTTGGTAATGGCAGTTGGTGAATGTGGAAGGGATGATGACAGTTGAAAAAGGCATTGATATGCTCAGTTCTTCTTGACCAGCTACCTCGCTGGTTTCAAGATAAATACCTGTCAAGTCTTAATGTAGGAGGTCAGTCCTGAAAGGAACCAAGTACTCCCTTAGGTCCTCCCTTGGACAGAAAGCGTTTTCAATACAATTAGAGCTGGGGAACTAACAGGCAGTGAGCGGGAGGGTGGGTGGAACAGGTTCTGAGAGCAGAGTTCGTTATCTCCGATGGAAGAAGAGGCGTGGGCTTCAGGTGAATAGAGCCTTCTTTACGGTTACGTCTAGTAATGCTTGCACGGTAATACCCACTTTTACCAGGCCTTTCTCTTCAAGGATGTGATGGGGTAGACACAGTTTCTCCTAAAAGAAAGAAGAACAGAACATCAATTTTTGGATGATTGGATTCAAACCACAGTCTTGCTACGTAACTGATGGAAGGGAGTGAAGCTCAGCACTCTAACATGCCTGTTTTTTTGTCTTAGATGGAGCTCTTCTCCTTGCTTTCCTGCCTCTGCCCACAGCAAAGACCACTCCCATGTGTGCTGAGAAAGTAATGCCTTTTCACAAGTGAGAGTTGTTCTAGACAGGCTCCCCATCATCCTGAAATCTGCAATAGATCTACACACTAAAGAAACCTTTACACTAAATAACTGAGCTACATAGAGTCAGTCAGAAACCACACAAGAATATATTAACTTATATTCTTATAAAGCAAAATTGCAAATAGCATGTCACCTATTTTAAAGTAATTCACATAATCATTTATACAGACCACACACAGTTATACTGACCATAAACCGCTATTTAATTCACTTGACTTCCAGTGACATCTGGAATAGAGGTGTGTGGGTAAACTGCCTAGTAAATAAGTAAAACTTAACTACAGCCTTCAATACTCTCTCTTTTATGACTCCTTCACAAAACTGTCAAAGACACAAATGTCCTGCTACTTTCTCACGTTGTATTTGTACTCTTTGGAAATGTCCAGCGTGTACTCCTCAAGGAAAGTAATCAACATAACTTCTTGTTACAAAACCAAACAGCTTACAAAATAACATGACAAAATAATTTTACATCTTCATCATTTGGTGCTGGTCTGATAGGGCAGTCTCCTTCCAGAGTGTGTCTCCTTGGCTAGAAAATGCCTCCACAGCAAATACCCTGGCTTGTCCACCTGATGATGCTGTGTTCTTACAGCTCAAAGACCATAGTTTTTAAGGAGCATTTAAATGGGATTCATATGAAGCCCCAGGGAGTGGAATCAGTGTTTAGCAGGAAGCCAAGCAGAGTGTATCCTACAGGATTACTTCTTTTCACGCTACTCTTGGCTGAGAAACCAGATCTTGAGCCTCGATGTAGGACTCTCCATGAATTACCACAGATAAGGGCTTTCTACTCTTAAGACCTTCAAAGGTCACCATGACATCTCCCATAACTCAGAATCTCACTGGGTCCTACACTCTCTCACCATCTTATTCCTCCCCTGCTCCTCATCTAATGTGTGGTAAATCAGAGTATCTTTGACTCTGACTAAACAAACAAACAAAAAAACCCAAACAGTTGCCATTGAGTTGATTCTGACTCATAGTGACCATAGGACTGAGCAGAACTGCCCCATAGGCTTTCCAAGGCTGTAAATCTTTAAGGAACCAGACTGCCACATCTTTCTCCCACAGAGCGGATGATGGGTTCTAACTGCTGACCTTTCAGTTAGCAGCTGAGCCACTTAACCACTGCGCCAGCAGGGCTCCTTCAACTCTGTCTACTAAACCCAAAAAAGCCCCAACCAGCTGCTGTGGAGTTGGTTCTGACTTAGGGTGATCCCACAGACTGTCCCATCTGTGAATGGTGGCTCAGTGGCCTGGAGAGTTAAGGTTCCACGCTGGAGGTCATGGGAGGGAAGGGCTGGGGGCTCACAAGAGATGGGGGTGGGGAGTTACTAAGGCCTCAGCCTCCTGCTAACATGCCACTGGGACATTGCACAGATTGAGTTCGCTTTGCCGTCACCCTCTTTCCTAGACCATGTTTTTTCCAACAAGCATTTCTGACCTTCCTGGTCTCCTCAGTGCTAAACTAGATGCAGAGTCCAAGGTTCTCTCTTCCACCTTCACAGCTGTCAATGAGGAGTGAACAGAAGGCATCCTTTCTGCCTTTCTCTTTTCATTCTGGCCTCCGGAAGAAGTCCAGAAGTGACCCGATGGGTTTGGAGGTACCTAAATGGACTAGCGGAGGCAGAGGTGGTTCAGTGGTAGAATTCAATTCTTGCCTTCCGTGCAGGAGACTCGGTTCCATTCCTGGCCAATGCACCTCATGTGTTGTCACTACCACTCTGTCAGCGGAGCCTTGCATGTTGCTATGATGCTGAACAGGTTTCAGCGGAGCTTCCGGACTAAGATGGACTAGGAAGAAAGGCCTGATCTACTTCTGAAAATCAGCCAGTGAAAACCCTATGGATCACAAGGGTCTGATCCCCAGTCGATCATGGGGATGCTGCAGGACTAGGCAGCATTTTGCTCTGATGTGCATGGGGTCACCATGAGTTGGGAAGGGAAGGTGACTCAATGGCAGCTAACACCAACAAAAGGACCAGCATAAGACGATAAAAACCCAAACATGATAGTTGCGGTTATTTACCACAGGACTGGGATAAAGATTCTGATGGGAATTACGACTTGAGAGGTGGTGGAAAGAATGAGCAAGGGCAGCCTGCCACAGATGGGGAGGGGTGGCGTCCTGCCATGCACATCCCACAGGGGAGGCAGTCCCTGAAGTAAGGGACCTAAGGAGCTTAGATGCAGGGATGGGGATGAAGTTGCTATAGGTTTATAGATGGAATGATAGCAAAGAAAAGGGTCTTCCAAGGACCAGCCAGGACATTTGGCCATTCCAGAAGGCCACTTTTACATAATGGACTTAGAGCTGAGATAAAAAACCATCAGTTTCAGTTGAGTCGGCTCCAACTGATGGCGACCCCCTTGTGTGTCAGAGAAGAATTGTACTCCATAGAGTTTTCAACGGCTGATTTTTCAGTAGATCACCACGTCTTTCTTCTGAGGCACCTCTGGGTAGACTCAAACCTACCACCTTTCAGTTAGCCGCTGAGTGTGTTAACTCTCTGCACCATGCAACTAAACTTGTTGCCGTTGAGTCGATCCCAACTCATATCAACCGTATAGGACAGAGTAGAACTGCCCCATAGGGTTTTCAAGGAGCATCTGGTGGATTCGAACCACCAACCTTTTGGTCAGCAGCCTGAGCTCTTAACCACAGGTACATTTATACTGACTTTAAATGAATTTAAATTGGTTTGTAATAGGATTCTAGTGGTTTTCATAGAGAATGTGACAGCAGACTGTTCTAGTATACCCATGAGCTTCTTTCTAAAGGTCAGAGCAGAGTTTGTTATCCTGAGGGAAAATAATGCTCTGACCCCCTCTGAGGAACTCGGCTTTGTGTTGCTTCTCCAATGGTGGAATCTATTAAGTTCGCTCACATCGACTCACCCACCCCTCTTCTTGCCACAGCAAACAGGGCTGGAAAAGACAGGCAGGCAATAAAGACCAAGTATTAACCTTGAAGGTTTACTGAGCACCTACTATTTGCCTGGCCCCAGTGCTAGGGGTCTGCATTATTTCCTCATGACAACCCTGCAAGGCGGATGTTAACATCTCCATTTTACAGATGAGAAAACTGTAGTGTACAGAGTTTAACTGCTAAACTCACACAGCTGGTAAATAACGGAACCAGGATTTGAAACTGCTTCTGTCTCATCTTAGAGCCTAGGCTCTTTCCATGACATTGTACTGCTGCCTATAAATTCCTTAGTCAGTGATGGAGCCTGTGCTGCCCATAAATTCCTTAGTCAGTGATGGAGCCTGTGCTGCCCATAAATTCCTTAGTCAGTGATGGAGCCTGTGCTGCCCATAAATTCCCTAGTCAGCGATGGAGCCTGTGCTGCCCATAAATTCCTTAGTCAGCGATGGAGCCTGTGCAATCCTGTTTCGGGAGCCTGTTTCGGGAAGAGGCTCGCTGGCCCCTGGAATGCCATCCAGGAAGCACTGATCAATTTCACTGTCAGGTGGGATCACAGACCACAGCCCTCAACTCAGTGAAAGGCGTTAGCTCTGCTACTCAGCTGTTTGGCTTCTTTTTCATAGCAAGAGGCTGACGTGCTGTCCTGGCAGAAAAGACCTCATGGAGACAGGCTGCACGGCTGTCACTGTCTGGCTCTCTCTGTTCTAAAGCTTCTTATGCTCCCAAACAACCACACACCTACTTCTGGGGCAGCTAAAATAATAATAATAAAAGTTGCCATTGATTCCGAATCATGGCAACCCCATGTGTGTCAGAGTAGAACTGTGCTCTATACGGTTTTCAGTGACTGATTTTTCTGAAGTAGATCACCAGGCTTTTCTTTCTAGGTCCCTTTGGGTGAATTCGAACCTCCAACCTTTCGGTTAGCAGCCAAGTGCTTTACTGTTTTCATCACCTGGGGTCTCCTCCAGACCAGCTAGTAGGCTAGAATGAAGTCATTTAAATCAGCATATTTCATCTTGTTCAGCCTGTTTCTAGAATATAAAGTCTTGGCACTAAATCGAGCCTTGTAACAAAAATATCTGAGCATTATAAGAGAGCTCCTAGGTCCAGCTCCAACACACAAGCGCTCTGAGGGTCAGTTTCTCCCAAAGTCGACTGGAGACATGTCGGCCACCTTACAGGATTATGGAGAGGATTTCTGGGCACTTCTCATTGATTCTCTATACACTGGCCATGCACTTTCATCTGCCACACCCCTACCCCCACTTGACCCATCCTCTCTATCCACTCCCCCCCACCTGGCTATTCCTACACATCCTTTAGGTCTCAGTGTAATTAAACCTCTACTTTTCCAGGAAGCCTGCATGGACCTCCTTTCAATGTGTTTTACAAAATCCCATCCCTGACTCACCATAGGAATTCACACTGAATCCTTCTTTATTCAAAGGATCCACCACATCTGGAGTCCCCAAACTACAGCCTGCTGGTCAATCCAGCCTACAGCCTGGTTTTTTTCTTTCTTTTTTTTTTTTTACCAGACTTGGAGAATGTTTAATAAATTAAATGTTTTTACAAAAGCCAGGAAGAAGCTAATGTATCCCTTGTTAAAGTATTTATTATCTCATTCTCTACCAATGTTTTCCAAACACGAGAGTTCTGCCACTCTTACAAACATATAGACCTTGTCATCATAATTTACAAGAGAAAATACAGATGGATATAAAATTTAAAATGTAATATATTTGTGGAACTATGTGGGATAGCAGGAGCTACAGCCTGTTTTTGTAATAAAGTTTTATTGGAACACAGCCACACCGATTCACATATGTATCGTCTATGGCTGCTTTCAAGCTACAGAGGCAGAGTTGACTAGTCACAACAGAGACTGAATGGTCCACAAAAGCCCAAAATAGTTACTGTCTGGCCCTCTATAGAAAAAACTTGCTGACCCTTGGCCAAGATTGTAAGCTTTCTGAGGATGGGGCCATGCGTCATGGTTACTGTTTTATCTCAGGGCCTATTAAATGGATAGAAACAAATGAATGAACAAAAACGAACCAAATCACATTGAAAAGCCTAGAAGTCCGGACCCTGACAGTTTTAAGGAATAGAATAATGTACATTCTATACACATAATTTTTTTATCAAGAGCTAATGTCAAAATCTGAGGAATGGTTTAAAACCTAAATTTCCTGAAATAAAATCATACTGGAAGTTTTTTCAGCTAAACCCAAACCACTTTCAGGCTCCTGGGATTCTAATCCATCTTCCAGTACTTCCATCCTTTGTCCTTATGACTCGCCAGGGACTGACAAGGATTTTAGAGACAACCCAAGCCACGATGAACTAAATGTAATTTCTAACTCACAAACAAATGGCATCAGTATATATGAAGTACCTTTATTTATCTACTTGCGCTGCTGAAATTTCCTATGCAGTGATCTTACTTTTGGGTCCCTGGGCCCTTTTCCACCATCCCCCTTTCATAAGTGTCTAGTAGTTCACCCTCTCCACAAGAAAAGTGAATGCATGTGAACCACACATCCACAAATACAAGGGATGCATTAATTAGTTGGAGGTTCGAGTCTACCCAGAGGTACCTTGGAAGAAAGGCCTGGTGATCTACTTCTGAAACATCAGCCACTGGAAACTCTATGGAGCACACAGTTCTACTCTGACACACATGGAGTCACCACGAGTCAGAATGGACTGAATGGCAAAAGTTTAATAGTGAGATGGTGGTGCAGTGGTTAAGAGCTCAGCTGCTAACCAAAAGGTCAGCAGTTCGAATCCACCAGCTGCTCCTTGGAAACCCTATGGGGCAGTTCTACTCTGTCCTGTAGGGTCACTATGAGTTGGAATCAACTCAATGGGAACGTTTTTTTTTGGTCACAAATTTTGGAAATCCTGACATTGTTTGGAGAGTTTCCCACCAATTGGAGAAACTAGAGAAAGAAAAGGCAAATGAATATTTTAAAAAGAAAGCGTAAACAAATACCTGGTCATTTTTATCAGGCATTGGACGGAAGTAATGAAAAGTGGTCTTTTTTGTGAGAGGATAGAGATTTAGCAGCCACATACAAACCACACACTGAACTCCCGAACACTTCTTGGCCGCCAAGTATGTCAGCCAGGCACTCCCAGTTAAGATGCAATGGGAGGCACCGAGTTAGCTCGAATTAGTGCACGGGCAGCTTGGAGAGGAACCTCAGAAGGGTTTAGTATTCTAAACAGACATTAACAGCCGGACAATGGGCAGGACGGTTCATTAAAGTTTTGCCTAAAGGTCAAATTAATTGTGTTTGACTAGTTACCATGCTACCTGATGAAAAAATACCATCCAACAAATCCCAAGAGAAGCTGCACATTAGGGTGTACATAAATTAACGACATGAAAAATGGAAGTACGTCCAAGGAATGTTCCAGACACCAGAGTAAAAACATGAAATTCACTACAGAACAAAGTCAAGTCAACACTGGACAATTAAACCTAATCTTACATGACTGTTCCACTCAGTTTTTATTGATAGTATTTTCTTTCAGGTGGCTACCCAGTAAGTAATCTCTGTTCTTCCCTCTTGCCCCCCAAACAAGAAAAAAACAGAATAGTGGCGACCATTAAGGGAAGCCTCAACGCACTGCAAAACCAAACACAACCAACCAGTTGGAAATGCTGGGGGTTATTCTGGGTCCACATGAATAAATGTGTCGATGGACCAAAAAAAACTTGGAATAATCACCTAAAATGTGTTTATTAAGCAACATATGGCTCAGGGTGCTCATCAGACATTGCTCAAAGGGATTTTATTGTGTTACAGATTTAAGAATACAAGATAGCACCAAGGGCAATTCAATTCAGTACAACTGTGGGATATTTATATACAATTGAGATTAGATAACTTCCAGATACCCTGTATTTTACCAGTTAACACAAAGTCAGGAGTAAAAGCCCAGTTAACTCAAGCTTTTCTCTTGTAAACAATGTTTCCTGTGAGAAAATCTGATCTGACTGAGCAACAAGGAATCTTTGGGAATATCGTCTTCTAACTATCTATGTGGGGTTTTCTATACTCTCGAGTCCCCTGAACTCATGGACATGTTCAGAAAAATAAAACTATCTTCATGGACAGTTTGCATCTTAGTAAACTAGAAATTTATCTTAAGGAAGTTAACACTATCACCTCCCCAGTCTGACTCAGAAATGACATTTGGCCACCAGAATTTAAACGGAAGCATCGGGAGATGGGCTTGACCTTGGAACAGAGCCCTCTTATAGTATAAAGACATCCCAGGAACCAGGAATATCTTGGCCTAGATAAGATTCTAATTTTTTTTTTTCCTTTTAATTACAATCTGATCACATTGCTCCAAAAGCAGATATATTTCACATATAATAATCATCTAAGTTTACTTACAGATAAAAGCAGTTTGCCAGTTAAAGTCACTGGCAATCAAAGGTTAAATGGAAATTTCAAGTAATTAGAGAAACTACATTCTTCTAAATTAAGAGCAATCTTACGGCTCTTGTCACAGTAACCCCAGCTCAAGACCAAGAATGTTCCATGACTCATGGCTTTATTTGAAAATGAACACAGTCAAATCAATCACGTTCTGGACCTGCAGGTATTACGGAATGCAGCAAAAAAGCAACTCTATCCACTGCATTATTTAAAAATAGAAAATCATTTTCCAAACAGGATCTCTAAGAGTCTCAGAGTAGAGCTAAGAAGCAGTAAGAAGTAAAATATACAGAAATTTGTGTGCAAGCAAGTCCTCGGCGGCGAGCTGTAACAGCCAGGGACACTTCTTTCCCCAGAGATCCCCTCTGCACAGCTTTGCTCAGGCTGCAGGGCCAAGTGGCTTTGCTCAGGGTGGAAGTTGGCAGCAACCCTCCCTGATGCCCCTTACAGCTCCCACTGCAGAACACAGGGAGGAATCCAACAGAATTCCCAGCAAAGCAGTCATTTCCTAGATGGTACTTGTCAACTTGGTCAGTAGTAGTATTCCTACAGATTTTTATAGACCAAATTGGGCAAGGATGCCAGTTTTCTGTCCCTTCTGCAACGCAGCCCCTCAACAGCACCGTTTCCCATTCCTGAATTAGGATCTGAGGTAAATACTGACCCCAAGGAAAGACTTCTGTATGCTAAATCCCCTCTGCTCCTGTTCTGGAATCCTCTTCTGCCCTACCCTGGAAGCACACCCCGGGAGAGGAGAAGCACCCCAAAGCACTGCTGCTGGCACCATGTGGCTGTGGAAGCAGGAGGCGTGCGCACGCTTTGCTGTTACTGCTGCTTTTCAAAGTGAGAGGAATTAGTTAATGCCAACGGCATTCTCTAAAGTTTGTGCTTCTGGAAAATCTGATTTGTAAGCGCTCAGCTTTAAATTTGAGAAATGACTGAGGAGATGATAGGGAAGGGTGTTTGCAAGGCAAAGCTCCCTTGGGGGAAGGACCCTGTAATGACCGGGTGACAGTGGTGGGAAGCACATGCGGACGTTAGGCGGACAGCGCATTCCAGCAGTAAGTTAGATAAACCAGCACTACAAAGAGAAGCGGGACAAGACAGAAGTCTATAAGGTCCCTGGAGCGGAGGGCAGAAGTTGGTTGTGGGGGTTTCTCCCCGACTGCCAGCAGAGTGTCAACAGTCTTTCGAATGTGACGAAAATCCAACTGCAGGATGTCATACGGAGAGCAGAGGTCAGCCTATTCCGAGGGCAGCCATTAGAACAGAAAGAGACAGTGCAGAAAAATTAAACATAATTGAAAACACACAGAAGAACAGCTGGAAAGAAGCACATAATTTTGGTTACTAGAAAATGGCAGGAATAACCCTCATTTCAACCAAGTAAACCCCATTTCACCATCAAAGGTTTTTACTGCATTATGTAAGGAAAGTAGAATAGCTGAAGGACAAACAAATCCTTCACTCACAATTGCATTATTGAGGAATATCATTTGTGCACTTTATACCCCATTTTGCCATTTAAATTGTTTTAATATTCAAGTGGTTGTCAATGGCATAAAAACAGAGCTCTTCAATTGAGAGGCTTAGGACTTCACCTTACTAAACTGTAATGTCTAATTGTCACCCCTTGTCACTATTCTCTTAATTCACCTGTTACCCTTTGAAGACTAAATATGAAGTGTTTCTCTCAGAAAGTTAACAAATACACCCAATTTATTTTCATTTTAGGGATCATTGCTAACTCTGGGGAATGTTTAATGATGTCTCTACATGTGCCAGAAGTACATTAACTTTCATATGTTTGCAACTACATATAAATCAAAAGTCCAGAGGCAGCTTCTTGGATATGCAGTTTGAATAAAAGTGCATCCCACACAGGGTTAGAATGGAAATTTCTTCACCGCTAGGACAGGTATGGTGGGGGGTGGGGGTGGGGTGGGGGCTGGGTGGAACAAACCTTCCTGTTTTATCTGCTGAGAAGTCACCATACAAGGAGGCCAACCTCAGCACTGATCCACTTTACCAGCTAAACACAAAGTGCTCAGTCTTTTGAGTTGGCTTTTGAGTTGGCCTCTGGTTGCCTGCTGCCGTCAGGAAGCAAAGAGTTTTCTGATCTACTGAATTCCTGAACCAGGAATGATTACAGCGTAAAGTTAATGGTGATTATAACTGAAATGGAATGTCAACAGGAAAAAAAAAAAAATGTGGTTTTGTTTCCACATAAGACAAGGACTGAGGATATCTGTGATACAATTCATAAGCGCAACTTTATCTCTAAATTCAGCAAAGCATTTAAAAAATACATAATATGTATTTTATAAAAGACTGTTACAATATTGCCCTTTAATTTAGCCTCATTGCTAAACAGATGCAAATTACAGAGCAACTGAAAGACAATTCTAAGACAGAGATTTTGTCTTGCTTGGTATCCAAACTGTGAAGTTAGCCTGATGCCCTCAGGTATGTAGAAATACTATACTATCAGCGGACTGAATAAGATGAAAAACATTCTGATTTTATTTTAATTTATGAAGGTATAGATAACTTTTAACAAAAGACCTTTTAAGGTATTGATAAGTCATGTTACATCTATTCAGATAAAGAGAGGGCCCTTGCATCTTATGTCAGTGGATTTGAAAGTATCAAGCTTCCACTGTCAGAGTTTTCCCAAGAATTAAAATAGCTACACACAGATTGGATTTCACTGTGAGGAGGATGAGTGGAGTCGGCTGGACAAGGATTAGCAAATGGGGAAGCATCTAAGAAAAGAAGTTTTCTGTTGCAGTAAGAATTTTCTACTGCAGTGTTGTGCTTAACCAGTGACATCTGAGCAAAGCAAAAGCAAAATAAAAGATTAGACATCCACGAAGTGGAATGTGATTTTCACAAAAGTGTTATTTCCACGTTAAAAAGCAAACCATTGTCTCTCAGTATTTCAAAACATTTCCCAGAAGCCTATGGAAAATGTCTGATTTGCTCCCCAGCAACGCTATCAAAGAACTACAGTCAGATGTCTTCGAAGTTTTCAGTATACTTACTGAGTATTCTTCTCATGTGTATCGTCAATGGTGAGGAAGTAATTTCATGATGCCACAGATTCTGTGCTTAATTTGGGTTACACTCAGGAGGGTCCTAGAGTCACAGTATATGGTGGTTGGTTTAAATTAAGTCACTATCTCTAAAGAAAAAGGGAGCAGTGGTGGGTCAGTGGTAGAATTCCTGCCTTCTATGTGGGAGACCTGGGTTCACTTCTTGGCCAATGCTCCTCATGCGTAACCACCACCTGTCAGTGGAGGCTTGCATGTTGCTATGATGCTGAACAGGTTTCAGCAGAGCTTCCAGACTAAGACAGACTATGAATAAAGACCTGGAGGTCTACTTCTGAAAATCATTCCATGAAAGCCCTATGGATGGCAACAAATCACAACCGTCTGATACTGTTGTGCACGGTTGCCATAGTTAGAGGCCGACCTGACAATAGCTAGAAGTGACGGATCTAAGATTGTCTGCCATGTAAAAATCTGAACCACCACAATGGGTGGGCATGGGTTGGTGTGGCCACCTGTGACCTGCTCTGAGTCTAGCCCCGTCACACAGCCAGTGGTGTTAAGACCCCACGCCTCTGCAGAACGCTGTGACGCAAACCAGGGCTGAAATTGCTAAGGGAAACTGGGACTTTCTGACCTTTTTGTTTTCCAAATGCCAGTTTTAATGACAGGGACCTTAGAGGTTGCACTTTACTTCTTTCTTAAAATTAAAATTGACTGGAAAGTACTAAAAAAGGAAGGAAATTTAAAGAGTCAAATTTCAACATATATTTGCAGAGCAACAGTAATTAGTGAAACGCATCTGCAAACAGCCCATTCACTAAGACTCTTCAGTCAAGTGCTCGTGCTAAAGCCTGTTATATGACAAGACTCACAGTCTCCACAGGTTAAACAGTTCTCTTAGTGCCCACACAAGAGTGTGTGGCTAAAATGACCACTATAGTGTTGCTCAGTTTCCCCAAATACTATCAACACAAACAGTAATGTAGGCAGATCATGGCAAGAAAACGGAATCCTGTCCCTAAGAGACACTGGTTACATTTCAGTGCTTGCCAGCTTACAGCAGCTTTGTGTGGAATACATCTACGAGCTGACCATACCTAGCGTTGAGTGTACGTAGACATTTAGAATAATTTACTTAAATATAATTTTAATTATTTCAAGTCAATGTTTACCAAGTGTTTTTTGTAATCTAAAATATCATAGAACAGGGATATTCATGGTCACATGATCAACTTGGAAAATTTAAAGCCCTAATTTAGTGACCAGGGAGCCCTGGTGGCGTAGTGGTTAATTAAAAGCTACGGCTGCTAACCAAGAAGTCAGCACTTCGAATCCACCAGCTGCTCCTTGGAAACTCTATGAGGCAGTTCTACCCTGTCCTATAGGGTCGCTATGAGTTGGAATTACTTGATGGCAATGGGTTTGGTCTTTTTTATTTTTATTTTTTGGTTCATTTAGTGACCAGGGCGCCCTGGTGGCACACTGGTTAAGCGGTCAGCTGCTAACTGGAAGGTTGGTAGTTTGAACCCATTCATCGGCTCCATGGGAGAAATACCTGGCAATCTGCCTCTGTAAACATTACAGCCAAGAAAACTCTATGGGGCAGTTCTGGTCTGTCACATGGGGTCTCTGTGAGTTGAAATCGATTCCAGGGCACCTAACAACAACAATTTAGAGACCAGGTGTAATTTGGCAGGGGTTGGACAGGTGGGGTGGGGGGAGAGAATTCCAGAGTTACCTCCAAATACATGAGAACTAATTGACAGTTTTATGGACTTAAGAGAGTAACTCTAACACTGGAAAGCTAATTTATCTAGAAATGCAATTTAAAATTTTTTGAAGATGCTGCTTCTAGAGTGATTCATTCTCAACTGTGCATACAGTTAGGCTGTCAGACCACTCACAGAGGGACCCTGGCCCCCAGGAGGCACCCTAGTGTGAAAGGATGCTTATATGAGTAGTACACACTTCAGGAGACTGTAAGAGATGTGAGACTGAAGTCACAAGCTAGAGTCTGGCGAATTTTCATATATTATGAATCACAAAGCTGATGTTAATAAAATATAAACGTGCCAGTCTACACCTCTGGTTATTCAACTCACAATTAGCCACTATAAATGGAAAATTAGAAGAAATTTTGTAATAAGAAGCTACCCCCCCAAAAATGTTCATTAGTACATTTTAAAGTGATACTGAAGCCATTGATTTGGGGGAGGAAAAAGGTGTAAGTCTTGAAGGGGATAAAGAACTCATTTGTCCTATTTGCAAGATAAAGAAATCATAGCTTCAGTCTACAGAATCCCTTCCAATTAAAAACAAAAAGAATTCAGGCATGTACATGTGTATAATTTCATATGCCCTCACAACAAGTATGAAGAAGAAAGTTATTACTATTATTTTCAAAGAATCCCATTGTAAATCACAACAAAATATAAACATAGAAGGTACTGAAAAGAAGAGAAACTCAGCTGTGATTCCACTTGTATCACACAATCATTGTCGGAATCTGAATGTTCTTTACCAGTTGCCGATGAGTCACCTCTGACTCATGGCAACCCCATGTGTGTCGGAGCAGAACTGTGGTATATAGGATCTTCAGTGGCTGATTTTTTGTGAGGAGATTGCCAGACCTTTCTTCCAAAGTGCCTCTGGGAAGACTCCGGACCGCCAACCTTTCAGTTAGCATCTGGGTGTGTTAACAGTTTGTGCCACCCAGGGACCCCCTGGATGTACTTTCGGATTTTATTTTTAACTCCATTCAGTAGATGCAGAAACTGAGTAACACCAAGCGCAACACAACCTCTCACGTCTGAGTCCTCAAAGGATCCCTGGCCCCTGTGCTGCAGGCACAAGGAAAGGGCCCCAGGTGGCCAAGTTCTCTACCACTGTCAAGGCACTGACTTTAATCTTCTCTATTTTCTCTCTGGAGACAGTAACAGAGATGTGCAGGGCCTGACAGCTAGAAAACAAAGTGTATTTCTATTCTAAGTTCCCTCTCCGTCTAAAAGTGGGCTAAACCATCATAGCAGACAAGTATGCTACTTACAGAGGTTTGAGGTCAAGCCTACTTATTTAAAATCAAGTACAAAACTTTTCCTAGTGAACCAAATAAACATCTGCTTTCTAATGCTTTTGATGCTTCAACAATCAGAGATCTCTCCTGACCTGAGACAATACTAATAAGAACTACCAAATAGCCCTAAACTGGATCAATCTGGAACCCCCCAAAAGCCAACTATGGATCCTTTGCGTAGAGGCCAAAGGCCAGGAATGGGCCAGGTTGACCAAGAAAAGGCAAACAGAGCGTCAGTATATCTACAAATAATCTCACAACCCCACAGCCTAACTGGAGTGACATTCGTAGGTGAGACAAAGACCATATCCTGAAGACCCTAGAAGCCCACCAAGGGTAGGCCTGTCTTCAAGACCAAATAGAGCCTTGCACCAGAGGTCAAAGACAGCTGCACGTCTGACCACCCTGTATCCACCACCACAAGGGGCTATGGAAGGCCGCCAGGCAATATCACCTGCTCCCCAGGTTTTTCAGGGCATCTTGACCCTGTGGTAATCCTACTGCAGCTAAGCAGCTGTTGAGGCAGGAAATCAAATGTGGATTTGTAGGCCCTGGCTGAGAGAAGATGAGAGCTCAAAGAAATCTTAGGGGTGCAGTAATTTTCCAATTAGGCTTAGCAAAAAACAAAAAAACAGCTGCTTGTGGATTCCAACTCCATGAGTGTAAGAGTGGGAGCTGTGCTCCACAGGGTTTTCAATGGCTGACTTTTCAGAAGCAGAAGGCCAGGTCTTTCTTCCTCCAACCCTTCAGTTAGCAGCTGAGTGTGTTAACTGTTTCAGCACCCAGGGGCTCCTTGCTTAGCAATGGAATACTTTTTACCCCAAAGGAAATCTTATCTGGAAATCCAGTATATACCACAGGCAAAAGAGTCACTGCTTTGGCTGAAGCAAGGGGGTGGGAACGACCTGTAGCCCCCTCACTTGGCTTTCCCTCACTCCCTGTGCAGGCCATTTAAAGAGCCAAGGACTCCAGTTAGTAGCACAAAAAACAAACAAAAAAGCCCAAAATCCATTGCCATCAAGTTGATTTCGACTTATAGTGACCCTATAAGACAGAGTAGAACTGCCCCATAGGGTTTCCAAGGAGCGGCCTGTGAATTCAACTTTTTGGTTAGCAGCCAAGTTCTTAACCAGGGACGCCAGTTAGTAGCACAGGTGGGGCTAATTCACCCAGCACCTTGGCCATCCCAGCAGCCTGTCCATTTCCTTACTTTGCTCATGTATCTTCCCTCACTCTCACTTTTCTTCTTCCAGGGGAGCCAGGATTGTCTGCTCCATTTGTCACTTCAGCTGGGGAATTGGGCCCAAACGGAAAAACAGAAAAACCCCAAGCCTCTAGGAATGGCAGAAGGAAGGAAAACGACCCACACTGAAATGCCTGTCTGAAGAAATACTAGCCCCTACACCAAAAAAAAAAAAAACTTTATTTTACTTAAAGAGCTATTTCTGTTTCATTTTTAAGGACCTTTCTTTGACATTCTAATTAATCAACCCCCACTTCACCCCAGAAGCATTTTATGGCTAATATGCCCTCCTGTCACTCCAATGGAGTCCCTAGGTGGCAGCAAAGGTTTAACATGCTCATCTGCTAACTGGAAGTCCATGCAGAGGAGCCTCAGAAGAAAGGCCTGGCAATCTATTTCAAAAAAGTCAGCTGTCAAAAACCCTTGAAGTACACCCTCTGATATGCATGGGGGAACCATGAGTTGGAGTTGACTCCACGGCAACTGTTCTGTCACTCCATCAGATTTCTCCAGAACTCACCACCATATCCTTTCCTTGATGTCATCTCCTTTCTGTCAGTGGAGTCTGTTGTTCCAAGTCCTGTCTGTACACTGGACTAAGAGCCAGCGATGTAGACCTAGCCTTCTACGCACTTCACAAACAACAGGCAGAAGTCTGGAGCTGCCTTATCTGTCTACACTGTAGCGTTTGAGAATAAACTGGGCTGCTCAGCACTGCCTGCAATTCTGAGCACAATCAAGTCAAATAAGCCAAGTTTATGGATGAGCCACACCAGAGCTGTTCTCCCAGAACCCACTGCAAGAAGTAGACTTAAAATACCACTGTAGAACAGCCTCACCCACCAGCCTCTACTACTGATTCCGTGAATTTAGGTGCTAGTCTGCCACATTCAACACAGACACATTTCTTGGATATTCAACAAACCATAGAATGGTTCTAGCTACTGAACCACACAGTAAAATTTCTCACGAACCTTCACCAACCTTAGGGCAAAGAGCTGGGACTGTGTTCCTGGAAGTTTCTAAAGAAAATATAATAAACTATGACAATCTGATTAACTTAAAAATGCTTTCATCCCACTGTATTATTTTATATGGAATAATGTAACTAAATCTGCTCAGCTAATGCATTCCATTCGTATGGAACCGACAAGTATATAAGCTGCTGACCTTGACTTTGTCCTGTAGTTTCAAACCGTGATTCTATTACAAAGGGCAACAAATTGAGACAGAAAGAGCCGTGACTTTTCAACCTCTAGGGGGTTAGTTATCATTGTCAATTAGATACTTAGCTTATAAAATGCAGAGCTCAAGATCTCTGCGGCTTATGTGTGCGTGTTTGTAGACAAGTTATGGTTGGAGAAGAAAGAAGAAAAATGTGCAAATTTGAATTGAATTAATGATGGTGGCTGCTGAGAAATCCGCATATATTCTGTTACCCAAATATTAAGTTGGACGCAAATAAGAATAAATTATGTAGGTCCTCTATTTTTCGGGTACCAGTCTTTCTCAATGTCTAATTATAGGCCGATAACATCTGCAAGTAGACTTGTGATAAAATTATTTTTTTGTGTGTAGATCATCAATTGTCATGTGGCACATATACCTTCAAGCCATTAACCCTCTTAAAGTGAAAGAGGTATAAATATGGAAGGGGAACGAGGTGATGTGACCTCCCAACACACTACTGTTTCCCAGATGGAATTATGTTCTCAACGTGTCCTGTTAGATGAAAACATGCTACTTTGGGTGGACGGGGAGATTTGCCAATTGCCTCCCAACTGCAATTTCTGGTTTTCCATCAAAATATTCCTTGCATTACTTTGATATAGCTCATTAAAGAAGTTCAATTGCTAACTAACCAACAGAACTTTTTCTAGTACCAATGTAATTCATGTTAACTCTAGTCATCAGAAAAATGCTATTGGATTTTATCCTTCAGGAGATACATATAATGCAAAATCGAAAATCACCTCAAGCCTTAAAAATAACTTCAAAAACATCCTATGTGATCTATTTCTTACTAAGCACGGTAAAGTGGGACATTGGCAAAAAAGGCCATTTGCTCCCAGTAATTCAGTCTTCTCAGGAATTATGAGTTGCCTGTTAGTGCTAAGGCATTCAGAAATTGTGATAAATTTTGCTCTATATTTTTATAGTAATTTAATTTCCTTTTCTCCACTTTAAAAGGAAATTATAATTACCAATATTTACTCAGAGTAAATGGATAAGGGCATTTCCACTTCCTTTTGTATCACAGTAAAGCCAAAAAAACATGGATGAGTTTAAAAAAAGACATAAGGAAATAGGTCAAAACTCAACAGTGCTTCCCGGCACAGAAACAAATAATTTATCATCTGAAACTTGATTCACATATAGGAAGTCTATTAGTCCATGACAGAAACAAATTACTAAAAGAGTATATTTTAACATGTATTTGAAGCCAGGAACATACATGCAATACTGAAATGTGCACATACGTTACAGATACATAGATTACCATTGCTGAAGGTAACACTGCTCACAATGACATTTAGTCCACTATATAAAAATTAGTGTTTTAAAAAATAAATTTGTACACTTCTTTTTATTGGTACAACTCTGATTTAAAGATACTTTAATAATTCTTTTCCTTAAATAAATTCAGAAGCCTACCACTAATCTTCCTTCCTGGAATCTCACCAAGCTTAAAGTGGGGGAATAAAAGAAGGAAGGAAGGAAAAATAGAGTGAGGGAAAAAAGTCTTCATCAGTGTTAATAAATAACTTCTGTAAGTAATAAACGTGTTTGTCAGTGTGTTGCACTGTGGTGACTTTTGTGTTGCTATGATGCTGGAAGCTCTGCCACCAGTATTTCAAATGCCAGCAGGGTCACCCATAGTGGACAGGTTTCAGCAGAACTTCCAGACTAAGACAGACTAGGAAGAAGGACCTGGCAGTCTACTTCTAAAAAAGTGGCCTGTGAAAACATTGTGAATAGCAGCGGAACACTGTCAGATATAGCGTCAGAAGATGAGCCCCTCAGGTTGGAAGGCACTCAAAAGATGACTGAAGAAGAGCTGTCTCCTCAGAGTAGAGGCAACTTTAACGACATGGATGGAGTTAAGCTTTCAGGACCTTCATTTGCTGATGTGGCACGACTCAAAATGAAACAAAACAGCTGCAAACATCCAGTAATAAATGGAACGTGGAATGTAAGAAGTCTGAATCTAGGAAAATTGTAAGTCATCAAAAATGAAATGGAATGCATAAAGATCGATATCCTAGGCATTAGTGAATGGCGTTGAATTCATCATCAAAAAGAACATTTCAAGATCTATCCTGAAGTACAGTGCTGTTAGTGATAGCATAATAACCATACCCCTAAAAGGAAGACCAGTTAATACAACTATTATTCAAATTTATGAACCAACCACTAAGGCCAAGGATAAAGAAATTGAAGATTTTTACCAACTTCCGCAGTCTGAAATTGATCAAACATGCAATCAAGATGCATTGATAATTACTGGCAATTGGAATGTGAAAGTTGGAAACAAAGAAGGGCTGGTAGTTGGAAAATACGGCCTTGGTGATAGAAATGATGTCGGAGATCGCATGATAGAATTTTGCAAGACCAACGACTTCCTCATTGCAAGTACCTTTCTTCAACAACATGTATGGCAACTATACACATGGACCTCATCAGATGGAATGCACAGGAATCAAATCAACTACATCTGTGGAAAGAGACCATGGAAAAGCTCGATATCATCAGTCAGTACAAGGCCAGGGGTCGACTGTGAAACAGGCCACCAATTGTTCATATGCAAGTTCAAGCTGAAGTTGAAGAAAATTAGAACAAGTCCACAAGAGCCAACCTATGACCTTGAGCATATCCCACCTGAATTTAGAGACCATCTTAAAAATAGATTTGATGCGTTGAACACTAATGACCGAAGACCAGATGACTTGTGGAATGATATCAAGGACATCATACATGAAGAAAGTAAGAGATCATTAAAAAGACAGGAAAGAAAGAAAAGACCCAAATGGATGTCAGAAGAGGGACTGAAACTTGCTCTTGAACGTTGAGTAGCTAAAGCAAAAGGAAGAAATGATGAAGTGAAAGTGCTGAACAGAAGATCTCAAAGGGGAGCTGGAGAAGACAAAGTCAAGTATTATAATGACATGTGCAAAGACCTGGAGATAGAAAACCAAAAGGGAAGAACATGTTCAGCAATTCTCAAGCTGAAAGAACTGAAGAAAAAAGTCAAGCCTCGAGCTGCAATACTGAAGGATTCTACAGGGAAAATATTAAACTTTGCAGGAAGCATCAAAAGACAGAAGGAATACACAGAGTCACTGTACCAAAACGAACTGATCAACGTTTAACCATTTCAGGAGGCAGCATATGATCAAGAACTGATGGTACTGAAGGAAGAGATCTAAGCTACACTGAAGGCACTGGTGAAAAACAAGACTCCATGAATTAACGGAATACCAACTGAGGTGTTTCAATAAATGGATGCATTGCTGGAGATGCTCACTCTTCTATGCCAAGAAATTTGGAAGACAGCTACCATATTTATATCCATTCCAGAGAAAGGTGATCCAACACAATGCAGAAATTATTGAACAGTATCACTAATAGTCTATGTAAATAATATGATGCTGAAGATCATTCAGAAGTGGCTACAGCAGTACGTTGACAGGGAACTGCCAGAAATTCAAGCCAGATTCAGAAGAGGACATGGAACAAGGGATATCATTGCTGATGTCAGATGGATCTTGGCTGAAAGCAGAGAATACCAGAAAGATGTTTACCTGTGTTTTATTGACTACACAAAGGCATTTGACTGTGTGGATCATAACAAATTATGGATACCGTTGAGAAGAACGGGAATTCCAGAACAACTTAATTGTGCTCACGAGGAACCTGGACATAGATCAAGAGGCAGTCGTTCGAACAGAACAAGGGGATACTGCGTAATTTAAAGGCAGAAAAGGTATGCGTCAGGGATGTATCCTTTCACCATATTTATTCAATCTGTATGCTGAGCAAATAATCCGAGAAGCATCAGCATTGGAGGAAGACTCATTAACAACCTGCGATATGCAGATGATACAACCTTGCTTGCTGTAATTGAGGAGGACCTGAAGCACTTATTGATGAAGATTAAAGACCACAGCCTTCAGTATGAATTGCACCTCAACATAAAGAAAACAAACATCCTCACAACTGGACCAATAAGCAACATAATGATAAACGGAGAAAAGACTGAAGTTGTCAAGGATTTCATTTTACTTGGATCCACAATCAACACCCACGGATATAGCAATCAAGAAATCAAACGAAGCATTGCATTGGGCAAATCTGCTGCAAAAGAACTCTTCAAAGTGTTAAAAAGCAAAGAGGTCCCTTTAAGGACCAAGGTACGCCTGACGGAAGCCATGGTGTTTTCAATTGCCTCATATGCATGAGAAAGCTGGATAATGAATAAGGAAGAACAAAGAAGAACTTATGCCTTTTAATAATGGTGTTGGTGAAGAATATTGAATATACCATGGACTGCCAGAAGAAGAAACAAATCCGTCTTGGAAGAAGTTCAGCCAGAATGCTCCTTAGAAGCAAGGATGGTGAGACTTGATCTCATATACTTTGGACATGCTATCAGGAGGGACCAGTCCCTGGAGAAGAATGTCATGCTTGGTAAAGTAGAGGGTCAGTTAAAAAGAGGAAGACTCTCAGCAAGATGGATTGACACAGTGGCTACAACAATGTGCTCAAGCATAACAACGATTGTGAGGATGGCACAGGACCAGGCAGTGTTTCCTTCTGTTGTACATAGGGTTGCTATGAGCTGGAGCCGACTCGACGGCGTCTAACACCAACCTAAGTAATAATTCCTCTACATGCTTGAAAACAGTATGTCATGATAGATATTTAGCTACTTTATCCCTGGGGCATTAAGAAAGATATAAAAAAATCATAAGAAATATAACTTGCCCATTTCTGTTTACAGCAGTGATGATAAACTTCTCAACTTACGTTGCTACTCCAAATTCTGGGAGATTGGCTCATGTCTCACTAAGAAATAGTTTTATGTTACTAACATCAAAGTCTTTGAAAAGCCCCAAATCATTCTTCTAGCTGACGCTGAAGGTGGGGCTGAGGCTGAAGCCGGGGCTGAGCTTAGGACAGGGGAAAAGTAGCAAACTTTAGAGTCGGGCTGGATACAGAGAATTGTGAGCTGGGCAACTCCAACAGGCTAAAGGAGGAAATGTAAGTGCACATAATGAACAAACTATAAAGCAACACACAAACACTGCTTTATTTATGGTCATGATCGATGATATTAACAATAATTATAATATTTTCAGTGTTGATGTAGTTTGATCCACACACCCCAAATGCAGCTACAGGGAATGAAAAGCAACCAACTAGCAGTCAACTACAGATTTGCTTTGCTTGGGATATCAGAACCATCAGCTCTAAATGCCACACTATGGAACTCAACAGAAGGCTCACTGTAGCCTCCAGCAATTTCTGCTCTTGGAGTAGAGAATGAAGCTGATCAAATTTTTTTTTTTCTAGTTTGGAATTTCACATTTATTCCAAAACTTTAAAGAAATTATCTTCTCAGTTTCCTCAGATTTGACTTCACTGCTTAAAGTCATTTTAATTTCACTGCAATAGAACAATGTAAACTAAAATGTTTATAACACTGAATATTATTCCTCAAGAACGGTTGAGACTAAAAAGAATATACGACAAGCTGTACCTCTATTCAATGGTTCGAACACATATATTAAATAAAATTTTTACTAAAGCACTGATGTTTCGACTAAATTTGATATTACCTCTGGGACTCCTAGCTTTCGGCATGCTTCCAAAAAGTTTTCCACGTTTCTTCTGCATTTGGCCATGCTAAGTTTGGGCTATAAATACAAAGATGCAAAAATAACGTATTATTAAAATAGAAACCATCTTAGTAACCCGTTAAATTTTAAATGTTCTACATGGCACAAGTAATATATGTTTATTGGATAAAAAGAAAATAATACATAGGAAAATAGAAGAAAATAAAATATTATGCAGAAACCTCCACCTAAAGATAAGAATAGTTAATATTTTGAATTATGTTCTTCCAGACATTGTATGTGTTTGTGTTTACTTTTTTAAATGGGATCATATTGTCATGTAACCTACTTCAGTTCACTTAAAACTACACCGTAAACATCTTTTCCCATCAACATATATATTTCTAAGTTGTTGTTAGCTGTTGTCGAGTTGGCCCCCAACTCATGGTAATGCCATACACAACGGAGCAAAACAGTGCCCGATCATCTGCAGACTGTACTGTTGTGAAAAATTAGGATTTTCACTGGCTGCTTTCCAGAAGTAGATTGCCAGGCCTTTCCTCCTAATCTGTCTTGGTTTAGAAGCTCTGCTGAAACCTGCTCAGCATCACAGCAACATGCAATCCTCCACTGACAGACAGGTGGTGGCTGCTCATGAGGTGCACTGGCTGGGAACTGAACCCAGGTCTCCTGCATGGAAGGTGAGAACTCAACCAACGGAACACCAATGCCCCCTATATACGTGAAGAGTTAAATTTACCAGGCCCATCTCCTCACCATCAGCGTGATGGATTTAATTAGAAAGGGGTAACATCAAGGTAAACAGCACTGAAAATGGTGACGTGTTCACAACTTAACTAAGAACTTCTCAAAATTGATTTTACTCTGACTATATATGACTTCTAAGATGTGGAATCTTTGTATATGTTATCAGGAGGGACCAGCCCCTGGAGAAGGACATCATGCTTGGTAAAGCAGAGGGTCAGCCAAAAAGAAGAAGACCTTCAATGAGATGGATTGACACACTGTCTGCAACAATGGGCTCAAGCTTAACAACGATTGTGAGGATGGCCCAGGACTGGGCACTGTTTCGTTCTATTGTACATGGGGTCACTGTAAGTTGGAAACAAATTGATGGCACCTAACAACAACGACAAAGATATGGAATAAGTAACAGGTCCATTCAGTCCACACATTTTAATTTTTACATTAACTTTTAAATGCTTTACTGATAAACTTTAATATACCACTTAAGTTTCCTTAAAGGAGGAGGCAGGAAGCATGACTGACTAACAGTCAAGGTGCAGGAGCAATGCTTTATAAAGGTGGACCTAAGTGTGAACACTCAGGGCAAGTGAGACAGAAGTGACTCTAGTTCCATCTTTTAGGGGTCCAAACCAACCATCATAAAAATCTCAATTCGCACAGCATTTATTAAAAAAGAAAAGAAAAGATTCCTCTCACACCCCAGAAAAGCCTCCTGCCATGTGCAACAATTTAGCGTGGAGGCTAAACAAAACGTATTCTCCATCTTGGCTAGAAAGGAAAGTGTGCCCCTCAACACGGGCCCTACAGAGATGTGACAAGAAGTTGGTCAGGTGGTTCTGTCCACCCCTGGCATATCTTAGGACCACAGCATTAAGGCTCCTGCAGACAGAAGGAAAAGACATGGGTAATGTGATGTGGGCACAACAGAAGAATAGGTCCCAGACCTAGCAGACACGGCACCAATAGGTGCTTCACCATATGGAGACCCTAGCACTTATCTCTCTGATTCTGTGTGACTATTATCCTCCTTTTTCTACTTACAATTTAGGCCAATCTCTGAAACTAAGGAGCCTGATGGTGCAGTGATTAAGCGCTGGGCTGCTAACCAAAGGATCGGCAGTTCAAACCCAACAGCATGTGACAGTCTGCTTCCATAAAGATTTATAGACTCAGAAACCCTATGGGGCAGTTCTACTCTGTCCTAAAGGGTTGCTATGAGTTGGAATTGACCTGACTGAAGTGAGTTTGGTTTTTTGGGAGGGGACTCTGAAACTAAGGCATCCTGGTTACACCGTGGTTAAGCGCTCGGCTGCTAACTGAAAGGTCAGTGGTTTGAAACCACCAGCTGCTCTGCAGGAGAAAGATGTGGCAGTCTGCTTCAGTAAAGATGACAGCCTTGGAAACCCTATGGGACAGTTCTACTCTGTCCTGTAGGGTTGCTATGAATCGAGATTGACTCAATGGCAATGGGTTTGGTTGTTTTTTTTTTGCTCTGAAACTTGTAAGATGACCAACACCACTCAAAATACTTAGGCCAACACAGGAGAAGCCAGTGAAAAGTGTGAAAAGTGTTTGAAGCCACATAAAGAAAATTCATCATCACTGGAAGTGAGCAAGGGCCCACTCTAACACTGTTCCCTCGTTTCCGTTAGAAAACACTTGCAACAAATACAACAACTTAAAGGCTTGACCTCACCATTGGTCAAAGAATCAAAAAGTATACCAAAATCAAGGTACCAATGCTTTGCTTATCAAATTGTCAAACTCTGAGGAATCCATCTTTCTTACAAATAGTCTCTCAGCATATTGACATTCACAGTGATTTGGTTCACCATTATTCTGTCCCTCAGCGTGGCATAAAAAAAGGGTAATATTAGTTTCATGAATGAAAAATTACAATGTTTGATGTTGGTAATACTAAAGACACAAAGGGCACTCTCACCTTCTGCTGATGGTGCACATACAGTCCTATTTCTCAGGTGTTTACATGGGTCAGGTATTATACTTGGTGCTAAGGACACAACGATGCATCAGGACGACACAAGACTTGTCCTCACTTAGCAACAGTCTAGATGGCGATATTAACAAAGTCTTAGTTGTGATGTGGTTGCTACAAGGTAAAAAAAGCAAGGAAGAGCACCTAACCTAGTCTTAAAAAAAAAAAAAAGTTGTCATCAAGTTGACTCTGACTCATGGCGACCTTGTGTGTGTAGAGTAGAACTGTACTCCACTGGGTTTTTAATGGCTGATTTTTCAGAAGCAGATTGCCAGGCCTTTCTTCCTCTGGGTGGACTTGAACCCCCAACCTTTTGGTTAGCAGTCGAGCATGTTAACTGTTTACACCACCCAGGGATTCCAGATAGTACAATACATATTGTATATATACTCTATCAACCAAAACCCACTGCCGTGCAGTCGATTCCAACTCATGGAGACCCTACAGGACAGAGTAGAAGTGCCCCACAGGCTTTCCAAAGCTGTAAATATTTACGGAAGTAGATTGCCACAACTTTCTCCTGAGGAGCGGCTACTAGGTTCAAACCGTCGACCTCTGGGTTTGAGCCAAGTATTTTAACCACTGCACTACCAGGGCTCCATTATATATTATGTAGTATATAATAATAGTATTATATAGCATATATCGTATATAAATAGAAGTCCACAATTAAAAAACAACTTAAATGTAGAAAATATGCTAATAGCAAAGAAATCAAACTGTTGACAATTAAAGAGTTAAAAAGACCAAAAGCTGGTTCTTTGAAAAGATCAACAAAATCAATAAACCACTGGCCAAACTGACATTAGAAAAACAGGACGGGAGGCAAATAACCCGAATAAGAAATAAGATGGGTGATATCACAGCAGATCCAACTGAAAATAAAAGAATCATAACAGAACACTATGAAAAGTTTTACTCTAAAAATTTGAAAACTGAGAGGAAATGGACAAATTTCTAGAAACTACCTACCTACCTAAACTAACAGAAACAGAGGCAGAAAAACTAAATAAACACATAACAAAAGAAGAGATTGAAAAGGTAATTAAAAAACTCCCAACAAAAAAATGCCCTGGCCCTGATAGTTTGACTGGAGAATTCTACCAAACTTTCACAGAAGAGTTAACACCACTACTACTAAAGGTATTTCAGAGCATAGAAAAGGATGGAATACTACCAAACTCATTCTAGGAAGCCAGCATAACCCTGATACCAAAACCAGGTAAAGACACCACAAAAAAAGAAAATTACAGAAAAATATCCCTCATTAACATAGACACAAAAATCCTCAACAAAATTCTCGCAAATAGAACTCAACAACATATCAAAAAAATAATTCACCATGATCAAGTGGGATTTATACCAGGTATGCAGGGATGGTTCAACATCAGAAAAGCAATCAATGTAATCCATCACATAAATAAAACAAAAGACAAGAACCACATGATCTTATCAATCGATGCAGAAAAGGCATTTGACAAAGTCCAACACCCATTCATGATAAAAACACTCAGCAAAACAGGAATAGAAGGGAAATTCTTCAACATAATTAAGGGCATTTATACAAAGCCAACAGCCAACATCATGCTAAATGGAGAGAGTCTGAAAGCATTCCCCTTGAGAACGAGAACCAGACAAGGATGCCCTTTATCACCACTCTTACTCAACACTGTGCTGGAGGTCCTAGCCAGAGCAATTAGGCTAGAAAGAGAAATAAAGGGCATCCAAATTGGTAAGAAATAAAAATATCTCTATTTGCAGATGATATGATCTTATACACAGAAAACCCCAGAATCCACAAGAAAACTACTGAAACTAATGGATGATTTCAGCCAAGTTTCACGACACAAGATAAACACACAAAAATCAGTTGGCTTTCTCTACACCAAAAAAGAGAATTTTGAAAAGGAAATCACCAAATCAATACCATTTACAATAGCCCCCAAGAAGATAAAATACTTAGGAATAAATCTAATCAGAGATGTAAAAGACCTATACAGTGAAAACCACAAGACACTACTGCAAGAAACCAAGAGACCTGCGTAAGTGGAAAAACATGCCTTGCTCATGGATAGGAAGACTCAACGTTGTGAAAATGTCAATTCTACCCAAAGCGATCTATATAGATACAATGCAATCCCAATCCAAATTCCAATAGCATTTTTTAAGGAGATGGAGAAACAAATCACCAACTTCATATGGAAAGGGAAGAGGCCCCGAATAAGTAAAGCATTACTCAAGAAGAAGAACAAAGTGGGAGGCCTCACACTACCTGATTTTAGAACCTATTATACTGCCACGGTAGTCAAAACAGCCTGGTACCAGTACAACAACAGACACATAGACCAATGAAACAGAATTGAGAATCCAGACATAAATTCATCCACCTATGAGCAGCTGATATTTGACAAATGCCCAAAGCCCGTCAATTAGGGAAAAGACAGTCTCTTTAACAAACGGTGCTGGCATAACTGGCTATCCATCTGCAAAACACTGAAACAAGACCCATACCTCACACCATACACAAAAACTAACTCAAATAGATCAAAGACCTAAATATAAAACCTAAAAATGATAAAGATCACAGAAGGAAAAAAAAAAAAAAAAAAAAGGACATCACTAGGAGCCCTAATACATGGCATAACCAGAATACAAACCATAAGTAATAATGTACTAGCACCAGAAGAGAAACTAGATAACTGGGAGCTCCTAAAAATCAAACACTTAGGCTCATCAAAAGACTTCACCGAAAGAGTCAAAAGACAACCTGCAGACTGGGAAAAATCCAATCAGCATCTAATCTCTAAAATCTACAAGATTCTGCAAAACCTTAACAAAAAGAAAAATAACTCAATTAAAAAATGGGAAAAGGATATGAACACGCACTTCACCAAAGAAGACATTCAGGTGACTAACAGACACACGAGGAAATGCTCACAATCATTAGCCATTAGAGAAATGCAATCAAAGCTACAATGAGATACCATCTCACCCCAACAAGGCTACCATTAATCCAAAAAACACAAAATAATAAATGTTGGAGAGGCTGTGGAGAGACTGGAACACTTCTACGCTGTTGGTGGGAATGTAAAACGGTACAACCACTTTGGAAATTGATTTGGTGCTTCCTTAAAAAGCTAGAAATAGAAGTGCCATATGACCCAGCAATCTCACTCCTTGGAATATATCCTAGAAAAATAAGAGCGGTCACACAAATAGATATATGCGCACCCTGTTCATTGCAGCACTGTTTACGATAGCAGAAAGATAGAAACAACCTAGGTGCCCATGAATGGACAAATGGAGAAACAAATTATGGTACACTCACATAATGGAATATTACGCAATCATAAAGAACAACGATGAATTTGTGAAGCATCTTATAACATGGAGGAATCTGGAAGGCATTATTCTGAGTGAATTTAGTCAGTCACAAAGGACAAATATTGTATAAGACCACTATTATAAGAACTCAAGAAAAGGTTTAAACTCAGAAGAAAACATTCTTTGATGGTTACAAGGGTGGGGAGGGAGAGGGTTATTCACCAACTAGACAGTAGACAAGAATTATCTTAGGTGAAGGGAAGGACAGCACACAGTGCAGGGGAAGTAAGCACAACTGGACTAAACCGAAAGCTAAGAAGTTTCCTAAACATAACCAAACACTTTGAGAGACAGAATAATAGGGGCATGGGTCTGGGGACCATGGTTTTAGGGGACATCTAGGTCAACCGGCATAACAAAGTTTATTAAGAAAATGGTGTGCATCCCACCTTGGTAAGTGGCGTCTGGGGTCTTAAAAGCTAGCATCAATTGGTTCCAACTCACCCGGAGTAAAGGAGAATGAAGAACACCAAAGACACAAGGAAAATATTAGCACAAGAGACAGAAATGGCCACATAAACCAGAGACTCCATCAGCCTGAGGTCAGAAGAACTAGATGGTGCCCGGCTACCACCAATGACTGCCCTGACAGGAAACACAACAGAGAGTCCCTGATAGAGCAGGAGAAAAGTGGGATACAGAACTCAAATTCTAATAAAAAGACCAGACTTAATGGTCTGACTGAGACTAGAGGGACCTAGAAGACATGGACTCCAGACTCTCTGTTAGCTCAAAACTAAAACCATTCCTGAGTCTAACTCTTCAGACAAAGATTAGACTGGACTATGGGACATAAAATGATACTTGTGAAGAGTGTGCTTCTTAGTTCAAGTAAATACATGAGACTAAATGGGCAGCTCCTGTCCAGAGGTGAGATAAAAAGGCAGAGAGGTCAGGAGCTGGTTGAATGAACATGGGAAATCCAGGGTGGAAAGGAAGACTCTGCTGTCACAGTATAGGCAGAGCCACTAGGGTCACATAACAGTGTGTGTATACATTTTTGTATGAGCAACTAACTTGAATTGTAAACTTTCACTTAAAGCACAATAAAAAAAAAAAAAGTCTTTTGCAGCAGATTTGTTCAATGCAAAATGTCGTTTGATTTCTTGACTGCTGCTTCCATGCCCCTCCTAATGAATAGCAAATTGTGTGGATAGAGATTCTCTTTTTTCTCCACATGCCTAAGGCCTACATGTGCTTCAAAGACCAGCTTATATCTCTGATTGCCCCATCCTTACCTGAACTGCCACGAAACTACATCTAGCTCTCTTTGAGCTCCTAAGGTGCTCTGTGATATATGGGAAGAGTATCCTAGGGGTGGAGTTCCTAGGTGGTAACTGGGTGAGGTTTTGGCTGCCAACTGGAAGGTTGAGGGTTTGAGTCCACCCAGAGGCACCTTAGGCCTGGCTATCTACTTCCAAAAAGTCAGCCACTGAAACCCCAATGGAGCTCAGTTCTACTGACACACACGGGGTTGCCATGATTCCAGGTTCACTCAATGGCAACCGGTTATTACTGGTTATCCAATGGGCAGTTTCTATCTCTCCTACAGAGGAGATAAGAATGTTTACGGAGCAGTGGAGTCTCTGTCATCTTCACCTTTTCCACTGTCTCCCCAATATCTCCAACACATCCTTATGCACAGTGAGTGGTCAAGGACTTGTTGAATTAATGACTGGCTGACCAACCTCTGGCTTTATGGCTTATTAATGATATTTCCAACAGAATCTACATCTTTTCAGGGCTATCCTAAAACCCTACACAATGAGTAAAGGAAAGAGATTACATTTGGAAGAGAAGCTATCAACCAGAAGGCCCTTTCTGAAAAGACAGCTTCTCACTGTTTATAGACCCCCATATGAGAAATGAGTCTTTATGTTCCTACTGTCTTAAAGTTAGCATTGCAACCAGTGACTCCTTGAAAGTGATTTACTTTACATTCAAAATAAATTATTTTTCTGTCCTTTACATATTTATTTGAACACATTCTCACTTCCCACAGTGAAAAGCCACTTTGTTGCCTCATGCAGAGCAGTCTCTAGTCTGCTCTTCTGTCTGGGGCACAAGAGAAAGGATTTGAGCAGGGCCCTGGTGAGCCCAGTGACATCCTTAACCAGAGTCTGCCTGGTGTAAAAGTTAGTTTCCCTCTATGCTGTGTTACTTACAACTGCCGGGGAGGGGACATGGATGCTTGCGACGGACCGCGGGCGGATGTGGTTGACCAGATGGCAGAGGACGACCCCATCCATGAGCGCTGCCCCCAGGTCTTCGTGCAGGCTGACCTTGAGTCTCATTTCGATGCTCTGGTGGGAGGAATCAGAAAGAAGCTTGTTGTGAGCGGCTTTCCTTTTTTCTTTTAAATTGTGCTTTAAGTGAAAGTTTACAGTTCAAGCCAGTTTCTCATACAAAAATTTATATACACATTGCTATGTGACCCTAGCTGCTCTCCCTATAATGTAACAACACACTCCTCCTTTCCACCCCGGATTTCCCGTGACCATTCAGTCAGCGCCTTTTTGCTTCCTCATCTCACCTCTGGACAGGAGCTGCCCATTTAGTCTCATGTCTCTACTTGAGCTAAGAAGCACTCTCTTCACAAGTATCATTTTATGCCCCATAGTCCAGTCTAATCTTTGTCTGAAGAGTTGGCTTCGGGAATGGTTTCAGTTCTGGGCTAACGGAGAGTCTGGGGGCATGTTTTCCAGGGTCCCTTCCGTCTCAGTCAGACCATTAAGTCTGGACTTTTACTAGAATTTGAGTTCTGCACCCCACTTTTCTCCTGCTCCATCAGGGACTCTCTGTTGTGCTCCCTGTCAGGGTGGTCATTGGTGGTAGCTGGGCACCATCTAGCTCTTCTGGTCTCAGGCTGATGGAGTCTCTGGTTTATGTGGCCCCTTCTGTCTCTTGGGCTAATATTTTCCTTGTGTCTTTGGTGTTCTTCATTCTCCTTTGATTGGGAGCAGCTTTAATCACCTGAGACAACTGAGGTAAAATACAGTTACAGGTATTTGTGAATTTAGACACTAATTTCATTATGAGGGAAAATGCCTAAGAACAGCTGAAAAACACTGAACATTATTTACATCTTTTCAAAAAATTTCAAAGTAAAACTCCCTCTATATATAAAAAAAAAATTCAGCTAGGTCTAAAATGTTTAAATAGTAGAATGAAAGCAATAATGGAACAACCGTTTGGGTTCAGTATTTCTGCAGCCTTGGCTATAAAATGTAAAAGCAGAGTGAGTTGATAAATGAAAACTAAATCCAACTAGCTCAGGCAGGCTGCAAGGAGCAGGATTAAGGAATGCGTTTGTGTTAGACTCTGTTTTAGTTCAGAAATTCAATTTTTTCCCTTTTCTTTAACTTTTTAGTTTGAGATAATTGTAGATCCGTACACCAGTAAACCAGTTGCTACTGAGTCAATGCCGACTCATGGCGACCCCACGTGTGTCAGAGTAGAACTGTGCGCCACAGGGCTTTCAATGGCTGGTTTTTCAAAAGCAGATTGCCAGGCTTTTCTTCTAAGGAACCTCTGAGTGGACGTGAACTTCAAACATTTTGCTTAGCAGTCAAATACATTAACCATTTACACCGTAGTGCAATATCAGGATACTGGCATTGATAACAGTCAGGATACTGAATCTTTCCATCACCATAAGGATCCTTGTGTTGTCCTTTAACAGCTACAACTTCCCTCCTGCCCCTAACCCCTCCTCAATCCCTGGCAACCACGGATCTGTTCTCTGTTTCTGTAATTCTGTTGTTGCAAGAATGTCATATACTTAGTTCAATCAAGTATACGAGACCAAATCGGCAACATCTGCCCAAAAGCAAAGCCAAGGCAGGAAGGGATAGGAAAACTGCATGAACAGACTCGGGAAACTGGGCCGGGGTGGAAAGCGGGATAGCGCTGACACAACACAGGGATTGCAACCAATGTCACAAACAATTTGTGTACAAATTTTTGAATGAGAAACTAATTTGCGCTGTAAACTTTCACCGAAAGCAAAAATCCAAACTCACTGCTGTCAAGTCGACTCATAGTGACCCTACAGGACAGAGTAGAACTGCCCCATAAGGCTTCCAAGGAGCGCCTGATGGATCTGAACTGCCCACCTTTTGGTTAGCAACCCTAGCTCCTGACCTAAAGCACAATAAAATTTAAAAGAGTTTAAAGGATAATAAAGAATAGGAAAAAAATAAGAACATCATATAAGTGGAAACATACTATATGAAACCTTTTGGAATAGGCTTTTTTCACTCAGTCTCTGGAGATTCACTCAGGTTATCTCTACAGGCAGTTACCAGGTTACAAATGTCCAGTACAACCTGTAGTTAGGAACCAACCCCCGTAAAGCCTATCAGGAAAAAACTAACTCTGTGCTTGGGCCCGGCGCCCCCAGGATGGGCTTGCTTCTTCCGTGGGTCCTTGGGTGGCCTCTGGTGGCAGGCCGGCCCCTACAACATGGCGCGCCCAGCGGCACCCCGCAGCGCCCGCATGCAGCAGGGAGCGCAGCGCCAGCATGCACCCGCCCCCCTCGGAGCTCCGAAACGGCTGGCCCCACGCACCGCTGTTCTGCAAGGCGGGCCTGTGGGTGGTGGCGCAGGTGATGGGGACACAGGCACTGCACCCCAGTACAACCGGTCTGTGCTCCCCACTGAGCACGTGGCCAGGCCCCCGCTGAGGCCCCTTACAGTTCCCTGCTACTCCATCCCCCCTGGGCCCTCAGTGCTGTGGGCCACCACAGCACCTCTCTGGGCTTCTATTTCCTCTACCTTACACGTGGGATTTCACTATTGCAGCGGTTCTTGGCCTTTTGGTGGCTGGAGGGGGTGGGGGGGCAGTCTTAGATTCCTGACCTATGTATGTCCATATGGTTTCCAGGGGTACCTGGAGAACTTCGGACTTGGGTATACCTAAGCGTCCTCTTGCCAACACTTGGGCCTGGGGCTTCCTCGCATTCTGAGAGGCACTTTGCCTTGTGCCCTGCCCCGAGGCAGGGGCCTCAAAGTTGGTGGGTGGGGTTGGCAGGTCTTGAGAGGAGGTGATGGGGAAATGATCTGTCTGGTCCCAACACTATCCTACCCATACCTGCAACCCTCCCTGCCTCTTCTGAAGAGGGTTCAAAACCCAGCAGAAGTGCCACTGGGTGGAACTAGGTAGGTTTTTAAATTCAGAGTGTACAATAAAGGATCTAATTGTTCTCAAGACTTTACAGAACAGAATCTTAACGTTTGTTCTGTAGGTAACTCTTCAACCATGGAGAAGGTACATATAACAGTTCATAATAACAAATGATGAACCAAAACATTATTATTACTGTATTATGTTAATGATGTTTTAGTGTATCTGGAAGTATTTAAACAAATAAAAGTTTTTTATGCATAGAAGGGTACACTACACTATACACAAAGACAAACATTTGACTAACTGACATGAGATATGAACTGTACCAACTTATGTACAAATTCAACTTAAAGACAGACTTGGAACAGAACTCGTTTGTAATCCGGGGACTGCCTGTACACCACAGTTAATGTCCAGTTCCTCTGCATTCTTGCCAACCTTTGATGTTTCCACTATTTTTTATTTTAGTCATTCTGATAGGTGTGTAGTGACAACTCATTGCTGTTTTCTTAGCATTTCCCTAGTGACTAATGATATTCAACATCTTTTTTGTTTGCTTATTTGTTAGTTGCTGCAACAATGGGGTCAATCATAACAACGACTGTGAGGATGGCAAAGGATCGGGCAGTATTTCGTTCTGTTGTACATAGGGTTGCTATGAGTTAGAACTGACTCGACAGCACCTAACAACAACAATCTGCCACGTGTATACACTACGAGGATCCCTGGTGGCACAATAGTTGAGAGGTTGGCTGGTCTTAACTGAAAGGTTGGCAGTTTGAACCCACTCAGTGGCTCTATGCGAGAAAGGCCTGGCGATCTGCATCCGAAAAGATTATAGACAATAAAATCCTAAGGGCCACTTCTACTCTGTCACATGGAATTGCTATGAGTTGGAATCAATTTGTTGGCACCCAACAACAACAGAAATATTGTTTGGTTTAAAAAAAGACTTCAGGGGATATTTTTAGTTTAAGATTTAAGGCTTAAAGATTATCTCAGGGTAATAGTTTCAGGGGTTCATCCAGCCTCAATAGCTCCAGAAAGGTTGGATTCCATGAGAATCTGAAATTCTCTTTTGCATTCCCCCCTTTTGATCAGAATTCTTCCATAAAATTTTTGATCAAAACATTCAGTAATGGTACTGGGCAGCATCCAGTTCTTCTGATCTCAGAATCAGCCACCTATTCCATTTCCTCCTCTTATTCCTGACTCTCCTTCTTCCCCTGTTGCTTCAGCTAATAAAGATCAACTTTTGTACCTTGGATGGCCGCCTGCAAGCTTTTATGACACCAGGCACTATGAAACAAACTAGGAGGTAGAACAGAAGCACTAAAAACAATATTAGAACAATTAACTAGGATGTTCCATGAAACCATGACCCTAAACCTCCAAACCAAGAAACTAAATCCCATGAGGTGTTTGGTTGTCCATAAGTAGCCTCAGCAGCTGCTTTTTTTTTTTTTTTTTTAAACATTTTTCATTTTGATGAAATCCAATTTATCAATTTTTCCTTTTTGGATTATGCTTTTTGCATCAAGTCTGAGAACTCTTTGCCTAGAGCCTAGATCCTGAAGATTTTCTCCTATATTTTTTCTGGTTTTACATATTACATTTAAATTGCTGATCCACTTTGCGTTAGTTTTTGTATAATGTGTAAGACTTAGGTCAGGGCTTGTTTTTTTTTTTTTTTTTTTTTTTTTTTTGCCTTTGGATGTCCAGTTGCAGCAACGTTTATTTGTTGAAAAGGCTATCCTTCCTCCATTGAATGGCTTTTGCACTTTTGTCAAAATTCAGTTGGGCATATTTGTGTGGGTCCATTTCTGGGTTCTCAGTTCTACTTCACTGATCCAGGCGTCTATCCCTCTGCCAATACCTGTTTACTTTAACTATATAATCAATCTTACAATCAGATAGACTGATTCCTCCCACTTTATTATTTTCCAAATTATTTTAGCTATTCTAGTTCTTTTGCCTTACCACAGAAATTTTAGAGTAATCTTGTCTATAGCTACAAAAAACCTTGCTGGGATTTTGATAGGGATTTCTTTAAACTTGATATTAATTTGGAGAGAAATAAATTTTTCCCTATGTTGAGTCTTTCAATCCATGAACACATTATGTCTCTCTATTTATTTAGGTCTTCCTTCTTTCATTAGCATTGTGTAGTCTTCAGCATACAGTCCTGTACATGTTTTGTTAGATTTACACATAACCATTTCTTTCTTGCCTTTTTAGCGATGATAAATGGTATTGTATATTTAATTTTGGTATCCACATGTTCATTGCTACTATAGAGTATTACAATTGATTTTCATATGTTTATCTTTGATCCTGTGACTTCGGTGAACTCACTGATTAGTTCTAGAAGTTTTTTTTTTTTAGATTCTTTGGGAGTGTCTGCATAGACAGTCATGTCATCTGCAAATAGGGACAGCTTTATTTCTTCCTTTCTGATCCGTACGCCCTTTTATTCCCCTTTTGCCTTACAGCACTGGCTGGAACTCCCAGCAATAAACTGAATAGGAATGATCTGAGCAGACATTCTTGCCTTGTTCCCAATGTTGAGAGTTTTTACTATGAATGGGTATGGAATTTTGTCAAATATTTTTTCTGCATCAATTGATATGATTAAGCAATTTTTCTTCTTTAGCTTTTAGACATGGTAGATTACACTGATGGATTTTAAAATACTGAACCAGACTTGCATCCCTGGAATAAACTTACTTTGTCATGGTGTATTTTATATACTGCTACATTCTATTTGCTAATATTTTGTTAAGGATTTCTGTGTCTGTATTCATGAGGGATATTGATTTGTGGCTTTCTTTTTGGTACTCTCTTTGTGTTTGTTTGTTTTGGTATCAGGGTAACACTAGCTTTATAAAATGAATTGGAAGTGTTCCCTCTTCTATTTTCTGAAAGAGATTGTGTTAATTCTTCTTTAACTGTTTGGCAGAATTCTTGTAAAATGGTTAGAGCCTGAAGATTTCCTTTTTTGTTAAGTTTTTAAATTACAAATGCCATTTCTTTAATACTTAATGTTGTTGTTAGCTGCCGTGGAGTTATAGGGCTATTCAAACAATCTCCTTCATATTGAGTGAGTTGTAGTAATAGGTGTTTTTTTAGGAAGTGGTCTGTTTCATGTTAAGTTGTCAAATTTATGTGTGTAGAATTGTTCATAATAGTCCCTTATTAAACCCATTGCCATCAAGTCAATTTCGACTCATAGCAACCCTATAGCACAAAGCAGAACTGCCCCCAAAGAATTTCCAAGGAGTGGCTGGTGGGTTCAAATTGCCAACCTTTTGGTTGGCAGCCTGAGCTCTTAACCAGTGAGACACCAGGGCTTCATTCCCTTATTATTCTTTTGATTTCATGCAGGGTCTGTAGCGGTATCTGTCTCTTTCCTGATACTGATAATTTGTGCTTTCTCTTTTTTTCCTTTGTTATTCTTGGTAGAGGTTTGTTAACTATATTGATCTTTTTTCAAAGAACCAGCTTTTTGTATCACTGATTTTCTCTATTGCTTTTATGTTTTCAATTGCCTTAATTTCTGCTCTTCTCTTCATTATTTCCTTCCTGCTGCTTGCTTTGAGTTTATTTTGCTCTTCTTCTAGGTCCTTGAGATGGGAGCTTAGATTACCAATTTGAGATTCTTCCTCATGTTATGGATTGAATTGTGTCCCCCAAAATACTTGTAAATTCTAACTTCTGTGTCTGTGGTTATAATCCCATTTGGGAATGGGTTTTCTTTGTTACATTGATGATGCAGTATTAGTGCAGGGTGTGTCTTAAATCAATCTCTTTTGAGATATAAAAGACTAGATTAAACAAGCAAGTAAGCAAGCACAAATGGAAGGGAAGATACAGACCACATGATTTCCAAGCAACAGAAGCTGAAAAGAGACAAGGACTCTTTATATGGGACACACTCTATATGATTTCAATTCTTTAAATTTGTTGAGGTTTGTTTTACGGCTCAGGATATGGTCTATCTTGGTTTATGTATTCTGCTGTTGTTAGGTGGAGTGTTCAATAAATGTTGATTATATCATAGTGGTTGATGGTGTTGATGAGTTCTTCTATATCCTTACTGATTTTCTGTCTAGTTGTCCTACCAATTTTTGAGAGATGGGTGCTGAAGTCTTCAACAACAATTGTGCTATTGTTAGGTGCTGCTGAGTTGATTCTGACTCATAGCAACCCTATGTACAATAGAATGAAACACTGTCTGGTCCTGCACCTTCCTCACAATTGTTGTTTGAGCCCATTGTTGCAACCACTGCGTCAATCCATCTCGCTGAGGGTCTTCCTCTTTTTTGATGACGCTCTACTTTACCAAGCATGATGTCCTTCTCCAGGGACTGATCCCACCTGACAACATGTCCAAAGTATGTGAGACGTAGCCTTGCCATCCTTACTTCTAAGAAGCATTCTGGTTCTACTTCTTCCAAGACAGATTTGTTCATTCTTTTCGCAGTCCATGGCATATTCAATGTTCTTTGCCAACACCACAATTCAAAGGCATCGATTCTTCTTTGTTCTGCCTTATTCATTATCCAGCTTTCAACATGCATATGAGGCAACTGAAAACACCCCAGCTTGGGTCAGGTGCACCTAGGTCTTCAAGGTAACATCTTTGCTTTTCAGCACTTTAAAGAGGTCTTTTGCAGCAGATTAGCCCAATGCACTGCATCTTTTGATTTCTTGACTGCTGCTTCCACGGGTGTTGATTGTGGATCCAAGTAAAACAAAATCCTTGACAACTTCAATCTTTTCTCTGTTTATCATGATGTTGCTCACTGGTCCAGTTGTAAGGATTTTTGTTTTCTTTATGTTGAAGTGTAATCCATGCTGAAGGCTATGGTCTTCAGTCTTCACCAGTAAGTACTTCAAGTCCTCTTCACCTTCAGCAAGCAAGGTTGTGTCATCTGCATATAATGCAGATTATTAATGAGTCTTCCTCCAATCCTGATGTCTCATTCTTCTTCATACAGTCCAGCTTATTGGATTACATGCTCAGCATACAGACTGAATAAGTATGGTGAAAGGATACAACCCTGATGCACACTTTTCCTGACTTTAAACCACATATCCCCTTATTCTGTTCTAACAACTGCCTCTTGATCTATGTACAGGTTCCTCATGAGCACAGTTAAGTGCTCTGGAATTCCCATTCTTTGCAAGTTATCCATAATTTGTTATGATCCACACAGTCAAATTCCTTTGCATAGTCAATAAAACACAGGTAAACATCTTTCTGGTATTCTCTGCTTTCAGCCAGGATCCATCTAACATCAGCAATGATATCCCTGGTTCCACGTCCACTTCTGAATCTGGCTTGAATTTCTGGTAGTTCTCTGTCGATGTACTGCTGCAGCCACTTTTGAATGATCTTTAGAATCATTTTACTTGTGTGTGATATTAATGACATTGTTCGATAATTTCTGCATTCAGTTGGATCACCTTTCTTGGAAATTGGCACAAATATGGGGCTTTCAGTCGCTTGGCCAGATAGCTGTCTTCCAAACTTCTTGGCATAGACGAGTGAGCACTTCCAGCACTGCATCTGTTTGCTGAAATATCTCAATTGGTATTCCATCAATTCTTGGAGTCTTGTTTTTCGCAATGCCTTCAATGCATCTTGGACTTCTTCCTTCAGTACCATCAGTTCCTAATCATATGATACCTCCTGAAATAGTTGAACATTGACCAATTCTTTTTGGTATAGTAACTCTGTGTGTTCCTTCCATCCTCTCTTGATGCTTCCTGCAACGTTTAATATTTTCCCTTTAGAATCCTTCAGTATTGCAACTCCAGGCTTGACTATTTTCTTCAGTTCTTTCAGCTTGAGAAATGCAGAACGTTCTTCCCTTTTGGTTTTCTATCTCCAGATCTTTGCACATGTCATTATAATACCTTGTCTTCTCCAGCCCCCCTTTGAAATCTTGTGTTCAGCACTTTTACTTCTTCATTTCTTCCTTTTGCTTTAGCTACTTGACGTTCAAAAGCAAGTTTCAGAGTCTCCTCTGACATCCCTTTTGGTCTTTTTTTCCTTTCCTGTCTTTTTAATGTTCTCTTACTTTCTTCATGTATGATGTCCTTGATGTCATTCCACAACTCATCTGGTCTTCGGTCATTAGTGTTCAATGCGTCAAATCTGTTGAGATGGTCTCAAAATTCAGGTGGGATGTACTCAAGGTCGTACTTCGGCTCTTGTGAACTTGTTCTAATTTTCTTCAGTTTCAACTTGAACTTGCGTATGAGCAACTGATGGTCTGTTCTGCAGTTGGCCCCAGGCCTTGTTCTGACTGATAATATTAAGCTTTTCCATCATGTCTTTTCACAGATGTAGTCGATTTGATTCCTGTGTATTCCATCTGGCGAGATTCACATGTATAGTCGCCCTACATGTTGTTGAAAAAAGGTATTTGCAATGAAGAAGTCGTTGGTCTTGCAAAATCCTCTCATGTGATCTCGCATCATTTCTATCACCAACGCCATAGTTTCCAACTACTAGCCCTTCTTCTTCTTTTGGTACCACAATTGTTGATTTGTCTGTTTCTTCTTTCAATTCCAGCAGTTTTTGCTTCACGTATTTTACAGTTCTGTCATATGGTGCACACCCATTTAGAATCGCTACGTCTTCCTCTCATATTAAAAAGGTGGGTTGACCTTTTTACTATTATATAATGTCCCTCTCTGTTTCTGGTAACTTTCTTTGTTTTGAAGTCTATTTTTTCTAATATTAATATAGCCAACCACTCCTGCTTTCCTTTCACGAATGTCTGTGTGATATATCTTCTTCAATTCTTTTACTGCACGTTTCTAGAAAGCATATAGTTGGACCATGCCTTTTGCAGAAAGCATCAAAAGAAGATGAAAGGAATACACAGTCACTGTACCAAAAAGAAATGGTTGATGTTCAGTCACTTTAGCAAGTAGCATATGGCACTGAAGACAGAAGTCAAAGACACACTGAAGATGTTGCTGAAGATCAAGGCTCCAGGAACTGACAAAATACCAACTGAGATGTTTCAACAAGGATGCGGTGCTGGAAGTGCTCACTCATCTATGCCAGGAAATTTGGAAGACAGCTATCTGGCTAAGCGACTGGAAGAGATCCACATTTATGCCTATTCCAAAGAAAGGTGATCCAACTGACTGTGGACATTACTGAACAATATTATTAATATCACACACAAGTAAAATTTTGCTGAAGATCATTCAAAAGCGGTTGCAGCGATACATCAACAGGGAACTGCCAGAAATTCAAGCCAGATTCAGACCAGTACGTGGAACCAGGGATATCATTGCTGATGTCAAATGGATCCTGGCTGAAAGCAGAGAATACCAGAAAGATGTTTACCTGTGTTTTATTGACTGTGCAATATGGAAGAGGGGCACGTCCTTGTTACTGCCAGGTGGAGATACAAGTCCAAGTTTCCCACTCAGCTTCCACTGACCCCTGAGGGAAAGGCTCCTTGTTATCGCTGGGTGGGGGTTAGAGTTCCAGCTCCCCACATGCTCTCCACTGACACTGTGGTGGGTGCTACCTCGTTACTGCTGGGCAATGATTAAGGTCCTGACTCTCCACTAGGTCTCCTCTGACACCACCCCAGAGGGGAGGGGATAGTGCCTTGTTACTGTTGGGTGGGAGTAGAAATCTAGGCTCCTGCCATGGTCTCCACTGACACTGTGGGCACAGCTGGGGAGTGGCTTGTTACTGGTCAGTGAGGATGAAATTTCTGGCTACCTACTTGGCCATCTCTGACATCACCACAGAAAGGGTACTGAGGTCCTTGTTACATTCTGGTGAAGGAAGACGTCTCAGCTCGCCACCCAGCCTTTGCTGGTATCGCTGGGATGAGGCTACAGTTTTTTTCTGTGATGAATGGCTGGAGCAAGGCAGTTATGGATTAAAAGTTTTCTGACTTACTAATCGGCTTGTTAAGTCTAGAGAGAGTAGACTTTTGTTGGGGCTTTTTTTTTTTTTTTTGTCTCCGTCTGTTGGTGTTTCAAGAGCCCTGGTGGCATAGAGATTAAGCACTCGGCTGCTAACGGAAAGGTTGGCAGTTGGAACCCACCAGCTGCTCCGCGGGAGAAAGATGCGGTAGTCTGCTTTCGTCAAGATTTATAACCTCGGAAGCCCTACAGGGCAGTTCTACTCTGTCCTTCAGGGTCAATGAGTCAATCGACTGGACAGCAGTGGGTCTGGTTCTGGTTTTGGGTTGGTGTTTCTGCACTGCAGCTTCTTTAGCTCCAGGTCTGAATATATGAGACTAAAAGAAAACCGAAGGAACTCACTCACCACCATGAGCGATACAGTGAAAACTATGAGAGCCGAAACTTGACGGGACTGCCTTGTTTTTCCAGGTCTCACAAGTTTTCCACCTCTGACGGGGTGCAGTCACCACTTTTCTATCACTCTCTAATGGAAAATATTTGAGTTTTCCTTCTCTAACAGGTTTCTGCCTTATACAGGTTCCAGCTTTCGTACGTTTTACTGTATAAAGTGTCATTTGCAACAACAAAGATGCTGAGCTACCATATTTTAAATCTTATTTTATTTAGTTTTATTTATAGTATGCATTGCTCATTTGTAGAACTCATTGCTATCTGAAATAAGTATATTTATGTGTTTCCTTGTTATTTCCTGTCTCTTCCCAATAGACTACATGCTTCCTAACAGCAGGGACTTTCTTGTTCTCTCCAATATCTGCCCCCTAATCACCTAAAATACTGCCTGGCACATAGTCAATAACACTGGCTTGTGAAGTGTGAAGATTTAGCATAAGCTCGACCTCCTCTAAGATTTGTGTACTCTTCTAGTTCATAGCTATGCTACTTCTCCTTCTTGAACTTAAAGAATCTATGTAGCAATTCATAACGTGCTGCCTTTAATAACGAATACCAATGTCTTCTTCCTTGGTGATTCAACATTTTACTGTAATCTGACCCTTAATATATTCCTATATGAACTTCCTAACTAGATACGAAGGTCATGAGGACAGACAAATACCAACTAGATGCCTGCCAGGGCTGTGCTGGGGCTGAAAATCCAACAAGAATAACACAGCAATTGTCCCTGCTGTCACTAAGCTTAAAATTTTCCAGGGTACCCCCGACAGGGCATCACTCTTGGATGGAGCTCATATGGTTTGCCTATTATGTAACTGATTAAAAGCTCTGACCCATTTGGGGTACAAAGTAAGGATAACTGAAAACAGTTATAAATTAATGGAATATTATTATTAGGCAAATAAATAACAGGGATCCCTGGTGTTGCAACGGTTAAGTGCATGACTGCTAACCGAAAAGGTTTTTGGTTTGAACCCACCCAGCCACTCTGCAGAAGAAAGACCCAGTGGTCTGTTCCCATTAAGAAAACCCTATGGGGCAGTTCCACTGTCACACGGGGTTGCTATGAGTCGAAAATCGACTCAACGACACCTAACAACAACAAATAAATGACAGTGCATTATTTTAAAGTATAAATGAACTGAAATAATGCCAGCATTTATACATACGCATTAGGTATTCACTATGAGTCAGAACTGACTCCATGGCCATGGGTTTGGTTTTGGTTATTAGTTATTTCACTTACATTATCTCATCCATTCCTCACAAAACTCCTCTAGGTAGATTGAAACTATTTTTTTAACAGATGAAGAGACTGAAACTCAGGGGTGAGAAGTGACTTGCCCAACACTGAACAATCAGTAGGTGACCTGAAACTAGGTCTGTGTGCAATGCTTCAAAGTCTGTTTAAGGAAATACAGACTGCTACTTCAATCCTGAAAATCATTATTCACTTATACGGTATTTCTTGGGTACCTCACGGAGTTGTTCCACCAGTTCTTTTTCTTCTCTCATCTGTTCCATCTTTCTCCGAATTGTAAACTGCGGGTCTATAGATTCCAAATTTCTCTGAGGTCTTAGAAATACTGTAATATAAAGAAAAAAGAGGCTTTATATAGCACCTTCTACAGGTTGCCATACACGGCTACTCAGATTTAAATGAAACAAACAGTGTCTTTATTCATCCCAAATAATTCACTCACCACTGATGGAAACAAAGACATTCCCAACTGACATGGAAAGCTTGGTTAGCGTATTCTAAAGGAGACTATGGAGTCCCTGTGTGGTGCAAACGGTTAACACGCCCGACTGCTAACCAAAAGGTGAGAGGTTTGAGTCCAGCCAGAGGCACCATGGAAGAAAGACCTGGCGATCTACTTCTGAAAAATCAGCCACTGAAAACCCTATGGTGCAGTTCTACTCTGACACACCCGGGGTTGCCATGAGTCGGAATCAACTCAATGGCAACTGGCTTTTAAAGAAGACTATATTTTAAGTTATCTGTATTTAAGTTATACTATATTTAAGTTAGGAGCCCTGGTGGCACAGTGGTTAAGAGCGTGGCTGCTAACCAAAAGGTCAGCAGTTCGAATCCACCAGCTGCTCCTTGGAAACCCTCTGGGGCAATTCTACTCTGCCCTATAGGGTCGCTATAAGTCAGAATCGACTCGAGGGTGACAGGTTTTTTCGGTATATTTAAGTTATACTGGTTGTATAAACTCACAAGCTGTATTTTTTTTGGTGCTAATAAACCGGATCCAGGGAAGGGTTTGGGCCGTCACTGGAACTGTCCCAGGCTGCTTCTCTGACGGCTGTCCCTCCTCTTTCACTTCCTCGTTGCTTCATTCTAAGTTTTCCATTGCATGCTTCACAACCTTTTCATTAAATTCAGATCATTTGTTTTATGTAAGAAGAGTCTAGAATTTCTCGATGTGTTAAAAATATGCACAGATTAATGTTTTTGTTGGCATGACATTTTTCACATGTATGGGTTAAGAGCTGAGTAACGATACCCAGCACTGCATTTTTAAGTGTGGAGTGGAAAAATACTGTCATGTTACTGACAGTGTATCCAGAAAGTTAAGTCTTTTAGAGGTGAGCATAGACTCCTTCTAGAAAGGGTGGCAAGATCAGAGGCAGCTTAAGAGATCATCATTGGCTACAGATTTTTAAAGTTACAAGAACAGGAAGCCACAGCAGTTCTTCCTCCCAAAGGAAGAGTAAGCCCCCTGCCCCAGAGAAAACGGATGCTTCTAAGCCTGTGAAGGATAACATATTTTAAAGATGAATAAAGAAAATACACAATATTTTACATATGGCAGAGTGATAATAGCAAGGGTCTTAATTTTTACCACGATACAAGGCTGAGAGTTGATTTAAACTCGAATTTTTACGTTCCTTGAGGTTTTTGGAAACCCTGGTGGCGCAGTGGTTAACAGCTTGGCTGCTAACCAAAAGGTCAATAGTTTGAACCCACCATAGTTTGAATCCACCAGGTGCCCCTTGGAAACTCTATGGGACAGTTCTACTCTGTCCTATAGGGTCACTATGAGTCGGAATCGACTCTATGGCAATAGGTTTGGGTTTTTTGGTTTTGAGGTTTTTATCCTATTAAGCCTGTCGACTTCCCATGCACACTAGAGGGGGCGAAGGAGCTGTTCTGAGCCATATTTGGTTTTTGGTTCCTCTGTCCTGCAGACCTTAAGCCTGTGTGTGTTGGGGAAAGTGGGGGAAGTCCTACAAAAAATCTTGGGCAAAGAACTTCAGTTTTAGAAATCAAAGCCACACAGAAAGATGCCCTGGCATACTGCAATTCTACTAGTTTCAATCACCACAATTTAAAAAATGTAGAATAAGAAGAGGATGCAATGTTTATTCTACCCTGATGAAAATCTCTTAATGTGGTTCTTTGGAGACCTTTTCAATCTACTGGGTTCTTAAAAATTAAATCTGGTTTACAAATAATTCTTTGAAGAAAAAGATTTGAGTCCATACCATATAATCAATTGTCCTCACCCAACTATGACATTTTAAATCTCAATTTGTACTTTTGAGCCAAACCACCTTAATAAATGACTTGTATTATACCTCTTGCATTTCAGTATTTTCTTTCTCAATTGGTTCTGATCAAAACCAAAACCAAACCTGTTGCTGTTGAGTCGATTCTCACTCATAACGACCCTATGGGACAGAGCAGAACTGCCCCATAGGGTTTCCAAGAAGCAGCTGGTGAGGTCGAACTGCCGACCTTTTGATTAGCAGTTGAGCTCTTAACACTGCCCCACCAGAGCTCCAGTTGGTTCTAGGATATTTAAATCAGCATTCTGATGCTCTGTGAAGACTACAGAGTTGAAGCATCTGAATAAACCCCTGACTTACAGTTAAGACCAAGCAAATGGCGAAAGAGAATGATCTAATAATGCATGTTAACATCTTCTGGGGTCTGAAACAGGAGTCGGCCTGTGGGCAGGGCCTCTGCTGCAGGCCCACTCAGGGATGTCACAGGCAAAGAGAGTCAAAAGTGTGTCTCAGGAGGCTGCCATCAAGGCCCAAAAAAGCCGGACCCCACAGGAAGTGCGACCGACTGCTTCAAGCAAGACCAGCAGGGGAAAACCGGGAAGTAAAGAAAAGTCCGACAAATTAAGAACCGTGGAAAGAAATGAAGAATGTGTTAAACTTGCTTTTACACTAGAAGGAGCTCCTAGGTGGTGGAAACACTTAAGCACTCAGCTACTAAGTGATAAGTTGGCAGTTTGAATCTACCCAGAGATGCCTCAAAAGAAAGGCCTGGTGATCTGCTTCCGAAAAATCAGCCACTGAAAACCCTATGGAGCACAGTTCCACTCTAATACCCATGGGGTCACCATGGGTTGCAGTCGACCTGACGGCAACTTTTTTTTTTTTTTCCACCATATAAAGCCATACAAAAACTACCCATTTAAGAGTAGTAACCAGAAGATATATCAAAATGTAAAATATAGAATGAATCCACACTCCCAAAGAAAAGAAGTCAACTAAATTTACCCAAGAAGTCAAGGAACGTAGATAGAAATGCGTAATACACACACAGCCAGCAAGCGGCACCCCAACACTGTTTACACGAAGGTAATGTTTTCTTTGGAGGTTATATTTTCCTTTGCTTTTTTTTCTGGCGGTAATCTTATCCAATACAGCATGTTTAATATTTTTAATATGTTTTTACTGGCAGATTTCATTCCGAACATGAAACTGTCAGGAAGTTAAATGAACCATGAGCTTTTGTTTAACAGCACACAGTTCAAGTATCTACGCCTCGTTGGGGCCCTCCGTGAGGTATCAGGATCGGGCAGTAGTGTTTGCGTCTTAGTTTCCTAGCATCTCTTTTCATCTTACATTCCTTTGTGCCTTAAAAATACAAAATGCATGTTTGGGTATCTGCTGTATGAATGTCAGGCGATTAATGTTAAAACACACTTGGACTGTAGTTTTCCACATGACCACTTCATATGCACATAAAATTATCGGAAACCGTGACTGTAATACCACGGGTTTTCTAGAATACTTGAGAATTTAAAATAAACTCCTTTAGGCTAATAAATATATTGAACATGACAGTGATTAGCTTATTTTGCAGGTTTGTCATGACGGGGAATTATACCAGGACTATCAAAAGGTAGCTCTGATTACAGTACCTGAGTTTTTTTGTTTTTCCCCAAGTTTTATTTTCTTCCTTGCAGTACAGGCCAAATTCTACTGGTTTTCCCATTATCTCTGCCTCTTCCTCCACTCTCCTCCCTGTCCTCACCCCCGAGCTGGCAGTAATGTCTGTCTCCTATGAACTCACAAAATTCTTATCTGTGTCTCTTACGGCACACACATCACTCTCCACTTCACAGTACAGATGTTTCTCTCCATTATGTTTATGACTGTTTATGTCTGCTTTCAATGTGTACCCTCCACCCCACCCCCAACTCTCAAACCCACCCGTCACAAAGCAGTGAGTTGGGCAGGATGAGCTTGTCATATGAATACATGAAACAATTGCTTCAAAAACTCCCTCATTCAATGACGAGTCTATTTAGACAGTATCTCTGCAGTGAAGATTATTCTATCCCGATAATGAGTTATCTAAATTTCTCCTCTCATGAGAAATTTCTTAAAGCTTCGTTTCCAGGTTTAAAAGCATTAGACTCTGAAATAAAAGTTCCATGAAAAGGAAGATCTTGTCTGTCTTTTGCTGAGATGTACCCACAGTAACAAGCACCATGCCTAGGACATAATAAACATTCAGTAGATACCTGGAGGAGTCCCTGGGTGGTTCAAACAGTAACGCACTCAGTTGCTAACCAAAAGGTAGAGATTTGAGTCCACCCAGAGGCACCCTGGAAGAAGGACCTGGCAATCTACTTCCAAAAGGTCACTGCCATTGAAAATCCTACACAGCGCAATTCTACTCTGACACGTGGGGTTGCTATGAGTTGGAATCGACTCAACAGCAACTGGTTGCTTGACTAGAAATTTGAGGATGTGCAAAGAAACCATTTCTCTAATTGTTGTAAGAGTATCTTTCAGTGACACAACCAATGTCCACTGCTCTGAGAACTGCCTGAAATGCTACTTATAATTATTACATGAAATGCACCCTTTGCACAAAAATGCTCAGTCCTGTATTATTAAAATTTATTACCTAAATTTAACTCAATGAGAGATTTCTCTGTGGAAATATGAGGTTTTCCAAAAGACCACTAAAAAAAAAAAAAACAAAGAAAAAACATAAATCCGTTGCCATCAAGTCGATTCCAACTCATAGTGACCCTATAGGACAGAGGAGAACTGCCCATAGGGTTTCCAAGGAGCGGCTGGTGGATTCGAATTGCCGATTGTTTAGTTAGCAGCCAAACTGAGTTCTTTAGTGGTTTCCTTTACAGTTAAGAACCTGTAACGGGTGTCAAGTTTAATATACAAAAATTCAAGAGCAGCAGCACAGTGGCTTTGAGAAGATATCGTGGGCTTTCAATCCAGGCTAATGAGAATCAAAAATCTGACTAGCTCATTCATTTCCTTCTGGTGTCCAAAAATGAATCAGATGCATCCCCTGCCCTCAAAGTGTTCAAACTTCATCTCTGTGGTCGTGGACAATTTACTTAACCCACTGGCTTTTAACCCTGGTTGCTCATTAACATCACATAAAGAGCTTTAAAAACTTTACAGTGCCTGGATTCCAGGCTAGACCAAATAAATTAGCATCTCTGAGTGTAGAGGCTGGGCATCTAGCGTTTTAAAAATGCCTGGGTGATTCTAATGTGAAGCCAAGTTTAGGAACTACTGCAAAACCTCTCACATCTTCAGTTTCCTCAGGGGAAAATACACCTGTAGTGCCATATTATTGTAATGAATTAGAGAAAATGTCTGGAAACTGGCCCAAGGTGGGTCTGTCCATTCTCTGGTGATATTTTAAAAATAAACTTTAAATCAGTGTAAATCAGCACTCACCAAGTCATGGCAAATGAAAAAGGGAAAATCATTCAAAAGAAGAGAGGAAGAGATGAAGGATTTTTTGCCTTCAAAGTGAAGGCGAAAAGGACACATGACGAGCAGAAAGAGAACACAAGAGCAAGGGAAACAGCGGAAGTTAGGTTTTGTCAAGGTAAGAAGACACTAAAGTGGAAGAGGTCCATCCAGTCCCAGGGGTGGAAAGACCTACATCCACACTTCCACCTCCTCCTCAGCCATAGTACGAGACAGAACTTTGGGGACATGGGAATTCAAACTCCTAAGAGCTTTCTGGACAGTTTGTCATTCATAAAAATCTCTTTGCACAATGAGTTCTAGAGAAAATGTGGAATTTAAAGTGAGATATTTTTGGAATGAAATATTGGAAAGAATCGAAATGAAAGGAAAATGCTAATATAAAGCAAGACAATGAGCAAGGTATAAAAATGCCAACTTTACAAAAAAAAATAGTAAAAAAACCAAACCAAACCCATTGCCGTCAAGTTGATTCCAACTTAGAGTGACCCTACAGGACAGTGTAGAACTGCCCCATAAGGTTTCCAAGGAGCAGCTGGTGGATTCAAACTGCCGACCTTTTGGTTTGCAGCCGTAACTCTTAACCCTGTGCCACCAGAACTCCAAAACTAGTAAAGAATTAAAAAAAAAAAAAAAAATCAATGGAAGGGCAAGTTACATTCTATGGGGTTGATATGGTAATAACATGCTGTTCATCCACAAAGGTTAAGAGATAACTGGATATTGGATAAAGGAGAAAATGTGAGGAAACAAAACTGATGTGGTAATTAGCTTGGAAATGCCAAGATACATATTGAGTAGGATCTCCCACTTAAGAGGAACAGGCAAGAACATTCCTCTTGCAACACTAGCTCACATATTTGTGGATTCATATAGTGCAGCTGTCAGTTTGCAGTACTGTGGTGGTTTGTGTGTTGTTATAATACTAGAAGCTATGCCACCAATATTTCAAATACCAAGGTCACTCATGACAGACAGGTTTCAGCAGAGCTTCTAGACTAAGATACACTAGGAAGAAAGGCCTGGTGATCGACTTCTGAAAATGAGCCAATGAAAACCCTATGGATCACAACAGAACATCGTCCAATACGGTGCTGGACATCATCAGGAAAGACCAATTGCTAGAGAAGAGCATCATGTTTCATAAAAGTTGAAGGTCAGCAAAAACGAGGGAAGCCTTTAATAAGATGAACTGACACAACAGCTATAACAATGGGCTCAAACGTACCAACGATCATGAAGGTGGCATATGGACCAGGCAATGTTCTGTTCTGTTGTACATGGGGTCACCATGAGTTGGAGCCAACTTGATGACAACTAATAGCAACGTTAATTTTTGAAAATGTATTCAAATCACAAGGTAAAATTTAGCCCACAGAAAATGAAGATGAACATGAAACATCTGATCTGGGAAGCTACACAAATAATTGTAAAGAACACTTCTAAACCAAAAATTACCTGTTGCCCAGGGCATACTATAGAAAAAAAATTGAAAATAGGGAAAAACAACCACCAAATATTGGACATGACTGACTGGGCCACAGAATATGGAAAACAATCCCTTGATTATTACTGTGATGCAGCATAATAGCTGTACGTCAGTTCCTGGAATTTTCACTCATAGAAAAAACACCCCAAAAATACAGCAAGGTTGTTTTCTTTTTAGAAAGATTTCACAATGATTATTTTCTAGGGATATCTTAGGATTTTAATAAAAAGAAGGCAGACTGGATTAGTACTTTGTCTATACTGTCCTCAATAAACAACTACAGAATAAACATTGGCACAGTAAGGATGAGACGATCTGAGAATCAGCTGGTTAGACTGTCTGAGGTTGACCCTATCTATTTTCACCTCTAACTAGCAGCGTGACCCGGGCAGGTCACCTCACCTTGCTGGCTTTAGTTGGTTCATCTATAAAGATAAAAATTCAGTTTCTAACATAAGATGTCTAGTCCTTTCTAAGCTTAAAAGAAAGCTTTCAAGTTTCAGATATCATGCCTAAGGAAATACCAAACTGCACATAAATCTTTCACCCAGGCTTTATTTCCTCGAACAACATCAGCCCCAGAAATAGCAACGCTTCCCAAAAAACAAAAATGCCTCCCCCTTTCTTTTTAGGTAAAGGAAAAGTTTATCAACAAAGTTTCCATTTAGCTCCTCTGCAACTTTTAGAATTTAAAATAAGATGATATAAGGAAGGGCTTTTGCTTCATTGTTGTTGCTGTTTTCAATCATATTTATTTTTCAGTTAAGAATTTTAGAAGCATATATATACTGAATTTCCTTTTATAACTGACCTTTCAAAGTCTACATTATCCTTTTACATAAGGCAACTGGATCAGCATTTTTGGTTGAATTCTGACCAGGAACCACAGCAAGTTTTTTTAAAGGATATATTTCCTATGTATTACATATGACATGGAGCCCTGGTTGCACAGTGGTTAAGAGCTACATCTGCTAACCAAAAAGGTCAGCAGTTTGAATCCACCAGCCGCTCCGTGAAAACCCTATAGGGGCAGATCTATTGTCCTATAGGGTTGCTATGAGTTGGAATCGACTCAACAGCAACCGGTACATATGACATATTTAGATAAAAAATATTATCCGAGACTATATCTTCCCATTGTATTTGCATTGTGGTTATACCTCACAATCACTTTTTGTCCCAATAAATCATACTCTGCATCATTTAACATTACTTCTATCACTTTGTATTTTGAAGTAAAATGTGTAAAATCTTGAACTAGCATTAGACTAGAATGGAGACTAACATATTGTGGTATTAGATCAAAAAATTATATTTATTTTAATCTCTTAGGCTATTTAAGCTATTTAATGGCACAAATTAAAAGACACCCATATTTGTTCTGGCTGGGTGCCCTCAATTTTTTATTTGTACTTTTGATTCTCAGGCCAAAATTCTTCTTTTAACTTTTTTTTTTTTTAATTGTACTTTAGGTGAAGGTTTACAGAGCAAATAGTTTCTCATTAAACAGTCAGTACACATATTGTTTTATGACATTGATTAACAACCCCACAACATGTCAACACTCTCCCTTCTTGACCTTGGAAGACCTTTTTTTTGGTGAAAATATACACAGCCAAAGTTACACCATTTCAAAAATTTCTACATTCTCAGGCCAAAATTCTTGAATATTATCTAGACTAATTCACCCTCAAGAAAGTATCAAAAGTCAAAATGTGCAAATAATTTGGAAAAAAAAAAAAAAAAAGGAAGAGAAGACAAGTAATTTCTCTTTTTAGGTCTGTCCCAACATGTAAGTTATTTTTGGTACAACACTCTAGGATCAGACAAGGTACCTTTTAATTACCTTAAAATCTCACATGGTAAGCACAGATAATAAAAGATCAAACTCTAAATACATTTAGTTCAGAAGCAGGAGCAAGCAGAAATCACCCAAATACACAAATTCCAAATCTCTGAAAACAAGCGACAAACCAAACAACCCTAGCAGAAAAGACACAGCAGAAATCATTTTTAATTCCTCCCCAAAATTCAGACTATTCAAGATAATCAGACTAGTATGAAAAACTGCTAGAGAACAGTCCACATGCGCTTTTCTAGCCTTTACTCAGGATCTCCTGTACCAGGCATGCAGTTGAACATTATCTTCAGCTGCACAGAAATGTTCAGTCTTTCCACTGGCTGATTAATGAGCAAATTGAAGGATACATACAAAGCCACCTACCATTGTCACTGTCTCCTTCAGATGGAATGCTGTAGCTAGAGCTGTCCCATGTTTGTGCCTGTGTAAGTTTGTTGAAGGAGACAGGAGGAAGAGTGAGGGCAGGGTCTGCAGGAGAGCAAGAGAGCCAGTCCGCGTATAGTTGCACAAGGACCAGGAAAAACCAAAGGGGCAGCAGCATTGCACAAATGGTATAAGGGTTGCATGGAAATGAAGTGGATTTCATTTATATGGGATTAATTTCAAATGTACAATATAGGAGGAGAATGAAAGATGGTGCATGGAATAAAAAGAATGATAAAAGTGAGTATTAGTACTTATCAGTCATATACTTTGCATGCAGTTAATAACTGTTAATCGTAATAGTTCCGCAAACCCAGATTTAAAGTACTAATGAAACATGTCAGTTGGCAGAAAGAAAGAGTACCCACAGATTATGTAGATAAAAAGCAAAAGACCTACTAGACACCTTTTTCAAAGACTTTCCAAGTAACTAACACTCTTAGCAAATAGTTTCACACAAAAAGTTTGGTTACCTAAGACAATGCTTAATATAGGTATAAATATATCTATTATTTAGAAATAAAATTATTACAGAATCAGTATTTTTCATTCATGGTTTTTTTCCTAAGGAAATGTAGAATTTCTCTTTAAAGACATCTCTAAGTCTACTGGCATGCTTTATCGGTAGCTGAATCTAGACAACTCTTTCCTCAACCCTTTAACACACAGACCTCTCATTACTGTCTTTGATACTGGTCAATATAAAAACAATTTCGACACTAGTAGAGGTTTTTAACAAACCCAGTTAACCAACAGATGCCAATCAATTTCAAGCACTTTTGAGTTGGTGATTTATGAAAATGGTAATATCTTTTTATTGTATTAAATACAGTAACTTCACATGTCCAGGAGACATCTAATATAATTTTTTATTCAATCATAAGGCAGGGCTAGTAAAATAAATACACATGGTTTTAGGAATGAATATTTGGGTGTGTACAATTTTGTTTCTTTGGGGGTAAATCAAAGAATATCCTTTTCCCCAAAAAAAGTTCCTTGAAAGGAAACTATCAGCCAACTTTCAGAATCTAAGTTCTTCCAACTTGCTATTTTTTATTTATAGCACAGAAATCACATAAATTCACATACTTAATTTTAAAATAAAGATTAACTGGCTTTTAAAAGTTCCAGAGCTACTCAATCAAAAATGGTTTCTATCCTTCTTAATCATATGATCCTCAGTTAAGATTACTATATATATATTATTTCCAAGAAAATGTAAAAAATACATACAGTAATAATTTCAAATTACTAAATAAAATGACACAATCCAAATATATCATTCTAGTTTTATAAAATTCCAATATTTCAGCTGGTATTTCTAAAGATAAGTTAGTATTATTTATAGCAACAAAGGAGACAGAGCTTTCAATAACCAGCACAATTTCCACATCAAGAGGAAATGGTCTTTGTTTTCTGCTGTGTAGAATAAATACTCCATTTATTTTTCACCACTACAAAGAATGTGAAATGGTTTCACAGAGCAAGTACACTGTAAGCCCTAAATTTGATGAGCTGAGTTTGGAATCTATAAAAGGAATAAAAAAAATCACAGAAACAATTTTTAAACTGAATTGCAAAAATGCGCATTCAGAAGAATACTGTTCTTTGGAGATTTATTCAACTTTTAATTTGCTCGATATGAAAATATTTTGAAATGGTGTACAACTGTCTGCAAGGATCAGGAGAAAGTCATAGCACAATTGGAGGTCCTGGTTATATAGAGACCATATTCGCGGCATCCAATCACTGAAGGCCTGGATGAGGGGAGGGGTGCCTGGTCTGACCTCCGTTTCTCCCAGCACCAACCTGACGCTGTGGAAGTGGAAGCCCCACGCAGGGCCCACTGCCCAGCTCGGGCCACATATGCTCAGTGCTCTAAATGAGGTGGCCAGCATTTGAGCTTTATTTCATGTACCGTTTGGCTCTCCATAAAACATCCACTAGCCCTTGGAACACGCAAGGTATTTTTCTCAAATGGCTTTGCCTGAGGGCCCGTTCAAAATGCGAGGAAACCATTACACCTCGTCACGATCAATAACTTGCTCCAGAAATTAAAAAAAAAAAATTGCTTTTTAAAGAGTCATGTTTTGGCATATGTTTTGTTATGTATATTTTCACAATAAAAAAATAAAAATAAAAAAGCAAACTAGAAAAAAAAAGTGTCATCTTTGTTCTTTTTCTATGGGTACCCTTCTTCAAAATATACATATGTATAACTTCTGCTGTTGCCAAAATGCTTCACTGGAAAACCAAAGAGCATATGAGGTCCTGATTAGCTTTTGCTTTAAAGTGTCTGAGTCTTTTAACAGAATTTGTTTAAAAGCACTAATAGTGAGTGTATGCTACAAGCCAAAGAATCAAAAAGATTAAAACAAAGAAGAACCTAAAAAAAAAGGTAAACAGTACCAGAACTTGAAATAAATGGAAAAAAACAAACAAACAGAAGAACCACATTTCTATACATAGTCCTTCTTTTTAAAATGAGTAATTATTTTGCACTTTGCTATAATTTGCTTTTGTGAACATACTAATATTAAACTAAGAAAGTAGGTAATATTAGCAGAATGCTTTCATAAAAGTCTTTATGACTCCTGACCACTCACACAAGCCTTGAAATGATCACACTGTTATGTAAGTACATGGGACCCACCAGGCTCAGAAAGCAGCCACTCTCCCAGAGGCTGCCCTGGAAATTTCACTCAGCAGAGCCCCAGGAACCACTGGGACAAAGGGGTGGCTTTTTTATCTCCTCTGGGTTAAAAAACTCAATAGATTATTTCTTCTCCACTTAACACATGAGGGATGGAGTTTAATTCTCCCCAAATCCAGATTTCTGGGTTCCATGGAGGTGGGGTGACAAATCCACAAGCTATTTCCCTGAGATGTTCTTTTGAACCTTGAGCCTTGAGAGAATTGGTTTCTTAAAGTCACCTTTATGAGTCAAAACGGTCTAGATAAATTAGTAAATACAGTTTTGCCTTGGGCATTGGGCGAAGAGTTACCTATGTGCTGTCAGTTTTGAGAAACAGAAACTCCAAGGTCAGATAGAAGCTGTGTTTCAGGGTAAAACGTTTTTATGTAAACACTGTTCTGGCCCTGTTTCCATGGCAATGTCGTATAAGATGGGGTATAGGAATCTTTGGAAGTTCTTTCCTCTTTGGAACGTTTTTGACTCCCTAGTCGAAATTCACCCCAATTCGCAAATCGTGTATTAAATAAACTTCAATCAATTTCTGTTATTGGCTCAGTATGATCTTTTGTTTTAACACACACATACACCACCTTTTTTTTTTCTTTGTTCTGATTCCAAAGAAGGTAATTCATTACTGATAACACGGACTAAACAGCTGAATCGATAAAAACAAAGCTCCCAGATCTGGACTCCCCAAGCTGTAGCAGGGTTCTGATGTCAAGATTCAAACTCGCCAGAGCTGACAAAGATGTTCACACTAATCACGTATAAATTTACAAGGCTAATGAGAAACCACTGAAAGCTTCGTCTCCAGTGTAAGAACAGGCTCAGGCTGTAATTTACCTGATCGAGGCTTCAGGCCAAAGGGAGCTGTGCTGTTTGTGGTAGGAGAGACAGCAGGGGAATTCTCACTCATCTGTGGAGTTAGAAGGAAAGGAAATTTACAATACTAGAGCAGAACCAGACGTGCTTCTCTGGGTTCAAGGATTATCACATAACCACGACATTTTTGCATTTGCTGCTGTGTGATGAAGTCCTGGCTAAAAGTTACGATAATAAATGTATCTTCACATGGAAAGTGTTTCCAGTAGCAGAAAAAAAAAAAAAGTTGCTTTTTTGGGATTCATTCGTTTTCTTTCTTTGCTCATTAGAAAAATGTTTTATAATCATGCAAAACTAGCAATCGTTTTCTCCCGCAGCACAGGTGTGTGTGTGAGCATTTCAGTATGCATGCGCGTGCACACGCACACACACACACACCTACATCCAAAACCAGGCAACCGTGATGAAGACTCTCATAATGCTACGCAATGAGGAAACAGACAACAGTGGACAGATGTCTCCTCTACAGGGAAACCACCCTGAATCATTTACGGATAATGAGACATTCCAAATGTTGCCTATCACAGCTATTTTCATTCTGTTCGGGACAAAGCCACTCAATAAAGAGGTTCCCGTATTTGTTTGTTTGTTTTTTAATATATCTTATAAAAATTAATCTTTGATTATGAGTAGAGGCTTATGGGAGCTAACGAGAGGGAGACTGAGTCCCAGAGAATCTGCAATACTCAACTAATTACAACAGTCCTAGTGTCTGTCTTTCTGTAAAAGACATGGCAATTTGGCCATCATGAAATACCTCAGCCTTCTTTCACCTTCAGGAACCTTACCTCGTTCGGAGAATACTGGCTCCCATTACTCTGTGATGTTAGATCATTCTGCACCTTAAAGAAGGAAAATAGTGCATGGTATGTTCCGCTGAACTGTAAAACTGACAAGGCAAGAACCGTATCTTTCTTGCTTCCATCACATGCCCGGCACATAGGCACGTGATGAGGATACATTAAATTAATTCATTAGGTGTATTAAGTAGCCAAGTAGGTCACACTTACATTTTCTAAAAATACAAAGCTGTCTTCACAGAAAAATCTATCTGAACTATCACACAAACGAAGGTAAGGGATTCCAGGAGCAGAGTTCAGTCCCAAGTGCCTCACTGAACATCAGTTTACCTTCGAAGTTATCAAGCTGCCTGTTGCCCCCACCATACATCCATTTTCATTACAGGTTTTTACAAATGGTCCAAGGCAGCAGGGGTTCCCAAATACACAGAATCATACTGGGAGATCTTAATAAATGCACCTGCCTGGACCCCAAATTACCTGGGCAAATCACATGCTGTCAGTTGAGCATCAGTTTGCCTTGGCAACCACTAGGTAAGAGAGAGATTTAAGAAACTTTTTGAGGTAGAACGTGCAGGACCTGGGACTGGCCATGGAAGAAGGTTCAGGACATCCTGGCTTCCGGCAGGACTGACTGGGTGGGTGATGGTTTCACTGAGCACCACAGGGAATATGGGAGCAGTTAAGAGGGAAGTTAGTACAGCTTTAGTTCAGCCGGGCAGATAATGAGAAACTCAAGGGGGATGGAGATGAAAAGGTCAGCAGCATCTGTACATACATATCCGAACACTGGGGGCTAGCTATAGATTTGGAAGTCATTATTGTTTATGGGGTGGCTGAGTCCATGGGGGTGACCTGGTACTCCAGGGAGGGAGTATGGAAGGAGAGAAACCGTGACTGAGGGCAGAATCCTAGGCCAGCACAGGAGAAGGGCCCACAGTGGGCACACCCTAGCTTATTCTGTGCAGCTCTGCTTTCTTTTTTGGACACTCTGGGTCGTGCAGATGGTTAATGTGCTCAGCTGCTAAGCAAAAGGATGGCATTTCAAGTCCACCCAGAAGTGCCTCAGGAGAAAGACCTGGCAATCTGCTCCCAAAAGGACACATAAAGGACATTATTACATCAACTGACAAATTTGAAATATGGATGACATGTTAGATGAAAATACAATATCAACATAAATTTATGAGGTTGATAAGTGGGATATTATTATGAAAGGTAAAATCCATATTGTTAGGAAATACACACTGAAATATTTAGGGCTTAAGGGGTATGGCTGATGAAATTCAGCCTCAAATGATTCAGAAAAAAAAAAAAAAACAACTATGTGTGTATGTAACAGAGAAGGGGAGAGGGAGAGAGAGAAGAAATGATAGAGCAAATGGGATAAAATGTTAACAACTGGTAAATCTGAGTAAAGGATATATGGGTGTTTCTTATTACATATATGTATTTGTGAGCTTTTATAAGCTGAAAATTATTTCCCCTAAGAAAAAGCAGGTCTGCACAGAATCAGAAACAGCCTGTCTCAGATGGCGAGAAGAGTGGAAGGGGCTCCCTGTCGCTCCACTGCTGGGCGAGGCGATGATGCCTCCACCCAGGGAAAGAGCTGGGCCTGTGATTTTGCCTGAACACCACACCAAAGACAATAAGAGGGGGAGAATAACAACAGCAGCTAAGATCTACTGGGTGCCCTGTGTTGTGAGATCTTTCTTGAATCATCTCATTTAATGTTTACAACTGGTCTTATTATCATCCTAGTTTATGGAAAATGAGGGTAAGGCTCAGAGAGGCTAATAACCTGTGATTTGCATAATTAGCAAGTCTGAGCTGGGACTGATACCTGACCTAATTCCAGGTCGAGGTACTTAACAACCATCCATACTCTCTGGGAACATGGCTTTTTGCCTTTACCTCTCTTTTCCCCGTATTTCTTCAGCACAGAGACTTGATTCCCAAACACACAGAATCACATTGAGAGCTTTGAATAAATGCACCTGCCTGGACCCCACATTACCCGGCAAATCACATGCTGTCAGTTCAGCATCAATAAGCTTTTAAGAGTGTGAAATTGTTCTATAGTTCATGTGCGACACCTCAAGGGCTAGAAATTGGTTTGTCCACAGTCTCAGTACCTAAATCAGTCATTCTAAGCCCATTCACTATGAAGGGATGGAATAGGTTGCAACCTATGTTTCACTCTCAAGTCACCATCTCAAACTAATCTCACTATGACTTGGGTAACTTAGTCTTTCTTTGGAACTTTCTAAGCTCATCTCCAGTTTTATGTCAAAACTGCTTTCTCTGCAGCACCCAAACATCACCCCACGTAACGCTACCCAACCTACCATTACCCTGCCGCCAGGGTCCCCAGCAGTTTTCTCTTCATTATGTTCTTTTAACCCTCTTAGAAATTTCCAAAATGGTTTGTTCTTATCTTTGAAGTCCTTTCTAGTTCATTTCTATCTGGCCGGTTAACAGACTTTTTTCTGGGCTGTAAAAGCTGGACTGAACAGTCCTCCCTCCAGTTTCCTGACTCAGCACAGCTGCACTCTCTATCTGGGTTGCCACCCCCTCACTCCAGGAGACTGTCTCACACACTGTAAGCATTTAGAGTGGCTTACTGACAGCAGCCAACTCTCATCTTTAAAGGCATGTGGAGTATAATATGGTCCCAAGGTGGCACAGTCCGCTTGACTGATAACCTAAAGGTTAGTGGTTTGAACCTACCCAGTGGCACAGCAGAAGAAAGGCCTGGTGATTTGCTTCCACAAAGATTACAGCCAAGAAAACCCTACGGAGCAGCTCTACTCTGTCATACACGGTCACCAGGAGTTGGGATAGACTTGATGGCAATGAGTTTGATTTTTTTGGTTTGGTATGTAATAAGCAGGCACAAAAACTAAAGAGGGTACAAAAAACAAAACAAAAAAACTACCTGTTGCTGTGGAGTCGATTCCAACTCATAGCAACCCTATAGGACAGAGTAGAACTGCCCCATAGGGTTTTTAAAGAGCGGCTGGTGGATTTGAACCGCCGGCCTTCTGGTTAGTAGCCGTAGCTCTTAACCACTGCGCTACCAGGCCTCCAAACCAAACTCGTTCCCATCAAGTCGATTCCGACTCATAGAAAAGTTGAACAATGCATCTTAAATAAATCTGAGCACTTCCCTGGTGAACAAACCCTTTATCTCCTGATGAATCTCTACAGAACATGGCGGCCAGTATTCTGTGGCAGGATATTGCACAGAGCTCTGGCTAACCCAAGTGCAGCCTTACCTCATACAGCGGAGATGTCTCCAGCTGCATCTGACCACTGTGGGAACAAGAGGGAAAAAAGAAAGACATAAAGTGAAATTTAAAGGAAACATTTCCATGTAAAAAGAGAAATATATTGCTGCTATTAAAATGTAAACGTACTTTAATGCAGTATATTCTAATTCTAAGGCTTCGGCTGACTCCACGGGATACAGGTTTACGACTCTTCTCTCTGTAATATCTGTACTTAACCTAAAGAGTATGAAAAAAAACAACAGACCTGAGTAAATTCACTGAACTTTTAATGAATTCTATTGCTTTTGGGTCATATTTAGTTTAAAATGTTAGTATATAAAAAAGTTATATGTATCCTTATGATTAAGTGATGAAACGTTTATGATAAACTTTTCAAACAACATGGTATTTTCCCACCACATGCCAACGTATAATTTTCCATCTGCTGTTGGCATCTAGATCCAACTTATCTACTATAGAGCAGAAATTTCTGATAAAGTCATAGTCTTCATAGGTATCACATACTAAATTTTATTCTAGAACTTTATTAATTTACAGAAACAAGTAAAGTTGCTAAGAGTAAGACATAGTATATGTCTCAGGGCATTTAGCTTTCATAGGCAGACCTCTCTGATATATACTAATACCGAAAAAATAAGAATTCACAAACAATTTGATATGCATTGTTATTTTTGAAATTTTCTCACATATGGTTTTTGAATTCCTGCAATTTTAAGAAGTAGATTTGTTTTTAAGACTTATAAAACCAGGAATTTCTATAAGTTATATAGAAGTTATAAAGCCCTTTAAAGGGCAGCAATGAGTTGTTATACATTTCTACTGAAGCTGCTATCAAACTAACAATCAGAAGTCCTTGAGAGAAGAAAAGATAAAGGCAAAACAGGACAGCAATAAACAGATAAAAAATTTCTGATGTTAAGGTTGTATAAAATGTAAAGCTCCAAAATTTACTCCAATGATTCGTGGCTTAACTGTAAGTAAAAAAAAAAAGAAACAAAAACAAAACCTGGATCTATGAAACATGAGATAAAGGAAAAATTCAATGTGTATGTAAACTTTCTTATTACTAATATTTAGTCCCAAGCAGCCAGGAATAAATGACCTCTCGAAGTGCCCTCTCTTTATAAAAAGCAAAAACAGGGTTCTATTACACTAGCTCACAGAAGCATTATCATAAAATTAGAATCGTCATTTTGTAATAATTATTTCAGCATGAAAAGAAGGGCCTAAGGAGGCCAAAGTAGTGGATTATTTTATGGAGAAAATGAAATCTATGTAAAGTTTTACAACATAATATAATTTCAAAGTAGTACCCCATAAAGATGCAAATCTGAAGGCACTTGAAAGGTGGCTCAGGGATATTTCATTCCACAATGTGGAACACATCCACCATAATTCCAACTTGCTCAATAATCTTAGCAGCTCATGGACTCAGGTATTTCAGAGCTGGAAAGGAATCTGCAGATCCTCTGTTCAACCCACTTCTCATAGAGGATGATGCAACTGAGGCCTGGGGCAGGGAGTCACTTCCTCCTCGTCACTATTATGTTACTACTGGGCCAGGCCCAGATTTCCACACCACTGATACTTACACCTGGAGTCTCTGGTGGTGCAGTTAATGCGTTTGGCTGCTAACTGAAAGACTGGAGATTCGAGTCCATCCAGATGTGCCTTGGATGAAAGGCCTGGTGAACTACTTCTGAAAAATCAGCCATTGGAAACCCTACGGAGCACAGCTCTACTCTGATGCACATGGGGTCACGATGAGTCAGCACTGACTCCACGGCAACTGGCTGCCTCCATTTCAAGCACTTAAATAATTACACTTATAAATAACTGCTCAAGGCAATCTCTAGCTACTATAGTTTAAGTTCTCAGAAAGCCAAGGCTGTGCCTTGTTCAACTTTATATCCCCCAAGGCGTACATTGAAGATCTTGCCACTCTCTAAGCACTCAATTAATGTCCACAGAATTGAAATGCTTTTCAAATCAATCACTGAAGCTTTTCAGCCATTCACAGTCAACCTGACTCTAACTAAACATGGCTGGTAGACTCTCACGGGCACACTGGGATTCACTGACCACCCTTTTCTTATTCCAACAACTGCTGTGGGATCATGTCAATGTTCACCCTATGTAAGACCACACCACCTTCATAATTCCCAAGACTCCTAAAAAGTTTACCAGGGATAAGCTTTGCATCTATTTCTCTAGCGATAAGGTAGTTACTGGAGTCCCTGGGTGGTACAAACGATTAACACGCTTGGCTGCTAACTGAAAGGTTGAAGGCTCAAGTTCACCCAGAGGTACCCTGAAAGAAACGCCTGAAGATCTACGTATGAAAAATCAGCCACTGAAATTCCTATTAGTGAGCACAGTTCTACTCTGACACACATGGGGTTGACATGAGTCAGGGTTAACTGGACAGTAACTGGTGAACAGGTAAGTTAGTTATTACATGATACAGGATATACTGTCTTGCTTAAAAACATTTTGTCCATGGGAATTCCATTATCCCTAGCTAAAACCTGTTGCCGTCAAGTCGATTCCAACTCATAGCAACCCTATAGGACAGAGTAGAACTGTCCCATAGGGTTTCCAAGGAGTGGCCGGTGGATCTGAACTGCTAACCTTTTCGTTAGCAGCTGTAGCACTTAACCACTGTGCCACCAGGGCTCCTATCCCTAGCTAAGACACCAAAAAGTATATTCACTGCATATAGTGCCTATTATTGGCGAAGACCAGTTCAAAGAAAAAATTATCCTGTAACTCAAATCTTTAGAAATATACTATTTAGTTAACATACATTTGGCACCAAAACCACACCAAATCCACTGCTGTCGCATCGATTCCAACTCATAACGGCTCTATTTGGCGCAACCAGATATAAAGACGTAGTACTTGATACACCAATTCTTTTCTCCTTTACATTTTTATGAATCAGGGGATGTTAATGGTTGTTGAGCAGTATAAAATTTGCACTTCTACCATATATCTGTTTTCTAAGAATTATACCAAAAATTCCTATATGAATTTTACACAAACACTCCATTTGGGGAATGGGGTAGAGGGGATGAATCTTAATACCTCCAGAAGTTTGGGTCTTGGGAAAACAGGCTGTTAAAATGACTATTCTTTGATTTTCAGTGGGTAGTCTGAGCCCACACTGTATGCATACATATTTTAAAAACAGAGATAATGTGCTCAATACCTCAGTGTGCATCACTTACATACGAAACCTGGAAAGACACACCTACCTGGTGGGATCTTGCAGCAAATCTACTGCTTCTCTCAGCTGCTCAATCATCATCATGTCCATGTCCTGAGTTTTCGATGAACTTATCCTGCAACATGAAACCAAGCACAAGAATAAAAGCAATCAAAAAAACATGAATATCATCTAGGTTCCTAAAAACAAACTTTCAGAGTTCCATGTAACATATAAAAAATGATTTGGGCAAATGCAACATTTCAACCAAGATGTGTCAGTACCCTGCCGAGTAGGAAGAGCTCCCAGGTAGGGGGAGTGCAGCTCTGCCTTAAAGCAGCTCTTGCTAAGTTCCCACCTATGTTCCTCCATCTGCTCATCTGTAAAATCAGGGCAACGCACTAGATTACGGGTCTCACACTGGCCTTTCCTGAGCTCTAGGGGCTCCAAGGCATAGAACCTCCTCCAGTTCAACCAGTGTGGCCCAGTTCTATTGCTTTCATGGAGTATGATGCTTCAGTGTGGGACAGTGGTTCACAATCCAGGCTCTATAGGCATCTAAATCATCCTTGAGGCTTAAATACGTATATGTATGTATGTAAGTATATACATACACACACACACACATATTTAATACTCCCACGTAGGTCGGGAATGGGGCTTGAGCGTTTATATAATTTTTACCAAGTTCTACAGATGACACTGATCTACAGCTAAGGTTGAGAACAACAGACAAAAGATTGCAAACAAAGTTCCATAGCTTCGTGCAGTTTAAAAACATCTCTCTTCCCCTATATTTCTATGATTCTATAAGGAAGCTAGGCATCCCTGGCCTCATAGAAATAGAGCCTATAAATCACTGATAATACTGATTTGAAAGCAACTCAGCAATGCGTTTATTTAAAGGGCAAGAGATACTTGATTATGTTACCGCTTTCCACTGAGGAAGTGGTGGTCCAGTGGAAGAATTCTTGCCTTCCTGGCCAATGCACCTCAAGTGCAGCCACTATCCGTCTATCAGTGCAGGCCTGTGTGTTGTTAGGATGCTGAAGAGGTTTCAGTGGAGCTTGCAAACTAAGACGGGCCAGGAAGAAAAGCCTGGCAGTCTACTTTGAAAAATCAGCCAATGAAAACCCCATGGATCACCACGGTCTGATCCACAACCCATCACAGGGATGGCGCAGGACTGGACAACATTTTGTTTCCTCATGCATGGGATGGTCGTGAGTCACGGGCCAACTTGACAGCAGCTAACAACAACAACCACCCTTCCCACTATAAAATGTAAACCAATGTCCTTCCGTAAGTGAGGAAACTTGTAAACAATGTAGCTGGTCCTCACTAGGGGAAGACACCGTGCAAAATACAGTGGAAGGTCCAAGCCTACATATCCCAGATTATGGAAAACCAAATCTCAGGAACCAAAAATCTACTCTATACCACATAAAACCCACTGCTGGTTGGCGATTCTGACTCATAGTGACTCCATAGGGTTTCCAAGGCTGTGTATTTCTACAGAAGCAGACTATCACATCTTTCTCCTGCGGAACCACTGGTGGTTTTGAACCACCGACCTTTAAGCTAGCAGTCAATCGCTTTAACCACTGCGCCACCAGGGCTCCTCTGTACCACACAGTCCAAATTAAATTCCCCTGGAAATGGTATGGTTCATCAACTGACAGATCATGCATATCCTCCCCAGTAAATCTTGCCATGTAAGACTTTATGTCCAATAGAGTATAAAGGATACCAGTTTGGCAGAGTTCTTGGAGTGAAATCTTGGCCCTGTCACTCTGTGACCTTGGGGCAAGATCATCAATCTCTCTGAGCCTCAGTTTTGTCATCTGGGAAATGGGAGATGATAACAGAAGTTATTTCACAGGATTATTGTGAAGATGAAGGAGCTACCACCTGTGAAGTATTTGAGGCAGGGCCTAGCATGTGGTATTTAATAAATGTAGCTATAATAACCATCAGAATTGAGACCAGGGCATTAAAATATATGGTTTTCTCAGATCTCTGACCAGAACACTCTGGGTGAAAAAGCGGAGCCCATTCTACAGATCATCTAAGGTCCAGTTTTCAGAAGGAATCTGGAATCTCCAGTCTAAAAATTCTAATTCTCTGGATCACATTTCTGCCCTCAGCCTCAAGTCAGGTAACACTAAAGGCCAAGGAGAGGCTAAGGAGTTGCACCATATTGCCCAATACTGTGACAATAAGCACCAGACACACGAAAACTTGCAACTTCTTATCAATATCGTTGGGTAAGAATAGTTGCTTGCCAAAACATAAGCCGATCAAAATTCTATCATGACAGTGAACTTTACAGGGATGGTGGCTAGTAGGTGGGCCCTGGTACTCACAGTCCCTCTGGCGGCCAGTGTGCGTCCTCTTCTATCCGTAACAGCTCCTCACAGCCTTCTGCCCTACCCTGTGGACAGCAACACACGGGTCTGCTGAGAACCACGGCTACTCAACAGTCAGAACCCAGGCCATGTCACTTGCTAGCTTAGAGTCAGAAATTCAAAGCTTAACTCGACTCCTTTTTGTCCTCTTAGCACTTCCTGATGTCGACAGATCTTCTCATGGGCATGTCAGTCACATGTGAACGTGCACCCTAGCTTTCTGACAGGAGAGGTCCCTGTGTATGTGTTGAGGAGGGGTCTGTGTTTATGTATGCAGGAAGGGTGTCTGTGTGTTGAGGATGGGCATGTGTATGTGTGTGAGAGGTGTGTGTCTGAGAGAGGAGAGGTTGTGTGTGTGAGAGAGGAGAGGTGTGTGTGAGAGAGAGGAGGTGTGTGTGTGAGAGAGGAGGTGTGTGTGTGAGAGAGGAGAGGTTGTGTGTGTGAGAGAGGAGAGGTTGTGTGTATGAGAGAGGAGAGGTGTGTGTGAGAGAGAAGCGGTGTGTGTGTGAGAGAGGAGGTGTGTGTGTGAGATAGGAGAGGTTGTGTGTGTGAGAGAGGAGAGGTTGTGTGTGTGAGAGAGGAGAGGTGTGTGTGAGAGGAGGTGTGTTTGTGTATATGAGGAGAGGTGTGTGTTTGCGTGTGTATGTGAGAGGAGAGATATGTGTACTGAGGAAGGGTGGGTGTGGGTATGGGTGTTATGAGGGTAGGTGTGTGTATGTGTATTGAAGAAGGGTGTGTGTATGTATATATATGTTTGAGGAGAGGTGTATGAGGAGAGGTGTGTGTATATGAGGAAAGGTGTGTGTTTGTGTGTGTATGTGAGAGGAAAGGTGTGTGTATTGAGGAAGAGGGGGTTGGGGTGTGGGTATGTATGAGAAGAGGTGTGTGTGTGTGGAGAGGTGTATGTATGTTGAGGAAGGGCATGTGTATGTGAGGTGTGTGGGTATGGGTGCTGAGGTAGGGTGTGTGTGTGTATTGCGAAGAGGTAGGCGCTTCTGTGTGTATGAGGCAAGGTGTATGTGTTTACTGAGGAGGGAGTTGTGTATTTAGAAGGGGTTTGGGTATGTATGTGAGAAGTGTGTGTTGGTGGGTATTGAGAAGTGTCTGTTTGTGTACTATAGAAGGGTGTGTATTAAGGAGGTGTGTGTATTGAGGAAGTGTATGTACTGAGGTGTGTGTATGCATTTACTGACAAGGGGTGTGTGTGTGTCTGTGTGTGAGTACTGAGGAGGGGTATGTGTACTAAGGAGGAGTGCATGTGTGTGTGTATTGAGTAGGTGTGTGTATACTGACAAGGGGTATGTATGTCTGTGTTTGGGTACTGAGGAGGTATATGCACGTGTATGTATTGACAAGGGGTGTGTGTGTATTGAGGAGAGGTGTACGCATGTGTTGGTAGGAAAAAAGGACGTATAAAATACTTTACAACAGAAAAATACCTCAAATTGCATCTAATAGTTTTCATGTGTACAGCATTTGGAATTCACTGAAATGTTCTCCTCTCTTTATTTTCCCCAAAGAGACAACAGAGTGAGGGGGTATATTTAGAAAGGTGTGTCCCACAGTTGACCTTCCACATGTTTCCCTCCACTTTCATCTCTCACACAGAGAAATGCTGCTTCAACTCAACTGACAGAACGGAAGCCACCCCTGAATGGGGGCACATTTCCCTGGCGGGGAAGGAACAACAGACAAAAGGACTGCATTCTGTGTCAAGGTTCAGGCACATCACCAGCCAACTTGAGGACCAGCCAATTCTCCAGATGTGTTATTGAGGACAAGCTTTATCCTGGGGAGGTGGCTAGTTGCCCATTGCAGGTCTCTGGCTAGAAAAACACTCAGATATTTTCTACATTGATTATACTTTTGGTGTGGGGTAAACTCAACACGTAAATTACTGTGCCATTATCTGCATGATGCGTTGTAAATTCATGGGTTCTGCCAGAAATGACCAAGAACACATGTTCTTATCTCCTGATGCTCTTCAACTACAGTGGCAGTAGGTATTTTCTTCCTATCTTCAGTTTCACAGTCCAAATTAGGCAATAGTATAAAAAAACTATTTTTTCAATATGCCAAGTGGGGTTAACTGGCCTTTTTCCCCAAAGTTAGATGGTTATGGTTGCAAGAATATAAGACACTAACTCGGAAGAGGAGAGAAAATACAGAATGACTGATGGGCAAGGGGTTGGGCAGTACCACACCCCTGCTGGTACCCAAGTGCATGCTCAGAGGCTTTTAATAATGGAAGTCAAGGTCTTGACACTCAATGTATGACTTTTCCTTTAACTCCTTGAAGATTTAGGTTTGATTATTACCACTGTCCTCCTGATTTTCTAAGAAAAGTGTCTGCCAGGAGAGGGTGCCCAAAACATTAACTGAGTTGATTCCCAGTCCCCTTTGCTCCTCCAGTCTGTGTCCACAGGATCCATTATATAGAGCAGCCATTTCTACAGAGTCCTTTGCTTCTTGAAATCTCTGAATCCAGGGGCATTTGCTTTTCTAAAACAATACCCTTTATTTTACTAATCGGTTTAACCGTTTTCCTTTACAACTTGAATTTGGATATTTTATGAACGCATTTTTCAGGGTTTCCATCTTACCTTTGATTCATAACTTGAGCTGAACTCTTTCATAAAACAAAGAGAAAATCCCAATTTTCCATGTTTTCATGACAATCTTATTGTTACTACAGAGTTGATAGACAGGGGTCTAATCTGTGAGAGCCATGTGAGAACCACTGGCCTGACAGTAATGTGATTAGATTTTTACTTTAGGAAAATGTCTTGTGGCAGAATATAGAGTGTGTGTGTATGTGTGTGTGTTCTTGACAGTGGGGTGGCAGTTTGGCAAGAACAGGGCAGTTAGAAATGATCATCAAAGTTAGAAACGATGAGGCTCAAGCGAGGCAATGGCAATGGCAGGAGAAGGCAGAAAGGAGGCAATGGGTGTGAGATATTTTAAAACTGGAACTGATGGATTAATGACAGATCAACAGAGTAAAGGGTTAAGGCTTTCTTTGTTTTAACCTTCTATGTAACCTTTTGTTATGGATTGAATTGTGACCCCTCCCAAAATATGTGTTGGAATCCTAACTCTGATATCTGTGGATGTAATCTAATATAATGAAATGTAATCACTTTCCATAATGTAGTCTAATGGTATGTTACCAAGGTCATGCCAGTGTAGAGTGTGTCTTAAACCTAGTAACTTCTGAGTTATCAAAAAGGCAGATCAGAAACAAAGGCACGCACACACTGGGGAAGACAGATGCCATGCAAGGATCGACAAGGAATGTCCAGGGCTTCTGACAAGGAAGGAATCAACATGGTTGAGACCCTGGTTTGGACTTTCAGCTTTCAGAACTTTGAAAAAATAAAATTCTGTTCTTTAAACCCCCTTACTTGTGGTATTTGCGTTATTACAGCAGCATTAGGGAACTAAGACATTCTGAAATTATTTTAGTTGGTTTTCTACAAACTTATGTCAGATTCATTGCTTCTGTCTTGAGGTGGCAATGATCTCCTGAGCGTAGGCAGCATCTGGCTACTGATGCACCAGGATCTCATACAGGGTCAAATTCAGCTGTTTTCCTCCCAACTACTTTTAAGATGGTGCCTGGAGACTTTGGTTTAGACTAAGTCCAGCCATCATGACACAGTCCTCAGAAAATCAAGATGAGCACTTAAGAGATCCCATTCTTGGCTTTCTTGATTTTTGGAAGTAGATCTCCAGGCCTTTCTTCCTAGTCTGTCTTAGTCTGGAAGCTTCGCTGAAAGCTGCTCAGCATCACAGCAACACACAAGCCTTCAGTGACAGATGCGTGGTGGTTGTGCATGAGCTGCACTGGCCAGGAATCAAACTCAGCAGCTCTGAGACCATCATTTCTCACCCAAACCAAAACAGTCATTGCCATCGAGTCGATTCTGACTCATAGTGACCCTATAGGACACAGTAGAAATGCCCCATAGTGTTTCCAAAGCTGTATATCTTTACAGAAACAGACTGCATAAAGAGTGCACTCTTTCTCCTGTGGAGCAGGCTGGTGGGTTCAAACTGCTGACCTTCTGGTTAGTAGGTGAGTGCTTTAACCACTGTGCCACCAGGGCTCCTTTCATCTCTCATAAGCCATGGTAAATCGGAATTTTACTAAAACAATTATCCTGGATATTGCTGGGTGCCACAGTGTGAACCAAAAAGTCCAACCACACACCAAGGCACCTAACCATGTCATAAAGCAGAACCTTAGCTACCTACTTTAAAAAAGAGCTAGTTTTTGTCTTTTTCCTTTGCTGTTACTACGACAAAGGTTTCCTGGGAGCTCAGTGACTTCACTCAACCTTTCAACACCTCAGCAGAACTACAAGCAGCTCAGGAATAAGCATCCTCAAAGTGACCTTTCCAAAAAGAGGAGACATTCATTTCCAGATTTTAAAAGTCTCTTTTTTCCTCTTTACACTATGGATGTATGAGGCAGTGGTGGGTCAGTGGCAGAATTCTCATTTCCCATGTGGGAGATCTGGGTTCTGTTTCTGGCTAATACACCCCATGCACAGCCACCACCTGTCTGTCAGTGGAGGCTTGCGTGTTGCTCTGATGCTGAACAGGTTTCAGCAGAGCTGCCAGACTAAGATGAACTAAGAAAGAAGGCCTGAAGATCTGCTTCTGAAAATCAGCCAGTGAAAATGATCTGATCCCACTGTGCCTGGGGTCACCACGAATCTGGGGCCAACTTGATGTCAGCTAAAAACAACAACTATGGATACACTCCTAAGAATATTCACCTAGAATATATTGAAAAGTATGTGAAATTTTGTCTATTTTAGCTTTCCTGAATGGTAATTTGCTAATTTATGTGGTATACTGAGTAGAGGAAAGCTGAGTGATATCTGAATAGAAATGAACATCGTACACATACACAGCAAACATAAAGGTATGTACGGCAGGGACAAGAAACTAATGTCAGAAAATACACACACCGACTTTTGAGAAGACGTTATAAAGTCTTGAGGAAAATTACAGTCAGCTGACCATTTAAGGTGATGGATTAGTGACCTTGAACTTCAGTTTTAAGGTTTCATCCAGGAGAAAATGAGTAAAGACTTAGTTGATCCTCAACTTGCCTTAATATAGTTGATAAATTCAGAACTCAGAACATCTGCTCCTTCGGTAAATTGGTCTCGTTCTTCTCCTGAGTTGTCATTTTCACCCAAAAGGGAAGGCTCTGGTTGAAATTCCTGATGACATTCACCTGCTGGGAAAATATAAAGGAAAGCAAAGAGGATGACTTCAGGAAGAGATGAGGAAAGCAGGGATGCACCTCAACTAGCTATCTAATCATTTCGGTCCCCGCTCTGACCTCTTAAGGAGGTGCACAATGACCCAGGTCATTGTACCCTGCAGGATGTGAGGAATAGATGGGAAAAGGAGGAAGAAAATGAAGATAAAAGAAACAGAAAGTCTCAAACTAAACCTGTAAGTCATGGCCTCTTTATAGCTTGGTTCCTTACAGAAGAAATGAAATTGTCTCTTGTTTTTTAAGGAACAGAGAAAATCTAAAAGAAAGCTCTTGTGCTTAATAATGTGTGACTAAGTAACTATTTCAAATTCAAAATTCGACAAATATTGAGCAACTACTGAATGACAGGTGTTTTGCTAAACATTTTAGGAACTAAAAAATTTGGCCAAAAGGATTCCTGTTCCTCAGGAGCACCCACTCTTACGGAAGACGGTGAGAGGGACGAAGACGGAGCCCGAAGGCATAACAACCAGAAAAGCAATTACGGTAAGGGCCACACACAGGCCTGCACATCTCGGGCAGAACACATCCACCTAGACTGTGTTCCAGAAGGTGAAGAAGCAGCAAAACAAAAACCACGTCAAGCTCTTCTAACTCATCTGAAGACTAAAAAGGAGCAAACGGGGCTGCCCTTTAAGGACTCCTAGCCAGCAGACTACCCACACACAGAACAGAGGGGATAAAACTCACGGGTAACAAATTATATAATTCTTTTAGTTGAGAAATTTGCCGAAAACACTAACTCCTATACCACATAAGTGTTATACAGTTTATCTGATTAACAGAGTGGCAGAGCTACATTTTCGTATAAAGTATCCAAACCCCAAACCCATTGCCGTACAGTCGATTCTGACTCATAGCAACCCTATAGGACAGAGTAGAACCGCCCCATAGGGTTTCCAAGCCTGTAAATCTTTACAGAAGTAGACTGCCACATGTTTATCCTGGGGTGGCCTGTGGGTTCAAACCGCCAATCTTTCAGTTAGCAGCCGAATGCTTAATGACTGCACCACTAGGCCTCCTATATAAAGTATAGAGTATTTGTGCATTAAGATGGACAAAGTATGGTACCAGTCAGCTTCTCAGGTGAGCATAAATACTAAACTTAAAAACTTAACATAAGATGTGAAAGCAAGCACTAAACATTGGCTATGTATACTGAGTTTGTCGAAATGGTTCTCCATCCCCAGTAAGGGCATCCTCAAAACTATTAGGGAGATAATTTCCATATCAACCCAAAGTATTAGTAATTCCATAATTTCCAAAACTATTAAGGAGATAATTTCCACATTTCAGTTCTATACTATTTGTATATAGTGAAGTCATCTCTGCCATAAATTGTGAAAATTAAAATTTAGCATTTTCCTTGAAACTCATTGAGCACAGAGCAGCAATGAAAATACTGCCAAATAGACTTTGATGACAGCTTCTCACCAAGGTATGAAACGTATCACCAGGACACTGAAGGTACAAGAGATATACTGTGTTTAGTGACCACTTTGATGATTAACTAAGAACCGCAGAATTTGAGAGCTATGAGGGACTTTAGAAATCACCTAATCGGATCACCTCATTGCACAGGTGAGGGGATTAAGGTTAAGTGACTTGCCTGAAGTCAAACAGATTCCTAGGCTCCCATCTCAACTACATTTCCCACCCTCACTTGTAGCTGGGCGTATGTAGCCTCTTTAAGAAGGAGTATGGGCACTCCTGCTAGGCCCAGCCCATAAACCCGGCCATGACCAAACTCCCATGCTCTTCCGGTTTGAAACAGAAAGGCACAGAAACCTTGGAAGTACTATGTTGCAAAGGGTAGTTACATCATGGAAGAAGCTTGGGTCCTTGACTCACCATTTGGAGGTGAGTTGCCTGCCAATCAGCAGTTCCCATGTGAACCTAATTTGGATGGTGTTAAGCCACTGAGATTTGGGAATCCTATCTGTTACAGTAGCTACAGTTGTCCTAACTAATATATCTACCACATCAATATTTTCTTTCAGAGAGTGAATTTAAGGAATCTAGTATAAACCTTCAGAATGAGAATAGCTCTACTACTTACTAGCTGTGTGACCACTGGCAAGTTACTTAAACTCTCTGAGCTTCGCTTTTCTCGCCTATAAGATGGAGACAGAGTACTCATCTAGGTGTTTTGACCTTTCGATGAGATCACCCTCACAAATTAGCTCAGTGACTGTGCATAGCAAGTGTGAAATGGACATTATTATCATTGCCATATTTGTGCAAATTTAAAACATAACATTTGAAATTTAACAACAAGCCCTTTCTCCCCGTCGTTTATTCTCAGACCTTTAACCGGGCTAAGGTGATGGCACACGTCCTCCTTGATCTGGTCTTCTTCCATAATATTTGACATTGGCACGTTAAGGCTAACCGTGTCTTCATCGGAAGGCTAAAAAAGATAAGAGCGCACTGTTTTATTCAAGGGAGAAGAGAACATATGTGACTCTCCAGAGCACAATACTGAGTGAAAGAAGCCAGATGTAAAAGAGGAGAATTCCACTGACAGAAGTTCAAAAGCTAGCACAACTAAACCGTGGTGTTGGAACTCAAGATAGTGATTACTCTTGGGGGGCGATAAGGGGCACAAGTAGCTTTCTAGGGACGCTGGTAAAGCTCTGTTTCTTGAACTTGGAGCTGGTTACATGGGTGTGTTCGCTTTGTGACAAATCATCACGCTCACACTTAATGATTTATATACTTCTCCGGACGTGTATTTTGAACTGAAACTTTGCTAACCTAAGAGTCAAACTCAGAGCACCTAGAAAGAACGGTGTAATACCTGACAGAACAAAGGAATAACTGTAAGTAGGCTATCCTCTTAGCCCTAAGCCTCATCAATCATTTTAATAGCCATGGTACTCTGAGATCTGACGACAAAGCTGATTTGCCAAAACTACATTAAGGTTTCATATGGCTGGTCACAAAAACAGGAGCAGTCAACCTCTCTGATGACATCTCATTTACTTTGAGTGCATCTTCTACACAACACCAAGCTTTGTCTTATTTCTCTTTTTTTAGGCTTGAGAGCTGCATTAAATACATAAAAGTGCTAAAAAGAAAAACTGTAGTACTTAAAAAGAGCATGGTTCTGTGTAATTTTTGGAATAAGGCTTCAATTTAGTAATCTGAGGTAGTTCTTTCTGGGAGGCTCCTTTCACACAATAGCTGATGAAATTTATTCAGGAAATCTATGATTCTGTCACAAATGAAACATGGAACCTCAGTTATTTTCCTAAGTCTCCCTTTTAGTGTTGCTATTTAGTGAAAGGAGGCCTGATGGCGCAGGGGTTAAGCATTTGGCTGCTAACCAAAAGGTCAGCAGTTCAAATCCACCAGCCACTCCTTGGAAACCCAACGGGGCAGTTCCACTTGGTCTTATAGGGTCACTGTGAGTTGGAATCAACTCCATGGCAACAGGTTTTATTTAGTGAAAAGCTTTCCAAATCAGAGGGACCAGGCATCTCCACAGAATACATTTCAGGTGATTGCGGCTCACTCTTAAATTCCTGAGGTGACTACTTTCAGAGCAGAATGTTTGTTTTCCTTTTTTGACATGCTCACCAATTGTCTGGAAACTGACAGAAAACAAGTGTGCGTTTCACTCATTTAATAAATCTTCATGGAGTCCCACATTTTCCTGCTTGCTTATCTTGAGAAAAGTACGTTTTTAATTTCTTAATGACAAATGCTCTATCAATTATTCAATGGTAACAGCCAAAGAAAGGAAACACAGTATGATCCTTGAACCTCACAATGAGATATAAATGGGGAAAGACAGGCTGATGACCATGGACAGTCACATATTTGCCAAATAAGGTGAAAACGGAAAAAGCTACGCAGGACAACTCAGAAACTGTATCATTCTAAAAGATGAATTTCTTGCAGTGTTGCTCAGGTAATGGGGCTACAATGAGAAACAACAGAAGCCAAAGGGAAGATCTGTGCATTTTATTCTGTTGAATATAATCCTTTCTATAGACCCTCTTCTTTCCACCCTTATCCCATCTTAAAAACTCAGCAAAATTCCAAAGGTATGCAGCTAATTAAAAGGGAGAGGCTAAATGTCCCGCCTCCGTTTAGAATGATATTAGCATTCTATTTATATTAAGTGAGAACAAAGGGATAATGGAGTCCTTTGTGTGATGTCTTATTAACCAACTTAATTATTCTTAGAAGACATATAAAGGATAAAGCAGAGTCTGTTTCAATTTAATAGAAAATAAGCTTAGGGTGAGTAATCTCTGAAACAATGGTACATTTTAGGGGACTTAGTTTTAATAAAGCTGAAAGGGATGAATTAAAATACAATTTATAAAGCAATGTGTTTAGCTTTTATCCCCCCAGGGAACCCTAGTAAACTATTAATGTGGTTTCATGAGGCTCATTTTCTTTTATTGACACTGACTTTCTTCTCCTGCTTACTAAGTTGCCTTCTGTTAAAAATGATTTTCTATATTTGAAATACTTTAAGGTATATTAATTTTTAAGGCACTGCTTTGTAACACATTTTGTAGAAAATAAATTCCAGTATCTTAGATATGTATTAAGCCTTAAAGACCTGAGGAGAACTGGTAAATGGCTCTCTCCCGGGAGCTACATATAATAAAAAATGGAGATCCTTAGATGGGTAGTTGACCCATTAATCACATCTGCAGAGGGTACTGTAATGTTTCCAAACTCGTGACTATAAAAATTCACTAACTTCCCTCAAAAAGGAAGAGTACCTGATGACGCATCCATCCCCGACTGCACCTATATCTTCTGGCAACTTGGGTCAAGAAGCTCTATTTAATCATACATTAATACAAGACTCTGGGATTCTAATAGACTATCAATGAGATAATAAATATTTTATTAATATTTTAAATATTTATAACCACTACAGGGAGGTCTGGAGCTCTGGTGGCTCAGTGGTTAAGAGCTCAGGCTGCTAACCAAAAAGTTGGCAGTTTGAATCTACCAGCTGCTTTTTGGAAGCTCTATGGGGCAGTCCTACTCTGTCCTATAGGATCACTATGTGTTGGAATTGACTCAACGGCAAGAGGTTTATAGGAAGCTCTAGTGTGTGTGCTTCCTATAGCGGTTATAAATAACTCTCCGTTAAAATAACCAAACTTTTATCCAATTATCTGAATAAAACACAATCTCAGAGTTTCCGGAAAGCATATACTGTTATAAAAAAATTACGGCTACTCCTAAGTGGCATTTGCTGCGGGTAAACTACTAAAATGCAACATATACTTGATTCCTTCACATTCATGCATGCATATAACGACAGTGTCTTCACTGGAAGGCTGAATTACTCTGCCAGTTAGAAACAAATACATTTATAAAGATGCCTCATGGGTACTTGCACACCACTTAGTCAGGTCAAATATTTATTAAGCATTAAAGAACAGTGTAACCAGGGAGCAGAGGGAGGAAACAGAAACTCGACTCCGGAGGCATTTATAAAGAAGATACAGAAAAAGTAAAAACGGCTAATATTTATATAACACTTGGAGGATTTCATATTGCTCTCATAAACATCATCATGTATTCTCAAGCAGATGAGGGAATTACCAGAAAGGAGTTTAAGGAAGGCAAGCAGAAATATCCAGAAGCACAGGAGGAAAAAATGTGACCAATAACCGTACCTCTGTGGCAGATAATCGCTTGTCTCCGTTGTCACTCCCAACGCCTGAGTCGGAATCTTTCTTGCTGGGGTGGATGTCATCAATATTGAATTTATTGAGGAAAGAACTGAAGTAGCAAAGTTAACACCAAGGTACATCAACTTACATTCTAGTAACAATTTTGCTATTTTTTTTTAATGGTTATTATAAGGCAATACAACAAATCAGTCCAGTAGCAAAGAATATCAAGATACAGGCCTAATGAAAATCAGATGCTTGCACTATCTAAAGATATAAACCAGGTACTGTGTTGACTCCTGGTCACCACGTGTGGCAAAGTAGAACTGTGCTCCATAGGGTTTTCAGGGGCTGATTTTTCAGAAGCAGATCACCAGGCCCTTCTTCTGAGATAGTACAAGATAAAATCTTTGTCTTCTGGCTCTAACCAAGAGGCCTGCTCTTAGATGCCAAATTGTTTCTTTGAAACAGATATGGATGTTATTTTAACGATTCTAACATATAAAAAAAGCAATAAACTACATAAGTGCTTCTACCTCTTATTAAATGTGGTTACTTTCAATAACTCTTATCCAATGAGAAAATATATTTTATAGTATGTTTACGGAAAAAAGAAGCCTTGGTGGTGCAGCGGTTAAGTGCTTGCTACTAACCAAAAGGTGGGCAGTTTGAACCCACCAGCCGCTCCAGGGGGGAGAGATGTGGCAGTCTGCTTCTGTAAAGATTACAGCCTGGAAAACCCTATGAGAGAGTTCTACTTTGTTCTGTAGGGTCGCTATGAGTCAGAATCGACTCGACAGCAGTGCTTTTTTTTAACTAAAAAAAGAGATTTTAAACATTATATAAAAGTATCACTTCGGTAGCCTAAGGTTTTAAGCCACCTTGTTTAGCAAACATTTAAGGAAAAGATTTCTGCAGTGAAAATTTTTTTCAAAAAGAATCTGTGTTTCTGTAAGTGTGTTCAGTGTGGGAATTTTGTTCTCTGAAAACTCCAGGCCCAATATATTCCACAAAAAGCCCAAGGGCATGTGAAAAGATTCTAACACTTCCACCCTAAACAGGAAATGGCAGAAACTATACACACTGTATTTTAAAAATGCATAAAAAAATTAAGCCTACAGTTTTTTTTAGCAGTATTCTGGAGGCAAATTAAAAATGAATAATAATTCTAAAAAGGCATGCATGAGCTTAATATGATTTTTAAATTGATAAGCAAAAATATATATTATAGATTGTATTTATAAGCACATACATACACACATACACATATATGTATGTGTGTGTATGTAAATAAAATAAAAGTACTTGGGAAGGGTAGATTAGGAGAGGGGAGGAGATGAGAACTGACAAATGCTAAAATGTTACCAACAGTAACAACTTTCTTTTTGTTAGTCCAATAGTTTCTGCGAGTTATGAATTTGAATTGGTTCACTGATGCAAATGGGTTTTTGAAGTTAGTTACCTGGAGGGTGTTGGCCTAAGAACATTCTAAACTGGGGCTCCGAGTGAGAGTAGCTGGACTCACCTGTCCTCCACGTGCTGGTGTAAATGTGGCCTCTCCATCGAGTGGAGGTAAAGGGAGTCAGCTGTCTTAATCTGGCATGCTTGTATGCTCAGATACTTGAATATGTGCACTTTGCCCTTCGTGCAAATCTACCGAGAAATTAAAAATACATAATTTACCTTTAATGGCAAAACAAAATCTAAACACCAGACATCTTACACTGCATATTTTCATTTTCATTTTAAGTAGCGCCCTAACAATGCACACCAAATCTGACCTCTCCAAAACATATAAGAATTTAGAAAGGAAAAAAAAAGATGAGGAACTACTGATGCTGCTTAGGTATGACCAAAAACCTCATGGGATTTGATTTCTTGGTTTGGAGGCTTAGGGTCAAAGTTTCATGGGACTTCCCAGTTAATTGGCTGAACTCAGTTTTTAGGGCTTCTGTACTATCTCCAAGTTTGTTGTGTAGTGCCTGGGGTCTTAAAAGCTGCACGCTGCCATGCAAGGCACAACGGTTGGTCTCTATTCTCTTGGAGCAACACAGGAAGAAGGAGAGTCAGCAAGAGGAGGAGGAAATGGAATGTACGGCCAATTGCCTCCATGAACAACTGCCTCCTTTGCCATGAGACCAGAAGAATGGGATGGTACCCAGCTACCATCAATGAATATATTGATCTAAGACTCCACAGAAGAATTCTGATCGAAAGGGGGAAAATGCAGCACAGAATTTCAAATTATCATGGAATCCAGCCTTTCTGGAGCCACTGAAGCTGGATGAACCCCTGAAACGACTGCCCTGAGATAATCTTTCAACCTTAAACCAAAAATATCCCCTGAAGTCTTCTTTAAACCAAAAAACAGTTTAGTTTAATTAGTAATGTCTGCCTTGAGCATTGTGCTTTTTAAAAAAACCACCTACATGGGATCAAATTGACAATAGCAACAAGAAAGGTCAGATAGGAAGGTTAATAGGGGGCAGTGAGTTTATGTTAATGGTTGAGGAACAATTTGGAAAAGGAGGGTGAGAATGGTTGCACAACTTGAAGAATGTAGTTAATGTCACTGAATTGTACATGTAGGAACTGTTGAATTGATGTGTTTTGCTGTGCATATTTTTAACAATAATAGAAAAAAGAATTCAGGGGATCATTTCCTCCAATTCTACTCTGTATAAAAAATCATGCTCAAGCAATTTCTAACTTCTTGCACTAAGCTACAAAATTTTAACAGATATGTATGTAAGTATAAATAGTATAAAAAGTTCAAAGTCTGATAACTGGCAACCCCAGGTGTTACAAAGTAGAACTGCTTCAAGGATTTTCCTGGCTGTAAACCCTGATGGTGCAGTGGTCTTGACTGCTAACCAAAAGTTCGATGGTTCTAAACCTCCAGCCGCTACATGTGAGAACGGTGTGGCAGCCTGCTTCTGTAAAGATTTACAGCCTTGGAAACCCTATGGAGTCACTATGAGTCAGAATCAACTTGATGGTAGAGGGTTTGGCTTGCTTTTTAAAATCTTTTTGGAAGCAAATCACCAGGGCTTTCTTCCAAGGGGCTGCTGGGTGGGTTCAAACTACCACCTTTTAGGTTATTAGTTGCGTGCAAACCATTTGTACTAAGGACCTTATGAAAGACTATAAAAGTACACTTATTTTCAAGCCCATAAGAAAAAAAAACAGAGCTTAAAAAGTACCTGTTGGTTAGCAGCTATATCACTTAACCACTGCACCACCAGGGCTCCGAATTATTTTAAAGTAAAATAAAATTAAAAATACTTACACGGCTGATCATCGGATGAGGAGCCCTGGTGATGCAGTGGTTAAGTGCTTGGCTGCTAAAGGAAAGGTTGGCAGTTTGAACCCACCAGCCGCTCCGTGTGAGAAAGGTGTGGCAGTCTGCTTCCGTAAAGATTTACAGCCTTGGAAACCCTATGGGGCAGCACTACACTGTCCTATAAGGGTCGCTGTAAGTCGGAATTGACTGGCTGACAATGGGTTTGGTTTGTTAATCATTGGATGTACATCATTTTTTTTCTTAACAGTTTAATATTTGAGTTTGAATACCATCTCTAAAGAACCAATAATCACATTTAAAAATGTTTAAAATCCATTTTCCAGCTAACATTAAATTAAGGAATTTAGTCAGTCCTCATTATCTGCACATTCCATATTTGCAAATTTGTCTACTGTTTATAATATTTATTTGTAATTCTACAATCCATACTCATGGCATTTTCAGAGCAGGGAATATTTGAAGTTGCCCACTGCACACATTCCTAGCTGAGCCAAATGCTGGTAAATGGCTTTGATGCAGGAGACAACTTAATGTACCCAGATTCACCTGCAGTTAATGTTTTTTGTGTGACTGCTCACGATCATGTCTAATATGAATTCAGCAAGTATCAAAAAACCAGCTCTGGAGAGCTGCATATGCTCTATTGGTAGCAAATTCCACAACGGTTTCGCTACAAGGCTTCTCACCTGTGCGGGAGGAGACTGCAAAGGGTTATTCTCCAGCAATAATACTTGCAGCTGCTTCATCTCTCTAAAACAAATCGGAATCGCCAGCACTTTATTGCAGGAAAAGTCAAACTTTACCAGGGGAAGATCTACTAGTTCTAAAAGAACAGGGAAAAGAAAAAAATTCAGCGAGCAACAACATTAAATAACATCAAAAATAAATTTCTGCTTATCAAGAAAAATAGCAGTTAGTTTAATCAAAAGCAAGACGTACATTATGAATACATGTTACGTGCATACAACATACCAAAGAGGGTAAAACTTTTTCATTGGGAGCTCAATGATTCTAAATTGCTGTTAGTTCTGGTAAGAGCTGGACAATATTTTACACTGACAAATCTACTGTTTAAGACATTTTTTCTTTCCTCAGCAAGAGAAACATCAGCTAAGTCACCCAGGACAGACATATTTATGTTTTAACTTCAAACTGTTTTCAAGCAGTACTTGCTAGCATATAAATAATATGCTAATTACAAATATTCTTATCTCTTCAGTATATCTGGGCTAGCATAAACTCAGAGCTAGTTACAATACATATGTTCATGATTTTTTAACTGTGTTTTTAAAAATAAACACAATCTCATTCACAATGTTCTGACAAAAGCCCTATAATTCTTACTTGATGAGGCTTTCTCTACTTGACTGCTTTTAAAAAGTCCTCTATAGCTCCACCAACAAGACAGAACATTATACTTAGCTTAAAATCCCCACCCAGTGGCACAGTAAACACTCAGTAATTTCAAGCATTCAAACCGACATTGGCAGCTGCTGGAAACAAAGTCAAATATATTCCATAGAGCAGAGAGGCTGAGCAACGCCAGACACCTAGGGGCACGCTGGGAAAACCACTAAGATCTCTGAATGAGAGGCCAGAGAAGGTTCATTGCAGAATGGGGGCCTCACCACTTTTGTTATGGGACCTTCTAAGGTGTTTAAAAGTCTCAAGGAATTCAAAAGTGGAGGAAGTGCAGAAGCTATATATAGAAGAGGCAGTAACCTGGGGTAGAAGGCTTTAGTGGTTCACTGGTAGAACTCTTGGACCCCTGGTGGCACACTGATTAAGAGCTCAGCTGCTAACCAAAAGGTCGGCAGTTCAAAACCACCAGCCGCTCCTTGGAAACCCTCTGGGGCATTTCTACTCTGTCCTGTAGGATTGCTATGAGTCAGAAACAACTCGCTGGCAGGGGGTTTGGCTGGCAGAATTTTTGCCTTCCATGTGGGACAACGCACCTCATGCTGAGTGCTGCTGAACAGGTTTCAGAAGCGCTGTCACACTAAGATGGACTAGGAAGAAAGGCCTGGCAATCGACTGCCAAAAATCAGTCAATGAAAATCCTATGGATCACAGTGGTCCGATCCCTAATTGATCATGGGGATGGCACAGGACCAGGGAATGTTTCGTTCCATAGTGCACGGGGTCGCCGTGAGTTGGGGGCTGAATCAAATCCCTGGCAGCTAACAATAATGATCTCTCCCCCTAACCGCATGAGGGTTTTACTTTACTCAGCTCTACTGCCTCAAATTCCACCAACAAACATGCCTTCTCAGAATTCAACTTGCTCTGGGAGTGTACGGGACTTTCCTTCTTTGAGATCTTATGAAGTGCTTTGTACTAAAGAAGAGAGTAATGGGACTGAAATGCAAGACAGAACCAGACTGGTATCCAACTCAGCAGGTCCCTGATGTGTGAGCTGTGGAAGACTAACTCAGGGAGTGCATTTTTTTAAAATACAGATTCCTGGGCCTGAAGCCAAGGAATCTGCATGTTTTTAAATACTTGGGAGTAATTTACTGCTTAAGCCCAGCTCTGCAGCCTCCAATACCAGGATGAGAGACTTGCCTCAGGCCACACTAGTGCTAGGGGTCATGTGGAGCAGCATGAGGTGGAAGAGAAAGCAGGAGGTGACCTTGGGGGCAGCACAAAATCACGGAAGTCAAAGGAGAAGGGAAAGTAAGAAACAGCATAACATCTTTTCCAAATTTCCTCCTTCTCCCTCTTCCACCCTCTAGTTTATTTCTAAAAACCAGGGTAAGGATAAGAGGGGTTTATAAGACATGAGGAGACCTGGTGACACAGTAGTTAAGAGCTCAGCTGCTAATGAAAAGGTTGGCAGTTCGAATCCACCAGCTGCTTCTTGGAAACCCATGGGACAGTTGTACTCTGCCCTATAGGGTTGCTATGAGTCAAAATCAGCTCAACAGCAACGGGTTTGGTTTTTGTTTACATGACACGAGGAATACCTCGTTGCAGGAAGCCTTGATAATATTAATCGTCTCTGATATGGTTCATTTTCCTCATGAAAGTTACAGAGCAATCAGAGGAAAAATTTAACTGGTTCTTCAGCAATTCTTTGACACTTAAAACCAAGGCGCTTAAGCAAGGCTATAGGACTCAACTCAGGGAAGACAGAAGGAGGGGGAAGGGAGGCAACTTGCAGGTAAATAAAGAATGGTTTTTATAATTACTATTTCCTTTATTTTTAGTTTCAGTTTGGAACACTATTATCATTTTAGTTTAGGAAAAAAAGAACCTGATGGTTTCACTACAAGAAAATGGTGAAGATGATAACCCTGCAACGCCAGTCCAGAAAAGGTCAAAAGAAACTAACAGAAGAAGGGAGTAAGAAAAAAATAAGATCAAATCCCACTTCTCTCTCTCCATCGCAAAGAGGAGCAAATAAATGGTTACTTTAATCCTCTGCCCATCTGGTTCCAGAAAGAACAAAATATGGCCTCCTCATTGCTGGGGCCGCAGTAAAAACAGCACACAACTGACACAGGTAATTAAGCTACAAACTTTTCTTCACCTCAGATTGAAAGCGTATGAGGAGAGGTACGAAAAGAAGAAAAATATGAAAGTAATATGGAAAGTTTTTACATTCACTGCCTGAAAGCATTATTAATGCTCTTTTGTTAACAGAGTTCTCCAGAGTGAAGCAAACAGAAACTTGATATTCAGGAAATTACTCCCCCCTCAAAAAAAAAGATTTTCCAGAAAATTGAGGTTTTAGCTCTGAGTGTATTTTAAAATATCAAAACTGAGAAAACATAATTATGGAAAGCATAGAAATTTGTAATAGAACTTTTTAGGGAAAGAAATACTTTTAAGGTAAGAAAATAAAAAGTGGTCAGAGAAATAAAAGGAGCCCTGGTGGCACAATGGTTAAGCGCTCAGCTACTAACTGAAAGGTTGCTGGTTCGAACCCACAAGCAGCTCCGAGGGAGAAAAGACCTGGCCACCTGCTCCCATAAAGGTTATAGCCTAGGAAACCCTGTAGTTCTACTCTGTCCTATAGGGTCACTATGAGTTGGAATCAACTTGATGGTACACAGCAAGAGAAAGAAAAACCTAGATTTTGCAAGTACACTTTCTTTCCACACGTTTCTCAACTATTACAACTATAAATTTAAATGATTAAATTAAATTTTCTTTCTGAAAATAAGAGTTCAATTATTTGTGAGGCTTTCAAAATGGTTAACATGGAAGTTCACATTTACGTGAGTTTGCTTTAATGCTATGTATAACAGGTTATACACTTCCAAATTTTATGTTAATCTAAGAGTTTTCCCTTTTAACTTGCTCAAACCATGAATAACATTTTCATACATTCAAAAATGTGACTTTTGAACGTATGAAAATGATACAATGAAAAAATAAAAAATAGGTATTTTTTTACGAAGTCATCTCAAGTAATAAGTTAATAAATCTTGATTCTAAGGTAGCTTCTAATTCTACTTCTAGTCAGCACAAGAAAGGTGGAGAGTGCAAACAGACTCAAACCTCCTGTTTATGAAGCAAAGAATAGTTTATAAAGCCCTTCCCCTTTCATGTGCTCCATTTTCTTGCCTTTCAAATGAAGGACTAAGATGCAGGAAGAGAACTATAAAAATCAGGCAGCTCTCAAACACTAATATCAGGTTAATCAAATGCTGACTGTCTTTGCTTTGAGGTATATTTTTAAGTATATGTTTGAAATCAGGAATATCTAGTGTCCTTAAATGAAAACAATGGAAATCAGTGTGATCCTTGGAAACCAGCATTCAGTACTGTGTTTTTCATCGACTCACTCCTGATTTTGGTTCCGATGAGATTCCAAATACATGAAATTTAGATCCACCATCATCCATAAGGCTGTTTTTCAAAGCTTTTGTTGTTGTTGTTAGCTGCTGTCAAGTCAGCCTCCAACTCACGGAGACCCCATACACAACAGAACAACAAATTGCCTGGTCCTGCGCCATCCCCATGATCGGTTGCAGCCTACTCCATTGTGATCCGTAAGGTTTCCATAGGCTGATTTTCGGAAGTAGATCACCAGGCCTTTCTTTTTAGTCTGTCTCAGTCTGGAAGTTCCACTGAAACATGTTCAGTATCACAGCAACATGCAATCCTCCACTGACAGATGGGGGGGCGCCTGCGCATGAGGTCCATTGGCCAAGAATTGAACCCGGGTCTCCCGCATGGAAGGTGAGAGTTCTAGCACTGAACCACCAATGACCCTATTCAAAGCTATTAATGGTACAAAATTTCTGAGTATAATATATCCTTTTGCTTGAACCCCAACAGAATGTATCAGAGGGACACACTCATCCCAATATTATAGAAGCCCACAGCTGCCAGGGAAAGGTTTGCCCAAGTACCTGGAAAATCAGCATTCGCCCTGTGTGGTAGAAACGGAGTATCAATATGGAACCTCTAGATCCACCATTGCTGCTGGCCTTCAAGACATTTACCAAAACTAGCCATGACATTAGTCCACTCCAGCAGGGTAGTGACCTTGCGGAAGAACAAATCCTAGATACCAGGGGTGCCCAGTCAGTAACCCCAGAGTCCCAAGACCAGAAACTCTAACCACCAGGATCTGAAGAACCAAGCATGCCCTCTAAACTGTTGTTTGAGGGTATTCCAGAACATCACACACCCATGCCAAAAATAATTCATATTGCCTCACACAGCTTTATAGTTTGTTGCTGTACTGCTAGATTAAATTTACAACTTGCACATAACTTTTCTGTTATCTGCATGTAAAATTCACATTTTAATTAATATTAATTGGTTTTTGTTAGTCGCTGTCCAACTCATGACAACTCCATGTGTTACACAGTAGAACTGCACTCCACAGGGTTTTCTTGGCTGTAATCTTAATGGAAGCAGATTGCCAGGCCTTTCTTCCGTGGTACTGCTGGGTGGGTTTGAACTGCCGACCTTTAGGTTAGCAGTTGAGCGCAAACTATTTACACCACTTAGGGACCTTAATTAATATTAATAGGCATACACAAACATGACTAGAACCACCGTCTTCACAAAAGTAAACAAAATATAATTAAATTAAAATTGTCCATTTTCTTCACTTTTTCCTCTTTCTTTTTTACCTTGTGGTAAAACTTTAAGGTAATTTCTTCTGACATTCAGTTCTCGTAGTGACTTCAGTTGACCTATCTGATGGGGCAAAGCTGTGATCTCGTTGCAGCTGACATCCTGTACCAAAAGCAAAGAGAAATCATAAATGACTTTTTCCAGGAAATCAAGCATTTCAGGTAGGGTCTCCTTCATGATTAAATCCCAGGGCGACTACGTGGGTACACTTTAATGTGGCTCTCAGATCCCTAGTAAGTAATGCTGAGCACAGAGCAGGAGAAAGGGAGACAAGAAAGATGTTAGTAACATTCGATAGCGACTTTGCCAGCTACTGGCCTGCCACCTTTGCATGCTTCAATCTTACTTATGGGGTAGAGTTAGTTGCCTGATATTTCCAGATACGGAAATTGAGGCACACAGAAGTTAAGTCAGGTGCCCAAGGCATGCAAAATGCCAGAGTGAACACTATGAACTAACGACTGGCCCACGGGTAGCCACTGTAGCACAATGCTGCTAAAGAGAAGGAAGATGATGGTGGATCCTATCTTACCAAATTCTCACATCTTATAGTAAAAAACTGTGAATATTAATACATTGTCTGGATGCACCATTTATTTAAAGAGGAGTTCTTACGGGAGGCTGAAGACCTTAGACCTGAACCCCTTCTGTACGTTTTACATGCAAGACTCTGGGGTCTTAGAGGAGTATGATATGATACAGTAATACTATAATGTAGTATAATACAGTATTACAATATTATTCCTTGTTTAGAACCACCTCTTAACACATGCATAATGGAGGCCATGAAGTCTGCTGTTGTTAGCTGCCATCGAGTTGGCCCGACTCATGGTGACTCCACACACAACGCAACAAAATTCTGCCCCAGTCTGCGCCATCCATGTTCAGTTGCACATCGGACCACTGTGATCCACAGGGATTTCATTGGCTGATTTTTGGAAGCAGGTCACCAGGCGTCTCTTCCTAGTCCACTTTAGTCTGGAAGGTCCACTAAAACCTGTTCAGCATCATAGCAACCCACCTGACTCCCCTGACAGATGGGTGGGGCTGCACATGAGGTGCACTAGCAGGGAATCGAACTTGGGTCTCCCGCATGGAAGGTGAGAATTCTACCACTGACCCACCACTGCCCCCTCCTTGAAGTTTATTATCTTATATATCCTTATTTTCTTCTCTAGTCCCACTCTTCCTCTGATGTCTAGCATGTGTGCCCTGCTCTCCACACTCCAGCTACTGCTTTAATCCAAATTGGCATTATCTGTCAGCCAGACACCATAAGCAGCCTTCCATCTGGTTTCCACACATCAGCCTCATCCTAGGATCTACCCTCCACAGAGCTGCTGGAGTGCAAATTTCATTATATTGTTCACCAGCTTAAAAATCTGCAACATTCAGCACCAACTACAGGATAAAGTACAAATTCCTCAACAAGGCACAGCATCCACGCTCAGGTCTACATCTCCAGCACCATCTCTCCTGATACCCTCATTGCATCCTACACTCCAGCGCTGTTAGTGCTCCTTGCAGTTCCCAGTGGGTGCCAAGCTGTTTCACATTCCCTAAACTGTTTGTGCTCTTTCCCTGCCTGATACGTCATTCTCCAATAGGGTGCCCTTGGCCCACCCACTCACCCTTCAAGACTTAATTTAAGCCCCACCTCCTCTCTGCAGCCTTTAGTGAGGCTTCCTCCCCTTCCCCCACTCCAGTCCAACATCCAGTGAGGACTGACCTTTTTTCCTTTGTGGTCCTATAAATGGTGGTGCCAGCACCTGTAACACTTCACTGCATTCCTTTGCTCACGTGCTGCCTTCCCCTACACGCCAGTGAGCTCCTTGGTGAGAAGGGCCATGCCTTATTCACTTAGCAGAGTACCAGGTATGAAGTAAGGGCTCAAAAAATGTTGGATGAAATTTCTGAAATCCACTTACACTGATACTCGAAATGCTGCAGCTTATCCTGCTTCATGGCTGGGACCTCAGGATGTTTCAGCCTACACATCTAAATCCCCTGCAGGTCCTGCTTGGTGACACAGAACCACAGACATTTATTTGGGCAATGAATGAGCCTGGTGAGGTGAAGTCCTCAAATACCCCTCTTTACTTCTGAACCTGCAAAAAACTTCCCTTTTGAAAAACCAGTTGCCATGGAGTCAACTCCAACTCATGGTGCCCCCATGTGTGTCAGAGTAGAACCATGCTACACAGGGTTTTCACTGGCTGATTTTTCAGAAGTAGATCACCAGGCCTTTCTTCTGAGGTGTCTCTGGTGGACTCAAACCTCCAACCTTTCTGCTAGCTGTGAGTGCATTAACCGTTTGGACCACTCAGGGATCCCTCTTTTCACCTGAGAAGGCACCAAAGGCTAGTTTCAGAAACCTGTTTCACGTTCACTCAGATGAGATGAACTCAGTTCCTCACTCACCAATCCCCTGAAAAGCCCAGGCTCCGCATTAGATCAGGGCTATAAAGAGCACGGTCAATCCCTGCCCTCTAACCTCCTCACATCTAAAAATCCTCAGGTGACCCGCCCAACTGTCAAGGTGCTGAGAGGGCTCAATGAATACCATCTGATGAAGATGAAGACTATCACTCCTGATAAAACGAATGAGAACGGGGCACCAGCGCTTCAGCAGTAGAATTATCTCCTCCCATGTGGGAGGCCCGAGTTCGATTCCTGGCCAAGGCACCTCATGCGCAGCCACCACCCATCATCAGTGGAGGCCTGCATGTTGCTATGATGCATAACAGTTTAGCTACGATTCCAGACTAAGACAGACTAGGAAGAAAGGCCTAGAGAAATGCTTTCAAAAATCAGCAAATGAAAACTGCGGATTACAATGGTCCAAGCCCCAACCAATCATGGGGATGGTGCAGGACCAGGTAGTGTTTTGTTCTGCTGTGCATGGGGTCGCCGTGAGTCAGTGCTGGCTCCACTGCAGCCAACAACAGAAGGGAATGAAGCTGCAACCTGTAAAGCTGACCGTACACAGTGCAATTGCACCACCATCATTTTCTGTACTCAGCTGTTCTGTACTCAGCTGTTTGTGCCGTGGGTTAAGAACACAAGGTGTGCAGTGGCTTCACACCAATCTGGTTGTTGCATCACTGTTGGCCCAGAAAAGTTACACAAAATTTTAAGAAAAACATTCTTAGTATTTGGGAAAAAAAAAAAAACACCCACAAGCACGTCTGTGGACACATAAAGGTCTAAGAAGTAATTATGGAATTAGGAGGCCTGGAGGAGATTCGTTCAGTCACTCTCAGCCCCTAGCCAAGTCAACAAACAGCTCTGCCATACTCAGTATTATCTCCACATACGAGGAGTGAAAAGTGAAATGCCATCTTTTTCCAATTACTGGGGCATTTGATTCATTATAGAAGTCAACAACCAAATCTTTGCCTTAAACTGAGCTACAAATAAGCAAGAGGTACTCTCTCACTCTACTTTAAAAGAACCATCACACAAATGGTGAACAGATGAGCCTTAGAAATACAGGACATCATACTACTGGGCTCACTGCCTGGCACACTTCGGGAGGGAGGAGAATGGGAATTTATCTCCCATCTCGGGAGAGAATTTATGTTACTGATGTCTAAAATAAGTTTTGTGAGTGACAGCACGGGAAAGATCCCTTTGGTAGATCCTGGAAATCATGGATTTTCAGTGTGAAAGTGACAATTTTCAGACTTTAAAGAACATAGGTTTTTATATCTTTCTTTTCAAAAATGGTTAAGGGGGAAGGGGAGGCCAAAGGATAGCAGATATACTTAGGCAGCATATTCGTGGCAGGAAGTTTCCTGAGATGAAATCCCGCTTTATCTCCTTTTTTAGGGTGTACTATATTCATCTTGGGGACCTAGTGGCGCAGTGGTTAAGTGCTCGGCTGCTAACCAAAAGATCGGCAGTTCGAATCCACCAGCCACTCCTTGGAAACCCTGTGGGGGCAGTTCTACTCTGTCCGTTAGGGTTGCTATGGATGGGAATTGATCTGACAGCAAGGGGTTTAAATTCATCTTGTTTGGTAAAGTACAGAGTCAGCAAACACAAGGAAAACCCCCAACGAGATGGATTGACACAATAGCTACAACAGACTCAAACATAGCAAAGATCGTGAAGATGGCTCAGTACTGAGCGACATTTTGTCATGTTACACATAACGTCGCTATGATTTGAAGCCAGCTCCATGGCAACCACCGACAACATCATATTCATCTCGCTCTCTGCTAAGAGCTAACTACTCATTACCCATGACATTAAAGTATGCTGCTTCCCTAAACACAAGGTAAGTTCTTCAACATATATTTCTAAGAAAATGGTCCTATCCAAAAAATTAACTCCTCTCCCTCAGTTATATTTAAATTCTTATTTATCAATTGGAAAAACAGTTACCTAATTGACTATATTTATATAAACATTTTTAAAAACTTCACACAATAAAAACGAGATTTTTTTTCTTCTTCTGACTTAGAGGACAAAACGTCTGTGGAACATTAGAAACACAGAGTCCAATTGTCCATTCACATTCTGAAGGGCATATGGTGAAGGTCAAAAAATGTGAATAGTACTGTGTACCCTTATCAGTTACCTCCTGTCCTGACAGCATAATGGGGGGAAATGCCAGGCAAATCTAGTGCATAAGGAGAGATCAAGACTTTCCACTACTGTATTACAACAATTGCAGAAAATACTACAATATTTTCCACCAGCCACTGAACATTGCCTAATTTTTAAGAGGTTATGCATTTCATCATAAAAATAAAACTCCACAGGTAATTATGTCTTAATTAGCGGGGGGAAGAGAGGATAATCGTCTAGGTGTTTGGGGATAAGCTATTTCAGTTTTGAAAACGGAATAACAATAATCCTAGAATGGCCTTGTTCTCTGGACCATGTCTTCCAAACTGAGCCTAAGACAAGGCATGACTTTTTTTGTAGTTCATTTAAAGACAAAATTTAGGAAAATAAATTTAAAAGGTAAACTGCACTGAAGAGAGAGAGCCTGGCCATGCTGATGTCTCAAATTCAGACTTTGAGACTCCAGAACTGTGAGACAATAAGTGTCTGTTCTGATAAGTTAAAAAGAAATTAAACTGCACTAATATCTCACACTGCAGCAATCAGTGAGACTCTGCCAGGTTTTTATTTCCAGATTGTGTAGCTGCTTCTTAGAATAGTCAAATGAATCCCTTCTGAATTTTCCAGCAGCCCTAAACTTTGTCTTTGAGAATCATTATTCTAAGCTTCAGTGAAATCAAATTACCACACACTTAGTGTTATAATATTTTAAGTGTAAGTCAAAAAGAATCATCAGAAGCATCTGTAAAGATTTACGGAATTTATTCTTTTTGATAGGGAAAAGAATCTCATTGTGACAGTGTAAATACTCAAATTTGTACGGTCCAACCAGTTCAGTCTTGTCATTTAGATAAAACACAAAACAGACAATCAGAGAATTCTAACGATAGCTTAAAATATACTTATTTTCCACTAGTTTCATCATCATAACCAAAACAAAAACTTCTATAGAAGTTAAAATTCTCACTTCATCCAGACCTTCTAGATAATAATGAAAGTCCCTTGAAGTGCTAAATGCTAGATATAATTTTTTGTTACTAAGTGCTCATTATTATATTATATACCTTCAGAATGCAAAGATGACAACAATTTGAAACATCAGAGTAAATTCAGGGTTTATTAAACTAGATAAAGCTTACTTTCAAAAAACAACATTTAAGAAAAAAAATGAGAAGTCTTTTTTAAGGAGTGACTGTTAATGAAACCCATTGCTGTTGAAGTCAATTCCAACTCATGGTGACCCCGTGTAACAGAGCAGAACTGCTCCTAGGGTCTTCTTGGCTGTAATCTTTACGGAAGCGGATTGGCAGACCCTTCTTCCACGGAGCTGCTGGGTGGGTTCGAACTGCTGACCTTCAGGTTAGCAGCCAATCGCAAATCGCTCAAGTCACCCAGGGGCCTGATCGCTAATGAAGACCAACATAAATACTAAGATGATCTTGGTGAGAGACGGCTTCCAGTGAGACCAGGTCACATTGCGTGGAATTGCAGGTGGTCCTCTCTCAAGCTACCTTGTTCTGACTTTGAGGTTTGCAAAAACTTAGTGTGGTGATACTGTTGCTAACACTGTACTTTTGTAATAAATCTGTCTCTTTATTTAACTGAAGGAAATGCAAAAGTTCTGACAGAAAATGCAAGCTATTAACATTGGCATCCCACCCTGTGACAATGCCCTTTTTTGGAAATGGCTTTTGTTATGACTCATCACATAACTTTGGGTAAGTGCCTTACCCTCTCTGTGCCTAAGTAAAAATAAGAGGCAAGAATTAAATCATTCTGATGCCCCCTCCAGCAGCAGAACTTAAAAATAAAAATCACTATGTTCATTCAAACTTGAAAATTTTTCTAGAAACCTCTGGCATGATAAATTATCACCTCTCAACACTTATTGGGTGCTTTTCTTCAGGATAAAACTCTACTTCACATGCCTCTCACACCCTTAACACCCTCATGCCCACCCCACTGCTCTTTATAAGAAGGGCAGAAATGGACGCAATGCAAAGGGTCTTGAAGAAGCCAAGGCTTTCCAGCTGTCCCACAGAAACCAGAGAAGTTGCAAGGCATTGTGACCATAATACTCCACAGCATGTTTTCTCCTTTTCAAAATGGGCGCCTGAAAGCTTGACATAACTAATGCCATGATGAACCTATAATTTTTTTTCTTTTTTTGTCTGCCATCTCCTTTCCTCATGCTTTGTTAATGACTTGGTTTTGCTCTGTCCGGCCACCTGTGACTTATGACCCCCCCACAGGAAGATTAGAGCCCAGATGTCTGACATGTATATCTTTAGCCTGATAAGGAGATGTCGGGAATGTATCTCTTGAGTATGATAAAGAGTCTCTTGTAATTACCTTGTAATGAATAACTCATCCAGCCATGCCATCTGCGGGCTACAAAGACACTTCTAACCTTTCTAAGAATCACATATAAGCTCTAATGTAAAAATGCCTTTGGGGACTCCACAGAAACATCCTGCGTTGCTGTCGGACTCCCCATTGGTGGACACCTCCTAAATAAACTTTCTCACTCTTTCTGACTTGGAGCAGGTTTCATTGGCTCGACTACTTCAAGGCACGGACCCTAATCAGGCAACAGCATCTCCAGACACTATGACTGGACAAATGATTATGGCAGACACATGAATTTATGTCTCCACCATACCTACCTCAGAGATTGGAACGTAAAGCAGAAAAGTCATAAAGATAGAAATTTCCTCAGAAGGTGCTCAGTACACTGTGCCTATAATCAATCCTCAAATTCAAACCCTTCTCACAACCAAACATCTTATGAAAAGAGAATAACAGACAGCATGTCTAGTCAGGGCGAGGAAAGGGACCTTCCAATCCATTATTACTTGAGTCAGGTCTTAGGCGCTTTTGGGTTGTAAAAGCGGGGCTGCAGATCAGTGATATTGTGTTCTCTGACAGGAAGTAAAAGCTGGAGAAATGATTCTCACATACTCCGTGAGTTGCAAGAGGATGAAGTTGAGGGAAACACATGTACACACACACAAGAGATAGAGCATCTCTGGACCCCAACATGTCAGCATGTATACAGAACCAATGGGAAGGCCCCTAGATCTTTGGCAAACACCCCATAAAAGGGTCTCAAGTCTACTGTGCTCTAACTTGGCGTGTTTTGCCTTCACCCTTGTCGGTTAATGATACCATTTGCCCCGGAGTCAACTCTGACTCATGGCAACCCCATGTATGTCAGAGTAGAACTACGCTTCAGAGGGTTTTCAATGGCTGATTTTTTGGACAAGATCACCAGACCTTTCTTCTGAGGTACATCTGGGTGGATTCAAACCACTAAACTTTTGGTTAGTAGCCAAGGGCTTAACTGTCTGCACCACCCAGGATTTCCTCTGTTAATGACAACATGTGGCCTTGATAAAGCAGCTCTTACCAAATATTTAGCATGCCTCATCCTCCAGGTATAATTTAATAGTCAAAGAGCCATATTTTGAATACATTAATATGAGCAAAATCAAGTCTAGTCAATGTAAGGGAAGTCTCCTGCCCCTCCTGCCTGGCTGTGCTTCCACAGGAAGAGAACTTTCAAGACCAACACTGCCCATTTGTACCACACCCTTTTTTGTAACATTCTCCAATTCATTTTCAGCTCTTCATGGCCTGCCAAACCTTTAATAGGAAAACCACTGCAAACTGAACCAGGAACATGTAAGAAAGAAATCATGGCCTCCCCTTCCCCCACGAGGTCTTCACAATGTAGACGAGGAGACAGTGGCTGGGTTGTGCTGTTGAAAGCAGTCACACACACCTGGTGTTAACATCAGCTCTGGGAAAGTACTTCTAAAACTCAAACTTTTGTGTAAAATGTAGATAATACCTACCTTACTGGGTTCTGTTAAAGATTATATGAAATAATACATGTCATGTAACCTAGCACAGTGCCTGGTACACAGTAGGTGTTCAGTAAATGTCAGTGTTTAATCTTTTCCCTTCACAGAACAAGAAAGCACATGCAGATACAGAGACTTACAAAGCAACAGATATATACAGCTGGAGCTCTGAGAGGACAGGGGGGCAGAAGTAATTCAAAGTGGCCAAGGGGCTGGCCCCTAAAGCTAAGATTCCTCCTGCACCTACAATGGTGTGCAAATACATCCTGGCCTCTCTTGTTGATTCAAGATAAGGATCATTCAGTAGTGCTTCGTCAGTGGCTTCTTCACGGGAGGAGGAACAACCATGTTCAATCTTCCCTGAACAATCTCAAATGGCTGGACAAAGCACATGACTGAACAGGAATGCTTTATGTTTTAAGGTTCTTAGACAATTGTGATGTATTAACAGGGCAAGTTCTTGTTTTTCAACTCCAGTGCCTCTCAAAAGTTAGAAAGGATAGCTGCTTTCCTGTACATGGCTGAGGTGTTTTTGTTTTTTAATTAAAGCAAATATTGACTCTGAATTATTCAGTCACACACAGAAGAGAGTTTACAACTCAATTTGGGATACCTTGAGTCTAGTGTGAAAATTTAAAAAAATATTCCTTCCAAAATAGTTACGGAACAATTCTCAAAGCCCAATAAATGGAGAGATTTTTACCAGCATTCAGGCAGTTTAAGGTGCTGTGGATGTGTGGGGAGTTCCCAAATTTTTAAACAAGTTGGTTACTTACCATAGGACCCCAAAACAGCAGCCTCCCACCACAATATAGAATTATTTCAAGGTTTCCAGGGAATTTTCCTCCAATTGATGGCTAAAAATAATCTGACAATGCTTACCTATAGTAATACTACTATTTTAAGCAAAAAGATATGAAAGATAAATAAGAATAGATGGAAAATAATCTTTATTTAGTCTGTGACCCTAAGCAAGGCCAGTTAGTCCTTGTGGTTAAATAATGGTGGTGTATTATTTGTCACCAACTTCCCAAATCAAATGCTTTTCAACAAAAATCATATTTACTCAAATATGGGGGAGGTGAGTAGAAAGAACATAGGCTACGCGGCTGTCCCATCCAATATACTAGCCACCAGCCATCTGTGGCTACTGAGCATGAGAAATGTAGCTAGTGCAAATTGTGATGTGCTATGAGTGTAACACACACACTGGATTTCCAAGCCTCAGTACAAAAAAAAAGAACGTAAAATATCTCATTAATAATTTTTATATGTTCCTGGGTGGTGCAAATGGTTAAGTGCTCAACTACTAAGCAAAAGATTGGCAGCTCGAACCCACCCAGAGACGCGCTGTGAGAGAGGCCTGGTGATCTGCTTCTGAAAAATCTGCCACTGAAAACCCTATGGAGCACAGTTCTACTCTGACACACGTGGGGTCACCATGAGTTGGAATCGACTTGACCACAACTAGTTTGGTTTTTTGGTATAAATGTTGAAGTAGTAATACTTTGGCTTTATTGGGTTAAATAAACTGTATTATTAAAATTAATTTCACTTGCTTCTTTTTACTTTTTTCTAAAATGTGGTTACCAGTACATTTAAAATTACATTTGTTACTCGTATTATAATTCCATTGGCCAGTGCTGGGTTAGGGTGTTTCAGCTTAAATTACAACTGAGCTTCTCCAGGGTGACCTTCCTTATGTTGCCCAATGTCTCTCTGCCTTGGGTTTCTTCATTTGTAAGACAGCAAGAGGTTACACTAGACGCTTTTTAAAATCCTCCATAGCTCTAACAGGAGTTCCTGGGTGGCACAAACAGTTAAGTGCTTAATTGCTAACCATTAGGTTGGAGGTTCTAACCCACCTGTGATGGTTAGGCTTGTCTGTTAGCTTGGGTGGGCCATGATTCTCAGTGGTTTGACAGTTGTGGTGCAGTTTGGCAGCTATGTAATGATGTGATCATCTACATAATGAGATCTGACATAATGTAATCACCTCCACGATGAGATCTGTTATGAGCAGCCAATCAGTTGAAAGGGAGTGTCCTTGGGAGTATGGCCTGCAACCAATATAGGTGGACTTTCTGGCAAAGCTCGCTGGCTTTTGCTCACTCTGGATCCTGCAGCTGGCTCCTATTCATCTGACCTCCAGTTCTTGGGACTTGAGCTAGCAGCTTACCTGCCATCTTACCTGCTGATCTTGGGATTTGTTGGCCTCTGTAGCCTGTGAGCCAGAGGCCTGCTGTCTGACCTGCCAGTCTTGGGTTCTCCAGCTCCTGCAGCTATGTGAGTCAGGAGAAGCCTCCAGCCTGATCCACGGACTTGGGACTTTCCAGCCTCTACAACTGCTTGAGCCATTTCCATGATATAAATCTCTCTATATATATTTATACGCATCATTAGTTTTGCTTCTCTAGAGAACCCAGCATAAGACACCAAGCACAGATGCCTCGGAACAAATGCCTGGCAATCTGCTTCCGAAAGGTCACAGCCTGGAAAACTCTATGAACCACACTTCTACCCTGACACACAGGGGATGAATCACAATTGACCAGATGGCAAGTGGTTTGCTTTTTGGTTATGACTCTAACATTCTAGGGCTCTAGGGTTTAACACTTATTGCTGGTGGAGAAAAGACACAGGACCAGGTGTCAACAGAGCTGTGAGTCAGATGCAGGGGAGCCTTTGCTAGGGCTGGCTCAGGACAGGGTGCCTAAGGCAATATCAGAACATCCCTTGGAACCACTCAGAGGCTGTGCATTCTAGAGCTGGAGTCAGTGCTGTTCTCCTTCTGATGTATGTCTACCCTGCAGCTGATGGGGTGGGTATTTGGGGAAAGCCCCGGTCTGGTGGGCTTGGCTCCAGAGCTCAACACCTGTGCCACCTAGCAACAGATGAGCTGGTACATAACCCTGCTAGCCCAGCAGATGGGCGGCACACTGTGTGGCTTAAGCCCAGGGTTCAGTGGGACAGAAAAACAGACTAGCTGCCAAAAGGTTCCATAGAGGTTCCATATGATCGCCCTCACCAGTGTGCCACCCATCCGTAGGAACCCGAGAAGTGGAAAAAAACACAACTTGTTATTTGTATTGTGTTTTCAAGACCTAATCAGATTTTAGCAACCCAAGATTTTGTGGCTTATCAGACTCCTGAAAAAAGCACATAACTATCAGTTTCATCCAAAGTATTAGTCTATATTTTTGTTTTCTGGAACCAGTTAAAATGGCACCTTCTGAGTTAATTTGGATTGCAAGACAGAGACCCCCTGGCACAGTACTTGGGGGCCTTCATAGTCGGTCCCAAGCCTTTTTTTTTTTTTTTGCAAAAAAATATAGCTAACACAACATTTGTCAATTCAACTTTTGTCACTTATATAATTCATTGAAACCAATTACATCAATCATGTTATGCAACCATCACCAATACCCATTGCCATATGTTCCATCGCCATAAACAGAAACTCAGTGCTAGCTAGCCAAAGATTTCCCTCTTGTCCCAGCTACCTATAGTCAATCTCTGATCTCTAGTTTTAAAGTTTTATATTAACAAAATCATATTATATTTATCCTTTTGTGATTGACATATTTCACTCAGCATATTTTCCAAGTTCATCTATGTTGTGACATGTATCAGGACTTCATTTCTCTGGCAGAGTAATACTCCATTGTGTGTATGTACCACATTTGGTTTATCCACTCATCTGTCGATGGATGATCAGGTTGTTTCCATCTTTTGGCTATTGTGAATAGTGCTGCTATGAACACTGGTGTACCTGTTTCTGTTTGTGTTGCTGCTTTCAAGTCTCTTGGGTATATAACTAAGAGTGGGATTGCTGGGTCAAATGGTAGCTCTATTTTTAACTTTTTGATGAACCATCAAACTTTTCCACAGTGGCTGTACCATTTTGCATTCTCACCAGCAATGAATGAGGGTTCTGATTTCTCCAATTCTCACCAACATTTGCTATTTTCCAGTTTTTTTTTTTTTTTTTAATCTTATCCTTCTTAATGGGAGTGAAGTGGTATCTCATTGTGGCTTTGATCTGCATCCTTCTACGCTCACTTTCTGCCACATGACAACAACATTTAGCAAACACTCATTGAGCACCTAGGCGCAATGGTTAAGAACTGGGCTGCTAACCAAAAGGTTGGCAGTATGAACACACCCAGTGGCTCCACAGGAGAAAGACCTGGCGATCTGCTTCCATAAAGATGACAGCCGAGAAAACCTTATGGGGCAGTTCTACTCTGTCACGTGGGGTTATTATGAGTCACAATCGACGTGATAGCAGCCAACAACAACAATCATGTGCCAAGGGCCCTGGGTGGCATAAACAGTCAAGCGCTCAACTATTAACCAAAAAGTTGGCTGTTCAAATCCGCCCAGAGGTGCCTGGGAAGAAAGACCTAGCTATCTACTTCTGAAAGATCACAGCCATTGAAAACCCTGTGGAGCATAGCTCTACTTTGACACACAATGAGTAGCCATGAGTCGGAGTTAACTCGACAGCAACTGGTTTGGTTTCTTATCTTGTGCCAGGCACCTACAACACAACAGCAAGTAAGACACACCTTTCAAGGTGTGAGGGGAGCTGGTGTGGAGAAAGCAAGTACAAAGACAATTGTGAGTCCACGAAAATTAAATGGTAAGCATAGGGTGCTTGCCTTAGGAGCACCTGAGTCTTGGAGCCTCAGGGAAGGCTTTTTGGAGAAAGTGATCTCTAATTTGGCTAGGAAGAGACCAAAATAAGAGTGGAAGGAAGAACCAGTCCACGCAGAAAGAGTGGTGTGTGCAGAAATCATGAAGTGAAAGTGAACAAGGTGCACCTCCAGCACTTAGAGGGTAACAGGGCAGAAATGAACCTGGAGAGGTAAGCAGGGGCAAGACCACAGAAGACCATGAATGCCACGTGAAGGGGCTGGTGGTGGCCTAAATCGAAGGCAGTGGCTGAGAGGACAAAGCGCCCAACCCCATTCTACCTAGACCTCAGCAGGATTAACCTGCTTCCACTCCCCCAGCATGCCAGGTACCTCCAGGCTGTCTGCCTTTGCACCAGCTGTCTGGTCTCCCTTGAATGCCTTCCCTGCCTCTGCCTTCTTTTTTCCATCTAGAAAATCCCACAGAGGTCTATTAAGGGGTGTTATAAATTCACGTTCACCTGTACTTTATGGAATATGCAAAGACATTTTACTGTGTGGGTCATAACAAATTATGGATAGCATTGCGAAGAATGGAAATGCTAGAACACTTAATTGTGCTCATGTGGAACCTGTACATAGACCAAGAGGCAGTCTTTTGAACAGAACAAGGGGATACTTCATAGTTTAAAATTAGGAAAGGCGTGCATCAGGTTTGTATCCTTTCACCATATTTATTCAATCTGTGCGCTGAGCAAACAATCTGAGAAGCTGGACTGTATGAAGAAGAATGGGGCATCAGGATTGGAGGAAGATTCATTAACAGCCTGCATTATGCAGATGACACAACCTTGCTTGCTGAAAGTGAAGAGGACTTGAAGCACTTACTGATGAAGATCAAAGACCACAGCCTTCAGTATGGATTACGCCTCAACATGAAGAAAACAAAAATCCTTACAACTGGACCAATAAGCAACATAATGATAAACGGAGAAATGATTGAAGTTGTGAAGGATTTCATTTTACTTGGATCCACAATCAATGCCCATGGAAGCAGCAGTCACGAAATCACATTGGGCAAACCTGCTGCAAAAGACCTCTTTAAAGTGTTAAAAAGCAAAGATATCACTTTGATGACTAAGGTACACCTGACCCAAGCCATGGTATTTTCAATCACCTCATATACATGTGAAAGCTGGACAATAAATAAGGAAGACCAAAGAATAATTGATGCCTTTGAATTATGGTGCTGGAGAAGAATATTGAATACACCCTGGACTGCCAGAAGAAGGAACCAATCTGTCTTGGAAGAAGTACAGCCAGAATGCTCCTTGAAGTAAGGATGGTGAGACTTTGTCTCACATACTTTGGATATGTTATTAGGAGGGATCTGTCCCGAGAAAGACAGAGGGTCCTTGGTAAGGAAGACCCTCGACGAGATGGACTGACACAGTGGCTGCAACATGGGCTCAAACATAGCAACGATTGTGAGGATGGCACAGGACCGGACAGTGTTTCATTCTGTTGTACGTGGAGTCGCTATGAGCTGAAACTGACTCGAAGGCACCTAACAACAACAACAACAACATGGATTGAAGTATGTTCCCCTAAAATACATGTGGGAATCCTAACCCCTATACCTGTGGATAGAATCTCATTTGGAAATACAGTTTTCTTTGTTATGTCAATGAGGCTATACCAGTGTAGGGTGTGTCCCTAAACCTAAACACTTCTGAGTTAGCTGGGAGCAGCAAAGACACAGAGACAAGCCAGCATAAATGGAAGAAAACAGATGCCACGCGGAGATCACCAAGGAACTGAGGAAAGATGGGGCTGAGAAGCTAAGACGAGGATTTCCCCCACCAGAGCCAACAAAGAAAGCCTTCCCCTAGAGCCAGTGCCCTGAATTTGGGCTTCCAGACTCCTGAACTGTGAGGAAATACATTTCCCTTCTTTAAAGCCACCCACTTGTGGTCTTTCTGTTACAGCAGCACTAGGTAACTAAGGCAAGAAGCCTCTCAAATGTTTCTTCCTTTACAGACCTCTCCTATTCCAACACTGACTCAATCATTCCCTAACTCACGCACATGCTTCCTGTAAGTGGGAAGTCTGCCCAAATTAACACTGTCTTCTTTTAGAATTGCTCTCTTCTGTAGCAGCTGAGTGACTTAGCCTGGGCAATGTGACTGTGTGCCTTGGCCATCGCTGACTGGGTGAGGAGACAACGTTGGATAGTGGACCCTAGCCTTGCTTTCACTTAGAAACTAGGGCCGAGAGATGCTGGTAGGTCTCTGTCATGCGCTTTGGCTGGGAGGACGTGTAAAGTTGGGATCTGTGGACTGGGCAGCCTCTGCTATTGTACAAAGAAGCAGAGAATGCTGAGAGAGAAACAAATCATTGCCTTGGTTCTTGACCACTTTCTAGTGTCTTGTTTTAGTCGCTCATGCTACCTGACTAAATTTCCTGATACTGAATGAAATTATAGACCCTTACATCCTTACGACCAATCCCTACTTTTGGAGTAAGCTAGTTTGAATGGGTTTCAGTTACTGCCATCAAATATGTACTGAAGAAGACACTCTTTTTTATAGTTCTAATCCCTTTATATAGCAATTACTTTTTTCTATACCTAAGTCAAAGGAGCCCTGGTGGTGCAGTGGTTAAGGCCCAGCTGCTAACTGAATGAGTCAGAGGTTTAAATCTACCAGCCACTCCTGTAGGAGAAAGATGTGGCAGTATGCTTCCGTAAAGATCACAGCTTTGGAAACCCTATGGGGCAGCTCTGCGCTTTCCTATAGGGTCACTATGAGTCGGAATCAACCTGATAGCAAGGTTTTGGTTTGGTTTATACTAAAGTCAAGAGTCCCTGGCAGGTGCAAATGGTTACATACTCGGCTGCTAACCAAAAGATTGGAGGTTCCGATTCACCCAGAGGAGCCTCAGAAGAAAAGCCTGGTGATCTACTTCAGAAAAATCAGCTACTAAAAACCCTAAGGAGCATAGTTCTACTCTGAACACATGGGGTTGCCATGAGTCAGAGTTGACTGGTACTATGAAAGTCAAAGTTGAATATGTGACAGGGATGCTGTCACTCTCCTAGTTAATTGCCACTGCAGACATGACTAATTGATCACAGCACTCTCTATCTGGGCCTCACTGTTCATCTCACCATGGCGTTCCAGGTAACTCCTAAGAAACTGATGGGACACTTATTCGCCCTCAATGTTCCATATTGGGATCTACCTGAAGACAGGTACTGTGTCCTTTTCATTGTTTTAATTACAACACTGAGCTCTCTGCTTGACACAAAGTCCATACTGAATAATGCTTGCTTGGTAAATACTAGTTGCCATCAAGTTGACTCCAACGCATGGCAACCCCATGTGTGTCAGAGTAGAACAGTGCTCCATAGGGTTTTCAATGGCTGTGGCCTCTCAGAAGTAGATCACCAAGGCTTTCTTCCAAGGCAACTCTGGGCAGACTTGAACTGCCAACCCTCCAATTAGCAGCCAAGTGCATTTAATCATTTGCACCATTCAAGGATGAATTATCCTTTACCCCGATTGTTCCTCCTTGCCTCATTTTTCTGCTCATCTTAGCTCAATGGAAATCTAGAAAGGATACATTCTTTCCCCATTTTAAAACAAGGTAAGCAATTAAATTAGCAATGAAAGAGCTAAAACAGAACAGTATATCTCAGCTTTAGGCACACACTTAACCAACTCTGCCCTTGATAACTTGTTCTTCTTTTTTTAATCCCCAGGGACATAGTCACATTTTTCAAGTTGCATCAATTTCAGGCAACGCTTTCTAAAACCCTTACAGAATCAGAGCGCTCTATTCTTACTGTCTCCTGAGCCCTGACTCAATTATACATTTTTATAAAGTATGGCCTACAAACTTATTTGTAGATCATTTTGCCAGTTTATCCATAATTTATCATGAACTTACAAGCCAGCTAAAAAAATTATCTAATTACAATATGATAACCTGTAAACTATTTCAGAAACTGTCTCTATATCACAGAAAAGCCGAAGCTGTTACCCTCCCTGCTGATGTCTGTCGTACACTGTCCTCAAACAACTGAAGCTCCTCCTTGCCCAACTGCTGCAAAAAGTCTCTCTACATAGCTAGGTTATGATCAGTAAACAAACAAAAAACAACATGTTGACAATCAGCAACATACCAATTCCATTAACTGTTTGAGCTGGCCTATCTCTTCCGGCAGCGATCCAAGTTTGTTGTTACTTGCGATTAAGACTTTGAGAGGCAGACCACACAGGCAGGCTGGCAGGGTGGACAGCTGATTTCGACTGCAAAACACAACACAACAAAAACACACATAAAACACAAAGGCCACTGCACACTGCATGGGAACACGTCTGTAACAGGAAAGGAGAAAGGAATAATGTGAGCAAACATTTTACCAACATAAAAAGTCTAGTAATTTTTTCATAGGTGTAATAACTCAAATCACAAGTGTATAAAGAAAAAAATATATTTTTAAAAAGAAAGGCATGGGCAGTTTTGAGGAAAAACTTTTCCCAATACAAGAGTCCCATCAACCCCCCTCCAAAGCAGAACGTGTCCTTGGCCAGCTGGTACGACCATAGCAACGGGAAGCTGGTGCCCGCTGTGTGCTTCCTGACAGTGCGTGCAGGAAACTCAGTGCCACTAGAGAAGTCAGCACCCCAAAACATCGGTTTCTCCATTTTAGTAGCAGTGGGGAAGATAATTCTGCTGCATCTCACAAAACCTCCAGGCTGATTTCCAGCGTTGTGGACTGGGCTTCCTTTTGCTAAAACGAGCTGCTACCATTAAAACCTATCTCAGTATCTGCAAGAGAGCTATTAAAAAAAGAAACAAAAGCTGGCCTCCTGGCAGAAGGGAAGCTGAGCTGAAAGGGGTTGGTTTCAGGGCAGCCAGAAGTGTCTGAGTCAAGGCCTCGGCCTGACCCCAACCTCTGCTCTGCATTACGAGGTTCACTATGCAGAAAGCTTTGAACTTTCTGTCATCAATGCCTAGTGTACTGAGACATGGGAAAGTACTGGATAAATGAAACCCATGAACTGGCCATATTTTTATGTCAACTATTTATTCCAACCTCTGGCCCCACAAGAAGCCTCTTTTCCTGCTATTAACAAGGAGACAGGTGGTTTTCAGTTGTGTCTTTTTTTCCCTGCAGTTCTGCTGATGGAGCCCATAAGCAGTGAGCTATCCAAAAAGCTGTACTCCTATTACTGCAACTATTTAAAACTTCTTCACTGCATATGTGCACACATGAAGAAAGCTGCAGTGGAGGCCTTTGTGTTCATGTTTAGGTGCATTAACGGGTATAATCCTTAGGTAGTCCAAATGGTTAAGCGCTCGGCAGCTTACCAAAACATTGGTGGTTCAGACTTCTGGCAACATGGCGCTCTACGCAGAAGCACCACGCCGTCCCTCCACAGCAAAGATCCGAAAAACTAAGCCAAACAGAGAAAACAGTAATCCTGAAACCCTAAGCATCAAATGAAGAAAGAAAGAACTCAGCCAAGCACCAAATGGAATAAGAAACTGACAGAGAACAGAGAGCGAGGAGACATACATGCAGAGGTCCCCTATCAGCTACCACAGCACACATCCGCCATCTTGGACTCCTATCAGAGACCAGAGAACAGGGGGTATAAGAACGCAGCTTTACGGAGCTTCCAGTAGGAGACAGAATAACCGGTAACCAGCAACATATGCTTTCCCATCCCCCACCCTTCTTCGCCCAGACTCGGCCTTCTTCTCCTCCCTGTGGCCACAGACTCTTGGCTGGGAAGCACTGGCTGCTGGGATTCCACTCACCCACACTGGCCAAATCCCTGAGTGCCATTTGTTGGCTGCTGGTGTTGCTTTTTTCCGCTTCTTTTGATTTCTTCCTTACCTCTCACCACCTTCCCCTCCTTTTGTTCAAATACCTGGCTTCGTGAACCATCATCGCTTCTTCCTGAAAGGCTGTGAAACTCCGCTCTGATGTGAAACTGCTTCCCGGTCCATGCTGCCACATTGGTGGGATCCCAGGGCTTTTATTTATTTATTTTTTGCTTGGTTTGTTATGAATTGTTTGTATGTTTTCTTTTTCTTTTCTCAAATTTGGAGCCTGTTCTAGCCAGGTAGTACTGCGTGGCTTGGGACCTACCATCTCAATTTGCGCAGATGTGCAGAGGGATCCCTGAGAGCATTACTTTCTTTGTGGGTTTTTTTTTTTTGTTTGTTTGTTTGTTTGTTTCCTTTTTGGGGGGTTTTCTTTGTTCTTTTTTTTTTAATTTGTTTTGTTTTCTTTTCCCTCTTTTTGTCTTTCTTCATTACTCAGTTTCTTGTCCCTCTATACCTTCCTTCTCTTGCTGTCCCTTGAATACCTGGAACTGAGTGACACCTCTTTGCCTTCTAGCCAGCCTATACTTCGACACATGGGAACAATTTCCCCAGACCTTGGAGATGCACCAGTAGGATCCCTGGAAGCTTTGGTTTTCTTTCTAATTTTTATTTATTCATTTTTTCTTTTCTTTTTCTTCCCCTTTTTGGTTTTCTCCATTTCATAGTCTCTCATCTCTCCACCCCAATGGCAAGCTCCCCTAGCACTCTTTTTTGTTTGTATGTTTTTGGCTCCTGTTCCTCTCTCCTCTCTCCCATACCCATCTCAGCTACACACATCACAATTTACCCTCTCCATCCTCCCTATCTGCACCGTGCACTTAACATCACACCACCAAGCAGCACAGGCGAGCCTACTGGAACCTGACCTGCACTGATTACCAGCCCGCCCTGATGGCAGCAGTGTCACAAACAACCCATGTGAACAACTCCTCTTCAGCTAGACCTCCTCTGCTGTACCATATCTGAGTGACTAAGCCTGCCAACTGAAGAAGGAGATGAAAAGTATCGTGCCCAAAGACAAGCAAACAACAAAGAACACACAGCCTGCCTACTCAGACATAGCCAATTTAAAAAAACAGGATGAAACAAACAAATCTACAATCAATAAATGAAAAAAATAACTACTGAATGTCCCAAAGACAACAGACAATATCCAAACATTTACAAAAACAGGACAGGATGGTTCCAGGAGGCATCCAAAATAAAACACCAGATGACTCTCCAGTAGAAGGAAAGGCACTACAACTACCTGATAGGGAATTCAAATCTCTAATACTCAGAATTATCCAAGAGTAGAAGCAAAAAGCAGACAAAAATGGGGAAAAAAGACAAATTCATGGAAAAGGCAGACAAATTCATGGAAAATATTGACAAAAAAAGGAAGAATTCAGGAAAATAATGCAGGAAAAAAACGCCAAAATGAATTCACAACTAGAAATTATACAAAAACAACAATTAGAAATCCAAAAGATAAACAACAAGATTTCAGAAATGGACAGTGTCATAGAAGGGCTGAGAAGCAGATTTGAAACGGTGGAAGACAAGATCAGCGGAACTGAAGACAAACATTTGGATATAACTCTCTTAGAGGAAAACTCAGAAAAAAGAATGAAGAAAAATGAAGAGACCCCAAGAATTACATGGGATACAATCAAAACCAAAAATCGGCGAGCGGTTGGACTTCCAGACAAGGGGAGAAAACAGAAAACACAGAGAGGATCACTGAATAGCTGCTGACAGAAAACTTCACCAATATCATGAAAGATGAAAAGCTGGCCGTCCAAGAAGCTCAACGAACCCCATATAGGACAGACACCAAAAGAAAATCACCAAGGCATATCGTAATCACACTTGCCAAAACCAAAGACAAAGAATCCTGAGACTAGCTCGTGAAAAACAAGAAGTCACATACAAAGGAGAAACAATAAGACTAAGATCAGATTATTCAGCAGAAACCATACAGGCAAGAAGGCAATGGGATGACATACATAAAACTTTGAAAGAAAAAAACTGCCAGCCAAGAATAATATATCCTGCAAAACTCTCATTCAAATATAATGGTGAAATTAGGACACTCCCAAATAAACAGAAATTAAGGGAATATGTAAAAACCAAACCAAACTTAGAAAACTTATTAAAGGGAGTCCTTCGACCAGAGAACAAACAACTTCAGCTCTCAGGCTGAATCTAGGACGCAGGATCATACCAGCCAGATACCAGTCTAGGAAATGAACTCTCAAGAACTATTCAAAACCAAAAGAAATACCACAGGGAAACAAAGCAGTTAATCCGTAAATGACAACAACATCCAAACAATAAAAGAGGGAATAAATGGTGTAGGCATAGAACCTTCTAATGGAGAGGAAGGCAAGGTGATACCAAGTAATGGTAAACTGCTTCAATCTTAGAAAGATAAGGGTATATTTACGGTGACCACAAAGAAAATTAACAAACATACTCATAAAAATAAAGAGGAGAAACATAAAGTCTCAGTAAAAACAAAGCCTATAAGAGTAAAAGAAATGAAAAAAAAAAAAATCCACAAACCAAAGGAATTTAGCACAGGAAAACAAGAGGAATAAAGAAAACGTCAGCACCACAAAAAAAAGCACTACAAAATAACAGTAATAAACTCACATCTATGAATAATTACACTGAATGTAAATGAACTCAATGCACCCATAAAGAGACGGAGAGTGACAGAATGGATAAAAAAACAGGATCCATCAATATGCTGTCTACAAGAGACACACTTTAGAAACAAAGATGTGAATTTATTAAAAATCAAAGGTTGGAAAAAATATATCAAGCAAACAAATACCAAAAAAGAGCAGGAGTGGCAATACTAATCTCAGATAAAACAGACTTTAAAACAAAATCCACCATAAAAGACAAAGAAAAACACTATATGATGATTAAGGGGACAATCCATCAAGAATAAACACACATAATAAACATCTATGCATGCAATGACAGGGCTCCAAAATACATAAAACAAACTCTAACAGCACTGAAAAGAGAAACTGACAGTTCCACTATAATAGTAGGAGACCAACACACCACTCTCAGTAAAGGGCAGAACATCTAAAAACAAACTCAGCAAAGATACAGAAGACCAAAGGGCACAATCAGCCAACTTGACTTTGTAGACATATATAGAACACTCCATCCAACCGCTGCAAAGTACACATTCTTTTCCAATGCACATGGAATGTTCTCCAGAATAGACCACATCTTAGGCCACAGAGCAATCCTCAACAAGATCCAAAACATTGAGATAATTCAAAGTATCTTCTCTGACCACAATGCCATCAAGGTAGAAATTAACAACAGAAAGACCAAGGAAAACAAAATCAATTGCATGGAGTAACACCCTGCTTACAAACCACTGGCTAATAGAAGAAATAAGAGATGGAATAAAAAAATTCCTAGAATCAAATGAGAATGAAAACATATCATACCAAAACCGCTGGGACACAGCAAAGGTAGTCTTCAGAGGACAATTTATAGCAATAGATGCACACATCAAAAAAGAAGGGACAAAATCAAAATATTAACTACACAACTCAAATAGAAACAGAACAGAAAAAAAAAAAAAAAAAGCCCACGGCCACCAGAAGAAAGGAAATAATACAGAGCAGAAATAAATGAAATAGACAACAGAAAAACAATAGAAAGAATCAACGAAACCAAAAGCTGGTTCTTTAAAAGAATCAACAAAATTGACAAACCACTGGCCAGACTGACAAAAGAAAAACAGGAGAGGACGCAAATAACACAAATAAGAAATGAAATGGGGGACATTACAATAGACCCAACTGAAATAAAAAGGATCATAACAGAATATTATGAAAAACTATACTCTGACAAATCTGAAAACCTAGAGGAAATGGATAAATTTCTAGAAACAAACTACCTACTCAAACTACAACAAAGTGATGCTGAAAATCTAAACAGACCCATAACAAGAGAAGAGACTGAAAAGGTATTTAAAAAAAAAAAAACCTCCCAACAAAAAAAAAAGCACTGGCCCAGATGGCTTCACTGGAGAATTCTATAAAACATTCAGAGAAGAGATCGTACCAGTACTACCCGAACTATTTCATAACATAGAAAAGGAAGTGACACTTCTGAATTCATTCTATGAAGCCAGCATAACCCTGATACCAAAACCAGGCAAAGATGCCACAAAAAAAGAAAACTACAGACCAATATCTCTCATGAATACAGATGCAAAAATTCTCAACAGGACTTCTGGCAACATGTCACTCTATGCAGAAGCACCATGCCGTCCCTCCACAGCAAAGATCCGAAAAGTTAAGCCAAACACAGAAAACAGCAATGCCGAAATCCGAAACATCAAATAAACAGATAAAGAACTCAGCCAAGCACCGAATGGAATAAGAAACTGACTCTTAACAGACAGATAGAGAGATACGTGCAGAGGTTCCCTATTAGCTACTGCAGCACGGATCCACCATCTTGGACTCCTATTGGAGATCAGCGAACAGGGGGTACAAGAAAGCAGCTTCACGGAGCTTCCAGCAGGAAACAGAACAACCGGTAAACAGCAATATGCGCTTTCCCACCCCCCACTCTTCTTCACCCCCACTCAGCCTCCTCTGCTTCCTTTGGCCAGGAAGCACCGGCTGCTTGGATTCCACCCACCCACACTGGCTGACTCTCTGAGTGGCATTTGTTGGCTGCTGGTGTTGCTTTTTACTGCTTCTTTTGATTTCTTCCTTACCTCTCACCATCTCCCCCTCCTTTTGCTCAAATACCTGGCTCTGTGCGCCATGTTTGCTTCTTCCTGAGGGGGCGCAGAACTCCGTTCAAGTGTGGAACTGCTTCCCAGTCCGTGTTCGTGTTGCCATGCTGGTGGGATCCCAGGGCTTTTTTTTTGTTTGTTTATTTCTTTTCAATTGTTAGTTTGTTTTCTTTTTCTTTTTTTGACTTGGGAGCCCTTTCTGGCCGGGTGGTGCTGTGTGGCTTGGGGCCTACCCCGTATGCTTGCACACACACGCAGAGGGATCCCTGAGGGCATTTCTTTCTTTGTGTGTTTTTTTTTTCTGTTTTTCTGGGGGGTTTTCTTCTTCTTTTTTTTTTTTAATTTATTTTGTTTTCTTTTCACTCTTTTTTCCCTTTTTGTTTTTCTTCATTACTCAGTTTCTCATCTCTCTATACCTTCCTTCTCTTCCTGTCCCCTGGATACCTGGCACTGAATAATTCTACACCTCCTAGCCAGACTGTACTTCAATACCCAGGAACAACTTCCCTAGACCTCGGAGCCACACTGGTGGGATCCCTGGGAGCTTTGCTATTCTTTTTTATTTCTAATTTTTATTTATTCATTCTTTTCCTTTCTTTGTTTTCTTCTTCTTTCCCTTTTTGTTTTTCTCCATTTCATAGTCTCTCATCTCTCCAATGGTAAGCTCCCCTAGAACTCTTTTTTGTTTGTATGTTTTTGGCTCCTGTTCCCCTCTCCTCTCTCCCATACCCATCTTAGCTACACACATCACAATCTACCCCCTCCATCCCACCTACCCGCACCATGTGCTTAACATCACACCACCAAGCAGCACATGCATGGCCTACCAGGACCTGCCCCACACTGATTACTGACCTACCCTGGTGGCTGTAGTTAGTGCCATAAACAACCCATACCAGCAACTCCTCTTCAGCTAGACATGCCCTGCTGTACCATATCTGAGCAACTGACTCTGCCAGTTGGAGAAGGAGGTGAAAAGTATCGTGCCCACAGATAAGCAAAGAACACACACCTCACATGCTCAGACACAGCCAAATAAAAAAAAAAAAGGATGAAAAAAACAAATCTACAATCAATAAACAAGAAAAATAACCCACTGAATGCCCCGAAGACAGCAGACAATATCAAAACATTTACAAAAACAGCACAGGATGGTTCCAGTAGGCATCCAAAATAACACACCAGCTGACCTTCCAGTAGAAGAAAAGGCACTACAGCTACCTGATAGGGAATTCAAATCTCTAATACTCAGAATTATCCAAGAGTTGATGCAAAAAGCATATAAAAATGAGGAAAAAATAGACAAATTTGTGGAAAAGGTAGACAAATTCATGGAAAATATTGACAAAAAAAAAGGAAGAATTCAGGAAAATAATGCAGGAACAAAATGCCAAATAAAGTCACAACTAGAAATTATACAAAATCAACAATTAGAAATCCAAAAGATAAACAACAAGATTTCAGAAATGGACAGTGTCATAGAAGGGCTGAGGAGCAGATTTGAAATGGTGGAAGACAGGATCAGCGGAATTGAAGACAAACGCTTAGATACAACCCTGTTTCAGGAAAAATCAGAAAAATGGACAAAGGAAAATGAAGATACCCTGAGAATTATGTGGGATACAATCAAAACCAAAAATCTGCAAGTGATTGGAGTTCCAGAACAGGAGGAGAAAACAGAAGACAGAGAGAGGATCACTGAAGAATTGCTGGCTGAAAACTTCCTCAATATCATGAAAGCTGAAAAGCTGACCATAAAAGAGGCTCAACGAACCCCATATAGGATAGACCCCAAAAGAAAATCACCAAGGTATATCATAATCACACTCGCTAAAACCAAAGACAAACAAAGAAGACTGAAAGCAGCTCGAGAAAAACAAAAAGTCACATACAGAGGAGAAACAATAAGACTAAGCTCGGATTATTCAGCAGAAACCATGCTGGCAAGAAGGCAATGGGAAGACATATATAAAACCTTGAGAGAAAAAAATTGGAGCCAAGAATAATATATCCTGCAAAACTCTCATTCAAATATGAGGGAGAAATTAGGTCATCTCCAGATAAACAGAAATTAAGGGACTATGTACAAACCAAACCAAACTTACGAGACTTAGTAAAGTAAATCCTTCAATCTGAGAACAAGCAATATCGGACCACAGGCTGAATACAAGACACAGGATTGTACTAGCCAGATACCAACCTAGGAAATGAACTCTTAAGGACTATGAAAAACCAAAAGAATTACAAAAGGGAACCAGAGAGGTTAATCTATAAATGACAACAGCAACAGAACAATAAAAGAGGGAATAAATAGTGTAGGTATAGAACCTTCTAACGGTGAGGAAGTCAAGTGATACCAAGTAATAATAGACTGGTTCAAATCTAGGAAGATAAGGGTAAATTTCACAGTAACTACAAAGAAAGTTAACAAAGCTACTTATCAAAATAAAGAAGAAAAACATAAAGTCTCAGTAAAAACAAAACCTACAAAAACAAAATAAATGAAAAAAAAGTCCACAAACAAAAGGAACTCAGCACAGGAGAGTAAGAGGAACAAAACTGGAGGACATTATGCTGAGTGACGTTAAGTCCATCCCAAAAGGACAAATATTGTATGAGACCTCTACTGTAAAACTCATGTAAAAGTTTACACACAAAAAGAAACAATCTTTCTTGGTTACCAGGGATGGGAGGAGTTGGCGGGGGGGAACTAAATAGATAAGTGGTAACTTTGGTGAAGGGTAAGACAGTACACAATACTGGGGAAGCCAGCAAAACTTGTACAAGGAAAAGTCATGGAAGCTCCATAGACACTTCCAAACTCCCTGAGGGACTAAATTGCTGGGGGAAGGGATGTGGGGACCATGGTCTCAGGGAACATCTAGCTCAATTGGCATAACACAGTTTATAAAGACAATGTTCTACATTCTACCTTGGTGTGTAGCCTCTGGGGTCTTAAAAGCCTGTGAGCAGCCATCTAAGATACTCCACTGGTCTCACCCCCCGGGAGCAAGGGAGAAGGAAGAGAACAAGATACAAGGAAAAGATTAGTCCAAAGGACTAATGGACCACAGCTACCATGGCCTCCACCAGACTGAGTCCAGTATAGCTCGATGGTGCCTAGCTACCACTACTGACTTCTCTGACCAAGATCACAATAGAGGGTCCTGGACAGAGCTGGAAATGGATGTAGAACAGAATTCTAACTCACAAAAAAAGACCACATTTACTGGCCTGACAGACTGGAGAAACCCCGAGAGTATGGCTCCCAGACGCCCTTTTAGCTCAGTGGTGAAGCCCCTCCCGAAGTTCACCGTTCAGCCGGGGATTGGACAGCCTCATAAAACAAAATGGGACTAATGAGGCACAGCTGTCCAGGGACAAGGACTAAGGGCAAGAGGGGACAGGAAAGCTGGTGATTAGGGAACCCTAGGTTGAGAAGGGATAGTGTTGACATGTCATGGGGTTGTTAACCATTGTCATAGGGCAATATGTGTACTAACTGTTGAATGAGAAACTATTTGTTCTGCAAACCTTCATTTAAGGTACCAAAAAAAAAAAAAAAAGAGAATTATCTATGTGAGATCAAATTGACAACAGCAACTCAAAGGATTTGATGGGAAACCTAGGGGACATGAGTGGAAGATAATGGTGATGGAATAATTTGGAAAAGGATAGTGAGAACAGCAACACAACTGGAAGAATGTAACTGATGTCACTGAATTGTACTTGTAGAAACTTTCAAAATGGTGTAAGTTTGGCTATGTATATTTTCACCAAAAAAAGGTCCTCAAAGTCGAGAAGGGAGAGTGTTGACATGTCGTGGGGTTGCTAATCAATGTCATAAAACAATATGTGTACTGACTGTTTAATGAGAAACTATTTGTTCTGTAAACCTTCATCTAAAGTACAATAAAAAATTTAAAAAAAAAATTCTCAACAAAATTCCAGCCAATAGAATTCAGCACCATATCAAAAAAATAATACACCACGACCAAGTAGGATTCATACCAGGTATGCAAGGATGGTTCAACATTAGAAAATCAATCAGTGTAATCCACCACATAAATAAAAGGAAAGAAATGAATCACATGATCATCTCAATCAATGCAGAAAAGGCATCTGACGAAGTCGAACACCGATTCCTGATAAAAAATCTCAATAAAATAGGTACTGAAGGAAAATTTCTCAACATAATAAAGGGCATCTATGCAAAACCAACAGCCAACATTATTTTTAATGGAAAGAGGCTGAAAACGTTCCCCTTGAGAACAAGAACAAGACATGGATGCCCTTTATCACCAATCCTATTTAATATTCTGCTGGATGTTCTAGCTAGAGCAATACGGCAAAAAAAAGAAAGAAAGGGCATCAAAATTGGTAATGAAGAAATTAAACTATCCCTGTTTGTGGATGATATGATACTATACATAGAAAACCCTAAAGACTCCACGAGAAATCTACTGGAACTAATAGAAAGATTCAGCAGAGTAGCAGGATACAAGATAAACATTCAAAAATCAGTTGGATTCCTATACACCAGTAAGGAGAACGATGAGAAGGAAATCAGGAAATCAATACCATTTTCAATAGCCCCTAAAAAGATAAAATACTTAGGAATAAATCTGACCAGGGATGTAAAAGACCTATACAAAGAAAACTATAAAACACTACTGCATGAAACCCAAAGGGATCTACATAAGTGGAAAAACATACCATGCTCATGGATAGGCAGACTCTACATTGTGAAAATGGCAATTCTACCCAAAGCAATTTACAAATACAACGCAATCCCGATCCAAATACCAGCAACATTCTTCAAAGAGATGGAAAAACTAATCATTAACTTTATATGGAAAGGGAAGAAGCCCCAAATAAGTAAAGCACTACTGAAGAAGAAGAAGAAAGTTGGAGGACTCACACTACCTGACTTCAGAACCTACTAAACAGCTACAGTAGTCAAAACAGTCCGGTACTGGTACAACGACAGATACATTGACCAATGGAACAGAATTGAGAACCCAGATGTAAATCCATCCACCTATGGTCACCTGATCTTCGACAAGGGCCCAAAGTCCATCAAATGGGGAAAAGGCAGTCTTTTTAACAAATACTGCTGGCAAAACTGAATATTAAGCTGCAAAAAAATGAAACATGACCCATACCTCACACCATGTACAAAAACTAATTCAAAATGGATCAAAGACCTATATATAAAGCTAAAACCTATAAAGTTCATAGAAGAAAAAATAGGACCAATGCTACAGGCCCTAATACACAGCCTTAACAGGATACAAACTATAACCATCAACATACAAATCCCAAAAAATAAGCTAGATAACTGTGATCTTCTAAAAATCAAACACCTATGCTCTTCAATAGAATTCACCAAGAGTAAAAAGAGAACCTACAGACTGGGAAAAAATTTTTGGACAGTACAAGTCAGACAAAGGTCTAATCTCTATAATCTACAAGAAAATCCAACACCTCTACAACAAAAAGACAAATAATCCTATGAAAAAATGGGCAAAGGAAATGAACAGACACTTCAACAAAGAAGACATTCAAGCCGCCAACAGACATAATGAGGAAACGCCCACGTTCACTAGCCATTAGAGAAATGCAAATTAAAACCACAATGATATACCATCTCACCCCAGCATTACTGACACGAATCAAAAACACTGGAAGTAACAAACGTTGGAGAGGCTGTGGGGAGATCGGCACTCTTATGCACTGCTGGTGGGAATGCAAAATGATACAACCATTTTGGAAAATTATATTGCGCTTCCTTAGAAAGCTAGAAATAGAAATACCATACGATCCTGCAATCCCACTCCTAGGAATATATCCTAGAGAAATAAGAGCCGTCACACGAATAAACATATACGCACCCATGTTCATGGCAGCATTGTTCACGATAGCAAAAAGATGGAAACAACCTAGATGCCCATCAACAGATGAATGGATAAACAAACCATGGTACATACACACAATGGAGTACTATGCAACGAAAAAGAACAGTGATGAATCTATGAAGCATCGCATAACATGGATGAAACTGGAAGACATTATGCTGAGTGAAAAACGTCAATCACAAAAGGACAAATAGTGTATGAGACCTCTATTGTAAAAACTCGTGAAAAAGTTTACACACAAAAAGTAACAATCTTTCTTGGTTACGAGGGATGGGAGGGATGGGAGGGGTGGGGGGTAAATACTAAATAGACAATAGATAAGTGGTATCTTTGGTGAAGGGTGAGACAGTACATAATACTGGGGAAGGAAGCGCAACTTGTACAAGGAAAGGTCATGGAAGCTCCATAGACACTTCCAAACTCCCTGAGGGACTGACTTGCTGGGCTGAGGGCTGTGGGGACCATGGTCTCGGGGAACATCTAGCTCAATTGGCATAACACAGTTTTCAAAGACAATGTTCTACATTCTACCTTAGTGAGTAGCGTCTGAGGTCTTAAAAGCCTGTGAGCAGCCATCTGGTCTCACCCCTTTGGGAGAAAGAAAGAATGAAGAGAACAGAATACAAGGAAAAGATTAGTCCAAAGGACTAATGGACTACAGCTACCAAGGCCTCCACCAGACTGAGTCCAGTACAGCCAGATGGTGCCCAGCTACCACCACTGACTGCTCTGACCGGGATCACAACAGAGGGTTCTGGACAGAGCTGGAGAAGGATATAGAGCAAAATTCTAATACACAAAAAAGAGACCAGATTTAGTGGCCTGAAAGAGACTGGAGAAAGCCTGAGAGTATGGCCCCCAGACACCCTTTTAACTCAGTGGTGAAGTCACTTCCAAGGTTCACCATTCAGCCGGGGATTAGACAGCCCCATAAAACAAAACAGGACTAATGAGGCACAGCAGGGACAAGAACTACAAGGCAAAAGGGGACAGGAAAGCTGGTGATAGGGAACCCAAGGTTGAGTAAGGACAGTGTTGACATGTAGTAGGCTTGTTTACCATTGTCATAGGGCAATATGCGTACTGTTTAACGAGAAACTATTTTGTTCTGTAAACCTTCATCTAAAGTGAGAATAGCAGCACAACAGGAAGAACGTAACTGATGTCACTGAATTGTGCATGTAGAAATTTTTGAAATGGTGTATCTTTGGCTATGTATATTTTCACCAGAAAAAAAAAAAAAAAAAAGATCAAGAACAGAGAGTGTTGACTTGTGATGGGGTTGTTAACCCATGTCATAAAACTATATGTGTACTGACTGTTTAATGAGAAAGTATTTGTTCTGTAAACTTCATCTAAAGTACAATAAAAAAAAAAAAAAAAAGTTTAGTGGTTTGAATCCACCCAGAGGTGCCTCAGAAGAAAGGCCTAGCAATCTACTTCTGAGAAATCAGCCACTGAATACCCTGTGGATCATGGTTCTGTTCTGACACACATGGGGTCACCATGAGTCAGAGTCAACTCAATGGTAACTGGTTTTTGGATTTAGCGTTTTTATGTATCTATGTATGTGAGAGAGAGAGACAGACAGACAGACAGATAGACTGGAAATATACCAAAATAGTATCAGTGGTCATTTTAGAGTGTAAGTACAATAAGTAATTTTTATTTTATTTATTATACATTGCTGTATTTTCTAAATTCTTACAAGTGCATATTTCTTTTATAACTAGGAAAGAAATATCATTATAAAAACATACACCTGATCTAGATATTGGTTACATGGGTGCTTCTAGTTGTGAGAATTCATTGAGATGCAGGCTTACAATCTGTGCACTTTTCTGTACATATGTTCCATTTCAATTAACCATTCTGCTCCCTCCAAATGTGAAGGGAAGGAAATATGGCTAACCAAAGGGAGTCTCTAACCGATGGGCTCAGAAAAGGCATGTGTCATGCTGTGGAAAGAGCCAAAGAATCTTTCCAATCTGGGCACTCCCTGTCAACACCCTGACATCTCCCCTGCTCCAGGCAGCCAATGTCCGGTTAACTGGCTTTAGCAAGAAAAAATACTGCCATATCCTTTTTCCATTGCCCACGTCCGTCAAGCAAACAAACAATTGCCATAGAATCGACTCTGAGTCATGGTGACTCCATGTGTATTAGGGTAGACCTGTGCTCCGTAAGGTTTTCAATGGCTGTGGGCTTTTGTAAGTTGATCGCCAGGACTTTCCTCCAAGGTGCCTCTGGGTGGATTCAAACTGCCAGCCTTTCAGTCGATGACGAAGTGCTTAACCATATGTGTCACACAGGGATGGAACAGCCTATCTGCCTACATCCATGTTGTTGTTGTCAGGTGCTGCTGCCCTCTGTTCTGACTCATTGGGACCCCACGTACAGGAGAACGAAACACTGCCCAGTCCTGCGCCATCACCATCGTTGCTATGAGCCCACTGTTGAAGCCACTGTGTCAATCAATCCATCTTGCTGAGGGTCTTTCTCTTTTTTGATGACCTTCTACTTTACTAAGCATGATGTCCTTCTCCAGGAACTGGTCCCTCTTGATAACATGTTCAAAGTACGTGAGACCAAATTTCCACTGTCCTCACTTTTAAGGAGCATGCTGGCTGTACTTCTTCCGAGACAGATTTGTTCGTTCTTCTGGCAATCCATGGTATATTCGATATTCTTCGCCAACACCAAAATTCAAATGATCAATTCTGCTTCAGTCTTCCTCATTCATCGTCCAGCTTTAGCATGTCTATGAGGCGACAGAAAATACTATGGCACTGAACAAATACCATGGTATTGAAAATACTGGGTCTTTAAGGGAAGCTTTTTCCAGAGAAGGGCAGAAGGAGGTAAAGAGCTTTCCCTAAGAGGAGTCAGCAAAGGAAAAGAGGGGCATGAGAGCCTTACCGAGTTCCTTAGCTTTCTTCCCCTGCTTAGGATGACGGGAGAGAAAAAGGACAATGGGCTGGCACTGGAATGCCCTCCCAGTGTCTAGGGGTAGGCTAAGGGGGAACTAGGGCTACAGCCTGTCTTTGTGTCCTCTCACACCCCTCTCAGCTCCTCTTCTACCTCTCAGCAGCCTCCCTCACCCACTAAGGCCTCGTGGGGCTGTTTTGGCTGAGAAAGGGGGCCTTCTGGATGCCCCACGGCATGGGCTTTTTTTTCAAGCTCCAAAAACGTTTTTTCTGAGACACCACTCTGGAAAAGACAACTCTGTTTTGTAAAAGGCGATGACGTTTACTCACTGAGTAAATAATTTGGAACATCATTTACAGACAGAAAATATTTATCAGTATGACGTTTCATAGGGTGAGGATTGGTACGCAAAAATGTTAACAAGGCAATTCTATCATTCTGGAGTCATATTTAAACTTCCTTTTGAAAAGAGGGTAATGGGAACAAAGATTAATATTTTCAGAAATTTCTACACTCCTGTTTTCTGCGGAATTAATAAATGATTAGTTAGACATCTTTCCTGTGCTTCTTTGCTTGGGAACTCAGGGTTAAACTATTCTCAGTGTCACCTTACAGCAAGAATCTAACCAGATCAGCAGACACTGAGCCAGGACAGTCATTTATCATATACCATTTTAAGCAACGCAAAGAAGGCTGTTTATACAGACCCATGAGTATTTGAGATTACATGGGATTATTCTCTTCGGAATTCTTCCAGGAAGGGTACTAATTTAAAATAAACATTTAGGTTTGTGAAAGCATTCACGATGTCCTTGACGGGGATGAACACTTTTTTTGTTGAAGACTGCGACGGAATAGCCTCTCTGCTACTAATGCCCTCCTTATTCCTCTATTTACACCACAGTTAATCACCTGCAGACTTAAAATTCCATGATGCCAAGAATTTAGCCATAATACAGCATGCCATCAACCTGGGGCACATTTCTGCCACTACACCCACCCATTCCCTCGGCCACTATTTCATATATTTTATCACAGGGTGTTCCTGCATTCCTTGTAATTTCCCTGATAGAAAAAAGGAAATCCACATGCACACAAGAACCTATTAACCCTCCAGCAAATATTTATAAAGGAGAGGAGAACTACATTCCCTGGAATCCTCTACCCACTAAGACTACATGAGCAGTCTCAGCCTTCTGAAATCACTCATCTGGCAGCAATTTTTGTTCAAGCAAAAGTGTCTCAGGCCACAGTGTACTACTTCTATGCTATAGACAGACCCTTTGAGGACAGAATGTTTAAAAATAAGGCCATATAATACGTGATAAGGTATAACATTTCTCTTCAAATTTAGCCTATAAGCCACGTCTGAAAGTAAAAAAAAAAAATTTTTTTTTTTTTTTAAACTTACTCATTACAGAAGGGTAAATCTGTAGGTGGACACAGCCAGGGACAGAGGTCTGCTTATTCAGAAGCAGAAATTACAGATTCCGTGAAGGTGGCCTGAGATCTTGCCACCAGGGCCAAGCCTGGCCAGTCTGGGCAGAGGACAGAGGAAGGAAGGGAAACTGTACTTTTGACCAGGTCTGTGTTTATCACAGAGTCCCTGGGTGGTGCAAACCATCAATGCACTTGGCTGCTAACCGAAATGTTCGCAGTTCAAGTCTACCTGGGAAGAAAGGCCTGGAAATCTACTTCTGAAAAATCAGCCACTGAAAACCCTACGGAGTACAATTCTAGTCTGACACACATGGGGTCGCCATGAGTTGGCGTCGACTCCATGACAACTGGTTTTATGTTTGTTCATTGCACTAATGTTTAGCCTTCCAACGTTTTTAGCTGAATGACTTCTTACTAGATTTGTCTATTTTGTCATTTCAAGATCAAGTGGCGTGATCAAGATGAAAAGAGGCAGCTCAATATTATGTAAACAGTTTGGGGGGCCTAAATTTGCAGGTTAAGTTTCTCTTGGTTTTAATACCAGTATCCCTCACTTAACCTAACTTCTAAATTAAAGAATTAACAAACTGTATGGTTTTATGTATGGCTTTACTTTTATTTAGAGTGTCTTACTTTAATATATTTTAACTATAGGTATTTGTTAATGTTCATAGTTGAGACTTAATGTTAGTATATGGCATTTACTACTGGTTTATCAGAAGGTTATTTTCCTTAAAGTAAGTGATTATAAAGACAAGCTGTATTCTTACATGTGATTTTATCATTAGGACATCTTTTTTTATTTTTTTTATTCTACTGGAATATACTTCTTTTTTTTTTAGGGTATGTGATCACTTAATAATGAAATACAGAACTCCCGTAACAGAAAATAATTTATAGAAAGGTATCTGTAACAGATTCACCTACTTGGCTGACAACTTGGTGTGGTGGAAAGGTCGCCAACTGTGGAATTAGAAGATCTGGGTTCAAAGCTTAGGTCTGCCGCAAAGCACCTATATAATTTCGGGTAAGTCATTTAACTTCTCTGATTTGATCACCCATAAAACACAGATAATAATACCTACCCTGGGTGAGGCAACCAAAAGGTCAGCAGTTTGAATCTTCCAGGCACTCCTTGAAAACCCTATGGGGTTGTTCTACTCTGTCCTACAGGGTCACTACGAGTGGGAATTGACTCGACGGTAATGGGTTTTAGGTGAGGAAAGTGGTTAAGCATTCAACTACTAGCTGAAAAGTTGGCAGTTCCAACATACCCAGAGGAACCTTGGAAGAAAGGTCTGGCAATCTGCTTCCAAAAGGTTATAGCCTTGAAAACCCTATATAGCAGTTCTACTCTGCACACATGGGGTCGCCATGAGTCAGAAGAGACTCAACGACAACTAACAACAAAAACAACAGGATATTTTGTAGAATTACATGAGATTACGGGTGTGAAAGTGCTGAGCCCAACACTAAATTCATAATCTGGGACAGTGGTGGTTCAGTGATAGAATTCTTGTCTTCCATGTGGGAGACCTGGTTCGATTCCTCATGCACAGCCACCACCTGTCTGTCAGTGGAAGCTTGTATGTTGCTGTGATGCTGAACAGTTTTCAGTCAAGCTGCCAGGCTAAGAGAGACCAGGAAGAAAGGCCTGGCAATGCACTTCCAAAAACCAGCCAATGAAAACCCTATGGATCACAATGGACCAATTCACAATCATGAGGATGATGCAAGACCTGGCGCTTTGTACCATTGTGTATGGGGTCACCAGGAGTCAGGGACCAGGACTCCAAGGAGCTAACAACAACCATCTCTATTTATTACTTGGCTTTCAACTGGCAACAGAAACAATGATGTGGGACCATTATCCATCACAAAACTATTAAGAAATGTCACAAGAATGCATCTGAAGGGTCACAGAAACAGCAAGACAGTTCTCACGTTATAGATACCCCAGGCTTGTCCTATACAAGTCTCGGGAGGGAAAGGAACTAAATGTATTGTTTGTTTGAATATTATTGTTTGTACTTGAGACTTGACCTCTGTTTAATAGCATTTATTTTATTTTAGCCAAGTAAGTTTCCTTTTTCACAAGATACCCCCGCTAATTTTGTTTTTTTTTTTTTTAGGTTCTTTTATGCAAGCCCCGTTTGCCTTTCATTACAGGCACAGTAGTTTTTTTCTGTTTTGCATATGACACCTGACTGTTCATTGTCTTCAAACACACATGGCGGTCAACAATACCCTTAGAGGCCCATTTCCTTTTTCCTGCTTGCTCCATTCTGAAAAATCTACCATGGCAAAATGTGTCACTCTTGTTTCCTCTAATGCACTGAATGCTTCCCTTCATCACTGCACCGTCCCCACCGTCACTGTAGGTCTAAAACAATTACCACCACCACCAGCAACAACAAAAGCCTTGCTTTGAGTTGCCTGGTGCAAGTCAAATTTAATTGCAAACCAACTTGAACTCTGTATTGTGAATTTTATCCACATTTTAAGCTATAAAGCTAAAATCAAATAGAGACTTTTTTATGCTCCACTGTACAACTAAAAAATATATATTTTACATGAATTTTTAAGACAAAAATCCAACTGAGATTATGTACATGAATCAGATCGAAGAGCCCAAGTTTACGTCTAACATTGACAGCAATTAGGCTACCTACAACTTAAGTATATTATTTGAAAAGTTTCCAAACTAGAAACACAGGACTATTATTTCAATCCAATCTTGAACCAGTTCTTGAAATTTATACCAGTCAATTTCACACACTAGAGACATAAAACAAACAAAAACCAAACCGGTTGCCTTCGAGTGGATTCTGACTCATAGCGACCCTATAGGACAGAGTAGAACCATAGGGTTTCCAAGGAGCGGCTGGTGGACTCAAACTGCCGACCTTTTGATTAGCAGCACTGTGCCATGTTTTTAGAACGTAAAAGATTATCTTTTGAGAAGAGAACTGTAAGAAAATTAAGAAGCAAAAGCTTCTGAAACAAACAACTGAGACTTCAGCTGTCAACAGCAATCTCACTGTGCATTTTCCCTGTGCACACCTGCACCATATTTGGGCTACTGCAGCAGAACTGGTTTCCCACAATAACAGCCTATCAGTCTCCTCTTGAGTATAAATAAACCATTGCTTAAAATATTCATTTTTTTTACACCCCTAATGGTCAGCAACCACCACTACCAATGTCTGTAGTTGGATTTCAAAGTATAGTTATTAATAACTTGCCTCCCTCAGTCACTTCCTTTCTCCCTTCTTCTAAAAGCTCTTCAATTCTAAAGGCCTAGATTGTATTCTAAGACCTATTACTTTAAATTTCTTCTGCAGTACTTACTAAGCCTTTCCTTTATTCTTAAACAGAGCTAAGTATTCAAAATCAAAAAAGTTCTGAATGTTCAAGCAGAACTAAATGTCCAATACCAGTAGCAGTTGCTGTAGGTCGATTCTGACTCATGGGAACCCCATGTGTGTCAGAGGAGAAATGTGCTCCACTGGGTTTTCAATGGTTGGATTTTCAGAAGCAGAGTGCCAGGCCTTTCTTCCGAGGCACCTCTGGGTGGACTCAAACCTCCAGTCTTTCAGTTAGCAGCCAAGCACAATTAAATCTCTGTACCACCTAGGGACTCGGAAATATCCAGCACCAGCCAGGGTATTAATTTGCCAAACAAATTCAGAGGGAACAATGTCAGTTTGAGGTTTTAAGAATTAAGAATGTAGACACCTGAGCCCTACATCCTGAAAAATACCACTATGTAAACCATTACTGCTGGAATAGAGGAAAATCATTTCTAAATGGCTAGGAAAGAGGTATCGGCACTGGAGATTATCCTGCTTTGTGGAGCGATGCCCCAGGTAGACCTGTTACCAGGAAGGTACACCTAAGTTATGGGCCTTTCCCTCCAAAGCCAGGAAAATATACATTATATAACATTCTTTCCCACAAAAAAAAAAAAAAAGAAAAAAAAAAAGTGTGTGTGGGGGGGGGATATTGATAATGTTTTACATGAGCACAGGCTGCTCAGAACAAATTTTACTTTTTTTCTAAGGACACTGGGAAAAATATTTCATAGAATATTCATTCATAACAAATATTTATCATTTGAAGACATCTACAAACAGAAAGGTAGAAATGTGACTGGGAAAGCATGTGGCCAGAGCTGAGGAAGGAAGGTGGTATGGTGCTGAAGGAGAGTCAATTCTTTTCTACATAGACGGAGCATGGCTCTATTTAACCCATTGCTGGAGCATGGCTCTATTTAACCTATTGCCGTCTAGTTGATTCCAACTCATAGTGACCCTATAGGACAGAGAACTGCCCCATAGAGTTTCCAAGGAGTGCCTGGTAGATTCCAACTGTCGACCTTTTGGTTAGCAGCTGTAGCACTTAACCACTATGCCACCAGGCTCTATTTAAGGTGCTGTCCTAAACGCTGAGAGAATCCTAAAACTTCATCCTTAACAAGACTGGGCACTATCTCTCTGAGCTAATATCACCTACATCCTATTGGAACATAAATTTCCTACTGGGTTTCTCAAAAATTGAAGATAAAAAAACTTAGTGAGTCCTACGGAATAAGGAGAGACCCTGGGTAGTGCAAACAGTTAACATGCTCAGCTGCTAACCAAAAGGTTGGAGGTTCGAGTCCACCCAGAGGCTTCTCAGAAGAAAGGCTTGGAGACCTACTTCTGAAAAATCAGTCATTGAAAACCTGATGGAGCACAGTTCTACTCTGACACACATGGGGGCGCCATGAGTCAGAGTTGACTAGCCAGCAACGCGTTCTGGTTAAGGAATAACGAAAGTGAAAGTTCCTTTATGCATCTTATCACTAAGGTGGAATGAGAGGATTCTAGGCTAGTCCTAATAACTCTTTAAACAAATTGTCTGCAGACTTTTGGCAAATGCTCAAAGGTTGCCTCTGGTAAAGATCCCAGGCTGTTCTCCCCTCTTCATACTGAAGCCACAGGGTCTCTTGATAGCATAATGGAATCTACCAGAGGAGTCATCAATCTTAACAGCTCATTCACATTCCCTGAGGACCCTCCCTTCAAATTATTAGCCTCACAGAAGTAAATGACTGCCCTTGAGCAAACTTCTACTCTGATAAACATGGGTCGTCAGGAATCGACTTAACAGCAACTAGTTTGGGCTTGTTTTTTTTTTTTCCTTTTGGTTTTGGAGTAAAGCACACTTGACACCTCTTTAGTCCTATCCTCCCAGCTCCCACCTACACACAAACAGGCCATCACATTCTTTAAAACATATTCTAAGAGTTTCACAATGCCCTGCAATCCACTGTTGTTTGTTTTTCTCTCCTTTTTCTCCAACGCTAGTTCTGTTTTAATAGTTCACAAAGCTGCACAATCTAGCATGAGATTATATAAATTTATTAACTTAGTGTGTCAGAAAACTTCTGAACAATTTTGAAATGAGTTTAAAAAAAAAAAAAAAACACAGCACTGGCTGGCTTGTCTAGCCCCCTTCCAGGTTATTTCTGCCATTCATTGTCTGCGTTTTTCTTAAACTCTGTAAATCACAGAAAACAGATAGTAATGCAAATAATTCTTGTCCATAGAGATGCAGACTGTAAAAATGGCATGGTGGCAGCTAGACTGACCTGCTCTAACTTCACTAGCAAGAGGAGAATCATTATCACCGTCAACAGCCCAAGGCTAATTCCTATGAGGCCGAGTCAAACAAACCTCCACCTTCCAACGTTTTTACCAATTCTGGCACCAACCGTCCCTCCCACACACTCTCTTCTCTCTACTGGGCTCAATAATTCTTTGCAAAGGCCACAGAGAACTCACAGACAATACTCACAATTATGGGGTTTATTACGGAAGTAACAGGTTACAGTTCAGGATACAGTTCTTCAATCAGGACAGCTCCTTCTCAGTTGTGCCCACAGGCAGGCCTCTCTCTGATTTGCTCTAGCAAGTGTTACAAAACTCTTTAGCTCTACTGATAAGTGCCCAGAGGCACCCTACTCCTCCAGCAAGTCTCCTGCCTGAAAGCACTCAGCTTTCTCCCTCCATGGGCCAGGGAGCGCACCTCACCTTCTGTTGGTCTCCTGGTTGCCTCTGTTACTGTCATTTCCCTTCACTGCTTCTCAACGTCTCTTGCTGTCTCCAGTGTTACAGCGCTCTCTCTCTGTCTCCTGGGTCTAGGAGGTTCTCAGGCAGGGACCCCAGCTCCAAAGGACAAGCTCAGCTCCTGTCTCTTCTTCTTGGCAGTAGTGAGTTCCCCACCTCAGCTCTGGGATTGGCTCTCTTTTAAGCCTAGCAGATGGCAAAACTGACCAATCCCCTCATTAGGGTTCCACATACCTTATTTGCATGGTCCCACTCCCACTATGTACCTTATTTGCCTAGTCCAACCCAACCATTTTGTAGAAGTCACAAGACCATGACAAGAAAGGCCATTTAAAAGCGATGCATTGCACCACAAGATGAATTGTGATGAGTCCAGGGGAGATGCAATTGATTATTGTCCCGTGGATATTGACCAGTTCCACAACTATTTATAAATTCATTACAACACACGAGCACTCTGTGTGTGTGTTGTGTCTGTCTGCATTCTCCTTTAAACCAGTTATAACTTCTTACTAGTTCACTCATTAATCAGTGAGTTAAATACAATCTTTGATGGATATTCATTTTATACCTTTTTAAACTTTTTTGTTTTGTTGTTTCAATTGCCTTTTAACAGGTGAGTTGTTTCAGCTACAGGGACTCGTGTTTCACCAATGAAATTTTCAGTACACACAATGTAATTTACTCTTTTGGCTACGGTCATTCTCTTCCAAATTATACAAATAGAGCATTTAGAATCTCTGAAATAGCCCCTCCACTCCTTCCAAAAAACCCAATCCTATAAAGAAAGGAGCCAGGGAGAGGCAAACACCTTATACGCAAATGTGACAAAAAATTAACAACTGTTAAGTCTGAATACTACATACACACACACACACACACACACACACACACACACACACGTACATATAAAACGCTAAACAGAAAATAAATCAGCCTGGATGGCAGCTCCATACAGCACACTTTATACCCACTGTTTCCTAGGACTTTCTATTTCCTACTTATTTTTTTCGTCGTATGCTCCAATATGTTTCAACGTATTCAGTCATTATAGATTACTTGGCCTCTGAATACGACATCATGATGGCATATGCTTTTTTCAGGTCACCCTTTTCAAGGAGTGGTGTTGGTTCTTGAGGAATCTTTGAGGGATAAAACTTTTAGATCAGTGTTTACAAACTGGTGTTTTGAAAAACACTATTCTAGGTGCTGTTAATAGGTAGGCCACAAAAAAAAAAAAAGAAGAGGTGGGCTCTGTCTTCCTTAGACTTCACGATACTGCTTAACAGTAAAAATAAATCTATTTGGCATTGTTTATGTCAAAACAAAACAAAACAAAAAAAACCCAGTGCCATCAAGTCAATTCTGACTCATACAGGCCCTACAGGACAGAGTAGAACTACCCCATAGAGTTTCCAAGGAGCACCTGGTAGATTTGAACTGCTGACCTTTTGGTTAGCAGACATATCACTTAACCACTATGCCACCAGGGTTTCCTTGTTCATGTCAGTGTTCCCAAAAGCTACTGAATCATGTACTTTTTTTTTTTTTTTTAAGCATACCTATTAGCATACAGCACAACACTCTTCCATGGAATATAGTTTTGGGAAACAATGTGGTACTTCCTTCCTGAGATGATCCAATAGTTCACTGAGGCTAGAAATAACTCCTTTTTTCCCTTAGACTCTGGTAGGTAAGACAGACGACTTAATCACGGAATAGAATAGATCAATTTTCTTATTTTCACATTCCTTTCTGCTATGGTTTGCCATTTGCCAAACAGACTGTCAGAAAGACACTTCCTGTTTTCATGAGGTTATGGTAGATAAGCTAAGATTAATAGATCACACAGTTCCACATGACCCAACTCTAAAAAGTTTCCCAAACCTTTCAGGTCATTTGTACCTCACCATACAGAGAGATCACCTCATTCCATCTGTCCTATTTTAGATAAGGAACTGAGGCCCAAAGTGTGCAAAGGTGTTTCATAAAGTGAGAGGAGATGAAAAATAAAATGCCTCACAGAATACACTGCTTTTGTCACAGTCATATCTTTTGTCCCTTAAACATCCAATGCCTTGAATCTTACTAGATCAAGAACTACAGAATATGTATTTATTCCTAAGTTAACCTATTCTCTCTGGGGAAAAAAAAGGCTGTTTAGGATTACGACACATGCTGAAATCCTTGGCTGCTTTATTTTGTCAAGACTTCCCCTCCTGAGTTCTTGCGCTCCTTTCTGACGGAAGAGAACAGTTTTAACATCATATTCTGCAGTTTTCCAGCCACTATAGCGTCTGTTTTATTACTTCTGAAAATGAAGTGATGCATTTAGATCTGGATTGGGAGGCTGAGAAAACCAATACTGCTGTCTCTTTTTCAGAAAACCACCCTTCTAAAGACTTTTTTATTTGTCCAATTACTGTAATTATTACTAAGAAGCAAATAAGAACACCAGCTACATGCCAGGTGCTGAACACAGAACCAAAGTGGAGCCCTGGCTTGGCCATTATGCAGTTAAAACCCCATTTCCCTGCCTGGAGTAAAGGAGAAGGAAGAAAGCTGAAGATTCAAGGAAGCAAGTAGTCCAAAGGACTACTGGCCCAGATGAACCACAGCTTCCTCTAGCCTGAGACCAGAAGAACTAGATGGTGCTTGGCTACCACTACCAACTGCTTTGACCAGGAATAAAATTGAAGATCCCGGTTAGAGTGGGTGAAAAATGTAGAACAAAATTCAAATTCATAAAAAAGACCAGACTTACTGGCCTGATAGAGACTGCAGGAATCCCCGAGACTACAGCCCTAAGAAATCTTTCTAACTTGGAACTGAAGCCACTCCCGGAGGACACCTTTCAATCAAATAATAGACTGGCCTATAAAATAAACAATAACACCTGTGAGGAATGTGCTCCTTAGAACAATCAACTTACACAAGATCAAAAAGGCAACATTTGCACAAAAGCAAAGATGAGAAAGCAGGGACAGGCAGGGGAACCAGATGAATGGAAGTGGGGAACCCAAGGTGGAGATGGGGAGAGTCCTGACACACTGCAGGGATTGTAACCTCTGTTATGGAGCAATCTGTGTATGAATTATGAATGGAAAACTAATTTGCTGTGTAAACTTTCACCTAAAGCACAATAAAATGTTCAAAAAAAAAAAAAGAAAAACCTGTCATAATTCTATCTGGCCTTATTTTAAATTAATGAGCCCTGGTGGTGCAGTGGATCAAATGCTCAGCTGCTAACCAGAAGGTCTGCAGTTCAAACCCACCAGCCATTGGAGAAGAAGGTATGAAGGATTCTGACAAGACAGAAAAAGCAGAATTTTACTTTCAATGGGGAAAGAATTGAAGATTAAGACTTCAAATTCTCACAAATTCCAATCTAATAGGTCAAGGGCTTGAAAAGTAGTTCTCATCCAGTTTTACAATAAAATAACTTAAAAACAACTCATAGAAATTCAGTAACAAATAAAAGTTGGCTTTTAAACAACCAAAACCATCCACTTTTTTTTAAGAACAAGAGATTGCATAAGATTTCACTAATAAAACTATAAATAGTTAAAAAATATAATAAAAACGGTTTTTAAGATACACATTCCAATCACTGAGAGTCCTTTTCAATTTAGGATCCCATGATACTACAATTTTTCTTGTTTTCCAAGTATACTAAACTTTCACTTCAATATCTTTAAGGGACGTTCTCGTGCTTGAAAATCACCTCTAATGTAAAGAAATGGGAACCATAAAAAAGAGGTTAAGAGATGTGAAAACTTGAATGAGAGGTCTAACATATGACAAATAGGGAGTCCTCAAAGAAGATACAAATAATAGAGAGATGGGGGAAGGGACAAAATATTTTTAAAAAGACAATGGCTAACATTTTTCTAGAATTGATGAAAGAAATAAATCACCAGACTCAAGAAGCAAAATAAAGTTTATATAATAATAAATTTAAAAAATATATACCTGTATATAACATAGCAAAAATGCAGAAACACCAAAGACAGGAGATAGGAGAAAAAACCAGATTACAAAAATGGAATATTTTCTACAAACCTAAAACATTTAGATTAGCAAAGAATTTCTCCAGCAACACAGAAGACAGAAACAGGAGAATAGTATCCTTGAAATGATAACAGAAAAGAACAAGCAATCTAAAATTTTATAGTCATCTGAACCATCTTTCAAGAATGAGGGGAAGACGACATCGTCAGGAAAAAGACCACATTCATCACAAACACACGCTCACAAATTTAAGGCTGCAGGTTATAAAAGCAGGGCAATAACCCTAAAAGGAGTAAGATGCAAAAGCGATAGTAAGCAAAAAATCTAGGTAAATATATGGCTAAGTGCAAATAAGCATCAATGGACTGAAAGTAAAAGCAAGGTGGAACTAAAATAACTAATAACAATAACATATAAGTTTGGAGACGGGCATTTGCAATTAAACCTTTCTATTAACTCTACTAGGAAACCCTGGTGGCGTAATGGTTAGGAGTTCAGCTGCTAACTGAAAGGTCGGTGGTTCCAATCTACCAGGCACTCCTTGGAAACCCTATGGGGCAGTTCTACTCTGTCCTGTAGGGTCACTATGAGTTGGAATCGACTTGACAGCAATGGGTTTGTTTTTTTTTGTATAGACTCTATTATTTGTGGAAGGACGGTAGGGGGATTTTTTATCTTTAGAAAACTAGAGTTTGTAAGCCAAATATTCATGTTAGTGATTTACAGGTAATCATTAAACTTACAAAAATATAATAACAAACTTCCAAAACAGAGGAAGACAAAAATTTGAATGAAAATCTCAAGAGTCAGGAGAAGTTAGGAAAGAGCAGGAGAAAAAAGCGAAGACAATCCTAGTGAACAAAATATAAAATAAGAAGGAAAAAAATTAAATCCACATGTATAAATAATCACAATAAATGTAAATGGATTAAATTTACCTATCAAAAGATAGAGATGATTAGAGTGCTTTAAAAAAAAAAATCTACAGGTATCCCCCATTTTTCAAAAGTTTGCTTTATGCCACTTTACTTTTACAAAAGACCTACAATAGTACCTGTGTTCATTAACAGAAAGAAATCTGAATAGGATTTTCACTTTTATGAAAAAAGAGGAAATAGCGTACTTCAGTGTTTGTTTTGCAGCAAGACGCTACAGAAGCAGTGCACCCTTGAACATCGAGAGTGGCATCGCCAAGCTCCTTCCCAAGGAACTACACTCAGTATCTCAGCATCAAGCCGCCATAGCTATGAACTGTGTCTGTGAGCATCTGTGCTTTATGTCAATTTATTTTGTGCCTCCACTAGCCAGATGTGTCCTTAGGTATCAGAAAAGCCTGAGAGAATGCATAAGGGTGTTACACTTAGTGTAAAACTGAATGTAATTAAGCATTTCCATCATGACAAGTGACATAAAGACATTATGCATGTGCTGAACTTGCCTGAGTCCATCATTGGCGCTATTTACACATGCAGAGAAAGAATTTTGAAAGCTGCTGAAGTTACTATTGGTTCTGCTAGCAGCAAAGTGGTCTCTTTTAGTTGGCATACACTAATGGATAAAATGGAAGATCTATTGCTTGAGTGGAACCCTGGTGGTACAGTGGTTAAAAGCTCAGCTGCTAAACAAAAGGCTGGCAGTTTGAATCCACCAGATGCTTCTTGGAAACCCTATGGTCCTATAGGGTAGCTATGCGTAGGAATCAGGTATTGCTTGAGTGGACTGATGGGTGTACAAAGTGTGGTGTTCCATTAAGTTATCTTATACTTAAGGAGAAACCAGTTAGTCTTTTTACTATGTTAAGTGTTATTTTAGGTTTTATGTGTTATTTGGTATGATTTGGCAGGTTACCCTTTGGGTCTGGGAATGCGCAATAATTTTTCCCATATAAATTATTGGTAATTGCTTATTCACTTTATGCCATTCCAACTTATGAGAGGTTTCATAGGAATGCTCTACTTTCAGAGAGTAGGGAAACCTGTATATTCTCTTTGGAGAAACACTTATAACTTAAGGTCAAAACAAAGAAATGGAAAAAGATGCATGAGTCCAAAAGTCACCAGAAGAAAGCTAAAGTATAAGTATTGATGTCATACAAAATAGATTGTAAGTGAAGCAGGGCCAAGATGTTGGAGTAGTCAGACACTTCCTGTGGTCCCTCTTACAACAAAGACCCGAAAAAAACAAGTGAATCGATTATACATGACAGTCTACAAGCCCTGAACATCAAAGGCAAAACTGAGAAATGGGATTGAGTGGCAGGGGAAGGGAAGCAGTGAGGAGTCGTCAGACCTGACCCGGCGGGAGGTGGCACCCTGCAAGGCTTGATCAGCTGGCGTGTGCGGTGAGGCAAGTAGTAGCACTCGGGAGGCATTTTCGACATCTGGAGAGACCGAGCAGCAGAGAGTCTACTCAGGCCTCCAGAACCAGTGAAAAGTGGTGCTCAATTGGCAAAAGGCAAGTACATGCATCTGACCTACCGCGTGGATCAAAAAACACCCTACTCCCCTTGGGAAAAACCTCTCTCCCATTCACCTGCCCCCTCCACGCTTTGCACCAGCTCCTCGGCCGGCTTCAGGGATTGCTGAGTCCCTGGGCCTGAAGTAGGACCTGTCACATGCCCTGAGTGATTCTCCTGGCCTTGGAGAGGGAACAAATTAACAAACAGGAAAAAATAATCTGCCAGCTCCCCTAAGCAGGGAACTCAGGGTAGGCACAGCTCCTTTGCCTAGGCACAGGCGTAAGGGACCCACAGACTTTAAATGCCTTTCACCCCTGCATAGACCTGTGCGGGCTCATTTCAACAGCATAGGCCCTCATTATCACAGTAAAACAGGATATATACCTGAAGCCTAACTTCAACTGTATCAGCTATATGGTGAAGTGGCAGGTTTGTGACATTTGACACTGCTCTGGTCATTAAGCAGGGTCCTCACCTACCCACATAAGGGGCCTGATGACTGGTGGCTCCACCCACAACATCTAGCCACCCGCAACAGGGTCCGAGAATAAGTGGTACCTCCCAGTCCTTACAGCCAACAGCATTGGGTGCTCATAGTCCGGCTGCAAAACCCACCCACCTACGCGCTCTATGGAATAGGGACACGCCTTCCTCCTGGACACTCAGGGGCAGCCATCAGCCCCCTGCCTTGCTCAGCATGTGACCCCCTACTGCAACCAGATACCTGTTCTACACCAATCACCCATGCCTGTCTAGGACTGTAGGTGAGAGCCTGCACCACACGCTTGGTGACCGACTACCTGGACACCTGAGCTGAATCCATACAAGAAAAGTAAACAGACTCCTGGGCTCAAATACCTAGTAACAGATCTAACCACCTGGTGACAGGACGTTAGAGCTTCGAAGGTGCCAGTAATCAAACTAGCTCACACGAGCAGCCTATTTGGGTATATTAAAACAAAATAAAATAAGAAGCTAGGACAGAGTAAGCAAACATAAAATAAATATAATAACTTATTGATGGCTCGGAGACAATAATCAATATCAAACCACATAAACAGGCAGGCCATAATGGCTCCAGCAAGCTCCCCAAACAAAGAATCAAGAAATTTTCCAGAGGAAGAGAACTTCTTGGAATTACCGGAGGTAGAATACAAAAGATTAATATACAGAACTCTTCCAGATATCAGGAAGGAGATCATTCAAAATGCAGAACAAGCCAAGGAACACACAGACAAAGCAACAGAGGAACTTAAGAAGATTAGAGAAGAGCATAATGACAAATTTAACAGGCTGCAAGAATCCATAGAGAGACAGCAACCAGAAATCCAGAAGATTAACAATAAAATTTCAGAACTGGACAACTCAATAGAAACTCACAGGAGCAGAATTGAGGGAGTGGAAGTCAGAATTAGTGGGACTGAAGATAAAGCACTCGACATCAACTTATTTGAGAAAAACTCAGATAAAAGAATTTAAAAAAATGAAGAAAGCCTAAGAATTATGTGGGACTCTATGAAGAGGAATAACCTACGAGTGACTGGAGTACGAGAACAGGGGGGCGGGGCGGGGGGGAATAACAGAAAATACAGAGAGAATTGTTGAAGATTTGTTGGCAGAAAACTTCCCTGATATTGTGAAAGATGAGAAGATATCTATCCAAGCTGCTCATCGAACCCCCCATAAGACAGATCCCAAAAGAAAGTCACCAAGACATATTATAATCAAACTTGCCAAAACCAAAGATAGAGAATTTTAAGAGCAGCTAGTGATAAACCACAAGTCATCTACAAAGGAGAGTCAATAAGACTAAGCTTGGACTACTCAGCAGAAACCATGCAGGCAAGAAGGAAATGGGGATGACATATATATAAAGTCTTGAAGGAAAAAAATTGCCAGCCAAGAATTATACATACAGCAAAACTGTCTCTCAAATATGATGGTGAAATTAGGGCATTTCCAGATAAACAGAAGTTTAGGGAATTTGCAAAAACCAAACCAAAATTACAAGAAATATTAAAGGGAGTCCTCTGGTTAGAAAAATAGATTGTAAGTCAAAAAAGCATTTTTACAGATAAAGCGCATCACTACACAGCGATAAAACATGAAATTTGCCAGAAAGACATATGCAATTCTGGACTTGGCCTCAAAATACTCGGCCTATAACTTGGCCTAAAATACATATACTAACAACTGATGAAACTACAGGGAACCAACAAACCCATAATCATTCTTTTTTGCTTAACCCACACCTCTAAGTACTGATATATATGAAGCAGATAAAAAAATGTTAGGGTAGAGAAGATGTGAACCACAAAATTAAAAAGTTAAATTTAATGGCTTTATCTAGAACCTAGTGTACAACACTTAGACAGCATACATCATTCTTGTCAAGCACACGCAGAATTTTTACAAATTAATTAACCAATAAAGTTGGTCAATAAAATCAAATGTGGATCTAAACACACACAAATAAAACAGATAAACCTCTGAAAAAGATGGATAAAGAAAAAATGCACACATTTACAATATTAGTAATAAAAAGAGGGATGAACTATAGATAACAGTGGAAACTTTAAAAATCACAAAGGTCTTCTCTTGCTTAAATGCTCAGGTTGGTGCCCTGGAAAATTCCCTAACAATTATGTTCACAATTATGAAACTGTCCTAAGGGGCATGGAATGCAATGGAGCATAGTGGTAAATAAGATAACAAATGCAAAAGTGCTTAGCAAACTACAAAGTGCTACAGAAAAATATCCCACTAATTTCTATTAGTATTCTTACTTATGAAATAGTGTGACCTAGGGATAAATCTTTCCTATTTCCCAAAACAAACAAACTCACTGCTGTCAAATCAATTCTGACTCACAGGGACCCTACAGGACAGAGGAGAACTGCTCCCATAGGGTTTCTAAGGCTGTAATTTTTACAGAAGCAGACTGCCACATCTTTCTCCCACAGAGCGGCTGGTGCGTTCGAACCACCAACCTTTTGATGAGCAGATAAACGCTGAGCCACTGCTCCACCAGGGCTCCTGTTCCTATTTCCTAGCTAAAGCAAAGGGTTATTGAAGGACACAAATATCATAGTGCAATAAATAGATCCTATTTAGCTATTAAGAAGTGATGAGGATGATAATAAAGACAAAATGATGACGTTTATTCCAAAAATCCACACCTGTGTACGTTCTTTTTCTCTTTCCCTCTTCCAAGACTTGGCAAACCACAGTGTTCTTTTTTGTTTTTTTGGTTTTTGAAGGACAGAACATATTTTATCTAATAGCTTGATTTATAACTTTTAAATATTTACAAGAAGTATGAGGGCCTTCATTTGTACTCTTGCCCTGGGCCCCACAAATATTAGGGGGCCCTGTGGGGCATCCTTGGAATGAGACTGAAAGCAGCCCAGGATGGCCCTTCCCCCATGGCGTCCCCTGTGCTGGGCTCCAGTACAGGCACCTGGCTTCCATAGCACCTCTTCGTAAACTAGAGAAAGGCACTTCTCCCTGTGCCTCGTCTGCCCCAGGTGGTCAAATTCAAAAAAGACCTCTCCTCTTAAGCTGCAGTGTTCTTAAAGGCAATATAGTAAGCTGATTATTGATGATATGGCCATGTTTCAAAGGGCTTTTATCTGTCTAGATAGAAAAATAAATGTAATCTTCAGCTACTTCAGATGAGTTTGCAGATAAGCTTTGAGAATTACTACAAACCAAATATCAATAAGATGAATCAGGAGTAGGTATTTACCGCATTTTCAGAGAGCTAATCTGCAGGACAAAGCTTTTAAAAACTGTACTGAGGTCAGGAGCAGAAGCGAAAACAAAATCAACAAATTCTGACAGCGCTCTAGCTATCAAAGCCATAATGTGCCTTTTGTGTTATTTTTTTTTCCCCCAATACAAACAGTAATCTAAAACAACCTCTGCGCTCAGGTGACGTGAATAATGGAAAAATCCTCTTTGAAAGTCTGGCCAAATATGGGCTACACTAAATGGAACGGAATCTGGTAAGAAATATCTCATTATTAACTCCTTCACATTTAATAAAGTTCGTCAATTACCAGTGCCAGTGGTCACAACTTCACAAGCAAAATAGTCTTAAAATATATTAAAACTTTTTAAGGGCCACCTTAAAAACAAATTACCAGTCAGCGCACTAGAAAAGGTAAGATTTAAACCATACATGGCTGGTTCTGCAAATGGACTGGATGACCCCAAAGGCCTCTTCCAACTCTAGCATTCTACGAAAAATAATTTCAAACTTTAAGATACTACTTTCAAATGCCAGTATGGTTCACCATGTCCTTGTATGCTCCTATCGTTCTGTGTTTTCACAAAGCACAACCTGTCTGTAAAATACCAGTTCATTAACACATATAGGTAGTGCCCGACTCACGAGTCCCTGGGTGATGCAAATAGTTAAGGTGCTGGGCTGTTTAGAGTCATTTATATATTTTTTATTGGTTGGATATACATACATACATATATATAGATAGATAGATACCTATATCTATCTATTTTTTTTAACCAGTTGCCATCAAGTCGACCCCAACTCATGGTAATCCCGTATGTGTTAGAGTAGAACCGTGCTCCACAGCATTTCCAATGGCTGATTTTTTGGAAGTAGATCACCAGGCCTTTCTTCCCAGGCACCTCTGCAGGGACTCGATCCACCAACTTTTCAGTTAGTAGCAAGCTCATTAACAGTTTGCACCCCCCAGGGATTCTCTGTATGTATATGTACATATGTATGTACGTATGTATGTGTGTACACACATACACACACATACACTCATTTTCTCTTTGAATGAGATAAGATCTTCATAAAAAGATGTGAGATACAAGTTTGTACTGAACTGAGTAAAATGCCTCCCATTTTCCAGTTCAGGAAGACACTATCAATTTTCTCAGTTTCCCAAGAGAAGAAACATGAGCTTACAATCGAGACATTCTTCAGAAATGTTAGGGCAAGGAGAGGGTGCATTTCTGGTTTTTTTCCCTAGATTTAAAACAAAAAACCTGTTGCTGCAGAGCTGACTCAGACTCCTGTGTTATAGACCAGGCTTGCTTGGCTGTAATCTTTTCTTTTTTAAAAAAAAAAAAAAAATTACTTTTTATTGTACTTTAGATGAAGGTTTACAGAACAAATAGTTTCTCATTAAACAGTCAGTACACATATTGTTTTATGACGTTGATTAACAACCCAGAACATGTCAACACTCTCCCTTCTCGACCTTGGAGGATCTTTTTTTTTTGGTGAAAATATACATAGCCAAAGTTACACCATTTCAAAAGTTTCTACATGTACAATTCAGTGACATGGATTACATTCTTCCAGTTGTGCTGCTATTCTCACTATCCTTTTCCAAATTATTCCATCACCATTGTCTTCAACTCACTGCCCCCTAGGCTTCCCATCAAACCTTTTGAGTTGTTGTCAATTTGATCTCACACAGATTTTTTTTTTTTTTTTTTTGTACCTTAGATGAAGGTTTGCAGAACAAATAGTTTCTCATTAAACAGTTAGTACACGTATTGCCCTATGACAATGGTCAACAACCCTGTGACGTGTCAACACTGTCCCTTCTCAACCTTGGGTTCCCTATCACCAGCTTTCCTGTCCCCTCCTGCCTTCTAGTCCTTGTCCCTGGACTGCTGTGCCTCATTAGTCCCATTTTGTTTTATGAGGCTGTCCAGTCCCTGGCTGAACGGTGAACTTTGGGAGTGACTTCACCACTGAGCTAAAAGGGTGTCCGGGGGCCATACTGTGAGGGTGCGTTTCTTTGGGATAAAATCTGAGCTTTCTAAGGCAATCCTAGGGTGCAGGATGCTTCCCCCAATGCCTCGTATGGAGAGCTATATAGTCTGAGGATTGAAGGTTGTCAGAATGACTCCCTAAGGAATGTGGTGATACAGGTTACACCACCATCAGGAAGCTGGCTCTTTCTGCACATTGTTCAGCAGCCAAAAAGGATGCCAGGCTTCAGAGAAGGCAGCCAAAACAGATTCCTTTTATGGTGTGATAACATTTTGTTCAAGAAACTTCCCTCTTCTTTACAGGCAATGCCTCAGAATCTACTTCTAGCAGCTTGGGAAAGATAGGGGTTTCTAATGAATAAACCAGGTCTTGACCTGATGTGCTTCACCCTAGGAACATAAAACCACTCAACAAGAGTTCTAAAAGCAATATGATCAAATGCTGTAAAGAACTTTCATTTTTGGGCAACCTCTCTTCCTGTACCTCTCTGAGATGGAACTTGCAAGCCAAGGTCCCTACTCTTAGATTCACAACACCCCTACCATTGCCAAGAGTTTTATTACTCCAGGTTATTCTATTTTCCTAAAGTACATTTTCTTCATGGGCCTCATCAACAACAATCTCTTCAACAACTTAAAATAGATTTTAAACTTTGTGAGGTTCAAGTTCAAAGTGTTTGTTCCTATACAGGGGCAAGTCTTGCTTAATCATTTTTATTGTTCTTGGATACATTTCCTGGATCAAGACACTGTATAACAGGAAGAGACACAGTGGCACATATACTAAACTACACATAACATTTTGATGTGAACACCAAGAAGGAAAAATTAAAAGCCCAGATCCTTCAAACACAGACTACATAAACAGCAATAAATTAATATTTTCCCACAAATGTGACATTTCTAACTTGTGAGAAAATGTAAAAACATTTAAATGTTTTTAACTACATTTCAGAGGGAAGACTTTTCTCCTTGTAAATTAAACCCAGTTGTCAGGCAATTTTAATCTTCTTGGATCAACAATCAACACCCATGGAAGCAGCAGTTAAAAAATCAAATGACATAGTGTATAGGCAAATCTTCTGCAAAAGACTTCTTTAAAGTTTTAAAAGGCAAAAATGTCACTTTAATGACTAAGATGCACCTGACCCAAGCCATGGTCTTTTCAATTGCCTCATATGCGTGCAAAAGCTGGACAATGAAAAAGCAAGACAGAAGAAAAATTGATGCATTTTAATTGTGATGTTGATGTAGAATACTGAGTATACTGAGGATTGCCAGAAGAAGGAACAAATCAGTTTTAGAAGAAATACAACCAGAACGCTCCTTAGAAGTGAGGACGGTGAGACTTCAGCTTGCTTACTTTGGACACATCATCAGGAAAAACCACTCACTAGAAAAGGACGTCATGGTTGGTAAAGCAGAAGGTCAGTGAAAACAAGGGAAACTTTCAATGAGATGGACTGATACAGTATCTGTAACAATGGACTCAAACATACCAACGATCATGAAGATGGCATAAGACTGGGCAGCATTTCCTTCTGTTTGTTATACAAAAGATCACCATGAGTCAATGACACCTAACAACAACAGCTACAATAGTCCAATCCTGTTGTGCATGGGGTCATCTTGAGTCAAGGGCCAAAATGAAGTCAGTTAACAACAAGAAGGAAAGAGACCAACTACGTATGCTCTTGCAATAGCTTGTGGGTTGGGATGACAGAGGACATATATCTTAGAGAGATACTGGGCCAAATTCTATAGACACTCCTGTGCTGGCTCCACCAGGAAATTCTAAGGTAATTAACATTCTTGTGACAGAAACAGCTTGGACTATTCTTAGGCAATAAAGCTCAAAATGGCTGGATGAACTAGAAATCTGTAGAAGTGAAGATTAGATATTTGTTACAGATTATCCTAACGGTAACCTACATCTCATTTACCAAAAAGATAAGGGCACTTAAAAATAAGCGCATGCTTTTTCTAAACCCCAAGGAAGGAAGTAGACATTCCTATGGAAACTCAAGAGAAGCCCATTTTTGGCTGCAAAGCAGGAGAAAGCCCATAATTCAGGGGCCAGCTAAAACAAAACTAAGAAGTAACTGACATTATTACCTATCATAAGCTGATGCTATACATGGTTCATCGGGAATTCTGAACTTTAAAAGTTCTGTATATCTGCTACACAGCACAAGCCTTGGTAATGGGGCACCGTACCTCATTATCATCTTACACACCAAGATGGTACAACCAATATGAGTGAAGGCTTCATTCAGGCTTCAACTCTGGAGCCTAGTTTTTATAGGAGAGACAGATTTGGTTAAACAGCTCCTTTCTTTCTCTCCTGACATCCCAGATGTGATTCACAAGTTTAGAAAACGAGCCAGAGTTTGACCAGCAACAGGGGCAATCACACAGGAGCAAAGTCTAAAACCAAGGCTTAAAATAACTGATGTTCTTAACTCCAGGGCTATTCAGAGGCATTGACGTGTTACTCAGGAAATGCTTACCTCACTTTAAGGGCTATAAAGATGGTAAATTTTATACCGGCATACCACGTTTTACTCAGCTTAGCTTTACTGCGCTTTGCACATACTGTGTTTTTTACAAGTTGAAGGTTTGTGGCAACCCTGCGTAGAGCAAGTCTGTCGGCACCATTTTTCCAACAGCGTGTGCTCACTTCATGTTTCTGTGTCACATTTTCATAATTCTCACCATATTTCAAAATTTTTCATTATTACTATTTCTGTTATGGTGATCTGTGATCAGTTATCTTTGATGTTACTATCATGATTATTTTGGGGCTCCATGAACCGTGTCCATACGAGACAGCAAACTTAACTGATAAATGTTGCGTGTGTGTTCTGACTGCTCCACCGACCGGCCATTCCCCTGTCTCCCTCTCCTCGGGCCTCCCTATTCTCTGAGACATGACAATATCGAAATGAAGGCAATTAACAACCCTACAAAGGCGTCTAAGTGTTCAAGTGAAAGGAAGAGTTGTACCTCTCACTTTAAATCAGAAGCTAGAAATGATTAAGCTTAGTGAGGAAGGCATGTTGAAAGTCAAGACGGGCCACAAGCTAGGCCTCTTGCACCAAACAGCCAAGTTGAAGGAAAAATGCTTGAAGGAAATGAAAAATGCTGCTCCAGTGAACACACGAATGGTAAGAAAGCGAAACAGCCTTATTGCTGATATGGAGAAAGTTCTAGTGGTCTGGATAGAAGATGAAACCAGCCACAACATTCCCTTAAGCCAAAGCCTAACCCACAGCAAGGCCCTAACTCTCTTTGATTCTGTGAAGGCTGAGAGAGGTGAGGAAGCTGCAGAAGAAAAGTTTGAAGTTGTTCGTGAAGTTTAAAGAAGGAAGCCATCTCATAAAAGTGCAAGGCAAAACAGCAAGTACTGATGTAGAAGCTGCAGCAAGTTATCCAGAAGATCTAGCTAAGATAATTGATGAAGGTGGCTACTCTAAACAACAGATTTTCAGTGCAGACGAAACAACCTTATATCGGAAGAAGATGCCATCTAGGACTTTCATAGCTAGGGAGGAGAAGTCAATGCCTGGCTTCAAAGCTTCAAAGGACAGGCTAACTCTCTCACTAATGCAGCTGGTGACTTTAAGTGGAAGCTTTGCTCGTTTATCATTCTGAAAATCCTAGGGCCTTTAAGAATTATGCTAAATCTACTCTGCCTGTGCTCCATAAATGAAACAACAAAGCCTGGATGACAGCACAATGGTTTACAACATGGTTTACTGAATATTTTACGTCCACTGTTGAGACCTACTGCTCAGATAAAAAGATTCCTTTCAAAATATTACCGCTCATTGACAATGACCTGGTCACCCAAGAGTTCTGGAGATGTACGAGGAGATTAATGTTGTTTTCATGCTTGCTAACACAACATCCATTCTGCAGCCCACGAGTCTGGAAGTAATTTCGATTTTCATTCAAGTCTGATTTAAGAAATACGTTTCCTAAGGCTGTAGCTGCCATAGATAGTGATTTCTCTGACGGATTTGGGCAAAGTAAATTGAAAACTTTCTGGAAAGGATTCACCATCCTAGATACCATTAAGAACATTCGTGATTCATGGGAGGAGGTCAAAATATCAACATTAACAGGAGTTTGGTAGAAGTTGATTCCAATGCTCATGGATGACTAAGGGTTCAAGACTTCAGAGGAGGAAGTAAATGTAGATGTGGTGGAAACAGCAGGAGAACTATAATTAGAAGTGGAGCCTGAAGGTGTGACTGAATTGCTGCAATCTCATGATAAAACTTTAATGGATGAGGAGTTGCTTCTTATGGATGAGCAAAGAAAGCGGTTTCTTCAGATGGAATCTACTCCTGGTGAAGAAGCTGCGAACATTATTGAAATGACAACAAAGGACAGAATACTAAATAAACTTAGTTGATAAAGCAGCAGCAGGGTTTGAGAGGATTGACTCCAGCTGTGAAAGAAGTTCTCCAGTGGTGCTATCAAACAGCATTCCATGCTACAGGGAAATCTCCTGTGAAAGAAGAGTCAATCAATGCAGCAAACTTCACTGTTGTCTTATTCGAAGCAATTGTCACAGCTATTCCAACCTTCAGCAACCACCACCCCGATCAGTCAGCAGCCACCAACATCAAGGCAAGACCCTTCACCGGCAAAGACTGTGATTTGCGGAAGGCTCAGATGATGGCTAGAATTTTTTAGCAATAGAGTGTTTTTTAAGTAAGATATGTACATTGCTTTTTTAGAAATAATGCTATTGCACACTTAAAAGACTACAGTATAGTGTAAACATAACTTTTATATGCACTGGGAAACCAAAAAATTCGTGTGACTCACTTCATTGTGATATTCACTTTATTCTGGAACTGAGCCCACAGTATGTCCGAGGTGTGCCTGTGTCTAACTGGAGTTGCTCAGTGCTCCTCCTACACTTCCTAAGGTGACCTAAAGTGAGCAGGTTTAGTCAGTACTAGATGGCAAAATCCACTGGTACCAATAGCTTTCAGAGGCCCGCAAGGCTTTTCTTTTCTTGCTCCTGACTTGTCTCAACTCAAATGGTTTTTCAGTCCCTTTACTCTTCCTCCTCCAAAATCCACTTCAATATCTGAAGACAATATATCCACAACTTTAGAAGTACCAAATAGATAAGGAGTACAAATGATGCAATATAAATCCTTAAAAACAAACAAAAACACACCTTGTCACATTGTCATCCAGGAAAATCTAGCACAAAGAACAATATCAATGGCACTACAAACATGTTACGAAAATATATTTCTTAAATGATCTTTGTGGGATTTATTTCAAAGGGTGATCAGGAACTGCAAGGAGGGGGAAGAAAACCTGAGAGAAATTAAAGCATAATATTTTTGTATTTTTAAATTGAATGTGATGACAACATTTATAGTTAACCCACCTTAAGTTTAAGTAAGTCAGCATCTGCAGATTAACGATGGCCTCAGGAATGACTCTGATACAATTGTGATATAGATTAAGAATTTCCAATGATACAAAATGGCACAATTCCATTGGAACTTCAACCAGTCTGTTTTTAGATAAATCTACAAGAAAAGGAAAGAATATTTGTCAATAAATTTTCAATGTAATCAATACAATCTTGAGATTTCAATTTCACAGCATGTTAGTCACATTTAGGGACGCTAGGGTATGGAAAAGCATAAATACTGCTAAAACAGTTCTAGGTCTCTCTCTGTTTGTAAATCCTGGCCAGGATATAAGGGGAACTGAATTACTTTTCACTCTATCCAAAATTATTTAAAGTTCATTCTCCCAAGGCAAGTATGTAAAATTGTACCCTTTAGTATCTCTGAATGCATGTATTTACAACAATTATTTAATTCAATTCTATATTCATAACATATATTGTCTATCCATTCAGGAGATAATCTCTTTTGTATACAGGCAGCATGCTTCTTATATCCTCCACAAATGAAAACCCAGCATTCACTAAACAAATATTTAATTCTCTAAAATTACTGAGTACCTAGAAAGTATAAGACGTAGCAAAATCAACTGTGTCTATTAAGGATGACACTGCTGTCTGCCGTATGACCAACCATAAAACTGGGCTCTACTGGCCAAGGGTAAAGATGGAAATAATGTCCCACAGAGCAGGATACACAGATAGTACAGTTTACAGCATCACCATTTGTCTTAGTCACCTACTGCTGCTATAACAGAAGTACCAAAAGTGGATGGTTTTAACGAAGAGAAGTTTATTCCCTCACAGTCAAAGTAGGCTACAAGTCTAAATTCAGGGTGTCAGCTCCAGGTTCGGAAGGCTTTTTCTCTCTGTTGGCCTTCTTCTCTTCGGTGTTCCCCTGGACTAGGAGCTTCTTTGCGCAGGAATCCCGGTCCAAAGGACGCGCTCTGCTCCGGGCACTGCTTTCTTGATGGTATGAGGTCCCCAACTCTCTACTTGTTTCCCTTTCCTTTTATCTCTTGCGAGATAAAAGGTGGTGCAGGCCACACCCTAGGGAAACTCCCTTTTACATTGGATCAGGGATGTGACCTTAGTAGGGGTGTCATACAATCCCACCCTACTCCTCTTTAACATAAAATTACAATCACAAAATGGAAGACAACCACATAATACTTGGACTCAGGGCCCAGTCAAATTGATACACACATTTTGGGGGGTACATAATTCAATTCATGACACCATTCCAAAAAGTAGAATATGAAATAATCTTTAATATCTAAATCTGGATAGACATGACTTCCAAATACCATAAAACACTGAATATATGGAAAGAGACACCACTACTGAAAACAATAATAACCACCAGAATAACAATCACTCCAGCCTTTCTCAGGAGGGACACAGTATGAACTGAAGATGTTCAGTAAATAATAGATATATACTTAAGGATGCACACACAACAAAATAGAGGAAATACAAGAAGTCAAAGAGCAACTCTCCCTGCCTGCCCCACCAATAAATAATGTGTTACAGAGTAGAACTGTGCCATAGGGTTTTCTGGCTGTAACCTTTACAGAAGCCAATCACCAGGCCTTTCTTCTGTGGCACAGCTAGGTAGGCTCAAACCACCAAAGTTTCGATTACCAGCCGAGAGCTTAACCACTGTGCCACCAGGGCTCCTTTTGTTCCACCTAGGGACCTTAAATAAATAAAACAAGGCCTAGGTAGTTTCACAGGGGCATTCTAACAAATTTTTAAAGGGTAATTCTAATAATACTTAAATTACTCCAAACCACATAAAAAGGAGAATTTCAAAATTCTTATTTAAAAAGTAGGGTATAATATTGGTACCACCATCCAACAAAAATAGAAAAAACAGGAAACTACAAATAAATCTCATTTCTAACTACTGATGCAAAACCTTAAATAAAATTATTAGCAAAGAGAATTGAGTGGCATATAAAAAGATTAACATACTATGAATAAGTAAGGGTTATTCTAGGTATTGCTGTTGTTTGCTGCTACTGAGTCAGCTCCAGCTCATGGCAACCTTACGTATAAGAGAATGAAATGTTGCCCAGCATATAAATTATATGAGGATTAATAAAACAATTCACCATATGAATAGATCAAAAGTGAAACAGCATATGATTATATCCATGAATACTAAAAAAGCACTTGATAAAATACTACATTCATACTTTTTTAAAAAATTTTATTGATGTATATTTTACATACCATAATATTTACCCATTTCAAGTGTACAACTCAATGATCTCTAGTAATTTTACCAAGTGGTACAACCATTACCAGAAATCAGTTTTAGAACACTTACATTAATTCTTAATACAAATGCTTAACAAAAAGAGAATTGTTGGGTATTTCCTTGATACACACACATACAAATACAGTAAAATCTGTGAAAGCCAGGACCTTTGAAAGGTGGAGACTTGTCAGAGAAGAAAAACTCAAATATTTCCCACTAAAACGAGTGATAGAAAAGTGGTAACAGCACACCCTGTCAAAGGTGGAAAACTTTCAAGACCCAGAAAAACAAAACAGTCCCGTTGAGTTCTGGCTCTCACAGGTTTCACTGTATATATACACACATATGCATACATACGTACATACACGCATGAGAGAGAGAGGGAGAGAGGCTTTTTTAAATTGCTGAATCATGAAAGACTAGAAATGTTACCATTAAAGTCAGGACAAGACGTCACTACTACTATTTCTACTACTAACCCATTGCCGTTGAGTCGATTCCATCTCATTGTGATTCTGTCTTAGTTATCTAGTGCTGCTATAACAGAAATACCACAAGTGGACAGCTTCAACAAAGAGAAATTTATTCTCTCACAGTCTAGTAGGCTAGAAGTCCAAATATAGGGCATCAGCTTGAGGGGAAGGCTTTCTCTCTCTGTTGACTCTGGGGGAAGGTCCTTGTTATCAATCTTCCCCTGGTCTAGGAGCTTCTCAGCGCAGGGACCCAGAGTCCAAAGGACGTGCTCTGCTCCTGGCACTACTTTCTTGGTGGTATGCGGTCCCCCTGTCTCTCTGCTCACTTCTCTTTTTTATCTCAAAAGAGACTGATTCAAGTACAACCTGGCTGGTAGATTGAGTCCTGCCTCACTAACATCATAGAGGTAGGATTTACAACACATAGGGAAATCATCTCAGATGACAAAATGGTGGACAATCACACAACACTGGGAATCATGGCCTAGCCAAGCTGACACACATTTTGGCAGGACATGATTCAATCCATAACAGATTCCTACTACCACTATTTATCATTGTTCAGCCTGTATTAGCCAGTGACATGAGACATGGAAAGGAAAGAAGAACCAAAATTGGAATGGAGATCAGCTGCAGATAAAATGATTGCAAAAATATCAACAGAAAAACTACTACAAACGACATAAGAATTTAATAAAGGGGCAGGGCAGAGAGTGAATATATTCAAATTATAGCTTACACACACAAATACAAAAATACAACAGAAGAGACCTAATTTTTAATAATAATAATAAAAGGATAAAACAATGGGAAAATAATGGCAAGCAAGACCAAAAGGTGCATAAGTTAATAAACGGTTGGAGTAAACTGGATAACCACCTTAAAAAAAAAAAAGAAAGACTACCTACTTTATACCTTTTAATCTTAATTACTTCATACCTTTTAATCTTAATTACCTCATACCTTTTAATCTTAATTAAATTCTCGATGAATCAAATGTTTAATTGTGAAAAATGCAGTCATACGAGCACTACAAGAGCACATGGAAAATCTGCGTTTATGATCTTAGAATGGCAGGCCTTCCTGTGAAACCAAACCAAACCCACTGCTGTCAAGTCGATTCCGACTCATAGTGACCCTATAGTGCAGAGTAGAACTGCCCCCATAGAGTTTCCAAGGAGCGACTGGTGGATTCTTACTGCTGACCTTTTGGTTAGCAGCGGAGCTCTTAACCACTGCGCCGCTAAAGTATAAAACAAAGATTGATAAATTTGGTACATAAAAACAAAACTGATATCATCTTAAACAAAAACTCCACCATAAGCACCAAATGACAATCAAGGAATGGGGGATGGGGTGAGAAGTCCTACAGTTCATAAACTCAGCAGGCTAATTTTTTATACATGTGTAGAGCTTCTATAGTCAATTAGAATAAAAAAAAAATCCACTGCCCAAAGAGGAAAAAGGAGAAAGACTATGAACAGATGGCTCACAGAAAGGGAAATACAGATGGCTCTTAAGCATATGAAAAAATGATCACTCTTCCTCAAATGACAGCAACACAAGTTCCAGCCACACAAAAGCATTTTAACCAATTAGACTAAAGAATATCAAAAAGTTTGATAAGCGCATTTTACTGCTGAGGATGTGGTAATGTAAATGAAGGACATTTTGGCAGTATCTATCAAAATGACAAATGTATATGTATATACTTCGACCTAGCAGTCCTTCATGTCTACAGATATACTTACATAGATGCAAATGATAAAATTTTTTAGCACTGTTTGAAATAGCAAAAGATAGAAAGCAATCTAAATATCAGTGGAAGGCTGCTTAAATATTCATCTACTATTAATAAATGTTATAAATCATACTAATAAACCATATAAATAAACATCAATAATCTTAATTATATTTTATATAATGAAATGTAATGTTAAACATTATTTTCCATAATGGACTACTAACACTATGCAGCCGTTAAAATGAGGCAGCTCTTTATGTGCTGATACAGAACAATCTGTATGGCATGCTGTAAATTAAAAAAAAAAAAGCCAGGTCCAGAACAGTCCATATATTATTTGTGTTTTTTCAATGAATATTTATATAAATGTTTACATATGAATAAATTATCTCTGGACGGCTACACAAAAAGCAGTTTCACAAATGGCTGTTTCTGGATCAGGATCTCTGGCTAGGAGGACAGGAAAGGTAGGGACGCTTCCCAGTGTAGATCCTTTGTACCTTTAAAATTTTAATGCATTTCTTATTTGATTATATATACGCATGTATAATAATATATACAGTGTCATAACATATGCATGTATATATATTTTTTACACAAAGAAACTTCCCATCATTATTCCTATTATTTCTCTACACAAAGAATCTCATTTCACTTGAAAGAGTTAAGAGGCCACAGCAAACTGTGCCTACATGTTAAATTAAGGAACTACTGAAGCAAGCTTCCTGTCATGAATGTTCTGGATCTAAATGGAAAAAAATCTAGAATTTTCACCAATGCAGTGGACTCAGAGGTCTGCTCATTTGACTAGCGATATAGGTGTGGAAACCCCACGGGGCAGCTCTACTCTGTCCTACCGGGTCGCGATGAGTCGGAATCAACTTGATGGCAATGCGTTTGGTTTTTGGTTATTCTGCACATGTTTTTTCAGAATTCTCTTTTGAAAGAAATCAGGCTATAATTATAAATAAATGGGAACAGTGGTCACCTGCCATGCCCACGCCTATATTCCTAGCCAAATGAGCTGACCTCTGTGTCCACTGCATTGGTAAGAATTTACCTATAAGTCATGGGTTTGTGCTAACAATTTCTACATCAAATAGGAAGAAATTGTACTACAAAACCTACACATATCTTAGACTCTTTCAATGTCTAAACATAAACAGTTTCCTAAATCAGCACCATTCAAATGAAAATAAAAACAGCAACAACAAAAAAAGCTTTTCTTTTTTGTTTAGGTTAACTACTCATGTGCTAGATTATTGATGTAAATATTCATCAACATATACTGAGTATACTGTGTCTACAGAAATGAAAAACACATAGACCTACTGTCAAGGAGTTTATAATTTGAAAGGTGAGAAGGAGCAAATTCAGAAGTAACTATAGCACAGGCTTTTCCTTTCCAGTTGCCATTGAGTGGATTCCTACTCATGGTGACCTCACATGTGTCAGAGTAGAACTGTGCTCCACAGGCTTCTCAATGGCTGATTTTTTGGAAGTAGATCGCCATGCCTTTCTTCTGAGGTACCTCTGGGTGGACTCGAACCTCCAAACTTTCGGTTAGCAGTGAAATGGGTTAACTGTTTGCACCACCCAGGGGCTTCATAGTACAGGCAGGATGTGCAAATTGTTAAACAACTAAAGACATTCTTACTCTAAAAAAACATTCTTACTCTAAATTCCTCAACAATCAGAGAAACAAAGACACCGCCTGTACTGGTGTCTTGAGTAGTATGAATTGGCCATAATTCAAGAAAATTAGGGGTTGGTTTTCTTTTTCTTTTCCCTCGTTGAATCCTCACCACAATCTAGTGGTGAGGATACTAAGGCCCAGAGAAATGAAGTTAATGTTGATATTTTGACCTCCTCCCATGAATCATTTATCAACTAAGTTTATTTAGTATTCTAAGGCCCAGAGAGATTAAGTAACATGGCTGGGGATGCAGAGCTAGTAAGTGGCGGAGTCAAGAACCGAAACAGACCGGTGTGACTCCGAAGCCCTGCTCTGCACCCTTACTGATTCTGTCTTTCCAGGACCACAATACAGGGAAGATCAGTTGTTCATGTGGGTATCTCTTTGTGTAAAAACAAGAACAAAAACACTCACTCCTAGGTATATACCCCAAAGACTTGAAAGCAAGAATGCCAGATACGTGTACACCAATGTTCATTGCAGCACCACGCACAATTGCCAAGAGGTGAAGACGACCCAGGCGTCCATCAACAGATGAATGCATAGACATTACATTGGTATATACACAAAATGGAATACTATGCAGCCAAGAGAAATGAAGTCCTGAAAGAGGCTACAATATGGATGGAGCTGGAAGACATTATGCTGAGTGAAGTAAGTCATTCACAGGGACAAACATTGTACAATCCCACTTACATGAAATATCTAGGATAGACAAGTGTCTACAGACCAAAGGTTATTAGTGGTTACCAGGGGCGGGTGGGAGGTAGGGGGAAAGGAGAAAAAGGGGGACTCACTGCTTAGTGGACACTGAGTTTCTGTTAAGGGTGACAGAAACATTTGGAAACTGATAATGGTGATGGTAGAACAACATGATGAAGAGAACTAATGTCACTGAATTGTACATGTGAAGAATACTGAAAAGGCCCGACGATTTGTTAAATAAATACTTACCACAATAAAAACAGACAAACGAAAACGCCCAGCATCAGCTGACTCATTCAGCTTAACGTCAGGCAGGCATTAAAAGATCTCCTAGCTTTGTACTAAAAGTAAGTGACCTCTTCCAGGTCCCTAATACTGTCTCAAGAAAGAAGAGCACGCTTGGTCGGTGCCCTGCTCCCTCCGTCGGCCCCAAGCGGGACCCCCATGGGCTGTAGGTCAGCGCTGGGGCGCTGGAGTCCCTGCCACTCTGGGTCAATATCCCCAGGCAGCAAACCGGAACCCCAGAACCACATCCTCCCGCGTCCGTTTCATAATTGAAGCATTCACATGAAAGCCACGCAGCCAGAAATAAAACAATGCCTTTCACCAGTGCCAAAACAAGCTTTGCAAAGCCCTAAAATAAAGTAGCCAAACGAATAAAAATAAGCAGGGTAGGGTAGAAAAACAGTCCATGGAATCGTGAGTGCGGTTAGCACGCTCTCGGGCCTGATATTGTTTTTGTATGAGAAAGGAAAGCGGTGCCTCACGAGGAACCAGGAGAGGCCTCTTCTCCAACAACAGCATCCTGACTTATCAGCAACCGAAGGCCCGAAGCAGCACTGACAGACCCATGCAGCCGGACACCTTGTCTGCAACGCCTTGCTTTCTGATCAGAAGAACAGGCCTGACTTTGGTAGTCGAAATAATCCCACATCCAGCAAGACCAGATAATACTGTTTTAGGCTGAAAGATAAACATGTAATCATGGAAATTTAATTTTAAAGTTGTTACTGTGGTCAGGTGCTGTGGAGTCAATTCTGACTCATGGCGACCCCATGCATGCAGAGTAGAACTGTGCTCCAGAGGGTTTTCTTGGCTCTAATCTTAACAGAAGCTTATCACTAGGCCTTTTCTCTCTGGGTTTGAACAAGCAACCTTTAGGTTAGCAGTTCAGCACAAGCTGTTTGCACCATCTAGGAACCTAAACAGTAGATAGTAGCACCAATCATGATGACTCAATAATCGGGTGAAATGTATGTCCTTCACATATGAAACTGAACCCCAACCCACTAACAAGTATGGGGCGTGGTATGTTCCTAATACTAAGGAGGGGCTGCTGTGTCTGGTCCATCTCCACCCTCTTGCCTGATTTCTCCTGGAACCACCGCCTGGATTCAGAGAGCCCTCAGGTGACGGGATGGTCTGGGACTGCCTGTCCTGAGAGCGGTGCTCTAGCCAAGTGCTTTCCAACTGGTTTGCAGGGCAACCCAGTGCACTGAAATGGTTCCCAGGCTGCTCGCTGCAGCCCAGGTTACCTTAGCTTTTCACCATAAGCTGTCGCCTTGCGTTTTCCATTTCTTCCACACATTATATGCCTCTGGACAATACACATTCCTCTCCAGCAGGGCAAGAACCTCAGCTCTATCTTTGCATCCATCCTCAACTTCCTCCCTTTCCTCCACCATGTCCCTGGTGTCAGGTCCCATTACGGCACAATACAGGTGTAGGACAAATAATATTGACAACCCTGAGTCATTTAACAATTGATAAGTTATATTTGAGGGTTAAATTATGTTTAAAATGTTCTGTTTAAAAAAGCAGAGAACAGTATACCAAGGCTCACCGCAAGACCATTCATAACTGTCAAAACGTGGAAACAGCTTAAATGTCCATCAACAGATGAATGGATAAACAGATGAATGGTATCTCCTTACAACAGAATTATTACTCGGCCATAAAAGGAAATGAAGTCCTGATCTATGCTACAACATGGGTGAACCTTGACAACATTATACTAAGTGAAGCAAGTCAATAACGAAAGGAATACTATGATATGATCTCACTCATCTAAAATACTAGAATAGACAAATGTATAGAGACCAGAGTTTATTAGTGGTGTCCAGGGGTGGGAGGGACGGGGCAGAAGGAGTCACTGTTCACAAAGTGCTGAGTTCCTGTTTATGATGATGGAAACCTGGCCATGAATATTGGTGATGACTACACAATATGACTGATGTAAGTGGTGTCCCTAAATCGTACACATGACAAACGTTTAAATGGAAAAGGTTGTGTTATATATCTGTTTTTACAAGAACAAGAAAAGAAAAAGCAAGGAAGTGTGTGACAAGTTTTTTAAAAGTTTTCATGTGAAATTATTTAAAACTAACACATTTCAGGTGGCTGCAGCTACTCTGTAATGACCCATTCCCTGAAGGATCTGTGGCTCTACGGTTTCGCTATTCACTGAATCCTTCCCATTTACTTGAAGAACATTTTGGCTCTGAGACATAATCCCATCAATGGTAATCATCTTTTTGAGGAAGGCAGAAAGGGACAGCAGCTGGTTGAATGAACACCGGAAATCCAGGATGGAAAGGAGGAGCGTGCTGTCACAGTATAGGAGTGCAACTAGGGTCACATAGCAGGGTGTGTATAAAGTTTTGTACAAGAAACTAACTTGAACTGTAAACTTTCATTTAAAGCACACACACACACAAAAACCCAGAAATACAGTGTAAAAGAAATTACTGGAAACAACATAAAGCCCATCACTAGGGGACTAATGAAATGAAACTACGGTTTATCCATGCATTGGAATCATTTGCAGCTTTAAAAAGAATGATACAACTCTATACATATTGATATAGAGCCTAGGTATATTTTTAAATTAAAAAAAGGAGCAGAAAAAAATCACACCTTGAAAGGGAAATGTTAATTTTTCCATAAAACATGGATGCTTTTAAAAATGCTCACAAAATTCAAACAACGTCCAGGAACTTAAAATTTCCCAAAATGCCAGAAACTATTTGCCCTACAGGGCTCCATGCCTGAGTGAAGGGGCTGGCCTTGGGGACTTGCACAGGGACAGAAAACACATCACATATCTACACCATGAACATTATTACAGGGCCTTATTGCTAAGCATCACTAAATTAACACTCAACTTCCCTAGCAGTGTACTCAAGTTATCTCCAAGCCTCTCTGCCATTTATCACCATATATGTTCCCTTACTCACCACATGGCCAACTGCGTGTGCTTAATACATTCGTACCTCAGAAATATTGGGAAGGAGAAGTGAGATAATGTATACAAAGCAGCTAGCAGCTCCTGGAGCTCAGCAAACGGCAGATGAAAACTACATATAATTAGGAGATGGCCTGCTCTAAGAATCTCACAGTCTAGAGGGAAAGAGAGACACAAGAGTTAAATTCTAGAGAGAGGTCCCCATCACCTGTCTGTCAGTTTGTTGCACTGTGGTGGCTTGCGTGTTGCTATGATGCTGGAAGCTATGCCACGGGTATTTCAAACATCAGCAAGTCACACATGATAGACAGGTTTCAGTGGAGCTTCGAAAGTACGACAGACTAGGAAAAAACACCTAGTGATCTAATTCCAAAAATTAGCCACAGAAAACCCTATGGATCACAACAGAAGACTGTCCAATATGGTGCTGGAAGATGAGCCCCCTAGGTTGTAAAGCAACAATGTACTCAAGCATGCTGGTGATCGTGAGATGGCGTGGGACCCGGCAGTGTTTCATTCTGTTGTACATGGTATCACCACGAGTGGGAGCCGGATTGACAGCAACTAAAGACAACAGAGAGAGGCGTGGGAATAGGGACATACACAAATTACTGCAGGAACAGCAGTGCTTAGGGGGGCAGAGGAGCCCAGAGTGCTTGGGGCTGTGCTGGGACAGGACTCCTGAGATCCTGGGCAGGGAACAGAGCAGTGCATGGAGGGAGCCTGGCTTAAGGGCAGCTGCTCTGATCTGAGGGTGCAAGAGGAAAGACGAAAAACCCGTTGCCAGCGAGTCGATTCCGATTCATAGCGACCCTATAGGACAGGAGCAGCTGGTGGATTCAAACTGCCAACGTTTTGGTGGTTCTAAAACTTTCCACCTTGAGGTGACAGAGCTCAAAGGGCGCTTCACTAACGCATACAATTATATGCATTTGCATTGTAGCAAATGCCTTTTTGCTTGACAAATGGTGAGGAGCTGATGACTGCATCCACCAGCCATTCACGTATGTTGTTGCTAGTTGCCAATGAGCTGATTCCCACTCACAGCAACCCCATGTGTGCAGAGTAGAACTGCTCCATACAGTTTTCGAGGCTGTGCCCTTTTGGAAGCAGATCTGCCAGGCCTGTCTTGAGATGCGTCTCGGTGGTCTCCAACCACCAACCCTTTTGGCTAGCTGCTGAGCACTTAACCATTTGCATCACCCAGAGACTGCCTCCTTCATATATAAGCCCCTGCCATTGAGTCGAGTTCCACTCATAGTGATCCTACAGAGCAGAGTAGAACTGCCCCATAGGGTTTCTAAGGCTGTAAATCTTTTTTTTTTTTTTTAATTGTGTTTTAGGTGAACGTTTACCCCTCAATTTCTCATACAAAAATTTATACACAGTGTTATGTGACACCAGTTGCAATCCCTATAATGTGACAGCACACTCCCCTTTTCCACCCCACGTTTCCCATGTCCATTCAGTCAGCTCCTATCCCTTTTTGCCTTCTCATCCCACATTCAGACAGGAGCTGCCCATTTAGTCTCAAGTATCTACTTGAACTAAGAAGCACACTCTTCACGAGTATTATTTTATGTTTTATAGTCAAGTCTAATCTTTGTCTGAAGAGTTGGCTTCGGAAAGGGTTTCAGTTCTGGGTTAACAGAGATTCCGGGGGCCATGTCTTTAGGGGTTCCTTTAGTCTCAGTCAGACCATTAAGTCTGATCTTTTTAGGTGAATTTGAGTTCTGCACCACACTTTTCTCCTGCTCCATCAGGGACTCTCTGTTGTGTTCCCTGTCAGGATGGTCATTGGTGGTAGCTGGGCACCATCTAGTTCTTCTGGTCTCAGGCTCATGGAGTCTCTGATTTATGTGGCCGCTTCTGTCTCTTGGGCTAATATTTTCCTTGTGTCTTTGATGTTCTTCATTCTCCTTTGCTCCAGGTGGGTTGGGACCAATTAATGTATCTTCCACGGCCACTTGCTAGCCTTTAAGACCCCAGATGCCACTCAACAAAGTGGGATGCAGAACATTTTCTTAATAAACTTTGTTATGAAAGGCTGTAAATCTTTACGGAGGCAGACTGACACATCTTTCTATGGTGGAGTGGCTGGTGGATTCGAGTCACCAACCTTCCGGTTAGCAGCCAAGCACTTAACCAAGCACTTAACCCCTGCACCACCAGGGCTCCTAGAATAAGATTAGTTACTTGTGATTTCAGCCTTGGAAGCCCTATGGGGCAGTTCTACTCTGTCCTACAGGGTTGCTATGAGTTGGAATTGACTTGACGGCAATGGGTAGGCAATCTGACAGGTGCTGTATGGTGAGTAATTTGGGGAGCCCGAGGAAAGTGACCCCTCATCTTCTAACTCCCAAGGGTCTAAGGCACCTTGGCCTCTTGCTTGCCCAAAACAGTACTGCACTGGGGTTACAGGAAGGGAGTGGGCTTTCTGTAAACGGAGGGGGGATGACAGAGAAGCAAAACCCAGAACTCTAAGGCCTCCATCTTGCTCTCGCTGGTGTTTTCTTGTTATTCCAGGCTTACTATCAAGAATGAAACAATGCACTGTTGTGATGTGATGATTACATAAATACTGAAACTCTCAACCATAAAAGAAATGTTATTTGCTGGAAAGAAAGCCCTTTATAATAAAAACAAAACCATAATGTTTTTCTAGGATTTTTTACCTTTGTTGGAAGCTTTTGTTATCAAGTATACCGTAACACTGTCTATTAAACTTCAATTAACCACGTTGTTGTTGCTGTGTGCCGTTGAGTCAATTCCCACTCATACCCTATAGGACAGAGCAGAACTGCCTTGATCTCAAGGTCGTTCTCCCAGGGAGCAGCTGGTGGGTTCGGACCACCAACTTTTTGGCTAGCAGCAGAGCACTTAACCATTAAGCCACCAATTAACTGGGCTTTAGTTTATTATATTCTTTAGGAAAATAGCAAATAAAAACATTACGGAAGTTAATCCCATCCCCCCAAAGGAAGAGAAGGGACAAAAAGTTGCAGAGGACGTAGTCCGTTTATAGTTCACACAGTGATTATTGATCTGGTCTCTCCCATGAAAGCCTTTAGACGCAAATCATATATCATCACCTCCTACAATATTGTAAATAATATCAGGTATGAGAGCATGAGACCACGTAAGATCTTTAATTATCAAACAGTAAAACTATTGACCCTCCAAGAGACTTTCTAAATGGCATAAAAATGTATTAGTACATTTTAGAAGAGTTTCAAGACAAAAAACTGAACCAGAAAGGATTTTCCCTTTTACGTGCAATAAATTACACGCTACACTAGCCAGCTAACCCATTAATCTAGTTTTCCAAATACTTACTTGGTTAAACATCAAGTAGAGTGAGGATACTGGCCACCATTTTGAAGTGGAAATCATGCAGAGTTCCACATGTGCACCATATGGCGTTAATTACATCAGCAGCTGATTAATCTCAAATGAAGCAAAGGTTCAGAAGCCACCCACAAGTTCTGTGCCAGCTTCAACATATTGTGGAAGAAGTGAGAGGAGGAGTCATTACCACAAACTTTATCAAGAAAACCTCAAAGATATATTACACCAAGTGATATTTTTAAGTAGATATGATCCAGGAAATTTAAAGCTACTGTAATGTTTTAAATCTAATCTAACTATAAGAAAATAAATTTTATATAGGAGCCTATTTGAAAATTCACAGTAATATTCCTATACATAGTGAAAATGTGATTTTTACTACTCATGACAGTTTAAGTGTATAGAAATGTTCAGAGAAGCCTAAGTTATGATTGTGTTCATATGTCCTCCTTTGAAAATAGAATCATTGTTGTGGGGAATTTTAAATTCTGCTTTGTTACCTTTTAGAGAAAACAAGAACTTGAAATTTCAAATAAAGCCTCTCTTTCAGAGAGGGAAATGGGCAATAAAAATTATGCTTTTCTGTTTCTAAAAATTTCTCCTCTATAGAGTCATTCAATAAATATTTACCAAGCACCTACTATGTATGCCAGGAACAGTTCTGAGAAGTCAACATACAGCAGTGAGCACTGGCAAAAACCCCTGTGCTCCAGAGCTTACGTTCCAGTGTGGTGAGGCAAACGAAACTATTAAGTAAAACAGCCAGTGTTCATTGCAGCATTATTCACAAAAGCAAAAAGGTGCAAACAACCCAGATGTCCATCAACAGAATGGATAAGCAAAATGTGGCACATACATACAACAGAACAGTACTCAACCATAAAGAGAAATGATGCATGTTACGATGCATGAACCTTGGAAATATTATGCTGAGTGAAGTAAATCAGATACCAAGGACAATTATTATATTATCCTACTTACACGAAATAGGCAAGTGTATAGAGACCAAAGCTTATTTGTGGTTACCACGGGCGGGAGAGAGGAGGAAAGAAAATCAATGTTACTGAATTGTACAGATAAGAATTGGTGAATTGGCAAGTGTTTTGTTATATATATTTTCACCACAAAAAATAAATTATAATGAAAATAATTATAAGTAAAATATATAGTATGTTAGATGGTGATATGTGCTAAAGAAAAAAAAAATAAAGAGAAAGGAAACAGGAAGCGTGAGGGGTGGGAGTGGGGTTTACAGTCTGAAACAGGGTGACCAGGGAGGAACTCACAAATACAATGCACTGAGTGAAGAGCTGAGGGAGATGAGAGGAAGTGATGGGAATATCCGGGGAAACAAACCTCTTCCCTTGAGTGAACACGTGCAAAAGCCTTCAATGGGCAATTACAGGGCCACCAAGGAAGCCTGTGTGGCTCCAGCACAGTGATCAAGGGTGAGAAAATAAGAAAAGGCCGTCAGTCAGGTAATGAAGTAGCAGATCACATAGGCATTAGGCCACTGGAAATATTTTGCATTTACTGGCCATTGGAGGGTTTTCAGCAGGGTCTGGCTCACATATCTCTTACTAGATGTTGTGTTGAGAAAAGATGGCAAGGAAGCAGGACAGAGGCAGGAAGACCACCGAAGAGGCTACTGCAATAATCCAGGCAAGATAAAATGGGGGCTAGACAGGAGTGAACAAGGCACTGGTGGTTCAGTGGTAAAATTCTCATTCATGCAAGAGACCTGGATTTAATTCCTGGCCAATGCATTTCATGTGAAGCTACCACCCATTTGTCAGCGGAAGCTTGCATGTTGCTATGATGCTGAACAGGTTTCAGTAGAACTTCCCAGCAAAGAAAGACTAGGAAGAAAGGCCTGGTGATCTACTTCTGAAAATCAGCCAATGAAAACCATATGGCACAAGAATTATCTTAGGTGAAGGGAGAGACAACACACAATACAGGGCAAGTCAACACAACTGGACTAAACCAAAAGCTAAGAAGTTTCCTGAACATAATCAAACCCTTCCAGGGACAGAGTAGCAGGGGCTGGGGTCTGGGGACCATGGTCTCAGGGGACATCTAGGTCAACTGGCATAACAAACTTTACTAAGAAGATATTCTGCATATCACTTTGGTGAGTGGCATCTGGGGTCTTAAAAGCTAGCGAGCAGCCATCTAAGATGCATCAATTGGTCCCAACCTACCTGAAGCAAAGGAGAGTAAAGAACACCAAAGATACAAGGAAAACATTAGCCCAAGAGACAAAAGGGCCACATAAACCAGAGACTCCATCAGCCTGAAACCAGAAGAACTAGATGGCGCCTGGCTACCACCAATGACCACCCTGACAGCGAATACAACAGAGAGTCCCTGATGGAGCAGGATGAAAGTGTGAAGCAGAACTCCAATTCACATAGAAAGACCAGACTTAATGGTGTGACTGAGACTGAAGGACCCCTCTCAGCCATGGCCCCCGGATGCTCTGTTAACCCAGAACTAAAACCATTCCTGAAGCCCACTCTTCAGACAAAGATTAGACTGGACTATAAAACATCAAATAATACTCGTGAAGAGTGTGCTTCTTAGTTCAAGCAGATACATGAGATCAAATGGGCGGCTCCTGCATGAAGGCAGGATGAGAAGGCAGGAAGGGACAGAAGCTGGTTGGATGGATACAGGAAATGTGGGGTGGAACTGGGGAGTGTGCTGTCACATTACAGGGATCACAACTAGCGTCACGTAACAAAATGTGTATAAATTTTTGTATGAGAAATTAACATGAGCTCTAAACCTTCACATAAAAACACAACAAAAAAAGAAAGAAAACCATATGGAGCACAATGGTCCGATCCACAACTGATCGTGGGGATGGCACAGAGACTAGAAGCGATCCATCTGCTGTGCATGGAGTCACCATGAGTTCGGAGCCAACACCACATTAGCTAACAACAATAAATAAGAGTGATAGCACAGAGGTGGTGAGAAATGCTCAAATTCAGGCTATATCTTTGGAAAGGTGAGTCAATCAAATTTTCTGACTAGATATGGGATTGAGATAAAATAGTCAAATATGACAGATAAATGGATTAAAAAAATTGTAAATACATCAAAGGAATATTACTCAGCCATATAAAGAGAAATGAAGTTCTGATACATACCACAACATGGACAAACCTTGAAATCAGTCAGGCACAAAAGGACAAATGTTCTATGATCCCACTTATATGAAATATCTAGAACAGGTAACAGCAAAGAGGCCAAAGCTTATCAGTGGTTACCAGGGGCAGGAGGGAGGGGAAGGGGGAGGGAAGTCTTTGCTTAGGGGCACTGAGTTGCTATTAAGGGGGATGAAAAATATTGGAAAGACAGTGGTGATATGTGCATGGTGCATGTACAGCATGGTGAACGTTATTAACGTTACTGAATTGTACACATAAATTGGTTGAAATGGCAAAAGAAAGAAAAAGAGTCAAATATGACTTCAAATTTTGGTCTCAAGAAGTGGAAGAATGCAGTTGCCATCCTGAGACGCAAAAGGCTGTGGGCAGAAACTATGGGGATGATCAAGAGTTCGCTTTGGACAAGTAAATGTTGAGATGCCTCTTAGATATGTGCGTGAAGATATCAAGTAGCGAGATGCACCAGTCTGGGGCTCGGGGTGCAAATCTGGGCTGGAGATACAAATGTTGGGTGTTGTCAGAGTATGTTGTTGTTGTTGTGTGACATCAAGTCAATTCCAACTCATAGCGACCCTACAGGACAAAGAAGAGCTGCCCCACAGGGTTTCCTAGGTTGTAAGCTCTACGGGAGCAGATCAGCAGGCCTTTTCTCCCACGGAGTAGTTGGTGGGTTCGAACCTCTGACCTTACTGTTAGCAACCGAGGGCTTAACCATTGCACTGCCAGGGATCCTCTGACAGAGTATAACCAAAAACAAAAACCAAATCCATTGCTGTCGAGTCCATTTCGAATCACAGCGACAGAAGCAGACAGCCACATCTTTCTCCTGAGGAGAGGCCAGTGGATTTGAACCACCGACCTTTTGGTTAGCAGTCAAGTGCTTTAACCACTGTGCCACCACGGCTCCTGTCAGGCACTCAAAGACATAAGCTACATATAAGATCACCAAGGTACTATGTGAAGATGGAGAAGAGAGCCAAGGGCTGAGCCCTGGGACATTCCAACATCCAGAGTGGGGGAAATTAAGAGAGTAAGAACAAGAGGTCTGTGAGGAAGGAGATAAAAACAGGAAAGCACGGTGTCCTGGAAACAAGTGATGAAAAAGTTTCAAGGAGGAGGGAGTGGATCAACTGCGCCCAGTGCTGCTGCTGGGCCAAATAAGATAAAGACTGAGAAATGACTGTTGGATCTATCAGTGTGGTGGGCACTGATGACCTTGAGAAGGGCAGGGTTGGGGGAATACAGAAGCTCTAAACGCCTCGGAGAAGTGTGTTCAAGAGAGAATGGAAGAAGAGTAATTGGTTACAATGAGTTTAGGTAAATCAAGGTACCTTGGGGTAAAGGGAAGCAGAGAAACAGACGGGAGCTGGAGAGGGAGACGGCATAAGGGGAAGAAATAGCAGCATGTTTGCTGATGGAAAGTACTTGGTAGAAACAGGTAAACTAATGATACAGAAGAGAAAGGCAACAATTGATGAAGTGATGTTCTTAAGAAGGTGGGAGGGGATGGAGTCTTGTCAAGTGGACAAGTGGAGTGCTGGCCTTACACAAGTACACAGACAATTCATCTCTAGCAAGGGTGGCAAGCTAATGAATAAGGGCGCAGATGCAGACAACTGAGTAGATGGGGTGGGGGAAGAGGTCCATGGGAGTTCCCTTCTGACTGCAAGCTCAATATGCTAAGAAAAGGGTGGGAGAAGGAGCCCTGGTGGCAGAACAGTGAAGCACTCGGCTGCTAACTGAAAGGCTGGCAGTTCAAACCCACCCAGCAGCTCTCCAGGAAAGAAGACCTGGCGATCTGCTCCCGTAAAGTATTACAATCTAGAAAATCCTATGGGGCAGTTCTACTCTGTCACATGGGGTCGCTATGAGTCAGAATTGACTCAATGGCACCCAACAACAACAAAGGATGGGAGAAATCATGAAACAGTCATGCAGAGAAGGGGACAGTGGCCGCACTAAGGAAATGTAGTGTGATTGCTGGGTAGCACTAACGTGAAGTCAGTGGTCATGAGCTCAAAGTGAGACCAGCTAGGAGGGCTGCACTGCATAGAGATGCCTGATGGCAACGTTTATAATTCACTATGGTCATGTTGAACCTGTGCTCAGTATCCCTGCCTATAAAAACCCAATCTGCAGACAATAAAAAACACTGGCTTATATTTTGCAGCTCTAGTCCCAGAGTACACTCAGTCAATTCTCATTCATGGCAGCAGTTTGTGCTGGACTACTAACCTAAAGGTTGGCAGTTCAAACCTACCCAGGGCACCACAGAAGAAAGGCCTGGCTATCTGCTTTCATAAAGATTACAGCCAAGAAAACCCTATGGAGCAGTTCTACTTTGTGCACATGGGGCCACCATGCGTCAGAACCAACTTGACAGCAACAAGGTTGGGTTTTCTTTCTTTCTTTTTCTTTTTTTTTTACTGTGCTATAGTCTCCATGAACCCTGACTTAATACAGCTCATTGTTCCTATAGGAGATACAGGGTTAGGTTCCTGCAAGCCTCTAGTTACAACATTTTCATCAGGGAGCCCTGGTGGTGCAGTGGTTAAGAGCTATGGCTGCTAACCAAAAGGTTGGCAGTTCAAATCCACCAGCCGCTCCTTGGAAACCTTATGGGGCAGTTCTATTGTCCTATAGGGTCACTATGAGCAGGAATTGACGTGACAGCAACAGGTTTGGATCAATAGCTAACCTTGTTTTATGCATGTTTTTGTTTAACAATATCGTATTTAATACATATGTATTGTTGATTCATTAATGTCGAAACTCACGGCTAGCAGCACCGTACCTCACGCCTAAACAAAGTTATCTCGCACATGTGTTTTCTCCACAAGGCACATCACAAGCCTTCTTGCGCTTAGGAACACTGACTAAGTACTTCATCAGTACAAGCAGGGGCCACGTTAAACAGCAAAATCACCAACCAAAAGCACAAAAATGTGGAAAGCGTGTCACTAAACAAACCACGGAAAGGACGCCTGTTTGCAGTTATGAGAGCTGAAACGAGAGGGCAGAGTGTTGCCTTGGTTGCCAGCCGGGAGCATGCGCTCTGGATGACTGAAGTTTTTCATCCCTCTGCGCATGCCTGTGACTGGCCGTGAAGGCACCAGGGGTATTGATTTGGGGGTTACAAAGAAATTTTAGTTGGTAGGCAAATTCGCAAATACAAAGTTTTCAAATAATGATAATGGTATCTAATGGGGAGGGCCAAGAAAAGTCACTACTTGTAAGCCTGCTTCTCAGTAAGTCTTAGATTTTGGAGGGACGCTCCCAATCCCTGCCCACCTCAGGGAAAGCCATCCACACGTTCCCTCAGTCAGCCAGTCATTTATTGACTGTCTTCTATGAGCCAGACATACCACGCTAGACATTGTGTATCTGACATGAATAAGACTCAGTTCATACCCTCAGGTAACTCAGAGTCTAAGAGGGGAGGCCAACAAGTAAACAAAAGAAAACCTACAGTGAACTAGATCCACCTTTATTAACATGGTTAAATATCAACCATGTCTGAAGTTTGGGAAAGGCTTCAAAGAGGCCTTGACCTCTAAGCTGAGTCTCTGGACAAATGACTGGGTAACTGCCAGGGGGAAAGTGGATAATTCACTCCAGATGAGCAGGCGCAACCTGAGTGACGAATGGAGGAAGGAGGTAGCTCTTTGAGGGCTGCTACTGGGCTGACGCACATGAATCAGCAGGGATCCACAGGGCCAGCTGTTAAATGAAGCAGTCACAAAAATCCAGGTGAGACGTGAGAAGGATTGAATAAGAGGCAGCTGATATCAAAAGGAGGGAACGGACATGGGAGACATAGATGGCGTAGAATTGGCAGAGCTTAGTGATCAATTGGCCTTCCTGGGGTGATGCAAATGGTGAATACATTTGGCTGCTAACCGAAAGGTTGTAAGTTCGAGTCCACCCAGAAGTGCCTTGGAAAAAAGGTCTGTAGATTTACTTCCAAAGAATCAGCCACTGAAAACCCTATGCAGCACAGTTCTACTCTGACATACACGGGGTTGCCATGAGTCAGAGTCACCTGGATGGCAACTAACAACAACATGCAGCAACCAAACAGACTGGTCTGTTGGCCATTAGATTGTGGGTCCGGAGCCCCTGAGAAAGGTCTAGGCTAAAATGCAGACTTTGAAGACACCAGCATATAAGTCAGGCGTGACCAGGCGAGATGCCACCATAAAAAAATGTGAAAAATGCGTTAGAAAAGAATCTTCCAGGAGCTACTACCATGAAGCCAACGCCTTTCTCTCTCCCATCACAAGTTCTTAAAACCTAAAGGTTTGGATCTATGGCTCAAGGACCATGTTAAGAACGGAAACTAGACCTCTTGAAGCAAAATCCAGCATTATATCCACTACAGCACCATACTCATGTGTTTACTCGGTGATAATGATGGCATTGCACTGATGCCTGACCAAGCAGGCGTCATGCAATGATAGCTGTAAACTGCTACCTTATGGCTCACTTTTTAAGAACCAAATATGATCCATGCTTTAGAAATAAGTATTCTTTCAGGCATACTTAGAGTCACTATCAATTTCCAAAACAACAAAAATATTTTAGGCTCAACTACCAAGACTCCTTCCAGAAATACTTCCTTGGGCAATTTTTTTTTCCCTTAACTCAAAAATATGAAACAAAGAGTAAACTGTCTACAAAGTGCCTGGTTTTCCAATTTTTAAAGTTCACGTTTAGCTAGAGCAGAGCGGATAAGAAAGACATTTTTGTGATGGTGACTGAATATAGTATATTCCATTGTGGGAGCATGAATTTTAAGGCTAGAAATAGTTTATTTATTTCAGCTGATTTCTACATCCTGTTTTACAGATCTAACTGGAGGAACTAAAAAGTAATATGATTGCTGGTAATAAAATATAACCTATTTCATATTATTTACTAGAAACTATAATAGAAACCGTTTATCTAAATAATCTAAGAAAATACATTAAACTGGTATATTATTTTCAAAACACTGTTTCTAGAAGATTTAAAAGTACACAAAATGCTTATTGTCTTGAGACTTCCCTCTTCCCCTTTCATTTTGATCAGAGCATTGATCATATGGAGTTCATGAATAACAAATAATTGCTCTTGTTTTTTAAAGCAAGAGCTTTTATCAAAAGCGCTGAAAAGAGTTAGTGTTTGTAGAATATATTCAGAAGCCCACCCTCTTCAAGTCTCTTGCATATGCTTTACACTTGACGACTAAATGGGTTTTATCTTTTTGATGTAATTGATTCACAATCTGAAATCCAGATGGCTTAGAAAGTCTTTTTGTCCCCCCTCTGAAGCTCAAACTGTAAATCAGTCTTATGCTAAAGTAGACAGAAAAATGATGTAAAATCACCCAGTGTGTGCAATAATTCTCTAGGCCTTCACCCCAATTCAGTGGGTAGTAACAGACACCACACATGCATTCCTCATTGTAGGTATTCATGAGGGCAGCCCCAGGCTTATCAATGCCTCCAGACTAGCAAATGAGTGCCCGCCAGCACTACCAGATGCCCTGGCTGCTAACACTTACTGAATGTTTGCTATGTCCAGGGCACACCACATGCTCTTCATGAATAATCTCATAAAAGCACAATGCAGATATTAATCTCCACTTGCAGATGAGAAAACAGACAGAGAGGAAAATTAATTTGACCTTTATCACACAGCCAAAAAGTAGCAAAGCTGGGGCTCAACCCCAAGCCAAGTGGCTCTAGGAGTCCCTGGGTGGTACACAAGGTTAATGTGCTCTGCTGCTGGAGTAAAGCTGGCGGTTCCAGTCCATCCAGAAGCACCTTGGAAGAAAGGCCTGGTGATCTACTTCCAAAAAATTAGCCACTGAAAACCCTGTGAAGCACAGTTCTAGTCTGACACACATGAGGACACCACTAGTCGAAATCGACTCAACAGCAAATTCTTAATCTGGGTCCAGAATGCATGCAATATCCTAATGGCCTTCTAAAAATTGTTATTTTATGGATAAAACCTACCCAAAAGGGCTATTACATAAACCCCCTCATTATCATAAAATTAACTTTTGTAACAACTCAATGGTACCTCATGGCTTGCTGGAAAACATGCAATTTACTGCGCATGTCTGGCCGTTAAATGCGCGAAGGACAGACCCAGAGACAAGGGTGGAAGCCACCTAAAGATCCTCAAACTTGCAAGAAGTTTGTTCGCTGGAAAGAGGAGGTCACTCACTAAGAATTCCAAATGAGACCGCATGCTAAGTGCACTGCAGAACCCACTTCTGGGGTCTAGTTTAAGGGAAACGTCGGCTGTGGGAAGGAAGCAGAAAATAATCACACTCACGCTCTGAGAAACCACACGCACACAGCAGAGAACAAACAAAATTACAGTTTTCCAAAAAGCTCAGAGTTGAAAGCTTGCAAAAAGCCTCAAATCTTTACTGCTGATCTAAAATAGAGTTCAGAGAGAGGAAAGAGGGGGCAGATCCCAATCTTGAGGTCTCTCTGTGGCCTCTGGACAAAAAGACTCCCAGATCTAGGGAGCCCTTTCTCCCTGGAGGCAGAACTAGAAGGGAGTCAGGGTGGGGCTGCAGAGGACTAAAGACAAAACCAGGTCTCCCCAAAGCCTGAACTTCTCTCTTAGGAAAGTGAAGAGTTTGTAAATGCCTTACATATCCTTGACCATCTTTACCAGCTCTCACATATTAATTACATAGTACTTTCTCACCATGTTGTGGGTATCAGTTTAACTGCATTTTAAAAAGGCAGGAAAGGCAAAATGCACCTCTCCCCATGCATTTAAAGCCTCCCTGCTGAGTGGGATTTCCATGTAGCAAACAATGCAGTCCTTTGCCAGTCTCAATCTCTTTCTCTTTGTTTAAACTGTGGTAAATATATACGTAAAAAACATTCGCCATCTGAACATTCTTCTCATGTACAGTTAACTGAATGTTCACCGTGTTGTTCAGTCATCACTACTATCCACCATTTACAAATTTTCCATCACCCTTCCCAGAAGCTCAGCGTCCCCTAAGCACTGAATGCCCCTTTCCCTCTCCCTCCACTGCCCCCTTGTAACCACTGCTAAACGGTGGTCTCTGTACCCCTGCCTGTTTTAGATATTTCATATAAGTGGGATCATACGTGTTCCTTAGTGACTGACTTATTTCACTCAGTATGATGTTTTCAAGGTTTATCCATGTTTAGCATGTCCGGTCTCAATTTCTTAATGCACACAAAAGCTTGGCAGAGAAAAAGTGAAACAGAACCAGAACCCACTGCTAGGAATAGCTCTTAACAGACTGTGGTTGCTTCAGAGATGAGGTAAACGTACCTTGGATTCTTACACAACAAATCAAAAAAAAAAAAAAAACAAACCCAAACTTGTAGCCTTTGAGTCAATTCTCTTATACTACAGGTCACACTAAAATAAGAAATGCATGCCCGTAGATGAAAATGACCCTGATGTATGAAAGCCTCACATCCATCCTTGCTAAGTTTAAATAATATCATTCCCTGATCAGTTGTTAAGGAAATATAATAGTAAATAGCATTAACCTTCTATAATTTTGGAAGCTTAGCACCGTAAGGATGGAATGGAATAAATGACGTGGTAAAAGAGCTGAACAGAAGATTTCAAAGGGTGGCTAGAGAAGACAAAATTAAGTATTATAATAAATGTGCAAAGACCTGGAGTTAGAAAAGCAAAAAGGAAGAACATGCTCGGCATTTCTCGAACTGAAGAAAAAAATTCAAGCCTTGAGTTGCAATACTGAAGGATTCTACAGGCAAAATACTGAACAATGCAGGAAGCATCAAAAGAAGATGGAAGGAATACACAGAGTCACTGTACCAAAAAGAATTGGTCAACGTTCAACCATGTCAGGAGGTAGCATATGACCAAGAACCGATGGTACTGAAGGAAGAAGTCCAAGCTGCACTGAAGGTACTGGTGAAAAACGAGGCTGCAGGAACTAATGGAATACCAGTGGAGATGCTGTAACAAACAGATGCAATGCTGGAAATGCTCACTCATCCATGCCAAGAAATTTTTAAGACAGCTACCTAGCCAGCCCACTGGAAGAGATCCATATTTGTGCCCATTCCAAAGAATGGCGATCCAACAGAATGTGGAAATTATCAAACTATATCATTGATATCACACGCAAGTAAAATTTTGCTGAAGATAACTGAAAGACGGTTGCAGCAGTACATTGACAGCGAACTGTCAGAAATTCAAGCCGGATTCAGAAGAGGACATGGAACGAGGGATATCATTGTGGATGTGAGATGCATCTTGGCTGAAAGCAGAGAATAACAGAAAGATGTTATATATATATACCTGTGTTTTACTGACTATGCAAAGGCATTCGACTGTATGGATCATAACAAATCGTGATTACATTGAGAAGAATGGGAATTCCAGAACACTTAGATTATGCTCACGTGGAACCCATGCATATACCAAGAGGCAGTCTTTCGAACAGAACAAGGCGATACTGTGTGGTTTAAAATAAGGAAGGGTGTGTGTCAGGCTTCTATCCTTTCACCATACTTATTCAATCCGTATACTGAGCAAATAATCAGGGAAGTTGGACTATATGAAGAAGAACGTGGCATCAGGATTGGAGAAAGACTCATTAACAACCTGCGATATACAGATGACACAACCTTGCTTACTGCAAGTGAAGAGGACTTGAAGCACTTACTGATGAAGATCAAAGACTACAGCCTTCAGTATGGATTACACCTCAAAGTAAAGAAAACAAAAATCCTCACAACTGGATCAATAAGGAACATCATGATAAATGGAGAAAAGATTGAAGTGGTCAAGGATTTCATTTTACTTGGATCCACAATCAATGCCCATGGAAGCAGCAATCAAGAAATCAAACAACATATTGAATCGGGCAAATCTGCTGCAAAAGATCTCTATAAAGTGTTAAAAAGCAAAGATGTCAGTTTGAGGACTAAGGTGCGCCTGACCCAAGCCACGGTATTTTCAATCACCTCATATGCATGCGGAAGCTAGACAACGAATAAGGAAGACCGAAGAATTGATGCCTTTGAATTATGGTGTTGGAGAAGAATACTGAATATACCATGGACTGCTGGAATAACACACAACTCTGTCTTGGAGGAAGCACAGCCAGAATGCTCCTTAGAAGCGAGGATGGCAAGACTTCATCTCACGTACTTTGGACATGTTATCAGGAAGGACCAGTCTCTTGTAAAGGACATTATGTTTGGTAAAGAGGGTCAGAGAAAGAGAGGAAGACCCTCAACAAGATGAACTGACACAGTGGCTGCAATGATGGGCTCAAGCCTGCCAACAACTGTGAGGATGACACAAGACTGGGCAGTGTTTTGTTCTGTTGTACATAGGGTTGCTGTAAGTCGTGACTGACTCGAGGGCACCTAACACAAAGCACCAAAAGGAATATGCCCATTTTTACAGCCTGTAATCAACTGTTGGAGTGCAAATGTTTAATGTGCTCGGCTGGTAACCAAAGGGTTAGGGGTTCAAGTCCACTCAAAGATGCCTTGGAAGAAAGGCCTGGTGATCTATTTCCCAAAAATCAGCAATTGAACCCTACAGAACACAGTTCAACTCTGACACATGTGGGGTCTCCATGAGTCGGAGTGGACTCAGTGGCAAATGGTTTTTAATAAACCGTCTTTAGTAGGAAGAGAACACTATTATGCCCCATTCATCTGCTTTTCCATCCACCAATTATGGCCCAGGGACCTAAATCCTCAATAAGCTCTGAGACTTTCCATATGATCATTATCATCAGTTTTCAATGAGTACTCATTGGGGGAGCGGCAAAAATATGGCCAAAAAAAAAAGTTAAGCAGTTGCCCTATAGTGCCAAGAATGAGGTCCATCAACATTGTAACCACTATCCTCACTAGCCCTAAGTTATAGCTCTTCATCTTTCCCTCGCCCCCAATTCTCCCACAGCCCCACTTCCCTCATCATCTCCACTCTCCCAGTACTGTCCATTCTTTAAAGATCAGCTCAGGTACCACCTGTTGGGGAAACTGCTGCCCCCTCCATCCCTGAGGGATGTCGGCCTTTTCTAACCCCTCTTTCAGGGGGACCAGGTGTGAGGCTCTTACTCATTTTAAAAAAGAGAAAAAAACCATTGCTGTCGAGTTGATTCTGACTCACAGTGACCCTACAGGACAGAACAGAACTGCCTCATAGGATTTCCAAGGAGTGGTTGGTGGATTTGAACTGCCAACCTTTTGGTTAACAGCCAAGCTTTTAACCACTACACCACCAGAGCCCTCATACTAAAGTTAGTGTCCCCACAGTTAATGGGCCCGATGAGTGCTATTCTATCAAGTTACTCAGGAAGTCATGCAGGACACAAATTCCAACCTGCATTTCTGGCTCCTAACTCCTGTTCCTGCTTCCATTTCCCAGTGTTTTCTGTCACGTTTTGTTTTACCAAGCCTGCACCTTCTCTATTCTCGCAGACTCACAGAGGCATAGGCAGTCTCCTGGCCAACCAGGCAGAAGTATCACAGAGCCCTCTGCTAAGTCCAGGTCTCAACCACGTGGGGGCCTGAGAAGCTGAGGAGGCTTGCTGAGGACAGAATCAAAGACAGAGTTACTCTGGGGCCTCAGGCAATGGTCCACGAGCAGCTTCACTCAGTTCTCCCCGTCATTTTCAACCCTTTCATGACATGCAGTGAGTAGCATTAATTGCTTGGAGCATGAGATGACATAAAATGTATTCCCATATGACTAACAGGGGAAAGAGTAATGTAAACAGTTAACGTGCTCAGCTGCTAACTGAGAGATTGAAGGTTCAAGTCCAATACCCAGGGGCACTTCGGAAGAAAGGCCTGGCAATCTACTTCCAAAAAAAGCAGCCATGGAAAACTCTATGGAGCACTGTTCTACTCTGACACACATGTGGCCACTATGAGTCAGAGTTGACTTGATGGCAACTGGTTTAATACGGAAAAGATAAAAATAACAGGTGAGGTGTAAGCAATAAAGGACAAAAATAAGAAATGGACTGCAAACCCTGAGAGAACAATACGTTTTCACTGGTACCACTTTATAATTGGGAAAGTGTCTTTTCCCCATCAAGGACTTGGTCCTGGTCTCATCAGTTTGCTGTTCTGCTCACTGGCTTTGCCTCCAGGTCCTAAACCCTTGGGAGATTATGCAACTTTGCCTTTGGTCTTTTTCGTATGTTCTCCAAAGCTTATCAGGAGCACAGTATTGGAAGTTCTTGGGAAAGGCCCTCTGAGATGCCACTATCACATTCAGAATGAAAATTATAACATAGATGAAGCTGGAAAACATTATGCTGAGAGAAATAAGTCAGTCACAAAAGGAAAAATACCGTAAGTGAAACCTGCAAGAACCGGAACCCACCGGGACCGCCTTGTTTTTCTGGGTCTCGCAAGTTTTCTTCCTTTGACAGGTGCAGTCTTTCCACTTCTCTATTGCTCGTTTTAGTGGAAAATATTTGCGTTTTCCTTCTCTGACAGGTCTCCACCTTACACAGGTTCCGGCTTTCGCGGGTTTTACTGTATCATCTCACTTACATAAAATATCTGGAACAGGCAAGTGTATAGAGATCCAAGTTTATTAGTGGCTACCAGGGTCAGGCAGGAAGGAGAGAGGAAGAGGGACCCAATGCTTTGGGGACACTGAGCTTCTGTTAAGGGTGATGGGAAAATTCGGGAACCGATAAGGGTGACGGCTGAACAACATGGTGAAAATAACTGAACATTGCTGAGATGGTAAATGTTTTATTACACGTATATTCACCATAATGAAAGAAAAACCTTTTTAATTAAAAAAAAAGTTCTTAGGAAAGGCCCTCTGGGATATCTTTATTTACCTTCTGGCATTCAGTTAGATTTAGCAGGCCACTTTCAAACTCAGAATGAATAATACATTCAAAATAGTTTTAAAAAATTAAACAGTGGGAATCCAACGGGTATATTTTCAGTGATCTTTAGCAGCAGCAGCGGTGCTAAATATAGTCTGTCCTGATGCATGACACGTTTCAGTAATGTGAATTAGGTCACGTGATCGGTAGTAGGGGACTGATGGCAGCATAACACAGGAGTCACACGATTCATACACGGCTGCCCCCTCACATTACAGACTGCACCGCCAAGTGACAGCAGCTGAACACCAAACACACAGTGAAGCTACACACAGCACGCCATGCAGCCCGGAGCCCACTGTGCCTATTCCGCTCCTGGGCTTCCTCCAAGTTCGTGGGGCCATGCGTCTGAGAAGTCTTCTTTGCACGATGCATTCTCTTGGCGTGATTCTCACTGATCTTTGTGCATTTTGCTGTTGTCTCCTAATGCTCACCCACCAGCCTTACAACGTCCCTTCTATCCCCTTCCATCAAGCAGCCCCACGTTTTTTCATAGGATAAAGTCACATTTACCAAAGTGTTTCCATTTATAGTGAGAACCTAACATGTCTTCTCAACTGTGCTAACTGCTCTCACTATGATTTTTATTGTTTTGTTAGTGCTCTGGTTGCAAAGCAGCACAGGTTCCGAGTAGTTGGCCCAACTCTGTATTTCCCATAAACCGTGTTATTTTTAATGCATGATTTTGCAGAATTGTGGAGTTTTCAGGAATGTGTATCAGGTTATAGCAGAGACACCGGTAATGTGAATATAGGACATGAAACTGAGAAAAAGAGAGAACAATGTGGGTGACTCAAGGGTATCATATAGGTCAAAAAACTACGAATGGAAGGAAAACCTAGAAACAAGGAATTACATTTAGCCCTTCAACATATGCTATTAAGTGATCAACAACCAAGAACCATATCCAGCCAGGAACAGCAGTTTCCTGTGGAAAAGAAGCCTGAGCGCTGCGGCCTTCTTGATCTTTGCCACGTGAGTGTGCATGTACGTGTGTACGTGTGCATGGGTGCATGGATGCACACGTACGAGTGTGCATGTTCACATGTGTGCGTGTGTGAGTGTGCACTTGTGGGGGTGAATGTGTGCATATCTATGTGTACGTATGTGTCCACAAATGTACACAGTGTGCACGTGTGTGCTCATGTGCACATGCATGCTGTGTATGTGTGTGCACACACGTGTGTGAATGTTGGGGTGGGACTGGGGTTGAGAGGGAGGGGGCAGGAAGGGAAAGATTGAGATGTGGAAAGTGGTAGGACAGGCGATGGCATAATGACACCACAGAGAACCGGGCAAAGTCCCCAAATCTGCTTCTATTGAGATACAGGGACTTGCCTAACTCGACTTCTCTGGGCTGCAGGTTCTTCATCTGTCAAATAAAGACTTCAAATATTTAAAACTCTATGATTATAAGAAAAGGGAAGTGGTCACAAACAGAACCAACCCTTTTCACTACCTTAGGCCCCATGAAGATGGACTACTTAGCTTAAGTCATCTTTACATTTTCAAAAAACCAGCATCCACAGAATTCACAAATGCTTAAGCCCAAACTGTTACCATCAAATTTCATATACTATCAAAAATTGGTCAACTCGGTTGAACTGAATCTTTCAATTGGCCAACGAGATCAGTATTAATATTTTTCCAAAATATTACATTATTTTTTTCCAAAAATCTAAATAATTTACAAGTAAATGTCAGAACCAAAATCTAAACTTAATTCTGTCAGACTCCAAATCCAAAACTCTTTCCATTTTACCAGGCTGTGTAAATGAAAGATTTATGAAGGATATGCAAGCACCCTGCCATTCCTACAACATTCATTTGAGGAATACATATGGCGAAATTAACAGAAAATACTACTTGGTTTTTATCTCATTTATAATGAAACAGGAAGTTAGGATATTATGATCACTTTCATTTTGGGTTTTGTTTTGCCTTGTTTTGTTTTTTGTATAAACCTATTGATGGGGGCAGTTAATGAAAGAAGACAAAGAAAACTAAGCATGGCTATTCATTTGATATGTTAACATAGGGTCCTCTTTCCTGTCTGATCCTTAAATTTAACTAAAATAGAAGGGTAACATATCCTCAGCACAAATTTGTTATTGCCACCCATGCCATCCACGGTAAGTAATACTGTAATACAGCCACAGGGACTGGGCTTTAGAAAGAACTGCTACCACCCATCTCTGCACATGAAAAGGGCTAAAATGGATCTGATGAAAATCAAGTCTAATATTACACAGTTTTCACATAATATGACATTATCAAGGTTTCCAGATTTAAAATTTGATTAAAAAGAAGCTAATCAGCACACAAAGGAAATGGGTCTACTTCATAACTCCTCGTATTACCCTCCAAAATTAATGATTACAGGACCTTGTGTTAACTACAGTAGAAGATATAAAATGATGGAAACTTATTAAAACATCACTTTACAAGTTCACAGTATGTTTCCCAATTGCAATTAACTCAACTCAATCTATATTTATAAAATGCTCATTTGGTGTCAGACTCTCTCCAACAAGCATGTTAAAATAATAGAGCCCAACTGTGACTGTCTTTAGGGTACATATGATGGGATGACCCTATATGCAATACAACAAGGCCCCTGTCATACCTCAGAAATGAAAGTTCCATCTTGTACATACATACATACACCAATCCATCCAATCATCCATCACTTGTTCAACAAATACTGTTTGTGCCTGTGCTAGGAATTTAAAGACGGAAAATCGCTGTCCCTGTCTTCAAGTATTTCCAGTCCTGTGAGGAAAAAGACCTGAAATGCCAGAACTATGACATGAGGTGGCAAACTGTAACAGTGCAGTGGTTTTTAAACAAATCCTCCACATTCTTTGACACGCCTTCCATCAAAAGGTGAAGTCTATGTACCCCCACTCCCCAACCCCAAATGTGAGCAGACCTTTCTGTCTGCCTTAATGAATGCAATGCAGCAAAAGTGATTCCGTAGGACTTCCAAGACTAGGTAGGTTCTGTCAGTTTCTCTTGGGACACTCACTCTGGGAGCCTTGAGCCTCCATGTAAGAAGTTCCGCTACTCTGAGGCTGTGGCTTCCCTGAGGCTGCCAGGTGGGAACATCACACAGAGAAACTACACACACACATACACAGAGAGACAAATGCCCGACCAGCTCTAGCAGTCCCAGCCCCCAGCTGCTGGGAGTCTTCCCAGCCCCGGCACTGACTTATGAATGAAGAAACCTTTGAGATGACATCAGCTCCAGTTACCCTCTGACTACAACCATGGCAGACTCTGAGCCAGAACTCCCTAGCTGTGCCCAGTTAACCCCCCAGATTCATGAGCAAAGTAAATGATTGCTATTGTGCTAAGCTACCCGATGTGCAGTGGTCTGTTATACAGTAATAGATTAACAGGAACACAGAGGTATGCACAAGATGTTACAGGAGTCTGGATGAGGGAGTCGGGGAAGAAGGAAGGAAACGCTTAAGCGAAACCTCAACATGCCATAGGGCATCTCCAAGCCCCTGGGCCAGGGAGACTGTTGGGAATTCAAAGAGATAAAATGGCACATTCATGAATGCTAAGTAGGTGGGTATGGTTTGCATCTGATTTAGAACAAGGATAGCGGTGGAAGATGAGGCAGAGCAGATTGCCTCTGTGAACTCAGCCCAGAAGCTGGGGGGGCTACTGAAGGTGTTTAGTAGGAAAGTAACATGGAGAATTTCAGTATTGGAAAGATGACTCATCATAATGAACATGCTGAATACACAATTCCACCCTACAAGCAAATGAAACAGGGTTAAATTTTTAAATGTATCTTGAAAGGGTAATTCCCAGATTTGAAGGTGCTAGATCAAGCTCACAAGATGGAGACTTCCCCATCAATAATATCACCAGGCCATTCTAAAGGTGTTAATAGTGTTTCTCTTTTCATCCACCTGACTAAAACAGCTTGTGTCATGACTATCAACAGCTGAATCTTGACTTTGTGAGGAGTCTCCCAGAGCTGCCAGGTTCCCCGTCTGTCCTGGGGTACTCTCACAATGGAATCCCTCCACACCCCCAAGATTCCCTCTGTTGTTGTTGCTAGCTGCCATCGAGTCAGTTTCAACGCATGGAGATCCCATGTACAACAGAACGAAACGTTCTGGTCTGGTGCCATCTTCACGATCACTAGTATGTTTGGATCCACTGTGACAACCATTGTATATTTTAAGAGCCTTCCAACCAGGGGGGCTCATCTTCCAGCACTATATCAGACAATATTCTGTTGTGAGCCATAAGTTCACACTGACTAATTTTCAGAAGTAGATCACCAGGTCTTTCTTCCTAGTCTTAGTTTGAAAGCTCTACTGAAACTTGTCCACCATGGATGACCCTACTGATATCAGTGGCATAGCTTCCAGCATCATAGCAACATGCAAGCTACCACAGTACAACAAACTGACAGATGGGTGGTAGTTTCAGGTTTGTGGCTCCCCTAAAATTCTCAGCAAACTCAAACCACCATTTTAAGAGGTATTCATGTTCTCCCACCAAGGAAAAATGAAAGAAGGCAGAGTGCATTCCACTGAACGTGAAGGTTTATCAGTTGCAAGAGCCCATAATGTTAATTAGCAGAGATGGGTTAGGAAAGCACCGTCACTCTGAAACAAAGCTGAGTGGGTGCTGGCCACGTCTCAAAGTACTTTCTTTAATAAGGCGAGGAACCCCTCCATTTCCAAACTCCACACCAGTCAAATCAAACAACAGAAAACCAAAATGAATGAAGGAAGCTCTTACAAGCGAGCGTTCTATTTTGTCCACAAACTTTATAATCTTGTATAAATTCAGTCCTCCAGAAAGTTTACTACAAGTTAAAAACAGAAACATGACTGCATAAATCACTCTTTGAGTCCTGAAAAGAAGGAAGCAGGACTGTGGCACCGGAAAGAAGGATGAGCTGACAAACTCACTAATGGAAGAGGACAGGCTGAATTAAACATAGTCCTGGAGGAATGTTGACTTGGGGGGACAAAAGTGATCCTCCAAAGATAGGCAGGCTTTTAAAGAAAGCTTCAGACTGGACAAATTTGCCCTGCTGGTACTGAAAAACTAACATTTTTATAGACCTTTTACTTAAGACTCATAAATGAATCATGTAGTTGTGGCTTTCCTTATCCTGAAAAAATATGTGCCTTCTCCCCACCGTTACCACTGTTATTAAATATCTGCCCTTTCCTCGCCACCGCCACTTTTTTTCTGAAGCCGCTACGCAGTCTGCACATTCTAACTGCCAGCACTATCTCTCACCAACAGTGTGCATCACTCTGAGGCCCCAGAAATTGCTCCCCAGATGAGGCAGGGTTGCATTAAACACACCAGATGAGAGGTCCCCAGCTGATATGGAATGTGCAGTCCTTCACCAGCAGCTCTGCCAGGAAGTATATACTGTAAAACTCAGTCTGAAACCGCGTGCACAATTATATGGATACAGATGACAGACAGGCATCTTTTAACGACGCTAAAAGCTTCTAGCACTGCTTACTCTGGGACACTGGCCAGCGAGTGCTATCAGCTCTTACACCCTCGGTCTTTCTCCAAGCGCCACTGTCCCCAAAGGCTTCAGCTCACGGAGCAGTACTACACAGCAACTAAGTTGCTTTACTAAAATTATTAATCGCAAGCTCTTTAGGAAAAAAAACAGGAGCAAATGTAAAAAGTTCCCAACAGAAATCCCAGCTTGACCATACTATTCTTCTTCTCCCACATTTTTTTTTATTGCGGCAAACATACAAGTAACAAAATATTTACCACTTCAACAATCTTCACACGTACTGTTCAGTAACATTAAATACATTCATCATGTTGTTCAACAACCATTAACCATTCCTACATTTTTCCATCACCCTTAACAGAAGAAGCTCAGTGTCCCTACGTCTTCCCTTCCCCTCCCTTCCTCCCGCCCGTAGTAACCACTAATAAACTCTGATCTCTATGTACTTGCCTATTCTAGATATTCCATATAAGTGGTATCATATACTATTTGTCCTCTTCCGTGATTGACTGATGTCACTGAGCACAATGTTTTCAAGGTTCATCCACGTCATAGCATGCATCAGGCTACCACGGTATTGTTGAATTTGCTGAAAAGTCCTGCAGACTGCTGGGCTGTTCCAATTAGAAACTTATTGCTTTTCTTAGCTTAATTCTTTGCATACATTAATTTCAGTAAGTAAATCAGCAAAAGAAAATGGAATTTCTATTTCCCGCTTGTTTTATAGGTGAACTGGGCATTCTCTACGAACATTTCCCCTTGAGTTTAATTTAAAATCAGCATTATTTGAGTGGTACTGGGCGTACCAAATCTTTACTGATACTGGAAATGCAATCCACTCACAAGGATTCTGCAAGTAATTCCTGCTGCTTGAGATGTTGTCAGGATTTGCACTGATTTTTAATGAGCTTCTGCAGGCAAAACACTTGCAGATGCTTGTGTGTTAGGAAAGATGCAAATCACATCTACTCAAGATGAAATGAATTAAAATCTCTTTAACAGTCTAAACTGTACAACAGTAGATGATGTATTTCCTTTGCAGGGCTCCAGTGTCACCGACCACGTTAATGGTATACTATATTAACCAAACAAGTGGTTGGCCAACTGGAATTCAACCAATACAGAAGACTCAGGATGCTCTCCCTGCCTTGGGAAAAACCACAGAAATAACACCGTGCTTATTTGGATGTCAGTGTTTTTAAAGTTCTTTATTACATAAAAGTTTCATCATAGGGCTTCTTTAAATAGCAACTTCTGTTAGCACATTCTATTGAATTACATTTACTCAGGACTGATTTACACACAACCTTGCCTGAAATGAACATTTCTATTACATACAGCAGAACAATGTGATACTTGTTATTTGTTTCATGAGTGCAATCCAATGATTGCAATGTAGATCTAATACTCCTGTATCTTATTCATCTTTTAAATCTCTCTAGTATCTAAGAGCACAGGGAAAGGACTAGATAAATATCTGCAGAATCAAGAGACAAAAGCAAACTTCTCAAACTTTCCTCACTCTCACCCACTGGATGAGTTTTCTATTTAATTACTGTAATTGTGGTTCTTAAGTGCCGACTAGTCAGTTTTGACCCAAAGCAATCCCATGTGTCACAGTAGAACTGCCCCATAGGGTTTTCTAGGCTGTAATCTTTATGGGAGCAGACTGCTAGGTCTTTCTCCCACAGAGCCGCTGGGTGGGTTCGAACCGCCAACCTTTCAGTTGCAGCGGAGGGCTTAACCGTTGCACCACCAAGGCTCCTATTATTCAGTGCACAAAATATTTCTTTCTTTCTTTTTAATCATCCTTAATGATTATAAGGTGGTTACTAAGTCAACTCTCTATGTTCCATTACTGGCTACTGGGCTTTATATAATTATAACATCAAGGATATTATAATGTCAAATTTTTATTCAATTGTGACTGTAAAATTCTGATTTAAGATTTTTAAAGATAACTGATTAGTTGGAGCAATGGAAAATCACCAATTTCAGAGTCCCAGCCTTGCTCACCTAGACTCTGTCAAAAGCTAACTAACTAGTCCCTTACCCCAACTTCTCCTCTCTTCTAGTGCAGCTAGAATTAACATGTTAAGATGCAGGTGGAAACCTGTCACTCCCCTGCTCAGTTACCTTTCATTGTTTCCTAATGCCCCTAGACCAAAGTTTAAACTTGTTTTTATGGCATTCAAGCACCCTACACTCAGCACAGACTCTGGCGAGTCAGCTTCTTCTCCATGCATTCAACAACCACGTGTGGCTTCCCTACTCTGTGCTAGACTCCAGAGACAAGGCACAGCTCTTGCTGACAGCCACTCAGAGCTAAGCTGGAGAGATGAGTATATCAAGAGACCCAGAAAACGCACTGTGGTGCCTGTAATACTGTATTTATTTATGGAGAATTTTGTCTCTGGACATTTTCAGATTTGGCACGTGGCAAAGGTCATTAGGTAGCAGAGAACTATCTCTAGAGAGCGTGGAACGGATAAAAAGGCTGCTTGCCAGTTGCTGTCAAGTTGAATCTGACTCATGGTGACCCCATGTGTGTCTGAATAGAACTGTGATCCAGAAGTAGCTCACCAGGCTTCTCTTCTGAGGCGCGTCTGGATGGACTCAAACCTCCAACCTTTCTGTTAGCAGCTGAGTGAGTTAACTGTTTACCCACCCAAAGACTAAACAAGGCTGCTGCTAGGTACGAGAAAAGGAGCACTGGTGGCACTGTGGTTAAGTGCTCGGCTGCTAAATGAAAGGTTGGCAGTTCGAACCCCCAGCTGCTCCGGGAGAAAGGAGTGGCAGTCTGCTTCCGTAAACGTTACAGCCTTAGAAACCTTATGGGGCAGTTCTTCTCTGTCCTATAGGGTCGCTATGAGCCAGAATTGATCAATGACAACGGGTAGGTACAAGAAAACCTCCTTGATCATATCCTTACTTCAAGGACTGCAAACTGTCCTAGGTGCTGTGACACAAAACATGGAGAGCAGCACTTAGTGGAGAGGAGCAGCATGTGTGCACTGAGACCCAGTCCCTTCTCAGGTCCCACGATGCCTAAAACAACACCGTCAACACAGTCAGAAGCCAAGGCATTGGACTACACCCCTTATATAAGCCAAGAAAGATAACAGTAAGTTCCTCAGAACCTCTCAGCATGTGATACAGTTAATTCTCTTTGATTAATTATTTACTGAATGCTTCTGTAAAATAAAAAAAAAGAAATACTAATTTAGCACAGTAATAACCAAAATTCAAATTAAATGCTAAGCACGAAAATGTCTAACTCCAAAGACAAAATTCTCCATAAATTACAAGGCAAACAGAAAGTTCCTATACCCTTTGGCTACAGGACTCATCATTGCTTCAGAAAAATACAGCAGAACACGGACAGGTCACCTCACCAGCACATGGCTCCACTCTGATTAATTTCTACCATCTCTTTTGCAATGATTCAAACACACTGTCCTTTGAGCCACATACTGCTTCTCATGGAGAATACTACAGACTTCCATTTTACTATATACTTTTCATTTATTTCCTCAGGAAATAATTGAGTGTAAGTGCATATACCACAGAACTGTGGACATAGCATGATGCTATCACTGGTGTAAAAACAGGAAGAAAACGATATTCATGTGTATTTGTATATATAGAAGGATATGCAAGAAACTGGCAACACTGGGTGTGTGGGGCAGGTGAACTCAGGGGCTAGGAACAGATTTTGGAAGGAGTTCACACTCTGTGCTGCTTCATACCTGCCAAATTTTGAAACATGTAAATGTATTACTGAGTCAAAATATTTTAATAACCAAATACAGACATGAGAATGACTCACAATATCTCCATTCATAATTTATATTATCACTGAACCAAAAGGGAATTAAAGGAACTCCTCCTCTTGAACATGTATTTAATCTAATAGTAAAAGAAATAAAACATAAAATGCAATTCTGACATTTTGGAAAATGTGTTACTGGCAATATAACAAAGATTGAATATGTGGGTGTAGAGTTGAGGAAATGTTTCAGCACGAGGATCTATTTTAGCTACAATTCTGAACACATGAAATCCATGAGGCTCACAATTTACTCCATCTTCTCTAAAGGAAAACATTTAGTAAAAATTATGATCAAATCCAACAATCTCTTCATTCACATTTTCACCTCCCTTTCTTGTGACTTCAAACACCGAGCTTTGTGTATGTGATTACCTGCTAACAATAGAATTACCTGAGAACACTTTCTGTACCAAAAATATATTCTCTTTAGAAAACTGTTAGCAAGCCCAGGACAGAGTCCTGAAAACCTCTACTGCTAAATCATTCATTCCTTAACATGTTTCCTGAAAATACTTGGTCATTGCTTCAAACCAAGCTTCCTTTTATATATATATATACACGTATATATTTAATAGTTTATTTTTGTTGTGTTTGAAAATGTACATAGCAAAACATTCAAGTGTCTACATGTACAATTCACTGACATTGATTACATTCTTCAAGTTGTGCAACCATTCTCACCTTTTCAGAATTATTCCTCCCCCATTAACTTAAACTCACTGCCCCCTAAGCTTTCCATCTAACCTTTCAAGTTGCTACTGTCAACTTGATTCCATACAATTCTGTCAAAGAGCGCAGTGCTCAAGGCAGACATTTTTTACTGACTGAGCTAAACTACTGTTTGCAAACCCAACTTCTTAAACTAAAAAAAGTCAGAAGAAATAAATTTAAATGGAAACTTAAGATATGAAGCTAGTCTAAATAACCCAAGAATCTGGCAGGGTTTCCTAAAAATACCTGTAAACTGTGAAGAACTATCCATATAATAGTTATTATTTCACCTATGGGACGATTCATTTTACCTGGATCCACAATCAACATCCATGGAAGCAGCAGTCAAGAAATCAAAAGACACATTGCATTAGGCAAACCTGCTGCAAAAGACCTCTTAAAAGTGTTGAAAAGCAATGATGTCACCTTGAAGACTAAGGTGTGCCTGATCTAAGCCATCGTGTTTTCAATGGCCTCATGTGCATGTGAGAGCTGGATGATGCATAAGGAAGACCAAAGGAGAACTGACGCCTCTGAATTGTGGTGCTGGCGAAGAATATTAAATATACCATAGACTGCCAAAAGAACGAACAAATCTGTCTTGGTAGAAGTACAACCAGAATGTTCATTAGAAGCAAGGATGGCGAGACTACATCTCACGCACTTTGAACATGTTATTGGGAGGGACCAGTCCCTGGAGAAGGACATCATGCTTGTAAAGTAGAGGGCCAGCGAAAAAATGGAAGACCCTCAACAAGTTGGACTGACACAGTGGCTGCAACAATGGGCTTAGGTATAATGATCGTGAGGATGGCGCAGGACCAGGCAGCGTTTTGTTCTGTTGTACACAGGGTCGCTATCAGTTGGAATCGACTCGATGGCACCTAACAACAACAACAACATGGGGACAACTGAAATACTCTTCCCTTCCCCTCAAGAGAAACCTGTGCAGGAAAAATAAAAGAATAAGTGCAGAGGAGAATACAGAGGCATTAAGATCCTATGTAATCTTCACAGGGACAGTTCTACTCTGTCTTACAGGGTTGCTATGAGTTGGAATCCACTTGACAGCACATAACCACAAGGTCTTACCTGGCTACTAACTAGGGCACAGAATTCAACTATGAGCTTCCTCACGGTCAAAACCAAATAAGAAAACATGACCACTTAGAAAATTTACATTAATAAGACAAAAGTTTACAACTTCCTCAAGATACACTAAGTTTTGTTGCTGCTGTTGTTTAATTTTACATTAAACTTAGGTTTCACAAAAATGCTCACTGAGGGTCTTTAATATAGTGTTGGATATCCTCAACATCATCTCCACAGTAAATGCAGAAGATGGTTCTGTATTTGCATTTTTTTCAGCAACATTTCTTGTAAATGGAGGAAAAAATACTACAGAAAAATTCAGTGCAGACAACACAAGAGAATAATTTTCCCCCACACCAAGCTTTACTTAAAATTGAACTCCTAATAATCTCATGTATATGAACACATATATATGCACAGCTTATATAACATACTGAAAGTGTCACTATCAGGCTTTGAAACTTCTTGAAGATAAGGGCTGTGTCTTATTTATCTTTGTGTCCAAGTGCCTCGTGATATGTGGTGTTCAACAGACCCTCAAAAAACTTGCTGAATAAAACAAACAAGTGAATAAAGAAATGCAAAATGAGGAATCAACAACCCATCATGAAGAAAAAGTTCTGGGCCCTATCTTGAATGACAGCCTTTACTGTCCTCAGGAGCTTTCTTAAAAATGATCGTTCTCTGAGGAGAGTCGGAGTAAATATGTCTATAACAGACCACTTAACTGCAACAGAGAGAAGGCCTGATCTGCGTCTTTAAAAAAAAAAGAATTAGGCAAAGACCAGTGACCAATGGTATTCAAATTCCCTACACACAACAATGAAAATCATGAGACCTTGAGGAGACTTCAAGATGAGACGTTGTCCCCAGCTCCGTGGCAACTTCCCTTGGCCTCCCTGTTAGCAAATAGGAATGTACAGTTGGGACAATCCTTTCTGAGCTCCTGCTTCAGATGTTCAGGCTCCAACTCACAAAAACATATGTTGGATGGGACCACACATATTAGCTGACATTCTTATTTTACAAACAAGGAAAAAGGGAGCCTGACAAATGAAATGACTTGCCCACACAGCTGGCAAGTGACTGGTCCGGGATGGGAACCAAGTCCTCTGGGTCCCTGGTCCAAAGTTGTGTCTCCTCAGCCTGAAATGAAAGGCTGACTTCTTGGCTATTCCTACCCAAAGCATCCAAGTATAAACAACCAAAAACACATTTGCAAACAGCCAAAAGACCACCCAGAGAAATATTCACCTGACACAGACCGCCTGACAGCTTTGAGCATGGTTAGGACGCTATTCTTTTTTTCTTTTTTAAATAATTTTATTGTGGAAAAATATTTATAACAAAACACTATTTTAATCATTTTTAAGTATACAATTTCTTGACATTAATTACATCCACCATGCTGTACAACCATAATCACTATTTCCAAAAGTTTTTCATCACCCCAAACTGAAACTCAGTATCGTTTTAGCAATAAAATTCCCTATTTCCCTCTCCCCCAAGCCCCTGCTACAAACTAATAAACTTTAGTCTCTTCTATTTACCTATTCTAGATATTTCATATAAGTAGTATTATATTTCTCTTTTTGTGTCTGATTTATTTCACTCAGAATGATATTTTCAAGGTTCATCCGTTGTACCTGTATCAGAACTTCATTTCTTTTTATGGCTGAGTAATATTTCATTGTATGTATGTGCCACATATTGTTTATGAATTCATCTGTTGATGGGCACTTGAGCTATTTCTATCTTTTGGCTATTATGAATAATGCTGGAGACGCGGCCAAGATGGCAGAGTAGTCAGATGCTTCCAGTGGACCCTCTGACAACAAAGACTGGAAAAAACAAGTGATTCAATTATATATGGCAATCTGGAAGCCCTGAACATCAAAGGCAGAGTTGAGGAACCGAACTGAGTGGCGGGGGGAGAGAGAGATGGTTCAGAAGCAGCAAGGAGTTGCCAGACCTGACCCTGTGAGAGCCTGAGCCCTTCGGGCCTGATCGGCTCAGGGGTGAGCAGTAAGGCAGGCAAGCAGCCGTGCTCAGGAGGCACATTTTCCACACTGGGAGAGACCCAGAGCCGGAGAGTATACACGCCACCCAGAACCAGTGAGAAGCAGCGCTCCACGAAAGATAAGTACTTGCCTACGGCCTACCGCGCAGATCAAAAACACCCCCCTTAGGGAAAAACAACTCTCCCATTTACCTCCCTGCTCCCTGCTCTGCACTAGGTCCTAGACCGGCTTCAGCAATTGCCGAGTCTCCTGGGCCGGCAGTAGGATCTGTCACACGCCCGGAGCCATTCTCCCTGCCTTGGAGAGTAAACAAATTAACAAACGGTGGAAAAAATAAACTGCTGGCTCCCCTCAGCCAGAAACCCAGGGTAGACACAGCTCCTTTGCCTACCACAAGCATAAGGGATCCATGGACTTTGAGTGCCTTTCCCCCTGCATAGATTTGTGTGGGCCATCTCAACAGCATAGGCCCTCGTTACTGCAGTACAACAGGGTATATACCAGAACTCTAACTTCAACCACTTCATCTGTGAAGTGGCAGGTTCTTGACATTTGACACTGCTCCGCCCATTAAGCACCATCTTCACCTACCCACATCAGGGGCCTGAGAACTGGTGGATCCACCCACGCCACCCAGCCACCTGCAATAGGTGCCCATGAATAAGAGGTGCCCGCCAGTCCTTACAGCCAACAGCATTATGTGCTCATAGTCTGGCTGCAAAACCACCCACCTACGTGCTCTAGGGAACGTGGACACGCCTTCCTCTTGGACACTGGGGGGTGGCCATCAGCTCCCTGCCTTGCTCAGAGTGTGTCTCCCTGCTGCAGCCAGATGCCTGTGCCTACACCAATCACCCATGCCTGTCTAGGACTGTAAGTGAGAGCCCACACCACACATTTGGTGGCTATCTACCTGGGCACCTGAGCTGAAATCTATACAGGAGGAGTGGGTGGATTCCTGAGCTCACAGACCTAGTAACAGATCTAACCACCTGGTGACAGGACATTAGAGCTTCAAAGGTGCCAATAATCAAACTAGCTCATATGAGCAGCCTATTTGGGCATATCAAAACAAAACAAGAAGCTAGGACGCAGTAAGCAAACACAAAATAAATAAACATAATAACTTACTGATGGCTCAGAGACAACAGTCAATATCAAATCACATAAACAGGCAATCCATGATGGCTTCAGCAAGCTCTCAAAATGATTAATCAAGAAATTTTCCAAAGGAGGAAAATTTCCTGGAATTACCAGAGGCAGAATACAAAAGATTAATATACAGAACTCTTCAAGAAATTAGGAAGTAAATTAAGCAAAACGCAGAACACGCAATAGAGGGAATTAAAAAGATTAGAGAAAAGCATAATGAAAAATTTAACAGGCTGCAAGAATCCAGAGAGAGATAGCAAGAAGAAATCCAGAGGATTAACAATACAATTTCAGAATTAGACAACTCAGTAGAAAGTCATAGGAGCAGAATTGAGGCAGTGGAAGTCAGAATTAGTGAGACTGAAGATAAACCACTTGACACCACTTATTTGAGGAAAAATCAGATAAAAGGATTTTAAAAAACGAAGAAACCCTAAGTATTACGAATAACGCTACAATGAACACTCATGTACAAGAATCTATTTATACCATTCCTGAAAGACACATAGAAAAAAAATATTTCAGATTAGTTACCTTCACGCAGAAATAAGAGTTTTACTCTGAAGCATATTTTTTAAAATGATGGTTCACTCCTGTTTTTCAATACAATGCAACTCAACTTAAAGTTCTCTGGGTAAATCTGGAAGTAAATGACTCAAGAAGTTACACTTTCTACTTTCATTTTGAAAACTCAATAAGTAATAGATAAACACCAGCTTACATTCCCACTTGTTGTTTGCCTTTGAGCCATTTCCTACTCATACCGACCCCATGTGACGGAGCAGACTGCCCTATAGTATTTTCTAAGTTGTAGTCTTTACAGGAAGGAGCCCTGGTGGCAAACTGGTCAAGCACTTGGTTGCTAACCAAAAAAGTTCGGTGCTTCGAGCCCGCCAGCCATCCCACGGGAAGAAGATGTGGCAGTCTGCTTCCGTATAAATATTACAGCCTTGGAAACCTAGGGGCAGTTCTACTCTTGTCTTCTAGGGTCACTATGAGTCAGAATTGACTTGACAGCCATGGGTTTGAATGTTTAAAAGAGCAAATCACCAGGTCTTTTCTCCCACTGAGTGGCTGGTGGGTTCGAATCACCCACCTTTCAGTTAGCAGTCGAGTACTTAACCACTGCACCACCAGGGAGCTTCTATTTCACTATTCTGTTATTTTAGAGGTCAGCCCTACAATGCAGGGCTGGAGTGGGGGAGACTGTATTGTAAGCACAGAGGAGGAGTCACTGTCACACAGTGGTTCTGTTTAATTTAGACAGCAAATAAATTATTTTTATGGCACCACAGCATAAAAACCTAGTTTACAGAGCTCTGTTTCTGCTTTTTTTGTCATTTGCTTTCAAGTTTTATTTTAGAAGTTGGTCTTGTGCCCAGGTAGATTCATCTGGGAGGAGAAAGTACTTGCATCAGGGCACAGTGCCTTGTATTGTTCCAATTCACTAAATAAAGCCACTTCTTTATCTGTAAAACTGAAACTCACTCCAGGCTATTTTTCTTTGCCCAATACACAATTCTTCTGCCAAATACGTTACTGCAACTTAATTCTAACTTCCATATTTACATTTCCAAGAAGCAGAGTTTAATTACTCCAGGAGTAAAAATAACAAAGCTTCTGAAATTATTTACAAACGATAACTACAAGAGTTGCCTTCTATCTCAGAATTTAAAATGTTTTGTTGCCCACAGGGGGCTGAATTAAAGAGGGGGTATGAAAACAGGAAAGGAAAGTCCAAGAAAGGAAGAAGGGCCGAGCTATACCTCCTCTTGGTGGGTTCTCTTTACCAGCGCTCAAGGCATAAAGCTTTCTGGGAAATTTTTCCATCAGATCATTAATAAGGATAACTCATTTTTAAGGTCATCCACACTGAATACCACAGTTGGGCATGTCTGAATATGTCAGAAATACCTGGGGAATATAAAACTGGAAAACATCCAATCTTGGTGACAAAAAATCCCTGAAACTCTTGTATTTAAAATACTTTACTCTTTGGAAACAATTAACACAAAGGGAGTTTCCAATACATAGCCACAGTTAGGGACTTGATGAGGGACTAGAAGGGAATTAAAAGCTGGGTTTAAACAAAAAAAAAAAAAAAAACGAAAATTGCTGCATTTGGGTCTCATGTCACTTAGCCATGGAAGAAATGTTTTTGAGAGTAAGAACTACACTTTCAGTAGCAATAACTCAGATTCACTGCTATGCAATGAAGTCATCGTCAGTATTATAAAAATTCAGTGACAGCTCTGAAAAGAACAGCACCTCACAATAAAATTTATAATGAGGTGTGGCCGTGGAATGAGGTCAGATTCCCAGATGTCCAAATGTCATATGGTAATTCTAAATTGGTTTCCTACGTTACAATACAAATCCAACAGGATTTTCTGAGTCACTGCCATCTCTTCCGGGGACAAAATGTTTTGATATTGCCCTGTGATATACAATAGAGTAAGTCTCTCTTCCTTCATTATTCATCTTGAATGTCATAATACACTTGATCTGAGTCTGGCTGCCCCTGGCAGAGGGACTCAATACAATAATACATAAAGAGGCTGAAATACTGGGTACCCACTGATTATTCATTTTCAAAGGAAAAACAAACAAAAACGTGAAACAGAGAACATGATTCACTGTAAAATTCTAGATGTGATCGGGAGATAGCATCTACCACTAGAGATCAGATTTTATTAATACTTTCTTTTTAAATGTTTCCTTAATTGTGCATGCTCTTCTAAGAATAGTTTGGTTATTTAATCTTTTATGAATTCAACTTTTTTCTTTTAAATTTTTTACTTTTGTGGGCTTGTGGGCAGCTGGTCATTTTGTACGTTTCATGATTTTCTTCATCGATCATCTTTAAGCTCTTTCCATATTCTTACTTCTAGTCTTTCTCTAACAATGTCATCTCCCTGGCACCAAACAAAAGGCCCCAGGAATTCAGAGGTCGCCAATCATTACACACACTGCCTCAAAAGGCGTAGCTGATGAGGCCAGACTCAAGAAATTAAAAATATATACAACCTGGCTCACATAAGCAAGTGTAGGAAGTGTTGATAAAGCAAAACAACCTGCTAATTTTTTTAATGCTGGAAAATAATGTGTTTGGGCCCGGCCACTTCAAAGGTCTGAGAGTGGGAGGGAGGAATTTAGAGGACATTTGGGAAAATATGAGATTGGGATGATAAGTTCTATGGTCACCCTACCTACACTGTATCTACTGACATGCTGCCAACCGTAAGTTACAAAGGACCCATCTCAATACGCCTTAAACCAGGTCCCTCACCAGACCAACTAAATGAGTAGAGCCTGGGCATCTGTATTCCAAGGCTCTCAGAGTGATTTTAAGGCACAGACAGGCAGGGTTGGGAAATAGTAACTTCAACCATCCTTGTTTCAGCCTTCAGGTGTCTTAGACCACTTCCACTAAAGCACATGGAAAGTAGAAAGATGGACAAAGTTGGGGTTTTATTATCAAGGGAAAAGGGAGAAGGGCAGTGAGACTGACGAGGAGGAAAAACAAAGCGGTAAGTAAAAATCTGGAGGTTCATGGTCTGCTTTTTTTAAAGGAAACTGAAAACCCAGTACCACTTATTATGGTGAACTGAAATAATAATGTACAAATTACAGGTTTCTGCAGCTTTTCATTGGCTTTTAACAAACTACACTATCCATCTACACACACATACACACCACACATGCTTTTAACCAGGAACACATACAATTACTTAATCATTCTATTTTATGATTTCAAAAGGTAACAATGAAAGTGTTTTCCTTAATTTTGATTTTTTAGTAATTGACCAAGTGCATAAATAGCAAAGTAAATCCTTGAAGATGAGTGGTAAATGTCTTCATCTTCAAAATGATGTTGTAGTTTTAGGTTTTTTTAAATCATCTCCTTCTGCAGCAAGACAAAATTTTCCTTTTTCTATGATATTTTTGTAAACACAAAAGTAAACCTACTTAATGAGAAACTGGCATCAATTAAGGGTAATGGTCGTACAATTTGACCAGTGTACTGATATCATTAAGTTGTACACCAGAAAAAGAGCAAAACGGCAAATATTGTGCTACATGTAATATTACAAGAGCAATCAAAAAAAAAAAGAGGCTAAAGTTGCTGATACTACTTAAGTACATCCAAACAAACATCCCATGGGATTAGTTCTGTTGGTTCAAGGTCATGGCTTTGTGGGAGTGTCCAGTCAACTCGCCTAACACTGTTTTTAGAATTACAGTTCCACTTCCTAGATCAGTGAGTAGTGCCTGGAGTCTTAAAAGCTTACAAGCATTCATCCAAGATACAACAATTGGTCTCTATCCACCTGGGGCAGCAGAGGAAGAAGGAGACCCAGGAACCGGAGGAGGAACTGGACTGCAGATCTAATTGCCTCCATGATCTACTGCCCCTCTTGTCATGAGACTAGAAGACATGGATGGTGCCCAGGTACCATTGTTGAACATTTTGATCAAGGAATCAATAGATGAATTCTGATCAAAAGGGGAAAATGTGAAACAGAATTTCAAATTCTTAGAGAGTGCAGACTTACTGGACCCACTGAGATTGAAGGAACCCTTGAATCTATTGCTCTGTGAAAATCTTCAAAACATGAACCAAAATTATCCCCTGATATCCCAGTATGCTAGCTATACATTTTCACCAGGAAACACACAGATGAAAATAAAGTGGTTTTCTGAGGGGTCAAACTGGTCTCACGCCAAGCGAAGGCACTTTAAAATCAACAGATACAAGCCCATCTCTCCAAAAGAGGTGAGAATTTCAACAGATCTGTGAGCTCTTTTTATACATTTACATTTAGAGATTGTTACGGATTGAACTGTGTCTCCAAAAATGATATGCTGAAGTCCTAGCCCCTGGGACCTGTGAGCATGACCTTGTTTGGAAATAGGATTTTTTAATATGTTATCAGTTAACACGAGGTCATATTGGAGTAGGACCAACATGACTGGCGTCCTTATACAAGAAGAGATGCAGACAGACACAGACACAGAGGGAAAACGGCCATGTGAAGACGAAGCAGAGATGGGAGGGATGCATCTATAAGCCAGGGAAGGCGAAAGAATTACCAGAAGCTAGGAAGAGACTTAGTGTTTAAAAATGTAAAGTAAGTACTTTTAAAATGTTGATCATGTGTTGAAATAATATCCTGGGTTAAACAGACTATATTATTAAACTAATTTTACCTTTTTTATGTAGCTACTAGAAAATTTTAAATTACACAGGTGGCTTACATTATATGAAACCAAAAATTCAATTCTTCAGTCACACCACATTTCAAGTATTGTTTAGCCAAATGTGGCTACTGGCTCCAGTACTGAACAGCACAGCTCTTGATTATGGGGGTGTGGAGGTGCTCAGAAGCAATCCCAGCACTCTCCAGAAGGTCTGATCCATGCCTCAGTCACACATGTCTCCTGGGGCTGCCATAACAAAATACCACAAGAGGGTGGCTTTAAAGAACAGACATTTATTGTCTCACAGTTCTGAGGTGAGAAGTCTAAATCAGGGTCTCAACTGTGCTACTTCTTTCTGGGGGCTTTGAGGGAGGAGCTGTTCCATGCCTCTCTCCTAGTTTCTGGTGGCTGCCCGCAATCCTTGCTGTTCTTTTGTGACTAATAGATGCATCTTTTCCCTGTGTACGTATGACTATGTTTCTGTATCTGTTCTCCCCTTTTATAAATCACCACTCAGAAGGGATTAGAATTAGGACCCACCTACTCTGGTATGACATCGTTTAACTTACTGTTAGCTCCTGACTCATGGTAATCCCATGAACAAAGAACAAAACACTGCCTGGTCCTGCCCCATGCCCGTGATCAGTTGCAGGTTCAGACCTTTGTGATCCATAGGATTTTCACTGGCTGGTTTTTAGAAGTAGATCACCAGGTCTTTCTTCCCAGTCTGTCTTAGTCGGGAAGCTGCATAGTAACGCACAACCTCCACTAACAGGGGGTAGCTGCACATGAGGTGGAAATTGAACCTGAGTCTTCCACATGGAAGGGAAGAATTCTACCACTGAAACACCACTGATAACAAAAGAAAAATCCCATTTCCAAACAAGGTCACATTCACCAGTGCAGGTATTAGGAGGTCCACATATATTTTCGGGGAGACATAAGTCGATGTGTAACACCCTATGGCCAGAGGAGACCAAGGAAGGAAGCTATAGTAACTCGGGACTAAATAATGTTCACTCTGACGTGAGCAGGCTAAGAAGGGCTGGCCCTCACTAGCCTAAATCCACACGGTCGAGAAAAACCTCGGAAGGACCTGCATGGGGACATGGGGGCATGGGGGCCAGGATCTACCTCATTATGCAACAGCAGCAAAGCTGGCTCTCAGAAACAAAACCGACGGAGGACACTAGGACCTGAGTCTTATCGTAAAGCTTCCTAAAGCATGGTGTGGTTAACTGAGACTAAAAATCTAAGACACCAAGAACCCAGCACCTTTAGAGCTGTTTCTAATCTGGGTTGTGAAATTGGCTCTCAGATAATATTTTAAAGTTACAGTCAGTATATATGTTAACAGGATCAGCAATTACTCAGATAAACTATATTCTACATCATTTTTCCTAAGCCGTTTCCAGCCAGTTTTGTAAATGCTGCATATCTAAATGACCTACAATGTGTTAGATGAGGACAGAAGATAAATTTGTGGTGAATATGTTAATAAAATTCGACAAAGTTTTAAAGAAAATACACAAATGCAATGAGCATGTCTTTTCCCAAATAAAAATAACAAGGATTATGTGGTCTTAAACAGGCAGAATAAATCACCACTATCCTAGAAAATCTGCCTTTAAACATAAAACAGTGGACAAAAAATATATAGAACCAAATACAGATAAGTGCTAAAATCATTCAAAGTTTGAATGATGTTTTTAGAGACGTTCAAAGGGAAAGATCATTTTGGATTATCGTTTCAAACTCCCAAATAAATCTGTACCAGAATTAAAAGTAAGGCCTAAGAAGTGGCCTTCAATTCCTCTCTTTCACTTGAGTTTCATTTTGACAGTGAAGCTGTGAATGGCACAAAGGTCCAAATGGCAGCCATGGAAAAGAGGAGAAAAAGAAAATGGAGGAACTAGTCCCTTGGACACTTCATACAATACAATCCTTTTTTCACATGTCTGCTTTCTGTGCAAACACCCTTACCCAGACTAAGAAACCCTCAGGCAGATTCACATGTGTTTCACAGGGTGGGGCTAGCTCACCTCCCTCCCACATCCAGATTAATTCCCACTCATCCTCCTGATTTGTTCAAACATCCCCATACCCAGGCTAGACCTGGGTCCCTTCTCCCCACATGTTCTCAGAGCTCCCTGAACTTCTCCTTGGGTGGACTTGTCCAAGTTTCCAACTATGTTGTTGTTGTTCACCGTGGAGTTGATTCCGACTCATAGCAACCTCATAAAACAGAGTAGAACTGCCCCATAGGGTTTTCTAGGCTGTAATGGCCAGGTCTTTCCCCGACAGAGCAGCTGGTGCGTTCGAACTAATCTTTTGGTTAACAGCCGAGCACTTCACTGCTGCACCACCAGGGCCGCTTGTTTGCAATTACAGGTGTTTTTAATTACTTGATTCATATCTCTCACCTTCTAGACTATGAGCTCCGTGAGGCAGAGACCACGTCTGCTGTGTCCACCACATAAGCACGTTTCCTAGGACTGAATCCTCCACCCGGTAGGTGTTCCATAAGTCTTGTTGGTTGAATGAATCAATTAGCTATTTGGTGAATTAATCTGAGACCTCTTTTCATTCTGAAATTTCAAGATTCTCTATAAAACTTTCCTTAAATGACTTTCCCTTCACACAAAGAGACAAAAACTGCTAGATGTTTACAAAATATGTATAATTTGGTTGCACAACATGATACACTAGTCATAGAATCATGCATGTAAAAAATGTTGAAATGGCAAATGTTTTGTCATATATATACTTATCACAATAAAAAGATAGCATTTATATACATACATATATATCTCCACCATCCACTGCCAGCAAGTCGATTCCGACTCATAGTGACCCCATAGGGTTTCCGAGGCTGTAAATCTCTATGGAAACAGACTGCCACCTATTTCACTGATGGTTTTGAACCGCCGATCTTTTGGTTAGCAGTTGATCACTTTAACCACTGTGCCACCAAGGTTCCTATACACACACACACACACACATATAGCTTTCCTCATACATTTGTTGCCAATTCTATCAAAACACAATTTTTAATCTTAGAAATTATGCAATTGAATAGCAGTAGACACCAGAGTCATACAATACTTAAGCTTGGAGAAAATCAGTATCTGGGGTCTTGTTAGGAAATCATCACCGTTTAAGGATGAAGAATGTGTATGTTTTGTCTAAGGCAACAACCCTGTAACACCATCACCCTAGAAGGCCTAGAACAACATCACGAAATGGGGAAGGCACACTCACACCTCACCCCTAAACGTAGAGCATGTGACAAAGAGGCTGAGCACGGCAAACAAGGTAGTGCCCGTAGGTGCTCTGTACAGAACATACTGATCTGGCTTTAAATTGTGGTGACAAGTTAAAGGGCACAAATACCTAACATGAAGTTGATAAGACTTTGTAGACATAAGAAAACGACTGGGAGAGGCCATTTCTCCCTAGTTCACTCAGGTGGGTGATACAGCTCTCGGGACATCATTCACCTACATGCTGCTCACTTCTCCTTTATGAGATGAGCAAGTAAGGAAAAAACAAGTTCCTAAAAGATGGTTAATGGAGCCCATGGGTGTCGCACTCATCTACTAACCAAAGTGTTGGCGGTTCAGATCCACCCCAACCTGCCTAGCAGTCTACTTCCGAAAGATCACCGCCATTGAAAACCCTACCAAGCGCAGCTCTACTCTGACACCCATGCGGTCGCCATGAGACAGAGCTGACTCACCAGCAACTGGTTTGGTTTCTTTAAAAGCCGATTAAGTTGTTTTCTGTCAATTTTAATTAACAAGAGATGTATAGTAATTTCTAGAAGATCTTAAATGTCTATAGAGTAACTCAGGAAATTAGCATTATATAAAGTCAATACGAGTTTAAGAAGTTCACATTATCAACTCTTTTAACCGACAAATATCAACCAATTTTAATGATATCCATTTGCAACTAAATTTCACCTTCTTAATTGTATTAAGAAAAGAGGAAAGCGGGAAGTGGCAGGAGGTATAGGTTACAACTGAAAACTCTCCAAGCTGTAGACTCAGGGAGATAACTTGGTTTACCTTCCCAAGAAGCATGGGTAACAAAAGCATGCTCATCAGACACTTACTAAGAAAAGACTGTACAGCACTCTACTAAGCTTTTTTCCAGAAATTACTCCAATTCTGTCTTATAGTCACACTGAGTGGAAATAAAAGTCAAAGTTACCCCAAATGACACAGGGCACTGTCAGTGGAAAATATGATCAGCAACAGAAACAGAATGCTTAAGTCTCTTTTTAATTCCAAAGCAAATCGACTCTACTGATGAGAGTAGCCTCTTCCATTTCCCTGTTTGCCTCACATCTGGAAGAGACACAGGAACATGTCTGCACTTCTCTTCTGCCCTGTGACCAGGGTTAATGCAAGGCTTTAAGAAACAAATGTGGACTTGGACTAATAGAAATAAATGTTCACTGGACCCCAAATTCTAGCAACTGTGGAAGGCGTCCATGACATATGGCCCCCCTACCCTAGCAAATCCCTGACTGCCTTGCTAACACCACCACAGGGTCCCAGTGCAGCCACCAGCAAGCAACTTCCAGCTTCCGGCTTTGACCAGAGAGTCACCTTTAAACTATATAACTGACCATCTCCTGAGGAGAGAGGTCAGGATGCCCTCCCGCACTCATCCTTTCACTGCCCTCTGTTCCGTTTCAAAGCTAGTCATTAATTATTAACTGTATTAGAAATGAACAGCTCCGCTCAGTGATGCAGATCCTTCTCTCAGAGCTGAAGTTCTCCATTACAAAGGTGGCTACGGCCTCCACCCTTCCCTGCCCTTCCCTGCACTACCCTGCACTTGAACAGAGTTCAATGAACAGTTTCCTCCTAACTCCAGGAAGGCATGGGCTATGTCGTGTTTCATTTGAACATTTTTTCGGAGTGTGCGGTAGTATCTGCACACTGTAGGCATTCAAATAAGTTCAGATGGTTAAAACTAACTGAAATATGCATTCTTTTAACTATTTCCATTTAAATACAGGGTGTGTGTGTGTGTGTGTGTGTGTGTGTGTGTGTGTGTGTGCGTTGCTGTGGAGTGTGTGGTGAGTTTGTGTTGTGTGTGAAGGGTCTCTCTTTCAATCACTTGAGGATATATAGAAATTAAAACCTCTTTAGCCTGGAGCCATGTGAGAACTCCCTCTCTTCATTCAAGTCCAAGTATCTGGGATATTCCTAACTCAACAAGGATAAAGAAAACTATAGATTTCTGATGCCAGACTCACCACCTTTTCATTATACGACCTTGGTTCTCCCGTCACCTTTCCCTGCCTCAGTTGTTGTTAGCTGCCACCATCAAGTCAGCTCCTACTCCTCCACTCATGGTGACCCCACACACAACCATTGTGATCCATAGGGTTTCAACTGGCTGATTTTCAGAAGTGACTGCCGGGACTTTCCTCCTAGTCTGCCTTAATCTGGAAGCTCCGCTGGTATCTGTTCAGCATCATGGCAACACACAAGCCTCCACTGACAGATGCACTTGAGGTGCACTGGCCAGGAATCAAACCCCGGTCTCCCACAAGTAAGGGGAGACTTCTACCACTGAGCCACCAATGCCTCAGTTACTCCACCTCTAAAAGCTAGATTATCCCAACAGTCCCAGAAATGCTGAGTAGGGGCTGTCTAATGCAATGCCTTATAATACCTTAAGTATTTAGAGACATAAACGCGTGTTACACATAGTAGCTTCTCACATTCTCTGGAGTCACTCGGCAGAAAACCTCAATTATGGAGACAAATCTGGATTCCAGCAGGTAAGGAGCAATGGTCAATGCAAAGTCAGCATGGATGCCACTCAACAAATACTTACCTGTGGACACCTACCAAGTGCATGGCACAGCACTAGAGACACTGATGGGAAGACAAGATAGTAGGAAACTATCTCTAATAGAGGAAAGAAAATGCACAGTGGGAGAAAAACAACAACAAAAAGTGGTAAGTGCCAAACAAGAAGTACACAAAGGTGCGCTGGAGTTCCAGCTGAGGGAGACAGTCAGAGGTGGCTGTTCAGACAGTGACATCATGGTAAAGGTGGCACGCTATAAAACATAGGTAGTTTAAAACATAGGTAATCTGCTACAGAGCCTCTCCAATTAGAGGAAAGAGAATGAATGTTGGTCCCAGAGCAAGAAAGTCTTTGCTCAGAATCTATTTATTCATCACTTATGCACAGTGTTTTTCCAAATAAAATAGCCTAGTTTCTAATTATAAAGATATCGAGTCTTTGTTTAAAAAAAAATCCAAAATTATAGAAAAGCACAAAAATAAATTAAAAATCCATTCCAGACCCATCCACTCACAAGAAAGGTACCCACTCTTCCAGATATCTCTCCATGAAAATCTACGCAAAATATACCCTTTCCACGGGTTTGGGTATGTGGTTTCTCAGCTCACCACAAAATTAAATGCAGCCAAATGACACTGGGAACGAGAAGAAGGCCATACAGTCGCTATGAGTCAGAATCAACTCGACAGCAATTGTCTGGTGTTTTTGAAGGCAGCAAAAAGTGGCAACTGCTAAGGAGGAAGGATACCCGAAAGTTATACAATCAGATAGATCCAAGCACTCACAGGGCTTGTCATGCTGGAGTCTTAATAGAACTAAGGGCAAAGACTTCTAAATTCTCGTAACAGCAAAGGGCATCCATGCAGTAAATAACTAGTCACGTAAGACAGTGTTGATAACAGGACTGAGACATCCAGAAACAGATTAAATTACATTCTAGATAGTCTAGCTAAGACTTCAGGAGATAAAGCAGGTTAGAACGATTCTCACCAAAAACAGTGAAAAGTAAAATTTGGACACTTAAAGGAATATTTCAATGATCTAAAATGGTAAATCCTACTGACCAACAGTTGAGGGAAAGCTTCGCTCTAGAGTCAGGAAACCAGGTCCTACTCCCAGCTCTACCACTAACTTGCTGACTGACTCTGGGGACGTCACTTGACAACCAAGTCTCCTTCTCCTCTAATGAGGGAAAGTGTTGAACTAGATGATACCTAAGAGTCCTTCCAGCTCTGACATCTGATATTTTATAAATGAATTGTCACTATTCAACCTAAAATGCAAATCCCAATCAGGTATTTCAGTCATCATCACCGTTATAGCTTTGCTTGTGCCTCATAACCAAACATATAACATTTTTAGACAGCAAGGCAACTGAAAGGAAAAACGAAAGCTGAAAGATCGAATCTTTTCAAATCACTCCTTGAGGAATTTATCTCATGAAGACATACCCAACCTCCCCCTCTAGCAGGATGTTTAGAAATCCCAGTCAAGAATGCCCAACAAAAATATTTACAGGCCTATGACGAGAACACACACGCTTATGATTATTTTTTTTAAAAAAACAGCAGTTTGTTCCCTTGTCCTCAGCACATATACTCTGAGGAGCCGCTAAGCAGAAAATACTCCACAATTTTTATACCTCTGTTCCTGACACAAGTATATTTTCAATGAGGACATGAATGGATAAAAAGCACTCTGATACTATAAAATAAATACATAAAGTATCATGGAAAGAACACATTATTGTTCAAGAGTCAGGAAGCCTTGGAGACCAGCCCAGGGAAACACGCTGAAACCTAAGGTGTGCCCTCCAAGTCTCAGTCTGTTTATGAAGGACTTGGAGAGATAATTCCAGATACATGTGATTTAATGTCAATACAAGTTTCCTCAGAAAAACACAGTAACTCAGAATAGTTACGATTTGTAAAGGACAGGTGAAGATTACTATTTCAATATACTTCTCAGGGCTGCTACCTGTTAAGAAAGCAGATGCTGACTGGATTGCCTGTCTAAACTGAGGAATTTCTCGGCCAATTTTTTTGAGGAAATATCACCACGGTGTAACTGCCTGTCAGTCAGCCCAACATTTTCTCACCTGTCTAAGTTTCTGCTCATTATACCTCAGCTGACTCAGAATGTGACACAGAACATTCTGTTGTGCATCTTTCTGTCTCATCAAAGCATCAGGACTAAAAGGGTTTGCGTCTTGCTGACTGTTAATGGTCTGCACATTGCCTGGTTCCTTAGGATGAGAGCTGATCGCTGTGGATAGTGTTATGATAGGAGAGCCCAGGGGCTGCTAACAGAAAGGCTGGAAATTCATGTCCACCCTGAGGCACCTCAGAAGAAAGGCCTAACAATCTACTTCCTAAAAATCGGTCACTGAAAACCCTATGAAGCACAGTTCTACTCTGACACACAAGGACTATGAGTCAAAATCAACTTGTCGGCAACTGGTAAAAAGTGTTGTGATAAGATAAACCACATAAAATGACTTATGCCCTAAGTTCATCTAGCTCAAAGCACATAACAAATTCCCTTCTAAATTTCCTGGTCTACCTCATTTCTCTCGTAACAAAAAACAGACCAAAGGATAAACCAGAGGCTGAGGGCAGAACAAAACCAACAAGACCCAAGTTCTGCCTGCTCTGTTCCAACTACAATCTCAAGCTTCTTTAGTACTATGCGGGGAGGGAGAGGGCATACAATTGATAATTAAAGCAACACTATTATTAAGTACACTTTTCCAAGACACTGGGGTACACTGTGTTCCTTCAGAATTAAGCTATCCCTGTTGCCTCGAGTCAGCACCATCACCCCATTCTAAATGACAACAGAGAGAAGGCGGGTGGCTGTAGACTCAAGAGCATGGCACTGCACTACAGCAATCCCTGGCAGTCACCAGCACCAATCTGAGTCTCTGAGAGCCCTCCTCTGGCCACATCCTGGGCCCCCTCCATCGCCTTTCACCCCAGTTAAGGCTGCCATATAAAATACAGACTACACAGTGAAAGTTGAATTTCAGATAAACAGCAGCTATTATTTTTTGTATAAGTCTGTCCCAAATAATGCATGGGACATGTTGTTATTGTAAGGTACCGTCCAGTCACTTCCGACTCATAACCACTCTACGTACAACAGAATGAAACACTGCCCGGTCCTTTACCACCCTCACAATCGTTGCTATGTTTGAGCCCATTTTGCAGCCACTGTGTCAATCCATCTCATCAAGGGTCTTCCCATTTTTCACTGACCCTCTACCTTACCAAGCACAATGTCCTTCTCCAGGGACTGGTCCCCTCGATAACATGTCCAAAGTACATGAGAGGAAGTCTCACCATCCTCGCTTTCAAGGTGCACCCTGGCTGTACTTCTAAGACAGATTTGATGGATCTTCTGGTAGTCCATGATGTATTCAAAACTCTTCCCCAACACCATAAATCAAAGGCATCAATTCTTCTTCAGACTTCCTTATTCACTGTCCAGCTTTCACATGCATATGGGATGACTAAAACTACCATGGCTTGGGTCAGGTGCACCTTAGACCTCAAAGTGACTCTTTGCTTTTTAATACTTTAAAGAGGTCTTTTGGAGCAGATCTGCCCAATGTAATACATCGTTTGATTTCTTGACTGCTGCTTAAGTGAGTGTTGATTGTGGATCCAAGTAAAATGCAATCCTTGGCAACTTCAATCTTTTCTCCATTTACCACAATGTTGCTTATTGGTCCAGTTTGTGAGGATTTTTGTTTCCTTTATGTTGAGGTGTAATCAATACTGAAGGCTGTGGTCTTTGATCTATCTTCATCAGTAGTACTTCAAGTCTTCTTCGCTTTCAGCAAGCAACGTTGGGTCATCTGCATATCACAGGTTAACAAGTCTTCCACCAATCCTAATGTCACATTCTTCTCTATATGGTCCAGGTTCTCGGATTATTTGCTCATCATACAGATTGAATAAGTATTGTAAAAGGATATAGCCCTGACGTACACCTTTCTCGATTTTAAACCACAGAGCATCCCCTTGTTCTGTTCAAAAGACTGCCTCTTGGTCTAAGTACAGGTTCAGCATGAGCACAATTAAGTGTTCTGGGGTTCCTATCCTTCTCAGTGTAATCACAATTTGTTATGATCCACACAGTCGAATGCCTTTGCATATTCAATAAAACACAGGTAAACATCTTTCTGGCATTATCTTCTTTCAGCCAAGATCCATCTGACATCAACAATGATATCCCTTGTTCCGTGTCCTCTTCTGAATCAGGCTTGAATTTCTGGCAGTTCCCTGTCGATGTACTGCTGCAACAGTTTCTGAATGATCTTCAGCAAAATTTTACTTCTGTGTAATATTAATGATATTGTTCAATAATTTCCACATTCTGCTGGATCACCTTTCTTTGGAATGGGCACAAATATGGATCTCTTCCAGTCGGTCGGCCAGGTAGCTGTCTTCGAAATTTCTCAGCATAGACAGGTGAGCACTTTCAATGCTACATCTATTTGTTGAAACATCCCAATTGGTATTCCATCAATTCCTGAAGCTTTGTTTTTGGCCAATGCCTACAGTGCAGCTGGAACTTCTTCCTTCAATACCATCAGTTCTTGACCATATGCTACCTCCTGAAATGGCTGAACGCTCACCAATATTTTTGGGTACAATGCCTCCGTGTATTCCTTTCCTCTTCTTTTGATACTTCCTGCATCATTCAATATTTTGCCCGTAGAATCCTTCAATATTGCAACTCAAGGCTTGAGTTTTTTCTTCAGTTCCTTCAGCTTGAGAAATGCCAAGCATGTTCTTCCCTTTTGGTTTTCTAAGTCCAGGTCTTTGCATGTTTCATTATAACACTTTACCCTGTCTTCTTGAGCTGCCCTTTGAAATCTTCTGTTCAGCTCTTTTACTTCATCATTTCTTCCATTCGCTTTAGGTGTTCTACATATAAGAGCAATTTTCAGAATCTCTTGTGACATCCATTTTGGTCTTTTCTTTCTTTCCTGTCTTTTTAACGGCCTTTTGCTTTCTTCATGTATGATGTCCTTGATGTCATTCCACAACTTCTCTGGTCTGCGGTCATTAGTGTTCAACGCGTCAAATATACTCTTGAGATGCTCTCCAGATTCAGGTGGGATGTACTAAAAGTCATATTTTGGTTCTCGTGGACTTGTATTAATTTTCTGCAGCTTCACCTTAAACTTGCATATGAGCATCTGATGGTCTGTTCCACAGTTGGCCCCTGGTCTCCTTCTCACTGATGATATTGAGCTTTTCCATCATCCTCTCCACAGATGTAGTTGATTTGATTCCTGTGTTTTCCACCCAGTGAGGTACACGTGTACAGTTGCCATGTATGTTGTTGAGAAAAGGTATTTGCAATGAGTAAGTGGTTGGTCTTACAAAATTCTATCATGCGATTGTGTCATTTTTATCACCAAAGCCATATTTTCCAACTACAGGTCCTTCTTCATTTCCAACTTTTGCATTCCATCCACCAGTAATTATCAATGCATCTTGACTGCATGTGTGATCAATTTCAGACTGCAGAAGTTGGTAAAAATCTTCAGTTTCCTCATCTTTGGCATTAGTAGTTGGTCTTCCTTATAGGCGTATGGATAGTATCCTATCACTGACAGCTTTGTACGCAGGATAGATCTTGAAATGTTCTTTTTGATGATGAATGTTATGCCATTCTTCTTCAATTTGTCATACCTCTCATAGTAAACCATATGGCTGTCTGACTCAAAATGGCCAATTTCAGTCCACTTCAGCTCACTAATGCCTAGGGTAGCGATCTTTATGCATTCCATTTCATTTTTGATGATTTCCAATTTTCCTAGATTCATACTTCATACATTCCACATTCTGATAATTAATGGATGTTTACAGCTGTTTCTTCTCATTTTGAATTGTGCCACATCAGCAAATGAAGGTCCCAAAAGCTTGACTCCATCCATGTCATTAAGATCGAGTCTACTTACAGGAGGCAGCTCTTCCCCATTCATATTTTGAGTGCCTTCCAACCTGAACGGCTCATCTTCTGGCACTATATCAGACAATGTTCCGCTGCTATTCATAAGGTTTTCAGCAACCAATTTTTTCAGAAGTGGACCACCAGGTCCTTCTTCCCAGTCTGTCTTATTCTGGAAGCTCCACTGAAACCTGTCCACCATAGGTGACTCTGTTGGCATTTGAAATACCAATGGCATAGCTTCCAGAATCATAGCAACATGCAAGCTACCACAGTATGACAAACTGACAGATGCATGGTGCATGGGATATACTAAAAACATTATCCATTGTTTATCTGAAATTCGAATGTAGCTCTTACACTGGACATACTTACACTAAAAAAGTATTCACTGTTTATATGAAATTCAAATTTAACTGGGAGTCCTATGTTTTTATTTGCTAAATCCCACCCCCTGGAGCCCTGGTGGCAAAATGGTTAACAGCCTAGCTGCTAACCAAAAGGTTGGCAGTTCAAGTCCACCAGCTGCTCCTCAAAAACCCTATGGGGCTGTTCGACTCTGTCCTATAGGGTCACTATGAGTCAGAATCGACTCGATAGCAACAAGTTATGGGTTAAATCTTACCCCCGGTTCTCCCATTACTCCTCCAAAATATTCTATAATGCAAACAGAAAAATAAATTCCAGTCAGCAAAAGAACTGGGGGGAAAATCGACAAGCCAATTTAAAAAGTTCAACAACAGCAAGGGCAAATGATGTTAGAGAACACTGTAGTACCAAAAAAAATCTTTGTGTCATTGAAAGGAAAGGGTTTACCATTGTTATTTGAAACAAATAAACTAACAAAAGGCACCGGGGACTGCAGTACTCTGAATAACATTAAAGCATCAGATTAAAAAGGTGGAGGCAGATTTAAAAATGTTTTAAATGCATGTTTAAAACTCAACAAAATATAGAAATAACAAAATTTTTTGTTTTATTTTTATATATATATGCATTCACGCAACTTTAAAAAAAGAACCTCAACAATGCTTAAAAAGCTTTCTAATACAATTGACTAAATTGTCTATGGCAGACGTAGTTTTCAAATTGATTTATGGCATTTGGTGCTGGCATCCATAAGTTTCCACTTAATTACCTGCTTTAGCGACAGTATGAACCCTCCCTAAGTTCTTTTCAGTTACACAGAACACCTCTGGGGACACCAGCTTTGGAAACTCTTAACCCCGTTGGGTTACGTAAGGAGGGCAGCTGATAGAAGAAGGGGGCTGACAGCAGACTGCAGGGAAGACTGAGTCAGGGTCAGGAGGAGGAAACTGGGTGGCTTCCCAGTACCTCAGCTCTCCACGGTTCAGTAACAGACTGCAAGAGATCTGACACACCCAGGCTCAAAATACAGTGCCAGGCCAAAAAGGTAAGTAATACGGAGATTGTCCCTATCTCTGTTGGATGCATACAATGAAGCAATAGCCTATCTCCTGCCTAGATCATGGAAATGGCAAAAGGTACTCAAATGCTTACCCAGAGGAACAAAATTACTTAAAAGATGAGCCACGGAAGACAGACGAGCCATTTTACTGTACAAATACAGCTATTTATTCAGCAGGAAACAAATAATCTACTTAAAGAAGAAAAGCGTTGAGAAATGGATATCAATGAACAACTCTCTCTGAACATGAAGAATATCAGCTCAGTGTTCAGATAAGCTAGAGAAGCATCAAAAGCAATATCATTTGATTACAAAATAATAATACTGAGCACTTACTGTGTGCGAACCACTGTGCTAAGAGCTTTGCATAAATTTATCTTATTCAATCCTCACCACACCCCTATAGGTTTGGAAAAACAAACAAACAAACTCATTTCTATTTAATCTTAAGAAAGACTAAGGTCCAAAGAAGTTAAGTAACTTGCTTCAGGCTATAGACCTGATACACTACAGAGGAGGAATTCAGATCCACTGCAGACTAATCCAAAATCTACGGTCTGAAGCAGGAGTGGACACTGAGTCCTAGATGAAATGACACATGCTCTGGGCAGTGATCATGACACCACCATTGCCAATATCAGTGGAGATGCAAGCTACTCCAGGAAACACATTTAAATCTCCCTGGTCCTCAGTTACACAATGACGGTAAGTCATCTCCAAAAATCTTCCACCTCCAAAATCCAATTTGAACCAAAAATTCCTAAAAGTCAGCTATATAGAGTTTCATTTAGTCTTCCTGACATCCCTGAGGCTTGGAGAAGTGGCTTTCTCAGGGATACACAGCTAGAACAAAAAGGGATGAGATTCAAATTCTAATCTTTAGAAGCCACATGTGGGGCAGTCACCATTAAACCATTGCTGAATTCATAATCTCTGATCAATGAGACAGTGTATATGTAGACCACCACCTGTCTGTCAGTTTGTTGTACTGTGGTAGCTTGCGTGTTGCTATGATGCTGGAAGCTATGCCTTCGGTATTTCAAACACCAGTAGGGTCACTCATAGTGGACAGGTTTCAGCAGAGCTTAGAGACTAAGACAGACTAGGAAGAAAGGCCTGGCAACATACTTTTGAAAATTAGCCAATAAGAACCTTATGGATCACAACAAAACTTTGTCTAACTTGCTCAATTTGGACATGTCTTCAAGAGGAATCAATTCACTGGAGAAGGACATCATGTTTAGTGAAGCAGAGGGCCAGCAAGGGTGAGGGATACCACTGGTGACATGGATTGGCACAACAGCCACAGTGATAGACTGGAACATGCTGGTGACCATGATCATGCAGGACCAGGCTATGTTTTGTGCTGTTGCACATAAAGTCATCATGACTTGGAGTCAACTCAACGGCAGCTACCAATCTATCCATCTGTCCATCTAGACATGGAAACATAAAAACATCCAGGTTACAAACTCAACTTCAATGCACCAGCTATTAAAACTTAGGTTTGTCAAATGAGTTCTTTTCTCTCAATAAAAAACAAAGTTAAAAACTCGGACTTAGCAGTTAGATTTCAAAAGAGGGGCTACAGTGCCCATACCATGATGCAAGCCTAGCTCATGTCCCCAGCATCCCAGGCACCACTGGCCATGGGGAAACTTGCTATTCTGCTACCCATCCGCACAAAGCAACCTGGTCCCACACCATCCTGACAGGGTAAAAAGAAACTAAACAGGGCTGGGCTTGGCCACCTAAACGCTACTAAGGAAATCCAATCAACCTTATTAACCTTAGACTTAACTCACTTAGGGTTTTGTGATACTTCAAATGGAGCCAAGCCCTATCCGCATTAAAAAGGATTTGATGAGAAAATTCAGACTAAAAGGGGACATTGAACCAACCTTGAAAGACAAGTCATTTAGCCTTTTAAAGCATCTATTTAACTATAAACAATGAGATAATTACGAATCATTCACCTCTATTCATTAAGGCAATTTTAAAAATGTGTAATGTTACTTTTCCTTTATTTTGGGAGGAATTTCCCCCAATTTGCCTCAAACATAAGGTTCTACATACATACAGGCAGCCTCACCCACAAGCAATTTACCCTTCAGGTCATTCCAAGTGGTCAGCCTCGGTCCATAATTTTGTGTTTTCTTAGGGAGAAAGAAAAAGCACCAGAGGAGAAGAGAAGAGAGAGAAAGAAGAGACTCAGCCAGAGCTGAGGTTGACATCTATTCTCCACCTAAGGTACTGTGCTAAGTGTTGTAAGGGATAAAGAGATAAACAAGACACAGTACCTACTCTCAAAGTATCCATGACATAGGTAATATTTTGCTATTTGAAGTGACTATGGAGTCCCCGGGTAGTGCAAATGGTTAATGGACTCAGCTGCTAACTGAAAGGTTGGAGGTTCAAGTTCATGAAGGTGGAATGCAGAAGAAAGGCCTGGTGCTCTACTTCCAAAAAATCAGTCATTGAAAACTCTATGGAGCACAGTTCTACTCTGACACATACAGTGTCACCATGAGTCAGAGCTGATTCAATGACAACTGGTTTTTACTGGTTAAGTGATGATGGAGCCATACGGAGGTGAATCTATGTTCTTGAGGGATATGGTGCACTGCACATGTCATTTACATACTGCTGAACCGTCCTTCGTGAACAACCCCGGCCCCCAAGTATAAAGCTGTTTCTACGGAACATGCTCTGCCAAGCCCCACTTCCTAACGAGCAGTTGCCTATACAGGTAAAACTTAATGCACAACCAGAACTAGCATAAATTTTATAATCAGTTTATTTCAAAATGCTGGCAAAATCACATGGCAGTAGGCAATCAGTCATAAGCAGAAAAGTTGACTTGTTGCTACAGCATATGAACAAAGTTCCATGATGCCAGTGGTCAGTGTTTTTCAAACTGCGTGAGGATATACTGTGTGGGTAATGACATCAATTTAGTGACCAGCACATCCTTAGTAAGAACTTAGAATTTACACATTACAACATAATACTTTAGGTTCTGTGTGTGTGTGTGTGTGTGTGTGTGTGTGTATAGAGAAAAATGTACTTCTTCTGGGGTCATGGTTCAAAAAGCTTGGAAAACACTGTCTTAGGAATGGTAGTAAATTCAATTTTGGATAACAGCAGCAAAAGGGAGCAGCAATAAGGACCATGACCCAAGGAAAGGCAAACAAGAATGAATAAAAATAACTACTTCTTTTGAAGAGGTTGACCATACAATTTATAATCTCGACCCCAACTCTCGGTTATTCTTGGCTTGAAGTAATCCAACTTATCTGAGCAAACAATTGCAAAACACCTGAAAATTCCAAATGCAGGTGTCTGGAAGGCACACACTGAAAAAATAAATAACATCAAGTTTTGAAAGACAGGAAGCCACATTCCCAAACCATGAAAACATCACTATAGTAAAAATGTCTATGTTACTAAGCTAAAGGGCGTGGCCAAGCAGACAATGCACACTGCAAAGCATGAAGGTGGCCCCTGGGACACGACAGGCAATGACTTAGCGTGGGAAAATAACATAGAATCATTTTTTTAAAGGACTAACAAATTCACTCAAACTATCTTTTTAATCTACTAAATGTTTATATATAGGTAATGAAACTGAAAATTTTTAAGATATCTAGAGAGTCAACAAAAAACCAGTTGCTGTCAAGTTTGCACCAACTCTTGGCAACCCCCTGTGTTACAGAGTAGAACTGTGCTCCACAGAGTTTTCAGTGGCTGATTTTTCAGAAGTAGATTGCCAGGCCTTTCTTCCAAAGCACCTATAGGTGGATCTCCAACCTCCAACTTTTTGGTCAACAGACAGCGCTAGTTAAGTGTTTGTACCACCCAGGAATCACAAAGCCTCAACAAAGGGGCATGAAAACATTTATATCTTTTCTAATCTCATTATGTATCCTTATAACAAATAACAGATTAATTTCCTGTTTACTGATTCATTCATCTGGCAAAAATTAGTTGTGCACCTACTACTGGGTAATACCAGTTCTAAGGTGATGTAAGAGAAATTGGTTTTATCTGATTTCTTTCTAACTTACATAATCAAAAGCCTAGAAACATGGGATAAACATATGTTTCTAAAGTAAAATTATCCCAAATGGCCAAAGCTTCCTATCAGGACAGCGTAACAGTTCTTCCACAATGTTATTTAGTTAAAAATATTACACAGTGGTTAGCTTTGGGGTTTTATGCACCACAGACTGTATCTTAGTTATTTAGTGCTGCTATAACAGAAATGGAGCCCTGGTGGTGCAGTGGTTAAGAGCTTGGCTGCTAACCAAAAGCTCCGCAGTTCAAATCCACCAGCTGCTCCTTGGAAACCCAACGGGGTAGTTCTGTTCTGTCCTATAGGGTCACTAAGAGTTGGTATCAACTCGACAGCAACAAGTTTGGTTTGGTTTTTGGTTTTGTAACAGAAATACCACAAGTGGATGGCTTTTACAAACAGAAATTTATTCTCTCACAGTCTAGGAGGCTAGAAGTCTAATTCAGGGTGACAGCTCCAGGGGAAGGCTTTCTCTGTCAGCTCTAGGGGAAGGTCCTTCTCATCAATCTTCCCTTGGGTCTAGGAGTTTCTCAGTGCAGGGACTCTGGGTCCAAAGAACGTACTCTTCTCCAGGCTTTTCTTTCTTGGTGGTAGGAGGTCCCTCTCTTCTCTGCTCGCTTCTCTCTTTTATATCTCAAAAGAGACTGACTCAAGATACAACATAATCCTGTAGGCTGTGTCCTGCCTCATTAACATAACTGCCTCTAATCCTGCCTCATTAACATCATAACCCCATTACCAAGATTCCGCTCCATAGCGGCCCTATAGGACAGAGCAGAACTGCCCCATAGGGTTTCCAAGGAGTGGCAGGTGGATTCAAACTGCTGACCTTTTGGTTAGCAGCCAATTTCTTAACCACTGCCCCACCAGGGCTCCATTAACATCACAGAGGTTAGGATTTACAACACATAGGACAATCACATCAGATCACAGACTGGTGGACAACCACACAATACTGGGAATCATGGCCTAGCCAAGTTGACACACATTTTGGGGAGGGACACAATTCAATCCATAACAGAGTGTTCCTTGTAGTTCCAGAAAAGAGCAACCTTGCAAGTGTCCTGTGGAAGCTGAAGCCCAGCATCTGCAGTAGCATTTACTTCCCTTACAGAAAGTCCATCCCGGAAGTTCTGACCCTTTAATTCATTGTCTAACCAAACAGCCTCACGAAACCATTTCCTCAAAACACAGAACACGGGTGTTTTGTTTTCGTCCTTTTTATTTATTTTTTAAGTGGTGGAAACTACAAAAGAGAAAAGTTAAAGGGAGTGTAGAAACGTGGGCAACTTTTCCCCTTGGAATTTTTGGAAACTGAATTCTTTCAGCCTGTAGAATTTCATCCTGAAATTGGATTTTTTTTCTTGAGCCTGTAGAATATCATCCACTCAAATGCAAGAGCTTCTATAAATCGGCGGCAGTTTCTTCGCCCCAGACAGGCAAGTTCCTGCCCTGCCTATTTTCACACTGACTGTACACTCAACAGGGGCACCCCGGCTGAAAGCGGGCCAGAGGAAACCACCCCAGTGCTGCTCAAAGAGGCTGGCTTTTGCACTCAAAGAAATAGTGTTGTTTCTAGAAATTTCGGAGGAAAGAATACACTAAACACTGCTTACTTTGAAAATGCCTCAGACACCATGGAGTTCAAACTGTATTGTCATTTTGATAGATTCTGGACCAACACACCAATACACGTCCACATTTATAATGACAACTATAAAATGGTACTGACAACAGTTTCTCCAGCACTGCTGGTAACATGGTTTACAATCCAACTATGCTCGTAGAAATCTGGGGGGATTAAAAGAGAGAGGTTTCTGTATGTTATTTGCTCACTGCCATCGAGTCAATTCCAACTCATAGTGACCCTATAGGACAGAGCAAAACTGCCCCAAAGGGCTTCCAAGGCTGTAATCTTCACAGAAGCAGGCTGCCATATCTTTCTCCCATGGAAGCTGGTGGGTTCAAACTGCCAACCTTTTGATTAGCTGCCGAGCTCTTAACCAACTACACCACCAAAGCCCCTCACATATTAGCAGGCTTGGTAATTTTCCTAGCCCTACTAAGAAATATAGTAATAAATAAACAAATACAGTGACAAAGTTTATTCAAGTATGAGGTCCCTGGATGGTGCAAACTGTTTGTGCTCAGCTGCCGACTAAAAAGTTGGTGGTTCAAAACCATCCAGCAGTACCACAGAAGAAAAGGCCTGGCAATCTGTTTCCGTAAAGATCGACACCAAGAAAACCCTATGGACCAGTTCTGCTGTGTCACAGGGGATTGCCACGAGTCGGAATCAACTCAACTGCAACTCAAAACAGCAAAAGACAACAACGACATTCAAGACTATTAATGGTGACCCTTTTAAAAGTCCATTTGAAAATGCAAGTGTCCTGACATAAACGTATACCATGCACAAGTCACTGTCGGTTGGGGGCAGTGGAAGGACTCCCCCCTCCCCAAATCCATCAAGCTATGGACCTTTCAGCCTCGCCTACCACCACCACATCTGTGTGGCTCTGATGCACTCACAAGCTGCTTGTCTCCCCAGGACGGGCTTTCCCAGAGTCTCTGGAAGGCACTTCCTCAAAATCATTCCTTTTGTCTATTCATGTTGTTTAAAGTCTCCTCAGAATGCAACTTCAAGCTAGACTCCACTGACATTCTTTCACACTCTGACGAAGAATCTCTGTTCCAAGATCTGTATTTCATTTCCATATATTTCCTCAAGATAAAATTCAAGATGAAAAAATGCCCAATTTTTTCCTACTTGTTGTTCATGCCAACCTCGAGTGTCTTGCATTATGAAAATTAAAACATGCAAAAGACATAATGCAAGTGTATTTATTAGGATCCCAGTACTCAGGGCTGCAGGGAAAGCTCAAAATTCATCAGCCCGACACTTGTCAGATGGACGAGACAAGACTCAAGACGATTTCTGAGGAAGTCATTTTTTTATTATGCCTCAGCAACCTCCCCCATCGCAACCATTCTGTCCTCTACTGCACCTCCTTTACTGTCACGTACCAAAAAGGGGAAGTGCTGCCCTCGAAAACTTGTGCTTTTTTTTATAAGCCTGAAAACTGGTTACTTTTTCTTACAAAAAAGAAAAGTCACTTTGACTTAACAACTACAAAAGTTTTTAAGCATTAATTAAAGTAACGATTTACTAAGTTTCATTTCAAAGTTATCTGCCATCCTTCATTACGTCACCTTTAACATCCCTTTCCCATGTATAATATTGTTAAACAAAATGTCCAACAGTGCTTTGGAATTCGGATGGCTGGTTTTCCTCTCTGCCAGCCTGCAGTGAAAGTCTGTGTCTGGGCCAACCAGAATGTGCCTCTCAGGCCTTTCCTATTCTTTCTGTTTCCTGTCAATTCCTGTCAGGTGCAAACACTACAGAAATGTAGAATTATGACATAGGAACTCACACTGAGTCATAGCTGGAACCCATCTTCTCTTCTGAGTTCACAATTAAAAACAAACAAAATCTAAAATTACATTTAAAACAAAAAGATAAGTGGAAGTCTATGGTGCAGATGTTGCCTCAGCACCAGCTGGATCTGCTCAAGGGGAACAGATGGCAGTAATGAACCAAGGGAAGCAACAAAGGTTAGTTCACATCCATCACAAGTCCTCATGAAAATGCTGACATGGATGTAAAACTGCACCGCAGGTGCTTTCCTACCCATTCTGAGTCTGCAAGCTGGAAAGAAACAACCTAGAAAAGAGTCCAAAAATGCCACCAAGACGCAGAGCAGGCCTGCCACATTAGTGGTGAGGAAGGCAGCATCTTCTGTAGTGAGGGCAGTTTAAAATTCAGAAGGGCGGGAGAAGAGGCTGATGATGGAGACTGGCAGCAGCATACGGATCTACAAGGCGAAAACCCCGTGCTCCCTGGAATTGATGAGCCCCATCTCAGGACCTCACCATCGAAAGGACAGACACCTGAAGCGTGTGCCATGCAGAGCGGTGCACTAAGGGGGCACACTGCAAACACACAGGCTCAGCCACTGCTTTATTAGGCAACCACTCTTCAACCCTCAGAACAAATGTATTCAGAGCATCACCTCACTTATCTTAAAAAAACAAAAAACAGTTGTTGTCAAGTCAACCCTGACTCATGGCGACCCCATGTGTGTAAGAGTAGAACTGCGTTCTGTACAGTTTTCAAAGGCTGATTTGGGGGAAGTAGATTGCCAGGACTTTCTTCCGAGGTGCCTCTGGGTGGACTCGAACCTCCAACTTTTCAGTTGGCAGCCCAGCACACTAACCATTTGCACCACCTGGGGACTCCTTCACTTATCTTACATTATGGTTTATTCAAATCACAGTGATGTTCTACTAAAGTCACTTTGATTTCTACCAGCTCTAAAACTCAGGCATTGTATGGGGTTTTTATTCTGCATTGGTATTCTCCAGCATGACCTAATTAGCTACCAAATATTGTGCGTCTCAGAAATGTCTGAAGAATAGTATGCTCCAGTTAACTAACTCTGACTAGTGAATTCAGGCCTCAGGAAGTGGGGGAAAAACTCCTAAGGAAAAATTTTTTTTTTTTCACTTCTTGTTGCAAAATATTTGAAAAACACACTAATACTTAATACACTGTAAAAAATGGCATGATGACCTTCTCAGACCTCGTCTAACTTCACAAAGGGGAGGAGAGAGAATCAAGATTATCAGCCCAAGGCTGATGCCTGTGGGGTGCAGGTCAAACACACCTCCTCCTCCACCCTCCAAGTTTTTTACTAATTCTGACACCAGCCGTCCCTCCCACAGCACTATAGACTTCTCTGCTGACTCTATAATTCATTGCAGTGGCCACACAAAACTAAAAGACTATACTCACAACTATGAGGTTTATTAGGGAAGTAACAGGTTACAATTCAGGATCAGGAACAACTCAGGATACAGCTTCTCAGCTGTGCCTGTAGGCAGGCGTCTCCCTCAGCCTCTCTGCCTGGCCTCTGCCTTGCTTGGGCAAGTGTTACAGCTTTTTCGCTCCATCAACAAGCACTCAGAGGCACCCCACTCCACCAGTAAGCTTCAGCCCCAAGGCGTTCAGCTCTTTCCTTCCACGGGTCAGCACACCCACTGTAGCTGCCTTGCTCCACGGGGCCGGGAAACCCACCGTGCTGTCTCTCGCCAGCTCCTAGTTCTGCTGCTGCTGCTTTTCTGCTTCCTGACTCTGCTGTGCTTGCTGTTTCATGCCGTCTCTGGTGTTACAGCTCTCTCTGTCTCCTAGGTCTAGGAGGTTCTCAGCGCAGGGACCATGGGTTCAAAGGATGTGCTTCGCACCTTGCTCTTCTTCTTAATGGTACTGAGGTCCCCTCTCTGTTTCTGAGATTAGATCTCTTTAAGACTAGCATGATGGTAAAACTGTCCGATCCCATTGTTAGCATCCCATACACCTTATCTGCATGGTCCCATCCCCTCAAGTGTTCCATGCACCTTATTTGCATTATTAGCAGGTTGTCCAATCCCCTTGGTGGACCACAAGCATCTTATCTGCATAGTCCCACCCAATCATTTTGTGGGAGGCACAAGACCATGGCCAGAAAGGCCATATGAAAGTAGTTCACTACACCACATACATTTTTGCATTTAACAAATGTGTTGTTGTTGTTGGGTGCAAGCTGATTTGACTCATACCAACCCCAAGTGACAAAGTAGAACTGTCCCATAGGGTTTTCTAGGCTGCCAGATCTTTCGCCCACAAAGCCGTTGCACGGGTTCGAACGGCCAACCTTCCGATTAGCAGCCAAGTGCTTAATCATTGTGCCACCAGGCTCTTTATTTAAGTATTAAATGTTGCTTGATTTTTTTTTTTTTTAAATTACTTGAAGCCTAAACTTGCTGAGTGTTTTAGGAGAGCTATAAATACAGGGTTAGGAATCCAGAGGAGGGTAGTATTACTTCCAATTTGGAGGGAACAGGAAAGGCTGCACTGGGACACAGACTGGGTTTGAAAGGACCAGGAAGATTTGAGCAAGTGTAGTTTAGGGTTGTGGGGGGAGTGGGAAGTACAGGTAATGAGGGAGATTTAGGTAGAAAACCCACAAGCTTATGGGCGCAGTAAGTCCGAAACATGGTGGGCATGGCAGGTGGTCTACATTCTCATATCAATGGGAACACGAAGGGAAGTATGAGTCTAGAAATGTAGGGCAGGACCAGATCTCAGAGGGTGTCACATGACAAATTAAGGAGTTTGAATTTTAGCCCACAAGCAATAGGGGATCACGACTGATTTAGCTCAAGAAACAATGACTGAGAAGAGGAATGATATGATCAGATTAGTGGTTTACAATGAGAAAACCGGCAGAAATATAGATGAAGTGAGTAATGCTAAGTATCATTTATAGTATACCTGGCTAAGAGCTTAACATACTTTACCAATTTAGTCTCATTTTATAGATGAGAAACTGAGAGACTGAGGGGGATTACATACATTATCCAGATCAGCATGACTCCAAAGTCCTACAGTGACTGACACAGAGAAACAGTAAAAACTTCCATATCCGCATGTATTCGATTCCAAACGCTGCTGTAGCAAAGTACCACAAAGTGAGTGGCTTAAAAAGAAATTTATTGCCTCACTGTTCTGGAGGCTAGAGATCTAAATTCAAGGTGTCAGCAGGTCCATGGCTCTTCGGAAGTCTCTAGGAAAGATCCTTTCTCTCCCAGCTTCTGGTAGCCTCAGGCGTTCCTTGGCTTACAGCTGCAGCCTAACTCCATCTCATCCTCTATCTTCATGTGGCCTCTTTCCCTCTGTGTCTCTTCTCTTTTATAAGGACACCATGCAGGATGTATCAGAACCCACCCTACTCCAGTATGATTTCATGTTAACTGATAACATTATCCAGGACCCTATTTCCACCATTGCATTATAAATGTAGAAACTCTTGTACTGGCAATGTTTTGGTGTGTATATTTTCACTACCAAAAAGAAATAAATTAAAAAAAAATTACAAACCTGCATAAAAAAATACAGACCCTATTTCCAAAAAGGGTCACGTTAACAGGTACTGGGGTTTACGAATTCAACCTATCTTTTTGGAGGACACAATTCAATTCATAATACCGTGTAAAAGAAGTACCTACCCCTACGTGTGGCACAGAGCAAGTGTTCAATAAATGTTGGTTTTCCTCTCCCTTGCCCTTGCCTATTCTGGGTTGGAAAGCGAAACCCTGAAGTTAAAAGGAGGGCGTGACTGAGTGGCATATATCACTGGGGCACTATCACAAGCACTGCATTTTCAGGGGCCATAAGCAGTTAACTTAGGATGCAGCCTCCCCAAAAATCAATGCCTACAAGCTGAGGCTAATTCTGAATCAGGACACTCCTGTATTTATTAAAAATTAGCAAACCAAAGTCAAGAGACTCTCATGCTCTTTCAACGTGAGGCCGTGGCATGATTTTGTTGTGGTTGGTAGGTGCCATCAAGTTGATTTTGACCCATAGTGACCCCATGTGACAGAGGAGAACCGCCCCACAGGGTTTTCTAGGCTGTAATCTTTATGGGAAGGCGCCCTGGTGGCACAATGGTTAAGCGCTCAGTTGCTAACTGAAAAGTTGGCAATTCGAACCCACCAGCGATCTACTTCCGCAAAGATTACAGCCTAGGAAACCCTATGGGGCTGTTCTACTCTGTCTTATAGGGTCGCTATGGGTCAGAATTGACTTGATGGCACACCACCACCACCACAACAGTCTTTATGGGAGCAGATCATCAGGTCTTTCTCCTGCAGAGCCACAGCGTGGTTGAAACTGCCAACCTTTCAGTTAACAGCCAAGTGCTTAACTATTGCGCCACCAGGGATCCTTCAATGTGATGACAGGCTTTAAAAATGTACTCAACTGTGCACACCAATGGACAGCTTTATAGGTCCTCAGCATTGTCTGCATACATTCAAAATAAGGGCTCCTGCCACACAGAGCTCTGCTCGGAGGAAGTTTTGCCTATTTTAAGGGTATTAAAGCAAGCGTTTATTTTTGATTCAAATACCATGATACTAGGGGAGCCTGGAAAGCCAGGGACTGAAAACTTCCCATTACAAAGTTGAAGGACTCCATGGAGAATTTTTAAGTAGCAAGTAGAAAAGTTAGTCCTTCTCAATTCTCCAGTTGTAAATATTACTTTACTTGATCTTAATCCAATGAATTGAAAATAAAATGATGATTAGAGAAGGAACAGGGCAATAAAAGGAGAAAACTTAGGCTCCAGTCCCTTTTGTTCTTCATTTATACAAAACAGCAAAATTAACAGCCTGCCTTCAAATATTCTCACTTATCAACAAAGGTTAATATCAAATTTGCCTAAAGCAAGGAGTGTAATCTGATGGCTTTCTGGGGCCTCTTCTCGGTCTAAGAACTCTAACTTAATTACGTTTGCTAGGCTGAGGGCCCGTTGCCATCAAGTTGATTCCGACCCATAGCAACCCTACAGGACAAAGAAGAACTGCCCCATAGGATTTCCAAGGAGTGGCCGGTGGATTCGAACTACCCATCTTTTGGCTAGCAACTGAGCTCTTAACCACTGTGCCACCAGGGCTTCACTAGGCTGAGACCTCTCCAAAATCATGACTTCTGTCTTATCTTCAGGAACCTGGTGGCGAGCCTAGGGCTCCAGTCAACTAAAAGATGCTTGAAGGTGAATGCTAAATGCTGCCTTCCCTATTTAGCAAGTGCACATTCAGAGTAAATTCCAAATCCTTCAAATCTGATCAAAGTATCCATTCCAGTATGCCTCTTCAGAAGGAGTCACAATGAAGTCATAATAATCCTACTGGAATTGTTTTCCATGCCAACCAATTAGATATTAATGAAGGTTTATCCTTACAACTGGAGAAAGGAACTAATTCATTATGAAAATGAATAACACATACGTGCTTATCAACAGTTCCTAAAATAAATATTTTCATATGAAAGCTGTGTTTTTATATCCTAAAATTATTTCCAGCATTTGACAGGGAGCCAAAGCAACTCAGTAACTTTGCCATTTATAGCAAAGTTTAGGCTAAGTTGCAGGGCACACAAAGAAGTTTGACATTTTAAGGCCATGGCGCCAATCAGAATGTCAGAGCAAGAAGGGACTTTGTCCAGCTGCTACACCGTGCTCGGTGAAAGTGAAAGGGAGAGTCCATGTTTCTCCACAGGTGCACAGCAGGCAGAGCCTTGCAGAAAGAAAGGGGAATTCAAAAGATAAAATAAACGGGCATCCACTGATATATACACCTACCTTCTCACTTAACCTGCGAGCAGGGACAGTAGACGCGACTGAAAGAAGCTCACCTAAGGAAAAGAGAGGTGAAGGCACCTAGTAGTTGAGGAAACATCTACCTACAAACAGAGACAATTAAATCATGGATCCAGAAAACTCTTTTCCCTATCCAATTGAAGAAGAAAGAATTAAATGGAAAGAAATTAGCCTGCAATAAAACTTAATTGAGCTGGGCTTCAAAAAGTTACAGAAAAAGTAACATCGTCCCTGCCCTTAGGAGCTCACAGGCTAACAGGCGAGGCAGAAAAGTCCACGAGTCACCATACTGTGTGACAAGGTTCTACCAGCTGACACACTCCCGGTGCTACAGAAGCCCAAAAGGGAAAAGACAGGAAGGACAAGGAGGAGAGGTGGTCGACGTTTAGGTCTGTTGTCGTTAGCTGTGGTAGAGTCAGCTCCAACTTATGGCGACCCCATGCACAATGGAACAAAACACTGCCCAGTCCTGTGCCATCTCCACGACTGGTTCTGGATCGGACCATTGTGATCCATAAGGTTCTCAGTGGCTGATTTTCAGAAATAGATTGCCAAGCCTTTCTTCCTAGTTTGTCTTAGTCTGGAAATGCCACTGAAACCTGCCCACCAGGGGTGTCTCTGTTGGCATTTGAAATACTGATAGCATAGTTTCCAGCATCATCGCAACTCGAAAGCCACCACAGTATGACAAATTGACAGATGGGAGGTGGAACTTTTAGTTTAAGTCTTTTAAAACACGAAGAGACTTTCACCAGAAGCTTACCAAGTACTATCGTCCAATAAAGTGATTATTATTCTCCACTTTATCAGTATCATTGAGAAGCCTAGTTTTTTTGTTTTGTTTTGTCTTTATTTTATTATTGTACTTTAATTGAAAGTTTACAATTCAAGTTGGTCTCTCATACAAAAATTTATACATACACTGTTATGTGACCCTAATTGCTCTCCCTATACTGTGACAGCACATTCCTCCTTTCCACCCCTGATTTCCTATGTCCACTCAACCAGCTCCTGACCTTCCCTGCCTTCTCATCTCACCTCTGGACAGGAGCTGCCCATTCAGTCTCATGTATCTACTTGAGCTAAGAAGCACACTCTTCACGAGTATCATTTTATGTCCCATAGTCCAGTCTAATCTTTGACTGAAGAGTTGGCCTTGGAAATGGTTTTAGTGCTGAGTTGACCAAGAGTCCAGGGGCCATGCTCTCTGGGGTTCCTCCAGTCTCAGTCAGACCATTAAGTCTGGTCTTTTTACTAGAATTTGAGCTCTGCACCCCACTTTTCTCCTGCTCCAACAGGGACTCTCTGCTGTGTTCCCCGTCTGGGCAGTCATTGGTGGTAGCCAGCCACCATCTAGTTCTTCTGGTCTCAGGCTGATGAAGTCTCTGGTTAATGTGGAGGCCTGGGTTTTTAAGGAAAACTGCTCTGAAAGACACACTGACTTTTTTAAAAATTCCCTCCACCCCATTCTCATTTTGAAAAGTAATAACCTCCAAACTTCTGACCTAACTTTCAGTGTAGGAAATAAAGGGGGGAGAGAATGCTAAATGGCCCTGCAGGAAACAATCAGACAAACCCTCAATATGAGACATCCTACAAGGCAAGCAGCCTGGTCTCTTTAAAAAGCCAGTATTATAGAAAAAAATGTGAAAGAACTGTTCTGGACTCTAGAATAAACATAAAAGAGACTTCAGGATCATAACATGAATTGCAATGCATAAACAGTAATTGGATCTTAGCTTAAGGAAAAAAATAAAGAGCCATTAAAGACATTTTGGAGATAATTGTGGAAATCTGAATAGGGACTGGATATCAGATACCATTAGAAAATTATTAATTTTCTTACTTTCAAATGCTGTTGTGGCTCTGTAAGAGATGGTCCTTATTTTTAAGAGACAGCTGTTTAAGAATTTAGGAGGGAAGCATCATGGTGTCTGCTTACCCCCATTTACTTTAAATTGTTCTATAAAAAATACATATACATATATGCAGGCGCACACACACGTACACACACACACACATACACACACATAGCAAATACAGCATCATGTCAACGATTAATGGATCCAGATAGTAGTTCACTGTACTATTTTTTAACTTCTCTCAGTTTGAATTTTTTTATAGTAAAAAGCTAGGAGGGGAGTGCTGTTAAGATCTTAAACACGTGAAAGTGAGCTAGGCACATCTATAAGGAAATCTAACAGAGTGAACAAAGAAAGTTATGCATGTACCAAGCAAAGACGTTTAATCAGACTAATAGGTTACTTATTTATCTCTGAAAATTGCTACTACTTTCAGTATCTCAGATTTGTAGGGATTTTCTACTACAATCTATCCCAGATTTATTATGTAAATTAAAAAATATTTTATGACTTCAGATGGTAGTGAAACGGTGCAGTTCTAATTTTCACGCTTTAGTGAACAGCATGTTGAAGTAAAAAGTTCTCCAAGAAAAGTTAGTCAGGAAAGATCAAATAACTCGACATTTACAATTTGATCAAAAAAAAAAATATATGACTGGATTTTACCCATAAGGGAGAAACAGAGCCTAGCGTTGGCACATTCCTCCAATTCTCTCATATTAAATTATATCTAAACATCCCATAATGCTAGCAGTCATAGTCCTACCATCCCTTGACTCCTCTGTGGTACCATAATGAAGTGGATGTCCCAAGAGTAGTTTCAAGGTCCCTAAAAAAAACCAAAAACCAAACCTGTTGCCATCAAGTTGATTCCAACTCATAGCGACCCTACAGGACAGAGGAGAACTGCCCCATAGGGTTTCCAAGGAGCGGGTGGATTCAAACTGCCGATCTTCTGGTTAGCAGCCGAGCTCTTAACCACTGCGCCACCAGGGCTCCCTATGTGGCAAAAATTGTTTGTGCTTGGCTGGTGGTGCAACGGTTAAGCACTTGGCTGCTAACCAAAAGGTTGGTGGTTTGAACCTACCCAGAGGCTCTGAGGGAGAACGACCTGGCGATCTGCTTCTGTAAAGATTACAGCCAAGAAAACCCTATGGGGCAGTTCTACTCTAACACACTGGGTCGCCATGAGTGAGAATCAACTTGACAGCAATGGGTTTGGGTGTTTTGGTTAAGAATAATTTCAGCATTCAGAGGAGGAAGCAGAGAGATTATTAATTTCACACATGTAACGTATGTGAGCTATATATGTGTTTTCACTGCCTCTCACGGCTCTTCTAAGCCAGACTAGGACTAGAATTTCAAGTCACCACCAAACAAAAAAAAACCAAACCCACTGCCATTGAGTCAATTCCAACTCATGGTGACAGCGTGTGCAGAGCAGAACTGTACTCCACAGGGTCTTCAAGGCAGTGATCTTTCCGAAGTAGATCACCAGGTCTTCTTCTGAGGCACTTACAGGTGGGTTCAAAGCCCCAACCTTTGTTTACTAGTTGAGCACTTAATCAACTGCACCACCAGACGTGACAATAGGGCAGGTTTGTTTCACCTTTTCACACACCAGTGGTTTGGTATTTAATAAAATCTATCTCCAAAAGTTTGGTATAAAACAACAGCAATAAGCTACTCTGAAATCTGTCTCTAATTTGTAACTACTTTTAAGTGTCAAAGAGAACATTACTAAGAGGCCCATTCACAAACTGGGGAGAACCTAATTTGTCCTGAATCAAACACAGTATGTTCAAACACTTCTTAATTTTCTTCTGATCCTTCTGAAACATCTTCCACATGTTTCAAGATTATCAGAAGCATCCTGAAAGGCTGTCTAACCTGCCTTAATTCATCGACGCCAAAAATCAGTTTTTCTCAAGCCTCAGCATGTCGTCACTACATCGGAATCACTGTCTGCACAGTCTATCGGCAATGCAACCTAGCAGGCCTCTGCAGAAAGCAGAAGACATAGAGAAGACGGTGTGTTTTCTTTCAAGGAATTTGACATGACACTGGCCAAGGAAAATATGCCACGTAGTCAGGAACAAAGATGGTGCATGAAGCCATCCCCTGCACTCTTCTCTAGAATCAGGGCTAATGGAGATAAGACACTTCATCTCAATCAAGCAAAGTCCTTAGGGCGCTGATGGCAGAACATCTGCAACTCAAGTAAAACTTGGATTGGTAAAGAAAGGTCTAGACTTATTACCACAAGCCTTTACTAACATCAGTTATTCTTTAGCAAGCCACACATCTCAAGGGTCTGAGCTAGAAGCCACTATCGAGATCATTTAATGCCTCATTTTCCTGATAAAGAAATTGAGACCCAGTGAGATGTACCGTATTCCCTGTTGAGGCTGAGAAAAAATCCTGAGTGAAATGAACAACGACTATACCAAATGTCGACCAGTCCTTCTGCCTGGGGCGATCCAGTGCTAGGAAAAGCCACTTACGCCAACAAAACACTGCAGCACACCCCAAGGCCCTATCCTGACCCCCAACACTTATTATTACAGCTATACAGAACTCCTTCAACGAGGGAGGGAATGCAATAAAAGCTGGCTGAATGCAAAAACAAAAGAACTTCAAGAGAAAAGATATTTCTGATATGCTAAAAAAGCTTTGGAGGTAAATTATCAGTATGGCTAATTTAGCCATTGCTGTCGGTCACTTTCAGACAAGTATTAAAACAAAACAATGAATTTCCCCTTGGCCTTGCTGTGGCTGTTCTTGGCGGCCAACCACATGTGACAGGCAACCTCTGACCCCATGCACAGCTCTTCCTTGAGACCTTCCTGGGCAAAAACATAAGGTTGAATTTAGTAAAATGGGCTTCTTCTGGGGTCACACCCACTGATCTTTCTCCCTGCCTGTCATCATTTCTTCCTCTCTCCCTCCCTCTGCCTTTCCTTTTACAATCATTTATTTTGGGTCTCCTATGAGTCAGCCTTTTTCTAAATGCTAAAAACCAGCTGCTGTCAAGTCCATTCAGATTCACGGTGATCCCATGTGTGTCAGACTGGAACTGTGTTCCGTAGGGCTTGTAATGGCTGATTTTTTCAGACACAGATCACCAGGCCTTTCTGGTGGCGCATCTGGGTGGACTTGAACCTCCAACCTTTTGTTTAGCAGCCAAGCACGTTAACTGTCTGCACCACTCAGGGACTTCTTCAAGATGCTAGACTGGCAATAAACGTGTTACCCTTGAGTTAGGGGCTGTGAAAAGAATGCACAGGGCTTTTAAGGCTTTAAAATGCAAAAGGAAAAAGTAAAATTTTTTTCCAATGTGACCTGATTCATAGCTGAGAACTAGGGCATCACAAAGCAGAGACAACTCTAAAAATGGACACCTGCGAAGCACAACCAAATCTCACTGTATGGTTTGGATTTAAAAAGGAAATAAAAATATGTATATATATATTTGCAAAGACAAACGACAGTCTTTGTGGTTTGTTCCTTCAGCTGGAATGAATTTCTTAGTATTGCAATTACATTTTTCATACCAATGTCCTATAAAAATGGCAATGTTCAGTTTACCCCCAGCAAATCCAGTTATAACCAAAAAGACAGATGTAACTTAAAGAATGCAAATCACAATACATATGTAGGTAATGCATATTGAATAAAACGAATTTCGGGTTACACTCATTTATTCGTATAAACTGTTGCAAGTTATAAAAATGCTGAATGCATTCTTACTGGTAGCAGAAATACAAGTGCCAAAGTGCTTTTAAAACATATTGCTTAACAAATAGATTCAAAATGTTTTGAAACGTATGTCATAAATTCAACCAAATTGTTCCCACTCATTTCTAAAACCTTACTAATCATGAGAGAAAAAGACATCTGTCGTTCTTAAATGCTTCCAGTCACCTATGAAAAGTGCAGTTCTCTTGAAGATCTATTTCTTTTCAATGCCATTGCTGTTATTGTTAACTATTATTGAGTCAGCCCCACTAATGGCAACTCCATACACAATGGGATCAGACTGTTGTGATCCATACCATAGAGTTTTCATTGGTTGATTTCTGGAAGATCTCCAGGCCTTTCTTCCTAGTCTGTACTAGTGTATTAGCCTGGAAGCTCCACTGAAACCTGTTCAGCATCATAGCAACAAACAAGGCTCCACTGACCGATGGGTGGTGATTGCACATGAGCTGCATTGCCTGAAAATGGAACCCAAGTCTCCCACGTGGAAGGCAAGAATTCTACCAATGAAGCACCACTGCCCTCTCAATGCCACTATTACCCTATAAATTTCCGTTTGCTTTTCAGTAGTGAAGCATACTGAGAATGCTCTGCTCTTTCACTGCTTAGTGGTATGAAAACAGTTTGAGGAAGGAGCTTTTATAGCAGACCAAACCATACTTCCTCCATCAGTTGCCTACTGACACAAAAATTCCATCAAAATTTTACACAAAGCTTCACCCGAGAACAGCCACTTGTTTTCCTAACAAGTGGTGCATTTTAAAACATTATTAATAGATTTCATTGCAACACTATTCACAACAGGCAAAAGCTGGAAATAACCCAAGAGTCCATCAACAGATGAATGGGTGAACAGAATGTGGTACATCCATACGACGAAGTATTATTCAGTCATAGAGAAATGAAGTCCCAAGACATGCTACGACATGAATAAACCTTAAAAATATTATGCTGAGAAAATAACTCAGACACAATAGACAAATACTGTATGATCCGACTTACATGAAATATCTAAAATAGACAAATGCATAGAGATGGAAACTAGACTAGTAGTTAGAAGGGCTGGAGGGAGGGGGAAACAGGGAATAACTACTTAAGGGGTATTGAGTTCCTGTTCAGAGGGAAGAAAAACATTTAAAAATCAATAGTGGTGATGGTTTACAACATAGTGAATGTAATTCATGTCACTGAACCGTATACTTAAAAGACTATTAACAGATTTCGTATGTGAGTTTTGACTAAAATGCATGTAAAAAATGAAGAAAAACTTCAGAGCACTTAGGAAGTCATGTAAGGGACAAGACAGTAACGACAAAAGCACAGTGGCGCACAGTTAAGAGCCCAGGAAGAGCAATGTGAGCGCAGGAACCATCACAGGCTCTGTCATGGATTGAACTGTGTCCCTCAAACAATGGGTATATCATTCTGGCTGGGCCATGATTCCCGGTGTTGTGTGGCTGTCCTCCATTTTGTGATTGTAATTTTATGTTAAAGAGGATTAGGGTGGGATGTAACACCCTTGCTCAGGTCACATCCCTGATCCAATTTAAGTAAAGGGAGTTTCCCTGGGGTGTGGCCTGTACCACCTTTTATCTTTCTTACAAGAGATAAAAGGAAAGGGAAGCAAGCAGAGAGTTGGGGACCTCACATCACCAAGAAGGCAGTGCTGCAAGCAGAGCGCATCCTTTGGGCCTGAGGTTCCTGCCCTGAGAAGCTCCTAGTCCAGGGGAAGACTGATGACAAGGACCTTCCCCCAAAGCTGACAGAGAGAGAAAGCCTTCCCCTGGAGCCGACACCCTGAATTTGGACTTGTAGTCTAGTAGACTGTGAGGGAAGAAATTTCTCTCTGTTAAAACCATCCACTTGTGGTATTTCTGTTACAGCAGCACCAGCTGACTAAGACTGCTGTGGTGGCGAGGACGTTCTGCAATATCCTGGGGAAGAAAGGTGCCAGCATCTCAGCAACGTCAGCAACACAAGCCATGCAGCCCAGACTCCCGGCTGGAGACTCTACATGCCATGTGACATCAGGAAAAATAGTTAACTTTCGTGTCCTGAACAGCACTTCCGAGCTTCAGTGTGCATGCAAATCACCTGGGATCTTGTTAAAATATAGACTGTGATCCGGTAGGTCTGGGGTAGGGCCTGGGATTCTGCATTTGTAACCAGCTCCCAGAGGATGGCAGTACTGCTGTCCCATGGTCCACACATTGGGTAGTAAGATCTTAAATCGTAAGTGAAAAAATGGGATTACCACAGCATACTATGAGAAAATGAAGCTATGCGGGTTCCCTAAGAAGAAAACCACCACGTAACTAATATTAGAATTACCCCAGTAGTGAACTGAACAGACTATATTTTAAGTGTGTTTTTACTACTAAAAAAAAACCAAACCAGTTCCCATCAAGTTGATTCTGACTCATGGTAACCCCATGTGTGTGGAGTAGAACTGTGCTCCACAGGGTTTTCAATGGCTGATTTTTTGGAGGCATTTCTTCCAAGGTGCCTCTGGGTGCATCTGAACCTCCAACCTATCAATGTAGTCAAACGCTTAACGGTCTGCGTCACTCAGGGACTCCTCTTTGACTATGAGCCCCATTTTAAAGCCTAGCATTTAAGAGGTATACATAATTTGGACAAAGTTATAGAGATTCATGTTTACAAACAAATCTAATGGTTTTCCATCCTTCTGTGGTCTCCCAAAAAGCCAGCTGCAATCCAGTGGTCTCAATTCCTGGTAACACCATGTGTGTCAGAGAAGAACTGTGCTCCACAGGGTTTTCAACGGCTGATTTATCGGAAGTAGAACTTCAGGTCTTTCTTCCAAGGCACAGCTAGGTGAACTCAAACGTTCAACAGCCAAGCTTGTTAACCATGTGCACTACCCAGAAATTGAGAGTTAAATTCTGTTTCTCGTCCCCGTTTCCTGTATTCCAACTCTCGTACCTCCTTTTTGTTGTTTGTGTGCGTGTTTATTTCTGTGCCTGGCTTGCCCACACTGCCTCACTTGAAGCTTTTCCTAAGAGTGCTCCAGGCAGAGTTGACTTTGTGTTCCATTTCGTACTCAGAGGTTTAGGGGCTGGGGTAAGGGATAGGAGGCAGCTCTCCAGCTGCAGTGGGGCTCACGAGGCAGTGAAATGATGAGACTAAAACGGGAGAGCAAAGAAAAGCCATACCTACAAGTTTCCAGATGTCAGCATAGAGTTGACAAATGAACCCACTTTCTGGTACAAAAGTGCCACAGGGGCTGGGTTTTACTTTATTTAATTAGCCAAGGCAATGCCAGATCCATTACCCAGTGTTAACGTCTATTAAAAAAGGATGAGTTCAATACTGAAATGTTAATAACACATTACTACTACTACTACTAATAATAATAATGGAGGTATAGTGGGGGCCTTGGTGGTTAAGTGGTAGGATCCTTGCTTTCCATATGAGAGTCCAGGGTTCCATTCCCAGCCAATGCACCTCACACACAGCCACTACTTGTCCATCTGTGGAGGCTTGCATGTTGCTGTGATGTTGAACAGGTTTCAGGAGAGCTTCCAGACTAAGATGGACTAGGGAGAAAGGCCTGATGATCTACTTCTGAAAATCAGCCAATGAAAACCCTATAGATCACAACAGTCTGATCCACAACCAATAATGGGGATGGTGCAGGACCAGGCAGCATTTTGTTCCATTGTGCATGGGGTCTCCATGAGTCAGGGGCCAACTCAATGACAGCTAACAACAACAACAGAGGTCAGCTCTAGGACATAAACTCCCTTTTCCTACAGCTTCACTAGTGCTGACCCAGCACTGAAAACTCTGGGGTTTCTATCAATCCCCTTTGTGCCCGGCTTCTCTTTGGTAAAAAGAGCTTTGTTCCCAAAGCTCTGCCCCTTCCCATATCACTGCAGTGCACTTAAGCTTTCCCATCCTGGTCCACTCTGAGTGAGAAATGTCTGCCAAGTGACAGCAGGTTTCTCCACGACGTCAGACTCATTAACCTGCATCTTACAGGATTGAGAATGGCAAAAAGGGAAGGATTACCTTTCAGCTTCACAAGAATTAATCTTACAATCCTTGTTTCAAAATATGAATTAGCAGGTGGCTTACCAATCTTATGTATTCAGCCCAGGTCAAAAGTAAGTGTTCCTTCCAGGTCAACTGGCATAACAAAGTTTAAGAAAATGTTCTACATCCCACTTTGGTGACTGGCATCTGGGTTCTTAAAAGCTAATGAGAAGCCATCTAAGATGCATCAATTGGTCCCAACTCACCTGGAATAAAGGAGAACGAAGAACACCAAAGACACATGAAAAATATTAGCCCAAGAGACAGAAAGGGCCACATAAACCAGAGACTGCATCAGCCTGAGACCAGAAGAACTAGACGGTGCCCGGCTACCACCAATGACCACCCTGACAGCGAACACAACAGAGAGTCCCTGACAGAGGAGAAGAAAAGTATGAAGTAGAACTCCAATTCACATAGAAAGACCAGACTTAATGGTCTGACTGAGACTGAAGGAACCCTCGAAGCCATGGCCCCCAGATGCTCTGTTAACCCAGAACTAAAACCATTCCCGAAGCCCACTCTTCAGACAAAGATTAGACTGGACTATAACACATAAAATAATACTCGTGAAGAGTGTGCTTCTTAGTTCAAGCAGACACATGAGACCAAATGGGCGGCTCCTGCATGAAGGCAGGATGAGAAGGCAGGAAGGGACGGAAGCTGGCTGGATGGACATGGACTCCCTTTATGTTTCTTAATGGTTTTGCTGTTAGGGAGTCCCTGGGTAGCACAAAGGGTTAAGTGCTTGACTACTAGCTGAAAGATTGGAGGTTCAAACCTCCCCAGAGGCACCTCTGAAGACAGGCCTGGTGATCTGCTTCCAAAAGGTCACAGCCTTGCAAACTCTATGGAGCACAGTTCCACTCTGCAACACATGGGGTCGCCATGAGTCAGAACTGACGCAATGACAACTAACAACAACAGTTTCGATTGCTTGGTAGGATGCAAACTGCAGATGAAGTTTTGGATGATTTCACAGCCTCATTCTAACAACACAAGATTCTAGAAAGGAAGTAACAAGAGAAGGCTCTACAAGAGAAAGTAAAGGAACTGAAGAAGCTCTTTACTCTTCAGAACTTCAGATACAGGCTAGAGGCAGGTTCTAATTTGATTATCACAAGTGATACAACTAGTTTCATAGCTCCTTCATTAAAGATAAAGCTTTCTCAGAGTTAGTTCATTATCAAACATGAAAGTTTGAATTAAACAAAACTTAATTAAAAAAAAAAAATGGAAGCAGTGGAGGGGGGCCTGGGAGTGGAACAAATGCTATGTATGAGACGCCTTGGGCTAGGAACTCAAAGCAAATATTCTAAGCCAAAACGCTGGAGAACCTCCCCTGCACTTCCCACTTGCCGCAGAGGCTTCCCTCCGTGTGCTGCTTTCTCGGCTGCCTTTCGGAGAGACAGTCTCAAGCCTTCTCAAATTACTCTGGAGTGCAGCAAAATTAACAACTCTACAAAGCTGAAGTTCTCAAGATCTGGCACCTCCTGATCTGACATGTTAAATTGCCAGGTGATGAACCATTTTGATAGACGTTTCTGAAACCAGATTCTTTTAAACTGACAATTATCAGGATGTTCACATTGCATAGGTACGCCACGAACAAAGTAGTCATCTGTCTTCGAATGAGTTTACAGGCAAAACTGTGAAAGGGATGAACAGAGCAGTGAAAGGTAATTGAGGGGAGAAACTGAAGACTGTTATTTGCTCTAGTTGAGATTACTGAATAGGTAATCACCTCTTTATTGTACACATCATGGGGATGACAGTGATAAACCCCTACTCAACTCAACTCAGTAGAAGAGATTAAGGAAGGGAAAAATAATCTTTTTATTTTTTTCCCACTAGCTACTGAAAGTGGACATCTCCTAGGTGGTGCAAATGGTTAACACACTTGGCTGCTAATCAAAAGGTTGGAGGTTCAAGTCCACCCAGAGGCACCTTGGAAGAAAGGTGTGGTGATCTACTTCCAAAAATCACTCACTGAAAATCCTATGGAGCACAGTTCTACCCTGACACACAGGAAGTCACCATGAGTTGGAGTCCAGTTAACTGGATGGCAACTGTTATGTTGTTATTTTGTTCTGTTGTTTTTACAAAGTGGACACGCGCTGGGGGGAAAAGATTTCCTTGGGCGGTGGGGAGATGGGGAGGAATAACCACAGGCAAAAAGGCACAGTATGTATCAGTCCATCTAAGATTGACACCTTGTTCCAGCAAGTTCTAGGAAGCCAAACAGATGGTCCACTTTTCATACTGATTGATATTTCCCTGGCGAGTTTTAAAACACGAGGATTGACAACTGCTTGCAGTCAGAGCTGAACTGTGTTCTGTGGGCTCGTATCAGGGGTCAATCCATGCTGCTAACTCGGGCCCATAATCAGATGCTGCACTGCACATGTGACCGCCACCCCTGTCCCGCTGCAGAACCACAATTTCAAAAGCAGCAGTCCTCTGGCATATGTTGTTTTTATTCCAAGGCCTACACACAAACTCCTGAAAACGCAGCCCTTCTCTCAAGGCCCTCACTGCACAGAGCAAGCCCCTCTCAATCCTGCACCCCCATCATATTCACACCACAGTGAAAGGGCCAAACATTCTTTTATCAGGGTTAGGTCTTCTCTGCAGGGTTGGGAGGCTGCAGTCGGAGTCTAGCCGTTAAACACATTAATAAAAGATAATGCCTCTCCCTCCCAGGGAGATCCCCTAGAGTGAATGACCCTGTTCCTCCTGCACTGAGGCCAAGCCCTGTATATCCAGTGCCACAATTTTAACAACTGTGTGCATAATTCAGATGTTTCCAAATCCAAACTAGCGACTGTCAGACTATCCCTTCAGCACCAGCTCAGCCACCAGTCTGTTTCAGCTCTCAGGAAGTCCAAAGAACCAGCCTATTAATTTTTGAGGGAATAAGGGAATTGAAAAACAAGGATAAAGAAGAACAACATGGTCCTTCCAGGTGAAACCCTGGTTCTCACCATGCAAAACCGCACTCAGAATATATCCGATTGTTAATCAGACGAGACAATGACTCTTCACTGTGTGTACATTACCAGGCTCCAGCCTTCATATTTTCCTCTGAATCTTAATGAGATCCTCCAGCTGCTATTCACGTGTCATCCTTCGGCCTCTGGATGCACTAAAAGCGGCAGAGTTTACACAAGGTGGCACCCATGCCCTGGGACCGTTGGGCAGGCAGGACCACTGTCTACTTGGGAAGATCCAAAGGCCGGCAGCCTTTTATCGTGTGGGTGCAACAGAGCACACATCCGTTCTGCTCTTATAAATTAAACACATATGACTCCAGTTCGGTTTGATTGTTAAAGCTCGCCACAGCCAGGGGATTTGAAAGTAAGGCTTCCTTTCCACACCTGATGCATCTCACTGCCAGAGGATTCAGAGAGGATGCAGCATGTGCAGGGGGTACGAAAGAGCAAATGAAGACTCAGGCTACGTTTTTCTTTCAGCCTAAGGCAGAGGCTCGATTTCTGGAAACTGAAAGCAAAGCTGAAGGGAGTTCCCGCTACTTAATGCCCTCTCCCTCCTGCGCCTTCAGTGCTATGCCACAGAGCCGGACCTGAGGATGGGCTCGGCTCTTGGTCTCTAAATCCGATGCTCTCTAGTCAATTCCGACTCATAGTGGCCCTGTAGGACAAAGTAGAACTGCCCCCTGGGGTTTCCAAGGGGCAGCTGGTAGATTCGAACTGCTGACCTTTTGGTTAGCAGTCGAGCTCTTAACCACTGCGCCACCAGGGCTCTGTAAATGTCAGCAGCCTGGGGGGGGTGTAGAACTCCTCCGAGCAGCACCTGGATGCAGCCCAAGCCTACGTTTCCTTCTCCTTCTCTTTTCCCTTCTTCCCCTTTTCTCTCGTTGTTCCTCCTTCTCTTCTGCTTATACCTTACAGTTATCAGGAAACAGCTCATGAGTGACAAAGAAACTGCTTACACCTACATTATGAATAAGGAAGTCAATACCTTCTCTCATTCATTCTACCCAAAAGCCATTGCTGTGTTGCCATCTATCAGAATTCATTCATTCATTCATTCTTTCAATAGTTTTTGAGCACTGTAGCAGGCAGAATTCCATGAGGGTTCCCAAAATAGCCAGACCCTGGTGTGCACTCCCTGTATAATACCCTACACTTCAGTGTGGGTGGGACCTGTAACTATGATGGGATATCACTCCCATTATTATGTGACTTTATACGGCAAAAGGGAATCTGCAAATGTAATTAAGGTCAATAACCAGTTAACTTTGGGTTAATCAAAAGGGAGATTATCCTAGGTGGGCCTGATCTAGTCAGGCGAAACCTTTAAAAGAGAGACTGGAGCCTTCCCTGATGCCTCAGAAACATTACCTTGCTGGCTGGAAGAAGCAAGTCATTATGAGTTCCACAGCCCCAAGGCACTGAATTAGGAGCCCTGGTGATCACAGCAGTTAAGTGCTCAGCTGCTAACCAAAAGGCTGGCAGTTCGAACCTGCTCAGCAGCTCTGTGGGAGAAAGACCTGGTCAGCTGCTTCCATAAAGATTACAGGCAAGAAAACCCTATGGGGCAGTTCTACCCTGTCACGTGGAGTCACTATGAGTTAGAATTGACTCAATGGCAACCAATAACAAGGAACTGAATTATGCCAACAACCTTATAAACATGGAAGAAGATCTTAAGCCTCAGATAAGACAGCAGCCTCAGCCGACACCTTCATGGCAGCCTTGTGAGACCCTAAGCAGAGGAGCCAGCTAAGCCATGTCCAAACACCTGACCCACAGAAACTGTGAGATAACAAACGTTTATGTCATTTCAGGCTAAATTTGTGGTAATTTCTTATGAAGCAATAGACAACTAATACAAACACCAATGTGAGTCTGGCACTGCACAGGGAAGCTGGGGAGATATATTCACCAGCTGCAATCAAGCTGACCCTGATTCAGGGCTACCCCATGTGTGCCAGAATAGAACTATGCTCTGTAGAGTTTTCAATAGTTGATATTTTGGAAGCAGATCACCAGGCAGAACTGTGTAAAGGAAGGTCTCATCCTTGTTCTAAAGGAGCCCACAGTCCAGGGAGAAGACAGTCAAATGAATAAGGAAGTACAGTAAAATGGGGTAAATATGACAAAGGGTAAGTATAAAAGTCTATGGGAACAGAGAAGGATGCCTCTAATCTCAGCTGGGTGAAACTGAGAACATCTACAGAGTGGAATCATGGCTTCCAAACTTTTCAAAGGGCATCAAGGTTGACAAAATTTAAAACTCAGAGCTCTAATCAACAATAGCGTTGTGACCATGTTATAATAACCTTCCTGGGTCTCAAAATACACATAGATAATCAGCTTAAAGAATGCAATGACTTCTGTGGAGTTCAGCAGCAGCTGGCAACTTCAGTCAAGAGTTCCAGTCATACAAAGGAAAGACACTTAACCTGTTGCAGTTGAGAAGTCTAACAGTTTACACTGACAACCTGAATTCTACAGGAAAAACAAACAAACACCAAACTTGGAAAGAGACATTCTCATTTCAGACCTACATGATCAGGGAGCATTATTATTAAAATACACTGCCATGCGTGAGAGCCTTCTTGTTTCTCAGGCTTCGGGGGCCACCCCAGAAGTTACATGAGCACAACGTCCATGGCAAACGTCTAATCCAGCTGGCTTTCCTCCTGGTCTCCAGCATGCCTCAAGGCTGCCACTTTCTTTGGTCACAATCAGCATGTGCTTAAGGAATGCTGACTAATTCCGAAGTTTGCCCAGGCAGAACACAGGGAGGTAAATCCACTGCCAAAAATAAAAATGCATTCTGCAGTCAAATATTAGTTACTTTCACATGATGTACTGTTTTTTTTATCCCTGCCAGCACTTTCCTCCCTTACTGTTGTTAAGAGTAGTCATTTCCCCAGAATTTCCCAACAGGGCTTCCTTACTATTTCACCAAAGAGACGAGCTCAAGGGCTCACTAGCTTATTTCACTCTCTCATTTCAGCCAAAAGAGCTTTTATTTTAGGAAAAATTTTTTTTTACTTATTTATTGTTGTAGTTTAAGTGAAAGTTTACATTTCAAGTTAGTTTGTCATACAAAAATTTATACATACATTGTTATGTGACCCTAATTGCTCTCCGTATACTGTGACAGCACACTCCTCCTTTCCATCCGATTTCCCAGGTCCATTCAACCAGCTCCTGATCCTCTCTGCCTTCTCATCTCACCTCCGGACAGCAGCTGCCCATTTAGTCTCATGCATCTACTTTAGCTAAGAAGCACACTCTTCACTAGTATCATTTTATGTCCCACAGTCCAGTCCAATCTTTGTCTGAAGAGTTGGCCTCAGGAATTGTTTTAGTTCTGCGCTGACAGAAAGTCCGGGGGCCATGCTTTCTGGGGTTCCCCCAGTCTCGGTCAGACTATTAAGTCTGGTCTTTTTAATAGAATTTAAGTTCTGCACCCCTCCTTGCTCCTGCTCCATCAGGGACTCATGGTTGTGTTCCCTGTATATTTTAGGAAAATTTTTAAAACAAAGAAAAATATGATGCACCTAAAAATATATTGGGTAAAGGTTTCTGTATCCTTCAATTCAATTTAAATCAATTCCACGAGCACATATTGATCTCCAGCTGTTTTCAAGACACTACACTGGCTGAGGAAGCATTGTTACCATCAGCACCAGCTATATGCAAGGCTTAAGGTCCCTGGGTGGTACAAATGATTTGCACTCCACTACTAACCTAAAGGTTGGCAGTTCAAACCCACCCAGCAGCACTGTGGAAGAAAGGCCTGGTAATCTGCTTCCATAAAGATTACAGCCAAGATTTGTCGCAGCGGTACTACCATCTTTGGCAACCGATAAAAAGTTAAAAGTAAAGAGAGCTTTGGCAAGTCTTTCATTCTGGTCACATACTCTAGACCCATCATCTCTAGGAGACTAAGTCCAGGCATTAAGTAACAACCTGGTGAAAAACCAGATGGTATCTGGTGGAAAACCAGCACCGTGAGTTTAAAGAGCCTGCTATGGCTGCCATCTAGGCGACTAAGTCCAGGTGTTACTCATAGCTATGCTACTTCTCCTCCTTAAACATATGGATTGTGCCCCAGCCGTGGCTGGGCTCACAAGGACTCACTAAGATGCCAGGCCCTGAGGTGTGGAGACAGTAGCTGAGATAATCTTAGACTTTATCTCGCAGAGAAAATTTTACTTTATCCTACCGGACACTTGTTGGACCAGTGGAAACCCTCTTGATTCTTATTTCATTAACTAAACAAAAGGGGGGAAATGTGGGGATATATGCCATTTAAACATGGCTGCACTATTGACAACTGCAGCCCCCAGAGGCCTCTATGCTGCACAGCATGTTGAGACTCGTCCCCAGCATGTTCAGACTTGTCACGACTTGTTTTCCCAAACCTATTGTCCCTTTACTGATTGGCTTGTTTACCTGAATTCGTTCTCCCTTGCCCGCACCCAAAGCCCATTGTTCTGTTATTTGCTTCACTGCTTGCTGTATTGACTATAAATAAATTCCTGGGACTGAAGCCGGGGTCAACTCCTCAGAGGGACCCTCCTGGCCCCAGTTCTCTGTAACAGTTGTGTTTGGTTACTGTCTTCGCCGTCCCAACAACCATCATCGCTGCGACAAAGATTTGGAGGGTTAGGGTCTTAATTTCACAGGACATCCCAGTTAGCTGGCCTAATAACATGCTTAGTGCCTCTGCTCTACCTCCCAATTCCGTTGCATAGTGCCTGGGGACTTAAAAGCTTGCAAGCGGCCATCTGAGGCACAACAATTGGTTTCTATTTGCCTGGAGTGACAGAGGAAGAAGGAGAGTTGGGAATAGGAGGAGGAAATGAAATGCGAGGCTAATTGCCTCCATGAACAACTGCCTCCTTTGCCATGTGACCAGAAGAACTGGATGGTGCCCAGCTACCATTACTGAACATTTTGACCAAAGAGTCTATAGAATCCTCATCAAAAGGGGGAAAATGCAGAACAGAATTTAAAACTCTCATGGACTCCTGACTTAATGGAGCCATGGAGGCTGGATGAGCCCCTGAGACTACTGTCCTGAGATAATCTTTAAACCTTAAACTGAAAATATCCCCTGAAGTCTTCTTAAAACTAAACAATAGTTTAGTTTAACTAGTAATGATACTATGCCCTTTTAAGATCTATCTATATGGGATCAAATGGACAACAACAACTCGAAATATTAGATAGGAGCCTTAGGGAGCAGTGTGTTTATGTTAATGGCAGAGGAACAACTCAGAAAAGGAGGGTGAGAATGGTTGCACAACTTGAAGAATGTAATCAATGTCATTAAATTGTACATGTAGAAACTGTTGACTTGATGTATGTTTTACTGTGTCTTCCCAACAACAACAACAACAACAACAAGAAAAATAAATTATTAGAATAAAGTTTAAAAAAATATTATAGTCAAGAAAATCCTATTGAGCAGTTCTACTTTGTAACACATGGGGTCGCCAAGAGTCAGAATCGACAAAACAGCAATGGATTTATGCAAGGCGTAGAAAATCCTTGCCTGAGGATTTTGCAAGTGTAAATGAGACCATGTCCCACCCCCCCAACACACACACAGCTCTCAGATTTTGCAGATTTATGATGCAGAGCAATGTCTCCTTCAACTTTGAGAGAAAACCATTTGTGTGCAGAACACATGAATGAGAAAGCCCTCCCAAAGCCAATTCTACTGCCATAACCACACCACAATAATCCTTTCTTTAGACAACTGAAGACACATCTCATGGGGGCAGTGATGGTTCAGTGATAGAATTCTCACCTTCCATGTGTGACACCTGGATTGGATTCCCAGCCAACACATCTCATGCAGAGCCGCCACCTGTCTTTCAGTGGAAGCTTGCGTGTTGCTCTGATGCTGAACAGGTTTCAGCGGTGCTTCCAGACTATGACAGACTAGGAAGAAAGGCCTGGAGATCTACTTACGAAAATCAGCCAGCAAAAACCCTATAGATCATAACAGTCCAACTGGTTACCAATCATGGAGATGGCACAGGACCAGGCAGCATTTTCAATCTGTTGTGCATGGGGATGCCATGAGTTGAAGGCTGACTCAATGGCAGCCAACAAGAAGACATACCTCATAGTCTGTGAATCTAAGTCATACAATAGGCTGTCTCACTAAGGTTTTGGATGCATGGTTGAGTTAAAACTCCACTCCTTAAAAATTACTAATCTGGTGGCACAACGATTAAGTGCTCAGTTGCACACCGGTTTGAACCACCCAGTAGCCGCACAATAGAAAAGACCTGGTGATCTGCTTCCGTAAAGATTACAGCCTAAGAGCACAGTCCTCCAGAATGCCAAGTCTGCCCAAGACTTGATTTGCCAGTAGGAAGCTCGGGGTCCCTATGACACCCTCAGTTCTTACCTACAAATCTGAGGTACACACTACCTCTTCAGGATACCAGATGTTTACTAGCTAAGGAGTCCCAGGGGCCCCTCTCACTTTCTACCAGACTCCCCTGGATTCAATTAATATGGTAGAAGTCCTGTTTAAGCTTAGTTTCAGGGATATAAATGAGATGCATTAGGGAAGGACCATTTTCCAAAAAATGAAGACACCACTCTCCCACACACTATCTTCACCAACCAGGAAGCCAATGGAGCTTAGGTGTGGGGTCTCAATACATAGTGATGATTAAATCAAGACAACCCCCTCCCTTGAGGGCAGCTGGGTTAGCCTTTCTAGGGATAGCAACACCCATCTGAGTCAATTTATCCAATGTTTCAAAGGTTATCCCAGGAACCAAGGACAAAGATCAATTCTTTGGGTAAATTTAGTTGCAATTTAAATTTGCAACAGAGCAACTCTTCATAGCCTCCAAGCAGACCAGGCCAAGACCCATTGGCCAAGAATCAGTTCTGGACTCCACTCTGGTTGTTGCCAAGATGGAACCAGAAAGGCAAATTATTAGCCAGGGCAAACTGAGCTGCCCAGTACAAAATAATTTATTAAAAATTTTACTTAATTGTATAAAAGGCACAATGCATTTGGTTAAACCAATATATTAAAATACATGTGACCTGACACAAAATATCACTAAAATAATGAAGGTACTGTGCTCCTTTAAAATAAAATTAAAAAAAAATACTCTTCCATGAGACCAAACGGTCAACAATTACTTTAAAACTAAGATGAGACCGTAAGGGGGCAAGGAAAAGAGATGAGTGGAAATGAAACCAGAATGGAAATAATGTTCGTGCATTGTGAAGAACGTAACCAATGTCACTGGACAATTGGTGTAGAAATTGTGGAATGGGAACCTAAACTGCTGTGTAAACCTTCACCGGAAACAATACAATATTAAGAAAAAAAAAAAAGATTACAGCCTAGAAAACCCTATGGGGCAGTTCTACTCTGTCACATGGGGTCGCAATGAGTCGAAATCAACTCGATGGTACCTAACAACAACATGAGAAATCTTTTAAGATGTACATGATGGCAAAAGTAATACTGGCATATAAAAAATTAAAAAAATAAATTACTAATCTGCAGCAGAGAATACAATGATTGGCGCTACAGACGTCAGAGGGGGCCAGCACAGTATCCTGAAGTACTCAGCATCACAGCATCTGTACTCTTAATGGCTGACTTAATGATGTCAAGGCATTAACAAGGTTGGACTCACATGAGAGTAAAAGTAGACCCTAGGAAGGACTGCCACCCAATCAAAGAAGGTGGTTCTTGTCCGTCAGGCATATTTTAATTCAATTTTTTCCATCAATTTTATTATTCATTGGCCAAAAGAAGCTGTTATTCTAACATTCAAGAATGTACTTGTAAACATTTCATGTAAACCTGCTCCAAAGACTAAGACTAAGCAGAATCTTTATTATTACTGCTGCCAAAAAGAATTTTGCTGACTGAATTTATCCAAACAGACAAGGAAAAGATTAAGAAAAACCAATAAATATCTCATACACCAAAATGGAAAAAAAAACAAACTAATTCCAGGCAACCAAAATTAAACAAGTGAGTGTTTCACAATTGGTTTTAAGTTACATGGGTTGACTTTTTAAGATCTTTTAAATCATTACAGTTTGTTTATCTTCCTTTTACAAACTTTAAGAACATGCATAGTATAGTTTATATGTTTAAAGAAACGGAGTAACTGAGAGGGAAATGCTTAAAAAAGGAGGGAAAAACATCTACAATTATTTTAAGTCTCCAAGTGAATGAAGGGAAAAAAGCGTCCTGTTTATCAGTCAACCACACAACATAAACTGAAAATGTCACATCTTTCCTGATCATGAGATCCAAAATAACCCAACCCTGTTCTTTTCCTTCATGTCACTTGTCACTGTGTCATTATATACCTCTAGGTTTCTCCACCACTAGACTAACTGGCAGCCCCAGGAGGGTAGGAACCATACTTTGTTCATCACTGTATACTAAGCATCCAGCATGACCCCAAGGAGCCCTGATGGCGCAGTGGCTAAGCACTGGGTTGCTGAACGAAAGGTCAGCGGTGCGAATCCGCCAGCCACTCCGCCAGAGGAAAAGACCTAGTCATCTGCTCCTGTAAAGATTACAGCCTAGGAAACCCTATGGGCAGTTCTACTCTGTCCTACAAGGTCACTATGAGTTGTAATCAACTCAATGGGTGTTTTTTTTTAACATGGCGCCTGGCATTCATTTATTCATTTATTGACTTATTGAACTCAAATATTTACTGAGCTACTACCACAAGGCAGATACTGTTCTAGGAATTAGGGATCCATCAGTGAACAAGAGAAAAAGAAAAACAAGGTCTCTTTCAGTATTTTATGGTAGAGAAGGAGAAAGACAAGAAAGAACCAAACAACAATACCAGTAACAAATAATAAGAGCTAACATTTATTGTTTCTAATTTGCTGGGCACTGCTCTATGCTTTTTACATATTTCATTCCCAACAGTCCTTTGAGATGGGTACTATTACCACTTCTCTTCTGCAGACAAGGAGATAAGAGCACCGAGGGGTTATGTATTGGCCAAGGTCACTACGCTAGTAGGTGGAGGAGCAGGAATTCTCACACAGACGATTATGGTTCCAAGCCACTGTGCACACTGCTATATTATCACATGCAGTGGTAAGCTGTTGGAAGGGACAAGTTCAAGAATAGTTTACATATAAAACCCAAAAATAAAAGCAGTTCCCTACTGATGTACTGCTGCAACTGTTCTTTATCTTCAACAAAATTTTCCTTGCATGTGATATTAATGATATTGTTCGATAATTTCCACTTTCTGTTGGGTCACCATTCTTCGGAATGGGCACAAATATGGATCTCTTTCAGTCAGTTGACCAGGCAGCTATCTTTCCAATTTCATGGCATCGACGAGTGAGAGCTTCCATTGTTGCATCTATTTGTTGAAACATCTCAACTGGTACTCCCTCAATTCCTAGAGCCTTGTTTTTTGACAATGCCTTCACTGCAGCTTGAACTTCTTCCTTCAATACCATCGGTTCTTGATCCTTCAATACCTTGCTACCTCCTGAAATGGCTGAGTGTCGATTTCAACAAGTTTGGGGAGGGGTTGCACAACTCAGTCTTTAACACTAAGGTATTCATATTGCTAAGCAGAATTTGGGGAGCCCTGGTGGCGCAGTCATTAACTACTCAGCAGCTAACCGAAAGTTCAATGGTTTGAACCCATGAGCCACTCCACAAGAGAAATACGTGGCAGTCTGCTTTCGTAAAGATTACAGCCTTGGAAACCCTAGGTGTGGCAGCTCTACTCTGTCCTATAGGGTCTATAGGGTCGCTATGAGTCGGAAATGACTCAATAGCAATGGATTTGGTTTTGGTTTGGCTTAAGCAGAATCTGCCTTTAGATTTCCCTGCTCTCCACCCAGCATCTCTCTCTTTCACCAAGAGCTAAGACACCATGCCATGCCATAGGCTGTTACCCAAATTAAAGTCACAAGGTTTACAGAAGTGTTGCAGTGAGTCTCAGGACAGCTGAAGTCAGCGTATTTGCTCAGGGGACCATAGTCTTAGAGGACCCTCAGCTGTTTCCCAGGCAGCCTGGGGAGTTGAGTGAGAGGCTTCCCCTCAAAGAGCAGCAAGCTCCAGGCTGGGTGGGTACCACCAATGCCCTGTCGGCAGCTAGGATAAGGAGTTCCATGCACCGCCTGGGCAGGGGTACAAGGAGGAAGAGGGGTACAGAATGTGGCCTCACCCCTGAGCTGGCAGGTCAAGGGAACAGAGAGACAACTGTATCAGCAAAGAGATGCATTCCCAGACTAGTGACAGGGACAGATGCAGACCCTCAGCATGGGTGGGGATTGAGATCAGTGAGAAGCCCCCTCCCCTCCAAAAATAGCTCCCCTTTGTGGGGACTACAATTCAAAGAACAGCTATTACCAATGTCTCACACATGTGCACACACAAACCAAGTGCTGTGTACTTAGAATCTGTCATCATTGTCCTCATCACAGCAAACCCATGAGAATGTTTGTCATGGATTGAATTGTGTCCCCCAAAAATATCTGTCAACTTGGCTGGGCCATGATTCTCAGTATTGTGTGGTTGTCCTCCATTTTGTAATTGATATAATTTCCCTACGTGTTGTAAATCCTAATCTCTGCCTGTGGTTAATGAGGCAAGATTAGATTATGTTAAAGAGAATTAGGGTGGGATGTAACACCCTTGCTCAGGTCACATCTGTGATCCAATGTAATGGGAGTTTCCCCAGCATGTGGCCTGCACCACCTTTTATCTTAAGAGAAATAAAAGGAAAGGGAAGCGAGCAGAGTGGGGGACCTCATACCACCAAGAAAGCAGTGCTGGGAGCAGAGCTCGTCCTTTGGACCCAGTGTTCCTGTGCGGAGAAGCTTCTAGTCCAGGGGAAGATTGATGAGGAGGACCTTCCTCCAGAGCCAACAGAGAGAGAAAGGCTTCCCCTGGAGACAACACCCTGAACTTAGACTTCTAGCCTACCAGACTGTGAGAAAATAAATTTATCTTTGTTAAAGCCATCCACTTGTGGTATTTCTGTTATAGCAGCACTAGATAACTAAGACACATTTTATTACTTTGGGTACTCAGATGAGAAATCAGGGGCTCAGAGAAGGAACGGCATGACATGCCTAAAGTCACCCAACTAGTAAGTGATTGAGCTGGGATCTGAACTCGACCTGTTAAGACTCCAAATCCATAACCTATTACGGTTTTAAACCTTACAGATGGTCACAGCAAGAAAAGGATGAGAGCCAGTGTACAAAGACATGCTGATTTGAGCATGAATTTAAGTATTTGACTCTAGGTGAGCCTCTGTATAATGCATAAGTCTACAAAGCCCCACAGCACTTAGAAATGACACACCTAGTCCACTTTGGAAAAAGCCAGGGCACACAACTAACGTTTCTCCAGGTGCCAAGAGCGCAAAAGGCAACATGGAAGACAGAGCTGCTGCCCATCACTCAAGAGTCTACCCCTGAATCTCTTCCGGTGCTCAGACTGACGGACGTCACTACAAGTACCACTGACAACTGCTCTCTTGGCACACAGCACTCAATAGAAACATTCCACTTCTAAAAATGAAAGCAGAGAAACATATCCCAAGACCCACAAACTACCCTTAATGCAGACCTGTCCCTTCACTGGGATGGGTTATTTGCACTAACTCTTAACAGCCAAGATGCACAAGATACCCTAGGCAGTTATGTGTTTCTAAGTTCCTGTAACATATTTATAGGCCGTAAAGGAGTTCTTTTTTTGTTTAGTTGTTTTTTGTTTTTTGTTTTTTTAATGTTTAGTTAATTATTCTTTGAAAGATGAGTTCTAGGCTGGTCTAGGTGATTCAGTGTTATACAAATCCATCACCAAGAGGGCCCAGGGCAACCAGCTACTGGCCTTTAATCAGTCCCTGAGAAAGATGGAGAAGGGAGAGAGGTGAAGCCCGTCAACTGGAGAAGGCCAACGACAGAGCAACTTCAAAATGGGGACAGGACTAGAAAGTCATCCCCTCCCATCTTTTAATTTTAGACACTCCTCCCCCATCATAGTGAAATTCAGGAAGAATTCATCAAAACATAAACAAAAGTTTCTGTAGTCACCATGCTGTTCAAGAATCCATCCCACCTCATCTATGTTTTCACATTGCCTCTTCCAAAACTCCAGCACTCTTTGTCAGTTCTGCTCTTCACCCCGGAACATAACTTGTACACTTCTGCTTATAACAGAATAAAGGGAAACTTGTTTTTTTTTTCAATCAATCAGTAGCTGCTTGAAAAGTTTCCTCCATATCTCCAGCACTATGCTAGGCCCTGCAGAGAATTAAAAAAGGAGTACAGAAGGAGTTCCTCATGCACAGAGTGGGGCATTTTAGGGGCAGAAAGACCTGGTTTAATTCTGATCTCTTCATTTATCAGCTCTGTGACCTTTAGCCAATTGTTTACACTGCGCATCACTTTTTTGGACACCTGATATCTAATTTTTAGCAGCAGGGTGAGGATCAGCGAGATAATATGTTAAATCACCTCTGCTGTATGCCATAATAAAGACACAGTAAATGTCAGTTACCTTTCTTTTCTACTCCCTTCCAGGAGTCAGAAAAGAGTAGAATATGGCCACTCAGGTCAAACTGGATTTGGATTCCAGTTTCTCCACTCAGTAGCTATGTGGCCTTTGGTATTTCTCTCAGAGCCTCAATTTTCTAATCTGTCAAATGGGGAGAAAATGTGTACTTCAGTATAAGATTGTTTTGAGGATTAAATGAGAGAAGCCACATAAAGTGCATAGCACAATACCCGACTCAATAAATATTAGCAATCATTATTGTTATTTCTAAGGAGTCCTGGTGGTTCAAACCCACCAATTTCCCTTAACTTCTCATTTGCTATGTTCCCAATCTCTTTCATTTTTTACAATATTGCAGCCTTGATCTGAACATAATAGACATTTAAAAACATGTGTCGTATTAAGGAGCTCTATGAAAGGTCACTGGTTTGAACGCACCAACAGCTCAGCGAAAGAAAAGACCTGGGGATCTGCTCCCATAAAGATCACAGCCCAGGAAGCCCTATGGGGCAGTTCTACTCTGCTCTCTAGAGTCACTATGAGTCGGAATCAACTGGACAGCACGCAGCAACATCACTATTTCTTAACTGGCGAGAAAAGACATGAAATTAAAGAACAATTTAGAATCAGCCTAATCATTGTCAAGCACCTGTTATAGACCAAATACCTGAAGTTCTGCGAAGATGAAGCCAAGTGGGGAAGAGGAAGGCTGGCGCTCAGGGCATCAAGGAAAAGACAGGAGCTGAGATTCTGAGATGACCGACTGGGGACAGAGAGCTTGGTTTGATTTTCTGTTGTACTGTTTTCTGTGTTATTTTATATGGCAACTGCAGAGAAGAAAGGAAAGGTATAATCCAGGGCTTCTAATCTGTTCTAACAAGTTCCCAGGCAATGCTAATGTTTCTGGTTAAGGACCAATTCTGAGACCCAGTGTAAACAATTGGTTTTCAAAATTTATTATAAATAAAAATCACCTGGGGATCTTATTAAACTGTAAATTCTGATTCACTGTATCTGGGGTTGAAATGCAAATTCTCAGCAGGGGTTTGAACCAGAACAAACAGGTTCGAAGCCCTGGTACAATGAGAGGCAAAGTGAAGACACTTAACCTGGAACATGGGGAGCCTTTAAAAGAAAGGCGTGCTGGAGCCACGCAGGCCCGTGAGGAGGACTAGAAGAAAACCGAGTAGTTTCAGTCCGGTAGCATCAGATTCCAAAGGCCCAACAGAGCCATTGTCGGGCAGCTGGCCTGGGGGAGGAGTCAGGAGAGGGCCACAGGAGTCTCTGCGCAGGGCGTGTGCAGAATCACAGCTGTGATTTAGGAAGCTTGGAAGTGATAGGCCACATGGACTGGCTTACTGAAATCTGGGTCCCTGTGCTCCAGAATACAAGCAGGGTAGATAGAGGTGGTTCAACGCCACTCTGCTTGTCTCCCTGCGGCAAGAGTTAGCCAAAGTGCTCCATTTCCCCCAATAAAGGGCAGCTCTTCATAATGATGGCATGCTTGGCTGGAAAAACTAAAGCTTTAGAATCAGACAACTGGCGTCAAACCGTGGCTCCTCCACTTTCTACCAGGAATCTTGGGCAAGCTGCTTAACATCTATGAGTCTCAGTTTCTGCACAGAAGAAATTTAAGGTAAGTGATATCTATCTTGTAGACTGGAGCCCTTGAGTGGTGCAAACAGTTAACACACTTAGCTGATAACCAAAAGGCTGGAGGTTTGAGTCTACCCCAAAGTACCTCGGAAGAAAGGCCTGGCGATCTACTTCCAAAAAATCTGCCACTGAAAACCCTATGGAGCACAGTTCCACTCTGACACGTGGGGTCACCATGAGTCATAACTGACTCTACAACAGCTGGTTATTATATCTAGAACTATAATATTTTATTAGTAAGACTACATAGAGAAGGAGACGAACTGCTTCAAAATAAGGAAAATAATATCAAAGAACCTGTTCTCTAAAATAGAAGTATCAATCTTCTAACAGTTGGCATTGATTCAGCCATAAGGTAAAAACAGTTATTCCACGTTTTAGAACAGCTTGACAATCAAGGAGCAGCAGCATGCAGAGAGCTAAAAAGGTATTGGAAATAAATGCTCTACTTGGTAAGTTGGATAGCGGGTAAATAGGTGGTTTTTTTTTAAATCAACTTTATTAATATACAGTTTACATATAATAACATGCACCCATTTTAAGGGTAGAGCTCGGTGAGTTTTGACAAATTTAAGCACCTGAGTATCACCATGACAATCAAGACATAGAACATTTCTGTCACCCCTTGGAGGTGTACCCCTTCTCTAGCAATCACCGCCCCACCCCCAGCCACAGGGCTTCTATTTATTATCATTATTTAAATCATGTGTGCATGTTGTATACCAAACCCAAAAAACTTGTTGCCGTCAAGTTGATTCTGACTCATGGTGACCCTACAGGACAGAGCAGAACTGCCCTGTAGGGTTTCCAAGGACCGGCTAGTGGATTTGAACTGCCTACCTTTTGGTTAGCAGCCGAGCTCTTAACCACTGTGCCACCAGGGCTTTGCATGTTGTACAGACTCCTCTTTATCCATGCTGTATTTCATAATTTAAAAAAATTAATGCTGTATTTGGCCCACTAAAATGAATGACAAACATTAAAGACCTTACTGACAAAATGTGTAAATCAAAGTTCTGAGAGAGTTTCTTGGCATGAAAGTTAAAAAGAAACCCACCGAGCACTGTAAATCCTTGAAAGGGCAGCAGTGTGGGCAGCTGACAAAGCCTGAGACCAGGATAAGCCGGTCTGATCTGGGGACCTGGTGTGGCACTAACTGACTGGGGACATGGGTAAGTCACTTCACTTGTCTCCATTTCAGTTTGTTCTTTATAAAAGGTGGCTTTCTACAGTCCCTTATCTACCACCTGTCCAGTTTGTCACACTGTGGTGGCTTGTGTGCTGCTCTAATGCTGGAAGCTATGCCACCAGTATTTCAAATACCAGCAGGATCACCCATGGTGGACAGGTTTCAGCAGAGCTTCCAGACTAAGACAGGCTAGAAAGAAAGGCCTGGTGATCTACTTCCAAAAATCAGCCAATGGAAACCTTACAGATCACTACCGAATACTCTCCAGCCGGACTCAAACATGCCAACGATCTTGAGGGGGGTGCAGGACCTGGCAATGTTTTCATTCTGTTATATGGGACTGCCATGAGTTGGAGCCGACTCAACGGTAACTAACAACAACAACAGTCTAATTCATCATCCAAATCAGGATGTGTTAAAAGGAGATGCAATTATTAACTAGGCCAGGGTAAAAAAAACCCACTGCCATCGATTCTGACTCATAATGACCCTATAGGGCAGAACAGAACTGCCCCCACAGGGCTTCCAAGGCTGTAAATCTTTACAGAAGCAGACTACCACATCTTTCTCCCAAGGAGTGGCTGGAAGGTTCAAACTGCCGACCTTTTTGGTTAGCAACCAAGTGCTTTTAACCATTGCGCCACCAGGCATCCTTAGGCCAGAGAACAAGCTGTAAATCCAGACTGTCCCAGGCAAACCTGGACTCATGAGCATGTGACTTATAAGCATGCTATAGCAGAGCTTTCTGAAAGAGAGCTTGCACAGAATTAAACAAAATGATATGTCTGAAAGTCGAAGTCCTTTACCCAGAGGCAACAGGACTTGTCAGTCCAACCCGATCTACCCTGTGGCATTAAGAGACTACAAACAAGGCTGCCCAAGGAGAGGAGGGGTTTGAGACACAGATCCAAGACACGGCATGTGCTGGAACTATGAAACCACCTTATAAAGACCTAGGCTGCCTGATTATCACAGCACTGAGCTGGGTTATGCTGCCTTTGTCACTCACCCTCCTAAGAGGGAGACATTATCCGGGCATGTTACCTCAGAACTCCCACTGTGTAAATTTCATATTAAGAAACCAAGTGTTCATTAGCATACTGATCCCAAGGGCTTAGTCCTGGTATTCCATTTCCTTTCAGAACAAAGCCGGGGGAGGGCGGGAGTGGAGACCAACAGCAAGTCTTCACAGATGCCTACCAAATTTCCGAAAACATACCAGGCTTAGGCACACTGGCGCTCAGAGAGTTACAGCATGGCACACTTCTTATGTGAGAATCACTCATTGTGAATATGGAAAGAAACCACACCTCAGAGGTTATTACAAGACCATAACCACCGGAACGACTGATACAGACACAACGAAAATTAACTTTGATTGATCCAGACTTTCAAAACACTAGGAAAAAAAGAACATAATTGCCTTAAATTGCATGCCGAGATTATCATCCATACCTCCCAGGGAACTACACAAAGATGAGTCTCCTAGCCTTCTATTGTACAGACCCTAAATTAAAGTCAGTGCGCACGTACACCAAATAAGTTTTTTTAGCCAGAATCCTGTGCTGCCTTGCTATTTTATTTATAAAATCATAAAAGCAATAATATATTGAAGGATCTTCATTAAAAAATAAGATGCATTTTTAGAACACAAATCAATGATTCTTACTACTTAATAAAACAGCTTTTAGAATATAAGTACTTGCATTCCAAAGGAAATGTTCTAGAACGTAAACTACCTGGTCTCTCACCCGATGCTATACCTTTAACTCTTCCTGGAGGAAGTAAAATCCAGAAAATTTTCAATAGACTGTTGAGTTGGGTTATGATATAAAGTCTAACAACAAAAACGTTCGTATCAAAATCAGAAACCCAAGTACACCTACATTTTTTTATAATAGACACCTTGGAGAATTTTAAAATCTAACCATTGTTCCGTGCTTTGAAACACAGTTCTTAGACATGCAGTCCACTAGCTGGCCAATACAAAGGTGAAGAATAGGCTAGAACTCCCCATACATACACCTGGGTCCTTTGCCCTCACAATGGAGGAAATAACATTAGTCAGATCCTTGCTTTAGACCTTGCTCAGCAATCTCTGTGTGAACCCAAGACTCCAGACAAGGTGCTCTGAACTTCACTCTCATCTGCAAAATCTCCTTCTCTGGTCACTTGCTCCAGCTGTTCACATTCAGTGACAGTACAGTCGAGCATGGCAGGAGACCCCAGCACTGCCTCAGCAACAGCTCTGACCCCTTCAGCTTGGGAGCTGGTTCCAGCTGTCACTCTGTCTTTACTGGCTCTACCCACATACTCAGACTGCTTAACTGACACATTTCCTTATCAGAACAATGGTGCCTAGGTGGTTCTGTGGGAGAATTCTTGCCTTCCATTTGGGAGACCTGGGTTCGATTCCCAGCCACTGCACCTCATGTGCAGCCACCACTCGTCTGTCAGTGGAGGCTTACGTGTTGCTATGATGCTGAACACGTTTCAGTGGAGCTTCCAGAACTCAGATGGTCTACTTCTGAAAATCAGCCAATGCAAACCCTATGGATCACCACAGTCCAATTCTGCTGTGCGTGAGGCTGCCATGAGACGAGGGCTGTGAGTCAGAGGGAAGGCTGTCGTAACAATTAAATAAGAAACCATCCTGGACCAAGACCTGACCCTGCCTAACAAACCCATTCTGTTTCCTTATCAGAAATTTGGGGATAATGCTGAACTTATCACAAGGTTTTTAATTAAGTAATTTTTGATTAAAATTCAAAATAAATGTTGGAAGCCAGTAAAATAGTGAGAAAAGAAGAGACAGGTTTAAATCTATGCATCTGCTCCTAAATCTCTGCCTCCTCATAGACATTTCCTCACATCTTCTTAGAGAGGAACCGCTGGCTATACATCTTCAGAGCAGGTGCCAAGAACATAAAAAGATGCACAAATGGTTTTTTGCCAAGAGCATAAAAAGGTAATCACTTTTTTTGAAAATCTGGAAGAACTTTTAAATCAATGGCAGGACTGTTGCAGAGGGCTGTGAGCTGCACTCCAAATCCTCCTCTGAGGCCCACCCAACCTCCTTCCCACCCCTCCAATCCCGTGGCCAAAACAAGCTCCATCCAGGGCACCCTTCAGCTGAATACATGATGCGGCACAGAAACACCGCTCCCCCTTATCCACTGTGAAATTCCGGGACTCATTCTTCTCTATCCTACTGTCCCCCTCATGATTTCTCTTGGCCTGATACATTCAAATCAGACCTAAGAACACTGTTGAGCTGAGGAATGAATGGCAATAGCTCAGAAACGCAGAAGATGCCCGTTCAGGTCCTGACTCAACCACTTACTGACAATATAACCCAAGGAACATTGTTTCATCATCTTGCCTCATTTCATAACCTAGCCTCGGCTGCCTCACATACAATGTGCAGTCGTAACACCATCTACTCTCCCATCCTCCAAAGACTGTCAAAAAAATATAAAGAAATGCTTACACACACTGAAAGCAAGTACAGCCAAGCCCAGTGGATATTAGGATTATGTTTCGAATGTCACAGTATTTCTAGGAAATTATCTAGTCTTGAGCCCTTGTGGCATAATGGTTATGCGCTCAGCTGCTAACCAAAAGGTCGGTGGTTCAAACCCATCAGTAACTCCACAGGAGAAAAGGCCTGGCAATCTGCTCCTGAAAAGATTACCCCATTGCCATCGAGTTGATTCCGACATAGCAAACTATGGCACAGAGCAGAACTGCACCATAGGGTTTCCAAGACTATAATCTTTACAGAAGTAAACCGCCACATCTTTCTTCTGCAGAGCATCTGGTGGGTCAGAACCATGACCTTTAGGTTAGCAACCCAGCTTAACCACTGCACTACCAGGGTTTCTCTCATAAAGATTGTAGCCTAGAAAACCCTATGAGGCCATTCTACTCCTATAGGGTCACTGTAAGTCGGAATCGACTTGAGGGCACACAACAACATCATCTAATCTTTATCTGCTTCATAAAATTTAATCTCTTCTCTGAAGATGCTGTTAGTTGCTGTCCTGTCGATTCCAGCTCATGGTGACCCCATGTGTGTCAGGGTAGAACTGTGCTCCATAGGGTTTACTATGGCTATGACCTTTCAGAAGCAGAATGCCAGGCCTGTATTCCGAGGTGCCTCTGGTTGGGTTCGAACCACCAATCTTTCAACTAGTAGTCGAGCGCTTAACCACTTGTGCTACCCGGGGACTCTTTCTAAAGAGAATGGAGTCTAATAACAATAATAGCAAATGTCAATGTGAGGCCCTGACCCAAGCACTTTAGATACATGTTAACTCATTTACCCCTCACCATGTCATCAGCGGTTCGAGTTCTCGCAAAATTCTGTCATGAGATCTCCTGTGTCATTTCTATCACCAAGGCCATATTTTCCAACTACAGATCCTTCTTCTTTGTTTCCAACCTTCACACTCCAATCATCAGTAATTATCAATGCCTCTTGATTGCATGTTTGATCAATTTCAGGCTGCAGAAGTTGGTAAAAATCTTCAATTTCTTCATCTCTGACCTTAGTGGTTGGTGCATAAATTTGAATAACACTTGTATTAACTGGTCTTCCTTGCAGGCAAATGGATATTATCCTATGACTGACTGCTGTACTTCAGGATAGACCTTGAAATGTTCTTTTTGACGATGAATGCAACACCATTCCTCTTCAATTTGTCATTCCTGGCAGAGTAGACCATATGAATTGATGGCCTCTAGATTTCTAAATTCCCTGTTCAGGCTGCAGTAGTCAAGAAAGGCATTTCAGAAGCAGATGAATTTGATCTACCTATGGAAGGATGGGTGGAACCTAGATAACAGTAATAATAGCTAAGAGCTATTGAGCCCCTGCTATGGTTAAAATAGAACACTTGGAATGCATTAAATGAGGTAATATATATAAAGCACTTGGAACAATACCTGGCTACAGAGAAAGCACACAGTAATGTTAGCTATTGTTATTACAGTGTTGTCCTCACAACTCTAGTAAGTACTTACTATTATTCCCATTTTATAGGTGAGGAAACTGAGGCTCAGGAATTAAGTTATACGGCCAAAGTGAAACAGTTTATAAGCAACAAAGCCAAGATCTGAGCCTAAGTCTTTGAGGCTCAAGAGACGTGGCTTTTAACCACTAAGCTGTAGTGATGGAAGAAGAGGGAAGGAAGACCCTCTGGCTAAATGCTGAAAGGCTTTATCTGAAAACGACACTTGTTAATAAGAATACTGTATCTGTAAAATACTTTCACGTATATTATTTCTTTAATCTTCACCCAATGTCTATTTTTTAATCATCGGCAGCTCCTTACATACAATAGGTGCTCAAAAAATGCTGAGTAGTTTTACTTTACTTGCTAAGTTAAGCAATATTTGATAAAGTAAAATCCCTGCCTATCTCTTTCGGAATTCGTTATAACTCATTTGACTTCCGGCTGTAACATAGCTTAGCACATACTTGCAAAAGTTGTTTTTATTATTGTTGAGAAAAAGAACTCAGAGACTTTAGGTAGTACAAATAGTTAACCCACTCAGCTGCTAAGAAAAAGGTTAGAGGTTCAAGTCTACCCAGAAGTGCCTTGGAAGAAAGGTCTGGTGATTTACTTCTGAAAAATCAGCCACTGAAAACCCTATATGGAGCACAGTTCTACCTAACATACACAAGGGGTTGCCATAAGTGACAGCTGACTCCACAGCAACGAGTTTTGGTTTTAGGGATCCCCCAATCACCAAAAAGAAGATTCTAAATTTGACAGAGACAGAAGGAAGGCCCAGACAAGCCAGAGTCATCCATTTTAAAGGTAAATGTGGCTCTGTCACCCTTTCATAGCACGTCTAGGCACTCCATAGCATTTACTGAGACTCTACCACAGGCCCAGGCGGGAGCTAGAGCCAGCGCTGTGCTAGATCGGAATGCTGACAGAAGAGGCCTAGTCCCTGGCCTTGTGGAAGGCAGCACTGAGGTCAGTTCACCCAGGCTTGGGGAGGAGCGGCAACTGCCAGCCACACCAGGCATGAGCGGACAACGTTGAGGAGTAAAAAGATGCTGGGAAGAAAAATAAAGTCAGCACTGGGAAAAATGGCAGCAGATCAGCAGGATGTGCACAAGCAGGAGATGGCATCACCATAGAACCGATGGTGGATGCAACGTGTGGAGACTAAGAGGGGACTGTGAGCAGGAGAGAGAAGGAACAGTTCACTGTTTATCCAGCACTTTCTGTGCTGGGTGTAGAGGGCATACAAAGATAAGGAAAAGTTGTCCCTGCCCAGCCAGGCCTCACTGGCCAGTTAAAGAGGAAAGAGCTTAAACATGGGAAAAATACCAAAAAGGGAAGGCAATAAAACAAAACATGCCACAAGAAAAGGATGCAAAAGATGCCTTAAGGCCATGCATGATTCAGTGTTCAAGATTTGCAAGGAGAGGTGGGTAGGGGTGTTTATTTGGGGCAGACTTGGGGAGGGGATTAAAATGAGAGTGGGATACGTAGACTCTAATAAGGCAGAAAGTAGGGAGGAAGTGAGGTAGATGGCTTACAAGGGCGAATAAAGGCAATCTAGAGGGAGGTCCAGTCAGGCAATCTGTTGATGGTGCTATCTTTGAACTTGCCACTGCTGCCTGAAGGGATAAAGTGAGCTAAATCAGAGCTAAGCTGATTGAACTAGGTCAGATGTACTGATGCTATTCCTAACCCCCGTATGGTATAAACATCAAAAAACACCAAAGAATATTATAAGAATACACTGTGTAGCAATACTGTATGTATCACACTGCAGATGATTAGAAAACCAAAGATGTGGGCCTCTTTCTGCCCATTCATGTGAGGCAGTGAAGAAGAAATCAAATGACCCAGCAAGACCACTCATAGATATATACCCAAAAGAATTGAAAACAGCAACACAGAAACTTGTATACCTATATTCACTGCAGCATTATTCACAATAGCCAAGAAAGTGTAAACAACCTAAATGTCCAACAGATGAATGGATAAACCAAATGAGGTATTGTGAGGTATAGAGAGAAATTTGGCCTTTGTTCGTAGTTCCTGAGACATGGACCACACAGGACGCTAATGAATGACGGCTAATTAGAGGGACCACCTGGTGGCCCCGTGTTGACCAGCCTCAGGAGGCATGGTATAACCTATCATGACCATGTGGTAAGGCCCACCACAAAAGCCCGGAGAACTGGGGCTCAGGGAATTTACTGGTTGAGGGCTTCCTGGCTGACAAGAACATCTGCTCCTGCCCTTGGGACCTGGAAGCTTCACGTTGGGAACACATCCAGACATCGCCCTATGGATCTCTTCATTTGTATCCTTTTTGGCTATAATAAATCTGTAGGGATAAGTATGGTATACTCTCGGTGACTTCTATGAGTCGTTCTAGCAAATTATGGAACCCCAAGAGGAAACAGGAGCCAGCAGGTCAGAAAACAAGGGTATCATGTGGAATCCTGTGCTTGCAGCCAGCATCCTGAAGATGTAATAGAAAACCAGCCTGAATCTGTAGCCAGCAGGTCAGAAGGCTGGGGTGTTGGATAGACTCCCCAAACTTGCAGCTGGCATCTGCCTACCTGGCAGTCTGAAGGATGGTGTCCTTTTAACTTCTGAGCTGTGACCGAGTTCCAGGTGGCTAAGGCCAGTGAGAGAATGCCGCAGGGGCAGCTCGTGACAAGGAGAAGTAGGAATGTGAGGACTGGATCAATCTCCACATTTTGGGGATCGGATTTATACTGTTCCTTGCTGCACGGCTATATACATACAATGGAGCATTAGTTATAAAGAGGAACGAAGTCCTGATACACGCTATGACATGCAAGAACCTTAAAAATATCATTCGAGTGAAGTAAGTCAGTAACAAAAGAACAAACCGTGTGAGATTCCACTTGTATGAAATCGCTAGAACAAGGCAATACATAGAGACCAAAGTTTATTGGTGGTTACCAGGGACAGGCAGAAGGGAGAGGGGAAGGGGGGAGTCACTGCTTAGGGGACACTGAGCTTCTGTTAAGGGTGATGGGAAAATTTGGAAATGGCTAGTGGTGATGTTTGTAAAACATAATAATGATCAGTCAATGTCACTGAATTGTACATGTGAAGAATGCTGAGAAATGGCAAATGTTTTGTTACATATATATTTACCACAACAAAAAAGAAGACGAAATCCAAGATAGCTGGTGGGTAATACGTTGGAGATTCAATGTGCTGGAGCACCCCCCATTCTGTTTCATCTCGCACCCCCTCATAGGTACCCCTCTAGCAAAGGGGGCTCAGGAACAAGAGCAGGAAAAGAAAAACATCAATGAAGATCCCAAAATTGGATAACCTGCCCTTGTTGACTTAAAAATGTCCTGTAAGAGTTCGAGTACCATAAGCTGAGCTGGCTCAGCATCAACAGCTGGCTCAGCATCAGCGTACTTCATATAGGTGCAATAATTTCTTATCCAGCAAAAAAATAAAACACTTCTGTTATATAAATCAAACACAGTATTCTTCTACAGTTTGTTTTTGTCCCAACCATACCCTCCTTCATTGTCAGTGAGGGATGATACAGTCGGGAAAAACTCTGAAAATATACAGAGATACAACTATCAAGGCATTTCCCTTCTATTGCATTGCTGGAGTAAGAGAGAGAAGCCAAATTCTCACAGTTCGTCAACTTTCTGTCCATGTAAACAATCTCACTTTATTTTTGAATTACTTTGTGGGAACAGATGGTTTCCAAATGTACTACTTCTTACTACAATATATGAAAGCAGCACCACTGAACTCTTAAATTAAGATGAAGAAAACGGGCATGTTTGAAGCTCGAGTCTGATGGTAGGCCTACTTTCCCAAACTGAGGTTTACTTAGAATTCTGAACTTTTTTTCTTCTTTTCTTTCTGTCTCTTTTTTCCCTGTCTTTTTCTCTCTCTCTTTTCTTCTTTTCTTTCTTAAACAATTCACATCCCACACACAAAAAAAATCTGAAATATCATAGCAACTAAAAAAAAATTCAAGTGCAGAAACACTTTCATGCAACAATGGTGGCAGTAACAGAAGCCTCTAGGCTTCCCAGGAGTTAGACAAAACAGCTCGACTCTGTAAATATAGTTGAGCTCTGCGTCTTACATCCTTGAAAAATATCTGGTGACAGATTCTCATTTTATATTTTGAAATAATCACTGCAATTAACACTGAATTACCTTACTTCTAACTAGTACAATCAGTGAAAGAATTCACAAGCTGGCAGAATTACCATGTCCAAACCAGTTTCCCCTGACGTTGTCTGGCCGACAAACCTTAAGTTGACTGAAGAGCACGTCTGTAAGGTTAATTACCGAATCTCCAAAAAAGTACACTCAACATGGCATCTGGGGAGGAGATGGTTATGGGGAGATAATAAAAAGTAAATGCTGCCCAGCCTAAACATAAAAAGTCTTTACATGTATGAAAAGGGGGAAAAAATATAAAAATATACGCAAAAAAAAAAGGGAAACAACTTACGTTTAAACTAGCAATGATGGCAGTGAGAAATAGGATAGAAAATATCTAAGTACACACCAGGGAAACAGCCAGAGGAAACACTTCTGAACTGATCAACAGCAACATGGATTTCAAAAGGCATCTAACCTTTCAATGCTTACAACAGAATGTGGTTTCTAATTGCTAAATCACAGCATGCAAAATTTAAGTGTGCCACATGCAACTTGAAAACAGTCTTAGTCAAAAATTTAAATAAAAAATTTATAATGGCAGGGTGTGTCAAATTTTTGCCTAATATCATACACCAATCAAAAATCAAGGAAGATGTAACAGTGATTGACAAACCATCCAGTGGAATCATTTCCATGATGAAGGTCACACCTTGGGCTGTTCCTTCATAAACTGGCACAGCCCAAAAAAATCTCCAGAGGTTCTGTGGCCTATAATTGCAGGCTATTGCTCCAGAAACATGATTAGTATGCTCCTGCCCTTTCAATAAAGCAGCTGATAATGCAAGCAATGAGAAGACCATGTTTGCTTTCAGAGATTGTCTTTGCCATACCACAGACACACAGAGGAGCAAATATGGGCAAGATTTAGAACCACTATATACAGGGGGCCTGGTGGTGCAGTGGTTAAGATCTTGGCTGCTAACCAAAAGGTCAGCAGTTCAAATCCACCGACTGCTCCTTGGAAACCCTATGAGGCAGTTCTACTCTATCCTCTAGGGTCACTATGAGTCGGAATCAACTTGACGACAACGGGTTTGGTTTTGGGTATATACTGAGGAGACCCTGAGTAGTGCAAAAGGTTGGCAGTTAGAACCCACCCAGAGGCACCTTGGAAGACAGGCCTGGCAATCTGCTTCTGAAAGGTCACAGCCTTGAAAACCATATAGAGCACAGTTCTACTCTGACACACATGGGGTCACCGTAAGTCACCATAAGTCAGAAATGATGGATGTCAACTGGTTGGCTGGTTATACATATTGAGACTTAGTTGTTCTAAAAGCTTTTAATATTAGAAGTTCTCTACACCTTAACAAGGAAAAAAACTGATAAACAGAAGAAAAAATAATAATAGGAAGGAAACGGATATGACTAATACCTTAAAATGCAGTGACTAGAAGACATTTCTGTGACAGTGACTACCACAATAAATACAGCTACAGCAGTAACTAATACATTCAACAGCAGAAAAATACTCTGACACTAGATATGCCTACAAAAGAACATTAGTTTAATAAAACACATGTGATTTCAAAAGTTTCATTATACTTACAGTGAAAAATCTTTATGGCCAAAATTACGGGACAGAACATGTTTGTGAGAATGAATAGATTTCCTTATCAAGTCCTGTGTGAATTCCAATGACTTAAGAATGCTAATATCCCAAGGACTCAATTGCTATAGGGCAGGAGTGGGGTGGGGGACGACAGCCCTCAGCAGATAAGCCTGCCCACAAATCTCAGAGAAGAGTCTTTGAATCTGTACAGACATTCGAGAGAGCAAGCTCAGACAGACTAAGGGCTTCAGTCCCACAGACTGACAAATCCCAGGCCTCAGCCATTTCCAGTGTCCTCAATAAAAGGTCATAAGAGCCCTTTGCATGTTTCCCCATTATAGGACTGGGAAACGTGACCTGAGGGACAGGCTTAAATGCCATCTCTTATTGTTTTCTTCACAGAATCTTAGGCTGCCACTTGTCATCTTGGAAACATCTTTCCAACCACAGGTTGTTCATAGGCACTTCTATCCAAATCCTCTTTATCTACAAAACCTGGCCCAAATTCGATCTCTGCTATTAAAGTCCTTCCTAACTTGGTTGGTGGTGTTAGTTGCCATGGAGTTGACTCTGACTCATGGCGACCCCATGCACAACAGAAGGAAACGCTGCTCAGTCCTGTGCCACCTTCAGGATTGATGCCCGAGTCCACTGTTATGGCCGCTGTGTATTTTGAGTGCCTTACAACCCATGGGGCTCATTGTCTAGTACTATTTTTGTTGTTGTTGGGTGCCATTGAGTCTCATAGCCATCCCACGTGACCGAGCAGAACTGCCCCATAGGATTTCCTAGGCTATAATCTTTACAGGAGCAGACCGCCAGGTCTTTTTCCTGCAGAGCTGCTTGGGTGGGTTTCAACCACCAACCTTTTGGTTGGCAGATGAGCGCTTCACAATTGCGCCACTATATTGGACAATATTGTTTTTCCTTACTAGCTTAACTGAAATGATCATTTTGCTTTGAATCCTGCAGACAATGTTTATCTATGCTATTTGGCAACTCACCTTGACCTGCCTTGTGGCCTGGCACCCCAGGTATCCTGGAACTGTTACTCAGCATGTCACGCATTACGGTCTTGTCTTATACTTTGCATCTCCTACAGATACTCCACACACACGAAGGAGCTCAATGGGTACTTTTTACCCTGTACTTCTGTATTCTTGCCTTCACAATTTCTTCATCTTCCCCAGTCTTTCCTGCTAATGGCCACCTCAAAAAGTTACTGGCAAAGATATGCTCCACCCCTCTCCTAAAGGAGATGAACTTTCAACAAGGGCTTCCTTTTTGTTTTCTAGAACCTCCTGCAATCAGCCTGAGGCATACACCTTCTTACTCCTCTTTTCAATCCCTTTTATTTCAGTCATGCTAACACCCTTTCAAGGAGCCCAGGTGGCACCAGGGTTATGCACTTGGCTGCTAACCCAAAAGCTGGTGGTTGGAACCCATGCAGTGGCTTTGCAGGAGGAAGACCTGGAGATCTGCTCCTATAAAGATTACAGCCTAGGAAACCCAATGGGGCAGCTCTAAACTGTTACACCAGGTCGCTATGGGTCAAAAATCGACTCGATGGCACCCAATAAATCCTTTCAAACTTCTTCATCCAAAATGACACTATTTAATAAATCACCACCAGAAAAAAGTTTGCTTCACTGACGCACATTTGTATATTACTTTTTATTGGGCCCAATTTTAAGCTTCAGTATAAATTTTATTAGTAGTCATGTGTTATAACAAGCCACCTCAAATCATCAATCAAGGAAGTATGTACATTTAATAAAACATAGATGTATCTATATTGCAAGTCTTCCTACTCATCTTGCAAAATCAATTTCTTAATTTCTCTCCCCACCCCCACATCCAACTAGAGTGAAAACTCCTAAGAACAGGGATTCTCTTTTTTCACTGCTGTAGCTCCTGTGTCTAGAAGCCTGGCACTTAGTAGGTGCTCAGTAGGTACATTTAAATGAATGCTGGTTGGGTCAATCTCCTCCAGAAAGCCTCCTATCTGTATCTCTCCACCCCTTCACTCAGCTTAATAAAAAAGTGGTCAAGAACATGAACTCTAAAGCCAGGCCATCAGGATTCAAGTCACTGGTTCACTAGCAGTACAATCTTGAGCACATCACCTATATAAATTTCTACATCTATAAAATGAGAATCCACCATCTGTCTTGTCAACTCTGTTTGGATAAGCTACATCACCCAAGAGTGCCGTCCTGCACACGTGGCTGCCAGAACAGTCACTTTTACAAGGCACAAACCAAATGGCCTATAGTAGACAACAGGGAGAAAAAGCTTTCCATGTCACTCCCTGTCTTACAAAATTTATGGAAAAGTACACTTTACATCTTAGGCCTTTAAAGATCTTCATATGCCATCCTGCTTTTAAGAGAGATTCTGAATCTAAATATCAGCTCAAGAGAAACCACTATCTTTATTGTGTATATTGCTACTCATACTTTTAACTGAACTAAATTCTTTATATATAAGAAATGTCAACACTGTGGAAACTGGAGGTAATTTTAACTCTTAATTTTCCTTTTTGCTCTCCCAAATAACAAAAAAGTATAATATCTGTAGCTTATACCCAGCTTTTGACCTGAGGCGAAGATGTTTTGCAGAAGCAAATCTTTAAAACATTTGGGTATTTAAATTTCATTTAAAATTACTGGCTATGTTGAATGTGCTTTATCTTTACTGAGTTGTCCTGAGTTTCTAAAAATCTAGTAACCCCACCCCCACCCCAATTAATACTTCATTTTTAGATGAAGTTAAGGGCAGTGGTTAAGCTCTGGGCTGCTAACTGAAAGGTCAGTAGTTGGAACCCACCAGTAGCTCCACAGGAGAAAAGTCCTGGTGATCTGCTCTTTTCTTTAATAAAGATTAAAGCCTAGGAAACCCTATGGGGCAAGTTCTACTCTGACCTATAAGGTCTCTATAGGGTCATTATGAATCCTAATTGAGTGGACAGCACACAACAACAACCAAACCCACTGCCTGTGGACTCATAGCGACCCTACAGGACAGAGTAGAACTGCCCCACAGGGTTTCCAAGGGGCAGCTGTTGGATTCAAATTGCTGACCTTTTGGTTAACAGCTGAGCTCTTAACCACTGTGCCACCAGGGCTCCACAACAACAGGAACATTAAACCTCTTAGTTTTAATTAACTAGAATTTTCTAAACATTAAACATGTACAAGTGAGGGTCATAATTAAAACTCACAACCTAAGGTCACGAGCAAACAGACAAGAGAAAAGAAGTACTTTTAAGGACCTGTCTCCCATGGTATGATCTTAACTGAAAAATGTGATCCTTTCTCTGAAAAGCATTGGTCTTCTCAAGGAAATGTCAACACAACAGACACATCAAGTGCACCTAACTTTGGAAATAAACATCAGCCTAGCTGAAGTAGAAGAACAACTTTCAAGGTGTCCTGCCCCCCATCTTCTGTAACTATATACACATATTATTGGCCAAACTAGCTCTATTTTCTCCTAACCAGTCCATATTTCACGGTACACTCTATGGCAAAAGGGAAGTAGAGCTTAATAACGGATTTTTTTTTTTTAAGTTAATGATTTAAGCAATTCTTGGAATAACTTGCACTTGAGAAGATGTAGCTAAGAGGTCCTATCAAAAGAGACTCCCCAGCTGTTGACAGCTCAACTCTGGAAATACCCTCCTTCTTGCCCATTCCTGACTATCACTAAATCCAAATTACAAAGTTTAATGACCCTAGAGGGCCTTGTTTGACTTCAGTGATCTCAGAACTCTATTCATTAGGGCTCTCGATAAATGATTATTGAATGCGGGGTTGGGGGGGGGTCATAGGCATAAAAAACCTGTTTCTAAAACCAACTGCTTGCTCCCTTGCCCCACCCCCTCACTCCCAGGAAACTGGGAGATCTCAAACTAAGAGTCAAACCATCCCTATTAATTCTGCAGTGAGATTAAGTTTAGGGGGTCTGACACTCCGTCCACAAGGCGATGACAGCCAGGAAGTCTGAACAGTGGCTCCAAAATGGGCACCTATTGCCCTGTGAAATACTGGACGCTTGCTATGGCACAAACTCTTCCCAGGGCGCTGAAACGGAGAGTCGGAAACCAAGGCAAAGCTGTATGGGTCCCAAGGCCCGGATCCCATTCCACCACTCTGCTTCCTGTTTATAGATCCCGCTCCTGTAACTCCAACTACCAAACAGACGTTTCAGAAATATGTCAACACATGACATTAACTTGAAAAAGCTGGCTGCTCACGGGCGCGAGTTACAACTTGCCGGCTCGCACAGGAAAACGGGCTCATTTTAATTACTTGTCTTTTACTATACCATGTGGTTCCTTCCAGGGCCCCGGCAAAGATCGGGTTACTGAGAACTAGGTAGCCTCAGTGGTAAAAGCAAAACTGCGTGGGCGGCTAGCGACGGGCGAGTAACGAGAGCCGATCGACTCCGAAGTGACTGCCTGTTCGGATTCACTGCAATCCCGGCGGCTCCTTTCTCTCTCTCGCACAAGCGTAGGAAGAGGAAGCTTTGGCACGTCCTCGCAGTCGGCAACAAACTGCCTAACCGCTCAGTGATGTCGCGGAGGGGGCCTCGCGGCACCGGGTCGGTGCCCTCGGGTCTACCAAGGGCGAGCCACCTTTGTCTGCGTTTCCCCACCAGGATGGGCAACGCCTCAATGCAAAGAAGGCTCGCCCGGGTCGGAAGCGCAGACGCTACTGCCCGCCCCCGGATTCTCAGCCCCTGCGTGGGGCCCAGGAAGACCAAGTGGCCACCCGAAACCTCCCACTTCCACTGCGCGCAAACAGCGCGCCCGCAACTCCCAGCCGGGGCACTTCCCCCGGCGCGACCGCCACAGGGTGGGGGCCGGGGAGACGCGCGCGCTTGGGGCGCTGCGGCCCGGCGCACCCTTGTTCTCCCGGCACCACTCCACGGCCGCCGGGCGAGGCAAGGCCACCGTGCTCTTTGCGGGGCTCGCCTTTGACTCAGGACCGCATGGGCTGATGTACCCAGGTGAGGCCAGATCTCAGACTGGCCACAACGTCAAGGAAGACACGACAGCCAGCCAGCCACCCACACCCAGACGCTGCCTGCCCCGCGCGCGGCCCTCTCTCACCTGCCTGCACCGTGTCCGAGAGGTCGTGCCCGGGGGCCGCAGTCCTTGGAAATTCCTTCAATTTTCTGGCGCTAAGGTTCAACCCGCCGGAGTTCGCCGCCTCCTCCAGCGCGCGCTCCAAACCCCGGTTCAAGGGCAGGTTGAAGCCCCCGCCGCTGCTGCCGCCCCCTCCCCCGGCCCCGCCGCTAGCTCCGGCTCCTCCGTGGTGGTGATGATGGTGGTGGTGGGAATGATGATGTGGGTGCGGAGTAGCCCCCGAGAGGGCAGCGACGAAAGGTTGGGGTTCGCTTCCCGGCGTCGCCATCTTCTCCCGGGTCCCCCCACCCCGCCCCGCCGCTTCTGCGGGGCGTCGCGGCTTTCCCCCGGAGCACAGACGGCAGCCTGGCTGAGTCCCGGCAGTGCTCCACCGAGAGACGCTGGAAGAGCGGGAGGAGGGTGTGGGGAGGCGCGCGGGAATAGGGGCGGACGGGGAAGCGGCAGTGGCAGCTGGTCTTGAAGGTTTCCTGTCCCGGGGAAGCTGAGGACTGCGGCGGCGGCAGCAGCGGCAGCGCGCATGTGTCTCCTCCCGCCCCTGCTCCCTCCTCTCGGCGGCTCTCCCCTCCTCCGCCGCCTGCTGTCTCTTCCTCCCTCCCCCCACGCTGTCAGCCAGCCCAAGCCTTCCTACGCGGCTGTTGCGCTGCGCTCCGCGGGGAAAGCGGGTCTTGGGGGGCTGGCTGCCTGCATAGATGGGACGTTCAGTTAAGCGCGGCACCCCTGTGCGTTTCTTTTCGTTGCTCCTGGGACCAGAGGTTTTGGAGGGGTCTGAGAAGACACTGTGAGGCCAGGGATGGGATTTGAAGTACAGTGAGTTCACGGGGCGGTGAGGTTATCGCAATTCCACGCGTCACTTCGGCTGCTTGACCCAGAAGTCCTCAAAAGGCAGTTTTTCATTGTGGGATGAGCACAACAGATACCCCCCTCATTTGGTAGAAGGCAGTAGTAAACCGCTGGCATATGGACGCCCCCGGGGAGCCAGGCGCTTGTCTAAGTTGTCTATGTAAATTACCTCATTAACCCAAGAACCCCTTGAGCAAGCGGAAGAGCTGTTTCCTCCAGTCTACAGAGGAAGTTAAGAAGCTTCTCTAAGGTCACTCATGCAGTCAGAGGTGGAGCTGGATTCCAGCTTGTAGCCTTCAGACTCTGGAGTTTGCCCTCCTTCCTGTATATCCCGGGGCTGGACTCCAGCACGAACAGACAATGGGATAGAGCAGAGTGTTTGCTGCTGAGTGTTGCTAGAAAGCTACAGACATAGGAAGGAAGGACTTGTAAAAATGTCGGTGGCTCTTCTGGTGGACAAAATGCATTGTTATATGAGGGAGAGGGGCTGGCTGATGGCTGAATTGAGTGGTGGGGAAGAGGTTAAAAAGCCAGTGACCAGCTTGAACCTGTGGTACCTATCTGTACCTGTACCGTCAAATGTGTCCTTGTGCTGCTTCTTTGCCCCTGTGGCTCTTGGGAGCTGACATGCTGGCTTGCTGGCTATTCTACCATTCCGACCCAGCAGTAGATGCCCAGGCCAAGGCTGGCACATGAGGAGGTTGGGAGGTGGGGGGTGAGGATAGGAAATCTGGCACCATAAGGGCAGACCAATTGGAAGATTGATAAAATCTCACTCCTTTCCCCAAGTTTCAGCTCCAACTTGAGGGAATTGGGTGGTCACTGTAAGCTACTTGGCTTAGGGATATAGGGCTGGAGGTCAAGTATGAAAATAATACAGTCCTTGGAGTAGGGCAGTCCATCTTTTAAGTAGTGATGCAGAAATGTAATGGCCTAGGTACAGGCTGGAACTTGTGACTTCATTGACATGGCACTAAAGAATTGCCATTATCTATGCCACTTGCACTGACTACATGCAGTTGTTGTTGTTACTTGCCTTTGACTTGACTGTGACTCATGGTGACCTATGTACAACAGAACAAAATTTTGCACAGTCCTACATCATCCCCATGCTCCAGTCCATTGTTGTGGCTGTTGTGCCAATCATTTCGACCCAGGGTTTCCCTCACCCTTGCTGGCCCTCTACTTTACCAAACATGGTGTCCTCCTCCAGCGAATGATCCCTTACGATGATGTGTCCAAAGCAAGCAAGTCGGACAACATTCTGTTGTGATCCGTAAGGTTTTCATTGGCTAATTTTCGGAAGCAGATCACCAGGCCTTTCTTCCTAGTCTGTCTTAGTCTGGAAGCTCCCGTGAAACCTGTCCACCAAAGGTGACCCTACTGGTATTTGTAATACCAGTGACAAAGCTTCCAGCATCACAGCAACATGCAAGTCACCACAGTGTGACAAACTGACAGACAGTGGTGGAAGGCTTGCAGAGTTGCCCTTAATTCCTCTGGGATTCTTGCCTGAGAACAAAACATTGTACTCAGATTAGAGGAGACAAGCGCCACCTGCTGGTATCCTCCAAAACCTCTCATCAACCTCTCCCCACCCCCCACTTGACTCCCATTGGTCTCCCAGGCTTTTAAAAACCAGGCTTCAAAATACTGAATTAAGTATAATTACATCACTTGTAAAAGTTGACCTACCTCCCCATTTCCCAAAACAGCAGTGACAGACAAAGACAGACACATAAAAGAATGTCAATTGAAAATCTTCAGCTAAAACCAGGTGATTAGTATGCTGGCTATGGTTGAGGAAATCTGAAAGATTGCAATTTTAATTTAGAACAAGAATTTTGATGATACGTCAAATAGAGCATAAATTTTTTTAAAGCCACCAATTCTTTTTTTTAGAGGAAATAATGGGAATATGAGTTAATAAAGATTTGCTTGTTAACAAGTGATCATTCTTGAGGCAGGGCCAAGATGGCGGAGTAGTCAGGCACTTCCGGTGGACCCTCTTACAACAAAGACCTGAGAAAACAAGTGAATCAATTATATATGACAATCTAGGAGCCCTGAACATCTAAGGTAAAGTTGAGGAAACAGACTGAGTGGCCGTGGGAGGAAGAGATGGTTCAGAAACAGCGAGGAGTTGCCAGACCTGACCTGGCAAGAGCCTGAGCCCTTCAGGGCTGATCAGCTCGGGGGTGAGCAGTAAGGCAGGCAAGTGGCGGTGCTCAGGAGGTGTGTTTTCCGCACTGGGAGAGACCCAGTACCAAAGACTCTACACAGCCACCCAGAACCAGTAGGAAGCAGCCCTGAATCTGCCAAAGATAAATAGTTGCATATGGCCTACCATGCTGTCTTAGTCATCCAGTGCTGCTACAATAGAAAATCACAAGTGGATGGCTTTAGCAAAGAGAAATTTATTTCTTCACAGTAAAGTAGGCTAAAAGTCCAAATTCAGGGTGTCAGCTCCAGGGGAAGGCTTTCTCTCTCTGTTGGCCTTCTCATCAACGTTCCCCCGGACTAGGAGCTTCTCTGGGCAGGGACCCCAGTCCAAAGGATGTGCTCTGCTCCCGGCACTGCTTTCTTGATGGTATGAGGTCTCAACTCTCTGCTTGCTTCCCTTTCCTTTTATCTCTTGAGAGATAAAAGGTGGTGCAGGCCACACTCCAGGAAAACTCCCTTTACATTGGATCAGGGATGTAACCTGGGTAAGGGTGGTGTTACAATCCCACCCTAATCCTCTTTAACATAAAATTACAATCACAAAATGGAGGCCAACCACACAATTCTGGGAATCATGGACCAGCCAAATTGATACACACATTTTTTGGGGGACATAATTCAATCCATGACTCGTGCAGATCAAAAATGTCCCCTTTAAGGAAAAACCTCTCTCCCATTTACGTCCCTGCTCCCTGCTCTGCACTGGGTCCAGACCGGCTTCAGCAATTGCTGAGTCCCCTGGGCCGGAAGTGGAATCCGTAACACTCCCAGAGCCATTGTCCCCGCCTTGGAGAGTGAAAAATTAACAAATGGGAAAAAATAAACTGCCAGCTCCCCTAAGCCAGAAACCCAGAGTAGGCACAGCTTCTTTGCCTAGGCACAGGCATAAGGTATCCACGGACTCTGAGTGCCTTTTCCCTCTGCATAGACTTGTGTGGGCCTATTCCAACAGTGTAGGCCCTCATTACCGCAGTTCAACAGGGTGTATACTGAAAGTCTAACTTCAACTGTTTCAGTTGTGAAGTGGCAGGTTCTTGATATTTGACACTGCTCTGCCCATTAAGCACCATCTTCGCCTACCCACATCAGGCTTGAGGACTGGTGGATCCACCCATGCCACCTAGCCACCTGCGATAGGGGCCCGTGAATAAGAGGTGCCCCCCAGTCCTTATAGCCAACAGCATTAGCTGCTCATAGTCCAGCTGCAAAACCCACCCACCTACGCACTCTAGGGAACAGGGACACATCTTCCTCCTGGACACTCAGGGGGAGGCCATCAGCCCCCTGCCTTGCTCAGAGTGTGTCCCCCTGCTTCAGCCAGATGCCTGTGCCTACACCAATCACCCATGCCTGTCTAGGACTGTGAGTGAGAGCCTCCACCACACACTTGGTGGCTATCTACCTGGGCACCTGAGCTGAATCCATACAGGAGGAGTGGGCGGACTCCTGAGCTCACATACCTAGTAAAAGATCTAACCACCTGGTGACAGGACATTAGAGCTTCAAAGGTGCCAATAATTGAACTAGCTCATATAAGCAGCCTATTTGGGCATATCAAAACAAAACAAGAAGCTAGGACACAGTAAGCAAACATAAATAAATACAATAAATTCTTGATGGCTCACAGACAACAGTCAATATCAAATCACATAAAGAGGCAATCCATGTAAGCCTTCATCTTAAGTGAGAATAGCAGCACAATTGGAAGAGCGTAGTCAATGTCATTGAACTGTGCATGTAGAAATTTTTGAAATGGTGTATCTTTGGCTATGTGTATTTTCACCAAAAAAAAAAAAAAAAGGGTTGAGATGTTAGAGGGTTGACATGTTGTGGGGTTGTTAACCAATGTCATAAAACACTATGTGTACCACTGTTTCATGAGAAACTACTTGTTCTATAAGCCTTCACCTGAAGTACAATAAAAATAAAAATAATAATAATAATAATAAAAGGCAATCCATGATGGCTTCAGCAAGCTCCCAAAATAAAGAATCTAGAAATTTTCCAGAGGAGGAAAGTTTCTTTGAATTACCAGAGGCAGAATACAAAAGATTAATATACAGAACTCTTCAAGAAATTAGGAAGGAAATTAATCAAAATGCAGAACACGCAACAGAGGAAATTAAAAAGATTAGAGACAAGCATAATGAAAAATTTAACAGGCTTCAAGAATCCATAGAGACACAGCCATCAGAAATCCAGAATATTAACAATCAAATTTCAGAATTAGACAACTCAATAGAAAGTCATAGGAGAAGAACTGAGGCAATGGAAGTCAGAATTAGTGAGACTGAAGATAAAGCACTTGACACCAAACTATTTGAGGAAAAATCAGATACCAGGATTTAAAAAAATGAAGAAACCCTAAGAATTATGTGGGACTCTATCAAGAGGAATAACCTACGAGTGACTGGAGTACCAGAACAGGGGTGGATAACAGAAAATACAGAGAGAATTGATGAAGATTTGTTGGAAGAAAACTTCCTTGGTATCATGAAAGATGACACAATATCTATCCAAGATGCTCATCAAAACCCACATAAGGCAGATCCCAAAAGAAAATCACCCAGACATATTATAATCAAACTTGCCAAAACCAAAGATAAAAGGAGAATTTTAAGAGCGGCTAGGAATAAACAAAAACTCATCTACAAAGGAGAGTCAATAAGACTACACTTGGACTACTCAGCAGAAACCATGCAGGCAAGAAGGCAATGGGATGACATATACAAAGCCTTGAAGGAAAAAAACTGCCAGCCAAGAATTATATAACAGCAAAACTATCTCTCAGATATAATGGCAAAATTAGGGCATTTCCAGATAAACAGAAGTTTAGGGAATTTGCAAAAACCAAATCAAAATTACAAGAAATACTAAAGGGAGTCCTCCAATTAGAAAATCAGTAACATCAGATAACAACCCAAGACTAGAACACAGGATAGAGCAATGAGATATCAACCCAGACAGGGAAGTCACAAAAGTAAATCAAAGCTAAAACACTGAAAATAGGGAAACACATGTCAATATATAAAATATGACAAAAAAGAAGGACTTAAAAAAAGTCAACATAGATTTTTCATATAGAGAGGAAGTCAAGGCGATATAAAGACATAAAAGACTGGTATAAACTTAGAAAAATAGGGGTAAATATTAAGGTAACCACAAAGGAAACTAACAATTCTACAAGTCAAAAAAAAAAAAAAACTAGAAAAATGTAAAGACTCAGCAAACATAAAATCAACAACAAAGAAAAAGTTGAAAAGAAAATATATAAAGAAAAATGACTCAGCACAGAATATTAAGTAGAACAAAGAAACTGCCAACAACACACAAAAAAAGACATCAAAATGACAGCACTAAGCTCATACCTGTCAATAATTACGCTAAATGTAAATGACTAAATGCACCAATAAGGAGACAGAGAGTGGCAGATTGGATTAAAAAACACGATTCGTCCATATGCTGTTTACAAGAGACACACCTTAGACCCAAAGACACAAACAAACTAAAACTCAAAAGATGGAAAAAAACATACTAAGCAAACAACACACAAAAAAAGAGCAGGAGTGGCAATATTAATCTCTGACAAAATAGAATTTACAGTAAAATCCACCACAAAGGATAAGGAAGGACCCTATATAATGATTAAAGGGTCAATACACCAGGAGGACATAACTATAACAAATATTTACACACTCAATGACAGGGCTCCAAAATACATAACACAAACTCTAACAGCACTGAAAAGAGAGATAGACAGCCCCACAATTGTAGTAGGAGACTTCAATACACCACTTTTGGTGAAGGACAGAACATCCAGAAAGAAGCTCAATAAAGACATGGAAGAGCTAAATGCTACAATCAACCAACTTGATCTCACAGGCATATACAGAACACTCCACCCAATAGCAGTCAAGTGTACTTTCTTTTCCAAGGCACATGGAACATTCTCCAGAATAGACCACATATTAGGCCATAAAGCAAGCCTTAACAAAATCCAAAACATCAAAATATTGCAAAGCATCTTTTCTGGCCATAAAGCCATAAAAGTGGAAATCAATAACAGAAAAAGCAAGGAAAAAAAATCAAACACATGGAAACTGAACAACGCCTTGCTCAGAAACTACTGGGTTATAGAAGAAATTAAGGATGGAATAAAGAAATTCATAGCATCAAACGAGAATGAAAACACATCTTATCAGAACCTTTTGGACACAGCAAAAGCAGTGCTCAGAGGTCAGTTTATAGCAATAAATGCACACATCCAAAAAGAAGAAAGGGCCATAATCAAAACATTAACCCTACAACTGGAAGAAGTAGAAAGAGAGCAGCAAAAGAAGACCTCAGGCGCCAGAAGAAAGGAAATAATAAGAGTTAGAGCAGAATTAAATGAAATAGAGAATAGAAAAACAATTGAAAGAGTTTATAAGACCAAAAGCTGGTTCTTTGAAAAGATCTTGATAAACCACTGGCAAAACTGACAAAAGAAAAACAGGAGAGGAAGCAGATAACATGTATAAGAAATGAGATGGGTGACACCACAACAGACCTAACTGAAATTAAAAGAATCATAACAGAATACTGTGAAAAGTTGTACTATAACAAATTTGAAAACCTAGAGGAAATGGACAAATTTCTAGAAATTCACTACCTACCTAAACTAACACAAACAGAGGTAGAACAACTAAATAAAGCTATAACAAAAGAAGAGATTGGAAAGGTAATTTAAAAACTCCCAACAAAAAAAAGTCCTGACCTGGATGGCTGCACTGGAGAATTCTACCAAACTCTCAGAGAAGAGTTAACACCACTACTACTAAATGCATTTCAGAGCATAGAAAAGTATGGAATACTACCAAACTCATTCTATGAAGCCGGCATAACCCTGATACCAAAACCAGGTGAAGACACCACAAAAAAAGAAAATTACAGACCAATATCCCTCATGAACATAGATGTGAAAATCCTCAACAAAATTCTAGCCAATAGAGTTCAGCAAAATATCAAAAAAATAATTCACCGTGATCAAGTGGGATTCATACCAGGTATGCAGGGATGGTTCAACATTAGAAAAACAATCAGCGTCATCCATCTTAAATAAAACAAAAGACAAGAACCACATGATCTTATCAGTCGATGCAGAAAAGGCATTTGACAAAGTCCAGCACCCATTCGTGATAAAAACTGTCAACAAAATAGGAATAGAAAGGGAAAATCCTCAAAATAATTAAGGGTGATTATGCAAAGTCAACAGCCAACATCATCCTAAATGGAGAGACTTTGAAAGTAGTCCCCTTGAGAACGGGAACCAGGCAAGGATGCCCTTTATCACCACTCTTATTCAACATTGTGCTGGAGGTTCTAGCCAGAGAATTAGGCTAGAAAAAGAAATAAAGGGCATCCAGATTGGTAGGGAAGAAGTCAAAGAATCTCTATTTACAGATGATATGATCTTATACACAGAAAACCCCAAAGAACCCACAAGAAAACTACTGGAACTAATATAAGATTTCAGCAAAGTTTGAGGGTACAAGATAAACATACAAAAATCAGTTGAATTCCTTTACACCAACAAAGAGAACCTCAAAGAAGAAATCACCAAATCAATACCATTTTCAATAGCCCCCAAGAAGATAAAATACTTAGGAATAAATCTAACCAGAGACGTAAAAGACCTATACGATGAAAACTACAAGACACTATTGCAAGAAATCAAAACAGACCTGCATAAATGGAAAAACATATCTTGTTCATGGATAGGTAGACTCAACATTGTGAAAATGTCAATTCTACCCAAAGCGATCTACAGATACAATGCAATCCCGATCCAAATTCCACCGGCATTTTTTAATGAGATGGAGAAACAAATCACCAACTTCATATGGAAAGGGAAGAGGCCCTGAATAAATAAAGCATTACTCAAGAAGAAGAACAAAGTGGGAGGCCTCATGCTACCTGATTGTAGAACCTATTATACCACCACAGTAGTCAAAACAGCGGTACCGTACAACAACAGATACATAGACCAATGGAACAGAATTGAGAATCTAGATATAAATTCATCCACCTATGAGCAGCTGATATTTGACAAAAGCCCAAAGTCCGTTAATTGGGGAAAACACAGTCTATCTAACAAATGGTGCTGGCATAACTGGATATCCATCTTCAAAAACCTGAAACAAGACTCATACCTCACACCACGCACAAAAACTAACTCAAAATGGATCAAAGACTTAAATATGAAATTGAAAATGATAAAGATCATGGAAGATAAAATAGGGACAACACAAGGAGCCCTATAAACACAATACAAACCATATGTAACAATGCACAAGCACCAGAAGAGAGACTAGATAACTGGGAGCTCCTAAAAATCAAACACTTATGCTCTTCAAAAGACTTCACCAAAAGAGTGAAAAGACAATCTACAGACTGGGAAAAAATTTTTGGCTACGACAAATCTGATCAGCATCTAATCTCTAAAATCTACAAGATACTGCAAAACCTCAACAACAAAAAGACAAATAACCCAAGTGAAAAATGGACAAAGGATATGAACAGGCACTTCACCAAAGAAGATATTCAGGCGGTTAACAGACACATGAAGAAATGCTCACAATCATTAGCCATTAGAGAAATGCAGATCAAAACTACAATGAGATATCATCTCACCCCAACAAGGCTAGCATTAATCCAAAAAACACAAATTATTAATGATGGAGAGGTTGTGGAGAGACTGGAACACTTATACACTGTTGGTGGGAATGTAAAATGGTACAACCACTTTGGAAATTGATTTGGCGCTTCCTTAAAAAGCTAGAAATAGAAGTACCATACGATCCAGCTATCCCACTCCTTGGAATATATCCTAGAGAATTAACAGCGGTCACACAAATAGATATATGCACACCCATGTTCATTGCAGCACTGTTCAAGATAGCAAAAAGATGGAAACAACCTAGGTGCCCATCAACGGACAAATGGATAAACAAATTATGGTATATCCACAGAATGGAATACTACGCAACGATAAAGAACAACGATGAAGCCGTGAAACATTTTATAACACGGAGGAATCTGGAAGACATTATGCTGAGAGAATTCAGTCAGTCACAGAAGGACAAATATTGTATAAGACCACTATTATGAGAATGCAAGGAAAGGTTTGAACACAGAAGAAAACATTCTTTGATGGTTATGAGGGTGGGGGGGGGATGGTGAGGGTTATTTACTAACCAGATAGTAGATAATTATCTTAGGTGAAGGGAAGCACAGTACACACCACAGGGGAATTCAGCACAACTGGACTAAACCAAAGCTAAGAAGTTTCTTGAATACAATCAAACACTTTGAGGGACAGAGTAGCAGGGGTATGGGTCTGGGGACCATGCTTTCAGGGGACATTTAGGTCATTTAGCATAACAAAGCTTATTAAAATGTTCTGCATCCCACTTTGGTGAGTGGCATCTGGGGTCTTAAAAGCTTGCTATCAGCTATCTAAGATGCCTCAATTTGTCCCAACCACCTGGAGTAAAGGAGAATGAAGAACACCAAAGACACAAGAAAAGTGTTTAGCCAAAGAGACAGAAAGGGCCACATAAACCAGAGACTTCATCAGCCTGAGACCAGAAGAACTAGATGGTGCCTTGCTACCATCAATGACCATCCTGACAGGGAACACAACAGAGAATCCCGGATGGAGCAGGAGAAAGGTGGGGTGCAGAACTCAAATTCTAGTAAGAAGTCCAGACTTAATGGTCTGACTGAGACTGGAGGAACCCCCAAGAGCATGGCTCCTGGATTCTCTATGAGGCCAGAACTAAAACATTTCCAACGCCAACTCTTCAGACAGGGATTGGACTGGACTGTGGGCCATAAAGTGATACTCGTGAGGAGTGTGCCTCTTAGTTCAAGTAAATACAAGAGACTGAATGGGCAGCTTCTGTCTGGAGGCGAGATGGGAAGGCAGAGAGGGTTAGGAGCTAGTAGAATGGATATGGGGAATCAGGGGCAGAAAGGAGGTGTGTGCTGTCACAGTATGGGGAGAGCAATTAGGGTCACATAACAATGTATGTGCAAATTTTTATATGGGGAAAAAATAAACATAAAAAAACAAGTGATCAGTCTTACATTAGGTTAACGAAGTCATTGTAGTCTACTTTACCTTCTGCAGATTACTAAGGTCTAACTCTTTTCAGGAGGGACCTATTCATCTTTACAACTCTCTCTCCTTATCCCAGAATTTAGGCGAGTACTTTGTATGTAATGACTGCACAATGAATATTAGAAATTCATTAAGCATTGTTCAGTAGATCAAGTGTTTTACAGGTTGCCATTTATTAATACACTTTTAGGGTTGCAAATGATGTCCCTGAGTGTAAGGGTTTTTCCTTAAAATTGGGGAGAGTATTTGACCCTGGAAACCAATCTTGGTTGTTTTTACAAATTCAAGAATCTTGAGCAAACTATTTTCCATTGTTGTCTTGTTTCTTCACTATTTCTTCAATATGGTGGATGTCTCAGTTTTCTCGTTGTTTTTTTTTTTTATTTTGTTGTTGTTATAAAAATATACATAACATGACTTTTTCCAATTTAACATTTTTCGCTTATACAATTTAGTGAAAACAATTACATTAATCATGTTGTGCAGCCATCACCAAAATCTTTTGGGCATCTCTGTTTTGCCCAATTGTTGAGAAAAGAGGGAAAACAGAAATATATTCAGCTTAAACTTTGGGCTGTTAGGAGAAAAGTGATCACCTTTGTGGACAAATCAAAATATTTTAGAATTGTTTTTTAATTCTCTTAGTGCTCAGAAAAAACACGAGATCATAAACCTTTCCACATTTAAGACCCAGCTTTTGTTCTTGCTTTTAAAAAATGGAGCTTTTAAGAACTAAACTTATTAAGAATGGTAGACAGATTTTGAGAACGCCCCTCAGCCAATGCCATTTCTCTGAAAACCATCCAGAAATCTCTTTCAGGAGCACAGCATTGCTCAAGGAGTGGGCCTGGTCAGCAGGGTTTGTCCTTAATGGTCTTGTCTGCCCCCTCCAGCCACAGCTAATTGCACCAGAGGAGCTGACTCAAGGACCATTTATCCATAGGCGGGTCAGTTCCAGACCCTCTACCGGAAATCTGCACTAAAACACGCAGATACCATAGTTGAGTTACAAGGAGCAGGCAGAGGCAGGGCTTATTTACATCTTTTTAGCTTGGAAACCCTGGTGGCATAGTGCGTAAAAGCTACCAGGCGCTCCCTGGAAACCCTATGGGGCAGTTCTGCTCTGTCCTATAGGGTCACTATCAGTTGGAATTGACTGGACGGCAACGAGTTTGTTTTTTTTTTACCTTGGTATTCCCTGATGGCATAGTGGTTAACTGCTATGGCTGCTAACCAAAAGGTCAATATAGTTTAAATCCACCAGGCGCTCCTTGGAAACTCTATGGTGCAGTTCTTCTCTGCCCTATAGGGTCGCTATGAGTTGGAATTGACTCGATGGCAATGGGTTTTTTTCTGGGGTGTTATCCCCCAACCTCTCTGCTTCAGCTTCCTGTTTTCTAAAAAGGAATAAGAATATTCCACCCTTCTCTAGTGACTTCCTCCACATGCTCTCTCTGTACTGTATCTGTAAATATTTATCTGTAAATGATCAGGGTATATGTGTATTGCTCATTAGCTTTTAAGTACATCGAGGACAGGGATCCTGCCTTTTTTTTTTAGTCCACTGCATAGAGTGTTCAGTCTTACTGAAATAGTTGTATGAATTTATCTGAAGATAATAAATAATACTATATTAACCCATTGCCATTGAGTCCATTTGAACTCATAGCGATCCTATAGGATAGAATAGAATGGCCCCATAGGGTTTCCAAGGAGCAGCTGGTGGATTTGAATTGCCAACCTTTCAGTTAGCAGCTGTAGCTCACCCATAGCTCTTAACCACTGTGTCACCAGGGCTCCGATACTATCTTAGGCAGGTCTATTCTTTTTCTAGTGTTCCAAAACACTAATCTGTGAAGCAACTGGTTAGTGACAAGGTGATCCTGGCAAAATAAGAAAAATTAGGACAACTTCCCAAGTTTTTCATAAAGCTAAATATACTCAATCTAAAGAATAGTATGTAATTGTGAGACTGCTTCTCCTATTGTTTGTTGTGGAAGAAAAATGAAGCAATTGTAAGAATCAATTCTAGTGTTCATTAATATCCTTATTTGAAAATAAAAATAAAAACAGCTTACTAGATCCAGTTTGCAAATTTATTTAATATTACCTGTCTGTGAAATCAAAAAGCCTGGTAACTGCTTGCTTAAACTCTGTTTTTTTGAAAAGGGAGTTAGTCATGCTGAAGTCCAGACACCTACCTTTAAGCATTTTCTCATGCTTTGCTCACACCAATGTAGCTTAATGTAATGTCTGTGTATCCCTGCGAGGGTGTATGGTTTGTTTGGGTCCCCTCCCTCACCATCTATTTTCTAGATTTTCTCATTTCAGAATTTATCATAAGTCTGAAAAGACGATATTGCCCACCTTTGGATTTTGTAGTATTTCACACCTGACCATTGTCAAGACCCACGTTTTTCACCCCCACCCCCACCCCCTGAACAAAAGCCCAACCCCTTCATAGGGGCTCATTCTTACTTTTCATGGAGCAAAGAAAAGGAAAGTATTACCATGTACCTGGCCCTGTGCTACCTCTTCCCAAACTCCTGGACCAGAGAAACGTCCTTTAAGCCCTCCTTACTTCTGCAGCTCTACCAAATAACTAACTAGTGGCCATTGAGTTGATTCCAACTCACAGCAACCCCATGTGCGTCAGAGTAATACTGTGTGCTCCATCGGGTTTTCAATGGCTGATTTTTTGGAAGGAGATTGCCAGGCCTTTCTTCAGAGTTGCCTCTTGGTGGACTCGAACTGCCAACCTTTGTGTTAGCAGCCAATCGTGTTGACCATTTACACTACCCAGGAACTCCCCTACCAAATGAAAACACTACAAAGTTTGGTCCATCATGATAAGGTTCCAAAAGAAGCTATTTTCTGGAACCATTCTCCAAATGACAATAGAAGAGCAATCTGTGATAAATGAATTATATGGTTTTTAGTTTTTTGTTCTATTTTCATAAATATTCTTGGTCTCATGATAAAATGCCAATTTTATGGGAAATTTTTTGTTTTACAACCAGTAAGACTTGTTCTTAAAACTGCATATGAGATACTATAACCAGTTGTATAGCAGAGACAACATTTTGACTTAGACCTTAAGAGACATAATAGCATTTTGAAAGAATCCATGAGGAAAATATAGCTTGGATCACTCAGGTTACGAAAGTGATTATAACAAAAATAATGTATTTGGCTTAGTGAGCTTAGTATCTCCTTAAATAAGTCATAAGGAAAAGAATATCAGTGAGCAATAGATGACCCTCTAATTCCCGTTAGAAGTTTCTTAAGAGGCTACCAGGGCAAGATAAGGTGAAAATGAGGATAGACGGGCACCGACAGACAGGACTTTCATTTATTAAAAAAACACATTTTAAAGAAACTGATTATTTTAAAGATGTGAATGTAAATATTAGATGATACCAGATATTAGGTAATAGCTTTAGTATGACTGATTCCTGCAAATATTTTATAATTTATATTATTTTATTGGTTTATTATACGATGTCTATTATGTTATCAGAGCCCTGGTGGCACAGTGGTTAAGAGCTACGGCTGTTAACCAAAAGATCGGCAGTTTGAATCTACCAGCTGCTCCTTGGAAACCCTATGGGGCAGTTTTACTCTGTCCTTTAGGGTTGCTGTGAGTCAGAGTCAACTAGACAGCAATGGATTTTGGATGGATATTATGTCTTGGAAGAAGTACAACCAGAATGCTCCTTAGAAGCAAAGATGGTGAGACTATGTCTCACATACTTTGGACATGTTATCAGGAGGGATCAGTCCCTGGAGAAGGACATCATGCTTGGTAAAGTAGAGGGTCATCAAAAAAGAGGAAGACCCTCAGCGAGATGGATTGACACAGTGGCTGCAACAATGGGCTCAAACATAGCAACAATTGTGAGGATGGTGCAGGACCGGGCAGGGTTTCGTTCTGTTGTGCATAGGGTCGCTATGGGTCGGAACTGACTCCACAGCACCTAACAACAACAACATTATGTTATTGATTCATAATCTAATGAATTCATGAAATATTTATGGGAATGTATAATGGGTTTATAAATAAGTTGTTTAATTTGCATGGATAAGCTGAAGTAGCATTACCCAGTGTGTGTTCCTCAGAACTTTAGTTCTTGAGGTGGTTAATAAGCATTAAGCATAAAGGGTTTCATTGCCAAATAAGTTTGGGGAACACAGCACTAATAAAAAAGTTTAAGAAGTTATTTTACTATAGGACTTCCCAGAGTCTTTAATATGCTAACGTACATTATGAATGTGCAAGAAGTAGAATGATTTATATGCAGCTTTTCTCAAATATATTTTACCATTGAATCTCTTCTGGCAAGTCTGTTTTCCATGGACCACACTTTGAGAAACCCAAGACTAAGGAAATCTCTCTAACTATGTTATCTATATTAAGTCAGTTTAACAGACCAACACTGACCTCCAAATCAGGGTTAAAAATGATGCCAAGTGTCACCAACATGGCACTTCCTCAGCAAATACCATGCCCGCTTGTTGGTCATTAGGTGGATTTTAAAAGAACAAAAAAATCTTCCTATTTGTACTTACAGTACTTTGAGTCTAACTAAAACAGTAATTTGTATATTCCCCAAAGGCAGTTCTTAAGACTCTTGATCTCATTATAGAGCTATTTTCTGAACCCAAGACTGTCATTAGGGTCTGGTCAGATGCAGAAAGACTCCCAGAATGGCTGTTCTCCTGGATTTAGTAGGAAATAGACGGTTTGGTTGTTATGACATTAAGCTTCCTCCACCCAGATGCAATCACTATTCATGTACATGAGGTTTACACAGGAGATATTGAGAACCTCAAGTGATTTCCCAAATCATTCCAGCACACCATTTAAAGAGGAGCCATGCCTGGACTTAGGGAGTAAGGCTGGACAATGAAGCAATAGTGCAAAAGCAAAGGAACCCGGTCGTCTCATTCTTGTCCCTGGCGAGTTCCGTCAACAGGTACCACAACCTACCATGGGTCAGGAACAAAACCAGCTAGGACTTCAATTTCTGGTTGGTGGAGAGAGAGCTAAATCAGGATTAGGGGGGTTGGGTATAGGAACTGACCTGGAAGTGGATTCATCCAAGGTGGGAGAACAGTACAAGGACCCCTCACTGTGTCCACAGGGGATGTGTTGTCTGCAGCCCCAGTCACAGCTGCTGGAAGACCCTGACACTCAGCTAGAAGTAAGGATAGTCTCAGCGCCATATGGACTGAAGCAAATCAATCCCTAGTCACTGCTGGGGGTAGAGTGGAGCCCAGCTCTGGGAGAGAGGTCCAGGAGGTAAACAGGACCCTTCCCAACTGGCTGGGACTCAAGATAGGCCCCCTGGTACGTTGGTGAGCTGTAGTCCAGTCAGGAAGTACTCTGTAGGACAGAATGTCTCTGGAAGGATGTGGAAGGAACAGGCAATAGTGATTGCTTGTGGAAAAGAGATCTGCTAGAATGTGAGGGAAAAAAGACCTATCTTTTTCTGAATATCTTTTGTTCAGTTTAAATGTTTCACCTTGTGCATCTAAGAACCAGTTATCCAGTTGCCAAGGAGTCAATTCCAACTCCTGGTGACTTCATGTGTGTCAGAGTAGAGCTGTACTCCATAGGGTTTTCAATGGCTGGTTTTGATCGCCAGGCCTTTCTTCTGAAGTGGTGGACCCAAACCTCCAACCTTTTGGTTAGCAGCCAAGCGCGGCAACCGTTTACACTACCCAGAGACTACTTTTTATCAAAGCAACTAATGAATTACATTTTTAAAATGCCAGTTGAGGAGATTGAGCTAGGAGCAGTAATCAATAGGGAGTCATGAGTAAGTCTCCAGGCATAAACCCTGCAGGATGAACTGGAAGCAAAGAAGCAAGCCAGGATATTGTTCCCATGACATGAGGTGAGATAAGGAGTCCTTGGATCAGGACCGGGCAAAGGGAATGCAGTAGTATTTGGAAGGAAGAAACAACAGAGCTTCAGCATTCAATGAACATTTGCTGAGCCACTCCTACATCCCAGGCAGTTTTGGGGGCTGGAGGTGCAATGGAGCAGAGAGGGCATTGTCTGCCCTATAGTTAGATCCACTGCCAGAGACAAAGAGTATAAGAACAAGGAAAGCCTGCTATCTGCGAGAAAGTTTCAGGACAGTTTGTGAACATCCAGACTGCAGAGGTAAGAAGAGTACAAAGGAAGTAGAAACAGTGGGTGTGAGCTACTTATTCCAGGGAAATGCAGTTCGGGAGAAAAAACTAAAAGGTTACTAAACAAGCAAATAAGAATCCCTGGTGGCACAACAGGAGCTCTGGTGGAGCAGTGGTCAAGCACTTGGTTGCTAACGAAAGGTCGGCTGTTTGAACCCATCAGCTGCTCCTCAGGAGAAAGATGGGCAGTCTGCTTCCATAAAGATTACAGCTTGGAAACCCTATGGGGGTGTTCTACTCAGTCTATAGGGTTGATATGAGTAAGAATTGACTCAAGGGCGATGGGTTTGGGTAACACAATGGTTAAGTGCTAGGCTGCTAACCGAAAGTTCAGCAAGTGGAACCCACCAGCTGCTCTGTGGGAGAAAGGACCCAGCCATCTGCTCCCATCAAGATTTCAGCTTAGGTGACCCTGTGGGGGCAGTTCTACTGTGCTCTATAGGCTTGCTATGAATCAAAATAAACTTGACAGCACACAACGACAACAAATAGGCAAATGGAGTTCCTGGGTGGTGCAAACAGTTAAACAACTAGGCTGCTAATGGAAAGGTTGGTGGTTCGAGTCTACCCAGAGGAGCGTGGGAAGAAAGGTCTGTTGATCTACTTCTGAAAAACCAGCCACTGGAAACCTTGTGGAGCATAGTTCTACTCTGAAACACGTGAGGTCACCATGAGTCGGGTTGGGTTGAACCCAGGGCAACTGGTTGAACAGGCAAATACACAAAAACAGAAAACCCACTGTCATTGAGTTGATTCAGACTCATAGCAACCCTATAGGACAGAGTAGAACTGCCCCATAGGGTTTCCAAGGCTGTAAATCTTATGGGAGCAGACTGCCACATCCTTCTCCCTCAGAGCAGCTGGTAGGTTCCAGCAGACAAGCACCTAACCATTGTGCCACTAAGGCAAATAGAGCTGAGAAAACTGGCTTAACTTTTAAGATAGGGAAGACCTGAGGAGATTTGGAAAAAAAAAAAAAAAAAAAACTTGTGGGCAAGGTGAGATTGGAGCATCCAGCAGGAGGAAGTGGAGGGGGGAAGGAGTGAGCAATTGCAGGTGTGACATCCAGGAAAGGCAAAGACAAAAGAAGGATGGAATTCAGCCTAGATGGAAAGACTCGAGTGCATCCTCTGAGCCTGGAGGTAAAACTCAGAAGGCCTAAGTTGTTGTTGTTGTTGTTAGGAGCCATCAAGTCAGTTCTGACTCATAGTGACCATGCACCACAGAAGGAAACACCACCCAGTCCTGCGCCATGCTTACAATTGTTGCTATGCTTAAAGATGTCACCTTGAAGACTAAGGTGTGCCTGACCCAAGCCATGGTATTTTCAATCGCCTCATATGCATGTGAAAGCTGAGCAATGAATAAGGAAGACTGAAGAAGAATTGACGCCTTTAAATTGTGGTGTCAGCAAAGAGGGCCTAAGTAAGAGCAGTAATATGCCAAAATAACAATTCAGACACTTCAGGCGTTGTAGACTGAAAGGTCAAGAATCTGAATATATATCACGTGCTAAGAGCAGAACCGGAGGTTGCAGGTGGGAAGGGAGACTTATGAATAAAATTTCCAAATCAGAAACCACGCAGCAGGTGGATCCATTATAACCAGAAATACTTGATCTTCGGCTTTCAGCCCTAGCTATCACGTTAAGCTCTCACTGAAATCGTGACACTACCCAAGAGTGTTTTTCCTCTGAATTGTGTCTATTTGCTTATAATCCTTCTGTAGATTGTAAAATAAAATGTGCTTTTAATTGAGATAACTAAATTGTATACCTGAAAAATGTTGAATTGGCAGAAGTGTTAAATCTATATTTTTACTAAAAAAAAAAAAAAAAAATCAAATGTGCTTTAAAATATGTAGCTTGGTGTCTAAGGAAGAAAGATAAGCTGGCTGCTAATGAGAGACCAGTTCTCTCCAGATGCCTCTCTGCAGACAGGGCTGCACTGTGGAGTTTGGACACAGCCTGCATGTCCTCAGCCAGGGAGGCCTCAGGAATCTAGTCCACCTCCCCTATTCTGCCGATTGGGAAATAAATGCATGAAGGTGGATTGCCCAACGTGATGAGCTTGTCAGTACAGCATGTTGACTAGACTCAGGTCTGTATGTCCTCTTCAGTGAGTTCTCTTTGTCCGTCATGAGAATACAAGTCACCAACTATGTCGCCATCTGTCACACTGAGGGAGATTCTGCTCCTGTCCCTCTGTGAACATCATCAATTTGCTTTCTGCCTGAGCGTCTCTTTGTTGAAGCGATGTTGACTATCTAGGGTGCTGGTTCATAGTGCTTATGCTGGATAAGGGCTGTGGGAGGAGCTGGTTTGGCCCTGAGATGGCCTGGCTGCTTTTCTCTGGGACAGGACAGTCAGTATGCCCTGTGCCAGTGAGGAGCGAATGTAGGTATCCATGGCTCAGGCAAAATACAAGGCCGTGAGTTAGCCAACATCCATTTCAGGTAGCGACTCTACAGGAGCCTTTCTGCAGTCATCAGAAAGGCTGGGCTCTTTTGGCCTCTAGACCAGTGGTTATAAAATATTTTTGGAGTCACAGACCCTTTCAGGTTCTTTGACAAGTGCTGAACCCTTTCCCCAGTCCCACACATACTATTTTGTATACAATTTCATAGGTATTAGAGATACTCTGAACTCTCTGTTGCTGTGTGTCATTGAGACGATTCCAACTCATAGCAACTCTATATGTGTGTAGAGTAGAACTGTGTTCCATGGGATTCTCAAGATTGTGACCTTTAGGAAGCAGATCACCAGGCTTTTCTTCTGAGGCACCTCTGGGTAGGTTTGAACCTCCAACCTTTTGGTTAGTAGTTGAGTGCTTAATTATTTTCACCACCTAGGGATTCCAGGGCTAGTCAAGCCTCACCTAATCAACTCCAACTCTAGACAAACCTCCCCATGGAACAAATCTTGAGAGATGTAGTTAGATCTATGATGCTATTTCAGAAAATACTGCACTTCTTATGTTCAGTAAGTTTTCCTTCTCCTGAACCCCTGACAGTTCCTTTGGGCACAGACGGAGTTTTGTAACATTGGAACTGTCTCCCTGCACATGAGTAAGGTGGAGTTTCGTTGAGGTGATGCTGATGCCGTGAAGATTCTTCCCTGCTGACCACTGGCCCGGTCATTAACACTGTCAACTCCTGCTCAGGCCTTGATCCCCACCAGCCTCTCCCAATCGCCTCACAGCCCGTGTTAGGTTATTTATGTGTGCTAAGGCCCTTGCCAGAGTTTCCACCATCTGGCTAATGATGGAACACCATATGCCAGCTGCAGGATATGGGCACCTGCCTGTGGGTTGGGGCACAGACCTGCCTTCAGAAACAGCCTAGCTTCCCAGTGAGTGGCTCACCCCCCAGTGACACAAGGCATCTCTTTTTCATGAGTCTGCAACTGGGACACAAATGACTGGGGCTCCTCCCACTCTGGGCTGAGTTGGTGGTAAATGGCATAGATGTGTTTAGATGACATTTAAATCATCCCATTACCTTCCGTTTACCTAGTGACGTAGAGCAGTTTGTTGACATGTAAGCACAGATATTACCTAATGCAATAACCTGTTACCCCTTCAAGCTTAAAAATCGGGAAGCAAAGGCTTTACTATGGAGCTCACTGGATACTTTAAATAGATTTTCACCCAACGCCGTGCCCAAGGAGTTCTAGATTGCTCAAGCCCCTCAGTGAATTGTATCTGAGGGAGAAGGGTACTTGGTAAGCCTGATGTTAGACAACCATATTAGGTACCTATAACAGAAGCGGGTCTGTCTGTCTTCACTCTTCACTAGATGGGAAGCTGGTTAGGGTTTAGACTATTATGTGTGGCTGGTCTTCTAAGTGTGCATTAGGGGTTGTTGTTGCTAGCTGCTGTGGGGGAGGCTCCAACTCATAGCGATCTGATGTATAACAAACAAACTAAATGTTGTTCAGTCCTGTGCCATCCTCAGAATCGTTGGTATATTTGAGCCCATTGATTTTGTCCTTGTGTCAATACATCGCATTGTGGCAGGATCGAGTATCACCAAACATGACTGTTTGCATCCAAATATCTGCATTAAGCAATACCTGTTGCACTGTATCTTATGTCTGAAAGTCCAAGGGATCATCTAGGCTTAGGTTTTCAAAAAATGAGAACAGCCTCTTATTTGCTTCTCCCCTCAAACTTCCTTTTGGGTGTAAAAAAAACAATTTAAATGCAAACGAGAAATACAAAATGCAGGGCCCTTAATAACTGACTGTTTTCTTAGTCATTAACTATTGAATTAAGTAGAGAAACAAGTATGTGTTCAGGCTCCATGAGCAGCCAATCCCTGCCTACCTTCAGTCCACTAAGACAAAAACCCAGAGGGCTTTTTCACACGTGGAGGGAGGTGAAATGCGCAGCAGTCATAAGACTCAGCCCAGTTAGTAAGAACAACAGTGAAAATCTGATATTAACTTAAAATTTCTTTTTCCAAGTTGTAATTTAAATGCAAATGTGCTGCTGTTGACCTTGCCACTTGGTTTTCCCCTCAAATATGTACTACAATAAGCATTTATACACTGCATGATTTCTTAAGAGCAGAGTAATTCAGTAAAATAGTTCAAGCTATAGTTATTTCTTAACTACTGTGCTAACTGGAGTTCTTCAAGGCTGAGATCATTGAAATATTGTGTATAATGGAATCGAACAAGAACTGGGAAGCAGGAGAGTGCAGCCACCAGCCAGCTGTGTTAACTTGGCCAAGTCATTTAACTTCTCTGGGACTCAATGAACTCATCTGTCAAATGAGAGGGATTAGATAGTGTATCCCTAGGATCTCTTTCTGCTCTGAAATTTCATGACTCTGAAAATTACATTTGAATCAATAATGTCAACCTTCTGCCCCACCAAAAGCATTTTGGAGCCCTGGTGGCACAGTGGTTAAGAGCTATGGCTGCTAGCCAAAAGGTCAGCAGTTCAAATCCACCAGCTGCTCCTTCGAAACCCTGTGGGGTCGACTTGATGGCAATGGGTTTGTCTCGTAAAAGCATTTTGACAGCATTTCTAACCCAGAGAAAGGCATATTTCTAAAGTGTCCCAAGCCTACTTACAGTAGGATAAAGTTATTAACCGCTAATGAAGAGCCTGAGACTAGCAGGAGGAGAAACTAGTATTCTGAATAACCCACAAAACAACTCATCATCTGTCATACAATTGGGTGTGTGAAGTACCATAGGCAAGTTCAATTCTAAAGTTCTTAGTTAAGCTACCATTATGTAGATCCTTTCTAGTAGCACTTTGTTTCCATGGTGTCTATAAGTCAAGAATCTTAGTTTTGCAGAAAAAAAGCAAAAACATTTCAGAGGGAGATGAGGCATGAGAAGGAGTCAAGAGAAGGATTGTCTCAACTAGCAGTCTCAAAAAAGTCAGCCACATGAGTTCAGGGAAAGTGCAGAGTGATCAAAGCTTTCATGCTGCTGACATGCTGATGCATTAATATCACATGCAAGTAAAATTTTGCTGAAGATAATTAAAAAACTGTTACAGCAGTACATAGACAGGGAACTGCCAGAAATTCAAGCCGAATTCAGAAGAGGACATGGAAGGAGGGATATCATTGCTGATGTCAAATGGATCCTGGCTGAAAGAAGAGAATACTAGAAAGATGTTTACCTGTGTTTTATTGACTACGCAGAGGCATTCGACCATGTGGATCATAACAAATTATGGATAACAGTGCGAAGAATGGGAATTCCAGAGCACTTGATTATGCTCATGTGGAACCTGTACATAGACCAAGAGGCAGACGTTCGAACAGAACAAGGAAATACAACATGGTTTAAAATCAGGAAAGATGTGCGTCAGGGTTGTATCCTTTCACTATACTTATTCAGGTTGAATGCTGAGCAAATAATCTGAGAAGCTGGACTATATGAAGAAGAACATGGCATCAGGATTGGAGGAAGACTCATTAACAACCTTCAATATGCAGATGATACAACCTTGCTTGCTAAAAATGAAGAGGACTTGAAGCACTTACTGATGAAGATCAAAGACTACAGCCTTCAGTATGGATTACACCTGAACATAAAGAAAACAAAAATCCTCACAACCGGACCAATAGGCAACATCATGATAAATGGAGAAAACATCGAAGTTGTCAAAGATTTTGTTTTACTTGGATCCACAATCAATGCCCATGGAAGCAGCAGTCAAGAGATCAAACGTTCCCGTTCTCCAGGGGGAATGCTTTCAGCCTCTCTCCATTCCAGTATTCTTTCACAGTCCAGTAGACTACAAGTCCAAATTCAGGGCATCAGCTCCAAGGGAACGCTTTCTCTGTCAGCTCTGGGGGAAGGTCCGTGTCATGCATCAGTCTTCCCTTGGTCTGGGAGCATCTCAGCACAGGAACCTCAGGTCCAAAGGATGCACTCTGCTCCCGGCACTGCTTTCTTCATAGTATGAGGTTTCCCTGTGTCTCTGCTCACTTCTCTCTTTTATATCGCAAAAGAGATTGGCTTACGACACTATCCAATCTTGTATACCTCATCAGTATAACTGCCACTAATCCATCTTATTACATCTTATTATGACTGAATTTACAACACATAAGGAAATCACATCAGATTACAAAATGGTACACAATCATACAATACTGGGAATCATGACCCAGCCAAGTTGCTAGATATTTTGGGGGGACACAATTCAATCCATGACATCATCTGATTCTTTTGTTTTATTTATGTGGTGGATTACGTCAATTGATTTTCTAATATTGAACCATCCTTGGCTACCTGATATGAATCCCACTTTGTTATGGTGTGTTGTTCTTTTTCTTTATATGATGCTGAATTATATTGCTAGAATTTTGTTAAGAGTTTTTGCATCTATATTCATGAAGGACATTGGTCTGTAATTTACCTTTTTTGTGGTGTCTTTGCTGGCTTTGGTATCAGGGTTATGCTGGCTTCATAAAATGAATTTGAGACTGTTCCTTCCTTTTCTATGCTTTGCAATTGTTTGAGTAGTTGGTGTGAGCTCTTCCCTGAATGTGTGGTAGAATTCTTCAGTGAAACCATCAGGGCCAAGGCTTTTTTTTTTTTTGGTGAGAGTTTTATTTATTTATTTCCTTTTTCCACTTCAATCTCTTCTCTTATTGTGGATCTATTCAGATTTTTGACCTCTGTGTTAGTTTAAGTAGGTAGTGTGTTTCTAGAAATTTGTCCATTTCCTCTAGATTCTCAAATTTGTTGGAGTACAATTTTTCATAGTATTCTATTATGATCCTTTTTATTTCAGCTGGGTCTGTTGTAATGTCCCCATCTTGTTTTTTATTTGGGTTATTTGCTTTTTCTTCTGTTTTGCTTTTGTCAATTTTATTGATCTTTTCAAAGAACCAACTTTTGGTCTTCTTGATTCTATTGTTTTTTCTGCTTCATTTCTCTATTTCACTTATTTCTGCTCTAATCTTTATTATTTCCTTTCTTCTGGTGGTTGTGGGTTTCTTTTCTTGTTCTCTTTCTATTTGTTCTAGTTGTAGGGCTAACATTTTGATTTTGGCCTGTTCTTTTTTGATGTATGTGTTTATTGCTATAAATTGATCTCTGAGTACTGCCTTTGCTGTGTCCCAAAGGTTTGGGTAGGATGTGTTTTCATTTTCATTTGATTCTAGGAATGTTTTTATTCCTTCTTTGATTTCTTCTGTTACCTAGTTGTTTTTAAGCAGAGGTGTTATTCAGTTTCCATTTACTTGATTTTTTATCCTTCCTCTTCCTGTTAGTGATTTCCACTTTTCTGGCATTGTGATTAGAGAGAATGCTTTGTATCATTTCGATGTTTTGGATTTTATTGAGGGTTGCTTTGTGGCCTAAAATGTGGTCTATTCTGGACAATGTTCCATGTGTGTGGGAAAAGAATGTGTACTTTGCTATGAGGTCCAGTTGGTCTATTTTGGCCTTTGATCTTCTGAATCTCTGTTGCATTTCTTTCTGGATGTTCTGTCTTTCTTTGGGGGTAGTATGTTGAAGTCTCCTACTATTATTTTCAGTGCTGTTAGAGTTTCTTTTATGTATTTTGGGGACCTGTCATTGGATATGTAGATATTTATTGTGGTTGTCTTCTTGGTGGATTATCCCTTTAATCATTATATAACGTCCTTCCTTGTCTTCCATTGTTGATTTTGCCTTAAAATCTGTTTTATCAGTGGTTTGAGGTTTGAAGAGTATATCAGGGGAATAGAAGTCCTCCAGTCGCAACCAGTCCAGTAAGTCTGGATTTTTGTTTTGTTTTTTGGAATTTGAGATTCTGTTCCACATTTTTCTCCCATTCTACCAGGGCCATCTATTGTGTCCCTGATTAGAATAGTCAGTAGTTATAGCTGGGCACCATGTAGTTTTTCTGGTCCCAGAATAGATGAAGCTGACGTTCATGTAGACTATTTGTCCTGTAGACTAGTTTCTTCTTTGAGACTTTGGTTTCCTTCTTTGTCTTTTGCTCCAGATGAGTAGAGACTAATAATTGTTTCTTAGATGGCCACTTGCAAGCTTTTAAGACCCTACACACTACTCACTAAACTAGGATGGAGAACATAACTTTATGAACTATATTATGCCAATTGACCAAAATATCCTAATACTTCAAACCCCAAAAACCAATTCTGTGAGATGTTTGGTTATGTCTAAGAAGTATCTGTGACTGTGCCCTACTGCTTTATTATATATATGAATATATGTGCATACAGTCACATACATTCATATACACATACATATGCATAAACCTATATATGTACATGTATATTCTCACATGTATGTGCACCTGACCCAAGCCATGATATTTTCAATCACCTCATATGCATGCAAAAGCTGGACAATGAATAGGGAAGATTGAAGAAGAATTGATGCCTTTGAATTATGGTGTTGGTGAAGAATATTGAATATACCATGGACTGCCAGAAGAACCAACAAGTCTGTCTTTGAATAAGTACAGTCAGAATGCTCCTTGGAAGCAAGGATGGCGAGACTTCGTCTCACATACTGTCTTAGTTATCTAGTGCTGCTATAACAGAAATACCACAAGTAGAGGCTTTAACAAAGAGAAATTTATTCTCTCACAGTCTAGTAGGCTAAAAGTCAAAATTCAGGGTGTCAGCTCCAGGGAAAGGCTTTCTCTCTCTGTCAGCTCTGGAAGAAGGTCCTTGTCATCAATCTTACCTGGTCTCAGAGCTTCTCAGCATGGGAACCTTGGGTCCAAAGGACATGCTTTGCTCCTAGCAGTCCTTTCTTGGTTGTATGAGGTCCCCACATCTCTCTACTGGCTTCTCTCTTTTATATCTCAAGAGAGATTGGCTTAAAACACAGTCTAATCTTGTAGATCTCATCAACATAACTTCCACTAATCTCATCTCATTAACATCATAAAAATAGGATTTACAACACAGGAAAATCACTTCAGGTGACAAAATGGTGGACAATCACACAATACTGGGAAACATCGCCCAGCCAAATTGATACACATATTTTTTGGGGACACAATTCAATCCATGACACATACTTTGGACATGTTATCAGGAGGGACTGCTCCCTGGAGAAGGACATCATGCTTGGTAAGATAGATGGTCAGTGAAAAAGAGGAGGACCCTCAACGAGATGGATTGACATGGTATAGGCAACAACAAGCTCAAACGTAGCAACTATTGTGAGGATGGTGCAGGACCAGGCAGTGTTTCATTCTGCTGCACATAGTGTCACTATGAGTTGGAACTGGCTTGACAACACCTAACAGCAACCACAACATACTCACATGTACATATCTGTACACATATTTGCCTACATGCATACATATATGTGACACATATATTTTTTGGTTGTTTTGCTGTTGTTTCAAGATTACATATGCCATAGCAATTACCAACAGATCCTTTTCTCTTGTTTCCAAATGATATATGCCATAGCAATTACCAACAGGTCCTTTTTGTGTATGTTCCTTTTAGTGACATTGTTTACCTTCGTCAAGCTGTGTACATATCACTCTCATTTGGTGTTACCTTTCCCATTACCTAAAGTAACAAGTGTCTACCACCTAGAGAGGGAATCCCCCTCTCCCCACCCCATCCCTGGTAACCACTAATGAACATTAGTTTCTGTATATTTACTTGTTCATGACATTTCATAAAATTGTGAATATACAATATATGTGTGTGTGTGTGTGCGTGTGTGATTGTCTTATTTGCTCAACATAATATCCTCCAGGTTCATCCATGTTTCAAGATGCTTCAGGGACTCATTTTTCTTTATCACTGAGTTGTATTCCATTATATGTATGCACTACATTTTACTTGTCCATTTATCTCGTGATGGGAAGAAGAATAGTCATCTTCATTACTCTTCATTTTCAATTTTTTTATATCTTTATTTATTAGTTCTTCCAGAAACACTTTAAAATAATTCTTTTATCCCTCCTAGAACAGCAAGTTAAAGTACATGCACCATGAAGAAATAATCAGACAAATTCAGAATGTCAGACAAATCCAGACTGTCAGACAAGATTGGCCTGATCTTATCAAAAGATCAGAATTATTTTCAAAATATTTCAAAATTATTTTCAAGACATTTTCAAAGTATTTCAAGATTATTTTCAAAATAATTTTAAAAAGCCAAAGACATGAAAAAAAGTGGAGGAACTGTTCTAAAATAGAAGAGAATAAAGAGGACAGAAACCTGTGTACCAATGTTCATTGCAGCCTAATTCACAATAGCGAAAAGGTAGAAACAACCTAAATGTCCATCAACAGATGAATGGATAAACAGTACGTGGTACATGCATACAAAGGAATATTACTCAGCCATAAACAGAAACGAAGCCTGTTAACTTGTTACAACATAGATGAACCTCGAAAACATTATACTGAGAAAAATTAGTCAACTGCAAATGAACATGATATAATCAAATATATACCAAAAAGTCCAAGCCTGTTGCCAACTAGTCTGACTCATAGTGACCCTATAGGACAGAATAGAACTGCCCCATAGGGGTTCCTAGGCTATAAATCTTTACAGAAGCAGACTGCCACATCTTTCTCCCACAGAGTGGCTGATAGGTTTGAACCACCAACCTTTCTGTTAGCAGCTGAGTGCTTAACCCCACTGCCACCAGGGCTCCTTAATCAAATATATAGAAACCAAACATTATTAGTGGTTACTAGGGGTAAGAGGGAGGGGTAAACAGGGAGTTTTTGCTTAGGGAACATTGAGTTTATGTTAAGGAGGTGGAATAATTTAGAAAAGGATAGCAATAATGGTTGCACAACTTGCAGAATGCAATCAATGTCACTGAACTGTACATGTAGAAATTGTAGAATTGGTGTATGTTTTGTTGTGTAGATTTTCACCACAGCAAAAAAGAGGGAGACTAAAGAGACATAATAAATAAATGTAACATGTAACATGTGACCCTTGATTAAATTCTAATTTGAAGAAAGAAAACAGTAACAAAAGACATTCTCAGAACAATTAAGAAAATTTAAATGTGGAGTAGATATTGTTGTTGTGTGCCCTCAAGTCAATTCTCTATCTATAGGATAGAGCAGAACTCCCCTATAGGGTTTCCTAAGCTGTAATGTTTATGGAAGCAGATTTCCAGGTCTTTTCTCCTGCAGAGCAGCTGGTGAGTTCAGACCTTTTGGTTAGCAGCCAAGCACTTTAACCATTGGGCCACCAAGGTGCCTGGACTAGATATTAGGGAATTGTTATAATTTTCTTAGGCATGGTAATGTCACTGTGGTTATGCATGTCCTTATATTGAGGAGATGCATGTATTTAGGGTAAAGTGTTGTGATGTTTGCAACTTAGTTTCATGTTATTTAGCAACAGTAAAAAAAAACACGGCATAATTATAAATACCGTCATATGCCACATAATATTTGTTCGGGCAACATTGGACCGCGTATATGTTCACGGTCCCATAAGATTATATAATAGAGTTCAGAAACCCTGATCGGAGAATAGGTAGGGAACGCAACAGATTCCCACAGGCAACACGAGTATCTCATGTCTCTTGTGTACAAAGCAATTGCGCTGCCAGCCAAATAATGGTACAGTACACATATAACCTATAATATATATGTCTTGATAGTCATAATAAATGCCCATGTTACTGGTTTATGTATATACTGTACTTTCTATCATTATTTCAATGTGAACTTTCCCTCCTTAACAAATAAAAAGTTTACCGTGTCACAGAATGCTTTGACTCATAGGCAGCAGCATCCAATCTCGTGTATCGTGCATCTTTTGAGTGCTGTAGCGTTATCTGTTAATTTTCTTTTGAAAATGTTACCATGAAGCGCATCATGGCTCAAAATGCAGCAAAACCAGTGCTAGTGATAGCAGCAAGAGGCAAAGGAGAAATAACGATCTGGAAGTAAAAAGGTTATTAACACGAAGGCGTAAAATCAGTGAATGCTGTTGCTCGAGATTCAGGCATGTTCGCGCAATGTACAAATCAAATAACGTCCTATTTCACAGAACGTATCATGGACATTAAGCGATGCATGACTGTATATAAATATATATGTATATATACATACAGTACACACTTTATATATAAATACATACATACATATAATCATACACACACATACACATATCAATGAATAGCTAAATAGTACCATTTATTCAATCTAAGTGGTGAATAGAGGTATTGGTGTTCATTATACAATTTTTTTCCAACTTCTTTGTTTAAGAATTTTTCATAAAAAAAAAGTTGAGGGGAAAAAGTAAAATAGTTTTGTAAGTTTCCAAAATACTTCACAGAGATTTTTATTTGAACTGCTTTAAACCAGTAAGTTAATTTGGGAATAATTGACATGCTTGTAAAATTTAGTGTTTTTTTCCTAAAACATACCGTTTTTCCATTTATTCAAGTCTTATTTTATATCTTTTAATAAATTGTTTTTAGTTTTTTTTTTAAATAGAGGTCACCATATTTATAAGCTTGATAGTAACAAAAAATGAAAGTACTTTACTTTGCAAACACGAACTGTGTTTTTGTTTAAGCATTTACCATTGCACTTCAGAAACCAGAGCGAAAGGGAAATTTAGAGGTCTACTTTGTGATCAAAATACTGCAATTTATGCTCTCCATAATATCTTGCAACCAAGACTGTCTTATATGTTTGATGGAAAGAGGAAAAGAATGGAAGAAAATAAAGAATCCCCTAATTCCCTTAGTCCCCCAAGCCTATAGCCTTAGTCTCCCAAGTACATATTTTCTTAGGAACCCAGTATAGGGTAATTTTAGACACCTATTTACTTTAACAAGAGTCCCTGGGTGGTGCATATGGCTAACATGCTTGGCTGCTAATCAAAGGCTGAAGGTTCGAGTCCACCCAGAGGCACATCAGAAGACAGGCCTGGCGATCTACTTCTGAAAAATCAGCCATTGAAAATTCTATGGAGCACAGTTCTACTCTGACCCAGTTGGGGTCACCATGAGTTGGAATCGACTTGATGGCAACTGGTTACCTACTCTGACAATTCTCTCAAACCCTGGGTGTGTGTCTGGGGTTTGAAGGGAAGCTGATTGTACCTATCCTTTCCTCCAGATTCTGAAATAATTCAGGACACAGGAAGCCAGATCAGGTTGCAACACAGTATCAGTTTTATGTGAGGTGAAGCTGGTGATTTAGAGAAAGTGGCTTGATCCAAGGTTGAACTAGAGCTTCCTATTCCCCCTGATGCTTCCTCCAGACACAAGCTGAAGAACTGAGGACTCAGGGCTTCCCTTGCAGGGTGGACAACCTCTCTGGTGAGCTTACTGAGGAACAGGAGGAAGGAAGTGGGGAGGAGACCTTCTCTGCTTGCTGACAGACAAGAGGGAAAGAGAAAAGCTAAGAGGCCCCACACTGGAGCATTGACCTTTGCAGTCATCTCACCTTTCCCACTGACCCCCCCCCTGGGGCAAGGGACACGTGAGAGGGGCGAATGTGTCCTCCCAGCACTTCTCCAAGAAGGCAGAAGTGTTGGGGCAAGTTCCTCAGCATCTTTTGGAGAGAACAGTAGTTTTTATTTGGTGAGCCAAGGTGAAGAACACTGAAGAAGATAGAAGAGAAATTCTGTACACTGTGAGTTCAGTTTCCCATGCTTTCCTCCTTAAGCGATTGGTCCCCCAGACAGATGAACTATGGGCTTCCCTGAGAGGGACATTTATAAAGGAGGAAAAAAATGTTTATGAACTATTTATGATGACTTAGTGTGGGAACTGAAATGAAATCAAGCCCTTTCTAGTGGATCTGATACCATTAGAGGGTTAATGACATACAATGTAGCTTGTGTGTCAAAGGCTGTCTATAAAGTTAGCACAGGAGCCCTGGTGGTGCAGTGGTTAAGTGGTTAAACGGTTAGCACTCAGCTACTAACCGAAAGGTCAGCAGTTTGAACCCACCAGCCACTCCCTGGGAGAAAAGATGTGTGGCAGTCTGCTTCCATAAAGATTACAGCCTTGGAAACCCTATGGGGCAGTTCTACTCTGTCCTATACGGCGACTGTGAGTTGGAATAGACTCCATGGCAATGGGTTTGGTATAAAGTAAGCATAGAGAAATAATAAGGATTCAGAAAGCCGCAGGAGTGAAGTTCATTTTCCCTCTGATAATCTCACTGAAATGCTATCTGGTTATTTGTTTCCCCCAGGTTTCAGCGAAAATGTAATTAAATGGGTAATCTGTGATGAAAGCCAGACAAGTCAAATGAATATCAAATGGAAGGATTGTGCGCTTAAAATAGCATGAGAAAGTCCAAACAGATTTTTATCTTGAAAAATTCCCCTTTCTTTCTATTTTTATTTCAAGAAGAAGAGAGACGTGTATGGGGAAATAGTACTTACAACAGAGGGAAAAGTTTTATCCCGCATATTAGATTTAGTCTAAGGGACAATACAACTATGAAGATACAGTTTCAATTTCTCAGAACTCCTGATAAAATCTTAGATAAAATGAATGAACAGATGATTCATCAAAGAGCTCCATTTTTTGCAAGAGTCTAAAAGAATAAATATTGAGGAGTTAAATCAGTTTAAACATTTACCAAGGAAAGGACTTAGCCACATTTATAACACTGGATGAATGCAATTTAATAGTGAAGATACAGTTGATAATTGTGTCCATTAGGACTCTATTGGTGGCAAGTGACAGAAAACTGTACCCGCATTGACTCCCATAACTGGAAATTCCAGAGGTGGTTTTAAGCCTGGCTTCATACAGAGATTCAAATAGTGACATTTGAACAATATTCCTGCTCTCTCAGTTTCTCAGTTCTGCTTTCCTTGGGTTGACTCCATTCTCTCACAGGCTTTTCTCTAATGGTCACAAGATGTCTCTTCTAGATTCTCATGGGGAAAAGAGGGTGATGAATAAGATACTTCTCATCTGAAGCAAAAGCTTCAAAGGTTTCATTTTGTCTCTGTAGTTCTGGTTGGGTCACATAACCAGAAACCAAACCAGTTGCCAGCTCATGGCAACCCCATGTGTATCAGAGTAGAACTGTGTTCCAGAGGGTTTTCAATGGCTATGATCTTTTGGAAAAGAGATTACCAGGCCTTTCTTCCAAATACCTCTGGAAGGATTCAAATTGCCAAGCTTTTGGTTAGTAGTCAAGTGCTTGACCATTTGGGTCACCCAGGGACTAGGTCACATATATACCCCTTTATATGGCCAAGCAAATATTATATAGTTGGGAGATGCATGAGCCCTGAGCATCCTGCACATTCTTGCTGATTGTGCCAGCCTGCAAGGCTTGTCCTCCTGATACCGAGCAGCTCTGTAGCTAGTCACAGAGGCAACTGAGTAGGTCAGAGCACCATAGCATGACTACAGCTTGCATTGGGGGATGGGGGGTGGTGGAGTGGGGTCAAGAAGGAGACTGGCTTGTTTGTTGCTTACTACTGGGGACAGATTACCCAACAAGCAAGGTACGCAGAATTTATTAGTAATTACTTACTAATCTGTAATGCACAATTTCACCTGCTTTTCACCACATCTTTGAAAAACAACGTGGTGAAAAACAGGTGAAATTGTGCACTACAGATTAGTAAGTAAGCACAAGTAAGCCCGGGCGTACCTAGCTTGTTGGGTAATCCATCCCTGTCACCCTATGGAATCAGAGCTTGGAGAATCAGAGCAAATATGCAGACACTCTGGCTACTGCTTTTGCTATGAATAGTAAAATCCTTTGTCTCTGACCCAAGAGTCTTGTGTCTACTGCCAGCATCTTTGAAACTGTTACCTTGCAAGGAGGGTAAAACTTCAGATCTTTCGCAGCTCTTAACAGGTATGCTGATTGACTTAAACCTAGATCACCTGCACCATCTCAACGCACCTGAAACTCATAGACTGAGAAGGGAAAGGGGATTATGTACCAGAGGAAAATCCAGTACAGTTACCAGAAGAAGGGCAAACAGATGGTGGGCAGGAAGAAAAATGGGAATTTTGGCAATTTTACATGACCCTTGTGTACCCTACCATGCTCCTATCTCTATTTAAGATGTAGTATTTCTTAATCCAATTGAACACTCAGGCAATTCCACCTTCAGGTATGTTCACTGTGCCCAAGGACTCCATGAAGAACAATAGAATCCCTTAGAACTCAGACAAAGGGCCAGGAATCTCTTGGCTACCCCCAAGAGCCTGCTATTATTGATTTTGCTCAGTTGGAAGACTCCTAGAAGTGAGTAGGGACAAAAAATCTTAATTCTTTCCTTTCTTTTTCAGAAAGAGTTTTAAAAACATAGTTTCCAACTCTGACAACACTAACAAATTAAACTAGAAGAAAAAGACTTGCTCAACTCTGCTCCTCCAAGAAAATATTGTTTTCATTTGAACCCCTTCCTACTTCATTTTCATATGCATATATATTTTTTAAAAGTTATAGTAGAAAAATATAATTTATTATTAATATTCCTCATTTAACTTTGCACTACAGGTATTTTTTCATGTTGCTTTTATTAATCATTTCATCTGACAAAAAATCAGTGCTAAAATATGAGTAGTTATACCTAACTTATTTATCATTCCTTTCTAATTGAGTATCTCAATGACATTTCATTTTCCCTAAAATAATACAAGTAAATAACACTTGGAGCCCTGGTGGCACAGTGGTTAACAGCTTGGCTGCTAACCAAAAATTTGGCAGTTCAAATCCACCAGCCGCTCTGTGGAAACTCTATGGGGCAGTTCTACTCTGTTCTATAGGGTCGCTAGGAGTCGGAATTGACTTGACAGCAATGGGAATGGAAAATAACACTTGTATAACTTTAGGTTTTCCACATTTTATTTCATTTGATTCTCATAGCAGAACCAGAGTCATTTGCCATTGAGTTGATTCTGACTCATGGCGACCCTGTTATGTCAGAGTAAAACTGCTCCATAGGGTTTTCAATGGCTGATTTTTCAGAAATAGATCTCCAGGCCTTTCTTTGAAGGCACTTCTGGGTGGACTGAAGACCCCAACCTTGCTGTTAGCAGTCAAACGTGTTAACCGTTTGCACCACCTAGGGACTCTAATTCTCATAGCAACTTAGTGAAAATAGCTTTATTATCCCCCTTTTTACAGTTGAGAAGGAGCCCTGGTGCCTTCGAACCACCAGTCACTCCAGGGAAGAAAAACCTGGTGATCTGCTTCCATAAAGATTTATAGCCTTGGAAACTCTGTCCTATAGGGTCGCTATGAGTCAGAATCAACTGGACAGCAATGGGTTTTACAGTTGAGTAAACAGAAGCTCAGAGCGATTAAAGTAATCCATTCTCAAACACAGCCTGGTAGCCAAAGACAGAGGATTTTAGCCAAAGGCTCCCAGTGCTTCCAGATTCTATGTGCATTGCATATCTTTGTACTGACAGATTTTTACTTTTAGAACTTCCCAGTAACGTCTACCAGTGACACAAGTACCAACATCAAAAAGCAAAACTTTCCGGCTTTATGAGTAAGTGATCATCACAGCTCCTACACAGAGTAATCTGAAGAATCCAGAGAAGTCCTTTATGCTCCCAAATACCTTCTCCGTCAGGGTCTCTATGAGACGGGCATTCCTCTGAGTTTTGGTGTCTTTTTAGTCTTTAAGAGACCCTTATTAAAATCCCCAAAACATTGAGAAGGGTGACTGAATACACAAGTTTTTGTTTACCAGACAATAGAGATTGTTTTCCAACACCTGAGGTTAGCCGACTTTATTGCACATCTATTGTTTGGTTTGCTCAGCATCCAACCCCTATGGGGGTGGTTAAGTTAGAATAATGACGTCACAGTCGGTGACTGTTCTAGTTAAGAACTGGGTCAATCAAGTCCTTCCCTGGGACTTGGGAATTGAGACTCAGAAAGCCCAGTTTCATTCTGAGTAGCTGAGCGTAAGGGATGAAATTCAGAGCTATTGGTGGCCATGTTTCCCATCATATGGACTCATAAGAAGGAACTGGTGTTGTCTGGAGAGAGGGAACAAAGAAACAGTTGAGCAGAAACCAGAGATTATGAGATCTGCTGGCTTTGAGACCCTGACCCAGAAATTTCTGAAGTCCAGCTCCTGCCCTTGGTTCTATGAACTTTTATAATAAACATTTTGTTTTGCTTACTTTAAAATACTAGTAAGATTTCTGCTACTTTGAATCAAAAGAATACTAACAAATAGCTTCAACAGAGGTGGAGCCAGGTTTTGGGGAGCATCAAGTTTATACAATTGACGAGGCACCTTTAAACAAAGTTATGAATACAAAATCAGGTACAGAGCCTTGGAAGAGGGCCCGTGCAAGTGAAGACCCTAAAACTTCAGTTTTCTTAGCTCTGCAGTAAATCTCCTCTGAACTGACCAAAGTCCGTGGGAAAAGAAAACCACCAGCAAGGAAATTGGGGTTAGAAAAGAAGAGAAAAGAGCTGAGGTGAATGGGAATTTTGTTATTTTTCTTGTCTTTGAAGGGAATCAGCAATATCACACTCTATAGTCCAAATCTAGGCCCATCCTGTGGGAAAAGATTTGGGATGGGTCAGGAGAGGGACTGCTGTTACTGATTTTGCTTAGCTCTACTATGGCAGTGCAGAGAGGAATGGGGAAAGGGAAAATGATTTGCTGCTGTCTTAGGCTGGGTACTCTAGAGAAACAAAAACAGTGAAGGGAGTGTGTGTGTGTATACACACCACACACACATAATGTTTATCTCAAGGAAATGACTCATATGGTTGTCAAGGCTGGCAAGCCCCAAGTCCATGAGTTAGGTGTCAGGCTGGCATCATTTCCTTACTGATGTAGCTGCAGGGGCTGACAAACAAAAGATTGGTAGGTCACACAGCAGGCCACTGGTTCACGGGCTGTGAAGGCTGACAAATCCAAGACTGGCAGGCAATATGGCAGGCCACTGGCTTAAGGCCCAAGAACTGGAGGTCAGATGATAGTGAACCAGATCCAGAGCAAGGAAAAGCCAGTGAGCTTTGCCAGAACATCTGTATATTTTGGATGAAGGCCATACCCTGGAGAAAACTCACCTTACAACTGATTGATTGATCACATCAGAGCATGTCATGGAAGTGACTACATTAAATCACAAAATGGAGGATAATTACATCATTACATAACTACCAAACTACATCATTATATCAATACTTCCTTCTGGTGGTAGCCACCACATGCACCTCCCCCAACCCCAACCCCACATATACATACACACGCTTGTACTATTATCCAGATAACTGGGGAAGAGTGGAGTCGCTAGGTGGTACAAACTATTAAAGCCCTCAACTGCTAATCAAAAGGTTGAAGGTTCGAGTCCACCCAGAGGTGCCTTGGAAGAAAGGCCCGGAGATCTACTTCTGAAAAATCAGCCATTGAAAACCCTGTGGAGCACAGTCTTACTCTGATACACATGGGTTTGACTCCATGGCAACTAGTTATGAACTCTAAAATCATTACCTGCATCCAAGATGGAACATCGCCCTCTGTGATAGGAAACAAGCCACATACTCATGATAGAGTGGAAGGAGTACACTTCTAGAGTCAGGTGGGCCTGCTCGCACACTGGCTCTTTCACTAACTTATTTAATTACCCAATCACCTGATCTTGTGTTTCTTCATCCATACCCTGGGAATAATAACATACAACTCTCTGGGTTGTTCTGAGGATTCCAGAAAATAATTTGTATCGGGTATTCAACACAGGCTGGTACGTTCTAGATGTTCTATAAATGATAATTCTATCACCTCGACCTCTGTAAGCTCTATACTCTCGACTAATGTGAGGTAGTCTCTTTCTCTCTGAGCCACGGTGACATCACTCAGATCTTCAGTTGCCTCTGTAGTGTAATCAGGTTTTATTTATCCTGACTATTAGAGACACTGAAGGGCTGGATCTCAGGGTCTTCCAGAACATTCATCAGAGGATCTCAGTTTCCATAGAGCTCTTTGGAACAAGCATGGCTCCTGGGACTGCTTGCTCCAGAAAATATCATGGACTCACAGTGATTAAACAGCCTGTTTCCACCTCTTTCTCTCTCTCCTTCTCCTCCTCTTTTCTCCCCTCCCCTCCCTTCCCCTTCCCTTGCCCTCTGCAGTTAAAGACCAATCTCACAGTCCATACAGAAGGTATAAGCAGGAACTCTTGGACTGTGAAAGCAAATTGGAGCCTTGTCCTAAGAAACCTGCAGAGGCACAAATTTAGAACATTTTATTTAACACAGAGGTGTTAAATGAATGTTAGTGGCCATTCACACATCATCAGAGCCTGTGCACATTTAGTTCATCATTTACTCAATCAATGTCCATTGAGAGGCTGCTGTGTCAGGTCCTGGAGCCACACGGGTGAGGTCAGGCCCTTTCCTCGAGAAGCCCCTGGGCTGGTGAGATCGGGCTGTGAGAGCGAGGCAAACAAGCAAGTAATTTCCAGACATGTGACCAGCACTCTAAAGACAATAGATGTTTCAGGTAGTGTAACCAAGGTAGGTACGGTTATGGGAGAAGACGAGAATGAGAGTCGGGTCAGGCGGACCTCAGACAGGAATTAATTTTTGACTGACCCTTGCTGGATGAATGGGAATTTTCCCATAGAAAGGAGGGAAGTTAGACTACGAGGAGGAGAGTTAAACTATGAGTTTGGGCATGTGTCTCAGTTACCTAGTGCCACTGTAACACAAGTACTACAAGTAGGGGGCTTTAAAGAACAGGAATTTATTTCCTCAAAGTTCTGGAGGCTAAAAGTCCAAATCAGAGCCTCAGCCATGTTGATTCCTTTTGTGAGACTCTCTCTTAAATCTGGTGTCTGCCAGCAATCCTTGGTGTTCTTTGGCTTGTAGACAACCCTCACATGTTGTCTGTTTTCCTGTGTGTGTGTGTCTGTGTCTGTCTGGTCTTTTTGTAACTCTGAAGTGATTAGGTTTAGGACTCACCCTCCACTAGTAGGACCTCATTCACATAACAAAAGAAAACCCCTATTTTCAAACAGGGTCATATTTATGGGTACAGAGTTAGGATTTCAACACCCCAGTAGCTGTGTGACCTTGAGCAAATTGATTACCCACTCTGAGCTATAGTTTCCTCACTTGTAAATTGACACTAATAACGGTATATACCAAAAAAGGCTTCTTGAGAGAATTAAATGAGTCATTGGAGCCCTGGTGGCACAGTCGTTAAGAGCTCTGCTGCTAAGCAAAAGGTCGGCCGTTCGAGTCCACCAGCCACTCACTGGAAACCTTATGTGGTAGCTCTACTCTGTCCTGTAGGGTTGTTATGGGTCAGAATCGACTCAGCAGCAACAGGTTTTTGGTTTTAAATCACTTAGCACAGAGCCTGACAAATATAACGGCATATATATAGATATTATCAGTAATTTGAGTAGCAGTGTGTTGATGGGCCAAAAGGGAATGAAGAAGATTCGGGTGCAACTAGTATCTCCCAAGGCGAAAAAGACGATCTTCTCCTGGAGACCACTTAAAGCACTTATTGCTAATTATTGGGAAAATGTATTTCCAGGTAGCTGGGTATGAGAAAAACAATGAGGAAAAACTGCAGTGAAATAATTTTTCATTGAACCGTTGAACAATACAGGATATAAAACCAAAGACAGAATGTTGCTGTGTTGGTCCCTGACTCATGGCGACCCATATACAGCAGAACAAAATGCTACCTGGTCCTGCATCATACCCATGATCACTTGTGAATTCAATCATTGTGATTCATAGGGTTATCACTGGCTGATTTTCACAAGTAGATCTCCAGGCCTTTCTTCCTAGTCTGTCTTAGTCTGAAAGCTCTGCTGAAATGTATTCCACACCATAGCAACATGAAGGTCTCCACTGACAGACGGGTGGTGGCTATGCACGAGGTACACTGACTAGGAATCTCACCTGGGTCTCCTGCGTGGAAGGCAACAATTCTGCTACTGAACCACCACTGCCCCCATAAAGACAGTAAGGGAGGTGAAAATGTTTTCTTACATTGGTTTGGGCTTCAATACACCAGGGAAAATCAAGTCTTTCTTTGTTCTCTTGTAACCCCACAGAACAAGTTTGCCTTTAATTCAGATGTGCTCAGCTGATTAAAGAGTTTACAAAATGTGGGGGACTTTCTTCTCTTTGTCAGTTTGTCAAGCAACATAAAAAGATTCATGCATGGAAGCTGTGTGGGGAGCTTTTTTAGTGGGGTAATTTCTGGAAGTTGGAATATGAAAAATCTAATCACTTGTCTAAAGACAGTGCCTGCAGGGTGCCAAAACATTTAAGCATATACTGATTGAGTAGATGACAAAGGAATATTTTAGCCAATGAATCAAAGTTTTGTTCCATGTGATGCTAAACATCTGGATATTTGGAAGCAGCTGTTTGGCATCCTGTAGACCAAACAGAAGCATCATTGTACCACTGTGGCCCTAGATTGCCTTCTGTCTGATCTACTCAGCATCCCTAGGATCCAGTCCCAGGAACACTATGGAGCAAGCAAGGCCAAGACGAGTTTAGGCCAAGGTCAAGTACTAAAGTTGATTGAAGCAGAATTGCTCATTGGGATTCAGGCCTAAGGAGTAGGCATGAGACAGGTTAATTAGGAAGACCAACCCTCTCAATGCAACAATTCAGGAAACCAGGGCCAGAGTAATACATCCTTGTGATCCAGACAAGGGTATTTTGGAAGGAGTCTGCATCAAGAGCCAACCCACTGACTGAGTCTTCACTTTTCACTGAGTCAATAGCATGTTGTAGTGGAAAGAGCATTGGACCAAGAGTCAAAAGGCCTGGGTTCAGCTCCTGCTCCACTGCTTGCTATGCAACCATGTGCACACTGACACTTGGCTTTATAATGGGTACACTAGAGATTGTAATAACTATCTCACAGAATTGTTGAGCAAATGAGATTATTGAACTGCTTTGTAAACAGTAAAGTGATATAAAATCTAAGTTATCTGGAGAGGGAGGGAGAGGGGTATTCACTAACTAGGTAGTAGACAAGAATTATCTTAGGTGAAGGGAAGGACAGCTAAAGGGGAAATCAGCACAACCGGACTAAGCCAAAAGCTAAGAAGTTTCCTGAATACAACCAAACACTTCGAGGGACAGAGTAGCAGGGGCAGGGGTCTAGGGACCATGGTTTCAGGGGACATCTAGGTCAGTTGGCATAACAAAATTTATTAAGAAAATGTTCTGCATCCCACTTTGGTGAGTGGCCTCTGGGGTCTTAAAAGCTAGTGAGCGGCCATCTAAGATGCATCGATTGGTCCCAAGCCACCTGGAGCAAACGATAATGAAGAACACCAAAGACACAAGGAAAATATTAGCCCAAGAGACAGAAAGGGCCACATAAACCAGACTCTATCAGCCTGAGACCAGAAGAACTAGATGGTGCCTGGCTACCACCAATGACCACCCTGACAGGGAACATAGCAGAGAGTCCCTGACGGAGCAGGAGAAAAGTGGGGTATAGAACTCAAATTCTGGTAGAAAGACAGACTTAATGGTCTGACTGAGACTGGAAGGACCCCGGAAGACATGGCCCCTGGACTGTCTGTTAGTCCCAAACTAAAACCATTCCCGAAGCCAACTCTTTGGACAAAGATTAGACTGGACTGTAAGACATGAAATGATACTCATGAGGAGTGTTCTTCTTAGCTTAAGTAGATACATGAGACTAAACGGGCAGCTCCTGTCCAGAGGCGAGATGAGAAGGCAGAGAGGGACAGGAGCTGGTTGAATGGACACGGAAAATCAAAGGGTCGGGGGAGGAGGGTTGGGAGGAGTGTCCTGTCATATTGTAGGGAGAGCAACTAGGGTCATATAACAATGTGTGTATACATTTTTATACAAGAAACTGACTTGAACTGTAAACTTTCATTTAAAGCAAATTAAAAAAAACTAAGTTATTAATAGCTTCTTTATTCCCATGCTTTGGTATCATATAAGATTTTAAATGATTAGTAAAATTATGGGGGCTACAGCAAGAATATTTCAGAGTCATTGGTTGGAATGGGTTGTCCTGAAAGGTACTGGGAGACCTAAGTGGAGAAAAGCTTGAAGTTTAGAGTAAAACAGAACTGGGTTCCAACTCTGACTTCAACGTAGTTTAGGTGTGTGGTTTAATCATAGAATTCTCACCTTTCATGCGGGAGACTCGGGTTCAATTTTTGGCCAATGTATCTCATGTGCAGCCACCAACTGCCTGTGAATGAAAGCTTTTGTGTTGCTATGATGCTGAACAGGTTTTCAGCAGAGCTTCCAGACTAAGATGGATTAGGAAGCAAGGCCTGATGACCTACTTCTGCAAATCAGCCAGGGAAACCCTGTGGAGCACAACAGTCTGATCCACAAACGGACAGCATTTCGTTCCGTTGTTCATGGTCCAATTTGGCAGCAGCTAACAACCTTGGGCAAGTCGGACAAGTTACCTCACTGTGCATTGGTTTCCTAATTCTTAAAGTGGGACTAATAATAGTTCCATCTCAGAGAGCTGTGGGAGAGTTAAACAAGATAATGCAGACAAAGCACCTTACCTGGCTCAAAGCAGAAGAAAACAAGTCGTGGTGTTGCAGTAAGTGAGCTTCCTGTCATGGAAAGTGTTCAAGAAGAGGCTGAATGACAGTCTCTCCAGGGTGTTAATGGTGTGTGAGGAGGGTGGACAAAATGACCTCTAAACTTCCTTCAAATGTGAAACTTCTATGATTTTCTTACATAAAAATACATGCTTGTAGGAGAGAAACAAGAAATTAATTTGATCCTTGGAAAAGATGATTTCACTTACATGCAGAATGAGAAACTGTATATAGGCAAACATCAAAAACTATGCCCCAAAGCTTTTTACTGGCACTGGACCCAGCCTATTATTTGGCAAAGCTCAGCACCGAGAAACGAGTGAGCTTGTTCACAACGGGCTGGGCTTTGAAGTGTCATGATTTCAACCTCTCCCGCTCTTGTTGGGTTGGCTTCAGAACAAGATAAGGGACTAGAGGATCTTGTTGGCAAGTTAAAGAATGAAAACAATAACAACAGTTATCAGTGTAACTGTGACATTAGTTCTAACTTTGGTTGTAATTGCTGGCTGAACAGATAAAGTTCTTCTGGGCAGAGCTATCAATGTGTTGCACTTTGCTAACAAAACACTGTTCTTTCCATTAAAGGCATCTTTTAGGAGAGAGGAAAAACTGCCCCACTTTGGACACAGAGCCCTTGTTTAAAACTCCATACTGTGAGAAGAAAAATTCTCCTTAGCAAGAGTGAATTTCTCTTTGTCAGAGGTGAAGTTAACTGTGAAAAACTCAGTACACACAGGAAAACTCTTCCACGTTTTCCTTCATTTAATCTTTTTTTTTAATTCTAGCTTAACAGTGCTTTATTTGGGAAAATTATCCATCTCTCTCTCTTTCTGCACAAATTTCAGACAATACTTCAGCTGTTTTTTTCCCCAATTTTTACATGCAGAATTCAGTGACATTGATTACATTCTTCAAGTTGTACAACCATTCTTGCTATCCTTTTCCAAATTATCCCAACACCATTAACACAAACTTATGAGTTGGAATCAACTTGATGGCAACGGGTTTGGTTTTTTAGTTTAATGCCTCCTAAGTGAAAATATCCCTTCCCCCACTTCCTTTCCATCCCTTGTAACCACTAATAATTTGTGGTTTCTATATATTTGTTTATTTCATATATGTGAGATCATACCATATTTCACTCAACGTAGTGTTCTCAAGGTTCATCCACGTTGTGGCAAGCATCAAGACTTCAGTAGTATTCCATTGTATGTATATACCTCATTTTGTTTACCTACTCATCTGTTGTTGGCCATTTAGGTCCTTTCTACCTTCTGGCTATCATGAAAAGTCTGCGGTGAATATTGGTGTGCAGGTTTCTGTTTGCGTTCCTGCTTCACTTCTTCTGGGTATATACCTAGAATTGGGATTGCTTGGTCATAGGGTAACTCCATGTTTACTTTCTGAGGAACCACGAAACTGTTTTCCACAGTGGCTGCACCATTTTACATTCCCACCAGAAATGGTTGATGGTTCCAGCTTCTTCACAACCTTACTAACACCTATTGTTTTCTGTTTTTTTTTTTTTGATCATTGCCTTTCGAATGGGTTTGAGGTGGTATCTCATCGTGTTTTTCATTCACATCTTTGTAATAGTGAATGTCCTGGAGCATCTTTTCATGTGCTTGTTGGTCATTTGAATACCCTTTTTGGTGAACTGTCCAACAAGTCCTTTGCCCAGTTTTTTGATTGGATTGTGTGTCTTTTTGCTGCTAAGTTATAGAAGTATTTTATACCTTTTGGATATCAGACCCTTATCAGACATATGGTTCCCCAAAATCTTCCAATCTGTGGGTGTCTTTTTGCTTTTTTTAAAAGTCCTTTGATGAACAAAAGTATTTCATTTTTATGAGGTTCCATTTATCTATTTTTTTCTTTTGCTGCTCATGTGTTTCTTGTCATAGCTGATAGTCCATCGTTAAAAACTAGATCCCACTGCCTTGTCCCAATATTTTCTTCTAAGAATTTTATGGGTTTAGTTTTCACATTTAGTTCCTTGATCCATTTTGAATAGGTTTTTGTGTATGATGTACTTTTGTGTGTCATTTAGTGGTAGAATTCTCACCTTCGATGCGGGATATCCAGGTTAGATTCCCTGCCAGTGCACCTCGTGCACAGTCACCTGTCTGTCAACGTGTATCTTGATTCATTTTCTGCTTGTGGAAATTCAATTTTTCCAGCACCATTTGTTAAAGATATTCATTTATTCTTGACCTCTTTCATTCCTTTTTTAAGCACTAAATATGTGCTCAGCCCAGTGCTAAGTTGTTTGTATGCTCTGGTGGGCAGTCTCTATTGCTCCATGCTCCAGATCCGCTTTCCATCCATCCTGCCGTGCTCCCCAGGAAGCTGGATGGCATCCCCCAGGCTCCACTGACTTCTTGGTGGCAGTTGGGTTTGGCCACTGGGAGACACCAGCAAGAGTTGGAAGATCAGGAGGAAAAAGAGGTTAGGGGGTTTATCATCAGCCTCCCATCTTGCCTGCCCTCACAGAGTTTTAGGTACTGAAGATCTCTCCTGGATTAGCGTGCAAGCAGCCCTGAGGTGCCTCACCATTCCTTGTGATTTCCCTTAATGCTGCTCCAACAAGCAAACAAAACCCAAACCCGTTGCCACCTAGTTGATTCTGACTCATCCTGACCCCATGTGTGACAGAGTAGAACTGCTCCATAGCCTTTTCATAGCTGTAATCTTTACAGAAGCAGATCGCCAGGACTTTCTTCTCTGAGTTTGTGACATGAGCAAGAAATAAACTTTCATCAGGTTAAGCCACTGGGATATTGGGGTTTACTTGTTACTGCAGGAGAGCTATCCTATCCTGACTAATCTATTTACCTAATTTACTTACAGTTACTTATAATCTATTTACCTAATTTAATCCTTACTACTACTACTTATTACAATAACTCTGTGAAGAAGATACTAACATTAATCTCCACATTTGAGACGAGGAAACTGAGATACAGAGAGATTAAGTAACTTGCAACAAGGCTGGAAGGAGCAAAGCTGGTGCTGAAACTCAGGTCTTTCTGACTCCAAAGTTCAAGCTCTAAACAGAACATAGTGCAGCTTCCCCATCAACCACACTCCTTTATGTGGAATGGGGGAATGTGTTTCTTCTCAACGCTTAGGAGAATACACTTGCTCTCAGTGAGTTTTGCAAGTGGCATGAGCCCAGGACAGACCAGCAAATCCAGCAAATGTTGAGAGAACTTTCCTGAAGTCTAGAGAGCATTGGCTAGCCCCTTAACACCTGAGTTCCCCTCCCAGACCTGGAAAAGAGAAAGATAGGATTTGTTTTCTTGCCTAAGACTTGCAGCCTCATTCCTGTGAAATAGCACACTCCTCCATTCTTCTTGGAAGGAAAGCAGTGTAGCTTTCTCTGTGTTGCCCCGTTAGGGAGATTTCTTCAGACAGCCTGTGGGCCCACTTACGGCTATTTACTTTAAAAATGTAATTCTCCGCTCTTGATCAGTGGAGGTACAGGACTGCGTCCTTGCCACGATGATTTGCTTTTTAAAACACATGTCCAGTGTGTTTTCAGGCTTTCATTATCAGCAGCAGGAAACAGGCTTTGCCACTTGCAGGAAGAAATCATTGACTGCAGGTCAGACCAGTTCCTTGCATTCAGCAGTCATGACTATTTTTTCTGTTACCAAAGGAAATTCAGCAGCACAGTGACTTCTTAAATGTGTGCACAGGAAGGAAAAAGCCAAAGGGAGCTTGGTGGCTCCAGCCGGAAATGTGACCTATTGAACTTTCCTGAGGCAGTGAGCTCAGAGAAGTCCTTTCTCCTCCTAAGCTGGATGTGCTAAGCCTCAGCAGTTTTCATCTGGTGGTGGTTTTGTGGAGGATGAACGGAAGGCTAAGGTCCTGATCTAAACACCTTGTGTGTTTCCCCATAAATCTGTTTGCCCTGGCTTGCTTCACAGAGCTTCCCTTGGCTCTGGAGTAGGTCTTCCTTAGTGTATGGAGCCATTCTCTCATGCTGATATTTTCTTACACACAACAATGCTCCTTGGGAAAGAAAGCAGCAATTTATGTTCCTGCTGTAAAGTGTCTGAGACAATACGTCTCAATAGTCTATGAACTATGTGCCTGCTTCTCAGATGTTAATGTGCATCCCAATTGCCAGGGCATCTTGATAAAGTGCAGGCTCTGGTTCCGGAGGTCTGAGGTGGTGCCTGATTTAAAAAAAACAGTTGCTGTTGAGTTGATTCTGACTCATGGCCACCCTGTGTATGTCAGAGTAGAACTGTGCTCCATAGGGTTTTCAATGGCTGATTTTTCAAAAGTACATTGCCAGGCCTTTCTTCCGAGATGCCCCTGGGTGGACTCGAATTACAACCTTTTGGTCAGCAGCCAAGCATATTAACTGTTTGCACCATGCAGGGAAGGGAGGAGGGTGGCCGATAGGCAAGACTTATCTCTAAAAGGATTATTGAGACAGGACAGAGGGTAAACTTTGTGAAGTATTTCATCAGAAAGGAAATCTTGAGTGCTAATCATGAGGCTCCCTCTAAAATACCAATATGAACATTCAGTTGTATACTTTCAGTAGATACTTTGGAAATGTAGTTTACATTATCAAGTAGTAGATAAATATATTAAGTACCTTCAAGAAGCCAAAGTTTTGTGAACACAATATTGTGACATTATTGTCTTTTTCTTCTGTGAGGGGACCTCACTTTAAGCCTAGGCTGTATCCTCAGCTGGGGTTCAGGTATGAGAAGGCGTATCTGCAGAAGTGGGGAGTGCAGGGATGGCCTGACATAAGTCCCTGAGCAGGGGGTCTGAGGGAGAACTCATCCTATGGGGGAAATAAACAAGGCCTCTTCAGAATGAAACAAACCACTGGTGGTTCAGTGGTAGAATCCTCTCCTTCCATGTGGGAAACCTGAGTTCAATTTTGGCCAATGCACCTCATGTGCAGCCACCACCCATTTGTCAGTGGGAGATTGACTGTTGCTATGATGCTCAACAGGTTCCAGATGAAGATGAACTAGGAAGAAAGGCCTGGTGATCTACTTCCAAAAATCAGCTGATGAAAACTCTATGGATCATGGTAGTTCGATCCACAACCAATCCCGGAGATGGCACAGGACTGGGCAGTGTTTCATCTTGTGGTGCATGGGGCCACCAGGAGCCGGTGGTTAGCTTGACTTCAGCTAACAACAACAGCAACTTAAAAATGACCCAGTAACCAAGCCCAAATCACTGGAATAAGGTGGCCAATAGGAATCTCTCCTCAGATAGGGGCATTTGGGGGCTTAGGGACAGAGAAAGCAAGAAGCAAACTTGAACAATGTTTCCCAAACTCTATAAAGCATTAACATATAGTCACCTTGCTTTGGGTCCCTCTCTAAGAAGTGGCCATGAAGGGGTCAGTGCCATGCCCCAGCTTCGCTGCAGGCCCTCACTCAGCTTCAGCACTGTGTGGGCTCAGGGCTTTGGTGGTGACGTCAAGGGCAGAACGCAGCAGTCTTGGTCACTCTTGGGGAAATGGTGTGCCGAGCAGAGCAAGGGAGGTCTACCGATGATTACGTGGAGGTAGCACCAAGGTGGGGCAGTGCCGGGGGCAACAATAGTGACAGCCAAACAAAGCACATCCATGCCCGGTGGGGCCACAGGAGAGGCCAGGGTGCAGAACAACCACAGGCCGAGGGATGTGGACCTGTGTACAAACATGAGATACAGCCCCTTTATGGGGAGCTGAGATCCTCAGTATGGAGAGGGAACCATGGGCTGGTGAAATTTCAGTTCTTGCTTTTGATAGACACAGGCTGATGAGATCAGAGGAAATGTGGGTTATGTCTTAGTTATCTAGTGCTGCTAGAACAAAAATACCACAAGTGGTGGCTTTAACAAATAGATTTATTTTCTCACAGTTTAGGAGGCTAGAAGTCTGAATTCAGGGCACCGGCTCTAGCGGAAGGCTTTCTCCCTCTGTCGGCTTTGGAGGAAGACCCTGGTCCCTTTTGAGTTTTCTGCTCCTGGGCAATTTTCATGTGGCTTGGCATCTATTTCCCCCATCTTTACTCCCTTAATGTGCTCCTTTTATACCGCAAAAGAGATTGACTCTACACACACCCCAACCCTAATACTGCCTCATTAACATAACAAAGAAAATCCATTCCCAAATGGGATTATAACCACAGGTGTAGGGGTTAGGATTTATGACACATATTTTGGAGGGACACATTGCAATCCATAACAGGTTACAGCTCCTTTTAACATTCCTTCCTCTCAGATATCTCATGTAATCCTGTTCTGTTTCCCTTCTCCAGCCTAACTCTAATAATCTGGTAAAGTCATTCACTCTATAGTATAAAATTAACAGGAAGACCCATTTTCCTTCAATCAAAAACAAACATTCCTTACCTGCCTGTTATCCATCAAACTCAGTACTATACAGTAAGAGATGATGAACTAGCAGTGGAAAAAGAGAAGGGTGGTGGAAAGAATTGAGAAATATTTAGGGGGTACAATTGCCAGGATTTGGTAACTGACGACATGGCACTGGAGTAGGGGTCGGGATTGAAGGAGAGAGAGGAAATGAGAGGGTTTCTCAACTTTCAGTCGGTGTGGTTGGGGGTTGGGTGATACTATTCCCATAAATGAGATGGGGAAGGTAGGAAGAGAAGGAACAGGTTTGAGGAGGACGAGGATGAGTTCAACACTGGACATGCTGAACTACACATTTCATGAGCCATTAGCTAAATGAATCTGAAGTTTAGTAAATTAATAAAAAAGAGGAACTAACCTGGAAAGCCACCACCCGTCTGTCAGTTTGCTGCACTGTGGTGGCTTGCGTGTTGCTATGATGCTGGAAGATATGCCACCAGTATCTCAAACAGCAGCAGGGACACCCATGGTGGACAGGCTTCAGTGGAGCTTCAAGACTAAGATAGTCTAAGAGGGGCCTGGCAATCTACTTTCTAAAATTAGTCAATAAATCTGTAGGGCATTATGCTGAGTGAAATAAGTCAGTCACAAAAGGACAAATATTATATGAGACCACTATTATAAGAACTCAAGAAAAGGTTTACACACAGAAAACAGCATTCTTTGATGGTTATGGGGGAGGGGGAATCACTAACTAAATAGTAGACAAGTGTTAACTTTGGTGAAGTGAAAGACAACACGCAATATAGGGGAAGTTAACACAACTTGATCAAAGAAAAGGCATAGAAGTTTGCTAGACACATCCAAACACCTTGAGGGACTGAGTTGCTGGGGCTGAGGGCTGGGGACCATAGTCTTGGGAAACATCTAGGTAAATTCACATAACATAATTAATAAAGAAAATGTTCTACATCCTACTTTGTTGATAGTGTCTGGGGTCTTAAAAGCTTGTAAGTGGCCATCTAAGATACATCTATTGGTCCCATCCTATCCAGAGCAAAGGTGGATGAAGAAAACCAAAGACACAAGGAAAATATTAGCCCAAAGGACTAATGGACCACATGAACCAGAGCCTCCACCAGCCTGAGCCCAGAAGAACTAGATGGTGCCCAGCTACCATCACTGACTGCTTTGACAGAGATCACAACAGTGAGTCCCGGACACAGTGGGAGAAGAATGTAGAACAAAATTCAAATTCATGAAAAAAGACAAGATTTACTGGTCTGACAGAGACTGAAGGAGTCCCTGAGACTATGGCCCTGGACAATCTGCTAACTCAGAACTGAAACCACTCTCAAAGCCCACTTTTCACCCAAAGATTAGACATGCCTATAAAACAAACAATAATACACGTGAGGAACATCCTTCTTAGTTCATTCAAATATACGAGACTAAATGGGTAACTGCTGCCCAAAAGCAAGACAAGAAGGCAGGAGGGGACAGGAACTGGGTGAACGGACAAAGGGAACCTGAGGCTGAAAGGGGGAAAGTGCTGTCACATTGTGGGGTGTTGCAACCAATGTCACAAAAGAATATGTGTATAAACTTTTGAATGAGAGACTAAATTGAGCTGTAAACTTTCACGTAAAGCACAATAAAGCTAAAACTAAAATAAAATAAAATTAGCCAGCGAAAACCCTAGGATCATACAGAATATTTCCTGATATTGTGGTGGAAGATGAGTTCCCTAGCTTGGAAAGCACTCAAAATACACAGTGGCTACAGCAATGGACTCGAGCATACCAATTATCGTGAAGATGGCGCAACTCAATGGCAACTAACAACAACAACCAGGAAAGACATGATGGATCCAGAGCTACAGAATGGTGGTGAGTGGCTTATTCCTCTAAATTCAAGCATAAAATAAAGGAAAACTTCCTTCTGGTGACCCGCAAGCTTGAGAAGTTTCACATCAACTCTGCATGCTATTTTGCCTCCACGGAGCCGGGGCCCAAGACTCAGTTCTCTTCTCATTTTGCTGGAGGAAATCCTCTACCCATGCTGCCTCTGGAGGTTCACACCCCTGGCCTGGAGGGGAGGGGCATGTGGCTTCCCCTACTCCTGCTTCTTTGCTGTTTCTGGACACAAGCACCTGGGCCTTTCGTTTTTGGGTTTTCATGCCAACCCCTGTAGGAAATAAGAGGAGAGAAGTCAGAGCAAGAATCAAGTAGTCTCTTACGTAGTATTTCTACTACAAGTAATTACATCTTTTAAATGATTCAGTCTGGCACTTTCCCTGGAATCCAAAAGTGCCACTCAGGAATTAAATGAGAAAGGAAAATTATGTTGACTGACTCTACTGAGGATAAAACAAAGAGAATCCTAATAACGAAAATGATGTGATTCATTTTCTGGCTGGATCAATAGGTTGCTCTCTGTTTTCTTCTCTCTTTTCAGTTTGTTTTGTCCTTGTGATTTTTAAATTTTTTTATTCTTTCTTGCCTTTGTCTTAGAACCAAACCCTGGCTCTTGAACAAAATCCCATGTATGCCATCCCAGATGGCAGTCTGTGAGGTCTGCTCATTGCTATGTAGAATGAAATCAGAGACTCCAACTGTAGGCATTCTGAACATAAGGAGATAGAACTCACATAAATGAATTCCAAATGCAGCCCAGTGCATGATGAATAAGAATTCCTTGCACTAAACTGGATGTAGGATTTATGTGTCATTTTGTGCAGATAAATAAAGTGTCACTAACTAGGCAAACGGCTTGTGGTTTCTCCACTTTTTTCTCAAATGTTATCAATATTTATCTTCTTCTTTTTGACAATGAAAGGAAAAAAAAAAAAAAAACCTGACCATCTGTCCTACAGTATTTACTCTGTGGCCTTCCTTAGAAGATTTTGAGCAGCACAAAGTAAAACATTTTTTTTTCAGTGAAATTCAGTAGTAAGAAAACTAACCTGAAGGTTCCACTCAGTTAGCCATCCTTTACCATCAGTTACCACAGTAACTCAAGCAAAAGTCATTTATCCCGAATTTACCAGAATAGTTGTAATATGACCTTGGTTTCTTGGGAAGTCTTCTGGGGAAATCCTATGGATTTTTCAAATTAGGAGCAAACATTGCCTTTTATGTTTGACTGCTAGAGATAATTGGTGGATTTCCTGCTAGCAGCATTTTCTTTACATGCATTCACTCAATAACATTCCTTGATACCTACTACACAAACACATTATGCTTGGTGTGGAAAGAGTTATGCCCTTGTGAAATCCATCTTGATAGGACAAACCAAACCAAACCAAATCCGTTGCTCTTGAGTCGATTCCGGCTTATAGCGACGCTGTAGGACAGAGTCGAACTGTCTCATAGGGTTTTCTAGGCTGTAATCTTTACAGAAGCAGACTGCCACATCTTTCTCCCACGAAGTGGCTAGTGGTTTTGGACCATCGACTTTTCGGTTAGCAGCTGTGTGTTTAGTTTAATCACTGCACTACCCGGGCTTCTCTTGACAGGAAGCAGATATGTAGATGGTGATGATAACAATGTGATGAGTGTTGTAATAGAATTTTGTAATAACGGTCATGGGAGCATGGAGTAGAGAGGTTCTAATTTTGCAGGAAGCAGAGGGAGTGAATAGTGAAGCTTTAGGGCGGAGAGGACATTAAAGGAGAGAGTTGAAGAATGAGTATGAGAACTACAAGTAGCATCGGGAAGCTCATTCCGGTTGAAGGGAACAAAGTGAAGGAAGGCATGAGTTTAAAGCATGTCTGTGTGTTAAGGGTATGGGGTGTATGAGAGGTAAGGAAAAGAAGGTCTGGGACCAGATCGTGACTACGTTGTGTTATTCTAGAGGTAATGTCATGGATTGAATTGTGTCCCCCCAAAAAATCTGTCAACTTGTCTAGGTCATGATTCCCAGTATTGTATGATTGTCTACCGTTTTGTCGTCTGATGTGATTTACCTATGTGTTGTAAATCCCATCACTATGATGTAATAAGATACATCAGCGGCAGTTATATTGATGAGATTTACAAGATTAGATAGTGTCTTAAGCCAATCTCTTTTGAGATATAAAAAAGAGAAGCAAGCAGAGACACACGGGGACCTCATACCACCAAGAAAGCAGTGCCGGGAGAAGAGCGCGTCCTTTGGACCTGAGGTTCCTGTGCGGAGATGCTCCCAGACCCAGGGAAGACTGATGACAAGGACCTTCTTCCAGAGCTGACAGAAGAGAAAGCCTTCACCTGGAGCCAGTGGCCTGAATTCGGACTTCTAGCCTCCTAAACTGTGAGAGAGAAAACTTCTCTTTGTTAAAACCATCCACTTGTGGTATTTCTGTTATAACAGCACTAGATGACTAAGACAGGTAGTAATGAGCTGCTAAGAAAGTTCTTGTCAGGTAACTGCTGCTTCCCTTCATTTTCAACAAAACATCCAGATCCTCTATTATTAACCTGCACATATATGGTCAATTGATTTTTGACAAGGGTATCAAAACAATGCAATGAGGAAAGAGTCTTTTTGACAACTGGATATCCACATGTAAAAGAATTGGAAATTCTTATTTCCAAAAAACCATATACAAAAATTAACTCAAAATAGATCGAAGACTTAAATGTAAGAGCTAAAACACTAAAACTCTTAAAAGAAAACATAGGTGTAATCCTTCATGACCTTGGATTAGGCAATGGATTCTTGGATATGACACTAAAAGCACAAATCACAAAATAAAAATATAAATTGGACACCATCAAAATTAAAAACTTTTGTCCTTCAAAGGACACCGTTAAGAAAGTGAGACCACAACGTACAGAATGGGAGAAAATTTTGGGGTTCAAACCACCAACCTTTCAGTTAGTAAGTCAAGCGCAAACCATTTGCACCACCCAAGGATTTTAAGATTGTTATATGACCCAGCAGTTCCACTTCTAGGTTTATACAAAAAGAAATGAAAACATATATCTACACAAAAACTTGTACATTAGTGTTCACAGCAGAATTATTCATAATAGCATAGAAAAAAGTAGAAAGAACTAAAAGTTTCAATGACTGAATGATGGATAAATAAGATGTTTTTATTTACATTTTAATTTAAGTTTTATTTATATGTATAATTTTAATATAACCTACTATTATATATTCATATATAAATATAATATAATTTCTTAAGTTTATAAATTGTTATTAAATTATTTATTTTTATTCCAATGTATCAATACAATGGAACAGTATTTGACAATAAAAAGAAATGAACTACTGATACATGCTATAACATAATGAACCTTGAAAAGATGCTAAGTGAAAGAAGCCAGTCACGAAAGACCAGATGCTGTATGATTCCATTTATATGAAATTTCCAGAATAGGCAAATCTATAGAGACAGAAAATAGGTTAGTGGTTGCCTGGTGCTGGGGAAGTGGCTGTTGGGGGAGAAATGGGGAGTAACTGCTAAACCCATGGGGGTTTCTTTTGGGAGTGATGAAAATGTTCCCAAATTGCCTGTGAATATACTGAAATCCACTGAATTGTATACTTTACATGGGTGAATTTTATGCTCTATGAATTACATGTCAATAAAGCTGTTATAAGAAATCTATGGAGAAATGGATATTAAAATGCATTCATGATCTCTTCAGCTAGTTTGTGGGTCAAGCAGAGAGACTGTCCGGGTTCAAGGCTCACGTTGAAGGAACTGGGGCGCAATGGCAGCCACGGCACTGCAGCCCTGGGAGGCACTTCCAGCATGCCTTTAACAGTACCGTTCTGTGCAATTGTCCTTGTCCTCTGATCCCAGGACCCCAGCTCTCCCAGGAGTAGATAGATTCTGCCTCTGAATTTAAGACCCAGGTGCTAGAAGAATTCCTGGATTCCACATCTGGTAAAGTTTCATCTGGCCCGTGACCTCAGCAGCTGGAGCTTAATATTCTTCATGCAGAAAAAAAAATCTGTGCACTCCAGCTTTGTTATGATTATCAGGGCAGAACAGCATCACCACCGGAGGCCTGTGCTGTCTGCCATTAATCAGATTAATTCAGAATACCCAAAACAGACCTCTGTAGACCCTACACTATCAGATTAATGAATGGGAGGAATAAAATCTACGTTTCCAGGCCTGGTGTAAGTCATTTGAAAACCCAGTCATGCAATTCTGACCGTGTAATTCGCCATAAATATTCCAAAGGAGAAATCTCCAAAACTGGAATATGCTCAACCCAAAGTGGGTACCAGACAATCTAGTGGGGTGCAAGAGCATTGTATTAGAATTTCTATATTCTTTATTTCATTTTTTAAGCTAGTTCAGAAACTAGTTGTTTGTTTGCTTTTAACCTGAATTCATCTTAACAGAGGTGAAGTCTCTAGAGTTCAATCTTCATTCCATGATAGACGGTAGCAAACCCCACATGGCAGACCCTTGGTTCCCAAGCTCTTTATCACTCCTTTCCACTGATTGGGGCAATTAACTCTTAGCTACAGGCTAAACCCTGCCCTAGGTTGATCGTCTACCCTGATTTTGTTGTTATTCTTAGGTGCCGTCCAGTTGTTTCCAACTCATAGTGATCCTGTGTACAACTGCCCGGCCCTGCACCATCCTCACAGTCATTGCTATATTTAAGCCCATTGTTGGAGCCACTGTGTCAATCCATCTCATTGAAGGACTTCCTCTTTTTCGCTGACTCTCTATTTTACTAAGCAAGATGTCCTTCTCCAGGAACTGGTCCCTCCCAATAACATGTCCAAAATACGTGAGACAAAGTCTTGCCATCCTCACTTCTAAGGAGCATTCTGGCTGTACTTCTTCAAGACGGATTTGTTCATTCTTCTGATAGCCATGTTATATTCAACATTCTTTGCCAACACCATAATTCGAATGTGTCAGTTCTTCTTCAGTCTTCCTTATTCATTGTCTAGCTTTTGCATGCATATGAGGCGACTGAAAATACGATGTCTTGGGTCGGGTGCACCTTAACACTTTAAAGAGGTCTTTTGCAGCAGATTTGCCCGATGCAATACGTCAGGTGATTTCTTGACTGCTGCTTCCATGGGCGTTGATTGTGGATCCAAGTAAAATGATGTTGCTTATTGGACCAGTTGTGAGGATTTTTGTTTTCCTTATGCTGAGGTGTAATCCATACTGAAGGCTGTAGTCTTTGATCTTCATCAGTAAGTGCTTCAAGTCCTCTTCACTTTCAGCAAGCAAGATTGTGTCATCTGCATATCACAGATTGTTAATGAGTCTTCCTCCAATCCTGATGCATGTTCTTCTTCATATAGTCCAGTTTATCAGATTATTTGCTCAGTATACAGAGTAAATAAGATTGTGAAAGGATACAATCCTGACACACGTATTTCTTGATTTTAAACCATGCAGAATCCCCTTGATATATTTGAAAACCTGCCTCTTGGTCATTGTACAGGTTTTGCGTGAGCACAATTAAGTGTTCTGGAATTCCCATTCTTTGCAGTGTTATCGATATTTTGTTATGATCCACACAGTTGAATGCCTTTGCACACTCAATAAAACACAGGTAAACATATTCCGGCCAAGATCCATCTGACCTCAGCAATGATATCCCTCATTCCACGTCCTCTTCTGAATCTGTCTTGAATTTCTGGCAGTTTTCTGTCAGTGTATTGCTGCAAACACTTTTGAACGATCTTCAGCAAAATTTTATTGCATGCGATATTAATGATATTGTTCAATAATTTCTGCATTCCACTGGATAACCTTTCTTTGGAACAGGCACAGATAATGGATCTCTTCCAGTCATTTGGCCAGGTAGCTCTCTTCTAAATTTCTTGACATGCACAAGTGAGCACTTCCAGCATTGAATCCATTTGTTGAAATATCCCAACTGGTATTCCACCAATTCCTGGAGCCTTGTTTTTTGCCAAAGCCTTTGATGCAGCTTGCTTCCTTCAGTACCATCAGTTTTTTTTTTTTTTTATTGTTGTGCTTTAAGTGAAAATTTACAATTCAAGTTAGCCTCTCATACAAAAATTTATACACACATTGTTACATGACCCTAGTTGCTCTCCCTATACTGTGACAGCACACTGCTCCTTTCCACCCCAGATTTCCTGTGTCTGTTCAACCAGCTCCTGACCCTCTCTGCCTTCTCATCTTGCCTCTGGACAGGAGCTGCCCATTTAGTCTCATGTATCTACTTGAGCTAAGAAGCACACTCTTCACGATTATCATTTTATGTGCCATAGTCCAGTCTAATCTTTGTCTGAAGAGTTGGCCTTGGGAATTGTTTTAGTTTTGGGCTAACAGAGAGTCCGGGGGGCAATGTCTTCCAGGGTCCCTCCAGTCTCAAACCATTAAGTCTGGTGTTTTTACTAGAATTTGAGTTCGGCACCCTACTTTTCTCCTGTACCATCAGGGACTCTCTGTTGTGTTCTCTGTCAGGGCAGTCATTGGTGGTAGCCGGTGGTACCCTAGTTCTTCTGATCTCAGGCTGATGAAGTCTCTGGTTTGTGTGGCCTTTTCTGTTTCCTGGGCTAATACTTTCCTTGTGTCTTTGGTGTTCTTCATTCTCCTTTACTCCAGGTGGGTTGAGACCAATTGATGCCTCTTAGATGGCCGCTCACTAGCTTTTAAGACCCTAGACGCCACTCACCAAAGTGGGATGCAGAACATTTTCTTAAATTTTGTTATGCCAATTGAACTAGATGTCCCCTGAAACCATGGTCCCCAGGCCCCCACCCCTGCTGCTCTGTCCCTGGAAGTGTTTGGTTGTATTCAGGAACTTTTTAACTTTGGTTTAGTCTAGTTGTGCTGACTTCCCCTGTAGTGTGTGCTGTCCTTCCCTTTACTAAGATAACTCTTGTCTACGGTCTAGTTAGTGAATAACCCTTTCCCTCCCTCCCCACCCTCATATCCATCAAGGAATATTTTCTTCTGTGTTTAAACCTTTTCTTGAGTTCTTATAATAGTGGTCTTATAGAATATTTGTCATTTTGTGACTGACTAAATTCTCTCAGCATAATGTCTTCCAGATTCCTCCATATTATAAGATGTTTCATGGTTTCATCATTGTACTTTATCATTGTGTAGTATTCCGTTGTGTGAATATACCATAATTTGTTTATCCATTCGTCCATTGATGGGCACCTAGATTGTTTCTGTTTTTTTGCTATCATGAACAGTGCTGCAATGAACACGGGTGTGCATATATCTATTCATATGACAGCTCTTATTTCTTTAGGATACATTCCAAGGAGCGGGACTGCTGGATTGCATGATACTTCTATTTCTAGCTTTTTAAGGAAGCGCCAAATCAATTTCCAGAAGTGGTTGTATCATTTTACATTCCCATCAACAGTGTAGAAGTGTTCCAGTCTCTCCACAACCTCTCCAACATTTATTATTTTGTATTTTTTGGATTAATGTTAGCCTTGTTGGGGTGATGGTATCTCATTGTAGTTTTGATCTGCATTTCTCAAATGGCTAATGACCTTGAACATTTCTTCATGTGTCTGTTAGCTGCCTGAATGTCCTCTCTGGGGAAGTGCATGTTCATAGCCTTTGTCCATTTTTTAATTGGGTTGTTGGTCTTTTTGCTGTTGAGGTTTTGCAGTATCTTGTAGATTTTTAGAGATTAAATGCTGATTGGATTTGTTGTAGCCTAAAATTTTTTCCTAGTCTGTAGGTTGTCTTTTGACTGTTTTGGTGAAGTCTTTTGATGAGCATAAGTGTTTGATTTTTAGGAGCTCACAGTCATCTAGTTTCTTTTCTGGTGTTTGTGCATCGCTACTTATGGTTTGTATTCTGTTTATGCCATGTATTAGGGCTCCTAGCATTGTCCCTATTTTTTCTTCCATGATCTTTATTGTTTTAGATTTTATATTTAGGTCTTTGATCCATTTTGAGTCAGTTTTTGTGCATGGTGTGAGGTATGGGTCTTGTTTCATTTTTTTTTTTTTTGCAGATGGATATCCAGTTATGCCACCACCATTTGTTAAAGAGACTGTCTTTTCCCCAGTTAACAGACTCTGGGCCTTGTCAAATATCAGCTGCTCATAGGTAGATGAATTTATGTCTGGATTCCCAGTTCTGTTCTACTGGTCTATGTATCTGTTGTTGTACCAGTACCAGGCTGTTTTGACTACTGTGGCAGTATAATAGGTTGTAAAATCAGGTAGTGTGAGGCCTCCCACTTTGTTCTTCTTCTTGAGTAATGCTTTAATTATCTGGGGTTTCTTCCCTTTCCATATGAAGTTGGTGATTTATTTCTCCATCTCATTAAAAAGTGCCGTTGGAATTTGGATCGAGATTGCATTGTATCTGTAGATCTCTTTGGGTGAAATCAATATTTTCACAACGTTGAGTCTTCCTATCCATGAGCAAGGTATATTTTTCCACTTATGCAGGTCTCTTTTGGTTTCTTGCAGGAGTGTCTTATAGTTTTCATTGTATAGATCTTTTATGTCTCTGGTTAGATTTATTCCTACTGGTTAGATTTATCTTCTTGGTGGTTATTGTAAATGGTATTGATTTGCTGATTTCCTCTTCGAAGTTCTCTTTGTTGGTGTAGAGGAATCCAACTGATTTTTGTATGTTTAGCTCGTATCCTGATACTTCGCTGAAATCTTCTATTAGTTCCCATAGTTTTCTTGAGGATTCTTTGGGGTTTTCTGTGTATAAGATCATATGTGCAAATATACTTCTTCCTTACTAATTTGGATGCCTTTATTTCTTTTTCTAGCCTAATTGCTCTGGCTAGGACCTCCAGCACAATGTTGAATAAGAATGGTGATAAAGGGCATCCTTGTCTGGTTCCCATTCTTAAGGCAAATGCTTTCAAACTCTCTTCATTTAGGATGATGTTGGCTGTTGGCTTTGTATAAATGCCCTTAATTATATTGAGGAATTTTCCTTCTATTCCTGTTTTGCTGAGAGTTTTTATCATGAATGGGTGTTGGACTTTTTTGAATGCCTTTTCTGTGTTGATTGAGATGATCATGAGATTCTTTTGTTTTATTCATGTGGTGGATTACATTGATTGATTTTCTAATGTTGAATCATCCTTGCATACCTGGGTATGAATCCCACTTGGTCATGGTGTAGTATTTTTTTGATATGATGCTGAATTCTATTGGCTAGAATTTTGTTGAGAATGTTTGCATTTATATTCATGAAAGATATTGGTCTGTAATTTTATTTTCTTGTTGTATCTTCGCCTGGTTTTGGTATCAAGGTAATGCTGGCTTCAGAAGAAGGAATTTGGAAGTATCCCTTCCTTTTCTATGTTCTGAAATAGTTTGAGTAGTACTAGTGCAAGCTCTTCTCTGAATGTGTGGTAGAATTCTGCAGTGAAGCCATCTGGGCAAAGGTGCTTTTTTGTTGTTGGAAGTTTTTTTTTTTAAATTTTTTTTCACCTTTTCAGTCTCTTCTCTTGTTAGGGGTCTGTTCATATTTTCAACCTCAGTTTGTGTTAGTTTAGGTAGGTAGTGTGTTTCTAGAAATTTGTCCATTTCCTCTAGGTTTTCAAAAATTGTTGGAGTATAATTTTTTGTAGTACTCTGTTATGATCCTTTTTATTTCAATTGGGTCTGTTTTAAGGTCCCCCTTTTCATTTCTTATTTGGGTTATTTGCATCCTTTCTTGTTTTTCTTTTGCCAGTTTGGCCAGTGGTTTGTCAATTTTGTGGATCATTTCAAAGAACCAACTTTTAATTTTGTTGATTTTTTCTATTGGTTTTCTGTTCTCTATTTCATTTATTTCTGCTCTGATCTTTATTATTTCCTTTCTCCTGGTGGCTGTGGGCTTCTTTTGCTGTTATCTTTCTATTTGTTAGAGTTGTACAGCTAACATTTTGATTTTGATATGTTTGATATTGATTTTGAATGTTTCTTCTTTTTGGATGTGTGCATCTATTGCTATAAATTTGACCTCTGAGCACTGCCTTTGCTGTGTCCCAGAGGTTTTGATATGATGTGTTTTAATTCTTATTTGAGTCTAGGAATTTTTTTATTTCATCTTTGATTTCTTCTATTACCCACTGGTTTTTAAGCAAGGTGTTATTCAGTTTCCATGTATTTGGTTTTTTTTCCTTGCTCTTCCTATTATTAATTTCTACTTTTATGGCATTGTAATCAGAGAAGATGCTTTGTATTATCTCAGTGCTTTGGATTTTGTTGAGGGTTGTTTTATGGCACCTGAAATCAATTTTAATAACTTACACACATTCAACTTTTAAAAGAAATCTGCAGCAAAAAGATGAAGGCAGATGGAAATCTCAACAGTTGTGTTCTTTAACATACCACTGGCTAGCAAGCTCTCTTGAGCATAACCAATGGCCTATTTGAGAGTAATACAGTTCAAGCACATGGATTATCAAGGAAGTGACTCTCAGTTTGCACATCCGTGATACAGCAATAACAACAATATTGTTAAAAAGATTGAATGGAGGAGCCAACATGACCCTACAGACAGAAGCACCATGCTGTCCCTCTACAGCAAAGACATGAAAAACTAAGTAAAACAGGTACAAGCATCCATCCTGAAACCCTAAACTTCAAATGAAGGGATAAAGAACTTGATCAAGCATCAAATGGAATAAGAAACTGACAGAGAATAGACAACAAGGAGAACTACGAGGTCAAGGTCCCCTACTAGCTAACTCAGCACGGATTTGCCATCTTGGACCTCAGCCACCAAGAACAGCAGACAGGGAGTACGAGAAGGCAAATTCACGGAGTTCCCAATAGAAGACACAGCACCCGGTAACCAGAGATACATGCTTTCCCACCCCACCCCCCACCTGTCTTCTATCTATGTGGCCTCTGATGCTTTCCAAAGGGCCACAGTCCCTCGGCTGAAGAGAGACCAGCTCATTGTCACCCAGGTCCACTCCACCCCAACTAGCCGGCTCCTTTAGCATCATTTTGTTGTTGTTGTTGTTTTTGGCTGTTTTTGGTTTTTTTTCTCTCTCTCCCTTCCTTTCCTTTCTCCCATCCAGCTAGGCTCGTATGCCATCCCTAACCCTTCTTGACAGGTTGTGCCACACCACTCAGCTAGAGAGCCACTGGTACACAGTCTCCCCAGGTCCCCTCCCCCTCCGCCACCGGCAGGCTCCTTCAGTGCCATTTTTTAAATTTCTTCTCTCTCTCTCCCTTCCTTCTTTCCTTTCTCCCACCCAGCTAGCCCTGTGTGCCATCCCTGCCCCTTCTTAATGGGCTGTGCCCCTTCTTGACTGGTCCTGCCACCTGGTTAAGGTGGTGAGAAGTATCATGCCCACAGATGAGCAAGTAACAGAGCAAGCCCACCTGCCCATACACAACCAAATACAAAAAAGCAGGGTGAAACAAACAAATCTTTGTATGTGACTTTTCATTTTTCTCGAGTTGCTCTCAGGATTCTTTCTTTGATTTGGTTTTAGTGAGATTACTACATATCTTGGTGATTTTCTTTTGGGGTCTATCCTTTATGGGGTTAGTTGAGCTTCTTGGATGGTCAGCTTTTCATCTTTCATGATATTAGGGAAGTTTTCTGTTAGCAAATCTTCAATGATCCTCTCTGTGTTTTCCATTTTCTCCCACTCTTCTGGAACTTCGATCACAGGCAAATTTTTGCTTCTGATTGTATCTTACATAGTTCTCAGTGTTTCTTCATTTTTCTTCATTCTTTTCTCTGATTTTTCCTCTTACAAAGTGGTAGCCAAGATTTGTCTTCAATTTCACTTATCCTGTCTTCCATTGTTTCAAATTTGCTCCTAAGACCTCCTATTGCACTGTCCATTTCTGAAATCTTGTTTAACTTTTGGATTTCTAATTGCTGTTTTTGTATAATCATAGTTTTTTGTTTATTTTGACATTTTGTTTCTGTAGTATTTTCCTGAATTCTTCCATTGCTTTGTCTGTGTTTTCCCTGATTTTGTCAGTATTTTCAATGATTTTGTCTATTTTTTCCTTATTTTATCTGTGTTTTCCTTCTTCTCTTGGAGGGCCCTGAATAGTAGAATTTTGAATTCCCTGTCAGGTAGTTCCAGTGCCTTTTCTTCTACTGGAAGGTTATTTGATATTGCTTTCTGAAGCAATCCTGTCCTGTTTTTTTAATATGTTTTGATATGGTCTGCTGCCTTTGATACATTCATAAATTATTTTCTTCATTTATTGATTGTAGATTTGTTTGTTTCATCCTGCTTTTTTGTTATTTGGCTGTGTCTGAGTGGGGGTGCTGGGCATGCTTTGTTTCTTGCTTGTCTGTGGCATGATACTTCTCACCACCTTGACCAGGTCAGCAGAGCCAGTCGCTCAGCTATGGTGCAGCAGGGCAGGTCCAGTTGGGGGGGGAGGGGAGGGATGTTTGTTTGTGGCATGTACTGGGGCTGATGGGGTTGGGCCAGGGGGCTCTGCAGGGTGGGGTCCAGTGGTCCACTCCACTGCAACCCTGGGGTGCTCTGCTCAGCACATGGTGCAGGTAAGCAGGATTGAAGGGAGAGAATGTGATGAGTGGAGCTAAGTGGGTGAGAGAAAGAGGAGGGAGAAACAGAAGCAAAAAAAAAAAAAAAAGGAGAATAGAAAAAAGTAAATAAAATGGTGGTGTGGTAGGATTCAACAGGTAGGGGTCTGGTTGACCTGGCGAGGCCATGTGCCAGTGGCTATCTAGTCAAGCAGTGTGGCTCAGCCTGTCAAGAAAGGGTGTGGGCAGTGCAGGGGGCTAGTTGGGAAAGAGAAAGAAAGAAAGAAGGGAAAGAGAGAGAAGAACCAACAACAACAACAAAAAAACCCAAAATAACATCAACACTAAAAGCAAAAACAACAACAAAAATAAATATCGTGCTGAGGGAACCAGCCACTGGGGATGGGGCAGACTTGGGGTGGTGGTGAGCTTATGTCTGTCTCGCCAGGAAGCATAGCATGGCGTAAAGGCAGCACAGGGCCTAGATGGCAGGCAGAAAGAAAAGGGTGAATAGGAAAGACAAAGAAAAATAAAAAATATGGCCCTGAGGGAGCTGACCTGTAGGGGTGGCACAGACCATGGGAGGCTGTGTGCCAAAGGCTTTCTAGCTGAGTGGTACAGCACAGCCTGTTGTGGGGGGGTGGCTGGGCAGGGGCAGTGCATGGGGCTAGGTGGGTGGGAGAAAAGATAAGAAGGGAAACAGAGAGAAGAAACAACAACAACAAAAAAGAAAAAACAAAAACAAACAAAAATGACTCTGAAGGAGCCTGCCAGTGGGGGCAGTGCAGACCCAGGGAGGCTGTGTGCTGGTGGCTCTCTAGCTGAGTGGTGTGGCCCATCAAGAAGGAGCAGGGACAGCACACAGGACTAGCTGGGCAGGAGAAAGGAAAGAAGGAAGGGAGTTAGAAGAAACCAAAAAGAAAAAAATATAGCACTGAGGAAGCCAGTTGGTGGGGTGTCGCGGACCTGGGGAGGCCGTGTACCATTGGCTCTCTAGCCGAGTGGTGTGGCACAACCCATCAAGAAGGGGTGGGGACAGCACATGGTGCTAGCTGGGCTGGAGAAAGGAAAGGAAGGAAGGGACAGAGAGAGAAGAAATTGAAAAAAAAAAAAAGGCGCTAAAGGAGTCTGCCTGTGGGGGCGGCGTGGAGGCCCTAATAGGCCATAAATAGCATAGAAACCATAACTAACAAACACCAGAAGATAAGCTAGATAACTTGGATCGTCTAAAAATTAAACACTTACGCTCATCAAAAGACTTCACTCAAAGAGTAAAAGAACCTACAGACTGGGAAAAAAATTTTGGCTGTAACAAATCCGACAAAGATCTAATCTCTAAAATCTATATGGAAATCAGACACCTCTACAACAAAAAGACAAATAATCCAATTAAAAAATGGGCAAAGGATATGAACAGACACTTCACCAATGAAGACATTCAGGCGGCTAACTGACACATGAGGAAATGCTCGTGATCACTAGCAATTAGAGAAATACAAATCAAAACTACAGTGAAATACCATCTCAACCTGACATTACTAGCATGAATCAAAAAATCAGAAAATAACAAATGTTGAAGAGGCTGTGGGGAGTTTTGAACTCTTATGCACTGCTGGTGGGAATGTAAAATGGTACAACCATTTTGGAAAACGGTATGGTGCTTCCTTAAAAAGCTGTAAGTAGAAATACCATATGATCCAGCAATCCCACTCCTAGGAATATATCCTAGAGAAATAAGAGCTGTCACATCAATAGACATATGCACACCCAGGTTCATTGCAGCATTATTCGCAATAGAAAAAAGATGTAAACAACCTAAGTGTCCATCAACAGATGAATGGATAAACAAATTATGGATATTATGAAATTATGGAATGGATAAACACAATGGAATACTATGCAATGATAAAGAACAATGACAAATCTGTGAAACGTCTCATAACTTGGATGAATCTGGAAGGCATTATCCCGAGTGAATTATGCTAAGTCAATCACAAAACGACAAATACTGTATCAGACCACTATTATAAAACTCATGAAAAGGTTTACACACAGAAAGAAACAATCTTTGATGGCTATGGGGGGGGTGGGGAGGTGGGGAGGGAAAAACACTAACTAGACAATAGATAAGTGTTAACTTTGGTGAAGAGTAAGACAGTACACAATACTGGGGAAGTCAGCACAGCTTGACCAAGGCAAGGTCATGGAAGCTTCCCAGACAGATCCAAACTCCCTGAGGGACTGAATTACTGGGCGAGGGCTGGGGACGATGGCTCGGGGGACATCTAGCTCAATCGGCATAACATAGTTTATAAAGAAAATGTTCTACATCCTACTTTGGTGAGTAGCATCTGGGGTCTTAACAGCTTTCGAGCAGCCATCTAAAATACTCCACTGGTCCCACCCCTTCTGGAGCAAGGGAGAATAAAGAAAACCAAAGACACAAGGGAAAGATTAGTCCAAAGGACTAATGGACCACAACTACCACAGCCTCCACTAGACTGAGTCCAGCACAACTAGATGGTGTCTGGCTACCACCACCAAATATTCTGACAGGGATCGCAATAGAGGGTCCTAGATAAAGCTGGAGAAAAATGTAGAACAAAATTCTAACAAAAATAGACCAGACTTACTGGTCTGACAGAGACTGGAGAAACTCTGAGAGTATGGCCCCCGTACTTTTAACTCAGTACTGAGGTCACTCCTGAGGTTCACTCTTCAACCACAGATTAGACAGGCCCGTAAAACAAAAGGAGACTAAATGGACATACTAGCCCAGGGCCCAGGAAAGAAGGTAGGAGAGGACAGGAAAGCTGGTATTGGGGAACCAAGATCGAGACGGTGAGAATGTTGACATGTTGTGAGGGTGGCAAACAATGTCACAAAACACTGTATTAATTATTTAATTTGCTCTGTAAACCCTCATCTAAAATACTATAGAAAATAATAAAGTACAATAAAAAAATGAACTTCAGACCCTTAGATTATCTCTCTTTTTGGTCTAAAAATAATTATGAAGCAATAAAGCTGTCACAGAAAAGTAAAAGTTGAAGTAAATGATCTTCCATTATTTACATTTATTTTATCTTGCTTTCCTGTTTATAAATCACAGGGGTTTACATGTCCATGCAGAGGTCAGTGGCCAAATGAAAGTGGCCCTTAAAGTGCTGTATGTAGTACAGTCACTTGAATGTTAGAGATTGTGTGTGGCAGTTGCACCACAAACCAAATGGCTGTTTTGTGTTTCAAAACTATTTGGTAGGTATTATGCATTGTAAAATAGACTATTATTTGGTATAAATACGTATTCATCATATTCTGATTTAGAAGAAACAGGTTTTAACCATCTGAGGGTTTATAGTGAAAGGTTAATCATCTTTCTATTTGCTTTCTCTAATCTGAGTTCACTAATCGGAGCCCTGGTGGTACAGTGGTTAAAAGCTCAGCTGCTAACCAAAAGGTGGGCAATTCCAATCCACCAGCTGCTCCTTGGAAAGCCTATGGGGCAGTTCTACTCTGTCCTAAAGGGTCACTACGAGTCGGAATCCATTTGATCGCAATGGATATAATCTGAGTTCACTGATTTTGTTAGTATAATTGCTACTCCACCATAACTTGACTGCTTATAGTCTAAATGTAGAGTAAGGAAAATGATGGGGTGGATTCCAATACTGGATTTCAAGACTTAATATAAAGCTATAGTAGTCAAGGCAATGTGGTTTTGAAGAAAACATAGACATACAGAACAATGGAACAAAACAGAGAGTCAAAAATAGATGCACACTTACAGAATCAATTGATTTTTTTGACAGCGTACAAATGCAATTCACTAGAGAAAGGATAGTCTTTCCAACAAACGTGCTGGAACAATTGGATATCCATGTACAAAATAATGAACCTCACTCTATATACAAATATTAACTCAAAATAGATCATAGACTTAAATGTAAAACCTATGAACTAGACAGGTGGTGGTTATAATATCCCCTGGGTCTCAGGAATCCCAACTACTCCTAAGTTTCCCTAAGTGCAGGGGACCTAGTGTTCTGAGACAACTCCATAAACAGTTGGCTATGCAGTCTCAGTTTTCCTAACAAGGCCATTCCCTCACACTTATCCTAAAAGGCGAAGTCCCTGGGTGGCACAAATGGTTGAGCTCTCAACTACTAACTGAAAGGTTGGCAGTTCAAATCCACCCAGAGGTGCCTCAGAAGACAGATCTGGTGATCTGCTTCTGAGAGGTCCCAGCCTTGAAAACACTATAGAGCAGTTCTACTCTGCACACATGGGTCGCTGTCAGTTGGAATCAACTCGAAGGTGACTATTTGGTGTTGTTGTTGTTTACTCTAAAAGGGAGTCTACAGAAGGGAAAAGTTCCTCCACTAAAACGGAACAGTGGCCCTGGTCTTGATGGAGAGACTGGTGGACCACGTTCATCTCTGCCTTAATGCTGTCAGTTTCCCCTTTCCTCAATGCCGTGTGACATTGTAGAGCTTCTCCTGACCCCGTGTGTGGCCAATGGCGGCACCGAGGGGAGCCTCCTGACATGAGAGCCGCCATTTCAGCAAGGCTAATGGAAACTACATTTAGCTAAGATAAACCCACACAGGCAATGATTTAGTAAATAACCTCATAGACAAATCTTTTAAAAGATATTATTGGGTGTGCGAATAAAATGATAATGGAAGGGGTTCTTGGAGAGAAAAAAATTGAGAATCACCAAGCTAATTCAACCCACTTGACGTAGTACAATATTTATGGTGATGTTAATTTGTATTCTCTGTTCCTTGGGTTTTTACTCTCTCTTTTGATTCTGGAAGATGTCTGGGTCTTGGCGTTCTCTTGCATCAAGGCAGAAAGCAAAGGTAACTTCCCCATCACTGCCTTCCTTGATTTTGTTTTTAAAAGCAGAAAACGAGGAGCCCTGGTAGGGCAGCGAAGTGCTCAGCTGCTAATTGAAAGGCTGGAGGTGAGAACCCACCCGCTGCGATCCCACCTGCCTCCAACTCACCAGCTGCTACTAGGGATAAAAAACCTGGCAGTCTGCTTCCATAAAGATTACAGCTACTCTGGGGCAGTTCTACTCTGTCCTACAGGGTCTCTAAGAGTCAGAATCAACTTGACTGTACCCAACAGGGGAAAACGTTTGATCTTCTTAGAGAGGAGTGAATGCTTTTAAGGAGGGGAATGGTGGAAGCTGCGATAAGAGAGTGGGGAGGGGGCTTCTCCCAAGTCTGGAAAGTGGACAGGTTTGAAGTATTGGGGAATCGAATCTTTGCAGACCCCTATGGGGTAAGAGTCTGCAGGTGGAACAAACACTTAACACGCTCAGCTGCTAACCCAAAATGCTGGAAGTTTGAGTCCACCCAGAGGTTCCTTGGAAGAAAGGCCTGGCGATCTACTTTCAACAAATCAGCCATTGAAAACCCTATGGAGCACAGCTCTACTCTGACACACATAGGGCCACCGTGAGTCAGAGTCGACTTTATGGCAACTGGAAAGTGGGTAAGCAGGTCTTAGAAGGGAATGTTGAATGGCACACTAAGGGCAGGTCTCTACACTGAGGCTCTGTTACCCGGCCAATGCCCTGGGTCCCAGTTTGGCAAAGAAGGATCAGAGCGACCTTCAAGGGACTTCAACAAAGAGCCTAGCACTGGCCCTGCTGATGGACTCGAGAGACAGGGCCTTTTCTCAAATGTCCATAGCGGAGGGAGAAGCCTATCAATCAGACTAAGACTAAACTTCCTGCCTCCCTGCTGGGGTCAGGGCAGAGTTAGCTTGGCTTTAGAAAAAGAAAAGAATGTAACAGTATCTAGTACACCCAAGTTTGTGGATGAAGTTCATACCTGCTGCTTCTTCATGCTACACATGATCAAACTAAGCTCCTCGAGCAGAGATGGTATGATTTCTTGACAGTCACACGATAATTTACTGGCAGAGCCTGTGGGTTTTTTCCTATGGGATGCTGCCTCTCTTATTGTATCTGCTTAGAGATTAGCTGGCTAAGAGAAAACAGATTCAATCCTAAAGTCGTGTAATAATAATAGTAATAATAATGACGACAATAATAGTAAATATAATGCCAGCATGCCACAGGCTTTACTTTTATCGTTTAATTTAACCACCTAAAAAAGAAGTAATGGAGGCAGTGATGGTTCATTGGTAGAATTCTCGCCTTCCATGAAGGAGCCCCGGGTTCGATTCCTGGCCAGTGCACCTCATGCGCAGCCACCACTCTGCCAATGGCGACTTAAGAGTCACTATGATGCTGGACAGGTTTCAGTGGAGCTTTCAGGCTAAGACAGACTAGGAGGAAAGGGCTAGTGCTCTACTTTCAAACATTAGCCAGTGAAAGCCCTATGGATTACAATGGTCCCATCCTCGACTAACCATGGACCGATCATGGGGTTGGCACAGGGCTGGCAGGGTTTCATTTCATCGTGCATGGGGTCACCATGAGCTGGGGGGCTGACTTGATGGCACCTAACAACAACATGGGAGGCACTATTATTATCTCTGTGTCCCAAAAACCGGACCTCAGAGAATTTAACTAGCTTGCCCAAGGCTGCACGTCTAGGAAAGGCTGAATCAGGTTTAAACCAGGCAGCCTGTTTCCAGAGCCTGCACACCTAACCACCATTCCATTCCCAGGGTACTCACCCACAAAACCGCGCTTCCAGAAATAAGGACAAAAGCCTCGTCATCTGTTTTCTATTGGACAAACCTGATTTATTTAGGGCTTTATGTGTTGAGAGTGTACTAATGTGATATCCTATGTTACTAGTCTTTCAGTTAGAGAAGAGTGGAGCTTTGTATCATAGTATACGTTATTCCTAATGTGAAATTCTTCAGGCTAGCAGTGAACTGTATCCATGCCCCAGTCTGCGTGTTTCACCCTATACCTCCAGAATGTTTTCACACAGAGTAGGGAATTAGGCAATTCTGAACCTCCAAGAGAGTCTCACAGTTAAGGCACTTTGAAAATGAAACCATATTATTTTATTGTGAGTCAGTTTGGCAAATGCCCTCAAAATCAATATATTCTTTGTCTGGTTTCCAGGAGCGTTGCTTTTAGCCAATGGTCACCTATGTGCCTCTAGTCTAGGTTTGAGTAAGGCATAAAATTGTATTTGAACAAACTGGCTTTGATTTTCTCCTTCTTCCAGAAACCCAATTCCTCACAACCACATCACTGAGCAATTTTACATGGTAGTAATTAAGACCACATTTTCCAAACATGATTTTCTGGTCTCTGATAAGTTGTATGAATGGAGCATTCAGATTCTAAACACTCCATACCACCCTTTTTCGCTCCTGGCCGCTCATTTTCTACTCTTTGAGGTAAAGGAGGGGGGTGGCATATCTTCGTTCTCTTGGTCTTCCCTGCCTGTGATACTTGGATGCTAGAACGTGTTCTTACTCCTGAGGATAAAGACAAGATTCTTGCTCAATAAAAAAGAAACTAAAGGCTATTTCCCACCACTTACCTATTAGTTTGTTGTACTGTGGTGCCTTACGTGTCACTATAATGCCGGAAGCATTATCTCAAGTACCTCTATCTCAAGTACCAGCAGGGTCAACCATGGTGGACAGGTTTCAGTGGCGCTTCCAGACTAAGACAGACTAGTAAGAAAGGTCTGGTTATATACTTCTGAAAATCAGCCAAAAAAACCCTATGGATCACAACAGAACATTGTCGGATATAGTGCTGGAAGAGGAGCCTCTCAGGTTGGAAGGCCCTCAAAATATGGCAACAATATAAGGCAACAATGGACTCAAACGTACTGACAGTCATGAAGCCGGAGCAGGACCAGGTGACATTCTGGCAACTAACAACGAAAGGCAATTTCCTGGGTAAATAGATTCTAGTCCACCCTGAGGTGCCTTGGAAGAAAGGCCTGGCAATCTGGTAGAACCTATCCTGTGAAAGGCATGAGTTTCCCCCAGGAGGAGGAGCAGGCCCCCTCACACCACGCTGTGAACTTGCAGTCCTGGGTGCAGAGAAGAAACTTGGGCATGTTTTCTCTGCCAGGGATCCCCTTCTCCCACTGTAGTTGGTGGAGTCAGAAATGACTACTCAGAAAGAACTTCGCACTGATCAGACAGGAACCTCAGCAGGCAGTGAGTTTATGTTAATGGCAGAGGAACAACTCAGAAAAGGAGGGTGAGAATGGCTGCACAACATGAAGAATGTAATCAGTGTCACTGCATTGTACATGCAGAAATGGTTGAATTGGTGTATGATCTGCTGTGTATATTCTCAATGACAACAAAATAAAATAAAAATAAAAAGAACTTTGTATTGAAACGGAAATGGTCAACTTGACGTTGAAGTTAGAAAGGCTCTTACAGACTGTCACTTCAGAGATGGTAAACTGAAGTTCAGAAGGTGAAGTGACTTATCAAAAAATGCACCACTAGTTAGAGGCCCAGAAACCAGCTGCTGTGGTGTCGACTCCTGCTCATGTGTGTCAGAGTACAACCAGGCTTCACAGGGTTTTCAGTGGTTGTTTTTTGCAAGCAGATTGCCAGGCCTTTCTTCCAAGGCAACTCTGGGTAGACTAGAATCTCCAACCATTCCTTTAGCAGCATTAACTGTTTGTGCCACCCAGGGACTTTAGTTAGAGGCCCAGCTGGGACTAAAACATAAGCCCTTTAAGCCTGCCAGGCCCCTGATGTTCCCATAATAGCTTTAATACCCCAGTGCCTTGTCAGAGGAGACACATGATTTAAGGAAGACTGAGGGCCCTTTGCCAGCAGTCCCCCAACCCGAAGAAGCTTCCCTAGAGCAGTAAGCACACGGCATTGTTTTTTTTTGTGTGTGGCTGCCTGGCTCCCCCACGCTTCCACCCCAACCCCAGACTCTAAGCTCCTTGAGAGCAAGAGCTCTGCCTTTTTATCTTTGTATTTCAACAACTAGCAACCTGCCTAGCACACAGTAGAACCTCAACAAATATTTGTTAAATGAATGAATAAATACACAAACAAAAGAACAAATCACCTCTCAGCAGGCATAGGTACTCAACCCATAGGACAAGTGTAACAAAGAGATTGGTCTAAACGTTCCATTATTCCATTCACCAAACCAAAAAACCAAGCCAAACCCATAGCCGTAGAGTCGATTCCAACTCATAGCGACCCTATAGGACAGTGTGCAACTGCCCCATAGGGTTTCCAAGGAGTGGTTGGTGGATTCGAACTGCCAACCTTTTTGGTTAGCAGCTGAGCTCTTAACCACTGTGCCACCAGGGGTCCGTTCGATTCCCCAGTCCTTGAATATTGCCGGAAGTAATACTTAATGTACTATTTTGTTTTGTAAACCCAGATTTGGAGCTGGGAAAATAAATCAATATGTACTCACATTTATGCAAAATGGTATGAGGATAATATTTTTCTAATTTTTTTAGAGAACAAGATAAACGTTAAACAGCAAGAATTATCTTCCTTCAACTGTGTGCTCCATGCCCAGTGGCCCCATCGTCCTAAGCACGAAAAGTGAAGTCTGGCTCCCTCTTGTGGCCTTCTATTTGTTAAACAGAAACGCAATGAGAAGTTTTGTTGTCCTGGGAAATTTCTATCCACTCAACAGCATTTTGCTCTTCTCTGGAGGAAGGTTACTTTCTTGACACTCTTTGAGCTTCCGATAGTAGCCATGTCTCTCAGCAATGTGAAATCAGAATATTCCACCTGCCAAAGATGTACTGAGGCTGTGTTATGGATTGAATTGTGTCCTCAAAAAATACGTGTTGCAAATCCTAACCCCTATAGTAGTTACAGTGGAGCCTTGGTGGCACAGTGGTTAAGTGCTAGGCTGCTAACCGAAAGGTCAGTGGCTTGAATCCACCAGCTGCTCTGCAGGAGAAAGGTGTGGCAGTCTGCTTCCATTAAGATTACAGCCTTAGAAACCCTATGGGGCAGTTCTACTCTGTCCTATAGGGCCACTATGAGTTGGAATTGACTCGAAGGCAAAGGTACTATACTGTAGTACTTATAATCCCATTTAGGAATGGGTTTTCTTTATAATGTTAATGAGACAGTATTAGTATAGGGTGTGTCATAAATCAATCTCTTTTGAGAAATAAAAGAGATTAGACAAGCAAGCAAGAGCAGAGATGGAGGCAGATAGATGCCAGTCCACTTGAAGATCACCAGGGAACCAAGGAATAAGGACTTTCCTCCAGAATCAGCAGAGAGAGAAAGGCTTCCCCTAGAGCCGGAGCCCTGAATTTGGACTTCTAGCCTCCTAAACCGTGAGAAAATAAATTTCTGTTTGTTAAAACCACCCACTTGTGGTATTTCTGTTATAGCAGCACTAAGAAACTAAGACAGGCTGATTGTAATTTCTGTTAGTAGCCAGGGTGTGTACTTTGAGGTCCTAGAAAATTCCTCTAAAAGAAAGAGAATTTACATAAATGAGATCAGAAATTAAAACTCTTTTACAATTCTACAATGCTGGCAGTTTAAGGCCACGTGGAGTCAAGGACCTTCACGAGCTAGCTCCAGCCTTGCTTTCCCATCTCACCTCTGTCACGCCCTATCCATCCTTGACCACTAGAAGACCAGCTGCTCATCTTTCAAGACTGCTTATATGTCATTCCTTGATAAAACATTTTCTGGGTTAAAAAAAAAAAGTGTTTTTGTTTCCTTGGCACCTCCAAAGCACTCTACACAGTTTTCTGTAATAGCTGACAACTTTTATTGTATCTGGGCAGTGATGGTTCAGTGGTAAAATTCTCTCCTCCCGTGCGGGAGAACTGGGTTCAATCTCCAGCCTATGCATCTCATGTGCAGCCACCACCCCTCTATTAGTGGAGGCTTACACGTTGCTGTGATGCAGTACAGGTTTCAGCAGAGCTTCCAGACTAAGATGGACTAGGAAGAAAGGCCTGGTGATCTACTTCTGAAAACAAGCCAATGAAAACGCTGTGGATACAACAGTTCGATCTGCTATCGATCATGGGGCTGGTGCAGGACCTGGCAGCGTTTTGTTCCACTGTGTGTGGAGTTACCGTGTATCGAGGCATACTAAAGCGAACAGCGACAACAGCATCTGTTTATTTCCTTAGCGTTCTTTGATGCCTGTGCTTCCTGAGTGCAAGGTTTGTATCTCGAGGGAAGAAGGTATTTGTCTCCAGTGCTCAGCACAGAAGTGCAATAACTGAGTTACTGTGAATTGAAGACCAAGACAAAAAATCATAATGACAGCAAAGAACAGGCAAAAACCAGCAGTTGTTCCCAGGGGCCCCAAGATTCTTCTCTCTTTTGCTCTCACTAACCTGCTCTTGGTACAGAGACTATAATGACAGCGTCACCTCCATGATGTCTGCAGACCCCCTGGACCGATAGTCTGACCTTATGGGACGAAAAGGTACATTTTCCATGGCCCCTCTGTGCATTTTCAAAAGCTTTAAGTTAAACAAACCCTTAATGCAATGATAAGTTGGAGAGATGAGAGTACAGCCTTATTCCTCTGAAGCAAATATGTGAGGGGGACAGGACTCAATGTGCTGATAAAGCGAGGTGGCAGAGTTTTGGTTTGCCCCAACGTCACACAGCTCCTGAGTGATGCAGCCAGAACTGGAATGGGCCCTGACTCCCAACCTGGGCTTCATTCATCACGTCGGGCATATTGCCTCTTGGAAGTAGTAGTTCTGCTGCTGAACTGGACGTTTTGACTGTGCACACACACAGGAGCGCTGGCGGTGCAGTGGGTAAAGCTCTTGACTGCTAACCGAAAGGTAAGCTGCTCAAACTCACTAGCCACTCTCCGGGAGAATGACATGGCAGTTTGCCTCCATAAAGATTCCAAAACTCATTGCTTTCCGGTGGATTCCGACTCATAGTGACCCCATAGGACAGAGTAGAAATGCCCCATAGGGTTTCCAAGGAGCAGATGGTGGATTCAAACTGCCAACCTTTTGGTTAGCAGCCAGACTCTTGACCACTGTGCCAACAGCCTTGGAAATCCTATGGGGCAGTTCTACTCTGGCCTATGGGATTGCTGAATTGGAATTGACTTGACAGCAATGGATTTTGGTTTGGTGCACACGTATACATAAACTGATCAGTAAAAGTTAAAATATTGCAGTGAAACCTATAAAAGCTGGAAACTGTATAAGGCAGAAACCTGTCAGAGACGGAAAACTCAAATATTTTCCACTAAAATGAATGATAGAAAATTGTAAGACTGCATCCTGTCAAAGGTGGAAAACTTGAGAGACCCGGAAAAGCAGGGCAGGCCCAGGGAGTTCCGGCTCTCGCAGGTTTCACTGTATTTAGATAACACAGGCAAACCTCATCGTCCACCTTACTCCACCAACTAAGAGAAAACTAAACCAAACAAACCCACAAAATGAAAACAAGTGACCAAAACACCTAACCAGAGTTCCCTAAGACCAGCAAGTATAAGGGGTTTGATGGAGAGATCTGGAATCACTGGGCTGCGTTTGAATCCGCGCTTAGCCAGTTCCCTGCTGTTTGACCCAGCTCTGCCTTACTTTCCTCATACGTAAAGTAGACTAAAACACTGTGTGTGTTGAGAGAATTAATTTTTTTTTTTGCACACAGAGCCTGGCACATTGTTAAGTATTCAATGAATTTTAGCTACTAGTATTATTATTTGAAGAATGATTTCAATGATCCAGATGGGACTGTCTATGTTGATGAAATTCACTGCACAATAATTTACTTTTCATTGTATTAGCTGTAGTCTTTGATTGGTAATTTCTTTAAAATAAAATTTATCTCACTTACTAGGTGTATGTACAGTCCCTGGGGGGCGCAAGTGGTTTGCACTCAGCTACTAACCTAAAGGTTGGCAGTTGGAACACACCCAGCGGCACTTTGGAAGAAAAGCCTGGTGAACTCCTGTCATAAAAATTACAGCCAAGAAAACCCTGTGGAGTAGTTCTACTCTGCAACACATGGGGTCACCATAAGTCAGAACTGACTTGACAGCAATGGGAACCGGAATGCTATATACACCAGCAAGACCATCTGTTTCTTTCTCTCTTTTTTCTTTGAAACTTTGGTTTCAAAGTTAAGAAACAGTTTCAATACCAGCCATCTAGGGAAGCCTTTCTGTTCTCTATCACAAGTTCCATTTGTGAAGTTCGTGGGCTCAGGGCAAGTAACTCTTTCAATAACTGGCTGAGACTGTTCAAGACAGAAGAAGGAAGCTCTGCCGTTTTGCTTCTCCAGCAGCAGTTTTTGTCTGAATATACCCACAAAGGGAAACCATGTCTCAAGGGCATGGTGTGGCTTTGGTTACTTCTATCTCCCCATAAATAGCTTCATCTCTCTGACAGCTCATCTCCTTCAATACCAATGCACGATTCAGATACCCGTGGATGGATTAGGGAACTAATAGTGCCTTTTGACCAACTGGCTTGCATACCCAGAAAGAGGCAGTATCGATCACAGCTTCGTAAGCTCACGGCTTCTGCTTTTCACGGCTGCATTCAGTGGTGTTTCCCCCTTATCTTAACACATTCTCCTTGTCATGTGGGATTGCCTAACCCTTAAGAAATGGTCCCATCAGTGTTTATAATCTTCCCAGAATCTGACAGGAATGTCTCTCTCCCAGAGGAATGGATTAAATCTTTATCTACAGGAAGTCAGATAAGGCATCAGTGGTTCAGTGGTAGAATTCTCACCTTCCATGCAGAGACCCAGGTTTGGTTCTAGCCAGTGTACCTCATGCATAGCCACTACCGGCCTGCCAGTGGAGGCTTGTATGTTGCTATGATGCTGAGCAGGTTTCAGTAGAGCTTCCAGACTAAGAAGAAAGGCCTGGTGATCTACTTCCCAAAATCAGTCAATGAAAACCCTGTGGATCACAGTGGTACAATCCCCAAATGATCATGGGGATGGTGCAGGACCAAGCGACGATTTCTTTCTTGTGCATGGGGTCACCATGAGTTGGCTTGGTGGCAGCTGACGACAACAGAGGAAGTCAACACATTTGTTGTGAGTCTTTAAACTAAGGGTCTCAGGATCACCTACACCTTTAACAGCATTTGAAAGAGAAACTCAGCTGAAAGTTTCCTGGAGAAAGAATCATTTAAAAACTAAGTTTGGTAGTATCCAATTTGACTGTTACCCATGGCAATCTTCAATTTAGTAAAACAGAAGAATCCCAAAACAAGTGCTCATCAATGTCTAAGCATGGGATACCTACAGGGATGAGCGATAGTGACTCAGTGTTTAGACAGAAATTTGTGCCGATGTTTCCTGGCTTCGCACTTTAGAGTTCTGGGAAAACTACAGATTCACAATCTGGCAGATTTTTTTTCTCCTCTTAAAAGAAATCTAAAACACATGTAGTGACTTATTAAATACGTGCATGTCATAACAGATTTGGGTAACTATTGGGCAAACTAAAAATAAATTGCCAAAAGATCTCACTGAAGTTGCTCAACTGTTGTCTAGTAAAGCAAGGCAGCTTTATGAAAACATGGCGACTTGCTGCTTCTTCCTGCTCGTGGTGTGGACAGCTGCAGGATTGTCGTTGTTAGCTGTTGTCAGGTAGGCCCCCAACTCATGGTGACTCCATGCACAACAGAATGAAGTACTGCCCTGTCCCATGGCATCCCCATGACTGGTTGCAGATTGAACTGTTTTGATCCATAGGGTTTTCATTGTCTGATTTCTCAGAAGTGAATTTCCAGGCCTTTCTTCCTATTCTGTCTTAGTCCACCCATCTGTCAGTGGTGGATTGTGCATTGCTATGGTGCTGAACAGGTTTCAGTGGAGCTTCCAGACTAAGACAGACTAGGATTGACGGGACTGTGAAAAAAAAGTGGCTTTTCTTTCGTGAGCAGGGTGAAGATGGGCCGCTGGGTGTCAAGCCAGAGATGTGCGTCTGCACTGTGTCTACGGAGACTAAAGTCTAGCTGTAGTGAGCTGAAGAGCGTTCCTGCAAAATTCGTGTCTGCCCAGAACCTCAGAATGTGGCCATGTTTGAAATAGGGTCTTTGCAGATGCACTTAGTTAAGGGCCTGGAAATGAAATCCTCATGGATTTAGGGTGGGCGCAAAATGCAATGACAGGTGTCCTGAGAAGAGGAGAGACACAGAAGGACATACAGACGTGCTGCTTTTTTCCTGCAGAACAACCCTTCTCAATTTTTTTCTGCACAGTCAAATCACGTCCCTCCCCCGCCCCAAAAAAAAACCCATTGCTGTTGAGTCAATTCCGACTCATAGTGACCCTGTAGGACAGAGAAGAACTGCCCCATAGAATTTCCAAGGAGTGGATTTGAACTGCCAACCTTTTGGTGGGCAGCCATAGCACGTAACCACTACGCCACCAGGCCTTCCCAAATCACCCAGGGAGTTAAATTCCTGCCATCCTTGGCTGATCCCAGCCTAATTAAATCAGAATCTCAGAGGGTAGGACCTAGGTATCAGTACTTTTTAAAGCTCCCCAGGGGATTCCAATTTGTACCTAAGTTTGAAAGTGACTGTAATAGATTGTAAACTTCTTGGGGACAGAAATCAAGCCTCATTGATCTTGATAACCATTACCGACACACTACTGGTGTTTGGGGCTGGCACAAGCACATTGATATATATGTTTCTTAAACTAAATTCTATCTGGAAATGAGCATATAACCTAGAAAAAAAGAAACCAAACCCATTGCTGTTGAGTCGACTCCGACTCATAGCAACCTTACAAGGACAGAGCAGAATTGCCCTGTGTATCTTCACTGAAGTTGATGGGAAAGGAAAAAATTAAGAAAAGTTAACATTATCTTTTGAAAAGCCTTTAGGAAAGTGCCTTTATAATCCGGCACTACAGATTTCCCCAAGATGGTGGAAAAGATGGCTGTTTATTTGGTTAAACATCAGATGAAGTAATGAGTCAGGTAGTTTGAAAAATTCCTATTTTTAATGACTAGAATCACACTCATTTTGAGAAGAAGCTCTCTCTAAAAAGGCCTACTGCACTGGGGATCTATTGAGGGAAAGAGCTAATGAATACTGTATATTCCAGCTCTGCTTCCTCCTAGAGTAGAATGTTGACTGGAATCTCCCTCACTATTTAAATTATATAATTTGATTTTCATTTGTTAAACATGTATGTGATTCCATTCCACTGTACCAGCAAGAGCTTTTGAAGAAAAAAATCTTATACACTTCTGGGATAAGGCAATACATTTTTCCCCCTTTATTTTATTATTATTATTATTATTTTTTATATTTTATTGTACTTCAGGTGAAGGCTTACAGAAAAAATAGTTTCTCATGAAACAGTAGTACACATGTTGTTTTATGACACTGGTTAACAACCCCATGACGTATTAACCCTCTAAATTCTCAACCTTTTTTTTGGTGAAAATACACATAGCCAAAGATAACACCATTTCAAAAATTTCTACATACACAGTTCAGTGACATCAACTACGCTCTTCCAATTGTGCAGTTATTCTCACTTAAGATGAAGGCTTACGGAACAAAATAGTCTCTCATTTAACAGTTACTACAAATGTTGCCCTATGACAATGGTTAACAATCTCACAACACATCAACAATATCCTTACTCAATCTTGTGTTCCCTATCACCAGCTTCCTTGTCCCCTTCTGCCTTCTGGCCCTTGTCACTGGACTCCTGTACCTCGTTAGTCTCATTTGGTTTTACGGGGCTGTCCACTCCCAGGCTGAACAGTGAACCTCGGAGGTAACTTCACCACTGAGCTAAAAGGGTGTCTGGGGACAATATTCTCGAGGTTTCTGCAGTCTCCTTAGGCCAGTAAATCTGGTCTTTTTTTTTTGTGAGTTAGAATTATGCTCTACACCCTTCTCCACCTCTGTCCAGAACCCTCTGTTGTGATCCTGGTCAGAGCAGTCAGTGGTGTTAGCCGGGCACCATCTAGCTATACTGGACTCAGTCCGGTGGAGGCCTTGATAGTTGTGGACAATTAGTCCTTCCGACTAATCTTTTCCTTGTATCCTGTTCTTTTCCTTCTCCCTTGCTCCCTAAGGGATGAGACCAGTGGAGTATCTTAGATGGCCGCTCACAGGCTTTTAAGACCCCAGATACTACTCACCAAGGTAGAATGTAGAGCATTGTCTTTATAAGCTGTGTCATGCTAGTTGAGCTAGATGTTCCCCGAGACCATGGTCCCCAGAGCCCTCCACCCAGCAACTCAGTCCCTCAGGGAGTTTGGATGTGTCTATGGGGCTTCCATGACCTTTCCTTGTACAGGTTGTGCTAGTTTCCCCTGTATTGTGTACTGTCTCACCCTTCACCCAAGATACCATTTATCTATTGCCTATTTAGTATTCCCCCACCCCCACCCCTCCCATCCCTGGTAACCAACAAAGATTGTTACATTTTGTGTGTGAACTTTTTCATGGGTTTTTACAATAGAGGTCTCATACAATATTTGTCCTTTTGTGATTGACTTATTTCACTCAGCATAATGTCCTCCAGTTTCATCCATGTTATGAGATGCTTCACAGATTCATTGCTGTTCTTTCTTGTTGCATAGTACTCCATTGTGTGTATGTACCATAGTTTGTTTATCCATTCATCTGTTGATGGGCATCTAGGTTGTTTCCATCGTTTTGCTATTGCGAACAGTGCTGCCATGAACATAGGTGTGCATATGTCTATTCGAGTGATGACTCTTATTTCTCTAGGATATATTCCTAGGAGTGGGATTGCTGGTTAGAATGATATGTCTATTTCTAGCTTTCTAAGGAAGCGCCATATCATTTTCCAAAATGGTTGTATCATTTTGCATTCCCACCAGCAGTGCATAAGAGTTCCCACCTCCCTGAAGCCCCTCCAACATTTGTTATTTCCAGTGTTTTTGATTCGTGCCAGTAATGCCGGGGTGAGATGGTATCTCATTGTGGTTTTAATTTGCATTTCTCTAATGGCTAGTGATCGCGAGCATTTCCTCATGTGTCTGTTGGCCATTTGAATGTCTTCTTTGGTGAAGCGTCTGTTCATTTCCTTTACGCATTTTGTAATAGGATTATTTGTCTTTTTGTTGTAGAGGTGTTGGATTTTCTTGTAGATTATGGAGATTAGACCTTTGTCTGACTTATACCGTCTAAAAATTTTTTCCCAGTCTGTAGGTTCTTTTTTTACTCTTTTGGTGAAGTCTTTTGAAGAGCATAGGTGTTTGATTTTTAGAAGATCCCAGTTATCTAGCTTATCTGTTGGGTTTTGTGCGTTGATGGTTATGGTTTGTATACTGTTAATGCCATGTATTAAGGCCTGAAGTGTTGGTCCTATTTTTTCGTCTATGAACTTTATAGTTTTAGGCTTTATATTCAGGTCTTTGATCCATTTTGAAGTAGTTTTTGTATATAGTGTGAGGTGTGGGTCCAGTTTCATTTTTTTGCAGATGGACATCCAGTTTTGCCAGCACCACTTGTGAAAAAGACTGTCTTTTCCCCAGTTGATGGATTTGGGGCCCTTGTCGAAGATCAGGTGACCATAGGTGGATGGATTTACATCTGGGTTCTCAATTCTGTTCCATTGGTCAATGTATCTGTCGTTGTACCAGTACCAAGCTGTTTTGACTACTTGTAGCTGTATAGTAGGTTCTGAAGTCAGGTAGTGTGAGTCCTCCAACTTTATTCTTCTTCTTCAGTAGTGCTTTACTTATTCGGGGCTTCTTCCCTTTCCATATAAAGTTAATGATTAGTTTTTCCATCTCTTTGAAGAATGTTGCTGGTATTTGGATCGGGATTGCGTTGTATTTGTAAATTGCTTTGGGTAGAATTGCCATTTTCACACGTTGAGTCTGCCTATCCATGAGCATGGTATGTTTTTCCATTTATGTAGATCCCTTTGGGTTTCATGCAGTAGTGTTTTATAGTTTTCTTTGTATAGGTCTTTTATATCCCTGGTCAGATTTATTCCTAAGTATTTTATCTTTTTAGGGGCTATTGAAAATGGTATTGATTTCCTAATTTCCTTTTCATTGTTCTCCTTACTGGTGTATAGGAATCCAACTGATTTTTGAATGTTTATCTTGTATCCTGCTGAATCTTTCTATTAGTTCCAGTAGATTTCTCATGGAGTCTTTAGGGTTTTCTATGTATAGTATCATATCATCTGCAAACAGGGACAGTTTAACTTCTTCATTACCAATTTGGATGCCCTTTATTTCTTTTTGTTGCCTTATTGCTCTAGCTAGAACTTCCAGCACAATGTTAAATAGGAGTGGTGATAAAGGGCATCCTTGTCTTGTTTCTGTTTTCAAGGGGAATGTTTTCAGCCTCTCTCCATTAAGAATGATGTTGGATGTTGGTTTTGCATAGATGCCCTTTATTATGTTGAGAAATTTCCCTTCTGTACCTATTTTATTGAGAGCTTTTATCAGGAATGGGTGTTGGACTTCGTCAAATGCCTTTTCTGTGTCAATTGAGATGATCATGTGATTCTTTTCCTTCTTTTTATTTATGTGGTGGATTACGTTGATTGATTTTCTAATGTTGAACCATCCTTGCATACCTGGTATGAATCCTACTCGGTTGTGGTGTATTATTTTTTTGATATGATGCTGAATTCTATTGGCTAGAATTTTCTTCAGAATTTTTGCATCTATATTCATGAGAGATATTGGTCTGTAATTTTCTTTTTTTGTGACGTCTTTGCCTGGTTTTGGTATCAGCGTTATGCTGGCTTCATAGAATGAATTTGGAAGTGTTGCTTCCTCTTCTATGCTCTGAAATAGCTTGAGTAGAACTGGTACAAGCTCTTCTGTAAATGTTTTGTAGAATTCTCCAGTGAAGCCATCTGGGCCAGGGCTTTTTTTGTTGGGAGCTTTTTATTACCTTTTCAATCTCTTCTCTTGTTATGAGTCTGTTCAGATTTTCAGCATCACTTTTTTGTAGTTTGGGCAGGTAATGTGTTTTCAGAAATTTATCCATTTCTTCTAGGTTTTCAAATTGTTGGAGTATAGTTTTTCATAATATTCTGTTATAATCCTTTTTATTTCAGTTGGGTCTGTTGTAATGTCCCCCATTTCATTTCTTATTTGGGGTATTTGTGTCCTCTCCTGTTTTTCTTTTGTCAGTCTGGCCAGTGGTTTGTCGATTTTGTGATTCTTTCAAAGAACCGACTTTTGGTTTTGTTGATTCTTTCTATTGTTTTTTTTGTTCTCTATTTCATTTATTTCTGCTCTGATCTTTACTATTTCCTTTCTTCCGGTGGTTGTGGGCTTTTTTTGCTGTTCTCTTTCTATTTGTTTGAGTTCTGTAGTTAATGTTTGGATTTTGTCCCTTTCTTCTTTTTTGATATAGGCATCTATTGCTATAAATTGTCCTCTGAGGACTGCCTTTGCTGTGTCCCAAAGGTTTTGGTATGATGTGTTTTCATTCTCATTTGATTCTAGGAATTTTTTGATTCCATCTCTGATTTCTTCTATTACCCAGTGATGTGTAAGCAGGGTATTATTCAGTTTCCATGTAGTTGATTTTTTTTCTTGCTCTTTCTAGTGTTAATTTCTACCTTGATGGCATTGTGGTCAGAGTAGATACTTTGAATTATCTCAACGTTTTGGATCTTGTTGAGGATTGCTCTGTGGCCTAAGATGTGGTCTATTCTGGAAAACGTTCCATGTGCATTGGAAAAGAATGTGTACTTTGCAGCGGTTGGATGGAGTGTTCTATATATGTCTACAAAGTCAAGTTGGCTGATTGTGCCCTTTAGGTCTTCTGTAGCTTTTCTGAGTTTCTTCTTAGTTGTTCTGTCCTTTATTGAGAGTGGTGTGTTGAGTCTCCTACTATTATTGTGGAACTGTCAATTTCTCTTTTCAGTGTTGTTAGAGTTTGTTTTATGTATTTTGGAGCCCTGTCATTGGGTGCGTATATGTTTATTATGGTTATGTCTTCATGATGAATCATCCCCTTAATCATTATATAGTGTCCTTCTTTGTCTTTTATGGTAGATTTTGTTTTAAAGTCTATTTTATCTGAGATTAGAATTGCTACTCCTGCTCTTTTTTGGTAGTTGTTAGCTTGATATATTTTTTTCCAACCTTTGACTTTTAATAAATTCACATCTTTGTTTCTAAGCTGTGTCTCTTGTAGACAGCATATTGATGGATCTTGTTTTCTTATCCATTCTGTCACTCTCCATCTCTTTACGGGTGCATTGAGTCCATTTACATTCAGTGTAATTATTGATAGATGTGAGTTTGTTGCTGTCATTTTGTAGTGCTCTTTTTTGTGGTGCTGAAGTTTTCTTTGTTCTTCTTACTCACTTGTGCTGAGTTACTTTTGTTTGTGGATTTTTTTTTTCATTTCTTTTGTTTTTGTAGGTTTTGTTTTTGCTGAGACTTTGTGCTTTTCGTCTTTATTTTTATGAGTTGGTTTGTTAACTTTCTTTGTGGTTACCATGAATTTTACCCTTATCTTTCTAAGTTTGAAGCAGTCTACCATTACTTGGTATCGCCTTGCCTTCCTCTCCATTAGAAGGTTCTATCCCTATGCTGTTTATTCCCTCTTTCATTGTTTTGATGTTGTTGTCATCCATCGAATGACTGCTCTGATTCCCTGTTGTATTTCTTTCGGTTTTGAATAGTCCTCGAGAGTTCATTTCCTAGATTGATATCTAGCTCGTACGATCCTGCATCCTAGGTCCTGCTTGAGGGCTGAAGCTGTTTGTCCTCAGATCGAAGAACTCCCTTTAATAATTCTTGTAATTTTGGTTTGACTTCTACATATTCCCTTAATTTCTGTTTATCTGGAAATGACCTAATTTCACCATCAAATCTGAACGAGAGTTTTGCAGGATATATTATTATTGGCTGACAGTTTTTTTCTTTTAAGATTTTATATATGTCATCCCACTGCCTTCTTGCGTGCATGGTTTCTACCGAATAATCTGAGCTTAGTCTTATTGTTTCTCCTCTGTATGTGACTTCTTGTTTTTAACGAGCTGCTCTCAGGATTCTTTGTTTGTCTTTGGTTTTGGCGAGTGTGAATGTGATATGCCTTAGTGATTTTCTTTTGGGGTCTCTTCTATATGGGGTTCGTTGAGCTTCTTGGATGGCCAGCTTTTCATCTTTCATGATATTGGGGAAGTTTTCTGTCAGCAGTTCCTTAAAGATCCTCTCTGTGTTTTCTGTTTTCTCCCCCTGTTCTGGAATGCCAATCACTCGTAAATTTTTGCTTTTAATTGTGTCCCACATAACTCTCAGGGTCTCTTCATTTTTATTTGTTTTTTTTCCTGAATTTTCCTGAAACAGAGTTATATCCAAGTGTTTGTCTTCAGCTCCACTGATCCTGTCTTCCATAGTTTCAAATCTGCTTCTCAGCCCTTCTATGACATCATCCATTTCTGAAATCTTGTTGTTTATCTTTTGGATTTCTAATTGTTGTTTTTGTATAATTTCTAGTTGTGAATTTATTTGGGCATTTTGTTCCTGAATCATCTTCCTGAATTCTTCCAATTTTTTGTCTGTATTTTCCATGAATTTGTCTATTTTTTTCTCATGTTTGTCAGCTTTTTGCCTCAGTTCTTGGAGAATTCCGAGTATTAGAGATTTGAATTCCCTATCAGGTACTTCTAGTGCATTTTCTTCCACAGGAGAGTCATCTGGTGTTTTAATTTGGACGCCTACTGGAACCATCCTGTCCTGTTTTTGTAAATGTTTTGATATTGTTTGCTGTTTTTGGGGCATTCAGTAGATATTTCTCTCATTTATTGATTGTAGATTTGTTTGTTTCATCCATTTTAAAAAAAAAAATATTTGAGTATGTCTGAGCAGGCAGACTGCATGCTCTTTGTTGTTTGCTCGTCTGTGTGCTCAATACTTTTTGCCCCCTTCTTCAACTGGCAGGTTCAGTCACTCAGATATGGTACAGCAGGGCAGGTCTAGCTGAAGAGGAGCCACTGGGACAGTTTGTTTGTGGCAGTCACTATAGCCACCAGGACAGGTCAGTAATCAGTGCTGGGCAGGTTCTATTAGGCTGTGCCTGCACTGCTTGGTGGTGTGATGTCAAACGCACGGTGCAGGTAGGCAGGATGCAGTGGGGAGATGGTTATGTGTGGAGCTAAGTGGCTGTTTTGTCTCCCACTGGATGCTCCGTGAGGCTGCTTTCTCGTACCCCCATTTGCTGGTCTCCGATAGGAGTCCAAGATGGTGGATCCACGCTGCGTTAGCTGGTAGGGGACCTCTGCATGAATCTCTCCTTGCTCTCCGTTCTCTTTCAGTATTCTCACTCCATTTGGTGCTTGGCTGAGTTCTTTATCTCTTCATTTGATGTTCTAGGGTTTCAGGATTGTTGCATTCTCTGTTTGGCTTAGTTTCTCGGATCTTTGCTGTGGAGGGACGGCGTGGTGCTTCTGTCTAGAGCGCCATCTTGCCAGAACCTATTTTATTACTTTTTGTTGTTGAAAATATACACAGCAAAACATACACCAATTCAACAATTTCTACATGTAAAATTTAGTGGCATTGATCATACTCTTCACATTGTGCAAACATTCACTCCCTTCTTTTCCAAATAGTTCCTCAAACAGTGACATAAACTCACTGCCCCCTAAGCATTCTATCTGACCTTTTGAGTTACTGTTGTCAATTTGATCCATATAGATCTTTAAAAGAGCACAGTGCTCAAGAAACACATTCTTAACTAATAAGCTAAGCTATTGTCTGGTTTAAGAAAACTTCAGGGTATATTTTTGGTTTAAGCTCATCTCAGGGCAATAGTTTCAGGGGTTCATCCAGATTCAATAGCTCCAGAAAGTCTGGATTCCTTGAGAATTTAAGATTCTGCTCTGTATTTCCCCTCTTTTCATGAGGATTCTTTATAGAGTCTTTGACCAAAATGTTCAGTATTAGTAGCCAGGCACCATCCAGTTCTTCTGGTCTCATGGCATAGGAGGCAGTTGTTCATGGAGGCGATTGGCCACATATCCCATTTCCTACTCTTATCCCTAACTCTCCTTCTTCTGTTAAGGCAATGCTTTTTGAGTGGGGACAGGATTAGAGGTGCCCTTCAAGTTAAATGGAATCAGGGACAGAACAAAGCTGTGACTTGTCGCCACTTATTTGTGTATCACCTTAAATCTTCTTCATATATTAGGGTTTATGGCTACCAGCAGTTTAGAATACATATGTGTAGCTACACCTCACAACAAGAGAAAATAAAACTTTCTCTGAGTTCCAATTTGAAAAACGCTAAGCTAAGGGCTAATTTTGAGTATATGGTAAAGTCAGCCCTGAAGTAGACAGGTTATAAGTGATCAAAGTGGTCACCAACTTTATTTTGCTTGATCCCATGGCTTTCAATGGTCAGCATTCTAGGTCTTATATTATCAGGATATCCTAAAACTAAGAGTACTGACAAACTAGAATGTGCTCCAGACTCAGTCTAGAGGCCGAGGGGCTTTTCTCTGCAATGTCTGTCTCTGTGTACTAGAAAACCTTGGGACGGTTGGAATATGGCAGCCGTCCCAATCCAAGAAGAGAGAATCCAGTAGCGTTCTCCAGCAAGGGGCTTGCTTTGATGTGCTTTAAGTGGTGTGTTGAACATCACAGAGAAAGCTCCAAACCAGAGAGCTGAGGTTCCTTAGGGAAAAGGCAACTGGCTTAGGAAATGGAATCATGTGTCTCAAGTGGAGAATTTTCTGGCTCTGTGGCCTGGCTCTGACTTCTGACATGTTCCTAGGACCAAGCCCTGCTTGGCTCCACTTGTAGTCATGTTTCCTGAGGGGCTCTGCCAAGCCTGGGCCTTGCATTCATAATGGGTCAAGCACCTCAGTCCCTTAAGGACTGGATGGTGACTCATGTTGCCAGGTAGCTGGAGTTCTGGTGATGAGCTGTAGTGAACATCTGGACTCTAATCACAGGCCTCATCTCTGCTTCTTTTCTAGATTTCCAGCCCTTGACAGCGCTGTTCAGGCTGCTAGTAACATCTCCTCTCTTGGTCTTTGTCCTTGATCTTTATCCATAAAGCTTTTCTCATCCTTGTTAAGTACCACCCCCTCTCCAAGCCAATCTCTGGTATCCTGTCTTATTTTCTTCCTGCTACTGTGTGGAATTACCCGTTTCGTTGTTTATTTGCTTATTTATCATTTGTCTCTGTCCCTCTACTATCCCCCTATTGTGGGTTGAATCGTGTTCCCAAAAAAGATATGGCCAAGTCCTAATCTCCTGTACCTGTAATATGATATTATTTAGATGTCGGGTCTTTGTAAATGTAATTAATTAAGAGGAGGACATGTTGGAGTAAGGTGGGCCCTGATCCAGTTGGGTGGTATCCTTATAAGAAGAGGAGAAGAGATACAGAATCAGAGATGCAGAAGGAAGACGACCAGGTGAAAATAGAGGCAGAGGTTGGAGTTATGCTGCCACAAACCAAGGAACTCCTGGGGCACCAGAAGCTGGAATAAGCAAGGAAGGAGCCTCCCCTTCAGAGAAAGCGTGATCTGCTGACACCATGGATTTAGACTTCTGGCCTCCAGAACTATGACAGAATACAATTCTGTTGTTTAAAGTCACATAGTCTGTGTTGATTTGTTACAGTGGCTACCTAGGAAACTAATACACTCCCAGAATATAAGCTCCAAGAAGGCACAGACTGTTTTATTCACATTGGATTTCCAATACCTATGATAGTGTCTGGCTCATAGTAAGCTCTCACGTAAGTATTTGAATGAAAAAGAAAAAATGAATCCTTAGTCTAACCTGTCCTGTCACTTCTCTTACCTTCATCTGGGACCCCATGTGCTGCTATCATCACAGTGGTGTGTCTGATTTCTAGTTCCCACCTGTCCCTGCCTCTCCCCAGTGCAATCGCTCCTGTGCCATGAGGCTTAGCATGAGATTTCCTGAGATCTACATTTCCATTCTGAAGACTAGCTGATGTTCATAGATGTCCAGATCTTGCTTGCCTGCCTGGCCTTGACACATCGCCACGGTCTTACAGCCAATAGCTCTACCTACTTGACCTCAGGAGTCCCTGAGTGGTGCAAACGGTTAATGTACTTGGCTGCTGACCAAAAGGTTGGAGGTTCGAGTTCACCCAGAGGTGCCTTAGAAGAAAGTCCTGGCAATCTACTTCTGAAAAATCAGCCATTGAAAATCCTGTGGAGCCCAGTTCTACTCTGGCACACATGGGGTTGGTTCATCATGTGTTGGGAGTCAACTCCACAGCAAATGGAGAAGAGACACTGGTGCTTGACCTGGGCTGTCACTATGACCTTTGGTTTCCCTGGCCTTCCCTGTGCCTTTGTATTCCTTTATTTTCTTTCCCCAACTTTTTTTCAGCCCTCCTCATTCCAGCTTCTGTCCTTCCTGCCTGTGGTCCCAGGACGGCCATGGAGAAGCCAGCATAAAGGTCAGTGGCTCTCTCAGCTCTAATCCTAAATATGAAGAGCTTTCAAGGATCTCACAGTGAGAACTTCACTCTAGTAAAGTCCAGACGATATCAGTCACTAAATATTGATGGAGCCTGAGTCTCATCCCTAAGTGTTTATCTTTCTATGGATGATTAACATAGCTATTCTTTCACATTTTTTTTTAATAATTGTGAAATACAACATACACTCAGAAAAATGCACTAAATATTTATGTATCATTGAATGAATAATCATATAGCACAAACCTATATGATCAGCCTAACACTTGTCTGTCGGTTTGTTGTACTGTGGTAGCTTGTGTGTTGCTGTGATGCTGGAAGCTATGCCACCGTTATTCCAAATACCATCAGGGTCACCCATGGTGGACAGGTTTCAGTGGAGTTTCCAGACCAAGACAGACTAGAAAGAAATGCTTGGTGACCTGCTTCCAAAAATTAGCCAGTGAAAACCCTATGGATCACAACAGAGTATCGTCTGACTCTCTTGCTTTGGCCATGTCATCAGGAAAGACCAATCGCTGGAAGGGGACATTGTGTTTGATAGAGGGCCGATGAGGCTGAGGGAGATCCTTGACGAGATGAATTGGCACAATAGTCACAACAAGGGACTTGAACATGCAGGAAATTGTGATGATGATGCAGGACTGACTGGGCAACGTTTTGTTCTCTTATACAAAAGTTGCCATTAGCCAGAATTGATTTACCGCAACTCACAACAATGTAACCATCACCCAGATTAAGAAATAGAACATTACCAGCAATCTAGAGCCTTTCCTTGCATTTCTGTCTAATCATAACCTGGTCCTACCATCTAGTGGGGACGACTACACTGACTTTTGTGTTTATTATTGCTTTCATTTTTCTTTTTAGCTGTACCACTTATGTATAGATCCATGCAAAACAGAGTTGAATTTTGCGTATTTTTGAATTGTATGGATGGAATCAAACTCTATGTATCTTTTTATATCAACTTCTTCAATGGTAACTCTGCTATTTTTTTATGAGAAAGTTATTCTCAAAACAGATTCTTCTATTTTGTCATTCTGCTGGTACTACCACACCTAGCAAGAGCCATTATTGCTAAATGTAGCCTTTTCTCGTGCCAGGCTTCCTTGAGTGTGACTTGCAGTTTCCAGGAAGGGTGTATTACTATACTTTCCAGAATGCTTTATAGTAAAACCACTTCTGTTATTCCTGCCCCAGCTCCTTCCTGGCTGCCTACTCCCCACCCCCTCACCCAGACAATGAACACAAGATGCTTTCTTATCGATACATCTGCACATTCAAAATAGAGACCAACATCCTCAGTGATTTGCATTGGAAACTAATATGTAAATATATAGAATATATACCAGTTGCCATCAAGTTGATTCTGACTCATGGCGACCCCATGTGTTACAGAGTAGAACTGCTCCATAGGGATTTCTTGGCTGTAATCTTTATGGAAGCAGATTGCCAGGCCTTTCTTCTGCAGCACCACTGGGTGGATTTGAACTACTAACCTTGAGGTTAGTAGCCACCCAGGGACCTTACTATGCAAATATACAAGTTCTTATTCTAAAGAAAAATAGAAGGAGAATTACTGAGACTTTGTCCTGAAGTCAGAAAAGAATATAGAAGTGTTGACCAATCTTGGAGAAAAATGATTGATGTGGAGCAGCTAACCACTGACCATTTGTAAAGAGGAGCTTTTATGTAGGGCTTTCAAAAGGGAACACATGCACACATACTAAGTACTCCAATTCTAGACTCCATTCATTATCACTGAAAAAAAAATTGGGATAGTCTAATTCTAGGATGATCAATTTTTTCAAAAAAATGATATAAATGTTTGCTTCCAGCTGGATGTTTTGGCGAGCGTGTTTTTGCAGTTCTGTTTATGTCACATGGCTTTGTCCATAGGGCCTAGATGCTTTCCCTGGGTTAAAATGAGCCAGGAAAGCCATGTCTCTTCCCAGTGTTGTCACTAAGGCTGGTGTCACCCAGTCTGGTAGCTCATGGTATCACCTCTCCCCAGAGACCTCCTCCTGTACCAGACCATACAGATTCCTTAGTAAGGTTTTCTGTGCTAGTGTTACTCATAAATTGTAATTCCTGTATAACATTCCTTTTCTTTTACTTACTACTTCATTCTCAAAAAAGTTATTGACATCAGTTCACAAATACTAATCACCACAATACTGTAGCTAAAACTCTAGAAAATGCAACAAAATCAGCAACTATAAAAACATTGACAGCAACAAAAACAACAGCACATGCTTGTAAGCTGTGCAGATGAAACCACGTGATTCTAAGCATCATTGTAATTGGGTAATAATGACAGCTCTGACCAGAGCACGTGAAAACCAAAAACCAAACCCACTGCCATGGAGTCGATTCCAACTCATAGTTATCCTGTAAGACACAGTAGAACTGCCCCATAGGGTTTACAAGGAGTGGATGGTGGATTTGAACTGCCAACTTTTGGTTAGCAGCTGAATATTTAACCACAGCACCACCAGAGCACATTAAAACCGAAAAACCAAACCCGTTGCTGTCAAGTCGATTCCGACTCATAGCAACCCTATAGGACAGAGTGGAACCGCCCTATAGAGTTTCCAAGGGACTCCTGGTGAGTTCGAACTGCTGACCTTTTGGTTAGCAGCTGTAGGGCTTAACCACTATGCCATCAGAGCACGTATGAAAGTTTAAAAAGTAAATTAGCATAGAGTTTTAGCCTTGTAGGTATATTAATACATCTAAGCCGGGCTTACAAAAAATGTTTTTGTTGTTATAACTAATTACAGGGATACTTTTATAAAAAATAATAAATTTCTGCTGAAACACTGCACAAAAATTTTACAGATAGTCATTTTGGTGTCACCCCTTCTTACAGTGTCCCTGGTGCCATCTGCACCCCCTGTACTCCCTAGTGACACCACTGCCTCTTGCGGTTGTTCCATAGTTGGCTTACCAAGGCGGTGATGTCACCCAAAACTGATTTCTATGCTGGGAGTGATCATTCTGAGACAAAGAATGAACAAAACTTAAACACGCTCACACACACGCACACACACACACGCACACATGCACACACATGCACACACGCACGCACACACGTGTGCACACGTGTGCGCACACACATGCACACACATACACACACACACACACACACACACAGAAAACTACCTCTTGGTTTAGCCATCAAGCCAGAAGCTTCCACTGTGTTCTGAGAAGTGGCACACATCCACCCACGGTTCTGAGCTCATTCATACTCATCACTAGGGTAGCGGGGTCACACTGTGTGGTAGTTATAAAGGGCCGTGTCAGCACTGTTTGCTGCTAGCACTATTTCTTACTCATGCTCCTGGCTGCTGGTGTGGGTGCGTAACACATATAAAAACAAAGCAAAACTAAACCTGTGGCCGTGAGTTGATTCTGACTCGATGGTGATCCCATGTGTGTCAGGAGTAAAACCGCTCTGTAGGGTTTTCTTGGCTGTGATCTTCTTTATTTCACTTCATTCATTTTCATTTCAGACATGTACCCTGAGAAGCTTTAACAAGATGCTCCTTGTTTTGTTTTTCCACAGATTCATAGCACTTAACAGCAGCACTTAAAACCTGGATTAGTAGTACTTAAATCCTAGTGGCATGGTGGTTAAGTTCTACAGCTGCTAACCAAAAGGTCAGCAGTTCAAATCCACCAGATGCTCCTTGGAAACTCTGTGGGGCAGTTCTGCTCTGTCCTATAGGGTCGCTGTGAGTTGGAATCAACTTGGCAGCAATAGGTTTGGTTTTTGTTTTTTTTTTTTAACAGTCCCCCACTTAAAAACATTATTGCCACAGCTACCACTTGCTATTAGTTGATTCCAACTCATGGCGACCCCATGTGTGTGTCACAGTACAACTGTGCTCCACTTTGTAACTTTTGTTAGGTGCTATCGAGTCGATTTCGACTCAGAATGATTCCATGTGACAGAGAGGAACTGCCCCATAGGGTTTTCTTGGCTGTAAACTTTACAAAAGCAGATTGCCAGGTCTTTCTCTCTCAGAGTCACTTGGCAGGTTTGACTGCCAACCTTTGTGGTTAGCAGCCAAGCACTTAACCGTTGTGCTACCAGGGCTCCTTGGCTATAACGTTATGGAAGCAGATTGCCAGGCCTGTCTTCTGTGGTACTGCTTGGTGTGTTCAGACTACCAGCCTTTAGGTTAGAAGTTGAGCACAAACCATTTGTGCCACTCAGGAACTTTGTACACACATATATGCATATACATTAACAAAATGGAACCTCGCTAATACTCTTTTGTTGTTGTTATTGAGGTAAAATTCACATAACATAAAATTCACTGTTTTACCCATTTTAAAGAATATAATTCTGTGACTTTTAATGCATTCACAATGTTGTGCAACCATTAACCAGTTAACAACCAGTTGCTGTAGTGTTGATTTCAACTCATGGTGGTGACCCCATGTGTCGGAGCAGATCTATGCTCCATAGGGTTTTTGGTGACTGATTTTTTTTTTAAATTGTGCTTTAAGTGAAACTTTATAGCTCAAGTTAGTTTCTCATACGAAATTTATACACACATTGTTATGTGACCTTAGTTACTCTCTCTATAATGTGGACAGCACACTCCCCCTTTCTACCCTGGATTTCTCGTGTCCATTCGACCAGCTCCTGACCCTCTCTGCCTTCTCATCCAGTTTCCGGACAGGAGTTGCCCATTTAGACTCATGTATCTACTTGAACTAAGAAGTATACTCTTCACAAATTTCATTTTATGTCTTATAGTCCAGTCTAATCTCTGTCTGCAGAGTTGCCTTCGGGAATGGTTTTAGTTCTGGGTTAACAGAGTCTGGGGGCCAAGTCTTCTGAGGTTCCTCCAGTCTCAGTCAGACAACTAAGTCTAGTCTTTTTACTACAATTTGCATTCTACACCCTCCTTTCTCCTGTTCCACCAGGGACTCTCTGTCGTGTTCCCTGTCAGGGTGGTCATTGGTGGTAGCTGGGCACTATCTAGTTCTGGTCTCAGACTGGAGTCTCTGGTTTATGTGGCCCTTTCTGTCTCTTGGGCTAATATTTTCCTTGTGTCTTTTGTGGTCTTCATCCTCCATTGCTCCAGGTGGTTTGGGACCAACTGATGCATCTTAGATGGCCATTTGCTAGCTTTTAAGATCCCAGATGCCACTCACCAAAGTGGAATGCAGAACATTTTCTTAATAAACTTTGTTATGCCAGTTGACCTAGATGTCCCCTGAAACCATGCTCCCCAGACCCCCGCCCCTGCTACTCTGTTCCTTGAAGTGTTTGGTTGTATTGTGTGTTGTCCTTCCCCTCGCCTAAGATAATTCTTGTGCACTATCTAGTTAGTGAATACCCTTCTCCTTCCCTCCCCACCCTCATCACCATCAAAGAATATTTTCTTCTGTGTTTAAACCTTTTCTTGAGTTCTCATAATAGTGGTCTCATACAATATTTGCCCTTTTGTGACTAATTTCAGTCAGAATAATGCCTTCCAGCTTCATCCATGCTATGAGATGTTTTGCGGATTCATCATGGTTCTTTATCATGGCATCATGTTCCACCGTGTGTATACACCATGATTTGTTTATCCATTTGTCGGCTGATGGACACCTAGGTTGTTTCCATCTTTTGCTATTGCGAACAGTGCTGCAATGAACTTGGGTGTGCATGTATCTATTTGTGTGATGGCCATTATTTCTCTAGGATATATTCTAAGGAGTGGGATTGCTGGGTCTTATTCAATGACTGAGTTTTTGGAAGTAGATTTCCAGGCCTTTCTTCCCAGGTGCTTCTGAGTGAACTCGAACCTTCAGCCTTTCGGTTAGCAGCTAAGCGCATTAACTGTTTGCACCACCCAGGGGCATGCAACCATTCCAGAACATTTTCATCACTCCAAAAGGAAACCCTGTACCCATTAAGCAGTCATTCCCCATTCCCCACCCTTCCCAGCCCCTGACAATCACTAATCTGCTTTCTATCTTAAATATTCACTCTTACTTCAGGAGTAAATATCTGAAACCCAGGAACCTCCAACACACACACATCCTGAAGTTGTCTCTGAATCTCTCCCCCTTGCACAGATAAACATTCTATTCCCAATGAGACAGAGGAAGAGGGAAAATATGAGATTAACTCTCACGTAACTATTTGGGGGACATCAAACACAGGAAAAGGAGAAAATGAACATGATGTTTAGGACAACCTCCTGGTACTTGGCCAAACTCCCTGTTAGGACATCTCCTTCCTGGAGAGAGAGTCCTTGAAGTTTCTCCATGTGACAATGTTGAGTGTACCTGAATCCTATGATTGTGGAACACAGAGATAGTTAAGGACATCCCCTTACACTTTGTGTTCAGGAAAACATGCTACTGCAAAGAACCACCTTCCCATATGACTTAGACAAGACTCAGGGATGCCCCATTGTTTACCTGTGACAAGGCCAGACACCCATAAAAAACCCGTTGCCATCAAGTCAATTCCAACTGATAGTCACAGAGACGCTCCAAATCCCCATTCCCTGCTTCAGAAGTGAGTAACTGAATTGCTTGTCCTCACTGATCAATCAGAACAAAGTGCTTGTGAACAAGATTTCTGTTGAGTTTCTCTCCTTCTTCCAAGTCGTTGAACTTTGGCCCTTCCTCAGCCTCAACCAACAAACTAAAAACCAAAAAATCAAACCTGTTGCCTTTGAGACGATTCCGACTCATAGCGACCCTGTAGTAAGAAAGAGTAGAATTGCCCCATAGGGTTTCCAAGGCTATAATCCTAACCGAAGCAGACTGACACATCTTTTTCCCGAGGAGCAGCTGGTGGGTTAGAAATCAGCGATCCTTCAGTTAGCAGCCAAGGGCTTAACCATTGCACTACCAGAACTCCAGTCAACATACTATTTCTCTTTAAAGGCCCATCCCAGAGAATAGGCTGACCTCAGCATAAACCATTCTAATTTACTATTCGATGGTGTTATGGATTGAACTGTGCCCCCGAAAATGAGTATCAACTTGGCTAGGCCATGATTTCCGGTACTGTGTGATTGTCCACCATTTTGTCATCTGTTATGATTTTGCCGTGTGTTGTAAATCCTACCTCTATGGTATTAATGAGGCAGGATTAGAGGCAGTTATGTTAATGTGGCAGGACTCAATCTACAAGATTAGGTTGTATCTTTGAGTCAATCTCTTTTGAGATATGAAAGAGAGAAGTGAGCAAAGAGACAGGGGACCTCATACCACCAAGAAAGTAGTGCCAGGAGCAGAGCACATGCTTTGGACCCAGGGTCCCTGTGATGAGAAGCTCCTACACCTGGGGAAGATCAATGACAAGGACCTTCCTCCAAAGCTGACAGAGGGAGAAAGCCTTCCCTGGAGCTGGCACCCTGAATTTGGACATCTAGCCTCCTAGACTGTGAGAAAAAAAAGTTCTGTTTGTTAAAGCCATCCGCTTGTGGTATTTCTGTTATAGCAGCACTAGATGACTAAGACAGGTGGCATCACTCACTCATCCCACTTCCCCACACCTGGGTATTTTTCTATCCTTGTTTACTCTCAGGCTTTATAAAAGAAAACACTTTTTGCCAAACTCTTTTTTTTTTTTTTTTTTGAGCAAGTTCATTTTTATTTTAGAAGGCTGATGGATAGTATTTCAAGATTTAAAAAAACGTGAAAGAACTTGTCAACAAAATGTTATAATTTTAATAGTTGTAGAAAACAAGTAGGCAAGAGTAAATGATTGACACTTAAGATAGCAATGTATTTGAGCATTTACAGGACAAAGTTAATAACAAAGTCATTCACAGTGGCTAGGTTTGTATATCAGGAATCATCATGAGAACTTCAAAATATAAACATACAATTTTATATATGATAAACTAATATAAAATACTAGACTGTGGTAGAAACCCAAAACAAAACCGCTTGCCATCGGGTGGATTCCGACTCATAGTGACCCTACAGGACAGAGTAGAACTGCCCCATAGGGTTTCCAGGGCTGTAATCTTTTCTAAAGCCAAATGCCACATCTTTCTTCCACGGGGCAGCTGGTGGATTCAAACCACCGACCTTTCAGTTAGCAGCTGAGTGCATAACCACTGCACCACCAGGGCTCCTTCCAAATGTGGTATAAGTTCGTGCAAAAATTGAATTTTTATTGCTAAACTCTTGAGACACTTGCTGATCTTATGGTCATAGTGTTCTCACTATTGCAATAGACCCCCATCCCCATTTTAATAGCCTCCATGCCCCCATGCAATAGTCTTTGTTCTGAATAAAGTGTCTCCCTATCTAAGTGCAGATTTGCTTATTTTATTTGACACATGCTTAGGGAGATTTGCTGTTGTTAGTTGCCATCAAGTTGGTTCTGACTCATGCCAATCCCATCTGTGCATAGTAAAACTGTTTCATAGGGTTTTCTAAAAAGATATCAGGTTGTGACCTTTCAGAAGTAGATCACCAGCCCTTTCTTCTGAGGCACCTCTGGGTGGATTCAAACCTCCAACCTTTTAGTTAGCAGTTGAACATTTAACTGTTTGCACCACACAGGGACTCTCTTAGAGAGACTGGGTAGCTTCAGAGAGCAGCTGAAAGCAGTCTGGGGCAGCACTGGAGAGACAGGACTCCATGGCTTTTGGAAAGGTTCCTAACACACCGCTCAGTACACAACAGGATTTAGGGTAAAAGCATCCATTAAACAGTCAGTGTAGGGGGATCAGTTTCAGAGCTGGTTTTATCTGTGCAGCCTGGGAACTCATCCCAAGTGGGACTCTGAAGCATCCTCTCCTTAACTGCCTTTATATTAAAAAAAGAAAAATCCTAGCACAAAGTTAGGTGGTTAGATGTCCTTTCTTGCCCTCTCCTGCTCCCTCCTCATCTCCTCAAAAATGTTGCATTTCATTTCCATTTGTCCTCCTTAAAATCTAATCCAAATAACCCCTCCGCACCACCACAGCTGCTGTCCAGTTGACTCTGACTCACAGTGACCTCATGTGTGTCAGAGCAGAACTGCGCTCCATAGGATTTTCAAGCACTGGTTTTTCAGAACCAGATTATCAGGCCTTTCTTCCAAGGCACCTCTGGTTGAACTGGAACCTCCAACCTTTTAGTTAGCAGCAGAGCACTTACCCATGTGCACCACCTAGGAACTCCATGTAAATTCCCATCCTACCAGAATGTAGTGTGGCTTGATGTACATCTTCTTTCAAGTGCCTCACGTAAGGAAACAGATGTTCACAGTTACTCGTGTTTTATAGTCAAATGTTCTCATCCTCAAGCTCTCCATTAATATGTTATCCATGTTGGATCCTGAGACAAGCAGTGAGCAGAACGTTCTTCATAAACCCATCCCCAAAGGGCAAGGCAGAGCTGACAGCCAGGGAGAGATGGGGGACTAGGCCAGTGAATGTGGCTGGCTAAGAACAGGCCAGCGCATGGCAAAAAAAAAAAAACACTTCTGAGGGAAGAAAATCAATGGAGGCTTCACCTTTGAAAATAGAAGAAAGAGCTAGGTATGTTTAAGGATTTACGTGAAGAGTTTACAGTCAAATTATATTGAATATTCCTTTCGTTCAACTGTTATATACAGATCTCATCTCAAATTTGAATTCATTTGTCTACAACTCAACGTGACCAAGAGGAATAGCAACACATGGTAGGAGCTTAGATTATTTAATGAACCAGAAACTCATTCATTGGCAAGGCTGTTGCCTCATTAGAATACTCTGGGAACATGCGACTGAAGAACTAAATACAGGAATCAAGGTAAAAATTTACTGCGTTTATCTCAGTAGGTAAACATATCAGTCACCACGTGTCCCCTTCAAACCAGAGTTTAGAGGTCGTGAGAGAAATGGATACTCAGTCCAAGTTCTCATTTTCTGTCATTTCTTGTACATCTGCCATTTCTGGTATTTAAACCATCAAGTGTCTCTTGGCCTCCAAATATATCAATAGAGCTTGACCCATCCTTTTGCATAAAAAAGAGCCAGATCCTTCCAGAGTGAATTGTATCCTCTGGAAGAGTATATATGTTAGCCCATACCTATGATGTACTGCTTTCTTTTTATATGATATCCCTCATTATGCTTGTGTAAAAGGGTGGTAGTAATAGTAAAGTCAGACTCTAACTTCAGGGGGAATGATGACTAGGATCAGCCCAAAGCTGATTCTCATGAAGTGGAGGTCAGACATATCTCTATTCTCCAACCTGTTACCAATTTTGACACCAGCTGTCCCTCTCATAGCACTCTCTGCTTCTCTTCTGCGTTCAATAATCTGTTGCAATGGCCACCCAGAACTCACAGACCATACTTATAGTTAAGTGGTTTATTAAGGAAACAATAAGGGTAGAACTCGAGATCATGATCAACAGGCTACAACTCACGATCAGGATCAGGAAGCATGCAGGCAAAGTCTCCCTTCTTCAGTGTAGGACAGTGCTCTCAGTTCCTCTCAGCCATGTAGGCCACCTCTCAGCCTTCTCAGGGCAGGCTTCCCTTGGCCCTGCCATCTGTCACCACCTACTCTGCCAGTGGGCCCCTTCTGGGTCTCTTGCTGTCTTTGGTGTTACAGCCCTTGACTCATGTTACAGCTGTTTTAGGAGATTCCTTGCCTCCTCTCTCTGTTTCTTCTCTCTTCTTTCTTCCTTCTGCTTCTTTCTGTCTCAACAACCTCTGTAGGGTTGGGTGCATCTATGCACAACTCCTTGTCAATTTCAAGGCATGGCCCCTCCTAGCAGGGCCACAAACTGACCAATTTCCTCTACTCAGGCTGCAGACCCTTTATTAACATAGTAGGCCATAATAACCTTATTTGCATAGTCTACAGTCACTTCATTTGCATGGGTATATTGACCAATTCCTACAAGATGCATACCAATCACAGGGCAGGCTGCAGCCCAGGGCCAGACAAAAAGTATCAAACCAAGTTGTTTAGAGCTTACCCAGGAAATGTAACAAACCTCTGGGATAAAAACTAGGGCAAAACCCCCCAGGGCTTTGGGGAAAAAAACCTCTCAAGCTGTTTTTCCAAACAACCAAGGCAAAAGGGCACATAAAGGAACTCATTTCACCATACCTGGAGTGAAACGATAATTTTACGATCTGAAGAAGTTAGTATCGGTTAAATGAGTCGTACATTGGTCATATGATGGACTATTACACAGTCATTCCAAATCTGTTTTTTTGAAAGATATTTAATGACTTAGCAATAAAAAGACAAATAACCCAATCATAAAATGGGCTAAGGACATGAATAGACATTTCACCAAAGAGGACATTGAAACGGCCACCAAACACATGGAAAGATGCTCAGTGTCTTTAGCCATTAGAGAGATGCAAATTAAAACAACGAGATTCCGTTTCACTCCCACTAGCATGGCTAAGATAAAAAAAGAAGAAAGAAAATAACAAATGTTGGCGAGGATGTGGGGAAATTAGAACTAGCCATTGCTGGTGGGAATGCAAAATAGTACAGTTGGTGTGGAAAACAATGTGGCGGTTCCTCAAAAACCTAAAAATAGAACTACCGTATGACCCAGAAATTTTCACTGCTAGGTATATACCCAAAAGACTTGAAAGCAGAGACTCAGACAGAGACTCGTACACCAATGTTCACTGCAGTGCTGTTCACAATAACCAAAAGGTGGAAACAACCTAAATGCCCATTAACAGATGAACAGATAAACAAAATGTGGCACATACATAAAATAGAATATTACTCAGCCAGTAGAAGTAATGAAGTCTTGATACATGCTACAGTACGCTATAGTAGGAAAGGAGCTTGACAACATTAGGCTGAGAGAAATAAGCCAATCACAAAAGCACGAATATTGTATGGCCTCACTTATATACAAAGTGAAGAAAAGGCAAACGTATAGAGACCAAAGTTTACTAGTAGTTTCCAGGGGCAGGAATGAGGAGATAAGGGTGGTGGTGGTGGGGTCAATGGTGATGGAAAAATCGCATTGAATAAGGGTAGAGTTGCACGGCTGATTATTGTGATAGCTATCAATAAGTTGCACACCTATAAAAAGTTGAACTGGTAAGAGTTGTGTGATAGATATATTTACAACAACAACAACAAAAAAGAGTAGCTGCTGAGGCTGCTCATGTACCACCAAAAACCTCACGGGATTTGATTCCTTGGTTTGGAGGTTTGTTGCTGTCAGGTGTGGTTGAGTCAGTTCTGGCTCAAAGCAACTCTATGCACAACAGAATGAAATACTGCCCAGTTCTCTGTCATTCTCACAATTGTTGCTATGCTTGAGCCCATTGTTGCAGCCACTGTATCAATACATCTTGTTGAAGGTCTTCCTCTTTTTTGTTGACCCTCTACTTTACCAAGCACGACGTCCTTCTCCAGGGACTGGATAACGTGTCCAAAGTATGTGAGATGAAGTCTCCCCATCTTCGCTTCTAAGAAGCATTCTGGCTGTACTTCTTCCAAGACAGATTTGTTTGTTCTTGTGGTAGTCCATGGTATATTCAGCATTCTTCACCAACACCATAATTCAAAGGCATCAATTCTTCTTCAGTCTTCCTTATTCATTGCCCAGATTTCGCATGCCTATGAGGCAACTGAAAATACCATGGCTTGGGTCAGGTGCACCTTAGTCCTCAAAGTGACATCTTTGCTTTTGTTTTCTGGATGCTTAGGGTCATGATTTCATGGGACATCCCAGTTAATTGCCTGTTTAGTGCTTCTGTTCTGCCGCTGGTAACTGCTGCAGATGGAGCTCAGAGCCCTTGTCTTATACGAAAGACAGCAGCTCATCACTGCCAAGAAGTGCTTTCTGCCCAAGAATGATCTGATGCATGCTGACGTACTTGCAGCTCTAAAGTTGACAGACCGAGTGGTGGGGTGGAGAGGATTCCTCCTGGGAAGTCTAGAGAGCTCGGTTTGTTTATTTTTTCACTTATTGGGGCAAATATTGCATCACTTTTTTTTTAATTGTTGCAATTAAATGAAGTTTACATTTCAAGTGAGTGTCTCATACAGAAATTTTTTTTTTTACATACATTGTTATGTGACCCCAACCACTCACCCCATTCTGCGACAGCACACTCCTCCCCTCCGCCCGATTCCCCATGAACGTTCAACCAGCTCCTAACTCTCCCTGCCTTCCCATCTCACCTCTGGACAGAAGCTGCCCCCTTGGTCTCTAGAGAGCTCAGTTTTGACCCAGCTCCGACTTTCCCTCATATCGTGGAGGTTGGCAAGTAACTTGCATGACTCTGGTTAGAAAATGAAGGCTTGGACTTTATGACCCTAATTTCTGTTTCAGCTCTACCTTTCAATGAGTTCCCTGGCTAAAAGTGTGTGGAAGGGGGGAAGTTTATTAAGCAAGTACTATATTTTGCTGCTTTCACAAATGCCTTTTTGGTTAAAAAAAAAAAAAAGATATTTATTGAAACGCATTACCATATTATTAAGATCTGATGGCCTAGAACAAAGACTAGCTGGGTTGTATGAGAATTCAAACAGGAAAGAACAGGCTTTTTTTAAAAATTTTTTATTTTATATTTTATTGTACTTCAGGTGAAGGCTTACAGAACAAATAGTTTCTCATGAAACAATAGTACACATGTTGTTTTATGACATTGATTAACAACCCCACAACATATTAACCCTCTAAATTCTCAACCTTTTTTTTTTTTGGTGAAAATACACATAGCCAAAGATACACCGTTTCAAAAATTTCTACATACACAGTTCAGTGACATTGACTACGCTCTTCCAATTGTGCTGTTATTCTCACTTAAGATGAAGGCTTACAGAACAAAATAGTTTCTCATTTAACAGTTACTACAAATGTTGCCCTATGACAATGGTTAACAATCTCACAACACATCAACAATATCCTTACTCAACCTTGGGTTCTCTATCACCAGGTTCCTTGTCTCCTTCTGCCTTCTGGCCCTCGTCGCTGGACTCCTGTACCTTGTTAGTCTCATTTGGTTTTACGGGGCTGTCCACTCCCAGGCTGAACAGTGAACTTCGGAGGTAACTTCACCACTGAGCTAAAAGGGTGTCTGGGGGCCATACTATCGGGGTTTCTCCAGTCTCCTTTAGGCCAGTAAATCTGGTCTTTTTTTTTTTTTTGTGAGTTAGAATTATGCTCTACATCCTTCTCCAGCTCTGTCCAGAACCCTCTGTTGTGATCCTAGTCAGAGCAGTCAGTGGTTGTAGCCAGGCACCATCTAGCTATATTGGACTCAGTCTGGTGGAGGCCTTGGTAGCTGTGGACAATTAGTCCTTTGGACTAATCTTTTCCTTGTATCCTGTTCTCTTCATTCTCCCTTGCTCCCAAAGGGATGAGACCAGTGGAGTATCTTAGATGGCCACTCACAGGCTTTTAAGACCCCAGACACTACTCACCAAGGTAGAATGTAGAGCATTGTCTTTATAAGCTGTGTCATGCCAATTGAGCTAGATGTTCCCCAAGACCATGGTCCCCACAGCCCTCTGCCCAGAAATTCAGTCCCTCAAGGAGTTTGGATGTGTCTATGGGGCTTCCATGACCTTTCCTTGTACAGGTTGTGCTAGTTTCCCCTGTATTGTGTACTGTCTCACCCTTCACCCAAGATACCACTTATCTATTGCCTATTTAGTATTTCCCCACCACTCCTCCCATCCCTGGTAACCAACAAAGATTGTTACATTTTAAGTGTGAACTTTTTCATGGGTTTTTACAATAGTGGTCTCATACAATATTTGTCCTTTTGTGATTGACTTATTTCACTCAGCATAATGTCCTCCAGTTTCATCCATGTTATGAGATGCTTCACAGATTCATCATTGTTCTTTCTGGTTGCATAGTACTCCATTGTGTGTATGTACCATGGTTTGTTTATCCATTCATCTGTTGATTGGCATCTAGGCTGTTTCCATCATTTTGCTATTGTGAACAATGCTGCCATTAACATAGGTGTGCAAGAAGACGCTTTTTATGGCAATGCTTGTAAGAAAAAAGCACAACACTGTAAATGAATCTTTGTGGGTCAAACAGATTCTGCAGTTTATAATTTCCATTTGGATTAGGGAAAAAAAGAACAACGGACACAGGGTATATAGCAACTGCCCTTTTTTTTTCCCTAAGCAAAATTTTTATTTGAGGAAAAGGATACGTTAAAAAGAACGTTCAAAAAAAGAATGTTCGTTTCTGTCTACACATTAAGTTTGATGGCACAAATCTACATGGCTGGACGCAACCCTTTCATAAGAACTCAAGCACTACGCCGGTTCATGAAACAACTTACAGATTTTATTCCTTAGTCAATGGTATCAGTGCTGACCAAGGGAAATTGTGTGTGTGTGTGTGTGTGTGTGTGTGTAGGGCTAGCGAAGCAAGGGAATACCAGATATATTTCTTTAAAAAAAAAAAGCTAACATTTATTGAGCCCTAACGGTGTATCAGACACTATATCATACATATTTTGAATATAACCTCATTTAATCCTCACAAAACCCTACATAATAAGTATTATTAGCCTCTTTTTATAGATAGGAAATTAAGTTATAGTGAAATTATCAGCATTATTAATAGCTAATGTGGTGGTGCAGTGCTTAAGCCCTCAGCTGGCAACCGATAGTCACTCTGTGGGAGAAAGATGTGGCAGTCTGCCTTGGTAAAGATTACAGCCTTGGAAACCCTATGGGGAAGTTCTACTCTGTCCTATAGGGTCGCTATGAGTTGGAATCAACTCAACAGCAATGAGTTTTTTGGGTTTAATGTGTTTTGAGTGTTTATCATATGATAGGCACTGTACTAAATACTCATATTATCTACTTTAATCTTCATAATCACCCTATTGAAGTAGGTACTCTTATCATACCCACTTTATAAATGAGCAAACTGAGGTTTAAACCAAAAAAAAAAAAAAAAAAACCTAACTAACTAAACTGAGGTTTAGAGGTCTTAAGTATCTTACACAAGGTCAAATAAACATACAAGTACTAGCTGCCATCAAGTCAATTCCAACTCATGGAGACCTCATGTGTGTCAGAGTAGAAGTGTGTTCCATAGGGTTTTCAATGGCTGCTTTTTCAGAAGGAGATCACCAGGCCTTTCTTCTTCGAACCTCCAACCTTTCAGTTAACATTCAAGGAAGTTAACCGTTTGCACCACCTAGGGACTCCTCAAATAAATGTACACTATTTATACTGTCTGTTGCTTTGTGTCCTTGACACAGTGCAAGTATTAGTGCCCATTTGTTTTCAGCATATCTCTGAGAGACACATACTAATACCAGATAGAGAAATTTTGACAAGGGAATTCTTTTCATTGAAGATAATCGGAGAGAGGCTGGAATAAAGAAAATTCCCTGTCTTCAAACTTGTAACTCAGTCTCTCAAGGGCCCATTTTTCCTTAGGTTTCCATAATACTGTGATGTTCACTAATGCTTGGGACACTGGACATCTCAGAGTCCAGGAATCAACAAGAGTCTGATTGAACATGAGATATCTGGGGTTGATCTGGAAGGAATATGAGTGAGCGAGCAATAGGAGAATGTAGCTCTGCTGCACGAGAGAGCTATGAGCATGTTACTAATAGTTGACATCTTCTAAACTCCAGACCCTGTGCTAAGATCTGTATGTCTAGCATTTCACTGAATTCTCAAACCACCCCTGTATGCTAGGTGTTGTTAGTATTATATCCATTTTACAAAGAAGGGAACTAAGGCCCAGGGAGAAGTAACTTGCTAAGACAAGCCTCTGGTAAGTGGCAAAGGGAGGATGGGAACCTGGGGATAGATGCCATCTCTGAGCCCCAGCACTGACCGTGGAGCTTTACTTATCGCAGAAAACTAGACGGAGGGAAGGCTGCTGGTCGACGAAGGGACACTGGGTTCGGTACCAATCCTGTTTCAGTTTGTTCTCATTGTTAACTTTTAAAAGATTTAAGGAGAGAGCTGAAGACAATAAAAGGAGATGAGGATTTGTGGAAGAAATCAGAATGGGTAAGAAAGTATAAAGGTACATCAGTGAATCCAATGTGGTTCCATAAACTTTAACTTGGAAAAAAAGTAGTTTAAAGTAATACACTGAATAAGAATCATGGTGTCACAGGGCTTCTAGAATTTATCTGCCTTATTATTTGTCATGGATTGAATTGCGTCCCCCCAAAATACGTGTTGAATTTCTGGCCCCTTTACTTGTAAATGTGATCCTTTTTTGGAAACAGGGTTTTTCTGTTATTATACTAATGAGGTCATAGCAGAGTAGGGTAAAGCCTAATCTTAATCACTTCCGAGTTTTGAAAAGACCAGAATAGACACAGAGGCACGCACAGGAGAAGACAGATACCTGGGAGGACCAAGGAACGCCAAGGATAGTCGGCATACACCAGAAACTAGGAGAAAGGCCCAGAGAAGGAATCAACACAGCCAAGGCCCATATTTGGACCTTTAGCCTCCAGACCTGTGAGAAAATGTTTCTGTTCTTTAAAGCCACCCACTTGTGGAATTTGCATTACAGCAGAATTAGGTAACTAATAAGTTCTTCAGTATACAAGCGCACAAATGATGGTCTCACATCTCATTTAAAGACTTCCCTGAAACCACCAACCTTTAAAGTCATTAAGTTCATCCTTAGGTCTGATGGAGAACAGCTTGCTGAAAGAGCTTTGGGAAAGGCAAGGTCGTTACTCCTGTAGCTGGGCAGGGTAGGGGTGGGGGTGGGGGATGGGGGATATCACATGACTCAAAGTCATGCTTACAACTTAATTAGGAAACTGCTCTGACAGGCAGTTTTATTTCAATCCCATTGGCTTTTTTGGGGAATTTTAAAACCCCAACTTCTCTTTTTTATCCTTTCTCATAAATCATTAACTGGCAAACCGTTTGATATTTTGCAACTGTAATCAAAACCAAACCAAACCCGTTGCCCTCGAGTTGATTCCTACTCATAGCAACCCTACAGGACAGAGTATAACTGCCCCATAGGGTTTCCAAGGAGCGGCTGGTGGATTTGAACCGCCGACCTTTTTGGTTAGCAGCTGTAGCTCTGAACCAGTGCACCACCAGGGCTCCTTGCAAATTACTCTGAAATTAAAGGCTGTGTGTGCATGTGTGTTGCAACTATAATGCATCCACCAAGTCACTGTGAAATTAAAGGTTTTGTGTGTGTACGTGTGTATGCCCGCGTGCTCCAATTCATCTGTGTGGTCATTCACGATGCACTGTGAGTCCCTAACAAATATCAGCTGTAGCTAATATGAAAGGCTCCCCTAATACAGGTACTGTCTGATATGCTTGTTTCACTATCAGGCTTTTCTTTCATGGTCAGTGCTTCTGTGTCCTGCTTAATTCATCTTTGTTCACCTGCAAATCATGAACGTATTCTCCTACGTGTTCTTAGAAGCTTTGGGGCATTGAGTGCTTATAGAAACTTTAGCTTTACGTCAATGATTGTGGAATAATTTGGAAGAGGATAGCGAGAATGGCTGCCCAACATGAAGAACGTAGTCCATGTTACTGAACTGTACATGTAGAAATTGTTGATTGGCATAAGTTTTGCTGTGTCTATTTTTACCACAATTTTAAAAACTACTTCTCAACCTTGTATTGCCTGAGTGTGGGAGGCCTTATTCATAACAGTAGTCATCAAGAGACACCAGAAATGACCATTTAGGCTAATGATTGCATCCAGGGGTATTGGCAGCAGCAAAAGAAACCTACCAAGCCACAGGACAGAAGCACTTCTGTAAACGTAGACCACGACCAAGTCTGGGCATGGGATCCTCTTTTGAGTCATAAGGACCTGGGGGTCTCTAAGGGACAGAGCACTTGGATTGTAGTTAGCATGGTAACAAAAATCTGGCTATAATTTTTACCATTAATGTCCTTGGTGTCAATGATTGCATGCATGCATACAAGAATGAGTAAGTGTTTGTTTGTTTGTTTTTACTATGAGCATAAGATGGGATGTAACTCCTTGAGGTTTGATCTGGGAGTCAGGCAAAATCAAATATAGGGTCTATATGCCAAAGGTTCCCCACCTGCCAAGCAATCTTTGTGGTAGGGCTCATTGAAAATAGACCAGGGATCAGGGCTCTATGCATCTGTTAGAGTAGATAGGAATGACATCCCAGCTATGTGAAGGATGTTAGAGAAACAAGATGAAAAGGCAGAGCCCTGCCTTAAAAAAGCCATCACAAGATGAGCTTAATCTTCCTTAAGAGTTGACATTCTAAAGCGCCTAAGACTAGAAGTGTTACTCCATAAGAATGGGCCTTTGACCTGTTACTGCTCCCTCTGTCCTTTCTACAGATGCCTTTCCCAGACTTCTTCACCTCCCCTAGGCCAGCCACCATCAAAGGATTTCTTCCTATGCACGTCTTTTTGTTCTCTAAATTTTATTTATTTTGTTGTTGTTGTTGAGAATATACACAGCAAAACATACATCAAGTCAACAGTTTCTACATGTACAATTTAGGGACATTGATTACCTTCTTCAAGTTGTGCAGCCATTCTCACCCTTCTTTTTTGAGTTGTTCCTCCCTCATCAACATAAATTCACTGCCCCCTAAGGTTCCTATCTAGTCTTTCAAGTTGCTATTATCAATTTGACCCCATATAGATAGTTCTTAAAAGAGTATAATGCTCAAAGCAGGCCTTTTTTGCTAGTTAAGCTAAACTATTGTTGGATTTGAAGATGACTTCAGGGGATATTTTTGGTTTAAGGTTTAAAGACTATCTCAGGGCAATAGTGTTAGGGTTCATTGACCATCCATGGCTCCAGAAAGTCTAGAGTTAATGAGAATTTGAAATTCTTTTCTGCAATTTCCCCCTTTTGATCAGGATTCTTCTATGGAATCTTTAACCAAAATGTTCAGTAATGTTAGTCAGGCACTATCCAGTTCTTCTGGTCTCATGGCAAAGGAGGCAGTTGTTCATAGAGGCAATAAGCCACACATTCCATATCCTACTCCTATTCCTGATTCTCCTTCTTCCTATGTTGCTCCAGATGAATAAAGACCAGTTGTGCCTTGGATGACTGCTTGTAAATTTTTAAGACCCCAGGCATGACACAACAAACTAGGAGGTAGAACAGAAGCACAAAACATGTTAGTAGGCCAATTAACTTAGATGTCCCATGAAACCATGACCCTAAACCTCCAAACCAAGGCACTAAATCCCACGAGATGTTTGGTTGTACATAAGCAGCCTGAGCAGCTACTCTTTATATTTTTGTCATTATTGTAAATATATCTATCTCACAACTTTTGCCAATTCAACTTTTTATTGGCGTACATCTTATTGACAGCAGTTACAACAATTGGCTATGCAATACCCTTAATCAATGGGATTTTTCCATCACCGTTAACCTTCATTTTGCCCTCCCTCCTGTCTCTGGTAACCACTAGTAAACTTTGGTCTCTATACATTTGCCTTTTCTTCATTTTCTATATAAGTGAGGTCATACAGTATTTGTGCTTTTGTCATTGGCTTATTTTGCTCAGCATAAGGCTTCAAGCTCCATCCATACTACAGAATGTATCAAGACTTCATTTCTCTTACTGGCTGAGTAGTGTTCCATTGTATGTATGTACCACATTTTGTTAACCATTTATCTGTTGTTGGGCATTTAGGTTGTTTCCACATTTTGGCTACTGTGAATAGTGCTGCAATGAACATCGGTGTACAAGTCTGTGTTTGAGTCTCTGCTTTCAAGTCTTTTGGATATATATACCTAGGAGTGGAATTTCTGGGTCATATGGTAGTTCTATTGTTAGTTTTTTGAGGAACCACCACACTGTTTTCCATAACGGCTGTGCCATTTTGCATTTCCACCATCAATGGATAAGAGTTCTAATTTCCCCACATCCTCACCAACATTTGTTATTTTTTGTTGTTTTCATCTTAGTCATCTTAGTCGGAGTAAAATGGTATCTCATTGTGACTTTGATTTACATCTTTCTGATGGCTAATGATAGGAGAAAGATGTGGCAGCCTACTTCCATGAAGATTTACAGCCTTGGAAACCCTACTGAGCAGTTCTACTCTGTCTTATAGGGTCGCTATGAGTGGGAATAAACTCAACGGCAATGGGTTTGTTTTTTTGTGGCAAAATGGTTAAGCATTTGACTTTTAACCAAAAGGTTGGCAGTTTGAATCCACCAGCCACTCCCTGGAAACCCTATGGGGCAGTTCTACTCTGTTCTATAGGGTTGCTACGTGTTGGAATAGACTCGACGGCAACAGGTTTATGACACTTAGCATATTTTCATGTGTTTGGTGGCCATTTGAATGTCTTTTTATTGTGCTTTAGGTGAAAGCTTACAGAGCAAATTAGTTTCCCATCTGATAGTTTCTACATAAAGTGTTCCTTGACATTGGTTGCATTCCCTACAATGTGGCAGTACTCTCCCCATTTCCGCCCTGGGTTTGTTTCTTTTTGTCCAGATTTTCTACTCTTTCCTGCCTTCTCATCATTGCTTAGGGTGAGTGTTGTCCTTTTGATTTCATATAAATTGATTGTTCTAAGGAACACGTTCCTCTTGGGTGTTATTATTTATTTTATGGGCCTGTCTATTGTTTGGCTGAAAAGTGGTCTCCAGGAATGGCTTCAGTTCCAGGCCAAAGGGTGTCTTAGGGCCATAGTCTTGGGGGTTTCTCCAATCTCTGTCACACCAGTAAGTCTGGTCTTTTTGTGAACTTAATTTTTTGTTCTATATTTTGCTCCCACTCTGTCCGGGACCCTCTGTTGTGATCCCAGTCAGAGTGGTGAATGTCTTTTTTGGTGAAATGTCTATTCAAGTCCTTTGCTCATTTTATGATTGGGTTATTTGTCTTTTGTTGTTAAGTTGTCAAAGTTTTATATATATTTTGATTATTAGATTCTTGCTGGCTATAGGGTTTCTGAAGATATTCTCCCAGTCTTTTCTCTTTTTTGGTAAAGGCTTTTGATGAATAAAAGTTTGTCTTTTCCCCCTTTTTGGTAATTTTTATGAGGTTCCATTTATTTATTTTCTTTTGCTGTTTGTGCTTTGGCTACTATATTAGATAATCTATTGTTGAAAGCTAGGTCTGACAGTGTTGCCCCTGATTGTTCTAAGAATTTTATGGTTTTAGTTTGCACATTTAGGTCCTTAATCCATTTTGAATCTGTTTTTGTTTCATTTTTCTACATGCGGAAATCCAATTTTCCAGTGCCATTTATTGAAGTGACTTTTTTTTTCCCACATCGATTGGACTTAGCACTGTTGTCAAAAATCAGTTGACCATAGATGTGTAGGTTTACTTCTGGACTCAATTCTATTCCCCTGGTCTATGTGTCTATTGTTATACCAGTACCAGGCTGTCTTGATTACTGTAGCTGTATAAAAACCACAAACCAAACCTGTTGCAGTCAGGTTGATTCTGACTCATAGTGAAGCTATAGGACAGAATAGAAGTGCTCCATAGGGATTCCAAGGAGTCACTGGTGCATTTGAACTGTTGACCTTTTTGGTTAGCAGCTGAGCTCTTAATTACTGTGCCACTAGGGCTCCCTGTAGCTGTATAGTATGCTTTAAAATCAGGAAGTATGAGTCCTCCTACTTTGTTCTTCTCTTTTAACTTTGTTTTAGCTATTTGGGGCCTCTTGCCATTCTATATAAAGTTGAGAGTTTGTTTTTATGTTTCCATAAAGAAGGTTGTTGGAATTTTGATCGAGATTGCGTCGAATCTACAGATCACTTTGGGTAGTATTGACATCTTAACAATATTAAGTCTTCCAATCCATGAACATGGAACATCTTTCCATTTATTTAAATTTTCTTTAATCTCTTTCAGCAGTGCTTTATATTTTCATTGTAAAGTCCTTCACATCCCCAGTTAGAGTTATTTATAAATATTTTCTTCTCTTAGATGCTATTATAAATGGAATTATTTTCTTAATTTCCTTTTCAGATTTCTCATTGCTTGTATATAGAAACTCAGCTGATTTTTGTTTGTTGACCTTGTATCCTGTAACTTTGCTAAATTCATCTATTAGCTCTAGAAGTTTTGTTGTGGACTCTTTGGGGTTTTCTATATATAGGATCATATCATCCATGAATAGAGATAATTTTACTTCTTCTTTTCCAATCTGGATACTTTTATTCCTTTTTCTTGTCTTATTGCAGTGGCTAAGACTTCTAACATAATATTGAATAGAAGTAGTGAGAGTGGGCACCCTTATCTTGTTTGTTATTTCAAGGGGAAAGCTCTCAGTCTTACTCCATTGACTATAATCTTGGCCGCTGGCTTTTCACATATGCCCTGAATCATAATGAGTAATTTCCCAACTATTCCAATCTTCTTTAGGGTTTTCATCAAGAAAGGGTGTTGGGGAAGCCAACATGGTGCTATAGATAGAAGCACCACGCCGTCCCCCCCCAGCAAAGCCCCAAAATCTAAGTAAAACAGAGACAAACGTTAATCCTGGAACCCTAAGTGTCAAATGAAGGGATAAAGAACTTAACCAAGCACTGAATGAAATTAGAAACTGACAGAGAACAGAGAGTGAAGAGACTTACAAGCAGAGGTTCCCTATCAGCTAATGCAGCACGGATTCACCATCTTGGACTCCTGTCTGAGATCGGCGGACAGGCAGTATGGGAAAGTAGATTCACGGAGCTCCCAACAGGAAACAGAGCACCTGGTAACCAGTGATACATGCTTTCCCATCCCCCACCCTACCTCCCCCTGCTCCACCTCCACCACTTGCAGGTGGGCTGATCTGCTGCTTCCCAGCAGGCTGTGACTGTGGCATGAGAGGCACCGGTTCTGGGCTGTGCAGATTCGCCCCACCTACACCGGCTGGCTCCTTAAGTGCCATTTCTTTGTTGCTGGTGTTGCTTTTTTCTGTCTCTTTTGGTTTCTTCCCTGCCTCTCACCTCCTCCCCCTCTTTTCTCTCAAATACCTGACTCTGTGTGCTATCTTTGCTCCTTCTTAACAGGCTGTGAAGTGTTGCTTAGTTGGGGAACTGCTTCCCCTGTCTGTGCTGCCACACTGGTGGGATCCCTGGGGGCTTTTTTTTTTTTCTTTTTCTTTATCTTTTTTGTTTGTTTGTTTTCTCTTTCTTTTTCCTTGTTATTTTTCTTCATTTCTCGGTTTCTTGTCTCTACTTAACTTCTTTTCCTATCTCCTGACTACCTGGCACTGTGTATCATCTCCACCCCTTCTAGCCAGGCTGTACCACATGGCTTGGGAGCCACTTCCTTGGTCTGTACATCCACACTGGAGGGATGCCTGGGGGCATTTTAAAAAAATTTTTTAAATTTATTTTTTCTTCATTTCTCAGTTTCTCGTCTCTCCACTCCATTGGAAGGCTACACTTTTTGGCTCATGTTACTCTCTCCTCTCTCTCTTCTTTCCGATACACAACCTAGCTCAACACATCACAACTCCCCCCGCCCCCCGCCTATCTGCACTGTGTGCTGAACATTGCACTCCCGAGCAGCACAGGTACAACCTACCAGAACCTGCCCTGCACTGACCCCGACTCACCTTGTTGGCCCCATTATGTGTCACAAACAACTCATCCCAGCCCCTCCCCTTCAGCTGGACCTGCTCTGCTGCACCATAGCTGTGCAACTGGCCCTGCTCATTGGACAAGGAGGTGAAAAATATCGTGTCCACAGACAAGCAAACAACAAAGAAAGCATAGCCCACCTGCTCAGACATGACGAAATAAAACAAAAAGCAGGATGGAACAAACAAGTCTACAATCAATAAATGAAGAAAATAACTACTGAATGTCCCAAAGACAGCAGACAATATCAAAACATACACAAAACAGGACAGGATGGTTTCAGTAGGTGTCCAAAATAAAACTCCAGATGATTTTCAAGTAGAAGAAAAGGCACTAGAACTACCTGATACAGAATTCAAATCTCTAATATTCAGAGCTATCAAAGAGTTGAAACAAAAAGCAGACAAAACTGACAAAAAAATAGACCAATTCATGGAAAATGCAGACAAACTCATGGAAAATACAGGCAAAGAAATGGAATAATTCAGGAAAATAATAGAGAAATGAAATGCCGAAATAAATTCACAACTAGAAATCATACAAAAACAACAATTAGAAATCCAAAAGATCAACAACAAGATTTCAGAAATGGACCGTGTCGTAGAAGGGTTGAGGAGAAGATTTGAAAAGATGGAAGATAGAATCAGCAAAATTGAAGACAAACACTTGGATACAACATTATTTAAGGGAAAATCAGAAAAATGAACAAAGAAAAATGAAGAGACCCTGAGAATTATGTGGGATACTATCAAAAGCAAAAATTTTCGTGATTTAATTTCCAGAACAGGGGGAGAAAACGGAAAATACAGAGAGGATCATTGAAGAATTGCCAACAGAAAATTTCCCTAATATCATGAAAGATGAAAAGTTGGCCATCCATGAAGCTCAATGAACCCCATATAGGATAGACCCCAAAAGAAAATGACCAAGGCATATCATAATCACACTCATGAAACCAAAGACAAAGAAAGAATTCTGACAGCAGCTCGAGAAAAACAAAAAGTCATATACAGAGAGGAAACAGTAAGACTAAGCTCTGATTACTCAGCAGAAACCATGCAGGCAAGAAGGCAATGGGATGACATATATAAAACCCTGGAAGAAAAGAATTTCCAACCAAGAATAATATATCAAAACTCTCCTTCAAATATGAGGGTGAAATTAAGACATTTCCAGATAAAAAGAAATTAAGGGAGTATGCAAAAGCCAAACCAAATTTACAAAAATTATTAAAGGTATTCCTTCAATTTGAGAAGAAACAATATCAGACCACAGCCTGAATCTAGGATGCAAGATCATACCAGCCAAATACCAACCTAGGAAATGAACTCTCAAGGACTATTCAAAACCAAAGATTTACAACAGATAACCAGAGGGGTTAATCTGCAGATAACAACAAAGTCAGAACAATAAAAGAGGGAATAAATGATGTGGGTATAGAACTTTCTAATGGAGAGGAAAGCAAGGTGTTACCAAGTAATAAAAGACTAGTTAAAACCTAGGAAGATAAATGTAACTTTTGAAGTAACCACAAAGAAAGTTAACAAACCTACTCATCAAAATAAAGAAGAAAACATAAAGTCTCAATAAAAGCAAAACCTACAAAAACAAAAGAAATGAAAAAAATAGATGAACATAAGGAATTCAGCACAGTAGAGTTAAGAGGAAGAAAGAAATCATCAGCACCACAAAAAAAGCTGTGAAAAATGACAGCAATAAACTCACACCTATCAATAACTACACCGAACGTAAGTGGCCTAAATGCACCCATAAAGAGACAGAAAACGACAGAATGGATAAAAAAACAGGATTCATCAATATGCTGTCTACAAGAGACATACCTTAGAAACAAAGACATAAATTTATTAACAATCAAAGGATGGAAAAAAATATATCAAGCAAACAGCCACCAAAAAAGAGCAGGAGTGGCAACACTAATCTCAGATAAAATAGACTTTACAACAAAATCCACCAAAAAAGACAAAGGGCACTATATCATGATTAAAAGGATGATCCAGCATGAAGACATAACCATAATAAATGTCTACACACCCAATGACAGGGCTCCAAAATACATAAAACAAACTCTAACAGCACTGTAAAGAGAAATTGACAGTTCCACTGTAATAGTATGAGATTTCAACACACCACTGTCAGTAAAGGACAGAACATCTAGAACGATCTAAAGGCCACAATCAGCCACTTGACCTCATAGACATATATAGAACACTTCACCAAGCAGTTGCAAAGTATACATTCTTTTCCAACACACATGGAACATTCTCCAGAAAAGACCACAAAGCAACCCTCAACAAAATCCAAAACATTGAGATAATACAAAGTATCATCTCTGATCACAATGCCATCAACGTAGAAATTAATAACAGGAAGAGGAAGGGAAAAAATCAATTACATGTAAAGTAAATAACACCCTGCTTAAAAAACACTAGATAATAGAAGAAATCAATAATGGAATAAAAAAATTCCTAGAATCAAATGAGAATGGAAACACAGCATACCAAAACTTTTGGGACACAGCAAAGGCAGTGATCAGAGGTCAATTTATAGCAATAGATGCACACATCAAAAAAGAAGAAAGGGACAAAATCAAAACATTGGCTATACAATGGGAACAAATAGAAAGAGAACAGCAAAAGAAGCCCACAGCCACCAGAAGAAAGGAAATAATAAATATCAGAGCAGAAAAAAATGAAATAGAGAATAGAAAAAGAATCAACAAAACCAAAAGTTGATTCTTTAAAAGGATCAACAAAATTGACAAACCACTAGCCAAATTGACAAAAGAAAAACAGGAGAGGATGCATATAACCCAAATAAGAAATGAAATGGGGGACATTACAACAGACCCAAATGAAATAAAAAGGATCCTAACAGAGTATCATGAAAAACTATATGCCAACAAATTTCAAAATCTAGAGTAAATGGATAAATTTCTAGAAACACACTACCTACCCAAACTGTCATAAAATGATGATGAAAATCTGAACAGACTCATAATAAGAGAAGAGATTGAAAAGGTAATTAAAAAAAAAAAACTCCCAACAAAAAAAAAAACCGTGGCCCAGATGGCTTCATTGGAATTCTACCACACATTCAGAGAAGAGCTTACACCAGTACTACTCAAACTATTTCAGAACATAGAAAAGGAAGAGATACTTCCAAATTCATTCTATGAAGCCAGCATAACCCTGATAGCAAAATCCAGGCAAAGACACCACAAAAAAGAAAATTACAGACCAAAATCTCTCATGAATGTAGATGCAAAAATTCTTAACAAAATCTTATCCAATGGAATGCAACATCGTATCAAAAAAATAATACACCATGACCAAGTAGGATTCATATCATGTGTGCAAGGATGGTTCAACATTAGAAAATCAATCAAGGTAATCCACCACATAAATAAAAGAAAAGAATCACATGATCATCTTTACCAATGCAGAAAAGGCATTCGACAAAGTCCAACACTCATTCCTGATAAAAACTCTCAATAAAATAGGTATAGAATGGAAATTCCTCAACATAATAAAGGGCATCTATACAAAACCAACAGCCAACATTGTTCTTAATGGAGAGAGGCTGAAAACATTCCCCTTGAGAACAGGAACAAGCCAAGGATATCCTTTATCACCACTTGTATTTAACATTGTGCTGGAAGTCCTAGCAAGAAAAAGAAATAAAGTGCATCCAAACTGGTAATAAAGAAGTTAAACTGTCCCTATTTGCAGATGATATGATACTATATATAGAAAACCAAAAGACTCCATGAGAAAACCACTGGAACTAACAGAAAGATTTAGCAGAGTAGCAGGATACAAGATAAACATACAAAAATCAGTTGGATTCCAATACACCAATACAGAGAATGATGAAAAGGAAATCAGAAAAACAATACCATTTATAATAGCCCCTCAAAAAATAAAATATTTAGGAATAAATATAACTAGGGACATAAAAGACCTATACAAAGAAAACTACAAAATTGTACCACAAGAATCCAAAAGAGATGTACATAAACTACGTTCACGGATAGGTAGACTCAACATTGTAAAAATGATAATTTTACCCAAAGCAATTTACAAATACAATGCAATCCCAATCCAAACACTAAGAACATTCGTTAAAGAGATGGAAAAAACAATCATTAAATTTATATGGAAAGGGAAGAGGTCCTGGATGAGCAAAGCACTATTGAAGAAGAATAATAAAGTAGGAAGACTCGTACTACCTGACCTCAGAACCTACTATACAGCTATGGTAGTCAAAACGGCCTGGTACTGGTACAATGACAGATACACTGACAAATGGAACAGAATTGAGAACCCAGATGTAAATCCATCCACCTACGGTCAGCTGATCTGACAAGGGCCCAAAGTCCATCAAATGGGGAAAAGATGGTCTTTTTAACAAATAGTGCTGGCAAAAGTGGATGTCCATCTGCAAAAAAATGAAACAGGACCCATACCTCACCCCATACACAAAAACTAATTCAAAATGGATCAAAGACCTAAATATAAAGCCCCAAACTATAAAGACCACAGAAGAAAAAATAGGATCAATGCTAGAGACCCTAATACCTGGCATTAACAGGATACAAACCATAACTAACAACATACAAACTTCAGAAGAAAAGCTAGATAACTAGGATCTTCTAAAAATTAAACACTTATGCTCATCAAAAAACTTCACTAAAAGAGAAAAAACAGAACCTACAGACCAGGAAAAAAATTTTGGCTATTACAAATCTGACAAAGGTGTAATCTCTAAAATCTACAAGAAAATCCAACACATCTACAACGAAAGGACAAATAATCCAATTAAAAAATGGGCAAAGGAAATGAACAGACACTTCACCAAAGAAGACATTCAAGCAGCTAACAGACACATGAGGAAATGCTTGTGGTTACTAGCCATTGGAGAAATGCAAATCAAAACCATAATGAGATACCATATCACCCCAGCATTACTGGCACAAATCAAAAAAACAGAAAATAACAAATGTTGGAGAGGCTGTAGAGAGATTGGAACTCTTATGCACTGCTGGTGGGAATGCAAAATGGTACAACCATTTCGGAAAACCATATGGCGCTTCCTTAGAAAGCTAGAAACATATACTAGAGAAATACCAGCTGTCACACGAATATTCACATGCATACCCATGTTCATTGCAGCATTGTTCACAATAGCAAAAAGATGGAAACCACCTAGATGCCTATCAACAGATGAATGGATAAACAAACTATGGTACATACACACAATGGAGTACTATGCAACGATAAAGAACAACGATGAATCTGCGAAGCATCTCGCAACATGGATGAACCTGAAGGGAATTATGCTGAGTGAAATAAGTCAGTCACAAAAGGACAAATATTGTATGAGACCACTATTATAAAAACTCTTGAAAAGGTTTACGCACAAAAAGAAACAGTCTTTGATGGTTACGAGGGAGGGGAGGAATGGGGAGGGAAAAACACTAAATAGACAACAGATAAGTGGTAACTTTGGTGAAGGGTAAAAAAGTACACAATACTGGGGAAGCCATCACAGCTTGTTCAGGGTAAGGTCATGGAAGCTCCATTGACAAATCCAAACTTCTTTAAGGACTGAATTACTGGGCTGAGGGCTGTGGGGACCATGGTCCCAGGGAACATCTAGGTCAATTGGCACAACATAGTTTATAAAGAAAATGTTCTACATTCTACTTTGGTAGTAGTTTATGGGGTCTTAAAAGCCTATGAGCAGCATCTAAGATGCTCCACTGGTCTCACCCCTTCAGGAGCAAGGGAAAATGAAGAAAACTAAAGACACAAGGGAAAGATTAGTCCAAAGAACTAAAAGATCACAACTACCACGGCCTCCACCAGACTGAGATCAGTACAACTGAGTCAGTACAACCACTGACTGCTCTGACAGGGATCACAACAGAGGGTCCCAGACAGAGCTGGAGAAAAATGTAGAGCAAAATTCTAACTTACAAAAATACCAGACTTTTAGCTCAGTAATGAAGACACTCCTGAGGTTAAGCCTTCAGCCAAAGATTGGACAGGCCCATAAAAACAAAACAAGACTAAAGAGGCACACCAGCCCAGGGGAAAGGACTAGAAGGCAAGAGTGGACAGGAAGGTGGTAACAGGGAACCCCAGGTCGAGAAGGGAAAGTATTGACATATCATGGGGTTGTTAACCAATGTCATAAAACAATATGTGTACTAACTGTTTAATGAGAAGCTAGTTTGTTCTGTACACCTTCATCTAAAATACAATAAAAAAGAAAAAAAAAAAAGAAAGTGTGTTGGATTTTATCAAATGCTTTTGTCTGCATCCATAGATGATCATGTGGTTCTTTTCCTTTGTTCTATTGCTGTGTATTAAGTTGTTTGATTTTCTAATGTTGAATCATCCCTGCATTCCTGGAATAAATCCCACTTGGTCATGTTATATGATTCTTTTTAATAGGCTGTTGGATTCTGTTTGCTAGTATTTTCTTGAGGTTTTTTTTGCATCTATATCCAGAAGAGATATTGGTCTGTAGTTTTCTTTCTTTTTTTGTGTGTGTGTATGGTGTCTTTGCCTGGTTTGGTCATCAGGGTTATGTTTATTTCACAGATTGAACTAGGGAATATTCCTTTCTTCTCTATCTTTTAGAAGAGTTTAAACAGTATTGGTGTCAGTTCTCTAAATGTTTGGCAGAATTCCCCAGTAAAGCCCTCTGGTCCAGAACTTTTGTTGTTGTTATTGTTGTTGGGAGGTTTTTGATCACTGATTCTTCACTTGTCATGGGTCTGTTGAGACTTTCTATTTTCTCTTGAGTCAGTTTGGGTAGGTTGTGTACTTCTAAGAAGTTGTCCATTTCATCTAGGTTATCCGGTTTGTTGCCATACAGTTGTTCATAATATTCTGTCATCATTCTCTTTAGTTCTTCCAGGTCAGATGTAATGTCCCTTCTTTCGTTTTTTTAATTTTGGTTATTTGCATCTTTTCTCTTCTCTTCTTTGTCAGTTTAGCTAAAAGTTTGTCAATTTTATTGATCTTTTCAAATAACCAACTTCTAGTTTTATTGGTCTCTCTATTTTCCTGGTTTTGATTTTATTTCTGTGCACATGTCTTCTTAATTCATAATTTGTCACTGTTACTTTTCTCTGTACTCAATTCTTTTTCTTCATTTTCCCCTCTCTTCCTTCTTATTGGAGCTTGTTCTTTACTTGGCCAATAAGGTGCTTGTCTTAGTTATATAGTGCTGCTATAACAGAAATACCACAAGTAGATGGCTATAACAAATGGAAGTTTATTCTTTCACAGTTCAGAAGACTAGGAGTCTCAATTCAGAGCACTAACTCCAGGGGAAGACTTTCTCTCTGTTGGTTCTGGGGAAAGGTCCTTGTCATCAATCTTCCCCTGGTCTAGGAGCTTCTTAGCACAGGAACCCTGGGTACAAAGCATGCACTCCCCTCCTGGTTCTTCATTCTTGGTGGTAGGAGGTCCCTTTCCTCTCTGCTCACTTCTGTCTTTTATGTCTCAAAAGAGTTTGACTCAAGACACAACCTCATCCTGTTGATTGCATCCTGTCTCATTAATATGACTCCCTCTAATCTTGCCTCAATATCACAGAGGTTAGGATTTACAGCACAGGATAATCACATCAGATCACAAAATGGTGGACAACAACACAATACTGAGAATCATGGCCTAGCCAAGTTGACACACATTTTTTGGGGACACAATTCAATCCATCACAGTGTTTTTTCTCCTCCAGTTGTATTTTCAAATAAGCTACTTAGAAAGTATGTTAGTGGAACATATTACTATTCTTTTTAAAGAGGTTAAATTATGGTACTTATGTGATTTTTAATTGAAGGGAAGATCTAGGAAGAAGCCCAGTGATTTTAGGTAGAAAAATTGTTTATCATCATATCTTCATTATCACCATCTATGTCTTAGGCTGAGTTCTCTAGAGAAGCAAAACCAGTGAAGTATATATACATATATATGGAAATCTTGGTGTAGTGGTTAAGAGCTATGGCTGCTTACCAAAAGGTCAGCAGTTTGAATCCATTGGGCCCTCCTTGGAAACTCTATGGGGCAGTTCTCCTCTGTCCTACAGGGTCGCTATGAGTTGGAATTGACTAGACGGCAATGGGGTGTATGTATATATATATGTATGTATATATATGTACATATATATACATACATATATATACAGAGAGAGAAAGCGAGAGAGGGAGGGAGGGAGAGAGAGAGAGCTGTATATCAAGGAAATAGCTCATACAGTTGTAGATGCTGGAAAGTCTCAAGTCTGTGGGTTAGGCGTCAGGCTGAAGACTTCTGATTCACATAGCTGCAGGGGCTGACAACCCAAGATTGGCAGATCAGATGGCAGGCTGCTGGCTCACAGGGTGCGGAGGCTGATCAATCCAAGATCAGCAGGTCAGATGGCAAGTTGCTGGCTCAAGACCCAAGAGCTGGAGGTCCATTGAAGACAAGCTGGATGCAGTCCAGAGTGAGCAAAAGCCTGCAAGCTTCACCAGAAAGTCCATATATATGGGAGGCAGGCCACCCCAAGGAAACTCCCTTTCAACTGATTGGCAGCTCATAGCAGATCTTAATCATGGAGGTGATTGAGTTACATTATATCAGATTTCATCATTACATAGCTGCTAAACTATATCATAATTGCCAAACCACCAAGAATCACAGCATAGCCAAGTTAACACACAACTTGAGTCACCACAGCCCACCCCTTATCAACATGGCACCTGTACACATCTCCTTTAAACATACATAATTTCTAAATAAAGAAAATTATAAAGTCAACTTGCATATAACATGATACAGCTAACACCCGTACAAGCCAAAATGCACTAGCTCCATTTACATCTTATATTTTATAAATGAAGAAAACAAAACTATTTGATGCACACAAACAAGGAAGAAATACTCATAACAACTACAGTCCTTGTTTCTGAAACTGGTCACGTGGTTGTAGCTGGTATTTAGAAATACTTTCTTCCACCACCCATTCCTTATTCCCTTTACCATCAGCAAGCACCTCAGCGGGTTGTGGTTCTTCGCTTGGTAGGGAGACTCAAATTTTTATTCCTGAAGGGTTTGGGCCATTAGTAGTCATGTCAGAATTGTGTTGCTATAGTTTCCATTGACTTTATTTGCAGGGCATGGTAGTACTAAGAGATGTCCTAAGAAGTCTCCTGTATTTCAGACATACTTTTCTTTACCCTTACTGTGTAATATCAGGCCTATTTCCTCTGGTAACCAGGATCAATCACACCAACCAGTATGGTAACTTCCTTCTTTGCCTGTTAAGCCAGATGCATGAGGAGCCCAAAGTGACCGGGTGGCATTCTTAGCTTCCAGTTCAATGAATCAGTTTTGTGCATCCTGGTGGGAATATTCCTCCCTTTAGAACTAAGACCTCTAGACTTGCAGGGCATAGGGTCATGGGGACAGGAATCAAAAACTTTAGGAATGGGTCGCTAGGGGTAATAGTGAGTGGTGACACTCCCATTTCCACCCCTTGATTCCTGGACCCATGAATCTTGGCTATGGGAGAAACAGTACCATATATTGGATGCTGGTTTAGAGAATATACAGCCTCCTGGAGAATATTGCCCCAACCTGCAAGGTATTGTCACCTAGCTGGTGCTGTATTTATACCTTTAGAAGGTCATTCCATTGTTTTATCAAACCAGCTGCTTCAGAATGATGGGGAACATGGTAAGACCAGTGAATTCCATGAGCATGGGCCTATTTTGCACTTCATTTGCTGTGAAGTGAGTCTCTTGATCCAAGGCAATGCTGTGTGATACCATGACGGTGGATAAGGCATTCTGTAAGTCCACAAATGGTAGTTTTGGTGGAGGCATTGCATGCAGAGAAGGCAAATCCATACCCAGAGTAAGTGTCTATTCTACTAAGAACAAAACACTGCCCCTCCCATGATGGAGTGGTCCAGTGTAATCAACTTGCCACCAGGTTGCTGGCTGATCACCTCGATGAATAGTGCCATACTGAAGACTCAATGTTGGTCTCTTCTGCTGGCAGACTGGGCACTCATCAGTGGCTGTAGCCAAGTTGGCCTTTGTGAGTAGAAGTCCATGTTGCTGAGCTCACGTGTAACCTCCATCCCTGCCACCATGGCCACTTTTTTCATGAGCCTGTTGGGCAATGACAGGAGTGGCTGGGGGAAGAGGATGACTGGTTTCCACAGAATGCATCATCCTATCCACTTGATTGTTAAAATCTCCCTCTGCTGAAGTCACCCTTTGGTGAGCATTCACATGAGACACAAATATCTTCACTTTTTTGGCACATTCAGAGAGGTCTATCCACATACGTCTTCCCCAGCCCTTCTTGTCACCAATTTTCCAATGTTCCTTCCAAGTCCCTGACTATCCAGCCAAACCATTGGTCACAGCCCATGAATCAGTATACAATCACACATCTGGTCATTTCTCCTTCCAAAGCAAAGTGTACAACCAGGTGCAGTGCTCAAAGTTCTGCCCATTGGGAGGATTTCCCTTCACCAACATCCTTCAGGGAGGTCCCAGAAAGGGGCTGCTGCTGTCCACTTTCTCTGGGTGCCAGCATATTGCAAAGAACCATCTGTAAACCAGGCATGAGTTTTCTATTCCTCAGTCAATTGATTATAAGGAAGTCCCCATGAGGCCACAGATGCAGACTGGGAGAAGGAAAGTAATGTGACAGGAGTGGAGACCATGGGCAGGAGTGGAGACCATGGGCATTTTGGCCACTTCCTCATGCAACTTACTTGTGCATTCAGGTCCTGCTCAGGCCCCATCTCGTATATACCACTTCCATTTAATGTTTGAGTGCTGTTGTGCACATTTGAATTTATGGCTCTGTAGGTCAGACAACACCAGTTCATGACAGGCAGCTCAGGCTGCATGGTGACTTGGTGGCCCATGGTTAAGCGCTGAGTCCACTAAGGCCCAGTAACAAGTCAAAAGCTCTTCTCAAAAGGAGAGTAGTTATTTGGAGGGGGTAGCAGGGCTTTGCTCCAAAATTGTAAGGGTTTGCACTGTTACCAATAGGGGTCTACCAAAGATTCCAAACAGCATCTCTATCTGCCACTGACACTTCAAACACCATTGGATCAGCTGGATCATATGGCCTAAGTAGCAGAACAGCTTGCACATCAGCCTGAACCTGTTGCAGAGCTTTCTCTTATTATGGGTGCCACTTAAAACTAGCAGCTTTTCGACTCACTTGATAAATAGGCCAGAGTATCACACTCAAATGAGGGATATGCTGCCTGCCTCCAAAATCCAAAGAGGTCCAATAGGCATTTTGCATCCTTTTTAGTTGTGAAAGGGGCCAGGTGAAATAACTTATCCTTCACTTTAGAAAGAATATCTCAACATGCCCCACACCACTGTACTCCTAGAAATTTCATTGAGGTGGAAGGCACCTGAAATTTTGTGGGATTAATTTCTCACCTGCTAGCATGCAAATGTTTTGCCAATAAGTCCAGAGTCATTGACATTTCTTCCTTGTCTAGGTCCAATCAGCATAATGTCATCAATGTAATGGACCAGTGTGATGTCTTGTGGAAGGGAAAGGCAATTGTCTTAGTCATCTAGTGCTGCTATAACAGAAATACCACAAGTGGATGGCTTTGACAAAGAGAATTTATTCTCTCACAGTCTAGGAGGCTAGAAGTCCAAATTCAGTGTGTCAGCTCCAAGGGAAGTCTTTCTCTCTATCAGCTCTGGAGGAAAGTCCTTGTCATCAATCTTCCTCTGGTCTAGGAGCTTCTCAGGCACAGGGGCTCCTAGTCCAAAGGACGTGCTCTGCCCCCAGCGCTGCTTTCTTGGTGGTAGGAGGTCCCCCATCTCTCTGCTTTCTTCTTTTTTATGTCTCAAAAGAGATTGACTTAAGACACCATCTAATCTTGTAGATTGAGTCCTGCCTCATTAACATAACTGCCACCAATCCTGCCTCATTAACATCCTAGAGATAGAATTTACAACACAGGAAAATCACATCAGATGACAAAATGGTGGACAATCAAACAATGCTGGAAATCATGCACTAGTCAAGTTGACACACATTTTTGAGGGACACAATTCAATCCATGACATTCCACCCTTTGGCCTCCAAAAATTCATGTCCTTGCCACATGTAAAACATATTCACCCTATCATATCATAGCAAAACTCTTAAATCAACTCCAAGTCCAAAATCCAAAAATTCCTCTTAATCTGTGAAATCAAGAATAACAAGAATACAAGTTATCTGCTTCCAAAGTACAGTGGTGGAACAAGCACAAGCTAGAGACTTTCATTACCAATGGGAGAAATTGAAGGGAAAAAAGGGATAACAGGCACCAAGGAAGTCAGCAGAACACATTAGCCCTCAAGGCTTGAAGATAATCCTCTGTTCTCTGAGACCATTTACACAATGGCTCTGCCCTCCTGACTCTGGGTGTTGGTTGGCCACACTCTCCGGATTCTGGGTGGAAGCCCCTCAGCCCTAGGCTTCAGATTTGCCTTCCAGGGCCACTGGAATGGAAACTCTGCCAGCTTTGGGCTCACCATTCTCCTAGTCCATCTGAGTGGCAACTCCCCACTTTGAGACTGAGGCAGCTCTAACTCCTGTGTTTCTTTTCTCTTCAGCTTCTGCTTTCTGGTTCCTTGGCCTCTCGGCCCCTTGGGCTTCACTGCCTGCATCTGCTCTGCGGGGTCAAGTGTTCCAAAGCTCTTCAGCTCCACTGATAAGTGCCTGGAGGCACCCCATTCTGTCAGGAAGCCTCCTGCACAAAGGCACTTAGCTCTCTTGCTCCGTGGGTGGGCTCCAGGGCTGTCTCTCCCTGGTCTCCTGCTTCTGCTGCTGCCATTTCTCTTCTGCTGCTTCTTGCCATCTGCAGTGTAAGAGTGTTCCTCACTTCCTTCTAAGTCCTCACCAGAATTGTCTTTGATGTCCATAATTCCACCAACAGTCTTTTCAAGGCAAGCTAGGCTTTTACTATTAGGTACTTTAAAATTCTTCCAGCTTCTATTCATTCACAGTTTCAAAATTGCTCACACATTTTAGGTATCTGTTAGAGCAGCAACCCACTCTTTTGGTACCAAATTCTGTCCACAATCTAATTTTTTTTGTGTGTTGTACTTTAGATGAAGGTTTACAGAACAAATAGTTTCTCATTGAACAGTAAGTACACATATTGTTTTATGACATTGGTTAACAACCCCACAACATGTCAACACTCTCCCTTCTCAACCTTGGGTTCCCTACTACCAGCTTTCCTGTCCTCTCCTGCCTTCTAGTTCTTGTCCTTGAGCTGTTGTGCTTAATTAGTCTCATTTTGTTTTATGGGCCTGTCTAATCTTCGGCTGAAGGGGAACCTCGGGAGTAACTTCATTACTAAAAGGGTGTCTGGGGGCCATACTCTCGTTGTTTCTCTAGTCTCTGTCAGGCCAGTAAGTCTGGTCTTTTTTTGTGAGTTAGAATTTTGTTCTACATTTTTCTCCAGCTCTATCTGGGACACTCTGTTGTGATCCATGTCAGAGCAGTCGGTCCACAATCTAATTTTGCAGATTGAGTCCCACCTCATTAACATAACTGTCGCCCATCCCACTTCATTAACATCATAGAGGTGGGATTTACAACACATAGGAAAATCACATCAGATAGCAAAATGGTGGATACTGGCAATCATGGACCAGCCAAATTGACACACATTTTTTGGGGGGCACAATTCAATCCATGACAGCGATCAAGGTTCCTACAGACTAAATTATGACAGGGAGCTGGAGAGAGATATACCTCTGAGGTAGGACAGTGAAGGGGTATTGATGGCCTTGCCAGGTGAAGGCAAACTGCTTCTGGCATTCCTTTGAAACTGGAACTGAGAAAAGGCATTGGGCAGATCAATTGCTGCATACCAGTTATCAGGAGATGTACTAATTTTCTCAAGCAATGAAACCACATTTGCAACCGCAGCTGCAATTGGAGTTACCACTTCGTTAAGTTTACAATAGCATACTGTCATTCTCCAAGATCCATCTGTTTTCTTCACAGACCATATAGGCGAGTTGAATGGGGATGTCGTAGGAATAACCACCCCTGCATCCTTCAAGTCCTTGATGGTGGCAGTAATCTCTGCAATCCCTCCAGGAACATGGTATTGCTTTTGGTTTACTATTTTCCTAGGAAGGGGCAGTTTTAATGGCTTCCTCTAGGCTTTTACTACCATAATTGCCCTTACTCCACTTGTCAGGGATCCAATGTGAGAGTTCTGCTATTTGTTGAGTATATCTATTCCAATTATGCATTCTGGAGCTGGGGAAATAACTACAGGATAGGTTTGGGACCTACTGGACCCACTATTCAGATGAACCTGAGCTAAGACTCCACTAACAACTTGACTTCCATATGCCTCCACCATGACTGGTGAGCCACAGTGACATTCTGGGTCTCCTGGAATTAGTGTCAGTTCAGAGCCAGTATCCAGTAATCTCCAAAAAGTGATTATTTCATTTCCCTAGTGAACAGTCACTGTCATAAAAGGCCATAGATCCCTTTGGGGAAGGCTGGGAGAAAGATTAACCATATAAATTTTTGGCAGTGTAGTGGAGTCCTTCCTCAAGGGATCTCAGCCTCTCATTCATTCAAGGGGTTGTGGGTCTGTAAACTGGCTCAAGTTTTGGAACTGACTGAGGGGCCGTGACTCTCTATTCTTGCAATTTGAATTAGACTGCTGTTCATTTGACCTAGAATTCTGCTGTTTTTACAGATCAAGTAAATATTTAGTAGATTCCCCATCTACTTCACTCCCAGGGACACCAAGACTAAGTAGCTAACGCCAAAAGTCCATACAAATCAGACTATTCTGATTACTGCTTTGATTCCATTATCCATTACAGTAACCACGACCACCTTATCTTTGTTTACTGAGTGCCTCCACTTGGCCTCTACTACCACAGGGTCCAAGCAGCCCCCTTACCTTTAGGTTTCTTAATTAAGTTAGGACAGTTCCCACTGTCAAATGTGGCGTACATAAAATAGCAATCACGGCAGTCTTCATGGTTGCCGGGGCTCCCATCACAAATTTGTTCTTCACCATAGTGGTAAAAGGTATGTCCTCTGGAACTCCATGTGTGGGTCTGTGGGTCTAACCTGATAAATCCCCTCCAACATGCCAATTTTCCAAAGCCTTTGGATACATTTTTCTACAATATACAAAGGCAGGTCTGGTACTTCAGCTTGATTTAGTATAGGTCACAGCATAACCCATGCTTCAGTGAATCAATCAAATAAACTTTAAGCTCCTTTCCTAACCTCTCAAGCTAAAACACTGAATGAAGGATCTGTGCTTAGTGGGCCCATATAAATAAACTCAAACTGATACAACTTATGTTCCTTGCACCACTATCCCATATCCTATGACCAGGCACGGACCAGTAATGTGAAATTTTTCAACAAAAATAGAGGGTGCTGACCCAACGACAGCACTCCAAAATACATAAACCAAACTATAACAGCACTGAAAAGAGAGATAGACAGCTCCACAATAATAGTAGGAGACTTCAAAACATCACTTTCAGCGAAGGACAGAACCTCCAGAAAGAAGCTCAATAAAGACACGGAAGATGTAAATGCTATAATCCACCAACCTGATCTCATGGAAATATACCAAACTCCACCCAACAGCAGCCAAGTATACTTTCTTTTCCAATGCACATGGAACATTCTCCAGAACAGACCACATATTAGGCCATAAAGCAAGCCTTAACAGAATCCAAAGCATCAAAATATTACAAAGCATCTTTTCTGACCATAAAGCCATAAAAGTAGAAATCAATAACAGAACAAGAAAGGAAACAAAATCAAACACATGGAAACTGAATAACACCTTGCTCAGAAACTACTGGGTTATAGAAGAAATTAAGGATGGAATAAAGAAATTCATAGAATCAAATGAGAATGAAAACACGTCCTACCAGAACATTTGGGACACTGCAAAAGCAGTGCTCAGATGTCAGTTTATAGCAATAAATGCACACATCCAAAAAGAAGACATGGCCAAAATGAAAACATTAACCCTACAACTTGAACAAGTAGAAAGAGAGCAGCAAAAGAAGCCCTCAGGCACCAGAAGAAAGGAAATAATAAGAATTAGAGCAGAATTAAATGAAATAGAGAATAGAAAAATAATTGAAAGAATTAACAAGACCAAAAGCTGGTTCTTTGAAAAGATCAACAAAATTGATAAATCATTGGCCAAACTGGGAAAAGAAAAACAGGACAGGAAGCAAATAACCCGTATAAGAAACAAGACGGGTGATATCGCAACAGAACCAACTGGAATTAAAAGAATCATAACAGAATACTATGAAAAACTGTACTCTAACAAATTTGAAAATCTAGAAATGGAAAAATTTTTAAAAACTCACTACCCACCTAAACTAACACAAACAGAGGTAGAACAACTAAATAAACCTATAACAAAAGAAGAGACTGAAAAGGTCATTAAAGAACTCCCAACAAAAAAAGTCTGGCCTGGATGGTTTCACTGGAGAATTCTACCAAACTTTCAGAGAAGAGTTAACACCACTACTACTAAAGGTATCTCAGAGCATAGAAAAGGATGGAATACTCCCAAACTCATTTTATGAAGCCAGCATAACCCTGATACCAAAATCAGGTAAAGACACCACAAAAAAAGAAAATTACAGACAAATATCCCTCATGAACACTGACGCAAAAATCCTTGAAAAAGTTCTAGCCAATAGAATTCAACATGTCAAAAAAAAAAAAAAATTCACCATGATCAAGTGGGATTTATACCAGGTATGCAGGGATGGTTCAACATTAGAAAAATAATCAGTGTAATCCATCACATAAATAAAACAAAAGACAAGAACCACATGATCTTATCAATTGATGCAGAAAAGGCATTTGACAAAGTCCAACACCCATTCATGACAAAAACTCTCAGCAAAATAAGAATAGAAGGGAAATTCCTCAACATAATTAAGGGCATTTATACAAAGCCAACAGCCAACATCATCCTAAATGGGAAGAGTTTGAAAGCATCCCTCCTGAGAACAGGAACCAGACAAAGATGCCCTTTATTACCACTCTTATTCAACATTGTGCTGGAGATCCTAGCCAGAGCAATTAGGCTAGAAAAAGAAATAAAGCGTGTCCAGATTGGTAAGGAAGAAGTAAAAGTATCTCTATTTGCAGATGATATGATCTTATACACAGAAAACCCCAAAGAATCTGCAAGAAAACTACTAGAACTAACAGAAGATTTCAGCAGTTTCAGGATACAAGATAAACATACAAAAATCAGTTGGATTCCGCTACACCAACAAAGAGAACTTCAAGAATGAAATCACCAAATCAATAGCATTTACAATAGCGCTGAAGAAGATAAAATACAAAGGAACAAATCTAACCAGAGATGTAAAAGACCTGTACAATGAAAACTACAAGACACTACTGGAAAAAACTGAAACAGACTTGCATAAGTGGAAAAACATACTTTGCTCATGGATAGGAAGACTCAACATTGTGAAAAATGTCAATTCTACCCAAAGTGATTTACAGATACAATGCAATCCCGATCCAAATTCCACTGGCATTTTTTAATGAGATGGATAAAAAAAAACACCAATTTCATATGGAAAGGGAAGAGGCACCAGATTAAGTAAAGCATTACTGAAAAAGAAGAACAAAGTGGGAGGCCTCACACTACCTGATTTTAGAAACTACTATACCATCATGGTAGTCAAAACAGCCTGGTACTGGTACAACAACAGATATATAGACCAATGGAACAGAATTGAGAATCGAGACATAAATTCATCCACCTATGAGCAGCTGATATTTGAAAAAGGCCCAAAGTCCATTAATAGGGGAAAAGACAGTCTCTTTAACAAATGGTGCTGGCACAACTGGATATCCATTTGCAAAAGGATGAAACAAGACCCGTACCTCACACCATGCACAAAATCTAACTCAAAATGGATCAAAGACTTAAATATAAAATTGAAAATGATAAAGATCATGGAAGAAAAAATAGGGACAATGCTAGGAGCCCTAATACATGGCATAAACAGAATATGAACCATAAGTAACAATGCACAAACAGCAGAAAAGAAACTAGATAACTGTGAGCTCATAAAAATCAAACACTTAGCTCATGAAAAGACTTCATCACAAGAGTAAAAAGACAACCTACAGACTGGGAAAAAAAATTTGGCTACAACAAATCTGATCAGGGTCTAATCTCTACAAGATACTGCAAAACCTTAACAACAAAAAGACAAATAACCCAATTAAAAAATAGGCAAAGGATATGAACAGGCACTTTGCCAAAGAGGACATTCAGGCGGCTAACAGACACATGAGGAAATGCTCATGATCATTAGCCGTTAGAGAAATGCAAATCAAAACTACAATGAGATACCATCTCTCCCCAAAAAGGCTAGCATTAATTCAAACAACACAAAATAATAAATGTTGGAGAGGTTGTGGAGAGACTGGAACACTTATACACTGTTGGTGGGCATGTAAAATGGTACAACCACTTTGCTAATCAATTTGGTGCTTCCTTAAAAAGCTAGAAATAGAAGTACCATATGATCCAGCAATCCCAATTCTTGGAATATATCCTAAAGAAATAAGAGCCATCACACAAATAGATATATGCACACCCATGTTCACTGCAGCACTGTTCACAATAGCAAAAAGATGGAAACAACCTAGGTGCCCATCAACGGACGAATGGATAAACAAATTATGGTATATCCACACAATGGAATACTACACAACAATAAAGAACAAGGATAAAGCTGTGAAACGTCTTATAATATGGAGGAATCTGGAACAATTTTGCTGAGTGAATTTAGTCAGTCACAAAAGGGCAAATATTGTATAAGACCACTATTATAAGAACTCAAGAAAAGGTTTAAACACAGAAGAAAACATTCTTTGATGGTTACGAGGGTGGGGAGGGAGGGACAGGGATATTCACTAGCTAGATAGTAAACAAGAATTATCTTAGGTGAAGGGAAGGACAACACATACTACAGGGGAAGTCAGCACAACTGGACTAAACCAAAACTAAGAAGCTTCCTGAATACAACCAAACACTTCGAGGGACAGAGTAGCAGGGGCGGGGGTCTGGGGACCATGCTTTCAGGAGACATCTAGGTCAACTGGCATAACAATGTTTATTATGAAAATGTTCTGCATCTTACTTTGGTGAGTGGCATCTGGGGTCTTAAAAGCTAGTGAGCGGCCATCTAAGATGCATAAATTGGTCCCAACCCACCTGAGCAAAGAAGAATGAAGAACACCATAGACACAAGGAAAAGTATTAGCTCATGAGACAGAAAGGGCCACACAAACCCAAGACTTCATCAGTCTGAGACCAGAAGAACTAGATGGTGTCTGGCTACCACCAATGACTGCCCTGACAGAGAACACAACAGAGAATCCCTGACAGAGCAGGAGAAAAGTAGCGTGCAGAACTCAAATTGTAGTAAAAAGACCAGACTTAATAGTTTGATTGAGACTGGAGGGACCCTGGAAGACATGATCCCTGGACTCTCTGTTAGCCCAAAACTAAAACCATTCCTGAGGCCAACTCTTCAGAGAAAGATTAGACTGGACTATGGGACATAAAGTGATACTTGTGAAGAGTGTGCTTCTTAGCTCAAGTACATACATGAGACTAAATGGGCAGCTTCTGTACAGAGGCAAGATGAGAAGGCAGAGAGGGTCAGGAGCTGGTTGAATGGACACGAAAAATCCAGGGTAGAAAGGAGGAGTGTGCTGTCACAGTGTAGGGAGAGGAACTAGGGTCACGTAACAATGTATGTATAAATTTTTGGATGAGAGACTAACCTAAACTTTCACTTAAAGCACAATTTAAAAAAAAAAAGAAAAAAAAAAGGAGGATGCCGAGAGACCAAAGAAAGAGGCAAGCAACTCCAGTGTGATGGCAAAGGAGTTTTTCTTAGGGAGACTTATGTTAGAGGCAGTCCTGAGTGGCTACAGGACTAAGGCAGATCTCCGCAACCCTCAGTGGGAAGGCAGAGGTTTTATAGTGATTGTGGACAATAGCAGCTCCATGCCAGGGGCTTACATATGAATGCAAACTGTAGTGAACTAGCAGACCACGTAGGGGTGCCCATATTCAGCCTCACAAAGCCTGCTACCCCTTCAGTCTACCCCTCGAGGCTGGCTCTTACAATCTAGCATGTTCTCCCTCTTGTGCAGTAGTACAAGAGACCCCCCTCCCTCCTCGCCAGGAACAGATAGAAAAGTGGGGTTGGCCAGGTGTCATATGGTGCCTGCACATGTGCAAGAGACAGAGAAAGTTACTGTGAGCCCAGAACAGGGGGAAGGTGTCTCTGATAAGGAAAATGGACTGGGAGAGAGAGAAGCTAACCCAATTCCCAGCCTTCTTATCAGAGAATGCTCTCAGCCCAAGGCCTTTACTTAGGCAGCCTGGACGGGAGGTGTAGAGGCAGACCATTCCCCCCAGTTCACCCTCAACTCACATCAAGGTGCCAGAAAAAGAAACAAAGCAGTACCTAGTCCTGGTATGCCCATCAGCCATTTTGAACCTTGAGCTACATGTCTGTGGTTTGGTGCATAACTCCGGTGGATGTTATATCTATGCGTCATTTGAAGCAGCATTCAACGAGCGTTACTAGTTGGACTGTTCCCAGCAAGTTGATCCGTCCTGCTTCTAAGAGAGATCCCAACCAGCCATCCCAGTTGTGGCTTAATCTAAGCTGCCCGTTTAGTCTCATGTATGTACTTGAGCTAAGAAGCACACTCTTCACAAGTATACTTTATGTCCCATAGTCCAGTCTAATCTTTCTCTGAAGAGTTGGTCTCAGGAATGGTTTTAATTTTGGGCTAACAGAGAGTCCGGGGATCATGTCTTCCAGGGTCCCTCCAGTCTCAATCAAACTATTAAGTCTGGTCTTCTGACTACAATTTGAGTTCTGCACGCTACTTTTCGCCTGCTCTGTCAGGGATTCTCTGTTGTGTTCTCTGTCATTTGTCTAACCTTATGTATAACATGCCCTGATTCATTTATGTAAAAACAGCACATTTTTCTTAACACAGAACATTTTATGAACCGTACACATTTTAGTACAAGTAATACAAAAGCTCTCTCTATACAATTGGACAAGCTATTACCATTGCCAGACCAGGCTAGTTCAGACTTGCTTTTGTGAGTTAATGTACATTGTACCACCTGGTCATATTCTGCAAGCTCTCCATGTCTAGAGAATGTCAAACTCAGTCTTAAAAGTACCTTTTTCAGAGTCAAACCATCCAGTCCTGTGCTGTTTACATTTTTAACACACAGCTTTCGTACTTCAAGAGATGTTTTCCACGAGTAGTGGAGTCGACCATAGTCATTGACCACATGATCTCCCCAGTACACCAGGTTACACATTCAGTTGGTCCACAAGGTGTTCTCCTTGTTGACAGATTAGCTGGTACAATGTGGGGAGATGACCTTTCATCTCAGTTCAAATGTTGACAGGGCCACCAGTTGTCCAGATTGGTAGCTCCAGCAAAGCCTGTAGCTTGGGGGCCGATGGATGAGGGGCCTGTCCATCATTGTGAGATAATCTGGGAAGAAAAAGAGATAACATTAGCAACTCCCTCCTTCCCTATCTCCTATGGGATTTGAGGTGAGCGTCATGGTTTGAATTATGTCCCCCCAAAAATGTGTGTATCAATTTGGCTAGGCCATGATTCCTGGTACAGTGTGATTTTCCTGTATGTTGTAAACCTGCCTCTATGATGTTAATGAGGGAGGATGGGTGGCAGTTGTGTTAGTAAGGCAGGACCTGATCTATAAGACTGGATTGTGTCCTGAGGCAATCTCTTGAGATATAAAAGACAGAAGCAGGCAGTGAGACAGGGGAGACCTCATACCATCAAGAAAGCAGTGCCGGGAGCAGAGCGTGTCCTTTGGACTGGGGTCACTGCGCCAAGAAGCTCCTAGTCCAGGGGAACACTGAAGAGAAGAAGGCCCACAGAGAGAAAAAGCCTTCCCCTGGAGCTGACGCCCTGAATTTGGACTTCTAGCCTACTTTGACTATGAGGAAATAAACTTCTCTTCGTTAAAACCATCCACTTGTGGTATTTCTGTTGTAGCAGCACCAGAAGACTAAGACAGTGAGGGTTGCCTGAGTATAGCCACCCAGGCTGTCTGTCCTAGTCTTGAGGCAGTGACCGCTGTGGGAACCCAGATTTTTGGCAGGAGCAAGAAACACATTTTATAGAATAGACCAGTTTGATCAAACATATGGAGCAAATGAGAAATGCCCTTGCAGGGAACTGCTGCATTGAGACCCCAGGCTGCTTGCCTGAACGTACAGTTCAGGCTGGGGTTGTCTTGTCCCCTCCCATCAGCCATTTAAGCCTGTCCGTTGAGGTGCTCAATTGCCCTTATGGCTTGGGGGTGATATAGAGCGTGAAGAGTTCATTCAAGATCCAGTGGAAGCCTCTGTATAGGATAAGAGGCCCTGATATGATTTATCTACTGAGAATGTCCTGGCCTGTTAGCTCAGGAATCTGATCCTGAACAGGGTTTAGCCTTGGCCAGGGTCTAGTAGGCAGGTCAGCTTTTCTATGCTGTTTGGCATTTTCTGATGACAGTGGCAGTTCATGTGTGTTGGCCCAGTGTGTGACTCTCCATGGCCTTTCCTCTCTTAAATCCAGGAGGTGGTTGGTTTTACATCTCTCTGCACTGGAGCAGAGGACGCTTCAGCCTCTGCAGTCAGCTGGCAGGAGCTGTCTGCTTATTGGTTGTTTACCCCTCTCAGCATAGGACCTTTCTGATGATCATCCACATAAGTAACAAAAGCTTATCAGGAGCAGAATTGATTTTTTTTTTTTTTTTGTCCAGATGTCTCCTCCCCATAGAGGCTTGCTTTATATGTCAGTCCAAGGGCTGCGAGTAGCCAGATTGAATGGCCAAGCTATTAGCTATAGCCCACATCACAGTTACCGTGTGCCCCCACTAAAATGGCCCTAAATGCAGCAATCGCCATCAGGACTTGGAGGCAAAAGTTTACAAAGGTGCACCTTAATATATCAACATCATCAATACATATAATAGGGGCTCTCAGGGGTCCTGAAGGGACTTGTCCATAGTTAGCTTTGGGCAAAGGTCTCAATGATGGTAAGTAACCTCAGACCCAAAAGTTTTCCTCATTTTGGTGCCAGGTGCTAAAGAGATCACAGTTACTTGTACAATGGTATCTAAAAAACCAAAGCATGCAATTCTTCTAATTTCTTCATTGAACCTTAATTGTAACATAAGACCTTTTGTCCTTCCATGTGACAGAGGGACCTAGGCTTAATCCTCAGTCTTAATTATTTCTGAAAGTCAGAAATCTGGGCAAAGTTGGCAGATCCCTCAGTCATTTGTGGAGTCACGCCTCCACCATACCAAGTGCAAGCCTGGGTTCAGCCCAGTAGCCTGGTAACCTGGAGGCAGGTCCTCCTATTTTAGTTTTCCCCTTACTATTGCAGCTGCCGTATGTTGCTGCTTGGTTGTCTTGGTGGGGGAAGTTATCAGAGAATTCCAGAGAGGGCCCTAAAGCCTCTTCAGGCCACTCAACACAAGGTATCTTGAAGGGCTTTTTACTCTTTGCTTTTTTTTCCTGCTGTTTTATCTCTTGCTTTGCGCTGGGTGTAACAGGGTGTTCTCAGAGCCGGGGACCTGCTTAGCCCTCCAACCATCTCTTGTCCTATTGTTGGAGGGTTTTGAGCAATGGCTAGGGGATTGTTCCTCTAGCTCCTGAATCTCCCATCTTTCCAAACCTGCAGGCAAGCATTTCTAGCTGCTCATCCTGCTCAAGTACGCAGCTGCTCAATACATCATTCGTGCCCACAAATGTCTGCTGCATATCCCTTTCCACCTGTAACTCTTCCTGCAAAGCTCTAACGCACACTTCAGCAGTTACCTGGGCTCTGGTGGCCAGTGTATTTCTATGGCCACCTCCTGCCATGGATTAGCAGTGCCCTCTTTACTACTAGAACCAAAATCATCAACATCTTTAAGACTAACCAGATTTGGGGACCAATTTAGAAACACCATTCTTACAATGTTGTTTCTCTAGAACTACTCTCAGTACCAAATGTCTTAGGCTGGGTTCTCTAGAGAGGCAAAACCAGTGATGCATGTATAAATACATATGTATGTTGTTGTTGTTAGGTGCCATTGAGTCAGTTCTGACTCATAGCGACCCTATGTACAACAGAACGAAACACTGCCTGGTCCTGCACCATCGTCACAATCATTGTTATGCTTCAGCCCATTGTTGCAGCCACCGTGTCAATCCATCTCCTTGAGGGTTTTCCCCTTTTTCACTGACCCTCTACTTTACCAAGCATGATGTCCTTCTCAAGGGACATCATGTCCAAAGTACGTGAGACAAAGTATCACCATCTATCTTAGGCTGGGTTCTCTAGAGAAGCAAAACCAGTAAAGTGTATAAATATATATACAGAGAGAGAGATTATATCAAGGAAACAGCTCACACGATTGCAGAGGCTAGAACATCCCAAGTCTGTGGATCAGGGTAGAGGCTTCTCCCAAGTCACACAGCTGCAGAAGCTGGCAAGCCCAAGACTGGAAGGTTGGAGAGCAGGGCTCCCACTCACAGGCTCTGCAGATCGACGAATCCCAGCTTCAGCAGATAGCTGACAGCTCAAGTCCCAAGAAGGGGAGATGAGATGACAGGAAGCAGCCACAGGATCCAGAGAGAGAGCTAAAAGCCAGAATGTCTGCTTATATACAGATGTGGGCCACGCACCCAAGGAGACTCCCTTTCATCTGATTGACTACTCACAGTATATTCAATCATGGGAGTGATTACATTAAAACACAGAGAATCATGGCCCAGCCAAGCTGACACACAATATTAACCATCACACCATCCTTGCTTCTAAGGAGCATTCTGGCTGTCCTCTTTCCAAGCCATATCTGTCTCTCTCTCTATCTCTGTAGCGAGAGAGAGAGATTTATAAAAAGGAGATGGCTCATGAGGTTATAGAGGCTGGAATGTCCCCAAGTCTGTGGGTCAGGCATCAGGCTGAAGACTTCTCCTGACTTATGTAGCTACAGGGGCTGACAAACCCAAGATTGGCAGGTCAGATGGCAGGTTGCTGGCTCACAGGCTGCAGAGGCTAATGAATCCAAGATTGGCAGTGTAGACAGCAGGCTGCTGGCTCAAATCCCAAAAATCAGAGGTCAGATGTTGATGAACTGGATGCAGGATCCAGAGTGAGCAAATGCCTGCAAGCTTTACCAGACAGTCCATATATATTGGATGCAGGGCATCCCTCTCACTCTCCGCAGGAAACTCCCTTTCAACTGATTGGCTGCTCACAGCAGATCTCATAAAGGAGGTGATTACATCTTTACATAACTGCCAAACCACTGAGAATCATGACTCAGCCAAGTGGACACACAACCTTAAGCATCACATCATCATCATCATCTGATAGCTACTGTGTGTTCAGAATCTACTGTGGGCCAGGCACAGTTATATGTGCTTTAAATGTTAGTTCATTTAACTCTCACAACATCTGTATATTCTATATTCTGATAATAATAGCTACCATTTATAGATGCTTCCAGTGTGCCAGACACTGTATTAAGTACTTCGCATTTATTACCTCATTTAAAACATCAATTTAAAAGGAACCTAATTTCTTTGTCTGCAACCTGCCTTCATATCCCCATACTGTCCAAATCAAGACACAGTGGTCATTTTGATAGAATCTGCTGTTTTGGCTTGATATCAGCCTCAAGAAATAGGGAAATCAACCCCTCTGAAGACAGCAGGAAATGGAATTCCAAAGGCTAAATGGTAACTGAGTACACAGAGAGCAAAGGCGAGACACAAAGTTCTGAGCTGAAAGTGTAGGGGGTCTGAGTAATGGTCCAGAACAAATCATGTGCTCAGAATGAATTAACTAAGGACATTGCCACACTGTTCTCTGCCCAGGCAATTAGGTCACCCTAGGAAAACAAGCAGCTATTTAAGGATGGAAAAGAGCCTTGTGTAGGGCTTCCAGCTGCTTCCTCGCCTTCTTGCAAGCTCTGAAACAGTCAATGGTGGATGCTTACAAGTGGTTCTGCTTAGACTTTGCGACTCAAAATGCATCCCTGGACCAACAGCACTGGCATCACCTAGGAGCTTGTTGCAGCACCTGGGGCCCCACCAGAGATGTACTAAATCAGAATCTGCATTTTACCGAGATTCCTAGTAAGTTCTATGCACATTAAAGTTTGAGAAGCACTGCTTTAAGAAATATTAAATAACCAAGGAAGGAAAATGCAAACGTTAGTAGACTTACAAACTGGTCATGTCTCACTCCTAGTAGCTCCCATCTTGGAGTTGGATAAGGCTCCAACTTCTTAATGTGGCTTTAAACTCTTGTCTCCAGCCTCCACTCCTCACTTTTCCCTCCTTCCCTCCAGCCAAGCTCAACTTTAAGCAACTCCACAGACCAATCAGACTTTCTTTTGCTCTGTGTGGTGCCTATATTTATGCTTTCTGACATATGTTTCATCACCTTAACAAAAAGGAATGTTTTAAAGTCTAATAAACATAGTACTAGTTAGGGATGATGAAGAGGCCAGTGGTGGTTCAGTTGTAGAACTCTCACCTACCATGTGGGAGACCTGGGTTCAACTCCCTGCCAATGCACCTGTAGCACCCATACAGTGGAGGCTTGTATGTTCCAATGATACTGAAAAAGAGTTTGTGACAATAATACCAGGTTTCAGCAGAGCTTCCAAACTGAGACAGACTAGGAAGAAAGACCTGGCGATCTACTTCCAAAATCAGCCAGTGAAAACTCTATGGATCACAATGATCCTATCCTGTTGTGCGTGGGGTTGCCATGAGTCAGGGGGTGGCTTGATAGCAGCTAACAAAAACAGGGACAATGGACAAGGGAAAAAAAAGAGTCCCCTTGTCCACATGGGGTCAGTGAGTACAGCTAGGTCAATGTGCCTGCTCTGAACAAAACCCATTGCAGGAAACTCCTTCCCAGGAGTGTTCTTGAGTGGGCAGCTTTCAAGTGATGGCATTTTCAAGGGGCATTTTCCTTGACACTTGGTTTGACTCTGCGACAGTAGCTCCAGCACCAAAGAATGACAACTGGAGTCTTGGGAGTACTTTTTAGCTGACCAACTGTTGTAATGATTGATTGATATGCTCAACTTGTCTTTCTTCTTCAAATAGGCTTAGTGTTGGTGTTGTGCATGATATGGGTGTCTGATGTGTTGACAAAACCGTCAGAAGCTCTTTCACCAGCCAGTTTAGAGGGCTTCCACATACGTGCCTCTGAATAGAAACAAAGCTTCCTCTTGTATGAGAGTAATTACTAGTGTGTATTAAGACTAGGCATTGGTTTTTAAATTGAATCCAAACATCTTCATTATAAGGAGATAATAGAGCTGGGTATTATTATCACAAATTCTTTTGTCTCTTGAAATCCATTTGGTTCAGCTACCAGCTTCTTTTTTTAGTTGTGGTAAATATATATGTAACAAAACATTTGCCATTTCAACATTTTTTACACATATGATTCATTGGCATTAATCACGTTTAGCTTGTTATTCAACTATCATCACTATCCATTTCCGAATTTGTCCTTTGCAGCCACCAACTTCTTGACGTTAAGGACATTCATTGACAACTAGAGAGAGATGGTTGATCTTCAAAGTTTTCAGACTATCGGAAATATACCAGTCACTATTCACAGACTGTATTGTGCCAACCACCACCAATCTGCCAGTTTGTCATACTGTGGTGGTTTGTGTGTTGCTATGATGCTGGAAGTTATGCCACTGGGATTTCAGTGGAGCTTCCAGACTAAGACTATCAAGAAAGGCCTGATGATCTACTTTCAAAAATTAACCAATGAGAACCTTATGGATCACAACAGAACATTGTCTGATAAAATGTTGGAAGATGAGTCCCCTAGGTTGGAAGGCACTCAAAATACTCAGTGGCTGCAACAATAGACTCAAACATACCAATGATGATAAAGACGGTGAAGGGCCAGGCAATGTTTCATGCAATCGTGGTTGGGGTTGCCATGAGTAGGAGCTGACTCGACAGCAACTGACAACAATATCATGCCAAAGTTCATTTATTCAACATGTTACGTAAAGAGGGACCAATCCCTGGAGAGGGACATCATGCTTGGTCAAGTAGATGGTCAGTGAAAAAGCGGAAGACCCTCAGTGAGATGGACTGACACAGTGGCTGCAACAGTGGGCTCAAACATACCTACTATTGTAAGGATGGCACAGGACTGAACATTTCGCTCTGTTATGCATGGGATCGCTATGAGCTGGAACTGACTGAATGGCACCTAACAACAACAGATATTATGTTCAAAGGACTTTGAATGATTAGAAAGAGGGGAAAAAAAAAAAATGATGTTCTCTGAGAAGGTGAAGAAATCACTTGGCAGAAATATTATAGTCAAGGTCCCCAGCTTTGCAGTTCCAGAAACTGCAATGTCTTCAATTAATCAAAATTACTTAGTGTCTTCTGGTTTGACCTAATGTGATCAAGCGCACTGGAGACTGGCATACAAGCAAGAATGCCAATGTATGCCTATTTATTGTGAACAATATAACTTTAGGGGAGTGGGGTAGGTGGGATGCCTATGTGGGCTGGTCAGTGCCTTTTCTCCCAGTAGGTAAATTGACACAGAAAATCAATTTTTCAGCAGATGACAACCTAGTGAACATCAGACCAAGTCGAATGGTTGGTGTCATCAATCCATCAGAGAGAATCCATGGTTGATTCCATCTCCATGACAGGGTTATAACTTCTGCTTGACTGGAGACCAGTTTTCATTGGTCAGGATCAAGTCCCTTTTGTACTGGTGCAATAGAAATTTTGAACCTACTATGGAAGGATAAATTACTGAGAAATTCATTTGTACTTGGTTGTTGCTGACAATCTATTGAGTAATCCATTTGCTTTGCTCTTGTTATTGTAGGAAAATCAGAATGAATGAGGTCACTTTTCCCTTGTCTCCCTAAAGAATGCCAGTAGGGCTTTGAGTCCTAAGGACCTAGAACTTCTTAATCAATTAACACACTTATTTTTAAAGAGCTTTGTGGCTGTGTGATATGGAAATCGGAGAGGCAGAAGTTGCTCAAGATGGAAGGCAGCTTCTTTGAGTAGGAGATAGGGTAAAAGGATTTTATTTTTTGGTGGGAGGGACAGAATGGGTCTATGAGAGGTGGACAGAGTCTCTGAAGACATAGAATTTGTATGCTGTGTAACTGAACCCCAAAAGAGCCTGGTGAAGTGTCCCTGCACCCACACTTGGCATGAAGAGACAGGAGTGCCCATCTTAACACAGACTTAGCAAATAAGAATCTCAACAGTGGAACGAAGACCAGAAATCTTCCCCAGAATGTTATATAAGCACCTGGGTCCTTGAGAACCTCTAGGAAGGGGGCAGGACTCTCAGTGACAGATTTAATTTCTTGCCACTTTGTCAGGTAGGAACACCAAGTCAACTTAATTTGATTTTGAAAAATTTTAGAAAAATGAGTGTCATGGATTGAATTGTGTCCCCCCAAAATATATGTCAACTTGGCTAGGCCATGATTCCCAGTATTGTATGCTTGTCCTCCATTTTGTGATCTGATGCAATTATCCTATGTGTTGTATATCCTAACCTCTATGATGTTAATGAGGCAGGATTAGAGAAAGTTTTGTTAAAGGGCAGGGCACCATCTACAGGATTAGATTGTATCTTGAGTCAATCTCTCTTGAGATATAAAAGAGAGAAGCAAGTTGGGGAGGGGCTCATTACCACCAAGCAAGAAGATCCAGGAGTGGAGTGCATCCTTTGGACTCAGGGTCCCTGCACTGAGAAGCTCCTAGACAAGGGGAAGATTGATGACAAGGACCTTCCCCCAGAGCCAACAGAGAGAGAAAGCCTTTCTGTGGAGCTGGCACCTGAATTTGGACTTCTATCCTCCTAAACTGTGAGAGAATAAACTTCTGTTTTCCAAAACAATCCACTTGTGGAATTTCTGTTATAGGAGCTCTAGAAACTAAGACATGAGGTAATGTGACTTGCTTTTTTGTAGCAGAGTTATAGAGGAATGTTCATACCAGACAGATATAATTTTATCTGTTTCAGCCTTTCCTTGTGTCATGGACTGAATTGTGTCCCCCCAAAATATGTGTCAACTTGGTTAGGCCATGATTCCCAGGATTTTGTGGTTGTCCTCCATTTTATTATTGTAATTTTATGTTAAAGAGGATTAGGGTGGGATTGTAACACCCTTGCTCAGGTCACATCCCTGATCCAACATAAAGGGAGTTTCCCTAGGTGTGGCCTGCACCACTTTTTATCTCTCAAGAGATAAAAAGGAAAGGGAAGCAAGCAGAGAGGGGGGTACCTCATCCACTAAGAAAGCAGTGCTGGGAGCAGAGCGCGTCCTTTGGACCTGGGGTTCCTGGGCGGAGAAGCTCCCAGACCAAGGGAAAATTGATGAGAAGGCTGAGAGAGAAAGTCTTCCCCTGGAGCCGACGCACTGAATTCAGACTTCTAGCCTACTAGACTGTGAGAAAATAAATATCTCTTTGTTAAAGCCATCGACTTGTGGTATTTCTGTTAGAGCAGCACTAGATGATTAAGACACCTTGTTAAACAGTTCACGTGGAAATGACTTGGGGACTTGCCCAACTAGGCTAGAAGGCTGTCAGAAAAACTAACGAAATGTCAGGCATGAACACTGAAGTACATAGTCAGCACCAGGAAGGCAGGTGATCGTCCCTGTGGACTCTGAGCTGGTCAGCCACATGCATAGTCCTGGGTCCTGCACTTGGAGAGAGACTCTGAGGAGCTGATGTAGAGAGAGAATAGCTGGGATAGTAGGTTTATGGGAGGATCTTTTGGAGAAAGATTCCTTGAGGATTCACTTCAGAGAAAATGAAAAGACCTGTTCAGCAAGGGACTGTTGGAGATTCTTGACAGAAATTTAAAGACACAAGGTTTGAGTAATCCAAGTTTTTATAAGGAAAAACTGGCTTGCTCATCCTCCTCATTCTAACAGATTTTAAGAGCATCAGAGGTCTGTGAAATGCCAGCTATGTGAAGAATAAAAGATGAGGTCCCTGCCTTCGATGGCTTGAGCTAAGGTGGAGAAATGTCAGGTAGAATGTTCATTGGTGGGTCCTTATGACTGGATCTCAGGGTAATAGAGGCAGGAGTGGAGAAAAGGCTGAAAATTAGGTTGAGATCACAGTAAAGAATACTTTAAATGCTAGACTAAGCAGACTGAAATTCGGACATATTGTTTCCCAGCACTGGATAATCTTAATTTCTTCCTCTTTTGTATTGTTGTTGTTTCTTGCCATGGAGTCAGCTCCAACTCACAGCGACTTTATGTACAACAGAATAAAACATTGCCTGCTCTTGTGCCATCTTCATGATCATCAGTATGTTTGAGTCCATTGTCATGGCTATTGTGTCAATCTATCATTAAGGGTTTCCCTCATTTTCACCTACCCTCTCCTTTACCAGCCATGATGTCTTTTTCTAGCAATTCGTCCTTCCTGATGACGTGTCCAAAGAAAGTGAGCTGAAGTCTCCACATTTGGCTTCTAAGGATTTGCAGGATGGCACAAATCACACTCCACAGGCCATGTGCACAGTTAAAAACATTTCCTGGGGGCAGGTTGTGGAGGAAGTAACTCAGAAATGAACAGGGTCCTCCTGGGGCTATGATCTAGTGGGCAGGACAGAATATGAACAAGTTAATATTTTTAGTTCTCCCAGCTGATTACTTTTCCTCACTGCACTCACGCGAGACCCAACATTTGCATGTATACCACATTTTTAGTTCTCCCAGCAGATTACTACTCCTCACTGCACTCACACAAGACCCAACATCAGTATGGATGCCATATTTTTAACCCTAAAAATCGACCACAGAGAGCAGGTGCAGCTCTTCTGGTTCTACTGGCCCAGCATCTTCAAAGAGGAAAAATGGAAACCATGTAATGAAGGACTAAAGGTCAAAGTTTCCTTCTTGTATCTGTGAGACAAAGGCCACATGCCCCATATTGTATCATCTCTACGGGAACAGGCTGACCCTGGGGACTAGGGTTTGCCTGAAGTTAGAGGGTTGTTGTGTCTGGTATTCTTGGCTGGCTGGAAGCAAACAGTACTTTCACCTGGGTTCACAATCCTTTAACTGCCTCCATCTCCTAAAGGTAAAGCACCTCTTTCAGTGCATAATATCTGAATATCCTCCACAAACCTCAAGCTACCTAGCCCCAGCAGAAGTACAAAGTGAAACAGCAGGGTAGACTGCAGTTACCCAAAAGCTGAGTTCTGGCACCCTAATACCAGTACCAGTTGCCGCTGAGTTGACTCTGACTCTTGGCAACCCCATGTGTGTTAGAGGGAACTGTGCTCCACAGAGTTTTCAACGGCTGGTTTTTTATGGAGTAGATTGCCAGGGCTTTCTTCTGAGGCACCTCTGATCTCAGTTCTTGATCATACGCTACCTCCTGAAATGACTGAATGTTGACCTATTCTTTTTGGTATAATGACTCTGTGTATTCCTTTCATCTTCTTTTGATGCTTCCTGCATCATTCAATATTTTGCCTATTAAAAAAAATCAAACCTGTTGCTGTCCAGTTGATTCCAACTCATAGAGACACTATCGGACAGAGTTGTGCCACGAGGGCTCTCTCTCTCTATATATGTGTGTGTGTGTGTGAATGTATGTATTTGCCTATAGAATCCTTCAATATTGCAACTCGAGGCTTGAATTTTTTCTTCAGTTCTTTCAGCTTGAGAAATGCCTAGTGTGTTCTTCCTTTTTTGGACATTTCATTATAATACTCCAGGTCTTTGGACATTTCATTATAATACTTTACTCTGTATTCTCAAGCCAACCTTTGAAATTTCCTGTTCAGCTCTTTTACTTCATCATTTCTTCCATTCATTTTAGCTACTCTACATTCAAGAGTAAGTTTCAGAGTCTTTTCTGACATTCATTTTGGCCTTTCTTTTCTGTCATTTTAATGACTTTTTGCTTTCTTCATATATGATGTCCTCGATGTCATCCTACAGCTTATCTGGTCTTTGGTCATTAGTGTTCAAATCTATTCTTGAGATGGTCTCTAAATTCAGGTGGTGTGATTGTTAAGGTTATGTGTCAACTTGGCTGGGATATGATTCTCATTGGTTTGGCAGTTATGATGGAGTTTGGCAGTCCTATGATGATGTGATCACTTTCATGATGAGATTTGATATAATGTGATCACCTCCATGATGTGATCTGCTGTGAGTAGCCAATCAGTTGATAGGGAGTTTCCTTGGGGGTGTGGCCTGCATCAAATATGTTAGTGGACAGCGGCAGCACTGCATCCCCTTTCTGGGACCTCCCTGAAGGACAGTGGTGAAGGGAAATCCTCCCAATGGGCAGAACCTGGTGTACCTGGTTGAGCAGTGTACCTGGTTGTACACTTTATGTCAGGGGTTATGTCCCCCCAAAAAATGTGTGTATCAATTTGGCTGGGCCATGATTCCCGGTATTGTGTGGTTGTCCTCCATTTTGTGGTTGTAATTTTATGTTAAAGATTAGGGTGGGATTGTAACACCCTTACTAAGGTCACATCCCTGATCCAATGTTAAGGGAGTTTCCCTGGGGTGTAACCTGCACCACCTTTTATCTCACAAGAGATAAAAGGAAAAGAAAGCAAGCAGAGAGCTGGGGACCTCATACCACCAGGAGCAGAGCACATCCTTTGGACCTGAGGTTACTGTGCAGAGAAGCTCCTAGTCCAGGGGAAGACTGATGTTGACGAGGACTTTCCTCCAGAGCCGACAGAGAGAGAAAGCCTTCCCCTAGAGCTGACGTCCTGAATTTGGACTTCTAGCTGCTGGGCTGTGAGAAAATAAATTTCTCTTTGTTAAAGCCATCCACTTGTATTTCTGTTACAGCAGCACTAGATGACTAAGGCAATTTGCTTGGAAGGAGAAATGGTCAGATGTGTAATTGTATACTGATTCATGGGCTGTGGCCAATGGTTTGGCTGGATGGTCAGGACTTGGAAGGAACATGATTGGAAAATTGGAGGCAAGGAGGTATGGGGAAGAGGTATGTGGATAGACCTCTCTGCATGGGCCAAAGTAGTGAAGAAATTTGTGTCCCATGTGAATGCTTACCAAAGGGTGACCTCCACAGAGGAGGGTTTTAACAATCAAGTGGATAGGATGATGCATTCTGTGGAAACCAGTCATCCTTTTTCCCCAGCCACTCCTGTCATTGCTCCATAGGCTCATGAACAAAGTGGCCATGGTGGCAGGGATGTAGGTTATACATGGGCTCAGCAACATGGACTTCCACTCACAAGGCTGACTTGGCTACAGCCATGCTGAGTGCCCAATCTGTCAGCAGCAGAGACCAACACTGCATATTCCATCTGGTGAGGCCCACGTGAATATTCACCATTTATATTGTTGAAAAAATGTATTTGCAATGAATAAGTCGTTGAACTTGCAAAATTCTTTCGTGGGATCTCTGGCATCTTTTCTATCACCAAGGCCATATTTTCCAGCTACAGATCCTTCTTCTTTGTCTCCAACTTTTGCATTCCAATCACCAGTAATTATCAATGCATCTTGATTGCATGTTTAGGGCTCCTGGAACCCCTAAAAAAACAAAAACAAAAACAAAAAAACACCAGTTGGTTCTAGTTGATTTCAACTCATGGCACAAATGGTTAAGCACCTGACTACTAACGGATAGGTTGGTTGTTCAAACCCATCCAGAGGTGCCTCGGCAGAAAAGCCTGGTGATCTACTTTCAAAAGGTCACAGTCTTGACAATCCTATGAAGTTCTACTCTGCATATATGGGGTCACCACGGCACCTCTAAAGGGAAATAAAATAGGGCTATATTTATTAAAATGCAAGAAAACAATTTCCAGGGTAAGAGACCGTCTCTTAGCAAATTGCTTTCACTTGGCTTTAACTCCAAAGAAGTATCGCATCTCGATAATGGATTTTTGAGACTGGCAGGAGGAAAAGAAACTGAAGCAAGCCAAACACAGCTTCCCTGAGTTCCTTCACTCCCTGACACATGTTTTGGCTTCCCTGCCACGCAGGATCCTCCCTCCTTCCCTGGCCTTCTGTGTGGTGATGATGCCATTCGGCTTCTTCTGGTGACTTATTATGCAGTTCACTTCGTCTCATTTCCTTCCTTTTTTGTACAGAGACTGATTTCCCCTCTGCTGATGCTGTCAGCTGAGTTAAAAACAGGGTCACGGCTCTGCTCAGGGCACAAATTGCTTCTTGTGAAGTCTGCCTGGGCTTTGGCAGGCAGCTGCCAGACTTCTCATCTCCTCCAGAGGCTGTCCTGACAACAATGGAGCTGTGCGTGACAGCAGGCACTGAGCACAAGGCCCACCAGCTCAAGTGGTGAGTTGCTCTCACTGCTCTCAAGTCCTGGGTCTTGGGGGCACTGTGACCTGGAAGATGACCTTCCCTGTGAAAAACCAAACCCAAACCAGCCTCTGCTTTTCCTGCATGGTGCTCGGTTTGTAATCACCAGCGACTTTCTCAGAATAGTCTGGTGAATTATGCAGTCTTGGAAAGACCACCCCTCAGCATTTAGCACTTGGAAAATTCTAGATGCTAGAGGACACAGGTCAAATTTTCAGTTGTATTCCTAATTGGAAGCTCTATCCTTGAACTTTCTTTCTTAGTTCTAGAGAGAGTCTTCCAGAATGTGGACCTCCTTTACCCTGACTACATGTTGAATGTGGATATTTAAATTTAACAGGATGCCCTACACAACAGCGGTCAGGCTAACCAAATGGAGCTCTTGGTAAAGCTGATTTCCAACGTGGTTTCAGAGCAGGGCTTTGAACCGGTTCACACCTCTCTTGAGAATTTGCGTTTCTAACAAGTTCCCTGATGAGAATTTGCATTTCTAACAAGCTCTCAGAAAGTTATACATAAGAATCACCATATAACTTCCTGAGAACTTGAGAGAAATGCAAATTCTCAGCAGGGGTTCGAAACAGAACAAACCAGTTTGAAGCCCTGCTTTAGAGGGAACTGACAAAACGCCACCCACCATCTTGGTCCTAATCTCCTAGCCTCCCGGCAAGAATGCTTTGCTTGTTTTTCTTCCGTTGCGCTACGCAGTCCGCCACCTAGCCCAGTTCTCTGTGGGTAGCGGACTTACTTTGCACGACTTTTGTTCTCATTTTAAAATTCTCTCTCTGCTTCCTCCTGGCTCCTCTTCCCTTTTAAAAATTCCGGAAACAGTCTCTTAATTGATTCCTCTGTTTCACTATTCTTTTGTGTCTTGCTCATGGCACGGTGGAAATTGGACGTAAGGTTTGATGCCTATGTTACCTATGATTTGTTAGCGACACCTGCCTTCAAAACTTGGCTGTGCTACTTACTAGCTGTGTGACCTTGGGCAAGTTACTTAACCTCTCTATGACATAGGTTCCTCCTCTAGGAGATGGGAATAATGACTTATTATCTTAGGAATGTTGACAGGATTAGTTTTAAGATAACTAAGAAAAGTGTCTGGAGACCCTGGGTGGTACAAATGGTGGACACACTCAGTTGCTAACTGAAGAGTTGGAGGTTCAAGTCTACCCAGAGGCACTTTGGAAGAAAGGCCTGGCTATCTACTTCTGAAAAATCAGCCATTGAAAACACTATGGATATTGGTCCCATCCCGTCTGGAGCAAAGGATAATGAAGAAAATGAAAGACCAAGGAAAATATTAGTCCAAAGGACTAATGGACCATATGAACCACAGCCTCCACCAGCCTGAGCCCAGAAGAACTAGATAGTGCCTGGCTACCACTACCAACTGCTCTGAAAGGGATCACAATAGAGGGTCCTGTATAGAGTGGGAGAAAAACGTAGAACAAAATTCAAATTCACAAATAAGACCAGATTTAAACTGGTCTGACAGACTGAAAGAACCCCCTGAGATTATGGCCCCGGACACCCTGCTAACTCAGCACTGAAGCCACTCCCAAAGTTCACCTTTCAGCCAAAGATTGGACAGGCCTATAAAACAAACAATAACACATATGAGAAATGCACTTCTTAGATCGATCAAGTATACAAGACCAAATGGGCAACACCTGCCCAAAAGCAAAGATGAGAAGGCAGGAAGGGACAGGGAAACTGGACGAGTGGAAATGGGGAACTGGGGGTGGCAAGGGGGAGAGTGCTGACACATTGCAAGGATTGCAACCAATGTCAGGAAACAATTTGTTTATTTGAGAAACTAATTTGTTCTGTAAACTTTCACCTAAAGCACAATGAAAAACCAAACCGAAAAAAACTACCCCATGGAGCACAGTTCCACTCTGACACACATGGGGTCACCATAAATCAGAATCAACTCCACGGCAACTGTTTTGGGAAAAGTGCCTAGTGCATAGCTGATACTCAACAAACGTCACTACACACCCTACACCCTTTTCTTTCTGACTTAGTTTAATGTAAGCTTTCACCAGTCTGAACTTCAGCTGACCTGAATTTGGGGCAGAATCCCAAAAGTCCAGAATTCTTTCAGGTCTAGACTGGTCTAGCATCCAGTCAGGCTGCCCTCAAAGGAAGTGAGATGATTGGCGAGTGGTATTCATGTGACCTTGTGATATTTCCTCCTAATTTCTCCATCTGAAGAAGACAGTGACTGGTACATGGTGCCTACCCTAACCCTCCATGCCAGGCTGTGCCAGGGAAGGGGATGTTCTGAGAGACACCAGGCAAGTAATGCCCCAAATACCAGTGACCTTGGTCTCCAACCTGGAAAAGAAAAAGGGCAAAGTCAAGGAAGCAAGGTGGAAGACAGTGGGATGTACTCTAACAGGGCAGAAGGGACTCTTCCAAGAAAGCCAGGAACGGTTCATCGGCGTGTTGTCACTGCTGCTGGTAGCTCTGAGGTTCTTTTTCCTAGAGAAGTTAGGGCACTGCTCAGGCGAGCTGAAGCTCTTTGTACGCTCGGTGGTACTAACAGGGTTACTAACAGCGTTTTGGTGTCTGTGAAAACTCTGTGCAGCCGCGGACAGCTTCTTCCCAATCACCCACCTTGTGCGCAGTACCCTGTGATGGGATTACAACTCCTCGCTGCAAAACAGCAGGATGAAGATGAGGTGGGACGAAACGACAATGCTGACGGTGAAGTCCTCAGAGTCGCGCTTCCAGTGGGGCGTACAGCTGAGCCTTGAACACCACAGCTCGCGCTCAGAGTAAGTTGTGGTTCCTCGCTGGACCCATGGATTACAGCGCAGACTTAACTAAAAATCCATCTTATTCACGAAGATTGATCTTCATTTCAGGTCGTACTGAAAGTTAAATACTGCTGCTTGGAGCGTTGGGAATTCATTTCTGTTAGGTCTCTTTTGGAGCCCTGGTGGCACAATGGTTAAAAGCGCGGCTGCTAACCAAAAGGTCGGCAGTTCGAATCCACCAGCCGCTCCTGGGAAACCCTATGGGGCAGTGCTACTCCGTCTCGTATGGTCGCTATGAGTCGAAACCGACTCCACGGCAACGGGTTTGGTTTTTTGCTTAAGTCTCTTTTACCTCTTTATTGCAATCCCTGAAAGTGCGGCTCAGTCAGGGCCCTCAGCGAGGGCAGGGCGTGATTTTGGGAGGGAGGATGGCGAGAGGGGTGCACGCTGCTCCCGGCTGTCACCAGCCGCGTCACCCAGGGTCATGCGGGGTTAGGGGGCGCGGCAGCGAGGGTATGGGAACGCCCTGAGTTCCTTCCAGCTGCGGTACTGGGCACCTCCTGCGCGCAGCGGGCCAGGAGCGAGCGGCGCTTTGCTTCTCTGGTGCGCTTCAGTGACTGCGGCGGTAGCTCTCGCTGCCGGGAGAAGACCCGCGGCGTCAGCGCGCCGCGTCTTCTCGCTCTGTCTCCCACCCACTGGGGGATGCGGAGAGCGCGGATCGCTTCCCCGAGCCGCGCAGACGAGGGGCAGACGCGCTGCGCTCACCTGGCGCAGCTCTCCACGGCCCGGGTGAGCAGGGCGCGGGGGGCGAAGAACGCTGGATCCGGAGCAGAAACAGGAAGAAGAAAGCGGGAGTAGGGAAGGGGAGGTCAAAGAAGAGGTGGGTGGTGGGAGGAGCGCTGGAGAAGCTTGTTGAGACCGCGCGGGTCTGGCCGGGAATCCCAGGGTAGGTCAGGGCAGTGGCTGGGGGCCTCTGCGAGCGTGTAGGAAGGGGTTCCGCGGCAGAGGTGGCCGATTTTTATGGCGTTGACTTTGCAAGGCGGGGGCGGTCCTGTGCTCGGCGTGGGCCAGGAAGGGCGCAGGAACGGGGACCTCAGGGCACTTTGTTCAGGACGACTCTCAGTGAGTAAAGCCCGCGCCCAGCGTTGACCCGTGCGCTGGTGTCTGGACTCGGGCTTTTCTGGGTTCCGCAAATGCGCGCACGCAGACTGCGAAGCCCCGCTGAGGGCCACCACTCCAACACACTCAACCCGGTGAATATCTGGTGGCAGGAAAACAACACCAGCAGCTTATGTTACTTAACGGAGCTAGGATGGAGGGGAAAGTGCGGCGTGTTGTTTGCGCCGAGCGCCCCTTGTTAAATACGCCTGCTGGGATTGCAGCGGGCAAAGTGGAATTGCTGTCTTCCACCCCCACCCCCGCCCGTCGAGAGTGACCGCGCGGTGGGGTTTGCTACGTACGGAGCCCCCTGCGAAATAGGTACTGTCAGCTAGGGGAATGTGGAGAATCTTCAGAAGAGGGACGATTTAGTCCTAAATATGGTTAAGACTCCAAGGATATATTTGAAGAGCAGCCCTTACTGTGTTATTACAATGGAATTTGGAAGAATCTTTGAATTAAAGAAGTCGTGGAAAAGCGCGGGGACTGAGAATCAGCAAGCCTGGGTTTCGTAGAACCTATTCTAACACTAAAGAACTGCCAAGTCGTGGCAAGTCATGAAACCTTGTTGAACTCATTTCCTTGTCTGAGAAGAGGGAGAGGAACTCCCGCCCTAACGCGCTGGGTGGTTGGGAGAGAAAATGAACCTGAGGGAGGGAGGTGTTTTGAAGGGTATAAAATAAGCTGTCACCACTTTGCTGCTCCACCTCCCACCCCCATGAGGGCCAACAGAGCCTGGTTTGGAGTAGCGGGTTAAGGCAGAAAAGCTTGACAAGGGTTAAAGGCATGTTGCTGGAGTTTTCAGTATTACCTGTACAAAGTGGCCTGTCTGTTTCTCAGTCTCTTACTGTAATTACTCTTTACTGCACTGTCGCTGGAAATGTCCATCACAGTGTGACATCGGGACAGGAACTTTGCTTCTTCATCAGTTTCTCTAGGGCCTTGTACCAGGAGTGGGGAGGTACCAGGAACGTTGATGAACATTGAGGGGCATGGCCTCTGGGGAGTTAGAGTCCATTCGATGTTTTTCTCATGCCACCATTTAACTTCAAAAACACTGTTGGCCTTCTAAAGGTGGAGTTCTTGTTCTTGTCAGAAAACAGGAAATTCTGTCAGATTTGATGATAAGCACCCAAGACTTATGAGCATTTTCGTTTAAATGGTCTCTAAATAAGTTGCTCTTAGTTGATTCTGACTCATGGCAACCCCATGTATGTCAGAGTAGAACTGTGCTCCATAAGGTTTTCAATGGCTGATTTTTCAGAAGTAGTTTGCCAAGCCTTTGTTTCTGAGGTGCCTCTCAGTGAACTCAAACCATCAACCTTTTGGTTAGCAGCTAAGTGTGTTAACCCTTTGTACCACCAAGGGACTGCTCAAATGGTCTGTAGAGGAAGACAACGAGATAAAGCAAGACTGCATCGCTCAGTAATACATTTTTGCCATTCATCTGAAGGCATACAAATATAGCATGGATAAATATGAATAGTTTCCCTTGTTATTAAGTTTAGATTCATACTTCTAAATGGAAAGGAGAAATTCTTCACATGGTTGGTTGCGTTACTGTTAAAACTTCTTTAAATTTTATTTTCTTGTACTTTAAGTGAATGTTTACAATTCAAGTCAGTCTCTCATACAAAAATTTATACATACATTGCTATGTGACCCTGATTGCTCTCCCTATACTGTGACAGCACACTCCTCCTTTCCACCCTTGATATCTGTTGTCCGTTTAACCAGCTCCTGACCCTTTCTGCCTTCTCATCTCACCTCTGGACAGGAGCTGCCCGCTTGGTCTCATGTATCTACTTGAGCTAAGAAGCACACTCTTCACGAGATCATTTTATGTCCCATCATAGTCCAGTCGAATCTTTGACTCAAGAGTTGGCCACATTACGGTTAAAATTTAAGCAGTTCTTGGATAAACGTGGTCAGCCTTCTGGAGATGATAAACTTCAGCAATACTAGTGCCTGGTAGCCATATTGTATCTTTTCATAATACCGAATAAGATCTCCGACTAATATTTCCATTTTAATTAAAAGGAGTTGAACAATGGTGCAATTAAAAGCTTGGGAAATAAACTTAAAAGCAAACCCACTGCCGTCGAGTGGATTTTGACTCATAGCGTCTCTATAGGACAGAGTAGAACTGCCCCATAGGGTTTCCAAGGCTGTAATCTTTACAGAAGCAGACTGCCGCATCTTTCTCCCATGGAACGGCTGGTGAGTTCACACTTCTGACCTTTCTGTTAGCAGCCAAGTGCTTAACCATTGTACCACCAGGGCTCCTTGGGAAATAAAATCAGGACTCCTTAATTGTGCTATTTTATTCTGAACTGTAAGTTGTTAATAATAGTGATGGTGATTATAAAGCTAACTTTTATCAAATATAGTGTGTCAGGTGGAGATAACATGTTATAATTCATTTAGTTCTCACAACAGTCCTATACAGAAACTGAAGCTCAGAGGGGTTAAGTGCCTTGCTTAAGGTCACACAGCACACAGCTAGTAAGTAATTAATTTCTCCTCAGATTGGCATAAAAATTATTTGACTTGGACTCTTGTTTATTAAAAAAAATCTGCACTGTGTGTTTTATCCCACACATAGAGGCAGCATGAAGGATGAGACTGGGGGCTCAAAAGCAAGGTTATGGGGTCTGACCTTGAGTGAGCCACTAGTGGCTGTGTGACCATTGCTTTACTTCCCCTTTCTGGGCCGCAGTTTTCTCATCTTATAAAGGAGTGGTAATAATCCTGTGTTGAATGAGTTCTTTATTTCGTAGTGGAACATGAAGTGTGAACTGTGAAAGTGAAATACATCTCAGTTTGTAAGAGGAAGTGTCAGATTCACATGTAAGAGTGAGGGCTGGAAAATGCCACATGAGTAGAAGCAGAGACAAACTACACACAATTACAATTACATTGAAAAAGTGATTTGAAAATGCTTTCGTTCTATTACTGGATCCTTAGCTTTACATTTTCTGCAGTAGATAAATACAAAAGTAAATTAGACTTCTAAGTTTTTGGCAGATAAACCTGAAAAGAACCTACTGTTAGCAGGTGGGTTTATCTAGTTGATTTCAGGCGATGAAAATTGAAGGTGAGAATTTTTTTTCCTACTTATGCTCTCTTCTGCATTCTTTCACGCCACAACTACAGTGAGTCAGAAGACTGGGTGAATCAAAACAACTCAGTCCTGAAAATGTATGTAAGCACTTTCCTATTCTCTCTTTATTTGGAAATCATTCTTAGAGGACAGCTTTTGGGATAGTTACTTTAAATGTAGTAGAGGAGGAGACTTGGACTTTCATACATGCATACACATGTATTTTTTAATAGGCTTTCTCTGGGTGGTACGAACAGTTAAGTGCTTGGCTACTAACCAAAAGGTTGGCTGTTTATCTAAGACACTCCACTGGTCTCACCTCGGCTGGAGCCAGGGAGAAAGAAGAAAACCAAAGACACAGGGAAAGATTAGTCCAGAGGACTAATGGACCACGGCTACCACAGCCTCCACAAGACTGAGTCCAGCATATCAAGATGGTGCCTGGCTACCACCACTGACTGCTCTGACAGGGATCACAATAGACAGCCCCAGACAGAACTGGAAAAAAATGTAGAACAAAATTCTAACTCACAAAAAAAAAAAGACCAAACTTACTGGTCTGACAGAGACTGGAGAAACCACGAGAGTATGACCTTTGGACACTCTTTTAGCTCAGTAATGAAGTCACTCCTGAGGTTCACCTTTCAGCCAAAGATCAGACAGGCCCATAAAACAAAACAAGGCAGGAGGAGACAAGAAAGCTGGTAATGGGGAACCCAAGGTTGGGAAGGGGAGAGTGTTTACACGTTGTGGGGTTGACAAGCAATGTCACAAAACAATGTGTGTATTAATTGTTTAATGAGAAACTTGTTTGCTCTGTAAACCTTCATCTAAAGTACAATAATTAAAAAAAAAAAAATGTTTGGCTGTTTGTATTCACCCAGAGGCACCTTGGAAGAAAGGTCTGGCGATCTACTTCCAAAAGATCACAGTCATTGAAAACCCTATGGAGCACAGTTCTACTCTGACATGCACGGGCTCACCGCAAGTCAGAATTGACTCGATGGCAGCTTTTTTTCTTTTTTTTCCTAGAGCAGTTTTAGGTTTACAGAAAAATTATGCAGGAAGTACAGAGAGTTCCCATTCACCCTCTCCCCACTGGACACAGTTTTTCCTATTAACATCTTGCATTCCTGTGGTACATTTGTTACAACTGATGAACAAATATTCATACATTATTATTAACTAAAGTCCATAGTTCCCATTAGGGTTCACTCACTGTGTTGTACAGTTCTATAAACCCCTTGCTGTCGAGTCAATTCTGACTCATAGCGACCCCGAAGGACAGAGTAGAACTGCCCCATAGGGTTTCCAAACAGCAGCTGGTGGATTTGAACCTTTCAGTTAGCAGCCGTAGCTCTTAACCACTGCGCCATCAGGGCTCCGTACAGTTCTATAGGTTTTGATAAATGCTTAATATCATGTATCCACTATTATAGTAACATACACAATAGTTTCAGTGCCATAAAATGCATACAGATTTTAAGGGTATTATTTTAAGAATATAGCTTGAATTGTCAAGGCATTTGAACTGTCCTATGACCTATATGAAAGATCCCTGGTGGCACAGTGGCTAAAGCACTCAGCTGCTAACCAGAATGTTGGTGATTTGAACTCAACAGCTGCTCCGTGGTAAAAAGATGTGGCAGTCTGCTTCTGTAAAGATTACAGCCTTGGAAACCCTATAGGGAAGTTCTACTCTGTCCTGTAGGGTTGCTGTGAGTTGAAATTGACTAGACAGCAACAGTTATGACCTATATGGAGCCCCTGGGTATGCAAACAGTTAAGCACTCAACTAACTGAAAATTTGGCAGTTTAACCTACGTAGAGATGCCTAGGAAGAAACACCTGGCAATCTGCTTCTGAAAGTTCACAGCCTTGGAAACTGTATGGAGCACAGTTCTACTCTGCAGCACATGGAGTCTTGTGTTAGAGTAGAACTGCACTCCATAGAGTTTTCAGTGGCTGATATTTCAGAAGTAGATTGCCGGGTCTTTCTTCCAAGTTGTCTCTGGGTGGACTCAACTGCCAACCTTTCAGTTAGCAGCCGAATGCGTTAACTGTACCACCCAAGGGCTCCCACTCTCAGAGTTTTGGTTTCTGTGGAGATTTGTGCTGAGGGAAGTAAACAGGTCACCATCACTGGCACTGCCACTCCCTGCTTGGTGATTTTGATATTCTGTGGAGATAACTGGATCCGTGAGATTTAAAAGTTGCTCCTACACTCTCATGTTTGAGAAATTAGGGCTAGATTAGTTTCGTCTGGGTCTCTTGGGTCTTGGTCTGTTGAAAATAGCTCCTGAAGTACAATGGCCGTGTGCCTCAGTACCAAAGAAATGCTTCGTTATTAACTTTAAGTGCCCTTATTTTATGGTACTGTGAAAATAAAGATTATCGTTTTCTTGCTTCACCTTTTTCCAAACAATGCCATTTGGAGTTCTGGGTTTTGCTCACACATCAACCTTCTGTTTCTTAATCAAGAATAGGTTTCTCCTCCATACCCTGTTCTCTGGCTCACCTTTGATGTTGCATGGATTGACACAGTGGCTTCAGCAAAGGGCTCAGACGTAACAACAATCGTAAGGATGGCACAGGACCAGGCAGTGTTTTGTTCTGTTATACATAGGGTCGCTATGAGTCAGAACCAACTTGACGGCACCTAAAAGCAATTTAGAAACCAGGAGAGTTCACATTTGTTCGGGGCTGGCAAGCATGTTAATAAATGGAACCACCTTGAGGGATACTGACTTAGTCAAGGGCTAAGGACAGTGTGAGATGGAGCTGGAGGGGAGGAGGATGGTGATTTGCTCTGAGTTCTTTTCCCACTGTAGTTCTTTCAGCTTAGTTCCCTCAGCAGCTTCCAGAAGTCACATTTGGATGCCTTCACTTCTTTGTAACTCTGGGAAGCACTTGTCAGTCTGTGTGGTGGGCTTGTGTTGGCTTGTGTTCTGGCGTGAACAGCTCCTGTGTTTTCACAATGTTTGGCTCATGTCTGGATCCCCAGCATAGTGCAGAACCTGGCATGTAGCAGGTTGAGTCGTTTACTCAGTAGGACGCATTAAGTACCTACTCTAGATGCTGGGGATACAGCAATGAACAGAGCAGACCCAAATCCCTGCCCTTACGGAGTTTACATGTGAGTAGAGGGAGCTGGATGGTAAACAGAGAATACAGTGCATGCAGAGACTTACGATGTCGTGGATATGAGGGTAAACGTGGGAGCAGACTGCGTGGGTTTGTTATGTGTCTCTGCTTCCTATCCATGCTTCAGTGTTTCATTATAAAATGGGTATAGTATGAAATCTACCTCACAGGGCTGTGTTATGGGTTGATTTGTGTACCCCAAAAAAGATAATGTTCCAGTCCTAACCCATAGTACCTGTGCGTGTGACCTGATTTGGAAGTAGAGTCTTTGCAGATGTAATTAGTTAAATTAACATGAGGTCATTCTAGAGTAGGGTGGGTCCTAATCCGATATGACTGGTGTCCTTAGAAAAAGAGAAGAGACACAGAGTCGGACAGACACCCAGGGAGGACAGCCATGTGTAGACAGATGCAGAGATTGGAGTTACACTGCCACAAGCCGAGGAACACCTGGGGCTACCAGGATCTAGACGAGAGGAGAAAGGGTCCTCCCCTAGAGCCTTCAGAGGGAGCTTGGCCCTCTGACACCCTAAATTCAGACTTCAAGCCTTCAGAACTGTGAGATAATACATTTCTGTTGTTTTAAGCCATGTAACCAATAACCAATCACTGTCGAGTCAGTTCTGACTCACTGCGACCCCATGTGTGTCAGAGTAGAACTATATTCCATAGGATTTTCAATGGCTGAATTTTTGGAGGTAGGTCACCAGGCCTTTCTTTCTATTCACCTCTGGATCGACTTGAACCTTCAGCCTTGTTGGTTAGCAGCTGAGGGCATTAACCATTTGCATCACTCAGGGACTCCTTAAGCCACATACGGTTGATTCCAACTCATAGAGACCAGAATTCTACTAGAATAGAATTGCCGCATAGGGTTTCCCAAGAGCAGCTGGTGGATTCAACTTCCAGCCTTTTTACTTAGCAGCCATAGCTCTTAACCACTGCACCACCAGGGCTCCATAGTTTGTGGTAATTTCTTACGGCAGTCCTAGGAAATCTCAAATGCCGGTTGCTAGTGGGATTAAGTGTGTGTGTGTGTGTGTGTGTGTGTGTATGGGTATGTGTGCATGTGTGCGTGCACATCTGCGTGAAAATGTGTATAAAATTTAGAGCAGTGCCAGCACATAGGAAACGCATTATTAATGTTAGTTATGCAGATGATGATGATGAGGAGGAGATCAGAACATGAATTCAATGGGGAAAAATAGGGCGGTAAAGGCAGATCAGGTACACCTGTAAGGCTTTGGTGTTTGAGAGGGTTATGGGAAAAGTCTCAGTGAGACTCATAACGAGCCAGGGTTGCTGAGGAGGGGACAAAGGAGGGAAAGGGGAAGGAAGGGAGAGATGAACATTTATTATTGAAAAATTCCAATTAAAAGTAGAGAGATTAGTATAATGAGCTCCCATGTACCCTTCTCCTAGCTTCGACCGTTATCAGCATGTCGTTGTTGTGAAGTGCCATCGAGTTGGTTCTGACTCATAGTGACCTTATGTGCAATAGACCGAAGCACTGCCCTGTCATGCGCCATTCTCACAATCATTATGCTTGAGCCTATTGTTGCAGCCACTGTGTTAGTCCATCTCCTTGAGGGTCATCCTCTTTTTCGCTGACCCTCTACTTTAAAACCAAATATGATGTCTTTCTCCAGGGACTGGCCCCTCCTGATAACATGTCCAGAGTACATGAGACGAAGTCCCACCACCCTAGCTTCTAAGAAACATTCTGGCTGTACTTCTCGCAGGACAGATTTGTTTGTTCTTCCAGCAGTCCATGGTGCAGTCAGTATTCTTTGCCAACACCATAATTCAAATGCATCAATTCTTCTTTGGTCTTCCTTATTCATTGTCCAGCTTTTGCATGCATATGAGGCAATTAAAAATACCATGGCTTGGGTCAGGTGCACTTTAGTCCTCAAAGTGACATCTTTGCTTTTTAGCACTTTAAAGAAGTTTTTTGCAGCAGATTTACCCAGTCATATTTTATCCATACCCCGACTGACACTTCCCACTGTATTATTTTAAGCCAAATTTAATAAATTCTGTCAATTCATCTTAAGTACTTCTGTATATATTCCTAAAAGATAAGAACTTAACAAAACATAACCAAAATATGATTGTCACCTAAGATATTTTAAAGTAATATCAATAAATCCTTTGTATCATAAAAAAAGTGTTCACACATTGCATTTGACTAAAAGGACTCCTAAGTCTCTTCTTATCTTTAGTAGTTTCCCATTCTTCTTCTTCTTTTTTTAAATAATACTTTATTGTATTTTAGGTGAAGTTTACACAGCGAATTAGGTTCCCCATTAACAAATTTTATACAGATTGTTCTGTGCCGTTGGTTACAGTTTTCACAATGTGTCAGCATTCTCATTATTTCCATTCTGTTTGTTCTGTTTCCATTGATCTAGCTTCCCTTCCCCTCCTTGCCTTCTCATCTTTGCTTTTGGGTAACTGTTGACTATTTGGTCTTGTATAGTTAATTGTTTAAGGGAACACATTACTCATTGGTGATATTGTTGATTTTATAAGCCAATCTATTATTTGGCTGAAAGCTGACCTGCAGAAATAACTTCAATTCCAAGAGGAAAGGGTATCTTAGGGCGATAGTCTTGGGGTTGCTTTCGTCTCTATCGGCAGAGATGTAGGGGGGTGGGGGGGATGTGAGAGGGTGGCACAAGACGAGATGCGGAATGACATTCCTAGCTGTAGCAAACATGAAAGGTGCCTGATTGAGGCAGCTGGACAAGAAGGGGGAAGGTGTTTCTGCTGATGCATCGCCACTGTCAACGTCTATTCATCCTGAAATTGGGAGAGGGGGCCGCAATTTAGAGATTGCCCTTGGCTACTCGTTACCCTCGTTAAGCTTCTGTCTATTGGTCCAGTAGGTCTGGCGTTTTTTAGGAATCTGAGTTTTGTCCTACATTTTTCTCCTATTCTGTCTGGGACCTTCTACTGTGTCCCTGGTCAGAACAGTCCGGTAGTGGTAGCTGGGCACCATCTAGTTCTTCTGGTCTTAGGTTAGAAGAGGCTGTGGTTCATGTGGGCTGTTAGTGCCATGGACTAGTTTCTTCTTTGAGCCTTTTGTTTCCTTCCTTCTCTTTTGCTCCATATGAGTAGAGACCAATAGTTGTATCTTACATGACTGCTTGCAAGCTTTTAAGACGCCAGACGCTGCTCACCAAACTAGGATATAGAACATTATTTGGGTGAACTATGTTATGCCAATTGCTGGAGCTGTCCCCCAAGACTATGGTCCCAAGCCATCTGACCCATTAAATCAATCCAGTGAGTTCGGGTATGTCCAGAAGCCTCCATAACTGTGCCCCTTATATGGTTTGTTATATACGTGGATATATATGTAGCGCACACGTGTATATACATATACCTACAGGTACACCTATACGTGCGTGTGCATTTACTTGCATGTCTTCCTATACACATATATTCATCCATATCTACCTACGTAATCACGCATTTTTTGGTTGTTTTTACTGGTGTTGCAAAGTTGTATATGTGATAACATTTACCGAAATTGTCCTTTTTTCTTGTGTACTTCTTAGTGTCTTTATTTACCTTGGTCAAGTTGTGTTAATTTCACCTGTATTTAGGATTGCTTTTCCCATCACCAAAAGTACAAAATGTCTACTATCTAGACAATTATTCCCCCTCCTTCTCCCTCCCATATCTGGCAACCATCGAAGAACTTTGTTTTCTGTGTCTATATCTATGCTTGAGTTTTTGCAATAGTGGGACTATGCAATATTTGTCTTTTTGTGATTGACTTATTTCACTCAGCATAATGTGCTCCAGACTCATCATTCATGTTGTAAGATGTTTCACGGACTCCTCATTACGCTGTAGTTGTGTGGTATTCCATTGTATGTATGTACCACGATTTGATACATACATATGTGCCAGTCCCTGGAGAAGACATCATGCTTGGTAAAGTAGAGGGCCAGCAAAAAAAAAAAAAAAAAAAAAAGGAGGACCCTCAATGAGATGGCTTGACACAGTGGCTGCAACAATGGGCTCAATCATAGCAATGATTGTGAGGATGATGCAGGACTAGGGAGCTTTTCATTTTGTTGTACATAGGGTCACTATGAGTCAGAACTGACTTGATGGCACCTAACAACAACAGCAGCACCACAATTTGTTTATCCTTTCATCCAGTGGTGGGTGCTTAGGTCGTTTCCATCTTTTTGCTATTGTGAATAATACTGCAATGAACATAGGTGTGTGCGGTGCAGTGAATTACTTAATGTGGCCCTTCTAGCTATAGCTTTTGTGACTGCCACACAATGATGGGATGGGACTATGAAAATAAGGTAAATGGAACCCTAACTAGGTGGTTGTCAGTTTTGCCATCCCACTAGGCTTAAAGTGAGTCATCTCAGAGGTGGGAAGAGAGGATCTCACCACTACCAAGAAAGAAGAGCCAGGAGTGGAGTGCATCCTTTGGACCTGGGATCCCTGCACTGAGAAGCTCCTAGAATCAGGAGACCAAGAGAGAGCTGTAACACCAAAGACTGTGAGAAGTGGTGGCACAGAGATGGTGCCAGCAAAGGCAGGAGACCAGCAGGAGATGGTACAGTGGGCTTCCTGGCCCATGGATTGAGAAAGCTGAGCAGCTTCAGGCAGGAGGCTTGCTGGCAGAGTAGGGTGCTTCTGGGCACTTGGTAGAGCTAGGTTTGCGAACCCACGGAGCTAGAGCTGAGTGCCTTTGGGCCAAGGCTTACTGGTGGAGTCGGGTGCCTCTGGGCATTTATTGGCAGAGCTAAAGCAGCTTTGTAACACTTGCCTGAGCAAGGCAGAGGCCGAGGCAAGGCAAAGACTCGCCTGCAGCATGGCTGAGAAGAAGTTGTCCTGATCGAAGAAATGTACCCTAAGCATTCCTGAACTTGAACTGTAACCTGTTATTTCCCTAATAAACCAACCATGAGTATGGTCTGTGTGTTCTGTATGGCCATTGCAACAAATTATCGAACCCAGCAGAGGAGTAGAGAGTGCTATGGGAGGGATGATTGGTGTCAGAATTGGTAAAGATGGCAAAGAGAGAAGACATGTCTGACCTCCACCTCATAGGAATCAGCCTTGGGCTGTTGATTCTCCTTCCCCCTCATGAAGTTAGAGGACATCAGACCCCCCCCCCCACGCACCATTTTTACAGTGTGCATATGTCTTTGTGTCATTGCTCTGATATCTCTAGGATATGTACCTAGGAATGGGATTTCTGGATCATAAGGTATTTATATTTCTAGCTTTTTGAGGAAGGACTACGCAGTTTTCCATAGTGGTTGTACTGTTTAACAATCCCACCAGCAGTGTGTAAGAGTTTCAGACCCTCCACAATCAGCATCTGCTGTTTTCAATTTTTTTGATCATTGCCATTTTTGTAGGGATAAGATGGTATCTCATTGTAGTTTTGATTTGTGTCTCTCTGATGGCTAATGTTCGCCAGCATCTTTTCATGTATTTGTTGGCTGCCTGAATGTCTTCTTTGGTGAAGTGTCTGTTCATATCCTTTGCCCATTTTTTGATTGGACCCCGTTCTTCTTTTTGACTTGCCATTCATCTGTTTTGTTGAAGAAACAGGGTCATATGTTCTAGAGGATTTCCCGCATTTGGACTTCTTTATTGCAGCCCCATAGCTCTGTGTTCCTTGGTCTGTTGTCTTTTGTAAACAGGTCATTAGATCTAGAGGCTTCATCAGACTTAGATTGGACTTTTAAGGCAAGGATACTTCATAGGTGGTGCCCCACTTCAGGATTTGTCAGGAGACAAATTATGTTTGGGTGTCTGTTTTTGTGATGTTAAGATTGTGGGTTCAAGTGTTGTCAGTTTGATCCATGAATTATAAAGTTCTCCATTAGCCTTCCACCCTGTGGTTGTAACAGTGTGATGATCATTGCCTAGATCTGGCGTTAAGTGTTTTGAGCAGAGGAGTCACATGATTTGCTTCTCTGTTGATAATAGAGCATAGAGGGTGGTGGGGAGCAAGGAGAGCACGAGGGGGCTCTTGCACTAATCCAGGTGAGACGCCCAGGTGAAATGGTGGGATTCCGGGTATGTTGTGAAGATAGGTCCAACAAGATTTGCTGATAGATTGGATTAGGGATATGAGAGAGAGCACGCACTCAGAATCCAGGGTTGGTCTGATTAACTGAAAGGTGAAATTGCTATTTATTGTAATGGGGAAAGCAGTGGGAGGACTAGGCTTTGCAGCAAAGATTAGGACTTTGGTTTTGGACACATTGTTTGACTTGCATTTTAGATACTCAAGTACAGATATTGAGTAGGAGGTTGGACAATAGAGTCTAGTGTTCATGGAAGATAAATATTTCAGTTCTTTAGTGTTGTTGTTGTTGGGTGCTGTCATTGAGTTGAATCCGACTCATAGTGACCCTATGTGACAGAGTAGACCTTTCCCATAGTTTTCCTAGGTTGTAATCTTTAGGGAAGCAGATCACCAGGCCTTTCTCCCATGGAGCTTCCGGGTGGGTTCAAACCACCAACGTTTTGGTTAGCAGCCAAGTCCTTAAGCATAGAGATAGTATTTAATTTAAAGTCTTGGGTCCAAATGACATCACCAGGAAGTGAGTGCAGAGCGAGAAGTTTCAAGGAGGGAGCCCAGAGTCACTCCAACACTGGATGCCAGGATGCAAGAACTGGCCAAGGAAATGAGAAGGAGTGGTGAGCAAGGTAGGAAGAGGATCAGGAGTGTGGTGTCCCAGAAGTCAGAGGAAGAAAGTGCTTCAAGGAGGAAGGAATGATTAAGTGCCTCTGTCTGTATGAACCCAGAGGAATGGCCTTGTTCAGAGCACTGGAAGATCTCGGCTCCCTCTTGACATGCTGGTCAATAAATAAGCATTGCTTTGAATAGAATTGTGTCCCCCAAAACATGTTGAAATCCTAGCCCCTGTACCTGTGAATGTGATCCTGTCTGTAATGTTAATGAGGTCATGCAGGAGAAGGGTGAGTCCTAAACTTAATCCCTTTTGAGTGATGTCTTATAAAAAGATAAAGTAGACTTGGAGAGAGGCACACACATAGGGTGAAGACAGATACGTGTGAAGATCCCTCTACAAGTTATGGAATGTCAAGGAATGCTTGGGGCTACAGACATAGACCCTCCCCTAGAGGTAACGCACTGATACAGACTTCCAGCCTCCAAAACTGTGAGACAACAAATCCCTCTTTAAAGCTACCCATTTGTGGTGTTTTTGTTATGGCAGCCCTAGCAAACTAAGACAGATAAGCTTTACCAGATATATCCATCCAGACCTTACAGGGCAAAACATTTTACTCTGCTAACTTCAGTCCCTTGAATTTTGGAGAAGAAAAAAGGGAAAATCTTCATCACTTTCACTCAAAATCATTAATTGTGTGGTGAATAAATACAGTTATTGTATTAGAGAAAGTCTATGCATTTAGGCAAATACATCTTCTAAAACTTGATTATTCAGTTTTAAGAATAGGCCTGGGCGTGAGGTGATGCTTTTCAAGAATCTTGTAGGCATGCATAGGAGTAGTTTGGGGAAAAAAAAGTTCTATATTTTTTATTATGAAAAAAAATGGAGCAAAAACTCCTTTGTAAGATAAAACAGAAGTTAAAGCTCTATAAATCTTGTCTGTTTTTGTTTTCAGTTTTTAACAAACTTTATTTTAAAATAATTATTGATTCACAGGCAGTTGTAAAGATAGTACAGAGAGGTGCTGTGAACCCTTCATCCTGTTTCCCCCAATGGTTACTTCTTACACAAGTATAATGCAATAGCCAAACTAGGAAATTGACATTGGTAAGATGTGTATGAATGCCATTTTATCCCATGTGTAGATTCCTGTAACTAAGACCACCAACAAGATACAGAACTATTGCATCATCACAAAGATCTGTCTTGTGCTGCCCCTTCATGTTTACAGCTACCTTCATCCTTCCTCACTACCATCCCTAACTCCTCGTGATCACCAGTCAGATCGCCATCTCTGCAGTTTTGTCATTTGAAGCATGTATGTAAATGGAGTCATGTAGTACGTGACCTGTTGAGATGGGCTTTCTTCACTCAGTACAATTCCCTTAAGGTCCATCCACATTGTCGCATGTGTCAATCCTTTGTTCCTTTTTATTGCTGAATAATATTCCGTAGTATGGATGTACCAGTTTGTTTAACTATTCAACCATTGTAGGACATTTTGTTTCTCTCCAGTTATTGGCTATTACAAATGAAGTTGGTATGAATAGTCACGTGCAGGTTTCTGTGTGAACCTAAGTTTTTATTTCTCTGTGATAAATGCCCGACAGTGTGATTGCTGGGTCCTATGGTAAGTGTGGTTTTAAAACACGGAGAAACTTGCCCTGTAGAGGGAAGCCCTGTAAGGAAAGCAATCAGATCCCTGCATGTGGGGCCACATCAGTCCTGTCTCCCACACAGTGCTTCTTCGGATAACCTCTGTTTATCAGGCTCAAAGCCTGGGCCTCCTTCCATACCACTGATGTTCTTCTGTGTATGCGTGGGATCACGGAAGGGTCACTTACTTTCTTTGAGCCCTGTTTTTAGTTTATGTATGTAGTCTGCGTTGTCTTTCCTGTTGACCTCCTCTTCATCCTTTGATCACATTGAGGTGAGTATTGTTTATGTATAGTTATGTTCTTTTTCAGGTAACAGGTAGAAGCAAACACGTTAACCCGCAAGCACGTTCCTCTTGTTTACATCTCTGTATGATTCAGTCTGTCAGTACCTCAGCTCTGTGTTGTCTCAGCTTTAGTATTTGCTTATACTTAAAACCCCAAAAACCCACTGCTGTCGAGTCGATACTGACTCATCGTGACCCTGTAGGACAGAGTAGAACTGCCCCACAGGGTTTCCAAGGCTGTAAATCTTTATGGAAGCAGACTGCCACGTCTTTCTCCTTCGGAGTGGCTGGTGCGTTTGAACCTTCTACCTTTTGATGTCTTATCTACATTTTAAAGATGAAAAAATAGAGGCTTAGAGAAAGTCAGTTACTGGCTCAAGGTCACACTACTTCGTTATACTTTGGTATTTTGGAATTGAAAAAAAATTTATTACATTTAGATGCTGTTTGGATGAGGCATACCAAAAAAACAAAAAACCAAATCCATTGTCATCAAGTCAATTCCAGCTCACAGGGACCCTACAGGACAGAGGACAACTGCCCTATAGGGTTTCTGAGGCTATAATCTTTATGGCAGCAGACTGCCACATCTTTCTCCCGCGGAGTGACTCGTGAGTTTGAACTGTTGACCTTTTGGTTAGCAACTGACTGCTTAACCACTGTACCACCAGGGCTCCTTGAATGACGCATACTGGATGATAAAAATAAATTCAAAGAGAGTGGTGGAACATGAGTCTTTGTGGAAAGTTCTAGATTTTTAAAGAAATTTTAATCCATGATCCCCTTCATTTTTCATAGAAATATTCATTACTGTTTTAAAGTTTTACTGTTCTGCCTCCCTTCCCTGCAGCCTGCTAAATATCGCATGAGCTCTGGAGCTAGAAAAGTTTGCTTTGAATCCTAGATCTGCTACCAGCCAGCTGTGTAGGTTTGGGCAAGCCTTTGACTTTGTTTCCCATCTGTACACTGGAGCCAGCAGCACGTACCTGGCAGTGTAGGGTACGAATGGATGCCTCTACAGCCCTCAGTGTAGGGTCAGGGATTGGTGCCAAATTACTGGTCATCATTGTGCTGGTGGTGTTGGCTAACTCTTTACCAGTCCTTGATTTTTTTTTTCCTTTCTCTAGATTGTTCTGTTGTGGTACTTTCACTACTCCTACTGTCTTTCTCTTCTCTGTACCTATTTATTTATCCAGTACGGGAAAATGAGAGGATTTTTAGATTTGTCTTTTTTCAACTTTCCCATTAGTAAATTCTTTTAAAGGTTTTTGTTTTTAATCCAATGAAAAAGTGTAAATTAAAATATTTTATAAGTAAATTCAACTACGTTCAAAAGTGCATAATATTCTGAATTATCTGTGTATCAAGGAATTAGTAATACATTAAAGCATAGTGTATATTATTTAACTGTTTTTTTTTTTAGTTATTTATAGATTAACATGCAGTTGTAAGAAATAATATGGAGAGATCCTGGGTACCCTTTACCCAGTTTCCCTCAGTCATAACAACTTGCATAACTATTATACAGTATCACAAGCAGGATAGTGAAATTGACATTGATTCAATCCACTAATCATATTCAGATTTTGTCAGTGTTCCCTTTATCTGTGACCCCTTTTTCCTATACTTTCAGTGCCTTTGTTTACAGGAGGACTTGTAGCCTGTGTTCCTTTGAGCCCTGTAGGCGTCAAATGCCAGCTCCCTCTAGTCTTCTAGACCTAATCAAAGGGAGGTGGCCTCTTCTCCCCATTTCTTTTTTTTAAACAGCCTGACTGAGATTTAATCCACGTACCATACGATTCACCCATTTACAGTGTGCATGCAATTCGTATTTTAGCGTATTCACAGACATGTGCGACCATTACTGCAGTCAATTTTAGGATGGTTTCATTCATCACCACCAAAAAAGACCCTTTAGCTATATCTCCCCTTTGCCCCCCAATCCCTCTCCCAGTCCTAAGCAACCACTAATCTAGCTTCTGTCTCTGTAGATTTACCTATTCTGGACATTTGATGTAAATGGAATCATATAATATTTGTCCTTTTGTGTCTGGCTTCTTTGACTCAGATAATGTTTTCAAGTTCACCCTTGAATGTGTCAGTTCTTCATTATTTTTTATGGCTGAATAATATTCCATTGTATACACATACCACATTTTATTTGTCCACTCATCAGCTGATAGACATTTGGGTTGTTTCAACCTTTTGGCTATTGTGAATAGTGCTGCTGTGGCGTCTTTTACAAGTTTTTATGTGGACATATGTTTTTACTTCTCTTGAGTATATACCTAGGAGTGGAATTTCTGGGTTATATGATAACTCTGTTTAACTGCTTGAGGAAATGCCAGACTGTGTTTCATTTTCTTTACACATGGAAATCTAGTCATCCTTCAAGTGTAGGTACACTTAGTTGGGTAAAAAGAAAACATATTTTTGTATTACTGTTTTTTTTCTAAGTCTTACTCAGTTTTCTAATATATTCATATATTATACATATATATATGGATAAGGTTTGAAGTGGAACATGTCTAGAGCAGTGGTCTCCAAAGTGGAGGGGTATACCTTTAGGGTATAAGATGATTCGTTGGGAAGCAAGAATAAAGTGCTATTTTATGTGTGGAGCCCCTGGGTAGTGCAAATGGTTAACATGCTTGGCTGCTAACTGAAAGCTCGGAGGTTTGAATCCAGCCAGAGGTGACTCGGAAGAAAGGCCTGGTGATCTACTTCTGAAAAATCTGCTATTGAAAGCCTTATGGAGCACAGTTCTACTCTGACACACATGGGATCACCACAACTCGGTGCCAACCATTTTTTTCCTTTGGCTTATAATTACGTAGTGTATTAGAATAGCGGTACATGGATCACCGAAAAACCAAACTTGATGCTGTCTAGTCGATTCCAACTCATGGCGACCCCGTGTGTTAGAGAGTAGAACTGCTCCGTAGGGTTTTCTTGGCTGTAATCTTTTTATTGTTATTATTATTGTTGTAGTTTAAATGAAGTTTACATTTCAAGCTACTCTCCCATACAAAATTTTATATATACATTGTTATGTGACCCTCATTGCTCTCCCTATACTGTGACAGCACATTCCTCCTTCCCACCCCCGAGTCCCCATGTCCATTCAACCAGCTCCTGACCCCTCTGCCTTCCCATCTCACCTCTGGACAGAAGCTGCCTGTTTAGTCTCTTGTATCTACTTGAGCTAAGAGGCATACTCCTCACCAGTATCACTTTATGTCCCACAGTCCGGTCCAATCCCTGTCTAAAGAGTTGGCCTTGGAAATTGTTTTAGTTCTGGGCTGATAGAGAATCCAGGGGCCACACTTTCCAGGGTTCCTCCAGTCTCAATCACACCATTAAGTCTGGTCTTCTTATTAGAATTTGAGTTGTGCACCCCATCTTTCTGCTGCTCCATCAGGGATTCTCTGTTGTGTTCCCTGTCAGGGTGGTCATTGGTGGTAGTCGGGCACCATCTAGTTCTTCTGGTCTCGGACTGATGAAGTCTCTGGTTTATATGGCCCTTTCTGTCTCTTGGGCTACTACTTTCCTTGTGTCTTTGGTGTTCTTCATTCTCCTTTACTCCAGGTGATTGGGACCAATTGATGCATGTTAGATGGCTGCTTGCAAGCTTTTAAGACCCCAGATGCCACTCACCAAAGTAGGATGCAGAACATTTTCTTAATAAGCTTTGTTACGCCAGTTGACCTTGATGTCCCCAGACCCCTACCCCTGCTACTCTGTCTCTCAAAGTGTTTGATTGTATTCAGGAAACTTCTTAGCTTTGGTTTAGTCCAGTTGTGCTGACTTCCCCTGTAGTGTGTCCTGTCCTTCCCTTCGCCTAAGATGATTCTTATCTACTATCTAGTTAGTAAATAACCCTCACCCTCTCTCCTCACCCTTGTAACCATCAAAGAATGCTTTCTTCTGTGTTTAAACCTTTTTTTTGAGTTTTTATAATAGTTTGGCTGTAATCTTAACAGAAGCAGATCATCAGGCCTTTCTTCTGCAGTGGTGCTGGGTGAGTTGGAATTGCCAACCTTTAGATTATCAGCTAACCGCAAACCACTCACACTGCTTGGGGACCTTGTACATGTACATGATTTATACATAAATATTCACATACTGGAGATGCATATGCCCAGCTTTTTTTTTTAAATCAAATATTGAAGAGTAATTTTACAATTCTGGGGACCACTGTTCCAGGGACACAGAATCAGACGTAGCTATGTGGTTCTTAATCCTGTGTTTTGTGACACGTCTGATGGGAAAATTCTTTCAATTACTTTGCTAATGACATTGAAAATAATCCTGCTCATTTCAGGATTCACATGGAGAACATGTGAATACGGGTGGAAAGAGATTTGGATCAGGTGTCAGGTTTTTCTTTTTGCCCTTGTTCTGCTAAGTACTAATGGTGAAACCCTGGGCAAGTCCCTGAACAGTCTGCATTTCAGTTCTCACGTCACCATCACACCTGAAATACTGCAGGTAGCGTTATGCAGAATGAGAGTTGTAGGTCCGACACATGCAGTGACCATAGGAAGTTTGTCATTTGTGTGTCTTGGGCAATCCCCCGGCTTTTAGGTGAAACGAACAGTGTTCCCCAATCTTTGCATTTGCTGAGTCTTCCCCTTCTCAGCCCCACCTCTCCTATTTCTCTTGATTTATGTTGTTCTTCCTCCATGTTCTTCTGACAGATGACTTTCAAAATTAAGAGTCATTGCTGTGGACTCAATCTGTCAGAGAGGAGCCCATGTGATGCCACCAGTCACCACTGCAGTATAGCTCTACTTCCTTCCCGGTGTTTTCATTATTAGAACACAGTGTTTGGCACATGCTGTGGTTGAGGTGCAACCATGTGAAAATCGCCGTTCACCCTGATTCCTAGCCACTGTTGCAGAAGTTGCGGAGTCATCTTATTAGGTGTCTTAATGGCTTCTGTTTGCTGTATGATAATTTTAGAGTCCATCGACATCTGTGGGGATGTGAATCTTTGAGTAAAGTCAAAGCATAAAGGGAAGTAGATCTAGAGAGAGGCGGTAAGAGGCTCTGGGGAACTGTGTTAACCAAGCCGCTTGCATGCTGTGGGGTGAGGGACCTAGTGTCCCCTAAGTAATCTTGCCTTTGTCCTTGGCTCTGGAGAAATAACCCTTGGAGTAATTGGGGCGCCTTCGTCTGGGACTTGCAGGCCACACCTGAGGCTTTGTGCTGGCGAGTAGGGGCTGGCCAAACCAGAAAAGACTCACCTGGGAGGCTGATGTTAGCCATCCTCAGGAGGCATGATCAGCTTATCATGCAGGACTGGCCAGTAAAAGCCTGGAACACTTAAGGCTCAGAGAGCTTCCTGGTTGGTGAAGAGAGGGTGAGTGCCCTCTCCAAAGACAAGGAAGCTCCACGTTGGGAACCTTTCCGGACCTCGCCCATTCATTCTTCCTTATCCTGACTTATATCCTTTTACTATAATAAAATGGGTAGTCGTAAGTATAGTATCTTCCATGAGTTCTACGAGTTGTTCCAGCAAATTAACAAACCCAAGGATGGTGTCCTCTTAACTTGTAAGGTCTGACCTAGCCTAGGTGACTGGGGACACAGAGTGCCATGTGGGCGGCTGGCGTCAGAAATGATGGAGAAGTAGGAAAGCGGGGATATGATTGATCTCTGCCTTCTGCAAATCAGCTTTTGCTGATCCTCATCTATGAAACAAACATCATATGTGCTATGGGTAATGATTTATTCCTTCTCTGTCCACTGGCATTTGTTTATTGCTGGGCATGCTTAGTATGATACCATAAAATTGATAAAAATAAATTGTACCTTTCACCCTTAGCTCTTATCATTTGTGGTTTCTATTCTCTAATATCCTTTATTCTAAGGAAGTAGTTAACAGATGTTTTAGGTTGTGATCTCTCATTTCTTCTTCAGGATGGCATCTCTTCTTGATCTTCTTTAATGGGCAGCAGGAATAACCAACATTAGCATACTTAGGTACTATGTGTTAGTTTGTTCATTCATTCCTTCATTCATTCACTCAAAGAATATGCATTGAGCACCTACTATGTGCTGCTGTTTTAGGTTCTGGGGCCAGAGCAGTGTCCAGAATAAACAACTATTTGCCCTCATAGAGTTTACATTCTACTGGGTGTTTAGGCACTGAGATTAAATGAAATGGGGATAAGGACCAAGGAGACAAATAGAGCTGGGAATGAGGATGGGAACTGTTAAGAGGGGCCATTTTTTATAGGGAGGTCACGAAAGGCCCTCCCGAGATGGGTCTTTACTCAGATAGGACTCCCTAGGATGTGCAAATGGTTAATGCACTCAGCTGCTAACTGAAAGGTTGGAGGTTCAAGTCTATCCAGAGGTGCCTCAGAAGAAAGGCCTGGTGATCTCGTTCCAAAAAATCAACAATTGAAAACCCTGTGGAGTGCAGTTCTACTTTGACATGTAAGGTTGTCAGGAGTCAGAATCCACGTGACGGAAACTGGTGCTGGTTACTCAGACACCCCCAGGTTACACCGTCAGTGAGCAGGCAGTGTCAGGACAGAGAAAATCCTATTTTACTGTCAGCTCTGACCTGCTGGTGCCTTTTCATGGAACAGCTTTAAGACTGTCAGGACTATAAGGAGCCAGAGCTGCTCAGCCACCATCAAGGTGCCGGCTGCTTGTCGTCTGAAAGACATTTGTGAGGTCACTATAGAGGTCATGGTGGCTGCTGCCCACCTGAGGCATCTGGCTCTCTGCAGAGGCTGCGGCTTTACAGGCCATGTCGTGGTCCTAGGGATGAGATAGTTCCCAGTGTGGCATTGGCTCTGATAGGCAGGGGCCCATCCACAATGACCCGGCTGGGCATCAGCAGCAGAGAGGGGTGGTCAGGCCCTGCAGTCTCCCCTTTGTCTTGGGCCTTTGCTGCTGCATGTATGGTAGCTAGTATCTGGCCTGTGCTTAGCCCTCGGTCCCAGTAGGAAAATCTTGTTAGGAATGATGGTAAGCGGTGGAATTTGATTTCTCTTCCTTTAAAATGGTTTTTGGGGATCGACTTTATCTTTGTAGCCAAGGGTCTCTGATTCAGAGAGCCCCATTTATTGTGGCAGGGAGTATGTTGAGAAGATGCCAAGCATTGATTAACCTGTACTGCCTTCAGTACCTGATGGAGCCCTGGTGGCACACTGGTTAAGTGCTTGGCTGCTAAACAAAATGTCGGCAGTTCAAATCCACCAGGCACTCCTTGGAAACCCTGTGGGGCAGTTCTACTCTGTCCTGTAGGGTTGCTATGAGTCGGAATCAACTTGATGGCAACATGTTTGGTTATTTGGGGGTGAGTACCTGATACATGTGAATGTATGTGTTTATTCACTATCTCCCCTCCACCAGACTGTACACTGCTGAAGGCAGAAAGCCTATATATAGTAGTCACCACTATCACCCCAGTGCTACTAAAACAAAAACGTTGCCTGGCATGTAGTAGATGCTCAGTGAATGAATAAATGTATATAGTGGTTAAGTGCTATGGCTGCTAATCAAGAGGTCGGCAGTTCAGATCCACCAGGCGCTCCTTGGAAACTCTATGGGGCAATTCTGCCCTGTCGTGTAGGGTCGCTATGAGTTGGAATCAACTTGATGGCAATGGGTTTATATATTTTTTAAATATATATATATATATATTTAAAGAACAGAAATGTATTTTCTCACAGTCCTGGAGGCTGGAAGTCCACATCAGTGTCTCAGTTGTTTCAGTTCCTTCTATGGGCCTCTCTTCTACTTTGTGGTGTCTGCCGGTGTTCCTCGGCATCTGGCTTCCCCGAGTGTTTCCGTGTCTGTTCTGCTCTGTTCATAACTCAGAAGTGATGAGGTTTAGGACCCATCCTACTCCAGTATGGCCTCATTAGCATCATGGGAGAAAAACCCTGTTTCCAAATAGGGTCACCTCCACAGGTACCAGTACCAGAAATTCCACTTATATTTTTTGAGGGGACACAATTCAATCTGTAACAGACATGATTGCTTTTAGAATAGGAGGGTGCAAAATTAAAGGCAGTAAGCATTTGGTGGTTATAGATTATGTTTCAGTGGATATTTTTTAATTAACAGACTACAAGCAATATGGAGACAAGCAGCAAGCCCAGGGACTGTATGCGGTGTCTCATGAATTAACCCGCTGCCTTAAAGATGGAGAAAGGAAGGTGTTGACCTGCTCTCTCAGGGCCTGGGCCTTATTTCAGATCCTCACTCTCTCTAGTGTGTCATTCTGCCTCTCAGAGAAACTCATGCTCCCTAATGAGTGTCCACCCTGGGTTTCCATCCTCTCTCTGCCACTACGCAGCTGTGACCTTGAGCATGGCATTGACTCTCCTGGGTCTATTCCAGCTCTGAAATGTTCTGATTTTATAACCTGGCCAAGCCAGCACCTGCTGGTTATTTTTGTGAAGCAACATGTTTCTAGAAGGAAGTGGAGCAAGCAGTTGCTTCTGAAGATTGCTTTTTATAAGGAAGTCTGTTTTTGCTCAATGCTGTTTGGTCACTTCTGTATCTGGGAGGCTCATAAACAACATTCTCTTGGAAGTGTTAACTTTAATCTGACTATGTTTTATAAAAAAACAGTGAACACTGTTAGTTTCCATTTGTTTGAGGCTGTATATTTTTCATGTGGTTTTATATGCGTAATCATCTCCCCCAAACAAGAAAGATATACGATGTGTCAAGAATTGAGAGTAAAACGTGACTCACTTCTATAGCTCCATCCTGTTGGAAATAATGAGATTATCATGAGCTATGGACTCAGAACTGAGATTGGAACTAACAAGAGAGAAGTCAACACAAAACAACATGAACAAAAATGTTCACTGATGTATTTTTTATAATAGTGAACGGAACATTTCCTGCTTCTGGAAATGAAGTAGTTTGGGCGGGGCTTAGCAAGGTAAGAGCTCTTCATGTACTCTAGACTTCTGTGTTCTTGGCATTTTGTAAAAACATACTCACGGTTTCCTATTATAATCATTAGAGAGGAAAAGATGTATGACAAAGAGAAATTGGGGCACAAGGCAGCATTTGGGGTCAGGAAAAGGGGATGAAGCACTTTGGGGTAGTTAGTTCTGGCAGTTCCCATGGTCCTATCCTGTGACACTTTGTGAATGGTGGTTTGGGGCTTGTACAGTATTTTCAGGATGTATTTATGTATTTAAAAAATATTTCAGAAACTTCATCTTGATCTTTCTTAGAACTTTTTTTTTAATTTGAACTAGATTTAAGATGAAGTAAGTATTGAAAACTAGCACTGAAAATCAAGTAGAGATTAATTACTTAATTCACTGTATAATAGCTTTCTAGATAAAAAGCCAGAGAAAAGTTTGGAAGGAGATTTTCAAGAAAGAAAATGGAACTGGACTATTGGGAAGCCAAAGTAATTTAAAGGTTTATTCTGGTTGTTTCCTTTTTACGATGTAATAAAACCCTTCAATCCTTCCCAGTTCGTCTCTGTGTATAGAATTTAAGCTCAAGCAAACAGCAACATGGAGATTTTTTTTTAGTCTATATGTGCTAATCCAATGAAGTGAATAAAACCAAATTATGGTTTTGGTAAAAGCAGAATGTAGTTTAGGAAAATCTATCCCAACTTAGGTCACTTGTTAGTGGCCAGAGGTTAAATAACAAATGCCAAATTGATCCAGAGCATTGGAGCATCCATTTCATCATTTCGAGCCATCAGCAGAGAATAAGTGTGGAGGAAACATCAGCAAGAAGATGTGACCTAGGACCAAGGACCCGCAAATTAAGAAAACCCAAGGACATGTAGTCCACTTTTCACATGTACCTTCTTTTGGCCTATTTGAACTTAGACCTTATCATTGCAAGCACTGGGTGAGAAATATTTCCTATCTTTAGGAAACACGGATTCACTTCTATCCCTGTGTGAATAATTCTGCTCAGTAGTAGAACAGTTGCATCTGCCATAGAAGCCTTTTCTCTGGCTCTGACTTTATTGAATTTATTCTGCATTCAATAAACATTTATTGAACCCCTATATGAGTCCCTGGGTGGTGCAAATGGTTAATACCTTCGGCTGCTAGCCCAAAGGCTGGGGGTTCGCGCTTAGCCACTGGTGCCTTGGAAGAAAGACCTGGTGATCTACTTCTGAAAAATCAGCCACTGAAAACACTATGGAACACAGTTCTACTCCGACACACTCAGGTCGCCACAAGTCAGAGTTCACACAACAGCAACTAGTTTTTATATACAACACTTCTAGGTATGGGGGATGTGACCTGGAGAACAGACCAGACTCTTGCTTACCTGAAGGGCTTTATTACCTTGTAAAAAGGAAACAACCAGAATAAACCTTTAAGTTACTTTGGCTTCTGTGGTGCGATTAATTACTTTTGTGTGTGGCCTTTCTAGCCTTGGTCTTTTAACTCCTACCCAGGTGATTGTGTGATAGGGTAGTTGTGGGCTACTAAGGTAGTTGGTCAGTTTTGTATTAAAAGAGAGCCAATTCCAGAGCAGAGAGGAAGATCGCATCACCATCAAGGAAGAACAGCCAGGAGCCAGTGCTGGGAGGCTCCTGGGACCAGGAGACAGAGAGAAAGCGAGCTGTAACCCTGAAGACTGTAAGAAGAAGTGGCATGAGACACCTGGCAGCAGGACACGGCATGTTGGGCTTCCCGGCCGACAGAGAGAAAGCTGAGGGCCTTTGGGGAGAGGCCGAGAGCCAGAGAGAGGCGTGCCTGAGCATGGCTGGGGAGAGGCTGTCCTGATGGAAGAACCATATCCTGAGTGTTCTTGAGCCTGAATTGTAACTGTTACTTCCCTAATAAACCCCATAATTGTGAGTATGATCTGTGAGTTCTGTGTGGCCATTGCAATGAATTATCGAATCCAGTAGAGAGTGCTGTGGGAGGGACGGTTGGTGTCAGAATTGGTAAAGATGGCAGAGAGAAGAGGCTTGTCTGGCTTCCGCCTCATGGGAGTTGGCCTTGTGCTGTTGATCTTGGTTCTCCTTCCCCCTTGTGGGGTTGGAGGAGGTCAAACTCCTCTCCCAAACCATTTTTACAGCTTCCCAGTAGTCTAGTTCGACTTTCTTTACAGTTGGGGCAGAGTGACAGTCACAGGGCTAAAACTCCAGGAAGTGAAAACCACCGCGATGAAAATTAAACAGGGTGATGTGATGGCAAGTGTGTGAGGAGCAACACTTGAAAGAGTGTAGTACGGGAAGTGGCGGGGAAAGACTTCTTGGAGGAAGCAGTTCATACGCTAGGCCTGCATGTCAGAGAGGAATCAGGTGTGTGATCATTTGGGGAAGGAGCATTCCAAACAGAGGCAACTGAAACAGTCCTCCAAGAGTGGGGATGAGCTTAGCGGCTCAGGAGCTTGCTGTTGGTTGGACGGAGAGGTATGAGAGGGGTCTGCAGGGGCAAGAGCGAGTCCGGCTTTAAGGACAAAGTAAAGAGTTTGGATTTCATTCTAGGAGTGATGGGAAGCCATTGGGGGGGTTATTTAGGAGAATGACGTTTTTAGAAGACCCACGGGACACTTCTTGATTGTAGGTAGGTGAGAGTAGAAGTGGGGAAACCGTTGAGAAGTATGGCAGGATGTCCAGGTGGGAGAAGTTGGTGACTTAGACTAGGGTGATGACTCTAGACGTAAACTCGCTGCTGGATTAAAGGTGACGATTTAGGGAAAGACAGGATTTAGGGAAAGACTCCTAGGTTTTTGGCTTGAGCGACTGAGAGGTATATTTCTGGAGATGGGGAGAACCAGGAGAGGAGGAGGTCTGGGGGAAATCAGTGTCTGTTCTGAATGGATCCAGTTTAGGATGCCACTAGGCAAATGTTAAACGGGCAGTAAGATATGCCAGCCTGCAGTTCAGCTGGGAGGTCAGGAATGGAGATACACACGTGGGAGATGTCTGCATACATACCCTTTGTGGTCCAGTTGATTCAGACTCATGTGACCCCATGTGTTACAGAGTAGAACTGCTCCATAGGGTTTTCTTGGCTCTAATATTTACAGAAGCAGATCACCAGGCCTTTCTTCCACAGTGCTGCGGGATGGGTTCCAGCCACCCACCTTTTGGTTAGCAAACCGTTTGCACCACCTGGGGACCTACACATAGTGATGATATTGAAAGCCATGGAACTGAGACCATCGTCTTGCACTGGCCACTGTGCCTATGTGCACACAACCATTCAGTAGGCTGAATTGGTCTAAACAGACCGCCTCTGGGTCTAGACCTTCCCCTGGCTGCACTTGGTTTTGTCATTGAGGTTGCTTTTAGCTTTGCAATGTGAAGGGCGGGGAGAAGAGTGAAAAGAAACATTTGCGGGGCCGGTCATTACAGTTACAGGAGTGCTTCTCAATTTGTGCAGCTCTCTCCATGTTTTACCTCCTTGGCTTTGAGAGCAGACATTTATTTTCTCACAGTTCTGGACACTTAAAGTCCAAATCAGGGTATCGACTGTTGATTCCTTCCTCGCTGGTAGCCCTTGGGGTTCTTTGGTTCCTTGTCTTGTAGGCAGGTTTAGGGTTAGTTGTTTCTATACCCACAGTGGCTCCATGGGAGAAAAGACCTGGCCATCTGCTCCCGTAAGGATTACAGCCAAGGAACCCCTGTGGGGCAGTTCTGCTCTGTCACATGGAGTCATTATGAGTCGGAATGACTTGATGGCACACCACCACCACCACCACCACCACTACCACCACCACATAGTCAGTACAGGAATTTAAAGTCTGTGTTTGGTCTATTTATCTATAATGAAGTTACTGATATGAATGGGTTTCAGTGCATCATCTTGCTAATTGTTTTCGGTGTGTTCTTTTGTGACTGGCTTCTTTCACTCAGCACAATTTTTTTGAGATCCATGTTGTTGCATATGTCGGTATTTCATTACTTTTTATTGTTGAGTAGTATTCCATTTTATGGCTATGCCATATTTTGTTTATTGCACATTTTAATCATCACCTCACTTAACTAAAGCTAAAAACTGAGCTAAACAGTGGGTGAACCACTTTAAAGTTTATCGAATTATTATCTCATAAAGAATGAGCATTGATAGCACATAGCTATTTATAATAAGTAACAGCTGTTTATAATAAATTTTAAATAATATTTAGTAAACATGGCAAATATTTGATGTTTAATATTTAATGTTAAATAGTAATTATTTAGTATTTAAATGTTTCTCGTAGGCAGCATATCAACCGTGGTTTTTTATCCATTCTGACACTCTCTGTCTCTTTATTGGTGCATTTAGTCCATTTACATTCAGCGTAATTATTGATAGATATGAGTTTAGTGCTTTTGTCATTTTGATGTATTTTTTGGGGGGAGGTTGTTGACAGTTACTTTGTTCAACTTAATTTTCTCTGCTGAGTCATTTTTCTTCACGTATTTTCTTTTCATCTTTTTCATTGTTGTTGATTTTGTATTTGCTGAGTCTTTATGTTTTTCTTATTTTTTATTTTGATGTATAGGATTGTTAGTTTCCTTTGTGGTTACCTTAATATTTACCCCTGTTTTTCTAGGTTTAAACCAGTCTTTTATTTCTTTATGTTGCCTTGACTTCCTCTCCATATGGAAGATCTATGACTACATTATTTAGTATTTAAATGTTAAAGTAACAGATATTAAAGTAAATATTTAACATGAAGCTGTACATTTTTTTAATGAAGCAAAGTGCTGCTGACACCCCCTAATGTTTTATATGTCACTCATCTACTTTGTTGAAGTACAAAAAAATTAAATAAAAATAAGAAAATTTGAAACTGTGTCTTTACTTCCAACTAGTATTCCCATTTTGGGTTTGATATTTAATTGGAATAATTGTGATGTGTGAATGTTTTACCTTTTTCTGTGATTTACCAGTCTTCTGAGGCTTCTTCAATTGTTTGTATTCTTTGAAAAACCTTTCCTGTACACAGTAGTTAAGAGCTCGACTGCTAACCAAAAGACCAGCAGCTGGAATCTACCAGCCACTCCTTGGAAACCCTATGGGCAGCTCTACTTTGTCTTATAGGGTCGCTCTGAGTCAGGATGGCAATGGGGTTTTTAATACCAGTGTCAGGCCTCCTATGTTTGCTGCCAGTTTTATGGCTTTTTTGTTTGTTTGGACTTGTAAACCCAAGTGGAGTTTATTGTGTTCTGTGAGGTGAAGTACAAACTTTTCTTTTTCCTCCTCAAAATAATTTGGAGTTTAAAATATGATGGAACACCTATTTCTCTGAATGATGCTTGTTTATTGCAGATAAGCCCTCCAGATCTCCAGCTGGCCATGTGGTGAATTCAAGTCCCCAGCAGCCACCAGAGAACGCCTCCTCTGTTTTGAATGGGGTCACACCAGCCCCGAGCCTGGAAAGATGGAGTTGCAGTCTACAGGCCAGCAGGAGACTTCCGTGGACCCCTGGGAAAGGATCAGGGATGACTCTATCGACGTCGATGGTTCGCCCTGCCTCTCGGACTCTGACCACTCTCCTTCCCCCGTAGACGTCCCGTTCTCGAGGCACAAAGTCACCTGGATTAACACCCAGGGTGTGCAGCCACCGTTGCAGGATTTGCGCCCCCCGGTGGCAATCACGGGGAAGAGCGAGAGCCACTTTGTAGCTGACGCTGCTTCTTCCTTGGGCTCTTCGCCGTCATCCCTTGGGAACTCCCCGACAGAGACACCATTGTTGGAGGACGCTCTGCAGCACCCCCTGGGCAGTTGCTTTGCCTGTGGCTCCTGTGAAAAGAGTAGAGACTTGTCTTTGAGCTCAACGAAAGAGCGGGCTGTGCTCCCAGGAAGTTCTCTTCAGGGGTCTGTGTTCACTAACTCTGAGATTTTGGCCACTTCCCCGTGTCCTGAGGCAGACGGTGCGTTCATCGCGCCTTTCCACCCAACAGCTTCCACTGATGACGGTAACTTTCGTCCAGGACTTCCTCATTCCTGTCTGTTCTCGTACTTGCTTTGCCTTATCATCTTCCCCATGAGAACAAAGTTTGCATTTTGAGTTTCCATTTTGACTAGAAGCCAGTAGATTAATTAGCTCATTTAATACTGTCTTTGGCCCAGCTACCTGGGGTGGTCAAACAGTGAAAGCAAGTGTTTTCTTTCTCCTTAGACTGTAGGGAAAATGCCCCCTTTTTTGCTCAACATAAATGCATTGCCATCGAGTTGAATCCGACTCATAGTGACCCCATCCGTGTTAGAGTAGAACTGTGCTCCGTAGGGTTTGTAATGGCTGATTTTTCAGAAGTAGACGGCCAGGCCTTTCTTCTGAGGCACTTCTGGATGGCTTGAACCTCCAATCTTTCAGTTAGCAGCCGAGTGCATTAACTGTTTGTACCGCCCAGGAGCTCCTTAGCTCAAAATAGATAACCAACGCTGTGTCTTGTCTTTGGGCTGGCATATTAAATCATCGGCAAAGGAGAGCTTCAAAAATTTTCTCAGTTCAGTGTGGTTGGTGGAAAATACTTCCAGAAAAGGCAGCTACAGGAGAGCTCTGTTACACACATACTTCTGTAGGAGATTAACCCACCTCAGCTATTAATTTACCTGTACAGGGTGTGACTATAGAATGGCAAGATTTAAAAACAATAATCACATTAGCCCAAAGATGATATAAAAACTGCAACCTGTGGGCCAGATCTAACCAGTCACCTGTTTTTATGAAGTGTGTGTTGTCTATGGCTGTTTTCTTCCCACAATAGCAGAGTCGAGAAGTTGCAGCAAAGATTGTAGACTCTCAAAGCCTGTAGTTTTAGTCCTTTACCAGTCGCTGCTGAGTGGATTCCGACTCATGGGAGTCCCTGGGTGATGCAAACGGTTAATGGCCTGTACTGCTAACTGAAAGGTTACAGGTTCTAGTGCACCCAGAGGCATCTCGGAAGAAAGTCCTGTTGATCTGCTTCTGAAAAAGCAGCCATTGAAAACCGTATGGAGCACAGTTCTACTTTGACATACATGGGGTCACCATGAGTCGGAATCGACTGGAAGGTAACTGGTGTTAGTCCTTTACAGAAAACATTTGCTGACCCCTGATAGCTTCTGAAGCTAAGCTGCTCAAAGCTTCCCATGGAATAGCCCCTTTCTTTCTTTCTTTTTTTTTTTTTATGGAGCAAAATGGTAACCATAATTTTTTTTTTATTGTACTTCAGGTGAAAGTTTACAGAAAAAATAGTTTCTCATGAAACAGTAGTACACATTGTTTTATGACATTGGTTAACAACCCCACGACATGTCAACCCTTTCCCTTCTTGACCTTTTTTTATTTTTTTTGGTGAAAATATACATAGCCAAAGATACACCGTTTCAAAAATTTCTACATGCACAGTTCAGTGACATCGACTACACTCTTCCAATTGTGCTGCCATTCTCACTTTAGATGAAGGTTTACAGAACAAAATAGTTTCTCATTAAACAGTTAGTACACATGTTGCCCTATGACAATGGTTAACAACCTCACAACACATCAACACTATCCTTACTCAACCTCGGGTTCCCTATTACCAGCTTTCCTGTCCCCTTCTGCCTTCTAGCCCTTGTCCCTGGACTGCTGTGCCTCATTGGTCCCATTTGGTTTTATGGGGCTGTCCACTGTCCGGATGAATGGTGAATCTCGGAAGTGACTTCACCACTGAGCTAAAAGGGTGTCTGGGGGCCATACTCTCGGGGTTTCTTCAGTTTCCTTTAGGCCAGTAAATCTGTTTTTTTTTTTTTTGTGAGTTAGAATTTTGTTCTACATCCTTCTCCAGCTCTGTCCAGAACCCCTGTGTTGTGATCCTGTTCAGAGCTGTCAGTGGTGGTAGCCGGGCACCATCTAGCTGTACTGGACTCAGTCTGATGGAGACCATGATAGCTGTGGTCCATTAGTCCTTCAGACTAATCCTTGCCTTGTATCCTGTTCTCTTCATTCTCCCTTGCTCCTGAAGGGATGAGACCAGTGGAGTATCCTAGATGGCTGCTCACAAGCTTTTAAGACCCCAGTCGCTACTCACCAAGGTAGAATGTAGAACATTGCCTTTATAAACTGTGTTATGCCAATTGAGCCAGATGTTCCCTGAGACCATGGTCCCCACAGCCCTCTGCCCAGCAATTCAGTCCCTCAGGGAGTTTGGAGGTGTGTATGGAGCCTCCATGACCTCTCCTTGTACAAGCTGTGCTGGTTTCCCCAGTATTGTGCACTGTCTCACCCTTCACCCAAGATACCACTCATCTATTGCCTATTTAGTATTCCACTCCCCACCCCTCCCATCTCTGGTAACTGACAAAGATTGTTACTTTTTGTGTGTGAGCTTTTTCATGGGTTTTTACAATAGAGGTGTCATACAATATTTGTCGTTTTGTGATTGACTTATTTCACTCAGCATAGTGTCCCCCAGTTTCATCCATGTTATGAGATGCTTCACAGATTCATCATTGTTCTTTCTCGTTGCATAGTACTCCATTGTGTGTATGTACCATAGTTTGTTTATCCATTCATCTGTTGATGGGCATCTAGGTTGTTTCCATCGTTTTGCTATTGTGAACAATGCTGCCATGAACATAGGTGTGCATATGTCTATTCGAGTGACGACTCTTATTTCTCTAGGATATAATCCTAGGAGTGGGATTGCTGGATAGAATGGTATGTCTATTTCTAGCTTTCTAAGGAAGCGCCATATCATTTTCCAAAATGGTTGTATCATTTTGCATTCCCACCAGCAGTGCGTAAAGAGTTCCGATCTCCCCGCAGCCCCTCCAACATTTGTTATTTCCAGTGTTTTTGATTTGTGCCAGTAATGCCGGGGTGAGATGGTATCTCATTGTGGTTTTAATTTGCATTTCTCTAATGGCTAGTGATCACGAGCATTTCCTCATGTGTCTGTTGGCTGCTTGAATGTCTTCTTTGGTGAAGTGTCTGTTCATTTCCTTTGCCCATTTTTTAACAGGATTGTTTGTCTTTTTGTTGTAGAGGTGTTGGGTTTTCTTGTAGATTATGGAGATTAGACCTTTGTCTGACTTGTACTGTCCAGAACTTTTTTTCCCAGTCTGTAGGTTCTCTTTTTACTCTTTTGGTGAAGTCTTTTGAAGAGCATAGGTGTTTGATTTTTAGAAGATCCTAGTTATCTAGCTTATCTTCTGGGGTTTGTGTGTTGATGGTTATGATTTGTATCCTGTTAATGCCCTGTATTAAGTCCTGTAGCGTTGGTCCTATTTTTTCTTCTATGAACTTTATGGTTTTTGGCTTTACGTTTAGGTCTTTGATCCATTTTCAATTAGTTTTTGTATATGGCATGAGGTAGGGGTCCTGTTTCATTTTTTTGCAGATGGATGTCCAGTTTTGCCAGCACCGTTTGTTAAAAAGACTGTCTTTTCCCCACTTGATGGACTTTGGACCCTTGTCGAAGATCAGGTGACCATAGGTGGATGGATGTACATCTGGGTTCTCAATTCTGTTCCATTGGTCAACGTATCTGTCGTTGTACCAGTACCAGGCTGTTTTGACTACTGTAGCTGTATAGTAGGTTCTGAATTCAGGTAGTGTGAGTCCTCCAACTTTCTTCTTCTTCAGTAGTGCTTTACTTATTCGGGGCTTCTTCCCTTTCCATATAAAGTTAATGATTAGTTTTTCCATCTCTTTGAAGAATGTTGTTGGTATTTGGATCAGGATTGCATTGTATTTGTAAATTGCTATGGGTAGAATTGTCATTTTCATGATATTGAGTCTGCCTATCCATGCACCTGTAATATTCTGTTCTAATTTTACAGGTGAACACAGCTCAGCTCTTATGGCGCTCATAAAAATGTTTTGCTAAATACTGCAATAAGATACCACATGACAGACACATTTTTCTTTTGGTGGTGTTCATTGCCAGTAATGGAGTGGCTTAAGGATGTAGGAACCCATGAGTCAGAAGGATATATCTTCTGCTGTTTGTTCTTCTTTGAGGAAGATCATTTTAGAGAAGCAATGCTGACCTTTTTTCAGATGGACCTTGTCTCTCTAAAACAGGAAGTTTTGGTCAGTTGCAGTGAGTTGAAAAAATGATCCCATAATCTTTTTGGCCTTGCTTCTGAACTGTTCCTTCTCATCTTCCTTCCCCCATCTCCTCTAGGCATTCCCCATGATCTTCTTCTCTTTCTAAGACTCTCTAGGTGGCGCAAATAGTTAAGCACTCATCTACTAACCAAAAAGTTGGTGGTTCGAACCCACCCCAGAGGTGCCTCGGAAGAAAGGTCTGGCAGTTTGTTTCCAAAAGGTCACAGCCATGAAGACCTTAGGGAGCACAGTTCTACTCTGACACACGGGGGGTTGCCACGGGTCAGAATCAGCTCAGTGGCAATGGGTTTGTTTCTTTCTTCTCTTTCTACCTTCTTTGTCTCCTTAGTCTCCGTCACTCCTATTGTTCTCCTATCCCTTCTCTGAAGATACCTCACAAATTTCTCCAGTAGCCTTTTGTAGGCATGCTCATCATTGAGGCAGTATCTGCTTGGTGTAGTTGTCTGAACCCCTACCGCCAGAGGGATCTTTCCTCTTCTGTTATTTTACTTTGTTCTATAATTGTGGTAAGTTTTTCCTCCTTCTTTTCTTCCTTTTGTATTTAGAAGCTGCTCTTTAGAATCCCCCCCCATAACCTTTGAACTTCCTTTTCTCCATTTTTGATAACTTGCTGTGTTGACAGGTGCTGTGCAAGTCAACAGAAGAACCATTTCTTTGAATTCCTTCTTACCAGAGGCATTTTTGTTCCCCATCGATGTAGAAAAGGTAAAGGTTATCTTCATATTTTGTTTAACCAAAGAGTTTCTTAATCCCCTAGTTAGTATTGTTCTGATTTAAATCTAGAAAGTTCCCCTTAATGAGGCACGCAATTAGGTTTCACTTCATTTCAGGGTTTAATTGGTAGTGGCTGCCAGGAACATTAGCTGGGAATGGCTCTAAGACAGTGTCTGTGCTCAGCTGGAAAGCCTTCCATGACTGATGGATGATGTAAGAAACAATACCACCGTTCCTTTTGTTTACTTAGGATCTGCACATTTACGTAGCGCTCCCACATTCCTTATCTCCTTCAGAATCCTAATAGCTCTGTGAGGTAATTATCCCAATTTAAGGGATTAGAAAGTTTTAATGCAGACACAAAGCAAGGGAAGGTGTCCCTTGTGATATAAAACCCTAGACTGGGCAAAGTCCACGTGGGTTGTTTGCTGGTTACATTGAACTAAATGTTAAGTTTCTGGGAGATGTAGACCAAAAGACATATAATGACCTATGATAACTCAGTTAAATGGAAAAAAAAAAATATATATGTATTTATTTATTTAGTCTTGATTTTTCAAGCTTATGTACCATCAGTGTAAAAAATTTGATTATGATTGTATTTTTACTGATTTTTTTTTTCTTTCCTGCAGGAAAATGCCCACTTTTATGTTGCAGATATGATGATATCAGCAATGGAGAAAATGAAGTGTAACATCCTGAGCCAGCAGCAGACAGAGAACTGGAGTGTAGACAAAGTCAGCAGGTCACTGGGAGATGATCCCGCTGACCCAGAAGTGACCTTTTATGCCAACATAAAGCAAGAATCTGTATCTTCTACTTGTTCAGACAGTGCCTGTGAAGGCAAGTTGGGCAAATGTGGGAAGGTTTTATGCTTTATTTTCCACACACATCCCCTTTTTCCTGTCAAGTCCTGAAATATATCTTTAAACCCTTTGTCTAAAACTTCCTGAGTAATCTGTGGGATCCTCACCATAGCTGCCACTTTGAATTGGGATTGGTGTTCATGCTCCATTCGCTTGCCAAATCCCATGGCTATTATTTTTGTTAATCTTCAGCTTGATCCTACTTTTCTTTTTTGCAGTGACTGTTTCTCTTCTTCCTTTGTATTTTATGGCATAGCATCACCTAGTTCTTCTTACATATTGTCTTTTTTTTCCCCCAAGTATTCCTCTTTCATTCATTCAAACAATGAGCGTGTGAGGTACTAGGCGGTGAGAACACAGCCGTAAACCTGAGATGCCCCTTCCCTCAAGGAGCTTACAAGCTGGAGCAGGTGACCACGTAAGCCATGTGGGACAACTCAGACAGCAGAGGCGGTACCCAGAGCACTTGGGTCCTTGGTGGTGCAGACAGTTAACACACTCGGCTGCTAACTGAAGGGTTGGAGGTTTGAGTCCTCCCAGAGGCAACTTGGAAGAAAGGCCTGGCAATCTACGTCTGAGAAGTCAGCCATTGAAAGCCCTATGGAGCACTGTTCTACTCTGACACACATGGGGTCGCTGTGAGTTGGATTTAACCCGATGGCAACTGGTTCTGGTACCCAGCGCAGTGGGTCACAGAGTAGGAGCAGCTTGTCTCATTGTGGAGCTCCAGAGAGTTCTTCCTGGAGGGAGAGATGCCTGAGCTGGGAGTTGCCCTTTGGGTTTGTCATCTGCCTACCTTTTCCTAGCTGTGGGTGGTACCTTCAGTCCTCTTTTCTTCTTTTTCTACATTCACTTCCTGGGGGGCTTTGTCCACTGCACCACCTTCAGCGAGCCCCTCTTAGTTGCTATCTTCCACATCTGTTTTCTGTCCTACCCCTCTCTTCTATGCACTTGCCCTATATGGCTAGGGCCTGTTAAACGGCTCTATCTGATTGGCCCCCCAGAACCTCTGACTTAACGTGGCTAAACCAAAGTCATCTCTCTGCCACTCCCTCACAATCCCCTCCCCACAAAATGATTAAAAACTGAAACTTGCTTTTCCTCTTGACTTCTCTTACCTAGCATCTTATTCGGGAGTCTGATTAGCAGCAAGGGAGGCCCTCACTCTGTGTGGTACCTAGCAAAACACCTGGCACAAAACAGATGCATAATAAATATTTGTTGAATGAGTTAACTGGCTCAAAGTAAAAGGGATTTTTTTTTAAAGGAGAGAGCAAATTCTCGTGGAACCCAGTGGAGGGTAGTAGAGCCGGACCCCGTAGGAGCTGTCTAGTATACAGACAGCTCCTGTGTCTGGCTTTCCTGGGACTTGTGGCCTCTCATCCTTTGCTCTCTTCATGTGATTGTGCCATTCTCCTGTTTTGGCAGCTGCTTTCCTCTGCCTGTCCTGAGCCTGTGCCTTTAGCTCTGGTGTCCCCTGACCTCGCAGCCAGGTCCTCCCTGCTCAGCTCAGTCTTGCGGGACTCCCAGTCTGGATTCCAGAGGAGAACATCCGGCGGGGGAGGGGGGCCCTGACTTGGCTGGGTGGCCACAGCTGGCCAGTTCGCTGTGGACAGGGAATCTAGGGACTGTGATATGGAGGGTCACCCCTCTGAGCTGTGGGTGGGGGGAAAGGACGATTTGTATTTTAGTATGCCACGTTTGACCTTTGACTCTTCTTGCTTGTGCTGCAGCCCTGTCTTCTGTGTTTCTGGTTACTGGACAAACCCGTCCTGACTTCTCAGTCGTAATGCCGAACCTTTCATCGTTCTCTGTGTCCGGCTTTTACCTGGACTGCTGTGTTAGCCTTCCGGCCAGCCATCATGTAAAAACTGCGTTTACGTTTCATATATATACATTTTCGTTTTTAAAAACTGTGGTAAAATATATATGTATATATATAAAACAAAACATCTGCCGCTTCAGCATTTTTTTTAACGTTTTTTTAATTGTAATTTAGATGAAGGTTTACAAAACAAATAGTTTCTCATTAAACAGTTAGTACACATATTGTTTTATGACAACAGTTAACAACCCCACAACGTGGCAACACTCTCCCTTCTCAACCTTCGGTTCCCTATTACCAGCTTTCCTGTCCCCTTCTGCCTTCTAGTCCTTGTCCCTGGACTGTTGTGCCTCATTAGTCTCGTTTTGTTTTATGGGGCTGTCTAATTTTTGGCTGGATGGTGAACCTTGGGAATGACTTCATTACTGAGCTAAAAGGATATCCAGGGGCCATAGTCTCGGGGTTTCTCCAGTCTCTGTCAGGCCAGTAAGTCTGATCTTTTTTTGTGAGTTAGAATTTTGTTCTACACTTTTTTACAGTTCTGTCTGGGACCCTCTGTTATGATCCTGGTCAGAGCAGTCAGTGGTGGTAGCTGGGCACCATCTAGTTGTGCTGGACCCAGTCTTCTTCAGCATTTTTTATGTGTACAGTTCAGTGACGTTAATTATGACCATCATGTTGGGCAGCCGTTACCACTGTTTCTAAGTTTTTCATCACCGGTAACAGGAACTCAGTGCCCCTTAAACAGTACTCCCCATTTCTCCCTCCCACATGCCCCTGGTAACCACTAATAAATTTTGGTTTCTATGCATTTGCCTATTCTAAATATTCCATATAAGTGGGATCATACAGTATTTGTCCTTTTATGTTCTTTTCACTCAGCATAATGTTCATCTATGTTGTGGCACATTTTCAGGACTTAGTTTTTCTTTATAGCTGAGTAATATTCCATTGTATGTATAGACCACGTTTTGTTTATGCATTCATCTGTTGGTAGAAACTTGGGCTGTTTCCACCTTTTGGCTGTTGTAAATAGTGCTGCAGTGAACATTGGTGTACAAGTGACTGTTTGAGTCCCTGCTTTCAAGTCTTCTGGGTATGTGCCTAGGAGTGAAATTGGTGGGTTCAATGCATATTTGTTGCCTTTTTCTCTCTTTAGTTCATCTTCTTTCATCTAGTTGATCCTACACACATCTGTCTTCCTGAGCACGTTTTGTCCTGGAAATTTTAGCCTATGTGATCTAGTTTCTCCCTGCCTTTCCTACAGGCATCTCCCGCCATTTCCAACATTGTACAGTGGACATCTGTCAAACTCCAGTGTTTACACTTGCTGGTGATCTTTTCTCATAAGTTCCTGCCTCCGTCCCTTTGCTAATTCTAGGCTCCCCTACAATGCTGGTTTCCCCCAATAACTGCACATCTGATCCTTCTCATCCTTCAAAAGGCCTCTCCTACCACCGGCACTGTGACTGTGCCCTGATTTGTATCATGGGGCAGGGGTGCCATTTATGTAGACTGAAACAAGCTGTGCTCCGGAATGCTCCACTGTCTTCTCTGCAGACGCTTCCTCCTGGAGTTTTGTAACGTGGAACCCTGCCTCTGAACGATTAGTTCATGGCATGCGACTGGGTTTTCTTGTGGTGAAATGTGTAGGTGCCTAGGTTCCCTCTTGAGATTTTAAACTCTTTGATGAGTGAGAAACTGTCTTACTCTTATTTGCCCTTAGCATAGTGCCTTGGCTAAAACAGATCTTTATAAATATTTGTTGAGTAACTGAGTGGAAACTGATGTTTAGCTGAAACTTTTAAAAAGAACAAATATGTTAATATATTAAATGAAATTTAAAAATACTTCTGCCACCTAAATAAAAATATTTGTCTTTTATTAAGTGACATTTGAGGTGATAGATGTTACCCCATGAGGTAGGTCAGGGTTTTTCAAGGTGCAGATTGGTACTGAGAGGTTTTTTTTTTTTAAATGAAGTAAAATAGCAAGTATCAGAGTGCACAAGCTTAGAGTGAGCATTGTTTTCTGAAACGTTTGCATCAGTTAAATATGTGTTTGTGTTTGTACTGAGTCACGATGTAAATTGTATGTTACTGTGGATTGTTCAAAAGAGTGTATGAGAAAAACAGAGGTGGGTGCTATTACCCCCATTTTACCCATGAGGAAACTGAGTTTTGGAGGGTGGGACTGTCCATAGTCACCCAGCTAGGGTGCGGCAGAGTGTTGCTTTAAACCCAGGCCAGTTCACTGGGAAACCCATTCCTGCAACTTCTGTATAACCTATGTTATTGTTGTTAGCTGTGTTCGAGTTGGCGCTCACTGATAGCAACCTTATGTATAAAAGAACAAAACGTCCTGTCCATGTAACCTACGGGCTATAATAATTCCCTAAACAACTGTATGCATTTCTTTCTGTGTCTTTCCTGTGCTTATTCAAGTGGATGCATGTTATACAAGATTATATTGATCAGAATTTTTTTTATTGTAATTTAGATGAAGGTTTACAGAACAAATGGTTTCTCATTAAATAGTACACATATTGTTTTATGACATTGTTTAACAACCCCACAGCATGTCAACACTCTCCCTTCTCGACCTCAGAGGACCTTTTTCTTGGTGAAAATATACATAGCCAAAGTTACACCATTTCAAAAGTTTCTACATGTACAATTCAGTGACATCGATTACATTCTTCCAGTTGTGCTGCTATTCTCACTATCTTTTTCCAAATTATTCCATCACCATCATCTTCCACTCACTGCCCCCAGGCTTCCCATCAAACCTTTTGAGTTGCTGTTGTCAGTTTGTGCTCACATAGTTTTTTTTTTTTTTGTACCTTAGATGAAGGTTTGCAGAACAAGTAGTTTCTCATTAAACAGTTAGTACACATACTGCCCTATGACAATGGTTAACAACCCCGTGACATGTCAACACTGTCCCTTCTGAACCTTGGGTTCCCTATTACCAGCTTTCCTGTCCCCTCCTGCCTTCTAGTCCTTGTCCCTGGACTGCTGTGCCTTATTAGTCCTGTTTTGTTTTATAAGGCTGTCCAATCCCCAGCTGAACAGTGAACTTCGGGAGTGACTTCACCACTGAGCTAAAAGTGTGTCCGGGGGCCATACTCCTGGGGTTTCTTCAGTCTGTCAGACCAGTAAATCTGTTTTTTTTTTTTTTTTTTTTTTGGTGAGTTAGAATTTTGTTCTACATCCTTTTCCAGCTCTGTCCAGGAACTTCTGTTGTGATCCTGGTCAGACAAGTCGGTGGTGGTAGCTGGGCACCATCTTGCTGTACTGGACTCAGACTGGTGGAGGCCATGGTAGCTGTGGTTCATTAGTCCTTTGGACTAATCTTTTCCCTGTATTTGTTCTCTTCATTCTCCCTTGCTCCTGAAGGGGTGAGACCAGTGGAGTATCTTAGATGGCTGCTCACAGGCTTTTAGGACCCCAGACACTACTCACCAGGGTAGAATGTAGAACATTGTCTTTATAAACTGTGTCATGCCAGTTGAGCTAGATGTTCCCCAAGACCATGGTCCCCACAGCCCTATGCCCAGCAATTCAGTCCCTCAGGGAGTTTGGATGTGTCTATGGAGCTTCCGTGACCTTTGTTGTGCAAGTTGTGCTGCCTTTCCCTTCACCAAAGTTACCGCTTATCTGTTGTCTATTTAGTTCCCCCCAACTCCTCCCCTCCCTGGTAACCAACAAAGATTGTTTCTTTTTGTGTGTGAACTTTTACATGAGTTTTTACAGTAGAAGTCTCATACAATATTTGTCCTTCTGTGATCGACTTCTTTTACTCAGCATCATGACCTCCAGTTTCATCCATGTTATGAGATGCTTCACAGATTCGTCATTGTTCTTTATCATTGCATAATACTCTATTGTGTGTACGTACCAGAGTTTGTTTATCCATTCATCTGTTGATGGGCATCTAGGTTGTTTCCATGTCTTTGCTATTGTGAACAGTGCTGCAATGAATATGGGTGTGCATATGTGTATTCATGTGATGGCTCTTATTTCTCTCGGATATATTCCTGGGAGTCGGATTGCATTTTGTAGTGCTTTTTTTTTGTGGTGCTGATGTTTTCTTTGTTCCTCTTACTCTCCTGTGCTGAGTTCCTTTTGCTTGTGGATTTTTTTTTCATTTCTTTTGTTTTTGTAGGTTTTGTTTTTACTGAGACTTTGTTTTTCTTCTTTATTTTCATGAGTAGGTTTGTTAACTTTCTTTGTGGTTACCCTGAAATTTACCCTTATCTTCCTAGGTTTGAACCAGTCTATTATTACTTGGTATCGCCTTGCCTTCCTCTCCATTAGAAGGTTCTATACCTACACCAGTTATTCCCTCTTTTATTATTCTGATGCTGTTGTCGTTTACAGATTAACCTCTCTCATTCCCTGTTGTAATTCTTTTGGTTTTGGGTAGTCCTTGAGAGTTCATTTCCTAGGTTGGTATCTGGCTAGTACAATCCTGTGTCCTATATTCAGCCTGTGGTCTGATGTTGTTTGTTCTTAGATTGAAGAACTCCCTTTAATAAGTCTTGTAAGTTTGGTTTGGTTTTTACATAGTTCCTTAATTTCTGTTTCTCTGGAAATGACCTAATCTCACCATCATGTTTGAACTAGAGTTTTGCAGGATATATTTTTCTTGGCTGGCAATGTTTTTCTGTCAAGGTTTTATATATGTCATCCCATTGCCTTCTTGCCTGCATGGTTTCTGCCGAATAATCAGAGCCTAGTCTTATTGTTTCTCTTCTGTATGTGACTTTTTGTTTTTCTCGAGCTGCTCTCTGGATAGTTTGTCTTTGGTTTTATCGAGTGTGATGATGGTATGCCTTGGTGATTTTCTTTTGGGGTCTATCCTATATGGGGTTCGTTGAGCTTCTTGGATGGTCAGCTTTTCATCTTTCATGATATTGAGGAAGTTTTCTGTCAGCAATTCTTCAATGATCCTCTCTCTGTTTTCTGTTTTCTCCCCCTGTTCTGGAATTCCAATCAATCGCAGATTTTTGCTTTTGATTGCATCCCACATAATTCTCAGGGTTTCTTCATTTATCTTCGTTCTTTTTTCTGATTTTTCCTCCGAGTTGTATCCAAGTGTTTGTCTCCAATTTTGCTGATCCTGTCTTCCATAGTTTCAAACCTGCTCCTCAGCCCTTCTATGACACTGTCCATTTCTGAAACCTTATTGTTTATCTTTTGGATTTCTAATTGTTGTTTTTGTATGATTTCTAGTTGTGAATTTATCTTAGCATTTTTTTCCTGTATTATTTTCTTGAATTCTTCCATTTTTTGGTCTGTATTTTTCATGAATTTGTCTTCCTTTTCCATGAATTTGTCTATTTTTTCCTCATTTGTGTCTGCTTTTTGCTTTGACTCTTGGATAATTCTGAATATTAGAGATTTGAATTCCCTATCAGTTAGGTCTAGTGCCTTTTCTTCTACTGGCAAGTCATCTGGTGTTTTATTTTGGACACCTACTAGAACCATCCTGTCTTGTTTTTGTAAATGTTTTGATATTGTCTGCTGTCTTCGGGGCATTCAGTGGTTATTTTCCTTATTTATTGATTGTAGATTTGGTTGTTTTGTCCTGCTTTTTTGTTTTATTTGGTTATGTCTGAGCAGGCAGGCTGTGCGTTCTTTGTTATGTGCTTGTCTGTGGGCACGATACTTTTCACCTCCTTCTCCGATGGTCGGGGTCAGTCACTCAGTTATGGTACAGCAGGGCAGGTCCAGCTGAAGGGGAGTTGCTGGGATGGGTTGTTCATGGCAGGTACCAGGGCTTACAGTGCAGACCGGGAGTCAGTGCAGGGCAGGGTCCAGTAGGCCTTGCCTGTGCTTCTTGGGAATGTGATATTCAGCTCACAGTACATGTAGGCAGAAAGGAGGGGATAGATTGTGATATGTGGAGCTAGGATGGGTATGGGAAAGATGAGAGAGAGGTAAGAGGAACGGAGCCAAAAACATACACACAAACAAAAAAGAGTGCTGAGCGAGCTTGCTATTGGAGTGGAGAGAAGAGAGACTGAGAAATGGGGTAAAAACAGAAACAAAAAAAAAGGAAAAAAATGAATAAATCGAGAAACTGGAAATGAAGAAAGACAAAAAGGGAGTAAGAGAGAGAAGAAAACAAAGAAACAAACATACAAAAAAAGAAAGAAAGAAATGTCCTATGGATGTCCCTGTGCATCTGTACAGACTAAGGGAGTAGCTTCTAAGCCGTGTGGTACTGCCTAGCTGGAAGGGGCTCCCAAGCCAAGAAAAGAAAAAGAAAACAAACAAATCAAAACAGAACAAATCAGAAGAAACAAACAAAAAAGCCCCGGGGGTCCCACCAGCGTGATGGCACGGGCCAGGAAGTAGTTTCACAGTACAGCAGTGTTTTGCAGCCTTTCAGGAAGAAGCAAAAATGCCACATGGAGCCAGGTATTTGAGAGAAAGGATGGGGAGGTGGTGAGAGGTAAGAAAGAAATCTAAAGAAGTGGAAAAAAGCAACACCAGCAGCCGACAAAAGGGAGCCGGCCAGTGCGGACGGGTAGAATCCAAGCAACACCAGGGTGAAGCTGGTGCTTCCCAGCCAAGAGACTGTGGCTGTAGGAAGCAGAGGCTAAGTGGGGGTGAAGAAGGGCGGGTGGTGGGAAAGCATGTATCGCTGGTTACTGGTTGTTCTGTCTCCTGCTGGAAGCTCCATGAAGCTGTTTTCTTGTACTCCCTGTTCACTGATCTCTGATAGAAGTCCAAAATGGCAGGTCCGTGGTGCGGTAGCTGATAGGGGACCTCTGCATGTATCTCTCTTCGCTCTCTGTTCTCGATCAGTTTCTTATTCCATTTGGTGCTTGGCTGAGTTCTTTATCTCTTCATTTGATGCTTAGGGTTTCTGGATGGATGTGCGACTCTGTTTGACTTAGTTTTTCTGATCTTTGTTGCGGAGGGACGGTGTGGTGCTTCTGACTATAGCACCAAGTTGCCTGGAAGTCTTGATCACAATTTATAATTAATTAATTGCATAAATAATACAGTTGTATATGTGATTATATTATATTAAAGTATTTTTTCATGTTGCTGCAGTTTTCTGAATTATTTTTTTTACATGACATCCTTAGGTCAACTCCCCAGGCTGGTGTGAGGATCAAAAAGCATGAATATGTTTATGGCCCCTGTAGAATTTGTCCCATTGTGAAGCTGAGGTGGTTTTTTTTTTTTTTTAATCTCCCCTTTCATGTTTTAAACTTTGTACCATGTATTTGTCAGTTTGTTTCACTTCATTATAGGCAATATAAGAAGAACACAAACAGCTCACTGTGTTTTTTAATTATTATTATTTTTTATTTTATTAATTTTGTTGTTGAGAATATACACAGCAAAACACACCAATTCAATAGTTTCTACGTGTACAATTCAGTGACATTGATTACATTCTTCGAGTTCTGGAAACATTCTTATCTTCCTTTTCTGGGTTGTACCTCCTCCATTAACATAAACTCACTGCTCCCTAAGGTTCATATCTAGTCTTTTGAGTTGCTGCTGTCAGTTTGGTCCCATATAGATAGATAATGAAAAAGTGCAATGACTAATTTTCAGAAGTAGATTGCCACGCCTTTCTTCCTAGTCTGTCTCAGTCTGGAAGCTCTGCTGAAACTGTCCACCATGGATGACCCTGATCGCTTTTGAATACTAGTGACATAGCTTCCAGCATCACAGCAACACACAAGCCACAAAGTATGTAAACTGACAGCCAGGTGGTGGAAGTAAACTCTTAGATGTCTTCATTTTCTGATTTCTATTTAGTTGAGTGTTGCAGGTTACACAATATTTTTTTTCTTCTTGTTGGTCAACCCCCTTTGCTCTTTTTCTAGTTTGTGCTGGGTTAAAGGCCAGCCCAGTGGTTGAAACACCTACTGACTATGATCTGGTGAAGGAGGCCAGCAAATGTGACTTTGATGAATTTGTCATTTTAGGTAAGATTTGGAAACTCACCTGGTATAACTGGTTACATCCCATGCCCCAACCCACACATACCCAGACATGCACCATGCATGATAGCACGTTATAGTGGCCTTGAAAGAAACTCCTCCCAAGATCAGATATGCCCTGCTATAAAAAAAATAGGATGTTCTAGTTGTTTCAAATGTCTTAATAGCTAATCTTCTCTCATCTCCTGTGAAGTGAATGAGAAAGCAGATATTCACTATGTTCTGGTGTCTGTTTGGCTTCTCAATTAGATTCTGGTGAAATTCACAAGAGTAAGTTTTTAAATGCTGTCTTTGGGCATTATCTGTTGTCTCATAGCAGAAACCTGAAGCATGGAGATGGTAAATAATTGGTTCTTTTCGGGGTAGATTGACGTCTGATGCAGGGAGCTCTTCTTGTGTTCTTCTTATGTTGACTATGGTTAAATGAAACAAGCTGAAAAGACCTCACTACTCTTTATTTTCCTAAAGAACTTGAAGAACTTAATGATATCACAGAAACCTGTGGATGTTCCTGCAGCTCCTCCAAGAGGTAACTACCTTACACATAGACCCCCTGGGGTGTCCTCTCCAAGGCCATGTGAACACTAAGCCTCTGACATTTTGCCCAAATTCAGCCAGTTCCAACAACAGGGATTACCACCTAGCAATGAAATAATCCCCGTCAAGGTTTTTATAAGATTTTAAACTGTATAAAAGTCTTCTGTGTGTATGTCATTTAATATCCGCATGGATAGGCTGTGCAGATTTTATTATCCCATTTTATAGATGTGGAAATTGGGGCTCAGAAGGATTATGTAATGAGCCTCAGTACGCTAAGTCCAGTGCCCTTTTCACCATACCTCCATGTTGTGGTACGCTGAATAAGTAAAAGATGTTCTGTTGCGAATAGAGGCACATTGTGTTGAGTAAGACGCCTGGTGATCTCTAATATGGCGGCCTTCTCTGAGTCACTGGGGGTGGAAAGAAGAGTCAAGAACCTGAGGAACACCCTGAATGTGCTCTTACTCGTGAATATAGCTTTCTAATTTTTGCATCCTCTTAACATTTCAGTGGCGTTTGTGAGCCAGACTTTAATTCTGCTGAACTAATAGCCAAAGAGTTGTACCAAGTTTTCGAGAAGTGCTGGTTATTGTCAGAAGTTAATTATCAGCCAGTAAGTTCCTTGAATGCAGCTGGCTCCATAGTAAGTATCAAAATAAATTGACCTTGGAAAACAGTTTGGTGGTTCCTCAAAAAGTTAAACATAGAATTACCATATGACCCAGCAATTCCACTCCTAGGCATATACCCAGAAGAATTCAAAGCAGGGACTCAAACAGATACGTGTATACAAATGTCATTGCATCAGTATTCACAATAGCCAAAATGTAGAAACAACCAAGTGTCCATCAACAGATGAATGGATAAACAGAATGTGGTATATACATACAATGGAATATTATTCAGCCATACAGAGAAATGATACATGCCATGACATGAATGAACCTTGAAAACATTATGCTGAGTAAGTCATATACAAAAGGACAGAGATTGTGTGATCCCACTTATATGAACTATCTAGAATAGATAAATGCATAGAGACAAAAGATTTGTGGTTACTATGGGCTGGGGGAGTTATTGCTTAATAGGTACAGAATTTCTCTTTGAAGTGTTAAAGTTTTGGAAGCAAATAGTGGTGATGGTTATACAACTTTGTAAGAATGATTAACGCCATTGGACTGTACACTTGAGAATGGTTAAAATTACCAATTTTATTTTGTGTATATTTTACCACAATTAAAAAAATATATTTGAAAGTTCCTGAATTTTCATTTTGTCTGCTGCTCACTTCAGGCATTTATATGGTTCCTTGTATGGTTGCTGGGTGTTGGGGGGACCCAGAATGAATGAGGAAACTGACACTTACTGAGTGGTTATGATGCAGCAGGGACTATGCTCAGCACTTCACGTTTTAATCTAAATACCCTATTGCGCTGGTTGCTGTTGAGTGGATTCCAACTCCTGGCGACCACATGTGTGTCAGAGTAAAACTATGCTCCATAGGGTTTTCAAGGACTGATCTTTTGGAAGTAGATTGCCAGGCCTTTCTTCCAATGCACCTTTGAGTAGATTAGAACCACCAACCCGGCACCACACAGGGACTAAATACACTGTTAGATAGGTGCTGTTGGTGGCATAGTGGTTAAGAGCTCGGCTGTTAACCAGAAGGTAGGTGGTTCAAATCCACCAGGTGCTCCTTGTAAACCCTATGGGGCAGTTCTACTCTGTTCTGTCGGGTCGCTCTGAGTCGGAACCAACTCAGCAACACCTAGCAACAACTGTTATTCCCACTTTAAAGTGACAGGCCCAGGCCCTCCAATGACAGAGCAGGAACCAGGCCACAGGCTGGGTCCCGAGTAGGGCACACTGTCTTCTGAGAGCACGCGATCCACCAGGGGCAGAACATCGTGACGAAGGCTAAAATGAGGGTCTCTGGAAGTGCAGGGCAGGGGTGTTTACTTTTAGTAGAGCAACTTGAAGACTGGCTGGAGATCACACGATCTGAGCTAAGCATTAGGGCGGATGGGCAGAACGGAGGCAGGTGGAGATGTGAGGGAACAGCTGGGGTCAAAGTCCAGAGATATGAAAGTGCTTGGTGTGTTTACTGAGCAGAATAGTTTGTTGTGGTTGGATAACATGTTTGTGTGTATGTGTAGGTGGGCAGGGGGCATTGATCTTCATAGGAAATAAGGCATGAAGGGTAGTAGCCAAATTATGGAGGGTGTAGAATACTAATTTGAAAAGTTCAGATTTTAAAATGCCAATGGGAAACTGTAACAGTTCAGTGGGGAGCCAGTGAATGTTTCTGAGCAGGTTGTTAGTTGTCGGCAAGTCGTCTCCAGCTCATGGCGGCCGTACGTATAACAGAATGAAACTTGGCTTGATCCTGTGCCATCTCCGTGATGGAGCACACGTTTAAGTCTATTGTTTTAGCTATTGTTCAGTACTTTCCACCCGAGGGGGCTCATCTTCCAGCACTGTATTGGACAGTATTTTGTTGTGATCCATAGGGTTTTCACTGGCTAATTTTCAGAAGTAGATCTCCAGGCCTTTCTTTCTAGTCTGTCTTAGTCTGGAAGCTGAAAACCTGTCCACCATGGGTGACCCTGCTGGCATTTGAAATACCAGGAACATAGCTTCCAACTTCATAGTATCATGCAGGCCACAACAGTACGACAAACGGACAGACGGGTGGTGGTTGTGAGCAGAAGACTGGTCTTACTAGCTGTTTCTGGAGAAGACTGACAACACCAGGGGTTCCGGTGGAAGGCTGGGAGACCAGTTAGGAGCAATGACATGGCTCCAACTATGGAGAAAGTAGGATTGGCAAGTTCTGCCCACCTGTTGAATAGGAGAAATAAGGCTTTTGCTGTTTATAAAAGTATTCCAGGTCAAAACGACGTCTTTAATAAGTTTGAAATCTGGAAACAAATGAGCTAACTAAAAATGCTAATAAAAGGCATCTTAGCTGAGTAGTATTTGAAGCAGTTCTCCTGCAGATGGCATTCGACACGTGGAGGGCTCTTGCTGTATCCTTCAGTAAATTGAAAAGGAGTTCTAATTTTTCATGGTAAATTTTAATCTTGCCAACACATGAGCATGTTCTTTTTTATTTAAATCCTTGAAACATGCTTAAGTTGCTCCTAAATTCTTTTCTGTGTTATACAGGTCGTAAATGAAGAGCATGTCCGAAAACAGTTTGAATCTGGTGTGGATGTAGTACAAGAAATTAAATTTAAGTCTAGGATCAGAGGGACTGACGACTGGGCCCCGCCTCGATTTCAGATCATATTTAACGTCCATCCACCACCCAAGTAAGTCTGGATTGCAGCTTGGGCCTCCAGGTCATCTAAAGGAAGTTGTGGCTGGTCCCACTGGTCTCTTTATGGAGTAAGCAAAGGAAAAAACTAACATGTTGAAGGACACAGGACACTTCATTTTAGGAAAAGGAAGGTTGGGCATACATTTTGAGTTAGCTTTCTTGACACCTGTTTCTCATGGGCTGGGGTGTTCTGTAAGTTTGGACAAGTTAGGAGACTTTAATTATGCATTCCTAACTATGAGTATTCACAGCAACTGAAAATTAAATAGACTTAAGGAATTTTTAAGTGGCTAATATTGAACCTTTAAAATCACACACAATAATTTTAAAAGACTGGATCACTATGTTCAGAGCAGTGTAAAATAAAAATGAATGAATTAGAAAAAGGAAAATTTAATTTTGAGGAGAGCTTCTGTAGTTAAGAATTGTCACAGAAGGTAAATAAAAATATTTGTTCTCTAAGAAATAACAAAGGTCTCAAAAGACAAAACAACTCAGATGATGCAAAAAAAGGAAAGAAATAAAAACCATACGTGTGTGTGTGTATTTATATATGTATGTGTGTAATAGACTTTATTAGGGTTATAGAAAAAATGTGCAGAAAGTGCATAGTCCCCATGTACTCCCCACATGCACATGGTTTCTCCTTTATTAACACCTTGCATTCATGTGGGACATCTGTTACCACTGATGAACCAATACTGCTGTATTATTATTAAGTAAAGTCCATAGTTTACATTAGAGTTCACTCTGTGTTGCACAGTCCTGTGGTTTTGACAAATGTGCCATGTCATGCATCCACCATTACAGTCTCATGAGAATCGTTTCACTGCCCGTAAAATGCCCTGTGCTCTACCTGTTCACCCTTCTTCCTCCACCTGACTCTCTGGCAACCATTGATGTGTTTACTGTCTCTAAGGAGCCCCGGTGGAGTAACGGTTAATCGCTCTGCTGCTAACAGAAAGGCTGGTGTTTGGAACCCACCCAGTGGCTTCTTGGGAGAAAAGACCTGGCCATCTGCTCCCGTAAAGATTACAGCCTAGAAAATCTTATGCGGCAGTTCTACTCTGTCACATGGGATCTCAATGAGTCGGAGTCAACTCAATAGCCCCTAACAACAACATCATTTTGCCTTTTCCAGAATGTAATATAGTTGGAATCTCATAGTATGTGTATATATTTTTAAAGTAGTAAGGTAAATGTAATTTGTTCTGAGAGTACATAATCATGATAGACAAAGGAACATTTTGACTGACTATGAGTTTTCCATACCTCTTGATTCTGCAGTCTGTGTGCCAAAAAAGTGTAGAGTCAGGAAGTGACTGGTGGGCCTGCTGGCTGTGCCCCATGAAGGTGCCCTGTAGACTATGTTACTCCCTTTTTCTTCCGAGAAAATGGCAGGAAGGTCTTTGGGATGGCTTGAGCAGAACAGCTCCCAGTCTAGGACGGTGAGAAGTCACAGTCACCTCCTTAGTGTGGGCTAGCCCTTCTCTAGGGTTTCCGAGGGTCCTCTTCAAGGTACATGGGATTCACCATATTTTTACCTTGGACATTTTTGCTGACTCTAAACTGTAATGAAATTTTACAACTTTCTTTATATTTCTAAATCACATGGCTTGAAATCATGGCACCAACAGTTCAATAGAAAACACTTCGGTATAAAATCTTTCACCAGAAATGTTTGGAATCTTTGTCTTACAAATTCTTTTTCGTCTAAATTTCTTTGGATCCATTTGTGAATTTCCCAAGTACATTGTTTTTTGGTATCTTGCTCCCCTGAACTGCCTTCCACACACAACGTGTCTCTAGTTCCCTCTGGAGGTGGAATCTTTTGCTCGTGCAGGGAGAAGTTCCTTAAAGACCGTGTGGTGGAATCATTATTTATGACAGTGTCTTCTGCTTTGGTGATAGAATGGACTTTTAAAGAGTTTTAACTTTAAAAAGACCCCAGAGATTTCACCTAGAAAACTCTGTGGAATGAATCTCTATTTTCCCAAATGAAAATAAATAAATAAATAAGGCCTCCAATCAAGAGAAATATCATGATGTCACTTCTTTTTCTATCTGTGAAAAATGTTCCATTGTCCTTTTCTGAAATACAACCATTCTGCTTCTCTGTACACAGGAGGGACCTCGTGGTAGCAGCGCAGAATTTTTTCTGTGCTGGCTGTGGAACTCCAGTACAACCTAGTGAGTATGGACTCTGGATGGCCTGTTACTATGTGATGACAGAGCAAAGAATAAAATTGGGCAGTGGGTGGTTTTGGTGAGAGACTTTTGATGAGAGGTATTTATAAGAGCTCTGCGTGTGTTTCCTCTCTGTCATGAGTAGACATCTGCCCTGACAGACCAATAGCCTACAAGGTTCTGTGAGGAGCCTCTGCTCTGAGACTCTTACCTGCTGCCCCCTCCCCATCGTGTACTCAGCTATGGCCATGTGGCCTCCTAGGTGGTCCACGAAGGGGCCAGGCTCACGCCTGCCTCAGGGATTTGCTTGTGCAGTTCTCTCTCCTTGGAATGGTCTCCCCACAGACACCCGGATGGCTGGTTCCTTTCCTTCACTTCTTCACTCAGAAATCATGAGGTTCTGCCTGGCTAGCCTATCAAAAATGTCCACCTCTTCACATGCTTGGCCACACACGCACTCACACATTCACTCTCTCTCACACATACACCCACACTCACACACTTACATACACACACATATACACTCACACACCCACACTCACAACACTAACACTCTTACACACACATTCACACTCAAACACACCCTTCATAGTATCCTTCTTATTTTTTCTTTTTAGCACTTACCTTTCTAAAATACTATTTGTATTTTACTGGTTTATCATCTACCTCCCCCATAGATTATAAGTTCTAGGAGGGCAGATATTTTGTCCGTTTTGTTCATTGCTTTATCCCTAGCTCCTAGAACAGTGTCTGGTCCTCAAAAACTATTTATTGAATGAGTGAATGGCTTACCAAGGAGCTGGCAGAACAACTCTGGGAGGGACTAAGGAAGTGGCCTGAGGAGATCATTCCTGGACCTGCTGATGCTTGATGAGGCTTTACCCAGCCAAGAAACCCACCATACACTCTAAGTCCTTCCCTACATTGGTTCACATATTTGTGGAGATGTGCATCTGCGGTGTCAATACAGTGGTGAATCTTCCTGCCCTAATAGAGCTACCTTCAGTCTTATAGGGAAGATGGTCAACCAAGTAAATGACAAGGATGATGCATATAATGAAAGTAGAGGGTGCTATAGAACTTCTAGCAAGGGAACTTAATCTGGGTTTGGGAGCTGGGAGTGAGGAGGTTTCTAAGGAAGTGATCGTGCCCATAAGAGTGGGGAAGGCTCACCATATGCAAAGGGCCAGAGATGACTGGAAAGAAATCCTGTGTGACTGGGAGCAAGAGTGTGAGGGAGAGGCAAGTGGAGCACAGATTTTATCAACCATGTAAATAATTGTGGGCTTTTGTTATGAACTTCCTAGGCTCTTAGAATAATTATTTTAACTTTTTATTTTGAGATAATGAGTTGTAAAAATAATACAGAGATTTCCTGTATCGGCTTCACCCAGCTTCCCCTAATGTTGACATCTTATGTAATCATATCATCATTGCAACTAAGAGACGGCTGTTGGTACAATACTATTAGCTAAACTACAGACTTTATTCAGATCTCATCAGGTTTTTTCACTCATTTCTTTTATCTGTTCCAGGAATCCAGAATTTCACACTGAATTTAGTTGTCTTGTCTCCTTAGTCTCCTCCAGTCTTGCAGCTCCTCAGTCTTTCCTTGTCTTTCATGACCTTGACACTTATGAAGAATGCTGGTCAGGTATTTTCTAGACTGTTCCTCAGTTTGGACTGTCTGGTGTTTTCTCATGATTACCCTGAGTTTATGTATTTCTGACATAACAGTACCACATGTTATGGCTTATAAGAACAGCAGTTTATTGTCTCATGGTTCTGAAGGCTAGGAATCTGAAATCAGGGTGTCAGCCATGTTGAGTCCTTCTGAGGGCTCTGCGGGAGAATCTTCCATGCTTTGTTCCTTGGTTTGTAGATGCATCACTCCAGAGCTCTGCCTCTGTTGTCACATGTCCATCTTCCCTCTTTCTCTTCTCCTCTTTTATAAGGACACCACTGACAAAGGATTAGGACCACCCTACTCCAGTAGGACTTCATGTAAACTGATAACATCTTCAAAGACCCTTTCCAAACAAGGTCATGTTTACGGGTCCCCAGGGTTAGGACTTCATCATATCCTTCTGGGCACCCATTCAATCCATAACGGGTAGTATGCCCTTGTCAGGTTACATGATGTCATTATGTCTCGTTAGTGATGTTAACTGTGATCACTTGGCTGAGGTGGTATCTGCCAAAATTCTCCACTGTAAACTTACTATTTCCCCCCTTTACACTTAATAAATATTTGGAAGGGGCAATATTTTGAGGCTATGAAAGTATCCTGTTTCTCCCAGGGCTTCAAACCGGTTCATTCTTATTTGAACCCTTGCTAAGAATTTGCATTTCTAACAAGGTCCCAGGAAGTTATACATAAGAATCACCTGGCCAAAAAACCAAACCCATTGCTGTCAAGTCAATTCTGATTCATAGTGACCCTATAGGACAGGGTAGAACTGCCCCATAGGGTTTCCAAGGAGTGGCTGGTAGATTTGAACTGCTGACCTTTTGGTTAGTAACCACTGTGCCATCAGGGCTCCATCCTGTTTCTCCTGGGGCTTCAATCCAGTTTGTTCTTGTTCGAACCCCTGCTGAGAGTTTGCATTTCTAACAAGGTCCCAGGAAGTTATACATAAGAATCACCTGGGAATCTTGTTAAAATGTAGATTCTGATTCAGTATACCTGGTGTGGAAATGCAAATTCTCAGCAGGGGTTCAAACCAAAACAAGAATCAGTTCTGAAACCTTGGTTTCTCCTTAAATTTGTGTATGCAGTCTATCATTAATCAGGGCATCTTGACTGCAGCAATGATTATTGTGATGTTCAAATGGTAAATTTCCGTGTCTCTCATTCCTTCTACATTTATTAAAATTCTCCTGTAAGGAAGTTATCCCTTTTCTTATATTTATTTATATGGATATTTATTTATACTAGTATGGGCTTATGAATATTTTATTTTTTGGGTTATAATCTAATAAATTTTAAGTCAGGGATTTTAGAGTGGGGCAAAATGGATATGGAGAGGCCAGCTGGTGGTCCAGGCCAGAGATGGTGATGGTCTGGTTCTGCTAGTGGTCCAGGCCAAAGAAGGTGATGGTCTGAACAGTTGGTGGTCCAGGCCAGAGAAGGTGGCGGTCAAGAGCAGCTGGTGGTCCAGGCCAGAGAATGTGATGGTCTGGAGCAGCTGGTGGTCCAGGCCAGAGAAGGTGATGGTCTGAGCAGCTGGTGGTCCAGGCCAGAGAAGGTGATAGTCTGGAGCAGCTGGTTGTCCAGGCTGGAAATGGTTTAGAGCAGAAGAGACAGCACTGCAGCAGGGAGGGGGTAGTAGACAAATGGGTGAATGTTTTAGGAAGTAGAGATTTGGATTTATTGGTGGCAGGGAGGAGGGATGAGAAAAGAAAGAGGAAAGGAAGAGTTAACGATGACCCTCTGATATCTTTCATGTGATTAGGCCTTGAAATAGGGACAGCTAGCAAATGGAGAACTGGGGAGATCACCTGGATGGGGAGATCACCTGGATGGGAAGTTGCTCCATCTGAGAAGAAAATAAGGGGAGTTTTCAGGCCTGAGGCAAAGTAAGGAGAGCCCAGGGAAAAAGGGGGAGCTGAGTGCCAGACTGGCCTTAGACCAAGTTTTTTATACAAAGACACCTGTGGAAATTCTGGGATGGGAAGTTGACTTAGTACCTGGATCAGTATTGGAGGCTTTAAATTTCCCTTCTGATTTACTATGACCAAAACCAGCTGTTGTCTTGTTTTCAACTTTTTATTACAAAAATGTTCAAATATATACAGAAAAATTGAAAGAATAACAAAATGAATGGCATACTCACCATCTAAATTTGATGAAATAGTTGTTCCCATACCTTGGTTTTTGAGAGTCCTAGTGCTGCCATAACAGAAATATCACAGTGGGTAGCTTTAAAGAACGGGAATTTACGTTCTCACAGTTCTGGAGGCTACAAGTCCAAATCTGGGCTGATTCCATCCTTGGTAGCCACAGGCATTCCTGAGTTCCTTGGCTTATAAACATCCTCACATGGCATCTGTCTTTCTCCGTATGTGTGTGTGTGTGTGTGTGTGTCTGTGTCTGTCTGTCTGTCTGTGCTGCTTCTTGTAGCTCAGAAGTGATTAGATTTAGGACACAACCTACACTGATATAGCCTCATTAACACAACAAAGAAACCCCTATTCCAAATAGGATTATATCCACAGGTTACAGGGGTTAGGATTCCAACACAATTTGCAGGGACACAATTCAGTACATAACACCATGTTTGCTTTATCTCTCTGCATATATGCATCTATATGTGTATAAAAATTTCTGTTTTTAAAAAATTTTACTTTGAAGTAATTTTTGACTTTCAGAGAAGTTGCAAAAGTAGCACACAGAGTTTGTGCATACAGCTTCCCCTAATGTTTGCATCTTGCATAACCATAGTACAATTATCGAAGCTAAGAAATTCACATAGGCAGGGGACATCTAGCTCAACTAGCACAACATAGTTATAAAGAAAATGTTCTACATCCTATTTAGTTGAGTAGCGTCTGGGGTTTTAAAAGCTTGTGAGTGGTCATCTAAGATACTCCACTAGTCCTACTCCATCTGGAGCAAGGGAGAATGAACAAAACCAAAGATACAAGGGAAAGATTAGTCCAAAGGACTAATGGACCACAACTACCGTAGCCTCCATCAGACTGAGTCCAGCACAACTAGATGGTACCCGGCTACCACCACCAACTGCTCTGACAGGGACTACAATAGAGGGTCCCAGACAGAGCTGGAGAAAAATGTAGGAAAAAATTCAAACTCACAAATAAAGACCAGACTTACTGGTCTGGCAGAGACTGGAGAAACCGCTAGAGTACGGCCCCTGGACACCCTTTTAGCTCAGTAATGAAGTCACTCCTGAGGTTCACCTTTTAGACAAAGATTAGACAGGCGCATAAAACAAAATGAGACTAAATGAGAGCACCAACCCACGGGCAAGGTTGAGAAGGCAGGAGGGGACAGGTAAGCTGATAACGGGGAACACAAGGACCCAAGGACAAGAAGGGGAGAGTGATGACATGTTGTGGGGGTGGCAACCAATATCACAAAACAATATGTGTGTTAATTGTTTAGTGAGAAACTAGTTTGCACTGTAAACCTTCATCTAAAGCACAATAAAAAAAAAATCACATTGGTAAAATACTATTAATTATACTATAGACTTTGTTCGGATTTTCCCAGTTTTTCCACTCATGTACTTTTCTATTCAGGATCCATCTAGGATCCCACACTGCATTTAGTTGCCTTGTCTCCTAGTCTCCCCAAACTTAGACACACACTGAACTGAAAAATAAGCAGCAAACAATGTGGCCTTATACCCCTTAGTGCTTTAGCGTGTGTCCCCTAAAAATAAGGACAATAAGCAATTACCCAACCTGAGTAAATTAAGAATAATTCCCTCACATTATCTGATACTAGTCAATATTCATTTGAGTTGTCCTCAAAACATCGTTTATAGCTAATTTTTCCATCCTGGTTGCAATTAAGGGTCATGCATTGCATTTAGTTATTATGTTCCTTTAGTTACTATGCTTTACAGAACTGTACTTTCCAGTATGGTAGCCACTAGCCCATGTGGCTATTTAAAATTGTGTTCGTTAATTAAAATTAAAAATTCAGTTCCTAAGAACTAGATGGTGCCCGGCTACCACCACCGACCACTCTGACAGGGATGACAATAGAGGGTCCTGGACAGTGAGGGAGAACAATGTAGAACAAAATTCAAATTCACAAAAAAAGACCAGACTTACTGGTCTGGCAGAGACTGGAGAAACCCTGAGACTATGACCCCTGGACACCCTGCTAAGTCAGAACTGAAGCCACTCCCAAAGTCCACCTTTTAGCCAAAGATTAGAGAGGCCTAGAAAACAATAACACACGTGAGGAACGTGCTTCTTAGTTCAATCAAGTATAGGAGACCAAAGGGGCAACACCTGCCCAAAAGCAAAGACGAGAAGGCAGGAAGGGACAGGAAACCTGGACGAATGGACCCAGAGAACCCAGGGTGGAAAGGGGGAGAGTGCAACACTTTGTGGGGATGCAACCAATGTCACAAAACAATCTGTGTATAAATTTTTGAATGAGAAATTAATTTGCACTGTAAACTTTCACCTAAAACACAATAAAATTTTTTAAAAAATTCAGTTCCTCAGTCATACTAACTACATTCCAAATGCCCAGTAGGCACATGTGGCTAGTGGCTACTGTATTGTACAGTACAGACATAGAACATTTACATCACAGAAAGTTCTATTGAACAGTGCTGCTCTAGACTATTCCCCTCCCCCACCTGTTTTTTTCCCATGACATTGACCTGTTTTTCTTTTTAATAATACTTTACTGTATTTTTGGTGAAGGTTTACACAGCAGTTTAGGTACCTGTTCAACAGCTTCTACACAAGTTGTTCGGTGACGTTGGTTACGTTCGTCATAAGGTGTGAGCATTCTCATTATTACTGTTCTAATTGTTCCATTTCCATTTATCTAGTTTCCCTGCCCCTTATATTCTCAACTTTGTTTTAAAGTAATTGTTGACCGTTTGATCTAATATGTGTGATTTTTTTTTTTTAAAGGAGCACAGCACTTACGGGTAATTTTCATTGTTTTTTGAGCCAATTTGTCATTTAGCTACAAGGTCACTTCAGGGGTTAGTTTCAGTTCAAGGTTTGAAGAGTATCTCAGGGAAGTAGTTTTGGGGAGTCCTCTAGTCTCAACCAGTCCAGTAGATCTGGGTTTTTTTTTTTAGGAATTTGAGGTTCTGGTCCACATTTTTGTCCCATTCTACCATGGCCCATCTATTGTGGCCCTGATTAGAATGGTTGTTTGTGGTAGCTGGGCACCATCTAGTTCTTCTGGTCTCAAAGTAGATGAGGCCATAGTTCATGTAGGCTCTTAGTCCTGTAGACTAGTTTCTTATTTGAGTCTTCAGTTTCCTTTTTTCTCTTTTGCTGTGGATGAGTAGAGACCAGTAGTTCTATCTGAGATAACCACTTGCAAGCTTTTAAGACCTTGGATGCTACTCACCAAACTAGGATGTAGAACATAATTTTATGAACTAGGTTATGTCGATTGACTGAGATGTTCCACGAGACTATGGTCTTAATCTTCCAAACCCAGAAAACCAATTCCATGAGATGTTGGGTTATGTCTAAGAAGTATCTGTAACTGTGCCCCTAGGTACTTTATTACATATATATGAATTTATGTACATATAGTCACATAGATGTATATACATATGCATGCACCTATATATACATTCCTATATACATACCTATACACACATATGCCTACATACATATATATATATACTCGCACGTATATTTTTCAGTTGTTCCATGACATTGACTTTTGATGAGACCAATTGTCTTATAGAATGTCCCACATTCTGGGTTTATTGTATTGTTTCCTCTTCTAGATTTTATTCAGATATGCTTGTTTATATTGTTCCAGGGTGGGCTGAAACAAATTATAAGGTCATGAATAAAATCACAACTGTTAATGTAGAAGTTTAGCCTAAGAGGACATGGCTATGAGTCATGAAGCTCACCATGCCCTATCAAATAAACTCTTCAGGATGGCTTTTGTATGTTCATATAGGGCAGGGCTTCTGTAAAAACGGCTTGGGGGAGGTGTCTGACCTCCTCCAACCCTACAGGGGGGAAGGAGAACCAAGATCAACAGCACAAGGCTGACTCCCATGAGGTGGAGGCCAGACAAGCCTCCTCTGTCCACCATCTCTACCAATTCTGACACTGTCTCTCCCACAGCACTCTCAACTAGGTTCAATAATTCATTGCAATGGCCACACAGAACTTACAGACCATACTCATAATTATGGGGTTTATTAGGGAAGTAGCAGTTACAATTCAGGCTCAAGAACACTCAGGATATAGTTCTTCCATCAGAACAGCCTCTCCCCAGCCGTGCTCTCAGGCACGTCTCTCCCTGGCCCTTGGCCTCTCCCCAAAGGCCCTCAGCTTTCTCTCTCCATGGGCCAGGAAGTCTACTGTGCCATCTCCTGCTGCCAGGTCTTTCTTGCTGGTCTCTCCTTCCTTGGTGGTGGTGGGCTTCTCCCCCTGCTCTGGAATTGACTCTCTTTTAAGACAAAACTGACCAGTCCCCTTGGTGGGCCACAGTTACCCTGTAACACAGTCACGTGGGTGGGAGTTACAAGGCCATGGCTAGAAAGGCCACACACAAAAGTAATCATACCACAGTTTCTCAGCCTCAGTACTTTGTTGTGGGAGGCTGTCCTGTGCATTGTAGGATGTTCAGCAGCATCCCTGGCCTTGACCGAGGAGGTACAAGAAGCAGTCCTCTAACTGTGGCAAGCAAAGTTGTCTCTAGACACTGCCAGATGTCCCCTGGGGACAGAGTGGCCCCTGGTTGAGAACCACTGCTTTAGGATACTTTGTTTTGTTCTGCTGTAATTAAGGACTGAGAAAATCAAAAGAGATGGAAGAGATTTATTCTGTATTGAGAGTATAATGCCTGGCACTTCGTATTCATTCACTGACTTTTGATAAATGGAGACATGGATGAATGAATATTGAAATATTAGGGTTTTAAAGTCACTCCTGAGGTTCACCCTTCAGCCAAAGATTAGACAGGCCCATAAAACAAAACAAGACTAAAGGGGCACACCAAGCCAGGGGCAAGGACCAGAAGGCAGGAGGGGACAGGAAAGCTGGTAACGGGGAACCCAAGGTTGAGAAGGGGGGAGTGTTGACGTCGTGGGGTTGGCAACCAATGTCACTAAACAATATGTGTATTAATTGTTTAATGAGAAACTGATATGCTCTGTAAACCTTCATCTAAAGTACAATAAAAAAAAATTAGGGTTTTAGATGTTAGGGGAAAGATGAATTATATCAGGAAAACTTATTGGCCCCTTCTGTCCTCCTTTCTCTTCCTGTCTAGCTAAGTTTGATCAGAAATGTAGAATGCAGGGGCCAGGGGATACCTGCCTTTTGGCTAACTAAATGTGAAACATAGTGAGACCCTATCATAAGCACAGTAATTCTCAATAGCTGCCATGTCAGAGACCTTAATCCAGGGTGGGAAGTAGATAACAATACCACAGACTTAGCCAAGTTTCAAATCTGAGGACTTAGACATAACCATTCGGCATTTAATAAAATTTAACAAATAATTTACCAACTCTGGAGGGACGTCATATTATTAATTCGGGCTTTGGTAATGCATGTACATATGTACTTATTCCCGTAGTTTTACACATCAATTCTAAGTATGACCGAGGGATAATTTGGGCAAGTGCAAAGCCATCAGCTCCTCTCCTTTTCCATGCCCCACCTCCCCATACCGAATGTGCCAAAGAGTTGAGTACAATGGCTAAAGCTAAAGCTTTAGCATCTGGGCTTGGGGTGGCATCCCGGCTTCCCCCCTTACTGCTGTTGGGCCTGTTGCTTAGCCTCACTGTCTTAGTGTTTTCATCAGTAAAATAGAGGAAATAATAGTCCTACCTCTGTCCTGTATGTTGGCTATGAGTCGGAATCGACCGGACAACAACGGGTCTCATAGAGTTGCAAGCACAGAATGAGCTATAGTGTATGTAGCACATTTAACCAGAGCCAACACAGAGTAATGATCAATGAAGGTTTGCTCCTGCAGCCACTCAATCTCTGTTTATTTTTAAAGCCCTTGTAAGGAAACTATATTTAGAATCAGAGTTCCCAGCTGGTGCAAATAGCTGACACACTTGGCCACTAACCGAAAGGCTAGGTTCCCGTTCACCCAGAGATGCCTCAGAAGAAAGGCCTGGTGATCTACTTTTGAAAAATCAGCTATTGAAAATCCTACAGAGCACAGTTCTACCCTGATGCACATGGCATCGGTATGAGTCGGAGTTGACTTGATGGTAACTTATTATTTTTTTTTATGTTTAGAATCTTTAGCGTGCTAGGTACTGTGGTAGTTGCTTTCCCATCCATTATTTCATTTAATCTTCACAATATATGTTAATATTTGTATCATGCCTTATGACACTTTAATTGCAAGGAACATATGAGTCCAGTCATGGACAATAAATATCACAGTTGCTACTATTAGCCCTAGTGTGTTGGAGGGGCACGTGGGAGACTTTAACTGAATTGCTAACGTTGTCTTTCTTAAGCTGGTGGTAGACACACAGGTATTTGTCGCATTAGTCTCTATACTTTTTGTTTGTCAAAACATTTTATTAGAGATATTTCCAAAAAATCAATTCATGTTCATTTTAGCAAATAAAGTGCAAAGTAAAAATCTCTTCTTGTCCCTACTCTTCGTAAGTATCCATTGTTCGCTTTTTGGTGGGGATCCTTCTAGACTTTGTATGTATATGTATGTTTTTAAAACAAAATAGAGATCATATACATATCTGTACCTGAATGTCCTTTTTCCACGCTCTTACATGTACTTATGTAATCAGACCATTGCCTCTTAATGGACATTTAGGTCACCCACCCCATCCCCATTACAAATGGGCTGTAGTAAACATCTTTCTATCTTCCATGTGTGCATATTAGCATTTCTGTCTGATAGGGTCACTGTTGCATATTTAAGACTTCAAGTATATCATCAAAATGCCCTCCTACCAGGTGGTTCAGGAAGGTATCCTATTGGAATATGAGAGACTGGCCACCTTTTTATACCGTACCAGCTCTGGGTCTTCTAAATTTCTGAACAGTTAGAGGCAAAGCATAGTATCTCACTGTTTTAATGTACATTTCTTTGACTGTTACTGAGATTGGACATTGTTTTTTTGTGGTTATCTGTGTTTCTTCTTTCACGTACTGCCTATTCCCATGCTTCGTACATTTTTGTGTTTTTTCTTCACTGATACATCCAAGAAGTCTTTTGGGTGATAATTCCTCACATTATGTGCATTCTGCTTTGCTTTATAATTTACAGGTTGCTTTTTGTATGTATAATATCATTTCATCCAGCTCCTAGGTGGTGGTTTTTATTTCCATCACTTTTTGTGGTCCCAGGAAAGTTAGGTCTGAAGACATTCTAAACTGCCCTCAGTCTTCTAGCCACTGAGAGCTGGCACTGGGACCCTTCACCACCACCCAGATTTCCAGACCTTAAATCTCACCTTCTTTTTTTTGACCCACAGTTTTAAGTATCCATCTTCTAAATCCAGGAATATTTTGACAGGGTTCTATTTTCCAGCGAGTCCCTGGGTGGCAAATGGTGAACACACTCAGCTGCTAACCAAGAGGTTGGCAGTTCAAGTCCACCCAGAGGCACCTTCGAAGAAAAGCCTGGTGATCTACTTCTTGAAAAATCAACCATTGAAAACCCTGACAGAACACATGGGGTTGCCATGAGTTGGAGACAACTTGATGGCAGCTGGTGTCTATTTACCGGCATCTGTGAGGCTCACAATGCCCACAGTTTAAGGCCACATTCAACCAAGCTCCTTCCAGAGTTCTCCCAGCTACCATAAGGTCACGTTACAGCTTTAGCAGCATGAAAACAGTCATCTGAGTCCTCACACCATGTGTATGAATTGGGGTGGAAGGGGCCCTGGCCGAGGGTGGTTTTCAGGGTCAGGCGCTGGTGCTCACCCTCCTGTGTGCCTCGCAGAGTTTCTGAAGCGGCTCCGCTACTGCGAGTACTTGGGGAAGTACTTCTGTGACTGCTGCCACTCATACGCGGAGTCCTGCATCCCAGCACGCATCCTGATGATGTGGGACTTCCGGAAGTACTATGTCAGCAATTTCTCCAAAAGGCTGCTGGACAGCATATGGCACCAGCCCATTTTCAATTTGCTGACCATCAGCCAGAGCCTCTATTCGAAAGCCAAGGAACTGGACAGAGTGAGGGTGAGCAGCTGCCTGCGCCAAGGAAGCGAGTCCCACCCGCGGGAAGGGTCCTGCCGCAGAAAACACAGTAGTTTGGTGGTAGTGGTGGGGTGGGGGGCTATTCACAAGCCCCCTGTGGGGCAGATTTACCGTGAATCAAATAATGTTTAAGCTTCACATGCTCTTTCTGAGGCCCCATGTGGAATTTCATATCGATACATAGCTCTGCATTTATATACTGTCGTTGTCAGTAAACTTCCACTCTATTCCGACTCATGGTGACCCCATGTGTGCAGAGTAGAACTGCTCCATAGGGTTTTCAAGGCTGTGACCTTTTGGAAGCAGGTTGCCAGGCCTGTCTTCTGAGACACCTCTTGGGTAGGTTTGGACTGCTAACCTTTCGGCTAGTCATCAAGTGCTTAACCATCTGTTCCACCCAGGGACTCCACATTTATACCTAGTTTTGCTTGGCTGCTAACTAAAAGGTTGGCAGTTCAAATCCACCAGCCACTCCTTGGAAACCCTATGGGGATGCTCTTCTCTGTCCTGTAGGATCTCTATGAGTCGGAATCGACTCAAGGGCAACCGGTTTTTATGTTTTTATGTTTATGTTTTCCAAAAAACCTGAATCCATCCTGGGCCCTCTCTGGATCTGTGGAGTCAGTTATGAATAAATGCCTGTGGTATAGACTGTTCCCTTTAAAGGCTTGCTGTAGAGTCGTAGCATTTCAAGGTTAGACATAACATTGACATTTGGAAAAAGGAGTTTAAATTTGATGTATACATTTCCAGGGTCATGTATAACATTTAACTCTTCCCTTTGTTTGGTTTCTCACATTAGGAAATGCAGGAGCAGCTTTTTCATATCAAGAAGTTGTTGCGGACCTGCAGGTTTGCCAGAAGGTACTATTCTTGGCCAGGATAATCCCAGGCCTGTGAGCTGGGAGGATTGATGCCTTGAGTCTGCCTTCCCTCTACACATGTGCTAATCCTCTGAGTGGCTGGTCCAGGATCCCCCATTACACAGTCCTCTTAATTACATCATGCCTTCCTCGGGAATGCAGACCATCTCTTTAAAATTACTAAGCCTTCTAACTCAGTAGCAGTGGATTTAACTTGTTAAGAAGGGTGGACCTCACAAAAGGACTCATATTATATGATTCCACTTATATAAAATACCTACCAGGAACCAGTTGCCATTGAGTCAACTCCAAGTCATGGTGACCCCATGTGTGTCAGAGTAGAACTGTGCTCCATACGGTTTTCAGTGGCTGATTTTTCAGAAGCAGATTGCCAGGCCCTTCTTCCAAGGTGCCTTTTGGTTAGCAGCCGAGTGCATTAACTGCTTGCACCACCCAGGGACTCCATTAAATACCTAGAATAGACAAGTTCATAGAGGCAGAAAATAGATTAGAGGTTACCGGGGCCTGGAAGAGGGGAGAAGGGAGACTTATGCTTAATGGGTATGGAGTTTCTCTTTGGGCTGATGAAAAGTTTTAGAAATCAATAGTGGTGATTACACAGCATTGTGAATGTACTTAGTCCCACTGAATTTTATACTTAAAAATGGTTAAAATAGCGAATTTTGTGTTATATATATTTTACATAATTAAAAAAATTAAAAATTAACACCCCCCCAAAAAAAAAAGAAGAAGTAGTGACCTTTTCTTTAACCCCTTGTGGAATCATGGTGAGGCATGGCCTCCAGAAATTCCACTTCTAGATTATCTTAAAGATATAACTAGGGATGTGGGCAGAGATTTAGCTAAAGAATAGTTTTATGATGATAAGGAAGTATTAAAAATCTAGGTGTTCAGTAATATGACAATACCCATTGCCATTGAGTCAATTCTGGCTCATAGCGACCCTATAGGACAGAGTAGAACTTCCCCATCGGGTTCCCAAGGAGCAGTTGGTGGATTCAAACTGCCCTTCTTTTGGTTAGCAGCCAAGCTCTTAAGCCACTGCGCTACCAGGGCTCTAAAACACCGTATCTGTAGTATAGATACTATATAGCCAATAAAGGCGTAGGCCTGAGTTTACTGACATAGATAGGGTTTCACAATATATCACGTGCTAAAAGAGTAGATTGCCCACAAGCATAAGATTACTTGTTATAGGTGATGGTGTTACAAGGTTTTATTTTTGTTTAGTTTTTTTATTAAGCTTTTTCTAGTTTCTTATTTTTATATGATGATGATGTATTGCTTTTGTAATTATGCATTTTGGGGGACAGAGCAAGGATTCTGTAGTCATTTGGCCTTGAGCTCACAGCATTTGTGTGACAAGTTAATTTCTTCTCAGAGCCTCGGTTTTCTCATCCATAACATACAACGGTGCTCACAATTCCTGTCTTCTATAAAAATTTATCAAACGTACATTCTGTACTTCACATAAAAACATCAGTAAGACTCACCTTAGAGTCTAGCAGGGCCCTGTGTAGGACATGCACAGGGCGCTGTCGAGGTACAGAAGAGGCGGCATTTAGTTCAGTAAGGGGGTGGGTGGGGAGGAGAGCAGACAAGGCTTCCTGGAGAAAAAGCCTGAGCTTGAAGTGTCGGTGGAGTGAAGAAGAGGGGTCAGGAATCCTCCAGGCAGAGAAGGCAATGTGAGCAAACACGCTCTACCCCCCAGGCTATGTGGAGAATTAAGCCGTTGGCTGCTAATCAGAAAGCTGACCATTTGAGTCCACCCTTGAGGCACCTGGGAAGAAAGGCCTGGCCATCTACTTTTGAAAGGTTACAGCCGTGGAAACCCTATGGAACACAGTTCTACTCTGACCCAGATGAGGTCACCATGAGCGGGACTCAGCTCCATGGCAAGTGGTTTGGCATTGCTGGAGTGTGTAGTCCAGTGGAGAGAGTGGCTGGTTTGGAAATCCAGTGGATAATGGGGCCACTGACAGATTTAGGGAACTCAAGAGACCAAGATTAAGTTCAGTGTCGAACGCCCTTGGGATGCTGAGGTGGGTATGACCAGCAGGAAGCTGGATGCCTGAGTCTTAAGCTTGGTTCTGGACTCATGGATTTGAGTCACTGGCCTGCTTGTGGGCAGTCATTCTCCAACCAGCTGAACAGCATTCAGTGATACTGATGGACTTGAAATTCAGCTGAAATGAGTAAGATAGCAATTTTGATCCAGTTACACATTAAAAAACATTTTTTTGTGGTGAAATTTATATAACAAAACATTTGTTACTTCAACCATTTTTTTTAAAAATTATGCTTTAAGTGAAAACTTTTAATTCAAGTCAGTTTCTCATACAAAGATTTATACACACATTGGTATGTGACCCTAGTTGCTCTCCCTATACTATGACAGCACACTCCTCCTTTCCACCTCAGATTTCCTGTGTCCATTCAACCAGCTCCTGACCCTCTCTGCCTTCTCATCTCACCTCTGGACAGGAGCTGCCCATTTAGTCTCATGTATCTACTTGAGCTAAGAAGCACACTCTTCACGAGTATCATTTTATGTCCCATAGTACAATCTAATCTTTGTCTGAAGAGTTGGCCTCAGGAATAGTTTCAGCTCTGGGCCAACAGAGAGTCTGGGGACATGTCTTCTGGGGTCCCTCCAGCCTCAGTGAAATGATTAAGTCTGGTCTTTTTACTAGAATTTGAGTTCTGCACCCCACTTTTCTCCTGCTCCCTCAGTGACTCTCTGTTGTGTTCCCTGTCAGGGTAGTTATTGGTGGTAGCCAGGCGCCATCTAGTTCTTCTGGTCTCAGGCTGATGAAGTTTCTGGTTTATGTGGCCCTTTCTGTCTCTTGGGCTAATATTTTCCTTGTGTCTTTGGTGTTCTTCGTTCTCCTTTACTCCAGGTGGGTTGGGACCAATTGATGCATCTTCGATGGCTGCTCACTAGCTTTTTGTTAGTTTGTTTTTTTTATTATACTTCAGGTGAAGATTTACAGAACAAATAGTTTCTCGTGAAACAGCAGTACACATATTGTTTTATGGCATTGGTTAACAACCCCGCGACACATCAACCCTCTCCCTTCTCGACCTCTTTTTTTTTGGTGAAAATATACATAGCCAAAGAGACACCATTTCAAAAATTTCTACATGCACAGTTCAGTGACATCGACTACGTTCTTCCCATTGTGCTGCCATTCTCACTTTAGATAAAGGTTTACAGAACAAAATAGTTTCTCATTAAACAGTTAGTACACATGTTGCCCTATGACAATGGTTAATAACCTCACAATACATCAACACTATCCTTACTCAAACTTGGGTTCCCTATCATCAGCTTTCCTGTCCCCTTCTGCCTTCTAGCCCTTGTCCCTGGACTGCTGTGCCTCATTAGTCCCATTTGGTTTTATGGGGCTGTCCACTCCCTGGCTGAACAGTGAACCTCGGAAGTGACTTCACCACTGAGCTAAACGGCGTCTGGGGGGTCATACTTTCGGGGTTACTTCAGTCTGTCAGACCAGTAAATCTGGTCTCTTTTTTGTGAGTTAGAATTTTGTTCTACATCCTTCTCCAGTTCTTTCCAAAATCCTCTGTTGTGATCCCGGTCAGAGCAGTCAGCGGTGGTAGCCGGGCACCATCTAGCTGTACTGGACTCAGTCTGGTGGAGGCCTTGGTGGCCGTGGTCCATTAGACCTTCGGATTAATCTTTTCCTTGTATCCTGTTCTCTTCATTCTCCCTAGCTCCCGAAGGGGTGAGACCAGTGGAGTATCTTAGATGGCTGCTCACAGGCTTTTAAGACCCCAGAGGCTACTCACCAAGGTAGAATGTAGAACATTGTCTTTATAAACTGTGTTATGCCAATTGAGCTAGATGTTCCCCGAGACCATGGTCCCCACAGCCCTCTGCCCAGAAATTCAGTCCCTCAGGGAGTTTGGATGTGTCTATGGAGCTTCTGTGAACTTTCCTTGTACAAGTTGTGCTGGTTTCCCCTGTATTGTGTACTGTCTCACCCTTCACCCAAGATACCACTTATCTTTTGCCTATTTAGTATTCCCCCCACCCCATTCCTGGTAATCAACAAAGATTGTTACTTTTTGTTTGTGAGCTTTTTCATGGGTTTTTACAATAGAGGTCTTGTATAATATTTGTCCTTTTGTGATTGACTTATTTCATTCAGCATAATGTCCTCCAGTTTCATCCATGTTATGAGATGCTTCACAGATTCATCATTTGTTCTTTCTCGTTGCATAGTACTCCATTGTGTGTATGTACCATAGTTTGTTTATCCATTCATCTGTTGATGGGCATCTAGGTTGTTTCCACGTTTTTCCTATTGTGAACAGTGCTGCCATGAGCATAGGTGTCACTAGCTTTTAAGACCCCAGATGCCACTCACCAAAGTGGGATGCAGAACATTTTCTTAATAAACCTTGTTATACCAATTGACCTAGATGTCCCCTGGAACCATGGTCCCCAGACCCTCGCCCCTTCAACTCTGTCCCTTGAAGTGTTTGGTTGTATTCGGGAAACTTCTTAAGTTTTGGTTTAGTCCAGACTTCAGCCATTTTTACATGTACAATTCAGTGACAGTAATTACATTCACCATATTGTGCAACCATCACCACTATCCATTTCAAATTTTTTTTATCACCTTTAACAGGAAATCAGTGCTCCTTAACTAGTAACTCCGTTTTCCCCTCCCTCCTGCCCTCAGGTAACAACTAATAAACTTTGGTCTCCATGCATTTGCCTATTCTAGATATTTTATGTAAATGGGATCATACGCTATTTGTCATTTTGCCTCTGACTTATTCCATTCAGCATAATGTTTTTAAGGTTCATGTCACAGCATGAATCAGGATGCAATTCTCTTTTCAAAAACCAAAAAACCCACTTCCGTCAAGTCGATTCTGACTCATAGCAACCCCATAGGGTTTCCAAGCTGTAAATCTTTACAGAAGCAGACTGCCACATCTTTCTCCCGCAGCGCAGCTGGTGGGTTTGAACCACCGATCTTTCAGTTGGCAGATGAGTGCTTTTGGGTTGTTTCTGCCTTTTGGCTTTTGTGAATAATGCTACAGTGAACACTGGTGTACAAGTATCTGTTTGAGTCCCTGCTTTCAGTTCTTTTGGGTATACACCTGGGAGTGGAATTGCTGGGTCATATGGTAATTTTATGTTTAACTTTTTGAGGAACCACCAAACTGTTTTCCACAGTGGCTGTACCATTTTATAATCCCACCAAAAATGAGTGAGGGTTCCGGTTTCCCCACATTCTCACCAACACTTGTTATTTTCTGATAATAGCCATCATAGTGGGAGTGAACTGGTATGTTGTGGTTTTGATTTGCATTTCCCTAATTTATGATGTTGAACAGCTTTTCATGTGCTTGTTGGCCATTTATATATCTTCTTTAGTGAAATGTCTATTCAAGTCATTTGTCCACTTTTTTTTTGAGCATTTTATTGTGCTTTAGGTGAAAGTTACCCAGCAAATTAGTTTTGCATTCAATAATTCATACACAAATTGTTCTGTGACATTGGTTGCAGTCTCCGCAATTCGTTAGCACTCTCCCCATTTCCACCCTGGGTTCTCTGTTTCCGTTCAGTTTCCCTACCCCTCCCTGGCTTCTCATCTTTGCTTTTGCAGAGATGTTGCCCTTTTGGTCTCGTATAGTTGATTGTTCTATGGAGCACATTCTTCACAGGTGTTATTGTTTATTTTTTAGGCTGAAAGGTGGACTTTGGGAGTGGCTTCAGTTCCAAGTTTGGAAGATGTCTTAGGGCAAAATCTCAGGGGTTCCTCCAGTCTGTCAGGCCAGTAAGTCTAGTCTTTTTTATGAATTTGAATTTTGTTCTACATTTTTCACCCATTCTAACCAGGACCTTCTATTGTGTTCCTGGTCAGAGTGGTCGGTAGTGGTAGCTGGGCACCATCTAGTTCTTCTAGTCTCAGGATAGAGGAAGCTGTGGTTCAGTTGGGCCATTTTCCTTTGGACTAATTGCTTCCTTGAGTCTTTGGTTTTCTTCACTCTCCTTTGCTCCAGACGGGAAGAGACCAATAGTTGTATCTTAGATGGCTGCAAGGTTTTAAGACCCCGGATGCTACTTACCAGCCTAGGATATAGAACATTATCTTTATGAACTGTGTTATGCCAATTGACCTAGATGTCTCCTCAGACTCTGGTACTTAGCCTTCAAGCCCAGTAGGACAGTCCCACAAGGTGTTTGCTTATGTCTAAGAAGTTTTCATAACTGTGTCCCCATGTGCTGTTATATATATGAATATACATGTAGCAGATACAAATATGTATGTAAAAATATCCACAGCCATTCCTATATATGCACGCGGGTGTACTCCCTATTTAGCATACATATCTACCTATGTATCTACTCAAAAATTATTGTTTGTTATTACTGTTGTTGCAGGATTATGGAATTTATCACAGTTGCCTTTTACTCTTGCATATCTCTCGGTGTCTTCCTTTGCCTTGGTCATGTTGTGCTGACTTCCCCCATATTGTATATTGCCTTTCCTTTCACCAGAGTTAGCACCTGTCTACTATCTTTTTAGTGATTTTCCCTCCCCACCCCTCCCATCCCCGGTAACCATCAAAGAATGTATCTGTGTGTAAACATTTCCTTGACTTTTTATAATAGTGATCTCATACAATATTTGTCCATTTGTGATTGACTTATTTCACTCAGCATAATGTCCTCCAGGTTCATCCATGTTGTGAAATATTTTGAGGAGTCATCATTATTCTTTACCATTGAGTAGTATTCATTGTATGTATGTACCACAATTTGTTTATCCATTAATCTGTTTGATGGACACTTAGATTGTTTCCATCTTTTTCCTATTGTGAGTAATGCTGTAATGAGCATGAATGTGAATATGTCTATTTGTGTCACAGCTCTTATTTCTCTAGGGTATATACGTAGGAGTGGGATTGCTGGATCATACGGTATTTCTATTTCTAGCTTTTTAAGGAAGCGCCATACTGCTTTCTATGTGGTTGTACCATTTTGCATTCCTACCAGCAGTGTATAAGACTTTCAGTCTCCCCACAACCTCACTAGCATTTGTTGTTTTTGATTTTTTTGATCAGTGCCATTCTTGCCGAAGTAAGATGGTATGTCATTGTAGTTTTGATTTGCATCTCTCTAATGGCTAATGATCACAAGCATCTTTTTATGTATTTGTTGGCCCCATGAATGCCTTATTTGGTGAAGTGTCTGTTCATGTCCTTTGCCCATTTTTTGATTGGATTGTTTATCTTTTTGTTGTTGAGGTGTTGAAATTTTCTGTAAACTTTAGAGATTAGACCTTTGTCAGATATGTTGTGGTGAAAAAATTTTTCCCAGTCTGTCTGTTCTCTTTTTACTCTCTTGGTGAATTCTTTTGATGAGCATAATTATTTAATTTTTAGGAAGTCCCAGTTATTTATCTTCTACTGTTTATGCATTTTTAGTTATCTTTGATAGTCTATTTATGTCATAAATTAGGACCCCTAGCTTTGTCCCTGTTTTCTCCCATGTACTTGATAGTTTTGGGTTTAACATTAAGGTCTTTGATCCATTTTGAGTTAGTTTTTGTGTATGGTGTGAAGCATGGATCCTGTTTCATTTTTCTGCAAATGGGTATCCAGTTTTGCCAGCACCATTTGTTAAAGAGAGTATGTCTTCCCCATTTATTGGACTTTGACCCTTTGTTGAAGATCAGCTGTCCATAGCTGTGTGGATTTATTTCTGGATTCTCAATTCTGTTCCATTGGTCTCTGTGTTTGTCATTGTACCAGTTACAGGCTGTTTTGACTACTGTGGCGGTGTAGTAGGTCCTGAGATTGGGAAGTGTGAGGCCTCCTACTTTGTTCTTCAGTAATGCTTTAGCTATACGAGGTCTCTTTCCTTTCCATATAAAGTTGGACATTAGTTTTTCCATTTAATTAAAGAATGTTGTTGGAATTTGGATCGAATTGCATTATATCTATAGATTGCTTTGGGTAGTATTGACCTTTTCACAATATTGAGTCTTCCTATCCATGAACATGGTATGTTTTTCCATTTATGTAGATATCTTTTGGATTCTTGCAGTAGTGTTTTGTAGTTTTCTTTGTATGGTCTTTTATGTACCTAGTTAGATTTATTCCTAAGTATTTTAACCTTTGGGGGGCTAATTAAATGTCATTGTTTTCCTGATTTCCTTGTCAGAGTTCTCTTTGTTAGGGTAGAGGAATCCAACTGATTTTTGTACGTTGATCTTGTATCCTGGTACTTTGCTGAACACTTCTATTAGTTCCAGTAACTTTCTTGTGTAGTCTCTAGGATTTTCTGTGGTTAGGATCATATCATCTGTGAATAGCGATAGTGACGCTGATTGATTTTCTAATGTTGAATTATCCTTGCATCCTTGGTATGAATACCACTTGATCATAATGTATTATTTTTTGATATATGTTGAATTCTATTGGCCAAAATTTTGCTGAGAAATTTTTGCATCTATATTCATGAGGGATATTGGTCTGTAATTTTCTTCTTTGGTATCGTCTTTGCCTGGCTTTGGTATCAAGGTTATGCTGGCTTCATAGAATGAGTTAGGGAGTATTCCTTCCTTTTCTATGTTTTGTAATAGTTTGATTATAATTGGTGTCAACTCTTCTTTGAATGTTTGGTAGAATTCTCCAGTAAAGCCATCTGAGCTGGGGCTTTTTTTTTGTTGGGAGTTTTTTTTATGACCTCTTCAATTTCTTCTTTTGTTATGGGTCTGTTCAAATTTTCTACCTCAGTTTGTATTAGTTTAGGTAGGTAGTGTTTTTCTAGAAATTTGTCCATTTCTTCTAGGTTTTCAAATTTATTGTAGTACAGTTTTTCGTGTTATGTTGTGATCCTTTTTATCTCAGTTTGTTCTGTTGTAATATCACCCATCTTATTTCTTAGTTAGTTTATTTGCAAATTCCATTCTTTTCCTTTGTCAGTTTAGCCAGTGGTTTGTCAATTTTATTGATCCTTTCAAAGAACCAACTTCTGGTCTTGTTTTTTCTGTTTCATTTATTTCTGCTCTAATCTTTATTCTTTTGGTGACTGTGGGCTTCTTTTGCTGCTCTTTTTCTATTCAAATTGTAGGGTTAAGCTATTGATTTTGGCTCTTTTTTTTTGATGTGTACATTTATTTCTATAATTTCTCCTCTGAACACTGCTTTTGCTGTGTCCCAAAGGTATTGGTATGTTGTGTTTTCATTCTCATTTAATTCTAGGAATTTTTAAATTTCATTTTTAATTTCTTCTATTACCCAGTGGTTTTAAAGCAAGGTGTTATTCAGTTTCCAAGTATTTGATTTTTTTCCTTGTTTTTCCTATTATTGACTTCTAGTCTAACAGCATTATGATCAGAGAAGATACTTTGTATTATTTTGATGTTTTTGAATTTATTGAGGCTTGCTTTGTGGCCTAAAATATGGTCTGTTCTGGAGAATGACCCATGTGCGTTGGAGAAGAATGTGTATTGTGCTGCTGTTGGGTGGAGTGTTCTGTATATGTCAATGAGGTCCAATTGGTTGATTGTGTTATTTAGATCTGTATGTTTGTTGAATTTCTTTCTCATTGTTCTGTTGTTCATCAAAAGTGGTGCGTTAAAGTCTCCTACTATTATTGTGAAACTGTCTATTTCTCTTTTCAATACTGTTAGTCTGAGTTTTATGTATTTTGGAGCCCTGTCTTTGGGTGCGTAAATAATTATTATGGTTATATCCTCTTGATAGATTGACCCTTTAATCATTATATAATGCCCTTCCTTGTCTCTTATGATGGATTTTGATTTAAAGTCTGTTTTATCAGAGATTAATATTGCCACTTCTGCTCTTTTTTACTCACTGTTTGCTTGGTATTTCTTTTTTCTATCCTCTGATTTTTATCCTATTTATGTCTTTGTGTCTAAGGTGTGTGTCTTGTAGGCAACATACTGATGAGTCCTGTTTTTTTAACCATTCTGCCACTCTATCTCTTGACTGGTACATTTAAACCATTTACACTCAGTGTGATTATCGATAGGTATGAATTTACTGCTGTCATTTTGTTATGCTTTTTTTTTTGTGGTATTGATGGTTTCTTTGTTCTACTTAATTTTCTGTGCTGAGTTCTTTTTCTTTTCATTTCCTTCATTGTTGTTGATTTTGTGTTTACTGAGTCTTTATGATTTTCTTTTTTATTTTGGTGAGTAGGTTTATTAATTTTCTTTGTGGTTCCTCTGAAATTTACCTTTATCTTCCTGATTTTAAAACAATCTGTTATTTCTTGATACCACTTTTATTTCCTCTGCATCTGGAAGTTCTATAACTACACAGTTTATTCCCCTTTTTGTTTTGAAGTTGTTGTCATTTACAGATTGACATCTCTGGTTCTCTGTTTTCAGTTTTGTAGCTTTATTTAACTTTTGCGATTTCTTATCTTGGTTCGTATCTGGGTGATACTGTCCTGTGTCTTAATCTCAGGTTGTTGTCTGATGTTGGTTCTTTGTCTGAAGGACTCCCTTTAATATTTCTTGTAAAGTTGGTCTGGCTTTTATAAATTTCCTTAATTTCTCTTTATCTAGGAATGTCCTAGTTTTTCATAATATTTAAGAGATGTTTTTGCTGGACATATGATTCTTGGTTGGCAGTTCTTTTCTTTCAGGGTTTTATATATATCATTCCATTGCTTTCTTGTCTATTTGGGTTTCTGACGAGAAATCCACACTTATAATCTTATTGATGCCCCTTTGTCTGTGATATTTTATTTGTCCCAAGCTGTCAGAAATCTTTCTTTGTCTTTGGTTTTGGAAAGTTTGATTATGATATGTCTTGATGACTTTCTTTTGAGATCTATCCCATATGGGGTTCATTGAGCTTCTTGTATGGTAATCTTCTTGTCTTTGTTGGTATCAGGGAAATTTTTTGTGAGCAAATATTCAAAAATTCTCTCTGTGCCTTTTTTTTTTTTTTTGTCTCCTCCTGTTCTGGAATTCCAATCACGTGTAAATTATTCCTCTTGGGATAAAGTCCCACATAACTCTTAGGCTTTCTTCATTTTTTTTTTTTTCTGAGTGTTCCTCAAATAAATTAGTATCAAGTGATTTGTCTTCTGTTTCGCTGATTCTTTCTTCCATTGTTTCATCTACTTCTATGTCCATCCATTGAGTTAGCTATTTCTGATATTTTATTGTTAATCTTCAGGATTTCTAGTTGATATGTTTGTATGATTTCTAATTGTCTACTTAATTTGTCATTTTGTTCTTATATTGTTTTCCTGAATTCTTCTAGAGTTTCCTTGGTTTTGCCTATGTTTTCCTTGATCTCTTTGAGGATCCTGTATGTAAGTTTTTTGAATTCCTTATCGGGTAGTTCCAGTACCATTTCTTCCTCAGGAAGTTTTTCTGCCCCCCCCCCCTTTTTTTGGTCACTTGCTTGAGCTATCTTGTCCCTCTTCTTTATATGATTTGATATTGTTGCTGTCTCCAAGGCATTAAGGTGCCAAGTTGGTGCTAGCAGTTAATGCATTCTCTGGAGGTCAGGGCAGGATGTCTTCATATCCATTTGTAGTTATGGTCTATGCATGACTTTGGTGATTTGGGCGTGATTGCTTCTCACTTATTGATATGGTGGGTCACTTCTGCTTGTGAGACTTTTGTGGTTAGGCTTGTGTGTCTTCCCTTACTGGAGTGAGTGTAGGTGGTATAGCAGGTTCTTTCCCTGATATTGGGTGACAAGTGTTGGGGGTGGTCTAGGTCCCTTGTGGGACTGTGGGATCCTTCTGAGTTGGTGCTAGCAGTTAGTGCATCTGTTAGAGAGCAAGACAGGCCATCTTTGTAGACACAGGGTGGCAGTGCTACTCAAATGGACAGGGCAGGCCCTTTGTGCAGCTATGAATTTTGGTGTCTCAGTAGGTGGTGGGAGATCAAGGCGTCTCAGTGTGTATGGGGTTGGCCTGCTGAAACTGGTTGCATGTAGGATGGGTGTTGTTGCAGCCTGGCAGTCGTTCAGTATTGACACAAGGAGTGCCTGCTTGTCATTGGAATCTGTTGGGATGTACCTGGTGGTCACTGGTGGTAGCGTGTGTCTGCTGAGCCATGCTGGGTGATCATTGGAAGAGTTCACAGGGGTACATCTGCTAGTTGCTGGGCTAGGGCATGGGGCACACCTGCTGGTTGCTGGGCAATGGCACTAGGTGAATTTCTGGTTATTGTGCAGGTGTAGAGGAATCACACTGGTTGCTGGGCAGCAGACATGGGCTGGTCATGCTCCCTCTGGTTGTCAGGCTACAGGTGCACTCTCATTGGTCCAGTGGGTGCCAGGGTGCTCCTGCCGCTCTTTGGTTGCCAGGCTGTAGGTGTTCTCCCACCAGTCACTGGGCAGCTGTTATGCCCATGCCAGTCGCCAGGCTGCAGGCAAGGGAGCACTCCCTCTGGTCCCCGGGCAGTGGATGCAAGTGCACTCCTTCCGGTCTCCAAGCAGTGAGTGTGTTCATGCTGGTTGCCAGGCAGCAGACATGGTCTTGCTGGTCTCCAGGCAGCATACACAGGTTTGCTTCTGCTGGTCCCTGGGCATGGATGAAAGGGGTCCTCCTGCCCAGCTGCCCCAGGAAATTGGGGTCTGGACCATTTAAATATGGGGGGGCATGGACGCTGGCTTGGGGGGGGGACCTCTGGTTGCTACTCTGTGGTTTTACTATTCAGTGGTTGTTTCCTGGCCAAATGGTCAGGCTCTGCTGCTGACAAGTAGACCTTTCCCCAATTACTGGCTCCCTCCCTTCTCCATGATTGGCAGGATCACTGGAGCTCCTGCCGCCTCTTCCTGCCCTTTCCCTTTTTAAACCTGGCTTGTGTCCTGCTCTCCTTGTTTCATTCCAGGTTTGTTTACACAGTATCTCTTTTCCTGTTGTGAATTCTGTGCAGTTGCCTTCCTGTGCTCCTCACCCAAGATGGCCATGCTGTGCCAAGATAACTAGCAAGGCGCCAAGGATCCATGTATCTCTGTGTCTGCGGTTTTCTTTCTGTCTCTCTTTCCACTTGGAGCTCAGTTTAATTCTTCATCCTTCCATTTGATGTTCAGGGTTCCAAGATTGTCATCTGTATCTGTTGCAGATGGTTTCTCAAGTCTGTGATGTAGGGGGATGTTCTGGTGCGTCAGCCTAAGTCACCATCTTGGGCTCAATTTTTTGCCCATTTTTTGATTGGGTTGTTTGTCTTTTTGTTGTTAAGTTTTAGGAGTTCTTTACATATTCTGGATATTAAACCTAAACCCTTATCAGATGTGTGGTTACCAAGTGTTTTCTCCCATTCTGTAAGTTGTTTCTTCACTTTGTTGATAAAGTCCTTTGATGCACAAATGCTTTTAATTTTGATGAAGTTCATGGGTTACACATTTTTAAACCCTGGAAAACAATGTTCAGAGTTTCCATTTGCTATATGTGTGCATGAGAACTCTACAAGGGACACGTTTCTCTGCTTCTTCAGCTTTTTGAAAGAAGCTTCTATGGAATTTTAATTTTGTGGCTTTCAAGCAAACTTGCAAAATGTAGAGTGGTGGTGACAAGGTTAACTGTTTTTCTTGGGGAGATTTCTTTTTCTTTTTTTTTAAATTGAGTTAAAAAAATAAGTGTGAGTGCCAGGAGAAGACAACTGGCCTCAGTTCTCTCCTCACTGCTGTGTGGGTTGATTCTGGAATTCCCTTTTGTTTCCTCTCTGGCAGCACCTTAAAGGAGTTTGAGCAGGTGCCAAGACACTTGACTGATGAGCACCACCTGTTCTCCCTGGACGACCTGGTCAGGATCAAGAGAAGGCTGCTGGCGCCCCTGCTGAAGGAGCTTCTGAAAGCTTCCCTTGCACATGTGGCCAGTTGTGAGGTGAGGGTTTGCTGGGGACTGGTGAATCCCTGAACTGTCCCTTATATGCCAGGGCTGTGCTGGGGTGTTCTGCACATTGCCTGCTTTAACCCTCACAAGTCCCATGGGAAGTGCTGGCAACACCATTTACAGATGAGAAAACTGAGGGTCAGAACCACGATCATCCTGCTGGTAGGTGGCAGAGTGGGAATGCAAGTCTAGGTTAGCTGACTTCTTAGTCTGGGCGCCTGGTCCTGCTTGGGGCCTCCTTCAATTCCTACTCTGCCCTCTGCTGCCAAGTACAGCTACGTGGACTCAGGATCAACGAACAAGGAGGCTCTGTGTCTACATAGAAGAATTGTACTGTAGAAGCTAGGAAAAAAAGATCATTTAAGAATGCACATTTAAAGTCAGACACAAGAGGATAAATACTGTATGTGACCCTACTGATCTGCAAACGCATAGAGACAAAAGTTTATTAGTGGTTGAAAGGGACCGAGGTGGGAGGAGGAGGAGTGAATGGGAAGTTATTACTTAAGAGGCACTGAGTTTCTGTTTAGGGAGCTGGAAGGACATTTGGAAATAGATAGTGGTGATGGTTGTACAAGCTGGTGAATGCAATTAATGTCACTGATTTGCACACTCAAAAATAGCAAATATTATGTATATATTACCATAATAAAGCACAGTTAAAATCATCATCTTTCTCTGGTGCCTCAAACTGCCTTGATGTGAAGTTTCTCTATGCAGAATCAACCTGTATTTATTGTGTAGGAAACAAGATCCATTCATTTCTGGAGGCTGGAATCATAGACATTCAAAAAATGGTGTTCATGAAATTCTGTTAAGTGGTAACTCAGCTTCTCCATCTAGAGAGACGTTTCCAGTGAGGACTTTAACCTGTTGACTTTCTCTCCCAGCTCTGTCAAGGAAGGGGCTTCATTTGTGAATTTTGCCGGAGCACGGCTGTCATCTTCCCCTTTCAGACTGAAACGTGTAGAAGATGTTCAGGTACAATGTTCCTTATATTGCCTTTGGGTCAGTTCCAACTCGTGGCGACCCCACGTGTTATAGTGTAGAACTGCTCCATAGGGTTTTTTAGCTGTAATCTTAATGGAAGATCACCAGGCCTTTCTTCCCTGGTGCTGTTGTGTGGGTTTGAACCACCAATCTTTAGGTTAGCAGTTGAGCACAAGCCATTTGCACCATGGGCAGGAGCCCTGGTGGTGCAGTGGTTAAGAGCTCAGGCTGCTAACCAAAAAGGTTAGCAGTTCAAATGCACCAGCTGCTCTTGGAAACCCTATCGGGCTGTTCTGCTCTGTCGTATAGGGTCACGGTGAGTTGAGATCAACTTGATGCCAGTGGGTCTGGTTTTGTTTTTTACATGAGGCAGGGATAAAGGATGAAGCCTTATGATACAGGGTTTGGATAGAGGAGGTAGTCCTTTTTTGCCTGTGCCCAGTTCTTCAACATGAGGGGTAGGCAAACCATGGCCCACGTCCTGCTTTTGTAATTGGAACACAGTCAAGGCCAACTTTGAAGTATCGTCTCTGGCTGCTTTTGTGCTCCCACAGCAGAGTTGAGTAGTTGTTATGGAAACCGTACCACCCATAAGGCCTAAAACATTTACTATCTGGCTCTTTACAGAAGAGGATTGCTGACCCTTGTTCCGTGGTGTTAGTGCCTGAGGGAATTCCGTGCTCTCTACTCTCTGTTTATGGGAGAGAGCTGGGTCATGAATTCTGCCATCACTCCTGATATGGGCAGGCCTGCCCTGGAGGTCCCTCCAATGTTGTCTCAGTCATGAATTGAATTATGTCCCACAAAATATGTGCTGAAGTCCTGTCCCATAAACCTGTAGATGTGATCCTGTTTGGGAATAGGGTTTTCTCTGTTATGTTAATTAGTCCATGTCAGTGTAAGGTGTGTCCTAAACCTAATCACGTCTGAGTTATAAGGAGCAGTGTAGACACAGAGACAAGCAAGCACATTATTGGGGAAGACAGATGCCGCATGAGGATCACCAAGGAACTGTGGAATGCTGGGGCTACAGAAGCTGAAGGAGTCAAGGATCGTCCCCCACAGCTGACAGAGAGAGATTCCCCGAGAGCTAGTGCCCTGAATTCCAACTTCCAGTCTCCTAAACTGAGAAAATACATTTTTGTTCTCTAAATCCATCCACTTGTGGTATTTCTGTTGTGGCAGCACTAGGGGGCTAAGACTCTCCTAGTACGTTAGTCATTACCGCAGGGCAGGTGTAAGCGTGCAGAAAGTTCACTGGTTCATGTTCCAGGCTTGACACCTGTGGGGAGTGAAGGCAGCAAGACTGGGCTCAGGAAGACCGTGCAGCGACAGGATGGCCTTTCAGCATTGTCCCAAATTGGGATGAGGGGGCCTTTAAACTCCACGTTGACAATCACTGGGTGTAGGCTGGTCCCCAGGAAGGGGCGGACCTTGGGTGAGGCAGCTCTCTCCTGTTGGGGCCATTTCCAGAGAAGGGAAGTGGCCTCCTGAGAGCCAGCAGCCAGCGGCATCTCAGCAGCTGGGGAACGCATGCCTTGGTCCTCGGGTGATCAGGGGCACGCTGCAGCGTCCACTACACCGGGCTTCCTGACCTCATGTCACAATCCATTGGGGGATTGATAATCCGTGTAAGTTTCAGCCAGGCTGTTTTTTGTTTGTTGTTTTTTTTAGAAGACCCTGGAGTCCTAGTCTCTTAGTGCTGCCGTAACAAATACCACAGAGCGGGTGGCTTTAAAGGACAGAGATCTATTTTCTCACAGTTCTGGAGGCTAAAAGTCCAAATCAGGACCTCAGCCAGGTCAAGTCCTTCTGGGGGCTTTGAGAGAGGAACTATTTCGTGCCTCACTCCTGGTTTCTGGTGGCTTCCGGCAGTCCTTGGTGTTCCTTTGCTCCGTAGAGATGCTTCTGACTCCCTCATCATGTACCATCTGTCTTCCCCTTGTGTGTGACTCTGTTTCCTTATCTGTTCTCCCCATTTATAAGACACCATTCAGAAGGGTTTAGGATTAGGACCCACCCTACTCAAGTATGACAAATTTAACTTAACTGATACAAAAGAAAAACCCTGTTTCCAAACAAGGTCACCACAACTACAAGGGTTAGGACTTAAGCATCTCTTTTCAGAGGACACAATTCAATCCAGACCCCCTCCCTCCCAGGATGGGGATGTGTCTGTAAGACGGAAGAAAACAAGGTCCCAGGTTTGTTGACCTCTTGTCCTTGCTTGCAGTGTGCAGAGCCTGCTTTCACAAGCAGTGCTTCCGGTCTTCCGAGTGCCCGCGGTGCGCAAGGATCTCAGCGAGGAGGAGACACGTGCAAAGTTTGCCCTCCCCAGAGACGTGATACCCCGAACGTGGTGGAAAAGACTATTCATACACCTTATGACAGCTTCAGTTTGTGTCTGTTATTGATAACGTTGTTTAAGATCTCAGGCCTTCCTTGTATATTTAGAAAAAAGAAAGCTGGTCGATTTTCTCTTTATTGTATATTTTTGATGCTTTAAAAGAATGGAGATTCTTTGTTGTTTACTGGTGGTTTTGTTTACAAATGTTCAATGGTTTTGCTGCTATTGGTTGTGTTTTCAGAGTTTTTTGATACTTCTTAAATTGTATTTGAACAGCTGTATTTAGCTAATGTTAGAGCCTATATTTGATGGATTGCAACGGACAAGATTACTTCCTCAGTTTCTCTTCCTTTAAAGCTTGTTTGATGGAACTGATTAGTACTTTCAATGAAAAAAAAATGCAACTAAAAATCTGTTGCTCAGGCTTTTTTTTCTTTTAAGAAACAGTTGTCTCCTAGGTGTAGTGTGATTTTTAAATACCATTTTGTAATTGTAATCAATATTGCACATTTTATTTATCCCAGGGTTTGTATAGACAGTACTATTATTTCTGCTGTTACTTATATTTCAAAATGAGTCTGAGGTGCTTAGCAGTGCTCTGAGGTCCAGTTGAGGGTCCGTTCAGAGCAGCTGCCTCTAGGTGGTGCTCTTTCAGATGGCACAAACCAAGTTTGTGTTTGTCAGCTGTATTGCAAGGTCTGCAATTTGAATCACCAGCTGCTCCTTGGAAACCCTATGGGGCAGTTCCACTCTCTCCCATAGGGTCGCTATGAGTCAGAATGGACTCGATGGCAGCGGGGTTTTTTTAGGTTATTGCACACACACAGGCCCTGGGTGGCATAAATGGTTTGCGCTCGACTACTAATCGAAATGTTGTTGGTTCAACCCCAGTGGTGCCCTGGAAGAAAGGCCTGACGATCTGCTTCCATGAAGACTACAGTCAAGAAAATCCTATGGCGCTCAGTTCTATTCTGTAACACATGAGGTCTGAATTGACTCTATGGTGACAGATTTGTTTGTTTATATGTCTGTTTTCCAATTGTACACGCTTTGCTAAGTCAGAGGGGTGAGTAGAATTTCATCCCTGCCCTTTGGGATCTTGCCTTGTACATATAAAACTGAATATAACGTATCTGGAGACTTAAACAAAAATGGCGGAAATACTTTTAAAAAACACTCTGATTCTATTTGCTGTTAGTTGCTGTCGAGTCCTTTTCGACTTATGGTGACCTTTTGTACAACAGAACGAAACACTGCTTGGTCCTGTGTCATCTTCACAATTGCTAGCATATTCAAGTCCATCATTGTGGCAATTGTACCAGCCTTTCTGGGGTCTCCTTACCCTTTCTGGCCCTCTGCTTCACCAAACACAATATTCCCCCCTAGCAGTTGATCACACCTGGTGCCATGTTCAAATCAGGCATGTCAGACAGTGTTCTGTGGTGATCCATGAGGTTTTCATTGGCTAATTTGCCGAAGTAGATCGCCAGGCCTTTCTTCCTAGTCTTACTCTGGAAGCTATGCTGAAACCTGCCCACTATGGGTGACCCCGTTGGTATTTGAAATACTGGTGACATAGCTTCCAACATCACAGCAACGTGCAAGCCACCACAGTGCCACAAGCCGGCAGAAGAGTGGTGGTGTTTCATTCTTACCCAGTGCTTATATTCTCTGTAAGGAATTGTGGGATGTATATATTCCTTGTAACAGCTCCGTGAGCTAAATGTCACTTTGTCCATTTTACAGTTAAGGAAACTGAGGCTTGGAGAAGTGAAATAACTTACCTAGGTTCCCACAAGTAGTGTACGGTTGAGCTGGGTTGGCATTTGAGTCAGCCTGCCTCCAAAGCCCTTGTTCTAAGCTCCTGCTTCCTCTGTAGTATCTGTTTGCGCAAAACCAGCTTTACCTTGTAAGTGCTGCTCTAACCTAAGTCAGTTGTATTGGGCCAAGTGCTTCCTCACATCTCGTACGGGTTTGAGGACATTGTTTTGGCATAAGCATTGCTTAAAAGGTCTGTGTTCAGGGCTGCTGTTTCTGTGAGGCAGAATGCACTGCAGGTGAAAAGGAAGTGATGCTTTTGATGCTTGCTTTTGAGGAAGAATGAAGCCATTGAAATTGCTGTACTACAGGTTTGGCTGAGACTTTGTTCCTCTCCACCATGATGCAGCACCCAGGAGGGAGGTCATAGTTGTGACGCATTTGTTCTTTAATGGGATTTACTTAGTTCTTGGCCTTTCTATTCAACTCTTCCTTGGCTGCCGGAGGAAGACTAACGCTTGGTCTTTCTAATTGTCTCAGTTGCCTAGTGCGGCTGTAACAAAAATACCCCATGTGGGTGGCTTTAAAGAACAGACATTTATTTTCTCATAGTTCTGGGGACTGAATGTCCAAATCAGAGTCTCAGGCTTGTCAACTCCCTTCCTTGTTGGTAGTCTCAAGAGTTGCTTGGTTCCTTGGCTTGTAGACAGTCCTCCATGGTGTCTGTCTTCCCCCATGTGTGTCCCTGTGTCTATCCTGGTCTTTCTATAACTCAGAAGCGGTTAGATTTGGAATTCATGCTACACTGGTATGACCTCATTAACATAACAGAAGAAACCCCCTATTTCCAAACAGGGTGACATCCACAGGTACAAGGGCCAAGAATTCAACACGTATTATTGGGGGACACAATTCAACCGATGATAACACGCATCATACTGTCACCCACTGGGAGGCATTAAGTTGCAGAGCTCTGGTTCTCAGTGATTAATTTTCTGCCTCTTCCCTCTTCACTTAGTTTGAGTAACATTATTTACTGTCATGATTCTCAGCTGTGGGCAGAGAGTTACACCATCTCGAAGCATGTGGATGTGGGCCGAGGGGCACCAGCCATGCCATAGACATTCTGGTGTGTTGACCTGGGGAGGGTGTGTGGATGAGGCCACGGCCAAGGCTGGAACCCCAGGGAATGTTTACATTTGGGGGCTGAAGGAGTGAGTGGAGAAGAAAAGGAGGAGCCCAGTGTCACAGATTCCAAGAGAGTTTCAAGGTCAAATAAAAATATCAAAGACTGCAAAAAAGATCTGAGAGCTGTTTCTAGTGAAATGTTGTTAGCGGCCATCCAGTGGGCTCTGACTTGTGGGGACCCCATGCACCAGGGAACATAACCCTGTGGAGTCCTGTGCCATCCCCCTGATTAGTCGCAGCTCTGACTGTTGTGATCCATAGGGATTTCATTGACTGATTTTTGAAGTAAATCACCAGACCTTTCTTCCTAGTCCATCTTTGTCTGGAAGCTCTGCTGAAACCTGTTCAGCATCATAGCAACACACAAGCCTCCACTGACAGACAGGTGGTGGCTGTGCATGAGGTGCACTGGCCAGGAATCAAACCTGGGTCTCCCACATGGAAGATGAGAATTCTACCACTGAACCACCATTGCCTCACTCCAGTGGAATAAGGGGATAAAAACAGAAGAGAGCGTGTGTGTGTGCGTGTGTGCATGCGTATGCATGACATGTTGCAAAATGAGTGTGTATTTGGGTTGTGAGGCAGAAGGGAGGGGAAAGACCCACTATTAACATTTGCAGAGTCTGGGCAAGAGTACAAATGGTGGCCCACCTGCTGTGTATCTAAATATTTAAAAATTAAACCAAATATGCTTTATCTTTGATGAATTTTTGTTAGTTGCCATCAAGTTGATTCTGACTCACGGCAACCCCATGTGTGCAGAATAGAACCTCCTCCATAGGGTTTTCATGGCTGTGACCTTTCGGAAGCAGATTGCCAGGCCTGCCTTCCGAGGCACCTCTGGGTAGGTTCAGACCGGCAGCCTTTCGGCTAGTAGTTGAGTGCTTAACCATTTGTGCCACCCAGGGATTCACCATGATAAATACACCTTCATAGTTATCCCGGAAGGGGAGGCTTGAACTTTCAAATCTTGACACCTGGGTGTCCCACTCTGGAGAATGATGACTTAGGGACAGCTGGCATCAGCCTGAGACCTGCCTCCTTTCTCTGCCCATCCCTGCTCCATCCCACACACAGCCGCCCTTGGCCGCCCCTTGGTCCTGGTGGGGGCAGCACACTTCACCTTCAGAGGGTTGGCTCAAGGGGAAAGTCCTGAGAAAACCCTGGAGGTGAGCTTGGGGCCATACGGGCAGGGAATGCTGGCATTCCAGGTACCCTGAGCGTTGCAGACGGTTAACATGCTTGGCTACTAACTGAAAGGTTGGAGGTTCGAGTCTACCCAGAGGTGCCTCAGAAGAAAGGCCTGGTGAAATACTTTAGAAAAATCAGCCATTGAAAACCCTATGGAGCACAGTTCTACTCTGACACACATGGTGTTGTTATGAGTTGGAATTGATGGCAACTGGTTAAGAGCTCTGCTGCTAACCAAAACGTTGGCAGTTTAAATCCACCAGCTGCTCCTTGGAAACCCTATGGGGAAGTTCCATTCTGTCCTATAGAGTCACTATGAGTCAAAATTGACTCAACAACAACAGTTTTTTTGGTTTAGAGCATCATCTAAAAGGAGGGGTGTGGACTTTGGGTCCCCTTGGCCTGTGGTCGCCTCACTTGTAGGCCTCTCTTTCTGGGATCCAGGGGCAGGACTGATCCCAGGCAGAGGATGCAGGGATAGTGGGAACGCAGAGGCAGAGACACAGCAGGAACAGGGGCAGCCATGGGAAGAAATGAGGTTGGAGACAGGCCAAAACCAAACCAAACCAAACCCACTGCTGTCGAGTTCATTCCAACTCAGCAACCTGCAGGACAGAGTAGAACTGCCCCATAGGATTTCCAAGGCTGTAAATCATTACGGAAGCAGATTGCCACATCTTTCTCCTGGGGAGTGGCTGGTGGGTTCGAACTGCTGACCTTTCAGTTAGCAGCTGAGTGCTTAACCAATGCACCACCAGGGCTCCTTATAGCCATCCTCTAAGGGATGAAGTGGTATCTCAGTGTGGTTTTGATTTGCATTTCCCTAGTGATTATGATGCTAAACATCTTTTTACGTACTTATTGCCATTTGTGTATCTTCTTTGGAGAAATATCTGTTCGAGTCCTTTGCCCATTTTTTAATTTTTTAATTGATTTGTCTTTTTGTTGTTGACTTGTTGGAGTTCTTTATATATTCTGGATGTTAAGCCCTTAACAGATACATAGTTTCCAAATAATTTCTCCCATTCTGTAGGTTGTCTCTTCGCTTTTTTGTTAAAGTACTTTGATGCACGAAAGTTTTTAATTTTGATGAAGTCCAGTTTATCGATTTTGTCTTTTGTTGCTCATGCTTTTGGTATCACATCTAAGAATTCACTGTCAAAAACTGGGTCTCAAAATTTTACCCCTTTGTTTTCTTCCAAGAGTTTTATGGTTTTAGCTCTTACATTAGGTCTTTGATCCATTTTGAGTTAATTTTCATATATGGTGTGAGATGTGGGTCCAGCTTCATTATTTTGCATGTAGAGATTCATTTGTTCCAGCACCCTTTATTAAAGAGACTAATCTGTCCACATTGAATGGACTTGACACGTTCATCAAAAACCAGTTGACCAAAGATACATACGTTTATTACTGGAATCTCTATTCTAGCCCATTGGTCTATGTGTCTATCCTTATACCAGTACCATACTGTTGATGACTAGCTTTATAGTACATGTTGAAATTGGGAAGTGTTAGTCCTCCTACTTGCTCTTCTTTTTCAAGATTGCTTTGGATATTCAGGGTCCCTTGTAATTCCAAATGAATTTGAGGTTTGGCTTTTCTATGATGGCAAAAAAAGCTGTTGGAATTTTGATAAGATTGTGTTGAATCTATAAATCACTTTAGGTAGTATTGACATCTTAACAATATTAAACCTTCTAATCCGTGAACATGGGATGTCTTCCCATTTATCTAGGTCTTCTTTAATTTCTTTTAGCAATGTTTTATAGTTTTCAGTGTGCAACTCTTTTACGTCCCTGGTTTAATTTATTCCTAGGTACTGTATTCTTTTTTTTAAATTTTATATATATATATATATATAGTACTTTAGGTGAAGGTTTACAGAGCAAATAGTTTCTCATTAAACAATCAGTACACATATTGTTTTATGACATTGGTTAACAACCCCATGACATGTCAACACTCTCCCTTCTCGACTTTGGAGGACCTTTTCTTTTTTTGTTTGGTGAAAGTATACATAGCCAAAGTTACACCATTTCAAAAGTTTCTACATGTACAATTCAGTGACATCAATTACATTCTTCCAGTTGTGCTGCTATTCTCACTGTCCTTTTCCAAATTATTCTGTCACCATTATCTTCAACTCACTGCCCCCTAGGCTCCCCGTCAAACCTTTTGAGTTGCTGTTGTCAATTTGATCTCACATAGATAATTCTTTTTTTTTTTTGTACCTTAGATGAAGGTTTGCAGAACAAATAGTTTCTCATTAAACAGTTAGTACACATAATGCCCTATGACAATGGTTAACCCCACAACATGTCAACACTGTCCCTTCTCAACCTTGGGTTCCCTATCATCAGCTTTCTTGTCCCCTCCTGCCTACTAGTCCTTGTTGCTGGACTGCTGTGCCTCATTAGTCCCGTTTTGTTTTATGAGGCTGTCCAATCCCCGGCTGAACAGTGAACTTCGGAAGTGACTTCACCACTAAGCTAAAAGGGTGTCCTGGGGCCATACTCTCTGGGTTTTTCCAGTCTGTCAGGCCAGCAAATCTGGTCTTTTTTTTGTGAGTTAGAATTTTGTTCTATATCCTTTTCCAGCTCTGTCCAGGACCCTCTAGAAATCTGGTCTTTTTTTGTGTGTTAGAATTTTGTTCTACATCTTTCGCCAGCTCTGTCTAGAACCCTCTGTTGTGATCCCGGTCAGAGCAGTCAGTGGTGGAAGCCGGGCACTATCTAGCTGTACTGGACTCAGTCTGGTGACTAGGTACTATATTCTTTTAGATGTTACTGTAAATTGATTTTTTTTAAAATGTTCAGATTGCTAATTGCTGTGTATAGAAACTCAAACAATTTTTATATATTGACCTTGTACCCTGCAACTTGACTGAATTTATTAGCTCTAGTGGTTTCCTTGTGAATTTTTTGGGATTTTCTGTATAATTCTGTATATAGAATTATGTCATTTGTGAATAGAGATAGTTTTACTTCTTCTTTTCCAGAACAAATACCTTTTTTTTTTTCTTGCCTAGTTACTCTAGTTAGGACTTTCAGTGAATATTAAATAGCAGTGGTGAGTATCCTTCTCTTGTTCCCGATCTTAGGGGGAGAACTTTCAGGCTTTCTCCATTCAGTATGATGGTAGCTGTGGGTTTTTCATAAATGCCCTTTGTCATATTGAGGAATTTCCCTTCTATTTGTATCTTGTTGACTGGTTTTTAATTTTTATCATGAAAAGATGTTGGATTTTGTCAAATGCCTTTTCTGTATCAGTTGAGATGATCACGTGGTTCTTTTCCTTTGTTCTATTAATGTGTTGTATTACAATGATTGATTTTCTTATGTTGAACCACCCTTGAATTCTGAGGATAAATTCTGCTTGGTCATGGTGTGTGTCATGGATTGAATTGTGTCCCCCCAAAATGTATATCAGTTTGGCTAGGCCATGATTCCCAGTATTGTGTGATTGTCTACCATTTTGTCATCTGATATGATTTTCCTATGTGTTGTAAATTCTGTGTCTATGATGTTGATGAGATGGGATTATTGGCAGTTATGTTAATGAGGCAGGACTCAATCTACAAGATTGGACTGTGTTTTGAGCCAATCTCTTTTGAGATATAAAAGAAAGAAGCGAGCAGAGAGACATGGGGAGTTCATACCACCAAGAAAGCAGTGCCGGGAGCAGAGCGTGTCCTTGGGATCCAGGATTCCTGCGCAGAGAAGCTCCTAGACCAGGGAAAAATTGATGACAAGGACCTTCTCCAGAGCAAACAGAGAGAGAAAACCTTCCCCTGGAATTGGCACCCTGAATTTGGACTTATAGCCTACTAGACTGTGAAAGAATAAATTGATCTTGTTAAAGCCACCCACTTGTATTTTTGGTATAGCAGCACTAGATGACTAAGACAGCATGTAAACAAATCCTTTTTTGTTACCCACTTCTTTCATTCAGTAATATTTTTCCATGCTGTTATAGGTTGAATTGTGTCCCCCCCAAATATGTATTGTAAATCCTAACCTCTATGCCTTTGGTCAGAATCCCATTTGGGAACAGATTTTCTTTGCTAATAAGATAGGCTTAGTATAAGGTGTGTCTTAAGTCAATCTCTTTTGAGATATAAAAGATGAAACAAGCAAGTGAGAGAAGAGAGATGGGGTAAGATAGGTGCCAAGACACATGGAAATCTCCAAGGAACCAAGAAACAAGCTGAAGAGACAAGGATGTTCCTCTAGAGCTGACGGAGAGAGAAAGCCTTCCTCTGGAGCTAGCACCCTGAATTCAGACTTCTAGCCCCCTAAACTGTGAGAAAATAAATTTCTGTTTGTTAAAGCCACCCACTTGTGGTATTTTTTGTTGTAGCAGCACTAGATAACTAAGACACATGCCAATTCACATTGATCTATATCATTATTTTAATGGCCACATAGTATTTAACTCTGTGGTTCTACTATAATTTACTTGACTAATCTAATCTTTATCTAACTTTTTTGCTCTTATAAACACCCTAGAATCAATCATACACACACACATACACACTCATATATAAATCAATCATACACACACACACACACACACACACTCATATATACGCCTTTATTTGCTTAGGGTGGTTATTTTTCCTCCCTTCCTCCCTCCTTCCATTCATTTTTTCCTTTTTTCCTTCCTCCCTCCCTTCCTTCCTCTTTCCTTCTTCCTTCCTTTTTAGGTACCGCTTGGACAGTGGTTTGAAAATTTACCATAAGATAAATTCCAGGAAGTGGAACTGCTAGGTCAAAGTGTGAGTCCAGTTACATTTTTATAAATGTTGCCAAGTTGACCTCCAGAAATGGTGAATCAACGCAGATGGCCCTGGTAGTATTTGATAATTTCCATTTTCCCATAGTCAGCCAAACACCACTCTTTTTTTTACCTTTTACAGCTTTATTGAGGTACAGTTGACACACGAAACCACATATATTTATTACTATTCTTTTAAACCTTTGCCTGATCTGTGGAAAATGATGTTTTATTGTTTTAATTTATATTTCTTCAATTACAAGTGATGAATACTTTAGCATGTATTTATTGAGCATGATTTTGTGTATTGCCTAATCCATTGCTCATTTATCACTTAATTTTTAGCCTTTTTCTTAAGATTTATGGCAGCTCCTGTCTTAGCTTCTTAATGCTGCTTTAACAGAAATACCACAAGTAGGTGACTTTAACAAACAGAAATTTATTTTCTCACGGTTTAGGAGGCTGGAAGTCCGAATTCAGGGCACCAGCTCTCAGGGAGGGCTTTCTCTGTCTGCTCTGGGGGAAGGTCCTTGCCTCAGCTTCTCTGTCATTCTTCTTGGAGATCTCCATGTGACATCTATCCTTCCCCATTCCTGCTGTTTCTGTGCCTAATCTGCTCCTTTTATATCTCACAAGGGATTGGTTTACGACACACCCTGCGCTGACATGGCATCATTAATATAACAAATAAAACTCTATTCCCAGATGGGATTCCATCCACAAGTATGTTGGTGTTGTTAGGTCCCCTCTAGTCCATTCTAATTCATAGCAGAGCATGTGACAGAGTAGAACTACCCCATAGGGGTTTGTAGGCTGTAATCTTTATGGGAGCAGATGGCCAGGTCCTTCCTCCCACAGAGCCCACTGGTGGGTTCCAACCACCAACCTTTTGGTTAGCACCTGAGTGCTTAATCACCGTGCAACCAGTCTCCTTTCATAGTTATAGGGCTTAGGATTTACTACACATATTTTTTGGGGGTACAATTCAATCTATAACAGCTTCTTATAAATTTGGATTTGGATTTGCCAGTAAAGCCAAAGTTTGTTAAAATGTTAATTTACGCCTCAGCTGCTTGGCTGCCTTCTATGCTAGGACCCTTCCTGTCTGACGCTGTGACATCACTAACCACAAGAAGAGCAAGGACCCAAGAGGGAAGCATGACATCAGCTGGGCAGGAAAGCTGCTCAGCTGCTCATGGTCACTGTAGCAGGCAGGGTTCCACTAGGGGAGAAAATTATATTAAATAATTATATATATATATATATATATATATATATATGAAATCCCTGCTGGGTTGTGCAAACAGTTAATACACTCAGCTGCTAACGGAAAGGTTGAAAAGTTGGAGTTTCAAGTCCACGCAGCATCACCTCAAAAGAAAGGCCTGACTGTCTGCTTCTGAAAAAATCAGCCATTGAAAACTCTGTGGAGCATAGTTCTACTCTGATACATATGGGATTGCCCTGATGAGGACTCAATCTGATGGCAACTGGTTTATAAATACATAGTAAGGAATTGGCTTACAAAATTGCGGGGCTGGCTAGGCAAGTCCAAAATCCTTAGGGCACGCTGTTAGGAAGGGCAGGCTAGAAACCCTTAAGTAGGAGCTGAAACTGCAGTCCATAGTTGGAATTTCTTCTTCCTCAGGGAAACCTCAGTTCTACTCTCGTGGCCTTTAACTGATTGGATCAGGCCCACCCAGATTAATGGAGAGTAATCTCCTTTACTTAAAGTCAACTGATTGTAGATGTTAACCATATCTACAAAATACCTTCACAGCAATACCTAGCTTACTGTTTGATTGAATACCTGGGGACTGTAGCTGAGCCAAGCTGGCACGTAAAACTGACATCACAGTCCCCAATCACCAGTCTTTTGAGAAGAGAAGCACAGGCTTCTCTGCTGAGCAGGAATCTGGGGAGGAGGATGAGAGTCAGGACTGGCTGTTATGAAGACAGAGCAAGGTCTCAGGGTTGCCACAGCTCCAGCCAGGGGTTAGTGATTGAATCCAAAGCGCACTGGGCAAATCCTGGTAGGGACTTGATGATGCTAATAGTAGACGTTTTCTGAATAACTTTTTGGCCAGGTGATGGGGAGAGTAAGTTTGTTCTTCACGTCAAGTCATTGGAAAATGGTTATGCTTTCCTGAAGTGCAAGGTAGCTTTATTTCTCCCCTCACTGTAGCACTATGGGGCCTCCAAGACCCTCTCTAGGTGGTGTCTTTTTTGCCTGGTTGGTGCATATGCCCTGCTGGCTGTTAACTACTTTGATTATGACACCCTAATTGTGTCTAAAGAGGCCAGAAGCATTTCTTTCCCTTTTCTGTCAGGGAGTAATGATTCCCTACTTGTTATGGAAACCTGAGGTGTAGGGGAAAGCATTTTCCCCAAATATTTTACTCTCCCACACTCCTATTCCAAAAATTTAAAATCAGTCATTAGACACTTTTATCTTTATAGTATTGACTCATTATAGAAATAAACCAGTTGCCTTTAAGTACATTCCAACTCATGATGATCCCATGCGTGTCAGAGCAGAACTGTGCTCCACAGGTTTTCAATGGCTGATTTTTCAGAAGTAGATCACCAGACCTTTCTTCCAAGGCTCCTTGGGGGTGAACTTGAACCTCCAACCTTTAGGTTAGCAGCTGAGCACATTAACCGTTTGTGCCACCCAGGGACTCCAGTTATAGAAATACTATTGTTTAATTACAGCTTTTAGTAATCAAACTTAATTTATGAAAGCATCCTAATCCTTTTAGAGAGATGGGAAAGAGACCCTGGTCTGTGTGCCTTCTTTTAAAAGTGGGAGAGTTTCTGGAAGAATTGCTATTGCTGTTCTTTCCCTGCCCTTTAGGTGGAACTCTTCTTGTCCCAGTAGGAATAACCCTTCCTGAACCCGCTTCCAGATCCTGGAGGAGCCATCTGTTGGGCCAGCAGCCCAGTGGAGGCACCACAGGGCCTTGATTCTCTCTCCCAATCCAGACCAGAGTGTTGTTGGAAATCTGTCATTTTAGCTCAGCATAATGCAGACCACAGTAATGCCCATCAGCTTAGCATGACTTCTATATTTTCTTTCTATATTTTGGGTTTTAAAGTACTACATGCTGATGGAAAAATCACATTAAGGGAAGGGTTGCACAGCCAATTGTAATTGCTGTCAATAAGTTGTACACCTGTAAAAAGCAGAACTGGCAAAAGTTGTGTGATTGATATACACACACACACACACACACACACACACACACACACACACACACACACACACACACAAAAGGAGTTGCTGCTGAGGCTGCTTATGTACAACCAAAAAACTTCACGGGATTTGGTTCCTTGATTTGGAGGTTTAGGGTCATGGTTTCATGGGACATCCCAGTTAATTGGCCTAATAACATGTTTAGTGCTTCTATTCTACCTCCTAGTTCTTTGTGTAGTGCCTGGGGGTTTTAAAATCTTGCAAGTGGCCATCCAAGGCACAACAACTTGTCTCTATTCCCCTGGAGCAGCAGAGGAAGAAGAGTCAGGAATAGGAGGAGGAAACGGAAAGTGGCTAATTGCCTCATGAACAACTGCCTCCTTTGCCATGAGACCAGAAGAACTGGATAGTGCCAGGCTATCATTATTGAACATTTTGATCAAAGATTCTCTAAAGAATCCTGATCAAATAAGGGAAATGCAGAACAGAATTTCAAATTTTCATGGAATCCAGACTTTATGGAGCCAAGGGGGCTGGACGAACCCCTGAAACTATTGCCCTGAGATAATGTTTTGGCTCAGTGGTTAAAGCACCCAGCTGCTAACCAAAAGGCTGGCGATTCAAATCATTCTGTGGGAGAAAGATATGGCAGTCTGCTTCCATAAAGATTTACAGCCCTAGAAACCCTATGGGGTAGTTCTACTCTGTCCTGTAGGGTTGCTATGAGTCAGAATCGACTTGACAGCAGTGGGTTTGGTTGGGTTGGGTTGGAGATAATCTTCAAACCTTAAACCAAAAATTTCCCCTGAAGTTTTCTTAAAATCAAACAATAGTTTACCTTAACTAGTAAAAAATGTTTGCCTTGAGCATTATGCTCTTTTAAGAACTATCTATATGGGATCAAAGTGACAACAGCAACTCAAAAGATCAGGTAGGAACCTTAGGGGGCAGTGAGTTTATATTAACAGGGGAGGAAGAACTCAGAAAAGGAGGATGAGAATGGTTGCACAACTCAAAGAATGTAATCAATGTCACTAAATTGTACATGTAGAAACTGTTGAATTGGTTTTTTTTTGCTGTGTATATTCTCAACAATAAAAAAATTAAGTAGAGACTGGAGGGACCCAGAAGACATCGACCCCGGACTCTTTGCTGGCCCAAAACTAAAACCATTCCCACGGCCAGCTCTTCAGACAAAGATTAGACTGGACTATGGGACATAAAATGATACTCGTGAAGAGTGTGCTTCTTAGCTCAAGTAGCTACATGAGAATAAATGGGCAGCTCCTGTCCAGAGGTGAGATGAGAAGGCAGAGAGGGTCAGGAGCTGGTTAAATGGACATGGGAAATCCAGGGTGGGAAGGAGGAGTATGCTGTCACAGTATAGGGAGAGCAACTAGGGTCACAAAACAATGTATGTATAAATTTTTGTATGAGAGACTAACTTGAGTTGTAAACTTTCATTTAAAGCACAACAATAAAAAAAAAAAAATAAAGTACCGTATGCACCACAATGAAATATCACTACACATCCACTAAAATGAGTAAAATGTAAAAGGCTGACAATACCAAATTCTGCTGAGAATGCGGAGCAACAGGAACCCTCATACATGGCAGAGGGGAATATAAGATGGTGTAGCTGTTTTGGAAAGTGATGTGGTAGAAACTGAGGTTTTATGCATATATGAAAATGAATGGTCAGCAGAGGTCTCTCTGGGGAGATGACATTTGAACTGAGCCTTAAATAACAAAGAGTAGGCAGACCTGCAAAGATCTGGGACTAGAGCGTCCTTGGCAGAAAGAATAGCAGATGCAAAAGAACCACAGTGCAAAGGTGGCTGCTGTGTTCAGAAAGCAGATGGCAGGCCACGGCTGGAGCAAGACCAGGAACGGGCATTATGTAATGATACAAGGAGCTCTGGTGGCACAAACGGTTAAGCACTTGACTGCTAACCTAAAGGTTGGGGTTCAAACCCACCCAGCAGCTTTGCAGGTGAAAGACCTGGCGATCTGCTCCCATAAAGATTATAGCCAAGAACCCTATGAGGCAGTTCTACTTTGTAACACGTGGGGTCACCATGAGTTGGAATTGACTCGGTGGCCCCCAACAACAACAACATCAGAGAGCAGGCAGGGGCTAGATGCATAAGGCTCCCGAGGCCACGGTGAGGAGTTTGGATTTAATTCTGTGTGCCATGGAAACCTGTTAGAGGGTTATAAGAAGGGGAGCAGTGTGGTCTGTTCTACATTTGAAAGTAGTTGCTCTAGAATGGCGTGTTTAGGGGAAGAAATGTTGGTGGGGTGATCATCTGGAGGTGGTTCTGGAGTCCAGGTGAATGATAATGGTGTCTGATACTGTAGAGGTAGCAGTGGAGGTTGGGAGAAGTGAGTGGGCTATTGTACGGGGACTAACATTGTGGTGAAGAAGACCTTGAAATATACTTAGGCTCTAATGTGAGGGGAAGAAATGCAGAAAACAAAATTATGTCTTTGCCATGGTGACAATTAGGCGCCAACTCAGCATATGGGGAAGATAGGTTGAGATTGATACTGTCTCCCCACTCTCTCTCATATGACGGTTACAATGTTTAAAACCAGAAATAGCAGTGGCCATCAAGTTGATTGTGACTCGTGGTGACTCCCTATCTGTCTGAGTAGAACTGTGCTCCATAGGGTTTTCAGTGGCTGATTTTGCAGAAGTAGATCACCAGGCCTTTCTTCTGAGGTGCCTCTGGGTAGACTCCACTGTAACCTTTTGGTTAGCAGCCAAGCATGTTAACCATTTGCAGCACCCATGAAAAGAGAGAAAAAAATCATCCATCTCTACAGTAGGTGGCAGCATTGCTTCTAGTTCTACGCATCACAAGCCTCAAGCAAAGAAAAGTGCAGGGATGCAATCAAATCAATAGCATTTCAAGCTCACCTTAGCATCAGCAAGGAAAGAGTTATCAGTAGTTATCATTGCCTCCAAAGGCAGCCCTTAGGAAGGTGATTGTGCAGACTGGGATTTAAACATATCATTTTCCATAGGGACAGGATGCCACCTTTTTAAAAGGAAGAATAGCTTTTCAAGCACCATATGTACCCAGAGTGGTTTCCTGTTAAGTCCGAGGTATCTTCATCACCCTGATGGGAGAGGTTCCCATAGTGTGTCTTCAGGCCTGTGGGGTGGGGGGGGGGGGGGGCGGTGCTGGGTAGCACAGCCGGTAAGAGCCTCAGGATCCAACCTGCTTGGATTTGAATCCTGGCTCTTGCACTTACAAGTCATGTAACCTTGTGCAAGTTATTCAAACCTCTTGTGTCTAGTTTCCTCGCCTGTGAACTGGGGATAATAGCAGCACCTGTCACAGGAGGAGGCTGTAAAGACGACGCACGTTGTAACGTAAAGCATTGAGAGCAGGGCTGGCTGCCTGGTAAGCACTGCACGAGTGTTAGCTGAGAGTATCAGCATCATGTGTGCTACGGGGGTGAGAATGGCTTTGCACACTGCCAAGTACTCATCGCCCCAAATCAGGAGCGACTGGCCATGGAGGACCCTCTTATTTTCCTAAGGTTAGGACGTGGGTAGAAACCCAAAGTTAGAATGGACTGAGAGAGACATAGGTGCATCCTTGCTTCTAGAATGGACTACACCAAACACATTGAGAGGGAGGGTAGGACCTAAGTTTGCACCTAGTCCAACTTCCTACTTCCTGCAGGATCCCCGTTTCAGGATTTAGCCTCTGCTTGAAGACCTTCAGAAAGCACAGCTTACTCTATGGCTGATGGTGCATCTGCCCTCTTATTATTTACATCCCTTAATCCTAATTATTGCCTCCCTTCTGTCAATTTGTAGTATTTCTGTGATGCTGGAAGCTATGCCATGGGTATTTCAAATACCAGCAGGGTCACTCCTGGTGGAAGGTTTGAGTGGAGCTTTCAGACTAAGACAGACTAGGAAGAAAGGCCTGGCAATCTACTTGTGAAAATTAGCCAGTGAAAACCCTATGGATCACAGCAGAACACTGTCTGACTTGCTTGCTTTGGACACATCCTCAGGAGGGATCAGTCACCGGAGGAGGACATTGCGTTTGGTAGAGGGCCAGCCAGGATGTGGGAGATCCTCGGTGCGACGGATTGATACAATAGCTGCAAAGATGGACTCAAGCATGCTGGCATTTCTGTGGATGTCGCAGGAGCAGACAATGTTTCGTTCTGTTGTACATAAGGTTGCTGTGAGTTGGAGTCAACTGGATGTAATATATTCCTTCCTCCATCCATCCAATTCTAAGTGCACATGGAAATCAGCCTTGGTAAATGGGAATGTACTCTCATTCCAAAAGTTCTTCAGGAAAAAGAGATGTGAAACCCCCACTTTGACCCCGTACACCATCATTGTTGGAAAATTGATATGGAAAAGGGACTGTTGGAAAGTTAATTAAGGTAATGAGTCTCTTTCTGAACTTATGCTTTTGGTTGAAAAGCAGAAATTCACTACAGTAGGACCTTCACCACAGGGCCAGCCAGGAGCCGCCCTTGCCTTTGGCAAGGGTCTAAGTGTCTAAGTGTCCCAGGTCTGCGAACAGAGGGCGATCTCCAGATCCTACTCCCAGCCTACATTGTTAGTGCCACCCAAGAGAAACTAAAATGGGGCTGAAGTCCAAAGGTCTAGGGCTCTTATATGCATCACTCCTGTTGTGAGACGGAAATAGCAAGTTACTTCCACTCTTCGGGCCTTCATTTCTTCACTAGTAAGATGATAACTGGAGTTCCTGGGTGGTGCAAATGGTTAAAGTGCTTGGCTGCTAACTGAAAGACTGGAGATTTGAGTCCACTCAGAGGTGCCTCAGAAGAAAGGCCTGGTGATCTAATTCTGAAAAATCAGCCCTTGAAAACCCTCTGGAGCACAGTTCTACTCTGACACACATGGGGTCGCCATGTGTTGAAATCAACTCAAAGGGAACTGGTTACTGGTTAAGATGCGAACAAATGAACTAAATCAGTGTTTCTGAAAGTATGTTCCCTGGAATAGTAGTCTTTTGGGCTGCACCATGAAGAAAAAAATTCTATGGTCTAAAGCAGCAGTTCTTAACTAGGGGCAATCGCTATGAGTCAGAATTGACTCAATGGCAACGAGTTTGGTCTTTGGTTTTCTCCCAAGAGACATTTGTCAATGTCTGGAGACATTTTTGATTGTTCACAACTGTCTATTTAGTGGATAGAGGCCAAGGATGCCACTGAAACATCCTACAATAAACAGGACAGTCCCCTGCAACAAAGAATTATTCAGCCCAAAGTGCTAATAGTGTGAGGAACTATGGTCTAATAAGAAACTCTGGTCTAGTGAGCCTGGGGTATGTGGGACACAGTCTATCATTGCCTTCCCAATTCACATTAGCGTAAGGAAGACACAGAGAAGTCCCTCAGTAAACTGTCTTTATCCCGCTGCTTCTCAGGTGTGTTTGATCACGGAACACGCCTCCTCCCCCCGCCCCCCAAATACATACACTCATAACCTTATTATCACCACGCAGAACAGCCTCTTGATAGTGAGCCACACGGGCGAATGCTGGCTAGATGATCTCTAAAGTTATTATCTGTTCTAAAAAGAAAAGAAAAAAAAAAAGCCTGAAAGACTTCTTTCCTCTGATGAGGTAATAAATGTCAGGTTCTGAATAGAATGTCAGCTCAGAGCCAAACCGCCTGAGTTGAATCCTACTCCACGGCCTGTTAGCTGAATGACTTTGGACAAGTTATTTAACCCTCTGGTTCCTGAGTTCTAACGTCATAGTGACCACATCACCCTTCACATAGAGATGTCGTAAGGGTTAAATGAGATCACATATGTGAAGTTCGGAGATCTGCGCCGGACACTTAGTAAGCCCTCGATTAAATATTAATTATTATTATATAAGGCTTTTTAGTTGCTGTTTTTGTAATTTCCTCAAGGTGCTGTGGCTGTTCTGGGCATCATATCTGCCCACAAGAGGTCACTGGTTACACAGGCTCGCCACAGAACATTTTCAAAGTGCCATCAGGGACAGGCAGCCTGGCCCGCGTCCTTGGTCTGATTTCTCATGAACTGCTGAGCCACGGATTCCGAGCTAGAAGGGACCCTGCAAATGATGTAATTCAATCATCTGATTTTGCAGTTACAAGACAAAGGAGGTTAAATGGGAACCTGGCGAGGAGGATTTACAAAGCCTGCGGAGTGGCAAGAAAAACAACTCCAAGTACATTCTCTATGGGAGGCAGGACAGAAACACCATCTTTCTGGGAAGACGAAGAAGAAAAAGACATCAAATGGGTTCACAGTAGGGCCAGGCTGAAATAAAAGGAATCAATACATTGGGTGGGGTGTGTGTGTGTGTGTGTGTGTGTGAGAGAGAGAGAGAGATGTCGTGTTAAGAAAAAAGATGGAAACATCAGATACTGGTTCTTGTGTCTGGATCAGCTCAGGCTCAAAACTATTCCCAAGTTTATCTGACAAGCTGAGCCTCAGAATGCCTTCCACACCCACAGCCCCTGTGACTCCAGCAGCCATATTGTGGAACTTTTCTCTCCTCTCCGACCGCACCTGGCCCAAGGGTGTCCAATCCTTGAATTGGCCTTAGAGAAGCTGGGCTAATCAGATTCCTATCCTCTGAGATCTAAATTATCAAAAGACAGAGGTGGTGACTGTGGGAGTTCCAACTGAAAAATCATGAGGCAGAAAGGTGTTAGGGCGGCCATGAAGGCCACACACCGACAAGAGCTTGGGGGAGAACTTGTGCATCAGTGGAGGAATACGCAGACCAGAAGCGGCAGGAAGGCTGTAAGGCAGGATGCTATGGCATGCCAGCGGAAGAGCTGGAGGAGGAGCAGGCCTCTTAGGACAGCCCTTGTGTCTTTGTTTGGAAGCAACTTATGTGGGTCCCTAGTTTCCTGCAACTAAACTGCTTTACAAAGACAGCGTTTTAAGGGCATTATCAGATGGTTAGAGCCCTAGTGACGCAGTCGTTAAAAGCTCAGCTGCTAACGCAAAGGTCAGTGGTTCAAATCCACCAGCTGCTGTGTGTATATGTGTGTGCTTCTGAAACATTTGCGAATAAGTTGCAGATATTAGCCCTTTTACCTTCAAATATTTCATTAGTATTTTCTAAAAATAAGGACATTCTCTTATGTAATCACATTCAAAGATTCAAACATGAAAATCAGGAGATTAAACATCGATAGAATAGTACAGATTATCTAAAAAAAAAAAAAATCTACGGACCTATCACTTCTCAGCCTTTTGGCTAAGATCAAGTGTAAAACCTCTGAAGAACTTACATTTTACCATTCATGGCTTAAACTAGAAGCATACATTTTATTTATTTGTCATTTCTCTTCAATTTCTTTTAACCTGGGACAGTTGCTCAGTTTTTCTTTGTCTTTCATTACTTTGACACTTTTTAAGAGTACAGACTAGTTATTTTGTAGAACGTTCCTCAATCTCAGGTTTTCTGATGTTTCCTCGTGATTGCAATCATGTTATATATAAAAAAAAATCAAACCCATTGCTGTCGAGTCAATTTTGACTCCTAGTGATCCTATAGGACAGAGTAGAGCTGTCCGTAGGGTTTCCTCGGCCGTAATCTTTATGGGAGCACATCGCCAGGTCTTTTCTCCTGCAGAGCTGCTGGTGGGTTGAACCGCTGACCTTACAGTCAGCAGTAATATCATGGAAATGAGGTTGTGTCCTTTTCAGTGCAGGGGACATACCTTCTCAAAGTTGCTCACCTCTGCAGGGAAAAGTGGTTCAGTACGTTACTGGAGTATAAGGAGCCTCCAGTCAGTACCTAAGCCTTTGAGAAAAGCTGAGCTTCATGGAAGAGGTGACACTTGAAATTAGTTTTGAAGAACAAGAACAACAAAAGTTATTGAGAAAAAGACTGAGGGGAAGGAATTCCAAAAGGAAGAAACAGCTCACTTATTTGGAGGTGAGAGCCTGTTGCTTTGGGGGCCTACTGGTAGCCTTGTGTGACCATTATAGATGCCTGGACATATCACGCTCTGTTTGACACACCTTGGGCCTTTGCCAGTCAGAAGCATCTGGATTCTAGAAGACAAGGAAACCAGAGGCGACAAGTCATCTTTGTTCAGGTCTTCTGCTTAGGACCCAAAGAAAAAGCTGGAGCCCCACCCCCAGCCCTTTCGTTAGAGGTGATTAGAGGCAAAAGGCAGATACTGTTTAGAACTTACTTCAGCTTAGCCATCCCTCACACTTCCCTGTCAAATTTCACAACGTTGATATTGCAATAGCAGCAAATAGGGATGAATATATGCGGAAGAGAGAAGCACATGTCACCCAACTAAGTTTTAAAGACAAATGGGGAAAAAATATTCCTTCTGAAGCAGTGGAAGTAATCTTCATCTATTTTGTGATACCGTTTTTGAAATATACTCTCATGTGACTTCGCTATTTAAAGTTCAGTAAAACAAAAATTAAGGAGCCCTGGTGGCACAGTGGTTAAGTACTCAGCTGGTAACCAAAAGGTCAGTGGTTCGAACTCACCAGCTGTTCTGCGGGAGAAAGATGTGGCAGTCTGCTTCTGTAAAGATGACAGCCTTGGAAATCCTACGGGGCAATTCTGCTGTCCTATAGGGTTGTTCTAGGGTTATGAGTCCGAATAGACTCAGTGGCAACGGGTTTGGTTTTGGAGGACACAAATTTAGTTTTCATCCTATATTTCACATTTAAAAAAAAAAAATGATGCTGTATTATAGCACCTTCTCCCTCCCTCCCTCCTGTTTGATAGAGCCCCATTAAAGTGACTTCAAAGGAAGTAAAAAATACAAACATCCAAGTGCACAAAGCACATTGGATAGAAGACAGCATCAAATTGAGTAAGAGTTGAACACAATTTTGGTTGATGTAACTGATGTGGGTTATCTGTGGAGGGGGAGCTTGACTGGGAAGCTGTCATTCCCTGACAGATCCACAGAAAGGCTGACAACAGGAAGGTGCTAGGTACCATGTGGCAAGGGATGGGAACAGGAGGAAATGCTGGAAGTCTGTGTGTGCAGTGATTAGACACCCTCTTCATCCTCATAAAGTTATGCAACTACTCTCAGCCCCCAGAGACCATAAGTTAATTCTCTAGAGAAATTGAATTTGAGGAACTAGGGAGAATCACCGTGAAGGGGAATGGGAGAGATGGGATACAAAGTGAAGACAAAGGAATGAAGTGAAAATCTGCACAATGAATAGTAGGCTCTCAGCCCCCTGCCCGAACACTTTGGTTCCAGGAAGCTGGCAGCCAGGCTTATAATCCTTTCCATCTGTGGGAAGAGATTAGAGGGTTCTTCTCTGGAGTGTATGAATTAACTAGAGAAAATATCCCAGGCATTAATAAGGAGCCTTGTTGGCACAATGGTAGTGCTTGACTGCTAAGTGAAAGGTTGGCAGTTCGAACCCACCAACCACCCCACGGGAGAAAAGACCTGGCAATCTGCTCCCATAAAGATTACAGCCTAGGAAACCCTTTGGGACAGCTGTACTCTGACATATAGGGTCACTATGAGTCAGAATTGCTGGATGGCACAAAACAACAACCACCAATGAAGGGGTGAACTTGCCACTGATCTCCCTTAGTGAGACCCCACAGGTGCTCACAAGTTGAACTTGCAGTTAGCTTCTTAGTGCTTCATGCTTAAATATGAATGAATAACCAAGATCATCAAACACCTGTGGGTAGCTTCCAAAATGAAAGAGAGAGCAAAAAAAAAAAAAAAAAAAAGCAGGGGAAAAAAGAAAAAGAATCCAGAGGAAACATTATGCTGAGAGCAGAGAAAACTTTTAAATATTCCCCTGTAGGTGGGAGGAGAAAGGGTATGAATCTAGAGGGGTAGCATCAGGAGGTATTTGTGGTAATGAAACAGTTCTGTATCTTGATTACATCGGTGGCTACTTAAATCTACACATATGATAAAACAACGTAGGGCTTTACAGTCACTTGATACCAATATAAACTTTCTGGCTTTGATACTGTGTTATAATTATGTAAGATTTAACCACTGGGGGACACTGAGTGAAGGATACTTGGGACCTATCTGTGCTATCTTTGTAGCTTACTGTGAATCTATACATCATTTCAAAATAAAAAGTTAAAACAGTATCCTCAGTGAGATAAGAGAAGGTATTGCATCCAGAACAAGAAGGGGAAAATACAAAAATAATCAAAGGAAGGAAAATTCTTTGAAATTAAAAATGGGACACTTACAAAAACTAAAGGGTGGAAAGATAATATTGAAGAAATCTCATATGAACTAGAAGTGAAGGTGAAGCAATGGAAAACATGAGAGGAAAACAAGACAGCTTAAGAAGTCTAGTATGAACTACCATATTTTTACTCAAATAACATGGTTGTTATATGTTGTTTTGCCAATTGATCTCTTCCCCTGTGAGGTATTTTTGTAAGTGTGATATGCTAATTTTTCTTTATAGCAACATGTAAAAAAAAAACCACGTTACTTGCGTAAAAATATGGCAATAGGGGTTTCAAAAAGAGAATAGAGAAGATGGAGGAGGAACTCGTCAAAGCAATAAAATGAGATAATTTCCCAAAACTGAAGGACTTGACTTCCCTGATAACAGGGCTCACTGAGTGCCCCACACAACAAATGAAAAAAGACCCACATCAAAGGTCATCATTATGAAACTGTGAAACACAAGTTACAATGATTCTAAAAGTTTCTGGAGAGAAAAAAATCAGTCCCCAAAAGAACATAAATCAGACTGACATTAGATCAATAAATTGCAAACATCAGAATTTAGGAGATAATGGAGCAAAACCTTCAAATTTTGAGTGAAATGTCTTCAGTTAGGAATTCTATAACTACACCCATTGAGATTAAAATAAAGGCATTTTCATATATACAAGCCCTCAAAACAATGATCTTCCTTGTATATATTTTTTTAAAAAACTATTAAAGCATATGCTCCACCAAAACAAAGGAGTAAACCAAAAAGGGGACAACATGGGATCCAGGAACCAGAGGGTCTAACACAGGTCTAACTTTGGTAAAAGAAAAGTCCTGAGATGACAGTGAAGGAAAGTGACAGGATAAAACTTGTGCAGCTGGCCTGGGCAGAAAACAGTCCAGCTTGAAGTAGGAAGATAGAAGTCTCCAGGAAACATGCAAAAAATGACACATTTGAGTATCTGCAAAATATTATTGATAGGCACATGACAGAAATGAAGTATTAGGAAAAAATTAGCCATAGGGACATAAGATACTTGGCAGATAAAAAACAAAGCAAATATTTATTCTAGGAAAAATGAAGGTTATACCATAAAGGGACTGGTCATAGTGCACAAGTCACTGAGTAGGGACAATATTAGACATCACATATCTGTTGTTAGTTGCCATCAAGCTGATTTGACTCATGGCAACCTCAAGTGTGCAGAGTAGAACTGTACTCCATAGGGTTTTCAAGCTGGTAACCTTTTGGAAGCAGATCATCAGGCCTTCTGAAGCATCTCTTGGTGGGTTTAAACCTACAACCTTTTGGTTAGTAGTCCAGCATGTAACCAACCTAGAGACTCCTTTTACATATTTATACCAGAACACTAGACGGGAAAGGGGGATAGGAAATTAATAGGTTAGATTTTTCTACTGTAACAGAAAGTCAATCAATAATATCTAAAATAGATACAACAATTTAAGTAGGACCTGGACATCTAATTCTGAAAAAAATTGCCCAGTGAAAACCTTATGGATAGCAGTGGAACATTGTCTGATATAGTACCGGAAGATGAGCCCCTTAGGTTGGAAGGCACTCAAAATACAACCGAGGAAGAGCTGCCTCCTCAAAGTAAAGTTAACCTTAACGACATGGATGGAGTAAAGCTTTTAGGACCTTCATTTGATGATGTGGCATGACTCAAAATGAGAAGAAAGAGCTGCAAACATCCATTAATAATTGGAACATGGAATGTAAGAAGTATCAATCTAGGATAATTGGAAATTGTCAAAAATGAAATGGAACACATAAAGATTGATAGCCTAGGCATTATTGAGCTGAAATGAACTGGTATTGGCCATTTTGAATCGGACAATCATATGGTCTACTATGCTGGCAATGACAGTTTGAAAAGGAATGGTGTTGCATTCATTGTCAAAAAGAGCATTTCAAGATCTATCCTGAAGTACAATGCTGTCAGTGATAGGAAAATTTCCATATGCCTACAGGGAAGACCAGTTAATACGACTTTTACTCAAACTTACTCACCAACCACTAATGCCAAAGACAAAGAAATTGAAAATTTTTACCAACTTCTGCAGTCTGAAATTGATCAAACATGCAATAAAGATGCCTTGATAATCACTGGTGATTGGAATGTGAAAGTTGGAATCAAAGAAGGATCCGTAGTTGGAAAATATGGCCTTGGTGATAAAAATGATGTGGGAAATCATATGATAGCATTTTCCAAGACTAAGGACTAATTCATTTTTCTTCTTTTTTAATTTTTTTTTATTCTTTCCCATACAAAAGTTTATACATACGTTGTTATGTAACTCTAATTGCTCTCCCCATACTGTGACAGCACACTTCTCCTTTCCACCCCTGATTCCCCATTTCTATTCAGCCAGCTCCTAACTCTCTCTGCCTTCCCATCTCACCTCTGGACAGAAGCTTCCCATTTAGTCTTTTGTATCTACTTGAGCTAAGAGGCACACTCCTCATGAGTATCACTTTATGTTCCACAGTCCAGTCCAATCCCTCTCTGAAGAGTTAGCCTCAGAAATTATTTTAGTTCTGGGCTAATAGAGAATCCAGGGGCCATGCTTCCCAGAGTACCTCCAGTCTCAGACCATTAAGTCTGGTCTTCTTACTAGAATTTGAGTTCTGCACCCCACCTTTCTCCTGCTCCATCCAGGACTCCCTGTTATGTTCCCTGTCAGGGCAGTCATTGTGGTAGCCAGGCACCATCTAGTTCTTTGGTCTCAGGCTGATGAAGTCTCTGGTTTATGTGGCCCTTTCTGTCTCTTGGGCTACTACTTTCCTTGTATCTTCGGTGGTCTTCTTTCTCCTTTACTCCAGGTAGTTGGGACCAACTGATGCATCTTAGATGGCTGCTTGCAAGCTTTTAAGACCCCAGACGCCACTCACCGAAGAAGGATGCAGAACATCTTCTTCATAAGCTTTATTATGCCAGTTGACCTAGATGTCCCCTGAAAGCACGGTCCCCAGACCCCTACCTCTGCTACTCTATCCCTAAAGTGTTTGTCAAATACCATTTTTCAACAACATAAATGGTGACTATACACATGGACATCACCGGATGGAATACACTGGAATCAAATCGACTATATCTGGTGGAAAGAAATGACAGAGAAGCTCAATATCATCAATTAGAACAAGGCTAGGAGCCAACTGCAGAACAAACCATCAATTGCTCATATACAAGTTCAAGTTGAAGCTAAAGAAAACTGAAGCAAGTTCACAAGAGCCAGAGTAAGACCTTGAGTATGTCCCATTTGACTTTAGAGACTATATCAAGAATAGATTTGACACATTGAACACTAATGACCAAAGACCAGACAAGTTGTGGATGACATCAGGGGCATCATACTCGAAGAAAGGAAAAGGTCATTAAAAAGATAGGAGTGGGGGACTTCCGGCAAAATGGTGCTCTAGGCAGAAGCACCATGCTGTCCCTCCACAGCAAAGATCTGAAAAACTAAGTCAAAAGGAGAAAACAACAATCCTGAAACCCTAAAACATCAAATGAAGAGATAAAGAACTCAGCCAAGCACCAAATGGAGTGAGAAAACTGACAGAGAACAGAGAGCGAGGAGAGATTCATGCAGAGGTCCCCTATCAGCTAACACAGCGTGGATCCGCCATCTTGGACTCCTATCAGAGACCAGCAAACAGGGGGTATGAGAAAGCAACCTAACGGAGCTTCCAGTGGGAGACAAAACAACTGGTAATTTGCAATATACGCTTTCCCACACCCCACCCTTCTTCACCCCCACTCGGCCTCCTCTGCTTCCCGTGGCCACAATCTCTTGTCCGGGAAGCACCGGCTGCTCAGATTCCACCCACCCGAACGGGCCGGCTCTCCGAGTGCCATTTGTTGGCTGCTGGTGTTGCTTTTTTCTGCTTCTTTTGATTTCTTCTTTACCTCTCACCACCTCCCCCTCCTTTCACTCAAACACCTGGCTCCGTGTGCCATCTTTACTTCTTCCTGAGGGGCTGCGGAGCTCCATTTGAGTGTGGAGCTGCTTCCTGGTCTGGGCTGCCATGCTGGTGGGATCCCAGGGCTTTTGTTTGTTTGTTTTGAATTGTTTGTTTGTTTTCTTTTCCTTTTCTTGAGTGGGAAGCCTTTTCTGGCCAGGTGGTGCTGCGTGGTTTGGAAACAACCCACTCGGCTTGCACAGACGTGCAGAGGGATCCCCGAAGGCATTTCTTTTTTCATTTTTTTTTTTTCTGTTTTTTTGGGGGCTTTTCTTCTTCTTTTTTTTTAAATTTGTTTTGTTTCTTTTCCCTCTTTTTCCCTTTTTGTCTGTCTTCATTACTCAGTTTCTTGTCTCTCTAATCTTCCTTCTCTTTCTGTTCCCTGAATACCTGGCATTGTGTACCTTTACACCTTCTAGCCAGGCTGCACTGCAACACCTGAGAACAACTTCCAAAGACCTCATAGCTGCACCAGTGGGATCCCTAGGAACTTTGCTGTTCTTTAACCTTTCCAATTTTTATTTATTCATTCTTTTCTTTTTTTTTTCTTCCTCTTCCCCATTTTGTTTTCCTCCATTTCATACTCTCTTGTCTCTCCACTCCAATGGCAAGCTCCCCTAGCATTCTTTTTTGTTTGTTTGTATGTTTTTGGCTCCTGTTCCTCTCTCCTCTCTCCCATATCCATCTTAGCTCCACACATAACAACCTCCCCACTACATCCTGCCAACCTGCACCGTGCACTTAACATCACACCACAAAGCAGCACAGGCACGGCCTACTGGAGCCTGCCCTGCACTGATTACCGACCCGCCCTGACGGCTGTAGTAAGTGCCAGAAACAACCCATCCCAGTAACTCCTCTTCAGCTAGACCTGCCCTGCTTTACCATATCTGAGTGACTGACCCTGCCAGTTGGAAAAGGAGGTGAAAAGTACTGTGCCCACAGATGAGCAAACAACAAAGAACACACAGCCCGCCTGCTCATAACACAACAGCCCACCTGCTCAGACATAGCCAAATTAAAAAAAAAAAAAAAGGAATGAAACAAACAAATCTACAGTCAATAAATGAGAAAAATAACTACTGAATGTCCCGAAGACAGCAAACAATATCAAAACATTTACAAAAACAGGACAGGATGGTTCCAGTAGGTGTCCAAAATAAAACACCAGATGACTTTATGGTGGAAGAAAAGGCACTAGAACTACCTGATAGGGAATTCAAATCTCTAATACTCAGAATTCTCCAAGAGCTTAAGCAAAAAGCAGACAAAAATGAGGAAAGAATAGACAAATTCATGGAAAATACAAAAAAATTGGAAGAATTCAGGAAAATAATGCAGGAACAAAATGCCAAAATAACTTCACAACTAGAAATTACACAAAGACAACAATTAGAAATCCAAAAGATAAACAAAAAGATTTCAGAAATGGACAGAGTCATAGAAGGGCTGAGAAGCAGATTTGAAACAGTGGAAGACAGGATCAGTGGAATTGAAGACAAACATTTGGATACAACTCTGAGAAAAACTCAGAAAAAAGAACGAAGAAAAATGAAGAGACCCTGAGAGTTATGTGGCATACAATCAAAAGCAAAAATTTTTGAGTGATCAGAGTTCCAGAACAGGGAGAAAACAGAAAACACAGAGAGGATCATTGAAGAACTGCTGACAGAAAACTTCCCCAATATCATGAAAGATGAAAATCTGGCCATCCAAGAAACTCAACGAACCTCATATAGGAGAGACCCCAAAAGAAAATCACCAAGGCATATCATAATCACACTCACTAAAACCAAAGACAAAGAATCCTGAGAGCAGCTCATGAAAAACAAGAAGTCACATACAAAGGAGAAACAATAAGACTAAGCTCAGATTATTCAGCAGAAACCATGCAGGCAAGAAGGCAATGGGATGACATATATAAAATCCTGAAAGAAAAAAATTGCCAGCCAAGAATAATATATCCTGCAAAACTCTCGTTCAGCTATGATGGTGAAATTATGTCATTTCCAGATAAACAGAAATTAAGGGATTATGTAAAAGTCAAACCAAACTTACAAGAATTATTAAAGGGAGTTGCTCGATCTGAGAACAAACAACTTCAGCTCACAGGCAGAATCTAGGATGCAGGATCGTACCAGCCAGATACCAACCTAGGAAATGAACTCTCGAGGATTATCCAAAACCAAAAGAAATACAACAGGGAATCAGAGCAGTTAATCAGTAAATGACAACGACATCAAACCAATAAAAGAGGGAACAAATGCCATAGGTACAGAACCTTCTAATGGAGAGGAAGGCAAGGCAATACCAAGTAATGGTAGACTACTTCAAGCTTAGAGGTAAGGGTAAAATTCATGGGAACCACAAAGAAAGTTAACAAACATACTCATAAAAATAAAGAGGAAAAACATAAAGTCTCAGAAAAAATAAAGCCCACAAAAACACAACTGAAAAAAAATCCACAAACAAAAGTAACTCAGCACAAGAGAGTAAGAAGAACGAAGAAAACTTCAGCACCACAAAAAAGCACTACAAAATGACAGCAACAAACTCACACCTATCAATAATTACACTGAATTTAAATGGACTCAATGCACCCATAAAGAGACGGAGAGTGACAGAATGGATAAGAAAACAGGATCCATCAATATGCTGTCTACAAGAGACACACCTAGAAACAAAGATGTGAATTTATTAAAAGTCAAAGGTTGGAAAAAAAATACATCAAGCTAACAACTACCAAAAAAGAGCAGGAGTGGCAATACTAATCTAAGATAAAATAGACTTTAAAACAAAATCACCATAAAAGACAAAGAAGGACACTATATAATGATTAAGCGGACAATCAATCATGAAGACATAACAATAATAAACATCACTCACCCAATGACAGGGCTCCAAAATACATAAAACAAACTCTAACAACACTGAAAAGAGAAATTGACAGTTCTACAATAATAGTAGGAGACTTCAACACACCACTCTCAATAAAGGACAGAACAACTAAGAAGAAACTCAGCAAAGATACAGAAGACCTAAAGGGCACAATCAGCCAACTTGACCTCATAAACATATATAGAACACTCCATCCAACCACTGCAAAGCACACATTCTTTTCCAGTGCACAGGGAACATTCTCCAGAATAGATCACATCTTAGACCACAGAGCAATCATCAACAAGATCCAAAACGTTGAGATAATTCAAAGTATCTTCTCTGACCACAATGCCATCGAGGTAGAAATTAACAACAGAAAGAGCAAGGAAAAAAAATCAATTACATGGAAACTGAATAATACCTGCTTACACATCAGTGGGTAATAGAAGAAATCAGAGATGGAATAAAAAAATTCCTAGAATCAAATGAGAATGAAAACACATCATACCAAAACCTTTGGGACACAGCAAAGGCAGTCCTCAGAGGACAATTTATAGCAATAGATGCACACATCAAAAAAGAAGAAAGGGACAAAATCAAAACATTAACTACAGAACTCAAACAAATAGAAAGAGAACAGCAAAAAAAGCCTACAACCACCAGAAGAAAGGAAATAGTAAAGATCAGAGCAGAAATAAATGAAATAGAGAACAGAAAAATGATAGAAAGAATCAACAAAACCAAAAGTCGGTTCTTTGAAAGAATCAACAAAATTGACAAACCACTGGCCAGACTGACAAAAGAAAAACAGGAGAGGACACAAATAACCTAAATAAGAAATGAAATGGGGGACATTACAACAGACCCAACTGAGATAAAAAGGATTATAACAGAATATTATGAAAAACTATACTCCAACAAATTTGAAAACCTAGAGGAAATGGATAAATTTATAGAAACACACGGCCTACCCAAACTACAACAAAGTGATGTTGAAAATCTGAACATACCCATAACAGGAGAAGAGATTGAAAAGGTAATAAAAAAAACTCCCAACGAAAAAAACCTTGGCCCAGATGGCTTCACTGGAGAATTCTACAAAACATTTACAGAAGAGCTTGTACCAGTACTACTCAAGCTATTTCAGAGCATAGAAAAGGAAGCAACACTTCCAAATTCATTCTGTGAAGCCAGCACAACGCTGATAACAAAACCAGGCAAAAATGTCACAAAAAAAAGAAAATTAAAGACCATTATCTCTCATGAATATAGATGCAAAAATTCTGAACAAAATTCTAGCCAATAGAATTCAGCATCATACCAAAAAATAATACACCACAACCAAGTAGGATTCGTACCAGGTATGCAAGGATGGTTCAACATTAGAAAATCAATGAACATAATCCACCACATAAATAAAAGGAAAGAAAAGAATCACATGATTATCTCTATTGACGCAGAAAAGGCATTTGACAAAGTCCAACACCCATTCCTGATAAAAGCTCTCAACAAAATAGGTATAGAAGGGAAATTTCTCAACATAATAAAGGGCATCTATGCAAAACCAACGGCCAGCATCATTGTTAATGGAGAGAGGCTGAAAACATTCCCCTTGAAAACAGGAACAAGACAAGGATGCCCTTTATCACCACTCCTATTTAACATTGTGCTGGAAGTTCTAGCTAGAACACTAAGGCAAGAAAAAGAAATAAAGGGCATCCAAACTGGTAATGAAGAAGTTAAACTGTCACTGTTTGCAGATGATATGATACTATACATAGGAAGACTCCACGGGAAATCTACTGGAACTAATAGAAAGATTCAGCAGAGGAGCAGGATACAAGATAAACATTCAAAAATCAGTTGGATTCTTATACACCAATAAGGAGAACGATGAAAAGGATATCAGGAAAACAATACCATTTTCAATAGCCCCTAAAAATATAAAATACTTAGGAATAAATCTGACCAGGGATATAAAAGACCTAAAATAAAACTACAAAACACTACTGCATGAAACCCAAAGGGATCTACATAAATCGAAAAACATACCATGCTCATGGATAGGCAGAATCAACATTGTGAAAATGACAATTCTACCCAAAGCAATTTACAAATACAACGCAATCCCGATCCAAATACCAACAACATTCTTCAAAGAGATGGAAAAACTAATCATTAACTTTATATGGAAAGGGAAGAAGCCCTGAATAAGTAAAGCACTACTGAAGAAGAAGAATAAAGTTGGAGGACTCACACTACCTGACTTCAGAACCTACTATACAGCTACAGTAGTCAAAACAGCCTGGTACTGGTACAACGACAGATACATTGACCAATGGAACAGAATTGAGAACCCAGATGTAAATCCATCCACCTATGGTCACCTGATCTTCGACAGGGGCCCAGGGTCCATCAAATGGGGAAAAGACAGTCTTTTTGGCAAATGGTGCTGGCAAAACTGGATGTCCATCTGCAAAAAAATGAAACAGGACCCATACCTCACGCCGTATACAAAAGCTACTTCAAAATGGATCAAAGACCTGCATATAAAGCCTAAAACTATAAAGTTCATAGAAGAAAAAATAGGACCAACACTTCAGGCCTTAATACACAGCATTAACAGGATACAAACCATAACCATCAACACACAAACCCCAGAAGATAAGCTAGATAACTGGGATCTTCTAAAAATCAAACACCTATGCTCTTCAAAAGACTTCACCAAAAGAGTCAAAAGAGAACCTACAGACTGGGAAAAAATTTTTGGATAGTACAAGTCAGACAAAGGTCTAATCTCCATAATCTACAGCTAGATGGTGCCCAGCTACCACCACTGACTGCTCTGACCAGGAACACAACAGAGGGTTCCGGACAGAGCTGGAGAAGGATGTAGAACAAAATTTTAACTCACAAAAAAACCCCCAAAAAACAGATTTACTGGCCTAAAGGAGACTGGAGAAACCCGAGAGTATGGCCCCCAGACACCCTTTTAGCTCAGTGGTGAAGTCATCTCTGAGGTTCACCGTTCAGCTGGGGAATGGACAGCCCCATAAAACCAAATGGGACTAATGAGGTACAGCAGTCCAGTGACAAGGGCCAGAAGGCAGAAGGGGACAAGGAAGCTGGTGATAGGGAACCCAAGGTTGAGTAAGGATAGTGCTGATTTGTTGTGAGTTGTTAACCATTGTCATAGGGCAACATGTGTACTAACTGTTAAATGAGAAACTATTTTGTTCTGTAAGCCTTCATCTAAAGTAAGAATAGCAGCACAGTTGGAAGAGCGTAGTCGATGTCACTGAACTGTGCATGTAGAAATTTTTGAAATGGTGTATCTTTGGCTACGTGTATTTGCACCAAAAAAAAAAAAAATGTTGAGAAGGGAGAAGATTGACACGTTGTGGGGTTGTTAACCAATGTCATAAAACAATATGTGTACTACTGTTACATGAGAAACCATTTGTTCTGTCAGCCTTCACCTGAAGTACAATAAAAAAAAAAAAAAAAAAAGACAGGAGTGAAAGAAAAGGCCAAAATGAATGTTAGAGGAGACTCTGAAACTTGCTCTTGAATGTAGAGTAGCAAAAGCAAATGGAAGAAATGATGAAGTAAAAGAGCTGAACAGAAGTTTTCAAAATGCGGTTAAAGAAGACAAAGTAAAGTTTTGCAACGAAATGTGCAAAGACCTGGAGTTAGAAAACCAAAAGGGAAAAACATACTTGCATTTCTCGAGCTGAAAGAACTGAAGAAAAAATTCAAGCCTCGAGTTGCAATCTTGACGGTTTCAATGGGCAAAATATTAAACCACACAGGAAGCATCAAAAGAAGATGGAAGGAATACACAGAGTCATTGTACCAAAAAGAATTGGTCGATGTTTAACCATTTCAGGAGGTAGCATATGATCAAGAACCAATGGTACTGAAGGAAGAAGGCCAAGCTGCACTGAAGGCATTGGTGAAAAACAAAGCTCCAGGAATTGACAGAATACCAACCGAGATTTTCAACAAATGGATGCAACGCTGAAGTGCACACTTGTCTATACCAAGAAATTTGGAAGCCAGCTACCTGGCCAACTTACTGGAAGAGATCCATATTTGTGCCCATTCCAAAGAAAGGTGATCCAGTGGAATTTGGAAATTATCAAACAGTATCATTAATTTCACATGCAGGTAAATTATGCTGAACATAATTCAAAAATGGTTGCAGCAGTACATAGACTGGGAACTGCCAGAAATTCAAGCTGTATTCAGAACAGAAAGTGGAACAAGGAATATCACTGCTGATGTCAGATGGATCCTGGCTAACAGCAGAGAATTCCAGAAAGATGTTTACCTATGTTTTATTGTCTATGCAAAGGCATTCAGCTGTGTGGATCATAACAAATTATGGACAACATTGTGAAGAATGGGAATTTCAGAACACTTAATTGTACTCATGAGGAACCTATACATAGACCAAGAGGTAGTCATTTCAACAGAACAAGAGAATACTGCTTGTTGAAAGTCAGGAAAGGTGTGCGTCAGGGTTGTATGCTTTCACCATACTTATTCAGTCTGTACACTGAGCAAATAATCTGAGAAGCTGGACTGTATGAAGAAGAATGTGGCATCAGAATTGGAGAAAGACTCATTAACAACCTGCGATATGCAGATGATACAACCTTGTTTGCTGAAAGTGAAAAGGACTTGAAGCACTTACTGATGAAGATCAAGGACTACAGCCTTCAGTATGGATTGCACCTCAGCATAAAGAAAACAAAAATTCTCACAACTGGACCAATAAGCAATATCATGATAAACGGAGAAAAGACTGAAGTTGTCACTCGGATCCACAATCAATGCCCATGGAAGCAGCAGTCAAGAAATCAAATGACATATTGCACTGGGCAAATCTGCTGCAAAAGACCTCTTTAAAGTGTTGAAAAGCAAAGATGTTACTTTGAGGCCTAAGGTGCACTTGACCCAAGCCATGATATTTTCAGTCGCCTCATATGTATGCAAAAGCTGGACAATGAGTAAGGAAGACTGAAGAAGAACTGACGCCTTTGAATTATGGTGTTGGTGAAGAACATTGAATATACCATGGAATGCTGGAAGAACGAACAAATCTGTCTTGGAAGAAGTACAGCCAGAATGCTCCTTAGAAGGGAGGATGGGAAGACTTTGTCCCATGTACTTTGAACATGTTATCAGGAGAGACTAGTCCCTGAAGAAGGACATCATGCTTGGTAAAGTAGAAGGTGAGTGAAAGAGAGGAAGACCCTCAACAGGATGGATTGATACAGCAGCCACGACAATGGGCTCAGGCGTAACAAAGATCATGAGGATGGCACAGGACCAGGCAGTGTTTTGTTCTGTTGTACATAGGGTCGCTGTGAGTTGGAACTGACTCGACGGCACCTAACAACCCAACAACAAAATAAGTGGTTTTAAGCAACAGAAATTTATTGTCTCATAGTTTTGAAGGCTAGGATTCTGAGATCAGAGTGCTGGCCATGTTGACTCCTTCCGAGGCTTTGAGGGAATATCTGTTTCATGCCTCTCTCCCAACTTCTGGTAGCCCCAGAAATTCCTTGGCTTGCAGCTATAGCATAACTCCATCATCAAGTGGCCATCTCCCCTCTGTCTCTCTGTTTCTCTTCTTCTCTTGTATAGGACACCAGTCAGATGGGATTAAGACCCACTCTACTCTGGCATGACCTCATGTTGATTTAACTGATAACGAATTCAAAGACCCTATTTCTTTCTTTTTTTCTTGGTTGTAATCTTTTTTTCTTTTTTTAAATTATGCTTTAGGTGAACGTTTACAGCTCAAGTTAGTTTCTCATACAAAAATTTATACATACATTGTTATGTGACCCTAGTTGCTATCCCTGTAATGTGACAGCATACTCCCCCTTTCCACCCGAGATTTCCCGTGTCCATTCAACTAGCTCCTATCCCTTTCTGCCTTCTCATCCAGCCTCTGGACAGGAGCTGTGTATTTAGTCTCATCTATCTACTTGAATTAAGAAGCACACGCTTCACGAGTATCATTTTACGTCTTATAGTCGTCTTATCTTTGCCTGAAGAGTTGACTTCAGGAATGATTTTAGTTCTGGGTTAACAGAGAGTCCAGGGGCGATGTCTTCTGGGGTTCCTCCAGTCTCAGTCAGACCATTAAGTCTGGTCTTTTTACTAGAATTTGAGTTCTGTGCCCCACTTTTCTCCTGCTCCATCAGGGACTCTCTGTTGTGTTCCCTGTCAGGGCAGTCATTGATGGTAGCTGGGCACCATCTAGTTCTTCTGGTCTCAGGCTGATGGAGTCTTTATTTTTTGTGGCCCTTTTTGTCAAAGACCCTGTTTCAAACAAGGTGATATTCACAGGTACTAGGGGTTAGGACTTCAGTGTATATTTTAGTGAACACAATTCAATCCGTAACAGATCCTGAGACCCTGAAAGTTTTAGCAAATTTTCCAGTCATGCCGTCGTTGGTTACAAAGCGATATGAAGTACAGTCGGCCCCCTGTATCTGTGGGCTCCGCATCCACAGATTCAATGGTACTATGTAGTTAGCCCTACAACGGTTGCACCTGTACTGAACATGTACAGACTTTTTTTTCTTGTCATTATTCTCTAAACAATACAATATAACAGATATTTACATAGCATTTACATTGTATCAGGTATTATAAGTAATCTAGAGATGATTTAAAGTACATGGGAGGATGTGCGTAGGTTATATGCAAATACTATGCCATTTTATATAAGAGACTCGAGCATCCTCAGATTTTAGTATCTGCGAGGGTCCTGGAACCAGTCTGCCGTGGATACCAAGGGAAGGCTTAGAGTCCTGTTGTTCTGACTCTTTCTCATTACAGCATGACCTAACATTCTTGAAGGACGATAGAGTTCCTACTGGACACTCTTCAGGCTCCATCTGGTGTAGAGATTCAGTAGAAGGAGCCAGATTGCCTCCTGGGTGGGATCATGGTGCAGAGGACAAGCATAGGCTTTCAAAACAGATATGGGCCCTGTTCCAGCTCTGCCTCTTACTAACAGAATGTCTGTTTTCAAAGCCTCAGTTTCTTACTTCCCACTTGGCAAGTTGCTGTAAGGACGAGAGTTAATACATCTTAAGTTTTGGTGTCTCCTCTTGTGGTAGGCAGAATAATAGACCTCTAAAGATGTTTTCAGGTCTACTTGGTGCAAACAGTTTGCACTAACCTAACAGTTGGTGGTTCAAACAGTTGGTGGTTCAAACAGTTGGTGGTTCAAACCTAACCAGTGGCACCATGGAAGAAAATAATTGACGATCTGCTTCTATAAAGATTACAGCCAAGAAAATCCTATGGAACAGTTCTACTCTGTAACACATGGGGTCGCCATGAGTTGGAATCAACTAGACAACAACCACCACCAACAAAAGATGCTTTCATCCTAATTCCTGAAAACTGTGAATATGATATGTTACATAGCAATGGTGGAATTAAGGTTGCAGATAGAATTAATCAGCTGAATTTGAGATTATTCTGGATGATCCAGGTGGACCCAATCTAATCACAAGTGTCCTTATATGTGGAAAAAGGAGGCCAGAGAGATGACAGTGTGAGAAAGACTCATCCTGGCATTGTGGCTTTGAAGATGGAAGGATGAGACCATGAGCTAAGGCATGTGGGCAGCCTCTAGAATCTGGAGAAGGCAAGAACACAGATTCTTCCCTAGAGCCATCAGAAGGAACGCAGCCCTGCCAACACCTTGATTTTAGCCCAGTGTGACCCGTTTCAGACTTCTGGCCTTCAGAACGGTAAGAGAATAAATTTGTGTTGATTTGTTATAGCAGCAATATAAAACTAATGGACTTCTCATCTGAACATTGCTCTTTAAATCATCTCTAAATGGGCAGTCTTTAAATCTTCTTTTGAAACATACAGCTTTTTGAAGATACACCTAGTAGTAGTGTTCTTTGGCACAGCATCTCTGCCCTAACACAAACAGGCCGAAGCTGGGAGGCTGCCTCTCAGTGCCTTTTAGCTGTGCAGGTTAGAGCTGGTTGAAAACAGTGGTTTGCATTTGGGAGTCACTGTACTTGGGAATTCAATTGCACTCTAACCTAGCTAGTAATCTGATTTTTTTCTCTTGATAGTAGATTTTAGTTAGAGCTGCAGTCTTTCCAGAAAGCATTGCCCTCTTGCAAGATGTCAGACACTAGGTACAGGAGTCCAGTGACAAGGGCCAGAAGGCAGAAGGGGACAAGGAAGCTGGTGATAGGGAACCCAAGGTTGAGTAAGGATATTGTTGATGTGTTGTGAGATTGTTAACCAGTGTCATAGGGCAGCATTTGTAGTAACTGTTAAATGAGAAACTATTTTGTTCTGTAAGCCTTCATCTTAAGTGAGAATAACAGCACAGTTGGAAGAGCGTAGTCAATGTCACTTAACTGTGCATGTAGAAATTTTTGAAATGGTGTATCTTTGGCTATGTGTATTTTCACCAAAAAAAAAAAAAAAAGGTTGAGAAGTTAGAGGGTTAATATGTTGTGGTGTTGTTAACCAATGTCATAAAGCAACATGTGTACTACTGTCTCATGAGAAACTATTTGTTCTGTAAGCCTTCACCTGAAGTACAATAAAATATAAAAAAAAAAACAAAAACAAAAAACTGGAACTCAAACCACTCCCAGAGGTCACCTTTCAGCCAAATGACAGATTGGCCCATAAAATAAATAATATCACCCATGGAAAAAAAAAAAAGATGTCAGACACTATTTGCCAGGAAAGGGTTGAGGGAGAGGTCACAATGAGTTTCTGTGATGTCTGATGGGGGTAGCAAACGTTTGTGGTCCTGGCTCCTTGCAACACCCCTTATCCTGTTTGACGCAACCCTTTGATGCAGAGTGAAAGGTATTACATCAGGAGGGGGCTCCTCCATTTGACCTACTTCCTTATACTTGAACACAGGTACTAAGGTTTGAATGTTTGATAACTGCATATTCACTAAGTTGTATAAAATTTTTAGGATGCAATATGACAGTCACTAAGGTTGAGTTTGTGTGTGAAGAGGATTAAAAACACAGAGTGCAGCCCAGACCCATTTGGACACATACGTACCCAGAGGCTGTGCTTGAATCCACATGGGTCTGTCACTCTGGGTTTTCTTGCTGACATTGATGCTGGCACTCTGGCTGTTGGCAAGAGGAACAGACGCAAACTGCTTTGTGGCTCCTCAGATTAAAGAAGCGATTCCTTTTTCTGGAGCAAGCAATAAATGTGTGGGAAAGGCTGATACTTTTAGCTTCTCCCTTTTCTACTTTTAAAAATAAATTAGCTGAAACAGGCTTCAGGCAAAATATGAAGTATTTAATCTATTTAATCTAAGTATATTAATCTATTTATACCACTTTTGTTATTATATTCGTAGTCGCTCTCGAGTCAGCTCTGACTCATGGCGACCAATGTACAACAGAATAGAATGTTGCCTGGCTCTGTGCCATCTTCATGATTGTTGGTCTGCTCAAGTCAGCTGTTGTGGTCTCTATGTATTTTGAGTGCCTTCCAACCTAGGGGGCTCATCTTGCAGCCCTATGTCAAACAATATTCTGTTGTGATTCATAAGGTTTTCATTGGCTAATTTTGGAAGTAGACTGCTAGGCTTTTCTTCCTAGTCTTAGTCTGAAAGCTCTGCTGAAACCTGTCTATCATGGGTGATCCTGCTGGTGTTTGAACTACTGGTGGTATAGTTTCCAGCATCACAGCAACATGCAAGCCTCCACAGTCCAACCAAATGACAGATGCATGGTGGATACCATGTTTACTCCCCTTAAAATTCAGAAGGATTACAAAATTAAACACAGAAAACAGGACATTAAAATAAAGAGAATTAAAAAACAATCACAATAAGGCACCATTTTCCTCTATCCAGTTGTTAAATAGTTTAGAAGACAATACTTAGTGTTTTGGTGAGTGTGTGATAGAAAGGATGGCTTTGTAGACAGCTGGGGTGTACATGGAAGTGCGGTACATATTGGTATAAACTTTCCAGAAAGCAAATTAGCTTTCTACATCAAGAGCCTTAAACATGTTTATATTGATAACCCTGAAGTTATACTATTCAGAATCCATCCTTTCTTAACTCTTCAGTTTCCTTGCTTATAAAATGGAGATGTTAATAGCAATTACTTAGTAGGGAGATGTGAGAATTGAATAATGCATAGAAATAGCAGTGTGTGCTCAAAAATTGTTAGGCAAAATTGTTGATAAAAACCAAAAATCTTTCTAAACAAAAATTGTTATAACATTGTCAATGTTAATAGTGGCCATATTTGTTTTGTTCTGTATTTATGAGGGAGAGGAAATGCTTATACTGTTTCTCCATTAAAAATCACATATATTTTTAATATTTATATTGCATCTTCCCATCTACATTCAGCATGTTATAATTTTTTAAATCAGTAATGACTGTTGAATTTTATTAAATGTATTTTCTACTTCCATTGAGATAATAATATAAAGATGTTAATCACTAAATATGATAAATTGAATATATAACGTAAAACTAATGATGCTTTTCTGTCATTCAAAACTGGTCATGAAAAATTATTACAAAAAAAAATTATGACAACATTGTGGCGTAGAAACTCAGTGCGTTGATACCTCCTTGTGCTTGGGTGAACCTAAACCCATTTTAGAAAGAGCTTTGGTCGATCTGTGAGTATCCTGCCCACATACTTCCCTTTCAGTCCTTCAAACAGGTCTCCCAAGATGTCTGAAAGATATGTAAATGGGAGATCATGACTTCATTCAGACATACTGTCATCAAAAAAGATGAAGGACTTCTTTGATATAAGAAAACTCCACATGTTGTTTTTGGGGATCGTTTTGAGGACAGACTGTTTTCCCGATGGAAAATTTTAGTGAGCACTTGGTTACCTGGAAGTATGTGTTTAAGGTGGGCTTTTCACCCTTCCCCAGTGGGCAGGAGTGTAGGACTTGGATCTGGGTCTATCTGAAGGTTTTCAAAGGGCTTTGAAGACTGAGCCTTCTGGACTCTTAAGGAAAGGGTGCCCAGATTTCCTTCTTGCTGGTAGTGATTGAAGTGGTTTAAATGGGCAAACCAAAGTCTGTTGTGAAAGGAAAGAAGAGAATGCAGCTGTCTGGGATGGGCATAAAGAGGGCAAGCAACAGAAACTAACAGAGAGTACAGAGGAGGGAGAAGCAAGCAGTGGTTATGGGATGGAGACCCGGTTACCTGAGACCTAAACAGGAGGGAATTCTCAGAATGGGGAGGGAAGACTGTCAGGGGAGTAAGTGTGTGTGGGGAGAGGTCGTGGGCTGCTAGAAGGCGCACTGCAGGGTCCTCTCATGCGCCCAGGAGCTGTCTTGAATGGTGTCTTCATCCCTGACCACCCAGCCTCATGCATTGGAAACCTCCCTCCTTCTCTTGCACCCTGGCCCTCCTCCTGGCTGCACACACACAGGATGAACCTGGGCTCCACCTGCCCCTTGCCTCACCAATGACTGACTAGTAGGGCTGACTTCCAGAAGTGTCACAAGACTTGGTTCTGTCCAACTATCCCACGCTGACAGCACCTCACAACTCAAGATACCTACTGTTATGGATGGAGCTCTGTTCCCCCAAAGTATGTGCTGGAGTCCTAACCCTTGTACCTGTGGATGTGATCCTGTTTGTGAAAGAGGGCTTTCTTTGTTATGTTAATTAGACCATATGGAGTGTCTTAGTTATCTAATGCTGCTGTAACAAAAATACCACAAGTGATTGGCTTTAACAAAGAGAAGTTAAAGTAGACTGAAAGTCCAAATTCAGGGCATCAGCCCCAGGGGAAGTCTTTCTCTCTCTGTCGGCCTTCTCGTCAATCTTCCCCCAGACTAAGAGCTTCTCCACACAGGGATCTTAGGTCCAAAGGACTCACTCTGCTCCCCGCACTCCTTTTTGGTGGTATGAGGTCTCCCTGTCTCTCTGCTCGCTTCTCTTATATGTCAAGAGACTGCCTCAAGACACAATCCAGTCTTATAGATTGAGTCCTGTGTAACTAACACAACGGCTGCCCATCCTCCCGCATTAACATCATAGAGGCAGGATTTACAACATACAGGAAAATCACACAATACTGGGAATCATGGCCCAGCCAAAGTGATACACATATTTTTGGGGGGACATAATTCAATCCATGACACTGAGTAAGGTGAGTTCTAAATCTAATCACATGTGAGTTTTATAGAGTAGGTTAGACACAGAGACAAGCACACATGGAAGAAGACAGACTCCACGTGAGGATCTTCTACAAGCCTAGGAGCCAAGGAGCACCTGAGACTACAAGGAAGGACTCGACACGGCTAAGACTTTCAGCCATTTGGATTTTAACCTCCAAAACTGTAAGAAAATACATTTATGTTCTTTAAAGCCACCCCCTTGTGGTATTTCTGTCACAGCAGCACTAGGAAAATAAGACCCTTATTAACCCAAAAGGAGCCCCAGAGGCCTTAGAGTGCTGGGAAAAGCACCCCCCTCCTATCCTTGCGCAGGGGTCCTGCTGAACTGAGCAAGATCTGGGCTGTCCAGCTAGGAAAGTAATATTTTATAAGGTAATTTTGTTTCCGACTTCTTTTAAATTTATTTGCCTTTTATACAGGATATATTATATACTTGTATCCACTGAGGACTACAAATAGCACTAATTTCATTTGCTCTGTAAAAGCGGGGGACAGGAGACAGTCTAGTAGTTATGATAAGAAACACCATCTATTATCGTAATGGAATGGATTCAGCTGGAATCTAAATACAGGGACGTTTAAGGGTTCTTTGAGTTTTACTCAGGGATACTGTGGATCATTCTGGGTCATTTTCTTGGTGCACTGCCAAGCAGAAGGGCAAAATGAAATTGGGAAGTTCCAATTAGGCAGTTCTTTCAATAATGCATGATGTTGCAAAGAAGTGCCCTAGTTTGAATTCTGCTTCAAGGACTATCTTTTATCGTGCTTTCTGGGCTAAGAGAACCGTCAGCTAAGGTCACTTGGAAATTTTGTGTCTGAGTAGATATTTCCTAATTAGATAACGACTTTTTGTAACTGTCTCTATATCTGGCCCAGGCCTTATGGAGACTATTGATCGGCTTGTTGAGCCAAATTTTGCATTATTATAAATGACTTGGGTAATTGTCATACTTTAGTACCTCCTTCCTTAAATTAAAAGCATATGACAAAAGCAAGAGTGACCCAGGGATCATAGGGTGCAATTAATGTGCATCTCTTTTAGGTAGAGAAAATTTATACAACCTATAAGCTCTATGAAATTGAGCTATTGGAAAGTAAAGGAAGGAAATCAGCTATTATTTGTATGGTTTTAAGTAAGCCCATGGTTTTCACTCAACTTTTTAAAATTATGGTAAGTGACTTGGCTATGTTCCCAAAGCATATGCTAGTTGGCCCCATAAAGTTTCAGCTTCAGGGAAATCTAGTCATAATAGGATTCTGTATGCACCTCTTCTGCAGAATTTTGTAACATCAGCTTTCTTTATTTGACGTAGTGAAGATTCAGATGATTCAGACTTTCCTAATGATCAAATAAATTCAGTGAGTTGCTTTCTAAATGTAGTTAAGAAGACCACCCCTCTGTCAGTTTGTTATACTGTAGTGGCTTGTGTGTTGCTTTGATGCTGGAAGCTATGTCACTGTTATTTCAAATACCCACAGTGGACATGTTGGAGCGGAGCTTTCAGACTAAGACAAAGGAGGAAGAGAGGTCTGGTGATATACTTCCAAAATTAGACAGTGAAAAGCTTATGGATAACATACCAACAATCATAAAGATGGCACAGGACCTAGAAGTGTTTTGTTCTGCTATACATAAGGTTGCCGTAAGGAGGAGCCGACTTGACAGCAACTAGCAACAAGAAGAAGAAGGATAGGAAAACATTTCAAAATTGATCTGACACTTGGAGCAGACTGATCCTTAGTCTTCTCCTGTTCGGGAGTCAGGAAACATCCTTTCCAACTTCCAAGATCAGCCGTAGGAGAAATTATCTTAAAAGGAACAGATGATGACAGCCTGCCCCGGGCTCCCACGTTGTCTGTGGGCCATCAGGGGCACGAGGCAGAAAGTGCTGTGGCTGCTTTCTTGACCCAGTTAGGCCCAACAGGGATGGAGGGAGTGGGGGGCAGCCTGTAGTAACGTGGTTGTTTCTCTTATTCCCCCTTTGTACTTCTTCCACCGGCTGGTTTTTCTCTGCCGCTGCACAAAATCTCTGGTAAATCCTTCCACCTCTCTTATGTCAGAAGAGCATCATTTCAGGAACATAATGTCTAGTCTTGTGTAATAATCATGCCCTAAGCTATTAACCAAGTGAGAATTTTTCTTTTCTCCTAGTATTGGGTCTGGAGTCCCTGGGTGGTGCAAATGGTTAATGCACTTGGCTGCTAACTGAAAGGTTGGAAGTTCGACGCCACCCAGAGGTGCCTCAGAAGAACGGTCTGGTGATCTACTTCCAATAAATCAGCCATTGAAAACCCTATGGAGCACATTTCTACTCTGAAACACATGGGGTTGCTATGAGTCAAAATGACTCCATGGCAACTGGTTAGTATGGAAAGCCACACCGGAGGAGGGGCAATGATTAGCTCCATCTGTGTATTAGTTTCCTGTGGCTGCTCCAACAAATTACCACAAGCTGGGTGGCTTAAAACAACAGACATTTACTCTCTCACAGTTCTGGAGGTCAGAAGTCTGAAACGAAGAAGTCAGCAGGGCCAAGCCTCCTCTAAAGGCTCTAGGGGAGAATCCTTCCTTGCCTCTTCCAGTTCCTGCTGGCTCTAGCCCTTCCTTGGCGCTACCAGCATAGCACCAATCTCTGCGATCTTCATGTGGGCTTCCTTTCTTCACTCTCTGTCTTTCCTCTGTATGTCTCATATAAAGACATGTGTCACTGGATTTAGGGCCCATGAACTCCAGCCATCTTGCCTGCACTGTAGACTGGAAGAAAGAGGAAATGGCAAAGGGCAAAAAGAGTCCTCTCTCAGATCAAGCAGCTCTCTTTAAACAGCCTTCCCGGAGTCCAACTCAATGCTTCACTCACATCTCATTGGCCATAATTTAGTGGCCACATTTAGATTCAAGGGAACCTGGGAAATGTAGTATTTTATTCTGGGAGGCAATTGTGCCTAACTAAAACTCAGCATTTGGTTCCTGAGGAGGAAGAGGAGAAGGGAAATGCTGTGGGTCATCAGCCTCTGTGCCACACAAGTGATACCAGAAATACTCTCTTGCTTTGATATATGAGGGTGTTCCATAATATTATAAAATGTTTACACAATTTTGTAAAATTATAAAATGATTTATAATGACCTGTAAGAGTGTGTAGTGATGCAAAGGCAGTAAATGTTTAATGAGAGATTGAGAAAATTAGGAATATTCAAATTATAGTGTCTTTGGCTCCAAATGAACAACTTAAACATTGTGACCATATGTGTGAATTTTGGTAAAAATGGGAATATATACAAGGGTAAGTCAAAAAGTATTGCTACGAAATCATAGAAACCTTTATTAAAAAAAAATATTAAAATGTGAAGTTACTGCTCCCAACATATCCTCCATCTAGGTCTATCTACACACTTCTGAAGGTGATGTTTCCATCTCTCTACACCTTCCCCGAAGAATTCTGCACTCTTTGATTTACACCACATCAAGATGGCAGTCTTCAAGGGACTCAAATTGTGTTCCTCTTAAATGTTCTTTGAGTTTTGTGTCTGAAGAGGCAACATCAGGGCTGTAGGGTGGATGGGGTAAGGTTTCCCAAAGAAATTTTCGTGGGCAGCCCTTGCTACCCTCAGAGAATGAGCAGATGCATTGTCATGATGGAAAAAAATGCCTTGGCACAAATTTCCCAGCCTATTTCTCACCAATGCGGTTTTCAATTTTCTTAAAACTTCATAATAAGGCCCCTGTGATCATCCTGTGTCCTTTGAAAAAATCTATCAAGATTACCCCTTTGGAATCCCAAAAAACAGTCGCCATAACCTTCTGAGCAGTCTTCCCTTTCTGGGCTCATCTTTGATTCATCTAACAGCTGTTGTTCTATGTGGGGCAGCAGTCCCATAAACTTGTTGCAAAGCTTCAGTGATTTGGGAGATGTCCACTTGAGTTTTGTTAAAAATTTGATATTAGCCCTGATCTCAAAATCTCTTTTTTTCATGGCACAAAAAGTATCCTTTTTTTTTTGAAGGCACCCTAATGAGACTAAGACAAGTGTGTTACTGAGAGAACTTGTCTGCAGCCATCCACTGATTGCAGAGACATGTTTAAACACAATTTGTTTGGAATAAACCTGTGCATGTATGAACTGGAACCCTAGTAGCAATACTTTTTGACTCATCCTTGGTCGTCTGGCATCTCATCTGAGAGTCTGCCAATAGATAAGAATATTTAAGTACTGGACAACAAAAGAGACCTAATATAAGCATCATGGGAATTTCAAATAAGTATACTGAAATATCTACAACCATGTATTTCAGTATACCTATTTGTATGTACCGCAGGTATATAAACTACTTAGTTATTACCGAACACCTTGTGGAACTGAGATAATAGGCTTGAAGGCTAAGGACCATAGTATCGGGGGATATTTAGGTCAACTGGCGTAACATAGTCTATTAAAGATAATGTTCTACATCCTACTGAGGTGAGTAGCGTCTGAGGTCTTAAAAGCTTGCAAGTGGCAGTCTAAGACACAACTATTGGTCTCGTCTCGTCGAGAGCAAAGGAGAGTGAAGAAAACGAAAGACTCAAGGGAGCAATTAGTCCAAAGGATCAATGGCCCACATGAGCCACAGCCTCCACTAGTCTGAGACCAGAAGAACTAGATGTGCCTGGCTATTGCTACCGACTCCTCCGACCAGGAACACAATAGAAGGTCCCAGTTAGAGTGGGAGAAAAACGTAGAAAAAATTCAAATTCACAGAAAGACCAGACTTACTGGTCTGAAAGAGACTGGAGGAACCCCCAAGGCTATGGACCTCAGACACCCTTCTGACTTGGAACTGAAGCCACTCCCAGAGATCACTTTCAGCCAAATAATAGACAGGCCCAAAAGGCAGACAGTAACACCCACAAGGAATATGCTCCTTAGAACAATCAGCTATAGGAGACCAGGGGGGCAGCATTTGCCCAAAAGCCAAGATGAGAAGATAGGAAAGGTCAGGGAAACTAAACGAATGGAAACGAGGCAACTAGAGTTGCAGTGGAGAGAGACTGCTGACACATTGTAGGGATTTCGGCCAGTGTCATGGAACAACTTGTGTCTGAACTATTGAATGGGAAACTAATTTGATATGTAATCTTTCACCTAAACCACAATAAAATGTTAAAAAAAGAAAATAACCCCTGGAGTCATATTAAAACCGAACAATAGTTTAGCTTAATGAGTAAAAAAACGAGTCTGCCTTATGCATTGTGCTTTTTAAAGAACTATCTATGTGGAATCAGATTGACAACAGCAACTTGAAAGATCAGATAGGAACTTTAGGGGGCAGTGAGTTTATGTTAAGGAGGGAGGAACAACTCAGAAAAGGAGGGTGAGAATGGCTGCACAGCCCAAAGGATGTCATCAGTGTCACTGAATTGTACATGTAGAAATGCTTGAATTGATGTATGTTTTGCTGTGTACATTCTCAACAACAACAACAAAATAAATAAAATTTAGAAGAAAAAGAATACTTAAATACCTAAAATTGCACAGTAATTTATGCTATATATTATTAGAGTCACTTTGTTGTTCTTTTAAGAATTTATTCAAATAAATACAGTGCTTGTTACATGCAAGGCACTGTGGTAGAAATTATCTTAAAAACTAACAGAAGGGTTAATAGCATATTTTCAAAACAAAAAAAAAGAGGAGACAATTTATCAGAATATAAATTCTATGAGGGCAGGGTTTGTTTGTTTTTCTGTTCACTGATATAACAAGGGTTTAGGACAGTGTCTGGTATAGCATAGGAGCTGAATATATAGTTGTTAACTGAATGAATGAATGAATGAATCCCAAAAAATATTGACCTGCCACCTACCCTGGAAAAAAGATAAAAGTATGTATATGTCTGGTTTTATAAAATAGATGTTTCTGAGGGGCACTATATTAAATCATATTAGAACTGACACTCTAAAGATGTCATATGAAGAATTATTTTATAAAATAAAGAATGCTTTTATAAAGGGAATAATCACCCTTATTTTTATTTGTTTTACAAATCTGGAGTTTTATATGTGACTTTTTCATAAAGTAACTTTAACTCTACCTTAGAACCCAGAGAAGAAGAGAATGTAAGTTGAAAGCAATATGGAGTTTTGAAAGATCAGTCCAACAAAACAATTTTTTTTCCATGACAAAGTTATAGGCTTGTGAATTGATGAGTGAAGTAAAGATTTTTTCATCTTTCTTCCTCCCACGAAATACATATCAAGGGAATCATCCGAGAGACTCCCCCCTCTCTCTCTCACGTTCAACATTCAGTCGGTCAATTTTATATTCTGAATATTTGTGGAAATTTCCCCTCTCTATCAATTCCCCGCCCTGCTACGGCTGCTGTGCCTGGTTGGGAAACTTAACACCTTCTCTGAATTTCTTCTGTGTGTTACCAAGCTCATCTATTTAAAATAATATGTTACCATGTTATTCTTCTGTTAAAACCTTTCCATGACTTCTTATCAGCTCATAACTAAATACAAACTTCTTAGCATGGCATGTGAGAGTCTTATGGTCCCGCCCTATTCACTTCTCTAGCTGTCTTTCATTTATCTCTGCTGTACACTTACAGCAAGAGTTCCTGGGTGGTGCAGATGGTTAAGCACTCAACTCCCAATTGAAAGGTTGGCAGTTCAAATCCACCCAGAGGTGCCTTGGAAGAAAGGCCTGGTGATCTACTTGCAAAAGATCATAACCACTGAAAACCCTATAAAGCACAATTCTACTCTCACACACATGGGGTTGCCATGAGTTGGAATCAACTCCATGACCGCTGGTACACTTACAGCTGTAACCCTGTCTTTTGCAACTCAGGCCATGCTGTTTCACATGCCCCATTCAGTTGGATTGCCTGATTGATAACCTTCAGGAAGCCTTCCCTGAATGCCCAGGATTGGCTCTGTGCTCCTTCAGTGTGCTCCTGTGGCATCCCAGGCACACATCTGTCATCGAACATTCCACACTGTGTTCATCCAGAGGGCCTAGCATCATGCCTGGCATCTATTAGGTGCTCAATAAATCACTAGTGAATTAAGCTGAAAAGAATGTGTTTTCTGGGGAATATTAGTTTGAATATTTTACTCAAATAATATTTAATGGGATTATCACTTATCCTCTCTCTTCCACTACAAAACAACCAATCTCCAGGTATCCCCAGAGATATGCAGCAGGACACGCAGAACCTTTGCCCAACCCCATCATACATATGTCCTCCACTACCCATTTCTGATCAAGCATACCCCATTCCTTCCTGGTGAAAAATAGGAGTTCCTAACATGTTAGAAAAGAGTGATTAGGTAGTCAGATGGATTGGCAGTCTTGATTTGTGGACGTATAGATTTCTGAGATTAATTGCAGTTGGAACATTTGCATTGCTCGCTAGCCAACAAAATCCTATTTAAAGATTAAAAGCACTTAACTAAGCACAGGTTGGAGAAAATAGAAAGAGGGATCGATTTTTGTCATTTGTCCCTATATCCTCCCCCTACCCAAATGTAATGAAAACAACAACAAAATCAGACATCCTCAACTGACATCCAATCAATTGGAAAGGTCACTGTGTTTATAATTTTTGAAAAAAAAGAAAAAACTGGAGAAATATGTCTTTAAAATCTAATTAAAAAACAATACTCATAGTGCCCTTGAAGGCAGCCATCATGGTACAGGAGAAGGGAGAACTGGGCTGGGCCTGAGAAGACAGGTATTCTGACATTCAAAATAACAGCTGCCACTTTCTAGTTCCTATTCTGTGCTAGACATTGCACCAAGTGCTTTAATCAGTTCTGTAATGAGCTGAGGGAGGGCAGTGGTGCATCAGTGGTAGAATTACCACCTTCCATGGCGGATACCTGAGTTCAGTTCCGGACCAATGCACCTCATGCACAGCCACCACCTGTCTGTCAGTGGAGGTTTTCGTGTTGCTTTGATGCTGAACGAGTTTCAGTGGACCCTTGTGCATGGGGTGCCACAGGTCGGGACTACTCAACGGCAGCTAACAACTGTAAGCTGAGGAGGCTGGGGCAAGTCACCCAACCCCTGATTTTCTTTACATTCTTGACAGGAGGACCCTGAGTCTGGGTTCTGGGAGGGGAAGGAATCACTCTCACCCTCTTACCTCCCCAACCCATGGCATCTGCCCAAGCTGAGCTCTTTGCTAGAGGGATCCCATTTACAGACCTCAGTGTACCTCCCTGAGGTTTTCTAACTGGGCACCCATTTCAGTGGCATCACTAGGGGGTTGCAGACCACACTGGGTGACACTGTCAGAGGGGGTGACACCAAAATGACTGTCTATAAAAGTGTTGTGCAGTGTTTCAGCAGAAATTTATTATTTTTATAAAAACATTCCTGTAGTTAGTCATAACAACAAAAAACTTTTTTGTAAGCTCAGTTTACATGGATCAATATACCTACAAGGCTTAAATTCTGTGCTAATTTACTTTTTGAACCTTCTAATGCACTCCAGTCAGAGCTGTCATTATTACCACTTACAATGACACTTCGAAGCATGTGGTTTTGTCTGCATGCACTACAAGCTCACATATAGTCACTGTTTTAGTAAAATTTCTGGTGTTTTTGCTACAATATTGTGGTGATTAGCATGGGGGGAGGGTGATACCATAAGTTACCACACTGGGTGACACGAACCCTAGTGACACCATTGGCCCACTCACACTGAAGAAGAGAAGTGTTTGTGGAGGGGAGTTGAGCATTAGTAGAGGAGGTAGCTGGCCGACGGAGGCATGTTCATCACTACAGAAGGTGACACTCCTCTGGTCTTCCTGGGCAAGCAAACTCCAGGTCCCCAGGACCTGACTTCGAGCCTTCAGGAAGCAGGGGCCCCAGGTGGTACTACCTCGGGTGCCCATTGCTGCTCCACTGGCCTGGGCTCTGGGCTGCCTGGGTTAAGGACTGACCCTTCCCCACGCCCATCCCCTGTTCTCTCTGGCAGACAGTGTCACCATGTAATATTTTCAATTTTTTTCATCAGGCATTGTGTGAAAGGCGGTTTATGGAAGTCATATTATTAAGAGCAAGATCTCGGATATAGGATGAGAGTCAAATATGACGAGGTAAGGTGTTCTGTGCAGCATGTGATGATCAAACACCGATACCAGTGAGCTACCTCTGGGTCTGCTGACCAGGAGACATCTAATATCCCATGGGATGTACAAGGAGATAATTTTTCTCCCTTAGATTCCAAGTAAGAAATGACAACCCTTTGCAAAGGGGGCTGAGAAGGCGCTCTCCTCCCATTCCCTGCCTTTTACCATAGTAGGCTGAGAAGGCTGATTTCCCCCTGAGAGCTGGTGGAGCAGAGAGGACACAGCACAGAGCAAGCAGAGCTATCATCCAGGTTTTCGGACAAGGGAGAACCTTGCGCAGAGCAAAATCAACCAAAATTTTGAGCTTGAAAACTATACTTTTTGAGTAAGTGCATAAGCAATGAAGCATCCACGATTACAGCTCCCAAATAGGATGCACACATTTTATCATAAACAATATGGGTCATACGGAAGCAAATCCCCAATGACTGAATCATCATCATCATTATTACACAAATAAAGTTACACAGTATATTCCTGATGGGGAGATGATATATTGTGTGGATATCAGTTCTCTTCAAATTAAGGTGATTTAAACCAACATCCAAAAGAGTTTATTTGGGGGGGCGGTGTTTAAAACAAAGTAATTCTAAAGATTATAATAATTGTTATATAAAAATAAAGGTGCAGGAACAGTTTAAAAATATTGAATAAGGATAGCAATGAGTGAGAACTTGATAAACTAGATTTATTAAGATGTGGTTTGATTAAAAGTCATTAAAACAGTGTGGTATTGGCATCAAATGGACAAATTAATGGAACAGAATTGTTGTTATTGTTAGGTGCCATCAAGTCGTTTCTGACTCATAGCGACCCTATGTACAACAGAATGGGACACTGCCCAGTCCTGTGCCATCCTCACAATCATTGTTATGCTTAAGCCCATTGTTGAAGCCACTGCGTCAGTCCATCTCTTTGAGGGTCTTCCTTTTTTTTTTTTTGCTGACCTTCTACTTTACCAAGCATGATGTCCTTCTCCAGGGACTGATATCTCCTGATAACAGGTCCAAAGTATGTGAGACATAGTCTCGCCGTCCTTGCTTTTAAGGAGCATTCTGGTTGTACTTCTTCCAAGACAGATTTGTTCATTCTTTTGGCAGTCCGTGGTATATTCAGTATTCTTTGACAACACCACAATTCAAAGGCGTCAGTTCTTCTTGGATCTTCCTTATTCATTGTCTAGCTTTCACATGCATATGATGCGACTGAAAATACCATGGCTTGGGCCAGGCACACCTTAGTCTTCAAGGTGATGTTTTTGCTTTTTGACACTTTAAACGGGTGTTTTGCAGCAGATTTGCCCAATGCAATGTGTCTTTTGATTTTGTAACCGCTGCTTCCATGGGTGTTGATTGTGGACCCAAGTAAATTGAAATCTTTGACAAGTTCAATCTTTTCTCCATTTATCTTGATGTTGCTTATTGGTCCGGTTGTGAGGATTTTTGTTTTCTTTGTGTTGAGTTGCAATCCATAATGAAGGCTTGGCCTTTGGTCTTCATAAGTAAGTGCTTCAAGTCCTCTTCACTTTCAGCAAGCAAGGTTGTATCATCTGCATAACGCAGGTTGTTAATAAGTCTTCCTCCAATCCTAATGTCCCGTTCTTCTTCATATAGTCCAGCCTCTCAGACTATTTGCTCAGCATACAGATTGAATAGGTATGGTGAAAGGATGCAACCCTGATGCACACCTTTCTTGACTTGAAACCATGCAGTATCCCCTCTTGATCTGTGTACAGTTTCCTTATGAGCACAGTTAAGTTCTGGAATTCCCATTCTTCGCAGTGTTATCCATAATTTGTTATGATCTACACAGTCGAATGCCTTTGCATAGTCAGTAAAACACAGGTCAACATTTTTCTGGTATTCTCTACCATCAGCTAGGATCCATCTGACATCAGCAGCTATATCCCTGCTTCCAATCCTCTTCTGAATCCTGCTTGAATTTCTGGGAGTTCTCTGTCGATGTACTGCTGCAGCTGCTTTTGAATGATCTTCAGCAAAATTTTACTTGTGTGTGATATTAATGATATTGTTCAATAATTTCCGCATTCAGTTGGATCACCTTTCTTGGGAATAGGGATAAATATGGATCTCTTCCAGTCGGTTGGCCAGGGAGCTGTCTTCCAAATTTCTTGGTATAGACAAGTGAGCACTTCCAGGGCTGCATCCATTTGTTGAAACATCTCAGTTGGTATTCTGTCAATTCCTGGAGCCTTGATTTTTTGCAAATGCTTTCAGTGAAGCTTGGACTTCTTCCTTCAGTATCATTGGTTCCTGATCATATGCTACCTCCTGAAATGGTTGAATAGAAAATGAAAAAAACAGGCCCAATTGTGTAAGAATTTAGTGTATCATAAAGGTAGAATTTCAAATGGATGGGGCAAAGACTCAGTGGTAATAAGGGCACGACTACCCAGAATTCTAGAAAGCCTTGAATTTTAAGACCTCACCTCACTTATTATACTAAATTTGAGATGAATCAGAATTAAAATGTAAAATAAATAGAACAGGTCGATATTTCTGTAATTTGAAGAATGAGGAAAGACTTATTAAGCCCAGCAATAAAGAAGAAAAACAATAGATTGATAGATTTTACAAACTAAAATCTAAAATCTTCATGTCAAAAAACTTAAAATTAAATTAAAGGTAAGCAAAACGCTGAGAAAAATATTTTTATCATACTTGACAAAGTGTTAATATTCTTAATATATATAAATGTTGAAAATCAATAAGGTGGACATACAATAGAAAAAGATGTATAAGGCAAATCATAAAAGATGATGTAAACATGACTATTTAACATAGAGCCAAAATTAACTTTTTAGTAATAAAACTTTATTAGTAATAAAAGAAATTAATGGAATCATCTATAATTTTTGTCTAGTTGGCAACGAATATATTAGTTAACTAAAATCAGTGATGATGTGGGTTTGAAGAAAAGGGCATTTCATACTGTGCTGGTGAAAAGGTAAATTGATAGGAAGAGCAATTTCAGCATGGAAATAAAAGCCCTTAAACCTTTGCATAATCCCTGACCCAACAACTTTATTGCCAGAAATTTATATCAAAATCAAGTAACTCATCAAAGAGCCCCCATTGAAGAGGAGGCTCTCAGTAATTAAGTGGATCAGATGACCCTTCTATGGATGAGAGGCAACATCTTTGCCCAGCCTCTTCAGTAATTGCTCAATGGGCTCATGTTCAAATGTCATGTATGGAGGCTATGCATGGGCTCCAATGACATGGACTTCTTCTCTCCAAGGCTGCCACTGCTGAGTGCCCAATCTACCAACACAGTAGGTAACTCTGAGCCCTCAAAATGCTATCATTTCCTGGGTGGATCAAAGTTCCATCTGATGGCATGTTGATTGCATTGGAATAGCCACCTCAGGAAGGGCTTGCTCTTGGGTGAGGTGATCTCTATTACTGAGGCTCCCTGAAGATACTGACAACTGGCCACCATCTGTTGACCTCCCAAGAGTTGGGGCTACAAGTCCTTCTTTGAAGGGGAATCTGGGAATCATATCTCTATGTTCACCACATAAGATGATGGATGTTGACTATCAAGAGAAAAAAGTTTCACTGACACAAAAACAGCATGTGGTAGAGCTTCTAACATGGCTCTGATGATCCTTGGCTCCTGGTATTCATTGCCTTGTAAGCTCGGATGCACGATCAAGCCAGTCAAGCTTCAGCTGAGACCACAGCCCCAGAAGACTGCTTGACCGCAACCTCATGACAGACGTTGGGCCATATCCAGCCAGCTAAGCTGCCACACCTGGATTCCTACCCAATAAACTTTGAGATGATAAATGTTTGTTGTTTAAAGTCAAAAATAAAACTAAATAAGAACAAGTGTAGATTTTGGCAAAGATTTACTGTTAGAAATTTTTATCAAATTTCTGTTTATAGTAGTTAAAAAAAACTGGATATAATTCAATAAGAATAAAATATTAGGTAAGTAAATTAGTACACAGCCATAATAACATGAAATGATGGAACACTATGTAGTGATCAAAAGTAATATTCACAGAATATTGGATATAATAACATGGGAAGATATGGTTGTGATAGATGGTTGAGGGAAGAAAGACAGAAGCAAAGCAACACCATTATATGATCCCATAAACATTTTTAAAAACTTATTTTTATAACAGTAATAAAGTTATTTTAAAAACTCAAACCATCAGAAAAGCATGTAGCAGCAAGTGAAAGATCGGGTTCCCAACCTCTGGATTCCATTTCCCATTGGATACCATTCAGCCTGTTAGGGGACCTTAAAAAAACACCTAATTAATTAGTACTCCACCAGTTCTCAGGCCACTCCCAGTCACCTCCCTACCGCATCACTCACTTCCTCTAAGTTGTTTTGCAGACTCTCTGGAGAATTCCTGACGGATCTGGATCTAACCGGCTTAAAGAAGGTCAGACATAACGCAGAGCAGACAAGGGTGACAGACGACTTCGGACCCCCCACGCATGCTCAATAGCATGGGAAAAACTCAAGTCAAGGAACGTCAAGACTCATGGCAAAGAACCAAATTCACTGGACATACGTCATCTGCAGTCACCGAGCCTATTTCAAAAGTGAAGAGTCCGTCGGCCGCTTCCGTGCCAAGTCTTAGCCCTGCCCCTTAATAAATAATCAATAAAAACTATGAATATGTAGAACTTCCTGATCCTGCCCACCTGCCTTCCTCCACCCCTGTAGGAATATGTATAGTTCGCCAAACTTATAAAATCTAAATGCTTCCTCAAATCGAGGAACTCAATCTGAGGTCGATACCTCTGAGTTCTCGCTTGCTAGCCTGCGAAATAAACTCTTTCTTCCTCTCAAAACCAGTGTCTGAGAGATTGGCTTCTTGCACGCTGGGCACGGACCCATTGGTCCGGTTTCAAGACCATTCCTTCCAGCCCTTTTCTCTGTGTACACACACACACACACAGACACACATGCACGCATGCACGCAAGCACACACGCACACATTCATTTTTACAGGGATGACTTTGAGATTATCTTGTGTGTTTCACAGACAGCCTATGTCAATTCGCCCTAGTCCACCTACTTGTTTTAATTGAATTAAAACATTCTCTACACCAGGAAGGAGAGAGGAAATATTGAAAGAATGAAATAAAGGAAAGGAGGGAGAGAGGAAGAAAGAAAGGAAGGAGGAATGAAAGGCAAAGAAAGGAAAGAGCCTATTTGCTGAGGTGTTTTGGATAAGGAAAATAAAAAGCTAGAAATGGAAACATTCATCCACTTTTGTGTTCCCCAACCTCTGGAAATTACAGTGGATGTGGGGCTTACAATGGATGCACAATGGCTACACCCAGACCTGCACAGGTACGGATGTTTCCTATTGAAAAGACATAGGGTTGCATCTCCAATTTCATCTGAACTGAATGGGTATAACCAACCACTATAGTCCTGGTCTTAGGTCTTAGAGCCTTATGGGAACGCCATTCAAGCTCCTGCCCATCAGAACTTCTGTTCCTGGCTGAGTCTTCTCCACCAAATTTTTGCTTTTGGGCTGGTGTAGGATTTAGTCTTGTATACATGATTGAACTACGAAGCACGTTTCTCAAGTGTGTTGTTATTGGCCCTGTAGACCTAATCTTTGGCCAAACGGTGAACCTTGGGAATGACTTTAGTACTGACTTACAAGGGTGTCCAGGGGCCCTACTCATGGAGTTTCTGCAGTCTCTGTGAGACCTTAATCTTTCCCTTGTGTGTTTGGTTTTCTTCATTCTCCTTTGATCTAGCCAGGATGGGACCAGTAGATGTATCTTAGATGGCCACTCCCAGGCTTTTAAGACTCCAGATGCTACTCACCACAGTTGTATGTAGAACATTTTCTTTATAAACTATGTTATGCCAATTGAGCTAGCTGTCCCCCAAGACCATGGTCCCCAGCCTCAGCCCAGTAACTCGGTCCGTTAGAGAGTTTGGATGTGTCTGTGAAGCTTCTATGACTTTGCCTTGATCAAGTTGTGCTAACTTCCCCAGTATTGTATGCTGTCTTACCCTTCACCAAAGTTACAACTTATCTACTGTCTAGTAAGTGTTTTTCCCTCCCCACTTCCCCCTCATAACCATCAAAGATTGTTTCTTTCTGTGTATAAACCATTTCATGAGTTTTTATAATAGTGGTCTCATGCAGTATTTGTCCTTTTGTGATTAACATATTTCACTCAGCATGATGTCCTCCAGATTCATCCATGTTGTGAGATGTTTTGCAGATTCATCATTGTTCTATATCACCGCATAGTATTCCATTGTCAATTGTTTTATATTTTGCAGGACAACAAGTTAAATACAGCAGAACATTCTTCTAGCTAACTTTGGTTGACTGGTACAAAATTATCTTTTATTTATGGTATATTTTAAGTCAAAGCCATAGTAAATATGACTTTGATGTCATCTTAGACAAAACAATAAAATATGTTAGGTATATACAAATTTCTATGCATTGGCTATTATCTGCACTGTTTTTTTAACCCAGATACCAAAATTCAATAATCACATGCACAAAAATCAAGAAATATGCACATAAACACACTTAAAAAGAATACCAGAAGTAATCCTATGCTATTCTGTATTTTGCTCATCTTATTCAACAATAATGGTGAGAGTTTCTGGGTTAAAATGGCATATTAAATGCACTCATCTAACTGACTTTTCTCTCCAAACTCAAATAAAACTATAAAATGAATTTCTAAGGGTGTAATTCCAGAAGGACTAGAAGAAGAAGAGCGAAAACAACAGCACCACAATTTCGGAAACTGGAAAACGGAAGGATAAAAGGTGCTGATTTAACAAAACCTCTGACAGCTGGGAATCAACACAACTTACAGAGCAGAAACCTCAAAAGACTCAAGAATAAACAGCATCAATTTTCCCTGGAACTGGTGGGCAGGGGAAGGAGGGAAGGAAAATATGGAAGAAAGAGCAAAACCTATTTGAGTAGCATTTAAATCTCCAGATGTTTCACTGCCCCTGAGCAACTACCCTCTACTATGTGGGCAGAAATCTGTAGGTTTGTTCTCTGGAGAGGGTAAATCAGAAGGTCTAGAAACAGAAGCTACCAGGCACAGCGGAAGGTGAACCATCATACTGAAAACAGGAATTAACTTTTCAATATAATGCCAAATGCTGAGACCTAGCTCCTTCCTCTTCTCCACATGGCTCCCAGAGTACTGCCAGCTTGGCCTTTACCTTCCAAGGAAGAAATTGGGTGACTTTTCTCCAGGAAACTGACCAAAGTACACCCATTGGTAGTGTTAGCCCTGTTTCAAGTTTGTTTTAGCTATTTTAGGATCTTTGGAATTGTATTGAATCTATACATCAGTTTGGGTAGAATCGACATCTTAACATTATTGAGTCTCCCAACCCAAGAACAAGATATATCTCTCCATTTTTTTTTTTTAGATCTTTAATTTATCTCAGAAATATTTTGCAGTTTTCAGTGAACGAGTCTTTCAAGTCTTGTGTCAGATTTATCCCTAAGTTTTCATATTTTGATATTATTGTAAGTGGTGGTGTTTTTATTTCAATTTCCAGTTGTTGCTAACCCGTTGCTTTCAAGTCAATTCCGACTCGTAGTGACTCTACAGGACAGAGTAGAACTGCCCCATAGAGTTTCTAAGGAGTGGCTGGTGGATTTGAACTGCCGAGCTTTTGGTTAGCAACTGAGCTCTTAACCACTGCACCACCAGGGCCTACAGAAATACAATTGATTTTTGTATAGTGGTCTTGTGTCCTGGGCCCTTGTTAAGCTCACTAGTAGCTTTTTTGTAGAGTCCATCAGATTTTCTACATAGATGATCATAACTGTCTGTAAATAGAGAGTTTTGCTTCTTTCTTTCCAATACAGATGCCTTTTATTTCTTTTTATTGTCTAAGGGCACTAGCTTGAACCTCCATTACAATGCTGAATGGAAGTGGAGAGAGAAGGCAACCATATCTTGTGCCTGATTTTAAATGAAAGCATTCAGTCCCTCACCAGTAAGTATGATATCAGATGTAGATTTTTCATATATGCCCTTTATGAACTTGAGGAGGTTCTTTTCTATTCTAGTTTACCAAAAGTTTTTATTAAGAATGGATACTGGGCTTTGTCAAATGTTTTTTCTGAATCTACTGAGTGATCATATGGTATTCCTTTTTAGTTTGTTGATATAGTGAATTACATTGTTTGATTTTTGATTGTTAAACCAGCCTTGCATTCCTGAGATAATCCCCATTTGGTCATGACGTAGTATTGTTCTACCACGTTGTTATATTTAATTTACTAAAATTTTGTGTAGAATTTTTTTATCTATGTACATGGGAGGTATTGGTCTAAGTTCTTTCCTTGTAGTATCTTTGCCTGGTTTTAGTATCAGGATAAGCTGGACTTACAAAATAAATTGTGAAATATTTCCTCCTCTTCAATTTTTTGGAAGAGTTTGGATAGAGTAGGTATTTCTTTCTTAAATATTTGGTAGAATTCCTCATTGAAGCTATGTAGGTCAGAAGTTTTGTGGGAAAGGTTTCAACAAAATTTCAATTGAAAAATAGATCTAGGGCCGCTTCTGGGCAACATGGCGCTAGAGTCAGAAGCACCACGCCATCCCTCCACAGCAAAGATCCGAAAAACTAAGTCAAACAGAGTCACACCTCAATCCTGAAACCCTAAGCATCAAATGAAGAGATAAAGAACTCAGCCAACCAACGAATGGAATAAGAAAAACTGACTGAGAACAGAGAACAAGGAGAGACACATGCAGAGATCTCTTATCAGCTACTGTACCATGGATCCACCATCTTGGACTCCTATCGGAGATCAGCGGACAGGAAGTACGAGAAAGCAGCTTCATGGAGCTTCCAGCAGGAGACAGAACAACCGGTAACCAGTGATATAGGCTTTCCCACCCCCCACCCTTCTTCACTCCCACTCAGCCTCCTCTGCTTCCTGCACCCACAGTCTCTTGGCCGGGAAGCACCGGCTTCACCCCCGTGTTGCTTGGATTCCACCCGCCAGCACTGGCTGGCTCCCTGCGTGCCATTTTTTGGCTGCTGGTGTTGCTTTTTTCCACTTCTTCAGATTTCTTCATTACCTTTCAACACCTCCCCCTCCTTTCTCTCAAATACCTGGCTCCGTGTGCCATCTTTGCTTCTTCCTAAAAGGCTGCAAAACGCCGCTTGACTGTGAAACTGCCTCCCGGCCTGTGCCGCCACGCTGGTGGGACCCCCCAGGGCTTTCTTTTTGTTTCTTCATTTGCCCTGATTTGTTCTGTTTTGATTTGTTTATTTGTTTGTTTTCTTTTTCTTTTCTCAGCTTGGGAGACCCTTATAGCCGGGCAGTACCATGTGGCTTGGAAGCTGCTCCCTTACTCTGGGCAGACGCACAGGAACATCCCTGGGGGAATTTCTCTTTTCTTTTCTTTTCTTTTTTTTTAGTTTTGTCTGTATTTTTTGTTTCTTTGTTTTGTTTTCTTCTGTCTCTTATTCCCTTTTTGTCTTTCTTCATTTCCAGTTTCTCAGTTTATTCACTTTTTTCTTTTACCCTTTTTCTTTTTTTTTTCATTTTTGTTTTTCTCCATTTCTCAGTCTCTCATCTCTCCACTCGAATAGCAAGCTCCCTTAGCACTCTTTTTTGTATGTATGTATGTTTTTGGCTCCTATTCCTCTCTCCTCCCTCTCCTCTTTCCCATACCCACCTAAGCTCCAACATCACAATCCACCCCCTCCTTCCTGCCTACCTGCACAATGCACTGAACATCACACTCCCAAGCAGCACAAGCATGGCCTACTGGAACCTGCCCTGCACTGATTCCTGGTCTGCACTGTCAGCCCTAGTACGTGCCACAAACAACCTATCCCAGCAACTCCCCTTCAGCTGGACCTTCCCTGCTGTACCATATCTGAGTGACTGACCCTGCCCATTGGAGAAGGAGATCAAAAGTATCGTGCCCACAGATGAGCAAACAACAAAAAATGCACAGACCACCTGCTCAGACATAACCAAGTAAAACAAAAAAAGCAAGGTGAAACAAACAAATCTACAATCAATAAACAAGAAAAATAACTATTGAATGCCCCGAAGACAGCAGACAATATAAAAACATATACAAAAACAGGACAGGATGGTTCCAGTAGGTGCCTAAAATAAAACACCAGATGAGAGTCCAGTAGAAGAAAAGGCACTAGACCTAACTGATAGGGTATTCAAATCTCTAATATTCAGAATTATCCAAAAGTTGAAACAAAAAGCAGACGAAAATGAGGAAAAATAGACAAATTCATGGAAAATACAAACAAAAAATGGAAGAATTCAAGAAAACAATACAGGAACAAAATGCTAAAATAAATTCACAACTAGTGTCTTAGTCATCTAGTGCTGCTATAACAGAAATACCACAAGTGGATGGTTTTAACAAATAGAAATTTATTTCCTCACAGTTAAAGTAGGCTAAAAGTCCAAATTCAGGGCATCAGCTCCAGCGGAAGGCTTTTTCTCTCTGTTGACCTTCCTTTCTTTGGTGTTCCCCTGGACTAGGAACTTCTCTGTGCAGGGACCCCGGTCCAAAGGATGCGCTCTGCTCCTGGCACTGCTTTCTTGATGGTATGAGGTCCCCCTGTCTCTCTGCTCAGTTCTGTATTTTCTACCTCAAGACATTGCCTCAGGATACAATCCAGTCTTGTGACTGAGTCCTGCCTTACTAACACAACTGCCACCCATCCTCCCTCATTAACATCATAGAGGTGGGATTTACAACATATAGGCAAATCACACGGTATCAGGAATCATGGCCCAGCCAAACTGGTATACACATTTATTGGGGGACATAATTCAAACCATGATAACTAGAAATCATACAAAAACAACAATTAGAAATCCTAAAGATAAACAACAAGATTTCAGAAATGGACAGTGTCATAGAAGGGCTGAGGAACAGGTTTGAAACAATGGAAGACAGGATCAGGGAAATTGAAGACAAACACTTGGATACAATTCTGAGGAAAAATCAGAAAAAAGAATGAAGAAAAATGAAAAAAAAAAATCGAGAATTATGTTGGATACAACCAAATGCAAAAATCTGCGAGTGATCAGAGTTCCAGAACAGGAGGAGAAAACAGAAAATACAGAGAGGATCATTGAAGAATTGCTGACAGAAAGATGAAAAGTTGACCATCCAAGAAGCTCAACAAACCTCATATAGGATAGACCCCAAAAGAAAATCACCGAGACATATCATAATCACACTCGCTAAAATCAAAGACAAAGAATCCTGAGAGCAGCTTGAGAATAACAAAAAGTCACAAACAGAGGAGAAACAATAAGACTAAGCTCAGATTATTCAGCAGACTCCATGCAGGCAAGAAGGTAATGGGATGACATATATAAAATCTTGAAAGAAAAAAATTGCCAGCCAAGAATAATATATTCTAAAAAGCTCTCGTTCAAATATGATGGTGAAATTAAGTCATTTCTAGATAAACAGAAATTAAGGGACTATGTAAAAACCAAACCAAACTTACAAGACTTATTAAAGGGAGTCCTTCAATCTGAGAACAAACAACACCAGATCACAGGCTGAATATAGGACATGAGATGGTACCAACCAGATACCAACCCAGGAAATGAACTCTTAAGGACTACCCAAAACCGAAAGAATTACAACAGGGAACCAGAGAGGTTAATCTGTAAATGACAACAACGTCAGAACAATGAAAGAAGGAATAAACAGAGTAGGTATAGAACCTTTTAATGGAAAGGAAGGCAAGGTAATACCAAGTGATAATAGACTGGTTCAAACCTAGGACGATATGGGTATATTTCAAGGTAACCACAAAGAAAGTTAATAAACCTACTCATCAAAATAGAGAAGAAAAACATAAAGTCTCAGTTAAAAAAAAAAAAAAACCTACAAAAACAAAAAAAATGAAAAAAATCCACAAACAAAAGGAATTCAGCACAGGACAGTAAAGGAACAAAGAGAACATCAGCACCACAAAACAAAGCACTACAAAATGACAGCAATAAACTCACACCTACCAATAATTACACTGAATGTAAATGACCTAAATGCACCCATAAAGAGACAGAAAGTGACAGAATGGATAAAAAAACAGGATCCATCCATATGCTGTCTACAAGAGACACACCTCAGAAACAAAGACATAAATTTATTAAATATCAAAGGATTGAAAAAAGTATATCAAGCAAACAGCTACCAAAAAAGAGCAGGTGTGGTAATACTAATCTCAGATAAAATAGACTTTAAAACAAAATCCACTACAAAAGACAAATAAGGACACTATATAATGATTAAGGAGATTATCCATCATGAGGACCTAACCATAATAAACATCTACGCACCCAATGATAGGACTCCAAAAACATAAAACAGACTCTAACAGCACTGAAAAGAGAAATTGACAGTTCCACAATAATTGTAGGAGACTTCAACACACCACTCTTGGTATAGGACAGAACAACCAGAAAGAAACTCAGCAAAGATACACAAGACCTAAAGGGCACAATCAGACAACGTGACCTCATAGACATATATAGAATACTCCACCCAGTAGCTGCAAAGTACACATTCTTTTCCAATGTACATGAAACATTCTCCAGAATAGACTATATCTTAGGCCACAGAGCAATCCTGAACAAGATAAAAAATACTGAGATAATACAAAGTATCTTCGCTGACCACAATGTCATCAAGGTAGAAATTAACAACAGGAAGACCAAGAAAAAAAAAAGCAAGTACTTGGAAACTGAATAACACCCTGCTTACACATCACTGGGTAATAGAATAAATCAGAGATGGAATCAAAAAATTCCTAGAATCAAACAAGAATGAAAACACATCATACCAAAACCTTTGGGACACAGCAAAGGCAGTCCTCAGAGGACAATTTATAACAATAGGTGCATATATCAAAAAAGAAGAAAGGGACAAAATCAAAACATTAACTACAGAACTCGAACAAATAGAAAGAGAACAGCACAAAAAGCCCACAGACACTAGAAGGAAGCAAATAATAAAGATCAGAGAAGAAATAAATGAAATGGAGAATAGAAAAACAATAGAAAGAATCAACAAAACCAAAAGTTGGTTCTTTGAAAGGATCAACAAAATCGACAAACCACTAGCCAGAACGACAAAAGAAAAACAGGTGAGATCTCAAATAATCCAAATAAGAATGAAATGGGGGACATTACAACAGAACAAACTGAAATAAAAAGGATTATAACAGAGTATTATGAAAAACTGTACCCCATCAACTTTGAAAACTTTGAGGAAATGGATGAATTTCTAGAAACACAATACCTACCCAAACTACCACAAAGTGATGTTGAAAAACTGAACAGACCAATAACAAGAGAAGAGATCGAAAAGGTAACAAAAAAAACCTCCCAACAAAAAAAAATCCCTGGCCCAGATGGCTTCACTGGACAATTCTACCAAACATTCAGAGAAGAGCTTATACCAACACTACTCCAACTATTTCAGAACATAGAAAAGGAAGGGATACTTCCAAATTCATTTTTTGAAGCCAGCATAACCCTGATAACAAAACCAGGCAAAGATGCCACAAGAAAAGAAAATTACAGACCACTATCACTCATGAATATACATGCAAAAATTCTCAACAAAATTCTAGCCAATAGAATTCAGCATCATATCAAAAAAATAACACACCAAGACCAAGTAAGATTCATACCAGGTATGCAAGGATGGTTCAACATTAGAAAATCAATCAACATAATCCACCACATAAATAAAAGGAAAGAAAAGAATCACATGATCATCTCAATTAACACGGAAAAGGCATTCGACAAAGTCCAACACCCATTCCTGATAAAAACTCTCAATAAAATAGGTAGAGAAGGGAAATTTTTCAACATAATAAAGAGCATCTATGCAAAACCAAAGGCCAACATCATTGTTAATGGAGAGAGGCTGAAAACATTCCCCTTGAGAACAGGAACAAGACAGGGATGCCCTTTATCACCACTCCTATTTACCATCATGCTGGAAGTCCTAGCTAGAGCAATAAAGCAAGAAAAAGAAATAAAGGGCATCCAAATTGGTGATGAAGAAGTAAAACTGTCCCTGTTTGCAGATGATATGATACTATACGTAGAACCCAAAAGGCTCTACGAGAAAACTACTGGAACTACTAGAAAGATTCAGCAGAGTAGCAGGATACAAGATAAACATAACAAAATCACTTGGATCCCTATACACCAATAAACAGAATGATGAAAAGGAAATCAGGAAAGCAATACCATTTACAATAGCCCCTAAAAAATTAAAATACTTAGGAATAAATCTAACCAAGGATGTAAAGGACCTATACAAAGAAAACTACAAAACACTACTGCAAGAAACCCAAAGGGATCTACATAAATGGAAAAACATCCCGTGCTGATGGATAGGTAGACTCAACATAGTGAAAATGACAATTCTAACCAAATCAATTTATAAATACAATGCAATCCCGATCCAAATACCAACAACATTCTTTAAAGAGATGGAAAAACTAATCATTAACTTTATATGGAAAGGGAAGAAGCCCTGGATAAGTAAAGCTCTACTGAAGAAGAATAAAGTAGGAGGACTCGCACTTCCTGACTTCAGAACCTACTATACAGCTATGGTAGTCAAAACAGCCTGGTACCGGTACAACGACAGATACACTGACCAATGGAACAGAATTGAGAACCCAGATGTAAATCCATCCACCTATGGTCACCTGATCTTCAACAAGGGCCTAAAGTCCATCAAATGGGGAAAAGATAGTCTTTCTAACAAACGGTGCTAGCAAAACTGGATGTCCATCTGCAAAAAATGAAACAGGACCCATACCTCACACCATACACAAAAACTAATTCAATTTAGATCAAAGACCTAAATATAGAGCCAAAAACTATAAAGTTCATAGAAGAAAAGATAGGATCAACTCTATAGGCCCTAATGCATGGCATTAACAGGATACAAACCATAACCAACAACACACAAACCCCAGAAGATAAGCTAGATTACTGGGATCCTCTAAAAATGAAACAGTTATGCTCATCAAAAGACCTCACCAAAAGAGTAAAAAGAGAACCTACAGACTGGGAAAAAATTTTGAACATTACAAGTCAGACAAAGGTCTAATCTCTAAAATCGATAAGAAAGTCCAGCACATCTACAACAAAAAGACAAATAATCCAATTTAAAAATGGGCAAAGGAAATGAACAGACACTTCACCAAAGAAGACATTCGAGCGGCCAACAGACATATGAGGAAATGCTCGTGATCACTAACCATTAGAGAAATGCAAATTAAAACCACAATGACATACCATCTCACCCCAGCATTACTGGCACGAATCAAAAACACTGGAAATAACAAATGTTGGAGAGGCTGCGGGAAGATCGGAACTCTTATGTACTGCTGGTTGGAATGCAAAATGATACAACCATTTTGGAAAATTTATGGCACTTCCTTAGAAAGCTAGAAATTGAAATACCATACGATCCAGCAATCCAACTCCTAGGAATATATCCTAGAGAAATAAGAGCTGTTACATGAATAGACATATGCACACCCATATTCATTACAGCATTGTTCACAATAGCAAAACGATGGAAACAACCTAGATGCCCATCAACAGATGAAGGGATAAACAAACTATGGTACATGCACACAATGGAGTACTATGCAATGATAAAGAACAATGATGAATCTGTGAAGCATCTCATAACATGGATGAAACTGGAGGACATTATGCTGAGTGAAATAAGTCAATCATGAAAGGACAAATATTGTATGAGACCTCTACTGTAAAAATTCATGTAAAAGTTTACACACAAAAAGAAACAATCTTTGTTGGTTACCAGGGATGGAAGAATTGGTGGAGGGAGCTAAATAGACAATAGAAGAGTGGTAACTTTGGTGAAGGGTAAGACAGTACACAATACTGGGGAAGCCAGCACAACTTGTACAAGAAAAGGTCATCATGGAAGCTCCATAGACACTTCCAAACTCCCTGAGGGACTCAATTGCTGGGCGGAGGGCTGTGGGGACCATGGTCTCGGGGAACATCTGGCTCAGTTGGCATGACACAGCTTATGAAGACCATGTTCTACATTCTACCTTGGTGAGTAGTGTCTGGGGTCTTAAAAGCCTGTGAGCGGCCATCTAAGATACTCCACTGGTCTCACCCCTTCGGGAGCAAGGCAGAATGAAGAGAACAAGATACAAGGAAAAGATTAGTCCAAAGGACTGATGGACCACAGCTACCATGGCCTTCACCAGACTGAGTCCAGTACAGCTAGATGGTGCCCGGCTACCACCACTGACTGCTCTGACTGGGATCACAACAGAAGGTACTGGACAGAGCTGGAAAACGATGTAGAACAAAATTCTAACTCACAAAAAAAGACCAGATTTACTAGCCTGATAGACTGGAGAAACCCTGAGAGTTTGGTCCCTGGACATCCTTTTAGCTCAGTGATGAAGTCACTCACAAGGTTCACCGTTCAGCTGGGGATTTGACAGCCTCATAAAACAAAATGGGACTAATGAGGCACGGCAGTCCAGGGACAAGGAGTAGTAGGCAGGAGGTGACAAGAAAGCTGGTGATAGAGAACCCAATGTTGAGAAGGGACAATGTTGACATGTCGTGGGGTTGCTAACCACTGTCATAGGGCAATATGTGTACTAACTGTTTAATGAGAAACTATTTGTTCTGTAAAACTTCATCTAAGGTACAAAAAAAAAAAAAAAAAGAATTAGCTATGTGAGATCAAATTGACAACAGCAACTCAAAAGGTTTGATGTGAAGCCTAGGGGGCAGTGAATTGAAGATAATGGTGATGGAATAATTTGGAAAAGGATAGTGAGAATAGCAGCACAAGAAGAATGTAATCCGTGTCACTCAATTGTACAGGTACAAACTTTTGAAATGGTGTAACTTTGGCTATGTATATTTTCACCAGAAAACAAAAGGTCCTCCAAGGTTGAGAAGGGAGAGTGTTGACACGTCATGGGGTTGTTAACCAATGTCATAGAACAATAGGTGTACTGACTGTTTAATGAGAAACTATTTGTTCTGTAAAACTTCAGCTAAAGTACAATAAAAAAAAAAATAGATCTAGGGCTTTTTACATTATCTAAAAACTCGGCTGCTAACCAGGTCCACCAGACACTCCTTGGAAACCCTATGGAGCAGTTCTATTATGTCCTATAGGGTTGCTATCAGTCAAAATTGACTGGATGGCAACTGGTTTTATATAGTGAATGAGCCTTTAAACTTGCATCTTTCAAGGAATTCGACCATTTTATCAAAGTTGTTAGATTTACTAATAACATTGTTCATGATAGTCCCTATTGTCCTTTTAATATTTCTAGAATTTGTAGTGATTTCACCTCTTCATTCATAAGTTTGATTAGTGTTAGCCTGGTATAACATTTTCCATATGTAGGAGTCAGGGTTCTCCAGAGAACCTGACAATTCTGATATCTGCAGAGCAGACCAGCAGGCTGGAAACTGAGGCAGGATTTAATGCTGCAGTCTTTTTTTTTTAATGAATTAATTTTTTATTATTGTACTTTAGATGAAGGTTTACAGAACAAACTAGCTTCTCATTAAACAGTTATTACACATATTGTTTTGTGACGTTGGTTGGTTACCAACTCCACAACATGCTAACGCTCTCCCCTTCTCTACCTTTGGTTCCCTATTACCAGCTTTCCTGTGCCCTCCTGCCTCCTAGTCCTTGCCCCTGGGCTGGTGTGCCCCTTTAGACTCGTTTTGTTTTATGGGCCTGTCTAATCTTTGGCTGAAGGGTGAACCTCGGGAGTGACTTCACTACTGAGCTAAAAGAGTGGCCAGGGGCCATACTCTCGGGGTTTCTCTAGTCTCTGTCAGGCCAGTAAATCTAGTCTTTTTTTGTGAGTTAGGGTTCTGTTCTACATTTTTCTCCAGCTCTGTTGGAACCCTCTGCTGTGATCCCTGTCAGAGCACTCAGTGCTGGTAGCCAGGCACCATCTAGTTGTGCTGGACTCAGTCTGGTGGAGGCTGTAGTGGTTGTGGTCCACTAGTCCTTTGGACTAATCTTTCCCTTGTGTATTTGTTTTTCTTCATTCTTCCTTGTTCCAGACAGGGTGAAACCAGTGGAGTATCTTAGATGGCCACTCAAAAGCTTTTAAGACCCCAGACACTACTCACCAAAGTAGAATGTAGAACATTTTCTTTATAAACTATATTATGCCAATTGAGCTAGATGTTCCCTGAGACCATGGACCCCACAGCCCTCAGCCTGGTAATCTGGTCCTTCAGGGAGTTTGGATGTGTCTATGAACTTCCATGACCTTTCCTTGTACAAGTTGTGCTGGCTTCCCCGGTATTGTGTACTGTCTCACCCTTCACCAAAGTTACCACTTATCTATCATCTATTAGTGTTTTCCCATCCCCGCCCTTCCCCTCCCTCGTAACCATCAAAGATTGTTTCTTTTTGTGTATAAACATTTTTATCAGTTTTTATAGTAGTGGTCTCATACAATATTTGTCCTTATGTGATTGACTTATTTTACTCAGCATAATGCCCTCCAGATTCATTCATGTTGTGAGATAGTTTGCAGATTCATCATTGTTCTTTATTGTTGTGTGGTACTGCACTGTGTGTATGTACCATAGTTTGCCTCTCCATTCATCTGTTGATGGACATCTAAGCTATTTCCATCTTTTTGCTGTTGTGAACAATGCTGCAATGAAAATGAGTGTGCATATGTCTATTTATGTGACTGCTCTTATTTCTCTAGGATATATTCCTAGGAGTAGGATTGCTGGATCATATGGTATTTCTATTTCTAGTTTTCTAAGGAAGCACCATATCATTTTCCAAAATGTTTGTACCATTTTGTATTCTCATCAGCAGTGCATAAGAGTTCCAGTCTCCCTGCAGCCTCTCCAACATTTGTTATTTCCTTTTTTTTTTGATTTGTGCCAGTAATGCTGGGGTGAGATGGTATCTCATTGTGGTTTTGATTTGCATTTCTCTAATGACTAGTGATCTCAAGCATTTCCTCATGTGTCTGTTAGCCACTTGAATGTCTTCTTTGGTGAAGTGTCTGTTCATATCCCTTGACCATTTTTTAATTGGATTATCAGTCTTTTTGTGGTAGAGGTGTTGGTTTTTCCTGTAGATTTTAGAGATTAGATCTTGGTCGGATTTGTCATAGCCCCAAATTTTTTCCCAGTCTGTAGGTTCTCTTTTTACTCTTTTGGTGAAGTCTTTTGATGAGCATCAGCGTTTCATTTTTAGAAGATCCCAGTTATCTAGCTTATCTTCTGAAGTTTGTGTGTTCTTAGTTATGGTTTGTATCCTGTTAACGTCATGTATTAGGGCCTCCAGTGTTGATCCTATTTTTTCTTCCATGATCTTTATAGTTTTTAATTTTATTTTTAAGTCTTTGATTCATTTTGAGTTAGTTTTTGTGTATGGTGTGAGGTATGGTCCTGTTTCATTTTTTTGCAGATAGACATCTTTTCCCCGTTTGATGGACTTTGGGCCCTTGTCAAAGATCTGGTGACCATAGGTGGATGGATTTACATCTGAGTTCTCAGTTCTGTTCCATTGGTCAATGTATCTGTTATTGTACCAGGCTGTTTTAACTACCATGGCTGTATAGTAGGTTTTGAAGTCAGGTAGTGGGGGGTCCTCCTACTTTATTCTTCTTCTTCAATAGAGCTTTACTTATCCAGGGCTTCTTCCCTTTCTGTATAAAGTTAATGATTAGTTTTTCCATCTCTTTAAAGAATGTTGTTGGTATTTGGATCGGGATTGCATTGTATTTATAAATTGATTTGGTTAGAATTGTCATTTTCACTATGTTGAGTCTACCTATCCATCAGCACGGGATGTTTTTCCATTTATGTAGATCCCTTTGGGTTTCTTGCAGTAGTTTTCTTTGTATAGGTCCTTTACATCCTTGGTTAGATTTATTCCTAAGTATTTTAATTTTTTAGGGGCTATTGTAAATGGTATTGCTTTCCTGATTTCCTTTTCATCATTCTGTTTATTGGTGTATAGGGATCCAAGTGATTTTGTTATGTTTATCTTGTATCCTGCTACTCTGCTGAATCTTTCTAGTAGTTCCTCTCATGGATTCTTTTCAGTTTTCTATGTATAGGATCATATCATCCACAAACAGGGACAGTTTTACTTCTTCATTACCAATTTGGATGCCCTTTATTTCTTTTTATTGCCTCATTGCTCTAGCTAGGACTTCCAGCACAATGTTAAATAGGAGTGGTGATAAAGGGCATCCTTGTCTTGTTCCTGTTCTCAAAAGGAATGTTTTCAGCCTCTCTCCATTAAGAATGATGTTGGCAGTTGATTTTGTATAACCAAAAAACCCATAGGGTTTCCGAGGTGCGCCTGGTAGATTCAAACTACTGATCTTTTGGTTAGCAGCTTTAGCTCTTAACCACTACACCAGCAGGGTTTCCTGGTTTTATATAGATGCCCTTTATTATGTTGAGGAATTTCCCTTCTATATCTATTTTATTGAGCGTTTTTATCAGGAATGGGTATGGGACTATGTCGAATGTTTTTTCTGTGTCAATTGAGAGGAAGATGTGATTATTTTAATTTATGTGGTGGATTACGTTGATTGATTTTCTAATTTTGAACCATCCTTGCACATGTGGTATGAATCCCACTTGGTTGTGGTGTATTATTATTATTATTATTTTTGATATGATTCTGAATTCTATTGGCTAGAATTTTCTTGAGAATTTTTTTGCATTTATATTTATAAGATATATTGGTCTGTAATTTTCTTTTTTTGTGGTGTCTTTGCCTGGTTTTAGTATCAGGGTTATGCTGCCTTTGTAGAATGAATTTAGAAGTATCCCTTCCTCTTCTATGTTCTGAAATAGTTTGATAGTACTGGTTTAAGGTCTTCTCTGAATGTTTGCTAGAATTGTCCAGTGAAGCCATCTAGGCCAGGGCTTTTTCTAATTGGAAGTTGTTTTTTTTTAATTATTACCTTTTCTATCTCTTCTCTTGTTATGGGTCTGTTCAGATTTTTGACATCATTTTGTGTTAGTTTGTGTAGGCAGTATGTTTCTAGAAATTTATCCATTTCCTCTAGGTATTCAAATTTGTTGGAGTATAGTTTTTTGTAATACTCTGTTAGGATCCTTTTTATTTCAATTGAGTCTGTTGTAATGTCTCCCATTTCATTTCTTATTTGGGTTATTTGCATCCTCTCCTGTTTCTCTTTTGTCAGTTTGGCTGGTGGTATGTCGATTTGGTTGGTCCTTTCAAAGAACCAACTTTTGGTTTTGTTGATTTTTTCCTATTCTCTATTTCATTTATTTCTGCCCTGATCTTTACTATTTTCTTTCTTCTGGTGCCTGTGGGCTTCTTTTGCTGTTCTCTTTCTATTTGTTTGAGTTGTGTAGATAATATTTTGATTTTTTTTCCCTTTCTTCTTTTTTGATGTGTGTGTCTATTGATATAAATTGACCTCTGAGCACTGCCTTTGCTGTGTCCCAAAAGTTTTGGTATGATGTATTTTCATTCTCATTTGATTCTAGGAATTTTTTGATTCCATCTTTGATTTCTTCTATTACTCAGTGGTTTTTAAGCAGACTGTTATTCAGTTTCCATGTATTTGTTTTTTTTTCCTTGCTCTTCCTGTTGTTAATTTCTGCTTTGATGGCACTGTGATCAGAGAAAATACTTTGTATCATCTCAGTGTTTTGGATTTTGTTGAAGTTTCTTTTTTGACCTAAGATGTAGTCCATTCTGGAGAACATTCCATGTGCATTGCAGCTATACTGTGTAGCTGTTGGGTGTATTGTTCTATATATGTCTATGAGTTCAAGTTGGCTGATTGTGGCCTTTAGATCTTCTGTATTTTTGTTAAGTTTCTTTCTAGATGTTCTGTCCTTTACCGAAAATGATGCGTTGAGGTCTCCTACTATTATTGTGGAACTGTAAATTTCCCTTTTCAGTGCTGTTAAAGTTTGTTTTATGTATTTTGGAGCCCTGTCATTGGGTGCATAGATATGTGCTATGGTTATGTCTTCATGATGGATTGTCCTTTACTCATTATATAATGCCCTTCTTTGTCTTTTATGGTGGATTTTGTTTTAAAGCCTTTTATCTGAGATTAGTATTGCCACTCCTGCTCTTTTTTGGTAGTTGTTAGCTTGATGTATTTTTTCCCCATCCTTTGATTTTTAATAAATTTATGTCTTTATTTCTAAGGTGTGTCTCTTGTAGACAGCATATTGATGGATCCTGTTATTTTTTATCCATTCTGTCACTCTCTGTCTCTTTATGGGTGCATTTAGTCCAGTTACGTTTAGTCTAATTATTGATAGGTTTGAGTTTATTGCTGTTATTTTGTAGTGCTTTGTTTTGTTTTGGTTCATTTTACTCTCCTGTGCTGAATTCCTTTTGTTTGTTGATTTTTTTTTCTTTTGTTTTGTAGATTTTATGTTTACTGAAACTTTTTTTCTTCTTTATTTTGATGACTAGGTTTGTTAACTTTCTTTGTGGTTGCCTTGACATTATCTTCCTAATTTTGAACCAGTATATTATTACTTGGTATTGCCTTGCCTTCCTCTACATTCAAAAGTTCTATACCTACACAGTTTATTCCTTCTTTTATTGTTCTGATGCTTTTGTCATTTACTGATTAACCCTTCTGGTTCCCTGTTGTAAATCTGTTCATTTTGTTTTATCCTTGAGAGTTCATTACCTAGGTTGGTATCTGGCTGATGTGATCTTGCATTTTACATTCTGCCTGTCATCTGATGTTGTTGGTTCTCTAACCAAAGGACTCCCTTTAATAATTCTTGTAAGTGTATTTCGGTTTTTACATATTCCCTTAATTTCTGTTTATCTGGAAATGTCCTAATTTCACCATCATTTGTGAGTAAGAGCTGTGCAGGATATATTATTCTTGGTTGGCAACTTTTTTCTCTCAGTGTTTTATATATGTCATCTCATTGCCTTCTTGCCTTCATGGTTTCTGCCAATTACTCAGAGCTTAGTCTTATTATTTCCCCTCTGTATGTGACTTTTCATCCTGATTTCAGGATTCTTTGCTTTTGGTTTTAGTGAGTGTGATTATGATATGCTGTGGTAATTTTCTTTGGGGTCTATCCTATATGGGGTTCATTGAGCTTCTTGGATGGTCAGGTTTCATCTTTCATGATATTAGGGAAGTTTTCTGTCAGCAGTTCTTCAATGATCCTCTCTCTGTTTTCCATTTTCTCCCCCTGTTCTGGAACTCCCATCACTCCAAATTTTTGGTTTTGATTGTATCCCACATCGTTATCAGGGTTTCTTCATTTTTCTTTCTTCTTTTCTCTGATTTTTCCTCAAACAAAGCAGTGTCCAAGTATTTGTCTTCAATTTTGCTTTATGCTGTCTTCTGTTATTTCAAACCTGTTCCTCAAACCTTCTATGACACTGTCCATTTCAGAAATCTTGTTGTTTATCTTTTGGAGTTCTAGTTGTTGTTTTTGTATGCTGTCTAGCTGTGAATTTATCTTGACATTTTATTCCTGTATTATTTTCCTGAATTCTTCCATTGTTTTGTCTGTCTTTTCCATGAATTTATCTGTCTTTTCCATGATTTTGTCTATTTTTTCCTCATTTTGTCTACTTTTTCCTTCAACTCTTAGATATCTCTGCATATTAGAGATTTCAATTCCCTATCATGTAGTTCCAGTGCCTTTTCTTCTACTGGAAGGTCATCTGTTATTTTGGACGTGTAATGAAACTATCCTGTCCTGTTTTCTTTATATGTTTTGATATTGTCTGCTGTCTTCAGGACATTAAGTAATTATTTTCTTCATTTATTGATCTAGATTTGTTTGTGTCATCCTGCTTTTTTGTTTTATTTGGTTGTCTGAGAAGGTAGGCTGGGCATTCTTTGTTGTTTGCTTGTCTGTGGGCACAATACTTCTCACCACCTTGTCTAATGGGCAGGGCCAATCGCTCAGCTATGGTGCAGCAGAGCAGGTCTAGCAGAAGGGGAGGAGCTAGGATGAGTCGTTTGTGGCATGTACTGGTGCAGATGGGGCGGGGCTGAGGGTCAGTGCAGGGCAGGTTCCGGTAGACTGTGCCTGTGCTACTCTGGGGTGCAATGCTCAGTGCACAGCGCAGACAGCCAGTAGGGAGGGGGACGTTGTGATGTGTGGAGCTAAGTGGGTGTGGGAAAGAAGAGAAAGAGGAGAGAGAAATAGAAGCCAAAAAAAAAAATAAAAGTGCAGAGGGAGCCTGCTGTTGGAGCAGTGTAGACCTGGGGAGCCATGTGCCAGTGGCTTTCTAGCCAAGCAGTGATGCATAGCCTGTCAAGAAGGGACAGATATGGCACACGCAGCTAGTTGGGTGGGAGAAAGGAAAGGAAGGAAGGGACAGAAAGATAAGAAACTAGATTTTAAAAAAAGGGGGGAGAGAAAGCACATGCAGCTAAGTGGTCGGGAGAAAAGAATGGAGGGAATGTAGAGAGAGACAAGAAACCAAGAAAGAAAATACGCCAGGTGGCTGGGAGGAAGAAAAGGAAGGAAGGTAGAGAGAGACAAGAAACCATGGGAAAAAAAAAAAAAGAAGAAAACAAATGCCCCCTGGGAGCCCACCAGAAGCAGGTTCTCAGCTGAGTGGCACTGCATAGCCCATAAAGAAGGAGCAGAGATGGCACATGATGCTAGGGGAAGGATGGTAAAGACAGACAAGAAACAGAGAAAAGAAAAAAAAATTCCCAAGGGAGTCCACTGGCTCGGCAGTGCGGACCAGGGAAGTGGCTTCCAAGCTGAGTGGCACTGCACAGCCCATCTAGAAGGGACACAGATGGCACACAGTGCCAAGTATTCAGGAGACAGGAAAAGAAGGGAAGCAGAGAGAGATGAGAAACCAAGAAATGAAGAAAAACAAAAAGGAAAAAAAGAAAAAGAAAAAAATGCCCCCAGGGATCCCACTGGCGTGACAGCGCAGACTGGCAAGTGGTTCCTCAACTAAGCGGTGCTTCACAGCCTGTCAAGAAGGAGCAAAGATGGCGCATGGAGCCAGGTGTTTGAGAGAAAGGAAGGGAAGGAGGTGAGAGAGAGAGAGAAGAAACCAAAAGAAGCCAAAAAAAAGGAACAACAACAACAAAAAGGCACTGAAGGAGCCGACTGGTGTGGACAGGACAAATCCAAGTGGCAAGTGGCTGGCACCTTCCCTGGCTGAGTTTCCCTGGCCTGCCAGGAAGCAGCAGAGGCTGAGCAGGGAGAAGAAGGGTGGAGGATAGGAAAGTGTGTATTGCTGGTTACCAGGTGCTCTGTCTCGTGCTGGGAGCTCCTTGATGCTGTCTTCCCATACTCTCTGTCTGCTGTTCTCGGTGGCTGAGGAGTCCAAGATGCCAAATCCATGCTGTGTTAGCTGATAGGGGACCTCTGAATGTATTTCTCCTCACTGTTTGTTCTCTGTCAGTTTATTACTCCATTTGGTGCTTGGGTGAGTTCTCTATCTCTTCATTTGATGCTTAGGGTTCCAGGACTGACATTTGTCTCTGTTTTACTTAGTTTTTTGGGTCTTTGCTGTGGAGGGATGGCATGGTGCTTCTATCTATAGCACCATATTGGCTCCGCCTTTCTTATGCTGCAGTCTTGAGGTAGAATTTCTTCTTCTCCAGGAAACCTCAATTTTTGCTCTTAAAGCTTTCAACAGATTTGATTAAGCCTACTCACATTACCAAGGTAATCTCCTTTACTTAAAGGCAATTGATTGTAGATGTTAACCACATTTACAAAATAACTTCACTCATGGCAACACCTATATTAGCATTTGATTAAATAACTGTGTTCTAGAGCTTAGCCCATGACCCATCTGTCAGTTTGTGTTAATGTTGTGACTGCATGTGGTTATGACGCTGGAAGGTATGCCGCCAGTATTTCAAATACCTGCAGTGTCACTCGTGGTAAACAGGTTTCAGCTGAGCTTCCAGACTAAGACAGACTAGGAAGAAAGGACTGGCTATCTACTTCTGAAAATTAGCCAATGAAAACCTTACAGATCACAACAGAACAGTGTCTGACTCCCTTGCTTTGGACATGTCATCAGGAAAGACCAGTTGCTGGAGGTAGATATTGTGCTTGGTGAAGTAGAGGGCCAGAAAAGGGGAGGGAGACCCTTGGTGAGACAGATTGGCACAATAGCAGAAATGATGGACTCAGACATTCTGGCAATTGTGAAGATAATGCAAGACTGGGCAACATTTCACTGTTCATAAGGTCATCTGCTCTGTTGTATTATGTGTTATGCACCATGAGTCAGAGTCAACTTGACAGCATCTAACAACAATACAGCTTAGTCACGTTTATACATAAGACTAACCATTATACTATCCTTTTGCTTTTAATCCATTTGTGTTTTTATGTTTAAGAGGGGTTTCTTGCAGGCAGAATATAGTTGAGAGTTGTTTTTTAATCCAATCTTACAATTTCTGCCTTTTAAATTGGAGTGTTTAGACAATTTACATTTACAATGATTATTGATATGGTTGGGTTTAAATCTAGCATCTTGCTATTTGTGTTTGATTAGTCCAATCTATTATTTGTTCCCCTTCTTCCTTCTTCATCTGCTTCCTTTTAGATTATTTTTGATGATTTAATTTATTTATTTATTTTTGGCTTATTAGTCATACCTTTTTTAAGGGGTTGGCTTTAGGGTTTATAGTATACATTTTTAACTTACTATAGTCTATTTTCACATTAACTTTTGTGTGTGGCATGAGGCAGATAATACATTTTTAAAAAGACTAATATGTTATATATATGTGAGTGTCCACACACACATCTATGTGTCAAAATTATTTCTGATTTTAATTGGGTGTGGGATTACAAGGAATTCTGTATTTTTTTCTTAGGCTTAATTGTACTTTCTAATATTTCTGTAAATAACTATGTCTCACCTTCTTATTAAGAAAAAACACACTCTAAGTTACTTTTTAAAGTTCTGTAAGAAATCACTTAGATTTCAGGGTTTCCTCTAACCATGGGAAAATAAGATAATGAGATTGTGATTGTGATGTATACCTGAAATTTGTTTCCGTGCAGTGCCTCTAAGATAGTCATTTCCCCTTGAAACCTATTCTCATTTATTCCTATCTCAGTGTGACACCACCCAGTTACTCAAACCAAAACCCAACATTTCTTGAATGAATGAATATATTTTTTCCCCTAAGAAATATGTCAGTGGCCAGGGTGATTATTAAGAGTACATGTCACTAGTATTTAATCTTATTTTTTCTCTTGTTTTCTAACTGTGGTATATGTTTAATGAATTTATTTATTATCTTGCTATAACTATCCCCTTCTGTATTACACATGTGATATGGCAGTTACTTCTCCTATTATAAATAATTTTATTCTTTTGGTGGAGAATACAGTGCATACTTCTTAGGCAAAGTTTACCTACTACTGCTTAAAATCAAACCAAGTCTCAAGGAGAATGTAAGCATCTCAATTTATTAAAATCAACAGTCAGAAAAATTATTCTGCCTGGTTTATTTAATCTTTGATTTAAATGGTGTTATTAAATGATACACACTAACCTGACACAGTGTGTATTTTCTGACATTTTCTAATGATAATATAGCATTACATACGTAAATTAATTCACTTCACCAAATTTAATTAGCAATGAGCTTTAGATTTGAGATAACAGTACATAAAAGGTGTGCCATATATGAAATAGTTACATGCCATTCTAAAATTTTTTGTTATATCAAAATGTTCTTTTACATTACTCTTACCAAACATTAATTTTTAAAGCCTCAAATTATATTGTATTTCCATGACGCTTTGCAATGTAATTTTGCAAGTTTTGCTCCATTTTCTTGTTGTGCTATTACTAAAGGCCTTGGTGAATGCTCGTGCTAGCCTCTGGGATCAGACCAATGCCCAGAATCTCAGTTTTATGAGATTAGGGTCAAGGTGGCTGTTAGGGATTGTACCCTAAGAGCTTGGGTAATGAATTCAAACAACTAAAATTGGGCCTGGAATCAATCTTTTATTCCCAAAAACAATTCACAATTGAGATGTTTGGCCTTGGACAGATTTTCACAGAAATGCACGAACATTGAGAACTTGGATGTATGACTTTGAGTCTATATGAGCCAAAAACCCTACTGGTGACATTTACATGTTTATCTCCTCACTTAGAACGGATGCATGGGAAGACCAGTTGTAAGATATGGTCCTTTTTGCAAAGGATTCTAACATTTTTATTTTTATAGTAGACATGCACTGAAAGAAATTTTCTAGATCTTGACTGAAATCTAAGGAGCCTTAAAATCCTTCTTGAATACTTTTTCTGCAACACTTTGATAACAATCACAGACTTTCATAAGGTGCTGGGATTACACAGATGATTCAGATGAGAAGACACCTATGTCTTCCATACAGAACCTGTCTTTTCAAAGAGATAAATGACTATCTACACAGACTTTATTGGCTTTTACAGCGGGAATGATAGACTCTCATTTTCTTGTCAACTCATAACTTCGCATTACTTTTCTTTTTTTTTTTTTAACCAGAAATAGTATCAAAAACCTAACCGCTTTGCTTTACTTGTACATAGCAAGAAGAAGAACAGACATGGAACATAACAGGAAACTGTGTTATTCCAAAAACATCACAGGCTCGGATGACGCGAAAACCTTCACCAAACATGGGCCCTCGGCACCATTCACAATCGGAAGTGCTGAAATGAAGGAAACATCAAGTCAATATTGAATAAATTTCTACTAAAATAAAAACACTGTGCTTGATGCTGTGCAAGACTCGAAGTCATACAAAAAGTGACCTTTATCTTGATTGTGTCCTCACCATCCAGATGAGGGAATAAGATATACCCAAGTGAGAAACTAAATGAAAAAAGAGCTAAACAATAAAGGAGATGTACATGTTAGTGGTGTGATAGATGGTTTTTGTGTGGCCTTTCTAGCCGTAGTCTTGTAACTCCCACCCAAGTGACTGGGTGAGACTGTGCAAATAAGGCAGTTGTGGCCCACCAAGGGGATTGGTAAGTTTTGCCTTAAAAGAGAGCCAGTTCCAGAGCAGAGAGAGGATCCCACCACCACCAAGGAAGAACAGCCAGGAGAAGAGATTGCATCCTTTGGACCTGGGATCCCTGCACTGAGAAGCTCTTGGTCCTAGGAGACAGAGCTATAACCACTCACTGAAGACAGAGAGAAACAACGGCAGGAGAGACCCACAGGAGACAGCTCAGTGGGCTTCTCAGCCCATGGAGCATGAAAGCGGAGTGGGGTGCCTCTGGGCACTTATTGGAAGAGCTAAAAGAGCTTTGTAACACTTGCCCGAGCAGGGCAGAGGCCAAGGGGCCAGAGAGAGGCATGCCACAGGCATGCCTGGGAAGAGACTGTCCTGATGGAAGAACTGCATCCTGAGTGTTTCTGAACCTGAACTGTATAACCTGTTACTTCCCTAATAAACCCCATAATCATTGAGTTCTGTGTGGCCATTGCAATGAATTATCCAACCGAGCAGTGAAGTAGAGAGTGCCATGAGAGGGACGGTTGGTGTCAGAACTGGTAAAGATGGGACAGAGATGCTACGCCTCAAAGGAATCAGCCTTAGGCTGTTGATTCTTATTCTCCTTCCCCCTTGTGAAGTTAGAGAAGGTCAGACGCTGCCTTCACTCTGTTCTTACAATGTATAATAGAATCCTAGTTTTCTAAAACAAAAAATGTGTTCATGCATAGTAAAAAAAAACTCTAAGGATAGACCCAAAGTGAAAAACAGCAATTATCCATGGACAATGTGAGCACAGGAAATTTCTTATTTCTTTATAATGTTTTTATGTATTTTTCAAATTTTCTACAATAATGTGTATTATTTTCATAATTCAAAATAAATACATCATTTTAAAAATAAAGGGACTGTTTTTAAAATAATCTTTAAATGATATTTTACATGTCAAGATTTTATCCATAGTGTGGTTACTGCAATAAAGCAGGATCCAATCCTAAATAAATAAATAGTCAGTCATAACACTGTATAGGATTAGTATTTATATTTTAAAATGCTCACAATCAGTTAAAAAAAAATGACAACCCATTAGTACATTAATACTAGCACATGAACAGACAGTTCACAGGAGAAGAAACCTAAATGTCCAGAGAACATAGGAAAAGTTTCTCAGTCTCACAAGTTATCATGGAAAACAAATGAGATAGCAAAGAAATACCATTTTACAATCATTAGATGGGTAAAAATGTAAGAATCTGACAATACAAAGTTTGGCAAGAAGGAGGGCCATCAGGGGCTCTCATACTCTCTTGTTATTGGTGGGTGCCGTGGAGTTGATCCCAATTCATAGTGACTTCATGTGGCAGTGTAGAACTGCCCCATAAGGTTTTCTTGGCTGTAATGTTTATGAAAGCTGATCACTAGGTCTTTTTCCTGAGGAGCTGCTGCGTGGGTTCAAACTGCCAACCTTTCAGTTAGCAGCTAAGCACTTAACCATTTGTGCCACTAGAGCTTTTCATACTGTCCTAGAAGAGACTCACAGTGACCTTAGAGGACAGAGTAGAACTGCCCCATAGGGTTTCCAAGGCTGTAAATCTTTACAGAAGCAGACCACCACATGTTTCTCTGGCGGAGCAGCTGGTGGGTTTGAACCGCTGACATTTCAGTTAGCAGCTGAGCGCTTTAACTGCTGCACCACCAGGCTCCTTGATTTATGTGGTAGCTGTATAGATACTGTCAGCTACATCTCAGCAATCCTCATTTTACACTGGAGTTAAGTAATAGCTTGAGAATATTAGAAAATGAGGCAAATTTCAGACTACATTTTAATGCCTGAGAAACCAGAGGGGCAATTTGACGAATTGTGTGTGTGTGCGTTAACAGTAAAACTGTCATCTGGGCCTGTAACAAAGAACATTTTAAAGGCCTAAAAGTGCATTTTGCATAAGGTTTGCTCACCATTTTAGTAACTTTTGAATTTCTTCTGGGATCACATCATGGTATCTATGTAGATCATTTTTGAAAAAGAACAAAGAAACGAGGTGAGTGAGACACTGTGGACTATTCAAAGAATTCTCTTTCCAAAGATGAGGATGAGTGTAATTATTCTCAAATTGGATTTTTCTCAGGTTCAGCTTCAAAATTCCAGGTGGGAAAGAAGTCAGATCATTACCATCCACATTCAGTTTTTCAAGTGATCTGCACATAAAGGAAACTATACTTTAAAATGTATTCATGCAATTTATAATATTGAAGTAAAATTCTGCCCCAATGCTCTTGAAGACTTATATCAAACTTTTACCAATAAAATACAAGCATATAGTTAAGTATTTTCTTAAAATTAAGACATTTTACTTACAAAGCATGTGAACCATACATTATTAAGCAATTAGGTGCATTTGTGTGAATCGTGCATTTAAAGCGTGTGTTTTGGGTCTTTGCAACATGTCTCATCACTATGGAAAAAGAAATATCTACAAATACAGCAAGGCTAATAAATATGTTACATAAGGTATAATATAGTATGTTGTTGTTAGTTGCCGTCCAGTTGATTCTGACTCATGGTGACCCCATGTGTGCAAAGCAGAACTGTTTCTTAAGGTTTTCAAGGCTGTGAACTTTTGGAAGTAGATGGCAGGACTGTCTTCTGAGGTGCATCTGGGTGGGTTTGAACTGTCAACTTTTTGGCTCGTAGTCGAGTACTGAACCATTTGTGCCACTCAAGTGCTCCCCATAAATAAAACCAAAAAAACCAAACCTGTTGCCATCAAATTGATTGCTACTCATAGTCGATTCCTACTCATAGTGACCCTATAAGACAGAGTAGAACTGCCCCACAGGGTTTCCAAGGAGTGGCTGATGAATCCCAACTGCCAACCTTTTGGTTAGCAGCTGAGCTCTTAACCACTGTGCCACCAAGATTCAAACAATATAGGTATAAACCAAAACCAAACCCATTTCTGTCAAGTTGATTCCGACTCATAGCGACCTTATAGGACAGAGTAGAACTGCCCCACAGGGTTTCCAAGGAGTGACTGGTGGATTTGAGCTGCCGACCTTTTAGTTAGCAGCTGAGCTTTTAACCACTGCACCACCAGGGCTCCAATATAGATGTGGTATAGTATAATAAGGTGCCCTGTTGGTGCAGTGGTTAAAAGCTCAGCTGCTAATCAAAAAGTCAGCAATTTGAATCTACCAGCTGCTCCTTGGAAATCCTATGAGGAAGTTCTACTCTGTCCTATAGGCTTGCTATGAGTTGGGATTGACTAGATGGCAACGGGTTTGGTTTTTTGGTTTTATAGTATAATAAAGTAGGAGCCCTGGGGGTGAGTAGTTAAGCACCCGACTGCTAACTAAAAGGTTGGTGGTTTGAACCTACCAGCCACTCCATGGGAGAAAGATGTGGCAGTCTGCTTCTGGAAAGATTACAGCCTTGGAAACCCTATGGGGCAGTTCTACCCTGCACTATTAGGTCACTATGAGTCAGAATTACCTCAACGATAATGGGTTTGGTTTTTTGGTTTGTAGTATAATACTACACAGAAAGAATATATTTTCATAGACAAACTGAATATCAATGGGTATTTTTTATATGACCTCAATCAAAACAGTGAAATTTACACTATCAAAATGTGTTTTGTGGTGGGTTGCGTGTCGGCTTTTCATCACCTGAGTCCTGGCTTTTTGTGGGTCAATAACTCTTGTTTCTTTACTCAAAGAAAACCAACACTACTAATTTTCTACTGGTATACCACTTCTCTCAATGGTTTTTTGAACAGTTACTTATCTCCTTTCTAATTAGTGCTAGAAGCAGACAGAAAAGTATCCATTCACGAGGGACATATAAAAATCAAATCAAAGGCTAGTTCCACTTGCAAATGCATTTGGGGTGAAGAGGCTGCAATATGGACTTTAGGTAAAGGGCATCTGGGAACCTCTAGATTCTTGTGTACAGTCTAGTTTCACATCTTTTACTCACGTAGTTTAAGTCCTTTAATTATGACTCCTGCTGACAGCATTAAAATACAGTCAAAACTTGTTGCTGTTGAGTTGATTCTGACTCATAGTGATGCTACAGGACAAAGTAGAACTGCCCCCTAGGGTTTCCAAGGAGCGGCTGGTGGACTTCAACTGCCAACATTTTGGTTAGCAGCTGAACTCTTAACCACTGCACCAACAGGGCTCCAAAATATGGTCAAACTAGTATTTAAAACAATGAGATGAGGAAGATGGCATTCCAGGTAATCTTCCTTCAACCCATTTTGGCTGGTGGACCTCTCATGGTCTGTAAAATCTAAGTGAGACCCCAGGCTCTGCTTGGGCCCTAAAAGAGGGAGCTGGTGTGATCCCTTTTCTCCTCTGTATCTGACACAAGCCTAGGGACCAGCATTAGAAAACCCTATATGGACAATCAGAACAAGTGTGTGGGGGGCGGGGGACTCAGGGACAATGCTGGCGAAGGTCCCCAGAACACCCCTGGGCTAGGCTGCCCATCTGAGTTGGTTTACCTTAGAAGACCTGCCAGTTTGGGTGCTCCCTCTCCCACAGTGAGTTTGGTAGCGAATTAAACAGACTAAGGAGTCCCTGAATACTGCAAATGGTTAAGCGCTCAGCTGTTAACCGAAAGGTGGGAGGTTTGAGTCCACCCAGTACCACCTCGGAAGAAAGACATGGCAATCTATTTCTGAAAAATCAGCCTGTGAAAACCCTATGAAGTGCAGTTCTACTCGGACACACATGGGGTCACCATGCATCAGAATCTACCCTACAGCAATTGGTACACAGCCTAAACAATCCTTAAAGCTGGTAGAGCTCCTTGTTTAGACACTCTTCACTGCAGAGCATCCTGGGAGCAAAGAAACTTCCTCCTGGCTCACTACTGACATTCTCAGGGCTCTGAATGGTCCTCTGTGACTACCATGAGACCTGAGCAGAAGACGGACCAACCAGGAAAGAAAAACAAGCAAAACACACAGAACAATGTTCCTGAGGCAAGCAGATTCTGAGGAGAGGCAGATAAGATACTGGGGAAAAAAACCCACTTAAGATTCAAACAGAGCCCAAAAGCACATAAGACTTTATGGAACCAAACAGTGTAAGTTGTAAAACTAAAAAATTAAGTGGATAAACTGAAGGAGCAGATGGTCTTTGCGGAGATCTGAATTAGAGACAATGACAAAGTAAAAGTTGTTGTTGTTAGGTGCCATGAAGTCAGTTCCAACTCATAGCAACTCTATGTACAGCAGAATGAAACACTACCCAGTCCTGTGCCTTGCTCAAATAGTTGTTATGCTTGTGCCCGTTGTTGCAGCCACTGTGTTGATCCATCTCGTTGAGCGTCTTCCTCTCTTTCACTGACCCTCTACTTTACCAAGCATGATGTCCTCTTCCAGGGATGGTCCCTCCTGATAACACATCCAAAGTATGTGAGATGAAATCTCCCCATCCTTGTTTCTAAGAAGCATTCTGGCTGTACTTCTTCCAAGACAGATTTGTTTGTTCTTCTGGCAGTCCATGCTATATTCAATATTCTTTCCCAACACCACAACTAAAGGCATCAATCCTTCTTTGGTCTCCCTTACTCATTGCCCAGCTTTCCCATGCATATGAGGAGATTGAAAATATCATGGCTTGGGTCAGGTGTACCTTAGTCCTCAAAGTGACATTTTTGTTTTTCAACAGTTTAAAAAGGTCTTTTGCAGCAGATTTGCCCAGTGCAATACATCATTTAATTTCTTGACTGCTGCTTCCATGGGTGTTGACTGTGGATCTAAGTAAAATGAAATCCTTGACAACTTCAATATTTTCTCCATTTATCATAATGTTGCTTATTGGTCCAGTTGTGAGGATTTTTGTTTTCTTTATATTGAGGTGCAATCTACACTGAAGGCTGTGGTCTTTGATCTTCATCAGTAAGTGCTTCAACTTTTCTTCACCTCAGCAAGCAAGGTTGTATAATCTGCATATCATAGGTTGTTAACCAGTCTTCCTCCAATCTTTTTGCTGCATTCTTCTTAATATAGTCCAGCTTCTCAGATTATTATTTGCTCGGCATATAGATTGAATAAGTATCGTGAAAGGATATAACCCTGACACAAACCTTTCCTGACGTTAAGTCACACAGTGTCCCCTTGTTCTGTTCTAACGACTGCCTCTTGGTCTATGTACAGGTTCCTCATGAGCACACTTAAGAGTTCTGGAATTCCCATTCTTCGCAGTGTTATCCATAATTTGTTTTGATACACACAGTCGAATGCCTTTGCATAGTCAGTAAAACACAGGTAAACACCTTTCTGGTATTCTCTGCTTTCAGCTAAGATCCATCTGACATCAGCAATGATATTCCTTGCTCCGCTTTCTGTTCTGAATACAGATTGAATTTCTGGCAGTTCCCTCCCGATGTACTCCTACAACCACTTTTGAATGATCTTCAGCAAAATTTTACTCGTGTGTGATGTTAATGATATTGTGCAATGATTTCTGCATTGTTAGATCACTTTCATTTGCAATGGGCACAAATATGGGTCTCTTCCAGTCGGTTGGCCAGGAAGCTGTCTTCCAAATTTCTTGACTTAGATGAATGAGCACCTCCAGTGCTGCATCTGTTGGCTGAAATATCTCAACTGGTATTCCATCAATTCCTGGAGCTTTGTTTTTCGCCATTCGCTTCAGCGCAGCTTGGACTTCTTCCTTCAGTACCATCGATTCTTGCTTATATGCTACCTCCTGAAATGGTTGAACATTGACCAATTCTTTTCAGTACAGTGACTCTGTGTACCATCTTCTTTTGATGCTTCCTGCATCGTTCAATATTTTGCCCATTGAATCTTTCAATATTGCAACTCAAGGCTTGAATTTTTTCTTCAGTTCTTTCAGCTTGAGAAATGCTGACTATGTTCTTCCCTTTTGGTTTTCTAACTCCAGGTCTTCGAACATTTCATTATAATACTTTACTTTGTCTTCTTGAACGGCCTTTTGAAATCTCCTGTTCAACTTTTTATTTCATCATTTCTTCCATTTGCTTTAGTTTACTCTTGGTTTAAGAGTAAGTTTCAGAGTTTCTTCTGACATCTATTTTGGTCTTTTCTTTCTTTCCTGTCTTTCCTTTTGCTTTCTTTGTATATGATGTGCTTGATGTCATTCCACAACTCATCTGGTCTTCAGTCATTATTGTTCAATGCATCAAACTTATTCTTGAGATGGTCTCTAAATTCAGGTGAGATATACTCAAGGTCATATTTTGGCTCTCCTGGACTTGCTCTAATTATCTTCAGCTTCAACTTGAACTTGCATCTGAGCAATTGATGGTCTGTTCCACAGTTGGCCCCTGGCCTTGGCCTTGGCCTTGTTCTGACTGATGATATTGAGCTTCTCCATGTCTCTTTCCACAGATGTAGTTGATTTGATTCATGTGTATTCCATCTGGAGAGGTCCACATGTATAGCTGTCGTTTATGATGTTGAAAAAAGGTATTTGCAATGAAGAAGTCGTTGTCCTGTAAATTTCTACCATGCAATCTCCCAAGTCGTTTCTATCACCAAGGTCATATTTTCCAACTACCAATCCTTTTTGTTACCAACTTCTGCATTCCAATCACCAGTAATTATCAATGTATCTTGATTGCATGTTTGATCAACTTTGAACTGCAAAAGTTGTTAAAAATCTTCAATTTCCTCATCTTTGGCATGAGTGGTTGGTGTGTAAATTTGAATATTAGTCGTATTAACTGGTCTTAATTGTAGGCATATGGATATTATCCTATCACTGATGGCGTTGTACTTCAGGATAGATCTTGAAATGTTCTTTTTGACAATGAATGTGACACCATTCCTCTTCCAATTGTCATTCCTAGCGTAGTAGACCGTATGATTTTCCAATTCAAAATGGCCAATACCAGTCCATTTCAGCTCATTAATGCCCAGGCTATCAATCTTTATGTGTTCCATTTGATTTCTGATGATTTCCAATTTTCCGAGATTCATACTTCGTACATTCCATGTTCCAATTATTAATGGATGTTTGCAGCTGTTCCTTCTCATTTTGAGTCATCCCACATCAGTAAATGAAGCTCCCAAAATCTTGACTCCATCTACATCATTAAGGTCGACTCTGTTTTGAGGCAGTTGTGTTTTGAGTGCCTTCCAACCTGAGTGGCTCATCTTCCTGCACTATACCAGACAATATTCTGCTGTTATTCATAAAGTTTTCACTGGCCAATTTTTTCAGATGTGGACTGCCAGGTCCTTCTTTCTAGTCTTTCTTAGTCTGAAAGCTGTGCTAAAACCTGTCCACCATGGGTGACCCTGCTGATATTTGAAATACTGGTGGCATAGCTTCTAGCATCACAGCAACACACAAGCCACGACAGTAAGACAAACTGATAGACATATGTAGAAGAAATGCTTCAAACCAGGGTGAAGACATATTTTAAATAATTATGAGGAAAATATGGCTGCAAATACAGGTGCCATGGAAAACAGATCAAGGAGATCTAATATATAAATAATAGGAGTTTCAGGAAGAGAAAATGAGACAGAGGAAGGAGAGGCATTATAGTAACAAATTATGGAAGAAAATATCCCTGAACTTAAAAAAAAAAAGTTTGAATATGCTGATGAGAGTTAAAAGAATTCCAGGTAAGATTGGTTTAAAAAAAAAAAGGATACATTCTTAAGCCTATCCTGATAAAATCCTGAAGGTCAAGGATTTTGAGAAAATCTTAGTCTTTCCAGATAAAAATAGGAGCTACTTACAAAGAAAAGGGAATCAAATTGGCATCAGGTGCCTCATCTACAATGCTGGCAGCTAGAGGAGGAGGTGATGATTGATACTACTTGGGAAAAGACTGTCCACCCAACTGAGACATCATTTAAAGACTTCCTCCATCCGAGGAAAATACTTAAGAAAAACCTTTAAACAGCCAATGAATCAAAAGAGATATCTGTAAATTTAGGATGAGATGAAAGAGGAGAGAAAGCAGCAATAAGCAGTAAGTCTTAGAATACATAGTGTTGCTATGATGCTGAACAGGTTTCAGTGGAGCTTCCAGACTAAGATGGACTAGGAAGAAAGGCCTGACGATCTACTTCCGAAAATCAGCCAGTAAATACCCCATGGATCACAATAGTCTGATCCACAACCAATCGTGGGGATGGCACAGGACCAGGCAGCCTTTCATTCAGTTGTGCATGGGGTCGCCATGAGTCCAGGCTGACTCCACAGCAGTGAACAACAAGACCAACAAATATAAATGAAGAGTGATTGGAAATGTGAAACTATAGTGCTAAATATTCTTTAAATAAAAAGAGACAATGCAAAGGAAAATAATAACGAGAATCTGAAACAAAATTTCCTAAACTATCTCAGCAAAACCTAAAGTTAGATGAAGGGCAGATGAGTTTGGAGGGAGAGTATGAAAATAAACGTATTAAACAGTCCCAGATATTGGTGGAAGGCAGCAGCTGGGAGAGACCATCATGGTAGGGGTGTAGATTTTACCTTGCTTTAAAAATTAATAAGGAAAAATGTGTTTGATTATGAATCTTAGAAAAGATAGCTAGTACCATATTTTTACGCAAATAACGTGCACATTCTACGTTTGCCAACCACGCCCTCCCCTTGTGAGGTATTTTCGTAAGCACATTATGCCAATTTTATTTTTTTACAGCAACATGTAAAAAAAATTGGCATAGTGGCACTTATGAAAATACCTCACAGGGGGAGGGCGAGGTTGGCAAACAAATGTAGAAGCGTACATTATTTGTGTAAAAATATGGTAATAGCTTGGCAAAGCATAGTAGAACTTCAGAATTAGCAATGAGGGGACAAAGGGAACAAATCACAGAAAACAAGGAAATAGGAAAAGGAGAAAGTAAATGAAAAGTATAAAATTAGGTATGTCAGTCATAACAAATGTAAACAGACTGAATTCTATTAAAATACAGAGACTGTCACATGGGAAACGAAATAATTGGTATAAATATTAGAAAAGCAGAGATAAAACTATCTCATTTTGCTGAAAAGATTGTTGTTTCTGAAAAACCAAAGAAAATCTAGAAAGACTCAACCAGAACTAATTAAGAGAATTTGGTTACATGGCCTGATTTTAAATTAATGTAAAGAAAGACACAGCTCTTCTCTATTTTGAACTGGCGATAGTCAGCTAGAAATGGAAATTAGAAGAAAAAATTACATTCATTGTAGCAACATTGTTATGAAATACTTAGGGAAGTTTAGCAAGAGAGATAAAGGACTTCCATGAGGTGAGTCATAAATTCTTATGAAGAACATAAAATAAGATCCAAACAAACGAAAATATATACTATGTTTTAGGATGAAAAGATTTATTATCATTAAAAATATAAATTATTTGAAATTCATCTGTAAACTCAAGGCAATTTCAAGTAAAATCCCAACTTTGTGTTTATGAGGAGGGGCTGGGAATTGTATTAAACAGTCTTAAAGTTCATGATCTAAGAGAGAATAATTAAGAGATTATTACTGACAGATAATCTCCCTAGTAGATAACAGAAATCACCCTATGGCGATGGTTGTACAATATGGTGAATATAACACTGTCACTGAATTGTACACTTAAAAATGGTCAAAATGGCAAATTTTTTGTTACACAGATTCTTCCACAATAAAATAAAATTACTCTAAATTCATAATTAAAATAATATGGGAATGACATAGACACAGATGAACTTTGGAGACTTTTCTTATTAATGTGAGAAAGAATCAAAGGTCAGCATTAAATTACACTCTGTGTTATTAACATTTTGTGTATATGTATTTTCTCACAAAAAATGAATAAAACTGGTAAGTGCTACACATGCGCACACACAGAAAAAACGGACAAAGGTAGCTTGTCATTGTATTAAAAATGTTATGTCTTAAAAATACTGTGCACCAATCACTTAAATTACATTTCTGTAAGTATTATGCTTCACATAGTACATTTTATGGATATTAGATAAATGAAAGGACTCAATTTTCTCTATTACAATAGTCACCAGAGATAGCCTTAAGGGGCATATGACTTCAGGTGTACTTACTACTTTCAACATACCTGAGTTTCTTGATTTCATCTGGAATAGAAGAAACGTCATTGTAGGAAATATCAAGTTCCTCAAGATAGGACAAGGTGAATAACCTTTAATAGGAAGAGAAAATGAATTGTAAAAACGATTATACGTTTGTTATTCACTGGCAATTAATAAAGGATTAAATACTCAAGTAAATATGTAGAAGTATAGTGAAACTGTATTTTTCTAAGATCTTGAAATTTATATAGACTTCTTTTCATTATGGATGATGTAATTCCATGAAAGTTCCTAGAAATTATTCATCTATCCATTCATACTGATTTCAGATGGTTAGAGTGGATAAAGTGCCATCTAAAAAAGGCACCTGAGAAATTCTTAACACTTAGATGCATTTTTTTCTTGGTTGCAGTAAGGATTTTCCTAGTGAAGAATCTTTGGTCTTTTCTTCTCTTAACAACTTAAAAGAAGCAAAGAACACAAAGACTCTATAACAGAGAGCTCTGTCTGGGGTGGCAGGGATTGGGGGGAATGTGGATAAGAGGGGATTGCTTCCTGAAGACTGGGACTGAAGGGCTAAGGTATGACATTCATCAAAATCCTGAGTAAACATCCTCCTCTTTGAATATAAACCAAAACCAAAACCCGTTGCCATCTCCGACTCATAGCGACCCTACAGGACAGAGTAGAATTGCCCTCCTAGGGTTTCCAAGGCTGTAAATTTTTACAGAACCAGACTGCTGCATCTTTCTCCTGAGGAGTGTCTGGTGGGTTTGAACCACCAACCTTTTAGCTGACAGCCAAGCACTCTAACCATTGTGCCACCAGGACTCCTTTTAACTGATACATGTTGTTGTGTGCCGTTGAGTTGATTCTGACTCATAGCGACCCTATAGTGACTCTATAGGACAGAGTAGAACTGCCCCATAGGGGTTTCCAAGGAGCGGCTGGTGGATTCGAACTGCTGACCTTTTTGGTTAGCAGCCTGAGCTCTTAATCACTTCGCCACCAGGGCTCCCACTGATACATAGTAGGAGCTAAATGAATCTTTGTTGGCAGAATTAATTTCCTCTCTTCTTACCCATGTAACTGCATATTTTCCATATCCCTTCTTAGACTTATCTCCAGTCTTAGCAGATGAGGGTCACTCGTGTTCAACACTAGGCTCTCCCGTTGTGCCCATGACCCCTTTCCCTCCCACCTCCTGTGACATTTTGCACCATATATCATCCTTCCATATCCTTAATCTATCCCCTGCTGGCTCCTTTCCATCGTCCTATAAATATGCCTAAGTCTTTAAAAAACAAAAAATAAAAGTTTCTAAGATCTCAGGTTCCCTTTAGCTTTTATCTAATCTCTCCCTTCCCCCATTGCATCCAAATTTCTCCAGAGTGGTCTACATACAGTACTAAATGCTTCTCTCCTCCCGTTCTGCCTCAACTCACTGCAAACTGGCTTTTGTTCTCACCATTCCACTGAAACCATTCTCAGTTTTAGTCTTACTAAATTCCTCTATTGTATTTGACACTGTTGATCATCCTTCTTTTTTGAAATAATCCACTCACTTGGTTTCCATGATACTCCTGGTTCTCTTTATGCAATTTGAGCATTTTTTCTGTCTTTCTAATTTCTTCTTCCTCTGTCTGTACCTGAAATCTTGGTGTTTTCTGCAGGAGTATGTCCTCAGCAGATTGCTCTACAGATTCTCCTCGGTTTCAACTACTATATACTGGTAACTCAAAACCTTAATCATCAGCACAAAACTCTTCCGTGAGTTTAATATACCTAAATCCAATTGTGTAATGGACAATACAACTCAAAATCAACATGTTAACCTAAAATGGAACTCCTCATTTTCCTTCCCTGGAACCTACTCATCTTTAATCTTGTCACCCTCCTGCATAGAACCCATCAATGGTTTCTCACTGCACTTGGAATAAAATGTAAATTTTTTCATATGGCCTCTAAAGCTTTATAAGATGTAGCCCCTGCCTAACTCTTGAACCTCATGTTGGGGGACACACTCATTATACCCTAAGCCACCCTGCCTTTCTGTCAACTTTTAAAGCTCTTATCTGTCTCCCACATTATTCCCACTGTATGAAATATTCTTTTCCCCATTTTTGACCTAGACTTGTTTCTGTTTAAATGCCACTTCTTCAGATAAACCTTTCTTAGCACCACAATTTAATTCATGTCCCTCCTATAGCTCTCTTATTTTTCTTTTCAGGCAGAGTCCTTACTGTTTTATATTTATGTATTTATTGGAGTGTTTTGTTAAAATTCCTGTATCCTTCCCTGGATTCTAAACCCCGAGAGGGAAAGGATCATGCCACTTTCATTTACCACTGTAAACCCAAATCCTAGCACAGAGCCTATAATTTAGTAAATAATAAATATCTGAGGGTAATGGTGCTTCAGTGGTAGAATTCTCGCCTTGCATGCCGGAGACCAGGGTTTAATTCCTGGCCAATGCACCTCGTGTGCTGCCACCCATCTGTCAGTGGAGGCTTACATGTTGCTATCATCCTGAACAGACTAAGATGGACTAGGAAAATCTACTCCCGAAAATCAGCCAATGAAAACCCTATGGATCACAATGGTCCTATCCACAACCCATCATAGGGATGGCACAGGACCAGGTAGCATTTCATTCAGTGTGCATGGGGTCACCATGAATAGCAGTCCAACTCGATGGCAGCTCAGATGCACAATAAATATACTTTCCATGATTGAAATCTAGGCATCACCTTAACTCTTCCTTTCCCTACACCCTCTTTGTCTAATCAACACCAGATCTTGCAGATTCTACTTCAGTTTCTTAACAATCTGTTTCCTCTTTTCTGTGCTTACTACCACTGCCCTGGTCCAAGTTCTTTTCATTGCTTGCCTGGATTACTGTGATAGTCCCCTAGCTGGTCACGTTGAATTCAGTTTCATCCCCTCACATCCATCCTCCACATTGCCACCACCATGTGCTTAAATGTAAGCCTGACTCCACCTCTCCCCTGTGGCTTTAATGGCATATAGCATAAAAAGCACAAGTTTTTAACCCTGGCTTACAAGGCCCATGGGTGATCCGGTCCCCACTTACCTCACCAGGTTCATCTGTAAACACGCAACCTGGCCCTCTAAGCTCCCAAAACACCAAACTGTAAGTATTTACCATCCTACATTGTATATGTTGCTTCACATTTTTCTTTGCAAATATGTTGTCACTCTACGTGGAGAAATATCCACCCATCGCCAGCCCAACTCTCTTCCCTTTAACCTGGCTAATTCATACTCAGTTGCACTTGGATCAAATGTCACCTCTTTCAGAGAGCCATCTCATACTCTCCAGAATGAGATCCACGCCACTCTTTGGAACTCTCAAATTGTACGATGCGCATCTCCATTATTTTACCTGATTCTATTTGATTGTTTGCTTTCCCCTGATAGATTGTGACTTCCTGAGGAGCACACAGTAGATACTTCATAAATCCACTGAATTGATTACAAGAATGAAATATAAGATTCAAAACAAATCAGTGCAACTGCCTGTGACAGTAATAACATCCTAACTATAGAATTCGCATGGAGCCAGAACTCTCTCAAATATTTTACATGATTGTTAGGTTCCCTGGGTGTCACTCAGTTTCATCCAATTGCTCCTCCAAGTCCAGCCACTCTGTGTCAGGTCTTCTTTGCTTCTCAAGCTAGAGTTTTGACAACAATTAAATCTTAAATAGAAAGAATTCAGCACCCTCGTGGCTCACTGTATAAGCGCTCTTAGGCTAAGTCTGCATTTAACAAGCTCTGCAAATGAACGTTTTTACTTTTGTCTGAGCTTGCTCTAAGTCTCTGAGGTCCATGAAGTTAAGTTCTCCCATTACATTTGTCATTCTTGGCCTCAGTATGCTGAAGATGTGCATACATATCCTATGTTATTTAATCAAAATATAGTCCATTTTAGAAACACAATTTTTTTTTAAATAACTTCTTAACCCTCTTTGACTATATCCAATTGTTCATACTAATCTGCCCAATCCCTATGCAATGAACAAAACATTGAGCCTTTAGTTAGTATCAAGTTTTAGTTGCTTTAGGAATTTTTACATTTTGTTTAAATGACAGTTACAGTTATTTAAAGTATGTAATTATCCAGTATGAACTCATATTTAGCTTTATATATAGATGAACAGAAACAATTATAGATCTGTGTGTATACATGATTAGTATTAAAAAAACTCATTGCCTGGAGTTGATTCCAACTCATAGTGACCCTACAGGACAGAGTAGAATTGCCCCATAGAGTTTCCAAGAAGTGCCTGGTGGATTCGAACTGCTGACCTTTTGGTTAGCAGCTGTAGCTCTTAACCACTACCCCACCAGGGTTTCCATGGATTAGTGTAAATACATATATTACTTTACACTGATAGTCTAGAAGCAATGATACCCCAATAATAACAAGCATACCCAGTGCCCAGATCTTGGCTTTTAAATACCATTCTTCAATAAAAGAAAACAGAGTTTCTTGGAGAAATGGCTGATTCTAGAATAAGGGCACGGAAAACATAATTTTTGTTATTGTGGAAAAATACAGATGAGCCAAACAGAGCTAAAAATGCTCAAATACAACATGCTTACTTCATTTTTATTCTTTTTTTATATATATATGATGTATATATGTGTATTTTTATACAGAAATGGTATAATTTTTTATATACTTCTTTATACTTTTAAATGATGGAATAGTTTTACAGTGTCTGAATGTACAATTCATTGGATAATTATTTACAAACAATGCCAGATGAATATCCTTGTAAATAAATTTGGGTGCACTTCCTTCATTACTATGACAATTTTTTTTAAATATCGTTCAACTATTTAAGAGTCCATATCCCTTTCCCTTAACCTACATTCACTTTGTTAAACTCTAACTGGAAGAGGCATCTGGTTTGGCATTTGGTTAAGGTTTTGGTTGAAAACTTTCATCAGGACTTAAATAAATACCAGTCTGTACTTGGTAAGAAATCCATCTTTTTCACACACAGGTATCAATATGCATAGTATAGCTGAAAAGATTTGAGAGATTATACAGGCCAATCCCCTTAGTTTATAGATCAAGAAATTGAGGCCAAGAATGGTTAAGTAACTTACCCCAGATTAAATAGTTACCATCAACTTTGAAGTTAAAAGTCTAGATTCCCTAATTCCACGTGTAGTGCTCTGTCCGTAGTCAAAAAGACCATGCCAGGTTCTCATCTGAACTGCTCTAGGTGATTTGTGAACACACTAAAGTAATGGATCTTGAGATGTGTTTATTTTATTAGTTACCATTTATGTAGCTGGTAGGATCATTTTTACCACCAAAATTAGAAGCAGATCAGCTACTTATAACAGAGTAAGAATTACCAAATGGCTAAAAAGCTGCTAACTACTTTCAAAAGCAAAGTTAATCATTTTCCAAATTAGAAACTCTCTCTTTGCTGTGTTTATAATCTCAGACTATCAACCTTACCCAGGTGGAAGAAAAGTAATCAAAGTAAAGGCCATGATGAAAACTCTAAGGTAGTTAAGTTTTTTAATTTCAGATGGGATTTCTTTGATAGGATTATTTCTCAGGTTTAGTACTTGTAAATTTTTAAGACAAAATATCTGTGGAACAGAAAAGAGAAACAATCATGAGTAGAATAACAAAGTATGCAAATCCCTTATTTGTTACCTTTTATAAAATCTTGAAACTAATGTAGTAAAATCAGTATAGTACAGGCAGTCCCCAGGTTACAAATGAGATCCGTTCCTAACTGTGCCTTTAAGTTGTAACAGGTGCATACAGTTCTTATTCAGCCTTACTTTAGTGCAAGAAAAGGCTGGAAGCCTTTTCAATGATTTAAAAGCTGCACATGCAGCAAGTGAAGGTGATTATGATGAAGAATTTTTTTCGAGTAGGGGTTGGTTCAGTCATTTCAAATTGAGGGCAAATTTCACAGAACATTAAAGGGCAAGTACAAGTTGTCTGTAAACTGGACGTTCATAACCCGGGTACTTACTGTAATGTTAACTGGATGTATCATATGTATCTCAATAAATACCTCTGGTAAACCTTCAGAATAAGTGACCAGAATTAATATTATGATATGGTGAAATAGGGCAACTACTATAGATTCATATGCCCTTGACCCAAGAATGGTCCTTTTCTAAATGGGAAAGTCATCCTGTTTGACCAAGGTCATGGTTTCATGAGCCAATTATGCAATGATGAAGAAGGAGGAAGATACGTGCAGAACCAGGAAGATGAGTGGAATTAAGCTTAGTGATCAGTAGGTTGTCAGATAGCTTAGTCAGATTGTCCTCATTCTTATAGTAATTTCCTATACACTGATCTTTCAAATGAAATAAAAAATAGAATGCACCATTTAAATTTATGACCTATGCTTGATTAAAATAGTTCTTGCTCTCTGGTGAGTCTTAATAAGGTGTAATATTAGCTCTTCTAAACATTAAATCTTTTTAATCATTATAAAGATGCCAAATTGCTGGACTGAAACCGAAACCCACTGCCATCGAGTTGATTCTGACTCATAGTGACCCTATACTTATTCTTGCATTAAGGAAGTGTTAAGTTCTCCAACGTTGTTTTTCTTTTCAAGATTGTTTTGGCTATTCTGTATTCCTTGAATTTCCATATGAATTTTTGGACCAGTTTACCAGTTTCTACAAAAAAGGCAGTTGGGATTTTCATAGTGATCGCTTTGAATCTGTAGATCAATTTGGGAGTACTGCCATCTAAACAGTAGTCTGGTGCACGAACAAAGGAGCTCTGGTGGACAGTGGTTAAGCGCTTGGCTGTTAACCAAAAGGTCGGCGGTTTGAACCCACCAGCAGCTCCTCTGGAGAAGGATGTGGCCATCTACTTCCATAAAGATTACAACCTGGGAGATCTCCCTGACAGGGAAGACAACAGAGAGTCCCTGATGCAGCAGGAGAAAAGTGGGGTGCAGAACTCAAATTCTAGTAAAAAAAAAAAGACAGGAAAAAAACAGACTTAATGGTCTGACTGAAACTGGAGGAACTCCAGAAGACATGGCCTCCAGACTCTCTCTGTTAGCCCAGAACTGAAACCATTCCTGAAGCCAACTCTTCAGATAAAGATTAGAATGGACTATGGGACATAAAATGATACTCATGAAGAGAGTGCTTCTTAGCTCAGGTAGATACATGAGACTAAATGGGCAGCTCCTGTGCAGAGGCCAGATGAGAAGGCAAAAGGGACAGAGGCTGGTTGAATGGACACAGGAAATATGGGCTGGAAAGGGGGAGTGTGCTGTCACATTATAGGGAGAGCAGCTAGGGTCACATAGCAATGTGTATATAAATTTTTGTATGAGAAACTGACTTGAACTGTAAACTTACACTTAAAGCACAATTAAAAAAAAAAAAAAGATTACAGCCTAGGAAACCCCATGGGGGCAGTTCTACCCTATCCTATAAGGTCACTAAGAATCAGAATCGACTCAACAGCAATGGGTATAATGGATGCAAGAATATTGATATCTTTCCATTTATTTATGGCTTCTGTAATATCTTTCAGTAATGTTATGTAGTTTTTAGAGTATATGTTTTACACTTTTGTTAAACTTACTCCTAAATATTTTCTTTTTTGATGCTATTGTAAATAGAATCGTTTTCTTAACTTTATTATCGGGGTTGTTTGTTGCTAGCATATAGAAATACAATTTATTTTGTGTATTGATTTTGTATGCCGCAACCTGCTGAACTCATTTATTAGTTCCACTAGTGTTTCAGTGGATTCCTTAGCTATCCCTAACAGGTATATACAAGACCACGTCACCTGCAAATGCAGGTAATTTTACTCCTTTCTTTTTAATCTGGAAGCCTTTTATTTTTTTCTTGTCTAATTTCCTTGGCTAGAAACTCCAGCACAATGTTGACCAGAAGTGACAACAGCAGACATCCTCATCTTGTTCCTGATCTTAGGAGGAAAACTTTCATTCTTTTACAATTAAGAATGTTGTTAGTTGTGGATTTTTTATAGATGCTCTTTATGAGGTTGAAGAAGTTCCCTTCTGTTCATATATGTTGAGTGTTTTCGTCATGAAAGGTAGTGTTGGATTTTGTCAAATTTTTTTTCTGAATCTATTAGGTGTGCAAACCACTTTTGAACGATCTTCAGCAAAATTTTACTTGCATGTGATATTAATGATATTGCTTGATAATTTCTGCATTCGGTTGTATCACCTTTCTTTGGAGTGGGCACAAATACGGATCTCTTCCAGTGCTCATCTATTTAGATTACACTGAATTAAAATGATAGCCGTATGTGACTATCCTTGATATGTTTTATTAAACAGTATATCCTATTCCAGCCTATGGTGGTTAAAACTTCTTATAACATGAAATTGCCTCATCACTAACTTTGTTTTTGAAGCTCCAATTACCACATGGTAGAAGTTTACTGTAGTTTTATTCACCGCTTGAAAACTAATGAGAACATATTTGATAGCCTGACTGTAACAGTCTTTGAGGATTATGTCCTGGGATTTTCTAAGAAAGATATACTGTATTTTTGGTACTTCTAAAAATAAGACTTTGTGGATGCAATCCAAAATATATTTACTTTTTAGTAACTCTAGGGTATCATAAGGTGTATATGTTGCTATGATTATTATTCATAATAAGAAATTTTATAACAATATATACAATAATAAAAATGAACTCACTTCTGAGGGAAAGTAGCGGATATCGTTATACGACAAATTAAGATAAATCAATTGGAAAGCCAAAGGTGTTAAGTCTGGACAATTGAGGATAAAAAAGCCCTGAAAGAAATTGACAAGGAATAAGATGTTAATTTTTAATGTGCAAAATATCTGTGTACAAGAGTAAAAAAAAAAAGCACATGATCTGAACGACACTGCTTGACATAGTACACAAGAAGTCTATGCTCATCTTCCATTCACTTCTTGGAGCCTGTCATGATTATATGTTCTTAAATATGTCAAGGATAGAAACAAATAGAAATACTGAAAAGTATTTATGTTATAAGTAATTGCATTACATGTGTGATAGGTGTTATTTCAATTAATAATAAGCAAACCTTTATTGAGTACCCACTACATGTTGGAATATAAATATCTATTTTATATTTAATCATCTCTTTTACTCTGTTTTTTCATGTCTCTACCTGTATTTCTCTGTCATATATCTATTACTCTAATATATATCTAAAACTTCTTACACAACTATGCCAATTTCAGACTGAGGAAAACTTTTGGTGGTTCCTCCAGTATCTATAAGGCTCCAGGGAAGTGGGAACCTTCATTTCTTAAGGATTATAGAACCAGTAGTGATCAACTGAGTGAACCACGTGACTCTCATGCTAAAAGATCAACCCTCAGCATGTAACGAAGGGAGGTATTGCTGCCAATACATTATGCTGTGGAATGCACTATATAGAAACAAAAATTTCATGGCAAAAAACCTCAGAATTGATAGTACTGAGTTAAAGACTGACCTGTTATTAAAGCATTAGTATTTGTAAATGTCTGTATGTTGGTACAAAAGCAGGTGCTCTTTCTTCTCATCATTAAATATTTTTCTCTTCTCTGCAGAACTAGGGTACACCAAATTATGTAGGAGAAATTTGTCACAGCTGCTGATCATCCCACTTAATGAGCTCAGACAACAAGTGTCTTTACATTTCCTTTTGCCTGGAAAGCTCTTCTCGCAACATTCCCAACAATTACTGTCACTGGAGCCCTGGTGGTGCAGTGGTTAAGTGCTTGGCTACTAATCTAAAAGGTCAGCAGTTCGAATCCACCAGCTGCTCCTTGGAAACCCTATGGGGCAGTTCTACCTTGCCCTATAGGGTCACTATGAGTTGGAACCAACTCAATGGGTGTGGTTCATTTGTTTTTTTTCCTTCAGGTGGCACAATTACTGTGACACTCAGGTGTCTGCTTATAGTCAGCTGTCTACTCATAAGTCATCCAACCAGAAGAGGCCTTCCCTGACCCACCTATTGAAAATAGTAACCTCTCAACCCAGTGCCGGCCTATGACTCTCTGTCCCTTCTACTTGCTTTATTTTCCTTCATAGCTCTTATCACCACAGAACATACTATGATGTATGTATGTATGTGTGCATGCATCTGTGTATGATGACCTCCATCATCTTGCTAAAGTAGAAGCTCCATGAAATAAACATTTTGTCTGTTTTTCTCACTGATACATTATAGGATATACAGTTTACCCACTGGTATACAGTGAGTTCTTAATATTGCCTGAATGTGTGAGTATCTGGAACCTTCATATTGCCTCACGGAATTCCAGCAACCTTTGCTGTGGACATACCATGAGGCCTACCCATTTCAGGTACCCTGGATTTCTCTGTTCCAATCCCATCAAAAAACCTATTTACTGTGGGTTATTTAAAAAAAACAAAACAAAACAAACAAAAAAAAAAAAACAAATCCTTTGCTATCTAGTCGATTCCAAGTCACAGTGACCCTACAGGGCAGAGTAGAACTGTCCCACAGGGTTTCTAAGGAGGAGCTGGTGGATTCAAACTGCCAATCATTTGGTTAGTAGACTGAGCTCTTAACCATTATGCCACCAGGGCTCCTGTGAGTTATTATGGAAGGGATATGGAGAACTAAATAGCATGAAGAATGTGGAGGCTTTCTCAGTCTCCTGAATGACACTAGACACCTTTAAGCACATATGCAATAAGTTTGTAATATATTAATCAGTACATTTGTTTTGTGTGAAAGCTGTGTTCATATAAATTCTGTTTCTCTTATAAGCTCTTGAGACAGACCAGGATTTATGACTTTTAATTCTTTTATGATTAAGTAAAATGACAAAGTAAAAGAGCTGAACACAGTATTTCAAAGGGCAATTAGAGAAGACAAGGTAAAGTACTATAATGAGATGCGCAAAGACCTGGAGTTAGAAAACAAAAAGAGAAGAACACGACTGGCAATTTCTTAAGCTGAAAGAAATTAAAAGAAAATTCAAGCTTTATGTTGTAATATTAAAGGATTCTATGGGCAAAAAAAAAATTGAATGATGCAAAAAGCATCAAAAGAAGATATGAGAAGTACACAGAATCACCATCCCCAGAAGAATTGTTCGACATTCAACCATTTCAGGAAGCAGCATATGATCAAGAACCCCTGGTAATGAAGGAAGAAGTGCAAGCCATGCTGAAGGCATTAGCAAAAAACAAGCCTCCAGGAATTGATGGAATACCAATTGAGATGCTTCAACAAACAGAGGCAATGCTGGAAGTGCTTACTCGTCTACATCAAGAAATCTGGAAGGCAGCTACCTTGCCAACCAACTGGAAGATATCCATATTACTCATGCCCATTCCGAAGAAAGGCAATCAAACAGAATGCAGAAATTATCTAATAATATCATTAATATCACAAGCTAGCAAAATTTTGCTGAAGATAATTAAAAAATGACTGCAGCATGGGGGATATCTAGCTCCACTGGCATAACACAGTCTATAAAGAAAACGTTCTACATCTGACTGTGGTGAGTAGCGACTAGGGTCTTAAAAGCCTGCAAGTGGCCATCTAAGATACATCTACTGGTCCCATCTCAGCTGGAGCAAAGGATAATGAAGAAGACCAAAGACAAAAGGAAAAGATTAGTCCAAAGGACTAATGGACCACAACTACCACAACCTCCACCAGTCTGAGCCCAGAACAACTAGATGGTGCCCGGTTACCACCACTGACTGCTCTGGCAGGGATCACAATAGAGGGTCCTGGACAGAGCGGAAGAAAAATGTAGAACAAAATTCAAATTCACAAAAAAAAGAAAAAAAAATGACCAGGCTTGCTGGTCTGACAGAGACTGGAGAAACCTCAAGAGTATGGCCCCCAGACATCCTTTTAACTTGGTACTGAAGTCACTCTTGAGGTTCACCCTTCAGCCAAAGATTAGACAGGTCCATAGGGCCAACAATAACACACGTGAGGGAGATGCTTTATAGTTCAATCATGTATATGAGACTAAATGGGCACACCAGCCCAAAAGCAAAGATGAGAAGGCAGAAAGGGACAGGAAAACTGGACAAATGGAAACAGGGAACCTGGAGTGGAGAAGGGGAGAGTGTTGACACATCACAGGATTGGCAACCAACGTCACAAAATAATTTGTATGTTAACTGTTTAATGAGAAACTAATTTTCTTTGTAAACTTTCACCTAAATCTCTTTCTCTCTCTCACACACACACATACACACAAATGATTGCAGCCATACATCTACAAGGAACTGCCAGAAGTTCAAGCCGGATTTAGAAGAGAACATGGAATGAGGGATCTCACTGCTGATGCCAGATGGATCTTGGCTGAAAGCAGAGATACCAGAAAGATGTTCACCTATGTTTTATTGACTACACAAAGGCATTCAACTGTGTGGATCATAACAAATTATGGATAACATTGTGAAGAATGGGAATTCCAGAATACTTAATTGTGCTCATGTGAAACCCACACCTGGATCAAGAGACAGCTATTCAGACAGAACAAGGAGATACTGCATGGTTTAAAATTGGAAAAGGTGTGCAGCAGGGCTGTATTCTTTCACCTTACTTATTCAATCTATATGCTGAACAAATAATCTAAAAAGATTATTTGTATGAAGAAGAATGCAGCATCAGGTTTGAAGGAAGACTCATTAACAACCTGAGATAAACAGATGATACAACTCTGCTTGCCAAAAGTGAAGATGACTTGAAGCAATTATTGGTGAAGGTCAAAGACTATAGCCTTCAGTATGGATTACACTTGAACATAAAGGAAATGGAAACCCTTACAACTTGACCAATAAACAAAACGATGATAGATGGCAAAGAAACTGAAGTTGTAGAGGATTTAATTTTTCTTGAATCAACAATCAATACTCATGAAAGCAGCAGTCAAGAAATCAAACAATGTATTGCACTGGGCAAGTTTGCTGCAAAAGATCTCTTTAAAGTGATAAAAAGTAAACATATCACTTTGATGATTAAGGTCCGCCTGACTCAAGCCATGGTACTTTCAATTGCCTCATATGCATGCAAAAGCTGGACAATGGAAAAGAAGACTGAAGAACTGCCACATTTGAATTATAGTGTTGGCAAAAAATACTGAACATACCATGGACTGCCAGAAGAACAAAAAACTCTGTCTTAGAGGAAGTACAGCCAGAATGCTCCTTAGAAGCAAGGATGGTGAGACTTCATCTCACTTACTTAGGACATGTCATCAGGAGGGACTAATCGCTGGAGAATGACATCATGCTTGGTAGAGGGTCAGCAAAAAAAGAGGAAGACCCTCAGTGAGATTTATTGGCACAGTGGCTGAACAACGTGCTCAAATATAGCAACGATTATGAGCATGTTGCAGGACCAGGCAGAATTTTGTTCTGTTGTTCATAGGGTCTCTGTGAGTCAGAGCTAACTCAATGACACCTAACAAAAACAACAACGATTCTTTTCTGTCACCACAGAGCTCAGGATTCTGCTCTGGAGTCAAATGCTTTTAGAAATAATATTAATGGCCTGGGAAATAAACTGTTTTTCTGGACTAGCTTCACCTAACTCATTAAAAGCTATATTCTTTCTCTATTTATTTCCATTACAAATAAAGTTTTATTTGAACACAGTCATGCTTGTATGCTTAGGTATTGCATATGACTGCTTCTGCACTGTATGACAGAGTTTAGCAGTTGTAATAGAGACCCTGTGGCCCTCACAGACAACACTTTTTACTATCTAGCCCTTTTCAGAAAAAGTTTGTCAACCTCTGATTTATTCACTCCAAAACCAGATGATCTACTTCTTCTCACTTCTACTAATGGTCACTGGGCTTGTTTCAGACCAAACCTCCCACTAAAGACAAAAAGGAAAACAAATAACAACAACAACAAAGGCTTGGGGAATTACCAGGTAGCAAGGATTTAACAGGTCAAAATTAGAGAGAAAAGGTACTCCCAGGATGGTACCACAATATTTGACACTATCTTTCCCCCTCCAAGCATCTGCCTCATCTAAAACTGTGGTTGAGTAACTGAGCAGAACTACAGTCTGCTGCGTACTCCTGGAAAGACAAAAACTGGAGTTCAGGGTTTGCCAAGGAGGAGAGGTCTCAGACTATCTATGGGGTGGCTGAAAGGCCACAGCCCTGGGATAAAAAGGTGAACCTCAGAGTTCTTACAAAGTTTGAAGTCTATCATTAAATCAATTGATTCTCTGACTGAATTAAGATGAGCCTCACCTACACTCTCTGCCTGCCAGAAACAAAAATAAAAATTTTCTGAAAGAAGATAACATCATCCAGAACCTCAAATTATCTCTGCACAATATCAGTCTTGCAATAAAAAATAAATAGGCATACAAAAGGCCAATAATTGAACAAAAAACCAAGAGAAATTATAGACCATAGAGATAAACTCACAGAGAATTTACATGTTAGATTTATCAAACTTTTTTTTTTTTTTTTTAACCATCCCCCAAGACTATGGTCCCCTGGACACTCTGCTAACTCAAAACCATTCCTGAAGCCCACTTTTCAGACAAAGATTAGGCAGCCTATAAAACAAAAAATAACACACACGAGGAATGTGCTTCTTACTTCAATCAAATTACACAAGACCAAATGGGTAACTCCTGTCCAAAAGCAAGACGAGAAGGCAGGAAGGGACAGGAGCTGGATGAATGGACACAAGGAACCCGAGGTGGAAAGGGGGAGTGTGCTGTCACATTGAGGTAATTGCAACCAATGTCACAAAACAATATGTGTGTAAATTTTTGAATGAGAAATTAATTTGAGCTGTAAACTTTCACCTAAAGCACAATAAAATTTAAAAAGAATAATTGAAAAAAAACTGTGATTAATCTCTTGAGAAATTAAATGACAGAATAAAGAATTTGAAGTAGAAAAATGAAAATAATAAACATATTTAAAAAATATGTGATTATAAATATGACATAACCAAAATTAAGAACCTGGTAAAGAGTTTGATGGCAGGTTAGACTAAACTGAAGGGAAAATTACTGAACCAGAATTCAGGTAAGAAGAAAACACTCAGAATCAAGTACAGAAAGTGAAAGAGACAGAAAATTTAGACAAGAGAGTGACAGACATATGGGACAGAATAAAAATGTCTAAGATACATGGAAGGAACCTCGGTGGTACAAAAGGTTAAGCACTCCATTGCCAACTGATGATCTGAACCCCTCAGCCATTCTGTGGGAGAAAGATGTGGCAGTCTGCTTCTCTGAAGATTACAGCCTTGGAAACCCTAGGGCGCAGTTCTACTCTGTCCTATAGCGTTGCTATGAGTTGACAGTGGGTTTGGTTTGGTTTGGTCAGAGTTTTAAATTTTAGCCAGTTTTATGGGCATGCCTGGATTACCTCAAGATAAAGAAAACAAAAATCCTCACAACTGGACCAATAAGCAACATCATGATAAATGGAGAAAAGACTGAAGTTGTCAAGGATTTCATTTTACTTGGATCCACAATCAACGCCCATGGAAGCAGCAATCAAGAAATCAAAAGACGCATTGCATTGGGCAAATCTGCTGCAAAAGACCTCTTTAAAGTGTTAAAAAGCAAAGATGCAAGACTAATGGGGCACAATAGTCCAGGGACAAAGACTAGAAGCGGGGGGGGAGGGCAGGAAAGCTGGTAATAGGGAACCCAAGGTTGAGAAGGGACAGTGTTGACATGTTGTGGGGTTGTTAACCATTGTCATAAAACAATATGTGTACTAACTGTTTAATGAGAAACTATTTGTTCTGTAAACCTTCATCTAAAGTACAATAAAAAAATTAAATTAAAAAAGAAAACAGGGAGTTCTGTATACCATTTTTGACAACTTTGACTAAAACAAACAAACAAACAAAAAAAGCAAAGACATCACCTTGAAGACTAAGGTGCGCCTGACCCAAGCCCTGGTATTATCAATTGCCTCATATGCATGTGAAAGCTTGACAATGAATAAAGAAGACCGAAGAAGAACTGACACCTTTGAATTGTGGTGTTGGCGAAGAATAGTGAATATATCATGGACTGCCAAAAGAATAAACAAATCTGTCTTGGAAGAAGTTCTACCAGAATGCTCCTTAGAGGCAAGGATGACGAGACTACGTCTTACATACTTTGGACATGTTGTCAGGAGGGATCAGTCCCTGGAGAAGGACATCACGCTTGGTAAAGTAGAGGGTCAGCGAAAAAGAGGAAAACCCTCAACAAGATGGATTAACACTGTGGCTGCAACAATGGGCTCAAGCATAACAATGATTGTGGGCATGGTGCAGGATTGGGCACTGTTTCGTGCTGTTGTACACAGGGTCACTATGAGTTGGAACCGACTGGACAGCACCTAACAACAACAATCGGTGTGCTATGGTATCTCATTGTGGTTTTAATTTGCATTTCCTTGATGAACAATGATGTTCATTATATTTTCATGTAGTTATTGGCCATTAGTATGTCTTTCTCTGTGAAGTGTCTGTTCAAGTCTTCCATCCTGTTGTTGGTGTTGTTGTTTTGTATTGGTATCACAGGCAGAATTCTAGATGGACCCTATGACTTTGCATCCTGGTGTTACTCCTGTATTGACTTTTTCCATATTGACTTTGTTACTGACAACCATGCTAAATGTACTTATTAGTTCTGGTAGGTTTTTTTAGTGTAGATTCCTTAATGTTTTCTACATACACCATCATGCTGTCTGTTAATAAATACAGTTTTATTTCTTCCTTTCTAATCTTTATACTTTTTTATCTTTAGCTCTATTAATATTATATATTACATCAATGAATTTCCTAATATTGAAACATCCTTGCTTTTAATGAACCAAGAGGAGAACGATGATTTTCTTATGATTATTGAACATCTGCTATTATCTGTTACTGGCTATTTAACAATAATAAATATGTTTTATTTAACATTTTTACATTATTGTTACAAGTGAGAATAGTCTGGAGTTTTCTTTTTATGTAATCTTTGTTAGCTTTTATTGTCAATGTCAAGACATCATAAAAGATTTCAGAACTTTTCTTTGTAGAATAAGTTAGGAAGCACTATAATGATCAAATCTTTAAAGTTTTGTAGAATTACCTTTTAAAACCATGTAGGCCTGTAGGAGTTTGTGGAGTGTTCTTTTATAGAGGTATTTCTATTTGGAAATTTGTCTGTCTCTATGTCCATCACTATAGGAATCAATTTTATAAAGTAAATTTTCCTAGAAATTTATCCATTTCATCTAGGTTTTCAAATTTATTTGCAGAGTTGAACAAACTGGTCTGTTATGCTTTTTTTTTTTTTTTAATTTCTTCTGCCTGTATGGTTATTTTCCTTTTGTCATTTCTCATTTTGTATATTTGTACTTAAAAAAAAATATGTAGCTAGTGGTTTCTGTATCTTGTTAATTTTTTAAATAAAAAAGATTATTTATTAATTACTGTTTTTACTATTAATTTGAGTTTTTATCAATTGCTTGTTTGTGCTTTCTTTTGGTTTACTTGGCTATTTTTTCCTAGCTTTTTGAGTTGAGTATTTAATACATTTAAAAATTTTATTTATATAGGTGTTTAATGCTTTCATCTTTTCCAACTAATCTTTACTTTTGCTGTGTCCCATAGATTGATGTGCTGTTTGTTATTATCATTATTTTTAATATATTCTGTAATTTTAGTTTGTTTAGGCATGTTTCTCCCCTTTGGCCTGAAAATACTTCAATAAAAAATCTGAATCTCTTACTCCTCTCCTTAAAATTCTTCAATGGATTTTAATAAAACTTGCTATTGAAATATAACACACTTTATGAAAATGCACAAATCATAAGTGTTAAGCTTGATGATTTTCACAAACTGAATACACTTGTGTAATCAGCCCGAATTTCAAGAAACAAAACATTACTATCATCTTAAAAGCCCTCCCTCCTGCTCCTCCATTTTGGTTGGATTTTGTTCAAAGGCAGCTGAAAATATATAACTGAATATTCAAAGAATGGAGGGCCTAAAACTTCAGCTTTTGCTTGTTTTATATAAATAAACTAGTGAAAACAAAATTTGCTAATAGGGAGATCTAGACAAGGCAGGATTACTAAGAAATTAAACAGCGAGAGCATAAATGTAGTATAAGATTTAATTCAGAAATGCCACAACTATGCTTTGGAATATATTGATGTATGAGAAGAATTAGAATTTCAAATATATTCCATTTACTAAAATTTGCTCTGAATCTTATCAGGTACAAAACAGAGATAATTTGAATCATTAAGAAACATGATCTAAAGAGAAAGGTTGCTAAGAAATGTCAATGATTTCATATTTATTAACCATACAATGCAAATTTGAAGAAAACATCGTGTAAGCTTATAACATTTTTAAAAACAAGTCCATTTTGGAAAAAAAATACATCTCGCCAAAAAACAAAAAAACCAGTGACATGGTTTTCGAGAGAGACAGATAAAAAACGGGATATATACCAATAATTATATTTTCTATCTAAAATTCGTAATTATATAAAAAAGTTTTTTAAAAATAGTTTTGCTTAAATGTACACACACATAAACCAAACCCGCTGCCGTCGGGTCGATTCTGACTCATAGTGACCCTACAGGACAAAATAGAACTGCCCCATATGGTTTCCAAAGCTGTAATCTTTATGGAAGCAGCCTGCCACATCTTTCTCCCACAGAGAGGCTGGAGAGTTCAAACCACTGACCTTTTAGTTAGCAGCCAAGTGCTTAACCAGTGTGCCACCAGGGCTCCAAATGTACAGAGATAATATTTTTATTTTTAGAATTAATTTTATTTTTGAAAATAATTTTGAATAAAGTCATTTATAACTTCACCAACAAAATAAAACCAATTTGTTGGTCAATAAGTATTTCAAAAATATTTTTGAACATTTAATTTAAGTATTAAGTATTTAACACTTAAATTTAAATTTGACATGTAATTATTTTAGTGTTCCCTTGAATTCTCTGTTTCCTGATTTGGACAATAAATTATGTCAATATTCTACTTTAAATAACATTGTTTTTGCCGTGAGTTTCAAGTACAAAACTTTTTTTTTAAGTTTTGTACCTTTATTAGGAGTCCCTGAGTGGCACAGTTAAGTGCTCAACTACTAGCCTTAAAGGTCAGTGATTCCAACCCACCCAGAGGTGCCTCGAAAGACAGGCCTAGTGATCTGCTTCTGAAACGTCAGACTTGAAAACCCTACGGTCACAGTTCTACTCTGACACATGTGGGATTGCAATGAGTTGGAATAGACAGCAACTAACAATAACAACAACAAAGTTTTACTAGAATAGGCTTCAATGTTGATCATTCTGGGTGAATTTTCCCAAGCAAATGCTTTGCTCTCTGAATATCTAGGTTCTAGTTTTCTTTTATTTCAAGGATTTTTTTCTTGAAGTATAGTTTATAATATTTGTTTTGTTCCACTTCTTTAGGGATTGCTATTACAAGTATGTTGGATATTCTTCTCCTGTCTTTCATATGCAACACTTTCTCTTGAATCCTTTTTATCTTTATTTCTGTTAGATTTTTCATTTTCTCCTTGCCATCCTCTATTTCTCTTGCTGTATTTTCATGGTGTCTATTTATTTTTGTGTTACTTCTAATTTGTTTCATTTTTTTTTTAATTATTTATTCATCTCTATCAAGTCTCTTTGTTAATATTTTCCTTCATATAATTTCTAAATTCTTCCATCTGTGATTTATGCTGTTCTTTCATAGCTCACATCACTTTATTTTTAGCTCATTTTGAAATATTGCTTTACAATTATATATAGCCATATTTTTCTGGAGATTCTTTGTTGTTTGTTAATGTGTTATTCAGATTATTGCCCTCTTTTTAAATCTTAAAATTTTTTTTTTGCATGTGATTTGACTGCTTAGCTTTTCTGTATGTTAAAATAAGATGGCTTTTCTTGTATTTTTAGGAGGGGCTTTCTTCATATAGGGTGAGAATGGCTAGAATAACTTGTTAATTTCTTGGCTTTCAAGCTCCTTGCTCTAGTACCAAAAAACAAACGCACTGCCATCAACTCGATCCAACTCATAGCAATCCTATAGGATGGAGTATAACTGCCCCATAGAGTTTCCCAGGGCTGTAAATCTTTATGGAAGTAGACTGTTACATCTTTCCCCCTTGGAGCAGCTGGTGGGTGTGAACCTCTGACCTTTCAGTTAGCAGCTGAACTTTTTAACCACTGCACCACCGGGGCTCCATTTGTTCTAGGGAAGTATTTAAAAATAAGAAATATGGCATCTCTGTGTAGCTACCTCTACGGTGCTTTTCAAGATCTTTTCCTCTGATTCTCCCCACCCTTAGCTCCACCACTCCCACTCACTTTTCCTCTCCTTTATCTCCAGAGTTCTTGTCCTACTCATTTTGGGATTCTACCCCCAGTAGTTTTCCTGTGTGTGTGGTTCTGTCCTTCTGCAACAGTGTTTTTGTTATTATTTCTGAGAGTTTTGAGGGCTTTGGTTGTCCTAGTTGTCCTCCCATCTGCCCAGTCACTTGAGTTGTTCCCAGATCCGTTTGCTGGGTTTTCCACTTTGTAGGGAACTTTCCCTTGTGGGTGAGTACTTATTGGTGCTTTTTGAGTTCCCTAGTTCTTAGCGCTGCCAGAAATCCCCTTTTCCTTCCCTCTACTATCTCCGGCACAGCTGCTGATCCTAGGAGGCCTTGCTGCTGGTTGGGGACTGGTCTCATTTTATCATATTCTGAGGTTTGTGGAAATATCTTGTCTCTAGTTTTGTTAAGGATGTTGTCTATGTTTTTTATTTTTTATTACCTAATTGTTCTACATGTACTGTGAGATGATTTGGGAAGATTGAAGAAAAATGTCACCACTGACATCTTGTCCCCAGGTGACTTCCAAATGTTCTTTTAAAATGTAATAAATATTTGTCTCATCTATTAGTAACCTACTTTGATGATCATTCAGAATGTATTTTCAGATTCATATATGCTTTATAAGCATTCTTTAAAAAGTAATATATTCCCTCCCACCTCTGAGACACTGCCAAAATTTTTTGGAGGTGGTGTTCTCCTTTAACGTGGTAAGCTGTAAACTCAATATTGTCTTACCTAAAAAAAAAAAAAAAAAAAAAAAACACCAAACAAGATTCCAAGGCTTTCTTCCTGGTATGTTGAGGTAATTTATATGTAGCTACATTGTAACTTTAATAGATTAGGGGAAGGCAGGGAAGTAGACAAACATTTATTGAAGCTATGAGGTAACATACATCTCATATACGACATTCTATCAGTATGCAACTCTTATATGGGACAATGGAAGGCAATGTGGTGCAACAAAATAATCATAAAATAATTAAGTCATTTGTTTGATTTATGTTGCTTTCTACACCTGTTTTATTTTATAATAAAAATATTTTTTTAAACTAAATAATTCATAAAAACTAAATGTAATGTGTGATTCTTGATTGGATCTTATGTCATAAAAAAACCACTTTTCAAAAATTGAGACAGTTGACAAAATTTGAACTAAGGTTATAAATTTGATAACTGCATTATGATTGTATAAGACAATATCCAGGATGTCTTTAATTTTTCTTAAATGGTTTTATATATATATAGATATATATGCAATTCTCATTATTTGGGTTAGTTATGTTATATAAAGTCCCCACAAATACTGAATTAGCAAATACCAAATCAGTCTTTTTCAACCTCAGCTGGAAATTTGTCACCACTCTGCACATGTGCGTGTCTGTGAATAAACCACAAAATCACAATGAGTATTTTTAGTACATAAGTGAATTCATGAATAAGGAATCCATGAGTAATGAGGATAGATGGTACATCCATATATATGTGTGTATACATATATTACATATATATGACATATATATCTATATATGCAAATGTGGTAAAATAAAAAATTGGTGAATCTAGGTAAAGAGCGTATGAAAGTTCTTTGTACTATTTTTGCAACTTTTTGTGAGTTTGAGATTATTTAAAAATAAAAAGTTTTTTTTTTCCAATTTTTTAAAAAAGAGTACAGATTTTGAAGCCAAAGAATTCCAGGTTTAAATCCAAGCTATGCCACTTACTTGCTGTGTGATCTTGAACAAATTACTTTTTATTGAGCCTCAGTGTCCTCATCTGTAAAATGAAGATTATAATACCCATTTTGCAGAATTGTAAGTTTTAGAGTGTCATGGATTGAACTGTGTCCCCCCAAAATATCCTGGCTATGCCATGATTCCCAGTATTGTGTGACTGTCCACCATTTTGTCATCTGATATGATTTTCCTATGTATTGTAAATCCTGCCTCTGTGATGTTAATGAGGTGGGATCAGGGACAGTTATGTTAATGAGGCAGGACTCAATCTACAAGATTAGATTTTGTATAAAACCAATCTCTTCTGAGATATAAAAGGGAGAAAAAAGCAGAGAGACAGGGGACCTCATAACACCAAGAAAGCAGCACCAGGAGCAGAGTGTGTCCTTTGGACCCAACATTCCTACACAGAGAAGCTCCTACACCAGACGAAGATTGATGACAAGGACCTTCCTCCACAGTCAAGAGAGAGACAAAGCCTTCCCCTGGAGCTGATGTACTAAATTTGGACTTCTGGCCTACTAGACTGTGAGGGAATAAACTTCAGTTTGTTGAAGTCATCCATTTGTGGTATTTCTGTTATAGCAGCACTAGATAACTAAGACAAGGAGTAACATTTGCTTGACACATAGTAGGTATTTAATAAGTGTTAGCTATTATTGTTGTTTTTCATAAAAATGGGCATTTTTTGTTCAGTGAAAAGCCAGCCTAGTGCTAGATTTGGAACACTGGACTAAGATTTTTGGTAACTGAACAATACGATAACTCTGAATTCCACTTCTCTTATTGTGCTATGTAATGAAAAAAGCACTGTAACTGCTTTAGGATCCTAGTATTGTTTTAAACTAAGTTAATGGACTGAAGGCAAACTAAGGCAGATAGGTTTACAGATGCAATTTGAATGTGTTCCTAGGAAATCTCAATTGCACCAGGAAAGACCTCTTCAACATCATGGAAATGGACCTAAGTTAGGAAACCTGAAGCAAACATAATTGATAATACAGTAGGGCATTTTCATTAAAAAAGATCCAGCATACCTTAAGATTAAGTGCATTTCTCCCATATACTTGACAATTTAGTATGGCCAAATTGGTCATGGCCATTATTGTTTCATACTGTGTTGCTGAAATAGTCTTAAAACCCTCACCACGTACAATATTCTTCTTCACTATGTCTTCCTTTTTAGTCTTAATGAGACCTTAATAAACAAAATAAAGCATGAAAGTTACATGTAGTATCACTTAGACTGAAAGTTAGAAAGTATTTATGCTACAGTAGAGTGAAGTCACCATAAATAGATTAGCTGAATACATTCTCTGGAAAGGATTCCTCATAACCTGCACCCACCTAATCCCAGTTCGTTATTTTTGTCAGTGTGGGTTTTTTATATTAGATAGCACAATTCTCTTTCATAAATTAAAAAAAACCACAAAACTGTACATTCATTGATTTCTACGTGGATAACTTAGAGTCCATCAATCTCAGTTTTGTAATACACGTAAAAACATTTAAAAAAATATTACTATGAATTAACAAAACCAACTTCTTGGCTTACAAAACTCATAAAGGACATCATATAAGCATAACTCAGATGTAGATCACTTCCCAAGGGGCAGCTTCACTTTTCCTTAGTATCACCTTGATGCATGATTCAAAAGTCCTATGTAATTCAGCCCTTCCCTCTGTAGACCCCACACAGGAAAGGAGAAAAAAAAAAAATGCTCAAGAGTTAGCCAAGGACAGACCATCTAAAGTTACGTTACCCTTGTGGGTTTCATCTTCAGTCAAAAATGGTCTACCTAAATATACTGCTAACTGTTGCAGGATAACATTTTGGAATTTTACACAATATATTTTTCATTCTCATCCATTCTTGAGGCATTGCTTGCAGCAATATATTTTACATTCTTAGTAATTCTTATGGAAACCCTGGTGCATAACGGTTAAGAGCTACAGCTGCTAACCAAAAGGTCAGCAGTTCGAAACCACTAGGCACTCCTTGTAAACTCTATGAGGTAGTTCTACTCTGTCCTATAGGGTCACTATGAGTCGAAATAGACTCGCTGGCAATGGGTTTGGTTTTTTTGTTTGTTTGTTTGTTTTGGTTTAGGAAGGAAATGGAAGTGGAAAGGTGGTTAGAAATTCCCCTATAGATTTAAGGAGCTGAGGACCCTTAAACTCACCTGGAACAAGGTGGGATGAGGAGGGAGACACCAGAGTGATATAAACTCAACAGAGCAGAAATGGCAGCATGGTTTGTTGAAGCGACCCAGAAATTAACACATCACAGACAGAGATACAGAAACACTGGAAGGAATGGAAACTTCTATGGTTGGAGTGTTCAGCTGTGCATAATCTCCTATTAATCCCATTTATTGAATTGTTAATTTCAGCTATATTGCTTTTGAGTTCTAGAATTTTACTTGACTTTTATTGTTACAAACGTTGATTGGCGGTCTCTGGTGAAATTCTCCAACATTTTCTTTATTTTCTTGAACGTAGTAAATCATGTTGTTGTTGTCAGATGCCGTTGAGTCGGCCCTGCCTCATAGCGACCCTAGGTACAACAGAAAGAAACACTGCCCAGTTCTGCACCATCCTCACAATTGTTGTTATGTTTGAGCCCATTGTTGCAGCCACTGTGTCAACCCATCTTGTCGAAGGTCTCCTCTTTTTCGCTGACCCTCTACTCTACCAAGCATGATGTCCTTTTCCAGGGACTGATTCCTCCTGATAACATATCCAAAGCATGTGAGACATAGTCTCGCCATCCTTGCTTTTAAGGAGCATTCTGGTTGTACTTCTCCAAGACATATTTGTTCATTCTTCTGGCAGTCTATGATATATTCAATATTCTTTGCCAACACCACAATTCAAAGGCATCAGTTCTTCTTTGGTCTTCCTTATTCATTGTCCAGCTTTCCCATGCACGTGAGGCAACTAAAAACACCAAGGTATGGGTCAGGCACACCTTGTTTTCAAGGTGACATCTTTGCTTTTTAACACTTTAAAGAGGTCTTTTGCAGCAGATTCGCCCAGTGCAATGCATCCTTTGATTTCTTGACTGCTGCTTCCGTGGGTGTTGATTGTGGATCCAAGTAAAATGAAATCCTTGACAACTTCAATCTTTTCTCTGTTTATCATGATGTTGTTTATTGGTCCAGTTGTGAGGACTTTTGTTTTCTTTATACTGAGGTGTAATCCGTACTGAAAGTTGTAGTCTTTGATCTTCATCAGTAAGTGCTTCAAGTCCTCTTCACTGTTAGCAAGGTTGTGTCATCTGCATAACACAGGTTGTTAATGAGTCTTCCTCCAATCCTGATGCCCCGTTCTTCTTCTTATAGTCCAGCTTCTTGGATTATTTGCTCAGCATACAGATGAATAGGTATGGTGAAAGCATACAACCCTGATGAACACCTTTACTGACTTTAAACTACACAGTATCCCCTTGTTCTGTAAATCATGGTTATTTTAAAATCTGTCTGAAAACTCCAATATCTGAATCATCCATGGGACTGTTTCTATAGCCTGTTTCTACTGGTTTTCAAACATTTTATCCTTTTTTCTAGGATGCCTTGTGGTTTTTATTTGATACTGGACATTGGATGAAAAAATGTAAAGGGTCTAGATAATATTATCTCCCTCTAACAAGGGTTGTTGTTGTTAGTTGCTGTCAACTCGATTCTGACTCATGGCAGTCCCATGTGTGCAGAGCAGAACTGTACTCCATAGGGTTTTCAAGGCTTGTGCAACTGCTAAAATATATACTCAATTCCTTAGCTTCCCAGCAGCTGTTTTCTGCTGCACTTCAGAGTCTTGCCCAGCACACACACAGCTTAGAAATTAGCCAACACCCTGAAAAGAGTTTGTATGAAAATCTTTGAATTCACTTATTTGACTCCATTTTGTCTGAGATTTTGTCCTTCAAGTCCTAGCTACACTGGTAGCTCTAAGACGCCTATCTCCTCAGTTCAGTAAAACTACCCCCTTCTGCTTGTACTCTCTTCTCCCACAACACAAACTCTCTCTCCTTTCTTTCTTGTTCCATTCCCTCTTCAAGACAAGGAATTGCTACATATCATACATCTTTCCTTGTTCTACAGTTAAATTTCACATCTATTGATCTGAAGTAGGTGTGGAGGGACTATTTTAGAAATTGAAAATCACAAACGCCCTGAGGGAAAAGCCAGGGTAAATTAAGAGCTCACTTTGTGAACTTCCCTTCTTTCAAGGATGGTAGCCATTTAAGACATGCCTACATTGATTCTCCAGTGCCTTTAAAAGCTATTTTATATATTTTGGGCAGCTTTAATAGTTAATTTTGGTGGGAAGTTAGTCCAATGCAAGCTACAAAATCATGGACAGTTAATCCGTTCCCTGTTTTCTTGACCTTTGATAATAATGTCATTATTTTCTAGTGTCCTAAGCTAAGAACTCTGAGGCAATATAAGCCCTTCATCAAGAGCAATTAAAACTTATATTTGGTTAATTAACAGAAATTGATTAAAGATCAGAACAACAAGAGAATATTTTTTAAATTTTATTTTAATTAAAAGACAAGTGTACATGTATTTAACAATTGTTTAGTATAGGGTTATGGGTTTTTCTTTCAGTATATATGTGTTGGCTGGAATTTCAAGTCATCTTTCTTGTATAAAACTAATCATAATGCACTAACTACAATTCCCAGTTTGAGTTTTTTTAAGTGCAGCAAGATTTAAAAAAAATACGGCACATTCTAGTGCAAAATCCTTCTATATATTTATTATTTTCTCTAATCTATTACCATTATCCTACCCACATCCATTTTGTCAGCAATTTTTTTAGCAAATTTCCTTTATTTCAATTTTCTAAAATATTTGAATAGTTTTCATAAAACAACTTTTTTTTTTCACCTTTCTTTCAGTGGTCTGAACTGGGCAGGGGAAAGTGCAGTTTACCACTAGAAACAGAACTAAATATTAGTGAGCACTAGAAGAAGTACAGCTGCCTAAAAATACTTAGAACAGGACTTCTACTTCCAGGGAAATGTAGTAGATGTACTTTTCTATTCCCCCACTAAGTATAACTAAATCCCTAGACATTATTTATAAAACAAAACTAAGAATACTCTGAAAGGTGGAGAGAGAAGGAGGCAGGCTAGCTAAAGATTTCAGGATCTGAAGAAGAACATGGTGGTGAGTTCCTTGGGTTGTCTTTTTGGGTTATATATATAGGGTTGCTATGAGTTGGAATTGACTTGATGGCAAGCGGTTTGTTTTTTTTGTACCAGACATGGAGCCAAAGAAGCCAGCAATTTGGAAACACCAACGGGAACAGACAAAATTAATTAATTAATTGAATGTCCCAATAAAAGCCTGTTACCTCTAGCCAGAGAACCAGGAAAGGGACAGCGTAGCAAGAGAGAAAATTTTTAGACAATAACCACTCTACTCTACCTCAATACCATACAAAAAACTGTTGCTTCACCCCATCCATGCCAGGCTGAGTGGGGAGTCTAGATTTCTACATTCTCAAGGTTATAACAAGGTGCCCCAAATTCCCACTGAGATGCTCTCAGAACAGGCAAAGTAGGGAGCCAGAACTTTCATCCCTGCTGGACAGTAATGATTCCTCAGTATGATGCCAGTGAAAAGCACATGGGTAGCCTGGGTTTCCATCCCTACTTGGAAGTAATGAGGTATACCTCCCCCCCAAACCGCCACTATGGTGCTGTCAGATGAAGTTTAGGGGAGAGTGAGGACATTCACCTCTGCTCAACAGTAGCAAGGCTGCTGCCTCCGACTCCATGGTGTCAGTGGAGATCATGTGGGAAGCCAGAAGTCACCCCCTCATCCAGCAGTAACAAAGAGTTCTCCACCTTGAGTGTCAACAGAAGCAAAGTGGAGAACCTGGATTTCTACCTCTACCTGACAGTAAACAAGATGGCAGCGCCTCTCCCCATGCCTGAATTGTGTAAGAAAAAACCAGCTAAAACAGAAGGTTAAATAAGATACAAAGTCATATAACATCAAAAGAAAATGCCAAGTTTCAATCAAAAATCATTTGTCATACCAAGTGCCGGGAAGATCTTAAACTGAATGATAAAAAGACAGTCAATAGATGACAACAGCAAGATGACAGACATGTTAGAATTATCTCACAAAGATTTTTAAGCAGTCATAACAAAAATGCTTCAATGAGCAATTATGAGCATGCTTAAAACAAACAGAAAAATAGAAAACTTCAGCAAAGAAATACAGAGCCTCAGCCAAAAAAAAAAAAAAATACAATAATCAAAATTTTAAAACCTCAGTGTATGGGCTCAACAGCAGAACAAAAGGGGACAGAGGAAAAATAAACAAACTGGAAGACAGAACAATAGAAATTAACCAATATGAACAACAGACGAAAAAAATTAACAAAGCTTCAGGGACCTGTGAGACTTTAAGAAAAGCTCTAACGTTCATGTAATAAAAGTCCTGGAAGGAGAGAAGAAAAATTGGGGGGGGGGGGGGACTGAAAAACTAGTCAAAAAAATAATAGCTGAAAACCTCCCAAATTTGACAAGAGATATAAATATTCAGATTTAAGAAGCTGAGCAGACCCCAAACAGCCTTCAACCAAAGAAACACATGCCAAGGCATACTATAATTAAACTTCTGAAAACTACAGAACAATATCCCTTATGAATGTAAATGTAAATATTCTCATGAAAATACTAGCAAACCAAATTCAGAAGCATATTAAAAGGATTACATATGATGACCAAGTGGGATTTATCCCAAGAATGCAGAAGTGTCTCAACATAAGAAAATCAATTAGGGGGACCTCATACCACCAAGAAAGAAGCACCAGGAGCAGAGCACGTCCTTTAGACCTGACGTTCCTGCACTGAGATGCTCCCAGACCAAGTGAAGACTGATGACAAGGACCTTCTTCCAGAGCTAATGGAGAGAGAAAGCCTTCCCCTGGAGCTGACATCCTGAATTTGGACTTGTAGCCTACTGGAGTGTGAGAGAATAAATTTCTCTTTGTTAAAGCCATCCACTTGTGGTATTTCTGTTATAGCAGCACTAGATGACTAAGACAGAATTTGGTACCTAGATAGTGGGGTGCTGCTCTAACAAATACCTAAAATGTGGAAGCGGTTTTAAAACTGTGAATAGAGGTGCGACAGTGGCAGAGGACCAGCAGCAGCAGAACCAGGAGACCAGCGTGGGACAGTGCTGGAGCCAACCCACTGAGCGAGAGAGCTGACTGCCTGTGTGCAGGAGGCTTCCTGACGGAGTGGGGTGCCTTCCGGGCACTTATCAGTGGAGCCAGGCTTACCAACCCATGAAGCAAGACAGCTGGGTGCCCGTGTGTACAAGGCCTCCTGGCGGAGTAGGGTGCCTCTGAGCACTTACCGGTGGAGCTACAGAACACTGGCACACTTGCCCAAGCAGGGCAGATGCAGGTGTGAGGCCTGAGGGCCAAGAGGCCAAGAAACCAGGAAGCAGAAGCTGAAGAGACAAGGAACACAAGAGGCCGAGCTGCCTCAGTCTCAAAAGGTATGGCCAGGACCTCAGGGGTTTCAAAGGGTGGAGCCATGGTCTCTGGTGTTTCTAAGGGTGGAGTTGCCACTCATATGGACTAGGAGAATGGTGTACGTAAAGCCAAGGGAGCAGAGTTGCTGTCCCAGTGGGCCTAGAAGGCAGAGCTGAAGCCCAGGGCCGAGGGGCCTCCACTCAGAATCTGGAGAGTGTGGCCAATACCTAGAGTCTGGAGGGCAGGGCCACTGTGTAAACTGTCTCAGAGAACAGACGTTTACTTTCAAAGCCTTGAGGGCTAACGTAATGTGTTCTGCTGACTTGCTTGGTGCCTGTTATCCTTCTTTTCCTCCAGTTTCTCCCATTTGTAATGAAAATGTCTAACTTGTGCCTGTTCTGGCATTGTACCTTTGGAAGCAGATAACTTGTATTCTAGATTTCACAGACGAAGAGGAATTTTTTAATTGTGGACTTGGAGTTAAGGCTTTTGCTATGATATGATGGAGTGAATATGTTTTGCATCTCACAAGGATGTGATTTTTTGGGGCCAAAGGGTGGAATGGCATGGATTGAATTATGTCCCCCCAAAAATGTGTGTATCAATTTGGCTGGGCCATGATTCCCTGCATTGTGTGGTTGTCCTCCATTTTGTGATTGTAATTTTATGTTAAAGAGGATTATGGAAAGATTGTATAACACCCTTACTGAGGTCACATCCCTGATCCAATGTAAAGGGAGTTTACAAGAGATAAAAGGAAAGTGAAGCAAGCAGAGAGTTGGGGATCTCATACCACCAAGGAAGAAGCACCAGGAGCAGAGCACATCCTTTGGACCTGAGGTTTCTGCAGTGAGATGCTCCTAGACCAAGCGAAGACTGATGACAAGGACCTTCTTCCAGAGCTGATGGAGAGAGAAAGCCTTCCCCTGGAGCTGACACCCTGAATTTGGACTTGTAGCCTAATGGACTGTGAGAGAATAAATTTCTCTTTGTTAAAGCCAAAAATAAAGAAAGAAAATCAATCAATGTAATAAACCACATAAGCAGAAAGAATTTACATGCTGAAAACTAACCAATCCTGATGAAAGAAATCAAAGAATATCTAAATAAATGGAGAGACATATCATGTTCATGGATTAGAAGACTCAATATACTAAAGATATAAATTCTCTCCAAAGTGATATACAGGTTTAACGCAATCACTATCAAAATCCCAGGAGGAATTTATGTGGATACAAATGAGATTTTTTAAAAAAATTATATGAAAAGGCAAAAGAAGTAGAATATCTAAAACAACTTTGAAAAAGAACAATAAAGTGTGAGGAATCAGTCGATCTGATTTCAAGACTTATGTAGCTAAAGTAATCAGAACTCTGTGGTATTTGTGGAAAGATAGACCCATGAGTCAAAGGAACAGAACAAAGCACACAGAAATAGGCACACACAAACACGCTCAACTAATTTTTGATAATGATTCAAAAGTAATTCAATGGAGAAAAGACAGCCTTTTCAACAAATGGTGCTGAAGTAATTGGACATCAATAAGAAAAAAAAAAAAAAAGAACTTGAGCTAAGTCTCACACATTATACAAAAATTAACTAGTATGGATCACAGACTTACACATAAAATATAAAACTAAAAAACTTTAGGAAAAAAACACAAGGGAAAATCTTTAGGATTTAGGGCTAGGCAAAGAGTTCATAAATGTGAAACCAAAGGCATGATCCATAAAAAGAAAAACTGGTAACTTGGGCTTTAACAAAACTGAAAACTTTTGCTCTGCAAAAAACCCTATTGTGATGGTTAAGATTGTGTGTCAACTTGGCTGGCCCACGATTCTCAGTGTTTATATGTGATCAGTCCCATGACAGAATCTGCTGTGAGTAGCCAATCTGTTGAAAGGGAGTTTCTTTGGGGTGTGGCCTGCATCTGAATATAAGCAGACCTTCTGGCTTTTTCGCTCACTCTTGATCCTGTGGCTGCCTCCTGTTTGTCTGACCTCCGGTTCTTGGGACTTGAGCTATCAGCTTATCTGCCGATCTTGGGATTCGTTGACCTTCACAGCCTGTGAGTAGGAGACCTGCTCTCCGATCTGCCGATCTTGGGTTCGCCAGCCCCTGCAGCTATGTGAATTGAGAGAAGCCTCTATCCTGAACCATGGACTTGGATGTTCCAGCCTCTACAATCGTGTGAGCCTTTACCTTGTTATAAAATCTCTCTATATATGTATTTATATGCTTTACTGGTTTTGCTTCTCTAGAGAACCCAGCCTAAGACACCTATTAAAAGGATAGGAAAACAATCTACAGAATGGGAGACAATATTTGCAAACTGCATATCTGACAAAAGACTATATAGAACATATAAAATATCTAGCATATATATATCTTTATATATTCTAGACAAAACTCAGCAGTAAAAAAGGAAATAATCCAATTAGACATGGGCAAAAGACATGAAGAGGCATTTCACCAAAGAAAATATACAGCTGAAAAGACGTTCAACATCATCAGTCATTAGTGAATACGAATTAAAATTACAATGAGGTGTCTCTACATACCTATCCAAACGGCTAAAATAAAAAAACGGTGACAACACCGGTGAGGATGCAGACAAACTGGCTCATTCACGTGTTGCTAAACGCCCATTGCTATCAAGTCGATTCCGACTCATAGTGACCCTATAGGACAGAGTAGAACTACTCCACAGAGTTTCCAAGGCTGTAATCTTTATGGAATCAGACTGCTACATCTTTCTCCCACAGAACTGCTGAGTGGGTTCAAACCACCAACCTTTCGGTTAGCAGCTGAGTGCTTTAAGCACTGTGCCATATAAAGTGTTCTCCAGCCACTCTGGAAAACAATGTGGCAGTTTCTTAAAAACACTAGATATCCAACCTACCACCCATTGCCGTCAAGTCGATTCCGACTCATAGTGACCTTATAGGACAGAGTAGAACTGCCCCTATAGGGTTTTCAAGGCTGTAATCTTTACATGGGCAGACCACAAGGTCTTTTTTTCTTTTGAAGCAGGTGGTGGGTTCCGACCAACAACCTTTCGGCTAGCAACTGAGTGTTTAACCACTACATCACCAAGTCTCCTTCCAACTACCACACAACACAGCAACTGAACTCCTGGGCATTCAACCCAGAGAAATATACTTATGTTCACACAAAAACCTGTACATAAACGTTTATAGCAGCTTTATTCCTAATAGCCCCAAGGTGGAAACAATCTGCAGGTCCTTCAACAGGGGACTGGGTAAACAAACTGTGGTACATTCATATGATGAAATACTACTTAGCAATACAAAAGTACAGACTATTGATACATACAACATCCTGGATGAATCTCCTGAGAATCTTGCTGGAGGGTGTGGGTAAGGCCAATCCCAAAAGGTTACATACTGTATGATTCCATTTATGTAACATTTTTTAAATGACCAAATTACAGAAATGGAGGACAGATCAGTGCTTGCCAAGTACTCAGAAGAGAGTAGGAGTGGGAGGGACATGGGTATGCCTATAAAAGGGCAACAGAGGGATTCTGTGATGATGGAAGCATTCTGTATCTTGATTGTATCAATATCAATATCCTGGTTGTGATATTACACTGTAGTTTTACAAGACGTTACCATTGGGAGAAACTCGAAGAAAGGTACACAGGATCTCTCTGTATTATTTCTTACAACTGCCAATGAATCTACAAGGTCACAAAATAAAAAGTTTAATAATAATAAAGAAAAAAACTTAGAAATGGCAACAGCCTTCATAGTGGGTTCCCTGCTACTAGTTTCTCTCTATCCTCCTCTATCTTCCACACTGATGACAACAATTACCTTCCTAGGAAACAATGCTTGTCATGTCCCTCTCCTTCCTGGAGACCTCTTGGGTGTACAGTACCAAGATACTAATATATTAGATTGGCACGTTAGATACTAGTATATTAGAGTCACACAATGGCCCTGATTTCTCTCTCCAGCCTTACCTTCCACAATTCTCATCCATATATCCTGAGTTTACGGTCATTTTATCCTTCAAAAACTATGGCCATAATACTCAAGGGCTTTAAGTTTTAGAAGGACCTGGGCAAATATTTAAGAAATCCTGGTGGTGCAGTGGTTAAGCACTCAGCTGCTAACTGAAAGGTCTGCAGTCCCTAAATCTGCTTCCATGAAGGTTACAGCCTTGGAAACCCTATGGGGTAGTTCTACTCTGTCCTACAGGGTCTCCATGAGTCAGAATCGACTCGACAGCAACGAGTTTTTCAGGCAAATATTCGATACTTCAAAATAAATTCCCTGGATCAAAAATATGAAAACACAGCTAGAAATTTAAAATTAATAAATGTTAAATTAAATTTTTATAAAATGTGATGTTATGTCAACTTCATTAATTGTTAACTTTAGTATTTATAAAATATTCATTATTTTTGAAAATTTGTAGGTTAGATTTTCTTCCCTCAGAAGAATTCCCAGGTATGCATGATAATTGCAGAAAAATCATAGCCAATTAAATCACAGTAAATTAGATACACTACTTTGAGCCAAATACTCTTAAAGTTATAAAACACATTTTAAATTCTTTTTAGCAAGAAAATCATGTTTTATGTGGGAAGCAGGTGCATTTTAACATATTTGATATGATGGTGTCTGTGTGTGTGTGTGTGTGTGTGTGTGTGTGTGTGTACGTGCACTTTTGTGCTCCAAAAGTAAGAGGGCCTAAGGGTCTATGGTGATTAAACATGGCTTTGCTGAGCACCTTGATAATACTTAGATACGTGACCCTTTGCCGTGCTATTCTCTATGCCTGGAATACTTTCCCTCTTTTATTCATCCAGCAAATTCCTATTCTCATTTCAAGATCCTGTTCAAATTTTACTTCCATCTTAAAGCCTACCCCCGACTTAAGTACTCTGTCTACACTTCCCTAATATCACTTATGGATGAAGCCCTGGTGGCACAGTGCTCGGCTGATAACCAAAAGGTAGGAGGTTCGAATCCACGAGCTGCTCCACAAAAGAAAAGATGTGGTAGTCTGCTCCCATAAAGATTACAACCTTGGAAACCCTATAGGGAAGTTCTACTTTGTCCTATAGGGTTGCTATGAGTCAGAATTGATTCAACGGCAACTGACTGCTAACCATCAGCTCCACAGAAGAAAGGCCTGGCGAACTGCTTCTTTAAAAATATTATAGCCAAGAAAACCCTACAGAGCAGTTCTGCTCTGTAACACACGGGGTCACCATGAGTCAGGGGCCTAATCAACAGCAGCTAACCATAACAACATCATCATTTATATTCAAGTTAATTCACCAGGTGGTATAGAGACCTATTAAAAGTATACGTCCTGGAACTGGACAGCTTGGGTCTGCCACCCAAATTAAAAATACTTCTGTTTTTATATTCCCAGCATCAGTACAAAGTCTAGTTCATAGTCAAACTTAAAAAATAGTTGCCGAGTAAGTAAATTGCTTAAGGAACTGGAAATGAGGTGTGTCATATGTGATGTCACACACACACAATCACAAATAATTTTATAGAAAGATAAACTTATACACAGTCTGTAAAAGAGTGGTATAAACTTAGGATTTACCTTGAGGTATACTTGGTGCTCTTTGCTTTGGGACAGCTTCTGCATTTTCATTTTCTACTAGAAGATTTTCTAGAAAAAAGAAAAAATGGGGAAAACTTTTGGATACTTGTAAAAATTTATGTGGAGGGTGCTATGACTCCATTATAATTGTCCATCCATTAATGAACTGGAAGTACCCATGGGAATGTGCCCACAGAGGCATCTATCAGCATTGATATTCTGCTTCTAGAGCTCATCTAGACCACCTTCTGAATGATTGCTCAATCCCACTGCTTCTTTATATTAGGTTTTCTGCTCCTTAAAACTCGTTGTCTGGTTCCCTGCCACCACCATCTTAATGGAGTACCCAGTTTGGCCTTGGCAGACCTGCAAGGTCAAGGCTTCTGTATTTGCCCCCTGGCCCATTTATTAAATAAAGGTACAGGCAAAAAGCGATCCCACCTTCCCAGCCACAAACCCAAGGGGCCATCATTTGCATGCATTCCTCCTCTCCCCTTTGCTGTACTTGACCCCCATCTTTATAGACCATGTACAGATTTATTTACCTATAACAGACTGTCTTTGAGGTTTTCTTGGTAAAACTGGTATTGGTATGCCGGTGGGACCAGGAAATTCACTAATAGTTAATACCACAGGAGTATTTCGTTGTAAGTGGTCAGACCACTGTCTTTCTGGTTTAGGAGATGTAACACTAGGTAGAGGGCTTAGCATTGCTGTACTTAAATCTATCGGGGGGATCTCAGAAGGATAGCTCATACTCTTTGGTGGATACTCAACGTGAACATCGACTTTGGTGGTGATAAGTGGGCAAGGGGCACTTAAAGGTTTGGAGAAATCTGAAGTAAGAATTAAGATGTCTTTAAGCCTTGTATCAACATAAATCCTTTCTAATTTGGGTGGCCGTCTCTTTGACTTTCTTAAACTTTCCATTTGACTTCTTTCTTTCCCAAAAACTCGAGCTGAAGCCGAACGAAAACTTGGAAAAAATATGGAACCACGAGCAGTATCTGGAATGTGCAAACCCACATCCTGTATATATTTTTTAGGTGTTGTAATAGGTTTTATAAGAGTCACTTTTTCTTGTATATGATGATCAAGAAAGAGGGTTTGGACACTGATAAGGGTTTGTGATTGGTTTCTTGAAGCTGTATCAGGAATAATAGTTGTATTTTCTTTAACTGGAGTGGTTTCATCTTGAGCGACCTCTACATCTGGTGGTTCAGTTTCAATGGTCTTGGCTGACCCAGAAAAAGCAAAAAAGCATAATTAGATTTTATTTATCAAAGTATCAGGGACAAGACTATTCACATCTTAGTATTCATAGCTTTCCTTTACCTACCCACCCCTCTCTCACTTTCTAAAGAGGTTTCTGTATATACTTGCTCAGCTGACCAGGACTTTTGTTGAGCTAACTGGGATAAAGCTTAAGGGAACTGGAGAAGTAAAAAAACCTAAATTGTGTTATATTTTGAAAGGGCAGGTAGCTACTATTGAAAAAAGAGAATTGATGGAGAAAGGAGTGGTAAATAAAGAGAGATTTTTGAGTAGATTCCGCAAAAACTCTGGGGATATGGACAGGTTAAAAAGCGATTTCAATGTTCTATATCCTACTTTAGTGAGAAGCATCTGGGGTCTTAAAAGCTTGTGAGCAGCCATCTAAGATACTCCATTGGTCTCACCCTGTCTGGAGCAAGGGAGAATGAAGAAAACAAAAGACACAAGGGAAAGATCAGTCCAAAGGATTACTGGACCACAAGTACCACAGCCTCCACAATACTGAGTCCAGCACAACTAGATGGTGCCCAGCTACCACCATCGACTGCTCTGACAGGGATCAAAATAGAGTGCCCCAGACAGAGCTGGAGAAAAATGTAGAATAAAATTCTAACTCACACACACACACAAAAAGACCAAATTTACTGGTCTGACAGAAACTGGAGAAACCTCAAGAGTATGGCCCCGGACACCCTTTTAACTCAGTACTAAAGTCACTCCTAAGGTTCACCCTTCTGCCAAAGATTAGATAGGCCCATGAGAAAAAAAAAAGAGACTAAATGGGCACACCAGCTTGGGGCAATGACAAGAAGGCAGGAGGGGGCAGGAAAGCTGGTAACAGGGAACCCAAGGACAAGGGCAGAGTGTTGACATGTCATAGGGTTGGAAACCAATGTCACAAAACAAAATGTGCATTAATTGCTTAATGAGAAACTAATTTGCTCTGTAAAACTTCAACTAAAATACAATTTAAAAAAGTGATTTCAATCAAGTTTTGCTATTTATCATGCACCATAATTCTGTCTCATTTGATACTCTGGGTGAAGATTCAGATTTCTTTTCAATGCCTGTTTGGATGTCAGACTGCTGTGTCTTTTGAACATGACATTCTGACACCGGTTACACGAATAAATATTTCTTTCTTTCGTAGGTCTAGAAAATGCAGTATACCTGCATTCTTGGGTACCTCACTATATCAAGCTTGCCTTCTCTTTCCTATGTGAGAGAATGTTGAATGATACCTTTTCTCTTGTCTCAACTGAGTACAATAAATGGCGAGTATCTCTACATCCTAATGAGGAAAGAATAGATTCATCAAGGCAGAACTTGCAAAGAGATGGCCAAAACAAATCCTTCAGCCCTTAGCTCGTCACCCTGCTGTTGTCCATATATAAGAGATGGCTAGAGATTGATCTGATTGAGCGTTTGCTACTAACTGAAAGTTGGTGGTTCGAACCCACCCAGAGGCACCCGGGAAGAAAGGTCTGATGGTCAGCTTCCAAAAGGTCACAGCCATTGAAAACCCTACGTGCAGTTTAACTCTGAAATACACGGGGCTGCCGTGAGTTAGAACTGACCCCAGGGCAACTGGTTTGGTTTTTTGGTTAGAGACTGATCTGGGTTCAGAAGTAGAATTTATCCTGAAGAGAGCTCTTGGAGCACTAAGCTTTTCCTTGTTCCAACCCTCCCGTGGTGGGTGAAGGAGAAGGATTTCCCCCACTGCAAACCAAGTGAGGGGGCCTCTCAGAGAACCACTTGTGGAGTATAGGGGTATCCACCACAGGAGACAATAACATCTCACCACACCCCTACTCACCTCCCCTACTGATACATGCAGAATGGCACAATGCTGTTTCCCAACTGGAGCAAGGTAAGAAAAACCAGCTGCTGTCGAGTCCATTCTGACTCAAGGCAACCCCATGTGTGTCAGAGTAGAACTGTGCTCCACAAGATTTTCAATGGCTGATTTTTTGGAAGTAGATCACCAGGCCTTTCTTCTAAGGCACCTCTGGGTGGACTCAAACCTCTAACCTTTCAGTTAGCACATTAACCGTTTGCACCACCCAGGGACTCCAAAAGTAGGAGACAGCAGAAACAAAATAGGCACAAGATATGCCAAAAGCAGAAGGATTAATCAGGGATGCATTCTGGAGAGAAATCTCCTGAGGTTACACATCTCAGAAAGAGCCAGCATAGGAAACTTCACGTGGGTGACAGGCATACCCTAACAGGGTAACGAACATGGGGAGAGGCAGGATCTGTTTTTGCTCACTGTTATATCCTAACATTGTGCTCAGTATACTTGTAGAATTGAATTGGATGTTATCTTCTTATAACAAACATTTGCAAGTTAATGGCTATCAGTGAGTGTTTTTAACTATTGCCAATTCTGAAATGTACAGGTAATTTCTATAAACAGCACATAAACGTTAATACACATATCTGATTAGTACACATACCTGTATGGGTTTTCTTCTTATATAACGGCAGCTTAGGGAGTTTGGGAGGTAAGGGTCTTCGAAAAAGTGTTGAGTGCTTTTGCATCTTAATTAATAGTAAGCACTGTTCTTCGTAACTATTGGTTAAGTGAGCATTAAAAAAATTTTTTTTAATATGTTTGAAGAATTGTCCCTGAAAAACAATTCATTAGAATCTAGATTACATCTTGATGAAAATCTTCCTGAGCTAATTCTCTACTGAATCCAAACAGAATCCTTTATAAGAAAGAGTCAAAATATAATTCTTAAAAACTTTTTGAAAGAATTCAGATAAAATTTAGGTTTGTAATTACTACAGAATTTTAAAATATGTGTAACTATCCAAGACCACTCTAAAATTTTCCATGTTACTAAAAAATTCAATCTGCCAATGCTATTGCAGCTAGTAAGCACTCATTTTCCAGAACGGTCAAAAAGACTATTTTTTTTCCTTACCTGCAAAATATTTAAATTTGGGAAAGTGCTTGGTCAAAAAGATAAAGAAGGAAAGATTTCCATTATTTAAGCCTCTGAAGTTCCACCATTAACAAGTAAGTTGTTTTCTTTCTATAATAATGACTTGTTTAAATTTCAACCACCATAGTTGGACTATAACTATTTAATCCAAAACAAGATGAGCTTCAATATAATGAAATTTCCCAGGATCGCTCTCCCAATTAGCACTGTTTAGAACTGGTGCCAGAATATGGACCCAAGTTGCAAGCTTAGTTTGCAGGGCAACATAGAAGTGCCCCTGGCACGTCACTGTTCCGTTGACAACTAGAAGGGAACGCTCCGGAGCTGCACTAACGGGACATTTATCCCCTTGTGACAACTTTGCACACAGGAGCTCATTTTTCTCACTTTACCACTTCACTCATTTTTTACCACTTGATGCCGGTAATTTTCCTTCTATAGCATCCGAAGGGATGCTTGCGAAGCTTTGGACTCCTACTCTACCCTTAGGGCAATCAGCCGCTTCTGAAACCAACCAGCTTTTCGTCTTCCCTCTCCTTTTCCTCGGACTCTTAGGCAGCGAGGTAAGGGTCAAGTGAGGTCGCGGAGTTTTCTCCAGGATGCTGCCTTGACCACTCGAACCCCCGGCAAGATGTGACTACATGCCCAGAAGACAGACCCCAGAAACCGGAGGTCGTAAAACCGCCTCCTACGGGCGCACTCTCTTGCCCGCCCAGGGGATGCGCAGGCGCCGGCGGGGCGGTTCGGGGAAGGCGGGGCCGTGCGGGGAGGCGGGGCCGTGCGGGGAGGCGGGGCCGTGCGGGGAGGGCGGGGCCGGGGCCTGGGCCGGGGCCGTGCGGGCCAGGGGCGGGGCCGGGGCGGAGACAGGCGGAGCCGGGGGGCGGGGCGGGCGGGGCAGGGGGCGGGGCGGGGCGGGGCGGGCGGGGCCGGACAGGGCGCGCGCCCGTGGAGCCCCGCGGAGCCGGCTCCGACTGAGGGCGCGGCGCACGCAGCGCCCACTCGCCTTCTTATGCAGCTGTGTGGGGCTGCCCGGGAGCCTGCGGGCAGAAGCCACCTCCACATGCACCTGCTGTACGGAACTCCGTGGTGACAATCGTTATTACTACTATTATTCTTAATGACAATGACCACTATTATTTATAGTCTTCTCGGTTACATGCTGCTTAACTCTTATCTAGGGTCTGGGCTGGCATTTCTTGATGCTGCACTTTTGCGCGGCAGAGTCCGTTGCTAGTTTTGCAGTATCCCGGAAAAGCGCACATTGTTTTCCTTCTGTTTCTTTAATGCAACCGATTTTGCCTTTCTCTTCTTTAAAGTTCCTGATTGAAGAGGAGCTCTGTAGGAATAAGGGGACTAGGGGTCCAGGTTGCTTTAGAAACCCATTTCTCATTGTCATAGTCATTTGTTGTGATTATCGTATTGTAGCTTTTCTCCTCTGTCATGGTGTTGATGAACCTGTACGTACAGTGTACGTACGCACAGTGACCGTTTGTGTTTGCACGTATGTGTATGTTTCTCTGGAGATTTGAGGGAGAAAGAGAATTTATTGGGTAGACGTGTAAATCCCAACTCGGACAGTAAAATATATGGGCATTCCTTCTTTTTTTTTTTCATATAAGTGCAGGTGCAGGAACTTTAGTAACAGATGTTGGAAGATGAGCGACTTCTGTATAATATAGTTCTAGTTTTCAGAATCTTTCAAAATTTATGTCGTAATCAAGCCCTCCATTTTCTGCTTAGAAGCAAGTATATATTTTTAAATAACAATGAAAGAAATGAAAACGTAAAAGTCATGCCTCTATTTCGTCAGACTCTGGGAAATAAGCAACTTATTTTCCTTTAGGGTATTAAATGTAGGTTCCCCACCCACCCCCACCCCCACCTTGTATGATTACCGTGTCCTGATTAGATTGCTGCCCCAAATCATGGATTTATCTCACCTTTGCTTGTGTCTGCTTCATAGATTGATTACCTTCTCAGACAGACAAAAACGCTGACCACGAATGGCAAATCCAATTGTTAGGTTTTTGCGTCACGTAATAAATATATGTTGTATCTGATGTTGCAGCATTCATAGGAAATTGTGTGTGTGAACTCGACGCTTGTATTTTTAGTTCATTTAATATATTTGTGCATATTTTGTACGTGTGAAGAATGTTTACATTCTTAAGCATAAAAATGTGTAAGTGCCAATATGTAAATTGGGCCAGGTTCCTATGCTCTTAAAAGACTTTTGCACCACGAGAACTACTGGAATTCAGTTTTACTGACCAATGCATGGCCTTGAAAATTTGGGCTTAGTAGTGCAAAGTCAAAATCTAGGCAATGTACTTATCAATATATATTTCTGAAATGCTTTGTCATACATGGAATCAGGCATCAGACTTTATTCCCTGAAGATTTCTTCTAGCAAGTACCAAGCCAGAGCCTAATATTTTGTTTTCTACTGCTATTTCTACTACTTAGCAGCAAACATTTAAGTAAATGAGATTATTATTATGAAAAGGAAATCCAAGGCTTGGTGTGTTTTATATGTATATATCAGTTATTCTAACACATCTTACATGCTTCATCTATAGAAATGAGGTGCAAATGTCGGATGGATTTAGAAAGCACCAATCTAATTCGACTTGGATTATTTTATTGCATATTATATTTTGAAAATTAATATCAATACCTCGATTTTCTTTCTTTCTAAAATATGTCTCTTTGAAAGAAGGTAGCTCCCTCTTTGACTGTAAGGGTCTATTTTATCAATTGTACAGTACAGTCAGCCTACTTATTTGTCCCATCAGCTTTGCAGTTTGGCACAACCATGTGAAGCTTGTCAAAGAGAACCAAATCGCTTTTGCTCTATTAGCAGATTGCATTAGGCCAGGGTAATGGTGAGCGCCAAAACTGTATATCCTGCTTTTTTTTTTTTTTTTTTTTTTGATGTTGCTAAAATGAGATAAAAGCCTTATATGAAGGCAACCCTAGGCACCTCACAGGTAATGTTACTGATCTTCTTCGTGAGTACGGGCTGGCTTGGGGAACCTCAGATTTGATATTGGCAAAGGACACAGGCAGCTCTGTCGTAGAAATTTTTGCCAGAAATCTTCACTTTTTTTAAATATACCTCCCTTTTCCTACTTAAATAAATAGGAGAAAATATTATTAAAATATAAAGTTAAAATATAGTATTTAAAATATGTTATATATTAAAATAAGGAGCCCTGGTGGCACAGTTGGGCTGCTAACCAAAAGGTAGGCAGTTCAAATCCACTAGCTGCTCTTTGGAAACCCAATGGGGCAGTTCCAGTCTGTCCTATAGGGTCGCTATGAGTCAGAATCGACTCGATGACAACTTTTTTTTTAATATACTAAAATATAAAAACAAATATCTTTTTCATTTTAAACAGGTCAGAGTTTTTCTAAACAACTGGGTAAATGTGGATTTAATTCAACATTTTACCTTATTGAAATAACTAGAGTAATTGTGCTTTTGTGCTCATATTAGTTTTTCAAAGTTCCTTCAGAAAATTAATAGTTATTTTTGAGTGCACTTTGGGTAAACTGATGAGTTTCCAGGGTAAGACTAGGGCACTAAAATGCTTTTGAGGAACAGGTATTTTCTTGGTCTGAATTAACCAGACTGCCTGTTTATATTAATTATTTACTGAGAAATGTCCTTAGACGTCACCAGTCACAAAGGCTTAAATGTAAACATTTATTTCGTGGTTTTTTTTTTTTTTTTGTTATCACCTATGGAACAGTTTTATGCTTTCTTAAATGCTAATAAAGATATTTTGAAGAAGCTGCTTTTTACCCTTCATATCTCACTGTAATGGCAAAACCTCACTCCGGTTCTTAAAGATTTTTTGGCTAGTTATTTCTTTTTATCTTTCAAGATGATAGTTACTTCTCCTCCTTTGTGTGAACTAAAGGTCCTGGGATTACTTTCAAAGAGAACGAATAATAAGTAAATGTCACGCAACCTACATCACAGAATTAAAGGAAATATTCTCAAACATAATGAAAGGACAACATCTATTTGTTTTAAAAAGTGTATTAATTTGGCAGAAGTTGTGTGATAGATATATTTATCAAATGGCAAAAAAAAAAAAAGAGTATCTGCTGAGGCTGGTATGTACAACCAAACACCTCATGAGATTTGTTTCCTTGGTTTTGAGATTTAGGGTCATGGCTTCATGGGACATTCCAGTTAATTAACTGAATTAGTGCTTCTGTGCTGCTTCCTAGTTCATTGCATCTTGCCTGGGGAGTTAAAGGCCTGCAAGTAGCCATCCAAGGCACAACAATTGGTCCCTATTTACTTGGAGCAAAAGAGGAAGAAGAAGAGTCGGAAATAGGAGGAGGATATGGAATGTGTGGCTTATTGTGCCCCTGAACAACTGCTTCCTTTGTCAAGAAATCAGAAGAGCTGGATGCTGCCCAGCTACCATTACTAAACATTTTGATAAAAAATTCCATAGAAGAATACTGATCAAAATGGGGAAAATTCAGAACAGAATTTAAAATTCTCATGAACTGTAGACTTTCTGGAGCCATGGAGGGTAGATAAACCCCTGAAACTATTGCCATGAGATAATCTTTAAACCTTAAACCAAAAATATCCCCTGCAGTCATCTTAAAATCTAACAATAGTTTAGCTTAACTAGTGAAAAAGGTCTGCCTTGAGCTTTATGCTCTTGTAAGAACTATCTTTATAGGATCAAATTGACAACAGCAACTTGAAAGATTAGATAGGAACTGTCATAGACTGAATTGTGTCCCCCCAAAATATCTGCCAACTTGGCTATGTCATGATTCCTAGTGTTGTATGATTGTCTACCATTTTGTCATCTGATGTGATTTTCCCTATGTGTTGTAAATCCTATCACTGTGATGTTAATGTGATGGATTAGTGGCAGTTATATTGATGAGATCTACAAGATTAGATAGTGTCTTTGAAATATAAAAGAGAGAAGCAAGCAGAGAGATATGGCGGACCTCATACCACCAAGAAGGCAGCACCAGAAGCAGAGTGCATCCTTTGGACCTGAGGTTCGTGCCCTGAGAAGCTTCTAGTCCAGGGGAAGATTGAGGACAAGGACCTTTCTCCAGAGCTGACAGAGGGAGAAAGCCTTTCCCTGGAGCCGATGCCCTGAATTTGGACTTGTAGCCTACTCGACTGTGAGAGAATAAATTTCTCTTTGTTAAAGCCATCTACTTGTGGTATTTCTGTTATAGCAGCACTAGATGACCAAGACAGGGACCTTAGGGGGCAGTGAGTTAATGTTAATGAGGGAGGAGCAACTCAGAAAAGGAGGATGAGAATGGTTGCACAGCTAAAAGAATGTAATCATTGTCACTAAATTGTACCTGTAGAAACTGTTGAGCTGGTGTATGTTTTGCTGTGTATATTCTCAACAACAAAAACAAAATAAATAAAATATAGGGGAAAAAGTGTGTTAATGAATTCAGCCATTCATGTTTGAATGATTTATTGGAAACCTACTACGCATAAGGCACTTTGCTAGGTGCTACACTTTAAACAATGATCCCTGGTGTTGCAGTAGTTAAACGCTTGGCTGCTAACCAAAAGATAGGAGGCTCGAACCCATCAGCCACTCCATGGGAGAAGGGACCTGGTGATCTACTCCTGTGAAGATTACATGCAGCCTAGGAAACCCTATGGGGCAGTTCTACTCTGTCCTGTAGGGTCACTGTGAGTGGGAATTGCCTCGACAGCACGCAACAACAGTAAGCTTTAAACTTTATTAATACAACTAACAATTATTAGTTCAAGGCTTTACAATTTTAGACATTGAAGTGAGATTTTAAATCATTTCCAAAAGTTTTACTTATCTATGATTATAGCTACTTGAAGCTTTAAAAGAAATTTAACCATTTTTTATGTTGCCATCGAGTGGATTCTGACTCGGGGCGACCCCATGTGTGTCAGAGTAGAACTCTTTTTAATGGCTGATTTTTTGGAAGTAGAGACAGGCCTTTCTTTCAGGGTGCCTCTGAGTAGACTCAAACCGCCAACCTTTTGATTAGCATCCAGCACATTAACTGTTTGCACCACCCAGAGACTCCTTATTACTCGGATGGAATAGTGTTTGTTACTTACACTCCCCCAAATACTCAGAAACAATTTCATGTTTCCTTAGCTGCAGTGGTCATTTTAGATTGTCTCTCTGGACTTAACTGATGTTAGATAATCAGTATATATTATATAATTGTGTCCTTTCACCAAAAAAAGTTAAATAATTTTTGTTTCCTTAATGTTAGTTCAACTAAACAACATTGCTCTGCATGCAGCGAGTTAATGAAATTTCTCCTCTTTAAGCAAAAGCAATGCCAATGTTGGTTACTTACTGTGTGGAAGGCACTGTTCTAAGTGTTGATTTTACATTTTATCTTACTCCACAAGTATCACATTAATTGAAAATTCTATTACCTGCATAAAATTCCAATCAAAGGCAGCATGGCAGAGTTTAGCTTGTCTCGGTTCAAATCCCCCAGCTGCCACTTGTTAGCTCTGTGCCCTTGGACCTAACGCTTAACCTTTCTAAGCTGCAATGGTTTCCTTACCTGTAAAAGTAAGTTAAAATGATACTAACTCATAGACTGGAGTCCCTGGGTGGTGGAAATGGTTAACAGGCTTGACTGCTAACCAAATGGAGGTTTGAATCCACCCAGAGGTGCCGTGGAAGAAAGGCATGGCAATCTACTTCCAAAAAATCAGCCATTGAAAACCCCATGAAGCACAGTTCTACTCTGACACACGTGGGGTTGCCATGAGTTGAAATTGACTCTATGGCAACTGGTACTTGTAACTCATAAGGTGTTGTGAGAATTTAAAGAGATAATCTGTGTAAAGGGCTTAGTACTGTGCCTGGCACAAAGTGAGCGCTCCGTAGATGTTATTAGAAAACTAAAATAAGAAAATAAATAACTCAAGTTTCCTATCTCCCTTGGCCCTGCTTTATGTGGTGATTCTTGATATGAACAGGAATACGTGGAGAACTAGAGGGTGAATCCTGGGCATGCTTCCATCTGATATCACACCATGTTTGCTAATGTCTCTGTTATGTTGGAGAATTGAGTTCACAGCTCTCTGACTGTGAAGCAAGTGCTGTGCTCTAGACAGAGTCCTGCATTCTGTCACTGGTCCTTATACTCCTCTGGGCTGCAGAGAAACAGCAGGACAGCTCGTGCCTGAAAGAGTCCAAGAACAGCGACATAACTAAGGCCTGGACTCTTCCCTCACGTGAACTGAGTTTGTGAACTCGTGTCAGCACTGACAGAGCTGGGCTGAATCCATGATGAATTTCAACCAGCAACCTAAGGAAGAAAGCCTTCTTGTTCTCCTTGTCCTCTGGGCCGGCTGTGAACCTAGCAAAGGTGTACAGCGTTAAAGGGCACAATGTGAAGCTCCTTTGGATGGCTAGAGGGAAAGGTTATAAAAGCACACACTCTTCCTCAAGTCTTTTTCTACTGTGCACACCAGACTTTGGAAAACTAGTTGAGTTTGTGGAAGCTTCTGGGATTTAGTTTTAAACTTACAAGGTATATGTGCGTGCTCATAAGGTATATGAGCTGCAAGACCTCTGTTCAGCCCTTAATAACCACCTGTAGCATTTAAACCCATAAACCAAGCCAGTTGCTTTTGAGTTGATTCCAACTCATGACAACCCCATGTGTATCAGAGTAGAACTGCTTCAGAGGGTTTTCATTGCTGTGACCTTTCGGAAGCAGATTGCCAGGCTTTTCTTCTGAGGTGCCTCTGAGTGGGTTCAAACTACCAAGCTTTTGGTTAGTAATCGAGTGTTTAACCACTTCCTCCACCCAGGGGCGTCCTTTTAGCCATGTTGTTGTTGCTCTGTGCCATTGAGTCAATTCAAACTCATAGCAACCTTATAGGACAGGGTAGAACTGCATCATAGGGTTTCCAGGGAACAGCTGGTGGATTTGAACTGTTGACCTTTTGCTTCGTAGCCTGAGCTCTTAACCACTTCACCACCAGGGCTCTACCAATCTGATAATGCCCACAGAATTTTAAACTCTCATGAACTCTACACTTTCTGGAGCCATGGAGGGTGTATAAATCCCTGAAACTATTGCCCTGAGATAATCTTTAAACCTTAAACCAAAAATATCCCCTGCAGTCATCTTAAAACCTAACAATAGTTTAGCTTAACTAATTAAAAACGTCTGCCTTGAGCTTTATGCTCTTTAGGAACTATCTACATGGGATCAAATTGACAACCAGCAACTTGAAAGATTGGATAGGAACCTTAGGGGCAGGGAGTTTATGTTAACGAGGGAGGAACAACTCAGAAAAGGAGGGTGAGAATGGTTGCACAGCTGAAAGAATGTAATCAGTGTCACTAAATTGTACATGTGGAAACTGTTGAATTGGTGTACGTTTTGCTGCGTATATTCTCAACAACAACAACAAAATAAATACAGGGGAAAAAGTGTATTAATGAATCCAGTCATTCATTCTAGAATGATTTTTTGGAAACCTGCTATGTATAAAGCACTTTGTAGGTACTAAACTTTAAACAATGATCCCTGGTGTTGCAATGGTTAAACACTTGGCTGCTAACCAAAAGTTAGGAGGTTCGAATCCATCAGCCATGGGAGAAAAGACCAGGTGATCTGTTTCTGTAAAGATTACAGCCTAGGAAACCCTGTGGGGCAGTTCTACTCTGTCCTATAGGGTCAGGATGAGTTGGAATTGACTCAATCGCACACAACAGCAACAAGCTTTAAACTTCATTAATACAACTTACAATTATTAGTTTGAGGCTTTACAATTTTAGACACTGAAATGAAATTTTAAATCATTTCCAGAGGTTTTACTTATCTGTAATTGTAGCTACTTGACCCACAGGTGAGCAGAAATGCTTTGTAATGACTTATTCTTCATCCTTATGCAAATAACAGTTTCTGAGCTGACAGTATGGATAAGATGGATTCACTTTTCAAACCTGTCATTCTGCTTTATGCTCACCATCCTCGTTATTCATAGGTGTAGAGAGGCTAATGCTGTGGGGGCGAGGGAGGGTGGGGAAGAACAGATTGTCTGACTGAGTATGTAGTGGTGCTGTATATTCTCCGTGTTGATGAAGAACTTACATTTCTTAACCAAAACTGGATAAATGGAACCAGTATCAACGTTACGTCGGCGTTTGACGGTTGTGCCACATTTCCAACAATCACAATCCCCCACCCTTATAATTTGTTTTGATGTCAGACATTTTATCAAAGTTGAAATTAATAAGTTTCAGGACCTAGATTCTCCTTTCACCTTGCCCCAGGTAGTCACATGCCTTGATGGTATGGAGAAAGTTCCTTTATTTTCTCTGCTAGTTATTCCTGGTGAGGTAATATCTTCCAAAGGCAGACAATATGGTATCTAGCTCTATTCAGGAGCCACAGGGTAGACAGGTTAGGGCTTTACTCTTCCCTCCACTGCAATTCCAAGCAGAGCCATTTGACATAATGCCAGTTGCTGTCCAGCCAACTCCAACTCATGACCACCCCAGGTATGTCAGAGTAGAACTGTTCTCCACAGGGTTTTCAATGGCTGATTTTTCAGAAGTAGGTCGCCAGGCCTTTCTTCCAAGGCCCCTCTGGGTGGACTCAAACCTCCAGTCTTTCAGTTAGCAGCCGAAAGCATTAACTATTGCACCACCCAGGGGCTCCATTTGACATGATAGGCTCTGCTTAAGGTTATAAGAGATTTTCATGCAAACCACCAAACTAGTTGATTTTTAGTTGTTTTCGACTTGACAGTCTGTGCCCCTGCTTCTCACTGGATGTCACCTGGCCCTGAGTCATGAAACCTCCCATGGCCACCGCTAGTGGGGTGCCTTCCTTGTGCCCAGGAGCACCCCACACACACCATTACTTCTCACCTCATCCAGAATCATACCACCATCAGAAGACACCTGTGAGTCACCACTTCTCTCAGCAGGAGCTAAGGAAACCAGGACTTTCCCTTCTTCCCCACTCCTGCCCCCCATACCCAGCTCACAGCATTGAAAGGACTGTGTCCAGAGGATTTGTAACTTGGTCTATCACTTTACCCAGATGTTCCTACTTGGGAGAAGAAAAAACATCTCATCCCACACACTCACTTCATGGAAATTATCAGTACATAGTTGTGAGACATTTGATGTCCCCAGTGCAGGTAAAATGAAGATAACACTAATGAGGTCAGTGATGATATGTACCTACTGAAAGGAACTAAAGTGATAGACCACAGTGATTGAAAGTGGAAACAGGAGTCTAACAAATCAGGCTTGGCACCATTTGCTTAGTAGAAATCTTTTAATTAGGAACCAGAAGGGCCGGTTTTGCTAATCTTGTACTGTAAACTGTAAGATGAGCTGCGGTCATTTTTAGACCCACACCTAAGGACCAGACGTGGCCCAGTGTGTCTCTGAATATATGCATTTCACTGATTTATACTTACTTAATGGGGAAAATGTTATTTTCAATGAGAAGTGTGTTTTTTCTTAGGTGTAGAAGTGTTAGAGCCTTGAATGCTTTGAGAACTTCCCACCATAGTGGAGGTGTGGATTTTAAGAGGTCAAAATTTTTCAAATGAGCTGTTGACATCTTCCAGTGGGGGATAACCAAACCAAACCCATTACCGCTGAGCTGATTCAGACTCATAACAACCCTGTAGGACAGAGTAGAACTGCTCCATAGGGTTTCCAAGGAGCAGCTGGTGGATTCGAACTACCGACCTTTTAGTTGGCAGCCGAGCTCTTAAACACTGCACCACCAGGCCTTCACAGAGGTGAAGGACTTTAGTAAAATAGAAGAAAGGACCTATCTTCTGCTTGACCTTTAGATGTCCCCAGAGTGACCTCCACTGTCCAGAAACATCTGTACAAAGATTAACAGGCACCTGTCTTCCTGGTTGGAGTCCTCTTGTACTTCGAGTAGCTGAAGCAAAAGTAAGAAATGATGAAGTAAAAGAGCAGAACAGAAAATTTCAAAGGGCAGCTCGAGAAGACAAAGTAAAGGGTTATAATGACATGTGTAAAGAGCTGGAGATAGAAAACCAAAAGAGAAGAACATGCTTGGCATTTCTTAAGCTGAAAGAGCTGAAGAAAAAATTCAAGCCTCAAGCTGCAATATTGAAGGATTCTATGGGCAAAATACTAAACGATGCAGGAAACATCAAAAGAAGATGGAAGGAATACACAGAGTCACTATACCAAAAAAAATTGGTCGACATTCAGCCATTTCAGGAGGTAGCATATGATCAGGAACCAATGGTACTGAAGGAAGAGTTCCAAGCTGAACTGAAGTCATTGGTGAAAAACAAGGCCCCAGGAATTGACAGAATACCAATTGAGATATTTCAACAAACAGATGCAGTGCTGAAGTGCTCGCTTATCTGCGCCTAGAAATTTGGAAGACAGCTTCCTGACCAACCGACTGGAAGTGATCCATATTTATGCCTATTCCCAAGAAAGGTGATCCAACTGAATGCAGAAATTATCAAACAATATCATTAATATCACACACAAGTAAAATTTTGCTGAAGATCATTCAAAAGCGGCTGCAGCAGTATATCAACAAGGAACTGCCAGAAATTCAAGCTGGATTAAAAAGAGAACATGGAACCAGGGATATCATTGCTGATGTCAGATGGATCTTGGCTGAAAGCAGAGAATACCAGAAAGATGTTTCCCTGTGTTTTATGAACTATGCAAAGAATGGAAATTTCAGAACACTTAATTATGCTTAGGAGGAACCTGTACATAGATTAAGAGGCAATTGTTCAAACAGAACAAGGGGATACTTCATGGTTCAAAGGGAAGAAAGGTGTGCATCAGGGTTGTATCCTTTCACCATACTTATTCAATCTGCATGCTGAGCAAACAATCTGAGAAGCTGGGCTATATAAAGAAGAACATGGATTGGAGGAATTTCTTAAGATGAAAGAGCTTAAGAATTGGATTGGAGGAAGACATGATGACTAAATGCAATGTGGGATAATGAACTGGATCTTGATCCAGAAATAGGACATTAGTGGGACAATCTGCTGACCTTGTGTAAGACCTATAGAAAAGTGAATAATGGTCGATCAATGATAGTTTCCTGGTATTGACAAATGTACTATGATTATGTAAGATGTTAACATTTGGGGAAGCTGGATGAAGAGTGTGTGGAAATTCTTTGAACTTTTTTGCAACTTTTTGCAAGTCTGAAATTATTTAAAAACAAAAAGTTGAAAAAGGAAAATAATGTCAGGTTTGTGACTACTACTAGCCTAAAATGTGCGCAGCCACCATTTCATATTCTCCCAAAGCATCGATTCTTCTGAACTCAGAGAAAACTCTTATACACTCTCCTTTCTCTACAGCTCTTTCATACCTCCTTCCCCAACCTCATTCATTGTGAAAATAGAAGCAATCAGAAGAGTTGCCCCAGGCCCACCTCTCAGTATCTGGGACCATTTCCTCTGCTTGCTCTCTTATTACTGTGGATGCACTCTCCTTGCTCCTAGCCAAAGCCAAGCCCTCCACTTGTTTACTGAATCTCATGTTCTTTCTTATCTATTCAAGAAAATTGCTCCAGCATATCTTTCCTTTGTCTTTTGCATTTTTCTCTCTCTCTGTCTGTTGGGTCATTCCTGGAATCACAGAAACATCCTATTATTTATTCCCCCTTAAAAAAACAGAAATTCTACCACCAATGACCGCCCTGATGGGGAACACAACAGAGAGTCCCTGATGGAGCAGGAGAAAAGTGGGGTGCAGAAGTCAAATTCCAGCAAAAAGATGAGACTTAATGGTTTGATTGAGACTGGAGGGACCCTGGAAGACATCGCCCCCACCAGGCTCTTCTGTCAGCCCTGAACCAAAACCATTCCTGAGGCCAATCCTTCAGACAAAGATTAGACTGGACTATGGGACATAAAATGATACTCGTGAAGAGTGTGCTTCTTAGCTCAAGTAGGTACATGAGACTAAATGGACAGCTCCTGTCCAGAGGTGAGATGAGAAGGCAGAGAGGGTCAGGAGCTGGTTGAATGGACACGGGAAATCAAGGGTGGAAAGGAGGAATGTGCTGTCACAGTATAGGGAGAACGATTAGGGTCACATAACAATGTATGTATAAATTTTTGTATGAGAGACTAACTTGAATTGTAAACATTCACTTGAAGTACTACAATAAAAAAAAAATTAAAAAAAACAAAAATTCTTGAGCCTACTTCCCCCTTCGGCCAGCTTCCACACCACTTCTCTTTTTCCGTTTTCAATAAAACTTTTGAAATTGGTTTACAGTTACTATCTTCAGTTTTGGTTCCCCGGTGGTGCAGTGGTTAAGAGCTCATCCACAAACCAAAAGGTTGGCAGTTTGAATCCGCCAGCTGCACCTTAGAGAAACTCCACGAGGCATTTCTACTCTGTCCTATAGGGTTGCTATGAGTCGGAATCAACTCAACAGCAACAGGTTGAATTTTTTTGGTTTATCTCCAATTTCTACCCTCCCGTTCTTTTGGAGGAGTCCCTGGGTGGTACAAATAGTTAACGCACTCAGCTGCTAACCAAGAGTTTGGAGGTTTGAGTCCACTCAGAAGTGCCTTGGAAGAAAGGTCTGGTGATCTACTTCCCCCCAAATCAGCCATTAGAAACTCTATGGAGCGGGGGGACCTCATACCATCAAGAAAGCAGTTCCGGGAGCAGAGCGCGTCCTTTGGACCGGGGTCCCTGTGCCGAGAAGCTCCTAGTCTGGGGGAACACTGATGAGAAGGCCAAGAGAGAGAAAGCCTTCCCCTGGAGCTGACACCTTCAATTTGGACTTTTAGCCTACTTGACTGTAAGGAAATAAACTTCTCTTCGTTAAAACCATCCACTTGTGGTATTTCTGTTATGGCAGCACTAGATGACTAAGACAGAATTTGGTACCGAGAGAGTGGGGGCTCTTCTAACAGATACCTAAAATGTGGAAGCGGTTTTAAAACTGTGAATGGATAGATGTGCGGCAGTGACAGAGGACCACCAGCAGCAGAGAACCTACAGCAGCAGAACCAGGAGACCAGTGCGAGATGGTGCTGGAGCCGACCCAGGGAGCCAGAGAGCTGAGTGCCTGTGTGCAGGAGGCTTCCTGGTGGAGTGGGGTGCCTCCGGGCACTTACCGGTGGAGCTACAGAGCTTTGGAACTCTTGCCCCAGCAGGGCAGATGTGGGCATGAGGCCCGAGGGCCAAGAGGCCGCAGGAAACAGAAACAGAAGCTGAAGAGAGGAGGGACACAAGAAGCCGAGCTGCCTCAGTCTCAGAAGTGAGATGAAGCCGAAGCTGGATGAGGAAGGCAGCAAGCGCAGCATCCTCTCCAAGCACCGGAAGTTCGTGGAGCACTGCTGCATGCCCTGCCGCTCCCCCTTCACCTTCCTGTCAACACCAAGCGCCTCTGTGGGGATTGCAAGTTCAATGTCTGCAAAAGCTGTTGCTCCTAAGAGAAGCAAGAGAAGGTCTGGATCTGCTGCGTCTGCCAGCAAGCCAGGCTTCTAAAGACCCAGTCTCTGGAGTGGTTCTACAATAACGTGAAGAGCCGCTTCAAACGCTTCAGCAGTGCCAAGGTCCTGAAGAATTTGTACAGGAAACACCAGCTAGAGAGTGGAGCATGCTTCGACATTCTAGGAGGAAACTTTTTTGAGGCAAACCCGGAAAATGAAGAAAGCATTTCAGGCAGTGATTCAACATTTTATAGGCAATCAGAAGGACATAGCATGATGGACACCTTGGCTGTTGCCTTACGAGTGGCTGAAGAGGCCATTGAAGAAGCAATTTGCAAAGCAGAAGCCTATGGGGACAGGCTGGATAAGCAGAACGAGGCTGGTTACCTGCGGGACCACAAGGAGGAGCTGACAGAGGAGCTGGCCGCAACTATCCTGCAGAAGATCATAAGGAAGCAGAAGAGCAAAAGCGAGCAGCAAGCAGAAGACGAGCCAGAGTGGTCACAGTCCCAGAGCTGTGGTGTGAAGGCAGCTGATGAGGGGACCACAGCCTCCCCAGGAGGCCCCCGAGCCTCCGCCACCCTCTGGCGGTCCCAGTCTGCCTGCTTGCTCACTGCAGAAGATGTCCTGAAGACCTCTTCCCAGGAGGGGACCTGGAGGCAGCTGTGGGACCAGGGCCTGTGCCCTAGGGAGGAGCCCACTTCGCCCAGCTGGAAGAGCATGGACAGGCTGGATGAAACAAGTAACTGTTTTAAGTAGCGCCTAGTGGATCTGCAGGTTTCATGGTTCTGTCCAGAGGCTTCTTGGCTATTGCATGGCAGGTCAACTCTTCCTCCCATACCTCTGAAGTGGTGTGTGCCCACTTGGGGCAGCTGAGCCTCTAGCACAGCACGTGGTATATAATGTGGTCATGTTTTCCACCTGGGCAGTTTTCCTCATTGCTGGGGAGGAATTAAGGCTTTTACGTGTTCTCAGTGTTCCCTGGGCTCTGCTGAGAACTCTGGGACAGGGGGGGCTCCAGGCAAAGGTGTTAAAATTGTTCAGCTCCACAGCCCCACGCCAGCTGCCTGGTCAAGGTGGACTGAGAGCTTGAGTCCTTGTAGTCCAGGAACCCCATGACTGCAGAAGTATAGCTCCCCACCCCCAGCCCCACCCCAGCCCCACCCCTAGCAGAGGCCTGATTCTTTCCCTACCTGGCTGCACATACTGTCTAATGGAAGCTATGCGCATTTGTCCTTACGTGAAGAAATCATTAACAGCATTCTCAGCCCATGTTACATATCAGATCTAGAAACAAGCAGTAAACCATCCATGCGTAGAAATATGAAAGAAAAAAAGAATCTATGGAGCACAGTCTGACTCTAACACGCATAGGATCGCCCTGAGCATGAATCGAATTGATGGCAACTGATGTTATTCTTTTGGGAAACCACTCTGATGGGACTTTTTTGCCCCACCTCTCCACCAAATGGCTCTTAACAAGACTACGAATGTTTCTGTATCCAGTGCTCAGTTCTTTGCTCTTTTTTTTTAAATTTTTTTTATTGTTGTGATTTAAGTCAAAGTTTACAATTCAAGTTAGTCTCTCATACAAAAATTTATACATACATTGTTTTGTGACCCTACTTGCTCTCCCTATACTCTGACAGCACACTCCTCCTTTCCACCCCTGATTTCCCATGTCCATTAAACCAGCTCCTGACTCTCTCTGCCTTCTCATCTCGCCTCCAGATGAGAGCTGCTCATTTAATCTCAGCTAAGAAGCACACTCTTCACAAGTATCATTTTATGTCCCATAGTCCAGTCTAATCTTTGTCTGAAGGATTGGCCTCAGGAATGATTTTAGTTCGGGTCTGACAGAAGAGCCCGGTGGGGGCCATGTCTTCCAGGGTCCCTCCAGTCTCAAACCATTAAGTCTCGTCTTTTTACTAGAATTTGACTTCTGCACCCTACTTTTCTTCTGCTCCATCAGGGACTCTCTGTTGTGTTCCCTGTGAGGGCGGTGATTGTGGTAGCTGGGCAGCATCTAGTTCTTCTGGTCTCAGGCTGATGAAGTCTCTGCTTTCTGTGGCCCTTTCTGTTTCTTGGGCTAATACTTGCTTGTGTCCATGGCGTTCTTCATTCTCCGTTACTTCAGGTGGGGTTGGGACTAATTAATGCATCTTAGATGGCTGCTCGCTAGCTTTTAAGACCCCAGACGCCACTCACAAAAGTGGGATGCACAACATTTCCTTAAAAACCATTGTTATGCCAGTTGACCTAGATGTCCCCTGAAAGCATGCTCCCCAGAACCCTACCCCTGCTACTCTGTCCCTCGAGGTGTTTGGTTGTATTCAGAACACTTCTTAGCTTTCATTTAGTCCAGTTGCACTGACTTCCCCTGTAGTGTGTGCTGTCCTTCCCTTCACCTAAGATAATTCTTGCCTGCTTTCTAGTTAGTGAATACCCCTCTCACTCCCTCCCCATTCTCGTAACCATCAGAGAATATCTTCTGTGTTTAAACCTTTCCTTGGTTTCTTATAATAGTGGTCTCATACAATATTTGTCCTTTTGCGACTAAATTCACACAGCAGAATGCCTTCCGGATTCCTCCATGTTATGTTTCACGGATTCATCGTGGTTCTTTATCATTGGACAGTATCCCATTGTGTGATTATACCATAATTTGTTTATCCATTCATCTGTTGATGGGCACCTAAGTTGTTTCCATCTTTTTGCTATCGTGAACAATGCTGCAATGAACATGAGCATGCATATATCTATTCGTGTGACAGCTCTTATTTCTCTAGGATATTTTCCAAGGAGTGGGATTGCTGGATACTGTGGTACTTCTATTTCTAGCTTTTTAAGGAAGCACCAAATCGATTTCCAAAGTGGTTGCACCATTTTACATTCTCACCAACAGTGTATAAGTGTCCCAGTCTCTCCACAACCTCTACAACATTTATCATTTTGTGTTTTTTGGATTAATGCTAGCCTTGTTGGGGTGAGATGGTATCTCATTGTAGTTTTGATTTGCATTTCTCTAATGGCTAATGATCGTGAGCATTTCCTCATGTGTCTGTTAGCTGCCTGAATGTCTTCTTTGGAGAAGTGCCTGTTCATATCCTTTGCCCATTTTTTGATTGGGTTATTTGTCTTTTTACTGTCAATGTTTTACAGTATCTTGTAGATTTTAGAGATTAGACACTGATCGGATTTGTCGTAGCTAAAACTTTTTTCCCAGTCTGTAGGTTGTCATTTACTCTTTTGGTGAAGTCTTTTGAGGAGCATAAGTGTTTGATTTTTAGGAGCTCCCAGTTATCTAGTTTCTTGTCTGCTGTTTGTGCATTGTTACTTATGGTTCATACTCTGTCTATGCCATATATTAGGGCTCCTAGCATTGTCCCTATTTTTTCTTCCATGATGTTTATCATTTTTTATTTTATATTTAGGTCTTTGATCCATTTTGAGTTAGTTTTTGTGCATGGTGTGAGGTATGGGTCTTGTTTCAGTTTTTTGCAGATGGATATCCAGTTATGCCAGCACCATTTGTTAAAGAGATTGTTTTTTCCCCAATTAATGGCCTTTGGACCTTTGTCAAATATCAGCTGTTCATAGGTGGATGAATTTATGTCTGGATTCTCAATTCTGTTCCATTGGTCTCTGTATCTGTTGTTCTACAAGTACCAGGCTGTTTTGAATTCTGTGGCGGTATAATAGGTTCTAAAATCAGGTACTATGAGGCCTCCCACTTTGTTCTTCTTCTTCAGTAATGCTTTACTTATCCAGGGCCTCTTTCCTTTCCACATGAAGTTGGTGATTTGTTTCTCCATCTCATTAAAAAATGCCATTGGAATCTGGATTGAGATTGCATTGTATCTGTAGATCGCTTTGGGTAGAATTTACATTTTCACAATGTTGAATCTTCCTATCTATGAGCAAGGTATGTTTTTCCACTTATGCAGGTCTCTTTTGGTTTTTGCACTAGTGTCTTGTAGTTTTCATTGTAAAGGTCTTTTACCTCTCTGGTTAGATTTATTCCTAAGTATTTTATCTTCTTGGTGGCTATTGTAAATAGCATTGATTTGGTGATTTCCTCTTGGAGGTTCTCTTTGTTGGTGTAAAGGAATCCAACTGATTTTTGTATGTTTATCTTGTATCCTGAAACTTTGCTGAAATCTTCTATTAGTTCCAGTAGTTTTCTTGTGGATTCTTTGGGGTTTTCTGTGTATAAGGTCATATCATCTGCAAATAGAGATAACTTTGACTTCTTCCCTACCAATTTGGATGCCTTTTATTTCTTTTTCTAGCCTAATTGCTCTGGCTAGGACCTCCAGCACAATGTTGAATAAGAGTGGTGATAGGGGGCATCCTTGTCTGGTTCCCTTTCTCAAGGGGAATGCTTTCAAAGTCTCTCCATTTAGGATGATGTTGGCTGTTGGCTTTGTATAGATGCCCTTAATTATGTCAGGGAATTTCCCTTCTATTCCTATTTTGCTGAGAGTTTTTATCAGGAATGGGCATTGGACTTTGTCAAATGCCTTTTCTGCATCAATTGATAAGATCATGTAGTTCTCGTCTTTGTTTTATTTATGTGATGGATTACTTTGATTGTTTTTCTAATGTTGAACCATCCCTGCATACCTGGTATAAATCCCACTTGATCATGGTGAATTATTTTTTTGATATGTTGTTGAAAGCAGTTGGCAAGAATTTTGTTGAGGATTTTTGTGGCAATGTTCACAAGGGATATTGGTCTGTAATTTTCTTTTTTTGTGGTGTCTTTACCTGATATCAGGGTTATGCTGGCTTCATAGAATGAGCTTGGATGTAGTCCATCCTTTTCTATGCTCTGAAATATGTTTAGTAGTAGTGGTGTTAACTCTTCTCTGAAAGTTTGGTAGAGTTCTCCAGTGAAACCGTCCATGCCAGGGTTTTTTTTTTGCTGGGAGTTTTTTAATTACCTTTTCAATCTCTTCTTTTGTTATAGGTTTATTTAGTTGTTCTACCTCTGATTGTGTTAGTTTACATAGGGAGTGAGTTTCTAGAAATTTGTCCATTTCCTCTAGGTTTTCAAATTTGTTAGAGTATAATTTTTCATAGTATTCTGTTATGATTCTTTTAATTTCATATTTTATTTTTTTTATATCACCCATCTCATTTCTTATACAGGTTATTTTCTTCCTCTCCTGTTTTTCTTTCGTCAGCTTGGCTAATGGTTTATCGATTTTGTTGATCTTTTCAAAGAACCAGCTTTTGGTCTTGTTAACTCTTCCACTTGTTTTTCTCTTCTCTATTTCATTTAATTCTGCTCTAATTCTTATTATTTCCTTTCTTCTGGTGCCTGAGGGCTTCTTTTGCTGTTCTCTTTCTACTTGTTCCAGTTGTAGGGTTAATGTTTTGATTTTGGCATGCTCTTCTTTTTGGATGTGTGCATTTATTGCTATAAACTGACCTCTGAGCACTGCTTTTGCTGTGTCCCAGAGTTTCTGGTAGAATGTGTTTTCATTCTCATTTGATTCTATGGATTTCTTTATTCCATCCTTAGTTTCTTCTATAACCCAGTAGTTTTTCAGCATGGTGCTGTTCAGTTTCCAAGTGTTTGATTTTTTTCCTTGCTTTTTCTGTTATTGATTTCTACTTTTATGGCTTTATGGTCAGAAAATATGCTTTATAATATTTCAGTGCTTTGGATTCTGTTAAGGCTTGCTTTATGGCCTAATATGTGGTCTATTCTGGAGAATGTTCCATGTGCATTGGAAAAGAAAGTATACTTGGCTGCTTTTGGGTGGAGTGTTCGGTATATGTCCGTGAAATCAAGTTGGTTGATTGTAGTATTTAGATCTTCTGTGTCTTTATTGAGCTTCTTTCTGGATGTTCTGTCCTTCACCAAAAGTGGAGTGTTGAAGTCTCCTACTATTATTGTGAAGCTGTCTATCTCTCTTTCCAATGCTGTTAGAGTTTGTTTTATATATTTTGGAGCCCTGTCGTTGGGTATGTAGATATTTATTATAGTTATGTCCTCCTGGTGTACTGATCCTTTAATCATTGTTTAGTGTCCTTCCTTATCCTTTGTGGTGGATTTTACTTTAAAGTCTATTTTGTCAGAGAGTAATATTGCCACTCCTGCTCTTTTTTAAGTGTTGTTTGCTTGATAAATTTTTTTTCCATCCTTTGAGTTTTAGTTTGTTTGTGTCTTTAAGTCTAACGTGTGTCTCTTGTTGGCAGCATATAGACAGATCGTGTTTTTTAATCCATTCTGTCTCTTTATTGGTGCATTGAATGCATGTACATTTGGTGTAATTATTGATAGGTATGAGTTTAGTGCTGTCATTTTGATGTCTTTTTGTGTGTGTTGCTGACAGTTTCTTAGTTCCATTTAATTTTCTGTGCTGAGGTGTTTTTGTTTATGTATTTTCTTTTCATCTTTTTCATTGTTGTTGATTTTGTGTTTGCTGAACCTTTATATTTTTCTTGTTTTTGATTTTGATGTGTAGGATTGTTAGTTTCCTACCCCTATTTTTCTAACTTTACACCGGTCTTTTATTTCTTTATATTGCCTTGACTTCATCTCCATATGAAAAATCTCTGTCTACATTTTTAGTCCCTCTTTTTTGTTTTAATGTTGTCATCTTTTACATATTGACATCTCTGTTTCCCTATTTTCAGTATTTTAGTTTTGATTTATTTTTGTGACTTCCCTATATTAGTAGCTATCTGATTGCTCTGTCTTGTTGTTCTAGTCTTGCATTGTTATCTGATGTTACTGATTTTCTAACCAGAGGACTCCCTTTAGTATTTCTTCTAATTTTGGTTTGGTTTTTGTGAATTCCCTAAACTTCTGTTTATCTGGAAATGCCCTAATTTTGCCATCATATTTGAGAGTCGGTTTTGCTGGATATATTATTCTTGGCTGGCAATTTTTTTTACTTCAAGGCTTTATATATGTCATCCCATAGCCTTCTTGCCTGCATGGTTTCTGCTCAGTAGACTGAGCTTATTCTTATTGAATCTCCTTTGTAGATGACTTTTCATTTATCCCTAGCTGCTCTTAAAATTCTGTCTTTATCTTTGGTTTTGGCAAGTTTGATTATAATATGTCTTGGTGACTTTCTTTTGGGATCTACCTTATGTGGGGTTTGATAAGCATCTTGGATAGATATCGTCTCATCTGTCATGATATCAGGGAAGTTTTCTGTCAACAAATCTTCAAAAATTTTCTCTGTATTTTTGGTTATACCCACCCACCCACTGTGTTCTGGTACTCCAGTCACTTGTAGGTTATGTCTCTTGATAGAGTCCCACATAACTCTTAGAGTTTCTTCATTTTTTAAAATTCTTTTATCTGAATTTTCCTCAAATAAGTTGGTGTCAAGTGCTTTATCTTCAATCTCACTAATTCTGACTTCTCTTGCCTCAACTGTGCTCCTACTACTTTTTATTGCGTTGTCTAATTCTGAAGTTTTATTGTTAATCTTCTGGATTTCTGATTGCTGTCTCTCTATGGATTCTTGCAGCATATTAAATTTTTCATTATGCTCTTGAATAACCTTTTTAAGTTCCTCTACTGCTTTGTCTGTGTGTTCTTTGGCTTTGTTTGCATTTTGAAGTATTTCCTTCCTAATATCTTGAAGAGTTCTGTATATTAATCTTTTGTATTCTGCCTCTGGTAATTCTAAGAAATTCTCTTCCTCCAGAAGATTTATTGATTCTTTATTTTGGGAGCTTGCTGAAGCCACCATGGTCTGCCTCTTTATGTGATTTGATATTGACTGTTTTCTCTGAGCCATCAATAATTTATTATAATTTATTTATTTTATGTTTGCTTACAGTGTCCTAGCTTCTTGTTTTGTTTTCTTTTGATATGCCCAAATAGGCTGCTCGTGTGTGCTAGTTTGATTATTGACGCCTTTGAAGCTCTAACATACTGTCACCAAGTGGTTAGATCTGTTACTGAGTATGTGAGCCCAGGAGTCCATTAACTTTTCTTGTATGGATTCAGCTCAGGTGTCCAGGTAGTTGGTCACCAAGTGTGTGGTGCAGGCTCTCACCTACAGTCCTAGACAGGCGGGGTAACTGGTGTAGGCACAGTTATTTGGCTGCAGTAGGAGGTCACACACTGAGCAAGGTAGGGAGCTGACAGCTGCCCCTGAGTATCTGAAAGGAAAGCATGTCCCTGTTCTCTAGAGTGAGTAGGTAGGTGGGTTTTGCAGCCAGACTCTGAGCACCCAATGCTGTTGGCTCTAAGGACTGGGGGGCACCACTTATTCTTGGACCTCTGTCATAGGTGGCTAGGTGGTATGGGTGGAGCAACCAGTCTTCAAGCCCCTGATGTGGGCAGGTGAGGAACCTGCTTAATGGGCAGAGCAGTGTCAAATGTCACAACTCTGCCACTTCATAGCTGAAACAGTTGAAGTTAGACTTCAGGTATATACCCTGTTGTACTGTGGTAATGAGGGCTTATGTTGTTGAAATGGGCCCACACAAGTCTGTGTAGGGGTGAAAGGCATACAAAGTCTGTGGGCCCTGTATGCCTGTGCTGAGGCGAAGGAGCTGTGCCAACCCTGAAGTCCTGGCTTATGGGATCTGGCAGCTTATTTTTTCCCTGTTTGTTAATTTGTTCCCTCTCCAAGGCCAGGAGAATGGCTCAGGGCACGTGACGTGCCCTACTTCCGGCCTAGGGGACTCAGCAATCACTGAAGCCAGTCCAGGACCCAGTGTAGAGCGGGATGGGGGGAGGTAAATGGGAGAGAGGTTTTTCCCAAATGGGATTTTTTTTTTTTTACTCCCTGTGGTAGGCCAGAGGCAAATAGTTATCTTTAGCTGCTTGAGTGTTGCTTTTCACTGGTTCTGGATGGCTGAATAGACTCACTGGGCCTCTCCTCATGTGGAAAATGCCTCCTGAGCACCACTGCTAGCCTCACCATGCACAGGAGCTTATCCGGCCTGAAGGGCTCGGGCTCCTGCCAGGTCTGGCAACTCGTTGCTGCTTCCAAACCGTCGCTCCCTCCCCCCGCCACTCAGTTCGATTCCTCAACTTTGCCTTTGATGTTCAGGGCTCCTAGATAGTCATATACAATCAATTCACTTGTTTTTTTGGGTCTTTGTTGTAAGAGGGACCACAGGAAGCATCTGACTACTCCGCTGTCTTGGCCCTGCCTCTCAGTTCCTTGTTCTTATTTTGTATGATCTATCAGCAGGCTTTCAGAGTTTGATGCCCCTCCTCTCTTGAGATCTGTCTTTGTTAGGATTCCATGCCATCCCTGTCACCTGATTTATCCTCTGCCTCTCTGGGAGCTCCTCCTTAGTTTCCTCTGCTGCTTGCTCCCTCTTCATTTTCCTAACTTGTTATGTTGGGATGCCCCAAAACTCAGAGCTTGGACCTCTTCTCTTTTCTCTCTGTATTCACTCACTAGGTGATCTCCTCCAATCTTGTAACTTTAAATACCACCTATATATTGATGACTCCAAATTTATACCGGTAGCATGGACCTCCAGACACCTATATCCAACTGCCTGCTCCACATCTCCTAATTGGAAGTCTAATAGGTATCTCAAACTAACAGGCCTAAAGTCGAGCTCCCTACCCCATGCCTGACCTCCATCTAGTCTTCTCAGCCTCAGTTAATGTCAACTCCATCTTTCCAATGGTTAAGGCCAAAGGCCTTGGATTCATCTTTGACTCTTCAATTTCTTATACTTCACAAAGAATCTGTCAGCAAATTCTCTCAGCTCTACTCTCAAAATATACACAGAATCAGAAGACTTCTCGCTACCTCCACTGCTAAGACCTTGCTCCAAACCACCATCATTTCTCACCTAGATTATTGCAACAGCCTCCTATCTGGCTTTGCTTTCTGTCATGGATTGAATTGTTTCCCCAAAAAATATCTGTCAACTTGGCTGGATCATGATTCCCAGTATTGTATGATTGTGTACCATTCTGTAACCTGCTATGATTTCCTTGTGTGTCATAAACTCAATCACTATGATGTAATAAGATGGACTAGAGGCAGTTATACTGATGAGGTCTGCAAGATTAGATTGTGTCTTAAGCTAGTCTCTTTTGAGATATAAAAGAAATGAGCAGAGACACAGGAGAACCTAATACCACCAAGAAAGCAGTGCTGGGAGCAGAACGCGTCCTTTGGACCTGAGGTTCCTGAGCAGAGAAGCTCCCAGACCAAGGGAAGATTGATGACACGGACCTTCCTCCAGAGCTGACAAGAGAAAGTGTTCTCTTGAAGCTGTTGCTCTGAATTTGGACTTGTAGCCTACTAGACTGTGAGAGAATAAACTTCTCTTTGTTAAAGCCATCCACTTGCGGTATTTCTGTTAGAGCAGCACTAGATGACTAAGACACTCTCTTTTGGTTTAATCAGGACATAGCAATCAGAGGGATCCTTTTAACTCCTTTGATTAAACCACCCTTACTGCAATAGCTTCTTATATGACTTATTTTAAAAGCCAATACCCTACATGACCAGACCTTTCTGACCTCAGCTCCTCCTTCTCTACCCCTCTTTCAGTTTGCTTTAGCACATTAGCCTTGAAAATAGCAGGCACATTTTTCCCTCAGGGTATTTACACTTGTTCCTTCTGCCTCAAATTCTCTTACCCCATGGGTAGCGTCTGGGGTCTTAAAAGCCTGTGAGCAGCCATCTAAGATACTCCACTGGTCTCACCCCTTCAGGAACAAGGGAAAATGAAGAAAACTAAAGACACAAGGGAAAGATTAGTCCAAAGGACTAATAGACCACAACTACTATGGCCTCCACCAGACTGAGTCCACTACAACTAGATGGTGCCTGGCTACCACCACTGACTGCTCTGACAGGAATCACAATAGAGGGTCCCCGACAGAGCAGGAGAAAAATGTAGAACAAAATTGTAACTCACAAAAAAAAAAAAAAAAAAAAACAGACTAACTGGCAGAGACTGGAGAAACCCCGAAACTGTGGCCTCCACTTTTAGTCCGGTAACGAAGTCACTCCAGAAGTTCACCTTTTAGCCAAAGATTAGACAGGCTCACAGGACAAAATGAGACCAAAGGGGCACACCAGCCCAGGGGCAAGGACTGGAAGGCAGGAGAGGACAGCAAAGCTGGTAATAGGGAACCCAGTGTCAAGAAGGGGGAGTACTGACATGTCATGGGATTTTTAACCAAAGTCATAAAACAATATATGTACTAACTGTTTAATTAGAAGCTAGTTTGTTCTGTAAACCTTCAGCTAAAGTTCAATTTAAAAAAAAAATCCTGTTACCCCAGAGATCCGTACGGCTTGCTCCACTTCCACTCTCTGGCTGTCAGCCCTCACTTTTCCTCCTGTTTCTTTCTCAGTAAGGCCTTTTGTGGTTGCTAAATTTAAAATTTCAATTTCACATCACCGACCCCGTCCCTTAAATGAACATGAACGCACGTGTGTATGCACATACAGACACACAGACACACAGACTTTCTCTTCTTCTCTGCTTTAATTTTTTTCTCCCTAAGATTTATTACTGCCTAATATATATCTTACTTATTTTGTTTATTGTCTGTCTCTCTCAACTGGAATGTAAACTCTAGAAAATTATGAACACTTGCCTGATTTGCATGCTGTTGTGTCTTATGAAGATATCTGGCACATAATAAGTGCACAATAAATATTTGTGGATGAATGAATAAATGCATGAATCTGCACTAGTGAAATAGGCTTTGAACCAATGTAATCATCCATGTCTTGAACCACTTTCAGCAGCATTTCACCATGATAATTTTTCAAATACATAGCCTTATTCTGAAATAACATTAAAACCAAAAGACCAAACCTATTGCCATAAAGTTGATTCCGACTCATGGCGACCCTATGTGTAACAGGGTAGAACTGCTCTATAGGGTTTTCTTGGCTGTAATTTTTACTAAAGCAGATCACCAGGACTTTCTTTCATTGTACCACTGGGTAGGTTTGAACCATCAACCCTTAGGTTAGTAGTGGAGTGCAAACTGTTAGTGCCACCCTGAAATAACATTAGGCATTCAATATTTTCCACACCAAAGATTTTCTCCTAGTTCTAGCTGCTAATGGTGATGATAATTGTATAGGTCAAGCCCATTTCAACATTTTGCACGATTTATTATTGGCCTTGTAGGCTTTTAACATTCTCAAGTCTTTTGCACTTACTGCACGTAAAAAGGTTAATAATGTTTGTAAAGCACAACAAATTTACCATAGACCAGAGGTTGTGCATTAGTGACCTCTGGATGAATCCAGGTCCCAGACTAGCCAACATGGCGTTTAATGTTTTAAAATTCATTGACAATATTTTAAAAATCAGGTGATTTCACATAAAAATTTAGATTTCTGGTTTCCCTTGAACAATCAAGTCTGCATTCCCTCTGCTACTACCTTTTGAAAAATGTGCATTTCCAGTGTACAGCAGTCCCCACCACTTACACTTAAACCACTTCATTCAAAATTTTGTTACCTCTCTGGCTCTGTAGGCATTTGAGATTGACTCAAGCTATAGGCAGAGACTAAAACAACACTGTGCACTTACTAATGCCACCTCCTGGGGAGCACAGAGTTGGCACACTTACTCTGAAACATGGCTTTCTACCTGTGAACATTTATAAAAAGTGTTTCTAAGTAGAGTAGCTTCAGTATATCTACTACCAAATGCAGTTTTGAAGAGTCCATGCTTCATTCACTCTAGTGTTTGTTTCTTTCTTCTTCTTCTTCTTTTTTAACTAAAACACATATTTTATCTTTCATTTCCCTTCATTTTTCTTGATTTAGATGGGAGAGAGTGATGGGAAGGGAGTTGAGGTGGAAAGGACCCTTCTCCTTCTCATGTTGTCATTTCTTTGACTGGAGTTCATGAAGAATTAGGAGGCCTTGTAAGGCTGAAGCCTTCTGTCTTAGGGTTGTCTAGTGTTGCTATAACATAAATAACACAAGTGGATGCTTTAACAAACAGAAATTTATTCTCTCACTGTCTAGGAGGCCAGAAGTCCGAATTCAGGGCACTAGCTCCAGGGAAGACTTTCTGTCTCTGTTGGCTGTAGGGGAAGGTCCTTGGCATTAATCTTCCCCTGGTCTAGCAGCTTCTCAGTGCAGGGACCTTGCATCCAAAGAACACACTCTGCTCCTAGCTCTTCTTTCTTGGTGGTATGAGGTCCCTCTCCTCTCTGCTGGCTTGCTTCTCTCTTTTATATGTCAAAAGAGATTGACTCAAGACACAACCTAATTCTGTAGATTGTGTCCTGCTTCATTAACATAACTGCCTCTAATCTTGCCTCATTAATATAAATAGAGGTTAGGATTTATAACATGTAGGATAATTACATCAGATCACGCAATAGAGGACAACCACAAAATACTGAGAATCCGTGGCCTAGCCAAGTTAACCCACATTTTTGGGGACACAATTCAATCCATAACACCCTTCCAATGGGTAGACAATTGACACAGCCCTCTGGAGTAATGACAGGAACTGCTTGACCCCCCCAGGTTAAAATGTGTGACCACTTGGACATATATTTATCACATTTTCTGGCTACTATGTAATTAATCAAAAAGAGGATCTCTATCTACTGGTTAACAAGCACTCAGCCTTCACATATGGAAAATAGGTGACCAAAGGACAATGGGAAAGAGAAGCAGAACTAGTTAAATACCACGAGGTTCAAGCCTGGTAATTTTGGAAGAGAAGTTAGGTTATTGTTATTGTTAATTTCCATTCAGTCAGTTCTGATTCGTGGCAACTTCATGCACAACAGGCCAGTCCTGCACCATCTTCACAATTGTTGGTTTGCTCGAGTTCATTGTTGTGGCTGCTGTGTATTTTGAGTGCCTTCCAACCTAAGGGGCTCATCTTCCAACACTATCATGGACAATATCCTGGAAGAGAAGTAGAACTAATTAAATGTCACGGGGGTTCATGCCTGGTTACTTTGGATTGGAAGCAAGAGGTAAGATGTAAACTGTCACTAGGCTAGACTAAGCACTCCACAAGGGCAGAGAGTGTGTCTCTCTTATCCACCTGTGTTCTCGACGTCTAGCTGAGTGCCTTGTGGAAAGTGGGAAGAATTAATAAATGTGTGAAAGAATTTGAGTGTTGTGGTCATTGCAGGCTGAAGAAAGTTTTCCGGTTTTCTGTACACATACATTCTAGGGTCTCATTGATTGAAGCAGTGCTTGCACATTGGTATACATGGAAACGGATTGTAAATATTCCTGTTTGGTTCAAGGGACTTCATTTTTAGTCATGATTTCCTGACACTGCATAGGTTTCTTCTCAAAATGACCAGAATGTAAACTGCACATGCCTCCTGTATTGAGACTTAACCTTTACCGGGCACAGAGAAGCAGGAATAAAATGTTCTTTATTATTTAAGTACATTCCATTTCAGTACACCCAAAAAAATTTATCAAAGTCACCCTTTATTTTTCTCTCTCTCAATTTTAGATGTCAGTCCTTGAACTTCTCATTTGCTTCTATGCGCTTCCTCTTAGAAAGCTGCCCCGATCCCATACTGTTAGTTGTCATCTCCATACTGATAAGGCTCATCTTTATCTTCTGCCCTAACCCCTCCAGCTCTGGTTACATTGCTTTCACTGTCCACAGGCTAGTGCTCTGGAGCTATCATCAGTGTTACCTCAACCTCATTGTGGTCCAAAAGGATTTCATTGTTGTCTTCCCTAAATGCCACAGTTCTGTCAACAACATCTATACCCCCTGAATTCTTCTAGGTGATTAACCTCAAAGTCATCTTTGATCCATCCTTCTAATTTATCCCCTATGAATAGTCGGCCTCTGAGATATCTCCTGTTTGTCTCTTGCTTCCATGGCCCATTGCTACCGTCCCAAGCTTGGGAGTGATCGCCTCATACCTTGTCCATAGCCACAGTTTCCTAAACCTTCTTATTTCCAGTCCCTTCCCATCACCTTCCATTTCCCTGTCAGCAGACTGACCTTCTAAAATCATAGATTTTCTCATGTCACTCCCTACTGCATAAGTTTCCTGTGGTTTTCTTTACCTTTGTTTCTTTTGTGTCTTCTTTAGCACTTCATTATACACACTAAGTACCTTCTTAACAAAACCCACTGCCATCCAGTCGATTCTGACTCATAGCGACCGTATAGGACAGAGTAGAACTGCCCCATAGGGTTTCCAAGGCTGTAAATCTTTACGGAAGCAGACTACCACATCTTTCTCCTGCGGAGTGGCTGGTGGGTTCGAACCAGTGATTGAAATAAGGAAGCTGTGTCATATGAATTCACTGAAGCAACACTGACTATTTTTTGGCTGCGTTTGTACAGAATTAACAGCTGATTCATATCTCCATTTAAGGAATGAAGAACTTGACCAGAATATTTTCATAATGCAGCTGCAGATAAACAGTAAAAACAAAGACATTTCATCTGGGCCTCATCTTCCTCACCTTAAAATAGAAAAAATGCTGCATGTGTCATAGACTTGCTGGGAGTATTAAATGGAATATGATAAGCCAAGCAGTGTGGGACATTTAGTAGATATAAAAGAACTCTTAGTTGAATTTTAACACAAAATGATTGATTATTGTTGTCGTTGGGTGCTGTCGGATAGATTTTCAACTTATAGCAACCCCTTGTGACAGAGTAGAACTGGCCCATAGGGTTTTCTAGGCTGGACTCTTTAAAGGAGCAGGTTGCCAGGTCTTTTTTCCATGGTGACGCTAAGTGGTTCTAAACCACCAACCTTCTGATTAGCAGCTACCAGGGCTCCTTTGATTGATTGAATGGATGCATTTTAACTGACGTAATGAACTATTTAAGTATTTTATATAAATCACACGTTCAGATTCAACTAAAATTTGGCACTAACTAGGTGCCAAACATATGGCACTAACATACCCCTATGTTAGGTATGGTAGCACTATTAACTCATTTAGTCTTCAAAGTCACCCTGTGATACAGCTGGTATTTTTTCCAATTTACGTATAAGTTTAGCTGAGAAGGGGGAAATGCAATATGAAATATGAAAATACGCTGCAATATGAAAATCTTTCTGGTCAAGTTCCCCTTCCTTTAAATGGAGATCTGAATCGGCTGCTTATTCTGTACAAACAAGGCCAAAGGATAGTCAGTGTTGCTTCAGTGAATTCAGATGACACAGCTGCATGTATAAATTCTTATCCCAGGTCCGTTAGTACACTCTGGAATCAGGATTCGTCTCTGAGAGTTTTGATTTTAGTTCTTTTGCTTTTCCCATGTACCACGTTCCTCAAATGTTTTTTGTATCAGTTTCCTTCATTCTTTTTTTAGGTTTGTTTTGTTAAAAGGCTCATGCCTTTACTTTCTTACTCTTCCGTTGTACTTGACTCACACTTGTTCTCTTATTGCTTTCTCTGTCCTTATTTTATAATCTTTGTCCCTCTGTTTTGATTCTTGGTGGTTGGGAGTGTCTCAAACATTGCCTCAGCAGCAGCATATCTGTTTACAAGAGCTGCAGAAATATTGTTATTTCCAGTGTGGAAAGCCGAAGGTAAGTGACATGCAGTCATTTCAGCCTGCATGGGTTTTAATGACTCTGTTAGTGCAAATGGAAGTCCCTGGGTGGCACAAACAGTTTCTCGCTCAGCTGCTAACGGAAACATTGGAGGTTTGAGTCTGCCCAGAGATTCCTCTAAAGAAAAGGCCTGGCGATCTACTTTTGCAAACTCAGCCATGCGACCTCAGCTACTGAAAACCCTACAGAGCATAGTTCCACTCCGACACATACAGCGTCACCGTGAGTCAGAATCAACTCGATGGTAACCGGTCAGTGCAAATGGGTTGTAAAATGTCAATGAATATCTAGGGAGTTGTTATAAGCTAGAAGTATGGGGATTATTTACTTTTGAAATGGTCACAGCCTCCATAGTTTGCTGAAGCCTACTTTTTAATACTTAGACATACTATAGGAATAACATTTTTATATGCTTGACATTTCGTGAAGATAAAATTTACAGATATGAACAGCCCCCTTTATTTTTCAATCTAACTGACAGTAATAGCTATAATTAACTTTGGTTGCACTGTTATCAGAAAAGGATAGTAAAATTAGCATTTAGCAGATGTAAAGTCAACTTTTACGCTGTAAGTCTTATATGGCAGCTGCATATATAAATTCCCTGGAAGACCTCTCTTGCTAAGAGAGTGAATTTTTGATGTATATTTAAAACATCTCATTACTTTTGCTGTTTGGTTTAATTTTTAAATGCCATGCTATTTATAGAAACAATTTGCTTTCTCAGCTAATCGAATGCCGACTGACTTCATACTGTGTGCAATGCGCTGTGTTAGATGCTGTGGGAGGGTGCAAGTCCTGCACTCCAGAAGCCAACGTTCCAGTTGGGGGTGTATGGAACACCCCATCCTGTTTGTAGGTGCTGGTCCCTCTGTCCACAGTGCCATTCCTCACTCTCACTCCCTCCTCTGCCTGGCCAGCTTCTGCACATTTTTCAGGGATCAGCTGCACATCTGCTACCAAGTGTCCTTACTGCTGCCCAGCCCCACGCCTTTTTGGTATCCTGAGCATCTGTTGATCACACTGTTTGTCACAGAAATTATAATTGTTAGTACGTGTGCTAACCTCCAGATTGTGAACTCCTTGAGGGTAAGAGACTGAATTTTTTGGTTTTGCTTTCTGAGCATCTGGCACATAGTATGTTCCTAGTAAGAGTTTGATGAATGAATAAAGACACTACAAACACATAAAGCTGGTATAAAGATGGTCAAAGAAAAGTGGCATGCAATAAATGTCAAGAATGGCTTATAAACAAGTACAATGCATTTTTAGGGTCCCTGGTTGGTGCAAACAGTTAATGTGCTTGGCTGTTAACCAAAAGGTTGGAGGTTTGAGTCCACCCAGAGGCACCTAGAAAGAAAGGCCCGTCAATATACTTCTGATAAATCAGCCATTGAAAATCCTCTGGAGCATAGTTCTACTCCAATGTACATGGGACTGCAATGAGTTTCAAGTCAACCTGATGGCAACTGGTGGTTTTTTACCACTGCTATCCCCTTATACCTAGCTGATAGTAAAATCTTCCCAAATGGTCTAGTCTGTATCCTACCTACCCCCACTCCAGCAGTTGGATTTCATTCCTCTCATTGGAGTTAGGGGGATTGATCTAAACCACAGGTCTGATTGTGTCACTTTCCATTTATGATCCTCAAATAGCTCCCAATTGCTTGCAGTGTAAAGCCCAAACTCCTTAACACGGCTTAAAAGACCCGCCATAATCTAGTGTGGTGAAATGAGTTCCTTTATGTGGCCTTTTGCTTTGGTTCTTATGGCCCTTGAGAGATTTTTCCCAGCTTGAGAGATTTTTACCCTAAACCCTGAGGAGTTACCTTTGCCCTCGTTTTTATCCCAGAGGGTTTGTTACATTTCTTGGGTACACTGTAAACAACTTGGTTTGATACTTTTTCTCTGGCCCTGGGCTGTAGCCTGCCCTGTGGTTGGTATGCACCTTGCAGGGATTGGTCAATGAAGTGGCAAATGAAGTGACTATGGACTATGCAAATGAGGTGACTGTAGCCTACTAAGCAAATGACATGTCTGTGGCCTACTGAGAGGGGATTGGTCAGTTTGTGGCCCTGATAGGAGGGGCCGTGCCTTGAAATTGACAAGGAGTTTTGTATATATGCATCCAACCCCACAGATTTTTGAGACAGAGAGAAGCAGCAGGAAAGAAGCAGAAGGAAGAAAGACGAGAAAAGAAACAGAGAGGAGGCAAGCAACCTCCTAAAAGAGCTGAAACACAGGTCAAAGGACTGTAACACTGAAGACAGACAGAGGCCCAGAAGGGGCCTAGCGGCAAAGCTGTGTCAGGGATTTGAACCAGTTCGTTCTGGTTCAAACCCTTGCTGAGAATTTGCATTTCCACCCCAGACATACCCATTGCCATCAAGTCGATTCCAACTCATAGCAACCCCATAGGACAGGGTAGAACTGCCCCATAGGGTTTCCAAGTCTGTAAATCTTTATGGAAACAGACTGTCACATCATTCTCCCCTGGAGCGGCTGGTGTGTTCAAACTGCCTACCTTCTGGTTTGCAGCCGAGTGCTTAACCGCCGTAGCATCAGGCCTCCTACCCAAGAGATACTGAATCATAATCTACATTTTAACAAGATCCCCAGATGATTCTTATGTATAATAAATTTTGAGAACCACAGCTCTACTAGTGGTTTTCGGAATTGGTCCCTAACCAGCAGCATTGGCATCACCTGGGATCTTGTTAGAAATGCAAATTCTCAGCAGGGATTTGAACCAGAACTTACTGGTAAAGCCCTTGCTGGCATTGACAGGCCTGGAAGGGGCCAAGTGGCAGAGTCAGTGGTGACAGTGGGCAGGGCCAAGAGGAGCCTGTCTTGAGGGGACAAGAGGAGCTGAGAGAACTGTCCTGCACTGAAGAAGGGAGACTTTGCCTACATCTTCCTGATCCCGAGCTGTAGCCTGTTGATCCTGATCCTGAGTTGTACCCTGTTAATGAACAAGTCTGTCTTGGAAGAAATACAGCCAGAATATTCCTTAGAAGGGAGGATGGTGAGACTTTGTCTTACCTACTTTGGACATGTTATCAGTAGGGACAAGTCCCTGGAGAAGGACATCAAACTTGGTAAAGTAGAGGGTCAGCAAAAAAGAGGAAGACTCTCAATGAGATGGATTGACACAGTGGCTACAGCAATGTGCTGAAACATAGCAACGATTGTGAGGATGGCAGAGGAATGGGCAGCATTTCGTTCTGTTGTTCATAGGGTCATTGTGAGTTGTAACCAACTCAATTGCACCTCACAACAACAGCAACACTTCCTTAATAAACCACTTTACTGTAAGTATGGTCTGTGAGTTCTGTGTAGCCATTGCAACAGATTATTGAACCCAGAAGAGAAGTTGAGAGTGCCGTAGGAGGGACGACTGGTGTCAGAATTGTTAAAAAAAAAAGTTGGATAGTGGAGGTATGTCTGCTCTCCTCCTCATAGGGATCAGCCTTGGGCTGATCTTAATTCTCATATCCCTCCTGAAGTTAGACGGTTCTGATGCTTCTATTACTACTACTACCACCCTTTTACATCTAGTCTCCGCTAAATTCTCCAACCTTTTCCATCTCTTTGCACACCCGTCCCTACCCACTCTTTGCAGTCTTGACTACAGTAGTACTCAGATTTTGTCAGGTTCTTGATCTACCTTACTATCTCTCACCAGTGATCTTTTGCATATGCCATTCCCTTGCACTTAGAATGCATTTCCTCCTTTCTTTTTCATCCCATCCTCAAGTCTCAGCTTAGTCCACTTCATGAATTTATTCAACAAATACTTTAGAAACACATGTCACAGTGTTTGGATGCTAACAAAACAAATACAGCCCCTGGCCCCATGGAATTCCCAGTCTAATAGGAAAGACGGATGGACAATGGCACAATAGTAGACAAGATTGAATTGTGTGCCCCTAAAAGGTATGTTGAAGTCCAAAAAGATATGTTTAAGTTTAGAACTAGTCGTTAAAGATGTTGTCAGTTAACATGAGATCATACTGGAGTAGGGTGGGTCCTAATCCAGTCTGAGTGGAGTCCTATACAAGAGAAGAGAGACAGGGGAGACGGCATGCGAACACAAAGGGATGCTGCAGCTGCAAGCCAAGGAATGCCTGAAGCTACCAGAAGCTGAGAGAGACAAAGGATCTTCCCCTAGAGTCTTCAGAGAGCCCGTGGCCCTGCTGACACTGTATTTGGACAAGCCTCCAGAACAAGGTCCTTGGGTGGTACCAATGGTTTGCACTCTGCTAGTAACTGAAAAGGTATCCCTGGGTGGGGCAAATGATTAAGTTTTTGACTACTAGCCCAAAGGTTGGTGGTTCAAACCCACCCAGAGACTCCTTGAAAGTAAGACCTGGCAATAGGCTTCTGAAAGGTCACAGCCTTGAAAACTCTGTGGAGAAGTTCTACTCTTGCACATGGGGTTGGAATCAATGCCACGACAACTAACAACAACCAAAACAGTCACTGAGAGGTTGAAGGTTGAAACCCACACAGAGGCACCACAAAAGCAAAGGCCCAGCAATCTGCTTCTATAAAGATTACAGCCAAGAAAGCCCTATGGAGCAGTTCTATCCTGTAGAACATGGGGTTGTCATGAGTCAGAGTAGACTCAACAATACAAGATGAAAACAAGTCTTCAGAACTGTGATATAATAAATTTCTGTTCTTATAAGCCACTCAGGGAGCCCTGGTGGTACAGCAGTTAAATGTTCGGCTGCTCACCAAAAGGTCAGTGGTTCAAATCTCCCAGCTGCTCTGTGGGAGATAGATGTGGCAGTCTGCTTCCGTAAAGATTTACAATCTTGGAAACCCTGTGGGACAGTTCTACTCTGTCCTATAGGGTCGCTATGAGTCGGAACTGACTCTATAGCAATGAGTTTGGGTTTTGTTTTTTTGTTTTTTTTTTTTGTTTTTTTGTTTTTTTGTAAGCCACTCAATTTGTGGTATTTTGTTATGGCAGTCATAGGAAATTAACACAAGAGATGCTAGGAAAATATTAGAGTCCATAAAATAGATGGACTTGTGGAAAGCACCTTAGCAAACAAGACAAAGCTGAACCCCAAGCCTGTATTGAGAGAAGCCAGCCAGAAGCAAGTCAAATCACACCACAGAACCCCAGCAAAGCTCAGGGTTTAGAGGCACCAGATAACTTTGAAGGCTAGGGGTATGTGCAGTAGGTGAAGAAAAGGTGTTTTTCCCTTTGTACAAATCCTGCCAGTGCATGAGGAGGATGTGGGGGAGTATAAGAGATTAAAATCACAGAAAAAAATGAGATAATTGATGGACCAAGGTAGCTAAGGAAGTAGAAGGAGATAAGATTAAATTATAATAGGGAACTATTGACCTTCCCCCCACCCCATGTCTGTCAGTTTATCATACTGTAGGGGCTTACTTGTTGCTGTGATGTTGGAAGCTATGCCACCAGTATTCAAATACCAGCAAGGTCACCCAAGGCAGACAGGTCTCATCTGAGCTTCCAGACTAAGACAGACTGGGACGAAGGATCTTGTTGTCTTATTTCTGAAAAAAATAAGCCAGTGAGAACCTTATGAATAGCAGCGGAACATTGTCTGATATAGTGCCAGAAGATGAGCCCCTCCGTTTGGAAGGCACTCAAAAGACAACTGAGAAAGAGCTGCCTCCTCAAAGTAAAGTCGACCTTAATGATGTGGATGGAGTCAAGCTTATGAGACCTTCATTTGCTGATGTGGCACGACTCAAAACGGGAAGAAATGGCTGCAAACAGCCATTAATAATTGGAACATGGAATGTACAAAATAGATCTAGAAAAATTGGAAATCGTCAAAAATGAAGTGGAACGCATAAACATCAATATCCTGGGCATTAGTGAGCTGAAATGGACTGGTATTGGCCATTTGGAATCAGACAATCATATGACCTACTATGCCAGGAATGACAACTTTAAAAGGAATGAGGTTGCATTCATTGTCAAAAAGCACATTTCAAGATCTATCCTGAAGTACAACACTGTCAGTAACAGCATAATATCCATACACCTACAAGGAAGACCAGTTAATACAACTGTTATTCAAATTTACGCACCAACCACTAAAGCCAAAGATGAAGAAATTGAAGATTTTTACCAACTTCTGCCGTCTGAAGTTGATCAAACATGCAATCAGGATGCATTGATAATTACTGGTGATTGGCATGCTGAACTTGGAAACAAAGAAGCAGGATCGGTAATTGGAAAATATGGCCTTGGTGATAGAAACAATGCCAGAGATCGCATGATAGAATTTTGCAAGACCAACTTCTTCATTGCCAATATCTTTTTTCACCAACATAAATGGCGACTATATACATGCACCTCATCAGATGGAATACACAGGAATCAAATCGACCACATCTCTGGAAAGAGATGATGAAGAAGCTCAATATCATCAGTCAGAACAATGTCAGGGGCCGACTATGGAACAGACCGCCAACAGCTCATATACAAGTTGAAAGAGAAGAAAATTAGAACAGTTCTATGAGAACCAAAGTATGACCTTGAGTACATTCCATTTGAGTTTAGAGACTGTCTCAAGAATAAATAGCTTTGAACACTAATAGCGTTGAACACTAATGACCAAAGACTAGACAAGTTGTGGAATGACATCAAGGACATTATACATGAAGAAAGCAAGAGGTCATTAAAAAGACGGGAAAGAAAGAAAAGACCAAAATGCATGTCAGAAGAAACTCTGAAACTTGCTATTTAATATCAAGTAGCTAAAGTGAATGGAAAAAGTGATGAAGTAAAAGAGCTGAACAGAAGATTTTAAAGGGTGGCTCCAGAAGACAAAGTAAAGTATTATGATGAAATGTGCAAAGACCTAGAGATGAAAACCAAAAGTGAAGAAGATACTCAGCATTTCTCGAGCTGAAAGAACTGAAGAAAAAACACAAGCCTCGAATAGCAATATTGAAGGATTCTGCAGGGAAAATATTAAATGACACAGGAAGCATCAAAAGAAGATGGATGGAAGGAACACAGAATCACTATACCAAAAAGAATTGGTCGACATTCAATCATTTCGGGAGGTAGCATATGATCAGGAACCAATGGTACTGAAGGAAGAAGTCCAAGCTGCACTGAAGGCATTGATGAAACACAAAGCTCCATGAACTGATGGAATACCAATTGAGAAGTTTCAACAAACTGATGCAGGGCTGGAATTGTTCACTTGTCTATGCCAAGAAATTTTTAAGATAGCTACCTGGCCAACGGGGTGGAAGAGATCCATATTTATGCGTATTCCCAAGAACCAGATGCAGAAATTATTGAACAATATCATTAATACCACATGCAAGTAAAATTTTGCTGAAGATCACTCAAAAACAGCTGTAGCAGTTTATCAACAGAGAACTCCCAGGAATTCAAGCCAGATTCAGAAGAGGATGTGGAACCAGGGACATCATTGCTGATGTCAGATGGATCCTGACTGAAAGGAGAGAATACCAGACAGATGTTTACCTGTGTTTTATTGACTATGCAAAGGCATTCGACTGTGTGGATCATAACAAATTATGGATAACATTTCAAAGAATGGGAATTCCAGAACACTTAATTGTGCTCATGAGGAACCTGTACATAGATCAAGAAGCAGTTGTTCAAACAGAACAAGGGGATACTGTATAAAGTCAGGGAAAGTGTGCATCAAGGTTGTACATTTTCACCATACCTATTCAATCTATATGCTGAGCAAATAATCCAAGAAGCTGGACTGTATGAAGAAGAAAACGGTATCAGGATTGAAGGAAGACTCATTAACAACTTGTGGTATGCAGATGACACAACTTGGCTTGCTGAAAGTGAAGAGGACTTGAAGCACTTACTGATGAAGATCAAAGACTACAGCCTTCAGTATGCATAAAGAAAACAAAAATCCTCACAACTGGGCCAATAGGCAACATCATGATAAACAGAAAAGATTGAAGTTGTAAAAGATCTCATTTTACTTGGATCCACAATCAACTCCCATGGAAGCAGTAGTCAGGTAATCAAAGGACGCATTGCATTGGGCGAATCTGCTGCAAAAGACCTCTTTAAAGTGTTAAAGATGTCACCTTGAAGACTAAAGTGCGCCTGAGGCAAGCCATGGTGTTTTCAATTGCCTCATATGCATGCGAAAGCTGGATGATAAATAAGGAAAACCAAAGAATTGATGCCTTTGAAATGTGGTTGGCAAAGAGTATTGAATATACCATGGACTACCACAAGAACAAACAAATCTGTCTTGGAAGAAGTACAACCAGAATGCTCCTTAGAAGCAGGGATGGCGAGAGTACATCTCACGTACTTTGGACGTGTTATCAGGAGGGACCAGTCCGTAGAGAAGGACATCATCCTTGGTAAATTAGAGGGTCAATGAAAAAGAGGAAGACACTCAATGAGATGGATTGACACAGTGGCTACAACAATGAACTCAAGCATAACAACAATTGTAAGGATAGCACAGGACTGGGCAGTGTTTCATTCTGTTGTACATAGGGTCACTGTAAGTCAGAACCGACTCGACAGCACCTAACAACACAACAACATATACAAGCAGTTCTAAACAATGGCTGATAAAATACTCCTCCCTGAAAACGTTTTAATGGTCTGTCTTAATTATCTAGTGCTGCTATAACAGAAATACCACAAGTGGATGGCTTTAACAGAGAAGTTTATTCTCACAGTCTAGTAGGCTAAAAGTCCGAATTCAGGGTGCCATCTCCAGGGGAAGGCTTTCTCTCTCTTGTCAGCTCTGGGGGAAGGTCCTTGTCATCAGTCTTCCTGTGGCCAAGGAGCTTTTCAGTGCAGGGACCCCAGGTTCAAAGGACATACTCTCCCGCTCTTCTTTCTTGGTGGTATGAGGTCCCCCTGTCTCTCCGCTCGTTTCTCTCTTTTATATCTCAAAAGACATTGGCTTAAAACACAACCTAATCTTGTAGATTGAGTCCTCCCTCATTAACAAAACTGCCACTTATCCCATCTCATCTACATCATAGAGATAGGATTTATAACACACAGGAAAATCACATCAGATGACAAAACGGTGAACAGTTACACAACACTGGGAATAGTGGCCTAGCCAAGTGGATGGACATTTTTGGGGGCAACACAATTCAATCCATGATATTGTCCAAGACCTAAAAAACTGCCTACACTAAGTAGACCTGCCCCGCAGGGAGGCAGATGAAGAGGTTAAGATTGAGAGGGTATGTGGAAGCTTGCAAGACCAAGGCCAGGATGTGGGTGAGGTGGTAGTGGGTGGCTGCTGTGGTGAAAAGCTGATGTGGTGCTAGGGTTGAAGAGGACTCTTTCAGCTGGGTGGTGGTAAGTAGCACCCATTTCAACTGCTTTCAGCTTCTAGAATCTAAACATTGTCTGGAATCCTACACTCTTTTTGTTTTATTTTATTTTTATTTTGAGTTGAATCAGCTGCTAGTCATAATCACATATGCTTTACCATCTTCAAAGGTCAGCTCTGCTCATATCTGCATCTTCATCAATGTCTCACTGTGTTTTTTCACATAATTGATGGTGTAACAGATGGAACTATGTTGAAGTCCTTACCCCTGGTACCCAGGAATGTGACCTTATTTGGAAATAGCGTCTTTGAAAATATTATCCGTTAATATGAGGTTATACTGGAGTAGGGTGGGTCGTACTCCCATCTGAGTGGTGTCCTATAAAAGAGAAGAGACACAGAGGAAAGACAGCATGTGACGACAGAGTTATGCTACAGCTGCAATCCAAGGAATGCCTGGGGCTACCAGAAACTGGAAGAAACACAAGAAACACTCTTCCTCTAGAGCCTCTGGCGAGAACATGGCCCAGCCGACACCCTGAATCTGGACTCCAAGACTCCAGAATTGTGAGAGAATAAATTTCTTATAAGCAACCTAGTTTGTGGTACTTTGTTATAGCAGCCATAAGAACTAATACAGATAGCACTTATTTGATTACATGTTTTCTGCCCACTAGATTTTGTATGCCTCGAGGGCAATGTTTGTATTTTATTCAATTTTGAATCTCCACTGCCTACATACAGGCACTTAAACACTTGTCAAATGAATGCACAAGTGTATTTTGCCTTTTTTTATAACAGGGCTTTGAACCAGTTCGTTCCAGTTCATACCCCTACAGAGAATTTGCATTTCTAACAAGTTTCTTGCTGAGAATTTGTATTTCCACCCCAGATATACTGAATCAGAATCTACATTTTAATAATATCCCCAGATATTATTATGTTATTCTTACATATAACTTCCTGGGAAGCTGTTAGAAATGGAAATTCTCCACAAACCAGTTTGAAGCCCTGCTTCACAGATTCTTCAGATCTCAGATGACCAGGCATCAATAGATTCAGAAAGGTGCTGTTTGTCTTCTTTCAGGTAAATGAAATGCGTATATGTTCCCCTTTAGGAAGTGTAACTGTTGGATCTTCATTCCAGCGTGAAACCACAGGGATGTGGGACCAGGTTAGGGAGGTCCCACAGTACAGCAAGAATGCTCCATAGAAGCGAGGATGACAAAGCTTGGTCTCAAGTACTTTGGACATGTTATCAGGAGGGACCAGTCTCTGGAGAAGGACTTCATGCTTGGTAAAGTAGAAGGTCAACGGAAGAGAGGAAGACCCTCGACAAGATGGATTGACATAGTGGCTGCAACAATGTGCTCAAGCATAGCAATGATTGTAAGGATGGCGCAGGACCGGGCAGTGTTTCGTTCTGTTGTGCATAGGGTCGATACAAGTCGGAACCATTGGTGTGTTCAAGTCCATTGTTGCAGCCACTGTGTATTTTGAGAGCCTCCCAATATAGGGTGCTCATCTTCTAGCACTATAGCAGACAGTGTTCTGTTGTGATCCATAACATTTTCATTGGCTAATTTTCAGAAGCAGATCACAAGGCCTTTCTTTCTAGTCTTAGTCTAGAAGCTCCACTGAAATCTGTCCACCATTGGTGAACCTGCTGGTACTTGAAATCCTGGTGACCTAGATTCTGGCATTATAGCAACATGATAGCCACCACAGTGTGTTGACTATGCTTAACATTTAGTCGGCATTACTCAGGGTGCTACAGTGTAAGTAGAGAATACGTCACCCGTTGTTAGGCTATCCTTGCTTGAAGATGTTGTGTTTGAAGACTGGAATTTGCTCTCAAACAAGCATCTGGAGTTTGGACATAGAATATAGCTTTTTTTCCCCTGCTAGTTTTATAAAATATGCATTCAGAAAAAATATATATCTGGTCTGTATCAAAGAACTTGGCTGTTTAACTCTAGCAAGCTGCCTGTGTAATGCATTACTGCTCTTGATAGGAAACTTCTAAGTCATTTAAATCTTGAATTGAGTTAAACAGATCCTTAGCACACAGGTGTTCTATAAATAAAAGAATGAGTAAAGAATTTAGTAACCTTCCTTTTCATGCCCATCCCTTCGGGAGGTCCTTTTATTTTGTTTGCACCAATAAGATCATTGTTAGGGGACTCTTCAGGGAGGTTTAGCTTCGCCTGGGTGAGGCTTTCCCAAGGGAGTCCCTTTTAACCTGTTTCAGGTGTTCTGCCACCATTTCCCTTGGTTCTTTCACTAAAAATGAATAATTTGTTGATCTCTGTTGTAAGTAGCTCAGCACCAGGGCTTTGTGTTGGCAACTGGGGTCAGAGAAAGAATGAAGGTAGAGCGCTGACCTCGCCCTGCTGAAATCAGAAAGGTTGAAGTCGTCCAGCGCCTCACTAAGAGAAAGCTAGAGGAGAAAGAAAGGGAAGGAGAGAAAAATGGTTTTGAAGAGGAAGTGGTAAGAGGCTTCAGAATTTCAGTGTGACCTGTTCTGTCAGGTGATTTCTGGGGGGAGGGGACATGAAGGAAAAAAAGTTAAGTAAAATGTCCTTATAAAGACAAAATCTATTTCTTTCCTGGCCGATGATTTGTCATTCTAGTCACTTCCTGCCTTGTGACCACAGGGTTGACAAAGTTGTTCTCCAGATCAGAAAGAAGGGGGTTCCTGATCACACGCCAGTCCCGCCAAGGACAGTTTCTCTACAAGGTAAATTTTCCTTCTGGCTTTTTGTTGTCCCCAAGTGTCTATGATGTAGTTGTTTGTTACATAGCTCTGTTACTGTGACTGTGGACTTTGGCTTCAGGAGAAGCCCGAAGGCTTCTTTGGACTGGAGATAGCACCTGTCCTCTGCGCCCTCTGTGAGCCCCACCACCCTTTAACTGCCCATGAAATCAGCAGCCACCTTGCGTTGCCGTCCAGCACGGGACCCCTCGACTCTCTGGGTTGGGTTCTTCTGAAGTTCTCCAGTTATCACTCTCAGAAAGAAAAAGAAAAAAGAACTATGATATCTTTCCTTTTTAAACCAAACCAAGTTCTAATTTATTTCAATTACTCTCTTTTAGGGAGGCTATATTTCCTGTGATTTTATCTCCTTTAAGATGTTTTTGGAAAGTGCATATTGATCATTTAGATTGTGCTGCTCGTTGGGCTAATGGGGGTGGTTTAATTTTAGCTCCTGTGGTTCTATTTGTCTAAAATTTTCTTACGGTACTTTTGTGGGTGGGTTAGCATCTCAGGTCATGTGTGACTGAGTGTGCTGCTGGTTATTTGAGTCATTTTGGCGCCAAACGTTTTTAATGGGTGCGCTTAACACCCACATGAAATTAGAGGCCTCTTCTTCTCCATTTACTCTCTGAAAATAAAAGCAGTTTGGGTTGTTGAATTGTACTGTTCTTGTAGGATTGTCTGGACTGTTATGTTTATGCACATACAGAAGAATGCCCCGTTAGATCTTGGGAAAAGGCTTCTATCTACAATAGAAATTCTTATAAAGTTGATACAGGGTATTTATTCCAGAAACTTTGCTGAAACACAGAGACTTTGGGTCTTGTATTATCAGCCCTGTTGGCGCAGTGGTTAAAGTGCTGAGCTGCTAACTAAAAGGCTGGCAGTTTGAACCCAACAGCTGCTCTGTGAGACAAAGATGTGGTAGTCTGTTCCTATAAAAATTACAGCCCGGGAAGCCCCGTGGGACAGTTCTGTTCTGTCCTATATTGTCGCTATGAGTCGGAAGTGATTTGATGGCAATGAGTTTGGTTTTTTTGGGGTTTTAGTATCAGCTTTTATTTAACGATCATTATCAAATAATATTAAGAACCAGAGACAGACAATAAATATAAAACCCATTAAGACTGGAAACAGATTCATTCATCAGCACACTTATCAAAACCCAGTTTTTCTTAATCAAGTACAGTAACTTGTCTTGCAAAATTACTCCTTCAGGACAACTTAAAAAAACAAAAACTTACTATTAAGCAAATAAAGGCAGCTTGTTTTCGAATTTGTATAAATTTATCTTAATTTCTTTCTATTAAATGAAATTATTTAAAAGAACATCTGTGCAGGCAAATTTGAATGGAATTAACCCTTTACCCATAAATGTGAATTTCTGGAAGCTGCAAAATGTGGCCATCAATATTGTTTTGTACATCTCATCTGAATATTTTTTAAACTAGCAAAAAGGTGGAGTTGGGATAGGGGCTCAAACCTCAGAAAAGAACAGATTTAAAAAAATATGCTGTGTCTAATTGTGTAGGAAAAATATTAATGAGAATAAAATTGATTGAGATATAAAGGCATGACAGTATTTTCCGTGCGTTGGGAGGGAAAAAAAGGAATATGAAAAAGTTAATTTAAAGGAGAAAGTCTCTTGATTGAAATCAAGTTTAGGTTTCAAAAGGATCCTAACAATAAAATATCCATTCATCTTGATTCTAGCTTATTCTCTAGTAAAGTCAGGACATAGTCTTCTGTATCTTGTACTTTGAACAAGCACTGCTATGGTAGTGGAGGAGATGTGCTTAGGAAGACATTTCAGTAGCAATCCCAGAGATTCTTTCCTTTGTAGCATTTTAAATTTTGTCTCCTCTGTAAACTATATGTCTTAGGATTCTCTAGAGAAACAGAAATACATATTTATATATATAGGGAGAGAGAGAAAGAAAGAAAGGAAGAGGGTGAGGGAGAGGGAGAGGTATTTACTTCAAGGGATTGCCTCATGTGATTGATTGGTGGTGGGGAGGGGTGGTAAGTCCAAAATCCACAGATCAGGTGGCAAGCTGGAGACTCCTGCAGGCTTGTGTCCCAAGATCTGTGGGTCAGGCAACAGAAAGAGTAAAGAGTGAGAGAAAGAGACAGTTTTGCCAAAATACCCGTTTATACTCTAGAGGCAGAATACACCCAAAGGAAACTCCCTTTTCAACTGATTGATTATATTAGATTAGATTACATTATGGAAGATGATTACATTGCATTATGTCACATTACAGAACAGCAACTACACTGGTGTTTGGCCAAACCACTGAGAACCACAGCCTAGCCAAACTGACACAAAATTAACCCATCGCAGTATGCCTGGAAACAGCCAGTAATGTGGGAAACAATTTCAGTATTTTAACTTCATTTATAATTCTATCTTTGAACACTTTGGGAAAGGGGAAGGCCAGCAAGTAAAGTCCCGTTCAAATGTATCTATTTAAATTATAAAGGTGGGGAAAGTAGTAACAACTGTGAAGATTGGTAAGCACATATTCTACCCAGCCACTCTGTATGCATTATCTCATTTAATATCTCAGCTACCTTTAGAGATGAGGAGTGGGTTTAGATGCTTGATGGAGCCTGGTCTAAGGCCACTGGGCAGTTAAGCAGAAGAGAGTAGCCAAGATTCCAGGCTCCATACTGCCTCTCTAGAAGCATCTGTCTGTTACCAGATTTTCCCTTCCATGCCAACATACTTTTCCCAGATATAGATGATTAGAGGCTTTTATTACTGAGGCTGACTAAAGAGATCTTGGCACTCACAGTTTTGAGAGAGAGAGAGAAGAAATTTGCAAGAAATCCAAAATTATTTTTATTTTTATAAATGGAAGGTACCATCACAGGTTTCAAATAATAGTAGAATTAAGAAGTATTTTCTTTTAGCTAATACATAATTTTACTAAAGAATTTTGTGCCTTCACAGACTTGCCTCAATCTACTTCTCCACCCTTATTTTTTGTCACTTCCTCCTGCTCAACGCCCTCATATCTCACCCCCGTTGCTTACCCACAATCTGGGTATACTAGACCACAAGCCACCAGAAGGTTCTTTCACTCTGTGTGCTTTGCTCTAACAGTTTTCTGCAATTGCTTTCTGCTTTGCTTGTAAAAATTCTGGTCACTGTTCAAGGTTCACTTTAAGAGACATGTCTTCTCTGAGGCCTTCCCTGATTGTGCTTCTCCCCCACTAACTATTTTGTATCTGTATGTGTGTTTGCTTAGAGTACGTATAGCATTAATCATAATGTTTGAGTTTCACAGACTTTATCTGCTGACAGACCTGATTCTGCATCTCTCCTGGTACATAGTAGGTGCTAATGATATTTATTGAATTGAAAATTTGTCACAAATATTTTTTTCTCAGCCCCTTAAATGTGCATGGATGTCTTTACTTTGATTTTTCTTATTAACTTAATACTTACTGACTTCCTACAGTGACTGCTATGAAGGAAGATAGAACCAATAAGTTAATATATTGCATTTTGCCACGCTTCATTTGTCAAAGGACTATTCTTCATCTTAGCCTCAAAGCACTATATGGCCTCTGATCCCAAGGGATTTAGGAAACTGTACAATGGCAGTGGCAAATAGGCAAAATAATGATTTCATTATTTTAGTCTAAATATATTTATTGAGCTAAAACATAGCTTCTCTTACCAAAACTACGTACTCAATAATGGACTTTTTTGGTGGCAAAGAATATAAGAACAGATATCATTAACTTCTGCTTAGTCACTTCGGATTATTCTCAGAAAATTCTCAAGTCAACTTCTTGTCACCTAAGAAGTTTAGGCCCGTCTGTGTATATAGGAGAAATGCAAATAAATTTTGAAATTAGGCTAGGTAAAATAAAATTAAGAAATTTTTTCATAAGATTACATTTACAAAGAGTCAAATACTCCCTTTACAAAGTAAGATTATAAAGGCATTGGACTTTATGAATAATAACAGATGTTATAGCAGAGTGACATTGGATTAATCCAGTTGCCTTTCTAGGATTTTTGATTGTTTATTTTTGTCTGCTAGAGTCCAGGAATTGAGGTTTCCTAAAACCTCCCAGCTCACAGATATCATCAAATGAAGCAGCACTATCCTATCTGCATATTGAACATTGCAGAAATAAAAAGCAGAATTAGAGCCCCATGAAATATACAACTAATATACAAACTAATCGGTGTCAGCAGATTTGTCTCTGTTTTGCCAGAATAGCAATGCAGCTCTTAAAGCAGAAGAGCTCACGTTTCACACTGCGTTCACTTGTAAATTCTAAGAAGTTCCCTCCTGCTTGAATATTCATCTTCTAGGGGCATCTGCCCACAGCTGCTGGAGCCACTGAGCTCCCCAGATGGCATCTCCCGGGTGCTTTCTCAGTTCCCTTCTGATTCAACTTCCCTTCTTGTGCTATTGACTGTCCCTGATGTTTTGGTTTGCCAATCTCAGTCATTACATCAGTCTTCCCAGCAACTTCATAGTCACTTCATCTTGTAAGATACGCAAGCGGCAGAGGAAAGAAAAAAGTTTCAACTTCTCTCCCTAATAATAACAGCTAATACTTACACATCGCTTACCTGGAATTGGCGGTTTTTCTAAGTACTTTAGCCACATTCATGCATCCCGTGAGGTAGTTACTGCTGTCATCTTCATGTTCGAAGGCCAGTTCGTTCAGTCACGTGTTTTGTTACTTAAATTTTTCTGCAATTGGACTTGTTTTATATTGACTGCCAAACTCCAGGGCAACCTCCTGGAATAACAGGCAGCAGACCATCATGCTTATTTGTACCTAAGCCATCGAGTTGAGCTCAAATAATCAGACCAGTTAACCAGTTGCTATCAAGTTGACTCCAACTCATGGCGATCCCATGTGTGTCAGAGTTTTCAATGGCTGATTTTTCAGAAGTTTGTCAGGTCTTTCTTCCCAGGTGCCTCTGCGTGGACTTGAACTTCCAGTCTTTCAGTTAGCAGCTGAGTGTGTTAACTATTTGCACCACCCAAAGATTCCTCCAGATAATAGTAATTTCCCCCAAATAAATGCAACCGTATTATAATTGCGTTTAATCAACAGACTCTTCTTTATCATCATCATCAGTATTTGCTCAGCTCCTCTGTGCATTTAACTATTTGGTTTTTAGCAACTTACTGGTCTCTGCATAGAACACAAAACATGCGCCCAATCCTCAAAAAATTTACAAGGGTCTTCATCTTATGAGTTTAGAATAATTTTAGCCAATTCACATTTTCTAAGGTTTTGTGACTGATAGGACATGAATAAATTAAGCAATTTAGTATTTATACCCATGCACACGTATTTATAAGTTTATAGTAAGGGCCAAATGTAAAATCCCAAAAAAAATCAAACCTGTTGCCATCGACTCAGTTCTGACTCATAGCGACCCTATAGGACAGAGTAGAACTGCCCCATAGAGTTTCCAAGGAGTGGCTGGTAGATTCGAACTGCCAATCTTTTGGTTAGCGGCCCAGCTCTTAACCACTGTGCCACCAGGGCTCCTCGGGACAAATATAGGTGTCCTAAAAACTGTGAAGGAATGAAGGTTGTTTTAATTGTGAGTGGAAGAATAGAGAGCGAAAGTGACCCACTTACTGAGTTAAAGTAAGTTTTGCTCAACTTCAGAGCTGTGGCTGTCAGCCCCGCTTACCAGTTACAAGGAGGCTGTTGCTTAAATATGGTCAGTTGTTTTTTCTGGCAGAAGGAAAAGCTAACATGTTAAATTGAGGAACTAGCAAAGCCACAGTTCTGTGGTTGCAGCATTGATTCTTGTGTTAGTCCAGCACCAGTTACACGGGTGGGTACACTCTTTTTCTCTGTCTCTTTCTCTCTCATACATGGGCACAGGCGTGCACATACACATACATACACACACACGGTCACGTACATGCTTACATGTACTTCTTGACTGGCTGAGCTAAATTAAAATGAAATAAGAGATTATGTTCTTTATGGACAGAAAAACCAAGACACCAAAGTCAGCAGGCCAATTAATTCCACATGTGAATGGCAATCTCCCAGATAATTGTCTTTTTCCCTCTGACTGCACTTTTAAAACAGAAGTGAATTAATGATATAATTACCTTGCATTTAAACAACATCCTGCATTTTGTTCCTCGGTTTGGTAGTCCTCACTAAAATCTACCTGAGCTGTGTATCCAAATGTGTGAAGTAAGGAGGTACACAAGCGTATTTGTCTAACATTTGCATCTTTTTCCTACTTGTTGTTTCTCAGGCAAAATTTAGAATTAGGATTGCATTGTTGTTCACCTGCGGTGGAACATTTTAAATGTAGGCCCTTTGTACATCCTTGGCATCATGAGCTCGCGTTGCCTTCACCATGATTAAGAAAAAGGAGTAGGATATGTTTCTTGTGGAGGAAGCTGGGTAACAGGTACAAAGTGAGGTTCATGGAAACATGAAGAACATTTGTGCAGTGTTTCATTGTTGAGCATCCTTTCTTCATGTTAAAACCGTGAAATGGACTCTCCCTGACATCCTCAATGCTTTATAAACATTTTGGAAGTTTCCCCTGGGGAAAGATTGAACGTTGGGTACACCCCGGAGGACTTTCGGATTCCTCTCTTCCCTCGTTGGCTTTCAGGTTGAGACCTCTCATGAAAATATCACTGAGTCCCTGTTTTTTCCCCATGACCACAGAGAAGGACAGTTGTGACTCTTACACTGTCTGGTGAGGATCACACAGTCTTTCTGCTCACTCCACACCTATCCCGCTTGTTGATTGCACTTTCAGGGCCTAAATTCTTCCTCCAATGTCATATACGTTGTTGGGTGCCACCGAGTCGATTTTGACTCATAGCAACCCCATGTGACAGAGTACAACTGCCCCCATAGGGTTTTCTAGGCTGTAATCTTTACAGAAGCAAATTGCCAGGTCTTTTTCTTGTGGAGCTACTGGGTGGGTTTGAACCACCGACTTTTTGGTTAGCAGCCCAGCACTTAACCATCGTGCCGCCAGGGCTCCTTACATCATATATAGTGGCAGCTTTTTTAAGTTTATGAGTCTGAGGGTCTGCTGTTCCTGTGCATGAAAGAGGCAAGTGCGAGAAAAGGAAAGCAAATTTGGAGACAGACTTGGATTCATATTCTAAACTTTTACTAAATGTGGAGGCTGAGAAAGTCTTAACCCTTCTGAGGCCCATCTTCCTCATTAATAAAATAGGGAAAGAATGATCTACTTCCTGCATCTGCTCTTGGTCTTATTTCCCCTTCCCGTCCCCATTTTATCGGTTTATATGCATATTTCACTCTGCCATCACTGCTGACTTTATTGAGCCCTTACTATTTCCTAGGCAGCCTGTTACGTACTTGACATATATTTGCTCTTTTATTTCCATACAATAGCTATGTAGAGTTGATACTGTTATCTCCTTGTAACAGATGAAAAAACTGAGGTTCAGGGAGGTGTGAGTAGTTTGTCCAAGATTAAGTGGCAGAGTCAGGAGTCACAGCTTGGCTCTTGTCCATTTTATATCGGCAATTTCTTGAAGGTGCTTACTTTACCGTTTCTTGTTTAAACTGCATTGCATTCTCTAACATTATTCACTAATTGCTTTCTGAGAACAAGTCTAAATATTCCTTTCTGTGATTAAGTATTGAATGATTATTCCTAATACCACACTTCTCATTAGGAAGGGATCCCAACCAACTCTGCTTTGAGTAGGTCTGCTGGTATACCCAACATATATGAAAAACAAATCAATGCTTGAGGATTATATGGTACAAAGTCCTTAAAATGATGGCTATGAAGGTAGATTAGGCTACTTAACCACTTATAATTTTGACAAAAGGAATGTTATAGCATATCCCATAGTAAACTGGTTTGGAAAATATCTGCCAGCCCAACTGTAAATTCCAGCGAAGCGAAGATAAGTGTAGCTCCTCAGATTAATACAAATTGCCTGACTCCATTAATCTCTACTTCCTTGTTTTGCTTTTTTCTGAGAGCAAGCTTGTCTTTAGATATTTTAAAAGAACAGCCTCAAGGAGCCTATTGAAAACAAGGTCAAGTTATTACGAATCAATAAAGTCTTCTGTTGTCATTTCTAATATGCAAATGTCTGCTGTGCATACTCTCAGGGTTTTTCCAGCTCAGACTAACGGAGAAAATGCCTGGAGAATTAGGGAAAGGAAGAGAAGATAGAAGGCAGAGTACAGGCTAACAGAATCGTGCCTTCGTACGCCTGAGAGTGAGGAAGTACTGCCCAGTGGTCCTCATCACAGATACTCAGAGATTGCTTTTCTTTTCTTGACTCACGATGGATGTGGTTAGGCTTGCTTTCTTAAAATTGCTGTACACCTTCTCACTCTGGCCACACTTCCTCAACTGTTAGAAGGTGCTTTCCATTGTCAGTATCTCAGGCAAGGCTAAGCCTAAGCCCTTGACCACTCAACACAAGAACAGTTACTACCAAGGCTGTTGGCTTCTGACTAGCATCACTTACAAGTTTTGTAGTGCCTCATGAAGCTATGGCTTCATAGACTCTGGATGAGATATATGGGGCAAGAACCAAACCAGCCAGGCTAAGGACATCTGGACATACAGCATGCATGTGAAATCTAGGTTTATACCCACATAAACACAAAGCATACACACAATGAAGTGTGGTTTTTAGGTGGTGACTCTATATAATTTATAGCAGAAATCTGAGCTTGTTTCCCAAGATAATTTTATAAAAGTTCTAGTTCTTTTTTATTTTGCTTTTCCTTCCTTCCTTCCTTCCTTCTTTCCCTGCTCATTGTTGTTTAAACTTTAAACACATTGTCCCACTTAATCCTAACACAATCTTGTTGGCACTGTGGTTGCATTATTATTTTTTTTTCACTTTTATTTATTTTGTTGTTGTTGTTGAGAATATACACAGCAAAACATACACCAGTTCAACAGTTTCTACATATACAGTTCAGTGACATTGATTACATTCTTCGAGTTGTACAACCGTTGTTCCCTTCTTTTTCTTGTGGTTGTGTTATTAATATTTCCTTTCTGCATATGAGGAAACTAAGGCTCAGAAAATTTAGGTAGCAGTTATGGTACAAAAACACACAGCAAGAAGTGGTTGAGTGAGAAAATCCAGCATCTCTTCACCATACCAGATTACTTCCTAGATCATTCTTTTTTACATAGTAAGCCTGATTTTCAAAACGAAGATATGATCATTAGTGCTTGGATGAGGTATGTGGGGTGCTTGAAACACCTTCACATTGGCTTAGACTGGATAGAGGTGGTTCTAGCATAGTTGAGGCTGTGAACTAAGGAGCCTGTGCCAGTAGTGAAACATGTGGAAGAAGAAAGTCCTCCCCAGATTCTCCTCTGCATCTGCACATAAGATGTAACCTGTATTTCAAGGACTGTGTATTTTAAGGGTTTTTCAACTTCAGGTTCTTTAAATGCTAATTGACTTGTGTTTTTCTCATACCTTAACCTAGACCAAACCAAGATTCCGGAGATCTACTTCTCTTTTTGGACTCATCACTGACTCACCCTGAGACTTTGGGGAGTAACTTCACTTTTCAGGGTCCCCATTTTACCATCTCTAACATGACAAGTTCCCTCCTCACTTTGCAGAATTGTATTTTCTACATGGGAGGTTGTGATATGAAGCAGAAGCTATCTGTGTACAGACCAACAGGCCAAAAGGGGTTCTAGGCATGGTCATTTTGTTGGTTGGGGAGGGTGAAGAACATTCATATTACTTGAAGTGAGTACAGTAAGCATTTTGACTTGAGATAGCAAGGAGGGCCAAGATTATCAAAATGTTCCTTCTAGAAACAAGAGCTAGTGAGGAAGAGAACCACGCTGCTACCTCCCCAACGTCTCCATTCTTCTACCTCACATCCCTGGCTTCAGCCACACCAAACCTCGCACAGCTTTCTCAGAGTGCTCTTTATTGTCTTCCCGCTTTGAAGGCCTCTTCTGTCTTCTTAAAATGCCCTTGTCCATTTTGTAAGCTCCCACTGGTTCCTTAAGACCCTTAGCTCAATGTCAATATTACCTCTCTGGAAAGCCTTCCTTTTCCTTCCCAGGCAGAGTTAAGTGCTTCCTTCTTTGGGCTCCCATAGCATGTGATAACAATAACTGTAACGTACTCACGTTAGAGTAGTTATTAATTTGAAGAACCACTTCCCTTCACTACACTGTGTGCTCCTCAAGAGCAAGGATTACTCACTATTCATCTTTGTATCTCCAGTACCTAGGATGTGGTAAGTGCTTTATTAACTGTGAGTGAATGAATGACAGAGATGTGGAGGCTGCTGCTCAGGAGGATCGCTTTCCTCACCATAGACAGGGAGACACAGGCAGGAGAGGCAAGATCAAGTTTGCTGGTGTTCTAGTTCCCCCTTAACTCTCCTCAAGATGCTGAGGAACTAAAGAGAAGAGACATTTAGAACTTCTCAAAAAAAAAAAGCCCAGGAAGGAAGGGCCCCAGTCCTAAGTAAAATGTTGCGAGAGTGTGTTTATCAACACGAGGTCAGAGGTGAGGAACCCCAAAGAAGGGCAGAGAACCTTGAATTACAGGAGCTCATAGTCCAGATGGGCTAGGAAAGGAGCCCTCAAGTGAGGTCTGCATCCACGCTGGCCTGTGGTGTTGAGGGTACTGCCCTGCATCAGCTCAGCATCAGCAGCCTTCCCAAGCTCATAACCATGTGACCCAGAGCTGGTTATTTCAGTCTCAGTCCCCTCATACAGGTTGTAATAACATTCTAAGAGTTGTAGCAAGAATCAAATGCAACGATACATAGAAAACACAACGCTGTGTAACCACTCAATAAACATTAGCTATTACACCTTTTCCTCACTTACCGACTATATCGTTATCCAACATTTCACGTTTACAACGATAGTAAAAAATATACTGGCTGTTTTCCCATTAATGAATTACATCTAGCAGTATCAAACGCCAAGGTGCAAAGCAAGAGTAACACTGGCTTTGATGGTTAAAGTTATGCGTCAGCTTGACTGGGCCATGATTCTCAGTGGCTTGGCAGCTATATAATAATGTAATTTGGAAGTTATGTGATGATGTAATTTGGCAGTTTCATAATGATGTACTTTGACAGTTACATAATGATGTGATTTGGCGGTTATGTAATGATGTAGTCATCGTCCATTTTGTGATCTGATGTGGTCATCCTCCATTTTCACATAGTGCCAATTTTGCGTAACAATCTGGTCTTTGGAATTTAACCATGTCAATAAGGGAGGAGCGAGTATATTATTATAGCAGTCCCTGGGAGAAGTGCTCAGCTACTAACTGAAAGGTTGGAAGTTGGAGTCCACCCAGGTGTGCCTCAGAAAAAAGGCCTGGCAATCTTGATAAGTTACTGTTCCGTCTCCACCTCACCATGATTCAGTGCAGAATCAGGCACTTCATGAAAATCACATTCAGGCAGAAACCAGTACCCATTCTGAAAAATCAGCCGTTGAAAATCCCCTGGAGCACAATTCTACTCTGACACACATGGAGTCACCATGAGTCAGAATCAATTCAGTGGCAACTGGGTTTTTAAAAAATTATTATTATTGTCCAGCTGGCCTTCTCATTTCTCGTTTAGCTATTGTCTTCTTTAATTCCAACATGGATGGACTTTTTATGGAGAATATAGATTAAAATTCCCACATGAATAAGGAAAAAGACTTAACTGATCTTCACGTAATCTACTCATTTGTCAAAATCCAGTTCAAATATCACTTCCTCTGAGAGGCTATCTTTGGCCCTCCAAGGGAGAGGGATTTCTTCCTTTCCGTGCCTCTAAAAAGTCCCCCTAGGTACCCAACTAAAGCACCCACTGGGCTGTATTCTAGTTACCTGTGTCTCTCCCCTACCAAACTGGATAAGACCATGTCTTATCTTTGTGTTCCCAGCAGCTAGCACAGGACTTGGCATATAGAAGGTATTAAAAAGAAAAAAAAAGAACAGTTGCTGTTAAGTTGACTCTGACTCATGGTGACCCCACGTGTGTCAGAGTAGAACTGCACTCCATGGGGTTTTCAACGACTGATTTTTTGGAAGTAGATTGCCAGACCTTTCTTCTAAGGTGCCTCTGGGTGGACTCAAACCTCTAACCTTTTGTTTAGCAGCCAAGTATGTTAACCATTTGCACTACAGATGTTCATTGAAAGGAGAAATGTAGAAATAAATAAACAAATTTGCTTAGTGGCAACAGTTTGAATGACCTGAGGATGAATTTCATAGCCCAGATAAGTTAATACGAAAATTACATTCAAGAAGATAACAGTAGCCCATTCCTAATTATTTCTGGAGTGGTCCTTGGTAAACTTAGTTCATCCCAGGAGATTTTGCCCTCCTTTTTAGTTACTGGTCCATCTCCACAATCCCTTCCCTCCCACCTCACCACAATTCAGTGCAGATTCAGGCACTTTATACCTGGAATAGAAAACCACTGCTAGGCATCAGTCATCCACCAGGCAAACGGAGTTCACAGAAACAACGAGAAGCAGAAACCCTCCTTGGAACTGGCAAGATGAGGCCGGGGAACATCAGCATAGGCTAGCTCTCAAACTGCCTGGGGACCTACCAGTTGCCGTCGAGTCGACTCCAACTCATGGGGACCCCATGTGTGTCAGAGTAGAACTGTACTCCGCAGGGTTTTCAATGGCTGATTTTTCACAAGTAGATCACCAGGCCTTTCTTCCAAGGTGCCTCTGGGTGGACTGAACCTCCAGCCTTTCAGTTAGCAGCTGAGCACGTTAACCATTTGCACCACCCAGGAACTCCTGCCTAAAGACTGTTGCTGCTTTTTAGTCCCCAGATCAAGTCAGCAAAGTTTTTCCAGCAAAGTAGTTTCATGTAAACTTGAAGCATTCACTTGTCTTGTTCTAGGTGCTTCTACCTTCCAGCAGGAGGGACATTATAGGTATATATGCAAGAGTTGTTTTGTGTGCTGTCAAGTCAATTCCTACTCACAGTGACCATATAGGACAGTATAGAACTGCCCCATAGGGTTTCCTAGGCTGTAATATTTGCAGGAGCAGATCACCAGGTCTTTTCTCCTGCAGAGCAGCTGGTGGATTTGAACATCAACCTTTTGCTTAACCTTGGTGCCACCAGGGCTCTTTATAAACAAGAGTATTATGGTTAAACTCCTCAAAGAAGGTAATATTATATTTTTCAAGCCCTGTGTATTATTAGTTTATGAGTTTGTTCATTTATAGAACTCGTTTATTGAGTATCTACTACGTGCGAGACCTCAGCTTGTGCTATGATATAAGACAGAGTTTGCGAGCTCATAGTCTGCTGAGAGAGATGGGTGTGGAAACAAGGAGCCACACTGCAGTTGAGGAAGGGATTCACTGACTTCTACCAACAGCCAGAAGAATAGAATGTCTGAAATCATGCTGATTTTTTTTTTTTCTAAATAAATTTTAGGGTATATAATATTCATCTATGAATTTGGTCCTTTGAACATTTTGCCTCAGGGTGCGCTGTTTTAATTTGGTTTGCTCTTTGGTTGCTAAGGAAGACGAGGGAGCCTTAATGCCAAGTTGAGAATCAATGTACAGATGAATACAGGGGTACTTACCTTGCCTGCGTCATTGTTGCCTAGAAGGGCCACACAGTGTTTGCACATGTTACTTTCAACCTAAACTAGACAGTGCCTTCTTAACACTTAGATTAAGTTCTCCCTCATACACAGGAGAGGGGCAGTGGTGGTTCAGTGGTAGAATTCTCACCTTCCATGTGGGAGACTTGGGTTCGATTCCTGGCCAGTGCACCTCACGAGCAGCCACCACCCATGTGTTACTGGAGGCTTGTGTGTTGCTGTGATGCTGAACAGGTTTCAGTGGAGCTTCTAAGACTAAGATGGACTAGGAAGAAAGGCCTAGAAATCTACTTCCAAGAAGTCAGCCAACAAAAATCTTATGGATCGCAATGGTCCAGTCTCACTGTGCCTGGGGTTGCCATGAGTCAGGAGCCGGCTTGACAGCAGCCAACAACAACAGCATGTGCAGGAAACATACATGTAATTACATTTGAAACTGAAATCATGAGGAAACTCTGCTATATGTTGAGTAGGTCTTACTTAAAGAGCAGAGTTCTATCTTAGGTTCAAAAATTGTTTATAAAGGAAAGAGGGAAAAGGAGGAGGCCTGGACTCAGGCCCAACCACACCCGCCAAAGAGCCGTGTGATACTGAGCACAGGTTTTAACCTGGTGTCATTTTACTCACATGTGACAGGAAGGAGGGTGGCCAGATAGGTCATCTCTACGGCCCCTTGCCCCTCTGCACTCTAAGTTTCTGTTCGTCTTAAGTTCATCGTTGAACAAACTTGGCATAGACCCAGAAGATACAAAAAAAGAAAAAATCTATGAAAGATTTGAAAAATAAGCCCTAGAAAAAATCAGTTTAAAAGAATACAAGAGACCTGGTGGCCGGCATCACGGCACGTGATGGAAGTTTTATGAATTGAGCATTCTCTGTAATTCCCACTGTGAATAGCACAAGAAAGAGGGAGCTTTAGTTGTATCAGAAAAGATTTAAGTTACCAGGTAGAGAGATGAGACACCAGAGAGGTTGTCGGGTTTCCTTATTTGGAGATTTTTAAGAAAATAGTCGGTGGCTCTCTTTCTGGGACAGTTTGTGTACAGTCTTGCCTAGAAACCAGGAGTGAACTGGATCAGCGTGTCTTCAGCTGTGTGTGGTGACAGCCCAGAAAACAGACCCGCCTGCTGTTCTAGTGAGTTCCCTGTGCTCAGCAGAGCTGCGGGTCTCCAGAGCCAGTGGGCACCTATCTTGGTCGTGAGGAGAATGCTGCCAGCCAGAGCTCTCTATGCTGCTGAGGTAAGAGCAGGTACAGAGGTCCTGGCCCCGGGAGCCAGGCTGGGCTGGGCGATGCTCACTCTCTTGCTGGGTCCTTTTCAGAGGAGGCTGGTCTGGGAGAAGCCACACTGGGGCCAAACCACAGCTGCTGAGGGTGCCTACACCTATGTCTAGGCTCAACTGAAATGCTACTTGACCTGAATCTAATTTGTGCATACACTTGTCAATTACTGAATAGAGGAGTTTCTAGGTGGCGCCAGTGGTTAATGTGCTAACCGAAAGGTTGGCTGTTCAAGTCCACCCAGAGGTGCCTTGGAAGAAAGGCCTAGAGGTCTGCTTCTGAAATATCAGCCATTGAAAACCCTGTGGAGATTCTTATAGACTCCAGACTTTCTGGAGCCAAGGCAGTTGGATGAACCCCTAAAACTATTGCCCTGAGATCATCTTTAAAACTTAAACCAAAAATATCTCCTGAAGTCATCTTAAAACCAAGCAATAGCTTAGCTTAACTAGTAAAAAATGTCTGCCTTGAGCATTATGCTCTTTTAAGAACTATCTATATGCGATCAAAATGACCACAGCAACTCGAAATATTAGATAGGAGCCTTAGAGTGCGGTGAGTTTATGTTAATGGGGGAGGAACAACACAGAAGAGGGTGAGAATGGTTGCACAACTCAAAGAATGTAACCAGTGTCACGGAATTGTAGATGGAGAAACAGTTGAATTGGTGCCTGTTTCACTGTGTATATTCTCAACAACAACAACAACAAAATTTAAAAAAAAAAAATCCCAAATAACTGAAAAAGAAAGAAAGAAAACCATGTGGAGCACAGTTCTATTCTGACACACATGGGGTCGCCATGAGTTGGAGTCGACTCAATGGCAACTGATTTACTGGTACTGAGTAGAACTTTGGAACTTTTAAAATGGAAGGGACTTCATCTCTCCGTTTACAGATGAGGAAACTGAGGCACAGAGAGGCAAAATGCAGCCTAAAGTTGCACACGCAGGTAGTAGGTTACGTCTCTTGCCTACCAGGGTAGGCACTTTCTTCCACTTCCTGCCACTTATTTAGTTATGGTTTCTTTGGAGAAGTACAAGTGTATTCATTACCTGAATAACTTTATTGCAGGGGCTGGTTTAGGTGTTCACTATTTTTATTTTTTGATAAGCTTCTGTGCCAATTTCTTAGTCTTACCTGGTCTTTCTTTTTCCCCTTGTAGCTCTTGTTCATATCTGATCTTCAGAACTTTTCTCATTGTATTAAGTGTGCCAGAGCAGAACTGCCCTGTAGTGTTTCCATGGAGCAGCTGGTGGATTCCAACTTCCGACCTTTTGGTTAGCAGCTGAATGCTTAACCAATGTGCCACCAGGGTGTCCCGTGCCACAATAAGTTAGCTATAATTCATGGGTCACATTTAATACTTAACATTTAACTGAGGGCTTCTTGAAGTCCCGGTCTTTGCGTTCCCCATTGTTTGTAATCTCCTGAGCAACTGGAGCAGTGCTTTGCATATAAACCATTTGTGGAATGAAAGAATGAATGGCTTTTGATATTGAGGTAATAATGTAATAGTGCATAAACAGCTGGCCTGTAATAATATTCAGCTTTTTGAAAAGGTATATTTGGGGTACTCTGAGCTTTTAGTACGGGAAAGTCTATTTTAAAGCTCCTATGGTAGAATGGGAAATGAAGGGTAGCCCCTAGTGGTGCAAATAGCTTGGCTGCTAACCAAAAGGTTGGAGGTTCGAGTCTACCCAGAGGCACCTTGGAAGAAAGTCCTGGCAATCCACTTACAAAAAAATCAGCCATTGAAAACCCTATGGAGCATAGTTCTACTGTGACACATACTGGGTTGCTGTGAGTTGGAATTGACTTGATGGCAACTGGTTTGGTTTGGTGGATTGTCAAGATGTTAGCATCAGGAGGATCATTGTCTACAGTCCAGGGGAGAAGAAAGCTCCTGGGGCACTGTAAGGGCCTCCCCAACCACCAGCCTCGGGTACCGCCTCTGCTTGAAAGAGCTTTGTTCTATATCACAGACTTAATTGGTATGGTACCTTGGAAGACAGAGTCATCAGGGATGTGCTGGGGGAGAGGAGGCAAGGAGTGAGGACTCCTTAGCCGGCAGCAGAGCTGGGCTGTGTACTACACCTGCACCTTCAGAAGCCCCTCAACTAGATGATCAAACCACAGAAGCTTCCAAAGCCATCTCTGGTTCATCAGGTTTGGGGTAATCTGGCCGCTGGCTCCCCACAAGTGTTTGCATGGAGGGAGATGGGGACAAAGCGGGGACTGCTGTGTCACTGCTGTGAATGACCTCCCCTGCCTTCCGCCCTGGGGTGTTTATGTTGATATTACAGAGGTATGAATTCCGTACTCTGGAGCAGCCCTTGGTAGTATTCGTGTCTCTAAACCAAAGCAGACCCTTTGCCATTGAGTAGATTCTAACTCATGGCGACTCCATGTATTACAGAGTACAACTGCTCCATAGAGTTTTCCTGGCTCTAATCTTTATGGAAGCAGATTGCCAGGCCTTTCCTCTGTGGCACCGCCAACGTTTAGGTTAGTAGTTGCGCACAAACTGTCTGCACCACCCAGCGACCTCTGTCAGTGTGTCTGTAGGGAGAGCAAAGGCAATCCAGAGGAGATTTGACTTGACAAAAGGACTCACAAAGGAGTTCCTGTAAGTGTCAGTCTGCATTTAAGGCCGTTAATAATTATTTGGTTTCTTAAAAACAAAGTAATTTTTTAAATGTATTTTTAGAATCAACCTTTATGTAAAGTATTTCTGTATCCATAGAGAAATGGCATCTCAGGAACATTGTGATGGATTGTATTGTGTCCCCTAAAAATATGTGTTGAACTTCTAACCCCTGTACCTGTAAACATGACCCTGCCTGGGAAAAGGGGAGCCTTGGTGGTGCAGTGGTTAAGAGCTCAGCTGCTAACCAAAAGGTGGGCAGTTCAAATCCACAAGCCACTCCTTGGAAAACCTATGGGGCAGTTCTACTCTGTCCTATAGGGTCACTATGAGTTGGAATCAACTCGGCAGCAAAGGGCTTTGTTTTGTTTTGTTTTGTTTTGTTTTGTTTTGTTTTGGAAAAAGGGATTGTCTTTTGTTTTGTTAATGAGGTCATATTAGAGTAGGGTGTGTTCTAAACTTAGAGCCTTCTGAGTGTTGTCTTATAAGAAGGGAAAACAGGCTTGGAGAGATAAGAGACCATGTGAGGAACTGTCTACAAGCCAAGGACACCAGAAATGCCTGGGGCTACCAACAAGGAAGGAGCCTCCCCTAGAGGAGCTGCCCTCATTTGGACTTCTAGCCTCTAAAACAGACAATAAAGCCACCCACTTTGTTACAGCTGTCCTAGGAAACGAAGACAAATACAGTAATTTACCCAGAGCAGGACCCCTGCAGACATCTACTTGGGAAAACATAGAGGGCAGGATTAAATGAAGGCAAAGTTCCTTCCTTATCTGAAATAATTATCTTGAGGGCTTTACAAATGTATCTATATGGGTATTTTATTTTGCTTCAGTGTCCTATGTAGTTATGTTTACTTTCTCTAGTCATCATCGTCTTATACTAAAGATCACAGTGTTAGTATTGTTCTAGACTTCCTGTTGTTTTGCTTTACTCATTGCTCATGGTGGCGTTCAGAAGTTGCACAATTTCCCCCTGGTTATGTACTGCAATTACTGAGGTAGAGCTGGGAATTTGGGCCTGAGTTCCCAGTTTTATCTTACTCCCTGAGTCAGGTTGCAAGAAAAGTAGGGCACATTCGGAAGAGTCCCTGGGTGATGTGATACCAGGTTACAGATGCCTCCCTGGTCCTGGCAGGTCATGTAATTGGACATCAGTGTATTGTGTTAGAATGCTGCCCCGCAGAGTGCTAATGCTTTTAACCAAGGGTTCTGGCCCAAGCTCATCTCACTCTGGACAAGTCACCTTTTTCCAGACTTTCTACTGTTCCCTGTAGAGATGCGGGCACTGAAACATTCCATCTTCTTTTCATTATAAGTGTCTTAGTCCTGGTGCTGCTGTAACAGAAATACCACAAGTGAGTGACTTTGAAGAACAGAAATGTATTTTCTCACAGTTCTGGAGGCTGAAAATCTAAATCAGGGCTGGGCCGTGTCGATTCCTTCTGCAGGCCTGACTCCTGGTTTCTGGCGTCTGCCCATAATCCTTGTCATCCATTTGCTCGTAGGCAATCCTCACATGGCAGCTCTCTTCCCCCGTGTGTGTCTGTGTCTATTCTGCTTTTTTTATAACTCACAAGTGATCAGGTTTAGGATCCACCCTACTCTGGTTTGACCTTGTTAACATAACACACAAAAAAATCCTATTTCCAAACAGGATTACATACTCAGGTACAGGGGCCAGGTCTCAATACATGTTTTGGGGGGGGACCCAATTCAATCCACAATAATCAGTTATGAAAAGTCTCAGAGACAACTCAGCTTACATTTTTATATTTACTTTCAAGAACAGAGTTCCTCTTGTAAGTTCTACAGCACTTGTGTTTTATAATAAACACTTACATATAGTTTCTCTCCAGATTTCAGGAAGCTTGAGTCAAATGCTTTTCTTGTGAGAAGCCATTCTCAGAAATTCCCCTTTATTACTGACCTGGGAAATACCAGACTCCTTTAAACAGAGGCTCAAAACTCACAGGCTTATAGGAACAAACAGGTGTTGTGGCTTTTGTAGTTTTGGGGATTAACGTTGTTATAATTTTAAAAATAATCGTATTTAAAAAAAAATAAAAAAGAACAACCAGTGCATTCTCTGGCGAAATGTCTTGGGATTCTATAAGTACTGATTTAATAAATTTAAGTGCTCACAGAAAAACTGGCAACCAGACAAGACTTAGATGAAGGATTTGAGATTTGTCTTCCTAGATTTATGACTTGGGAGAAACTGGGTTCTAAAACTCACCTCAGGTTTGCAAGAGATCTTAAAATGTTTCCTGGCAGGGCATAGTTAGACTGTGCAGTCGTAAGAAAGGGGTGTGGTCATGAGAAAGAGGTGCGGTCGTGAGAAAGGGGCACGCTCCATGCAGCTGGTGTTTTTATAGTTGAAGGCCAATGTGGAGCCAGCAGTTTGCAAACTGAAACCCTTACCAATTGTCCTTAGCAATCTCACGTACGTTATTATAGCCCATACCTTCCATATGCATAAATTATAATGGGTGCATTTTCCCCCAGGCAAACATATTAATAGACTATGTGAAGTAACTAATGGCTTGATTCTAAACTCAATGTTCTTCTTTGAACAGTCTGATCTGCATGTTGTCTCCTCTTCCTGCTTCTCTGCCTTGTGAAAATGCTGCCATTTGCACATTCAGTTCGATTAGTGAAGAGGGGTCACTTCTTAGTTGTGGACTTTTATGGCCCTTTTATTGATAACTCCATCCTTTTCCTGCTTTGCTCAGCAGCAGCTGCGTTGCCTTGGGAACTTGTACATGGACAAAGCATTTCACCTCATTGGACCTTCAGTTTTGTTGTCTGTAAGAGAGGGAGTTGTAATAAATTATTTCTAAGGTTCTGTATTGCAGGGGGCAGTGGTAATTTGGTGGTAGAATTCTCATCTTCCACATGGGAGATCCAGGTTTGATTCCCAGTCAATGCACCTCGTACACAGCGACCATCCCTCTGTCAGTGGAGGCTTGCATGCTACTGCTTTACTGAACAGGTTTCAGCAGAGCTTCCAGACTAAGACAGACTAGGAAGAAAGGCCTGGTGATCTACTTCCAAAAATCAGCCAGTGAAAACCTATAGATCACAATGATCGGACCCACAACCAATCATGGGGATGACGTAGGAGTGGGCAACGTTTCATTTTGTTGTATGTGGGGTCTCCATGAGTCAAGGGCTGACTCAACGAAAGCTAAGAGCAAGGTTCTGTACTAGTTTTCTAGGGCTGCGTAAGCAAAGTGCCACAAATTAGGTGGCTTGTAAGAATGGCAGTTTATTGTCTACACTTCCGGAAGCTGTTGTTATTGTTAGGTGCCACCGAGTTGGTTCTGATTCATAGCTGGAAGAGGCTGCATAGGTCCGGCTCATTATTATTACTCCCCGTTGCTAACCCCCACATTGTCTCATGATCTTGTTTTTCTCCCCCATTCCAGTCTCTATAAAAAGTTTAAGATTAACCGATGTTCCACTTGGAGGGTGGAAAACAAGTGATAATGATCTAGGAATGAAAAAGTGAACAAAACCCATCTTGAGACGTAAAAACCAGGATGTTGCCAGATAACCCCCAAGAAAAGATTAACTTATCTGGGATGTGACCATCTCAAGGGGGAACTAACACAAACTTCTAAGACCCATAATCCTGTCCCTATAAAGCCTTTGGCCAGTCTCCAGTGGGGGGAGATGGGTTTTTGGAAGAATCTATTCCCCTTTGTCTCCTATATATCAATATATAATAAAACTCTTGCTGCTCACCTCACCCCATCTCAGAATTGGCTATTGTGGCAGGCGGCTCCAATCAATCCATGTCATTGCGGTAACATAGCGACCCTATGTACAACAAAACAACACACGGCCTGGTCCTGCGCCATCCTCACAATTGTTGCTAAGCTTGAGCCCATTGTTGCAGCCGCTGTGTCAGTCCGTCTCATTGAGGGTCTTCCTCATTTTCGTTGACCCTCTACTTTACCAAGCATCATATTCTTCTCCAGGGGCTGGTCCTTCGTGATAACATGTCCAAAGTACATGACACAGAGTCTCGCCATCCTCACTTCTAAGGCAGATTTTGGCTGTACTTCTTACAAGACAGATTCATTCATTCTTCTGGCAGTCCATGGTATAGTCAATATTCTTCACCAACACCATAACTCAGAGGCATCAGTTCTTCTTTGGTCTTCCTTATTCATTGTCCAGCTTTAGCATGCATATGAGGCGATTGAAAAATACCATGGCTTGGGTTAGGCTCACCTTAGTCCTCAAAGTGACATCTTTGTTCAAAATCAGAGTGTTGACTGAGTTGATTCCTCCTTACAAATCTCTTAGAAAAATACTCTTATCCAGATGCTCAAGGTTTTTCGTCTTGACCTACTTGACATGGCTTAAAATCACATGGTTTTAAAATAACTTTTCCCCCTTCCTACATGTTATTTGAATAGGTCATGTAATTTTTTTTCAAAGTCTTTCTTTTTTATTATTTGTTTTGTTATTGTTGAGAATATACACAGCAAAACATACACCAATTCAACAATTTCTGTATGTACAATTCACTGACATTGATTATGTTCTTCAAGTTGTGGAACCATTCTCGCCTTCTTTTTCTGAGTTGTTTCTCCCTCATTAACATAAACTTACTGCCCTTTAAGATTCTTATCTAATCTTTTGAGTTGCTGTTGTCACTTTGATCCTCTATAACTAGTTCTTAAAAGAGCACAGTTCTCAAGGCAGACATTTTTTACTAGTTAAGCTAAACTATTGGTTGGTTTTTGAGGATGGCGAGACTTCATCTCACGTACTTTGGACATGTTATCAGGAGGGACCAATCCCTGGAGAAGGACATCATGCTTGGTAACATAGAGGGTAGCAAACAAGAGGAGGACCCTCAACGAGATGAACTGACACAGTGGCTGCAGCAATGGGCTCAAACACAGCAACAATTGTGAGGATGGAGCAGGACCAGGCAGTATTTTGTCCTGTTTCACCTAGGGTCGCTATGAGTTGGAACAGACTCGATGGCATCTAACAACAACAACATTGTTTGGTTTAAAGAAGACTTCCGGGGATAATTTTGGCTTAAGGTTTAAAGATTATCTCAGGGCAATAGTTTCAGGGTTTCATTCAGCCTTCATGGATCAAGGAAGCCTGGAGGGGTCATGTAATTTTTATGCTAAAATATTTTCTCTACTTTTTTACTCTGTCATGATCTTTAGATTCTTTAGATTCTCTTTTTTACCCAACACTCTGATTCTTTCATTTCTTTGTTGACTCTCCTCTTGACACTTAAAATGCAGTCACATTCCCGGCCTACTTCTGTTTCTCACCCTGACATCTGGAACTCTTGTGTCAAAGGATAGGGCCAGTTTGGATTCAGAGATCCCACTTATCCTCCTTACCTGTAACATGGTTTTGGTTCTTCCCTTATCCCTCATGCATTCAGGATAGCTCACTAGGTCGGTGTAGACATGCCTCATCTGAAGTGGAGAACAGTGCCTGGTTCATACTAGGCATTCACAGAATATTTGTTAAATAAATGAATTCACTACCTAACCCCATGAGTATCCACAAACAAGAGGCGTTAACACAGTTAAAAACAACAAGGGCCAATCAGGTATAGAGCTTTAGACCAGATGTTACCACCAGGCTACGCTAAAATATGATGAAGGAGAACCTTCTATTAATGAGTATTATTGAGTATTGGTCAAGAGTGTGAAGAAGAGCCAAGTCAAATTAGTCACAAATATTTAATAAGTGTATAAAGTTATGTGACTTATTTCTTACAACAGAAGCCTCAATTTCTTAACACATGAAAGCAAAAGCTTTCTAAACGGAACCATCTAGACAGCAAGAGATTGTAGTTGTATTGTAGCAGTTTTTTTAATCTCTCATGGGGCTGTACATATTACAGATACTTAATGGATAACTGCTGAGTGAATGAGTAGGTGGATGAAATGAGTATCTGAAAGAAATGTGAAGGCATTGCACCTGAGCAGATATGTGGTGGCGAAGCCTTGAGAACTGGAGTCAGAACAGGGTACGGTCTTGGCTGCTCCTTACCTAGCTGTGTTATCTGAGATATATTTCTTAACTTCTTGGAGCTTCTGTTTCCTGCTCTATAAGATGAGAATATATGTACCTATGCCATCAGCTCGGAGCCCTGGTGGCACAGTGGTTAAGAGCTTGGCTGCTAAGCAAAAGGTCGGCAGTTCGCATCCACCAGCCGCTCCTTGGAAACCCTATGGGGCAGTTCTATTCTGTCCTGTAGGGTCACTATGAGTTGGAATTGACTCGATGGCAACAGGTTTCATGCCATCAGCTCAGGTATAAAGGCTACCTCTTACAAGGGTATACTAAATCTCACAGGGGTCCTCTTCTTGAGGACTGGGTGAAGATACTACTATCAGACCCCAGTTCCGTTGCTCTAAGACAATTGGTTTGTGTGTGTCATAAAGATAGAGTGAGTTATGTAACTGGTGATATTCCTCATCTGCACTGGAACTAGAGAACTTGGAGCTCAGTCTTCAGCCTAATTCTGACAAGATGTGTAAGGTCTTAAAGATTCATTTTAACTGTTAAAGTTCCTCCCTGCCATCATCCTATTTCACCTTATACCTACTTCTCTTTCTTAACAAGTGCATCATTTCATTGGTTTAACTCTTAGGTTTGGATATATCTTTATAACCTGGCTCAAATTGTTTTTAGAACAAGACATGGTAGAAACGAAAGAAAGGAAGGGAGAGGAGGGAGGGGTGAGGGGATGAGAGGGAAGGAAGGGGAAGAAAGTCAGAGCACCAGTACCAGTACCTACCTCTAAGGGTAATTGTGATGCATGAATGAGATTGTGTATGCTTTTACAATTAGTCCTCAACAGTTTTCACCTTCTTTTAGAGAACCCAATGGACTAATACCTTTTTAGATATGTAAAACAAATAATAATAAGATTTTTATTAGTAGCAAAAATGTATTTTCAAAGTAATCTAAATAATAATGGCATATATAATTCCCTGACTTTCAAATCATGCTCCCTGGAGTTCCCACAGATACATAGGATGACAAGAAGGTAGGATAGTGGGAGCAGGGGGTATGTTTGGGTTTCTTCAACCAAAGGCTCTACACATTGTTACTTTCATTTGTTCACCCTTATTCATGTGTAAGGTTTTTGTTAATATAGGGTTCCCTGGGGAAAAAAGTTTGAAACCACTGAAATATGTAAGTGGCGGGATAGTAAACTGGGGAATACTAGATGTGGATTTGCAAAATAGAATGTAATACATTTTGAATTATAGGTTTGACTGTTAAAACTGTTTCCTTTTTTTGTGTGGTTGTTGGTTGCCATTGTTGGTCGCTATAGAATGAAGTGAAAATATAGAAGAGGAAGTAGATTTACAACAGCATCCTGTCACAAATTTAACATATTTTTAGAAATTGGTAATTTCACCATTATACTTTTACTGAAGTACAATTATGCTTAGGAAATCCTCCATTTTCCAGACTCCCACCACACCTATCCTCTCCCCAAGAGGAAATCTAGCAAGTTTCAGTGGAACTCCTATCAGAAACATTCTGGTGTAGATTGGCACAGTGGTTAAGAGCTTGGCTGCTAACCAAAAGGTTGGCGGATCGAATCCACCAGACTCTTCTTGGAAACTCTCTGGGGCAGTTCTACTCTGTCCTATATGGTTGCTACTCGACGGCAGTAGGTTTGGTTTTTTTGTTTTTTGTTTTTTTTTTTTGGTGTGGATTAGCTAAAAGCATAGAGAATATAATCTGTCTTCTATTTCATTCTCTTCTTACCCACTAGAGGGCGGCAATAACACAGCAGAAAAGGGAAATAGCTCAAACGGTGGCATTTTCTCAGCAAGACTGTATCCTATGTGGGCAGAGAACACCAAAAAAGTCCCTCAGTGCCCCATGTATGAGTTACTAAGGGTCAGCTTCCCTTCCTCCTTCTCTAAATATTTAGGCAACTTAGATAACTCCTTTTGAAGTTACAACATTTATCTGTTGGTTTGGCAAAACATTAATTTTAAAAACGAACATTGAAGATCTCTCTCTAAAAAAGACATTTATGTAAAAATTTAGAGTGTTTTAGTTGTCTATTGCTCTGTAGTATACAACTCCAAAACTTCCTAATTTAAAACAACAGCCATTTTATCATCTCTCATGATTCTGTTGGTTGACTGGGCACAGCTGGGCAATTCTTCTGCTGCATATGATGTTGACTGGGGCTGTAGTCCCCTGGGAGCTCAGTAGGGCTAGAAAGTCCACAATGGCCCACTTAAGTGGCTGGCTATTTGTCATCTGGGGGCTCAGTAGGCACTGTGAACCAGAGCACACAGTTTTCCTTCATTAGTCTCTTCATGTGGCTTGGGTGTCTCACAACATGGCAGATGGGTTCCAAGAGGGAACATTCCAAAAGGAAGGAGCAGAAGCTTCCAATCCTACGCATCCCTTCCACCACCTTCTAATGGTGAAAGCAGTCACAGGTCAGCCTAGATTCAAGGGGAGGAGAAGTAAGCCACACCTCCTGATGTGAGGAGCAGTGTGTTTACGGGTAGGGGGGGAGTTATTGAGGGCTGTCTTTGGAGATCATGAGATAGACAGTTAAGAAAAAAGCTATTTCTTATTTTTTGAAAGATAGTTAGATGTCATGGGGGATGCAGAGAAGAATTTCTTCATTTAATCAACAGGAATTGCCTCTTTGTGTGGTACTTTAAGAATAAAAATGCACAAAAGTCATTCCTTGTGTCACCCCCTCCCCCGCAGATCTGTTACCCAAAGCAATAAAAAAATGGCCAGAGGATCAGTGTCCGATGAAGAAATGATGGAGCTCAGAGAAGCTTTTGCCAAAGTTGGTGAGTAGAGCTGGTATCTCAAGTTGCACAATTCTCTTTATCGAGTAGCTTCAGGACAGCTCCCGTGAAACCGTAACATGAGCAAAATAGTGGCGGCAACAGGAAGCCAGCAGTGTTGGTTAGAGGTGCTGGAGGAAGTCAGTTGAAAGACATAATACAAGAAAATTAATTTATTTCCTTGTCAAATAATGGAATATGGACCTTTCCCACTTGTAGCTCTTTCCTGGTAATGGCCTCTAATTCTCATCTTTGTATCTTTTCTGCTTTCTTTGGGTTCCTTTGTTTTTCTGCTATTAAATACTATCTCTTACTCTAAACCTGTGATTCATTTTCCCTTCTGTTTTATAATAGTTCCTTCAGATTCTGTTGCCCAAATCTCTGTTCTGAAATGGGCACTCATTAACTCTGGATGTTGGGAGTGATGCTAATGCCCATATCCAATAGCAAGAGGCCTCTTATGAGACATTGACTCTTCCATGAGATCAAGCCATGACCCTTACATAACTGCCTCCCTCGCCCCCTTACCTCTGTCTAGTCTTCTCTCACCTCCCTGATGCTGTTATCTGAAACTTCAGTATGTCCTTTGCATCACAGATACTGATGGCAATGGATACATCAGCTGCAATGAGTTGAATGACTTGTTCAAGGCTGCCTGCTTGCCTCTGCCTGGTTATAGAGTGAGAGAAATTACAGAAAACCTGATGACTACAGGTGATCTGGACAAAGATGGGAGGATCAGCTTTGATGAGTTTATCAAGGTGAGTGTGATGCAAATTGATACAAGGAGACACATTTGAAACTTGGAACTTATATTCGGTTTCAAAAAATATTCAGAAAAAAAATTCTCACTTGCTATATATGGGTGCTTCAGCATTACATATTCTTTCCTTCGTGGTTTTCTTGATCACAACTTGGGTTTCTAAGGACACATGTGTGTGTGTGTGTGTGTGTGTGTGTGTGTGTGTGTGTGTGTGTGTGTGTGTATAGAACATTTTACTGTGGTTTGGGTGAAAGTTTACAGAGCAAATTCGTTTCCCATTAAACAATTTATACACACTTTCTTCCGTGACATTAGTTGTAATCCCCTTCTTCCCTGGGTTCCCCATTTCCATTTACCCATCTTTCCTGCCCCTTCCTGCCTTCTGAACATTGTTTTTGGGCAAATGCTGCCCGTTTGGTCTCATATGGTTAATCTTCTGAGGAGCACGTTCCTCACAGGTGTTATTGCTCACTTTATAGGCCTATCTATTGTTTTGCTGAAAGGTGATCTCTGGGAGTGTGGTCTGTTCCAGGCTTGAAGGGTGTCTAAGGGCCATAGTCTCGGGGGTTCCACCAGTCTCTATCACACCAGTAAGTCTGGTCTTTTTTATGAATTTGAATTTTGTGCTACAGTTTTCTCCCACTCTGTCCAGGACTTTCTATTGTGATCCTGATCAGAGTGATTGGTAGTGGTAGCTGGGCACCATCTAGTTCTTCTGGTCTCAGGCTAGTGGAGGCTGTGGTTCATGTGGGCCATTAGTCCTTTGGACTAATTCTTTCCTTGAATCTTTTATTGTCTTCACTCTTCTTTGCACTGGCCAGGAAGAGACAAATAGTTGAGTCTTAGGTAGCCGCTCAAAAGCTTTTAAGACCCCAGACGTTACTCACCAAAGTAGGATATAGAACGTTGTCTTTATGGCCTGTGCTATGCCACTTGACCTAGATGTCTCCTGAGACTATGCTCCTAAGCCCTTAAGCCCAGTGACCCAGTCTCTCAAGGTGTTAGTTATGGCAAAGAAGTTTTGATAACTTTGCCTCCTTTGTGCTCTACTATGTACATGGATATATTTGCAGCACATACAAATATGTATGTACAGATATTCTCTGCCAAACCTATATATGCTTGTGGGTGTACTCCCATATGCCATCCCACACCTGTTCAGCCTACTTATCTACCTATGTCCTTCATAAATTATTGCTATTACTGTTATTGCAGGATTGTGTATGTAACAGTATTTATTGTTGTTTCCTTTTACTCTTATGTTTCTCCCAGTGTTTTCCTTTGCCTTAGTCAAGTGGTGCTGACTTCCCCCATAGTGTGTGTTGCCTTTCCCTTCACCCAGGTTAATATGTGTCTATTATCTAGTTTGTGATTTTCCCTCCCTCCCCCTCCCACCTCTGGTAACCATCAAAGAATATTTTTTTCTGTGTGTAAACCTTTTCTTGACTTTTTGTGATAGAGGATACATTATATTTTTTGCAGATTTTTCGTGGGCTGAAAAGCACAGATGTTGCCAAGACCTTCAGAAAAGCAATCAACAAGAAGGAAGGGATTTGTGCGATTGGTGGCACCTCGGAGCAGTCCAGTGTTGGCACCCAGCATTCCTATTCAGGTATGTCAGACTAATGGGAAGAAAGCAGAGGTGGAGAGGGTGTTGGGATGAAGAGAGAACTGAGGCAGAGGGAAAAGGAAAAGTATAGAAAAGACCCATGCCTTCTGGGGTTACAGATTCTAACCCTGATACTCAAACCTGAGGAGGATCAGCAAAGACAGCCATAAAGTCAAGTTTATTGGCTACTACCTGTTTCCTTGTGCATAAGTGGGCCAATTCCAGGTACATAAGATAGGAACTGTCCTAGCTCCAGGTAGGGTCTAACACCAGAAAATACCACCGCAAACATACCACACATACCTGTTGCTGTCGAGTCGATTCTGACTCATAGCAACCCTGTAAGACGGAGTAGAACTTCCCCATAGGGTTTCCGAGTAGCAGCTGGTGGATTTGAACTGCCAACCTTTTAAATCAGCAGCCATAGCTCTTAACCACAGTGCCACCAATAATACCACCACCGTTTAAAATATATATATTAAAGACTGCCAAAATGCCTTTGTAAATGCTATGGACAGAATTAGCTACTTGGGCATTTACCTCCAAGTTTCATGATTATTTTCAATGCCTGCTGAATAGTCAAAAAAAAAATTGTGTGTTTATGTCAGGAAATAGGTTTCTGTATGATTTTGAAAAGAGTTGTGTATTTATTCAGAAGACTGCCATCCAACAGCCTTAGGGGAACCTTCTAATAGCAAACAGCACAGTAAACCAGTATTTCTCACGCTGAGTTCTTCAAAATATTAGTTGACCTTAAAGATGAGTTATGTGGTTAAATACTGTCTATAATTGCTAAGACAAAGTTAAGCCTTTTATTTTTAAATACATGCCTTTTCAGAACTTTTTCTCTGTACATGTGCACTTTGAATCTTCAAGATACTAATATGCTGTGTAATGTTTCCCAAACTTTTGTGACTCAGATTCTTTTGAGGGGATATGACGAGTTTCCCGTAACACACAGTTTGGGAAACACAGTGCTTGTCTGTAAAGCATAGCTTGAGGTTTTATTAAAACTTCTCAAATCAACTTCTGGCAGCTTCAATGATAGGAAAGAAAGATTACATGGTAAGTAATTTCATTTCGTAGAGATTTCATTGTAATTGTATGAAGAAGCTCAGTGACGTTACAAAGATCACCTATGGTCAGCCAGCGTTTCAGTCAGCAGGACCTAAGGGCCAAAGACCCTGAGCCCCCCGCTCCAACCAGAGCAGTACTGCTTTTGGTAGTTTAGAGCCCTGCATTTCATCCTGTACATGTCAGATCACATTCATATTTACAATTTCCAGATACATATAAAGAGAGAGAACGAGATATGCTTCTTAATCTGCTTCCTGCATGTTTTATGTCTTGGAGTGAACATAGATTCTGTGCCTATTTTCCAAATGCTGTGAGATTTATATATACATATATATAACAACAACAAACAAGCCGTTGCCATTGAGTCAATTCCAACTCATAGCAACCGTATAGGACAGAGTAGAACTGCCCCACAGGGTTTCCAAGGAGTGGCTGATGGATTCGAACTGCTGACCTTTCGGTTAGCAGCCGTAGCTCTTAACCACTGTGCCACCAGGGCTGATATATATATATAATTTTACTTATTTTGTTGTTGTTGTTGAGGATATACACAGCAAAACATGCACCAGTTCAGTGGTTTCTGCATGTACCATTTAGTGACACTGATTACATTCAAGTTGTGCAACCATTCTCAGCCTCCTTTTCCAAGCTGTTCTTCCATCAGTAATATAAACTCACTGCCCCCTAAGGTTCCGATCTAATCTTTTGAGTTACTGTTAAATGATCTGAGATTTTTAAATGTCAATAAACGTGAGATGATGGGATAATGACCAGATAATCTCACAATGTCTCTCCTGGGCAAGAGATTCTAAGATCAATGTGTATAATTTTGTTTATACTGGATTTTCTCTTTGCAAATGAGTGATTTTAATCATTTGCTTGCAGAGGAAGAAAAGTATGCCTTTGTCAACTGGATAAACAAGGCCTTAGAAAATGATCCCGATTGTCGGCACATCATCCCAATGAATCCCAACACAAACGACCTCTTTAGCTCCGTTGGGGATGGCATCGTTCTCTGGTAAGTAATGCTTCCTCCTTGGTGTCCAAAGGTTCCCACCAACAGGCTTGCCCGTTCCCTAGAGTATTAACAATGAACTGGGTTTGCTCTGGGCCAGCTTCCCCTCACACTCAGCATGCTTTCCTGGCCTTCCATTTGTCAAGTCCACAAGTGTAAACAAAGGCAACTTACAAAGAGAAATGTAAAAGTGCTTTTGTCGAGGGGCACCGGGTAGAGATAAGCGTAGACATAGTCATACAAGATCAACAGCGATTACTTTGGGAATATCATCTGAGCATGACCTAACATGAGAATACATGTCATTGTTGTTAGCTGCCGTTGAGTAGGCGCCGACTCGTGGAGACCCATGTGCAATAGAACAAACGTTGCCTGGTCCTGCACCATCTTCATGATTCCGGGTGTGCTCGAGTCCATCTTTGCAGCCACTGTGCATTTTGAGTGCCTCGTGACCTAGGAGGCTCATCTTCCGGCACTATATTGAACAGTGATCGGTTGTGATTTATAAGGTTTTCATTGGCTGATTTTCAGAAGTAGGGCAGACCTTTCTTTCTAGTCTATCTTAGTCTGGAAGCTCCGCTGAAACCTGTCCACCACGGGTGACCCAGCTAGTATTTGAAATACCGGTAGCAGAGCTTCCAGCATCACACAAGCCACCACAACGTGACAAATGGACAGAAGATGCTGAGGGTACATAGGGTTCATCATAGCAGCAGGATAATTGAAGTGATCCAATGCAAGCTGTAACCCTCAAGGAAAGGGACTCGAGTGTTGCAGACATGGATATAACTCAAATACTGAGGGCATCTGGACAGGGAAGAATGTGTACCCTACAAAAAACCAAACCAAACTCATCGCCGTTGAGTTGATTCCAACTCATAGTAACCCTATAGGACAGTAGAACTGCCCCGTAGGGTTTCCAAGGAGCAGCTAGTGGATTTGAACTGCTGACCTTTTGGTTAGCAGCTGAGCTCTTAACCACTATGCCACCAGGGCTCCGTATCCTTCATCCTCTAAACACAGTGCTGCTCAGTTCACAATGCTCTTTGAAATTGCCTCTGTAGCTCTTGCCTTAGCAGCTTCTCTGCCATTGCCGAACACGATGCTAGTGAGGAGGCTTGAAGTGTCCAGTGTGAGGTGGGCTCAGGAGGTGAAGGGAAAGGCGGGTGGCCAAGACTTTGAACTCTCCCTCCTCTACTCTGACCAGAGCAACTCTGCTTTTGGTGTTTTGTTTATTGGAGCTCAGCGTGAGATCGTATTCTGAAAAGGTTCAACTGCTGGGAAAAAAAAAAAAAAAAAGCATAAAAAAACTAACCTGCAGGTTTATGTTAATGGTGGTGGAATGATTTGGAAAAGGATGGCACGAATGGGTGCACAGCTTGAAGAATGATTACACAATGTCCCTGAATTGCACATGTAGAAATCGTTGAATTGGTGTACGCTTTACTGTATATATTTTCACCTAATAATAATTAAAAACAAACAAACAACCTAGCCTACAGAGTAAGTCCTGACTCCTTAGCTTGGCACCCAGCACACTCCATAGGCTTCCTTTCATCTCCTGGTCTTACCTCCCAAGACCCAAATGACTCAGTGGGACCAGCCCAGGGTCCAGCGTGAATGATTGCATGAATTTCTGCAGGCATCAGCAAACCTTCCCTCCCCTGTGCACACCCGGCTTGTAACTTAGAACTGTGGCTTTGCCCTTTATTTTCCTTTTTTAGAAGGTCCTTACCCATCTTCTTCTATACAAATCCTTTCACCATGAAAATTTTCTGGTGTATTCAAGCCCTTCAAGATCTGTCCCTTCACTGAATTCTTAGAGGGTATATTGTTTATAATACCTTGGGGGCTATTGGAATGTACTGCTGCTGTTATGTAACTTTATATGCATGTATTTTGTCTCTATACTTCGACTGTAAGCTTTTCAAAGGCAGGAAGGAAGTCAGACCCTCCCTTTCAATCTCCCAGAGCTTCTAATTAACTACTAGTCTCATATTTTTCAAATGATGATTTAGGAGATTGCTTTATTTAAATTCAGATAAAAGGCCTTTTAACATACACATACACGTGCACACATGCTTGGAAAATTTATGGAAATACATCTTTAAGGAACAATAATAAAAAAGGTAGTTGTTTAAAAAATATTACGGAACAATGTGAATGCTCATTTTTCGTCTCCTTAAAAAAGCTATACTCACAGCTGAGCTTAGTGCTGTTTGATTTTGTTGTTATTTCTTTCGAATTTTTTTATTTCAATTTTTCTTCTTTAAATAAGGTGGAGGTGACCTAAGGAAACTTATTTTTCATTCCTCATTGAACATTAAACAGATGCTAAAAAGAAACCAAACCCGTTGCCGTCGAGTCGATTCCGACTCATAGCAACCCTATAGGACAGAGTAGAACTGACCCATAGGATTTCCAAGGAGCAGCTGGTGGATTCACACTGCTGACCTTTTGATTAGCAGCCAAGCTTTTGACCACTGCATCACCAGGGGTAGCGTGGTATAATACCACTGAAATTTAAACCCAATGTTACTTGCTTTGTTATTCACAATTCTGTCATTAAATTCTTTAATCCTTTCTCTTTCAGTAAAATGATCAATTTATCAGTGCCAGACACAATAGATGAAAGAACAATCAACAAAAAGAAGCTCACCCCCTTCACCATTCAGGTACGTGTTGCCAGCATTACTGACAGAGCGTTGTGCTTTGAATGAGCACCATAGCTGCTGAGTGCTCAGATGCTATTCCCCAAACCCAGGCTTTGGGCCAGTGATTTGTCATGACTAGTGGAGATTGAAGGAGCCCTGGTGGTCCAGAAGGTTGACAGTTAGAACCCACCCAGCGGCTCTGCAGAAGAAAGACCTGGCAATCTGCTCCTAAACATTACAGCCTAGAAAACCCTACGGGGCAGTTCTGCTCTGTCACATGGGGTTGCTATGAGTTGGTAATGAACAAAAACAACAGTGGAGATTGAGGGACACTTGTTGTTAGGATAGCAAGGGGGAAAGAAGGTTGGTGGGGTGTTAGTAGTTGTGGGATTATATGTTTGCTTTGGCCATTTGTGGATGAAATTCACATTGGCTGAAGTTTTAACTCACACTTTCCCTAACATAGAATCTTTGAACTGATGCCAAATACATAGCATTTTAGCTGAAAAGATAAGCCTTTCTAAGAAGTGAGGGTGAAAAACAGGAAGTGCTCTGGCAGCCTTTGCTATGGTGCTGGCCACAGCCAGGAGTGTGATCAATATAACCTGCTTCTCTTCCTTCAATTTGGTGATTAGCTGGGACAGTAACCAGCAGCAACTAAGCTGTCTTTCTGGGTTCTCTTCCAGTATTTTAACATGATTGTTATCCTCTAGCTCCGAAGCTCCACCTCACCTCTTAAGTTAGCTACAATATATAATTTTCTGTTTGGATTTAAGCAACTCTGTGTACTTTTAAAATTGAAGTGGTGAACAAATTGAGAACAACTACTAGGCATATATAAATACGTGTAATGTTAAATTTACCAGTAACCTCAGCCATACATAGAAATAGTATTTCTTACTCACCACTTAAGCTGCACACTAGAGTAGAACCTGCTTTTCTTCTGATAATTCCCCTTCTGAATTTGCTGGTGGCCTGGTTTTGTGTTTTGTTTTGGCTTGGTTTTTGTTTTGTTTATTTGTTTGTTTTTAATTGGTCATTGACATAATTCCTATATACCAGACACTGATATCTCCTCCTCTATGGACCTAAAAATAGTAAACCCTAGACTAAAAACATCGTTGACTCTACTCCAACTTATTCCAAGTGCATGTGAGTTACATTATATGCATTATTGTTAACCAAAAGAACCTATAATATATATATATGTATGTATAGGTCCCTGGGTGGCACAAATGGTTGTTCTTGGCTACTAACTGAAAGGTGCCATGGAAGAAAGGCCTGGCGATCTGCTTCCATAAAAATTACAGCCAAGAAAACCCTATGGAGCTCAGGTCTACTCTTATACACATGGGGTTGCCATGAGTTGGAATCAACCTGACAGCAACAGGTTTAACATATATGTAATTGTTCAAGTTCCCTAGATATTATAGATACTCAATAAATCGTTCTAGTGAAAATCATCCCATCTTTTCCAAGAACTTGATTTGTACCTTTTTTCTTCCCTTAATGCCCAATCTGCAAGTCAAACAGCTATTCTGTTACTCTGTTTTATGACCTTTATTTACATCAACAATTGTGTTATTAATGGCAACCAGTGACAAGACAATGACTTCCCTCAAAGGCTAACGGGGCTGTTGAGTGTGTAGCCTCCATCACAGAGTAAGATGGAAAAATAGGGCTCATTGGCTTCATATTGACCAAGATGACCTTCAATTCTGGGTGCCGGTTTCATTGAGTGCCCACCGTGTCAACCCAGTGTCTGGGTTACTGGATCTTCACTTTCAGTTGTTTGCCACTGTCTTTTCTCAATGTTTAAATCTAGTGAAGACACTGCCTTAGACCTGTGAAATTTCTAGAAGGAAAATGTTACTCTTGCCAATAATCATCATTATTTGGCATCTATGAAGTCAAAGAACAAAACTGGCTTATCTTTGCTGCCTCAGGAAAATTTGAACCTGGCTCTGAACTCTGCCTCAGCCATCGGGTGCCATGTGGTCAACATAGGAGCTGAGGACTTAAAGGAGGGGAAGCCGTACCTGGTCCTGGGGCTTCTGTGGCAAGTCATCAAGATTGGCTTGTTCGCCGACATCGAACTCAGCAGAAATGAAGGTACGAACAAAGTCTCAAATGTTGTTCATGGCTTGGCTTTCTACTAATGTATGTGTTGGGGAGTGTAGGAGGAGGATACTGGAACGGTCAAGCTCAGAATTTTCAAGTCTTAGAAATTATACAAAGATATATTGAACTCATTATATTAATGTAACAGATTCTATCCACACTGACCTTCTTTTAAAACAAGGGAGCAAAAGCTCTTTATGATCACTGACAAATAGTGCTTTTTTTTTTTTTTACAGCATATAGCTCATTGTAGCTGTCTGGACTCCAACCACAAAAGCTTTTCTCAGAGTTCATTTGTCTTTAGATACTTCATAACAAACAAGACTACTTGTAACTTGTGTTTTGTGAAGCATTCCATGATTATATACTGAAAAAATCACTTCAGATTAGGAGAATTTAATGTAGTATATTTCTTACCAAGATTGTAGAAAATTACATTTAGCGTTTTAAAGTTCTCGACTAAATGTGCAGCTACCAGTTTTATTCTCTGCTCCCACCATGGTATCTGCACATAAACAGTTGTAGTCGAGTTGCTTAGACAGAGGTAGTAGTCCTTGATAAACCCAAACCCATTGCTGTTGAGTCAATTCCGACTGATAGTGACCTGATAGGACAGAGCAGAATTGCCCCATAGGGTTTCCAAGGAACCGCTGGTGGATTCACACTGCTGACTTTTTGGTTAGCAGCCAAGCTCTTAACCACTGTGCCACCAGGGCTCCATCATACAAAAGACATTGTTACCTTTGAGTTTAGGAACAGATGCTACCATTATGAAATCTATAGCCCAAATCTAATCTTTAGTTATATATATTTTTTATTTATATGTCCAAATCCCAATAACCAATGAAAAATCCTAGGGTACAACTTTAAAATCAACTTATTAAACATAGTTTAAAGGAAAAAAAAAAAAAAAAAAAGCAGATAGAGATCTTAGAACCCAGGAGAAAGAACATTGATTTGCACATAATGACCTCAGCTAAATTTAAACCCTCTAGCTGAGCAAAACGTACTCTTCAAAGGAAACAGAGAAAAGGGTTGGTTTCATTTTTAGATGCTATAATTATGCAAGTAAGCATTTGAAATTTAAAACACCTACGGGAATAGGCAAGAGAACATTGTCATTATTACGGAATTGATCTCTTAAAAGCAAAAATGTCCTCTTATGAAATGTGATCTGAGGGATCCCTCAGGGAATTCTGAGTTAATTGTCCCGGCTATTTTCATGACTGTACTGCCGTGTTCTTAAGTGTAGCATTGAGATTCATTGGTGCCTTGTCTTCTCCATCTGAAAAATGGGGATAATAATTTTGCAATACTTTACACCTTCTTTTAGGGAATAATGTCCCTGGGTGGTGCAAACAGTTAAGTGCTCAGCTACTAGTGGAAAAGTTGGAGGTATGAATCCACCCAGAGGTGCCTCGGACGAAAGCCTTGGTGATCTACTTCTGAAAAATCAGCCACTGAAAAACCCTATGGAGTACAGTTCTACCCTGACGCACATGGGGTCCCCATGAGTCAGAATTGACTTGATGGCAATTGGTTGGTTTTTGGTTTTTTAGGGAATACTAATAAACCCTTTGCCATCAAGTCAATTCCAACTCATGGTAACCCTATAGGACAGAGTAGAACTGCCCCATAGGGCTTCCAAGGCCGTAATCTTTACAGAAACAGATTGCCACATCTTTTTCCTGCAGAGTGGCTGGTGGGTGTGAACCCCCTACCTTTCGGTAAGCGCCCAGTGCTTAACCATTGCGCCACCAGGGCTCCTTGGAATACTAATGAAGTGTTTATTTCATGGGCAAGGCTGTAAGTACTTTTACCCCAAGGAGATAATGTTGCTATCTTCAGCTTTGCAACAGTGCTGAATGAAAGCTATAAGTAATCCCCCATGTGCTCCCTTGTATTTACTTGTCTTCTGCTTTTGTGCTTCTCAGCTCTGGTTGCTCTTTTGAGAGAAGGAGAGAGCCTGGAGGATCTGATGAAGCTCTCCCCTGAGGAGCTCCTGCTGAGATGGGCAAACTACCATCTGGAAAATGCGGGCTGCGGCAAAATTGGCAACTTCAGTAGCGACATCAAGGTAGGAGGTGTGGACTGTGGACGCGTGACCAACTGTGGCCTGAAGGGGAATCTGGGTGTTAATGGAAAAAAGACAAAGATCCAGGGCCTTGTCTTCTGACAACCCTGGCTCAGTTAGTGAGCACCTGGTGCTGTTCTGGCTGCTCCTTGTTTTCTAAGCAGTCTGTCTGTAGCCCTAGTACTGAGCCAGCCACACAGACATGTTCAAAGTCCTGGTGCCTGGACAGCATCAAAGGAAGATGAGTCTCCCTTGGAATTTCAATAGCAGTTAGCAGGAAGTGGAGAGCCAAGAGTGAGGAGAAAGGGCAAGAGATAAGTCCTTGCTTTCTCAAGGAGAGAGTATGTGGAGGACTGTAATGCTTTCCTAGTTTTACAAACAGGAGCACCAGATGGGATTCCTTTAAAACAAATTAAATGAGGATGGATTTCCTAATCATACTAAAATAGCAAACACAGTGCCCACTGTGTGCCAGGCACTGTTCTGACTGCTGTGTACAAGTATTAACTCATTTAGCGCTCACGATGAGGGATGAGGCAAGGATAATTACCTTCCCATTTTACAGATAAGGAAACCAAGGTAAAGAGAATTTAAGTAACTTGTTCACGTTTACATAGCTGGGACACAGGGCCTTGATTCAAATTCAGGCAGACAGACTCTGTGGTCCAGGTACTTGACACCATACTAGACTGCCTATCCAAAATGACTCAAGAATTTCTTGAATGCTTTTCATTTGTAGAAATCAGAGTGATTTTTAAAAGATAATGATGGCAAAACTGTAGAGACAGTAAAAAGATCAGTGGTTACAGGGATTGACTTGGGGTGGGGGGAGAGGAAAGCAATGAACAGGTGGAGCACAGGGGATCGGTGCCTTTGTCATCATTGATGAACCAATATTGATACATTATCATTAACTGAAGCCCTAGTTCACATTAGGGTTCACTGTGTGCTGTACAGTCCTACGGGTTTTAGCAAATGTATAATGTCATGTATCTACCATTACAGTATCATGCAGAATAGTTGTACCACACTAATGCAAGATATTAATAACAGAGGAAACTATGTAGGGGCAGAAGTGGGCGTATGGGAACGCTCTGTACTTTTTCTGCTCCATTTTTCTGTAAACCTCAACTGCTCTAAAAAAAAAAGTACAAAGCAAAAGGAGAGAAAAAAATGATAATGATTGTGGAAATCCTCTAGCAATGGGAATTTATCCCAGATCATGTAGAGGACACAATCAGTCCTAAAACAGAGATCCAGAAGGGGAGAGGCTGAGGAAGGCGTACGCTGTGGTTGTCAAGTTTATGAAAAGTTCTTGTTAAGGTGAAAGGAGACAGCTGTTTGCATTGACGATAGGTAGGCCAAGATAGAAAGCACTTAAGGAACGTCAGAAAGCAGTTCCTAGCAGTACATGGTGTGAGATGTAGGAAAACGTTTTGGTCTCCTCCTTCCCAAAAGTTGAAGAAATGTTTTCTAAAGAGTAAGAGTCAGAAGAAAGGCACATGAGCCACCAAAGCCGTCCCAGGTTTATCGTTCTGTCAGTGACGCCTTCCCTTGCAGTGCTATTCGGACTCAGGGGTCCGCCAAACACAGTGCCAGTTAAGAGTGAAGCTTCTAGATGGAAGGGCCCCCTTTCCTTAGGACCTATGCCAACAATTCCAAAGTCATTCAGCTATGACATTCACTGGTTATGAACATTCTTCTAGCACTGCCTGGCAAGCAGGGGCTTAACAGAAGCTAGACATGATGGTCTCTGGTTGTGCTCACCAGTTAAGCTCTGCAATTTTAAAACCTTCTGCTAAAATTAGGTTGCTTGATCTAAGCCATGAACTTGCCTGATTTCCCATCACTAAAAGGCTGTGTTCTCTAGATAATAATCGTTTTGGACTTTGGAAAGTATCTGTATGAGTTAGGAACGGGCAAGCAGAGCACTTATCCCGTGGTGGTTCTGTTCTCAGGGTGCAGATCTCTTTGGCTGAGGTCAGTGCTGTCATGTGTGGGTCTGACTGCTGGCATGTTTGGAACAACAACAACCAATACCCTGTTGCCCTCGAGTCCATTCTGACTCATGTAACCCCATATGGGTCAGAGTAGAACTGTACTCTACAGCAGCACTACCCAAGGGCAGCACCTCTGGAGAGGCCCTTAAACACACAGAGTGGTGTCTTAGGTTGGGTTCTCTAGAGAAGCAATACCAGTAAAGTGTATATATATATATAGAGAGAGAGAGATTTATCTCAAGGAAATGGCTCACGCACTTGTACAGGCTGGCGAGCCAAGTCAGGTCAGGTGGGTCAGGCATCAGGCTGAAGGCTTCTCCTGACTTACATAGCTGCAGAGACTGATGAACCCAAGATCGGCAGGTCAGATGGCAGGCTGCTGGCACATGGGCTTCAGAGGCTGACGAATCCCAAGATTGGCAGGCAATATGGCAGGGGGCTGGCTCAAGTCCCAAAAACAATACGTAGGTCAGATGATGATGGACTGTATGTAGGATCCAGAGTGAGCAAAGGCAGCGAGCTTTGCCAGAAGGTCCATATATACTGGATGCAGGCCGCACCCTCAAGGAAACTCCCCTTAGAACTGATTGGCTGATCATATCATGGAAGTGATTACATTATATCACAAAATGGAAGATAACTACATCATTACATAACTGCCAAATCACTGAGAATCATGACCCAGCCAAGCTGACACACAACCTTAACCATCACAGTTCGCAAAAGTGGGGAAAGTGACTATAAGTTGGCAACAGGAGGGAGAGCACCGTGCTAAAATGAGTGAGAAAAGTTTATTAGAGGTCAGGTGAAATGCGGTTACTCTTAGTAAAGCTAAAAGGATGTATTATGTGGTAGGTAGATTTTATTTGTGCCTAGCACCTGCATGGAACTTTCACAGAGTTCAACATAGTGACAACAACAAAAAAAAAAAAAGTAAGGAGGAGGGCAAGAAAGAAAAGAGACGAAAATCGATTTCCCCAGGTTCAGCATCAACGGCTCACACCCCCTCTCTCTCATCCGTCTGATGTCACAAGGGGTGAGCAGTGCTCCACCCTGCCTCGGACCCACTTAGTTTTATAAACAAACAAAGCAATAGCTGATGTGTCAGTCTTTAAGAGAAATTAAGATGCCTTTAAATGATTTAAATAAATTACCAGAAGTTTTGTATGGTTTTATTGCATACGAATAAACTCAAAAGTTCTGAGACTATGATTCTGAGAATTCTTTTTGACAATAAGCTTATTTCCAGAATCTAGAAAACTTGAGAATTCAGTACCTGAATTCAATCTCCTGTAACTAAATTTAACCTTTTTTTCTAGTCTCTAAACACTAAATGCATTTATCATCTTAATCTCTCTCCTTTTATGTAAAGACTGCCTGTTAAAGCTTCAACCTTCATCTTTGAAGTCTTTGTTTTTCCTTTGCTGATTGTTCACTTAAATGCATTTTTAAACTGTGCTTTAAACTTCTGCTTCCTTTTTCTGTCACTTCTTTTTTTAACCCTTAGCTGACTGACTTCTACACCAATATAAAGGTATATATTTTTCCTGTATACAATTTAATACATGTAAATTAATTGTTTTTCTCCCCTAAGGACAACAGAATAGTATCTGTGTTGGGCTGCCTTTTGTATATATCCTGTATTTTTAATTGTTTCCTTTTAAGAAGAGAACCCAATACATTATACAAACAGACAAATAGAAAATGCAAATCAGTGAATGTGTTTCTAGCTTTGTTAATTAAGTTGCATTCTTGAATGATAGTCGAATGAGAAATAAAGTATGTTTGCTTTTGGGAAATTACTATCATGCTAAGTATGTAATTAGCTGCGCTGTTTTGAAATTGTTATTTCTAAATTTCTCACAGGACTCGAAAGCTTATTACCACCTGCTTGAACAGGTGGCTCCTAAAGGAGATGAAGAAGGTATTCCCGCTGTTGTTATTGACATGTCAGGACTAAGGGTAAGTACCCGTCCCAAGTTGTGTTTAGAGAAGACAGTGCTGCCTTCCATTGTTAACCATTGCTTCACTCTGCCTAACAGGGACTCTGGAGTTCCATGAGTGGGCATTTCTGTTTCAAGCCAACTGTGCCTGGTAAAACCCATAGTTTTGGACAATAATTGTGGGAAATTGAATCTAGGGGGAAAAAAACTTTAAGGAGGGAAAGAAACTAATACTAATTAAGTGCCATCCCCCATGCTAGCCATTTCTGTATATGTCCCATCATAACCTAAATATTAGTAGTTCAAACCCACCCAATGGTGCTGCAGAAGAAAGGCCTGGCTATCTGCTTCCATAAAGATCACAGCCAAGAAAACCCTACGGCGTAGTTTTACTCTGTAACACACGGGGTCGCCATGAGTCAAAATCGACTTGATGGCAACAGGTTTTGTTTTGCTTTTTTGGTACAGCACCAAGAAGTACTATTATTTCCATTTTTAGGTACTGGAATCTTATTTCTGGAAATAGATGGGATATTTACACAAATAAATAAATTCTCATTTTAGAGAGGAAAAAAACTGACCCAGAAGGGTTCATTAGTATTCCCAAGATGACAGGTTGGCAGTTATGTGATTCCAGGCCGGGGCTCTTTTCTTCTAACCACAGTAGAGTCATCATCACAATCTCTACTTGCTGAGTTCTACTCTGTGCCAGGTACCATGCTAGGCGCATCACACACACTACCTCTAATCTTCGCAAACATCACTAAGGTAGGAGTTATTAACTTTGTTTTATAGTTGAGAGAACACAAGGTCAGAGAAGCTAATAATTAGCTTATGGCCCCAGAGCTAGTGTGTGTGGTATCTGGCAAGGATTTAAACACAAGTTGGTCCAAAATTTACCCAGCCACTCCCCTGCCTCACCACACCGTTGAGGATAACAGGAGAAAAGAAGTGGGCAGGATCCTATGAGTTCTCAGAAGGGTCTGATATGAGGACCCTTAAAACCACAGCAGACACAGCAAGGGGCTGAATGTTAAAACGTCAGTTTTTCCACTTTAAAACTGATCTTGAGAAGTCACCTTACCCATTTCTGTGCCTCATTTAACGTCATTGGCGTTAAATCCAGTGAGTTGATATTGGTGTTAACTCGTCCCTAAATGAGAAGTAAAGCTCGTGAAATGTATAGTGTTATCTAGCAAAGTATCACATTAAGAAATAATTCTAGTTTAAAGTTCTGTTTTCTGAAAATTGGTGGTTTCATAGACTCTTAAGTTCTTTCAGGACAGTGGATCATATTTCAACAAACCTTTAGTCTTCTTATAAGAGTTTGTTTACGAATGACTGGGGATTTTCTAGAACTATTTGAATAGGCTTTTAATATGTCCTCGATCTGAAGTCTGCAAAAGCTTGATTGATATTATGTATTTATCAGTGATAATATTTTATAGTCTGACTATATAATCAAGTTTATTTTTTTCTTTTTCTTTTATTGTGCTTTAGATAAAGGTTTCCAGAGCAAATGAGTTTCTCTTTAAACAATTAATAACATGTATTGTTTTGTGACATTGGTTGCCAACCCCATGACGTGTCAACACTCTCCCCTTCAAGACCTTGGGTTCCTCATTACCAGCTTTCCTGTCCCCTCCTGCCTTCTAGTCCTTGCTCCTGGGCTGGTGCGCCCATTTAGTCTCATATACGTGGTTGAGCTACGTGTATCATTGTTTTATGGACCTGTCTAACTGACCTCAAGAGTGACTTCAGTACTGAGTTAAAAGGGTGTCCAGGGGCCATACTCTTGGGGTTTCTCCAGTTTCTGTCAGACTAGTAAGTCTGGTCTTTTTTTGGGTTAGAAAATTCTTCTACATTTTTTTCCAGCTCTGTCCCAGACCCTCTGTTGTGATCCCTGTCAGAGCAGTTGATAGTGGTAGCCGGGCACCATCAAATTGTTCTGGACTCAGTCTGGTGGAGGCTGTGATATTTGTGGTGCATTAGTCCTTTGGACTAATCTTTCCCTTGTGTCTTTGGTTTTCTTCATTCTCTCTTGCTCCAGGTGGGGTGAGGCCAGTGGAGTATCTTAGATGGCTACTCATAAGCTTTTAAGACCCTAGATGCTACTCACCAAAGTAGGATGTAGAACATTTTCTTTATAAACTATGTTTTGCCAGTTGAGCTAGATGTCCCCCGAGACCATGCTGTCCAGCCCTCAGTCCAGTAATAATCAAATTTACTTTGCTTGGGCTGCAAGTATACCAGCTCAGAGTGGGAAAGGGGGTTATCTCATACTGACATATGTTCTTACTGGCAGGTATGATATCTTTGAACTAACTATAGGAATGTCAATGATTACTTAATAAATAAACATTTCGGTGGACAAAATCTCAGGAAGTCTGTGTAAGAAAATAATAAAGAGGAAACTTAATAGTTGAAAATAAGACCAATTTAAATGATAAGATTGTGGAATCTACTGAATCTCTTTAAAAACAGAGCAACCAACCGTTTATCTGAAATGATCCCATAAAAAGATGGGACGACTCAGTGCCTTAACTTCTAAGATTCCTTTTACTTGTGACTCTCTGATTTTGATTTCTGGCAAATTTAAATAATAGTGTGCTGTGATTAAAAGTCTGTGGGCAACAGGTTATGTTAATGAGGCAGTGGTGGTTCAGTGGTAGGGTTCTCCCCTCCAATGGAGGAGATCCAGGTTCTATTCCTGGAGGCGTACATGTTGCTATGATGCTGAACAGATTTTAGCAGAGCTTCAGACTAAAATGGACTAGGAAGAAAGGCCTGGAAATTTACTTCCGAAAATCAGCCGATGAAAACCATATGGATCACAATGGAACATTGTCTGCAACTGATATTGGGGATGGTGCAGAACCAGGCAGTGTTTTGTTCCATTGTTCATGGGATTGCCATGAGTCAAGGCTGACTCTGCAGCAGCTAACAACAACATTAAGTGGCTACCTTAGATAAACTGTAAGGGTTTTGGTAAGATTCCTGTTGCTTTTTCACGGTATACGCGTCGACCTTGACCCAGCCTTGCACCCTCCTTGTTCACTGCAGGAGAAGGATGACATCCAGAGGGCAGAGTGTATGCTGCAGCAGGCGGAGAGGCTGGGCTGCCGGCAGTTTGTCACAGCCACTGATGTGGTCCGAGGGAATCCCAAGCTGAACTTGGCCTTCATTGCCAACCTCTTCAACAGATACCCTGCCCTGCACAAACCAGAGAACCAGGACATCGACTGGGGGGCTCTTGAAGGTAACTGGTTGCTTAAGATGTTAGGACAAGCACTCACAGTTCTAATTCAATGGCAATTCAAAATCACCTCCCAAGCAAATGCAAACCCCTCACACGCACTGGGAAAGATTTGCAAACAGGTCATCAATTCTCTAGTGTATAACAAAGAGAATAAACGGATTAATCAAGTCAATTACAACCAAGCAGGAATAATTAAATACCATTATATCACATCCATTACACGTAGGCTGCATCCGTTATCAGAATTAAATCTTTTAGGGGAGACAATGTATTTAATTATCAGATGAAGTAAATCCTGAGTCCCCAAAACCTAATTTATGTACTTAATGGACTGAGTGTTAATTCCTGGAGGCAAGAAATTGCAACCACTTATTATTATATTTGACTTATATAAGCTAGCAGATGCTTACTGAGTTTTTTGGTTTTGTTTTATTTGTTCAGTTTGGATTATGGGGGCACAGAGTGGTATTTTGAGGCAGAACTCCTGACATTTGTGTTTTTTGGGTTAGTGCTCAGATATTAGCGGAAAATCATATAGCTTTAGTCAGCCTCTAACAGATGAAAGTGCCAGAGATGTTTATTTTTCTTTCTCCATTATGAACTAGTCCTAATATTGAGATAGGAAGATAAATACAAAAATTAAAAGTAATAATCACCAAAGCAAAGAAATCCAAATCTAAAGTATTGGTTGATCCTTTTCCAGTAATGCTGTACTCCAGCTGGACATGCAGTATCCATGCCCACGTTCCATGTTCCAACACTGCCGCGTTCCTATCATCTGATAAACCGTAGTCAGGGCTCTGTGTGTTTGGTCACTTCCAAATGTATGTATCATGCCTTCTAATCACCCATTTCCAGCCACCTCTAGGACATCCCCATTTGGGCCTTTCACTGTCACTTGAAATTCAACATATACAAAACGGAATTAGTGATGCAGCAGTTAGACACTCGGCTCCTAACAGAAACGTTGGCGGTTTGAACCCAACCAGTGACTCCGAGGGAGAAAGGCCTGGTAATCTGCTTATGTAAAGATTACAGCCTAGGAAACCCTATGGGGCCATTCTACTCTGTCACGTGGGATTGCTATAAGACAATCAACTGGATGGCACCCAACCACAAGCTCCCCCATTGCCTTTCTCGAGTCCCTTGGTGGTGTGAATGGTTAACACACTCTGCACTAACAGAAAGGTTAATAATGGTTGGAGTCCACCCAGAGATGCCTCAGAAGAAAGGCCTGGCGATCTGCTTCCAAAAAATCAGCCATTGAAAATCCTATAGAGCACTGCTTTGATACAGATGGGGCCACCATGAGTCCTAATCAGCTCATTTTTATTGCCTTTTCTCATCCACCCCCCACCCACCCCCATCCTGTCCACATTCCTTTAGGAATTCTCCATTTTCATCAATCAGACCATTTTTCCTTTAGTTACCAAAACTCTAGACCTTGGGTTCCACTTTGATTCCTACTTTACCCTTCTATCTAGTAAATCAGCAAATACTAATAATTCTTCCTTCACCATGGCTCTGAGCTTGTTATTTTTCCTTTCTGCTCTTCTGGACTCTTATTACGTTCTACGCCAGTTGTTTCAGTTGGTCTCAGGGGCCTGTTCCTCCATTCATCAAACATGTGAGTGGGTCCCAGTGCCAAGCACTAGCCCTTCTGTGTGTTTAATTTACATTCATACCACCTTCCAATCATTCTGCACACCGCTGCAGGTACATCACAATGCGGCTTTCATTGTATCTGTCCCTTGCTTAAAAATTTATTATAGTAATAAAAAAAAGTCTTGAAAGACTGACATTGTATGATATATCGAGTATAAGATCTGCTACCTGGCATTCGGAGAACCCCGATCCCGGTTTCAGGCTCTGGTCAGCATTGTCTCTGTACAGCACATATCCCTGGCACATCAGTTCCCCACGTTATTAATAGAGGCCTTGCCTACCACCCTCTTTGTGTTCATATTTATACTACCTCCTACCCTACCCCTTACCATCCCCTCAAATTCTCTCCTCTTTCCTCTTTACTATCCAGCTTTTACTAGCCCTTTAAGGGGAAGCTCAAATTCTACTCCCTCCGAATTTAACCCACACTTTTCTTTCCCCCTGGTGGCACAACGGTTAAGTGCTCGGCTGCTAACTGAAAGGTTGAAGGTTTGAACCCACCTAGCTGGTCTGTGGTAGAAAGACCTGGCAATCTGATCCCATAAAGATTATAGCCTAGGAAACCCTATGGGGCAGTTCTACTCTATCACATGGGGTTGCTATTAGTCAGAGTTGACTCAGTGGCACCCAACAACAACAATAACATTATTTCCCCAGAGTTCCTGGGTGGTACAAGCACTCAACTGCTAACCAAAAGGTTGGAGGTTTGAGTCCATCCTTAGGCACCTCAGAAGAAAGGCCTGGTGATCTACTTCTGAAAAATCAGCCATTAAAAACCCTGTGGAGCACAGCTCTACTCTGGCACACATAGGGTCACCATGAGTTGGAGTTGACTCAAGGGCAACTGGTTTTACTGGTATTCTTTCTGCTGTTTCAACTCAGATATCACATGTATCTGCCTCATATCTTAGGCCTCTAGCTTGCATGATCTCTAGTAGTTTGATGCCTTAAATTTCTTGTTTACCCAGAAACAATGGAAACCTGTGAAGACAAATTTTGAAGTTTCCCCACAGGGTATCTTGTGCAATACTAATAGGTGTCTTAGAAATACTTGTTAACCTGAAATGAAAAAATTAGCATAGAATAGCAGCCCTCAACCAAATTCATTAGGGTTTGTTTTGTTATTGTTGTGTGCCCTCCAAGACAATTCTGACTCAAAGTGACCCTGTAGGATGGAGTAGACCTGCCCCATAGGATTTCCAAGGCTGTAGTCTTTACAGGAACAAATCGCCATGTCTTTTCTTTTGCGTAGATGCTGGTGGATTCCAACAGACAACCTTTCCATTAGCAGCCAAGTGCTTAACGATTATGCCACTAGAGTTTATTTTATTTACCTTTTTTTTTTCATTCTACTTTCAGTTTTTAATGACCTTTTTAGTTGAGCTTAGGCAGTCCTGGTAGTGCAAACGGTTAAGTACTCAGCTGCCAGCCTAAAGGTTGGAGGTTCGAGTTCATCCAGAGGTGCCTTGGAAGAAAGACCTGGCAATCTACTTTTGAAAAATCATCCATTGAAAACCCTATGGAGCAAAATTCTACTCTGTCACACATAGGGTCACCATGAGTCAGAATAAACTCAACAGCAACTAGTTTGGTTTTTTTTTTATTTAGTTAAACTTTACTCCTAAAAATGGGCATGTTTTCGAAGGGTCTGAAAGATACCCGGTCTTTATTCATTTAGGTGAGACGAGGGAGGAGCGGACATTTAGGAACTGGATGAACTCCTTGGGCGTGAACCCTCGAGTCAATCATTTGTACAGGTAAGAATATTCGGAGTCTCATCCTTAATGTGAAACGCAGAGACCTTAGAACATCCACAGGGTTCCAAATAGCACAGTGGTGCGTAATTCTCTTCACAAAAATGTATGTTCTTTGATGAGAAGAGAAAACAGTGCCAAACTGAGCTGTACATGGTGGATGCTTAGCTGAGAAACCCACTTCCATACACCAAACTCACTGGGTATCTAATACAAAGTCATATTTCAGCCAAATGATGAGCTTACTACATGTCGTAAGCCTATGATTTGCTCATGAGCAGTTAAACAAATAAGTGTTAAGTTTGCAGTTGGTAAGTGTCTTCTAGTTCCTGGATAGCACACTTGGCTGCTAACTGACAGGTTGGAGGGTCAAGTCTACCCAAAGGCATCTCGGAAGAAATGCCTGGTGATCTACTTATGAAAAATCAGCCCTTGAAAACCCTATGGAGCACAGTTCTACTCTGACACACGTGGGGTCGCCAGGAGTTGGAATCGACTTGAAGGCAACTGTTCTGTTGTTTGTGCCATTTGTTAGAGCCACATTCCTTTTCCTGGAGGCAGCGTGTCTTGCTGAAGGGACATAGGTAGTCACACCTGGTACATGTCTCAGTTTTCCTGAGTCATAGTTTCTTCACCTCTAAAGATAGAACTGCTAATGCCAGCTTTGCAGGATTGTTGTGAATGGGCCTCGAGCTAATCCATAAAGAAGTGCCTGGAGACCTGGTGGCACAATGGTTAAGTGCTGGGCTGCTAACCAAAAGGCTGGCAATTTGAATCTACCAGCTGCTCCTTGGAAACTCTATGGGACAGTTCTACTCTGTCCTGTAGGGTTGCCATGAGTTGGAATCAACTCCACAGCATTGGGTTTGATTTGTTGTTGGGTATCTGAGCATTCTTTTGTGTTTGTTTTTGTTCAGTGACTTATCAGATGCCCTGGTCATCTTCCAACTCTATGAAAAGATTAAAGTCCCTGTTGACTGGAGCAGAGTGAACAAACCACCATACCCCAAACTGGGGGGCAATATGAAGAAGGTAAACAGTGACTATTCTGGTGTTCCAATAGGCAGGTGAAGTCATAAGCCTGCAAGGGCGCTATGTGAATCTTTATCAGGAGGCCAGACCTAGATAAATAATGTTTGTCCAGGGATTAAATTACAGCCCAACACTCAGAAACCTGCATACTTTTATTAGAGACAGTCCATTATTTCAGTTGATTTCCTGTTTATACTTCTATGTTGGATGTCTGTAACTTCATGATGTAAAAATTCTAATTAAGATAATTAGAACAAGCAGGCCTACAGTGTTGTTTTTCCCTCAGCAGGATCCTCAGTGTAATTTTCCAAAGAACTGGGGCTTTTTATCAGCAGTGTGACTTGTACAAATAGTTTGTCTGCTGTCAACATGGTGGGAACACATTGTTTTGTCAAAGCTGCAATAGGGTTGAGTTGTCACAACCATTTCTCACCACTTCTCATCTCTGCGATTCTTAATGATCTCTGTGTAGCCACAGAAATACCTGCCCCACATGTCAGCCCACTATGTGCATATAGGATAGAGAATATAAATTTTCCATGTGGTGCTCTATGAATTTAGCTCTTTTTAGGAATATTGTGGACAAGTAACTGAGGAGGGTTCTCTATTTATGTAGTGTGGTATAGCCATGAAGATGTTTATAGTAAGAGTCCCTGGGTGGCACAAATGGTTAAGCGCTCGACCGGAAAGTTGGTGTGTTTGAACACACCCAAAGGTGCTTTAGAAGACGAGCCTGGTGATCTGCTTCCAAAAGGTCACAGCCTTGAAAACCCCATGGAGTGCAACTGTACTCTGCACACATGGTGTCGCCATGTGATGTAGCCATGAACGTGTTTATAATAATGAATTCATTTTGGTTTTGCACTTAGAGCACGCTCTGAATATTTTTGGTGGAAGTGAGGGGTTCTATTTAAGAAAAGATGGAAAATCCTTGAACTAGTTTGGAATCCTAGAATTGCAGAGCTGGGAGAAACTTGGGAGATCATTCAGTGTGACCATACATGGTTCATTCTGTGTCTTTATTTTTATTATCTTATTTTACATGGTATTTCTCCTCATAGAGATGATGACCTGAAATTGTTTTACTTCATGCTCATTAACAGCTAGAGAATTGTAACTATGCAGTGGAATTGGGGAAGAATCAAGCTAAGTTCTCCCTGGTTGGCATTGCTGGACAAGATCTCAATGAAGGAAACCGCACTCTAACGTTGGCCCTGGTTTGGCAGCTAATGAGAAGGTAGGAAACTCATGGGAATGGCTTTTTATTGAATGTACTGTTTACCTAGAAAAATACTAGCAAATTTCCAGGAATATGGTTTAATCCAGGAAAGCTTTGTTTTAAGCTAAACTTAATAACCAAAGAAGATTTTTTTGTTGCTGTTGTTTTTATTTTCCCCCTTTAATTTCCATCAGTTTTTGTTTCAGGTATTTTGAAGCTCTGCCATTAGGCTCATAAACATGTTAGATTGCCACATCCTCTAAATGAATCACCCCTTGATCTTTATGGGATGACTCTCTCTCTGCCTGGTAATATTGTTTTCTCTGAAATCTACTTTTTCTGATATTAATATAACAGCTTCCTTTTGATTTGTGTTAGCATGGTATCTTTTCCCATCCTTTTACTTTTAACTGATTTGTGTCAATAATAGTTAATTAGCTTTTAAAGAGATTTTTTCCCAGCCTCTGTTAGTTTCCTCATACGCGTGCACTGAGCAGTACTCAGCTGAAGACTGGAGGGAGACCCTCTGCAGGTCGCAGGGGCTCTCTTTCCCTATGACTGTCTCCTTTCCGTGCAGCTCTCTCCTCTCCGGCATTTTGCCCCACAAATTCTAGCCACCTTGGCTTCCTTGGAGTCTCAACCCTGTCCCCTCACCTCTTAGGGACTGCCATTGCTCTGTTTGGGTTTTCTCTCCCTGCCTGCAGCCTGGAAACTCCCTCTACACATTAAGATGGGACAATTTTAGGGCTCACCCTGTTTGTTTTCCTGCTTTCAGGCACCACTGTCCTCTACTTCCTTTTGTTCAGTGTCTGAAAACCATTGTTCCATCTGTTTTCATGTTTTTGTTTTTTTTTAAGTGTTTACAGTGAAAGAGTAAATCTGGTCTGTCATGGCCAGAAGCAGAAGTTCCTGCTGTTTCTTTAATAGAGACCTTTAGATACTTTTTGAAGCTAAATATAAACGTGACTAATGTGAGAACTCTAAGGCAGTATTAGTTAAACTGTGTTGTTGTTGTTGTACCGTAGTACTCATGGTGACTCCGTGTATATATAAAAGAATGAAATGTTGCCTGGTGCTGTGCCTTCTTCACAGGTTGGTGTGCTTGAGTCCATTGTAGTAACCACTGTGTATTTTGAGTGCCTTCCAACCTAGGGGGCTTAGCTTCTAGCACAGTATCAAACAGTATTCTGTTGTGATCCATAGGGTTTGCATTGACTAATTTTTTGAAGTAGGTTGCCAGGCCTTTCTTCCTGGTCTGTCTTAATCTGGAAGTTCCATTGAAACCTGTCCACCATGGGTGACCCTGCTGGTATTTAAAATACTGGAGACATAGCTTCCAGCATCATAGCCAACACGCAAGCCACCACAGTATGACAAACTGACAGATGGGTGGTGGTTATTATAGTTAAATGATAATAGAATATAATAAGATACACAAATAGAAAATGAATTGTAAGAAAAATAAATAATTTTTGGTATAAAAGCACAGACCTTGGAGGAAAGTTAGATAGCAAACCTTAAGTATAAAATAGTTCACCTTTAAATGCTTTGCTTATTCCTCCTATGCTGATAGTTCTGACCAGACAGAAATTTTACATCCTTAAATAGAGCTTATATTATTATGACTTAATTCATTTTTCTACCTGGAAGGAAGCCCCAGAAACCATACATCACATTACATTATATCTAACAAGGTAATGGCAAAGACAAGGTTTGTAGAGTTTCTAGGTACTTCTGCTTTACTCCCAGGCCACTGTCTGCAGACCCTAATATTTGTGAGAGGTCTTCATTGTAATTGTGTCAGTGTTTCCAGATGATATAGGGTCATCAGAAGTGATCACAATAGATTTCACTGCCTGATTCACATTTTCTTTACCAGATGTAAAGCTCCACTACCCTGCTTTCAACTGGGCTGTCTTTAATCGTGGAAGGCAGATGCCACAAGGTTCCTCTGGCACAAAGTTCCCCAGAACTATATAGATTTCAACACATCTTCTGTTTTACTGTATATATCTAGAACCTCTCTGAAGATTCCTTAGGGCCATTCTCCTCAGCATATTTTGAGAAATAATTTCTAAATTATTCATTATTATCTTTCATATGTGTTTTTAATTCTTAACGGGCTGACTTTTGGTACTGATTACTTGGAAAACAAGGCAAAAGTCATTTTAGCTGAAATAGTTAAATTGAATTGTGTGTTTCAGATATGAAATACTCTTTGAAATATTCTGTTTTAGTGATAAGAAATTCAGGCCAACTCTATTCTGTTTTGAATTCCATAACGTCTGAAAAGCACCTTGTAATATGATCTTTGTTTGAAAATTTTTCAAAATACGGCCAGAAGCCATACTTTATATGATACAGTATCATGTGTATATGTGTATTTGTGTGTGTGCATATATATATGACAAGTCCTACGTATATATATACACACATATGTATATATACATGCATGTATGTATATATATTCACACACACACACACATACACACACATATATATATATATATATATACATATATAGCCCTGGTGGTTAAGAGCTCAGCTGCTAACCAAAAGGTTGGCAGTTTGCATCCACCAGCCGCTCCTTGGAAACTCTACAGGGCAGTTCTACTCTGTCGTCTAGGTTACGATGAATGTGCTAAGTCCTAATCCACTGCTGCCTCCACCTGGTTAATAAGCCATATTTTTCATCAGTATTTACTACTCAAGAATTGGGCATGTAAGAACATGGACAAACAACTACATTACTTTTGAAGGGGAAGAAATGACTGATAATTATTTAAACGGCACCAGAAGAGACTTTTGTTTGTTTGTTTGCTTGGCACGTTAATGGATCTATTAAATTCACAGCCAGCTCTAGCTGGAATTTATTTCAGTGGATTGCACAGATGTGGTAATTTGCTCATTTATCTGGCAATAAATAGCGTGTCATCTTCCCCCCTAAGAACAAATGAGAGATATGTACGTAAACCTCCCTTCAGCAGTTTGGAAATTGTTCTCCGATTGGAAAGCTGGCAAATTGTATGTGTACAAACTTGAAGACAAAGGCCTGAAACAAGGAGGCCGATGGCAGGCAGCAATGATAATTAAACTCAAGCAAATGAACAGAGTCTGAGGCAGGCAAATGAGTAGACACGCCACAATTAAAACGACCTTGGGATGGAGGGAGGCCTCGTGGTGCAGTAATTAAGAGCTCGGCTGCTAACCAAAAGGTCAGCAGTTCGAATCTACCAACCACTCCTTGGAAACCCTATGGGGCAGTTCTACTCTGTCCTATAGGGTTGATACGAGTCGGAATCAACTTGACAGCAACGGGTTTGGTTTTTTTACGATTTTGGGATGGAGAGATTGGAATAGTCCTTGAAAACCAAAAAATACCTTATTAGATTTGTCTTTCTGCACCAAATGTTAAAGTATTGGAAGGCAGGAAAACAAGCAATAATTGTACCTCCTCTTATGCCAGCACATCCACACCTTCCCAATCCTGTTTTGTGGAATGAAGAACTGGATAAAACTGGGGCTTATATGGCTGTTTTGTTTTGACAGAGAGCTTTTCAGCACAGTGCATTTTGCAAATACCAGTGATGTTGGGATCCCATCTAGAGGGTTCCATTTAGTCGCATAGTTGCCCCAAAACGTGTTTGACAATCTGGAATAATTGTCTCAAAAGGAAAATTCTGAATAAGACACTGGCCAAATTAATTTCTTTTAAAATGTTGATTCTACATTTAGATGAGTAATTGCCTAGTGGACTATCTGAAGTTGAGGCTCCAGAAATTCTATCCTTTATTTTTATCATTGTATTTACAACTGGGTATCTCATTCATTTTAAACTCTGCATCTTGCTTGAGGTGACAGAAAAGCTATTTTGTGTTCGCCAAACTCTGGGTCTCACTGTGAGGGGCGACTCTTAAACCCCAGAATGCAGTAAGCCACCCCCACAATTTTCTGCATCTCTATAAGTACCCCTGTTCCTTAAACCCATTGCCGTCGAGTCGATTCCGACTCATAGCTACCCTATAGGACAGAGTAGAACTGCCCCATCAGATTTCCAAGCAGTGCCTGGTGGATTTGAACTGCTGACCTTTTGGTTAGCAGCCGTAGCTCTTAACCATTATGCTACCGGGGTTTCCAAATGGCTTTTTTTTATTTTCAGGAGTAGATTTTTATGTAAAGGGTAAGCCTCTCCTCTGTACCGTTTACTTCCATAGTTCGGGAGGTGGGTCAAAAGTACTGCTTCTGGTCACTGGAGTTTGTCAGTAAAGCAGAGCTGTAACTCCTAACAAAAGGAGGTAAGAATTATGTCCTAAAATGAGTGGAGCTACTAGAAGATTAAAAAATCAGCTTGTTTCCTCAGGTGAGGAGCACTGGTGGCATGGCGGTTAAGGGCTTGGCTGCTAACCGAGAGGTCACCAATCTGAATCCACCAGCCACTCTGCAGAGGAACTATGTGGCAGTGTGCTTCCGTAAAGATTACGGCCTTGGAGACCCTATGGGGCAGTTCTAGTCTGTCCTGTAGGGTTGCTCTGAGTTGGAATTGACTCATCATCAGTGGGTTTTTTCCTCAGTTTATACATAGACATGGCCTAATGAAGCAAGCATTAATCTACCATTTCTCAGTGGAAGGCTGCTAGGCAGGAATTTTTAAGTGTTACAGCAAATGCTAATAACAGAATACACATGCTAACTATCAGGGAACAAGAAACCAGTTATGCCGTAAAATGTAACCTTTATGAACAGGTCAAAACTAGGACCTTTTCCAAACGGGGAAGATTTTGAAAGTCCACCTGAGACTTCTCCCATTTGTAGTCATTATTCCTTAGCATTTTGGTCCCAGCTCTGGGCCCAGACTAAGTAGTTCTCATCTGTACTATCTCTGGATTATTTCATCCCTTGATTTCCCTGGGAAAAAGCCGCTCTTCATTTATTTTACCCGCCACTCTGCTCTTTCATTTGCTAGTTGTCTAATATGCACTGAGGAGTCCCTGGGTGGCCAAATGGTTAACTCACTCAGTGGCTCACCCAAAGGTTGGAGTCCACTCAGAGGCACCTCAGAAGAAAGGCCTGGCAATCTACTTCTGGAAAATCAGCCACTGAAAGCCCTATGGAGCACAGTTCTACTCTGACACCCACGGGGTCACCGTGAGTTGGAATCAACTCGGCAGCCAATAGTTAATACATACTGGGGGCTCTGCTGACCCCTCGAAAGACAGGATGATCGGGGGCCTTGGACATGTAGGGGGGGTATGGTGGACAGGTAGAGATATACACATCAGCTGTATCAAAAGTTTGAGCCAAGTGTAACAATGATGATGAATATACTGCACAGGCCAGCTGGAAAAGTGACACTTGAGCCGGGTCTGGCTCAGAAGACTAGACATTTACTGGAGGGAAAGGGCAGCTCAGGCAGAGAGCATGGTTGAGTCACGGAGGCAGGATACATGGCGTGACTGGGGAGCTGAGGACTGCTCTGTGTGGTTGGAACGTTAGTGTGTCTGTGAGGGAGATGGTTACAGGCACGGGGCAGAGAGGGGGGAAGAGGGAAATTGAAGATGGGCTGAAAAGGGACACTTGAGCCAAAGTGTGAGGTGCCTTGTATACCATGGGGTCCCTGGGTAGTGCAAACGGTTAATGCACTCGGCTGCTAACCTGAAGTTTGGAGCTTCACCCAGAGGTGCCTCAGAAGAAAGGCCTGGTGATCTACTTCTGAAAAATCAACCATTGAAAATCCTATGGAGCACAGTTCTGCTCTAACACTCGTGGGGTTGCCATGAGTCGGAATCGACTCGACGGCAGCTGGTTTGGGTTGTTCTGGTTTGGTATACCATTCTAAGGAGTATGACCTCCATTCTCTGAGCTATGGGGAGTCACTTGGAATGACGTGACCAGAACTGTACTTTAGAAAGATAATTCTGGAGATCCTGTGAGGAAAAGAGGCAGAGTGAAGGGGAACCAGTTGATCTGAGGGAGATTCGGAAGGTATAATTGAGAGGACTTTGCTGCCAATTTGGTAAACAGGATTTTTTGGCAAAGAAAAGTTGCGAAGCCATTCCCTACCCGCCCCCCACCCCCCACCCCCCATCTACAATGACAGGAAGGTGATTTGACCTAGAGGAAGTGAGGCACTGCTCCTATTTCAGGGATTTGACATGACAACCGTGTGGAAAATCGTGGGAGAGTTGTGCTCCCATGAAGTAGTAACTGGAGGAAGATACCCGAGGGATTATGTAAGCAAAATCCCGGGGCACCCAAGTGGAGAGTGACTTCATTTAGGTCAGCCCTTGCAGGAGAGATTTAATCTCAGGAGACTTGAGTTTCAGTTGGAAAAACTCACACAGCAGTCCAAGCCTTGAAGGTCTTTGTTGTGTCATTTGACCCCTCTGGCACACTGAAACACACCTGCTTATTGTCCAACTGCTTGGCCCTCGTCCTTGTATTTCCTCTTTCGGAATGCAGTAGCTCTAGCAGAGTGCTGGTTCTTCTCTGCTCCATACAGTGTTAGGGTCTCAGAGTGTCTTCATAAGTGTTTCCCAAAAAAAACTCAATTCTCATCACACTATGGATCTGAGGCGATTCCTACCTTCACACCAGAGATTACCTTTTCTCAGTCTTTGACTATCATTTCTGCTTATAATTGATTATAAAAAAGAAGCTCTTTTCTGTTTTCCCTGTGTTCTTTTTGGCTACCTGGGGTTTCTTCACGTTGAGTTGTTCTTTGATTTTTATAGTTCCTTTAAGAAAAATGTCACTGGTTCAAATTCTTTGCTTCCTTTTCACCTCCTTTTCTTCTCTCCCGTTCTCTCCTCCTGTACGGAGCACTGACAGTACTTAGAAGGAGATATTTGCTTTACATTTTGTTGTAACAAGACTATAAAGTTGGCTTCTAAGTTATTTTTTTAATGAATGCTGTTATATATTCTTTTTTCTCAAATGTGATGGTGGAAACTCTATGGGGCAGTTCTACTCTGTCCTGTAGGGTCACTATGAGTCAGAATCGACTCGACAGCAATGGGTTTGGTTTGGTTTAATGGTGCCTACACAATCTTCTGTGGTACACCTAGAAAGAAAAGACAACTTTGACCCTAGTTGCTTTCTGTTACATTGAATGCTTTAGCAACTTTGTTCCAGAAATCATTCTTGATTTTGTTCAGGTACACACTGAATATCCTTGAAGAAATTGGTGGTGGGCAGAAGGTCAACGATGACATTATTGTCAACTGGGTGAATGAAACATTGAAGGAAGCTGGGAAAAGTTCATGCATCTCCAGTTTCAAGGTAAAATTCCTAGCCTACCACGAGGGCCACCTGACTCTCTGCTTATCTTTGTTGTCTGCAGGGTATTTTAAAGTGACCTTCAGTGTTAGGCACTCGAGGCTCCCCCTCCCATTTTGATTTTGCTTGGACCACCCATTATTGTTTTGATGTTCATAGGCCATTTCATTAACAAATTTCTTGTATTTCACTTTCTGCCATAATAATTAATAATAATGAAGTCATCGGTTTTTATGTATCATTTTAGGCATTGTTCTTTCAGAGTAACATAAAATATGATAGTCTTATTTAAATGCTCACAGTTCCATGATTCTGGTTTTTAACATTATGATGGTTTTAACATTTTTAACATTATAATTTATTATAATGGTGAAATGTTTAGTGCTCTCCCAAGTGGTGTTTTTTTTGAGAAAAACTGTTGTATAACTGTATCCAAACCCCATTTTTATTAATAACAGCATTATTTTTTACTCAGTTTCTTGACTCGAGTATCTTACGTTGCTCACAGATTCTTCCTTAAACGACCTGCACGTGTGACTCATATTATAATGCATGTGCTGCCTTAACTACGCTTTTCTAGCTTTAAGGTCAGGATCGAGGGAAGGGGGAAACGCCTTCAGAGACGTTTAACACGATCAGCTTTGCCATTCTTCATGATATTCATCCCCGGCCTCAAAATCTACAGCAAATTCAAATGTCTCCCCACCAGTAAGAGAGTAAGGGAGTCCCTGCGTGGCACAAATGATTAAGTGCTCAACTAATAACTGAAAGGTTGTCGGTTCAAACCCACCCAGAAGTGCCTTGGAAGAAAGTCCTGGTGATCTGCTGAAAAGTCACAGCCTTGAAAACCCTATGGAGCACAGTTCTACTCTACACACGTGAGGTCAACATGAGATGGAGATTTGATGGCAACTGTTTTGTTTTTTGTTTTTTTTTAAGGGCAAACAATGTCTCTGGGCAGGGCTATACCAAGAGTGCCACTCCTTGTAAGCCACCACAGATAAGGGTCACTTCAGCCGTACCTCCAGCCCACTGTTCAGTCTGGAGAGCTGAGCAAGTATGGGAGCAGAAGTGACTCTGTGGTGTCGAGTGATAGCAGTGAGCCAATTCTTCCAGAAAGATTTGGAAAGGCAGCGGAGAAGGGCAACGGGCACTCCCGATACTGAATGCACACTGAGTGCCAAGGTCTCCTCATTCTTGCTCTCTCATTTCATCCCCACAGACATTGGAAAGTAGACTTTACTATCCTCCTCATTTCATAGGTGAGGAAACCAAGCGCAAGTCATTTCCTAAAGTAATTGCCAGTGACGGTCCATAAGTGAGGGGAAAAGACCTTTTACTATGGGAAGAGGTTGTAGAAGCAGAGTGTATTATAGATATTTAACTGCTACTTACAAAGTGACTGAGGCGTTGGTGGTTCAGTGGTAGAATTCTCACCTCCCATGAGGAGACTCAGGTTCAATTCCTGGTCAAAGACCTCATGCGCAGCCACCACCCCTCTGTCAGTGGAGGCTTGTGTGTTGCTATGACGCCGAACAGGTTTCAGCAGAGCTTCCAGACTAAGACAAACCAGGAAGAAAAGCTGAGGATCTAATTCCAAAAAATTACAGTGGAACAGTATTTGATTCCCAACCAATCATGGGGTTGGGGTACGTGAGGTTGCCATGAATCAGAGCCCACTCAATGACAAAGAACAACAACGCGAAGTGACTAGTGAAATAGCCCAGGATACTTCTTTTTCTCCTATTCAGTTAGCAGCCAAGCTCCAGCCCATTGCATTACCTGTGGCTCTCAGGGTGTTCTGGGAATGAGGTTTGGCAAGCTATGCTGGTGTTCACTCTTGGGAATGTTTGACAATTCTTTTTTCCTTATGATGCTCTGGGGTAACTTTCTTCTGTCTTTCCACTAAGATGTTACACAATTAGGTCAATAGAAAGGACCACACTGTGTACCAAGGGAAAATGTCACATCAGCCCCACATTTCTTTTAAATGTACAAAATCCTTAAAACAATGAACATGGCCTACTCCTGATTAACCATTTTGGAAACAATGCTGTTTCCCTCCTCATCTACTTCCACCATCTCTTGCTGGCCCATTTCTCTACCTGTCAACACGTTCACAAGACTATGGGCAGAAAATAAGAAGGGAGATGAAGTACAAATCTTTCCATTTTGCTTCCTCTTGCTTCTTCACCAAATATTTCTGTGAGGGTAGAAGCTAAAGCTGTTGGTGAAAAGTTGGATTATGATTACTGAGTTTAATTTCATGGTAGTCCTTTTATTCACCAGGAATAAATAAAAATGGATCCATTATGTTAAACATATTTTCTACCTAAGTAGCAGACTGATACTACAGACTTAGCATCTTACAAGGGTCCTGGGTCCTGTCTCTTGCTTAGAATTTATTCTGACTTGAACCCTCAAAGTTCCAAAGTACTTGGGCTTCACTGTGCTTGGACAGTGACGAGCAGCTGGCCCTCCTTCTCTGCATCTCATGGTGCCCCAGGATGGAGGTTTCCTGTTTGAGCAGGAGAGAGAGTCAGGTGGGCACAGCAGATGCTGTGGAGTTCTTTGCAGTCCCACCTTAGGAGCTGTCACCACTCTACCTGTGAACATCAAACTGTTTTCCAATGCCAAAGAAGGAGCCCAGGATTTAATGTTAGAATAAAAAAATAAGCTAGTTGCCGTTGAGTCAACTCCGACTCATGGTGACCTTATGTGTGTCAGAGTAGAACTTGGCTCCACAGGGTTTTCCAAGGCTGATTTTTTGGAAGTAGATTCCCAGGCCTTTCTTCTGAGGTAACTCCAGGTGGACTTGAACCTCCAACTTCCAACCTTCCAGTTAGCAGCCAAGCACATTAACCAGGGTCTCCTATGTCAGAATACTCAGGTCCAAATCCTAGCTCCACTGCTTATCAGCAAGTCACTTCACATCAGAAACTTCCATTCCTCTCTGTAAATTAAGAGTAGATGCCTACACCTAGGGCTTCTGGTGATAATCAAGTGAGATAACCTATGAGAAAGTGCTGGGAGCCCTGGTGGCGCAGTGGTTAAAGTGTTTGGCTGCTGACCAAAAGGTCAGCAGTTCAAACCCACCAGCCATTCCGTGAGAGAAAGATGCGGTAGTCTGCTTCTGTAAAGATTTACAGCCTTAGAAACCTTGTGGGACAGTTCTTACTCTGTCCTGCAGGGTTGCTATGAGTAGGAATGGACTTGATGGCAATGGGTTTGGTCATTGCCATTAACCACAAAATTGTCCTCACTGTCTCCATGGGCCTATGGACTGTTCTGTTTTCCTGAGGTCTCCAAAGGAGCATTCACTGAAGCTTATGCCCATCTGCACCCTCATCACTCTCCCTGCCGGTCACCTCTAGGATGTCCTTTCAAAATGAAGCAAGAGTTTCTCCAGATGCCTTTAGTCTCTCCTTTTTTTTTCAAACATTCCTTCTCCCCTTCTATCACTACACTGCCTGTAGTTAAATTAGACAAATTGTATTTCAACCTCTGTGCTTTTCTCAGGAGTACCGGTGGCTCAATGGTTAAGCGGCTAGCCAAAAGGTTGGCAGTTGGAACACACCAGCAGCTCTGTGAGAGAAAAGACCTAGCAATCTGCTTCCATAAAGATTACAGCCTAGGAAACGCTATGGGGCAGTTCTACTCTGTCACATGGGGTCGCTATGAGTCGGAATCAATTTGACAGCACCTAACAACAACAAGATGCTTTTCTCTAGTTGTACTAATGGCCTTCCCTTCACTATTTGAGAATAATTCCATCTCTGTTGGTAGACAGGAGTCCCTGGGTGGTGCGAACTGTTAATGCACTCAGCTGCAAGGTTGGAGGTTCAAGTCTGTCTGGAGGCACCTCAAAATAAAGGCCTGGGGATCTGCTTCCAAAAGGCCACAGCCTTGAATACCATATGGAGTGCAGTGGTACTCCACAACACAAGAGGTTGCCATGAGTTGGAACTGACTCAACCACAACTGGTTTCTGGTTGGCAGACAGTGGGTTTCTCTGCTTAGTGAACCACCAGGAACTTACTGATCCTCCTACAGAAACTACCGTTGGTTTGAAACACTATGTAGAATACTGTGGCATTTTCCATACTAGTCTATATAAATTTTATATTGAAGAGGAAAGAATCATCCATTTCCCTTGAGCCAAACTGATGTAACTTTTGGACATGTTGAAACACTCTCCCTTTCTCTCCGTGCAGGACCCAAAGATTAGCACCAGTCTGCCCGTTCTGGATCTCATTGATGCCATTCAGCCAGGTTCCATTAACTACGACCTTCTGAAGACTGAGAACCTGGATGATGAGGAGAAGCTCAACAATGCAAAGTACGTAAATGAACCTGAGACCTGGACCGAAGGACCAGACTGGCAGTGAAATAGCTGGAAAGTCTATTGCTAGTGCCTTCGTGTGTTATTATTATTGATGCTTGTTTTTCCGTTTCATTATTTATTGTAATCTCGTCATCATTTTCGATGTGGTGCAATACCAGTTTAAGGCTCCTAGTATTAGGATGGGAACAAGAAAAAAAACACGAATAGTCTTGCAATTGATAAGCAAGCCTGTACAGGTAGTCCCAACTTACGACAGGGTTCTGTTCAGACAACTCTGTTGCAAGTTGCTGATGTAAGTCGAGTACCTCATTTTTTTTTCAGTTTTCATTATTATTTCCTTTTATTATCAGTATCTTTATAAACCCGATCTTTATTTGTCTTTGGGAGTTGGAAACATTACGTATAAACTTATAGATATATTTTAATACATACATACATTAAAAAATACACAAATCATAAAAATTTACTTTGACGATGAGGAAAAGTTGGGTGACATTGCATTTTGACAGTTATAGTAATAACTCCGCTTGTGGAAGGTTCTGGATCATCTGGATTATCCCTAGCAATGGGGATGGCATTTCTAGTTAGAAAATCAGTGAAAGCTGTCTGTATGGTCCGTTTCTTCTACCTTCATGTATTTCGCGGTAACATCTCACAGCTTCCTGAATCTGCCTGTCGACTTCAGCAAAGTGATCAGCGTTTGGGTCCATGTTTTCAAGCAACTGAAGCCCCTGATTTAGTTTAGAAAACTAATCTATATGGCAGTGTTTTGAACAGTAAATCATAAAATTGAACATCTTTGAGTGAACATCTGAGAATGATAACATCAGCAAATTATGCGTGCAACAGTGTATGTAGTACATGTTACTAATGATAAATGTCCAAAACAAAAAACAGATGGTCGGAAGTATAGTTCGTCGTAACTGGAATACGTCATAAGGCAGGGACTACCTATAGTTTCATAAAACCGATTTCCTAATCATACTCTATAGGAGACTTCCTAACTAATGTTTGTATATGGCAGGCCCCAAATGCAGTCACCCCATTTATGAATATCTATGGATATGCAGGAGCAGTGGTGGGGTTCAAAGCCAGAGTCTTTACCACGTGGGGAGCAGCTGCCATTTGCTTTTCAATTGGGCCACCTGCCAAATGATTACTACAGAGCCCAGGTTCGGCAAACTACAGTGTATGAGCCCAGCCTGGCCTGTTGTCTGTTGTTGCAAATACAGTTTTACTGGAACACAGCCAAGCCTGTTCCTTTGCTTCCTATGGCTGCTTACCTACTACGGGCAGAGTTGGGTCGTTTCAACAAAGCCCAAAAAGCTGAAAATCCTTACTGTCTGGTCTTACAAAAGCACTAGCTGACCCCTCCCCTAGGGAGGCACGTTTCTCAGAGCAGAAATAAAGTACACACGCGCTCTTGCCCAGCAGATCTGCTTCTAACCCAGCAGTGCCCTTCCCTCTGTCCCCAGTCCAGGAAAGTGGGGACCTGTGTTCCTGGCGTGCACATAGTTAGCACAGTCAAGATAAATGATTAAATAGCAGTTACAGTGGGGTGTGATGGGTGCTATGAAGTGGGGTGTGCAGGGGACGCAGGAAGGGGACTGAACCCACCGGCTCTACAGAGCAAATAACCTTTAAGCTGAGATGGAAAGGATGAGTGAGAAGGAAGGATTCAGGTGAAGGAGACGGGAAGAATATCCCAAGCAGAGGGAAAAGTGCAGATGAAGACACAGAGATTTAAAAAAAAAAAAAGCCTTGAGTCCAGACGTTCAAGGGGGATAGAATTAGATTTAAGAAACTTGCTCAAGGTCACAGGATTATTAAATGGCACAGCTAAGATTCAAAGTCTGACTTCAGATTCCTAGGCACTCTCCTGTAGGGCGAGATGTAAAATTACTTAGACAAGTGGGTAAAGGAACTACGTAAAATGTTAAGCATGGTCATGTCACGGTGACAAGATTGGGCATAAATTTTTTTAAAGCTTCTTTTCTAACTTTTAAGCATTTTTTCTCTAGATTTTATAGTAAAAAAAAAAATGTTACTTAGAAAGTATTAACAATTAAAATTTTGTTGTGTGCCGTTGAGTAGATCTTGATTCATAGCAGCCCCGTGGGATGGAGTAAAACTACCCTATAGAGTTTTCTTAGCTGTAGTTTTTACAGGAGCAGATCGCCAGGTCTTTCTCCCATGGAGCTACTGGGTGGGTTTGAATCGCCAACCTTTCGATTAGCAGTGGTGCTTAACCGTTTGCACCACGAGGGCTCCTTAACAATTAAGAGAGAAGAAAAAGAATGGGACTACTCCTGCCTGATGCTCTGAATTTAATTTGATGAATAAAGTAGGAGTTAAAGTTATTTAGGAGAGCCGAAGGGAGAATGGGGCCTTGGGTAAAGCGGAGGGACTGTGGTAGCCGTTGTGTGAGGCTCCCAGGTGACAATAAGGAAAGTTAAAAGAACTTCCAGGGAGTAGCACGGCTTCATTTGGAAATAAATTACAAGTAATGAAAGTTATCTTTCTATAACTATAAATAAAGCAAAAATGTTCTGATGCTGCTGTGATAATTTTATATGAAAACATGTAAGACTCTGACTATTCTCATGTTACGGCAACATAAATAAATATATGTTTACGTGAGCAAGGATTAGAATGCAACCAGGAAAAAAGAATCCATGTGTGAAGTCTAGGTATTCTAGGTTCATTTTTCCTTTTTTCTTCCTTGTAAAAATGTTTATGTGATTATAATATAGTCTGCAAAATTTTCCTAGCACAAATTCTCATTCTGTTCTATGACGTTATGCTGTATAACCAAACCAGTTGCATCGAGTCAGTTCTGACTGATGGCAACCCCATGTGTGTCAGAGTAGAACTGTGCTGCATAGGGTTTTCAGTGGATGATTCTCCAGAAGTAGCTTACCAGGCCTGTATTCCGAGACACACCTCCAACCTTTCAGTTAGTAACCAAGTGCATTAATCACTTGCACACCCAGGGCCTGTGTATGCTGTATAGCCCAAGAGAATACTCGCAGTTCCAGGCATCTAAAGGAAGTGAGGGCTGGGGAAGTCTCCAAGGACAGATAATAAATGTGTAATTATCACAAGCCTAGACAGCAAGTCTGATGGAGTCAGGAACTTTGTCAAGCCAAGATATGCCCATAAAAATGGGAGGAAGCCAGTGACTGGCTCCTGGTATACCAGGAGTGAGTTCTGAAAGTTGATCAGCAGTAACCAGGATCCTGGGGGTCCCCATCCTACTTTGTGGTCAACTCTCCTCACCTTTTTCTCTCTTCTCCCTTTCAGATATGCCATTTCCATGGCCCGAAAAATTGGAGCACGAGTGTATGCCCTTCCAGAAGACCTGGTTGAAGTGAACCCCAAAATGGTCATGACAGTGTTCGCTTGCCTCATGGGGAGAGGAATGAAGAGGGTGTGAAGTCCAGTGGGTGGGTTGGGACCACCACCCCCTGCCTGGCCGCTTGGGCCAGGACGCCCCCAGGAAGCCCATGGATCTGTTACAAGCCTCTCCTCTTTCCTCTTCTCCACTCTGTCTCCCCGTGACTTTGCTCTCCACCCTCCCAGAACGTCACCCCTCTGTGGCCCACCTCTGCTGGCCCTCCTTGTCTCTGGGCCTTTGGAGCATCTGACAAGCCAGTCAGCCTGTTCGAGTCCCAAGAGATTTGGATGGTCTGCAAAAGTAGCATCATTACTAGAAACTTTGCCCAGAACTGGGGTCCCAAATGTCATCAATTTTTATGTTTTCCGCCAAGAAGAAGCTCTTTGTTTTTAACCGTAGGATTTGGGCTTGTTCTAGAGCTAACACATCTTTAATATCTGTGCTGGCAGGTAGAATCTTAACTCTTGGCCAAAGGTTGAATCCAAGGAAGGTGTAATGGAACAGAAAACCACTAGAGGACAGCGTGGAGCTATAACTAAGATCTGTCCTTTAGGGTGCTGCCTCTCCGTATGTTCAGCCCTGCATGTTAGACCTAGTTATTGTGGATGTCTAAATAAATATCTGGTGACATTTGGAAGCAATCCTACTCTGCTTTCGTTTTCTCGCAGATCTTAGAGTATCTGATTACTGCCACGCTACATTATCAGTGTTTATTTTTGTGGTACTATAGAAGCCTTTTGGCACCTCCCGCACCCTAGGGGACTGCTTGTGCCAATGAACACACACACACACACACACACATCTAGCCAGATGTCACAGGTAAAATGAATACAAGCTGGCTGAGACTTGGCTGAATTGCTTTACAAAGAGCTTTTTTACTAGACATTTAAGCAGTTGCAAGGCAAAACCAGAACAGTGTCAATTTAGCAGCCCTAATAGATTACGCAATCTCCACCAAACCAACTGAAGGCGAAAAAGCAGCAGAGCTTTGTGAACCAACACTGAACTCCCTCTCTCATGGTGAAAGGGCTCTTCAGTGAGATGTCTTCTGTAGAGAGGGAATGGAATGGAACTTAGCCATTTTCCTAAGTGATTGAAATGCATCACCCTGGGTCTGTTCCTTGGCAGTGGGCTCCAGAAGCTGATACGTGGCTTGTCTGGGCCCATGGCCCATATTTCTGGTGCATCTGAATGCAAAGTGGTCAGCTTTGTCTTCGTCTGAACCTCATGTAGTCTCAGCTGATTCTTCCCCATCTGCTCCCAGGAAGGAAGACTGTTACTGCCTTAGTGGAAAATGAAGATAAAATAATGCTCGAGATCTCTCCAAATAAAATATTGCTGTATTTTGGGTGTCTGTAGATGTCTCCTTTTGAAGATTTATAAGAGTGTACTATGACTTATTCAGTCATTCCTTGGCCATGGTGGGAGTATTTATACCACTGGAATGATCGAACCCTCAAAATTGGGTTTTTTTTTCCCTCCCAGAGCACTGGCTTATCATCCCACCATTGCCTCTGTGCCAGGCCTTCAGTTCCCCTCCTGGGCAGCCACCACCTTACCAATGACGTTTGTGTCCCTCCAGAAATACTTAAAAACACACACACATCCCTTTTTTAATACACGTTAGCATACCATACACATCATTCTGCATCTCTCTTTGTTCACTTAATACCCTATCTTGGAGATTGTTCTGTATTTGTGCAAGTGAATCTACCTCAATCTTTTCTATAGTAATTCCAGTTCCCAGTTGCCGTCAAGTCGATTCCAACTTGTGGCGACCCCAGGTGTGTCAGAGTAGAGCTGGGCTTCACAGGGTTTTCAATGGCTGATTTTTCAGAAGTAGATCACCAAGGCTTTCTTCTGAGGCACCTCTGGGTGGACTCAAACCTCCAGCCTTTTGGTTAGCAGCTAAGTGCTTTAACCATTTGTACCACTTGAGAACACATTCTGTTGTATGACTGTGCCAGAAGGTATTCAGCAAGGGGCCCATACATGGATATTAAGATGTTTCAATCCTTTGCCACAGCAAGTAAGGCCACAATGAATAATCCTCTACCTAGTTTGTGCCAAGAAGGTTAATTTTAATTCCACAGGTACTTACTTATTTCTGTTCTAACAAAGGTATTGAACACTTGGGGAGTAAAACGTGGATCCTCCTCTTAAGTTGCTTCAAATTATTTTGCAAAGAATCACGAAGCCAAGACAGACTCCTGAGCCTATCTATTCCATCCTCTCTGTTACAGTCAACCCAACAGGAAGATAATGTGTGCATAGTCACACACACACTATGCAATAAAAAAGCAAAATGTGATCAATGCTCTAAGAAATTTGTCAGCAAAGTATTATGGGAGTTGGGTGGAAATGAATTCTGAATAAAGGGTCTATTAAGTTTTGCAGAAAAGCTGAGATCTGACAAATGAGAAGTGAGTAGCAACCACGATTTCTGTTAGTAGCCATCGAGCTGGCTCTAACTCATGGTGACCTTATATACAGCAAACAAAATGTGGCCCCGTCCTGCGCCATCTCCGTGAACCATACCTTGCAGATGTTAATATACGCCCAAAGAGTCTAGCACATTTCTAGATTTTTAATAAGAGCTCAGCAAACTTTAAAAAATGATTTACATTAGGTAAACAACAGTTTCCTGACCGGGCAGGGGTGCTAAATAGATGTTATTATGAGAAAAGTTGTAAAATTTTCTTGCTTGCAGAATTTTTGGAATAAAATGGATTCCCATCTGTCCGGAAATTATGACACTTTAGAGCCTGTCTGATGCAGTGGGGTAGATTATTTAGACTAGATGGCCTCAAAGTCTCAGCCAGCCTAGTGATTTTATCCACTGGAACACTCACGAACACACACACAAACTCGCACCCACACATCTAGTCTGTCCCTTGAAGCACAGTTGTGGCCTCTTGATTGTAAAGACTGTAAACTCTTAGCCCATCTTGGACCAGCCTATCTCAGGTGGATGCTCAATGCATGAGAGACATTTCCACGTGCTTCCCAGTATCCCCGGGATGGCTCCTAAGCCCACCCATCTTTTCTTTCTATGTATTTATTTGTCCTGAAATAAATACAGCTAAACATTTGCCATTTCAACCATTCTGACATGTACAATTCAGTGGCATTAATTACGTTCATCATGTTGTGCAGCCATCACCACTATGCGTTCCCCATTTTTTCATCACCTAATGTCTTACCCATCTGGTGCTGCTGTAACAGAAATCCCACAAGTGGATGTCTTTAACAAAGAGAAATTTATTCTCTCACAGTCTAGTAGGCTACAAGTCCAAATTCAGGCTCCAAGCGAAGGCTTTCTCTCTAGGCTCTGGAGGAAGGTCCTCATCATCAAGCTTCCCCTGGACTAGGAGCTTCTCTGCGCAGGAACCTCGGGTCCAAAGGACGTGTTCTTCTCCCAGCACTGCTTTCTCGGTTGTATGAGGTCCCCAACTCTCTGCTTGCTTCCCTTTCCTTTCATCTCTTGAGAGAGAAATGGTAGTGCAGGCCACACCCCAGGGAAGCTCCCTTTACATTGGATCAGGGATGTGACCTGGGTAAGAATGGTGTTACAATCCCACCCTAACCCTCTGTAATGTAAAATTACATTCACAAAATGGAGGACAATCACAGAATACTGGTAATCGTGGCCTAGCCAAATGGATACACACATTTTTGGGGGGACATAATTCAATCCATGACACCTAGTATGGATTGGATTGTATTTCCTTAAAATATCTGTTAAGGAATCCTGATGGCACAGTGGTTAAAGTGCTTGTCTGCTAACCAAAACATCTGGCAGTTTGAACCTACCAGCAGCTGCATGAGAAAGATGTGGCAGTCTGCTTCCGTAAAGATTACCCAGTGCCATCCAGTCAATTCTGAGTCATAGCGACCCTGTGGGACAGGGTAGAACTGCCCCATAGGGTTTCCTAGGCTGTGTGAAACCCTGGTGGCGTAGAGGTTAAATGCTACAGCTGCTAACCAAAAGGTCATCAGTTTGAATCTGCCAGGTGCTTGCTATGAGTCGGAATTGACTGGATGGCAATGGGTTTAAAATATCTGTTGGAATCTTATGGTGAATGTAAGCCTGTTTGGGAATAGGGTTTTCCTTATTATGTTAGGAGCCCTGGTGGTGCAGCGGTTAAAGCGCTAGGCTGCTAATCAAAAGGTCATTGGTTTGAACCCACCAGCCATTCCGCAGGAGAAACAGGTGACAATCTACTTCCGTAAAGATTTACAGCCGTGGAAACCCTATGGGGCAGTTCTACTCTGTCCTATAGGGTTGCTATGAGTCGGAATTGACTCTAGGGCAGTGGGTTTGTTTTGTTATGCTAATGAAGCCACATCAGTGTAGGCTGTGTCCTAAATCTAATCAGTTTTGAGTTATAAGGAGCAGCCTAGACACAGAGACAAGGAAGCACCTACTGGGGAAGACAGATGCCATGTGAGGATTACAAAAAATAAATAAATAAATGAGGAACAGAAGCTGAAAGAGACAAAGATCTTCCCCAGAGCTGACAGAGAAAGAGAGCATCTTCCCCTATAGCCAGTTCTCTGAATTTGGATTTCTGGCTTCTTAAACTGTGAGGAAATAAATTTCTCTCTTTAAAGCTGTCCACTTGTGGTGTTTCTGTTACAGCAGCACTAGGAAACTAAGACGTCATGTTTAGTGGGGACTAGTGCCCCATAAGCAGCACCTCCCCATGAGCCCACCTTTCTTGCAGTTACTGTACCTGTTGTCAGACAGCAGCTGCTGAGGTATCATCGACCTTTGTTCTTTGTCTGACCCAGACATGCCAACAGGCTTAGATTAAATGCCTGCAGTGCACTCTGGGTGAACCTGATGTTGTTTTGCCCAGCAGGTCTCTTCCAAGCTTAGGATCCAGAAAGGAGAGCTGTTGCTCAGAACAACTTAGCAATACTACCTGATCCTCTCACGAAATCTAGACACTTTGACAGTTTCCTAATAAAATTCTGGAAATTAAACTCTCAGCTGCCCAAGACTGCTTTTTACCCAGTGTCATTCCAACCCTATTTCTGAAAGACAGAATTTATCAACTGAATGTGTGGCAAAAATTAAAAAATAAAATAAAAAGGAAAGAAAAGAAAATTGTTTAGATGTTTTTTCATGTCTAAATCCAAATCAAATCCATTGCCGTCAAGTCGATTCCAACACATAGTGACCCTATAGGACAAAGTAGAACTACCCCATATGGTTTCCAAGACTGTCATCTTTATGCAAGCAGACTGCCACATCTTTCTCCCGAGGAGAAGCTGGTGGGTTCAAGCTGCCTACCTTTTGGTTAGCAGCCCAGTGCTTAACCATGGTGGCACTAGGGCTCTTTCTTTCATGTCTAAAGTCTACAAATGTTTAGTAATCCATCCTATAACAGGCACAAAACGTAGATGATCTAGTCCATACCCACTACCTCACGGTTAACAATTCAGGGATGGGTTAAAAAAACGGCAGTGATTTATATATTATCTAGCATATCAAGAATAGGAGGTCCATTTAAACAAGTAGTTTGGTTAATAGAGAGTTACAATATATCATTTTTGGAATAGCAACTTTTAGAGAATTAGGATGCCAGCAAACTTTTACTTCTAAAGCTATATGGATCTCATGTCATAACTGATGACTCCATAGGCATTTCTGGACTCAGCTATACCACAAGCCCACCGTTATGAGCCCGGACTGTTTAAAATAGGGACAACCTGGGAGCTGGCTAGCAATGCAGAATCTCAGCTCTACTCCAAACCAACTGAATCAGACTCTACATTTTAATAAGATCCCCAGTACGAACATTAAAGTTTAAGAAGTACTGTCCTAAAATAATTATTGTTGTTGGGTGCCATTGAGTCGATTCCAAGTCATGGAGACTCCCTATGACAGAGTAGAACTGCCCCATAGTGTTTTCTTGGCTGCAATCTTTACAGAAGCAGATTGTCAGGCCTTTCGCCACAGAGCCACTGTGTGGGTTCAAACTGTCAACCTTTCAGTTAGCAGTCCAGCACTTAGCTGTTGCTCCTCCAAGGCTCCTTTTCCTACAAGAATAGAGGTCTCATTAAAAGACCTACAGAAAGTGAAGAGACAACCTATAGACTGGGAGAAAATTTTTGAAAACCATATATCAGATAAGGGTTTAATAACCAGAATACATAAAGAACTCCTACAACTTAACAGCAACAACAAAAAAAGACAAACAACCCAGTTGAAAAATGGCCTCAAGACTTGAATAGACATTTCACCAAAGAGGATATTTGAACGGCCAACAAGCACATGAAAAGATGCTCAACGTCATTAGCCATCAGGGAAATGCAAATCAAAACCACAATGAGACAGTACTTTACCCCCACTAGGATGGCTAAGATTAAAAAAAAAAATGAAAATAATAAACACTGGCAAGGATGTGGAGAAATTTGGAAATTGGAACGCTCATTCATTGTTGATGGGAATGCAAAATGGTACAGCTGCTCCGTAAAAATTTGGTGGTTCCTCAAAAAGTTAAACGTACAGCTACTATATGACTGGGCAATTCCACTCTTAGGTATATACCCAAGTGTTATGGATTGAATTGTGTTCCCTAAAAGTGTGTGCCAACTTGGCTAGGCCATGATTCCCAGTATTATGTGATTGTCCACCATTTTGTTATCTGATGTGATTTTCCTATGTGTTGTAAACCTTACTGCTATGGTGTTAATGAGATAGGATTAAAGGCAGTTATGTTAATGAGGCAGACTCCATCTACAAGATTAGGTTGTACTTTGAGTCAATCTCAATCTCTTCTGAGATACAAAACAGAGAAGCGAGCAGAGAGACAGGGGACCTCATTGCCACCAAGAAAATAGAGCCCAGGAGAAGAGTGTGTCCTTTAGACCTAGGGTCCCTGCACTTAGAAGCTCCTAGACCAGGGGAAGTTTGATGTCAAGGACCTTTCCCCAGAGCCGTCAGAGAGAGAAAGCCTTCCCCTGGAGCCGGCACCCTGAATTCAGACTTCTAGCCTCCTAGACTGTGAGAGAATAAATTTCTCTTTGTTAAAGCCATCCACTCATGGTATTTCTGTTATAGCAGCATTAGATAATAACTAAGACACCAAGAGACTTAAAAACAGACCCATGTACACCAGTGGTCACTGATGCACTATTCACAACAGCCAAAATGTGTAAACAACCCAAATACCTGTCTACAGATGAATGGATAAACAAAATATGGAATACTGCTCAGCCATAAAGAGAAATGAAGTTCTAATGTGTGCTGCCACATGGATGAACCTTGAAAACATTATGCTGAGTGAAATAATTCAGTCACAAAAGGACAAATATCATATAGTCTCACTGATATGAAATACCTAGAATAGGCAAAAGTATAGATATCCAAGTTTAATAGTGGTTACCAGAAGTAAGAGGAAGGTGGAAAGGGGGAATTATTGTTTAGGAAGTGTTGAGTTTCTGTTTATGGCGACGGAAAATTTGGCAACAGACATCAGTGATGATTGCACAGCATAACTGTGCAATTAGTGCCAGTAAATTGTACACATGAAAGATGTTGAATTGGCAAATGCGTTGTCTATATTTTTACAACAATAAAAAAAGACATGAAGAAAGGTTAGATCAACCAACTTTAAATTACACTTTCCCAGTTATACTGGATTTGAGAGATTAAAATCGCTTCCTACCAATATTTTCACATCATCAGTCTTCATTCGAGGCTGCCAAGGTGGCTCTCTTCTCCATTTGGGTGCATCCCCCACCACCCAGCATTGCCCTTTGGTGTCCCCTCCCCCTGGGTCTCCCTTTTCCCTCTGGCACTCACTCTAGGCACATTCCCCAAGAACAGCATCCCCCTGGTCCTGCTGGACACATTTAAGGTGTCTCCTGGCACAATCTCTCCATGCCAGCTGCCCAGGGAGGCCACTTGTAGGGACCCCATCCAGTCAGTGCCATCTTACCCAAGTCTTCCTTCCTGCCCCTCTACCACTTACATCGGACCTACCTGACTTTTCTCCCACTGTCTCAGGGCAATCACTCTATTACTTCCAACCAACAGCCTGGTATAGTTCACCAAACTGTCGCAAGGAGAGGGGATCATAGTCCTTCCAGTGCCTACTCTTTTCTCCCTCCAAAATTCTGGGGTTATAGCCTTATCACTCTTATCTCTGCCAAATTCCTGGTGGCAAAGAGAGAAAGTCAAGTGTCTTCTCAGTAGAAGCACTACAATCTACAAAGGTCCTGAGATGGAAGCTTGATACCTTTGAGGAACAACAAGACCAGTGTGGTGGATGGGGAGACAGAAATGCCACATCATGAGAAACAGATGGACTGGTGAGCCGTTTAGCAGTGGTTCTCAGACTTCAGTGTGCTTAAGAATCCCATAGGGAGCTTGTTAAACACACATATCCCAGACCCCACCTTGATATTGGGGGCCTATAGGGCTGATGGGCTTAGGAATCTGCAGTTCCCACAAACGCCCTCAGACACACAGACCAGACTTGGAGAAGCAATCATCTAGACCAGCCATTCTCAAGCTTGGCTGCACATTGGATTCATCTCAGGAGCTTTAAAAAATGCTGATGCCTACCCCCACCCCCGAGATTCTGATATAATAGATCTGACATGCAGCTGGTCCCTGGATGGCTCTACTATGCGGTCAAGTTTGAGGACCACTGATCTAAAGCTGGAGACCCCGGGTGGTGCAAATGGTTAACAAATTTGGTGGTTTGAGTCCACCTGGAGGCATCTTGGAAGAAAGGCCTGGCAATCTACTTCGGAAAAATCAGCCATTGAAACCCTCTGGAGCACAATTATACTCTGACACATACGGGGTCGCCATGAGTCAAAATCCACTCTACAGCAATTGGTTTGGTTTGATTTTTTTTTTTGTAATAGTCCGAGGATTCTATTCCAAAAGGCAGGACTGCATGGGGCATCTTAACAGGAAGCCTGGTGGGTAGGGGACTGGTGATACTGAAAGGGGGAAATGAAGGGATGGAAATATTCCAGAGGTAAGCTTGGCATTCTTTACAATTTAGCCATCTAGTCAACAAGTATTTGCTCAGTGCCAGTTGGGTGGCAACCTCATCACAGTGATAGAATTTATAACACACGAGGAGATCACATGTAATCTCATCATAGTGGTAGAGTTTACAACACATAAGGACATCACATCAGATAACAGCATCATACAATACTGGGAACCATGACCTAGCCAAGGTGCTACACACACTTTTGGGGGGACACAGTTCAATGAATGACAGGGTGAGAGCCAGAGCTGGTGGGACTGCCTTCCTTTTCCAGATCTTGCAAGTTTTCTGCCTTTGACAGAGTGCAGTCTCACCACTTTCTCCTGCTCTCTGTTAGTGAAAAATATTCACCTTTTCCTTCTCTTACAGGTTTCCGCCTTACACAGTTTCTGGCTTTCTCAGGTTTTACTGTATTACATACATTATGTTACGTATATTATAATATATTATGTGTATTATATTGCATACATCACGTACATTATTACATACACATATACACATTACACATATACTTTACATACTAAACATACATTTATTTTTATATAAAGATTAATTAATGGAGGTAAAGAAATAAACAAGGAAGAAAAAAAGAGAAATACAAAGAAAAGTACCCAAAAAAGACAACTGAGGAAAGGTACAGAGAAAAAAATTAACAAAATACAGGAATGCAAAGAGAAAGATAGATTAAGAGAAATAAAACATTCACTGTAATGAAGAGACCCATAGGCAAATGCAGGCAGAGAGATTTCCCATCTAGATGACGCGAAGAAGTCTTGGTTTAATGACACTCCCCCAGGCGCTGCCCCAGTCACACAAATGACAGAAATACGTATGAAAAGACAAACTCAAAAAAGACACAAATCAGAGGCAGGCTAGAATACAAGAAATGGAACAGAAATGCAAAGTAGTGAAAGGTGCTGAAGACACAAGCAGCAGTGGTGGCCAGAAGGGTGGCTCCTGAGGACAGAGGATTTAGGCTAGGGCACCAGAATGCTTGGAGCCAGGGACCAAGATAGCTTTCCTCCGCTTGTATCAATGTTATTTTCCTGATTCGGTGGTTAGATTGTGGTTATATAGGAGAATGTGCGTTCTTTGTAGGAATGGGATCACCATGAGTCTGAACTTTCTGGGTTGATTGGAGATCTTCCGTACCTTGATAGACATATCGGTTACTCAAGTATAGATAGTTTTCAAAACTGATCTAACTGTACATTTAAGATCTGTGCATTTCATAATATGTATCTCAATTTTTTGAAACTGCTGCCCAGGAGCTGCTGGCCTGTGGAAGACAGAAGAGTAACTAAATCAGGAGTAACTGACCCAGTAACTAAATCCAGGCATCCCTAGCAGGTGACTGGATCTCTGAAATCCACAATACAGGCAGTTCCCAGGTTACGAATGTCTAATTTATGTACTACCCACGGTTACAAATCAACCCCCATAAACCCTGTTACATTAAAAACTCCAGGTACATACAATGGTTCATAATAACAAATGGGTGCTACTTTGCCACACGCATAAAAACGTCATCATTATTATTACTGTATTATGTTAAAAATGTTCTAGTGTATCTGGAAGCGTTTCTTTAATGTATTTTTATGAATAGAAAGGTACACTATATACTAGCTACTAACACAAGCATTTGACTAATTGACATTAGATATGAGCCTTACCTAACTTCACATACGTTCTGACTTAAGTACAAATTTGACTTAAAGACAGACTTAGGAATGGAACTCTTTTGTAATCCAGGGGCTGCCTGTATAAACATGGTACAGAAACTCCAAAAAATCAGTGTAAGACAAGGTTCTGGATTGGAAGCCCAGGGGTCTGTTTGGAGGCATATCCAAAACAGAGGTGAGTGTAGAGGGAGAGAAAGATTTGTTGTTAGTTGCCACAGGGTCAGTTCTGACTCGTGGAGAACTTATGTGTAACAGAATGAAAAACGTTGCTCAGTTCTGTGCCATCTTCATGATTGTTGTTATGTTTAGGAACACAAAAGACTTCCGACTTAACATGAGCTTGCAAACCAAGCTTCCAATCACAGAAGAAATCAAATGCTAAAAAAGTCAGCTAAGAAAACCAACACTCTGAACATGAACTCATCCCAGACATAATTAACCTTATCTCTCAGTCTGACAAAGACTTTAAAATAAGTATTCTGAGGAATCTCAAAGGGAGATCTGAAGGAACCATACTTACAAAAACTGAGCAATAAATTATAAAAAAAAAATGTTGGGAAATATGAAAAATAACTATTATTAAAAGTTGGAAAAGATTTATATAGTCGTAGAAAAAAAAAAAACACTTGAATTGACTATGTAGTCTAAACTAGGCACAAAGAGAATTAGTGAATTTGAAAACAGTGCTGAGAAACTCACCCAGAATACAGCATAAAAAGACTGTGATTTTTTAAAACATGAAAGACTGTTAAGAGACACAGAGGCTAGATCCAGGCACTCCTATGAAAACCCTTATATGGGACTGAAGAAAAAAAAAAAAAGCCAAACCCGTTGCCATGGAGTCGATTCCAACTCATAGTGACCCTATAGGACAGAGTAGAACCACCCCACAGGGTTTCCAAGGAGCAGCTGGTGGATTCAAACTGCCAACCTTTTGGTTAACAGCTGAAGTCTTACCACTGTGCCACCAGGGCTCATACAAGGGACTAGCAGAGATACAGTAGTTGAAGAGATAATCAAATGATTTTCCAAAATTAAAGAAATATATAAACCCTCAAATCAAAAGTGTATTCTGTGCACTGAGCAAGCTAATACAAAATAAATCCACAGCTAGGTCTGAGTAATAGATCTGAGGAGGATCAAGGATAAAGATAATCCCTCAAAAGTTATCAAGTACAAAGTATGGCTAACCTGCAAGGGAACTACAACCAAGCCGACAGCAGATTCCTACCTTATGACGGACGGAAGATGCCAGAAGACAACGGAGGACCTGTCAAACTCAGCTAAGCCTGTATTTCAAAGTGAGGGCAGAATAAAGTTATTGTTAGATAAACGTGTGTAGTAGAATTTACCACCAATAGATCTTCACTAAAAGACATTTTAGAAGACAGCTTCCGCGAAAAGAGATGTTAACCCAGAGAACAAATATAGGATACAAGAAAACAAAATGGAGAGCCCATAAATTGATACAATGTGTCAGTGCATTTTGTTAACTATTGGTGATGTTTCTAAGTTGCTCATCATGTTTAAAGACAGATAGTTGTCCCTCCACTTCAGTGCGGTTATGCTATTCATTTGAAACACAGGTTCATTTGCTTATGTTTGTATTCATTTTATTTGTTTTAAGTATGTAAAAAAATTAACATGGTTCTAAAATTCTGAACTATTTGAAAAGGTATAATCAAATGAGTATTTCTCCTCTCATTTCTTTCTACCCTTTTCTTATCTCCATCTTTTTCATCCTCTTCCCACCTTCCTCTGCGGACAACCAATCTCACTGATTTCTAGTTTATCCTTTCTGTGTTTTTACTCCCCACAGGTAGCAGATTCACGTGGTAGTAATCTTTTATATATGTGTGTGTGTGTCATAGTTTGAGTTATGTCCGCCAAAAAATGTGTGTATCATTTGGCTGGGCCATGATTCCCAGAATTGTGTGGTTGGCCTCCATTTTGTGATTGTAATTTTATGTTAAAGAGGATTATGGTGGGATTGTAACACCACCCTTACCCACGTCACATCCCTGATCCAATGTGAAAGGAGTTTCCCTAGGGTGTGGCCTGCATCACCTTTTACCTTACAAGAGATAAAAGGAAAGTGAAGCAAGCAGAGAACTGGGGCCTCATACCACCGAGAAAGCAGTGCCAGGAGCAGAGCGTGTCCTTTGGACCCAGAGTCCCTGCGTGGAGAAGCTCTTAGTCCAGGGGAATATTGAAGAGAAGGTCGACAGAGAGAGAAAGCCTTCCCCTGCAGGTGATGCCCTGAATTTGGACTTTTAGCCTACTTTATTGTGAGGAAATAAACGTCTCTTTGTTAAAACCATCCACTTGTGGTATTTCTGTTAGAGCAGCATCAGATGACTAAGACAATGTGTGTAGCAATTATACTATGTTGTTGTTGTTAGGAGCCGTTGAGTCAGTTCTGACTCATACTGAGCCTGTGTACAACAGAACGAAACACTGCCCGGTCCTACACCATCCTCACAATCTTCGCTTGCTTGAGCCCATTCTTGCAGCAACTGTGTCAATCCATTTTGTTGAGTCTTCTTCTTTTTTGCTGACCCTCTACTTTACCAAGCATGATGTGCTTCTCTGGGGACAGGTTTCTCCTGATAACATGTCCAAAATACATGAAAAGAAGTTTCACCATACCCCCTTCTAAGGAGCAGTCTGGCTGTACTTCTAAGACAGATTTGTTTGTTCTTCTGGCAGCCCATGGTATATTCAATGTTTTTCACCAACACCATAATTCAAAGGCATCACTTCTTCTTCGGTCTTCCTTATTAGTCATCTAACTTTTGCATGCATATGAGGTGATTGAAAATACCATGGCTTGGGTCAGGTGCACCTTAGTCCTCAAAGTGACATCTTTGCTTTTTAAGATTTTAAATGTTTTCTACATGTACAATTCAGTGACATTAATTATGTTGTATAACCATCACTACTTCCATTTCCAAATTTCTCCATCACTTGTAACGGAAGCTCAGTGCCCCCTGTACAATAGCTCCCTCTTTCCCTCTCCCTCCTACCTGACATGTGTATACTCTTATACACATGCTTTTTTGTTATACAAAAGTTAGCCTGAGTAGAAATTACATCAATACATTAAATGTGTTTCAGGAGCTTTGAATCTCAGAACGTGAAGTTTAAAATCCCAACACTTTTCTTCTCAGAAGTCCAATGTGGGGAGTTGATTTCTTCTGCAAATTTGCCTATCCTGTCCCCAAGAACATTCAACGCATTTGCCAGGAAGGAGTACCATGTTTTCATCCACTTACAGAGTATAGATGTAGTCTCGCACTAGACACAATGTCATACATTGCTAACTCCAGAACAGTGCTTGGTAGGCCTTTATTTAGATGATGGCTATTACAGTGGTCTTCCCCAAATAGAAGTGATTCATATAAAAGTGGTGTCTTTATTGCTCTAAAGAGCTCCCCACTAAGTGTTATTCATATTCACTTATGGATGGACCCACCATTCCATACAATCAAGTGAAAATCTTTTGAATGCAGATTGTGTAATCCTCCATACAAATGAACTTTGTATCATACACAAATGTGAGAAATTCACCTTCTGTGTTTTCAGCCAAGTTGAAAATATTGGGAGGGGGGGCAAAGATGGCAGAGTAGTCAGATGGTTCTTGTGGTCCCTCTTACAACAAGTGAATTGATTATGTACGACAATCTAGAAGCCCTGAACATCAAAGGCAAAGTTGAGGAATAGGACTGAGTGGCAGGCAGAGACTATTCAGAAACAGCAAGGAGTTTCCAGACCTGACCCAGTGGGAACCAAGCCCTTCAGGCCAGACTGGTTCATGTGCATGGTGAGGCAAGCAGTGGCACTCAGGAGGCTTTTTCCACATCAGGAGAGACCCCATGGCAGAGTCTACTCGGGCATCTGGAACTGGTGAAAAGCAGTGCTCAATTAGCATAAGGTAAGTACTTGCATCTGGCCTACCACTATCAAAAAACACGCCTTTTGGGAAAAACTTCTCTCCACTTACCACCTGTCTCTCTCTGCACTGGGTCCTGGGCTGGCTTCAGTGATTGCCGAGTCCCCTGGGCCAAGAGCAGGACCTGGCATGTGCCTTGAGGCATTCTTCTGGCCTTGGAAAGGGAACAAATTAACAAACAGGGAAAAAATAATTTGCTGGCTCCCCTAAGCCAGGAACTCAGGATAGGCACAGCTCCTTTGTCTAGGCACAAGCATAAGGGGTCCACGGATTTTGAATGCCTTTCACCACTGCACAGGCCTGTGTGGGCCTATTTCAACAGTGTAGGCCTTCATTATCACAGTGAAACATGGTGTATACCTAAAGTCTAACTTCAACTGTTTCAGCTGTATGGTGAAGTGACAGGTTTGTGACATTTGACACTGCTTTGCCCATTAAGCAGGGTTGTCACCTACTACATCAGGGACCTGAGGTCTGGTGGCTTCACTTACACCTCCTAGCCACTAGTGACAGGGGTCCAAGAGTAAGTGCTGCCCCCTGGTCCTTACAGCCAACACCACCAGGTGCACATATTCTGACTGCAAAACCCACACACCTATATGCTCTAGGGAACAGAGAGAAGCTTTCCTCCCAGACACTCCGGGACAGGCATCAGCCCCCTGCCTTGCTCAGCACATGACCCCTTACTCCAGCCAGATACCTGTGCCTACACCAATCACCCCTGCCTGTCTATGACTGTAGGTGAGAGCCTACACCACACACTTGGTGACCAACTACCTGGACACCTGACCTGAATTCATAAAAGAAAGGTAAACAGACTCCTGGGCTCACATACCTAGTAATAGCTCTAACAGCCTGGTGACAAGACTTTAGAGATTCAGAGGTGCCAATAATCAAACTAGCTCACATGAGCAGCCTATTTGGGCATATCAAAACAAAACAAGAAGCTAGGACACAATAAGCAAACATAAAATAAATAAATATAATAACTTATTGATGACTCGGAGACAACAGTCAATATCAAATCACATAAAGAGGCAGACCACAATGGCTTCAGCAAGCTCCTAAAATATAGAATCAAGAAATTTTTCAGAGGAAGAGAAATTTCTTGGAATTACTGGAGGTAGAATTAATACACTGAACTCTTCAAGATATCAGGAAGGAGATCATGAAAAACACAGAACATGCTAAGGAACACACAGACAAAAGCAATAGAGGATCTTAAGAAGGTTATTCAAGAGTATAATGACAAATTTAATGGGGTGCAAGAATCCACAGAGAGGCAGCAATAAGAAATCCTGAAGATTAATAATAAAATTTCAGAAATAGGAAACTCAATAGAAAGTCATAGGACCAGAATTGAGGCAACGGAAATCAGAATTAGTGAGATTGAAGATGAAGCACTTGACACCAACTTATTTGAGGAAAATTCAGATAAAAGAATTCTAAAAAAATGAAGAAACCCTAAGAATTATGTGGGATTCTATCGAGAGGAGTAACTTATGAGTGATTGGAATACCAGAACAGGGCAGATAACAGGAAACACAGAGAGAATTGTTGAAGATTTGTTGGCAGAAAACTTCCCTGAGATTGTGAAGGATGAGAAGATATCTATCCAAGATACTCACCAAACCCCACATAAGGTAGATCCCAAAAGAAAGTCACCAAGGCATGTTAAAATCAAACTTGCCAAAACCAAAGATAAAGAGAGAATTTTAAGACCAGATAGGGATAAACAAAAAATCATCTACAAAGGAGAGTCAATACGAGTAAGCTCAGGCTGGGCCAAGATGGCCAAGTAGTCAGACACTTCCAGTGGACCCTCTTACAAGAAAGCCTGGAAAAAACAAGTGATTCTACTATATACAGCAATCTGGGAGCCCCAAACATCAAAGGCAGAGTTGAGGAACAGGATGAGTGGCAGGGGGAGGGAGAGACGGTTCAGAAGCAGCGAAGAGTTGCCAGACCTGACCTGGTGAGAGCCTGAGCCCTTCAGGACTGATCAACTTGGGGGTGAGCAGTGAGGCAGGCAAGCAGCAGTGCTCAGGAGGTGCATTTTCCACATCAGGAGAGACCAGTGCCAGAGAGCTCTACATGGCCATCCAGAACCAGTGAGAAGCAGTCCTCCATGAAAGATAAGTAATTGTGTATGGCCTAACGCGTGGATCAAAAACTTCCCACTTAGGGAAAAAACCTCTCTCCCATTTACCTCCCAACTCCCTGCTCTGCACTGGGTCCTAGACCGGCTTCAGCAATTGCCAAGTCCCCTGGGCCAGAAGTAGGATCTGTCACATGCCCGTAAAAATTCTCCCTGCCTTGGAGAGTGAATAAATTAACATAGGAAAAAATAAACTGCAGGCTCCCCTAAGCCAGGAACCCAGGGTAGGCACAGCAAATTTACCTAGGCACAGGCATAAGGGATCCGCAGACTCTGAGTGCCTTTCCCCTGCATAGACTTGTGGGGGCCCATCTCAGCATCATAGGCCCTCCTTAACACAGTACAACAGGGTATATACTAGAACTCTAACTTCAACTCTTTAAGCTGTGAAGTGGCAGGTTCTTGACATTTGACACTGCTCTGCCCATTAAGCAGAGTGTTTGCCTACCCACGTCAGGGGCCTGAGGACTGGTGGCTCTACCCACACCACCTAGTCACCTGTGAGACAAGCCCATGAATAAGAGGTGCCCCCAGTCCTTACAGCCAACAGCATTAGGTGCTCATAGTCTGGCTAGAAAACCCACCCACCTATGTGTTCTAGGGAACAGGTATATGCCTTCCTCCTGGACACTCAGGGGTGGCTGTCAGCCCCCTGCCTTACTCAGAGTGTGTACCCCTGCTGCATCCAGATGCCTACGCCTACACCAATCACCCATGCTTGTCTAGGACTATAAGTGAGAGCCTACACCAGACACTTGGTGGCTATCTATCTGGGCACCTGAGCTGAATCCATACAGGAACAGTGGGCGGACTCCTGAGCTCACATACCTAGTAACAGATCTAACCACCTGGTGACAAGACATTAGAGCTTCAAAGATGCCAATAATCAAACTAGCTCATATGAGCAGCCTATTTGGGCATATCAAAACAAAACATGAAGCTAGGACACAGTAAGCAAACATAAAATAAATATAGTAACTTATTGATGGCTTAGAGACAACAGTCAATATCAAATCACATAAAGAGGCAATCCATGATGGCTTCAGCAAGCTCCCAAAATAAGAATTTAGAAATTTTCCAGAGGAGGAAAATTTATTGGAATTACCAGAGGCAGAATACAAAAGATTAATATACAGAACTCTTTAAGAAATTAGGAAGGAAATTAATAAAAATGCAGAACAAGCAATAGAGGAAATTAAAAAAGAGTAGAGAAGAACATAAAGACAAATTTAACAAGCTACAGGAATCCATAGAGAGGCAGCAATCAGAAATTCAAAAGATTAACAATAAAATTTCAGAATTTGACAACTTGATAGAAACTCACAGGAGCAGAATCGAGGCAATGGAAGTCAGAGCTAGTGAGATTGAAGATAAAGCACTTGACACCAACTTATTTGAGGAAAATTCAGATAAAAGAATTTTAAAAAAATGAAGAAACCCTAAGAATTATGTGGGGCTCTATCAAGAGGAATAACCTATGAATGACTGGAGTACCAAGAACAGGGGGGATAACAGAAAATACAGAAAGAATTGTTGAAGATTTGTTGGCAGAAAACTTCCCTAATATCGTGAAAGATGACAAGATATCTATCCAAGATGCTAGCCAAACCCCACATAAGGTAGATCCCAAAAGAAAGTCACCAAGACATATTATAATCAAACTTGCCAAAACCAAAGATAGAGAATTTTAAGAGCAGCTACAGATAAATGAAAAGTCATCTACAAAGGAGAGTTAGTAAGAATAAGCTCGGACTACTCAGAAGAAACCATGCAGGCAAGAAGGCAATAGGATGACATATATAAAGCTTTGAAGGAAAAAAACTACCAAGCAAGAATTATATACCCAGCAAAACTGTCTCTCAAATATGATGGCAAAATTAGGGCATTTCCAGATAAACAGAAGTTTAGGGAATTTGCAAGAACCAAACCAAAATTACAAGAAATACTAAAGGGGATGCTCTGGTTAGAAAATCAGTAACATCTGATAACAACCTAAGACTAGAACACAGGACAGAGCAACCAGGTATCACCTCAGATAGGTAAGTCACAAAAGAAGTCAAAGCTAAAAAACACTGAAAATAGGGAAACAGATGTCAATATGTAAAAGATGACAACATTAAAACAAAAAAGAGGAACTTAAAAAATGTAGACATAGATTTTTCATATGGAGAGGAAGTCAAGGAGATATAAAGAAATAAAAGACTGGTATAAACTTAGAAAAATAGGGGTAAATATCAAGGTAACCTCAAAGGAAACTAACAATTCTACAAGTCAAAATAAAAAACAAGGAAAATATAAAGACTCAGCAAACACAAAATCAACAACAATGAAAAAGATGAAAAGAAAATACATAAAGAAAAAAGACCCCAATGTCACTGAACTGTGAATGTAGAAAATTTTGAAACGGTGTATCTTTGGCCATCTGTAATTTTCATAAAAAAAAAAGGTTGAGAATTTAGAGGCTTAATACGTTGTGGGGTTGTTAACCAATGTCAAAAAAAACAACATGTGTACTACTATTTCATGAGAAACTATTTGCTCTGTAAGCTTTCACCTGAAGTACAATAAAATATATATTAAAAAAAAAAAAGAAAAAAGACCCAGCACAGAAAATTAAGTGGAACAAAGACACTGTCAACAACACACTAAAAAAATACATCAAAATGACAGCACTAAACTCAAACCTATCAATAATTACACTGGATGTAAATGGACTAAATGCACCAATAAAGAGACAAAGAGTGGCAGATTGGATAAAAAAACACCATCTGTCTATATGCTGCCTACAAGAGACACACCTTAGACTTAAAGACACAAACAAACTAAAACTCAAAGGATAGGAAAAAATACATTAATCAACACTCAAAAAAGAGCAGGAGTGGCAATATTAATCTCTGACAAAATAGACTTTATAGTAAAATCCACCACAAAGGATCAGGAAGTTCACTATATAATGATTAAAAGGTCAATACGCCAGGAGGACATAACTATAATAAATATTTATGCACCCAATGACAGGGCTCCAAAATACATAACACAAACTCTAACAGCACTGAAAGGAGAGATAGACAGCTCCACAACAGTAGAAGGAGACTTCAACACACCACTTTCGGTGAAGAACAGAACATCCAGGAAGAAGCTCAACAAAGACACAGAAGAGCTAAATGCTGCAATCAACCAACTTGATCTCACAGACATATACTGATCACTACACTCAACAGCAGTGAAGTATACTTTCTTTTCCAATGCACACGGAACATTCTCCAGAATAGACCACATATTAGCCCATAAAGCAAGCCTTAACAAAATCCAAAACATCAAAATATTACAAAACGTCTTTTACGGCCATAAAGCCATAAAAGTAGAAATCAATAATATAAAAAGTAAGGAAAAAAATCAAACACATGGAAACTGAACAACACCTTGCTCAAAAACTACTGGGTTATAGAAGAAATTAAGGATGGAATAAAGAAATTCATAGACTCAAAAGAGAATGAAAACACACCCTACCGGAACCTTTGAGACACAGCAAAAGCAGTGCTCAGAGGTCAGTTTATAGTAACAAATGAACACATCCAAAAAGAAGAAAGGGCCAAAATGAAAACATTAACCCTACAACTGAAGCAAGTAGAAAGAGAGAAGCAAAAGAAGCCCTCAGGTGCCAGAAGAAAGGAAATAATAAGAAATACAGTAGAATTAAATGAAATAGAGAATAAAAAAAATAACTGAAAGAGTTAACAAGACCAAAAGCTATTCTTTGAAAAGATCAACAAAATCAATAAATCACTGGCCAAACTACAAAAGAAAAGCAGGAGAGGAAGTAAATAACCCGTATAAGAAATGAGATGGGTGATATCACAACAGACCCAACTGAAATGAAAAGAATCATAACTGAGTACTATGAAAAATTGTACTCTGACAAATTTGAAAACCTAGAGGAAATGGACAAATTTCTGGAAACTCATTACCTACCTAACCTAACACAAACAGAGGTAGAGCAACTAAATAAACCCATAACAAAAGAAGAGATTGAAAAGGTAATTAAAAAACTCCCAACAAAAAAAAACCCTGGATTGGAATGCTTCACTGCAGAATTCTACCGGACTTTCAGAGAAGACTTAACACCACTACTACTAAAGGTATTTCAGAGCACAGAAAAGGATAGAATACTCCCAAACTCATTCTGTGAAGCCAGCATAACCCTGATACCAAAACCAGGTAAAGACACCACAAAAAAAGAAAATTACAGACCAAGATTCCTCATGAATATTGACACAAAAATCCTCAACAAAATTCTAGCTAATAGAATTCAGTAATACATCAAAAACAATAATTCACCATTTTCAAGTGGGATTTATACCAGGTATGCAGGGATGATTCAACATTAGAAAAACAATCAATGTAATCCATCACATAAGTAAAACAAAAGATGAGAACCACATGATCTTATCAATTGATGCAGGAAAGGCATTTGACAAAGTCCAGCACCCATGCATGATAAAAACTATCTGCAAAATAGGAATAGAAGAGAAATTCCTGTACATAGTTAAGGGCATTTATACAGAGCCAACAGCCCGTATCATCCTAAATGGATGGAGTCGGAAAGCTTTCCTCTTGAGAACAGGAACCAGACAAGGATGCCCTTATCACCATTCTTATTAGCATTGTGCTGGAGGTCCTAGCCAGAGCAATTACGCTAGAAAAAGAAATAAAGTCCATCCAAATTGGTAAAGAAGAAGTAAAAGTATCTCCATTTGCAGATGATTTGATCTTATACACAGAAAACCCCAAAGAATCCACAAGAAAACTACTGGAACTAATAGAAGATTTCAACAAAGTATCAGGATACAAGATAAACATACAAAAATCAGTTGGAATCCTCTACACCAGCAAAGAGAATGTCGAACAGGAAATCACCAATCAATACCGTTTACAAATAGCCTCCAAGAAGATGAAATACTTAAGAATAAATCTAACTAGAGACCTAAAAGACCTATAGAATAAAAACTACAAAACACTAATGCAAGAAGCCAAAAGAGATCTGCATAAGTGGAAAAACATACCTTGCTCATGGATAGGGAGACTCAACATTGTGAAAATGTCAATTCTACCCAAAGCAATCTACAGATACAATACAATCCCGATCCAAATTCCAATGTCATTTTTAAGGAAATGGATAAACACATCACCTGCTTCATATGGAAAGGGAAGAGGCCTCGGATAAGTAAAGCATTACTCAAGAAGAAGAACAAAGTGGGAGGCCTCACACTACCTGATTTTAGAAACTATTATACCACCACAGTAGTCAAAACAGCCTGGTACTGGTACAACTACAAGTACATTGACCAATGGAACAGAATTGAGAATCCAGACGTAAATTCATCCAACTGTGAGCAGCTGATATTTGACAAAGGCCCAAAGTCAATTAATTGGGGAGAAAGACAGTCTTTTTAACAAATGATGCTGTCATAACTGTATATCCATCTGCAAAAAAATGAAACAAGACCCATACCTCACACCATGCACAAAAACTAACTTAAAACGGATCAAAGACCTGAATATAAAATCGAAAATGATAAACATCATGGAAGAAAAAACAGGGAGAATGCTAGGAGCCCTAATACATGGCATAAACAGAATACAAACCATAAGTAACAATGTACAAACACCAGAAGAGAAACTAGATAACTGGGAGCTCCTAAAAATCAAACACTTATGCTCATCAAAAGACTTCACCAAAAGAGTAAAAAGACAACCTACAGCATGGGAAAAAAATTTTGCTACGATAAATCTAATCAGCATCTGATCTCTAAAATCTACAAGATACTGCAAAACCTCAACAACAAAAAGACAAATAACCCAGTTAAAAAATGAGCAAAGGATGTGAAAAGACATTTCTCCAAAGAAGACATTCAGGTGGTTAACAGACGCATGAGGAAATGCTCACTCTCATTAGCCACTAGAGAAATGCAAGTAAGTTGAAAGTATTAAACAAGACAGACGCATGGAAAGACCTTTTTAGTACTCCGCTGGGATCTCCCTCTGTGTGGGCTGTTAGCCATTATTCAGTGCTTTATGGCTATTGTTCTTCAACGAACAAGACAAGTTCATGCTATATTACTACCCTTTTATTCTTGGCCTCATCCTCCTTGAGGAGTTAAATGTTTTATAGATAGTCTCAACTAAGAAGAAGATGACTTTCATCATACTTTCTTTTTGATGATTCAGTTATCAAACAACAACCTAACTAAATAAATACATGTTTATCTTTTTGGGGGTGGAAATGAAGCCAAGTTGATTGACCCACAGACAGGAGAGGGAACACGCCATTATAGTTTAACCAGTGTGTAAAGAAGGCTCTTATGCAATCAGTTACCTGGGCTCTTCTCTTCAGAGAATTTTTGTTTTAGAGCAAACCACTGTTGAGATGAAGCTTTATAGCCTTTTAGCCATCATCTTCTTCTATGAGCAGCATGTCTCCGCATTTCAGAGGTAATTCACTAAAACCCTAGACCACGGTGTGCCATTTTCCTCCCTTGTTTGCTCCATGTCGATTCAAATCAGTGCACTGGGCTGGGCAGCAAAAAGTTAAGGTCTGAAGGCCAGCTCTTTCAGAAACTTTCCGTGTGCCTTGACAAATGAATAGATTTCAGTACACTAATGACCTCCCTACATCTAAGATCTGCCTTTTCTCTTTTCTGGCTCTAGTTCTATTCCTGAGAGAAGTCTGTATGATACGTATATTCAGTGACTATGGAGATTAAAGAAATAGGATCTTTTATAAAAGTAATTATTTATACCCTAGCATATCACATAATTCAGATTCACCGTGTTCTCCTATAAAAAATATATTAGATCTGGATAATTTCTTTTCCTTTTATACGTGGAACATAGGAGGGGGGAGAAGGTAAAAGTGTCAAGTAGGAGGTTTGGATTGTGCATGGGCATTCAGTGTTAAATGTAAAGGAAGCAGAGCTGTGTTATAAAGAACACATAGATGAACTTATCTAATTCTTCATGGTGTAGTACAGTGATATCAATTAGAATGTTCTGCTATAAACCTTTTCTACTACAAATCACTTAGAGAACACAAATGAATGTGTACTCGAGCTTAAACAATACATGGAGTGAATAGTTCCAGGCTCTCTGCAATATTGTAATTTATTAACTAGTCAATTTGTAAGCTGTTTCTAATGGATATTGTTTCCTTTGGAATTTTTCCCCCCTTTGTTTTGTTTCTATGATCCTTGTTTTCTATAGTTAGTATGAAACTAGTCCCTCTCTCTGTTTTAGTGATTGACAAAGGGAGAATGACATAGAGCAAATGAACATGCCGGGGAACGAGGAAACTCTACCAAAACCATCTTTTCTAATTCTTAAATAGCCACAGGACAATGGTTTGGAAAATATAGCTTGACTTGTGAGCTCGAAGATATGTTGGCACATCATTGTTGAACTGACTATAGCTGGTTGACTCTTTAGTGTTCAATATGACTGTTGAGTGTTCAGGAACCAATTCCATCTCCAAATAATGGTTGTTACTGAATTGACATGGAGTCAACATTGCTAGAATAATTGGTGACTTCTGTCTCTCTATTTTATCAATATATCAGATAACCATGATTTCTAAAGTGATTGCCGACTCTAAAACTCTACAGCTTTACTTCGCCTCTTTAAAATGAACAAGCATATAGTACTTTAGTGAGACTGAAGATAATGCAAATAAAGGAAAAAGGCAAAGAGAAAACTAGTGAAGAAATGAGTGAGACCATTCCCACATGTGAGAGTTTTCCTGGTATCTTTTACGCATTTCTGATTCTTGGTTCTCATTCCTCTACTTGTCTTTGTGTGAGTAAAAACTTTTTTTTCTTTTTTACCAAATGTTTCTGCCCGCTGCTTTTCCAGGAATGGTCTATTACTTAAGTGCAAAGGGAAATCTAATTTCAATCAAGGCGACAGACTTTGATGAATTACTTCTTGGGGTGAGAATATAAACCCTTCTTGAAAGAGCTAACAGTCTGTCTTTTTCACGTAGCTGTTCTGTTATTGTTTTCTTGGTGTGATCATTTGCCTAATAACAGTTTGTATTCAGGCCATTTCTTAATTGCTGATTTGCAGTATATTCTGATGAATCTCATTAGTGAAATGCCCTGGAACAACAATAAAATAAGTTTTAATATCATAAATACCATATACCAAAGGCAGAGGCAGCCCAAAACAGTACATATCAGTATTCACTTGCTTTAAAAAGGCCAAATATGATGAAGGGTAAAAATAAAATACTAGCAAGAATCTTGTAAAAGGTCATTAATTTGTATTGTGCAATGATTATCTAAGTACAGTCTTTCAGCTGAGGCTTTTTATTTGGAAAGACGAAGAGAGAAAAAGTAGGAAGAAAATAAGGAAAGGAATTGGAGGGTGGGGGAGGTCAAGGATGAAGGGCTTCTGACTTTTTTTTAATAACAAATCTTTATTTGAAGCAATTTAATTTCAAAAACCTTAAGTTACAGCAGTCACAGAAAAAAAAGGGAACAGTTAGAAACAATAGAAGAATGGTCAGGAGTACTGCATTTTTTTGTTTTTTTGTTTTTTTAACACTGTCATGGCTTTATTCAAAACACAGATGCACAAAAGCATTGACTTCAAGGTTTTCTGAGAAGAGATTCTTGAGGAACTTAACACACTATAGACATTAGCACACCATAAACATTAACACACTATATACAAAGAGCATTAAAATAGGACTAAAAACCAACCTCTACAAAATATAAAACCCACCATTAATTATTTGTGTGAAAATACCACCCACAAAGCTAAATGAGTTTTAAAAGTTATCTGACATCATTCTTGAAAGACAGAGGCTGAAAACACTCCCCTTGAAAACAGGAACAAGACAAGGATTCCCGATATCACCACTCCTATTTAACATTGTGCTGGAAGTTCTAGCTAGAGCAATAAGTCAAGAAAAAGAAATAAACGGCATCCAAATTGGTAATGAACAAGTTAAGCTGTGCCTGTTTGCAGATGATACAATACTATACATAGAAAACCCTAAAGACTCCACAAGAAATCTACTGGAACTAATAGAAAGATTCAGCAGGGTAACGGGATACAAGATAAACATACAAAAATCAGTTGGATTCCTATACAATAATAAAGAGAACAATGAAAAGGAAATCAGGAAAACAATACCATTTATAATAGCCCCTTAAAAAAAAAAAAAAAAAAAAACCTTAGGAATAAATCTAACCAGGGATGTAAAAGACCTATACAAAGAAAACTACAAAACACTACTGCATGAAACCCAAAGGGATCTACATAAATGGAAAAACATACCATGCTCATGGATAGGTAGTCTCAACATTGTGAAAATAACAATTCTACCCAAAGCAATTTACAAATACCAACAACATTCTTCAAAGAGATAGAAAAACTAATCATTAACTTTATATGGAAAGGGAAGAAGCCCCGAATAAGTAAAGCACTACTGAAGAAGAAGAATAAAGTTGGAGGATTCACACTACCTGACCTCTGAACCTACTATACAGCTATGGTAGTCAAAACAGCTTGGTACTGGTACAATGACAGATACATTGACCAATAGAACAGAAATGAGAACCCAGATGTAAATCTATCCACCTATGGTCACCTGATCTTCAAGAAGGGCCCAAATTCCATCAAATGGGTGAAAAGACAGTCTTTCTAACAAATGGTGCAGGCAAAACTGGATATCCATCTGCAAAAAAATGAAATAAGACCCATACCTCACACTATATACAAAAATAATTCAAAATGGATCAAAGACCTAAATATAAAGCCAAAAACTATGAAGTACATAGAAGAAAAAATAGGACCAATGCTACAGGCCTTAATACCTGGCATTAACTGGATACAAACCATAACCATCAACACACAAACCCCAGAAGATAAGCTAGATAACTGGGAGCTTCTAAAAATCAAACACCTATGCTTTTCAAAAGACTTCACCAAAAGAGTAAAAAGAGAACCTACAGACTGGGAAAAAAATTTTGGACAGTACAAGTCAGATAAAAGTCTAATCTCCATAATCTACAAGAAAATCCAACACCTCTACAACAAAAAGACAAATAATCCTATTAAAAAATGGGCAAAGGAAATGAACAGACACTTCGCCAAAGAAGACATTCAAGCAACCAACAGACACATGAGGAAATGCTCGTGATCACTAGCCATCAGAGAAACGCAAATTAAAACCACAATGAGATACCATTTCACCCTGGCATTACTGGCACGAATCAAAAACACTGGAAATAACAAATGTTGGAGATGCTGCGGGGCGATCAGAACTCTTATGCACTGCTGGTGGGAATGCAAAATGATACAACCGTTTTGGAAAATGATATGGCACTTCCTTAGAAAGCTAGAAATACAAATACCATACGATCCAGCAATTCCACTCCTAGGAATATATCCTAGAGAAATAAGAGTCGTCACTCGAATAGACATATGCACACCTATGTTCATGGCAGCATTGTTCACAATAGCAAAACGATGGAAACAACCTAGATGCCCATCAACAGATGAATGGATAAACAAACTATGGTACACACACACAATGGAGTACTATGCAACGAGAAAGAACAACAATGAATCTGTGAAGCATCTCATAACATGGATGAAACTGGAGGACATTATGCTGAGTGAAATAAGTCAATCCCAAAAGGACAAATATTGTATGAGACCTCTATTGTAAAAACCCATGAAAACGTTTACACACAAAAAGTAACAATCTTTGTTGGTTACCAGGGAGGGGAGGGGTGGGGGGGAAATACTAAATAGGAAATAGATAAGTGGTATCTTTGGTGAAGGGTGAGACAGTACACAATACAGAGGAAACTAGCACAGCTTGTACAAGAAAAGGTCATGGATGCTCCATAGACACATCCAAACTCCCTGAGGAACTGAATTGCTGGGTGGATGGCTGTGAGGACCATGGTATCAGGGAACATCTAGCTCAATTGGCATAACACAGTTTATAAAGACAATGTTCTACATTCTACCTTGGTGAGTAGCGTCTGGGGTCTTCAAAGCTTGTGAGGAACCATCTGAGATACTCCACTGGTCTCATCCCTTCGGGAGCAAGGGAGAATGAAGAGAACAGGATACAAGGAAAACATTTGTCCAAAGGACTAATGGACCACAGCTACCAAGGCCTCCACCAGACTAAATCCAGTACAGCTAGATGGTGCCTGGCTAACCACCACTGACTGCTCTGACCAGTATCACAATAGAGGGTTCTGGACAGAGCTCCAGAAGGATGTAGAACAAAATTCTAACACACAAGAAAAGACCAGATTTACTGGCCTGACATAGACTGGAGAAACGCTGAGAGTATGGCCCTCGGACACCGTTTTAGCTTGGTGGTGAAGTCACTCCTGAGGTTCACCGTTCTGCCGGGGATTGGACAGCCCCATAAAACAAAACGGGACTAAAAAGGCACAGCAGTCCAGGGACAAGGACTAGAAGGCAGGAGGGGACAGGAAAGCTGGTGATAGGGAACCCAAGGTTGAGTAAGGACAGTGTTGACAAGTAGTGGGGTTCTTAACCATTGTCATAGGGCACTATGTGTACTGTTTAATGAGAAACTATTTTGTTATGTAAACCTTCATCTAAAGTGAGAATAGCAGTATAACTGGAAGAGTGTATTTGATATCACTGAACTGTGCATGTAGAAATTTTTGAAATGGTGTATCTTTGGCTATGTATATTTTCACCAAAAAAAGACAATTATCAAGAAGGGAGAGGGTTGACATGTCATGGGGTTGTTGACCAATGTCATAAGACAATATGTGTACTACTGTTTAATGAGAAACTATTTGTTCTTTAAACCTTCACCTGAAGTACAATTTAAAAAACAAAAACAAAGGTTGGGAGGGAGTTGTCTGGAGGCTCTAAATTTTGTTCTCAAAGCAGAGAATTCTGTTTTTGATTGCCTGATATGATGATATATAAGAAAGTTGATATATATATTTAATTTCAAAAATAAATATTTTATATCATAGCATGTGATGAGAACTCTTAGGGACTAAAACAGGGCATTCCAATTGTTAAAAAGAGGTAAAATATTAGTGTTTTGGAAATTCCAAGACCCCCGTTAAATTGATCCCATGAATTTCATTTTGGTCAGTTGTGCAACTTTCTAGTTTCTAAACAAATAACTTCATAATTCTTACTTTAAAACTCAAAACACATACATTCTAAACTAAACAAGTATTATATTCAGTAGTTTAAATGTGTCCCAGTATAGAATTGCAACTTCAATTAATATGTTGACATTAACTTAAAAAAAATGTTTAACAAATATTCAAAACAAAAGGAAAAAAAAATGAGATAGCCAAGATTAAAGAAGCAAGAGCCTCCACGACAAAAAGGGAGATGTATCTTTCCACTCATTATATTTTTTAGTAGCTGTCTTGGTCATATAGTGCTGCTGTAACAAATACCACAAGTGGATGACTTTAACAAACAGAAGTTTATTCTCTCATAGTCTAGTAGGCTAGAAGTCCAAATTCAGGGCATCGACTCCAGGCTAAGGCTCTCTCTGTGGGTTCTGGAGGAAGGTCCTTGTCATCAATCTTCCCCTAGACTAAGAGCTTCTCCACGCAGGAGCCCCAGGTCCAAAGGACACACTCTGCTCCTGGTGCTCATTTCTTGGTGGTATGAAGTCACCCTGTCTCTTTTCATGCTGCTCTCTTTCATATCTCAAAAGAGATGGGCTCAATATACAATTTAATCTTGTAGATCTCATCAATACAACTGCGCTAACTCATCTCATTAACTTCATAGTGATAGGATTCACAATATATAGGGAAATCACATCAGATGACAAAATGGTAGGCAATCATACAAAACTGGGAATCGTGACCTAGCCAAATTGGCAGATATTTTGGGGAGATACAATTCAATTTATGACAGTAGGCATACAAAGAAATGCATACAGGCACACTTACACTCATTCCAAATATTTTTTCTATTTTTAATGGCCATCTGTTTGAAAACAAATCTTAAGTTCCAAATATTTTGCCAGCTCCCAGTGAAATGTTGTAATATCTGATAATGCCTTATAACCCAGAAAGAGTAAAGGTTCTACTCAGGAAAACTAAAAATATTTTGTAAAGTGGTATCCAAATCATTTGGGAAGCCAACTTAAAAATATTGACTTGAATGTCTGATTAATTATCAACAGGCAATTGTCCTGACTTTTGAGGAACACTGATGTTGCTTCCCAAAGCCTCCCTTGCTTCTTTTCTTTCTTCATCTACTAATATTGTCTGTACATGTTGTTGACCAAGAGAGAATTACAGTAAGCAGAGCCTATTGCATGAAACTACTTGTATAATAACATTTCTGTCTGAGAAAATACTCAATCTCTCGGTTAGCTTATTTAAAAGAGACTCAGGTCTGAAAAGTTGGTTGAGGTATAAGACTAACGGTTTTCACGGATATCCACAGGTTTCCCAACTTTTCTCTTTTTTTTTCTCCTGAGACAGAGGTAGGGGAATGAAACAAGAAAGGAAGGTGATTATAAAGAAATCGCCGAGAGGACCAAGAACGCATACCTAAAAACAAACCACCCCTGGTATAGCGTGAGCTGCAGCCTGAAGAAGACAGGGATCACCTGCATGTCTCTGAACGTAGTATAAACAAGTTTTCCTTCAAAAATAAAACCTTGGCAGTCTGGCAAAATGGCGCTCTAGGCAGAAGCACCATGCCGTCCCTCCACAGCAAAGATCTGAAAAACTAAGCCGAACAGAGAATACAACAATCCTGAAACCCTAAAACATCAAATGAAGACATAAAGAACTCAGCCAAGCACCAAATAGAGTGAGAAAACTGACAGAGAATGGAGAGCGAGGAGAGATTCATACAGAGGTCCCCTACCAGCTAACGCAGCGTGGAATCGTCATCTTGGACTCCTTTCAGAGACCAGAAAACAGGGTGTACGAGAAAGCAGCCTCACGGAGCGTCCAGTGGGAGAGAAAACAACCAGTAATTTGCAATATACACTTTTCCACCCCCCACCCTTCTTCACCCCGACTCAGCCTCCTCTGCTTCCCGCAGCCACAATCTCTTGTCTGGGAAACACCAAATGCTTGGATTCCACACACCTGAATGGGCTGACTCTCTGAGTGCCATTTCTTGGCTGCTGCTGTCGCTTTTTTCTGCTTCTTTTGATTTCTTCCTTACCTCTCACCATCTCCCCCTCCTTTCGCTCAAATACCTGGCTCCGTGCGCCATCTTTGCTTCTTCCTGAGGGGCTGTGGAGCTCCGTTGGAGTGTGGAGCTGCTTCCCGGTCTGGGATGCCTCGCTGGTGGAATCCTGGGGCATTTGTGCATTTGTTTGTTTTGAATTCTTTGTTTGTTTTCTTTTCCTTTTCTTGAGTTGGGAGCCCTTTCTGGCCAGGTGGTGCTGTGTGACAATGGGACTTCCCCTTAGGCTTGCACAGACGTGCAGAGTATCCCTGAAAGCATTTCATTTTTCATTCGTTTTTTTTTTTTTCTGTGTTTTTGGGGGCCTTTCTTGTTCTTTTTTATTTTTTAATTTGTTTTGTTTTCTTTTCACCCTTTTTCCCTTTTTGTCTTTCTTCATTGCTCAGTTTCTCATCTCTCTATATCTTCCTTCTCTTTCTGTTCCCTGAATACCTGGTGTTGTATACCTCTACACCTTCTAGCCAAGCTGTACTGCAACACTTGAGAGCGACTTGCCCAGACCTCATAGCTACAGTGGTGGGATTGCTAGGAATTTTGCAGTTCTTTAACCTTTCTGATTTTCATTTATTCATTCTTTTCTTTTCTTCCTCTTCCCTTATCTGTTTTTCTCCATTTCATAGTCTCTTATCTCTCCACTCCAACGGCAAGCCCCCCAGCATTCTTTTTTGTTTGTTTGTATGTTTTTGGCTCCTGTTCCTCTTTACTCTCTCCCATACCCATCTTAGCTCCACACATAACAATCTCCCCGCTGCAACCTGCCTACCAGCACCGTGTGCTTGACATCACACTACCAAGCAGCACAGGCACAGCCTACCGGAACCAGCCCTGCACTGATTACCAACCCACTCGGGGGGCTGTAGCAAGTGCCACAAACAACCAGTCCCAGTAACTCCTCTTCAGCTAGACCAGCCCTGCAGTACCATATCTGAGTGACTGACCCTGCCAATTGGAGAAAGAGGCAAAAAGTATTGTGCCCACAGACAAGCAAACAAAGAACACACAGTCCGCCTGCTCAGACATAGTCAAATTTAAAAAAAAGAAAAAAGTGATTAAAAAAAAATCTATAATCAATAAATGAGAAAAATAACTACTGAATGCCCCGAAGACAGCAGACAATTTCAAAACATTTACAAAAACAGGACAGGATGGTTCCAGTAGGCATCCAAAACAAAACACCAGATGACTCTCCAGTGGAAGAAAATGCACTAGAACCACCTGATAGGAAATTCAAATATCTAATCCTCAGAATTCTCCAAGAGCTGAGGCAAAAAGCTGACAAACATGAGGAAAAAATAGACAAACTCATGGAAAATGCAGACAAAAAAAATTGGAAGAATTCAGGAAGATGATGCAGGAACAAAATGCCAAAATAAATTCACAACTAGAAATTATACAAAGACAACAGTTAGAAATCCAAAAGACAACAAGATTTCAGAAATGGATGGTTTCATAGAAGGGCTGAGAAGCAGATTTGAAATGGTGGAAGACAGGATCAGTGGAATTGAAGATAAACAATTGGATACAACTCTGTTTGAGGGAAACTAAGAAAAAGAACAAAGAAATGAAGAGACCCTGAGAGTTATGTGGGATACAATCAAAAACAAAAACTTTTGAGTGATGGGAATTCCAGAACAGGGGGAGAAAACAGAAAACAGAGAGGATCATTGAAGAACTACTGACAGAAAACTTCCCTAATGTCATCAAAGATGAAAAGCTGGCCATCCAAGAAGCTCAATGAACCCCATATAGAAGAGACCCCAAAAGAAAATCACCAAGGCATATCACAGTCACACTCAACAAACCAAAGAAAAAGACTCCTGAGAGCAGCTCGTAAAAAACAAGAAGTCACATACATAAAACTAAGCTCAGATTATTCGGCAGAAATCACACAGGCAAGAAGGAAATGGGATGAAAGAAAAAAATTGCCAGCCAAGAATAATATATCCTGCAAAACTCTCGGTCAAATTTGATGGTGAAATTGGTCATTTCCAGATAAACAGAAATTAAGGGAATATGTAAAAGTCAAACCAAACTTACAAGAATTATTAAAGGGAGTTCTTCGATCTGAGGACAAACAGCTTCAGCTCACAGGCAGAATCTAGGACGCAGGATCATTCCAGCCAGATACCAATCTAGGAAATGAACTCTCAAGTTCCATCCAAAACCAAAAGAAATACAACATGGAATCAGAGCAGTTAATCAGTAAATGATAACAACATCAAAACAATAAAAGAGGGAATAAACGGCATAGGTATAGAACATTCTAATGGAGAGGAAGGCAAGGTGATACCAAGTAATGGTAGACTGCTTCAAACTTAGAAAGATAAGGGTAAAATTCATGGTAACCACAAAGAAAGTTAACAAACCAACTCATAAAAATAAAGATGAAAAGCACAAAGTTTCAGCAAAAACAAAACCTACAAAAACAAAAGAAATGAAAAAAAAATCCACAAACAAAAGTAACTCAGCACAAGTGAGTAAGAAGAACAAAGAAAACTTCAACACCACAAAAAAGAGCACTACAAAATGACAGCAACAAACTCACATCTATCAATAATTACACTGAATGTAAATGGACTCAATGCACCCATAAAGAGATGGAGAGTGACAGAATGGATAAGAAAACAAGATCCATCAATATGCAGTCTACAAGAGACACACCTTAGAAACAAAGATGTGAATTTATTAAAAGTCAAAGGTTGGAAAAAAATATATCAAGCTAACAACTACCAAAAAAGAGCAGGAGTGGCAACTCTAATCTCAGATAAAATAGGTGTTAAAACAAAATCTACCATAAAAGACAAAGAAGGACACTATATAATGATTAAGGGGATGATCCATCATAAAGACATAACCATAATAAACATCTACACACCCAATGACAGGGCTCCAAAATACATAAAACAAACTCTAACAGCACTGAAAAGAGAAACTGACAGTTCCACAATAATAGTAGGAGACTTCAACACACCACTGTCAATAAAGGACAGAACAACAAAGAAGAAACTCAGCAAAGATACAGAAGACCTAAAGGGCACAATCAGCCAACTTGACCTCATAGACATATATAGAACACTCCATCCAACAGCTGCAAAGTACACATTCTTTTCCAATGCACATGGAACGTTCTCCAGAATAGACCACATCTTAGGCCACAGAGAAACCCTTAACAATATCCACAATGCTGAGATAATTCAAAGTATCTTCTCTGACCACAATGCCATCGAGGTAGAAATTAACAGTAGAAAGAGCAAGGAAAAAAAAAATCAATTACATGGGAACTGAATAATACCCTGCTTACACATCAATGAGCAATAAAAGAAATCAGAGATGGAATCAAAACATTACTAGAATCAAATGAGAATGAAAACACATCATACCAAAACCTTTAGGACACAGCAAAGGCAGTCCTCAGAGGACAATTTATAGCAATAGATGCACATATCAAAAAAGAAGAAAGGGAGGAAATCAAAACATTAACTACAGAACTCAAACAAATAGAAAGAGAACAGCAAAAAAAGCCCACAACCGTCAGAAGAAAGGAAATAGTAAAGATCAGAGCAGAAATAAATGAAATAGAGAACAGAAAAATGATAGAAAGAATCAACAAAACCAAAAGTCGGTTCTTTGAAAGAATCAACAAAATTGACAAACCACTGGCCAGACTGACAAAAGAAAAACAGGAGAGGACACAAATAACCCAAATAAGAAATGAAATGGGGGACATTACAACAGACCCAACTGAAATAAAAAGGATTATAACAGAATATTATGAAAAACTATACTCCAACAAATTTGAAAACCTAGGCAAGGATGGTTCAACATTAGAAAATCAATCAATGTAATCCACCACATAAAGAAAAGGAAAGAAAAGAATCACATGATCATCTCAATTGATGCAGAAAAGGCGTTTGACAAAGTCCAACGCCATTCCTGATAAAAACTCTCAATAAAATAGGTATAGAAGGGAAATTTGTCAACATAATAAAGGGCATCTATGCAAAACCAACGGCCAACATCATTCTTAATGGAGAGAGGCTGAAAACATTCCCCTTGAAAATGGGAACAAGACAAGGATACCCTTTATCACCACTCCTATTTAACATTGTGCTGGATGTTCTAGCTAGAGCAATAAGGCAACAAAAAGAAATCAAGGGCATCCAAATTGGTAATGAAGAAGTTAAACTGTCCCTGTTTGCAGATGATATACTATACATAGAAAACCCTGAAGACTCCACGGGAAATCTACTGAAACTAATAGAAAGATTCAGCAGAGTAGCAGGATATAAGATAAACATACAAAAATCAGTTGGATTCCTATACACCAATAAGGAGAACGATGAAAAGGAAATCAGGAAAACAGTACCAAATATAATAGCCCCCAAAAAGATAAAATACTTAGGAATAAATCTGACCAGGGATGTAAAAGACCTATACAAAGACAACTACAAAACACTACTGCATGAAACCCAAAGGGATCTACATAAATGGAAAAACATGCTCATGGATAGGTAGACTCAACACTGTGAAAATGACAATTCTATCCAAAGCAATTTACAAATACAATGCAATTCCGATCCAAATACCAACAACATTCTTCAAAGAGACAGAAAAACTAATCATTAACTTTATATGGAAAGGGAAGAAGCCCCTAATAAGTAAAGCACTACTGAAGAAGAAGAATAAAGTTGAAGGACTCACACTACCTGACTTCAGAACTTACTATACAGCTATAGTAGTCAAAACAGCCTGGTACTGGTACAACGACAGATACCTTGACCAATGGAACAGAAATGAGAACCCAGATGTAAATCCATCCACCTACAGTCACCCGATCTTCAAGAAGGGCCCAAAGTCCATCAAATGGGGAAAAGACAGTCTTTTTAACAAATGGTGCTGGCAAAACTGGATATCCATCTGCAAAAAAAATGAAACAGGACCCAGACCTCACACCATATACAAAAACTACTTCAAAATGGATGAAAGACCTGAATGTAAAGCCTAAAACTATAAAGTTCATAGAAGAAAAAATAGGACCAACACTTCAGGCCTTAATACATGGCATTAACAGGATACAAACCATAACCATCAATGCACAAAACCCAACAGATAAGCTAGATAACTGGGATCTTATAAAAATCAAACACCTATGCTCTTCAAAAGACTTCACCAAAACCGTAAAAAGAGAAACTACAGACTGGGAAAAAATTTTTGGACAGTACAAGTCAGACAAAGGTCTAATCTGCATAATCTACAAGGAAATCCAACACCTCTACAACAAAAAGACAAATAATCCTGTTAAAAAATGGGCAAAGGAAATGAACAGACACTTCACCAAAGAAGACATTCAAATGGCCAACAGACACATGAGGAAATGCTCGCGATCACTAGCCATTAGAGAAATGCAAATTAAAACCACAATGAGATACCGTCTCACCCCGGCATTACTGGCACAAATCAAAAACACTGGAAATAACAAATGTTGGAAGGGCTGCGGGGAGATTAGAACTCTTATGCACTGCTGGTGGGAATGCAAAATGATACAACCATTTTGGGAAATGATATGGCGCTTCCTCAGAAAGCGGGGCATGTCTGGGACCCCTAGTTGTGGCTGGGGTGGCGGTGGCGCCTGCCCAGAGCCTCCAGGCGGGGCTGTCCTAGGTTGAGGCGCAGGGCAGAGTGTGAAAGCCTTTACCACAGCGGGGACACTGTGCCTTTAAGAGAGCTAAAACAGCCTGGCAGTCAGCATTAGGATTTTCACAAGCAAGCTGGAGACAAAGAACTTCAGCTGCTTGTTGATTGTCTACCTGTCAGGAAATGGCAGATTCAATTAAAAGCAGAAGTTGGGTAAGGGCTTCTTCTGACACCTTAAGCTTAGAGGCCTTTAACAATCCCAACAACTGGGTTTTGTGTTGACGCTGTTCAGGAGAAAGAGAATTCCCCATAGCGAGGAGGAATAGGAAAATGAAGAGAAGAATGAAAGGGAAGCTCCTGGCCTGAAGCCTGAAATCCCTTGGGAGCGGTAAGGAAAGACCTGCCGCTCTGGGGCTAAAGCAGCCTGATCTGAGGGCGTTCGGGAAAATTCTGCCCACGGAAAAACCCGCCGCTCTCAGGCTGTACCTTTAAACAGCTTGAAATGGACGTCCGATACTCACCACCTGAAGGGATTGAGTGCGAGGTCGCCTATGAAGCTATATGGCAGTCTGTCTTCACATGGGGCACCATCTGTCGCAGCCCCTCACACAGGGCACCATCTGTCGCAGCGGTGATGGTTGTTGGGGCGGCAGAGACAATAATCAATGCCACAGCTCTTACAGAGAAGTGGGGCCAGGAGGGTCACTCTGAGGAGTTGAACCCCAGCTTCAGTCCCAGGAGTTTATTTTGTAGTCAATACAGCAAACAGTGAAGCAAATAACAGAACAATGGGCTTTGGGTGAATAACAACAAGTTTTGGTCAAGGGAGGAGGAATTCAGGTAAACAAGCCAATCAGTAACGGGTTTGGAAAAACAAGTCGTGACAAGTCTCAACATGTTGGGGACAAGTCTCAACATGTTGTGCAGCACAGAGGCCTTTATACATCCATATTTTAATGGCACGTATCCCCACAGTTTTTTGTTTGTGTGTGTGTGTGTGTGTGTGTGTAAATTCGAATTTTGTTCTACATTTTTCTCTCACTCTGTCCAGCATCCTGTATTGCGATCCCTGGCAGAGCAGTCAGTGGTGGTTGCTGGGCACTATCTAGTTATTCTGGGCTCAGTCTGGTGGTAGTTGTGGCCCATTAATCCTTTGGACTAATTTTTCCCTTGTATCTTTGGTCTTCTTCATTCTCCTTTGTTCCAGGCGGGATGGGACAAGTAGATGTATCTTAGATGGCTGCTTGCAGACTTTAAGACCTCAGTCACTACTCACCACAGTTGGATGTAGAACGTTTTCATTGTCCACTGTGTTATGCCAATTGAGTTAGATATCCCCTGAGACCATGGTTCCCAGACCTCAGCCCAGTAGCTCATTCTCTCAGGGCATTTGGATGTGTCTATGAAGCTTCTATGACTTGGCCCTGGTCAAGTTGTGATGACTTCCCCAGTATTGTGTACTATCTTACCCTTCACCAAAGTTACCCCTTGTCTACTATCTAGTTAGTGTTTTTCCCTCCTCACCTCTCCCCTCCCTCATAACCATCAAAGATTGTTTCTTTCTGTGTGCAAACATTTTCATGTGTTTTTGTAATAATGGTCTCATACATTATTTGTCCTTTTGTGATTGACTTATTTCATTCAGCATAATGCCCTCCAGATTCACCCATGTTGTGAGACATTTCACAAATTCATCGTTGTTCTTTATCATTGTGTAATATTCCACTGTGTATGTACCATAGTTTGATTATCCATTCATCTGTTGATGGGCACTTAGGCTGTTTCCATCTTTTTGCTATTGTTAATAATGCTGCAATGAACATGGATGTGCATATGTCTATTCCTGTGATGGCTCTTATTTCTCTACGATATATTCCTAGGAGTGGGAATAGGTGGATCATATGGTATTTCTATTTCTAGCTTTTTCAGGAAGCACCATATTATTTTCCATAGTGGTTGTACAATTTTTGCATTCCCACCAGCAGTGCATAAGAGTTTCAATCTTCCCATAGCCTCTCTAGCATTTGTTATTTTCTGTTTTTTTGATTCATGCCAGGAATGCTGGGGTGAGATGGTATCTCATTCTAGTTTTGATTTTCATTTATCTAATGGCTAGTGATCAGGGAGCATTTCCTCATGTGTCTGTTAGTCACCTGAATACCTTCTCGGATGAAGTGTCTGTTCATATCTTTTGTCCATTTTTTTAATTGGATTATTTGTCTTTTTGTTGTAGAGGTGCTGGATTTTCCTGTAGATTGTAGAGATTAGAGGTTTGTTGAATTTGTCATAGCCCAAATTTTTTTTCCCAGTCTGAAGGTTCTCTTTTTACTCTTTTGGTGAAGTCTTTTGATGAGCATAAGTGTTTAATTTTCAGGACCATCGTTTGACTTCTAGACTACAGCTTCCATGGGAATTAATTGTGGATCCAAGTAAAATGAAATCCTTGACAACTTCAATATTTTCACGGTTTATCATGATGTTGCTTATGAGTCTAGTTGTGAGGGTTTTTGTTTTATGTTGAGGTGCAATCTATACTGAAGGCTGTAGTCTTTGATCTTCATTGGTAGGAGCTTGAAGTCCACTTTGCTTTCAGCAAGAAATGTTGTGTCCCTTGCATATTGAGGTTCTTAATGAGTCTTCCTCCAATCCTGATGTCGCATTCTTCTTCAGATAGTTCAGCTTCTTTGACTACTTGCTCAGCATACGGATTGAATCAGTAAGGTGAAAAGATACAACCCTGACTGACACCTTTCCTGACTTCAGAGCACACACTCTCCCCTTGTTCTATTAGAAAAACTGCCTGTTGGTCTATGTCCAGGTTTCACATGAGCACAATTAAGTGTTCTGGAATTCCCATTCTTTGAAATGCTATCCATACTTTGTTATGATCCACACAGTTGAATGCCTTTGCATAGTCAATAAAACACAGAGAAACATCTTTCGGGTATTCTCTGCTTTCAGCCGAGATCCATCTCTTCTGAACCCACTTGAATTTCTGGCAGTTCCCTGTCCACATACTCCTACAAATTTTTTGAAATATCTTCAGGAAAATTTTAGTTGTATGTGATATTAATGATATTGTCCAATAATTTCCATATTCTGTTGGATCGCCTTTCTTTGGAATGAGTAAAAATATGGTTATCTTCCAGTCAGTTGGCCAGGAGGCTGTCCTCCAAAGTTCGTGGCATAGATGAGTAAGCACTTACAGAGTTGCATCAGTTTGTTGAAACATCTCAATTGCTATTCCATGAATTCCTACCGCCTTGTTTTTCACCAATGCCTTCAGTGTAGCTTGGACTACTTCCTTCAGTAGCATTGATTCTTGATCATATGCTACATTCTGAAATGGTTGAACGTCCACCAGTTCTTTTTGGTACAGTGATTTCTGTGTATTTCTCCAATCTTCTTTTGATGCTTCCTGTGTTGTTCAATATTTTTCCCTATAAATCCTTCAAAACTGCAAACTCGAGGCTTGAATTTTTTCTTCAGTTCTTTTTGCTTGAGAAATGCCAAACTTGTGTTCTTCCCTTTTGGTTTTCTAACTCCAGGTCTTTGCACATTTCATTACAATACTTTGTCTTCTAGGGCTGCCCTTGGAAGTCTTCTGTTCAGCTTTTACTTCGTCATTTCTTCCATTTATTTTAGCTACTCTACGTTCAAGAGCAACTTTCAGAGTTCTTCTGACATCCGTTTTGGTCTTGTCTTTCTTTCCTGTCTTTTTAATGACCTTTTGCTTTCTTCATGTGTGATGTCCTTGATATCATTCCACAACTCGTCTGGTCTTCAATCATTAGTGTTCAATGTGTCAGATCTATTCTTGAGATGTTCTCTAAATTCAGGTGGGATATACTCAAGGTCACACTTTGGCACTCATGAAGTTGTTTTAATTTTCTTCAGCTTCCACTTGAACTTGCAAATGAGCAATTGACGGTCTGTTCCACAGTCAGCCTCTGGCCTTCTTCTGACTGTTGATACTGAGCTTCTCCGTCGTCTCTTTCCACAGATGTAGTCGTTTTGATTCTTATGTTTTTACCATCTGGCTAGGTCCACTTGTATATTCACCACTTATGTTATTGAAAAAAGGTATTTCCAATGATTAGGTCATTGGCCTTGCAAAATTCTATCATACCATCTCGGGTGTCGTTTCTGTCATCAAAGCCATATTTTCCAGCTACTGATCCTTCTTCTTTGTTTTCAACCTTCACATTCCAATCAGCAGTAATTACCAGTGCATCTTGATTGCATGTTTGATCAATTTCAGACTGCAGAAGTTGGTAAAAATCTTTAGTATCTTTATCTTTGGCATTAGTGCTTGGTGCGTAAATTTGAAAAATAGTTGTCTTAACTGGTTTTCTTTGTAGGATTATGGATACTATACTATCACTGACAGCGTTGTACTTCAGGACAGATCTTGATAAGTTCTTTTTGACAATAAATGCATCACCGATTTCCTTCAGTTTGTCATTCCTGACATAGTAGACGATATGATTGTCCAATCCAAAATGACCAATACCAGTCATTTAAGCTCACTAATGCCTAGGATATATATATCTTCAACCATTCCATTTCATTTTTGACCATTTCCAATTTTCCTAGATTCATGCTCCATATGTTCCATGTTCCAACTATTAATGGTTGTTTCCTGCAGTTTCTTCTTTTTTTCAGTTGTGCCACGTCAGCAAATGAAAGTTCCAAAAGCTTTACTCTATCCACGTATTAAGGTCAGCTCTATGACAATGTAGCACTTCTCTTCATAAGGTTTTCACTGGTCAATTTTTGAGAAGTAGATCACCAGGTCCTTCTTCCAAGTCTGTCTTAGTTGGAAGCTCTGCTGAAACCCGTCCACCATGGGAGACCCTGCTGGTATTTGAAATACCTGTGACAAAGCTTCCAGTATCACAGCAACATGCAAGCTACCATAGTATGACAAATAAACAGAGGAGTGGTAGGAATTATTAATAGGTTACAGGACGGAAGTGTTCCTGCAGTCAACTTCATCTACTGTCTCACCACCTAGAGACCAGTTCATGTTCTTTCACTTAGCTCCTACAGATACATTATTTTCATCTTAAAGAATAGGCCACCAGTGGCCTTAAAACACTGTAATGCATAAAACAAAATTGCAGCATCTGGCTATGTTCCATTGTTCAGAGGTATCTCATCAGATTTTTAAGTTTAAAAATATCCTTTAAGTATTAGGACAAGAGAGAACCTTTCTCTGTAAACCATAGTAGAAAGTAGACCTTGATAAACAGCTGCATTCTTACAGGGGAAGGTACAAGAGGAAGTGCATAGTTATTAAAAACTCAGAATCTAGAGAATTGAGTTGAACCTCAGATCTGCTACTTATTAGTCCCACGGCCTTGGAAAATTTGGAGTCCCTGGGTGGTGCAAATGGTTAATGCACTTGGCTGCTAACCAAAAGTTGGAGGTTCAAGACCACCCACAGGCACCACAGAAAAAAGGCTTGGTGACCTACTTTTGAAAATTCAGCCATTTTCAATGGAGCACAGTCCTACTTTGACACACATGGGGTTACCATGAGTTGGAGTTGACTAAATGGCAGCTGGTTTGGTTTTTCTGGTCTTGGACAGTTTACCTGTCCTCTTTGACCTCATTATACTTCTTGGGTAAACTGGCCTGTTATTTCACTGTGCTTGTATTTCTTATTCTATTTTTGCTACAAGTCTTTTTTTTTCCCCCCTCAAATTGTTATTTCTTAAATACTATGGCTGTCTTACTTCAGAGATGTTTTCAAAACAAGTTCTTCTCCCATTGCCCTGTTACATTTTGTGCAGTAGGATAATCTTTCCCTAGCCTTGCTTGGAAAGTGAGGCAATCCTATGACTTTTCAGTCCTCACTGAAGTAATTGACAATCTTTGGGTCACATTAATATGCAAACATTCTCAGATCAGAAATTAGAATGTCCAGTCCAATCAAAGGATTATTCAAATGCCTCAATCTTTGTTTATAGGAGAAGGTCCCCTCCTCCTCAACACACACCTGACTCTTCCAAAAAATTCACACTTGATATTTGGGTTTGAACCTTTTAGCATTTTTGAGATTCCTTTGCTGGGGACCTTTCTTTTACCATCCCTGGACCAGGATAGATGCATCTCATTTTAGGTGGTCACTTGTGACTCCGTCCTTAATCCCTAAAACTAGCATTCACCTCCAAGTTCTTGTTGCTGAGATCTCTCCACCCCTTCAGAAGGCCCTATTGAACAGCATCTGAATTATGATTGTATAACATGAAGTGTTTTTTCTTTTGATTCTACTTAGTATCTGGAAACCCTGGTGGAGTAGTGGTTAAGTGCTATGGCTGCTAACAAAAAGGTCAGCAGTTCAAATCCACCAGGCACTCCTTGGAAACTCAATGGGACAGTTCTACTCTGTTCTTTAGGGTCACTATGAGTCATAATCGACTCAACATCGAAGTGTTAACGGGTTACTATCTAGCGAACTGAAGACTAGGCACCTACAGGTTTAGCTTTTTCAGGAGCAAGCCAAGTGTGCCAATCCTCATGTCTCTAAACTCAAAGAGACATGTTTCATACTCTCCCATCATCCCTTGGAAGCCCTCCTTACTACGTTGGGGTGAAGGGAGTTGTTGCTGTTGATGGGTGCCATCGAATCAGTTCCAACTCATAGCAACCCCATGCACAACAGAACAAAACACTGCCCGGTCTTGCCCATCTTCACAATCGTTGTTATGCTTGAGCCCATTGTTGCAGCCATCACGTCAATCCATCTCCTTGAGGGTCTTACTCTTTTTCGATAGCCCTGTACTTTACCAAGCATGATGGCCGTCTCCAGGTACTGGTCCCTCCTGATAATACGTCCAAAGTATATGAGACAAAGTCTCGCCATCCTTGCTTCTAATGAGCATTCTGGCTGTACTTCTTCCAAGACAAATTTGTTCTTCTGAAAGTCCATGGTACATTAAATATTCTTCAACAACACCATAATTCAAAGGTATGAATTCTTCAGTCTTCCTTATTCAATGCCCAGCTTTTACATACATATGAGGCAATTGAAAACACCATGGCTTGAATCAGGTACACCTTAGTCTTTAAAGTGACATCTTTGCTTTTTAACATGTTAAAGAGGTCTTTTGCAGCAGATTTGCCCAGTGTGATATGTCCTTTGATTTCTTGACTGCTACTTCCATGAGTATTGATTCTGGATTCAAGTAAAATGAAATCCATGATAACTTCAATCTTTTCTCCGTTTATCGTGATGTTGCTTTTTGTTCCAGTTGTGAGGATTTTTGTTTTCTTTATGTTGAGGTGTAATCCATACTGAAGGCTGTGGTCTTTAATCTTCATCAGTAAGTGTTTCAAGTCCTCTTCATTTTCAGTAAGCAAGGTTGTGTTATCTGCATATCACAGGTCGTTAATGAGTCTTCCTCCAATCCTGATGCACTGTTCTTCTTCATATAGTCCAGTTTCTCAGATTATTTGCTCAGCATACAGATTGAATGAGTATAGTGAAAGGACACAACCCTGATGCAGACTGTCTTAGGCTGGGTTCTCTAGAGAAGCAAAACCAGTAAAGCGTATAGATATATATAGGGAGAGATTTATATCAAGGAAATAGCTTATGCGGTTGTAGAGGCTAAAATGTCCCAAGTCCATAGATCAGGGTAGAGGCCTCTCCCAGTTCACGTAGCCACAGAAGCTGGTGAACTCAAGGTTGGCAGGTTGGAGAGGGGCTCCTGCTCACAGGCTCTGAAGGTCAATGAATTCCAAGATCAGCAGACAAGACCACAAGTTTTCTCTTGGTTCACGTAGCTGCAGAAGCTGGCGAACCCAAGGTTGGCAGGTCAGGGAACCAGACTCTTGCTTGCAGGCTGAGAAATTCGATGAATTCCAAGATCAACAGGTAAGCTGCTAGCTCAAGTCCCATGAACTGGAGGTGAGACAACAAGAGGCAGCTGCTGAGTATGGAACAAGCCAAAAACCTTGGCAAAGCGAGCAGGCAGAAAGTAACCGGCAGAGGTCAGAGAGATGAAACTGAAAGGGCGGTGAGCTGCCACAGGCCACGCCTCCACCAGTACCACTCAGCAGATTCGATTATGGGGGTGATCACAACACTGAGAATAATGTCTAGCCAAGTTGACATACAATCTTAACCATCACACACACCTTTCCTGACTTTAAACCACACAGTATCCTCTTGTTCTGTTCGAATAACTGCCTCTTCATCTACGTACAAGTTCCTCATGAGCACAATTAAGTGTTCTGGAATTCCCATTCTTTGCAATGTTATACATAATTTGTTATTATCCACACAGTTAAATGCCTTTATGTAGTTAATGAAACTCAGGGAAACATCTTTCTGGTATTCTCTGCTTTCAGCCAGGATCCATCTGACATCAGCTATGATATCCCTGGTTCCTCATCCTCTTCTGAATATGGCTTGAATTTCTGGCAGTTCCCTGTCAATATACTGCTGTAGCCACTTCTGAATGATCTTCAGCAAAATTTTATGTCTGTGTGATATTAATGATATTATTCAATAATTTCCACATTTAGTTGGATCACCTGTCTTTGGAATAAGCATAAATATGGATCTCTTCCAGTTGGTTGGCCAGGTAGCTGTCTTCCAAATTTCTTGGCATAGATGAGTGAGCACTTTCATTGCTGCATCCATTTGTTGAAACATCTCAATTAGTATTCTGTCAATTCCTGGAGCCTTGTTTTTCACCAATGCTTTAAGTGCAGCTTGGACTTCTTCCTTCGGTACCGTTGGTTCCTGATCATATGTGACCTCCTGAAATGGTTGAACATCAACCAATTCTTTTTGGTATAGTGACTGTGTATTTCTTCCATCTTCTTTTACTCGTAGAATCCTTCAACATTGCAGTTCGAGACTTGAATTTTTTCTTCAGTTCTATCAGCTTGAGAAATGCCAAACATGTTCTTCCCTTTTGATTTTATATCTCCAGGTCTTTGCATATTTCATTATAATACATTACTTTGTCTTCTCCAGCCACCCATTGAAGTCTTCTGTTCAGCTCTTTTACTTCATCAATTTTCCTTTCACTTTAGCTACTCTACATTCAAGAGCAACTTTCAGATTCTCTTCTGACATACATTTTGATCTTTTCTTCCTTTTCTGTGTTTTTAATGACCCTTTGCTTTGTTCATGTATGATGTCCTTGATGTCATTCCACAACTCGTCTGGTCTTCTGTCATTAGTTGTGCAATGAGTCAAATCTATTTTTGAGATTGTCTCTAAGTTCAAGTGGGATATACTCGAGGTCACACTTTGGCTCCTGTGGACTTGTTCTAATTTTCTTCAGCTTCAGCTTGAACTTGCATATGAGCAATTGATGGTCTGTTCCACAATCAGCCCCTGGCCTTGTTCTGACTGATGACATTGAGCCTTTCCATCATCTCTTTCCACAGATGTGGTTGATTTGATTCCTGTGTATTCCATCAGGTGAGGGCCACGTGTATAGTTGCCGTTTATGTTGGTGAAAAAAGGTATTTGCAATGAAGAAGTCACTGGTCTTGCAAAAGTATATCAGGCGATCTCCGGTATCATTTCTATCACGAAGGCCGTATTTTCTAACTACCATTCTTTGTTTTCAACTTTCACATTCCAATTGTTAGTAATTATCAATGTGTCTTGATTACATGTTTCATCAATTTCAGACTGCAGAAGTTAGTAAAAATGTTCAATTTCTTCATCTTTGGCCTTAGTAGTTGGTGCGTAAATTTGGATAACAGTCGTATTAACTGGTCTTCCTCATAGGCATCTGGATATTACCCTATCAGTGACAGTGTTGTACTTCAGGATAGATCTTGAAATGTTCTTCTTTGACGATAAATGAGAAGCTATTCCTCTTTAATTTGTCATTCCCGGCATAGGAGACCATATGATTGTCCGATTCAGAATGGCCAGTACCAGTCCATTTCAGCTTACTGATGCCTAGGATGTAGATATTTATGTGCTCCATTTAATTTTTGATGACTTCCAGTTTTCCTACGTTTGTACTTCGTACTTTCCACATTGCAATTACTGGTGGATGTTTACAGCTGTTTTTTCTCATTTTGAGTTGTGCCACATCAGAAAATTAAGGTCCTGAGAGCTTGACTCCATCCATGTCATTAAGGTTGACTCTACTTTGAGAAGGTAACTCTTCCTCAGTTGTATTTTGAGTGTATTCCAACCTGAGGGACTCATCTTCTGGTATTACAGCAGGCAATGTTCCGCTGCTATTCATCAGGTTTTCACTGGCTAGTTTTTTCAGAAGTAGACTGCCAGCTCCTTCCTCCTAGTCTGTCGTAGCCTGGAAGCTCCATTAAAACCTGTCCACCAAGGGTGACCCTGCTGGTATTTGAAATACTGGTGGCAAAGCTTCTAGTATCACAGCAAAACACAAACCACCACAGCACGACAAACAGAGAGACATGTTTCAGACTCTCTCATCATCCCTTGGAAGCCCTCCTTACTAGAGTGAGGTGAAGGGAGTAGTACCCCAAAACTCCATCCCCCTTTGGGAGGGTTGGGACTCACAGAACTGCAACAGCTTGCTCCAAAGAAATGTCTTCACAAATCCTCTCCCTCCCTCCACACTACAAAATCAGTTGCCATTGAGTCCACTCTGACTCATGGAAATCTCATGTGCGTCAGAGTAGAAATGTGCTCCATAGAATTTTCAATAACTGATTTTTTGGAAGTAGATCACCAGACTTTTCTTCTGAGATGCCTCTGGGTGGACTCAAACCTTCAGCCTTTGGGTTAGCAGCAAAGAATGTTAACCATTTGCACCACCCAGGCACTCCTTTCTATACTCAAACTCCTTTTTATAGACTTTCTCTAAATAAGTAGACACAGGTTGTGCAACTCATTTTCAAAAGGTATAAATTCTTCATATGGTGATCTGGCTGACCCTCATCCAGTTTTCTGATTCTATTTGTTGGCACTTTGGTCAAAATTAATACAGAGAGTACAGAAAACCACGATTTGAACTCAGACATATTGCTGTATTTTATGGCCAACTGTACCCTCATAATTTTACTCCCCAATATTTCCTAATTTATTTTTTATATTTCCTTAATTTTTTCTCCTTCAGAAAAGAGGCTCATTTTAATAACATACTTTTTTACCTTTACTGCTTTTCAAAAGGTATGTAACTCTCCACTGCAGGTGCCATGTCCTTGCTCTGCAAACTAGGTGTCTACATTTTGATTCTCCCATTGGAACTGGCCATTATCTCCAAATGGCATCTTTTCCCACCACAGATGCCTCTAATGCTATATGGTCAGGCAGGCCATGTGACCCAAGTGATAGGACTGGTCTGTGTCGCTAATGAATTTGGCAGCCTTTTATGTCATGCAACATATGGGATGAAGCAATATTTCCAAGAGAGGCACATGGTGCTGCTCACATCCAAGAAAACTACCCTCTTTTTCATGGGAGATATGAGATGCAATAATTTGTTCTTTATTTTGGAGGCAATGTCCCAGAATTCCCCAGACCAATAGACTCCTAAAGTGTCACTGATGTGGCAGGCGTCTGAATCTGTGTAGGATTTATCTCCCATCCTCTAGAGTACATGTGTCTTTACTAAGTCCCCCAATGTACTTGTCACTTCTTACTTATCAAGATTAGATTAACATGATGTTACTGATATAGTGGATCAGGATATCCATACAGGCCAGTTCCTTTTGGATTATATTGTGACAGAGAGTGGGAAAGTTTACTTAAGCTGAAGCCAGACTGTAAATATATACTGATGTCTGTCACAAGAGGAAGTGAACTGTTTGCGATGCTTTTTTTCTGATAGAGATGGCCAGCTCAGTGGCTGAATAGCATGTACTAGGGGCTAGTTAACCTGCCCAGAAAGATAGCACATCTGGCACAGTGGTGGCAATTGGGATTAGTACTGGTTGAGTCTGTGGTTGTCCACTGTCATCCTCCAGGGTCCATCTGGCTTTTGTAGGAGCCAGATTGGTGAATTAAATGCGAGTGTAATGGAAACCACAATCTCTGCATCCTTTAAGTCCTTAAGGTTTGTACTAATATCTGCCATTTCCCTCCAGGATGCGTTTTTCTAATTTACTATCTTGGCAAGGGGTGGGCAATTTCAGAGGTATACTCTTGGCTTTCCTCATGACAACTCTTACTCCATAGGCAATGAACCAATGCGGGGGTTCTGCCAACTGCCAAGTATGTCCACTTCAAGTATACATTTTGGGTCCAGGGAAATGGCTCATGAATGACTCCATGGACCTTGTGCTCCCTAGGGAATGAACCTAGACTAGGACATCAAGTCCCCCAGTGTCAATGTCAACTCCGACCCAAAATGATTGGGTATTTCCGTCTACCCAGTGTACAGTTACCTGAGTAAATGACCATTGTTCCTTTGGGAAAAGATTTAGGAAGTCATGATCACATACCTTTTCTACATTTCGTTCTGTTGTACATATGGCCGCTGTGAATCGAAAATGACTCAACAGTGCCTAAAAACAACAGTGTGCTATTGCAAGATCTTTCCTCATGGGGACCTGGCTACTCCTCAGGCAATAGGTTCTGGGTCAGAGAACTGGCTCAGTCCAGAAACTGGTTAAGGGATTGTGACATCTTATTGGGATAGCTGTTCTCAGTCTCCTTCATTATCCATCCTTGATTTTTTTTTTATTATTATGTAGATGGAGCAATAGTCTTGTTGGCTGCCCATCTATCTTGCTTCCAAGAACGCCGTGTTCTCTTAACCACATCCATGGCATTCTGTGAGTCATGTCTTTCTGGCTGTCACTCTGCCATTGTTGCTCATTATAATAATTGTGCCCAACTTGGTGGTTAAGCACTGCCACCTGGCTTCTATTATATAGACATCTCACGGTCCCCATTGCTATCAGGCATTTTAGTTCTGAAATGGCATCTCCTATTGTCTGTCCTCAGATTTCCTCTCACGGCCTCCAAACCAGTAACTAGGGTTAAGTCACCACATAATATGCCTGTGAAAGTCCTGTGTATGTTAAAAAAAAAAAGAAAGAAAGAAAGTGGCTATATCCCTAAGGAGATGCTTTGTTGCTGTTGTTAGTTGTCGAGTTGATTCTGACTGATAGCGCCCCCAAGTGACAGAGTAGAACTGCCCTATAGAGTTTCCTAGGCTATAATCTTTACAGGAGCAGATCATTAGGTTTTTCTCCCACAGAGCAGCTGGGTGGGTTTGAATCACCAATGTTTCTGTTGCTGTCAAGCACCTACTCACGTGCGCCACCATGGCTCCTTCTGAGGAAGTGCAAAACCAAAAACCAAACCTGTTGCTGTCGAATAGATTCCAACTCGTAGAACCCTATAGACGCCCTTGCCCATAAATCACATACCGGATTTAACATTCTCGGTGGACCCTTGGGAGATGGTAATAACACGCAGCTACCACGGCAAACAACAGCGACAACAAGAGGGATGGTTTTTGGAAACTTGGAGAGAGCAATGGCCCGCGCTAAGTGAACTGAAAATGTCAGAACTAAGGTGGTAGATGGTGCAAGAAGGGATCGAAAGATTCGTAGAATGGGGCATGCAAGAGAGAAAATAATTTTGGATAAGGATAGCGATAATGGTGGTACAAAAAGAAAACCGTAACCAGTGTCACTGACTTGTAAGTGTGGAAGTTGTTATCTTGGCAGATGTTTCGGTGTGTACATTTTTACCACAATTCAAAAAAAAAGAATGAAATATTGCGGAAGGCTAGAAAGCCCCCTAAGTGACCGTGCCGCCCTGGTGGACCTGAAGGACACTGTTACCTAGAACAGGGAGGAGTGTGCTGGTGACAAGACCACCAGCTTCCCTGGAGAGCTCGGGGACGGCTCTCTCACAGTGAGAGCAGAATTTTAATGGGCTTCCTTCCTCCAATTCGATAAAAGAATGTCAGTTCTTTTTGCCAAAGAAAAGAGTAAATAATACGGAAAAAGTACAAAATTAAGGAGAAAACTACTGAGATTTCACCACCTTGAAAAAGCAACATTAACATTTTGGTGATAATACAACCCAGTGGGAATGGGCCCTGCCTGGAGGGACCCCTAGAGTCAACTGAGAGACCCCAGGCCTTCGAGAAAGCAAAGTGGACTTTACTGTAAGCCGGTCAAGCAAGGAGCTCTGAGACCAAGTCTCAAATCAAGCTCCCCAAGGCTGGGGATTCGAAGGCAGTTATAGGCTCAGGACAGGGAACTTATGCATAATTCATGAAGTTTCTGGGAATAGGCAGGCAATTTTAGGAACTAATGGGTACAATGGGGGTTGCAATATGGTGACTGGAGGTGTGTGTTTTTTGCGGGAGTATGACGCATGAAGTTTATCTAAGGACAGCTTTGTGGCTTATTGCTCATGTCTGAATGGACAGGGGGTAGTTGGTGAGTAGCGAAGTGGCCTTGAGCAGAGAAGCAGTAAGATGACCTTGGGCTGTAATACAGAAATGCTTTATCAGGAACTCAGCCTGGCTGTGATGGCAGGAAGAGGGGGAATAGTTTAACCTTGTTGGTTACAACAATCCTTTCATGCATTTCTCTATGCGTTTATATACATCTGTTGCTGATGAGTGGATTCTGACTAGCGGTGACCCTATAGGACAAAGTAGGACTCTGCATAGAGTTTCCAGGGCTGCAATCTTTACAGAAACAGACTGCCAGGTCTATGTCCCTCAGACAGGCTGGTGGGTTTAAACTGACATACTTCCGGCTGACTGCCAGGTGCTTAACCACAGTGCCCCCAGGGCTCCTTATGCATTTATATGTACCCGTGTGTATTATCATATCTCCTATCATTACCATACTCCACAGCGATGAGTTTGGTTTTTTAGTTATCATTATTATGGAGATCATTCTTTTAGAAACAATCTTATTTGCTCCTCCCTCCCCTCACCCAGCTAATCCATCACTTGCCATTCTCCACTCTCCAATCAATGATAACAATGTGGTTCTCATTTATTCATAACTTTCTGCTGCTTTTAACATACACATACAATTTTTCTTTTTCTAATTTATTTTTTACAAAAATAAGATCATATTTCATACAGTTCTCCACAGCTTGCTTCTTTTCTCCCTTCACAGAACATACCAATCCCTTCAAGTTAACAAATATAAATGTAACTCATTCTTTACAGTGGCTGCAAAACATTCCAGAAAGCGCAAAGACCACCAATATCCAACCATTCTGCTATGATAAGCATTACTTTGTTTCCAGTTATTGTCACTATGAATGATGCTGCTATAAATATCCCTGAACACACAGCCTTAGGCACTCGCTGAACGTTGTTGTAGATAGGTGCCGTCCAGATGATATTTGACTCATAGGGACCCGTTGTGGCAGAGCCCTATAGGGTATCCTGGGCTGTAATGGCTGCGGGAGCAGATCATGAGGTCTTTCTCCCACAGAGCTGTTGGGAGGGTTCGAACTGCCGGCCTTTCGGTTAGCAGTCGAGCACCTAAATGCTGCATACCCAGGGCTCCTTAAAGTTGTACCAGGGATAGACATAACATTCCCCAGTCTGTGGTTTCTCTGAACCACTCTTTCCCTCTTCTGATAATCAAGTCTCCGTAGGCTTATTTCCAGAATTTAGAATCTTTTAAACCAGGCTTCCCAAAATGAAACACCATCATCCACTCTGCTGTCAAAGTTATTTTTATAAATCACAAGTCAAATGATATCACTCTCTTAACTCCTAATTGCCTACACACTAAAGTCCCAATTTCTCAGCATCCATTTGAAACCTTCTCTGTAGGAAGACTGACGTAACTTGCCAACATCATTTCTGTCTAGCCACAAGTCTTCTCTTGCCCTAAACAGCTACATCCTATGCTTGGCAACGATGAACAGCTTGCCATTTCCCAACTAGTGCCTTTTTGTCTCTCTCTATGTGCCTTTACACACACTTACTCAGTTAATCACCCTTTGGCGTTGAGTTGATTCTGACTCATAGCCACCCGATAGGACAGAGTAGAATTGCCCCATAGGGTTTCCAAGGAGCTGCTGGTGGATTTGAACTGCTCACCTTTTGGTTACCAGCTGAGCTCCTTACCGCTGAGCCACCTGGGTTCCTATTCACTTAATACTTCTGTTAATACTGACAAGCAGAAGTTATGTTGACTTTTTTGTGCTTCTATAGGTCTTGGCATGTGTTTGCTTTTATTATTAAATAAAATATTTTATTTGGAATAGTTTTAGATTTATAGAAAAATTGCAAGATAATACAGAGCATTTCTGTATCCCCTCACCCAGCTTTCCCTCATGTTCACATCTTACTTTACCAAGGTATGTTTGTCAAAACTAAGAAACCAGTATTGGTACATTACTATGAACTAAACCCCAGACTTTATTTCGGTTCCACCAGTTTTCCCTCTACCGTCCTTTTTCTGTTCTGGTATCCAGTCCAGAATACTCTGTCACATTGAGTCCTCATGTTGCCCGATGTCCAATGTCTTAATCCATTGTTTTATCTATTTTGTCTGTTTGTTTTCAGTTTTTTCAGGTAGGAGGGTAAATCTGGTTCCTGTTTCTCCATCTTGCCTGGAAGCAAAAGTCTAAAATTAGTTTAAAATGAAAGAGTAGCAAAATATTTTCTTTTGATTTTAAAAATATTTGTCCTCACATTTCAGGGACAGTGTCTGTCCAAAAATAAAAGAAAAACTTCCTTCCATTTCCCTGTGGCAAATGCCCCCAATATAGCGTAATTTTAAGTAAAATAGTCTTGTGCAGTTACTCGGAGGTACAGGAAAGCTGACAACGCCCTGCCGTCGTTGACACCGCACACCGTGTACCTGCAGTCCCTCGCCTCACTCTTCTTGTTTCACCTTATCCCAAATCTCCCCACCTGCAAAAGTGAACAGAGCTGCAGGTATGAGAAAAGTGACTAAGAAATTCTTCCTTTTCTGATTAAGTGGTATGTGAAAATAAAGTAGATCCATACTGATGATTCACACTAACCTATTGCCTCAGCTGTGCAAGACCCACAAAGAATTCCTCACAGCCCCAACAAGCATTTCCAGGCAGAAAGAAATACGACAAGACACAGGTGAGAAAATAAATTATACCAAGTGTCAACTTGGAGAAATCTATTAATGTAACTCACCACATTAAGAGATTAAAGCAACTCATATGATCGTCTCATAAAAATGTATGATAAAAGCTACTCCTATTCATGATAAAAATCATTAGCAAAAAGTAGAAGGAAAATTCTTTAACCTGATAAAAGGCACCTACCAAAAACCTACACCAAACATTCTAATAGTGAAACGTTTCCTTAAAAATTATAAATCATGCCTTTTATCTCCACTTCTGTTCAACATTGTGCTAGGGGTCCTATCTAACATATTAAGAAATGGGAAAAAAAAAAAACCTCTATAAGCATTAAAATGAAAGAAACAAACTGTTAATATGTGCAAATGTTATAATTCCTTGCAAAGAGAAAAACCAAAATATCTACATAAAAATTATGAAAATTACCAAGGTACCTGCATGGAAATTCAACATCCAAAAATCGATTTCATTTGTATACCCCAGCAACAAAGAACTAAGAAATGGAATACTAAAAGTTATCATTTAGAAAAGAAAAAATAAAATTGTTAGAATAAATATAATAAAAATATGCAACATTTTTATGAATAAAATTATAAAAGTTTTTTGAAGGCTATCAAAGAAGACTTAAAAAATAGAAATACTGTATTTGTTGATAAGGAAACACAGAACCAAGGATGTCAGTACTCCCCCAAATTCTTTAATTTATAAATTCAATATAATTCTAATTAAAATCCATACTTTATGCAACACAGAGATATTTTATGGAATACAAGTTTTTTTTTTTTTTTTTAAATTTACATAAGAAAAAGCAAAGGACCAAGCCGAGAGGCTCTGAAAAAAAAGCTAGTCTGAAGTGAGGGGAGCAGGAGCTTGCCCAGTAGGATGTTAAGATTGAATACGAAGCTACAATCATTAAGATGAGTGGTACTGACATAAGGATAGGTAAATAAACCCTTGGATCATAATAGAGGGCCCAGAAACAGACCACGTTGTATTAGTTGGGGTAATTCTTGATTACGCTACAATAACTCATAAACCCTTATTCTGAGCACCTCCTTTGATGGAGAGATCTTCCAACCTAAATAGTATAAGATGGCTGAACACATGACATCCAGCACTGAAAAGATGAGATTGGCAGCAGCTTATTAGTTACATATACTCACAACCTAAGAGAGAAGGACACCACACACCATGCTGGGCCACATGGGGTATGTACTTGGGAATAGAGTGACCCAGCAAGGGCTGTGAGAGGCAGGCTTTGTAGTAACAATAGGGTGAGGTGACCCCTGGTTTCCACAGGAGGATGTGATGGGCTTGTTTGAATACAGTCATGTTCGGCTTAAGGTCCGTCAGAGCAACGGTCCAACGGCAAATATGTCCCACCTCGTATATGTCAAAGCAGCCCTCCTTTTGTTATTTCCCCCTAATGATTTTAAAGACCTCAAACCCAGACTCTTGCAGCAATGGACCACAGGTGGGATACAGGCAGGTGAGGCAGAGGACATGGTTCTGGGAGCACGCTCTCAGGCTTTGTCTGTTGGGCAGGTGGGAGGGGGGACGGTGGCACTGCTCCTCAGGTGAGCAAAACAGCTGGGGTGGGGCTGGGCAGGCTCCACTTCCTCCTTTCCTGCTTCCTTTCCTCCCCTCCTGCCACCGCCCTCTTGGCTGCTGCTGTCACCACCACCACTGCCCATTTCTCAGCCTCCACCACAGCTCCAGAAACAGCAGTGCCAGCAGCAGTGATGAGGACAACCAGGAGCAGGCTCCCATAAGGTTTTAATATAATAGGCTTTACAAGGGTTGGTTCATAACTATGGGCTGTACTTAAGTCAGATGTTGGTAACCCGGGTACTGGCTGTATATAATACAGTGTTCACACAACACCCAAATCACATAACGTCCTATTTCACAAAATGTATCGTGGACATTAAGCGACACATGACTATAATTTAGTGGACTGGCAGGGGAGTGAGACGTGTTAGCCTGAGGACGGGATAGAATGAAACTGGTCTGGCTGATAGAGAGGCTAGCTGGGTAGAGAGCCTTTTCCATTGGGTGGGAGGCATATTGGCAAAAGCAGGGGAACACATGTTAGGCCATTGGGGCCCTGTGAGATGCCAAGGAGGCACTTGAATTTTTAGGCCTTACTCTACAACTCTGAAAAATAAACAAAAGTTACTTTTGACTCATGTCATTGATCACCGAAGGTCACAGGTCTCTCCCTGGTGCTCTCTTCCAACATGAAGATCTGAACTGCCTTCATTTTGCAACTCTACCTTCTTGAGATTCTTCCTTTGCAACTACAAGAATGAGAGAGTACATGCACACGAAGACTCACATCTGCTTTTAATTGCCTCATATCACTCCCACTCACATTCCCACAGGCAAGAATTCAAGATTGTCTTCTCAACTCAACCACAAGGAAGGCTGTGTGGCCAGGAACAGAAAATGGTGTGATGAACCAGCCTTGTCTCTGCCAAAGTATGGAAACTTGACATATGAAAGAACTGGCATAGCAGATCCCTGTGAAAAGTATCAAAGAGTCAATCAATGTTGCTAAGGAGAAAAAAACAAGAAACTATTTTTCTTTACACTGAACACAAATAATTTCCAAATGGATTAAAAATGTCATTGAGAAAGGCAAAGGAAATATAAGAGAATATCTTTATGACCCAGGCATTAGGAAAGAGTTCTTAACACATAAAGAAAGCACAAAAAGAAATGACGGATAAATAATACTCCATAAAGAAAAAGAAAATAAAACTACAAACTGGTATATTTATTTGCAATACATATAACTGACAAAGGATTAACATCTAGAATATATCAAGAACTTCTACTAATCAATTTTTACAGAAACGCAAACAACCTAATAGAAAACTTAGGCAAATGCTATGAACAAACATATCATATAAAAGGAAATACGAATAACCAATAATCGAATAAAAATTACCTTACTAAGTCAGAAAATTCAAATTTAAATCACAACAGAATTCCATTTCACAACCATTAGATGGAAAAAATTAAAAAGTCAGACAGCGTCAAGTGTTGGCAAGGATGAGGATCAATAAAAAATCTTTCCCACAACTGGTAAAAATATAAATTGACAGAAAAGTTTGAGAAATACTTTGACACTACCCTGTAAAATTAATAGGCCTACTCCATGAGATAGCAATTCCGCTCTTAGAGAAATTTTTGCACGTGTGAGCTGTAACTAGAAATTTCAATATAAGTGATAATCTTGAAAATAAAGTGTTAAGTGAAAAAACAAGATACCAATGAATACCTATAGGATACAACTTTTAAAGAGTTTAATCAAGCAAAGCTAGGCACACTGTTTAAGAATCCATAGATGTGTGCTATCACTATAAAGAAAAGCAAAGAAATGGGCAAAAATGAAAATTTAATGTAGTGGATACCTCGGGGGTATAGCAAGAGAGTTGGGTGGGGAGAAACACATGGGAAGCTTCAAGAATATGAGTCAAGCTGGATTTCTTAAGTGGGGCAAAGGATTCACAGGAGTTCCTTTTATTATGTAAAAAGATGGTATTTGCATTAAAATTACCATAAATATCAAATATTTAATTTTTAAAATTCGTATATGTACACAATAGAGAAGAAAAAAGTAAATACGAACTGACTTCTACTCCAGAGAGCTGTTGATTTTGCAATTGCTTGAACAGAAAGAATGAGAGTATAAGTTCTCTTTTTACATTTAGTCTAAAGTGAGATCCACTTTTATTTTAACATTTTAAATGTTGCTTCATTTTACAGTAGTTAGAAGCCCCTCCCAGCATAATTTATTTCATTCTGTTTTTATTTAATGTCACAATCTCTTTTATTTTTTCCCAGTGGCCAGGTTCTATCTGCTCTTCCTAGAACCTCTAGGCAAGTTGAAATTCTGCAAAATCTTACTACAACATACGAGGTAATTTCTCCCTGGTTGATCTTTACATCGGCTTCATTTGTGTAGGCATTGTGTGCCATGTTCCCCCCTATATTTGCCTGACTTTTACGTACCTGATATAAACCCCTCTTACAGCATTCTTCCCTCCCCATTCTGCCATGATTTTGTTGGTTCCTCAAATGAAGCCTTGTTCATTTGTGCTATTGGCTTTTCAGCCAGTTTCATAATTGTACCTCGGGATTGATCTGTGTACTTACAGGGATTCTACAATGACAACAGTTCAATAGAAACTTGCCTGTAAAACAGTCGTTCTTAGTCAAGGGGTATATTAGTTTCCAAGGGATTCAGTAACAAGTTACCACAAACTGGGTGGTGTAAAGCAACAGAAGTTTATTTTCTTACAGTTCTGGAAGCTAGAAGTCCAAAATCAAGGTGTTGGCAGGGTCATGCTCTGTCTAAAGGCTCTAGGGGAGGATCTTCTCTGTGCCTTTCTCTTAGCTTCTGGTGTTGTCAGCAATCCTTGGAGTTCCTTCGCTTGTAGACGTGTCACTCCAGTCTCTACCTCTGTGTCACGTGGTGTTCTTCCTGTATGTCTGTCTCTGTGTTTCTTCTCTTCCTACAAGAACACCCATCATATTTGATTAGGGCCCAACCTAATCTAACATGACCTTATCTTGACTAATCACATCTACAAAAACCCTATCTCCAAATAAGGCCATATTTTGAGGTTTCCGGGTGGACATGAATTTTGGGAGGATGCTATTCAACCATGCACAAGAAGTAAACACATGGGAAATTTTACTGCAAGTTTTATGCCTGGGACTCATCTCCCCATAATGCCTAAGACGTAGAAAATTGGCAAGTGTTATAAATGGTAGAAACTTGACCGTTCCAGATTCGTTAGTTAGGGTTCTCTGAGAAGCAGACACCAATACCAGATGAGAGGTGCAAGAGATTTAATGGAGGGAATGCTTGTGAAGGATAAAGAGGAAGGAGCTGGAGATGGCAGGGAGCACCTTCAGACCACCATGCAAGTATGCCACCTGTGAAGGAGAGAGGGAAGGAAGGAAGACTTGTGCATGAAAAATCTCAGACAGCAGTGCAGTTCTAGTGGAGGTCAATAGGGAGTCCTTGAGCTGAAGTCCTGAGTTAAAGGAACACCACAGGGCACAGGAGTGGGTCTGCATTAATACACCCGTGGTGCCCCATCACTGGTTGGCAGCAGCCCTGAGGGAGCATGGCCTCAGCCTCCAGTGGATCAAGAGGAGGAGCAGCTGGGGCTGTCAGTTCTGCTCCTCACAACAGAAGAGCTGAGTGGTGCATTTTTATGGCCACCACACTATGGTATGGAGTCATGTGTGATGCAAACTGTTAATGCACTTGGCTGCTAACCAGAAGGTTGGTGGTTCAAGTCCACTCAGAGGCACCTTGGAAAAAAAAACCTGCCAATCTACTTCTGAAAAATCAGCCACTGACAACTTTATGGAGCACAGTTCTACTCTGACAGACACGTGGTCATCAGGAGTAGGAAGTGACTCAACGGCAACTGGTTGCACCATGGTAGAGAGGAAATACCACTGCAAGAAGCAACAGATTTAGAATCTTAGTTCTTCTTCTGCCACTTTCTAGGTGTATGATTTTAGACAAGTCAGCCATGGGCCTTAGCTTCTTCATCTGAACGATGAAAAGAATAACACCTGCCCAGTCTATAGCAAAGTGTGATTATGATGCTCAAATGAGCTCAGTGTGAAGGTGCTTTGAAAAAAGTGCAGTAAAATAGACAAATGTAAATATAACTGGAAGGCATTGCCCAAAGGCCATAATTAGATTAAAGAAAAGGAATCAGTACCACCAGTTGCGGTTGAGTCAATTCCAACTCAAGGCAACTCCATGTGTGTCAAAGTAGAAATGTGCTCCACAGAGTTTTCAATGGATGATTTCTCAGAAGTAGACCACCAGGCCTTTCTTCCAAGGCGCCTTTGGTGGACTCGAACCTCCAACCTTCAGTTAGCACCTGAGTAAGTTAACAGTTTGCACCACCCAGGGACAAAGAATAGGAACACTGACAGAAGAACGTCAAGGGCATGGAATTGTTACTTACAAAAATCAATGTTTAGCCAACTTCCTTTCTAGACAAAACTTTTATTTCTCTTTTAAATACCTGACATACAGATCTAGTTTTACATTTGAGTTATAAACATTTTCGTTCATTCATCATTCTATCATTCATTCCTTCATTTTCTCACCAAATATTTATTGAGTATGTGGCATATTCCAGGCCCTGTTACCAATTGGGATTACAGTGAAGAATAAAACAAGCTCCCTACAGTATAAATGTTTATACTACCCCATGTGCAGATGAGAACTATGGGCAGGAAGAGTCCCTCTCATGTCCCTTGTAAAGATACTCTTATGACACTAGCTACAGATAAGGGTAATGTGAACAACTTTGCTTTTGTTTTGTCATTTTTTCCCCTTGAAACTGCAGATTGTTCTCTGGCAGCCAGTAATGGCAGAATTAATTGCAAAGAAGAAGGAAGTTCATTTTTTTGTGAATGACTCAGATGTAAGCCTTGTGAAAGCTCATTTACATTTGAGCAGAATTCCATTCAGGTAGGCATCATTCTGTATTTATTGAGTAGCTATTATAAGCACCTATTATACATTTTGGAGCTCTGGTGGCACAGTGGTTGAGAGCTCGGCTGCCAACCTAAAGGTCGGCAGTTCGAATACACCAGCCACTCTTGGAAACCCTATGGGGCAGTTCTACCCTGTCCTGTAGGGTCGCTATGAGTCAGAATCTCATCGACGGCAACCAGTTTGGCTTTGGTTTTGGTTTATTATGCATTTTAGGATTTCCTGGATGGTACAAACGGCTAAGCACTTGGCTGCTAACTGAAAGGCTGGTGGTTCAAGTTCACGCAGAGGCATCTTGAAAGAAAGTCCGGGCAATCTACTTCTGAAAAGTCAGCCACTGAAAACCCTATGGAGCACAGTTCTACTCTGACACACATGGGGTCACTGTGAGTTGGAAATGACTTGAGGGCCACTAGTTTTGTTTGGTTTTTTATTATGCTAAGTGATAATATAATTGCTTTCTAGAAAAATAAAATATTTACATTAAACAAACCAACATGGTAATCTCTGAAGTGGACCCAGTGATAAAGCCATGTGGCCAGCTGTGTGACCTTAGGCAAATTGTTTTACCTTTCCTGACTCGGCCCCCTTATCTGAAAATGAGTGTTACATCTACAGAGCTGCTTATACTTCCACCTTCCATGACCAGTTCAATGCCAAGGCTCGGGGTATAAAACTGTCACTCACCACGGTAGACTTTCTGGTAACTCTTGAAAAAGCTGCTGCTAAAGAGGATTTTGCTTTTCTAATTCTTCCTTCCTTCACAAGGTCAATGAACATTCCTAAACTGAAAAGTGTATCACGTGTGATTCTGTTCATAGCCTGTGTCCTCCTCCTTCTGCTTTCTCCAGCCAACACCTCCTTCTTTACCTACTGCCCAACTTCCCAGCATCTTTCCATTGCTCTGGTACCTTCTGGGAGACCATGCTCTCCTCTGAGTGTCCATGGACAATGTTCGAATAATATGCTACAGTAAGTATTAATAATACATTATAGGTGTTTACTGTGTCCCAAGCACTCTGCTGAGCATTGCTATACATTGTATCATTTAATCCTCGTTGTAGCCTGTGAAATAGATACTGTCCCCATTATGCAGAAGGAAAAATAGATACATCTAAAGAAATTTCTCAAGGTCAACCAACTAGAAAATGGCAGAACTAAGAGTCAAACTCAGATCTTTCTGATGTTGAAGGCTTGGCTCTTATCCATTGGCCTAAACAAACGTGAAGAAACCTTTGTTACTCTGTTACTATGATAGGGAAGTAAATTGTCCATCCCCTTGATTGAAGGCCTTAATTAGTTAAAATGTTTGCCTAGTTATAGTTGTGGCATTTCTCAAGAGAAATTTAATGAGATGCCTTTCTACACCTTCTCTTGTCCTGCACTTCTTTTTCTCTAGTGAGGTGAAAATCTTTGGAGATACAGGACAGCCGGTATAGGTCAATGACTGTCACTGTGGAAAACAAAAAGCTTTCTGCTTCTCTTTGAGCAGCTATTAACTGAAAAAGGAATAATACATTGTTGCTCTGAATTGGAGAAAGTTGTCCATTTATGGAAACAGCATGTTCATAGTACATTCATAGTAAAGACACCAAAGAATCACATTGGAGAAATGTGATAGTAGTGGAGAAAGGGTGAGTTTTGGGGTGCTCTGAAACATGCTACATAGGAGCTACCTTCTCTCCAGCGCCCATATGATCTACTGAAAAGGTTTGTGACTTTCAGCTTATAACAGTGTTCATTGTTGTTGTTTGTACCTAGATGAACTTTTGCTTATTAGATTTCTTAGGATTTTTTCCCACATAGCACCTGTTGTGTTGGCCCTGGCCCATGTGGCAAGGTGAGGGCCCTGCTTGGAAATGAGCTCACCTTCTCTTTCATTCCCCAGAGTCCTGATAGGAGATGTTGAAGATCTCATTCTACGGCAGACTTCCAATGACACAGTCAGCCCCCGGGCCTCCTCATCATACTACCAACAGTATCACTCACTAAATGAAGTAAGCCATAACACATCTCTCCAAAATTACTAGATCCATTTAACCAACATTGCCACTTCAACCACAGGAAGTTATTGAAGAATCAGAATTGATGGAGGAGGATTAAAAAACAATCACATAGGCATGGTAGGGTGGTAACACATTCTTTTCCAGATATCCTCCCTAGAAAGACTGCATCAAACTGGATAAATTTTCTCTAAGAGCATCTCTAGTTGCTAGGAGTAACACTGCATGTTAAAGAAGAACAGGAATAAAGAATGGGACCTTTTAATTGAAATGTCCACAAGGAATTAACAGCCCAGTTGATCATGTGTCTTTGGATCTTCTTTTTTTCAAACTCTAACTGAAAATTGCTAAATTACCTTACTGAATTAAAGGAATTTGTTCACTTACAGTTAGGACACTATGAATGAATGTATTTTATTCTACCCATGAGGAATATATTTGAAACAATAATACCTATACTTTAATCTTTAAGAAACTGGATTTTTTTTCAATCAGTCCTTACAGGTTCCAGTTTAATCCGTCTCAGGAAGTGTCCATATAATACTCTAAAAGCCATTTCCCCTATATTTGTTAGTTGAAAAGGGTAACTCTCTGGAGGACTTTCTTTTTTATCTAGAATGCCCCAAGGAATAAAACCTCTTGATGCCTTTTTTCCCTAGTATGAGGATGTTGTTATAGAGTCTAATATAAGCATTTTTATCACTTTTGACTAGATGCCTAGAAGGTGTTTGGAACAATAGCTATTCTTTTAAGACATCTGGAGCCCTGGTGGCACAGTGGTTAAGAGCTCAGCTGCTAACCAAAAAAGTCAGCAGTTCGAATCCACTAGCTGCTCCTTGAAAACCCTATGGGGCAGTTCTACTCTGTCCAATAGGGTTGATGGCAATGGCTTTGGTGTTTTGGTAAGACTTAAGTAATAAAGATAAATTCTTTATTTAATCTTCAGGAACATCTGTTCTTTTCACTGAGTTAAACCGGAACCCATTCGGCTTCTAGAATCCATGTGCCTGGGTAAATGATGTGGCCCTTTTAAAATTGCCTTCCCCACTTTTATCTCTCCTGCCTCATCTACTCCACCTAGACCACCTCCAACGTCCATCACCAGCACTGCAATAAGCAAGTTTGATGCCAAGACCTGAGAGGCTAGTTAGGATTATTTTGCAAAATGCAGAAGCTGATGTGTCACTGATATGTCGAGTTTGATGGGGAGAAAAGAATTCCTTAAACAGAAGCATTTAAATTCTTAAATTTAAAAATTAATGTGTTCAAAAAAGTTAAGTTCTCTTACCTATGTGCAGGAAGGACATGATATGGGGTGGGGGGTGGGGGGAGCCAAGTACATAACATTTCAAAAGAGACTTAAAAATTCCTTCCTGAGTTCAGGGCAAGATGGTGCTCTAGGCAGAAGCACCACGCCATCCCTCCATAGCAAAGATCTGAAAAACTAAGCCAAATAGAGAATCAATGATCCTGAAACCCTAGAACATCAAATGAAGAGATAAAGAACTCAGCCGAGCACCAAATGGAGTGAGAATACTGAAAGAGAACGGAGAGTGAGGACAGATTCATGCAGAGGTCCCCTACCAGCTAACGCAGCGCAGATCCACCATCTTGGACTCCTATCGGAGAACAGCAAATGGGGGTATGAGAGAGCAGCCTCACCAAGCATCCAGTGGGAGACAAAACAGCCAGATGAAACAAAAAAATCTACAATCAATAAACGAGAGAAATATCTACTGAATGCCCCCAAAACAGCAAACAATATGAAAACATTTACAAAAACGGGACATGCTGGCTCCAGTAGGCGTCCAAATTAAAACACCAGATAACTCTCCTGTGGAACAAAATGCACTAGAAGTACCTGGTAGGGAATTCAAATCACCAATACTCGGAATTTTCCAAGAACTGAGGCAAAAAGCTGACAAACATGAGGAAAAAATAGACAAATTTATGTAAAATACAGACAAAAATTGGAATAATTCAGGAAGATGATGCAGGAACAAAATGCCAAAATAAATTCACAACTAGAAATTATACAAAAACAACAATTAGAAATCCAAAAGATAAACAACAAGATTTCAGAAATGGATGATGTCATAGAAGGGCTGAGAAGCAGATTTAAAACAGTGGAAGACAGGATCAGTGGAACTGAAGACAAACACTTGGATACAACTCTGTTTGAGGAAAACTCAGAAAAAAGAACAAAAAAATAAATAAATGAAGAGAACCCGAGAGTTATGTAGGACACAATTAAAAGCGAAAATTTATGAATGATTGGCATTCCAGAACAGGGGGAGAAAACAGAAAACACAGAGAGGATCATTGAGGAACTGCTGACAGAAAAATTTCCCAATATCATGAAAGATGAAAAGCTGGCCATCCAAGAAGCTCAACGAACCCCATATAGAAGAGACCCCAAAAGAAAATCACCAAGGCATATCATAATCACACTCACCAAAACCAAAGACAAACAAAGAATCCTGAGAGCAGCTCGTGAAAAACAAGAAGTCGCATACAGACGAGAAACAATAAGACTAAGCTCAGATTATTCGGCAGAAGCCATGCAGGCAAGAAGGCAGTGGGATGACATATATAAAATCTTGAAAGAAAAAAATTGTCAGTGAAGAATAACATATCCTGCAAAACTCTCGTTCAAATTTGATGGTGAAATTAGGTCATTTCCAGATAAACAGAAACTAAGGGACTATGTAAAAGTCAAACCAAACTTACAAGAATTATTAAAGGGAGTTCTTCAATCTGAGGACAAACAGCTTCAGCCCTCAGGCAGGACCTAGGACACAGGATCGTACAAGCCAGATACCAATCTAGGAAATGAACTCTCGAGGACTATCCAAAACCAAAATAAATACAACAGGGAATCAGAGCAGTCAATCGATGGATGACAACAACATCAAAACAATGAAAGAGGGAATAAACGGCATAGGTATAGAACCTTCTAATGGAGAGGAAGGCAAGGCGATACCAAGTAAGGGTAGACTGCTTCAAACTTAGAAAGATAAGGGTAAAATTCATGGTAACCACAAAGAAAGTTAACAAACCAACTCATAAAGATGAAAAACATAAAGTCTCAGCAAAAACAAAACCTAAAAAAAAAAAGAAATGAACACAAAATCCACAAACAAAACTAACTCAGCACAAGAGAGTGATAAGAAGAAAGAAAACTTCAGCACCACAAGAAAAAGCACTACAAAATGACAGCAACAAACTCACATCTATCAATAATTACACTGAATGTAAATGGACTCAATGCACCCATAAAGAGATGGAGTGTGGCAGAATGGATAAGAAAACAGGATCCATCAATATGCTGTCTACAAGACACACACCTTAGAAACAAAGATGTGAATTTATTAAAAATCAAATGTTGGAAAAAAATATGTCAAGCTAACAACTACCAAAAAAGAGCAGGACTGGCAATTCTAATCTCAGATAAAATAGACTTTAAAACAAAATCTACTACAAAAGACAAAGAAGGACACTAAATAATAATTAAGGGGACGATCCATCATGAAGACATAACCATAATGAACATCTACACACCCAATGACAGGGCTCCAAAATACATAAAACAAACTCTAACAGCGCTGAAAAGAGAAATTGACAGTTCCACAATAATAGTAGGAGACTTCAACACACCACTCTCAGTAAAGGACAGAACAACTGAGAAGAAAGTCAGCAAAGATACAGAAGACCTAAAGGGCACAATCAGCCAACTGGACCTCATAGACATATATAGAACAATCCATCCAAACACTGCAAAGTACACATTCTTTTCCAATGCACATGGAACATTCTCCAGAATAGACCACATCTTAGGCCACAGAGCAATCCTCAACAAGATCCAAAACGTTGAGATAATTCACAGTATCTTCTCTGACCACTATGCCATCAAGGTAGAAATTAACAATAGAAAGAGCAAGGGAAAAAAATCAACTACATGGAAACTGAATAATACCCTGCTTACACATCACTGGGTAATGGAAGAAATCAGAGATGGAATCAAAAAATTCCTAGAATCAAATGAGAATGAAAACACATCATACCAAAACCTTTGGGACACAGCAAAGGCAGTCCTCAGAGGACAATTTATAGCAACAGATGCACATATCAAAAAAGAAGAAAGGGACAAAATCAAAACATTAACCACACAACTCAAACAAATAGAAAGAGAACAGCAAAAAAAGCCCACAACCACCGGAAGAAAGGAAATCGTAAAGATCAGAGCAGAAATAAATGAAATAGAGAAAAGAAAAACAATAGAAAGAATCAATAAAACCAAAAGTTGGTTCTTTGAAAGAATGAATAAAATCGACAAACCACTGGCCAGACTGACAAAAGTAAAACAGGAGAGGACACAAATAACCCAAATAAGAAATGAAATGGGGGACATTACAACAGACCCAACTGAAATAAAAAGGATTATAACAGAATATTATGAAAAACTATACTCCAACAAATTTGAAAACCTAGAGGAAATGGATAAATTTCTAGAAACACACGGCCTACCTAAACTACACCAAAGGGATGTTGAAAATCTGAACATACCCATAACAGGAGAAGAGATTGAAAATGTAATAAAAAAACTCCCAACCAAAAAAAGCCCTGGCCCAGATGGCTTCACTGGAGAATTCTACAAAACATTTACAGAAGAGATTGTACCAGTTCTACTCAAGCTATTCAGTGCATAGAAGAGGAAGCAACACTTCCAAATTCATTCTATGAAGCAACCATAACGCTGATACCAAAAGCAGGCAAAGCTATCACAAAAAAGAGAAAATTACAGACCAATATCTTTCACGGATAAAGATGCAAAAATTCTGAACAAAATTCTAGCCAATAGAATTCAGCATCATATCAAAAAAATAATACACCATGACCAAGTAAGGTTCATACCAGGTATGCAAGGATGGTTTCACATTAGAAAATCAATCAACATAATCCACCACATAAGTAAAAGGAAAGAAAAGAATCACATGATCATCTCAATTGATGCAGAAAAGGCATTTGACAAAGTCCAACACCCATTCCTGATAAAAACGCTCAATAAAATAGGTATAGAAGGGAAATTTCTCAACATAATAAAGGGCATCTATGCAAAACAAATAGCCAGCATCATTCTTAATGGAGAGAGGCTGAAAACATTCCTCTTGAAAACAGGAACAAGACAAGGATGTCCTTTATCACCATTCCTATTTAACATTGTGTTGGCAGTTCTAGCTAGAGCAATAAGGCAAGAAAAAGAAATAAAGGGCATGCAAATTGGTAATGAAGAAGTTAAACTGTCCCTGTTTGCAGATGATATGATACTATACATAGAAAACCCTAAAGACTCCACGAGAAATCTACTGAAACTAATAGAAAGATTCAGCAGAGTACCAGGATACAAGATAAACATTCAAAAATCAGTTGGATTCCTATACACCAGTAAGGAGAACAATGAAAAGGAAATCAGGAAATCAATACCATTTTCAATAGCCCATAAAAAGATAAAATACTTAGGAATAAATCTGACCAGGGATGTAAAAGACCTATACAAAGAAAACTACAAAACACCACTGCATGAAACCCAAAGGGATCAACATAAATGGAAAAACATACCATGCTCATGGATAGGCAGAATCAACATTGTGAAAATGGCAATTCCACCCAAAGCAATTTACAAATACGATGCAATCCCAATCCAAATACCAGCAACATTCTTCAAAGAGATGGAAAAACTAATGATTAACTTTACGTGGAAAGGGAAGAAGCCCCAAATAAGTAAAGCACTAATGAAGAAGAAGAAGAAAGTTGGAGGACTCACACTACCTGACTTCAGAACCTACTATACAGCTACAGTAGTCAAAACAGCCTGGTAGTGGTACAACGACAGATACATTGACCAATGGAACAGAATTGAGAACCCAGATGTAAATCCATCCACCTACGGTCACCTGATCTTCGACAAGGGCCCAAAATACATCAAATGGGGAAAAGACAGTCTTTTTAACAAAGGGTGCTGACAAAACTGGGTATCCATTTGCAAAAAAATGAAACAGGACCCATACCTCACACCGTATACAAAAACTACTTCAAAATGGATCAAAGACCTGAATATATACCCTAAAACTATAAAGTTCATAGAAGAAAAAAATAGGACCAACACTTCAGGCCTTAATACATGGCATTAACAAGACAGAAACCATAACCATCAATGCACAAAACCCAACAGATAAGCTAGATAACTGGGATCTTCTAAAAATCAAACACCTATGCTCTTCAAAAGACTTCACCAAAAGAGTCAAAAGAGAACCTACAGACTGGGAAAAAATTTTTGGACAGCACAAGTCAGACAAAGGTCTAATCTCCATAATCTACAAGAAAATCCAACACCTCTACAACAAAAAGACAAATAATCCTATTAAAAAATGGGCAAAGGAAATGAACAGACACTTCACCAAAGAAGACATTCAAATGGCCAACAGACACATGAGGAAATGCTCGCGATCACTAGCCATTAGAGAAATGCAAATTAAAACCACAATGAGATACCATCTCACCCTAGCATTACTGGCACGAATCAAAAACACTGGAAATAACAAATGTTGGAGGGGCTGCAGGGAGGTGGGAACTCTTATGCACTGCTGGTGGGAATGCAAAATGATACAACCATTTTGGAAAATGATATGACGTTTCCTCAGAAAGCTAGAAATAGACATACCATTCGATCCAGCAATCCCACTCCTAGGACTATATCCTAGAGAATAAGACTCGTCGCTCGAATAGACATATGCACACCTATGTTCATGGCAGCATTGTTCACAATAGCAAAACGACGGAAACAACGTAGGTGCCCATCAACAGATGAATGGATACACAAACTATGGTACGTACACACAATGTAGTACTATGCAACGAGAAAGAACAACAATGAATCTGTGAAGCATCTCATAACATGGATGAAACTGGAGGACATTATGCTGAGTGAAATAAGTCAATCCCAAAAGGACAAATATTGTATGAGACCTCTATTGTAAAAACCCAAGAAAAAGTTCATACGCAAAACGTAACAATCTTTGTTGGTTACCAGGGATGGGAGGGGTGTGTGGGGGGGAATACTAAATAGGCAATAGATAAGTGGTATCTTGGGTGAAAGGTGAGACAGTACACAATACAGGGGAAACTAACACAACCTGTACAAGGAAAGGTAATGGAAGCCCCATAGACACATCCAAACTCCCTGAGGGACTGAGTTGCTGGGCGGAGGGCTCTGGGGACCATGGTCTCGGGGAATATCTAGCTCAATTGGCATGACACTACTTATAAAGACAACGTTCTACATTCTGCCTTGGTGAGTAGCGTCTGGGGTCTTCAAAGCCTGTGAGGAACCATCTAAGATACTCCACTGGTCTCATCCCTTCGGGAGCAAGGGAGAATGAAGAGAATAGGATACAAGGAAAAGATTAATCCAGAGGACTAATTGTCCACAGCTACCAAGGCCTCCACTGGACTGAGTCCAGTACAGCTAGATGGTGCCCAGCTACCACCGCTGACCGCTCTGACCAGGATCACAACAGAGGGTTCTGGACAGAACTGGAGAAGGATGTAGAGCACAATTCTAACTCACAAAAAAAAAAAAGGGCCATATTTACTGGCCTAAAGGAGACTGGAGAAACCTCGAGAGTATGGCCCCCAGACACCCTTTTAGCTCAGTGGTGAAGTTACCTCCGAGGTTCACTGTTCAGCCTGGGAGTGGACAGCCCCGTAAAACCAAATGAGACTAACGAGGTACAGGAGTCCAGTGACAAGGGCCAGAAGGCAGAAGGGGAGGAGGAAGCTGATGATAGGGAACCCAAGGTTGAGTAAGGATATTGTTGATGTGTTGTGAGATTGTTAACCATTGTCATAGGGCAACATTTGTAGTAACTGTTAAATGAGAAACTCTTTTGTTCTGTAAGCCTTCATCTTAAGTGAGAATAACAGCACAATTCGAACAGCGTAGTCAATGTCACTGAACTGTGTATGTAGAAATTTTTGAAACGGTGTATCTTTGGCTATGTGTATTTTCACCAAAAAAAAAAAAAAAAAGGTTGAGAATTTAGAGGGTTAAAATGTTGTGGGGTTGTTAACCAATGTCATAAAACAACATGTGTACTACTGTTTCATGAGAAACTATTTGTTCTGTAAGCCTTCACCTGAAGTACAATAAAATAAAATAAAAATTCCTTCCTATCCCTCTACCCCTAATCCTTTCTAAGAGGTTTATAGGAACAATGGCAATCTTGCTCTCAAGAAATTCAGTTAAGTCCTTCCTTCTCTTTTAACACTGCAGTGTTCTGCCAATTCTCCCAGAGATCTCTCCATCAGCCCTGCTCACATGATCACCTGGTGAGCCGGAGGGTTGCTTTTGTCATTGGCTCAGACCAGGGAATGGAGTTTCAAGTATCCACTGTAGGGAAAGAGAAACAAATGGCCATAAAATACTTCTTGTAACAAACGGAGTGTGTTACAAAGGAAAGACGTGTGAAATCAGACAAGTTTACAAAGTTACCTGTGAGACAGTTTCCGGAGCGGAGGAAACCTACTGAACCATCAGTGCTGTAAAATACCAAAAAAAACCACCAAATACACCAGCTGCCATTGAGTCGATTCTGACTCATGGTGACCCCATGTGTGTCAGAGTAGAGCTGCGCTCCATAGCATTTTCAGTGGCTGATTTTTTGGAAATAGGTCACCAGGTCTTTCTTCCAAGCCTCCTCTGGGTGGACACTATAAACTTTTGGTGAGCAGGCAAGCCCATTAACCCTTTGAACCACTCAAGGACTCCCAACTATAGCAGTTCTCTCAGTTGTATTCATGCCTCAGAAGAAACAGAGTCCCAATGAGGAAATCCCTGATGTTTAAATTTCAGATACCACAGACACTCAGAGGGTAGGTGGCAAGTGGGCCTTCCAGAAGCCCTTTAATTGGCCAGCATGGGGACAACCACTTAGACATACCACGCCCTCTAGTTATGCTACTCTAAGAGAATCCAAGGGCAAATGGTACCCCAGTTCCCATCAGGCAGGATTGCTATTTGAAGAATAGAACCTCTAGAAAAGTTCTCTGATATAAGGCCAAGAGTTGGTCGTTCCTATTTCATAAGGTATGTGAGTTTCAACGGGGCCCTTGGGAAGCTGATGTGCATTAAAACATGACTGAGTTCAATCACAGCAATCCCAGACCAAATGAGAATTCAATGTCTGTTTTGAAGTGAACATAAGCCTCGAGTCAGTTGCAGACCTTATTTTTGGTTTTTCCTTCCGCTATATAACCTCAACTACCTTCGGGCCTCCCCACAATAGTTTGGATGAGAATAAAACTACTTCTCAGGATAGAAAAGAATTTTTCTCTTTTCCAGATTCCTTTACCTCTCTTGGTTCCACACATCCAATTGTGCTTACGTAATTCTCGAGCAGGAAATAATGGTATTGCTGTTTATCCTGGGCAAAGACAATGTCCTAGGACAGTCTTGAAAGTTGATTACTTAAAAAAGAAAAAAAATATATTTGTGTGATAGGGAACTCTCTAATGAATGGTAAAGAGAATTGCATATACAGATGCAGGGATTCAATGTGATAAACCTTTTAAAATAACTTGCAGGAGCCACACACTTTAAATTTCAACTTTTCCTATTTGTCATAAATTTCTTACCACTTTTCCACTTTTTCTCTAGAATGTGAATCTTTTCAAAACTTTAATTTCACTGATTTTCCTAAATAGCAGGGAAAAAACCTGCCCCAAGTATTTCAGTTCATCATTCCATCTACATACAAAGTTTGAGAATAATCTCCTTCCGTTGAAGACTTTGTCTGTTTCCTTTGGTCAGTGAAGTGGTTCATATTTGCTCTTGGGCTAAATCAATGGTTTGTGTTTTGATAGATCTATTCTTGGATAGATCTCATAACCGAGCGGTACCCTGATATGGTTGAAAAACTCCACATTGGATCCTCATATGAGAAGTACCCACTTTACGTTTTAAAGGTATGTTGCAGGCAGAGTCATTGATTTTTCAGCTTTGTGCAGGGCTTAATTCTCCAGTGGTGCTTGTTACAACTTGGATCTTTTTTCTTTGAGTCCTGGAAATATTTTTATTACAAGTGTTTCTAAACTTTAATATTCAACTCCTTAGGAGTCGGTTATTACCTTTAAAGACCCCCGGGTGGTGCAAATGGTTTGTGCCCAACAACTAACCTAAAGGTTGGCAGTTTGAACCCACCCAGAGACACCACAGAAGAAATGCCTGGTGATCTGCTTTTGTAAAGACTGCAGCCAAGAAACCCTGTGAAACAGTTCTACTCTGTAACACATGGGGTTGCCATAAGTTGGATTCAACCTGACAGCAATGGTTTGTTGCTGTTGTTTGTTTGCTTGTTTTAATTGCCTTTAAAAAAAATTCTTTTTATAATGCAGCATTAGTTCAAGAGGAGCCTTGGTGGTGCAGCAGTTAAGTGCTCAGCTGCTAACAGAAAGGTCGGTGGCTCAAACCCCCCAGTAGCTCTGTGGGAGAAAGATGTGGCAGTCGGCTTCCATAAAGATTTCAGCCTAGGAAACCCCGTGGGGTTGTTCTACTCTGTCCTACAGGGTCCCTATTAGTAAGAATTGACCTGATGGCAATGGGTATTTGTTCAAGAGTCGGGACCTCAGTTCCAGAATCAGCTCTGCTCCAGTTTATGTGACATTAGACGCGCCATTTAAGTTTTCTGGGCTCAGCACCTACAATCATAAAATGAGGGAATTTCTCTGGATTATTTCTCAAATTTCACTTGTGTTTTATTTACCACCACCACCTCAGACTGGCTTACTTAGGCGAAAAGAAAGAAAGAAAAAAAAGAGAGGTGTCTCTTATTGGGAAAACGCTATTGCAGCTTTTGGAACCAAAGAAAAGGCTGAACATTGAGGCCCAGGGAAGGATAGGAACAGGGTATCCTGGGGACCTTGACTCATACAATATCTTCTGTTCCAGTCAGCATCCATTTGATTATCTATTTTCAGTCACGAAACCTTATGGGAGCAAATCTGATTTACCTACCTTGGGTCAGGTGTCTCCTGTCTTAGATAACTTGGCCTTAGTAAGGATCAGTGAACATAGTCACTGGAAGAATTTTTAGGAGCCATAAACTATATTAATTTCTGCTGTTACTGGGCAGCGTTTCTTTCTGTTATACATAAGGTCACCATGAGTCAGGGCCAACTCAAAAGCAAACAACAAGAATATTAACAGTTTCTAATTCTGTAGGTCTATTATTCACCACTCTCTCCTTTAAAAAAAAAAAATTAAGGAAGCTATGGAAAAAAATTAATCATTAGAAAATATAGTTGATTTAGTAATGTGTAATTTATACAGAGTTTCTGTAACAGGTGAGCCTCTTTGGCCATCCAAAGACAAGACTTTGAGTCAGTATTTCTGGGTTTTAATCAGTCTCAGACAAGAACTTGCAGGGCAAACTCAAAGCAGACATGAAGCCTTGGATGCTCTTGACAGCCTAGTTGGTCAATCACATCGGACACATGTAATCATGACATAGGCACACATGACATTTGCTTTTGGTGGTGTTGCATGTAGTCATTAGAATTTGCATTTCTGGGACATAGAGGTAGGAGTCATGCTTCCTGGATGCCTGAAGCCCACTCGTTTGACCAAGGATGTCCATGTAATGTGGGTCTCTAGGGGTCTTCTGTTTACTGTCAGCACCGGCACCAACAGAGTTTGCTCAGCCCAGTTCAGCAGAAGGTCAAGTAAGGCAACCAATCCAGACGACTCAGGATTTTCTTTGAAACTGTGTAGAGTACAGCAGCCAGAAGTTGCTCCACTTTGTAGAGTTTGATCCTTAGTGGCCAATGTCATTTGACTTTCTCACTTGCCCTCTAGTTGGATATTGCTAGCTCTGTTGTTGTTGTTAGGTGCTGCTCAATGGATTCCAATTCATAGCCACCCCAGGGACACAGTAGAACTGCTTGATAGGGTTTTCTAGGCTGTAATCTTTATAGGAGCAGAATGCCAGGTCTTTCTCTCATAGAGCCACTGGGTAATTTCAAACAACCAACCTTTTGGTTAGCAGCCAAGTGCTTAACCATTGCACCACCAGGGTTCTGAGTTTAAAACCAAACCCATTGCCGTCAATTCCAACTCATAACAACCCTATAGGACAGGGTAGATCTGCCCCCATAGGGTTTCCAAAGCTGTAATCATTACAGAAGCAGACTGTCACATCTTTCTCCTGCAGAGTGGCTAGTAGGTTTGGACCACCGACCTTTTGGTTAGCAGCCAAGTGCTTTAACCCTGGTGGCACAGTGGTCAAATCGTTCAGCTGCTAACTGAAAGATCAGCTGTTTGAACCCACTAGCTGCTCTGCTGGAAAAAGACATGACAATCTGCTTCCATAAAGACTACAGCCTTGGAAATCCCATGGGGCAGTTCTACTCTGTCCTATGGGGTCGTTATGATTTGGAATCGACTTGAGTTACCAGGGCTCTAGGTAAGCAAAAAAAACTCCTTGTTTTGGAATTTCAACTCCACGTTTGTTTGATTTCACAACACTCTTCTCCCTTTTTTCCATTCCCTAAAATTGTGGTGTCACTAATTTTTTAATGTTAATGAATTATGGTTTATTGTTTGGAGATGTTTTGGGGGAGTTCTTTTAAAGACACCAAAGGCTATCATTGAGGAAAGGTTAAGCTTTCTTACTGCAGAGAGTTGGCAGCTGGGACCAGGCCAACATACTGTGAATCAGAACAAGGCCTCTGTCCTCAGATCTGTAATCAGTTTGTGTGAAGTTAGATGTGTGCTTCTTTTTGTGTGAACTGGGGAAATAGAAATTGTGCACCCTGGGGCAAATGGTGAGGGAATCCACATTTACCTCTGGCACCATTGGTCTTCTTCTGTTCTCTGTTCTTGGTGTGTCTCCACGCCTCCTAGGGAACGTGGCTCACCCAACACCTACCCATTTACCTCTAATGTAAAGGTTTGGCCTGAAGCTCTAAAGTCTGGTCTCTACTTCTCCATTGCCACGTGAAGTTCTGACATGACTAGTTAATTGCGGGGGGAAAAGAGCTTGAAATCAAGAATCCTGGTGACAAACCTTAGTGCCCACTCCCACCATCTATGACCTTAGCTGCTGCCCTTTCATCTCACCAGCTTCTTAGTTTTCCTTTGAATTCTCAAAGGAATGGAGAGAACAATGTGTATTGTACAGACTTGTTGAAAGAATTAAATATAAGCACTATATAAATGGAAGATATTATCCTGAGAGTTATTGTTTTTGTTAATTTTTGATTTTCTTTGAGCAGGTTTCCAAAAAAAGACAAATAGCTAAAAACGCCATATGGATTGACTGTGGAATCCATGCCAGAGAATGGATTTCTCCTGCTTTCTGCTTGTGGTTCATAGGCTATGTAAGTATTCATGTTCTTTTAAGTATATGGCCCAAGACTACCTGTATCTGAATGAACTGAGCAGTTTATTTATTTATTTTATTTTTAAATCTTCTCCACCTTGCCCCACCCCCTCCATGGGCTGTTTATTTTAATACATTATCCCAAGTCAGGTCATAGACTTCTTAATTCAAAATTTCTGGAGGTAAGGCTTGGGTGAGGCCTAATTATGCAAATTAAGTTTGAAAACCATGATCTCAAGCATTTAAATCATCCTAAAGATTATCGAAGGAGCCCTGGTGGTGCAAAGGGTTAAGCACTCAGCTGTTAACCAAAAGCTTGGTGGTTAAAACCTACCCAGTGGTACCAAGGAAAAAAAACCAGGCCATCTGCTGCCATAAAGGTTACAGCCTTGGAAACCCTATGGGACTGTTCTACCTTGTAACATGGGGTCACTATGAGTCAGAAACAACTCGACGGCACACAATGCAAAGATTGTTAATCTTTTCCTTCCTACATTTCTATCTGGGCTGAACACTGAAGAATAACTGAGAAATAATATGCTGGTCGTGAGGCGGGGCCAAGATGGCGGAGTAGTCAGACGCTTCCAGTGGACCCTCTTACAGCAAAGACCCCCAAAAACAAGTGAATTGATTATATATGGCAATCTGGGAGTCTTGAACATCAAAGGCAGAGCTGAGGAACTGGACTGAGTGGCAGGGGGAGGGAGAGACAGTCAGAAGCAGCAAAGACGTCTCAGACCTAACCTGATGAGAGCCTGAGGCCTTCAGGCCTCATCAGCTCAGGGGTGAGCAGTGAGGCAGGCAAGCAGCCATGCTCAGGTGGTGTGTTTTCCACACAGGGAGAGACCCAGTGTCAGAGACTCTACATGGCCACCCAGAACCAGTGAGAAGCAGCCCTAGATCAGGGAAAGATAAGCAATTCCGGACGGCCTACTGTGTGGATCAAAAACACCCCCCTTAGGGAAAAACTTCTGTCCCATTTACCTCCCTGCTCCCTGCTCTGCACGGGGTGCTGGACTGGCTTCAGCAATTGCCAAGTCCCCTGGGCCAGAAGTAGGATCCATCACCTGTCCAGAGCCATTCTCCCTGCCTTGGAGAATGAACAAATTAACAAACAGAGGAAAAACTGAAATTCCAGCTCCCCTAAGCCAGGAACCCAGGGTAGGCACAGCTTCTTTGCCTAGGCACAGGCATAAGGGATCCATAGACTTTAAATGCCTTTCCCCATGCATAGACTTGTGTGGGCCCATCTCAACAGCATAGGCCCTCATTACCGCAGTAAAACAGGGTATACAATGGAACTCTAACTTTAACTGTTTCAGCTGTGAAGTGGTAGGATCTTGACATTTGACATTGCTTTGCCAATTAAGCAGGGTCTTCACATACCCACATCAGGGGCCTGAGGACTGGTGGCTCCACCCATGCCACATAACCACCTGCAATAGAGGCCCGTGAAAAACAGGTGCCCCCAGTACTTTCAGCCAACAGCATTAGATGCTCATAGTCCAGCTGCAAACCCCACCCGCCTATGTGCTCTAGGGAATAGGGACACACCTTCCTTCTGGACACTCAGGGGTGGCCGTCAGCCCCCTGCCTTGCTCAGAGTGTGTCACCCTACTGCAGACACATGCCTGTGCCTACACCAATCATCCATGCCTGCCTAGGATTGTAAGTGAGAGCTTACACCACACACTTGGTGGCTATCCACGTAAGCACCTGAGCTGAATCCATACAGGAGGAGTGGGTGGACTCCTTAGCTCACATACCTAGTAACAGATCTAACCACCTGGTGACAGGACAGTAGAGCTTGAAAGGTGCCAATAATCAAACTAGCTCATAAGAGCAGCCTATTTGGGCATATCAGAACAAAACAAGAAGCTAGGGACACAGTAGGCAAACATAAAATAAATAAACATAATAACTTATTGATGGCTTGGAGACAATAGTCAATATCAAATCATATAAAGAGGCAATCCATGACGGCTTCAGCAAGCTCCCAAAATAAAGAATCTAGAAACTTTCCAGAAGAGGAAAATTTCTTGGAATTACCAGAGGCATAATACAAAGGGTTGATACACAGAACTCTTCAAGAAATTAGGAAGGAAATTAAAAAAAACACAGAACATGCAATAGAGGAAATTAAAAAGATTAGAGAAGAGCATAATGACAAATTTAACAGGCTGCAAGAATCCATAGAGACACAGCAATCAAAAATCCAGAAGATTAACAATAAAATTTCAGAAATAGATACCTCAATAGAAACTCATAGGAGCAGAACTGAGGCAATGGAAGTCAGAATTAGTGAGACTGAAGACAAACCACTTGACACGAACTTATATGAGGAAAAATCAGACAAAAGGATTTAAAAAATGATGAAACACTGGGAATAATGTGAGACTCTATCAACAGGAATAACCTAAGAGCGATTGGATTACCAGAACAGGGGGGAAGATAACAGGAAATACAGAGAGAATTGTTGAAGATTTGTTGGCAGAAAACTTTCTTGATATCGCGGAAGATGAGAAGATATCCAACCACAATGTTCATGAAATCCCACATAAGGTAGATCCCAAAATAAAGTCACCAAGAAATACTATAATCAAACTTGCCAAAAGCAAAGATAAAGAGAGAATTTTAAGAGTGGCTCAGGATAAACAAAAAGTCATCTACAAAGGAGAGTCAATAAGAATAAGCTTGGACTACTTAGCAGAAACCTTGCAGGCAAGAAGGCAATGGGATGACATATATAAAGCCTTGAAGGAAAAAAACTGCCAGCCAACAATTATATATCCAGCAAAACTGTCTCTCAAATATGATGGCAATTTTAGGGCATTTCTAGATAAACAGAAGTTTAGGAAATTTGCAAAAACCAAACCAAAATTACAAGAAATACTAAAGGGAGTCCTCCTATTAGAAAATCAGTAACATCAGATAACAACCCAAGAGCAGAACACAAGACAGAGCAACCAGATATCAACCCAGATAGTGAAGTCACAAAAGTAAATCAAATCTAAAACACTGAAAATAGGGAAACAGATGTCAATATGTAAAAGATGACAACATTAAAACAAAAAAGAGGTACTTAAAAAATGTAGACATAGATTTTTGATAAGGAGAGGAAGTCAAGGCGATATAAAGAAATAAAAGACTAGTGTAAACTTAGAAAAAAAGGGGTAAATATTAAGGTAAGCACACAGGAAACTAACAATCCTACAAGTCAAAATAAAAAACTAGAAAAATATAAAGACTCAGCAAATACAAAATCAACAACAATGAAAAAGATGAAAAGAAATACATAGAGAAAAATGACTCAGCACAGAGAATTAAGTGGAACAATGAAACTGTGAACAACACACAAAAAAAGACATCAAAATGACAGCACTAAACTCATACCTATCAATAATTATGCTGAATGTAAATGGACTAAATGCACCAATAAAGACACAGAGAGAGGCAGATTGGATAAAAAAATACAATCCGTCTATATGCTGCCTACAAGAAACACACCTTAGACTTAAAGACACAAACGAACTAAAACTCAAAGGATGGACAAAAATATATCAAGCAAACAACACTCAAAAGAGAGCAGGAGTGGCAATATTAATCTCTGACAAAATAGACTTTAAGGTAAAATCCGCCACAAAGGATAAGGAAGGACACTACATAATGATTAAATGGTCAATACACCAAGAGGACATAACTATAATAAATGTTTACACACCGAACCACAGGGCTCCAAAATGCATAACACAAACTCTAACAGCACTGAAAAGAGAGATAGACAGCTCCACAATAGTGGTGGGAAACTTCAACACACCTCTTTCGGTGAAGGACAGAACGTTCAGAAAGAAGCTCAATAAAGACACAGAAGAGCTAACTGCTACAGTCAACCAACTTTATCTCATAGACATATACCAAACATGCCACCCAACAGCAGCCAACTATACTTTCTTTTCCAATGCACAAGGAACATTCTCCAGAATAGACCACATATTGGGCCATAAAGCAAGCCTTAACAAAATCCAAGCATCGAAATATTACAAAGCATCTTTTCTGACCATAAAGTCATAAAAGTAGAAATAAACAACAGAAAATGCAAGGAAAAAAATCAAACACATGGAAAGTGAGCAACACCTTGCTCAAAAACTACTGCATTATAGAAGAAATTAAGGATGGAAAAAAGAAATCCATAGAATCAAACGAGAATGAAAACACATCCAACCAGAACCTTAGGGACACAGCAAAAGCAGTGCTCAGAGGTAAGTTTGTAGCAATAAATGCACACATCCAAAAAGAAGAAAGGGCCAAAATGAAAACATTAACCCTACAACTATAACAAGTAGAAAGACAGCAGCAAAAAAAGCCCTCAGGTGCCAGAAGACAGGAAATACTAAGAATTAGAGCAGAATTAAATGAAATAGAGACTAGAAAAACAATTTGAAGAGTTAACAAGACCAAAAGCTGGTTCTTTGAAAAGACCAAAAAAATTGGAAGCAAATAAACTGTATAAGAAATGAGATGGGTGATACCACAACAGACCCAACTGAAATTAAAAGAATCATAACAGAATTCTATGAAAAACTGTACTCTATCAAATTTGAAAACCTAGAGGAAATGGACAAATTTCTAGAAACTCACTGCAAACTAACACAAACAGAGGTACATGGATACATGCACACCCATGTTCATTGCAGCACTGTTCACAATAGCAAAAAGATGGAAACAAGCTAGGTGCCCATCAATGGACAAATGGATAAACAAATTATGGTATATCCACGCAATGGAATACTGTGCAAGGATAAAGAAGAATGATCAAGCTGTGAAACATGTTATAACATGGAGGAAGCTGGAGATCATTATGCTGTGTGAATTTAGTCAGTCACAAAAGGACAAATATTGTATACGACCACTATTATAGGAACTCAAGAAAAGGTTTAAACACAGAAGAAAACACTCTGATGGTTACGAGGGTGGGAAGGGAGGGTAAGTGTTATTTACCAACTAGATAGTAGATAAGAATTCTCTTAGGTGAAGGGAAGGACAGCACACACTACAGGGGATGTCAGTACAACTGGACCAAAGCTAAGAAGTTTCCTGAATACAATCAAATACTTTGGGGGACAGAGTAGTAGGGGTAATGGTCTGGGGACCATGCTTTCAGGGGACATATAGGTCAATTGGCATAACAAAGCTTATTAAGAAAATGCTCTGCATCCTACTTTGCTGTGTGGTGCCTGGGGTCTTAAAATCTTGCAAGCAACCGTCTAATATGCATCAAATGTTCCCAACCACATGGAGTAAAGGAGAATGAAGAACACCAAAGACACAAGGAAAGTATTAGTCCAAGATACAGAAAGGGCCACATAAACCAGAGACTTCATCAGCCTGAGACCAGAAGAACTAGATGGTGCTAGGCTGCCAACAATGATTGCCCTGACAGGGAACACAACAGAGAGTCCCAGATGGAGCAGGAGAAAGGTGGGGTGCAGAACTCAAATTCTAGTAAGAAGACCAGACTTAACGGTCTGACTGAGACTGGAGGAACCCTGGAAAGCATGGCCTATGGATTCTCTCTCAGCCCAGAACTAAAACAATTTCCGAGGCCTACTCTTCAGACAGGGATTGGACTGGACTGTGGGACATAAAGTGATACTTGTGAGGAGTGTGCCTCTTACCTCAAGTAGATACAAGAGACTAAATGGGCAGCTTCTGTCCAGAGGTGAGATGGAAAGGCAGAGAGTATTAGGAGCTGGTTGAATGGACAAGGGCAATCAGGGGTGGAAAGGCGGAGTGTGCTGTCACAGTATGGGGAGGGCAATTGGAGTCACATAACAATGTATGTATAAATTTTTGTATGGGAAAAAAATGAAAAAGAAATAATATGCTGATCATAATATGTTTACTAAGGAGACCTGGTGGCACTGTGGTTAAAGTGCTCGGCTGCTAACTGAAAGGTTGGTAGTTCAAACCCACCATCTGCTTCTCTGGAGAAAGGTGTGGCAGTCTGCTTCTAAAGAGATTTTAAAAAAACCCTTTGCCACCGAGTCTGACTCATAGCGACCATAAAGGACAGTATAGAAGTGCCCCATAGGATTTCCAAGGAGCAGCTATTGGATTTGAACTGCCAACCTTTTGGTTAGCTGCCAAGAACTTAACCACTGTGCCACCAGCTTGGAAACTCTATGGAGCAGTTCTACTCTGTCCTATAGGGTTGCTATAAGTCAGAATCTACTTGATAGCAATGGGGTGGTTTTTTTAAATATGTTTACTAAGTAGAAGAAAGAAGTGAAGCAATTATCTAAGTTGGATCCCAGTAAATCCTTTGTCCTTCTGTTTGAACTATCCAGACATCTTTTGCCATTTTCTGCCTCTGGAATTGAAACATAAAGCACAACATTACAGAGCAGATCATATTTTCCCACATGTCATAATTGGGGATTTTGTCCCTGAAGAAAGGTTTGGCATCAAGGAAACCATATATACAACAAATAGTATGTCATTAAAGTAAAAGAATATAATGACTACAAACCTCTACAATAAATGTAAACGGTAAAAATTATCTTTCAAATCCTATAAAGTGGGCATATATGTCCTCTATCTTGATTTATATAAAGAGCACTTGCCACTGGAAAAATAACTCCAAACATATGTCCTTCCCATAATGGTTATTTTGGTCTTCATATTCACAGGCGCATAGTAATACAAAAGAGATGAGTTAGGAAGTTAAGGGTTTGCCATGTAGATAGATCTGCCTTAACAAATGAGATATTTCAAAGGTAAGTTTCAAGGTAGAAGGTAGAAATATGCCTGCCTCTGCTAGGACTTCACAAACACAGCCTCCCTAGCTACCTTCATGGTCTTCCCACTGCCCCCTGCCCTCCCCACTGGTGGAGCTGCAGCATCGCAGACCCCACAGAAAAGTTTCCAGCCAGTGTTGACACTCCTTTGACCAAATGCAGATGGTTCCAACTGACCAGATCCTTAGCACAGCCCATCTAGAACCTTTCTAAAGTTGGGTAGTTTTACTCCTTTTAGGTCGTGAATGGAGCAGAGCGCAAAGCAAGAAAGAAAAACACTTTCTTTTCATTCCATAACTGAACCTGAAAAGGGCCAGAAAGAAACTTCAATTCATACTGACTCTGATCCACATTGGTGAAGCTGTCCCTAATCACTACCCCTTCCAACCCAACACTTCTTCCCTGTTATTAACCAACCTACACTTTACCCCACCAGCTTACTGAATCTTTGTAAGATTAAATTATTTAATGCACAAATATTTATACATTGTTTGCAAGGTTCCAGACCCCAGAGATACAATAAGGAACAAAATACAGCCCAAGGATCTTACAGTCTAGTATTTTTCCCCAACAATGGGAACCTGGCCTTTGTAGCCCAAGCTGACAAAAAATAAGCCTTTTCAAAAATGGTCATTTTAGAAGCTCCATTGTGGATCAGACCATTGTGATCCACAGGGTTTTCATCACTGATTTTTTGGAAGTAGATCACCAGGGCTTTCTTCCTCAGGAAGCCTAAAAGGCTAGTCACTTCTCTCTATGCCTCTCATTCATTTTCTCTCTGGACATGAGCAAATTTAGATTCCTTCTATTGCCACAAACGAGGCCTGATGGCATAACAGTTAAGTGTTCAACTGCTAACCAAAAGTTGGCAGTTTAAACCTACCAGCTGCTCCATGGGAGAACAGACCTGGCAATCTACTCCCATAAAGATTACAGCCTAAGAAACCCTATGGAGCATTTCTGCTCTGTCACAGGGTCACTAAGAGTCAGAATCGACTCAATGGCACACAACAACAATCTTTTTCTAATAACGGATGCCAGGTTATTACTGAAAAATGTCTCCAACCCAAATTTACAAATATGTAGCATAAAAAATGTATTTAACTACTGTTTACTACTTAAAGGATTGCTTCTCTCAGTCTACACATTTTGCTTCCTTTTCATTAAGCTTCTATTTCTGACCTATAATAGATTAAAACAAAACAAACAAGCAAAAAAAACCCTTGCGTTTTTTCTTACCCTTTTCCCACATTTCATAAGTGGTTAACCCATTGCAAAGGATTTTAATATGGCTCTTGTGATCATTTTAGAGAGAAATAAGGATATAATATTTTACATATTTAAAGGGAAAATGACAAAGTGTTAGGTATAGTACAAGCAGGGTTCAAAAGTCTTTTGCTTTTGTCAATAATGAAAAAAAATTCTTAAGAAAATCTTTGAATAAAGGTTGAAACAACAATTTCAAACTAATCCAAAAATTAAAATGTAGTAATGCTTCCACAAATGAAGATTTTAAATCAAACTTAGTCCTAGATGAAATGATTTAACCAACTAAAATAGTGTCTTTATGGACCTCCCACCTCTCTTTTGGTCATTTTGGGTGAATGTTTGTCATCAGAACATAGATGTCCCTCATATCATGTTGGAATATGTGACCCTAAGCTGGGTATGAGTCCTAGAGGAGACAACAGCAGGTGTAAGATGGTACCTATCAGGAAAGTCATAGCTAGTACCTAGGAAAAGGTTCCACTGATTCTAAAGCCTAATGACCTGATGCTTGAGAGACACATTCATTTCTAGCAAGAATTTAGCTCCACAGTAGTGTCTGGGGTCTTAAAAGCCTATGAGCGGCCATCTAAGATACTCCACTGGTCTCATCCCTTCGGGAGCAAGGGAGAATGAAGAGAACAGGATTCAACGAAAAGATTAGTCCAAAGGACTAATTGTCCACAGCTACCAAGGCCTTCACTGGACTGAGTCCAGTACAGCTAGATGGTGCCCGGCTACCACCACTGACTGCTCTGACCAGGATCACAACAGAGGGTTCTGGACAGAGCTGGAGAAGGATGTAGAGCATAATTTTAACTCCACAAAAAAAAAAAAAAAAAAAAGACCAGATTTACTGGCCTAAAGAATACTGGAGAAACCTCAAGAGTGTGGCCCCCAGACACCCTTTCAGCTCAGAGGTGAAGTTACGTTTGAGGTTTGATGTTAAGCCTGGGAGTGGACAGCCCAGTAAAACTAAATGGGACTAACGAGGTACAGGAGTCCAGTGACAAGGGCCAGAAGGCAGAGGGGGAGTAGGAAACTGATGATAAGGAACACAAATTGAATAAGGACACTGTCGATGTATTGTGAGATTGTTGACCACTGCTATAGGGCAACATTTGTAGTAACTATTAAATGGGAGGCTGTTTTGTCCTGTAAGCCTTCATCTTGGGCGAGAATGGCAGCACAATTGGAAGAGCATAGTCAATATCACTTAAATGTGTAAGTAAAAAGTTTTGAAATGGTGTTAAAATAAAATAAAATAAAATAAAACCAAATGAGACTAAAGAGGTACAGTAGTCCAGTGACAAGGGCCAGAAGACAGAAGGGGACAAGGAAGTCCCCTGGTGATAGGGAAAACAAGGTGGAGTAAGGATATTCTTGATGTGCTGTGAGATTGTTAACCATTGTCATAGGGCAACATGTGTAGTAACTGTTAAATGAAAAACTATTTTGTTCTGTAAGCCTTCATCTTAAGTGAGAATAACAGCACAGTTGGAAGAGCGTAGTCAATGTCACTGAACTGTGAATGTAGAAATTTTTGAAACGGTGTATATTTGGCTATCTGTATTTTCATCAAAAAAAAAAAAAGGTTAAGAATTTAGAGGCTTAATATGTTGTGGGGTTGTTAACCAATGTCATAGAACAACATGTGTACTACTATTTCATGAGAAACTATTTGCTCTGTAAGCTTTCACCTGAAGTACAATAAAATATTAAAAAAAAAAAAGAATTTAGCTCCACAACAAGTTCTAGACACAAATTAGAAAATAGCATCTATTGGTGCTCTACTAAAAAACCATCTGCATGAGACCAAAATGTCAACCTTTAATCTAAAGCAAAGATGTGAAGATAACGGAGCAGGGAAACTAGAATACTGGAAATGGAACAACAGAACACATTTAAAGAGAATGTTGACACACTGTGAAAAATGTAACTAATGTCATTGATCAATTTGTGTGGAAACTGTCAAATGGGACCCTAACTTGCTGTGTAAACTTTCACCAAAAACACAATGAATTTTTTTTTTTTTTAAAATAGCATCTAATTATATCTGGATATAAGACAAAGTACATTTAAGCTCTGATTGATGTGGATTACTGAAGAGGCAGTGGAAGTATATCTAGATTTTATTTCATTAAATTTTTGAATGTAGTGAGCTTTATTATCTTATTTTATGACTTTCATAAAGAATTACTTTTAGAAGGGAATTTAAAAAAATTATGATTCTATTTTCTGCTTCTATTAAATAGGAAGTCTGTGTGTTCTGTGTCCAAGGCATTTACCATCACTTGATAGCAGAGTACCCTAAATTCAGTCTTTTTGAGGAATTAATACTCTTCCTGAAAGTTAAATCTGCAAATCTAAACACACCAAATGACTTTAGGGGGGGAAAAAAGGCCATAAAAGAAACAGACTAAGCTTAGAAGGACTTACAAGAGATGTGATTTTTAATTGCAGGTAACTCAATTCTATGGGAAAGAAAGAGTGTACAGTACTCTTCTGAGATACACGGACTTCTATGTCATGCCAGTGGTTAATGTGGATGGTTATGAGTACAGCTGGAAAGAGGTAGGTGGTGAACGTGGGTGGTTATGAGTACACCTGGAAAGAGGTAGGTGGCAAACGTGGGTGGTTATGAGTACAGCTGGACAGAGGCAGGTGAAGACAAAGAGGAGAAAACATGCCCCCTTTGGGGACACAAAATATCCAGGCCGAATTATTCATAGAATCCTGGGTCCTCGGCACAATGGTTGCATTATGAAAATATAAATTTTAATTTTTATTATGGAAAGTGTCAAATATCTAGAAAAGTGGGAGCAATTATAAACTACGTGATTGTCATGCAGCTTTGACAATGATCAACTCATCGCCAATCTGTCATCTCCATCCTCCTCCACTTCTGCCCTAGACTATTATTGTGAAGCAGATCCCCCATATCATCATTTCATCAACAACTATTTCAGTATACATCTCTAAAAGAAACCCAAACCAAACCCATTGCCGTCGAGTCGATTCTGACTCGTGGGGACCCTATAGGATGGAGGAGAACTGCCCCACAGGGTTTTCAAGGAGCGGCTGGTGGATTCGAACTGCCAGCCTTTTGGTTAGCAGCCAAGCTCTTACTTAACCAGGGCTCCTTAAAAGAAAAGGGCTCTTAAACAAACAAATAAAAAAAGACCACAATATAATTGTACTGTACCTAAAATTTAACAATTATTACTTAATACCATCAAGTATCTAGTCAGTATTCAAATTTCCAAATGTCTCACTACTTTTTAAATCATTTATTTCTTTGATACAGGATTCAACTAATCTTCATATGTTATGTATGATTAGTTAATGTGTCTTTTAGGTCTGTTTTCATGTATAATCTCTCCCTCCATCTCTTGCTCTCTTTTTTCTCCCTTGCAATTTATTTGTTGAAGAAAAGAGTTTTGCAAGGCTCGGTTTTGCTGATTGCATTGCCATGTTGTCATTTAATGTATTCCTCTGTTCTCTGTATTTCCTAAAAATTGACATTTGGATTCTAGAGGCTTAATCAGATTCAGTTTTATTTTATTTTATTTTTGACACGACTACTTCATTTTGATATCGTGTTCTCCTGTCAGAATGTACATAATGTCTGGTTGTCTCTCTTTTTGTGATGTTAGCTGCCATTGATGCACAATGCTGGGATCCATTAAATCTTACTAAGAATAATGTGCATAGTATTTTGATTTGCAAAATACTGAACTGCAAGAGTTAGAACAGAGTTCTAACCTAATTTGCGTCTTAATGAAATTGCATTCTAACCAGTATGTGAATGTAAACCTCTATCTTCCAACTCAATCATGAGCACAAGTATAAGTATCATGGTCAAGTTCATATATACTGAAAACCATTATTACTTCTAGTCCATCCACATTACAGTTCATGAAAAATCACTCACCAAATATAAAGTACAGACCTTTATAATTTAATGAGGGATACATAAGAACATAACCGAGCATATATATATATGTTTTGGAAAACCTACTAGAGTGGGTTTTCACAAAAGGGAATGAGAATAATTGGCGTGATCAGACATGAAATGATACGGGAATTATTTCATGGAGGAGGTAATTTATGCAGAGCAGAGGGAAGTGGTGAAGGAGGTTGGTGAAAAAAATCAACTAGGTGAAAGGAATACTGTGAATAAAAGTTTGTAGTTGGTGGTAAATGAGAACTACCTAGCGTAGTGCCTAACCAACAGTTGGCATTCAGTAAACGGTCACATTTACACACTGATATTACCGTTGAGAAATGGAGTTGGTCATTCTCGTGGAATCCAAATTTATGGAGCCATGGAGGTTAAAAGTGATCCACCCAAACTATCTCCCAAAGATAATCTTTGAATCATTAAACATTGAGCTGAAAATACTGATTTTCTGAAAGTCATCTGTAAGTCAAACAATAGGCTAGCTTAATTAGCAAAGGAAGTGTCAAAAACCCAAATTCACAGAAAAGCACCAAAAAATTAGTGTAACAGAATATATTTATTGTGAGTAGATATGATAGGTAGGACAGGAATGAGGCAGCATCACCTCAATATATTAGGAAGACTCTCCAAAGAGGGGACAGTGAAAACAGGTTATATAGGCCATTGTTATGTTAATTTCTCAAGCCATAGCATCAAAGTACAGGGCAGGTTACAGAAACTGTCACCAAGGACATGCCATACATCCTAACACAGCCTCTAGTCAGACCCTGGAGTTCCTGCTTCTCCAAGCTGGCTGCACATAGATAATTTTCCAAAAAAAAAAAAAACCTAACGCCTAAGGCCAAATATCTCCACTAAGCTGTTTACTAAGCTATTATTTGACTTGAAGGTAACTTCAAGGGACCAGTTCCTTCAAGGTTCCAAAGGACACCTAAGGGCGGATGGCCTGAGTGGGTCACCCCAACTCCATGGACCCAGAAATCTGGATTCCAAGAGAATCAAAACCAATTTTGTCAACTTTGCATTGAGCATAGTTCTCTTTTAAAGAATTATTCACGTGCGGTCAGTTTCAGCAACAGAAACTCCAAAGGTCAGACTAGGAGCTATATTTAAAGGTAAACCAGTAATTATCTGGATTGTTCTTCAGGAAAATGTTGATTGTCCCCAAGTTATTATGTAAACACTATGCTGGCCCTGATTCCATGGTGATGTATAATTGCTAGTGATAAGCTAGAGTATAAGAATCTGTGAAAGACTTTTCTTCTTTGGAACATTTTTTGGCTCTCTAGTCAGAAATATTGCCCTGATGTGAAAAATCACATATTAAATAAACTTCAATCAATTTCTATTATTGGTTTAAAATTATTTTTGTTTTAACACAATGAATGTATGATTTCACCTGAATTAGCAGAATTCATGTTCCGGAGACCTGGTGGCGCAATGGTTAAGAGATTGGCTGCTAACCAAAAGATTGACAGTTCAGATCTACCAGCCGTTCCTTGGAAACCCTATGGGGCAGTTCTAGTCTGCCTTTTAATGTCACTATGAGTCGGAATGGAATAGAGGGCAGTGGGTTTGGTTTTTCGTTTTTACGTGTTCCTACTCCACAGCTGTGCTTTGCATGTGACTCTGCCAACTGATCCCTGCAGTTCGAGAACCTGATCTCCTCTGAGCAACTGTTACTACCAAACTGCACGTGATGCAGTTGCCCCATCACCCAACCCCACAAATTAAAGTCTGTGCAGCAGCCCTTTACATTATCAAACTTCCCAGCTTACTGAAGAACCCAAATGGGGAATGTGTCTGATGTTTAAAAACCAGAGTTAATCAGTACCATTAATGGAGCACTCTGGCTGGAGGTGTCTTCACATCTCCACCTCCTGTAGCTTTTAAACGAGTGTGTGGAATTGTTGTAGGGGAAAAATATCATAAAGTTTAGTGAAGCAAAAAGAAAGTTATATTCGGCATGTATGCAAAAAGGTAAAAGTGGGAAACAGAAAACCATGCTGCCAGAGCCATGTCTGCCCGAGTCCAGGGAAATAACAGAACAGACAAAAGTGGGAAAATGGACAAGCATGCTGCCAGAGCCATGTCTGCCCGAGTCCAAAGACCATCACAGAATCATCAGTATATATTAACATTACAAATGGGCAAAACCATTGAAAGCTTAGCCTTTTCACAGACTGGCTAGAAACTGTGATCTTACATTTTGAATAGTCTTTCTTAACAATGATTGGTACAGGTTTCGGTCGGGAGGGTCTTCATTGGTCCAATAAATTTCTATTCACTAGATGGTAATAGAAAAAGATAAGAGTGGGAAGTCTTTTGTGCTCTGTTTGATTGGCTTTATGTGAAAGCTTCCCTAAAAGATATTTTCCAAGATAATCTTAGCTGTTGTCTTTATACCTCAGGGCCCAGTGGATGTGTCCTTGTGAGTCCTTGTGAGCAGTTGTGGGCCCAGCTCCAGCTAGGTCACATTCTCCATGCTCAAGGACAGGGAGTAAGAACTCCAATATTATTTCCTAAATCAGAATTCAAGTCAAAGTGAGCACTGAAACTCAGGATTCATAGTTTTAATTTGAGTTGAGACATAATTAAAATCACTTTACTTTTCTTAGAAGGAGCTCAAAGTGTTATTGTGCACAAAATTAATTTAAAGGGAAGAAAACTAAATGAGGTCAACGAGCAGTGTCTGAGTTATCTAGTGCTGCAATAGCAGAAATACCACAAGTGGATGGATTTAAGAAACAGGAATTTATTTTCTCACAGTTCAGGAAGCTGGAAGTCTGAAATCAGGGAACTGGCTCTAGGGAAGACTGTCTCTATTTGTTGGCTTGGGGAAAGGTCCTTGTCTCTTCACCTTCTATTCCTTGGTCCCTGGACAATCTTCACGTGATGTGGCATCTTCTCCCATCTCTGCTTGCTTGCTTGCGTCTTGCTTCTAATCTTCTCCTTTTATATCTCTAAAGAGATTGACTCAAAACACAGACTACACTAATATTGCCTTATTAACGTAACAAAGAAAACTCATTGGGTATTATCACAACAGGCATAGGGGTTAGGATTTACAAGAGATATTTTGGGGGGGCACAATTAAATTCATAACAAGCAGCTTAGTTGAACCAAATCAAATTATTACCTTTATAGGTCAAAATTGAGCTAAATTAACTCTTTGAAGCAGAGGTCAGTATGGTTTTTAGACTGAAGTGAGCTAGTGGAAAAGTACTGAAGGACATTAGGGGAAGGTTAGGCAATGGGCTGTGTTGATTACATGGAGTTATCTCCTGAGTTTACTGTAAAGGGCAGATGGAACATGTTGTATCCGGATTCTGTAAGGCCAGGATGAGAGAGAGGTCAGGGGCCTAGAGTCCAGAAGAAGCCTACCTAATGTTTAGGCAAGCTGAGGGGAGCATTAAGGCCGTCTAAGACAGCCCTTTTCTGAAACACAGACACACAAAAACCCAAACCTATTGCTGTCAAGTCAGTTTCGACTGACAGCAACCCTATAGGACAGAGTAGAACTTCCCTGTAGAGTTTCCAAGGCTGTAATCCTTACAGAAGCAGACTGTCACATCTTTCTCCCACCGAGCAGCTGGTGGGATCGAACTGTTAACCTTTCAGTTAGCAGCCAAGAGCTTAACCACTGTACCACCAGGGCTTCTTGGAACACAGATAGTTTGAGCATGATTGAGACCTGGATAGAAATAGGGGCTGTGGGAAAGGACGCTGTGAAGAAGGTGACAGAATGAAGTGAGGGAAGAGAGAGGGTTGAAGGAGAGAAACCCAACCAGGCTGCTTGGTCTTTTAAAAAGCGTCTATTTAACATGATCGTCTTGTGTATTCAGAATCGAATGTGGAGAAAGAACCGATCTTTTCATGAGGACAATAGATGCATCGGAACAGATCTGAACAGGAACTTTGCTTCCAAACACTGGTGTGGTATGTTGTGTGCTTTGTTTCTAGCCATGTCTCATTAAAAGAGGGATGTTCTTAGAGAAAGGCTCATTTACTCAAACTAGTTAAGGGGACGCTTATCCGAATCAGGAGTCCCTGGGTGGTACAAATGATTAACGTGCTCAGCTGCCAACTGAGTGGTTGGAGGATTGAGTCTACCCAGAGGTACCTGGAAAGAAAGGCCTGGTGATCTATTTCTGAAAAATCAGCCACTGAAACCCCATAGAGCACAATTGTACTCTGACACTCATGAGGCCGCCATGAGTTAGAGTCATCCTGACAGCAAATGGTGGTAGTGGTGGTATCTGAGTCAGGGAATAATTTAAATAATAAACTTTCTGGGTCAATATAATGACATGAATGTTGACTAGAGTCAGAAAATCACTTAACCTCTCCTGACGGCTCTTTCCTCATCTTTAAAATAACCTGTAAATCCCTGCCATCTAGTGGATTCCGACTCATAGTGACCCTATAGGGTTTCCAAGGAGCGGCTGGTGAATTCAAACTGCTGACCTTTTGGTTAGCAGCCAAGCTCTCAACCACTGTGCCACCAGGGCTCCCATCTTTAAATAACGTAGAGCAACTATTTAAGGTTGCTTCTAGCTTCAAAATTCTTTGATTCTAGAATAATAAGGAAGTGACTGTTAAGGAGCCTACTTCAATAAACAAATAACATACATCATTAGGCTATCAAAGACCAGGGTTTGGTGGGTACCTCTCATTTTCAGTTATATATGTAAATGTTTACTTCCACAGTGTTTGAAAACATTTTCTTTTTGTTTTCACTGGTGGTATAATAGTTAAGCGCTGGGCTGCTAACCAAAACTTTGTCAGTTCAAACCCATCCAGCAGCTCCGTGGGAGAAAGACTTAGTGATCTGCTCTCTTAAAGATTCCAAGAAATGAAACTCATTGCCATTGAGTGAATTCTGACTTCTATTGGCCCTACAGGACAGAGTAGAACTGCCCTATATGGTTTCCAAGGCTGTAATCTTTACAGAAGCAGATGGCCACATCTTTACCCTGCAGAGTGGCTGGTGGGTTCCAACCACGGACCTGTTGGTTATCAGCCAAGCTCTTAGCCACTGTACCACCAAGGCTCCTTCCATAAAGATTACAGCCTAGATAACCCTATAGGGCATTTCTACTCTGTTACATGGAGTTGCTATGAGTTGAAATCGATTTGACGGCACCTAATAATAACAGTTTGCTTTCTTAGCAAGCAGTGATGCACTAGAGGGGTGTGGGTGATGTGGACTGCACCGCCTGACACTGTCAGAGGGGGTGACACCAAAATGGCCCTAGGGTCCACAGCAGTGGCAGCGGCGGTGCTGAGGGAGGGACTGCCAAGGCAATGGGGTCACTAGGGTTGGTGTCACCCATCACCCGTCACCCAGTGTGGTAGCTTGTCACCTCCCCCAGCTGCCATGTTCATGCACCTGTCACTAGGGTTGGTGTCACCCGGTGCAGAAACTAATCACCACCACCACTACCATAAAAGCTTTCCTTCAATTGTTGCATAAAAGGGCTCACCCAAGGCCAGAGGCTGCTGTAGCCAATGAAACCAGTCAGGGAGTCAGAGAAGCAGCACCCAGTGTGAAAAAGACCTGAATAAATACAGCTAACAGTTACTAAGTGCCAGGCAGTCTGCCTATTTCATCTGCTGGTTTCATCTCTACATTTTATAGGTGGGGAAACAGAGACTTAAAAGGTTAAGTCATTTGCTCAAGGGCACATAGCTAGTAAGTGGCAGAGCTGGCATGTAAACTCAGGCTGACTAACTCCAAATTTATTGAAACTGTCATATGTTTTCTAAAAAACATACTGTGTTTTTGGTGGGAGTTTACACAGCAAATTAGCTTCCCATTTAACAATTTCTATAAATACTGTGCAGTGACATTGATGACATTTTTCACAATGTGTCAGCATTCTCATTATTTTCACTCTGGTTGTTCTGTTTCCATTAATCTAGCTTCCCTGTCCACCTTATCTTCTCATCTTTGGTCTAGGGTAAATGTTGACCGTTTGGTTTTATTTAGATGACTATTTAGAGGAGCACAGCACTCGTGGGTGATCTTATTTATTTTATGAGCCAATCTGTCATTTGGCTGAAAAGTGAACACCGGGAGTGGTTTGAGTTCCAAGTTTAAAGCGTATCTGTGGTGCAGTGAATTACTTAAGATGACCTTCTAGCTATAGTCTTTGTAACTCTACCAAAAGACTGGGTGGGACTATGCAAATAAGTTGCTTGTGGCCCACCAAGGGGATGGGATAGCTTGCTGAGAATATAAATAAGGTGCATGTGCATGGCATACTTGTTGGGGTGGGACTATGCAAATAGTTGTATGGAACCCTAAGTAGGGGATTGGTCAGTTTTGTGATCCTGCTAGGCTTAAAAGAGCAGTCAATCCCAGAGCAGAGGGGTGACCTACTACCACCAAGAAAGAAGAGCTAGGAGTGGAGTGCATCCATTGGGCCTGGGATCTCTGCGAGACCTCCTAGATCCAAGAGACAGAGAGTGAGAGCTGTAACACCGAAGACAGTGAGAAGCAGAGGCAGAGAAAACATCAGCAGCAGAGGCAACAGAACCAGGAGACCAGCAGGAGATGAAACAGTGGGCTTCCCGATCCACAGAGAGAGACAGCTGAGCATCTTCAGGCTGATGCTTGCTGGCAGAGCGCTGTGCCTCTGGGCACTTAACAGAAATGCTAAAAGACCTTTGTAACACTTGCCCCAGTGGACAGAGGCTGAGCTGAGAGGTCATGGGACCAAAGGCCAAAGGCCAGAGAGAGGCATGCCTGCAGGCACAACTGAAAAGAGGCTGTCCTGATCAAAGAACTGTATCCTGAGCATTCCTGAACCTTAACTGTAACCTGTTACTTCCCTAATAAACACCATAATTGTGAGTATTGTCTGTGAGTTATGCATGACTGTTGTAACAAATTATAGAACCCAGCAGAGAAGTAGAGAGTGCCATGGGAAGGACGACTGATGTCAATTCTGATGTCAGAATTGGTAAAAAGTTTGGACGGTGGAGGCATGTGTGACCTCTGCCTCATAGGAATCAGCCTTGGGCTGTTGATCTTGATTCTCCTTCCCCCTTGTGAAGTTAGAAGAGGTCAGATGCCCCCGCCATACCATTTTTACAGTATCCCAGGGTGATAGTCTCAGGTGTTCCTCTAGTCTTTACCGGTCCAGTAAGACTGGCCTTTTTTTTTTTTTCTTCAGGAATTTGAGTTTTGTTCTAAATATTTCTCCTCTTCTGTCTGGGACTATCCTGTCCCTGATTGGAACCGTAGGCAGTGGTTGCCAGGCACCATCTAGCTCTTCTGATCTCAAGGTTGGTGAGGCCATGGTTCATGTACACTATTGGTCTTGCAGACTTGTTTCTTTTTTGAGCTTTGGTTTCCTTCTTTGTTTTTTGCTCCAGACGATTAGAGACAAGTAGTTTTATCTTAGATGGCCACTCACAAGCTTTTAAGACCTCAGATGCCACTCACCAAACTAAGATGAGGAACAATATCTTTACGAACTACAGAGTACCAATTGACTGAGTTACTCCACAAGACTATGGTTCTAAGCCCTCAAACCCAGCAGCCCAATTCTGCAAAGTATTTGGTTATGTCTAGGAAGTATCCGTAACTGTGATCCCTATGTGCTTTATTTTACATATAAATGTATATGCAGCACATATAAACATGTATACAGGTAGTCCCTGAATTACAACATATTCAAGTTATGACAAACTGCACTTATGACCATCTATTTTGGGGTTTTTTTTGTACATCTTATCATTAATAAGTACTATATAAAATGTCACAACATGTAATTTGCTGACTTTATTATTCTCAGATGTTCACTCACAGATGTTCAAAGACAAAGATCATATTTACAAAGATACTGATAATAAAGGGCAATAATAATGAAAAGAAACAAACAAACGAAAGAGGTATTTGGTTTACGTCAGAACCGACTTACGACAGAGCTGTTGGGATGAAACCTGATCATAAGTCGGGGACTACCTGTCTACATATGCCTACAGATATGCCTATACGTGCACATTTGTATATTCATATGTGCCTTCCTAGACATATATAAACACATATATCTATCTATGTAACCACACACATATTTTTAGTTGTTATTGTTGTTGCAAAATTCTATGTATCATTTACAAAATCGTCCCTTAGTCTTGTGTACCTCTTAGTGTAATCATTTACGTTCCTCAAGTTGTGCTTACCTCACCTTATTGTCTTTCCCATCAGCAAAATTCACAAGTATTTACTGTCTAGAAAGTGATTCCCCTTCCCTCTCCCTCTCACCCCTGGTAACCACCAAAGGACGCTGCTTTCTATATGTATACCTATTTTTGTCTATTTGTCCTTCTGTGATTGACTTATTTCACTTAGTATAATGCCCTCCAGATTCATCCACGTTAAAATATATTTTGAGAACTCATCATTATTCCTTATGGCTGCATAGTATTCCATTGTGTGTATGTACCACAATTTGTTTATCCGTTCATCTGCTGATGGGCACTTAGGTTGTTTCCATCATTTTGCTATTGTGAATAATGCTGTAGTGAACATAGGTGTGTATATGTCTATTCATGTCACTGCTACTAGATCTCTAGGGTATATGCCTAGTAGTAGGATTGCTGGATCATACGATAATTCTGTTTCTAGACATTTTAGTAGGCGCCATACCATTTTCCATAGTAGTTGAACCAATTTATGAGGGTAAGTCAAAAATATTGCTACAAAATCAGAGAAACCTTTACTAAACAAAAATATCAAACTGCAAAGCTGTTGTTTCTTGACGTATCCTCGATATAGTTCTCTACACTTCTGAAGGTCGTGTTTCCATCTCTCTAACCCTTCCCCGAAGAATTCTGCACTCTTCGATTTACACTGAGTTAAAACGATGGTTTTGGCATCCTCCAGGGACTCAAGTTGTGTTCCTTTTAAATGTTCTTCAAGTTTTGGGAACAAAAAGAAGTCTGAAGGAGTTCCAGCAAAATGGTGCTCTAGGCAGAAGCACCACACCGTCCCTCCACAGCAAAGATCTGAAAAACTAAGCCGAACAGAGAATACAACAATCCTGAAACCCTAAAACATCAAATGAAGACATAAAGAACTCAGCCAAGCACCAAAAGGAGTGAGAAAACTGACAGAGAATGGACAGCGAGGAAAGATTCATGCAGAGGTCCCCTACCAGCTAACACAGCTCAGATCCGCCATCTTGGATTCCTATCGGAGACCAGTAAATGGGGTATGAGAAAGCAACCTCACGGAGCATCCAGTGGGAGACAAAATAACAGGTAATTTGAGATATACACTGTCCCACCGCCCCACTCTTCTTCACCCCGACTCGGACTCCTCTGCTTCCCGCTGCCACAATCTCTAGTCCGGGAAACACCGGCTGCTTGGATTCCACACACCCAAACAGGCCAGCTCTCTGAGTGCCATTTGTAGGCTGCTGGTGTTGCTTTTTTCCGCTTCTTTTGATTTCTTCCTTACCTCTCACCACCTCCCCCTCTTTTCTCTCAAATATCTGGCTCTGTGCGCCAACTTTGCTTCTTCCTGAGGGGCTGCAGAGCTCTGGTAATATACGCTTTCCCACTCCCTACCCTTCTTCATGCACACTCGGCCCCCTCTGCTTCCCGTGGACACAGTCTCTTGTCCGAGAAACACCAGCCTGCACTAGCTGGCTCTCTGACTGCCATTTGCTGGCTGCTACTGTTGCTTTTTTTCTGGCTTCTTTTGATTTCTTCCTTACCCCTCACCACCACCCGCTCCTTTCGCTCAAATACCTGTCTCCGTGCACCATCTTTGCTTCTTCCTGAGGGGCTGTAGAGCTCCGTTCAAGTGTGGAGCTGCGTCCCAGTCTGGGCTGCCACGCTGGTGGGATCCTGGGGCTTTTGTGCGTTTGCTTCTTTTGAATTGTTTGTTTGTTTTATTTTCCTTTTCTTGAGTTGGGAGCTCTTTCTGGCCAGGCAGTGCTGCATGGCAACGAGACTTACCCCTTGGCTTGCACAGACATGCAGAGGGATCCCTGAGGAGATTTCTTTCTTTGTTGGTTTTTTTTCCCTTGTTTTTGGGGGTCTTTCTTATTCTTTTTTTTTTTATTATTTGTTTTATTTTCCCTCTTTTTCCCTTTTTGTCATTCTTCGTTGCTCAGTTTCTCGCCTCTCTATATCTTCCTTCCCTTGCTGTTCCCTGAATACCTGGCATTGTATACCTCTACGCCTTCTAGCCAGACTGTACTGCAACACCTGAGAGTGACTTACCCAGACCTCATAGCTGCACAGGAGGGATCGCTGGGAACTTGCGGTTCTTTAACCTTTCTGATTTTTATTTATTCATTCTTTTCTTCTTCTTCCCCTTTCTGTTTTTCTCCATTTCATAGTCTCTCATCTCTCCACTCCAATGGCAAGCTCCCCTAGCATTATTTTTGTTTGTTTGTATGTTTTTGGTTCCTGTTCCTCTCTCTTCTCTCCCATAAACAACTTAGCTCCACACATAACAATCTTCCTGCTGCATCCTGCCTACTTGCACCTTGTGCTTGACATCACACTACCAAGCAGCACAGGCACGGCCTACTGGAACCTGCCCTGCACAGATTACCGACCCGCTCTGATGGCTGTAGTAAGTGCCACAAACAACCCATCCCAGTAACTCTTCAGCTAGACCTGCCTTGCTGTACCAATTCTGAGTGACTGACCCTTCCAGTTGGAGAAAGAGGCAAAAAATATTGTGGCCACAGATGAGCAAACAACAAAGAACACACAGTCCACCTGCTTAGACATAGTCAATTTAAAAAAAAAAAAAAAAGGGACCAAAAAAAACAAATCTACAATCAATAAATGAGAAAAATAACTACTGAATGCAACGAAGACAGCAGACAATTTCAAAACATTTACAAAAACAGGACAGGATGGTGCCAGTAGGCGTCCAAAATAAAACACCAGATGACTCTCCAATGGAAGAAAATGCACTAGAATTACCTGATGGGGAATTCAAATCTCTAATCCTCAGAATTTTCCAAGAGCTGAGGCAAAGAGCCAACAAACATGAGGAAAAAATAGACAAATTCATGGAAAATACAGACAAAAAAATTGGAAGAATTCAGGAAGATGATGCAGGAACAAAATGCCAAAATAAATGCACAACTAGAAATTATACAGAGACAACAATTAGAAATCCAAAAGATAAACAACAAGATTTCAGAAATGGACGGTGTCATAGAAGGGCTGAGAAGCAGATTCGAAACGGTGGATGACAGGATCAGTGGAATTAAAGAGAAACACTTGGATACAACTCTGTTTGAGGAAAACTCAGAAAAAAGAACAAAGAAAAATGAAGAGACCCTGAGAGTTATGTGGGATACAATCAAAAGCAAAAATTTTTGAGTGATTGGAATTCCAGAACAGGGGGAGAAAACAGAAAACACAGAGAGGATCATTGAAGAACTGCTGACAGAAAACTTCCCCAATATCATGAAAGATGAAAAGCTGGCCATCCAAGAATCTCAATGAACCCCATATAGGAGAGACCACAAAAGAAAATCACCAAGGCATATCATAATCACACTCACCAAAACCAAAGACAAACAAAGAATCCTGAGAGCATCTCATGAAAAACAAGAAGTCACATACAGAGGAGAAACAATAAGACTAAGCTCAGATTATTTGGCAGAAACCATACAGCCAAGAAGGCAATGAGATTACATATATAAAATCTTAAAAGAAAAAAATTGCCAGCCAAGAATAATATATCCTGCAAAACTCTCGTTCAAATTTGATGGTGAAATTAGGTCATTTCCAGATAAACAGAAATTAAGGGGATATGTAAAAGTCAAACCAAACTTACAAGAATTATTAAAGGGAGTTCTTTGATCTGAGGACAAACAGCTTCAGCTCACAGGCAGAATCTAGGACGCAGGATCATTCCAGCCAGATACCAATCTAGGAAATGAACTCTCGAGGACTATCCAATACCGAAAGAAATACAACAGGGAATCAGAGCAGTTAATCAGTAAATGACAACAACATCAAAACAAAAAAAGAGAGAATAAACGGCGTAGGTATAGAACCTTCTAATGGAAAGGAAGGCAAGGCGATACCAAGTAATGGTAGATTGCTTCAAACTTAGAAAGATAAGGGTAAAATTCATGGCAACCACAAAGAAAGTTAAAAAACATACTCATAAAAATAAAGAGGAAAAACATAAAGTCTCAGCAAAAACAAAACCTACAAAAATAAAAGAAATGAAAAAACATCCACAAACAAAAGTAACTCAGCATAAGTGAGTAAAAGAACAAAGAAAACTTCAGCACCACAAAAAAAAGCACTACAAAATGACAGCAACAAACTCACATCTATCAATAATTACACTGAATGTAAATGTACTCAATGCACCCATAGAGAGACGGAGAGTGACAGAATGGATAAGAAAACAGGATCCATCAATATGCTGTCTATAAGAGACACACCTTAGAAACAAATATGTGAATTTATTAAAAGTCAAAGGTTGGAAAAAAATATATCAAGCTAACAACTACCAAAAAAGAGCAGGAGTGGCAACTCTAATCTCAGATAAAATAGACTTTAAAACAAAATCTACCCTAAAATACAAAGAAGGACACTATATAATGATTGAGGGGACGATCCATCATGAAGACATAACCATAATAAACATGTATGCACCCAATGACAGGGCTCCAAAATACATAAAACAAACTCTAACAGCACTGAAAAGAGAAATTGACAGTTCCACAATAATAGTAGGAGACTTCAACACACCACTCTCAGTAAAGGACAGAACAACTAAGAAGAAACTCAGCAAAGATACAGAGGACTTAAAGGGCACAATCAGCCAACTTGACCTCATAGACGTATATAGAACACACCGTCCAACCGCTGCAAAGTACACATTCTTTTCCAATGCACATGGGACGTTCTCCAGAATAGACCACATCTTAGGCCACAGAGCAATCCTCAACAAGATCCAAAACGTTGAGATAATTCAAACTATCTTCTCTGACCACAATGCCATCAAGGTAGAAATTAACAGTAGAAAGAGTAAGGAAAAAAAATCAATTACATGGAAACTGAATAATACCCTGCTTACACATCACTGGGTAATGGAAGAAATCAGAGATGGAATCAAAAAATTCCTAGAATCAAATAAGAATGAAAACACATCATACCAAAACCTTTGGGACACAGCAAAGGCAGTCCTCAGAGGACAATTTATAGCAACAGATGCACATATCAAAAAAGAAGAAAGGGACAAAATCCAAACGTTAACTACAGAACTCAAACAAATAGAAAGAGAACAGCAAAAAAAAAGCCCACAACCACCGGAAGAAAGGAAATAGTAAAGATCAGAGCAGAAATAAGTGAAACAGAGAACAGAAAAACAATAGAAAGAATCAATAAAACCAGAAGTTGGTTCTTTGAAATAATCAACAAAGTTGACAAACCACTGGCCAGACTGACAAAAGAAAAACAGGAGAGGACACAAATAACCCAAATAAGAAATGCAATGGGGGACATTACAACAGACCCAACTGAAATAAAAAGGAGTATAACAGAATATTATGAAAAACTATACTCCAACAAATTTGAAAACCTAGAGGAAATGGATAAGTTTGTAGAAACACACGGCCTACCCAAACTACAACAAAGTGATGTTGAAAATCTCAACAAACCCATAACAAGAGAAGAGATTGAAAAGGTAATAAAAAAAATTCCCAACCAAAAAAAGTCCTGGCCCAGATGGCTTCACTGGAGAATTCTACAAAACAGTTATAGAAGAGCTTGTACCAGTACTACTCAAGCTATTCAGAGCATAGAAGAGGAAGCAACACTTCCAAATACATTCTATGAAGCCAGCATAACGCTGATACCAAAACAAGGCAAAGACATCACAAAAAAAGAAAATTACAGACCAATATCTCTCATGAATATAGATGCAAAAATTCTGAACAAAATTCTAGCCAATAGAATTCAGCATCGTATCAAAAAAATAATACACCACAACCAAGTAGGATTCATACCAGCTATGCAAGGATGGTTCAACATTAGAAAATCAATCAACGTACTCCACCACATAAATAAAAGGAAAGAAAAGAATCACATGATCATCTCAATTGACGCAGAAAAGGCATTTGACAAAGTCCAACATCCATTTCTGATAAAAACCCTCAATCAAATAGGTATAGAAGGGAAATTTCTCAACATAATAAAGGGCATCTATGCAAATCCAACAGCCAACATCATTCTTAATGGAGAGAGGCTGAAAGCATTCCTCTTGAAAACAGGAACAAGACAAGGATGCCCTTTATCACCACTCCTATTTGACATTGTGCTGGAAGTTCTAGCTAGAGCAATAAGGCAAGAAAAAGAAAGAGCATCCAAATTGGTAATAAATAAGTTAAACTGTCCCTGTTTGCAGATGATATGATACTATGCGTAGAAAACCCTAAAGACTCCACGAGAAATCTAGCAGAACTAATAGAAAGATTCAGCAGAGTAGCAGGATACAAGATAAACATTCAAAAATCAATTGGATTCCTATACACCAATAAGGAGAATGATGAAAACGAAATCAGGAAAACAATACTGTTTTCAATAGCCCCTAAAAAGATAAAATACTTAGGAATAAATCTGACCAGGGATGTAAAAGACCTATATAAAGAAAACTACAAAACACTACTGCATGAAACCCAAAGGGATCTACATAAATCGAAAAACATACCATGCTCATGGATAGGCAGAATCAACATTGTGAAAATGACAATTCTACCCAAAGCAATTTACAAATACAACGCAATTCCGATCCAAATACAAACAACATTCTTCAAGGAGATGGAAAATCTAATCATTAACTTTATATGGAAAGGGAAGAAGCCCCGAATAAGTAAAGCACTACTGAAGAAGAAGAATAAAGTTGGAGGACTCACACTAACTGACTTCAGAACCTACTCTACAGCTACAGTAGTCAAAACAGCCTGGTATTGGTACAACGACAGATACATTGACCAATGGAATAGAATTGAGAACCCAGATATAAATCCATCCACCTACGGTCACCTGATCTTTGACAAGGGCCCAAAGTCCATCAAATGGGGAAAAGACAGTCTTTTTAACAAATGGTGCTGGCAAAACTGGATATCCATCTGCAAAAAAATGAAACAGGACCCATACCTCACGCCGTATACAAAAACTACTTCAAAATGGATGAAAGACCTGAATGTAAAGCCTAAAACTATAAAGTTCATAGAAGAAAAAATAGGACCAACACTTCCGGCCTTAATACATGGCATTAACAGGATACAAACCATAACCATCAATGCACAAACCCCAAAAGATAAGCTAGATAACTGGGATCTTCTAAAAATCAAACACCTATGCTCTTCAAAAGACCTCACCAAAAGAGTCAAAAGAGAACCTACAGACTGGGAAAAAATTTTTGGATAGTACAAGTCAGACAAAGTTCTAATCTCCGTGATCTACAAGAAAATCCAACACCTCTACAACAAAAAGACAAATAATCCTATCAAAAAATGGGCAAAGAAAATGAACAGACACTTCGCCAAAGAAGACATTCAAGCAACCAACAGACACATGAGTAAATGCTCGCGATCACTAGCCATTAAAGAAATGCAGATTGAAACCACAATGAGATACCATCTCACCCCGGCATTACTCGCATGAATCAAAAACACTGGAAATAACAAATGTTGGAGGGGCTGCGGGGAGATGGGAACTCTTATGCACTGCTGGTGGGAATACAAAATGATACAACCATTTTGGAAAATGATATCGTGCTTCCTCAGAAAGCTAGAAATAGACATACCATTTGATCCAGCAATTCCACTCCTAGGACTATATCCTAGAGAAAAAAGAGTTGTCACTCGAACAGACATATGCACACCTATGTTCATGGCAGCATTGTTCAAAAGGAAAACGACGGAAACAACCTAGATGCCCATGAACAGATGAACGGATAAACAAACTATGGTACATACACACAATGGAGTACTATGCAACAAGAAAGCACAACATTGAATCTGTGAAGCATCTCATAACATGGATGAAACTGGAGGACATTATGATGAGTGAAATAAGTCAATCACAAAAGGACAAATATTGTATGAGACCTCTATTGTAAAAACCCATGAAAAAGTTCACACACAAAATGTAACAATCTTTGTTGGTTACCAGGGATGGGAGGGTTGGGGAGGAAATACTAAATAGGCAATAGATAAGTGGTATCTTGGGTGAAGGGTGAGACCGTGCACAATACAGAGGAAACTAGCACAACTTGGACAAGGAAAGGTCATGGAAGCCCCATAGACACATACAAACTCCCTGAGGGACTGAATTGCTGGGTGGAGGGCTGTGGGGACCATGGTCTCAGGGAACATCTAGCTCAGTTGGCATAACACAGCTTATAAAGACAATGCTGTACATTCTACCTTGGTGAGTAGTGTCTGGGGTCTTAAAAGCCTGAGAGCGGCCATCTAAGATACTCCACTGGTCTCATCCCTTGGGAAGCAAGGGAGAAGGAAAAGAGCAGGATACAAGGAAAAGATTAGTCCAAAGGACTAATTGTCCACAGCTACCAAGGCCTCCACTGGACTGAGTCCAGTACAGTTAGATGGTGCCCGGCTACCACCACTGACTGCTCTGAGCAGGATCACAACAGAGGTTTCTGGATAGAGCTGGAGAAGGATGTAGAACATAATTCTATCTCACAATAAAAAGACCAGATTTAATGGCCTAAAGGAGACTGGAGAAACCCCGAGAGTATGGCCCCCAGACACCCTTTTAGCTCAGTGGTGAAGTTATCTCCGAGGTTCACTGTTCAGCCTGGGAGTGGACAGCCCCGTAAAACCAAATGAGACTAACGAGGTACAGGAGTCCAGTGACAAGGGCCAGAAGGCAGAAGGGGACAAGGAAGCTGGTGATAGGGTACCCAAGGTTGGGTAAAGATATTGTTGATGTGTTGTGAGATTGTTAACCATTGTCATAGGGCAATATTTGTTATAAATGTTAAATGAGAAACTATCTTGTTCTGTAAGCCTTCATCTTAAGTGAGAATAACTGCACAATTGGAAGAGCGTAGTCAATGTCACTGAACTGTGCGTGTAGAAATTCTTGAATTGGTGTATCTTTGGCTATGTGTATTTTCACCAAAAAAAAAAGGTTGAGAAGTTAGAGGGTTGACATGTTGTGGGGTTGTTAACTAATGTCATAAACAATATGTGTACTACTGTTTCATGAGAAACTATTGGTTCTGTAAGCCTTCATCTGAAGTACAATTAAAAAAAAAAAAAAATTCTGAAGGGACAAGATCAGGACTTTAGGGTGGATGGGGTTAGGTTTCCCAGTGAAATTCTCATCGGACAGCCCTTGCTACTGTCGAGGAATGAGCAGGTGCATTGTCGTGATGGAAAAAAATTCCTTGGCACAACTTTCCTGGCCTTTTTTTCACCAATGCAGTTTGCAGTTTTCTTAAACCTTCTTCATAAGAAGCCCCTGTGATTGTCCTGTGTCCTACAAGAAAATCTATGAAGATGACCACTTTGGAATTCCAAAAAGCATCACCATAACCTTCTGAGTGGTTTCCGTCTCAGCTCATCTTTGAGGTCTTCTCGTCTTCCTTTAAACGCTTGATCCATCTAAAATCTGTTGTTTTATGTGGGGCAGTAGCCCCATAAACTTGTTACAAAGCTTCAATGATTTGGGAAGAGGTCTACTTGAGTATTGTTAAAAATTTGATATTAGCCCTGACCTCAAAAATCTTTTTTTCCATGGCACAAAAGTATCCTTTTTTTTAAGGCACCCTAATGAGACTAAGACAAGTATAGTACTGATAGAATCTGTCTGCAGCCGTCCACTGATCACAGAGACATGTTTAAACACGTTTCGTTTGGAATAAACCCGTGCATGTATGAACTGGAATCCTAGTAGCAATACTTTCTGACTTACCCTGGTACAATCCCACCAGCAGTGGAGCAGGATTCCAATCGGCCCGCAGGCTCACCAGCAAGTGTTGTTTTATGTTCTTTTGATCAGTGCCATTTCTGCAAGGGTGAGAGGGTGTCTTGCTGTTGTTTTGATGTGCACATCTCTAATGGCTAATGATCGCAAATATCTTTTCCTGTGTTTGTTGGCTGCTTGAATGTCCTTTTTGGTGAAGTGTCTGTTCATGTCCTTTGCTCATTTTTTAATTTTGATGAAGATAAAGATTTAATTTTTAGGAGATCCTAGTTATCTACTTCGTCTTCTGTTGTTCATGTATTTGTAGGTGTGTTTAATAATGCATTTCAAAAGAAAATTAGGTCCCATAGTCTTTTCCGTATATTGTCTTCCAGAAACTTTATAGTTTTAGCTTTAATATTTAGGTCTTTGATCCATTTTGAATTAATTTTTGTATATGGCGTGACATATGGATCCTGTTTCATTTTTCTGCAAGTGGATAACCAGTTTTGCCAGCACCATTTTTTAAAGAGAGTATTTCTTCCTCCATTTAATGAACTTTGACACCTTGTCGAAAAATAGCTGCCTGTGGATGAATGGATAGGGATTTTGACAATCACTCTTCAGATGCAAGTTCCCTTTTGGAACTTCTTATTTTATCAAGCTTTTTCGGTGCTTAATTTTATTCAATATAGTCACGTTATGGTCATCAAGAGGTCCCTGGGTAGTACAAGCAGTTTGCACTCCTCTACTAACCTAAGGATCAGCAGTTCAAACCCACCCAGTGGCACCACAGAAGAAAGGCCTGGAGATCTGCTTACATAAAGATTGCAGCCAAGAAAACCCTATGGAGCACTTTTACTTTGTAACATCTGGGGTTGCCATGAGTCGTGTTGTAGGGAAAAAACATCACAAAGTTTAATAAAGCAAAAAGAAAATTTTATTCAGCATATATTCAAAAAGGCAAAAGCGGGAAAACAGACAAGCATGCTGCTAGAGCCATATCTGCCCAAGTCCAAGGAACATTACAGAGTCATCGGTATATATTAACATCAGAAATGGGCAAAACCTTTGAAAGCTTCACCTTTTCACAGATTGGCTAGAAACTGTGATCCTACATTTTGAATCTCTGTCTTAACAATCACTGGTACAGGTTTTAGAAAGGACAGTCAGGAGGGTCCACACTGGTCCAACAAATCTTCTATTCACTAAACGCTAATAGGAAAAGATAAGAGTGGAAGATCTTTTGTGTTCTGTTTGAATGATTTATGTGTAAGGTTCTCTAAAAGATATTTTCCAAGATTATCTTAGCTACTATCTTTATACCTCAGGGCCCAGTTGATGTGTCCTTGTGAGTCTAGCTCCAGCTGGGTCACATTCTCTATGCTCAAGGACAGGGAATAATAACTCCAATATTATTTCCTAAATTAGTCGGAATCTACTGGATGAGCAACAGGGTTGGTTTTTTATTTTCTTATTGTCATAAAGAAACATTTCAGTCCCCTCTTTGGCATGGTGCTGTATTATTACACTTCATGGAAGTTTTATAAAAAGAAACAGAAGCAGCAAATATAGGCAAGAAAGTCCTACATAAAATGAAAAAGTAATGGTAAGGAATCCTTTTCTCCCAAGAGCCCCAGCATCTCTTCAGTAGTATATAAGCAATACAGTAAGAAGAAAGAATTAAATCTTAACTCCTCCTCATTCAGACAAGCAGAATGTGCCTTTATGATACTTTATGTAAAGGATCTAGAAGCGTACCTCACTTTTTAATGGGAAGTGACGTATTAAATTTACTTGTTGATTTGTATGTTCATTTCACCCTTCCCCTGCATTAAAATTGTGTGTCTGTATATTGGGGATGGGAATGAGGGTTAGGGGAGAGAACACTTTGTGACAACCTCTGGTCTCAAGATTTCTAAGACAGCTTCACTCATTTTCTAAATATTAAGTTAAACTACAAAGTTTTTGCAGCCAGCATGCATTGGACAATAGTTTGTATTCTTTTCCATGAGACCATATTATTAGTTGCCGTCAAGTTCATTCCAATTCATGGTGACCCCAGGTGTGTCAGAGTAGAGCTATGCTCCATAGAGTTCTAAAAGTCTGCTTTTCTGGAAATAGATCACCAGGCCTTTCTTCTGAGGCATATGTGTGTCGACTCAACCCTCCTAGAATGACAGTCACAGAATGAGTCTCTGAGGCTGCGCTGTGCAGTACAGTAATCACTAGCCACATGTGGGTATCAAGCACTTGACACGTGGCTAGTCTGAACTGAGATACGCTGTAAGTGTGAAATAAATACTGATTTTGAATATTTATAACATAAAATATCTCATGAATTATTTTCATATGGATTACATTTGAAATGATAACATTTTATACGTATATGTTTAAATAAGCTATCTTATTAAAATTAATTTCACCGGTTTTTCTTACTTTTTTTGAAGTGACTACTTGAAAATATAAAATATATATGCAGCTTGCGTTATATTTCTATTGTACAGAACTGGTTTCAGGATTCATATTAAGTCACCACTTCTCTCATCTACTCTTTCATGTCCACCCCCACCGCTATCCTCAATATATGATTTCTAATCTTTTGAATTTGTGTATAGCAGGAAAAAGGGCAGGAGTACTCAAAGGTGACCAAAGTGTCAGAAACAGTTCATCAATTCACATTCCTGGTTAAAAATAAAAACAAATAAAATACTTGGAAAGTCCTTGGGTGTTCCACACATTACTCATGGGGAAAAGAACGTTTAACAAACACTAGTTTGTAGTTGCAAATAATAGGAAGAAAGCAAAACAAGCTTAAGAAAGGCAGGCTTTGTAAGGACAATGAAGTAGCCCCTGGAACCCAAGTTCAAGGATGCAGTTGGCCTCAGAAATAGACTGGAACTGAGCCTGCACCCTGTCGGGATGTCAATGAGTCCTTTCTCTCCTCTCATCTCTGTGATGAACTCTGACTTTCATCCCAATCTGCATATTGATGATGATCATGATGATCAACAACAACAATAAAGTTACTGAACACTTACTAGATGCCAGGTGCTGTGCAAAGCACCTTATTAAATGTATTATCTCCTATAATCCTTACTAAATCTTCATTTAGTAATTATTATTATTCCATTTTGCAGGTAAGGAAATTGAGGAATAGATAGGTTTAAAAATATTTGCCCATGGCCATGTAGCTATTAAATGTCAAAGTCAAGATTAGAAATAAAAGGTTAAGTGCCTCACAATATGGCATGTCTTCTTCTGAAGGATGGTTATCATCAATAGCATTCAATTTACATCTCCTAAAACAACAGTACTTACTTCATAGGGTTGTTGTGAGGATTCGATGAGATATTGCTCATAAATCACTTAGCAGAGTTTCTGTCATGCAGCATGTGCTCTTTGCGGGTTGGCTGGTGGTGGTATTGCCTTTGTTCAAGACAGCAGTCAGACTGAGACCAGAATCTTAGTTTCAGATTATTGGTGAAAGGATTCTGATTGGCAGAACACAAGTTAAGAATCCAATTCTGGGCTAATCAATTTTTCCAAGAGGGAGTGATGCCTTGGATGGCTTCCTGGGACTCCATTTCTGTGAACTGGGGACAGAAAGGAGAAACGCTGGAAGACAGGCTACCATCTGAAGTGGTGTTGAATATAATCTCTAAAGTAGTGAATAGGTATTATTCTGGTATCAAATATCACCATCCCATTTTATTTAATGAACCAATTTAGCAAGTTAAAAGTAGCACTCAAAGTTTAAAAAAAAAAAAAAAGTGTCTTCAAATTGATTTCAACTCACCATGACCCCAGGTATGTCAGAGTAGGACTGTGCTCCATGAGGTTTTCAATGGCTGATTTTTCAGAAATAGATTTTCAGAAGTAGATCCTTTACCGCAACAACACGGATTGGAGCAGCTTGCCACAGTAGCCAATTCTGAGACAGGGATGAGGTGAGCAGCAAGAGTTTTATTATATATCGATATACAGGAGACAGAGGGGAATAGATTCCTCCAAAAAACCCGTCTCCCCAGCTGGAGATCGACCGAAGGCTTTTATAGGGACAGGATTATGGGTCTTAGAAGTTTGTGTTAGTTCCCCCTTGAGGTGGTCACGCCCCAGATGAGTTAATCTTTTCTTGGGGGTTATCTGGCGACATCCTGGTTTTCTTGTCCCGGGATGGGTGCTTTGTTTGCTTTGTCATTCTTAGGTCGTTAGCACTTGTCTTCCACCCTCCATGGAGGAACACTGGTTAATCTTAAACCTTTGGTAGAGACTGAAACCAGAGGGAAAAACAAGATCATGAGAAAATGTGGGGGTTAGCAACGGGAGTAATAATAGTGAGCCGGGCCTATGCGGCCTCTTCCAGATCTCCAGACCTTTCTTCCAAGGTACCTCTGGGTGCGCTCGAACCACCACCCTTTTGGTTAGTACCCAAAAGCTTAACTGTTTGTGCCACCCAAGGCCCTGCACCGAAGGTAAAACTTGCATATTCTGAGTCCCAGAGTGAAGCTTTTCTTTTATGGGCTGTATTCATCAGTGATTTTTAAACTACAAATATCAGAAAGTCAAATTTACAGTAGATTCAAGAAAATAGGGCTTATTTTTCTCACATAACCAGAAGTTTGAAGACAGGCCTGGCATCTCTGAGATTCTCTTTGCTGCTTTCTCAAGGTTGCAAGATGACTGCCCCCAGGCAGCAAGGGTGACAGGTTGTGACTAACTGTTGGGAGTGTCTGCTATGTGAGCATACAAAAATTTTACTTCAAAAGAAGCATAAACAACATAGTGGATACCAGAAATGTTATATACAGAGCCTTACCTAATCCATTTATCTAAAAATGTTGCACCAAAGACATTAGGAGAATACATTGTCAGGGAAATCGTAAATTACAATAGTATGTCTATCGGCTCATAATTCCATTTTATTGATTTCACCACAGAGGAAGGCGCATCCAGTTTTTCATGCTCTGAAAACTACTGTGGACCCTACCCTGAATCGGAGCCAGAAGTGAAGGCAGTGGCTGATTTCTTGAGAAAAAATATCAACCACATTAAAGCTTACATAAGCATGCATTCATACTCCCAACACATAGTGTTTCCTTATTCCTACAATAGAAGCAGAAGCAAAGACCACAAGGAGCTGGTAAGTGCTGCTGAATTATTTTTCTCGCTGGCATTTGTTGGGGGAAAAGTTACTACAAACAAAATCTACTCCCAACCCAGGAAACTTCACCACAAAAATAAAAGATAAAGTTTTATTATTGACGGAGCGTTAAACTAGAACATGAAGCATCTCAGGCAGTGGGCTAAAGACATTGCAAAGACCGAAAGGAATCTGACCCTTTATATAGCTGAGTGGGTACAACTCATTATGTTAGTGCTTAAGATAAAATCACTCATTTTGTAGTATCTTTGTAGCCGGGCACCTGAGGTTATGCTAATCTTCTTCCAAGGAAACTGGGAGGTAGGGGTGTGATCTTCCTGCATGATTGTGTTTCAGAAGACTTGGTTCTCAGGTCCTTGAGAAAACATCTTTGATCTACATAGTTTTCAAAGAAACAGAAAGAATTTGCAATTACAACTTATCTGAAGGGAGTTCTGAAAGAACAGGGAGCTGGGGAACCAAACACCAAACCCATTGCCACCAGTCATTCCCATTCATAGTGATCTTATAGGACAGATTAGAACTGCCCCGTAGAGTTTCCAAGGCTGTCATCTTTACCGAAGTGGACTGCCACATCTTTCTCCCTCGGAGCTGCTGGCAGCACCTGCTGGGCAAATATAATTAAAAACAAAAACTACTCCTAACCCAGAAACTCTCTCCACAAAAAATAGAAGAGAAAGTTTTATTATCGAGTAAACATTAAGCCAGGCAGTCCACTAAAGAGACTGCCACGTCAGAAAGAAGTATTTTTTTATTGTTATCCTTTAAGTGACAGTTTACAATTCAAGTTAGTCCCTCATACAAAAATTTATACATACGTTGTTACGTGACCCTTGTTGCTTTCCCTATACTTTGACATCACACTCCTCCTTTCCACCCCTGAGTTCCTGTGTCCATTCAACCAGCTCCTGACCCTGGCTGCCTTCTCATCTCACCTCTGGACAGGAGCTGCCCATTTAGTCTCACGTATCTACTTGAGCTAAGAAGCACATTCTTCACGAGTATCATTTTATGTTCCATAGTCCAGTCTAATCGTTGTGTGAAGAGTTGACCTCAGGAATGGTTTTTGTGCTGGGTTGACAGAAAGTCCAGGGGCCACGCTTTCTGGGGTTCTTCCAGTCTCAGTCAGACCATTAAGTCTGGTCTTTTTACCAGAATTTGAGTTCTGCACCCTGCCTTTCTCCTGCTCCATCCAGGACTCTCTGTTGTGTTCCCTATCGGGGCGGTCATTGGTGGTAGCCGGGCACCGTCTAGTTCTTCTGGCCTCAGACTGATGAAGTCTCTGGTATATGTGGCCCTTCCTGTCTCTTAGGCTAATACTTTCCTTGTGTCTTTGGTGTTCTTCATTCTCCTTTACTCCAGTTGGGTTGGGACCAATTGATGCATCGTAGATGGCCACTTGCAAGCTTTTAAGACCCCAGATGCCACTCACCAAAGTAGGATGCAGAACATTTTCTTAATAAACTTTGTTATGCCTATTGACCTAGATGTCCCCTGAAAGCATGGTCCCCAGACCCCCACCCCTGCTACTCTGTCCATTGAAGTGTTTGGTTGTATTCAGGAAACTTCTTAGCTTTGGTTTAGTCCAGTTGTGCTGACTTCCCTTGTAGTGTGTATTGTCCTTCCCTTCACCTAAGGTAAATTTTGTCTACCATCTAGTTAGTGAATACCTCTTCCCCTCTCTCCCCACCCTCATAACCATCAAAGAATGTTTTCTTCTGTGTTTAAACCTTTTCTTGAGTTCTTATAATAGTGGTCTTATACAATATTTGTCCTTTTGCCACTGACTAAATCCACTCAGACCTTACAGATTCCTCCATGTTATAAGATGTTTCATGGCTTCATCATTGTTCTTTATTGTTGCATAGTATTCCATTGTGTGAATATACCATAATTTGTTTATCCATTCATCCGTTGATGGGCATCTATGTTGTTTCCATCTTTTTGCTATCGTAAACAGTGCTGCAATGACCATGAGTGTGCATATATCTATTTGTGTGATGGCTCTTATTTCTCTAGGATATATTGCATGGAGTGGGATTTCTGGATCGTATGGTACCTCTATTTCTAGCTTTTTAAGGAAGCGCCAAATTGATTTCCAAAGAGGTTGTACCATTTTACATTCCCACCAACAGTGTATAAGTGTTCCAGTCTCTCCACAACCTCTCCAACATTTATTATTTTGTGTTTTTTGGATTAAAGCTAGCCTTGTTGGGTGAGATGGTATCTCATTGTAGTTTTGATTTGCGTTTCTCTAATGGCTAATGAACACGAACGTTTCTTCATGTGTCTGTTAGCCGCCTGAATGTCTTCTTTGGCAAAGTGCCTGTTCATATCCTTTGCCCATTTTTTAATTGGGTTATTTGTCTTTTTGTTGTCGAGGTTTTGCAGTATCTTGTAGATTTTAGAGATTAGATGCTGATCGGATTTGTTGTAGCCAGAATTTTTTCCCAGCCTGTAGGTTGTCTTTTTAATCTTTTGGTGAAGTCTTTTGATGAACGTAAGTGTTTGAATTTTAGGAACTCCCAGTTTTCAAGTATCTCTTCTGGTGCTTGTGCATTGTTACGTATGGTTGGTATTCTGTTTATGCCATGCATTAGGGCTCCTAGCATTGTCCCTATTTTTTTCTTCCATGATCTTTATCGTTTTCGATTTTATATTTAGGTCTTTGATCCATTTTGAGTTAGTTGTTGTGGTTGGTGTGAGGCATGGGTCTTGTTTCAGTTTTTTGCAGATGGCTATCCAGTTATGCCAGCACCATTTGTTAAAGACTGTGTTTTCTCCAGTTAATGGACTTTGGGCCTTTGTCAAATATCAGCTGGTCATAGGTGGATGAATTTGTCTGGATTCTCAATTCTGTTCTATTGGTCTGTGTATGTGTTCTTGCGCCAGTACTAGGCTGTTTTGACTGCCATGGCAGTATAATAGTTTCTAAAATCAGGTAGTGTAAGGCCTCCAACTTTGTTCTTCTTGAGTAAAGCTTTACTTAACCGGTGCCTCTTCCCTTTCCATATGAAGTTGGTGATTTGTTTCTCCATCTCATTACAAAATGACATTGGAATCTGGGTCGGGATTGCATTGTATCTGTAAATCGCTTTGGGTAGAATGGACATTTGCACAATGTTGAGGCTACCTATCCATTAGCAAGGTATGTTTTTTCACTTACGCAGGTCTCTTCTGGTTTTTTGCAGTAGCGTCTTATATTTTTATTGTATAGGTCTTTTATGTCTCTTCAGAAAGAAATCTTACCCTTTATATAGCTGAGTGCCTACAACCTGATATGTTCATGTTTTTAAGATAAAATTGCTAATATTCGAGTATCTTTATAGCCAGAAGTACATTTGTAATCTGGGGCCTGGGCCACCTGAGGTTAAGCTAGGGGAGGATTACCTGAAGTTACATTTCAAAGAGATGGCTACCAGGTCCAATTAACACCTTAGATTTATTTTTCAAAGAGATAGAGAAAAAATTTACAATGACAAGTTATCTAACATGAATTCGGTTAGAACAGGGGAGGAGAGAAGTGCTTTCGCCCATTTTAAACAGGGAAAATCAAAATATTTTCTTTTCAATTTGTATTTGTCCTTATACACCATAAATTTGATATTAGCAGCAGGAATAGTTTATATACTGATCTCCCTAACCCCCAGGAGTCTGGTTTTATTAACCACACCAAAACTCAAACAGTTGCCCTAGAGTCGATTCTGACTCATGGAGACCCCATGTGTTGCTGAGTAGAACTGGGCTCCATAAGGTTTTCAAGGCTGTGACCTTTTGGAAGAAGATCACCAAGTCTTTCTTCCAAGGTGCCTCTGGGTGTGTTTGAACCACCGATGTTTTGTATAGTAGTCGAGAGCTTAACTGTTTGCACCAACAGAGACTCCTGGTCCTATTAAAGCACCTCCAATTTCAGCATTGAGGCAAGAGCCCATTTTCTGGCGAGTAATGGGTAATGCAGGAAGTTCAAAGAGGACCCACGCAGTCTGTTCCTCCTCATCAGTTATTAGTCCCAGATGCTCTATGTTTGGATTGATGGCACAGGGTGCTTCCATGCAAGGATTCTTGATGGACTGTGACTAAGTTTAGCAAAGACGTAATTCCAGAGGTTTCTAGACAACAGGAAGTGTCATAGCAACAGCTTGCTTCTTGACCAAGGTCTGATCTTTGTGTAGTGCTTGCTTCGTACTGACTCATTTCATCCTGGCTCTTTTAACAAAATAAAATGCAGCCACATTAGGGGTGTGGCAATGGCTGATGACACATATAAGTTTACTTTTGTTCTCAGAAAATAGCCCATTTAGAACATAAATGTACATGATAACTGCAATTCTTTTTTCTTCTTCAGGGAGTCCCTTTATTGATATTATCTTTGAAGAAATGAAAGCATATATGTCATTATTTGGAAGTTTAGTCTTATTTTGCTTTAAATTGGATTAATATTATCACAAGTATTTGCTGAGAGTTATTATGCATAAAATATTGTGCTCAATAGACATTCAGAGAAGCATTAGGTAAGGACCCTGCCCTTTAAGAGAATATGATATAGTTAGGGCAATCAGCCATTAACAAATGTTGCAAATAACTGTACCTTAAGATGCCATATTTAAAAAAAAAACAGGTGCTTTCAGTCGAGTGGATTCCAACTCATGGTGACCCCATGCATGTGAAAGTAAAACTGTGCTCCGTAGGTTTTCAGTGGCTGTTTTTTCAGAAGTAGGTCACCAGATCATTCTTCCGAGTCACCTCTGGGTAGACTCAAACCTCCAACCTTTAGGTTAGCAGCTGAATGAGATAAGCTTCTGTACTGCCAAGGACTCCTAAGATGCCATAAGATATTGTTGTTGTCTTATGCCATCAAGTTGATTCCAACTCACGTGTCATGTATTGAATTGTGTCCCCCAGAAATATCTGTCAGCTTGGCTGGGTCATGATTCCCAGTATTGTGTGATTGCTTACCATTTTATCATCTGATGTGATTTCCCTATATATTGTAAATGCTATCACTATGATGTAATAAGATAGATTAGCGGCAGTTATATTGATGAAGTCTACAAGATTAGGTAGTGTCTCTCTTTTGAGATATAAAAGAGAGAAGTGTGCAGAGAGACATGGGAACCTCATACCACAAAGAAAGCAGTGCTGGGAGCAGAGCATGTCCTTTGGACCCTGAGGTTCCTGCACTGAGAAGCTCCCAGACCAAGGGAAAATTGATGACGTGGACCTTCCTCCAGAGTTAAGAGAAAAAGCTTTCCCCTGGAGCTAATGCCCTGAATTTGGACTTGTAGCCTACTGGACTATGAGAGAATAAACTTCTCTTCATTAAAGCCATCCACTTGCGGTATTTCTGTTATAGTAGCACTAAATGACTAAGACATCATAGTAACCTCATGTGTTACAGAGCAGAACTGCTCCATAGGGTTTTCTTGGCTTAATATTTATGGAAGCAGATCACCAAGCCTTTTCTTCTGTGGTGTCTCTGGGTGGGGTCAAACTGCCAACTTTCTGGTTGCCATCCAAGCAAAATCCATTTGTATCACCTGGGACTTTCCGGTGCCATTTAGTAACTACTAAAAAGTGGCACAGATGGTAAGCTCACTTAAGACTGGAATAGGAAGGGATTGCAATTGAGTAGGAAGCACTGAGACAAGGGAGGGGATAATGTAGTCCCTGTCCTTGAGGAACTTACAATCCAATAAGGATTGGCAGAAGTGTAAAGAAATAAGAATAATAAAGCACTATTTGTTACCACAATAACGCAGATTGGAGCCACCTGCCACAATAGCCAATTCTGAGATAGGAGTGAGGTGAGCAGCAAGAGTTTTATTATATATCGATATATAGGAGACAGAGGGGAATAGATTCCTCCAAAAACTTGTCTCCCCAACTGGAGATCGACCGAAGGCTTTATAGGGACAGGATTATGGGTCTTAGAAGTTTGTGTTAGTTCCTCCTTGAGGTGGTCACGTCCCAGATGAGTTAATCTTTTAGTGGCATTCTTGGGGGTTATCTGGTGACATCCTGGTTTTCTTGTCAAAGGACGGGTGCTTTGTTTGGTTTTTCATTCCTAGGTCATTATCACTTGTTTTCCACCCTCGAAGAAAGAACATCAGTTAATCTTAAACTTTTTATAGAGACTGGAACAGGAGGGGAAAAAACGATCATGAGACAATGTGGGGGTTTAGCAATGGGGAGTAATAATAGTGAGCCAGATCTATGCAGCCTCTTCCATATTGACTTCAAAGAGCCGTGGTGGCACAGTGGTTAAGAGCTTGGCTACTAACCAAAAGGTGGGCAGTTTGAATCCACCAGCTACTCCTTGGAAACCCGTGGGGCAATTCTACTCCGTCTTATAGGGTTGCTCGAAGGCAATGGGTTTGTTTTTTTGGTATATTGACTTCAAAGAATGGATACAATTTTCACCAGGGATTGGAATTGGAAAAGATAGGATTCCTATAGGCTTACAGAGAAGGGAGGACATTCTAAGCTGAGGAGATGGCATTCCCCAGAGGAGGAAGTAGATGAAGCCAGGTTGTAAAGGTGTTTGAATACCAGAATCAATTTGTATTTTATTCTGTAGACAGTAAGGTTCAATTAAAACATTTTTTTTTAATGAACAATGGGAAGACATGACATAATATTCACTGCTGCTCTTCTGGGTTTTTTGAGAGGGGACAGTGAATACCATGATGCTAGTTCAACTTCAGGAAAGATCTGGGTAATCTAGAGCCAAATAGAGTTGAGTAGGGGACCTGGTTATTACTCTGCTACAAAGGAGGGAAGTGGGGACATAACTTTTTTATATGAAGCATCTTTGAAAGTTATTAGGTATTTCAAACAAGAATAAAATAGAGTTTGCAAGAAGGATGAGAAGTGAATCACACATTTATAAGGTAGATGCATATTATTTAGAGAAGTTGGATTTAAACTTTGGTGATAATTTTGTCTAGGATCAAAACAACTCCAAATTGTTTGCCTTTGAAGCATAGTTATATTTCAATTTATAGAATAAATGAATTTTTGAAAAGGCATGTGTTGGATTACTTTTTTTCTGCAGATTAAATAAAAATTTCAATGCATTGGATGAGTTCATGTTTAAAGCCACCCAATTATGATTTCTGTGAAACAAAAATAATTATTTTGGTTAATTTTTTTTCTTAATTTACCTTTTGGACAAATCCAGTTTTTTCACATATACTGTTTGATTCCATTAATGTATGATTGTCTTGTAGAAACTGTCCTGTTTAAAAGCTGTACATCAACTAAAATCTCACGTCCTCTTCCTTCCAGTCTCTGGTGGCCAGGGAAGCTGTCCGTGCTATTGAGAGTATAAGTAGGAATACCAAGTATACACATGGCAGTGGTGCAGAAAGTTTATGTAAGTATTGCTTCTTAAGATCTTGGAGAATTGTGAGGTAGTAAAGAAATCTGTGTGTTCAGTTTTTCCTGTGTGGATTTAGTTCTTCAAAACTGAATATTTTTAACAAGGTCACATGTAAAATGATTGGTTACAAAAATTAGAAGCATAATGGCTAGGACAGTGCAGAACACAGCTATATTAATAAATGATATACTAAAAAAGTTAAAATGATATTTTAGAAATTATGCTTACCTCTAAAAGATTATGGAACTGGCATCATGCATGTTGAGTGACATAGAAAAGGTCATAAAGAGTCAGTAAGTTGCCCAGGGTCACCATGTAAGGTTGCACAGGTTATACACTATACAAATACAGGGAGTACCATTTACATTACATGCTTTTTAGTGAAAGCCTGTATAAGAGTATAGCTCATAACATACTATATTTGAATGTCTGTTGTGTGTATCACACTGACAGGAGCTAGGTATGTGGAAAACTCAGCAAATATTTTAAATTAATTTATGCTGGAAGATATTTATTGAGGGAGTCCCTGTGTGATTCAGATGGTTAGGTGCTCGACCACTGCTGAGAAGTTGGCAGTTAAAATCCACCTAAAGGCACTTTGGAAGACAGGCCTGGTGATCTGCTTCTAAAAAGTCACAGCCTTAAAAACGCTATGGAGCAGTTCTACTCTGCACACATGATGTCACCATGAGTCATAATCAACACAAGGGCAACTAACAACTATGTACCCACAGTGGGATGACAGACAAAGCTTCTGCCCTTTTGGAGCTGGAGGGGGATGAGAGAAGGGGAACAGAAAATAAACATTTAATCAGGAGTCAGCAAACTATGGCTGGCAGGCCAAATCCAAGCCCCTGTCTAATTGCGTACAATCTAAGAGCTAAGAATGGTTTTTACATTTTTTTAATGTTTGGAAAAAAATCAAAAGAAGAGTAATATTTTGTGATATGTGAAAACTACATAATTAAATTTCATTGCAAATAAAGTTTTATTGGAACACAGCTATACTCATACACTTAGGTATTTTCTATGCTGCTTTCATGTCAGAATAACAGAGTTGAGTAGGTATGACAGAGACGACATGGTTCACAAAGACTAAAACATACACTATCTTGTCCTTTACAGAAAAAGTTTGCCGACTCCTGATGTAAACAATTAAATCATAACATATAGTGTAATTCTATTGGTAAGTGCTTTGAAGAAAAAATGGGCTGATGTGTTTGAGGATGTCTGTAGGAGAGAGAGGCTACATAGCTAAAGTGTTCTTGGGGGGACTCTCACTATAGGACATTCTGGGAAAATGTTAAGGATTGAATATTGTCCTCCCAAAATGTGCGTCAACTTGACTAATCTATGATTCCCAGTATTGTGTGGTTGTCCACCATTTTGTGATCTGATATTATTATCCTGTGATGTGAATGAGGCAGGACTCAATCTAATAAGGATTAGGTTGTATCTTAAGTCATTCTCTTTGAGATGTAAAAGAGAGGATCAAGCAGAGGGGAGAGGGACCTCATACCACCAAGAAAGAAAATACAGGAGAACAGCCTATTCTTTGGACCCAGGGTCCCTATGCTGAGAAACTCTTAGATCCAAGGGAAGATTGATGACAAGGACCTTCCTCCAGAGCCAATAGAGTGAAAAAGCCTCTCCCTGGAGCTGGCACCCAGAATTCTAACTTCTAGCCTCCTAGACTGTAAAAGAATAAATTTCCCTTTGTTAAAGCCATCCACTTGTGGTATTTCTGTAATAGCAGCACTAGATAGCTAAGACAGAGTTCTACATGGTAAGAAGCTGCCAAATAAAGGTATGGGGCAAGACCAGTGTTAAATGAGTTACAGAAATTTGAGATGAGTTACAAAAATTTTTGGAAATATTTTATTTGGGAGCAAACCAAACTGCTGAAGCAAATAAGGCTAGCACTCAAGAGGAAATACCAAAGAGTTCAACTGGAGAAAGTCAGCAATCTCTTTGTATAGACCCTTTAAGCAAGTTAGTTGGAATAAAAAGGAAGGCTCTGGAAAGCTGTCATTCAAGCAAAGTTAGGTCCTTTGGAAGTGGGGGGAAGTTTGGTGATTGGGCTATGAGTCTTTCTGGTTTGTAATAGGTGTAAGACTCATAGTGACCCTATAGGACAGCATAGAACTGCCCCATAGGGTTCCAAGGAGCGGCTGGTGGATTTGAAATGCCAACATTTTGGTTAGCAGTGGGAGCTTTAACCACAATTGAGGTGACGGCAGTGGGTTTGGTTTTTGGTTTGAATACGTGCAAGGGTTCTTAGCTTTACTATGATGAGTCTCAAGAGATTGCAGTTTGGAAAGTTAAGCCAGGTTTATAGGTGGAAACTACTTGGACCCAAAATCGATGCCAATGGAAGCAGCAGTCAAGAAATCAAGTACCGTGTTGCATTGGGCAAATCTGCAAAAGACCTCTTTAAAGTGTTAAAAAGCAAAGGTATTATTTTGAAGACTAAGGTGCACCTGACCCAGGCCATGATGTTTTCAATTGCCTCATATGCATGGGAAAGCTGAACAATGAATAAGCAAGACCAAAGAAGAACTGATGCTTTTGAATCATGGTGTTGGCAAAGAATAGCGAATATATCATGGACTGCCAGAAGAACGAACAAATCTATGTTGGAAGAACTACAGCTGGAATGCTCCTTAGAAGCAAGGATGGCGAGACTTGGTCCCACATACTTTGGACATGTTATCAGGAAGGATCAGTCCCTGGAAAAAGACATCATGCTTGGTAAAGTAAGCAAAAAAGAGGAAGACTCTCAACGAGATGGATTGACAGTGTCTGCAACAACGGGTTCAAGCATAGCAGTGACTGAGAGGATGGGCAGGACCAGGCAGTGTTTCATTCTGTTGTACATAGGGTCACTATGAGTCGGAATTGATCCGATGGCACCCAACAACATAGGTGGAAGTACCTGGGGCTGGTCAAAAGTGGTTATGGTATAGTTTCTGGTTGACACCAGGCAGAGAGAAGGGCAAGTGAAAAAGCTTTGAGACAGCATATTCAAGGTCCCAGAATGTCTTTTAACAGATATGATCTATAAACCAAAAAAACCAAATCCATTGCCATTGAGTTGATTCTGACTCATAGCGACCCTTTAGGACAGAGGAGAACTGCCCTATAGGGTTTCCAAGGAGTGGGTGGTGGATTCGAACTGCCAATCTTTTGGTTACCAGCCAAACTCTTAACCACTACCCCACCAGTCACATTTGTATTATTTTTAATAAACTCCTTGAGCACCAAATGCCGTATTAGTAGAAAATCCAGAATCTCCCTCTTGAGGTGTCTTCCTTCTCTTCCCCACCTCCAACCATCCCAAATAGTCTCAGAACCAACGGGGGCCTGACTGGTCTACGTGGTATCTCTCTGTTACTTAGTGTCACTGGTCAATGCTGGTCCACTGCTGCCTTTGCTGACCCAGGTCCTCACCCATCACAGAGGAACCACACAACTCCTTCACAGTTCAGAGCTTTCTTGGTTCTCATCCTCTTCCTTACTGCTGTTCCCCAAAGCATAACCACATGCCTCAGGGCTGCAGGCGCTTATAGAAGCAAACCCTTCTTATGATGAAATCAGTCCATCTCTACACATTCATTAATTTAGCATGTATCTATGTGTAGGTGTAAGCATAGAGAAATGCCAGGAAGAATATATGCCAAATACTGATAGCAGTTGTCAGAAATATTTGTTGAATGAATGAGTGAATAAATGAATGAATAATTTGTCCAGTCCACTGTTGATGGATACTTTTCAATATTAGAAACAATGCTTCAGTAAACATCCTTGTAATTAATCTAAGTAAAGGTATTAGAAAGAAGCCAAAATTATCATTATTTGCAAATTATATAATTATCTACTTGGAAAACAGAAAATCAACCAAAAAATTAATAACAATAAAAGAATTCAAGAAACGTGGCTGACTATGAATTAACTATATACAAATCAGCAGCTTTCTTATATACCAATAATAATTAGGTTGAAAATAAAATGGAAAAGAGATCCCACTAAGGCATATATACCTACAGACATCCCCCTCCCCACATATGTATGTATACTTTTGCCCTGGTGGGCTGTGGTTAAGAGCTCAGCTGCTAACCAAAAGGCCCAGCAGTTCAAATCTACCAGCTGTTCCTCTGGAAACCCTATGGGGCAGTTCTACTCTGTACTGTAGTATAGGGTTACTGTGACTCGACAACAACAGGTTTGGTTTTGTTGGTTTTATACAAATAACCTGTCACTGTAGAGTCGATTCCAAACCATAGCAACTGTATAGGACAGAGCAGAACTGCCTCATATGGTTTCCAAGAAGTGGCTGGTGGATTTGAACTACAGACCTTTCGTTAGCAGCCAAGCTCTTAACCACTGCACCATCAGGGCTCCTTTATACACATAAATATATATAAACATATATATAGGTAAATATATATATACACACATATATATGTATGCATATATGTACACTAATAGATACATATATATAAATCCAAAAAAACCAAACCTGCTGCCATCAAGTCAATTCTGACTCACAGTGATCCTACAGGACAGAGTGGAACTGCCCCATAGGGTTTCCAAGGAGCACCTGGCGGATTCGAACTGCTGACCTTTTGGTTAGCAGCCATGGCTCTCAACCACTACCCCACTAGGATTTCCCATATACACATATATATGTATATATATGGATTCATTGTTAAATGTATACGTGTGTGCATACACATACACACTCAGTAAATCTATGCTGTTGTTAGGTGCCGTCGAGTTGGTTCCCACTCATAGCAACCCTAGGTACAATAGAACAAAACACTGCCTGATCCTGCGCTATCCTCACAGTTGTTGCTATGCTTGAGCCTATCACTGGAGCCACTGTATCAATTCATCTTCTTGAAGGTTTTCCTCTTTTTCACTGACCCTCTACTAAGCATTATGTCCTTCTCTAGGGACTGGTCCCTGCTGACAACACGTCCAAAGTACGTGAGATGCAGTCTCATCATCCCTACTTCTAAGGAACATACTGGCTGTACTCTTTGCAAGACAGATTTGTTCATTCTTCTGGCAGTCCATGGTATATTCAGTATTTTTTGCCAACACCATAATTCAAAGGCATCAATTCTTCTTCAGTCTTCCTTACTCATTGTCCAGCTTTCACATGCATATGAGGCAACTGAAAATTCCATGGCTTGGGTCAGGAGCACCTTAGTCCTCAGAGTGAAAGTTTTGCTTTTTAATACTTTAAAGAGGTCTTTTGCAGCAGATTTGCCCAATGCAATATGTCCTTTGATTTGTTGATTGCTGTTTCTATGGGCATTGATTGTGGATCCAAGTAAAATGAACGCCTTGACAACTTCAGTCTTTTTTCCATTTATCATGATGTTGCTTATTGGTCCAGTTGTGAGGATTTTTTTTTATGTTGAGGTGTAATCCATACTGAAGCTGTAGTCTTTGATCTTCATCAGTAACTGCGTCAAGCCCTCTTCACCTTCAGCAAGGAAGGTTGTGTCATTTGCATATCAAAGGTTCTCAATGAATTTTCCTCCAATCCAAAAATGTTGAACTCACTGGTAATCAAAGAAACAAAAATTAAGACAATTTGATAATATTTTTCACCCAACAAATTGCCAGAAGTTCATAATTCCCATGGATGATGTGGGAGGGGAAGTGAGCCTATTCAGACCCAGCTAGTGGAGTTATAAATTTGTTCAATGCTTTTAAAGGCTATTTGGAGATATGCATCATTAATTGTAAAAAGTGTATCTCTTTAGACTAGGAATTCTATTTCTAGGGAAGAATATTCTAAAGAAATAAAGATCCAATTATATACGAATAGAGGTATTAATTGTAAAGCTCTTTATGTTAGTTAAAAATTGGAAAAAATCTAAATGCCCTTAAATACGTTAATAATTACTTAAATCAATCACATCTCGTTTTACCATGCAATATTATGTACTCATTAAAAATAGTAATGTAGACTTGAACTCATTAATACATAAAGCTGGTCATGATAGATTATATTTAGAGATGTTACAAGACAGCATACATAGTGTGATCCACTTATGTAGGGAAAAATTTAACATGTGAATGCATGCACTAAAAAATGAAAGATAATGCACTAAAACATTAATGGTGATTATCATTCCTTAGAAGTTCCTGTGCAGCCCAAGTTGTTTGCAATTGGCTACTGACCTAAAGGTTGGGGGTTGGAACCTCCCCTGCAGAATCATGGAAGAAAGTCCTGGCAATTTGCTTCCCTAAAGATTACAGCCAAGAATACTCCATGGAACTGTTCCACTCTGTTAACACATGGGGTTGCCATGCTTCAGAATTGACTCCACAGTGATGTGTGTGTGTAGTGTTTTTTTGTTTTGTTTTGTTTTTTTTCCTTGTTTTTAATCACTCTTTCGTAGGGTTATAAGGAGCCTTGGTGGTGCAGTGTTAAGCACTAGGCTGCTAACTGAAAGGTTGGCAATTGGAACCCACCAGCTGCTCCGCAGGAAGAAGATGTGGCAGTCAGCTTCCCTAAAGATTTTGGCTTTGGAAACCCTATGGGGAAGTTCTACCCTGTTCTTTAGGGTCGCTATCAATTGGAATTGGTTCCACCTCAATGGGTTTGGTTTGGTAACGTTATGGGTGATTTTTACTTTCTTCCTTAACCTTTTTTCCCCTCGATCTCCATTTTCTACAAGTAACTTAGGTTACTTAATAATCAGAGACAAGTAAACTTTTTCCAGTATTAGGGAAAAGAACTTTGTTAACTAATTTAAACTGTTTTTAAAGAGAAATTTCTTCTTGTAGATCTAGCTCCTGGAAATTCGAACGACTGGATTTATGACCTGGGCATCAAATACTCATTTACAATTGAACTTCGTGATACAGGCAGATTTGGATTCTTGCTGCCTGAACGTTTCATCAAACCAACTTGCCAAGAAGCTCTTGCCGCTGTCTCTAAAATAGTCTGGCATGCCATCAGGAATGTTTAATGACCTTGATTTTATCACTCTGCTCCCATATTTTAATTTATTGATTCCAGCAAGACCAAATAATTGTGCCAGCTTCTTAAGTTTTATCAAGAGTTTTGTTACAAGATTTTGCCATTTCTTGGTTTTGTCAAAGAACAAAATAAATTCTTCCTTGAAATTAAGACAATGGTTCACATTTCTTTTCACTTTTTTTTTTTTTAACTGTAAGGACCTAGGTACTGACTTTTTTTTTTTTTTTTTTTACTTTGATTGAAGATGTTTGACTAACTATGCAAACAATTTTAATAAACAGCATCATACGAATCATTGTTTAAAGCTTAGAGACCCTAAGCAAAAGGAAAGATGGTCAGGAGTACCTCAAAGATTTGTTCCAAATTTTCAGCAAATTTCTGTTTGCGCCTTTAAAAACACAAACGTGCATTCCTTCTGCTCCACAATAGCCAATGGCCTACAAAAAGAGAGAAATGTTCAAAAATAGAACAAACGCCGGATCTGGTCCCGCTCGGTGTCTCAACAAGCACTGTTAAGCGAATGAATGACTGTAGTTATTTTCAATAAATGTGGCATTTTGCGCACCTACAATAACTGTTTATTGTACGAAATTACGTAATAAAGGAGAGAAACTCTTTCTCTCAATTTCACTTTTAATTGGGAGTCAAAAAGGTTCTCCGCGACACCCAGTTTCCTTTCACAAAGCACAGATACGGGATTTCAACTCCCGCTAATACTCTCGGTCCTCAGCGTCGACGCAACGTACCATTAAACGCGCGCTCTCTGCGCGGTGACGACTAATCTGGCGGCCGGAAGCTGCCTCGTTTACTTAGGGATAGGGTAATCCCCTGCCTTCCGTCCGGTATTTGAGTGGTTCTCGTAGCGCTCTGGTAGTCTTTTCGTTGACTTTTTTTTACTGTCCTGTCTCTCTTCATTCTTTTTCTTCCCACGTCCCGTTGTCGCCTGACCCTGGCGAAGTGGCAGGAGGGTTCTGTTTCTCAGTCTCCCTGGGGCCCCCTCAGTAGCCGAGGACCGGTTTCCTAGAGCCGCACGTGGGCACCTCCTTGTTTCCGTCCTCTCCCGGCCAGGCGCGGGACAGAGGGTCTCCTCCCCCGCTCCTTCGAGCGGTGGTGGTGTTGGTGCCTCGGGACTGCGCTTGCGAGATAAACTCGGGGCAGATGTAAGGGGTCTCTGAGTTCGTGTGGATATTTCAGGAAAAGGCGTTGGGTAAGCCCACCATCCCTACTTGGGTCACACCGGGATTTGGAGCTCTTCCTGAGCATCCTACCCTTAAATCTGCCGTAACTCCTTGTGCTCAGGCCTTGTTTCTCTCTCTCGCTCTGATTGTGGCGAATTTGTCTAGGGGACGGGTCGACTCAGGCAAAAGACTGCGACTGTCATTTGATGTGGGCTTGGGAACCCTTGAGCAGGATTCGCGTATGTATGCAAGAGTAAGGTCTTGGATTTAGAGATTTCCTCTTTCAGCATTCCAGACCTGTAATCGGTAAAAGGATCTTATTTTTGGTTGTTTTTGGTCTTGTTTATTTCCTGGCAGCGATAACTTAACCGATTTAGGGCGTGGGAGTTGATGAGTGCTATTTCCTCTTCACATCCCCTCGGTAATCACTTTTGTCAGTCATCTGTGAGAAACAGATGGTTGAATGAAGGAGCAGTGAAATGAAAGGAGAGGACCTGATGTTTAGTATTCTTTTTCTAAATAAAAACCCAAACCAGACTGTTAACATCGAGTCGATTCCAAATCATAGCGACGCTGTAGGACAGAGTAGAACTGCCCCATAGAATTTTCAAGGAGCAACTGGTGGATTCGAGCTGCTGGCCTTTTGGTTAGCAGCCAAAGGCTTAGCCACTGTGCCACCAGTGCCCTGCTCTTTCTAAATAGGCTAATATAAATTATATTGCTGGAAAAGTATTCAGAGTTGATACTACTTGAATGATACTGGTAGGATCTTGCTTGTGGAACATAACGTTTTAAGCTATTCAGTTACATTAGGAAGCTTCCGGATGATTTGAACTACCTTGAAAATTATGGGTGTATACAGTCTCTTAAGACTGTTGCATTTTTAAAAGAGGAATTTAAAAAGTTTAGAAGAGGTCTTCACACCTCACGTTTTCAAATTCCATGATACTGTTGAAGCAAAACCAAATGCTTATGCAGTGCCATCTGTGTGTCTATGGTGCGAGTTAGCAAGGTCTAGTTCTGTAATAGTCGATGCTACTGGCTTTAGTATCCAAACAGTTATATTTTAGAGATCTGTTTTTGAAGTTATTAATGAAATATTGAGATTATAATAAATGACAGTTTAAGGGAGGGACTACAAAAACTGATGGAGATGTATATCAGTTTGTGTCTGTAAAATTAGTTGCATCATGAAACTAAGATTTTCACTGCATCCATGTGGTAAGATAACAGTTTTATCAAATACATGTGTCTTTTAGGGTCGCTATGATTCAGAATCTACTCAAAGGCAATAGGTTTGCATTTTTTGGGTTTATTGAAGTCCTAGGTATTGGTAATTCTAACTGAACATTGTACATTTTAGGATGTGCAAACTCATTTTCATATCTGTAATATAGATTAAAAATATTAAAACATGGCAAGTGGATGCTATTAACTTTTTCTATACAAAATTATTAAAATTTAATAAAGCGTCAATATTTATAATATGTATTGCTTTTTATATGTAGAAATTGTTTAACTTATGTTTGGAGAATTGGTTTTCAGTGGATGTTAGTGTTTCCTGTCTTCCCTGCTTCAACCCATATCATATAGAGTTGGAGTCATTTTGGCAGATATTTGTTAACAGCTGAGATATTAACTGGTGTTGATATTACAGTGTCTTTTATTCTCTTCTGGTAGTTTTGTATTTTGCAGTTCTGTGTACTTCACTTCATACTAGTTTCCAGCATGGGATATTCTTTGTGTACACACAATCCTTTAAATAAGTTTTTTTTTTTTAAACTTTATTTTATTGTACTTTAAGTGAAACTTTACAGTTTGTCTCTCATACAAATAATTTATACATATATTGTTATGTGATCCTAATTACTCTCCCTATACTGTGACAGCACACTCCTTCTTTCCACCCTTGATTTCCCATGTCCATTCAACCACCTCCTGACCCTGTCTGCCTTCTCATCTAACCTCCGGACAGGAGTTGCCCATTTGGTCTCGTGTATCTACTTGAGCTAAGAAGCACGCTCTTCATGAGTATCATTTTATGTCCCATAGTTCAGTCTAATCTTCGAAGAGTTGGCTTTGGGAATGGTTTTAGTGCTGCGTTGACAGAGAATCCGGGGGCCATGCTTTCTGGGGTTCCTCCAGTCTCAGACCATTAAGTCTTGTCTTTTCACTGTAATTTGAGTTCTGCACCCCACTTTTCTCCTGCTCCAACAGGGACTCTGTTGTGTTCCCCATCAGGGCGATCATTGCTAGTAGCCAATCACCATCTAGTTCTTCTGGTCTCAGGCTGTTGCAGTCTCTGGTTTATGTGGCCCTTTCTGTCTCTTGGGCTAATGCTTTCCTTGTGACTTTGATGTTCTTCATTCTCCTTTACTCCCGGTGGGTTGGGACCAATCAATACATCTTAGATGGCCGCTTGCTAGCTTTTATGACCCCAGATACCACTTAACAAAGTGGGATGCAGAACATTTCCTTAATAAACTTTGTTATGCTAATTGACCTAGACGTCCCCTGAAAGCATTGTCCCCAGACCTCCGCTCCTGCTACTCTGTCCCTTGAAGTGTTTGGTTGTATTCAGGATACTTCTTATCTTTAAACAAGTTATTGTGTACACAGGTGCTACAGTATTGCTCATAGCTGTGTAGTCAGTTGTGTCAGTTCTGTTGCAAGATCAGTTTGGAATTGATTCACTAGTTATAGATAAGCAATCTAGAAGGTTGTTTTAGAAAATCCTTTTTAATAAACTCTTCAAAACTATGCATCATAAACTTATCTATTTTTTCTTTTGAAACTATGAAATATAAATGTGAGAAGAGTTTTATTATTTTTTTAAGTATAACTGTTATTCTTTGAAATTCAATGGGTAAGGATTTATTCTACTAGTTAGTACATTAATGTAGTTTTAATTATTTAAAAATTTCCTGGTGTTATACTGCTGCTGTATAAAATAAGTAATAGAAGGTCATCCAGATTAAAGTGGGTTATGCTTTCATTTATGCTGCAGGAAGATGAGACCTTAGAAGGATCAAGTGAAGATACTAGAACTGATAAATATTTTACTCCCAAGATTTTAGTCATTAGGCTTCAGGAGTAATTAATTATCCAAAAAAGAGGCCCCTGTATATTTCTCTTTTTTCAGCCATATTTATATTGTGAAGCTTTGAGTAGATTGTGATATTCTAATTTCCCATTTATTAAGACACTCTTTCCTGATATGAACAGGCACTTCACCAAAGAAGACATTGAGGCGGTTAACAGACACATGAAGAAATGCTCATGATCATTAGCCATTAGAGAAATGCAAATCAAATCTACAATGAGATTCCATCTCACCCCAGGAAGGCTAGCATTAATCCAAAAAACACAAAATAATAAATGTTGGAGAGGTTGTGGAGAGACTGGAACACTTATACACTGTTGGTGGGAATGTAAAATGGTACAACCACTTTGGGAATTGATTTGGTGCTTCCTTAAAAAGCTAGAAATAGAAGTACCATACAATCCAGAAGTCCCACTGCTTGGAATATATCCTAGAGAAATAAGAGCTATCACACGAATAGAAATATGCACACCGGTGTTCATTGCAGCACTGTTCACAGCAAAAAGATGGAAACAACCTAGGTGCCCGTCAGTGGACGAAGGGGTAAACAAATTATGGTATATTCACACAGTGAAATAACTATGCAACGATAAAGAACAACGATGAATCTGTGTGATATAACATGGAGGAATCTGTAAGGTATTATGCTGAGTGGATTTAGTCAGTGGCAAAAGGACAAATATTGTATAAGACCACTATTATAAGAACTCAAGAAAAGGTTTAAACACAGAAGAAAACATTCTTTGATGGTTACGAGGGTGCGTAGAGAGGGGGAGAGGTATTCACCAACTAGATGGTAGACAAGAATTACTTAGATGAAGGGAAGGACAACACACACTACAGGGGAAGAGAGTAAAACTGGACTAAACCAAAGCTAAGAAGTTTCCTGAATAAAGCCAAACACTTTGAGGGACAGAGTAGCAGGGGTGGGGGTCTGGGGACTATGGTTTTAGGGGACATCTAGGTCAATTGGCATAACAAAGCTTATAAAAAACTGTTTTGCATCCGACTTGGTGAGTGGTCTAGTGTATTAAAACCTAGCAAGCTGCCTTCTAAGATGCATCATTTGTTCCCAACCCACCTGCAGTAAAGGAGAATGAAGAACACCAGCGTCACAAGGAAAATATTAGCCCAAGAGACAAAAAGGACCACATAAACCAGAGACTTCATCAGCCTGAGACCAGAAGAACTAGATTGTGCCCGGCTACCACCAGTGACTGCACTGACAGGGAGCACAACAGAGAGTCACTAACAGAACAGCAGAAAAGTGGGATACAGAACTCAAATTCTAGTAAAAAGACCAGACAATGGTCTGACTGAGACTGGAGGGACCCTGGAAGACATGGCCCCCGCACTCTCTGTTAGCCCAAAACTAAAGCTATTCCTGAAGCCAAGTCTTCAGACAAAGATTAGACTAGACTATGGGACATAAAATGATACTCGTGAAGAGTGTCCTTCTTAGCTCAGGTAGATACATGAGACTAAACGGGCAGCTCCTGTCCAGAGGTGAGATGAGAAGGCGGACAGGGTCAGGAGCTGGTTGAATGGACATGGGAAATCGAGTGGAAAGGAGGAGTGTGCTGTCACAGTATAGGGAGAGTAACTATGGTCACATAACAATGTATCAATTTTTCTATGAAAAACCAACTTGAATTGTAACTATCACTTAAAGCACAATAATAAAAGAAGAATGAAGAGGAAGAAAAGTATTCTAAATAAAAATAAAGAATTGAGCCTAGGGTATACTGGAGAAAAAAGAAGACTCCCTTTTCCTACGTCTTTAAGAGATTCAAGCTTTATGCCCCGAGTTTGTTTGTTTTTTTTTTTTTAATTTAAAAGAAATAACAAAAACTTCAGATATTTGTATATCTGTAAGGAAAAATAGAAGAATGACTAAGTGGACTTTGACCAGTGTCACTCTGGCTCTAATAGCGCTGCTGTTTGGGAAAGAAATGAAGACGTGACTGAAGTGTGATAGTGTAATGGCAACTTAAACCAAAGAATAATGGGAGTACAATTAATTTGAAACCAAAAATGGGGAACAGCCCTTCAAAGAAGAGTTAACTAAATTACTACATTTTTGGTGTAACCTCAATTTATAATCTCTCTGATAGGGAAGACTTTAGCATTTACATTTTTATTTTGTTTTATTGTTTTTTACTTTTCCCATGTACTTTGAAACAATTACTTATTGAAGCCTGTTCAGATATTAACTGAAATTTTTTTTCCTCAGATTTACTTTTTATTCTTTTGTGATGTTTATCTTCCTTCATGAAACTAAATTTTTAAGTAGGATTTAACGTTCTAACTAAGTCACATTAGGTGGCAACATAGTTTTAAATTAATAATGTAAAAGGAAATTTCTTCGGTATAGTGTAGATTGTGTGTGTATATTGAAGTAAATAGGATTTTAAAAAGGTATATGTTGTGTTTGCACACAAAAAGCATTTTGTTTATGCAAAATCATGAATATTATGTTTTAGTAATAACACTGTAGTTAACTTTTTATTGTTGAATTGTCACCAGAGGTAGAATTTCCCAGATGGATGAATTCAGAATTCTAACTCCTTTTTAGTTAGAAAATGTCAATTCCTCCTTTTTACCTCTTTGCCTCAGATTCTTTTTTTTCCCCCCTCCCTGTCTAGGACCTCTGTATAACCTAGACCTGGTACCTGGTTGTAGTGCCATTTCAGGGCAAAGTGTGATACTGTTGGACTTAGAAAAAACGGAGAGTACATCTTTACTTCATTACATTTCTTCCCTAACTTGGAAGACTCAACAGCAGTTGGAAATAAAAGTCCTTGGGTAATCACTATGTAGGTGAATCTTGGATAGTTCTTGATGTCACCTGTAAGAGCAACTTTGTTTCTGTGGGAAGCAACTTTCTTGATCCAGTTTAGAAGGAAAGGTGTAGGCTTGGATTGTCACTCCTCACTTGATTGTCTTTGACATAGCAGTCAAATCCCTTTGAAATCTTCAAAGCCTACATCAGGGATCTACGATTAGTGCAAGACTATGAGACCATGCTTTCCAGCAGTAGAACAGGGGAGAAGAGGAGTGCTGATCCAAGCAACAGGCAGCAGAACAGGAAGAGAAGCAGTGGGGTTAATACCTAGGGCCCTCAGAAAACCAAGCAAGAAGATAATAGATGACCAGTGTTTTAAGTACAATAATAAATAACTGTACAACCACCATTGATTTTTCTGGAGGTGTGTGTGTTGGGAGTAGGGCTGTAGGGGGACAGAACTAACTCATTTCCATTGGTAGCAGAGGGAAAGATGTAAGGTTAGTGTTAGTCTCTTTCAAGCATTGTGGTGGATGGTTTGCCTGTTTTCTAAGTTCTTGATAACTAGTTAATAAGAAACTTTTGAAATCTATTCAATTTTAAGTTTATTAATAAATGTTTTTAGGATTGAACTCATGGCTAGGATTACCATGTATATCCGTAATTCTAAAATTTGTAGTTACCTAAAATGCCTAAAATACCTAAAAATTTTGTTTTTCTAACTTTTCCTATGTACTTTGTGACACATTTATTTCTTATTGAATCCTACTCAAATACAAATTAACCATAGTTCTACACTTTGTAGATCTTTCTCAGCTCTTCTCTTGGCTTTCAGATCTTTATGTTCAGTGAATATAATGGACACGTGACACTTTACCACCTCTTCTGCTAAAGTGCACATTTGGGCTGAGAATGTGGCCCAGAAATGTTAAATCAAAGGTTAACTTATAATGCTAATATTAGTATATAGGGTTGGCTGTATAGCTCCTCACTTGGAGAACATAAGTGATTTTATGTTGAAGCAACTCTCGTTCATTTATGTGACATCCTATGCAAATTTTTTTAATTGTAATTTAAAGTTATTTTCTAACTTGTTTGAATCATTAAAATTAATCACAAGGGTTGGGCCAAGATGGTGGAGTAGTCACATGCTTTCAACGTTCCCTCTTGCAACAAAGACCCAAAAAATAAGTGAATTGATTATATGTATATAATAATCTAGCAGCCCTGAACATCAAAGGCAAAGTTGAGGAACCGGACTGAGTGGCAGAGGGAGGGAGACACTGTTCGGAAGCATCGAGGAGTTGCGAGACCTGACCCAGGGAGAGCCTGAGCCCTTCAGCCTGGATCAGCTCGAGGGTGAGCAGTGAGGCAGGCAAACAGTGGTACTTGGGAGGCGTTTTCCGCACCAGGAGAGACCCAGCAGCAGAGAGTCAATTCAGCAGTCCAGAACCAGTGAGAAGCAACCCTCAATGGGCAAAAGATACGTTCTTGCATCTAGCCTACCATGTGGATCAAAAGTGCCCCTTAGGGAAAAACCTCCCCCATTTACCTCCCCACTCCCTGCTCTGCACTGGGTCCCAGACTGGCTTCAGCAATTACTGAGTCCCCTGGGCTGGAAGTAGGACCCGTCACGCACCCTGAGGCATTCTCCTGGCCTTGGAGCATGAACATATTAACAAATGGGAAAAAATAATCTACCAGCTCCCCTAAGCCTGCAACCCAGGGTAGGCACGGCTCCTTTGCCTAGGCACAGGCATAAGGGATCCATGGACTTTGAGTGCCTTTCCCCCTGCATAGACTTCTGTGGGCCCATTTCAACAGCGTAGGCCTTCATTACTTCAGTACAACAGGGTATATACCTGAAGTCTAACTTCAGCTCTTTCAACTATGAAGTGACAAGTTTTTGACATTTGACACTGCTTTGCCCATTAAGCAGGGTCTTCACCCACCCACATCAGGGGCCTGAGGAATGATGGCTCCATCCATGCCACCTAGCCACCTACAGTAGGGACCCATGAATAAGAGGTGCTCTCCAGTCCTTACAGCCAACAGCATTAGGTGCTCAGTGCGCCTGCAAAACCCACTGACCTACGCACTCTAGGGAACAGGGACACTCCTTCCTATTGGACACACGGGGGTGGCTGTCAGCCCCCTGCCTTGCTCAGCATGTGTCCCCCTGCTGCAGCCAGATGCCTGTGCCTACACCAATCACCCATGCCTGTCTAGAACTGTAGGTGAGAGCCTACACCACACACTTGGTGACCGACTACCTGGACACCTGAGCTGAATCCATACAGGAGAGGTGGGCAGACTCCTGGGCTCACGTACTTAGTGGCAGGTCCGGCCACCTGGGAGCAGGACATTGGAGCTTCAAGGGTGCTGGTAAGTGGGTTAGCTCACATGAGCCTCCTATTTGGGCATATCAAAAGAAAACAAGAAGGACACACTAAGCAAACATAAATAAAATAACTTAATGGCTCAGAGACAATAGTCAGTATCCAGTCACATAAAGAGGCAGTCCATGATGGCTTAACGAAGCTCCCAAAGTAAATCTAGAAATTTTCCAGATGAAGAAAATTTCTTGGAATTACAGGAGGCAGAATACAAAAGATTAATATACAGAACTCTTCAAGTGATTAAAAAGTAAATTAATCAAAATGCAGAACATGCAATACAGAAAATTAAAAAGAGGAGCATAATGACAAATTTAATGAGGTGCAAGAACCCATAGAGAGGCAGCAATCAAATCCAGAAGATTAACAATAGAATTTCAGAATTAGACAATAGAAAGTCATAAGAGCAGAATAGAGGCAATGGAAGTCAGAATTAGTGAGACTGAAGATAAAGCACTTGACACCAACTTATTTGAGGAAAAATCAGATAAAAATTTTAAAAACTGAAGAAACTTAAAAATTATGTGAGACACTATCAAGAGGAATAACCTATGAGTGATTGGAGTACCAGAACGGGGGGGATAACAGAAAATAGAAGAATTGTTGGCAGGAAACTTCCCTGATATCGTAAAAGATAAGACATCTATCCAAGATGCCTTCAAACCCCACATAAGGTAGATCCCAAAAGAAAGTCACCAAGACATATAATCAAACTTGCCAAAACCAAAGACAGAGAATTTTAAAGAGCGGCGAGAGATAAATGAAAGGTCATCTACAAGGGAGAGTCAATAAGAATAAGCTCAGACTACTCAGAAACCATGCAGGCAAGAAGGCAATGGGATGACATATATAAAGCCTTGAAGGAAAAAAACTGCCTGCTAAGAATTGTATACCCAGCAAAACTCTGGCCAAATTAGGGCATTTCCAGATAAACAGAAGTTTTAGGGAATTTGCAAAAACCAAGCCAAAATTACAAGAAATACTAAAGGGACTCCTCTGGTTAGAAAATCAGTAACATCAGATAACAACCCAAGACTAGAACACAGAACAGAGTAACCAGATATCAACCCAGATGCGGAAGCCACAAAAATAATTCAAAGGTAAAACACTGAAAATAGGGAAACTGCTGTCAACATGTAAAAGATGACAACATTAAAACAAAAAAGAGGGACTTAAAAAATGTAGACATAGATTTTTCATATGGAGAGGAAGTCAAGGTAATATAAAGAAATGAAAGACTGGTATAAACTTAGAAAAATAGGGGTAAATACTAAGGTAACCACAAAGGAAACTCACAGTCCTACATGCCAAAATAAAAAACAACAAAGATATAAAGACTCAGCAAATACAAAATCAACAACAATGAGAAAGATGAAAAGGAAAAGCATAAAGAAAAATGACTCAGCACAGAAAATTAAGTGGAACGAAGAAACTGAACAACACACAAAAAAGACATCAAAATGATAGCACTAAACTCATACCTATCAATAAATACGCTGAATGTAAATGGACTAGATGGACCAATAAAGAGACAGAGAGTGTCAGAATGGATAAAAAAAAAAACATGATCCATCTACATGCTGCCTACAACAGACACACCTTAGACTTGAAGACACAAACAAACTAAAAGGATGGAAAAAAATACATCAAGCAAACCACTCAAAACAGAGCAGTAGTGGCAATATTAATCTCTGACAAAACAGACTGTAAAGTACAATCGACCACAAAGGATAAGGAAGGACACTTGTCTTAGTCATCTAGTGCTGCTATAACAGAAATACCACAGGTGGATGGCTTTAACAAAGAGTAGTTTCTTACAGTAAAATAGGCTAAAAGTCCAAATTCAGGGTGTCAGCTCCAGGGGAAGTCTTCCTCTCTCTGTCGGCCTTCTCGTCAGTGTTCCCCCAGAATAGGAGCTTCTCTGGGCAGGGACCCTGGTCCAAAGGACACGATCCACTCCCAGCACTGCTTTCTTGATGGTATGAGGTCCCCAACTCTCTACTTGCTTCCCTTTCCTTTTATCTCTTGAGATATAAAAGGTGGTGTAAGCCCCACCCCAGGGAAACAACCTTTACATTGGATCAGGGATGTGACCTGGGTAAGGGTGGTGTTACAATCCCACCCGGATCCTCTTTAACATGAAATTACAATCACAAAACGGAGGCCAACCACACGATTCTGGGAATCATTGCCCAGCCAAATTGATACACACATTTTCTGGGGGACATAATTCAATCCATGACAACACTAGATAATGATTAAAGGGTCAATACAGCAGGAGAACATAACTATAATAAATATTTATGCACCCAATGACAGGGTTCCAAAATACATAAAACAAACTGTAGACAGCTCCACAATAATAGTAGGAGTCTTCAACACACCACTTTCGGAGAAGGACAGACCATCGAAAAGAAGCTCAACAAAGACACGGAAAATCTAAATGCTACAGTCAACCAACTTGATCTCATAAATATACCACTCTACCCAACAGCAGCCAAGTATACTTTCTTTTCCAATGCACATGGAACACTGTCTAGAATAGACCACATATTAGCCCATAAAGCAAGCCTTAACAGAATCCAAACCACTGAAATATTACAAAGCATCTTTTCTGACCATAAAGCCCTTAAAGTGGAAATCAATAACAGAAAAAGCAAGGGAAAAAAATCAAATACATGGTAACTGAACAACACCTTTCTCAAAAATTACTGGGTTATAGAAGAAATTAAGGATGAAATAAAGAAATTCATAGACTCAAACGAGAATGACAATACATCCTACCAGAACCTTTGGGACACAGCAAAAGCAGTGCTCAGAGGTGAGTTTATAGCAAAAAAAAAAAAAAAAAAATGCACACATTTAAAAAGAAAGGATCAAAATGAAAACATTAACCCTACAATTTGAACAAGTAAAAAGAGAACAGCAAAAGGAGCCCTTGGGTGCCAGAAGAAAGGAAATAATAAGAGTTAGAGCTGAATTAAATGAAATAGAGAAGAGAAAAACAATTGAAAGAGTTAACAAGATCAAAAGCTGGTTCTTTGAAAAGACCAACAAAATTGATAAACCACCGGCCAAAGTGACAAAAACGGGAGAGGAAGCAAATAGCCTGTATAAGATATGAGACGGGTGATATCACAACAGACCCAACTGAAATTAAAAGAATCATAACAATATGATGAAACATTGTACTCTAACAACTTTGAAAACCTACAGGAAATGGACAAATTTCTAGAAATGCACTACATACCTAAACTAACACAAACAGAAGTAGAACAACTAAATAAACCCATAACAAAAGAAGATTGAAAAGTTAATTTAAAAACTCCCAACAAAAATAAGCCCTGGCCCGGATGGCTTCACTGGAAACTTCTACCAAACTTTCAGAGAAGAGTTAACACCACTACTACTAAAGGTATTTCAGAGCATAGAAAAGGATAGAATACTCCCAAACTCATTCTATGAAGCCAGCATGACCCTGATACCAAAATCAGGTAAAGACACCACAGAAAAAGAAAATTACAGACCAATATCCCTCATGAACATAGACACAAAAATCCTCAACAAAATTCTAGCCAATAGAATTAAGCAACATATCAAAAAATAATTCACCATGATCAAGTGGGATTTATACCATGTATGCAGGGATGGTTCAACATTAGAAAAACAATCAATGTAATCCATCACATAGATAATATAGAAGACAAGAACCACATGATCATATCAATTGATGCAGAAGTCATTTGACAAAAGTCCAACACCCATTCATGATAAAAACTCTCAACAGAATAGGCATAGAAGGGAAATTCCTCTACATAATTAAGGGCATTTATACAAAGCCAACAGCCAAGATCATCCTAAATGGAGAGACTTTGAAAGCATTCCCCTTGAGAACCGGAACCAGACAAGGATGCCCTTTATCACCACTCTTACTCAACATTGTGCTGGAGGTCCTAGCCAGAGCAGTTAGGCTAGAAAAAGAAATAAACGGTGTCCAGATTGGTAGGGAAGAAGTCAAAGTATCTCTATTTGCAGATGATATGATCTTATACACAGAAAACCCCGAAGAATCCACAAAAAAACTACTGGAACTAATAGAAGATTTCAGCGAAGTTTCAGGATACAAGATGAACATACAAAAATCAGTTGGATTCCTTTACACCAACAAAGAGCACCTTGAAGAGGAAATCACCAAATCAATACCATTTACAATAGTCCCCAAGAAGATAAAATACTTAGGAATAAACCTAACCAGAGACGTAAAAGAACTATACAATGAAAACTACAAGACAGTACTGCAAGAAACCAAAAGAGGCCTGCATAAGTGGAAAAACATACCTTGCGCATGGTTAGGAAGACTCAACATTGTGAAAATGTCAATTCTACTCAAGGTGATCTACAGATACAATGCAATCCCGACCCAGATTCCAATGTCATTTTGTAATGAGATGGAGAAACAAATCACCAACTTCATATGGAAAGGGAAGAGGCACCGGATAACTAAAGCTTTACTCAAGAAGAAGAACAAAGTTGGAGGCCTTACACTACCTGATTTTAGAAACTGTTATACTGCCATGGCAGTCAAAACAGCCTAGTACTGGCACAACAACACATACATAGACCAATGGAACAGAATTGAGAATCAAGACAAATTCATCCACCTATGACCAGCTGATACTTGACAAAGGCCCAAAGTCCATTAATTGGAGAAAACACAGTCTTTAACAAATGGTGCTGGCATAACTGGATAGCCATCTGCAAAAAACTGAAACAAGACCCATACCTCACACCAACCACAACAACTAACTCAAGATGGATCAAAGACCTAAATATAAAATTGAAAACGATAAAGGTCATGGAAGAAAAAATAGGGACAATGCTAGGAGCCCTAATGCATGGCATAAACAGAATACTAACCATAAGTAACAATGCACAAGCACCAGAAGAGAGACTTGAAAACTGGGAGTTCCTAAAAATCAAACACTTATGCTCATCAAAAGACTTCACCAAAAGAGTAAAAAGACAACCTACAGACTGGGAAAGAATTTTTGCCTATGATAAATCTGATCAGTGGCTAATCTCTAAAATCTACAAGATACTGCAAAACCTCAACAACAAAGAGACATAACCCAATTAAAAAATGGGCAAACGGTATGAACAGGCACTTTGCCAGCGAAGATACTCAGGTGTCTAACAGACACATTAAGAAATGCTCACAATCATTAGCCATTAGAGAAATGCAGATTAAAACTACAATGAGATATCATCTCACCCCAACAAGGCTAGGATTAATCAAAAAAACACACACAAAATAGTAAATGCTGGAGAGGTTGTGGGGAGACTGGAACACTTATACACTGTTGGTGGGAATGTAAAATGTATAACCACTTTGGAAATTGATTTTGCACTTCCTTAAAAAGCTAGAAATAGAAGTACCATACAATCCAGCAATCCCAATCCTAAGAATATAAGAAGACCTGCCACACGAATAGATACATGCACACCCATGTTCATTACAGCACTGTTCACAATAGCAAAAAGATGGAAACAACCTAGGTGCCTATCAACATGTGAATGGATAAACAAATTATGGTATATCCACACAATGGTATACTATGCAACGATAAAGAACCATGATAAAGCTGTGAAACATAACATGGAGGAATCTGGAGGGCATTATGCTGAGTGAATTTAGTCAGTCACAGAAGGACAAATATTGTATAAGACCACTATTATAAGAACTCAAGAAAAGGTTTAAACACAGAAGAAAACATTCTTTGATGGTTACGAAGGTGGGGAGTGAGGGTGAGGCTTATTCACTAACTAGATAGTAGACAAGAATTATCTTAGGTGAAGGGAAGGACAGCACACACTACAGGGGAAGTCAGCACAACTGGACTAAACCAAAGCTAAGAAGTTTCCTGAATATAGTCAAACACTTCGAGGGACAGAGTAGCAGGGGTAGGGGTCTGGGGACCATGCTTTCAGGGGACATCTAGGTCAGTTGGCGTAACAACAAAGTTTATTAAGAAAATATTCTGCTTCCTACTTTGGTGAGTGGCATCTCGGGTCTTAAAAGCTTGCAAGTGGCCATTTAAGATGCATCAGTTAGTCCCAACCACCTGGTGTAAAGGAGAATGAAGAACACCAAAGACACAAGGAAAGTATTAGGCCAGGAGACAGAAAGGGCCACATATACCAGAGACTTCATCAGCCTGAGACCAGAAGAACTAGATGATACCTGGCTACCACCAATGACCGCCCTGACAGGGAACACATCAGAGAGTCCCTGATGGAGCAGGAGAAAGGTAGGGTGCAGAAGTCAAATTCTAGTAAAAAGACCAGGCTTAGTGGTCTGATTGAGACTGGAGGACCCCCAGAAAGCATGGCCCCAGAATTCTCTTTCAGGCCAGAAATAAAACAGTTTCTGAGGCCAGCTGTTCAGACAAAGATTGGACTGGTCCGTGGAATATAAAATGATACTCGTGCTTCTTAGCTCAAGTAGATACATGCGACTAAATGGGCAGCTTCTCTCCAGAGATGAGACGAGAAGGCAAGGAGGGTTAGGAGCTGGTTAGATGGACATGGGAAATCAGTTGTGGAAAGGAGTGTGCTGTCACAGTATAGGGTGAGCAGTTAGGGCCACATAACAATGTATGTATAAATTTTTGTATAAGAGACTGGCTCGAAATGTAAGCTTTCCCTTAAGCTACAACAATAAAAAAAAAAAAAAAGACGGAGATATGAGACAGATAGAGGAGGAGAAGACAGACACACAGAAGAGAAGGCAGTGTGAAGATGGAGACAGACTGGGTCCTGCATCTGCAAGCCCAGGAATGTCAGCAGCCAGGAGAGCAGCTTGGAACAGTCTCCCTCGGAGCCTCCAGAAGGAGCCAACTTTGCTGAAGCCCTGATTTTGGACTTCTGGCCTCCAGTTTGTGGAAATTTGTCACAGTAGCCACAGGAAACTAAGACAGCCCTGAATTTTCTATTGCACTGTCAAATCAGACAAGGTAAACTGAGCTTCCAGTCCTCAGGCAACAGGGTACCACACAGGGAAAAAGGCACTCGGCGTCCATCCATCTACAACTTTCCAGCTCTTCCAGATTACTTCTGAGGGTTACAGATTACGTTCATGATTTCAGCTCATAAAGTATACCAGCTAACTCAGGATATTGAAAGCGAAATTAAGAATAAGGAAAACTTGTGCAGGTTCCTGGTGGAGTCAACATGGAACTGCAGGCCTGATGAGCCCTTCTTCTGAGAGTCTGAGAGCCATTTGCCTGAGAATGGTCACCTGGAGAGGGCAGAGGCCAGTCCTGTGGACTTGGCTTCAACCACCTCCACTGTCTAGTGAGGACTCCAGGAGCAAGCACATCACAGGCAAATGTGGGGACAGCAGATTCAGAGGAGGGCTCACTGCCAAGTAAAGACTCAGTCAACAGAAAGGAAATACTTACAAAAAATAAAAAAGGAAGCTTGAAATATTTTCCCTGTATTTCCTGCTTATGCAAATCATGGATGTCTCCAAGCCTAGTTCAAGAGTTACACATAGGTCCATAGCACCTTCTCTGATCACACCAGAGAAAACAGACATGTCCTTCAACAGATACGTCTCTCATCAGAAGGAGTGCGGTCATTATTGTTTCTACAATTCATTTGTGTGGAAAGAAGAAGGCTTGTGCTCTCACCTGATCTGAGTTTGGATTCCGGCTCAGCCACTTGCTTGCTGCATGCCCTTGACTTCTCCAGACCTCAGCTTTTTCATCTGTGAAATAGCGCCAACACTATCTTGCAGAGATGTGGCAAAGATTACAAATGAAAGTGCCCAGACTACAGCTTGTATATAACAGATTGCATTTCACATTGTTTACATCACTCATCAATTTTTAGCTAGTCTTCCCAGCTACACTCTAACGTGAAGTCTAGGAAATCCATCTGTCAGTACTGTGGTGGCTTCTATGTTGCTATGATGCTGGAAGCTATGGCACTGGTATTTCAAAGGAGCCCTGGTGGTGTAAAAGTTAAGCGCTCAGCTGCTAACAGAAAGGTTGGCAGTTCGAACTCACCCAGTGTCTCCACAGGAGAAAGACCTGGCAGTCTGCTCCCATAAAGATTGTCAAATGGTGACACCATGAGCCAGAATCGACTCAACTACACCCAACAACAACAGCAGTGTCATCCAGCGTGGACGTGTTTCATCAGAGCTTTTAGACTAAGACACACTAGGAAGAAAAGCCTGGTGATCTACATCCAGAAAGTAGCCAATGAAAGCCCTGTGGATCACAATATTGTCCGGTATAGTCCTGGAAGATGAATCCCCCAGGTTAGAAGGCACTCGAAATACATAATGGCTACAACAATGGACTTGAGCATACCAACGATGATGAAGCTGGTGCAGAACTGGGCAATGTTTCATTCTGTGGTATATGTGGTCACCATGATTTGAAGCCAACTTGACAGTCACTAACAATGACAGCATAATTAGTTCACTGGATAATGACATACTGAGATTCCTAAACAGCTGGGACTGATTCACAAAGGCTGGATGTGTGGGGACAAGTGTACTACAGGACTCAGTGGGCATGGTCCCACCTGTATCAGGAAAGGAGGTGGGTCTAACTGTCACAATGATGGCCATAGTCATGGATGACTAGAGCGGTATGACCTTTCATGGGAATAGTAGAGTATGCTGCCTAGCACAAAGATAACATGCTAACCAACCCTGGTTTGTGATCCAGCTAATGTGCACAGCACGACCATTTCAGAAACTACTGGTACACTTACTTGCATTTCACATTTCAGCATACAGACCAATTTCCATCTTGGACTGGTTCCTACGTCTCTGAAACCAAAGAGGGAATAAGCTCATTTTTCACGGCTCTAATTTATAATCATTTTGCCAGAGTTCATACAGACGGAATTTACGTCAAAGTGATTTACTCATGCAGCACCAAGTAAGGAAAATACTCGTGCCATGGATGAAAATAGATTGCTCAGTGACACTTTGTTAAGACCTACTGTGCAGCAGACACCGAGCTAAAGATATGAGAAACTCCCATAAGAAACTCCAGATATATTCCCTGTCCTCATGGAGCTAACAGTCTGTAGAAAAAAACAAAATGAAAAAATGGTCACATTTAGACAAAGAGCAGCAAGTTCATTTTTACCTAAAGTAAATGGCTACATCAGTCATCATGGAGTGATGGGGAAAAAAGCACCCTACTGAACACCCCAGACAAAAATGATTTAGCAACATGGAGTATTAGCTGCAAGCGATCTCCCAGTGACATTTTTAACTGTGGACTATTTTGGAGCTGCCTATCAGTTTGAAGGCAAATAAAATGAGAACAGGATACTCTCATATTCCAGAGGAAAAATATATCACCAAAGGCAGGTGTTTGGGGCAAAAAGAGAACACCCAAGGCATCGTGAGCATGAAGGTCCATGATCACAGCCAAGAAGACTAATCTAGCAGCAACACAAGGATGGACTAGAGGGAGGCAGGCATACCGGAAGGGAGCCCAGGCAAGTGACAGTTCTTCTGAGCCAGCTCGAAACAGATATCACACGATGACAAATGTACTCAATTTGGGTTACTAATGAGAACAATATTTAGAGCCAGGTGGCTTTTTAAATGGTCACCCACAGGTCATGATTGTTTGTAATTGCATATTCAATTACATAGTTACATATTATGTTAATTAACTATAATGTATTCAAGACAATAAAATTGGTCATCCTACTGTAAAAAAAATTACTATTGCATTAAAGTAATGATTATATGTTATATTAAAGAAGAAAAAGAATATAAATTTTCCTGGGTTAAAACTACTGTGTTGTATCATTTCATATTCTTTTTGGTTTATCATCTTTGTTCATTTGTCAAATGTTGTCTGTATTCTTTAGATCCTTTAAAAATGTAACCTGAAAAGAAGTGTAAGTATTGTTTATCACTGTTTTTTTAAATTTTGTTTTATAAACTATGGTTTAATTTTCTTTCAAGTGATATACCTTAGCCCTGAAATCATATAAAAGAGCATTTGTGATCTTTATACTGTTCTATGTAAAATAGAGCTTTTAGTTCTTTAGCTGCCATGGTTCATTCTATTAATTTTTGACTACTAATAAGACTTGAACTAATATTTTAGATTGTATGTAGTGTTATATAGTTAGGTCTTTTTTCTTTCCCTTAGGCCAAGTCCTACCCACATCCCACTGTAGTTACGCTCTAGATTCTATCTTGGTCTAGTGTAATTTGGGTTTTTGATGTATTTTTATTTACTCTTTTGATATTTATATTATTTGTCTTTCTTTTCTTGTCATTAATATGCTAAAATAGCCTGCTTCTTAGCACCTTTGACTTTTATGTCACTGTAGCACAGACTATAGAAATGCCTTGACATTTTCTAGTCCCACAGTCTGTCTTATTTTGAAAGGTAGTCATTTTATCTGAAAGTGATTTTTTTCCTATTACTGGAAAATAAACATCTTGATTCAATTGCATTTCTTCGACCTCTGTAAGACAAAGAAAATGTTTCAGTGGCATTCATTTTCTCCCAAGCTGATTTTTCAGTTATTAATGTTGACAGTTAAACTGTATAAATCATCATTTCTGCCATCAGTAAAATTCCCACCTGATTTCATTTTCCCATTTTCTTTGACCTAGTACACTTTTCTAAAGTTAAATGGTTAATGGAGAATGATAGCATAACTTTTACTTAAGGATAGAGTTAATAAATCTTGAAAGAAGTTTTATAAATAACTTCTAAACATTTTATATTGTCTTTTCTGAGGTTGAATGTACAATGAAAACTTTACTGTGTAAGTGGAATCTTATTTGTTCACTCTGCAGATTTCAAAGTTGTTATAGATTTACTAATAAAGCATATTGTAAAATATCCTTCTGTTCATCTGACATCTCCTATGTCTTTTTCTTTCAAGGAAAATATCTTGTAATTTTATAGCATAGTAATTTTTTCTGCTTGTAAGTTATGGACTCAGTTATTCAAAACTGAAGAATTGTACAGGTTTGCCTCTCTCTCTTTTGGTTAAAGTAGTCCAAAATGTCAAAAATTAGAAGGAAAGTCACAGTGGAAAATACCAAGACCATATCTGATAGCACATCTCGAAGACCCAGTGTATTTGAAAGGCTTGGACCCAGCACTGGCAGTACAGCAGAGGTGAATTGGCACTAATACAGCCCCAGGAGTTGTCTTGGAGTACAATCATGGAAATACTGATTTGTATCATAAAAGTGAACAAGTTGCCTTATTCTAGGGTTATTGATCAGAAAATTTTAAAAACTGTGTTTTGTAAAAAGGAGTGAAAGGGTTTATGGGGTTTTCATATTTCCTTCTGATGTTTTCATTATTTGTAATGTATTTCAGGTTAGCTGGGATTTTTATAGCATTTGTTTTAATTTTGTCCCACTCGCATTTTTTTTTAGAAGTAAATATGAAGTTTACATAGTAATATCTGTTTCTTAGACACAGTGTCATAATTGGCTGAAGACTGGCAACTGCCTCAATGGAAACACACGTGGATTCATACATGGTCCTTCACCCCATGGTAAAGGCTATAGCAGTAATTATAGAAGGTTATTGAGAACTTTGAATTGTTCACATACTATTGTTAGGTGCGTCGAATCGGTTCCTACTCATAGCAACCCTATGTACCACAGAATGAAACACTGCCCAGTCTTGTACCATGCTCACAGATGTTGTTATGCTTGAGCCCATTGTTGCAGCCACAGTGTCAATCCATCTCATCAAGGCTGTGCCTCTTTCTCGCCGACTCTCTGCTTTACTAGGTATGATGTCCTTCTCCAAGGACTGATACCTTCTGACAACATGTCCAAAGTATGTAAGATGTAGTCTCACCATCCTTGCTTCTAAGGAGCATGCTGGTTGTACTTCTTCCAAGACAGATTTGTTCGTTCTTCTGGCAGTCCATGGTATATTCAGTATTCTTCGACAACACCACAATTCAAAGGCGTCAATTCTTCTTCAGTCTTCCTTATTCTCTGTCCAGCTTTCGTATACGTATGATGCGATTGAAAATACCGTGGCTTGTGTCAGGCACACCTTAGTCTTCGAGGTGACATCCTTGATTTTCAATACATTAAAGAGGTCTTTTGCCACAGATTTGTCCAATGCAATGTCTTTTAATTTCTTGACTGCTGCATCCATGGGTATTGATTGTGGATCCAAGTAAAATGAAATCCTTGACAACTTCAGTCTTTTCTCTGTTTATCATGATGTTGCTTATTGGTCCAGTTGTGAGGATTTTTGTTTTTTTTATGTTGAGGTGTAATCCATACTGAAGGCTGTGGTCTTTGATCTTCATCAGTAAGTGCTCGAAGTCCTCTTCACTTTCAGCAAACAATGTTCTGTCATCTGCATAACACAGGTTGTTAAGGAGTCTTCCTCCAATCCTGATGTCCTGTTCTTCTTCATATAGTCCAGCTTCTCAGCTTATTTGCTCAGCATCAGATTGAATAGGTATGGTGAAAGAATGCAACCCTGACTCGCACCTTTCCTGACTTTAAACGACACAGTATCCCCTTGTTCTGTCCAAACAACTGCCTCTTGATCTATGTACAAGTTCCTTATGAGCACAATTAAATGTTCTGGAATTCCCACTGTTTGCAATGTTATCCATAATTTGTTATGATATACACAGTCGAATGCCTTTGCGTAGTCAATAAAACACAGGGAAACATCTTTCTAGTATTCTCTGCTTTCAGTGAAGATCCATCTAACATCAGCAATGATATACCTGGTTCCCTGTCCTCTTTCGGATCCGCCTGAATTTCTGGCAGTTCCCTGTCGACAAGCAGCCACTTTCAAATGATCATCAGCAAAATTTTACTTGCTTGCGGTATTAATGATATTGTTCAATAATTTCAACATTTGATTGGATCGCCTTTCTTGGGAATAGGCATAAATATGGATCTCTTCTAGTCTGTTTGCCAGGTAGCTGTCTTCCAAATTTCTTGGGATAGACGAGTGAGCACTTCCAGTGCTGCTTCCATTTGTTGAAATATCTCAGTTGATAATTCTGTCAATTCCTGGAGCCTTGTTTCTCACCAATGCTTTCAGCACAGCTTGGACTTCTTCCTTCAGTACCAATGGATTCTGATCATATGCTACCTGTTGAAATGGTTGAACATCAACCAATTCTTTTTGTTATAATGACTCTGTATTCCTTCCATCTTCTTTTGATGCTTCCTGTGTCATTCAATATTTTCCCCCATAGACCTTCACTATTGCAACTGGAGGCTTGAATTTTTTCTTCAGTTCTTTCATCTTTAGAAATGCCAAGCATGTTCTCCCCTTTTGGTTTTCTATCTCCAGCTCTTTGCACATGTCATTATAATACTTTGTCTTCTCAAGCTGCCCTTTGAAATCTTCTGTTCCTTTATTTTACTTCATTTCTTCCTTTTGCTCTAGCTTCTTGACATTCAAGAGCAAGTTTCAGAGTCTCTTCTGACATCCATTTTGGTCTTTTCTTTCTTTCCTGTCTTTTTAATGACCTCTTACTTTCTTCATGTTTGATGTTCTTGATGTCATTCCACAACTCATCTGGTCTTCATTTATCAGTGTTCAACGTGTCAAATCTATTCTTCAGATGGTCTCTAAATTCAGGTGGGATATACTCAAGGTCGTACTTGGCTTTCGTGGACTTGTTCTAATTTTCTTCAGTTTCATCTTGAACTTGCATATAAGTACTTGACGGTCTGTTCTGCAGTCGGCCCCTGGCCTTGTTCTGACTGATGATATTGAGCTTTTCCATCGTCTCTTTCCACAGATGTAGTCGATTTGATGCCTGTATATTCCATCTGGCGAGGTCCATGTGTATAGTCACCGTTTATGTTGGTGAAAAAACGTATTTGCAGTGAAGAAGTTGTTGGTCTTGCAAAATTCTATCTTGTGATCTCTGGCATTGTTTCTATCACCAAGGCCATATTTTCCAACTACCAATCCTTCTTTGTTTCCACCTTTTGCATTCCAATCACCTGTAATTATCAATGCATCCTGATTGCATGTTCCATCAATTTCAGACTGCAGAAGCTGGTAAAAATCTTCAATTTCTTCATCTTTGGCCTTAGTGGTTGGTGTGTAAATTTGAATAATAGTCATATTAACTGGTCTTCCTTATAGGCATATGGATATTATCCTATCACTGACAGCGTTGCACTTCAGAATAGATCTTGAAATGTTCTTTCTGACAAGGAATGCAACACCATTCCTCTTCACGTTGTCGTTCCTGGCATAGTAGACTGTATGATTATCTAATTCAAAATGGCCAATACCAGTCCATTTCAGCTCACAGATGCCTAGGATATTAATGTTTATGCGTTCCATTTCATTGTTGATGATTTCCAATTTTCCTAGAGTCATACTTCATGCATTCCACATTCCAATTATTAATATATGTTTGCAGCTGTTTCTTCACATTTTGATTCGTGCCACATCAGCAAATGAAGGTCTCGAAATCTTGACTCCATCCACGTCATTAGGGTCGACTCTACTTTGAGGAGGCAGCTCTTCCCTAGTTGTCTTTTGAGTGCGTTCCAACCTGGGGGGCTCATCTTCTGGGACTATATCAGACAATGTTTTGCTGCTACTGATAAGGTTTTCACTGGCTAATTCTTTTCAGAAGTAGACTCCGGGTCCTTCTTCCTGGTCTTAGTATGGAAGCTCAGCTGAAACCTGTCCACCATGGGTGACCCTGCTGGTATCTGAATACCAGTGGCATAGCTTCCAGCATCAGAGCAACATGCAAGCCCCCACAGTACAACAAACTGACAGGCAAGTGGGAGTCACATACTATTAGAAGATCACTTTTGTAATTTATCTATTATAAAAATCTGAACTACAACTGTGTATTTGATCAGATTTTCTGCTTTGGAGATGATCTTATCAATAGTCAAAGATTGACAAGATCTTTTTAGTTATTAATTCAAATTTAATGTTTGCTTTGAAATCAGCTTATATGCCAAGTATTTACTTGTTTTGACGAGAGTTTTTTTAGCGAATATGTATAGCTCACTTTTTATGTTAATGTATTAAGTTGCTGCTTAAGAATTCTATGGTGTCTACAGCATCATTATATGTGAATTTATTTTTAGTGAGGAGAGTCTATTTTGAAGTCTTAATATATTAAAATTTAAATAGGGTATAAATTTAGCTTTTTAAGATCTTCTAAATGTCCTTACTTGGTCTTCTAAGAATTTTATGGGTTTAGTTTGCACCTTTAGGTCCTTAATACATTTTGAATTTGTTTTTGTGTACGGTGTGAGGCATGGATCCTGTTTCATTTTTCTGCACGTGGAAATCCAATTTTCTCAGCACCATTTATTGAAGAGACTCTATTTCCCCATCAGATGGACTTAGCACCTTTGTCAAAAATCAGTTGACCGGACTTCCGGCAACATGGCACTCTAGGCAGAAGCACCACACCGTCCCTCCACAGCAAAGATCCAAAAAACCTAGCCAAACAGAGAAAACAGCAATCCTTAAACCCTAAGCATAAAAAGAAGAGATAAAGAACTCAGCCAAGCACCAAATGGAATAAGAAACTGACAGAGAACAGAAGTCGAGGAGACATACATGCAGAGGTCCCCTATCAGCTAAAGCAGCACGGATCCGCCATCATGGACTCCTATCAGAGACCAGTGAACAGGGTGTATGAGAAAGCAGCTTCACGGAGCTTCCAGCAGGAGACAGAATAACCGGCAACCAATGATATATGCTTTCCCACCCCCCACCCTTCTTCACCACCACTCGGCCTCTTCTGCTTCCCACGGCCATGGTCTCTTGGCCAGGAAGCACCAGCTGCTTGGATTCTGCCTGCCTGCACTGGCCAACTCCCTGGGTGCCATTTGTTGGCTGCTAGTGTTGCTTTTTGCCACTTCTTTTTATTTCTTCCCTCTCGCCTCCTCCTCCTCCTTTTGCTCGAGTGCCTGGCTCCATACACCATCTTTTCTTCTTTCTGAAAGGCTGTGGAGCTCCACTAGTGTGGGACTGCTTCCCAGTCCATGCTGCCACACGGGTGGGATCCTGGGGCTTTTTTTGTTTGTTTGTTCTGAATTGTTTGTTTGTTTTCTTTGTATTTTCTCAAACTGGGGGCCCGTTCTGGCCAGCAAAGCTGCGCGGCTTGGGACCAACTGCCTCAGCTTGCGCAGATACACAGAGGGATCCCTGAGGACATTTATTTTTTTGTGGTTTCTTTCCTTCTGTTTTTTGGGGGGTTTTCTTGTTCTTTCTTTTTTAAATTTGTTTTGTTTTCTTTTCCCTCTTTTTCCCTTTTTGTCTCTCTTCATTACTCAGTTTCTCATCTCTCTATACCTTCCTTCTCTTAATGTTCCCTGAATACCTCTCGCTGAGTGACACCTCTATGCCTGCTAGCCAGGCTGTACTTCAACACCTGGGAGCAACTTCCCCAGACCTCGTAGCTGCACTGGTGGGATCCCTGGGGGCTTTGCTTTTATTTTTTCTTTCTAATTTTTATTTATTTTCATTCTTTTCTTTTGTTTCTTCTTCTTCCCCTTTTTGTGTTTCTCCATTTCATAGTCTCTCATCTCTCCACTCCAACGGCAAGCTCCCCTAGCACTCTTTTCTGTTTGTGTATTTTTGGCTCCTGTTCCTCTCTTATCTCCCCCATTCCCATCCTAGCTCCACACATCACAATCTCTCCTCCATTCTGCCTACCTGCACTGTGTCCTTAACATCGTACCACCAAGCAGTACAGGCATGGCCTACGAGAACCTGTCCTGCACTGATTAAAGGCCTGCCCTGGGGGCTACAGTAAGTGCCACAAACAACCCATCCAAGCAACTCCTCTTCAGCTAGACCTGCCCTGCTGTACCATATCTGAGTGACTGACCCTGCCAATTGGAGAAGGAGGTGAAAAGTATCATGCCCACAGATGAGCAAACAACAAAGAACACACAGCCCACCTGCTCAGACGTAGACGAAACAATCAAATCTACACTCAATAAATGAGAAAAATAACTACTGAATGCCTGGAAGACAGCAGACAATATCAAAACATTTACAAAAACAGGACAGGCTGGTGCCAGTAGGCGTCCAAAATAAAACACCAGATGACTTTCCAGAGGAAGAAAATGCACTATAACTACCTGATAAGGGATTCAAATCTCTAATACTCAGAATTCTCCAAGAACTGAGGCAAAAAGCTGACAAACATGAGGAAAAAATAGACAAATTCACGGAAAATACAGACAAAAAATTGGAAGAATTCAGGAAAATAATGCAGGAACAAAATGCCAAAATAAATTCACAACTAGAAATTATACAAAAACAACAATTAGAAATCTAAAAGATAAACAACAAGATTTCAGAAATGGACAGTGTCCTAGAAAGACTGAGGAGCAAATTTGAAACTGTGGAAGAAAGGATCATTGGGAGTGAAGACAAACACTTGGATACAACTCTGTTTGAGGAAAACTCAGAAAAAAGAATGAAGAAAAATGAAGAGACCCTGAGAATTATATGTGTTACAATCAAAAGCAAAAATTTGCAAGTGATTGGACTTCCAGAACAGGCAGAGAAAATAGAAAATACAGAGAGGATCATTGAAGAACTGCCGCCAGAAAACTTCCTCAATATCATGAAAGATGAAAAGCTTGCCATCCAAGAAGCTCAACAAACCCCATATAGGATAGACCCCAAAAGAAAATCACCGAGGCATATCATAATCACACTCTCCAAAACCAAAGAAAAACAAAGAATCCTGAGAGCAGCTCATGACAAACAAGAAGTCACATACAGAAGAGAAATAATAATACTAAGCTCAGATTATTCGGCAGAAACCATGCAGGCAAGAAGGCAATGGGATGACATATATAAAACATTTAAAGAAAAATATTCCCAGCCGAGAATAATATATCATGCAAAACTCTGGTTCAAATATGATGGTGAAATTAGGACTTTTCCAGGTAAACAGAAATTAAGGGAATATGTAAAAACCAAACCAAATTTACAAGAATTATTAAAAGGAGTCCTTCGATCTGAGAAAAAACAACTTCAGCTCTTAGGCTGAAGCTAGGATGCAGGATCGTACCAGCCAGGTACCAATCTAGGAAATGAACTCTCAAGGACTATCAAAACCAAAAGAAATACAGCAGGGAATCAGAGCAGTTAATCTCTAAATGACAACAACATCAGAACATCAAAAGAGGGAATAAATGTTATAGGTATAGAACCTTCTAATGGAGAGGAAAGCAAGGTGATACCAAGTAATAATAGACTGCTTAAAACTTAGAAAGATAAGGGTAAATTTCATGGTAACCACAAAGAAAGTTAACAAACATACTCATAAAAATAAAGAGGAAAAATATAAAGTCTCAGTAGAAACGAAACCTACAAAAACAAAATAAATGAAAAAAATCCACAAGCAAAAGGAATTCAGCACAGAAGAGTAAGAGGAACAAAGAAAACATCAGCACCACAAAAAAAGCACTACTAAATGACAGCAATAAACTCACATCTCTCAATAATTACACTGAATGTAGATGGACTCAGTGCACCCATAAAGAGACAGAGAGTGACAGAATGGATAAAAAAAACAGGATCCATCAATATGCTGTCTACAAGAGACACACCTTAGAAACAAACACATGAATTTATTAAAAATCAAAGGTTGGAAAAAAATATATCAAGCAAACAACTACCAAAAAAGAGCAGGAGTGGCAATTCTAATCTCAGATAAAATAACCTTTAAAATACAATAACCAAAATACATAAAACAAACTCTAACAACACTGAAAAGAGAAATTGACAGTTCCACAATAATAGTAGGAGTCTTCAACACACCACTCTCAGTAAAGGACAGAACATCTAAAAAGAAACTCAGCAAAAAAAGAAGGGACATAATCAAAACATTAACTACACAACTCAAATAAACAGAAAGAGAACAGCAAAAAAATAAAAAAAATAAAAATAAAAAAGCCCACAACCACCAGAAGAAAGGAAATAATAAAGATCAGAGCAGAAATAAATGAAATAGAGAACCGAAAAACAATAGAAAGAATCAACAAAACCAAAAGTTGGTTCTTGGAAAGAATCAACAAAATCACCAAACCACTGGCCAGACTGACAAAACAAAAACAGGAGAGGATGCAAATAACACAAATAAGAAATGAAATGGGCAACATTACAACAGACCCAACTGAAATAAAAAGGATCATAACAGAATATTATGAAAAACTATACTGCAACAAATTTGAAAACCTAGAGGAAATGGATGAATTTCTAGAAACACACTATCTACACAAACTACAACAAAGTGATGTTGAAAATCTGAACAGACTGATAACAAGAGAAGAGACTATAAAGATAATTTAAAAAACTCCCAACAAAAAAAAGCCTCGGCCCAGATGGCTTCATTGGAGAATTCTACCAAACATTCAGAGAAGAGCTTGCACCAGTACTGCTGAAACTATTTCATAACATAGAAAAGGAAGTGACACTTCCAAATTCATTCTATGAAGCCAGCGTAACCGTGATACCAAAACCAGGCAAAGACGCCACAAAAAAAGAAAGTTACAGACCAATATCTCTCATGAATATAGATGCAAAAATTCTCAACAAATTCTAGCCGATAGAATTCAGCATCATATCAAAAAAATAATACACCACGACCAAATAGGATTCATACCAGGTATGCAAGGATAGTTCAGCATTAGATAATCAATCAACGTAATCCACCACATAAATAAAAGGAAAGAAGAGAATCACATGATCATCTCAATTGATACAGAAAAGGCATTCAACAAAGTCCAACACCCATTCCTGATAAAAACTCTCAGCAAAATAGGTATAGAAGGGAAATTGCTCAACATAATAAAGGGCATCTATGCAAAACCAATGGCCAACATCATTCTTAATGGAGAGAGGCTGAAAACATTCCTCTTGAAAACAGGAACAAGACAAGGATGCCCTTTATCACCACTCCTATTTAACATTGTGCTGGAAGTTCTAGCTAGAGCAATAAGACAAGAAAAAGAAATAAAGGGCATCCAAATTGGTAATGAAGAAGTTAAACCGTCCCTGTTTGCAGATGATATGATACTATACATAGAAAACCCTAAAGACTCCATGAGAAATCTACTGGAACTAATAGAAAGATTCAGCAGAGTAGCAGGATACAAGATAAATGTTCAAGCATCAGTTGGATTCCTATACACCAGTAAGGAGAATGATGAGAAGGAAATCAGGAAAACAATACCATTTTCAATAGCCCGTAGAAAGATAAAATACTTAGGAATAAATCTGACCAGGGATGTAAAAGACCTATACAAAGAAAAGTACAAAACACTACTGAAGAAACCCAAAAGGATCTACATAAATGGGAAAACATACCACGCTTATGGATAGGTAGACTCAACATTGTGAAAATGATAGTTCTACCCAAAGCAATTCACAAATACAATGCAATCCCGATCCAAATACCAACAACATTCTTTAAAGAGATGGAAAAACTAACCATTAACTTTATATGGAAAGGGAAGAAGCCCCAAATAAGTAAAGCACTGTTGAAGAAGAAGACGAAAGTAGGAGGACTCACGCTACCTGACCTCAGAACCTACTATACAGCTACAGTAGTCAAAACAACCTGGAACTGGTACAAAAACAGATACGTTGACCAATGGAACAGAATTGAGAACCCAGATGTAAATCCATCCACCTACGTTCACCTGATCTTGACAAGGGCCCAAAGTCCATCAAATGGGGAAAAGAAAGTCTTTTTAACAAATGGTGCTGGTAAAACTGGACATCCGTCTATATAAAAATGAAACAGGACCCATTCCTCACACCACATACAAAAACTAATTAAAAATGGATCAAAGACCTAAATACAAAGCCAAAAAGTATAAAGTTCATAGAAGAAAAACTAGGACCAATGCCACAGGCCCTAATACAGGGCATTAACTGGATACAAACCATAACCGTCAACATCTAAACCCCAAAAGATAAGCTAGATAACTGGGATCTTCTAAAAATCAAACACGTATGCTCTTCAAAAGACTTCACCAAAAGGTTAAAAAGAGAACCTACAGACTGGGAAAATTTTTTGGGCAGTATATGTCAGACAAAGGTCTAATCTCTATAATCTACAAGAAAATCCAACACCGCTACAACAAAAAGACAAATAATCCAATTAAAAAATGAGTAAAGGAAATGAACAGACACTTCACCAAAGAAGACATTCAAGTGGCCAACAGACACATGAGGAAATGCTCGCAATCACTAGCCATTAAAGAAATGCAAATTAAAACCACAATGGGATACCATCTCACCCCAGCATTACTGACAGAAATCAAAAACACTGCAAATAACAAATATCGGAAAGGCTGTGGGGAGATTGGAACTCTTATGCACTGCTGGTGTGAATGCAAAATGATACAACCATTTTGGAAAATCATACGGTGCCTCCTTAGAAAGCTAGAAATAGAAATACCATATGATCTAGCAATCCCACTCCTAGGAATATATCCTAGAGAAATAAGAGCCTTAACACAAATAGACATATGCACACCCATGTTCATGGCACCATTGTTCACAATAGCAAAAAGATGGAAATGATCTAGATGCCCATCAACAGATGAATGGATTAACAAACTATGGTACATACACACAATTGAGTACTATGCAATGATAAAGAACAATGATGAATCTGTGAAGCATCTCATAACAGGTGAAACTGGAGGACATTATTCTGAGTGAAATAAGTCAATCACAAAAGGACAAATATTGTATGAGACCTCTATTGTAAAAACTCATGAAAAAGTTTACACACAAAAAGTAGCAATCTTTGTTGGTTACGAGGATGGGAGGGGTGGGGGGAAATACTAAATAGACAATAGATAAGTGGTATCTTTGGTGAAGGGTGAGACAGTACACAATACTGGGGAAGCCAGCACAACTTGTACAAGGAAAGGTCATGGAGGCTCCATAGACACATCTAAACTCCCTGAGGGACTGAATTGCTGGACAGAGGGCTGTGGGGACCGTGGTCTCAGGGAACATCTAGCTCAATTGGCGTAACAGTTTATAAAGACAATGTTGTACATTCTACGTTGGTGAGTAGCGTCTGGGGTCTTAAAAGCCTGTGAGGAACCATCTAAGATACTCCACTGGTCTCATCCCTTCGGGTGCAAGGGAGAATGAAGAGAACAGGATAAAAGGAAAATATTAGTCCAAAGGAGTAATGGACCACAGCTAGCAAGGCCTCCACCAGACTGAGTCCAGTACAGCTAGATGGTGCCTGGCTACCACCACTGACTGCTCTGACTGGGATCACAACGGAGGGTTCTGGACAGAGCTGGAGAAGGATGTAGAACAAAATTCTAACATTCACAAAAAAGACCAGATTTACTGGCCTAAAAGAGACTGGAGAGACCCTGAGAGTATGGCCCCCAGACACCCTTTTAGCTCAGTGGTGAAGTCACTTCCGAGGTTTACCTTTCAGCCAGGGATTGGACAGCCCCATAAAAGAAAATGGGACTAATGAGGCACAGCAGTCCAGGGACAAGGACTAGAAGGCAGAAGGGGACAGGAGAGCTGGTGATAGGGAACCCAAGGTTGAGTAAGGACAGTGCTGTCGTGTAGTGGGGTTGTTAACCATTGTCATAGGGGAACATGTGTACTAACTGTTTAATGAGAAGCTATTTTGTTCTGTAAACTGTCATCTAAAGTGAGAATAGCAGCACAACTGGAAGAACATAATCAACGTCACTGAATTGTGCATGTAGTAATTTTTGAAATGGTGTATCTTTGGCTATGTATATTTTCACCAAAAAAAAATATCAATTGACCATAAATGTGTGGCCTTATTTCTGAATTCTCAATTCTGTTCCATTGGTCTGTGTATATCTGTTGTTATACTAGTACCAGACTGTTTTGATTACTGTAGCTATACAGTATGTTTTAAAATCAGGAAGTGTGGGTCCTCCTACTTTGTTCTTCTCTTTCAACATTGTATTAGCTATTCTGGGCCCGTTTGTCATTCCATATAAATTTGAGAATTGGTTTTTCTCTAGGAATATTCTTTAAAGGCATTTTGTTTTTCATCTCTTCTTTGTTTTTTCCACTTAATAATGAGATGAAAGTAAACTAATTGAACAGCCATGTACTATACAATTCCCAGTATAAATCATGAAGACTTACCTTTGTTACTTATAGTGACCCTATAGGAACGCAGTAGAACTACCCCATAGGATTTCCAAGGCTACAGTTTTTAGGGAACTAGACTGCCACATCTTTCTCCTGCAGAGTTTCTGGTGGGTTCGGACAGCCGACCTTGCAGTTAGTAGCCAAGCTCTTAACCACTGCCCCAGCATGGCTCCTTGTAATAATGGTATGAAAATAAACTCATTGAATAGCCGTGTACTGTATAATTCCCAGTATAAATTATGAAGCCTTACCATTGTAGAATGCAAACATGTATTTTTCCTGCAATTTAACAAATTCTGCAGAAGAATAAGAAATAATTGTTCCAAAATCTTGCTTTGAATCCTTAAACTGTTTTTATTCTGAAATAATTTCAAATTTAAGAAAAGTTATGACTAGTACAACAATTCCTGTATTTGCTTTGGTACTTAAGATGCATGAGATGTTTTTTCAGCTGTTAATGTTGTGTCCAACCACATGCATGTGTAGATTATCATGCTGTTGGGATTCTTAGATTAAAGCTTTATGTATCTTCCTACCTTTTACTTCCAAATATTACCAATATATCTAAGTGATTAATAGGAAAATATGTCAAGCTGTTAATTACAAATACCTTTTTCTCAACTCACATATTATTTCTTATTTCACCAGTACCTGTCACCCCATGGAATTTTAAATGTACACATTTTGATTCATGTGAGAAGGAAACTTCTAAGTATTACTTATGCTTTTTATATATTAATATTTACACTGAAACAAATTATTTTCCTGAGTTTTAAGAGCCATAGACAGTTACAAAAACTATATTGATGTTTATGAGGTTGTTTCTGTAAATATTTTCCTATAAAATGTTATATAAATATAGATTTTTGTTGTTTTGTTTTGTTTTTGGTTTTTGGTTCAAAGGTCTCCAGAAAGAACTACAGAGGATCTTAGAGAAAGAATAAAGAACAAGCACCAAGATGTGGACACTGAGTCCCAGAAGTGAAATACAGAGGACTCATCTTCACCTGTTAGGGTAGGAATGTATTTTCTCAAAGTGAAATTTCAGTGGTGCTTTATTATTTATGTCCCATTTTAAAGATTATTTTGTATGCTGAATATATGGTAAATGTGCGATATGGCATTGTAGTATTCTTTGTAGTTAATGTAATTTAGAGGAAAAAAGTCTTTTGGAAAAGCTCATAATTCTCTTAATGTTTCTGTTCTTTGTGGGAGTTAAGATAAAGGGGATTGGTTTGGAGAGCTCAGGCTGAACTTTGTAGGGTTTCTGTACCTTGATAGGAATCATGAGAAACTAAATGTATTCTTAAGTTTTCAAAGTTCAGCTGAACATCATATCCTACCTGCTTTTAAGAAACATTTCAGGTGGCTTACAATTGAACACTAACTTATAGACTAGACTAAAACAATGAAGGCAAGGCACAGTGGTAACAAGAACTGAGGTAGAAAACTTAGGTTAAAAAAAAAAGCATGTGACACAAAATTTAAGTGTGCATCTCCTGACAAGTCAAAAGAGAAACACGATTTATGGCATAGTTCATTGAATAAAAGAAAACATAGATGTTTGTCAGGAATGGCTATCTTTCCTAGAACTGAGTTCTTTCAGGAAATTTTTCTAGAGTATATACCTAGGAGTAGGATTCTGCATCATAGGGTAGTTCTCTTTGTAGTTTTTTGAAAAAGTGCCATACCGTTTTCCATAGTTGTACCATTTTACAGTCCCACTAGCAATGGATAAGGGTTTCAATCTCCCCACATCCTTGCCAACATTTTTTGTTACCTGTTTTTTTTTTTTTTTAAATCAATGCCATTTTAGCTGGGGTAAGATGGTGTCTCATTGTAGTCTTGATTTGCATCTCTATGATGGCTAATGATCATGAACACCTTTTTGTGTGTTTTCTGGCTGCTTGGATGTCCTCTTTGGTGAATTTTCTGTTCATGTCCTTTGCCCATTTTGTGACTGGGTTGTTTGTATTTTTATTGTTGAATTGTTACAGTTTTGTGTAAATTTTGGACATTAAACCCTTATCGGATAAATTATTTTCAAAGATTTTTCCCAGTCTGTAGGTTGTCTATTTACTTTCAATAAAGTCTTTTGATGAACATAAGTTTTAAATATTTATGAGATCCCGTGTATCTATTTTTATTTTCTTCTATTTGTGCATTTGTTGTAATGTTTATTATCATATTTTTATAAAAGATTAGGTCCCATCGGTTTCTCTTAGGAATTTTATGGTTTTAGATTTAACATTTAGGTCTTTGATCCATTTGGAGTTCGTTTTTCTGTGTGGTTTGAAGTATGGGTTCTGTTAAATTTTTTTGCAGGTGGTTATGCAGTTTTGCAAGCACCATTTATTAAAGAGACTGTTTCTGCCCCACTGAGTGGACTTTGAACCTTTGTCAAAATCAGTTGTCTGTGGCTGACTGGGTTTGATTCTGGGTTCTCAATTCTATTCCACTGGTCTATGTGTCTATCGTTGAACCAATACAGGCTGTTTTGATTACAGTGGCTGTATAGTATGTTTTGATATTAGGGAGTGTGAGACCTCCTGCTTTGTTCTATTTCTTCAGTATTGCTTTAGTTATTTGGGGTTTCTTTCCCTTCCATGTGAAGTTGGTCAATAGCTTTTCCATTTCAGTAAAGAGCCTTGTTGGGATTTGTATCAAGATTGCACTGAATTTGTAGATCACTTCAGGTAAGATTGACATTTTCACTATATTAAGTCTTCCAATCCACGAGCATAGGATGTCTTTCCATTTTTGTCTTTTAGTTTTTTGTGGCAGCGTTTTATAATTTTCATTGTGTAAGTCTTTTATGTCTCTGGTTAGGTTAATTCCTAGGTATTTTATTGATTTGAGGTCTACTGTAAATGGTATTGTTTTCTTGATTTCTTGTTTCGAGTAGTCTTTATTAGCGTAGAGAAACCCAACTGATTTTAGTGTGGTAATCTTGTACCCTACAACGTTGCTAAATTCTTCTATTAGTTTCAGCAGCTTTCTTGTGGAATGTTTAGGGTGTTCTGTGTATAGGATCACGTCACGTGCAAATAGAGATGGTTTTACCTCTTCCTTTCTGATTTGGATACCTTTTATTTCTCATTCTTGTTTTATTGCTCTGGCTAGGACTTCCAGTACGGTGTTGAATAAGAGTGGTGATAATGAACATCCTTGTCTCATTCCCCTTCTCAAAGAGAAGGCTCTCAGCCTTTCTTTGTTGAGTATAATGTTGGCTATTGGTCTTTCATATATGCCGTTAATTATATTGAGAAATTTCCCTTCTCTTGCTATTTTGCTGAGAGTTTTTATCAGGAAAGGATGTTGAATTTTATTGAATGACTTTTCTGCATCAATTGATATAATCATATGGTTTTTTTCTTTTGTTTACTTATATGGTGGATTATATTGATTGATTTCTGATATTGAACCACCCTTATATAGGCCTGGTATGAATCCCACTTGATCATGATGTATGATTTTGTTGATACTTTGTTGAAGTCTGTTGGCTAGAATTTTGTTGAAAATTTTTGCATTTATGTTCATCAGGAATATTGGTCTGTAATTTTCCTTTTTTGTTGTATCTTTTCATGGTTTAGGTATCAGGGTTATGCTGCCTCATAGAAAAAGTTCAGTAGTTTTCCTTCCTCTTCTGTGTTTTTGGAGAGATTAAATAGGACTGATGTCAGCTCGTCTCTGAACGTTTGGTAGAATTCTCTACCATCTGGTCCTGGGCTTTTTTGTTTTATGTTGGCAGTTTTTGATGACCTCTTCTATCTCTTCTTTTGTAATGGGTCTGTTTAAATTTTCTTCCTCTATTTGTGATAGTTTGGGTAGATAGTGTATCTCCAGGAATTTTTCCATTTCATCTAAGTTTTCAAATATATTGGAGTATGATTTTTCATAGTATTCAGTTATGACCTTCTTTATCTCTGTTGGGTTGGTTGTAATGTCACCAGTTTCATTTCTTAATTGGGTTATTTGCCTCTTCTGCTTTTTTTCTTTTGTCAGTCTAGACAGTGATGTGTCTATTTTATTGATCCTTTCAAAGAATCAACTTCTGGTTTTGTTAATTCTTTGAGTTGTTTTTCTGTTTTCAATTTCATTTATTTCTGCCCTGATCTTTATCATTTCTTGTTTCTGGTAGCTTTTGGCTTCTTTTGCTCTTCTTTTTCTCTTTGTTCAAGTTGTCGGTTTAAGGTAATGATTTTGACCTTCTTTTTTAATGTAGGCATTTATTGCTATAAATGTCCCTCTGAGTACTGCTTTTATTAAGTCCCAAAGGTTTTGATATATTGTGTTTTCATTTTTTGTTTGATTCTAGGAATTTTTTAAATTTCAATTTTGATTTCTTCTATGACCCAATAGTTTTTTAGCTGTGTATTATTTTGTTTCCATGTATTTATTTTTTTTACCTTGTTTATCCTGTTGTTGATTTGTAGCTTCATACCATTATGGTCAAAGAAGATGCCTTGTATAATTTAGATCTTTTGAAATTTGTTGAGACTTGTTTTACATCCTAGCATATGGTCTATTCCGGAAAATGATCTGTGTGTGTGCTGGAGAAGAATGTGTATTGTTTCTGATGTTGGGTGGAGTGTTCTATGTATGTGTATTAGGTCCAATTGGCTTATGGTTTTATTTAAGTTCTCAATTTCATTAGTGATCTTCTTTTTAGATGTTCTGTCTGTAAACGCAAGTGGTGTGTTGAAGTCCCCTACTATTATTGTGGAGTTGTCTCTTTCTGCTTTCTTATTCGTTGTATTTGTTTCATGTAATTTGGTGCATTGCTGTTAGGTGCATGTATATTTATAATTCTTATGTCTTCTTGGTGGATTGACTCTTTTATTTTTATGTAATGTCCTTCTTTATCTCTTGTAATAGATTTTGATTTAAAGTCTGTTTTATCTGATTATCAGTATGGCCACCACTGCTCTTTTTTGTTTACTGGATGTGTGGAATATTTTTCTCCATCCTTTTATTTTCAGTCTATTTGTGTCCTTATGTCTAAGGTGTGTTTCTTGTAAATAGCAATAGGATAGATCATGGTGGTTTTTTGTTTTTTTTCCATTCTGCCACTCTCTGCCTTTTGCATGGGGCATTTAGACAATTAACATTTAAGCTTGTTACTGAAAACGAAGTGTCTACCTCACACATTTTGCTGTTTGTTTTTTGAGTGATTCTTATCTTCTTTTTTTTAATTCTGGTTTTTTTGTTTGTATTTGGGTGCTTTCTTGTGATGAGCCTTTTTGTTATCTCCCTTCTTGTCTTCTGAATGTTTCTTCTTGGTGATTTCTTATTGTTTACCACATATTTTACATTACACAACTTACAGTTATAGTGTTTACATATGAGGACAGTTAACATACAACCTTAATGTAATAAATCTATTCCTGATATGCTCCTCCCTCCCCTTTTCTGTTGATGTGTCTCCATTAATATCAGTATACAACCTGTATTTGATATGTTTACTTTATACTTATTTCTTAATGCTCTTGCCTTCCATTTGGAGTACTCCTTTGAGTAATACTTGGAAAGCTAGTCCGGTGGGGTAAATTCCCAGAGCTTCTGTTTGGAAGTGTCTTGATTTCCCTTTCATTTTTGTATGACAGCTTTGCTGGGTAAAGAAGTCTTGGCTAGCAGTTTTTTGGTTCAGTATCTTATGCATGTCACTCCATTGTTTCTGGCCTCTAGAGTTTCTGGGGAGAAATTATAAGCCTGTTTCATTTTCCATGAATAAACATGAGAGAGAATGTGTGAAGGGAAATACCATCTATCAATATGCATCTTCAAACCCCTCCCCAAGTTATGCAGCTTTAATGGCTGAATGATTTTGAAAGGAAAACATGTAAATGGTGCTTCGCATGAACTCATAATAAAAAGCCATTAAATTAATTGACTCTCTCAGTGCCTACCTAACAATACGCCTCAGCTGTGTATCCAAGTTGCACTAGCCGAGATCACAATGGGGTTTGCCCTTATTCTCAGGCAAGACAGGCCATTTATCACTTGGGGAAGGTTATGTTCACAAGCACAGTCTTCATAAGGGTAGAGGGTCAGGGCTCTTGAAGAGATACTTGGCATGTTATTTTTGCCACCTAGTGTTCCAAATAGGCTGGAGAACAAATGTACAAATCAGCTGGCTTCCAGGGGAGTGACACAAGCAGCTAGATCTGCCAGGACTAGACTAGGTCCTGGGGTTGTGACTCATCATCTACCTCATGAGGAAGCAGCAGAGGAAGAAGACAAGCCCTCTCCAAGGTCAGGAAGATCTGGATAGGGCTGGGGCAGAGAACACATTGGTCCCTGCCCACTCCCTTCCTGGTTTATCATTTTCATATGAATGAAATGTATTGAACACCTATTTTGTGCCAGTTGCTTTTAAATGTTATCTCATTGAGTCCTCACAGCAGTTCTCTGAGGTAGTTATTACTAACCTCGTTTTTCAGAAGAGGAAAATGAACCTCGGAGAGGCTAAGAAATTTGCCTGTTATGAGTTGGAATCAACCCCATGCCACACAGCAGCAACACACAGGTGCAAACATTTAAGTACTTGACTACTGGCTGAAAGGTTGGTGGCTCAAACCCGCCTCCAGGCCCTTGGAAGACCAGCCTGGTGATCTGCTTCCAAAAAGTCACAGCCCTGACAACTCTATAGTGCAGTTCTACTCTGTACCCATGGGGTTGCCGTGAGTCAGAATTAACTCAACAGCAACTAACAACAGCAACACAGCTAGGAGTGGAGTTCATCTGATCCAACGTCTCTGTTCTTTTCACACTCCCCAAGAGGTCTCAGAATCACAGAGGGGAATCTCAAGGAGAGATGAAGAGGAAGGAAATAAGCTTGTCTCCATTCCTTTCTTTTTCTTTTTCAATATAAAAATAAATCAACTTTTAAGTATCAAGATTGAGGAATTTTGACAGTATATAATTATGTAACTACCACCACCATCAAAACAGAAAATTTTCCAATCCCCCCCAAAAATTCTCCTGTACCCCTTTATTGTTAATCCCTTCCCCTCAGCCCCAGCCCCTGGCAAGACCTAATCTGTTTTCTATCCCTATAGTTTCATCTTTTAAATGATATCATATAGATAGAGTAATACAATATAAAACTTTCAGTATCAGACTAGTTTTACTTGGGGTGATTCAGTGAAAACTGTGAGAGCCAGAACTCGACGGGACTGCCTTAGTTTTCTGGATCTTGAAAGTCTTCTGCCTTTGACAGGGTGCAGTCTTACCACTTTTCTATTTCTCTCTATTACTGGAAAATATTCAACTTTTCCTTTTCGTATAGGTTTCCACCTTACACGGGTTCCAGCTTTCACAGGTTTTACTGTATTACAGACATTATATTACATATATTATATTACATATATTGCATACATTATATACATTATTACATATACATATATGTATATATACATTGCATATATACATTACATACTAAACATATATTTATTTTTATGTAAAGATTAATTAATGGAGGTAAAGGTAGAAATAAACAAAGGAAGAAAAAAGAGAGATACAAAGAAAAGTACCCAAAAAAGACAATGAGGAAAGGTATAGAGAAAAAAAAATTAACAAAATACAGGAATGCAAAGAGAAAGATAGATTAAGAGAAATAAAACATTCGCTGTAATGAAGAGACCCATAGACAAATGCAGGCAGAGAGATTTCTGATCTAGATGACTCGAAGAGGTGGTTTAATGACACTCCCCCAGGCCCTGCCCCAGTCACACAAATGACAGAAATACATATGAAAAGACAAACCCAAAAAAGGCACAAATCAGAGGCAGGCTAGAATACAAGAAATGGAACAGAAATGCAAAGTAGTGAAATGTGCTGAAGACACAAGCAGCAGTGGTGGCCAGAAGGGTGGCTCTTGAGGACAGAGGATTTAGGCTAGGGCACCAGAATACCTGGAGCCAGGGACCAAGATAGCTTTCTTCCGCTTGTATCAATGTTATTTTCCTGATTCGGTGGTTAGATTGTGGTTATATAGGAGAATGTGCGTTCTTTGTAGGAATGAGGTCACCATGAGTCTGAATCGACTAGACAGCAACGGGTTTAGTTTTTATACACTAAAGTTAGGACATAATGTTGCCAACTTAGTTTCAGATGGCTTTGTACTGTTCTTGTAACTTTTCTGTAAATTTGAGATTGTTTCAAAATTTAAAAAGTATAAAAATGTTTGACTACTTCATGAATAATACATACTTAAAAAAATATGCCAAACTACCACCCTCCCACCCTTTGCTCTCTAGTTTTGTAATATACTTTAGTTCTACATATGCTACAAATGAAACATTGCATTGTTATTATTTTTACTTTAAATGGTCCACAGTGACCAGATTAAGAGTGAGTAATTTTTTTGTTGTTGTTTGTTTTATCTTTATCGACCTTGTCACCTATTTTGGTGTTATTTATTCCTTTGTATGTTTCAATCTGGTATCATTTCCCTTCAGCCTAAAGAACATCTTTTGGCATTTCTGTGGTGCCAAGAACTTCTGGAGAGAAGTTCTTTCAGCTTTTATCTATTAGAACATATTTTTATTTCACCTGATTTTAAAATTTATGTGGTAATGCAAAGGACCTACAGTAGCCAAAACAATCTTTAAAAAATTGAAGAATGTAAACTAACTGATTTCAGGTCTTAACTATAAAGCTACTAGTATTTAGACAGCGTAGTATTGGCGTATGGTAGTCTCTAACATGCGGACAATTATGAGGATGGTACAGAACCAGGCAGCATTTCATTCTGTTGTACGTAATGTTGCAATGAGTTAGAGTCAACTCAACGACAGCTATCTATCTATCTTTCTGTCTCCATACCTACATACCTACCTATCTATCTATCTGTATGTCTGTCTTAGTCATCTAGTGCTGCTATAACAGAAATACCACAAGTGGATGGCTTTAACAAAGAGAAATTTATTTTCTCACAGTCTAGTAGGCTACAAATCCAGTGTAGGTCATCAGCTCCAGGAGAAGGCTTACTCTGATGGCTCTGGAGGAAGGTCCTTGTCATCATTCTTCCCTTGATCTGGGAGCATCTCAGCACAGGAACCGCAGGTCCAAAGGACGCGCTCTGCTCCCGACACTGCTTTCTTTGTGGTATGAGTTCCCCAATTCTCTGCTTGCTTCCCTTTCCTTTTATCTCTTGTAAGATAAAAGGTGATGAGGCAGGAACAAGATGGCAGAGTAGTCAGACTCTTCCAGTGATCCCTCTTACAACAAAGACCTGAAAAAACAAGTTAATCGATTATATATGACAGTTTAGGAGCCCTGAACATCAAAGGCAAAGTTGAGGAATCAGACTGAGTGGCAGGGGGATGGAGAGACAGTTTGGAAGCAGCAATGAGTTGCCAGACCTGCCATAGCAGGAGCTGGAGCCCTTCAGCCTGGATGAGCTCAGGGTGCATGGTGAGGCAGGCAAGCAGCGGTGGTCGAGAGGCGTTTTCCACATTGGGAGAGATCCGGCATCAGAGACTCTGCTCGGCCATCCAGAACCAGTGAGAAGCAGCCTTCGATTGCTGAAAGATAAGTATTTGCATTTGGCCTACCGCGTGGATCAAAAACATCCTCCTTAGGGAAAAACCTCTCTCCCATTTACCTCCCCGCTCCCTGCTCTGCACTGGGTCCAGGATGGCTTCAGCAATTGCTGAATCCCCTGGCCAGGAGTAGGACCCATTGTGTGTCCTGAGCCATTCTCCCGGCCTTGGAGAGGGAACAAATTAACAAAAAGGGAGAAAAAACAATCTGTTGGTTCCCCTAAGCTAGGAACTCAGGGCAGGCACAGCTCCTTTGCCTAGGCACAGGAATAAAAGAGCCATGGACTTTGAGTTCCTTTCCCCCTGCATAGACTTGTGTGGGCCCATCTCAACAGCATAGGCCCTCATTACCGCAGTACAAAAGGGTATATACCTGACGTCTAACTTCAACTATTTCAGCTTTAAAGTGGCAGGTCATTGACGTTTGTCACTGCTCTCTACCCATTAAGCAGGGTCTTCACCTACCCACATCAGGGGCCTGAGGCTGGTGGCTCCACCCATGCCACCTAGCCACCTGCGATAGGGGCCCAAGAATAAGTGGTACCCCCAGTCCTTACAGCCAACAGTATTGGGTGCTCAGTCCGGCTGCAAAACCCATCCACCTATGCATCCTAGGGAACAGGGACATGCTTTCCTCCTGGATAGTCGTGGGCAGCATTCAACCCGCTGCCTTGCTCAGCATGTGTCCCCCTGCTGCAGCCGGATGCCTGTACCTACACCAAACACTCATGCCTGTCTAGGACTGTAGGTGAGAGCCTGCACCACACACTCGGTGGCTGACTGCCCGAACATCTGAGCTGAATCCATACAGGAGGAGTGGGTAGACTCCTGGACTCACATACTTAGTGGCAGTTCCGGCAACCTGGTGGCAGGACATTGAATCTTCAGGGACACTGGTGATCAGGCTAGCTCACAGGAGCAGCCTATTTGGGCATATCAAAACAAAACAAGAAGCTAGGACACAGTAAGCAAACATTAAATAAATATAGTAACTTATTGATGGCTTGGAGACAACAGTTAATATCAAATCACTTAAACAGGCAGAACATGATGGCTTCAGCAAGCTCCCAAAATAAAGATTCTGGAAATACTCTGGTGGAAGAAAATTCCTTGGGATTACCAGAGGCAGAATACAAAAGATTAATATACAGAACTCTTCAAGACATCAGGAAAGATATTAGGCAAAACGTAGAACATGCAATAGAAGAACTTAAAAATCTTAGAGAGGAGCATAATGACAAATTTACCAGGCTGCAAGAATACATAAAGAGACAGCAATCAGAAATTCAGAAGATTAACAATAAAATTTCAGAATTAGATACCTCAATAGAAAGTCATAGGAGCAGAATTGAGGCAATGGAAGTCAGAATTAGTGAGACTGAAGATAAAGCACTTGACACCAACTTATTTGAGGAAAAAATCAGATAAAAGAATTTTTAAAAATGAAGAAACTCTAAGAATTATGTGAGATTCTTTCAAGAGAAGTAACCTATGAGTGATTGGAGTACCACAACAGGAGGGGATAACAGAAGATATAGAGAGAATTGTTGAAGATTTGTTGGCAGAAAACTTCCAGGAGATAATAAAAGATGAGAAGATATCTGTACAAGATGTTCATTGAACCCCATATAAGGTGATCCCAAAAGAAAGTTGCCAAGAAATATTATAATCAAACTTGCCAAAACCAAAGATAAAGAGAGACTTTTAAGAACAGCTAGGAATAAATGAAAAGACATCTACAAAGGAGAGTCAATAACTCTAAAGCTTAGATTAATCAGCTAAAACCATGCAGGCAAGAAGGCAATGGGATGCCATATAAAGCCTTGAAGGAAAAAAATTGCCTGCTAAGAATTATATATCCAACAAAACTGTCTCTCAAATACGATGGTGAAATTAGGGCATTTCCAGATAAACAGAAGTTTATGGAATTTGCAAAAACCAAACCAAAATCACAAGAAATATTAAAGGGAGTCCTCCAGTGAGAAAATCAATAATATCAAATTACAACCCAAGACTAGAACACAGGAGAGAACAACAAGATATCAACCCAGATAGGGAAATCATAAAAATAAATCAAAGCTAAAACACTGAAAATAGGGAAACAGAGATGTCAGTATGTAAAAGATGACAACATTAAAACAAAATAGAGGGACTAAAAATGTATACATAGATTTTTCATATGGAAATGAAGTCAAGGCAATATACAGAAATTAAATGACTGGTATAAACTTAGAAAAAAAGAGGTAAATATTAAGGTAACCACAAAGGAAACTAAAAATGCTACACATCAAAATAAAAAATGAGAAAAATATAAAGACTCAGCAAATACAAAATCAATAACAATGAAAAAGATGAAAAGAAAATACATAAAGAAAAATGACTCAGCACAGAAAATTAAGTGGAACAAAGAAATTGTCAACAACACACACAAAAAGACATCAAAATGACAGCACTAAACTCATACCTATTGATAATTACGCTGAACGTAAATGGACTAAATGCATCAATAAAGAGACAGAGAGAGGCAGAATGGATTAAAAAAACACGATCCATCTATATGCTGCCGGCAAGAGACACACCTTAGACTTAAAGACACAAACAAACTAAAGCATAAAGGATAGAAAAAATACATCAAGCAAACAACACTGAAAATATATCAAGCAGGAGTGGCAATATTAATCTCTGACAAAATAGACTTTAAAGTAAAATCCACCACAAAGGATCAGGAAAGACACTATATAGTGATTAAAGGGTCAATAGACCAGGAGGACATAAGTATAATAAATATTTATGCACCCAACAACAGGGCTCCAAAATACATGAAACTAACAGCATTGAAAAGAGAGATACACAGCTCCACAATAATGGTAGGAGACTTCAACACTCCACTTTCGGTGAAGGACAGAACATCCGGAAGGAAACTCAATAAAGACACAGAAGATCTAAATGCCACAATGAACCAACTTGATCTGATGGACAGATACAGAATACTCCACCCAACAGCAGCCAAGTATACTGTTTTCCAACCCATGTGGTACATTCTTCAGAATAGACCACGTATTAGGCCATAAAGCAAGCCTGAACAAAATCCAAAGCATCAAAATATTACAAGGCATTTTTTCTGACCATAAAGCCATAAAAGTAGAAATCAGAAACAGAAAAAGCAAGGGAAAAAAATCAAACACTTGGAAACTGAACAACACCTTGCACAAAAACTACTGGGCTATAGAAGAAATTAAGGATGGAATAAAGAAATTCATAGATTCAAATGAGAATGAAAACACATCCTACCAGAACCTTTGGGACACAGCAAAAGTAGTGCTCAGAGGTCAGTTTATAGGAACAAATGCATACATCCAAAGAGAAGAAAGGTCCAAAATCAAAACATTAACCCTGCAATTCGAACAAGTAGAAAGAGAGCAGCAAAAGAAGCCCTTGGGCACCAAAAAAAGGAAATAATAAGAATTAGAGTATAATTTAATGAAACAGAGAATAGAAGAACAATTGAAAGAGTTAACAAGACCAAAAGCTGTTCTTTGAAAAGATCAACAAAATTGATAATCCGTTGGCCAAACTGACAAAGAAATACAAGAATCAAATAACCTGTATAAGAAATGAGATGGATGATACCACAACAGACCCAACTGAAATGAAAAGAATCATAACAGAGTACTGTGAAAAACTGTACTGTAACAAATTTGAAAACCTAGAGAAAATGGACAAATTTCTAGAAACTCACTACGTACCCAAACTAACACAGAGGTAGAACTACTAAATAATCCTATAACAAAAGAAGAGATTGAAAAGGTAATTAAAAAACTCCCAACAAAAAAAAGGAAAAATCCATGGCCTGGAATGTTTCACTGGAGAATTCTACCAAACTTTCAGAGAAGAGTTAACACCACTACTACTAAAGGTATTTCAGAATATAGAAAAGGATAGAATACTCCCAAACTCATTCTATGAAGCCAGCATAATCCTGATACCAAAACCAGGTAAAGACATCACAAAAAAGAAAATTACAGACCAATATCCCTCATGAACATAGATGCAAAAATCCTCAACAAAATTCTAGCCAATGGAATTCAATAATATATCAAAAACAATAATTCACCGTGATCAAGTGGGATTCATACCAGGTATGCAGGGATGATTCAATGTTAGAAAAACAATCAATGTAACCCATCACATAAATAAAACTAAAGACAAGAACCACATGATCTTATCAATTGATGCAGGACAGGCAATTGACAAAGTCCAACACCTGTTCATGATAAAAACTCCCAGCAAAATAGGAATAGAAGAGAAATTACTGTACATAATTAAGGGCATTTATACAGAGCCAACAGCCAACATCATCCTAAATGGATAGAGTCTGAAAGCATTCCCCTTGAACAGGAACTGGACAAGATGCCCTTATCACCACTCTTATTCAGCATTGTGCTGGAGGTCCTAGCCAGAGCAATTAGGCTAGAAAAAGAAATAAAGTGCATCCAAATTGGTAAAGAAGAAGTAAAAGTATCTCTATTTACAGATGATATGATCTTATACACAGAAAACCCCAAGGAATCCACAAGAAAACTACTTGAACTAATAGAAGATTTCAACAAAGTATCAGGATACAAGATAAACATACAAAAATCAGTTGGATTCCTCTACACCAGCAAAGAGAATGTTGAACAGGAAATCACCAATCAATACCATTTACAAATAGCCTCCAAGAAGATGAAATACTTAAGAATAAATCTAACTGGAGACCTAGAAGACCTATAGAATGAAAACTACAAAACACTAGTGCAAGAAACCAAAAGAGATCTGCATAAGTGGAAAAACATACCTTGCTTATGGATAGGGAGACTCAACATTGTGAAAATATCAGTTCTACCCAAAGCGATCTACAGATACAATGCAATCCCGATCCAAAGTCCAATGGCATTTTTTAAGGAAATGGATGAACACATCACCTGCTTCATATGGAAAGGGAAGAGGGCCCAGGTAGGTAAAGCATTACTCAAGAAGAAGAACAAAGTGGGAGGCCTCACACTACCTGATTTTAGAAACTATTATACCACCACAGTAGTCAAAACAGCCTGATACTGGTACAACAACAAGTACATAGACCAATGGAACAGGATTGAGAATCCAGACATAAATTCACCCACCTATGAGCAGCTGATATTTGACAAAGGCCCAAATTCCGTTAATTGGGGAAAAAACAGTCTCTTTAGCAAATGGTGCTGGTATAACTGGATATCCATCTGGAAAAAACTGAAAGAAGACCCATACCTCACACCATGCACAAAAACTGACTTAAAATGGATCAAAGACCTAAATATAAAATCGAAAACAATAAAGATCATGGAAGAAAAAATAGGTACAATGCTAGGAGCCCTAATACATAGCATAAACAGGATACAAACCATAAGTAACAAAGCACAAACATCAGAAGAGAAACTAGATAACTGGGAGCTCCTAAAAATCAAACACTTATGCTCATCAAAAGACTTCACCAAAAGAGTAAAAAGACAACCTACAGACTGGGAAAAAAATTTTGGCAATGACAAATCCAATCAGCATCTGATCTCTAAAATCTACAAGATACTGCAAAACCTCAACAACAAAAAGACAAATAACCCAGTTAAAAAATGAGCAAAGGATATGAACAGGCACTTCTCCAAAAAAGACATTCAGGTGGCTAACAGACACATGAGGAAATGCTCACGATCATTAGCCACTAGAGAAATGCAAGTAAGTTGAAAGTATTAAACAAGACAGACGCATGGAAAGACCTTTTTAGTACTCCACTGGGATCTCCCTCTGTGTGGGCTGTGAGCCATTATTAAGTGCTTTATGGCTATGGTTCTTCAATGAACAAGACAAGTTCCTGCTATATTACTATCCTTTTATTCTTGACCTCATCTTCCTTGAGGAGTTAAATGTTTTATAGATAGTCTCAACTAAGAAAAAGATGACTTTCATCATACTTTCTTTTTGATGATTCAGTTATCAAACAACAACCTAACTAAATAAATACATGTTTATCTTTTTAGGAGTGGAAATGAAGCCAAGTTGATTGACCCACAGACAGGAGAGGGAACACGCCATTATAGTTTAACCAGTGTGTAAAGAAGGCTCTTATGCAATCAGTTACCTGAGCTCTTCTTTTCAGAGAATTTTTGTTTTAGAGCAAACCACTGTTGAGATGAAGCTTTATAGCCTTTTAGCCATCATCTTCTTCTATGAGCAGCATGTCTCCGCATTTCAGAGGTAATTCACTAGAACCCTTGACCATGGTGGGCCATTTTCCTCCCTTGTTTGCTCCATGTCGATTCAAATCAGTGCACTGGGCTGGGCAGCAAAAAGTTAAGGTCTGAAGGCCAGCTCTTTCAGAAACTTTCCGTGTTGCCTTGACAAATGAATAGATTTCAGTACAGTAATGACCTCCCCACATCTAAGATCTGCCATTTCTCTTTTCTGGCTCTAGTTCTATTCCTGGGAGAAGTCTGTATGATACGTATATTCAGTGACTATGGAGATTAAAGAAATAGGATCTTTTATAAAAGTAATTATTTATACCCTAGCATATCACATAATTCAGATTCACCATGTTCTCCTATAAAAAATATATTAGATCTGGATAATTTCTTTTCCTTTTATATGTGGAACATAGGAGGGGGAGAGGGTAAAAGTGTCAAGTAGGAGGTTTGGATTGTGCATGGGCATTCAGTGTTAAATGTAAAGGAAGCAGAGCTGTGTTATAAAGAACACATAGATGAACATATCTAATTCTTCATGGTGTAGTACAGTGATATCAATTAGAATGTTCTGCTGTAAACCTTTTCTACTACAAATCTCTTAGAGAACACAAATGAATGTGTACTCGAGCTTAAATAATACATGGAGTGAATAGTTCCAGGCTCTCTGCAATATTGTAATTTATTAACTAGTCAATTTGTAAGCTGTTTTTAACAGATATTGTTTCCTTTGGAATTCCCTCCCCCACTTTGTTTTGGTTCTATGATCTTTCTTTTCTATAATTAGTCTGAAACTAGTCCTTCTCTCTGTTTTAGTGATTGGCAAAGAGAGAAGGACATAGAGCAAATGAACATGCCCGGGAAGGAGGAAACGCTACCAAAACCATTTTTTCTAATAAGTAAATCGCTAGAGGACAATGGTTTGGAAAATATAGCTTGACTTGTGAGCTCAAAGATATGTTGGCACATCATTGTTGAACTGACTATAGCTGGTTGACTCCTTAGTGTTCAATATGACTGTTGAGTGTTCAGGAACCAATTCCATCACCAAATAATGGTTGTTACTGAAATGACATGGAGTCAACATAGCTAGAATAATTGGTGACTCCTGTCTCTCTATTTTGTCAATATATCAGATGACCATGATTTCTAAAGTCCTTGCCAACTCTAAAGTTCTACAGCTTTACTTCGCCTCTTTAAAATGAGCAAGCATATGGCAGTTTAGTGAGACTGAAGATAATGCAAATGAAGGAAAAAGGCAAAGAGAAAACCAGTGAAGAAATGAGTGAGACAGTTCCCACATGCGTGAGTTTTCCTGGTATCTTTTACTTCAGCGGATGTTCTGAAATCTGATGGATTCCCACGCTGAAGAGAGTGATGGGAACAGACTATAGTTTGACTACTCAAGAAGCCATTGAAAATATTTACTACCTTGCTTATATAGAGATGGTTCCTGTGTATGATGGGCGTGGGTGGTTTGAGGGCAGCAGCTTGCGGGGCAGACTCATTTTTGATTCTTGGTTCTCATCCCTCAACTAAAAATGACATTGCAAACTTGTCTTTCTGTGAGGAAAAATGCTTTTTTTTTTTTTTGTTTTGTTTTTACCTAATGTTTCTGTCTGCTGCTTTTCCAGGAATGGTCTATTACTGAAGTGCAAAGGGAAATCTAATTTCATTCAGGGCAATGGACTTTGAGGAATTACTTCTGGGGGTGAGAATATAAACCCTTCTTGAAAGAGCTAACAGTCTAGCTTTTTCCTATAGTTGTTGTTTGTTTTGTTTTCTGGATGTGATCGTTTTCCTAATAACGGTTTGTATTCAGGCCATCTCCTAGTGGCTGATTTGTAGTATATTTTGATAAATCTCATTAGTGAAATGCTCTGGAACAACAATAAAAAAAAGTTTTAACGTCATAAATACCCTATGCTAAAGAGAAAGGCAGCCAAAAACAGTACGTCTCAGTATTCACTTGCTTTAAAAAGGCCAAACACGATGAAGGGTGAAAATGAAATACTAGCAAGAATCTTGTAAACGGTCATTAATTTGTATTGTGCAATGATTAGCTAAGTGCAGTCTTTTAGCTGAGGCTTTTTATTTGGAAGGACAAAGAGACAAAAAGTAGGAAGAAAACAAGGAAAGGAATTGGAGAATGGGGGAAGATCAAGGATAAAGGGCTTCTGTTTTTTTTTTAATACTAAATCTTGAATTTATTTGAAGCAATTTAATTTCAAAAACCTTAAGTTACAGTAGTCACAGAAAAAATAGGGAACACTTAAAAACAATAGAAGAATGATTGGGAGTACTGCATTTTTTTTTTGTTGTTTGTTTTTTAACACTGTCATGGCTCTGTTACTGCAGTAACACAGATCGGAGCCGCCTGCCTCAATAGGCAATTCTGAGACAGGGGTGAGGTGAGCAGCAAGAGTTTTATTATATATTGATATATAGGAGACAGGGGGGAATAGATTCCTCCAAAATACCCGTCTCCCTAACTGGAGATTAGCCAAGGGCTTTTGTAGGGACAGGATTATGGGTCTTAGAAGTTTATTTTAGTTCCCCCCTGAGGTGGTCATGTCTCAGGTGAGTTAATCTTTTACTGGTATTCTTGGGGGTTATCTGGTGACATCCTGGTTTTCTTGTCACAAGAGGGGTGCTTTGTTCGGTTTTTCATCCTTAGATCATTATCACTTGTTTTCCACCCTCCGAGGAGTAACATAGGTTAATCTTAAACCTTTTGTAGAGACTGGAACTGGAGGGAAAGACAAGATCATGAGACAATGTGGCAGTTAGCAATGGGGAGTAAATAATAGTGAGCCAGGCCTATGCAGCCTCTTCCAGCTTTATATAAAACATAGATGCACAAAAGCATTCACTTCCAAGTTTTTTAAGGAGAGATTCTTGAGGAACTTAACACACTATGTACATTAGCACACTATATACAAAGAGCATTAAAATAGGACCAAAAACCAACCTCTACAAAATATAAAACCCACCCTTAATTATTTGCATGCAAATACCACCCTCAAAGCTAAATAAGTTTTAAAAGTTATCTGGAAGCTCTAAGTGTTGTTTTCAAAGCAAAGAATTCTGGTTTTGATTGCACAATATGATGACTGGTAAGAAAGTCAATATATAGATTTAATTTTAAAAATCACTATTTCATATCATAGCGTGTGATGAGAACTCTTAGGGACTAAAACCTGGCATTTCAGTTGTTAAAAAAGAGGTAAAACATTAGTGTTTTGGAAATTCCAAGCCCCTGTTAGACTGATCCCAAGAATTTCATTTCAGTCAGTTGTGCAACTTTTTAGTTTCTCTACAAATAACTTCATAATTTTTACTTTAAAACTCAAAACTCATACATTCTAAAGGAAAGAAGTATTATACTCAGTAGTTTAAATGTGTCCCAGTATAGAAGCGCAACTTCAATTAATGCGTTGACATTAACTTAAAAATTTTTTGCAAATATTTAAAACAAAAGGAAAAAAAATGAGGTAGCTTAGATTAAAGAAGCAAGAGCCTCCATAACAAAAAGGGAGATGTATTTGTCTACTCATTATATTTTTTAGTAGCTGTCTTGGTCATCTAGTACTGCTGTAACAAAATTACCACAAGTGGATGGCTTTAACAAAAAGAAGTTTATTCTCTCACAGTCTAGTAGGCTAGAAGTACAAATTCAGAGTGTCAGCTCCAGGGGAAGCCTCTCTCTGTCGGCTCTGGAGGCAGGTCCCTGTCATCAATCTTCCCCTGGACTAAGAGCTTCTCCACACAGTAGCCCCGGGTCCAAAGGACGCGCTCTGCTCCTGGTGCTGCTTTCTTGGTGCTATGAGGTCCCTCTGTCTCTCTGCTCGCTTCTATCTTTTATATCTCAGAAGAGATTGGCTTAAGACACAGTTTAATCTTGTAGACCTCATCAATATAAATGCTACTAAACCATCTCATTAACATAATAGTGATAGGATTTACAACGCATATGGAAATTACATCAGGTGACAAAATGGTAGGCAATCGTACAATACTGGGAATCATGACATAGGCATGTTGGCAGATGTTTTGGGAAGACACAATTCAATCCATGACAGTAGGCATACAAGGAAATGCATACAGGCACACGTACACTTATCCCAAATATTCTTCTGTTTTTAATGGCCATCTGTTTGAAAAGAAATCTTAATTTTAAGTTCCAAATATTTTGCCAGCTCCCAATTAAATGTTGTAATATCTGATAATCCTTTATAACTCTAGGAAGAGTAAAGGTTCTACTCAGGAAAACTAAAAATATTTTGTAGAGTGGTATCCAAATCATTTGGGAAGCCAACTTAAAAATATTGACTTGAAATATGGAAAAAAAAAATATTGACTTGAATGTCTGATTAATTATCAACACTTTGAGGAACACTGACGTTTGACTTTTGAGGAACACTGCCGCTGCTTCCCAAAGCCTCCCTTGCTTCTTTTCTTTCTTCATCTACTAATATCGTCTGTACATGTTGTTGACCAAGAGAGAATTATAGTAAGCAGAGCCTGTTGCATGAAACTACATGGATAATAACATTTCTATCTGAGAAAATATTCAATGTCTCTCAGCTTATTTAAAAGTGACTCAGGTCTGAAAAGTTGATTGAGGTATAAAACTAGCAGTTTTCCTGGATATCCACAAGTTTCCCAACTTTTCTCTTTTTTTTTTTTTTTTTCCTGAGACAGAGGTAGGGGAGTGAAACAAGAAAGGAAGGTGATCATAAATTGCTGAGAGTACAAAGAACACATACCTAAAAACAAACCACTACTGGTATAGCGTGATCTGCAGCCTGAAGAAGAAAGGGGTCACCTGCATGTCCCTGAACTTAGTATAAGCAATTTTTCCTTCAAAACTAAAACCTTGCCAGTCACCTGGCTTAAAAGACATTTCAAAAGCCCCCACAAAATCTGTGAACTCTATTGCTGGATAAAGCTTCTACTGTTCTGCTTCTCCTTTTCAAGTAACTCTTGTGACAAAGAAGCACCCAAATAAATTTCCACAGCCAAAAAACGTTATTGCTTTCAAACTAAAGATCTCTGGATCGCTTCTAAGAAAAATAACCAACTCATCATTCAAGACACTATTGTCATTTCATATTACAGCTGACTGATTTCAGTTAGTTTATAAATAACCTTAAAACCTTATGAATGAAATGCATTATACCATAGCTGTGTAAAAGCTATCATGTTTTAATTATGGACTAAAAATGAGCTTGAATTAGAAAAATGAAGATTCCAAATACATTTCTAGAGAGTTTCACAAAGGAGGATGGGGGTCAATGAAAAATTTTCTCTACATATAATATGGTCATCAACAGGCTAATAAATTTTATTTGGAATGATAAAAAAGCAAAATTAGTACCATCACACTTGTTCTATAAGAAGTCACACATTATTTTCTGTAAGGATAGCTATCATACATGAAGAAACAAAGAAGACATGATCACTCTGTTGCAAACCCAAGAATATTAGGAAATCTCGTCTCAGAATGATCTAGTCATTTTCTTCTCTATCGTCTTCAGCGTCTTGTTTCATTTCTTCCCTTGATGACCTTCTTCTTCCTTTTCTTCCTCTCCTTCTACAACATACTCACCATCATCTTCTTCATCCTGGATGTCTTCTTTCGTTAAATACGAGAGGTCCGCTTCGTCTTCTCTCTCCCAAGTCTGAGCCTGCTTCATCGTCTTTGTCATCCTCATGCCCTTCTTCTTCCTCCTCCTCTTTCTCGTGTCCTTCAGATGGACCAGCTTTGTCTTCTTCATCCTCATCATCTTCATCTCTATCCTCATCACCCTCCTCTTCAGATGTTTCAGGTACTTCACTATCCTCTTGATCAAATCTGTCTAAGTATGTAACTTGCTGCAGCAGTTCAAAAATACTTTGTCTCTAATTTTCCAGGTTTGTGATCTCACAGATAAACAAGTCAAGACTTTTCAAATTTTTAAGATTTTGCAGAGCTTCTACTGTACCGAGATCTTTGATTTTGTTTCCACTTGGATTGAGGTAGGTGTCTTAGGCTAGGTACGATTTGAGCATTTCTCTGCCAGGTCTTCCAAGCCTCCGGGAATATAATTATTATTAAGTTCTAACTTTCCAGGTTTATTTAAGCTGAGAAGTCAGGCCAGTGAACTTAGTTCCACATCAGCCATACTCAGGGACTGTAGTTCTTAAAAAGTATCAGTCAGGCCACAATTTTCCCGTTAGTAATTATCAAAGACTAATTCCGTCACCTCCTCTGGGACTTTGTTCCTTAACGCTAGGTTAATCTTCTTCAACTCCATGTCCTCCACCTCCCCTTCTGCCACTAGTCTCCAAAACTCCATCCCCATTTGGGATGGTTGGGATTCACAGAACTGCAACAGCTTGCTCCAAAGAAATATCTTCACAAATCCTCTCCCTCCCTCCACACTACAAAATCAGTTGCCATTGAGTCCACTCTGACTCATGGAAATCCCATGTGCATCAGAGTAGAACTGTGCTCCATAGAATTTTCAATGACTGATTTTTTGGAAGTAGATCACCAGACTTTTCTTCTGAGGTGCCTCTGGGTGGACTCAAACCTTCAACCTTTGGGTTAGCAGTGAAGAACATTAACTGTTTGCACCACCCAGGGACTTCTTTCTATACTCAAACTTCTTTTTATAGCCTTTCTCTGACTAAGTAAGTAGACACAGGTTATGAAACTCATTTTCAAAAGGTGTAAATTCTTCATATGGTGATCTGGCTGACCCTCATCCAGTTTCCTGTTTCTGTTGTGTTGGCACTTTGGTCAAAATTGATACAGAGAGAGTACAGAAAACCACGATTTGCACTCAGACATATTACTGTATTTTATGGCCAACTGTACCCTCATAATTTTACTCCCCAATATTTCCTAATTTATTTTTTATATTTCCTTAATTTTTTCTCCTTCAGAAAAGAGGCTCATTTTAATAACATACTTTTTTACCTTTACTGCTTTTCAAAAGGTATGTAACGCTCCACTGCAGGTGCCATGCCCTTGCTCTGCAAACTAGGTGTCTACATTTTGATTCTCCCATTGGAACTGGCCATTATCTCCAAATGGCATCTTTTCCCACCACAGATGCCTCTAATGCTATATGGTCAGGCAGGCCATGTGACCTAAATGATAGGACTGGTCTGTGTCCCTAATGAAGTTGGCAGCCTTTCGTGTCACCCGATATATGGGATGAAGCAGTATTTCCAAGTGAAGGATATGTTGCTGCCCAAATCCAAGAGAACTACCTTTTTTTCCATGGGAGATATGAGATGCGGTAATTTGCCCTTTATTTTGGAGGTGATGTCCCAGAATGCCCCAGACCAATAGACTCCTAAAATGTCACTGATGTGGCAGGCTTCTGAATCTGTGTAGGATTTATCTCCCACCCTCTGGAGTACATGTGTCTTACTAAGGCCCCTAGTGTACTTATCACTTCTTACTTATCAAGATTAGATTAACATGATGTCGTTGATATAATAGATCAGGATATCCATACAGGCCAGTCCCTTCTGAATTATATTATGACAGAGAGTGGTAAAGTTTATTTAAGCTGAAGCCAGACTGTAAATATATACTGGTGTCTGTCACAAGAGGATGTGAACTGTTTGTAATACTTTCTGATAGAGATGGCCAGCTCAATGGCTGAATAGCATGCACTAGGGGCTAGTTAACCCAACCAGCAAAGATACCATATCTGGCACAGTGGTGGCAATTGGGATTAGTACTTGGTTCAGTCTGTGGTTGTCTACTGTCATCCTCCAGGGTCCATCTGGCTTTTGTAGGAGCCAGATAGGTGAATTAAATGTGAGTGTGATGGGAACCACAATCTCTGCATCCTTTAATCTTTTTTTTTTTTTATTATTGTTTTAATTCGATGAAGTTTACATTTCAAGTTAGTCTCCCATACAAAATTTTTATCCATACATTGTTATAAGACCCTAATTGCTCACCCCATTCTACGACAGCACACTCCTCCTTTCTGCCCCTGATTCCCTATGACCATTCAACCAGCTCTTAACCCTCTCTCCCTTCCCATCTCACTTCTGGACAGAAGCTGCCCCTTTGGTCTCTTGTATCTACTTGACTAAGAAGCACACTCTTCATGTGTATCACTTTATGTCCCACAGTCCAGTCCAATCCCTGTCTGAAGAGTTGGCCTCGGAAATTGTTTTAGTTCTGGGCTGATAGAGAGTCCAGGGGCCATGCTTTCTGGGGCACCTCCAGTCTCAGTCAGACCATTAAGTCTGGTCTTCTTACTAGAATTTGAGTTTTGCACCCCATCCTTCTACTGCTCCATCAGGGACGCTCTGTTGTGTTCCCCGTCAGGATGTTCATTGGTGGTAGCCGGGCACCATCTAGTTCTTCTGGTCTCAGGCTGATGAAGTCTCTGGTTTATGTGGCCCATTCTGTCTCTTGGGCTAATACTTTCCTTGTGTCTTTGGTGTTCTTCGTTCTCCTTTACTCCAAGTGGTTGGGACCAATTGATGCATCTTAGATGGCCGCTTGCAGGCTTTTAAGACCCCAGATGCCACTCACCGAAGTAGGTGCATCCTTTAAGTCTTTAAGGTTTGTACTAATATCTGCCATTTCCCTGGAGGATCTGTTTTTCTAATTTACTATCTTGGCAAGGGATGAGCAGTTTCAGAGATATCCTCTTGGCTTTCCTCATTATGACAACTCTTATTCCATAGGCAAGGAACCAATGTGGGTGTTCTCCCAACTACCAAGTATGTCCATTTCAAGTATACAATTTGGGTCTAGGGAAATGGCCCATGAATGAATCCGTGGACCCTCTGCCCCTACTATGAGCTGAACCTAGGCTAGGACATCACATCCCCAAGTGTCAATATCAACTTGGACCCTGTGTCCAACAGACCTTAAAATGCTTGGGTATTACTGTCTACCCAGTGTACAGTTACCTGAGTAAATGACCATTGTTCCTTTGGGAAAGATTGAGGAAGTCACGATCACATACCCTTTCTACATTTCATGCTGTTGTACATATGGTCACTATGAATCGGAAACGAGTCAACAGTGCCTAAAAACAACAGTGTGCTATTGCAAGATCTTTCCTCGTGGAGACCGGGCTACTCCTCAGGCAATAGGTTCTGGGTCAGAGAACTGGCTTAGTCCAGAAACTGGGAAAGGGATTGTGACATCTTATTGGGCTAGCTGTTCTCAGTCTCCTTCATTATCCATCCTTGATTTTTTTTTTTTTTATTATGTAGATGGAGCAATACTCTTGTTGGCTGCCCATCTATCTTGCTTCCAAGAACGCCGTGTTCTCTTAACCACGTCCATGGCATTCTGTGAGTCATGTCTTTCTGGCTGTCACTCTGCCATTGCTGCTCATTATAATAATTGTTCCCAACTTGGTGGTTAAGCATTACCACCTGGCTTCTATTATATAGACATCTCATGGTCCCCATTGCTTTCAGAGATTTTAGTTCTGAAATGGCATCTCCTACTGTCTGTCCTCAGATTTCCTCTCACAGCCTTCAAACCAATAACTAGGGTTAAGTCACCACATAATCTGCCTGTGAAAGTCCTGTGTATGCTTAAAAAAAAAAAAAAAAGAAAGTGGCTATATCCCTAAGGAGATGCTTTGTTGCTGTTGTTAGTTTTTGAGTCTCTTCTGACTGATAGCGCCCCCATGTGACAGCATAGAACTGCCCTATAGAGTTTCCTAGGCTATAATCTTTACAGGAGCAGATCATTAGGTTTTTCTCCCACAGAGCAGCTGGGTGGGTTTGAATCACCAATGTTTCTGTTGCTGTCAAGTACCTACTCACTTGCACCACCATGGCTCCTTCTGAGGAAGTGCAAAACCAAAGACCAAACCTGTTGCTGTCGAATAGATGCCAACTCGTAGAACCCTATAGACGCCCTTGCCCATAAATCACATACCGGATTTAACATTCTCGGTGGACCCTTGGGAGATGGTAATAACACGCAGCTACAACGGCAAACAACAGCAACAACAAGAGGGATGGTTTTTGGAAACTTGGAGAGAGCAATGGCCTGCGCTAAGTGAACTGAAAATGTCAGAACTAAGGTGGTAGATGGTGCAAGAAGGGATCAAAAGATTCGTAGAATGGGGCATGCAAGAGAGAAAATAATTTTGGATAAGGATAGCGATAATGGTGGTACAAAAAGAAAACCGTAACCAGTGTCACTGACTTGTAAGTGTGGAAGTTGTTATCTTGGCAGATGTTTCGGTGTGTACATTTTTACCACAATTCAAAAAAAAGAATGAAATATTGCGGAAGGCTAGAAAGCCCCCTAAGTGACCGTGCCGCCCTGGTGGACCTGAAGGACACTGTTACCTAGAACAGGGAGGAGTGTGCTGGTGACAAGACCACCAGCTTCCCTGGAGAGCTCGGGGACGGCTCTCTCACAGTGAGAGCAGAATTTTAATGGGCTTCCTTCCTCCAATTCGATAAAAGAATGTCAGTTCTTTTTGCCAAAGAAAAGAGTAAATAATACGGAAAAAGTACAAAATTAAGGAGAAAACTACTGAGATTTCACCACCTTGAAAAAGCAACATTAACATTTTGGTGATAATACAACCCAGTGGGAATGGGCCCTGCCTGGAGGGACCCCTAGAGTCAACTGAGAGACCCCAGGCCTTCGAGAAAGCAAAGTGGACTTTATTGCAAGCCGGTCAAGCAAGGAGCTCTGAGACCAAGTCTCAAATCAAGCTCCCCAAGGCTGGGAATTCGAAGGCAGTTATAGGCTCAGGACAGGGAGCTTATGCATAATTCATGAAGTTTCTGGGAATAGGCAGGCAATTTTAGGAACTAATGGGTACAATGGGGGTTGCAATATGGTGACTGGAGGTGTGTGTTTTTTGCGGGAGTATGACGCATGAAGTTTATCTAAGGACAGCTTTGTGGCTTATTGCTCATGTCTGAATGGACAGGGGGTAGTTGGTGAGTAGCGAAGTGGCCTTGAGCAGAGAAGCAGTAAGATGACCTTGGGCTGTAATACAGAAATGCTTTATCAGGAACTCAGCCTGGCTGTGATGGCAGGAAGAGGGGGAATAGTTTAACCTTGTTGGTTACAACAATCCTTTCATGCATTTCTCTATGCATTTATATACATCTGTTGCTGATGAGTGGATTCTGACTAGCGGTGACCCTATAGGACAAAGTAGGACTCTGCATAGAGTTTCCAGGGCTGCAATCTTTACAGAAACAGACTGCCAGGTCTATGTCCCTCAGACAGGCTGGTGGGTTTAAACTGACATACTTCCGGCTGACTGCCAGGTGCTTAACCACAGTGCCCCCAGGGCTCCTTATGCATTTATATGTACCCGTGTGTATTATCATATCTCCTATCATTACCATACTCCACAGCGATGAGTTTGGTTTTTTAGTTATCATTATTATGGAGATCATTCTTTTAGAAACAATCTTATTTGCTCCTCCCTCCCCTCACCCAGCTAATCCATCACTTGCCATTCTCCACTCTCCAATCAATGATAACAATGTGGTTCTCATTTATTCATAACTTTCTGCTGCTTTTAACATACACATACAATTTTTCTTTTTCTAATTTATTTTTTACAAAAATAAGATCATATTTCATACAGTTCTCCACAGCTTGCTTCTTTTCTCCCTTCACAGAACATACCAATCCCTTCAAGTTAACAAATATAAATGTAACTCATTCTTTACAGTGGCTGCAAAACATTCCAGAAAGCGCAAAGACCACCAATATCCAACCTTTCTGCTATGATAAGCATTACTTTGTTTCCAGTTACTGTCACTATGAATGATGCTGCTATAAATATCCCTGAACACACAGCCTTAGGCACTCGCTGAACGTTGTTGTAGATAGGTGCCGTCCAGATGATATTTGACTCATAGGGACCCGTTGTGGCAGAGCCCTATAGGGTATCCTGGGCTGTAATGGCTACGGGAGCAGATCATGAGGTCTTTCTCCAACAGAGCTGCTGGGTGAGTTCAAACTGCCAGCCTTTTGGTTAGCAGTCGAGCACCTAACTGCTGCATCACCAGGGCTCCTTAAAGTTGTACCATGGATAGACGTAACATTCCCCAGTCTGTGGTTTCTCTGAACCACTCTTTCCCTCTTCTGATAATCAAGTCTCCATAGGCTTATTTCCAGAATTTAGAATCTTTTAAACCAGGCTTCCCAAAATGAAACACCATCATCCACTCTGCTGTCAAAGTTATTTTTATAATCACAAGTCAAATAATATCAGTCTCTTTTTTTTTCCCGTATATATTTACTTTACCTTTTTGTTGTACTTTAGATGAAGATTTACAGAACAAATAGTTTCTCATTAACCAGTTAGTACAAGTATTGTTTTATGACAATTGTTAACAACCCCAGGACATGTCAACACTGTCCCTTCTCAACCTTGGGTTCCCTATTACCAGTTTTCCTGTCCCCTCCTGCCTTCTAGTCCTTGTCCCTGGACTGTTGTGCCCCATTAGTCCCGTTTTGTTTTATGGGGATGTCTAATCTTTGACTAAATGGTGGACCTCGGGGATGATTTCATTACTGAGCTAAAAGGGCATCCCGGGGCCATACTCTTGGGGTTTCTACAGTCTCTGTCAGGCCAGTAAATCTAATCTTTTTTTGTGAATTAGAATTTTGTCCTACATTTTTCTCCAGCTCCGTCTGGGACCCTCTGTTGTGATCCCGGTCAGAGAAGTCAGTGGTGGTAGCCAGGCATCATCTAGTTGTACTGGACTCAGTTTGGTTGAGGCCATAGTAGTCATGGTCCATTAGTCGTTTAGACTAATCTTTTCCTAGTATTGATATCACTCTCTGAACTCCTAATTGCCTATACACTAAAGTCCCAATTTCTCAGCATCCATTCGAAACCTTCTCTGTAGGAAGACTGATATAACTTGCCAACATCATTTCTGTCTAGCCACAAGTCTTCTCTTGCCACAAACAGCTATATCCTATGCTTGGCAATGATGAACAGCTTGCCATTTCCCAACTAGTGCCTTTTTGTCTCTCTCTATGTGCCTTTACACACACTTATTCAGTTAATCACCCTTTGGCGATGAGTCGATTTTGACTCATAGCGACCCTATAGGACAGAGTAGAACTGCCCCATAGGGTTTCCAAGGAGCTGCTGGTGGATTTGAACTGCTGACCTTCTGGTTAGCAGCTGAGCTCCTTACCACTGTGCCACCAGGGCTCCTACTCAGTTAATACTTCTGTTAATACTGACAAGCAGAAGTTATCTTGACCTCTTTTGTGCTTCCATAGGTCTTGGCATGTGTTTGTTTTTGTTATTAAATAATTTGTTTGGTGTAGCTTTAGATTTACAGAAAAGTTGCAAGATAATACAGAGCATTGCTGTATCCCTTCACCCAGCTTTCCCTGATGTTAACATCTTACATTACCAAGATATGCCTGTCAAAACTAAGAAACCAGCATTGGTACATTGGTACACATACAGGAGGATGTGATGGGCTTGTGTGAATACAGTCACGTGCCACTTAATGTCTCTTAGGGCAATGGTACAACCGCATATATGTCTGACCTCATATACCTCAAAGCAGCCCTCCTTTGGTTTATTGTTTCCCTCTAATGGTTTTAAAGACCTCAAACCCAGACTCTTGCAGCACTGGGCCACAGGTGGGATACAGCCAGGTAAGACAGAGGACATGGCTCTGGGCGTAAGCTTTCAGTCTTTGTCTGGCAGGCAGGCAGGCAGTGAGGTGGAGGGGCACTGCTCCTCAGGTGAGCAAAACAGCAGGCGGGCCTGGGCCTGCTCCACTTCCTCCTTGCTGGCTTCCTCTCACTCCACTCGTGCCACGGCCCTCTTCACTGCCTCTGCCACTGCCACTCTGCCACTGCCTCCTGTTTCTTGGCCTCCACCAGCTGCTCCAGAAGCAGCAGATGTTCATAACCCGGGCACCACCTGTAGGTAAAATGGTGTTCACACAACATCCAAATCAGATAGCGTCTTATTTCACAGAACATATCATGGACATTAAGTGACACATGACTTTAATTCAGTGGGCTGGCATGGGAGTGAGATGTGTTAGGCTGAGGACCAGGTAGAATGAAGCTGGTCTGGCTGATAGGCTAGCTGGGTGGAGAGCCTTTTCCATTGGGTGGGGCGTATATATAGCAAGAGCAGGGGAACACATGTAAGCCATTGGGGACCCATGAGATGCCAAGGCGCCACTTGAATTTTTAGGCCTTATAATACAACCCTGAAAAATGGACAAAGATTTACTTTTCACTCATATCATTGATCACTAAAGGTCACAGGTCTCTCCCTGGTGCCCTCCTCCAACTTGAAGATCTGGACTGCCTTCATTCTGCAACCCCATCTTCTGGAGCTTGTTCGCTTCTAGCTACAAGGATGAGAGATAGCGCATGCACATGAAGACTCACATCTGCTTTTACTTGCCTCATATCACTCTCACTCACATTCCCACAGGCAAGAATTCAAGATTATCTTCTCAACTCAACCACAAGGAAGGCTGTGTGGCCAGGAACAGGAAATGGTGTGATGAACCAGCCTTGTCTCTGACTAACTGTATGGAAACTTGACATTTGAAAGAGCTGGCATAGTAGACTCCTGTGAAAAGTATCAAAGATCCAATAAATGATGCTAAGGAGAAAAAAAAAGAAACTGTATTTTTCTTCATGTTGAACACAATTTCCAAATGGATTAAAAATGTCATTAAGAAAGGCAAAGGAAATATAAGAGAATATCATTATGACCCAGGCATTAGGAAAGAGTTCTTACCACACAAAGAAAGCACAAAGGGAATGATGAGTGAATAATATGCCATAAAGAAAAAGAAAATACAAACTACAAACTGATGTATTTATTTGCAATACATATAACTGACAGAGAATTAACATCTAGAATATAGCAAGAACTTCTTCTAATCAATTTTTACAGAAATACAAACAGCCTAATAGAAAACTTAGGCAAATGATATGAACAAACATATCATATAAAAGGAAGTATGAGTGACCAATAATCGAATAAAAATTACTTCATTACTAAGTCAGCAAATTCAAATTTAAATCACAACAGGATTCCATTTCACAACCATTAGATGGAAAAAGTTAAAAAGTCAAACAGTGTCAAGTGTTGGCAAAGATAAGGATCAATAAAACATCTTTTCCACAACTGGTAAAAATATAAATTGACAGAAAAAGTTTGGGAAATAGTTTGACACTACCCTGTAAAATTAATAGGCCTACCCCATGAGGCAGCAATTCAGCTCATAGAGAAATTCTTGCATGTGTGAGCTGTAACTAGAAACTTCAATCTAAGTGATAATTTTGAAAATAAAGTGTTAAGTGAAAAAACAAGATAGCGATGAATACTTATAGGATACAACTTAAAGAGTTTAATCAAGCAAAGCTAGGCATATTGTTTAAGAATCCATAGATGCGTGCTATCGCTATAAAGAAAAGCAAAGGAATGAGCAAAAATGAAAATGTGGGGTAGTGAATACCTCTGTGGTGTAGCAAGAGAGTTGGGTGGGGAGAAACACATGGGAAGCTTCAAGAATATGAGTCAAGCTGGATTTCTTAAGTGGGGCAAAGGATTCACAGGAGTTCCTTTTATAATGTAAAAAGATGGTATTTGCATTAAAATTAGCATAAATATCAAATATTTAATTTTTAAAATTCACATACTCACACACAATAGAGATGAAAAAAGTAAATACAAACTGACTCCCACTCCAGAGAGATGTTGATTTTGCAATTGCTTGAATAGAAAGAATGTGAGTATAAATTCTCTTTTTACATTTAGTGTAACACTAACTTTTAACATTTCAATGTTGCTTCATTTTACAGTAGTTAGAAGCCCCTCCCAGCATAATTTATTTCATTCTGTTTTTATTTAATGTCACAATCTCTTTTATTTTTTCCCAGTGGCCAGGTTCTATCTGCTCTTCCTAGAACCTCTAGGCAAGTTGAAATTCTGCAAAATCTTACTACAACATACGAGGTAATTTCTCCCTGGTTGATCTTTACATCGGCTTCATTTGTGTAGGCATTGTGTGCCATGTTCCCCCCTATATTTGTCTGACTTTTACGTACCTGATATAAACTCCTCTTACAGCATTCTTCCCTCCCCATTCTGCCATGATTTTGTTGGTTCCTCAAATGAAGCCTTGTTCATTTGTGCTATTGGCTTTTCAGCCAGTTTCATAATTGTACCTCGGGATTGATCTGTGTACTTACAGGGATTCTACAATGACAACAGTTCAATAGAAACTTGCCTGTAAAACAGTCGTTCTTAGTCAAGGGGTATATTAGTTTCCAAGGGATTCAGTTAACAACTTACCACAAACTGGGTGGTGTAAAGCAACAGAAGTTTATTTTCTTACAGTTCCGGAAGCTAGAAGTCCAAAATCAAGGTGTTGGCAGGGTCATGCTCTGTCTAAAGGCTGTAGGGGAGGATCTTCTCTGTGCCTTTCTCTTAGCTTCTGGTGTTGTCAGCAATCCTTGGAGTTCCTTCGCTTGTAGACGTGTCACTCCAGTCTCTACCTCTGTGTCACATGGTGTTCTTCCTGTATGTCTGTCTCTGTGTTTCTTCTCTTCCTACAAGAACACCCATCATATCTGATTAAGGCCCAACCTAATCTAACATGACCTTATCTTGACTAATCACATCTACAAAAACCCTATCTCCAAATAAGGCCATATTCTGAGGTTTCCGGGTGGACATGAATTTTGGGAGGATGCTATTCAACCACGCACAAGAAGTAAGCACATGGGAAATTTTACTGAAAGTTTTATGCCTGGGACTCGTCTCCCCATAATGCTTAAGACATAGAAAATTGGCAAGTGTTATAAATGGTAGAAACTTGACCGTTCCAGATTCGTTAGTTGGGGTTCTCTGAGAAGCAGACACCAAGACCAGATAAGAGGTGCAAGAGATTTAATGGAGGGAATGCTTGTGAAGGATAAAGAGGAAGGAGCTGGAGATGGCAGGGAGCACCTTCAGACCACCATGCAGGTATGCCACCTGTGAAGGAGAGAGGGAAGGAAGGAAGGCTGTGCATGAAAAATCTCAGACAGCAGTGCAGTTCTAGTGGAGGTCAGTAGGGAGTCCTTGAGCTGAAGTCCTGAGTTAAAGGAACACCACAGGGCACAGGAGTGGGTCTGCATTAATATACCCGTGGTGCCCCATCACTGGTTGGCAGCAGCCCTGAGGGAGCACGGCCTCAGCCTCCAGTGGATCAAGAGGAGGAGCAGCTGGGGCTGTCAGTTCTGCTCCTCACAACAGAAGAGCTGAGTGGTGCATTTTTATGGCCACCACACTATGGTATGGAGTCATGTGTGATGCAAGCCGTTAATGCACTTGGCTGCTAACCAGAAGGTTGGTAGTTCAAGTCCACTCAGAGGCACCTTGGAAAAAAAAACCTGCCAATCTACTTCTGGAAAATCAGCCACTGACAACTCTATGGAGCACAGTTCTACTCTGACAGACACGTGGTCATCAGGAGTAGGAAGTGACTCAACGGCAACTGGTTGCACCATGGTAGAGAGGAAATACCACTGCAGGAAGCAACAGATTTAGAATCTTAGTTCTTCTTCTGCCACTTTCTAGGTGTATGATTTTAGACAAGTCAGCCATGGGCCTTAGTTTCTTCATCTGAACGATGAAAAGAATAACACCTGCCCAGTCTATAGCAAAGAGTGATTATGATGCTCAGATGAGCTCAGTGTGAAGGTGCTTTGAAAAAAGTGCAGTAAAATAGACAAATGTAAATATAACTGGAAGGCATTGCCCAAAGGCCATAATTAGATTAAAGAAAAGGAATCAGTACCACCAGTTGCGGTTGAGTCAATTCCAACTCAAGGCAACTCCATGTGTGTCAAAGTAGAAATGTGCTCCACAGAGTTTTCAATGGATGATTTCTCAGAAGTAGACCACCAGGCCTTTCTTCCAAGGCACCTTTGGGTGGACTCGAACCTCCAACCTTCAGTTAGCACCTGAGTAAGTTAACAGTTTGCACCACCCCGGGACAAAGAAAAGGAACGCTGACATAATAATCTCAAGGACATGGAATTGTTATTAATGAAAATCAATGTTTAGCCAACTTCCTTTCTAGACAAAACTTTTATTTCTCTTTTAAATACCTGACATACAGATCTAGTTTTACATTTGAGTTATAAAGATTTTCGTTCATTCATCATTCTATCATTCATTCCTTCATTTTCTCACCAAATATTTATTGAGTATGTGGCATATTCCAGGCCCTGTTACCAATTGGGATTACAGTGAAGAATAAAACAAGCTCCCTACAGTATAAATGTTTATACTACCCCATGTGCAGATGAGAACTATGGGCAGGAAGAGTCCCTCTCATGTCCCTTGTAAAGATACTCTTATGACACTAGCTACAGATAAGGGTAATGTGAACAACTTTGCTTTTGTTTTGTCATTTTTTCCCCTTGAAACTGCAGATTGTTCTCTGGCAGCCAGTAATGGCAGAATTAATTGCAAAGAAGAAGGAAGTTCATTTTTTTGTGAATGACTCACATGTAAGCCTTGTGAAAGCCCATTTAAATGTGAGCAGAATTCCATTCAGGTAGGCATCATTCTGTATTTATTGAGTAGCTATTATAAGCACCTATTATGCATTTTGGAGCTCTGATGGCACAGTGGTTGAGAGCCCGGCTGCTAACCTAAAGGTCAGCAGTTCAAATCCACCAGCGCCTCTAGGAAACCCTGTGGGACAGTTCTACCCTGTCCTGTAGGGTCACTGTGAGTCAGAATTGAGTAGACGACAACCGGTTTGGTTTTGGTTTTGGTTTATTATGCATTTTAGGATTTCCTGGGTGGTACAAATGGCTAAGCACTTGGCTGCTAACTGAAAGGCTGGTGGTTCAAGTTCACCCAGAGGCATCTTGGAAGAAAGTCCTGGCCATCAGGTTCTGAAAAATCAGCCACTGAAAACCCTATGGAGCACAGTTCTACTCTGACACACATGGGGTCGCAGTGAGTTGGAAATGACTTGGGGCAACTGGTTTTGTTTGTTTTTTATTATGCTAAGTGATAATATAATTGCTTCCTGGAAAAATAAAATATTTACATTAAACAAACCAATGTGGTAATCTCTGAAATGGACCTAGTGATAAAGCCATGAGGCCAACTGTGTGACCTTAGGCAAATCGTTTAACCTTTCGTGACTCGGCCCCCTTATCTGAAAATGAGTGTTACATCTACAGAGCCGCTTATACTTCCACCTTCCATGACCAGTTCAATGCCCAGGCTCGGGGTATAAAATTGTCATTTACCATGGTAGACTTTCTGGTAACTCTTGAAAAAGCTGCTGCTAAAGAGGATTTTGCTTTTCTAATTCTTCCTTCCTTCACAAGGTCAGTGAACACTCCTGAATATTTGGTCCTAAACTGAAAGTGTATCAGGTGTGATTTCTGTTCATAGTCCACGCCCTCTTCCTTTTGCTTTCTCCAGCCAACACCTCCTTCTTTACCTACTGCCCAACTTCCAGCATCCTTCTGTTACTCTGGTACCTTCTGGGAGACCATGCTCTCCTCTGAGTGTCCATGGACAACATTTGAATAATATGCTACAATAAGGGTTAATAATACATTATAGGTGTTTACTGTGTCCCAAACACTCTGCTGAGCATTGCTATACATTGTATCATTTAATCCTCATTGTAGCCTGTGAAATAGATACTGTCCCCATTATGCAGATGAAAAATGGATACTTCTAAAGAAATTTCTCAAGGTCAACCAGGTAGAAAATGGCAGAACTAGAAGTCAAACTCAGATCTTTCTGATGTTGAAGGCTTGGCTCTTATCCATTGGCCTAAACAAAAGTGAAGAAACCTTTGTTATTTTGTTACTACGATAGCAATGTAAATTGTCCATATCCTCGATAGAAGGCCTTAATGTAGTTAAAATGTTTGCCTAGTTATAGTTGAGGCATTTCTCAAGAGAAATTTAATGAGATGCCTTTCTGTGCCTTGTCTTGTTCTGTACTTCTGTTTCTCTAGTGAGGTGATAATCTTTGGAGATACAGAACAGCCGGTATAGGTCAATGACTGTCACTGTGGAAAACAAAAAGCTTTCTGCTTCTCTTTGAGCAGCTATTAACTGAAAACAGAATAATATAATGTTACTCCGAATTGGAGAAAGGTGTCTGTGTATGGAACTGGTATGTTCATAGTACATTCATAGTAAAGATACTGAAGAACCACATTGGAGAAATGTGATAATAATGGGGAAATGGTGAGTTTTGGGAGGCTCTGAAATGTGCTACATAGGAGCTACTTTCTCTCCAGCGCCCATGTGGATCTACTGAAAAGGTTTGTGACTTTCAGCTTACAACAGTGTTCATTGTTGTCGTTTGTACCTAGATGAACTTTTGCTTATTAGATTTCTTAGGATCTTTTCCCACATGGCCACCTGTTGTGTTGGCCCTGGCCCATGTGGCAAGGTGAAGGCCCTGCTTGGAAATGAGCCCACCTTCTTTTTCATTCCCTAGAGTCCTGATAAGAGATGTTGAAGATCTCATTCTACGGCAGACTTCCAATGACACAGTCAGCCCCCGGGCCTCCTCATCATACTACGAACAGTATCACTCACTAAATGAAGTAAGCCATAACACTTCTCTCAAAAATTACTAGTTCTTTTTTGGAGAAGGATGTAGAACAAAATTCTAACTCACAAAAAAAAGACCAGATTTACTAGCCTAAAGGAGACTGGAGAAACCCCGAGCGTATGGCCCCCAGACAGCCTTTTAGCTCACTGGTGAAGTCATTTCCGAGGTTCACCATTTAGCGGGTAGTGGGCAGCCCTATAAAACCAAATGGGACTAATGAGGCACAGCAGTCCAGGGACAAGGGCCAGAAGGCAGAAGGGGACAGGAAAGCTGGTAATAGGCAACCCAAGGTTGAGTAAGGATAGTGTTGATGTGTTGTGAGGTCGTTAACTATTGTCATAGGGCAACATGGGTGCTGTTAAATGAGGAACTGTTTTGTTCTGTAAGCCTTCATCTAAAGTGAGAATAACAGCACAATTGGAAGAGCGTAGTCAATGTCACTGAACTGTGCATGTAAAAGTTTTTGAAATGGTGTATCTTTGGCTACGTATGTTTTCACCAAAAAAAAAAAAAAAGTCGAGAAGGGAGAGAGTTGACATGTTGTGGGGTTGTTAACCAATGTCATAAAACAATGTGTACTACTGTTTCATGAGAAAATATTTGTTCTGTAAACCTTCACCTGAAGTACAAAATTACTTGTTCTTTTTAACCAACATTGCCACTTAAACCATAGGAAATTATTAAAGAACCAGAATTGCTGAAGGAGGATTAAAAAAAAAAAAATTACATAGGCATTGTAAGGTGGAAACACATACTTTTCCAGATATCTTCCCGAGAAAGACTGCGTCATACTGCGTAAATTGCCTCTAAGGAGGTTGCTTTTCCAAAGCTAAGAGCATCTCTAGTTGCTAGGAGTAACACTGCATGTTAAAGAAGAACAAGAATAAAGAATGGGATCTTTTAATTGAAACGTCCACAAGAAATTAACAGTCCAATTGATCATGTCTCTTTGGATCTTCTTTTTTTTGAATTCTCATTGAATAATTGCTAAGTTACCACACTGAATTAAGGAATTTATTCACTTACAGTTAATACACTATGAATGAACATCTTTTATTCTAACCATGAGGAATCTATTTGAAACAATAATACCCGTATTTTAATCTTTAAGAAACTGGATTTTTTTTTTTTCCAATCAGTGCTTACAGGTTCCAGTTTTATCAGTCTCAGGAAGCATCCATGTAATACACTCAAAGTCATTTCCCATGTATTTGTTAGTTGAAAAGGATAAATCTCTGGAGGACTTTCTCTTTTATCTAGAATACCCTAAGGAATAAAACCTCTTGATGCCTTTTTTTCCTCATATGAGAATGTTGTTATATTGCCTAATATAAGCATTTTTATCATCTTTGACTGGATACCCAGCAGCTGTTTGGAGCCATAGCCATTCTTTTAAGACATCTGGAGCCCTGGTGGTGCAGCGTTTAAGAGCTCGGCAGCTAACCAAAAAGGTCAGCAGTTTGAATCCACTAGCTGCTCCTTGAAAACCCTATGGGGCAGTTCTACTCTGTCCAATAGGGTTGATGGCAATGGGTTTGGTGTTTTGGTAAGACTTAAGCAATAAAGATAAATTCTTTATTTAATCTTCAGGAACATCTGTTCTTTTCACTGAGTTAAACCGGAACCCATTCGGCTTCTAGAATCCGTGTGCCTGGATAAATGATGTGGCTCTTTTAAAATTGCCTTCCCCACTTTTATCTCTCCTGCCTCATCTACTCCACCTAGACCACCTCCAGCGTCCATCACCAGCACTGCAATAACCAAGTTTGATGCCAAGACCTGAGAGGCTAGTTAGGATTATTTTGCAAAATGGAGAAGCTGACTGTGTCACTGATACGTCGAGTTTGATGGGGAGAAAAGAATGCCTTAAACAGAAGTATTTAAATTCTTAAATTTAAAAATTATTGTGTTCAAAAAAGTTACGTTCTCTTACCTATGTGCAGGAAGGATATGGGGTGGGGCGGGGGGAGCCAAGTATATAACATTTCAAAAAAGACTTAAAAATTCCTTCCTATCCCTCTACCCCTAATCCTTTCTAAGAGGTTTATAGGAACAATGGCAATCTTGCTCTCAAGAAATTCAGTTAAGTCCTTCCTTCTCTTTTAACACTGCAGTGCTTCTGCCAATTCTCCCAGAGATCTCTCCATCAGCCCTACTCACATGATCACCTGGTGAGCCGGAGGGTTGCTTTTGTCATTGGCTCAGACCAGGGAATGGAGTTTCAAGTATCCACTGTAGGGAGACAGAAACAAATGGCCATAAAATACTTCTTGTAACAAACGGAGTGTGTTACAAAGGAAAGACGTGTGAAATCAGACAAGTTTACAAAGTTACCCGTGAGACAGTTTCCGGGGTGGAGGAAATCTTCTGAACCATCAGTGCTGTAAAATAAAAAAACAAAAAACAAAAAAACCACCAAATACACCAGCTGCCATTGAGTCGATTCTGACTCATGGTGACCCCATGTGTGTCAGAGTAGAGCTGCGCTCCATAGCATTTTCAGTGGCTGATTTTTTGGAAATAGGTCACCAGGCCTTTCTTCCAGCCTCCTCTGGGTGGACTCTATAAACTTTTGGTGAGCAGGCAAGCCCATTAACCCTTTGAACCACTCAAGGACTCCCAACTATAGCAGTTTTCTCAGTTGTATTCATGCCTCAGAAGAAACAGAGTCCCAATGAGGAAATCCCTGATGTTTAAATTTCAGATACCACAGACACTCAGAGGGTAGGTGGCAAGTGGGCCTTCCAGAAGCCCTTTAATTGGCCAGCATGGGGACAACCACTTAGACATACCATGCCCTCTAGTTATGCTACTCTAAGAGAATCCAAGGGCAAATGGTACCCCAGTTCCCATCAGGCAGGATTGCTATTTGAAGAACAGAACCTCTAGAAAAGTTCTCAGATATAAGGCCAAGAGTTGGTCGTTCCTATTTCATAAGGTATGTGAGTTTCAACGGGGCCCTTGGGAAGCTGATGTGCCTTAAAACATGACTGAGTTCAATCACAGCAATCCCAGACCAAATGAGAATTCAATGCCTGTTTTGAAGTGAACATAAGCCTCAAGTCAGTCACAGATCTTATTTTTGGTTTTTCCTTCCGCTCTATAACCTCAGCTACCTTTGGTCCTCCCCACAATAGTTTGGATGAGAATAAAACTACTTCTCAGGATAGAAAAGAATTTTTCTCTTTTCCAGATTCCTTTACCTCTTTTGGTTCTACATATCCTATTGTGCTTACAGAACTCTCGAACAGGAAGTAATGGTATTGTTACCACAATAATGCGAATTGGAGCCACGTGCCGCAATAGCCAATTCTGAGACAGGGGTGAGGTGAGCAGCAAGAGGTTTATTATATATCAATATATAGGAGACAGAGGGGAATAGATTCCTCAGAAAAACCTGTCTCCCCCACTGGAGATCAGCTGAAGGCTTTTATAGGGACAGGATTATGGGTGTTAGAAGTTTGTGTTAGTTTCCCTTGTGGTGGTCATGTCTCAGATGAGTTAATCTTCTACTGGTATTCTTGGGGGTTATCTGGTGACATCCTTGGGGATTATCTGGCGACTTCCTGGTTTTTCTTGTCACAAGATGGGTGCCTTGTTTGGTTTTCATCCTTAGATCATTATCACTTGTTTTCTAGCCTCCAAGGAGGAACATCGGTTAATCTTAAACCTTTTGTAGAAACTGGAGAAACGAGATCATGAGGCAATGTGGCAGTTAGCAATGGGGAGTAAATAATAGTGAGCCAGGCCTGTGTAGCCTCTTCCAGTATTGCTGTTTATCCTGGGCAAAGACAATGTCCTAGGAGAGTCTTGAAAAGTGAATATTTAAAAAAAAAAAAAATTGCGTGTGATAGAGAACTCTCTAATGAATGGTAAGGAGAATTTCATATACAGAGGCAGGGATTCAATGTGATAAACCTTTTAAAATAACTTGCTGGAGCCACACTTTAAAGTTCAACTTTTCCTACTTTGTCGTAAGTTTCTTAGTACTTCTCCACTTTTTCTCTAAAATGTGATTCTTTTCAAAACCTCAATTTCACTGATTTTCCTAAATAGCAGAAAAAAAAACCTGCCCCAAGTATTTCAGTTCATCATTCCATCTACATACAAAGTTTGAGAGTAATCTCCTTCCGTTGAAGACTTTGTCTGTTTCCTTTGGTCAGTGAAGTGGTTTGTATTTGCTCTTGGGCTAATCAATGGTTTCTGTTTTGATAGATCTATTCTTGGATAGATCTTATAACAGAGTGGTATCCTGATATGGTTGAAAAAATCCACATTGGATCCTCATATGAGAAGTACCCACTTTATGTTTTAAAGGTATGTTGTAGACAGAGTCATTGATCTTTCAACTTTGTGCAGAGCTTAATTCTCCAGTGGTGCTTGTTATAACTTGAATTTTTTTTTTTTCTTTGAGTCTTGGAAATATTTGTATTGCAAGTGTTTCTCAACTTTAATATTCAACACTTTAGGAGTTGGTTATTACCTTTAAAGGTCCCCGGGTGGCACAAATGGTTTGCGCCCAACAACTAACCTAAAGGTTGGCAGTTTGAACCCACCCAGAGACACCACAGAAGAAATGCCTGGTGATCTGCTTTTGTAAAGACTGGAGCCAAGAAAACCCTGTGGAGCAGTTCTACTCTGTAACACATGGGGTTGCTGTAAGTTGGAATCAACCTGACAGCGATGGGTTATTGTTGTTGTTGTTCGTTTGCTTATTTTAATTGCCTTTAAAAGAAATTCCTTTTACAATGCAGCATTAGTTCAAGATGAGCCCTGGTGGCACAGAGGTTAGGTGCTTGGCTGCTAACCAAAATGTCAATGGCTCAAACACCCTAGCAGCTCCTTGGGAGAAAGATGTGGCAGTCTGCTGCCATAAAGATTTCAGCCTAGGAAACCCCATGGGGTTGTTCTACTCTGTCCTATAAAGTCCCTATTAGTAAGAATTGACTTGATGGCAATGGGTATTAGTTCAAGAGTTGGAACCTCAGTTCTAGAATCAACTCTGCTCCAGTTTATGTGACATTAGACACGCCATTTAACTTTCCTGGGCTCAGCACCTATAATCATAAAATGAGGGAATTTCTCTGGATTATTTCTCAAATTTCACTTGTATTTTATTTACCACCACCACCTCAGACTGGCTTACTTAGGCAAAAAGAAAGAAAGAAAGAAAAAGAGAGGCGTCTCTTATTGGGAAAACGCTATTGCAGCTTTTGGAACCAAAGAAAAGGCTGAACATTGAGGCCCAGGGAAGGATAGGAACAGGGTATCCTGGGGACCTTGACTCATACAATATCTTCTGTTCCAGTCAGCATCCATTTGATTATCTATTTTCAGTCACGAAACCTTATGGGAGCAAATCTGATTTACCTACCTTGGGTCAGGTGTCTCCTGTCTTAGATAACTTGGCCTTAGTAAGGATCAGTGAACATAGTCACTGGAAGAATTTTTAGGAGCCATAAACTATATTAATTTCTGCTGTTACTGGGCAGCGTTTCTTTCTGTTATACATCATAAGGTCACCATGAGTCAGGGCCAACTCAAAAGCAAACAACAAGAATATTAACAGTTTATAATTCTGTAGGTCTATTATTCACCACTCTCTCCTTTAAAAAAAAAAAAAATTAAGGAAGCTATGGAAAAAAATTAATCATTAGAAAATATAGTTGATTTAGTAACGTGTAATTTATACAGAGTTTCTGTAACAGGTGAGCCTCTTTGGCCATCCAAAGACAAGACTTTGAGTCAGTATTTCTGGGTTTTAATCAGTCTCAGACAAGAACTTGCAGGGCAGACTCAAAGCAGATATGAAGCCTTAGACGCTCTTGACAGCCTAGTTAGTCAATTACATTGGACACATGTAATCATGACATAGGCACACATGACATTTGCTTTCAGTGACGTTGCATGTAGTCATTAGAACTTGCGTTTCTGGGACCTAGAGGTACATGTTGGGGAGTCATGCTTCCTGGATGCCTGAAGCCCACTCATTTGACCAAGGACATCCATGTAATGTGAGTCTCTAGGGGTCTTCTGTTTACTGTCAGCACCGGCACCAAAAGAGTTTGCACAGCCCAGTTCAGCAGAAGGTCAAGTAAGGCAACCAATCCAGACAACTCAGGATTTTCTTTGAAACTGCATAGAGTACAGCAGCCAGCAGTTGTTCCTTTTCTACAATTTGACACTTAGTGGCCAATGTCATTTGACTTTCTCACTTGCCCTCTAGTTGGATATTGCTAGCTCTGTTGTTGTTAGGTGCTGCCGGATTGATTCTGACCCATAGCCACCCCAGTGACAGAGCAGACTGCTCCATAGGGTTTTCTAGGCTGTAATCTTTACAGGAGCAGAATGCCATGTCTTTCTCCCATGGAGCCACTGGGTGATTTCAAACCATCAACCTTTTGGTTAGCAGCCAAGTGCTTAACCATTGCACCACCAGGGCTCTAAATCCCAAACCAAACTTACTGCCATCAAGTCAGTTCCAACTCATAGTGACCCCATAGGACGGGCTAGAACTGCCCACATAGGGTTTCCAAAGCTGTAATCTTTACAGAAGCAGACTGTCACATCTTTCTCCTGCAGAGTGGGTAGTAGGTTTGGGCCATCAACCTTTTGGTTAGCAGCCAAGTGCTTTAACCCTGGTGGCACAGTGGTCAAAGTGTTCAGCTGCTAACTGAAAGGTCAGCAGTTCAAACCCACTAGCCACTCTGCCAGAGAAAGATGTGACAGTCTGCTTCCGTAAAGATTACAGCCTTGGAAACCCTATGTCACAGTTCTACTCTGTCCTATGGGGTCGCTATGGGTTGAAATCGACTTGATGGCACTGAGTTACCAGGGCTCTAGTTAAGCAAAAAATTCCTTGTTTTGGAATTTCAACTCCACATGTTTGTTTGATTTCACAACACTCTTCTCCCTTTTTTCCATTCCCTAAAATTGTGGTGTCACTAATTTTTTAATGTTAATGAATTATGATTTATTGTTTGGAGATGTTTTGGGGGAGTTCTTTTAAAGACATCAAAGGCTATCATTGAGGAAAGGTCGAGCTTTCTTACTGCAGAGGGTTGGCAGCTGGGACCAGGCCAACATACTGTGAATCAGAACAAGGCCTCTGTCCTCAGATCTGTAATCAGTTTGTGTGAAGTTAGATGTGTGCTTCTTTTTGTGTGAACTGGGGAAATAGAAATTGTGTACCCCAGGGCAAATGGTGAGGGAATCCACGTTTATCTCTGGCACCATGGACTTTTCTTTGTTCTCTGTTCTTGGTGCATCTCCACACCTCCTAGGGAAGGCGGCCCACCCAACACCTACCCATTTACCTCTAATGTGAAGGTTTGGCCTGAAGCTCTAAAGTCTGGTCTCTGCTTCTCCATTGCCACGTGAAGTTCTGACATGACTAGATAATTGTGGGGGGAAAAGAGCTTGAAATCAAGAATTCTGGTGACAAACCTTAGTGCCCACTCCCACCATCTATGACCTTAGCTGCTGCCCTTTTATCTCACCAGCTTCTTAGTTTTCCTTTGAATTCTCAAAGGAATGGAGAGAACAATGTGTACTGTATAGACTTGCTGAGAGAATTAAATATAAGCACTATATAAATGGAAGATATTATCCTGAGGGTAATTGTTTTTGTTACTGTTTTATTTTCTTTGAGCAGGTTTCCAAAAAAGGACAAATAGCTAAAAATGCCATATGGATTGACTGTGGAATCCATGCCAGAGAATGGATTTCTCCTGCTTTCTGCTTGTGGTTCCTAGGCTATGTAAGTCTTCACATTCTTTTAAGTATATGGCCCAAGACTACCTGTATCTGAATGAACTGAGTAGTTTATTAATTAATTAATTAATTTTGTTTTTTCTTTTCTCCACCACCCCCCCACCCCCACCCCCACCACCATGGGCTATTTATTTTAAGGCATTATTCCAAGTCAGGTCATAGATTCCTTTTTTTTTTTTTTTTTTTTTTTGTGGTTTAAGTGAAAGTTTACAATTTAAGTTAGTCTCTCATACACAAATTTATAAATACATTGTTATGTGACCCTAGTTGCTCTGCTTGTACTATGACAGCACACTGGTCCTTTCCACCCCAGATATCCCGTGTCCATTCAACCAGCTCCTGATCCTCTCTGCCTTCTCATCTCACTTCTGGACAGGAGCTACCCATTTAGTCTCATATCTACTTGAGCTAAGATGCACACTCTTCACGAGTATCATTTATGTCCCACAGTCTAATCTTTGTGTGAAGAGTTGGCCTCGGGAATGGTTTTAGTCTTGGGCTAAAGGAGAGTCTGGGGGCCATGTCTTGCGGGGTCCCTTCAGTCCCAATCAAACCATTTAGTCTGGTTTTTTTTTACCAGAATTTGAATTCTGCACCCCACTTTTCTCCCACTCCATCAGGGACCCTCTGTTGTGTTCCCTGTCAGGGCGGTCATTGTGGTAGCTGGGCACCATACAGTTCTTCTGGTCTCAGGCTGATGAAGTCTCTGGTTTATGTGGCCCTTTATGTCTCTTGGGCTAATACTTTCCTTGTGTCCATGGTGTTCTTCATTTTCCTATACTCCAGGTGGGTTGGGACCAATTGATGCATCTTAGATGGCTACTCACTAGCTTTTAAGACCCCAGATGCCACTCACCAAAGTATGATGCAGAACATTTTCTTAATAAACTTTGTTATGCCAATTCAGGTCATAGACTTCTTGATTCAAAATCTCTGGAGGTGAGGCTTGGGAGAGGCTTAATTACCCAAATTAAGTTTGAAAACCATGATCTCAATCTTCCTAAAGGTTGTTGAAGGAGCCCTGGTGGTGCAAAGGGTTATGCACTTAACTGTTAACCAAGGGGTTGGTGGTTCAGACCTACCCAGTGGTACCATGGTAAAAAGACCTGGCCATCTGCTCCCATAAAGATTACAGCCTTGGAAACCCAATGGGGCAGTTCTACTCTGTCACATGGGGCCACTATGAGTCGAAAACAACTCGACAGCACACAACAACAACACAAAGATTGTTAATCTTTTCCTTCCGACATTTCTATCTGGGCTGAACACTGGAGAATAATTAAATAATATGCTGGTCGTAATATGTTTACTAAGGAGCTCTGGTGGCACAGTGGTTAAAGTACTCGGCTGCTAACTGAAAGGTCAGCAGTTCAAATCCATCATCTACTCTGTGGGAGAAAGACATGGCAGTCTGCTTCCATAGAGACTAAAAAAAACTGTTTGCTGCCGAGTCTGAATCATAGCAACCCTATAGGACGGTATAGAACTGCCCCATAGGATTTCCAAGGAGCAGCCAATGGATCTGAACAGCCGACCTTTTGGTTAGCAGCCAAACACTTAACCAGTATACCACCATAGCCTTGGAAACCCTATGGGGCAGTTCTACTCTATCCTATAGGGTCACTATGAGTCGGAATCCACCTGATGGCAGTGGGGTGGGTTTTTAATATGTTTACTAGGTAGAAGAAAGAAGTGACACAATTATCTAAGTTGGATCCCAATTAATCCTTTTTCCTTTGGTTTGAACTATCCAGACGTCTTTTGCCATTTTCTGCCTCTGGAAATGAAACATAAAGCACAACATTACAGAGCAGATCATACTTTCCCACAGGTCATAATTGGGGATTTTGTCCCTGAAGAAAGGTTTGGCATCAAGGAAACCATATATAAGACAAATAGTATGTCATTAAAATAAAAAATATAATGACTACAAACCTCTGCAAATGAAAACAGTAAAAATTATCCTTTAAATCCTATAAGGTGGGCATATATGTTCTCTATCCTGATTTATATAAAGAGCACTTGCCACTGAAAAAATAACTCCAAACATGTGTCTTTCCCATAATGGTCATTTTTGTCTTCATATTCACAAACGCATAGTAATACAAAAGAGATGCATTAGAAAGTTAAGCGTTTGCCACGTAGATAGAGCTGCCTTAACAAATGAGATATTTCAAAGGTAAGTGCCAAAGGTGGAAGGTAGAAGTATGCCTGCCTCTGCTAGGACTTCACAAATGCAGACTCCCTAGCTACCTTCATGGCCTTCCCCCCTCCCCCCCTCCCCCGCAGAGCTGCAGCATCACAGACCCCACAGAAGAGTTCCCAGCCAGTGTTGACACTTCTTTGGCCAAATGCAGATGGTTCCAACTGACCAGACCCTTAGCCCAGCCCAGTCATTTTGACCATCTAGAACCTTCCTAAAGTTCGGTAGTTTTAATCCTTTTAGGTCATGAATGGAGCAGGGCACAAAACGAGAGAAAAACACTTCCTTTTCAGTCCATCACTGAACCTGAGAAGGGCCAGAAAGAAAATTCGATTCATACTGACTCTAATCCACATTGGTGAAGCGGTCCCTAATCACTACCCTTTCCAACCCAACACCTCTTCCCCGTTATTAACCAACCTACCCTTTACCCCACCAGCTTGCTGAATCTTTGTAAGAGTAAATTATTTAATCCACAAATATTTATACATTGCTTGCAAGGTTCCAGACCCCAGAGATACAATGAGGAAAAAGATACAGCCCAAGGTCCTTACAGTCTAGTATTTTTCCCCAACAATGGGAACCTGGCTTTTGTAGCCCAAGCCTACATAAACAATAAGCCTTTTTAAAAATGGACATTTTAGAAGCTCCATTGCAGATTGGATCATTGGGATCCATAGGGTTTTCATCGGCTGATTTTTTAGAAGTAAATCACCAGGCCTTTGTTCCTCAGGAAGCTTAAGGCTAGTCACTTCTCTCTATGCCTCTCATTTATTTTCTCTCTGGACATGAGCAGATTTAGATTCCTTCTATTGCCACAAAGGAGGCCTGATGGCATAACAGTTAAGTGCTCGACTGCTAACCAAAAGTTGGCGGTTCAAACCCACCAGCTGCTCCATGGGAGAACAGACCTGGCAATCTACTCCCATAAAGATTACAGCCTAGAAAACCCTATGGAGCAGTTCTGCTCTGTCCTACAGGGTCACTATGAGTCAGAATCGACTCAATGGCACACAACAACAATCTTTTTCTGATAACAAATGCCAGGTGATTGCTGAAAAATGTCTCCAACCCAAATTTACAAATTTGTAGCATAAAAAATGTATTTACTGTTTACTACTTAAGGGATTGCTTCTCTCAGTCTATACATTTTGCTTCCTTTTCATTAACCTTCTATTTCTGACCTGTAGTAGATTAAAACAAAACAAACAAAAAAAACCCTTGCATTTTTTCTTACCCTTTTCCCACATTTCATAAGTGGTTAACCCATTACAAAGGATTTTAATATGGCTCTTGTGATCATTTTAGAGAGAAATAAGGATATATTTTAAATATTTAAAGGGAAAATGATAAAGTGTTAGGTATAGTACAATTAGGATTCAAAAGTCTTCTTTTGCTTTTGTCAATAATGAAAAAATTTCTTAACAAAATCTTTGAATAAAGGTTGGAACAACAATTTCAAACTAATCCAAAAATTAAAGTGTAGTAATGCTGCCATAAATTTAAATCAAACTTAGCCCTAGATGACATGACTTAACCAGCTAAAATGTGTCTGTATGGTCCTCTTGCCTCTCTTTTGGTCATTTTGTTTGTCATCAGAATATAGATGCCCCTTATATCATGTTGGAATATGTGACCCTAAGCTGGGTATGAGTCCTAGAGGAGACAACAGCAGGTGTAAGATGGTACCTATCAGGAAAGTCATAGCTAGTACCTAGGAAAAGGTTCCACTGATTCTAAAGCCTAATGACCTGATGCTTGAGAGACACATTCATTTCTAGCAAGAATTTAGCTCCACAACAAGTTCTAGGCACAATTTAGAAAATAGAATTTATTGGTGCTCTACTAAAAAACTATCTGTATGAGTTCATAAGGTCAGTCTTTAATCTAAAGCAAAGATGTGAAGATAAGGGAGCAGGGAAACTAGAATACTGGAAATGGAACAACAGAACACATTTAAAGAGAATGTTGACACACTGTGAAAAATGTAACTAATGTCATTGATCAGTTTGTGTGGAAACTGTCAAATGGGAACCTAACTTGCTGTGTAAACTTTCACCAAAAACCCAATAAAATTTTTTTTTTTTAAATAGCATCTAATCATATCTGGACATAAGACAAAGTGCATTTAAGCTCTGATAGATGTGGATTACTGAAGAGGGAGCTGGAGTATAGCTAAATTTTTGTTTCCTTAAATTTTTGAATGTAGTGAGCTTTATTATCTTATTTTATGGCTTTCATAAAGAATTACTTTTCAAAGGGAATTTTTTAAAATTTATGATTCTATTTTCTGCCTCTATTAAATAGGAAGACTGTGTTTCCTGTGTCCAAGGCATTTACCATCACTTGGTAGCAGAGTACCCTAAATTCAGTCCTTTGAGGAATTAATACTCTTCCTGAAAGTTAAATCTGCAAATCTAAACACACCAAATGACTTTGGAGACGGGGGGAAAGCACATAAAAGAAATAGACTAAGTTTAGAAGGACTTAAAACAGATGTGCTTCTTAATTTGCAGGTAACTCAACTCTATGGAAAGGAAAGAATGTACACTAATCTTCTGAGACACATGGACTTCTATGTCATGCCAGTGGTTAATGTGGATGGTTATGACTACAGCTGGAAAAAGGTAGGTGGTTAATGTGGGTGGTTATGAGTACAGCTGGAAAGAAGTAGGTGGTGAACATGGGTGGTTATGAGTACAGCTGGAAAGAGGTAGGTGGTGAACGTGGGTGGTTATGAGTACAGCTGGAAAGAGGTAGGTGGCGAACGTGGGTGGTTATGAGTACAGCTGGAAAGAGGTAGGTGGCGAACGTGGGTGGTTATGAGTACACCTGGAAAGAGGTAGGTGGCGAACGTGGGTGGTTATGAGTACAGCTGGACAGAGGTAGGTGGTTAATGTGGGTGGTTATGAGTACACCTGGAAAGAGGTAGGTAGTTAATGTGGGTGGTTATGAGTACACCTGGAAAGAGGTAGGTGGTTAATGTGGATGGTTATGAGTACAGCTGGAAAGAGGTAGGTGGTTAATGTGGATGGTTATGAGTACAGCTGGAAAGAGGTAGGTGGTTAATGTGGGTGGTTATGAGTACAGCTGGAAAGAGGTAGGTGGTTAATGTGGGTGGTTATGAGTACAGCTGGGAAGAGGTAGGTGGTTAATGTGGATGGTTATGAGTACAGCTGGAAAGAGGTAGGTGGCGAACGTGGGTGGTTATGAGTACAGCTGGACAGAGGCAGGTGAAGACAAAGAGGAGAAAACATGCCCCCTTTGGGGACACAAAATATCCAGGCCGAATTATTCATAGAATCCTGGGTCCTCGGCACAATGGTTGCATTATGAAAATATAAATTTTAATTATTATTATGGAAAATGTCAAATATCTAGAAAAGTGGGAGCAATTATAAACTACGTGATTGTCATGCAGCTTCGACAATGATCAACTCATCGCCAATCTGTCATCTCCATCCTCCTCCACTTCTGCCCTAGACTATTATTGTGAAGCAGATCCCCCATATCATCATTTCATCAATGACTATTTCAGTATACATCTCTAAAAGAAACCCAAACCAAACCCATTGCCGTCGAGTCGATTCTGACTCGTGGGGACCCTATAGGATGGAGGAGAACTGCCCCACAGGGTTTTCAAGGAGCGGCTGGTGGATTCGAACTGCCAGCCTTTTGGTTAGCAGCCAAGCTCTTACTTAACCAGGGCTCCTTAAAAGAAAAGGGCTCTTAAACAAACAAACAAAGACGGCAATATAATTGTACTGTACCTAAAATTTAACAATTATTACTTAATACCATCAAGTATCTAGTCAGTATTCAAATTTCCAAATGTCTCACTACTTTTTAAATCATTTATTTCTTTGATACAGGATTCAACTAATCTTCATATGTTATGCATGATTAGTTAATGTGTCTTTTAGGTCTGTTTTTGTGTATAATCTCTCCCTCCATCTCTTGCTCTCTTTTTTCTCCCTTGCAATTTATTTGTTGAAGAAAAGAGTTTTGCAAGGCTGGGTTTTGCTGATTGCATTGCCATGTTGTCATTTAATGTATTCCTCTGTTCTCTGTATTTCCTAAAAATTGACATTTGGATTCTAGAGGCTTAATCAGATTCAGTTTTATTTTATTTTATTTTTGACACGACTACTTCATTTTGATATCGTGTTCTCCTGTCAGAATGTACATAATGTCTGGTTGTCTCTCTTTTTGTGATGTTAGCTGCCATTGATGCACAATGCTGGGATCCATTAAATCTTACTAAGAATAATGTGCATAGTATTTTGATTTGCAAAATCATGAACTGCAAGAGTTAGAACAGCATTCTAACTTAATTTGCATTTTAATGAAATTGTGTTCTAACTAGTATGTGAATGTAAACCTCCATCCTCTAACTCAATCATGAGCACAAGTATAAGTATCATGGTCAAGTTCATATATACTGAAAACCATTATTACTTCTAGTCCATCCACATTACAATTCATGAAAAATTACTCACTGAATATAAAGTACAGTCCTTTATAATTTAACGAAGGATACATAAAAACATAACTAAGCATATGTATATATATATATATGTTTTGAAAAACCTAACAAACTGCATGTGATGTGGGGGTTGCCTCATAACCCCACCCCACAACTTAAAGTTTGTGCAGCAGCCATTTACATTATCAAACTTCCCAGTTTACTCTAGAACCCAAATGGGGAATGTGTGTGATGTTTAAAACCAGTCAATCACTACCATTAAAGAAGCAGTCTGGCTCGAGGTGTCTTCACATCTCCACCTCCTGTAGCTTTTAAATGAGTGTGTGGAATTCATCAAAGCGAGCATTGAAAATCAGGACTAATAGTTTTAATTTGAGTTGAGATATAATTAAAATCACTTTACTTTTCTTAGAAGGAGCTCAAAGTGATACCGTGCACAAAATTAATTTAAAGGGAAGAAGTCTAAATAAGGTCAATGAGCAGTGTCTGAGTTATCTAGTGCTGCAATAGCAGAAATACCACAAGTGGATGGATTTAAGAAACAGGAATTTATTTTCTCACAGTTCAGGAAGCTGGAAGTCTGAAATCAGGGAACTGGCTCTAGGGAAGACTATCTCTATTTGTTAGCTCTGGGGAAGGTCCTTGTCTCTTCACCTTCTATTCCTTGGCCCCTGGACAATCTTCACGTGATGTGGCATCTTCTCCCATCTCTGCTTGCTTGCTTGCCTCTTGCTTCTAATCTGCTCCTTTTATATCTCTAAAAAGATTGACTCAAAACACAGGCTACACTAATATTGCCTTATTAACGTAACAAAGAAAACTCATTGGGTATTATCACCACAGGCACAGGGGTTAGGATTACAAGAGATATTTGGGGGGGACACAATTCAATTCATAACAAGCAGCTCAGTGGAACCAAACCAAATTGTTACTTTTATAGATTAAAATTGAGCTAATACTAGTTTTATTTGATTCAAGCTGTCACAGAAAATTTTACCAGACAATGTTAAACAGGTAACAATAGATTTCATTCAGGGCTATCCAATAGGGGAGTGAGACCAGACCTAAGTCTGAGCTCCAACTCCTTTGAAGCAGAGGTCAGTATGGTTTTTAGACTGAAGTGAGCTAGTGGAAAAGTACTGAAGGACCTTAGGGGAAGGTTAGGCAATGGGCTGTGTTGATTACATGGAGTTATCTCCTGAGTTTACTGTAAAGGGCAGATGGAACATGTTGTATCCGGATTCTGTAAGGCCAGGATGAGAGAGAGGTCAGGGGCCTAGAGTCCAGAAGAAGCCTACGTAATGTTTAGGCAAGCTGAGGGGAGCATTAAGGCCGTCTAAGACAGCCCTTTTCTGAAACACAGACACACAAAAACCCAAACCTATTGCTGTCAAGTCAGTTTCGACTGACAGCAACCCTATAGGACAGAGTAGAACTTCCCTGTAGCGTTTCCAAGGCTGTAATCCTTACAGAAGCAGACTGTCACATCTTTCTCCCACCGAGCAGCTGGTGGGATCGAATTGTTAACCTTTCAGTTAGCAGCCAAGAGCTTAACCACTGTACCACCAGGGCTTCTTGGAACACAGATAGTTTGAGCATGATTGAGACCTGGATAGAAATAGGGGCTGTGGGAAAGGACGCTGTGAAGAAGGTGACAGAATGAAGTGAGGGAAGAGAGAGGGTTGAAGGAGAGAAACCCAACCAGGCTGCTTGGTCTTTTAAAAAGCGTCTATTTAACATGATCGTCTTGTGTATTCAGAATCGAATGTGGAGAAAGAACCGATCTTTTCATGAGGACAATAGATGCATCGGAACAGATCTGAACAGGAACTTTGCTTCCAAACACTGGTGTGGTATGTTGTGTGCTTTGTTTCTAGCCATGTCTCATTAAAAGAGGGATGTTCTTAGAGAAAGGCTCATTTACTCAAACTAGTTAAGGGGACGCTTATCTGAATCAGGAGTCCCTGGGTGGTACAAATGATTAACGTGCTCAGCTGCCAACTGAGTGGTTGGAGGGTTGAGTCTACCCAGAGGTACCTGGAAAGAAAGGCCTGGTGATCTATTTCTGAAAAATTAGCCACTGAAACCCCATAGAGCACAATTGTACTCTGACACTCATGAGGCCGCCATGAGTTAGAGTCATCCTGACAGCAAATGGTGGTAGTGGTGGTATCTGAGTCAGGGAATAATTTAAATAATAAACTTTCTGGGTCAATATAATGACATGAATGTTGACTAGAGTCAGAAAATCACTTAACCTCTCCTGACGGCTCTTTCCTCATCTTTAAAATAACCTGTAAATCCCTGCCATCTAGTGGATTCCGACTCATAGTGACCCTATAGGGTTTCCAAGGAGCGGCTGGTGAATTCAAACTGCTGACCTTTTGGTTAGCAGCCAAGCTCTCAACCACTGTGCCACCAGGGCTCCCATCTTTAAATAACGTAGAGCAACTATTTAAGGTTGCTTCTAGCTTCAAAATTCTTTGATTCTAGAATAATAAGGAAGTGACTGTTAAGGAGCCTACTTCAATAAACAAATAACATACATCATTAGGCTATCAAAGACCAGGGTTTGGTGGGTACCTCTCATTTTCAGTTATATATGTAAATGTTTACTTCCACAGTGTTTGAAAACATTTTCCTTTTGTTTTCACTGGTGGTATAATAGTTAAGCGCTGGGCTGCTAACCAAAAGTTTGTCAGTTCAAACCCATCCAGCAGCTCCGTGGGAGAAAGACTTAGTGATTTGCTCCCTTAAAGATTCCAAGAAATGAAACTCATTGCCATTGAGTGAATTCTGACTTCTATTGGCCCTACAGGACAGAGTAGAACTGCCCTATATGGTTTCCAAGGCTGTAATCTTTACAGAAGCAGATGGCCACATCTTTACCCTGCAGAGTGGCTGGTGGGTTCCAACCACGGGCCTGTTGGTTATCAGCCAAGCTCTTAGCCACTGTACCACCAAGGCTCCTTCCATAAAGATTACAGCCTAGATAACCCTATAGGGCAGTTCTACTCTGTTACATGGAGTTGCTATGAGTTGAAATCGATTTGACGGCACCTAGTAATAACAGTTTGCTTTCTTAGCAAGCAGTGATGCACTAGAGGGGTGTGGGTGATGTGGACTGCACCGCCTGACACTGTCAGAGGGGGTGACACCAAAATGGCCCTAGGGTCCACAGCAGTGGCAGCGGCGGTGCTGAGGGAGGGACTGCCAAGGCAATGGGGTCACTAGGGTTGGTGTCACCCATCACCCGTCACCCAGTGTGGTAGCTTGTCACCTCCCCCAGCTGCCATGTTCATGCACCTGTCACTAGGGTTGGTGTCACCCGGTGCAGAAACTAATCACCACCACCACTACCATAAAAGCTTTCCTTCAATTGTTGCATAAAAGGGCTCACCCAAGGCCAGAGGCTGCTGTAGCCAATGAAACCAGTCAGGGAGTCAGAGAAGCAGCACCCAGTGTGAAAAAGACCTGAATAAATACAGCTAACAGTTACTAAGTGCCAGGCAGTCTGCCTATTTCATCTGCTGGTTTCATCTCTACATTTTATAGGTGGGGAAACAGAGACTTAAAAGGTTAAGTCATTTGCTCAAGGGCACATAGCTAGTAAGTGGCAGAGCTGGCATGTAAACTCAGGCTGACTAACTCCAAATTTATTGAAACTGTCATATGTTTTCTAAAAAACATACTGTGTTTTTGGTGGGAGTTTACACAGCAAATTAGCTTCCCATTTAACAATTTCTATAAATACTGTGCAGTGACATTGATGACATTTTTCACAATGTGTCAGCATTCTCATTATTTTCACTCTGGTTGTTCTGTTTCCATTAATCTAGCTTCCCTGTCCACCTTATCTTCTCATCTTTGGTCTAGGGTAAATGTTGACCGTTTGGTTTTATTTAGATGACGATTTAGAGGAGCACAGCACTCGTGGGTGATCTTATTTATTTTATGAGCCAATCTGTCATTTGGCTGAAAAGTGAACACCGGGAGTGGTTTGAGTTCCAAGTTTAAAGCGTATCTGTGGTGCAGTGAATTACTTAAGATGACCTTCTAGCTATAGTCTTTGTAACTCTACCAAAAGACTGGGTGGGACTATGCAAATAAGTTGCTTGTGGCCCACCAAGGGGATGGGATAGCTTGCTGAGAATATAAATAAGGTGCATGGCATACTTGTTGGGGTGGGACTATGCAAATAGTTGTATGGAACCCTAAGTAGGGGATTGGTCAGTTTTGTGATCCTGCTAGGCTTAAAAGAGCAGTCAATCCCAGAGCAGAGGGGTGACCTACTACCACCAAGAAAGAAGAGCTAGGAGTGGAGTGCATCCATTGGGCCTGGGATCTCTGCGAGACCTCCTAGATCCAAGAGACAGAGAGTGAGAGCTGTAACACCGAAGACAGTGAGAAGCAGAGGCAGAGAAAACAGCAGCAGCAGAGGCAGCAGAACCAGGAGACCAGCAGGAGATGAAACAGTGGGCTTCCCGATCCACAGAGAGAGACAGCTGAGCATCTTCAGGCTGATGGTTGCTGGCAGAGCGCTGTGCCTCTGGGCACTTAACAGAAATGCTAAAAGACCTTTGTAACACTTGCCCAAGCAGACAGAGACCAAGCTGAGAGGTCGTGGGAGCAAGAGGCCAAGGGCCAGAGAGAGGCGTGCCTGCAGGCACGGCTGAGAAGAGGCTGTCCTGATCAAAGAACTGTATCCTGAGCATTCCAGAACCTGAATTATAACCTGTTACTTGCCTAATAAACACCATAATTGTGAGTATTGTCTATGAGTTATGTGTGGCTGTTGCAACAAATTATCAAACTCAGCAGAGAAGTAGAGAGTGCCATGAGAATGATGGTTGATGTCAGAATTGGTAAAAAGTTTGGAGGCATGTGTGACCTCTGCCTCATAGGAATCAGCCTTGAGCTGTTGATCTTGATTCTCCTTCCCCCTTGTGAAGTTAGAAGAGGTCAGATGCCCTGCCAGACCATTTTTACAGTAACCCAGGGCAATAGTCTTGGTGGTTCCTCTAGTTTTTACCACTCCAGTAAGACTGGCTTTTTTTTTTTTTTTTTTTTTGATGGGGGGAAGATTTGAGTGTTGTTTTACATTTTTCTCCTTTTTCTGTCTGGGACCATCTATTGTTTCCCTGATTGGAACTGTAGGTAGTGGTTGTCAGGCACCACCTAGCTCTTCTGGTCTCAAGATCAGCGAGGACATGGTTCATGTAGAATATTAGTCCTATAGACTTGTTTTTTTTTTTTTTTTTGAGTGTTTGGTTTCCTTCTTTGTCTTTTGCTCTGGACGATTAGAGACCAATAGTTGTATCTTAGATAGCCGTTAGCAAGCTTTTAAGACCTCAGATGCTACTCACTAAACTAGGATGTAGAACAATATCTTTATGAACTATAGTGTGCCAATTGACCAAGTTACCCCACAAGACTGTGGTCCTAAGCCCTCAAACCCAGTAACTCAATCCTGCGAGGTGTTTGGTTATGTCTAGGAAGTATCTGTAAGTGTGCCCTCTATGTGCTTTTTTTTATACATGAATATATATGCAACACAGATAAACGTGTACACAGGTATTCCCTGAATTATGATGTATTTGAATTATGACAAACTGCACTTACAACCATCTGTTTTGGGTTTTTTTAATACATCTTATCATTAATAATATGTACTACGTAAAATGTTGCAACGTATAATTTGCTGATGTTATCATTCTCAGATGTTCAAAGACAAAGATCATATTTACAAAGATACTGATAATAAAAGGCAATAATAACGAAAAGAAACAAACAAACGAAAGAGGTATTTGGTTTACATCAGAACCGACTTAATGACAGAGTTGTTGGAATGAAACCTGATCGTAAGTCGGGGACCACCTGTCTACGTATGCCTACAGATACTCCTATACATGTGCATTCATATAGTCATATGTGCCTTCCTAGACATATATATGCATATATATCTATGTTAACCGTACACATATTTTTAGTTGTTGTTGTTGTTGCAAAATTACATATGTCATTTACAAAATCGTCCCTTAGTCTTGTGTACTTCTTAGTATAATCATTTCCCTTCCTCAAGTTGTACTTACTTCACCTTATTGCCTTTCCCATCAGCAAAACTCACAAGTGTCTACTGTCTAGAAAGTGATTCTCCCTCCCTCTCCCTCTCATACCTGGTAACCACCAAAGAATGTTGCTTTCTACATGTATACTTATTTTTGTCTTTTTATAATAGTGAGATCATTCTGTATTTGTCCTTTTGTGATTGACTTATTTCACTTAGCATAATGCCCTCCAGATCCATCCATGTTACAATATATTTTGAGAACTCATCATTATTCCTTACGGCTGCATAATATTCCATTGTGTATATGTACCACAGTTTGTTTATCCGTTCATCTGTTGATGGGCACTTAGGTTGTTTCCATCTTTTTGCTATTGTGAATAATGCTGTAGTGAACATAGGTGTGTATATGTCTATTCATGTCACTGCTACTAGATCTCTAGGGTATGTGCCTAGGAGTAGGATTGCTGGATCATACGATAATTCTGTTTCTAGCTTATTTAGGAGGCGCCATACCATTTTCCATAGTAGTTGAACCAATTTATGAGGGTAAGTCAAAAATATTGTTACGAATCAGAGAAATCTTTACTAAACAAAAATATCAAAATGCAAAACTATTGTTTCTTGACATATCTTCGATCTAGGTCTCTACACTTCTGAAGGCAGTGTTTCCATCTCTCTAACCCTTCCCCAAAGAATTCTGTGCTCATCTATTTACACCATGTCAAGATGGCAGTTTTGGCATCCTCAAGGGACTCAAATTGTATTCCTTTTAAATGTTCTTCAAGTTTTGAGAACAAAAAGAAGTCTGAAGGGACAAGATCAGGGCTGTAAGGTGGATGGTGTAAGGTTTCCCAACGAAATTCTCTTTGAACAGCCCTTGCTACCCTCGAAGAATGCGCAGGTGCATTGTAGTGATGGAAAAAAATTCCTTTGCACAACTTTTCTGGCCTTTTTTCTCACCAATGCAGTTTTCAGTTTTCTTAGAACGTCTTCATAATAAACTCCTGTGATTGTCCTGTGTCCTACAAGAAAATCTATCAAGATGACCACTTTGAAATTCCAAAAAGCAGTCGCCATAACCTTCTGAGTGGTTTCCCTCTCTTGGCTCATCTTTGAGGTCTTCTCGTCTTCCTTAAAATGTTTGATCTGTCTAAAAACTGTTGTTTTATGTGGGGCAGCATTCCCATAAACTTGTTGCAAAGCTTCAATGATTTGGGAAGATTGTCCACTTGAGTTTTGTTAAAAATTTGATGTTAGCCCTGACCTCAAATTCTTTTTTTCCATGGCACAAAAAGTATCCCTGTTATTAAGGCACCCTAATGAGACTAAGACAAGTGTAGTACTGAGAGAACTTTTCTGTAGGTGTCCACTAATTGGAGAGACATATTTAAACATGTTTTGTTTGGAATAAACCCATGCATGTATGTAGGAATACCTTCTGACTTACCCTGGTACAATCCCACCAGCAGTGGAGCAGGTCCAATCTCTCCACAACCTTGACAGCATTTGTTGTTTTCTGTTTTTTTGATCAGTGACATTTTTGTAAGGGTGAGATGATGTCTCACTGTTGTTTTGATGTGCACGTCTCTAATGGCTAATGATTGCAAATATCTTTTCCTGTGTTTGTTGGCTGCTTGAATGTTCTTTTTGGTGAAGTGTCTGTTCATGTCCTTTGCTCATTTTCTAATTTTGATGAACATAGATATTTAATTTTTAGGAGGTCCTAGTTATCTAATTTGTCTTCTGTTGTTCATGTATTTGTAGGTGTGTTTGATAGTCTATTTCTGAAGAAAATAAGGTCCCATAGTTTTTTCCCTACATTATGTTCTAGCAACTTTATAGTTTTAGCTTTAATATTTAGGTTTTTATCCATTTTGAGTCAATTTTTGTATATGGTGTGAGGTATGGATCCTGTTTCATTTTTCTGCAAGTGGATGATCAGTTTTGCCAGCACCATTTTTTATAGACTGTTTTTTCCCCCATTCAGTGAATTTTGACACTTTGTCGAAAATTAGTTGCCTGTAGATGAGTAGATAGGGTTTTTGACAATCACTCTTCGGATGCTAGTTCCCTTTTGGAACTTCTTATATTATCTTCAAGCTTTTTCAGTGCTCAGTTTTAGTCAATATATTTATGTTATGGCAATCAAAAGGTCCCTGGGTGGTGCAAGTGGTTTGCACTCAGCTAGTAACCTAAAGATCAGTGGTTCAAACCCACCCAGGGTTGCCACAGAAGAAAGGCCTGGTGATCTGCTTACATAAAGATTACAGCCAAGAAAACCCTATGGAGCACTTTTACTTTGTAACATCTGGGGTTGCCATGAGTTGTGTTGTAGGGAAAAAAATCACAAAGTTTAGTAAAGCAAAAAGAAAATTTTATTCAGCATATATTCAAAAAGGCAAAAGTGGGAAAACAGACAAGCATACCGCTAGAACCATGTCTGCCTGAGTCCGGGGAATATTACAGAATACGCAAGAATAGGAAATCGGGGAAGCATGCTGCTAAAGCCATGTCTGCCTGAGCCCAGAGAGCATTACAGAGTACGCAAAAGTGGGAAAATGGACAAGCATGCTACTTCAGCCATGTCTGCCTGAGTCCAAGGAACATTACAGAGTCATCGGTATATATTAACATTACAAGTCGGCAAAACCATTGAAAGCTTTACCTTTTCACAGACTGGCTAGAAACTGTGATCCTACATTTTGAATTGTCTTTCCTAACAATCATTGGTACAGATTTTAGTAAGGACAGTCAGGAGGGTCCTCACTGGTCCAACACATTTTCTATTCACTAAATGTTAATAGAAAAAGGTACAAGTGGAAAGTCTTTTGTGCTTGTTTGATTCGCTTTATGTGAAAGGTTCCCTAAAAGATATTTTCCAAAATAATCTTAACTATTGTCTTTATACCTCAGGGCCCAGTTGATATGTTCTTGTGAGTCCAGCTCGAGCTGGTCACATTCTCTACGCTCAAGGACAGGGAATAATAACTCCAATATTGTTTCCTAAATCAGTTGGAATTCACTCAATGAGCAACAGGTTTGGTTTTTTATTTTTATTTTCTTATTGTCATAAAGAAACATTTCAGTCCCATCTTTGGCATGGTGCTGTATTATTACACTTCACAAGAGTTTTATAAAAAGAAACGGAAGCAGAAAATACAGGCAAGAAAGTCCTACATAAAACAAAAAAGTAATTGTAAGGAATCCTTTTTCCCAAGAGCCCCAGCATCTCTTCAGTAGTGCGTAAGCAAGACAATGAGAAGAAACAATTAAATCTTAACTCTTCCTCATTCAGACAAGCAGAATGTGCCTTTATGATACTTTATGTCAAGGATCTAAAAGGGTACCTCACTTTTTAATGGGAAGTGATGTATCAAACTTAGTTGTTAATTTGTATGTTCATTTTACCCTTCCCCTGTATTAAAACTGTGTGTGTATGTTGGGGATGCGAATGAAGGTTGGGGACAGAACACTTTGTGACAACCTCTGGTCTCAAACTTTCTAAGACAGCTTCACTTATTTTCTAAAATATTAAATTAAACTACAAAGTTTTTGCAGCCAGCATTCATTGGACAATAGTTTGTATTTTTTCCCATGAGACCATATTATTAGTTGCTATCAAGTTCATTCTGATTCATAGTGACCCCAGGTGTGTCAGGGTAGAACTGTGCTCCATAGCATTCTCAAAGGCTGCTTTTTTGGAAATAGATCATGAGGCCTTTTTTCTGAGGCATATGTGCATTGACTCAACCCTCTAACCTTTCTGTCAGCAACCAAGTGCTTTAACCATGTGCACCACCTAGGGACAACCATGAGATCATAGTGTTCTTGAATCCATGACTATAGACTAAAGAATGCTTGAACTTAAAAGGACCTGGTAGGCCAAGCCACTCATGGTACAGATAAGGAATCAGATAAGGAGGCCCAGAGAGATGAAGTGGCTGCCCAAATTAATATGACTGCTTAATGGCAAAGCAGAAACTCAAATTCAAGTTTCCTGACCCTTCAGGGCTCCTTCCATCAGTATGCTTGAAACCTCTAGAATGACAGTCACAGAATGAGTCTCTGAGGCTGCGCTGTCCAGTACGGTAATCACTAGCCACATGTGGCTATCAAGCACTTGACATGTGGCTAGTCTGAACTGAGATACGCTGTAAGTGTGAAATACTGATTTTGAATATTTATAATATAGGATATCTCAATAATTATTTTTATATTTGAAATGATAATATTTTATACATATAGGTTTAAATAAGCTATCTTATTAAAATTTATTTCACCAATTTTTTTACTTCTTTTGAAGTGGCTACTTGAAAATTTAAAATATATATGTGGCTTGTATTATATTTCTGTTGTACAGAACTGGTTTCAGGATTCATATTAAGGCACCACCTCTCTCTTCTACTCTTTCATGCGCTCCCCCACCACTATCCTCAATATATGATCTCTAATCTCTTTAATTTGCATATACCAGGAAAAAGGGCAGGAGTATTCAAAGGTGACCAAAGTATCAAGAACAGTTTGTCAATTCACATTCCTGGTTAAAAATAAAAACAAGTAAAATACTTGGAAAGCCCTTGGGATGTTCCACATGTTACTCATGGGGAAAAGAATGTTTAACAAACAATAGTTTGTAGTTGCAAATAATAGGAAGAAGGCAAAGCAAGCTTAAGAAAGGCAGGCTTTGTAAGGACAATGAAGTAGCAGCCCCTGGAACCCAAGTTCAAAGATGCAGTTGGCCTCAGAAATAGACTGGAACTGAGCCTGCACCCTGTCGGGATGTCAATGAGTCCTTTCTCTCCTCTCATCTCTGTGATGAACTCTGACTTTCATCCCAATCTGCATACTGATGATGATGATGATGATCAACAACAGCAAAGTTACTGAACACTTGCTAGATGCCAGGTGCTGTGCAAAGCACCTTATTAAATGTATTATCTCCTATAATCCTTACTAAATCTTCATTTAGTAATTATTATTATTCCATTTTGCCGGTAAGGAAATTGAGGAATAGATAGGTTTAAAAATATTTGCCCATGGCCATGTAGCTATTAAATGTCAAAGTCAAGATTAGAAATAAAAGGTTAAATGCCTAACAATATGGCATGTCTTCTTCTGAAGGATGGTTATCATCAATCGCATTCAATTTGCATCTCCTAAAACAACAGTACTTACTTCATAGGGTTGTTGTGAGGATTCGATGAGATATTGCTTGTAAATCACTTAGCAGAGTTTCTGTCATGCAGCATGTGCTCTTTGCGGGTTGGCTGGTGGTGGTATTGCCTTTGTTCAAGACAGCAGTCAGACTGAGACCAGAATCTTAGTTTCAGACTATTGGTGAAAGGATTCTGATTGGCAGAACACAAGTTAAGAATCCAATTCTGGGCTAATCAATTTTTCCAAGAGGGAATGATGCCTTGGGTGGTTTCCTGGGACTCCATTTCTGTGAACTGGGGACAGAAAGGAGAAAGGCTAGAAGACAGGCTACTGTCTGAAGTGGTGTTGAATATAATCTCTAAAATAGTGACTAAGCATTATTCTAGCATCAAATATCACCATCCCATTGTATTTATAGAACCAATCTAGCAAGTTAAAAATAGCACCAAAGGATAAAAAAAAAAAAGTGTCTTCGAGTTGATTTCAACTCACCGTGACCCCAGGTATGTCAGAGTAGGACTGTGCTCTATGAGGTTTTCAATGGCTGATTTTTCAGAAATAGATTTTCAGAAGTAGCTCTCCAGACCTTTCTTCCAAGGTACCTCTGGGTGGGCTCAAACCACCACCCTTTTGGTTAGTACTTGAACACTTAACTGTTTGTGCCACCCAGGGCCCTGCACTGAAGGTAGAACTTGCATATTCTGAGTTCCAGAGTGAAGCTTTTCTTTTATGGGCTGTATTCATCAGTAATTTTTAAACTACAAATATCAGAAAGTCAAATGTACAGTAGATTCAAGAAAATAGGGTTCATTTTTCTCACATAACCGGAAGTTTGAAGACAGGGCTGGTATCTCTGAGGTTCTCTTAGCCACTTTCTCAAGGTTGCAAGATGGCTTCCCCCAGGCAGCAAGGGTGACAGGTTGTGAATGACTGTTGGAGTGTCCGCTATGTGAGCATATAAAAATTTTACTTCAAAAGAAGCATAAACAACATAGTAGATACCAGAAATATGTTATGTACAGAGCCTTACCTAATCCATTTATCTAAAAATGTTGCACCATAGACATTAGGGGAATACAGTGTCAGGGAAATCATAAATTACAATAGTGTATGCATCACCTCATAATCCCATTTTATCGATTTCACCACAGAGGAAGGTGCATCAAGCTTTTCGTGCTCGGAAACCTACTGTGGACCCTACCCTGAATCGGAGCCAGAAGTGAAGGCAGTGGCTGATTTCTTGAGAAAAAATATCAACCACATTAAAGCTTACATAAGCATGCATTCATACTCCCAACACATAGTGTTTCCTTATTCCTACAATAGAAGCAGAAGCAAAGACCACAAGGAGCTGGTAAGTGCTGCTGAATTATTTTTCTCGTTGGCATTTGTTGGGGGAAAAGTTACTACAAACAAAATCTACTCCCAACCCAGGAAACTTCACCACAAAAATAAAAGATAAAGAAAAGTTTTATTATTGATGGAGCATTAAACCAGAACATGAAGCATCTCAGGCAGTGGGCTAAAGACATTGCAAAGACCGAAAGGAATCTGACCCTTTATATAGCTGAGTGGATACTGTTGTAGGGGGAAAAAAATCACAAAGTCTAGTAAAGCAAAAAAAAAAAAATTTTATTCGGCATTATTCAAAAAGGCAAAAGTGGCAAACAGACAGACATGCTGCTAGAGCCATGTCTGCCAGAGTCCAAGGAAATACCACAGAACAGACAAAAGTGGGAAAATGGACAAGCATGCTGCCAAAGCCATGTCTGCCCCAGTCCAAAGACCATTACAAAGCCATCAGTATATATTAACATTACAAATGGGCAAAACCATTGAAAGCTTAACCTTTTCAGATTGGCTAGAAACTGTGATGCTACATTTTGAATTGTCTTTCTTAACAATCATTGGTACAAGTTTTAGTAAGGACAGTCAGGAGGGTCTTCACTGGTCCAACAAATTTCTCTCACTAAATGCTAACAGAAAAAGATAAGAGTAGAAAGTCTTTTTATGTTCTCTTTGATTGGTTTTATGTGAAAGTTTCCCTAAAAGATGTTTTCCAAGATTATCTTAACTATTGTCTTTATACCTCAGGGCCCAGTTGATGTCTCCTTGTGAGTCCTTGTGAGCCCAGCTCCAGATGGGTCACATTCTCTGTGCTCAAGGAGAGGGAATAATAACTCCTATATTATTTCCTAAATCATCCTATTGGACAGATTAGAACTGCCCCATAGAGTTTCCAAGGCTGTCATCTTTACAGAAACAGACTGCCACATCTTTTCTCCCTCGGGGCTGCTGGTAGCACCTGTTGGGCAAATATAATTAAAAACAAAATCTACTCCTAACCCAGAAACTCTCTCCACGAAAACTAGAAGAGAAAGTTTTATTATCGAATAAACATTAAGCCAGAATGTGATGCATCACAGGCAGTCCACTAAAGAGATTTCCACGTCAGAAAGTAATCTTACCCTTTCTACAGCTGAGTGCTTGCAACCTGATATGTTCATGTTTTCAAGATAAAATTGCTAATATTCGACAGTTGCGGGTTGAATGGACACAGGAAATCAGGGGTGGAAAGGAGCAGTGTGCTATCACCGTATAGGGAGAGCAGTTAGGGTCACATAACAATGGATGTATAAATTTTTGTATGAGAGACTAACTTGAATTGTAAACTTTCAAGTTAAAGTACAACAATAAAATAAAATTTTAAAAATTTTAATTATATTAACATGTAATGGGTTTATTATTATTTTAAATGAATAAATGGTTTAAATTAAAAAAAAAAAAACTGGTAATATGCGAGTATCCTTATGGGCAGAGGTAGGTTTGCAATTTGGGGCCTGGGCCACCTGAGGTTATGCTAATCTCCTTCCTGGAAACGGGAAGGTAGGGGAGGATTACCTGAAATTACATTTCAAAGAGATGGCTACCAGGTCCAATTAACACCTTAGATTTATTTTTCAAAGATAGAGAAAGAATTTACAATGACAAGTCATCTAACATGAATTCCGATAGAACAGGGGAGGAGAGGAGCCCTTTCCTCCATTTTCAGCAGGGAGAATTAAAACCTTTTCTTTTCAATTTGTATTTGTCCTTATACACCATCAATTTGATACTAGCAGCAGGAATAGTTTATATACTGATCTCCCTAACCCCTAAAAGTTTGGTTTTATTAACTACACCAAAGCCCAAACCAGTTGCCTGGGAGTGGATTCGGACTCATGGAGACCCCATGTGTTACACAGTAGAACTGGGCTCTCTAAGGTTTTCAAGGCCATGACCTTTTGGAGCAGATTACCAGGCCTTTCTTCCAAGGTGCCTCTGGGTGTGTTTGGACCACGGATGCTTCTGTTAGTAGTCAAGAGCTTAACTGTTTGCACCGTCAGAGATTCCTGGTCCTATTAAAGCATCTCCAATTTCAGCATTGAGGCAAGAGCCCGTTTTCTGGCGTATAATGGGTAGTGTAGGAAGTTCAAAGAGGGCCCACACAGTCTGTTCCTCCTCATCAGTTATTAGTCCCAGATGCTCTATGTTTGGATTGATGGCACAGGGTGCTTCCATGCAAGGATTCTTGATGGACTATGACTAGGTTTAGCAAAGACCTCATCCCAGAGGTTTTCTAGACAACAGGAAGTGTCATAGCAACAGCCTGCTTCTTGACCAAGGTCTGATCTTTCTGTAGTGGCTTGCTTCTTGCTCTTTTCATACTGGCTCTTTGAACACAATAAAATGCAGCCACATTGGAGGTATGGCAATGACTGATGATAAATATAAGGTTACTTTCATTCTCTGAAAATAGCCCATTTAGAACATAAACATACAGGATACCTACAATTCTTTTTCCTTCTTGATGGAAAACTTTAAAGACAAGTTCCTTTATTGGTATTATCTTTGAAGAAATGAAAGCTTATTTATCATTATTTCGAAGAGTAGTCTTATTCTGCCTTACTTTTGAATTGATATTATCACAAGTATTTGCTGAGGTTATTATATGTAAAATACTGTGCTCAATAGACATTCAAAGAAACATTAGGTAAGGACCCTGCCCTTTAAGAGAATACGATATAGTCATGGAGATCAGCCATTAACAAATGTTGCAAATAACTGTACCCTAAGATGCCATATTAAAAAAAACAAACAAACAGATGCTTTCAGTCAAGTGGATTCCAACTCACAGTGACCCCATGAGTGTCAAAGTAAAACTGTGCTCTGTAGGTTTTCAGTGGCTGTCTTTTCAGAAGTAGGTCACCACATCATTCTTCCGAGGCACCTCTGGGTAGACTCAAACCTCCAGCATTTAGGTTAGCAGCTGAGTGAGATGACATTTTGCACCACTTAGGGACTCCTAAGACGCCATAAGATACTGTTGTTGTTTTATGCCATCAAGTTGATTCCAACTCATGGTGACCCCATGTGTTAGAGAGCAGAACAGCTCCATAAGGTTTTCTTGGCTTAATCTTTATGGAAGAAGATCACCAGGCCTTTTTTTCTGTGGTGCCTCTAGGTGGGTTCAAACTGCCAACCTTCCAGTTGCCATCCAAGCAAAAGACATTTGCATTACCTTGGACTTTACGGTGCCATTTAGTAACTACTAAATAAGTGGCACAGATGGTAAGCTCACTTAAGAATGGAATAGGAAGGGATTGCAACTGAGGAGGAAACACTGAGGTAAGGGAGGGGATAATGTAGTCCCTTTCCTTGAGGAACTTACTCTGTAATAAGGAGTGACAGAAGTGTAAGGAAACAAGAATAATAAAGCACTATTCTCTTCAAGGAGCCCTGGTGGTTCAGTGGTTAAGAACTTGGCTGCTAACCAAAAGGTTGGGGGTTAGAATCCACCAGCTGCTCCTTTGGAACCCTATGGGGCATTTCTACTCTGTCCTATAGCGTCGCTTGAAGGCAACGGGTTTGGTTTTTTGGTTTATTGACTTCAAAGAATGGATACAATTTTCATCAGGGATTGTAACTGGATAAGATAGGATTCCTATAGGCTTACAGAGAAGGGAGGACATTCTAAGCTGAGGAGATGGCATTCCCCAGAGGAGGAAGTAGATGAAGCTAGTTTATAAAGGAATTTGAATACCAGAATCAATTTGTATTTAATTCTGTGGACAATGTGGTTCCATTAAAGCTTTTTTTAAAAAAAACAAAACAATGGGAAGACATGACATAATACCCACTGCTGCTCCTCTGGGTTTTTTGAGAGGGTGACAGTGAATACCATGATGCTAATTCCAACTTCAGGAAAGATCTGGGTAATCTAGAGCCAAATAGAGTTGAGTAGGGGACCTGGTTATTACTCTGCTACAAAGGAGGGAAGTGGGGACATAACTTTTTTATATGAAGCATCTTTGAAAGTTATTAGGTATTTCAAACAAGAATAAAATAGAGTTTGCAAGAAGGATGAGAAGTGAATCACACATTTATAAGGTAGATGCATATTATTTAGAGAAGTTGGATTTAAACTTTGGTGATAATTTTGTCTAGGATCAAAACAACTCCAAATTGTTTGCCTTTGAAGCATAGTTATATTTCAATTTATAGAATAAATGAATTTTTGAAAAGGCATGTGTTGGATTACTTTTTTTCTGCAGATTAAATAAAAATTTCAATGCATTGGATGAGTTCATGTTTAAAGCCACCCAATTATGATTTCTGTGAAACAAAAATAATTATTTTGGTTAATTTTTTTTCTTAATTTACCTTTTGGACAAATCCAGTTTTTTCACATATACTGTTTGATTCCATTAATGTATGATTGTCTTGTAGAAACTGTCCTGTTTAAAAGCTGTACATCAACTAAAATCTCACGTCCTCTTCCTTCCAGTCTCTGGTGGCCAGGGAAGCTGTCCGTGCTATTGAGAGTATAAGTAGGAATACCAAGTATACACATGGCAGTGGTGCAGAAAGTTTATGTAAGTATTGCTTCTTAAGATCTTGGAGAATTGTGAGGTAGTAAAGAAATCTGTGTGTTCAGTTTTTCCTGTGTGGATTTAGTTCTTCAAAACTGAATATTTTTAACAAGGTCACATGTAAAATGATTGGTTACAAAAATTAGAAGCATAATGGCTAGGACAGTGCAGAACACAGCTATATTAATAAATGATATACTAAAAAAGTTAAAATGATATTTTAGAAATTATGCTTACCTCTAAAAGATTATGGAACTGGCATCATGCATGTTGAGTGACATAGAAAAGGTCATAAAGAGTCAGTAAGTTGCCCAGGGTCACCATGTAAGGTTGCACAGGTTATACACTATACAAATACAGGGAGTACCATTTACATTACATGCTTTTTAGTGAAAGCCTGTATAAGAGTATAGCTCATAACATACTATATTTGAATGTCTGTTGTGTGTATCACACTGACAGGAGCTAGGTATGTGGAAAACTCAGCAAATATTTTAAATTAATTTATGCTGGAAGATATTTATTGAGGGAGTCCCTGTGTGATTCAGTGGTTAGGTGCTCGACCACTGCTGAGAAGTTGGCAGTTAAAATCCACCTAAAGGCACTTTGGAAGACAGGCCTGGTGATCTGCTTCTAAAAAGTCACAGCCTTAAAAACCCTATGGAGCAGTTCTACTCTGCACACATGATGTCACCATGAATCATAATCAACACAAGGGCAACTAACAACTATGTACCCACAGTGGGATGACAGACAAAGCTTCTGCCCTTTTGGAGCTGGAGGGGTAGGAGAGAAGGGGAACAAAAAATAAACATTTCATCAGGAGTCAGCAAACTATGGCTGGCAAGCCAAATCCAAGCCCCTGTCTAACTGTGTACAATCTAAGAGCTAAGAATGGTTTTTACATTTTTTAATGTTTGGAAAAAAAATCAAAAGAAGAGTAATATTTTGTGGTATGTGAAAATTACATAATATTTAAATTTCATTACTAATAAATAAAGTTTTATTGGAACACAGCTATACTCATACACTTAAGTATTTTCTATGCTGCTTTCGTGTCAGAATAGTGGAGTTGAGTAGGTATGACAGAGACAACATGGCTCACAAAGCCTAAAACATATACTGTCTGGTCCTTTACTAAAAAGTTTGCCAACTCCTGATGTAAACAATTAAATCATAACATATAGTGTAATTCTATTGGTAAGTGCTTTGAAGAAAAAATGGGCTGATATGTTTGAGGATGTCTGCAGGAGAGAGAGGATACATAGCTAAAGTGGTCTTGGGGGCCTCTCACTGTAGCACATTCTGGGAGAATGTTATGGATTGAATTGTGTCCCCCCAAAATGTGTGTCAACTTGGCTAGTGCATGATTCCCAGTATTGTATGGTTGTCCACCATTTTGTGATCCAACGTGATTCCTGTGTGTTGTAAATCCTACATCTATGATGTTAATGAGGCAAGATTAGGTGCAGTTATGTTAATGAGGCAAGACTCAATCTAAGGATTAGGTTGTATCTTGAGTCAATCTCTTTTGAAACGTAAAAGAGAGAATCCAGCAGAGAGGAGAGGGACCTTATAACACCAAAAAAGAAAAGCCAGGAGAAGAGCACATTCTCTGGACTCAGGGTCCCTGTGCTGAGAAACTCCTAGATCCAAGGGAATATTGATGACAAGAACCTTCCTCCAGAGCCAATAGAGAGAGAAAGCCTCCCCCTGGAGCTGGCACCCTGAATTTAACCTCCTAGACTGTGAAAGAATAAATTTCTCTTTGTTAAAGCCATTCAGTTATGGTATTTCTGTTATAGCAGCACTAGATAGCTAAGACAGAGTTCTACATGGTAAGTGGCTGCCAGATAAAGGTATGGGGCAAGAGCAGTGTTAAGTGAGTTACAGAAATTTGAGTTGAGTTACAAAAATTTTCAGAAAGATTTTATTTGGGAGCAAACCAAACTGCTAAAGCAAATAACGCTGGCACTCAAGAGGAAACACCAAAGAGTTCAGTTGGATAAAGTCAGCAATCTCTTTGTATAGACCTTTTGAGGAAGTTAGTTGGAATAAAAAGGTAGATTCTGGAAAGTTGTCATTTAAGAAATGTTCTTTTAAAGTGGGGGCAAGTTTGTGATTGGCCCATGAGTCTTTTTGGTTTGTAATAGGTGTAAGACTCATAGGGACCCTATAGGACAGCTTAGAACTGCCCCATAGTGTTCCAAGGAGTGGCTGGTGGATTAGAACTGCTGACATTTTGGTTACCAGCTGGAGCTCTTAACTATAATTGAGTTGACGGCAACGGGTTTGATTTTTGGGTTTAAATAGGTGCAAGGGTTCTTGGCTTTACTATGATGAGTCTCAAGAGAATGTGCTTTGGAAAAATACCAGTTAAGCCAGGTTTATAGATAGAAACTACTTGGACCCACAATCGATGCCCATGGAAGCAGCAGTCAACAAATCAAGTGACATGTTGCATTGGGCAAATCTGCTGCAAAAGACCTCTTTAAAGTGTTAAAAAGCGAAGATATTATTTTGAGGATTAAGGTGCACCTGATCCAAGCCATGGTATTTTCAGTTGCCTTATATGTATGTGAAAGCTGAACAATGAATAAGGAAGACTGAAGAAGAACTGACGCCTCTGAATTATGGTGTTGGCGAAGAATATTGACTATACCATGGACTGCCAGGAGAACGTACAAATCTATCTTGGAATGGTATAGCCGAATGATCCTTAGAAGCAAGGATGGTAAGACTTCGTCTCATGTACTTTGGACATGTTATCAGGAGGGTCCAGGCGAAAAAGCAGAAGACCCTCAACAAGACAGACTGACCCAGTGGCTGCAACAATGGCTTCAGTGATTGTGAGGATGGTGCAGAACTGGGCAGTGTTTCATTTTGTTGTATATAGATAGGGTGGCTATTAGTCAGAATTGACTTGACAGCACCTAACAGCATAGGTGGAAGTACCTGGGGCTGGTCAAAACTGGTTATGGTAGTTTCTGGTCGTCACCAGGCAGAGAGAATGGCAAGTGAAAAAGCTTTGAGACAGCATATTCAAGGTCCCAAAATGTCTTTTAACAGGTATAAACCAAAAAAACCAAACCCGTTGCCACTGAGTTGATTCTGACTCATAGATAGCAACCCTATAGGACAGAGGAGAACTGCCCCATAGGGTTTCCAAGGAGCAGATGGTGGATTCAAACTGCCGATCTTTTGGTTAGCAACCAAGCTCTTAAAGCACTACCACACCAGTCACATTTGTATTATTTTTAATAAACTGCTTGAGCACCAAATGCCGTATTAGTAGAAAATACAGAATCTCCCTCTTGAGGTGTCTTCCTTCTCTTCCCCACCTCCAACCATCCCAAATAGTCTCCGAACAAACCGGGGCCTGATTGGTCTACGTGGTATCTCTCTGTCACTTAGTGCCACTGGTCAATGCTGGTCCACTGCAGCCTTTGCTGACCCAGGTCCTCACCCGTCACAGAGGAACCACACAACTTCTTCACAGTTCAGAACTTTCTTGGTTCTCATCCTCTTCCTTATTGCTGTTCCCCAAAGCATAACCACATGCCTCAAGGCTAGAGGTGCTTAAAGAAGCAACCCCATCTTATGATGAAATGAGTCCATCTCTACCAATTCATTAATTCAGCGTGTATCTATGCGTATGTGTAGGTAAGCATAGAAAAATGCCGGAAGAATATATGCCAAATATTGATAGTGGTTATCAGAAATATTTGCTGAATGAATGGTGAATAAATGAATGAGTAATTTGTCCAGTCCACTGTTGATGGATATTTTTCAATATTAGAAACAATGCTTCAGTAAACATCCTTGTAATTAATCCAAGTATAGGTATTAGGGAGAGGCAAAAATTATCATTATTTGCAAATTATATAATTGTCTACCCGGAAAACAGAAAATCAACCAAAAAATTAATAACAATAAAAGAATTCAGAAAGGTGGCTGACTATGAATTAGATATACACAAATCAATACCTTTCTTATATGCCAATAATAATTAGGTAGAAAATAAAATGGAAAAGAGATCCCACTAAGGCATATAAACCTATAGGCACCCCTGCTCACACACACGTATATGTATACATGAGCCCTGTTGGGCAGTGGTTAAGAGCTCGGCTGCTAACCAAAAGGCCAGCAGTTCAAATCCACCAGCTGTTCCTTTGGGAACCCTATGGGGCAGTTCTACTCTGTCCTATAGGATCGCTGTGAAATGGGATCGACTCGACGGCAACACGTTTGATTTTGTTGGTTTTATACATATAACCCGTTGCCACTGAGTTGATTCTGACTCACAGTGACCCTATAGGACAGAGTAGAACTGCCCCATAGGGTTTCCAAGCAGCACCTGGTGGATTCAACTGCCAACCTTTTGGTTAGCAGCCGTAGCTTTTAACCACTAAGCCACCAGGGTTTCCTATATACATATATATATGTGTATATATATGGATTCATTGTTAAATGTATATATATGTGCCCACACATACACATACACACACAATAAATCGATGTTGTTGTTAGGTGCTGTCGAGTTGGTTCCAACTCATAGCAGCCCTAGGTACAACAGAACGAAACACTGCCTGATCCTGCGCCATCCTCACAGTTGTTGCTAAGCTTGAGCCCATCATTGCAGCCTCTGTATCAATCCATCTTCTTGAGGGTTTTCCTCTTTTTTGCTGACCCTCTACTTTACCAAGCTTATGTCTTTCTCCAGGGACTGGTCCCTCCTGATAACATGTCCAAAGTAGATGAGATGAAGTCTTCCCATCCCCGCTTTTGAGGAACATTCTGGCTGTACTTTTTCCAAGACAGATTTGTTCATTCTTCTGGCAGTCTGTGGTATATTCAGTATTCTTTGACAATGCCATAATTCAAAGGCATCAATTCTTCTTCAGGCTTCCTCATTCATTGTCCAGCTTTCACATGTGTATGAGGCAATTGAAAATACCATGGCTTGGGTCAGGTGCACCTTAATCCTCAAAATAATATCTTTACTTTTTAACACTTTAAAGAGGTCTTTTTCAGTAGATTTGTCCAACGCAATATGTCATTTGATTTCTCGCTTGCTATTTCCATGGCGTTGATTGTGGATACAAGTAAAATGAAATCCGTGACAATTTCAGCCTTTTTTCCATTTATCACGATGTTGCTTACTGGTCCAGTTGTGAGGATTTTTGTTTTCTTTATGTTGAAGAGTAATCCATACTGAAGGCTGTAGTATTTGATCTTCATCAGTAAGTGCTTTAAATCCTCTTTACTTTCAGCAAGCAAGGTCTTGTCATCTGCATATCGCAGGATATTAATTAGTTTTCCTTCAATCCAAAAATGTTGAACTCACTAGTAATCAAAAAAACAAAAATTAAGACAATTCGATAATATTTTTCACCCATCAAATGACCAGAAATTCATCATTTCCATGGATGATGTGGGAGGGGAAGTGAGCTTATTCAGACGTGACTAATGGAGGTATAAATTCATTCAATTCTTTTAAAGGCTATTTGGAGATATGCATCATAATTGTAAATAGTGTATATCCTTAGACTAGCAATTCTATTTCTAAGGAAAAATATTCTAAAGAAATAAAGAAGCAATTATATATGAATTAGGGTATTAATTGTAAAGCTCTTTTTAGTTAAAAATTGGAAAAAATCTAAATGCCCTCAAATAAATTAATAATTATTAAAATCAATTATATCCCTTTTTACTATGCAGTGTTATGCACTCATTAAAAATAATAATGTAACCAGGAATGGGAGGGGTGGGGGGGGAAATACTAAATAGTCAATAAATAAGTGGTATCTTGGGTGAAGGGTGAGACAGTACACAATACAGGGGAAACCAGCACAGCTTGTACAAGGAAAGGTCAGTCTCCCCTGAGGGACTGAATTGCTGGGTGGAGGGCTGTTGGGACCATGGTCTCGGGGAACATCTAGCTCAATTGCCATAACACAGACAATGTTCTACATTCTACCTTGGTGAGTAGCTTCTGGGGTCTTAAAAGCCTGTGAGCAGCCATCTAAGATACTTCACTGGTTTCATACCTCCAGGAGCAAGGGAGAATGAAGAGAACATGATACAAAGAAAAGATTAGTCCAAAGGACTAATGGACCACAGCTACCAAGGCCTCCACCAGACTGAGTCCAGTACAGCTAGATGGTGCCCGGCTACCAGCACTGACTGCTCTGACCAGGATCACAACACAGGGTTCTGGACAGAGCTGGAGAAGGATGTAGAACAAAATTCTAATTCACAAAAAAAAGATTTACTGGCCTAAAGAAGACTGAAGAAACCCTGAGAGTATGGTCCCCAGACACCCTTTTAGCTCAGTGGTGAAGTTATCTCCGAGGTTCACCGTTCAGCTGGGGAGTGGACAGCCCCATAAAACCAAATCGGACTAATGAGGCACAGAAGTCCAGGGACAAGGGCCAGAAGGCAGAAGGGGACAATGAAGCTGGTGATAGGGAACCCAAGGTTGAGTAAGGATAGTGTTGATGTGTTGTGAGGTTGTTAACCATTGTCATAGGGCAACATGTGTAGTAACTGTTAAATGAGAAACTATTTTCTTCTGTAAGTCTTCCTCTAAAGTGAGAACAGCAGCACAATTGGAAGAGCGTAGTCGATGTCACTGAACTGTGCATGTAGAAATTTTTGAAATGGTGTATCTTTGGCTATGTATATTTTCACCAAAAAAAAAAAAAAAGGGTCGAGAAGGGGGAGGGTTGACATGTTGTGGGGTTATTAACTAATGTCATAAAACAATTTGTGTACTACTGTTTAATGAGAAACTATTTGTTCTGTAAGCCTTTACCTGAAGTACAATAAAAAAAAAAAAAAAGTGTAGATTTGATCTCATTAATACATACAGCTGGTCATGATAGATTTAGAAATGTTACAAGACAGCATACATAGTATGATCCGTTTATGTAAGGAAAAATTAAATATGTGAATGCACTAAAAAATGAAAGATAATGCACTAAAATATTAATGGTGATTATCATTCCTTAGAAGTTTCTGGTTGGCCCAAGCAGTTTGCAATTGGCTACTGACCGAAATGTTGTGGGTTGGAACCCAGCCAGCAGGGTCATGGAAGAAAGTCCTGGTGATATGCTTACCTAAAGATTACAGCCAAGAATACTCCGTGGAACCATTCCACTCTGTTAACACATGGGGTTGCCATGCTTCAGAATTGACTCCACAGCGACATGTGTGTGTGTGTGTGTGTGTGTGTGTGTGTTTCCTTCTTTTTAATCACTCTTTCATAGGGTTATAAGGAGCCTTGGTGGTGCAGTGTTAAGCACTAGGCTGCTAACTGAAAGGCTGGTGATTGGAACCCACCAGCTGCTCTGTGGGAGAAAGATGTCGCAGTCAGCTTTCCTAAAGATTTTAGCCTTGGAAACCCTATGGGGCAGTTCTACTTTGTCCTTTAGGGTCGCTATCAATTGGAATCATCTCCACCTTAGTGGGTTTGGTTTGGTAATGTTATGGGTGATTTTTACTTTCTTCCTTAACCTTTTTTCCCCTCAATCTCCATTTTCTACAAGTAACTTAGGTTACTTAATAATCAGAGACAAGTGAAGCTTTTTTCAGTTTTAGGGAAAAAAATTTTGTTAACTAATATAAAATATCTGTTTTTAAAAAGCAATTTCTTCTTGTAGATCTAGCTCCTGGAGGTTCGGATGACTGGATTTATGACTTGGGCATCAAATACTCATTTACAATTGAACTTCGAGATACAGGCAGATTTGGATTCTTGCTGCCTGAACGTTTCATCAAACCAACTTGCCAAGAAGCTCTTGCCGCTGTCTCCAAAATAGTCTGGCATGTCATCAGGAATGTTTAATGCCCTTGATTTTATCACTCTGCTCCCATATTTCAATTTATTGATTCCAGCAAGACCAAATAATTGTGACAGCTTCTTTTTAAGTTTTAGCAAGAGTTTTGTTACAAGATTTTGCTGTTTCTTGGCTTTGTCAAAGAACAAAATAAATTCTACCTTGAAATTAAGACAGTGGTTCACATTTCTTTTCAGTTTTTTTGTTTTTAATTGTAAGGGCCTAGGTACTGATTCTTTTTCGTTTGATTTACGATGTTTGACTAACCGTTTAAACAATTTTAATAAACAGTATCATACAAATCATTGTTTAAAGTTTAGAGACCCTAAGCAACAAAAGGAAAGATGGTCAGGGGTACCTCAAAGATTTCTGTTCTAAATCTTCAGTAAATTTGTTTGCGCTTTTAAAAACACAACTGTGCATTCCGTTTGTTCCACAATAATAGGCGATGCCCTACACAAAGAGACAAGTGTTCCAAAACAGGACAAATGCTGGACCTGGTCCCGCGCAGTGTCTTAATAAGCGCTGTTGAGCATGTGAATGACTGTAGTTACTTTCAATAAATGTGGCATTTTGCGCACCTACAATTACTGTTTATTGTAAGAAATTATGTAATAAAGGGGGGAAACTCTTTCTCTTAATTTCACTTTTAACTGAGAATCAAAAAATTCCCCGCGACTCCCGTTTTCCTTTCACAAAGCACAAATTCGGCTAACGCTCTAGGTCCTCGGCGTCGACGCAACGTACCAATAAAGGGGCGGTGTCTGCGCGGTGACGATGAATTTGGCGGCCGGAAGCTGCCTCGTTTACAGAGGAACAGGGCAATCCCCTGACTTCCGTCGGCCTTTGAGGAGATCCTACTAGTGCTCTGGTAGCGTTTTCGTTGTCCTTTTTTTACTTGCCATTCTGTCTTCGTTCTTTTTCTTTCTACGCCCCGTTGTCGCCTGACCCTGGCGAAGCGGTGGGCTCTGTTTCTTAGTCTCTTCGGGGTCACCTCAGTAACCGAGGACCGGTTTCCGGGAGCGCGCCCGCACCTCCTTGTTGTCATCGCCCTCCCGGGGCCAGGCGCGGGACCGAGGCTCTTTTCCCCCGCTCCTTCGAGCGGCGGCGGTGTTGGTGCCTCGGGACTGCGCTTGCGAGGAGAGCTCGGGGCTAAGGTAAGGGTTCTGTGAATTCGTGTGAATATATGAAGAAAAGGCGTTGGGCGAGCTGGGGCTGAGGAGGCCCGGAGTTGCCCACCATCCCCACTTGGGTCACACGGGATATTGAGCTCTCCTTGAGCATCCTACGCTTAAATCTGCGATAATTTCCTAGGGTCAGGTCTCATTTCTCTCCGTCGCTCTGATTGTGGCGAGTTTGTCTAGGGGACGGGTTGACTCAGGTAAAAGACTGTGACCATCATTTAATGCGGGTAATGGAGCTCTTGAGCAGGATTCGCGTTTGTATGCAATGGAAACGTGCTGGAATAAAGTCTTAGATTTAGAGGTTTCCTCTTTCGGCATTCCAGACCTGTAATCGGTAAAGGGATCTTACTTTTGGTTGTTTTTGGTCTTGTTTATTTCCTAGCAGTGATAACTTAACCGGTTTAGGGCCTGGGAGTTGAGGAGTCCTGCTTCGTCTTCACATCCCCTCGGTAATCACTTCTGGCAGCGCTGTGTGAGAAACAGATGGTTGAATGAAGGAGCAGTGGAATGAAAGGAGAGAACCTGATGTTTAGCATTATCTCTTTCTAAATAAAAACCCAAACCAAACCTTTTGCTGTCGACACGATTCAGACTCATAGCGCGACCCTGTAGGACAGAGTAGAACTGGTCCGTAGGGTTTTCAAGGAGCGGTGGTGGATTCGAACTGCTTGGTTAGCAGCAAAAGCTTAACCACTGCGCCACCAGTGCCTCGCTGTTTCTAAATAGGTTAATATAATTTATGTGGCTGGATAATTAATCAAAATTGATATTACTTGAATGATATCGGTAGGATCTTGCTTGTGGAAATAGTGTCTTAAGCTATTCACTTATATTAGGAGGCTTCCGGATAATTTGAACTCTTTTGAAAATTGTGAGTGTATACAGTTTCTTAAGGTTTTTGCATTTTTAAAGAGGGAATTTAAAAAGTTTGGAAGAGATCTTCACACCTCAAGTTTGCAAAGTCCATGATACTGTTGCAGCAAATCCAAATGCTTATGCAGTGCCATCTCTGTGTGTATGGTGCCAGTTAGCATGGTCTAGTTCTGAATATTTGATGTTACTGACTTTAATATCCAAACAATTATATTTTAGAGATCTGTTGATTTTCAGGTTATTAGTTAAATATTGAGATTATAATAAATGACGGTTTCAGGGAGAGACTAAGAAAATTGATGCAGATATGTATCAGTTTGTGTCTCTAAAAATAGTTGCATCATGAAACCAAGATTTTCAGTGTGTCCATCTGGTAGGATACAGTTTTATCAAATGTATGCCTCTTTTAGGGTCACTATGAGTCAGAATCTACTTGATGGCATTGGGTTTGGTTTTTTTTGGTTTTATTAAAGTCCTAGTTGTTGGTAATTCTAATTGAACATTGTACATTTTAGGATGCAAACTCATTTTCATATCTTTAATATAAAGTATTAAAATACAGCAAGTGGATGCTATTTTAACTTTTTCTATAGAAAATTATTAAAATTTTAATAAGTTGTCAGTATTTATATTGTAATATGTGTTGGTGTTTACATATAGAAAGCAAAATTGTTTAACTTAACTACATTTGGAGAATTGGTTTTCAGTGGTCGTTAGTCTTTCCCATCTTCCCTACTTCCAGCCCATATCATATAGAGTTGGAGGCGTTTTAGCAGATATTTTGTAGCAGTTGAGATATTAACTGGTGTTGATATTACAGTGTCTTTTATTCTCTTTTGGTAGTTTTCTATGTTGCAGTTCTGTTTACTTTACTTCATAGTAGTTAACCAATATGGAATATTCTTTGTGCACACACAGTCTTTTTAACAAGTTATTTTCTGTGTAGTGCTGCAGTATTGCCTTGCCCATACCTGTGTAGTCAGCTTAGTTGTGTCAGTTTTGTTGCAAGACCAGTTTGGAATTGATTTACTCTATCTACAGATAAGCAATCTAGAAGGTTGTTTCAGAAAGTTCTTTTTAATACTTCAAAACTGTGCATCAAATAAACTTAGTTGTTTTTTCTTTTAAAAATATGAAATATAAATATGAGAAGAGTTTTATTATTTTGTTAACTATAACTCTTTTAATCTTAGAAATTCAATGGGTAGGGATTTATTCTACTAGTTAGTACATTAATGTAGTTTTAATTATTTAACAATTTCCTAGTATTAATGCTGCTACTGTATAAGTAATAGAAGATCATCCAAATTAAAGTGGGCTATGGTTTTATTTATGCTACAGGAAGATGAGACCTCAGAAGGATCAAGTGAAGATACCAGAACTGATACATACTTTACTGACAAGGTTTTAGTCATTAGGCTTCAGGAGTAATTATTCAAAAAAGAGCCCCCTGTATTTTTCTCCTTTTTCAGCGATATTTATAGTGTGTGGCTTCGAATAGATTGTGATATTATAATTTCCCATTTATTAAGATTCTCTTTTCCTGTGTCTTTAATAGATCCAAACATTATGCCCCCAGTTTTTCTTTTTTTTTTTTTAATTTAAACAAGATAACAAAAACTTACAATATTTATGTATCTGCAAGGAAAAATAGAAAAATGACTGAGTAGACTTTCACCATTGTCACTCTGGCTCTAATAGTGCTGCTGTTTGGGAAAGAAATGAAGACGTGACTGGAAGTGTGATAGTGTAATGGCAACTTAAACCAAAGAATAACAGGAGAGAACAATTAATTTGGGGGAAAAAAATGGAGAACAGACCTTCAAAGAAGAGTTAACTAAATTAGTAAATTTTTGCGGTAACCTCAGTTTATAATCTCTGTGATAGAGAAGACTTTAGCATTTAAACAATTTTATTTTGTTGTATTGTTTTTAACTTTTCCCATGCACTTTGAAACATTTACTTATTGAAGCCTGTTCAAATATTAATTGAATTTTTTTCCTTCAGTCAAATTTACTTTGTATTCTTTTGTTATATTTATCTTCCTTTGTGAACCTAAATTTTTAAGTAGGATTTGAAGTTCTAATTAAGTCACATTAGGTGGCAACCTGGTTTTAAATTAATAATGCGAGAGGAAATTTCTTTGGTGTGTTGTAGATTGTGTGTGTACATTTAAATAAATGAGATTTAAAAAAAGTTATGTATTGTGTTCTTTGCACACAAGAAGCATTTTATTTATGCAAAATCATGAATGTTATGTTTTAGTAGTAATATTGTAGTTAACTTTTTATTGTTGAATTGTCACCAGAGGTGGAATTTCCTAGATGGATGATGAGAACTCCTCTAACTCGTTTTTAGTTAGAAGATGTCAATTCCTCCTTTTTACCTTTTTCCCTCAGATTCTTTTTTTTTTTCTCCCCTCCCTGTCTAGGACCTCCCTGTAACCGAGACCTGGTACCCGGATGCAGTGCCATTTCAGGGCAAGGTCTGACACTGTTGGACTCAGAAGAAAAGGAGAGGGCATCTTTACTTCATTGCATTTCTTCCCTAACTTGGAAGTCTCAACAGTAGCTGGAAATAAAATTCCTTGGATAATCACAATGTAGGTGAATCTTGAGTAGTTCTTGATGTCACCTGTAAGAGCAACTCTGTTTCTTTGGGAAGCAGCTTCTTGATATCAAGTATAGAAGGAGAGGTGTAGGCTTGGATTGTCAGTCCCCACTTGATTGACTTTGACATAGCAGTCAAATCCCTTTGAAATCTTCAAAGCCTACATCAGGTATCTAGGATTGGCATGAGACTATGAGACCATGGTTTCCAGCAGTGGATTAGGGGAGAAGAGGAGTGCCGATCCAAGCAACAGGTGACAGAACAGGAAGAGAAGCAGTGAGTCCTCAAAACCAAGCAAGAAGATGATAGATGACCAATGATTCAAGTACAGTAATCAGTAACTTACTCTAACTGTAGAAGCCACCAGCATTGATTTTTTTAGAGGTGTGCGTATTGGGAGTGAAGATGTGTTGGGAGTAGGGCTGTAGGGGGACAGAACTAACTCATTTCCAGTGGTAGTGGAGGGAAACGTGTAAGGTTAGCATTAGTCTTTTTGAAGCAACGTGGTGGATGGTGTGCCTATTTTCCAAGTTCTCGTTAACTAGCTAATAAGAAACTTTTGAAACCTAGTCAATTTTAAGTTTATTAATGTTCTTAGAAATTGAACTAATGACTAGGATTACAGTGTAAATCTATAATACTGCAATTCGTAGTTACTTAAGATGAAACTTAAAAATTTGGTTTTCTAACTTTTCCAGTTTATTTTGTGACACATTTATTTCTTATTGAATCCTTCTCAAATTCAAATTAACCACAATTCTACATTTTGTAGACGATCTCAGCTCTTCTCTTGGCTTTCAGTTCTTCATATTCAATAAATCTAATGGGCACGCGACACTTTACCAGCTCTTCTGCTATAAGTGCACATTTGGGCTGAGAATGAGGCCCAGAAATGCTAAATCGAAGGTTAACTTGTAATGCTAACATTAGTATATAGTGTTGGCTGTATAGTTCCTTACTTGGAGAACAATTGGTACATAAGTGATTTTATGTTGCAGCAACTCTTATTCATTTATGTGACACTCTACACTAATTTTTTAAATTGTAATTACTTTAAAGGTATTTTCTAACTTCTTTGAATCATTAAAAATTAATTGCTGTTGCATTAAAGTAATGATTATGTGTTATATTGAAGAAGAAAAAGAATATAAATTTTGCTGGCTTAAAACTACATATTGTATCATTTCGTATTTTCTTCTTTTTGGTTTATCATCTTTGTTCATTTGTCAAATGCTGTCTTTATTCTTTAGATCCTTTAAAACTGTAACCTGAAAAGAAGTATAAGCATTGTTTATAATTGTTTCTTTAATTTTGTTTTATAAACTGTGATTTAATTTTCTTTCAAGTGATATACCTTAGCCTTGAAATCATATAAAAGAGTATTTGTGATCTTTCTAGAGACTGTTCTGTGTAAAATGGAGCTTTTAGTTCTTTAGCTGCCATGGTTCATTCTATTAACTTTTGACTACTCATAAGACTTGAACTAATATTTTAGATTGTGCGTAGTGTTATATAGTTAGGTCTTTTCTCTTTCCTTTAGGCAAGTCCTACCCACATCCCACTGTAGTGAACTCTCTGCGTTCTATCTTGGTCTATTGTAATTTTGGTTTTTGATGTATTTTATTTATTCTTTTGGTATTTATACTATTTGTCTTTCTTTTCTTGTCGTTAATATGCTAAAATAGCCTGCTTCTTAGCACCTTTGACTTTTATGTCACTGTAGCACAGACTTTAGAAAGGCCTTGACATTATCTAGTCCCACAGTCTGTCTTATTTTGAAAGGAAGTCATTTTGTCAATACTGAGAGAGATTTTTTCCCCTACTACTGGAAAATAAACACCTGGATTAGATTGCGTTTCTTTGACTCCTGTAAGACAAAGAAAATGTTTAAATAGCATTCATTTTTTTCCCAAGCTGATTTTTCAGGTATTAATGTTGTCACTTAAGCTGTATAAATCGTCATTTCTGCCATCAGTAAAATTGCCACCTGATTTCATTTTCCCATTTTTTTTGACATAGCACTCTTTTGTAGTTAACTGGTTAATGGAGAATGATAGCATAAGTTTTACTTAAGGATAGAGTTAATAAACTTTGAAAGAACTTTTAGAAATAACTTCTGAACGTTCTATAGTGTTTTTTCTGAGGTTGAACATACAATGAAAACTTTACTGTGTAAGTGGAATCGTATTTGTTCACTCTGCCAATTTCAGAGTTGTTAGACATTCACTAATAAAGCATATTATAAAATATCTTTCTGTTTATCCATGACATCGATGTCTTTTTCTTTCAAGGAAAGTACCTTGTAATTTTATAGCATAATAATTTTATCTGCCTGTAAGTTATGGACTCAGTTATTCAAAACTGAAGAATTTTACAGATTTGTCTCTCTCTCTTTTGGTTAAAGTAGTCCAAAATGTCAAAAATTAGAAGGAAAGTCACAGTGGAAAATACCAAGACCATATCTGATAGCACATCTCGAAGACCCAGTGTATTTGAAAGGCTTGGACCCAGCACTGGCAGTACAGCAGAGGTGAGTTGGCACTAATACAGCCCCAGGAGTTCTCTTGGAGTACGATCATGGAAATACTGATTTGTATCATAAAAGTGAACAAGTTGCTTTATTGTAGAGTTATTTATCAGAAAATTTAAAAAAACTGTGTTTTGTAAAAAGGAGTGAAAGGGTTTATGGGGTTTTCATATTTCCTTCTGATGTTTTCATTATTTGTAATGCATTTCAGGTTAGCTGGAATTTTTATAGCATTTGTTTTAATTTTGTCCCACCAGCATTTTTTTTAGAAATAAATATGAAATTTACACAGTAATATCTGTTTCTTAGACACAGTGTCGTAATTGGCTGAAGACTGGCAACTGCCTCTATGGAAACACATGCAGATTTGTACATGGTCCTTCACCCCGTGGTAAAGGCTATAGCAGCAATTATAGAAGGTAATTGGGAACTTTGACTCTGAATTGTTCACATACTAGTAGAAGATCACTTTTGTAATTTATCTAGTAACAACCATATATTTGATCAGATTTTCTGCTTTGGAGATAATAATTACCAATAGTCAAAGATTGACAAGATCTTTTTAGTTATTAATTTCAAAGTTAATGTTTGCTTTAAAATTAGTTTTTTTGCCCAGTATTTACTTATTTTGATAATAGATCTTTTTAGGAAGTGTGTATAGCTTACTTTTTATAATAATGTATTAAGTTGCTGCTTAAGAATTCCATGGTGTCTGCAGTTCCATTATATGTGAATTTATTGTTAGTGAAGAGAGACAGTTTTGAAGTCTTAATATATTAACATTTAAATAGGGTATTATTTTAGCTTTTTAGGATGTTCTAAATGTCCTTGCTTCTTGTTCTAAGAGTTTTATGGTTTTGGTTTGCACCTATATGTCCTTAATCCATTTTGAATTTGTTTTTGTGTGTGGTGTGAGGCATGGATCCTGTTTCATTTTTCTGGGTGTGGAAATCCACCACCATTTATTGAAGAGACGCTTCTTTCCCCATCAAATGGACTGAGCACCCTTGTCAAAAATCAGTTGACCATAAATGTGTGGGCTTATTTCGGGACTCTCAATTCTGTTCCATTGGTCTGTGTCTCTGTTGTTATACCAGTACCAGGCTGTTTGAATAACTATAGCTAGATAGTATGCTTTAAAATCAGGAAGTGTGAGTGTGAGTCCCCCTACTTTGTTCTTCTCTTTCAGCATTGGTTTAGCTATTCTAGGGCTCTTGCCATTCCATATAAAGGTGAGGATTGGTTTTTCTCTAGGGATATTCTTTAAAGGCATTTTGTTTTTCATCTTTGCTTTGTTTTTTTTCCCCCCACTTAATAATGAGATGAGAATAAACTTATTGAAGAGCTATGTGCTATGTAATTCCTAGTATAAATTATGAAACCTTACCTTTGTTACTTACAAGTGACCCTATAGGACACAGTAGAACTACCCCATAGGATTTCCAAGGCCCCAGTCTTTAAGAAAGCAGACTGCAACGTCTTTCTCCTGCAGAGTTTCTGATGAGTTTGGACCGCTGACCTTGTGGCTAGCAGCCAAGCTCTTCACCACTGCCCCAGCATGGTGCCTTGTAATAATGGTATGAAAATAAACTAATTGAACAGCCATGTACTGTATAATTCCCAGTATAAATTATGAAGCCTTACATTGTTGAATACAAATGTGTATTTTTCCTTCAATTTAACAAATTTCACAGAAGAATTTTTATATTCTTAGTTCTAAAATCTTGCTTTGAATCCTCAAACTGTTTTTTGTTCTGAAATAATTTCAAATTTAAGAAAAGTTATGAGTAGTACAGAAACTCCTGCATTTGCTTTGATACTTAAGATGCATGAGATGATTTTTCAGCTGTTAATGTTGTGTCCAACCACATTCATGTGTAGATTATCATGCTGTTGGGATCATTAAAGCTTTATGAATTTTCCTACCTTTTACTTCCAAATATTACCAATATACCTAAGTGATTAATAGGAAAATATGTCAAGCTGTTAATTACAAATAACTTTTTCTCAACTCACGTATAATTTCTTATTCATTTCACCGGTACCCGCAACCCAAGAATTTTAAATGTATACATTTTGAATGATGTGAGGAGAAAACTTGTATGAGTCTTACTTATGTTTCTTATATATTAATATTTACCCTGATACAAATTAGTTTCCTGAGTTTTAAGAGCCATGGACAGTTACAAAAACTATCTTGAGGTTTATGAGGTTGTTTCTGTAAATATTTTCCTATAAAATGTTACAAAAATATAGATTTTTGTTGTTTTGCTTTTGGTTCAAAGGTCACCAGAAAGACCTACAGGGGATCTTAGAGAAAGAATGAAGAACAAGCGCCAAGATGTGGACACTGAGTCCCAGAAACGAAATACAGAGGAATCATCCTCACCTGTTAGGGTAGGAATGTTTTTTCTCAAAGTTAAATTTCAGTGGTGTTTTATTATTTATGTTACATTTTAAAGATTATTTTGTATGCTGAATATATGGTAAATGTGCAGTATGGCATTATAGTATTCTTTGTAGTTAATGTAATTTAGAGGAAAAAAGTCTTTTGGAAAAACTCATAATTTTAATGTTTCTGTTCTTTGTGGGAATTAAGATAAAGTCGATTGGTTTGGAGAGCTCAGGCTGAACTTTGTAGGGTTTCTGTACCTTGATGGGGATCATGAGAAACTAAATGTACTCTTAAGTTTTCAAAGTTCAGCCGAACATCATATCCTTACCTTCTTCTAAGATTTGAGGTGGCTTACAATTGAACACTTACTTATAGACTAAAACAATGAAGGCAAGGCACGGTGGTAACAAAAACTGAGGTAAAAAAGTTAAAAAAAAAAAAAAAAGCGACACATATTTAGGTGTGAATCTCCTGACAACTCAAAAGAGAAACATGATTTATGACATAGTTCATTGAATGAAAGTAAACATAGATGTTTGTCAAGAGTGGCTATCTTTCCTAGAGCTAAGTTTTTTCAGGAAAGTTTTCTCGAGTATATACCTGGGAGTGAGATTGCTGCATCATAGGGTAGTTCTCTTTCTGGTTTTCTGAGAAAGTGCCATACCATTTTCCATAGTAGTTGTACCTTTTTACAGTCCCAGTAGCAGTGGATAAGGGTTTCGATCTTCCCACACCCTTGCCAACGTTTGTTGTTACCTATTTCTTTTTTTTAATCAGTGCCATTTTAGCTAGAGTATGATGATATATCGTTGTAGTCTTGATATGCATCTCTGTAATGGCTAATGATCCTGAATATCTTTGTATGCTTGCTAGCTGGTTAGATGTCCTCTTTGGTGAAGGTTCTGTTCATGCCCTTTGCCCATTGTATGATTGGGTTGTTTGTCTTTTTATCATTGAGTTGTTAGTTTTGTATATATTATAGAGATTAGACCCTTATCAGATAAATTATTTTCAAAGATTTTTTCCCAGTCTGTTTACTCTTTTAATAAAGTCTTTTGAGGAACATAAGTTTTTAATATTTATGGGGTCCCGTTTATCTATTTTGTCTTCTATTTGTGCATTTGTTGTAATGTTTATTATCCTATTTTTACAAAAGATTAGGTTCCTTCGTTTTCTTCCTAGGTTGTCTTCCAGAGATTTTATGGTTTTAGATGTAACATTTAGGTCTTTGATCCATTTGGAGTTAGTTTTTGTGTATGGTGTAAAGTATGGGTTCTGTTAAATTTTTTTGCAGGTGATTATGCAGTTTTGCCAGCACCATTTATTAAAGAGACTGTTTCTGCCCCACTGAGTGGACTTTGAACCTTTGTCGAAATCAGTTGTCCATAGCTGACTAGGTTTAATTCTGGGTTCTCAATTCTATTCCACTCATCTCTGTATCTGTTGTTGAACCAATACCAGGCTGTTTTGATTACAGTGACTGTATAGTATGTTTTGATATTAAGGAGTGTGAGACCTCCTGCTTTGTTCTGTTTCTTCAGTATTGGTTTAGTTATTTGGAGTTTCTTTCCCGTGCATGTGAAGTTGGTCAGTAGCTTTTCCATTTCAGTAAAAAGTCTTGTTGGGATTTGTATCAGGATTGCATTGAATCTGTAGATCACTTTAGGTAAGACTGACATTTTCACTATATTAAGTCTTACAATCCACAAGCATAGGATGTCTTTCCATTTTTGTCTTTTAGTTTCTCGCAGCAGTGTTTTATAATTTTCGTTGTGTAAGTCTTTTATGTCCATGGTTGGGTTAATTCCTAGTTATTTCATTGATTTGAGGTCTACCATAAATGGTATTGTTTTCTTGATTTCTATTTGGAGTAGTCTTTGTTAGTGCAGAGGAACCCAACTGATTTTTGTGTGGTAATCTTGTACCCTACAATGTTGCTAAATTCTTCTATTAGTTTCAGCAGCTTTCTTGTGGAATGTTTAGGGTGTTCTGTGTATAGGATCACGTCACGTGCAAATAGAGATGGTTTTACCTCTTTGTTTCCGATTTGGATACCTTTTATTTCTCATTCTTGTCTTATTACTCAGGCTGGGACTTCAAGTACGGTGTTGAGTAAGAGTGGTAATAATGGACAGTCTTGTTTCTTTACCTTCTCAAAGGGAAAGCTTTCAGCCTTTCTTTGTTGAGTATATTGTTGACTACGGTTTTTCATGTATGCCCTTAGTTATGTTGAGAAATTTCCCTTCTCTTGCTATCTTGCTGAGAGTTTTTATCAGGAAGGGATGTTGAATTTTATTGAATGACTTTTCTGCATCAATTAATATAATCATATGGTTTTTTTGTTTTGTTTATTTATGTGGTGAATTACATTGATTGATTTTCTGATGTTGAACCACCCTTGTAGACCTGGTATGAATCCAACTTGATCATGACGTATAATTTTTTTCATATGTTGTTGAAGTCTTTTGGCTAGAATTTTGTTCACAATTTTTGCATCTGTGTTCATCAGGAATATTGGTCTGTCATTTTCTTTTTTTTGTTATATATTTTCAAGGTTTAGGTATCAGGGTTATGCTGCCTCATAAAAAGTGTTCAGTAGTTTTCCTTCCTCTTCTCTGTTTTTGGAGAGATTGAGTAGGATTGGTGTCAGCTCTTCTCTGAACGTTTGGTAGAATTCTCCACCATCTGGTCCTGGCTTTTTTGTTTTATGTTGGCAGTTTTTGATGACGTCTTCTATCTCTTCTTTTGTAATGGATCCGTTTAAATTTTCTTCCTCTATTTGTGTTAGGTAGTGTGTTTCGAGGAATTTTTCCATTTCATCTAGGTTTTCAAATTTATTGGGGTATAATTTTTCATAGTATTCAGTTATGATCTTCTTTATCTCTGTTGGATTGGATGTAATGTCACCAGTTTCATTTCTTAATTTGGTTATTTGCCTCTTCTGCTTTTCTTCTTTTGTCAGTCTAGGCAGTCATTTGTCTATTGTATTGATTCTTTCAAAGAACCACTTCTGGTTTTCTTAATTCTTTCAGTTGTTTTTCTATTTCTATTTTAAATTTCATTTATTTCTGCTGTGACCTGATCATTTCTTGTTTCTGGTAAATTTTGGCTTCTTTTGCTCTTCTTTTTCTATTCAAGTTGTTGGTTTAAAGTAATGATTTTGGACCTTCTTTTTTAATGTAGACGTTTATTGCTGTAAATGTCCCTCTGAGTAGTGCTTTTATCAAGTCCTAAAGGTTTTAATATGTTGTGTTTTCATTTTCGTTTGATTTTAGGAATTTTTTAAATTTCAGTTTTGATTTCTTCTATGACCAGTAGTTTTTTTAGTTGTGTATTATTTACTTTCCATGTATTTATTCTTTTTTCCTTATTTATCCTGTTGTTGATTTCTAGCTTCATACCATTATGGTCAAAGAAGATGCTTCATATAATTAGATTTTTTTAGATTTGTTGAGACTTGCTTTATGTCCTAGCATATGATCTGTTCTGGATAATGGTCTGTATGTGCTGGAGAAGAATGTATACTGTTCTGATGTTGGGCGGAGTGTTCTGTACATTTCTGTTGGTCCAGTTGGCTTACGGTTTTATTTAAGTTCTCAATGTCCTTAGTGATCGTCTTTAAATGTTCTGTCTGTAAGTGCAATGGGTATGTTGAAGTCCCTTACTATTATTGTGGAGCTGTCTATTTTTGCTTTCTTAATTGGTTGTATTTGTTTAATATAATTTGGTGCATTGCTGTTAGGTGCATATGTATTTGTAATTGTTATGTCTTCTTGGTGGATTGACCCTTTTATTTTTATGTAACGTCCTTTTTTATCTCTTGTAATAGATTCTGATTTTAAGTCTATTTTATTTGATTATCGGTATGGCCGCCCCTGCTCTTTTTTGTTTACTGGATGCATGGAATATTTTTTTCCATCCTTTTATTTTCAGTCTGTTTGTGTCCTTATGTCTAAGGTGTGTTTCTTGTAAATAGCAATAGGATGGATCATGGGGTTTTTTTTTTTTTCCATTCTGCCACTCTTTGCCTTGTGCATGGGGCGTTTAGACCATTAACATTTAAGTTTATTACTGAAAACGAAGTGTCCACCTCACACATTTTGCTATTGTTTTTTGAGTGATTTGTGTCTTCTTGGTTTTTTTTTTTTTTTAATTCTGATTTTTTTGTTTGTATTTGGGTGCTTTCTTGTGATGAGCCTTTTTGTTAATCTTCTTTCTTGTCTTCTGAATGTTTCTTTTTGGTGATTTCTTATTGTTTACCACGTATTTTACGTTACACGACTTACGGTTATAGTGTTTAACATATGAACACAGTTAACATACAACCTTAACATAGTAAATCTATTCCTGATATGCTCTTCCCTCCCCTCTTCTGTTGATGTGTCTCCATTAGTATCAATATACAACCTATATTCAATAAGTTTACTTTGTGCTTGTTTCTTAATGCTCTTGCCTTTCCATTTGGAGTACTTCTTTGGGTAATACTTGGAAAGCTGGTCTGGTAGTGATAAATTCCCATAGCTTCTGTTTGTTTGGAAGTGTCTTGATTTCCCCTTCATTTTTGTATGATAGCTTTTCTGGATAAAGAGTTCTTGGTTGGTAGTTATTTTGGTTCAGTGTCTTATGCATGTCGTTCTGTTATTTCTGGCCTCTAGAGTTTTTGGGGAGATATCCATCCATACCAGTTCTTATGGAATGCCCTTGATATGTCATATTGTATTTTTCTCTGGCTATTTTCAGAATTCTCTCCTTGTGTTTGATTTTCAAGACCTTTATTAGGGTACGTCATTGAGTTGATCATTTTTTTGTCTTTTCTAATTGTTGTTCGTGTAGCGTCCTGTATTTGCAGGCTCGGTTCTGTTCAGATCTGGGAAGTTCTCTTCTTAAAAATGTTTTTATGTGGCTTTATTGTTGTCATGGTGCTCTGGGATTCTAATAATTCTAATGTTATATTTCTTAATTGAATCCCACATTTCCTTTTGGGTTTGTTCGCTTTTCTTTGTTCTTGAGATTTGATTCGTTAGTTTGTCTTCTATTTCATGTATTCTATCTTTGACTATTGTTGATTGTTTCTCTTCCTTTTTCTAATTCAGGTGTTTTATTTTTCATTTACATTAATTCTCTTTGGTTTTTTTTTGGGGGGGGGATGTTTTCAGTTTCTTTGTTAAGTTTCTCATTTTGTTCCTCCATTTGTTTCCTGAACCCCACTAGTTTGTTTTCTGTGTGCTTGTTGCTTTCTTTCTACATATTTAGCACCATAGTCAGAAAATTTTCAATTCTTTACATTATTCTGGGTTCCATAGGAGAGATTCCTTCATCTTCATGTTTTGCTTTTGGTTAATCTTTCTTCTCTTGTGGTATAGTGTGTTTTACTAACTTTTGCTGAAGTTAGGCCAGTTTGTTATCTTTTCTTTTCCTAATTTTACTTCAAATTTTTTATCTGCTTATTGTGAGTAAGGAGCCCAGGTGGCACAGTGGTTAAGTGCTATGGCTGGTAATCAAAAATGTCGGCAGTTGGAGTCCACCAGCTGCTGCTTGGAAACCCTATGGGGCAGTTCTATTCTGTTCTGTAGGTCCCTATGAGTCAGAATTGACTTGATGGCAGTGGGTTTGGTTTTTTTTTTTTGCTTTATTGTTAATAAATTTTCTGATTGGACGCCCAGGTGATACAGTGCCAGGTGTCCCACTGCCAGCCTAAAGGCTGAGACCTGCATCCACCAGCCGCTACATGGGAGAATGATGTGTCAGACTGTCTCCAGAAAGACTCACAGCTCTGGGAAACCCGTGGGTCAGCTTTCTTTAGTCTCACAGGTTTGCTGTGGTCAGAATGACCCAGTGGCAGCAAACTTCATATCTTCTCCTGAGAACCATTAGATGACACTCTTATCCTTAAGTTTTTTTCAGTGCTGGTTAGGGAGTACTGTATGCTGTTGTCTTAGGCTGGGTTCTCTAGAGAAGCAAAACCAGTAAAGCCTATAAATATATTATATATTTATATAATATATATATATATATATCTCTCTCTATATATATATAGAGAGAGAGAGAGAGAGAGATTATATCAAGGAAACAGCTCATGTGATTGTAGAGGCTAGAACGTCCCAAGTCCGTGGATCAGGGTAGAGTCCTCTCCCAAATCACACAGCTGCAGAAGCTGGCAAGCCCATGATCGGAAGGTCGGAGAGCAGGGCTCCCACTCACAGGCTGTGCAGATCGACGAATCCCAGGTTTGGCAGATAAGCTGACAGCTCAATTCCCAAGAATGGGAGATGAGATGACAGGAAGCAGCCGCAGGATCCAGAGAGAGTAAAAAGCCAGAACGTCTGCTTATATACAGATGTGGGCCACACCCCCAAGGAGACTCCCTTTCATCTGATTGGCTACTCAGTATATTCAATCATGGGAGTGATTACATTAAAACACAGAGAAACATGGCCCAGCCAAGTTGACACACAATCTTAACCATCACAGCTAGTTTCTGGGATTCAGTACGCATGTGTGGGAGCGGGGGGTTTAGTTGTTCAGAGACTCTCCTGTAAGCGATGGGGCTTGACTTTCCTGTGGTGACCATGTAAGGCTTTTTTATGTCTTGCACTCGCTGGTGCTCATGCACAGATACCCCCACAGTGCCTGTGTGGGCCGTTTGTTCCTGTCAATCTGAAGTATTCCACTTGCCCTGCTACCTTTGCAGTTCCTTCCATTCCTAGTGCCTGTCTCTTTGAGGCCTCAGCAAGATTCAACAGCCCTCTTATGTAATGTCATGATCTCCCTTCACCCCCTCCCAGTAGCACGACCCGCAAACTCCCTTGGCCAGTTTGTGCCGCCTTAAAAAAAAAAAATTGGACTAGAGCTTCCTTCAGTTAGCTCTTTTTCTGTGTTCCATGTTTGGCGTGTTAGCCAGCCCCATCCCAAAATGGCTGTGATGAACAAGTGTTAGCAAGTAGCATCTCTCGGCTTCTGAGCCTACTCTGTTCTCCTCTCCCCCTGCTTCTGCGTGCACCACGACTCTCCAGTACCTTAGCTACTGTCCAGAGTTCTGAGATTTCAGTCTGTGCTTGTTTTTATTCATTGTTCAGTGAGTTACTTGCTGGAGGAGTAAACGGGAGCATCCACTCTCTTCGCCATCTTACCCCACCTCCTCTTGACCTTGCTTTTTAATCTGTAAGATTAACAGACTTGCCCCAGTATGTCGCAAGTTATGGTGAGAATCAAGTGAAGAAGTACATGTGAAAATTCTTTGGTTAAAAGTAAAACACAGTGTAAATTCAAAATAGGAATAGTAGAAAGTCACCAGGATACAACATTTCATTTAGTTGTTATGTCTCCTTAGACCCCCTTGGCTGTGACAGTTTCTCAGACTTCCCTTATTTTTTATGACTTTGACGGTTTTGAGTAGTACTGGTCAGGTATATTGTAGGATGCCCCTCTATTGGAATTTTTCTGGTGTTTTCTCATAATTAGACTGGGACTATTGGTTTTTAGGAAGAGGATCCAAGAGGTAAAATGTCATTTTCATCACACCATATCCAGGATACATACTATCAACATAATTTCTGACTTGATGTTAACCTTTATCATTTTAAGTAGTGTCTATCAGATTTCTCCGCTGTAAATTACTCTTTTTGTCCCCTTTCCATCCTGTACTCTTTGGAAATACATTATACCCTCCCTCTTGGAGGTTTAGTAGGTACGTAATTTATTTGGAATTTCTGCATGGGAGATTTGCTGCTTCTCCCTCATTTGTTAATTTACTTATATCTGTATAGACTAATGCATATTTATTTTATACTTTAGATTATAATATGATATTCCTTTATTTTGTTGTTCAAGTTGTTCCAGCTTTGGCAATTGAGAGCTCTTTCAATTGATTCCCATGCCCCTTTAACGTAACTCCAGCACTGTGTTTTTTGTTTTGTTCTTTGGAGTTTTTGTTTGTTTTGAGAACTTCTTTACTTTCTGGCAAGATGATACTCCATCAGCCCAATACATACCCGTATCCCCTTTTGTAGGCTCCCGATGACCTCTGGTCTGTTGTCACTAGATTATTTGCCTGTTCTAGAATTGCATTTTTTTTTCTTTAGTACATTTGCATTATAATTATGTTTGGTATAATCTATCATTAGGTGCATTGACAAATATTTGAAAGACCAAATCATTCTGGACTCCAAGGTTTTATTTTCCTTCACCAGGAAAGTCATTTAAGCATATTATGCATAAACAGGCTGTGGCTCTTGCCAACTTGAAGATGTTATTGTAACAAGCTATGTATATCTCTTAGATAGTATACTTTTAAAGTCAGAAACCAACATTTTATAGGTAGGTGTATGAGGTTTGGAAAATTTTAATTTTGAAGATACCATTTCATAGCATAAATATAAAAGACAGTTTATTTGCTTTAATGAATGATAAAACAAATATGATGTTACTTCATAGTTCTGTATACATTTTTATAATTTATTTTTTGTTGAGAATATACACAGTAAAACACACCAGTTCAACAATTTCTGCACGTACAATTCAGTGACATTGTTTACATTCTTCAAGTTGTGCACTCATTCTCACCCTCTTTTTCCAAATTATTCCTCCTTCATTACCATAAACTCAATGTTCCCTAAGTTTCCTGTCTAATTTTTCTAGTTGCTTTTGTCAGTTTGAACTTATATAGATCTTTAAAGAGCATAATGCTCTCGGCAGACATTTTTTACTAGGTAAGCTAAACTATTGTTTGGTTTTAAGAAGACTTCGGGGGATATTTTTGGTTTAAGGTTTAAAGATTATCTTAGAGCAATAGTTCAGGGATTCATCAAGCCTCCATGGCTCCAGAAAGTCTGGAGTCCATGAGAATTTGAAATTTTCTTCTGTGATTTCCTCCTTTTGATCAGGATTCTTCTATGGAATCTTTGATCAAAATGTTCAGTAATGGTAGTTGGCACCATTTAGTCTTATGGTCTTATGGCAGAAGGGGCAGTTGTTCATGGAGGCAGTTAGCCACGCATTCCATTTCTTCCTTCTGTTCCTGAATCTCCTTCTTCCTCTGTTGCTCCAGTCAAATAGAGACCAATCGTTTTGCCTTGGATTGCCACTTGTAACGCTAACTAGATGCTCTACATTCATGCCAACACTTGGAATTTCTTTTTTAATTTTTACCTTTCTAGTGGGAATTGTAGTGGTTTTAGTTTGCATTTCCTGATGACTGGTGATGCTTATTAGCCATTTGTATATATTCTGTGATATGTTTGCTTTTATATTTTGCTCATATTTTAGATAGGAGTTCTTAAGTACTCTGGATACCAGTCCAGTGAAACATAAATGTATTACAAACATGTTTTCCTGGTGTGTGGCTTGCATTTTCATTTTCTTCATGGTGTCTTTTCAAAAGGTTCTCTAATTTTGATGAAGTTCAGTTATATGTTGAGTTGTTTTGACACAACCTCAGTGGTCCTTAATAGTTTTGTTTCTGTTAAAATATTTTCTGCTTATTTTGCCTATTTTACGCTTTAAACCTGGAATCAGCCATTTTTTTCTGAAGCCCTGGTTCCTTTTATTGAGAGATGATATTTCAAGACCACTATTTGAGTTATAAAATCCTGGGTGGCCCAAACTGTTTGTATTCAACTGCTAACCTAAAGGTCAGAGGTTCAAACCCGTTTGGTGACAACACGGAAGAAAGGCCTGGTGACCTGCTTCTGTAACAGTTACAGCCAAGAAAACCCAATGGAGTAGTTCTACTCTGTAGCAGTCAGAATTGACCCAGTGGTAATGGGTTTGAGTTTTTTGGTTATTTGAGTGCTTATTGTCCCCAGTTTTGTCATTGTTTTTAGGGCTTTTCAATGGGTGTACAGAGAAAATAATCATCTTTTTAAAAACAAACAAGCATGAGTTCAAATAGTTCAGGGCTTTTAATTCTTTTATTTTACATCTGTAGCACTTTTAAGCTGAAAATTTTGGTCCCTATTGATATTATTCGTTTGCTGTATGTTACAATACAGTTAGGACTTCCAGAATAACAATAACAATATTATTACTAATGATATGATTACTGAGAACAGTTTAAGGTATCTTTACAGTTCTTACTGTTTCTGTGAACTCTGTCTCTTAGGGGTATATAGTCAAATTACTGTATTTTAAGTCACTTGCAGCAGTTCTCTATATGGTTAAACCACCAAAGTGATACCTAGTTGGGTTAATTTATTAATTTTAGTGATTGTGTTTTTCTTGATTTAATTTTTTGTTTATTTATTACATAAAACATCTGCATGGTTTCAAAGTTAAATCTACAGAACATGTCCAAAGTTACATTCAGAAAATCTAGCTTCCATCTCTTGATCCTCTATCCTGTTTCCTATAGGCTACCATTTTTACTTGTTTTTGGATTATCCTGCCCCTTTAAAAACACTTATACACGCATAACCAGATATGTAAGTGGTATGCTTTCTTTTTCTTAGGTAAAAAATGGTATACTTTATCTACTTTTCTTTACCTTTCTTTTTTTACTTAACACTGTATCCAGGAGATCACACCATAGCAATATGTAGAGATACTACTTACGCCTTTTTATAGTTAAATAGTACTACATTGTGTGGATGAACCCTACATTATCCAGTCTGTCTTCTGTTGGTGGATATTTAGTTTATGTCAGTCTTGCTACTGCAAATAGAGCTGCAGTGAGTAGCTTTGTGCATGTGTATTTTTTTTGTCTGTTTTAAATAGTGCTTTAGGTGGAAGTTTACAAAGCAAGTTAATTTCTCATTCGATAGCTTGTACATAAAGTTTCCATGACATTGGTTTATTCTCCAGTGTGTCAGCACTATCCACGTTTCTCCCCTCGGTTCCCCATTTCCTTTTGTCCAGATTTTCTACCCTTTCCATCTTTGCTTTTGGGAAAATATTGTCCTTTTGATCTCGTATAATTGGTTGTTCTAAGGAACATGTTCCTCTTGGGTGTTATTGTTTATTTTATGGGTCTGACTTCATCTTACTTACTTTGGACATGTTATCAGGAGGGACCAGTCTCTGGAGAAGGACATCATGCTTGGTAAAGTAGAGGGTCAGCAAAAGAGAGGAAGACCCTCAATGAGATGGATGGACACAGTGGCTGCAACGGTGGGCTCAGGCATAACAATGATTGTGAGGATGGCACAGGATTGAGCCGTGTTTCATCCTGTTGTTCATAGAGTCACTGTGAATCGGAACTGAGTCAGTGGGCTCCTAACAACAACAACAACAATAACTATTGTTTGGCTGAAAGGTGGCCTCCGGGAATGGCTTCAGTTCCAGGTCAAAAGAGTGTCTTAGGGCCGTAGTCTCGGGGGTGTCTTAGGGCCATCCAGTCCCTGACACGCAAGTAAGTCTGATCATTTTTGTGAATTTAATTTTTTGTTGTACATTTTTCTCCTGCTGTATCTGGGACCCTCTGTTGTGATTCCAGTTAGAGCGGTGGGTAGTAGTGGCCTGGCAGTATCTAGTTCTTCTGGTTTGAGGTCATGTAAGCTATGATTCAGGTGGTCTATTAGTCCTTTGGACTAATTTCTACCTTAAGTCTTTGGTTTTCTTCACTCTCCTTTGGTCTGCACAGTAAGAGACCAATAGTTGTATCTTAGATGGCCATTGGCAAGCTTGGAAGACCCCAGATGCTACTCAACAAAGTAGACATTTTGCAGATTTGTTGTTATTCTTTATCGTGGTGGAGTATTCCATTGTGTGTATGTACCAGTTTGTTGATCCATTCATCAGTTGATGGACACTTAGGTTGTTTTCATCTTTTTGTTGTTGTGAATAATGCTACAGTGACCAAACACATGAAGATTTAAATCTCTCTAATGGCTAATGATTGTGAGCATTTCTTCATGTGTTTGGTGTGAGGTGTGCACCCTGTGTCATATTCCTACAGATAGACATCCAGTTTTGCCAGCACCATTTGTTAAAGAGACTGTCTCTTCCCCATTTAGTAGACTGTGGTCCTTTGTTGAAGATCACCTGTTCATAGCTGGATAGATTTACATCTGGGTTTTCAGTTTCAGTTCCTCTGGCCTGTGTGTCTGTCGTTGTACCTGTACCATGCAGTTTTGACCACCATGGCTGTATAATAGGTTCTGAGATCAGGTAGTGTGAGGCCTCCTACTTTTTTGTTCTTCAGTAATGCTTTAGTTATCTGGGGTCTCTTCCCTTTCCATATAAAGTTGGAGATTAATTTTTCCATCTCATTAAAGAATGCTGTTGGAATTTGGCTCAGGATTGCATTATATCTACAGATTGCTTTGGGTACTATTGACATTTTCACAATGTTAAGTTTTCTGTCCATGAGCATGGTATGTTTTTCCATTTATGTAGGTCACCTTTGGTTTCTTGCAGTAGTGTTTTTTAGTTTATATTTTAGGGGGCTGTTGTAAATGGTATTGTTTTCTGATTTCCTTTTCAGGGTTTTTTTTGTTTGTGTAGAGGGATCAAACTAATTTTTGTATGTTGATCTTGTATCCTGCTACTTTGCTGAATCCTTCTATTCTGGTAACTTTCTTGTGGAATCTTTGGGATTTTCTGTGTATAGGATATATCATCTGTGATAGGGATAGTTTTACTTTTTCCTTAGCAATTTATGCTCTTTATTTCGTTTTCTTGCCTTATTGCTCTGGCTAAGACTTTCAGTACAGTGTTGAATAAGAATGTTAGTAAAGGGTGTCCTTGTCTGTTTTCTGTTCTCAAGGGGAATGCCTTCAGTCTCTTTCCATTGAGGACAATGTTGGCTGTGGATTTTGTATAAATACCCTTTATTATGTTAAGGAATTTCCCTTTTATCCTATTTTGCTGAGAGGTTTTATCAGGAATGGGTGTGGACTTATCAAATGCTCTTTCTGCATCGAGATGGTCATCTGATTCTTTCATGTGGTAGATTACATTGATCGAATTTCTAATGATGAACCATCTTTGCCTACCTGGTATAAATCCCCTTGCTCATGATGTATTATTTTTTGACATGCTGTTGAATTCTATTGGCTAGACTTTTGTTGCAAGTTTTTGCATCTGTAGTCATGAGGGATATTGGTCTGTAATTTTCCTTTTTTGTGATGTCATTGCCTGGCTTTGGTATCAGCGTCACGCTGACTTCATAGAATGAATTTGGGAGTATTCTTTCCTTTTCTGTGCTCCGAAAATTTTTGAGTAGTATTAGTGTGAGCTCTTCTTTGCATGTTTGGTAGAATTATCCAGCGAAAATGTCCAGCCAGAGTTTTTTTTTTTTAGTTGGGAATTTTCTTTATTATCTTTTCAATCTCTCCTTTTGTTACGAATCTTTTCAGTTTTTCTTTCTTGGTTTGTGTTAGTTTAGGTACATAGTGTGTTTCTAGAAATATTTTCTATTTCCTCTAGGTGTTCAAATTTGTTGGGGTGCAAGTTTTCATAGTATTCTATTATGATCCTTTTTATTTCAGTTGGCTTTGTTGTATTTTCACCTGTCTCATTTTTTATTAGGGTTATTTCCTTCTTCTGCTTTTCTTTTGTCAGTTTGGCTAGTGATTTGTTGATTTTATTGAACCTTTCAAAAAACCAACTTTGTCTTGTTGTTTCTTTCTATTGTTTCTCTGTTCTGTTTCATTTATTTCTGCTCTAATCTTTATTATTTCCTTTCTTCTGATGCCTATTGTCCTCTTTTGCTGCTCTCTTTCTGTTTTTTCTAGTTGTTGGATTAGTGTTTTGATTTTGGCCCTATATTATTTTTTGGTGTGTGCGTATATTGCTATAAATTGACCTCTGAGCACTGCTTTTGATGTGTCCCAAAGGTTTTGGTATGATGTGTTTTCATTCTTACTTGATTCTAGGAATTTTTCTTCCTCCTCCTTTTCTGGAATTCCAATCACATGTAAATTTTTTGTCTGATAGTGTCTTACATAATTTCATCTTCGATTTTTTCTATTACTCAGTGGTTTTTAAGCATGTGTTATTGCATTTCCATGTATTTGATTTTTTTTTTAACTTGCTCTTGTTATTATTGCTCTTCCTATTACTTTTATAACATTGTGATTGGAGAGATTGCTTTGTATTATTTTGATGTTTTGGATTTTATTGAGCCTTGCTTTGTGGCCTAAAATGTGGTCTGTTCTGAAGAATGATCCACGTGCATTGGAAAAGAATGTATACTTTGCGGCTGTTTTGTGGAGTGTTCTGTATATGCCTGTGAGGTCAGGTTGGTTGATTGTGGCATTTAGATGTTCTGTATCTTTTTGATTTTCTTTCTAGTTCTGGTCCTTCACTAAAAGTGTATGTTGAAATCTTCTGTTGTATTGGGGAACTGTTTATTTCTCTTTTCAGTGCTTTTAGAATTTGTTTTATGTATTTTGGAACCCTGTCATTGGGTGTGTTTATATTTATTATGGTTGTGTCCACTTGGTGAATTGTCACTTTAATCATTATATAATGTCCTTCCTTACCTTTTATGGTGGATTTTCCCTTAAAGTCTGTTTTATCAGAGATTAATATTGCTACTCCTGCTCTTTTGTGGTTATTGTTTGCTTGATATATTTTTTCCCATTCTTTGAGTTTTAGTTTATTTATGTCTGTCTAAGGTGTGTTTCTTGTAGACAGCTTATTGCTGGGTCTTTTTTTTTTAACCCCTTCTGCCACTCTCACCTTACTGGTGCATTTTAGCCATTTACAATCAGTGTGATTATCATTAGGTATGAGTTTACTGCTGTCATTTGGTTGTGTTTTTTTTTTTTTTTTTTTTTTGTGGTGTTAATGGTTTCTTTGTTCTGCTTAATTTTCTGTGCTGAGTTCTTTGGATATTCTTTCGTTTCTTTTGTTAATTTTGTGTTTACTGAGTCTTTATGGTTTTCTTTTTTATTTTGAAGAGTATGTTTGTTAACTTTCTTTGTGGTTACCTTGAAATTTACCTTTACCTTCCTAAGTTTACAGCAGTCTTTTATTGATATTCCTTGACTTCCTCTGTGCATGAAAGTTCTTTAATGACACCATTTACTTCCCCGTTTTGTTTTGACATTGTCATGATTTACTGATTGATGTCACTTGTTCCCTTTTTCAGTCTTTTAGCTTCGTTTTATTTTTGAGAATTGCTGGGCACCAACCACTTCTTCTGGTCTCATGGCAAAGAAGAAAGTTGTTCATGGAGGTGAATGGACGTGTATTCTATTTCTTTCACCACTTCCTGACCCTCCTTCTTCCTCTGGTGCTCCCAGCCAATAGAGACCAATTGTTGTACCTTGTGTGGCTACTTGCAAGCTTTTAAGACCCCAGACACAACACAACAAATTAGGAGGTAGAACAGAAGCATGAAAATCAGTATTAGGCCAATTAACTGGAATGTCCTGTGAAACCATTTCCTTAAGCCTGCAAACTGAGAAAACAAATCCCATGAGGTGCTTGGTTGTATACAGACAGTATCAGCAGCTGCTTTTCTTTTGTAGAAATATAGATATATGTATATCACTTTTTGCCATTTCAACCTTTTTCAGGTATACAGCTTAGTGATATCAGTTACCTTAGTTATGTTGTGCAGTCATCACCCCTAGTTGATGCCAGATATCCTTTTACCATAGACAGAAATTACTACTTCCCAAAACAATGGCTCCCTTCCTCCTTCTCCCTCTGCCCCTGGTAACCACTAGTAGACTTTGGTTTCTATATATTTGCCCGTTCTTACCAGTTTATATAAATGGGTCATGCAATATTTGACTATTTGTGATTGACTTATTTTACTCATTATAATGTCTTCGAGGTTCAGCCATGTTATTGCATGTATCAGAACTTCATTTCTCTTATGGTTGAGTAGCATTCCATTATATGCAGGTAGTTCCTGACTTACAGTATATTTGAGTTATGACAAACCACACTTAATGATGGTTTTTTTTTTTTTTTTTTTTGGTACATCTTATCGTTAGTAGTATGTACTACATACAGTGTTATAGCATGTAATTTGCTGATGTTATAATTCTCAGATATTCACTTGCAGATGTTCGGTGTTATGATTTACTGTTCAGAACACTGCCATATAGCAGGCTATGGCCTGTTTTCAATGAAGTCAGTGTCGGAAGTGGTAACACATAGAAAATTGGGCAGTTTTCAACTCTAATGACATGACAGTTGAACTGTGCGTGCCCCCAACTGCCATTTTGACTCCAACTTCATTGTTATGACATTGGCACTTACTATATTGTAGACCAGGCTTATAGCGTGATCTTATTCAGTGTTTCATACCATCGGAAGCATCAGCTGTTAATTTGAAATGGAGTTGTTCAAGTTTTTCACACTGTAATACCTGCAACTGCTTATACCCCCAATAATATATCTAGCAAAAGAAGTCTTGATACTGTAAGTTCTAATCCAAAAAAGAAGGTGAAGAGGATTCTAGACATGGATAATGGAAAGAAAGTCAGCGAAATACCATGTGAGGAAAGACTGTCTCATTCGACCATTTTGACAATCACTAAGGATAAGAATAGGATTTTGGAGGCAGTTAAAGGAGCGATTGGCATAAAATCGACAATTTTAACGAAGAGGCAAGAGCCAGTACAGAAGATGGAGAAGCTATTGATGATTTGGATGGAAGACCAAATCCACAAGAGGATTCCAGTGAGTTTACTGACAGTTCAAATGAAAGCATGCAGCCTTTTTGAAAACCTAAAGGAACAGCAAGAAAAAGATTACTGTGAGTACTTTAATGCCAACAAGGGATGGTTTCATCGCTTCAAATGCAAATTTGGCTTGCATAACACGTTTATAAGTAGAGAAGCCGGGAATGCCAGTGTTGAAGCTGCTGAAAAATTCAAGGATGCCCTGGACAAGATAATGCAAGATGAAGAATATCTACCAGAGCAGATTTTTTAGTGTGGATGGAACAGGCTTGTTTTGGAAAAGGATGCTGGAACGGACCTATATTCACAAAGAGGCGAAGTTGATGCCTGATTTCACGGCATTTAAAGACAGAGTCACACTGCTGCTTGGAGGGAATGCTGCTGGATTTAAATTAAAACCTTTTCTTGTTTACCATTCTCATAACCCCCAAGCATTCAAAAACAAAAAAAATAAGCTGCCGGTCTACTACAGAAGTAACTCTGAGGCCTGGATGATGATTGTGTTGTTTGAAGACTGGGTTTTAAATTGTTTCATCCCAGAAGTGCATGCTTACTGCCTTGAAAAGAGCATTCCTTTCAAGACTTTGCTGCTACTTGACAGTGCTCCAGGGCATCCTCCTCACATAGATGATCTAAATCAAGATGAGAAAGTGATGTACCTCTCAATACGGTAGCTGTGAGTCAGCCTGTGGATGAAGGTGCATTCACCACTTTGAAGGCATACAACCTACGGGCTACATTTACTCAGGCAGTAGCTGCAACAGATGAAGGTATGATAATACTCCGTGATTTCTGGAAGAATTCTAATATTCTTCAGTGTATCCAAAACATTGCATATTCCTTGGAGAAAGTTATGGGAAAGTGCTGCAGAAGATTTAAAAAAAATTGCTGAGTTATGTGAAAAAGCTCCAAGCATTTGATTACAATAATATGATGAAAGAGATGGATGGGAAAATGGTCCATATGGCAAGTGGAATTTAGAACTTGATATCACCAATGTGGAATAGCTCGTAGATCAGGAAGAAGGGGAATTGACAGATCAGGACTTAATGGATTTTAAAGAGGAAAGAAATGCTGAAGAAGAAAGACATAATGAGGAAGAGGAAGGAGAGAAGGTGTCAAAAAATTTTACAGTAATAGTATTAGCTAAAGTTTTTCTAAACTAAATCAGGGGCATCAGTTGCTTGAAACATGGACCCAAATGTTGATCACTTTGCTAAAGTCGATAGGCAGATTTTGGGAAGCAGTGAGATGTTACTGCGAAATATATAAAGGAAAAAAAGAAAAGGACCATACAGACAACTCTCACTAATTTTCTGACTAGAAACACTATCCTTATTCCCAGGGATAATCCAGATGATCTAGAACCTTCTACGGTGGAGTTATTACTGTAACTGACAAAATGCCAGTGTTGTCCAGCTCTTCTTTGCTGTAGGAGTAAATTTTTATGATTTATGTATTATTTATGTATGTGTGTATGTATTAAGATATATCTGTAAGTTTATATGTAATGTTTCCAACCCCCAAAGACAAAGATCAGGTTTATAAAGATACTGATAATGAAAAGCAATAATAATGAAAACTAAAAAAAAAGAGAGGTATTGGACTTACATCAGAACAACTTATGATGGAGTCACCGGAACAGAACCTCATTATAAGTTGAGGACTACCTGTACCACATTTTGTTTATCCATTGATTCGTTAATGCACATTTAGGTTGTTTCCATCTTTTAGCTATTGTGGATAGTACTGTAATGAACATTGGTGTACATATGTCTGTCACTGACCTCAGATCCCTTAGGTATATACCTAAGTGGAGTTACAGGGTCATATGGTACTTCTAAGGAGCTCTGGTGGTACAGTGGTTAAGCACTCGGCTGCTAACAGAAAGGTTGGTGGTTCGAACCCACTAGCCACTCTGTGGGAGAAAGGTGTAGCAGTCTGCTTTTGTAAAGATGACAGCCTTGGAAACTCTGTGGAGCGGTTCTACTCTGTCCTGTAGAGTTGCTATGAGTCAGAATCAACTCGATGGCAGTGAGTTTTGTTTGGATGGTAGTTCTAGGAGCCCTGGTGGTGCAGTGGTTAAGTGTTCACCTGCCAACTGAAAGTTCGGTGGTTGGAACCCACTAATCGCCCCTCAGGAGAAAAGACCTGATGATCTGCTCCTGTAAAGATTACAGCCTAGGAAACCCTATGGGGCAGTTCTAGTCTGTCATATAGGGTTGCTGTGATTTGGAATTGACTTAGTGGCACACAACAACAGCAACAACATGGTAGTTCTATTTCTAATTTTTTAATCCTTTGCCTGATGTTTGATTTTTTTAAACAAACATGGATTATTTGCATTATTTGATTTTTTTGAAATCAGGATTCATAAGTGAGATTTGTGTATCTTTTTTTAAATGGTGTAATTTTTGTCAGATTTTGGAATAAATATAAAAAATTATCTTCATCAAAGGAGTTTGGGAATCTCCGTTTTTCTTTGCTGTGGACTATTTTAAGTAGTATTGTGATTTTCTGATCTTTAAAGGTTTAATAAAATTTCCTTGTGAAGCAAACTATGCCTGGTACTGTTTTATGAGGGAATTGTTAAAATATTGTCTATGGAAGTTAGTCTGTAGATGTTTGACTCTGTTGACGGCAGTTTTGCCAAGTTTTATTTTTCTTGAAAATTGTTTCATGTAGATTTTCAACTTCTTTACATAGAGTTGTGTAAAGAAATCTCATGTTTTTCTTTATTCTTTTTTCTCTGTTCTGATGGCTATTTTCACTTCGTCATTTCTAATTTTGAATATCTATGCTTTTGCGTTCTCTTCTGCCTTTTTTGATTAGCTTAGCCAGTGGTTTTTGTGTATTTTCAAAGAAACCAGCTTTTGAATTTATATACTAGTTTCTTCTTTTTGTTTTCTAGCAAATTTACTTATGTTTTTTCTTTATTAATTCCTTTGTTTTACTGTGTACTTTTTACTGACTTGACTGGGCATTTATTTATTTTCATTTTTATTTATGTCAGTGTTTAATGCTATAAATTTCCCTCTGGTAATTGTGTTAGCTGAATCCCATGGACCTCATATGTCATGTTTTCTTTATCATTATTTTTATGAAAATCTCTTACGAACCAACAATTGTTTAATAATATGCTTAAAATTTTCCAGGTTGAAGGACTTTTTGTTTGTTTTTAAATAACTTCCATGTTACTGCTTTGTTTTTGATAATTCAAAAATGTCTGCACCATACATTGATAGGGAACTGCCAGAAGTTCAGATTCAGAAGAGGATATGAAATGAGGACTATCATTGCTGATTTCAGATGGATCTTGGCCAAAGCAGAGAATACCAGAAAGATGTTCACCTGTGTTTTATTGACAGTGCAAAGACATTCGACTGTGTGTGTCATAGCAAATTATAGATAACGTGTCAGAGAATGAGAATTTCAGAAAACTTAGTTGTGCTCATGCATAACCTGTACATGGATCAGAAGGCAGTTGTTTGAACAGAACAAGAGGATACTGCATGATTCAATACTGGAAAAGATATGTTTCAGGGTTACATCTTCCACCTTACTTATTTAATCTGTATGCTGGACTATCTGAAGAAGAACACGGCATCAGGGTTGGAAGAAGACTCATTAACAACCTATGGTATGCAGATGAGACAACCTTTCTTGCTGAAAATGTAGACTGCCAGAAGGACTTACTGATGAAGGTCAAAGACTACAGCCTTCAATGTGGATTACATCTGATGTGAAGAAAATAAAACTCTCACAACTGGACCAATAAACAACATTGAGATAAATGGTGAAGAAATTGAAGTTGTCAGTGATTTTGGACTACTTGGATAAGGATCAAGATACATGGAAGCAGCAGTCATGAAGTCAAATGACAATTGGGCAAATGTGCTGCAAAAGACCTCTTTAAATTTTCAAAACCAAAAATGTCACTTTGATGACTAAGGTGTGTCTTACCTGAGCCATGGTTTTTCAGTCACCTTATTATATGCATTCCGAAGTTGGATAATGAAAAAGAAAGACAGAAGAAGAATTGATGTTTTTGAACTGTGGTGTTGGCAAAAAACATTGAGTACACCGCAGAATGCTAAAAGCACAAACAAATCAGTCTTGGAAGAAATATAACCAGAGTGTTCCTTTGAAGCAGGGATGGAGAGACTTTAACTCACTTACTGTAGACATGCCATCAGGAAAGGACATCATGTTTGGTAAAGTAGAGGGCCAATGAAAACGCGATGGATTGAAACACCTGCAACAGTGGACTTAAACATACAAACGATCATGAAGATGGTACAGGACTGGGCATCATTTTGTTCGGTTATACATAAGGTCACTGTGAGTTGGAGTTGACTCAGTGGCACTTAACATTTTATTGCTGTTTTTATTTTTTTTTTTTAATTTGATGAGATATTCTTTGTAGCCTAAGATATGGTCAATTTTTATGAATTTTCCATGTGTACTCAGAAAGAACGTGTATTTTCTATGTTTGGTTTTCAGATTTGGTAAGTATATCTAAAATATCTGTTGTTTAGGTCTTCCGTATTCTAACGTTGTTGTCCACTTGATCTATCCTGGACAGAGAATGGTATGTTAAAGTATCTTTTTAGTAGCCTGTTTTTGTTTTTTCCTCTGTTTTCTATAGTTTCTGCTCTTTGTTGCTATGTTATTGGCTACATAGATACATGATATTAATAACTGTTCTCTCTTTATTATAGTTTTTTTAATGCATTGTGTAGAAATGACTTGATTTTTGGTATCTGAATTGTTTGTTAAGTTTGTAGTCTTGTTTTTTTGTGACTCTTGTTATTCTGAGACAAGCTAATAAAGTATAATTCTTTGTGATCAGTTCGTAAAAGAAATCTCTGACAACCATATTTGGGATTTTTTCTTCAGTATAGTATAAAAGGAATATATTATTGTTCCATAATTGTAGACCTATATTTTTCTGCTGTCTATTTTTCTGTAAAATTGAAAGGATCTGACGTTGCATGTCACTGAACTATTTGAAGATGTTAGATTAAATCTATTTTAAAATCTGTGCACTATACTGAACTGTTAGGCTAGTGTTCAGGCTGAAAAAAACCACAACGATGAACCATTTATTAGATCATTAATGAGATTTTTTAGTCTTAATCGTAAGTGTCCCATTGAAAAGATTTGAAAACATTAAGGTTGTAATGGTACTGTTTTTCAGTTGATAATAGCTTTTTTCAATTGATAATAGCCTTGATATAATAAATGGCAGTAAATGAGACAGAAGAAAAATTTGGATTAATATTAACTTTGAGTCTAGGGCTGCTGAAACAAAATTCATGAATTAGCCGACAGTGTTAGTGTTTTGTAAAAACTAAGTTAGTATAGTTTTAGAACAGTATGATTTGGAAGCATTACTCTTTAAAAACAAAGATGGAGTGGGGTAGGTGGAACAAAAACTCTTTGCATAAAATATTTTTGCTTAAAAACTTTTAATATTATATTCTTCAATATAATAGAATTATTACTATGAAAGGTAACTGCTTTAGGCTTGTAATGGATAAATTTGTAATAAATGGATATATTAAAATGGATATTAAAGATGAGAACTTTGTTGATATGCAGATAATTGAGTCATTCTTGGACTATAAATGTTCTGGGAAAACTTTGATCTATTAACCACAAAGGAAGTTTCTTCAAGCAATTTGGAAAGATGTTAGGAAATCTGATGTAGGAAGTGAGATTATCTAAGATAAGTGGAAGAGGTAGTTGGAAGTAAAATTTTTCCCCCTCTCATCTTCTTGGTCTCAGTGAATACATCCAGTACGTATTAATCCAGTACATCCAGTACCTAATAATCCCAGTTATTAACCAAGGAGAAGCTTGTACTGGGGATAAACATAGACTTGGTTTTAAGCCCAAAAAGTCAGTTGAACTAATATGAATAGATGGCTTGTACTGACAGGAGTTGTAGGTAAATTCAAGGGGAACTAGTTGAGTATGCTTTCAGCAATAGGCAAAGTTGATGTGATTGCTAAAACAATTGTTAGTTTTAACTTCTCCTTTCAGTGTTATTATGTACTCTAAGGATCCTTCTATTATAATAAAACTAGATACTGGGTAAGTGACAGCAAATGCAGTTTTAATGCATTGCTGCTTTCTTCAGAAAGCAAAACAATAACAAAAACAAAGAAACAAAAATTTAAAAAAAGACAAAACCAGGGGTTGGTTAAGTAGCAAACATAAAAGCTGATGGTGGACTTGAGGTTTTTCCAAGCATTAGAACTGGTCAGAAACTAAGCCCTGGACCCATCTATGAAGAGAGAGTTGTTGAGCTGGAAGATAGAGTTGAAGAATTTGTCCAGAATGTATCATGTAAAGACAAGGTCATGGAAAATACTGGAGAGGTTTAAAAATGTGGGGGAAATGCTTAGAAAATCTAGTGTACATCTAATTGGAATCTCAGAAAAAAAAATGTAAGTGAGGTAACATTTGAAGAAATAGTGGTTGAGAATTTTCCATAATTAATGAGACATAAATCTACAGATACAGGAAGCACCGTGCATATCAAGTAGAATGAAGACAAACTACCTCACTTATACATTTTAATGAAACTGCAGAACACCAGAGATGTAGAGAAAACATTAAAAACAGCCAGAGGGAGTCAAGAAATCGAAAGACTGATTGGTCACATTTGCTGCAAAAGACCTCCTTAAAGTTTTAAAAAGCAAAGATGTCACTTTGAGGACTAAGGTGTGCCTGACCCAAGCAATGATATTTTCAGTCTCTTCATGTGCATGCAAAAGCTGGACAATGAATAAGGAAGACCAAAGAAGAATTGATGCCTATGAATTATGGTGTTGGTGAAGAATACTGAATATACCATGGACTGCCAGAAGAACAAACAAATCTGTCTTGGAAGACATACAGCCAGAATGTTCCCTAGAAGGGAGGATGGCAAGATTTCATCTTAGGTACTTTGGACGTGTTATCAGAAGGGACCAGTCCCTGGAGAAGGACATCATGCTTGGTAAAGTAGAGGGTCAGTAAAAAGAGGAAGACCCTTAATGAGATGGATTGACACAGTGGCTGCAACAGTGGGCTCAAACATAGCAACAATTGTGAGGATGGTGCAGGACTGGGCAGTGTTTTGTTCTCTGGTACATAGGGTCGCTATGAGTCTTAACCGACTCAGTGGCACCTAACAACAACGATAGAGACAAAAAGTAGATTAGTGGGTGCCCAGGACTGAGGGAGTCAGAGGGAAATGGGGAGTGGCTGCTAATGGGTGTAGGCTTCTTTTTGGGATGTTGAAAATATTCTAAAATTGTGGTGATGGTTGTACAACTCTCTGAATATATAAATACCATTGAATTGTACACTTCAAATGAATGAATTACATTGTATGTGAATTATAGCTTAATAAAGCTGTTATTTAAAAAAAAAAAAAAGCCAGAGGGAAAAAGACAAATTCTCCTATAAGGAGCATCAGATTGACAATAATGGAAGCCAATAGACAGTGGAATATTTTCAGAGTGCTGATATAAAAATGTCAACCCAAAGTTATGTGTGGAGCAAAAGTGTTTTCCAAAAATGAGGATAAAATAAAAAGCCAAAATTGAGGTTGTTAACTACCAGCAGACGTTCACTAAGGATAGTCTAAAGATTATACATCAGAAGATGGAAAATGACCCTAGAAGGAGGCTCTGAAATGCAGACAGTGAAAGTGAACAAAGTGAATGTTTAGTAGGTTGGAAAATAAGTTTTGTTACAGCCTGTGAAGTTATCAAAAGTGTAGTGTTACAACGCGAGGAGGTGAAATGTAGTACTAAGTGTAGGGTAAATTGCTTTGGACTTGCCAGAATCCATTCCACCACTTCTTCCATTTTGTAGCACATTGTGGTTTGGGGAATTGACCTCAGATTCTGGAAAACGCCCTGATTAGTCTGATGCCTTCATAACCTTACTTCCTTTTTCAATTCAGTTGATTCAGAAAGGTAATCTAAGCCATTTAGCCATAACTATAACCCTGATAGTAACTATTGGTTGAGAGGTAGCTGTGTGACTGAAGTTAGCCTAGTCAGGAAAGAATTCTTTGTTTGTGATTGAGGTAGAGGCACATCAAGGGAACCCATATTGCTTCTTAAGTTTATCAGCCTTAAGGTAAAGTCAACACTAGGAATAGCAGAACTGTGAGAAAGGGAACCAATAAACAAACAGTGTTTCAGTGTGTTAGTAAATCCCTCAGCTCTGGAGTTTGCATTACTTCTAGACTTCATTTGATGTAAGATTACAGTTTATATAATTTATAAGATTTTAGTTTATTATTTAAGCCCCACCGACAATCCTTCCCTGCAAAAAAAGAAGTTAGACAGCATTAATACTGGTTTTACTTTTACACGTGGAGAGATAGAAGCCACCCTGCATGGTTCGATTAATCCTGGATACCAAGTTTTCTTAAAGCACTTTGGCAAATTAGTTGGCCCCAGGAAGAAGACAGAGTGGTGAGGGCTGTGAAAATCATGAAAATGAAGGTATGATAAATATGCCTTTGACCTGGTGTAAGAAAATGTTGAAGAGATTTAGTAGCAGTGTTCAAATATTCAATAAGCTGTCATGTGGAAAAACTATTAGGTTTGATTTACATGATTCTAGAGGTCAGATCTAGTCCCAGTCAGTAGAAATTCTAGAGAGGTATAAGAAAGATGTGATCAGTAGAAGAAAGAGTTTTCTAATAATTAGAATGGTCTGAAAATGAGGGCGAAGGGGTAGGATGGTGGAGAAGGATCATTATGTTGTGAGCTAGTTTTTTTGTAGAATTCTTCTAGCACAAGAACCATAACCATACAAATATTAAAGAAAATTTTTTTCCACATCAGGTGTGAGGTTGGATAATATTACTTACAAAGACTCTTAACATTTTATGATTCTAATTACTAATCAGTGTTTTATAATATTGGTTCTTAAACCTCTTAGCCTCAACATTTCCTTTTTATACAAAATTCTTTGAAATACCTGCTTAGTATCTAAAAATAAAATTTATAGTTAATATACTGTACCCATATGTATCAATTCTACTTTGTCCTATAGAGTTGCTGTGAGTTGGAATCAAATTGACATCAGTGGATTTGGTGGTTTGGTACCCGTACGTATAATCTTTGAGAATCAAATATGAATGTAATATAAAGTAGAAATAAAATGAAAGTAATTTATGTTGACCTTCCCTTCACCTAAGATGATTCTTATCTACTATCTAGTTAGTGAATAACCCTCACTCTCCCTCCCCACCCCCGTAACCATCAAAGAATGTTTTCTTCTGTGTTTAAACCTTTTCCTGAGTTCTTATAATAGTGGTCTTATACAGTATATGTTCTTCTGTGACTGACTAAATTCACTAAGCGTAGTAAGTTCCATTTTCCACCATGTTGTACGATGTTTCACAGCTTTATCATTGTTCTTTATCATTGCGTAATATTCCATTGTGTGGATATATCATCGTTTATCCATTCATCTGTTGATGGGCATCTAGGTTGTTTCCATCTGTTTGCTATTGTGAACAGTGCTACAATGAATATGGGTGTGCATATGTCTATTCGTGTGACGGCTCTTATTTCTCTAGGATGTATTCCTAGGAGAAATTGCATTTTGTAGTGCTTGTTTTTTTTTGTGGTGCTGACGTTTTCTTTGTTCCTCTTACTCTCCAGTGCTGAGTTCCTTTTGTTTGTGGATTTTTTTTTCCATTTCTTTTGTTTTTGTAGGTTTTGTTTTTACTGAGAATTTATGTTTTTCTTTATTTTGATGAGTAGGTTTGTTAACTTTCTTTGTAGTTACCTTGAAATTTACCCTTATCTTCCTGGATTTGAACCAGTCTATACTTGGTATTGCCTTGCCTTCCTCTCCATTAGAAGGTTCTATACCTACACCGTTTATTCCCTCTTTTATTGTTCTGATGCTGTTATCATTTACAGATTAACCTCTCTGATTCCCTGTTGCAATTCTTTCGATTTTACATAGTACTTAAGAGTTCATTTCCTAGGTGGGTATCTGGCTAGTACAATCCTGTGTCCTAGATTCAGCCTGTGGTCTGATGTTGTTTGTTCTCAGATCGAAGGACTCCCTTTAATAATCCTTGTAAGTTTGGTTTGGTTTTTACATAGTCTCTTAATTTATGTTTATCTGGAAATGCACTAATTTCACCATCATGTTTGAATGAGAGTTTTGCAGGATATATTAGTCTCGGCGGGCAGTTTTTTTCTTTCAAGGTTTTATATATGTCATCCCATTGCCTTCTTGCCTGCATGGTTTCTGCTGAATAGTCTGAGATTAATCTTATTGTTTTTCCTCTGTATGTGACTTTTTGTTTTTCTCGAGCTGCTCTCAGGATTCTTTGTTTGTCTTTGGTTTTAGCGAGTGTAATTATGATATGCCTCGGTGATTTTCTTTTGGGATGTATCCTATATGGGGTTCGTTGAGCTTCTTGGATGGTCAGCTTTTCATCTTTCATGATATTGGGGAAGTTTTCTCTCAGCAATTCTTCATTGATCCTCTCTGTGTTTTCTGTTTTCTTCTCCTGTTCTGGAACTCCAATCACTTGCGGATTTTTTCTTTTGATTGTATCCCACATAATTCTCAGGGTTTCTTCATTTTTCTTTGTTCTTTTTTCTGATTTTCCTCAAACAGAGTTGTAGCCAAGTGTCTTCAATTTCTCTGATCCTGTCTTCCATCGTTTCAAACCTGCTCCTCAGCCATTCTATGACACTGTCCATTTCTGAAATCTTGTTGTTTATCTTTTGGATTTTAATTATCGTGTTGTATGAGTTCTAGTTGTGAATTTATTTTAGCATTTTACTCCTGTATTATTTTCTTGAATTCTTCCATTTTTTTGGTCTGTATTTTCCATGAATTTGTCTGTTTTTTCCTCATTTTTGTCTCCTTTTTGCCTCAACTCTTGGATAATTCTGAATATTAGAGATTTGAACTCCCTATCAGTTAGATCTAGTGCCTTTTCTTCTACTGGAAAGTCATTTGGTGTTTTATTTTGGATGCCTACTGTACCCTTCCTGTCCTGTTTTTGTAAATGTTTCGATACTGTCTGCTGTCTTGGGGGCATTCAGTGGTTATCTTTCTTGTTTATTGATTGTAGATTTGTTTGTTTTGTCCTGCTTTTTTGTTTTATTTGGTTATGTTTGAGCTGGTGGGGTGTACGTTCTTTGTTGTTTGCTCATCTGTGGACACGATACTTTTCACCTCCTTCTCCAATGGGCAGGGTCAGTCACTCAGGTATGGTACAACAGGGCAGGTCCAGCTGAAGGGGAGTTGCTGAGATGGGTTGTTTGTGGCATGCACCAGGGCTACAGTGCGGACCGGGAATCAGCGCAGGGCAGATTCCAGTAGGCTGTGTCTGTGCTTCTTGGGAGTGTGATGTTCAGCACACGGTGCAGGTAGGCAGGAAGGCGGGGGTAGATTGTGATGTGTGGAGCTAAGATGGGTATGGGAAAGATGAGAGAGAGGAGAGAGGAACAGGAGTCAAAAACATACATACAAACAGGAAAGAGTGCTAAGGGAGCTTGCTGTTGGATTGGAGAGATGAGAGACTGAGAAATGAGGAAAAGCAAAAATGAAAAAAAGGGTAAAAAAATGAATAAATCAAGAAACTGGAAATGAAGAGAGACAAAAAGGGAATGAGAGAGAGAAGAAAACAAAACAAAGCAACAAAGAAAAAGAAAAACAAACAAAAATACAAAACCAAAAAAAAAAAAAAAAACAAGCAAAAAGGAATGCCCCAGGGATGTCCCTGTGCGTCTGCGCAGAGTAAGTGAGTAGCTTCTAACCTGTGCGGTACTGCCCAGCTAGAAGGGGTTCCCAAGCCGAGAAAAGGAAAAAACAAACAAATCAAAACAGAACAAAACAGAGCAAACAACTGAACAAAAAAAGCCCCGGGGGTCCCACAGTGTGGCAGCACAGGCCAGGAAGCAGTTTCACAGTCAAGCGGTGTTTCGCAGCCTTCAGGAAGAAGCAAAGATGACGCAGAGCCAGGTATTTGAGAGAAAGGAGGGGGAGGTGGTGAGAGGTAAGGTAGAAATCTAAAGATGCGGAAAAAAGCAACACCAGCAGCCAACAAAAGGTGCTTAGGGAACTGGCCAGTGCAGGCAGGTGGAATCTAAGCAACACCGGGATGAAGCTGGTGCTTCCCAGCCAAGAGACTGGCTGCAGGAAGCAGAGGAGGCTGAGTGGGGGTGAAGAAGGGTGGGGGGTGGGAAAGCTTATATTGCTGGTTACCACTTGTTCTGTCTCCTGCTGGAAGCTCTGTGAAGCTGCTTTCTCGTACCCCATGTTCGCTGATCTCTGATAGGCATCCAAGATGGTGGTTCCGTGCTGCGGTAGCTGATAGGGGACTTCTGCATATATCTCTCCTAGCTCTCTGTTCTTGGTCAGTTTCTTACTCTGTTTGATGCTTGGCTGAGTTCTTTATCTCTTCATTTGATGCTTAGGGTTTCAGGATTGACATGTGACTCTGTTTGACTTTATTTTTCTGATCTTGGCTGTGGAGGGATGGTGTGGTGCTTCTGACTGTAGCGCCATGTTGCCCGGAAGTTTGTCATTTGATTTCTTGACTGCTGCTTCCATGGACATTGATTGTGGATCTAAAATAAAATGAAATCCTTGACAGCTTCAATCCTTTTTCTGTTTATCATGATGTTACTTATTGGTCCAGTTGTCAGGATTTTTGTTTTCTTTATGTTGAGGTACAATCTATACTGAAAGCTGTAGTCTTTGATCTTCATTAGTAAGTGCTTCAAGTCTTTTTCACTTTCAGCAAGCAAGATTGTGTCATCTGCATATTGCAGGTTGTTAATGAGTCTCCTGCAATCCTGCTGCTGTGTTCTTCTTCATATAGTCCAGCTTCTCAGATTATTTGCTCAGCATACAGATTGAATGCGTATAGTGAAAAGATACAACTCTGACACACACCTTTCCTGACTTAAACCACATAGTATCACCTTCTTCTGTTTGAAAAACTGCCTCTTGGTTTATGTACAGGTTCTGTATGAACACAATTAAGTGTTCTGGAATTCCCATGTTTTGCAGTGTTATCCGTAATTTGTAATGATCTACAGATAAAGTCGAATGCCTTTACATAGTCAATAAAATACAGGTAAACGTCTTTCTGGTATTCTTTGCTTTCAGCCAAGATCTGTCTGACATCAGTAGTGATATTCCTCATTCCATGTCCTCTTCTGAATCCAGCTTGGTTACTGGCAGTTCCCTGTACTGCTGCAGCCATTTTTGAATGATCTTTAGCAAAATGTTACTCATGTGTGATGTTAATGATATTGTTCGATAATTTCCTCATTCTGTTGGATCACCTTTCTTTAGAATGGGCATGAATATGGATCTCTTCCAGGCAGTTGGCCAGGGAGCTGTCTTCCAAATCTCTTGGCATGGATGAGTGAGCACTTCCAGCACTGTGTCCGTTTGTTGAAACATCTCAATTGGTAGTCTGTCAATTCCTGGAGCCTTGTTTTTCACCATTGCTTTTAGTGCAGCTTGGACTTCTTCCTTCAGTACTGTTGGTTCTTGATTGTCTGCTGTCTCCTGAAATGGTTGAACATTGACCAATTCTTTTTTGGTATAGCAGCTCCACATATTCCTTCCATCTTCCTTTGATTCCTTCCTGCATCATTAAATCGTTCAATTTTTTGCGCATAGAATCCTTCAGAATTGCAGCTCGAGGCTTTAATTTTTTCTTCAGTTCTTTCAACTTGAGAAATGCTGAGTGTGTTTTTCCCTTCTGGTTTTCTAACTCTAAGTCTTTGCACATTTCATTGTAATACTTTATTTTCTCAGGCCATTCTTTGAAATCTTCTGTTCAACTCTATTACTTCATCGTATCTTCCTTTTGCTTTAGCTACTCTGCATTCAGGAGCCAGTTTCATAGTCTCTTCTGACATCCATTTTGGTTTTTTCTTTTTTTCCTGTCTTTTTAATGACCTCTTGCTTTCTTTATGTATGATGTCCTTGATGTCATCCCACAACTTGTCTAGTCTTCGTTCATTAGTGTTTAGTGTGTCAAATCTATTCAGGTGGTCTCTAAATTCAGCTAGGATATACTCAGGATCGTTCTTTAGCTCTCATGGACTTGTTTTAATTATCTTCAGCTTCAACTTTAACTTGCATATGAGCAATTGATGGTCTGTTCTGCAGTCGGCCCCGGCCTTGTTCTGGCTGATGGTATCGTTGTGCCACATCTGTGTGTCTTTCCACCAATGTAGTCGGTTTGATTCCTGTGTATTCCATCAACGAGGTCCATGTATATAGTTAGCTATGTTGTTTAGAAAAGGTTTTTTCAGTGAATGTCTTCGGTCTTGCAAAATTCAGTCATGCGATCTCCGGCATGGTTTCTCGTCACCAAAGCTGTATTTTCCAACTACTGATCCTTTCTCTTTGTTTCCAACTTTTGCATTTCAATCATTAGTGATTATCAATGCATCTCGATTGCATGTTTTATCAATTTCAGACTGCAGAAGTTGCTAAAAATCTTAAATTTCTTCATCTTTGGCATTAGTGGTTGATGTGTAAGTTTGAATAATAGTTGTATTAACTGGCCTTCCTTGTAGGCACATGGGTATTATCCTATCACTGACAGTGTTGCACCTCAGGACAGATCTTGAAATGTTCTTTTTGATGATGAATGTGATGCCATTCCTCTTTGTCATTCCCGACGTAGTAGATCATACGATTCTCCAACTCAGAATGGCCAATACCAGTCCACTTCACCTCACTAATGCCTAGGATATCCATCTTTAAGTGTTGCATTTCATTTTTGATGACTTTCAATTTTCTCAGCTTTGTACTTCATACATATTGTCTTCTGATTATTAGTGGATGTTTGCAGCCGTTTCTTCTTATTTTAAGTCATGCCACATCAGCAAGTGAAGGTCTCGTAAGCTTGACTCTGTCCACGTCATTAAGGTTGATCTGCTTTGAGGAGGCAGCTCTTCCCCACTCATATTTTGAGTGCCTTCCAGCCTGAGGGGCTCATCTTCACACACTATATCAGACAATGTTCCGCTGCGATCTGTAATGTTTTATTGACTAGTTTTTTCAGAAGTAGATTGTCAGATCATTTTTCCCAGTCTTTCTTGGTCTGGAAGTTCCATTGTAATTTGTCCACCATGTGTGACCCTGCTGATATTTGAAATACCTGTGGCACAGCTTCTAGCATCACAACAACATGGAAGCCACCACAGTAGGAGAAATTGACAGATAAGAGGTAGTAATATGTACTAGAGTTCTTTAAAAAGAAAATTTGCAAGAAAATTAATTTGTGTTTTCAGCAACTATGCCTTATGTTTGGTAATGCCCAGAAAGAACTCTGAGCAGTTAATGTCCTTGTGGGTTTGTGTCTTTCATAGTCAGGATTTAGAGTGTTAGTAAGTGTGAGAATTATACTGTGATGGGATGATAACATTTATGTGACACTGGTTACTTTGTATTCTTAGCACCCAGTAAAATGTAGTTTGCAGTTTCTCATGTGATAGGATGTTTAATTAAATTTTATCAACTGAATCACTGTTGTCCTATTTTTTCTGTGGACTATTTTTACTTAAAAAAGGGGGAAAAAAAAACCCAAAAACCAAACTTGTTGCTGTCAGGTAGATTCTAGCTTATAGCGACAGTGTAGGACTGAGTGGAAACCCTGGTGGCATAGTGGTTAAGAGCTACGACTGCTAGCCAAAAGGTCAGCAGTTCAAGTCCACCAGGTGCTCCTTGGAAACTCTGTCCTGTAGCGTCACTGAGTCGGAAGCAGCTGGACAGCAGTGGGTTTATAGGACTGAGTAAAACTCCCCCATATGATTTCCAACCCCATATGATTTCCAAGGCTATAATCTTTAGAGAAGGAGCCCTGGTGATGTGGTGCTTAAGGTGCTTTGTAGCTAATCGAAAGATCAGCAGGTCAAAGCCACCAGCCGCTCTTTGGGAGGAAGATGTGGCAGTCTTGCTTCAGTAAAGATTACAGCCTTGGAAACCCTATGAGGCAGTGCTACTCTGCCCTTTACAGTCACTATGAGTCTGAATGGAAGCAGTGTTTTTTTTGGTTGTTGTTAATTTTTAAGGAGCAGACTGGTGCATCTTTCTCCCATGGAGTGTCTGGTGCATTTGAACGCCGACCTTTCAGTTAGCAATGTAAAACCTTCTGGTTTTTAAGCTGCAATATTAAGGAATAATTTACTAACTAGTTTGCCTGCTATTTTGGTTTCATCAAAATAAAGACAATCTCTTTTTAAAGCATTAATAAAATTCTTAAATGAGTTTGGATCTATCCTTATGTATGTAAGTAAATGCTATTGTTTTAGATTATAAACAGTCTTAGATCAACAATTGTTTTTGAGTCTACTGTGAATAGTTACTCCTTTTTTTTGTCATTTTTTAATATGATTACTTATAAATCTTTTCGTTATACTTTATCCATTTTTAAACTGTCCTTTCCCCAGTGATCTTCACTTAGGAACTTTTGATGTAGTAGAATCTCAACTTATTAAAGCATTAGATTTGCATTACATGTTTTTAAGTCTTAACTACTGCTTACATTTTACCAAGTTCATTACTAAAATGGATGTAGAAAAGTCTTTTCACTGTGATGCTGTAATAGAACACGTTGCTTCCTCTGCTTAATGGATAAATGACTGACCTGAGTTTTGACGAAATGGAGATGAATGAAGTTAAAAATGTTGTATATTTAGTAACTACCTCATAAAGGTTTTAAAAATATAGTAATCTGTATGTATGTATATACTTTTTAGAAAGAATCTTCAAGAGGGAGACACAGGGAAAAGGAAGACATAAAAATCACTAAGGAGAGAACTCCAGAAAGTGAAGAAGAGAATGTAGAATGGGAAACTAATAGAGATGGTGAGTTTCAAAAATCTTTTGTTTATATAGTCAGTTCTTGACTATTAACTTGTACACTTTTTGTGGGCTTCAAAACACCTTTCAACTGTGATCTCCCTATTGTTGCAGGACCATCTTTTTGACTTGTTTCTGCTGTACTGGGTTATAAGGCAGAAACTGGCGTGCAGTAACAATACAAAGGTAGAGAAAGCTGTTTGTACTGTTTTCAGCTTCTCTATCCTTTTTTTTTTTTAGACTTTATTCTGAAGTTTCACAGTCCGTTGAGATTTTATTACTTTGGTAAACTTCTTAAATTTCTCAATATCAAGGGTTTAAAAAAATTAAATCTAAAATTTATGCTTGTTGTATTACATATGTATTAAAAGTGAGATTTTTAAACCTTAAGAACTAGGAAAACTGTTTCCAAGAAATTGCTGACGTTCATCTTTCAGAAGAAATTGATATCACAGGATAATTGAGATGCTGGATTTATTCATGAAAAATTAGCAAAATCCTGGAGTCCTTGTCTTAATAAGCATTTATTTTCTACACCATGAATGTTCTCTCTTCTTCATCTCTGTGACCTTTTGGAAAGTTAGCACTATAGCCTTTTGCTACCAGATATAGAGAAAGGAAACTCAACGTTTATTGAGTGCATTGAGTGTGCCGGAAGTTTTAATATAATTTATGTAATTATTCAATAATTCAGTAGTTTTTATATTTACTATGACTGCCAGTGTGTCAGAGTAGAAGTGTGCTCCATAGAGTTTTCATTGGCTGATTTTTTGGAAGTAGATCACCAGGCCCCTTTCTTCCAGGGTACCTCTGGGTAAACTTGAACTTTTAATCTTTTGGTTAGCAGCCAAGCACGTTAATAGTTTGCACCACTTAGGGACTTCATTACTCTATTTACACGTGACAAAACTAAACGAAAGAGTTCAAGAATTTAAGAAACTTCCTCAGCAGTAAGCTGAAATCCTAGACCAGGGATCACTAATTTACATTCTGTGGCTCAGCCACCTGTTTCTGCAAATAAAGTTGTATTGGAACACAGCCATGCCCATTTATTTATATATTGTCTTTGCTGCTTTTGAGCTACAGGGGCTAAGTTGAGTATTTCTGATAGAGATCTGAGAGCTTGCAACTCTAAAATGTTTACTACTATATTTAAGAAAGATCTGTTAAGACTTATAGAATAAGACTTGAAAAGTACCATAAATGACTTTCCAGTAATTGGAACATCACTGTTTTTAAGGAAATCCATTTCGTCTTTGGACAGTGCTGTCTGTTAAAAAGTTGCTTCTGATAATGAATAGGAAACTTCTTCTGTCACTGCAAATAGTTTATGTACACACACACACACACACACACACACACACACACACACACACACACACACACACACACACACACACACACACACACACACACACACACACACCTCCCTTGGGATTTCATGAGTCAATCTAATTTCTACAAAACAGCAGTAAAGGCAGCTATAATATCCCATTATAGCTGATTAATATACTGAAATAAAATATAAGAAAACCGTGACTGTTTTAAGGTTAGAGAGCTGTTTTAAAAGCTGAGGGATTAACTTTTCAAACACCGGACAGTCTTTCTGTTTGTTTTAATGGTAAAGCCATTCTGAAATGGATACTTCCTTGCCTTTAAAAATAAAAATTCCCTATTCCCATTACAATAATGTATGTTAATTGTTTAAGATTTAAAAAGTTCAGAAAAGCCTAGGTCAGTTCTCTCTGTCTCCACTGTAGTTATTTTAAACCCTGTTTTTAAGTCTCCTAGCGCTTCATTTCTTCTTGCTATCTACTTCACAGTCCCTGCGTGGCATGAGGTTAAGCACTCAACTACTAGCAGAAAGGTTGGTAGTTCGAACCCACCCAGAGGCGCCTCAGAGAACAGGACAGGCGATCTGCTTCTGAAAGGTCACAGCCTTGAAAACCCTATGGAGCAGTTTTACTCTGCACGCATGGAGTTGTCATGAGTCTGAGTAGACTCAACAGCAACTAATAACAACATCTAGATTTGATTACTTCCTGTCTTCTCAGCAGTCTTGTTCATTTGTTACCCGTTGTCTTCTGTATGTTTATTATCCATCTAGATACATTTTCTCTTGTCCTCATATTCCCTGTTGGCTACTACCCTGTTCTCACCCTTTATTACTACATTTCTTGAAAAAGTTGTCAACCTTGTTCTCTCAACTTTTTCACCTCATTGTTACTGAGTCTTTTGCAATTTGGCTTCTGACCCATCTCTCCACTAAAACTGCTTTTCAAGGTCACTATAACCTCCTCTTTCTTAAATAAATGGAGACATACTACATACTCATCTCTGTCTTACATGACCTGTGTGCAGCATTTGATACACCTGAGAGCTCCTGTCTTCTTGAAACACTCCCTTCCCTTGGCTTCCATTCTGTTGCTCTCTTTAGGTTTTCTGTCTTCCTGGTCAAGCCCTTCAGTTTTATATAAAGGATCTTCATATTCTACCTGTCCCTTAAATGTTGTTGATTCCCAAGACTTTGCTGTAGATGATCTTAAAAAAGCAACTAATTTTATTACGTGAGACTTTAGGATAGGAAGTTTTTTAAAAGGTGGGTAATGTCTTTAATAGTAGTTTTGCATATAAACTTTCACATAGCTATTTCTTATATTTTTCCCTTGATTGAAATTCACAGGCTTTGATTTATTCTGTGTCTCTGTGATTTAAAAGTATCTGTTGAAGGAGTTGGAGTATGGAGTTAGTTATCTCAGTCTCTGAATAGTGAGACTAAACTGGTTTTATAGACTTTCCTTGTACATTTCAATCTGAAGTGAATACAGTTTTAGCTAGTCTCAGAAGAAATTGGTCTATAGCAGTGTTTCCCAAACTTTTTGGTTTTAGGACATTTTTGTACTGTATTTTAGGACCCCAGAAAGCTTTTGTTTATGTGGATTATATTTTTCAGTTGTTACCATATTAGACATTAAATTGAGAAATTTAAAAAATATTTATTAAGTCACTTAACAATGACAGTAACGAATCCAATGCTTATTTTTATGAAAAATAACTATTTTCCAAAGCAAAAAAATTTGTGAGAGAGTGACAGTGTTTCACATATTCTTCCAAATCTCTAATGTCTGGCTTAATAGAAGATGGCTAGATTTTTCTGTCTGCTTCTGGCCCAGATGGTTTGTACTTGACTACTAACCCAAAGGTTGGTGGCTCAAATCCACCCAGATGTGCCATGGAAGAAAGGCCTGGCGATCTGCTTCCGTAAAGATAACAGCTAAAGAAAACTCTGTGGAGCAGTTCTGCTCTGTAGTGCATGAGATCACCATGAGTTGGAATTGACTCAATGATAGTGGCATTTGGTTTGGGTTTTTGGTTTTCTGTATTCAGTCTGTTAATATTACACGCCATGTGACTTATGGAAAAATCCACTGTACATTCATGAGAGAATGTGTAAACCAGGCCACTAAAGTAGTATTATGAAGGTAGTTTTGATTTTGTGAAACTCCTGAAATTATCTTGGAGACCCACCCACCAGTCCCCAGAGTACTCTTTGAGAACCATTTGTCTATAGAAAGGGCTTTTAAGACTTTTGGTTGTTTTCTCTTTACCTAGCCTTCTTTTCTTATTCTGATTTTTCTTTCTAGATGAAATTAACGCTCCTCTGACTTTATTAACATCTTTATTAACATTGTGTGTTAATGACTTCATTTGAGAGCCCCATATTAAGGCATTTAGGATTTATCAACTGGGCATCTCCATCTGAATTCCATCTTAAGAGCACCACTCTCTTCCCAGACTCCCAGGAAGCCTGAAAGTCATCATGACACTTTTTCTTCAACCCAGGCATTTAAAGAGTTCTGCTGTACCTACCTACTGAATATCTTTCAAAACCACCTATTCTTTTAAATTTATTACTAATATTCTAGTTCTTAAAATAATCTGTTTATTTCCTATAAATACGTTTTACCAGAATAACCTCCTTTCTTGCTTATAGTCTTTTCTCAATTTATTTGTCAATTTAAGGCAAGAATAATCCTTTAAAGAAATTTTTTTACTAAACTATAACATGCATTCAAAAGAGTACATAAATCATATGTGCAACTCATTGAATTTTCACATACTGAACACACTTGTGTAACCAGCACCTAAATCAGTAAATAGAAAATTACCAGTATCCCATATCTTCCTTGTGCTCCCGCCCAATCACTGCTTCCCAACCCTACCCCCAAAAGTGTGACTTCTTGCACCATTGATTAATTTTGTCTGTTTTTGCGCTCTATATAAATGGGATCTACGGCATGTATTCTTTTGTGTTTAGCTTCTTTTGCTAATAATATGTTTGTGGGATTCAGTCATATTATTGCATGTGATTATAGTTCATTAATTCTTATTGCTGTATAATACTCTGTTGTATGAATATACCACAATTTACACATTCTATTGTTGAGAATTTGAGTAATTTGCAGGTTTTAGCTATTATGAAAAAGGTGCTATTAATATTCTTATGTGTATTTGGTAACCAAAAAAAAAACCACACCTGTTGCCATCAAGTCAATTCTGACTTACCCATTTCTCTTGAGTTGACGCTTAACGCTCTAGGTTATACTAGGAGTAGAATTGCTGGACCATAAATTATGCATATGTTTAGCTTTAGTAGAAAATGTCAGAGGGTTTTCAGAAATGGTTGTACCACTTACCTATATGGTATCTTTTTTGCCTTTTTCATCTTAACCATTTTGGAGATGTATAAACCAAAAAAAAAAAAAACCAAAGTAGTTGCTGTTGAGTCGGTTCTGACACATAGCGACTGTACAGGACAGAGTAGAGCTGCCCCATAGGGTTTCCAAGGCTGTACTATTTATGGAAGCATTCTGCCACATCTTTCTCCTTCGAACCACTGACCTCTGGTTAGCAGCCGAGCATTTTAACCACTGCACCACCAGGGTTCCTTGGAGATGTGTAGTGGTATGATTTTAATTTGCATTTCCCCAAATGGCTAATGAAGTTAAGAACTTTCTGAGATTGTTTTTTCAGTCATGCATCTATTTTGTGAACTATCCATTTCAGACTTTTTCTTACTCCTTCTATTGAGTTGTCTGTTTATTTTCTTATTGACTGTAGAAATTCTTTATATATTCTGGATACGAGCTGTTTATCAGATACGTGTATAGAAAATGTTTTCTTCCATTCTTTGGATTGCAGAATAATCTTTTAAAAGAATAAATCTATTCATTTTATTCCTCTATTAAAGTTCTCTGATTTCCTGTTGCTTTCAGGATAAAGTATAAATTCTTATTTTGGCTACAAAACTTTTCATGATCTGATTGCTTCCTATACACCCAGCCCCACCACCCTCAAGTTTGTTTTTTATTTGGCTTCTTAAACTTCCCTTATTTGTGCACTATGTGTTCTCAAAAACCAGTGCATTAACATAAAAAGCAGAAGTATCATTTCAGTAAAAGAAAATGTATGAAAATATTTTGGTAACCTTGGAGGTGGGTATAGCCTCCTAAAACAAGGCTAAAACCCAAAAGCTGTGAAACATTGGATTACATAAAAATGGGAAAAATTCTGTATAACTAAGCACCAAAGTTAAAGATAGGTGCTAGACTAAAAGAAAATAGTTGACATGTGTTGCTCAGAGCATTAATAAAGACACATAATGAGCTTCCACAAATACATAAGAAAATGATACCAGCCAAATCAACGTCATTGGTACCGAGTTGATTCCAACTTATGGCGACCGTATAGGACAGAGTAGAACTGCCCCATAGGGTTTCAAAGGCTGTAATCTTTACAGAAGCAGACTGCCACATCTTTCTCTTGTGGAGCAGCCAGTGGGTTTGAGCTGCCAACCTTTTGCTTCGCAGCCCAGCACTTTAACCACTGCACCACCAGAGATCCTAGAAAATGATGAAGCAGCTGAAAAGTGGGCCAAAAAAAAAAAAAGATCAATTTATAGAAGAAATAGAAATGTTCAGCCTTACAGCAGGGAAATGCTGATGAAAATAAAGAAACAGCATTTTTCACCATCTGATGGCCAAAAGTGAAAAATACTAATGTTATCAAATAGGAGTTTACATTGGTAAAGTGATTTTGGAAGGCAGTTTGGCAGTATTAAAAATAAAAATTATACTTTTCCTTTGATCCAGCAAATCTAGTTTGAGAAATCTATCCTAAAGGTATACTTGTACTTGTGAACCAAGGTTAGTATAAAAAAAGTTCATTGTAGTCTTATTTATAACAGCAGAATATTGAAAACAATCCAGATGTCTTTCGGAAGGAAACTGATTAAATAAGTTATGATGTGTTTGTATTATGAAACACTGTAGATGTTCACATAAAGACGGTTGACCTCTATGTATGACTTGAAAAGATATTTTTTGTTCATAGGGTAATGTATGTAGTTTTGGTCCCATTAGTTCAAAGAGAAAAATGTAAAGTTTTTTTTTTATGCATATACCACTAAACTAAGTAGCAGTGTTACCAATGTAGTGAGGATGGCAATGGGGCAGTATCATAAGAGGAGTTTTTATATTTTACTCTCTGTACTTCAGAATTGTTCAGTATTTTAACAGTGAGAATGTATAAATAAATAAAGGGCTCAAATATTTATAGTTGTTTATTGTTACATAGAAACTTTTTATATATGTATGATTTTCATAGAATAAATTCCTAGAAGTAGATTTGGGTTTGAGTGTTTTTAAGGCTTTTACCCATGTTGCCAGATTACCTTCCAGGATAGATGTACTAGTTTACGTCCTACTACCAGAAAAGGGACGTGCTCCTTATCTGTATCTTTGCCAACACTTAATATTAAAATTAGAAAAAAGTTGGCCTTTAATAAATGAAAAGGGCATATTTATATATCATTTACGTTTCTGTGTTTGTGAATTGCTTGTTCATGTCCTTTACCTGTTCTGTTAACTTGTAGGAATTCTTTATATGTAACCTTTGCCAGCCTTTTCCTTTGTATTACATATATTTTTCTATTATATAGTAAAATCTGTGTCTTGTTAAATAAGCTGTTCTAATTATGATGAAAAATTTTCCTGATGACTTAGAACAATCGATATGAATCCAATTTTATCAGGAAATTGTAGTGATAATCCCAGGCTGTAAGATATGAGAGATATTTTCAAAATTTATTAAATAGCTCCAGATTCTTGTTTTTGAGCTCCATCTTATGTTTTGTGCTTTTTGTTTTTCCTTTTTTTGTCAACATAATATCAGTTACAGTGTGCCTACCTTGTAGCCCATCTCTTACATGCTAGGAAAGCCTATCTTAGTTTTTATTATGATAAACCAAACCAAACCCATTGCCTTTGAATTGATTCTGACTGATAGCAACCCTATAGGACAGAATAGAACTGCCCCATAGTGTTTGCAAGGAGCGACTTGTGGATTCGAACTACCAACCTTTTGGTTAGCAGCTGAGCTCTTAACCACTGTGCAATAAGTAGTTTCTGAATAAAGGCTTGAGAGCTTCTTCTCTGAGCAAAATGTATTAGCTGTGGTACATTGACTTTGACATGCATTTTTAACTGCTCAGGATTTCCCCAATGTATTAGCTGTGGTACATTGACTTTGACATGCATTTTTAACTGCTCGGGATTTCCCCCGTTTGGATGGTTGGGGATTGAGGACTGAAAATCAGCTTCTCATTTCTTGTGTATGTTATGTATTGGTTTTATTTCCAGATAGCAGTTTTTAGACAAGCAAAGCATTATTGATAATACCTTCAAAAGCACTGTAAATCATTCTTCTCTATTAATTATTCTTTTCCTTTATTCTACCCTTGGTATTCATTTATGGAATTTTATTCATTGTTAATTTAAGAACATAATCTAACCAGATCATTGAGCCTTATTATTCACTGATGTAAAGTACCTCAGTGGACTGAAAGACAAGAGAGCCATTATTCATTTGATTAAATTCAGTATCTCCAGTTATTTTATCTAGTAAATATTAAATTGCTTTCTGACTGAAAAATGTGATTTATTCTATTTTATATTCACTGAGAAATTGTCATCATACTCCAGCATAAGATAACTAATCAGGTTCAGTCACATGGATAACAAATACATAGCTACCCTCTAACCCTCAAGCATAAATGAGTAGTTGACATTCTAAGGCATTTGAACCATACGTGAAAATGATGTCCTTTTGCTTGTGCTTTAAGCAGTGAAGTAAGGCTACTTATTTTTATTTATTTAATTAAAGTTTTTAATTTTATTTCCTGACCTCAGATTAAGAAATGGTGATGTAAACTGCCAAAAGTACAGTTTGAGAAGGTGCCTCTGCTTGTGATCAGTCAAGCCTGACATGGTCATGTATTACGTTAGAAGTCAGTAAAATCTCCTCTAGGCTTCTTGGCATTTACAAGGTATAGAGGGTTGGGTGGCAGTTCCAGTAGCCATCAATAAACTTCTGCATATTGTACTGAAACAACTGTACACGTCACTCTTCTTTTCTTTTTTCTCTCCTAACCAACCTTCATATTCTTTTCATTGGAAAAGATGAATGGAATTAAAACTGTGGCATCTGATCCATTGAATCAGTTGGACAGTTCTATTCTAAGGAACTAATAAAAATCACTTGTAATGAAAAAGTTACAGATCCTTCAAAAATATAGCTCTGTTGAGGGGAAGAGTGTTGACATATTGTGGGGTTGGCAACAAGTGTCACAAAACAGTATGTGTATTAATTATTTAATGAGAAACTAATTTGCTCTGTAAACCTTCATCTGAAGAACAATTAAAAAAAGAACATATTTCTCAGAAAAAAATATTAGCTCAGGTACATGTTAGTATTTAGTTAACTTTATTTTTTTATTTTTTGTGATTGTTTTGAAATTTCTTTTTTGTTATAATTAAATGAAGTTTACATTTCAGGTTTGTCTTCCATACAAAATTTTCTTTTTTTTACGTAGTTATGAGACCCCATCCACTCACCCCATTCTGCAACAGCACACTCCTCCCCTCCACCCCTGATTCCCTGTGAACATTCATCCAGCTCCTAATTCTGTCTGCCTTCCCATCTCACCTCTGGACAGAAGCTGCCCCTTTGGTCTCTTGTATCTACTTGACTAAGAGACACATTCTTCATGAGTATCACTTTCTGTCCCACAGTCCCGTCCAATTCCTGTCTGAAGAGTTGGCCTCGGAAATTGTTTTAGTTCTGGGCTGATAGAGGGTCCAGGAGCCGTGCTTTCTGGGGCACCTCCAGTCTCAGACCGTTAAGTCTGGTCTTCTTACTAGAATTTGAGTTCTGCACCCCATCCTTCTACTGCTCCATCAGGGACACGTTGTGTTCCCCGTCAGGACGTTCATTGGTGGTAGCCGGGCACCATCTAGTTCTTCTGGTCTCAGGCTGATGAAGTCTCTGGTTTATGTGGCCCATTCTGTCTCTTGGGCTAATACTTTACTTGTGTCTTTGGTGTTCTTCGTTCTCCTTTACTCCAAGTGGTTGGGACCAATTGATGCATCTTAGATGGCCGCTTGCAAGCTTTTAAGACCCCAGAGCCACTCACCAAAGTAGGTTGCGGAACATTTTCTTAATAAGCTTTGTTTTGCCAATTGACATAGATGTCCCCTGAAAGCATGGTCCCCAGACCTCTTATCCCTGCTACTCTGTCTTTCAAAGTGTTTGATTGAATTGAGGAAACTTCTTAGCTTTGGTTTAGTTCAGTTGTGCTGGCTTCCCCTGTAGTGTGTGCTGTCCTTCCCTTCACCTAAAATGATTCTTACCTACTATCTAGTTAGTGAATAACCCTCACCCTCCTTCCCAACCCCCATAACCATCAAAGAATAAACCTTTTCTTGCGTTCTTATAATAGTGGTCTTGTACAGTATTTGTCCTTCTGTGACTGATTAAATTCACTCAGCATAATAAGTTCCAGCTTCCACTATGTTATACGATGTTTCAGAGCTTCATCATTCTTTATCGTTGCGTAGTATTCCATTGTGTGGATATGCCATAGTTTGTTTATCCATTCGTCCATCGATGGGCACTTAGGTTGCTTCCATCTTTTGGCTATTGTGAACAGTGCTGCGATGAACATGGGTATGTATATATCTATTCGTGTGATGGCTCTTGTTTCTCTAGGATATATTCCAAGGAGCAGGATAGCTGGATCATATGTCTATTTCTAGCTTTTTAAGGAAGCACCAAATCGATTTCCAAAGTGGTTGTACCATGTTACATTCCCACCAACAGTGTATAATTGTTCCAGTCTCTCCACAACCTCTCCAGCATTTGTTATTTTGTGTTTTTTGGATTAATGCTAGCCTTGTTGGGGTGAGATGGTATTTCATTGTAGTTTTGATGTGCATTTCTCTAATGGCTAATGATCGTAAGCCTTTCTTCATGTGTCTGTTAGCTGCCTGAATGTCTTCTTTGGCAAAGTGCCTGTTCTTATCCTTTGCCCATTTTTTAATTGGGTTATTTGTCTTTTTGTTGTTGAGGTTTTGCAGAATCTTGTAGATTTTAGAGATTAAATGCCAATCAGATTTGTCATAGCCAAAAATTTTTTCCTAGTCTGTAGGTTGTCTTTTTACTCTTTTGGTGAAGTTTTTTAATGAGCATAAGTGTTTGATTTTTAGGAGCTCCCATTTATCTAGTCTCTCTTCTGGTGCTTGTGCATTGTTATTTATGGTTTGTATTGTGTTTATGCCATGTGTTAGTGCTCCTAGTGTTGTCCCTGTTTTTTCTTCCACAATCTTTATTGTTTTTGGTTTTATATTTAAGTCTTTGATCCATTTTGAGTTAATTTCTGTACATGGTGTGAGAGATGGGCCTTGTTTCGGTTTTCTGCATATAGATATCCAGTTATGCCAGCATCATTTGTTAAAGAGACTGTCTTTTCCCCAATTAATGGACTTTGGGCCTTTGTCAAATATTAGCTGCTCATAAGTGGATGAGCTTATATCTGGATTCTCAACTCTGTTGCTTTGGTCTGTGTATCTGTTGTTGTACCAGTACCAGGCTGTCTTGATTACCGTGGCGGTATAATAGGTCCTAAAATCAGGTAGTGTAAGCCCTCCCACTTTGTTCTTCTTCTTGAGTAATGCTTTATTTATTCAAGGCCTCTTCCCTTTCTGTATGAAGTTGGTGATTTGTTTCTCCATCTCATTAAAAAATGCTGGTGGAATTTGGATCGGGATTGCTTTGTATCTGTAGATTGTCTTGGGTAGAATTCACATTTTCACTATGTTGAGTCAACTTATGCATGAGCAAGGTATATTTTTCCACTTATGCAGGTCCCTTTTAGTTTCTTGCAGTAGTGTCTTGTAGCTTTCTCTGTAAAGATCTTTTACATCTCTGGTTAGATTTATTCCTAAGTATTTTATCTTCTTGGGGACTATTGTAAATGGTATTGATTTGGTGATTTTTGTATGTTTATCTTGTATCCTGAAACTTTGCTGAAATCTGTTTGTTCCAGTAGTTTTCTTGTGGATTCTTTGGGGTTTTCTGTGTGTAAGATCATATCATCTGCAAATAGAGATACTTTGACTTCTTCTTTACCTATTTGGATGCCCTTTATTTCTTTTCCTAGCCTAACTGCTCTGGTAAGGACCTCCAGCATAATGTTGAATAATAGTGGTGATAGAGGGCATCCTTGTCTGGTTGCTGTTCTCAAGGGGAATGATTTCAAAGTCTCTTCATTTAGGATGATGTTGGCTGTTGGTTTTGTATAAATGCCCTTAATTATATTGAGGAATTTCCCTTCTGTTCCTATTTTATTGAGAGTTTTTATCATGAATGGGTATTGGACTTCGTTGAATGCCTTTTCTGCATGGATTGATAAGATCATGTGGTTCTTGTCTTTTGTTTTATTTATGTGATGGATTATGTTGATTGTTTTTCTAATGTTGAACCATCCCTGCATACCTGGTATAAATCCCACTTGGTTATGGTGAATTACTTTTTTGATATGTTGCTGAATTCTGTTGGCTAAAATTTTGTTGAGGATTTTTGCATCAATGTTCATGAGGGATACTGGTCTGTAATTTTCTTTTTTTGTAGTGTCTTTACCTGGTTTTGGTATCAGGGTTATGTTGGCTTTATAGAATGAGTCCGGGAGTATTCCATCCTTTTCTGTACTTTGAGATACCTTTCATAGAAGTGGTGTTTTCTTTGAAAGTTTGGTAGAATTCTCCAGTGAAGCCATCCGGGCCACGGCTTTTTTTGTTGGCAGTTTTTTAATAACCTTTTCAATCTCTTCTTTTGTTATGGGTTTATTTAGTTGTTCTACCTCTGTTTGTGTTAATTTAGGTAGGTAGTGAGTTTCTAGAAATTTCTCCATTTCCTCTAGGTTTTCAAATTTGTCAGAGTACAGTTTTTCATAGTAATCTGTTATGATTCTTTTAATTTCAGTGGGGTCTATTGTGATATCATCCATCTCATTTCTTATACAGGTTATCTGCTTCCTCTTCTGTTTTTCTTTTGTCAGTTTGGCCAGTGGTTTATCAGTTTTTTTGATCTTTTCAAAGAACCAGATTTTGGACTTGTTAACTCTTTCAATTGTTTTTCTGTTCTCTCTTTCATTTAATTCTCCTCTAATTCTTATTATTTCCTTCCTTCTGGCACCTGTGGGCTTCTTTTGCTGCTTACTTTCTACTTGTTCCAGTTGTAGGGCTAATGCTTTGATTATGACCCTTTCTTCTTTTTGGATGTGTGCATTTACTGCTATAAAGTGACCTCCGAGCACTGCTTTTGCTGTGTCCCAAAGGTTCTGGTAGGATGTGTTTTCATTCTTGTTTGATTCTATGAATTTCTTTATTCCATCCTTATTTTATTCTATAACCCAGTAGTTTTTGAGCAAAATGTTGTTCAGTTTTCATGTGTTTGATTTTTTTTTTTCCTTGCTTTTTGTGTTGTTGATTTCCACTTTTATGGCTTTATGGTCAGAAAAGATGCTTTGTAATATTTCTGTGTTTTGGATTTTGTTAAGGCTTGCTTTATGGCCTAGTATGTGGTCTGTTCTGGAGAATGTTCCATGTGTGTTGGAAAAGAAAGTATACTTGGCTGCTGTTGGGTGGAGTGTTCGGTATATGTCTATGAGATCAAGTTGGTTGATTGTAGCATTTAGCTCTTCCGTATCTTTGCTGAGCTTCTTTCTTGATGTTCTGTCCTTCACCAAAAGTGGCATTTTGAAGTCTCGTACTACTATTGTGGAGCTGTCTATCTCTCTCTTCAGAGCTGTTAGAGTTTGTTTTATGTATTTTGGAGCTTTGTTGTTGGCTGTGTAAATATTTATTATGGTTATGTTCTCCAGGTGTATTGACCCTTTAATCATAATCTAGTGCCCTTCCTTATCTTTTGTGGTGGATTTTCCTTTAAAGTCTATTCTGTCAGAGATTAATGTTGCCACTCCTGCTCTTTTTTGAGTGTTGTTTACTTGATATATTTTTTCCATCCTTTGAGTTTTAGCTTGTTTGTGTCTTTAAGGTGTGTCTCTTGTAGGCAGCATATAGATGGATCATGCTTTTTTATCCACTCTACGTCTGTTTATTGGTGCATTAAGTCTGTTTACATTCAGCGTAATTATTGATAGGTATGAGTTTAGCACTGTCATCCTGATATCTCTTTTTGTGTGTTGTTCACAGATTCTTTGTTCTCGATTTTCTGTGCTGATTCATTTTCCTTTGTGTATTTTTTTTTTTTTCATCTTTTTCTTTGTTGTAGATTTTGTGTTTGCTGGGACTTTATGTTTTTCAACTTTTTTATTTTGATTTGTGGGATTGTTAGATTCCTTTGTGGTTACCTTCATATTTACCCGTTTTTCTAAGTTTATACCAGTGTTTTATTACTTTATATCTCCTTAATTTCCTCTACATATGAAAAATCAATGTCTCCATTTTTTAAGTCCCTCTTTTTTGTTTTAATGTTGTCCTTTTTTACATATTGATACCTGTTTCCCTATTTTCAATGTTTTAGCTTTGATGTATTTTTGATATCCGTATGTGAGTCAGTATCTGGTTGCTCTGTTCTGTGTTCCAGTCTTGCATTGTTATCTGGTGTTATTATCTAACCTTAGGACTCACTTTAGTATTTTTTGTAAGTTTGGTTTGGTTTTTGCAAATTCCCTAAACTTCTGTTTATCTGGAAATGCCCTAATTTTGCCATCATATTTGAGAGACAGTTTTGCTGGATATGTAATTCTTGGCTGGCAGTTATTTTCCTTCAGGGCTTTGTATATGTCATTCCATGGCCTTCTAGCCTGCATGGTTTCTGCTGAGCAGTCCGAGCTTGTTCTAATTGACTCTCCTTTGTAAATGGCTTTTCTTTTATCCCTAGCTGCTCTTAAAATTCTCTGTATCTTTGGTTTTGGTAAGTTTGATTATAATATGTCTTGGTGACTTTCTTTTGGCATCTGTCTTATGTGGGGTTCAGTGAGCATCTTGGATAGATATCTTCTCATCTTTCATGATATCAGGGAAGTTTTCTGTCAACAAATCTTCAACAATTTTCTCTGTATTTTCTGTTATTCCCCCCGTTCTGGTACTCCAGTCACTTGTAGGTTATTTCTCTTGATAGAATCCCACATGACTCTTAGAGTTTCTTCATTCTTTTTAATTCTTTTATCTGATTTTTCCTCAAAAAAGTTGGCATCAAGAGCTTTATCTTCAATGTCACTAATTCTAACTTCTGCTGCCTCAGTTCTGCTCCTATGGCTTTCTATTGAGTTGTCTAATTCTGAAATTTTATTGTTAATCTTCTGGATTTCTGATTGCTGTCTCTCTGTGGATTCTTGCAGCCTATTAAATTTGTCAGTATGTTCTTGAATAAGTTTTTTAGGTTCCCCTACTACTTTGTCTTTGTGTTCCCTGGCTATTTATGCATTCTGTTGAATTTCCTTTCTAATTTCTAGGCGTGCTCTGTATATTAATCTTTTGTATTCTGCTGCCAGTAATTCCAAGAAGTTTTCTTTCTCCAGATAATTTGTTGATTCTTTATTTTGGGAGCTTGCTGAAGCCATGGACTGCCTCTTATGTGATTTGATATTGACTGTTGTCTCTGAGCCATCAATAATTTATAATAATTTTATTTTATATTTGTTTAGTGAGTCCTGACTTCTTGTTTTGTTTTGTTTTGATATGCCCAAGTGGGCTGTTCATGTACACTAGTTTGATTTTTGACACCTTTGAATCTCTAACGTCCTGTCACTAGTTCTGTAACTAAGTATGTGCACACAGGAGTCCGTTAAATTTTTCTGTATGGGTTCAGCTCAGGTGTCCAGGCAGTCTGTCACCAAGTGTGTGATGCAGGCTTTCACCCCCAGTCCTAGAGAGGCATGGGTGATTGGTGCAGGCACTGGACTCTGGCTGTGTTAGGGGATCACATGCTGAGCCAGGCAGGGGGCTGATGGCTGCCCCTGAGAGTCTGAAAAGAAAGCACGTCCCTATTCTCTAGGGTGAGTAGGTAGGTGAGTTTTGCAGCCGGATTATGAGCACCCCACTCTGTTTGCTATAAAGACTCGAGGACACCACTTTTTATTGGACTCCTATAGCAGGTGACTAGGAGCGTTAGGTGATACCACCAGTCCTCAAGCCCCAGTTGCAGATCAATAAAAGTGCCTACTCAAGGGGCACAGTTGTTTTGAAGGTCACAAATCTGTCAGTTCACAGCTGAAGCAGTTGAAGTTAAACTTCAGATGTTTGCCCTGTTGTGGTAGTGAGGGCTAACACTGTTGAGATGGGTCCCCACAAGTCTATACAGGGGTGTAAGGCACTCAGAGTCTGCAGACCCCTTATACCTGTGCCTAGCAAAGGAGCTCTGCCGACCCTGTGTTCCTGGCTTAGGGGAACCAGTAGCTTATTTGTACCCTCTCCAATGCCAGGAGAATGGGTCAGGGTGCCTTTTGGGATCTACTTGCGGCCCAGCGGACTCCCGGTGCAGAGTGTGGAGGGAGGAGGTAAAAGGGAGAGAGGTTTTTCACAAATGGGCTTTTATTTATTTATTTATTCATTTATTTTTTTAATCCCTGCGAAAGGCCGCACACATGTACTTATCTTAGCCACTTAGCTGCTTTTCACTGGTTCAGAGTGTCCACGCAGGATCTCTGCTGCCGGGTCTCTCTCGATGTGGAAACTGCTTCCCGAGCACTGGCACAGCACAGCTGTTTGCCTGCTTCATTGTGGACCAGTGTGGCTGCAGAGCTGCAGTTTTGCTGCCGTGGCTCTGGAGCTCTTTGCTTCTTCCAAACCGTCTTCCTCTCCCCCGCCCCATCACTCAGTCCGATTCCTCAACTTTGCCTTGTTCAGCGCTCCTAGATATTCATATAGAATCAAATCACTTGTTTTTCCAGGTCGTTGTTGTAAGAGGGATATAGGAAGCATCTAACTACTTTGCCATCTTGGCCTCGCCTCCTCAAAGTAGTTAACTTTAGATACAAATTAGTTTTCTCAGTAATTTAAAAAAAGGACAAAACTATAGCAGCAGTGTTTCTTTAATACTAATGAATCTTTAAGAAAATAAAGAGACAATAAATCATATTCTTATAGCATGAACTGTTGAAGGCTTTGGTGTCTTTATCATTTAGACTATACAACTGAGTGACTTAATTGTATCTTTTTAATTCCCATCTCCTAACAAAAAACCCAACTTCCAGACAACCCAAAATCACTTCCAGAAAAAGACCAGTTCCAGAAACTTTAGAGTTGTTTGAATTTTTATAAAGACATCAGCCGTGGTGATTTTAGTCCTTTATAGAAACATTATATATTTCTCCCATCTTTTATAAATTTGTTATCCTAATGAAAGAACCCACCATTTAAATTTGTTTTAAAAATTAATTGAATAAATTTTCTTTATTTTTGGTTGTGAATAATTATGGTAGTTTCTGACAGGTAATGAAATTTTTATTTTAAAGATTCTGACAATGGAGATATTAATTATGATTACGTTCATGAATTGTCATTGGAAATGAAGCGTCAGAAGATACAGAGAGAATTAATGAAGCTTGAACAAGAAAACATGGAGAAGAGAGAAGAAATTATCATTAAAAAGGAGGTATGCTCTTTATTAAAATGCCTGCTAGTGATATGAGTGTAGGTAGATGTTGAAAAGAAAACTCATCAACTGTTTGGTACATTTTTAGGTTGTATTAGGATATTTTGATACATTAATCAACTTACTACTATATGTCAGTTACTTCATATATTATTTAGTCTTATATCAATCTATTAGATAAATAGGAGCAATTTTGTTATTGTACAGGTGAACAAAACTGAGCCTCTGTTGCCTAGAGTCACTAGCTAGCATGAAATAGAATTTGAATTGAATCTCTGCTTCAGACCCATGCTATTTCTAGAATACCTTGTTTCTTGTCTAAAGAGTAGAGGTATATAATTCATTTGAATATAATTTGTGATTTTTCAGAGGAGATTGTGAAATTTCATAAATTTAGTTTGCTTTTCTGGTATTAATGTTATGTTAGGGCAGTTAAGTTGCATATTGGTTAAAAGCTTGGGTTCTGGAGTCAGAATAACACCACTAGGTGGTGACTATAATAACCAAAAAACCAAACCCTTTGCTGTCGAGTCGATCCCAACTCGTAGTGACCCCGTAGAACAGAGTAGAACTGCCCCATAGAGTTCCTAAGGAGCGGCTGGAGGATTCAAACTGTCGACATTTTGGTTACCAGCTGAGGTCTTAACCACTGTGCCACCAGGGCTCTGGCTATAGTAGAACTTAATATTTAATCTGAAGTTTAGTGTGATCTGGAAATATATGCTTTGTTGTCTCATTATAACAAGCATGATTGGAGGAGTTTCTGAATTGACTTACTGAATTTTTTTAAAAAGGTTTCACCAGAAATGATTAGATCAAAATTGTCTCCATCACCTTCTCTAAGAAAGTCTAGCAAATCTCCAAAGCGAAAATCAAGCCCCAAGTCATCTTCAGCTAGCAAGAAAGACAGGAAGACGTCTGCAGTATCTTCTCCCCTGTTGGACCAGCAGAGGTCAGTAGGGTGATAAATAATGCTAGAATGAAATAGATTTTCATGAATTGATATTTAAAAGAATTACTTAGTAGATTATACAAGGGTACTTTTAATGCATTTAGTATTTAATATAAGCTTTTTTCTAATATTTCTAATATTTCAATTAAAAATGAAATTATAAAGACCAATAAAACATTTTTCTCACATCCACATATGCTTCTGATCTTATTTTTAAAGAAGTGAAACAACAAATACATTTCCTGTCCTTCCTCTTGAATTTGGTGTTTGTGATTCTTGTACATGTATGTTTATACTTTAATTAATATATATTGTTTTGCAGTATATAGTATTATCTTCATCTGTTTAATCTTAATACTGATATTTTGTAACTTTCCTTCTGCAACTTACTTTTTCACTTAATATTTTTTTACATTTATCTATATTGATATATGTAGCCTTAGTTCATTCATTTTAGCATTTATACTATTTATTAATCTATTCTCCTGTTGTTGAATATTTAGTTTGTTTCCAATTTTTAGCCATTATAAATTATTCCAAAATGAACATTCTTCTTCTCTCTTTGTATACATGATCAAGAAGTTCTTTATAGTACATGTTTAACAGTCTGTGTATATTGAAGAAATAATAAATAAAATTGATTATACTACAAGACTGAAAATGAGACGGGAGACTTACTTTTTAGTGTCATTCTGTACTGTTTAAATTTCTTGAGTCCACCAGCCACTTCTTGGGAGAAAGATCTGACAGTCTGCTTCCATAAAGGTTATAGCTTTGGAAACCCTATGGGGCAGTTCTACTCTGTCCTTTAAGGTCACTATGAGTCGGACTCGCTCGACTCGGCAGCAATGGATTTTATTCTAATTTTATTAAAAAACAAAACAAAATAAAAAACTCTTCAATAATTGACCACTTGGCAAGCCCTATCTGAACCCATAATAAAACTCATATTTGTCTTCTTCCTTCTAGTTTCTAGAGGCTCCAACCCTATTTAAGACCTGAGTTACTTTTTGACTAGATTATTATTCTGCTAACTGTATTTACTTTATCTGGTGTCTAACCCCCTGCCCACAGAAACTGTCAGTTCAGTTACCCAGACACACCCTCTTTACAGATGCTGAGAGAGAAATCTTAAAAGTACATTCCTGATTAATTTATTATGCCATTGAAAACCTCAGTGGTTTTTCACTCTGTAGAAATTCTGATTCCTTAGAATGGCGTTTATACTTTGAACTTTTCTTGTCCGTGTTTTTCTCTAAGTGTTCCCCTCTCCCCTTCTGTCTTCAGTCCTTTAATGTCTAGCTCAAATTCTGTCTTTTCCATTAAGTTTTCCCTTTTTTTAAAACTGAACGTAATTTCTGTTCCCTTTGTGAACTTAGCAGATTTTGTTTATACCTCTCTTAATATTAATTGCCTTTTGCATTATATTTTAGATGTAGCATTCATTTTTACAATCTCTATTAAATTTAAGCTCCTTGAAGACTGGGATCTTGGTGGTTCATTGTTAGCCGCCCACAGTGCCTGCTTTGCATAGATCTTTGCATTGTAATTAGGCACTCAGTAAAGTTGACTTGATTCTCTTCTTTGTGCCAGGGATTCAGTAAATATTGCAAAGGAAGATGGAAGAATTTGAGCCATAGAGTGATGTAATTACCTTGATTGCTCTTTATTCTTTTGGCTAATCAGATATATAAATCTTCCTGAATTCCATTCATTTCCCAAATGAACTGCATCCCATTCTTCCTTAATTTTCTTATCCTTTCTATTCATAAAATCTTTGAAATTTAAACTCTTCATAAAAGTTTTTATTTTTTCCCATAAAAAAATTTATACATACATTGTTATGTGACTGTAATTGCTCTCCCCATAGTGTGACAACACACTCTTTTCCATCCCTAATTCCCCATGTCCATTCAACCAGCTCCTAACCCTCTCTGCCTTCCCATCTCACCTCTGGACAGAAGCTGCCCGTTTAGTCTCTTGTATCTACTTGAGGTAAGAGACACACTCCTCATGAGTATCACTTTATGTCCCGCAGTCCATTCCAATCCCTGTCTGAATAGTTGGCCTTGGAAATTGTTTTATTTCTGGGCTGATAGAGAATCCAGGGGCCATGCTTTCCGGGGTTCCTCCAGTCTCAGTCAGACCTTTAAGTCTGGTCTTTTTACTAGAATTTGAGTTCTTCACCCAAGTTTGTTTCATGGCTTCATCATTCTTCTTTATTGTTGCGTAGTATTCCGTTGTGTGGATATATCATAATTTGTTTATCCATTCATCCGTTGATGGGCATCTAGGTTGTTTCCATCTTTTTGCTATTGTGAACAGTGCTGCAGTGAACATGGGTGTGCATATATCCATTCATGTGACAGCTCTTATTTCTCTAGGATGTATTCCAAGGAGCGGGATAACTGGATCGTATGGTACTTCTATTTCTAGCTTTTTAAGGAAGCGCCAAATCGATTTCCAAAGAGGTTGTACCATTTTACATTCCCACCAACAGTGTATAAGTGTTCCCATCTCTCTACAACCTCTCCAGCATTTATTATTTTGTGTTTTTTGGATTAAGGCTAGCCTTATTGAGGTGAGATAATATCTCATTGTAGTTTTGATCTGCATTTCTCTAATGGCTATTGATTGTGAGCATTTCTTCATTTGTCTGTTAGTTGCCTGAATGTCTTCTTTGGCAAAGTGCCTGCTCATATCCTTTGCCCATTTTTTAATTGAGTTATTTGTCTTTTTGTTGTTGAGGTTTTGCAGTATCTTGTAGATTTTAGAAATTAGATGCTGATCAGATCTGTTGGAGCCAAAATTTTTTTCCCAGTCTGTAGGGTATCTTTTGACTCTTTTGGTGAACTCTTTTAATCAGCATAAGTGTTTGATTTTTAGGAGCTCCCATTTATCTGGTTTCTCTTCTGGTGCTTGTGCATTGTTACTTATGGTTCTTATTGTGTTTATACCATGTATTAGGGCTTCTGGTGTTGTCCCTGTTTTTACTTCCATGATCTTTATCATTTTTGATTTTATATTTAAGTCTTTGATCCATTTTGAGTTAGTTTTTGTGCATGATGTGAGGTATGGGTCTTGTTTCAGTTTTCTGCAGATGGATATCCAGTTATGCCAGCACCATTTGTTAAAGAGACTTTTTTCCCCCCAGTTAATGGATTTTGGGCCTTTGTCAAGTATCAGCTGCTCATAGGTGGATGAATTTATGTCTGGATTCTCAATTCTGTTCCATTGGGCTATGTATCTGTTCTTGTACCAGTAACAGGCTGTTTTGATTACTGTGGTGGTATAATAGGTTCTACAATCAGGTAGTGTGAGGCCTCGCACCTTGTTCGTCTTCAGTGATGCTTTACTTATTTGGGGCCTCTTCCCTTTACATATGAAGTTGGTGATTTGTATCTCCATCTCATTAAAAATACTAGTGAAATTTGGATCGGGATTGCATTGTATCTGTAGATCGCTTTGGGTAGAATTGACATTTTGACAGTGTTGAGTTTACCTATCTATGACCAAGTTATGTTTTTCCACTTATGCAGATCTCTTTTGGTTTCTTGCAGTAGTGTCTTGCAGTTTTCATTGTGTAGGTCTTTTATGTCCCTGGTTAAATTTATTCCTATGTATTTTATCTTTTTAGGGGCTATTGTAAATGGTATTGATTTGGTGATTTCCTCTTTGAGGTTTTCTTTGTTGGTATAAAGGAATCCAACTGATTTTTGTATGTTTATCTTGTATCCTGAAACTTTGCTGAAATCTTCTATTAGTGCCAGTAGATTTCTTGTGGATTCTTTGGGGTTTTCTGTGCATAAAATCATATTATCTGCTAATTGAGATACTTTGACTTCTTCCCTACCAGTCTGTATGCCCTTTCTTTCTTTTTCTAGCCTAATTGCTCTGGCTAGGACCTCCAGCACAATGTTGAATAAGAGTTGTGATAAAGGGCATTCTTGTCTGGTTCCCGTTCTCAAGGGGAATGCTTTCAAAGTCTCTCCATTTAGGATGAGGTTGACTGTTGGCTTTGTATAAATGCCCTTAATTATATTGAGGAATTTCCCTTCTATTCCTATTTTGTTGAGAGTTTTTATCATGAATGGGTGTTGAACTTTGTCAAATGCCTTTTCTGCATCAATTGATAAGATCACGTGGTTTGTCTTTCATTAATGTGATGGATTACATTGATTATTTTTCTAATGTTGAACCATCCTTGCATACCTGGTATAAATCCTGCTTGATCATGATGAATTTTTTTTTTATATGTTGCTGAATTCTGTTGGCTAGAATTTTGCGTCAGTATTCATGAGGGCTGTTGGTCTGTAATTTTCTTTTTGTGTGGTGTCTTTACCTGGTTTTGGTATCAGGCTTATGTTGGCTTCATACAATGAGATTGTGAGTATTCCATCTTTTTCTGTGCTGTAAAATACATTTATTTAATAGTAGTGATGTTAACTCTTCTCTGAAAGTTTGGTAGAATTCTCCAGTGATGCCATCCAGGCCAGGGCTTTTTTTTGTTGGGAATTTTTTAGTTACCTTTTCAATCTCTTCTTTCGTTATGGGTTTATTTAGTTGTTCTACCTCTGTTTGTGTTACTTCAGGTAGGTAGGAGTTTCTAGAAATTTGTGCATTTCCCTTAGGTTTTCAAATTTGTTAGAGTACAGTTTTTCATAGTAATCTGTTATGATTCTTTTAATTTCAGTTAGGTCTGTTGTGGTAGTAGCCATCTCATTTCTTATACGGGTTGTTTGCTTCCTTTCCTGTTTTCTTTTGTCAGTTTAGCCAATGGTTTATCAGTTTTGTTAATCTTTTCAAAGAATCAGCTTTTGGTCTTGTTAACTCTTTCAGTTGTTTTTCTGTTCTCTGTTTCATTTAATTCTACTCTATTTCTTATTATTTCCTTTCTTCCGGTGCCTGAGGACTTCTTTTGCTGCTCTCTTTCTATTTGTTCCAGTTGTATAGTTAATGTTTTGATTATGGCCATTTCTTCATTTTGGATGTGTGCATTTATTCCTATAAACTGACCCCTGAGCACTGCTTTTGCTGTGTCCCAAAGGTTCTGGTTGGATGTATTTTCATTCTTGTTTGATTCTGTGAAATTCTTTCTTCCATCCTTAATTTCTTCTACTATTCAGTAGTTTTTGAGCAAGGTGTTGTTCAGTTTCCATGTGTTTGATTTTTCTTCCTTGCTTTTTCTGTTGTTGATTTCTACTTTTATGGCTTTATGGTCAGAAAAGATGCTTTGTAATATTTTCATGCTTTGAATTTTGTTAAGGCTCGCTTTATGGCCTACTGTGTGGTCTATTCTGGAGAATGTTCCATGTGTGTTAGAAAAGAAAGTATACTTGGCTGCTATTGGGTGGTATCGTTCGGTATATGTCTATGAGATCAAGTTGGTTGTTTGTAACATTTAGATTTTCCGTGTCTTTGTTGAGCTTCTTTTTGGATGTTCTGTCCTTCACTGAAAGTGGTGTGTTGAAGTCTCCTACTACTATTGTGGAGCTCTCTCTCTTTTCAGTGCTGTTAGAGTTTGTTTTATGTATTTTGGACCCCTGTCATTGGGTGTATAAACATTTATTCTAGTTATGTCCTCCTGGTGTATTGATCCTTTCGTCATTATATAGTGTCCTTTCTTATCCTTTGTTGTGGCTTTTACTTTAAAGTCTGTTTTGTCAGAAATTAATATTGCCACTCCTGCTCTTTTTTGAGTGTTGTTTGCTTGATATATTTTTTTCTATCTTTTGAGTTTTAGTTTGTGTCTTTAAGTCTGACGTCTGTCTTTTGTAGGCAGCATATAGATGGATCGTGTTTTTTTATCCAGTCTGCCACTCTCTGTCTCTTCATTGGTGTATTTTGCCCATTTACATTCAGCGTAATTGTTGATAGGTATGAGTTTAGTGCTGTCATTTTGATGTCTTTTTTTGTGTGTTCACAGTTTCTTTGTTCCACTTAATTTTCTGTGCTGGGTCGTTTTTCTTCACTTATTTTCTTTTCATCTTTTTCATTGTTGTTGATTTTGTGTTTCTGAGTCCTTATATTATTCTAGTTTTCTATTTTGACTTGTAAGACTGTTAGTTTCCTTTGTGGTTACCTTAATATTTAACCCTTATTTTTAAGTTTATACCAGTCTTTTATTTCTTTATATCGCCTTGACTTCCTCTCCATATGAAAAATCTGTTTGTACATTTTTTAAGTCCCTCTTTTCTGTTTTGTTATCGTCTTTCACATATTGGCATCTGTTTCCCTATTTCCAGTGTTTTAGCTTTGATTTACTTTTGTGACTTCCCTATCTGGGTTGATATCTGGTTGCTCTGTCCTGTGTTCTAGTCTTGGGTTGTTATCTGATGTTACTGATTTTCCAACCAGTGGACTCCCTTCAGTATGTCTTGTAAGTTTGGTTTGGTTTTTTCGAATTCTGTAAACTTCTGTTTATCTGGAAATGCCCTAATTTCACCATCATATTTGAGAGACAGTTTTATTGGATATATACTTCTTGACTTGTGGTTTTTTTCTTCAAGTCTTTATATGTATAATTCCATTGCCTTCTTGCCTGCATGGTTTCTGCTGAGTAGTCTGAGCTTATTCTTATGGGCTCTCCTTTGTAGGTGATTTTTTGTTTATCCCTAGCTGATCTTAAAATTCTGTTCTTATCTTTGGTTTTGGCAAGTTTGATTATAATATGTCTTGGTGACTTTCTTTTGGGATCTGCCTTATGTAGGGTTCTATGAGCATCTTAGGTAGATATCTTGTCATCTTTCATGATATTAGGGAAGTTTTCTGCCAAGAAATCTTCAACAATTCTCTCTGTATTTTCTGTTATCCGCCCTGTTCTGGTACTCCAATCACCCGTAGGTTATTCCTCTTGATAGAGTCCCACATAATTCTTAGGGTTTCTTCATCTTTTTTAATCCTTTTATCTGATTTTTCCTCGAATTAGTTGACGTCAAGTTCTTTATCTTCATTCTCACTAATTCTGATTTCCATTGTCTTAATTCTGCTCCTGTGACTTTCTATTGAGTTGTCTAATTCTGAAATTTTATTGTTAATCTTCTGGATTTCTTATTGCTGTCTCTGTATGGAATCTTGCAGCCTGTTAAATTTGTCATTATGCTCTTCTCTAATTTTTTAAATTTCCTCTATTGCGTGTCCTGTGTTTTGCTTAATTAGCTTCCTGATTTCTTGAAGAGGTGTGTATATTAATCTTTTGTATTCTGCCCCGGTCATTCCAATAAATTTTGCTCCTCTGGAAAATTTCTAGATTCTTTAGTTTGGGAGCTTGCTGAAGCTATCATGGATTGCCTCTTTATGTGATTTGGTATTGATGGTTGTCTCCAAGCCAGCAATAAGTTATTATATTTGTTTACTTTATGTTTGCTTACTGTGTCTTAGCTTCCTGTTTTGTTGTGCCCAAATAGGCTGCTCAGATAAGCTAGTTTGATTATTGGCACCTTTGAAGTGCTAATGTCCTATCACCAGGTGGTTAGACCTGTTACTAAGTATGTGAGCTCAGGAGTCCCTACTCCCCCATATGGATTCAGCCCAGGTGCCCAGGTTGATAACCAGCAAGTGTTTGATGTAGGCTCTCACTTATAGTCCTGGACAGATACAAGTGATTGATGTAGGCACAAGCATCTGTCTGCAGCAGGGGGACACACTCTGAGCAAGGTAGGGGGCTGATGGCCACCCCTGAGTTTCCAGGAGGAGGGTGTGTTCCTGTTCCCTAGAGCACGTAGGTGGGTAGGTTTTGCAGCTGGAGTATGAGCACCTAATGCTGTTGGCTGTAACGACTGGGGGGCATCTCTTATTTATGGGCCCCTATAGTAGGTGGTGTAGGTGGAGTCAACTGTCCTCAGGCCCGTAATGTGGGTAGATGAAGACCCTGTTTAATGGGCAGAGCAGTGTCAAATGTCATGAACCTGCTACTTCACAGCTGAAACAGTTGAAGTTAGAGTTACGGTATATAGTCTGTTGTACTGCAGTAATGAGGGCCTGTGCTGTTGAGATGGGCCCACACAAGTCTATGCAGGGGGAAAAGCACTCAAAGCCCGTGTATCCCTTATGCCTGTGCCTAGGCAAAGGAGCTGTGCGTACCCTGGGTTCTTGGCTTAGGGGAGCCGGCAGTTTATTTTTTCCCTCTGTTTGTTTATTTGTTTACTCTCCAAGGCAGGGAGAATGGCTCCAGGCAGGTGATGGATCCTACTTCTGGCCCACGGGACTTGGCATTTGCTGAAGCCAGTCCAGGACCCAGTGCAGAGCAGGGAGCAGGGAGATAAATGGGCGAGAGTATTTTCCCTAAGGGGGGGTTTTGATCTGCACGATAGTCCATCCGCAAGTACTTATATTTCGTCAATCCAGGGCTGCTTCTCACTGGTTCTGTGTGGCTGTGTAGACTCTCTGGGGCTGGATCTCTCCTGATGCAGAAACCACACTGCCTGAGTACCTCCGCCTGCCTGCCTCACCGCTCACACCCAAGCTGATCAGGCCTGAAGTGCTCAGGCTCTCACCGGGTCAGGTCTGGCAACTCCTCGCTGCTTCCGAACCATCTCTCCCTCCCCCTGCCACTCTGTCTGGTTCCTCAACTCTGCCTTTGATCTTCAGGGCTCCAACATTGCCGTATATAATTAATTCAGTTGTGTTTTTGGGTCTTTGTTGTAAGAGGGTCCACCGGAAGTGTCTGACTACTGTGCCATCTTGGCCCCCCTCTTCATAGAAAGTTTTGGTAACTGTTTAAATGAAGGGTTAGTTTCATCATGCACTGATCCATTAATCTTTTCATACTATGTTATTAGTAATTCATTTAGCCTTCAGTGAATATTTTACATGAATAATTACATTAATTTAATACCATGTTTCCTGTATTCTGAGATGGTAACTCAGAATACAAAGATGAGTCTAAGATGTTGACTTTAAGATGCACCATTGATTAATAATAGGAAAACATGGGTCTGGAAAGAACTACATTAAATGTACAAGGAAAACATTGACTTGAGTATGACATCTATTTAACCATGCAATTTACATTGCTTAAAGTGGGTCAGGTAATCAACTTTACTTTCGTTGCTGGGCCAGACTATATACTTTTTGAAGACATTTTAAGCAGTAAGTATGGATTAGAATTTCAGTTAAAATTCAGTAGAGTAGTGTAACCAATGTCAGGAAAGCAGCCCAAGTGACAATCAGGCAAACACACCTTGGTCTTACTCAATTCTCGTATTGAATGGGCAGAGATAAGTACTGACTAATTAAAACTTGCAGGTCTCTCTGAAAGCTGACTTTTTTTGAGGGGGGCATTATGTCATGAAATACAGTCTGGTAGTGAGATTTATCCTGATCTGGGGGAGGCAGTGCATCTTAGAATCAGCAAATGAAATACCTAGTCTGCTCATCTGCTTTGTTATTCTTAGTTTTATTTGGTAAATTTTTGTGTAATAACTTTGTACAAAGAAGTGTGAAGCATGTCAAAAGCTATTCAAACGAAATAGTTTTGAGGAGAGAAAGGATCTAAAAATGACAGACGTAGACAAGAGTGCTCTTTGCCACAAGTAGGGTGTGGGCTTTGTGCCACTGAAGATAATCAGATGACTTAAAAAACGTTGAAAGATCTTGTTGACTTCAGATTGCTGAAACTAATTTTGGCCCCTTTCATTTGGAAAGCCCTTGAAAACCCTAAATTTGTGACATTGTGTTTTCCAACCAAATATATTTTTAGAGGTAATGTGAAGAAATTTTTCACCTTAGTAAGTGTATTGGAGTGATCCTGATTGTTATAATAGGTAAATCCCATGATGTCAGTGGTTTAACAAAACAGAAGTTTATTTTTCACTTAAGTGAAGTCAAAATGACTGTTTCTGATTAATAGGGGCTCTCCTATACATGGAGATTTGGTAACCCAGTCTCCTTCTGACTGTGGCTCCACTTTCTTGGACTTTCAAGGACACCAAAGAATGGAATGCACAAAGAAAGAAATTGAGTATTGTATTTATTTAGCTATCTAGTTTACATTCCTGGGAGTGTGAGAGCTTTTTGTGAATCAGGCCTGGAAATGTTTGATAAACGGGTAGCTGTCACAGGCAACAATGTGAAAATACACTTTTTGTCAAGAATTCCTACATCATTTTATCTTGAAAATGTATCTATAAAACGTATCTTCTAAAATTTTTTTATATAGATGCCAAGTATTACATTTACCTTTTAAATGGAAGAAATGCTTAGAAATGCAGGTGTTTATCACTTATGTTTTGTGCATAAAAAGTTTGAATCTTCATAAATATGCAACAACATATGCAGCTAATTATGATTCTTGGCAGAAGACATGGATGGAAAATAGATTTTGCCGTATTTTATTAATTTTTTATTTGCTTAAGCGGTTAATCCTACCTGTGATAATGAGAAATAGGGATAAGGACTAAGCTATATTTTCTGCATGTCTACCATGATTCAGGTGATTTTATACTTTTTATCTTTTTGTAATCTCATCAGCAACTTTGGGGAAGGGACTATCCACTACCTTTTTAGAGCTAAGGAATATAATGACTAGAGAACTCATGGGTCACAGGAAGTTAGCTCCAGGATTTAGGCTTAAGTCCTCATTTATAAATATCCATAGAGAGTGAAATGAGTACAGTGGAAATTCACCAGATGTATGAAAAAAATGGCTACTGAAAAACAGAGTACCAGACTGAAAAGTCAGCGTAGATAGCTTACACAGAAACAGTTGCTGCAAAAAATAGGCACAAACTTAAATTATAAATTTAAATTTTCAGTACGATTTGAAGATGTTGCATTGACATGATGACAACAGTTGGTCTTGAAAAAAAAGCAATGTGTGTACAGGGACTTTTTGGAAGAAAAAGATTTTCATGCTGAAAATAGCACAATAATGAGATGGTCAAATTTAGAAGTAGTAAAGTGGGTACTACTTAAAGAAAAAATTACAGAATTTGAAGACAAACTTGAGATACCAGAAAGCAAAGGAGAGATGGAAATGACAGGAAATTGAAACATGGGAGACATCCAGGAATTCAGTAACTGTATATTAAGGAGAACCAGAGAGACTGGGTATTTGGAGAAATGATGAAATAAAAATAGAAGAATTTGAATAAAAGACTTGAAGTTTCAGATTAAAATGGCTTATTGAGTGTTGGAAAAGTTTAAAAAAAAATCCTGGACTTACCTTGGTAATTTTTTGATTTCCAAGGAATAAGGTTTTGTAAGTATCCCAAGAGAAAAAACAGGTAACCAACATAGGAAAAAAATTGACTGTCTTTGGACTTTTCGTCTATAGTACTACATGCTACAAGATATTGTAATAATATTTACAGAGCTCTGAGGGAAAAGGTTGGTGACCTCAAAGTGCCGTATCCAGTCAAACATTGTTCAGATATGAAGCAAAGATAGGCAGTTTTGGGTGTGTAAGAACTTAAAGTTATATCACTTATATGAAATCACTTAAAGTATTTAAAGTATCAAATGAAAGAGGATGGTCTATATGCAAAAATAAGTTCCAGGTAAATTAAAGACTTAAATGTGAAAGTCAAAATTCCAACATTTTAGGAGATCATCTTTGGTATCTCAGAGTTAGGATAGATGTCTTAGAGAAGACTCAAAGATTCAAATGAGTGTTTTCTGACAATTTCATTTGTAGATGATGTAATTTTGTGTCTTTTATAATGATGAAAACTTGGAAGCCACCTGTCAAACTTACCAATATTAGATTATTATAGAAGTTTTGGAGCATCTATTTAAGGAGATTCTGTACAATTCATAAAAATGATGATGTATCTCTACTTTTTGTTATAGGAAGATACACTGTATTTAGTACAAAAAATGTGTACAGAACATTATGATTGGATATTCTGTGTGTGAGAGACAGACAGACAGATGGACATGGGGAAAGTCTGAAAGTATATCCCAGGTGTTAGCAGTAGTTATCCTTGAATAGTGGAATTATAAGTTATTTTTACTTTCTTCATCTACTTTTCTATATTATCCCTGGTTTTATTTTTGTTTTGTTTTGTTTACAGTGAAGACGTTTATATGCTGATAAAACAGTACTTTTTTACTATTAAAAAAATGCAGTTGTTTAATATTATATTCTTTCCTTGTTTGAAAGTCTTCTCCCACTCCATGTCTATCTTTTCTCAGAAACATCCTTTAAAATTTTATAATAATAATTGGGATAACAAAATATGTGGCAAGTAAATTAGTTCTTTGCTCATTTCTGTGTTTTTTCTTTCTGGGTATTGGTTGCTGATATACAGAATAGTAAAGGGCACTGATTGAAAGGATTATTGCCTTTTTTAAAAAGTAGTTAAAATGAAAAAAATACATATATCCATATGACCTTCCAAAAGTATTTGGACCTCTAATGATGGCTTTGTGTTGCCTTCAGGACTTCAAAAAGCAACCAAAGTAAAAAGAAAGGACCTCGTACACCTAGTCCACCCCCTCCTATACAGGAGGATATTGCTCTGGGGAAAAAGTATAAAGAAAAGTATAAAGTAAAAGACAGGATAGAAGAAAAACCAAGAGATGGAAAGGACAGAGGACGAGATTTCGAAAGGCAAAGAGAAAAAAGAGAAAAGCCAAGGTAAGTAAGATTGTATGTTTTTCAGAATCTTAACCTTTATAGAATCTGGAGTATTTACCTTTCAGAAGCTTTTAGGCTTTATTTAGTGTAATTCTGTTTTCATTTTTAACTGTGTATGTGTGTTTATTCCTATATCGAGTCGTGGATAACTCTAAGCATTAACTTTTTGATGTAAGTAGAATTCAAAAAGCTGGGTAGTGAAAGAACTGGGACCTTTCTGTAAAATCTGTTTATTTTGAAATTTAATGATTATTTCAAAATCTAGACTTTGGGTCACTGCATTGACTAATTTAGATTCCTTGTATTTTAACAAATACTGTCTCATAAACTGGTTGCTCTCTAAAGGTAGTACTTCTAAAAGGTTTATTTTCAAACTGACAAATGAACTCTTAATTTTTTAAATTCATTTATTTGATGTTATTTAGAACAGATATCTTATTTCTAAGACTCAACTTAGAGGTAATATTTCCATTTCACATGATTTAGGTAATGCTTACAAATTTGATAGGGCTGCATTTCCCTTGTTCATTTTTTATTCATTTTCAAATTTATTCTTTCATGAAGTTAAGATTTCCTCCAGAAAAATTTAGCTCTTTAGCGAGATGTCCGTCTCTTTTCTCATTGAGTTACGGTGTAATGGAAAATGCGGAAGCTTTGAAGTTCTGCAAATAGGAATTTGAATCGTGATGCTTGATGTGAGACCTCAAACAAGTCACTTGTTTTCTGTGAGCCTCTATGTCTTCAGCTGGAAAATAGATGATACTGCCTCATAGGGTTGAAATAAGGATTAAATAGAGAGAATGCTTAAAATATAAACTAAAGTACTCAATAAATATACTCTTCATCATCCTATTTTAATAATAAACTAAAGTGTAGAAACATTTAAAAATACCTATTTGTGTGTTTTCACCTAAACTACGTGGTTAATGGAATATAGCCATAAAGATATTTAGATTTTTTTTTTTCTAACTTTCCTACTTTTTTCTAACTGATAATTATGCAGTATCAGAATCTGAATTAGCTTCTAGTAATACAGGCCCATCATGGCGGGCTTAAGCACATAAGGATTCACTGTTTATGTTGTATAGTCCTATGGTTTTGACAAATGCTTAATAACATATGTCTACCATTACAATATACAGAATAGTTTCACTGCCCTAAAAATCCCATGTGCTCCATCTATTTATCCCTTCCCTCCCCACAACCACTGATCTTTTTGCTGCCTCTCTAATTTTTGGAAACCCTGGTGGCATAGTGGTTAAGAGCTACGGTTGGCAGTTTGAATCCACCAGGTGCTCCTAGGAAACCGTATGGGGCAGTTCTTCTCTATCCTATAGGGTTGCTATGAGTTGGAATCGACTCATCGGCAATAGGTTTTTTTCTTTTTTCTAAATAGTTTTGCCTTTTCCTGAATGTTTTATAGTTAGAATCATGCAGTATGTAGCTTTTTTGGACTGATTTCTTTCATTTAGCAGTATGCATTTAAGTTTCCTCCATGTCTTTTTATGGCTTAATTAGCTCATTTCTTTTTATCGCTGAATAATAGGCCATTGTATGGATCCACCAGGAGCTTTGGGGGTGCAATGGTTAAAGCACTTGGCTGCTAACCAAAAAGTTGGAGTTTCAAACCCACCAGCTGCTCCAGGGGAGAAAGGTGTGACAGTTTGCTTCCATAAAGATTTAAAGCCTTGGAAACCCTGTGGAGCAGCTCTACTCTGTCCTGTAGGGTTGCTATGAGTCAGAATCGAGTTAACAGTAGTGGGTTTGGTTTGGTTTTTATGGATCTACTACAGTTTGTTTATCCGTTCACCTATTGAAGGGCATCTTGGTTGCTTCCAATTTGGGGCAGTTACAAATAAAGTTACTATAAACATTCACGTGCAGATTTTTATGTGGACAGATGTTTTCATCTCATTTGGATAAATACCTAGGAGTGTGATTGCTGAATCAGATGGTAAGTCTATATTTAGGTTTGTAAGAAACTCCTGGACAAGGTTTTAAAAAGCTTGCTGGGTGATTCTTTTTTCTTTCTCTCTCTCTCTCTTTTTTTTTTTAATTGTCCTTTAGGTGAAAGTTTACAGCTCAAGTTAATTTCTCATACAAAAATTTATACACACACTGTTATGTGACACTAGTTGCAATCCCTATAATGTGACAGCACCCTCTGCCTTTCCACCCCGGGTTTCCTGTGTCCATCCAACCAGCTCCTGTTCCTTTCTGCCTTCTCGTCCTGCCTGTAGCCAGGAGCCTCCCATTTAGTCTCGTGTATCTGCTTGAACTAAGAAGCACACTCTTAACAAGTATTATTTTATGTTTTATAGCCCAGTCTAATCATTGTCTGAAGAGTTGACTTCGGGAATGGTTATAGTTTTGGGTTAACAGAGAGTCTGGGGGCTGTGTCTTCTGTGGTTCCTCTAGTCTCAGTCAGACCATTAGCTGGGTAATTCTAATGCTCAGCAAAGTTTGGGAACCACTGGTAGAAGGTTATCCTCATTGAAAGATCATCAGAGGGAAGCACTTTAAGGCTGATTGAGTGTTCCACAAAATCGTTGAGGATCCAGGCATTGTCTGTCTCCTTATGCACGTGTCCTTCCTCAAGGTCACCTAGTGGTTGAATATGACTGCTCATACTTTAGCCTTTATATCCATAAGCCAGGCAGCTGAAAAAAGGAAGGGAAGAAAGCCTTAATTTTCCTGGAAGTCTTACACACTATTTCCCCTTAAATTTCATTGGCCAGAACTTAGCCACATGGTTATATCTAGCTATGAGGGAGGCTGGGAAATGTAACCTTTTACTGGACATATACTTGAACCAAGTAAAATTGGGGTTACTAAGGAGGATGGAAAAAGTGGATATTACAGTCTCTGCTACACTCGGTAGATACCATTTCTATTTGTGTTATTAAGTGATTAACTAGATTTTTAGAGTAAAAGCAAAGTTATCTGGCACTTTATCTGGAAAGCTCTGTTAACTGATATTTGTAATACTAGTCAAGGTAAATTCCTGACACAGGAAGCAGTTAATATAGCTTTATAAATTCAACAAAACCTAGTCTTTTCCAAAAAGTAGATTTTGGCGATAAGCTTAGCCTTTCTTTATCTTGAGAAGGGATCGTGTTGTGTAACTTATTTAGATGAATCCAGTTTTTTCCCTCTTGCCCTGTGGTGACTTAAATGAGTCAGAATGATCGTGCCAGCTGATGCTAGGATCTGGGAAGCTATGCAGTCTCCCTGCATTGTGCCTTATTGGAGCAATAAGAGAATGGTTAACTGGAGCATCGCAGTTCTTGAACATGTTTTCCTAAAATATACTCTATTTTACTCAATCCAGTAGGTTTGTTTGTGAAAATTACGTGTATATCAGATTTTATAAATCATATTAAATGTTCTTGCTGGTTTATATTGTATCAAAGTAGACTTTATTCTTCTCTAGTGGTTCTTGGCTACCTTACTGTCATACTTTGACCTGGAATCTCTCAGAGGTGATTCTTAACATATGTCCCTGGATAGTTCACTGTTTAAATGATAATATATTTTGTATTATGAGGAATTTAGTGTTAAACAAGTTGAATCTTTGTTTTGTAGTTTTTCTCCCTGTCTCCCCCAGGAGCAACAAGATATGCCTGTGACTTACCTGTTACTCATTAGATAGAAAAATTTGAACTTGGTTTATTTCTTTTGTCTAAAGAAGTAGCATACCTAGGAATACTGAAGGACTGTGTAGGTACCTGAGTTGCACTGGAGCTCTAAAACCATATCTGATGAGATTGAAAAAGGGCATTTCGATAAAGGAATTAATGTAATTTCTTAGGTTTTTTGGTGAGTCTTTTATTTTGATTTATCCCATTATTGGGAATAAGGAATTTATTTATTTTAAAACCAAACACTATATTAAGAATCCTTGTCACTGCTTTTATACTGGTGTGGTAATTAAAGGTTAGTATCTATCTCTCTTCCTTGGTTTTTAAAAATGTTATAAAAATGTTATAAGGGGCTTATTAGGAATATTTTGGTTACTGTGATGTTTTTTCCTTAAGTAAAAGTATGCTGTTTCATTGTTTCATCCAACAGTTGATTTGAGTACCTAGTGTGTGATAGGCTCAGTTCTAAAAGCTGGTGACATAGCAGTGAACAAAAACTGCATTTCAGTGACTTTGTTGTCAGAAGCTTTGTTTCCATAGGTAGAAGTAGTATAGTAATTACATGTGTATGTGTGTGAAATAATATTTCAGAATATGGATTTTTTTTTTTTTTTTTTGTCTCCTTCCAAGCAAGATTCTGTAGGGCTGTTGGATTACTTACATTTCTGAAAGGATGATTCCTTACTGAGTTACCAGAAGCTTATACATAGGCATGGCATAGGTGATGCAACAAACACACACAAACACAATCCTGTGACTTTATATTCTTCTGTCTGTTCTCTGTGTCTCAGTAGGTCAGTCTTCTAGATCAGGGCTTCTAACTTGAAGTCCATTGGTGGATTATAGGAATCTGCAGATTTCTTAATTTGTGTGTAAAACTTTGCCTGTATATGTGTGTGTGCACATGTGTTTCGGTGATGGGGGGGGGGGGGTGCACAGAGCTTCCCAGAAAAGTTCATATCCCCACTTCCAAAAAAAAAATTTAAGAATCATTCATCATTCTTGAGGCCTCTCCCCCGATCTAGCATTGAGGATTTGAGGACTTTCCTCCCAAAACCTTCATTGGCCATGTCAACTTTGTTAAAAATATACTCTGTTCCCAAGGTATATGTTAATTTAAGTAACACTAAATTCTGTCATGTGGTTATTTTTGAATTGAATAATTTGGAGACCACCTTCTTAAAAGGAATGTTATTATCAGTGTCTTCTAAACTGATCAGTAGACTTTACTCAGCTTTGACTTATTTATGCAGTGTTGATTAAAACATGAATACGCCTGTTTATCCAGAAGGATTTTTATTCAATCACTGCTTTTAGAAATACAGCATTTTTCTATAATAATTTGTTACGTTTACTCTCCATGATCTGCTCTGTACAGAGAGTAGTAAAATCCTGATTACCTGGAACTCAACTAACTAACTTTTTTTTTTTTTTCCTGTAAATTGTTTCAGAAGAGATGAAACTCACAGGAAAATTAAGTTCAAGTTAGGCATTTTGTTATCGCTTGTGAAGGGAATGCTCTGTTGGTATCGATATTCCTAACCTACTACATCTAGATAATCCGAAACAGGATTATTTATGATGATGTTTCAGTGGACATGTAGTATCTTCTTTTTCTCAGTGAAATCTATATTCTGCATATATTCCTTTGCTAAATCAAAAAAGTGAACCAGTACATTAGTATTTTAAGAAAAAGAACTTAAACACTTTTTGGAAGTCAGTAAACAATTGCATGTAACTCATTCTGCCAGGCATTTTTGTTAAATATGGTTTTACTGAAGGGTAATATGTTTCAATCAGATGCTAGGTTGCACAGCTAGTTTTAAAAAATCATTCCAGTGTAATTACCTGAATGTGGAAATATACTTACTAATAAGAATATAAATTTCTGGATAGGTCCTACTTAGATTTGAAAGACAGATGTAATCATTCAAAACTTGCTGGCTTTGATTTCTATAATTACTGCCAAACCAATAATCTTATCTCCTTTCACTGATAGTACACATTTATCAAAATAATTGAAACCAGAATGTTTCAGATCATTGATAGAGAATATCATCTATTAGATTCATTTTTTGGTTTATTCAGCATCTGTTATTCAGGTTCAAATACCATGTTCTGGACTGGTGAATTTCACCCTATGGCCATGAACTACAGGACAGGGAATATAGACCTCTAATTATTTTGAGGGATCTGTGAATCCATGTGTGCACCAAGTGTTTTCTGTAGATTGAATAAATACTGTCTTGAGTAAATGTATATAGATGTTGCTCAATTATATTTTGGGATGGAAAAATACTACATGAACATTATTGTGGAACATTTCACACACATTAAAATATGTAGAATGGTGTAATAATCCTCTTATATATGTCATCTAGCTTCAGAAATTATACACTTATGTTCTCATTTCATTTATACCTGTATCCAGTAGTATTTTGAAGCAAATCCTGGACATCATATAATTTTGTCTGTATATATACCATATGTATACTTGAGATATATATACTGATATATGTTTTAGTATATATCACTAAAAGGACATTTAAAATATACATATAGTAGTAAACTAATATCACACCTAAAATAAAAAAAAATTGTGTAATTTTAAAATAGAAACCTTAAAAGTATTGCTGAATTTGTAGTAACTTCTGTAATTTTTTTCTCAGTTGGTGGATAGTAACACAAATAACATCATGAAAGGATATGCAAACCTTTTAATATTAAAACGTACTTTGTATTCGAGTTAGGAGCCCTGGTGGTGCAGTCGTTAAGCACTCGGCTTCTAACTCTTAAGGATGGCAGTTCTAACCTACAAGCCGCTCCATGGGAGAAAGATGTGGCCCTCTGCTTCCAAAAAGATTTACATCCTCAAAAATCTTATGGGGCAGTTCTTCTCTGTCCTGTAGGGTCGCTGTGAGTCAGAATCGGCTCGACAGCAGTGGGTTTGGTTTTGGCGGTGTACTTGAGATGAGAATTATTTGTCTGAGGCACTGTCGTTTTTTCTGCATTTAATTAATAAACTCAGTTTATAGACCTAAAAGGTGCTCTTTATGTGAATGCTATTTTAGTCTGGGGGTATGAAATTAAACCACTTGGAGAAATTTGGTATATAGCTGAACATAATTATATAACACAGTAAACTTACAATGTTGTTGTTGTGTGCTGTAGAGTTGATTTTGACTCATAGCAACCCTGTGTGACAGAGTAGAACTGCCCCATAGGGTTTCCTAGATGTAATCTTTTTTTTTTTTTTTTTTAATATTTTATTGTACTTCAGGTGAAGGCTTACAGAACAAATAGTTTCTCGTGAAACAGTAGTACACATGTTGTTTTATGACATTGGTTAACAACCCCACACCATGTTAACCCTCTAAATTCTCAACCTTGTTTTTTTTTTTTTTTTGGTGAAAATACACATAGCCAAAGATACACCGTTTCAAAAATTTCTACATACACAGTTCAGTGACATTGACTACACTCTTCCAATTGTGCTGTTATTCTCACTTAAGATGAAGGCTTACGGAACAAAATAGTTTCTCATTTAACAGTTACTACAAATGTTGCCCTGTGACGTTGGTTAACAATCTCACAACACATCAACAATATCCTTACTCAACCTTGGGTTCCCTATCACCAGCTTCCTTGTCCCCTTCTGCCTTCTGGCCCTTGTCACTGGACTCCTGTACCTCGTTAGTCTCATTTGGTTTTACCGTGCTGTCCACTCCCAGGCTGAACAGTGAACCTCGGAGGTAACTTCACCACTGAGCTAAAAGGGTGTCTGGGTGCCATACTCTCGAGGTTTCTCCAGTCTCCTTTAGGCCAGTAAATCTGGTCTGTCTTTTTTTGTGAGTTAGAATTATGCTCTACATCCTTCTCCAGCTCTGTCCACAATCTTTTTTTTTTCAATTGTACTTTAGGTAAAGGTTTACAGAGCAAACTATTTTCTCATTAAACAGTTAATATATTGTTTTGTGACATTGATTGCCATCCCCACGACATGTCAACACTCCCCTTCTCGACCTTGGGTTCCCCATTACCAGCTTTCCTGTCCCCTCCTGCCTTCTCATCCTTGCCCCGGGGCTGGTGTGCCCATTTAGTCTCATTTTGTTTTATGGGCGTCTCTAATCTTTGGCTGAAGGGTGAACCTCATGAGTGACTTCATTACTGAGCTATAAGAGTATCCTGGGGCCATTCTCTTGGGGTTTCTCCAGTGTCTGTCAGGCCAGTAAGTCTGGTCTTTTTTTTTTTTTTTTTTAGTTAGAATTTTATTCCACATTTTTCTCCACCTCTGTCCGGGAATTTTCTATTGTGAACCCTCTCAGAGTAGTCGGTGGTGGTAGCCAGGCACCGTCTAGTTGTGCTAGACTCAGTCTAGTGGAGGCTGTGGTGGTTGTGGTCCATTAGTTCTTTGGACTAATCTTTCCCTTGTGTCTTTGGTTTTCTTCATTCTCCCTTGCTCCCGACGAGGTGAGACCAGTAGAGTGTGACAGAGTAGAACTGCCCCATAGGGTTTCCTAGGCTGTAATCTTTACAGAAGCAGATTGCCAGGTCTTTCTCCCATGGAGTTGCTGGGTGGGTTTGAACTGCTAACTTTTTGGTTAGCACTCAAGCGTTTAATTGTTTGTGCCACCAGACCTGCTTAAACTTAAGATATACCCCACCAATTGCTGTCAAATCAATTTGGACTCATAGTGACCCTATAGGATAGAGGAGAGCTTTGCCCCGTAAGGTTTCCAAGGCTATAATCTTTATGGAAGAAGACTGCCACATCTTTCTACCGCAGAACAATTGGTGGGTTCAAACTGCTGACCTTTCAGTTGGCAGCCAAGCTCTTAACTAGTGTGCCACGAGGGCCTCTTCAAACTTATGATAGACAAGTTAAAGATGAAATAGTTTTGTAGCTATCAGAATAACTCAGTTGAACCAAAAACAAAGAACAACAACAACAAAAAAGCCTTTTATTAGTCCAGTTGATTGGCTTGGATTCTCATTTGTAGGTGTGATATTGGAAAAATTTTTTGAGCTCAGGAGGGAAACTTGTTTCGCAGCCCAAATCTAGTGTTTTGTTCGTTGTACGTAGGGTCACTATGAGTCAAAACTGGCTCAGTGGTATCTAAGAACAACAACAACACTTTTAGCCTTTGTGGAATTGAAGACTTGAGAAGAGAAGAGCATTGTTCTCAAGTAGTTTTGGAGAGGTTTTCAGTAGGAGGAAGTAGTTGGGAAGTTTAGCCTTGTTTCAGTAATTGGTTCAATCAGAGATGCCTAATGTGGTGAATAGAGTTCAAAAATTCAGCTGGGTGAAAATTTAGGGCTGAATTATAGTGATATTAATCAAATAACTGAGGCAAACCCAGTGTTCCCGGCAGGCAGCTGTACTATAAGTCTATCCCAGTATGGCACCACCTGGTGGCAATTTTCTCACTGAAGATTAAAGGACCACAGGAATGATTCTGGGTCCTGTTAACTCGACGGGACTTCTGAGGTAGTGGCAGGGATTTCAAGAGTCTCCCTTGTTCTGGCACCCATTTTGTTGACGTGATCTTAGGAGTGTGGACTGGGGACTTAAGAACCATTCTTCACCTCCCTTTCTCCCAAGACTGGATTGCCTGCTATTTCTTGGCATGATCTGGTCCTCTCCTTCTTATCTTCACCACCCTATCTCATCCCAGTAGAAAATAAGAATTTTAACTTGCTCCAGTGGGTAGAGAATAGGAGCCGGCTGTCTTAATTCATGTTATGGCAGTGTGTGTTGTTTCTGGGATTTCTTGTATTTAGAATACGGATTTTCTTATTCCTAGAGCTTAAAAACAGTCTCCTTACATGTGTCCGGGATACCAGCTGCTTTTCTTATTCTGACCCTTGATCACATTGGTGGGTACAGTTTTTAGTTCACTGCGTCTTTGATCAGATAAGTATATGTTAGGCTGCTGTCTTGAACCAGATTCACAAAAATTTCGTTATTTCAATTATTCTGGATTTAAATAGCACTACAGAATGTGTTGATTTAAGGGTTATCTTAACATTTTTCATTCTTAAATTGAGACTTTTGAAATTTCATTTCTTTGTAAATACAAAAATGAAATCTGACCTAAATTATTTACTTTTATTTAGATTTATTTTTGTATTATCTAGAACTTCTTCTCCATACTTTGAATCAAATCTGTGTTATAAGTACTATCATACATTTATGAAGGAGAGATCTTTGAAAGAATTCCCATAGACAAAAATGTCCTAGTTCTGTCGGTTGTTCAGTTAGAAGTTGGTCCTCTTCCAGGGAATATTTACTGCCTGCTGCAAAGGGGCAGAGGAGCCCTGGTGCCTCAGTGGTTAAAGCGCTCAGCTGCTAACCAGAAGGTCAGCTGTTTGAACCCACCAGCCACTCTGCAGGAGAAAGATATGACAGTCTGCTTCCATAAAGATGACAACCTTGGAAACCAAATGGAGCAATTCTACTCTGTCTGACTCAGCGGCAGTGGATTTGGTTTGGTTTTGACAGGGGGAAAGGAGCCCTGGTGGCGCAATGGTTAAGTACTCAACTGCTAACTGAACGGTCACTGCTTTGAACCCACCGGCCACTCCATAGGAGAAAAGACCTGGTGATCTGCTCCTGTAAAGATTACAGCCTAAAAAAGTCCATAGGGCAGTTCTAGACTGTGCTGTAGGGTCACTATGAGTGGGAAATAACTCGACAGCACACAACAACAGCTTCAAAGGGACAGCAGGGTACTAGGTCTAAAACAAATCATCATACAGAAACATTTTCTTTATCTTATTGATCTATTTAGGTGAGTAAGATCTTGCTAGGTTTTAAATGATACTTTCCTGCCTGAAATTCTCCAGTGATTTCCCTAATGCTTAGAATAAAATCCAAACCTGTACCATGACTCCATTATCATCTGGCCCCTGCCTTCTTTCTGACTGTCTTGTGTGATTTCTGCCCGCCAAAGATTGTAGCTATGTGTGTTCTTTCTGTTCTTCTCACATATCATGATTTCTCCTGCCTCCCTTATTCTTACTCAGCCTTCTGCATAGAAAACTGCCCTCAGTTCTTTCAGGTCTCAGTTCAAATATCATCTCCTAAGTAGAGGCTCTTTCCTTACTAAGCAAGTAATTTCTTTTATAAGGATCAGCACAAAGCTGGTTCCTATGAGGCCAAAGTTAAAGATGTCCCAAATGTCTGACTTTTCCAAGCTGCTGTACCACTGCATCTCTAACATCAACTACTGTCTCCCCTCAGTACTCTCCCTCCTGTCTTTGGGTTCTGTAATTCACCACAACGTGTGACAGAACTCATGAATTGTACAAAGGAAATGGCTCATGTGGTTGTGGATGCTGGCAAGCCCTAAATTCATGGTCAGGCATGGGCTTCTCCCAGGCCGCATGGCTGCAGGGGCTGACGAACCAAAACTGGCAGTTCAGACCACAGGCTACTGGCTCACAAGGCTATGGAAGCTGGCAAATCAGGTCAGATGATAGGCCACTGGCCCATGGGGCTATGGAGGCTGGTGAATCCCAGAATCGGCAAGTCATTCGGCAGGCTTCTGGCTCAGGTCCCAAGAACTGGAGGTCAGTTAATCATGAACTGGATGTGGGATCCAGATGCAGAGAGAGCGGTCCCCACCAGGTCATTTCCATATATACCTTAGATGCAGGCCACACCTCAGGGAAGGCCATAACTTGAATAAGGATGGGACTTGAGTCACGACCTCCTGCAAGGCTTCCACCCAAGACACACCCTACACCAGTCCAGCCTCATCAATGTGTAAAGGTCAGGATCTACAACACATAAAATGGAGGACAGCCATACAATATTGGGAATCATGGCCTAGCCAAGTTAACACAAACTGGAACCATCACAGGTTCCATATACCTTATTTGCATAGTCCTACTCAATCATTGTGTGAGTCACAAAGACCATGGCTAGAAGGGCCATATTAAGTAATTCATTACACTGCACTTACCAAGCCACCGTAAGTAGTCCACCTGACAGACTGTTTTCCTTTTCTTTTGGACCTAACAGTTTTGTTTTGTTTGTTTGTTTACCTTGTTTTATAGACTGTGTTGCATTAATTAGCTGTAATTGCCTTGCTTTTTTGTTGTTGTCTTTCTCTTTAGACCATAAACTATGTAGCTAGACAGACTAGTTTTCGATCCTAGTTGTACCACTTGCGAGCTGTGAAACCTGTTTCAGTTTATTCATAGAGTTGTTGTTATAAAGATTAAATTAGATAACATATGTAAAGCACTTAAAGCAGTGTTATGCACATAGCAATATGGTATATGTGTTAGCTGCTGTTGTTGTTAATACTATCATGTTATTATGTTAGTGTTTTTATCTGTCGTCTTCACCTCTGTATCCTCAGCACCAAAAATAATGCTTGAGGCATAGAAGGTGATTTAATATTTGTCAAGTGAATTAAAATGGCCTATTATTTTAATAAGAATAAATTGCTTTGTAAAATAATAAGACTGAAATATTTCTGTTTGAAATGTGTCTTATGTTGTATTTTACCACTGAAGATAGAGTTGATTATGATACTGCCCATAGCCCATTTATTTTGGGGGAAGGAGTATACTTTTTCCATGGAGATTTTAAAGGTTGAATTATAAATGTTAGTTACATAAACATATTTTCATATTTTTGAAATAGAAACAATTTATTGAGAAACATTTGTGTTGTTATTTTTTAAGAAAGTCTGGAAATAAGATACTGGTTGCAGGTGAAATTATTTGTGTCATGAACAAGAGGAGTTTTTCTTTTTAAATTACTTAACCTTTTCACATTTTTTCTGAAAATGAAATATACCCTGCATATTCACACACCACATCATGTTTTAATTATAGGAGCATTAAAAAGTTTTTTTATTGGAATCTATTCAGACTACAGATTGGTTTTCCCTGTGTGCTATAAATCACAGTGCTGTTGCTGACAGTATGCAGATTTGTGTTTTACGGTATTAAGCTTCTCTTCATGCAACAAATTCTTTATTTGAATTCCAGATGTCACCTACTCTCCCTCTCCCCCCACCCCAAAAGAAAACAGTAATTCTAGAGGATAAGAATAGTTAATCTGGAATTATTGCTATTTTAAGTTGAAATATATTTTCATATGTCTTTGCTGTAGTCTGTAGCCAAAGTGCTAATAATTTTGGTCAGATTTCAAGACGGTTTTATTACTTAGTCACACTTTTTGTATATGCAGAATGGACATAAGTCCAGTTAGGCACACATACATAATCTGACCCATTTTGTTTTGATAATCATGTTCTCTCTTTTTGCTGTTCTTCGTTCATCAAACTCTAAAAAGCGTAATAACAGAGAGGAAAACATAATGATGTCTAAATTAGTAATTTTCTTAAACTTTTTTTTCTCTGCAGGATGGGTAAGAAGAAAGAATATGATTAAAAGCCACAACTTGATAACGCATGGGCGCTCTGGCCTTATATGATAGTTTGTTTTTCCTAAGCTTGAACTGAAGTTTTTTTAATTCCATATCACTGAGTACAAACACGATTGGGCAATAATGTGGCTTTTAAAAGTATGTGTATGTTTTTTTAAGTTCTGTAGATTAATCACCGAAAGCTATTGTACACATTTTAGAGACAATTTTGAGTATACTTTAGGAATAAACTCAAAACTAACCAAAATGCCTTTTCAGCGGAGACCCCCATTTTTTATTTTATCAGTTTAGGTAGATTATGTCACCTTTACCGTTTTAGACTAGAACCTGATGAAATTGAAATTAAAAAGCACCAAAAGACAGTGATTCTAATTCTCAAACTTGAATTGATTTTTCTATTTAGTAGGATGCATTTGAATGACCATTAATCATAAATGGTTTCTAAATTTGGGTAAGGCCCATTGGGCATTTCCATTTGTATGTGTAAGTAAATAAATTTCTGTTTAGAATTGGTTAAGTTATAGTGGCTTGATTGCTTAAATATTTTAATATGACTAATAAAAATTTTTATTAAAAGCTTAAAGTTTCAGTAGAATCATAGATAACTAGAATGATTAAGCAAATTTGGTATTCTAGTTAGCTGACTTTTTTTAGTCCGCTCTTATCCAAAAAGGAGCCCTGGTGGCCCAATGGTTAAGCACTGGAGTGCTAATCGAAAGGTTAACGGTTCAAACCCACCCAGCAGCTCTGCGGGAGAAACCGTGAAGACTACAGCCAAGAAAACCCTATGGGGCAGTTCTACTCTGATGCACTGGGTCTCTATGAGTTGAAAATTGACTCAGTAACACTTAAAAAGAACAGCATTATCCAAAAGGTGTTATTGTTTATTTGCTTAAGTGCATGTTCTACAAAAAATCTTTTAAATATATTAAATCACTTTCCTGACTTAGTCGCAGATATTTTATAGATTTGACCCTTTGTTGATAAAAGATTGACTAAGGCATCATTTATAAACAACATAGTTTAGGGTAGTGGTTCTCAACGAGGCAGCAGTTTTGCTTTCCAGAGGACATTTGACAATGTTTGGAGTAATTTTTTATTGTCATGACTTGCTGGGAATATGCTATTGGTATCTAGTAGGTGGAGACCAGGGATGCTGCTAAACATCCTATAATGCGCAGGACTGCCCTTGACGACAAAGAATTATTCAGTTCAAAACTTTCAGCGGTGCCAAAGCAGAGAAACTCTAGTTTGGGATTAATAATGATTTTGCCACCATTGTAGATATTAAAAAACATTTATCATAGTCACTGAAAGTAATTCCAAAATATTTGGACTAGAATTTCATAATCCTTTTGAATAACCGTCTAGTCCCTGAAATAATTGCTTTGAGGGATATGATATTCATTGGGGTGTGTGATACCTAGAATATTATTTTTCTAAACATTAGTTCTGTTCATTTTTAATTATTGCATGCATGCATACACACACATGCACACATGTACACATGCATTCAGTATAGAGAGGGCCCAGGACATAACAGACTGTAGTAGTAATTCAAATATGCTTCTTGGGGTTATAAGTTGTTTCCCTGGAAGCAGTGAAAGAAGGTAATTTGAAGGGAATAGAGGAGGCCTTAGCTAAACCAAGAATTATGTTCTGGATTTCAGTTTGTGCTGCCCAAGAGTGAAGGCAGGTTATTTAAAATAAAGACAATGTGTATTTTATTGTCATTTCCTTAACCCTATCATTCTTTCCCCGTCCTAAATGCCAACACAGGCAGAGCAAACTTTTTAAGTTTGGCTTAGCTGGTGATAGTTTTCCCTTTTCCGAGAGCCATGAATTACAGGCATTCTCCTCTAGAGCTGTTGCTCAGGCTGACTTAAAAATCAGTGAAATCTGTACACATCAAAATTATTAGTAATTTTACAGCATGGTGAATTAAAATTTATCCTGTAATTATTATCCACTCTTTTAGCTTTAACTTTTACATCCAGTTTTTTGTATATCAAGATTTTCCTTTGGCTAGAAATGAAGACTGTTGAACATGTTTTTTGTTGTTGTTTTTCCTGATAGGTCTACTTCCCCTGCCGGACAGCATCATTCTCCTATATCTTCTAGACATCATTCATCTTCCTCACAGTCGGGATCATCTATTCAGAGACATTCTCCTTCTCCTCGTCGAAAAAGAACTCCTTCACCATCTTATCAGCGGACAATAACTCCACCTTTACGACGCTCTGCTTCTCCTTATCCTTCACATTCTTTGTCTTCCCCTCAGAGAAAGCAAAGTCCTCCAAGACATCGTTCTCCAATGCGAGAGAAAGGGAGGCATGATCATGAGCGAACTTCCCAGTCTCATGATCGGCGTCACGAAAGGAGGGAAGGTATGCATTGTTCTTCATCTGATTTTTTAAAAGTTCTTTTATTTAAACATTTTTTTAATTAAAAAAAGTGTACATCCAAATTTATTGTTATAATAGAGAGGAGGAATGTGCTATTTTAAGTCTTCTTTAACAGACTAGAGCTCTTGTGGGTGATAGGAGATGCTAATGACGTGAACGTAAGCTATCAAGTACGCACAAGTGGGCATTTATACTGGTATACTGGTATACAGGTATACTGAGTTGGTGCTTCCTTTAGTCAAGATGCTCTACTGAGTACTCTTAAGTTCTTAGAAACTATTGGTTATCTGATTCGTAGAGCATCCCTCTCAACTGCTTAGTTAATTTCTATAAAAAAGAAGGAGGCAAAGGAAAAAAAAAGAAGGAAATCAGGGATCAGAGTTTGAAAGCATTGAAAGTGCTTTGATAAAGGGGTAAGAGCTGGGAGGAACGCTCAGAGGGTCAGTGTAAACCAAGTAAGCAAATTTCTAGGTATGACTTATGTCAAGGAAGTAAACAAAGCAGTTTTCCTTTCCAGATCCCTGAGAATTAAGCTACTTTGGACTTGCTACTCCTTCTTTAAGCTGAGAAACTAGTATTACCTGGCATACAGTCTAATACCTCTCACCTCTTTCTTTACTTCTTGTCTAAGCTTCTTGTCCTTGTTTATTTAACTTAACAGGTCTTTTTCCTAACTTCTCCTGAGTTAGTTTTTGAACATAGTGAGTACTCAGGAAATGCTTACTTGCAACTTTTCTGTTTAATATGCATTTTAAAAGCCTCTCTGTGAGTACGGTACAGTAGTCTGTGAAACATGTTGAACTTAGTTATTCTCTTCCTGTCAACAGTGCAAGCAATAATTAATCAAGTTCTTTTATTCAAGAAAATGATGGATGCATAGGTAGGGACCGGAGAGAGCACCTATTTTATAGAATTATTCCTTGTGTACATGATTTTGGAGCCAGATCAGCACAACAGTATTTATGGAACATTGGTAAGATGGGAAAATTCTCTTATACCTATCTATCAATTTTAATAAGATATTTAACAACTAGAGTTGACTAGGGATATAGTACACATTTAATGAATACTTACTAAAAGAAAATTCTGTCCTTCATTATTGCAGAACATAATTATTAAACATACTAAAGAAAGGAAGATAGTATGTAGTTAAGCCTTGTAGGAATGCTTTGTGGTAAGAGGGCTTATAGGAAGAATTCTTTTAATAACAAATCATATGTATTTAAGTGCTTTGTAGGGAGAGTGTTTCTTTAACCTTCCATGTACGAGATACAGCAGATGTTTTTTGCTGTCTGTTTAGGTGTCATTTTCTGAAATAAGGATAGTTTCAGTGGAAGGACGGGAGGCAGGTTAAGAACAAGATACAATTCCTAGATGTGTTTGTAAAGACAGATGGGGAATCAGGAGAAAAGGATCTGGAACTAAGTAAGCAAATTTTTAGGCACAGCTGGTGTTGGAGGAATAGAAATCGTAGATATACATCCAAAGGGATGGAGATCTGCCAGATCTTTGTCTGGTACTTCTATCCCTAAATGGCGTCTGTGGATCTAGGCACATTGATAAAGTAATTGCTGAGGGAGATAGGTTCCTGATATGAGAGTCTAGGGGTCTTGTGGGTACTAGATATTTGGTTCCTTGAGAAAGTCTATGGGCCTAGCCACTGGGACAGAGAGAAGAGGAGGTAAATTTAGTGTCATAGGCACAAGGCTGCTGCAGTTGCTAAAATAGCCTCAGATCTTGGGGTAATTAACAGAGTGTAAGAGCTACAGGAGTCTGATAAAAAGGGCAGAATTTGTTCTTTGAGGTTCTTTTGTTAATTCAGATAAGATTTATGCTGTATTAAGTTATGCCTGTTTTAGGCATATCTGAAGAGTAATTTCTAATCTTTGTAGATTCCCATGAGGGATGGGGTTGACTTAAGCACTCAGTTGCTAACAGAAAGGTCAGCAGTTCCAACTCACCAGCTGCTCTTTGGGAGAAAGATTTGGCAGTCTGCTTTCGTAAAGATTTACAGCCTCGGAAACCCTATGGAGTAGTTCTGCTCTGTCCTACAGGGTTGCAGTGAGTTGGAATCAACTCAACGGCAGTGGGGTTTCTTCTTCTTTTTTTATGTGGTTGACTAAGCCATTTGAACTTTGGGCCTCTATTTCTTCATTTATAAAACGACGGGGTTGGATTAGCTAATCAGTGAGGCTCATTTCAACTTTTTTAAAAATTATTTTTTTGTGTTTCTATGAAATGTTAGAAAATTCTCTGTGTAGGAAAGCTTTGGAGACTGGTATACTCAGGAAAAGGGAGAGTGAATTGCAGTATCTCTTTGCCAGATAGCTTACTAATTGTAGGCTACTCTCAGATGCTCGAGTACTTTTGAGGTGATGCTTTGTGCTCTGGTCTAGTCTGAATACTTGGTAGAAGTGATTAAAGTTATTGTTAGCCTCTGGATCTGAAAGTAGTTTTTAAAAAGTAAGCCTTTAATGATATAGGCTCAACTTCCTTGTTCTGATTATTTAGGATCTATAAGTTTGGGTAAGAGGGCAGCAGGGGAATTATGTTCCAGTCTAATCAGGAACATAATTCTCCAGGTGTTAATAAAATTATCATTGGGATTTTGGCTTATGAATAGTTTTAATTTTCTTATTTGCCAGTATTTTAAAAGCTGTGCATTAAATACATTGTCTAGTTTCCTAAAACTTTGTAAAAGGAGTTAACAGTTGATTTCCAAAATTGCATTACAGAGACTAAAGGCAAAAGGGATAGAGAAAAGGACACAAGAGAAGAACGAGATTATGAACAGGATCAGAGCTCTTCTAGAGACCACAGAGATGACAGAGAGCCTCGAGATGGTCGAGATCGGAGAGATACCAGAGATGCTAGAGACCGAAGGGAACTGAGAGACTCTAGAGATATGCGGGACTCTCGGGACATGAGGGATTATAGCCGAGACAGCAAAGACAGCCGTGACCCCAGAGATTCTCGTTCCACTCGAGATGCGCATGACTACCGGGACCGTGAGAGTCGAGATGCTCATCGAAAGGAGGAAACATATCAGGAAGAATCCCGGAGTTACGGCAGAAACCATTTGAGAGAAGAAAGTTCTCGTGCTGAAATAAGGAGCGATTCCAGAAATGAGTCTCGAAGTGAAATTAGGAATGACCGGATGGGCAGAAGTAGGGGGAGAGGTCCAGAGTTACCTGAAAAGGGTAAGGTTTCTGACACTTCAGTGAACTGCTGTGTTACATATTCAATAGAAATTATTCATAAATTTCCTAAGATTTCTTTTCTAAATATATTATTTCTTATATTCATTGTCATTTTGTCAAAAATTTTCAATTAATTGAATTTGTGATCTTCCCTATAAATTCTGAATAGGAATTATTAGCTAAATAGCAAAAGATAAATGGGGCCTAGCTTAGACCTCCTAGTTAAATTATATCCAGTCATGCCTACCATCTGATAACATGATGATTAAAGCAAAGTGGGATTAAAATGGTGGGCTTTCAAAATTGATGGCATCAGAAATGACTGATCTGTGTTTTTGTCAATATTTGTACTCACTTCAAACCATTACATATCAGGATCTGGAGCCATTTTTCTTATCTTCCCCTGAAAAACATTTGCCACCCCCCAGTGAGAGCCTACTTGAAATGTAGTTATGACTGTCTCCAAACTGCTGGGACTTAATTAACTTTGACACCTCGCCCCACCCCAACCCCCATCCCCACCCCCATGCATGTACATACGTGCACACACGCGCGCGCACACACACTGCTGCAAAATTCTAGATCCTCTCAGTCTTTCCATTGGTCTTTTGGTTTATCCCTTGTCAGTATTACAGCTTCACATTTAGTGTTGAGAGTCCCTCACTTTCTCCTTCATAGTTGTCTTGACTTTTCAGACCCCTTGCTTTTTCATATAGTTTTTAGAAATTTATAGTAATTTCATGGGGAGGGAGGACCTTCTATTTTGATTTCAAATGCCCTAAATTTATTGATATATAACTTTTTCCATTAAGGTTTTGTACATATTTTATTCCTCAGTACCTTATGTTTTTATTGCCTTTGTAAATGGTACTTTAAAAATTTCTCTTTATTTGAATAATGTATTCTAATGGTTCAGAATTTCAAAGGTACAAAATGATATATACTCAACAACTTCCCTTCTTCCCCTTTTCTGGTTTCCTCTTTCCAGAAATATCTATTTCTGCCAGTTTTGAATTAATACTTTCAGTAATATTCCACACAAGCAAATACGTACATCCGGTCATTTTCCCTTCTGATTATATAAAAATAATTTTAAAAAATCTGCTGTTAGGAAAAATTACATAATGTTCTATACCCTGCTGTTTTCATTTAACAAAATATCTTAGAGATTTAATATCAGTAAACTGTAAACAGCTACCTCATTCTTTTGATTCATAGTGTTCGTGCTAGGATATTCTACAAAGGTAACAAGTCTTGCACTGATAGATGTCTAAGTTTTCTAATCTTTTTCTCTTTTGAACAGTGCTTCAATGAGTAACTGTGTTTGTGTCACTTAATGGTTTTTTTTAAGGCTTTGCATTTTCTAAAGCTTATTTCTCATGTAAGAATGGTAATTGTTATTTGTATATTAATCTTACATTTAAGTGATGTTGCTGTGTTTTCTTAATAGGTCTAATAATTTGTAGAGTCTCTTAAAAACACATGTCTGGGAAGAGACATATTTGTCTCTTCCTTTCTGATTATTATATACTTAATTTTAGTAACCTGCTAAGCAGTACCTTCAGTACACTACTGAATATGAGCAATATAATGGACTCCTTTGTTTTGATTGAGATTTTAAAGGATTGTCCTGGCATTTCACTATTAAGTATGCTGTTTGTAAATTTTTACTAGATGCTTTTTATTGTCTTATGGGTGTTTCCTAATTTTCTCAATTTAGCTAACAGTTTTATCGTGATTGTATTTGAGATCATATAGTTTGTCTCAATTACTTTGTTACTTACATTAATTTTTTTTGAGTGGTAGAGCTCTTTAAATTTATTTCATCTGTTTTTTATTGTGCTTTAGATAAAGGTTTAAAGAGCAAATTAGTTTCTCATTGAACAATACACATATTGTTTTGTGAATATAGTTTTTAAATTTAGAACTATCAAATGCAATTTTATCCTCCTTTTTTAAAAAAATTCTAGAATAGATTTGTTAAAATTTAAGTTTGGATTTAGCATTTTATGTTTTTAATTGAGATTGGTGTATAATCAGTGCTATGGTGGCAAATGTTTTAAGAACCTCTTCTTCAGAAAAGTCCTGACTTTTGGATTTTGCCAGTTTCCATGGTATGAATATTCTCACCATAGCAGATTTCAGGCTTTTTTCCTGATGTCACGCAGCATGGAGTTGGAAAGAGATGCACACAGTTAGCTCTCAAAAGCCAGTCTTAGCAGGTCTAGCATACCACTGTGTGATTTTCATTCATTATATTGCCCTTGTTTGGCTTGAGGATCAAATGTGTTGGAGAAGTATTGCCTGTTTTTTTTTCTTCCTCTGGAACAATTTGTATATGATTGATTATCAGTTCCTTGATAAGTTTGATTATGTTTGTTAAAACTGGTGGGTTTCTTGTTTTTCTGATGGTTGGAGTTTTTACTAAGGGGCTCTAGTGACACAATGGTTAAGTGCTAGGCGCTAACCGAAAGGGTGGCAGCTCCAACCTGTGGGAGAAAGACCTGATGATCTGCTCCCATAAAGTTTACAACCTAGAAAACCCTGTGAGGCAGTTCTACTCTGTCATATAGGTTCGCTATGAGTCGAAATCAACTCAAAGGCACCCAACAACACTGCAGAGCTTTTGTTACTGAGTCAGCTTCTCTAATAGTTATAGGTTTGTTAAGATATTCTGTTTCTTCTTGGAGTTCTGGTAAGCTTTTTTTTTTTTCCCAGGAAATTAGTTGTCAAATTATTCATACAAAGATGTCCTCAGATTTTTTTTTTTTTTTAAATCTGTTTTATCTGTAGTTATTTTCCTGTTTTTTCCCCGATCAGTCTTGCAGAGACTTTGAGTATTTTTAAAGAACCAGTCTTTGGCTTTGTTAATATTCTTTTGTATCTCTTTTTTCCTGCTTCATCAGTTTTTCTTCTCTTATGTTTTTACTCTTTTGTGAAATATGAGTATCTATATTAATATCCACTCTAAATACTTTCTAAATTTTAATACGATTTCTTCTTTTGACTCATTTTGCATAGAAAAGGATTTTATGTAAGTCCCTCTCCTTCATAATTTAATTGTCAGAGAATGGATTTTTTGAAGTTAGTTCGTTGGTACTTGTATTTGTTAAGATGTTTTGTGGCTCAGTAGTCAGTTATTGTCAGTGTTTGGCATAAACTTTAAAAAGGAGGGTATTTTCAATGGTTGAATACAAAGTTATGTCTCTTAAGATCAAATTTCTTAACTATGTTTTCATATCTTCTATGTCTAATAAGTTTTTTTAGTCCACTTGTTTTATTGTTGTAGAGAGATGAGTTAATTCTTCCAGTGATTGTGAATTTCTTCTTGTAATTTGGTCACATTTTGCTTTGAATATTTTTAGGCTTTACTTTTCAGTACACATGAGGTGAATTATTCCTTTTATCATTTTAGAATGATCCTCTTTATCCTTATTGGTGTTTTTTGTCTTGAAGGTTATTTTGCTAAAGACAACTTTCTTTTGGTTAGTATTTGCTTTGTGTATCTTTGTCCACTCCTTCCAGCCTTTCTGTATTCTTTGTTTTAAATGTGACTTTAAACAGTATATAGTTATTAGACATATGTCAGATCTTCTCATTGTATCATTCTTGATTCTTAACTTTCCTTTTGAATTTTTCATCTCTTCACCTCTCTGTTTTGCTTTCTGGGTAGTTTCCTCAGATTTACTAATTTTCTCTTAGCTACATCTAATTTGATGTTTAAAATATTCGTTCCTAGATGTTACATGTAGCCTTTTTTTCCCTAAATTTTATTTATTTTGATTTCGTTGTTAGGAATACATGCAACAAAACATACACCAATTAAACAGTTTCTACATGTACAATTTAGTGACATTGATTAGATTCTTTGAGTTGTGCAGCCATTCTCACACTCCTTTTCTGAGTTGTTCTTCCCTCATCAACATAAACTCACTGCCTCCCAAGGTTCCTATTTAATCTTTGGAGTTGATGTTATCAATTTGATCCCATATGGATAGTTCTTAAAAGAGCATAATGCTCAAGGCAGATCTTTTTTTACTAGTTAACTTTAACTATTGTTTGGTTTTAAGATGACTTTAGAGGATATTTTTGGTTTAAGGTTTAAAGGTTATCTCAGGGCAATAGTTTCAGGGGTTCATCCACCTTCCATGCCTCCAAAAGTCTAGAGCTCATGAGAATTTAAAATTCTGTTCTGTTTTTTCCCCCTTTTGATCAGGATTCTTTGATCAAAATGTTCAGTAATGGTAGCTGGGCACCATCCAGTTCTTCTGGTCTCTTGGCAAAGGAGGCAGTTATTCTTGGGCCACATATTCCAAATCATCCTCCTATTCCTAACTTTCCTTCCTCTGTTGCTCCAGGTGAATAGAGGCCAATTATTGTGCCTTGGATGGCCAGTTGCAAGCTGTTAAGACCCCTAGCAGTGCGCAAGAAACTAGGAGGTAGAAGAGAAGCACTAAACACATTATTAGGCCAGTTAACTGGATATCCTATGAAACCATGACCCTAAACCTCCAAACCAGGGAACCAAATCCCATGAGGTGTTTGGCTGTACATAAGCAGCCTCAGAAGCTACTCTTTTTTTTTCTTGTTGTAAGTACATCTGTCGCACAGCTTTTGCCAGTTCAACTTTTTGCAGGTGTACAACTTATTGACAGCAATTACAATAATTGGCTGCGCAGCCCAACCCTTGATCAATATGATTTTTTCATCACTGTTAACCCCACTTTTCCTTCTCCCTCCACCCCTGGTAAGCATTAATAAACTTTGACCTCTGTATATTTGCCTTTTCTTGTCTTTTTATGTAAATGAGGTCACATAATATTTGTCCTTTTGTAAGTGACTTATTTCACTCAGCACAGTGACTTTAAGCTCTATCCATACTGTAGCATGTAGCAAGACTTCCTTTCTCCTAAGTAATATCCTATTCTATGTATGTGCCACATTTTGTTTATCCATTCATCTGTTGATGGCCATTTAGGTTGTTTCTACCTTTTGGCTATTGTGAATAGTGCTATAATGAACATTGGTATACAAGTCTCTTTGAGTCTCTGCTTTCAAGTCTTTTGGGTATATACCTATGAGTGGAATTGCCGAGTTATATGATGGTTCTCTTTTAGTTTTTTGAGGAATCGCCATACTATTTTCCACATGGCTATTCCATTTTACATTCCCACCAGTAATGGATAGGAGTTCCAATTTCCCCACGTCCTTGCCAACATTTATTCTTCTCTTTTCTTTTAAACTCTTAGCTGTCCTAGTGGGAGTGAAATGGTGTCTCATTGTGGTTTTGATTTGCATTTCTTTGATGGCTAATGACAGGTGAGCGTCTTTTCCTGTTTTTGGTGGCCATTTGAATGTCCTCTTTGGTGATATGTCTTTTCAAGTTCTTTGCCTATTTTATGATTGGGTTATTTGCCCTTTCGTTGTTAAGTTGTCAAAATTGTATCTATATTTTGGTTATTGGAGTCTTGTCAGATATGTGGTTTCCGAAGACACCTTCCGAGTCAGCAGCTTGTCTTTTCACTTTTTTGGTAAAGTCTTTTGATGAACAGAAGTTACTAATTTTTATGAGGTCCCATTTATTTATTTTGTTTCTTTGCCATTTTGTTTTTGTTATTATAATAGATAATCTGTTGTTGAAAGCTATGCCTGACAGCTTTGTTCCTGCTTGTTCTTTTGAGAACTTTATGGTTTCAGTTTGCACATTTAGGTCCTTAATCCATTTTGAGTTTGTTTTTGTGTATGGTGTGAGGCATAGATCCCGTTTCATTTTTTCTGCATGTGGAAATCCAATTTTCCCAGCACCATTTATTGAAGAGACTTTTCTTTCCCCCATCCAGTGGATTAAGCACCCTTGTCAAAAATCAGTTGACCGTAGATGTGTGGTGTTTTTTTTTTTTTCTGGACTCAATTCTATTTCATTGGTCTCTGTGTCTGTTTTGATTGCTGTAGCTGTGTAATATATTTGAGGCCCTGTTGGCACAGTGGTTAAAAGTTTGGCTGCTAACCAAAAGGTCAGCAGTTCGAATCTACCAGTCACTCGTTGGAAACCCCATGGGACAGTTCTGCTCTGTCCTGTAGGGTTGCTGTGAGTTGGAATTGACTCGATGGCAACAGGTTTGGTTTTTTTTGTTTGTTTGTTTTTGCTCTTTTAATACTACGTTTTAAAATCAGGAAGTGTGAGTACTACTTTGTTCTTCTCTTTCAACATTGCTTTACCCATTCATTCGGTGCCTCTTGCCATTCCATATAAAGTTGAGGATTGGCTTTTCTATTTCTGTAAAGTAGGCTGTTAGAATTTTTATTGCAATTGCGTTGAATCTGTAGTATCAACGTTATCAATATTAAATTCTTCCAATCCATGAACATGGAACATCTTTCCATTTATTTAAGTCTTCTTTAATCACTTTCAGCAGTATTTTATAGTTTTCGCTGTATAGAGTTATTTCCCTGGTTAGAGTTATTCCTAGGTATTTTATTCTCTTAGATGCTGTTGTAAATGGAATGGTTTCCCTAATTTCCCTTTCATATTTCTTGTTGCTGGTGTATAGAAACCCACCTGACTTTTGTTTGTTGACCTTGTACCCTGCAACTTTGGTAAATTCTTCTCTTAGCTCTAGAAGGTTTTTTGTGAACTCTTTGGGATTTTCTATGTATAGGATCATATATCATCCTTGAATAGAAATAATTTTACTTCTTTTTTTCTAATCTGAATACCTTTAAATTCAATTTTGGTCTAGGACTTTTTTGGCCAGGACTTCTAATGCAATAATTAATATAAGTGTTGAGAGCAGGTACCCTTGTCTTGTCCTGATTTCAAGGGGAAAGCGCTCAGTCTTTCTCCATTAAGTGTAATGTTGGCTGTTGGCTTTTCATATATGCCCTGAATCATATTGAGGAATTTCTCTATATTCCAGTCTTCTTTAGGGTTTTTTTCATTAAGAAAGGGTGTTGGATTTTATCAAACACTTTCTCTGCATCCATAGAGATGATCCTGTGGTTCTTTTCCTTTGTTCTGTCTATGTAGTGTATTACTTTGGTAGATTTTCTAATGGTGAACCATCTAAGCATTCCTGCAGTAAATCCCACTTGGTCATGGTGTATGACTCTTTTAATATGCTGTTGGATTCTGTTCGCTAGTATTTTGTTGAGGAGTTTTGCATCTATATTCGTAAGAGATAATTAACCAGTAGTTTCCTTCTCTTGTGGTATCTTTGTCTAGTTCGGATATCGGGGTTATGTTTGCTTCATAGAATCAATTAGGGATTATTGCTTCCTTCTCTAGCATTTGTAAGAGTTTAAACAGTATTGATGTCCGTTCTTCTCTAAATGTTTGGTAGAATTCCCCAGTGAAGTCATCTGGTCCTGGACTTTTTTTTTTGTTGGGAGATTTTTGATCACTGATTTGATCTCTTGTTATAGGTCTGTTGAGACCTTCTGTTTCCTCTTGAGTCAGATTGGGTGAGTTGTGTGCTTTTAAGAATTTGTCCATTTCATCTAAGTTATCAAATTTGTTGCCATACCATTGTTCATAATATTTTGTCATAATTCCCTTTATTTATATCAGATCAGTTGTAATGTCCGCTCTTTCATTTTTCATTTTGGTTATTTCCATCTTTTCTTTGTCAATTTTAGTGATCTTCTCAAAGAACCAACTTCTAGTTTTACTGTTTCTCTTGTTTTTCCATTTTCAGTTTTATTTATCTCTGCTCTGATCTTTGTTATTTTCTTTCTTCTGGTAGGTTTAGGTTTAGTTTACTCTTCTCTTTGTAGTTTCTGGAGTTGTCAAATTAGGCTGTTAATTTGAGATTTTTTTTTTTTTTTTTTTTTAATGTAGGCATTTATGGCTATAAGTTTCCCTCTGAATGTGGTTTTGGTATATGTTGTGCTTTCATTTTCATTTGACTCAAAGAAATTTGTGATTTCTCTTGATTTCATCCTTGACTCATCGGTATTTTGGTAGTGTGTTGTTCAATTTCCATATGTTTTGTATTTTCCAGGTTTTTTTTTTTTTTTTTTTTCTGTTAACGATTTCTAGCTTTACTCTGTTGTGGTCAGAGAAAATATTTTGTGTGATTTCAATCTTTTTAAATTAATCAGAACTTGCTTTGTGACCTGAAATGTGGTTTATCCTGGAGAGTGATCCGTATGCACTGAAGCAGAATGTATAATGTACTAGTTTTGGGTGGAGTGTTCCACGTATGTTTGTTAACTCTTGTTGGTTTATAGTGTCATTCAGGTACCGTGTTTTCTTGTTGATCTTCTTTCTAGATGTTCTGTCCAATATTGAAAGTGGTATATTAAAATCAACTATTATTGTAGTACTGTTTCTCCCTTCAATTCTATCAGTGTTTGCTTTATATATTTAGGCGTCCTGATGTTGGGTGCATACATATTTATGATTGTTAAATCTTATTGGTTAATTGACCCTTTTATTCACTATATCATGTCCATCTTTATCTCTTCTGACAGATTTTGTCTTGAAGTCTACTTCGTCTGATACTAAGATTGCCACCCCAGCTCTCTTGGTTATTATTTGCATGGAATTTTTTTTTCCATCCTTTCACTTTCAACCTATTTGTGTCCTTGGGTTTATGGTGTGAATCTTGAAAACAGCATGTAGTTGGATCATATTTTTTAATCCATTCTGCCACTCTCTGCCTTCTGACTGGAGCATTTAGTCCATTTACACTCACTGTAGTTACTGGTAAGAAGTGAGTTAATTCTGCCAATTTGTTACTTGGTTTTTATATGTTTTAAGCCTTCTTTGTCTTTGTCCTTAAGTACTGCTTGCTTTTGTGGTTTGTTGGTTTATTGTAGGGAGCCTTTTTGGTTCCCTTCTCCTTTCCTTGTGTGTACGTTTTTTATATATTTCCTTATGATTACCATGAATATTACATTTAAGAGCTTGTATTGATAACATTCTAGGATAAGTTGATACCAACTTAACTTCAGTAACATATAAGAAATTCTATATCTATACCATTCCTCTTCCTACCCCCCTCCTTTTGTTGTCATGGCTAATTAAGTCTTTTTATTTCATGTGCCCTGTAACATAATTTTATCCTTCTGTTTTATCTGTTATTAAAAAGCATGAAGGACAAAGGTTTAGAATTATCAAGCATGAATACCTTATCACTAGCCCTTATGCTCGCCCATGTATTTCCTTTTATTAAGGATATTTCTTTTTATATATAGCTTTGAATTACTTTCTTATGTCTTTTCCCTTCCATCTACAGAACTTCAATTAGTATTTTTTTATAGGACTGGTCTGGTGGATATGAACTGTCTCTGCTTCTGTTTATCTGAGAATGTTTTAATTTCACCTTCATTCTTGAAGGATCGTTTCACTGGGTATATGTAGCCTTTTTGGTAGTCTTAAAAAAGGTTTTAAACTTCTTATTTCAGATTTTTAATTATTAAGATACCCTGTTACAAAAACACATTGCCATCAAGTTGATTCGGACTCATAGTGACCCTATTATAGATAATTCTTTTAGATCTCAAATCCTGTTATGTGTGTGCATATATCTGTATATATATATAGAGAGAGTGAGTGAGTGTTGGGGAAGTGCCTTCTTGTTCCTGGCTTCAAGTGGATTGGTTTCCCATGTGTTCTTTTAGATTCAGTGTGAACTCCTCTTCATCATTAGACTGTAGTAATTCTGTGAGGTTGAGAGCATTGCCTTCCATAGTTTTTGCCCTTGTTTTTGCCAGGCATTCCTGCATTATCACAGCCCCAGTTCTGCTTCTCTTGCTTTTCCCCTAATCCCTGCAGAATTTTTTTATACTTTAAAAAAAAAAATAATTATAGATTCACAGGCGGTTACAAGGAAATGTACAGGGAAGTCCCATTCACTCTTCCCCCAGCCTCTCCTAGTGTTAACAGCATCCAAACCAAGCAGTAGAGATTGGTACAATCCATAGAGCTTATTCAGATTTCACCACTTATACAAGCATTTGTGTGTGTGTGCATATGCGTGCATGCATGCAGTTTTATCATATATATAACCTTGTATTAGTCACCACAGTCAGGATACCCAACTGTACAATCACCACAGGAGTCCCTTGCATTACCCTTTTATAGCCATACTCATCTCCTCCACATCTATGATCCTTGGCAACCGCTAATATGTCCTCTGTTTTTATAATTATGTTATTTCACAGATACTACATAAATGGAGTCATGCAGTATGTATCCTGTTGAGATTGGCTGTTTTTCACTAAGCATAATTTTCTTGTGGATCATCCAAGTTGTTGCATATTTCAATAGTTAGTTCTTTTTATTGCTGAGTAGTATTCCATGGTATGGATGTACCAGTTTGTTTAGCATTTCACCTATTGAAAGATATTTTCCAATTGATAGCTTTCTTTCGATTGGTATTTCTTTGATATGTTTCCAGTTTTTTACTATTATGAATAAAGCTGCAGTGAACATTCATCTCCCATATTTTTTGAAAAATTTCAGACATTGCTTAACGTCTTGCCCCAAGTACCTTTGTTCTATATTGCAATGTTTTCACTATAAACTGTAATAATTATATCCATATTTATCATTATTTACATGATATTTCTGTGAATTACCTGAAAAGCAATGATTTTTACTTTTGTTGTTTTTGAGTTAATTGAATTGAGTCTTCTTGCTTTATGGTCCATTATATGACTTTTTTATAGATGGGAAAAACTGGGACTTAGCTTACCTAAGTTAATCATTCTGATCCAACATTTAATATTCTTCTCAACAGTGAGTGATTACCACACTTTTGGAATACAATTAAAAAAAAGAATCTTTTCATACATAGTGTTTATTGGAATAGATTGTGACTGGTGAAATTTGTTGAATAAAGTATATGTGTTAAACATTTGTGTGAATATCCTTTGTTTAGGAAGTCGAGGCACAAGAGGTTCTCAAATTGATAGTCACAGTAGTAGTAGCAACTATCATGAAAGCTGGGAAACTCGAAGTAGCTATCCTGAAAGAGACAGATATCCTGAAAGAGACAACAGAGATCAAGCAAGGGATTCTTCATTTGAGAGAAGACATGGAGAGAGAGACCGTCGTGACAACAGAGAAAGAGGTTTGTCAAATGGTGTATTATTAAATAGTGACCAACACCAATTAGGGCGATTGGATTTTAAACAGTTATTAATTTACTTTTTAATATAAAGTATCTTTTCAGAACTTTGCTTAATAATACATCTGAAACTATTTACTCATATATAGTCTTCCTCTTACTTGGCTTAGGAGGGATTACATAAATAGTTAGCTACCAGTACCTACTAACAACAGAGTACATGAACTAGGGTGCCCTGCTGGCTGTCTTTCACTTTAGTGGAAAAGCTCACAAACCTTTAAAGGATGTAAATATTTGAGTGCCATCCCAGGCAGTTCTGATTCAGGAGATCTAAGCCTTCTCATTTGCGTATACTACTACCCACTCAACTCTATGTGATAAATAGCCTTGTAAGGACTGTCAGAGAGGTTTAGAACAAATGATAGGTTGGGGATTGTTGGTAGAAACATTTTATTCATATTTCTTCCTGAGAAAATGTATTATTTGTAATACTTGCTTTAGCTAATTTTATATTCTGGTTTGTCTTAAGCTAACACTTTCCTGTTAATTTAGTAGATGATCTCTTTAAGAAAGAAATTTTGAAGTGAAATTACTAGGAGGCATTTAAGGAGGGTTATAAGCACTTACTTCAGTAAGTTTTTATTGTCTGTCCATATTAGGGCCCTTAAACATTTAAAATCTTGTGAAGGTCTTACTAACCTTCTTGGCTGGTTACTAGAATAAGGTTCACTATATGCTGAGATAAATACAGTATGAAACTTGATGGACAAGGGAGTGAAATATTGATGCTTCCCCATGGGCTGAATCAAGGAGGTAGTTATGTATCTTGATGTGGGTAGTGATGGAAGGAGTACAAATTCTTTAAGACCACCATATACTTTTGGGAGCACAGGTGAGATCGGAGGCAGGAGAGTTGGTTCGGTTGAGTTTGTTAACGTAAGCCTAATGCATTTGGGTTAAAAAATGTGTAGAATTTCCTTAGCTACAGTTGTTCTGTGTTGGTATCTGAAATCATTTCTTCTCTAACACTTTGATTCACCTTTCTTTACCTCCTTTCTCTAATCTACTACCATGTCTTGATAATGCTTTTTAAAATAATATCTCTCATGGTTTTTTTCCTTTTTTTTCTATTTTCATATCCTAGCTTAGGTTTTTCTTTTCTCCTGCCTGAATTCAGTAGTGACGTTTGGTTTAAGTATTACATTTAGTTCAACCACACATGCATTGAGCTTCTACTAGGTGCCAAGAGAATGGTACTTTATGTATATTATTTGACGTAATCTTTACAATATCCCTGTGAGTGTAGGTATGATACAAGAACCCATGTTTCACAATTTAGGCAAGTTGGGTTAAGAGAAGGGAAGTGATTTTTCCAGTATTAAAGTGAAGTAAATTCCAGAGGTAGAATTTAGACCCAGATTTTCTGACTGCAAGTCCAGTTCTCTTTCCATCTTACTTCACTGTAACTACTTCAGTAAACGTCAGTTGTATGATTGAAATAGAAATTTATTTTAGAGGTTAATGATACGTTCTACAAATATTTGTTAAGCACTCACGCCGGTCACTTTGCTAGGTACTTGAAATACAATGGTTCCTGTTCTTGTAGAACTTAATAGGGAGGAAAGAACATCCCTTCTCTCCCAAAAAATGGTTAATGAGAGCTATAAAGGAGGCAGACAACGGTGCTAGATAGATCTAAAGATAGAGAGACTGACTTTATTTTTAATTTTATTTTTTATTGTAGTTCAAGTGAAAGTTTACAATTCAAGTTAGCCTCTCATACAAAAACTTATACATACATTGTTATGTGGCTGTAATTGCTCTCCCTGTATTGTGACAGCACACTCCTCCTTTCCACCCCAGATTTCCCGTGTTCATTCACCCACCTCCTATCCTTCTCTACCTTCTCATCTCACCTCCGGACAGAAGCTGCCCATTTAATCTCATGTATCTACTTGAGCTGAGAAGCGCACATTTCACAAGTATCATTTTATAGTCCAGTCTAATCTTCGTCTGAAGAGTTGGCCTCAGGAATGGTTTTAGTTCTGGGTTAACAGAGTCCGGGGGCCATGCTTTCCAGGGTTCTTCCAGTCTCAGTTGGACCATTAAGTTTGGGACAGACTGACTTTAGATAGAGTGGTTATGTAAAATTTGAGGAGATGACATTTATGCAGAGATGTGAATGGAAGGGAAGAAGCTACCTTTGCAGAGATTGAGGGTGAACACATTCCATGCAGAGGGAAGAGTAGGTGCAATTTCCCTGAGATGAGAAATAGCCTAATGTGATGTAGGCACTGAATGTGAAGACCCATATGGCTAGTGTGTGTTGAGCGATAGGGAGAGTGATAGTGGTTCAGAGTAGAGATGTACCAAGTACCTTGTTCTGTATTTGAGGAATTAAACCTTCCTTTTAGTTTTTCAGCCTAATCAGGGTATAGATAGACAGTTGAAATGTGATAAATGCTATTACTATATAAAGTTCTGTGAGAACACAAAGGCACAAACACAATTCTGGGGAAGTCTAAGAATTCTTAAAGAGGTGACATCTGAGTTTGGACCTGAAGGATAAATAAGAGTTTGCTAAAAGAAACAATGGAAGAAGCACTTTGCAGGAACAGGGAACAACACGTGCAGGCACACAGGACTAAAAGAAGCATGTGCTTCAGAGTAGCAAAGAATTAGGACGTTGGCGTGGAGGTATGCTGTATTGGTGGGGAAGGAAAGAAGCTGCAGGAAAAGATTGATGAGAGGCTGTAGGCTAGATCTTAAATAGTCTAATAAGTCACGCTAAACATTGTAAATTAAATTGCCTTTTCACTACCTACAAGATAACTGCTTTTAAGCAGCTGGAAAAAAGTATAAGAGAGTCTGGGGAAAGACTGAAGACAAGGATACCAGCCAGTTAGGCTGTTGATTGTGTAGTATTCTAAGAAGAGCTGATCAGGGTCTGAGTTAATGTATTAACTGTAGGGATATAAGGAGAGGAAAGGCAATAAGGAAATATTTTAGATGGAATTGATGGGACTTGGATGTTAATTATAAATTAGATAGGTTGGAGATTTCCAGCTTTCATGAAATAGGTGTATTACTCATTAAGATAAGGAAATACAGTGAAACTGTGAGAGCTGGAACTTGCTAAGACGGCCTTGTTTTTCTGGGCCTTTCAAATTTTCTGCCTTTGACAGGAATAGTCTTAACACTTTCCTGTTGCTTGTTTTAATGGAAAGTATTTGCATTTTCCTTCTCTGACAGGTTTCCACCTTACACAGGTTTCAGCTTTCACAGGTTTTACTGTATATGAAGAGAAAAATACATTTGGGGGCAAGATAGGGAAGATAATGTAGACATATTAATGTGGTGTTCTTATAGTCTTTACATTATGCTTTGATGTATGGATCATTGTCATTTAGTTGAAAGAATAAAGTTTTTATCTACCAGAAAGAATGCCTGCATAGTGTATGTCCTAACATTATTGTTATAATCAGAAACTCCAAGTATGAATTTCTGTAAGTTGCATTTTTTTCTGTTTTGTAGCTGTTGTGACATTGGGATGATCCCCAAATCTGGAATTCAGACATCATAAGACATGGGTATATAGCATTCTGGGAATCCAAAGTGTGGTGCATTAGAACTGTTCTAAATTTAAGCTGGTTCCAACAAAAGTAAAACGGTGTAAGAGAACTGACTTGTAGTCCTGATATCCTAATTCTTCTTCCATCTCTGTGACTTTCGCACATTAACTTCTGGACCATGAGTAGAAAGGAGGGGAAGGTTGGATAGGGTTTCATTTCATTTTTGCTTTAAAATTATATGAACTTTTATGTTTGGACCTATAACTTTTCTAAAGAGTAAAAGAAGGATAATTCTTGTCTTTTTCATCAGTGGTAAGAAAGGGCATTCAGATTACTGTATTGTATCCTTCCCTTGAAATATCCTAAAATTATACTGCTTAATAAAATGATGCCAGATGCTCACTTAAAATACAAGCCTCTTGGTCTGTTGTAGCCTTTATTGACTAACGGACAGATATTATATAGTATGAAAGCAGAAAGACCACAGTAGCTTAGATCCTATTACAGTGAATAACTCTGAAAAATGGCCATCTGTGGAAAAAGTCATAACCATCCTCTTACACATTTTTTGATCCCAGACTAATTTCCTGCTTAGTTGGGTATTTGGGCATCATGCATTCATTTCTCAAATATTTAAAGAAAAAAAAGGTGAAGAGAAAAACTAAATATGATGTAAAGAGAAGTTGTGTTTTTATATGATCCATGCGCTGATTGGAAAAAATATAAAATATGGTGAGATTATCAGTTAGCATTTTAAGAAAATAGCTCCTCATCTGAGTGATCAGTTTTAAAAATTTATTAGAAGTTAGTTATTAATTATAAATATATAGCACTAAAATAGTCACTTTTTACATTTGCTTATTTCAAGATTGCTAAGTACCAGCATCCCTAATATTCTAGTTTATGGTAAGAAATTGATATTGCAGCAACAAATATTGACAGATATTTTGTTCTGCTGTATTTTCCTCACATAATAGTTGCACTTTGATGTGTATATATTTTGCCCTGAAATTAGAGGTGTGACTTATGAGGGAAATTTTTTTTTTCCTTCAGCTCCTATGTTCTACACCTCCTGCTGCCCCTATCCTTTGCCACCAGTGTTCTCAGGTCCTGCCTGGGGGGACAGAGAAGATCAGAGGTGAAGGGTAGAGATGGCAGAAAGTGGGATTGGAGCAGTGGTCTGGAGGAAGGCTAGGGAGCATGCAGAGAAAGATCAGAGGTGGATCAGGGGAAGATGGAGGGGAGTTGATGGGAAGCAGAAAATATGGTAGTTAGGGGGCAAATAAAAATTATATTTAAGAAAAAATATTAAAGGTTTAGGGGTGATTGTTGCTTAGATAATTAAAAGTAAACATAGTGTCTATAATTCATTGCCAGCCTGACCCTGTACACAGATAAAATTTAAGATTTGCCATGCTGTCTTATCAATAAGTTGTCTGTCAAATGAATCACTGACAAAACTTGATTTTCATTGTAGATCAAAGACCAAGCTCACCAATTCGACATCAGGGAAGGAATGACGAGCTTGAGCGTGATGAAAGAAGAGAGGAACGAAGAGTAGACAGAGTGGACGATAGAAGAGATGAAAGGGCTAGAGAAAGAGATCGGGAACGAGAACGAGACAGGGAGCGGGAGAGAGAGAGGGAACGTGAACGGGAGCGGGAACGAGAGAAAGAAAGAGAATTAGAAAGAGAGCGTGCTAGGGAAAGGGAGAGAGAGAGAGAGAAAGAAAGAGACCGTGAGAGAGAGAGAGATCGTGACCATGAACGGGAGAGGGAAAGAGACAGGGAGCGAGATCGGGAAAAAGAACGGGAGCGAGAGAGAGAAGAAAGGGAGAGGGAGAGAGAGAGAGAACGAGAGAGGGAACGAGAACGGGAACGGGAACGAGAAAGAGCGAGAGAAAGGGATAAAGAGCGAGAACGTCAAAGAGAATGGGAAGACAAAGACAAAGGACGAGATGACCGCAGAGAAAAGCGAGAAGATATCCGAGAAGAAAGGAATCTAAGAGATGGGCACGATGAAAGGAAATCAAAGTGAGAATGATTAGGAATCTGTTTTTAAAAATTATATTGCAGCCAAGCATTGAAAAAAGTTTCATTTAATGCTTTCCAGTGTGCCCTTTAATTTTCTGTTAATTCTTTTTCCTCTTTATTTTCTCTCTACATTTTCCTGTATTTCAATTTTATTTTACATATTTAGTGTTTAAAGTCTTTTAAATTGTCAAAAAAAATAACAGTTTTTCCATTCCACTACTCCTGTATCCAAGGGATGTAATTATCATTCTGGCTTAAACACTGCCATTTTTAGTAGCACGTTGGCTTACTAAACTGCTGCAGACTTTTTTCCCAGAGCGAGTCCAGCATAAAAGTGATAGAATCAACAGACTTGTATCCCATCACAACCCCTTTATAACTAGTTAATGGAGTTGATTAGTCACCGAAAGATACTGTCTGTACCATTCCTGATAATGCTTCGTGAATTTTGTGTACTTGTTAGTGTGGAGTCACTGCCTCCAGGCCACACGAAGCAGTCACACAGCTTAGGTGTGAAGGAGTCCCTGTAACCACTGCATGGCTGGATACCCAGCTGCACAAGCTCAGGCTTCTGAGTTGTCTTACTGCATCTGGGGCCTCCTCCTCCTTAGAGTTCCTCGTCTGTTCAAGGCGCTGTCAAGGAGGTGCTGCAGTATGTTTCTCAACCTTTCACCATAGTATTTATAAACAAACAATGTTAGTTAAAAAAAAAAAAAAAAATGGTGGTCACAATTTAAGAGAATGTAGGGAAACACTAAAATAACAATTACCCAAGAAATACGATAAATCACTACTGTTTTTAAAATTTAAGGAACAAAAAGTAAAATGAAAATATGAATTATTTTATTAATGTGTTATCAAGCAAGTGATTTAGTTCAAAGAAAGAAAAAGGAAGCTAAGTTTTATAATGTACCCACAACATGCCTGGCACTGGGCTTCTGACATAATTTATTCCTCACTGTAATTTGCCCCCCATTTTCACGTGAGAAAGCTGCAGTTTAGTGAGCTCAAGGAACTTACCTAAGGTTGCATGGCTAAGGTTGAACTTACACCTGTCTGACAACTCAACCATACTGGCTTTTCCCATTCTGTTTCCCAGCATAAGGCATTAGATCATAAAAGTGTAAAATTGACAAATGTGTATATTAGAGGGTATGTTAGTATATTTATTCCTCCACTGCATGTCACCGTCTTGCGGTATTTAAATCTGGCAATTTTCACTTGAAGTGATTCTACGTGTGTAATGAGGAAAAGAAAAATGTTGCCACGTATTTTAAGTCCATTATTGTCTTTTTGCAGATGAAGTAAAGAATTTTATTAAAGAACTGAATACCTTTTGCATGGTATAGCTCTGACAATATTGCTATCCTACAATTATATGTTCTAGTTATAGTAAAGGAATACTAGTAAAAAATGTAGAAATAAATCTGTTTTTTTGTCCCTGGAATTTTATAAACTGCATTTGTTTGTCCAATTTAGGAAGCGCTATAGAAATGAAGGGAGTCCTAGCCCTCGTCAGTCACCTAAGCGCCGACGTGAACATTCTCCTGACAGTGATGCCTACAACAGTGGAGATGATAAAAGTAAGCACAATTTATTTTCTGTGTCTCTGTGTTCAGATTCATTTGTAACCATGAGACAATTCTTTGCCCTTAGTACAAACTGGTAAATTAAAATGTTTAAGTATTCTTGCTCTGCTGCCTTTGAATATCTTCTTATGTCACTAAAGTATCTGTGTCAGAAATACACAGTCATTTTAGAAATACACAGTTATTTCATCGAAATGGCACTGTCATTTCCTGCTATTTGTGTAAAACTGTATTTTGAAATTTTTACTAAAATTAGTGCCATTTGTGATTAGTGCCACTTAAAAAATGAAAAATGAGAGATTGGCTTACTGCTGTTTATATACACTGTGCAATGTTTGTTAACTTGGTGAAAGCATGCTTACTTTTATCTTTTGTATAGATGAAAAACATAGACTCTTGAGCCAAGTTGTACTACCTCAAGAAACTCGTTCTCTCAGTCCCTCCCACCTTACAGACGACAGGCAGGGTAGATGGAAAGAGGAGGATCGTAAACCAGAAAGAAAAGAGAGTTCACGGCGTTATGAAGAGCAAGACCTCAAAGAGAAAATTTCTTCTGTAGATAAGCAGAGAGAACTGACAGAAATCATGGAAAGCTCAAGAATGCGTGCACAGGACATTCTAGGACACCACCAGTCTGAAGATCGAGATATATCTGATCGAGCTTATGAAGAAAACAAGAAAAAAGCAAAAATTCAGAAGAAGCCCATTAAGAAAAAGAAAGAGGATGATGTTGGAATAGAGAGGGGTCATGCAGAGATAATATCTGAAGATGGTCAAGTATTTTCACCCAAAAAAGGACAGAAAAAGAAAAGTGTTGAAAAAAAACGTAAAAGATCCAGAGGCGATTCTGATATTTCTGATGAAGAGGCAGTTCAGCAGAGTAAGAAGAAGAAAGGCCCACGGACTCCCCCTATAACAACTAAAGAGGAATTGGTTGAAATTTCCCGTACTAAGGATGGCAGTGTAGGAGATCCTCAGAAAAAAGAAGATACAGCATTCAGTGACTGGTCTGATGAGGATGTGCCTGACCGCACAGAGGCGACAGAACCAGAGCACACTGCCAACGCTGCTACTCCTACTAGTACTCCTCCTCTGTCTTCTCTTCTTCCTCCTCCTCCTCCTCTGGCTACTGCCACTGCTGCTTTTGCCACTGCTAATACTGTTGCTGCCATCACCTTTACCACGTCTGCCACCACCATTTCCACTACTTTCACCAATGAAGAATCGCATAGAAAGTGTCACAGAGCACGAGTGGAGAAAGTAGAGGCACCTCATGTTACTGTAGAAGATGCACCACATCGCAAGCCAGTGGATCAGAAGAGGAGTAGCAGCCTCGGGAGCAATCGGAGTAATCGTAGTCATACATCTGGTCGCCTCCGCTCCCCGTCCAACGACTCTGCCCATCGAAGTGGAGATGACCAAAGTGCTCGAAAGAGAGTACTGCATAGTAGCTCAAGAGATAGAGAAAAAACCAAGAACCTGGAAATGACAGGAGAGAGGAAATCTAGGATTGATCAGTTAAAGCGTGGAGAACCTAGTCGAAGCACTTCTTCAGGTAATAAAATTTAATTTTGATATAACCAGTGTTTCCTATGGTAGTATAATTTCTACAAATTATATTTCTAAACTAATTCTAAATTGGTTACATTATATGCTGCCTTAAATTTTATGGAACTTAGCAAAAAAACTTAGCTGTCCCATCAAAATAGTTTGTCTCATTATTTGCAATAGTTATGTTCTATAAATTTGCCTCAAACACTGAATTAATAAATGGTAAGTCATTACCCCTAGAGGAAATACAGGGTTAGGTTCCTGTGAGCCTCTGGTCACAACATTTTTGTCAGTCGATCAATATATAACCTTGCTTTATGTGTATTTCTGTTTAAAGATACCTTATTTATTATATTTATAGCCACGGAGAATTTAACATTTTCCTGATCCTGGGTAACGTGTCCATAAATTTCTTTAACTTTCAGCCTTACAACGTGCGGTTCATATGCTTTTTTTTTAAAAAAAAAAATCAGTTGTCATCTCATGAATCCACAAATTTAGCTGTTTTTTTATCTTTTCCATAGCTTCATCGTGCACTATAGATGTTACTTCAGCACTGTCTTAGTTATCTAGTGCTGCTATAACAGAAATACCACAAGTGAATGACTTTAACACAGAAATTTATTTTCTCACAGTTTAGAAGTCTGAATTCAGGGTACCAGCTCCAGGAGAAGGCTTTCTTTCTCTGTCAGCTCTAGGGGAAGGTCCTTGTCATCAATCTTCCCCCGGTTTAGGAACTTCTCAGTGCAGGGACCTCGCGTCCAAAGGATGCGCTCCGCTCCCAGCTCTTGTTTCTTGGTGGTAGGAGGTCCCTCTCCTCTCTGCTCAGTTCTCTCTTTTATATCTAAGAGATTGACTCAAGATACAACCTAAAGAGTCCTGCCTCATTAACATAACTGCCTCTAATCCTGCCTCATTAACATTATAGAGGTTAGGATTTACAGCACATAGGATAATCACATCAGATGACAAAATGTTGGACAGCCACATAATACTGGGAATCATGGCCTAGCCAAGTTGTTTTTTTTTTTGTTGTTGTTGGCTTCTCCAGTATTGTGTTCTATCTTACACTTCCCCAAAGTTATCACTTATCTATTGTCTATTTAGTATTTTTCCACCCCCACCTCTCCCCTCCCGTGTAACCATCAAAGATTGTTTCTTTTTTTGTGTAAACCTTTTCATGGGTTTTTATAATAGTGGTTTCCTACGATATTTGCCCTTTTGTGATTGACTTATTTCATTCAGCATAGTGCCCTCCAGATTCATCCATGTTGTGAGATGCTTCGTAGATTCATCATTGTTCTTTATCGTTGTGTAGTACTCTATTGTGTGTATGTACCATAATTTGTTTATCCATTCATGTGTTGATAGGCACCTAGGTTGTTTCCATCTTTATGCTATTGTGAACAGTGCTGCAGTGAACATGGGTGTGCATATGTCTATTCGTGTGACAGCTCTTATTTCTCTAGGATATATTCGTATGAGTGGGATAGCTGGATTGTATGGTATTTCTATTTCTGGCTTTCTAAGGAATCGCCATATTGTTTGCTAAAATGGTTGTATTATTTTGCATTCCCACTAGCAGTGCATAAGAGTTCCAGTCTCCCTGCAGCCTCTCCAGCATTTTTTATTTTCTGTTTTTGATTTGTGCCAGTAATGATAGGGGTGATATGCTATCTCATTGTGGTTTTAATTTGCATTTCTCTAATGGCTAGTGACCACAAGCATTTCCCCATGTGGCTGTTAACCGCTTGACTGTCTTCTTTGGTGAAGTGTCTATTCATTTCCTTTGCCCATTTTTTAATTGGATTATTTGTCTTTTTGTTGTAGAGGTGTTGGATTTTCCTGATTTTAGAGATTAGACCTTAGTTGGATTTGTCATAGCCAAAAAAGTTTTTCCCAGTCCGTAGGTTCTCTTTTTACTCTTTTGGTGAAGTATTTTGATGAACATAAGTGTTTAATTTTTAGAAGATCCCCATTATCTAACTTATCTTCTAGAGTTTGTGTGTTGTTAGTTATGGTTGGTATCCTGTTTATGCCATGTATTAGGGCCTCTAGCGTTGATCCTGTTTTTTTTTTTTTTCCTGTGATCTTTATGGTTTTTGGTTTTATATTTAAGTTTTTAATCCATTTTGAATTAGTTTTTGTGTAGGGTATAAAGTAAAAAGTGTGGGTCCTGTTTCATTTTTTTGCAGATGGACATCCAGTTTTGCCAGCACCATTTGTTAAAAAGACTGTTTTTTCCCCATTTGATGGACTTTGGGCCCTTGTCGAAGACCAGGTGACCGTAGGTGGATGGATTTACATCTAGTTTCTAATTCTGTTCTATTGGTCAATGTATCTTTCGTTGTACGGGTACCAGGCTGTTTTGACTACTGTATGGTAGGTTCTGAGGTCAGGTAATATGAGTCCTACTTCATTCTTTTTCTTCAATAGTGCTTTACTTATCCGGGGCTTCTTCCCTTTCCATATAAAGTTAAAGAGTAGTTTTTCCATCTCTTTAAAGAATGTTGTTGGTACAGGGCTTTTTTTTTGTTGGGAGTTGTTTTTAATTCCTTTTTCGGTCTCTTCTCTTGTTATGGGTCTCTTCAGATTTTCAACATCATTTTGTGTTAGTTTGGATATATAGTGTGTTTCTAGAAATTTGTCCGTTTCCTCTAGGTTTTCAAATTTGTTGGAGTATAGTTTTTCATAGTACTCTGTTATGATCCTTTTTATTTCATTTGGGTCTGTTGTAATGTTCCCCATTTCATTTCTTATTTGGGTTATTTGCATCCTCTCCTGTTTTTCTTTGTCAGTTTGGCCAATGGTTTGTCGATTTTGTTGATCCTTTCAAAGAACCAACTTTTGGTTTTATTGGTTCTGGTGTCTTTCTGTTCTCTATTTCATTTATTTCTGCTCTGATATTTATTATTTCCTTTCTTCTGGTGGCTGTGGGCTTCTTTTGCTGTTCTCTTTCAATTTGTTCAAATTGCATAGCTAATATTTTGATTTTGTCCCTTTCTTGTTTTTTGGTATGTGCATCTGTTGGTATAAATTTACCTCTGAGCACTGCCTTTGCTGTGTCCCAGAGGTTTTGATATGATGTATTTTCATTCTCGTTTGATTCTAGGAATTTTTTGATTCCATCTTTGATTTCTTCTATTACCCAGTAGTTTGTAAGCAGGGTGTTACTCAGTTTTCATGTAGTAGATTTTTTTTCCTTGCTCTTCCTGTTGTTAATTTCTACTTCGATGGCATTGTGATCAGAGAAGACACTGTGTGTTATCCCAGTGTTTTGGATTTTGTTGAGGATTGCTTTGTGGCCTAAGATGTGGTCTGTTCTGGAGAACATTCCATGTGCATTGGAAAAGAATGTGTACTTTGCAGCTGTTGAGTAGGATGTTCTATATATGTCCATGAGGTCAAGTTGGCTGATTGTGACGGCCTAGCCAAGTTGATACACAATTTTGGGGGACACAATTCAATCTATAATAAGCGCTTTCCAGAGCAGCTTCATGTACAGATTGGTGAATCTCCTCTTCCTTTTTCTAAATGTACCATGTTGTTGATTCAGTCACATTAAACTTAAGCCAACAGCACTATAACTCATGCTTCAACAAAATTATCTAACACACTTGTTTTATCTGTAAGGCACTTCACAGTCTTTTCGCACATAGCAACACTAGACGGTGCTTCCTCACTATACTTGGGGTCAATTTTAAATAGCAGAATCACCAACAGAATGCACAGACATGTGAAAAACATGGCAGTAACTAGACTGCAAAAAGAACACTTGTTTACAGTGCGAGAAGGCAGAGCTTTGCCTTGTTTGACCTCAGCTGGGAACGTGTGTGCTGAGTGACTCAAATTTTTCACTGCTCCAAGTATGTCTACTGTGACCATGAAAGCACCATCAGTGTTGATTTTTGGGGTTACAGCTAAATTTTAGCAAGTAGGTGACTTCCCAGATATGGAGTCCACAAATAATAAGGATTGACTGTATTACCTGTTATCACATTAATACTAACATTACAATAGAAGAACATTCAACATTATCATAACTCAAAAAAAAAAAAAAAACCCATTGCCATCAAGTGGATTCCAACTCATAGCGAGTAAATATGCCCAATTGCATTTCCAAGGCATCTTTATGGAAGCTGACTACCACATCTTTCTCCTGTGGAGTGGATGGTAGGTTCGAACTGCTCGCCTTCTGGCTAGCAGCTGAGTGCTTTAACCACTGCACAACCAGACCTCCGTAATATTGTAATAAACCAGAAAATCAAACCCGTTGCCTTTGTGTCAATTGCAACTCATAGTGACCCTATATGACAGAGTAGAATTTCCCCATAGGGTTTCCAAGGGGCGCCTGGTGGATTTGAGCTGCTGACCTTTTGGTTAGCAGCCAAACTCTTAACCGCTACACCACCAGGGTTTCCAACTGTATAATTAAAAAAAGAAAAACCAAACCCATTGCCGTCAAGTCGATTCCAACTCATAGCGACCCTATAGGACAGAATAGAACTGCCTCGTAGAGTTTCCAAGGGGCATCTGGTGGATTCGAACTGCCAACCTTCTGGTTAGCAGCTGTAGCACTTAACCACTTTGCCAGCAGGGTAGCGTATAATAAAGGTACGTTAGTCAGTTTTTATATCAAGATTTTAGTAGTAAGTGTTGGTGAAGGCCTTTATGTATTCAGGTCCCTTATTGAAGCCTAAAATTTTACCTTCCTGCTGTTCTTCCTGGAGCCAATGCTCTCTCTCTCTCTTTTTTTTTTTTATGGTAAAAATATGTATAACAAAACATGCCAGTTCAACAGTTTTTACATGTGTAATTCAGAGACATTGGTTATATTCATCATATTGTGTAACTATATTATTTCACGAAGTCGGTGCCCCTTAAGCACTTCCCCCCTCCCACCCTTGGTAACCACTAATAAGCATTGGTCTGTACACATTGGCTTGTTTCATATAAGCAGAATCAGACAGTATCTCTCCTTTTGTGACTGACTTAATTTACTCAATATAATGTTTCCATGTTGTAGCATGTATCAGGACTTCATTTCTCTTTATGGCTGAGTCATATTCCATTGTATACACATTTTGTTTATCCATTCATCTTTTGATAGATGTTTGAGTTGTTTCTTCCTTTTGACTATTGTAAATAGCGTTGCGGTAAACATTGTATACTGGTTTCTGTTTGCGTTCCAGCTTTCAGTTCTTTTGGATATTTACCTAAGATTGGGATTGCTGGTTAAACATAGAACTTTCTGAGGAACTGCCAGGCTTTTCCACAGCGCCTATACCATTTTGCATTCCCACCAGCAATGAACGAAGGTTCCGATTTCTCCACATCTTCACCAACACCTGTTATTTTCTGTTTTGGTTTTTTTTTTTTAAATCAGCTATTTTAGTGGTGGTGAAACCAAAACAAACCAAACCTGTTACCATTGTGTCAGTTCCAACTCACAGCGACCCTTTAGAAAAGAGTAGAACTGCCCCATAGGGTTTCCAAGGAGTGGTGGTAGATTCGAACTGCCGACCTTTTGGTTAGCAGCCAAACTCTTTTGTTTTGTAATGGTTACAGCCAAGAAACCCTATGGAGCAGTTCTACTCTGTAACACTTGGGGTTGCTATGAGTTGGAATCGACTTGATGGGAGTTATTTTTTCAATAGTATGTTTTGAAATCAGGAAGTGTGAGTCCTCCTACTTCGTTCTTCCTTTTCAAGATTGCTTTGATTATTTGGGTCCCCTTGCCATTCCATGTAACCTTTTGGAATGGCATTTCCATTTCTGAAAAGAAGGCTGTTGGAATTTTTATGAGAATTACATTCAATTAATGCTGTCTCTTTAGATCACAGAAAGGTAGGGGGAGAGGGAGAGAACAAATAATAACATGATCAGTAACTATTTTATGTACTTATTTCTTTGAAGTTATTTTGTGGTTATAGTGTGGGAATAGGCCAAAAACACATGGTTTTGACATACTTTAATTGAAAGAAGTTAAATTTTCTTGAAATGAGATATTTGGATAGCTGGGAATAAATACAGAAAAAGAGAAATCATAAATTTTAGAGGACCTAAATATGAAGCATTTTATTTCTATTTTAATTAGATATTAACTCTTTGCATATGGTATATTTATTTCAGATCGCCAGGATTCAAGAAGCCATAGTTCAAGAAGAAGTTCTCCGGAGTCAGACCGACAGGTCCATTCAAGATCCGGGTCATTTGATAGCAGAGATCGGCTTCAAGAACGTGATAGATATGAACATGATAGAGACCGGGAGAGAGAGAGGAGAGATACGAGGCAGAGAGAGTGGGACCGAGATGCTGATAAAGATTGGACACGGAACAGGGACCGAGATAGATTGCGGGAGCGAGAGAGAGAACGAGACAAAAGGAGAGAGTTAGACAGAGAAAGAGAGAGACTAATTCCAGATTGTACTGAAAGGGATAGGGACAGAGACAGAACTTTTGAGAATTCTTTCCAAATAGAGAGTGTAAAACGCAGTGAAACAAAACTGGAAAGTGAGCATGAAAGAGACCTAGAAGGTGCTTCTCGAGACTCTACAGCTTTTGATAAAGAAAGAATGGATAAAGATCTGGGATCCGTGCAGGGATTTGAAGATATAAATAAATCTGAGAGAACTGAGAGTGTAGAAGGTGAGTGCTACTTCCTTTTGTCTGTTATACTGCTCCATTCCTTTTTAGAATAAAATTCTCATTCTTTTAAAACATTCTTACATCTCTTGAGTATCTAACTAGGTATTCCAGTATGCTGCTCTGATATACATCTCTCCAGTCCTTGCCTTGACAAAACATTTTTACTTCAGCTTTTTTCAGTTATATTTTCATCTCAATTTTGAGTATAAATAGCGTCAAATCATGAGCCGTGGTATTAATAGAGGTACAACCTTGGTGTATAATTGAATATAATTGAACTAATTATTATAATAGCCCTACTTGTGATTGGAGTCAGTGTCTCTCATCCCTAAAATATGTCATTTGCCGGTTGTGACCGCAGATAATATAGCATAGAAATTTATGTGATAGAAAAATTTCATTCACTTAAAGTAGGAAAATGAGTTAGTGAACTTGAAAACTTAAAAATCCCAGTATATGTATTTATGTTTATGTGTATATTTGTATAAAGACAGTATTAAAATTGGTTACCTTGGAGGGGGATTGGTGATGTTGTGTTGTTGTTGTTGTTAGTTGCCCTCGAATCGATTCTGACTCATGGCAGCCCCACGTGTGCAGAGTAGAATGGCTCCATAGGGTTTTCAAGGCTGTGACCTTTCAGAAGTAGATCGCCAGTCCTGTCTGTCAAGACCCCTCTTGGTGGGTTCAGAAGGCCAACCTTTCAGCTAGTAGTCAAGTACTTACCTGTTAACACCACCGAGATGGTATGGGCAGAATTATTATATTACATAATTATTATTATAGAATTTGATAGAATAGAAAATTATCAGAATGGCTAAAAATATTTCATAGTTTCTTATGTTTTATTTGCTGTAAACTTACACCTGCTGCTATCCATAAGATTTTCACAGGCCAATCCTTTTTGGCAGTAGATCTCCACATCTTTCTTCCTAGTCTGCCTTAGTCTAGAAGCTCTTCTGAAACCTATCCACCGTGGGTGACCCTGCTGGTATTTGAAATATCAGTGGCATAGACTCTAGCAACATACAAACCACCACAGTACAACAAACTAAATGAAGAACAAATCTGTCTTGGAAGAAGTAGAGACAGAATGCTCCTTAGAATTAAGAATGGCAAGACCTCATCTCATGTACCTTGGGCATGTTATCAGGAGGGACCAGTCCCTGAAGGACATCATGCTTGGTATAGTAGAATGTTAGCGAAAAAGAGGAAGACCCTCAATGAGGAACCAACTCAGTGGCACTTAACAACAACAGCAACAACAACAACAAAATTATACCTATAAAGCGTAACTTTGCATTTTGAAAACTTGTTCTATAGCCTCAGTAAAGTTTATGGATAACTAATGACTAGAAATATTAAGCATATTTTGTAGTTTTGGGATTATTTAAATGCACAACTAACTCACCCGGAGACAAGCTTGGCATAGGTGATTGAGAAAAGTTGGTAAAGTAAAGAGATAGAACATACACTAGTGGAACTAGCAAAGATATCTTGAATTGTATTACAACATTCTGAAAATTATATTTAGTATTTAAAGGAAAATATTGGGATAGGGAAGAGAAGTTGGGAGGTGGAGGAAGAATTAATGGCACCTCTGCATTTTTATTTCACTGATTTTCGTATCATGTATTATTATGGGCTAAGATTTAAGCTTAAAATAAATCTTATTAAGTTCATAAGATTTTTTAATGAGTTTATTTAAGCTAAGAAGTTACTGTCGCCTTCTAAAATTAGTAGATTTGTCTGGATTTACTTAAAGATTTTTTAGTACAAATTAATACAACATATGTAATTAACATTAATATATTAGTAGTAGCTTTTATTTCTCATATTTTAATTATAATCTTATAACCTATTCTGTTGCTGTCCATATTATGTTTTTGCATTAAAACCAAATTTAATAAATTTTATCTTTTCAGTTTTCAAATTATCAAATGTTTCAATAATAAAGAAAAATAGTTTTCTAATGAAAAAATGCTTTTCAGGCTTTCCATTGTGCACAGCCTCTATGTCTTTGACTTGACTAAACATCTCTTCACTTGGAAGTTCTCTTTGATGTGCAATCAGTTTCTCTGTTTAGCAGGAGATGACGAATCCAAGTTAGATGATGCACATTCACTAGGGTCTGGGGCTGGAGAAGGATATGAGCCAATCAGTGATGATGAACTAGATGAAATTCTGGCAGGTGATGCTGAAAAGAGGGAGGATCAACAAGATGAAGAGAAGATGCCAGGTAATCATTTGCGGAGGTGATAGAACATAAAGATTATTTGATTCATGATATTAAGGTTTTCTCTGTAAGAATTGATGTAAGGCAGTTAGAATTCTCCTCGTATTTTAATTAAGGTTGCAAGTCCAATAAAATGAAAATTACAGTCCATATATCCTTCTCATTTTCAACTCAGTGAGGGAAGGTAAACATTGCCTATGAATTAGAAAGGGACTCATTTATAATAGTGAAATTTCAAGATGCCCTTTCCAGAATTTAAGATTCATATTATGTGACTTGAAATCTAACCAAATGTTGATTGCCAAGCAGTGTTCTAGATGGTAGATTATATGATACAGAGCTTCACGACTATGGTGCTACAACTTTTTAAATGACCATTTAAAAATTTACAATAGTTGAAATATTTGAACACTGTTTATATACCCCTTTCTGTCAGGTTTCTAAATTCAGTAATTAGTATTTTGACTTATAGTACTTTTTGCCTTGCCAAAGAGCTCACTCTAGTGACTATACCATGAAGCAACACCCCTTGATGGTCCTGTTGAATCATCTCAGTCTGATTGTTACTAACAATTTCTTATTTATCCTTAGTGAGGGTCTTTGCTTTGTCTGGGTATGTAAAATATTAACTTTTTATTTTGATTTAATTAGCACTTAGAGTTCACAGTTTTTTCTACTCATGTAGAAGATATGTCTGATTGTTATCTTTAATAATTATCTGATATTCGGTATTCCTAAATAGAACGTTATTTTGTTAATTTCCTCAATTACTCCTTCTTGATGGGTGGATTATTTGGTCTCAATATTGATAAAATTTGATAATCATTTGTTTTTAGAAAGTAAAACGTGTGTGTGTGTGCACGCTTGCAAACTAAATACACTCTTAGATTTGACCCTTCAAAGAATTCTAGTGCCAAGTTTCAAAACATCAGATCAAATCTTAGTGAAATGATGTTTTTTCTCGTGCGATCTCTCATGTGATTTAAATGATTATTTGTAGGGTGGATTTTTTTGTTTTTTGTTTACTTGTCTGTTTTGGTGGGTAGATTGTTTTTTATTTGTAAGGGTTTAAATTCTGAATGTTAGTGTTTATGGAAAAGCTTTCAATTTAAGATGATGACATTTGAGTTTAAAGTACTTGTTATTTAATACTTTCTGTATTTTGTCTTGATATATATTTATCTATAGATAACAAAAATGCTATTTCATGGTATTAAAAAATTCTATCCTTTAACTTTTTGCAGATCCGTTAGACGTGATAGATGTGGATTGGTCTGGTCTTATGCCAAAACATCCAAAAGAACCACGAGAGCCTGGGGCTGCACTCTTAAAATTCACACCTGGAGCTGTTATGCTGAGAGTTGGGATTTCTAAAAAATTAGCAGGTTCTGAACTTTTTACCAAAGTCAGAGAAACATGTCAGAGACTTTTAGAAAAACCCAAAGGTAATTCCACTTCACTTTGCATAACGTCTGCTGTCACTATTAAGATGACTTTGGAAAGGACTCTGTTGTGTTCTTATGTAGCATAATATAGGAACTTTTTTTTTTTAAGGAATCATTTCTATTCGTTATTTAATCCTCAACTTCAAAATTAGTTTTTTAAAACTTATTTTGAAAAGAAATTTAAACTCACAGAAAGGTTGCAATAGTACAGTGAACTTCTGTATCAAAATTACTTTTTAACAGATAGTAAGTTCAAATGCTGAAGTGCTTAGATAATGCTTTACCCAAAACTAAATGAAGCAGAACTTGGAAAACTGGACTAGATATTTTTCGTATCTCAGCAAAGTGGGTGTCTTAGCACCTCTCCCCCTGGGAAATGGGGAATTATACTCAAATGCAGATGTATAGATTGAGTTTTTTAAAAGGTGGTTAAGAACTTGGTCTCTGGGGCCAGACGGTCTGGATTCCAATAGGACACACCACGTACTTGGTATTAGTAGCTCATATATTCTCCTTCTAGCCTCCTCCCCACTCCCCACCGTCACCCTGGATTCTGTTTTCTGGTGCCTGCCTTATTTTGTTTTGGCAGCTTATTAATACTTTTGTTAATGGAGAAGGGCCTGGAGTAGTGGGTGGTGAAAAGAAGAAAAAGGAGGTAAAAGATGAAAACAATAGCATTTTTTAACAATTTTTTGTCATTTCCCTGAGAGTAAAAAAAAAAGTTTGGTTAAAAGAATTAAGTTTTTTACTAAAATGAAATTGCAAAAAAAAAAAAAATGATTCATGCATTTCATGAATCTGTGCCGTCTTCTCACCTGTTAGCACAAGCAGTAAAACTTTTGATTTTAATACGGCCCAATAAGCATAGAGTGTGTATATGAAACATATAAATGATAATTATGAATGTGTGTTAACCTGAAAAGTGACCAAAGATTTGGATTCTTGCCCTCATTCTTTCTGCCTTGTTTGGTTGGTTCTGTGACCTTCAGCAAGGAATTCCAGTGGGTCTCAATTTCATTTGTAAAATGATGGAGTAAAACCTCTGAGGTCTTGTTCACGTCTAAAGCTGTTTGCTCCTGCGGCTTTTGTTAATAGCATTTTGAGTTAAAGTCTAGCTTGACTAACTGTGAAATGCAGTTTGGCCTTGACTTATTGATGACTTACCTAAAGAAAATACACATCTGTAAAAGGGTTTGATTGTTGTTTATCAGTCAGGCCTCTCCAGTTTTTCGCTACTGTCATAGCTTTTTAGGAAACTAATGTGTAATGTTGAATGTAAGTTTCCTAAGGAATAGGATTTTATTTTGATTACGGCTATATCTGCTATTCAATTATCTATTCTTACTAATTATGCTATTGTCTAGAACAGTGCCTGACACACAATAGGTATTCAATAACTAATTTCTGAAGTAATTGATACTGATGTTTCTGTTCCATTTGGTCTAATCTAGTTGCCCCAGCACTGGAGAGATTATCCCTACCACCACCTTGTATATAATTAAAAAAGAAAAATAAAACAAAAAGAACAAGAAAGGCTTTAAAATACAAAACTGAAGTATATGTTGTTGTTAGGTGATGCCGTGAGTCGGTTCTAACTCAGCAACCCCATGTACAACAGAACACTTCCCAGTCCTGCTCCATCCTCACAATCATTGCTGTGTTTGAGCCAATTGCTGCAACCACTGTGTCAGTCTATCTTGTCGAGGATCTTCCTCTCTTTCGCTGACCTCCTCCCTTACCAAGCATGATGTCCTTCTCCAGGGAATTCTCCCTCCTGATAACATGTCCGAAGTACGTGAGACAAAGTCTCACCATCCTCGCTTCCAGAGAGCACTCAGGCTGTATTTCACTTGCTCATTCTTTCGGCGGTCCATGGTATATTCGGTATTCTTCGCCAACACCATAATTCAAACGCATCAATTCTTCTTCCGTCTTCCTTATTCATTGTCTAGCTTTCACATGCGTATGAGGCGATTGACAACACCATGGCTTGGGTCAGGCACACCTTAGTAGTCAAAGTGACATCTTTGCTTTTCAACACTTTAAAAAGGTCTTTGGCAGCAGATTTGCCCAGTGCAATATGTTGTTTGATCTCTTGATTGCTGCTTCCATGGATGTCATTGTGGTTCAAAGTAAAATGAATCCCTTGACAGCTTCATTCTTTTCTTGGTTTATCGTGATGTTGTTTATTGGTCCAGTTGTGAGGATTTTTGTTCTTTATGTTGAGGTGTAATCCATACTGAAGGCTTAGTCTTTGATCTTCATCAGTAAGTGCTTCAAGTCCTCTTTGCTTTCAGCAAGCAATGTTGTGCCATTGGCTTGTCGCAGGTTTGTTAATGAGTCATCCACCAACCCTAATGGCCCATTCTTCTTCCTATAGTCCAGCTTCTTGGATTATTTGCTCAGCATACAGTTTGAATAGGTATGATGAAAGGATACAACCTTGATGCACATCTTTCCTGACTTTAAACCATGCAGTATCCCCTTGTTCTGTTTGAATGACTGCCTCTTGATCCATGTACAGATTCCTCATGTGCACAATTAAATGTTCTGGAATTCCCATTCTCTGCGATGTTATCCATATTTTGTTACGATCCACACAGTCAAGTGCCTTAGCATAGTCAATAAAACTATTGACTATGGATCCATCTGACATCAGCAGTAGTATCCTTGGTTCCACGTGCTGTTATAAATCCGGCTTGAATTTCTGGCAGTTCCCTGTCGATATACTGCTGCAGCCACTTTTGAATGATCTTCAGCAAAATTTTGCCAGCATGTGATATTAATGATATTGTTTGATAATTTCCACATTCAGTTGGATCACCTTTCTTGGGACTAGTCATGAATATGGATCTCTTCCAGTCAGTTGGCCAGGTAGCTGTCTTCCAAAGTTCTTAGCATAGACAAGTGAGCACTTCAGTGCTGCATCCGTTTGTTGAAAACATCTCAGTTGGTATTCCATCAATTTCCAGAGTCTTGTTTTTCGCCAGTGCCTTCAGTGCAGCTTGGACCTCTTCCTTCAGTACCATCGGTTCCTGCTCATATGCTACCTCCTGAAATGGTTGAATGTTGACCATTTTTTTTGGTACAGTGACTCTATGTATCCCTTCCATCTTCTTTTGATGTTTCCTGCATTGTTTAATATTTTCCCCATAGAATCCTTCAGTATTGCAACTCGAGGCTTGAATCTTCTCATCAATTCTTTTAGCTTGAGAAATACCATGCATGTTCTTCCCTTTTGGTTTTTTAACTCCAAGTCTTTGCACATTTCGTTATAATACATTAGTCGTCTTGAGCCACCCTTTGAAATCTCCTCTTCAGCTCTTTTACTTCTTCATTTCTTCCTTTAGCTTTAGAGCAAGTTTCAGAGTCTCTTCTGACATCCGTTTCAGTCTTTTCTTTCTTTCCTGTTTTTTTAAGGAGCTCTTGCTTTCTTCATGTATGATGTCCTTGATGTCATTCCACAACTGTTCTGGTCTTGGGTCAATAGTGTTCAGTGCATCAAATTTGTTCTTGAGATGGTCTCTAAATTCAGGTGGGATATACTCAAAGTCGTATTTTGGTTCCGGTGGTCTTGTTTTAATTTTCTTCAGCTTTAACGTAACTTTGCATAAGAGTAATTGATGGTCTGATCCCCAGCCTGCCCCTGACCTTGTTCTGACTGATGATATTGAGTTCTCCATTATCTCTTTCCACAGATGTAGTCAGCTTGTTTCCTGTGTTTTCCATCTGGTGAGGTCCACGTGAATAGTCGACATTTATGTTGGTGAAAAATGGTATTTGCAGTGAAGAAGTTGTTGGTCTTGCAGAATTCTATTGTTAGATCTCCTGTGTCATTTCTGTCACCAAGACCATATTTTCCAACTACAGATCCTTCTTTTTTGTTTCCAACTTTCACATTCCAATCAGCAGTAATTATCAGTGCATCTTGATTGCATGTTTGATCAATTTTTGGACAGCAGAAGTTGCTAAAAATCTTCAGTTTCCTCATCTTCAGCATTAGTAGTTGGTGCGTAAATTTGAATTATAGTCGCATTAACTTGTCTTGTACGCACATGGATAGTGTCCTATCACTGACAGCATTGTACTTCAGGATGAATCTTGAAATGCTGTTTTTGATGATGAGTGCAACCCCATTCCTCTTCAAGTTGTCATTCTTGGCATAGTAGACCATATGATTGTCCAATTCAGAATGAACAATACCAGTCAATTTCAGCTCACTGATGCCTAGGATATCGATCTTTATGCATTCAATTTTATTTTTGACAACTTCCAGTTTTCCTTGATTCGTACTTCATACATTCCATGTTCCGATTATTAATGGATGTTTGCAGCTATTTCCTCTCATCTTGAGTTGTACAGCCTCAGCAAATGAAGGTCATGAAAGCTTGAGTCCATCCATTGTCATTAAAGTTGACTCTACTTTGCTGAGACAGCTCTTTCCTAGTCGTATTTTGAGTCCCCTTGGACCTGAGGGGCTCATCTTCCCACACTGTATCAATGCTCCGCAAGTATTCCATAAGGTTTTCAATGACCATTTTTTTTAAAGAAGTATACTGCCATTTCCTTCTTTCTAGTTGTAATTCTTAGTTTGGAAGGTCAGCTGAAACCTATTCACAATGGGTGACCCTGCTGGTATTTGAAATACCAGTGGCATAGCTTCCAGCATCACAGCAACACGCAAGCCACCACAGTATGAGAAACTGACATGCGTGGTGGTTAGGTATATTGCTTTTTCTAGGTTTTCTGATTGCGATATGGTTAAGTTCTTCTGAGCTAAACTTTTTAGATATTTTGGTGTGTTTGCTTTACTTGTATTTAAAATCTAAAAAACCAAACCCATTCTGCCATCTAGTCGATTCCGACTCATAGCGACCCTTGTGTTTAAGTATGTGTTTAGTCTTAAACCATTGTGCCACCAGGGCTCCTTTCATGTCTCATAGCTACTGAGTATACAAAGTAATTTATAGCAAAAAAGTATCATACTTTTACATCAACTTGATAACTGCAAGATTTTAAGTTTTTTTTTATTATATACATACACTTTTCTTACATTATATACCTGTTGACTAGGTATATGACATGAGATTAGTTTCTTGTTAATTATCTAATCTCACTAGTTATGCTTTGCAGTTCAGAAAGTTGAAATGAAGTATGTAATACAATTCTGTTCATTCTCAGTCAGATGTGTCTGCTTTGTTTTTGCCTGAGTGTTTTTTACTGCTTTCCTTTGTGGGCTTTAACAGGACCTGTTTGAACATGTTTGAATAGAGGCAGTGCCTGGTACCTTTGATACTCTTTGCTGACTCTTAGAATGCTTTGAAGTCACTACTCTTTTCTGTTATTTATGTGGATTACTGGCTGAATCTATTCTGTTTCCACTTCCATTTTGTTTATTTTTAACCAAGTATCTTTATTTTTATAAAATACCTTAATTATTCTTAATTTGTATAAAGTTTAAGTGTTTGCTCTCTACGTTGCATGTTGTAACTTAAGTCTAAGTGAGTTTAATTCCATACATTGTCCCAGATTTTATAGTGACCAAAGCTGGGAGAAAATGTGCAGATTGTCTGATGAACACATAATCACATTTCTGACTTAACTGAATTCTTTAGTGGTCACAGTTTTGAATATTATTACGTTTGATTCTTGCTTTAGAAAAAGTCCTGAAATCTAGAACTTTAAGAAGTAGTTGATAGTAAGCAGTATACTGAATTTTATATCACTGATTCTTAACTTGAACTTTTCTTCTTCTCATAGTCAGTAATTGATGTCTAATTCTCTCAAGTCTTTTTTTTTTAAAAATATATGTATATTTTTTATTGTACTTCAGGTGAAGGTTTACAGAACAAATAGTTTCTCATTAAACAGTAGTACACATATTGTTTTATGACATTGGTTAACAACCCCATGACATGTCAACCCTCTCCCTTGTTGACCTTTTTTTTTTTTTTGGTGAAAATATACATAGCCAAAGATACACCATTTCAAAAATTTCTACATGCACAGTTCAGTGACATTGACTACACTCTTCTCATTGTGCTGCTATTCTCACTTTAGATGAAGGTTTACAGAACAAAATAGTTTCTCATTAAACAGATAGTACACATGTTGCCCTATGGCAATGGTTAACAACCTCACAACACATCAACACTGTCCTTACTCAACCTTAGGTTCCCTATCACCAGTTTTCCTGAACTCTTCTGCCTTCTAGCCCTTGTCCATGGACTGCTGTGCCTCATTAGTCCCATTTTGTTTTATCGGGCTATCCACTACCCGGCTGAACGGTGAACCTCGGAAGTGAGTTCACGACTGAGCTAAAAGGGTGTCTGGGGGCCATACTCTCGGGGTTTCTCCAGTCTCTTTTAGGCCAGTAAAACTGGTCTTTTATGTGTGTGTTAGAATTTTGTTCTACATCCTTCTCTAGCTCTGTCCAAAACCCTCTGTTGTGATCCCAGTCAGAGCAGTCAGTGGTGGTAGCCGGGCACCATCTGGCTGTACTGGACTCAGTCTGGTGGAGGTCTTGGTAGCTGTGGTCCATTACTCCTTTGGGCTAATCTTTTCCTTGTATCCTGTTCTCTTCATTCTCCCTTGCTCCCGGAGGGATGAGACCAGTGGAGTATCTTAGAAGCTGCTCACAGGCTTTTAAGACCCCAGACACTACTCACCAAGGTAGAATGTAGAAACTGTGTTATGACAATTGAGCTAGATGTTCCCTGAGACCATGGTCCCCACAGCCTTCTGCCCAGCAATTCAGTCTCTCAGGGAGTTTGGATGTGTCTGTGGAGCTTCCATGACCTTTCCTTGTACAAGTTGTGCTGGTTTCCCCAGTATTGTGTGCTTGTCTTAACCTTCACTGAAGATACCACTTATCTATTGCCTATTTAGTATTTCCCCCCACCCCTCCCATCCCTGGTAACCAACAAAGATTGTTACTTTTTGTGTGTAAACTTTTTCATGGGTATTACAATAGAGGTCTCATACAATATTTGTCCTTTTGTGATTGACTTATTTCACTCAGCATAATGTCTTCCAGTTTCATCCATGTTATGAGATGCTTCACAGATTCATTGTTGTTCTTTCTCGTTGCATAGTACTCCATTGTGTGTATGTACCATAGTTTGTTTATTCATTCATCTGCTGATGGGCATCTAGGTTGTTTCCATCGTTTTGCTATTGTGAACAATGCTGCCGTGAACATACGTGTGCATATGTCTGTTCGAGTGACAACTCTTATTTCTCTAGGATATATTCCTAGGAGTGGGATTGCTGGATCCTATGGTATTTCTATTTCTATCTTTCTAAGGAAGCGCCATATCATTTTCCAAAATGGTTGTATCATTTTGCGTTCCCACCAGCAGTGCATAAGAGTTCCGATCTCCCCGCAGCCCCTCCAACATTTGTTATTTCCAGTGTTTTTGATTCGTGCAATAATGCCGCGGTGAGATGGCATCTCATTGTGGTTTTAATTTGCGTTTCTCTGATGGCTAGTGATCACGAGCATTTCTCATGTATCTGTTGGCTGCTTGAATGTCTTCTTTGGTGAAGTGTCTGTTCATTTCCTTTGCCCATTTTTTAATAGGGTTATTTGTCTTTTTGTTGTAGAGGTGTTGGATTTTCTTGTAAATTATGCAGATTAGACCTTTGTCTGACTTGTACTGTCCAAAACTTTTTTCCCAGTCTGTAGGTTCTCTTTTTACTCTTTTGGTGAAGTCTTTTAAGAGCATAGGAGTTTGATTTTTAGAAGATACCAGTTATCTAGCTTATCTTCTGGGGTTTGTGTGTTGATGGTTATGGTTTATATCCTGTTAATGCCGTGTATTAGGGTCTGTAGCATTGTTCCTATTTTTTCTTCAATGAACTTTATAGTTTTGGGCCAAGTCTTCTATTTTTGACAGATTTAAAGTGCCTGTCAGAACATTTATTTCATTTAATACTAACAGCATAACTATATGTCAAAGGTCCTTTGCAGGTAATTTGTTACCTTCTGATATTGCCAACTTTAATAAAGTATAGACTTTGTAGAATATTCAGCTAAGCAGTTGGTAATGCTTTCCTATCTTAGGAAAACTTATTTCATATTCATTTTTATTGAAAGATACAGACAGTCTTTTTGAACATGAATTGGGGGCTCTCAATATGGCTGCATTACTACGAAAAGAAGAAAGAGCAAGTCTTCTTAGTAACCTTGGACCGTGTTGTAAAGCATTGTGCTTCAGACGGGATTCTGCAATTCGTAAGCAACTTGTTAAAAATGAAAAGGTACTGTTATTTCCTTGGAAGAAATGTAAAATATTTGTTCAGTAGTATGAATGGTTTATTTTTCATTTGATTGCTTTAAAGTGAGACTAAGATTTTATTTCTGTTTTTATGAGTTTGGTTTCTTAGTTTTTATATATATAAAAGGAAGAAGTCTTAAGATTTTTATTACACTTGTCATTTTACTTCAATAGTATTAATGAATATTTGTTTTGGATAATTATTGGTTATTCAAAACTTGATGTTTACAATTTGAAATACCTGTGTCTTTGAAATACTTGTGAAAACTTGTTTAGGTAAGAAAACGTATTGTAAATTTATTTAAATTGAAGATCAAGAAGAAATTTGCCAGACAGAGTGGGGAGGATATTTATAGGAGTAGTGTTTCTGAGATGTGAAGTTGGAGGAGAGGTAAATAAGTAGTAATGTAAACATTTACTTGAGAAGAGTAAAGAGTAAAGTAAGAGAAACAGAAATGCATCTAGAATTGAAAGATATGATAATGAGAAGTTGAAAACATCGTAGGCTTTTTAAAGTGAAGTAACTGAGATTTTTATTTGGGGATAGGGGAGTAGGAATGGGTAGTGTGACAGAAGAGAGTAGGTCCTAAAAAGTGAGAGAAACATTGACTGAATAAATTACACATATTTATCGCTCTTTGAATATTACTTTAAAATAATTAAAAATTGTTTCTTTTTTACTTCGTTTTAATATGTGTGCCTATGGCATCTTTATTTGACAACTTGATAATGTTTTCATTTTTATTAGCTTTTTTAATTTGGAAAACCTGGAAGTATTTTTGCATTTATAACATTGTTGAAGAAAAAGATATTCATTAAGAAAATTAAATTTCTGCAAAAGAAATGGATGAACTAATCTCCAAAGAATAAAATGATAACTGATAGAAGGAATAGGAGACTTTTAAAAAAATCATATCTTACACTGTATAATCACCAAATTTTTCTTGCACAGAAGCCTGGCTCGAAATTACTTCTGACAGAGTTGCTACAATCATTTTCTCCTTTGCATTCCTATTTCAGTATATGCTGTTATTCTTGTTGTGTGCCACTGAGTTGATTCCGACTCATAGCAATGCTCTACAACAGAGTAGAACTGCCCCATAGAGTTTCCTAGGCTGTAATCTTTATGGCAGCAGGTCACCAGATCTTTTATTCCACGGAGCCTCTGGATGTATACAAACTGCCGACCTTTCAGTTAGCATCTGAGCATTTAACCATTTGCGCCACCAGGGCTCCTTCCATATCAGTATGTACTTCTCTTTATTCTATTGCCCATATCTCCTTCAACCTTTCTCAACTGGAAGTTTCTCTCAGAGAAATAAATCCTAATGCCCTAAGCAGCCATTGTAGGTAATGAATTAACTTCTCTTATGAGTTTAGAATGGTACTAGTTACTACCATCCTTGGTATTGAATTGAAAAATAGTCACTCAGATCGTTTTTTTGAGTTCTGTGGTTCAGGTAAGGAACCCTAGTTGAGAAAGATTGTATTATTTGCAATCTTATCAGAATCCTGTTGTTTTTTTTTTTTTTTCTTCCCATAAAACATTATAATATTCTGTGGTTTCTGCCTTCAATATGCCATAGTGCCCCCTCAAAAATTGTGACAGCCAAAACATCCCAGCAGATTTCCCATTGAGAACTATTGTTCAGAACTGTGTAATCCTTCATTCAGCACAGAGCATAGACCACTAACAGCACCTGGCACATTATAAAAAGTTTATAATGTATATTATAAATATTTTAATAGATGAACCATTTAAAGAAAAGATTGTGAGTTCTGATTACTCAGTGTTAAAAATAACACAAAAACTGAAAGGACACAACTAAAGAAAATTAATTTCAGATGCTAGAAAGCCTCATGAGAAATGCTAAGAAAAAGAAACCAAAAGCCCTCTAAATTATGTATGACTATAAAAGAAAAATAAAGAAGAGGACCATTCATTGGAATAAGTGGCAGACTCTTATCAGATGACAGAAAGAAAGTAGAAAACCACTGAACCTCTATATTGACATCATCTCTCTTTCGGAGAATGATTTTTAAAGTATATAAATTATAGTACCTTATTTCTGTGCAGCTAACTTGCACCTTCTACGTTTGACAACGGCTCCTTCCCCCTACAAGGTATTTTCTTAAGTCCTATTAATGCCAGTTTTTTTTACATGTGGCTGTAAAAAAAAATCAGCATAGCACGCTTAGGAAACCTCACAGAGAGAGTGGTTGGCAAACAAATGTAGGAAGCGCGCATTATTTTCGTAAAAATGCAGTACATATAGAGCAAGATAAAATCCTTTGCTGTTGAGTCGATTTTGAATCAAGCAACCGGATAGGACAGAGTAGAACTGCCCCATAGGGTTTCCAAGGAGTGGCTGGTAAGTTTGAACTGCCAGTCTTTTGGTTAGCAGCCAAGTGCTTAACCACTGCGCCACCAGGGCTCCATAAAGCAGGGTAAGTGAAGGTTATTAAGAGACTACTTAGCTGCTTTGAATGAGTTTAAATCTCATTTTAGTATTATCACATTGAAAGAATGTACAGAAACCTTAACAAACGGAAGGAAATAGTAGCAGAAATCAGTGAAATTGAAAGTAGAAAAATATTAGAGGAAGTCAGTGAAACCAAAAGTTGGCTCTTTAAAAAGATGAATAAAATTGATACTCTATTATCTAGACTGAGAAACGAAAAAATAAAACACAAGTTACTAATATTGGAATAAAAGAGGATATCAGATCACTACAGATACCACAGACCCTCAAAAGATAATGAAGAAATACTATGAACAATTTTACTCATATAAATAAGAGTCTAGATGAAATCAATCAATTTCTGTAAAGCCCCGAACTACCAAAACTTACTCAAGAAATAATAGATAAAACTGAATAAACTTATAATCTATTTTTAAAAAATTGAATTTGTAGTTTAAAACCTGGGAAAGAAATTTCCAGTCCCAAGTAGTTTCACTGGCAAAATCTACCAAACATTTAAATAAGAAATGGCAACAGTTCTACACAATTTCTTCCAGAAAATCTAAGAGGGGGGAATACTTCCCACCTAATTTTATGAGACTAGCATTATTCTGATACCTAAACCAGGCAAAGACATCACAAGAAAAGAAAACTGCAGACCAATTCTCCTGAACATGGCTGCATAAATCCTCAACAAAATATCAGGAAACCAAATCCAGCAATGTGTAAAAAGAATAATACAGCACAATGAAGTGCAGTTTATCCTGAGAATGAAAGGCTAGTTCAGTATTTGAAAATCAATGTAATCTGCCATATTAAGAGACTGAAGAAGAAAAAACACATAATCATATCAGTAGATGCAATACAACATTCCTTCATAGTAATAATAGTAATAGTTCTCAAACTGGAATTATTTATAATAATAAATAAACTCCCTACAGCTGACATTGTACGTAATGGTGAAAGTTTGAATACTTTCCTCCTGAGATCAGGAACAAGGCAAGGATGTCCATGCTCACTACCCCTATTCAGCATCATACTGGAAGATTGGAAAGAAAGAAGTAAAACTGTCTTTATTTGCAGACAACATGATTGTGTAAAAATTTCAAGGAGTTGACAAAAAACTTACACCAAAACTCCTGGAACTAATAAGTGAGTTTAGCAATGTCACAGGGTTAACATACAAAGATCACTTGCATTTCTGTATACTAGCAATGAAACCTGAGAACCTCAATTTATAAAACAATTATGAAATAGCTTTTACAATAGCTCTAAAATTATGAGGACACTTAAGTATAAATCTAACAAAACATGCAAGATCTATATGCTGAAAACTACAAAATTTTGATGGAAAAAAGACCTAAATAAAATGAGAGACATACTGTGTTCATGGATTGAAGACCCAGTGCAGTTAAGACTATAATTCTCCCCATATTGATCTACAGATACAATGCAGCTCTAATAAAATCCCAGCAGTAATTTATGTAGATACAGACAACTTAATTCCAAAATTTACCTGGAAAGTCAAAGGAACTAGAATAGGAAAAACAGTTTTTACAAAAGAAGAATGAAGTTGGAGGACTCGACTGTTCGATTTCAAGACTTACTGTAAGGCTACAGTTTCAAGATAGTGTGGTATTGGTGAAGGAGTAGATACTTAAAACAATGGACAGAGTAGTGTCCAGAAATAGACTCATAGAAATTTGACTCTTGGCAGGGGGGTGAAATTTTGAGCAGTTTGGTTTGTTTTTTAAGTTAAAGTTTTTATTTTGAGGTAATTTAGCTTCATCACTTGGGATGAAGTGATGAACTCTCAAAACGTACAAAAAGAAAACAAGCAACTCAATTTTTAAAAAACGGGTGAAAGTCTTGAAGAGACATTTCACCAAGAGACATATGGACGGTTAATAAATATGTGAAAAGATGTTTAACATGATTAGCCATTAGGGAAATGCAAATTAAAACCACAATGGGATATTTTTACCTACCTATTACAATAGCGAAGACACAAACAACAGAAAGAACTGACATCGTGTTGGTGAGGATACAGAGCAACTGGAACTCTCGTATGTTACTGGTGAGAATGCAAAGTGGTAGAGTCACTTTGAAAAACACTTTGGTCATTTCTTATAATGTTAAGTGTACACTTTACGACCCAGCAGTTCCATCCCTAGGTATTTACCTTAGGAAAGTGACATTCATATGACAGCTTATACACAAATGCTTATAGCAGCTCTGTTCATAATCTCCAAAAACTGGAAACAGTCTCATTGTTTTTCATCAGGTTGATAGATATTCAGACTGTGCCACATCCATACAATAGATTATTAATAAAAGTAACAGATCTGTACACTGAAAAATGTGGATGAGCCCCAAAGGCATTATGCTGAGTGAAAGAAGCTCATCTCAAAAGATTGTATATACTTACAATTCCATTAATAAGACATTTTGGAAAAGGCAAAACTAGCGACAGAGAATGTGTCACCGGTTGCCGTGAGTTAGGGTTCAGGAGAGGGTGTAAATGCAAAGGGGCAGCAGTTTTTTTTTCAGGGTCGGGGGCCGGGTGATGAAACTATCCTGATTGTGGTGGTGGTTACTTGAATCTATTCATGGGTTAAAACTGGTACATTAAAAAAAGTCAATTTTATTCTATCACAATTTATAAAGTAGAATATTTTTTATAAAGAATGCAGATTTGATCAAGGATCATTTATTTTTGAGGATCCTGGAAAATAAGACAAATAGACTATTGGCGTATTAATATATTACCCTTATTGCATTATGCACATTGCTGGAAAACATTTAACAAAATTTTATGACAATAACTGCCCCCAATACGCTAGTGTAGCTTTAAGCTACAATAATAAGCAGTTTTTAATGCAAAGAAGGTAGTAATTCCTCAGTATACCGCATTGATTAGCTGTCTTCTAGAGTATTTGTTCGCTTCTAGAGTCTGTATTTTTGGGATATTAACAGACTGGTAAGGAGTGTAGAATGTTTAACTTACAGAAGAAAAAATTATGAGGAAGGAGTTCATGGAATTGGAAGATTGTCATGTAAAAGATAAGACTGAATTAGAGTGTAGCTCCAGAGAGAAGAGTTTATATTTCAACACAGGGAAGAAATAGTACCATTCAGCAATAGAATGTGCAGTGTGTTTGTTTGTTGTCATTAAAAATGATGAAGTGAAAACTGGGGGTTCAGGGATTGTAGAGGATTCCTATTTCATGGAAGAGGTTAGAATAGGTGCTCTCGAAAGGTTTCTTCTGACAACACTTCCTAATTTTGGTTTTAAACCCAGTGAAGCTAATATCCATCCAGAATTAAGTATTCTAACTTTATGAATTTGTGGACGGCAACAATAATAAAAATAAAGGAAACTAATCAAAATTAGGATTTGATTAGTACCTCTCACAGGTTTTTGTTAAAACTGTAGTCTTATGTTGTCTCAGTAGCCTTGTTTCCTTTTGCTAAAGGTAGTGTAATGTCACTGGTGTAACATTATATTTTTGTTAGAGATTAACCTGCCTGTCTTTCCCACCATGGACTAATAAATGTACGTCTTCTGTTTGTTTTTGTTTTCTCCAAATAGGGCACTGTGAAACAAGCTTACACAAATGCTCCAGTGGTAGACAATGAATTATTACGATTGAGTCTGAGACTATTTAAACGGAAGACTACTTGCCATGCCCCAGGACATGAAAAGACTGAAGATAATAATAAACTTTCACAGTCCAGTATCCAACAGGAAGTGTGTGTGTCTTAAGACTGAAACTTAGTATGACATTTTTGGTACTATCTTCCTTCCACAGTGTGTATTCTGTTTCAAAGTTCTTTGGTTTGATAAGCATCCTTAGTGACAAAGGCAGAAGAGATTTATCAGCCATGCTAAAAGAGTGGAGAAGAACTTTGTTTAAAGACACTAGTTTTGGCTAGCAAGATTTTACATTAATTGTTACAAGTACTTGATACTCGTACAAAATAATGTGAAAGTATCTAGATTTAGTTGTTTGTTCTGCATCTCTTGTTAAAAAAGAAGATTTTGGAAAATGGTTGTCACTGTTGTTCTAGCCTACGAGTATTTTTTATGAAATGGAGCCACTGATTGATGTTCTGGATCGTCCACACAGAAACTACGAAGTTACTCAGACTCACCATGTTCATCACAGCAGCTGCACGCTGTGTGCCGCACTATGTGGCACAGAACATGGAATGCTGGTCTAGCAGGGCATGCTGTGGGCCATGTCCAGCAGCAGGGAGGGAGTCAAAATGCTTTTTTTCCTTTTGAAACTTTTTAAGAAGTACTTAATGGGTTTTTTTTTTTTTTCCCTACATAAATGTGCATCATTACAGTGTATATTGGATGTATTTGGATTGTCTTTTTTTTTTTTTTTTTTCAGAGACTGTCTACTTTTAATTTTAAATAAATGCACCTTCCCTTTCCTTGTTCTAGATTTACTTGCTCTTCATTAATCTTATTCCTGATGTTCTGAAACATTTGTCATCAACATTACATTTCATGCTTTAAATATTTTACTGCTTATGTCACTCTTGCATAGCTGTAAATAATGTGGTAAGAGTTGAGGGTGTACTTCAAATATAGCTCAGTATCCTTGAAACAGATTTTCCTAGTTAAAATTATATAACTATCTTTAAGTATTGTATTTAAATTTGTACTTGGACTTTCCTATTTAATCTGAGCTTTAAAATCCAATCATATTTTTCAGAGCTATAGTCTTTGATATGAAGTGTATTATAGCTGTTAAATATGTAAAAGCCTGTTTTCATCTTCTTCACCCATAAAAATGTTTGATTACATTAAACTGCCTCCAGCCTGTAATATGTAAGACAGATTTGCTTTTTAAAAATTGCAGTGTCCCAGCTTTGATCTATATGTACATATTTAACTAATGAAGTGGACTCTTATAAGGGTTTGAAATTGACTCCACACTACAGATTTTGTGGGCAGGCAGTAATAATAAAAATAAAAGAAACCAATCAAAATTATAATTTGATCAGTACCTCTCACAGGTTTTTGTTAGAACTGTAACCTTATGTTACTTGTCTCAGTAGCCTTGTTTCCTTTTCTCTAAAGGTAGCATAATGTCACTGGTGTAAAGTTTCTGTTCGTTTCAACAAGCATTCATTGTACAGTTAATTTGTACAAGATACTTAACCAGCGAAGGAAGTGGTCTTATTTTCGAATGACTGTGGAAGCATGTATAAGAAAATGGCCAAAAGGGCAAACAACAAAAAAGGAATCGAAGTTTCCTGATGTCCTTTTCTTGGTTTGCCTTTACTAAATGTTTTGAATAAAGAAAAAAAAAAATGCAAAATTCTTTAATGACCCATTAGGAAACTGCTTCCTGACTCTAGTGGATAATACTGTTCCCTGTAGCATAAAGATTTAAGTCTAGAACTTGTAATCCTGGTTCCCAGAATTGTGGAATATGGTCTTCCTTTTTTGCCCACATGCTAGGAAGATTTCATGGAATGAAAATTTTGTAGTCCATTCTGCCATATAGTTAACTCTGGTGCCTTTTTAGTTTTGAATATCTTTTTGTTACATTGTGAAAGAAATTTTTACAGCTGTTCTTTTGTTCACTTGGTCACAGTGTCCGGAGCCTGTGTTCCCAGTGAGAATGTAGTGTTAAGTCTCATGTTTTTTTTTTTGTTTTTTTTTTTTTTAGTTCAGCCATTCTCATTATTACTAACCATACAACTAAAAAGTTCTTCTAAAGCAAATCTTTCTACCAAATTTTTCATAAACTCTCTTGGACCATAATTAAAGTCTCAATTAAACCAGTATTCCTGAAAACATCTTCCAGTCTGTAAATTATTTGCTAGTAGTTAACAGCTCATCTCTCTCATAGCTGGTGGATCAAGCTTGTCCATTTGCCATAATTGCACAGCTCTACCCTAGCTACTGGCAATACGGAGTTGTCTGCATAGAGAAGGGGCAAGAACATGTCTGCATTCCAAAAAAATGAGAGTTAACCATTATAATTAGATAATTGATTCAGCTGTTTTGATTTTTTGGGCAGCTATTCTTACCATTTAGTAAAGAGTTTTACTAACTTAGAATAATAGCTGGATTTGTAGGTTTACCTAAGATGTGTTAAGTATACCTAAGTAGTAACTTAATATGTTGAAAAAATCAGAGTCATCACTTCCCTTTACTCTGATCAGTCATTGCAGGTTGTCTTCTCCATCCTACCCGATAGCTACAACATTAGGATCTTATGACATCCTTATTTACTCGAATGTTTGTGGCATCAGAAACATGTTCAACATTATTTCTAACTGTCCAGTTTTGTAAAGATTAAGGTAGGTAGTATCTGAATTGTTCATGGTACTTGTAAACCTCAAAGAGTTGTCAGCTGAACCTCAGCTTGTTATTTAAAAAGGTCTAATTCAACTTTATTTCACCACCCACTTTCAAAGGGTATTCTCTTTTATGTATTTTCCTAGTTAAACTTAGATAGCTATCTTTCTAAATGCTGTATTTAAATTTGTACTTGGACTTTATTACCATTAAACTATATAATAAACTTGCTTTATTTATTAGTTTTGGGTTGATCTTTCCACTTCAAGTATTTTGAAAATGGCAAAACTGATAAATAAGGGAAGCTTATTATGTATGTAGTGTATAGTTTTATGTTGTCTTGGTGTGCATCTTTGCAGACTTTGTCATTTTGAATAACAGACACATTTTCTGAACTAAAGCTCTTTTGGTTGTGATAGACATACAGTTGGAGTAGCTCAGCAAAGATGGGAAATAAACACACATATGAATAAAATAATTTTAATTGCAATGAAGGAAAAAGCCAGAGGGCTGAGATGGAGAATAATAAAGTGCAGGTTGGGAATGAGGTGCTATTTTAGCCTGATAGTCAGGGAAGGTCTTACGTATATGATGAGATCTAAAACATAAAAAGCAGCTAGCAGGGCAAAGAGTGGGGAAGAGCATTTCAGAGGAATTGGAACATGCAAAAGTTTGAACTAGGAAAACAGCTTTGGTGCATTCCAAGAACTGAAGTACTAGTGTTGCTTCAGCATTAGGGAGGGGGGTGGGAAGGCTGGAGAGGGAGTCTAGAACAGCGTTGTCTTAACAACTCTTTGATGATGGAAATGTTTTATATCCGTATTGTCCAATAATGTATCCACTAACCGCAAGTGACTTTTGAGCATGTGAACGTGGTTAGTGCAACTAAGGGACTGATTTTTTAAAATTTTGTTTAACACTAATTAAAATAACTGTATGTGGGTAGTGGCTACCATTTTGGATGGTGCAATTCTAGGCCTTAGCAAAGCCTTGTGGAATATGGAAGTGTTTCCCAAAGTGGTAAACAAGAGGACCCTTTTTTGTTTTGTTTTATATTTAATGTTACAGTTACTCTCTATGTATGGCAAGTGGTGCTGATTTTTCATTTACTTTGCCAGTATAACATTTCCTTTTAGAATAAATGTAAATTACTAGATTAATTTAGGGCAGGTGGTATAGAAATGGGATAAAATTTAGTGGTGATCGAGTAACTGAAGTTTAGAAAGTACAAGCTATGTATGAAGTTGGGATTTTATTTGAAGGAAAAAATAGAGATAATGATAAAAGATATTCACATCAAAAAAAGGCAAGCAGAAGAGAAAAAAATATAAAACAGGAGTGGCAAATACAAAATACAGATTTAAACCTAAACATATAAATAAAAATAGATTCAGTAAAAGACCAAATGTGTGTGCTGCTTATGAGAGACCTGAAACAGAGGAGATAAAAATTTTGAAAGTAAAAGGATGAAAAAAAGATAAACATCAAAAGAAAGTTACATTAATCAATTATCCCTATGTACTTTGTATTTATTGCCATGGCAGTGTTACCAAGTGATTTTCTAATTCCATCATCTACGTTTATTAAAATTCTACTTTAAGGGAGCATCCCTACCCAAATTCTTTCCCCGTATCAGTGTAAACTCATGGATTCTTATTCTATAGATTGTAGTTTTTTACTATCATCTTGTTGCTCAAATTGTCCAAGATTTTAGACTTGTTCATTTAAATTCTGTGTGTGACAGTCCCAGTATTTAGTGTCACTTCTGGATCTGTTTCTGTTGTATGTTGTTTTTGTTTATTTCTTTTTCATACTGTCTATTCTTAGATCTGGTTATCTTTAATTATGTGCTAAAATTGTAATTGCAAATTGTAGAAAAAGCTTGAGGTATAGGATGCTGTTGTCCTCCTTCAGAAACAAGTTTTGTTTAGGGTCACTGTCAAACCAAGAACACCTAAATATAGTTTCGGGAACTGAGATCTGGGTTACCCAAATTACCTGAGTCTGGGCTGCAGTCTATGCATGGGCACATCTGGCTCACCATCCTTCCCAGGGCTCAGCCCATGGGGTCTGGACCCAAAGTGCAAGCTCTACAAGAGCCTCCATCTTTGGTGGACTCTGTGCTCCAATGTTTCCCACCTTCCCTAAGAGGACATCTCAGCCCCCTTTCCAGATTGTCATATGCTCGTTGGGTAAAATTGGCCTCAGATGCCAGGTTCACTTCTGAATTTCAATCTCCTGAATTTTGGCCATGTTAATCTGCTCTCCAATGTTTAAGCAGATTTTTTTTTTTTTTTTTTTTTTAAGTATTTTGTGCAGCGTCTCTAGTCTAGTTCTCAATGTGAGGGTTAATCTGAATCACCTAGTCTCCTGTTCACAAAAGAGTAAGTTTAAGTGTTTTTATTTTCATTTCATTTATATTTCTCCATTTTATTCCCTATGTCTCTTTCCTGGTTTACAACAGTGTGTAAGTACTTCTTTGCTGAGCTCACGGTTTTTTCCTGCTGTTATCATCACTTCCTTGGCTTCTTGCATTTTGTTTTGTGGACTTTTCTTATGGAGGCAATTGAGTCATTAAATTTTAATATTCATGGTGGAATGTTTTCATCTGTTGCAGAATTTTTCAAGAGGTGAATATCATTTAAGTTTTGCTGATTTTTTCTTACACTTATAGGATCTTTTCATCAATCATGATGGTCCCCTTAATTACTTGGTATTGAATGATTTGGTGTACCACTGTGTACAGGAAATATGGGATTGGGGTCAGGGACAGGAAAGATGTCGTAGCCTTCCAGGCTTCACAGTCATTCATATTCTGCTGATGCCAGAGGCAAGCAGCCTCACGTAAATGTGGCTCCTTCCTGTGATGCCTCGTGTAACCCTGCTGCCTCTCCTCTGAACCAAAACAGGTCCATGAGGGCTTCCATAGCCAGTCGTGTGCTCTCTAGTTCCCTAATTAATTGTTACAATCAGAGCTTTTGCATGTTAGGGGGAACCCCTCCCACTCAAAAAGAGTGTTCTTTGCTGGACTTTATGAGATCTGTTACTGTGGACCCCTCCTGACTCTGCACTTCCTCCTCTCACTTTTTGAAACACCACACTACTTCTGCTAAATCTCAGCTCTTTTGGCAGCCCTTGTGTCTATTTTGACAGCTGAAGATCATATCTGTCTCCTAGTTTCACTGAAAATAAAATTTGTGGAACTTTTTAGTCTCTTTGTTGCTTGTGTACAATTGATGGGGAGATGGAGAACAGTATTGATTTAGGCAGCTATGTTCCTACTGAGGTCCTCTCCAAAATGAAATTTAACGCAATGGTCACTTTAGCTCTCAGCTTGTATAGGTCCGTCAGGATGCTTTCTGTCTTAGATGAGCACTCATAACAAATTAACACTTGGAAGTTATGAAATATCAATATAGATCAAATAAGCAATGGTTAGTACATCTATTTGGTGTCATCCTGATAGTTGGGAGTCATACTCTTTTTGTTTATGTTCTCTTTGCCACAGTGCTGCCTGTGTCACATAACCAAAAAAAAAAAATCTGTTGCTGTCGAGTCAATTCCAACTCATAGCGACCCTAGAAGACAAAGTAGAACTGCCCCATAGGATTTCCAAGGAGTGCCTGGTGGATTCAAACTGCCAACCTTTTGGTTAGCAGCCGTAGCACTTAACCTCTACACCACCAGGGTTTCTCTGTGTCACATAGCCACCTCTAATAGCAAAGGAGGCTAGGAAGTTGAATATTTAACTTTACTGGTCTCTTTATTAGAAACGGCCGGGGATGAGGGTCGGATATACGTGTCGAGTTTGCCGATCAGTAGTGTCTTCCACAATTTCACTAGTAAGCAGAAGCCCTGACACCAGTTCAGGCTTGTTGATAAAAATCTCTTGAAACTGTGACTAATTGTCCAGAGACCTGGGTTGTAATCCCATTTCTGCTGCAAACAGGCAGTGTGACCTTGAGCAAACCACTATACCTTGGCCTCCATCTGTCAAGTAAGCAGGTGGTAGAGGATGATAGGATTTGACGGAAAGCTCTCCTGCAGTAGCTCAGAGACTTGTCAGGGATGTGTCAGTTTACTTGTCAGGAGCTGAGAACATCATTTGGAGTACAGGATAGGAAAAGGTATTTATAGTGAGAGGGAGAAATAGGGCAAGATTCTAAGGAAATCCTCTAATGCTTCTCAATCTTTTATTCCATCACAGACAAACCTTAATGCAGGGCAGGACTTCTGGGTCAGGATTTTCTCTTGATATTAATGTAAATTATACATATTTACACACACACTCATCGACATGGTTGGTTTCAAAGATCAGGTGGTTGTGCAAAAATTGACCATTCGACAGCCCCCCTGGCTGTTGATGCTTCTCTTACACCATCCTCTCACCCTATCTCCCTAATTCTTCCCCACACTGCCCCAGAATAATCTTTCTAAATCATCCTAAAATACAGTTGTAATTGACCTTGTTTCTAGCTGTTGTCCTGCCACTGACAAGTTACATAAACTTAAGTTAGCAAGTCACTTAACCTGTCTGAGTGTCAGTTTTTCAGTCTATGAAGTAAGAGGATTGGGTTGCAGCTTGTTTTAAGTTTCCGGACTTTCTCTGTCACTCCTCTACTTAAAATTCTGAATGTTTCATGTTTTCCCTGGAACAAAGTCCAAATGCATCACCTGATCTGTGAATCTCACCCAGTTCACCTTCTCCCCAGCTGTCTCTATGTCCCATCACAATTTATCTTCTACACACAACAGACCTTCATGGCTCTGTGTCCTCATTCGCCTATGAGACTCTAAGCTCTCCTAGTTGACTGAGCATCGTGAGTATTGTGTCTTATCCACCTTTGTGTGTCCAGTGTATGGCACAGAGCCTGTCACATGGTAGTTTCTTCTTTTACCCCTAAATTTCATTTATTTTATTGTTGTTGTTGAGAATATACACAGGAAAACATGCACCAATTCAACGGTTTCTACATGTACAACCTAGTGACATTGATTACATTCTTGGAGTTGTGCAACCATTCTGACCCTCTTTTTCCAAGTTGTGCCTCCCTCATTAACTTAAATTTACTGACCCCTAAGTTACCCATCTAATCTTTCAAGTTGCTGTTGTCAATTTGATCCCATATAGATAGTTCTTAAAAGAGCATAATCCTCAAGGCAGGCCTTTTTTTACTAGTTAAGCTAAACTATTGTTTGGTTTTAAGACGACTTTGAGAGATATTTTGGTTTAAGTTTTAGAGATTATCTCATGGCAATAGTTTTAGGGGTTCATCCACTCTCCATGCTTCCAGAAAGTATAGAGTCTGTGAGGATTTAAAATTCTGTTCTGCAATTTCCCCCTTTTGATGAGGTTTCTTCTATGGAATCTTGGATCAGAATGTTCAATAATGGTAGCTGGGCACCATCAAGTTCTTCTGGTCTCTTTGGCAAAGGATGCAGTTGTTTATGGAGGCAATGAGCCACACATTCCACATCCTCCTCCTATTTCTGACTCTCCTTCTGTTGCTCCAGGTGAATAGAGACCAATTGTTGTGCCTTGGATGGCCACTTGCAAGCCTTTAAGACCCTAGGCACTACACAACAAACTAGGAGGTAGAAGAGAAGCACCAAACACATTATTAGGCCAATTAACTGGGCTGTCCCACAAAACCATGACCATAAAACTCCAAACCAAGGAACCAAATCCCATGATATGTTTGGTTGTACATAAACAGCTTCAGCAGCTACTCTTGTTTGTTTGCTTTTGGTCATTGTTCTAAATACCTCTATCACACAATTTTTGCCAGTTCAACTTTTTTACTGGTGTACAACTTCTTGACAGCAATTACAATAATCGACTGTGCAACCCTACCCTTAATCAATGTGATTTTTCCATCACCACTAACCCCCCCTTTCCTCTTCCCTCCTACCTCTGGTGACCACTAATAAACTTTAGTGTCTATTCCTTTGCCTTTTCTTGTCTTTCTATGTAAGTGAGGTCATACAATATTTTTCCTTTTGTGATTGGCTCATTTTGCTCAGCATAATGTCTTCAAACTCCATCCATACTGTAGTGTGTATCAAGACTTCATTTCTTCTACTGGTTGAATATTGTTCCATTGTATGTATGTACCACATTTTGTTTATCCATTCATGTGTTGGTGAGCATTTAGGTTGTTTCCACCTTTTGGCTGTTGTAAATAGGGCTACAGTGAACACTGGTGTGCAAGTCTCTGGGCTCAAATCGTTTTTATACCTGGGAGTGGAATTGCTGGGTCATATGTTAGTTCTATTTTAAGTTTTTTGAGAAACTGCCACATTGTTTTCCACAACAACTGCACCATTTTGCATCCCCACCAGCAATGATAAGGGTTCCAATTTTCCTACATCCTTGCCAACATTTGTTATTTTCTGTTTTTGTTTTTTTATCTTACCCATCCTGGTTGGAATGAAATGGTATCTCATTATGGTTTTGATTTGCATCTCTCGCATTGCTATGAGTTGTAATCAACTGATGGCAATGGACAATGTGTAGTGGTAATGATGCTGAGCATCTTTTCATGTGTTTGGTAGCCATTCGAATGTCTTCTTTGGTGAAATGTCTATTCAGGTCCTTTGCCCATATTATGATCCAGGTTATTTGTCCTTCTGTTGTTAAGTTGTCAAAGTTTTATATATATTCTGGTTATTAGATTCTTGTCTTCTTGTTGGATATATGGTTTCTGAAGATATTATCCCAGTCGGTAGCTTGTCTTTTCACTTTTTTTGGTAACGTCTTTTAATGAACAAAAGTTTTTAATTTTTATGAGGTCTCATCTATTTATTTTGTCTTTTGCTGTTTGCTTTTGTTATTATATTAGATATCCATTATTGAAAGCTGGGCCTGACGGTGTTGCCCCTGCTTGATCTTCTAAGAATTTTATGGTTTATTTTGCATATTTAGGTCCTTAATCCATTTTGAATTTGTTTATGTGTATCATGTGAAGCGTAATTCCTGTTTCATTTTTCTGCATGTGGAAATCCAGTTTTCCTGGCACCATTGACTGGACTTAGCACCTTTGTCAAAAATCAGTTGACCATAGATGTGTGGCTTTTTGGGGGACTCTCAATTGATCCATGTGTCTATTGTTACACCAGTACCAGGCTGTTTTGATTATTGTAGCTGTAGAGTATATTTTAAAATCAGGAAGTGTGAGTCCTCCTCCTTTTTTCTTCTCTTTCAACATTGCTTTAGCTATTTGATGCCTCTTGCCATTCCATATAAAGTTGACGATTGGTTTTTCTATTTCTGTAAAGAAGGCTGTTGGAATTTTGATCAGGATTGCATTGAATCTGCACATTACTTTGTGTAGTGTTGATATCTTAACAATATTAAGTGTTCCGATCCATGAACATGGAACATCTTTCCATTTGTTTACGTTTTCTTGAATCTCTTTCAGCAGTGTTCTATAGTTTTCATTGTATTAGTCCTTCACATTCCTGGTTAGAGTTATTCCTGGGTATTTTATTCTTTTAGATGCTTTTGTAAATACAAATGTTTCCCTAATTTCCCTTTCAGATCTCTCGTTGCTGGTGTATAGAAACCCAGCTGATTTTTGTTTGTTGACCTTGTGCCCTGCAGCTTTGCTAAATTCCTCTATTAGCTCTAGAAGTTTTCTTGTGGATTCTTTGGGATTTTCTATATATAGAATCATACCTGAGCCCTGGTGGCGTAGTGGTTAAGAGTTTGGCTGCTACCCAAAAGGTTAGCAGTTTGAATCCACCAGCCACTCCTTGGAAACCCTATGGGGCAGTTCTACTCTGTCTTATAGGGTCGCTATGAGTCAAAATCGACGACAACAGGTTTTTTTACAGGATCATATCATCCATGAATAGAGATCATTTTACTTCTTCTTTTCCATCTGTAGACTTTTAAATTCTTTTTCTGGTCTTATTGCTCTTGCTAGGGCTTCTAATTCAATATTGAATGAAAGTGATGAGAGCAGGCACCCTTGTCTTGTTCTGATTTCAATGGGAAATCTGTCAGTCTTTTGCCATATGGTGATTTCTCAATAAATGTAGGATGATTCGAGAGATGGATGTGGCTTCCTCTGCTTTGAGTATCATCTGTCTGCTTGCCACTTACTCCAGTGCCCTGCTTTACCTGTTAAATTTGTATTTCCCTGTCAGATACAGTTCAAATGCTTATTCTGTGAAGCTTTTCTATTCCTGTTCCAAATTAATTGTCCCCTCCCCTCTGTTCTTGGGGCCCTTTGTTTTTGTCTCCACAAAACATAATTTGTATTATGTTGTTAAATGCCATTGAGTTGGCCTCCAACTCAATGACGACTCCATGCACAATGGAGCAAAACACTGCCTGGTCCTGTGCCATCCCCATGATTGGCTGTAGATTAGGTCATTGTGATCCATAGGGTTTCCATTCGCTGATTTTTGGAAGGGGATCACTAGACCTTTCTTCCTAGTCCATCTTAGTCTGGAAGCTCCACTGAAACCTGTTAAGCATCATAGCAACCCTCACTAACAGACAGTTGGTGGCTGTGCATGAGATGAATTGGCCGGGAATCAACCCAGTTCTCTGGCATGAAAGTTGAGAATTCTACCACTGAAGGATGTCTCTACTCTACATTACATTATAGTCTCTAATATATCACTTACATATTTAGATTCTAGTTGGCTGTATATGTGTCCAGTTTAGTTTCCAGATTGTGAACAACATGAAATCAGAGTCTGATTTGTATGGTAAAATTACTATGTATGGTAAAATACATAGTAAAACACTTGCCATTTTGACTGTTTTTAAATGTACAATCCAGTGACATTAGTTACATTCACCATGTTGTGCAACCACCACCACTATCCATTTTCAAATGTCTTTCATCCCTCTAAACAGAAATTCAGTGTTCCTTACTTAACTCGCCGTTTCTCCCTCCCCCAGTCCCTGGTATCCACTGATAAAGTTTTCTCTATGTATTTTCCTATTCTAAGTATTTCATATAAGTGGGATCATACAATATTTGTTCCTTTGTGTCTGACTTATTTCCACTCAGCATAATGTTTTCAGGCTTCATCCACATCATCACATGTATCATAACTTCATTTCTCTTTATGGTTGAATAATATTGCATTATATGCATATACCATATTTTCTATATCCATTCATTTGTTGATGAATACTTGGGTTATTTTTCAGACACCATTTTTAAATCGATCTTTTAAGTTCCCATTCCTACCCCATTTCCAGCACAGTGACTTGAACACTGAATGCTCAAATGTTTATTGAATCGAGTTTGAAGTAAGATTGGTCTACTCTGTCATACAATTTTTGACACTTTTTTTTGTTTGTTTTTATTCATTTAAGTGAATAACAGGAGTTTATGACAGAATCATTGTAATTGATCAGATTCTAGTTGAGTCCATTTAGAACTTTGTCCTTTTAGTGTAGCTTTTTTTCCCCATATCAAAATGTAAATATAGGTCTTAAAGATTTCTTAAAACCAGTTGTTGACAGTCGATTCGGACTCACGGATGTTACCAGGTGGAAACCCCAGGGTCTTGCTCAGCATGACTCATATTAACCAATAAATGAGAGACCGAGGTGGGAGAACAGGAAAGGCACCTTTACTTTGTTGTACAAGGGGAAGGAGTCAGTCAGAGCTGCTGCCACCAAGACTGCTCCCCAAGGGCGAGCAGACAAGTTACTTTTAAGGTGTTTACAAGTAGGGAGTTCATACAAGTTATATCAGCAACATTCTTAATCATACTATGCAGGTGCAATGGGGTTTACAAAAAGCAAAATCAGGATTCTAATGCAAAGCTTGAGGAGAGGAAGCCCAGCAAAGGAAAGAGGATTTTTAATGCAACACTCTGGGAGCTCTGCCTCACTACGGAGACCCCATGTGTGATAAAGTAGAACTGTGTTCCATAGGATTTTCGATGGCTGATTTTTCAGAAGTAAATCACCAGGCCTTTCTTCTGATGCACCTACGGGTGGACTCAAACTACCAACCTTTGGGTTAGCAGTTGAGTCCATTAACTGTTTGCACCACCCAAGGACTCCAAATATTTCTTAGACCTTGTTAATTTTTACTCTTCATTCTAGACTTCCCTTCTCTACATTATTTTTCCATGTCAGTTAAAACGGACAAAAGGATTAAAAATAACAATAAAATTATTTTAAAATCAAAAGATTAATACAGTTTTTGTATTTGTGGTGGCGATCGTGTCTCATTGTTCTCTTCATTGTTGCTCTGTCTCAGGCCCCCCATAGAAAAATGCCAGTTTCTTTCCATCTGTACTGCTACCTTCTGCGTAATATTTTTGAATTCCTTACAACTGTTACAAATCATCAAGGGCAATTTAAGGCAGCAATAAGCTTTGTCAAAATTGTTACTATGGTTAACCAGCTGCCTGGAACATTCACCACCATGAAGTCTGCCTCAGGAAGTTAACTAACAAACCTGTTATCAACCACCCATGAGCAGCCATTAAAGAGATTATTGCTTAATTAATCTTTGTATTGTGCTGATGAGGATGTTAAATGAGTTCATCCTTGAATTTGATTGTTCATAGAAAATGTGAATTCCCTAAAGGGCAAATGTTGACAGGTTCCCTATTAAAGTTTGCTGCCCAACCAAGACGCCCTTTTAGTTATTTAGAAGTTAAAAAGGCTAGTAGATAATTTTGTAACTTGACATTTCTAGTGGCTACATGTAAGATGTTATTACCATCTCTCCTGAAGCTCTGTGACTGTTCCTTCAGAAAAGAATCTCATATTACAATTCTTAAATGGATGCTGGCTTTTATTTTCAGTCGTCTCCTCAGGGTGCGGCATAAATTAAACTCACTGCACTTATCTTTAACAAGCAGATTTTGGCGGGAATGGGAAATAGTGTGTGCCAATAGTAACACTGTTCAATCAAGACTCCATTATGTTTTAAATATATATGTCCCATCAAAAATTGTATGTAATTAAACCAGACGATCGTGTTGGGCAGGTTTTTTAAATGGGGGCAGTTCTGCTCACTTCACGCTCATCTGTCATGTGGGGTTCATCTGTGACCTGGAGAGACCATGACCTCAGATCTTAGTCCATAATGGTTTGTACTGGAACTCCACGGTACTGGTAACTGGTAAATTACAAACCATGTCTTTTTACTGTGCAGTCTTCCTTTCTCCGGTGAAATGTGAAATCGACCAGATCTTTGCAGAAACCCAAAAGGACTGCTGCTCAGGTGGAGATACGCCCAAGGCCTGTGGGTTGTGGGAAGGAGACTTTATAAATTGTTCGTGTTAAAACAAAAATCATATGAAGTCAGTAAAAGAAATTGAAGTTTGCTTAAAATACGATTTGCAAATTGGGGTAACATTTCGACTAGGTAGTCAAATATGTTCTGAAGATGAGAAAACCTCCAGAGACTCTCAATACCCCATCTTAGCACCACTGCCATGGAAAAGGGTAAGTAACAACTTACCCTAAAACACAGCTTCCAGTCTGACCCTGGAAGTTTGTTTCTCGGAACTAACTGAATGTAGATAATTCTTCACAAGAGCCCAACGCCCAACACAATAGCCTTCACTAAGCTGCTTACTAGGCTATTGTTGGACTCAAAGGTGACTTAGGAACCAGGTCACTCAAGGTTCAAGGTTCAAAAGAAGATCTCAGGGCAATGGCTTGGGTGGGTCACCCCAATTCCATGGACCCCAGAATTCTGGATTCCAGGGGAGTTAAAACTGTTTCTCATTCCGTAAAAATCAACAGTGGATTCTCTGCTTTTTAAGAAACTGTCTGTGCCGGCTTGCTTCCATTGCATACGCACAGGTAAGGGAGAAATTGCTATTTTTGGAGGGCCTGGTAATTGCTAGCCACGAACACCATTCTCCTTTCTCCCCACCCACACTCCAGAAGCCATCTCTGTGGCAATTTCTTTCTTTTCGCTTTCTCCGTGTGAGAAGAGAAAATTCACATTTGTGATACATAGGATGTGTAGGAGGCATTTCCTTGAGTTTGAATGAGTTTTGTATGCATAAACTGAAAGTTACTTCAGTTATGAAAACGATTCTTCCTGCTGTTGGTGCATAATCTTGAGTAAGTCTTTTTGGTATTTAACTGTGAGAACAGCTTAAATACCGAGAACTGGAATGGACCAAGTAATAACTGACTTCAATGACTTTAACAATGAGTTTATAAAACACATTAAAATCCAAGTTTAAATAAAAAACTCTCGAAAATCTGCATACATATTTGCATGTTAGATGAGCTGCTTTAAGACTTACTCCATTGGAAAAAGTTTTTAAACATTGAAAATTGTGAACTGAAAAAAACAAACCTAACCTATATTGAATCAAAAAGACTTCAACCTATTCTTATCCACAAGTAGGCTGAAATTATGTTTTTATTTGAATGAAAATCCCAAATACCAAGGGCTTTACGTCCTTGAGTATTTTTATGAATAAATATTCATAAATATCACACCAAACATAATTCGTTATTTCATATCTCAGATTTATTGTTGTATACCTGATGCGTTTTGTCTTAGATACATACCCTAATACTTAGCACAGTGACATATTCAAATAGAAATAAGAGTTAACTGCTAGTGTCCATTTGCTAGGTAGGGATGTTCTTTCTCATATTCTTAATATTATAGATATTTTACATAATTCCTGGTATTTGGCTGAGAACATTGAACTTTTTAAAATTTATTTTATTTTTTGTTGTTATTGAGAATATACACAATAGAACATTCACCAATTCAACAGTTTCTATGTGTACAATTCAGTGACATTGATTACATTCTTCAAGTTGTGCAACCACTCTCACCCTCCTTTTCTGAATCATTCCTCCTCCATTAACATAACTCACTGCTTCCTAAGTGTCCTAGCTAATCTTTCTAGTTGCTGTTGTCAGTTTGATCCCATACAGATAGTTCTTAAAAGAACACAATGCTTAAGGCAAACATACTTTACTAATCAAGCTAAACTATTGTTTGGTTTAAAAAAGACTTCAGGGGATATTTTTGGTTTAAGTTTAAAGATTATCTCAGGGCAATAGTTTTAGGGGTTCATCCACCCTCCATGGCTCCAGAAAGTCTGGAGTCCATGAGAATTTAAAATTCTGTTCTATATTTCCCCCCTTTTGATCAGGATTCTTCTATAGAATCTTTGATCAAAATGTTCAGTAATAGTAACCAGACACCCTCCAGTTCTTCTGGTCTCACAGCAACGGAAGCAGTTGTTCATGGAAGCAATGACCAACACATTCCATATCCTCCTCCTATTCCTGACTTTCCTTCTTCTGTTGCTCCAGGTGAATAGAGACCAACTGTCATGCCTTGGATGGCAACTTGCAAGCTTTTAAGACCCCAGGCACTACAAAACGAACTAGGAGGTAGAACAGAAGCACTAACCCTGGTATTAGGCCAGTTAACTGGGATGTCCTATGATACCATGTTCCTAAACCTCCAAACCAAGGAATCAAATCCCATGAGGTGTTTGATTGTACATAAGCAGCCTCAGCAGCTACTCTTTTTATTGTTGTTGTAAATATATTTATCACACAGGAGAGAAGGTTGAACTTTTCCCTGAGCCCCACCATTTTGTGTTCTGGAAATGTCTTATAGCAAAGAACCACTATCCCCTATGTGACTTAGATTAGATTCACAGATGTCCCCTCCCCCCAACTTGTTAACCTATGAAAAGGCTAGACACAGACCCTCTGAGTTTTCATTCTTTATCTCATAAATGACTAGCTGAACTTTTTGTCCCCACTGACCAACCTGGACAAAATACCTGCTAACTTGACTTGACCAAAGTTTAGTCAGGCTTTTCCCCTCCTCACAGGTCCCTGGACCTTGACCCACCTTTAAGATTACAGAATTTGGAACAACCCCTCCTTAAAGGTCCACCCAGAGAAATGACTGACCTCAGGGAAAAACATTCCTTCATCAACTCTCCGATCACACCAACCATTCATCCCACTTCCCCGCACCTAGTTTTTGCTAACCTTGTTTACTCCTCTGTATAAAAGAAAAGCCCTTTTCTGCCTGACCTTGGAGATGCTTGCAGATCTTACTGTCCCAGCATTCTCTCTATCGCATAGTTGTTGTTGTTAGGTGCTGTTTAGTCTGTTCCAACTCTTAGCAACCCTATGTACAACAGAACAAAACACTGTCCAGTCCTGCGCCATTCTCACAGTTGTTGTTATGCTTGAGCCCATTGTTGCAGCTGCTGTGTCAATCCATCTCGTTGAGGGTCTTCCTCTTTTTGCTGACCCTCTAATTTACCCAGCATGTCCTTCTTCAGGAAATAATCCCTCTTGATAACATGTCCAAAGTATGTGAGACATAGTCTCACTATCCTTGCTTCTAAGGAACGTTCTGGTTGTACTTCTTCCAAGACAGATTTGTTCATTCTTTTGGCAGTCCATGGTATATTCAATCTTCTTTGCCAACACCACAGTTCAGAGGTATCAATTCTTCTTCGGTCTTCCTTATTCGTCGTCCAGCTTTTACATGCATGTGAGGCAATTGAAAACACCATGGTTTGGGCCAGGCACACCTTAGTCTTCAAGGTGACATCTTTGCTTTTTAACACTTTAAAGAAGTCTTTTGCAGTTGATTTGCCCAGTGCAATGCATCATTTGATTTCTTGACTGCTGCTTCCATGGGTGTTGATTGTGGATCCAAGTAAAATGAAATCTTTGACAATTTCAATCTTTTCTCTGTTTATCATGATGTTGCTTATTGGTCCAGTTGTGAGGATTTTTGTTTTCTTTATGTTGAGGTGTAATCCATACTGAAGCTTGTGGTCTTTGATCTTCATCAGTGAGTGCCTCAAGTCCTTTTCACTTTTAGCAAGGAAGGTTGTGCCATGTGCATAACGCAGGTTGTTAATGAGCCTTCCTCCAATCCTGACGACCTGTTCTTCTTCATGTAGTCCAGCTTCTTGGATTATTTGCTCAGCATGCAGATTGAATAAGTATGGTGAAAGGATACAACCCTGGCTCACACCTTTCCTGACTTTAAACCATGCAGTATCCCCTTGTTCTGTTAGAATGACTACTTCTTGATTTATGCATAGGTTCCTCGTGAGCACAATTAAATGTTCTGGAATTCTCATTCTTCGTAATGTTATCCATAGTTTGTTATGATCCACACAGTCGAATGCCTTTGCATAGTCAATAAAACACAGGTAAACATATCTTTCTGGTATTCTCTGCTTTCAGCCAGGATCCGTCTGACATCAGCAATGATATCCCTGGTTCCACGTCCTCTTCTGAATCCGGCTTGAATTTTTGGCAGTTCCCTGTCAATATACTGCTGCAGCCACTTTTGAATGATCTTCAGCAAAATTTTACTTGTGTGTGATATTAATGATATTGTTCGATAATTTCCTCATTCAGTTGAATCACCTTTCTTGGGAATAGACATAAATATGAGTCTCTTCTAGTCAGTTGGCCAGGTAGCTATCTTTCAAATTTCTTGGCACAGACGAGTGAACACTTCCAGTGCTGCATCCCCAGTGCTGCAACCATTTGGTATTCCGTCAATTCCTGGAGCTTTGTTTCTCGCCAAGGCCTTTAGTGCAGCTTGGACTTCTTCCTTCATTACCATCGGTTCCTGCTCATATGCTACCTCCTGAAATGGTTGAATAATCTCTCCTTACCTAAGTCTATATTTGTTTTTATTTGACACAGTTTAAGGTTTAAAGTATCATTCTCATGTCATAATTATTGAGAGAGTTCCACCAACATTTGCTGTTAAATGTAACACTCCTGCAAGCAGTTCCATGCTTGAATAATAATCTTTTGTATCAGTTTAACACTTTACAAATCTCTTTCACCTACATTTTTACATTATCATCCTCATTATGGACTTCAGTGATCAGTGAGGGAGACAGTCTAAATACGAAGAAAGTGATGATCAGAGGGACTTAACCCAAGGCCAGAGTGGTAGAGCTAGGACTAGACCACAGGTCTCTGATTCACTCATTCACTCATTCATCAAATACTTGTTATAGATCCATGTACTAAAGATAAATTGATTCCAACTCAAGACAATCTTATGTGTGTCAGAGGAGGACTGTACTCCATAGGATTTTCAATGGCTGATTTTTCAGAAGTAGATCACCAGGCCTTTCTTCCAGGGTGCTTCTAGGTGGACTTGAACCTACAATCTTTTGGTTAGCCACCGAGTGTATTAACTGTTTGCACCACCCAGAGACTCCTCCATAGGTTCATTGATTTCATTTTGCTTTTGAGTTTTACAGATTTCATTAAAATTTTTTAATTGTTATAAAATTATGTAAAATAATTAAATAGTTGTAAAGTCAAAACTGGAGTCTCTGGGTGGCATAAACTGTTAAGCATTCGACTACTAGCTGAAAGGTTGGTGGTTTGAACGCACCCAGAGGCTCCTTGGAAGAGAGGGCTGGTAATCTGCTTCCAAAAGGTCACAGCCTTGAAAACTCTATGGAGCAGTTCTACTCTGCACACATGGGGTCATCATGAGTTGGAGTCGACTCGACAGCAACCAACAACCACCAAAGTCAAAACTAAAAGGCAAGATATTTTTAGAGAAGTTTAGCTTCTATCCCTGTTCTCTATATCTTGTTACCTCCAAACTCCTAGGCAGCAATTTAAAAGAATTTGAGGTTTATTCTTCTATTATTTCTTAAATATAAGAAATTATGTATGTTTCATATATCCTCCCCATTTTCTTAAATTGTAATATATTCAACTTAAATTTTTTCTTTTTGATTTTTCCAGGAAATCGCTCCGTAGCAGTATATAGAGATATTTTTCATTTATAGCTACATAGTCCTCCATTATGTGACTATTGTGGATTGAACTGTGTTCCTCAAAAATATGTGTTGTAAATCCTAACTTCTATGCCAGTGGTTATGATCCCATTTGGGAATGAGTTGGCTATTATGGTAATTAGGCAAGATTAGTGTGGAGTGTGTCTTAAATCAATCTCTTTTGAGAAATAAAAGAGATTAAACAAGCAAGCAACAGAACCAGAGATGGGGTAAGAGAGCTGCCAAGCCACGTGGAGATCTCCAAGGAACCAGGAAACAGAAGGTGAAGAGACAAAGACCTTCCCCTAGAGCCAACAGAGAAAGAAAGCCTTCTCCTAGAGTTGACACCCTGAATCTGGACTTCTAGCCTCCTAAAGTAAACCTGGTGGCATAGTGGTTAAGAGCTACATCTGCTAACCAAAAGGTCAGAAGTTCAAATCCACCAGGCATTCCTTGGAAACTCTATGGGGCAGTTCTACTCTGTCCTATAAGGTTGCTATGAGTCGGAATTGACTCTACAGCAAGGGGGTTTAGCCTCCTAGAGTGTGAGAGAATAAATTTCTGTTTGTTAAATCCATCCACTTGTGGTATTTCTGTTACAGCAGCAGTAGATAACTAAGACAGTAACTGTACCATGGTTTATTCACCCATTCACCTTTTGATGCACACTTGGTTTGTTTCCAGTTTTTTGCTATTAAAAATAGTGCTGAATAGCTTTGTGTGTATACATTTTTGTATTTTTGCCAGATTACCTTTAAAATAGATTCCTAAAAGTGTGATTGCTGGGTCAAAAGCTAAATGCATATGAAAATTTTGTAGATATTGCCAAATTCTCCTCTGGAGGGTTTGTACCATTTCACATTCCCACTAGCAATGTGTGAGTGTGACCGGTTCCCCCTTAGTTTTGCCAACAGACTATGTTGTGAACATTTTGGCTTTTCCCTAATTTTGTAGATGAGAGATATATCAGTGTAGTTTTGATTTGTATTTCTCTTACTGTGAGCAAGGTTGCTACTTTTATATTTTAAGAGCCATTTGTGTCTCAGTATCTGCGAACTGTATTTTTTGCTCATATTTTCTTATCAGGTTGTTGATCTTTTTCTTCCCTATTTTTAGGAACTGTTATTTAATGTAGAGATGCTAACCTTTGTCTGTGATAAAATTTGGAAATATTTCCCCAATTTGTTATTTACCTTTTTAAATTTTCCAAACAAAAAACTTAAAAAAAAATTATGTATTTGATTTTTCAGTCCTTTCCCTTAATTATTCTGGATTTTGAGTCATTTTTAGGAAATTTTTTTTTCCTTCCATTTTCAGATTATAGAGAAATTTACCTATAAATTTTTCCAGTACTTCTGTACTTTTGTTTTTACATTTAAGTCTCTGATCCATTTGCAATTTATACTCATATGCAATGAGAAAAATGGGTCCATTGTCTTCATCCACATGGCTATCCAGTTATTCCCAACATTGCTTATTAAAAGGTCTATCTCTTTCCCACTACTTTGAGATACTGCTTCTTATCATACACTAAATTTCCATATGCAGTTGAGTCTATTTTGAGAATTTCTGTTCTTTTCCATTGATCTATCTGTTAACGTGGTGATATCACACTGTTTAATTATAGAAAGGCTTTATAATATGTTTCAATACATGATAGACTAGCTCTATTCACTGTTCTTCTTTCTCAGTGTTTTCCTGGCTATTATTGCTTCTTTGTTCTTCCAAATGAATTTTATAATCAATTAGTTTAGTTCCAGGGAAAAAAAACTTACAGTATTTTTATTGGGATTCTATTATATTTAAAATTTAACTTAGAAAAAAAATTGTTAGGAAGGAATTACATCTTTGAGATAATTGAATCTTCCTATATGAGAAATATCATGCCTTTCTCTTTATCAAGTCCATTTTAGAAGTTTTAAAGTTTTCTTCAGATAGTATTGGACATTTTTTGTTAACTTCATGCCTAGCTTTTTCTTTTTCCCATTTTTTTCTTTTTACACACACACACACACACACACATATGTGCCCTTTATTATATATATGAATATATGTGCATACAGTCACATAGATGCATACACATATGCAAACACCTACATACACACATATATACACACCTATACATATATATGCCTACATACATAGATATATACCCACATATATATTTTTTATTGTTTTTGCTGCTGTTTCAAAGTTATATATGCCATAGAAATTACCCAAGTCCTTTTTTTCTTGTGTACTTTTTAGTGACATTGTTTACCTTCATCAAGCTATGTATGCTTCACCCTCCTTCAGTGTTACCTTTCCCATCACCAAAAATAACAAGTGTCTACTATCTAGAGAGCAAATCTCCCTCTCCTCCCACCCTATCCCAACTAGTATACATTAGTTTCTGTATATTTACTTGTTCGTGTCATTTCATAAAAGTGAGAACATGCAATATTTATTTTTCTGTGATTGACTGATTTAGGTCAACATAATGTCCTCCAGGTTCATCCATGCTCCAGGATGTTTCGGGAACTCATTTTTTTTTTTTTTATTGCAAGTAGTATTCCATTGTACAAAATATGTGTGTACCATATTTTACCTATCCATTCATCCATTAATGAACTCTTAGGTTGTTTCCATGTTTTTGCTGTTGTGAATAGTGCTGCGATGAACATAGGTGTGCATATGTCTGTTCATATCACCTCTGTTAGATCCCTAGAGTATATACCTACGATGGAATTGCTAGGTCATATGGCAGCTCTCTCTAGTTTTTTTTTTTTTTTTTAATTTAGTTTTTTTTATTGTACTTTAGATGAAGGTTTACAGAACAAATGGTTTTTCATTAAACAGTACACATATTGTTTTATGACATTGGTTAACAAACTCACGACATGTCAACACTCTCCCTTCTAAACCTTGGGTTCCCTATTACCAGCTTTCCTGTCCCCTTCTGCCTTCTAGTCCTTGTCCCTGGGCTGTTGTGCCCCATTAGTCTCATTTTGTTTTATGGGCCTGTCTAGTCTTTGCCTGAAGGGTGAAGCTCAGGTATGACTTCATTACTGAGCTAAAAGGGTGTCTGGGGACCATGATCTCCGGGTTTCTCCAGTCTCTGTCAGGCCAGTAAATCTGGTCTTTTTTGTGTGTGTTAGAATTTTATTCTCCATCCTTCTCCAGCTCTGTCCAGAAACCTCTGTTGTGATCCCTGTCAGAACAGTCAGTTGTGGTAGCTGGGCACCATCTAGTTGTATTGGATTCAGTCTGGTGGAGGCCTTGGTAGTTGTGGTCCATTAGGCCTTTGGACTAATCTTTCCCTTGTATCTTGTTTGCTTCATTCTCCCATGCTCCTGGAAGGGTGAGACCAGTGGAGTATCTTAGATGGCTGCTCACAGGCTTTTAAGACCCCAGACACTACTCACCAAGATAGAATGTAGAACATTTTCTTTATAAATTATGCTATGCCAATTGAACTAGATGTTCCCCCAGACCATGGTCCCCACAGCCCTCTGCCCAGCAATTCAGTCCCTCAGAGTTTGGATGTGTCTATGGAGCTTCCACGACCTTGCCTTGTAACTCTCTAGTTTTTTGAGGAACTGGCAGACTGTTTTCCACAGCTGTTGTACCATTTTGCATTCCCACCAACAATGGATGAGTGTTGTAGCTCTCGATTTTTATATGTTGATTTTTATAACCTGTTTCGCTACTAAATCCTCCTATTATTTATAAGAGTTTTTTCATTGATTTTTTTTTGGATTTTTCAAAATTTAAATAAAAATTCTGTCCTGCCCTTTCCCAGTCATTCTACCCTTCACCACTCTAGAAGCAACAACTATTATGATTGTTTTACTTTTTCCTTTCCAAATTTGTGCCTCTTAATTCTCTCTCTTAACTAGTTGCATTTACTAAAGCCTCCAACACAATTCTAAATAATATTGGGAACAGTTCTTTCTGATTTTAACGGGAAAGCTAGTGCTTCCCCATTAAGTTATTATTATATTATTATTACGTGCCATTGAGTCGGTTCCAACTCATAGCAACCCTGTGAACAACAGAACGAAACACTGCCCAGTCCTGCTCCATCCTCACAGTCATTGTTATGCCTGAGCCTATTGTTGCTGCCACTATATCAATCCATCTTGTTGATGGTCTTCCTCTTTTTCACTGACCCTCTACTTTACCAAGTATGATGTCCTTCTCCAGGGACTGGACCCTCCTGATAACAAGTCCAAAGTATATGAGACACAGTCTAGCCATCCTTGCTTCTAAGGAGCATTCTGGTTGTAATTCTTCCAAAACAGATTTCTTTTGGCAGTCCATGGTGTATTCAATATTCTTCTCCAACACCACAATTCAAAGGCGTCAATTCTTCTTCATCTTCCTTACTCATCAGCCGGCTTTCACATGCGTATCAGGCAACTGAAAATATCACGACTTGGGTCAGGCACACCTTAGTTCTCAAGGTGACATCTTTGCTTTTCAACACTTTAAAGAATTCTTTTGCAGCAGATTTGCCCAATGCAATGCGTCTTTTGATTTCTTGACTGCTGCTTCTATGGGCCTTGATTGTGGATCCAAGTAAAATGAAACTATCGACAGCTTCAGTCTTTTCTCCCTTTATCATGGTGTTGCTTATATATACCAGTTGTGAGGATTTTTGTTTTCTTTATGTTGAGGTGTAATCCATACTGAAGGTTATGGTCTTTGATCTTCATCAGTAAGTGCTTCAAGTCCTCTTCACTTTTAGCAAGCAAGGTTGTGTCATCTGCGTATCACAGGTTGTTAATGAGTCTTCTAATCTTGATGTCTCCTTAAGTAAGTTACTGGTTTTGGGGTTGAGGTGTTAAAACCAGCATTTTTGCACTTAATGTTTCTGCACGGACTGTCCTTTGCTGTAAACTATCTTTTCAAGCATGTTTGTATAGCCAACAGCCTTGGAAGATATAGTGCCTCCCTCTAGAACAAAGGGCAGGTGGGCTTACTGCGCATTATAAAGATTTGGGTTCCTTAAGCTCAGGATTCTCTCCTGCAGTGCAACCCACTTTGTGTGCAGGTGGCATCTAACATTCTTCACACAACCTGTGGGAGTTTGGGCTCAGGGAACCCAGGCAATAATGCAGATTCTCTGGCTACTGGTAATGCTGTGGGTAATAAACTGTCCTCCCCTCTTACTCAGGACTCTCATGTTTCCTACCAGCGTCTGTGAAACTGTGGCTGACTAACTGGTTAGTTTGCAAGAAGGGCAAAACCTCAGTCCTTTCCAGTGTGTGTGTGTACGTGTGGGTGTCTGGGTGTATAAGATCATGTTAATGTAATGTTCACCAATTCATATTTTATTGAATTTTTTGACATGAATGTATATTAAATTTTGTCAAATGACTTTTTGGCATCTATGAAGGTGATCTTATCATCTTCTGCTCAGCCCTATTAATTTGGCGATTATAATGAATCATTCTTAAATCCCTGAAATATACCTCATTTACTTTTAAAAATATACTGTGGTATTTTGTATGCTAATAATATAGTCTTGATATTGACATCAATATTCATAAGTGAGATTGGTTTTCTTTTTAGGTGCAACCTTTGTTAAGATTTGAACTCAAAGTAATAATCAATTCATTATAATAAATTTGGATATATTTTTTTCTTTTTCTACACACAGAATAGTTTAAGTGGCTTTGAAATGATCTAATCTTTAAAGTTTCAGTAGAATTCCCTTGTGAGACTTCATGGTTTTTTTTTGGAGGTCTGGGAGGAAGCTCTTTAACACTTTCTTTATTTCTTGTATGATAATTGAATGTTTTGGACTTTCTGATGCTACTGGAGCCAATTTGGTAAGCTGTCTTTTTCTAGAAATGTATCCATTCTATACAAATTTTTGAAATCTTTGCATAGAGTGTTTCAAAGCAATTCTTATAACTTCCTCTCAACATTTTTATGAAATATTTCAAACATACAGGAAAGTTGAAAGAATTGTACAGTGAACACCTATATACCTACCACCTTGATTCTACAATTAATATTTTGCTATATTTACTTTATCATATATCTATTCATTGTTATAACTTCCATGCATCAATATATCTTTTGATGTATTTCAAAATAAGTTTAAGACATCAATACATTTAACCAGTGAGCATTTCAGCATTAACTAGAGTTAATACTCGCTTATAGTTATTTTATTCTGTGGCAAAATTTACATATGTTGAAATGCTCAGATCTAAAGTGTACCATTCATTGAGTTCTGACAAAGTATACACTGTGTAAACCAAACAGCTATCAAGATAGAGAGCATTACTGTCACCCAGGGAAGTTCCCTCCTGCCCCTTTCCAGGCAATCCCCACTTCCATCCCTCAAAAAGCAACCACTATTATTATATTTGTCATTATAGATTAGTTTTGCTTGTTCTAGCACTTCATATAAATGGAATCATACAGAATGTACTCTTTTGTAAAAGACTTCTTTCACTTAGCGTAATGTTTTGAGATTCATCCACATTGTTGCAGATCAGTAGTTTTTCCCTTTTCATCACTGAGTATATCACAATTTTAGCTAACCATTGTCCTATTGATGAACACCTGGGATGTTTCCAGTTTGGGCTTATTATGAGTGAAGCTGCTATGGACAATCTTGAACAACTCTTTTTTGTGGACAAATGGTTCATTTATCTTGGATAAATACCTAAGGGTGGAATCTGTGTCATAAGATAGGTAATTTCTGCTTTTATCTTTTTTTATTCCGTACTGCTGCTTTATTGCTTTAATTTATTGTTGTTTTCTGAATTTTTTAGTTGGCCTTAATTTATTTTGATTTTTATACATGTATATATTTAATTGTATAAAATTTGTGTTTTGTCATAATTTTTAATAATTCTGAAATTTGAGTGGATATTTCTTTTTTCATCCCAAAATTAACATGTTTTTTAAATTTCTTGGTAAAAGGGCCTTTGCTGAGTGCTTTTGTTATACATTTCTATTTTATGGCACTGAGGTCAGAGAATGCTCTTTGTATTGTTTCTTTTCCTTGAATGTTCTGAGATTCTCTTTAAGATATGATCAATTTTTTTGAATGCCCCATATACACTTGTAAAGAAGGTATATTTTCTATTATCAAGATTCAGAGTTATATGCACACACAAACTCATGACCAACTTTATTGATTATGTTGTATAGGTCTTTTATATTCTTACTGAATTTTTTGGTCCATTTGATTTGTCTTTGATGGGAGAGGAGTATTAAAATTTCCTACTATTAGTATGTCTCTGACTATTCTCCTTTCATGTTTGCTTTCTGAAAGTCATTGCTGTATTATTGTTAGATAATTAATAACTTTATATCTTCATTGTGAATTGTAACCTTTAGCATTAAAACATATTACTCCTTCTCTTTGAATACCTCTGTATCTGAATTCTCCCTTATTCTGTAACAAAAAATGTGATCCTTGCTTTATTTTTGTTTGCATTTATCTGGTGTGCCTATAAGGAGCCCTCATGGTGTAGTGGTTAAAGTGATCGACCGCTAACTGAAAGGTCGGTGGTTCAAAACCACCAGCAGCTCTGTGGGAGAAAGATGTGGTAGTCTACTTCCATAGAGATTTACAGCCTTGGAAACCCTATGGGTTGCTATGAGTTGGAACTGACTCAACTGCAGTGGGTTTGATTTGGGGTTTTGTATCCTACACTCAGCCTTTTATTTATTTATAAAAGTAAAACAAAGAGATTTATTGAAAGCGTAAGAAACATTTGAATGGAGAGACATTAGTCCACAGAGTGAAGACCAACAAATCCAGGGGGTGGCTGTTTCATAACGATAGCTATAGGGTGGAATCAGGAAACTCCCAGTAAGATTCTGATAGGTTGACCCTCCCTGGACTTGCCCAGGCTTGCTCAGGCTTGCCCAGGCTTGCCCAGGCTTGCCCAGGCATAGCCACATTGTCTGTTGGTTCCACTGAGCTAGAGGCCCAAGGCCATATGCATATGAATGGGAAGAAGTCAGAGTTACTTTCTGAGAAATGTAGAAGCAGGAGCTTGTAACATAATGGAGTCAGGCCTGCTCCTAGGCCAGCCAGCCTAAATATGCCAAGTACCTCTGTTCTGAAATTCTTATTCATTCCCTCCTTTTAATCAAGAATTTATAAGAAATTATTTGATTACATTATCAACTACCATTTTGGGAAGAGTGCTTTCTTCAGCATTGACTTGGATTTATATTTCCAGTAGGATAGCATTTTTAGATTATGTTTGAAGAAAGAGAACTTTATTTTGTTGCTGCCTTTCAGAAGTTCTTATGGATGGCTACTTATTATAGTAAGACTTTAAGACCCCAGATTCTATTTATAAATAGCCGGGCATCATCTAAAATCTTCACCATGCCATAGCTGGAGTCTCTACTTCTGCAGTGTTAACCTTGGAATGACATATACAGCGGGCCATGTTAAAGGATAACTTGACTTTAAAGGGGCTAGTTTAAGGAGTGAGCTCAAGTCTGTCTGAAATATGAGTACATCTCTTTATAGGTATTTAATTGGCATTCTGAGTAATTGGAATTGCTATTCTCTTTCTATTTATTTAAGTTGTGTAGTTAATGTTTTGATTATGCCCCTTTTTTCTTTTTTGATGTGTGCATCTATTGCTAGAAATTGTCCTCTGAGGACTGCCTTTGCTGTGTCCTAAAAGTTTTGGTAGGATGTGTTTTCATTTTCGTTTGATTCTGGGTATTTTTTTGATTCCATCTCTGATTTCTTCTGTTACCCAGTGGTTTGTAATCAGAGTGTTATTCAGTTTCCATGTAATCAATTTTTTTTCCTTGCTCTTTCTGTTGTTAATTTCTACCTTGATGGTATTGTGGTCAGAGAAGATACTTTGTATTATCTCAATGTTTTGGATCTTGTTAAGGATTGGTCTGTGGCCTAAGATGTGGTCTACTCTGGAGAATGTTCCATGAGCATTGGAAAAGAATGTGTACTTTGCAGCTGTTAGGTAGAGTATTCTATATATGTCTGTGAGGTCAAGTTGCCTGATTGTTCCATTTAGGTCTTTTGTATCTTTGTTGCGTTTCTTTCTAGATTTTCTGTGTTTTACTGAGAGTGGTGTGTTGAAGTCTCCTACAATTATTGTGGAACTGTCAATTTCTCTTTTCAGTGCTGTTAGAGTTTATGTATTTGTGAGCCCTGTCGTTGGGTGCATAGATGCTTATTACGGTTATGTCTTCATGATGGATCGCCCCCTTAATCATTATATAGTGCCTTTCTTAGTCTTTTATGGTGGATTTTGTTTTAAATTCTATTTTATCTGAGGTTAGTATTGCCAGTCCTGCTTTTTTTTGGTAGCTGTTTGCTGGATATATTTTTTTCCATCCTTTAATTTTTAATAAATTTATGTCTTTGTTTCTAAGGTATGTCTCTTGTAGACAGCTTATTGATGGATCCTGTTTTTTTATCCATTCTGTCACTCTCTGTCTCTTTATGGATACATTTAGGCCATTTACATTCAGTGTAATTATTGATAGGTGTGACTTTATTGCTGTTATTTTGTAGTGCTTTTTTTTTGTGGTGCTGACTTTTTCTTTGTTCCTCTTACTCTCCTGTGCTGAATTCCTTTTGTTTGTGGATTTTTTTTCATTTCTTTTGTTTTTTTTAGATTTTGTTTTTACTGAGACTTTATGTTTTTGTTCTTTATCTTGATGAGTAGGCTTGTTAACTTTCTTTGTGGTTACCTTGAAATTTACCTTTATCTTCCTAGGTTTGAACCAGTCTTTTATTACTTATTATCACCTTGTCTTTCTCTCTGTTAGAAGGTTCTATACCTACATTATTCAGTCTTTTATTGTTCTGATGTTGCTGTCATTTACAGATTAACCTCTCTGGTTCCCTGTTGTAATTCTTTAAGTTTTGAATAGTCCTTGAGAGTTCATTTCCTTGGTTGGTACCTGGCTGGTACGATCCTGTGCCATAGCTTCAGCCTGTGGTCGGATGTTGTTTGTTCTCAGATCGAAGGACTCCCTTTAATAATGCTTGTAAGTTTGGTTTGGTTTTTACATAGTCCCTTAATTTATCTTTATCTGGAAATGTACTCATTTCACCATCATGTTTGAATGAGAGTTTTACAGGATATATTATTCTCAGCTGGCAATTTTTTTCTTTCAAGGTTTTATATATGTCATCCCATTGCCTTCTTGCCTGCATGGTTTCTGTCAAATAATCTGAGCTTAGCCTTATTGTTTCTCTGCTGTATGTGACTTTTTATTTTTCTCAAGCTGCTCTCTGGATTCTTTGTCTTTGGTTTTAACGGGTGTGATTATGGTATGCCTTGGTGACTTTCTTTTGGTGTCTATCCTATATGGGGTTCATTCAGCTTCTTGGATGGTCAGCTTTTCATCTTTCATGATATTGGGGAAGTTTTCTGTCAGCAGTTCTTCAATAATCCTCTCTGTGTTTTCTGTTTTCTCCCCCTGCTCTGGAACTCTGATCACTTGAAAATTTTTGCTTTTGATTGTATCCCACATAATTCTCAGGGTTTCATTTTTCTTTGTTCTTTTTTTTTTGATATTTCCTCAAACAGAGTTGTACCCAAATGTTTGTCTTCGAGTTTGCTGATCCTGTCTTCCATCATTTCAAACCTGCTCCTCAGCCCTTCTATGACACTGTCCATTTCTGAAATCTTGTTGTTTATCTTTTGGATTTCTAATTATTGTTTTTGTATGATTTCTATTTGTGAATTTATTTTGGCATTTTTTCCTGCATTACTTTCCTGAATTCTTCCATTTTTGTCTGTATTTTCCATGAATTTGCCTGCCTTTTCTCTGAATTTGTCTATTTTTTCCTCATTTTTGTCTCCTTTTTGCTTCAACTCTTGGATAATTCTGAATATTAGAGATTTGAATTCCCTATCAGGTATTTCTAGTGCCTTTTCTTCTACTGGAAAGCCATCTGGTGTTTTGTTTTGGATGCCTACTGGAACAATCTTGTCCTTTTTTTATATATTTTGATATTGCCTGCTGTCTTCGGGGCATTCAGTAGTTATTTTTCTCATTTATTTGTTTGTTTCATCCTGCTTTTTAGTTTTTTTTGGTTATGTCTGAGCAGGCGAGTTGTGCATTCTTTGTTGTTTGCTTTTCTGTGGCTATGATACTTTTCACCACCTTCTCCAGTTGGCAGGGTCAGTTGCTCAGTTATGATATAGCAGGGCATGTTCAGCTGAAGGGGAATTGCTGGAATGGGTTGTTTGTGGTAAGGACTAGAGCCAATAGGGCAGACCAGGAATCAGTGCAGGGCAGGTTCCAGTAGGCTGTGCCTGTGCTGCTTGGGGGTGTGATATTCAGTGCATGGTGTAGGTAGGCAGGAAGGAGGGAGGAAATTGTGATGTGTGGAGCAATGATGATATGGGAAAGAGGAGAGAGGAACAGGAACCAAAAACATACAAACAAACAAGAGTGCTAAGGGAGTGGACAGATGAGAGACTGAGAAATGGAGAAAAACAAAAAGAAAAGAAAAAGGGTAAAATAAAAAAATGAATAAATAAAAATCAGAAAAAAAAAAAGAAGAAGAAAAGCAAAGCCCCCAGGGATCCCACAGGTGCAGTTGTGAGGACTGGGGAAGTTGCTCCCAGGCTGTGAAGTACAGCCCATCTAGAATGGGTAGAGGTGTCACACAGCACCAGATATTTAGGAAACAGGAAGAGAAGGTAAGTATAGAGAGATGAGAAGCTGAGAAATGAAGAAAGACAAAAAGGGAAAAGAGAGAAAAGAAAACAAACAAAAACAAAACCAAAAAAAAAAAAAAAAAAACCCAAGAAAATAGAAATGCCCCCCCTGGGATCCCAGTGTGCGGCTGTGCAGACTGTAGGAGTAGCTCCCAAGCCTAGCAATACTGCCAGGCTAGAAGGGGCTCCCAAGCCAAGAAAAGAAAAGGAAAACAAAGAAACAAACAAAAAAAAGCCCCGGGGATCCCACTAGCGTGGTGGTACAGGTCAGGAAGCAGTTACACAGTCGAGCGGTGTTTCACAGTCTTTCAGGAAGAAGCAAAGATGTCACATGGAGCCAGGTATTGAGAGAAAGGAAGGGGAGGTGGTTAGAGGTATAGAAGAAACCAAAAAAAGTGGAAAAAAGCAACTCTCGCCACAAACAAATGACACTCAGGGAGCCAGCCAGTGCAGGTGGGTGGAATCCAAGCAGCAGAGGGGTGAAGCTGGTGCTTCAAGGCCAAGAAACTGTGACTGCAGGAAGCAGAGGAGGCCGAGTAGGGGTGAAGAAGGGTAGGGGGTGGGAAAGCATATATTTCTGGTTACCGGTTGTTCTGTCTCTTGTTGGGAATTCCGTGAAGCTACTTTCCCGTACTCCCTGTTCACTGCTCTCTGACAGGAGTCCAAGATGGCAGATCCGTGCTGCATTAGCTGATAGGGGACCTCTGCATGTATCTCTCTTGTTCTCTGTTCTCTGTCAACTTCTTATTCCATTTGGTGCTTGGCTGAGTTCTTTATCTCTTCATTTGATGCTTAGGGTTTCAAGGATTGACGTTTGTCTCTGTTTGACTTAGTTTTTCAGATCTTTGTTGTGGAGGGACAACATGGTGCTTCTATCTATACTGCCATGTTGCCTGGAAGTCCTATGTAGTTAATTTCTATTCCATGTGATTCTGGATCAGCTGCATTTTGTGAACCCATGAACATAAGAGTTCTGGAAATCTTGATTCAGTATAGTAGTATCCACATTCAAAATATCACAGTGCTTTTCACAAGTCAAAATAGTCCATCTTTTTGTTGAGGTATTTGGGTCAAACAAAGCCTTTTATTTTTAACCTACCTGAATTGCTTTGTTTTCAGTGATGATCTTGAATACAACATAATTTTTTATTTTGCTGTTAGCCAATCTGAGGATATTTTTATTTGTGTTGGTGACTTAAGCCCATTTACTTCTACTGACATGATTTGTATATTTCACCTCATATTCTTTTACTATGTGATCTTCTGTTTTATTTGTTTTGTCTGGCATATTGCTGTATTTAGGAAGATTTATATTTTGTGTCCAAAATTTACCTTTATATGAACACTTTGCCTTAATGCCCTTAGTCGTTCTTTTTTGGACTCTGTTCCCTGCTTTAAGCGATCTTGATAGGAGCAAGTAACCTCTTCTTTCCCTTCGCCTCCTTGTCCTCCACCATCTATTCTTTTACTCACAGTTAATATTATAAAACCATCAATTAGCTTTTCTAGTTTTCATATACTTTTCCTCCTCTCTCTCCATATATATGTGTATATATATATATATATATATATATATATATATATATATAAAGGAGCCCTGGTAGCGCAGTGGTTAAAAAGATCAACTGCTAACCAGAATGCTGGTTGTTCCAAACCACCAGTGGCTCCACAGGAGAAAGATATGGCAGTCTGCTTCTGTAGAGATATACAGCCTTGGAAACCCTATGGGGTCGCTATGAGTCAGAATCTACTTGATGGCAGTGGGTTTTGTTTATATATATATATATATATATATGGCAGGCTACTTTATTATTTTTATTTTCAAAAATATTTAGATCACATACATACCACAGGGGAGTGCATAAAGCATTTGTGCAGGGTTTAAAACATCGTTTTAAAGCAAACTCCCATATCATACAACGCAGGTCAACAAATAGAACAGGCTAGGACCCCTGAAGCATCCTCTCCCTGATCACGCTTTCCTTTCTTCTCCACTATCCAAGAGAGTATCCACCATCTTGAATTTTATGATGATCACTTCCTTACTTTTCTTCCTGTTTTTACCTCTTAAATATGAATATCTACATAATATCATTTGTTTTGTTTTTTTTAAAAACTTCGTGTGAATGGAATCATAGTGTTTGCATTCTTTATTATGCTTCTTTTTAAAAAATTTTATTGTGGTAAGATATGTATAACATAAATTTTGCCATTTTAGCCATTTTAAGTGCAGAAGTCAGTGACATTAATTACATCCATGATGTGCAACCACCACTACTATTTGTTTCCAAAACCTTTTCCTCACTCCAGATAGAAACTCTGTACCCTTAAGCAATAACTCTCCATTCCTGTCTCTCACCAGCCCCTGGTAACCACTTATCTTTTGTCTTGATGTATTTGCTTAGTGTAGATTCTTCATGTAAGAAGGATCACACAATATTTGACCTTTTGTGTCTGACTTATTACACTCAGCAGAATGTTTTCAAGGTTCACCCACATTGTAGCATGTGTCAGAACTTCATTTCTTTTTATTACCAAATAATATTCTTTATATGTATATACCACATTCTGTTTATCCATTCATCTGTTGATGTGCACTTGGGTTGTTTCCACCTTTTGGCTATTGTGAGTAATGCTGCAATGAACAGTGATGTACATATATCTGTTTGAGTCCCTGCTTTTAGGTCTTTGGTATATACCTAGGAGTGGAATTGCTGGATCATATGGTAGTTCTGTGACTAATTTTTTTTTTATTTAATTTTTTTTTATTGTACTTTAGGTGAAGGTTTATAGAACAAATAGTTTCTCATTAAACAGTCAGTACACATATTGTTTTGACATTGGTTAACAACCCCACAACATGTCAACCTTCTCCCTTCTCGACCTTTTTTTGTTGTTGTTGTTGAAAATATACATAGCCAAAGATACACCATTTCAAAAATTTCTACATGCACAATTCACTGACATCGATTACATTCTTCCAGTTGTGCTGCTATTCTCACTTTAGACGAAGGTTTACAGAACAAAATCGTTTCTCATTAAACAGTTAGTATACATGTTGCCCTATGACAATGGTTAACAACCCCACTACACGTCAACAAAGTCCTTACTCAACCTTGGGTTCCCTATCACCAGCTTTCCTGTCCTCTTCTGCCTTCTAGTCCTTGTCCCTGGACTGCTGTGCCTCATTAGTCCCGTTTTGTTTTATGGGGCTGTCCAATCCTCAGCTGAATGGTGAACCTTGGAAGAGACTTCACCACTGAGCTAAAAGGGTGTCTGGGGACCATACTCTCCGGGTTTCTCCAGTCTCTTTCAGGCCAGTAAATCTGGTCTTTTTTGTGTGTGTTAGAATTTTGTTCTACATCCTTCTCCAGCTCTGTCTAGAACCCTCTGTTGTGATCCCAGTCAGAGCAGTCAGTGGTGGTAGCCGAGCACCATCTCGCTGTACTGGACTCAGTTTGGTGGAGGCCTTGGTAGCTGTGGTCCATTAGTCCTTCGGACTAATCTTTTTCTTGTGTCCTTTTCTCTTCCTTCTCTGTTGCTCCCAAGGGGTGAGACCAGTGGAGTGTCTTAGATGGCTACTAAAAGGCTTTTAAGACCCCAGACTCTACTCACCAAGGTAGAATGTAGAACATTGTCTTTATGAACTGTGTTATGCCAATTGAGCTGGATGTTCCCCAAGACCATGGTCCCCACGGCCCTCTGCCTAGCAATTCAGTCCCTCAGGAAGTTTGGAAGTGTCTATGGAGCTTCCATGACCTTTTCTTGGACAAGTTGTGCTGACTTCCTCAGTATTGTGTACTGTCTATGATTAACTTTTTGAGGAACTGCCAAACTGTTTTCTATAGTGGCTATACCATTTTACATTCCCAGCAGCAATGCATGAGGGTTCCAATTCTTCCACATTGTTACCAATACTTGTTAATTTCCATTTTTTGGATGAAACCAAAACTAGTGGGTGTGAAGTGTTATCTCATTATGGTTTTGATTTGCATTTCTCTAATGACTAAAGATGTTGCGTATCTTTCCATGTGCTTATTGACCATTTGTATATCTTCTTTGGAGAAGCGTCTATTCAAGTTCTTGGCCCATTTTTTATTTTGATTGTTTGTCTTTTTGTTGTTGTCTCTCAATATTTTGATGGCTGAGATATATGTACATCGTCAGAGCATGTAGCTATTACTATACTGTCTCTCATATTTCCATTATTTACTCTTAGTTCTATTGGTATTTATGATCACCATCAGTCCTTATGCTAGTGTCTCACCAGTCATTTTGGTTAGATGAAGCTTGTTCTCTAGCAGTTTCCTCAGGAAGGTTTCATGGGAAAATATTTCCTGAATTTGCACATGTTCATAACAATTTGTGAACTTTATACTTGAAGGTCAGTTTGGCTGAGTATATAATACTTCTTTCACCTTTTCTTTACTTGAGTGTTTTAAATTTGCTCCTCCTTATCTTCTGGCATAAGGCATTGTAGTTCAGAAGCCTGATATCAATCTTACATTTTTTTCTTTAAAAGTGACTTGGTTGTCAGCCTCTGGTCAGTATATAATTTTGAAAATAACACTCTGCTTTGGCAAGTCCGAGCTGCAGTTGAATCCTAGTTCCTCTATTAGAGCTGTGTGGACTTAGCTAAATTATGCCACTTCTTTATTATTCAGCTGTAAAATGGGGACAAAAATTCACACAAGGTTATTGTGAAGGTTGGAGTTTGTAAAGGACTCCAGTCTTTCTAAATAGGCCAGCTTTTATAAAAACGTGCCTTTTTTGAATAGGACTTCTTTTTCTGCACAGAGGGAAAAGTTAAGGCTGAAGTTTTAAGGGCTACAGACAAATAACAATTAACAATAGCAACTACCATTTCAGTAATATAAAACGCTTTTGTGATTGGAAGCAACTTCAGAAAGTATCTAGTTTAATACTGAAGAAAAATGGCATATCTCCTTGTTTTTTTATAGTCCCTGTTATGGATTGAATTGTATCACCCCAAAATATGTGTTGGAACCCTAACCACTATACCTGTAGATGTAATTTGTTGGGGAATAGAGTTTTCTTTGTTATGTTAATGAGGACGTATCAGTGAAGGATGTATCCTAAACCAAATCACTTCTTAGTTAGAGGAAGAAGCCCTGGTGTCACAATGGTTAAGTGCTCAGCTATTAACCAAAACATTGGCAGTTTGAACCCACCCAGCAGCTCTGCAGGAGAAAGACCAGGCAATCTGCTCTCATAAAGATTACAGCCTAGGAAACCCTGTGGGGCAGCTCTACTCTGCCACGTGTGGTTGCTATGAGTTGAAGTCAACTCAACAGCACCTAACAGCAACAATAACAGACATAGAGGCAAGCACGCATACTAGGGAAGAGAGATGCCACATAAGGATCGCCCAGAACCAAGGAATGCCAGAGACTACCAACAAGGAAGGAATTGACAAGGCTGAGCCCCTGATTTGGACTTGTAGCCTCCAGAACGATGAAAAAAAGTCTGCTGTTTAAAGCCACCCACTTGTGGTATTTCTGTTACAGTAATGTTAACGAACTAAAATAGTCCCTGTTTTTCTTCTAGGATTTTTTTTTTGTGTGTGTGTGTGTTACTGCTTTCAATTCTTGTCCTTCTCTACCCTGAGAAAAGATATTTCAATTAGCCCAGTCCCTTGGGTTCTTTGAATAATGCTGCTCAAATGATCAATATTTAACCAGCTTTATCAGTCCTTTGAACAGACCCATTAACTAATGAAGATACCCTGTTAGCATGAAGTGTGGCCCAACATCCACAAGAAATTTGTTGGCTAGATTATCTCTCCCATTATTTCTCACCCCTTATCTAAATTTCCAATCAGTAAAACATCCTGCTGGATATTCCCTACGGATGCATTTCTATGAATCAGAACAAGGATGATTTCAAGATGTGTCTTTAGCAAGATGAGGAAGAGGCAAACCATCCGGGAACTTTGAGAATACATCGATGGCCAACACAGTTCCAAGCTTCTGCATGAAATTGTCTGAGCAACAGTTTTTGACCTTTTTTTTTTTTTTTTTAAGTCCAAAGGTGGCAAAGAGGGAGAGAAAATGCTTAATTTGTGATGGATATCAACAGCCCCTTGTCCACTCCACTTTCCTTTCTCTCTCCAGATGACCTTTTAAAAGTCTCACTGGGGCTAGTCTTTGGTACAAGTGGGGGACTGAGTTGGCACATGGGTTGCAGGTATACCGTACCAATTGTCTTGTTTGTATATTTATTCCTGTGGCCATGTAGGAATAAAGAAATCCACAGAGCAGCCCCTGGCCATACGTGAGTGCCTGTGGAGATGAATCTGGTTTTGATGGAAGAAACACTTCCATTCTCCTTTTCTTTCTTATCCAAAAAGCAACACAGGATGTAGTGGGTTGAATTGTGTCTCCCCAAAAGACATGTTTAAGTCCTAACCCCTGGGACCTGTGAATGAGACTGTTTTTGGACATAGGATCTTTGCAGATGTAATCAAGTTAAGATGAGGTCATACCGGGTTCGAGTGGGCCCCAAATCCATTGACTGTCCTTACAAGGAGAGAGAGATCTGGACACACACACACACACACACACGCACACAGGGAAGAAGGTCATGTGAAGACGGAGGACATGAACGCCAGGGATCGCCATCAACCACCAGAAGCTGTAAGAAGCAAAGAAGGACTTTTCCCCAGAGCCTTCAGAGACAGCATGGCTCTGCCAACACCTTGATTTTGAACTTCTAGCCCCAGACCTGTGAGAGAATAAATCTGTGTTGTTTGAAGCCACCTAGTTAGTGATTATTTGCTACAGCAGCCATGGGAAACAAATGCACTGAGTTTTCTACCCTTCCTCAAACGCCCACTGTCCTGTGTTTTATAGGCACCTCTAAAGGTTACAGCAATGCGCTGTGTGTTTTCTGTGCTTGTTACATGGGGCTTCTGACATCCAGGGATCACAGCAAAGGATCCTTCAGTCGTGAGTGGGATTCGACTCTGTGGGGTCTCTCGCTTGCCCTGGGTTACGCTCCCCGTTCCTTCTCTTCCTGAAAGGACAAGAACTGTGGTTTTGACATTTGCCCTCCTCCACAGCTATGGCCTAATTTTTTGTGGAATTCTCTGTCATCAGTTCGCACAGCAGGGACTGTGTGGTATTTGTACCATTCCTGAACACTGTCCGTGTGAACAAAATGGAAGCCTGCACCTGAATGGGGTGGGGATGGGGGGTCTGGGCTGCAGACACAGGACAATTCATCGTCTCTGACTTACCAGGACCAACCCTTCTCCCCAACCCCCTTGCCTCCAGATAGCATCTCCAGAATAAACAAGCTGGTCTTTGTTTTTTTATTGCAATTATAAGTCTCTCTGGGTGATGGCAGAGAGGAGACTGGCATGTGAAAATCCTGTGTGTCTGACTTCCATCTTTTTAAAGTGAAAACAGAGAAGAAAATGGAGTGGGCAGGGGGTTTTTGTTGGGAGTGGGGAAACTGGAAGGGAGTGGGTGGTACAGTGGTTAAGTGCTCGACTGCTAACCAAAATGTCTCCCACCAGCCGCTCCTCTGGAGAAAGATGTGGCAGTCTGCTTCCTCAAAGATGACAGCCTTGGAAACCCTATGGGGGCAGTTCTACTGTGTCCTAGAGGGTCTCTGTGAGCAGGAGTCGACTCGATAGCAATGGGTTTGGCTTTTTTTGGGGGGAGTGTTTGAGGGGAACTAGGAAGGGAGGAAGAAACTGAGACTGTTGGATAGGAGGTGAGGGGAATAATAAAGATTTAAGGGGGAAGAAGACGGGAATGGGAGGATGCACTATGAGTGGGATGGGGGAGGAGGAACAATGAGAGAACAAGGGCATTGGAAAGTAATGCCAGCTGACCGATTCAGGTCAGCAAGGCTATCTTAATTCCATTTTAGGGTACAAAATAAGCTAAATTTATAACTTTAAATACACTTTATTTTTAGAGCAGTTTTAGATTTACAGAAAAATTGCAAAGAAGGTAGAGAGTTCCCATATACTCCTCTCCCCACTGCACACAATTTCTATTATTAACATCTGGCATGCCTGTGGTAGCAGCAGTCAAGAAATAAAATGATGCATTGCACTGGGCAAATATGCTGCAAAAGATCTCTTTAAAGTATTAAAAAGTGAGAGTTCCGGCAAAATGGTGCTCTAGGCAGAAGCACCACGCCGTCCCTCCACAGCAAAGATCCGAGAAACTAAGCCAAACAGAGAATACAACAATCCTGAAACCCTAAAACATCAGATGAAGAGATAAAGAACTCAGCCAAGCACCAAATGGAGTGAGAAAACTGACAGAGAATGGAGAGCAAGGAGAGATTCATGCAGAGGTCCCCTACCAGCTAACGCAGTGCGGATCCACCATCTTGGACTCCTATCAGAGACCAGCAAATGGGGGTACGAGAAAGCACCCTCACGGAGCGTCCAGCGGGAGACAAAACAACCGGTAATTTGTGGTGTGCACTTTTCCACCCCCCACCCCTCTTCTCCCTGGCTTAGCCTCCTCTGCTTCCCGCAGCCACGGTCTCTTGACTGGGAAGCGCCGGCTGCTTGGATTCCACACACCCAGGCGGGCGATTCTCTGGGTGCCATTTGTTGGCTGCTAGTGTTGCTTTTTTTTCTGCTTCTTTGGATTTCTCACTTGCCTCTTGCCACCTCCCCCTCCTTTCACTCGAGTGCCTCGCTCCATGCACCACCTTTGCTTCTTCCTGAGGGGCTGCAGAGTGCCGGCAATTTGTAGTATATGTTTTCCCATGCTCCACCCTTCTTCACCCACACTTGGCCTCCTCTGCTTCCCACGGGCACAGTCTCTTGTCCAGAAACACCAGCCCGCACTAACTGGCTCTCTGCATGCCATTTGTTGGCTGCTGGTGTTGCTTTTTTTGTGTGTGTGTTCCTTTTGATTTCTTGCTTGCCTCTCGCTGCCTCCCCTCCTTTCGCTAGAGTGCCTTGCTCCGTGTGCCATCTTTGCTTCTTCCTGAGGGGCTGCAGAGCTCCATTCAAGTGTGGAGCTGCTTCCCGGTCTGGGCTACCATGCTGGTGGGATCCCAGGGCTTTTGTTCTTTGTTCGTTTTGAATTGTTTGTTTGTTTTCTTTTCATTTTCTTAAGTTGGGAGCCCTTTCTGGCCAGGTGGAGCTGTGTGGCAAGGAACTCCCCTTCAGCTTTCACAGATGTGCAGAATGATCCCTGAGAGCATTTCTTTTTTTGTTGTTTTTTTTTTTTTTCTGTTTTTTTTGGGGGGCCTTTCTTGTTCTTTTTTTTTTAATTTTTTATTTGTTTTGTTTTCTTTTCCCTCTTTTTCGTTTTTGTCTTTCTTCATTGCTCAGTTTCTCATCTCTCTGTATCTTCCTTCTCTTTCTGATCCCTGACAACCAGGCCGTTGTATACCTCTACGCCTTCTAGCCAGGCTGTACTGCAACACCTGAGAGCGACTTCCCCAGACCTCATAGCTGCATCGGTGAGATCCCTGGGAACTTTGCAGTTCTTTAACCTTTCTGATTTTTATTTATTCATTCTTTTCTTTTCTTCCTCTTCCCCTTTCTGTTTTTCTCCATTTCATAGTCTCTCATCTCTCCATTCCAATGGCAAGTTCCCCTAGCATTCTTTTTTGTTTGTATGTTTCTGGCTCCTGTTCCTCTCTCCTCTCTCCCATATCCATCTTAGCTCCACACATAACAATCTCCCCCCTGCATCCTGCCTACCTGCACCGTGCGCTTGACATCACACCACCAAGCAGTACAGGCACGGCCTACTGGAACCTGCCCTGCACTGATTACCGACCTGCCCTGGTGGCTGTAGTAAGTGCCACAAACAACCCGTCCCAGTGACTCCTCTTCAGCTAGACCTGCCCTGCTGCACCATATCTGAGTGACTGACCCTGCCAGTTGGAGAAGGAGGTGAAAAGAATTGAGCACACAGACGAGCAAACAACAAAGAACACACAGTCTGCCTGCTCAGACATAGTCAATTTTTTTTTTTTTTAGAAAACGGACGAAACAAATCTGCAATCAATAAATGAGAAAAGTAACTACTGAATGCCTGAAAACAGCAGACAATATCAAAACATTTACAACAACAGGACAAGATGGTTCCAGTAGGCGTCCAAAATAAAACACCAGATGACTCTCCTGTGGAAGAAAATGCACTAGAACTATCTAATAGGGAATTCAAATCTCTAATACTCAGAATTCTCCAAGAGCTGAGGCAAAAAGCTGACAAACATGAGGAAAAAATAGACAAATTCATGGAAAATACAGACAAAAAATTGGAAGAATTCAGGAAAATAATGCAGGAACAAAATGCCAAAATACATTCACAATTAGAAATTGTACAAAGACAACAGTTAGAAATCCAAAAGATAAACAACAAGATTTCAGAAATGGATGATGTCATAGAAGGGCTGAGAAGTAGATTTGAAACCGTGGAAGACAGGATCACTGGAACTGAAGACAAACACTTGGATACAACTCTGTTTGAGGAAAACTCAGAAAAAAGAACAAAGAAAAATGAAGAGAACCTGAGAGTTATGTCGGACACAATTAAAAGCAAAAATTTATGAGTGATTGGATTTCCAAAACAGGGGGAGAAAACAGAAAACACAGAGAGGATCATTGAGGAACTGCTGACAGAAAACTTCCCAATATCATGAAAGATGAAAAGCTGGCCATCCAAGAAGCTCAACGAACCCCATATAGGAGAGACCCCCAAAAGAAAATCACCAAGGCATATCATATTCACACTCGCCAAAACCAAAGATAATCAAAGAATCCTGAGAGCAGCTCGTGAAAAACAAGAAGTCACATACAGAGGAGAAACAATAAGACTAAGCTCAGATTATTCGGCAGAAACCATGCAGGCAAGAAGGCAATGGGATGACATATATAAAATCTTGAAAGAGAAAAGTTGTCAGCCAAGAATAATATATCCTGCAAAACTCTCGTTCAAATTTGATAGTGAAATTAGGTCATTTCCAGACAAACAGAAATTAAGGCAATATGTAAAAGTCAAACCAAATTTACAAGAATTATTAAAGGGAGTTCTTCGATCTGAGGACAAACAGCTTCAGCTCACAGGCAGAACATAGGACACAGGATCGATCGTACGTGCCAGATACCAATCTAGGAAATGAACTCTCGAGGACTATCCAAAACCAAAAGAAATACAACAGGGAATCAGAGCAGATAATCAATAAATGACAACAACATCAAAACAATAAAAGAGAGAATAAACGGCGTGGGTATAGAACCTTCTAATGGAGAGGAAGGCAAGGCGATACCAAGTAATGGTAGACTGCTTCAAACTTAGAAAGATAAGGGTAAAATTCATGGTAACCACAAAGAAAGTTAACAAACCAACTCATAACAAAGATGAAAAACATAAAGTCTCAGCAAAAACAAAACCTACAAAAACAAAAGAAAGGAAAAAAAAAATCCACAAACAAAAGTAACTCAGCACAAGAGAGTAAGAAGAACAAAGAAAACTTCAGCATCACAAAAAAAAGCACTACAAAATGACAGCAACAAACTCACATCTATCAATAATTACACTGAATGTAAATGGACTCAATGCACCCATAAAGAGACGGAGAGTGGCAGAATGGATAAGAAAACAGGATCCATCAATTTTCTGTCTATAAGAGACACACCTTAGAAACAAAGATGTGAATTTATTAAAAATCAAAGGTTGGAAAAAAATATATCAAGCTAACAACTATCAAAAAAGAGCAGGAGTGGCAATTCTAATCTCAGATAAAATAGACTTTAAAACAAAATCTACCATAAAAGACAAAGAAGGACACTATATAATGATTAAGGGGATGATCCATTATGAAGACATAACCATAATAAATATCTATGCACCCAATGACAGGGCTCCAAAATACATAAAAAAACTCTAACAGCACTGAAAAGAGAAATTGACAGTTCCACAATAATAGTAGGAGACTTCAACACACCACTCTCAGTAAAGGACAGAACAACTAAAAAGAAACTCAGCAAAGATACAGAAGACCTAAAGGACACAATCAGCCAACTGGACCTCATAGACATATATAGAACAATCCATCCAACCTCTGCAAAGTACACATTCTTTTCCAATGCACATGGAACGTTCTCCAGAATAGACCACATCTTAGGCCACAGAGCAATCCTCAACAAGATCCAAAACAATTCAAAGTATCTTCTCTGACCACAATGCCATCAAGGTAGAAATTAACAACAGAAAGAGCAAGGAAAAAAAATCAATTACATGGAAACTGAATAATACCCTGCTTACACATCAGTGGGTAATAGAAGAAATCAGAGATGGAATAAAAAAATTCCTAGAATCAAATGAGAATGAAAACACATCATACCAAAACCTTTGGGACACAGCAAAGGCAGTCCTCAGAGGACAATTTATAGCAATAGATGCACATATCAAAAAAGAAGAAAGGGACAAAATCTAAACATTAACTACAGAACTAAAACAAATAGAAAGAGAACAGAAAAAAAAAAAAAAAAAAAAGCCCAAAACCACCAGAAGAAAGGAAATAGTAAAGAGCAGAGCAGAAATAAATGAAATAGAGAACAGAAAAATAATAGAAAGAATCAACAAAACCAAAAGTTGGTTCTTTGAAAGAATCAACAAAATCGACAAACCACTGGCCACACTGACAAAAGAAAAACAAGAGAGGACACAAATCACCGAAGTAAGAAATGAAATGGGGGACATTACAACAGACCCAACTGAAATAAAAAGGATTATAACAGAATATTATGAAAAACTATACTCCAACAAATTTGAAAACCTAGAGGAAATGGATAAATTTCTAGAAACACACGGCCTACCCAAACTACAACAAAGTGATGTTGAAAATCTCAACAAACCCATAACAAGAGAAGAGATTGAAAAGGTAATAAAAAAAATTCCCAACCAAAAAAAGCCCTGGCCCAGACGGCTTCACTGGAGAATTCTACAAAACATTTATAGAAGAGCTTGTACCAGTACTACTCAAGCTATTCAGAGCATAGAAGAGGAAGCAACACTTCCAAATTCATTCTATGAAGCCAGCATAACGCTGATACCAAAACAAGGCAAAGCTATCACAAAAAAAGAAAATTACAGACCAATATCTCTCATGAATATAGATGCAAAAATTCTGAACAAAATTCTAGCCAATAGAATTCAGCATCATATCAAAAAAATAATACACCACGACCAAGTAGGATTCATACCAGGTATGCAAGCATGGTTCAACATTAGAAAATCAATCAACATAATCCACCACATAAATAAAAGGAAATAAAGAATCACATGATCATCTCAATTGCTGCAGAAAAGGCATTTGACAAAGTCCAACACCCATTCCTGATCAAAACCCTCAATCAAATAGGTATAGAAGGGAAATTTCTCAACATAATAAAGGGCATCTATGCAAAACCAATGGCCAACATCATTCTTAATGGAGAGAGGCTGAAAAAATTCCCCTTGAAAACAGGAACAAGACAAGGATGCCCTTTATCACCACTCCTATTCAACATTGTGCTGGAAGTTCCAGCTAGAGCAATAAGGCAAGAAAAAGAAATAAAGGGCATCCAAATTGCTAATGAAGAAGTTAAACTGTCCCTGTTTGCAGATGATATGATAATATACATAGAAAACCCTAAAGACTTCATGAGAAATCTACTGGAACTAATAGAAAGATTCAGCAGAGTAGCAGGATACAAGATAAACATTCAAAAATCAGTTGTATTCCTATACACCAGTAAGGAGAACGATGAAAAGGAAATCAGGAAAACAATACCATTTTCAATAGCCCGTAGAAAGATACAACACTTAGTAATAAATCTGACCATGGATGTAAAAGACCTATACAAACAAAACTACAAAACACTACTGCATGAAACCCAAAGGGATCTACATAAATGGAAAAACATACCATGCTCATGGATAGGCAGAATCAACATTGTGAAGATGGCAATTCTACCCAAAACAATTTACAAATACAATGCAATCCCCATCCAAATACCAACAACATTCTTCAAAGAGATGGAAAAACTAATCATTAACTTTATATGGAAAGGGAAGAAGCCCCGAATAGGTAAAGCACTACTGAAGAAGAAGAATAAAGTTGGAGGACTCACACTACCTGACTTCAGAACCTACTAAACAGCTACAGTAGTCAAAACAGCCTGGTACTAGTACAATGACAGATACATTGACCAGTGGAACGGAATTGAGAACCCAGAGGTAAATCCATCCACCTATGGTCACCTGATCTCGACAAGGCCCAAAGTCCAACAAATGGGGAAAAGACAGTCTTTTTAACAAATGGTGCTGGCAAAACTGGATATCCATCTGCAAAAAAAGTGAAACAGGACCCATACCTCACACCGTATACAAAAACTACTTCAAAATGGATCAAAGACCTGAATATAAAGCCTAAAACTATAAAGTTCATAGAAGAAAAAATAGGACCAACACTTCAGGCCTTGATACATGGCATTAACAGGATACAAACCATAACCATCAACGCACAAACCCCAACAGATAAGCTAGATAACTGGGATCTTCTAAAAATCAAACTCCTATGCTCTTCAAAAGACTTCACCAAAAGAGTAGAAAGAGAACCTACAGACTGGGAAAAAATTTTTGGACAGTGCAAGTCAGACAAAGGTCTACTCTCCATAATCTACAAGAAAATCCAATACCTCTACAACAAAAAGACAAATAATCCTATTAAAAATGGGCAAAGGAAATGAACAGACGCTTCACCAAAGAAGACATTCAAATGGCCAACAGACACATGAGGAAATGGTCGCGATCACTAGCCATTAGAGAAATGCAAATTAAAACCACAATGAGATACCATCTCACCCCGGCATTACTGGCACGAATCAAAAACACTGGAAATAACAAATGTTGGAGGGGCTGCGGGGAGATCGGTACTCTTATGCACTGCTGTTGGGAATGCAAAATGATACAACCATTTTGGAAAATGATATTGCGCTTCCTCAGAAAGCTAGAAATAGACATACCATTTGATCCAGCAATCCCACTCCTAGGAATATATCCTAGAGAAATAAGAATCGTCACTCAAATAGACATATGCACACCTATGTTCATGGCAGCATTGTTCACAATAGCAAAACGATGGAAACAACCTAGATGCCCATCAACAGATGAATGGATAAACAAACCATGGTACATACACACGATGGAGTACTATGCAACAAGAAAGAACAACGATGAATCTGTGAACCATCTCATAAGATGGATGAAACTGGAAGACATTATGCTGAGTGAAATAAGTCAATCACAAAAGGACAACTATTGTATGAGACCTCTATTGTAAAAACCCATGAAAAAGTTCATACGCAAAATGTAACAATCTTCGTTGGTTACCAGGGATGGGAGGGGTGGGGAGGAACTACTACATAGGCAATAGATAAGTGGTATCTTGGGTGAAGGGTAAGACAGTACACAATACACGGGAAAGTAGCACAACCTGTACAAGGAAAGGTCATGGAAGCCCCATAAACACATCCAAACTCCTTGAGGGACTGAATTGCTGGGCGGAGGGCTGTGGGGACCATGGTCTCAGGGAACATCTAGCTCAACTGGCATGACGCAGCCTATAAAGACAATGTTCTGCATACTACCTTGGTGAGTAGTGTCTGGGGTCTTAAAAACCTGTGAGCGGCCATCTAAGATACTCCACTGGTCTCATCCCTTCTCGAGCAAGGGAGAATGAAGAGAACAGGATACAAGGAAAAGATTAGTCCGAAGGACTAATTGTCCACAGCTACCAAGGCCTCCACTGGACTGAGTCCAGTACAGCTAGATGGTGCCTGGCTACCACCACTGACTGCTCTGACCAGGATCACAACAAAGGGTTCTGGACAGAGCTGGAGAAGGATGTAGAGCATAATTCTAACTCACAAAAAAAAAACCAGATTTACTGGCCTAAAGGAGACTGGAGAAACCTCGAGAGTATGGCCCCCAGACACCCTTTTAGTTTACCTCTGAGGTTCACTGTTCAGACTCAGAGTGGACAGCCCCATAAAACCAAATGAGACTAATGAGGTACAGGAGTCCAGTGACAAGGGCCAGAAGGCAGAAGGGGACAAAGAAGCTGGTGATAGGGAACCCAAGGTTGAGTAAGGATATTGTTGATGTGTTGTGAGATTGTTAACCATTGTCATAGGGCAACATTTGTAGTAACTGTTAAATGAGAAACTATTTTGTTCTGTAAGCCTTCATCTTAAGTGAGAATAACAGCACAATTTGAAGAGCGTAGTCTATGTCACTGAACTGTGTACGTAGAAAGTTTTGAAATGGTGTATGTTTGGCTATGTGTATTTTCACCAAAAAAAAAATAAAATGTTGAAAAGTTAGAGGGTTTATATGTTGTGGTGTTGTTAACCAATGTCATAAAACAACATGTGTACTACTGTTTCATGAGAAACTATTTGTTCTGTAAGCCTTCGCCTGAAGTACAATAAAATATAAATAAATAAATAAAGTATTAAAAAGCAAAGATGTCACCTTGAAGACTAAGGTGTGCCTGACTCAAGCCATGGTGTTTTCAATCCCCTCATATGCATGGATAGCTGGACAATGAATAAGGAAGACCAAAGAAGAATTAACACCTTTGAATGATGGTGTTGATGAAGAATATTGAATATACCCTGGACTATATATTGAATATATTCTGGAATGTCAGAAGAACTAACAAATCTGTCTTGGAAGAAGTACTTCCAGAATGCTCCTTAGAAGCAAGGATGGCGAGACTACCTCTCACATAATTTGGACATGTTGTCAGGAGGGATCAGTCCGTGGAGAAGGCATCATGCTTGGTAAAGTAGAGGATCAGTGAGAAAGAAGAAGACCCTCAACGAGATGGATTGACACAGTAATGGGCTCAAGCATAACAAAGATTGTGGGGATGGCACAGGACTGGACAGTGTTTCATTCTGTTGCACAAGGGGTCACTATGAGTTGGAACTGACTGGACAGCACCTAACAACAATAACAACATGCCTCGGTATATTTGTTACAATTGATGAACCAATATGGATACGTTATTATTAACTAAAGTCCATAGTTTACATTAGGGTTCACTCTGTGTTGCACAGTTCTAAGGGTTTTGATAAATGCACAATGTCATGTGTCCACCATTACAGTATCATGCAGAATTGTTTCACTGCCCTTAAAATACCCTGTGCTCCACCTATTCTTCCCTCCATCCCTTCCCCCACCCTAATCTCCGGCAACCACTGATCTGTTTACTGTCTCTATGATTTTGCCTTTTCCAGAACTAAAATTGTAATTTTTTAAAATGATATTTTATTGTGTTTTTGGTGAAGGTTTACATAGTGGTTTAGTTTCCCATTCAACAATTTCTACACAAATCATTCAGTGACATTGGTTACATTCTTTGCAGCATGGGAGCATTCTCATTATTTCTGTTCTGGTTGTTCTGTTTCCACTAATCTAGTTTCCCTGTCCCCTTATCTTCTTATCTTTCTTTTGAAGTAATTGTTGATTGTTTGGTCTCATGTAGATGGTTTTTAAGGAAGCACAGTACTCATGGGTGAGATTCTTTATTTTGTGAGGCAGTCTGTTGTTTGGCTAAACAGTGACCTCAGGGGCTGGCTTGTTTTGGTTCAAGGTTTCAGGAGTATCTTAGGTCAGTAGTCTCAGGGAGTCCTCCAGTCTCAACTGGTCCAGTAGATCTGGGTTTTTTTTTTTTTTTTTTTAAGAATTTGAGGTTCTGTTCCACATTTTTCTCTCATTCTATCAGGATCCATCTATTATGGTCCTGATCAGAATGATTGGTAGTGGTAGCTGGGCACCATCTAGTTCTTCTGGTCTCAAGATAGATGAGGCCATGGTTCATATAGACTATTAGTCCTGTAGACTAGTTCCTTCTTTGAGCTTTAGTTTCCTTCTTTTTCTTTTGTTCCAGATGAGTAGAGACCAATAGTTATATCTTAGATGGCCACACACAAGCTTTTAAGACCCCAGATACTACTCACCACATTGGAAGGCAGAACATACACTTTATGAATTATATTATGTCAATTGACAGAGCTGTCCCACGAGACTATGGTCCTAAGCCTTCAAACCCAGAAAACGAATCCTGTGAAGTATTTGGTTATATCTAAGAAGGATCAGTAACTGTGATCCCTATGTGTTTATTATATATGTGAATGTATGTATGTGAACACACATATATGCATATACATATGCATACACCTATATATACACAGGAGCCCTGGTGGTGCAGTGGTTGAAAGCTTGGCTGCTAACCAAAAGGGCAGCAGTTTGAATCCACCAGCCACTCCTTGGAAACCCATGGGGCAGTTCTACCCTGTCCTATAGGGTCGCTATGAGTTGGAATCAACTTGATGGCAACGGGTATACCTACATATACATAACTATACACATGTATGCCTACGTACGTAGATATATACCTGCAAATATATTGTTTGGTTGTTGTTGCAAAATTATATATGCCATAGTGATTTCCAAAAGGTATTTTTATCTTGTGTATATCTTAGTGACTTCATTTACCTTCGTTAAGCTGTCCACACTTCACCCTCATTTGGTGTTGCCTTTCCCATCACCAAAAATAACAAGTGTCTACTATCTACAGGGAGCCCTGGTGGCACAGTGGTTAAGCATTCGGCTGCTAACCAAAAGGTCAGCAGTTTGAATCCACCAGCTGCTCCTTGGAAACCCTATGGGGCAGTTCTACTCTGTCCTGGAGGGTCACTATGAGTAGGAATCGATTTGACAGCAACCGGTTTTTTACTATCTAGAGAGTGAATTCCCCCTCTACCCCTCACATCCATCCCTGGCAACCACTAACGAGCATAAGTTTCTATATATTTACTCTTAAAATTGAAATTTAATGCATGACATGTAATAGCAATTTTGTGTAAGGGACACAGTGCAGACATATCCATCTCTGGCAGTGTCAGGAGGGCTATTTTACCCAATACTCTGCCAAAGTATCAGCTGGGAGCCTGATGAGGTAGAACTTTACAGTTAAACTGGTAGCCATTGAGTCCAGGTGACTCCAACTGATGGAGACCCCATGCGTATCAGAGTAGAACTATGCTCCATAGGGTTTTCAATTGCTGATTTTTTAGAAGTGGAGTGCCAGGCCTTCCTTCTGAGGTGCCTCTGGGTGGACTCAAACTGTCATCCTTTGGGTTAGCAGCTGAGCTTGTTAACTGTTTGTACCTCCAGGGACTCTGACTTTTCAGTTTGAAGCTGAGAGGTTAATCACTGCACCAGCAGGGCTCTGTACTCTGTTTAGATAATGCTTATTTTTTAAAGCACACAGCCTCCAAGAAGTCTTCTGGGATCACTACCTGGCCCAGTTTCTTAGATGCCACTTTTCTGTGCTGTTGGAGCATCTGAGTTGGCTGAAGATACACATTTGTGATCAGTTAGAAGCAGGGAACTTTGCAGTGTGTAAGCAGCTCATAATAGCTGCCGTGTCATCCATTGGGTATGTGATGATGTGAAGTGGACAGGAATGGTGTTCCTAGGGAGTACAAGGAGGATGGGGACTGCATCAGGGTTCACTTTCACTCTGGGAGATTAGAGAGCAAGATGGTCCAGACCATGAGGAATCCTTGTGCTCTTCTAAAAGCAGGAGCTGCTCTAAGCGGATTTACCACAAAGGCTGCAGGGATGCCCATTAATAGTAGGATGCTGGTTTGATGAAATGTCAGGTAGTTCTGTTTCTATAACTTGGAAGGTTCAGGCATGGCTGGATCCAGTAGCTCAAGCTAAGCCATCAGGGTTTTCTCTCTCTCTTTCTACCTCTGACTCCAGCTAGTCGTGGGTCTTCATTGTCTTTGTTATGATTGCAGGCCCTTTCCATGTTGCAGGAGATATGTCTTCAGAAGCTCCAGGCTCATACTCAGCCAGTGAAAACCCTGTAGAGCACAGCTCTACTCTGACCCACGTGGGGTTCACTGTAAGTCACAATTGACTTTAAGGCAACTGGTAGTAATAACTCCTTTTACTCAGGCCCCAATTCAGTAGCGGAAAGTGACCTCATCGATTTTGGTGAAGACAGGAAAGGAGACTTAAGGCCCATCTGGTCAGGTCAACTCACCCACAACCATGAGCCCAGAAAGTGTAATGGCCACAGAGATGGAGGAATTCTCAGGACCTGTCATAGTTCTAGAGCTGCTGTAACAAAGTACCACTAACTGAGTGGCTTAAAATAATAGGAATTTATTCTCTCACTGTTCTGGAGGCCGGAAGTCCAAAATCAAGATGTCGGCAGGCCCATGCTCTCTCTCGAGGCCCTATGGAAGAATCCTTCCTTGCCTCTTCAGCTTCTGGTGGTTCCCAGCAATCCTTGGTGTTCCTTGGCTCGTAGATGCCTCACTCCAATCTCTGTGTCTATAGTAACCTGGCCTTCTCACTGAGTGTGTCTGTATCTCTCCTCCTCCTCCTACAAGCACACGAGCCCTATTGGGTTAGGTCACTCCCTTCTCCAGTGTGATCTCATCTTAACTTGATCACATCTACAAAGACCTTATTTCCAAAAATGATCACATTCACAGGTACCAGGGATTAGGACTTCAATGTATCTTTTTTTGGGACACAAGTCAATCCATACCAGAGCCACTGGTGATTCAGAGTCAAGGGCTCTGTGATGGCGTGTGCCTTCCTCCCATGCTCCTGTGATAGTCCTCCCAGCTTGTGGGCCAACTTACAAGGACAACAAGAATGTAAACTTGTGCCATTCTCTGGGGCTTTTCCTGAAACTTCATTGGTTCTTTAGGGCTTTTTTCCTCCTTTCTCAAATAAGGAAAGTTAAAAGCCCTAGAGGAGTTCCTTTTGTGAAGAAAACTCTATTTTCTCCATAAGTACTGACAAAGTATAATTATTTTTCTACAAAAATTGGCTGAAATCTCAACCTCAAACTAGAACATTTCAGTGAACTGTTTAAAGAAAAGAAAGCACAGGAGTTCTTCAATAAGAAGTGATTTAGTGGTGAGAAGGGGTGAGCTTCTAGCTGGGGTCCGGGAAGGACTGCAAAGTCAAGGTCAAGGTCACGGTCTCCTCACAAGGCTGTCACAGCAGGCCGGTGTGTCTGTCTCCTGAACAGGTAACATTAGGCAGTTAGAACTGAGGGGCCTGGAGGCATCCCTAGTGGAGCCCCCACTCATTGTTGGCAGTAGTGATGGGGCCCTGTCTGTTCTCTGCTTAGGATCTGTTTTCCTTCTCCTCACTCTCCCAGGAAGTGTGGGGATGGCCTCAGACTAGCCAAGAACAAGCAGTGAAGGCTGGTTGCTTATTCTTTGGACACACTTCTGGTCTCAGTCACAGTAGTTCTCTAGTTCTTCTGGCCTAAGTAGGAAGCCACCTTGTTTCTTGACCTGGATGTTTTGAGCTGAAAACATCCTCCATTTCCAGGAGGGCAGAGCTCCATGAGGGAGAAGCCTTAGATAGTCAAAATTTAGCCTCTCTAAAGCTGTTATGGGAAACCCTGGTGAAGTGGTGGTTAAGAGCTACGGCTGCTAACCAGGAAGTCAGCAGTTCCAATCCACCAGGTGCTCCTTGGAAACTCTATGGGGCAGTTCTACTCTGTCCTAAAACGTCGCTGTATTCCATAAGTCCTGTCAGACAAGCCTCTGAGAAGATAAAAGGGAAGGAACGGACATTTGTCAAACAGCAAAGATGTCACTTTGAGGACTAAGGTGTGCTTGACCCAAGCCATGGTATCTTCTATTGTCTCATATGCATGTGAAAGCTGGACAATGAATAAGGTAAACGGAAGAAGAATCGATGCCTTTGAATTATGGTGTTCAGTGGTGTCACTAGGGTTGGTGTCACCCAGTGTGGTAACTCATGCTGTCACACCCCTCCATGCTAATTACCACAATATTGTAGCTAAAGTACCAGAAAATTGGACAAAATCAGCGACTATAAACGTACTGGCAGCAATGAAAACAACAGCATGTGCTAGTAGTGTGTGTAGAGGAAACCACGTGATTCGAAGCATCATTGTTATTTGGTAATAATGACAGCTCTCAGTGGAGCGCATTAAAATGTTCAAAAAGTAAATTAGCATACAGTTTTAGCCTCATAAGTATATTGATGGAGCCCTCGTGGCTCACTGGTTAAGAGCTCAGCTGCTAACCAAAAGGTCAGCAGTTCGAATCCACCAGCGGCTCCTTAGAAACCCTATGGGGCAGTTGTACGGTGTCCTATAGAGTCACTGTGAGTTGGAATTGACTCGACAACAACGAGTTTGATTTTTGGGTTTAGGTGTATCGATACGTGTAAGCTGAGTTTATGAAAAATGTTTTTGTAATTATAACTAACTACAGGGATATTTTAACAAAAAATGATAGATTTCTGCTGAAAGAATGCACAAAAATTTTATAGACATTTTAGTGTCACCCCCTCTGACTGTGTCACCCAGTGCACTCTGCTCCCCCTGCACCCTGCTAGTGATGCCACTGATGGTATTGGCAAAGAATATTGACTATAGTGCCAGAAGAAAGAACAAATCTATCTTGGAAGATGTACAGCCAGAATGCTCCTTAGAAGTGAAGATGGTGAGACTTTGTCTCGCTTACTTTGGGCATGTTATCAGGAGGGACCAGTCCCTGGAGAGGACATCATGCTTAGTAAAGTAGAGGGTCAACGAAAAAGAGGAAGACCCTCAACGAGATGGATTGACGTAGACTGCAACAATGGGCTCAAACGTAACAACAATTGTGAGGATGGCGCAGGACTGGGCAAGGTTTTGTTCTGTTATACATAGGGTTGCTGTCATGGTTTGAATTATGTCCCCCAAAAAATGTGTGTATCAATTTGGCCAGGCTATGATTCCTGGTATTGTGTGGTTTTCCTCTAAGTTGTAAATCCTGCCTCTACGAAGTTAATGAGGGAGGTTGGGTGGCAGTTGTGTTAGTAAGGCCGGACTCAGTCTACAATATTGGATTGTATCCTCAGGCAATGTCTTGAGATATAAAAGACAGAAGTGAGCAGAGAGACAGGGGACCTCATATCATCAAGAAAGCAGTGCCGGGAGCAGAGCGCGTCCTTTGGACTGGGGTCCCTGTGCAGAGAAGCTCCTAGTCTGGGGAACACCAAAGAGAAGAAGGCCAACAGAGAGAAATAGCCTTCCCCTGGAACTGACGCCCTGAATTTGGACTTGTAGCCTACTTTGACTGTGAGGAAATAAACTTCTTTTTGTTAAAACCATCCACTTGTGGTGTTTCTGTTATAGTAGCACTAGATGACTAAGACAGTTGCTATGAGTCGGAACTGACTTGATGGCACCTAGCTACAACAACAAGTTGCTACCAATTGCCGTTGAGTCAGCTCCAACTTCTGGCGACCCCATGTGTGTGTCTGAGTGGAACTGTGCTCCATAGGGTTTTCATAGCTAATTTTTCAGAAGTCATTGCCAGGCCTTTCTTCTAGGCTCCTCTGGGTGGACTTGAACCACCAACATTTCAGTTAGCAGCAAAGTGCATTAACTGTTTGCACTACCCAGGGACTCCATTAAGTTCCTACTATGTGCCAAGCACTGTAATAGATGCTGTATCTATTATTCTGTGAAATTTTCATACAACTGCAAGGTAGGTACTATTACCCCCATTTCCTACCTGAGCAGATGGAGGCTCAGTGCCCAAGATCTCACAACTAGAGAGTGAGGGAAACACAACCTGAATCTGGGTCTGCCTGTTTCTCTGCTGGGTAATAACTCCCTGGAAGCCACTCTTAGGTCATCAGATGGTGTTAGGAATTGAATTATGTCCCCCCTCCCCACCCCAAATATGAATTGAAATCCTGGCCCTGTATATATGATCCTGTTTGGAAATAGAGTTTTCTTTGTTATGTTAATTAAATCATATTTGGGTGTTTGGGTTCTAAACCTGATCACTTCTGAGTTACAAAAAGAGAAGAACAGACACAGAGATATACACAGAGGAAGACAGACACCATGTGAAGATCGTCTACAAGCTTAGGAACACCAAGGAACACCCAGGGCTGCTGACAAGGAAGGAATCAACATAAGACCATAACTTGGACTTCGAGCCCCCAGAACTACAAGAAAATAAATTTCTGTTCCTTAAAGCTGCTCCCTTGTGGTATTTGTGTTATAGCAGCACTAGGCAACTGAGACAGATGGGAAAGGAATGTGTCAGACAAGGGAGTGTGTGAGGCCAGATATTGTACTTTATGCTTCCCCCTTGAACCACTGCTTTCTATTTTCCCAATACTCATAGATGTTGGATCCCTGGTGGAGCAGTGGTTAAGAGCTCCACTGCTAACCAAAACGTCGGTAGTTTGAATCCACCAGCTGCTCCTTGGAAACCCTATGGGGCAGTTCTATTCTGTCCTATAAGGTTGCTATGAGTTGCAATTGACTTGACAGCAACGGGTTTTTTTTGGTCTTATGTATGTTGCCTCCACAAAGCCCTTGTATTATCTCTGTGATCCGACACGGACAGGGAGCCAGTGTGACATGCTCAACTCCTGTGTCCAGGCCTCCGTTCCAGCCGAAGCCCCTTTTCTACCTGGCTCTGTGCCCCAGTTGCCCCCTCCCTCTCTCCTGCCTCTAAGAGCCCATGTTCCCTGTGACCTTCAGATTTGATATATTGAAAGCCCCCAAAGGATATTTGCACTGACATTGAACATGCTGCTGTGTGGAGCTCAGCAATAAAAGGGGGAATTATCAGGTATTTAAATTCTAAAATTAATGATGAGTGGTCAGAGTCTTCAGAACATCTGTTTCCAGCATTTTCAAGGGGGCCTTCAATTTGCAGCCAGCACTCAGCCATGTGGTTATCAGCAGTTAACAGTGAGTTCATAAAGCTTTGTGCCTGGAAGCTTCATGGTAGGAGCAGGACAGAGAGGCACAGCCATTGCAGTCACGTGCTTCGAGTCTCCTTCTGAGCAGCGTTCCCACTGGGGCTCGGGGCTGCTACTCACAGTGTACCTCCAGGCCCTATGTTTCAGTTTCTATGTGCTGAGTTTGTATTTCGCCAAGCGTCATGGGGTTCCCTAGAAAAACAGGAGCAGTTAAAAAAAGAATGTATATGTATATAAAAACCAAACAAAATTCATTGCTGTCGAGTAGATTCCGACTCATAGCAACCCTACAGAACAGAGTAGAACTGCCCCGTAGTGTTTCCAAGGAGCAACTGGTGGATTCAAACTGCCAATCTTTTGGTTAGCAACCGTAGCTCTTAACCACTAGGCCATCAGGGCTCCATGTATATGTATGTATATATATATATATTTGTTGTTAGGTGCCATCGAGTGCGTTCTGACTCATAGCCAACCTATGTACACAGAAAGAAAAGTTGCCTGGTCCTGCGTCATCATCACAATAATCGCTGTGTTTGAGCCCACTGTTGCAGCCTTGCAGCCACTGTGTCAGTCCATCTCGTTGAGGGTCTTCCTCTTTTATGCTGACCCTCTACTTTACCAAACATGTTGCTGTTGTTGGGTGCTGTCAAGTCTATTCCAACCCATAGAGACCACATGGGGGTTTTCTCAGCTTTTTACAGAAGGAGATGGCCAGGCCTTTCTTTCAAAGAGCTGCTGGGTAGGGTGGAACCATCAACCTTTCTGTTAGTAGCCGAGTACTTAACTATTGTGCCACCAGTGCTTGCTCTCTGTCTCTCTCTCTATGTATATATACAGAGAGAGAGAGTAATTGGCTCATGATTATGGAGGGCTGGCAAGTCCAAAATCCATAGGTGAGGTGACAGGTTGGCAATTCTGGCAATCTTGTGTCCCAGATCAGTAGATCAGGCCATCAGGGAGAGACAGCCATTCAGGCATGATGTCTATTTATAGTCTGGAGGCAGAATCCTCCCATGGAAACCTCCACTTTTGTTCTTAAGTGCTTCAACTGATAGGTGAGGCCCACCCACATTAAGGAGGGTAATCTGCTTTACTTAAGGCCCACTGTCTTAAATGCTAATCACATGGAAATACATCTAGACTAAAGTTTGACCAAATAACTGGGTGCCATAGCCCAGCCCAGTGGACACATAAAATTAACCATAATGTCTGGGAAACATGGTTCTTCAAAATTCAAAAAAGAAATTCTTGTGCAAAGAAGAGGACTTAATATTTTCTTTCTGGTATGGCTGCCACTAGCCACATGTTGCTACTGAGCACCTGAAACGTGGCAAGTCTGAATCGAGATGTGCTATAAGTGTGAAATACACACTAGATTTCAAAGACTTAGTAAAAAAAGAAAAAAGTAAGCTATCTCATTAATAATATTTTTTATTGATTATGTTGTTGAAATAATAATATTTGGGATATACTGGGTGTGATTGTTAAGATTGTGTGTCAACTTGGCTAGGCCATGATTCTCAGTGTTTGTATGTGATCACTCCCATGATGGGATCTGCTGTGAGTAGCCAATCAGTTGAAAGGGAGTTTCCTTGGGCATGTGGCCTGCAGATGTTCTGGCTTTTTCCTGGCTCTGGATCCTGCAGCTGCCTCCTTCTCATCTGACCTCCGGCTATTGGAACTTGAGCTATCAGCTTAACTACTGATCCTGGGAGTCATCAATCTTCACAGCCTGTCAGCTGGAGCCCTGCTCTCTGACCTGCCGATCTTGGGTTTGCCAGCCCCTGCGGCTACGTGAATCAGAAGAAGCCTCTATTCTGATACACGGACTCGGGACATTCCAGCCTCTACAATCATGTGAGCTGTTCCTTTGATATAAATCTCTCTCTATATATATTTATACGCTTTACTGGTTTTGCTTCTCTAAAGAACTCAGTCTAAGACCTTGGGTTAAAAAGGTTATGTTATTAAAGTTAATTTCAATGGCTTAGTTTTATTTTATTTTTTCATGTGGCTACTAGGTGTTTTCAATCCCCTTATATGCATGTGAAAGCTGGTCAATGAATAAGGAAGACTGAAGAAGAACTGATGTCTTTGAATTATGGTGTTGGCGAAGAATATTGACTATACTATGGACTGCCAAAAGAATGAACAAATCTGTCTTAGAAGAAGAACAGCCAGAATATCCCTTAGAAGCAAGGATGGTGAGACTTTGTCTCAAAAGCTTTGGACATGTTATCAGGGGGAATCAGTCCCTGGAGAAGGACATCACACTTGGTAAAGTAGAGGGTCAGCGAAAAAGAGGAAGACCCTCAATGAAATGGATTGACATAGGTTGCAACAATGGGCTCAAATTTTGTGAGGATGGCACAGGACTAGGCAGTGTTTCGTTCTGTTGTACATAGGGTCACTATGAGTCAGAACTGACTCGCATCTAACAACAACTAGAAAATTTAAAAACAAGTATGTGGCTCACATATTTCTATAGGACAGCATTCTTCTAGAGTTTCTGTAGCTTGGTGTTTCTGTACGGGGGCAGTAACACCCCCAGATGGCCTTTTGGAAATTGTGGGGAGCTCTTTGGTGTCACTTTGATTGCAGAAGCACTACTGATGTCTAGTGGGTTAGGTATGAGGAATGTGGGAAGTACCAACATTACCAGAGCAGCACCACACAACAAAACAATTATCCTGTGACCTACATAATTTTGAAGGTCCCAACAGACTTTAAAACAAAAACAAAAACAGCTGCTATCAAGTTGACTCTGACTCATAGTAACCCCATGTATGCAGACTAGAACTGCTCTATAGGGTTTTCAGGGCTGTGACCTTTTGAAAGAAGACTGCCAGGCCTGTATCCGAGGAGCCTCTTGGTGGGTTTAAACCACCAACATTTCAGTTAGCAGTCGAGCACTTAACCTATCGTGCCACAGAGGGACATCCTTACTAGACATTAAATAGGTGAAAAATTGGTTATAATTACCTGATGCCTAGACCAAAGTCTATTTTACTTATAAACACAAAGTATTTTTTTTTTTGCATGAGCTAAAATTCCTAGAGCTGCAACTAATGTGCAAATCAAGGAAAAATTACACTTTGTTTTATTTGCAACATTACCAAGAGTTGTCCCTCATTTTAGAAATTCTCAGTGCTGTTGGCAGCGCTGCTCATGGTATTTGAGTTGCCAGCACAACATGTAATTGTCACATTCACAGCAATTCTACTTAGAGGTGCAATCTTCTGCCTTCTTCCCTGTATCTTCCAACGTAACTGTGCTTGGGCTTTTGTATAAGGAAATGTGTATTATTTACACTACTTTCGTTTTGTTTCCTCTTTATGTTACAGTTATGTCTTTAGATTAATTTTTAAAAATTATGTGTGTGTAGGTAAGTTATATGTACTGTCTAAAAAGGGTCTTAAAAATATTTTTACAGAAAAGGGCATGCTGCATCTGATAGGCTTACAAACTATCACTCTTCACTCATTCATGCCTTCTCTTGATTCAAGAACCCCATTTCTTTGCCTGCTAAATGCCTTCTCATTCTTTTGATTTCAGTTACAGTGCCCTTCCCTCCAAATAGTCTAGATGTCCCTCCTTTGTACTTACCCATCATGGCTTTCATCATCACATCGATTGTAATTGCCTGTACAATTATCTTCTTCCTCCCTGGACTGTGGGCTCCAAGAAGGTTTGTAGATATGTACAGTTGGCTCATCACTCTACATCCAGTGCCTAGCACATGGCCTGGCACATTAGTACATGCTTAATGAATACTTAATGGCTGAATGAGTAAAGGAATGAATTAATGGAGATGAGAGGGAGTTAGGATCTGGAGAGCAGTAAGAGTGAATGAGACTGTGAGCCAGCAGCAGGGGAGATAAAGTGGAGAGCTCCAAGGGAGCCCAATGCCTTGGACTTTGGTAGAACAGGGAGCCCAGAGTGGTGTAGAATAAAGCCCTTAGGAGTCAGGCAGATTTGTGCATGAGTCCTAGTTCTGCCACTGACTAACTTGGTGATCTTAGGAAAGTTCATTGATCTCTTAGGGTAATAATGGTACTTTCCTTATTTGTTGCTGGAGTTAAATGAGATATGCTTGGAAAGCACATACTCAGTGTCTGAGAAATAGTAAGAGCTCGATAAATGTTAGCTGCTGTTGTTGCTATTAAAACTCTTTGATAGAGCCTGGTGTGTTTCTAGCAGGGACCCTGATTGTCCCAGTGTCAGGAAACACTACCTGTGGCCTTCCCAGTCACCAACCTGCAGCAATATTTGGAGGTGCTGGTTAGGATTACCCTGGCAGGAAGTCTAGAATGAAGAACTCATCCTCAGGGTGGCTGACATGGGCAAAAGGCAAATGGAAGAGTCTCCAGAAGCACTTGCTTTCTTTACCCTCTGTTATGGATTGAATTGTGTCCCCTCAAAATATATGTTATAAATCCTAACCCCTATACCTGTGGTTATAATCCCCTTTGGGAATGGATTGTCTTTGTTATGTTAATGAGGAAGTATTAGTGTAGGATGTGTCTTAAAGCAATCTCTTTTGATATATGAAAGAAATTAAACAAGTGAGCAAGCAGAGATGGGGGAAGAGAGATGTCAAGCCACATGAAGATCACCCAGGAGCAGACCCTCAAAAGAGACAAGGACCTTCCTCCAGAGTTGACAGAGAGAGAAAGCCTTCCCCTAGAGACGGCACTCTGAATTCTGACTTCTAGCCTGCTAACTGTGAGAAAATAAATTTCTGTTTGGTAAAGCCACTCACTTGTGGTATTTCTGTTATAGCAGCACTGGATAACTAAGACACCCTCCCTCTCTCTAAGCTGCAAAGTTCTGCAAAGTGCACGTGCAGTGTATCTGGATCTCTACCCTCTACATGGGAGACCCATGCGTTCTCCTTCAGTAGCAGGTGTGTTCATGTATGAAGTGACAGGACTTCAAGCTTAGACTCAGAACGCCTGGATTTATACCTAAACTCCAGCATTTTCCTGCCGGACTTAGATGTTGCTTAACCATTGTCTTAGGTTGGGTTCTCTAGAGAAGTAAAACCAGTAAAGCATACAAATATATATATATGTAGAAATTTATATCAAGGAAATTATAGATGTGGCAACATCCCAAGTCTGTGGGTGAGGATAGAGGCTTCTCCTGATTCATGTAGCCGCAGGGGCTAACAAATCCAAGATTGGCAGGTCAAATGGCAGGGCTCTTGCTCAGAGGCTTCAAAGATCATCAGGCAAGATGGCAGGTAAGCTACTAGCTCAAGTCCCAAGAACCAGAGATCACACGAACAGGAGCCAGCTACAGGATTCAGAGTGAGCAAAAGATCATGAGTCTTGCCAGAAAGTCTACTTATATATTCAGTGCAGGCCACATTCCCAAGGAAACTCCGTTTCAGCTGATTGGCTACTCACAGCAGATCTCATTATGGAGGTGATCACATTATATCAAATCTCATCATCTAAGTGATCACATCATCATACAGCTGCCAAACTACATCATAACTGCCAAATCACTGAGAATCATGGCCCAGCTAAGTTGACACATAACCTTAATGATCACGACCATTTTTAGTTTTTGTTTCTTAATCTGTAAAAATGGGATTAAATACCTATTCACAGAGTTGTTTTGAACATTACATGAGATATTATGTAAAACATAAGCTGTAAAACTTAACTTGTACAGTCTGCTGAATACAAATATTAAACAAGAAGCAATGGGGTCCAAGATGGTGAGAGATTGAAGAAGAAAGAACAATGAATGTAGACTCTGGCCTGTATTTAACTTACCTTATCCTGTCCTGGCTAGCTTTCCTTTGTCCCTCCACAACTACTGTCCATTCTTCTCTGCCCTGCTATGTGTTCCAGGAGCCTGGTTCGTATGAATCATGTTATAGCTGGCCTCCAAGATGGCCTCCAATTATGCATGCCTCCTAATATTCATGTCCTTGTATAGTCTTCTCCCACATTGTATCAGGGTTGGTTTGTATGACCAATAGAATAATGCAGAAGTGATGGTATGTGACTTCTGAGATCACTGTGGTTTCTTCTTTGCTCCTTTTCTCTCTTTCTGGGGGCATTTAGTCTGGGGGAAGTCAGATACCACATCATGAAAATGCTCAGGCAGCCCTACGGATATGCCCATATGGTAAAGAACTGAGGCCTTTTTCCAACAGCCATGTGAGTGAGACCTCTTAGAAACAACTCCTCCAGCCCTACTCAGGCCTCAGAACACTGCAACCCCAGATGATGTCTTGACTGTAACCTTATGGCACCTTGAGCTAGAATTACCCAACTAAGCTATTCCTGAATTCCTGATCTACAGAGACTGAGATAATGCACATTTATTCTTTAAGCCAGTGAGTTTTGAGGGAATTTGTTAGGCAGCAATAAATAATACTGATTCTGGTATCTAGAAGTGGAGTGCTGTCATAAGAAATACCTAAAAATATGATAGTGGCTGCAATGGTTAAGATTGTCTGTCAACTTGCCTAGGCCATTATTCTCAGTGTTTTGGCAGTTGTATAATGTTATGATCACTTCCCGGTTGAAATTTGATATGTGATCACTGCCATGATGGAATCTGCTGAGTGGTACTGGCAGAGGCGGGGCCTATGGCAGCTCACCGCCCCCTCAGTTCATCTCTCTGCCTTCCCCTGGTTACTTTCTGCCTGCTTGCCTTGCCAAGGTTTTTTTTTGGCTTGTTCCAGACTCAGCAGCTGCCTCTTGTTGTCTCACCTCTGGTTTTTGGGACTTGAGCTAGCAGCTTACCTGTTGATCTTGAAATTCGTCAATCTTCTCAGCCTGTGAGCAAGAATCCAGTTCCCCGACCTGCTGATCTTGGGTTCACCAGCCCTTGCAGCTACGTGAATCAGGAGAAACCTTGGGGGCTTTTCTGCTGATCTTGGAATTCGTTGACCTTCACAGACTGTGAGTGGGAGCCCCTCTCCAACATGCTGAACTTGGGTTCACCAGCTTCTGTGTCTCCGTGAATTGGGAGAGACCTCTACCCTGATCCATGGACTTGGGACTTTTTAGCCTCTACAATTGTGTGAGCTCTTTTCTTGATCTAAGTCTCTCTCTCTGTATTTATATGCTTTACTGGTTTTGCTTCTCTAGAGAACCCAGCCTAAGACAGTAGCTATGAAACTAGGCATTTCCACAGAAGCTAGAAGATCTTTGAGGACAAAGTAACTGAAAGCCTGAAGAGCCTTGAAATAACTGTTAGTGGAAGACATATGGCCTTTGAGGAGACTGGAGATGAGAGCTTGGAGGAAAGTAAGGTAAGTAAAGGGGATTCTTGTTATGTTTTGACAGAAAATTTAGCAATATCGTCACATGTGGTAACATATGGAAAATAGAAAATGTACCTAATGATCAGGATGATGTAGCTAAGACGTTTCTGGGCCAAGAGTTGAAGGTGCCGTCTGGTTTCTTCCTTCCAATTATAGAAAAATGTTAAAGATGAGAGATAAGCTAAAGAAGCCAAGACTTTCTGGTTTCAAAGATTCTCTGTCACTCTAGTTGGCAAACAATGCTAAAATTAAAAAATGACTTGTGAGCAAAGATCAGATCCAAGGCACTGCCAGGAAAAATAGTATAGGGATGAAGCTGAGGAAGTGGCTATAAAATCCCTTGTTATGGTGTCAGAAACATCCAAGACAGTCTCCTCAGAAGACCATTCAGTTAAAAAAAAAAAAAAAAAAGGATGGGGGGGCGGTGCTTCTAAATTCTCAGTTAAGCTCAATGTAAGGAAAGGATTATTTTAAAGAGATCTATAGGTGTGGCTTTTGTCGAATGGTATGAATACAAATAATGTCCACAGGAGACCAAGAAAGTTTTTAAGAGAATTATATTGGCAGAAACACTGACAATTGAAAAAGAGAGAGAGGGAGTAAAAAAGGAAAAAGAGATCTTTGGACTTCCAAATATCTATGACAGGAAGCAGAAAGAGGAAACTACCCAACTGCAAAGATAGAATACCTTTCATGTAAAAGGAAGGATGGCTAACAGGGTAAAGCCAAGAGCCATGGAGAATTAGCCCTAGGCCTTGAGTCCTATCAAGGAGATGCCAACTTAGGCCCAGGTGAGTTTCAGCATTGCTATGTACTCCTGTGTGCCTCCCATTTCCCGTTTGATGAACAGGAGTGTTTATAGTTGTTATCTTATGCTTGTTGCATCATTCTGTGTTGGGTTTGAGGGGGCTAAACAACTTGGCTTTTTAGTTCAAGGTTTTCAGATTGAGAGGAACTGTACTTGAGGAGCAGTTCTTAAGGAGCAAAACCCAAAGAGCTTTGTCATGGATTGAATTATGACCCCTAAAAAATGTGTGTATCAATTTGGCTGGGCCATGATTCCCAGTATTGTGTGGTTGTCCTCCATTTTGTGATTATAATTTTATGTTAAAGAGGCTTAGGGTGGTTTTGTAACACCCTACTCAGGTCACATCCCTGATCCAAGGTAAAGGGAGTTTCCCTGGGGTGTGGCCTGCACTACCTTTTATCTCTCAAGAGATAAAAAGGAAAGGGAAACGAGTAGAGGGGGGGACCCCATACCACCAAGAAAGCAGTGCTGGGAGCAGAGTGTGTCCTTTGGACCTGGGGTCCCTGTGTGGAGAAGCTCCTAGCCCAGGGGAACATTGATGAGAAGGCCAACAGAGAAAGAAAGCCTTCCCCTGGAGCTGACACCCTGAATTTGGACTTTTAGCCTACCTTACCGTGAGGAAATAAATTTCTCTTTGTTAAAGCCATCTACTTGTGGTATTTCTGTTATAGCAGCACTAGAAAACTAAGACAAACCTCATCCACACCTGGCCTAATTTAGATGATGATGGACTTTGTATTAATATTGTAATTGGATGAAAAATCAGGGGCCTTGAGAGAGGATGAGTATATTTTTCATATGAGAAGGATATGAATCATTGTGGGCCTGAGAGTGGACTAAGGTAGCCAGTTTCTAAGATGGCCCCAGTGGTTGCTGTCTCCTGATATTCATGCTCTTGTGTAGTCCCTCCCTCATTATAGCAAGACTGACCTGTATCTATAGGGCTTCCTTATCCTCTGGCTTCCCATTGTGTTTGGCCATTGAGAGGCACCGACAAAAATTGGAGGTGGGGAGGAGAGAGAGGTCAGGGTATTTATTCTCCTGCTCCCTCCCTGCCAAGGAGGTTTGGTTTGGCAGTGGCTGTGTTCATATACCAAAGGTCACGTGTCCTGTCCAGATTCCTCTTCTATAGCCAGAGCTCTCTCTGGGTTCTGGTAACCGCACCGCCTTGGTAGGAGTCCCTGCTCTGTGGTTCCCTGTATTACGGCACTTACTTCATTGTATGAAAACATGTGATTTATGTGACTGTGTCTTCACCAAACTGTGTGTTCCTTGAGGACCAGGACCAGAGTCTTTTATCTCTGGATCACCAAAGTGGAGCACTGCTAATAACATTTGCTGACAAAATGGATGGTGGTGCTGGCTCTGATCAGAGGACTCACATCTCTAGATAAGAAAATGCTACTTCCTCACTGATACTCAATTTTACAACTTTTCTTTCATCCACAAGTCCTTAACTCTTAGTTCTGTTATGAAGCCTTGAATTCTTCATGCTGAGATATAAGCCCATGAAATCTCGTATAATCCCCTGTGGAGGAAAGTGAACAACTTATCACGTCTTACCAGTATTATAACCAGCGTCACCTCAAGTAGAGTAGGACAAGTTTTCCTTCCTGCATCCCAGCTCACCACTCCTTCTACCTTGAGGAAACCCATCTAACAAACACATTATATCAAGGAGAAAGGGACTGATGTTTGTTGAAAGTTAACTATGTGCTGCACATTGTATGTATATTATCTAAATTAATAATCCAAACAGACATGAGTATTATTCTTTACATTTTACAAATGCAAAGTTTCAGAGAAGTTACTTAACTTTTGAATGAGTTGCACAAGAGGTCATATCTCTATTACATGGTGGGACTGGGACTTGACTCCAGGTGCACTGGCTCCATAGTCCTGTGACTCCACACTGCCTCCCTTAGAGACAGAGAGAGAGAGAGCTGCCTCGTTGACTCTGACTCCTTTAGTTGACTCCAACTCATGGTGACCTTGTATATAACAGAACAAAATGTTGCCCAGTCCTTCATCATCCTTATGATCACAGGCATGTTCAAGGCCATCACTGCAGACATTGTGCCTGTCTCAGTCATCTATTGCTGCTGTAACAGAAATACCACAAGTGTATGGCTTTAACAAAGAGAAATTTATTCTCTCACAGTCCAGTAGGTTACAAGTCCAAATTCAGAGTGTCAGCTCCAGGAGAAGGCTTTGTCTTCTCTGTTGGCTCTGGAGGAAGTTCCTTGTGATGCATCAGTCTTCCCTTGGTCTGGGAGCATCTCAGTGCAGGAACCTCAGGTCCAAAGGACCTGCTTTCTTGGTGGTGTGAGGTTCCCATGTGCCTGTTTTCACTTCTCTCTTTTATATCTCAAAAGAGATTGGATTAATACACTGTCTAATCTTGTAAACCTCATCAGCATAACCTCATCACAGTGAAAGAATTTACAACACATAGGGAGATCACATATAACCTCATCGTAGTGATAGAGTTTACAACACATAAGGAAATCACATCAGATTACACAATCATACAATACTGGAAATCATGACCTAGCCAAGTTGCTACACACATTTTTTTTGGGACACAATTTAATCCATGACAGTGCCAATCCATTTCATCAAGGGTTTCCCTTGCCCTCATTGGACCTCTACTTCACCAAACATGATACCCTCCTTCAGTGATTGATTGATTCCTCCTGATGATGTGTCCAAAGCAAGTGAGTCAAACAATCTTCTGTGGTGAGCCACAAAGTTTTCATTGGCTAATTTTTGAAAGTAGATCACCAGGCCTTTCTTCCTAGTCTGTCTTCACCTGGAAGCTCTACTGAAACCTGCCCACCATTGGGGACCCTGCTGGTATACGAAATACTGGCAGCATAGCTTCTAGCATCACAGCAACACAGCAGCTACCACAGTGCGTCAAACGGACAGTCAGGTGGTGTCTGCCTCCTTTAGGAATAGTGAGATTACCATTGTCATCTTCTGTGGAAACAAGCGGAATTGCCTGGAAATGGCCTGGGGTTTCTTTTCTGCTGGTACTAGAGGCTCGCAGAGCCAACCTCCCCCAACGTCTACAGATGAGAAGTTATGGAATTTCCCAGCCACAGCTATAAATGTCTAGTGCAAATTTTAGATCATTTGGTGCCCAGACATACACTGTTTTTGCCCTGAGCTTCAAGTTCACTCTCATGCTTATTCCATAAAAAGGGTGAACATTAAGGGGAGGGAGTCCCTGTTTGCAACAGCATGTCTAGCTCACCAGGGCCCAAGCACCTGTCCCAGAGAGCAGGGACTGGACAACTGCTGACGGTCCCACCATCAGTTCCTGCGAGGTCTCCTGGTGTTCACCTGAGCCCGTCGTGTGGCCTCTTTACTCTTGTCACTTACTTTTAGACAGCACTTTACATTTCATTGCCACATGCATTTGCTTTCTCTGCTAAATCAGGAGTTGGCAAACTACCACCAGTGGGCGACATCCTGCTCACTGCCTGGTTTTGTTATCAGAACACACTCAAGCCCATTCTTTTATGTATTGTCTGTGGCTGCTTCCCCCAAAATGGCGCAGTTGAGTAGTTGCTACACAGACTGTAATAGCCTGTAAAACTTAAACCATCTACCATCTGCCCCTTTACAGAAAACATTTGCTGATCCTGTTCCAAATAACCCCATGAGGCAAATGCAATTATAGTCATTATTCCCGTGTTACAGATGGGGAAAAAATAAAGGATAAGACAAAGTGGCTCAGATCCTACTTGTCTTAAGGACACAGAACTGGTTGGCAGAGCCAAAATGAAGGACAAATGCTTTTTATACCACTTAAAAATTTATATTTGGGAGGCAGAAACATAGGGAGGGGCTGGCACCATGGAGAGAGTCTTTAAGAATACCTTTTAGAGGAACCTTGAAAACATTATGCCAAGTGAAGCAAGTCAGTCACAAAAGGACAAATATTGTATGATCCCACTTGTATGAAATATCTAGAACAGGCAAATGTATAGAGATCAAAGTTTGTTAGTGGTTACCAGGGATGGGTGAGAGGGCAGGGGAAAGGAAGACACAATGCTTAGGGGACAATGAGCTTCTGCTAAGGGTGATGGAAAAATTTGAGAACGGTTAATGGTGATGGATGAATAACATGATGAACATAGTTAACGTCACTGAACTGTACAGGTGAAGATTGTAGAAATGGCAAATGTTGTGTTACCTATATATTTACCACACACGTACACAAAGGATGCCTTTTAGCCTCAGTGACCCTGTCCTGGAGGCAAGTTCCTTCTCTCCCAAACATGGCGGACAAGCGACACACCTCAGCCTGTGAAAGGAGAGAATCAGCCCTGAGCGTAAGGCTTCTGACTTGAAATGCCAATCAAAAGACCCTGTAATATTCAGAGTTGATATTTTATTTACTTTTTATCTTCTAATTCAAAAAGCAAACAGAACACTTATAACCCCTAGGTATGCAAGAAAGAAATGTGACCAAGTTGGAGGTGGGGAAGGTGGGCTCCTTTCCCTCCAGCCTTCCTCCCCCACCACACAAAGAATTCGAGTTGTAAAGGGAGCCATGTTCATGGCCATCATTTCCTTGAACATTTTTCCCCAACAGGAAGGGCAGACCCAACTTCCCTGAAGGACTCTAGATGAGGAGCATCTGATTTTCTCAGCCATGACTGCAAACAGCTGGGGACAAAATTCAGATCATTTGGTGCCCAAACATGTACTGCTTTTACCATGGCCTTCAAGTCCACTCTCATGCTCATTCCATAAAAAGAGTGAGCATTACTATTTACCTAAAATATCAGTGAACAGTTGCCGTGGAGTCAATTCCAACTCATGGTGACCCCTTTTGTGTCAGAGTAGAACTGTGCTCCATAGGGTTTTCAATGACTGATTTTTCAGAAGTAGATCATGAGACCTTTCTCCTAAGGCATTTCTGGGTGGACTTGAACCACCAACCTTTCACTTGGCAGCCGAGTGCATTAACTATTTGTACCACCCAGGAACTTCTTAGTTGAAATATGTTCAATAAAATAGACTTTGGAGCCAGACTGCCTGAGTTTGAATCCTGGTTCTCCTTACTTCCTCTGTGACCTGGATCAAGTTATTCAAGTTCTTTGCACCTATTTCATCATCTATAAAGTGGAATTTTCATGGAGATTAAACCTAGAGATGCTTCTCATGGGCTGTTCTTGTGTTGATTCATGTTGCTAAGATAAAGACATGGAGACTTTTGTCTATGCAAAGAGCTCATCACTTGACGAAGACAGACACCCCCTCCTTGTGGCTCTATCAGGTGCAGCCTCACTCTTCCCAAAGGCCCTGACGATTGAGAGCTGTTCTGAGGATGGACAAGGAAGGGACGGGAGAGCCCACAGGGAACTTTGCTCTCCGTCTAGGAAACTAGGGGTCTGTGGAGCCCCAAGGAGGGAAGTTTTATCCCAGTACCCAACATTGTGTAGATTGAGGTGCCCATTGGTGGGAGGCAGCCCTCGGTCCTGAGGGAAAACTTTGAAGAAGGAGAGAGTTGGAAGGGGCGATAGTTAATGTTATTTGTCAGTTTAGCTGGACTGTGGCACCCAGTGGTTTGGTCAAACACTAGTCTAGTTGCTGTTATGAAGTAGTTACATGTAATTAAATCTGTTGACCTTAAGTAAAGCAGATTACTCTCCATAATGTGGGTGGGTCTCCATCAAGGACTTGAAGGCCTCAAGGGCAAAAAGGGAGGTTTTCCAAGCGAGTATTCTGACTCTGGGCTATAAATAGACATGTTGCCAGAATTCTTCACTTTTCTTATAGCCTGACCTACCGATTTTGAGGCATAAGATTGTAGGAATTCCCAACCTGTCACCTGAACTTTGGGTTTTAGTCTTCCCAGCCCCCCAATTGTGTGATCCAAATCCTTAAAATAAATCTCTCTCTCTCTCTCTATATATATATAGATAGACAGACAGATAGACAGATAGATAGAGATCACTGGTTCTGTTTCTTTCTCTAGAGAATGCTGACTAAGACAGAGATTAAAAAGGCCTGCGGTAGAGGGTGAGGCCAGCCAGGAAGGAGGAAGGGGAGGAGGCTGCCTGGGGTCGTCACCCTTGTGAAAGATTCAGCCTGTGCACCATACAGAGCAGCTCTGAGAAGCATCGACTTGTCTCAAAAGCTTCCAGAAATGGATTTTGGAAATAGTAAATTGGGTTAAGCTTAATATGAGTATGTATGTGGTCACTATGAGCTGGAATCGACTCTACGGTAATTTTTTTTTTTTTTTTTGGCACGTGCGTGTCTTTGTGGGTAGGAATGAAGGAGAGAGTAAAAATGAAATGAACAGCTCCAGGCTCTTTGTGCTGAGCTGCACTGTTAATGGCCAGGCCTGGCCTGGGCAGCAGTGCTCTCCTGGAGGTTGTGTGAAGTCATTTTGCAGAACAGGTCAAAGGCCAGGAGCAGGAAAGACACTGAGTTGAGAGCCAGGCTTCGTCCTGGCGCCTGTGATTCCTCCTCTCTCCTCTCAGCCCTCACCTGGAGGACCGCCTATGCTTTCCCAGCCAGCCCCACCCTTTACCTCTATGTCAATGTTGTCTGTCAATTAACTTCCCGTTTCCTGAAAAACAAGATGTTATCAGCGGTAACCAATTTCACGCAGACTTGAAGGAAATTAAACATGGGCTTGCTGGAAGACACTAGAGCAGCTCTTCTCAAACCTTAGAGTGCCTCAGAATCACCTGGGGGCTTGGTAACACACAGATTGCTGGACCCCACCCTAGAGCTGCAGAGTCCACAGGTCTGGGCTGGGCCTGAGAATCTGCGCTTCTAACAAATTCCCAAGTGGTCCCAATTCTGCTGGCCCAGACATCACACTTTGAAAACTGCTGGACTATAGAACCAAAAAAAACAAAAACAAAAACAAAAACAAAAACAAGCCAAAAAAAACCCAAACCAGTTGCTGTCAGGTTGATCCTGACTCATGGCAACCTCTTGTGTGTCAGAAGTAGAACTGTACCCCATAGAGTTTTCAATGACTGATTTTTTTGGAAGTAGATCGCCAGGCCGTTTTCAAAGGTGCCTCTGGGTGGATTCAAAATGCCGAAATTTTGGTGAATAGATGAGCACTTAACTGTTTGTACCACCCAGGGGCTCCTGCTGGACTATAGTAATTTTAATAGCATAGTATTTGGAGCCAGACTACTTGATTTGAATTCTGTTCTGCCCCTCTGTGAGTAAGTTACTCAAGCTCTTTGCACCTATTTCATTCTCTGTAAAAAAGCATTTTCATGGAGATTAAGACAGTTAATAATACACATAGAGCACAGTCCCTAGAACATAGTAAGCCATTGCCTCTTCTTCCCCTCCTCATTTGAAGAGGGGAGGGGAGTGGGGCCGACAGGCAGGGAGAGCCCTGAGCTTGCCTGGAGTCACAGGTCTCAGCTCACGAAGGGCTTAACATAGGACAGGGTGACAGGGCTAACCTGAGGTTGCTCACACACCTGAGGGTGCTCACACATACCTGAGGGCACCCACACACACCCGAGGGCTGACCTGAGGGCGCCGATGCACACCCGAGGGCTAGCCTGAGGGCGCTCATGCACACCCGAGGGCAGTGCAGAGGATCTTCCTTGTGCTAGGACAGCTTGGGGCAGTTAGCTGTGGGGTCCAGGCAGCAGGAGAGATTCCCTCTGATTTGGCGAGCTATGTCCCCTGGCTTCCCTGTGGCCATGGAAGCCTGCCCCTGTAAAAAGGGAGTGTGTGGGGTTGGGAGGTGGTTGCAGAATCTGGAACCTTCTTGTTTATTTATATTTTTTCATCATTCAAAAAAAACCTTGGTACCCATTAAGCAATAACTCCTCTTTCCTCCCTCTCATCTGCCCCGGTAATTACTAATGAACTTCGGTCTCTATGCATTTTCCTGTTCTAGATATTTCATATAGACAGGATCATACAACGTTTGTCCTTTTGTAGCTGACGTACTTCATTTACCATAATATTTTCAAGATTCATCCATGTCATACCATGTATCAGATAAACTTCTCTTTATCAATGGGTAATATTCCATTGTATGTATGTACCACATTTTATTTATCTATTCACCTCTTTATGGACATTTGGGTTGCTTCTATCTTTGACTATCGTGAGCAGCATTGCAATGAAGAACACGGGTGTACAAGTATCTGTTTGAGTTCCTGCTTTCAATTCTTTTGGGTATATACCTCGGCGTGGAATTGCTTGGTCATATAGTAATTCTGGAGCGGTGGTGGCGCAATGGTTAAGCACGCGGCAGCTTGAACACATCTGTGGCTCCATGGCTCCACGGCTCCATGGGAGAAAGGGCTAGCTGATCTGTTTCCATAAAGATTACAGCCTAGAAGATCCTACGGGGCAGTTCTACTCTGTAACATGCAGTCACTATGAGTTGGAATCAACTCCATGGCACCCAACAACAACCACGGTGATTCTATGTTTAACTTTTTGAGGAAATGCCATATTGTTTTCCACAGCATCTGCACCATTTTAAAATCCCAGCAACAATGGCTAAGGATAGAATCTGGAACCTTCTTGCTCTATACTGTTATGCATTAAATTGTTTCCCCCCAAAATGTGTTGTAAGTCCTAACCCCTGTGGTTATAATCCCATTTGGGAACGGGTTTTCTTTGTTACATAAATGAGACAGTATTCAGTGTAGAGTGTGTCTTAAAGTCAATCTTTCTTTCTCTCTCTCTTTTTAAAATATTTTATTGCGTTTTTGGCGAACATATATACAGCAAGTTAGGCTCCTATTTGACAATTTCCACACAAATTGTTCAGTGACATTAGTTACGTTTATCACAATGTGTCAACATTCTCTTTGTGTTCAGTTTGCTTCATTTCCAGTACTCTAGTTTCCCCCACCCCCTTATCTTCTCATCTTTGCTTCTGAGGAATTGTTGACCTTTTGATCTCATACTGATTGTTTTTAAGTAGGGCACTGTTCTTACAGGTAATATCCTTTATTTCGTGTACCACTCTGCTATTCCATTAAAAGATGATCTCCGGGGATAGGCTTGATTCTAGGTTTAAAGAGTGTCTCAGGGCAATAGTCTCAGGGAGTCCTGTTTTCTACTGTTCCAGTTTGTCTGGCTTTTCTTTTTTTTTTAAATAAGAATTTGAACTCTGTTCCATATTTTTCTTCCATTCTATCTGGGACCATCTATTGTGACCCTGGTCAGAACAGTCAGTGGTTGTTACCAGGCACCATCTAATTCTTCTGGTCTCAGGGTAGATGAGATTGTGGCTTGTATAGACTTGTTTCTTCTCTGAGCTTTTGGTTACCTTCTTACTATTTTGCTTCTGAGGAGTAGAGACCTGTAGTTGTGTCTTAGATGGCCGCTTACAAGCTTTTAAGACCCCAGATGCTACTCACTGCACTAGGATGCAGATCATGATTTTTGTGAACTACGCTATACCAATTGACTGAGTTGTCCCATAAGATTATGGTCCTAAGCTTTCAAACCCATAAAACTAATGTTGGAAGGTGTTTGGTTATGTCTGAGGAGTATATCCATATTCGTGTCTTCAATGAATATATGTGCCAGCACCCAGATAATTGAATCTGCATGTACCTATAGATACTTTTATCTGTTCTCTCCTATGTACACACCTGTACCTACCCGTGTACCGATTCATCTATACCCATCCATGTTTTTACTTTGTTTGTGCTGTCTTACTACATCCACATTCGGTGCCACTTTTCCCAACACTAGTCTCTATGGTAGAAAGCGTACTTTCCTCACCCCCGCTCCTCTCCCTGATAACCACAAGTGAACACTGGTCTCTCTATATTTATCTATTCTTGTCTTTTTATAAAAGATGGATCATCCAGTATTTGTCCTTATATGCTTGATTTATTTCGCTAAGCATTATGCTCTCCAGGTTCATCCATAATATTTTTTGCAGACTCATCTTTGTTCTTTACGGTTGTGTAGTATTCCATTGTATGTATTACCACAATTTGCTTATCCATTCATCTGTTGATAGGCACTTAGGTTGTTTCCAATTATTTGCTATTGTGAATAAAGCAGCAATGAACATAGGTGTACATATGTCTGTTCATGTCATTATTTTTACGTCTCTAAGGTAGAGGACTTGAAGCACTTACTGACAAAGATCAGAGACTACAGCTTTCAGTGTGGGTTACACCTCAACATAAAGAAAACAGAAATCTTAACAACTGGACAGATAAGCAACATCATGATAAATGGAAAAAATATTGAAGTTGTCAAGCATTCCATTTTACTTTGATCCACAATCAACGCCCATGGAAGCAGCTGTCAAGAAATCAAACAACATATTGCACTGGGCAAATCTGCTGCAAAAGACCTCTTTAAAGTGTTAAAAAACAAAGATGTCACTTTGAGGACTAAGGTGCACCTGAACCAAGCCATGGTATTTTCAGTCCCATCATATGCATCCGAAAGCTGGACAATGAATAAGGAAGACTGTAGAAGAATTTATGCCTTTGAATTATGGTGTTGTCAAAGAATGTTGAATATACCATGGACTGCCAGAAGAATGAACAAATCTGTCTTGGAAGAAGTACAGCCAGAATGCTCCTTAGAAGTGAGGATAGCGAGACTTTGTCTCACATACTTTGGACATGTTATAAGGAGGGACCAGTCCCTAGAGAGGGACATAATGCTTGGTAAAGTAGACAGTCAGTGAAAAAGAGGAAGACCCTTAATGAGATGGACTGACACAGTGGCTTCAACAATGGGCTCAAACAGCAACAATTGTGAAGATGGCACAGGACTGGGCACTGTTTCATTCTGTTGTACACAGAGTCACTATGAGTGGGAATCAATGCAACAACACCTAACAACAACAAAAACAGGGTATATACCTAGCAGTGGGATTGCTGGATCATAGGGTAGTTGTGTTTCTAATTTTTTGAGAAAGCTCCATGCCATTTTCCATAGTGGTTATACCATTTTACAGTCCCTCCAGCAATTGATAAGAGTTCCAATCTCCCCACATCCTTGCCAACATTTGTTATTAGCTTTTTTATTAGTATTATTAAGATACAAAAGAAATTAAATAAGCAAGTGAGCAGGCAGAGATGGGAGAACATAGATGTCATGCCACCTGAAGATCACCAAGGAGCCAAGGAATAGAAGCTGAAGAGACAAGGATTTTCCCCTACAGCCGACAGAGAGACAAAGCTTTAGCCTAGACCTGGCACCCTGAATTTGCACTTCTAGACTCCTAACTGTGAGAAAATAAGTTTCTGTTTCTTAAAACCACCCACTTGTGGTATTTTTGTTATGGCAGCACTAAGAAACTAAGACACATACCTTTCTGCTCTGTCAAGCCCTCCTGCTTCTCCTCCTGCTCCACTCAGGCTTCACATCTCTGGGAACTAACACCAAGCTTCATTTCTCTCCTCTGTCTGTCTCTCACTGTCTTGGCATTACCCATATCCATGATCACCTGGCCTTTGACCTCTTCTCCCATGAACTGGCCCCAGGGCAGCTCCCGTGCACAAGGAAGGAGGTCAGACAGGACTGAGCCCTGTGCTCCCAGTGCACTCCTGTGTCCCTCATGCCCCTCATCCACTTGACACACTCCCCGGTGCAGGCAGGCAGTCAGGATGTGGGGAACGCCCTGTGGAAGCCTATGTGGACAGGCACACCCTGCCCTGTATATGCTGGCCTTCTACCTTTCTGTTCAGGGAGCGGTGGTGTTCTTTGGTTCCTGTTTTCTTTCCAATCTGATTTCAAACCAAGTAACAGCATCCGAGGGACTTGAAATGCCTAAAGCCACAAAGGCTGTCATCATGAATCTCTTTCTGCCCCAGTCAATCCAAAGTGTGATTCCAGGGAACATTGTAAATTGCAGCTAGGTGACAGCTAACTACAACACAAACATGTCAAAAGCCCCTTAAGCTCAGTGAGAATGACAGAAACAGGATGAAAAATTAATATGTCATACTCACATCTCTAGCTTGTCCGTTTTTTTTTTCTGATTTAACCACATTCATGCTTTTATCAGCACTAGATAATCTTCAACCACTGAATGGCCCTTTTGGGACTGTAAATGTGTCTAAAATGAACATTTCCACACAGCACTCTCCTTACATATAAGAAGAGTTTGAAGGCACTTCCCTGATGTTAGTGAAACCTGGTGGCACAACGGTTAAGAGCTTGGCTGCTAACTGAAAGGTCAGTGGTTTGAACTCACGGAAGAAAGATGTGGCAGCCTGTTTCCATAAAGATTACAGCCTTGGAAACCCTATGGGGAACTTTTACTGTGACCTATAGGGTTGGTATGAGTCAGAATTGACTCGATGGCAATGTGTTGTTTTTGGGTTCCTGATGTTATGGTTAATTTTATGTGTCAACTTGGCTAGGCTATGGTGCCCAGTTGTTTGGTCAAACACTATTCTAGTTGCTAAACCAAAAAAAAAAAAAGCCAAACCCGTTGCTGTCGAGTCGATTCCAACTCATAGCGACCCTATAGGACACAGTAGAACTGCCTCATAGAGTTTCCAAGGAGCGCCTGGTGGATTCAAACTGCCCACCTTTTGGTTAGCAGCCGTAGCACTTAACCACTATGCCACCAGGGTTTCCAGTCTAGTTATTGGTATAGAGTAATTGCATGAGATTAAATCAGTTGCCTTAAGCAAAGCAGATTAGCTGCTACTTTATTGTAGACAGGCTCAACCAATCAGTTGAAGACCTTAAGAGCAAACAGAGGGTTTTCCCAAGGGAGTATTCTGTTTCCAGACTACAAATAGACATCCTGCCAGAACACTCTTCACTCTTCCTGTCCTCTGACCTAAGGATTTTGGGACACAAGACTGACAGGATCTCTTTCCTGTCTCCTGACCTACAGATTTTAGACTTGCCAGTCCCCACAATTGAGTGGGTCAATTCTTCACAATAAACCAATCTGTTTATCTATATGTGTATGTGTATATCTTTATATCTATATCTATACCTATATCTATATTTCTTACAGGTTCTGTTTCTCTAGAGGGTCTTATTCCTTGCCACAATGCCTAAGATTCCCACAAGTAAAGATCCTTATGTGGAATATGACACTGAGTTCAGAAGACGTCTGCTAAAAAACAATAACATTACCCAGAAATGGTAGCAAGTTGGCCAGTTGGCACCCAGCCCTCCCTCCATCTCTCCCTTGCTTTTTCCTTTCTCAAATATCACTGAGTGACACCCTGGCTTACCTCAGGAGTTCCTAACCTCTGGCCCCAGCACAGGCTTCAGTGGGTCCATGGCGTTACTTCTCAGTTTGGTATGTGGGTTCTACACACTTTCCTAGAGAGAGCTCCCTAACTCCCACTGTACTTTCAAGGAGTTCTGTGACTCCCCAAAGAGGAAGACCCATTAAATTTTCTGTATTAATTTTAGAAATTCAGACAGTAGGCCTATGTCTCTAAAAGAGAAGCAATAGCCAGGCAAGCTCAGAGGAAGGGGTTCTAGCCCCTGCTGCCAGGAAGGACAAGCCAGTCTAGAGGGGCCACAGCAGACCCTGGGGAAAGGGCCCAAAGTCACATTTGAACTACTTTGTGATTCTGCCTAATGATGCTGTCTTATCTCTGCATCACACCTCCTCCTCCCACTTCCTCCAACAAGGCTACACATACACTGAAGGCAGAATAATAATATATAACTCATTAAGCACATACAACTTGACAGGGCCCTGTTTAGCCCCACATATGTTATCTCTTTTAATCCAGAAAACAACATTTTGAGCTCAGCTCTGACTCATACAGACCCCATGTACAACAGATTGAAATGTTGCCCAGTTCTGTGTCATCTTCAAGATCGTTGGTATGCTCAAGTCTATTGTTGTGGTCATTGTATATTGTGAGTGCCTTCCAACCTAGGAAGCTCCTAGCACTATATTGGACAATCTTCTGTTGTGATCCATAGGATTTTGATTGGCTCATTTTCAGAAATAGATTGCCGGCTCCTTCTTTCTGGCCTGTAGTAATTTGGAAGCTTCACTGCAACCTGTCCTCTGTGGGTAACTCTGCCGGTATCTGAAACATTGGTGACATAGCTTCTAGCATCACAGTAACATGCAAGCTGTCACAGTATGACACTGACAGACAGATATAGTCAGCTCTATTACTGCCCCACTTTAGAGATGATAAAACTGAGGCATAGAGTGATTAAGTAACTTTCTAGGGTCACCCAGGTAATAAACAGCAAAACTGGACTTCCAAGTCAGGTAGCCTTACTCCAGAGTTGTCTTAGTCATGCAGTGCTGCTGTAACAGAAATACCACAAGTGTATGACTTTAACAAAGAGAAATTTATTTTCTCACAGTCTAGTAGGCTAAAAGTCCAAATTCAGGGTGTCAGCTCCAGGGGAGGGCTTTCTCTCTCTGTCAGCTTTGGAGGAAGGTCCTTGTCCTCAATCTTTCCCTGGACTAACAGCTTCTCCATGTAGGAAAAGGATGCAGTCTGCTCCCGGTGCTTCTTTCTTGGTGGTATGAGGTCCCCATGTCTCTTTCCTTGCTTCTCTCTTTTATATCTCAAAAGATATTGGCCTAAGACACTGTGTAATCTTGAAGATCTCATCAATATAACTGCCACTAATCCATCTGAGGAAAGGTGTTTGTCAGGACTGTATCCTTTCACCATACCTATTCAATCTGTATGCTGAGCAAATAATTTGAGGAGCTGGACTATATGAAGAAGAGCGGGGCATCAGGATTGGAGGAAGACTCATTACCAACCTGCGTTATGCAGATAACATAACCTTGCTTGCTGAAAGCAAAGAGGACTTGAAGCATTTACTGATGAAGATCAAAGACCACAGACTTCAGTATGGATTACACCTCAACATAAAGAAAATAAAACTCACAACTGGACCAATAAGCAACATCAGGATAAACAGAGAAAAGATTGAGGTTGTCAAGGATTTCATTTTACTTGGATCCACAATCAACCCCCATGGAAGCAGCAAACAAGAAATCAAACGACCCATTGCATTGGGCAAATTGGCTGCAAGAGATCTCTTTAAAATGTTAAAAAGCAAAGATGACACCTTGAAGACTAAGGTGTGCCTGACTCAAGCCATGGTATTTTCAATCGCATCATATGCATGCGAAAGCTGGACAATGAATAAGGAAGACAGAAGAAGAATTGGTGCTTTTGAATTGTGGTGTTGGTGAAGAATATTGCATATACCATGGACTGCCAAAAGAACAAAGAAATCTGTCTTGGGAGAAGTACAGCCAGAATGTTCCTTAGAAGCAAGGATGGCGAGACTACATCTCACATACTTTGGACATGTTATCAGGAGGGATCAGTCCCTGGAGAAGGACATCATGCTTGGTAAAGTAGAGTGTCAGCGAAAAAGAAGGAGACCCTCAGTGAGACGGATTGACACAGTGACTGTAACAATATGCTCAAGCATAGCAACAATAGTGAGGATGGTGCAGGACCGGGCAATGTTTTGTTCTGTTGTGCATAGGGTCGCTATGAGTCAGAACCGACTAGACAGCACTTAACAACAACAACAAGAACAATAATCCGTCTAATTACATTATAGTGATAAGATTTACAACACACAGAGAAATCACATCAGATGACGAAATGGTAGACAATCATACAATACTGGGAGTTATGACCTAGCCAAGCTGACTGATATTTTTTGGGGACACAATTCAATCCATGATAAGATGCCATGCTTTTAACTGCTCTGTCAGGGGTTCTCAAACTTGAAGGGTCATTAGAATCACTTGGAGGACGTGGTAACACACAAATTGCTGGGCCCCATCGCCAGAGTTTCTGATTCAGTAGGTCTGGAGTGGGGCCCAAGAATGTGCATTTTTAGCATGTTGCCTGATAGAGCTGATGCTGCAGGTCTGGGGGCCATGATGCCACGTTGTGATGCTAATGAGTCCCTCCCTTGCATGAACTTATCCAAGGCCCTGGAGGGGTCCTAAAAATGTGTTCATAAGATCATATATTTTTGTAAAAATTTAAAAAAATATGCCATTGTTACATTGTATTTGTCAAGTGAATCCTTAAAATTGTTGTTATAACCTTTGGGCCCCACTAAGCCTAGATTCGCTACTGACCCCATGTCTTCATCAGCCACAACTTTCCTGCTTTTATCTCAGACCCAGCTCACTTTATGAAGTGCAGACCCATGAGCAATAGCCACCCCCTCCCCAGCAAGCTAGGATTTCACTAAGTTCTCCAGTCTGTCAGGATATCTCCACTGACACAATCTGTCTGCAGGTTTCAGATGAACACAGGACTAAAGTAGCTTAATGTGTTGAGGTGACTGCCTCAGCCACCAAGACACTGTGGCGGGAATTCTGAGTTGGGATCTTAAGGGATGTCACGCACATCCTTTGCAGGAACTGTAGGGCAGCAGAGGGGCCCATAGCACCTGAGTTCCCCTCAGTGGGAACAAGGGAACCCTTTCTTTAGCACGAAGGTATCTTGCAGCCGTATAGTGATAACAGGAGTGGGTGTTCTTCGCATTTGTTTCCCATATCTTCCACCTGGCAAGAGTACAACACCATCCCAAAGGTCTGTGAACAAGGCGTTTGAGACACAGAAAAGAAAGAAAGGCGAGACATGAAAACCTGAGCTTTCCATAGCAACGCGAATCCTGGAAGATCCTGCAGGATCTTGGTTACCCTCTACCCCAGGCCCATCACTCAACAGACTGTAGGCAGTGTTGTCCAATACAGATATAATGGGAGCCACAGTTGTAATGTTACATTTTCTAGTAGCCACATTGGAGTCCCTGGGTGGTGCAAATGGTTAACATGCTAGGCTGCTAACCAAAAGGCTGGAGGTTCAAGTCCACCCAGAAGCATCTCAGAAGAAAGGCCTGGCAATCTACTTCTGAAAAATCAGCGATTTAAAACCCTATGGATCACAGCTCTACTCTGACACACATGGGGTCACCATGAGTTAGGGTCGACTGGGTGGCAACAGGTTAGTAGCCACATAAGGAAAGGTCAGAAACAGGTGAGTTTAATTTTAATAATATAGCCAACCCATTATATCCAAAATATTATCACATCAATAGGTAATCAGTATAAATGTTTGTTGTTAATGAGTTATTTTACATTCTTTTCTTTTTTTTTGGTATCAAATCTTCAAAATCTAGTGTGTCTTTACAATTACAGTACATCTCAGTTAAGATGCTAAACTTTAAATGGTTAAAGTGCTAACAAAACAATAAAGTTGCATTAGTGGAAAAATGTTTCAGACTACTTCAGTTTTTAAATTTGAATTTAAGTTAATTAAATTAATTTAAATTCATGTGCAGATCCTCAGTTGAACGAGCTCTATGTAAGTCAATGTGCAATAGCCACATGTGGCTAGTGTTGGACAGCATAGCTGTTGGGTAAATAAAAACCTGACTCCCTGGGCCTCATGGGATGTCACTTCATATGGAGTGGGCAAAACTCTAGTTTTCTGAAACAGTAGTAGGTGGGGCAGCTGGCTAGAACCAGCACAGGGAAGATAAGGGAAAGTTTTTGAAATTTGGAGAAAAGCAGAAGGAGAAAACCCAGAATGGTTAGGTTTTCCCATTGTATAATCTCATATCCCTGTGTCATGGATTGAATTGTGTCTCCCCAAAATATGTATCAACTTGGCTAGGCCATGATTCCCAGTTTCGTGTGATTGTCTGCCATTTTGTCATCTGATGTGATTTTCCTATGTGTTGTAAATCCTACCTCTATGATGTTAATGAGGCAGAATTAGAGGCATTTATGTTAATGAGGTAGGACTCAATCTATAAGATTAGGTTGTGTTTTAAGCCAATCTCTTTTGAGATATAAAAAAGAGAAGTGAGCAGAGAGACAAGGAGGCCTCGTACCACCAAGAGAGCAGCTCCTGGAGCAGAGCATGTCCTTTGGACCTGGGGTTCCTGCACAGAGAAGCTCCTAGACCAAGGGAAGATTGATGACAAGGAGCTTCTTCCAGAGCTGACAGAGAGAGAAAGCCTTTCCCTAGAGCTGGTGCCCTGAATTTCGACTTCTAGCCTACTAGACTGGGAGAGAATAAACTTCTGTTTGTTGAAACCATCCACTTGTGGTATTTCTGTTATAGCAGCACTAGATAACTAAGACACCCTGGAACATGAGAATTTTTTTTGAAGTTATCACCATGATGACTACTACATCATTTGTGTGATTTGTTGTTTAGAGTCTGACGCCTTTGCTCAACTATATGCTCCATGAGGGTACAAAACATGTCTTCTTGTTCACTAGTATATCTTCTGAGCCTAACATAGTGCCTGATATTTGTAGCTGTCAGTATGTGAAATAAACAAAAATAAATGAAAAGTCACACTGAATCCTTTGAAGGATGAGGTGGGGCTATATGTAATTCTGCCCATGTACAAACGAATCAACTTAAAGAAGGTTATCATCTGAGCAAGACTGGCAAAGTCAGCATAGCGCCTACAGTTTAACTAACAACAGGAAGTAGCAAGTTGGGCTAGACAATGAAAAAGGAAGACAAAAATAACCGACACATTTGAATTGTGGTGTTGGTGAAGAATATTAAATATACCATGGACTGCCAGAAGAATAAACAAATCAGTCTTAGAAGAAATACAATTATAATGTCCCTTAGAAGTTAAGATGGTGAGACTTCAACTTACTTACTTTGGACATGTCACCAGGAAAGACCAATTGTTAGAAAATGGCATCATGGTAGAGTAGAGGGTCAGTGAAAATGAGGGAAACTCTCGATAAAATGCGTAGACACAATAGCCTCAACAATGGACTCAAACTACCAATAATCACGAAGATGGTGCCAGAGCCGGCAATGGTTCCTTCTGTTACACATAAGTTTGTCATGAGCTAACCCGGCAGCAACTAACAACAACAACAACAAAGCAAACTGGGCTGAACGTTGCCATTTTATAGGTGAGGTAGCTTGAGGTATTAGTAGGTGACGGTATCTTCTTATGTCCTGAATTTCCACAGAACCTGACTGGCTTCCATCACCCATAGCCGTGAAGCCACTCTCCTTAACAATCAGGACCTGTTTTCTGGGTCCCTCTTCCTATATTTCCTTCAACTAGAGGAAAATCATGGCTGAGCAGGTCCAACTCTACTGAGTGATGGGGGAGCCTCATTCACCAGTGGAGAGTTGTTTCAGTCTGGGCTCTTTAGGACTAATGACAAAAACTGAGCTCTCACTTCCTTATGCATAAAGTGGACTCATTACAAGAGTGCTGGACACACCATGGAACCCTGGACAAGAACGGAACCAGGGTCAGGCACAGCCCGTGTGGTGGTACACCTGATGGAGGGGGGGCAGGAGTTGGCCCAAGAATTAGCTCTCTCCCTCAGCCCCTGCCCAAGTCGAGACCTCCAGCCTTTTTATACTCGGGTGGGGGCTGCCAGGTCTTTCCTGGTGGTGACATCCAAAGATATTGAATTCTGAGGCTACTGAAGACGATGACAGGTGCCTGCAGAGACCTGGTATGGTTTCTTTTCTCTCTGCCTCCGCACACTAGCCAGTCTACAGTGGTCCTCCATTATCCGTGATTTCACTTTCCATAGTTTCAGTTACTTCAGTCCAAAAATATTAAATGGAAAATTTCAGAACTAAACAATTCCTAAGTTTTAAATTGTGCACAGTTCTGGGTAGGGTGATGAAATCTCGCGCCATCCCATTCAGTCTTGCCCGGGACATCAATCATCTCTTTGTCCAGTGTATCCACACAGTGGGATGGTAAGTCAAAAAATATTGCTATAAAATCATAGAAACTTTTATTAGACAAAAATATCAAAATGTGAGGCTATTGTTGCCTAACATATCCTCCATCTAGGTCTATACACTCCTGAAGGTGTTGTTTCCATCTCTCTAATCCTTCCCAGAGGAATTCTGCCTCTTCAATTTACACCATGTAAAAGCGGCAGTTTTGGCATCCTCGAGGGACTCAACTCGTGTTCCTTTTGAATGTTCTTTGAGCTTTGGGAACAAAAAGAAGTCTGAAGGGGCAAGATCAGGGCTATAGGGTGGATGGGGTAAGGTTTCCCAGTGAAATTCTCCTCAGACAGCCCTTGCTACCCTCGAAGAATCAGCAGGTGCATTGTCATGATACAAAAAAATTTTCTGGCCTTTTTCTCACCAGTGCAATTTTCAATTTTCTTAAAACTTCTTCATAACAAGTCCCCGTGATAGTCCTGTGCCTTTGAGAAAGAATTACCCTTTTGGAATCCCAAAAAACAGTTGCCATAACCTTCTGAGCGCTCTTTGCTCTCGTGGGTCATCTTTGAGGTCTTCCCGATCTTCTTTAAAATGCTTGATCCGTCTGAAAACTGTTGTTTTATGTGGGGCAGCAATCCCATAAGCTTGCTACAAAGCTTCAATGAGTTGGGAAGATGTCCACTTGAGTTTTGTTAAATATTTAACACTAGCCTTGACCTCAAAATCTTTTCTTTCCACGGCAAAAAAAGTATCCTTTTTTTGAAGGCACCCTAACAAGACTAAGACAAGTGTATTACTGAGAGAACTTGTCTGCAGCCATCCACTGATTGCAGAGACATGTTTCAACGTGTTTTGTTTGCAATAAACCCATGCATGTATGAACTGGAACCCTGTAGCAATACTTTTTACTTACGCTCATATATACTACTCGCCTGTTAGTCACTTAGCAGACGTCTCGGTTGTCAGATCGACTGTCATAGCATGGAAGTTCTTGTTTTCAAGTAACCCTTATTTTACGGCCTCAAAGCTCAAGAGTAGTGATGTTGGCAATTCGGATATGCCAGAGAGAAGCCATTAAGTGCTCCCTTTAAGTGAAAATGCAAAAGTTGAGAGAGAGAGAGACCATGTTCACATAACTTCTACCACAGTATATTGTTATAATTGTTCTATTTTGTTATTAGTTATTGTTGTTAATCTCTTACTATGCCTAATTTATAAATTAAACTTTATCATAGTTTATGTATAGGAAAAATCATAGCATATATAGGGTTCAGTATGATCTGCGGTTTCAGGCATCCACAAGGGCCTTGGAACATATTCCCCATGGATATGGGGAGACTAAACAGTTCCTTGCCTAACATCTAAGAATGAGTTTGCCAAGGCCTGATCTTTCTCTTCTCAGCCTCCCACCGACTGTGAATCTAATCCTCTACTTCAGAATTTTTCATCGGAACTGGGATCGCCAAGAGCCTTGAGAGCAGGGATCTGAGGCAGGGATTTGCCGAGAGGCTGACTGATGGCTTTGAAGCCTCTGTTGGCAGAGGCTTAACTAAGCTCCTTATTTATATATGTGAATATCTACCATTAGAAGACACCTCAGAGGGCCTCCTACCCAAGCCCCTCATTTTACAGTCTGAGGAACATATTAGTCTCCCAGGTCTGCTACAACAAATTACAACAAAGTGGGTGGCTTTAAACAACAGAAATTTAGTGTCTCACCATTCTGGAGGCTAGAATTCTGAATCCAGGCTATCAGCAGTGTCATGTTCTCTCTAAAGGTTCTAGGGGAAGATCCTTTCTTGTCTCTCCCAACTTCTGGTGGCCCCAAGAGTTCCTTCACTTGTGGCTGCATCACACCAGTCTCTGCCTCTGTCTTCACATGGCTGCCTTCCCTCTGTGTGTGTCTCTGTTTCTCTCCTCTTTTATAAAGACACTACTCAGATTGGATTAGAGCCACCAGGTGCTGTATTGCACCAGTACGGCTCAATGTCCTTCTTTAAGCACAGTAATGTGTTAATTAAAAGAGTAATGAGCTTGACTTGTATTTTTGAGCTGATATTATGGTAAAGTTATCTAAAAGAGGGGTGTCAGATGTTTGAACAGAGGCACAATTTCAGTACTTGCCATAGGCCCCATTTTCCGTAGATACACCCCTGGCTGTATCAGGTTAATAGAAACTGCTCAGCGCTGCCATGCGCCCAAGGTTGATGCAATATCTGCCATATCTTACTTATGCTCTGTCAGGGCCCACCCTACTCCAGTATGACCTCATGTTAACCTAACTGGTAACATCTTCAAAGATCCTATTTCCTAACCAGGGTTAGGACTTCACCATACCTTTTGGGGGAAACAATTCAACCCGTGACTAGGAGATTGTGATGAAAAGAAGTGAGGGCGCTGTACACCTTTGCCTAGCTCCTTGCCCCCCCACCCAGGGCTCCATCCAAATGTCACCTCCTCAAAGGCCCTGACCCCATCTAAAGCCACCCCCAATCATTCTCTGTTGTTGTGTTTTTTGCCCCATGGAGTCGATTCTGACTCATAGGGACCCCATGTAACAGGGTAGAACTGTCCTGTAGGGTTTATGTCTTGGAACAAATCTGTGTTGGAAGAAGTACAGCCAGAATACTCCTTAGAAGTGAGGATAGCGAGACTTCATCTCATGTACTTTGGACATGTTATCAGGAGGGACTAGTTCCTGTAGGATATCATGCTTGGTAAAGTGGAGGGTTAGCAAAAAAGGGGAAGACGCTTAACGAGATGGATTGACACAGTGGCTGCAATGATGGGCTCAAGCATAGCAATGACTGTGAGGATGACGCAGGACGGGGCAGTGTTTCGTTCCGTTGTACATCAGAACATGATGTTGCTATGAGTCGGAACTGATTTGACGGCACCTACCATCAGCAACAACAACAATCTTTACGGAAGCAGATTGCCAGGTTTTTTTCCTCCCTTGCAGCAGCTGGTGGGTTTGAAATGCTGACCTTCCAGTTAGCAGCTGAACGCTTAACCATTGTGCCACCAGGGCTCCTACAGCACTCGCTAACCTTGTTTTATTTTTTGCACATTACAGTCTGGACTTATCTTACTCATTTGTCCCCTTGTTTATTCTCCATCTGCCCCAGATAGACATAAGTGGGAGCAGGTACCTTGCCTGTCATCATCATGGAGGCATGTCCAACATCTAGAGCTGTGCCTGGAACACCGTAGAGACAAATATTGTTGAATAAATGAATGAAACACTAAGTAGCTTATTGAAATGTATATGTAGTTCTGATACTGCAAGGGAGAGAAATATTCTGAGACCTTCACAATTCTCTCAAGCATATAATTTTCCCCATAAAGTGAACAACAAGTTTAAAAAGATAAAGACGAAGCCACGCAGAGACGTTTGCTATGTGACTGACTCTGGCTCATCAGCTTCGATTCGTTCTTACAACCAATCTAAAGCTCAATTGTTGACTCCACGACTGCCAGGGTCCCACCGCCCCTTCAGGTTTGCGATGGGTACGGAAGGGTTAATGCTCCATCAGGAAGCCAAGATCTTTGACTGTGATCGCACCCGTAATTTTCTTTCCATTAAGATGTTGCAGCATTCTGGCTGTTCAAAGGATGACAGTAACGGTTTTCGAAGTAATGGTCTCGCTTCGTGTAAAACTGTAGGTAATGGGAAGAAAGGAAAAAAACAGGGACCTGGCCTCTCACTCAGTCTATATATTCAATGGATGTTGCTGCTTCGGCTCCTGATGTTTCATTGGGAACACATGAGCCATGGCAGAATTTCTGGAAATGGTAGGTGGTGGTTTTAACTATTTTTATTTCTACTGATTGAAACTGAACAGAGCAAGGTGAGAATTTGTCATGAGGGTGAAGTAGAGCTGACTGGGGAGAAGGGAGGCAAGACCGTCAGACGTACTACTGAACTTCAAGTTCACACAGGGACGGATTATCCAATAGGCAAGGTCATCTGTAGTGAACGATTTCACATTTTTTCACCACATCAAAGATTCTGCTTCCGGGTATAGCTGGCTTCTGTCTCTCTCCCAACCCCGCAGCACCTTCCTACAGAATCAAAGCCTCTTCAAATTTACATTCCCTTACAGGGGTGGATGACCCAGTAAGCAAGGTAAGCACCAGGCTTACTTGTGTTCACTTACTAATCTGTAGTGAACAATTTCACAATGGGCGAGGTAAGCACAGTGCTTACCTATTGGATAACCCGCCCCTGACATGGTGTGGTGCCCATGAACTCAGAATTTCCAGCTGAGGGCTTGGAGCACCTCTGGCTTCCTGCTCGCTGTCCCCACAGCCCACACATAACACACCTGCATTGACCTGTCTTCTGTCTGTGTTGCTGTGGCTCCATTATAGTCGAGCTGCTTGCTCCTCAGCCGGCCTAAGCTGGTCACGGTCCCTGCAGTGACAGTGGGATTGGAAGGGACACGGCGGGCTCGAAGAACCCAGCACAGACGGAGTCAGATGGCAGGACCGGGTTCCGCCTGGGTGCTGGATCTGTTGTGCTGGGGAGGAACGCCAAGTCTCCCTTCTCAGCCTGCTTCTGTCATTCCTCCACCTCCTCTTCACTAAGCCACCTAACTCCCTCCAAAGTGCCCTCCTCCTCCTCCTACTGACTCTTCTATATCTGACTGAAGTCACCGTCCAGGGACTTCTTTCCAGTTGTAAAGAGACTGCAAGTTTATTTATTTTATATATTTTTCCCATACAAAAATTTATACATACATTGTTATGTGGCTTTAATTGCTCACCCCATACTGTGACAGCACACTTCTCCTTTCCACCTTTGATTTCCCATGTGCATTCAACCGGCTCCTAACCCCCTGCCTTCCCATCTCACCTCCAGACAGAAGCTGCCCGTTTAGTCCCGTGTCTGCTTGAGCTAAGAAGCACACTCCTCACGAGTATCACTTTATGTCCCACAGTCCAGTCCAATCCCTGTCTGAAGAGTTGGCCTCAGAAATTGTTTTAATTCTGGGCTGATAGAGAATCCAGGGGCCATGCTTTCTGGGGTTCCTCCAGTCTCAGTCAGACCATTAAGTCAGGACTTCTTATAGAATTTGAGTTCTGCACCCCACCTTTCTCCTGCTTCATCAGAGACTCTCTGTTGTGTTCCCTGTCAGGGTGGTCATTGGTGGTAGCCGGGCCCCATCTAGTTCTTCTGGTCTCAGGCTGATGCAGTCTCTGGTTTATGTGACCCATTCTGTCTCTTGGGCTACTACTTACCTTGTGTCTTTGGTGTTTTTCATTCTCCTTTACTCCAGGTGGTTGGGACCAATTGATGCATCTTAGAGGGCTGCTTGCAAGCTTTTAATACCCCAGACGCCACTCACCAAGTAGGATGCAGAACATTTTCTTAATAAGCTTTGTTACGACAACTGACCCAGATGTCCCCAGAAAGCATGGTCCCCAAACCCCTACCCCTGCTACTCTGTCCCTTAAAGTGTTTGATTGTATTCAAGAAAATTCTTAGCTTTGGTTTAGTCCAGCTGTGCTGACTTCCCCTGTAGTGTGTGCTGTCCTTCCCTTCACCTAAGATAATTCTTATCTACTATCTAGTTAGTAAATAACCTTCCCCTCCCCCTGCCACCTTCATAACCATCAAAGAATGTTGTCTTCTGTGTTTAAACCTTTTCTTGAGTTCTTATAATAGTGGTCTTATACAGTATTTGTCCTTCTGTGACTGACTAAATTCACTCAGCATAATCACTTCCAGATTCCTCCAGGTTATAAGATGTTTCACAGGTTCATCTTTGTTCTTTATTGTTGTGTAGTATTCCATTGTGTGGATATACCATAATTTGTTTATCCATTTGTCCGTTGATGGGTACCTAGGTTGTTTCCATCTTTTTGCTATTTGTGAACAGTGCTGCAATGAACATGGGTGTGCTTATATCTATTCGTGTGACGGCTCTTATTTCTCTAGGATATATTCCAAGGAGCGGGATAGGTGGATCATATGATACTTCTATTTCTAGCTTTTTAAGGAAGTTCCAAATCTATTTCCAAAGTGGTTGTGCCATTTTACATTCCCACCAACAGTGTATAAGTGTTCCCGTCTCTCCACAACCTCTCCAGCATTTATTATTTTGTGTTTTTTTGGATTAATGCTAGCCTTGTTGGGGTGAGATGATCTCTCATTGTAGTTTTGGTCTGCATTTCTCTAATGGCTAATGATAGTGAGCATTTCTTCATGTGTCTGTTGGCCACCTGAATATCTTCTTTGGCGAAGTGCCTGTTGATATACTTTGCCCATTTTTTAATTGAGTTATTTGTCTTTTTGTTGTCGAGGTTTTGTGGTATCTTGTAGATTTTAGGATTAGACGTTGATCGGATTTGTTGTAGCCAAAATTTTTTTCTCAGTCTGTAGGTTGTCTTTTGACTCTTTTGGTGAAGTCTTTTGATGAGCATAAGTGTTGGATTTTTAGGAGCGCCCAGTTATCTAGTCTCTCTTCTGGTGCTCGTGCACTGTTACTTATGGTTCGTGTTGTGTTTATGCCATGTATTAGGGCTCCTAGCATTGTCTCTATTTTTTCTTCCACAATGTTTATCGTTTTTGATTTTATATTTAAGTCTTTGATCCATTTTGAGTTAGTTTTTGTGCATGGTGTGAGGTATGGGTCTTGTTTCAGTTTTTTGCAGATGGATATCCAGTTATGCCAGCATCTTTTGTTAAAGAGACTGTCTTTTCCCCAATTAATGGACTTTGGGCCTTTGTCAAATATCAGCTGCTCATAGGTGGATGAATTTATGTCTGGATTCTCAATTCTGTTCAATTGGTCTATGTATTTGTTGTTGTACCAGTACCAGGCTGTTTTGACTACTGTGGTGGTATAATAGGTTCTAAAATCAGGTAGTGTGAGGCCTCCCCCTTTGTTCTTCTTCTTCAGTAATGCTTTACTTATTTGGGGCCTCTTCCCTTTCCATATGAAATTGGTGATTTGTTTCTCCATCTCATTAAAAAATGCTGGTGGAATTTGGATCAGGATTGCATTGTATCTGTAGATTGGTTTGGGTAGGTTGACATTTTCACTATGGTGAGTCTACCTATCCATGAGCAAGGTATGTATTTCCACTTATGCAGGTCTCTTTTAGTTTCTTGCAGTATTGTCTTGTAGTTTTCTCTGTAAAGATCTTTTACATCTCTGGTTAGATTTATTCCTAAGAATTTTATCTTCTTGGAGGCTATTGTAAATAGTATTGATTTGGTGATTTCCTCTTCAAGGTTATCTTTGTTGGTGTAAAGGAATCCAAGCGATTTTTGTAGGTTTGTCTTGTATCCTGAAACTTTGCTGAAATCTTCTATTAGTTCCAGTCGTTTTCTTGTGGATTCTTTGGGGTTTTCTGTGTATAAGGTCATATTATCTGCAAATAGTGATACTTTGACTTCTTCCCTACCTATTTAGATGCCATTTATTTCTTTTTCTAGCCTAACTGCTCTCGCTAGGACCTCCAGCACAATGTTGAATAAGAGTGGTGATAAAGGGCATCCTTGTCTGGTTCCTGTTTTCACGGGGAATGCTTTCAAAGTCTTTCCATTTAGGATGATATTGACTGTTGCCTTTGTATAAATGCCCTTAATTATGTAGAGGAATTTCCCTTCTATTCCTATTTTGTTGAGAGTTTTTATCATGAATGGGTGTTGGACTCTGTCAAATGCCTTTTCTGCATTGATTGATAAGATCATGTAGTTCTTGTCTTTTGTTTTATTTATGTGATGGATTACATTGAATGTTTTTCTGTTGAACCATCCCTGCATACCTGGTATAAATCCCACTTGATCATGCTGAATTATTTTTTTGATATGTTGCTGAATTCTATTGGCTAGAATTTTGTTGAGGATTTTTGTGTCAACGTTCATGAGGGACATTGGTCTGTAATTTTCTTTTTTTGTGGTGTCTTTACCTGGTTTTGGTATCAGGGTTATGCTGGCTTCATAGAATGAATTTGGGAGTATTCCATCCTTTCCTATGCTCTGAAATACCTTTAGTAGTAGTGGTGTTATCTCTTCTCTAAAGTTTGGTAGAAGTTTCCAGTGAAGCCTTCTGGGCCAGAGCTTTTTTTTTGTTGGGAGTTTTTAAATTACCTTTTCAATCTCTTGTTATGGGTTTATTTAGTTGTTCTACCTCTGCTTGTGTTAGTTTATGTAGGTAGTGAGTTTCTAGAAATTTGTCCATTTCCTCTAGGTTTTCAAATTTGTTAGAGTACAATTTTTCATAGTATTCTGTTATGATTGTTTTAATTTCAGTTGGGTCTTTTGTGATATCACACATCTCATTTCTTACATGGGTTATCTTCTTCCTCTTCTATTTTTCTTTTGTCGGTTTGGCCAATGGTTTATCATATTTTATGATCTTTTCAGAGAGCCAGCTTTTGGTCTTGTTAACTCTTTCAATTGTTTTTCTATTCTCTATTTCATTTAATTCTGCTCTAATTCTTATTATTTTCCTTTCTTCTGGTGCCGGAGGGCTTCTTTTGCTGCTCTCTTTCTACTTGTTCCAGTTGTAGGGTTAATGTTTTGATTTTTTTGTTCTTTTTGGATGTGTGCGTTTATTGCTATAAACTGACCTCTGAGCACTGCTTTTGCTGTGTCCCAAAGGTTCTGGAAAGATGAGTTTTCATTCTCATTTGATTCTATGAATTTCTTTATTCCATCCTTAGTTTCTTCTATAACCCAGTAGTTTTTGAGCAAGGTGTTGTTCAGTTTCCATATGTTTGATTTTTTTTCCTTGCTTTTTCTGTTGTTGATTTCTACTTTTATGGCTTTAGGGTCAGAAAAGTTGCGTTGTAATATTTCAATGCTTTGGATTCTGTTAAGTCTTGCTTTATGGCCTAATATGTGGTCTATTCTGGAGAATGTGCCATGTGTGTTGGAAAAGAAAGTATACTTGGCTGCTGTTGGGTGGAGTGTTCGGTATATGTCTATGAGTGCAAATTGGTTGATTGTAGCATTTAGCTCTTCCGAGTCTTTGTTGAGCTTCTATCTGGATGTTCTGTCCTTCACCAAAAGTGGTGTGTTGAAGTCTCCTACTACTACTGTGGAGCAGTGTATCTCTCTTTTCAGTGCTGTTAGAGTTTATGTATTTTGGAGCCCTGTCATTGGGTGTGTAAATATTTATTATAGTTACGTCCTCCTCGTGTATTGACCCTTTAATCATTATATAGTGTCCTTCCTTATCCTTTGTGGTAGACTTTACTCTAAAGTCTATTTTGTCAGAAACTAATATTGCCACTCTTGCTCCTTTTTGAGTGTGGTTTGCTTGATATATTTTTTTCCATTCTTTGACTTTTAGCTTGTTTGTGTCTTTAAGTCTAAGGTGTGTCTCTTACAGGCAGCATATAGCTGGATCATGTTTTTTTATCCAATCTGCCACTCTCTGTCTCTTTATAGGTGCATTTAGTCCATTTACATTCAGCGTAATTATTGATAGGTATGAGTTTAGTGCTGTCCTTTTGATGTCTTTTTTTGTGTGTTGTTCACAGTTTCTTTCTTCAACTTAATTTTCTGTGGTGAGTCGTTTTTCTTTATGCATTTTCTTTTTGTCTTTTTCATGGTTGTTGATTTTGTATTTGCTGAGTCTTTATATCTTTGTTGTTTTTTATTTTGACGTATTGGATTATTAGTTTCCTTTGGGTTACCTTAATATTTACTCCTATTTTTCTAAGTTTATACCAGTCTTTTATTTCTTTATATCGCCTTGACTTCCTCTCCATATGAAAAATCTATGTCTACATTTTTTAAGTCCCTCTTTTCGTTTTAATCTTGTCAACATTTACGTATTGACATCTGTTTCCCTATTTTCAGTATTTTAGCTTTGATTTACTTTTGTGACTTCCATATCTGGGTTGATATCTGGTTTCTCTGTCCTGTGTCCTAGTCTTGGGTTATTATCTGATGTTACTGATTTTCTAACCAGAGAATTCCCTTTGGTATTTCTTGTAATTTTGATTTGGTTTTTGCAAATTCCTTAAACTTCTTTTTATCTGGAAATGCCCTAATCTCACCAATTTATTTGAGAGACAGTTTTGCTAGATATATAATTCTTGGCTGGCAGTTTTTTTCCTTCGGCTTTATGTATGTCATCCCATTGCCTTCTTGCCTGCATGGTTTCTGCTGAGTAGTCCGAGCTTATTGTTACTGATTCTCCTTTGTAGATGACTTTTCATTTATCTTTAGTTGATCTTAAAATTCTCTTTATCTTTGGTTTGGCAAGTTTGATTATAATATGTCTTGGTGACTTTGTTTTGGGATCTACCTTATGTGGGGTTCGATGAGTATCTTGGATAGATATCTTGTCATCTTTCGCGGTATCAGGGAAGTTTTCTGCCAACAAATCTTCCACAGTTCTCTCTGTATTTTCTTTTATCCCCCCCTGTTTTGGTACTCCAATCACTCGTAGGTTATTCCTCTTGATAGAGTCCCACATAATTCTTAAGGTTTCTTCATTTTTTTAAATCCTTTTATCTGATTTTTCCTTGAATAAGTTGGTGTCAAGTTCTTTATCTTCATTCTTACTAATTCTGACTTTCATTGCCTCAATTCTGCTCCTATGACTTTCTATTGAGTTGTCTAATTCTGAAATTTTATTGTTAATCTTCTGGATTTCCAGTTGCTGTCTCTCTGTGGATTCTTGCAGCCTGTTAAATTTGTCATTATGCTCTTCTCTAATCTTTTTAATTTCCTCTATTGCACATTCTGCATTTTGCTTAATTTCCTTCCTAATTTCTTGAAGAGTTCTGTGTATTAATCTTTTATATTCTGCCTCTGGTAATTCCAAGAAATTTTCCTCCTCTGGAAAATTTCTAGATTCTTTATTTTGGGAGCTTGCTGAAGCCATCATGGATTGCCTCTTCATGTGATTTGATATTGACTGTTGTCTCCAAGCCATCAATAAGTTACAATATTTATTTATTTCATGTTTGCTTACTGTGTCCTAGCTTCTTGTTTTGTTTTGATGTGCCCAGATAGGCTGCTCCTATGAGCTACTTTGGTTATTGGCACCTTTGAAGCTCTACTGTCTTGTCACCAGGTGGTTAGATCTATTACTAGGTATGTGAGCTCAGGAGTCTGCCCACTCCTCCTGTATGGATTTAGCTCAGGTACCCCGGTAGACAGCCACCACGTATGTGGTGTAGGCTGTCACTTACCGTCCTAGACAGGCATGGGTGATTGGTGTAGGAATGGGCATCTGGCTGCAGCAGGGGGACACACTCTGAGCAAGGCAGGGGGCTGACAGCCACCCCCGAGTGTTCAGGAGGAAAGCATGTCCCTGTTCCCTACAGTGCATAGGTGGGTTGGTTTTGCAGCCTGACAGTGAGCACCTAATGCTGTTGGTTCTAACTAGGGCACAGCTCTTATTCCTGGGCCCCTATTGCAGGTGGCTAGGTGGTGTGGGTGGAGCCACCAGTCCTCAGGCCCCTGATGTGGGTAGGTGAAGACCCTATTAATGGACAGAGCAGTGTCAAATGTTAAGAACCTGCCACTTCACAGCTGAAACAGTTGGAATTCTGACATATACCCTGTTGTACTGTGGTAATGAGGGCATACGCTGTTGAGATGGGCCCATACAAGTCTATGCAAGGGGAAAGGCACTCAAAGTCCATGGATCCCTTATGCCTGTGCCTAGGCAAAGGAGCTGTGCCTACCCTGGGTTCCTGGCGTAGGGGAGCTGGCAGTTTATTTTTTCCCCTGTGTTAATTTGTTCACTCTCCAAGGCAGGGTAAACAGCTCCGGGCATATGACAGATCCTACCTCTGGCCCAGGGAACTCAGCAATTGCTGAAGTCAGTCTGGGACCCAGTGCAGAGAAGGAAGTGGGGAGGTAAGTGGGAGAGAGGTTTTTCCCTAAGGGGGGTGTTTTTGATCTGCACAGTAAGCTGTACGCATGTACTTATCTTTCACTGATGAGGGCTGCTTCTCACTGGTTCTGTGTGGCTGTGTAGATTCTCTGGCACTGGGTCTCTCCCAGTGCAGAAAACATGCCCCCCGAGCACCACTGCTTGCCTGCCTTACTGCTCACCCATGAGCTGCTCAGATCTGAACAGCTCAGGCTCTCGCTGTGTCAGGTCTGGCAACTCCTCACTGCTTTGGAACTGTCTCTCTGTTCCTCTGGCACTCAGTCCAGTTCCTCTACTCTGCCTTTGATGTTTAGGGCTCCCAGATTGCCATATATAATTGAATCACTTGTTTTTTCAGTTCTTTGCTGTAAGAGGGTCCACCAGAAGTGTCTGACTACTCCACCATCTTGGCCCCGCCTCCTCCCCCATGTTTATTTATGATAGGCTGACTTCTGTGAGGGTAGCATCTGCCTCCTCTGCTTCTTCATAAGCAATTCATGTGTTCAGCAAAGTACAACACATGAGCACTGGTTGGGGTTGGGGGCAAGAGAAGCCAAGGAGAGAGAAAAACAGGTTGTGGGGGGATCAGAACAGTGCAGTCAAGGAAGCTAAGGAAGGAGAAGGGTTCGGGAAGAAGATGAGGCAACTGAACACTGAAGAGACAGACAGAGAGATAGAGGTAGAGACACAGAGAGAGAGAGGAGACAGAGAGACAAATCTAAAATCCATTGCCATTGAGTCGATTCCAATTCTCAGCAAAACTGTAGGACACAGTAGAACTGCCCCATTGTGTTTCCGTGGCTGCAAATTTTTACAGAAGCAGACTGCCACATCTTTCTCCCATGAAGCGACTGGTGGGTTCCAGAGAGACAGAGAGAAAGGCAAATAGAGACAGATAGAGAGGGAGAGAGAGATAAGAGAGACAGAGAGAGATCAAGATAGACAGAGAGAAGGAGAGAGGGAGAGAGTTAGGCAGACAGATAGAGTTAGAGGAAGCTTGTGTGCTGCTATGATGCTGAACAGGTTTCAGTGGAGCTTCCAGACTAAGACAGACTAGGAAGAAAGGCCTGGTGATGTACTTCTGAAAATCAGCCAATGAAAACCTTATGGATCACAAAGGTCCAATTTCCAACTGATCACGGGTATAGTGCAGGACCGGGCATCGTTTTGTTTCTTTGTGTATGGAGTTGCCATGAGTCGGGAGCCGACTTGACGGCAGCTAACAACAACATTTCTTGGCAAGTTGTAGATATTTTGTAAATATCTACTGATTATCTATCAAATTATTTGTTGATTTATTAAGTGGAACTATGATGGCGAATTTTCTGGAGTCAGGGCAGGAAATTTTTTTGAGCAGATGGCCCATTCCAAAACCCATCAAATTATACTAGATGGGTCATTTTCTGAGCACAGGGCCAGTCCTGAGTTTGTAGATAAAAGAATTGTAAATTCATGATGAATTCATTAAAAATTCTAGCACAAGAGATTTTTCAGGAACATTAATGATATCCACAAATAAAACTAGATTAATCCTGTATAGTTTAAGTGTTATTATAATGAAGTACAAACGAACATAATTGTGATTAGGCCCTGCTTCTGAAAAGGAACCCATTAGGAGAGTCAGTCATCATCACGTAGCTGTTCTTAGTACTCCTTGACATCTTCTATGTTATGTTGTCACTTTTCCCAGTTCATTTATTCAACAAGTATTTATTTATTTTTATATAAAAATGACAGATTTCCTTTTATTGGTAACTTAAGAAGACATCAAGGAGTCCTCGCTGCACAATGGCTAAGTGATCGGCTGCTGTCTTAGGCTGGGTTCTCTAGAGAAGCAAAACCAGTGAAGCGTATATATATTATATGTATATATAGAGAGATTTATCTCCAGGAAATGGCTCACATGGTTGTAGAGGCTCCCAAGTCCCAAGTCCGTGGGTCAGGCATCAGGCATCAGGCATCAGGCTGGAGGCTTCTCCTGACTCATGTAGCAGGAGGGGCTGACGAACCCAAGATCCACAGGTCAGATGGTGGCTGCTGGCTCATGGTTGCAAAGGCTGACAAATCCAAGATCAGCAATTAAGACATCAGGTTGCTGTCCAAAGTCCCAAGAACTGGAGGTCAGATGCCAACAAGCCTAATGCAGGATCCACAGCTAGCAAAAGCCAGCGAACCTTGCCAGAAAGTTCAAGTATATTGTATGCAGGCCACACCCCCAAGGAAACTCCCTTTCAACTTATTGGCCACTCATAGCAGATGCCATCATGGAAGTAATCACATTATATCATATCTCATCATGGAGGTGATCACTTCATTACATGACTGCCAAACCACTGAGAATCACAGCCCAGTCAAGCTGACACACAGCCCCATCACAGCTGCTAACAGAAAGGTTGGTAGTTCAAATCCACCCAGCGGCTCTGCAGGAGAAACATCTGGCAATCTGCTCCTGTAAAGACCACAGCCAAGAAAACCCTATGGGGGCAGTTTTACTCTTCACATGGAATTGCTGTGAATTCAGTTCATTTATTCAACAAGTATTGATGGAGCACCTGTAAAGCAACGCAGGCGGCTAGGTGCTTAGAAAAATGCATCAGAAATGGCCATGTGGTCCCTGCTGTGTGGATCAGTGCTGCTGAAAGTGTGATCTGAACCAGAATCACCAGCAGCATCTAGGTGTCTGTTCGAAATGCAGAATCTCAGGCCCACCCCAGACCTACTGGGTCACAATCTCTATTTTAACAAATCCCCAGGTGATTGTGTGCCCGTTAAAATTTGAGAAGCATGCATGAAAAGCAGTATACGAGCAGTCAAGGCACTGTAGTCAAATGAGATAATGTCTTCATGACAGAAAACGTTCTCACCAGGGCCTGCCCTGATCACTTTGTTTACTCCTGCAACCTGAATCCCCCCATCCCACTACAGTCACAATCATCTTTACCCTTTTTTTTTTCTTTAAACCCATGGTATTTATCATCTTCTAGCATATTACATGCATCATCTGTCAGTTTGTCCTACTGTGGTGGCTTGTGTGCTGTTATGATGCCGGTGGCTATGCCATCAGCATTTCAAATACTAGCAGGGTTACCCACGGTGGACAGGTTTCAGCAGAGTTTCCACACTAAGACAGACTAGAAATAAAGGCCTGGTGATCTACTTCTGAAAATTAGAGAAGGAAAACTCTATGGATCACAACAGGATATTTTCCAATATAGTGGTGAAGGTGAGCCCCCTAAGTTTGAAGGCACTCAAAATACACAGTGGCCACAACAATCAACTTGAGCATGCCAACAATTGCGAAGATGGTTCAGGACCGGGCAACATTCTGTTCTGTGTACATGAGTCAGAGCTGACTTGACAGCAACTAACAATAACAGTTTATTATGTAGTGCATATTTGTTGTGTATATAGTTCAGTCTCTGTCCTCCTACAAGAATGTAAGTCCACAAGCGGAGGAATCTCTGTTTTGCTCGCTGATACACCCCAAGCATTATGGATTTGAGTTCCTTAGGGGCAGGAATGTATCTGTTATTCCTCTAGCCTCCAGGAGTCTGAAGTTTTCTAAGTGCTCAGCAAACGCTTCTTAGTAATCCAGCAAAGACATGGGTGAATGCTTCCAGGGCTGCAAGACCCTTCCCTAGTGCAGGCCTGCCAGCCTATCTTCTTGTTCTGAACCAGTGTCTGCAGGCCTTATTGGTAGCACAACCGTATCACCCAAACTGGGACACTTGAGATTGTCAGGGGGACACTAGTAATAATTTTGCAAGTAGAACAGGTATGTGGGGACTGTCTCAAGCAAACTGACTTTACTTATGGGCCCCAATGAGCTCTGTGTTAAGGAGCCCTAGTGACACGGTGGTTAAGAGCTCAGCTGCTAACCAAAAGGTCGGCAGTTTGAGTCCACCAGCTACTCCTTGGAAACGCTATGGGACAGTTGTACTCTGTCCTGTAGGGTTGCTATGAGTCAGAATCGACCACATGGCAAGGGGTTTGGCTTTTTTTTTTTTGGTCATAACAAAAATAGGTGGCTTTAAAGAATAGAAGTTTATTGTCTCAGATTTTGGGGGGCTAGGAGTCCAAATCAGGGCATTGACTCTAGGGGAGAGTCCCTCTTTGTCTCTTCCAACTTTCAGCAGCTGCCCACAATTCTTGGAGTACCTGTGTCTATTCTGCTCTTTTTATAATGTGCCACTCAGAGTGATTGGGTTTAGGACCACCCTAATTAATGTCCTCACTAGCGTAACAAAAGAAACCCCTATTTCCAGACAGGGTTATATTTACAGGTACAGGGTTAGGACTTGGACATACGTTTTTGGGGGACACAATTCAATCCATAGCAGTGTATAGACAGACAGACAGATAGACAGATACACACACATATAGGGAACCCTGGTGGTGCAATGGTTATGTGCTTGCCTGCTAACTGAAATGTTGGCAGTTCAAACTCACCCAGCGGCTCCGTGGGAGAAAGACGTAGCAATCTACTCCCATTAAGATTATAGTTTATGAAAACCCTGTGGGCCAGTTCTACTCTGTCACATGGGGTCATTATGAGGTGAAGTCGACTCGATGACACCCAATAACAACGTATATATACACACGTGTGTGTATCTATATCTATACATGTATATATATGTATTTTTTTTGAGGGAGTGCATTTGCTATATTTTAATAGATATTTAATGATATGTTGTGGAAGATATACCCTTCTTATGTTGTCTTCAGTCAAGAGAACACTGACAAAGAATCCTATCTTTGGAAAACATCAGCATCATTAATGAAGGTAGTATGGGACATCTTGTGTTGGTCACCTGTGCCGTCCTGGCTCTCAACTAAGTTTTCTAAGTTCGTCACTTAAAGGACCATGTCATATAGTTTTGCCTTAGCATGGAATTGTTTAGCTGCAATAAACAGAATCCAACTCAAACTAGGTCAAATTAGAAAAGGCCTTATTGGAAGGCTGTAGGATCATCTCACGGAACCAAGTTCAGGCTGTATAACTTGGCCTTGGGGCAACAGGAAAGTTGCAAGGAACTGGAGCCATCTTGCCATCCCTCAGAGCCATGTGGTCTCCCTCATCATTGCATCTCTTTGCCACCTTTCCTTGGACCAGCTTTCTCTCCATGCCTCAACAGCATAACTAATTCTTTGTTAGACTCTGTGTTTTTCCCACGGGAGCACCATTGGCTAGGAGAATTTTTTGTTGTACTGGATTGGCCCGTGCATTGCTAGATATTTAGCATCCCTGACCCACCCAATAAATCCCAGTAATGGCCCCTTACCTATTCATTGTAAAAACCCAAAATACCTTCATATATTTCCAAATCCTTTATTCCAAGTAATTGTATAGTACAGTACCCACTTCCACCTTATGCATAGCCACCACCCGTCTGTCAGTGGAGGCTTGTGCATTGGTATAATGCTGAACAGATTTCTGAGAGCTTCCAGACTAAGACAGACTAGGAAGAAAGGCCTGGTGCTCCACTTCTGAAAATCAGCCAGTGAAAACCCTATGGGTCAAACAGTTCCATCTGCAACTGATCACGGGGATGGTGAAGGACCAGGCAGCACTTTGTTCTGTTGTGCACGGGGTCCCCATGAGTCAGGGCTGGAGCAGCAACAATGCCCACTTCTATCCTTTCAGTCTGTCTTAGTTTAAATCCTTGAGAGAGAAACTGATCAGTCATCTTGCAGCCATTAAATTGGACCCTGGTCCACTCAGCCATGACTGGAAATGTGAGTGATCACACGATACTGGGAGCTAAGGGCAGAGATAATTCCCAGAGGGGACCGTGACTGGGCAGGTATCCCCCCCATACTTGCCTATTTGTTCCCTCCTCCTCCTGGGTGCCTAGCATTTGGTAAGTGTCTATAAATAGGTGTTAATTGTCAGTTGACTAAATGGCCGGGCCAATGGAAGGAGTTCTCAGGGATAATACCCACATTTGCTCTGGAGGCCCCAATTGTGATGCTCCATCTCCTGCCATGCTTTTTTTCTTTTTTAATAGTTGTAAATTATGTACAACATAAAATTTGCCATTTTAACCATTTTCAAGTGTGCAACAGTGGCATTAATCACGCTCACAATGTAGTGCAACTATCACCAATATTTGTTTCCAAAACTTTTTCATCTCTCCACACAGAAACTCTGTACCCAGTAAGCAATAACGTCCCGTTCCCACACCCTTCTAGCCCATGGTAACCTCTAATCTACTTTCTGACTCTGTGCATTTGCCTATTCTAGATATTTCATGTAAGTGGGATCGTAGCATGTTTGTCTTTTTGTGTCTGACTGATTTCATTCAGCATGTTTTTGTAATTCATCCATGTTGCAGCGTGTATCAGAGCTTCATTTCACTTTGTGGCTGAGTAATATTCCACTGTATGGATATGCCGCATTTTGTTTAGCCATTCATCCGTTGATGGACATTTGGGTTGTTTCCACATTTTTGCTACTGTGGGTAGTGCTGTAATGAACATTGGTATACATCCTGCCGTAATTTTTGAATCAGCCCCTAAATCTCATCATCTATTTTCCCTCCCTTTCTCCTTTGAATGCCAATCTGACCTTTTGTTTTCTCTTTCCACTTGTCCTCGTATTTCAGTTTTCTATGCCTCCTCCAGCCTTTCAGGACCATAAGCGTTTGATCTTAGCGGCGCTCACTCCTCTTACATATGAGATAACACAACATTAGTTTACTAAAACTTGAATGTACTATTTTATAGTCACACAGACATATGAAAATGCTCTATTTACCCCCCAAATTAACATACTTTTTGCTTATTCGTTTGCCTAGCACAGCTGTTCACCATTTGAAGAGGGCTTCAAAATGCTCAGAAGATAATCAAAGGAGCTACTTAAGAATAACATGCTGCCTTTTGAAAAAACCGATGGGTTTGCTGAACTGTGCATGGTAATGAGCTCAGGCAGGAACCCATCTGAGACCTCCTTGTCCGACCCACCCAGCTGCCATATTTGCATTTTATACAAACCATTTTTATGATCCTATAAATTTCACATTTTTACAGTTACAGGTCTTAATCATCTTGAATACCATATCTGCACATCTCTTTGGTAAACGGAATTAAAATTTCTACATGATTGGAAATGCTAAATCGTTAATAGCTTCTCTAGGGCTTTGTGGCTTGCTCTGACCTCTTTGATGGTTTCATCATTGTTTAGGCGTATTAAAATACCACAATTTAGGCTCACGAGCCTAATGTAATTCTCTAGGCGTTTTCTAGTCCATTTTTGCTGCTTTCTGATGTTTTTGAAGAAAGAAAAATTCATTTTACAAGCAACCTGAAGACAAAATAACAGATACCGATTTGTAAACTCAACGTATAAGCACCACTGTATATAGATCGCTACACTTTAAAGCATTCATCTGTAACATTCAATCACATTATGTAATGCAATTTATTTAGTTGTTTCATTTGGCATTTGATTCTTAAGCTAATCTCCTTTTCCACTTAGAGTCTTTTTCTTAGAGATGGTTTTAATCTCATTTATTTGAAGTTTTAGACTTGCTCTTTCTATATTTGTTTCATTTTCTAGGTCACAAAGCTTTTTGAAACAGCCTCAGGCAGGTTTCTTGGATTTAGATAAACATTTGATTTAAAAATTAGCTTTGGGCAGTTTAGTAACTGCATTTATGAACATTGTATACTATTCTACGAGAAACTCTTCTGAGTTTTTCACTTGCTTGTATTTTATTCATCAATACCGTATGTCTTGGGGAACAAAGAACAGAAAGTAGGAAATGCTTTCACAAGACAATACATTTAACCAGCTGTTCTTGATTCAACCATGAAACGAAAGCTTATGCTTCCTTGAAGACATCTTTTGCATGAAGTGAAATCACTGATTATTTCTGTTGCTATTACCTGCCAAAATTGATCCAAAATAGTAAGAACTGGGTAGGTGCACAGCACAGAGTGAACCCTAATGGAAACTGTGGACTTTAGTTAATAATGTATCAGTTTTGGTTCATCAATTGTAACAAACGTACCACAGGAATGCAGGGTGTTAATAATAGGGGAAGCTGCATACAGGGGATAGAGGGGATATACGAGAGCTCTCTGTGGTTTCTGCACAATTTTTCTGTAAATCTAAAACTTCTCTAAAAAATAAAGTGTATTTAAAAAAAAAAAACACTGACTAGGAAATAAATGGCAGACTGGTTCAGGGATCGTACCTCCATCCCTACTGTGATCCTGAGGACTGTGGGTTGAAAAGCAATGAGAGAGCGTATTGGTTGAGGCTTATAAGCCCATCTCCGATACCAGGTGTGTGTGGCTGATGGAGTGATGAGGATGATAGGAAAAAAAATTGTAAACTGAATTTCCACAGGAATAAATGGAAATTGCAGAACTTGGGCACATCTGTAAGGTGTCTGAGAGGCCTACCTACGCGTCTGACAATGCCCTTCTTGTTCTTAGTGGTACTGGGTCAGTCTTTTGGTTTTAATGCAAGAACTCCCTAGCTGGTTCAGTCTCATAACACTGCCCCTAGTTTTCCTTCCGAGAGGTAAATGTGATTCTATTATGTCCTCTTTAAACCCCTTTAAAGTTTTACTGCGTCTTGCAGGGGAAAAACACAAACGAGTTGGCAAGACCTTAAAGCCAGCATCACCTGGCCCCTGGCCACCCTTCTGTCCAGGCCTCAAACCATTCCTCCTTGGGCACACTCTATTCCAGCCAATCACAGCTGCATGTAGCCAGGCCATTTTTTATTTTCTAAGTCTTTGCATATACAGTTCCCTTCGTCTAAAGGACCTTATCCACCCCATCCAGCGTTCACTGACCTGGTAACCTCTAACAAACTCCTATTTATCCTTCAATATCCAGTTCAAGCATTACCTCTGTAAAGTCTTCCCTGATTATCAACCCCTTCCCAACAACTGAACGAGTTGTCTGTCCTTGCTGACGGAGCTCTATTTCCAGAACTATCACATAGTGTTGTAACTTTTTTTTTTTTCTCCGATAGGCTGGTATTTCTTTCCTTGATTACATAACAAACTCACATGGGAAGATTTTTTTTTTTTTCAAAATACTTATTCCTAGGCTGCACTCTTAAAGATCCTGATTTAATAGATCTGAGGTGGAGTCAAGAAGTCTTTTTTTTTTTTTTAATTGCTCCAGATGCTGCTGCTGTGCACACCTGGTTGAGGGCAACCATAATGAACCATGAGTTCCTGCAGACTGAGACTGGGCCTTGTTCGTCTTTGACCCCCTGCCCTTAGCTAAGTGCCTGGCACTTAGTGGACTCTTATCAGATGTGAAATGGAAGAAGAAAGGGAGGAAGAAAGAGGGAGGGATAGAAGTGGAGAGACAGAACGGAAAATGAAGGAAAGGAAAAAAAAGAAGGAAGGAGAAAGAAAAAAGCAGAGGCGTTCTAGTCTTGCTGGAAGGCTCTTACCCTCTGGAGAGAAAAACAGAAAATTAATACAGGGAGTTTTGTGAAAAGAAACCTCCCAGCTTTGCTGTAGGACCAAATCCATCTCCCAAGAAGATACGAGCCAGAAGATAGATGTACTGAGAAAGGCGTACTGGTTATCAGGTGAGTTTATGGGCACAGCCAAACCGTGGAGTCAGTCCTGGTCTCCTAGTTATTTTGGAAGCACCAATCTGAATGAAGGAGTCCCTGGGCAGTGCAAATGTTTAAGTGCTCAGTTACTAGCCGAAAGGTTGACAGTGTCTTCACAGGCCTGATGATCTGCTTCCAAAGGTCACAGCCTTGAAAACTCTATGCAGTAGTTCTACTCTGCACACATGGGGTCACCATGAGTTGGAATTGACTTGACAGCATCTAACAACAACAATAATCTGAATCAACCTAGAAAACTCATCAATTAACTTCTTTAATTTGGCTTGCAGCATGTTACTTTCTCTGGTTGTCTGACATACAGCTTAAAAGATCGTCCATTTTTCTAAATGATTCCTAGCCCTAGCCAAGTATTACCATTCTCAGACTAAATGTTTGGTGACTAGGTGGTCCTTATACCACTCTGAAGGGCACATGATCCAGCTCAGCCTCATGATTTCATTTGTCAGCCCTGCCAATGCCCGGGGCCACTGCTAGGCTGTTTGCTCTGATGTCAAGGGTCTGCAAATGGATGGCATCTTTTAGGAGAGGACTGGGCAGATAGAGAAGACTCTGGAGTGGGATCAGAAAGAAATTTTTCCCATCTCTCAAGAAGTTTTCCCGAAGCAGGAATAACGCCATCATTTTCCTCTGTACTGAATACTAGGATTGGAACAAATTGAGCTCCATGTAACAACCTGGCTAGCACAAATGGTTAACATGCTCAGCTGCCAAGTGAAAGGTTGGAGGTTTGAGTTCACTCAGAGGCACCTCAGAAGAAAGTCCTGGCAATCTACTTCTGAAAAATCAGCCACTGAAAACCCTATGGAGCACAGTTCTACTCTGACACACATGGGGTCGTCATGAGTCAGAATCGACTCTCCAGCAACTGGAAACTTGATGCAAAATCAGCCTCCCAGGATTGGAAAGACTCACGAAAAACAGGTTTTTGCCCCCCACCCCCACTCCACTCCCCAGCAACTACTGGAATAGTGCCTTCACACTCCAGGTTTTCTCATTCATTGGAAAACAGACCTCAGGATTTTAGTAGTCAAGATGCCCAGAACAAAGAGTCTGGTCAAAGCTGCCTGAAATTGCTAACGACTATGGGTTTTTGTTTTTGTTTTTAAATATATGGTCTGGCTTGGGATGAAAAACTTGTTGGGCTCTTCAAGCACAAAGCGTGGATGATATGAGGAAGAGTTATAATCGCAGAAACCACAGTGTGACTCCACTTTGGGACTCGGCCAGAATTCCCATAAAAACCCTCCTTCTTCTGGCATCTATACCACGCAGTCTATGTAATCAATTTAAGAGGGTTTCATGAGATGCCAGAGCATGTTACTTAAAGCATTCCCATTTATTTTGCCTTAATTTATGTTTTTATTACATAGAATTTGAATTAAATCTAGTTGGCAATGTTTTATAGTAAAGGGAGGCAGGCTACATCAGGAAGAATAACTGAATTTGTCAATGAAGGAGAAGTCATGTGGTGGGGCTGCTTAGACCCCAGTGCAGGGAACAGAGATAAAGGTAAAGGATGCACCTGAGTCCTCCCCTTCCCTTGGTGAGATCTGGACCATTCCTTATGCCTCACTAGGGTGTCCCTCCCTCCTACAATCTGTGGTGATTTTTCTAAAGCCCAGCTCTGCTTACCATCGTTCTGTTCAAAAACCTTCAACGACATCACATTGGCCTCAGGATAAAGCCGAAATTGCATGTCATGATATTTATGGTCATCTAAGAGCTGCCCAGGAGTCCCTGCAAACAGCTGAAAGGTTGGTGGTTCGAACCTACCCAGAGGCACCTCTCAAGAAAGGCCTGGTGGTCTGCTTCTGAGAAAGATCACAGCCTTGAAAATCCTATGAAACAGTTCTACTTTGCACACATAAGAACAACATGAGTCAGAATCAACTTGATGGCAGCTAGGTTTTTTTTTTGGTTTTAAGATCTGCCTTCAATTTACCTTTACAATTAGATTTAGATTCTTTCCCTTTCATGTTTTTTACTCTCCGGCTTAACATGAACTACTTCCTACTGATACCTTGAAGGGGAAACAGGCTTTGTGAGTCTGAACATGGGTGCCCGCATGTGGTCCACTAGTTCACTACTGTTTACTTTCTTATATAAGCCCCTTGTATGGTGCCACTATTGTCTACCACCACTATAAAACCTTTGCCCTCTCACTGCAGGGTTTGGAGATCTGCTTTGGTCCTGCAGCCACCCAGGACTTGATTTCATATGTAAATATCCCTAATAATACTATTTTGATGCCACACTGGAGTTGCTCACCTCTTTCTTTGATCTCTCAGTACCCTCAATTTTTGGAGACAAATTTCATGTTACAATTGGTGAGCCAGCCATGAGACCAAGGAAATAGTGAGTGGGAGTGAGGCATCTGCCAGAGTAGGAGTGGAAGGTTGGCCAGCGACTTCCATGCGGGGAGGTCTGGCCTGTACGCTGCTCTGTGGGGGAAATTTCAGGCTGGCCAGAGGATGGGGATGCCCAAAAACTGCCAAGTGGGATAGCCCGGATATGGGAAGATGTGTATCTCTTAAGTGTGGAAAAGAAGCTAGGAGAGCAGTAGCAGCTGTGGGAGAGCTGCGGCTCCAGGCGGTTCAGCTGGCCACAGAAGCCCAGCTAGCTGCTGAAGCATGTAAGAGCTTTGCAGAAAGAGTGATAGTTGGAAAAGGAATGCGCAACAGTAGTGTGTGGCCACAGCTGACACATTAAACAGCTGCATCCTCGAACAGAGGGAGCAGCCAGAAAAGCTTGCCTGCTAGTTTGTAAAGATGGGAGATTCAGGGGCTAGGGAAACAATCCCCTAGCCATTGTTCAAAGCCCTCCAACAATGGGATTGAATATAGCTGGAGGGACTAAGCAGGTTCCTGGTGCTGAGAACACCCTGTAATATCCAGCGCAAAGCAAGAGTTAAAACAGCAGGGAAAAAAAAAGGAGTAAAAAGCCCTTCAAGATAGCTTGTGTTGAGCCACCTCCAAGAGACCTTAGAGGCCCTCTCTGGAATGCTCTGATAACTGCCCCCACCAAGATAACCAAGCAGCAACATACTGGCAGCTGCACTAGTAAGGAGAAAACTAAAATAGGAGGACCTGCCTCCAGTTTACCAGGCAACTGGACCGAATCCAGGCTTGCACTTGGTATGGTGGAGGTGTGACTCCACAAATGACTGAGGGCTCTGCCAACTTTGCCCACATCTTCTGACTTCCAGAAATAATTAAGACTGAGGATTAAGCCTAGGTCCCTCTGTCACCAGGGAGGACAAAAGGCCTTATGTTACAATTAAGGTTCAATAAGAAAACTTTCGGGTCTGAGGTCACCATCACTGAGACCCTTGCCCAAGGCTGACTAGGAATAAGTCCCTTCGGGGCTCCTACAAACCCCTGTTGTATGTATTGATGATATTGATGTATTACTGTATACTTCTGTAAGGCTTTGCCTCCAGACTCTAATAGGAATTACTGCCATTAGGGCCATTTTTAGTGGGGTACATGGAAACTGTAATGTGGGCTATAGCTAATAGCCTGGTCATTCAGTCTGGCCACTGAGAACCCTCAGACTGACATGTAAAGCAAGTCCCTATAGGGATGAAAAAAAAAAAAATGAGTTCTGCTCCTGATAAGCTTTTGTTACTTATGTGGATGGTCACCAGAAAGCCCCTATGCTGACGGGAAAATAACCAATGAGCAGACCGCTCCCGCCAACTGACTGCAGAGGCTGAAGCATCTTCTGTTCCAGAGCAAAGAGGTGTGCAACCAACTACCTCCTGGATTTAAGAGAGGGCAGGCCATGGAGAGTCACACACCATCCTAGACTGAGCCAACACACATGGACTATCACAGTCATCAGAAAATGGCAGACAGCGTAGAAAAGCTGACCTGCCTACTAGACCCTGGCCAAGGCTAAAACCTGCCCAGGGACAGGTTTCTGAGCTAACAGGCCAGGGTGTTCTCAGCAGGTAAATCATATCGGGGCCTCTTACCCTATACAGAGGCTTCCATTGGATCCTGAATGAACTCTTCATGCTCTATATCACCCCCAAGTCATAAGGGCGATTGAGCACTTCAATGGACAGGCTTAAATGGTTGATGGGAGAGGACAAGACAACCCCAGTCTGAACTGTACATCTCAGGCAAGCAGCCTGGGGTCTCAGTACAGCAGTTCCCTACAAGGGCATTTCTCATTTGCTCCGTATGTTTGATCAAACTGGTCTGTTCTATAAAATGTGTTTCTTTTGCTCCTAACAAAAGATCTGGGTTCCCACAGAGGTCACTGCCTCAAGACTAGGACAGACAGCCTGGGTGGCTATACTCGAGCAACCCTCACCTCAGGCCCACTGGAGATAGGGGAGGGGGAAACTGTTAAAGTTATCTCTTTTTCTTCCTAGAGTATCTCACAATGATGGACAGGCCCCTCCCTCATCCACGAGCCCCAGTGACACAGGCTTTTGCTAGAGCTACCGATCAGACCCTGTCAACATTTGAACTGAGATGGCAAGTCTTCTCCCCACATTGTTCCAGCTAATTTGTCAACAAGGAGGACACCTCACAGACCAACTGAATGTGTAACCTGGTGTACTGAGGAGATCATGTGGCAAATGACTATGGTCGACTCCACTACTCGTGGAAAACATCTTTTGAGGTATGAAAGCTGCCTGAGGGGAGTGCTCCAACTTTAGAAGGAAGTTTCTCTCTGTGTGTTAAAAATGTAAACAGCACAGGACTGGATGGTTTGACTCTGGGAACAGTAATTTTTTTTTCAATTATTATTATTTTTTTAAATTGTACTTTGGATAAAAGTTTATAGACAAGTTAGCTTCTCATTAAATAGTTCATACATATATTGTTTTATGACACTGGTTAACAACCCCATGACATGTCAGTACTCTCCCTTCTCAACCTTGGGTTCCCTATTACCAGCTTTCCTGTCCTTCCCTGCCTTCTAGTCGTTCCCTCTGGGCTGGTGTGCCCCTTTAGACTCGTTTTGTCCTATGGGCCTGTCTAATCTTTGGCTAAAAGGTGAACCTCCGGAGTGACTTCATTACTGAGCTAAAAGGGTGTCCAAGGGCCCTGCTCTTGGGGTTTCTCCAGTCTCTGTCAGGCCAGTAAATCTGGTCTTTTTTTGAGTTAGAATTTTGTTCTACATTTCTCTCCAGCTCAGTCCGGGACCCTCTGTTGTGATCCCAGTCAGAGCAGCCAGTGGTGGTAGCCGGGCACCATCTAGTTGTACTAGACTCAGTCTGGTCAGCACTCTCCATTTTTGGAGATAAATTTCACATTGCTGGTTCATTCCTGGACACACCTCATATTCACCTGTCTCTGCTCCCGGTCACACATCCAAATTCTATTCTATTGTCAAGACCCAGACAAAATGTTGTCTCTGCCTCAAAATTTCATTTAATCCTTCTAGAAGGAAGTGATTGGTTCCTGCTCTGAACTCCTATGGCATTTTATTTGTATGTCTTTATGCCAGTTATCACTTTATTTCTAGAGTACATGCTACCCCCTTCCCCCCTATAACTAGTTGAGAGCAGTGGTTGCCCATATATTTTATCTTTGAATCATTCTTAGCACCAAGCACAGTGACTCACATATCAGAGGGACTTAATAAATATCTGTTGAATAGCTATGTATATACTGGCCCCAATTAGCAATTTCAGAAATCAGAAGCATTTGCCACTTATCTAGAAATGGTCCTTAAGTGCGTAAGCCCCTAAAAACGGATTGTTCCCAGAATCACATCTACTCACCCTACCCAAGACCTATTCTGTGGAACGATCTTTTACTTGGGCTCATTTGGTTGCAAAGAAGAGGATACTACTCAAGCCAGCGTTATTAAAGGAGGGTTCATCCTAAGGATCTACATGCAGCCATCATCAGCTCACGGGGAATCACCTGAGGTCTGGATCTGGGGACTCTGTGGTGGGATTTTGAACCTTCCTTCTGGTGCTCTGCCTTGTTAGGACTCTGCCCTGCTCTTCCATCCATTCTTTCTACCAGGCCACCAGCAGTCTTCCTCCACCTACACAGGGTCTCTACAGCCCCAACTCTACCTCATGGCCCTTTGACTGTAACTCTGGCTGTTGGCTGTTGTTGTTAGCTGCTGTAGAGTAGGCTCCTGGTGACCCTATGCCCAAGAGAATGAAAAGCTACCCTGTCCTGCCCATCCTCATGATCACTTGTGGATGACTGTTGTGATCCATAGGCCTTTCTTCCTAGTCTGGAAGCCCCACTGAAACCCGTCCATAGCAACACACAAGCCTCCACTGGCACTTGACAGACAGGTGGTGGCCATGCATGCGGAGCGTTGGTCAGGAATCAAACTGGGTCTCCCACATGAAGGGTGAGAATTCTGCTACTGAGCCACCAGTGTCCTAGCTATGGCTACTGACGACAATTGAATCGTCTCATCTTTCTTAGTTTGAATTTCTGAGCAAAAGAATTTGATTGGTCCAGCCCATCTTTGTAAGTGACATGACTGTGGCCCTTGGGTCCAATCAGCAGAGGCCAGGGGAGCAGAGTGTTCATGCAGTGGAAGGTGTTGGTCTGGCAGGCAGCATAGCTGACACGTGGAGTATCAATATCCACCCTTGCCCTGACCTGGCAGCTTGGGGAGGGTGAGGAGGGAAGGTGCTTGGCTACCCAGCAGAAGCAGCAAGAGAAGCCTTGGTGATCCAAAGATGCTGCAGCTAGTTCACCCAGACATCCAGGCTGCCATACGACAATGAGAGTAGAGGGTAAAAAAACAAAAAATAACTACAAGTGATCCCCGATTTGTTAGAAAATAAGAACTAAAAACATACACAAGGGAGAGAGAGGAGAAAGTGAAATGTTTTCAACAACATAGATTAGCAGCTGAAGCCAGAGGGTGGTCTTCTAAGCTTAGTGATAATTCAATGCCTTATTAAACTCAACATCTTCAGTACAGCTCATTTGGCCCCCCTGTCTTTTAGATTCATATTCTACACAGGCTGTCGTTTTTAAGACATTTGAGGTTTGGCTTTGGATATTTAAAAAGAAAAGAAAAAAAAAAAAATCATCAGACATTGCCTGACTGATGCTTGATGCAGAGCAGTTTCTGATGTTCATTGCAAGTCTTGACACCAGAAGTGGCAAGTGCTTGTTTAGTTCTTACCGAACAAGCTCTCTGTTCTTGATGTCACTCCTACTTTATAGTCACAGATGGAAGGCCGTGATTAGCTGTGCAATCTGGTGACCACAAGCTTTAGTTATTTCTCTTAGTAGATTCAAGCAATTGCCCTCATGTATCTCTGAGAAAAGAGTCTGTTAAGATGTGATTACAGGGTGCTCATGATGATCATGGGTGGCCTGTTGCCTTCCTCCTGCCTCCCCCCTTGGCTTCTTTCCCTCTGTATCCCTTCTGGAATGTTCTGGTTGACAGGATGAATCCAATAATGATCATAATAGCCAACATTTGTCGAATGCTTATATACCCCAGCCACCCTTCTAACCATGTTCCATAATTACCTCATTTAATCCTCATGAAAGCCTACCAAAGGGCATCATGGATATCTGTTTTAGAGAACAGTTAACCTGCGCAGTCACAGACCTAGAAGGAGGTAGAGCCAAGGTGCAACCCAGGCAGTCCAACCCCAGAGTGGCCCAGTCTCTCCACTGAGCTCTTCTATGTATCTCCCTCTTGTCCTTTCTCTCTCTGGCTGGGAATAGAGTGTTGTTGTAAGTTGCTGTAGAGTCAACTCCAACTCATGGCAACAACAGAACAAAATGTTACCCGGTCCTACACTATCTTCATGGTCATTAGTATGTTTGAGCCCATTGTTGTGGCTATTATGTCAACCCATCTCACTAAGGGTTTCCCCTGCCGGCCCTCCACTTTACCAAACATGATGTCTTCTTCCAGCTATTAGTCCCTCCTGGTAACGAGTAAGCGAGTCAAAGTCTTAGACAATATTCTGTGATCCATAGAGTTTTCATTGGCTAATTTTCAGAAGTAGATTGCCAGGTCTTTCTTCCTATTCTAGCTTAATCTGGAAGCTCTACTGAAACTTGTCCACCATATGACCCTGCTGGTATTTGAAACATTGGTGATATAGTTTCCAGTATCATAGCAACACACAAGCCACCACAATATAACAAACTGACAGACGGGTGATGGGGGAATGGCGTAAGGAGTGAGGAAGAAGGAAGGTACAGAGAGATATAGGCTGGGACACAGGGCTGGCATGGCAGGACTGGCAAAACTTACTAGGCATGTGACATGAAGCAAGATACACAATCTATGTCTCAGTTTCCTCATACATAAAATAAGGATAATAACAGTATCTACCTCATATGGTTGTTGGGAGGACTAACTAATGCCTGGAATAGATGAACAGCTCAATTAATGGAAATAACTCTAAGTGTCACTATCATTGCTGTTATCATTCTCCACCCCAGTGCTATCTACCCCTTCTTAGAAGGGCCTGGCTTCCTAGGACAGCTCCAGTACTGAGAAGTCACCTTTGCTATTGTCTTCTTGGTTGATAAGGGCTTCCTGAATTTTCCTTTCCAAAGAGATGTACAAGTCTTTCACAAGGGGGACGCTTTCTCAGGGTGGAATTCCAGGTTCCACCCCAAGCTGATAAGATGTTCTTAGGTCGTGGCACATAGTATTAGTTCACTTAACCTGCACAGCAACTTCCGAGATAGGTACTGCTACCATCCTCATTTTACAAATGGGAAACTGAGGTACAGAGAAATTATCCAACTTGCTCAGCATCAAAATTGGAAAAGTGAGGGAGCCAACATTCAAGCCTGGGCACTGAGCCCATAGCTACCCTGCCTCTCAGTACAATGAGTTGCAATGAAAGGAGCAGGGAGTGATGGGGGTGTATCCTACAGGGACTCGTGTTTAATCATTGCACCCCCGTCTTTTTGTGGGGGGGTTTCTATTAAACACCGCTACCTGCCTGTCAGTTTGTTGTACTGTGGTGGCTTGCATGTTGCCATGATGCTGAAAGTTATGCTACCAGCAGGGCCACCCATGGTGGACAGGTTTCAGAAGACCTTCCAGACTAAGACAGACTAGGAAGAAAGGCCTGGTGATCTATTTCCAAAAATCAGCTAATGAAAACCTTATGGATCACAACAGACTTTGTCCGACTGACTTGGTTTGAAAATGTCATCAGGAAGGATCAGTCGCCGGAGGAGGGTATCATGCTTGGTGAAGTAGAAGGCCAGGGAGGGCAAGGGCGACTCTTGGTGCGATAGATTGGCATAATCACTGCAACAATGGACTCAGACACGCTGGTAATAATGAGGATGACACAGGACCGGGCAGTTCTTCATTCTGTTGTGCATGATAGGGTCTCTATGAGTTGGAATGGCAGCTATCTGTCCCTCTCTATCATCCATCCATCCGTTTATCCATCCATCCATCCATCTACATATCTGTACATCAAACAGGGTCTGCTGCCTTTTGCTCCCTGGCCCCCTGCAGACTAACAGTGATGCTCAGCTTTCCCTCTCCCAGGGGTCCCTCCTACACCCTCAGAGCCTTGGTTTCTTATTCTTCATCATCACCCCACACAACACAGACAGTAAGTTACAGAGGAAAAATATCCTCTGTGTGGTCTGGAAGATGTAGATTTAAGAGTTACTCCTGCTGCCGCAGGAAGACAACAGAAATATCTGATTACTGCATTGTGAGGCCCTTATTCTGTCAATTTCTGATTTTTAATCTCATGTTATTTTCTATGTATTTTCTTGGGGGAAAAGTTCCACACTGTGCTCCTCCTTCCTGTGGGCGGATGTCTTTGAGATCTCTATCAGGTCCCCTTATTATTTTCACTTTTATGCTTTTTTAAAAACCATTTTTTCACTTTCTCGTTCCCTAGGGCTTGTATTAAGTCCTACAGCCTCAATTAACATCTCTAGAATGGCAGCATTAAAATTCACACCTGCGCTCCAACCCTCACCTGGCACCTCACCTCCTTACAGCGGGGGCTGGGAGCGGTTTTTCTCCTCTTTTTCCAATTCGGGAGACAAAAGTAAAGTGCCTTAATTCTTGAAGTCTTATCATAACCCCGTTTGCAGAGCTAAGATGAGTTAAGTGTCTGCTACCTTTTAGTTAGAGAGCAGAGAGGTTTAAAAAAAATCTTTTTTTTTGAACTTTCTATTCCAATCATTACCATTCCTGAAAAAAACTTAAACTTTATCAAATTCTTGCATTAGAAAGATGCTTAGGAGGTCCTTGTCCTGCGCATTTCAAGCTGGAGCTAATCCCATTTCATATGTAGTCTTATCCGAGATAGGAGACCCTCAGTCAATCAGATTTGGGCACTTCACTTGCCCCCGCCCATCCCACTCCCTCCCGGGAAGCACAGAATTGACTTCGTGGCCTCTGACGATGGGTGTGCTTTGCTCTTTTTCTCTAATGGGGAAGAAAAGCAGTGGCCTCCCTTGCCAGAATCTGTGACTGATATATTATTCTGCAGGTAGGGAGTGAGCAGCCCAGGCGGTGTTCTAGGCTTAGGGACACAAAAGATAAAAACAACAACAAAAAACCAAACTTGCTGCTGTTGAGTCAACTCTGACTCATCACAGCTCTATGTGTGTCAGAGTAGAACTGTGTTCCATAGGGTTTTCAATGGCTGATTTCTTTTTTTTTTTTGGAACTAGATCGCCAGGCCTTTCTTCCAATATGCCTCTGGGTGGACTTGAACCTCCAACCTTTCAGTTAGCAGCAGAGTGCTTTAACCCTTTACCACACTCAGGGACTCCATTAGGGCTCTAGTGGAGAAATAAGCCATGCTCCCATCTCCCTCTTTTGACACCAAAACCACTGGACAGATAGATTCAGGACTGTGACAGATGGAAATTAAAATATCAGCTGTATTACTGATAAAGGCTGAGCTGGAAGACGTGGCTTAGATGTGTGGCCTCTTTTTACTTCACAAACCTTCCCAGCCCATTACTAGAGAGCTGGACAACTGCAGCTTCCCCTAAAAGGGCACAGCCTGCCCAGGGGGCTCCACATGTGGCTGAGAGCAGGTCTCAGACACTGGCTGCTCAGCGGGAGGCAGATCGGAGCCAGAGAGTAAGGGCAGAGCCCAGCAAACCTGTGTCCTTCTGCCAAGATCATTGGTTAGATAAGCCAGTTCCCTGGGTGGTACAAATGGTTAATGTGCTCAGTTTTAGATGGGAGATTCAAGTCCACCCAGAGGTGCCTCAGAAGAAAAGCCTGGTGACCTACTTCCAAAAAATCAGCCACAGAAAGCCCTATGGAGCACAGCTCTACTCTGACACACAGCGGGTGACTGTGAATTGGAATCGACTGGTTGGCAGCTAGACTGACTGGATGTCTGCAAAGAAGGAATGAGTGAGCGTGTGGGGAAGGGCCAGAAATGTTGTTTGGCTGAGGTCCTTTCCCTTCTGGAAATGAAACAATAATGACAGGGGAAAGAAAAATCTCTTTTGTGTGGCCTGGAAGATGTAGGTTTAGGGGTTAATCCTGCTTCAGCATGAAGCCAAGAGAAATATACATGATTACTCTGAGGTCCTTGTTTTCTTAATTGTTAGAGACATAGAGAACAAGAACAAACTGGCTCCCTCCTCTCAGACAAAGAACTAGAAGACAACAGGTCAATGGCTTCACAGAGGAGGCAGTCTCTGCACAGGGACTAGCAGGACAAGTGGGTCTGCCTCCTGGACAAGCCGCAGAGGAACTAGAATGTGCCCAGGCTCGGAGCTGCATGAGCCTGAACACAGGATGAGGAAGTGAGCGCCATGGACATCATCCTTCTGGCTCTCTGAAGACCGGTTACCTCTACCCCATCGCTTTTGTGGTCAAGGAATAAGGACTTCAGCACAGGCACCTAGGAGGTCGATGCTCCCCAAGGCAAAGACTGTCTTGCCTGTGTGCCTGGCAGTAACCATGTGTTTGCTGAATTCACATCAGATCCCTTCGGCCGCGATCTTCCCAGCCTTGAAGAGGCTACTGTTCCTGATGGCAGTTTCTTTAGCCGTGGAGACCCCAGTCGGAGTCACCTTCCCACTTCCCCGAGCATCTGGCACGAGCATTCCAGAAGAGATGTTTGCACAAAGCCTGATGCTCGGGGAAGCGCGTCTCTCTGTAAATACAGAGCTGTATTATTAGAATACTATGAATTTTTAAAATGCCAATCCTGGACGTTTGATTATGACAAAGGGTAACTCGAGTCTGCATAAAATTTGCTCCTTCTTCACCAGACACATCGCAAGCCTCAGCTCTGGGCTTAGGGCATAACTTGGAGCCTGGGGAAAGCTGCTGACGCTCAGGAGAGCCAGGCAGCTGCTAGGGGTGATAGAGCAGCCAGGTGGAGCAACAGCAACGGGGACAGGCAAGCTCCGCCCACAGGAAGTGGCTGCTGCCCAGTTCCCCGGGGAGTGCTCAGGGATGTAGGTCCAGTGTGGCTTCTCAAGAGAAGGTAGAAATTGTATTTTTATGTGAAACTCCCTGAGTTTTAAATATTGCCCTCATATTCAAAATTTTCAAAAATTAGCCAAAATTCAAAAATTAAAAAAAACACGGTGAGGGCCAAACATGACATGTCCGTGGCCCGAATTTGGCCTCCTTCCCCACCCCGGCCAGCTGGCTTCTGATCTACCACAACTTTGCAGTAACGTCGAGCTTCAGTAAAACAAAACAAAACAAAACCTGTTGTTATCCAGTCGATTCCGACTCATGGCGACCTGATGTGCTTCAGTGTAGACGTTTGCTCCATAAGGTCTCCTTGGCTGTAATCTTTCCAGAAGGAGATTGCCAGACCTTTCTTCTACAGCGCGTCTGGATGGGCTCGAATTGACAACCCTATGGTTAGTAACAGAGCACAAACCGTTTGCACCACCCAACCCAAGGACCTCAAGTTTTAGTCATTGGGTTGTATTACTGGAGGGCTGAGGTCTCAAGGAAGTAAGCCTTAATCACCCAGGGGAAGGCAGTATCTGCGCTGTACCTGAAATTTTAAACTACTGGTTCTTAAAACGTTCAGCTTTACACCAATTTTTTCCCTTTCTGTTTCCAGTTTGAGGGCTTGTCCTAAGTAAGCTTTATACCTGACACCACTAATTCTTACCCAGATATGGAGGCTGTGGGGTGAGGAAACAGGGCAGAGCCTCTGCTTCAGACACACCAGGCCTGCCACAAACATTTGTTAAATAATTGTGGGGATGTTCAGTAAACACACCTGTGAAAAGGTCCTGTTACCTCAAATCCTGATTCTATCACTTATAGGCTGTGTAATTTGGGCAAATCACTTAACCTTTCTGGGCCTTATCTGCAATAGAGGGATGGTCATTGTCTTAGTCTCCAGGGCTATCAAAACAAAACACCACAAAGTGGGAGGCTCTAACAAACAGAAATTTATTGGCTTACGGTTCTGGAGGCTAGGAGTCTGAAATCAGGGTGTCGGCTGTGTTGATTCCTTCTGAGGCTCTGAGAGGCAAACTGCTCTCCTCACTTCTGATGGCTCCTGGCCTGGAGTTCCTTGACTTGTAGATCTATCTGCCTCCATTGTCGTAGGTTGTCCTTCCTCTGTCTCTCTCTCTCTGTCTGTTCTCCTCTTTTCAAGACATCGCTCGGATGGGATTAGGACACACTCTACTCTGTCTTTAAAGACTCTATTCCCAAACAAGGTCATGTTCACAGGTGCCAGGGGTTAGAACTTCAATATATCCCTTTTGGGGGACACAATTCAACCCATACCAGTCCTAATCCCTGTTTCAAAGGGTGATTGTGAGAGATGCTGTAGGTGAGGCACTGCGCCCTCTGATACAGAGTGAAACCCCAGAAATAGCGTTCCCTTCCCCTCAGTGCCCTTGCCCCCAATGTATAACCCCAGGGGTGTGGGGACCCAGATGTCTCCTGAGGAGACAAAAGTGAGAATGAGACCAGAACCAGACAGGACTCTGAGCACATCCTTGATTCTAGGCAGTGTCCTAGGGTAAAATCACCACAAAGTTATAGCAAAGCAAAAAGTGAGATTTTATTTGGCATATGTTCAAAGAGGCAAAAGTGGGAAATGGGCAAGCATGCTGCCACAGCCATGTCTATCAGAGTCCAAGGAACATTACAGAGTCGTCAGTATATATTACATTACGAATGAATGAAATCTTCGAAAGCTTTACCTTTCCACAGATTGGCTAAAAACTGTTAAACCATCATGATTCTACGTTTTGAATTGTCTTTCTTAACCATCATTGGTACAGGTTTCAGTAACTACAGTTCGGATGGTCTTCATGGGTCCAACAAATCTTACTGTTATGATTTGTTTATGTGAAAGGTTCCCTAAAAGATGTTTTCCAAGATGTCCTAGCTACTGTTTTTATACTTCAGGCCCCAACTGATGTGTCCTTGTGAGTCCTTGTGAGTTCAGCTCCAACTGGGTCACATCTTTATACTCAAGGACAGGGAATAATGGCTCCAGTTTTAATCTCCTAAATCAGCAGATTGCTAATCTACCTGGGAAACAGTATGCCACATGCCTAACTGGCCTCATTTACTAATATGGGGACCAAATACAATTTCAGGACAGAGTTTGGGACATAAGGTCCTCTTGAGCCCTTGGCATTGACCATCAGGCCCTTATGGGGGCAGACAGTGATTCATTCTCTTGGATGGTGATTGTTTCCCTTCCTCCTTCTGGACTTGCTCAGAGTTTTATGTGAACGCCCCTCACAACATTTATTTTTATATCCCATTTTTCAGTTGTCTGTGGACAGGTCTCCTTCCCCCATTAGATTGTAAGCTGGTGGGGAGGGTTTGGAGGGTGGGGAGACTTTGCATCTCATTCATCTTGGTATTTCTCTCTTCCTCCATCAACTTGTATGGTGCTGCCAAGTAGCAGGGCTGAAAAAAAAAAAAAAAAAAACAAACTCTGCTAATTAAAGACTAGAGCCATGAAACATTAAAACCATGATGTCTAAGCTCTCTCTTATTCCCATTCTAGCTTGGTCCACTGATAGTTTTCACATCACTTTCCAATTTAAAGTTCTTAATGATGTCAGTTATTGCCTCTACCACTAGATCGTTGTCTTCTCTATTACATTATAGATCCTTTGGGGCTCCTGTACAACATCAAATGTGAAGCTTTGGAAATGATTGTTAGGAATAGGAACTGGGTCTTCTCTGTAAAAAAAAAATTTATTGAGGTGAAATTCACATAACATAAAACTATTTTAAAGTGCAACATTCAGAAGTATGAGTACGTTCATATTGTTGTGCAAACACCACTATATAGTTCCAGAACATTTGCTTCACCCTCCAAAAACCCTGAACCCACTAAACAGTCACTCCCTATTCGCCAATGCCCAGCCTTTGGCAACCTCCAATCTGCTTTCTTTCTCCATGGATTGACCTATTCTGGATATTTCACATCAAACGAATCACACAGTTTCTAACATGTGTGTGTGCTTCTTTCACCTCGCATAATACTTTTGAGGCTCATCTGCACTGTAGCAAGTAATTGTACTCCATTCCTTTTTATGGCTGAGTAACATTCCATTGAATGTATATACCACATTTTGTTTATCCATTTATCCACTGATGGACATTTGGGTTGCTTCTTCCTTTTACCTATTGTGAATAATGCTGCTATGAACATTCACGTAGGAACTGGGTCACTTTCACTGTTGTATTCCAAGTAACCCACTATACATTAGGCCCCAATAAATATCTATTAAATATTTGGGTGGGGGTTCAATAAATGCTCATGGAAAAAAAGCCCCAATATAATACATTTTAAGCTCTAAGCTTAAAAGATCCAAGCTTGAAGTTAGAGCATCTCTAACTCCAAGGAAAACAGCGCACATTGTTGGTGCTGTGATGGGTGCTGACAGTGTTGATAACATAGGCAACACTAACGGAGAAAACGATGATGATGTTAGCTTCATTCTGCAGCTGCTACTGGGAGTAATGCTGGGCCTCACAGAATCATAGATGAATTTATCATGGCAGGACTGGGTAACTTAAAGTCAGATGGCCTGTGTTTTAGGTGTGCTTCAGCTCCTGTAGTAGCCTAGAAAAAGAAAAGAAGAGATCCAAGATTAAAAAAGAGCTTCACATTCACTCTGACTCCTAAACTGAGGGGAGAAGTCTCACTGAGAACACTGGGAACTCACAGTGGAGTGGAGCCAGGGCATGCTGGGACATACCGGGGTATGCATGCTGGGAAATGGTGGGGAATGGTGGGACATGCTGGGGCATGGTGGGTGTCTTAGTTATCTAATGCTGCTATAACAGAAATACCACAAGCGGATGGCTTTAACAAAGAGAAATTTGTTTCTTCACAGTAAAGTAGGCTAAAGGTCCAAATTCAGGGCATCTGCTCCAGGGGAAGGCTTTCTGTCTCTGTCGGCCTTCTTGTCAATCTTCCCCCACCTAGAGCTTCTCTGTGCAGGGACCACAGGTCCAAAGGACATGCTCTGCTCCCAGCATTGCTTTCTTGCTGGTATGAGGTCCCTCCTCTCTGCTCTCTTCCCTTTCCTTTTTATCTCTTAAGAGATAAAATGTGGTGCATCCCACACCCGAGGGAAACTCCCTTTACATTGGATCAAGGATGTGACCTGGGTAAGGGTGGTGTAACAATCCCACCCTAATCCTCTTTAACATAAAATTACAATCACAAAATGGAGGACAACCACATAATACTGGGAATCATGGCCTAACCAAGTTGACAGTTCAATCCATGACAATGGGGCATGCTGAGACATGCTAGGGCATACTGGGACTTGCTGAAGCATGATGGGACATGCTGTGAAGATGGAGTAACAACGGGACAGGCCTGCAGCTAGATAATGGCTCTCAGGCTGGTTCTTTCTGAGGGAAGACAGCCAGTGGGCCTGGAGTCTAAGAGAAGAAGCTGTGAATGGAATTCTGACAAGCCTTGGAAAAGAGTGGCGCAGTTGCATATCAAAGAACAATCACCTTGTAGGAAGAAAAATTGGTCATACCTTGGCCTTTTCAGTGACACTTGAACAAATTGTCAGTAACTATTTTCAAGGTGTTCGTGTGAATGTGAAGTTTGTCCTGGTTGATGACACATTTTGAAGTACAATGAATTGCACAGCTCTGTTGTCAGAGTGTCACTTTTGAGTTGGGTTATATGGAGAGTTTGTGATCCCGCAAGTCACCAGTGATCCCACGTTCATTCATTTTCACATTCATCCATTCATCAAACATTTATGGGTAACTACCACATGCGTGGCATGGTGCTCAGGAGTCCAGGAGCACCAAGAGGAACTCAAAATCAAGTGGGAGAAGAGACACACCTACTCTGTGATGCTTTCTGTGAGGGAGGTAAGAACATAGTGCCCTGGGGCACAACAAAGAGAAGTGCACTTCTACTTGGGGTAGTCAAGAAATAAAGGTGATATGTGACTTGGTCTTGGGAATTCTCTTAGTTATCTAGTGCTGCTATAACAGAAATACCACAAGTGGATGGCTCTAAAAAAGAGAAATTTATTCTCTTACAGTCTAGGAAGCTAGATGTCCAAATTCAGGCTGCCAGCTCCAGGGAAAGGCTTTCTTTCTCTCTTGGCTCTGGGGAAGGTCCTTGACATCAATCTTCTCCTGGTCTAGGAGGTTCTCAGTGCAGGAACCCCGGGTCCAAAGGACACGCTCCCCTCCTGGTTCTTCAATCTTGGTGGTAGGAGGTCCTCCTGTCTCTCTGCTCGATTCTGTCTTTTATATCTTAAAAAAGATTGACTCAAGACACAACCTAATCTTGTAGATTGAGTCCTGCCTCATTAACATAACTATTTCTAATCCTGCCTCATTAACATCATAGAGGTAGGATTTACAATACATAGGAAAATCACATCAGATGACAAAATGGTGGACAATCACACAAAACTGGGAATCATGGCCTAGCCAAGTTGACACACATTTTTGGGGGGACACAATTCAATCCATAACAGGAACTAACTAGGAATTTACCAGAATGGTCATGGACTAGGGAAGGGAAGGCATTGCTGGCAGAGTGAGCAAAGGATAGAAAATCAAATTTTGAGAAAGACGCAAAGATATAGAGACAAGATTAGTTAATAATTGGGAAATATTTGCAGATAGTGATTTTGGAGTTAAAAAATATCTCTTTTACTCATAATTTCTTTAATGACGGTTGCCTGCCAACTTTCAAAAAGGACTATCGCTGTAAAAGGAAGTCAATTTTTTTTTATTGTTGTAGTTTAAATGGAGTTCACATTTCAAGTTAGTATCCTATACAAAATTTTATACGTACATTGTTATGTGACCTTAATTGCTCAGCGACAGCACACTCCTCCTTTCTGCCCCGATTCCCCATGTCCATTCAACCAGCTCCTAACCCTCTCTGCCTTCCCATCTCACCTCTGGACAGAAGCTGCCCCTTTGGTCCCTTGTATTTACTTGACTAAGATGTACGCTCTTCACGAGTATCACTTTATATCCCCCAGTCCAGTCCAATCCCTGTCTGAAGAGTTGGCCTCAGAAATTGTTTTAGTTCTGGGCTGATAGAGAATCCAGGGGCCATGCTTTCTGGGGTTCCTCCAGTCTCAGTCAGACCATTAAGTCAGGGCTTCTTATAGAATTTGAGTTTTGCACCCCACCTTTCTCCTCCTTCATCAGGGACTCTAGGTCGTGTTCCCTGTCAGGGTGGTCATTGGTGGTAGCCGGGCACCATCTAGTTCTTCTGGTCTCAGGCTGATGCAGTCTCTGGTTTATGTGGCCCTTTCTGTCTCTTGGGCTAATACTTTCCTTCTGTCTTTGGCATTCTTCATTCTCCTTTACTCCAGGTGGTTGGGACCAATTGATGCATTTTAGAAGGCTGCTTGCAAGCTTTTAAGACCCAGATGCCACTCACCAAGTAGGATGCAGAACATTTTCTTAATAAACTTTGTTATACAATTGACCTAGATGTCCCCTGAAAGCATGGTCCCCAGACCCCTACCCCTGCTACTCTGTCTCTCAAAGTATTTGCTTGTATTCAGGAAACTTCTTAGCTTTGGTTTAGTCCGGATGTGCTGACTTCCCCTGTAGTGTGTGTTGTCCTTCCCTTCACCTAAGATGATTCTTATCTACTATCTAGTTAGAAAATAACCCTCACCCTCCCTCCCCACCCCCGTAACCATCAAAGAATGTTTTCTTCTGTGTTTAAGCCTTTTCTTGAGTTCTTATAATAGTGGTCTTATACAGTATTTGTCCTTCTGTGCCTGACTAAATTCACTCAGCATAATAAGTTCCATCTTCCACCATGATATACGATGTTTCACGGCTTCACCATTGTTCTTTATCCTTGCATAGTATTCCATTGTGTGGATATACCATAATTTGTTTATCCATTTGTCCATTGATGGGCACCTAGGTTGTTTCCATCTTTTTGCTATTTGTGAACAGTGGTGCAATGAACATGGGTGTGCTTATACCTATTTGTTTGATGGCTCTTATTTCTCTAGGATATATTCCAAGGAGTGGGATAGCTGGATCATATGGTACTTCTATTTCTAGCTTTGTAAGGAAGCACCAAATCGATTTCCAAAGTGGTTGCACCATTGTACATTCCCACCAACAGTGTATAAGTGTTAGAAGGAAGTCAAATTAATCTGTAGTTGTAGCAGATGCAATTGGTCTTGCACCCTTGGCACTCACTATTCCTGCCCTCAATGATTTCCTACAGTAGACACCGACGGCTCTGCCCATGAGCAGGCTGGGAGTGCTGGGGGTTGATACCCAGCCACCCTAAACCAATGGCAGAGCAGAGTTGGAGGATTAATACCCAACTTCCTCAGGTGGGACAACTCTGAGACGTATTCTACACCATCTCCTGAAGGCCCCTCAGGATGAGCCCCGATTGCCTACAATGGTATCTTGCTCACTAATGCACTCTGTATTGGCTTACTTCCCTTCCCTTCCTCATTTCCCCATTTACTCCCAGTGCTTCCTGGGACCACCTCTCAAATCTACTACTTGCACTCAATTTCTTGTTTCAGGATCTGGTTCTGGAAGAAGGAAACTCATGACAAAAGTAAATGTTTCAGTCTTATGAATTTTCCAAGAATCTAGAACTCTTCGACCATGCTCTTCCTGGGTCCTGCAGGGTCCACATCTTTCTTGCTCTGGGGTCAGACTGTGATGAAGCGACAGGTCGAAGAGAAAGGATGGAAGGAGATGAATGGATTCTTCTGAAGCCCTCTGGGGTAGTTGCAACCAATGCAAATCACGAAGTGACCAGATCTTATGAACAGGCAGGATTGGAAAAGTCTGATATTCCTGTAACATTTAAAAATATTTTCTACACGCATCCACAAAACCTTACACTTAAACATGTAACTGAGTTTGTACGTCTTGTAAATGCTAAGGCATATTGTTTGCCATCTTTAGGTGGATCACAGCACTAATCAAATACAGGCAAAGGGTTGACTTGAGTGCGTCTGTATAACTTTAAAGCTTGCTTATGTCAAATCTCACATTTGAAATCTCCTGGCTGTTTACATTACATTTCTATTCCATTTCTGGAGAAAGGGGTGGGGGAACCCCACAATCATTGAGCTCTTGTGAAAATTATTTTAATCCTTCATCAAAACAGAAGTCCAGTTTTCAAGCCTTCATATTTTTTCAATCTTCTTGTATCCACTTTTATTGAGCCAGCTATCGCTTCACTAGCTTGATGTTGGCCATTTTTTATAGAAAAAATAATAAATCTGCTTTAAAGTGTTTGACCTTGAGCCTGAAGATGAAGGAAGGAGGGAGGAAAATAAGCCCGACACTGCAAACCCACTCCCAAGGCTGGGCTGCCTCATCATCTGTCTTTGGGACCTCTGAGTTGTCCTCCTGGACTTTCCTCCCCTAGGCCAGAGTCATTACAGAGCCACCCAAAGCAAAACCCAATGTGGGCCTGTGGCTGAAAGTGGCCACACCAATTTGGAAGTCTCTTTTAAGGATTTGATCCTACCATTCTGCAGATGGGGGTTGCCATGATAACTCCCTGTGGGACATTTTCAACTAGACAGAGACGTTTCAACATACAGAGATGGTTAGTTAAGAAAATCTATCTTGACAAATAGTTGGCATATTCATTTGAGACAGAGCCAGAAACTCTGCCTGCAGCTCAGAGTGACCCTTAGAGCAGGTTAACGTCAACAATCAGAGTCATTTGTAATGTCTATAATCAGACTCCGAGCAGGGAGAGCAAGCCCAGAAGCCCTGTTTGGAAACTCTCTCCTTAAGAAAGAGGCCCAGCTAACTAAAGATCCTGTAAGTGATATTAAGAGCAGGCGAAGTCAATGATGTTGATTTGTCCTGTAAAGGGAGACCAGCCCTCTCTCTTTTGCTCTCTTACTCACTGTTCACTCTCCTCATCCCTCTCCTAGAATCTTCCTGCCTTTCCAGGTTCTTTTCCTCTTAGGCAGTGTACCGTACAAGATTTTGGATTCATTTGGGCACAGAGTTTAATCCCAGCTCTTTGACCTTGTTACTTAACCTTTCTGGGACTCAATTTCCTTATCTGTTAAATGGAGATAATACTATCCACAGTGGAGGACACTTGTGAACAGCAAATGAGGTGACATGGTAAATTGTTTAGCGAAAAAAGAGCACCCAAACCGAAACCCGTTGTCTTTGAATCGATTCCGACTCATAGCCACCCTATAGGACAGAATAGAACTTCCCCATAGGGTTTCCAAAGAGAAGCTTTTTCAAACCTTTTGGTTAGCAGCTGAACTCTTAACCACTTGTGCCACCGGGTCTCCAAAAGAAGCACAGTGCCGTCTAATAAATGTTGGTTCCTTCCCCTTTGGTTATTTTTCTTTTTCTTTGTAGTCTTTGTGTAAAGAGGGGTGACTGTAAATTAGAGACAAATATGTCATCTCTATAGTTCTGCTGCTGTTTGGCTAACGTGTACGAGTTTGATAGTAGGTACTGCTTAAATGCGGAGTCCTTGAGTAGTGCAAACAGTTAAAGCGCTTGGCTGCTAATGGACATGCTGGAGGTTCATGTCCACCCAGAACTGCCTAGGAAGAAAGGTCTAGTGATCTACTTCAGAAAAATCAGCCCTTGAAAACCCTATGGAGCACAATTCTATTCTGACACACATGTGGTCACCGTGAGTCAGAATTGACTCTACAGCAACTGTTTTTTTTAACTGTTCCAATGGAGAAAGAAACTCTCACAGGATAAAGGCATGCTATCCCAAGAGAGTTGAATGGGAATTAACAGAAATAACAAGTAGTCAAGAAACTGTTAATGGCTGCAATTGCGTCTTGCTATAACCACATGTAGTGAGTCCGGACTGCTGGGGGCTGGGGACAGAAAGAAGTGCAAAGTGTAACAAATGGTCTCCTGAGGAATTTATTCCAAATGAAAAAAAAAAATGCATTGAACTAAGAAATAAGTCCATTTAAGCTTTCAGTTAATAGCAACAGTGACAGCCTAACCTTGGATGAACGTTGCAAAAATAAAAAGGTGCCGCAATTTTGAAAAGTAAGCGAGCACGTAAAAAGTCACGGCACAGACCACGGACCTTTTCCTGAGTCTCCTTTAACTAGGATCTTAGACACAAATGATACCGGGGAGTCTTTAGGCTCCTTGTAAATGTCAGCATGTGTATTTCTCTCTACGTGTCGCCATATTTTACCCCTGAATGTAAATTAATCTCTGTGGGATTGCAAAGTCATTAAGACAACTGTATCTCTCTTGGATGACATTCAGTCTTGTGAGGGCTGGGACACTTTCCAGGGCTTCTTGATGGATGATTTGATTCTGCTACTACCCAGGCCCCCCAACAGTCCAGGGCTCCCAGCCTCCTCACCTGAGCTTGCGGGACGGGCTGCGGTGATGCTCTAGGAAAATTTTTGTTGCCAGGGTGGCTGACAGGATGGTTGTATTAAATTACCACTTAAAATGGCAAGTGTTGTAAATTATTTAATAAATGTTCCATGGCAGCATTTGGGCTTTTGTTTTCTTCAAATTAGAAAAAAGTAAAAAAGAAAAGCAATTTTGCGAGACACTGATCAATGTTTTTTAAGCCTGTGGAGTTTCATTACCAGCTCTACCTACTGAAAAAAGAATGCCAATCACGTAACTGGGGAGCCAGAAGGAGGAAGAGCTTTCCAGGGCAGCTCTGACTCAAGGCATGAGCAGCACCAGGGAGGGGCGCAGGGAGTTTGGAAGCAGCTTCTGCTGTTCTGGGAGTGAATGAGGCCAGGTGCAGTGTGCCAGAGGTGTGTGGCCCTCATCAGAGCAGAAGGGCACCCTAACATTGACCCTGCTAGGTGTGGCACAGCCTGTTCCTGCCCACTGGCTCACTGCTACATGAAACCCAGGTGACACTGAGTGGACTGTGACTCATGGCCACCCTATGTGTATCAGAGTAGAACTGTGCTCTGTAGGGTTTTTTTCAGTGGCAGATTTTTTGGAAGCAGATCACCAGGCCTTTCTTCCTAGTCTGTCTTAGTTTGCAAGCTCCACTGAAGCCTGTTCAGCATCATAGCAATGGCCAATCCTCTACTGACAGCTAGTGGCTGTGCTTGAGGCACACTGGGAATCGAACCCAGGTCTCCCACATGGAAGGCGAGAATTCTACCACTGAATCATCAATGAAAGAAAATGCTGCTTTAAAAAAAAAAAAAAAAAAAAGCTGAGGCTAAATCCTGGGGTGCCTTGAGTGCTAGGAGGAGGCTTGTATGTTGAATATTTCATGGGGAGCCACTGAGGATCTGTGAGGAAGGCAGCACCAACGCCAGATCTTTGAGAAGGTTCCTCTAGCAGCCATCTGGGGGACAAACCAAATTGAAAGGGTTTTAACAGATTGTCTGTGGTTTGGTGGTGATATAGCATTCAGGGTTTGGACTCTGTTCTCTGGGTGGTTAGGCTTTCTCCCTTTCTACAGGCATCCCCTCATGGAAGGGGGCAGCTCACTGAGCTGGTCAGGAGCTCTAACACGCTCTGCCACTTCGTAGCTGTGTGTTCTGGGGCAAGTTACTTTCCTTCTCTGAGCTTAATTTCGTCTTCCATAACATGTGCATAATGATTTGCTCCTGATAGAGTTACTGTGACAAATAAATGAGTAAAAAAGTAACTTAACCCTTGGCAAAGTGTTACATGTCTATAAATGAAAGCCATTATTATCACTATTAAGGACCCCTGGTGGCGCAGTGGTTAAGCACTCAACTGCTAACCGAAAGGTCGGCAGTTCGAACCTACCAGCTGCTCCATGGGAGAAAGATATGGCAGTTTGCTTCCGTAAAGATTACAGCCTTGGAAACCCTATGCGGCAGTTCTACTCTGTCCTATAGGGTCACTATGAGTTGGAATCAACCCAGCAGCTACGGATTTGGTTTTGTTGCTATAAGTATTTTGTATCTCAGTTCTTGCAAGATCTTGCCCTCACCTGACTGCTAAGGAATCCCACTAACTCTTGCCTTACAAGGAAAAAGGCATGGCCTTTCCTACAAGTGTTTGCATCTTAGAAGATTAACAAGTCCTTGAGTCTGCAAGGAGTGGAGCAATAATGGCATAAGGAGGCAGGAGAGGCATATTTTAAGGGCTAGCCCATTGTCGCCTCAGCTAAAGCTGGGCCTCTTGGTGGGGTATCACTCATCACCTATGCTCCGGCAAGTAGACCTGCCTCCAAGGATCCAGGGCTGGATCAAGGGCAACTTGCTCTTTCCAAATAGCACACTCAGGGGCTACGGAAATTGATGACTTGAATGCTCTGCAATTTACAGGGAGCAAAATGCTAGTCTTTCCTGTTATTTGCTTGCCTCTCCCATATTTTAAATAATGTGGCTTCCTTAGTCTTGCCCTATTTCAAGATCTGCCTATAGGACAGAGCCAGACCCATGGCCTGAGCAAGGCAAACAGGAGCGGAATGCCAAAGGCAGTGTTGCCTTAGGACAAGTACTACGGGCTTCTGCTGCTGGGATTTCCAATGATAACACCCTGGACAGATACACAGCACCTGCCTGAAACCCAAAAGTGTTTTGGAATTCAGGCTTTCTTTTTTTTCAGAAAGTTAATACGGTGGGCTGGTGCAACCCCTCTCCCCGCCATCATCAAACACATTTCAGCAGTGAAATGTGAGTCTTCATACTACATGAAATAAATAAAGCCCATAACTAGCCTCCATCACTTCCGGCTGAGTTTTGCCATCAAATGAATTATTAAAAATTTGGATTTATAGATAAGGGATTGTGGTTTTGTACATGTATAGGTCTTTGCTGTGTATGGGCAATTATCGAAGGTTCTTTCTAGAGAACCCGGCGAGGGAAGAAGGGGCAAATTTATTTCCCCCTATTTTCAGAGGCCACCAATCGTCCATCAGTTTGTCTACTGTGGTGGCTTGCATTTTGCCACGATAGTGGAAGCTGTATCACTGGTATCTCAAATACCAGCAGGATCACCCATGGTGGTCAGGTTTCAGCGGAGTTTCCAGACTAAGGGTAGGAAGAAAGTTCTGATGATCTACTTGTGAAAATTAGCCAATAAAAACCCTATGGATCACAGAATATTGTCTGAGACTTTGACTCACTTTGGACACATCATCAGGAAGGACCAACGGCTGGAGAAAGACATCATGTTTGGTGAAGTGGAGGGCCAGGCCAGTGAAGGTGAAGGAAACCCTTAACAAGACAGATGGGCACCATGGCTGCAACAGTGGACTCAAACATATTAACAATCATAAAGCTGGTGCAGGATCATTTCTTTTTATTACACATGAGGCTGCCATGTATCAGAGCCCACTTCATGGCAACTAACAACAACATTTTCAGATGAAGAAACTGATTCTGCAAATCTAAGTGATTTTCCCGGATTACAAAGCCGGAGAGTGGCAGAGCCTTGCCCACCCTCTTTGGACCCCTTAATCAGGGCTCTGCGGGCCTTTGCTGCTCAGCAGCTGGAGGCTGTGGATCTGAGGAGTCAGGACACACTCTCAGATGTGTGGGAATGCTGGTTCACCAGGGTAGCTCACCTGTGGGAGACAGACCTGGTGATCTGCTCCTGTAAAGATTACAGCCAACAAAACCCTACGGGGCAGTTCTGCTCTGTCACATGAGACCTCTATGTATCAGAATCTACTCAAAGGCACCTAACAACAGCAGCAACATTCAATAGCACCTGGCTCTTTTAAAGGGAGCTCCGTTTTATTAAATGGGAACTCTCATTTTCTTTGCCTGAGTGATAACACATTTTCTCAGTCTTTCCTGATCAGTGCCTCCTGCCACTTTATCTGGTCCACTGGCCTTGTAAATGATCTCAGTTGTGACTTCAAGCTACTAATTAGTCTGTTAAATGCTTTGAGTTTTCTGCCTCTAGCAGTGCTATAGAAATGGAGGATTTTGTTGGTAAGTGACTGATCTGTATGAACACATTAATTATTACATGAACTGTTAGAGCTTTTAGAACATTCTAAGAAATCTTGGTGATGAAACATCTTCCCTTCACAGTCAGGAAAATGCCTTATACCAGGAGAAACCCTCCTTCTTTTTTTTTTTTTTATTGTTGTAATTAAATGAAGTTTACATTTCAAGTTAGTCACCCAGACAAAATTTTTTTTACATACATTGTTATGAGACCCTAACTGCTCACCCCATTCTGCGACAGCACACTGCTCCTTTCCACGCCTGATTCCCCATGACCATTCAACCAGCTCCTAACTCTCTCTGCCTTCCTATCTCACCTCTGGGCAGAAGCTGCCCCTTTGGTCTCTTGTATCTACTTGACTAAGAGTATCACTTTATGTCCCCCAATCCAGTCCAATCCCTGTCTGAAGAGTTGGCCTCGGAAATTGTTTTAGTTCTGGGCTGATGGAGAGACCAGGGGCCATGCTTTCCAGGGTGCCTCCAGCCTCAGTCAGACCATTAAGTCTGGTCTTCTTACTAGAATTTGAGTTCTGCACCCCATCCTTCTACTGCTCCATCAGGGACCCTCTGTTGTGTTCCCTGTCAGGATGTTCGTTGGTGGTAGCCAGGCACCAGCTAGTTCTTCTGGTCTCAGGCTGATGAAGTCTCCGGTTTATGTGGCCCATTCTGTCTCTTGGGCTAATACTTACCTTTTGTCTTTGGTGTTCTTCGTTCTCCTTTACTCCAAGTGGTTGGGACCAATTGATGCGTATTAGATGGCCGCTTGCAAGCTTTTAAGACCCCAGAAGCCACTCACCAAAGTAGGAAGCAAAACATTTTCTTAATAAGCTATGTTATGCCAGTGGACCTAGATGTCCCTTGAAAGCATGGTCCTCAGACCCCCTATCCCTGCTACTCTGTCTCTCAAAGTATTTGATTGTATTCAGGAAACTTCTTAGCTTTGGTTTAGTCCAGATGTGCTGACTTCCCTTGTAGTGTGTGCTGTCCTTCCCTTCACCTAAGATGATTCTTATCTACTATCTAGAAACCCTCTTTCTGTGTCAACACATCAAAATAAGCAATCAAAAATCATTTGAAAGAATGACTGTGTTTATCATATTTGTATCGACTGCCTAGGTTATACCACAGTAACAAGCAGCTCCAGAAACTCAGAAGCTTGAGACAACAAAAGTTTCTTTCTTGCTTCTGCTACATATCATGAGTCACCAGTGGCTGTGTTCTGCATCATTGTAACACTAGGACCCAGGCTGACCAAACTGCTTTCCTCTGTGCATTTCTGCTTGCTGTGGCAGGGGGAGAAGAGCATTCTGGGGTCACTTGGGCAATTAGCTTCTCAGCCCCACAGTGAAGCGCAGCCCACTCACTTACAACTCATTGGTCTGAACTGGTCACATGACCACTCCCAATCACAGAGACCAGGAAATAAAACCTTACCATGTGCCCAGAATGTGGAGAGCTGGAAGTAGTCCCAGAGAGCGAGAAATATTCTGTGTGTAACACTGATAACTACTACCGCACTCTATTATGATTATAAAACCCAAACCCAACCCATTGCTATCTCAGTTGATTCCCACTCATAGAGACCCTATAGGACAGAGTAGAACTGCCCCACAGAGTTTCCAAGGAACACCTAGTGGATTTGAACTGCCAACCTTTTGGTTAGCTGCTGTTGCACTTAACCACTGCGCCACCAGGGTTTCCATATTATGATTAGGTATTTATGGATCTCTCCCTCAGGAGCCCTGGTGGTATAATGGTTAAGCTCTATGCTGCTAACCAAAAAGTTGGTGGTTCAACCCACTTAGCTGGGAAAAAGACCTGGCAATCTGCTCCCATAAAGATTACAGCCTAGGAAATCCTATGGAGTAGTTCTACTCTGTCACATGGGGTTGCTATGAGTAGGAATTGACTTGAAAGCACCTAACAACAGCACAGCAGATCACAAGCTCCTTAAAGCAACAGGTTGTGTATTGCTCCCTTTGCAGCCCTGAGAACTAGCAGTCTTCCACAATTCCTGAAGTGTTTGATAAGTGAATAGATGAATGTCTTCTATCCGGTCTCCCCTCTATCTTGGCTTTTGCTTTGAATGGAGGAAAAATAGTTCCTTAGCTACAAGTAACCATCTTAGATCTTGTCAGAGAAGTCTGGGCAGATAGTTAAGATACAGGACAAAAGAGCAGCTGGCAAACTCAAGGCTAGTAGCCAAAGTCTCATTACAGACACTGATTTTTGCCATTGGAATATCTTAGCTCTGCCCTGTTCTGGGAATATGTGACCAAGGTCTGAGCAGGGCTTCTGAGGTCAGCAGATCCTTCTTTGTAAACATATCTCTCTGATCAGCCAGTTCAGGTGGCAGAAATTTCACCATTAGAGATCAGTGTTGGGGGGTTATAGAGTGACCTCTTTTAATATTCAATGCCATGTGTGTGAGCCAACACATTAAAATATTAGAGGGAATAGGTCAGTCAGATCTTCTCCAGTGGAAGAGCAGACATCTAAAGAAGAGAGACACAGAGAGACAGAGAGATGCTGTGAGAAGTCATTGAATTGAAAAGATGCCCAAGCATAGTGTGGAGTCACTGGCTGGCACAACAGCTAACCAAAAGGTGAGTGGTTCTAGTCTACCTAGAGGCACCTTGGAAGAAAGGCCTGGTGATCTACTATTGAAAAATAGCCACTGAAAACCCTATGGATGAAGCACAGTTCTACTCTGCACACATGGAATCACCATGAGTTGGAACCGACTCAACAGCAACTGGTTTATGTTTTTTTTTTTTTTAAGTATGAAAAAAAGAATGTAAAATATCTCAGTAGTTTTTTATGTTGATTACACGTTGAAATGATAATATGTTGGATCTGTTAAATAAAACACATTATTAAAATAAAAGAAAAAAGAAAAGAAAACCCTATGGAGAACAGTTGTCCTCTGACATACGTAGGGTTACCATGAGTCAGAACTGACCAGATGGCAACTGTTTTGTTTTTGTTTTTTTAAGCATAGTATGGTGTGGGAAAGCATAGTGAGGTGACTGGCTGGCTGTGGTGAGGTTCTAAGCACCTGGAGGGCAGGTGTGGGCTGCTGCCTGAATCAAAGGCAAGAATTTACCAGGAGGAAGGCATAGGACACTACCTAGAAGGCACGAGGTCCTGGAATGAATTGTGCCCCTCAGAGTGATGTCAGGGGCAGCTCTGGGCCAAGGCTGTGTGTCGATGAGGCTGAGGAGAACAGCCTGGGGATACGGGAGCATTGGGAAGAGCAGCTAAGGTAGGAGAAAGTGGCCAAGCTTTGGAGACAGACAGGCTTGGGTTCAAATCTCAGTTCTAGTGCATTCCTTGTTATGTTATCTTGGGCAGGGTCTTTATTTTCTCTGAGTCCCAGTTTCATCTCCTATAAAGAAGGATTACCTACACCTCATAAGGCTGATGTGGAGTTTCAGGAGACTAAACATGTAAAGCTCTGAGTTCAGTGCATGGCAGGTAACAAGTGCTCATTAAATTGTGAGCATCTGTCCTAGGATGGGTTCTCTAGAGAAGCAAAACAAGTGAAGTGTATACGTGTATACACATACACACACATATACGTATTTAGAGAGAGAGAGAGATTTATATCAAGGAAATGGAAGTGGCTCATGTGGTCACAGAGGCTGGAAGGTCCAAAGTCTGAGGGTCAGGCGTCAGGCTACTCATGTAGCTGCAGGGACTGATGAACCCAAGATCAGCAGGTAAGATGCCAGGCTACTGGCTCCCAGGCTCTGGAGGTCGATGAATCTCGAGGTCGGTAGACAATGCAGTAAGCCACTGGCTCTAGTCCCGAGAACCAGAGGTCAGGTGATGACCAGCTGGATGAAGGATCCAGAGCGACGAAAAGCCAGAGAGTTTTGCCAGAAAGTCCATATATATTGGATGCAGGTCATGCCCCCAAGGAAACTTCCTTTCATCTGATTGACTGCTCATAAAAGACCTCATCATGGAGATGATTACATTATATCAGATCTAATCATAGAGGTGATTACATCATTACATAACTGCCAAACCACTGAGAATCATGGCCCAGCCAAGCTGACACGCAACCTTAACGATCACAGCATCCCTTCATCTTGTCTCCTGCTCCAGTTCCTTTCTTACTCACAGTCATAGATTGCATTGTGACTGCTAAAACGACCTGTTGAAATCCTAACCCCTGCACCTGTGAATGTGACTTTGTTTGAGGAAATATGTTTTTGTTGCTGCTGTTGCTATCGGTTGAGTCAAATGAGGTCATACTGGAGTAGGATGGGTTCCAGTATTAGTTCCTTCTAAGCACGTCTTATAAAAAAGGAGTGACACACAAGGGGAAAAGAGGCAGATGCATCTATAAGCAGCAAAGAAACCCCAAAGATTTCTAGCAGCCACCAGAAACTAGGAGAGAGGCCCACAGAAGGAATCGACACGGCCGAGACCTGGATTTGGACTTTTAGCCTCCAGAACTGTGAGAAAATGAATTTCTGTTCTTTAAAGCCACCCACTGTATGGTATTTGTTACGGAAGCCCTAGGAAACCAAGACACCCAGCCAAGCAAAGATACATGTACACACACACACAGACAAATGGGCAATGAGAAAATACTCAGCTTTACAAAATTACCACTCTTACCTTAAGAGTCCTTAAACCAAAAACCAAATCAGTTTGCATCAAGTCGACTCCAACTCATGGTGACCTCAAGTGTGTTGGAGTAGAACCGTACTCCATAGGATTTTTCAGTGGCTGAGTTTTTGAACATAAATTGCCAGACCTTTCTTCCGAGGTGCATCTGGATGGACTTGAACCACCAACCTTTTGGTTAGCAGCAGAGTGCATTAACCATTTGTACCCCCCAGGGACTCCTAGGAGTCTTTAGGTCAGTGTTTTTCCAACTTTTTGACCACAACCCACAGTAAGAAATACATTTTAACAAGACCATGTGTTGGCTGGTAGGAGAAAATGGTTGCAAACCTCGGGCTTTCCCTCATTAAGCCAAGCATGGAGGACCCACAAACCCAGGCATTCCTCTCTGGTGTATACAGAAAGCCCCCATGGCTGTGCCCAAGGCAATGAAGGGCAAGCTCTGAGTAGCACTGTTTGTGGCCACCCAAACTGGAAACTACTCAGTGTCCACCAACCTTGGAGCGATACACAAATGGTCACGTAATCATAGGAAGGGATGCACAACAGCAGTGAGAATGAATGAACCACAGCTGCACACATCAAAAGGGGTTCATCTCCCAAACACAGCGCTGAGCGGAAGACGCAAACCATGGAAGGATACAGTTACGCAGAGTGCTCAGACAGGCGGAACTAAACACTGTTTTTCAGGATGTATACGTGGGTGGGGCAATCATAAAGAAAAGTAAGGGGATTATTATCATAAAAGTCAGGACGGTGGCTGCGTGGGAGGAGGGTGAGAAAGGCAGGGAGCAGTGGCACACAGATGCCTCCCAGCAGACTGGCTATGTTCTAGTTCTCAATGGTTTTTTCAGGTTTTTGCTTTATTATTCTTTAAAATATCTGGTGTAGAACCCAAGGTCGAGAAGGGGAGAGTGTTGACATGTCATGGGGTTGGCAACAAAGGTCACAAAACAATAGGTGTTTTAATTGTTTAATGAGAAACTAATTTGCTCTGTAAAACTTCATCTAAAGTACAATTTAAAAAAATACATACATATATGTATATATGTATATATATATATACATGGCACAGGTCCAGGCAACGTTTTGTTCTCTTATGCGTAGGTCACCATGAGATGGAGCCAGCCGGAGGCAACTAACAACAGCAATATATGCTTCTGGGATCTTCGTACATTTCACAATAAAAGCAAATGTTAAATAACAAACAGAAATACATTTTGCATCCCAATCCAGTACACACATTCATGTGTACACAGGAAAGCAAACACTGCACAAAGAAACCACCTGATTACATGAGGGACACTCTTAGATTTTCTATTTGGTTCCATTCTATTTTTTTAATGCTAGTTGTGAACTACTAAACTGATTTCTCAGCCCTGGATCATGACCTATAGTTTAAGAACACTTCTTTAGAGTAATGAGAAATATCACAACTTGCACAGATCAGAAAAGCTATTTGAACCATGCAAAGCTCATTGTGGCAAAACCAGCCCTTGTTCTTGGAAGGGATTTACCTCTTTTGATCAGCCATTTGCATCTCAGCTGCAGAGCTTTTCCTCTGGGAAGCCTGTCCAATAGGTGATTGCTGGTTATTGTACTGCAGAATCAGGTGCCCTCATCATTTGATTCAAAGAGCTGAGGGGGTAAAAAAGGCCAGATGCAACAGTTTTGGGGCTGTGCTTCTGGGTGGAATGACAGTATTTTCAAGAGACAAACCCAAGTGTATCATCAGGAAATACACAATGGAAACTATTGACAAATGCAGTGGGGAGTGGGATTGCAGCGGGCACGTTGGAAGGGCGAGGAACATGGAGATGAAAATAGCGCCATGATGAACCATCCTAAGAAAGAGCACTTGGTTCAGGGGCTGACCTGCTGTGGTTGGCAAATTAAGCGGAGGGAGCGGCTTGCGGATGAAAGAGTTGCCTGCTGGTCAGATAACAGAGCAGCAGTGGGAACGGTCAATAGCACCAGCGAGCACTCCTCTAGTGCCTAAATTACCCAGAATGTCCTCTAATGCTTCATTTTTAGCATTGCTTTTAAGGTTGAGCATGACCCAAGACAGAACAAGCCGACACCTGCAACTCAAATCCATGTGAATCCCGCTTTCGCTCAAAGGAGGCCAGGAACCTGCTTGGATGTCCTCAAGCCTGGTAGGACTCCTGGAGGGAGAGCCCCGCCATCCCTCTTGACTTTCCTGGAGAAGCCCAGGTTCATCAGACAAAGACTCCCACACAGGCTCTGGAATGCAGAGGCCAGAGTGGGAGCCAGGAGATGCTATTTCCAGGAATCCCTACCCATCAGGTGATTTCAGAAGGTCTCTGCCCTGGGCCAAGGCACTGGTGGTTCAGTGGTAGAATTTTTGCCTTCCATGCAGGAGATTTGGTTTGATTCCTGGCTAATGCACCTCATGTGCAACCACCACCCATCTGTCAATGGAGGCTTGCGTGTTGTTATGATGCTGAACAGGTTTCAGCAGAGCTTCCAGGCTAAGCTGGACTAGGAAGAAAGGCCTGGCAAAAGCATTAGAAAACCCTGTGGATTACAATGGTCAGGTTGGACCATGTCTTAGTCATCTAGAGCTGCTATAATGGAAATACCACAAGTGGATGGCTTTAGCAAAGGGAAACTTATTTCCTCACAGTAAAGTAGGCTAAAAGTCCAAATTCAGGGCATCGACTGCAGGGGAAGGCTTTCTTCTCTGCTGGCCTTCTCGTCAATCTTCCACCGGACTAGGAGCTTCTCTGCACAGGGACCCCAGGTCCAAAGGACACGCTTTGTTCCCAGCACTGCTTTCTTGGTGGTATGAGGTCTCCCACTCTCTGCTTGCTTTCGTTTCATCTCTTGTAAGATAAAAGATGGTGCAGGCCACACCCCAGGGAAGCTCCCTTTACATTGGATCAGGGTATTAAAATCCAACCCTAATCTTCTTTAACACAAAATTACAATCACAAAATGGAGGACAACCATGCAATACTGGGAATCACGGCACAGCCAAATTGATACCCCATTTTGGGGGGACATAATTCAATCCATGCCAGACCATGAGCCAGTGGCTAACTAGATGGCAGGTTACAGCAACTGCCCTTGAGCCCGTCTCAGACCCTCCTCCAGGGAGCAGTAGGCAGAGGGCAGGCTCTGGCTGTTTGTAAGAACTTTGGGACATGCTGTGTTCAAGCTATGAAAAGATAAGTTAATGGAGCATCCAGACGTCTTTTCAGGGTTACTGCCGCCTAATTCCTGCACAGAGCCACAGGAAGGTAGAGCAAATACAAACACCTGGCTGGTATGTAGGGCCAGCACCTTTGGCGTGAGCTGCCAGGGGGCAAGGAAGTCATTGTGCTCCAGACTGCCTCTGTAGTGATATCTGGGTGGTCCTAACCCGGGGCTTTGACTCATGGCGACCCTATGTGTGTCAGAGTAGAACTGTGCTCCATAGGGTTTTCAATGGCTGATTTTTCTGGAAGTAGATCACCAGGCCTTTCTTCTGAGGTACAGCTGGGTAGACTCAAACCTCCAACCTTTTGGTTAGCAGCCATGTGCGTTAACAGTTTGCATCACCCAGGGACTCCTTGGGTAACCCTAACCCATTGCCGTCGAGTCAGTTCTGACACGTGGGTAACTCTAATTCATCCTAATTCTAGGGGTGGGGTGTGGTAAGACAAGGGCAGGAATGAGAGAAATTGAGAAAAGAGAAAGACAGAACTCTCGCTTTCTCCTGGTTTCTTGCCAATCCCTGAAAAATTTTAGCCAAGATAACAAACTTTAATTAGGTTTCTAGGTCCCTTGCACTGCAGTATTCCTCTTCCTAGATTGGAAGGAGAAATGTCCTGTAATGTTATTGGCATTCTCCGAATCCCTTGTCATTGTATTTGCAGGGAAGAGCAGCCCCGGGTGCAGCCAGTCAGTACATACGCAAGGGCTTCCTTTTGCATCAGGTATACAAGCAATGCAGAAAAGCAGGAACCTTTCCACCCCCTAAAGTGTCCACGAGGAAGGGTCTGCTAAGATGACACGAAATGCATCCATTTCACCCCAGAAGACCGTTAATGCATCTTTGCTTGTGTGGTAGGGACAAGTCTGCAATATTGCAGCTGAGTGTGTGTGTGTGTGTGTGTGTGTGTGTGTGCGTGCATGTCTGTCCACAAACTGAAGAGAGAGAATAAGCTTCAGAGAAACACCAGAAGGAAAGGAGACATGGTCTGTTAAACCCAGGGGTGGATTACCCAGTAAGTAAGGTAAGCATGGGCTTACTTCTGCTTACTTACTAATCTGTAGTGAACCACATGTTTTTTACCACAAAAATCTGTAGTGAAATTGTTCACTACAGAGGATATGGTAAGCAAGGTAAGCACTGTGCTTACCTTACCTTTTGGATAATCGGCCCTTGAGCAATGCTGGCATAATTAGGAGGCAGGTAACTCCTTGTATGGGGCAAGTTTTAACTCATAGGCCCCCTCCCCAGTTGCTGTGGCTCTTGGCTATTAGCCCAGTCTCTTAATCATTAAAACCCGATTCCAATGTACTTTATATAGAGCTGTTTGGGTTTTGGTATTGTCTTAGGCTGGGTTCTCTAGAGAAGCAAAACCAGTAAAGCATATAAATATCTATACAAAGAGATTTATATCAAGGCAATGGCTCATGTGGTTGTAGAGGATGGAACGTCACAAATCCATAGGTCAGGCTGGAGATTTCTCCTGATTCACATAGCTGCCAGGGATGGCGAACCCAAGATCGGCAGGTCAGAGAGCAGGGCTCTTGTTCACGGGCTACGAAGACCAACGAATCCCAAGATCACCAGTCAAGACCACAGGTAAGCTGCTAGCTCAAGTCCCAAGAACCAGAGGTCAGACAAACAGGAGCCAGCTACAGGATCCAGAGCAAGCAAAAGCCTGCAAGCCTTGCCAGAGAGTCCACTTAGATTCAGTGCAGGCCACACCCCCAAGTAAACTCCCTTGCAACTGATTAGCTACTCACAGCAGATCCCATCACAGAGGTGATCACATTATATCAAATCTCATCATGGAAGTGATCACATCATCATATGATTGCCAAACTACGTCATAACTGCCAACCCACTGAGAATCACGGCCCAGCCAAGCTGACACACACCTTTAATGATTACAGGAATATATATAAAAGCCGAGTTGATTCAACTCATAGTGACCCTACAGGACAGGGTAGAACTGCCTCATAGGGTTTCCAAGGCTGTAATCTTTTACGGAAGAAAACTGCCAATCTTTCTCCCAGGGAGTGACTGGTGGATTCAAACCGCCGACCTTTTGGTTAGCAGCTGAGGGCTTTAACCATTGTGCCAACAGAGCTCCTTCTTTTATATACATATGTATGTATGTATCTATGTATATAGCTATATATATGTGTATATAGATATATAACCCGTAACCCATTGCTATCGAGTCGATTCCTACTCATAGAGACCCTATAGGAGAGTAGAACTGCCTCATAGGTTTCCCAAGGAGTGGCTGATAGATTTGAACGCCTGACCTTTTCGTTAGCAGCCTGAGTTTTTAACCAGTGCACCACAAAACCTCCATATAGATATATAGATATTTAAAAACCAAACCAAACCAGTTGCTGTCAAACTGATTCTGACTCATGGCGACCCCATGTGTGTCTGAGTAGAACTGTGTTGCATAGGGTTTTCAATGGTTGATTTTTCAGAAGTAGATCACCAGGCCTTTCTTCTGAGGCACCTCTGGATGGATTCAAACCACCAAGCTTTTGGTTAGTTAGCTGAGAGCTTAACCGTTTGCACCACCCAAGGATTCATATATATTTTAGGTAGCCCCTAACAGGAAAATCAAGGTCTGAGAAGATAAGTATGCCATAAAAGCTTTATCAAAGAAAGACAATGTTTCATAATAGGTGCACACTTCTTGGTAAAACCAGAAGTTAAGCTGCTGAGGATTTCTCCTGTCCCATGTGTAAAAGCAACCAGAGGGTACTAAGCCAGGAGCAGGTCCAATGACTATAATAACTGCATAATAAACAAGCACTGAGCTAGGACAGACAGTGTGAGCCAGCAGTGCCAGCCGGCCAGAGCAGCAGCTCCCCGGCACAGCACCAAGGCAGGCGGGGACAGATGAAAGAGGAAATATTAGTATAACCCTCTATAGATTTGCTGACCTTGGCATTTGTCCAGGACTTGTGGCAGCAAACAGACTCTTTGATGCACACCTAGCACATACTCCCAACCTCATGCAGCCTAACACGAGCCTGCTGACATGGCGGTTGTTTTTGTGTGTGCGTTAAGACCGCCCCTGGCAGCTTCAGGGTAATTGCCTTGAGTCCTTAGACAGTCACAAAATTGGATGGAGTCTGACTTCAGCATCAATCAGCTTCTTTGCCAAGAAAAAAAAGGTATGCGTGATAGGGGGAGGAATCAGGTTATTGGGTTGGAGGAATTAACATAATGGAAGGGAGCAAGGAGTTACACAAAGTCTATGAACGCTTTGCCTTGTATAACTTGCTCCTCGAAGCAAGTTTCTCCTTTTCGGCTCCTGGCAGGTTTGGCCCAATGATTGGGGGAATGTCTGGCAGGGGAGGGTCGAGCCCCTTCACTGAAGAAAGAACTAAGGGCAAATCGTGAGGGGAGGGGGGAAGGCTGGTGCCTGTGATGGAATGCATGGCTCACACAGCTTGGGGGAATTCCAGAAGGGGGTGCTGCCTACTTACAGGGGCTGTCTCCGTTTCCCAGGAGCCTCCTTCTGGGATGCTATGGTTACCTTGAATAGACACTCCCAGAGCTTGTCTCTAGCCAAACCCGTTGCCACCGAGTCGATTCTGACTCGTAGCGACCCTAAAGGACAGAGTAGAACTGCCCCAGAGGGTTTCCAAGGAGCGGCTGGTGGATTCGAACTGCCTAGCAGCTGTAGGTCTTAACCATTACAGCACCAGGGTTTCCCAAGGGGGTATAGTGTGAGGAAATTGTTGCACATTCTGTTAATGTTGTTGGCATGCCCTTTAAAGTAGGGACAAAGTACTAGGGTGTCATTTAGAAGTGGAAGACATGGTCCCTACTTCAGTCCACAGTGTAAAACCAAACCAAGAAAAACAGCTCCATGGCCACACACATGTTGATCTAACACTTCTCTGTATTTGTTTTACACACTTAGCACAGTGCCCTGTCCACCGGGGTGTTGGTAAACGTTGTTGCTGATGATTTTGAGGAAGGAGGAACAGGTGGAGGAGGAGGAGGAGGGGAAGGGGAAAGGTGAAGGGAAAAGAGGAGAGAAAGAGAACGTGGAGAAGGAGGAGAAGGAGGCAGCGATGCTGACGGTGATACACTGGGGTGGTTGGGTGCGATGTCTGTAAACGAGATCCATGAAAAGATCTATCCCGTCCCTTGTAATCTACTAGAAGTCACTTTACAATCCTGTTTAGTCCAAAAATTGTATAAATGAGAGTATTATACCCCTCAGTGCTGCACACATAATAGTTGAATAATAAATACCTATTTACTGATTTCGTGAATCCATGAATAGATTTTAAGTGGAAAGATTAAGCCTGTTCCACCATCAGACAGCTTCTTAATGGTGGCGTGCAAAGAGAAATTGATTAGGCATAATTCCAGATGGTGAATCTCCTAACGCCAGCAATACTGGGAATTCAGGAGTCCCTGGGTGGCACAAATGGTTAAGCACCTGAACGCTAGCTTAAAGGTTGGCCGTTCAAACACACCCAGAGGTGCCTCGGAAGACAGGCCTGGCAGTCTGCTTCCAAAAGCTTCTGGTCACAGCCTTGAAAACCCTATGGAGCAGTTCTACTCTGCACACATGGGGTCACCATGAGTCGGCACTGACTCGACAGCAACGAACGAACAACAATAACAACCCCAGGTGAACAGGTCCTTGGATTTCTTTGCTAAGCCTACCTTTCCTACTGCAGGGTGTGAGAACTAAGAAAGCATCAATGTGGTGATGTCTGGAATGTCAGAGCCAACTCCTTTCCTGAAAAGGGAGAATCACATACATCCATTGAACCATTAAAACCGGTTGATTCCAACTCATGGCGACCTAACCTATTGAACTATATAAGGAGCTGGAAATTTTACTTTTGGTTTTCTTAAAGAGCTTATTCTCTTTGCCAGTTGAAGTGATTAAATTTTGAGTGCCTACTGTTCATTCACTAAATGATTTCTCTTATTGGATGTTTGCTAAGTACGATACACAGTCAATGCCAAATCAACTTAGAGACAGTCTAAATTTAGAGTCAGTCAAGGAGCCTGCAATCTAGTAAGCGTATAAGAAGTACTCATATATTACTACCCACCACCTGTCTATCACTTTGCTGTACTGTGGTGGTTTTTGTGTTGATGTGATGTGATGCTGGAAGCTACGCCACCAGCATTTCAAATATCAGCAGGGTCATCCATGGTGGACAGGTTTCAGTGGGGCTTCCAAACTAAAACAGACTAGGACAAAACACCTGGCAACCAACTTCTGAAAATTAGTCAGTGAAAACACTATGGATCACAACAGAATATTATACAGTGCTGGGAGATGAACCTCCTAGGTTAGAAGGCACTCAGAATACACCGTGGCCACAAGGGACTCGAGCATACCAACAATGGTGAAGATGGTGCAGGACTGGGCTACATTTCATTCTGTTGTACATAGGGTCACCACGCGTCAGAGCCGACCTGACAGCAGCTAGCAACCACAACAACAACGTTTTACTTCGACACAAGTCAGGGGAAGGTAAAGGCACAGGGAAAGATGCAAATAAAGGTTAACAGGTACTCTGCCATGGTAGGCACGTGACAACAGAAGAATCTGCTATCTACTTTGTTATGTGAGAACAGGGGAGGGGGAAGAAGACAGTCAGGATGCTGATTTCCCAGGTTCCGGCACCCCGTCTGACACTGCAGATACATGGACTGTATGCTGGCCTTCCTATCCTCACCCCTCCCCTCCCCTCCATCTTGAGTCACTATTTGCTGCTTTAAGAAACAGGGTGACTTGTGGCCTTCCACTTTGTGTCTCAGGATCCAGAGGTCTGAGACTACTTCAAGTGCAGTCAGTAGACTAAATCGATGATTATACATCAGCAGTCCAAGAGGAGAACAGGGCAGCGAGATTATGTGCTGACATTTCTGCAGTGCCCAATTTGAAAAAGTGCTGGCTGTTTTCTAGGTTATGTACGCTATGAGCAGTCAGGGTGAAATATCCCAGGGTTATCAAGAAATAGGATCATTTCAAGCCCTGCCATTACATAGACTAAAAACATCTGATCTCATGGTTGGCAGAGAGGAAGAGAAAAATGAACTCTCCTCACTGCCAACACACACACACACACACACACACACACACATACTCAGAGATCAAGGCTTCTCCTGCTACCTTTGTTTATATTCCTGACTTCGTTTTTTTTCCATAACCACAGGAGCCTTCTTGATGAATTCATGTTAACAAAGCCTCAAAGAAATATTGTCTTTATGGGTGCCAGGGCCTCTTACGGGATTAAATGGCTGCTATTAGCTAACTAAGGAGCCCTGGTGGCGCAGTGGTTAAGAGCTAAGGCTGCTAACCAAAATGCTGGCAGTTTGAATCCGCCAGCAGCTCCCTGGAAACCCTATGGGGCAGTTCTACTCTGTTCTGTCGGGTTGCTATGAGTCAGAATGGACGACAGCGGGTTTGGTTTGGTTTTATTAGGTAACTACAATGCATGACCTAGACTCTTTAGAAAGAGCTATCAGGTGTTTGTGTCTGCTAGGAAATTTTGTTTTGTTTATAGGACGGACAGAGAGAGCGAGATCAGAGAGGTTACCATCAACGTTGATGTTAAAATGTCAGTGACAGAAATAATGCTGGGAACAATTTTCCTCCTCAAAGGTCCTCATGAGCTTAAAAATACACAGCATCCACCCTTCTATCTATGATGGGCAGATAATAGAGCAAAGAATACCTATTAAAACACTTTCCCCCTTACGTTTTAATTATGCAAGTAATCATAGACTCAACATAGAAAAAAACAGAAAATATGGATAAGTCAAAATACAACCAATCAAAATGCTACTACCCAGAGAAAATCATTGTAAATATTTTCGTACACACTCATCAAGACTTTGTGTGTGTGTGTGTGTGTGTTTTACAAAAATGGAATTAATGCTATACATAATATATGGTGACCTTCTTTTCCTTTTAATATGCCATGAATTTCTGTCTATGTATATATAATATATATTCATTATATATACACACACATGCACATTATCATTTGATTGTTTTTAATGGTTACATAATATTCCATTCTTAAGACGGACTATATTTGGTCCTGTGTATTTTTGACACTTAGGCTGCTTGAAACTTTTTACTTGTAAAACACTACCCTAATGAGCATCCTTGCACATGTATTTTACATACCTGTCTGGTTGTTCTTTTAGGATAAATTCCTTAGAGTAGAATTTCTAGGCCAAAGTGCATACATATTTTTGAGGCATTCGCTACAAATTTCCAAATTGTACTTCAGGAATATTGTACTGATTTACACTTTTAGCAACAATGACTAAGAAAGTCTATTTCTCGAGATCCATAAGAGGTGCCTTTAAAAATCCTATGTATCATCACCTTTGCCCTTGAACTCCTAACCAGGACACTCCTCCCCCGGCGGCAGGTTACACTCATGTGCGCCGAACAAAGAAAGAAGGCCCGGCAGCCGGAACTGGGAGAATCACCTAGACGGCCCATGAGGAAACGGCGAAATTTTGAGCAACAGAGAGAGAGGAAAGAGCAAGGTGTCGTCCCCAGAGATATGCCCCTCAGTTCTCTTCTTCCTGCCATAATTCCCTGTGCTAAAACCCCTTGTGTTTATACAACGTCCCTCTTCTAAAAAAGTGAAATTACTCCCGAAAGTTTTCAGCTCCAAGCCTTTTCCAGGTTCAAGTATAAATGATATTCACGTGTTTCCCACCCCTGACCCAAGACCTAGTGAGTAGATTGTTTAAGAATTTTTACTGTGGTTAAAAAAAAAATCTATAATAAAACGTTTGCCGTTTTAACCATTTTCAGTGCACAGTTCAGTGACATTAATTACATTGCCCGTGTTGTGCTACCGTCACCACGATCCATTTCCAAAGGTTTTTCATCACCCCAAACAGAAACTCAGTCTCTTTACACAATCACCCCTGTTCTTCCCTCCCCCCAGTCCCTGGTAACCGCTAACAAACTGTGGTCTCTGTGCGCTGGTGGCGCAGGGGTTAAAGCGATCGACGGCTAACCGGAAGGTCAAGGTTCCAAACCGCCAGCAGTTCTGAGGGAGAAAGATGCCTCAGTTGGCTTCCATAGAGATTTACAACCTTGGAAACACTATGGGATCACTATGAACAGGATCCACTGGACCACAGTGAGTTTTTTTTGGTTTGCTACCATTTGTCTATTTTAGATATTTCTTACAGTGGAATCATACAATATTTGTCCCTTTGGGACTAACTTATTTCACTCAATATAATGTTTTCAAGGTTCATCCATGTCATAGCACGCATCAGCACTTCAATTCTTTTTATGGGTAAATAATATTCCATTGTATGGATAGACCTCATTTTGTTTGTCCATTCATCTGTTGATGGGCACTTGAGTTGTTTCCACCTTTTGACTCTTGTGAATAATGCTGCAGTGATGACTGGTGTACAGTTATCTGTTCGAGTCCCTGCTTTCGGTTCTTTTGGGTGTATACCCAGGCGTGGAATGGCTGGGTCATGGTAATACCGTGGATGCCATGCCATTGACTGCATTAATAGAACCCTATTAATTGCATGGAGCCCTGGTGGCACAGTGGTTAAGAGCCTGGCTGCTAACCAAAAGGTCGGCAGTTTGAATCCACCAGCCACTCCTTGGAAACCCTATGGGGCAATTCTACTCTGTCCTATAAGGTCACTACGAATCAGTGATTTGACGGCAACAGGTTTGCTGTTTAGTTTGGATTAATTGCATGAGCTACTCTTTGGAGTCATGGTCACCTGACTTGCCAGCAGTTCATAGCCTTAAAATGACCAGTGCTTGAACAGCAACATAAAGGACTCATTGGTCAATTTATAACAGAGCTTTCTGGTCATGGTTTCCACCTTATCTACTCTCACTTTCAAATCCAAGAAGTAAGCACTGTTGGACCCCATTTTTCCCCAGTTTTCAGAAGACCTGTTCAAATAAGAGTAATAATGATAATGATTTTCCAGGGCTATGGAGCCCTGGTGGCGCAGTGGTTAAGAGCTCAGCTGCTAACAAAAGATCTGCTGTTGGAATCCATCGGCTGCTCCTTGGAAACCCTATGCAGCGGTTCTACTCTGTCCTGTAGGGCCGCTGTGAGTCGGAATCGACTCGAAGGCAATGGGTGTCAAGTTCACAACTCAACACTAGGAGTTTGGCACGAGTTCCCTGTTTACAGATGAGGAAGCTAAGGGCAGAGATGCCGGGCAACCTGCCTCTGGCCTTGTAAAGTGACTCCAACTAAACAGTGACCAGTTGCCATCAAGTTGATTTCAACTCATGGCAACCCCATGTGTGTCAGAATAGAACTGTGTGCCCCATAGGGTTCTCAATAGCTGCTTTTTTAGAAACACATCTCCAGGGCCTTTGTTCTGAGGTGCCTCTGGGTGTTTATGAACTGCCAACCTTTTGCATCACCCAGGATTCCTAACTCAACAGTGCAAGCAGCTTTAAGCGTCAAGCTTGAAGATCAGATTCAGGTTTGCGTGATGTGCCTGACTTCAGAGCTTTTAACCTCTCTGTCATTCTATCTTGTTTTAAAGGTGATATTGAAACCAGACGAATGGGATTGAAACCGGACCAACTGGCAAGGAGCCAATCGCTCAGACGCTGGTTTTGAGAGAAAGAAAGAGCTGATTTCGCAGGCTAGCAAGCGGGAACTCAGAGGTATCGACCTCAGATTGAGTTCCTTGATTTGAGGAAGCATTTACATGTTATAGGTTTGGGGAGTTATACATATTCATTTGGGGTGGAGGAAGGCAGGTGGGCAGGATCAGGAAGCTCTACGTTTTCATAGTTTCTATTGATTATTTATTACGGGTCGGGGCTAAGACTTGGCATGGAAGCGGCAGACGGACTCTTCGATTTTGAAGTGGTCTCGGCTACTGCAGATGATGTATGTCCAATGATTTAAATTCTTTGACGTGAGTCTTTTGGTTCCTTGACCGGAGTTGTCCCATGCTATTGAGCATGCGTGGGGGGTCCAAAGTCGTCTGTCAGTCACCCTTGTCTGCTCTGTGTGTATCTGACCTCTTTAAGCTGGTTAGATCCAGATCCGTCAGGAATTCTCCAGAGAGTCTGCAAAACAACTTAGAGGAAGTGAGTGACGTGGTGGGGAGGTGACTGGGAGTGGCCTGATAACTAGGGGAGTACTAATTAATTAGGTTTTTTTAAGGTACCCTAACAAGATGGCATTTGAAAAACCATTTCAGCTAGGCATGAGCAAGGGGGGATAAGTTCTCGTGAGGAGGGCTCTAAATTCTCTCTACTTTGAGCACGTGAGAGCCACCCAAAGACCGTTGTTGCAGGTTCTGCACATGCTAAACGAAGTTTGGACGGGGAAGAAGTCTTGCCTTGATCCAGCCTCTCAGAGCTCTCAGTTTCTCCAGTTTGCTAATGATTGAGATGCTCAGCATCTCCACACCGATTGCTCCATAGCTCTGTCTTCATCTCCAGCTCTGATCTTACTCTATGGCCTGTTACAAGCAGAGCAGGGCTTGGCCCTGCTTACACAGCCTGGGATTCAGCTCTTCTGGTTTCCCAGTACCTCTTTAAGGGCTACCTCTCCCTCCTGACTGAAAATATCTTTAGCACACTCCCCAGACCAAGAGTTCTCTTTCCCGCTTCTCTGCCACATTCTCCTTCCTTCATCCTCTTCCTTGGGAGGTAAAAGCTTGGAGGAGGGAGGCAAGGGGAGGAGAGGAGGAGGACCAAGGCTATTCCTTCCCCCACTTCTGCCCTTTGGAGTCCAGACACAGTAAAAGTGTAATAAGCATCTTTCAACCATGTGAATAGATGCTGCTGTGGCTGTCACATCAATGTGTTTTAACACTCCCGGGCATAAAGCTCTGGAAAGCCTTGTCCACAGCGTTTTTAAGTTGAGCAAGGGAAAACAACAATATGAGGAGAGGCACTGGGCTCCTGTTTGCTAGTTGGCCGATTGTACTATGAAAAACACCATTTGCCTTCTTCATGGATGACTCTTCAAGCGCTATGAAAGTATGTTCACCCTGAAAACGTTTGCTATTTTATAACATTCATTTCTGTTTTCCTAGGAGACATGTACAGAATCATTCTGCCGCTTTATTTGTACTGGTTTCCCCTCCCCCCACCTCCACGACACCAGAAGCGGCTGTTGCCTTGGCAACGTGACAGAATAAACTTGTTGCTTTTGGACCATCTGTACCCAACCTGGGCTATGTGGAGGCTGTTTGCTCCTTTTCCTGTTTGTCATCCACCAAAAGTGAGACTTCTGTCATTCGGATACTGACCTTCCCTCACAGTTAGGTGAGGGCTAACAGAACTTCTCACACCCACCTCAGGGCAGGAAGGCTGCCCCGACTCATTCCTCTGGACTTAGGTCTCTCCCATAAGGTTCTTTGAAAAATACATGTCTGTTACTAGGGAGACAGAACTCATCAACACGCTACAATCCAATTGGATTAATCCATTTTCTTGCAGAAAGAGTCCAAAGGGCTGAAACAAAGGGCCAACCCACAAAAAAACAACAGCATTAAAAAATAATATGCTTTTTCCCTGACTGTAGACATATCTTTACTGATTTTATGGATTTCTCCTTATCTGTTGCCTCCTTATCCCATTTATTAATAAATGGGGCAAGGAGGATAAAGGGCTCCTTAAAACACATTTGGAAAATATAAAACAATATTTAAAAATTGCAACAGTCTTGCTACCCAGAGATAATCGCTGTTATTATTTTTGTATAATTCTTTATCTTTTTTACTGTATATTGCTTTTAAAAATAGTAAGATGGATTTTTTTGTAAACACAATTTTATATACATTATTTTCTATTTCAATATAGTATATGGTGCACATATTTACATGTTGTAAATATTCTTTGAAACATGATTTCTTTCTCTTTCTCTCCCCCACCCCCTGCCCCATCCCTCCATTTCTTTGCAATGTACTTATTATTTATTTAAGAAACCTAGTCATTTTTCTTGTAGAATTTATACGATCTGGATTTTGTTAGTTGGAATCCCGTGTTGTCATTTATCATGTTCCTCTGTCCCTTATATCTTCTACAAAATGATAGTTCAATCTAGAGGCTTAATCAGATTCCCATTTGCTCTTTTGGCAAGAGCATTCGTAAGAGGTTAGACTTCCCAGGAGGTACCTGACGCCTGGTGGTCTCTCCTTCTGTGACGTCTGCAGCCATTGATTATCATTGCTCATATCTGTATCTCATTAGGAAATTTAGAAAGGTGATATTCTAATTTACCATTATTTCTGCCTGTATTAACTGGAATTCTATGAAGAGAAACTTCTCCTATCAACTATTTGATTATACTGAGGTACAGTTCATAAAAGAAAAGCTGGATAAATATTGCCAGTTTTCAAAATAATGAATTAAATGCCTGGCATGATCCAAAGGGAATTAATTTGTTTTTTTAAAACTATCGTTATGAACTCATGGATTTAAACATGTTTTAGGTGGTTTAATCAATTGCAGGCATTATTCTGAATAACGCTCCAGCTGTCCCATGTTTGGCCAGTGAGAGCCTCTTTAAGGTGGCCTCTGAGTCTTAACAAAACCCTAGTGTTTTTTCTTAGGGTTTTTTTTTTTTTTTTGCTTCCCTGTTTTCTGGTATAAAGAGATGTTTCAGGTGCATCTTATACATTTTCTGCCCCAAATCTAGAACTACTCAATTCTTCAGAGAGATCTAGTTTTTTTTTTTTTTTCCTAATAGTGGGAAAATTTATTTAAAAACCACAAACTGGGTGCTAGGCTACTCATTTTTCAAGGTCTTTTCAGTGGACTGAACTAGAAAATAATTCTTATTATTCTTCCTCTCCTTCTCCTCCTCCTCTTTGTAAGGTAAAATACAACATTGTAGTTATTGTAATTCAAAATCAGGACTACAGTGTTCCTCTTTAACCTCATCAATCTTACACCTGTGTTGCCTTTGTCTCACACCAATGACACCAACGTAATTACTCATTTGCTTCATCAAGAAAACACACATTTCCAAATATCCCAAAGCTTAGCAAAAAACAACAATAAACGTTTATTTTATCACACTTTCTACGGGTCAGGGAATTGAAGGCAGCTTAGCTGGGTGGTTCTTCTGGCTCAGGGTCTCTCATGAGATTGCAGACAGAAATGTAGTCATCTGAGGTTTTGTCTAGGCTGGAATCTGCTTCCAGGGGGGCCTACTCATATGGCTGGCAAGTTGATGCTGGCTGTTGACAGGAGACCTCAGCTCCTCTCCATACAGGCCTTTCCACAGGGCTGCCAGAGGGTCCTTACAACATGATCGCTGACTTCCCCCAAAGTGAGTGCTTCTAGAGAACAGGGTGTGAGTAGCACTGCCTTTGATGATAAAACCAAAAACCAAACCAGTTGCCATCGAGTTGATTCTGACTCACAGCGACCCTATAGGACGGAGGAGAACTGCCCCATAGGGTTTCCAAGGCTATCATCTTTATGGAAGCAGATTGCCACATCTTTCTCCTGAAGAGGAGCTGGTGGGTTCAAACTGCCAACATTTTGGTTAGCAGCCTAAAGCTTAACCACTGCGCCTCCAGGCCTCTTCCCTTTGATGATTTCCAAACCCCAAACCCACCGCTGTTAAGTTGAATTCCAGCTCACAGCGACCCTATAGGACAGAACAGAATTGCCCTATAGGATTTACAAGGATTTATGGAAGCAGACTGCCACATCTTTCTCCCATGGAGCGACTGGTGGAGTTGAGTCACTGACCTTTCGGTTAGCAGCCTAGTGCTTTCACCACTGCACCAGCAGGACTTGTTCCTTTGATGTTAGAGCCTCAGAAATCACACCTCATCACTTCTATCATTTGTTCCAAGTGAGTCACTATGTCTAGTCCACATTCAAGGGGAGGAGAATTAGTCTCCACTGCTGAAACGAGAAGTCTCATAGAATTTGCAGGCATATTTTTAAAGCAGTCCATCTTCAGCTAAGTTACATTCTTCCTATATGCAAAATACACTCATCCTTTCCCAAGATTCCCCAAAAGCCTTATCCCTTTACAGCATCAACCTGAAGTCCAGGGTCTTGTTGCTGTAATCCATTCCAGGTGTGGAGGAGACTCTCAGGTGTGGTTCTTTGAGTGCAACTCCTTGAATACAGTTCCTCTAGATTTGATCTAAATGGACAAGTTATCTGCCACCCCACTTCCCCCTCCCATACACTTAACATATAATGATGGTGTAAACATAGGATAATCACTATAGACCCTCCCATTCATAACAGTGGAAACAGGAGACTCACATTGCTATGAGTATCTGACCTATGTCATTGGTCTTGTTGTTAGGTGCCATTAAGTCAGTTCTGATTCATAGTGACCCTATGTACAACAGAACAAACACTGCCTGGTCCTGCGTCATCCTCACAATCGTTGTTATGCTTGAGCCCACTGTTGCAGCCACTGTGTCAATCCATCTCGTTGTGGGTGTTCCTCTTTTCCAGTGACCCTCTACTTTACCAGGCATGATGTCCTTCTCCAGGGACTGATCCCTCCCGATTATATGTCCAAAGTATGTACTGACCCATAGCTATTCTAAAATTCAGAAGGACAAATGTTGAAAGTTCCTTGATTAGAACTCAAGGTCTGAGAATGAATCTCCATAGCTCTTGGCTCCACCCTATGAGCTCCTGGTTCCACCTTCTAGATCATCTTTCCGTTTTCATGAGAGGTAGCCTATGTTTTCTGATGAATAGTTTTCTCAGATTTCTTCTCATCTATAAAAGTTTGGAAGTTCAAAGGCTTCTTCTCATTTTATATTTATTCTGCCCCTTTTAGTGCAAGCTGTGGTATTTCTGCCAATTTAGTTCTTTTAAAAACTTTATGGGTCTCCTATGATTCTTATTGGAGCTCACTCATTTAGGCAAAGCCACAGTCACAAATCCCTTCAAAACTGGTCTTTTTCTACTTTGAGTTTCTTACTAATAGTCTTTTTTAGACCCTATAGGCTTTCATTAATACTGTCAAGGTTCTTTTAACTTCTGTCCACTGCCCAGTTCCAAAGCCACTGCTAAATTTTGGATTTTTGTTATGGTAACACCCTACTCCTGGTACCAAATTCTGTATTAGTTACCTATTGTTGCATGACAAATTTCCCTAAAGCTTAATGACTTAAAGTAATGCTATAAATTTAATCTTTCACAATTTCTGTAGGTTAGGAATTTGAGAGCAGTTCAGCTGGGTGGTTCTGGTAGATGGTTTCTTATGAAGTTACAGCAAAGAATTTGGCCAGGACTGCAGTTATCTGAAGGCTTGACCAAGTCTGAGGCATCTGATTCCAAGGTGCCTCATTCACATGGCTGGTGTCGTAGTCATCTAGTGCTGCTATAACAGAAATACCACAAGTGGATGGCTTTAACAAACAGAAATTTATTTTCTCAGTCTAGTAGGCTAGAAGTCCAAATTCAGGGCTTCAGCTCTAGGGAAGGGTTTTCTCTCTCTGTCAGCTCTGGAGGAAGACCCTTGTTATCAATCTTCCCCTGGATTAGGAGCTTCTCCGCACAGTAACCCTGGGTCCAAAGGACCAGTGCAGACCAGTACTCTGCTCCCGGCACTGCTGTCTTGGTGGTATGAGGTTCTCACTCTCTGCTTGCTTCCCTTTCCTTCTATCTCTTGTAAGATAAAAGGTGGTGCAGCCCACACTCCAGGGAAACTCCCTTTACATTGGATCAGGGATGTGACCTTAGTAAGGGTGTTACAATCCCACCCTAATCCTCTTTAACATAAAATTAAATCACAAAATGGAGGACAACCACACAATACTGGGAATCATAGCCTAACCAGGTTGACGCTTATTTTTTGGGGACACGATTCAATCCATGAGAGTTGGCAAGCTGGAGACAGTAATTTGACTGTAAATTCCTATTAAGGTATACTCTGACAAAAGAACTGCAGATAATAATAACAATAATTACTTTTAATAATTATATTTGGAGTCCCTGAATGGCGCAAACTGTTAAAGCACTGGACTGCTAACCAAGAGGTTGGCGGTTCAAACCCACCCAGAGGCACCTCAGAAGTAAGGCCTTGTGATCATCTTCTGAAAGGTCACAGTCTTGAAAACCCTGTGGAGCGCAGTTCTACTCTGCACAGACGGGGTTGCTACAAGCTGGAATCTACTCGACAGCAATTAACAACAATAACAAGTAATGTATTGCTTGTAGTAGTGTTTGTGCCTCGTGGTGGTTTAATAATATATCTGCAAATTCTTTGACACTCCTTCCTTCAAAAGGTGGAGCCTAATTTCCCTCCCACTGAATGTGGAATCTCTTCTACCACTTTTTATTAGAAGAGTGACTTGCTTCTAATAGTGGTGGAAGTGATGATGTGGGACCTCTAAGGTTAGGTGATCAAAGACTTGAAATTGTCCCCCCTGTGTGCTTATGCCACCAAATCGAAAAACTGTTTCATTTTGCTTTTACTTTCAAGGGTTTCTTTTTTGTCTTGTTTTATAATTTTATAAAATAATTTCAAGGACTCAGAGTCAAACTGTTTGACTAGATATATTCAGAGAAGTCTACTTTTTATTTCTGCCCTCTCCATGTTCTTCCCTTCTCTCTTCTCTAAGTAATCTTTTCAGTTTTTTATTTACTCTTCCATTTATAAACTATAAATAATTGTTTTAATACATATCCCCTATTCTCAGATAAATATTTGCACGTTACACATACTATTCTTCACATTTCTTTCTTCTCCTACCAAAATAACCTGAATTCACTCCATAGTAGTATTTGGAAATAATTATCATTTCTTTTATGACTAATAATCATCATTGTAAGGATGTATATAGTTTATTCAACCAATTTCCTACTGAGGGATAATCTGGTAGTTTCTAGTCTTTTACTGTTACAAATAGTGCTGCAATTAACAGCTTAATGCATACGTCTTTCTACATTTTTTTCCAGAAACATTTTTTATAGATGTAATTTATTCCATGTTATGGATGGATGTATCTTAAATCATTTAAGTGTTCTTCTATTGCAGACAGGTAGTGTCTTTCTTTCTAATTTTTCCAGTCATATAAATGATACAATGATACTTAAATCTTTGTTGATATTTCTGGTTATATCTTAGGGACAGTTTCCTAGAAATTAAGCTATTAGGTCAAAGACTGTGATCCTTTTTAGACTGTTAGTACATATTGTCAAAATGGTTTCAAAGGAAGGGTACAACAAGTTTACACTCCCAGAGGCAATACATCTCAGCAGCTGGCATTGTTCAAATCTTACCTTAACCAAGTACTAACTGAGTGACCCTGGGCAAGTTACTTCATCTTCCTGAGCCACAGCTTCCTTGCCTGGATATGGGAAAAATAATATTTATCTCATGAAGATGTTGTAAATTGATAAAGATACTTCATTCCATATATACTTGAGTACATATGCAAGTATGAAGCATAACAACTTGCCATGGAGTCAGTGCTGATTCATGATGATTACATGTGTGACAGAGTAGAACTGTACTCCACAGGGTTCACCAGGCCTTTCTTCCAAGGTGCCTCTGGACAGATTCTAACCTTTAACTTTTTAGTTATCACCCAGGGACTAAGCATAGTGCCTGCCATATAGCAAGCATTGAATAAATAAATGTTTGTTATTATTTTTCTTATCGCCAGCTGATGAGAGTGCCCGTCTCACAGCAGATTCACTGTTATTAATTATTATTAATATTATTGTTTAAAAAAGTGACAATCTGAAAAGTAAAGTATGCTATTTTGTTTTAATTTATGTTTCTTAGATTTCCAGTTCTGTCGAACACTTTTCATTTATTTATAAATCTTTTTCTTTCTTCTTCTGTGTACTCTATAATGTTTGTTTATTTTTCTCTATAATTTTAGTTTTTTAAATTTATGTACAAGAATTCTTCATTAGGAATATTGAACTTCTGTCATAATTGCTGCAAATATTTTCCCAATATTCTGTTTGCCTTTTAATTTCATTTATGTTGGATATTCCTTTGACATTGCAAAGTTTAACATTTTATGTAATCAACTATTTTCTCATTACTTTAATAGTTCTTTTTTCCTGTATTTATGATGTTCTTCACTATTCCAAAATTCAATTTTGTGTTTATTTACGTTATTTTAGTATTATCTGGGGGCATATATCTTACATACAGAAGAGCCCACAGATCATAAGTTCACAGCTTGATGAATTTTTATAAAGTGGACATACTCATGGAACTAAAACATAGATTTAAAAATACAACAATACTTATTATTGTGTCCCCTTCAGTCATAACCCCTTGCAAATTTACCGCTCTCCTGATTTCCCATGCCAGAGATTAGCTTTCCTATGCTCTTGAACTTCGTATAAAAGAGATCATGTAATAGGCATTCTTTTGTGTCTGGTTTCTCTATCTCAAAATTATATCTGGAAGATTCATCCATGTTGTTGCATTGTTGCCTGTACCAACAGTTCATTCTTTTTCATTGCTATATAACATTCAGCAAAGGGAAGGAAACTGTTGTCATTGATCCATTTTATTACTGATAGACATTTAGGTTGTTTCCCATTTTTGGCTATTATGAATATGCTGCTGTGAACATCCTAGTACATGTCTTTTGGTTAGTATCTGCTTGCATTCCCGTTGGGTATATGGAGTGGAATTACTGGGTCATGGCATATGGTTAGGAGCCCTGGTGGTGCAATGGTTATGTACTTGGCTGCTAATCGAAAGGTTGGTGGTTTGAACTTATCAGCAGCTCCACAGGTCTGGCGATCTGCTCCTGTAAAGATTTACAGCCTAGGAAACCCTATGGGGCAGTTCTACTGTACCTTATAGGGATGCTATGAATGAGAACCAACTCGATGGCACACAACAACAACAGGGTATGGTTCAGGAGCCTGAGTGGCGCAAGTGGTTTGCGATATCCTGCTAACCTAAAAGTTGGCAGTTCAAACCCACCCAGCAGCTCCATGGAAGAAAGGCCTGGCAATCTGCTTCCATAAAGATTATAGCCAAGAAAGTCCTATGGAGCAGTTCTACTCTGTAACACATGGGGTTGCCACGAGTCGGAATTGACTCCACAGCATGGGTTTTATGGTATGGTTTAGCTTTAGGAACTGCTCCCAGACAGTGTTCTAAAGTGGTTCCCAGCAGTATCTGAGAGTTCTGGCCACTCCACATTCTTACCAGCACTTCATAGTGTCTTGGACAGACAATTTTTGATGAGAAGATGATAATAAAAACCTCACTTTGCTACAGTTATTGTAATAACCTGGCATTGGGCTGGCCATTTTACCTATATTACCTCTTTTTATCCTTAAACAACCTTTCAGGGGAGTTACTATCTTCAATTTACAGACGGCAAAGCTAAAGCATCAGTGAGGTTAAGTAATTTGCCCGAAGTACCAGTTAAGTAGTGGTGTAGGGTTTGAACCCAGATCTGTCTTATTACTAATCCCAGACACTTTCTAGTGGAGGTAAACTGCAACTCTTGTTGCTCTGGATGCAAAGGGAAAGCCCTAGGCATTACGATGTAGCATGAAGGAATTCATGTGGCTACTGCAGGGGCGCCAACTGAGTGGTCAGAAGTGAACACAGCTCTAAATCCCTATCTGAAGGCTAGTTTGTGACTCTCTATTTTGGGACATTGAGCATGAGCATCTGTTACTAAGGTCAGTTCCAAACATTGCCCAGTGGGTGATTTTTTTTGAGAGCTGGCTCTGATACCAGATGGGTGGGCCTCGTGTTTAAGTAGAGTGACATACACCAGTTTTAGGGTAGAGAGTTAGCACAATGTGTCAGGTCTGGGGCCAGGGAAGAAGCATCTGTAGCGGCAGGTCTGTGCTGCTCTTCTCAGAACTGATGTGGATCAGCACCCAATAGCCCTTCAGCTCTTGCCTTCCCAGCCTGGGCTCTAGGTAATATCAGGGACATCTACTCTTTAAGCTACCACACATTTGTCAGTTTGTCATAGTGTGGTGGCTTGTGTGTTGCTGTGATGCTGGAAGCTATGCCACTGGGATTTCAAATATCAGCAAGGTCATCCATAGTGGACGCATTACGGCAGAGGTTCCAGACTGAGACAGACTAAGAAAAAAGGCCTGGTAATCTACTTCTGAAAATTAGTCAATGAAAAACTTAAGAATCGCAACAGAATACTGTCTGACTCGCTTGCTTTGGACACAAGTCATCAGGAGGGGTCAATCACTGGAGGAGGACATCGTGTAGTGGGCCAGCAAGGGCATGGGAGACCCTTGGTGAGATGGATTGGCCCAATAGCAGCAACGATAGACTCAAACGGGTTGGTGATCATGAGGAGGACGCAGGGCCAGGCAGTGTTTCATTCTGTTGTACATAAGGTTGCTATGAGTCAGAGTGGACGCGACCTTTAGGTAACAACAACTCTTTTAGGAGCATAGCCAGGAGCTAATCCACCTTCTGCTTGCTTGGTCCTGGATAATACAGTGGAAAATTATTTCATGAAGCAGGAACAAAAAACCTGCTGCCAAATAATCACCATTCCACCAAAGACACTCAGTAGAATTAAGTATTTAGACACTGCTTTTATCAGGTGTTGTCTAGGTACCTCCACATATAGCATTGTATCTTCACGCTGACCCTGAGAGAGAAATATTTCTATTACCCCCATGTTACAGGTGTGGACCCTGGGCCTCAGTGAGGTTAGGAAACTTGTCTGAGGGTACACAAAGGGAGAAAAATGGCACAACAGCTCCATTCTAACAAAGCATATAGAAAGGAGAAGTTTGGATCTTTTTGAATCATGAATTGTGTCTTTAAGGAATCTATGAGAGTGTATTTAAAAAATATACTTTTATTTTAAAAAAAGGCAATAGAAGAACATGGAATGTTTTCCCACTGAACTGCTGAAAATTTATTCTGGAAAGTGAAAACTTACAAGAGAGGATTCTAGTATTCTGGGCCAGCAACATTTATTTGTGAGCCACATAACAAGTGGGTGCAGGGACTCCTTGCCTATAAAATTACCACACTGATGAGGTCCTCACCACTTCAGTTGTTGTCACATTCTAGTCTGGGGCCAGTGCAATTAATTTAGAAAGTAGAAAGTGTCTATTTTAACTGGTGTTTAGCTTATTTGTCCCTTAAATTTTGGTTTTAAATTCTCTTCTGGTTTCAGTAAATCTGTGCATTTTTTTCCCGCTTTATTCTGCTGTTTGGTTTCATTGCCTGAGTGGGTCACAGACTTAGGTGTCCCAGTGTATGTATTCCTTGCACACATTACAATCCAAGCGCGGCCGCCTGAGCTAAACAAGAACCATTCAGGAAGGAGCAATGGGCTCACACTCAGCGGGTGCTAGTTGTGCACACAGGCTTGATCCTGACCCAGATGGCCTTGGATTTGGGCTGACTTCACAATAGCGAAACTGCTAAAGAAGAAGTCAGGCACAACACACCCGAACCCTCCTGCTTTAGTCACAAAAATGGAATAAACCATCAGAGCGCATTCCCCGAAACCCTTAGAACCCTCCACGTTCGCACTTAGGAACCGTTGTTCAAGAACCAGTCAGTGGGCTCAGCATCCAACCAACCCCGTTCCAGGGAAGGGGCCCACAATCTAAGACCCGGATGCTTTCTGCCTGCCCGGGCACAGACACGTGCTGCTAGCAGTAGCAGCGACAAGCAAACGATGTGGTATGTGCGCTCTTAATCTCTATTTTAATGTCTCCAACAATCTAGTGGTTAATTAGCAATTTGCTGCCCACCAATATGCAAATGAATGACAAGCATTGGCCCTCTGCATCTGTAATTATTTTGCTGATTTACAAGCCACTTTCCTCTCTGTGTAGATTTTTCTGTGTGCGTGTGCATTATGCATCAGGGATTTCATTATTTTTCGAAGCATACTCTGCGCATTTTTATGCTTTGATACTTTCAGGCTTCAGTAATTACAGTATTTTGGAAATATACATGCATTTTCTTCCCTGAAACTCCGAATGCATTTATCAGGGAGTCTTTTCTTTTGTAAAGAATAGAGAGTAAGATTTATCAAACGGCTGAAATCCAGATAGCAGGGAGAGCGCGCAGGATTGAAAGATACACATTTCTGCTGCTGCCAAATTCTTCCCTGGAATCGGAGGAGTCTTGTAATATTTGATTTTCTGCCAAGCAGCTCTGGCGAGCCCAGCCCTGATCCACGTTTATCCATCTGCCTACTTTGGAGCCGGGTGCTTTACGATTTGGCGGCGTAAACGCTTCCCGTTTTTGCCAGGGCACTAAGAAAGGCTCTCATGTTAAATTAACTCAATTAATAAATGGAGACACATTAAGCAATCAATTTTGTCAGCCTATCTCCCCAGCATTATGTATGGCTGGCTGTAATCACAAGATAAATGCAATGTGCTGATCTATGGTAATGTTCAATAATACATTCTCCGCCAGGCTCAATTCATCAGGGAGTTTCGGTAGGGGAGGCATTTGTTATTGGCTGTCTCTGCACCTCAAGGATAACATTTCTGTCCTTTTGATTGGCCGCCTCACTGCTGCAAGATTCTAACGGTCTTATTTTGATGATGAATATGAAGGCGCGCTAAGCTGGGCTGGAGAGGAGTGTCTCTCAGGCTGCGCTCCTTCCACCGCCCCCGGACTCGCAGCTTCCTCCGCGGCTTCCCTCTGCTACCCACCCCCCAAAAGTTGTGATGCTTTTCTTCACCCAGTGCTTTGGGGCTGTGTTAGATCTCATCCACCTCCGGTTCCAGCACTACAAAGCTAAACGGGTTTTCTCCGCTGCCGGGCAACTTGTCTGTGTCGTGAACCCCACGCACAACCTAAAGGTGAGTTGCTCGCTCTTTGATTCGATATTCACGCCGCTCCGGGTCAAGCACTTTCTCCGAAGGAGTCTGCGACCCTCTCCCCCGTGTGTGCATGTAGCACCTTTCAAACGCGCATTCCTTCATTCATTGGAGCGGTGTGGGGCACTTGGAGAGGTTTGCTTTGGCTCTTTCTCGCGCTCTAGGCGCCTTGGTGTTATTAGTGATAGTGTTTTGTTTCCGTGCCGGGCAAGAACTGGAGTGATAGCCTAGTTTCTTTTCCTCAAGCTTGCAGTCTAAGAGTGGGGTGGGAGCCAGAAGTGAGGGTGGTGAAGGGAGTAGGGGTGCACCCCGTCTCTCTCCCAAATATATGTGGACAAGTCCTCAGCAGCCACAGTTTGAAAAGTTACCGTCATTGTAGTCTGTTCCCTGTGTTTGTAAAGGCAGTGAAGTGCATGAATTTTGGAAACCCCTTCTGACTGCTGCCAAAGTCGCTTCGGGGCTGAGGAACAGACATGAGGCAGGGATCAGGGACCCGGGAGTTGGCTAGGTGCTCCTTCTGCAAAGTGTTTGTCCTTGTCCTCAGACTGGGCAAGTGCATGTGTGTGTGTGGGAAGGGGGGGTGTGGAGGAGCTTACCCTGCCTCCTTCTGGAGCCGTGCCCCTTCACCTGAGGAAAGAGGAGGAGGGGTTGGCTTCAGCTGTGTAATAATGAAACCATCTCGAAGCTGCTGTTGCCTGACTCACCACAGGCGGCTGCTGTGCCATGTAGCCTGTGGATGCTGAGCCTAGCGTCTGGCGCCACCTCTGTGTTTGCGCCTTCGGGTCAATGACCTTTAAGGGAACAGCCAAAATATGGGATCTGGGAGGACCGCTGCACAGCACAGTCCAGACTGATGGGGGACCAAAGGAAGAGGCATTGCCTCGGAGTGGTGAGGAAGACAGGAAGGCAGTGGGGCTGGAGGGGCCAGTGGGAGGGCACAGCTGAACTCACCAAATGGGGAACTTCCAGGTACCTTGGATCTGTCCTGTAATAATAGACTCATTGGGAGTTGCTCTCCTGTCCTTACTTCACCCGAAGGCTCAGTGACAGGGGAAGGGCATGTCTGCAGTTCCAGAACAATCTCTGTAAGGCTAGATCTGTCCACCTTACCACTACTGCTGGGCTCAGGGAGTGTGTGGCTTGTTGCTCATCACTCTGTAAACTCCTACTAGTCAGACTCTCCTCAGCGGGAGCCCAGGTCAGCACTGATGGGCCCTCCCACGGGGTTTCCTGGAAGTCCCTGAGGCCATATGCCAAGAAGAGTCCTGGTAGAGGGACTGTGGACTGCTCCGGGCCGCCATGGTTCACCCATCCTGGGAACCGGCTTTCTGAGGTGCCCAAGCTTGTGACTAACGCTCTGTATTCAAGCACCAGATCTCTTTCTTTCTCTCCCTCAATCTCTCTCCTCCCTCATTCCACTATTTCTTTTTTACTTCATGGCTTAGTTTTATAAATGAGAATTCACCACCAGTCATTCTTGGCAAAGCAAGAGTATGGTATACATATTAAAATATGATTCTGAATTCCATTTTATGGCCACTTTGGAGACTGCATTCCTACTTCCATTATTTTGTCACTTTATATTAGTTTGTTCCCTGTGGCAAGAAATTTTGTGTACTCCTGTTTTGCATTTTAATACCTTTAAGCATCGTATATTTCTGAAGTTTGGATGTATACTGCTCACTGCTGGAGCTGATGAAGAGGGGAGCTAGGTGAGCTAAGGTGTTGGTGGGGGCGGGGGGAAACGGTCTCTGTATATTTTCTGTGATGATTCACTGGACCTCCACATGTAGTCCTGCTGTCCTGACCCAGCAGTCCAGAGTCAGGGTTGTCCAGAGTGTGACCAGCTGGGTGACCTGAAGCAACTCTGTCAGCCTTTCCTTCCTCCCCTCCAAAATGGGTATAAGAATATCTGTCCTGCCTCCTGCACGGCTTTGTGAGGCTGGAAAGATATACGCGAGGTGGATGTGCTTTATTAACACTCTCTTCCAAACAAAAAAGTATGCTATTGCAGTGTTTTGTAGAGTTCCATTGTGGTTGTTAGCTGCTGTTGAGTTGGTCTCCGACTCATGGCTACCCCATGCATAATGGAACAAACCGCTGACTGGTCCTGTGTCATCCTCATGATCAGTTGCAGGTTGGACTGTTTTGAACTACAGGATTTTCACTGACTGATTTTTCGGAAGGATCACGAGGCCTTTCTTCCTAGTCCATCTTAGTCTAGCGGCTCTGCTGAACCCTGTTTAGCACTGTAGCAACATGCAAGCCTCCACCGACAGACAGTTGGTGGCTGCACTTGGGGTGCATTGGCTGGAATTGAACCTGGGGCTTGAACCCGGGTCTTCCTCATGGAAGGCAAGAATTCTACCACTGAGCCACCACTGCCTGCCCCAGAGTTCCACTGGGAACTTCAAAAGTTGCCACTTGAAGCCTTTAGCCAACTTAGTCATCATATAAGCAGTAACATAAAAATAGGTGACATACGCTTTGAGAGGCTATTTTCCATGCCTCACTTTTTCACATACACTCTCATTTGGCTTTCCATTTCCATTAAAAAAAAAAAACACTTAGACATTTTGCTCAGACAAGCGTCACTGCAGGTAAACAAAGCTGAGAGCTGCTGATGCTACCAGGGTGTGCTGCCTGGCATGCAGAGATTCACAGAGGGCTATGCTGGACAGGGAGAGGCCCCTGCAGCCCAGGCCACCTCTGTGGAGGTTTCTACAGGCACCAGGTGCTCATCTGGGGTCCAGCTGGCCCATCAGGTAAGTTTTACCTGCTTCTCAGACCTGAGAATTAACAGCCATTTGCAGAGCGTTGAAAGCAACAATTCTATAGAAGAAATGCTGCCCCGTCCTTTATATTAATAGGTGCACAAAACCTTAAAAAAAAAAAAAAAAAAAGAAGAAGAGTGCTCCTTCTAAACATTTATTTCCCTAAACAGACCATGGAAGTATGTCTTGGTTGTAATAAGCTGCAATCCATGTGGGGGGGGGGGGGTCCTTCTTTACTGTGGGGGAAAAAAAGCCGTGGAAGTGTTAACCAGGAATAGCTATTGATCTGTGGCGCTTTCCCACACTTCGTATGACAGGCGGGTACACGAAACGGTGACCAAGACAGACAGCAACCTTGCTTTCAATTTCCTGAGTTGCAAGTAGCTACAAGGAGGGGCTGGAGAGCCTGTGTTTCTTTCTTTCTTTCTTTTTGTGGAAGGTTTTTTGCACTTTGTCCTTTCCGGGGCATTCCTGAAAACCCCAATAGCATTTTAGGACCTGAGGCAAGTGCTGAGTTATAATCAAAATTCACTTACTGAGTAGAGAAAATCGTGTATTTACTATGCTTCTATAGGTCACCTTCATTCTCATTACAGTGATTACTCAGTAACCTGGAATTCCTTCAGGCAAGCAGACACCTTTCTTTCTAAGTGAAAGGAGAAAGCCTTCCCGGCATCACACACTCTCAGGTTAAAGCCATTCCACTCATTAAGCCCACCCCTTGTTAAAAGGGGTGCAGAGCAGAGGGCTCCTCCATGAAGTGCCTCAGCTTTAAGGAAGCCCTGGGCACAGCAAGAAACCATAGCAGAGCCCTCTGCGTGGAATGCAGATGAGACTGCATTTCCTTGTGTGTCTGTCTGTCTGTCTGTGCCTGAAGACTCCGTTGCACAGTTTTAGGTTCTGAATGATGCCTCCCTTCTCCTTCCTACCCATGGACAGTACGCCATCCAGGAGCCAGTTCTCTGGCTGGCTGCCCTCCCTTCTGCATTCATGGAGGTTACTGAAACAGGGCCAGCAGGCTTCAGGCTGGCCCTGCGGAGGCTCCTGCTCCTGGCCTGATTCAGCACTCCTGTCCCCGAGTCCTTTGCTTGTTTCCAAACCAAGAAAGGCTTTCTCTCCTGGTTCCTCTCCCAGCAGCACTAGCTGCTTCTATAATGCCCTATCCTGGGCAGGCCTGCCTTCTTTGGCCCAGTCTGCAGAGGCGCCTTTAAGGAGTGGATTAGCCACTCCGCCTGGCCAGCCCCTACACCCAGGCCACTCCAGGGAAGGGTCTGCAGCCCCCACCCCTCGGGGTCGGGTCTCAGCACCCCCAAACAGCAGTTGGCTGAGCTGAGGCCGGCGGACTGGCTTCTCCTCTTAACCACAACCCTCCACAAACAAGTTCCTGAAAGAGGACTAGCACGTGCTTTCTACAAACTTCCAGAAGGCCCTCACTGATGTCTCCACCAGTGCTGGTGCCACCCCTGGGCCCTAGTGCCCCTCTGTACATCCAGGCCTCAGGGGAAAGCCCCCACCTCTCCCTGGGAGGCTATTAGTACCTCCATCTAGCTGGTCCCGTGATCCCTCGAGCTGTCTCTATTGTAACCCATTAACCTTGGGGTTACAGACAGAAGCGCCCGCACAGACACGCACGCACTGACACGTGGGATGGCAGGGGCAGTCGGGCCAGTGATGCCTCTCTTTAAGTGCCTGACAGACACTAAATCTAAAACTGGGGCACTTCCATATCATTCATTACTCGAAGCTGCCATACACCATTCCTTCTAAAACCAGTCTCTATGGTTAAATGCGTGTCGAGTGATGTGGCAAGAGGGGGAGCTGTCTGCAGGTGGGGGTGGGATCATCAAAGGCGAGGAAAAGAGGAAAGATGGGTGGCGAATCAAACATCATCTCCACGTTTCTGGGAAAACCTTTGGCGATCCCGTGCCACCTGGGGCTTCCACAGTTCTCCTCCAGCACTAACGGAGCTTGACACTGCACAGCAGGCAGCCGAACGGGAGCTGAAGACCTGTTGTTTCTAGAGATTTAGAGAAGGCCTTTGGAGCGTTTGGTGTGCATACCTATTGTAAAGCAGTCAGGCTTCTGACAAGACTCTTAAAAGCTTCTGTGTGGATTACTCAGCTATGGACAGAGCCACCGCTGAGTTATGCTGCTGGTTCCATTCCCAGTCCCTGGAAATTTCACCATCTTCCTTCCTCTGCCCAGTCGGGAGCCATTTTATTGCTCATTAGCACCTTAGAGGCCCTGGGGAAGGCAGAAGGGAAGGGGCCCTGGACTGGTGGTGCTCCCACTATGAGCTTTATTGAAAGGCTCTTCCAGCCCTTTGGTTTTCCTGAATACTGTCCACACTTACCTCTGCAGGCACAGAGCAGTCATGCAGCTTTTCTGGTTAACGGTGATTGCAAATGAGGCTCCGGAGTCACATAACGGGGGAGGCCCAGTGCCCTGAGCAGTAATTTGGTTAGCGGTGTGCTAGTGAATGAGTTGGAGAGGAGGCCAAAGCTGGTGGCTGGGAGGAGGTGAGCCGATTACCTCTGTACTGCATGTACCCAGCAGCCCCAAAGCAAATTTTGTGGAATTCCCTTAACCAGGATCCCTCAAGCTGCAGGGACTGTTAGGGGGAGAATTAGAAAACAGACATTGAAAGTTTTCTTTGAAGTCTGCAGAGAGGTCAGAGTTATTTGGATGGATTCCCTGGGGTAAGCTAGACTGCTTTTTTAGCAATTAACAATAAGAAAAAGAAATTAACTGTCTGTGAAGGTACCTTATCCTTAGCAAAGTCATCTTGACCTGACTGCTCTGCTCTCCAAAGGGGAACAGTGACCTGTTTAGACACTACATGTCACATGGAAGGAGACAACCCGGAGAATGGAGATCTGTCCTTCTGTGGGGTCCTCAGGGAAACTGAGGCCAGAGAGGGGGAGGGACTTTTCCAAAGTCACCTTTTCCAGGGACAGAATTGGGACCAGATGGTAGGTCTTCTGATGCCCAGCCCTGTATCCCTTCCACTGCCCCAGGCTGCCTTCCAATTAGCCCAAGCTACCCAAGCTAAATGTTCCTTGGAGTGCCCGGGTGGTGCAAATGGGTGGTGCGTATGGTTAACGCACTTGATGCTAACAGAAAGGTTGGGGGGTTGAGTCCATCCAGAGGTGCCTCAGAAGAAAGGCCTGGTGATCTACCTCTGAAAAATCAGCCATTGAAAACCTACGGAGCACAATTTTACTCTGACACACATGGGATCGTCATGAGTCGGAGTCGACTTGACAGCAGCTGGTTTGGGTTTTTTTGGTTTAAGTGTCCCTTGCTCAAGTGCGTGCTGTAGAAGCAGAAAGATGCAGAAGAAGCTGCCTTTCTTGTACCCCCACCCCTGCCCCAGGCCAGCAGTATGACCACACAGACACCCTACCATCACCCGCCCCCCGGCCCACATTGCACCAGCAGATCAGAGCCTCTAAATCACCCTCTTCCCTTACTCTCCCCACCCCTCCATACATGCTCTTTTCTTCTTGAGGGTCTTTAAAAAAAGAATACAGTTAATATGAATGCACACACATCACATGTTAAAAATCAAATGGTAAAGAAGTCCACAACTAAAAGCATAGAGCTTTATATGCTGCCCTTGGTGCATATTTTATAACTATGAGATCGACACAGGGAGAAGCGACAGGGTGTAGGCACAGAGCATGGGCTTCAGGGGAGTCAGCCTGAGTTCAAATCTAGACTGTGCCACGTACTGATGGTGACCTTCAACAAGTGATTCATCCTCTTAGAGGCTCCGTCTCCCCATCTATGTTGTCATTGGGTGCCATCAAGTTGATTCCAACTCGTAGTTGACCCTACAGGACAGAGTAGAACTGCCCCATAGGGTTTTCTAGGCTGTAATCTTTATGGGAGCAGACTATCGCATCTTTCTCTGCAGCTGGTGGGTTTGAACCATCAGCATTTCGGTTAGCAGCGAAGTAAGTAACCTTTTCCGCTTCTCAGATGGTTGCAAGAATGAAGCGTGCTCACATGGGCAAAGTGTCTGCCATGGAGTTGAGTCAGTAACTAGCAGCAGTTACTGTTAACAAGCTCGTGAAACCGCAGAAGCCGGTTTCAGCTCCCCACACTCCCCACCCGGCTGTGGGGGGCATGACAAGGGCCAATTAACCAATAAGCAAGGTATGTACGGGCTTACGGTAAGCAGAGTACACATGGGCTTACAGTAAGCAGGGTACGCATGGGCTTACTTGTGTTTACTTATTAATTTGTAGTGCACAAAAAAACAAGTGAAACTGTGCACTACAGATTAGTAAGTAAGCACAAGTGAGCCCGTGTGTACCTTGCTTATTCAGTAATCCACCCCTGGGCAGGGGCTTGCTCTCTTGGCCTTTCTCCCTCTCTGCATGCCTTGTGCTTGCTGTTTCTGGGTATTAGTGATATTAATTAGTGAATCTCCCTTGGCTTTGAAGAGATTTTTGAGTGGAACAACTTCTTGTCTTCTGTGAAAGTTGGGTTTTTCCTCAATGCTTAGTCCAAAGGAGGCATGGAGCGCTGCTTGGGTTCTGAGCTCAGAAGTCCAGTGGAAGAGGGTCTGGGTCTTGGAGGAGACAGGAGGACACGGGAGTCTGTGGTGGCACATGGGCTGAGCAAGCTGGGTCACCGGTCACTCACAGAGCCAGGAGCTGTGCAGATAAACCCCCTTCTCCACCCAGCCTGAAAGCGTGCCCCTCATGCCTTATGTGTGGTGTCTTTTCATTAGCGGCGGCTGGAGTAAGCGCATGGGCAAGTGGCTCTGTGAGGGGCATCTCATTCAAAGGGCGTGTATCTGGAGGCTCAGCAACACTGCTGAGAGGTTCGTCAGGGCGGGTCGAGATAGGTAGGCAGAAGCTGCACGGACCTGTGAGATTTACATTTTCTCTCTGCCCTTCAGTTCATTGTACCTTGAGGAAGTAGCTTCCCTCTGAGTGATGCAGGGAGGAGGATGGGATGATGCTCAGTAGGAGCCGCACCTCTGGAATTGACGGAGAGCGGGACCCCCAGGCTCTGACCTTCCCAAACCAAGAAAAACTTCCTGGGTCCTACTGTCATCAGCCACCACCCATCTATCACTTTGTCGTACTGTGGTGGCTTGCATATTGCTCTGGAGCTGAAAGCTATACCACTGTTATTTCAAATACCAGCAGGGTCACCCATGGTGGACAGGTTTTAGCAGAGCTTCCAAACTAAGACAGACTAGGAAGAAAGGCCTGGCAATCTACTTCCAAAAATTAGCCCATGAACGCCTTATGGATCACCACAGCATATTATCTGATAGCGCGCTGGAAGATGAGCCTCCCAGGTTGGAAGGCACTCAAAATACACAGTGGTTACAACAATGGACTCAGACACAGCAATGATGGTGAAGATGGTGCAGGGCCAGGCAACGTTTTGTTCTGTTGTACGTGGGGCCGCCATGAGTCAGAGCCGTCTAGTAACTAACAACAACAACCACTATCATCCGAGGATTAAAAAGGTATTGAGCTACACCCTAAGCTTGGGTCCCCTGCAGCCAGCCTGAGTGTCTACACACAGCACGCACACACACACACACACACAAATGATGGTACTCTGAGATGCCAACCTGCTTGGACCCTGAGTGGTCTCTGGATAGCAGCGCAAGGTCACAGGATGCAACGCCCTGTGCATGGTGAAACCTGGTGGCCCCTGCAATGTGGAGGAGGAATGGAGAGGAGCAAAACCCTTCTGCCCCACTCACATGTGACGGACCACCCCAGTCCCAGGAGAGAGGTGAGGGGAGAAAGCAGTGTTGGGAAAGAAAGGGAGTAACGTTATAGATGAGGCCTTAGAGTATGGGTTTTGGAGTCAGATCTGGGTTTGAATCTAATGTCATCAATTTCCTTGGCCAATATCTTTGACCTCTCTGAGCCTTCATTTCTTCACCTGCAAAACGGGTGTCATGAAAATTAAACAATATGATGTATGTAAAGGGCTTAGCGCAGTGCCTGGCACAAGTAACTACTTCACAACTAGTTGCCGTCGAGTCGATTCTGACTCATGGTGACCCCAGGTGTGTCAGAGTAGAACTAGGCTCCACACGGTTTTCAATGCCTGATTTTTTGGAAGTAGATCTCCAGGACTTTATTCTGAGACATCTCTGGGTGGACTCGAACCTCTAACCTTTTGGTTAGCAGCCAAGCGCATTAGCCATTTGCACCACTCAGGGACTCTAAGTACCCCAGGGTAACTATTATCGTTATTATGGAGCCCTTTGAGATGTTACCTGATGCACAAGATCTGACTCACTTTTGCTCAACTTGTATGAGTGACCAACTTCTACTCAAACTGGATGTTGGGGGCAAGAGGGAAGGTGAAGATGTAAGGGGATCTGCCTGTTAAGTTACCAAGATGGTGAACCATTGTGTTCAAGGTAAGAGAACCAGAGGGATGTTCTAGTTCAAGGCTCTGGTCTAACAGATGTGGCCCGAAGGGATGAAGTGACTTGCCCGAAGTCACAGCTGATGAGGGACAGAGTTGGGTATGTCACTCAGGGCTCTCATGGCCCTATCCCTGCACACACTGCCAGGGGCAAGGGCTTTGGTTAAGGACTAGAAACAGTTGTGGTGGAGTCAACTCCGACTCCTAGTGACCTCATGTGTGTCAGAGTAGAACTCTGCTCTACAGGGTTTCCAATGGCTGATTTTTTGGAAGTAGATCACTGACTTTTTTTCTGAGGTGCCTCTGGGTAGACTTGAACCTCCAACCTTTTGGTTAGCAGCTGAGCATGTTAACCATTTGCAGCACCCAGGGACTCCTTGATTAAGGACAAAGCCTCTCTAATCTGGCCCCAGTGCAGTGCTGGACACCTTCTTGGGGCCCTTTGTCCTCAGGACCTTGCCAGGTGTAAATCAGTTGGGCAACAGCAGGGCATTAAAGAGGCAAATGTTCCTTGTGTCTCTAGCAAGGGACAGGAAATAGGCTCAAAACGAAGTCACCAAAGCCATGCAGCCATAACCCCAGACTTTCAGATAGCAGGGTGGCTCAAGTTCTGCCACAAAAGGCTACGTTTTCATCTTGACCGTGGGCTCGGGATGAAAGCACCATCAGAAAACAGATCTGAAACCCACCTAATGTTTTTAGTGGGAGAACAGGGTCCTTGTGGATAATTTAGAATTGTGGTTTAACTGGAAACGTCAGTTTTCCTTGCAAGATGCTGTATCTCTTAATAATTTCTTGGTCCTTTAATGTATTTTTAATCACGAACCTGTGATTAGCGGAGAGCCACGTGCTTCAGGGCTGCCTCCAGCTGCGGCACCGGGAACTCCAGCAACGAGAGAGTAGAAGGGACAGGGCTGGCCCCTGCTTAGAGCTGACCCCAGAGAAGAAAACAGGAGTTTGTCTTCTATGGCTGAGAAGGTCCACTGCAGACTGTGCTTGGAGAGGGAAGATCGAGTTAGCTTGGTGGATGGAACCAAATTCAGATCAATAACACCAATTTTATAAAAGGCCAGCCAGCAAGTCTAGCTTACTTGCCCAGCTTTGTAACCAGACACTATGGCACCTCAGCGTTAACTCTGCAGACTTGGCCAAGGATTTGCCAAGAAGTCCTAGGCAAGCATCCACTCGGAACCTTGGGCTTCCAGCCTGTAAATTGGGAGTGGAGTCCTTGGGTGGTACAAACAGTTAATCTGTTTAGCTGCCATCTGAAAGGTTGGTGGTTCGAGTCCACCCAGAGGCACCTTGGAAAGAAGGCCTGGCAATCTACTTCTGAAAAATCAGCCATTGAAAACCCTATGGAGCACAGTTCTACTCTGACACACATGGGGGTCACCATGGGTTGGAATGGACTCCATGGCAACTGGACTGGTTTTAACTGGGATATATTGTGGCGTTGTACCAGCCAAAGCTAGCTACATGTCCTGAAACCCTCAGACAATAATTTTCTACTGTGTCAGTTATGCACACAGCAATAACAGTAATGAGAATTACAACCACAAACAGCTAACATTTATGGAAGGCATGCTCTGTCCAGGAACTGTGTTAAATGCTTATGCATTTAATTCCCACAGGGAAGTAGTATATTATTATCATTCTCCACTATATAGAATACGAAAACTGAAAGAGGTTAATAAGCTTGCTCAAAGTCACACAGCTCTTTGTTCAGGCCCCTTTAAAATAAAACATTTCTTAAAAATCCTGTGCTTGTAAGCCTTCTTGATATGTTTTTCTTAGTGTTCTTCTTTCACAATGAACAACTGAGCCAACTTGCTCAGCCATGGGACTGATACTGAGCATATTCTATTTCATTTAAAAATGCAGAGCTGGGATCCTGTCTTATCCATCCTTGTATGTTTATACATCAAATGCACACACGAATGCTCCAGCTCTTGGTGGTCAGTCCTGGGAGGCATTCTCTATGCTTCCCGGTGGAACTGAGCCCTGTGACCTACAGCTGTAACTTTGCTCCCTTCCTCCCGCTTCCTGTTATCACCTCCCAAGTAAACAACTGCATGCAAGCTCATATCTCAGGCCCTACTTTTGGGGAACCCAAATGAAGGCTTTATGTGTGGGTATAATTTTTTATTAGCAAATATTTATTGTAGGAGCCATGGTGGCGCAATGGTTAAGTGCTTGGCTACTAACCAAAAGGCTGACTGTTGGAACTCGTGCAGTGGCTCCATGGGAGAAAGAACTGGTGATCTGTTCCCATAAAGATTACAGCCTGGAAAACCCTATGGGGAAGTTCTAGACTGTCACATGGGGTCTGTATGTGTCAGAATTGACTCGATGGCACCTAACAACAACATTTATTGAGCACTTCCACCACGTGTCTCCCAGTTTGTTGTGCTGTGGTGGCTTGCATGTTGCTCTGATACTGGAAGCTATGCCACCAGTATTTCAAATACAAGCAGGGTCACCCATGGTGGACAGGTTTCAGTGAACCTTCCAGACTAAGAGAGACAAGGAAGAAAGGCCTGGTGATCTACTTCCAAAAATCAATGAAAACCCTAGTGATCACAACAGGATATTGTCTAACTGTCTTGCTTTGGAAGTGTTATCAAGAGGGATCAATTGCTGGAGGAGGACATTATGTTTGGTGAAGTAGAGGGCCAGCAAGGGAGTGGGAGACCCTTGGTGAGATCAATTGGCACCATAGCAGCAGTGGGAGACTTGAACATGCTGGTGATCCTGAGGATGATACAGGACTGGGCAGCGTTTCATTCTGTTATACATAAGGTTGCTGTAAGTCAGAGCCAACTCGACAGCATCTATTTGTCACTGAGCACTTGCTAAGTGCCAAGCACTGTGCTAAGTGATTGTGATGGTTAAGGATGTGTGTCACCTTGGCTGGGCCATGATTCTCAGTGGTTTGGCAGTTATGATGTAGTTTGGCAGTTACATAATGATGCAATCACCTCCATGATGATATCTGATATAACGTAATCATCTGTATGATGAGATCTACTATGAGCAGACAATCAGTTGAAAGGGAGTTCCTTGGGGATGTGGCCTGCATCCAATATATATGGACTTTCTGGCAAAACTCGCTGGCTTTTGCTCTCTCTGAATCCTGCATGTGGCTCATCCTCATCTGACCTCCAGTTCTTGGGACTTAAGCCAGCAGCTTGCTAACCTTGGGTTCGTCAGCCCTGGCAGCTACATGAGTCAGGAGAAGCCTCCAACCTGACGCCTGACCCATGGACTTGGGACTTTCCAGCCTCTACAACACATGAGCCATTTCCTTGATATAAATCACCCTCCCCCCGCACTCCTGTCTCTCTCTCTCTCTCGTATATATATATATATATATATATATATATATATATATATATATATGTATACACACACACAAATATGTCACTGGTTTTGCTTCTCTAGAGAACTCAGCCCAAGACAGTGATTTAGGTAAATTATCTTTTTAAAAAAAAATCCTCAAAACAATGCCATATGTCTATTCCCTACTTACAAATGAGGAAGCTGAAGCACAGAGAGATAAAGTAACTTATTCAAGGATGCCTCTTGTGAGTGATAGAGCTTCTTAGCTCATGCTTTTAGCCTCTATGTTAGGCTGTCTCTTCCCTCCGATCACAGAATTGGTTATCTGGAAACTTCTCCAAAGGACCAAAGAGGCCAGCCCTCTAAATTCAGGCTCAATAAAAATTATGATCTTCATGAAATACTTCAGGGGAGTATATGTAACAATTTTACCTAAATGCCCAATTCAAAATTATCCCGCAGAAAAGGAAGTTGGTACACGGTGACCATTTTTTTAAAAAATGGGTTACCTGGTTTGACAGGTGGACAGAATGTCTGAAACTAGAGCTGACCCCCAAATCTGAGACATACGATTTTCTTGTCAATATCTGACTTTCTTATCAGTGCCAATGGGAGCCAGTTGACTACCTCATAAATCCAAAACACTGTTTAAGTAATAGGATAGCATTAAATAGGCTGCTTTTTGTCTGGAAAAAAGAAAGAAACCTTTTTATACAAAAGCAAAATATCCTTTAAGAGATTGTAGCTTTTACTATGGAACAACTGTTCTCTAAGAGATCTACAGGCCTTTGAAATTTCCTGTCTCATTAGTAGCCTTACTGTAGCACTAAATTTATTTTTTTCTAAAATCAAAAAGGAACAAAATTTTTTTCCTCTTTTTTTTATTTTATTGTTGTATTTTAAGTGAAACTTTACAATTCAAGTTATTCTCTCATACAAAAATGTATACATACATTGTTATGTGACCCTAATTGCTCTCCCTATACTGTGACAGCACACTCCTTCTTAAGATAACTAAGGTCATCTAGTGCTGCTGTAACAGAAATGCCACAAGTGGATGGCTTTTAACAAAGAGAAGTTTATTCTCTCACAGTCCAGTAGACTACAAGTCCGAATTCAGGGAATCAGTTCCAGGAGAAGACCCCCTCTCTCTGTCGGCCCTGGAGGAAGGTCCTAGTGATACATCAGTCTTTCCTTGGTCTGGAAGCCTCTCAGCATAGGAACCTCAGGTCCAAGGACACACTCTGCTCCCGGCACTGCTTTCTTGGTGATATGAGGTTCGATGTGTCTCTGCTTGCTTCTCTCTTTTATATCTCAAAAGAGATTGGCTTAAGACACTATCTAATCTTGTAAACCTCATCAGTATAACTGCCGTTAATCCATCTTATTAGATCATAGTGATTGAGTTTACAACACATAAGGAAATCACATCAGATTACAGAATGGTACACAATCATACAATACTGGGACTCATAACCTGGTCAAGTTGACAGATATTTTGGGGGGACACAATTCAATCCATGACACTCCTCCTTTCCACCCCTGATTTCTGGTGTCCTTTCAACCAGCTCCTGACCCTCTCTGTCTTCTCATCTCACCTCTGGACAGGAGCTGCCCATTTAGTTTCATGTATCTACTTGAGCTAAGAAGCACACTCTTCACGAGTATCATTTTATGTCCTATAGTCCAGTCTAATCTTTGTCTGGAGAGTTGGCCTTGGGAATGGTTTTAGTGTTGGGTTGGCAGAGAGTCTGGGGGCCATGCTTTCTGGGGTTTCTCCAGTCTCAGTCAGACTACTAATCTGGTCTTTTTACTAGAGTTTGAATTCTGCACTCCACTTTTCTCCTGCTCCATCCGGGACTCTCTGCTGTGTTCCCTGTCATGGCGGTCATTGGTGGTAGCCGGGCACCATCTAGTTTTTCTGGTCTCAGGGTGATGCAGTCTCTGGTTTATGTGGCCCTGTCTGCCTCTTGGGCTAACACTTTCCTTGTGACTTTGGTGTTCTTCATTCTCCTTTATGCCAGGTGGGTTGGGACCAATTGATTCATCTTAGATGGCTGCTCCCTAGCTTTTAAGACCCCAGATGCCACTCACCAAAGTAGGATGCAGAACATTTGAGGAATAAAATTTTAATGACTGCTTTATACCTAATTTACCTCAGCCCCTACCTGATTTCACTTGTCCTTTACCTTGATTTATGGAAAGCCTTTCCCGAACAACCTTCAGAAGGAGCCCTGGTGGCATAAGGGTAAAGTGCTCAGCAGTTAACTGAAAGTTGGCAGTTTAAACCCACCCAGCATCTCCACTGGAGAAAGACCTGGTGATCTGATTCTGTAAAGATTATAGGCAAGAAAACCCTATATGGCAGTTCTTCTCTGTCACATGGAATTGCTATGAGTCAGAATTGACTTGATGGCACTCAACAACAACACCTTCAAACATTTTCTCTTTCCAAAGTGGTGGTGGGAAGAACGAGGAGGGAGGTATCAGGTGAGAGGTGAGCTTCTCTGTGGGAAGCGCAGTGATGTTTGAGAGCTGTGCCTCTACTGCGGAAGCTGGAGAAATGAGGGCGGCATTTATACTGATGTTAGACCAGAGGGTGGGAGGAAAACATTCAGCCTGGAGTCATGATGGGAAATCATCAAAATCAGCCAACCACCCAAACTGCCCTGACACCTGGGAAAACTCACAAAAGACTGCAGAAGGCTCACAGGGGACTGAAGTGATGGGAATTAAAAGGAAATCTGTGAGAGATAAATGGAGAAACAAAATGTGATATATCCATACAGTGGAATACTGTTCAGCCATGAAGAGAAATGAAGTCCTGATAAATGCACCAACATGGATAAACCTTGAACACAATATGCTGAGTGAAGTAAGTCAGACACAAAAGGACAAACATCATATGATCCCACCTGTATGAAATATCTAGACCAGGCAAAAGAAGAATAAAGACAAATGTTTATTACTGGTTACCAGGAACTGGGGGAGGGGAGAATGAAGAGTTACTGCTTAAGTGGTACCAGTTTCTGTTTGTTGGTGGTGGTAGCTGCTGTTGAGTCGCCCCCAGTGACCCCGTGCACAACTGAATGAAACACTGCCTGGTCCTGAGCCATCCTCATGATGGTTTGAGGACTGGACCGTTGTGATCCATAAAGTTTTCATTGCTGATTTTCAGAAGCAGACCACCAGACCTTTCTTCCTAGCCTATCGTAGTCGGAAAGCTCCGCTGAAACCTGTTCAGCATCATAGCTACACGCAAGTCTCCACTGACAGACAGGTGGTGGCTGCACATGAGGTGCATGGGCCAGGAATCGAAACTTGTCTCCCACACGGAAGATGAGAATTCTACCACTGAACCACCAATGCCCTCATGAGTTTCTGTTTAAGGAGATGAAAAACATTTGGAAATGTATAGTGGTGATGGTTGCAAAACATGGTGAGTATAATTAATGTCAAGGAATTGTACACTTAAAAATGGGTTAAAACGGCAAATATTTTGTTATATAAATTTTACCAAAAAAATTTTTTTAAGTTTTTTAAAAGAGAAAATCCGTGAGGTAAGAGCCTCAGACATGAGTGCTGTGCCATTGCTACCATTCTCGGCCCCCCATGGTACCTGCTTGTCACAGCATCCCCCAGGGTGATGGCATGGCAGCAACGCAGGGCACAGGCACCACAGGGGCGGCACTGTCCTCTGCCGTCCAAGTGCCTGAAAAGGAGGGCTGATGAGTGCATCAAGAAACTGCTTCCTTGAAGCCGAGGTGATACATCTGTTTATGGTAATTAAATAAATGTCGGTAGCACCGTTCTCAGCGTGCATAGTGAAGCAAGTGCCATAAACCCAATGCTTTCCAAGAATTGGAGAGAAATTAGAAACCAGAAGGAGCGCTCCCAGGCACTTGCCATCCATTTCTTCAAAATACTTGGTCCAGGAGGTTTACTCAGAATGGAGAGGCTAAGCTTTGGTTTGCAGTTCTGGCTCAGTTCACGGTGTGCTCTTGAACACGTCATTTAACATTGGCTTCTCCATCTGTCCGATGGGAAGGTAACACAGCCCCCCCACCCCCCGCCTCCCTCCAATGTGACCTTATGTGCAGAGATGGGTTTTTTCCATTGACTTTTTAAGATAGTGCCTCTTTTCAAAAGGGGGTTGAGAGCAATTGACAACAAATGATAGCATGGTAACAAAAAAAAAAAAAAAAGAAGGAAATAAAATGGAAAATGAAAGTAGGCTAACTATAAGAGCTTACCCATTCATTGTGGATAACAGAAATTTAGTAGCAAAGTGAGATTCCACAGATGCCTTTTAAGTACCTCCAAATCTACTGAAGAGCCCCTGTGTGGTGCAAACAGTTAACGTGCTCGGCTGCTAACCGAAAGGCTGGGGGTTGGAATCCACCCAGAGGTGCCTTAGGAGAAAGACCTGGAAATCTACTGCTGAAAAATCAGCCATTGAAAATCCTATGGGGGGCGGGGCCAAGATGGCAGAGTAGTCAGACGTTCAGGTGGACCCTATTACAACAAATACCCGAAAAAACAAGTGATTTGATTATATAAGACAATCTAGGAGTCCTGAATATCAAAGGCAGAGTTCAGGAACCAGACTGAGTGGCAGGGAGAGGGAGAGACGGTTCAGAAGCAGTGAGGAGTTGCCAGACCTGACCCAGCCAGAGCCTGAGCTCTGCAGGCCTGCTCAGCTTGGGGGTGAGCAGTGAGGCATGCAAGCAGCCGTGCTTGGGAGGTGCGTTTTCCATACGGGGGAGACCCAGAGCCAGAGAGTCTACACGGCCACCAAGAACCAGTGTGAAGCAGCCCTCCACGAAAGATAGGTACTTGCATATGGCTTACAGTGCGGATCAAAAACACTCCCCTTAGGGAAAAATCTCTCTCCCATTTACCTCCCCGATCCCTGCTCTGCACAGGGTCCTGGACCGGCTTCAGCAATTGCTGAGTCCCCTGCCCTGGAAGTAGGATCCGTCACACACCTGGAGTCATTCTCCCTGCCTTGAAGAGTAAAAAAATTAACAAACGGGGAAAAAATAAGCTGCCGGCTGCCCTAAGCCAGGAACCCAGGGTAGGCACAGCTCCTTTGCCTAGGCACAGGCATAAAGGATCCATGGACTTTGAGTGCTTTTCCCTCTGTATAGACTTGTGTGGGCCCATCTCAACAGCATAGGCCCTCACTACTGCAGTACAACAGGGTATATACTGGAAGTCTGACTTCAACCGTTTCAACTGTAAAGTGGCAGGTTCTTGACATTTGACACTGCTCTGTCCATTAAGCAGGGTCTTCACCTACCCACATCAGGGGCCTGAGGACTGGTGGCTCCACCCACACCACCTAGCAACCTGAGATAGGGGCCCATGAATAACAGGTGCCCCAAGTACTTACAGCCAACAGCATTAGGTGCTCATAGTTCGGCTGCAAAACCCACCCACCTATGCACTCTAGGGAACAGGGTCACGCCTTCCTCCTGGACACTTGGGGACAGCCATTAGCCCCCTGCCTTGCTCAGAGTGTGTCCCCCTGCTGCAGCCAGATGCCTGTGCCTACACCAATCACCCATGCCTGTCTAGGACTGTAAGTGAGAGCCTACACCACACACTTGGTAGCTATCTACCTGGGCACCTGAGCTGAATCCATACAGGAGGAGTGGGTGGACTCCTAGGCTCACATATCTAGTAACAGATATAACCACCTGATGACAGGACAGTAGCGCTTCAAAGGTGCCAATAACCAAAGTAGCTCATATAAGCAGCCTATTTGGATACATCAAAACAAAACAAGAAGCTAGCACACAGTAAGTAAACATAAAATAAATAAATATAATAACTTATTGATGGCTCAGAGACAATAGTCAATATCAAATCACATAAAGAGGCAATCCATGATGGCTTCAGCAAGCTCCCAAAATAAAGAATCCAGAAATTTTCCAGAGGAGGAAAATTTATTGGAATGACCTGAGGCAGAATACAAAAGGTTAATATACAGAAGTCTTCAAGAAATTAGGAAGGAAATTAACCAAATCACAGAACATGCAATAGAGGAAATTAAAAAGATTAGAGAAGAGCATAATGACAAATTTAACAGGCTATAAGAATCCATAGAGAGACAGCAATCAGAAATCCAGAAGATTAACAATAAAATTTCAGAATTAGACAACTCAATAGAAACTCATAGGAGCAGAATTGAGGCAATGAAAGTCAGAATTAGTGAGATTGAAGATAAAGCACTTGACACCAACTTATTTGAGGAAAAAATCAGATAAAAGGATTTAAAAAAATGAAGAAACCCTAAGAATTACGTAGGACTCTATCAAGAGGAATAACCTAGGAGTGACTGGAGTACCAGACCGGGGGGGGGGGGGGGGGGGTCAGAAAATACAGAGATAATTGTTGAAGATTTGTTGGCAGAAAACTTTCTTGATATCATGAAAGATGACAAGATATCTATCCAAGATGCTCATTGAACCTCACCAAAGGTAGATCCCCCCAAAAAGTCACCAAGACATATTATAATCAAACTTGCCAAAACCAAAGATAAAGAGAGAATTTTAAGAGTGGCTAGGGATGAATGAAAAATCATCTACAAGGTAGAGTCAATAAGAATAAGCTCAGACTACTTAGCAGAAACCATGAAGGCAAGAAGGCAATAGGATGACATATATAAAGCCTTGAAGGAAAAAAACTGCCAGCTAAGAATTATATATCCGGCAAAACTGTCTCTCAAACATGATGGAGAAATTAGGGCATTTCCAGATAAACATAAGTTTAGGGAATTTGCAAAAACCAAACCAAAATTACAAGCAATAGTAAAGGGAGTTCTCCGGTTAGAAAATCAGTAACATCAGATACAACCCAAGACTAGAACATAGGACAGAGCAACCAGATATCAACCCAGATAGGGAAGTCATAAAAGTAAATCAGAGCTAAAACACTGAAAATAGGGAAACAGATGTCAATATGTAAAATACAACAACATTAAAATAAAAAAGAGGGACTTAAAAAATGTAGACATAGATTTTTTTATATGGAGAGGAAGTCAAGGTGATATAAAGAAATAAAAGACTGACATAAACTTAAAAAATAGGGGTAAATAGTAAGGTAACCCCAAAGGAAACTAACAATCCTACAAGTCAAAAAAAAAAAAAAAAAAAAAACCTAGAAAAATATAAAGACTCAGCAAACATAAAATTAACAACAATGAAAATACATTAAAAAAAAGACTTAGCACAGAAAATTAAGTGGAACAAAGAAACTGTGAACAACACATAAAAACAGACTTCAAAAGGACAACACTAAACTCACATCTATCCGTAATTATGCTGAATGTAAGTGGACTAAATACACCAATAAAGAGACAGAGAGTGGCAGATTGAATAAAAAATATGATCCTTCTATATGCTGCCTACAAGAGACACACCTTAGACTTAAAGACACAAACAAACTAAAACTCAAAGGATGGAAAAAATATACCAAGCAAACAACACTCAAAAAAGAGCAGGAGTGGCAATATTAATCTCAGACAAAATAGCCTTTAAAGTAAAATCCACCACAAAGGATAAGGAAGGACACTATATAATGACGAAAGGATCAATACACCAGGAGGACATAACTAGAATAAATGTTTATACACCCAAAGACAGGGGTCCAAAATACATAAAACAAACTCTAACAGCACTGAAAAGAGAGAGAGCTCCACAATAGTAGTAGGAGACTTCAACACACCAGTTTCAGTAAAGGACAGAACATCCAGAAAGAAGCTCAACAAAGACACAGAAGAGCTAAATGCTACAATCAACCAACTTGATCTCATAGACATATACCAAACACTCCACCCAACAGCAGCCAAGTATACTTTCTTTTCCAACACACATGGCACATTCTCCAGAATAGACCACGTATTAGGCCGTAAAGCAAGCCTTAACAAAATCCAAAGCACTGAAATATTACAAAGCATCTTTTCTGACCATAAAGCCATAAAAGTAGAAATAAACAACAGAAAATCCAAGGAAAAAAAAATCAAACACATGGAAAGTGAACAACACCTTGCTCAAAAACTACTGGGTTATAGAAGAAATTAAGGATGGAATAAAGAAATTCATAGCATCAAGTGAGAATGAAAACACATCCTACCAGAACCTTTGGGACCCAGCAAAAACAATGCTCAGAGGTCAGTTTATAGCAATAAATGCACACATCCAAAAAGAAGAAAGGGCAATAATCAAAACCTTAACTGTACAACTGCAACAAGTAGAAAGAAAGCAGCAAAAGAAGGCCTCAAGTGCCAGAAGAAAGGAAATAATAAGAATTAGAACAGAATTACATGAAATAGAGAATAGAAAAACGACTGAAAGAGTTAACAAGACCAAAAGCTGGTTCTCTGAAAAGATCAACAAAATTGATAAACCATTGGCCAAAGTGACAAAAGAAAAACAGAAGAGGAAGCAGATAACCCGTATAAGAAATGAGATGCGTGATATCACAACAGACCCAACTGAAATTAAAAGAATCATAACAGAATACTATGAAAAATTGTACTCTTAACAAATTTGAAAACCTAGAGGAAATGGACAAATTTCTAGAAACCCACTACCTACCTAAACTAACACAAACAGAGGTAGAACAACTAAATAAACCCATAACAAAAGAAGAGATTGAAAAGGCAATTAAAAAACTCCCAACAAAAAAAAAAGCCCTGGCCTGGTTGGCTTCACTAGAAAATTCTACAAACTTCCAGAGAAGAGGTAACACCGCTACTATTAAAGGTATTTCAGGGCATAGAAAAGGAAGGAACACTCCCAAACTCATTCTATGAAGCCAGCATAACCCTGATACCAAAACCAGGTAAAGACACCACAAAAAAAGAAAATTACAGACCAATATCCCTTATGAACATTGACGCAAAAATCCTCAACAAAATCCTAGCCAATAGAATTCAGCAAAATATCAAAAGAATAATTCATCATGATCAAGTGGGATTTGTACAGGTATGCAGGGATAGTTCATTAGAAAAACAATCAATGTAATCCATCACATAAATAAAACAAAAGAACCACATGATCTTATCAATCGATGCAGAAAAGGCATTTGACAAAGCCCAACACCCATTCATGATAAAAACTCTCAACAAAATAGGAATAGAAGGGAAATTCCTCAAAATAATTAAGGGCATTTATACAAAGCCAACAGCCAACATCATCCTAAATGGGGAGACTTTGAAAGCATTCCCCGTGAGAACGTGAACAGACAATGGTGCCCTTTATCACCACTCTTATTCAACATCGTGCTGGAGGTCCTAGCCAGAACAATTAGGCTAGAAAAAGAAATAAAGTGTGTCCAAATTGGTAGGGAAGAAGTCAAAGTATGTCTATTTGCAGATGATATGATCTTATACACAGAAAACCCCAAAGAATCCGGAAGAAAACTACTGGAACTAATAGAAGATTTCAGCAAAGTTTGAGGATACAAGATAAACATAGAAAAATCAGGTGGATTCCTTTACACCAACAAAGAGAACCTCTAAGAGGAAATCACCAAATCCATACCATTTCCAATAGCCCCCAAGAAGGTAAAATACTTAGGAATAAATCTAACCGGAGATGTAAAACATCTATACGAGGAAAACCACAAGACACTACTGCAAGAATCCAAAAGAGACCTGCATAAGTGGAAAACATACCTTGCTCATGGATAGGTAGACTCAACATAGTGAAAATGTCAGTTCTACCCAAAGTGACCTACAGATACAATGAAATGCCGATCCAGATTCCACCAACATTTTTTAATGAGATGGAGAAACAAATGACCAGCTTCATATGGAAAGGGAAGAGGCCCCGACTAAGTAAAGCATTACTGAAGAAGAAGAACAAAGGGGGAGGCCTCACACTACCTGATTTTAGAAACTATTATACCACCACGGTAGTCAAAACAGCCTGGTACTGGTACAACAACAAATACATAGAGCAACTGAACAGAGTTGAGAATTCAGATATAAATTCATCCACCTATAAGCAGCTGATATTTGACAAAGGCCCAAAGTCCATTAATTGGGGAAAAGACAGTCTCTTTAACAAAAGATGCTGGCATAACTGGATATCCATCTGCAAAAAACTGAAACAAGACCCATACCTCACACCATGCACAAAAACTAACTCAAAATGGATCAAAGACTTAAATATAAAATCGAAAATGATAAAGATCATAGAAGAAAAAATAAGGACAATGCTAGGAGCCCTAATACATGGTATAAACACAATATGAACCATCAGTAACAATGCACACGCACTAGAAGAGAGACTAGATAACTGGGAGCTCCTGAACATCCAACACTTATGCTCATCAAAAGACTTCACCAGAAGAGTCAAAAGACAACCTACAGACTGGGAAAAAACTTTTGGCCACGACAAATCCGATTGGCGTCTAATCTCTAAAATCTACAAGATACTGTAAAACCTCAACAACAAAAAGACAAATAACCCAATTAAAAAATGGGCAAAAGATATGAACAGGCACTTCACCAAAGAAGATATTCAGGTGGCTAACAGATACATGAAGAAATGCTCACGATCATTAGCCATTAAAGAAATGCAGATCAAAACTACAATGAGATATCTTCTCACCTCAGCAAGGCTAGTATTAATCCAAAACACACAAAATCATAAATGCTGGCGAGGTTGTGGAGAGACTGGAACACTTATACACTGTTAGTGGGAATGTAAAATGGTACCACCACTTTTTTGTTGTTGTTGATCTTTTTTCAAAAAATATTTTTATTGTTGTAGTTTAAATGAAGGTTACATTTCAAGTTAGTCTCCCATACAAAAATTTATACATACATTGTTATGTGACCCTAATTGCTCTCCCCATACTGTGACAGCACACTCCTCCTTTCCACCCCTGATTCCTCATGTCCATTCAGTCACCTCCTAACCCTCTCTGCCTTCCCATCTCATCTCCGGACAGATGCTGCCCGTTTAGTCTCTTGTATCTACTTGAGCTAAGAGGCACACTCCTCACAAGTATCGCTTTATGTCCCACAGTCCAGTCCAATCCCTGTCTGAAGAGTTGGCCTCGTAAATTGTTTTGTTTCTGGGCTGATAGAGAATCCAGGCACCATGCTTTCCAAGGTTCCTCCAATCTCAGTCAGACCATTAAGTCTGGTCCTTTTACTAGAATTTGAGTTCTGTACCCAACCTTTCTCCTGCTCCATCCGGGACTGTATGTTGTGGTCCCTGTCAGGGTGGTCATTGGTGGTAACCAGGCACCATCTAGTTCTTCTGGTCTCAGGCCGATGCAGTCTCTGGTTTATGTGGCCTTTTCTGTCTCTTGGGCTAATACTTTCCTTGTGTCTTTGGTGTTCTTCATTCTCCTTTACTCCCAGTGGTTGGGGCCAATTGATGCATCTTAGATGGCCGCTTGGAAGCTTTTAAGACCCCAGATGCCACTCACCAAAGTAGGATGCAGAACATTTTCTTAAATAAGCTTTGTTATGTCAATTGACTTAGATGTCCCTTGAAAGCATGGACCCAGACCCCCACCCCTGCTACTCTGTCTCTCAAAGTGTTTGATTGTATTCAGGAAACTTCTTAGCTTTGGTTTAATCCAGTTGTGCTCACCTCCCCTGTAGTGTGTGCTGTCCTTCCCTTTACCTAAGATAATTCTTATCTACTGTCTAGTTAGTAAATAACCCTCACTCTCCCTTCCCACCTTCATAACCATCAAAGAATGTTTTGTTCTGTGTTTAAACCTTTTCTTGAGTTCTTATAACAGTGGTCCTTATACAGTATTTGGCCTTCTGTGACTGACTAAATCCACTCAGCATAATGACCTCCAGTTTCCTCCATGTTATGTTTCATGGCTTCATTGTTGTTCTTTATGGTGCATAATATTCCATTGTGTGGATATATCATAATTTGTATATCCATTCGTCTGTTGATGGGCATCTAGATTGTTTCCATCTTTTTGCTATTGTGAACAGTGCTGCAGTGAACATGGGTGTGCATGTATCTGTTTCTCTAGGATATATTCCAAGGAGCGGGATAGCTGTATCCTATGATACTTCTATTTCTAGCTTTTGAGGAAGCGCCAAATCTATTTCCAAAGTGGTTGTACCATTTTGCATTCCCACCAACAGTGTATAAGTGTTCCAGTCTCTCCACAACCTCGCCAGCATTTATGATTTTGTGTGTTTTGGATTAATACTAGCCTTGTTGAGGTGAGAAGATATCTCATTGTAGTTTTGATCTGCATTTCTTTAATGGCTAATGATCGTGAGCATTTCTTCATGTATCTGTTAGCCACCTGAATATCTTCTTTGGTGAAGTGCCTGTTCATATCCTTTGCCCATTTTTTAATTGGGTTATTTGTCTTTTTGTTGTTGAGGTTTTACAGTATCTTGTAGATTTTAGAGATTAGACGCCAATCGGATTTGTCGTGGCCAAAAGTTTTTTCCCAGTCTGTAGGTTGTCTTTTGACTCTTCTGGTGAAGTCTTTTGATGAGCATAAGTGTTTGATGTTCAGGAGCTCCCAGTTATCTAGTCTCTCTTCTAGTGCGTGTGCATTGTTACTGATGGTTCATATTGTGTTTATGCCATGTATTAGGGCTCCTAGCATTGTCCTTATTTTTTCTTCTATGATCTTTATCATTTTCGATTTTATATTTAAGTGTTTGATCCATTTTGAGTTAGTTTTTGTGCATGGTGTGAGGTATGGGTCTTGTTTCAGTTTTTTGCAGATGGATATCCAGTTATACCCTCACCATTTGTTAAAGAGACTGTCTTTTCTCCAATTAACAGACTTTGGGCCTTTGTCAAATATCAAGTGCTCATAGGTGGATGAATTTATGTCTGGATTCTCAGCTCTGTTCCATTGGTCTATGTATCTGTTGTTGTACCAGTACCAGGCTGTTTTGACTACCGTGGTGGTATAATAGATGCTAAAATCAGGTAGTGTGAGGCCTCCCCCTTTTTTCTTCTTCTTCAGTAATGCTTTACTTAGTCGGGGCCTCTTCCCTTTCCATATGAAGTTGGTGATTTGTTTCTCCATCTCATTAAAAAATGCCGGTGGAATTTGGATAGGGATTGCATTGTATCTGTAGATCTCTTTGGATAGAATTGATGTTTTCACTATGTTGAGTCTACCTATCCATGAGCAAGGTATGTTTTTCCACTTATGCAGGTCTCTTTTGGATTCTTGCAGTAGTGTCTTGTAGTTTTCCTTGTATAGATGTTTTATGTCTCGGTTAGATTTATTCCTAAGTATTTTATTTTCTTGGGGGCTATTGTAAATGGTATTGATTTGGTAATCTCCTCTTCGAGGTTCTCTTTGTTGGTGTAAAGGAATCCAACTGATTTTTGTATGTTTATCTTGTATTCTGAAAGTTTTCTGAAATCTTCTATTAGTTCCAGTAGTTTTCTTGTGGATTCTTTGGGGTTTTCTGTGTATAAGATCATATCATCTGCAAATAGAGATACTTTGACTTTTTCTCTACCAATTTGGATGCCCTTTATTTCTTTTTCTAGCCTAATTGCTCTGGCTAGAACCTCCAGCACAATGGGCACAACCACTTTGGAAATTGATTTGGCACTTCCTTAAAAAGCTAGAAATAGAAGTACCATACGATCCAGCTATCCTGCTCCTTGGAATACATCCTCGAGAAATAAGAGCTGTCACATGAATAGATACATGCACACCCGTGGTCATTGCAGCACTGTTCACAATAGCAAAAAGATGGAAACAACCTAGATGCCCATCAATGGACAAATGGATAAACAAATTATGGTATATCCACACAATGGAATACTATGCAACCATGAAGAACATTGATGAAGCCGTGAAACATCTTATAACATGGAGGAAGCTGGAGGTCATTATGCTGAGTGAATTTAGTCAGTCACAGAAGGACAAATATTGTGTAAGACCACTATTATAAGAACTCAAGAAAAGGTTCAAACACAGAACAAAACATTCTTTGACGGTTATAAAGGTGGGAAGGGAGGGTGAGGGTTATTTACTAACTAGATAGTAGATAAGAGTTATCTTAGGTGAAGGGAGGGACAGCACACACTACAAGGGAAGTGAGCACAACTGGACTAAACCGAAGCTAAGAAGTTTCCTGAATACAATCAAACACTTTGAGAGACAGAGTAGCAGGGGTGGGGGTCTGGGTCCATGCTTTCAGAGGACCTCTAAGTCAATTGGCATAACAAAACTTATTAGGAAAGTATTCCACATCCTACTTTGATGAGTGGTGTCTGGAGCCTTAAAAGCTTCCAAGAGACCATCTAAGATGATGCATCAATTGGCCCCAACCACTGGGAGTAAAGGAGAATGAAGAACACCAAAGACACAAGGAAAGTATTATCCCAAGAGACAGAAAGGGCCACATAAACCAGAGACTGCATCGGCCTGAGACCAGACTAGATGGTGCCTGGCTACCACCAATGACCACCTTGATAGGGAACACAGCAGAGAGTCCCTGACGGAGTGGGACAAAGGTGGGGTGCAGAACTAAAATTCTAGCAAAAAGACCAGACTTACTGGTCTGACTGAGACTGAGGAACCCGGGAAAACATGGCCCCCGGATTCTCTACCAGCCCAGAACTAAAGCAATTTCCAAGGCCAACTCTTCAGACAGGGATTGGACTGGACTGTGGGACATAAAGTGATACTTGTGAGGAGTGTGCCTCTTAGCTCAGGTAGATACAAGAGACTAAACGGGCAGCTTCTGTCCGGAGGTGAGATGGGAAGGGAGAGACAGTTAGGAACTTGTTGAGTGGACATGAGGAATCAGCGGTGGAAAGGAGGTATGTGCTGTCACAGTATGGGGAGCAAAATTAGAGTCACATAACAGTGTATGTATAAATTTTAGTATGGGAAAAAAATAAAACATAAAATCCTATGGCGCACAGGTCTACTCTGACACACCTGGGATTACCATGAGATGTAGTTGACTCAATGGCGAGTGGTAAGTGTACCGCAAAGGTTATGGAGCTTGGATCAGATATGGCTTCAGACTGAGTTCTAATATTCATAACTATGAGACCCTTGGCAAGTTATTAACCACCCTGAACTTGACTTCCCTTGTCTATGGAATGGGAATTTAAAGTTAATGAAGGATTAAGGGTGAGAAACAGATGTGAAAGCACCTAGACCAGAGCCTGGCACTTAGCAGTGCCTTCGTCAACATTGCTTTGTTTTTATCTCCCTCTCTCCCTCCCTCCTTTCTTTCTCTTTCTCTTTGCTTCTTCCTTTCTTTTCCTCTCCTCCTTCCTTCTTTCTCTCTCTCTCTGTCCTTTCTTTTCTCCCTTCTTTCCTTCCTTCTCTGTCTCTCTCCCTTCTTTTCTCCCTTTTATCCTTTCTTCTCTCTCTCTCTTTTGATGTTAAATAAGGAAGTCTCCAAGAAATACTCCTCACATTATATTATTGATGAATTATAGACTGACTCTGGGAATGAGAAAGTTTGAAATTATGAAAAGCAGAGAGCGTTGTCATGCAAGGAAGGGACACGTTTTCAACATAAGGAATGACTTAAAAAGTTCCTTGATGAGTCTTTTAAATTCTATTAAATTCTCTGTGCCACATTTTTGTTATCTGTGTGTAGAATTAATAAGATCGGTTCCCTCATACCCCAGAAACTCCCAGAGAGAACTAGGAACAGAAAAGGGAATGCTGAGAGCAAGGAGCTGAGAAGACGCAGGGCTGGGCCACTGTTAGGGTAAGCCTGGCAGCACAGCTCCACATCCAAGTGCAGCTGGGTAATTAACAGCAGGAGGGTTGGGCAGTCCAGAAAGTGCTAGAGTCTGGAAGCTTCTGTACCCTGCCTGGAGCAGCAGGTGTCTGCATGGTTGCTACTGGCTGGTTAGAAAATGGACATGATAAATGCAATTCTCCTTTACTCTGAAGTCCCTGGGTGTGTCCGGGCAGGCAGGATGTGGTGTCTGGGAAGTGACAGCCAAGAAGTATTCCAGGTAACGGGTTGGTGTGAGGGACATTTGGCAGGAGAAAACAGGGCCATGTTCACAAGTGTCATGGTTTGAATTATGTCCCCCCAAAAATGTGTATATCCCTTTGGCTGGGCCATGATTCCTGGTACTGTGTGATTTTCCTATATGTTGTAAATCCTGCCTCTATGATGTTAATGAGGGAGGATGGGTGGCAGTTGTGTTAGTAAGGCAGGACCTGATCTACAAGACTGGATTGTGTCCTGAGGCAATCTCTTGAGATATAAAAGAGAGAAGGGAACAGAGAGACAGGGGGACCTCATACCATCAAGAAAGTAGTGCCGGCAGCAGAGCGTGTCCTTTGCAACGGGGTCCCTGCGCAGAGAAGCTCCTAGTCCAGGGGAACATCGATGAGAAGGCCGACAGAGAGAGAAAGATTTCCCCTGGAGCTGATGCCCTGAATTTGGACTTTTAGCTTACTTTACTGTGAAGAAATAAATTTCTCTTTGTTAAAGCCATCCACTTGTGGTGTTTCTGTTATAGCAGCACTGGATGACTAAGGCAACAAGTTACAGACTGGGCAAGACTTTTCCAGACCCAGCCCATGTCTCCTCCTCTATGAAGCCTTTCCGGATGGCCCTCTCCCCAGGGAAAGTCAGAATTGCCTCCTTTCTGCCCCAGTGGTCCCTGCATTGACTTTGCCCACAGCACTCATTCTTTGTCCCCGTTGCTGTTGTTGTTAGGTGCTGTTGAGTCACCTCTGACTCATGGTAACTTGATGTACAGCAGAAACCTTGTCCAATACTGCGCCAGAGATGCCTTGGAAGAAAGGCCTGGTTGTCTACTACCAAAAAAATCAGCCATTGAAAATCCTGTGGAACCCAATTCTACTCCAAAACACATGGGGGCTCCCTGAGTCAGAATGGACTTGACAGCAACTGATGCTGGTAGGCACACTGTTCTAATTACAAATATTAGCTCACTTGGTCCTCAGAATAACTCTGGGAAGTAGAGTTATTCTGATCGCTACTTTGCAGACGGGGCATCTTAGGCACAGAGAGATTATGCAGTTTGTCCAAGGTCACACAGCAGCAGGTGGTGGAGTCAGGATGGTGAACCCAGGGGCCCGGCCCCAGCGTCACTACTATGGCTCCTGCTTATGCCACGTCTCCAGAAGCTAAGTTTGGGTAAATGGGCAAGAGACAAGCAGGCCTTTTGGAGTCCAAGGTGGGTCTCCCACCCAGAGCAGCCCTGCCTCCCTGCTGGAAGGGAAGGAACCCACAGAGCCCACCAGCTTCCCTGGGCTGGTTCCAGGTGAGCGGCTTTGGAAGGGAGACTTCATAACTCACAGACACCAAGCTGAGAACCCAAGGGGACAGCCACCACGAGGGGACCATGAGGGAGACTTACCTGTAACTCAAGACCCCAACCTCCACTGCATCTTCCCATTGCCCCTCCGTTACCTTTCAGATGCTTCTTAGCCTTGGAACATGCTAACTTCTGATTTTCAGTGGGGTGTGGGGCCCAGGGGGCTTCTCTCTCTTCTCCAGGAAGGCAGAGGAAGCCCCGGGGAGCCCTGTGGATGTCAGTATATTGGTCTTTGTGTGTGATTTCAGGGGGTCTTCACAACTGGACAGCCTTTCCCTTCCCCTGATAGAGATAAATGTTGATAACTCAATGATGAAAACGTTGTAAAGTGCCAAGCACAGCATGTTTAGTTACAAAAGCCAGGAATAATTGCTTCAGCCTTGCTGCTACAAAAACCAGTTGTTGAGTCCAGGGTAGTTCTAGTAAGAAATTGGCATTTGGGGATCAATCGTTTAGAATGTAGTGACTGCTACAACCCAAACTAATGAGAACAGAAGGCAGTTTCCAGTTTGAATTTTCTGGAATGAAATAGGCTTTGCCAGACTGGCTGGTACAGAAAAAGGAGTGGAAGGGTTTTTTTTTTTTTTTTTCTTTTTTCTCTCTCTTTCTCTTTTCTCAGTATTGGTTGGGTGAAAAATAAGAAAACATTTTGCAAGAACAGCTTCTGAGATGACCAGTCAAAAGTCTGCACAGCCGCCTCAGGAAAACTCTGAATTGATTGTTAAAAGGGTGGCTGAACTCTCCTCAGAGTCTCTGAGCAGGTTAGGGGGCAGCAAGGTGAGGGTGCATCATCCTGAGTCAGGGAGACAGAGCACCTGTTCTGGGCGTAGAGTCAGACCTGTCCCTGCCACTCGCTAGCTCTGACCTTCAGCAGGTCACTTGCCCTGTCTGAGACTGCCCCCTCCAGCAAAACCATTATGCATAATGATACTTACCCTGCAGGCCTCAATAGCTCGCTCTGAAGATTCAGTGAGAAAATATATGGCAAAGTGCTCCAACGTCTTTAAATTACAATGTGGATGGAGCGAATTCTTTGGATAAATTACAATCGGTCCTCCGTATCTTCGAGTTTCACATCCTTGGATTCAACCAACTGTGAACTGAAAATATTCGGGGAAAAAAGAGAAAGTTCCAAAAAGCTTGCAAAGACTGAGAAAGCATTGAACGTTAAATGTAAGCATTGACAGCTATTTACATAGCATTTACATTGTATTAAGTAATCTAGAGATGATTTAATGTATATGGGAGGATATGTGTTCGTAATATGCAAATTCTTCACCATTTTATATAAAGGACTTGAGCATCTGAGGATTTTAGTATGGGGTGGTGAGATCCTGGAATACCGGGATGACTCTATCCCCTTTCTCATCCTTTTTTTTGTTTGCTTGCATAGTCCTGCCTTGTTCTAACAAGGACTTAAGGCAATTCTCCTAATTTCTTGCAATATGAGTCCCATAGGGAGTAGCTGTCATGACAAGTAGTGGTTCAATACCAGAAAAGACCCCCAGTGGTTTGCTGGGGCCAGGTAGGCAACAGCTAGATGGCCCCAGGAAGGGAGCTGATCCATTCTAAGGGAGACTGAGGGAGCCAGAAGTGTTCTGGAATGTCTAACCTCCAGTTGTGTCCTTGCCAAACCGTCAGATAGCCGTTAGTGCCTTGGATAGTGGATAATGGAAGGGAGGTGGGGAAAAGAAGATGAAGTAGCTTGTTTGTTCATGTGTTTATTCCTCCAGCATATATTTATGTATTGAGGGCCTGCTATGGGCAGTGGTGCTATCACAGAGAGATTAAAAGGGCCCCTGGAAGATGCCCACTTAACGGGAACCTCATGGACTGACTGGTTGCTGTGGAATCAATTCCAACTCATGGCGACCCTGTGTGTGTCAGAGTAGAACTGTGCTCCATAGGGTTTCCAGTGGTTGATTTTTTGAAAGTAGATCATCAGGCCTTTCTTCTGAGGTGCCCCTGGGTGGACTCGAACTCCCAACATTTTGATTAGCAGCCGCATTAACTGTTTGCATCATCCAGAGACTCTTGCACCTCATGGAAAGTGTTCCAAATTCCTCTGTAGTTTCCCAGTTCTTACTCCATTTCCTCCCATCTCATCCATGTTTTTAGCTGACATTGGTAATAGAGAGCTGAACAGGATTCCCCGGAACACTTTCCATTAACTGGAAGATCAGAAGGGGTCGCTAGAAGTAAAAATCAACTCAGTGGCATCCAACAACACCAATAACCTCATCAAAGTCCCACCAAGAGATGACGCTCCAGATTGCCTGCCATCTTTGGTGGTCAGGGTTGGTTCCCCAAGAAGATTTAGACTTGATGGTCTTAGGATAAAGACAAAATCCTTGAGCAGGGCTATAAGGCTGCACACGGCTTGATCCTGGCTCATCTGGGTGGCCCCACCCCACACCTCTTGCCTGACACTCTGTGCTCCAGCCACTCTGCTGCTTCCAACCCTCAGATTCCCCTTGCTCCCTCCTCCCCTGGGACTTTGGAATGCTCCCTCCCCACATCCAAATCAAACATTTTTAGGTCACCCAGTATAGGTCAGACACCTTGGTTATATCCTCTCAAAGACCCAAGCTCCTTTTCTTCAGAGTACACATCTCAATAGGGTGATATCTTAATGATGTCTGACTCCCCCATGAGATGGAAATGCTGTGAGAACACCATTACAGGCTCAAATGGTTAAACACTCAGCTTCTAACTGAAAGGTTAGCGGTTCATATCCACCCAGAGATGCCTTGGAAGAAAGACCTGGTGATCTACTTCTGAAAGTTCACAGCCATTGAAAACTCCATGGAGCATAGTTCTACTCTGACACACATGGGGTCACCATGAGTCTGAATCCACTCCATGACAACTTGGGTTTTTTTGCCCATAGTGGGCCATCAATAAACAAACATTTGCTGATGAATGAATGAACTACTCCATGTTCTTTTCCCCATCTTCCCTCCAATGCCTCTATCCCATTATCCATAGGACTCACAACTATCTGAAGTAATTTAACACATTTCTTTATGTATTTATGATTTGCCTGCCCTCTCATGAGAATATCAGCCCCTCGAGAGCAGGGACTTTTTCTGTCTTGTGCACTACAGCCTCAGCGCAGAACGGTGCCTGGCATGTTGTAGGAGCTCAAGAAATATTTATTGAGTCACGGAATAAATAGACATTCATTAACTCTTGCCTGGATTATCTTCAGGGGTCCCTGGGGAGTACAAACAGTTAAATGCTCAACTATTACCCAAAAGCTTGAAGATTTGAGTCCACCTAGAGATTCCTTGGAAGGAGGGTTGGTGATCTATTTCTGAAGAATCAGCCACTGAAAACCCTTTGGAGCACAATTCTACTCTGACACACATGAAGCCACCAAGACTCAGAGTTGACTCAATGGCACCTAGTTGTTTTTATATATATCTATATATATATATATGTATATCAGTGCCAGAATAATACATCTGAAAATGTTCATCGCCTATGTCTTCTTTCTGCTTTAAGCCTTCAATGCCTCACCCACTGCCCAAAGGTAAGTAAGGTCCATGCTGCAATTGGAGGTCATGCTGGCCCCTCCCCACACCATTCATACCCTCTCCCTGCTGGGGTGCTCTGGGTTCACTCCGCAGACCATTCTTAACTCATACTGTTGTGTCTTCCCGCTTCTTTGTCTGGGTAGTACTTTCTCATCCTTCGGGGCTACTCATGTCATCTCCTCCCGGGAGCCTGTCCCTAAGCCTCCTGTATAAGTATCTTTCATGATACAAAGCTGTGAGCTGGCTGGGCTCCCCCCCTAGACGAGGCCCTGCAGAGCTGGGAACAAGTTCCACTCATCTCAACACATGGCGCATTGCCTGGCATATGGCAAGCACTCAGTGAGCTCGTCAGAGTGAATTTGGGAATGAAGAGAATTGTCCCTGGATTCAAGAACATGCCCTCAGCTCTGTAGACTTAAACCAGACAACCTGGCATCTTACCCCGTGCCCTGTGTTCTGTGGGTCCTACTCTGGCCCCCCTCAGGCCGTGCTCACCTGGAGGAATCTGCGTCAGCAAGTGAACGGTCTTACGCGGAGCTTACTCTTCCCCTTCTAGATTATTTTGAGTCCCGGAGCTTGTTTTTGGCCTAAAAGCTTCGCGTTCATTCGCTAGGCCTGCTGTAACAAAGTACCGCAAGTTGGGTTGGCTTAAAACAACAGAAATTTGTGGTCCTGGGAGCTACAAGTTCGAATTCAGGGTGCAGGCAGGATCGTGCTCTTTCATTAGGCTCTAGAGGAAGATCCCTCTTTGTGTCTCCAGCTTCTGGTGGCCTCAGGTGCTTCTTGGTTTGTGGCAGCACTGCTGTGACTTCACGTGGCATCTTCCTTCTGTGTGTGTCCACGTCTCTTCCCCTCTTCTTATAGCACACCAGTCATGCTGGAGGAAGGACTACCCCGTTGACCTCATCTGAACTTCAGTATGGCTGCAAAGACCCTACTTCCAAACAAGGTCACATTCACGGGTGCTGGGGCTTAGGACTCCAACGTATTTTTGGAGGGGCACAATTCAACCCATAACAGGAGTCAAGGCTTCCTTTTAGTGGAGACTGCAGACAGAACTTAGACATACATGCTGGGGTGGCCGCGTACACACATGAAGCCTCTGAGGTATGGGATGGAGCCCGTGATGGGAAAAAAGGTAGCTGGGCTGCCTGCTGGGAGCCACGGCAGGCTCCCTCTCCACCACCATGTGCCAGAACTCTGAGGAGTCTGGGAATTCTAAATTCAAAATGTTTATTTATCAAAGAAGGAAAAAATGTACTTTAGTTAACGGTTTGTTGGTTTTGTTTATAACTCTGAAGCGTTTAGACAAATGGTCAGTGGGCCTCCATTTGACTCTTGCTCCGGTTCTCACAAATGTTAGGGGCAGTCCTGTACCTCAGCCAGACAGGGAACCCTCATGGCCATGGCCAGAGGATTGTAGGATATTACTGTCCTGTCCTTGAAAGCAAACGCCTATAGAAAGACAAGATATTTGCTAAATCCCTAATTGCTACCCTAAATAGTGATTTAAATATATATATACATATATATATACATATATATATATAATATAGAAATTTATTACCAGGCCTGAGAGAGAAACTCCTTTTGAACGTCTCTGAGGAAGAAAATGCAGGAAGGGAAACAAGCAAGACTGTTTAGTCTCAAACTATTCAATGGAGGCAGATGTCAGAGGAGTGATTACACCTGGGGGAGGGATACTGGCTGGGAAGGGGCATGAGAGAAACTTCTGGGGTGTGGAAGTGTTCTATATCTTGATCTGGGTGTTGGCTCCTGGGTCATGCATATGTTAGAATTCACTAAGCTGCACACTTGAGATTGACGTGCTTCACACACAAGCGGGTTTTGGAGTCAGTCACCTTGGGCTTGCCAGCTCTATGCCCTTGAGCACGTTACTTAGCCTGTCTAAACCTCATTTCACTCAGCTGCAAAGTGGGTAAGATCAAAACACCCACCTCACAGTGCTGTGGTAAAGACTAAACGAGTTAGTGCTCAATCAGTGGTGGTTCTTTATTATTTTAACTACATTAGACAGATAGATGATAGATGATAGACAGACAGGCAGACAGACAGATAGATAGATAGATGGCTGCTGTCGAGCTGACTTCGACGCAGTGTCCCCCTGCACAAAAGAACAAAATGCTGTCCAGTCCTGTGCGATCCCCATAATCATTTGTGGATTGGACTGTTGTGATTCATAGGGTTTTCACTGGCTGATTTTCAGAAGTAGACTGCCAGGCCTTTCTTCCTAGTCTTAGTCTGGAAGCTCCACTGAAACCTGTTTAGCATCATAGCAACATGCAAGGCTCCACTGACAAATGAGTGGTGGCTGGGCATGAGGTATATTGGCTGGGAATAAAATCCAGGTCTCCTGCATGGAAGGCAAGAATTCTACTATTAAACCACCAATGCCTCCCATTAACTATACTGTTGCTGTTAGTTGCCATCAACTCAATTCCAACTCATGGTGACACCATATGCTACAGAGTAGAACTGCCCCATAGGGTTTTCTTAGCTGTAATCTTTACGGAAGCAGATCGCCAAGCCCATTCTTCCAAGATACTGCCCACTACTATTAAATTAACTATATAAGCTATTGCTTATTAAAATGCTTTGAAATTTTGAAGTATGTGTGCATGTGTGTTTTTAAGGTGCAGTTTTTCTAAACGCAAAAAAAAAAAAAAAAAGTTCTGTCCCAAACTCTCCTTTCGTCTAATTAACTGTCAATACTGCCCGTTTTCATGGACTAATTTCTTTTGAACTGCACTTGGGTCTAGAAGCTGACTTTTCTGTGCAGCAAGCAGGTTTGCCTTCATCATTAGGCTTTACAGTGCAACCAGAATTCAGTCCTAGAGGAGACTACGGCACACTGTTGAAAATGGTTTATTGAAAAAAGACCTTCATTGGTCTCGTCATGGACATCCCCCCAGGTCACCTGAAAGGGGGTTGGCCCTGGCTACATTTGATTCCTTATGGTAATGTCCCAGCTCTAATCTAATTCCACATGGAAGCTCAACTGGGGCTAAGAAGAGATTTTGACTTTTATTATATTAGGTAAGCTGGGACAGCAGTTTTTGAGTCTCCCAAAATATTCAATGTGCCTTTCTCATTTCTTATACTGCCATTTAATAAGAGAAGTGATTATGCTATTCCCTAAATTCAACTTCAGCCTGAAAAGTGGTCTTGGACACAGAGTGATAGAAGGTTTAAGAGTTACATTCATTCATTCATTCATCAAACCTTTCCCAAGTGCCCACTAAGGACAAGGGGCCACCCCAGGCACCATGGAAGGAAATAAAATCATGACCCTCAAGGAGCTTAGCTGGGCACTTCCCTAGATGAGGCATTGGGAAAGTGAACTTCAGCCCCGGTGACAGACTCCGGCCCAACCTGACTGCAATCTGTGACAGAGAGAGATAAATAGCTGCTGCCAAGTCGACTCCAACTCGTGGAGACCTTACGTGCAGGAGAACAAAACGCCGGCCCGTCCTGCGTCATCCTCACAGTAGCCAGTGTGTCTGAGTCCATCATTGCAGCAATTGTGTCAATCCATCTCACCGAGGGTCTTCATGCACGTGTGACTTCCTGGACCAGCTCCAGGCCTGGCGTGGACATGCCTGCTGAGTTCCACCTCCTTTAGGAATAAGTTCAGTTGCAAATAACAGAGTAATCAAGCAAGCAAATAGAAGCTTATTTTTCTCACAAAACAAAATCTGGGAGGAGATCATTTCTAACATTAGTTCAGGTGCTCAAAATGTCAGTACTGGCATCTCTAAGATTCTCTTGGCATTTTCCTCAGGTTGTCACCTCATGGTTTCAAGATGCTTGCTGCGGCTCCAGCCCTCTTGACTGCATTCAAGGCAAAAGAATGTAGAAGGGGAAAGGGTGGCACTGCTCCCTGTTATCAAAAAAGCAAAATCTTTCTCAGAGTCCCCACCCCCAAAAGATGGTTCTTCAGTTTCATTGACCAGAACTGGGTCGCATGGCCACCTAGAACTGCCAAGAAGGGCTGGGAAAACAGGAAAGAGTATTGTGATTGGCTCAGACCTGAGAGTGCCCGTTACATTGCCATGAACAAAACCAAAGTACTATTAGCCAGGAAGAATGGAGAAGCAGGTACTGGGTAGGCAATCAAGAGTGTCTGTTACTCTTACGGCTTAATCTAGTCCCTTGAGTCCACATGTATGTCTCCCAGAGACAGTCCTAGGGCATCCTGAGGTCACGGTTTAGCTGTCAATTTGGGGTACCTGTTACCCCAGGAGTGTTGGGAACTGGGGTAGCAGGAATCCCAAATTGTCTATGCAGCCTACATCATGTCACTTCCTCTCTTCCCTTCAGGGTACTTACAACTTACACAGAGGATGTAGGTCTTTCTGAACATGTCTTATATCTCCTGCTGGACAGTAAACTCCTGGAGGGCAAATCCATGTCTCAATTTGAAGAAATGTATTTAATTCTGTCCGCTATGCTAGGGGCAGTGATTGTGCTACAGTCCATTAACTTGTGGTAAAGGCTTCAACACAGACATGAGGAGAGTGGCAAGAGAAAGCATAGAGTGTTTGTGATAATACAGCTTGGAGAGTCGAGAAGAGCTTGCAGAGAAGCTATTGATTAATTGATACAAATATTTATTTAACATGCACTATGTTATGTTATGAAAACCCTGGTGGTGTAGTGGTTAAGAGCTACAGCTGCTAATCATAAATGTCAGCAGTTTGAATCCACCAGGCACTCCTTGAAAACCGTATGGGGCAGTTCTACCCTGTCCTATAGGATCGCTATGAGTTGGAATCCACTTGATGGCAATGGGTTTTTTTTTTTTTTTAATGTTATGTTACAAAAGGAGACTTAGTGGTATAGTCGTTAAGCACTTGGCTGTTAAGCTAAAGGTAAGTGGTTTGAACCCAACAGCCTCTCTGTGGGAGAAAGATGTGGCGGTCTGCTTCCATAAGGATTTGCTGCTTTGGAAACCCTATGGGGCAGTTCTACTCTGTCCTACAGGATCACTATGAGTTGGAATTGACTACATAGCACCTAACAACAGAAACAATGTTATGGGATCACCATGAGACAGAATGGATTCGATGGTAATGAGTTTGATTTTGGTTTTATGCTATGTTAATAAGGCTTTGGTGGTTCACTGGTAGAATTCTCACCTTCTATGCAGGAGACTAGGTTAGATTCCTAGCCAATGCACCTCATGTGCAGCCACTACCCATCTGTCATTGAAGGCTTTTGTGTTGGTATGATGCTGAACAGGTTTCAACAGAGGTTCCAAACTAAGACGGACTAGGAAGAAAGGCTTGGTACTCTACTTCCAAAAATTAGTCATTGAAAACCCTATGGATCACAACAGTTTGTGTTTTAGGCTGGGTTCTCTAGAGGAGCAAAACCAATAGGGCATATATGTAAATATACATAGAGGGATTTATTTCAAGGAAATGGTTCACACATTTGTGGGGGCTGGCTAGTCCCAGATTTGTGGGTCAGGTGGCAGGCTGAATATTTCTCCTGATTCACGTGTTGCTGGGGCTGACGAACCCAAAATCTACAGGTCAGGTGGTAGGCTGCTGGCTCACGGGGTTGTGGGAGCTGGGGAATTCAAAATCTGCAGGTCAGCGGCTGGCTGAAGGCTTCTCTAAGAACTAGAGGTCAGACCACGAGATGAGTGCAGGATCGAGAGAGAGAGAGAGTGTATGCAAGCTTTGCTAGAACATCCATATATATTGGATGCAGGCGATACCTCCAAAGAAACTCCCCTTCCAACTGACTGGCTACTCACATCAGATTACAAAATGGAGGATGATTACATAATATCTGCCAAACCATTGAGAATCATGGCCTAGCCAAGTTGACACAGAACATTATTCATCACAGTCTAATCTGCAGCCGATAATGGGGATGGTGCAGGACTGGGCAGTATTTTGTTCTGTTGTGCATAGAGTCACTGTGAGATGGGAGCCGACTTGATATTATATTACATGTTATGTTATGTTACATGTGTCCTAGGCTCTAGGGATGTTGCAGTGAACGAGATAAACAAGGTCCCTCATCTCATGGAGTTTAAAATCTAGTCCCGGGAGAAAAATGCAGTGAACGAGATAAACAAGGTCCCTCATCTCATGGAGTTTAAAATCTAGTCCCGGGAGAAAAACAAACCATAAGTAAATAAACAAATTGTGGTGCAATGGATCACTTTTATGTGGCCTATCTAGCCATGGTTCTCTAACTCCCACCCAAGTGACTGAGGACGGGACTGTGTGATAGGGTAATCGTGGCCCACCAAAGGGATTGGTCAGATTTGAAATGAGCCACCTCAGAGGCAGGAAAGAGAGAATCCTACCACCACCAAGGAAGAATAGCCAGGAACAGAAAGCATGTCCTTTGGACCTGGGATCCCTGTGCTGAGAAGCTCCTGGAACCAGGAGACCAAGAGAGAGAGAAAGAGAGAGAGAGAGAGCTGTAACCCTAAAGATGGTGAGAAGTAGTGGCAGGAGAGACCAGCAGGCGACTGTGCAGTGGGCTTCCCGGCCAACAGAGCAAGAAAGCTGAGTGACTTTGGGCAGACACAGGGCCAGGGAGAGGCCTGCCTGCAAGCACAGCTGAGAAGAGGCTGTCCTGATGGGAAGGACTATATCCTGAGCATTCCTGAACCTGAATTATAACCTGTTACTTCCCTAATAAACCCCATAATCATGAATGTTGTCTGTGAGTTCTGTGTGGCCATTGCAATGAATTATGGAACCCAGCAGAGAAGTAGAGAGGGACTGTTGGTGCCAGAATTGGTAAAGATGGTAGAGAGAGGAGGCATGTCTGACCTCTGCCTCATAGGAATCAGCCTTGGGCTGTTGATCTTGATTCTCCTTCTCCTTTGTGAAGTGAGAGGTCAGACACTGCCCTCACACCATTCTTACACAAATAGATCAGATAACGTTAAGTGCTTAACGGAGAATTAAAACAACCTCTGTGGATTCGGTCATCCAGGTAAGCTTCTCTAAACAAGTGGCAGGTGAGCTCAGATCTGAATGAAAAGAACATTCCCAGAATCAGCCAGGCAAGCTTCAGGGGGAAATTCCTTCTGGGCAGAAGCTTAGGAGAAAGTGCTCTTTGTGTATCAAGAAACAAAGACATGGGCTGGGGTGTGAGCAGGGGCGGATTAACCAGTAAGCAAGATATGAATGCACTGGCTTATTAGCGTTTACTTACTAATCTGTAGTGCACAGTTTCACCTGTTTTTCACCACATCTTTTGTGGTGAAAGCCATGTGAAATTGTGCGCTACAGACTAGTAAGTGAGCAGAAGTAAGCCCGTGTGTACATTCCTTGTTGGGTAATCCGTCCCTGGGTGTGAGGGCCAGAGGCAGTGATCTGAGCAGGTATAGTAGACCGTGCTGAGGAACCTAGGTTTTAGTCTACATGCTTTGGGGAGCCTTTCTTTGGAGAAAGCTGCATCTTAGAGGATGAGCTAAGAGGGAGCCGGAAGAAGGGCCATCCAAGGAGAAAGCAGAATAATGACAGAGCACACACAGGCTGTGGATGGCTGGAGCGGGGCATGAAGTGGGTGACTGGGAGGCTGGCCAAGGTACAAAGGAAGGGCCTTGGTGAAGAGCCAGGCTAAGTGGTGCGGCCCTAGTCCTAGACCCTTGGGAACTCCCTGGTGGGTGAGCAGTGTCAGCAGCGAGGACCGCCTTGGGAAGAGGCGCTGGGAGACTTGTTAGAGGTCATCACAGTGTCTAGGAGAACCTCACCAAGAAGGGGCTGGTGGGAAACACAGGGTGGATCTGGGAGACAAACAGGAAGTAGAAGTGTGACCAACATTCATCTGTGGGTGCTCCATAGGGTTTTCAAGGCTGTGACCTTTTGGAAGCAGATCGCTAGGCCTTTCTCTTCTGAGGTGCCTTTGGGTGGGTTCCAACTGCCAACCTTTCAGCTAGTAGTCCAGCGCTTAACCGTTTGTGCCACCTGGGGACTGCCGTAAAAGACATTTAAAAAAATAAAAATAAAAAAGAAGCCAAATCCACTGCTGTCAAGTTGATTCCAAGTCATAGATCCTATATGACAGAGTAGAACTGCCCCATATGGTTTCCAAGGCTGTAAATCTTTACGGAAGCAGACTGCCGCATCTTTCTCCTTTGGTGGGGTCTTCGAACCACCCACCTTTTGGTTAGTAGCCAAGTGCTTTAACCACTGCGCCACCAGAGCTCCTATAAAAGACGTAGACTTTTAAAATGTTCTCCTATCAGCACCTTTAGTGGGACAGTGCGTTGGGAGAAGTGGGTAACCCGGAGGACTAATTTGCAAAGTTGTGCAAAGGTAAATTAAGACTTAAGGCCCTCCACCATGTGACACCAAGTCCTTCTCCCCGATGTGTCTGGGGGCTGTGCCCTTGGCTTTCCTGAAATCAATTTCCCTCCCGCATTTTATGTGAGGAGTGTGGCGAGAGGCGCAAACCCTCCCCTGCTTTTGCTTTATCATCTGCATCCCCATTTATTAATGGATGCTCCCAGAGTTGAGATAATGATTTAAAAGCTCCAATTTTGTTACGTGCTGAAGCCTGCCTGCCATCGAGGCTGATTGTAATGAGATTTGGGAAGGAGCCGAGCTCTTAGCTGGGGTCAATTCATCTTTGGGAGAAAGCACTACCATCAAAACACCCAGGAATTATTAGCACTTAGAGGAAAGCTGAAGAGACCTATTAATGCGAGGTGCCGAGGGAGTCCTAAAACGTGAGGTGCAATTATATTTCTTATTTATTTCCCCCTGAGTCATACTTAAGGGTGAAGAAGGGTGGGTAGCTAAGATCTCGTGAAAATCCATAAATATTTACTAAGCACCTGCAATACTTTCACGCTACCTTGCCTTTGTACAATGCGTCCACATTCAGGGATATTAATATATTAGTTCCCTCCTTTCTTAGCACAGCCCTGGGAGGCCCTAGAGGGTGACTTGCTTCTGTTTGCTTTCTTTCTTTTCTTTTTTGGTAACTAAGGAATCTAATGCCCAGAGAGGATAAGTGCCTTCTCTAATAAGTGGTAGAGCCAGGATTTCAACCTGGATTTTCTCATTCCAGGTCCACTGTTTTCACCAGGACATCACACTATCTTCTATGGGATATGGTCTGAAAGCCCCAAAGAAATTTAGCCCCCGGTCCTTTTTCTAAAAGTGGTTCTCAACTCTGCCTGCACTTTAGACATTTCGAGGTTTGAACCCACCCAGTGGCTTCATGGGAGAAAGGCCTGGCGATCCGCTCCTGTAAAGAGTACAGCCTAGGAAACCCTACGGGCGGCTCTCCTCTGTCCTATAGGGTCACTGTGAATCAGAATTGACTCAGTGGTACACAACAATAGCAATAAGGAAGCTTTAAGAAAAAATACTGAAACCTGGGTCCTACCCCCAGAAATTCTGCTAGAATTAGACACAGCTGGGCCCAGACCCTAGGGTCACAAACAGTTCGCACTCAACTACTAACCTAAGAGTCAGTAGTTCGAACCCACCCAGCAGTGCTGCTGAAGAAAAGCTTGGTGACCTGCTTCAGAAAGGTCACCTTTTCTTGGTGACGGCCAGGAAAACCCTATGGAGCAGTTCTACTCTGTAACACATGGGGTCTCTGTGAGTCAGAAGCAACTCAGTGGCAGTGGGTTTGGTTTTGGTTTTTAGGGGGCCTAGACCCTTTGCATTTATAAGGTATGGCAGGGAGAGGGAAGAGTATGACAACTGACAAATGGGTAGTATGGAGGTCATAATTATTATAGTATTTCTTATTATTTGTATTAATATTGATTTATCATTAAATCATTAATAGCAATTATTTTTATTGATAACAACAACAGGCAGTTCCCAGGCCATCTGCCAGCCTTATCACATTTAATCCTACTAACAACCCTTTGAGGTGGGTGACATTATTGACACTTTTAGGAGAGGTAATACGGCAAATAGTGGGGCAAATATAGGGTTTGGAACCAAAAGGAATTCAAACCAAATTCTACTGGTTTCTACTTGTGTGATTTTGAACAAGTCACCTAAGTGTCCTTACGTCACAGACCCCTGGTTTGTCAAATGGGGGTGTAATAATTGCCCAGAGTCTCTGGGTGGTGCAAATGGTTGACAGCTCAGCTACTAACTAAAAAGTTGGAGGTTCGAGTCCAGATCAGAAGAAAGGCCTGGCGATCTACTTCAATCAACCATTGAAAACTCTGTGGAGTACAGTTTTACTCTGACACACATGGAGTCACCATGAGTCAGCATTCACTCAATGACAACTGATTTTTAATAACTGCCCTACTTTACAGCGTTGTTGTGAGATCCAGGAAACCCCGGTGGCGTAGTGGTTAAGTGCTACGGCTGCTAACAAAAAGGTCAGCAGTTCAAAACCACCAGGAGCTCCTTGGAAAACTCTATGGGGCAGTTCTACTCTGTCCTATGGGGTCACTATGAGTTGGAGTCCACCTGATGGCAACGGGTTTGGTTTTTGTGAAGATCCAATGGGTTCATGTGCATATTTGATCTTTGTAGAGCCTGCGGTGTAGGCTGTAAAGAATTGTTCCAGTGATACCACAGAGAAGAGAACTGAGGCTCAGAGCCAGCAAGCAATTTGGCTACAGTCACAGGTCCCACAGCCAAGGCCTTGGGGTGGGACAGACACACTCCTTTTGATACAATCAGCACCTTTCCTTGGACTGTAGGGCCTGCAGGATTAAGCCACGAGATTCACACAGTGGCCCTGCAGGCATTTTCGAGTTTGACCACTGCCTTGCAGGGAGGAGAGGACAATGCTGGATGGAGTGGACCAGGACAGGCTTTCTAGTGTTTTCTAGTGCTTGGAGACTCATGGAATAGACCAAGCTCTCTAGGGCCCAGAGTTTACACTCAGGTAATTGGAGAATGTTAAAGCTGGAAGGCATATCAATTGTAGGTTTCACAAAAGACAAGAAAATTGGAAAAACTCCAGAAGTAGACCGAGACTTAAGGCTTCTAAAATAGTGGCTATAAAAAGACCTGCCTGGGAAAATAGGTCAGACTCGCCTTGCCTCCAGTGGTCATGAGAATCAGCTGAAATAACTGACAGGCATATGCTTTAAAAACACAAACGCAGCGGGGTGCAGCCTGGGCTGCGTATTAACATCACCTGGGGAACTTTTACAAAACATTAGATCTGGGGACCCTCGCCCCAGATGGGTTACATCAGCACTCTGAGGGTGGGGCCTGGAGAGGTATTTTGTAAAAGCCTCCCAGGCAATTCAAATGTGCAAGTTAGAAGTGAGAAACCACCACTCTAAAGCATTCTGCAAATATAAATTGTAATTTTGGTATTCAAGTGGATCCAGGATTACGATGGAAGAGAGTGGCCACTAACTTAGTAGACTAGGGTTCAAATAAGAGTTAACAGCTTTAGTCTCTAGCAGAAGTGACAGGTTAAGTCCAAGGAAGGGCTTTCCATCTGGGAGGGGGGCTTAAAGGAGCCTCTAGAGTGTTGACTCCCTTGAGCGCAGCCCACACGTAGACCTTCGTGGAGGACTAAGTGGCCTCTATGAGGAATTGGTGGTTCAGTGGTAGAATTCTCGCCTTCCATGTGGGAGACCAGGGTTCGATTTCCAGTCAATGAACCTCATGCACAGCCACCACCCATCTGTCAGTAGGGGCTTGCGTGTTTCTGTGATGCTGAACAGGTTTAAGCAGAGGTCACAGATTAAGACAGGCTAGGAAGAAAGGCCTGGTGATCTACTTCCGAAAATTAGCCAGTGAAAACCCTAGGGATCACAATAGTCAGATCCCCAACCAATCACAGGGATGGTCTAGGACCAGGCCCATGACTTGGGGGCTGACTCCATGGCAGGCCTCTGGTGTTTGGGAGTCTGCTCATTTCTCTTTAATAAAGGAAATAAATAGAACCCCATGGAGGTAACATTTAAGGCTGGAGCTGGAGGTCATGGGGTTAGGCGGTGGGTGCCAGAACACAGAAGCTTTAAAACGGACTCCTGTTTCAGAATGAGGAGTTTCTACCTCCCAGGCATCACTACACATCTGTCTCCCATGCAATGGACATTTGTCATTGTACTGAGAATACCGACATTTTTAAAAATAGCATTTTTCTGATTACATAAATAATACATGTTCATTTTGAAAAATTGGAAATTAAAAATATAAAAAATTAAAATCACCCATATCCTACCACCCAGAGAAAATCATTATTAACATTATTTTTGCCTTTTCCTAGACTTTTGTCTATGTATACACCTACTCCTCACTTATCTTGTTATCTGACATTTCCCGTTTATGACAATAGTAAAAAATCTGCTATTTTGCACATTAACAATGTATGTCTGGCAGTAACGAATGCCAAAGTGCGAGGTGAGGGTAACGCTGGCTATAATGGTTAGGGTTGTGTGTCAGCTTTGCTGGACCATGATTCTCAATGGTTTGGCAGTTATGTAATGATGTAATTTGGCAGTTATGTGATGATGTAATTTGGCAGTTATGTGATGATGAAGTCATCCTCCGTTTTGTGATCTGATGTGGTCATCCTCCATTTTTGCATAATGCCAATTTTCAAATAACGACCTTGTCTTTGGAACCTAATCATACCAATAAGTGAGGAGTGGACATATATAATGAAAACTTCAGTTCACTTTCTCATGGCATTGATCACTCTTGAGAAAGAATTCAGAGCTGAGACTTAGTTTAGAAAAGCCTCAAATTCAGATGCAGGTTATTTAGTTACCAAAAAAAAAAAAAATAGTCATTTTAGCTTAGTCTGTTTTCAAATGATCCATATGCTGCCTACTATATTCTGAAAAAATAAAGAATGATTACTGGAGAAATGCATTCCCCTCTAAGAAAATTATATCAGAGCTGAAGAACCAGCCTCCAAATCACATTTCAGAAAGATAGCAATTTTTCTGCCGGTTTTCCCCAATTATGGGAGTAGGATATTATACAGGTCTGAGTTGAAATACCCAGTGTCTTCAGGAAAGCGTGAAAGTGTCACTTCACAGCCGTTGAGCAGGTCTCAGGGCTAGTGCTGGGGAGCTTGAACTGGTACCTCCAGGGGCCAGGTTTCTCTGAGACCCACTGGGTCCCCACGTGTCACTTGCACAAGGGGATACATTCCACAAGAGCAAAGGCGTGTAGTCCGAGTGAGGAACATACAGGTAAGATGAATTCCCTGTAACCACCGCTGATGGCCCTCATAAATCACACCTGGCTCTTACCCATGCTCTCACCCCTGCTCCACAGAGGGAGTGCTGAGAGATAAGAACCAGATAGGAACCAGAAATCAAATTGGTATGTGCAAAAGAACCTCCAGTCACTTAACAGTGCACATTTGTTCTTGTCCTCTCTCCCTAACCAACTTGCTAGCAACAAACCTTCTCTTGACTGCCGTTCTGCCCCACCCTCAGTGATTATCAGCCCAACAACTGAGAACAGTTATTTCCTGGGGGCCATATCTAGGTGATGATATAATTAAGCGGGCCACAGGGTTATTTGCATAACACTTGCTTGTAATTTGCATCTTTGTTATAGCTAATTAGGATGACTTAAAATTCTCTCCTGCAGTTGTTCACTTTGAAGTCTAATTATTCTTATGGCGCTAACATTTTTTGACAACCTGTTGTGTGTTGAATATACCATGGACTGCCAAGAGAACAAACAAATCAGTTTGAGCAGAAATACAACCAGAATGTTCCTTTGAAGAAGTCTTGTTTACTTTGGGCACATCATCAGGAAAGACCAATGGCTAGAAAAGAACATCATGGTTGGTAAAACGGAGGGCCAACGGAAATGAGGGAAACCTTCAACGAGATAACTGCAATAACCCCAACAGTGAACTTGAGAATACCAACCATCATGAAGATGGCGGAGGACCTGGCAACAATTTTGTTCTGTTATACGTAAGGGCACCATGAGTTGGAGCTGATTCGATGGCAACTAAACAACAGCAACTGTGTGTCAGGCAGTTCTGGCACTGTATAGTCCAAGCCCTCAAGAAGTCGATAGGTTAGTGCGGGAGACAAGAAATCATATAAACATACCACCCTGTGATTGGGCCCTTAGTGCCCATGTATACAGAGGGGAACACAGAGGAGGGAACAACAGACCCTGGTGAGAGAATCTGAAGAGGAGAAGAGAAAAGGGCATTCCAGGAAGAGGAGCAAAGGCCCAGAGGGACGGGATCGAACTCCTAGAAAATGGGGACAGTGGGAACACAACAGGAGAAAGACCTAGAAGCTGACCTGTTCCCTGGTATGGCTGCTCCGAGGGCCCCAGGACCTGGATGAGGAGGGAAAGAGACGTGCTGGAGAAGTAGAAAGGGGCGGTGGGAAGGGCGGGAACCATGTTGACCAATAGGACTGTGAAATTGCCTGGCACTGGCCCTGGAGCAGGCCCATCCCTAATATTTGTAAGACCCCAGGCAAATGCAAGTCCCCAAACCATAGATCCACATACTTGAAGATTATAAATCAAGCTAACAAATTCTTAAACCAAATATCTTCTGTTCTTCTACCTTTATAAACGTAGTGTTATAACCACCTGGAAGGCCAAGTGCAAATTCACATTCTTGGATTCCGAGGAGCTCTTCAGCAGAATGCAATAGGGTGGGGAGAGCCAGCCCCTTCTCACCCTACTGCTCGCTCTGCCCCACACTGCAGGACATCCCAGCCCACAACATTCCTCTGTCCTCCAGCAAACAACACCTCCTGACCCCCCTCTGGCTTACAGGCGTGCACGCTGGTGACATGACCCATCCTTGGGAGGACAGAGGCCCATCCAGTCCCAGAAGTGGATTTGGGGCTTACAGGGTAGGTACCAGGTCCCTGGAGTGAGGTCTAGAGCGGCACGTGCCCAAATGATGGAATATACTGGCCTTGGAGATTGGAGTGATACAGCTGCAAGCCAAGAAATGCCAGCAGCCGCTAAAAGCTGGAAGAGGCAGGGAACTGAATGTCCCCTAGAGCCTCCAGAGGGAGCACGGCCTTACTGACACCTTGATTTTGTCCCAGTGATTCTGCTTTCAGACTTCTGGCTTCCATGAGAGAATAAATTTCTGTCATTTTAAGCCACCAAGTTTGTGGTAATTTGTTATAGCAGCCCTAGGAGACTGATACATTTATTTACCTCTTAAAACATCATTATTTAACCTACCTACATATATACACATAACAAATATATGTGTGTGTGCATATGTGTCTTAGTTTGGGTTCTCCCAGAAGCAGATCCGCAGACAAGGACATGACTGCAAGTAGCTTATTTGAGAAGTGATTCCAGAGACACCAGCAGGGGAGTGAGGATGGGAGACAGACGGGAAGGAAGCCAGACAAGGTGCATGCAAGAGCAAGTTACCACTGTGGACAACTGGGGCGCAATACCCCTGGGGACTGCTGGGAGACGACGTAGAGCACACCTCAGAGTTGTCCCACTCCAGAACAAAGAATCTAGATATTTTCCCCCAGTCTCTGTCCATCATTTGTTACTAGCTGCTCCTGGGACAGTCACAGGCAGTTACAGCAGAAGGTACTGGCATGTTTGGGAATGGTGGGTGCCAAGGGGAGACAGGCCAGGCACCTGCAGCACCTGCTAAGTATGTGCAACAAGCAGTCATTCCTCATGTGCCTCAGTTTCCTCATCTGTCAGTTTCCTCATGCACACGGCAGACTCAACAGTAGCACAGAGGTTGAGGGTGCGGTCCTGCAGCTTCAACAGATCTCAGAGCATGATCTCATCTCTAAAATGGGAACAGCAGTGCTGCCTGCCTCATAGGAATGGTAAGAGGAGAAAATAATATATATATGTATATATATATACACATATGATTATAATAATTCAGACACTATTTTCAGTGCTTTTAATACATTAACTCATGTAATCTTCACAACAATACTAAAAGGCAGGTGGTATTATCATTTCTGTCCTACCCATGAGGAAATGAAGTCACTGGCTCGTAAGTAACAGAGATGGACTCAGGTTTCAGGCTGCCTAGTACAAATTTCTAATCATTGGTAGTACTTTCTGTTTTCAATGAAATAATATAGCTAATTACTTGGTTGGTAATAAGTACTGAACATATTATTATTGTTGTTCTTATTATCGTTAATTGCTGTTCGGTACCACAAAAGACAGGCCTGGCAATCTGCTTTGGTAAAGATTACAGCTAAAAAAATCCTATGGAGCACAGTTCTATTCTATAACACATGGGGTCACCACGAGTTGGAATCAGCTTGACGGCAACGGACTTGGGTTGTTTTTGGTGTGCCGTCACCTGTAGGCAGGTGTAGTTGCAGAAGACGCCCCTTTCCCATGGTCGTCGTACCCTGAGCCATTTTCTGGAGCCACACTGGGTAGGCTGTCCCAGAGCAGTTGAGGAGCAGTTAAATGCCACCCGAAGTGAAGAGAGCCACGTGCTAAGCGCGTGAGATGTCTTCCCGGAGCAGCCCCCGGTGAGCGTCCACCCCCTCGCAGCAGGAGACCCGTGAGCGGTGCACTTGCTTCTGGCTCTCGCTAGAGGAAGCGGGATGCCAGGCCCCGCCCTGAATCCGTGCTGCTGTTGTGAGGCCATGCTGACGTTTATATTCCCAGGAATGCGCTTCGCCAAGGGTTCTATAACTCAACTGTATAACGAGACTCTTTTTAAAAAGACATACACATAATTTTGCAATCCACATGTTAGTGGAAATAAGGGGCTGTAAATGCCCTCTCTTCTTTTTTTTGGTTTTAACGAAGAGAAGTTTATTTCCTCATAGTCAAAGTAGGCTAAAGTCCAAATTCAGGGCGTCAGCTCCAGGGCAAGGCTTTTTCTCTCTGTCGGCCTTCTTCTCTTCGGTGTTCCCCGGGACTAGGAGCTTCTCTGCGAAGGGACCCCGGTCCAAAGGACGCGCTCTGCTCCTGGCACTGCTTTCTTGATGGTATGAGGTCCCCCTACCCTCTCTTCTTTTGGGGGGATGTTAACATGTTTTCCTGGATTAACCTCATTTCATTGTCCTTATTGCAGTCCAATCATCAGGATCCTAAGAGTGAAAAAGCCAGCTGACACAGAAACAGGGTCACCTGGTTGTCTGACTCCAGGGGGCGCCATTCACTGTTGTCTATGTGACGGGGGAGAGGCGCTCCCTGGAGGTGTGCAATGCAGCAGCATAGAGCAGAGGTACAAATTAGAATGCAGCTTCCACTTTAGCTCCTTCTGGTTTCAGTCACCATCGCTGTTGAGTCGATTCCAACTCGGGGCGGCCCTATAGGACAGAATAGTGCAGTGGTTAAGAGCTCGGCTGCTAACCAAAAGGTCAGTGGTTCGAATCCACCAACCACTCCTCGGAAACCCTATGGGGCAGTGCTACACTGTCTTATAGGGTCACTGTGAGTCGGAATCGACTCGACGGCAACGGGCTTGGTTTGGGTCTGGTTTCAATCAAGGTCTGACAGGGTAGTAAAGCAGGAGGGACCAGCCCGGCTCTGCCTCCTGTAGGTTGTTGTTGTGTGCCATTGAGTCTATTTCGACTCATAGTAACCCCACGTGACAGAGTAGAACTGCCTCATAGTGGTTAAGAGCTATGACTGCTAACCAAAAGGTCAGCCGTTTGAATCCGCCAGCTGCTCCCTGGAAACCCTATGGGGTAGTTCTACTCTGTTGTGTAGGGTTGCTATGAGTTGAGATCGACTTGACAGCAACAGGTTTGGTTTTTGGAATCTTTACAGAGCAGATCGCCAGGTTCCCCTGCCTCCCAGGAGCCTCTGGGTGGGTTCGAACCACCAACATTTAGGTTAGCAGCCAAGCGCTTAAGCATTACACCACCAGGGCTCCTTCTGCCACCTGTATACATCTGGGAAATACAGCTAAGTTTCTCTGTGCCTCTACTTCTTCATCTCTGGAACTGAGTTGGTGATAATACTTAACTCCTGGCTTTGCCATGAGAATTAAATGACATAATGCATGTTGTTTTTGTTGTTAGTCACTGTCAAGTCAACTTTATGTGTAACAGAACCAAACGATGCCCGGTCCTGCACTGTCTTCATGATCGTTGGTATGTTTAAGCTCATCCTCCAGCACTATATCGGACAGTGTTCCGTTGTGATCCACAAGGTTTTCATTGGTTAATTTTTGGCAGCAGATTGCCAGGCCTTTCTTCTTAGTCTGTCTTAGTCTAGAAGCTCTGCTGAAACCTGTCCAGCACGGGTGACCCTGCTGGTATTTAAAATATCGGTGGCACAGCTTCCAGCATCACAGCAACACAAGCCACTGCAGTATAACAAACTAACAGATGGGTAGTGGAAGATAATGCATATAATGTGCTTAATGTGGAGCCGGGCTCCTGCAGATCGTTACATAAATAGGATCTGCTGTCTTTTTTATTAAATGGCTCCCACATGCTGCCACCTTGCCTCACAGCCTTTGTCAGTTGCGTGACAGATGAAGAAACCAAGTCCTAGGAAGTGAATCAACTTGTTTAAACTCGAGAGTCTCATTGCAGGCTGGGGCAAGGATGGAGCTCAGGGATTTTCTCCTACTGAGTCCTCTGGGATCATAGTGTGACCACCTGTAATATTCAGGAAAACCCAGCAAGCACCATCTCTCCAGGTGGAGAAGATGTAACTGTCTTAAATGCGTCAGGCAGCCTAAAGGTGCCTGAGTTTCTCCAGATGAAACGCATGAGTACTGCCCCAGGAAGCCCCTCGATTGTTGGTTTCTGTCTTGGCTGGATCTTTGAGGGCAGGTAAGCGCACGCCTGGCCTGGCAGCCAGGAAGGAGCTGAGCAGTGTGGGGCTGCGGAGGGGCTGAGACTCGGGGCTGGTGAGGGAGTGGAGCCTGCAGGCTGCAGCATCCTCTTTGCGCGTGCTGTGCCCTGTGCTGGGGAGCCTCTCCCCTTGTTACCCTTTTCTCACTCTTCGAGAATTCACTTCTGGGAAGCCTGAGATGGTGCTGGTATTCCTGTTGAGAACTTCCCTGGCTCCCAGCGCCTGTCCCGTGTCACAGGCTTCTTCCATGTAATATGACTGCCTGCTTCTCCTACTAAAGTGTCAGCTCCTGGGGGACTATGCTGCAAAAACATTTCCTGAATGGATAGATGAATGAATGAAAGAATTAATGACCATTTAAGGCTAGGCAGAGGGCTTGTCAGGCTGGCCAAGGGGGCTTCAGGTGCAGGACCCCAAGAACAGTGTTCTTCAGTTTCTCCAGCACCAAACCCCAAGCTTTGCCTCTGGCTCCCTATGCCAGGGAAGCCAAACAACCTCTTTCCCTGCCTTCCCGCTCCCCATTTCAGCTGCATGAAAGCACCCTAGAGTGGAAGAGCTGAGTGCCAGCAGTGTGCCAGGTGGGGACTCAGTCCTGCGTGCTCACCCTGGGCTCGGCCATCCTCATTTTTGAGTGTGGACAGTGCAGACTGCAAGGGCAGGGCACCTGCTTACCTCCTGGAGCCCTGATGGAAGACTGGAAGCTTGAGTGGGCTTCAATATGCTGGCTTCCTGCCCTCACCTTTGGAGCCCAGGAGAAGCTCAGCACCTGCATTAGCTGCCTGCACATGAGCCCTGAAGCCTCCCAAAGCTTTCTCTAATCACTTTGACCCTCTCTCTGTGCCATTTGTAAAGGATTTTGTGCCACAAGTGCGTCAGAAAATCCTAGGAAATTCCTGCTTACTCATCCGGGCAACTTGTTCTCAACACTCAGCGTGAGCTTCTTCACCTGGTTGCTGTTTAGTGTCTGTGTGTGTGTCTCTGTGTGTGCACGTGTGTATGCATATCCCTGAGTGGTGAAAACAGTTAATGCGCCTGGCTGCTAATGAAAGGCTGGCAGTTTGAGTCCACCCAGAGGCAGCTCAGAAGAAAGATCTGGCAATCGGCATCCAAAAAATCAGTCACTGAAAACACTTGAAGCACAGTTCTACTCTGACACACATAAGGTCACCAGGAGTGGGAATCGACTCCATGGCAACTGTATGTATCTATATACGCTCATATGAGTCACATAAAAGCATGGTATTGACAAAGCTCTGCCACAGGCTCCTAGTGACTCTATGTCATGATAATGATCATTATAATCATTATAATATTAGCCACCTGCTGCTGTGGAATGAATGTGGGGATTAATGGGATGGTGGTAATAAAGTGCCTTGACTCTGGGAGAAGGCTCTTTAGCAGGCACTACAGTATTTGTGACTTCTTTCAGGCAAAAAGCACAAGAGGATAAACTAGGATGCAGGCTGCATCCTGGTCACTGCCCTGCTGTCTCCCAGCCAAGGAACCTTGGACCAGTCACGTAACCTCTCTGACTCCATTTTCTCATCTGAAAAATGGGCTATGTGACTTGTCCACCCTTCTCCTGGGGTTTGTGTGAGGATGAAATGAGATCATGTATATGAATGCCCCATGGAAACTAGAAAGCTCGGGACATATTGTCAAGCTTGGCACTGCATTATCGAGCTTCAGGCCAAATTTCTGCATCAGAAAGCTTGGGGACCACTGGAGGTTCTTCCTCAGAATAAAACCTGTGTCCAGCTCCAAAAATGCCTCACTTGTGTCTTCTCCATCTCCATCCTTTTGATGAATGGCTTTGGGCTAAGAGAAGTGCGTGGGTGAGAGGCTGGTTTCTGTTTGCTGAATGTGTCCTCAGTATCCGTGCCTAGGTCATATGTCCCTCCCCAATCAATAGCTGAGCAATCTCAGAAAGTCCAGATGGAGTCTTGCCACCAGGAGCCCAAGTTCAGGGCCATGCTCATGTCCTGGGCCCCTTTCATAACAGGACCAGATTAAAGGTTCCTGGATCCCTGGAGACAGAATCGCCTGCCTTTTGGGAAACCCTTTCCCAAATGACCTCTGATCTCTAGATCTGTAGAATTTTGTGCACACGAGAAGAAGACGTTGAACTCAAGAGCAGTGAATTCCAGGAGAGGACTGGGGAACGCTTTGAAAGAGAAGTTAGAGTACGGTAATGAAGGCAGTTATCTGTCATCCCAGCTGATAGCTTCATGGCACTCGGATCCTGAAGTGGTGTCCAGTGGGGATGGGCAAGGAAAAGGTCACAAAGTTTCATTTAAAGAGCATTACAAGTATTTTTCCAGAACATCATGTTACCTATCTACAAAGTCTAGTTAAAGAGTTTTCAAAATCTAGTAAAACTGAAAAATCCATTTGGCCAGAGTACCCACCATCACCCCTATGCACGCTCATCCTCGCCAGCTAGTCCTGCTTAAGTCCAGGGAAGAATCATCATCATCGCCAACAACACTGTGGTGCAAACAGTTAACTGCTTGGCTGCTGACCTCAATGTTAGTGGTTCTGATCCACACAGAGGTACCTGGGAAGTATTGTCTGGTGATCTACTTCCAAAAATTCAAGCCACTGAAAACCCTATGGAGCACAGTTTTAGTTTGCACACATGGGGTCGCCATGAGTCAGAGTCAACTGGATGGCAACTGGAATACGTCAGACAAGGTACTAAGGTTTTATCTGAATTCTCTCTTTTAATTCTTGAAATCATCCTATGACATAAATTCTATTATTGTCTTAATATTATATATTAAGCTCAGAAAGGTTAAGTAACTTGCCCCAGGTTGCAGAGCTAAGTGGCTGAACTGGCACTCAAACCCAGGTCTCTGTCTCCCAAGCTCATGCTCTTACCCTTGTCCCTGTTTTGCCTTTCTTGGGCTTATCAGAGCAGCTCCTCAAGCATTATCCCCGTGGAAGCCAACCAGTCGGATATGGATAGCAAGCTGTGCCTTCTCCTCCTTTTTGACCCTGTGCCTGATTTCTGGAAAGTCCATCCCAGGCCCTTTCAGACACTGTGCTTACAGACCTTCACTCTCGCTAAAAGGTCTGTGAAGACAGTGAGCCGAGGGCCCAGGGGAAGTTTGCTGCTTCAGATCTCCAGAACTGCCTATAACTGAATCAGCACTGGCAATGCACAGGCACATTTTAGCAATAGAGTTTGTTCAAAATGATCTTTCTTGTAAAATATCAATCCTAAACGCATGCCAGTCACACCAGGATAGCAGCCTATTATTTCTCTAGGGGTCTGCCCCTGATTCCAAGCCCATGAATGGAGAACCCAACCAGCCCCAAGCAAATGCACTGGGCTAAAAATCCTATCCTACCTCGGCTCCCACTGCAGAATTTTTCCATTTCCAGAGGATGATTTGCTCTGCCTCTAGGACTCATCAGTACCTCTGTGTTGAAGCCACCAAACACCAGCTGCTGGCAGCAGTTTGAAAACTGCCTCCTGGGTTTTAAATACACAGAGTGGTTTACAGAAGCACTGTATCAGCCCGACAACACCTGCAAGAATTGAGGTATATGTGGGCACCTGGTTCCAACTATTCTTCACCGAGGCACGGTATGAGAGCTGACTTGGGTGCTAAGCAGGAGTTCATCCATTCAGCCAACTAGATATCATGGAGCATCCCCGACGCCTGAGATCGGGCCTGCTCAGCCCTCACCTCCATTGGAAAGTGGAGGCGAGTTGAGCAGCCTGAGGGTGCTGGCATCTCTTGGGGGAAGAAGGAGATAGAAGATCACCAGAGAGTCTGCTACTTTGGCTACGAGGCTGCTGCAGTCTAAGCTGAAGGCTTTTTGGCCAACTTGTTGGACTGTGCCTTCAGCCTGTTGCCCAGGACTCTGGGCTGGTTTAGGAACTTCGGGGGCTGTGGGTCAGGATGAATTCAAATAGGGACAAAAAGTCACAGTCCTGGGCCTGGGCCTGGGCTGCTGATAGAAGTTGTAAATGGGAGCATTTTTCAGTTCTGTTTTGTCTGGTTTGTGTGTTTTGTCTCTCTCTCAACTATGTTATTTTAAAAATAACACTTATTTTTCTAATTATAATAGAGTACATACTTGGTACAGAACACTTGCAAAATATAGAAACCAAAAACAACACCAAACCATTTGCCACTGAGTTGATTCCAACTCATGGCAACTGCATGTGTTCCAGGGTAGAACTGTGCTCCATAGGGTTTTCAATGGCTGTGACCTTTAGTAAGCAGATCGCCAAGCCTTTCTTCCAGGGTGCCTCTGAGAGGGGAGGGTTTGAACCACCAACCTTTTGGTTAGTAGCTGAGCACTTAACCCTTTATACTACCTAGAGACTCCTAAAATATAGAAAAACACTAAGACAAAAATTACATGTAATCCCACCCAGAGATAACCACCATTAACATTCTAATGTTTGTGCTTCTAATATTTTTTATTAATGCAATATGTTTGACTGTATTTTTTATAAGAATGGTATTAAACAGTATTATGCATATACAGTTTCACTTTTTTTTTAAAGCAATATATTGCAAAGATTTTACAAGGTCAGTAAGAAGGTAGGTCCTTCTTGGGTAAGCGGTCTGAGGACTTTCCAGTCCAGTGTTCCCTGATTCGAGTCTCAGCCAGGCCAGGGGAAGAAGGTTCCAAATTACTGGTATTCTTGGCTGGAGCTCCCCTTGCAGTTAAGAAGCGGCTGACTCTGCCCATCACCAGGGCACTGCCGGGTCATTTCTCCCTGGGGCACAGTCAGCCAGTCTCTAGTGCGCATATATGAATTATCTGGTACGTGTAATGCAATGCCCAACAGTTCTGATTCTGTGGATCTGTAGGCACAAAAACATGTCTAGTACTTGTAACGATTTCCAAACCATAGTCTATAAATTTCCAGCATAGCCTTAAGTGTAGAATGAAAATTATTGAGTCCATTTAAAGGTTTCAGTTCTATGGAGTCCAAAACATCCCCATTCCCCCCACCCTGACACCCAGCAGCTCAGCCAATTACCTGAGGGCTGAAAGGCGAGAGGTCATGCAGGGCAGCCTCAGGATTTATATCCACTTCAGGACTCATTGACCCATATCGACTTCTTTTACAAGCCAGGACAGGCAGGGATCATCAATATTGTTACAACAGGGTTTGAAGCCTGCTCGTTCTCCATGTGGGACATATGCCACTAAAGGCATAAACAGGCATGCTGGCCTTTGAGGCTTCTAGCTCAGCTAAGCTCTTTCAGATGCAAAATGGGTACAAACCTTAAGCATATTCACTATTTTATATTTGCAATAAATATCGTGTTCTTTTCCCCATACCAAACCACCAGTTGCCATTGAGTCAATTCTGACTCATGGTGACCCCTATGTGTGTCAGAGTAAAACTATGCTCCATAGGGTTTTTGATGACTGATTTTTTTGAAAGCAGATTGCCAGGACTTTCTTCTGAAGTGCCTCTGGGTTAGCAGCCAAGCTCATTAACTGTCTGCACCACCCAGGGATTCCTTTTTTCTCCATAACTGAATTTGATTTCTATTTCGGGTTTCCATTCCATCAAGTGGTGGAAAATTTAATCTTAGCCAAGTTGGAGCTTCCCTACCTGGCCTAGAGTTGAGTCCAAGTTTTGAAAGGTCTATAAGATGATGTTTAACAATAGGCTCTCAAGGGGGAAAGGTCGGAGGTTCAAGTCCACCAGCTGCTCTGGGGGAAAAAAGACTTGGTGATCTGCTCCTGTAAAGATTACAGCCTAGGAAACCCCATGGGAAAGTTCTGTTCTGTCCTATAGGGTCGCTCACTATAAGCTGGAATTGACTCAACAGCACACAACAACAATATATGGATATATATATATACGTAAGTTTATTATAAATTTTACTCATATAAAGGATGTGTAACACATAACTTAAAAATAATAATATAATATTAAAAATGGTTTATTTTAAATTCCGTATAGCTACACAGATTGCTAACATTGGTCGTATTGAACTCGTTTGGCAACCTGTTGCAATTTAACCATGATTTGACCAAATCAGACTACAATGACTATCCAATGAGCAAAGTCATCATGTCACTGATGAATATGTGCAATTTCAATATGCACATTTGTTGATATTTTCTTTTATATTAATGAGATAAAAGTAAAACAATAAAGGTGAATGTTAGGACATTACTTGATGGTCAATGACATGAGTGACCTCTTTGCTATATCAGATAATAGTTTTAGAATACTGGAAAAATATTTCCCCAATTTTTTTGGTGCTGTTTAGCCAAAAGTAACACACATTACACACTTTTAAGCTTTATTTTCCTTATTATCAATTTCTTTATCACTTCCTTCAGTCTACTGTAGACAACCAACAAAATTGAAAATTAAGCCCTGAGTTGTAGCATTTGCCAACTTCTGTTGTGTAAATACTCCCTCCCACCACGGCTAATTTCAAGCTACCAAAGTAACATCACTGTACATAGAGTTAGGAAGAGATGCTCACCATTATTTAGTATTTCCACCATATTGATACAATAAATGCAAATAACCTGAAGAGCATATATAATAGTAAAACGGAGTAAAATAATTAGTAAGTGATGACATTTGAGTATTTATTAACTTTGTGTTTCATGTAATTTATTTAACTAAGTTTATATAATTCAATTTTACTAATAACCGTTGACTCAAAAAAATTCTGTAAATTTAACAATTAGCTCTCATGAGCCGATATACCACTGGGCCTATGTACCATCAACGATTGGATTCAGTGGGCATTCTTTCTATGTAGTTTTATCTATCTATATATCCATATGACATCTGTTGAGAGTCCTTGCTTTCCATCTGATCTGTGGTCATTGGTCCAAGTAGGTTACTGTTGTGTCCTAAATTTTTCACATATATTAGGTCTTCTCCAGGTCCATAACTTCTGTCTCAGCTAACTTCTGTGTCCCTCTGGGTAAATGAAGAACATTCTGCTGCCTCTTGACCTACTGGGGAACAGTAAACTCTTCTGAGGCTAACTCAGGCCCTCTCTGCCTAGACAGACTTTGGAGCTATTTGTAAATCTATATATGCATATACATCTTACTCAACTGCCCATCCCATCCTGCTAGTCACAAAGAAACCTCATCATGGCACCTCCTCTGGTTTCTTCTTGGCTTTACCCAGAGACAGAGGTAGAGATTCTTCGTTGACAGTTTTTTTTTTTTTTTTCAGCACTTTGCATATACCATCCCACTGCCTCTGTTGTTTATGATGACAAGTCAGCTGTTAATCTTATTGGAGTTCCTTTGTATGTGATGAGTAGTTTTTCTCTTGCTGCTTTCAAGATTTTCTCTTTGTCTTTGGCCTTCAACATATTGACTATGATGTGCCTGGGTGTGAATTTCTTTATATCCATCCTACTTGGACTTTGTTGAGCTCTTTGTCTGTGTAGCTTAACATTTTTCATGAGATTTGGCAACTTTCAACCATTATTTATTATAACAATTTTTCTGCTCCTTTCTCCTCTCCTTATGTTACTCCCATTATTTATATGTTGATGTGCTGAATGTTTTTCCATATTTTCCCTGAGGCTCTGTTAATTTTTCTTTGTTCTTCAGATAGCATAATCTTTATCAATCTGGCTTCAAGTTTGCCAATTTTTTTCTTCTGCTAGCTCAAATCTACTGTTGAGCCCCTCTAGTGAATTTTTCATTTCAATTCTTATACTTTTCAACTCCAGAATTCCTATTTCTTTCTTTTTTATAATTTCTATCTCTGTCTTGATTTTCTGTAATTGATAATACATTGTTACAACACATTCCTTAATTCTTTAAATATGTTTACCTTTCATTCTTTGACCATATTAATAATAGCTGCTTTGAAGCCTGTGTTTGCCAATTCTGACATTTGGACCATCTCACAGGCATTTTCTATTGCTTCCCTTTTTTCCTGTGTATGATTCATACTTTCCTGATTTTTTTTAAATGTCTTGTAATTTTTCATTGAAAACTAGACATTTTAGATAATATATTGTGCCAACTTTGGAGACTGATTACCTGCTCTTCCTCTTGTACAGGGTCTGTTGTTGTTTGCTTGTTCATTTGTTTAGTGACTTGACTTAAGTATTTCATTGAAGTCTGCTTCTTTCACAGTGTGCTGCTTCTGATGTTGCTCTTTAGAGAATGCAGACTTGGCATGTGCACAGACACCCTGAGCATCTGCACTGGTATGCCTCTATTGGTATCAGACCCAGCTGTTAGCCTCCACTGGTTGCCAGTTGATTGCTCCATTGTTTTTGACAAAGCCATGGGGCACAAATTGCTCCACAGTCTGATTCAGTTAAAGCAGGACTTCTTTGCATGAGCAGAATGTTGCAAGTATCGGAGGCTACTCTGGCATCAGAGGACTCTTCTTAGCCCTGATCCTCTCTGTTAAACTTCTAGCTGGTTGACTGTTTTGCTTTTTGCTATGAGTATTGTGGGGTTACCGATCTCCTCTTAATTGCTCTCTACCGAGATCTCTGTTGTTTTCAACAACTTTAGGCATGAATTTCCCTACACGGTGTTCCAAATAAAGTCAGTTCCCTTAGGCCTGCTTCTCCCCCCTGGGCAGAAACTTTTATACCAAAAGTTGATGCTTTTCTTGACCTTTTGTAAGTAGCCCAATTTTCCTCTTTGAAAACATTCAGGATCTTCTCCTTCTCTCGTTGTTATGACATTTCATGATGTTTGGCTTTGCTGTGGGTCTGTTTCATCTCTGGTGCTGGATGTGTGATGAACTCTTACAGTCTGGAAACTAATGTTCTTACGTCTGAAGAATTTTCTTGAATTAATTCTTTCAAAATTTCTCTCTTTCCATTTTTTCTATGCTCTTTTCTTAAAATTCCTGTTAGTTTGATGTTGGACTGCCTGAAATAATTCAAAAAAGAATTTATCTTTCCTGGTTTTTATTTTTTTTTTAAATATCAGTTATGTTGTTCTAATTTTTTGAGCTATTTCCCAAACTTTATTTCCTAGCCCTTCTACAGGATTTTAAAGCCTATGGCGCAATGGTTAAAGAGGTTGGCGCTAACCAGAAGGTTGGCAGTTTGAATCCACCAGTCACTCCTTGGAAACCCTATGAAGCAGTTCTACTCTGTCCTATAGGATTGCTATGAGTTGGAATTGACTCGACAACAATGAGTTTGTTTTTTAATCATAGTTTTAAGTTCCATGAGCTCTTTCTTATCCTCTAGACATTTAATTTTTATAGACTCTTACTCTTACTAGGACATGTATCCTTAGTTTGTACAACAGAATTTTCCAAATCTTAAAGTTCTGTTTTAGTTTTGCACAGCTAATTTTTAAGTCTATCTCTTCCCTCTCACATTTTACTACATGCAGCAAGGAGAAACCACACAACCACTTTAAGATCTTGCTTAGAAATCTCCTCAGCCAGATGTCCAAGTTCATCACTTACACGTTCTACCTTCCACCAAACATTTGAACACAATTCAGACAAGTTCTTTGCCACTGCATAAAAACATCACCCTTCCTCTATTGTCCAGTCACACGTTCATCATTTTCTTTTAAAGCCTCACTAGAAGCACATTTAATATCCACATTTCTAGCAACATTCTGTTGCTTGCACCGTATATATTCTCTAAGTCAATTGAGATTTTCCTCACTTCCTTCTGAGCCCTCACCAGAATTGCCTTTTACATCAATAATTCTACCAACAGTCTCTTCATGGCTATCTAGGCTTTTACTGCTAGGCACCTTAAAACTCTTCCAGCCTCTACTCACTACTCACTTCCAAAACTGCTTCCATGTTTTAGGTAGCTATTACAGCAGCACCCCACTCTCCTGGTACCAAATTCTGTCTTAGTTATCTAGTGCTGCTATAACAGAAATGCCACAAGTAAGTAGCTTTAACAAACAGAAATTTATTTTATCACAGTTTAGGAGGCTAGAAGTCTGAATTCAGGGCGCCAGCCCCAGGGGGAGCCTTTCTCTCTCTGTTGGTTTTGGGGGAAGGTCCTTGCCTCTTCAGCTTGTTTCTTGGTTCCTTGGAGATCTCCATGTTTCTTGGCAACTATCTTTCCCCATCCATCTTACCCTACGTGTGGATCATAACAAATTATGGATAACTTTGCAAAGAATGGGAATTCCAGAACACTTAGTTGTGCTCATGAGGAAACTGTACTTAGACCAAGAGGCGGTTGTTCAAACAGAGTAAGAGGATACTGCATGGTCAAAAATCAGGAAAGATGTGCATCAGGGTTATGTCCTTTCACCATACTTATTCAATCTGTATGCTGAGCACATAATCTGAGAAGCTGGTCTATATGAAGAAGAATGCAGCATCAGGTTTGGAGGAAGACTCATTAACAACCTGAGATATGCAGATGATACAACATTGCTTGCTGAAAGTGAAGAGGACTTGAAGCTCTTACTAAAGAAGATCAAAGACTACAGCCTTCAGTGTGGCTTACACCTCAACATAAAGAAAATAAAAATCCTCACAACTAGACCAATAAGCAACAACATGATAAATGGAGAAAATACTGAAGTTGTCAAGGATTTCATTTTACTTGGATCCACAATCAATGCCCATGGAAGCAGTCAAGAAACCAAATGAGGTATTGCATTGGGAAAACCTGTGCAAAAGACCTCTTTAAAGTGTTAAAAAGCAAAGATAGCACCTTGAGGACTGAGGTGCTCCTGACCCAAGCCATGGTATTTTCAATTGCCTCATATGTACGTAAAAGCTGGACAAAGAATGTGGAAGAATGAAGAATTGAATTATGGTGTTGGTGAAGAATATTGAATATACCATGGACTGCCAGAAGAACAAAAAAAATCTGTTTTGGAAGAAGTACAGCCAGAATGCTCCTTAGAAACAAGGATGATGAGACTTCATCTCACATACTTTGGACATGTTGTCAGGAAGGACCAGTGTCTGGAGAAGGACATCATGCTTGGAAAAGTAGAGGGCCAGCAAAAAATGAGAAGTCCCTCAACGAGATAGATTGACACAATGGCTGCAACAATGGGCTCAAACATAGCAATGATTGTGATGATGGTGCAGGACCGGGCAGTGTTTCGTTCTGTTGTACATAGGGTGGCTATGAGTCAGAACTGATGGCACCTAACAACAACAACAGCTCTTATTTCATAGATGCAGCATATTGTCATTTCTCTCTGAGGATATTAATTATAGCTTTTTTGAAATTTTATCCTGCTTCCTGCTTTGCTCCTGTTTCCATTGAGTTTCTTTACCCTATTTGGGTTTTTGCTTTGGTCTCTGCCTTTCATGCTAGGGATTTAATCAAATGTGTGCTGACCCTTGGCTGTCCATTTGTATTCAGGAGTAAAGCAATAACAAGTGTGTGGAAGCTTTGTGTGCATGGAATCTCCCCATAGGATGATAGGATGGCGACCCAACCGCATGTTGGAGGACCCCAAAATATGACATAAGTGTGGATCTTTTTTGTAGGGAAAACTACTGGTATTGTACTTGGGGATTAAAAGTTTGGTAGCAGCGTTCTAGTGGCCAACAAGAGAAAGAAGGCTGATGGGGGTCTCATAGCCATAGGGTTGTTGTTGTTTGTCGTTAGGTGCTGACTCATAGCAACCCTATAGGGCAGAGTAGAGCTGCCTCATTGGGTTTCCAAAGAGTGGCTGGTGAATTTGAACTGCTGACCTTTTGGCTGTAGACTTGGTTAATTCCCCTGTTTTCAGTATTGCAGGTAATCTTATCTGTGCCTGACTCCACAGCCTTCCCAAGAACTAAATCTAGAACAGAGTTTCCAGAGAATAAATCTGGTTAAACAAGTTTTCAGTCCTTTTATTTTCCAAACACCCTGTATCACTGCCTTTAGTGATACCTGGTGTCTCTAATTCTTGAACCTTATCTGGGTTCTGCAATGTGGATCAACTGGCTTCTTGTTGCGGCACCTCCATCCCACCAAACTCTGGGGGGCAGTTAGTTTCAGCTTTCTCTGTTCCTCTATCATTTATCACTCAGACATCTCCTTTCCACCTACCAAAATTTTCCTAGGTAGTAATGCACCATCATGATTGGGCACATGGGCTCTGGAGCCAGTCTACCTGGGTTTGAAGCCTGGCTCTGCAACTGACAAGGTGTGTAAACCTTGTTTAAAGAACTTAATCTCCCTTGCCCAAGTTACTTCATCTCTAAAATGATGGCAGTAACAGAGAGTTGCTGAGAGGTGTCAATGGGTTAGTGCACATAAAACTCTTAGAATGTTACCTGGCACCTTAGTTCAGTGAATTTTAGCTGTTACTATCTTTCTGCTATCTTTTCCCCCCTCATTCTTTATGTCCTTGTATTTTTTTTTTTTTAAGTGATTTTAGTTTGAAAGGAACAAAGAGGTAATTGAAGATATTCAATTAGGCAACCTGAAACTTAACCCTCTAGATCTTTTTCTGTGTATATACAATCATATAGACCAGGGATCAGCAAAGTATGCCCTGAGGGCCAAATCCAACCTGTTGTATGTTTTTGTAAAGAAAGTTTTATGGCACACTGTCACACTTATTTATGTATGGTCTATCTATGGTTGTTCTCATGCTAGCACAACAGAGTTAAGTAGTTTTGGCAAAGAACATATGGCCCACAAAGTCTAAAATATTTACTATCTGGTCTATTAAAATAGGAAAACTTTGCAAATACCTTATATAGATACTTGGAAAGGGAATAGATAAAGAGTGAATATATGTTGTTTGGCTAACATCTCTGTCTTTTGTGAACCACCTCATTCATCTGCTTTCCGTTTCTTGTTTTAAAAAAGTCTCTATCCATTCTTGTCCCCTCTTCTAGTCCCTTCATCTTTTCAGGTTTATACCTATTGTTCCTTAAGGATCATCTGGTTGGGGCTTGGGAAGGAACAAAGATAAGGCATATATTTAATTCACCACATTTAACCAAAAGTTTCTATCGTTATCATTTTAATTCGCTTTGCTATTTTTATGACAGGGTGAGCATTTTGTTTTTCATTTGTTTAAGACTCATTTGAACTTCCTTTTCTGGGAATTGTCTGTATTTATCCTTTGTTTTATTTACTGTTGGGGTGATGATATTTTTCATGTGATTTTTTAGCTCATTGTGAAATATGGGATAAATATTTTTATCGTTTGTCTCTTTATTAGTATTTTTTCATTAAGGAAGTTTTTTTTTGTTTTTTTTTTTTTAAAGAGCTCTATGCTCAGGGCAGACATTATTTATTTAAAACAATTTTTTTTTATTGTACTTTAGATGTAGGTTTACAGAACAAAATAGTTTCTCATTAAAGAGTTAGTACACATATTGTTTTATGACATTAGTTAACAACCCCACGACATGTCAACACTCTCCCTTCTCGACCTTGGGCTTCCCATTACCAGCTTTCCTGTCCCCTCCTGCCTTCTAGTCCTTGTCCCTGGGCTGTTGTGCCCCATTAGTCTTATTTTGTTTTATGGGCCTGTCTAATCTTTGGCTGAAGGGTGAATTTTGAGAGTGACTTCATTACTGAGCTAGAAGGGGGTCCAGGGGCCATACTCTTGGGGTTTCTCCAGTCTCTGTCAGGCCAGTAAGTCTGGTCTTTTTTTGTGAGTTAGAATTTTGTTCTATATTTTTCTCCAGCTCTGGCCGGGACACTCTGTTGTGATCCCTGTCAGAGCAGTCGGTAATGGTAGCCGGGCACCATCTAGTTGTACTGGACTCTGTCTAGTGGAGGCTGTGCTAGTTGTGATCCATTAGTCCTTTGGACTAATCTTTCCCTTGTATCTTGTTGTCTTCATTCTCCCTTGATAGGGTGAGACCAGTGGAGTATCTTAGATGGCTACTCACAGGCTTTTAAGACCCCAGACGCTATTCACCAAGGTAGAATGTAGAACATTTTTTCTATAAACTATATTATGCCAAATGAGTTAGGTGTTCCCCAAGACCATGGTTCCCACAGCCCTCTGCCCAGCAATTTGGTCCCTCAGGGAGTTTGGATGTGTCTATGGAGTTTCCGTGACCTTGCCTTATACAAGTTGTGCTGGCTTCCCCAGTATTGTGTACTGTCTTATCCTTCACCAAAGTTATCACTTATCTATCTATTGTCTATTTAGTGTCCCCCCGACCCCTCCCCTCACTTATAACCATCAAAGATTGTTTCTTTTTGTGTGTAACCTTTTCATCAGTTTTCACAGTAGTAGTCTCATACAATATTTGGAAGGAAGATATTTTTATTGCTATGTAGTCAAATGTATGAATTTTTTCTTTTATAGCTTCTGAGTTATGGTTAGTAGCCCATTGCGTTAACTGCTGCACCACCAGGGCTGGTTAGCTTCTGAGTTTTATGCCATAATTTTAAGAGCGTTCTCCATTTAGGTATTATAAAATTTTTCTTCTGTATTTGCTTCTAGTAATTTCATGTTTTCATTTTTAACATTTAAATCATTGATCCATCTGGAATTTACACTGATATGAGAAATAAGATAGTCAACTTTGCTTTGTTTTCTTTTCTCTAAGACAGCTGCTCAGTTATCCCAATACCATTTTTAAAATAATTCTTTTCATAACTGATATACAATGCTAACTTTCTCCTCTACTACATTTCCATATGTATTTGGGCCTATTTTTGGACACTCTATGCTGTTCATTGATCTGCTTTCCTTTTCACACACCAAAATCACAGTAATTTAAATACTGTAGCTTTATTTTATGTTGTACAATTTGAGAGGATAGTCTCCTTCATTACTCTTCTTTTTCGGTATGTTCTGACTATAACTGTATGTTTATTTTTTCACATAAACTTTTAAATCAGCTTAATTTTGAAAATTCTGTTGATATATTTATGATCCTGTTAAATTTAGAGAATATTAACATATTTAAAATATTGAGCCATCCTACTATGAATAGATTATACTTTTTAATTAGCCATTGCGTTCTTTGTGTCCCTCAGTAGCATTTTAATCTATTTTCCTATAGCTTTTGAATGTTTCTGTGATGTTTATTCCTAGGTATTTTACTTATTTTAGTGTATATAACTAGGGCTTATCTGAATATGTGAAAACTATCGATCTTTGCTTATTGAATTTATATTCTACTGAATTATTATTATAATCTTTTTCAGGTGGTTCTCTTCTTTCCAAATTTTTATGCCTTTTATTTCTTTCTCCTACCAAATTGCATTGGCTTGTTCCTGTGAAACGTTAATAGGAGCCCTGGAATAGTGATAGTGAGCATTCTTGATTTGTTTCAGATTTTGGTAATGCTTCCAGAGTTTGTCTGTTAAAAACGACGCCAGTCTATTTGTTAAGAGAGTGTCTCTCAACCCTATGGGGCGGTTCTACTCTGTCCTGTAGGGTCGCTATGAGTCAGAATGTACTTGACGGCAATGAGTTTGATTTTTGGTTTTTAAAGCTGTTATAAAATAGCTGTTATAGCTGTTCCCATCGAGTTGATTCAGACTCATAGCAACCCTATAGGACAGAGTAGAGCTGCCCCATAGAGTTTCCAAGGAGCACCTGGTGGATTCACACTGCTGACCTTTTGGTTAGCAGCCATAGCTCTTAACCACTACGCAACCAGGGTTTCCATAACAGCTTTATTGAAGTATAATTCAGATACCATTAAATTTACCCTTTAAAAGTATATTATTTCATAGGTTTTGGTATATTCACAGAGTTGTGCAGCCATCACCACAATCAATTGTAGAACACTTTTGTCACCCCCAAAAGAAACCCTAAATCAGTGCCCATTTTCCTCTACTCTCAGCCTCTGGCAACCACTAATCTACTTGCTGTCTCAATGGATTTATCTATTCTAGACATTTCAAGTAAATGGTATCATACAACATGTGGATTTCATGACTGGATTCTTTCACTCAGCATAATCTTTTCAGTTTGTCTATAGTACTTCATTCCTTTTTATTGTCAAATATATTCCATTGTATGCATTTACCACAATTTGTTGATCCATTCATCAGTTAATGGACATTTGGGTTGTTTCTACTTTTTGGCTATTATGAATAATACAGACATGAACATTTGTGTACAAATTTTTGTGTGGACATATGTTTTCATTTCTCTTGGGTATGTACCTAGAAGTGGAATTGCTGGCATATATGGTATCTTAGTTATTTAGTGGAAACCCTGGTGGCATAGTGGTTAAGAGTTCAGCTGCTAACCAAAAGATCGGCAGTTCGAATCCATCAGGCGGTCCTTGGAAACCCTATGGGACAGTTCTTCTCTGTCCTATAGGGTCACTATGACTCTGATTGACTCGACGGCAGTGCGGATAGGTAGTTACCTAGTGCGCTATAACAGAAATACCACAAGTGAATGGGTTTAACAAACAGAAATTTACTCTCTCACAGTCTAGGAGACTAGAAGTTCAGATTCAGGGCACCAGCTCCAGGGGAAGGCTTTATCTGTCAGCTCTGGTGGAAGGTCCTGGTCTAGGAGCTTCTCAGCACAGTGACCCGGGGTCCAAAGGGCACGCTTTGCTTCTGATTCCTCTTTCTTGGTGGTACGAGGTCCCCCTAGCTCTCTGCTCACTTCTCTCTCCTTTTATCTCTAAAGATAAAAAGTGATACAGGCCACACCCCAGAGAAACTCCCCTTACATCAGATCAGGGATATGACCTAAGTGAGAGTGCTGTGTCCCACCATAATCCTCTTTAACATAACCTAATCTTGCCTCATTAACCACAGGCAGAGATTAGGATTTATAACACATAGGAAAATTATATCAGATCTCAAAATGGAGGCCAATCACACAATACTGGGAATCATGGCCTAGCCAAATTGACATGTATTTTTGGGAGACACAGTTCATTCCATAACATATGGTGACTCTATCTTTACCGTTTTGAGACACTGCCAGACTGTCTTACAAAGCAACTGCACCATTTTACATTCCCACCAGAAGTATATGAGATTCCAATTTCTCCACATCCTTGCCAACTCTTGCTATTGTTGTCTTTTTGATTATAGCCATTCTAGAGGGTGTGAAGTGGTATCTCATTGTGGTTTTGACTTGCATCTCCCTAGTGACAAATTATGTTGAGCATCTTTTTATTTGCTTATTGGCCATTTGTATATCTTTTCTGGAAAAGTGTACATTCCAATCCTTTGCCCATTTTTCAATTGGGCTGTTTGTTTTTTTGTTGTTGAGTTGTAAGACTTCTTTATATATTCTGGATATAAGTCCTTAATCAGTCATGTTATTTGCAAATATTTTTTCCCATTCTGTGGCTTGTCTTTTCACTTTCTTGGTGGTGTCCTTTGAAGGAATATCTAGTCTTATTTTATTAAGAGTTTTTATTAAGAATTATGTGAAATTTTATTGAATGTCTTTCCAATGTCAAGAAAGACAATTATGTAATTCTTTTTTTTTTTGATCTATTTGAATGGCGAATCATATTAATAGCTTTCAAAATATTGAATCATCTTTGCATTCCTGATATAAATGCTTCCTACTATTTGCTATTGAGTCAATTTTGACTTACGGCAACTTCATGGGTGTCAGAGTAGCATTGTGCTCCATAGGGTTTATAATGGCTGATTTTTCAGAATCAGGTTGCTAGACTTTTCTTCCGAGGGGCCTGTGGGTGGACTCATATCTCCAACCTTTGGTTAGCAGCCAAGTGCATTAACCATTTGCACCACCCAGGGATTCCTCTGGGCAGATGGAGTCAGACAAGCAGTAAATCCTACTCTCAAAGTATTTACAGACCAGTACTCCTAGTTTCGTCATGAGATATCTGGGAGATGGCCATTCATTGGAGGAGTACTCCCAATTTCAGTGATTGGCTGAATGGAAATAAGCCTGATCACCGAGGAGTAAGAGGTGGCCAAGGGACACATAAATGCTTCCTGTTGTTGTCAGTTGTCAGCAGTTGATCCTGGCTCATGACAACCTCATATGTGCAGAGTAGAATTGCTCCATAGGGTTTCATGGCTGTTACCTTTTGGAAGCAAATCGCCAGGCTTGACTTCTGAGGTGCCTCTGGGTGGGTTTAAACTGCCAGTCTTTCAGCTAGTAGTCAAATACTTCACAGTTTGCCCTACCCAGGGACCTAAATGCTTCCTAGCCAAAATATATTATTCTTTCAATATGCTGCTGCTATTCCTGCTGTACTGTATGTGACACCATTTTATTTACAATTTTATGTTAATATTTGCAAGTTCATTTCATTGTTTGTATCCTTAAATACCAAACACAATAAATTAATATGACTAAATATTTATTCAATAAAGGATAGAGGAGAAAAAGAGCAATAATATTTTATTTATTGATTTTAGAGAACTCTGGGGAAAAAATTCTGTCAAAAGCTGTCTCTAAAAAAAAAAAAAATCAAGTTGAAATGTGTCTGTTTTGTAGAAAACCACAAACGAAAACCCAAGTTACACATTAAGCCTGTATATCAGAGAATCTCTGCCTAAAGGTTAATAATAATTTCTTGAATCTTGACAGTGCTGTTTACTTTCAATAAAGTTCCAAAATTAAATATTAAAAAAAATATATTTGCAAGTTCACTGGGTGTGGTGCAAATGGTTTATGCTTGACTACTAACCTAATCAATAGCCATTTTCCTGTTGTTTTTGTCAAATTCCCTTTGAATGATTCCCTGAACAAACATATAGTAATCAAGACTTGGTAAGTAAGTTATTGAATAAGGTCTCTAATTAGCTAAGAGTATTGTACCAATCCACTGTATGTCTGTCAGTTTGTCATACTGTGGTGATTACATGTTGCTGTGATACTGGAAGCTTTGCCACCAATATTTAAATATCAGCAGGGTCACCCTTGGTGGACAGGCTTTAGCTGAACTTCCAAACTAAGACAGACTAGGAAAAACTACTTCTGAAAGAAACCTTATGAGTAGCAGCAGAACATCTCTGATATAGTGCCAGAAGATGAACCTCTCAGGTTGGAAGTCACTCCAAATACGACCGAGGAAGAGCCGCCTCCTCAAAGCAAAGTCAATCTTTTTTTTATTTTTAATTGTTGTTTTTTTTTTATATTGTTGTAGTTTAGATGAAAGGTTACATTTCAGGTTAGTCTCTCGTACAAAAGTTTATACATACATTGTTATGTGACCCTTACTGCTCTCCCCATACTGTGACAGCACACTCCTTCTTTCCACCCCTGATTCCCCATGTCCACTTAACCAGCTCCTAACCCTCTCTGCCTTCCCATCTCACCTCTGGACAGAAGCTGCCCATTTAGGCTCTTGTATCTACTTGAGCTAAGAGGCACACTCCTCACGAGTATCACTTTATGTCCCAAAGTCCAGTCCAATACCTGTCTGAAGAGTTGGCCTTAGAAATTGTTTTAGTTCTGGGCTGATAGAGAATCCAAGGGACGTGCTTTCTGGGGTTCCTCCAGTCTCATTCAGACCATTAAGTATGGTCTTCTTACTAGAATTTGAGTTCTGCACCCTACCTTTTTCCTGCTCCATCCGGAACTCTCTGTTGTGTTCCCTTTCAGGGCAGTCATTGGTGGTAGCCAGACACCCTCTAGTTCTTCTGGTCTCAGGCTGATGCAGTCTCTGGTTTACATGGCCCTTTCTGTCTCTTGGGCTAATACTTTTCTTGTGTCTTTGGTGTTCTTCATTCTCCTTTACTCCAGGTGGTTGGGACAAAATGATGCATCTTAGATGGCCGCTTGCAAGCTTTTAAGACCCCAGATGCCATTCACCAGTAAGGTTTCTTAATAAGCTTTGTTATGACAATTGATCTAGATGTCCCCTGAAAGCATGATCCCCACACCCCTACCCCTGCTACTCGAGGTGTTTGATTGTATCCAGGAAACTTTTTAGCTTTGGTTTAGTCCAGTTGTGCTGACTTCCCCTGTAGTGTGTGCTGTCCTTCCCTTCACCTAAGATAATACTTGTCTACTATTTAGTTAGTGAATAACCCTCACCCTCCCTCCCCACCCTCGTAACCATCAAAGAATGTTGTCTTCTGTGTTTAAACTTTTTCTTGAGTTCTTATAATAGTGATCTTATACAATATTTGTCCTTCTGTGACTGACTAAATTCACTCAGCATAATGACCTCCAGCTTTCTCCATGTTATGTTTCACAGCTTCATCGTTGTTCTTTATCGTTGTGTAGTATTCCATTCTGTGGATTTACCATAATTTGTTTATCCATTTGTCCGTTGATGGGCACCTAGGTTGTTTCCATGTTTTTGCTATTGTGAACAGTGCTGCAATGAACGTGGGTGTACATATGTCTTATTTCTCTAGGATATATTCCAAGGAGCGGGATAGCTGGATCCTATGGTACTTCTATTTCGAGCTTTTTAAGCAAGCACCAAATCAATTTCCAAAGTGGTTGTACCATTTTACATTCCCACCAACAGTGTATAAGTGTTCCAGTCTCTCCACAACCTCTCCAGCATTTATTATTTTGTGTTTTTTGGATGAATGCTAGCCTTGTTGGGGTGAGATGATATCTCATTGTAGTTTTGATCTGCATTTCTCTAATGGCTAATGATTGTGAGAATTTCTTCATGTGTCTGTTAGCCACCTGAATATCTTCTATGGTGAAGTGCCTGTTCATATTCTTTGCCCATTTTTTAATTGGGTTATTTGTCTTTTTGTTGTTGAGGTTTTGCAGTATCATGTACATTTTAGAGATTAGATGCTGATCAGATTCGTCATAGCCAAAATTTTTTTCCCAATCTGTAGTTTGTCTTTTTACTCTTTTGGTGAAGGCTTTTATTGAGCATAAGTGTTTGATTTTTAGGAGCTCCCAGTTATCTAGTCTCTCTTCTAGTGCTTGTGCATTGTTACTTATGGTTCGTATTGTGTTTATGCCATGTATTAGGGCTCCTATCATTGTCCTATTTTTTTCTTCCATGATCTTTATCGTTTTCGATTTTATATTTAAGTCTTTGATCCACTTTGAGTTAGTTTTTGTGCATGGTGTGAGGTATGGATCTTGTTTCAGTTTTTTGCAGATGGATATCCAGTTATGCCAGCACCATTTGTTAAAGAGACTGTCTTTTCCCCAATTAATGGACTTCGGGCTTTTGTCAAATATCAGCTGCTCATAGGTGGATGAATTTATGTCTGGATTCTTGATTCTGTTCCATTGGTCTATGTATTTGTTGATGTATGTACCAGTACCAGGCTGTTTTGACTACCGTGGCGGTATAATAGGTTCTAAAAGCAGGTAGTGTGAGGCCTCCCACTTTGTTCTTCTTCCTGAGTAATGCTTTACTTATTCGGGGCCTCTTCCCTTTCCATATGAAGTTGGTTATTTGTTTCTCCATCTTATTAAAAAATGCCAGTGGAATTTGGATCGAGATTGCATTGCATCCTTAAATTGCTTTGGGTAGAACTGACATTTTCACAATGTTGAGTCTTCCTATCCATGAGCAACGTATGTTTTTCCACTTATGCAGGTCTCTTTTGGTTTCTTGCAGTAGTGTCTTGTAGTTTTCATCGTATAGCTCCTTTATATCTCTGGTTAGATTTATTCCTAAGTATTTTATCTTCTTGGGGGCTATTGTAAATGGTATTGATTTGGTGATTTCCTCTTCGAGGTTCTCTTTGTTGGTGTAAAGGAATCCAACTGATTTTTGAATGTTTATCTTGTATCCTGAAACTTTGCTGAAATCTTCTATTAGTTCCCGTAGTTTTCTTGTGGATTCTTTGAGGTTTTCTGTGTATAAGATCATATCATCTGCAAATAGAGATACTTTGACTTCTTCCCTACCAATTTGAATGCCTTTTATTTCTTTTTCTAGCCTAATTTCTATGGCTAGGACCTCTAGCACAATGTTGAGTAAGAGTGGTGATAAAGGGCATCCCTATCTGGTTCCCATTCCCAAGGGGAATGCTTTCAAAATCTCAAAGTAGAGTCAATCTTAATGACGTAGATTGAGTCAAGCTTTCAGGACCTTCATTTGCTGACATGGCACGACTCAAAATGAGAAGAAACAACTACAAAGATCCGTTAATAATTGAAACATGGAATATACAAAGTATGACTCTAGGAGAACTGGAAGTTGTGAAAAATGAAATGGAATGCATAAACATCAATATCCTAGGCATTAGTGAGCTGAAATGGACTGATATTGGCCATTTTGAGTTAATTATAAGGTCTACTATGCAGAGAATGACAACTTTAAGAGGATGGTGTTGCATTCATCATCAAAATAGAACATTTCAAGACCTATCCTGAAGTACAACGCTGTCAGTGATAGGATAATACCCATGTACCTACAAAGAAGACCAGTTAATACGACTGTTATTCAAATTTGTGCACCAATCCTATGCCAAAGATGAAGAAATTGAAGATTTTTACCAACTTCTGCAGTCTTAAATAGACCAAAACTGCAATCAAGATGCATTGATAATTAATTACTGGCGAACGAAATGCGACAGTTGGAAACAAAGAAGAGGCTCTGTAGTTGGAAAATATGGCCTTGGTGATAGTAATTATACTGGAGATTGCATGATAGAACTTTTGCAAGACCAATGACTTCTTCATTGCAAATACCTTTTTTTCAACAACATAAACAGCAACTATACACATGGACCTCGCCAGATGGAATACACAGAAATCAAATAGACTACATGGTGGAAAGAGATGATGGAAAAGCTCATTATCATCAGTCAGAAAAAGGCCAGGGCTGACTGTGGAACAGACCACCAATTGCTCATATGCAAGTTCAAGTTGAAGCTGAAGAAAATTAGAACAAGTCCATGTGAGCCAAAGTATGACCTTGAGTATATCCCACCTGAATTTGCAGGCCATCTCAAGAATAGATTTGATGCACTGAACACTAATGACCAAAAGCCAGATGAGTTGTGGAATGATATCAAGGACATCATACATGAAGAAAGCAAAAAGTCATTAAAAAGACAGGAAAGAAAGAAAAGACCAAAATGGATGTCAGAAGAGACTCTGAAACTTGCTCTTAAACGTCAAGTAGCTAAAGCAAAAGGAAGAAATGATGAAGTAAAAGAGCTGAATAGAAGGTTTCAAAGGGTGGCTTGAGAAGACAAAGTATTATAATGAAATGTGCAAAGACCTGGAGATAGAAAACCAAAAGGGAAGAACATGCTCAGCATTTCTCAAGCTAAAAGAACTGAAGAAAAAATTCAAGCCTCAAGTTGCAATACTGAAGGATTCTATGGGGAAGATATTAAATGACACAGGAGGCATCAAAAGAAGATGGAAGGAATACACAGAGTCACTGTACCCAAAAGAATTGATTGATGCTCAGCCATTTCAGGAGGTAGCATATGATCAAGAATTGATGGTGTGAAAGAAGAGGTCCAAACTGCACTGAAGGCATTGGTGAAAAACAAGCCTCCAGGAATTGATGGAATACCAGTTGAGATGTGTTATGGATGGTATTGTGTCCCTCCAAGATATCTGTCATCTTGGCTGGGTCATGATTCCCAGTAGTGTGTGAGTGTGTGCCATTTTGTAATCTGATGTGATTTCCTTATGTGTTGTAAACTGTATATCACTATGATGTAATAAAATGGATTAGCTGCAGTAACATTGATGAAGTCTACAAGATTAGGTAGTGTCTTAAGCCAATCCCTGTTGAGATATAAAAGAGAGAAGTGAGCAGAGAGACATGGGGGTCTCATACCACCAAGAAAGCCATGCCAGGAGCAGAGCTCATCCTTTGGACCTGACGTTCCTGCACTGTGATGCTCCCAGAACAAGGGAAGACTGATGACAAGGACCTTCCTCTAGAGCCAACAGAGAGAAAAAGCCTTCCCCTGGAGCTAACGCCCTGGATTTGGACTTGTAACATACTAGACTGTGAGAGAATAAATTTCTCTTTGTTGAAGCCATCCACTTGTGGTATTTCTGTTGTAGCAGCACTAGATGACTAAGACAAGTTGTTTCATCAAACAATGTAGTGCTGGAAGCACTCACTTGTCTATGCTAAGAAATTTGGAAGACAGCTACCTGGCCAAACAACTGGAAGAGATCCATATTTATGCCCATTCCAAAGAAAGGAGATCCAACGGAATGCCGAAATTATTGAACAATATCATTAATATCACACACAAGTAAAATTTTGCTGAAGATTGTTCAAAAGCAGTACACTGACAGGGAACTACCAAAAGTTCAAGCTGGATTCAGAAGAGGATGTGGAACCAGGGATATCATTGCTGATGTCAGATGGATTCTGGCTAAAAGCAGAGAATACCAGAAAGATACGTACTTGTGTTTTACTGACTATGCAAAGATATTGAACCGTGTGGATCATAACAAATTATGGGTAAAATGCAAAGAATGGGAATTCCAGAACACTTAGTTGTGCTCATTAGGAACCTGTACTTAGACTAAGAAGGAGTCATTCAAACAGAACAAGGGGATACTTCGTGGTTTAAAGTCAAGAACGCTGTGCATCAGGGTTGTATTCTTTCATCATACTTGTTGAATCTGTATGCTTAGCAAATAATCCGAGAAGCTGGACTATATGAAGAAGAACACAGCATCAGGAATGGAGGAATACTCATCAACAACCTGCAATATGCAAATGACACAACCTTGCTTGCTGAAAGTGAAGAGGAGTTGAAGCACTTACTGATGAAGATCAAAGACCACAGCCTTCAGTATGGCTTATACCTCAACATAAAGAAAACAAAAATCCTCACAACTGGACCAATAAGCAATATAATGATAAATGGAGAAAATATTGAAGTTGTCAAAGATTTCATTTTACTTGGATCCACAATCAATGCCCATGGAAGCAGCAGTCAAGAAATCAAAAGACGCATTTCATTGGACAAATCTGTGCAAAAGATCTCTTTAAAGTGTTAAAAAGCAAAGATGTCACTTTAAGGACTAAGGTGCATCTGACCCAAGCCACGGTGTTTTCAATCACCTCATATGCATGTGAAAGCTGTGCAGTGAGTAAGGAAGACCTAAGAAAAATTGATGCCTTTGAATTATGGTGTTGGTGAAGAACATTGAATGTACCACAGACTGCCAGAAGAATGAACAGATCTGTCTTGCAAGTACAGCCAGAATGTTCATTAGCAGCAAGGATGGTGAAACTTCATCTCACGTACTTTGAACATGTTGTCAGGAGGAACCAGTCCTTGGAGAAGGACATCATGCTTGGTAGAGGGTCAGTAAAAAAGAGGAAGACCCTCAGCAAGATGAATTGACACTGTGGCTGCAACAATGGACTCAAACATAACAAGATTGTGAGGAAGGCACAGGATCTGTCAGTGTGTTCATTCTGTTGTACATAGCGGTCGCTGTGAGTCGGAACTGACTCGATAGCATCTAACAACAACAATAGCAACAAATTGTATCAATATCAATTTCCTGATTTTGATAATTGCACGATGGTTGTACAAGATGTTAACATTAGGAGAAGCTGGGTTAAGGGTACACAGAAAATCCCTGTACTTTTACAACTTTTTTGTGAGTCTGAAATTAGTTCAAAATAAAAAAAATAATTTAAAGACTAGCTGGTATATGTACACAAAACTTGAATGTAAAACTATACAGCTTAAGGGAGAGTATTTGCAATGTAAAAGGATTTTTTTGCTTTTAAAAAATAGATCATTTTTAATATTTATTAACAGCAATATTGATACATATTAATAGTGTTAATATTAGTAGTAATAGTGAACTCACCTGAATAACAATAAAGTCATTCTATTTTTTTAAAATGAAACGTGAAAATCGTTCTATTTATAAAAGTTCCAATCACAATTTACTTTTTTTTTTTTAATTGTACTTCAGGTGAAGGTTTACAGAACAGATAGTTTCTCGTGAAACACTGGTAAACCTATTGTTTTATGACACTGGTTAACAACCCCACAACATGTCAACTCTCTCCCTTCTCAACCTTTTTTTTTTTTTTTTTGGTGAAAATATACATAGCCAAAGATACACCATTTCAAAAATTTCCACATGCACAGTTCAGTGACATCGACTACGCTCTTCCAGTTGTGCTGCTGTTCTCACTTTAGATGAAGGCTTACAGAACAAAATAGTTCCTCATTTAACAGTTAGTACACATGTTGCCCTATCACAATGGTTAACGACCTCACAACACATCAACACTATCCATACTCAACCTTGGGTTCTCTATCACCAGCTTTCCTGTCCCCTTCTGCCTTCTGGCCCTTGTCCCTGGACTGCTGTGCCTCATTAGTCCCATTTGGTTTTATGGGGCTGTCCACTCCCCAGCTGAACGGTGAACCTCGGAGATAACTTCACTACTGAGCTAAAAGGGTATCTGGAGGCCATACTCTCGGGGTTTCTCCAGTCTCCTTTAGGCCAGTAAATCTGGTCTTTTTTTTTTGTGAGTTAGAATTTTGTTCTACATCCTTCTCCAGCTCTGTCCAGAACCCTCTGTTGTGATCCCGGTCAGAGCAATCAGTGGTCATAGTCGGGCACCATCTAGCTGTACTGGACTCAGTCTGGTGGAGGCCTTGGTAGCTGTGGTCCGTTAGTTCTTCAGACTATTCTTTTCCTTGTATCCTGTTCTCTTCATTCTCCCTTGCTCCCAGAGGAGTGAGACCAGTGGAATATCTTAGATGGCCATTCACAGGCTTTTAAGACACCAGACGCTGCTCACCAAAGTAGAATGTAGAACATTGTCTTTATAAACTGTGTTATGCCAATTGAGCTAGATGTTCCCCCAAACCATGGTCCCAACAGCCCTCCACCCAGCAGTTCAGTCCCTCAGGGAGTTTGGATGTGTCTATGGAGCTTCCATGACCTTTCCTTGTCCAAGTTGTGCTGGTTTCCCCTGCATTGTGTACTGTCTCACCCTTCACCCAAGATACCACTTATCTATTGCCTATTTAGTATTTCCCCCCCACCCCTCCGATCCCTGGTAACCAACAAAGATTGTTACTTATTTTTATTTTTTTATTGTACTTCATGTGAAGGCTTACAGAACAAATAGTTTCTCATGAAACAGTAGTACACATATTGTTTTATGACATTGGTTAACAACCTCACAACATGTCAACCCTCTAACTTCTCAACCTTTTTTTTTTGGTGAAAATACACATAGCCAAAGATACACCATTTCAAAAATTTCTACATGCACAGTACAGTGACATTGACTATGCTTTTCCAATTGTGCTGTTATTCTCACTTAAGATGAAGGCTTACGGAACAAAATAGTCTTTCATTTAAAAGTTACTACAAATGTTGCCCTATGACAATGGTTAACAATCTCACAACACATCAACAATATCCTTACCCAACCTTGGGTTCCCTATCACCAGCTTCCTTGTCCCCTTCTGCCCTCTGGCCCTTGTCACTGGACTACTGTACCTCGTTAGTCTCATTTGGTTTTACAGGGATGTCCACTCCCAGGCTGAATGGTGAACCTCAGAGATAACTTTACCACTGAGTTAAAAGGGTGTCTGGGGGCCATACTCTCGGGGTTACTCCAGTCTCCTCTAGGCCAGTAAATCTGGTCTTTTTTTTTGTGAGTTAGCATTTTGTTCTACATCCTTCTCCAGCTCTGTCCAGAACCCTCTGTAGTGATCCTGGTTAGAGCAGTCAGTGGTGGTAGCCAGGCACCATCTAGCTGTACTGGACTCAGTCTAGTGGAGGCCTTGGTAGCTGTGGTCCATTAGTCCTTCAGACTAATCTTTTCCTTGTATCCTGTTCTCTTCATTCTCCCTTGCTCCCAAAGGGATGAGACCAGTGGAGTATCTTAGATGGCCGCTCACAGGCTTTTAAGACCCCAGATACTACTCACCAAGGTAGAATGTAGAGAATTGTCTTTATAAGCTATGGTATGCCAGTTAAGCTAGATGTTCCCCGAGATCATGGTCCCCACAGCCCTCCGCCCAGCAATTCAGTCCCTCAGGGAGTTTGGATGTGTCTATGGGGCTTCCATGACCTTTCCTTGTCCAAGTTGTGCTGGTTTCCCCTGCATTGTGTACTGTCTCACCCTTCACCCAAGATACCACTTATCTATTGCCTGTTTAGTACTTCCCCCCCACCCCTCCCATCCTTGTTAACCAACAAAGATTGTTACTTTTTCTGTGTGAACTTTTTCATGGGTTTTTACAATATAGGTCTCCTACAATATTTGTCCTTTTGTGATTGACTTATTTCACTCAGCATAATGTCCTCCAGTTTCATCCATGTTATGAGATGCTTCACAGATTCATCATTGTTCTTTCTTGTTGCATAGTACTCCATTGTGTGTATGTACCATAGTTTGTTTATCCATTCATCTGTTGATGGGCATCTAGGTTGTTTCCATCGTTTTGCTATTGTGAACAATGCTGCCATGAATATAGGTGTGCATATATCTATTCGAGTGACGACTCTTATTTATCTAGGATATATTCCTAGGAGTGGGATTGCTGGATCAAATGGTGTGTCTATCTCTAGCTTTCTGAGGAAGCACCATATCATTTTCCAAAATGGTTGTATCGTTTTGCATTCCCACCAGCAGTGCATAAGAGTTCCTATCTCCCTGCAGCCCCTCCAACATTTGTTATTTCCAGTGTTTTTGATTCGTGCCAGTAATGCTGGGGTGAGATGGTATCTCATTGTGGTTTTAATTTGCATTTCTCTAATGGCTAGTGATTGCGAGCATTTCCTAATGTGTCTGTTGGCTGCTTGAATGTCTTCTTTGGTGAAGTGTCTGTTCATTTCCTTTGCCCATTTTTTAATAGGATTATTTGTCTTTTTGTTATAAAGGTGTTGGATTTTCTTGTAGATTATGGATATTAGACCTTTGTCTGACTTGTATTATCCAAAAGTTTTTCCCAGTCTGTAGGTTCTCTTTTTACTCTTTTGGTGAAGTCTTTTGAAGAGCATAGGTGTATGATTTTTAGAAGATCCCAGTTATTTAGCTTATCTTTTGGGGTTTGTGTTTGATGGTTATGGTTTGTATCCTGTTAATGCTGTGTATTAAGGCCTGAAGTGTTGGTCTTATTTTTTCTTCTATGAACTTTATAGTTTTAGGCTTTATATTCAGGTCTTTGATCCATTTTGAATTAGTTTTTGTATACGACGGGAGGTATGAGTCCTGTTTCATTTTTTCGCAGATGGATATCCAGTTTTGCCAGCATCATTTGTTAAAAAGACTGTCTTTTCCCCATTTGATGGACTTTGGGCCCTTGTCGAAGATCAGGTGACCGTAGGTGGATGGATTTACATCTGGGTTCTCAATTCTGTTCCATTGGTCAACGTATCTGTCATTGTACCAGTACAAGGCTGTTTTGACTACTGTAGCTGTATAGTAGGTTCTGAAGTCAGGTAGTGTGAGTCCTCCAACTTTATTCTTCTTCTTCAGCAGTGCTTTACTTATTCGGGGCTTCTTCCCTTTCCATATAAAGTTAATGATTAGTTTTTCCATCTCTTTGAAGAATGTCGTTGGTATTTGGATTGGGATTGCATTGTATTTGTGAATTGCTTTGGGTAGAATTGTCATTTTCACAATGTTGAGTCTACCTATCCATGAGCGTGGTATGTTTTTCTATTTATGTAGATCCCTTTGGGTTTCTTGCAATAGTGTTTTGTAGTTTTCTTTGTATAGGTCTTTTACATTCCTGGTTAGATTTATTCTTAACTATTTTTTTAAGGGCCATTATAAATGGTATTGTTTTCCTGATTTCCTTTTCATCGTTCTCCCTATTGGTGTATAGGAATCCAACTGATTTTTGTATTTTTATCTTATATCCTGCTCCTCTGCTGAATCTTTCTATTAGTTCCAGTAGATTTCTCGTGGAGTCTTTAGGGTTTTCTATGTATAGTATCATATCATCTGCAAACAGGGACAGTTTAACTTCTTCATTACCAATTTGGATGCCCTTGATTTCTTTTTCTTGCCTTATTGCTCTAGCTAGAACTTCCAGCACAATGTTAAATAGGAGTGGTGATAAAGGGTATCCTTGTCTTGTTCCTGTTCTCCAGGGGAATATTTTCAGCCTCTCTCCATTAAGAATGATGTTGGCCATTGGTTTTCCATAGATGCCCTTTATTATGTTGAGAAATTTCCCTTCTATACCTATTTTATTGAGAGTTTTTATCAGGAATGGATGTTGGACTCTGTCAAATCCCTTTTCTGCGTCAATTGAGATGATCATGTGATTCTTTTCTTTACTTTTATTTATGTGTGGATTACATTGATTGATTTTCTAATGTTGAACCATCCTTGCATACCTGGTATGAATCCAACTTGGTTGTGGTGTATTATTTTTTTGATATGATGCTGAATTCTATTGGCTAGAATTTTGTTGAGAATTTTTGCGTCTATATTCATGAGAGATATTGGTCTGTAATTTTCTTTTTTTGTGGCATCTTTGCCTGGTTTTCATATCAGCATTATGCTGGCTTCACAGAATGAATTTGGAAGTGTTGCTTCCTTTTCTATGCCCTGAAATAGCTTGAGTAGTACTGTACAAGGCCTTCTTTAAATGTTTTGTTGAATTCTCCAGTGAAGCCATCCGGGCCAGGGCTTTTTTGTTGTTGTTGGGAGTTTTTTTATTACCTTTTCAATCTCTTCTCTTGTTATGGTCTGTTCAGATTTTCAGTATCACTTTGTTGTAGTTTGGGTAGGTAGTGTCTTTCTAGAAATTTATCCATTTCCTCTAGGTTTTCAAATTTGTTGGAGTATAATTTTTCATCATATTCTGTTATTATCTTTTTATTTCATTTGGGTCTGTTGTAATGTTGCCCATTTCATTTCTTATTTGGGCTATTTGCATCCTCTTCTGTTTTTCTTTTGTCAGTCTGTCCAGTGGTTTGTCGATTTTGTTGATTCTTTCAAAGAACCGGCTTTTGGTTTTGTTGATTCTTTCTCATGTTTTTCCGTTCTCTATTTCATTTATTTCTGCTCTGATCTTTATTATTTCCTTTCTTCCAGTGGCTTTGGGCTTTTTCTGCTGTTCTCTTTCTATTTGTTTAAGTTCTGTAGTTAATGTTTTGATTTTGTCACTTCCTTCTTTTTTGATGTGTGCATCTATTGCTATAAATTGTCCTCTGAGGACTGCCTTTGCTGTGTCCCAAAGGTTTTGGTATGATGTGTTTTCATTCTCATTTGATTCTAGGAATTTTTTGATTCCATCTCTGATTTCTTCTATTACCCAGTGATGTGTAAGCAGATTATTATTCTGTTTCCATGTAATTGATTTTTTTTCCCTTGGTCTTTCTCTTGTTAATTTCTACCTTGATGGCATTGTGGTCAGAGAAGATACTGTGAATTATCTCAGCGTTTTGGATCTTGTTGAGGATTGCTCTGTGGCCTAAGATGTGGTCTATTCTGGAGAACGTTCCATGTGCATTGGAAAAGAATGTGTACTTTGCAGCTGTTGGGTGGAGTGTTCTATATATGTCTATGAGGTCAAGTTGGCTGATTGTGCCCTTTAGGTCTTCTGTATCTTTGCTGAGTTTCTTTTTAGTTGTTCTGTCCTTTACTGAGAGTGGTGTGTTGAAGTCTACAATTACTGTGGAACTGTCAATTTCTCTTTTCAGTGCTGTTAGAGTCTGTTTTATTTATTTTGGAGCCTTGTCATTGGGTGCATAGATGTTTATTATGATTATGTCTTCATGATGGATCGTCCCCTTAATCATTATGTAGTGTCCTTCTTTATCTTTTATGGTCGACTTTGTTTTAAAACCTATTTTATCCGCAATTAGTATTGCCACTGCTGCTCTTTTTTGGTAGCCGTTTGCTTGGTATATTTTTTTCCAACCTTTGACTTTTAATAAATTCACATCTTTGTTTCCAAGGTGTGTCTCTTGTAGACAGCATATTGAGGGATCCTGTTTTTTTTTATCCATTCTGTCACTCTCTGTCTCTTTATGGGTGCATTGAGTCCATTTACATTCAGTGTAATTATTGATAGATGTGAGTTTGTTGCTGTAATTTTGTAGTGCTTTTTTTTTGTAGTGCTGACATTTTCTTTGTTCTTCTTACTCTCCTGTGCTGAGTTACTTTTGTTTGTGGATTTTTATTTTCATTTCTTTTGTTTTTGCAGGTTTTGTTTTTGTTGAGACTTTATGTTTTTCCTCTTTATTTTTATGAGTAAGTTTGTTAGCTTTCTTTGTGGTTCCCATGAAATTTACCCTTATCTTTCTAAGTTTGAAGCCATCTATTATTACTTGGTATTGCCTTGCCTTCCTCTCCATGAAAACGTTCTATACCTACACTGTTTATTCCCTCTTTTATTGTTCTGATGTTGTTGTCATTTACTGATTAACTGCTCTGATTCCCTGTTGTATTTCTTTTGGTTTTGGATAGTCCTTGAGAGTTCATTTCCTAGATTGGTATCTGGCTGGCACGATCCTGCATCCTAGATTCTGCTTGTGAGCTGAAGTTGTTTGTCCTCAGATCGAAAACTCCCTTTAATAATTCTTGTACATTTGGTTTGACTTTTATATATTCCCCTAATTTCTGTTTCTCTGGAAATGACCTAATTTCACTATCAGATTTGAATGAGAGTTTGGCAGGATATATTATTCTTTGCTGACAATTTTTTTCATTCAAGGTTTTATATATGTCATCCCATTGCCTTCTTGCCTGAATGGTTTCTGCCAAATAATCTGAGCTTAGTCTTATTGTTTCTCCTCTGTATGTGACTTCTTGTTTTTCACGAGCTGCTCTCAGGATTCTTTGTTTGTCTTTGGTTTTGGTGAGTGTGGTTATGATATGCCTTGATGATTTTATTTTTGGGTCTATCCTATATGGGGTTCGTTGAGCTTCTTGGATGGCCAGCTTTTCATCTTTCATGATATTGGGGAAGTTTTCTGTCAGCAGTTCCTCAATGATCCTCTCTGTGTTTTCTGTTTTCTCCCCCTGTTGTGGAATTCCAATCACTCGCCAATTTTTACTTTTGATTATATCCCACATAACTCTCAGGGTCTCTTCATTTTTCTTTGTTCTTTTTTCTGAGTTTTCCTCAAACAGAATTGTATCCAAGTGTTTGTCTTCAATTCCACTGATCCTGTCTTCCACCATTTCAAATCTGCTTCTCAGCCCTTCTATGACACTGTCCGTTTCTGAAATCTTGTTGTTTATCTTTTGGATTTCTAATTGTTGTTTTTGTATAATTTCTAGTTGTGAATTTATTTTGGCATTTTGTTCCTGCATCATCATCCTGAATTCTTCGAATTTTTTGTCTGTATTTTCCATGAATTTGTCTATTTTTTCCTCACGTTTGTCAGCTTTTTGCCTCAGTTCTTGGAGAATTCCGAGTATTAGAGATTTGAATTCCCTATCAGGTAGTTCTAGTGCATTTTCTTCCAGAGGAGAGTCATCTGGTGTTTTATTTTGGATGCCTACTGGAACCATCCTGTCCTGTTTTTGTAAATGTTTTGATATTGTCTTCTGTCTTTGCGGCATTCAGTAGTTATTTTTCTTGTTTATTGATTGTAGATTTGTTTGTTTCATCCCCTTTTTTTTTTTCTTCAAATTTGACTATGTCTGAGTAGGTGGACTGTCTGTTCTTTGTTGTTTGCTTGTGTGTGGGCACAATACTTTTCACCTCCTTCTCCAATTGGCAGGGTCAGTCACTCAGATATGGTATAGCAGGACAGGTCTAGCTGAAGAGGAGTTACTGGGATGGGTTGTTTGTGGCACTTACTACAGCCAGCAGGGTGGGTCAGTAATCAGTGCAGGGCAGGTTCCAGTAGGCCGTGCCTGTGCTGCTTGGTGGTGTGATGTTAAGTCCACAGTGCAGGTAGGCTGGATGTAGTGGGGTGATTGTTATGTGTGGAGCTAAGATGGATAGGGGAGAGAGGAGAGAGGAACAGGAGCCAAAAACATACAAACAAACAAAAAAGAATGCTAGGGCAGCTTGCCGTTGGAGTGGAGATGTGAGAGACTATGAAATGGAGAAAAACTGAAAGGGAAAGAGGAAGAAAATAAAAGAATGAATAAATTAAAAATTGGAAAGGTTAAAGAACCGCAAAGTTCCCTGTGATCCCACCGGTGCAGCTATGAGGTCTGGGGATGTCGCTGTGAGGTGTTGCAGTACAGCCTGGCTAGAAGGCATAGAGGTATACAATGCCAGGTGTTCAGGGAACAGAAAGAGAAGGAAGATATAGAGAGATGAGAAGCTGAGTAATGAAGAAAGACAAAAAGGAAAAAAGAGGGAGAATAAAACAAAACAAATTAAAAACAACAACAACAACGAGAAAAGCCCCCCAGGAAAACAGGAAAAAAAAAAACCACAAAAAAAAAGAAATGCCCTCAGTGATCCCTCTGAGAGTCTGTGCAAGCCTAGGGGGTAGGTTCCAAGCCACACAGCACTGCCTGGCCAGAACAGGCTCCCAACTCAGAAAATGAAAAGAAAACAAACATCAAAACAAACAAACAAACAAACAAAATTCCCGGGATCCCACCAGCGTGGCAGCCCAGACCGGGAAGCAGTTCCACACTCGAACGGAGCTCCACTGCCCCTCAGAAAGAAGTGAAGATGGTGCATGGAGCCTGGTATTTGAGCAAAAGGAGGGGGAGGTGGTGAGAGGTAAGGAAGAAATCAGAAGAAGCGGAAAAAAAAGTAACACCAGCAGCCAACCAATGGCACTCAGCCAGCTAGTGTGGGTGGGTGGAATCCAAGCAGTCGGTGCTTCCCAGACAAGAGACTTTGGCCATGGGAAGCAGAGGAGGCCGAGTGGGGGTGAAGAAGGGGGGGGGGAGCGTATATCGCAAATTACCGGTTGTTTTGTCTCCCGCAGGAAGCTCTGTGAGTCTGCTTTCTCGTACCCCCTGTTTGCTGGTCTCCGATAGGAGTCCAAGATGGCGGATCCACGCTGCGTTAGCTGATAGGAGACCTCTGCATGAATCTCTCCTTGCTCTCCGTTCTCTGTCAGTTTTCTCACTCCATTTGGTGCTTAGCTGAGTTCTTTATCTCTTCATTTGATGTTTTAGGGTTTCAGGATTGCTGTTTTCTCTGTTTGGCTTAGTTTTTCTGATCTGTGCTGTGGAGGGACGGTGTGGTGCTTCTGCCTAGAGCACCATTTTGCCGGAAGTCTACCACAATTTCCTTTTTAGGAATCAATCCATTTTAGATCTCTACAAAGCAGTTGTATATACATCAGATCTAAACATGCATTTTGTAACTGCTACTAACCTAAGTGGTGCAAATGGTTAGCATACTAAATGAAATGTTGGAGGTTTGAGTCCACCCAGAGGAACCTTGGAAGAAAGGCCTGGTGATCTGCTTCTGAAAAATAAGTCATTAAGAACTCTATGGAGCACAGTTCTACTTTAACATGAAAGAGGTCACCATGAGTCGGAATTGACTTGACAGCCACTGTTTTATTATTATTATTTTTTTACTAACCTTATAACTTTATATCCCTTTTCAAGGTTGCACAATGGTTAAGCACTCAGCTGCTAACTAAAATGTCGGCGTTTTGAACCCACTAGCCACTCAATGTAGAAAAGACCTGGAGATCTGTTCCTGTAAAGATTACAGCCTAGGAAACCCTATGGGGCAGTTCTACTCTTTCCTATAGGGTCACTATGAGTTGGAATCGACTCAGCGGCACCAACACCACCACCAACATAATCCCTTTTCACATTTCAACCCACCTATCTGACAATTTTTTTAAAGAAATTTGTTCATGTCAACCCCTGACCCCTTAAAATCTTTCAGTCCCCACCAATACCTGCAGGTCAAGACCTAACCCTTTCAAGACCCCTGGGACATACCATATCCTACTTACTTTTTATGCCTCTGGAGTTCTTTGGAAAAGGGGTAGCCCAATTTTAATACATTTAGCCTCAACATGGGAGCCTTTTGAAATGTTGTGAAACTCAAAAATTCTGAGTTAGAACCTCATTTTTGTGTTGATTGAGTGTTGTCTTAGGTGACATCTCTTGGATGTCTGAATTTTCCAAACTTTTGACAGGTTCGCCTTTATTTTTGTGCGATAAGCCTCCTCACTATGTTTTCCAATTCCTGTGTTCTCGTGAGAATGTACTTATTGTGAGAATAAGCTATTGTCAGTCTTCATTCAGTCATAGTGGCCATTTTCTCCTTTATGCCATTCATTGTTTTCCAGATGTTACTGGCTCCCTTCTTTTCTAGCTTCTGAAGAGTAAATAATGCTTTTCCGATAAGGAATAATACATTGCAGTGGTACTTTTCAAGAGAATGGAGCTCCTATAAGTTATTTTTACCCTGCATTCAATCCAGGGCCCAGGTAGAATGCACCACAGTGAGCAGTCCTACAGGATTCCAGGGCAGCTGTTTCTGCTTCTTAGCTGTTAGTACTGCTTTTGTTACAATGAAGAATACATAGTAGTAGTAATTTTCCTGAGATTCAAATTCCTTTAATTTTATTTATTTTGCCTCTAAATACTGCTTTTGCAGTAATGAAGATAACATTGTAGTGGTAATTTTCCTGAGATAAAAGAATGCCTTGGCTATATTTATTTATTTTGCAGTAAGGAAGAATGCATTGTGCCATGTTTTGAAAAGGTTCATGAAAAATAATAAAAAGCCTAAGAAGAAAGAGATGAGGATAAAATGTACTTCATGCTTTACCTCATGTTTTGCAATTTTTCAAGAAATAAGATTTTTAAAAAACTGATTTTTATCATTGACTCATATTGGCAGGATTTATGTCGTCCAGAGGCCGCTGAGACATATGGGATACCAGATAATGGGTATCAAAATCCATAACTCATAACAAAAATTCTAAATCGGCCCTTTAATCAGCATGCCTTCATCAGTGAAAACACGTGGTATCAACAAAAAATTCAAAGGAGAGAATAACCGAGTCTTGAAAGGTTTTAACAGGCATCTGTAGCCCAGCGGCTTCTGTGTCATTTATCAGCATTCCCATCCACCTCCTCCTCCCGGGATTGCTGAACTATTTGTAGCTTTCAGTGCTGATGACTTGCACATCTCCTTGTTTTTGTGCATGTTGCTTCCTTAGTCTACATGAGTGCTCCTTTTATCTCCCCACACCTGCCCTTTGCCAGGGTAATCCCCATGCGTCCTTCGAGGCTCAGCTCAACCATGACCTCCTCCATAAGATTTCCCCTGGCCAGATTTCTTTCGTTATCTCTCCCCCTCGGTATGTCCAGAGCAAAAAAGAAAAAACAAGTTGCCATCAAGTCAATTCTGACTCATGGTGCCCCCAAGTGTGTGGAGTAGAACTGTGCTCCACAGGGTTTTCATGGCTGTGACCTTTCAGAAGCAGATTGCCTGGCCTGTCTTCCGAGGCACCTGTGGGTGGGTTTGAACCATTGACCTTTGGATTAGTAGCTGTGCACTTAACTATTTGCACACTCAGGCTTATTTCTGTCATATCACTTACCACACATGTAGTTGTCTGTCTACCAGTTTCTCCCCTTCCCTCACCCCCACTATTAGATTATATACACTCTTTAGGGAGCAGGGACTGAGTCTTATTTATTATTTTCCAGAATCTATCACAGTTCCTGGCACATGGAAGATGGTTGACAAAGTTTGATGAATGAACGAATGAAATTTGTACACTCCAGTTTTAGGCATAGCAACAGATACTACTTGATCAATTACTATGTACCCACCAATGATCTGAGTTCTCTGAGTGAGACAAAGAGTTATATAAAATGCAGCCCCCCTTTCAAACTATTTAGAAGATTAAATCTCTCCTACCCACACCCTACTGAGCTGGCTTTATGGTCCATGTCTGCTGCAATCCAGAACTATCCTTGTTCTGCCTTTTTTAGCTTGCCTAAAGCATATTAATTTGGTATGGTAACGTGCTGCATGTAGATCTGGAGCTAGCTGGATGCGTTTATGAGGCTCCCCAGGACCTCTGATCTCCGTTTTAAAATATTACATTATTTCAGAATATCCCCAGGTCATAATTTCCTAGTGCTGCCACTAAATACCACAAGTGAGTGGCTTTAAATAACAGGAGTTTACTGTCTCTCAGTTTTGGAGGCTAGGTGTCTGAATTCAGGGTGCCAGTAGGCCTAGCCTCTCTCTCTCTCTCTCTCCCTCTTTTCTCTCTCTCTCTCAGCTTTAGAGGAAGATCCTTATCTCCTTCAGCTTCTCGTTGTTAGTGTTGTTGTTGTTAGGTGGCAACTCATAGCGACCCCAAGTACAACAAAACGAAACACTGCCCGGTCCTACGCTATTCTCATAATCATTGTTATGCTTGAGTCCATTATTGCAGCCACTGTGTCAATCCATCTCATTGAGTGTCTTCCTCTTTTACGCTAACCCTCTACTTCACCAAGCATGATGATATCCTTCTCCAGGGACTGGTCCCTTCTTATAACATGTCCAAAGTATGTGAGAGAAAGTTTCACATCTTTGCTTCTAAGAAGCATTCTGGCTATACTTCTTCCAAGACAGATTTGATCATTCTTCTGGCAGTCCATGGTATATTCAATATTCTTCACCAATACCATAATTCAAAACTGTCAGTTCTTCTTTGGTCTTGCTTATTCATTGCCCAGCTTTCACATGCATATGAGGCAATTGAAGATATGGCTTGGGTCAGGCACACCTTAGTCCTCAAAGTGACATCTTTGCTTTTTAACACCTCTAGTTAGCTGCAGGCAATACTTGCCATTCCTTGGCTTGTAGATTGATCTGTCTCCATCATCACATGACATCTGTCTTCCCCCTGTGTGTGTGTCCCTGTGTCTGTTCTGCTTTTTTTATAAAACACCACTCAGAAGTGATTAGGTATAGAACCTACCCACTCTGGAATGACCTCGTTAACATAACAAAAGAAACACCTGTATTTCCAAACAGGGTCATATTCACAGGTGCAGGAGTTAGGACTTCCTCATTTTTTTTGAAGGACACAATTCAACCCATAACACCCCAAGATATAAGTGGTGGCTCTTACTGACAGCCAAGGTAGCTCCCAGACTAGTGCAAAGAATAACTTTGGTGAGAATTACCCTAATAATACAGAAGCTTTCCTCACTCACCTTTCTGCCCAGGACCATACCCCAAGACCTGAAAGAAGCGTGACTTCAATAGTTCCTTCCCTGCCTCACCCCACCTCACTCCATAGCTCACCACCCCGTAATCAGAACAAGGCCCAGTGGCTGGAAAACAATGGACTCCTTCCAACCAGCCATTTTACTGGATTTTCTTTATAATCATTTTCAGGTTGATTCTCTTGTGTAACGTCACAGTCTCTCTGAAGAGCCGTCCCCTCCTGCTACTTGTGTAACTCAGCAGGAACAGGTGGAATTTCCATCAAAACTCAGCCTCACTGCCCATAGTTTCTCCATCTATTGCCCTAGACCAGTGCCTGGAATGTAGAGAATATTAGTCACGAATATTATTGACAGGTAAAAAATGCCCTCAAATTTATCTGTATTCTAGGGGAAGGCTTCCTCTCTCTGTTAGCTTTGGGGGAAGGTCCTCATTCGTTGCTTCCTTGGTGATCTTCCAGTTGCTTGGCATCTATCTTTCTCCATCTCTGCTTGCCTAATCTGCTCCTTTTATATCTCGAAAGAGTTTACTCAAGACATACCCTAACAATGCTAGGAGCCCTAATACATGGCATAAACACAATACGAACCATAAGTAACAATGCACAAGCACCAGAAGAGAGACTAGATAACTGGGAGCTCCAAAAAATCAAACACTTATGCTCATCAAAAGACTTCACCAAAAGAGTCAAAAGACAACCTACAGACTGGAAAAAAAATTTTGGCTACGACAAATCCGATCAGTGTCTAATCTCTGAAATCTACAAGATACTGCAAAACCTCAACAACAAAAAGACAAATAACCCAATTAAAAAATGGGCAAAGGATATGAACAGGCACTTCACCAAAGAAGATATTCAGGCGGCTAACAGACACATGAAGAAATGCTCACAATCATTAGCTGTGAGAGAAATGTAGATCAAAACTATGATGAGATATCATCTCACCCCAACAAGGCTAGCAATAATCCAAAAAACACAAAATAATAAATGCTGGAGAGGTTGTGGAGAGACTGGAATACTTACACATTGTTAGTGGGAATGTAAAATGGTACAGCCACTTTGGAAATCAATTTGGCACTTCCTTAAAAAGCTAGAAATAGAAGTACTATAGGATCCAGCTATCCCACTCCTTGGAATATATCCTAGAGAAGTAAGAGCCATCACACAAATACATATATGCACACCCATGTTCATTGCAGCACTGTTCACAATAGCAAAAAGATGGAAACAACCTAGGTGCCCATCAACAGACAAATGGATAAACAAATCATGGTATGTCCACGCAGTGGAATACTATGCAACAATAAAGAACAACGATGAAGCTGTGAAACATAACATGGAGGAATCTGGAGGTCATTATGCTGAGTGAATTTAGTGAGTCACAGAAGGACAAATATTGCATAAGACCACTATTATAAGAACTCAAGAAAAGGTCTAAACACAGAAGACAAGATTCTTTGATGGTTATGGGGGTGGGGAGGGAGGGTGAGGGTTATTCACTAACTAAATAGTAGACAAGTTATTATCTTACGTGAAGGGAAGACAGCATGCACTACAGGGGAGGTCAGCACAACTGGACTAAACCAAAGCTAAGACGTTTCCTGAACACTTCAAGGGACAGAGTAGCAGGGGTAGGCGTATGGGGACCATGCTTTCAGGGGACATCTAGGTCAATGGCATAACAAAGCTTATTAAGAAAATGTGCTGCATCCTACTTTGATGAGTGGTATCTGGGGTCTTAAAAGCTTGCAAGTGGCCATCTAAGATGCATCAGTTGGTCCCAACCACCTGGAGTAAAGGAGAATGAAGAACGTTAAAGATACAAGGAAAGTATTAACTCAAGAGACAAAAAGGGCCACATAAACTAGAGACTTCGTCAGCCTGAGACCAGAAGAGCTAGATGGTGCCTGGCTACCACCAATGACGGCCCTGACAGGGAACACAACAGACAGTCCCTGATGAAGTGGGAGAAAGGTGGGGTGCAGAACTCAAATTCTAGTAAGAAGACCAGACTTAATGGTCTGAATGAGAGTGGAGGAACCCCAGAAAGCATGGCCCCTGGATTCTCTATCAGCCTAGAACTAAGTTTCTGAGGCCAGCTCTTCAGACAGGGATTGAACTGGACTGTGGGACATCAACTGATACTCGTAAGGAGTGTGCCTCTTAGCTTAAGTAGATACAAGAGACTAAACAGGCAGCTTCTGTCTGGAGGTGAGATGGGAAGGCAGAGAGGGTTAGGAGCTGGTTGAATGAACATGGGGAATCAGAGGTGGAAAGGAGGACTGTGCTGTCACAGTATGGGGAGAGCAGTTGGAGTCACGTAACAATGTATGTATAAATTTTTGTATGGGAAAAAAGAAAAAAAAATCTGTATGAGGGTAAATGGTCAACAATTACTATAAAGCCAAGATGAAAAGGTAAGGGGGCAGGGAAACTAGATTACTGGAAACAGAACAACCAGCACTGAAATAATGAGAACGTTGTCACATTGTGAAAAAAATGTAGCCACTGTCACTGAACAATGTCTGTAGAAATTGTTAAATTGAAACCTAATTTGCTATGTAAACTTTCACTGAAAACACAATAAAATGTTTAAAAACAAACAACAAAAAAGACACACCCTACACTAGTACTACCTCATTAACATAACAAAAAAATCACCCCATTTGCTTCAAGTCGATTTGGACTCACAGAGGCCCTATAGGACAGAGGAGAATTGCCCCACAGGGTTTCCAAGGAGCAGCTGGTGGATTAAAATTGCAGATCTTTTTTGGGTCAGCAGACAAGCTCTTAACCACTACACCACATAACAAAGGTAACCCAGTCCCAAATAAGATTATAACCAAAGGTATAGAGATTAGGATTTACAACACATGTTTTTGGGGGATATAATGCAATCCATCACAGATATAATGCTGGAAGATGAGCCCCGTAGGCTGGAAGGCACTCAAAATGCACAGTGGCTGCAACAATAGACTGGAGCATACCAAGGGCGGTGAAGATGGTGCAGGACCGGGCAACGTTTCATTCTGTTAAGCAGAAACTGACGAAAGGCAGCTAATAACAACAATATCATGGTCCTATATCCAGGAGAGAGGACAGCCCAAAGTATTTTAAAACGCCCTTCCAGCCCTCCCAGCCTTATCTTGCTTTCACGGCTCTTAGTAATCTGGTTGCCCAGGTCCTACCCAGCCTTCTTTCTCAACATTCTGCCGAGACCTCACCAGTCCATGAGATGACCTGCTGCTGCCTGCACTCAGGATGTTCCTTGCCTCCTGGAGTACTCCCCTCCTGTCCCCCCACCTCCCAGATCTCATTCATTGTTTCCGGCCCATTTCACGTGTCTTCGCCAGCCTTTTCCTACAACTAGGCCACTTGATACTGAAGGGAACGTGGCCTGCACCCTTTGACTCCCTCTGGGTTTTTTTGCAATTCAATTTCTTTTTTATTGTGGCAAAGTACATATAACATAAAACTGGCCATTTTAACCATTGGAAGTGTACGATTCGGTGGCATTAATTATATTCACCATGTCGTGCAACCATCACCACTATTTGTTTCTGAAACGTTTTCATCTCCCCAAAGAAACTCAGTACCCCTTTAGCATTAACTCCCCACTTCCCCCACTCCCTCTCCCCTTCGCACACAGTAACCACTGAGATACCTTCTTCCTCTCTGCATTGGCCTATTCTGGATATTTCATATAAGTGAGACCGTACAATATTTGTCCTTTTGTGCCTGGCTTGTTTCCTTCAGCATAAAACGTTTTCAAGGTTTGTCCACGTCGATGCATTGTTCCATTGCAGAAACATGGCTTCACGTACATCAGATGCTTCCTAACTTAGGCTGGGAGCTGCCTGGTGGCTGAAACAGCAACGTCTATGATCACGTCCGCCTCAACACTCAGTAGAGTGTCCAGCATATTCTCACTGCGCTACAGGCAGGTGCTGATTGATAAAGACCCTGCAAAAGAACGGCCCTGAGCCCACAGTCAAAAGTGAACACAGACAGAGCCCTGGCCTTTTCCTGGGACAGCCGTGGAGCTGCAGCCTCCTCCCTCTCTCCCCATGCGCAGCCCCAGAGGAGGTCACCCACAAAGATAATGGTCCGTCTCATTGCCAATTCCGTCCCATGGAAGCCCTTGCCAGGGCCTTTAATTTCTTGTGTTAAAACAGCAGACGAGGTGACCCCAGCTCAGTCTCTAATAGGTAGCATGGGTCAACAATTATTCATTTGTACTAGTGCTTCTCGCATGAAGGGCTGAAATGAAAATGTGTCCTCTTCCTGGCAAGAGCCATAAATTAGTTTTATGCCAGTGCTAAACCCAGAGGCAAGAAAGGGAGGGACGGGATGTGGGGGAGGGTCAGCGAATGAGGCCTGGACCGCGCCCAGCAACAAAGCAAGCTCCTTCTTGGACCACGTAGAAAAGGGGGCTGAGGAACAGGGAAAGGAGATCGAGCCAGGGCATAAATGGATGCAGAGTCTTCCAGAAAAGACAGCGAGCTCCTTGAGAATATGAGCTAAATCTTATTTTTCTTTTTCTCCCCGATATCTGGCAGTCCTGCTGCATTAGAGTCATAGGTTTGCGGTAACAAAGTTCCACGAAGTGGGTGGCTTTAAACGACAGAAATGTATTGTCTCACAGTTCTGGAGGCTAGTAGTCTGGATTCTGGGTATTATGTTCTCTTTGAAGGTTCTGGGGGAAGATCTGTTACTGGCTCAGTTTCTGGTGGCCCCAGGTGTTCCTTAGCATAGTTCCCATTGTCATATGACCATCTCCTCTCTGTCCCTCTGTGTCTCTTCTCCTCTTTTACAAGGACATCCCTCAGATTGGATTAGGACCCACCCTATCTGACCTACATAACCTCATGCTGATTTAACTGATAACATCTTCACAGAACCCTATTTCCAAACAAGGTCATGTTCACAAGTACCAGGGGTTAGAATTTCAATATATCTTTTTGGAAGACACATTTCAATTCAAAACACTTACTGAATGAATGAATGAATCAATGAATGAAAGAATGGATGCATGCGGCAATGTGTCTCTCCTAGCCAGATACTGAATGAAACCAATTATGCCACACCTGTATAAGTCCTCCATGAGTTCCCCAAGGCCAATGAAGGGAATAAAAATACTGATGCTAGTCTATATTTTTGACACATATTGTTCCCCAAGATATTAAGTAGAAAAGACAGCTTACAAGACTATACTTATAGTATTTAGGCATTCTGTTTATTTAGGCATTGACAGCTAATTAGAAGACTATACACCAAAATGTTATGTGTTACTCTTTAGGTGGTGGCATTCTGAATGTTTTCTATTCTCTTTTTATACTATGCAGAATTTTCCAAAATTTCTGTCATGAAAATGTATTCTCTTCTAATCCGAAAAAATTTAAGGATTTAGAAAGAAATATCCGCCATCGGCCCCAAGTTATCTGTACTAGGAATAGCGAACAGTGGTGTAGATAATCTATAAGATGAGAAAAGTCACCCGTGCTTGACTTTGGAATATGTTGCATACATTCTTTCCCCAGAAGATTTATCTTCCTAATTATGCTTGGCTCTTTACTTAATATTAGGGTTAGTTCTAATTCCCTGAGTTCCCCTCCCAACTAATGAGCTGAGCTGGATAGCAGGGAAAGCCAGCTTGGAATGAAACACTGGCTGCAGACAATCCACTCATGGATCGCTTGTCACTGGCTGGGCGGAGAGGGTGGGGTGCACTCAGGCTCCGTACATGCTCTGCAGCCAGGTTCCCGAGGTGCAAACCCCAGCTCCGCTACCCTGACCCCTGAGGTCTTGAGCAAGTCATTATCCTCTTGGTGCCCCGGCTGCCTGTCGGTAAACTGCTGGTGATAATGTTCCCACCTCCTAGGGATGACATGTGGATTAAATGCATGTGACAGGCTTAGAATGGTCAGGACAGGGCTGTGCACTCGGGAGGTGTCAGCCAGGACAATTCTGTGTTTCAGGTGTGCCCTTCCATGATTTGCATTCATATAATACTTTCTTCCAAATGGAGTGCATCATTTAAAGCATATTTTAACACATTCTTCATATCATCTAAGGTCCCTGGGAGGTACAAGTGGTTTACAATTGGCTGCTAACCTAAAGGTTGGCAGTTCAAGCCCATTGAGTGGTGCCACGGAAGAAAGGTCTGGCGATCTGCTTTCACAAAGATCACAGCCATGATCTGTAATACATGGGGCTGCAATGAGTCGGAATCAACTAGACAGTAATGGGGTTAGATTCATATCATCCTAAAAGCAGGCAGGTATCATCATCCTCATTGTACTGTCATGGAAACTGAGGCCTGAAAAAGGAAAGGGAGTTGCTCTTGGTGATACAAAAGTGAAAGAATGGGGGCCACATCTCAGTTCTCCAGGAGTCTGCATTGCCTTGTGCCTCTGCCATCCACCCCACCAGACACTGTTGGGTTCAATGCTCTCTGCCTCAGTTTCCTTTCTTAGCCAACACAGGAAAATTTAGGTCTTATCCTGAAGCCTATCCATAAAGACTTGTAAAAATTAGTCGGGGAATTACTATTAAGTGCTTTGCCAAGTTTCTACCAAAACCAGTTGCCGTCGATTCCAACTCATGGCGACCCCATGTGTGTCAGATACAGCTGTGCTCCACAGGATTTTCAATGGCTGATTTTTTGGAAGTAGATCACCAAGCCTTTCTTCCAAGGCACCTCTGAGTGGACTCGAACCTCCAACCTTTCAGTTAACAGCCTGGTCCATTAACCATTTGCACCATCCAGGGACTCCTTGACAAGATCAAGTTCTGTGGAGAAACTGAAGAGCCTCTGGCCTATTCTGACTCCTTGCTGTAAGGCTGGTACATTAGCAAGGCTGGAATGGAGGGTTTGTCATTCCGTGTTTTGTGGAGCAGGGTTTTAGTGCCTTTATCAACTTACTTTCCTTTCTGTGTGTATCCAGTCATTGTGATCCACAGGGTTTTCATTGGGTGATTTTCAGAAGTAGATTGCCAGACCTTTCTTCCTAGTCCATCTTAGTCTGGAAGCTCTGCTGAAACCCATTTAACACCATAGCAACACGCAAGCCTCCATTGACAGATGGGTGATGGCTGTGCATAAAGTGCATTGGCCAGGAATCGAACCTGGATCTCCCACATAGAAGGCGAGAATTCTACCACTGAACCACCAGTGCCCTAACACTTTCAGGACTACTTAGAGGGAATTCTGAGTCCTTTCTCATTTACCACCCAAGGCAACTGGTCAAGGTTCCACCCTCTCTTCCCTGTCTTACCTTCCTCTCTCCTCCCACTGAATTTGACCTTAAGTGAGGAGAAAACCGAAAAGAAGGAGCGATTTGCTGTTGGACTTCTGTGAAAAATTGAACAGGATGCCACCCTGTGATGGTTAAGGTTGTGTGCCAGCTTGGCTGGGCCATGATTCTCAGTGATTTGGCAGTTGTATGATGTGATCAACTCCATCATGGGATCTGTTGTGAGTAGCCAATCAGTTGAAAGGGAGTTTTCTTGGGTGTGTGGCCTGTATCAAATGTTAAGTGGATATTCTGGCAAGACTTGTGGGCTTTTGCTCACTCCGTATCCTGAAGCTGGCTCCTGTTCATCTGACCTCTGGTTCTTGGGACATGAGCTGGCAGCTTGCCTTCGGTCTTGCCTGCCAATCTTGGGATTCACCGATTTTGCAGCCAGTGAGCAAGAGCCCTGCTCTCTGACCTGCTGATCTTGGGTTTGCCAGTCCCTGCAGCTACATGAATCAGGAGAAGCCTCTATCCTGACCCACTGACTTGGGACATTCCACCCTCTGCAACCTCGTGAACCATTTCCGCGATATAAATCTCTCTCTCTCTCTCTATTTTTGGCCGCTTTACTGGTTTTGCTTCTCTAGAGAACCCAGCCTAAGACACACCCTGACCATTCTCCCACAAATCCCTTCCAGGTCCTGCGAGCATTTTCTCCACCTTCTAGAAAAAGAAGCTCACTGAGGACAGGGACCATGTTAGTTTTGTTTACTGTTTAATCCCTAATCTCCTCCCACATTTCCTAGCACATAGTAGATGCTCAATACATATTTGTGGAATGAATGAATGAATTCACTAGGTAACAGCAGAATGGTATTGAAATCAATGGATGCTGCAGAAAAGTTTGATATTTGTTTCCATATTACTATTTAAAACTCAAAGGAGGAAGCTGCTTCTAAATTCTGGGCATGAAAACCCAATTAAGCTAAATAGAAGGAAATTACGGGCACCCATAAAAATGGAGAATTTATTAATTAAAGCTAAGCTCTCTCCTAAAAAAAAAAAAGAAAAAATTTAAATACTGTGGAAAAAAAGAAGATAAACTAACTTTCCATTCTCTGCTTAAAAATTCCTTCCGAGCTCTGCTTCCCCCCTAGCCCTCTGTGAAGATGTTCACTGTTACCAAACTCTGTGACTCAGCATGGGGACTCTGTGCAACTGAGGAACCAAGTCTTTGATCCTGCAGAATAGGACAACCTACTACCTCCATTGCAAAGGTGACCATGGACCCTGCAAGGATTCTGTCGTTGTTACAGAATCAGAGGTCATTTTTTTTTTCCAGTTGCCATTGAGTTGAGTCTGACTCATGGTTACCCCATGTGTGTCAGAATAGACCTGCACGCCATAGGGTTTTCAATGACCAATTTTTCAGAAGTAGATTGCCAGGCTTTTCTTGGGAGGTGCCTCTAGGTGGATTTGAACTGCCAACCTTTCAGTTAGCAGCTGAGTGTGTTAAGTATTTGCATCATCCAAGGACTCCCTAAGGTCATTAAGAGCCTTCTGTTTGATTCCTACAGGAGTGTTAGGGCTTTTGAGAAGGGCAAAGGGATGCTCACCATGATGTATGTAAGTGGGCAAGGAAGAGCTGGTCTAGCCCCTCTCTGCTGAAAGTGTCGTTTGTGACCCTGCAGCTTTGGCATCCCTGGGGAGCTGGTTGGAATTTCGGCCCCAGCCCAGACCTGCTGAATCAGAATCTGCATATTAACAAGATGCCCAGGAGATTTGTGTGCATGGTAAACAGTGTCTGAGGAACCCTGGTCTAGTCCCCTCTCAGCGGAGTAATGAAAGGAGAGCTTGCAAAACTGCAGCGGAAGCTATGAGAGATTTATATGAGTGCAGGGCGTAAAATCAGAGCTTTGGATCAGCTGAAGCTTTGCATGTGCCATGCCTTCAGCTGCAACCCTCTAGAGCATGGGGATAGCCACAAGAATGGACAATATCATGAAGATGGCGTAGGACCCAACAATGTTTCGTTCTATTTTATATAAGGTCTCCATGAGTCGGAGCCAAGTTGATGGCAACTAACAACAACAGGGCACGGGGAGTGACAGAGGAATAAGAAGCAAGCCCAGCTCCCGGGAGGATCCTAGAGATGACCCAAGCTTTAGGAATCGAGAGGGCTGAGCTAGAGTCTGGGGACTTACTGTCCTTCCTCTGGGCCCATTTGAGGGTTTGGAGCTCTTGTAGAAAGTGAGCACCCTTCAGTGGGGGAATGAGACAAAACAGGACAGATGTTGAAATGTAGTCACAGTGAATTCTAGAAAGAAGTACAGTTATGGGGACAATCTGAATTGCCTGCAAGTGGATTTGGCTAGTTAGTGGGTACTAGTAAACGTATTCCTTAGAGACACGTGATGACTGTAATAACTCAAAGATGATAAATATTAGATGAATGAGTTGTTAGGAACTGGCCAGACCGCTAACCTCCCAAGCCCAGGAGGAAGGAATTCTCCCTTCAACTTTCCATTGTCTTCCCCCAAACCTAAGATTTTTATTAAATATGCACCTGGCTACTTGCAAAGATTTAGAGTCAATAAAACAACTACCCCCGCCTCACTTATGGGGATTTACTTGGAGCTGTCAGCAGCTTTTTATGGCTGTGCTGTCCCTTAAATTTGGGTGGGGAGAGCCACACTGGAGAGACATTGTTGCTGTTAGCTGCCTTCTAGTCGGCCTGCAACTCATGGTGAACCCATGCACAGTGGAACAAAACACTGCCTGGTTCTGTGCTATCCCCATGACTGGTTGTGGTTTGGATAATGTTCCATTGCGATTCATAGGGTTTCCACAGGCTGATGTTCGAAAGTAGACCTCCAGGCCTGTCTTCCTAGTCTGACTTAGTCTGGAAGCTCTGCTGAAACCTGTTCAGCATCACAGCAACACAAAAGCCTTCCCTGACAGGTGGTGACTGTGCATGACGTGTGTTGTCCAGGAATTAAACCTGGGTCTCCTGTATAGAAGGCAAGAATTCTAGCACTGAACCACCAATGCCCCCCAGAAAAACAAGAAACCAAGAAAACCAAACTCATTGTTTTTGAGCCAATTTCAACTCATGGGGACCCATGTGACAGAGTTGAACTGCCCCATAGGGTTTTCTTGGCTGTAATCTTTACAGAAGCAGATCACCAGGCCTTTCTTCTGACGAGCTGCTGGGTGGGTCTGAATAGTCACTTTTTAGGTTAGCAGCTGAGGGCAAACCGCTTACACCATCCAGGCTCCTTCTGCCTCTGTTATAGGAGCATGAGCACTGTTGCCCACAAGCTGAGATTGTCCAAACTGGCTTAAGGTTGTCCTCCCAGCACGCTCAGCACCACTGCCCTGGAATCAACCCCACAGTCCTTAAGTCATCCTACAGAGGTGCTCGTATTTAACAGGTTTTCAGGTCATTGGGTTTTAAACCTTAAACTGCTCGCCCAGGCCCCGGGTTTCTCTTGCCAGTTGCAAATATAAAAACTACACAAAAAGTTGCTTTAAACAAGAAGTTTTTCATCTTCTACAAGGTTCCTAAAACTCATTAGCATGCTCAAAACCTCACAGATGAGAAGTAGAACCAAAGAGAAAACAGAGATGGAGCAGCGTTCCTCCACTATGTGGTCTGACTGGAGGCCCGCCCCTAACATTTGCCAGGCTCAAGGCAGAAGTACAAGGGAGGCTAGCACGCTATGTGTCAAAGTATTTAAAAGTATCAGTCAAGGTAAGGACTCTTAACATATGTTCTCTCCTCCTACCTTATAATTATACCTTCATAACAACCTGGACGGCCACAGCTCCCAGCCAGCGACCTGTCTCACATTCTTCCTAACCCACCTTCATCCTGCATTTGCTGGGTGTCATGCAAAGGTAAATGGGCACCCCAGCCCACACATCCAGGCTCTGTCCAAACCCTTCAAAAATAGTCCCCTTTTGGCCACACCTTTGCTCAGTGGTCTGCCTTCTGGAAAGTTGTTGCTGCTGAACTGGCTGTCGAGTGAGCCCCTGGCTCATGGCTACCCCGTGTACAAATGCTACCCCGGTCCTGAGCCATTCTTGTGATCGGTGGTGGATCGGGCCCTTGTGACCCATCGGGTCTTCATTGGCTGATTTTTGGAAGTAGATCATCATGCCTTTCTTCCTAGTCCATCTTAGTCTGGAAGCTCCACTGAAACCTGTTCAGCATCATAGCAACACGTAGGCCTCCACTGGCAGATGGGTGGTGGCTACACATGAGGTGCACTGGCCAGGAATTGAACGTGGGTCTCCCACATGGAAGGCGAGAATTCTACCACTGAACCACCACTGCCCTCATTTCTGGAAAGTAGACCCTGGAAATAGCCTGTGAGGGCTCTGGAAGCACACTCAAAACTATTTGGATAAAGAATTCCAGGACCTGCTAAATCAAAAACACACAGTCTGAAAAATACTGATTATAGAAATCAAATCAAATCATACTCTTTCTGAGCTATTCTATAATTTGGGAGGCGCAAATGGCTCCCCTTCTCCTCCCTGTAGAGTTAGAAAATGTGTTGTTAAGGTGCTGTTGTTAGCTGCCAACGAGTCACCCCAGACTCACTGACAGCTAACAATGCTGCTCATTAACAGGCCTTTCTTCCTAGTCTGTCTTAGTCTGGAAGCGCCATTGAATCTGTCCAGTATCATAGCAACACACGAGCCTCCACTGACAGCCTGGGAGGTAGCTGTATGTGAAGTGCATTGGCTGGGAATCAAACCCAAGTCCTTACATGAAAGGTGAAAATTTTACCACGGAACCACCAGCGTCCACAGTTACAGCCTGAATATAGGTTATCTCTTAAAATTGCACCCTTGGCAAAACAGTTGAGTTTTCTGAGGCTCACTTCTGTTATCACTAAAGTAGGAAAAGTCATATCTACTTGAGAGGAGTGAATGAGAGAGCGTGTGAGAGCACATTGAAGACCGATGTGGGCCGTATAGCTGTTGTTAATTTGATGCACTTAACCGAGCACTGGATTCAGGCCAGGTGAGCTGAGCTTTGGTTCAGCTCTGCTACAAGTCACCTCACATGGCATCTGTTTACCCCCGTGTATGTGCCTTTGTGTCTTTTCTGGTCTTTTATTAACCCAGAAGTAATTAGGTTTAGGACCCACCCTACACTGATGAGACCCCATCAATATAACAAAAGGAAAACCCTAAACAGAACAACCAGAACAGAAATAACGAGACTATTCACGCCTTGTGAAGAACATAACCAACATTACTGAACAACTTGTGTAGAAATTGAATGGGAACCTAAACTGCTGTGTAAACCTTCACCAAAAACACAATAAAATATTATTAAAAAAAAGAAAAACTGTATTTCCTAACAGGATGATGTTTACAGGTACTGGGGCTAGGATTTCAACACATCCTGTGGGGGAACACAGTTTAATCAATAACACTAATGCATCAATTAATTAATAATAATAATTAATGCTACAAATATAGATCGAGCATCTATCACATGTCAGGCACTGTGCTTGGCAGTGAGGACACGTGAAGGATGAGTCCCTGTCCTCCAGTGCTCAACAGACAGACACATACTCATGTATAAATCACCTCTACGCTGTAGGTGAGGTTTAGGACCTGGTACTAAAGAAGGACCCTGGGACTCGAGCCTGTGGACTCGGAGTCATATTTTTTGTTTTCACAGTGTCATCCACGTATTCCCTCCAGGCTCCTCACGTGCCCAGGGACTGTATTTATGAGAGGACAGCTTGTCAGGAGGCTTTGAGACCATAGGATCAAAGTCTGTACAGACATCTGTATGGACCCCTCTCATTATTTTGTACCCATGGACCTTAGTTTTAAAAAGTTTTGTCCACCGAAGTTGTCATTTTCTTCTTTTCAAAATAATAACTCATTTGCCTCTTTCCTAATTAATCAATTAATCAATCAATGATATATATATCCATTCCAAGACTCAAGACTTCTGCAGTGTGTGTGCCAACCAATGCCTCCATGCTAAATTTGTATAATTTTGATCATCAGTAAAGAAACTTCACATTCCAGAACCTAGTATATGGGCTGTCATGGGTAAATGTATGATTTCAATTTTTTTTTTTTTTTTTAAATACAGAAAATATTTAAGCTGGGAACAGCTAGAGCAGAGAATAAATAGCCGGCCTATGTAGGAATCACTTCCCAATTTTGGCCTCCTCAGCAACATTTCTACCTAACTGAGCTAACCTCCCCCGACATCGGTGAATAAAGTATTTTATGTGCAGGACAGAGGGGAACAAGTGGGTTTGTATGCACAGTGGTCATTAGTGAAGCCCCTCTATGCCACCTGACACACTGGTTTTAAAATTTTTCCCAGCAATTCCTGCCCACCTGGGTACCTGTCCTCTTCCTTTCTTCCTCACCCTCATAGCCTACGCCCAAGGAATCTGCCCAATCCCAAAAGTCCCATCACCAGCTCCTTCAGCGGGAGGGATTCCATCATCCACTATAGCCTTCTCCTCCCCTTCCCCACCAAAAACAAAACGAAACTGTTGGCTGTCAAGTTGATTCCAACTCATGGCAACCCAATGCATGTCAGTGTGGAACTGTGCTCCATAGGGTTTTCAATGGCTGATTTCTGAGAAGTAGATCACCAGGGCTTTCTTCTGAGGCACTTCTGGGTGGATTTGAGCCTCCAACCCCAGTTAACAGCCAGGAACTACCCACTTCCCACAGACAACAACAAAACCACCAATAGGGATGACTTCAGCAACCAAAAGGTGAGACCTTATTGCCCTTTTAAAAGTGGGAGCTTTGTCAGGATAGAGAATGGCCAGTGAGGTGCTGATAAATGTTTAACAAGCACGTCTCCAGGGGAAATGCCCTGATTCGCAGTGCTTGCCAGTTTCTATGTGTAAATACTCCTAACATGTCAGATTTCAAGCTTCCAACGTGATGTTAATGAAGAGAGTGGGAAGAAGTGCACACAGTCAGCTTTTGTGAGTCCGCTCTAGCACCCCACTGAACGAATTGTATATGGTTGTCTCCACTTAAATCTCAAAACAGAAACGGTCAGGTAGCTCTGTCCACAATCCTCATAAATAGTCCTTTGTCAAGAATTACTTCAAGTGTTTTCAAACCCCCCAATAAAACTTCTGACTTGTTTCTACTAATTTTAGTTTGTCAAGCTAAAACCTCCTTTGGAGGAAGATAAAATCACAAGGTCAAAGGGATCATAAAAAGCCAAGTTTCGACAGAATCTTAGAGATCACCTAGTTTGACCTCACCTCACATCTAAGGTGGTACAGAGATGACTATCGGTAGATGTGCACCAAAGCTCAGATCACCAGGCCCAAATCCAGTGCTCTTTCAAGGACAGTAAGTCCCCGGGTTAGGAAGAACGTCCGACTGAGGGACAACCTGTACTTGCCCTTTCACGCTATATAAATTTGCCCTCCCTTTGAAATGATTGAACCAACCCTTACTTGCAACAAATTCTTCATCTCAATCACTTTCACTTGCTGCAGGTTCAGCTTTTAAGTCATTGAAAAGGATTTGCACCTTTTCTTGCACTAAAGTAAGACCGAATAAGAACCGTACGCACCTGTTCTGACTTACCTACAAATTCAGCTTAAAAAACACAGCGAGGAACTGATCTCGTTCGTAACCCGGGGACTGCAAGTATATCAAATTAACAACTGCTGTATCGCCTACAGCAGGGTCCAGTGTGTTCTCCTTTATGCTCTTTCATTCACGCCTCTCAAGTGGGTATGATTTCTCCTACTTCAGTGATGACAAAACTGAGTCTCAGAAAACTCAAGTGTTTTGCCCAAAGATGCAGTTTCGGTAATAACCTGTACTCAGGCTATAGTTGAGGACACTGGTGGTTCAGTGGTAGAATTCCCATCTTCCATGCAGGAGACCTGGTTCGATCCTCAGCCAATGCACCTCATGCACAGCCACCACTCGTCTGTCAGTGGAGGCCTGAGTGTTGATATGATGCTGAACAGGTTTCAGCGGAGCTTCCAGACTAAGACAGACTAGGAAGAAAGGCCTGTGAATCTACTTCCAAAAATCAACCAGTGAAAACCCTATGGATCACAATGGTCCAGTCTACAACCAATCATGGGGATGGTGCAGGACCAGGTAGTGTTTCATGCCCCTGTACACAGGTTGCCAAGAGTCAGGAGCCAACTTGGCAGTAGCCAACAACAACAACAGCATCAATAGGCTCTAACTAGGATAACTATATACTTTACCATCCAAACAGGGACACCTTTGAGAGTGCATGGGGCACCACTGATAATTCTGCCAGGAAACCCTGGTGAAGCAGCTAAGAGCAGGGGCTCTGGAGTTATCCTACTGGGGTTCACACTGCAGCTCCCCTCTTACTACCTCTCCTAGCCTCAGTTTCCATATTGCTAAAATGATAATGATCATTATAATTTATATAGAATTGTATGTTTAAAATTTATAACTAATAATAACTTACCTCATAGGGTGATCATGACCAGGCATAGAATGCTAAGCACAGGGCTGGTCATAGAGTAAATCCAGCTTCTGGTGACTCAACTCCAACTCATGGTGACCCCATGTGTATCAGAGTAGAACTGTGCTCGATAGGATTTCCAATGGCTGAGTTTTCAATGGCCAGGCCATTCTTCCAGGGTACCTCTAGGTAGACTTGAACTGCCAACCTTTTGGTTTGAAACTGTGTGCGTTGACCATTTGCACCACCCAGGGACTCCTAAAATGTTTTTCCAAGTCACCCCTTGTTGTTGTTTGTTAGGTGTCATGAGTCTATTTCGACTCCTAGTGACCCTATGTGAGAGTAGAACTGTCCCTTAGTGTTTCCTTGACTGTAATCTTTACGGAAGCAGATCACCAGGTCTGTCTCCCATAGAGTTGCTGGGTAGGTTTGAATCTTTAACCATTGGGTTAATAGCCCAGCGCTTAACCATTTGCACCACCCAGGAGCATTGGTAAGTAACGGTAGCCCCCAAAAAGTTTGAGATAAGTGAGAATTACCTTCCCCCTTGTCTTAGTTATCTAGTGCTACTATAACAGAAATACCACAAGTGAATGGCTTTAACAAACAGGAATTTATTCTCTTACAGTCTAGGAAGCTAGAAGTCCAAATTCAGGGTGCCAGCTCCAGGGGAAAGCTTTCTCTCTCTGTCAGCTCTGGGAGAAGGTCCTTGTTATCAATCTTCCCCTAGTCTAGGAGCTTCTCAGCACAGGGACCCCTGGTCCAAGGGGTGAACTCCGCTCCTGGTACTTCTTTCTTGGTGGTATGAGGTCCCTCTCCTCTCTGCTCGCTTCTCTCTTTTATGTCCCAAAAGAGATTGACTCAAAACACAACCTAATCTTATAGATTGAGTACTGCATCATTAACATAACTGTCTCTAATCCTGCCTCAATTAACATCACAGAAGTAGGATTTACAACACATAGGAAAATCACATCAGATCACAAAATGATGAACAACCACACAATACTGGGAATCATGGCCTAGTGAAGTTGACACATTTTTGGGAAATACAATTCAATCTACAATACCCCTACAACATCACTACCCAATTCTGCCAGACTTACAGGCATTGATTAAGCATAAACCATTCCATAATTCTGATGAAGTCCCAGCTTTCTGTCCTTTCAGGGGCTCTGATATCATCTTGTATGAAGGATTTCCTCAGGTCCATTACAGTGATATTTCAGAGGCAAGATTCCATGACACTTACAGATGGCATCAGACCACGAGAAGCCCTTGACTCAAGCAGCAGGATATAGGAATATTAACCAAGCTTCAGGAGCCGAACCTAACATTGGGAATCTCTCTGAAATATTTTAACCAATCTTCCTATCTTGAAAACCACTAACTTCTTCAATGAAGGTCCATTTCTAACATCTATTATGCTGATTATCAAGCAACTAATGTCACCAGTGAAAACCCATGTGGAAATGTTAACTGGCAGTATCTCGTGTGGATCAGAACTACGGATAATAATTGAGGCAATTGTACCGTCATCATCTCTGGAGTGAAGCCTTTCTTAGAAAACATTAGGTGATTACCGTGAAGTACAAATTCCTTATTAGAGAACTGATAGCCCCTAGAGTATAGTTTATAAATATCATACAGGCTTCTATCACAGTAACTACATTAAAGTATTTTAAAGAAAATTGTAGACATTATCATGCTGGCTACATGAAGCTCTTATCCATCCATGTAGCAAGTGTAACTAAGAACTGTATCTGGTCAGGGGTGGGGGGATGTTGGGAAGGAGCATGAAATACCTGTTCTAATTACCTGTTTCTATCCCAGGTGATAGAAGCCTCATTATTGCTTTCTATCTCAGTTTGACTTATTTCTTAGCTGTTTGGAAGCATTCCAGAATCCTCCTGAGTTTTGTGTTCATGTATACTGTCATTCCAAGGTTTTGAGAAAGAAACGTGGAGAGCCACGCCATCCTGGGAAAATAGCATGGAGAAGAGTTAGCCTTCAGCCTTGACTGTCCCTTTTCCAGCAATAAGAGAGAATCATTAAACACTGCAGAATGGATGTCACCGCGGTTGCAGTCCTTCTCCTGTCTTAGCAGGCTTGCTTCCCAACTTGGTTCAAGCCTTGACTTTAGCCCAATACCCTGACGTTGTTATTGTTAGCTGCCACCATGACCCCATGCACAACAGAACAAAATGCTATCCAGTCCTGTGTCATTGGTATGATCAGCTGCAGATCAGACTATTGTGATCCATGGGGTTTTTACTGGATGATTTTGGAACAGATCGCCAGGCCTTTCTTATTAGTCTAAGTCTGGAAACCCCACTGAAACCCACTCAGCATCACAGCAAGATGCAAGCCTCCGGTGACAGCCAGGTAGTGGCTTCACATTAGGCGCATTGGCTGGGAATCGAACCCGGGTCTACAGACATGGAAGGGGAGAATTCTACCACTGAACCACCAATATCAATCTACCATTGACCCTCCAAAGCCCCAACCTGATGTTGTTGTGTGCCATCAAGTTGATTCCAACTCATAGCAACCCTATAGGACAGAGTAGAACTGCCCCGTAGGGTTTCCAAGGAGTGCCTGGGGGATTCTAACTGCCGACTTTTTGGTTAGTAGCCGTAGCTCTTAACTACTATGCCCCCACCCCCACCCCCACCTGTTCTTTCTCCTTTGTGTGAAATGCTTTGCTAGCATCTCTGCCTTTTCTTCCCCTTCCCCTGGTACTCAAAACCTCAGTCAGTTAATATTCACAAAGGAGGTCATGAGCCAACTCAAAGCAAATGCTCGTCATTTAGAATTGGGTGCAAAATCCTCCTTCAGTTGAAGGGCATTGGCAGGGTAATGTTCCTGGAAGCGAGTGGACGGGAAGAGCAATCCTCTAAGTAAGCTCGCTGACCAGAGGGAGTAGCCGCTGCAGAAGGGGTCATGTGATATTTCCAGGGGCAGGTTTCCCCTTCGGAGGCCAGGATTTGGAGGGGATAGCTATTACCAAGCACAGGAGTGTGGCTGATCAAATTAAGGAATGCGTTTTTAAATTCAATTACACCCTTGGTGGAAATGGCTTGGGGAAAGAATTATACCCAGTCTATAAAGCCTTACATTTCTAAACCCAATTTTGCACATTATCCTAGAGGTTAATTCAAGATCTCTCTTCCAAACGGGAAGTTAAATACAGCCAAAGGAAGAAAAGCATCCACTGACTGACGGAGTTTATCAGTCTGGAAGAGTTCATTAGTTTTCATTAAAACTAATTAGTGTAATCACTAATGTTGCATTAACAGTTTAGTGAAGGAAAGTAATTACTCACACATCCACTGTATTAGATGGGAAGACTAGAATTCATTTTCCAAAACGATTAGCATTTTGTCAATTAAAAAAATGCTTTCTCCCTGCCAGCAACCCTGTGACCTCACTCACCCCAGGATCGTTTAAATGAAACATATTTCGCATCCGAAGAAGAAGCTGGAAGAAATGAAGAATTAAGGCTGCGTTTATTCTTAGCGCCTTCGTGTGCACAAGTCTTGATGAATTTATAATGTCCCGCTCTATTTGCATAGTCATTCATTTCTGTCTCTTTGGATTATACCCCTGGCTGCTTTGTTACCCGGCAGCAATTAAAAAGCAAAATAGCCAGTGGAGATAAAACCACACGGAAACAGCAGGAGAGTCTAGGTGAAATGAACATTGCTTAGGTCCTATGGTTTGACAAGCGTGGGGCTGGCTGCTCACGCTGTCCTGTGTGCCAGCTTGGAACAGACTTGCGTGTAGGCTGTGAGGCATCCTGCTGCCCATGAGACTCCCCAAAACTTGAAGCTGATGCTGTTGTTGTTAGTTGCCATGAGTCACCTCCAACTCGTGACAACCATATGCATAACCCAATAGGCAAGGTACGCACAGGCTTACTTGTGCTCACTTACTAATCTGTAGTGCCAAATCAAAGACGTGGTGAAACCCATGTGAAATTGTGCACTACAGATTAGTAAGTAAACACAATTAAGCCCGTGTGTACCTCGCTCACTGTAAGCCTGTGCTTATTGGTTAATTTGCTCTGTTGTGTAACAGAACGAAATGTTGCCTGGTTCTGCGCCATCTTCATGATTACTGGTATGTTTGAGTCCATTGTCACAGCTGTTGTATTAATCCATCTCATTGAGGGTTTCCCTCATTTTCACTGGCCCTGTATTTTTCCAAACACGATGTCCTTTTCTAGTGATTGCTCTTACCTGATGATGTGTCCAAAGTAAGCACGCCAGAGTCTCTCTATCCTCGCTTCTAAGGAGCATTCTGGTTGTATTTCTTCTAAAACTGATTTGTTTGTTCTTCTGGCAATCCCTGATATATTCAGTATTCTTTGCCAACAACACAGTTTGAATGCATCAATTCTTCTGTCTTCCTTTTTCATTGTCCAATTTTCACACACATATGAGGTGATTGAAAAGATCATGACTTGAGTCAGATGCACCTTAGTCATCAAAGCGACTAAGGTTTTCTTCAAATTTGCACGCCAATCACGAATGTCAAAGGCGAAGACATTGAGGGTTGAGTCTCTTGGACCTTGCTTAAAGAGTTTTGATGATGTTCGCTGCATACTGTGTACCATCTCAACGCCAGAACCTGGCTTACAAGGCCTTCACAATATGGCCCAACGACTTCTCCATTCATTCCACCTGCCACCTCCTCCCCATCCCTGCCAGTTTCTCTGTCTACCAACCACTTGAGACTTTGTCATTTCTTGAACATCCCTTGTCCTTTCATACCCAGTTCCTCTGAGCCTGCTGCTCTCTGTGGGCAAGCCCTTTGCCTGTTTTATTAACCTAGAAAATTCACCCTTCATGCTCCAACTCATGGCGACTCCATGTGTTATATACAGAGTAGGCTCCTTAGGGTTTTCTTGTCCGTATTATTTAAGGAACAGATCACCAGGCCTTTCTTTTGTTGAGCTGTTGGGTGGTTTCAAACCAGCAACTTTTAGGTTAGCAGCCAGTGGCAAACTGCTTGCCACCCAGACTTGTTCTTCATGCTGTATCCAGTAGAAATGTCACTTCTTGCTGACTAGACTAGCTACCCTCCCCCACTTTGGACTCTCAGAGCTCCTAGTACATTGCTTTATAAAATTATACATGATTATAGTGAGCTGCTGAGGCAGGACAAAGGGCCTCATTCTGTTCTGTGTTCTCAGTCCCTGGCACATGTTAGGCTTAATGAGCAGAGGCCCTGGAATAGATCTACGTTGTCAGTTCCTTTCCTTCCCTTCCCTCCTTCCTCCCCTCAGCCCCACCAAAGCTCCGCCTAGGAGGCCCAGCCTATTCAGACAGCAGGCATCACATAGGAGAGAAATGAGATGTTTGCCTACAAGTGGACTGTCTTAGTTTTCTAGGCCTGCCAAAACAAAATACCACAAGTGAGTAACTTTAAAGAACAGAAATTTATTTTCTCACAGTGCTGGACGTTAAAAGTCCAAATCAGGGTCTTGGCCGTGTCAGCTCCTTCTAAGGGCTTTGAGAGAGGAACTGTTCTATGCTTCTCTCCTAGTTTCTGGTGGCAGCTGGCAACCCTTAGCATTCTTTTGGTGCTTATGGATGTGTCTGCCTCCATTGTCCCATGGCGTCTCTCTTCCTCCTGTGTGTCACTCGGGGGAATTAGGACTATTAAGACACTGCTCAGAAGGAATTAGGACTAAGACCCACCCTACTCCAGTATTACATCATTTGACCCAACTGACAACAGAAGAAAAATTCAGTTTCCCAGAACAAGGTCACATTTGCAGGTACAAGAATTAGGATTTCAATATATCATATATCTTTTAGGGGGACATAATTCAGTCCATAGCATGGACATTCTCTCTTGGCCTGTCTGCCTCACCCAGTACCATCTGACAGTATCTCCTGGCTCCCTGGATGGCAGGGTGCAGGTTGGGTGCAGCCCATAGGAGGTGCTGGCAAGAGATTGGAGGGAGGGAGGAAAGAGAGGTTAAGGTGCTTCTTCCCTGCTCCTTCCCCACTTCGGTTTCACATCTCTGTCATTAGCTGCACAAAGCAGGGTGGAAAAGACAGAAAATAGATCCTTCTGGGGAAGGACATGTGTAGAGTAGCTCAGAGCCTTTTTTTTTTTTTTTTTTTTTAATATTTTATTGTACTTCAGGTGAAGGCTTACAGAACAAACAGTTTCTCATGTAACAGTAGTACACATGCTGTTTTATGACTTTGGTTAACAACCCCACAACATTGTAACCCTCTGAATTCTCAGCTTTTTTTTTTTTTTTTTTTGGTGAAAATACACATAGCCAAAGATACACCATTTCAAAACTTTTTATGTACACATTTAAGTGACATTGACTATGCTCTTCCAATTGTGCTGCCCATTCTCACCCAAGATGAAGGCTTACAGGACAAAATAGGCTCCCATTTAGCAGTTACTACAAATGTTGCCCTATAACAATGGTTAACAATCTCACAACACATCAACAGTATCCTTACTCAACTTGTGTTCCTTATCATCAGCTTCCTACTCCCCCTCTGCCTTCTGGCCCTTGTCACTGGACTCCTGTACCTCGTTAGTCTCATTTAGTTTTACTGGGCTGTCCACTCCCAGGCTGAACAGTGAACCTCGAAGGTAACTTCACCTCTGAGCTGAAAGGGTGTCTGGGGGCCATACTCTTGAGGTTTCTCCAGTCTCCTTTAGGCTAGTAAATCTGGTCTTTTTGTGTGTGTGTGTGTGAGTTAGAATTATGCTCTACATTCTTCTCCAGCTCTGTCCAGAACCCTCTGTTGTGATCCTGGTCAGAGCAGTCAGCGGTGGTAGCCGGGCACCATTTAGCTGTATTGGACTCAGTCCGGTGGAGGCCTTGGTAGCTGTGGACAGTTAGTCCTTTGGACTAATCTTTTCGTTGTATCCTGTTCTCAGAGCCTATTTCTGAGATGGGAATTTCAGGATGTTCTACTGTCAAGGTCCGTGTTGAGGCAGGAGGCCCCAGGCCAAGTGCAACGTTGAGGTCTCCAGGCTTTCATAATGGCTGAGCTCAGTCAGAATGCTGCCTGTGCGTGAAGGTCAGTTGACCAAAGAGAGACAGGAAGGCTGTCAAAACACTTCAACCTAAACCACATCTAAATGGAAATGCCATATTGTTGTAACATTTGATACAGTTATTAAAGCCGTTTTACAGGTCATTTCATTTGATCCCCTAGCAACCCTTTGAGATAAATATTTTGCCAATGAGGAAGTTGACTTAATCAAGGCTGCTGGACAAGTAAACAGTGAAACAGACCAGCGTCTGCCAACATCCAGGCTGATTTTCCCAGTCTGTGATCTGTGTCACCTTGGAACTGATCTGGGCTCCATTCCCAGCTGCAGTCCTTGCAAGCTGTATGACCTTGGATGAGTGACTCAATCTCTCTGTGTCTCAGTTCCTTCATCTATAAGACAACCATAATGTGTTCTTCTCATGGTTGTTGTAAAGACTCAGTGAACGAGAAGGGGCTTCTTGGAGACTGGGAGAAGGGACAGCATTTGGGGCTTTCCACAAGAGGCCAAGACCGGGTCCTCTAGAGCATAGCAAATGAGGCTGACCACTGGAAGGACCATGGGAGGGGCCCTCAGGGATGAGGGCTGTCAGTGAGTGAGCCCTGGGAAGGGCCCCCTCACACAATAACTAAACTGTATATGCCACCAGCAGGCAGGTGGAGACTGAACCCAATTGAATTTGATTTTTTAAAAGTGAGGAAATTGATCTTTTCTGTGAAAAATAAGTATGTGAAAAATGCCTGCTTTCCACAGTGCCTGACACTGAGTAGATCTATGTGCTTGCTGGTTCCCTTTCCCATATTTAACACTAAAGGACAGGTCAGACTCATCACTGGCAAAATTCTGGAATGCAGCACGTTCCTCCAGAGCAGAAGACACCCTGTCTCCTTTGGGGCAGGTGGGCCTGGAGAGGTGCAGGATAGGGGACAGCAGCTGCCTAGTAGCTGCCATTGAGGGGCAGGGCAGGAGCTACTGGGAGGGTCCCTGTCTACCACGCTGGGGGTGTGGGTGGGGAGGGTGTCTTAGTCATCTAGTGCTGCTATAACAGAAATACCACAAGTGGACAGCTTTAACAAAGAGACATTTATTCTCTCATAGTCTAGTAGGCTACAAGTCCAAATTCAGGGCATTAGCTCCAGGAGAAGGCCCCCTCTCTCTGTCAGCTCTGGAGGAAGGTCCCCGTGATGCATCAGTTTTTCCTTGGTCTGGGAGCATCTCAGCACAGGAACCTCAAGTCCAAATGACGTGCTCTGCTCCCGGTACTGCTTTCTTGGTGGTATGAGGTTCCCATGTGTCTCTGCTCGCTTCTCTCTTTTATATCTCAAAAGAGATTGGATTAAGACACTATCCAATCTTGTAGACCTCATCAGTATAACTGCCGCTAATCCATCTTATTACATCATAGTTTACAACACATAGTTCACAACACATATGGAAATCACATCAGATTACAAAATGGTGCACAATCATACAATACTGGGAACCATGACTCAGCCAAGTTGACAGATATTTTTGGGGAACACAATTCAATCCATAACAGAGGGGGATGCATAAACTGGCAGCTGGACCCAACAGCTTTCAGAGCAGAGCTGATCTTGCCCCCACCAGCCTCCCCGGTTCCCTCCACCATCAGTGGTGCATGCTGTGTGAGGTGGGTGGGGTGTGTGTGTGTGTGTGTGTGTGTGTGTGTGTGTGAGTGAAGGGGAAGCTGTCAAGCCTCTGCTGTTAGCCACACTGGCCCTGGGGCGATAGGAACTCCAGCAGTGACAGTGAGAGACAGACCTTTGCCTCCAACTTCTACACTGTGGAAATGAACTGAGGGAAGGTGAGGAGGAAGTGCCAAAGGCACCTGGAATACAGAAGGGGTTTCCCTGAGTGGCTCAAGTAGTTTGCGATCGGCTGCTAACCTAAAGGTTGGCGGTTCGAACCCACCCAGCAGCGCCATGGAAGAAAGGCCTGGTGATCTGCTTCTGAAAGGTGACAGCCAAGAAAACCCTATGGAGCACAGTTCCACTCTGACACACATGGGGTTGCCATGAATCGGAATCAACTTGATGGCAACGGGCTTGGTTTTGTTTGGTTGTTTTTGGAGATCCCAGGCAGAACCAGTACCTGTCTATCTGAGGGAAGCCCAGAAGACGGCCACCTGGTGAGGACTTCATGCCCAGCGCACCTGGCAGAGCCGCTACCACCGCAGCTTGGCCTGGATGACATAGACTAATTAAAGAACTCGGAAAACGGGGAGGGAGCTGAAGACAGATAACTGTGTGGGGCCGGGGTGGGGGGAACAACCACTGTGTTCAGAGTCAGGAGGCATGAAAATAAATGTTGATCGTTCACTTACCAGCTTTGTAACCTCAGGCAAGTTACTACCGAGGCCTGTTTCCTCACTTGAGAAATGTGAATAACAGGCCTCCAGTCACAGGGAGGACCCTTGTCAAAGCTGTAATTAACTGTATGTGTATCAGTACCTGTACCACCCACACCAAGAACTGCGTGCTGTACCCCAAGCACCCACAGTGCCTGGCCATTGCTCATGATCAATGACTGTTTATTGATACCTGATCAGAAGTTACCTGTCTTAGTTTTCCAGGGCTGCCATAACAGAAATACCACAAGTGAGCGGCTTTAAAGAAGAGGAATTTGTTTTCTCACAATTCAGAAGTCCAGATTCACTACGTGGCTCTAGGGAAGGCCTTCCTTTGTGTATTCAGCTTCTAATAACCGGCGATCTGTTTTCTCACAGTTCAGAAGTCCAGATTCACTACGTGGCTCTAGGGGAGGCCTTCCTTTGTGTTTTCAGCTTCTAATAACCGGCGATCCATGGTGGTCCTGGGCTTGTAGACTCGTTTGTCTCCGCTGTCTTTAGATGGTGTCAGTCTTCCCCCTGTATGTGCCTAATCTGCTTTTTATAACTCAGAAGTGATTAAAATTAGGACACACCCTACACTGATATGGCCTCATTAACATAACAGAAACCCCTATTGCTGTCAAGTCATGGCGACCGCATGTGACAGAGTAGAACTGCCCCAGAGGACTCTCTAGGCTGTAATCTCCGCAGAAGCAGATCACCATGATTTTCTTCTGTGGCACCACTGGGTGGGTTTGAACCTCCAACCTTTAGTCTGGTCCCATAACCCATTGCCATTGAGCCGATTCCAACTCATAGTGACCCTATAGAACAGAATAAAATTGCCCCATAGGGCTTCCAAGGAGCACCTAGTGAATTCGAACTGCCGACCTTTGGTTAGCAGCCGTAGCACTTAACCACTATGCCACCAGGGTTTCCTTTAGGCTGGTAACCAAGAGCAAACGTTTGCATACCCAGGGACAATATAACAAAGAAAACCTTATTTCCAAATAGGATTATATGCACAGGTATAGGGGTCAGGACTCCAACACACATTTTAGAGGCACACAGTTCAATCCGTAGCAGTGCCCATCACAGCACCTGGTATTCTTGGGGTTGTGTATGGGCACATGGCCATGAGGAACAAAAGGACAGGAGATCCCCACTGTGGAGGCCTCCTGGTGGTAAGCCTGAAGCAGGGCGGAAGAACAGCCTGGTGGGCGAAGCCTCAGGGGGCACAGGGTAGGCTTCCTCCTGGGGAAAGTGGTCTGACTGCACATAGTCACCTCCATGTCCACCGGATGCCTTAGGACCCAGGAGATGGGCGCCCGACTTCAGGCAGTGCTGGAAGGACAGATGGGCGCTGCCTGAAGTTTTATTCACATAATAATAATAATGATGATAAAACAGACAGAAAACCCCTCTTCCCACCGGCCTCCATTGCCTGCCCCAAAATATCAACAGTATCAAAAAAAAAAAAAAAAAAAGAATTTTTGTTTCTAGTGAGTGATGACCATCATAATGCATGTTGTTTGAGGGGGAAATTGCCCGTCTGCTTGTGGATCTTATTAAAAAATCAGAAAGGCATAGATACTGCATTTTCTTGGACTTAGTCCTCAGAATCTTAACTACCCAAGGTGCCCAACATGTCCCTCATTTCTTAAGAAAGAAAACGTTCTCTCCCTGCCCTGGAGAGCCTACTGCTAACACTTTCAACACCGGGGCATCTCCACCAAGGAGATGGAAGCACCTCAGTCCCCACTAACACTCTCCTCTTTCCCTTGCAGTATGTGTCCAACCGACGAGCCGTTGCTCAGAGCGCACCGGAGCAAGTCAGCTTCCACCCTCATCACCTCACCCGCCACCACCGCCACCACCGCCACCTGCGCCACCATGCCCACCCCCACCACCTCCACCACCAGGAGGAAAGCCTGCACGATGGCCAGGTGATGCCCTGCATGTGCCCCTTGTTCTCCTGCCAGTGGGAAGGCCACCTGGAGGTGGTGGTGTCCCACCTGAGGCAGACCCACAGGGTCGACATCCTCCAGGGAGCGGAGATTGTCTTCCTGGCCACGGACATGCACCTGCCGGCTCCAGCCGACTGGATCATCATGCACTCCTGCCTGGGCCACCACTTCCTGCTGGTGCTTCGGAAACAGGAGAGGCATGAGGGGCACCCGCAGTTTTTTGCCACCATGATGCTGATCGGGACCCCCACGCAGGCCGACTGCTTCACCTATCGCCTGGAGCTCAACAGAAACCATCGGCGGCTCAAGTGGGAGGCCACCCCCCGCTCTGTCCTGGAGTGCGTGGACTCTGTGATCACTGACGGGGACTGCCTCGTCCTGAACACCTCGCTGGCTCAGCTCTTCTCTGACAACGGCAGCCTTGCCATCGGGATCGCAATCACCGCGACCAAGGGCCACTCCACAGAAGTCGAGATATGAAACGCAATGACCCCAACTCGAGGCGCTCGGCCTGTGCTCCTCGGAGCTCCTGAGCTGGGACTCCAGACTCCTTTCTGACGTCTTCCTTCCCTTTCTCTTTCTTCAGTCCTTTCTCTCTTTCTTTTTGTCTCAGGTATTTTGTGGTATTTAGTAATTGTCTGCCGTGGGCAGTACATTATGTAAACATCCTGTGATTCAAGATCTTGGTGTGATGTTTGTCCTGTTTTGTTGGTAGAGTTTTGTGGAACTTTTTAAGGATTCAGTCAAAATAGTTCTTTCCTGCCACCACCTATTCCCTTCTCCAAAAACCAAACCAGTTGTCATCGAGTCAATTCCGACTCATGACGACCCCGTGTGTATCGGAGTAGAACTGGGCTCCGTAGGGCTTTTAAAGCTGTGACATTTTGGAAGCAGGTCACCAGGCCTTTCTTCCAAGGGACCTCTGGGCACATTCGAACTACCAACCTTTTGGTTAGTAGCCGGGCACTTAACCATTTGCACCACCCAGGGACTCCTTGTCTTTGCCCACAGCTTCCCAGATGGAGCAAAAGCCACCAAGACCATCAAGCACTGTTAGGGTCCAGAGAAGACGTGTGCAAACCCTTGCTTCCGTCTCTTTTCCGTCACATTCAGAGTGAGCTAAATCTGAAATGTGTAATGATGGGGTTTGGGCAGGGGGCCTGGCCAGCTCAAAGAGATATCAGATTTCAGACCAAGCAGACACAGCTCTGACAACTTCCCAGGAACCTCAGGGTCCAAGCGGAGCTGCACAGAAATGAGAAGTCTCCTGGCCCGGGCAGGGGCTGGGCTGGAGGAGCCACCATATGGCCAGGCCTCCATGTGGTTCCCAGGGCCCGGGGAGAGGCCAGACATTGGCACTTCTCCTGGCAGCTCCCACGGGGTTGTTCCAGCCTGTGCTATCTTTTCCTGCTCTGGAATCAAAGTCCTCCATTTGTGGAGTTTTCTTGAAAACCCCTTTGCCCTATGGTGAACAAGTAGCAGAAAACGATGGGCAAGATGTGGGGGAAGAGAAGTAGCAGAGAAATGAAAGCATAAAATTAATCTGCCTCTGGGAGGGCATTCTCTCCTCAGAGAGTTTTATGATGAAGTTATTAAAATCCATCAGTCTTTTCACTGGGGTGGAGCACTTTTATATCATGCAAAAAACCCAGTTTGTTCCTAATCCTTCATAAACCAGAACCACGACTTAGCAGGAAGCGCGATGAACTCAGACAGCTGCGCCCCGAACCTCTGATGTGCAGGTTACTCGCATACCTGGGAGGGTCTCCTTCCCCTTATTTACTTTCCAGAATGCTCTGAGGGTCCCACTGAGCACATAATCGTTATCATTGGTCAAGTATGAATTCAGCACCCTGTTGCAGTTTAAATGAAAAAGCAACAAAAATTCTTACTGCTACTTGGGCTGATTTCTCTTGTTTGATTGTCAAAACAATTGCCAGCACCTTCTTTGTAAAAATCTCTTGTATGTTTGAGGAAAGTAAGCATGTTTCGCCAACACGGTCTTTTCTCAGTGGAGTAACTTCAGGCCTTCCAAGGAGGACCCCTTGGTTATTTTTGTCCCCCCACCCCCGGCTGCTCTCCAGACTGTGGAAGCATGGCACCTGAGCCATTAGAGCCAAATGGGCCTGTTGCCAACTATCCATTGCTCTCCGTGCCCCATTCCATCCCCACAGCCCTCGCCGCTGGGTCCTGGCAGGCCGCCAAGGGAGTACTTAATTTCAGGCAGACTGCCCTGGCTGGCCATCAGCAATCCTTCCTCCACCAAAAAGAATTCATCCTGAAATACCCTTCCCCCAACAACTGGATAATTCTCCATCCACCTTTACTGCCAACCCATACTGCAGCACCAGAAAGCCTGTGACAGTTGATAAAAAGACAGAAACAAAACATAGCTGCTGTTGAGTCAACTCTAACTAACAGATGTGTGTCAGAGTAGAACTGTGCTCCATAGGGTTTTCAATGGCTGATTTTTCAGAAGTAGATTGCCAGGCCTTTCTTCCAAGGTACCCCTTGGCGGACTTGAACCTCCAACCCTGCAGATAGCAGCCGAGCACATTAACTGTTGGCACCACCCAGGGACCCTGAGCCAGTTGATGTAAGATTTAATAACGCAGCCCCCTTTAGTCACACAATAAACTCTAGGACCCTGGAACGGAGGCTTTGTTCTGCTGAAGCCCTGAGTGTCTCAATAAACGTTGCACTACAGATGGAGGCTAAGGTCAGACTCAAAGTCCCAAGGAAAGCCTGCTTGCTCTTAGAGCCATCCGAGAATCCTTCCAGGGCACCAACTACCCCCGCCTCAAACTACACGGATGGCTCAGGAATGGCCTGCGGCTGGTTAGTCAGCTCTGGTGGAGGCTGGTTTGACTCCCAACTTTATCCCCCAGCCCTTTCCCAGAGCCTAAGACCTCCTGGACTCTAATACCTCCACAAGCATTGGTTCCTTTCATAGTTTCTGATACTCAACCACTTTGAGAATATTTGTGTATCATCACAGGTGCCCCAGATAAACAAAACCTCAAGAGGGTCTTAGGGATGCTAGAAACCTCACCTTTGTCTTCTTATCTTGCCAAGTTACTTGGGCCCAACTGGGAATAACTTTGTGTTATTATTACTGCACACAGGACTGTGTTATAAATAAGTGATTCCAGATAGGAATTTGCAGTTTTGGTTCCTTGAAGCAAAAGAGGTTTTAAGGGGTAGGAAATGGGTTATTTTCTTCCACCTATGGTGCTCCCAAAAAGGCCTGTCACTCCATATCCACATGTGAAGATTTGAAGAGAAAGAACTAAACCAGAAACAAGGAATAGGGATTAGAAAACACTAACAATAATGAAGTGTGTTGTGTTGTGCTTCATAGTTCACAACCAGTATCGGTTGCTATCAAGTCAATTCCAACTCCTGGTGACCCCAGGTGTGTCAGAGTAGAACTGTGCTCCATAGGGTTTTGAATGGCTGATTTTTTGGAAGTAGATAGCCAGGAATTTCTTCCAAGGTGCCTCTGGGTGGACTCAAACTGCCAACCTTTTGGTTAGCAGCCAAGTGTATTAGCCGTTTACAGCACCCAGGGACTCCGTAGTTCACAAAGGGCTCTCATATTTGAGTCTCAAGTTAATCCTCATTGCTATCCTCAATATACTAAAAAATAGAGGTTCAGAGACATCCAATGACTTTTTCAAGGTCACACATCAACTGGTTGGGACTAGTCCTAGAACCCAGGTCAACTGACTGCAAACTTGGTGTTCTTGAAATAAGAAGATGTTGTTGTTGTGTGCTGAGTCGATTCTGACCCACAGCAACCCTACAAGACAAAGTAGAACTTCCCCATAGGGTTTCCTAGACTGGAATATGCATTTATGGGAGCAGATCGCCAGGTCTTTTCTCCCATGGAGCCACTGGGTGTGTTCGAATCACCAACCTTTTGGTTAGCAGCAGAGCTCTTAACCATTGCACCACCAAAGCTCCTTCACAGGAAGAAACTAGAAAAGAAAAACCCACTGCCTTGAGCCAATTCTGACTCATAGCGACCCTATAGGACAGGGTAGAACTACCCGCAAGGTTTCTAAGGCTGTAGTCTTTACGGAAGCAGACTGCCACCCCTTTCTCCCACAGAGCTGTTGGTGGGTTGGAACTGTCAAGTGCTTAACCACTGTGCCAGGAGGGCTTCTCATAGAAAGAAGGGAGATCCAAATATTCAGCAAAGTTCCCATCTCACCAGTGGACTGTGGGCCTGAGAATCCACTAACTCTCCATCCTGGAATAGTTAGGGGAGCAGAGACACTGAAATGGGTTTGTTTTTAAAGGCATATCTGCTTGAAGAGCTGGTCAACCTGGAAGCAGGCTGGGCCTTAAAGAGACTGGCAGTAGGCACCTGGCGTCTTCAGTGCCCTGACTCTCCCCTGCTGTTCTCTCACCTACCCCCAGGCTTTTCAGAGCCCTGAGACCTCGTTGCCTCATTTACACCAAGGTGCCAGACTTAATGACTCACCTTCTAAGGAGGATTTGCATTTTAAAAGAAGGCCTAGAGAGACAGCAGTGCTTAACAGCAAGAAATGAGTTGCCAGTATTTGAACTTCAGGCCTCAATGAGGAAGATTTTCTCAACCCCCTGAAGTTAAGCCTACAGAAGTGATCAATGCTGAAATGGAGGTCAGGTGTCACAAGAAGATTGTCTTTAACTGTCGGAATCTGCATGAACTTGTACCTAGGATAGACCCCATCACTGCCAGTGGCTATTGTGCAAATTACAGAAATGAGTCAGCATACTACTAATAATAGTACTCATGGCTACCACCTATGAAGGGTTTACTGTGACCTAGTGGGCTACATTCTTTGAATGTCTTATCTAATTCCCGTAACAACCTATTATTGCACCCTTGTTACAGATGAGAAATTTAGGCTGAATGAGACTAGATGACTCTCTTAAGATCACAGAGCTAGCCAATGGCAGAGCTGGCCTTGGAACCCAGCATGCCTGGTTATTGGCTATGTCATTTCTATGAATTTATAGACCCAAAGCTCAAAAGGACCCAGTCATAGAGTCTGAATGGCATAGAGGCCTTTTAGTACCAATTGTGGGGATCCATCTGTTGCCCTTTCATTTCTCCTTTTTCTCCTTCTTTTGCAAGCCTAAGACACAGTGATGTGCTGGAGTTGACTTGTATACCAGTTGTTAAATGCTTAGGAATTTGGTAAGCTGATAGCCAAACACAGCCACTATTAAAATTTAAATTATATAAACTTACAATTAAATAAGTTATATTAAAAACAAAGGGAATAAGTACTCAAAACTCATCCCTTCCTAATTATTTTACTGCTTTTCTTATTCTGGATGCTTTTGAGTTATGTACACCTATCATATCTGGTGAACACACTATACGATCGTGTGTGTGCTATAGTACATCTCCCAATTCCACATTTAGTGATGTCACAGTGATCGCTTGAAATTAACCATGGTGAGAATATTTATACCATGGAAATTGGCAAATGTTTCAAGGCAGGGCTTTTTTCCCCAAAGAGGGTCAGTTCTTAAGCATTAACCAGTACACCACTGCTTGCAATTGGCTGAAACACACAGCAGGAGAGAAAGGGGACTTTGGAAGGAGAAGCAAGACCCTGGTGGTCACTCTGATGGGGCACAGATGAGAGGCAGGCCAGCCAAATAGTCAAATTGTTACGAAAACACCAACTGTTCCAGAGAAGGGATTCTGAGGCTCCTAAGCAGCATCAAGAGACTCCCTGCCAAAGGACACCATTTGCCCTCCCCCACACTCCTCTCTGTTGTGGTGGAAAATTCCATCTGACGGCTTTCATGGAAAAATCATGGCTCCATAAAGCCAGCCTGTTGGCAATCCCAACCAACCCCAAAAGCAAAACCAAGCTCTACAAAACTGGGACCTTCTGTTACTTGTGCTTACAAGTCACCCTCCCCTCCTCATTATTACCCCCACGTGTAGGCCGACATCTAATCTAATGAGCTTTTTGACTTTGAAAGCAGAGATCAGAAATAGCCAATATCTGAGCAGTGGTTTCGACATTAGCACAGAAGTGGGACCTTTCATAGCAGGAGCTGAGAAGCAGAAAATGTGAGGAGTCGAGGATTGTCACGGGAAGAACTGAGCCCAGAGCCTTCCCTTTCCTTCTGTGGCTACTTCACAGCAGCCAAACAAGGATCCTGTTCATGGTAACAAAGTGGCCTACCCAGACCTAAGCTTTCCCTCTTTCTAACTCAAGGGCAGCGTTCCCATTAGGGTAAATATCAAGAGAAACTCCAAGCTGAGAGCCTGAAGCAGGCAGAATTTCCAAGGCCAGTGGTGAATCCGTTATTCTGATCCTAGTGGTTTCCATGTAGGGGATAGAACAGCAATGGAATGGAAGAGTGAGGCTTGCTGAAGCTTCTACTTGATCCAATCCCTGGGACAATGGGAAGGGATCATGGTAATGCTTTGATTAAAGTTCAGTTACAAATAGCATTAAGATTGGAGTCTCCTAGTCAGATGGTTACCAATAACCAGCTGCTGTAGAGTCGATTCCAACTCATGATGACCCCATGTGTGTCAGAGTACAGCTGTGGCCCACAGAGTTTTCAATGGCTGATTTTTGGGAAGTAGATTATCAGGCTTTTCTTCCAAGGTGTCTCTGGGTGGACTTGAACTCCCAATCTCTCAGTTAGCAGCTGAGCGTGTTAACATTTGCTCCACCCAGGAACTCCAGACAGATTGTTGGAACTTCAGATTATTTGTTCTACACATTTCCTTCAAGAGTTGGAAAATACTCCATTGAGTTAACCTGGAGAATGGTCAGCTAAGAAAAACTTCACTGAAAGAGATTTGCTGTAGATCAGTCTTGAGTTTCCCCCAAATCAAGTTATCACATGGGTTACCTATGTGGGTTAACGTTTGTCTTCTCCAATATTGTATAAAAAATATTTCACCTTGAGTACTATACTATAAACACTCCCTTCCCTTTTTTAACCTTTCTTTGGGGTATTCAGATAAGAAAGAAGAAGGAAATTGAGAGGCATTTTACTTTGATTGGTGTATATATAATTTTCTAACCTTTCTTATGATGTTAAAGACAACGAAAAGAAGAACTTAGAATGCTAGTTTATGTCTCTGTCTCCCATGGAAAGTGTCATTAAATTGCATTTGATATTGTTTCCTTGAACCCTTTGGAGTTGTTTTTTATTGCTGCCCCCTCCTACCACCCCCCCAGCTACTGTGCAACAAGAGAGGAAAAAATGAAATGCTACAAGGGAAAGGGCAATTATCAGAAATTCACCAGCTGCCACATTTCACTTAGGTTTCATTATCTTCCTTTCCTTTTCATTTTTGCCTCCATTTTAAAATCATAATTGGATGTAAGGAAGAAAGTGATACCGGAGGTGAATAAAAGCCTGGCATCGAATTTGCCCCCAGTACTTATTTCAGCATATGGTGCTGCCCCAAGAAGAGGGAAGGAAGCTGCTCTTGCCAGATCGCCAAGAAAGGGACAGTGAACACTCCCCCCGCCCAACTCCCTGTGTTCCTTATTTTAGCTCTCCCCTGCCTCTTCCTGACAACAGTGTCCCTGAAATTTACTTCTATGCCTATCAGATCAGTTGTCAAGAAAACCTTCATGGTTTAATTCTTTAATTTCAGGCCACTGTTGGTTACTCGCAAGATCAGGATTGAGCAAGAGTTCTAATCCTATTGCCTGTCAATTCATTTTAACCTCAATCTTCTTCCTTGCTTCCTTATTCCCTGAACTGTTTCCTGCTCTCACAAAGGCTTATAGAAAATGCCTTGAATTGATCTGAGTGATCAAAACTGACTGCACACCAGCATGAATATTCATGAGTCAGGTAACTCTTTAGGCCACGTGCCGTCTTGGGCTTCTGCACCCCACAATGTCCCAGATAGTCAGCCTTTCCCTCAGTAGACCCTCAAAGACCAGCAGTAAGGTTGGTCAGTGCTGGAGAGAGATTGCACCGAAAGAGGGAGAAAATGTCCCTTGCCCTCCAAAATTCAGCCCAGGGAAGGGAGGGAGGCCCAGCCCCAACCCCTTCCAGGGTCTAGGGTTTAGGTTCTTAAATTTTACCTGGAGAATTTGATTTCTGGGCCCCAGAAGCAGACGTTGTGATTCAGAAGGACAGGAGTGGAGCCCAGGATTCTGGTTTTTCACACTTCCTCCCATGGATTCTGCTGGTTCCCAGTAGTTGACCGATTGTCAGGTTTTGAAATCCAGAACCGAACACTTTAAGAGCCTAGTGAGAAAGAGGCCACAGGAAAAGGAACAGGTGAAGTTACCTGAGGGGGCAGTGGTGGTTCAGGGGTAGAATTCTCGTCTTCCAGGCAGGAGATCAGGGTTTGAGTCCCAGCCAGTGCACCTCATATACAGTCACCACCTATCTGTCAGTGGAGGCTTGTGTGTTGCTATGTTGCTGAACAGGTTTCAGTGGAGCTTCCCGATTAAGATAGATTAGGAAGAAAGGTCTGGCAATCTCCTTCCAAAAATCAGCCAATAAAAACCCCATAGATCACAACAGTGTGATCCCGTTGTGTATGGGGTCACCACGAGTCAAGGGCTGACTCAATGGGAGCTAACAACAAAGCCACCTGAAGAAGAGAACCAGTGCTTCTGAAAGAGGGAGGAAGGCAGGAAAGGGGGTGATGGGAACCAACCGCAGTTACAGTCTGAGGGAGAGACAAGAAGAACTTTGAAACGGAGTCCAAAAAGTATGCCGTTGCTTGCCATCCGGTCAATTCCAACTCATAGCAACCATATATGACAGAGCAGAACTGCCCCATAGGATCTGCTAGGCTGTAATCTTTATGGGAGCAGATTGCCAGGTCTTTTTTCCAGCACACCAGCTGGTGGGTTAGAACCACTGACCTCCTGGTTAGCAGCCAAGTGCTTAATCATTGTGCCAACAAGCCTCCTTCCACAAAGTATACCCATTGCCATCAAGTCAACTCCAGCCGATTGTGACCCTATAGGACAGAATAGAACTGCCCCATAGGGTTTCCTAGGCTGTACTCCTTATGGGGAAACCCTGGTGGCTTAGTAGTTAAGAGCTATGGCTGCTAACCAAAAGGTTGACAGATCAAATCCATCAGGCACTCCTTGGAAACCCTACGGGGCAGTTCTTCTCTGTCCTGCAGGGTTGCTAGGAGTCGGAATCGACTCTACGGCAGCAGTTAACCTTTATGGGAGCAGATCCTCAGGTCTTTCTTCTGCGAAGCACCTGATAGGTTCAAACCTCCAACATTCTGGTTAGCAGCTGCACACTTAAACACTGCACCACCAGGGCTCCTTTCCAAAAAGTATACAGAGGGGCATTAGGTAGAAGGTCCTTGGAAACCAGCGATTAGAGGGAACTCTAGTGTTCCTACATGTGAGGAGGGGGCAGAGGAGCAGGAGAAGGCAGCTGGGCAGGCAGATCCTGCTGGGGAGCTTGTCGGTCATGATGGATGTTCCGGGCTGACTGTGTGGAAGGGTCCCCAGTGCTGAGGGTCACACAGTGGCAATCCTCACAGCCTGGGGCTGATGAAGTGACTGTGTAAATCTTCCCTGCAAGCACAGAAGGGGCTCCTCCTGTAAATCCCTGCCTAGTCTGGATGGTAATTCATATTTAAATCTCTGCACCTAGTCCTGACAGGGAGTTACCTAGCAAATCCCCGGGGAGTCATTTCTTCATCCTGCAAATCTCCCCTGGCTGCCTGCACAGGGTCACCATCTCAGGGCCTTCTATGGGGGACATGAATTATCAGGCCACTTTCCCTGGCAGCTCGGAGCTAAGCCCCACGTAAGCCTGGCCTATGGGGTTAAAGAGAAGGAAATCACTGATCTCATTCCTCCTCAGCTTAGAAGTAGCCAAGACATACCCTGCATACCCTCTGCAAGGTGCTGATGGAAAAAGCAGCTATTAAATATCAAAGTGGGAGCTTTGATTATTATCCACCTAGGAGGTAATTGAATCTTCCATTCTGTCTCTTCCTAGTTCCAATTCATCCCTCCTTAACACACAGGAGATGGGCTTTTCTTTATTTTAGATCCAATGTTACAGACAATTCTGGGAATACAGACTTTTAAAACCAAAACACAATTGAACAAACAGAAAATCAAGCACCCGGACACATTGAAACTCTTCTAGATCCTGAAAGGGTGAGTCCACTGCCCACCTCATGGTCCTGCTTCTGCAAACAATGACCACAGGTCCAGGCCAGTCAGTAAAACTCAAGAAAGGTCTCCTGAATGGCTATGTCCACTCCCAAAACCTCCATCTCTGCGTCTTCACTGGCCCAGGAGAGGTGCTTTATAGACAAGGAGAATACAAAACCCATTCTCCCTGGGAGTTAAAAAAAAAAAGAAAATTACCTCCAGTCGATTCCAAACTCATGGTGACCACATGTGTTACAAAGCAGAACTGCCCCATAGGGTTTCCTTGGCTGTAATGTTTATGGAAGCAAATCCCCAGGTCTTTCTTCCATGGAGCCACCGGGTGGTTTCAAACCACCAATCTTTACATTAGCAACCGAGCACAAGCTGTTTGCACCACCCGGGACCTCCCTGGGAGTTGATGGGAGAAAAGGCTACACCTTGGGGATGAGGCTCAGTGTGAGGTGGGTTGGGGAGGGGAAAAGGCAGGGAAAGAGTTGCCTAATAAAATAAATACAGGATGCCCAGTGAAATTTGATTTCAGATCTGCAATGAAACAATTGTTAGTATAGGTACTTCCTATACAATATTTGGGACCTACTTGCACTAAAAGAATATTAATTGTTTATCTGAAATTCAAATTTAACTGGGCATTCTATATTTTTATAAATCTGGTGAACCTAGCAGGGAAGAGGTCATAAAGCACATTTATTTTTTGGGGGGTGCAGTTTGTTATCTGCAACCAGCACTCGGGAGGGAGGGTCCACCCTTGCTAACTCTGCCCCTACTCTGGGAAGCCAGATGCGTGGCCAATTCTCTCTCGTCACCGGGTGTTGAAGTCATTTTTCCTGGACTCACCACAGCACATGCGGTGGGTCTGTTTTCCGGGTGGACACGGATGGGTGGAACTTATCTCTGCTTCTTAAGGAGACTGTGGTGGCTTTATATTACCATCTCAGATAACGTGTGTGCTTGGGCAGAGACCTGTTATGTTAGCTGCTGTTGAGTCAGCCTCCGACTCATGGAGATCACATGTACAATGGAATGAAGCGCTGCTTAGTCCTGCGCCATCCCCATGATCAGTTGTAGATCAGACCACTATGATCCATAGGGTTTTCATTGGCTGATGTTCAGAAGTAGATTTCCAGGCCTTTCTTCCTAGTCTGTCTTGGTCTGGAAGCTCCAATGAAATCTGTTCAGCATCATAGCAACACGCAAGCCTCCACTGACAGATGGGTGGTGACTGTACATGAGGTGCACTGGCTGGAAATCGAACCCTGGTCTCCTGCCTGGAAGACGAGAATTCTACCACTGAAAAGAGGGAAGCCATGGCAATTTAGAAAGTAGTCCCAACTCTTTGTGCTCCGCTAAGAAGAGCGTTTCATGGCACACACGTACAATGGAATACTACTCAGCCAGCACGAGAAATGAAGTCTTGTTGCATGCTACAGTATGGATGGAGCTGGAGCTGGAAGACACTATGCTGAGTGAAATAAGCCAGTCACAAAAGGACAAATATTGTCTTCATATAAAAAGACAAGAAAAGGCAAATTAACAGAGAACAAAGTTTATTAGTGGTTACCAAGGGTGGGAGGGGGGGGGAAAAGGTGGTGATGGAAATATTATGATGATTCAGGGTAGAGTTGCACAGCTGATTATTGTAATTGCTGTCAATAAGTTGTACATCTGTAGAAAGTTGAATTGGCAAAAGTTGTGTGGTAGATATATTTACAAAAAAAAAAGAAAGAAAAGAGTAGCTGCTGAGGCTGCTTATGTAAAAGCAAAACCCTCATGGGATTTGAGTTCTTGGTTTGGAGGTTTAGGGTCATGGTTTCATGGGGCATCCCAGTCAATTGGCTTAATAACATGTTTGATGCTTCTGTTCTCAGAGGCGTAGGAGGGTAAAGACTTCCCAGGGGCAATCTCTAAGTTGCACCCCCCACCCCGCCCCACCAATTTCAAGATGAATGGACATTGATAGCGGTGATGCCTCAGCAGAAATGCCTTCCCCTCTCTTGTCCAGCTGACTTATTCAGGTGCCTTTCATATTTGTGGAGCCTCAGAATGTCATTCTGTGCCTCATCTGGCACTCCCTTGGACTTGCATCCAGGGGCAAGTGCCCCCTCTACCCTATCCTTGCTACACCTCTGTCTGTTCTACCTCCTAGTTCTATGCATAATGCCTGGATTTTTAAAAGCTTGTAAGTGGCCATCCAAAGCACAGCAATTGGTCCTTATCTGCCTGGAACAACAGAGGAAGAAGGAGGGTCAGGAATAGGAGAAGCATCTGGAATGTGTGGCTAGTTGCCTCCATGAACAACTGCCTCCTTTGCCATGAGACCAGAAGAACTAGATGGTGCCCGGCTACCTTTACTGAACATTTTGATCAAAGCTTCTGTAGAAGAATCTTGATCAAAAGGAGGAAAATGCAGAACAGCGTTTTAAATTCTCACGGACTCCAGACTTCCTGGAGCCAAGATGGTTGGATGAACCCCTGAAACTATTGCCCTGAGATAATCTTTAAACCTCAAATCAAAAGTATCCCCTGAAGTCTTCTTAAAAATGAAACAATAGTTTAGCTTAACTAGTAAAAAAATGTCTGCCTTGAGCATTATGCTCTTTTAATAACTATCTATGTAGCATCAAATTGAAACAGCAACTAGAAAAATTAGATAGGAACCTTAAGGGGCAGTGGATTTATGTTAATGCGGGAGGAACAACTCAGAAAAGGAGGGTGAGAATGGTTATACAACTTGAAAGATATAATCAATGTCACTAAATGGTACCTGCAGAAACTATTGAATTGGTGTATGTTTTGCTGTGTATATTCTCGACAACAACAACAAAATAAATAAAATTAAATTTTAAAAAAGAGCATTTCAGGACAGGCTATATGGGTGCCTTTCGCTTGAGAAATAAAACACTATTAAATGCCTACTGTGTATTGGGCGTGCATGCTGCAGGGTGCAAAGGGAAGAGAAGAACTGGCCCCTGCCTCCAAGGAACCTCTCAATATACTTCAGGAGACAAAACAAATGCACCTAAACTAGCATCAAGCATCTGTCAAGTGGTCAAGCAGTTCCTAAGCAGCAGCCTGGTGGCAGCTGCTCGGGTGGCTTGCCACACTTCCATAGGTTGGCCAGCAAGGAGACCATGATCCCAGATGGATTTAGACAGTTCACTATTTATAGCAATGCAATACCTTGGTGCAAGTTCCTGCAGCCAAATTCCCATAGGACAAGGCGATGATGACTAGGTGTTGCCTGCACACGTTACAGGAGAGGGCCTCGAGATTGGGAGACTTCGATCTTCTATGGGGCTGCTGGCAAACTTGCCCATCCTCCTCTCTAGAGAGGGATATCATTTATTTTTATTCCTCTGGAATGTGAGCACATCTCTCTGAGGACGGGAATCTCTCTTTCTTTACTATCTGAGAGTGGAAATAAACTTGCTCTGGAGGGAGTCACTCTCTCCAGTCTTATACAAACACTCATGGAAACATAGTCCTGGAGCAAACTGGCTCTTCATGCCTAGATGTATAGAAACATGATACAGTCTTGGAGAACTGTCTCCCAACAGCAACTTGTAGTCTTTTTGCAGATGGATATCCAGTTATGCCAGCACTGTTTGTTAAAGAGACTGTCTTTTCCCCAATTAACGGACTTTGGGCCTTTGTCAAATATCAGTTGCTCATAGGTGGACGAATTTATGTCTGGATTCTCGATTCTGTTCTACTGGTCTATGTATCTGTTGTTGTACCAGTACCAGGCTGTTTTGACTACTGTGGCGGTATAATAGTCTAAAATCAGGTAGTGTGAGGCCTCCCACTTTGTTCTTCTTCTTGAGTAATGCTTTACTTATCTGGGGCCTCTTCCCTTTCCACATGAAGTTGGTGATTTGTTTCTCCATCTCATTAAAAAAATGCCAGTGGAATTTGGATAGGGATTGCATTGTATCTGTAGATCGCTTTGGGTAGAATTTACATTTTCACAATGTTGAGTCTTCCTATCCATGAGCAAGGTATATTTTCCCACTTAAGCAGGTCGCTTTTGGTTTCTTACAGTAGGTAGTGTCTTGTAGTTTTCGTTGTATAGGTCCTTTACATCTCTGGTTAGATTTATTCCTAAGTATTTTATCTTCTTAGGGGCTATTGTAAATGGCATTGATTTGGTGATTTCCTCTCTGAAGTTCTCTTTGTTGGTGTAAAGGAATCCAACAGATTTTTGTATGTTTATCTTGTATCCTGAAACTTTGCTGAAACCTTCTATTAGTTCCAGTAGTTTTCTTGTGGATTCTTTGGGGTTTTCTGTGCATAAGATCATATCATCTGCAAATAGAGATACTTTTACTTCTTCCCTACCAATTTGGATGCCCTTTCTTTCTTTTTCTAGCCTGATTGCTCTGGCTAGGACCTCCAGCACCATGTTGAATAAGAGTGGTGATAAAGGGCATCCTTGTCTGGTTCCTGGTCTCAAGAGGAACGCTTTCAAACTCTCTCCTTTTAGGATGAGGTTGGCTGTTGGCTTTGTAAAAATGCCCTTAATTATGTTGAGGAATTTCCCTTCTATTCCTATTTTGTTGAGAGTTTTTACCATGAATCGGTGTTGGACTTTGTCAAATGACGTTTCTGATCAATTGATTAGATCATGTGGTTCTTGTCTTTTGTTTTATTAATGTGATGGATTACATTGATTGTTTTTCTAATGCTGAACCATCTCTGCGTACCTGGTATAAATCCCACTTAATCATGGTGAATTATTTTTTTGATATACTGCTGAATTCTATTGGCTAGAATTTTGTTGAGGATTTTTGCATCAATGTTCATGAGGGATATTGGTCTGTAATTTTCTTTTTTTGTGGTGTCTTTACCTGGTTTTGGTATCAAGCTTATGCTGGTTTCATAGAATGAGTTTGGGAGTATTCCATATTCCATCCTTTTCTATGCTCTGAAATACCTTTAGTAGTAGCGGTGTTAACTCTTCTCTGAAAGTTTGGTAGAATTCTCCAGTGAAGCCTTCCAGGCCAGGGCTTTTTTTTTGGTTGGGAGTTTTTAAATTACCTTTTCAATCCTTTCTTTTGTGATGGGTTTATTTAGTTGTTCTACCTCTGTTTGTGTTAGTTTAGGTAGGTAGTGAGTTTCTAGAAATTTGTCCATTTCTTCTAGGTTTTCAAATTTGTTAGAGTACAATTTTTCATAGTATTCTGCTATGATTCTTTTAATTTCAGTTGGGTCTGTTGTGATATCACCCATCTCATTTCTTATATGGGTTATTTGCTTCCTCTCCTCTTTTTGTTTTTTTAGTTTAGCCAGTGGTTTATCAATTTTGTGGATCTTTCCAAAAAACCAGCTTTTGGTCTTGTTAACTCTTTCAATTGTTTTTTTATTCTCTAGTTCATTTAATTCTGCTCTAATTCCTATAAGTCCTTTCTTCTGGCACCTGAGGGCTTCTTTTGCTGCTCTCTTTCTACTTGTTCGAGTTGTAGGGTTAATGTTTTGATCATGGCCCTTTCTTCTTTTTGGATGTGTGTATTTATTGCTATAAACTGACCTCTGAGCACTGTTTTTGCTGTGTCCCAAAGGTTCTGGTAGGATGTGTTTTCATTCTCACTTGATTCTATGAATTTCTTTATTCCATCCTTAATTTCTTCTATAACCCAGTAGTTTTTGAGCAAGGTGTTGTTCAGTTTCCACGTGCTTGATTTTTTTTCCTTGCTTTGTCTGTTATTAATTTCTACTTTAATGGCTTTATGGTCAGAAAGATGTTTTGTAATATTTCAATGTTTTGGATTTTGTTAAGGCTTGCTTTATGGCCTAATATGTGGTCTATTCTGGAGAATGTTCCATGTGCATTGGGAAAGAAAGTGTGTTTGGCTGCTGTTGGGTGGAGTGTTCTGTATATGTCTATGAGATCAAGTTGGTTGATTGTAGCATTTAGCTCTTCCGTGTCTTTGTTGAGCTTCTTTCTGGTTATTCTGTCCTTCACAGAAAGTGGTGTGTTGAAGTCTCCTACTGCTATTGTGGAGCTGCCCATCTCTCTTTTCAGTGCTGTTAGAGTTTATTTTATATATTTTGGAGTCCTGTCGTTGGGTGCATAAATATTTACTACAGTTATGGCCTCCTGGTGTATTGACCCTTTAATCATTATATGGTGTCCTTTCTTATCCTTTGTTGTGTATTTTACCTTAAAGTCTGGTTTGTCAGAGATTAATATTGCCACTCATGCTCTTTTTTGAGTGTTGTTGCTTGATATATTTTTTCCCATCCCTTTTAGTTTGTTTATGTCTTTAAGTCTAAGATGTGTCTCTTGTAGGCAGCGCATAGACGGATTGTGTTTCTTTTTAATCCAGTCTGCCACTCTCTGTCTCTTTATTGGTGGGTTTAGTAGATTTACTTTCAGCTTAATTATTGACAAGTATGAGTTTAGTGCTGTCATTTTGATGTCTTTTTTTGTGTGTTGTTGACAGTTTCTTTGTTCCACTTAATTTTCTGTGCTGAGTCATTTTTCTTTATGTATTCTCTTTTCATCTTTTTCATTGTTGTTCATTTTGTATTTGCTGGGTCTTTATATTTTTCTTGTTTTTTGTTTTGATGTGTAGGATTGTTAGTTTCCTTTGTGGTTACCTTAATACTTACCCCTATTTTTCTAAGTTTATACCAGTCTTTTATTTCTTTATGTCGCCTTGACTTCCTCTCCATATGAAAAATCTATGTCTACATTTTTTAGTCACTCCATTTCATTGTAATGTTGTCATCTTTTACTTATTGACATCTCTGTTTCCCTATTTTCTGTGTGTTAACTTTGATTTATTTTTGTGACTTTTCTATCTGGGTTGATATCTGGTTGCTCTGTCCTGTGTTGTAGTCTTGGATTGTTATCTGATGTTATTGATTTTCTAACCGGAGGACTCCCTTTAGTATTTTTTGTAATTTTGGTTTGGTTTTTGCAAATTCCCTAAACTTCTTTTTATCTGGAAATACCCTAATTTCACCATCATATTTGAGAGACAGTTTGCTGGATATATAATTCTTGGCTGGCAATTGTTTTTCTTCAAGGCTTTACATATGTCATCCCATTGCCTTCTTGCCTGTATGGTTTCTGCTGAGTAGTCTGAGCTTAGTCTTATTGACTGTCCTTTTTAGATGATTTTTCACTTCTCCCTAGACGGTCTTAAAATTCTCTCTTTATCTTTGGTTTTGGCAAGTTTGATTATAATATGTCTTGGTGACTTTCTTTTGGGATCTACCTTATGTGGGGTTTGATGAGCATCTTAGATAGATATCTTGTCCTCTTTCATGATTTCAGGGAAGTTTTCTGCCAACAGTCCTTCAACAATTCTCTCTGTATTTTCTGTTATCCCCCTTGTTCTGGCACTCCAATCACTCGTAGGTTATTCCACTTGATAGAGGCCCACATAATTCTTAGGATTTCTTCATCTTTTAAAATCCTTTTATCTGATTTTATCTCAAATAAGTTCGTGTCAAGTGCTTTATCTTCAATCTCACTAATTCTGACTTCCATTGCCTCAATTCTGCTCTTTTGACTTTCTATTGAGTTGTCTAGTTCTGAAATTTTATTATTAATCTTCTGGATTTCTGATTGCTGTCTCTCTATGCATTCTTGCAGCCTGTTAAATTTGTCATTATGCTCTTCTCTAATCTTTTTAATTTCCCGTATTGCGTGTTCTGCATTTTGCTTAATTTCCTTCCTGATGTCTTGAAGAGTTCTGTATATTAATCTTTTGTATTCTGCCTCTGGTAATTCCAAGAAATTTTCTTTCTCTGGAAAATTTCTAGATTCTTTGTTTTGGGAGCTTGCTGAAGCCATCATGGTCTGCCTCTTTATGTGATTTGATATTGACTGTTGTCTCCGAGCCATCGATAAGTTACTATATTTATTTTATGTTTGCTTACAGTGTCCAAGCTTCTTGTTTTGTTTTGTTTTGTTTTGATATGCCCGAATAGGCTGCTCATGTAAGCTAGCTCAATCACCAGTGCCCCTGAAGCTCCAACATCCTGCCACCAGGTGGCCAGATCTGCCGCGAAGTATGTGAGCCCAGGAGTCTGCCCATTCCTCCTATATGAATTCAGCTCAGGTGTCCGGGTAGTCAGCCACCAAGTGTGTGGTGCAGGATCTCACTTATAGTCCTAGACAGGCATGGGTAACTGGTGTAGGCACAGGCATCTGGCTGTAGCAGAGGGACACACGCTGAGCAAGACAGGGGGCTGACGGCCTCCTCTGAGTGTCCTCTACCCACACCACCTAGCCACCTGCAATAGGGGCCCAAGAATAAGAGGTGCCCCCCTAGTCCTTACAGCTCAGGTCTGGCAACTCCGTGCTGCTTCCAAACCATCTCTCCCTCTCCCTGCCACTCAGTCTGGTTCCTCAACTTTGCCTTTGATGTTCAGGGCTCCTAGATTGTCATATATAATCAATTCACTTGTTTTTTTGGGGTCTTTGTTGTAAGAGGGACCACCAGAAGTGTCTGACTGCTCCACTGTCTTGGCCCCACCTCCACACATTGTCTTAAATAATGAAGAATTAATGGAATGACTAAGACTCTAATTGGTATGGTTTGAGAAGGAGTTTGATGACAGCTGTTATGAAGACTGCTTCATAGAAAAGGAATTTTAAGTTGTCCCTGGAGAATTGGTAAATAATGTCCATGACTACCTAGCCCATTTCATCCACTAAACCAGGCATCAGTAAACTTTTTCTGTAAAGGACCAGATAATAAATATTTTAGATTTTGCAGACCATATGGTCTCCATCGCAATGACTCAATTCTGTCACTATAGTGTGTATATAGTGTCGCTATGAACTGGAATTGACTCGACAGCAACAAGTTTTTTTTTTCTGGTTTTTATTGTGTCTTAGTTCCCCTAGTGCTGCCGTAACAGAAATATCACAAGTGGATGGATTCGAATAACAGAAGTTTATTTTCTTATAGCTCTGGAGGCCAAAAATCTAAATCAGATTCTCAGCCATGTCAATTTCTTCTGTGAGCCTCTCTTCTAGTTTCTGGTGTCTGCCAGCAACCTTGACCTTCCTTGGCATTCCTTGGTATCTGTCTTCCCCCGTGTATGTTTCTGTGTCTATTCTGCTCTTTTTATAGCTCAGAAGGGTGGTTTAGGATCCACCCTACACTGGTATGACCTAATTGTCATAACAAAAGAAAAACCTTATTTCCAAACAGGATCACATCCAAAAGTACAAAGGCCAAGAATACAACACATATTTGGGGAGGACACAATTCAATCCATAACACAGTGTGAAAGTAACTGTAGACAATATGTAAATGAATGGGCAGTGTTCCAATAAAACTTTATTTATAAAAACAGGCTGTAGACCAGATTTATCCTATAAGCTATAGTTTGTCAACTCCTGCAGTAGAACATACAAAGATTAACAATCAAACAGATGTAACAGGATGATCAGTTGTTGGAGATGGTAGAAAGAAATTATTTAAGGTGAAGAGGGTTGAATGGACAAACACCAAGTAATGAAAAGAGTAATAGAATGGGAAAATACTTGGATTCTAGTTTCAACTCTTCCTCCTAAACTAGTTGAGTGGCTTTGAGCAACTAATTTAATTTCTCTGGTCTTTGACTAAATAAATGAGGGGCTGGACTAGGTAATTCCTAGGGTCCTTTATCACTCTGAAATTCCATAGTTGTGTAGGAACTCGGAAGAGTAGCTATAAACTATGTAAGCATTTTGAGCTTTCTCCCAGATATAAGAATGAAGTCAGAGTTCTGTTGGAAAGTTAATCTACATATTCTCCTCCAAAACTCTAGAAGATTTGAGCTGACCACAGAGAGTCTTACTCATATGGTAGAGTCGATTCCAACTCATAGCAAACTTATAGGGCAGAATAGAACCACCGTACAGTGTTTTCAAGGAGCTGCTGGTAGATTTGAACCACTGACCTTTTGGTTAGCAGTTGAGCTCTTAACCACTGCACCAACAGGGCTCCGCTGATAGCTCCTACCAAAAACAAAACCATTGCCGTTGAGTCCATTCTGACTCATAGCGACCCTATAGGACAGAGTAGAACTGCCTCATAGAGTTTCCAAGGAGCAGCTGGTGGATTTGAACTGCTGACCTTTGGTTAGCAGCCATAGCTCTTAACCACTGCACCACCAGGTTTCCGCCAGTAGCTTCTAGGCTCCCTGAAATAAATGATGAAGGAGACATTGACTCTGATGGTGAATGACCTGTCCCTAACACCAGGATTAAGGCTTCCTTATAGTAATGAAGGGGTGCTGACTGATGGGAGGTCCTGCAAGTAACACCCTGATGCAGAAGACACTTAAAACATAAGGGCTCTGTCTTGGAAAATCCAGTTAATAATAAGAAATGAAAATGTTGGAGTATGATACTGGGTGCTGCTGCTCAAATACCATCTTGCCCAGTCCCTGGAAAATTTTGTTGTAAGTTTCTAGCTGTAGAAAACTGTAGCCTGAAAGAGTTTTAATCTCTTGGAAACAGGCCATGTGGGCTGAAAGAGTTATAATCTTTGGAGAAAATTCTCCCTTCGCACTTGAGTGGCAATAGTCAGAGGCTGTGGAGGGAGGCCCAAGCTGAAGCAGTAGGAGCAGCAGAGCTTAGAGACCGACAGCAATCTTTTAGGAGGGTAGTAATCGTTAAGGAAAAGTTGTTCAGTCTATGTGAATGAAGCCCCCTGGAGTTGTACAGTGTACAGTCGGCACAGCTCTGTACGGTGGCCCTGAGCATGAGCCACCCAGGGTGTACAGGAAAGAAAGGGTATATCCATCAAGGTTTTCATTAGTAGACCACACAATCCAATTTAGCTAGTTAAAACAGAAAATATATTAGGTAGTTCACAGGAGGGTCAGAGAACCACACAGCCAGGGACAGAGCAGCCAGAGAAAATCCCAAGCTCTAAGACAAAACTCTTCTAGCGGAAATACCACTGCTGCTGCCTTCTGTTGCTCAGTGCCTATGACACTAGAGACTGGATGTCAGAAACTGTGCCACAGCTGCCCCAGAAAGCCACATGTCCCCGTCACCATGCCTGCCAGAAGCTCAAATCCCTAAATCACAGGAGAAGCCCGATATGCAAGGGAATCTGGGAAACAGAGATCTTAGCTATATAGCTGCTATAGTTCTGGAAGGCAAATTAAAAGGCAACTGGAATTAATGCTAAGTAAGTCAATTTACATTATCTGCCCCAGTCAAGAATGCAAGACTTGGAGTGCCAGGTACAATTTGGTGATGGGGATCTGAGACAACTACCACTGGGGTTATCATCTGAGGTCTTGACTGTCCCCATGGGTGGTGTGGGCTGGGGAACAATAGTTGAATATTCTAAAGTTGTTCTTGTTAATTGCCGTTGAGTCAATTCTGGCTCATGGCAATCCCATGTGTGCAGAGTAGAACTGCTCCATAGGGTTTTCAAGGCTGGGACCTCTCAGAAGCAGATTTCCAGGCCTGTCTTCTGAGGAGCCTCTGGGTAGGTTTGAACCACCAACCTTTTGGCTAGTAGTCGAGCGCTTAACTGAGCCACCCAGGGACTCTAATCTAAAGTAAGAAGCACCAAAACCCTTTAAGTAGACAGCATTTTGTCCATAAGCATATTCCTGAAATGGTGAACGAAATCATATGCTAAGTGCCGCATATAATATTTATAACTGGAAGAATCCCATTGTGAATCCTTTGTAAAGTGACTAACCATCTTTCTACATTTATTTCATGTAAAACTGAATTTAATAGATTGTGCTTTTTTAAATCAAAGTAGACCATCCCCCTGGAGCCTTTTAAAAGAACTGAACATCACAAATCTAATGAAAGCAGGCACTAAAAAGGCACAGTTTTGACATAATTGGCATGACATAATGACAAATGGAAACTGGTAACTGTCAATGTCATTATTAAATTCTCTACCTCCCAAATTAAGAGCTGGAACTCATCCACTTGGACATGGAAGGGCAGACCTGTCTGGTCCTAATATCTGCCTGCCGCAGCTAAGGTCCCTGAAATATCAACTGGAACTTAGATCAAGGTCCCCACCTCCACATGTGTGCTATAAATACTCACCAAGGTGCTGGATGGTTTGAACAGTGTTTAATGCTCTTATAAAACACAGCACGAAGATGGTAATTAACACCTCACACTGTCCCCAACATGCAAAGCAGAATAGCTACAGCAGCAACAGCAAGGATCTGGGTGCTGGGTTTTCTGTCCAAGCTCTTGCACTTATTTTTGATTTATTATTTATTTTTAGATTTTTACCTAAAGAGCTGGAGGCCAAAAGCTGCACATTATGAAAGATTTCTCTGCCTACTCCCTCAAATCTCAGCTCATAGTGGAGATTGGTTCTCGTGAATAGATTCATGAATGCCTTCCCTGGTGCCTTGTCAAATAATAGCACAACCAGAGCAATAGGAGGAGTCTACGCTCACGTCTCTAAGTCCAAAAGGGGGAGGGCGTTTGTTTATTGCACTGTGTGGAGCAGAATCAAGTTATTTATGGACCATTTAGATGCAAATGTATCATTCACTTAGCAAACACGCTGCATATGCAAACCATTTAGGCAAACAGTAGATCTGTCACTAATCTTCCAATATCAACGGTGCCTTTTCAAAGGGGATTTGGATTTTCTCGGAACTGATCAAACTTGACAAGTAATTTCTACCTAACGTTTAGGCTAGCCTCTTCTCTCTTTCCCATCTGTAGGTGAGAAATCTTATTTTCTGCTAGTGACGAGATAATGCAAGAGGCTACAGGCACAGGCTAAGGCGGAGGAGGTTTGGTGCCCACGACTACGTAGCCACAGCATATCAAACCATTCTGAAGGATCTATTTGTTTGGTTGCTTTGGAATTACAAAACACCTCCATATGCCACACTCTCCATCCCCCAACCCATGTATACTTCCTGGGCTGTTGCAAGAGAGGAAGCTGTGAAGAAATCTAAGCCATCTTTGTGCAGGGAGAGAGAGAGTGTTTTCACACACAGCCACTCACAAGAATGTCAGATTTCCTGCCTGGGAATTGTAAAGAGCCATTGCTGTTCTAACAACTCTTGGAATCAATGAAAATCAGATTAGGGAAAAAGACACCAAATTTGAAAACTCAACTCGTCCTGGAGTTTATTACCAAAATGTCAGCTTGATTCAGTTGTGCTAAATAATTGGGTGAATGGAAGAAAGGCAACATAATAAGCACAGCAGGTTAGAGACATAAAGTGGAATTAGATGAATTTTCCTATTGAAGACTGGGAGGGAGGGATGGGGGGGTTTGTGTTGCCTTTGAGGGAGTGTTAAATGTCAGTCTCTAAATGTTCTAATCTCCTGATGAAAACCTACATGGATTTCCATCCTGATACCATGAGGGTGACCTTTATTTAAAAAAATCATGATTTTCTTTTTCCCTGTCCGAGCAGAGAAATGATATTTGTGAGCTCTTCTTTCTTACCTCCTCAAGGAACCTTAGCCCAGCAGAAGCCTTTGCCGCCTCCCCAGTACCCACACCAGAGGAGCATTTGGTCTAGTCATTGGAAAATGATAATTAAATTGTCAACGCCTTCTTTACCAAGGTTACTTCCTATTTTACTGGAGGCCAACCGAGGCCCAGATTCAACTGACAGTAATAAGGTGTCAGTGATGTGTTCCAGGAACACTGGGCTATGGACCTTTTGAATTTGGATTTTCTTTTTAAATTAATTCAAGAAAGTTTAAAAACTGTTAGGTAGGGTAGAATTCTCAAAGTTCTAAGTAGAACTCATGTCAGATGAATTGTGATTCACCCTCCTCCACCACTACTTCTATTTCCCTAGCCCACTTCTACATATACACGTGAATGCACACACCCACTGTATCCACGTGCCTGACCCATTTTCCACTCCTGGCAAAAACCCAGACTCTTGAAACCTGCTACTTCTTCCTGATCCTCTAATGTCTTCCTTTCCTGTGTAACGGCTTCATCCCTCACAACTCTACTACCACAGCTTTCTCAAAATCATAAGCTACTGCCTTATTACCAAGTTCAGTGCCCTCTTGTCAGTCTTTATCTTACTCAAACTCTCTGCCACATTAGTTGCTGTGTATAATCACAGAATTCCAGGGGATTCCCGAACCCTACACAGAGAGGTCCTCTGTTGTTCTTGTTAGCTGCCACTGAGTTGGCCCCTAACCTGTATCAGAGAACCCCACCGAAACTTCCGTTCCTCTTGAGTTCCTTACCCCTGGTAGGGCACCACTCTTCTCTCAGTCACCTGGACTATTCACCCCAGAGGCACCTTAAACCCCTCCCTTCTCCTCATTTCACTTTTCCAATCACTTTGGTATCCTCTTGACTCTTCCTGTACACCACTGGTTCTCAAAGATTTGTCTTGAGTTTCAGAAAATCACGTAACAAATGACAACATCACTCAAGGCATTTGAATTGCCATGTCAAATACCCCACATTACATCATTTGGTATCTGCAGTTGCCACTTTTTTTTAGTTGTTATTGTTGTGTGCCATCTAGTCAATTCCAACTCATAGTGACCCAGTTTGACAAAGTAGAACTGCCCCCATAGGGTTTTCTAGGCTCTAATTTTTATGGGAGCAGTCCGCCAGGCCTTTTCTCCCATGGAGCAGCTGGTGAGTTCTAACTGCCAACCTTTCTGTTAGCAGCTGAGTGCTTAACTATTGCACCACCAGAGCCCCTATAATAATTTGAGCATGAGTGAAAATATCTGGCTACTTCCTACTGAAGTACATATTATTTTATTGTAAATTACTTTTTCTGTGTTTCTCCACTGTATTACAGTACAATATTATTGTTGTTAGTTGCTTGTCAAGCTGATTCTGACTCATGACACATGTGTGTCAGAGTAGACCTGTGCTCGTTAAGGTTTTCAAGGCTTAATTTCTGAAATTATGAGAGTAGGTATATGCTTTGTTTCAGATATAATTGATACTCTTCTCTCTTATAAACCCATTGCCGTGGAGTCAATTCCAACTCATAACGACCCAATAGTAGCCTACATTTAATCTGTCCTTTCCAGGTCCACTACTTTCCAGAATTTTACCTGACAATATAATTATCTCCACCTGGGAGCCCTGGCACTGAAGTGGTTAAGAGTGAGCTACAGCTGCCAACCAAAATGTCGGCAGTTCAAATCCACCAGCCACTCCTTGGAAACCCTCTGAGGCAGTTCTGCTCTGTCCTATGGTGTCGCTATGAGTTGGAACCAACTCAACGGCAACAGGTTTGGGTTTTGTTTTGGGTTTCTTCAGGTCCCTGTGTCTCTACCTTCTTGTCTGTCCACTCTTCGGACTGCCAGAAAAATATCATTATATAGCACATATCAGATCATGTCACTCTCCTTCTCAAAGACTTCAGTGGCTCCCCACTGCCTCATGAGGCAATTCTAACTCTTAAGCATGGTAATGTAAAGCCACTGCAATGAGGTCCCAACTACCTTTCAACCAGCATCACTCTATGTGGCCCAGTACACACCTCAGTAACATAGTGTGTTCACTCCTGTAGACCTTGGCTTATGCTGCTTCCTGTGCTTGAACTCCCTTTCTCATCTATCAAGACAATATTAGTCTTCAAGCTTCAGGACAAGGCTTATCCCTTACTGAAACCTTCCCCTGTACCCAAATACCATTCCCTCACTCCTCCTGAGTGCTTTGCTTAAGCCCTTTAGAGCACCCAGTTCATCTCACCTCATACCATACCCTAGTTGTTTACATACCCAGGTGCTGTGGAGTTGACTTTGACTCATTGCAACCCTGACTCAGGGTAATCCCCTGCCTGTCAGAGTAGAACTGTGCTCCATAGGGTTTTCAATGGCTGATTCTTCAGAGCTAGATCACCAGGTCTTTCTTCCAAGGCACCTCTCAGAGGACCTGAAGTGCTAACCTTTCGGTTAACAACCGAGCACATTATTTACACCACCCAAAGACATCTTCCTTACTAAGGTACGAGTCCTCTGAGCCAGGACTGTCTCATTTACTTTGTACTCACCTGGGTACCTTGCACTTTGACACAATCATTGCTCAAGAAATGCTTATTGAGGTGGAGCCAACATTGTGCTATAGACAGAAGCACCACACCATTCCTCCACAGCAAAGATCTGTAAAACAGAGACAAACATCAATCCTGGAACACTAAGCGTCAAATGAAGAGATAAAGAACTCAACCAAGCACCTAATGGAATAAGAAACTGACAGAGAACAGAGAGCGAGGAGAGATACAGAGTAGAGGTCCTCTATGAGCTAACATGGCTCAAATTTGCCATCTTGGACTCCTCAGCCACTAAGATAGGCAGACAGGGAGTATGGGAAGGCAGCTTCATGGAGCTCCTGGCAGGAGACAGAGCACTTGGTAACCAATGATACATGGTTTCCCTCCTCCCATCCTTCTCCCCCTTGTTCAGCCTCTACCACTTCCTGGTGGGCTGGGGTTGCTCCACATGCTGCTTGGATTCACTCTGCCCACTCTGCCCAGTTCTTCACACATCACAACCTCTTCCCTCCCTCCTGCCGATCTGCACCATATATTGAACATTGCACCTTGAACAGCACAGGTAGAGTCTACCAGAACCTACCCTGCACTGACCCCAACCCCACCCTGTCAGCCCTAGTATGTGCCACAAACAACCCTCTCAGCCCCTCCCCTTCCATTGGACCTGCCCTGCTGCACCACAGCTGAGCGACTGACCCTGCCCGTTGGGTAAGGTGGTGAGAAGCATCATGCTCATAAATGAGCAAACAAAGAATGCCCAGCCCGCGTGCTCAGACATAACCAAATAAAACAAAAAAGCAAGATGAAACAAACAAATCTACAATCAATAAACAAACAAACAAAAACTACTGAATGTCCTAAAGACAGCAGGTGATATAAAAAAACAGGACAAGATGGTTTCAGTAGGCATCCAAAATAAAACAACAGATGAACCTCCAGCAGAAGAAAAGCACTGGAACTACCAATAGAGAATTCTAATCTCTAATATTCAGAGCTATCCAAGAGTTAAAGTAAAAAGCAGACAAAAATGAGGAAAAAATAGACAAAATCATGCAAAAGTGTAAAAAAATCATGGAAAAGACAGACAAAACAATGGAAGAATTCAGGAAAATACTACAGGAAAAAATGTCATAATAAATTCACTACTAGAAACCATACAAAAACAGCAGTTAGAAATCCAAAAGATAAACAACAAGATTTCAGAGATAGACAGTGTCATAGAAGGTCTGAGGAGCAGGTTTGAAACAATGGTAGATAGGGTCAGCAAAATTGAAGACAAATACTTGGATACCACATTGAGGAAAAAATCACAGAAAATGAAGAAAAATAAAGAAACCCTGAGAATGATGTGGAATACGATCAAAAGCAAAAATCTGAGAGTGATATGAGTTCCAGAACAGGGGGATAAAATGGAAAACACAGGATCTTTGAAGAACTGCTGACAGAAAACTTCCCTAATATCATGCAAGATGAAAAGCTGACCATCCAAGCTAAATGAACCCCATATAGGATAGATCCCAGAAGAAAATCACCAAGACATACCATATTCACACTCACTAAAACCAAAGACAAAGAAATAGTCCTGAGAGCAGCTCAAGAAAAACAAAACTCACATACAGAGGGGAAAAAAATAAGACTAAGCTCTGATTACTCGGCAGAAACCATGCAGGCAAGAAGGCAATGGACTGACATATATAAAACCTTGAAAGAAAAAATTGCCAGTCAAGAATAATATATCCTGCAAAACTCTCGTTCAAATATGATGGTGAAATTAGGACATTTCCAGATAGACAGAAATTAAGGGAATATGTAAAAGCCAATCCAAACTTACAAGAATTATTAAAGGGAGTCCTTCAGTTTGAGAACAAACAACATCCAATAACCGCCTGAATCTAGGGCGCAAGACTGCATCAGCTAGATATCAACCTAGGTAATGAACTCTCAAGGATTAATCAAAACTAGAATATTTACAACAGGGAACCAGAGATATTAATCTGTAAATGACAACAACGTCAGAACAATAAAAGAGGGAATAAACGGTGTAGGTATAGAAGTTTCAAATGGAGAGGAAGACAAGATGATACCAAGTAATGGAAGACTGGTTCAAACCTAGGAAAATAAGGGTAAATTTCAAAGTAACCACAAAGAAAGTTAACACACCTACTCATCAAAATAAAGAAGAAAACCAGAAACTCTCAGTAAACACAGAATCTACAAAAACAAAAGAAACAACAACAACAACAAAAAAAATCCACAAACAAAAGGAACTGAGCACAGGAGAGTAAGAGAAACAAAGCAAACATCAGCACCACAAAAAAAAAAACACTACAGAGGACTCGCGGAAAATGGCGCTCTAGGCAGAAGCACCACGCCATCCCTCCACAGCAAAGATCCGAAAAACTAAGCCGAACAGAGAAAACAACAATCCTGAAACTGTAAAACATCAAATGAAGAGATGAAGAACTCAGCCAAGCACCAAATGGAGTGAGAAAACTGACAGAGAATGGAGAGTGAGGAGAGATTCATGCAGAGGTCCCCTACCAGCTAACGCAGCGTGGATCCGCCATCTTGGACTCCTATCAGAGACCAGCAAACAGGGGTACGAGAAAGCAGCTTCATGGAGCTTCCAGTGGGAGACAAAACAACCGGTAATTTGCGATATACACTTTCCCACCCACCACACTTCTTCATCCCCACTCGGCCTCCTCTGCTTCCCGCGTTCACAATCTCTTGTCCGGGAAACACCGGCTGCTTGGATTCCACATGCCCGAACAGGCCAGCTCTCTGAGTGGCATTGGTTGGCTGCTGGAGTTGCTTTATTTTCTGCTTCTTTTGATTTCTTCCTTACCTCTCACCACCTCCCCCTCCTTTCACTCAAATACCTGGCTCCGTATGCCATCTTTGCTTCTTCCTGAGGGGCTGCAGAGCTCTGGTAATTTGTGATATATGCTTTCCCACTCCCTATGCTTCTTCACCCACACTCGGCCCCCTCTGCTTCCCACGGACACAGTCTCATGGCCGAGAAACACTGGCTACTTGGATTCCACTAGCCCACACTAGCTGGCTCTCTGAGTGCCATTTGTTGGCTGCTGGAGTTGCTTTATTTTCTGCTTCTTTTGATTTCTTCCTTACCTCTCACCACCTCCCCCTCCTTTCACTCAAATACCTGGCTCCATGTGCCATCTTTGCTTCTTCCTGAGGGGATGTGGAGGTCCGTTCGAGTGTGGAGCTGCTTCCCGGTCAGGGCTGCTGCGCTAGTGGGATCCCAGGGCATTTGTTCATTTGTTTGTTCTGAATAGTTTGTTTTCTTTTCCTTTTCTTGAATAGTGAGCCCTTTCTGGCCAGGCACTGCTACGTGGCAAGGAGACTACCACCTCAGCTTGCACAGACGTGCAGAGGGATCCCTGAGAACATTTCTTTTCTCGTTGTTTTTTTTTTTTTTTTCTGTTTTTTTTTTGGGGGATTTTCTTGTTCTTTTTTAAAATTTGTTTTGTTTTGTTTCCCCTCTTTTTCCCTCTTTGTCTTTCTTCATTACTCAGTTTCTCATCTCTCTATATCTTCCTTCTCTTTCTGTTCCCTGAACACCTGGCATTGTATACCTCTATGCCTTCTAGCCAGGCTGTACTGCAACACCTGACGGCAACATCCCCAGACCTCATAGCTGCACCGGTGGGATCCCTGGGAATTTTGCGGTTCTTTAACCTTTCCAGTTTTTATTTATACATTCTTTTATTTTCTTCCTCTTCCCCTTTCTGTTTTTCTCCATTTCATAGTCTCTCACATCTCCACTCCAACGGCAAGCTGCCCTAGCATTCATTTTGTTTGTTTGTATGTTTTTGGCTCCTATTCCTCTCTCCTCTCTCCCATATCCATCTTAGTTCCACACATAACAATCTCCCCACTACATCCAGCCTACCTGCACTGTGCACTTAACATCACGCCACCAAGCAGCATGGGCACGGCCCACTGGAACCTGCCCTGCACTGATTACCAACCCACCCGGATGGCTGTAGTAAGTGCCACAAACAACCCATCCCAGTAACTCCTCTTCAGCTAGACCTGCCCTGCTATATCATATCTGAGTGACTGACCCTGCCAATTGGAGAAGGAGGCGAAAAGTATTGTGCCCACACACGAGCAAACAACAAAGAACAGACAGTCCACCTGCTCAGACATAGTCAAATTTGAAAAAAAAAAAAAGGATGAAACAAACAAATCTACAATCAATAAACAAGAAAAATAACTACTGAATGCCCCAAAGACAGCAGACAATAGCAAAACATTTACAAAAACAGAACAGGATGGTTCCAGCAGGCGTCCAAAATAAAACACCAGATGAATTTCCAGTAGAAGAAAATACACTAGAACTACCTGATAGGGAAATCAAATCTCTAATACTCAGAACTCTCCAGGAACTGTGGCAAAAACCTGACAAGTATGAGGAAAAAATAGACAAATTCATGGAAAATACAAAAAATTGGAAGAATTCAGGAAAATAATGCAGGAACAAAATACCAAAATAAATTCACAACTAAAAATTATACAAAGACAACAATTAGAAATCCAAAAGATAAACAACAAGATTTCAGAAACGGACGGTGTCATAGAAGGGCTGAGAAGCAGATTTGAAATGGTGGAAGGCAGGATCAGTGTAATTGAAGACAAACACTTGGATACAACTCTATTTGAGGAAAACTCAGAAAAAAGAACAAAGAAAAATGAAGAGACCCTGAAAGTTATGTGGGATACAATCAAAAGTAAAAATTAGTGAGTTATTGGAATTCCAGAACGGGGAGAAAACAGAAAACACAGAAAGGATCATCGAAGAACTGCTGACAGAAAACTTCCCCAATATCATGAAAGATGAAAAGCTGGATATCCAAGAAGCTCAACGAACCCCATATAGGATAGACCCAAAAATAAAATCACCAAGGCGTATCATAACCACACTCGCCAAAACCAAAGACAAACAAAGAATCCTGAGAGCAGCTCGTGAAAAACAAGAAGTCACATACAGAGGAGAAACAATAAGACTAAGCTCAGATTGTTCGGCAGAAACCATTCAGGCAAGAAGGCAATGGGATGACATATATAAAACCTTGAAAGAAAAAAAATTGTCAGCCAAGAATAATATATCCTGCTAAACTCTCGTTCAAATTTGATGGTGAAATTAGGTCATTTCCAGAGAAACAGAAATTAAGGGAATATGTAAAAGTCAAACCAAATGTACAAGAATTATTAAAGGGAGTTCTTTGATCTGAGGACAAACAACTTCAGCTCATAGGCAGAATCTAGGATGCAGGATCATGCCAGCCAGATACCAATCTAGGAAATGAACTCTCAAGGACGATCCAAAACCAAAAGAAATACAACAGGGAATCAGAGCAGTTAATCAGTAAATGACAACAACATCAAAACAATAAAAGAGGGAATAAATGGCATAGGTATAGAACGTTCTCATGGAGAGGAAGGCAAGGCGATACCAAGTAATGGTAGATTGCTTCAAACTTAGAAAGTTAAGGGTAAAATTCATGGTAACCACAAAGAAAGTTAACAAACATACTCATAAGAAAAAAAACAGGAAAAACATAAAGTCTCAGCAAAAACAAAACCTACAAAAACAAAAGAAATGGAAAAAAAGATCCACAAACAAAAGTAACTCAGCACAAGAGAGTAAGAAGAATAAAGAAAACTTAAGCACCACAAAAAAAAACACTATAAAATGACAGCAACAAATGCACGTCTATCAATAATTACACTGAATGTAAATGGACTTAATGCACCCATAAAGAGATGGAGAATGACAGAATGGATAAGAAAACAGGATCCATCAATATGCTGTCTACAAGAGACACACCTTGGAAACAAAGATGTGAATTTATTAAAAGTCAAAGGTGGGAAAAAAATATATCAAGCTAACAACTAACAAAAAAGAGCAGGAATGGCAATTCTAATCTCAGATAAAATACACTTTAAAACAAAATCTACCATAAAAGACAAAGAAGAACACTGTATAATGATTAAGGGGATGATCCATCATGAAGACATAACCATAATAAACATCTACGCACCCAATGGCAGGGCTCCAAAATACACAAAACAAACTCTAACAACACTGAAAAGAGAAATTGACAGTTCCACAATAATACTAGGAGACTTCAACACACCACTCTCAGTAAAGGACAGAACAACTAAGAAGAAACTCAGCAAACATACAGAAGACCTAAAGGGCACTATCAGACAACTTGACCTCATAGACATATATAGAACACTCCATCTAACCGCTGCAAAGTACACATTCTTTTCCAATGCACATGGAACGTTCTCCAGAATAGACCACATCTTAGGCCACAGAGCAATCCTTAACAAGATCCAAAACTTTGAGATAATTCAAAGTATCTTCTCTGACCACAATGCCATCAAGGTAGAAATTAACAATGGAAAAATCAAGGGAAAAAAATCAATTACATGGAAACTGAATAATACCCTGTTTACACATCACTGGGTAATAGAAGAAATCAGAGATGGAATAAAAAAATTCCTAGAATCAAATGAGAATGAAAACACATCATACCAAAACCTTTGGGACACAGCAAACGCAGTCGTCAGAGGACAATTTATAGCAACAGATGCACATATGAAAAAAGAAGAAAGGGACCAAATCAAAACATTAACGACAGAACTCAAACAAATAGAAAGAGAATAGCAAAAAAAAGCCCACAACCACCGGAAGAAAGGAAATAGTAAAGATCAGAGCAGAAATAAATGAAATAGAGAACAAAAAAACATGACAAAGAATCAAGAAAACCAAAAGTTGGTTCTTTGAAAGAATCAACAAAATCAACAAACCCCTGGCCAGAATGACAAAAGAAAAACAGGAGAGGACACAAATAACCCAAATAAGAAATGAAATGGGGGACATTACAACAGACCCAACTGAAATAAAAAGGATTATAACAGAATATTATGAAAAACTATACTCCAACAAATTTGAAAACCTAGAGGAAACGGAAAATTTCTAGAAACACACGGCCTACCCAAACTTCAACAAAGTGATGTTGAAAATCTGAACAGACCCATAACAAGAGAAGAGATTGAAAAGGTAATAAAAAAAACTCCCAACCAAAAAAAGCCCTGGCCCAGATAGCTTCACTGGAGAATTCTACAAAACATTTACAGAAGAACTTGTACCAGTTCTACTCAAGCTATTTCAGAGCATAGAAGAGGAAACAACACTTCCAAACTCATTCTATAAAGCCAGCATAAAGCTGATACCAAAACCAGGCAAAGCAGTCACAAAAAAAGAAAATTACAGACCAATATCTCTCATGAATATAGATGCAAAAATTCTTAACAAAACTCTAGCCAACTGTCTTAGGCTGGGTTCTCTAGAGAAGCAAAACCAGTAAAGCATATAAATATATACAGAGAGAAATTTATATCAAGGAAATAGCTCACGCAATTGTAGAGGCTAAAACGTCCCGGGTCCACAGATCAGGGTAGAGGCCTCTCTCAATTCACGTAGCCGCAGAAGCTGGTGAACCCAAGGTCAGCAGGTCAGGGAACCAGACTCTTGCTTGCAGGCTGAGAAGTTCGACAGATTCTGAGATCAACAGGTAAGCTGCTAGCTCAAGTGCCACGAACTGGAGGTGAGACAACAAGAGGCACCTGCTAAGTCTGGAAAAAGCCAAAAACGTTGGCAAAGCAAACAGACAGAAGGTAACTTGCAGAAGTCAGAGAGATGAAACTGAGAGGGTGGTGAGCTGCCACAGGCCCCGCCTCTTCCAGTACCCCTCAGCAGAGTCCACCATGGGTGTGATCACAACATGATACAACCACTAAAACAAGGAGAATAATGGTCTAGCCAAGTTGATATACAATCTTAACCAACACACCAACAGAATTCAGCATCATATCAAAAAAATAATACACCACAACCAAGTAGGAATCATACCAGGTATGCAAAGATGGTTCAACACTAGAAAATCAATCAACATAATCAACCACATGAATAAAAGGAAAGAAAAGAATCACATGATCATCTCAATTGATGCAGAAAAGGCATTTGACAAAGTCCAATGCCATTCCTAATAAAAACTCTCAATAAAATAGGTATAGAAGGGAAATTTCTCAACATAATAAAGGGCATCTACAGAAAACCAATGGCCAACATCATTCTTAATGGAAAGAGGCTGAAAACAGGAACAAGACAAGGATGCCCTTTATCACCACTCCTATTTAACATTGTGCTGGAAGTTCTAGCTAGAGCAATAAGGTAAGAAAAAGAAATAAATGGCATCCAAATGGGTAATGAAGAAGTTAAACTGTCCCTGTTTGCAGATGGTATGATACTATACATGGAAAACCCTAAAGACTCCATGAGAAATCTACTGGAACTAATAGAAAGATTCAGCAGAGGAGCAGGATATAAGATAAACATTCAAAAATCAGTTGGATTCCTATACACCAATAAGGAGAATGATGAAAAGGAAATCAGGAAAACAATACCATTTATAATAGCCCTTAAAAAAATACTTAGGAATAAATCTAACCAGGGATGTAAAAGACCTATACGAAGAAAACTACAAAACACTACTGCAAGAAACCCAAAGGGATCTACATAAATGGAAAAACATACCACGCTCATGGATAGATAGACTCAACATTGTGAAAATTACAATTCTACCCAAAGAAATTCACAAATACAATGCAATCCCGATCCAAATACCAACAACATTCTTCAAAGAGATGGAAAAACTAATCATTAACTTTATATGGAAATGGAAGAAGCCCCGAATAAGTACAGCACTACAGAAGAAGAACAATAAAATTGGAGGACTCACACTACCTGACTTCAGAACCTACTATACAGCTACAGTAGTCAGAACAGCCTGGTACTGGTACAATGACAGATACATTGACCAATGGAACAGAATTGAGAACCCAGATGTAAATCCATCCACCTATGGTCACCTGATCTCAACAAGGGCCCAAAGTCCATCAAATGGGGAGAAGACAGTTTTTTTTAACAAATGGTGCTGGCAAAACTGGATATCCATCTGCAAAAAAATGAAACACGACCCATACCTCCTGCCGTATACAAAAACTAATTCAAAATGGATCAAAGACCTGAATATAAAGCCTAAAACTATAAAGTTCATAGAAGAAAAAATAGGACCAACACTTCAGGCCTTAATACACGGCATTAACAGGATACAAACCATAACCATCAACACACAAACCCCAAAAGATAAGCTAGATAACTGGGATCTTTTAAAAATCAAACACCTATGTTCTTCAAAAGATTTCACCAAAACAGTAAAAAGAGAACCTACAGATGGGGAGAAATTTTTGGACAGCACAAGTCAGACAAAGGTCTAATCTCCATAATCTACAAGAAAATCCAACACCTCTACAACAAAAAGACAAATGATCCTATTAAAAAATGGGCAAAGGAAATGAACAGACACTTCACCAAAGAAGACATTCAAATGGCCAACAGACACATGAGGAAATGCTCACGATCACTAGCCATTAGAGAAATGCAAATTAAAACCACAATGAGATACCATCTCACCCCGGCATTACTGGCACGAATCAAAAACACTGGAAATAACAAATGTTGGAGGGGCAGCGGGGAGATCGGAACTCTTATGCACTGCTGGTGGGAATGTTAAATGATACAACCATTTTGGAAAGTGATATGGCGCTTCCTCAGAAAGCTAGAAATAGACATCCCATTTGATCCAGCAATCCCACTCCTAGCAATATATTCTAGAGAAATAAGAGTCGTCACTCGAATAGACATATGCACACTTATGTTCATGGCAGCATTGTTCACAATAGCAAAACGATGGAAACAACCTAGATGCCCATCAACAGATGAATGGATAAACAAACTATGGTACATACACACTATGGAGTACTATGCAATGAGAAAGAACAACAATGAATCTGTGAAGCATCTCATAACATGGATGAAACTGGAGGACATTATGCTGAGTGAAATAAGTCAATCCCAAAAGGACAAATATTGTAGGAGACCTCTATTGTAAAAACCCATGAAAAAGTTCACACACAAAATATAACAATCTTTGTTGGTTACCAGGGATGGGGGGGGGGAATACTAAATAGGCAATAGATAAGTGGTATCTTGGGTGAAGGGTGAGACAGTACACAATACAGGGGAAACTAGCACAACTTGGACAAGGAAAAGTCATGGAATCCCCATAGACACATCCAAACTCCCTGAGGGACTGACTTGCTGGGCGGAGGGCTGTGGGGACCATGGTCTCGGGGAACATCTAGCTCAACTGGCATAACACAGGTTATAAAGACAATGCTCTACATTCTACCTTGGTGAGTACTGTCTGGGGTCTTGAAAGCCTGTGAACGGCCATGTATGATACTCCACTGGTCTCATCCCTTCGGGAGCAAGGGAGAATGAAGAGAACAGGATACAAGGAAAAGATTAGTCCGAAGGACTAATGGTCCACAGCTACCAAGACCTCCACCAGACTGAGTCCAGTACAGCTAGATGGTGCCCGGCTACCACCACTGACTGCTCTGACCAGGATCACAACAGGGGGCTCTGGACAGAGCTGGAGAAGGATGTAGAACAAAATGCTAACTCACAAGAAAAAAAGACCTGATTTACTGACCTGACAGAGACTGGAGAAACCCCGAGAGTATGGCCCCCAGACACCCTTTTAGCTCAGTGGTAAAGTTATCTCCGAGGTTCACCGTTCAGCCTGGGAGTGGACAGCCCCTTAAAACCAAATGGGACTAATGAGGTACAGTAGTCCAGGGACAAGGGCCAGAAGGCAGAAGGAGACAAGGAAGCTGGTGATAGGGAACCCAAGGTTGGGTAAGGATATTGTTGATGTGTTGTGAGATTGTTAACCATTGTCATAGGGCAACATATGTAGTAACTGTTAAATGAGAAACTATTTTGTCCTGTAAGCCTTCATCTTAAGTGAGAATAGCAGCACAATTGGAAGAGCGTTGTCAATGTCACTGAACTGTGCATGTAGAAATTTTTGAAATGGTTTATTTTTGGCTATGTGTATTTTCACCAAAAAATAAGCTTGAGAAGTTAGAGGGTTGACATGTTGTGGGGTTGTTAGCCAAGGTCATAAAACAATATGTGTACTACTGTTTCATGAGAAACTATTTGTTCTGTAAGCCTTCACCTGAAGTACAATAAAAAAAAAAAAAGTAAAAAAAAGCACTACAAAATGACAGCAATAAACTCATACTTATCAATAAACACACTGAAAGCATGGCCTAAATGCACCCATAAAGAGACAGAGAGTGACAGCATGGATTTTAAAAAAACAGGATCTATCAATATGCTGTGTACAAGAGACACACCTTAGAAACAAAGATGTAAATTTATTAAAAATCAAAGGATGGAAAAAATATATCAAGCAAACAGCTATCAAAAAAGAGCAGGAGTGGCAATACTAATCTCAGATAAAATAGACTTTAAAACAAAATCCACCTTAAAAGACAAGTAAAAGCATTATATAATGATTAAAGGGATGATCCATCACAAAGACATAACCATAATAAATATCTATCCACTCAATGACAAAGCTCCAAAATACAGAAAACAAACACTAACAGCACTGAAAAGATAAATTGACAGTTCCACAATAATAGCAGGAGACTTCAACACACCATTCTTTGTAAAGGACAGAACATCTAGAAAGAAACTCAGCAAAGATACAGAAGATGTAAAGGGCACAGTCAGCCAACTTGACCTCAGACATATGTAAAACACTCCACCCAGCTGCTGCAAAGTACACATTCTTTTCCAATGTACTCGGAACGTTCTCCAGAATAGACCACATCTTAGGCCACAAAGCAACCCTCAACAAAATCCAAAACACTGAGATAATACAAAGTATCTTCTCTAATTAAACTACCATCAAGAAAAAGTTAACAACAAGAAGAACAAGGAAAAAAATCAGTTACATGGGAACTGAATAACACTGCTTAAAAACCACTGGGTAACAGAAGAAATCAAAGATGGAATAAAAAAATTCCTAGAATCAAACGAGAATGAAAACACATCATATCAAAAACTTTGGGACATAGCAAAGGCAATGCTGAGAGGTCAATTTACAGCAATAGATGCACACATCAAAAAAGAAGAAGAGGAAGAAATCAAAACATTAGTTGCACAACTCGAACAAATAGAAAGAAAATAGCAAAAGAAGCCCACAGCCACCAGAAGAAAGGAAATAATAAAGACCAGAGCAGAAATAAATGAAATGGAGAACAGAAAAACAATAGAAAGAATCAACAAAACCAAAAGTTGGTTCTTGGAAAGGATAAACAAGATTGACAAACCACTGGCCAAACTGACAAAAGAAAAACAGCAGAGGACAAATAACCCAAATAAGAAATGAAATGGGGGACATCACAACAAACTCGACTGAAATAAAAAGGATCATAACAGAATATTTGAAAAACTATACTCCAACAAATTTGAAAACCTAGAGGAAATGGACGAATTTCTAGAAATGCACTATCTACCCAAACTAACACAAAGTGATGTTGAAAATCTGAACAGACCCGTAACAAGAGAAGAGATTGAAAATGTAATTTTAAAAACTCCCAACAAAAGCCCTGGCCCAGATGGCTTCACTGGAGAATTCTACCAAACCTTGACAGATCTTACACCAGTACTACTCAAACTATTTCAGGACATAGAAAATGAAGCGACACTTCCAAATTCATTCTGTGAAGCTGGCATAAGCCTGATACCAAAACCAGGTAAAGATACCACAAAAAAAAGAAAAGTACAGACCAATATTCCTCATGAGTATAGACGCAAAAATTCTCAACAAAATCCTAGCCAATAGAATTCAGCATCATATCAAAAAAATAACATCTTGACCAAGTGGGATTCATACCAGGTATGCAAGGATGGGTCAGCATTAGAAAATCAATCAATCTAATCCACCACATAAATAAAATAAAATAATCACATGATCATCTCAAGCAATGCAGAACAGGCATTCGACAAAGTCCAACACCCATTCCTGATAAAAAATTCTCAATAAAATAGATGTAGAAGGGAAATTCCTCAACATAATAAAGGGCATCTACACAAAACCAACAGCCAACACTATTGTTAATGGAGAGGGGCTGAAAACATTCCCCTCGAGAACAGGAACAAGACAAGGATACCCTTTATCACCACTCCTATTTAACACTGTGCTGGAAGTTCTAGATGGAGCAATAAGGCAAGAAAAAGAAATAAAGGGCATCCAAACTGGTAATGAAGAAGTAAAACTGTTCTTATTTGAGGATGATATGATAATATACATAAAACCAAAACCAAATCAAACCCATTGCTGTTGAGTCAATTCAGACTCATAGCAATCCTATAGGACAGAGGAGAGCTGCCCCATAGAGTTTCCAAGGAGCACCTGGTGGATTTGAATTACTTATCTTTTGGTTAGCACTTAACCACTGTGCCACCAGGGTTTCCATACTATATGTAGAAACCCCAAAAGACTCCATGAGAGAACTAATGAAACTAATAGGAAGATTCAGCAGAGTAGCAGGATAAAAGATAAACATACAAAAATCAGTTGGATTCCTATACACCAATAAAGAGAACAACAAAAAGGAAATTAGAAAAACAACACCGTTTATAATAGACCCTGTCTTAGTCATTGAGTGCTGCTGTAACAGAAATACCACAAGTGGATGGCTTTAATAAAGACAAGTTTATTCCCTCACAGTCCAGTAGTCTCAACTCCAAATTCAGGGCGTCGGCTCCAGGGGAACGCTTTCTCCATTGGCTCTGGAGGAAGGTCCATGTCATTAATCTTTCCTTGGTTTTGGAGCTTCTCTTGCAGGTACTGCAGGTCCAAAGGGCTCACTCTGCTCCTGGCACTGCTTTCTTGATGGTATGAGGTTCCCGTGTGTTTCTGCTCACTTCTCTCTTTCATATCTCAAAAGAGATTGGCTTAAGACACTATCCAATCTTGTATACCTCATCAGTATCCTGCTAATCCATCTTATTACAACATAGTGATTGAATTTACAACACATAAAGAAATCACATCAGATTACACAGTCATACAATACTGAGAATCATGACCCAGCCAAGTTGATACACATATTTTTTGGGGGACAAAATTCAATCCATGACAGCCCATAAAAAAAAAAAAAATACTTAGGAATAAATCTAACCAGGGATGTAAAAGACCTATACAAAGAAAACTACAAAACTACTGCAAGAAACCAAAACAGATCTACATAAATGGAAAAACATACCATGCTCATAGACAGGTAGACTCAACATTGTGAAACTGTCAATTCTACCCAAAGCAATCTACAAAGACACCACAATCCTGATCCAAATACCAACAGCGTTCTTTAAAGAGATGGAAAAATTAATCATTAACTTTGTATGGAAAGGGAAGAGGCGCCAGATAAGTAAAGCACTGATGAAGAAGAATAAAGTAGGAGGACCCGCACTGCCTGACCTCACAACCTACTGTACAGCTACAGTAGTCAAAAGAGCTTGGTACTGGTGCAATGACATATACATTGACCAATGGAACAGAATTGAGAACCCAGATGTAAATCCATTCACCTACAGTCACGTGATCTTCGACAAGGGCCCCAAGTCCATCAAATGAGGAAAGGGCAGTCTTTTTAACAAATGGTGCTGGCAAAACTGGATGTCCATCTGCAAAAAAATGAAACAGGACCCATACCTCACATCATACACAAAAACTAATTAAAAATGGATCGAAGACCTAAATATAAAACCAAAAACTATAAAGATTGTAGAAGTAAAAATGGAATCAACGCTAGAGGTCCTAATACATGGCATTAACAGGATACGAACCATAACTAACAACACACAAACTCCAGAAGATAAGCTAGATAACTGGGATCTTCTAAAAATTAAACACTTATGCTCATCACAAGACTTCACCAAAAGAGTAAAAAAAGAACCTACAGACTGGGAAAAAAATTTGGACTATGACAAATCCAACAAAGGTCTATCTAATCTTTAAAATCTACAGGAAAATCTAACACCTCTACAACAAAAAGACAAATAATTCAATTTAAAAATGGACAAAGGAAATGAACAGACATTTCACCAAAGAAGACGTTCAAGCGACTAACAGACACATGAGAAAATGCTCACAATCACTAGCCATTAGAGAAATGAAAATTAAAACCAAAATAAGATATCATCTCACCCAGGCATTACTGGCACAAATAAAAAAAAAGAAAATAACAAATATTGGAGAGGCTACGGGGAGATTGCAACTCTTATGCACTGCTGGTGGGAATGCAAAATGGTACAATCATTTTGGAAAATGATATGGAGCTTCCTTAGAAAGCTAGAAATAGAAATTCCATATGATCTAGTAATCGTAGGAATATATCCTAGAGAAATAAGACTCATCACAGGAATAGACATATGCACACCCATGTTTATGGCAGCATTGTTCACAACAGCAAAAAGATGGAAACAGCCTAGATGCCCATCAAAAATGAATGGATAAACTATGGTACACACACACAATGGAGTACTACGCAACGATAAAGAACAATGATGAATCTACAAAGCATCTCACAACATGGATGAACTGGAGGGCATTATGCTGAGTGAAATAAGTCCATCACAAAAGGACAAATATTGTATGAGACCACTACTATAAAAACTCATGAAAAGGTTTACACACAAAAGGAAACAATCTTTGATGGTTACGAGGGAGGGGAGGGATGGGGATGGCAAAGGGTAAGACAGTGCACAATACTGGGAAAGCCAGCACAACTTATCCAAGGCAAGGTCATGGAAGCTCCGTAGACACATCCAAACTCCCTGAGGAATGGAATTACTGGACTGAGGTCTGTGGGGACTATGGTCTCAGGAAACATCTAGCTCAATTAGCATAACATAGTTTATAAAGAAAATGTTCTACATTCTACTTTGGTGAGTAGTGTCTGGGGTCCTAAAAGCTTGTGAGCGGCCATCTAAGATACTCCACTGGTCTCACCCCTTTGGGAGCAAGGGAGGATGAAGAAAACCAAAGACACAAGGGAAAGATTAGTCCAAAGGACTAATGGATCACAACTACCACAGCCTCCACCAGACTGAGTCCAGCACAACTAGATGGTGCTTCGCTACCACCACTGACTGCTCTGACTGGGATTACAATAGAGGGTCCCGGAAAGAGCTAGAGAAAGATATAGAGCAAAATTCTAACTCACACACACAAAAAACTAGACTTACTGGCCTGACAGAGACTGGACAAACCCTGAAAGTATGGCCCCCAGACACCTTTTTAGCACAGTAATGAAGTCACTCCGGAGGGTCACCTTTCAGCCGAAGATTAGACATGCCCATAAAACAAAATGAAACTAAAGGGGCATACCAGCCCAGGGACAAGGACTAGAAGGCAGGAGGGTACAAGAAAGGTGGTAATAGGGAACCCAATGTTGAGAAGGGAGAGGGTTGACATGTCTTGGGTTTGGTAACCAATGTCACAAAACAATATGTGTACTAATTGTTTAATGAGAAGCTAGTTTATTCTGTAAACCTTCATCTAAAGTACAATTAACACAAAGAAAAAAAAAAAGAAATGCTTATTCAGTTGACTTGAAATAGTAAATGCCGCTAAAGCTCAAAACAAAGATTGGTTGGGCGAGACGGGAGCAAAGACAGAGCTGCTGTCTCCACAGCCCTATTAGCAAGCTAAATTCGGGGCTTAGCGCTCCCACAGGAAAGGCCTCAGATGTTTCCATCTTATTATTTTAATTGAAATTAAAAGAGCATATCAATAAAACAATGAGAAATAAATGCAGCACTTTCTTAAAAAGCCATACTGCAAGGCCATATGTCCAGACCTCTTTTCCACAACAAACTCCCCACCCTCACTCCTTGTCTTAGTCACCTATTGCTGCTGTAACAAAAAAAAAAAAAAATAACGCAGAGGGGGTGGCTTTAAAGAACAGAAATTTATTGCTTCACAGTTTTGGCGACTAAAAGTCCACATCAGAGTTGGGGCCGTGTCGATTCCTTCTGTGGGCCTCTCTCCTGGTGTGATGGTTAAGATTGTGTGTCAAATTGGCTGGGCCATGATTCTCTATGTTTTAATGTAATCACTCCCATGATTGAATATACTGTGAGTAGCCAATCAGATGAAAGGGAGTCTAGTTGGGGGTTTGGCCCGCATCTGTATATAAGCAGATGTTCCGGCTTTTTGCTGTCTCTGGATCCTGCGGCTGCTTCCTGTCGTCTCATCTCCCGTTCTTGGGACTTGAGCTGTCAGCTTATCTGCCGAACCTGGGATTCATCAATCTGCACAGCCTGTGAGTGGGAGCCCTGCTCTCTGACCTTCCGATCTTGGGCTTGCCAGCTTCTGCAGCTGTGTGACTTGGGAGAGGCCTCTACCCTGATCCACGGACTTGGGACATTCTAACCTCTAGAATCGCGTGAGCTGTTTCCTTGATATAATCTCTCTCTATATATATATTTATACACTTTACTGGTTTTGCTTCTCTAGAGAACCCAGCCTAAGACACCTGGTTTCTGGTGTCTGCAGCAATCCTTGGTGTTCCTTTGCTGGTAAAAGATCCTCACGTGTTGTCTGTCTTCCCCTGTGTGTGTGTCTCTGTGTCTGCCCAGTTCTTTCTATAAGACACTGCTTAACAATGATTAGGTTTAGGACCCACCCTACTCTAGTAAGGTAACATAACAAAAGAAAACTCTTTCCAAATAGCGTCATATTTACAAGTACAGGGCCAGGCCTTTCTTCCTAGTCTGTCTTCATCTGGAAGCTTTCATTAACATAACAAAAGAAAACCTATTTCCAAATAAGATCACATTTCCAAGTACAGGGGTTGAGATCTCAACATATATTTTGCAGGAATGCAATTCAGACCATGTTGTTGTTATTGTTAGGTACCATAGAGTGGATTTTCAACTCATAGTAATCTCATGTGACAAAGTGGAACTGCCCCATAGAGTCTACTAGGCTGTAATCTTTACGGGAGTAGATTGCCAGGTCTTTCTCTTGCAGAGCTGCTGGGTGGATTCCAACCCACGTTGTTGTTGTTATGTGCCATTGAGTCTATTATGACTCATAACAACCCTACATCAACCCTACAGTGACCGTATAGGACAGAGCAGAACTGCCCCATAGAGTTTCCTAGATTGTAATCTTTATGGAAGGAGCCCTGGTGACGCAATGGTTAAGTGCTCAGCTGCTAACTGAAAGGTTGGCAGTTCAAACCCACCAGCTGCTCTGTGGAAGAAAGCTGTGGCAATCTCCTTCTGTAAAGACTACAGCTTTGAAAACCCTATGGGTCAGTTCCACTCTATCCTTTAGGGTCACTATGAGTTGGAATTGACTTAACAGCAACAGATTTGGTTTTTTGGGATCTTTATCGGAGCAGATTGCTAGGTCTTTCTTCTGTGGAGCAGCTGGTGGATTCGAACTGCTGACCTTTCCATTAGCAGCTGAGCACTTTAACCATTGTGTCACCAGGGCTCCTTTCAAATCCATAATACCCCTAATTTCTTTCCTGGAAGTCCTTCCCTGTGGTACAGTTGAAGTCAGGGCAACTCTACCGTCAACGTTCTTCCAGCTAAGAGTTGGATCTGCACTACTCGTTCGGAGGTGGCTTTGAGCCCACGGCACTATGGGAGAAGCACTCCCCACAGTTGAGTCTAACCAATAATAATGCACCAGCATCTGCAGTGTCCAGCACTCAGGCTGCTATGCGTCCCTTTGTGGTGCCCCGGTCCCCTGACATCTACGAGATCCTTTCTAGTGTACATCCTGCCCACTTTCCCTTCTGTCTCTGTCAACTCTGTCCACTCACTTCACTTCCTCTGATGCCCTTATTTCACCCCACGCCCCCTCACCGTCTGTCCCCACACCTCCGACTTGTCCTGTACCCTTCACTCCTGCTGTTTCCTCTGTCGGGAATGCTCTTCTTCCTGCCCACCCCACCTACCTCCACTATCTGGATAATTCCCACTCTTCCCTCAGGCCTCAGCGAGGCCTTTCCTGATGCCCCCAAGCCTAGGTTTTCACTAAGTTAAGTTTGTCTGCTGCATGCTCTCTGCATCCTTTCACCCTTGTAACAGTTGACACGCTTGTAATGGCTTGTTTTATGTTTGGCTATCCAGATCTGTGTCTCCTCCCCGTAGTATCCCCAGGGCCCCACATGGGGTCTGGCACACAACAGACAATCAATAACTATTTGCTGAATTGAAATGAGTTGCCTGGTTCGGTCAGTCTGCATATTTCATGTGAACGTCTACCATGTGCTAGGCATTGTTCCAGCAATGTTGAGGAAGCAGCTCTGAACAAGACAGGCCAAATCCCCGCTGTGCAGGGGCTGCCATTCCAGAGGGAGAAGGCAGGTGTAAAAAAGACATTGCTGCTGTTGCTGTTAGCTGCTGTTGAATCGGCTCCTACTCATGGCCACTCCCAATCCTGTGCCACCTTCAAGATCATTGGTATGTTTGAGTCCTTTAATGTGGCCATTGTGTCAATCCATCTCATTAGGGTTTCCCTCACCTTTGCTGAGCCTCCAGTTTACCAGCTATGATGTACTTCTCCAGTGACCGCCCCTCCTGCTGATGTGTCCAAAGCAAAGGAGTCGGACAATGTCCTGTTGTGATCCATAAGGTTTTCACTGGCTGATTTTCAGAAGCAGATCACCAGGCCTTTCTTCCTAGTCTGGAAGCTCCATTAAAACCTGTCCAGCAAGGGTGACCCTTCTGGTATTTGAAATACCAGTGGTATAGCTTCCAGCATCGTAACAACACACAAACCACCACAGTACGACAAACTGACAGACAGGTGGTAGAAAAAGACATTAACAGATGATAAAGGAATGTGATTCCTTCCAATAGTTATGTTTTCAAAAAAGATAAAATCCTCCCTTTCTTCATTCACCTGTTCAGGTTGTCAAAGTCACAGAAGCTCTAGCTCCCTTGAAGTCCATGATCACTCTACACCTGAACGAAATTAGGGCGATATTAGCAAGGATAAAGCAAGACCAACAGCCTTTGGGTTGACAGCAGAGCCACTGCCGCCTCCTCCCATGCTGGATCCAGCTCTCCTGTGACCTGTGTCTGCATCACAGCTCCATCTTGGGTCCCCTTCAATTTCAGTTATTAGCAAATGTCCCCATCTCCATTTGGGCAGGGAAGGCCAGTATCATCTTCTTCTACCCTGTATTCCACTCAACTCCAGCATGCAGCCCAGCATATAGTTGTTATTAGTAGCTGTCTAGTGAGCTCCTACTCATAGTGACCCCATGTACAACAGAATGAAATGTTGCTCCATCCTATGCCATCTTCATGATTGTCCGTATGCTCGAGTCCATTTTTGTGGCCACTGCGCATTTTGAGTGGCTTCCAATCTAGGAGGCTTATTTTTCAGTGCTGTATCAAACAACATCCTGTTGTGATCCATAGGGTTTTCACTGGCTAATTTTCAAAAGTAGATGACCAGGCCTCTCTTCCTAGTCTGTCTTAGTCTGGAAGCTCCACTGAAACCTGTCCACCCTGGGTGACCCTGCTGGTATTTGAAATACTGGTGGCAGAGCTTCCAGCATTATAGCAACAAGCAGCCACTACAGGGTGATAAACTGACGGATGGTGGCAGCATATAGCAGGAACTCAATAAATATTTGCTACTTTTGAGAAAGCTACATCTTCAAAACAGTGTGCAAAAGGTTAAGTATGGAGAAATAGAGAGAGGAGCAACTTGACTTCTGCAAACTCTGAAAAGATAATTCCGCATGATTCACCTCTCAGCCTTTTTCAGAGTATCCACTGGATCCCCATTAGTGGACTTTAAGAGGGGCTGGCAGGGCATTGGCTCAGGGTCCCATCCTGTTGTCACTCAGCTACCCTCGCTCTTTGGCTCACTGTGCCCCTCTCCATGCATAACTCCTGACCAATCACCTATGTGGAGGATCCCCCCATCTGGGTCTCACCAGGGACATGGCTCCTATACATGCAGGTTTGGAAATGCTGCAGCCACTGCAGACACTGGCAAAGATGGTTGCACACAAGTTGTCTCCATCTGTGGTAAAATGAGTTCCTTTATGTGGCCTTATGCCTTGGTTCTTTGGAAAAACAGCTTGAGAGATTTTTCCCCTAAACCCTGAAGAGTTACCTTTGCCCTAGTTTTCTACCCCAGAGAGGTTACCAGGATGATTGACATTTCTTGGGCAAACTGTAAACAACTTGGTTTTGAGACTTTTTGTCTGGTCCTGGGCTGCAGCCTGCCCCTATGACTGATATACACCTTGAAGTGATTGGTCAATAGACTATGCAAATGAGGTGAGTAGTAGCCCAGCCATGCCTACTATGCAAATTAAGCACCTGTGGCCTACTGAGAGCGGTTGGTCAGTTCTGGACCTGGTGGGAGGGCGATGCCTTGAAATTTACAGGGAGTTGTGTATTTAAGCAGCCAACCCCACAGAGATTTTGCAGACAGAAAGAAGCAAGGAGAGAAGCAGCAGGAAGAAGCAGAAGGAAGTAAGAAGAGAGAAGTGGAGACAGAGAGAAAGGAGGCAAGGAATCTCCTAAAAGAGCTGTAACGCAGTCATAGACTGTAACACTGAAGACAGTGAGAGGCTCTGAAGGGGCCCAGCAGCAGAGCCAGCAGTGACAGACAGCAGGGCCAGGAGGAGACTGTCATCCCTCAGGGGGCTGAGAGGAGGCCTGCACAGTCAAGAGGAGCTGAGAGAGCTGTCCTGCACTGAAGAAGGGAGACTACTTACATGCTTCTTGATCCTGAGTTGTACACTGTTGAACCTGAGCCCGAGTTGTACCCTGTTACTTCCTCAATAAGCCACTGAACTGTAAGTATGGTCTGTGAATTCTGTGTGGCCACTGCAATGGATTATCAAACCCAGAAGAGAAGTAGAGACTGTCGTGGGAGGGACGGCTGGTGTCAATGGTAAAAAGGGTTGGAGAGTGAAGGTATGCCTGACCACCACCTCTTGGAAATCGGCTTCGGGCTGATCCTGGTCATCATTCCCCTGAAGTTAGACAGGGATTGACACTACAACTAGTCCTGTCTTACACCATCCATACACAAGGCAGAGTCCAGCCTGGTGCACTGGGCATGGCCAAAAGGCAGGAGCATTTTGGAAACTTAGATTCAAGGGCAAGCATATTTTCAAATGTGTGGTGTCAAGTTGCCCTATTCCTCTGCCCCTGTAGTGGGGGTAGGGTTTCAGGGAGAAAGAATGCCTACTGTTAACACCCGAAGGAGGCAGGGTACAATAGGAGATGTGGTGAACTCCAGAGGAGATGGAGGAGGGATTAGACTAGATGAGGCTTGTCAAGCTTTAGGGTACCTAGGAATCTTTTGGGGGTCTTGTTAATGTAGGTACTGATTCAGTAGGGCGGGGTGGATTCCGAATTTCTAACACACCAACATGCTTCCAGGTGACACCTGTGCTGCTGGGCCTCAGACCACACACTGTGTAACAAACAACAAGCTAAGCCTTGAAAACCCTGTGGAGCGCAGTTCTACTCTGCAACACAAGGGGGCAAGAGTCAGAATCGACTTGATGGAAACTGGTTTGGTCAGGCCACTTCGACACCAGGATGGAGCCTCTGGTTCTCTGAAGGGTTGGAACTAGGTCGACCACACTGACACGAGGCATGCTGCAGGGCTGACCGCCAGCCACGGGCTATAACAGGAGGGCAGCAGAGGATCCCCAACCAAAAAACCAAATCGTTACAGTTGAGTTGCTTCTGACTCATGGTGACCCCATGTGTTACAGAGTAGAATTGTGCTCCATAGGCTGTAATCTTGATGGAAGCAGATTGCCACGCCTTTCTTTCACAGCACTGCTGGGTGGGTTCAAACCATCAATCTTTAGATTAGTAGTCAAGTATAAACCATTTGTGTCACCCAGGGACCTTAGAGGACTCTCATACCCCTGCAAATCAGCCCAGGACAAGCCACAGACCAGCAACCCCAGGGCTAAACTCTGTCTGGAAAAGAGCAAAAGGTGGTAGAATGCACAGAGATATTTTTCATCTGAGTGAGGAGGCTTCTTCTTCTCCCTGAAATGTAATTAGAATTATCATTTTGTATTATTTTCACCTTAACTGACTGTAGATATAAATTTTTTAATCCATTGGGGGGTCATTCTCTCCATTGTATACATGGAAATCACTAGCAATCGCAAAATGTGATACAGTGTACACCATTTCTGGAATCACAGCTTATAATAGCATTTGATTATCAGGGCCAACTATCATTTTCCGAGGGCAGTTTCCTCCCAATGCGCAGCCAGCTGGAGGAGAGGAGCTGAAAGGACTGCTCTGGTGTCTTTAGGAGTAAAGACGAACCTACTCTTTGTACTATCTCTGTGTTTCAGGAAAATCCTGTTAAAATTTTTTGGTTAATAGCCAGGCCTAAAAGGGATTGTGTAGATCCAAACAACAGAAATTCCTGCTCCATGATTGAGGAGATACTGTTTTGTCTAGACAGGAAAAGAAAAAAAAACAAACCCAAACACCCTTTTAATCTCAGTACTGAAGTCACTCCTGAGGTTCACCCTTCAACCAAAGATTAGACAGACCTATAGAACAAACAAAACATATCAACCATGTATATGAGACTAAATGGGCACACCAGCCCCGGGGCAAGGATGAGAAAGCTGGATGAATGGAAAAGGGAAACCCAAGTCAAGGAGGGGAGAGTGTTAACACATCACGTCACGGGGTTGGCAACCAATGTCACAAAACAGTATATGTATTAATTGTTTAATGAGAAACTAATTTGATCTGTAAACTTTCACCTAAAGCATAATAAAAAAATTAAAGTAAAATTAAAAAGCAGCATGACATTATGAGAGTTGCTCAAATAGTGGGAAATACCACCACGGGAACACACACACACACTCTCACACTCATACATACACTGACACACTAACACACACTCACACTAACACACACTCACACTAACACACATGCACTCACACACACGCACACACAGGCTCCCCTAGCTGCCTTCTCTCTAAGGCACCTGACTAGAGAGACTAGGTAACATTTCAGAAGGGCTTGGAAAATGCTTTCTTTGCCAGGCCAGTGGTGAAAGGCAGAAAAAGGACTGGGTTGGGGTTTATGGTAGATGAGGCCTCAAGTGGTGTGTTGAATGCCCTTGGATCAGACGGTAACTCTAAATCTTGGGATTATTCACATTATTTGGGACAGAAATGTCAATATAACTAAGGGTAACCATTATGATTGGATTCAGCTGTGAGTGAGAAAAATCCTAAATATAGTGGTTCAAACAAGATAGAAGTTTATTTGTCTCATGTGTAGATATAAGCAATCTGTGGCTAACATGGTGGTTTCAGATCACTAGGACACAACCCTGAGAGTGAGTTCCTCACTCGCCTCGCCCTAGTCCCAGCCCTGATTAGCTGGGCATGGACAAGGGATTTAGTCCCTGCTACTGGGTGTAACTGTCACTATGAGTCGGAATCAACTCGATAGCAGCGGGTTTGGTTTTTTTTGCGGGGGGGTTACTAGGTGTAAGGACAGAGAGAGGTGTGGTCCCTGTACTTCAGGAACTTGAAGGTTTATCCTACTGAAACTAGGGAGGGGTCGTAAGAATGCAATCGCTTGCTGGGCCAAATGAAGTTGGAACAATATTTGCGTAGGGTAAAACCTTTTGTGTTCAAAACCTTTCAAAATATACCAGGGGTGGGAAGAGGGGGGAAGGGGAGTCATTGCTTAGAGGGCACCGAGTTTCTGTTCAAGGTGGTGGAATAATTTTGGAAAAGGATAGTGGTAATGGCTGCACAACACAATGAATGCAATCAATGTCACTGAATCATACATATAAAAAATGTTGAACTGGCATCTGCTTGTGACATATAGTTTTATCACAATAGAAAAAAAACATAAAATTAAAGAAATAGTTACTTTAAAAAAACCTTTCAAAATATGCATTCTCTTTAACTCAGCAATTCCACTTCTAGGAATTTATCTTAAGAAAATAATAATAGATATATGTGAAGACATTCATCACTGTGCAGTTAGAAACCTTAAAATGGCCAAAAACAAGGAATTGGTTTTAAAACAATAACAAGATAGCCATATGATAAAACACTATTCTGCCATTTAAAATTATGCTGTAGAAAAATTGATAATGACATGAGAAAAATCTTGTGGCACATTCTCAAGTGAAGAAAGTAAGCTAATATATAAGAAAACCATTGCTAAAGTGCTAAAAATGATTACCTTTGGAGGCAGCACAATTAGGGTGGTTTATATTATACTCTCTTTTACTAACATTTTCTAAAATGCAGTGCTCTTATAGCAATCTTAACATGCTTTTTTTTTTTTTTTTTTTTTAAGAAGCAAGTGCCTTCAACAGCCCAGGGACAAGGACTAGAAGGCAGGAGGGACAGGAAGGCTGGTAATAGGGAACCCAAGGTCAAGAAGGGAGAGTGTTGACATGTCGTGGGGTTGTTAACCAAGGTCATAAAACAATATGTGTACTAATTGTTTAATGAGAAACTATTTGTTCTCTAAACCTTCATCTAGAGTACAATAAAAAAATTTAAAAAAGAAGCAAGTGCCTATTGACAGACCACTCGTGCTCCAGGGCCTGAGAGGAAGGAGATGCCTGTAGAACGCTGCCGTCAGGAGTGGAAGAGCTGGCTATGTGTGGTGGGAAGAGCGAGGAGAGGAGAACATTCCAGGGAAATCGACAGGCACAGGCAGAGGCCAGGACTGAGGGTGGAGTGGGAGACATCAGGCTGGCTGGAACAGAGGGAGGCACTGGGTCTAGAAGTAAGTCATCCACACCTAGGAGGAGGCACCCGAGTCTTGCAACCTCCACTTCCTGCTCAGCCAAGCAGGGTGTCCTCTCGCACACTCGAGGCTGAGGGACAGGAGCACAGCAAACTTTACTGGGCTGAGAACAGGAAACAGCTGACCACATGACTGCTCATTCTAGAAAGCCCTGACGATCCTGCATCCTGCATGAGATGGAACTGGTGACCGCTCCATCAGGGGATGGAAGGAGCCACAGGCATAATTCAGAGGTCGTGCTGAAAGTTCCAGCAGCTCCTCTGATTAAAACCACAAATCCACAACTCTTCCACCTAATCTCTCAGTGACTAGGAAGATTAGCCCAAGTCCCAGCCCTGATAACTCCTTCTGTCTCTTTAAGTTGCCTGGAAAATTTCAGGCATCTCCCTGGAGGCCCATGGTGGGCTATTGCCATTGCTCTGTCACTAATTGGAAAACTGTAATAAGAAAGTCAACATTGCTGATTCCATAATAACCGGAATAATAGAGCAGCCCGCTTTGTACTCCCTGTTGACTCTTCATTTACTAACACTTGCCAGGCTTGGGAGGATGAATGATGGGGGCTATTGTAAGCCTTTGATGTCACTGCATTTTTCATTATATTAAAACAATAACATCTGCATTGGGGGAAATCATTCCATCCAGGGAACCTTTGGACTCCTATAGGTTGGGATGGAGGCTCTGCAGATTTGAATGCCTCTCTTTGGGGACATAAAGACATCCAGCTTTCTTTGCCCACAACTGAACCATTAAGCCACAGTGGGAAGAGAAGGCTGCATGACCACAGGTGCCTTGGTGAGGCTGTCACCTCTTCCTCCCTTTTGTTCCAAACCATTTCACATCTGGCGTATTCAGTGTCTTAGGAGGAGATTGCTGGGAGGCAGAGGAGGCCAGAAGGGATCCATGGAGGGAGGCGTTGAAGTGGTAGATGGTGTGGAGTCCAGCTCTGTCACTGCCTCAGGAAGTGCCTCCTGGTCACAAGGTGCAGAGAGCCCTGCAGCTGTAGCCTGCCTGCTGCACCTGGGGAAGAACCCAGCCACCCAGCACCATGTCACTGAAGAAACCACAGAAAAGGAAAGAGATGCAGTGTATTCCCAACCCTAGTTTGTGGTTCAGTGGTAAAATTCTCACTTTTAGTGGGAGCCCCAGGTTCGATTCCCAGCCAATGCACCCCTCAGGCACAGCAACCACCTGTCTGTCAGTGAAGGCTTGTGTGTTGCTATGATGCTGAACAGGTTTCAGCAGAGGTTCCAGACTAAGACAGACTAGGAGTAAAGGCCTGGCAATCTACTTCTGAAAATCAGCCAATGAAAACCCTATGGATTACAAGGGTCCAATCCACAACCAATCCTGAAGATGGCACAGAGCTAGGCAGCATTCCATCCAGTTGTGTATGGGGTCACCATAAGTCCATCCCAGCTCTAAGGTAACTAACCAGAAGTTGCCCTTATTAGTCCAATGACAGCACGGGGACTCAAGGAACCCTAATGCAGAATCCATTGATTTCCAAAGGGATGTCTCCCCAGAATTTCTTCTATGTCTCTGCTTTTATTGCTGATTTCTGTAGAGTTAGCGAGGCATGGGAATGGGACAGGGGCATGCAAAATACTGTGTCAGGATGTTTACTTTAGTCCAGTCACACAGTGTTCCTTTTTCTTTCATTAATTGCACAAAGGTATTAGAACATTCTGGAGCTATTAAAATAGTGGACATGAAAGGAAATATGATAGAGTCATATGCTTTCAAAGGTATCAGATTTAACACGCTCAGGAAAGGCATTAGGGCATTTTTAATGAGAAGTCAGCTTTCAGTAATTTTGTAAGTATAATGATTATCTTCATTCCAAAAAGCACTTGAATAACTTTGCCACCACGGTGACACACACAGTTAGCAGAGGTATTTATTACTAAGAAAACAGTTCACATAGGCCATGAAGGTAATTTTTACATAACGGTGGCAGAGTTGCTAACTGGCAGAGCTGTCTAAGGCTTTACAGAAAAAAAATGCATTTTTTAAAATGGGTTTCTAGTATGGGATAAAATTACAGGTGCATTTACAGGTGTTGCAAAGGAGGATGATTCTGACAACTGAAAAGTAAATTTTCACAGCACAGGATACAACAGTTGATACCACTCCCCTTTACCTGGAATAAGTACTGGACAAAGAACAATACTTGAGCTTCAGAGAGAGTTCAGGTCCAGGAATAAGCCCGGGGCCACTTGGTAAGTTGTGAGTTGGCCTCCAAACCAGAGAGAGAGGAGATGCTAAAGGATGGAGTGTGTACAAGTGGAAGAGGATGCTGGATGTGTCCGGTGGCCTTTGGCGTTGTCCTTCATTTGCCCTAATTCTCAATGCCATCCCATCTTGTCAAATTTTATGGGGCTTGTGATGGTTAAGATTGTGTGTCAACTTGGCTGGGCCATGATTCTCCGTGTTTTAATGTAATCACTCCCATGATTGAATATACTGTGAGTAGCCAATCAGATGAAAGGGAGTCTCCTTGGGGGTGTGGCCCACATCTGTATATAAGCAGATGTTCTGGCTTTTTGCTGTCTCTGGATCCTGCAGCTGCTTCCTGTCGTCTCATCTCCCGTTCTTGGGACTTGAGCTGTCAGCTTATCTGCTGAACCTGGGACTCGTCGAACTGCACAGCCTGTGAGTGGGAGCTCTGCTCTCCGACCTTCCGATCTTGGGCTTGCCAGCTTCTGCAGCTGTGTGATTTGGGAGAGGCCTCTACTCTGATCCGTGGACTTGGGACGTTCTAGCCTCTACGATTGCGTGAGCTGTTTCCTTGATACAATCTCTGTCTATATGTATATTTATACACTTTACTGGTTTTGCTTCTCTAGAGAACTCAACCTAAGACAGGGCTGTATAAAATTTTTAGGAAGATGTTTTTCCAAACGTTTGACAGTTTTTTCCCACATCATAACAATCCAAAATCAAACCAGATCTGTTCACCTTTATTTCAACTCATGGCAACCGCATGTGTTACAGAGTAGAACTTCTCCACAAGGTTTTCTTGGCTGTACTGTCTTTTTATGCCAAAAAAAAAAAAACAGAACTGTGCATTACACTTTTTTTGCCAACTGCGCCTTCCCCCGAAGTATTTTGGTATGTTTGACATAGTGCACTTACAAAAATAACCTCCTTGGGATAGGGCATAATTGGCAAAAAAAGGTATAGCATGCACATTATTTGCATAAAAATGCGGTAATCTTTATGGAAGCAGATTTCCAGGCCTTTCTTCCATGGTGCTATTGGGTGAGTTCAAACTGACAACCATTAGGTTAGTAGTTGAGCACAAAACATTTGCACACCCAGGGACCTACCATAACAATAGCTAAGGCTTATTAGAGCAGTTTCTCAAGCTTTAACAGAATACAGATCACCTGCAGTTCTTGTTAAAATGCAGATTCTGATTTGGTAGGTCTGGGGTGGGACCTGAGACTCGCATTTGTAGCAAGCTCCTAGGTGATTTTGATGCTCCTTCTCCATGGACTGTGCTTTGAGGAACAGAGTTGCACAGTGTTACTCTATGCTAGGCTCTGTTACAGGTGCTTTATGTGTATTTATTGTTTACTCATCACAACAAACCTCTTATGTTGTTGTTGTTGTTGTTAGGTGTTGTCAAGTTGGTTCCAACTCATAGTAACCCTGTATACAACAGAACGAAACACTGCCTGGTCCTGCACCATCCTCACAGTCATTGCTATGTTTCAGCCCATTGTTGCAGCCACTGTGTCAATCCATCTTATTGAGGGTCTTCCTGTTTTTTGCTGACCTTCTTCTTTACCAAGCATGATGTCCTTCTCCAGGGACTGATCCCTCCTGAGACCATGTTGAAAGCACATGAGACAAAGTCTGTACCGTAAGGAGCATTCTGTCTGTACTTCTTCCAAAACAGATTTGTTCTGTCTTCTGGCAGTCCGTGGTATATTCAATATTCTTCACCAACACCATAATTCAAAGATGTCGATTCTTCTTTGGTCTTCCTTATTCATTGTTCAGCTTTCACACGCATATGAGGAAATTGAAAATACCATGGCTTGGGTCAGGTGCACCTTAGTCGTCGAAGTGACATCTTTGCTTTTTGACAGTTTAAATAGGTCTTTTGCAGCAGATTTGCCCAATGCAATATATTATTTCATTTCTTGACTGCTGCTTCCATGGGTTTGACTGTGGATCCAAGTAAAATGAAATTCTTGACAACTTCAATCTTTTCTCTGTTTATCATGATGTTGCTCATTGGTCCAGTTGTGAGGATTTTTGTTTTCTTTATGTTGTGATGTAATCCATACTGAAAGCTGTGGTCTTTGAACTTCATCAGTAGATGCTTCAAGTCCTCTTCACTTTCAGTAAGCAAAGTTGTGTCATCTGCATATCGCAGGTTGTTAATGAGTCTTTCTCCAATCTTGGTGCCCCGCTCTTCTTCATATAGTCCAGCTTCTTGGATTATTTGCTTAGCATACAGATTGAATAAGTATGGTGAAAGGATACAACCCTGACGCACACCTTTCCTGACTTTAAACCACGCAGTATCCCCTTGTTCTGTTCGAATGACTGCCTCTTGATCTACGTACAGTTTCCTCATGAGCACAAGTAAGTGTCCTGGAATTCCCATTCTTCACAATGTTATCCATAATTTGTTACGATCCACATAGTCGAATGCCTTTACATAGGCAATAAAACATAGATAAACATCTTTCTGGTATTCTCTGCTTTCAGCCAAGATCTATCTGACATTAGCAATGATATCCCTCACTCCATGTCTTCTTCTAAATCTGGCTTGAACTTCTGGCACTTCCCTGTCAATGAACTGCTGCAATTGCTTTTGGATGATCTTCAGCAAAATTTTACTTGACTGTGATATTAATGACCTTGTTCAATAATTTCCACATTGTTGGATTACATTTCTTTGGAATGGGCACAAATATGGATTTCTTCCAGTATGTTGGCCAGGTGTCTATCTTCCATATTTCTTGGCATAGATGAGTGAGCACCTCCAGCACTGCATCCATTTGATAAATTATCTCAGTTGGTACTCCGTCAATTCCTAGAGCCTTCTTTTTTGTCAATGCCTTCAGTGCAGCTTGGACTTCTGCCTTCACTACTATCGGTTCTTGATCATATGCTACCTCTTGAAAAGGTTGAACGTTCACCGATTCTTTATGGTACAGTAATTCTATCTATTCTTCCATTTTCCTTTTATGCTTCCTGTGTTGTTCAATATTTTCCCCGTACAATCCTTCAATATTGCAACTCGAGGCTTGAAGTTTTTCTTCAGTTCTTTCAGCTTTAGAAATGCCAAGCGTGTTCTTCCCTTTTGGTTTTCTAACTCCAGTTAACCATAGTACAACAAACTGACAGACACATGGGGTTTATGTATATTTATTGTTTACTCATCACTACAAACCTCTTAGGTAGGTACAATTATTTTTCCTATCTTACAGAGAGAGAAACATAAGCACGGGGAGGTTAGGTATCTTGCCTAAGGTGCAGAGCCAGTGAAATAGAAGAACTTTCTTGGATACTAACTGAAATGATAACCCTGACCGTAAAAATCAGCACCAAGCTGATTCCTGTGAGGCAGAGGTCAAATATACCCCTGTTCTACAACTTCACCCTTTCTGACACCAGCAGCTCCCCCTACAACACTCTTTCTTTATTGTGTTTGATAATTCATTGGAACAGTCACAGAAAAGTCACAAAAACACCATCACTGTAACAACAACTTTAATAACAGAGAAGGGTATAAACAAAGGCTATAAACAAAAACAAAATATTCATCGGTTCAAGAGGGGTCCCAGCATGTGGCCTCAACCTCTCAAGGGGACCAGCTTACCCTTCCTGAAAACTAATGTTAATTCTCACCAATCAGAGCACTTTCCAACAAGAAACTCAATGACGTCACTTGGTGGGCTCCACTGTTGTCCACTCCTCTCAGCTGACTCCAGTCTCCTCCTAGGCAGCTCTCTAATGGTCCCTGCTCTGTGGGTGGCCCTCTACTCCAGGGTGCCTGAGATTTCAGAGTGTTACAGCTCTCAGCCTGGGCTCAGCCTTTATACTCTGCCGCCACCATCCTGGTCTGCTCATCGTCTCCATCTCTTCGGGTACCTCGTTGTCTCTGCCTCTTCTGGTACAGCTGCCTCCATTGCTGGCTGCCATTACATGTTTACCTCATCTGAGAGGGTCTCAGCACAGGGCCCCATGTCTGAAGGATGGTCTCCTCTCCTGGCTGTCATTGATTGAGAGGCCCCTTGTTCTAGAGTTTTTATCAGTCACCAGGCAGGGATCCCAGCCAATCTATGTGAAGGTCAACTAGGGGGGATGTGCAGCCCACCTGGGTAAAGGTTGGGCCCCAGCCAATTTGTGTAAAGGTCAGACTGGGCGGAGCTCCTCAGCCAATTACATGTTTTTAATAATAGTGTTTTAAATATTCAGTTCTTATTTAGATTATCCACAGTTCTTTTGATTACTTTTCTCTTTTGTATCTCAGCAATTTCCCTCCTGTGATAATTTTTCTTCTTTCTAAAATATGACCTCTTGATTTTCCATTAGATCATATATTTTTATATGTATATCGGTGTAAAGGTCAGCTTGGGCAAGGACTCCCCAGCCAATCCATGTGAAGGTCAGTTACTGAGCAGGGCTTAGGAACCAGGATCAGAAGCTGTTTTAGTAAGGTGATTCCACACCAAGCAGCCAGTAAGGAATAGAGCCAGGATTTGACTACAGGCAGTTGGTGCCAAAGTCTGGGTCTCTTTGAGAGCTGACTTTAAAAATCAGGTTTAATTCTTACATTCCTGTACTCCCCTATGAAGCCACACGTATAGGCTCATTTTTCTGGTTGTAGATAGTTCTTCAACACGTTTATTTAGCGACGTTTATCAAGCAATTACTTTGAGCCAGCCTCTGTGCTAAGCTCTAAGTTGGTAGGGAGCAGTCCTGGCCTAAAGGAGCTCATGGTCTGGGGTGGGCAGGCAGGGGAGAGGAAGACAAGAAAACCACCAGCTCTAATGCAGGGCGACACAACCTGGTATCATGATAGACGTGGGATATACTCACAGTTCCAACACAGACGTAGTCAGGCTATTCTTTTCTTCTTCCTTAGGTGGAAAGGAAGGGAAGAAAAAGGAAACTCAAGATTTTTTTCAAATGCCTACTACATGTTAGGCCTTGTATGTATATCACCTCATTTAACCCTCACAAGAACCTGAAATACAGGTAAGATTATCCCCACTTTAAAACTATGTCAGAGCCTGTCCAAGTTCACAGAGCTAGCCAAATGGGAGCTGGAATTTGAACTCATGTCTGACTCCAAAGCTGGTATTTTCCATACATCATTGCTCCAGTTACCTATTGATGTACTGGTTTCCTAGGGCTGCTGTAACAAAGTCCCACAGAATGGGTGACTTAAAACAACACAAATGTATTGTCTCGTGGTTATGGAGACCAGAAGTCCAAATACAACGTGTCAGCACAGCCACATTCTCTCTGAAGGTTCTAGGGGAAGATTCTTTCTTGTCTCTCTCAGTTTCTGGTAGCCTCAGGCATTCCTTGGCTTGTGGTTGCATCACAATCTGTACCTCCACCTGGCCATCTTTCCTCTGTGTCTATCTCTCTGTGTCTTTTCTCCTCTTTCATAAGGACACCACTCATGTTGGATTAGGGACCACCCTACTCCAATATGATCTCATGCTAACTTAACTGATAACATCTTCAAAGACCCTATTTCCAAACAAGGTCACATTCACTGGTACCAGAGGTTACGACTTCAACATATCTTTTTGGGGAACACAATTCAATCTGTAACACTACTCCAAAACTTAGGGGCATAAAACCAACCATTTTATTAGGATTTTATGGGTCAGGGCACAGTGGGAAACGTTCTCTCCCCCACGGTATCTGGGGTCTCAGCTGGGATGACTCCATTGGCTGGGGAGACTTGAATGGTGGAGGATAAAGGATTCACTTCTAAGGTGGCTTCTTCACTCACAGGTCTGGGGCCTGGATTGGAAAGGCTTAAAGACACATTCAGCTGGGACTATCATTGGAGTACCTACATGTGGTGTCTCCAGTCTTAGGATAGCCACCTTACATGGTGGCTCAGGACTCCAAGAGTGATTGTTCCCACAAACAAGGTGGAAACTTCATGACATTTACTGACCTAACATTGAAAGTTACATAGTATGACTCACTCTATTAGTCCATAGCCTTACTATATATATCCATAGACCCGCTTCTCAATGGAAGATCTGTCAAAGAACTTATGGCCATATTTTAAAACCACCACAATCACTTTCACCCATAGTAACTACCCCCATATGTAGCCTTGTAACCTGACCCTACTAATGCCAGTAAATTTCCCTTAGTCCTTAAACTAGCCCAAGTCAGATTTGGCCTGCCCCAGCTGTGACCGCTAATTGACCTCAACAGATGACACAGCAACAGGAGAAACGAATCAGAAGGAAAATCATCACTCGGACCCTATTCTGAAGCAAGAGGTCCAACAAGAACCACGTCACCTCCTGTTTCCTGGCCACCTTCTAGAATTTTCCCTTCCCCGGTATGCCTTCGTGGCCACCATCTTGCTGCCCAAATCACATATAAGCCCTGCTTCCCCATAGCTCAGGGAATCGGATTTGAGGAACTTCCTCATGGCTCCTTGCTCTGCGCATTGCAATAAAGTTACTTTCTCTTTCTCAAAGACCGGTGTCCAGATGAGTGTGAGTGCGCCGGATGAGGACCCACCTTCTAGGATTCGGTAACAGCCTTTACCTCTTGGAATTACACAGAAACCTTTTAATAACTCAGCCCATAATGACATAAAATGGTACTCCATCCAACAGGGTGAGTTACTGAGCAACTGGAAGATCTCTCTGTGGTGACCCCACCTCACGTCCACCCCTGTGGTAGCTCTGAGGACTGAGTCTACAACTGCTCTGACACCGGATTCTCCTCCACCAGCACCCATTGTTGCCAAATGCTAACGAGGAGAATATCACCAATTAACAGAAACAGCGTCCCACCTACCCACATCTTCCTTGGACCCGCCTCCTCACCACAGGCAGCAGCTTCTCCTAGATCAGGGTACACAGGAAGTACCCCCAAGAAGGCCATGATTTTCAGGATACTCTTTCAGTGAGGTCCCTTGGCCTCCAATAAAGGAGCTCACTCTACTTGTATTTAGGTTAGGTTAGGTGTCCATCCACACTCCTTGGAACTTCATGTCACAAACCCTATAGCTTTTAAAGCCTGACAAGAGCCAGAGGCAGCCATTCACATTCAATATGGCTGACAGATGAGGACATAGATAATAAGTGATGTAGAGTTGACTAGGCAGGAAGCCATTTAATCAATTTGAGCACTCATACAGCACTCAGTCAGAGACAATCAGTGGTGAGAAATGCCTCCTCTGCTCATTCTTAAAAATTTGTTGCTCTTCCTTCCACTCAGTGTGGATTTGTATTTCTTAGCTTAAGAACCTTGGTTCTAATATCTAGGGATTCCAACAAAACAGGGTCTTTCCTTCTTTCTTTCTGCCTTCAACAGTATTTACTTGATGGTCTAGGCACCAGGGAAACATCAGTAATCAAAACAGGCTAAAATCACTGCCCAGCTTTCATACTGGTTGAGAAAAGACAGATTCTGACCAATAAGCATAATAAACAGGAAAATTACATAATGTATTAAAATGTGTTAAATGCTGTAGGAAAAATAGATCTGGGTATGATGATCAGGGAGTCCCTGGGTGATGCAAATGGTTAATGTGCTTGGCTGCTAACCAAAAGGTTGGAGGTTCAAGTCCACCCAGAGGCAACTTGGAAGAAACACCTGGCAATCTACTTCTGAAAAATCAGCCACTGAAAACCCTATGGAGCACAGTTCTACTCTGACGCACACAAGGTCACCAAGAGTCGGACTCGACTCAATGGTAGCTAGTTTAAGAGGATCAGAAGTGCTGATGGGATGTTGCAGTTTCAAATTGAGATGTGAGGGAGGACGTTACTGAGAAGGTGTTTGAGCAAAGACATGAAAGAGCAAGGGAGTTATCCATGTGGGTATTTAATAAAAAAGCATTCCAGGCAGAGAGAACAGCCACCTGGGTCAAAGAGTTGTGTAGAGGGCTGGGAATCCCTGGCAAGACTGTGGAACACCAAGGAGGCCAATGTCACTGGGGGTAAATTGAGTAAGAAGAGTAGTTGATGAGGTCACAGAGGTATGGAAGGGCCCAATTATGGATTTTGACTTTTACTTTGGATGAAATTGTGGGAGAAGTAATTGTAGAGTTTTTAGCAGAGGAGTGTCATAATCTAAGTTTCCAAAGGATAATTGTGGCTGCTAAATTGAAAAGAAACTACAGAAGAACAAGGGTGGAACCAAGGAGACTACTTAAGGGGCTATTGCAGTAATGCAGAAGAGAGATGATGGAGGACAAGACCCGGGTGGTATCAGTGCAGGCGCTGAGATGTGGTCAGACTCTGGAAACGTTTTGAAGATATAGTGAACAGAGCCTACTGCAGATTGGACAGGGAGTGCATGAGAAAGAGTTGCAAAGAAGATGACTCCAAAATTTTGGACCTTAGCATCTAAAAGCATGGAGTTGTGGTTAACCAAGATGGGGAAGATTGTGGGTAGAGCATAACTGAGGAGATAAGATGAGGAGTTGAGTTTAGGTGTATTGAGTTAAAGATAACCACTAGATATCCAAGTGGAGATGTCAAGTAGGCAGTCAGATGTTGTTATTGTTGTTAGGTGCCGTTGAGTCAGTTCTGACTCACAGCAACCCTACAGAACAAAACACTGCTTGGTCCTGTGCCACACTCACAATCATTGTTATGCTTGAGCCTATTATTGCAGCCACTGTGTCAATTCATCTCATTAAGGGTCTTTCTCTTTTTCGCTGTCCCTCTACTTTACCAAGCCTGATGTCCTTCTCCAGGAACTGATCCCTCCTGAGATGTCCAAAATATATAAGATGTAGTCTCACCATCCTTACTTCTAAGTAACACTCTGGTTTTACTTCTTCCAAGACAGATTTATTCGTTCTTTTGGCAGTCCATGGTATAGTCAATATTCTTCACCAACCCCAAAATTCAAAGGTGTCAATTCTTCTTCGGTCTTCCTTATTCATTGTCTAGCCTTCACATGCACATGTTTGGTGTTCCATGAGAACCTCTAATTTCTGGGGAGCTGCAATGTGAAGATCATAAAGCCCTTTGGAGTTTAATAGTCCCCTCATGCTTCTGAGGGTATGACTTTCAGCATAAGATATATGCCACAACTCCTTGTAGAGATACTCAATGGATATCATTACAGACTGGAAAGTAAGTAGAGTTGATTCTCATTATTTGTGATAGGTATGTTCGATAAAGTCACCACAAACACTAAACTAGCAAATACTGAACCATTGTTCCTAAAGGAAATACACAGTTATGTTCCTGCAAGCCTCTGGTCACAACATTTTCATCAACCAGTCAATACATAACCATGTTTTATGTATGTTTCTGTTTAAAGACAGATTAATCAATATATATTTCTTAGAAATAATGAACTGTATGCAGAATTCCTTTATATAAAGCACTAGCCAAGGAGGATTTAACATTTTCCTGACCCTTGGTAGGATGACCATAAATTTCTTTGGTTTTCAACCTCACAGCAATGCTGTCCACTATGCTTTTTTAATAGGTTGTCATCATCTGCCTTCATAAATTTAGCCACTTTTCTATAGCTTTATCATGAACTACAAATGTTACTTTAGCACTTTCTAGAAAGGTTTCATGTACAGATAAGCAAATTTCCTTTTCCTATTTCTGGATGTACTGTATTGTTGAATGATTAACATTGAACTCACAGCCAATAGCACTATAACGTATGACTGAAGGAAGCTTATCTAACACACGTGCTTTCTCTATAAGGTGCTGAGGAACACCAGACAGCAGTTCAACACTACACTTAGGACCCATTTTAAAGAGCAAAATCACCAACAAAAAGCACAAAAGTGCAAAAAACAGAGCACTAAAAAGACTGCAGAAAGGACACCTGTTTACAGTGTAAGAGCTGAAGCAAGAAGGCAGCTGGGAACACGTGAGTTGGGTGACGCAAATTTTTCACTGCTCTATGCATGTTCTCTAATGACTGTGGAAGCATCGCAAGTGGTGTCTTTGGGGTTATAAATAAATTTCAATGAGTAGGCGAATTCACAAATACAGGATGGGAGAATAATGAAGAGTGACTGCAACTAGCTGGGACATAGGTCGTGCTGCCCCTTTAACTGTGCTCCCTACCTTAGCATGGTGTTGTAATTAAGAGCATGGACTCCATCATTTACTAGCTGCATGACCTATGGGCACATTACTTAATCTCGCTTAGTGTTTTCGTGTGCGAGGAGGGAATAATAATAACACCTATCTCATGGGGTTGTTGTAAGGAATAAATGAATCAGTATAATTAAAGGGCTTGGACTCGTGCCTGGCACATAGTAATCACTTATGTTGCTGTTGTTGGGTGCCATTGAGTTGATTCCAATTCATAATAACCCAACGTGACAGAGCAGAATTGCCTCATAGGGTTTCCTAGGCTGTAATCTTTACAGGAACAGGTCACCAGATCTTTCTCCTGCACAGCCACTGGGTGGACTCGAACCACCAACATTTTGGTTAGCAGCCGAGTGCTTAACAATTGTGCCACCAGGTCTTCTTAAGCACTAGATAAGTATCAGCTATTAATATTATTAATGTCTTGTTAATGTTATCATTAGTCTATTTTTTCCATTCATCAGTGAATATATGTTTTTACTAGACAGATAAATCTGAGTACACATTCCCTTATGAAGGATTTTCCCTGACTGGAAAAAATATTTTTGAGTGAAATAAGGATTATTTCACCTGTGACTTTTAAGTAAAAATGTTTTAAATATATTTTTTCTAGTCCTGAAAGTTTGGTGGGCATTCTGCTGCGATCATTCAGCTGACAATGCCTCCTCAAAGCCTCACTGTAAGGTACTGTGCTGCCACCATCAGCAGGCACACATCTGACCTTGGCGCTCTAGGGTTCAGGAAACCAATAAAGTGGCCGTTATTCTTGGCTCTTGACACCATCATTTTAAAAGGTCCACAATCCTGTAGAACATATTGAGATGTCCCAACCATTTGAGGCAGAGACTTAATTTTTAACTTCTGATTGGACTTGGTGTTCCATTTTGTTGAATGATACGTGGACATAAGAGTTGTAGGGAAACAATAGTTTAGCTGAATTAGTAAAGAATGTCTGTCTTGCACATTGCGCTCTTTTGAAGGACTATCTATATGGGATCAAACTGACAGCAGCAACTGGAGAGGTTAGAGAAGAAATTCAGGGACAGTGAGTGCATGTTAATGAGGAGTAACTCAGAAAAGGAGGGTGAGAATGGTTGCACAACTTGAAGAACATAATCAATGTCACTTAATTGTACATGTAGAAATTGTTGAGTTGGTGTATGTTTTGCCATGTACATTTTCAACAGTAGCAAAAATAAATAAAATAAATAATTAAAAAACAAAAAACAGTTGTAGGGAAGTTCAAGGGACAACCAAATGGGGCATTGGCATTTTTCAAGTAACATTTGGTCCACTGGTCTTTCCAAACATTTGCCTCCAAACCATCTTACATACTCAGGAAGAATTCCCAGAGCTAAGCAGTGCTCACAAACACCTTGTCTTTGTGAACATCAAGCTTCCCTTGCTAGCCCTCCAGCTGCTCTACCAGGTGCTAGGGACCCATCCCACTGCATTGAAAGCATGGAGCACTGGCAGTCTGATCTAATCAGTGCTGAGAAGTTTGGGCAAGCAATCAAACCTGCATCCTTGGTAACACTCAGCTCCCCGAGCTTTTGTCTCTCGCCCAAATGTGAGACTGCTCTAAGGGTTAAAGTAAAAAAGGAAGAAAATAAATTCACCCTTATTTCATCCCTGGAAGGTCTCAGACAGCTCTGTTGATTTTTTTTTTTTTTTTAAGTCAGGTTTATTGAGGACACATGTACACAGTAACACCTTTTTTTAAGATGCACAGCTCTCTAAGCTTTGACAAAGTTCATAGTCCCACACAACCACAGCTGTAGTTTTTATTCCAAAGATTCAGAAATTTTGCTCCAGGAGTCCTTGAGGAGATGACAGGAATCCACTTGTTGTTATTGTTAGGTTCCGACTCATAGCAACCCTATAAACACTGCCTGGTCCTGCGCCATCCTCACAATCATTGTTATGCTTAAGCCCATTGTTGCAGCCACTGTGTGAATCCATCTCGCTGACAGTCTTCCTCTTTTTCGTCGACCCTCTACTTTACCAAGCAAGATGTCCTTCTCCAGGGACTGATCCCTCCCGATAACATGTCCAAAGAATGTGAGACATAGTCTTCCCATCCTTGCTTCTAAGGAGCATTCTTGTACTTCTTCCAAGACAGATTAGTTCATTCTTTTGGCAGTCCATGGTACATTCAATATTCTTCACCAACACCACAATTCAAAGGCATCAATTCTTCTTTGGTCTTCTTTATTCATCGTCCAGCTTTTGCATGCATATGAGGCGACTGAAAACACCATGGCTTGGGTCAGGTGCACCTTAGTCTTCAAGGTGACATCTTTGCTTTTCAGCACTTTAAAGCGGTCTTTTGCAGCAGATTTGTCCAATGCAATGCATCTTTTGCTTTCTTGACTGCAGCTTCCATGGGTGTTGATTGTGGATCCAAGTAAAATGAGGAATCCTCTTAGGACCACAAAACCACTTTTCAACACTTACAAATAAAGAGCATGTAAGTCCTAGTGTTCTACCAGACTGTGAGAGACTGAACTGGCACCTTTCAACTCAGCAGAGTTGTTTATACATATTCACACACTACGGACATTTTACAAAGTGCAAGTCGGACTAACCACGTGAAGAGCTCCCACCAGGAGGCATGTCAGTGACTACCTAGATGCTCTTTCCTAACATAGGCCAATTCTGCCTCTAAGTAACAGTGTCATTAAAAAAGAGAGAAATAAGAAAAAACAGCTTAGGAAATAGTTTTGTGAAAGTTAATGTAAAATTCATTCCTTCAAATGTTTATTGAGCGTCTACTACATACATACCAGGTAGTATGAGGAATTCAAAGGAGCCCTGGTGGCACAGTGGTTAAGCACTTGGCTACTAACCCAAAAGCTGATGATTCAAACCCACTGGCTGCACCACAGGAGAAAGATGTGGCAGTCTGCTTCCGTAAAGATTACAGCCTTGGAAACCCTATGAAGCAGTTCTACTCTATCCTATAGGGTCACTATGAGTCATAATCACCTCGACAGCAATGGGTTATGAGGGATTCAAGGAAGAATAAGTCATGGTCCAGCCCTCCAAGGGCTTCCAGCATAAAAATAGTAAGAATTGCACATCACCTTTTAGTTTACAGAGTTCAGTGGACAGTCATGGTGTTCCTGGCCGCATACTCATGATGCCCTGAATGGTGGGGGATGGAAACTCTGAGGACTCCAGCAATGAGGCAACCATAAAGGAAGCTAAAGTTTTCACAAATGTAAAGAATGAGTGAAAAATCCCTCTGCTCCATGAATACCTCCACTCGCTTCTTGAACCTGCCCAGTTACCTCGATTTGTTAGTATTTACCTCCCACCTCCAGGAATTTTTTAGGTTTTAAGAAAGAATGTAGAGCTAGTGTCTTCTGTGTCATCTACAGCAAGATTTGGCATATCTGCCTCCTGGTCCTCATGGCCAAGAGAGGAGCAAAGCCAAACCAAAACGGAATGCTGGCCTAGAAGACATTCATCATGGAGGAGGGACCACCACAGGAGTGCCCTGGTTAAGGGCAGTGTTGGCTGATGAGGGCTTGGTGGTCAGTATTGCTGCTTCCCAAATATTCCCTCCTGTATACTTTAAGACATGTGGTAGGTGTGTCCTTGCTGGCTCCCTGTGGTTGGTGAAGCCACATGACCAGTTTTGGCCAATGAGTTATAAGCAGGAGAGATGCGTGTCAGTCACTCCTAGGTGGAGTATGTCATTGTCAGAGCAAGACCCTAGAGCTGTGCTGCCCAATATGGCAGCCACAGGTGGCTACTGAGCACTTGAACGGTGGTTAGTCCAAACAGAGATGTGCTGTAAGTATAAAATACACACTGGATCTCAAAGACTTGGTACCAAAAAAAAAAAGTATATATATCTCATTAATATTTTTATATTGATTACATGTTGAAATGATAATACTGAGTTAAATTAAATACATGATTAAAATTAATTGTACCTGTTTCAGGTTACTTTTTAAATGTGGCTACTAGAAAATGTGGCTTGCATTATATTTCTATTGGACAGTGCTGCCCTAAAGCTTTTTCCTGTCTGCTACAGAGACTGGGAATGTGCCAAGTAAGGTCAGCTCTGACGGCTGGAGTCCTGGGGTGAGGGTCACAATGAGGTGGAGAGAGCACCGCAGCTACCGTCAAAGGACATGCAACATAAGCAGGAGATAAGCCTTTTATTAGTCTGTGCAACTGAGAGTTGAGGTTTGTTTATTACTGCAGCATAACCCAGTCTATTCTAACTAATACAAGAAGGAGGAAGTCACTAGAAGCCAGTCTCGGTGGAGATGGGGCAACACATAGAGTAGGAAAGGGACACAAAGGAGTAGATATTCCCTCTGGCATTATCTTGCCTATGAGCATTCCTGTGTGCACATATGCATACACACACACACACACACACACACACACACACACACACACACACACACACACACACCCATCTGTTTGTTTCCAATGGAGAAGGAACCAGGATATAAAATGCTCTTCTTCCTTCAGTGACACTTCAGGCCCCAGCGTCAGTCGAGGCTGCACAGAACTCATGAAGCACTTGACTTGCATGGACACTAGATGCTGGAGCTTTTAGCTTAGTTTATATCTTCCACTCCCACCACCTGCCTGTCAGTTTGTCATACTATGTGGCTTGCATGTTGCTGTGATGCTGGAAGCTATGCCAATGGTATTTCAAATACCAACAGGGTCTCCCCATGGTAGACAGGTTTCAGTGGAGCTTTCAGACTAAGACAGAGTAGGAAGAAAGGCCTGGTGATCTACTTCCAAAAATTGGCTGGTGAAAACCTTAGGGGTTTACAACAGATTACTGTCCAACTAGTTTGCTTTTGACATGTCATCAAGAGGGATCAATTGCTGAAGGAACACATCATGTTTGGTGAAGTAGAGGGCCAGTGAGGGCACGGGAGACCCTCAGTGAGGTAGATTGGCACAACAGCCACAGTGATAGCCTTGGACATGCCTGTGATTGTGAGGATGATGCAGGACTGGACAACGTTTGGTTCTGTTGGTTGCCATGAGTCAGGGCCAACTCCACAGCAGCTAGCAACTCAGGCTGATGTGTTTTCACCCAATTGCTGCCCATGGAGCCACTTCAGCTGTTTCACTTTAGGGTTGACAGCCACCATGATAACTTATTCAGTCTGCATCCTTGATTCATTCAGGACTCATGGTGATAGTGTAGAGAAAAATCATCTTGGGAATGAACAACTGAAGGGAATTCTGCAAAAAAGACACAACACAGGAGTGGACTTAGCCATTTGGTCTTTAATAAACATTGGGACAAGGGGATAATAAAGTCCAATTGTAAAGGAGGTGTGAGGGGTGTTTCTGAGGACAGGCTTGCCAAGGATCAGAAATCCAGACTCTTCATGACTTCACCACCTCCCTTGTTCCCAGTTTCAATTAGAGATTTTTTTTTTTTTTTTACTGTAAATAATGAAATAATTAACAGTGGTTTAAATAAGAATTTATTATTCTCACCTAACAAGAAGTTCAAGGGTAGTTAGTGCAGGGCTTGTATAGAAATTCAACAATGCCATTAAGGACCCGTGCCCCACCCATCTTTCCATCCACCCCCGAAAGCAGATTGACATGTTGCTTAATGGCTGTAAGATGGCTGCTTTAGCTCCAGGCATCATGTCCACATTTAAGACAAGAAAAAGAGGGAAAGGGTAGAAACTATTTTCAGGCCCAACCCTGTGGTAGAAAAAGTGGGGTAGATGCCATGGGCCTCACACTTGTGGAAGGGGCCTACTTTCAGGGGAGGGGTGTGAGGGAGATGCTCCTTACATTTCTCCTGAATCCAATCCAGGGATCTTAACTCAGGGTTTCATCAGCTGGGAAGATGGGGCATATTTTTTAAATTTTTTTGCCCAGAGGGTCTCCTTTTTGCAATATGCACACAAGCATTGTTCATGCCAGTGGCAGTGAGCCTGGTAGCCTTGGTTGAAGGGCCTCTGCTTCACACTCTTTCTGGAATGCCCCTATCCAGCTGTAAAGGACACATTTTTCTTCTAAATTTTATTTATTTTATTATTGTGGGAGTATATCTAGCAAAACGTACACCAATTTAACAGTTTCTACATGTACAGTTTAGTGACATTGATTACATTCTTCGAGTTATGCAACCATTCTCACCTTCCTTTTCTAGTTGTTCCTCTCTCATTAATATAAATTCACTGCCCCCTAAGGTTCTTATCTAATCTTTTGAGTTGCTGTTGTCAATTTGATCCCATATAGATAGTTCTTAAAAGAGCATAATGCTCAAGGCTGGTCTTTTTTACCAGTTAAGCTAAACTGTTGTTCCGTTTTAAGATGACTTCAGTGGATATTTTTGATTTAAGGTTTAAAAATTATCTCAGGGCAGTAGTTTCTGGTGTTTATCCACCCTCCCTGGCTCCAGCAAGCCTGGAGTCCATAAGAATTTTAAATTCTGTTCTACATTTCCCTTCTTTTGATCAGGATTCCTCTATGGAATCTTTGATCAAAACGTACAGTAATGGTAGCCGGGCACCATCCAGTTCTTCTGGTCTCATGGCAAAGGAGGCAGTTGTTCATAGAGGCAGTTAGCCACACATTCCATATCCTCCTCCTATTCCTGACTCTCCTTCTTTCTCTGTTGCTCCATATGAATGTGACCAACTATTGGCCTCTGATGGCCACTTGAAACCTTTTAAGACCCCAAGCACTACGCAACGAACTAGGAGGTAGAACAGAAGCACTGAACATGTTATTAGGCCAAATAATAACTTCCAAACCAAGGAACCAAATCCCATGAGGTGTGTGGTTGTACATAAGCAGCCTCAGCAGCTCCTTTTTTTTGTCGTTGTTATAAATATATCTATTACACAACTTTTGCCAACTCAAAAGTTTTACAGGTCTTATTGACAGTGATTACGGTAATCAACTGTGCAACCAAACCAACCCATTGCTGTCTAGTCAATTCTGACTCATAGTGACCCTAGAGGACAGAGTAGAACTGTCCCATAGAGTTTACAAGGAGCACCTGGTGGATTTGAACTGCTGTCCTTTTGGTTAGCAGCCATAGCTCTTAACCACTACAACACCAGGGTTTAATCTTACCCTTAATCAATGCGATTTTTTTTAAGGACATTTTTATCAGGAAAAATGAGCAGCAGTTTGGAAAACAGTGCCTTAAGGTAAGAGTGGTATCCCCCATCGCTCCCTAGCACCGCTGCTCATCCCACTCCTCATCTCTCCCCAACTCCATCACCACCACCAGCAGCACCATCCAGAAGCACCGCAGGTCCTTACTGTCTTCCTGGAAGCTCACTGACAATTCATCCCCACCAATATCTTAGCACATGATAACAAAGTATTCTGCTTCTGGGCACAACTGCTATTAATAGACCAGTGGTGTCACTAGGGCTGGTGTCACCCAGTGCATTAACTCATGGTGTCCCCCCCACACCCATGGACCTCCTCCTGTACCAGAACATACAGAACCCTTAATGATGTTTAATTGTAGGATAATATGAGATATAGTTGTAAATTGCTTAAATGTAGTATTTCTTAGATTATATGAATACTAACAACAGAATTGTTTTGTAAAATCTTTTTTTTTTTTATTGTACTTTAGAGGAAGGTTTACAAAGCAAATTAGTTTCTCATTAAACAATTAATACACATATTGTTTGGTGACATGGGCTGCCAGCCCCACGACATGTCAACATTCTTCCCTTCTCGACCTTGGGTTCCCCATTACCAGCTTTCCTGTCCTCTCTTGCCTTCTCGTCCTCGCCCCTGGGCTGGTGCACCCATTTAGTCTTGTTTTGTTTTATAGGCCTGTCTGGGAGCCCTGGTGGTGCAGTGGTTAAGAGCTCAGGCTGCTAACTAAAAGGTCAGCAGTTCAAATCTACCAGCCACACCTTGGAAACCCTATGCGGCAGTTCTGCTCTGGCCTGTAACGTCACTATGAGTCGGAATTGACTCAACGGCACATAACAGCAACAACAATCTTTGGCTGAAGGGTGAACCTCAGGAGTGACTTCAGTACTAAGTTAAAAGCATGTCGGGGGCCCATACTCTCGGGGTTTCTCCAGTCTCTATCTGACCAGTAAGTCTGGTCTTTTTGTTTGTGAGTTAGAATTTTGTTCTACATTTTTAAATCTACATTGAATTACAACACAACATTATTAGTAACTGAGTGGAAGCTTTTTTTAATTTTTCTCCTTCTTTTCCTTTACGTACTACTTCATTCTCAAAAAAAATTATTGATATAGGTTCACAAATACTAATTACCACAATACTGTAGCTAAAACACCAGAAAATTTGACAAAATCAGCTACTATACAAACACGGGCTGCAATGAAAACAACGATGCATGCTTGTAGTGCGTACAGATGAAACCACATGATTCGAAGCACCATTTGTAATTGAGTAATAATGACTGTTCTGACCGGAGTGCATCAGAAAGTTCAGAAAGTAAATTAACATAGAGTTTTAGCCTTGTAGGTATACTGATACATGTAAGCTAGGCTTACAAAAAATGTTTTTCTTGTTATAACTAACTACAGGGATATTTTTATTAAAAAAATAATAAATTTCTGCTGAAACACTGCCCCAAAATTTTATAGACAGTCATTTTGGTGTCACCCCTTCTGATAGTGTCAACTAGTGTGGTCCACACCCCCTGAATCTCCTTAGTGATGCCACTATAATAGGCTGCTATGGAAGTATCAAAGGAGCACTGGTTGTGCAGCAGTTAAGTGCTTGGCTGCTAACCAGAAGGTTGGTAGTTCAAACCCACTGGCCACTCCCCTGGAGAAAGATGTGGCAGTCTGCTTCCATAAAGGTTTATAGCCTTGGAAGCCCTACGGAGCTGTTCTACTCTATTCTATAGGCTTGCTATGAGTCAGAATCGACTGTAGGGCAACAGATTTGGTTTTCTGTTTGTTTTTTATGGAAGTACCAAGAAGCCCTGGTGGTGCAATGGTTAAGCACTCAGCTGCTAACGGAAAGGTTAGTGGTTCAAACCCACCTGGCAGCTCCACAGAAGAAAGACCTGGCGATCTGCTCCAATAAAGATTACAACCTAGAAAACCTAAAGGGGCAGTTCTATTCTTATCACACGAGGTCGCTATGAGCCAGAATTAACTCAATGGCACCTAACAACAACGACAACATCGAAGTGTCAGAGTCCCTAGGTGGTGCAAACAGTTAAGGTCCTCAGCTGCTAACTGAAAGATTGGAGGTTCGAATTCACCCAGAGGCATCTCAGAACAAGCATCAGCCATTGAAAACTCTACAGAGCACAATTCTACTCTGATATACATGGGGTCGCCATGAGTTGGAGTCGACCGGACAGCAACAGGTTTTGTTTTATGGAAGTATCAAAAGGCTTTTCCTAGGGTTTGACAGCCATCTGAATTTCTGGTCCTAAAACTAAGAGAGGGCAGCTGTCTTGGGGGCAGCAAGTCTGTCTACCTGTTATACGGTATTCCTGTTGCCATCGAGTCAATTCCGACTCGTAGTGACCCTATAGGACAGAGTAGAACTGCCCCGTAGGGTTTCCAAAGAGCAGCTGGTGGATTTGAAGTACTGATCTTCTGGTTAGCAGCAAAGCTGTTAGCCACTACGCCACCAGGGCTCCGCAAGCCTGTCTGGTTCCCTGAAATCCAACTGCTTGTTCCCAAGGGCAGGTGGGGTTTTCCACCACTCCCAACTCTGGGGAGGGAGGCTGCGCCCATTCGGCAAAGACAACTCTCCCAAGTGGTGTTTCAGGCTGGGTGAATTGCCCTGAAGCAAAAAAGAGCCAGTTCACTTCTCATTAGCTGAAATGTTTTTATTTTTGGAGGGAATTTGTGAACTATAATTATTATTGATCTCTGTGACAGCAATCAGAGAAAGCTTTTGTGTGCCCTCCAAAGAGCAGGGCCAGAAATAGATTGTCTTTCTCAACCAATCCTGGCTTCTTCTTGCTCTAAACTGATTTTATAGCTGACTTGCCATTTAAAGAAAAAAATAAAATGAAGCTCTACATAGTGGACTGGGGTGTGCTAATCCTTTTCCTGCCCGTATTTATGGAACATTCACTGGGGCCTCAGCCATATAGTCTTAGAGAATGTCTTACCGGACTTTCACAGATGGATGTTAGTGGGATATTTATTTACAGAATAAAATTAAATTGGAGCTGCATCTGAATGCCCAGTTTACATAATCAGCTTTCTTCTGAGCTGATGAGCTGTTTTCAGTGGCACTTGGGACCTCTCAGTCGAAGCCACCTCAAAGCAGCAGACACTGAGAATGGAGATTAACAATTTCCAAAAGCTGGGAGTCTTGATAAGAATCTGTGATCCCATCCTAGAGACCTCATGATTTCTCTAGACACTGGCACAGGATCAAAGATTCATGTAAGCATCTTACCATAGCTTGGGATCAAAAGAAAGATGTTCAGTTTGCGTTTGGAAACCATCTCAGTCATGAGTAATTTCCTTGCCCACCCTTGTGTCCGTAAAATCTGTGGCGTTTCTATTTTGTAATTCCTCAGACTCCAAACAACACACGTAATTTCCAACGTGCCACACTACATACTTGGTGAGCCTGGAGAGAGTCTTTCTAATGACGGACTTAATTGTTGTGTTTGTGCACAGCAGGCTGATCTCCAGGAAGAGCAGGTCAAAGGGGAGATGCAGTCAGAGCCTTGGAGAGGGAGGGGGTCAGTATTTCAAGGTGAGCAACACTGGGTCCTTAATAAAGAACTGCTTATCCCTGGGTGGTACAAACTGTTAATGTGCTTGGCTGCTAACCAAAAGGTTGGAGGTTCGAGTTCACTCACGGCGACTCAGAAGAAAGGCCTAGAGATATACTTCCGGAAAATCAGCCATTAAAGACCCTGTGGAGTATAGTTCTACTCTGACACACATGGGGCTGCCAAGCTGGACTCGAGTAAACGGCAACTGTTTCTTGGTGTGTGTGTTTACCTCTTTACCCCAGAAGTGCATTAAACAAATAGTTTTTACTTCCATCCCATCTGATCACCACCAGCTTGGCTCCTGAGAGATGTTGCAACAAGAAACACTTCCTGAAAACTCGCTCTTTAAGCTTGCCTTGTTTAATCTTCCCGACATCCCTAAGGCTTATTGGTTGGGACTCGAACCCAGGTCTCCCAGGCCTCCCGTATGAAAGGTGAGATTTTTACCCCTGAACGACTGGGGTCACCATAAGTTGAAGCTGATTCAAAGGCAGTTGAGTTGACAACAACAACAAACAGCCCTAAGAGATAACAACTGTTATTGTCCCACGGTTTCACAGAGGTTACAGCTGAGTCCTAGGGAAGTTAAGGAATTAGTCCAAAGGCCCCCAGTGAATTCAATGGAATAATCAAGATGTGAACCCTACGTGTCTGACTCCAGAACACAATCGCTTACCTAGTATGTTATACATAGTCTCACAGAGCGCACTGCATAAGCAGTTCTATCTGTAGACCTGAGGTTCCACTTATTAATAGAAGTACAAAGATTCTTAAAATGAGACTTCCATTCCTCGGAGCTCTATTTGCTCACCTTGGCTCTTACATCTGGCAAACACGTAGAATTCTTAAAGGGAAGGCTGACTTAAATTATTCACGCATTCTTTCATTCATTTATTCATTACAAAATCGCTTGTTTCAAAGTCAGCTACATTTAAGATATAATTGAGATAAGATCCCTACTCTTTAGAAAGCAAGCAATGTCCACAATTGGGATCTCTGCAATTCTGGGATTTTGTGACTGCAGCTGGTTGTCTAAATAGACTCTGGCCTTAACAGAGTGGTTGGTATACGTGAAACTTATTTCTAAAATCCACTGAGATCATTAAACCCAGTTGCAGGTGGGTCGGCTCTTACTCATCGTGACCCCCACATGTGTCTATACTCCATAGAGTTTTCAGTGACTGTTTTTTCAGAAGTAGATTGGCAGGCGTTTCTTCCGAGGCTCCTCTGGGTGGACTCAAACCTCCAACCAACATCTCAGCAGCCAAATGCATTAGCCATTTGCACCACCCAGGGACACCACTGAGATAATTGTTGTTGGTGGTGAGTGCCAACAAGCTGATTCCAACTCATAGCGACCCCATTTGACAGAGTAGAACTGCCTCATAGGGTTTCCTAGGCCATAATCTTTAAGGGAGCAGATCACCAGGTCTGTCTCCTGCAGAGCTGCTGGGTGGGTTCAGTCCACCAACCTTTCATTTGGCAGCTGAGCATTTAGTCACTGTGCCACCAGAGTTCCTTTACTGACATCATTAGAAGCAACTAAATGTAAAGGGAGAAACATTCAACTGAGCTAGGGGCCAATGGGCCCTAGCACTCATCAGGCATGTCACCTTCAGCCCAAGGACCTATGATGGAATAAATGGTTATTGACATGCTCTGCGTATGTAAAAGCCCACCTCAATTCCATCACAGACTCCACTTTTGCTCTAGGATGATCCAGGAACAAATAGACGAGGACAAGAAGGTGATTCATTTTCCCTACAGAGTCCAGGAAGGGGAGCCCCAGCATAAATACGAGGCACTATTAGGAACGGGAAGGAGCCCTTTCATGGGTTCAGTCCTCTGGGGGCCCAATGTCTCCAACTAAACACAGTCCAGTCCTTTACCCTATGGTGCCCCAGGCACCAGACCACTCCTTCCTCTTACTGCTTTGCTAAAATTGGCTTCCTACTTGTTCCCTTTCCCCAGGATCCTGCTCTCTGCCTTATACTTGCTGCTGTTGTTAACTGACTTCAAGTCAGCCCCAACTCATGGCAACCCCACGTACAATGGAATGGAACGCTGCCTGGTCCTGTGCCACCCCCGTGATTGGCTGCAGATTGGACTGTTGTGATCCATAGGGTTCTCACTGGCTAATGTTCAGAAGTAGATCACCAAGCCTTTCTTCCTAGTCTATCTTAGTCTGGAAGCTCGGCTGAAACCTGTTCAGCATCATAGCAACACGTAAGCCTCCAGTGACAGATGGGTGGTGGCTGCACATGAGGTGCCTTGGTCAGGAATGGAGGCTGAGTCTCCTGCATGGAAGACAAGAATTCTACCACTGAACCACCAATGCCCCTGTGTCTGGAGCTAATGGGCACTAATGCTCAAATGATCTCTCAGAGATATTCTACTTTCTAATAGAGGCACACTTGTTAAACTCTCAGCTGCTAACTGAAAGATCAGGGTTTCAAACCCACCAGCAGCTCCAGGGGAGAAAAGACAAGGCAGTCTGCTCCCGTAAAGATTATAGCCTAGGAAACCCTCAGGGGCAGAGTTTTCTAGGCTGTAATCTTTGCCCTACCGGGTCGCTATGAGTCAGAATTGACTCCATAGTCCCTAACGACAACAACAGGGTACAAGCTTAAATTTCAGGTGTGTTTCTAATCGATGGCAATTTCAGGCCAAGGCAGCACGTTGAGGGAGAGCTGACCACCGTAGAGGGTCCTAACCCCCAGAACCTGTGAGTGAAACCTTATTTGGAAAAGGGCCTTTGCAGATGCAATTAGTTTAAGGGTCTTGAGATAATACAGTCCTGAATTTTCCAGGTGAGACCTAAATCCAGTGACAAGCGTCCTTATCCAAGACAGAAGAGAAGACACCGACCCAGAGAAGAAGGCACGTGAAGACGGAGGCAGAGGTTGGAGTGATGCTGCCATAAGCCAAGGAACGCCTGGGGCCTCCAGGAGCTGGACGAGGCCAGGAAGGATTCTCTGCTAGAAGAAGGGAGAAAGAAGGAGGGAGCGTGGTTCTGCCAACACCTTGATTTTGAACTTCTGTCCTCTAGAACTAGGAGGGAATAAATTTACTGTTTTAAGCCACCCAGTGTGGTAATTTGTTATGGAAGTCCTAGAAAACTAAGACAATCTCCTTGGGGAGAAAAGCCTTCTACCCCACACAAGCGTCCCCCTGCCTGCCTTATGCACCAACATGGAGTAGCAGTCTGAGAGGCCCCCACAAAGGGCTTCTCAGAAGAAGGACTAGTGACCTCATGGGCCAGTGAAGACCAGGCTCTGTTGAGCTCTTGGAGAGCTGTCTGTCTCCCCAGTTACTATTCGGTACTGCTGGTACTTACCCTGCCCCATCACCAGCCCCAGTTGCCTCAGTTGGAAAGAAACTGGAGAGAAAATGCCGGCATCTCAAGGCCCCAGACTGGGAGAGTAGATCCTGAGGAAAACTCAAAGGAACAAAATCTACAGCAGCGGGACCTACTTGAGAGGGAATGTCACAATTTCCTAAGATATTGGAGGAAGGTAACTTAACCAAGGGGCATAATGGAATAAAGAAACAATGGAATTAAAAGGAGAAAAGAAACGAGTAGATGAATGCATGACTGCAAGAACTGAAGTTAGTCTACGGGATGACTTCTACAGGTGGGTGATGGGAGGCTTGTCACTCAGAACAGTCAAAGCTAAATCGGTCTGCAGGATATACACGGGAGAAGTAAAACCCATCGCTCAGGCCATTATTCAAATAATTCCGGGAAAAAAAAAACCAACTACTCTTTTGGGGTAAAGTAGTTCTCTTATCTGAAAAAATATGCATTTGATCTTTGTGTGGATTTAATTTATCTTCTGTTGTTGTTAGCTGCCATCAACCCACCCCCGACTCATGGCGACCCCATGCACAACAGAAGGAAACGCTGCCTGGTCCTGTGCCATCTCCTCACTCAGCTGTGGATCCGATCACTGTGCTCCCTAGTGTTTTCACTGAGCTTTGGGAGTAGATTGCCAGGTCTTTCTTCCTAGTCTTATTCTGGAAGCTCCACTGAAACCTGTTCAGAATCATAGCAACACACAAGCCTCCTCTACTTGTGCATGAGGGGCATTGGTCAGCAGTTGAACTTGGCTCTCCTGCATGGAAGATGAGAATTCTACCACTGACCCACCAATGCCTCATCTAATTTACTTAGCAACTGCTTTATTGTCTCCTTCTTTGCCTGTATAGACACAGAGTTTTAAAATGCATTAAACTTCCTTCAGGATGCTGAGTCAAGGCTAGGAACACAACCTGTGCTGACAATTCAATTTCCATCAGGATTTCAGCAGAGTCAAAGTCTGACTTCTGGAGGCCAGGGCTCCTCTCCACGTGGCTCCTACAGGCTGCGTGCAGGTGGGGTTGGTGGGAGGGCTCCATTGTCCTGGATTGCCCCTGTTTCCATCCCACAGCTTCATTCCCTCCGTTCCCCAGGTGCACACAGCAGGGCTGTCTGTTCTGAGGGCCACGATGTGGTTGCTTACACGAGCCCATCCTTGTCGGGTCACCCAGCCATCCTTCTGTGGCCACAGCGTGCTAGTCTGTAAGACAGCAGGCAGCAGCAGAAGCTCTGAAACTTTCCAGCACTCACATTCCAGAGTCGTCCCCCCAGGTCAGGCTTGGCCAGAGAACCTGCTTCTCCTTCCTCAGGAATTAGACATTACCCAGGCTTTGCACGAGCCCGTTTACTGAAATGAGCGCTCACCATCAGCAAGTAAGTGTCATCTTCAATTTGGCTTGTCCGAATCCTCTGTGATACTAATGTGATAGGAGACAGACACAAAAAGGAAATAACATTCGGGGAGTTTCTACTGTAACTCTTCTGTTGCTATAATACGTGTAAAAACAATCAGAAGTGTGCCATTTCATCTTTTATGCTTGTCTCTGCAAGGTGAATAAATGTTCCCATTTAAAATGTAAAGCCTTCCAGCCTTTCCACCATGGCCCTCTGTGATCTAGCCCCTGCCTCTCTCCTGAGCCCTGCCTCCTCTCACCCTCTGCCTCACCACGCTGCTCAGCCACACTGGTCTCCATACCAGACTGTTCCCACCCCAGGGCCTTTGAATGTGCCATTTCCCCGCCTGCGAAACTCTTCCCTATTCCGCATGGCAGTGCCTTCTCTCCATTCAGATCTCAGCACAGATGTCTCAGTGAAGTTTTTGCTGACATCCTGCCAAAAATTATCATACACGGTCTCCCTCTAGCCTAGCAGCCCTGAATTCAAACATTTCCCATTACTTTCTTGCACTGGTAGTTCAGTAGTAAAGTTCTCATCTTCCATGTGGAAGACCAATGCACCTCATGCACAGCCACCACCCATCTGCCAGTGGAGGCTTGCAGGTTGCTCTGATGCTGAACAGGTTTCACTGGAGCTTCCAGACTAAGACAGACTAGGGAGAAAGGCCTGGAGATCTAATTCCAAAAATCAGCCAGTGAGAACCCTACGTATCACAACAGTCTGATCCACAATCAATCATGGGGATGATGGAGGACCAGGCAGCATTTCTTCCATTGTGTATGGGGTCACCAGGGGTCAGGGGCCAACGACACGTCAACTAATGACAACAGCAAGATCATCCTGCTTATGTGATTACTTGTGATTGTCTGTTTCCCCTACTAGCACATAAATTCCATGTCTGCCTTGTTCCTCAACGAGTTCCAGCACCTATAACAGAGCCTGGAACATAGTTGGGTGTTTAGTAAGTATTTGGTAAATTATTGAATAACTGAATAAATGCAATCCCATTAGTATATGCTTCATTAGCATGCCCTGCTCACAACGTATGTTTTGATTAGGTCCTCTTCTCTGTTTTAGGCCTTATTAAGATAATACTTTTTTGATATGGGTTGAATTGTGCCTCCCAGTAGGTATATTGAAATCCTAACCCCTGTACCTATAAATGTGTTTGAGGAAATAAAGTTTTTCTTTGCAGATGTTATCAGTTAGGTTAACAAAGTCATACTGCAGTAGAGTGGGTCCCAATCCCAGCTAAGTGGCATCTTATGAAAGGGGAGAACAGACATGGAGACACACACACTGTGGGAAGGTGCCATGTGAGCAGCAAAGGCACCCCCAGGGATTTCCGGCAGCCACGAGAAGCTAGGAGTGAGGCCTGGAATACTTCCTCTCTTGTAGCCCTCAGAAGGAATTGACATGGATGAGACCCTTACTTGGACTTCTAGCTTCCAGAACTATGAGAAAATAAATTCCTGTTCTTTAAAGCCACCTACTTTAAAGCCCTAGGTAGCTAAGACACTTTTCATTTTTCTTGGGAAAAAAAGTATATATATATATATATATATATATATATATATATATATGAATGTATATGTGTGTGTGTGTCTGTATTCCACCTGGACTCTAGCTATTGATGATGAGTGATAACTTCATACAGCTATGCATACACTCATTTCAGGAGGTAGCATATGATCAAGAATGGATGGTACTGAATGAAGGAAGAAGTCCAAGCTGCACTGAAAACTATGGTAAAAAACAAGACTCCAGGAACTGACAGAACACCAATTAAGATGTTTCAACAAATAGATGCAGCACTGGAGGTGCTCATCATCTATGCCAAGAAATGTGGAAGACAGATACCTGGCCAACTGACTAGAAGAGATCCATACTTACGCCCATTCCAAAGAAGGGTGATCCAACAGAATGCAGAAATCATCAAACAATATCATTAATATCACACTCAAGTAAAATGTTGCTGAAGATCATTGAAAAGTGGTTGCAGCAGTACATCGACAAGTAACTGCCAGAAATTCAAGCCGAATTAGGAAGATAATGTAGAACAAAGGATATCATCGCTGAGGTCAGATGGCTCTTCGTGAAAAGCAGAGAATACCAGAAAGATGTTTACCTGAGTTTCACTGACTATGCAATGGCATGTGACTGTGTGGATCATAACAAGTTATGGATAGCATTGCAAAGAATGGAATTCCAGAATACTTAGTTATGCTCATGAGGAACCTGTACCCAAACCAAGAGGCAGTCTTTCGAACAGAACAAGGGGATACTTCATGGTTTAAAGTAGGAAAAGAGAGCTTGAGGGTTGTATCTTTTCACCACACTTATTCAGTCTGTGTGCTGAGCAGATAAGCGGAAGCTGGACTGTATGAAGAAGAATGTGGCATCAAGATTGGTGGAAGGCTCATTAACAACCTTTGATATGCAGATGACACAAGCTTGCTTATTGAAAGTGGAAAGGATTTGAAGCACTTACTGATGAAGATCAAAGACTACAGTCTTCAGTATGGATTACACCTCAACATAAAGAAAACAAAAATCCTCACAACTGCACCAATAAGCAGTATCATGATAAATGGAGAAAATATTGAAGTTGTCAGGGATTCCATTTTACTTGGATCCACAATCAACGCCCATGGAAGCAGCAGTCAAGAAATTAAATGACATATTGCATTGGGTAAATCTGCTGCAAAAGGCCCCTTTAAAGCGTTAAAAAGCAAAGATGTCACTTAAAGGACTAAGATATGCCTGACCCAAGCCATGGTGTTTTCATTTGCCTCATATGCATGCGAAAGCTGAACAATGAATAAGGAAGACCAATCTGCTCGATTCTCTCTTTTATATCTCAAGAGAGATTGACTCAAGATACAACCTAATCTTGTAGATCAAGTCCTGCCTCATTAACATAACTGCCTCTAATCCTGCCTCATTAACATCATAGAGGTAGGATTTACAACACATAGGAAAATCACATCAGATGACAAGATGGTGGATAATCACACAATGCTAGGACCCGTGGCCCAGCCACGTTGACATTCATGCAGAACTCTGGTAGCTTGGGTTAAGATTTAGGGCCATTTTCCCCCTGGGTATCCATAGTACCACATTCCACTTGCTCTGTTTAAGACAGATTTTTTTCCCCACTACCTTGTAATAGGTCAGCCCTTGGATACTAAAATTAGTTAACGTTGGAGATTGACTAGGTAGTTTCAATATTAGCAAACCCCTGGAGCCCCTGAATTCAGACTAATGGTTTAGGCTGTGATGCTTACATCTCCCTTGCTCACTCTGGAAGGCTCTATTGTACCTAGCAGATGGTGCACAGACATGCTCTCTGATTACACCTTCCTGTAGTGTACTACACACATCAAGCACCAATTAATTCCTCCCTACCAAGAGGGCCCCTTTATCAAAAATCACTGCTGTCACTTACTCAAATATCTGGACGTACCACTGGCCCCCTTTGATCATTGTTCCACGGAGGATGATCAATGAGGTAAAGCAGCCATTGTGACATAAAGGTGGTGTCCTATGAGGACACCTATGGAGGACATCTCTGAAGACCTCTGAATACAGAGTTTGGGGTTAAAACTTCTGCAGTTGTTGTTGTTGTTATTAGTTGCTATCAAATTGATTCCAACTCATGACATTCCCACATGTGCAGAATAGAACTGCTCCATAGGGTTTTCAAGTCTGTGAGCTTTCCGAAGCAGATAGCCAGGCCTGTCTTCCGAGGCACCTCTGGGTGGATTCGAACTGCCAATCTTTTGATTAGTACTTGAGTGCTTAACTGTTTGCACCACCCATGGACTTCCTGCAGCTGTTGGACCCCAACAAACAGCACTGCCCTGGCATAATCTAAAAGGAGCATGTTCTCCAAATTCAAGTCTGTGTGTGTGTGTGTTTTCCAGATTAAGACGTGAGATTTTCACAAGCAAACCTGTGGGTGTTACAGCTGGCAACATCATTCTCTAGTCTTGTCTCTATCTCTTTACACATATGTAATCTTGGAAATGGTCATTTTCGGCCAGCCGATAGTCTATACACTCTGATAACTAAAGTAACACTAAATCCTCAAGGCTGCAGGGGTGGCGATAGAAACCACAGTGCATCTCAGTATCAGAGTGCATCCTTTCTAATACAGCAATACTCACTTCTCTCTCTCTCTGCATGGGATGACAGTTTTCTTCTCATCTGCTGCTGTTAAAAACAATAAAGATGACTGAGTTAGAGAAGAGTGTTCAACTATATCTGTTCTTGATGATATTGATTTTAGCAGTAAGAATTTTGGATTTAACTCCTCATAATCCAGTGCTGGAGGACAATTTAAAACAGACCTCACTAGCAATGGGCATGACAGCATTAGGTTTTTTACCTAAACTGCCAGCAGACAGATGAGCATCATGTTTGTCCTCTACCTTTCCCCTTGAATTTCTTGTTTACCGAATACCTACTATGTGCCAGGCACAGTGCTGGGCACTAGGGGTTCCTAGACAATTAACCTTGTCCTCAAGGAAATCTCAAACTGGGAGGAGAGAAAGATTCACAAATAAACTCCTTCTTGATAATACAGTGAGTGATCAGGTAGAAGAATACTCATGGTTCACAGGGTGGTGAGGAGCACAAAAGAGAGACCCTTGGCCTAACTTTGAGTTTCCAGGAAGGCTTCCTGAAAGAAATGATTCCTGAATTGAGTCTTGAAGGATGAACAGAAGTTTCAAGACACAAAAGGATTTGAAGATTGTTATGGGTACAGGGAACTGCATGGGCAAGGAATGCTATCAAGAGACCTAAAGGCAGTTCCATATTATTACTGTACGAGGCAGGGAGAAGCAGGAGATAGAGCTGGGGAGAAAAGAGAGGTCTGGGCAGCTTGGATTTTACTGAATAGCTTTTCCACATCATGGCGCATGTAGTAAATGATACCTGCATGGAATATGAGTGTACACAAACGGCTGCTCTCAGCCTGGCTGGCCTAAAGGAATCAATATTTCTGTACACCCGTAATGCAGCCCAGCATACTGGCTGGGAAGGTCCACTAAAGGAAATACCAACCAGTTGCCAACCAGACTTGAACCTTCACCCTTTCAGTTAGCAGTCAAGTGAGTTAAGGACTTCTAAAGGAAATAAGGACTCCCTAAAGGAAACAGGGAGCTGTTAAAAGCTTTAAGGGAGAGTTACAACACAGAGTTGTACTTTAAATTGCTCACTCTTGCAGGAAAATGGATTTATTTAGGAATTTACCACAATAGTTTAGGCAAGGGCTGATGAGGGCCTGAACTGGGTCTGTGTTCATACAGATAAAGAGAAACCGACAAGTTCAAGAAATACTGAGGAGGTAAAATTGCCCAAACTTGGTGATTTATTCCACGTTGGAAATAAGGGAGAAAATGAAGTCTAGGGCATCTCTTTGGTTTCTGGGTGAGGTATTAAATGAATGAATAAATACAAAAATCCATTCTGTCCAAAAGATTAAGATCTTTTCCCATTAATCACACCAAACATGTAGAACAAGAGTTTGGGTTTTTTTTTGTTTTGTTTTGTTTTGTTTTTAAGACTTCCTACTTCAGACAAGCAAAGAAAGCTCTGAGAGCTTTTGACATTCTCTCTCCTTTCCCAAAGTCCTATGTGACTGCTGCAGCCAACACCTTTAAAGAGGTATGATTTAAAAGATAAAAAGGAAACAGAAGAGAAATCGGGTTTTCTGCATGCCAGCCTGGCTGACTCTCCTTAGTTTGGGGCAACCTTGCTGTCTGTGGGGTCTTATTGCACTGCAAGGAGCCAGCCCCAGAGCCAGCAGCTCCTTTGCCGCTATTCTTTCTAAGACTTCATGTCTCACGATAACAGTGTGGGTCTCAATTCTTTCCAATGACCTTGAGGTTAATGAAGTCTAGCTACCTGGGCAAGATTAGTTACATCTCATCATAGCTCTAGGGATCACCTTCCTGAAAATGGTTCTAAATCAATGTGGCTTTAGATACACCCAATGGCATCATCAACATTTACTGGAAAGTGCAGAAAGACTTCAGAAAACCACACTGGTACAACCACACTGAGTGCATCAGGCCTAACTAAAGTGTTTTCTGTCACAGACAGGCCTGACCTCTAACAACACTAGCCAATTCTGGATGCCCCTGGAAAGGCACTAAAATTCCACTTCTATAAAACAGACTTAGGAAGCATAGCAACCACTGCAATGGAGGGATCTTGTTTGGATCGGTCAATGGGAGAAATTTTATTATGGACTGGATATTAAAAAAACAAAAGTCAAGCTGTTGCCGTTGAGTCGATTCCAACTCATAGTGACCCTATAGGACAGAGTAGAACTGTCCCATAGGGTTTCAAAGGAGCGGCTGGTGGATTAGAACTGCCAACTTTTTGGTTAGCAGCTGAGCTCTAAACCACTGTGCCACCAGGGTTCCAGATGGGGTCTTAGATGATGTTAAAGAATTATGGTTAATTTGGATAGGTATGATAATAATATGGTGGTTATATTAAAAAAGTTTTAATGTAATACATTTTTTAAAACGTGATACAGGGGTACATTCTCAAGTATTTATAGTTGACCCCTGGATTTGCTTTAAGAAAAACTCTAACAAAAAAGAAAGAAAGAAAGAAAAAGTTTGGGGGAATAAATGGAGCAAGATTGGCTATGAGTTGATTTATGGGAGTTGCATGAAGAGGGTGTGGGAACTTATTACACTATTTCTACACATGTGTATATGAGGACATTTTCATAATAAAGCTTTGTTCTACTTCGTACATTGACTTCACCTGCTAAATCTGTGTTCTCAGCATCACGGTCAGCCAATCGGCACTAGTTTTAGGAAAAAATTGGGGCTGTGTAAAAGATTCATTCTTTTTCAAATCATGGACCCTGTTGCAGTAATACAATAATCATAGCTACCATTATTTAGAAGGAGCCTTGGAGGCACAGCGGTTAAGCGCTCGGCTGCTAAACCAAAGGCTGGCGGTTCAAACTCAACAGCTGCCCTGTGGAAGCAAGATGTTGCAGTCTACTTCTGTAAAGACTGCAGCCTTGGAAACCCTGCAGGGCAGTTCTACTGTGTCCTATAGGGTTGCTATGAGTTGGAATCAACTCCACGGCAACAGGTTTCTTTGGGTTTTTTTGTTTGTTTGTTTTAGGTACCATTATTTAGCGTTTATGATATTCCAGGCACTGAGCTAATCATTTTGCATGCATTAATTTATTTAATCCTCACAATAAATCTATCTTTAAGGGCATAAAGAGGACCCAGATGCTGAGTTTAGGCAGTTTTTCCAGGATCACAAAAATGTTTTTCTAGCTAAACAAGCTGAAAAATCCTCAAAAGTCTTTGAGGTAGTTTTCCATGAATTGCTGCAATTTCTATCTATATTCTTAAAGATACACAGGAAAACATAGTAATGAGTATGATAGTAATAATGGTTAACACAGGTTGAATGCTTATAATGTACTAGAATCTGTTCTAAGAAGTTTCCATGTATTCTCTCACCTAATACTCACAACAACCTATAAGGTAATAAGGTAGATTGATTGTATTGATAGCCCCAGTCACTCGCTTCCCTGTATCCATGTCCTTTGCAGCTCCTGGCATTAAGAGTTGGGATGTATTTCACATCCCTTAAATCTGGTCTAGCCTTGTGTATGTATTGGTCAAGGTTCTCTAAAGAAACAGAACCAGTGATACACATATATATATATATATATATATATATATATATATGTGTGTGTGTGTGTGTGTGTGTATATATATATATATGCATAAGCACTCGACAACTAGCTAAAAAGTTGGCAGTCTGAATCCATCCAGAGGTGTCTTGGAAGACAGCCCTGGTAATCTACTTCTGAAAGGTCACAACCTTGAAAACCTTATGGAGTAGTTCTACTCTGCACACATGAGGTCGCCATGAGTTGTTGTTGTTGTGTGTCATCAAGTCAGTTCCAACTCATAGCCAGCTTATAGGACAGAGTAGAACTGCCCCATAGGGTTTCCTAGGTTGTAATCTTTATGGGAGCAGATTGTCGGTCTTTTCTCCCTTGGAGCAGCTGGTGGGCTCAAACAGCCAACTTTTCGGTTAGCTGCCAAACACTTAACTATTGTGACACAGGACTCCATTGATGGAAGGTAACAAGAATTGGCTTGATTGTGGGGGCTGGCAAGCCCAAACTCTGTAGGTCAAGCAATAGGAAGATTGAAGAATGTTCTAGCAAAACGTCTATTTGTAATCTGGATGTAGAACACACCCTCAGGAAACTCCCTTTTTGCTCTTAAGGGCTTCAACTGATTAAGGCCCACCCACATTATAGAAGGTAATCTGCTTTACTTGAAGCCAACTGATTTAATCATATGTAACTATAACAGCCACTAGAGTGGTGTTTTACCAAACAACTGGGCACCATAGCCTAGCCAAGATGACATATAAAATTAGCCATCACAACCTGTGACTTGCTTTCACTGGTAGAATGTGATTGATGGTAGTGACGATGGACCAGTTCTAAGCCTAGGCTTCAAGAGACCTTGCACATGGCTGCATTATCTCTTTTACCCTTGCCTCAGCCATGAGAATAAGTCTAGGGTAAATTGTTGGAGGAGGAGAGACCACGTGGAGGAGAACCAAGTGGCTCAGACAGTCAGACAACCATAAGAAAGAGAGTCACCTAGCAGTGATCTTCCAACTGACCTCAGGTAATGAGGAAACCCAGCCAAGACTAGAGCTACCCAACTGAGTCCAACCTAATGTGACAAGCTGCAGACTCATGAGCTAAATTTTGGAATGAGTGTCTGATGTAACAATAGCTACATGTAACAAGTGGCTACCGTTGTTTCTCCCATATTATAGATGAGGAAACAATGACACAAAAATGTTAAGTGACCTGACCAAGGGCACAGAGTGGTGGAGCTGAGACACATTCCACCAGCAGTCTGACTTCAAAGGCCACTCTGCTGGTGCAAACCTGTTCAGAGTCCATGATCTTCCCTGAAGAAAAGGAACAGGATGGGAGGTTATTGGGCTTTGGCCCCCAACACCCAATCATGTCCAGAGTAGATTCATTACAACCACCTGGCAAGACAGGTGTCCCCATCCTTCCTCACTATTTCAAGTACATCTTCCTAAGATCTGAGCAATCAGGCAGAGAAGATGCCCTTTCCAGAAGGAGGAATTTGCTGTCCTTTCTGGACATAACTTCCAAGAGACAGGGATGGTGTTTGGTTAATCTATGTTGAATTCCGAAGGCACCCAGTGGGACACTGAGAAACAGTGATGTGATAACTGAACTCAGAAGGTCAGAAGGCTATGAGACAGCATCCACACTTAAGCCAGAGAACTAACCGCCACCACCAGCTGCTGTCGTGTTGATGCCTACTCATGATGATCCCATGCGTGTAGAGCAGAACTGCACATCACAGGACTTACAAGGCTATGATCTTTTGGAGGTAGATCACCAGGTCTTTCCTCCAAGGCACCTTTGGGTGCACTCAAACCTCCAACCTTTCAGTTAGCAGCTGAGCATGTTAACCATTTGTGCCACCCAGGGATCAGAATTTTATTTTATCCCCAAAACCATGGAAATCTATTGATGAGATTTAAGAAAGGAAATCACATGATTGCATTCTCCCATTAGGAAAATCACTGTGGTTCCAACATGGAGAATGGACTAGAGGTAACACTGGAGAAATGAAGAGAATTCAGAGTTGTAGCATTCACCCAGGAGAAGATAGTGGGCAGGGCTGAAATTGTGGCCATGAGAATAGAGAGACTGGAAATGTTCAAGAGTTATTTGGGAAATAGAGTCAAAATGATTTGGTGAGATGGACTGAGTGAGTGAGGAGGGAAAAGCTGAGGATAATCTGACCATAGGTCCACAGGAACTGACAACCCAAGAAACCACATCTCACCCCTCAGATGAGTGACCATTGGCCAGTGCCTGAAAAAGGTTTGGATATAGTGTTTCTACAGAGTAAGTATTTCAGATGGAGAGCTCTGAATCACCCTATCTACGAGGAATAAAAGGCGGCTTAGAGAGAGAAAATGTCTTAAATTAAACAGCCACTTGTCTTGACAGCATTAAAAATAATCTCTCACCTGCTCCTCTTTGTTCTTGGATACAGAGGCCACTGTCTGAGTGAACAAAGAAAGTAAGGGATCTGGAAAGAACTGTTTATCCAGAGAAATTGATAAGAGCTCAGATTGGAGAAGACTTGCATGTGAATGAGAAAAGGAGTGAAAAATTCCAACCACAAGCATTCTGTCTGCTGCAGACTGTTGGAACATCCAACCCAGAGACTCAAAATTATGAATGGAAAGAAAGGGGATTTCCAGCAGCTATTCTAGATATGTCCAGAATATTCTGAACATGACCTGAGTTCTCTAGAAGCCATTTCCCATCTGATGAAATAAATCAGAAAACAGCTCTGAGGACAATAAGCTGATGGTGACTGAGGAGGATTTGGGGGTCTCTAATTACCTCCATCAGACTCAAGAATGGTCCTTTCCTGTCCCAGGGTCTCCTCCTCTTGGCTGCTTCACACGCTGCCCAGCAGAGCACTGGACTCCAGCAGGCATTCACTACATACAGATTGAGGTCACTCCCATTTTATTAAAAATTCCTTTAAAAATGGAAGCATTGAAGAATGGAATCTAAGGTATACAATAACCTACAGGATTTTCTCCAGAGTGGTTTTGATTCTGGTTCCTATTGTTGGCACTCTCGGTTAAACTCAGGATGCCTGTCTTTGCAAAGATGGCTTTCCTCTGTAAGAAAGTTGGAACACTCAGTTCTCTAAAGGCAAACCTTAGAGGCTTAGAGCTATCGAACACAAAACAAATCCAGACTTAGAAAAACAGGTTACTATCAAGTTGACTCTGACTCACAGTGACCGCGTGTATGTCAGAGTAGAACTGTGCTCCATACAGCTTGCAGTGGCTAATTTTTCAGACATACAGTCAGCCCTCCATGTCTGTGGGTTCCACACCCACGAATTCAACCAACTGTGAATCGAAAACACTCGGGAAAAAGAAAAGAACAGACTTCTCTTTTCTTGTCATTATTCCGTAAACAATACATTATAACAACTATTTACATACCATTTGCATTGTATTAGATATTATAAGTAACCTAGAGATGATCTGAAGTATCAGGAGGATGTGTGTAGGTTATATGCAAATACTACACCATTTTATGTAAGGGACTTGAGCATCTGCAGATTTTGGTATCCGTGCGGAGTCCTGGAACCCATCTCCCACTGATACCAACGGGTGATTGTATATCACCAAGCCTTTCTTCTGAGGTGCCTCTAGGTAGACTCAAACCTCCAACCTTTCAGTTAGCAGCCAAGTGCATTAACTATGTGCACCACCCAAGGACTACAGACTTAGATAGGGAGAGGCTTTATTCAGGAAAACTACTGCAAGAAAGGGAAGGAAAAAGGACTATTACAGTAGTGGAAGAGGGAGACTATTACCATAGGGAAAATGCTCCAACCGTAAGATCAGCAAGCCTCTCAAATCAGAGAATGTTTTACACTGAGGCCAGCCTATTATTCAAGAGGAGCCCTCGAGGGGTTGGCCCAGGCTGGGGGTGGGCCAAGGTTCAGGGGCCTAGAAGAAGAAGAGAAGCTCAACCACAGTTGGGTTAACAATCACTTTGTTTCTGATTGATCAGCGGGGACAGCTGTTCAGTTACTCATTTATGAGGCAAGGAATGGGGATTTGGAAGATCTGTATCTGGTCTTGTCATAGGTAAACAAGGGGGCATACTGAGTCTTATCTAAGTCATATGGAGAAGGGTGGTTCTCTGCAGTAAACTGTTTTCCTGAATACAAAGGGTGCAGGGATTTCTTTAACCGTATCTGTTTTCCACGATCACAGAGTTCAGGTAAAATTCAACATTAACCAAAACTTGTCCTGCAAAGAGAAAACAGTGTTGGCCGTTAGAGAAAGACTTAAGGTTGAACTAGGAAGTGAGACACAGAAAGGGCTGAAAAAGGATCAGCAATGCTTAAAGGAACCTGTCCTTGAAGAATGAAAGTTCATTGTTCTACAGGAGATAAAAGCCCACTCAAATGGTAGCTAATCTATGACAGATTACACTGTACAATGAAACACTGTTTTGAAGTAAATCTACCCACTCCATAAAAATGACATTTTATGTCTCATCTTGCTAATCTTTCACCCATTTAGATTCTGCCTGACAGAGAAAGTTGACATTGTTAAATAGTATTAAAGCCTCTGAGCTCCTTCTGTTTGCCAAGAAAGCATCTGACTGCTCTTATGTCGATTAATCCAAGTTAAATATCTGTAACACAAAAGTGAGGTGAGTAGGTCTTCTGTCAGCCCAGTTGTCTGTAGTCACAGAAATCAACTTGGTTTCATCAAGAAACAACAACAGGAAAATCCAAGATGGTGGCTTAGTCAGACATAACATGCTGTTCCTCTACAGCAAAGACCCGAGAAACCAAGTAAAACAGATACAGATGATGTGATGGTTAAGATTGTATGTCAGCTTGGCTAGACCATTATTCTCAGTGTTTTAGCAGTTGTATAATGTTGTGATCACCCCCCTGATGGAATCTGCTAAGTGGTACTGGCGGAGGCGGGGCTTGTGGCAACTAACGGCCCTCTCAGTTTCATCTCTCTGCCTTCTGCCAGTTACCTTCTGCCTGCTCACCTTGCCAAGGTTTTTGGCTTGTTCCAGACTCAGCAGCTGCCTCTTGTTGTCTCACCTCCGGTTCATGGGACTTGAGCCAGCAGCTTACCTGTTGAACTTGGAATTCATCAAACTTCTCAGCCTGCAAGCAAGAGTCTTGTTCCCCGACCTGCTGGCTTTGGGTTCACCAGCCCTTGCAGCTACGTGAATCAGGAGAAACCTTGCGGTCTTGTCTGCTGATCTTGGAATTCACCGACCTTCACAGCCTGTGAGCGGGAACCCCTCTCTGACCTGCTGACCTTGGGTTCACCAGCTTCTGCGGCTGCGTGAACTGGGAGAGGCCTCTACCCTGATCTGTGGACTTGGGACGTTTTAGCCTCTACAATTGCATGAGCTATTTCCTTGATATAAATCTCTTTCTATGTATATTTATATGCTTTACTGGTTTTGCTTCTCTAGAGAACCCAGCCTGAGACAGATGACAATCCTGTAACCCTGAGCATCAAAAGAAAGGATAAGGAATTAGACCAAGCACCAACTGGAAGAAGAAGAAACTGATCTAAAACGGTGAACAAGGAGAGTTACGGAGTGGAGGTGCCCTGCCAGCACGCCTGACACAGCATGGCCATCTTGAGACAAAGCCAGCAGCAATCCTGGGTGAGGAGCACAGGAAAGCAACTTCATGGAATTCCCAACAGCAGACAGAGAAACTGTGTAGACATACCTGGAGTGAAGCAAGGTGAGCAGGACAGGAACCAGAGGTAAGGAGAGAAAGCAGAGGAATGAGGGCAAGAACTCCAGGGATCCCAGCATCCACAGACAGGGAGGGACTTACGACCCAGAGACAGGGCTACTCACCAGCAGCAGTCCCCATCCATTGGGGTGGGCAGTGCACATGAAGTATTAGATCTGTAAAGTGTCAACAGGAGGCCCACCACTTTACTGAACTATGGGCAGCCCCCCTTCCCCCACTTGGCTGGGGCCACTTCCCAGTTTCTGGCTGCAGCTAGCAGGAAGTTCCTAGGAACTGCTGCCCAGTGACCAGAGGGGCATACTCACCCTTCCTCTACCTTCCTGGTGATTAGTGGCACAAACCCCCCATCCCTGAAGCCCCAACCACTGGGGACCACAGTATGAGTCCCCTCATTTTCCCCCTACCCAGCCCCACCTGCCACACACTCCTGCCAACCTGCTGAGTGGTGCTCCAGTACTCCAGTACACCCAGCTGCCACACCCCCACCAACCCACCAAGTGGTGCAAGAGCACTGTGCAGCGCCCAGCCACCAGTTAGCTACCCCTTCAGCTGATCTGTTGAGCAGTGCAAGAGCACTCTGGTGCACTTGCTTACCCAGCTGCTACCTCCCCCATCAACACCTAAGTGGCGCGAGAGCACTCTGGAAAGCCTGACCGCCTATCCACCATCTCCCTCACCAACTTGCCAATCTTCCAAGCAGTGCAAGAGAGCTCCAGTGCACCCAGCTGCCCAGTTGCCACCCACCCCCCGCTAAACCACTGAGCAACAGGAGAGCACTCTGGTGCTCCTGGCTGCCTGCCACACCAACTGGCTGCCACCCTGCATACCCAGTGAGTGACTGTGAGTGCCCCCACACTGCTGAACTGACAATAGGCAGTGACCAGCACCTGTCCAGCCCACCCTCAGTTGTCTCACATACTCACTGAAAAGTGATGTGGGCCTGCCTGCCCACCACTGCCCCACCCACCCAAAAACAGGTGGTGAGTGCTATTGTGCCACCAGACAAGCAATCAGCAAAGCACGCCTGACCTGCCCACCCTGATACATCAAATCAAAACAAAATATCAGAACAAAACAAACATACAATCAATCAGTAAACAAAATAACACCTTAATGCCTTGGAGACAGTAAACAATAGTAAATCATATGAAAAAACAGAACAAGTATGCTCAAATAAATGACCAAAATAAAGGGGGAGAAAACCTTTCTGAAGAAGAAATTGTAATAGAACTACCTGATAAGGAATTCAAAAGACTTATATACAAGATCCTTGAAGAGATCAAGGAAAACACAGACAAAACCCTAGAAGAATTCAGGAAAACAATACAAGAACAAATTGACAAAATAAATAGGAAATTAGAAACCACACAAAAACAACTAGAAATCCAGAAGATTAACAATAAAATATCAAAAATGGATAACTCAATAGAAGGACATAGAAGTAGAATTAAAGCCATAGAAGAAATAATCAGCAAGATAGAGGACAAATCCCTTGACAATAATCTGAGGAACAATCAGAAAGAAAAAAGAATGAAGAAAAATGAAGAAAGCCTGAGTTACATGGGACACTATCAAGAAGAAGAATTTATGTGTAATTGGAATTCCAGAAGAGGAGGAGAAAAAAAAAAAGCACAGAGAGAACTTCTCAAGATTTATTGAGAGAAAACTTCCCTAATGTCATGAAAGACAAGAAGGTTTCCATCCAAGAAGATCAACGAACCCCATACGGGATAGAGCCCAAAAGAAAGTCAGCAAGACATATCATAATCAAACTTTCCAAAACCAAAGACAAAGAATTCTGAGAGCAGCTCATGAAAAATGTAATATTACATACATAGGGGCACCAATAAGACTAAGCACTGATTTCTTGGCAGAAATCATGCAGGCAAGAAGGCAGTGGGATGACGTGTATAAAATCCTGAAAGAAACGAATTGCCAACCAAGAATCATATATCCAGAACAACTGTCTTTCAAATACAATGACAAAGCTAGGACATTACCAGATAAACAAAAATTAAGGGAATCTGTAAAAACTAGACCAACTTACAAGAAATATTAAAGGGAGTCCTGTGGACAGAGAACTAATGACATCAGACAACAACCTGAGATTAAGACACATAACAGTATCACCCAGATACCAACACAGACAATTCTCAAAAGTAAAATAAAATTGAAAACAGATATCAACTGGAAACAATAACTTCAAAACAAAAAGAGGGAATAAATGGTGTAGTTACAGAATTTCCATATGGAGAGGAAGTAAAGGTGATATCAAGATAACAGACTGTTTTAAACTTAGGAAGATAAAAGTAAATTCTAGGGTAACCACAAAGAAAATAAATAAACCTACTCATCAAAAAACAGAAGAAAATAAAAAAGACTCACCAAATATAAACTCACTGACAACAAAGAAAATGAAAAGTCATAAAAAAAGACTGCAGCACAGAAAATTAAGCAGAACAAAGGAATCATTAACACCATTAAAAAAGCATAATAAAAAGGCAGAAGTAAATTCATACCTATTGACAATCACACTGAATGTAAATGGCTTAAATGCACCAGTCAAGAGACAGAGAGTGACAGAGAGGATAAAAAAAGCATGACCCACTAATATGTTGCTGCCATGGATTGAATTGTGTCCCCCAAAAATATCTGTCAACTTGGCCAGGCCATGATTCTCAGTATTATGGGATTGTCCACCATTTTGTCATCTGATATGATTTCCTTTGTGTTGTAAATCCTACCTCTTTGTTAATGAGGCAGGATTAGAGGCAGTTATGTTAATGAGGCAGGACTCAATCTACAAGATTAGGTTGTATCTCAAATCAATCTCTGTTGAGCTATAAAAGACAGAATCCAGCAGAGAGACAGGGGGACCTCATTACCACCAAGCAAGAAGAGCCAGGAGTGCGCATCCTTTGGACCTGGGGTCCCTGTGCTGAAAAGCTCCTAGACCAGGGGAAGACTGATGACAAAGACCTTCCCCTAGAGCTGACAGAGAGAGAAAACCTTCCCTTGCAGCTGGCACCCTGAATTTGTACTTCTAGTTGCCTAGATTGTGAGAGAATAAACTTCTCTTTGTTAAAGACATCCACTTGTAGTATTTCTGTTATAGCAGCACTAGACGACTAACAGAATTTGGTATTGGGAGAGTAGAGTACTGCTTTAACAGATACCTAAAATGTGGAAGCAGTTTTGAAATTGTGAATAGACACAGGTTGGAAGAGTTTTAAAAGTGCCTAATCATAAAAGTCTAGGTCACCTTGAAGAGACTGTTGGTGGAATTATGGACATCAAAGACAATTCTGGTGAGGACTCAGAAGGAAATAGGAGAGCTGTTACACTCAAGACAGCAGAGATGGCGAAAAGCAGCAGCAGAACCAAGAGACCAGTGCAAGATAGCACTGGAGCTAACCCATGGAGTGAGAGAGCTGAGCACCTTCCAGCCAAAGTTTATTGCCCAGTGGAGTGCCTCCAGGCACTTATCGATGAAGCTAAAGATCTTTGGAACACTTGTCCAAGCCAGGAAGATGATGGTGGTGAGGCCCAAGGGGTTGAGAGGCCAAGGAACCAGGAAGCAGAAGCTGAAGAGACAAGGAACACAGAAAGCAGAGCTGCCTCAGTCTCAAAGGGTATGGCCACAACCTCTGGGGTGTCAAAGGGTGGAGCCACAGCCTCATAGGTTTCAAAGAGTCAGATCTTCACCAACTAGGTTTTGGAGTGTGAGGCTACCTTTCACAAGTGCCAGCAGCTTGGGGCCAGATCCACTGCCCAAAGGTGAGGGGTGGGGCTGCCATGACTAAGGGACAGAAGAACAGCGCCTGATGGGGCCAAGGTGGCAGAGTCACCACTCAGATGGACTAGGAGAATGGGGCTGCCCAAAGCTGAAGGAGCAGAGCTGCCTTTCCAGTGGGCCTGGAAAGCTGAGCTGAAGCCCAGGCCCAGAAAGTGTGACCAACACCCAGAGTCTACAGGGCAGAGCCATTGCCTAAATGGTCTCAGAGAACAGAGGATTATTTTCAAGCCTTGAGAGCTAATGTAATGTGTTCTGCTGACTTGCTTGATGCCTGTTATCCCTACTTTCCCTCCAATTTCTGCCATTTGTAATGGAAGTGTCTACCTTGTGCCTGTACTTTGGAAGCACATAACTTGCATTCTAGATTTCACAGATGAAGAGGAATTTTGCCCCAGGATGGAATTCACACTTTTGGTTGATTTAATACTTTTACTATGATATCATGGGGATGAATGTGTTTTACATGTAGCAATAACAGGATTTTTGGGGGGCCAAAGGGTGGAATGTCATGGATTGAATTGTGTCCCCCCCAAAATATGTGTCATCTTGGCCAGGCCATGATTCCCTGTACTTTGTGACTGTCCACCATTTTGTCATCTGATGTGATTTTCCTTTGTGTTGTAAATCGTACCTCTATGATGTTAAGGAGGCAGGATTAGAGGCAGTTATGTTAATAAGGCAGGGCTCAATCTACAAGATTAGGTTGTGTCTTAAGTCAATATTTCTTGAGATATAAAAGACAGAAGCGAGCAGAGAGACAAGGGGACCTCATAGCCACCAAGCAAGAAGAGCCAGGAGTGCACATCCTTTGGATCCAGGGTCCCTGTGCTGAAAAGCTTCTAGACCAGGGGAGAATTGATGACAAGGACCTTCCCCCAGAGCTGACAGAGACAGAAAGCCTCCCCCTGGAGCTGACACCCTGAATTCAGACTTCTAGCCCCCTAGATTGTGAAAAAATAAATTTATCTTTGTTAAAGCCATCCACTTGTGATATTTTTCTTATAGCATCACTAGATGACTAAGATAGTTGCCTACAAGAGACACACCTTAGAACAAAGACATAAAAAACTTAAAAATCAAAGGAAGGAAAAAAAATATGTCATGCAAACAGCAACCAAAAGAAAGCAGAGTTGCCATAATCTCTGATAAAACAGACTTTAAGTCAAAATCCTTTATTAGAGTCAAGGAAGGGCAATATATAATGATTAAAGGATCAATCCACCAAGAGGACATAACCATAGTAAATATTTATGCTCCAAATGACAGAGCTCCAACATACATAAAACAAACTCTGACAGAATTGAAAAGAGAAATAAACATTTCTACAATAATAGTAGGAGACTTTAACACAACACTTTTGACGATGGACAGAACAACTAGAAAGAAACTCAACAAACATACAGATGATCTAAATAAGCACAATCAACCAACTCAACCTCATACACATATACAGAACATGCCACTCAACAGCAGCACAGTACACTTTCTTCTCCAATGTACATGGATCATTCTCCAGAATATACCACATATTAGGCCACGAAGCAAGCCTCAATAAATTCAAAAGCAGTGAAATAATACAAAGCATCTTCTCTGATCATAACACTATAAAACTAGAAATTAATAACAGAAAGAACCAGGAAAAAAAATTAAATATGTGGAAACTGAATAACACCTTACTTTAAAAATACTGGGGAATAGAAGAAATTAAAAATGTAATTTAAAAATTCTTAGAATCAAATGAGAATGAAAACACAACATACCAAAACCTTTGGGACACAGCAAAAGCAGTGCTCAGAGGAGAATTTATAGCAATAAATGCACACATCAAAAAGAAGAAAAGGCCAAAATCAGTAGCTTATCCCTACAACTCAAGCAAACAGAAAAAGAAGTCCACAGTCACCAGATGAAAGGAAATAATAAAAATCAGAGTAGAAATAAATGAAACAGAAAACAGAAAAATAATAGAAAGAATCAACGAGACTAGAAGTTGGTTCTTGGGAAGGATCAATAAAATTGACAAACCACTGGCCAAACTGACAAAGGAAAAAAATGAGAAGATAAAAATAACCAAAATAAGAACTGAGATGGGCAACATTACAACAGAACCAACTGAGATAAAAGGATCATAACAGAATACTATGAAAAATTATACTCCAACAAATTTGAAAACCTAAAAAAATGGTCAAATTTCTAGAAACACACCACCTTCCTAAACTAACACAAACAGAGATAGAAAATTTGAAAAGACCCATAACAAAAGAAGAAATTGAAGCTGTCATTAAAAAAACTCTGAACCAACAAAAGCCCCAGCCCAGACGGATTCACTGGAGAATTCTACCAAAATTCAGAGAAGAGTTGACACCAATTCTTTCCAAGCTATTCCAGAACACAGAAAATGAAGGAATATTCCCTAATTCATTATATGAAGCCAGCATAACCCTGACACCAAAGCCAGGCAAAGACACCACTGAATAAAGAAAATTACAGATCGATATCGCTCATGAATATAGGCACAAAAATTCTCAACAAAATTCTGTCAAAAAATTCAGCAGCATATGAAAAAAATAATACATAATGGTCAACTGGGATTCATACCAGGGATGCAAGGATAGTTCAAAATTAGAAAATCAATCAGTATAATTCACCACATAAATAAAACAAAGATAAAAAATCACATGATCATCTCAATCAATGCAGAAAAGGCATTCGATGAGATCCCACACCTTTTCCTGATAAAAACTCTCAGCAAATTATGAAACTCCTCAACATAATTAAGGGCATATATGCCATATCAACAGCCAACGTTAGTCTCAACAGAGAAAGATTGAGGGCATTCCCCTTGAGAATGGGAATAAGACAAGGATGCCCTTACCACCACTCCTATTCAATATTGTACTGGAAGTTCTAGCTAGAGCAATAAGGCAAGAAAGGGATATAAAAGGTATCCAAATTGGAAAGGAAGAAGTAAAACTATCCTTATTTTCAGATGACATGATTCTGTACAAACAAAATCCCAGAGACTCCATGAGGTAGTTACTGGAACTAGTAGAAGGATTCAGCAGAGTGAACACACAAATATCAGTTGGGTTCTTCTACACTAGCAAAGAGGACTCTGAAAAGGAAATCAACAGATCAATACTGGGCAGGGCCAAGATGGCAGAGAAGTCAGACTCTTCTGGTGGACCCTCTTACAACAAAGACCTGAAAAAACAAGTGATTCAATTACATACGGCAATCTGGGAGCCCTGAACATCAAAGAAGAGTTGAGGAACCAGACAAAGTGGCAGGAGGAGGGAGAGACAATTCGGAAGCAGCGAAAAGTTGCCAGACCTGACCTGGCAAGAGCCTGAGCCCTTCAGGCCTGATCAGCTTGGGGGTGGAGCAGTGAGGTAGGCAAGCAGCCATGTTCAGAAGGCACATATTGTGAACCAGGAGAGACCTAACACCAGAGACTACACGGCCACCCAGAACCAGTGAGAAGCGGCCCTCCATGAAAGATAAGTACTTGCGTATGGCTTACCACACGGATCAAACATATGCCCCTTAGGGAAAAACCACTCTCCCATTTACCTCCCCTCTCCCTGCTCTGCACTATGTCCTGGACCGGCTTCAGCAATTGCAGAGTCCCCCAGGGCTGGAAGTAGTATTCATCACAAGCCCAGAGCCATTCTCTCTGTTTTGGAGAGTGAACAAATTAACAAATGAGGAAAAAATAAACTGCCAGCTCCCCTAAGCCATGAACCCAGGGCAGGCACAGCTCCTTTGCCTAGGCACAGGCATAAGGGATCCAAGGACTTTGAGTGCCTTTCCCCCCACATAGACTTCTGTGGGCCCATCTCAATAGCATAGGCCCTCATTACCACAGTACAACAGGGTATATACCAGAACTCTAACTTCAACTATTTCAGCTGTGAAGTGGCAGGTTCTTGACATTTGACACTGCTCTGCCCATTAAGCAGGGTCTTCACCTACCCACATCAGGGGCCTGAGGTCAGGTGGACACCAGCGAAAGGGGCCCACGAATAAGGGGTGCCCCCCAGTCCTTAGAGCCAACAGCAGTAGGTGCTCATAGTCTGGCTGCAAAACTCACTCACCTACGCATTCTAGGGAACAGGGTCACGCCTTCCTCCTAGAGACTCGATGGCGACTGTCAGTCCACTGCCTTCCTCAGAGTTAGTCCCTCACTGCAGCCAGATGCCTCTGCCTACACCAATGACCCATGCCTGTCTAGGACTGTAAGTGAGAGCCTACACCACACGCTTGGTGGCTATCTACCTGGGCACCTAAGCTGAATCCATACAGGAGGAGTGGGCAGACTCCTGAGCTCACATACCTAGTAACAGATCTAACAACCTGGTAACAGGACATTAGAGCTTCAAAGGTGCCAGTAATCAAACTAGCTCATAGGAACAGCCTATTTGGGCATATCAAAACAAAACAAGAAGCTAGCACACAGTAAGCAAACATAAAATAAATAAATATAATAACTTATTGATGGCTCGGAGACAACAGTCAATACCAAATCACAGAAAAAGGCAATCCATGATGGCGTCAGCACCTCTCAAAATAAAGAATCTAGAAATTTTCTGGAAAAAGAAAATTTCTTGGAATTACTGGAGGCAGAATACAAAAAAATTAATATACAGAACTCTTCAAGAAATTAGGAAGGAAATTAATCAAAACGCAGAACATGCCAATAGAGGAAATTAAAAAGATTAGAGAAGAGCATAACGACAAATTTAACAGGTTGCAAGAATCCATAAGAAACAGCAATCAGAAATCCAGAAGATGAACAATAAAATTTCAAATTTAGAAAACTCAGTAGAAAGTCATAGGAGCAGAATTGAGGCAATGGAAGAAAGAATTAGTGAGACTGAAGATAAATCTCTTGACACCAACTTATTTGAGGAAAATTCAGACAAAAAATTTTAAAAAAACAAAGAAACCTTAAGAATTATGTGGGACTCTATCAAGAGGAATAACCTACGAGTGATTGAAGTACCAGAACAGGGGGGAATGACAGAAAATACAGAAAGAATTGTTGAAGATTTGTTGGCAGAAAACTTCCCTGATATCTTGAAAGATGACAAGACATCTATCCAGTATGCTCATGGAACCCCACATAAGGTAGATCCCAAAAGAAAGTCACCAAGACATATTATAATCAAACTTGCCAAAACAAAAGATAAAGAGAGAATTTTAAGAGCAGCGAGGGATAAACAAAAAGTCATCTACAAAGGAGAGTCAATAAGAATAAGCTCGGACTACTCAGCAGAAACCATGGAGGCAAGAAGGCAATGGAATGACATATATATAGCCCTGAAGGAAAAAGACTGCCAGCCAAGAATTATATATCCAGCAAAACTGTCTGTCAAATATGATGGCAAAATTAGGGCATTTCAAGATAAACACAAGTTTAGGGAACTTGCAAAAACCAAACCAAAATTACAAGAAATACTAAAGGGAGTCCTCCAGTTAGAAAATCAGTAACATCAGATAACAACCCAAGACTAGAACACAGGACAGAGCAACCAGGCATAACCTAGATAGGGAAGTCACAAAAGTAAATCAAAGCTAAAACACTGAAAATAGGGAAACAGATGTCAATATATAAAGGATGACAATATTAAAACAAAAAAGAGGGATTTAAAAAATGTAGACATAGATTTTTCATATGGAGGGGAAGTCAAGGTGATATAAAGAAATAAAAGACTGGTATAAACTTAAAAAATAGGGGTGAATATGAATGTAACCACAATGGAAACTAACAATCCTACATGTCAAAATAAAAAACTAGAAAAATATAAAGACTCAGAAAACACAAAATCAACAACAATGAAAAAGATGAAAGGAAAATACACAGAAAATTAAGTGGAACAAAGAAACTGTGAACAACACACAAAAATAGACTTCAAAATGACAGCACTAAACTTATACCTGTATGTCAACAATTATGCTGAATGTGAATGGACTAAATGCACCAATAAAGAGACAGAGAGTGGCAGATTGGATAAAAAAAAAACATGATCTGTTTATATGCTGCCTACAAGAGACACACCTTAGACTTAAAGACACAAACAAACTAAAACTCAAAGGATGGAAAAAAATGTATCAAGCAAACAACACTCAAAAAAGAGCAGGAGTGGCAATATTAATCTCTGACAAAATAGGCTTTAAAGTAAAATCCACCACAAAGGATAAGGAAGGACACTATATAATGATTAAAGGGTCGATACACCAGGAGGCCATAACTATAATAAATATTTACATACCCAACGACAGGGCTCCAAAATACATAAAACAAACTCTAACAGCACTGAAAAGAGAGATAGACAGCTCCACAATAGTGATGGGAGACTTCAACATACCACTTTTGGTGAAGGACAGAACATCCAGAAAGAAGCTCAACAAAGACTCGGAAGAGCTAAATTCTACAATCAACCAACTTGATCTCATAGACATATACCAAATACTCCACCCAACAGCAGCCAAGTATACTTTCTTTTCCAATGTACGTGGAACATTCTCCAGAATAGACCACATATAAGGCCATAAAGCAAGCCTTAACAAATTCCAAAGCATCGAAATATTACAAAGCATCTTTTCTGACCATAAATACATTAAAGTAGAAATCAACAACAGAAAAGGCAAAGAAAAAAGAATTAAACACATGGAAACTGAACAACACCTTGCTCAAAAACTATTGGGCTATAGAGGAAATTAAGGATGGAATAAAGAAATTCATAGATTCCAATGAGAATGAAAACACATCCTACCAGAACCTTTGGGACACAGCAAAAGCAGTGCTCAGAGGTCAGTTTATAGCAATAAATAAATAAATAAACAAACACATCCAAAAAGAAGAAAGGGCCCTAATCAAAACATTAACCCTACAACTGGAACAAGTAGAAAGAGAGCTGCCAAAGATGCCCTCAGGTACCAGAAGAAAGGAAATAATAACAATTAGAGCAGAATTAAATGAAATAGAGAATAGAAAAACAATTGGAAGAGTTAATAAGACCAAAAGCTGGTTCTTTGAAAAGATCAAGAAAATTGATAAACCATCGGCCAAACTGAAAAAGAAAAACAAGAGAGGAAGCAGATAAGCTGTATAAGAAACGAGATGGGTGATATCACAACAGACCCAACTGAAATTAAAAGAATCATAACAGAATACTATGAAAAATTGTATTGCAACAAATTTGAAAACCTAGAGGAAATGGACAAATTTCTAGAAACTCACTACCTACATAAACTAACACAAACAGAGGTAGAACAACTAAATAAACCCATAACGAAAGAAGAGATTGAAAAGGTAATTAAAACCTCCCAACAAAAAAAAGTCCTGGCCCAGATGACTTCACTGGAGAATTCTACCAAACTTTCAGAGAAGAGTTAACACCAGTACTACTAAAGGTATTTCGGAGCATAGAAAAGGATAGAACACTCCCAAACTCATTCTATGAAGCCAGCATAACCCTGATACCAAAACCAGGTAGAGACTCCACAAAAAAAGAAAATTACAGACCAATATCCCTCATGAACATTGATGCAAAAATCCTCAACAAAATTCTAGCCAATAGAATTAAAAAATATATCAAACAAATAATTCACCTTGATCAAGTGGGATTTATACCAGGTATGCAGGGATGGTTCAACATTAGAAAAACAATGAATGTAATTCATCACATTAATAAAATGAAAGACAAGAACCACATGATCTTATCAATTGATGCAGAAAAGGCATTTGACAAAGTCAAACACCCATTCATGATAAAAACTCTCAACAAAATAGGAATAGAAGGGAAAGTCCTCCTTATAATTAAGGGCATTTATACAAAGTGAATAGCCAACATCATCCTAAATGGAGAAACTTTGAAAGCTTCCTCTTTAGAATGGGAACTAAACAAGGATACCCTTTATCGCCTCTTATTCAACATTGTGCTGGAGGTTCTGGCCATAGAAATTAGGCTACACAAAGAAATAAAGGGCATCCAAATTGGTAGTGAAGAAGTGAAAGTATCTCTATTTGCAGATGATATGATCTTATACACAGAAAACCCCAAAGAATCCACAAGAAAACTACCAGAACTAATAGAAGATTTCAGCAAAGTTTCAGGATACAAGATAAACATACAAAAATCAGTTGGAGTCCTTTACACCAACAAAGAGAACTTCAGAGAGGAAATCACCAAATCAATGCCATTTACAATAGCCCCTAAGAAGATAAAATACTTAGGAATAAATCTAACCAGAGATGTAAAAGACCTATACAATGAAAACTACAAGACACTAGTGCAAGAAACCAAAAGAGACCTGCATAAGTGGAAAAACATACCTTGTTCATGAATAGGTAGACTCAACATTGTGAAAATGTCAATTCTACCCAAAGCAATTTACAGAGACAATGCAATCCCAATCCAAATTCCACTGGCATTTTTTAATGAGATGGAGAAACAAATCACCAACTTCATATGGAAAGGGAAGAGGCCCCAGGTAAGTAAAGCATAACTCGAGAAGAAGAACAAAGTGGGAGGCCTCACTCTGCCTGATTTTAGAACCTACTATACCACCACGGTAGTCAAAACAGCCTGGTACCAGTACAACAACAGATACATAAAGTAATGGAACAGAATTGAGAATCCAGACATAAATTCATCCACCTATGAGCAGCTGATATTTGACAAAGTCCATTAATTGGGGAAAAGAGTTTCTTTAACAAATGGTGCTGGCATAACTGGATATGCATCTGCAAAAAACTGAAACAAGACCCATACCTCACACCATGCACAAAAACTAACTCAAAATGGATCAAAGACTTTAACATAAAACTGAAAACGATAAAGATCATGGAAGAAAAAATAGGAACAATGTTAGAAGTCGTAATACATGGCATAAACACAATAGGAACCATAAGTAACAACGCACAAGCACCAGAAGAGAGACCAGATAAATGGGAGCTCCTAAAAATCAAACAGTTTTGCTCATCAAAAGACTTCACCAAAAGAGTCAGAAGACAACCTACAGACTGGGAAAAAAATTTTGGCAACGATAAATCAAATCAGCGTCTAATCTCTAAAATCTACAAGATACTGCAAAACCTCAACAACAAAAAGACAAATAACCCTATTAAAATAGGGCAAAGGATATGTACAGGCACTTCTACAAAGAAGATACTCAGGCAGCTAACAGACACATGAAAAAATGCTCACAATCATTAGCCATTAGAGAAATGCAGGTCAAAACTACAATGAGATACCATCTTACCCCAACAAGGCTAGCATTAATCCAAAAAACACAAAATAATAAATGCTGGAGAGGTTGTAGAGAGACTAGAACACTTATACACTGTTGGTGGGAATGTAAAATGGTACAACCACTTTGGAAATCGATTTGGTGCTTCCTTAAAAAGCTAGAAATAGAAGTACCATACGATCCAGCTATCCCGCTCCTTGGAATATATCTTAGATAAATAAGAACTGTCACATGAATAGATATATGCACACCCATGTTCATTGTAGCACTGTTCACAATAGCAAGAAGATGGAAACAACCTAAGTGCCCATCAACGGACGAATGGATAAACAAATTATGGTATATGCACACAACGGAACACTATGCAATGATAAAGAACAACGATGAAGCCATGAAACATCTTATAACATGGAGGAAGCTGGAGGTCATTATGCTGAGTGAATTTAGTTAGTTACGGAAGGACAAATATTGCTTAAGACCACTATTATAAGATCTCAAGAAAAGTTTTAAACACAGAAGACAACATTCTTTGATGGTTATGAGCATAGGGAGGGAGAGGGAGGGTTATTTACTATCTAGATAGTAGATAAGAATTATCTTAGGTGAAGGAGAAGGACAGCACACACTACAGCGGAAGTCAGCACAACTCGACTAAACCAAAGCTAAGAAGTTTCCTGAATACAATCAAACACTTTGAGGGACAGAATAGCAGGGGTAGGGGTCTGGGGACCATGCTTTCAGGGTACATCTAGGTCAACTGGCATAGCAAAGCTTATTAAGAAAATGTTCTGCATCCTACTTTGGTGAGTGGTGTCTGGGGTCTTAAAATGTTCTGCATCCTACTTTGGTGAGTGGCGGCCATCTAAGATGCATCAATTGGTCCCAACCACCTGGAGTAAAGGAGAATGAAGAACACCAAAGATACACAGAAAGTAGTAGTCCAAGAGACAGAAAGGGCCACATAAACCAGAGACTTCATCAGCCTGAGACCAGAAGAACTAGATGGTGCCCAGCTACCATCAGTGACCACCCTGACAGGAAACACAACAGAGTCCCTGATGGAGCAGGAGAAAGGTGGGGTGCAGAACTCAAATTCTAGTAAGAAGACCAGACTTAATGGTCTGAATGAAACTGGAAGTACCCCCGAAAGCATGGCTCCTGGATTCTCTATCAGCCCAGAACTAAAACAATTTCCGAGGCCAACTCTTCAGACAGGGATTAGACTGGACAGTGGGACATAAAGAGATACTCATGAGGAGTGTGCCTCTTAGCTCAAGTAGATACAAGAGAGTGAATGGGAGGCTTCTGTCCAGAGGTGAGATGGGAAGGCAGAAAGGGTTAGGAGCTGGTTGAATGGACATGGAGGGTGAGGGAGGGGACTGTGCTGTCACAGTATGGGGAGAGCAATTAGAGTCACATAACAATGTATGCATAAATTTTTGTATGCTAAAAAATGCAAAAAAAAATTTACAGTAGCCCCCAAAATGTTAAAATATCTAGGAATAAACCTAACCAGGGACATAAAAGATTTATACAAGGAAAATTACAAAATGCTACTGCAAGAGACTAAGAAAAATCCAAACCCATTGCTGTCGAGTAGATTCCAACTCATAGCGACCCCCTAGGACAGAGTAGAACTGCTCATAGTTTCCAAAGAGCGCCTGGTAGATGTGAACTGCCGACCTTTTGGTTAGCAGCTGTAGCATTTAAACACTATACCACCAGGGTTTCCAAGAGACTAGGAGATCTACATAAATGGAAAAATATTCCATGCTCATGGACTGGAAGACTTAACGTTGAGAAAAATGTCGATAATACCCAAAGCAATCACTAGATATAATGCAATCTCAATCCAAATGCCAACAACAGTCTTATTGATATGGAAAAACTAATCTCTAATTTCATGGGGAAAGGAAGGAGGTGGTGAATAGCTAAAGCAACAGTGAAGAAGAACAAAGTTGGAGGCCTCTCACTTCCCAATCTCAAAAGTTACTATACAGGCATGGAAATCAAAATAGTCCGGCGCTGGTACAATGACAGACACATAGACTAATGGAATAGAATTGAGAACCCAGAAGTAAATCCATCCATCTACAGGCAGCTGATCTTCGACAAAGGGCCAAAATCCATTCAATGGGGAAGAAACAGTCTTTTCAATAAATGGTGTTGGCAAAACACAATATCCATATGCAGAAAAGTGAATCAGGATCCAAATCTCACACTATGCACAAAAACTGACTCAAAATGGCTCAAAGACCTAAATGTTAAAGCTAAAACCATCAAGTTCCTGGAAGAAAACTGTCTTAGGCTGGGTTCTCTAGAGAAGCAAAACCAGTAAATCGTATAAAGAAATTTATATCAAGGAAACTGCTCATGCAATTGTAAATGCCAGAATGTCCCAAGTCGGTGGATCAGGATAGAGGCTTCCCTCAATTCACTTAGCCGCCCAGGCTGGGGAACCCAAAATCGGAAGGTCGGAGAGCAGGCCTTCCACTCACAGGCCCATGAAGGTGGGCAAATCCCAAGATCCCTACTACAGCGGGTTCCAAAGTTCGCTGCATGTTAGAATGATCTGGGGAGCTTTGAAATATCCCAGTGCCCAGATAGCACCCAATACCGACTGAATCAGAATTCGGGCATCTGGGGTGAGGTCCAGGTTTCGGCATCTTTCAAAGACCCTTGAATGTTCCACTGTGCGGCAAAGGTTGAGAATCACTACCCAACTCTGTCGTCAGTTGAGGCGACCTTTTAACTTCTTCGTCTAAAGTATATCCAACGTTAAAAAGGAACTGAAGCCGAGGATGCAAAAACCTGAGCTTGTCCATCTCCCTCCAGCCAGCCTGGTAGTCCCCACTCCAACCCTTGCATACAACTGGGAAGTGTGAACCAAGAGGAAGTAGAGGGAACCCTGGGGCAGGTAGGTGAGCCTGGGGTCAGGGAGAGCACAGAACAGCCCTTCCCAAACTGAATGGTCAATACCAGTTGCGGTAGAATCAGTTCCAACTCATGGCAACCCCATATATGTCAGACTAGAACCGTGCTCCATAAGGTTTTCAATGGCTGATTTTTTGGAAATACATGGCCAGGCCCACTCCTACCCCATAGCCTCAGAAACTGAAAATGATAAGAGCGGAAGGAAGTTAGGAGGAGAAAGAAGGCAGGAGGAAAAGAAAAAGAAGAACGGAGACAGGGAAGAGAAAACAGACAATAATGAAGGCAGAAGTAAGGAAGAGGCTAGGGAGTGACAGAAAAACAGAGGGAAAAGAAAAATGCAAAGGACACGGATGTTGGCTGGCCCCAGCCTCCTCACGCCTTTATTATTTCTCTGAGATTAGGGAGGCCGCTAATTCTGCTCTTCAACAGGCACGAACTCGCGGGGGAGGGCGAGGAAAACAAAGGAAGGCGGCAGATTGTCTTTGCCGCAGTGTTCCGTGCCCCAAGCTCCGTGCCTCTGGGCGCCTCGGAGGCTTCACACCCGGCCTGGCTTCTTGAGGTCTTTGTTCTTGGCCGGCATAAAGGCGTACAGCTCATCGATGAGCATCTCCATCCGCGCGGTGACCTCGGTCACCGTGTCGATGACCAGCTTCTGCTGCAGCTTCAGCTTGTTGTTCTCCCACAGGGCCTTGTTCTCCTCCTGGAAGACCCGGTGCTCCTCGCGCAGCACGTGCAGCGCCCGGTTCTCCTCCTGCAGTAGCCGGTTCTCCTCGCGGAGAAGCTGCAGCGCCTGGTTCTCCTCGCGCAGGGCCTGCAGCGCCTGGTTCATCTCCCGCAGCAGCTGCAGGGTTTGGCCGGAGTCCTGTGGGCCCGCGCCGCCCTTGCTCTCCTCCTCCTCCCCGGAAGCGCTCGCCAGCTTGTTGAGCATTTCCCGCAGGGCGCGGAGGGTCTTTGAGTCGTCCTCCGGCCTCGGGGGCCCCTTGGGCTCCTCGAAGGGGGAGGAGAGGCCCGTGGCCTGGTCAGGCAGCAGCCCAGGGCTGTGGGGCTCCTCGTGGGGCGAGGCCGCGGGCTGGTGGTCCTCCGCAGGGGCCGCCTTGTCCTCCGTCTGGGCCCAGCAAGCCTTTCTCTGCTCCAGCAGCTGCTGCAGCGCCCGGTTCTCCTCGCGGAGGAGCTGCAGGGTGCTGTCCTCCTTGCTGCGGAGCACCTGCAGGGCCGTGTTGTCCTTCTTCGCCGCCTCGAGGGCCGCGCTGTCCTTGTGCATTGGTGGCAGGGGTGGCACGGAGGTCCTGCTGTCTTCGCGGCCCAAGGAGGCCTTGTGCTCCTCCCAGAAGGCCTGCAGGATCCTGTTCTCCTTGCGGAGGGTCTTGTTCTCCTTGCGGAGGGTCTTGTTCTCCTCCCTCAGTGCCTTGTTCTCCTCGCGCAGGGACTTGTTCTCCTCCTGCAGCAGGTACTCCTTGGCCATCCGCTTGTGGTACAGCTTGTGGTGGAAGGAGGAGGAGGGCGAGAAGTACGGAGACTGCAGGCGGCAGTTTTCGTTCACCCACCGCCCGTCCTGGAAGACGAACATCTCGTCGCTGAGCTGAACGCGGGGAGGGTTGTAATCCAGCTCGAGGTCGGCCTGGGAGGTGGGGCGCTCCATGGCATCCAAGGGCGCGGAGGAGAAGCGGTTCAGCGGGTACGAGTGCTGGCTGATGACTCTGCGGCTCACCCTGGGCAGGGCGGCCTGCCGCGCGCACCTCGGGGTGGTGTACAAGTTGTGGAGCCTCAGGAACGGCTCGGCTGTGCCCCTCTGTGGGAGAGAACAAGGAAGCCCGGTGTTAGAAGGAACTGACATGCCCGGCACTGGCTGAGACCCCAAAGTATCCTAGTCTGGGATGCTTTCAGAAAGTGGGTGCAGGTGGCATGCCCCTTAGAGGTGACAATGGCAACAGAGCATTTAAATAAAAATAAGATCATATGACCTGGCCACAGGGGTCCCCGAGTGGCTCAACAAAGCACTCAGTTGCTAACTGAAAGGTTGGAAGTTGGAATACACCCAGAGATGCCTTGGAAGAAAGGCCTGGTGATCTACTTCTGAAAGATCACAGCCATTGAAAACCCTATGGAGCACAGTTCTACTCTGACACACATGGGGTCACCATGAGTTGGAGTCAAGTAGATGGCAACTGATTTGGTTTTGGCCTGGCCACTGTTGGATCTTGCACTTGGCCTCTTGGGGTCCTCACAGGGAAGAATATCATAGCATAATGCACCCCAAAGGCACCGACTTTAAAGTCAATCAAATATTTTGAGGCCCAGCCCCATCACTTACCAGTTATAAGAACTTAACCAAACCAGTTGCAGTTGAGTTGGTACTGACTAATGGTGACCCTATGTGTGTCAGAGTAGAATTTTGCTCCATAGGGTTTTCAAAGGCTGACGTTTTGGAAATAGATCACCAGGCCTTTCTTCTGAAGCATCTCTGGTGGACTCAAACCTCCAGCCTTTTGGTTAGCAGCCAACTATGCTGTTTGCACCACCCAGGGACTCCTACAAGAACTTAGACAAGCTGTTTGATCTCATTGGGCTTCAGGGTCTGCATTTGCAAAATGGGATAATTGTACCTTCCTCCCTGGCTCACAGAGATAGTTTCAAGATTAGAAGAAGTAATGCATACAAGAACTAAGCATGGGCTCTGGCACACTTCTGTCATCCAAGAAGGGGAACAAACTGACCCTTAAGCTGCCCCAGCCCCTGCTGTGTGCCCACACCCAACGTGAACTGAGGGGCAGCATAATCACACGTATGGCCACTCTATTTGCTCTGTCCTAAATGGCGGTGCTGTCGGGCAGCCCAGCCTGCTCCCTTGCCGCATTCAGGCTCATCCTCTTAGCTGCCCCTGAGTCTGTCCTGCCAGCAGCCCCTTGAACATCCACCCCAGCCCAAAGCACGGTGCCAGGCTGACGGCAGAGTCCAAGCTGATCATATCTGAAGGGCGAGCAATGAGAGTTCCACATGTTGTAGCAAAGGTGGCAAAGAAAATAAAAACCAGTTGCCGTTGAGTCGATTCCAACTCATGGCGATCCCAAGTGTGTCAGAGTAGCACTGTGCTCCATAGAGTTTCCAATGGCTGTGATGTTTCAGAAGTAGATCACCAGGCCTTTCTTCCGAGGCCTTTCTGCATGGACTGGAACCTGTCTTTTTGGTTAGCAGCCAAAACGCATTAACCGTTTGCACCATCCAGGGACCCCGAACAACGTCTAGCAAGACAGTAAAGCAGAAAGGCCCAGCTTGGCTCTGCCACCCATATAAACCTGGGAAACGGGAGCACTAAGCATGGGCTCTGGCACACTTCTGTCATCCAAGAGGAGGAACAAACTAGCCCTCAAGCTGCCCCAGCCCCTGGTGTGTGCTGTCACCCGACATGAACTGACAGGCAGAGTAATCACACGTACGGCCGCCCTAATTGCTATGTCCTAAATGGTGGTGCTGCTCCCTTGCCCCATTCTCTCTTGCCCCACCCAGAGGTACCTCGGAAGAGAGGACTGGCAATCTGCTTCCAAAAGGTCACAGCTTAGAAAACCCTATGGAGCTGTTCTGCTCTGCACACATGAGGTCACTGTGAGTCAGAATGGACTCAGCTGCAACTAACAACAACAACGCCAAAGAGAGGGAGTTAAGATGACACGATCTCAAAAGCACCCTCCAACGTAACAAGTCAATGAAACGTGTCTGCAAAATGGAAGTAATAATATATGTGCCCTGCTTAGTGCACAGCACTGTTACGAGGATTGAATGAGATAATGAATGTAAAAGTGTTTTTAAAGCTGCCAAGTGCTATAGAAATGTAAGGCATTGTCATCAAGAGAAGTAGATTTCACTAGTGGGAGATTTCTGAGATGTATTCCAAAAGTGGCGAACAGGTGGAAAGTACTCTGGAGAAGAGGCAACAATTGCAGCAATGAATTTAAATAGAAATAAGATCATGATAGCTACTCCTAAACACACCGAAAGCATTCCATCCAGGTATATTTGAAATGCTCCCCAAATATCAATTCCTCATTTCTCAGGTTATTTCACAATTTTACAGATAGAGAGGATGGGAAACAAGTCAGTTATCTGCATTTTATATATATGCATATATAGAGATATGTGCTTTGCAGGATGTATAAAGTTGGTTAGGATTCTTTAAGATCCAAGAGCTAGAAAAATAGAAGGCACAGTTATAAGCCATTAACTTTGCATAAGCCCATGTCATTAGCTTTGTAAGGATATGCTTAATCTTCCAGAGAGCGAGGGTGGGCACGCATTCTGCAGTCGGCTCCTTATTTACTTTAAATAAATTCAGCCTCCATGGTTTTTCCATTTCCCAGTTGGTGAAGCACATGGGCTCTGGTGGCTGAGTCTGGGATCAGACTGAACACAGATCAGAGTTGATAGTCCACACAAGTATTTTCCTTGTAAGCTTCAGGTCCCTGGATGCTAGTTTCTGGGAAGGATTAGCCCAGTGAATAAGGAGTGAATCTTGAGAGGTCCATGTCTGCACTGGAACCTGTGCAGGACTCTGTCTCAGCAGGATCTTGTTCCAGAAGATGTTGTTGTTGTTAGCTGCCATCTAGTCAGCCATGACTCATGATGAACCCATGCAAAATGGAACGAAAAGCTGCCCTGGTCCTGTGCCATCCCCATGATCAGTTGCTGATCAGACCTTTGTGATCCATGGGGTTTTTATTGGCTGATTTTCAGTGGTAGATCACCAGGCCTTTCTCTCTAGTCTTTCTTAGTCTGGAAACTCCACCTGAAACCTTTCAACATCATAGCAACACACAAGCCTCCACTGACAGATGGGTGGTGGCTGCGCATGAGGTATATTGGCTGGGAATCGAACCTGGGTGTCCCACATGGAAGACGAGAATTCTAGCACCTAACCACCACTGTCCCCCTGGAAGGTATCATCATGGAAAAATGTGGTTTTAGTCAACATTGTGTCCCCAATCCAGAGAAGGCAAGGGAGGAAGGAAACAAATCGTGGGGGCCAGTGCTGTGCTCAGCCGTGAGCTGAGCATTTAACCTGCTAGGTTCATCTCATCCTCACAGCGCTTGCTTCAAAGGTGTCATTATTCCCATTTTACAGATGGAGAAACTGAAACCCAGACAAGGTAAATAGTCAGCACTAGGTTACTCACTAAGATACAAGCCCTGGTCTGGTTCCCTGAACGTGGCACATGGGAAATCCCCATGGTGCTATCAAAGGACTGAATGTATTTTGGAGATCAAGATATTTTTTTCTTGACTTTTTGTCATGGAAAATTCCAAACATACAAAAGGAGAGCAAATAGTCTAATAAGTTCCCACGTACCCATCACCCAGCCTCAGCAATTATCAAATCAAGGCCCGACTTGTTTCACCCATATTCCACCCAAGTCCACAACTATGCCCCCACCACTGGATTATATTTCAAGCAAATCACAGACATTGTGTCATTTTCTCCATAAATACGTTAGTGTGTATCTTTTTTACATAGCCACAATACCAATTGTTGTTGTTGTTAGGTATGCCGAGTTGATTCCAACTTATAGTGACCCTATAGGACAGAGTAGAAAGGCCCCACAGGGTTTCCAAGGCCGTAATCGTTACAGAAGCAGGCTGCCACATCTTTCTCCCAAGGAGCAGCTAGTGGCTTTGAATCGCCAACCTTTGGGTTAGCAGCTGAACACTTAACCACTGTGCCACCAGGGTTCCTCTTCTGACTCAAAGCAACCCTATATAACAGAGTAGAACTGCCCCATAGAGTTTTCTAGACTGTAATCTTTACAGCAGATTGCCAGGTCTTTTTCTCCCTCGGAGCCACTGGTTAAGTTCGAACCGCTGACCTTTCGGTTAGCAGCCAGGTGCTTAGCCTGTTAGCACCCCTATACAATTCGGCAAATACTGAGTCAGTGTTCAGATTTCCCCAATTGTCTCATAATGTTTTCACTATTACTTTGATTCAGAGAGCTTTTCTTCTTGATCCAACCAAGCGTTCAAAGAGGAATCACTAATGATTTGTGTCAGAATGACCTTCAAGCATCCCATTCAGCTACCTTTATTCTACATCCACATCCTAAGGACAGAGCCCAGGGAATCTCTGAATGTCCTCTCAACACAAATGCACTAAATAAAAGCCTACCCTGTGGGCTGATCCCTCGCTGTGGACAGTCCGGGCATTTGGGCCTTTGTCCTTACATTCCCCGTGAGGGTGACCTTGTTCACATACTCTCACACGCTGGCCTTGGTTTCTGCTCCTGTATCACGAAGGTTGGAGGCTTTATCTCTAAGTGCCCTATTATTCTGACTTTCTCTGGCCCAGTGGATCCACGTTTGTAAATTAGCACCACTGTGGCCGCAGCCTTGGTGAGTCAGCACCTTCTTTTACCCACCTAGTTGACATCTTGTTCCCACTATTAAATGACCATTACTCCCCAAACAGACCCCGTGCCTTCTCTGTTTTGTGCCCATAGCACCTAATCCAGGACATATTGAGGGACTAATAGGTCCCCTTTACTTCCTTAACCAGGAGCCAGATAATCTTATTACTAAACCCTGCATCCTTCCTCTTCTCCACAAACAGGACCAAAATGATGGCCAAATTCAGCATTGCCTCATGGCTTGGTTTCTTAGGACAATTAGATATTTTTTAATAGTATTTTTTAATGGGTATTAGAAAAATATGCCTATTTTTTCAAACTCATAATTCTATGATCATAATTCTGTTATGGGTTTGCACCCTGGATGGTGCAAACAGTTAATGCACATAGCTGCTAACTGAAAGATTGGGGGTTCAGTCCATCCAGAGGTGCCTTGGAAGAGATGCCTATTGATCTACTTCTGAAAAATCAGCCACGGAAAACCTGTGAAACACAGTTCTACTCGGACACACATGGAGTCGCCGTGAGTCAGATTCAACTTGACGGCAACTGGTTTTATGATCCTATGGATATTCTTCAGGAGCTTCTAAAATAAGCAGCACCTTTTCCACTTTTGAAAGTGAGATGATTTAAAGGAAAAATTAAGTAGTACAGGCATTTTCAGATAGGACAAGGATCATGATTAAACTTTGGGCATACAGTGAGCCAAGACAAATTCTTTCTTGTAGCATTTCACTGATTCTGATCAGGCTTAGCTGGACTTAGTTCTCAAAGAAAAGAACTTTTTGGCCCTCTGAAAACTCCTCATCCTAGTAGTATTCCCACCCTGACTGTTCCTTCACTGATTCTTACTCCACATTTACGTCAATGAATTGACTAATTCGGCATCTACTGTGTCCCAGGCTCTCTGACCTTGGCCTCATGGGACTTCCAATCAATTTGAAAAGTCAATGAATAGCATCAATTATTCCTTGTTGCAGACAAGGCAGGGCAAAGTGCAAGGAGTATTACTGCAGGTGTGGTGCAGAGAACTGGACTGGGCATCATAAAACCTGAAGACAGTACTGACTCCGTATTGTGTGATTACATGCCCTTTACAAAGCACTTAATTTCTATGCCTCAGTTTCTGTATCTAGAAAATGTGGATGCTAGGATAATTCAAAGAGCCATCCCATGTGGCTGTGCAGCGTGTACGCTTCCCCACACTAGGGGGCGCCATTCACTGCTGTTATTGCAGTGCACGCCCTGTGCAACCATACACAGCAATCTTGCTTACGTCTGTCCTACTTAACTTCAGAGAGTTTGTTGTAAAATTCAAAAATAAAGTACGTGAAATTTGCTTTGTTTATGTAGAAAGAGCTACAGACACACAAGAATTGTTACTCTGCATTCAAAAGAGACAATGCTTATCATTTCCTCAGAGAAAGATAGTTTAGAACAAAAGAAAGGAAATAACATTTACTGAGTGACTGTTATGTGCCAGATGATTGCTTTACATATTCATATATAATATCTAACCAAAAAGAACTGGCATGAAATAGGCATGGATCTGCCCAAGATGACATAGCCAGCAAGAGGGCAGAAAGAAAAAAAAACCCAAACCCATTGCCACTGAGTCGATTGACTCATAGTGACCCTATAAGACAGAGTAGAACTGCCCCATCGGGTTTCCAAGGAGTGGCTGGTGGATTTGAACTGCTGACCTTTTGGTTAGCAGCTGAGCTCTTAACCACTATGCCACCAGGGCTCCAAGGAGGCAGAGCCATAGTTTAAAACCAGGATATCTGACTCCGCACTCGCTGTGAATTAGTTTGCTTGTGTTGATATCATTGCATATCAATAGTTCTCTTATGTCCCGTTCCTTCTTCCCCCATGAATAATTTGCAATTCTCTCAGGAAGGACGGTGACCTGTCTGTTATTTATTTGGTATCCTTAGCCCTGGGAATTAGAACAACACACTTTATATACAGCAGAGGCATAAAAGTTCTTGCCAATGAATTCATTAACCAATCTGTACTGCAAGGTGAGAAGGACATGTGAGGTTAAACTAGAAGAAACTGTTAATATCCTACCATCGGAGGCCTACAAAACTGGCAATTTCATTTGTCTTAATATATTCAGTATATTTGGTAAAGCTATGTCCTCATTTCAATTCATGATTAAGGCTTTAAAATAGTAGTCACAGTGCAGAGCTGTTACGCCATGATGCATAATCTATAACAGTGGGTTTTTCCCTGTGTGAATTGCACAAAACCCTAGCTTTATCTGTTTACTGTTTAAAAGAAACTGCTTCCCTGCACACAACCATGGAGGTTATCCAATTCGTCATCTTGCACTTATAATCCAATAAGGATACCAGTGCCAGCTGCCACTGAGTCAGTTCTGACTCACGTGCCCACCTGTGTGTCAGAGTAGAACTGTGCTCCATAGGGTTTTTAGTAGTTGATTTTTCAGAAGTAGGTTTTCAGGCCTTTCTTCCGAGGTGCCTCTGAGTGGACTTGAACCTCCAACCTTTCGGTTAGCAGCTGAGCTCATTAATCATCTGCACCACCCAGGGACCTCAATCCAATGAGGATAGAGGCCCTGGATTCCCAGTAGCTTTAGGGTCAGAAGACACATTTTTGAGTGTTCGTGAGAGCCACATGATTCAGAGCCACCTCAGATGGGTGTGCAGATCTCGGAACGTCACCTCTGAAATAAGCATCAACACACCTGTTCTGCCTACTTTGTGGGGTTGTTGTGAGAGGACACGAAAGTGCTGGGTAAGCTGTCACAAAAACCAGACAGATGGTGGGTTTTACTGTGAGGGTTTAAGCATTCCTGGCTAAAGCACTACAGTAATTGCTAGATATATTTCTTTCTGAAAGGGTTTTCCAAAAAGGGAGCATCTAGCTTAAGAAAACATATGTATACACAAGATCCCAAGCTTCCTCAGCCATGTTTAAAGCCAGATCCTCCTCACTGGTCTCTTCGGTCAGTGGTATCACCGGGTTGGCTTCATAGGCTGAGCTATTCTGCCCTTGATGTCCTCAAGCCCTGACAAGAGGTCTGTGCCAGTAAAAAGCCTCTGGAATATTCCAGAAAGGTTTTCCTAGCTTGCTGAGTGGTCAAGCAACCTGGGAGGCAGAGCATATACCAGCATGGTCCAAGCTTCCCATGAAGGAAAGAATCGTCTCTTTCCTGGTCTCTGTGAAATGCCCTTGCATACAGACATAGACCCAGCAGGTGGGAAAGAAAAAGTTGGCTTCTTTGTGGAAGAATGGAATATAAGGATATGCAGGAGTGGAATATGATAGACTAGGGTACGCGTAGGGGTTCCTGGGTAGTGCAAATGGTTAACGGGCCCAGCTGCCAGCGAAAAGGCTGGCAGTTCGAATCCATCCAGAGGCACCTTGGAAGAAAGGCCTGGAGATCTACTTCCAAGAAATCAACCATTAAAAATTCTATGGAACACAGTTCTACTCCGACAAACATGGGGGTGGCGTGAGTCAGAGTCAACTTCACAGCAACTGGTTTTATGGGGCTCATAACAGTGTCCCATCGAGGAACGTAGAAAGGTGACCAAGAGACTCTATCCTCAAGGAGCAAGGTGCTCACGTTGTGTCACGCTGTGACAGAGCGATGCATTAGTGCTGGGGAGCCACAAGGGGCACTGGACACAAACATCTCCCTCATAAACCAAAAAACCAACCAAACCTGTTGCTATCGAGTCAATTCCAACTATAGCGACCCTATAGGACAGAGTAGAACTGCCCCATAGATTTCCAAGGAGCACCTGTTGGACTTGAACTGCCGATCTTTTCTGGATCGAACCCTTGCTTATCATTAGGCAGGGGCCCTCCCTGGCATCTCCTTTTCAAATGTGAGTGTCCTGGAAGGGAAATGCTCACACTCACCGACAGCGGTGCGTCTCTGTCAGGTCGCTGGTCTCTGAGTGGAGAGCGTGGGGGAGGAGGTCAATCGAAAGAGCTGAGTCAAAGCACAAAGGGGAGGTGATAAGATGAACATCACTTCCTGGTGCCAAAGGGTTTCTAAGGAACAGATCTGTCTGGGTGGGACCTTTTGGAGGGCAGTTTTCTGGGATTGGTGGCCTCCTCTCTAAAGAACTTGTGGATGGGGCTGGACAGTGACTGGCCAGGCTTAGCTGACAGGTACTGAATTCTTCTCTCCACTTCTAGACAAGCGTGGCTGCCATAGCCCAGAGAGATATCCAAATGTCCCCAGGAAAGCCCAATCCTACTGACCGAGGTTTTTAAACACCTACTTTGCCAGCATTATTGATGGTTGCGTTGGTGGTTCAGGGGTAGATTTCTCACCTTCCGTGTGGGAGACTCAGGTTTGATTCCTGGCCAATGTACCTCAAGTGCGGTTACCGCCTAGCTGGAGGCTTGTATGCTGCTGTGATGCTGAACAGGTTTCAGTGGAGCTTCCAGAGTAAGACTAGGAAGAGAGGCCTGGCAATTCACTCCCAAAACTATGCCAATGAAACCTCATGGATCACAATGGTCCGATCCTCAACCCATCATGGGGATGGCGTAGGACTGGGCAAGGTTGCTCTGTTGTGCATGGGGGTCACCATGAGTCAGGGGCCGACTAGACAGCAGCTAACAACAACAAGAAGACCAGAGAACATTCAGCCATCTGAGGTGCTTTTAAGACACATGAAGCAGAGAGTTCCAGGAAAAGCCAAACATGCTACCAGCTTCCAGACAAGATTACAACGCTGACTCTAGCTCGTTATCATACGTTTAACTCAGCTCTCAAGTATTACGATAAAGTCAATGTTTGTTTTAATAAATTCTAACAAGCAAAAGGATAATTCCAAGGTAAATGGGATTGATTTCGATAAAATTAAAATATTAGCAGCAAAAAGGATAAAGATGTCACATCTGGTAGTTTTAGCTAAATATTTAACATAGAATCTCCGGAAACCTTCCTCTGAGCAGTGATTCAAACTGGCTGAGATATGGGTCCTGTCAGCAGGATTCCATAGCTTCTGAAGACCAAGCCCAGACAAAGGGGAAAATAAAGGCAATCCCAGGGGCGAAGGGGGCACTGGTGGGGCCTACCGGTGCTCCTTCTGACCTGGTGTAGACCCTTTGTCAAAGATCTAGGAATAAACAGTGCCTTCATGCAATTCACAGATAGCGCCCACTGAGGCAATGTGGAGGATGCCTGTGAGGACAGAATCATTCTGTACAAAAGGAACCAGGAGGTCAGCTAGCCTGGGCAGGAAGTAAGTAATGGCTTACCAGTTAATGTGCTAGAGGGAAATAGATCAGCAACACAAATATTTAATGGGAAGAAGAAAAACTGAAAATCAACAAGACCTGAAAAGACCTAAGGGTGATCACAAACAGTGAACTGTAAGATTTGCAGTGTAATGGGGAAGCTTACATACCCAGCGTGATTGGGAGCTGGGAGGCCAGAGGCACTTTGGGAACCGCTGATGCATTTCCCTTCTAGAATAAAGCGGCCTGTGCAGATACACGCGGAGAGCTCAGGAACGAGCAGTTAAGACGTGGGAAGAGGAGGCGCTGTCTCCTAGAAGCAGACTCACGGCTTAAAGACACCTTCTGGAGATGCTCTAGGTGGGAACCATGGGGGACGGGGTTTGGGCATCTACAGCTGTTGATAAACTGAACCTTCCTACACCTTGGGATTAACCTTTCCCTTGTGGCCTGGCCCAGCGCCTCACGGCACCACAGCCCATGGGCGTTGACCTGGGTCCCAGCCCCAAACTCCAGCTCTGCCATTACTACTGGGGCTACTGGGATTTCCAGTTTCCATACCTATAAAATATCTGCTTCACACCTGCATGGCCCATGCCGGGTACATGATCTGATGATCAGTGTTCAGTCAATATTTCCTCCTCCCCTTGTTTACCAGATGGTCCTTTCCCCTAAACCTTGCATTGTCTCATCTTCTGGAACAGATGCTCGGGTACTTTGGGAAGGTCTAACCAGCATATCAAGGTTCCTGGGTGGCTCGAGCAGTTTGCCCTTGACTGCTTATCTAAAGGTTGGTGTTTTGAACCCACCCAGCAGTGACACAGAAGAAAGGCATGGCAATCTGCTTCCATAAAGATTGTTGTTGTCATGTGCTGTTGAGTGGATTCCAACTCATAGAGACCCTAGAGGACAGAGTAGAACTGCACCATAGGGTTTCCAAGAAGCAGCTGGTGGATTTGAACTGCCAACCTTTTGGTTAGCAGCCAACCTCTTAACCACTACCCCACCAAGGTTCAGTTTATCTACAGTTATAGATGCCAAACCCCTCCCCCATAGCTCCCACCTAGAGCATCTCCGGTAGGTGTCTGAACACAGAGTGTGGCCTGTGCCCTCTTGTCAGGTGCACCCATGAGGCCACCATCTATCCATCTAGGGCACTTGCACCCAGACAGCAGGCGTCCTCTCATTCCATGTGCCCCCCCAGACCCAGGAGCACCCCCAGATCATGCAGCAAAGAAAGTGAGTGGCCCCAGAACAAGTCAGAGTGGCCTTAACCACTCTCCACTCACATTGGCCTTCTCTCCTCCTCCACTGCTGGGCCTGTTTCTGGGAGCTGGGGAGGGAACATGGAGCTAAGTGTAGACAGAAGAATCTCTCCTTCCAATCGCTTTATCCATCCCATGACCAAATCTTATTCTCACCCCCAGGTTGGAATCCTCTGCCTTTGTCTTAGAAATGCAAAGATCGATTTATGTGAGCTGTGAAGGAACCAAAGGAACAACCCGCCCCCATTGGAGGTAGTGGCTAAATGAACAACATGTATATGTCAAGTGGAATCAGACTTAACACAGGGCTCCTAGAGCTATAGAAATCACTTGGCAAGTCATCCTGTCTGACGACCAGGAGAAAGTTATCTTCTGTTCTGGCTAGGCTTCATGAGCTGAAATGGATAGCGAAGTGGCTGTTCATCAGGAAGTTATACCAACCACAAAAAACCAGACCTGTTGCCATCAAGTAGATTCCGACTCACAGCAACCCTATAGGACAGAATAGATTGCCCCCATAGGGTTTCCAAGGTTGTAGACCTTTACAGAAGCAGACTGCTTCATCTTCCTCCCACGGAGCGGCTGGTGGGTTCAAATTACCAACCCTTTGGTTAGCAGCTGAGCCCTTAACAACTGCGCCACTGGGGCTCCACCAGAAAGTTATAAGGATAATACAAAAACAAATATCCAGAATGTTTTCTTGTCCTATATTTTTCCCTCCTGTGGAACATACTGGCCTAGATTGTTAAAATTACCTTCCATGTATACAAACAACAACAACATACACAGAGGAGAGGTGGTCTCTGAGTGGTGCAAATCGTCTACACTCAACTACTAACTGAAAGGTTTGAACCCACCCAGTGGCACCACAGAAGAAAGGCCTGGAGATCTACTTCCGTAAAGAAAACAGCCAACAAAATCCTACAGACCACAGTTCTACTCTGTAACACCATGGCAATGAGCTTGGTTTTCCAGTTTATACAAAGAATGGGAGTCCCAGGGTGTTGCAAACAGTTAACAAGCTTGACTGCTCACCAAAAGGTTGGCAATTCAAGTCCACCCAGAGGCACCTTAGAGGAAAGACCTGGCTATCTAATTCCTAAAAATCAGCCACTGAAAACCCTATCAAGCACAGTTCTATTCTGACACACATGGGGTCACCATGAGTCGGAATCGACCCCAAAGAATGCTAAAGGTTTTCTTTCTAATCATGTCCTACTGAAAATTCTTAAGAGATAACTTCAGGAAAATGAAAATAATACAGGACGCCCAGTGTCAATCGAGCCTCCTCTTCCATATCCCTGGACAGAGTTTTCAGATAGTTACCTCTACATTTGATTCCTCCACCCTACATTTCAGCCCCTCTGGCTGCCCGGCCATAGTCTTCAAAGAGGGCCTTAAGTGACTCTGGAGAAGCAAGTCTGTCCCTTTATGACATAGCAGCAGTAGGAATCCAATCAAGAGCACCCCACCAAGGGAACAGCTGGAGGAAATCTGGGCATTCCAGGCCCGTCAGGACTTTACCAATTCATTGGCCTCTGCCTGAATCCCTCAAAAGAGTATGCCCATACCCCTTAAGCCCTCTCTCTTTGGTACATAAAAACCAGTTGCCATCGAGTTGATTCCAACTCACGGAGACTCTATGAGTGCCAGAGTAGAAGTGGGCTCTATGGCATTTCCAATGGCTGATTTTTTGGAGGTATATTGCCAGGGCTTTCCTCCGAGGTGCCTCTGGGTATACTTGAACCTTCAATCTTGCAGTAAGCAGCTGCACGCTTAATCATTTTCACCACCCAGGGACTCCTCTTTGATACATTGTTGTTGTCGCTGTGTGTTGTCGAATCAGTTGATTCACAGTGACCCTCTAGGATGGAGTAGAACAGCCCCATAGGGTTTCCTAGGCTGTAACCAAGTCTTTTCTCCTGTGGAGCCACTGGTGGATTTGAACCACTGACCTTTCTGTTAGCAACCGAGCACTTAACCATTGTACCACCAGGGCTCCTTCTTTGATACATAGCTGGGCCTAATTCTCTGGACACCTCCAAATAATCTTGTACCCCTCGGTCTGTCTACTAGGTCTTCTTCTCATGGATTTGCTCACATGCTTTTGATTCCAAGACGCCATCCTAATTCTGCTCCCAGAAATCCAGACTGGTTGGACAACAGCTAGTGTCAAAAGATCTCGTTTTGAGAAGGTTGGGTCATTTCAGAGTATCATAGGAGCTTCAAATGTTGGAACTGGAAAGTCTTACTGAATGATCTAGCCCAACCCCTTCACGTGAGGGAAGAGAAATCCAAGTCCCGGACTGGCAAAGTTGCCTCCCCAGACGCACAGCTGGTCGGCAGCCAACCTGGAACTAGAATCTGAGGCCCTGCCTCCTCCACTTGCTCCAGGACATCATGTGAGTTTGGAAACAGGGGCGTTAGTCTGGCTAACACGGGTAGGCTATGCCCTTCTATCATAATCCCTACCTGAAGTAGAACAACATTGATTGGAATTTCTAGGTTTTCAGATCTGGTATCTCTGTTCCTTGTAAAATTTGGCCAGGAGTTCTGTGGAAAAGAGAAAATAAGAAGATTTCTGCTTCCCAACCCATCCTCTGGGCCTCAACTGGGCACTAGAAAAACACAGCACTTCCTACTTCTTTATTCCCCTCTGGGCCATCATGGACATTATGAAAATCTGAGTCTGAAAGAATGATATCTGGTAAGATGCTTTATCAGTCTCTGAAAAGAAATTAAGACAGGTGTTTCAGCTGATGTAAAAGCTTTCCGGATGTCTTTGAAGCAGAGATAGCCATACCTACATGCTTGTTGAAGATTATGATTTCTATCTCAAGTTAAAAAGCCATACCAGTGTGAGGTGCCAGGTATAGGTCTGATGCAGAAGTTGGTCATCCAAACACTCAGAACATTCCAGAGGTGACATCACAAAACCATACGGTGTTTTTCAGGGCTCATGGTTTCTCTCTGAGCATCGCAGGGGGGAATGAGGCATCTGAGTGCCAGGAAGAGCTTGCCCCTGGCTGTGTCCACATACCTGGCCAGGTCAGTGTGACACACAATAGCCCAAACACTAGTCCCTGTTTGGTCATCCCAGCTGCCATTCACATCCCCACTGCCAGGCGGGCTGAGACTCCTTCCCTCTCTCCAGAAGTGGCATCTTCTACTTAGCGGTGGACCACTCAGGAAGGAAGGAACCCAAACCGAACTCTGCCCAAACTAAAGGAGAAAATGTAGAAACTGCATCAAGATCACAAGGCTGACATCTGGGCTTTGTGAAAGGGGCAGCCCAGCCCTTCTGGCCAAAATTCTGCAATTCACCTGCAACTTACTTGTGTCTTTGTGCCTAAGGTGTGTCTCTTGTAGACAGCATATGTTGTTGTGGTTAGGTGCCATTGAGTGGGTTCTGACTCACAGCGACCCTCTGTACAACAGAATGAAACATTGCCTGGTCCTGTGCCATCCTCACAATTGTTGTTAGGCGTGAGCCCATTGTTGCAGCCACTGTGTCAATCCATCTCGTTGAAGGCCTTCCTCTTTTTGGCTGACCCTCTACTTTACCAAGCATAATGTCCCTCTCCAGGGCCTGATCCCTCCTGATAACAAGTCCAAAGTATGTGAGACGAAGTCTTCCCATCCTTGCTTCTAATGAGCATTCTGGCTATACTTCTTCCAAGATAGATTTGTTCGTTTTTTTGGAGGTCCGTGGTATATTCGATATGCTTTGCCAACCCATATAGATACGTCTTTTTTGTTTGTTTGTTTTTATCCAGTCTGCCACTCTCAGCCTCTTGATTGGCGAGTTTAATCCATTTACATTCACAGTAATTATCGATAAAGGAGGACTTAACTTCTGCCATTTTGTTATTAGCTTTTTGTGTGACTTATTCTTTCTCTGTTCTTGTTTTCCCTCCAGTGCTGACTTCTTTTGTATATAGATCTTTTAGTGTGTGTGCTAGGTTTGGTTTTATTTTGTATATAATTTTTTATTGACTTTCTTTGTGGTTACCATGAGAATTTGGCCCCAATTCTATCAAGTCATTTGTCTCCAGAGGCTGCTCATGGGGACACGCCTTGTGGTTATCTGATGTAACTTAAGCCTCTGATATACCAGAGAGCCCCAAGTCCCTATTATTATGCCATATTCAGGGAAGGAAATGGTGGGCCAGGGCCAGCAGGTCCAGAGACACCTTAACTGCCTATCAGAGTTTCCTACACCCAAATTACAAGTTACACCCTGCTTTAAGAAAACCCAATGTGCAAAAATTCAAAAATATACCTACCCCAAAATCAAGCAGGTCATTAACTGCATTATCAAAGAATTCCTCCTTTTATAAGGGAGCTTGTCTCAGGGTTCCTTTAAGTTGCTAACGCCCGTATTATCTGAAAACACAACTGAGATTTCACTGTGCATGCCTCACAGAAGCACCTGTATGTCCAGTGAGTCCAAGAAGATCTGCACAAAACACCATGGTCTAAGGCCCAGAGGGGGCTGTACCATCAGTGGGCTACGGGGCTGAGCTAGGAAGACTAACCAGAGATAATAAGGAAGCTAACATTAACTGAACACCCAGTAAGCACTGGCACTGTGCAAGACACTTTATATATGTCATTTCACTTATGTCAGAGTCACTGGCATAGATGCAGATCCTACCACCCTGGGGATATAGACCCACCTTGGGCTCCTCAAACCCATCATCCTGGCCCACCCCCAGCAAGTTCGGTTGAGCCTTGTCCTCCCACAAAGGGATCTCCAGTACCAACGAACATAAGATCTGCTCCTGCAAAGGCGCCATGTGGACAAAGGAATCTGCTAATATGCGCTGATGTGTTTTTAATTACTATTACAGGGTTGCTATCAGTCGGAATCGACAGCCCCCAACAACAACAGAACTGATGGCATAACTTTGACTCATGACCCAGTCTTATCAAAGACCCATGAGGAATACCGAAGGAAGGAAGGAAGGGGAGGAACACACCAACTGTCCTGCTATGTTAGCATGTGTGCTGCTTTCCTAGGGCTGCCTCAACAAACGACCACAAACTGGGCGCCAAAAAACACGTTTACTCTCTCAGTGTTCTAGGGTAAAAAGTTTGAACTCAAGGTGTCTACAGGGTTGGTTCCCTCTGAGACTTTGAGGGAAAATCCATTCCATGCCTCTCTAGCTTCTGGTTGTTGCTGCGTGCCATCAAGTCCATTCTGACTCAGCAACTGTCAAAGCCACCTTATACGACAGAGCAGAGCTGCCCCCATAGGGATTCCTAGGCTGTAGTCTTTACCTGAGCAAATCACTGGGTCTTTCTCCCATGGAGCTGCTGGTAGATTTGAACTGTCAACCTTTCGGTTAGCAGCCAAGCATTTAACCCCTGCGCCACCAGGGCTACTTTGGTGGCCGCCAGCGATCCTTGGCTAATAGATGCATCGCTGCAATCTCTGCCTCGGTCTTCACATGGCATTCTCCGTGTTTTCTCCCCTTTTCTTCTCTTATAGAGACACTTGTGATTGGATTTACGGCCCACCCTAATCCAGAATGATTTTGAATCCTTAACTGTATCTGCAAAGACCCTTTTTCCAATAAGGTCACATTCATGGTTCCAGGCAAACTTATTTGGGGTGGGGGGTGGGGGGGAGTACCATTCAACCCACTACAGCATGGGAGGAACCTCTTTCACTGAATCCAGAGGAAGACGCTGATAAGAACAAATGAGGCTCCACGGGGAAAGGCCACGGGCATGGGCGTTAGCAGACCAGTGTGCAAAGCTGGGTTCCAATAAGTAGTTACTGTGGGGCATGGGCAAGTCACCCAACCTCTCAGAAGCTGTTTCCTGGTCTTCAAAATGGGGAAATTATATCTAACTTGAGATAACATGGAGCCCTGGTGGTGCAGTGGTTAAGAGCTCCACTGCTAACCAAAAGGTGGGCAGTTCAAATCCACAAGTCACTCCTTGGAAACCCTATGGGATAGTTCTACTCTGTCCTGTAAGGTCACTGTGAGTCGCAATCAACTTGATAGCAACAGTTTCTTTTTTTTTTTTTTTTTTTTGGTTTTGAGATAACATACGTAAAGGGGCTGACACCTCATTAGCTCTCTAATAAACAACTATTGTTTTGGTGCCCTCATTGTCTTGCTCCCTTTGGCTCAAAATTTTGGGCAGCTGACGCATAATTAGGCCGGCTGCTAAAAAGACATGATGCAAATGTTGAAATTGCATATTTTTTATTAAAATATTTTATTAAAATTTTATTAAAATAAAATTTTATTAAAATAAAAATATATACTTTGAAAAGTCGTGATACTGCAGTTTGTATGAGGACTTGTTTGTTTGATCAATTTGCTTTTTGTTTTTAAAAGGAGGAGCATCTCCAGATGCCCATTCACGGGGTCCCTTCCCCCTCTGCAGGACACCAGCTTCCGTAGCCCAACACTCAGGAGCTTCCTTCCGCTCGTGCTCAAAATGCCTGTTACTACTCAGATCACACCGTCATCAATCATCCGCGTTCAGTGAGCATCTACAGTCAGTGGGCGCCACGCTGAGCGCGGAGGTAGACATGCCTCGTGGGTTTCTAATCTAAACAGACAGGTAGAGCCGAGACAAACGAAAGGGCAGGCAGGCATCCGGGACTCTCGGTCAGGCTCCCTCGCAGTGACTGATGATGAATCACATAGGAAAATCCAGCAAGCAGGAGGTCCGTGAGAGAGGGTAGGGTGTCCCGCCCTGACCCTGAAAGCCGCAGGGACTACAGCTCTTGGTCCAGACGCCAGAGGTGAGCATGGGACTATGTTCGAACCTTTCTCTCCTCTGCATTTGTGGAAGAGGATGGGAAGGTAGGAGATAATCATGATGCCTGTCACCTTCAAATTGCATAATGCGTAGGGAACATTTGTTACCTCTGCTATGCATGGCAGAGGTAAAACTCTGAACTTTGTGGGTATTTTTAGTGGCTCCTGGATTCAGAAGGAAGCTTTCTGAGGATCACACACAGATCTTTTTGTCTTTAGCTGCTGTCGAGTTGGTCCCTGATTCATGGTGACCCCACGTACAACTGAACAAAACACTGCCTGGTCCTGTGCCATCCCCATGATCAGTTGTGGATCAGACCATTGTGATCCCCAGGATTTTCAGTGATTGACTTTCAAAAGTAGATCATCAGGCCTCTCTTCCTAGGCTTAGTCTTGAAGTTCCGCTGAAACCTGTTCAGCATCAGAGCAACACACTAGCCTCCACTGACAGACGGAGAAGCCCTGGTGGTGCAGTGGTTAAAGCGTTGGATTGCTAACTGAAAGACTGGCAGTTAGAACCCGCCAGCCACTCTGCAGGAGAAAGATGTGGCAGTCTGCTCCGGTAAAGATTTACAGCCTTGGCTAGCATTAATCCAAAAAACAGAAAATAATAAATGCTGGAGAGGTTGTGGAGAGACTGGAACACTTATACACTGTTGGTGGGAATGTAAAATGGTACAACCACTTTGAAAATCGATTGGCACTTCTTTAAAAAGCTAGAAATAGAAGTACCATACGATCCAGCTATCCTGCTCCTTGGAATATATCCTAGAGAAATAAGAGCCATCACACGAATAGATATGCACACCCATGTTCATTGCAGCACTGTTCACAATAGCAAAAAGATGGAAACAACCTAGGTGCACATCAATGGATGAATGGATAAACAAATTATGGTATATCCACACAATGGAATACTACGCAACAATAAAGAACAACGTTGAAGCTGTGAAACAGCTTATAACATGGAGGAAGCTGGAGGGCATTATGCTGAATGAATTTAGTCAGTCACAGAAGAACAAATATTGTATAAGACCACTATCATAAGAACTCAAGAAAAGGTTTAAACACAGAAGAAAACTTTCTTTGATGGTTACGAGGGTGGAGAGGGAGGGGGAGGGTTATTTACTAACTAGATAGTAGATAAGAATTATCTTAGGTGAAGGGAAGGACAGCACACACTACAGGGGAAGTCAACACAACTGGACTAAACCAAAGCTAAGAAGTTTCCTGAATACAATCAAACACTTTGAGGGACAGAGTAGCAGGGGCAGGGGTCTGGGGACCATGCTTTCAGGGGACACCTAGGTCAATTGGCATAACAAAGCTTATTAAGAAAATGTTCTACATCCTACTTTGGTGAGTGGCATCTGGGGTCTTAAAAGCTTGCAAGCAGCCATCTAAGATGCATCAATTGGTCCCAACCACCTGGAGTAAAGGAGTACGAAGAACACCAAAGACACAACGAAAGTATTAGCCCAAGAGACAGAAAGGGCCACATAAACCAGAGACTTCATCAGCCCGAGACCAGAAGAACTAGATGGTGCCTGGCTACTGCCAATGACCGCCCTGGCGGGGAACACAACGTAGAGTCCCGGATGGAGCAGGAGAAAGGTGGTCTTCTAGTAAGAAGACCAGACTTAATGGTCTGAGTGAGACTGGAGGAACCCCGGAAAGCATGGCCCCCAGATTCTCTAACAGTCCAGAACTAAAACAATTTCCAAGGCTAACTCTTTATACAAGGATTGGACTAGACTGTGGGACAAAAAGTGAACTCGTGAGTAGTGTGCCTCTTAGCTCAAGTAGATAAAAGAGACAAAATGGGCAGCTTCTGTCCGGAGGTGAGATGGGAAGGCAGAGGGGGTTAGGAGCTGGTTGAATGGATATGGGGAATCGGGTGGAAAGGAGGAATATGCTGACACAGTATGGGGAGAGCAGTTAGAGTCATATAACAATGTATGTGTAAATTTCTATATAGGAGAAAAGCAAAAAAAAGATTTATAGCCTTGAAAACCCTGTAGGGTAGTTCTACTCTGTCCTTCAGAGTTGCTATGAGTCAGAATTGACTTGATGGAGGTGGGTAGGGCAGAGGGTAGATCTACTCTAGAATCAGAGGAGCAGCCCAAGTACAGGGAGGCCTGAGGTCAAGCTGTTCTCAGGACAGGCTACCAGCTCTCTCCTTCTGATGAAGCAAAAGGCAGCAGTCAGAAGCTCAAGAGAGACTGCTGATGAGTTATCCGGCAACAAATAAAGATCAGCTATTGGAAAAGTCAGGAAGTGGAATGAAGTAGAAAAATAGAAGGGCAGCTATCAGGGGCATCTAGGGGAAGTGAATGGTTGTTTTAAGGTAGGAGAAACACTCACATTTGCAGGAATATTAAAGGCCACCATAGGTAGAAGATACTGGAAAGTAGGGCAGTTGGCACCCCAAGCTCCAGAGATAACTGGAATAGTACCTTCCTCTTGGTGAAGTCAGAAAAGAAGCCGTATCTGGTCCCCATAGGTAACATCCAAACTGGAATTTGGGGGTCTCTAGATCTGTGTGTGATGTGGCATTGGTGGTTCAGTGGTAGAATTCTCACCTTCCATGTGAGAGATCTGGGTTGGATTCCTGGCCAATGCACCCCATGGGCAGCCACCACCCATCTGTCATTGGAAGCTTGCATGTTGCTTTGATGCTGAATAGGTTTCAGCAGAGCTTCCAGACTAAGACTAGGAAGAGAGGCCTGGTGATTTACTTTTGCAAATCAATCAATGAAAACCCTAGGGATCACAATGGTCTGGTCCACAGTTGTTCGCGGGGATGACACAGGACTAGGCAGTGTTTTATCCCATTGTACATGGGATCACCATGACTCAGGGACCAACTTGACAGCAGCTGGAGACAACAGGATCTGTGTGTGAGCCTTCCTTCTGAATCCAGGAGCCTCTAGAAATGCTCCCCAAAGTTCTGAGTTTTTCCTAATATTAGTTAATCTATTCACCTGAGCCAACGGGGAGGTGCTATCAAAAGACATTAGGTGGAAAACACATTCAGTCTCTAAGAAACGTCCTTTTATTTGGGAAAAGTCAAATGAGATGGCTGCGGAGGTCTTGGAAGTACTCTCCTCCCGAGATGATAATTGACTGTGCAGCCGCAGGGACGCAGAAAACCACAGGTGTGGACACTAACAAATGAAGAGGCAGGCAGGTCTACACTCCGCTCCAGACAGACGGGGGCAAGAGTGAAGCCGTTGTTTATTAGGGCAACTCGAATCGTGATTTATGCGATTCTGTACAATTTCATCTAACCAAAATTAACAATCATCAAGCTGGTTAAGTGTCTAATTCCTGAAATTAATTGTCCGTTACTTACTCCTTAATGATAATAGAATGCTTACCAAATAGCATGTGATCTCTGAATAGTGCCAAATAAATTAATTAACGTAGGACAGGAGGTTTCCTGGGTGGTGCAAACAGTTTGGCTCAACTACTAACCTAAAGGTTGGTGGTTTGAAACCACCCAACGGTGCTGCAGAAGAAAGGCCTGGCAATCTGCTTCTGTAAAGATTACAGCCAAGAAAACCCTAAGGAGTACTTCTACTCTGTAACACATGGCGTCGCCACCATGGTACTACAAACTGGACAGACCGGTGCGGGTAGGAGTGACTTATTGCCACCTAAGAAGGTCAGCAAATTTGGAACACTTGTCCTTTCATAAAACAAAAATATGTAACGCGTATTTAAGTTTGACAACTTTCTTCAGTCCCTCTTGAAATCACTGTAAAACTCTGCGGCACAAAAGATTTTCATGGTCTTTCTCGTTACCAAGTACAGCACTGATCTGCCGTTTTATAAACCACTCGCACTTCTTCTAATCTGATTAACAGCATCGATGGTATCCTCCAGCACACTCTCACTTCTGGCTTCGACTGCTTTGCAGCCTCGTCTGAGCAGGAGTTATTATGCGGCGAATACATTTCACAAGTGATGCTATCTCTGCAGCCTCACCGCAGCATCTTTTTCTTATCCAGTCAAGGCAGCTACTCCATCAAATGTTATTTTGAACAATTGTTCTATAACAGCATTGTTTCTAGTAAAGAAGTTATTTACAGTTGAGTACACATCTTTTCTGGCCTGCTTTTCTGTTCTTGGTTCACCAAAGAGTAGAACCGAGTATGTGTTATTACTGAAACAGATGCTCCATCTGTCCTTCACCCAGCTGCATAGCAAGCCTGTCACACTGCTGGATTTGTTCCCATACTTGTATTGGTTTGTTAGGCCTGCCATAACAAGACACCACAAGCTGGGTGGCTTGTTGTTACGGATTCAACTATGTCCCCAAAGAATATGTGTGGTAAATCCTAACCTCTATGCCTGTGATTTGTAAGGGGCCCTGGTGGTACAGTGGTTAAAGCACTTGGCTGCCAACTGAAAGGTTGGCAGTTTGAACCCGCCAGCTGTTCCGAGGGAGAAAGGTGTGACAGTCTGCTTCCTTAAAAATTTACAGCCTTGGAAACCCTATGGGATAGTTCTACTTTGTCCTATAGGGTCACCAGGAGCAGTGGGTTTGGTTTGTTTTTATGCCTGTAGTTATAATCCCATTTTGTTATGTTAATGAGACAGGATTAGCAGAGGGTGTGTCTTGAGTCAGTCTCTTACAAAATATAAAAAGAGCAGATTAGACAAGCAGAGATGGGGGAAGAGAGATGTCAAACCACATGAAAATTATCCAGGAGCAGGAGCTCAGAAGAGACAAGGAACTTCCTCCAGAGACAGACGGAGACACTTCCCCTAGAGCCAGCACCCTGAATTTGGACTTCTAGCCCCCTGTTAAAGAGTAAAAACATCATAAAGTTTAGTAAAGCAAAAAGAAAGTTGTATTCGGCATATATTCAAAAATGCAAAAGTGGGAAATGGACAGCCATGCTGCCAGAGCCATGTCTGCCCGAGTCCATGGAAATATCACAGAACAGACAAAAGTGGGAAAATGGACAACCATGCTGCCAGAGCCATGTCTGCCCGAGTCCATGGAAATATCACAGAACAGACAAAAGTGGGAAAATGGACAACCATGCTGCCAGAGCCATGTCTGCCCGAGTCCCAGGATGGAGTCCCAGGATCATTACAGAGCCATCCACATATATCAACATTACAAATGGGTAGAATCATTGAAAGCTTCGCCTTTTCACAGACTGGCTAGAAACTGTGATTCTACATTTTGAATCGTCTTTCTTAACAATCATTGGTACAGGTTTCTGTAACGAATTGGTCCAACAGATTTCTATTCACTAAATGCTAACAGAAAAAGACAAGAGTGGAAAGTCTTTTGTGTTCTGTTTGATTGGCTTTATGTTAAAGTTTCCCTAAAAGATATTTTCCAAGATGATCTTAGCTATTGTCTTTATACCTCAGGGCCCAGTTGATGTGTCCTTGTGAGTCCTTGTGAGCCCTTGTGAGCCCAGCAGCAGCTGGGTTGCATTCTCTATGCTCAAGGACAGGGAATAATAACTCCAATATTATTTCCTAAATCACTCCAAAACTGTGAGAAAATAAATCTCTGTTTGTTAAAGCCACCCTCTAGTGGTACTTCTGTTATAGCAGCATTAGATAACTAAGAGGAGCCCTGGTGGCGCAGTGGTTAAGAGCTCAGCTGCTAATCAAAAGGTCAGCAGTTTGAATCCACCAGCCACTCCTTGGAAACCCTATGGGACAGTTCTACTCTTGTCCACTTCTAGTAACAAAAATTTATTGTGTCACAGTTCTGGGGTCTAGGTCCAGGGTGTCACAGGGTCATGCTCTCCCCAAAGGAAGGCTCTAAGGGAGGATCCTTTCCTGTCTCTCTTGACTTCTGGTAGCCCCGGGTGTTCCTTGACTTTCAGCTGCAACATAATTCTGTTGTCAAATGGCCGTCTTCCCTCTGTCTCTCTCTGTGTCTCTTCTCCTCTTTTATAGGACATCGTGTAGGATTAGGAGCCACCTTACTCCGGTATGACCTCATGTTAACTAATAACATCTTCAAAAACCTTATTTCCAAACAAGGTTAAGTTCACTGGTATTGGGGATTAGGACTTCAGCATGAATTTTGGGAGGACACCATTCGATCTGTAACAATACTTGTTTCTTCAAAGTTTTCTCTGCATCTACCAGCAGTATGTGCTGGCTAAGAGATGGATCATAGTTTCATTCAGTCATTTTCAAATGATTTATTGGTGTGAGCTAGTCATTGTTCTAAGTGCTGAGGAAATAGAACACAGTTAAGTTCTCATGGAGCTATAGACCTATGATGGAAGACAGATGATAAGTAAATTGTAAAAAACCAAATGTCTGTCCTGGGTGAGTGCCCTAAAGAAAACTTCACCAGGATAATGGGGTAGAGAGTGATAAAGACCCAAAAACCAAACCCTTTGTCATCAAGTGATTCTGTCTCATAGTGACCCTATAGGGTAGAACTGCTTCATAGAGTTTCCAAGGAGGGGCTGGTGGATTCAAACAGCTGACTTTTTGGTTAGCAGCTGAACTCCTTTTAACCATTTTGTCATAGGGTGAGGGCTATTTCAGGTGACAGTGTCAGTCTCTATGAGGAGACGACATTTGGGCGAAGGTCTGACCATGGTGAGGGTGTAAGCCACAGAATTTCTGGAAGAAGAGCATGTTAGCAGAGGAGGCAGCAGGGGTGAAGGCCCTCAGGCAGGACCTGCCAGGTGGGGCTGAAGCTCAGGAGGCCAGTGTGCTGGAAGTCAGAGTGAGGGGTGGGGTGTGACAGGGCCAGAAGCCAGAGGGTGGTCAACAAGATCACACAGAGCTTGAGGGCTAGGGTGAGGGATTTGGATTTTATTCTGAATGAGATGGGAGACCACTGGAAGGTCCCCAGCAGAGCGTGTCATGACTGACATAGGAGGAAAAAGATTCCTCTGGCGACACCCTGGAAAATAGGCTGTGGTGAGACAAGGCAAGAACAGGGACCAACTTCAACTGTCCAGACAAGACATCATGACAGTTTGAACTAAAATGGTAGATGTAAGAGGATGAGAAATCACCAAGATTCTAGACATATTCTGATGCAGAACCAGTTGGATTTGCTGATGGACTTGGACATGGGGTAAGAGAGAAAGAAAAAGGGTGCTACACGATTTTTAACCCAAGCGCTCGGAAGATTGTTGTTGTTAACTGCTGTCGAGTCGGCCCCTGAGTCATGGCAACCCCATACACAGAGGAATGAAATGCTGTCTTGTCCTGCACCATCCCTTAGACCATAAGCTTTTCATTGACTGATTTTCAGAAGTAGATCCCCAGGCCTTGCTTCCTAGTCTGTCTTAATCTGTGAGCTCTGCTTAAACCTGTTCAGCATCCCAGCAATGCGCAAGCCTCCACTGACAGATGGGCAGTGGCTGCACTTGAGGTGCATCGGCCGGGAATTGAACCCGGGTCTCCTGCATCAAAGGTGAGAATTCTACCACTGAACCACCACTGCCCCATATTTGGAAGACAGAGTAGCCATTTACAGGGGTGAGGAAAACTGAGGGTGGGGGAAGCGATGGGGAACAAGAATTCAGTTTGGACACGTTAAGCTGGCGAAGACTGTAGATATCCAAGTGAAGGTGTCTCACTCACTCATAAGAGTCAGTAGTTACAGGGCAGACATTAGGAATGGAAATATAAATTTGAGACTCGTCTGTGTATAAGTGGTTTGAAAAGCCTTGTCATCATGTTTTTGCCATATATTATTTCAGCTGTATTTATTGTAGGGAAAGAACAACTATTTCCTCCAACAATACGCAGTTGAGGTTTTTTTCCACTATTAAGTAAGAAAGCTCAAAACAAAAAAAAAGAAAAAGCTTTTAAGGCTTTTCTATTACATTTATTAAAATTTTTATGAAATATTGTATTGAACAGTACATGATTTAAAATATCAATGGGAAAAAATGTAGACCTCTTTTTGTTTTTCACATCACGATGTCTTCATGCTCTTATGAGCTAGCATCTCAAGGCACAGCACAGTTAGGTGAGGGTATCACTGCTGACAGTGTGTGCAAATTTGCATTTTTTCAACTGCTTTGAAACTTGGCAGAAAAAGAGAAAGTTCTGGAAGGAGAACTCCAGTGTTGCCTTTTCTTCCTGTCTGCTTTAGGCTTGCCGCCTTATATTCTACCCACTGTCTCTTTGCACATACCTTCTTAACCCACTTGTCCATTTTGTGATGACTAGTTTAGTTAAAACGAGATAATGTCATCGATAAATCCACTTTACGTGCCATATGTGAGTTGCCATCTATCATTGCAATACACAAAAAAGGAACGATGTCTCCATTAACCCCTTGAGGATTGGGGAACTTCAGTTTTCCCCCACAACATTTCCCTTACAGAACAGGAAATGTGACCCTGCTCAGACCACGTGAAGGCACCAGTGCTGGTCCATGCATTGTGTATTAACAGTCCCCGTCAAGTCAGCTCGGCTCATGGCGACCCTATGTGTGTCAGAGCAGAACTGTGCTCCATAGGTTTTCAATGGCTGATTTTTTGGGAAGTAGATTCCTAGGCCTTTCTTTCATTGTGCCTCTGGGTGAACTTGAACCTCCAACCTTTCAGTTACCAGCCAAGCGTGTTAAACATTTTCACCACCCAGGTACACATTATTACTAATAAAGCTTATTTTTCTTCTAATATTTTAGGAAAAAGAACCATAAGTAGAAATTGGAAAATTTTCTTCCCATACCCCAGGGGATCATCTTGTATGTCCCTTGTGTACTCATATTCTGCTTTGATCTAGTCCATTTTCCTGTCAAAGAAGCTGACAAATGACATCGCTACAGAGTCCAGAAGGAGGTCCAGAGTGAGGACTGGCCCCATTTCTGAGCAAACAGAACTCCCATTAGAACATCTGTTATCACTCACCCCAGTGACAGAAAACAAAGGAAAATGGAGCTAAGTTCCCACCCAGGTTAAAAAAAGAAAACAGTAAAAACTCAAAGTAGCACTTGTTAAATTCCTAAGTCACAGGGATAGACAATTAAAAAATTAAAACTGTGCTCATTGACTTCCCTGAAGGAATTGGCGTGAAGTTGTTTTTGTAGGCCCCTCAAAACCTAACTGAAAGGGGAGTCATGGCTTAGGGGCGCTGGTTTCTGTTAAGGGTGATGGAAAAACATGGAAATGGATCATGGTGATGGTCACACAATGTGGGGAAGGTAATCAGTGTCACTGGATTCTACATGTAAAAAATGTGCAATGGCAAATGTTTTGTTATATGTATTTTTACCACACACACAAAAACAACTGAAAAAATTATTTTTGCATGTCTTTGTGGCTTTGTTACTAAAACTGGTTATTCAAAGTGGATTAAAAACCTGAATTCTTTCCCTAAGAAAGTTTCACGACTAATGTGTGTTGTAAATGAATTGCATTGTACACTCTATCTGAAACTGCAAACTCTGAGTTTTGCTTGAACAAAATAATCAATGTTCCCTCCTCAGAGGAAACTAAGGAGTCACTAGAGGAAAAAACAATAAAACACCGTAGTTTCTACAACAAGAGTGAGATGCAGAGGTGGGGAGAATGAGAATGACCCCCCAAACTATTTGGTTCCAAATTATCTGATGCTCATCAACACAGGAAAAAAAAAGCAAACCCATTGCTGTTGAGTGGATTCTCCGTGTGTTACAGAGTAGAACTGCCCATAGGGTTTCCTAGGCTGTAATCTTTATGAAAACAGATCGCCAGGCCTTTCTTCCGTGGCACCTCTGGGTGCATCTGAGCTGCCAACTTTTAGGTTAGTGAAGCGTTAACTGACAGACAGGACTCTAAATACAGGGTCATATTTTCTGGGTATCTCTTTCTCTTCACAGCAACCCAAACCTGAGATCACATTAAACAAACAACCCGTTTAGGGTTCTTTCATGCTGTTGTCAAATGAAGCAGCTAGTGCTCAGTCATTTGAAATGCATTACCCAGCACACCCACCGAATTAATTTAATAGCAGTCACACGTGTGCATGTATGAGACTCTTCCCCAGGAGTAAGGCCCACTGAAAGGCAGGAGGTTTTAGCACTAAGCCCAACACTGTAGAGAGAAAGCTGCTTACTGCTGAGGCCTCCTGCAACTGTGGCAGAACCAACAACAAACCCAAGTGCAGTGTTCGTGAAAGTGAGACAGAAGGGGCTGGATATTTTCCAAGGAAAGACCCAGTTCTTTTAGGCGAGTTTCCCAAAGGGTAAAGGAAGCATCTGGAATCCCCTATTAAGTAGTGATTAGCTTCATGCCTCCCCCTCCCATTGTGCTGCCACCAGCCGTATCAGATTTCCTCACCTTCCTGCCACCTTCTCAGGCCTTGAGGGGGGATAAGGGGGTACTTTCTTCCCGGGGGCCGGGGGCCGGCTTAGCAAGCCAAGTAACAGGCTCCAGCTTTGGAGAGAGTGGCTGGCCCGCCACTGGTTTGCCCTGGCTCAGCCACTGACTTAGCTGTGTAATCCTGAACGCGTGCTGAAAGCAATTACGAGCTTTTTTATGAATCTGGGGCAGATCTCTTCCATTTTCCCCTCTAGATCTTCCCTTCACCTTTCTCTTCAATTAAGAGTTTTGGAGGATGGATCGACTATCAGACTTAGGAGAAAGGGAGTGAAGTAGAAAGCACCACCTTAGAGTAACAGGAACTTTGGATGAGGACACAACCCAGGGAGACGCCACAGGGTGGGTGTCAGGAGACTTTATACCCTGAACACACTATTTCCCCCACCCTCTTATCTCCTGCCATTGATCACATCCAGTCAGAAGGCAGAGAGGACGAGCACTCCTGGAAGTAGTGAGCGCACGGGAGAGAAGAGGAAAAGCTCTCCCGGACGCAGCGGGCGGAGCCAAGAGGAGGGCGGGGACTGGAACAGAGGAGCTGGCAGAAGATAACGGCACAGTCTCCCAATGGGACGCACTAAGTCTATCCGAATCAGCTGGAGGTAGGTTTCTAAAAAATATACAAATTCCCCAGAACCACCCCACAACACACATTCTGAGTTTGTGTGTCAGGGATAAAGCCTAAGCAATCTATGTCTTCTATCTAAAATTTTCTTCAAAGATTCCTATGCACAGCCAAATTTGCAATCCCTGACTTTATAAGACACACAAATAATCTTGAAGATTTTGTGAAACACAAAGCAGGTCACCCAAGCCCTGTTCACCACAAGTCCCAGCCCGGCAGGACCAAGCACCTAAAGAGTCTTCTGTAAAGGGACTGCAGTGGTACTGTTACCGTTTTTCCTCTGGGCCAGCGTATCCACTCAAAGGGAGAACTGTGCCACTCTGTATCCTTAAATCCTAATACTTAGGAGAACTGAGGCGAAGGATCAGTTTTTAACACTTGAACATTACGCTACTACTGTAATAGCTCCAAAAGAAAACCCTGATTCCTTGAAAAATCTTCGTATGAAGCCAGACCCTCAACTTTACAATGTGGCAGGCTTGGATGGCTAAAAAAAAAAAAAAAAAACGAAAAAGCCCGCTGCTGTTGAGTCAATTCCGATTCGTACTGACCGTAGAGGCCAGAGTAGAACTACCCCATAGGGTCTCCAAGGAGCACCTGGTGGATTCGAACTGCCAACCTTTTGGTTAGCAGCCATAGCTCTTAACCACTGTGCCACCAGGGCTTCCTGAATGGTTAAAGGGAACCGAATTTCCACAGGGACCATTCATTGGCAAGCCATGTTGTTCACAACTTTCACTTAAAGCTCACTCTTTCCATTATGATCATTGAAGTGAAGCCAAGATGGGGGGAAAACAATAATGGTCTGAGCTCTAGAATCTTGGCTTTAGAAATGTCTATTAATTCAGTGCAATAAAACTTACAAACTCCCAGTCATCCTCAAGGTGCTGTTAAAATTGAAATTGATTCTGTGAAACTGCTTTCACCTACCATCATTAAGGAAAATTCTATTTTAACTCAGCCCTTAATAGGGAGAGCATGAAGAAAGGCACAATGTCCAGGAACACAGGATCTGATGACTGCTGGGACCTGACAGGGAGAAGTACAAGATGGGACCTTATGCATACCTGGTATTTACCTGCTCCTGCAGGTTTTGGGTCTTGCAACTGTTCGTTTTCCTAGAGAATCAAATGAAGGAAATATCGTTTTTAATCACAGTTAAATAGCAAGTTGTTTCCCACAAAGTTTGTTTTTTTGTTAGCAGCCGTCAAGTCACCCCCAGCTCATAGCAACCCCATCCACAACAGGATTGGACCATCCTGATCTGTAGAGTTTTCATTGGCTGATTTTTGGAAGTAAATTGCCAGGCCTTTCTTCCTAGTTCATCTTAGCCTGGAAGCTCCACTGAAACCTGTTCAGCATCATAGCAACACTCAAGCCTCCACTGACAGACGGGTAGTGACTGTGTGTGAGATGCATTGGCTAGGAATCAAACCTGGGACTCCCTCATTGAAGGTGAGAATTCTACCACTGATCCACCAATGCCTCATGGTAAAGGCACTCAACTTTACAAAAAGCTGGGGGGCTGGGAGCAGAAAACATTTATTTTCTTATGTGGTCTCAGCAACAAAAAGATTTCATTTGGCTGAAGAAGTTGGAGGTGGAAAGAGTGGCTTAGGTTTATCCATGTAGTAAATGGGCCCCAAGGGCCATGGTTAGGATTACTGGACCCCTGGGTACTGTTCCCTGACAGGCCATTAATCTGCCATGTAACCTTGAACCAAGGCTCCTAAATGTTTCCTTCTACCAATTTTCCAACATAATAAATGGGAATAAAATTATGCCTAGCTTACAAATATTGTCAGGGTCAATATTTCTTTTTCTACAGATCTGTCCCACTGCATCCAGTAGATATACCCCTAAATTTCAATGAAATGCTTACAATGAATGAGAAATCAAATGGTAGTCAAGTGATGTTTTATATACCCTATGAGAGCTGACTATTTAAAAGCATTCATTTATGAGTGGATGAGAGGTCAAGTGCTAGAAACAGACAGAGTGGATAAGAGGTCAAGTGCTAGAAACAGACAGTTCTGTTTTCTTACTGTAGCAAGAAATTGTTTTGAAAGATTAACCAAAGTTTTTTCCTTTCCCCTAAGTTCTTATTATCCCATGACTCTTCTCCATACGCCAGAACCTTCTGCATTTACTCCTTGTTATGGATTGTATTTGGAGCCCTGGTGGCACAGTGGTTAAGAGCTCGACTGCTAACCAAAAAGTTGGCAGTTCGAATCCACCAGCCACTCCTTGGAAACCCTATGGGGCCATTCTACTCTGTCCTATAGGGTCACTATGAGTCAGAATCGACTTGATCACAACAGGTTTTGGTTTTTTGTGTGGATTGAATTGTGTCGCCCCCGAATGCATGTTGCATTCCTAATCCCTGGTACCTGTGAATGTGACCTTGTTTGAAAACAGTCTTTGAAGATGATATCAGCTAACTTAACCTGAGGTCATACCAGAATAGAGGGAGCCCTAACCCAGTCTGGGTGGTGTCCTTATAAAAGAGAAGAAGTGACTTAGAGAGGCAGAGAGAGGAAAACAGCCATGTGACCATGGAATTGTGCTGTAGCTACAAGCCAAGGAATGCTTGAGGCTACCTGAAGCTGGAAGAGACAAGAGAGGATCTTCCCCTAGAGCCTTTAGAGAGAGCACATGGTCCTGCTGACACCCTGCATTTGGACTCCTAGCCTCCAGAACTGTGAGACAATACATTTCTGTTCCTTTGAGCCACCCAGTTTGAGGTCTTCTGTCATGGCAGCCCTCGGGAACTAATACACTACCTATAGCAAAGACAGCTTGTTAACCATCAAAGATACACACATCTGCCCTGCACAGAGTGAAGATGTTGCTTGGAACTGACTGCCCAGCCCCTTGCATTTCCCATTCCCTAGGACTAGTTTGAGGCCATGTGACTGAATTCTGACCAAAGGAATGTGAGTGGAAATGATAAACACTACTTCCAGACCTAGTCCATGAAAGTCTTCCCCACAAAATCCTTCACTCACTCTTCCCCTCTGCAGTAACCTTGGAAGCCACACAATGAAGACTGACAACAACACGAAATGGAAGGAGCCTGGATCCCTGAGTCACCACATGGAGAAGAAGCTCCAAGAAGAGCCCTGCAACCAAGAACATTCACATTAGATTTTGAGTGAGATAAAAAGTTTCATTGCGTTAAGCCATTAAGCCACTAAGATTACAATATGACCCAGAAATCCCATTCCTGAGTGGATACCCAAACAGGAACCCAAACAGATGGATACTTGAATACCGATGTTCGTTGCAGCATTATTCACAATAGCCAAAAGTGGACACAACCCAAGTGTCCATCAACAATGAATGGATAAATAAAATGTAGTATATCCACACAGTGGAATATCACTCAGCCATAAAGAGAAATGAAGTTCTAATGCATGCCACACATGGATGTACCTTGGAAACATTATGCTGAGCGAAGTAAACTAGACTCAAAAAGACAAGCATAGTATGACCACATTTCTATCAAATATCTGTAATAGGCAAATTTATAGAGACAGAAAGTTTAGTGGTTACCATGGACTAAGGGGAGTGGGAAATGGGGAGTTATTGCTTAAGGGGTACAGAATTTCTGTTTGGAGTGATGAATAAGTTTTGGAAACAAATAGCGATGACGGTTGCACAACATTGTGAGTATGATTGATGACCGTGGATTGTATATTTGAAAATAGTTAAAATGGCAGATTTTATGTTGTGTATATCTTACAACTACAGAAATAAATAAATAAAATAAAAGAAGCAGAAGAATTCCACATTTTAACATTTGGTGGCACGTTTCTCCCTTCGCCTCGCTGTCCTCCTTACGATCTCTTGTGTGGTCACTAGAAAGACAAGGAACACAACAGATCATTCAGCAGAGAGATTCCTCAAGCCAGCTGAGGAAAACAGACATGGTAGACCTTTTCTCCTGTGAGTCCTTTAACATCCTGTATTTCAGTGGAGAATTAACATAGCTGAATACCTAGCCAGAACCGGGCACATTCCTCTCTAAAAAGCAAAATAAGCATTGGATGCCTACCATATGCCAAGATCTTTCACATACAAACACAAAATCTCATTTTTAAGAGAGGTAGAATCATTTCCATTTTAACAGAGGAAGAGACTCAGGGTCAAAGAGATGGGAGTCACTTGTCCAAGGTCATTCCAATAGAATGCGCAGCGTTGAGATTGGAAGCCAGGTTTTCTGGCTTTGGATGCAGCAATGGTGGCACTATTCCACAACTTTGTCTTCTGGACAAGGTGCCTGAAGGGATCCCCAGCTGTCACCATTGAAGACCCAGGCATCCCATGCAAGATCTGAAGATAACCAAGTGCAACCCACCTGTCTCTAAGGGGCAGCCTACTTGAGATTCTGAGCAAAAACCTGTTTTCTCCAAATTATCTGATGCACTTGAATGCATAGGCCACAGGATCTGACCATCTGTCCACCATTATCCTTGTAAGACTGACCGTTGTCAGGTGTCAAGCCAGCCGGCTTGGATTAACCAGTTAGTATAAACCAAGTTCAATGTAATTACTCAAGCAGACATGAGCTCTTTATGTCCAAGACCACCAAAAGCATGCCATAAACTCGGGGCACTATAAAGGGTTAATGACCAAAGTGTAGATATGAATAAGGCCTTAAATGCACCTGATTCATGCTGGAATAGAGTCTGATCCTCATTTGCCCAGCAGGACTCTCTCAACTCCCTATTGTTATCAGTGAAAAATTCATGTGGCCTGAACACATATGGATTTCTTATCATCTGACCCACTACTGAAAAACCTCAGGCAACCCCCCAGTGGACCCTTCCCTTTGCTTGTTCCAGCAAATTGGCCCAATACATCTTGGGTCTACTTGCAAGAGACACAGGAGCGCAGGCCGAGGTTGCCATGGCAGCACCCCAGCACCCCCTTGAGGGGGGGCCTCCATTTGCAGACTCCTTTCCCTCCATTATGGGACTCGAACACATTTATCACCTAAGCTTCCCCAGGGGCTTCCAGACTGTCTGTGCTATCGATTGTTTCGGCAATTCAGCAGGTAGTGAATTAGAGTTACTGGCTGGTAATATCCTGTGCCCTTCTTCCTTCACTTCTCAAAGTCTGATGCTAATTTCATCCTGGTAAGAACGCTATCTCAGGTCACCATGAGTTGGAATCAATTCATCAGCAATCACCACCACCGACAACACCAAGAACACTATGTTGCTTGGATCCGCTGATGGTGGTTAAAAGAAAACAAAACCCGCTGCTGTCAAGTCGATTCTGACTCATAGAGACCCTATAGGACCAAGTAGAACTGCCCCATAGGGTTTCTGTGTAATATTCACTACAGAAGAAGACTGCCACATCTTTCTCCGACAGAGCAGCTGGTGGGTTTGAACTGCTAACCTTTCGGTTAGCAGCCAAGTGCTTTAACCACTGCACCACCAGGACTTCTTGATGGTGATTGGAGGGCTAGTTATTTATCTGTGAGACTTCTCCAAACTTGTTTCCAATATGTCCCTGACTGATGTCAGATACAAGATTGGGCATCAAAAGCTTGTTCAGCCAAAAGCAAAGACTAAGGATAAAGAATCCAACTAGAGAAAGAACGGAGCCCCAGTGGTTGAGTGCTTAAGAGCTCAGCTGCTAACCAGAAGGTCGGCAGTTCAAGTCTACCAGTCGCTCCTTGGAAACCCTATGGGGCAGTTCTACTCTGTCCTCTAGGGTCGCTATGAGTCGGAATCAACTTGATGACAACGGGTTTGGTTTTCGGTAGAGAGAATACCAAAGCCAGGAAGGGAAGCTTTGCATTGTTCTCTGAAGGATCACAGAGCTGGACTGTCAGTGGGAAGGAAGGAATCGAACTTCCGCAAGGAGACCACAGAAGGCAAGCATTTACCTCCCACAATTCGGGTCCCAAGGCAGTGTTCCAGTTTATCGCAAAACGTTATCAGTCAAATGTGTTGTGCAAACGAAAGCCGAGCAACAGGGATAAATGATCCTCACAGGAGAGCAAAAGCCAAAGCTTCCCCCGCCCCGCCAGTGCCTCTTGGATGATTCTGGAAATTTTCATTTCCTGGGCTGGAATGACTCACTACACTATGTATTTCAATTTTAACTCTATCCCCAACTCACGGGTTACTGAGACAAGTCACTGATGTCCGGTTAGTTTTCTTAGGCTCCTTATCCCAAAAAGAGGGACCAGCAAGGGGTCCTGCCAAAGAGTAAACTGTCTGGAAAAAGACCACCTCTCTTAACTTGGGCCAAATCCTTTCAGTCTATGGAAGTGTTTCTCAACTTCTTTTTCATTATCGCCTGCCCCACCCCCACCAAAGGAGTCCCTGAGTAGTGCAAACAATGTGTTTTGTTGCTAACCAAAAGGATAGAGCTTCAAGTCCACTCAGAGGTGCCTCAGAAGAAAGGCCTGGCAATCTACTTAAAAATCAACCGTTGAAAACTATGGAGCATTGTTCTACTCTGACACACATGGGGTCACCATGAGTCAGAATCAACCCCATGGCAACTGGTTGGTACTAGTAATGAGCATTTTTAGACATTTTTCCTCATCACTCCGTCTATGAAGTGTTCATACCACAGCCATACTGTGTTTCTGTGTAAGCAGTATATATTTGATATCCAGGCACGTCCTGTTGGTGGAGGGGACTGGGAACCCATTAGGAGAAAAAGGAAGCAGAGGAAGCAGGGACATCCAAGACCAATTTTACATTCTTCAAAATATTATCAAGAACAAGACTTGAAGCTAGGTCTTATTTACTGACACAGCGTCCATCTGTTTAATAAAGGCATGAATAACATCTACAATTTCTAGAACTACTGCTTTTCCTCACAATTTGACAGGACCAGTCTTTAAAGAAAATGTGGTGTGTATGGTGTATGATTGTGTGTGTGTGTGTGTGTGTGTGTGTGTGTGTGTGTGTTGGTATTGTGTGTGGAAAGTATGTGTGTGCGGTGTATGTGTAGTGTGTGTGGGGAGGGAGGTGTGTATGTAGTGTGTGTATGTGGGTTGTGTGTGTGGTGTGTGTGTAGGAAATGTACATGTAGTGTGTGTGTGTGCAATGTGTACCTGTAGTGTGTGTGGGATGTATGTGTGTAGTGTATATGTAGTGTGTGTGTAGGATGTGTGCATGTACTGTGTGTATGGGATGTGTGTGTATAGTGTGTGTGAGATGTGTGAGGGTGTGTATGTGTAGTGTGTGTGTGATGTCTCTGTGTAGTGTATGTGTAGTATGTGTATAAGATGTGTGTATGTAGTGTGTGTGGGATGTGTACATGTAGTGTGTGTGTAGCGTGTGTGTGGTATTTGTGTGTGTGTCTGTGTGTGTGCCAGGACTCATTCTGACAAAGACATCTTTATCAAACCAGACCAAGCTACTGCCCCTCCGTGCCCCACCTGCCTGGGGCTGTCCCTCCGGCAGCCAGCGGTCCTAGAGGCTAGCCTGGCATCTCTCCATGGCGTTCTGTGTGCACTGAGTTTATTACCATGTTCTGTAATTAGCCAGGAGTATTTAAGTCCCATATTTTTATTCCTCATCTTCCTGATTGATTTTCTAAATTATGTGTCAGCACAAAGGTGCTTTAAAAAAAAAAAAAAAACACTTAGCAGCAATTAACTGCAAAGCTTTTAAAGCTTAGTTTTCATTTCATAGATCTGTAGGAGCTAGAAATAATATCAATAGATACCGAAATCAAGTTCTATTTTACCTCTGGTTAAAGAGGCAGCAAGCGGTTTGAGAGGCACTATTACCTAGGGCAAATTTGCTAAGCGTTTCCTTTTCTGCCTCATTTCTAGCTATCAGGATTTCTTAAACACACCATCAAGGAAAACATATTTGGGTAGGATTTAGCTGAAACGGACATTGCTCATAAATATGGTGTTTGATCGAATGTTCAAGAACTCTGCTCTTTTTTGGAATGTCAAAGTTTTCTTTTGGGGGGTGCTTTAGTTTAGGACAGTCGGTGGCATCCTAACCCATTTTCTAGAATTGCGAACCGCTAAGCCTCCAAAGTGTCAGCAGTGCTAGCCTCTGACAGTGGAGGGTAAAGAGCGTAAGGAGGCAGAACTGCCAGGCGGCCTTTCTCTGCACTGCTGCTTAAAGAGCCCCAATTTGTGGGGAGCTGGGAGGCCTGGATGTTTCGCAGTGACAGTGAGCCAAGAGCCCTTTCTGGAATTTGTATTCATTTGGGGATCAGAGCTTGCCCCTGGGGTATATGCTGAGGTGATGGCAGAGGATTTATAGAGGATTCCGGACATCCAAGCAATACTGCAAGTCTGGGAAAAGGAGAGAAACATAGCCGATCTAAGGAAAATCGACGGTCCATCATATAATATTGTAGAAACATGGACGCTGACATCTAGCAAAAATGTTCCCTCCACTGCCTTCCACCTGTCAGTCCAAGTGGCCGCTTCAGGCTTTCTGTTCCCGTTTTCCCTTTCAAGGCTGCTCTTGATGTTAATTTTAACCATGCTTCACCACCTGCAACTTTTAAGTCTAGGAAAGTGAGGACATGGGGTGGGAACGTATGCGGTATGTGTGTGGTATGATGTGGTGTGTATGTGGTATGTGAGTTTAATGGGGTATACGTGTGGTGTGTGTGTCTGGTGGTGTCGGGGGGTATATGTGAGAAGGGGTGTGGTGTGTGTGTGTGATATGTCTGTGGTGTGGGTGTGTGGTGTGTGTGTTTGGGTGTGTGTGTTTGTGTGTTTGATATGTGTGTGGTATGTGGTGTGTGGTAGGGGGGTATGGTGTGTGTGAGGGTGTGGTGTGTGCATGATGTGTGTGGTGTATGTGATATGTGTGGTGTGTATGTGGTGTGGGTGTATATGTATGGGTGTAGTGTGTGTGTGGTATGTGGTGGTATGTGATGTATGGTGTGTGAGTGATGTGTATGGTATGTGGTGTGGTGTGTGGGTGTGTGGCATGTGGGGGGGTATAGTGTGTGTGTGATGTGTGTGTGGTGTGAGTGTGGTGTGTGTAGTGTGTGTGATGTGTGTGATGTGTGTGGTATGTGTGTGATGTGTGGTGTGGGGGGTTTGTGTGATATGTGTGAGGCGTGTGTTTGTGGTGTGTTTGTGTGTGTGGTGTGTGTGTATGTGGTGCGTATGTGGTGTGTGTGTGTTTGTGGTGTGTGTGGGTGGTGTGTGTGTGTTTGTGGTGTATGTGTATGTGTAGTGTGTGTGATGTGTGGTGTGTGTGTTTGTGTGTGTGGTATGTGTATATGTGATATGGTGTGTGTGTGGGGTGTGTGTATACGTGGTATGTGTGGTGTGTGTGTCTGTGGTGTGTGTGTATGTGGTGTGTGTGGTGTGTGTGTGTGTGGTGTGTGTGTATATGTGGTATGTGTGGTGTGTGTGCGTGTTGTGTGTGTGGTATGTGTGTGATGTGCATGTATATATGGTGTGTGTATGTGTTTGTGGTGTGTGTGTGGTGTGTGTGGTATGTGTTTTGGGGTAAGGGGGAAAAGAGGGCAGCCACTCTTTGTGATTTCGCCTTAGGATGTTCCTTTAGAAGATACAAAATTAACCCTTTATTCCTGGGCTGATCTGAGCTCTACTTGAGCTCGGACACCTAAACCCTCTTGCCTCATAGCGTATTTTATTTCATTAAACTGAGCGCTCACGAGCCATCATGTCCTCCTTTAACCTTAGCTAAACGCTGTGCTCCATTGCAGTAACGAGCTTTAGCCCGCACTTTCCACCATCCTTATAAGCTACCTTATATCTTTTTTTGGTGGAAATATGAATGAAAGAAAAGGAACTAAACTCTCTTTAAATTCCCTCCCATTGTGGAGCAGCAGAAGTCTTCGAGATTCCCCTGTGTTGACATCCTTACTGAGAAACACCGATCTGGGGTGGTGCATGTTAGTGAGGTGATTAGCACGGCACATCACAATTCATAAAACCTCTGCACCATAACCTGCTCCACATGCACCAAGAGTCGTTCCCGCCTCCCTAGGTGGAGCTTCCCCATTTGTAAAACAACGACAATGCTAGCTGCTTCTGTCTGTTACACGCTTGTTATGAGGATCAATGCGACAGCATCCATAAAGTGCTCTGAGCTCCTCTGGGGACAGTGCTCTGTAACTATAATGACTATTATTGACAGCGGCAAGGAACTGCTGCAGGCTTTTCAGCCAACAGTTTCTCATTGTCCGCTGTGCCTGCCGCAGCTCAGCAAACAAGCCGCCCGGCCTTTGAGGGGAGCAGCTGATGGGCTCAGGCACAGAGTTTTCCTTCTGCTAGGGGGCATCAAACCACAAAAAACAAAATTCGTTGCCGTCAAGTTGATTCCAACTCATGGCGACCCCACATGTCAGAGAGTTGAACTGCTCCATAGGGCTTTCCTGGCTGTAGTCTTTACAAAAGCAGATCACCAGGAGTTTCTTTTGCAGTTCCACTGGGTGGGTTTGAACTTCCAAGCTTTAGGGTAGTAGGCAAGTGCAAACCATTTGTGTTACCCAGGGACCTGCTAGGGGGCATGTTGTTGTAGTGTGTCGTCCAGTCGATTCCGGCTCACAGCGACCCTATGGGACAGAGTAGAGCTGCCTCATAGAGTTTCCTAGGCTGAAATCTTTACAGGAGCAGATAGCCAGATCTTTTCTTACGTGGGGGCCGCTGGTGGGTTTGAACCGCTGACCTTTCGGTGAGCAGCCAAGAGCTTAACCATTGCACCACCAGAGGTAGGGAGTATACTTACCACTAAAAAAGAACAATTCTGTCGAGTCGATTCTGACTCATGGTGACCCATCTATGTCAAAGTAGATCTGTGCTTCATAAGGGTTTTAATGGTTGGTTGGTTGGTTGGTTTTTTAAGTAGATCGCCAGGGCTTTCATCCGAGGTGCCTCTGGGTGGACTTGAACCTCCAACCTTTCGGTTAGCAGCCGAGTGCATTAACTGTTTACACCACCCAGAGACTCCATTCTTACGACTAGTTCCAATAAATGTCTGAGACTCCAATGCTCCAGATGCAGAAAGGTTTAAAGAAAGCTGAAAACCAAACAGTATCACTGCTGCCATTGAAGGCAGGCTTGAGACACCCGACAGTACATCAGCGCCAACAAGCATGTTGTCAGGACAGCCGGTGGCAGGTGGCATGAGGCCCAGATCCGTGCGGTTTGTCTACACCAAGAGAATTCTTTTCCTAGTTAGGAAATGCTTTTATAGAATCTCATTCTTTACGTTAGGAAAAAAAAAAACACTTAATGTCCACATCCATCAAGCTGCCGAGGCTTTTTATGACCCTTTTAAGGCTACTCGTACTAGAAGCCCGTATCATCTCAAGGAGACGCACGGGCCTGCGTCCATAATTTTGTCGCCCTGCCTCCCGACTGTGACAACACTCCTCTCTTATCTGATTGCTGACGCTCTGCCTCACTGCACCGTGGTCAGGATTCCTGCCACAGGCCGTTCCTCCTTTGGGCAGCTGTGGTTCCTCCCGTGATCAGAAACATTGCCCTGGGCAGCCAATGAAATTTTAAAAGTGTGATTATTATATCTGCTATTTCAAGCATTTTCTACATGCACAATTCAGTGATATTAATGACGTTCACCGTGTTGTGCAACCATCATTACTATCTGTTCCCAAACTTTTTCATCACCCTTAACAGGAACTCAGGGCCTCTTAAGCAGTAACTTGACCTCTCCGCCTCCTACCCACCCCTAATAACCACTAATAAACTTTAGTCTCCATGCATTTTCCTATTCTGGGTATTTCATGTAAGTGTATTCTTACAATGTCTGTCCTTTCATGTCTGACTTATTTCACTCAGCATGACGTTTTCAAGGTCCATTCATGTCATAACAAGTCAGAACTTCAGGCCTGAATAATATTCCATATACACATATATGCAGCCCTGGTGGCGTAGTGGTTAAGAGCTATGGCTGCTAACCAAAACGTCGGCAGTTCAAATCCATCAGCTGCTCCTTGGAAATCTTACGGGGCAGTTCTACTCTGTTTTATAGGGTCATTATGAGTCAGAATTGATCCTACAGCAAAGGGTTTAGTTTAATTTTTTTTTTTTTTTGTAGATACGTGTATATACACATACCACATTTTGTTAATCCATTCATCTGTTGATAGACACTTGGGCTGTTTCCACCTCTTGGCTGTTGTGAACAGTGCTGCATGAACAATGGTATACAAGTGTCTGTTCCAGTCCCTGCTTTCAAGTCTTTTGGGTATATATATACCTACAAGTGGAATTGCTGGGTTGTGTGGTAATTCTCTGTTTAACTTGTTGAAGAGCTGCCAAACTCTTTTCCACACGGCTGCCCCATTTTACATTCCTACCAGTGGATGAGTTTTCCAGTTTCTCCACATCCTCACAAACGTTTGTTGCTTTCCGCTGTCGGTGGAACTTTAATATATCTTTTGATTCCTTCTCAAGGTCCTCTAACTGGAATATTTTCTTCCACATCTATTCTGTCGCTAAAAAATGCCAGGACTAAGCCTAAAATCAGACATCATTCACTAGGCTCCAGAAAAACTAAATTTGCCTGCTATTTTAAAAATCTGGGTAGAACTCACGTAGTGAAGTTGGTGTAGTAGCAATGGCTAAATAAAACTTCAAGGAATAAATGAAATGAGAGGGTTTCTGGGCCGGCAGACTGTAAAGCTAAAGCAAAAAGAATAAATGAAAAGAAAACATACGTACGTATAGTTCCAAGATTCATTTGGATGCAAAAGAAAAATCTACGGTACTTAGCATTCTGCTTCCAGTGTAGCATCCGAATGCCAGGAAATGTGATTTCAGAGTATTTGAAATTCAACTGCAAACTTGCATTAACACTTAGGAAAAAGGAGGGGAACCTAAAGAGACAAATTCCCTTGGAGTCTCACAGACTCTGTTTTAGCCAAATTGCTAGTTTGAGACACTTCGTCATATTTGTAAGAACATGAACTGCAGGCTTGTCACTTGCCACGCTCTACGTTAATACAAGCTGAGTGATTCTGTGTCTGCCCTTCCCAGTCAGCAGCCCTGTTCCTGTTCTCTGCAACGTGGTTAAAGCCAAAGAAAAGTCCTCTTGGGGGACTAATGAAGGACTGTCATCAGCGCTATATGGCTGGATAATGGTTGAATCAATGTCACGGACGAGCAGCACCTGCCTGTGGAAAGTACAAGTCTTGCTAACAAAGAGATTCCACTTGTTGATTGAAATCCCTCAAGCACAGTATTCAGCAAACAAGATGTTGCTTCCATCCCCTTGGCCTGTCCTCAGTAACTGCCACCTCATCCTCCCAGGTGATCAGGTTTATTTCCATCCAGCTAACCACATAAATTGAGAGCTCTCCTCCAATGAATGGCCATCTCCCAGATATTTCAAGAAAAAAGCTGTAACCACTGGTCTATGAACCCCATGGGGGTAGGAGTTAGTGCTTATCTGGCTCTATATGCCCAGAGGAGTTCCTAGGTGGTGCAAATGGTCATCGGGCTCAGCTGCTTACCAAAAGATTGGCAGTTCAAGTCCACCCAGAGGCAACTCAGAAGAAAGGCCTAGCAATATACTGCTGAAAAATCAGCCATTGGAAACCTTATGGAGCACATGTCTACTCTGACACACATGGAGCCACCATGAGTTAGAATTTACTCCATGGCAACTGTTTTTTTTTTTTTGTTATTGTTGTTGTTATTTTAATATGCCCGGAAGAACATCCAAAAATGCTTGGTGAAAAACAATAAATGTATGAAATGATTTAATAAATAATTTACTACGTGCTTATATTACTATATTTTCATATGAAAATCCAATTTGATCATCACTATAATCCCTTGGGAAACCCTGGTGGCATAGTGGTTAAGAGCTTTGGCTGCTAACCAAAGGGTTGGCAGTTCAAATCCACCAGGTACTCCTTGGAAACCCTACAGGGCAGTTCTACTCTGTCCTATAGGGTCGCTAAGAGTCAGAATCAACTCGATGGCAATGGGTTGGATTGTTTGGTTTTATAATCCCCTGAGGCTATTACGGTCCTTACACTACAGATGAGGAAATGGGGACATGTTGAGTGACTTGCCCAGGGTCACCTGGCTGGTAGGTGGCAGTCTGGCAGTCTGACTCCAGGCTCCCAGTGCTTGACTTCTACAGTGTGCTACTGCCGCACGTGGCCAAAGGCCTCCCCTTCTAGATCGACTCCCTGCAGCCAGCGATATCAAGGGAGACAGCTATACTGAGACTCTATAGGAGATGAATGCAGCCTGAAGCTTTATGAGCTCATGAATACGTCCTCTCGGCCCTCCCTCCTCAAACAACGCCAGTAAGGGGGAGCAGAGTCCAAAGGACAACACCCAGTGTCCTCAAAAGCCCCCGATCCCCAACCCATCTTCTTGTCCCAAATGGGCAACTTTCTCCTTTCCTTCCCACCATCCCTATACAACCATGTCCAAGGCAGTCATCCCCGCACAATGTCCCCACACCCAAGGACTGCATTTCTCCCAATTTTGATTATTGTTTTCCTCACTCATCCCAGCAAAACACTGAGAAGGGGTTTATACTCTAATGCAAGCAAAACAATAAGTCCTAGATTCTCTTCCATCTTGGAATTTCCAGAACTGAAGTGCCTCCAGGATTATAGCAAAGATGCAGCTAGGCTGAGAGTTGAGACAGACGCTGTTCTGCACAGGGGACTTTGGTGTTTGTTTGACACTAGGTGCACCGTGCCCTGTTGACATGGTGTCACATAAATTCACAGTCAGAGGAACCTTGGAAATGGGACCATGAGGGCCTCAAGGTCATTTATTCCAAACCTTTGGCACACTGTGGGAGAATCGTTTTCAAACCAATTCTTGCAAATTTGTTTTGCTATGTCAAATCCTATTTGGTTGTAGTGGTACTATCTTCTTATTCTTTAAAAAGAAACAGTTAAAAAAAAAATCTCAGAGATAACTGTTCCGTGTCTTTAAAATATGGCTGGGTTTGGTGATTCTAACTTCCTCCACGTATTTTATTCCTGATTTTTACCTTCAATTCACAGAAGGCAAAAGAAGGGAGGTCTGTGCCATCCCTCTCCACCACTGTGGCTACCATGCTAGAATTTCAAAACTAGCATTTTTGCTGCACCTGTACTTCTGTCTCTGTTTGTTTAATCTATAGGAATTAGGTTAAAGTCTGAGACTAAATTAACTTCAAAATTTATTGTCACATCAGCATGAAGTTATCAATTGATGAAATTATTTTCATATATAGGTAAACTAAAACTAAACTAATGACGGACTTAAGTAGATATCGATAAAACTGTACGCTGACTCAGATATATATCAAAGTGCTTTGAAAAAGCAAAAACTTTATGCAGGATAAGTGGGGTGTGTGTGCATGTGTGTTGCTGGGTGGAAACCCCAGGTTCTGCTCGACGTGACTTGTCTCAGCCAATAAACAAGAGACTGAGGTAGGTGGAAACCCTGGTGGCCTAGTGGTTAAGTGCTACCGCTGCTAAACAAAAGGTTGGCAGTTCGAATCCACCAGCTGTTCCTTGGAAACTCTATAGGGGCAATTCTACTCTGTCTTACATGGTTGCTATGAGTCAGTTTTTTTGTTGTTTCTTTTTTTCTTTTTTTTGGAGGTGGGCGAGTGGAAAGGTGCCTTTATTATGTTGCACAAGGAAAGGAAAGAATCAGGGCTGCTGTTGTGAAGACTGTTCAGCGAGGGTGAGGGGAAAGGTTACTTTTAAGGGGTTTATAAGAAAGGAAGTTCATACAAGTTACATCAGCAACATTCTTAATCATACTATGCAGGCGCAATGGGGTTTACGTATAACTTCATGCATCGTGTGTAGAGAACGTGGCAATTAAACTCCACCTAGAGATGGGGAAATTACTATGTATGAGGTACTTGAACGAGCTAAAAGGTTATCCTGAATGTCAACATGGCACCTAAACCGGTTCCTGTCAATTTCCTCTAGTTTGCGGGCAGCAGTTAAGGAGAGGGAACAAAGATTTTAATATAAAGCTATGGGGCATGTCAAGGAGAGGCACCAGGATTCTAATGTAAAGCTACGGGGTGTGCCAAGCAAGCTGCTTGATGCAGTGGAATTTTCCACAGCCTGGGGACCTCTGTCTTATGTGTATGTGATATGAGACATATATTATAGATGATCTGTATGCATGTATGTATACGTATGTTGTTGTTAGGTGCTGTTGAGTTGGTTCCAACTCATAACGACGCGATGTGCAACAGAATGAAACACTGCCCGGTCCTGTGCCATCCTCACAATCGTTGTTATGCTTGAGCCCCTTGTTGCAGCCACTGTATCAATCCACCTTGCTGAGGGTCCTCCTCTTTTTCACAGACCCTCTACTTTACCAAGCATGATGTCCTTCTCTAGAGACCGATCCCTCCTGATAACATGTCCAAAGTATGTGAGACAGAGTCTCGCCATCCTTGCTTCTAAGGAGCATTCTGGCTGTACTTCTTCCAAGACAGATTTGTTGGTTCTTTTGGCAGTCCATGGTATATTCAATATTCTTTGCCAACATCACAATTCAAAGGTGTCAATTCTTCCATCTTCCTTATTCATCTTCCAGCTTTCACATGCATATGAGGCGATTGAAAATACCATGGCTTGGGTCAGGTGCACCTTAGTCTTCAAGGTGACATCTTTGCTTTTTTAACATTTTAAAGAGCTCTTTTGCAACAGATTTGCCCAACGCAATGCGTCTTTTGATTTCTTGACTGCTGCTTCCGTGAGTGTTGATTGTGGATCCAAGTAAAATGAAATCCTTGACAACTTGAATCCTTTCTCTGTTTATCATGATGTTGCTTATTGGTCCAGTTGTGAGGATTTTTGTTTTTTTTATGTTGAGGTGTGATCCGTACTGAAGGCTGCGGTCTTTGATCTTTATCAGTAAGTGTTTCAAGTCCTCTTCACTTTCAGCAAGGAAGGTTGTGGCATCTGCATAACACAGGTTGTTAATAAGTCTTCCTCCAATCCTGATGCCCCCGTTCTCCTTCATATAGTCCAGTTTCTCGGATTATTTGCTCAGCATACAGATTGAATAATTATGGTGAAAGGATACAACCCTGGTGCATACTTTTCCTAACTTTAAACCACACAGTATCCACTTGTTCTATTCTAACAACTCATATATATATATGAGAAAGATGCATAATGTATATTTAGGTGGGAGTCGCTGGATGGCACAAGTGGTTAAGTGCTCAACTACTAACCAAAAAGTTGATGATTCAAACCCACCCAGAGGCATCTCAGACATAAGATCTGGCGATCTGCTTCCAACAGGTGACTACCTTGAAAACCCTATGGAGCAGTTCTCCTCTGCACATATGGGGTCACCAGGAGTCAGAATCAACTCAATAGCAACTAACAATAACGATAACACATACAGGCAAGGTATTATCAGAATTGGTCAAAGAGATTCTTTTAAACCCTCTCACACACACAAAAAAAATCCTCCACCCATGGGTATTGGCAGTGTTTTCAATAACTGTTTAAATTCTCAGATAGCAGTTTCAGGGGATGGCAGAGTATCAAAGGGCCAGAGGACTCGCCAGAACATTCCACCTGGGCTCATCCCACATTCACTGCCCACACTCCTTGACTTGCCAGGGAATTGCTGGTGGAGGCTATTAGGTTCTTCTTTTCTTTTTTTTTTTTTTTTTTAATTGCTACGCTATTCAGTGATCCTTCTCGTAAATGATTTCTTTCTCTTCTCACAACAACTGGAGTGATCAATCAAGAGAGGTTTTTTGCAGAGAAAAGAAGAATTTCCCATTCCATTGAGGACAGGTTCTCACAATTGCAGCACAGGCTCCCACAGCCCAGGGGCAACGATTTACAAGAGCTCATCAGAAGGCCCAGATGCTACAGTGGGGGGTTCTGGTTAACACTTTAAAGACAACAGTGAGTCAAGAGCAGGGGCTCAGCCCAAAGAGGCTTAGCCAGGAGAGTAAGGGTTGATGGCCTCCACAAATTCTTACATGCCCTGGCCACCAGGCAATGACCATGAATTTCAGACTTCTGTTCCACCCTCACAAATCCAAGCTTAGAAAAAAAGATTCAAACAGAAAATTAACCCGCCTTCCTTAGCTTACACACCCTTCTTACTACCAACAACCATCTCACTCCTGCCATTGGGCAAATGCCCAGCACCCTCTAGTAATGATGGCGAACAGAGCCAGAGGAGCACTGTTCTTAATTTTTAATTTATTTATTTTGTTCTTATTGTGGAGAATATGCACTGCAAAACATACAACAATTCAATAGTTTCTACAGTATCATTTAGTGACACTGATTACATTCTTCGAGTTGTGCAACCATCTTCACCCTCCTTTTCTGAGTTGTTCCTTCCTCATTAACATAGACTCACTGCCCCTAAGGTTCCTATCTAATCTTTAGCGTTGCTGTTGTCACTTTGACCCATATGGATAGTTCTCAAAAGAGCATAATGCTCAAGGCAGACATTTTTTACTAGTTAAGGTAAACTATTTTTTGGTTTTAAGACGATTTCACAGGTTAATTTTGGTTTAACATTTAAAGGTTATCTCAGGGCAATAGTCTCAGGGGTTCATCCAACTTTCATGGCTCCAGGAGGTCTGGAGTCCGTGAGAATTTAAAATTATGTTCTACATTTTCCCCCTTTTGATCAGGATTCTTCTATAGAATCTTTGATCAAAATGTTCAGTAATGGTAGCCGGGCACCATCCAGTTCTGGTCTCGTGGCAGAGGAAGCAGTTGTTCACAGAGGCAACTACCAACACATTCCATATCCTCCTTCTATTCCTGATGCTTCTGCTTCCTCTGTTGCCAGAGGAGCACTTTTGATACCTTCCCTGAACAGCATCTTTAGCTTTATGTGGTCTTCAATGGTACCAAATAGATATTTCAAGGCATTTAATTTATGCTTAATTTTTCCTTCTTCTTTTCAATGTTCAAAAGTCATATGTGCTCACTGTAATACATAAAACAGTACGAAGCTGTATGAAGAAATAGTAATTCATCTTGACGTACCCTTCCTCCACCATGCCTACACCTTATAATCCACTCCTCTGAGGAATTTGAAGTTAAGAGGCTGGTGTGTATCTTTCATCACATTTCTCCTTGTGCATAGACATATTCATGCAGATATTTATATACAGGAAGTTCTCTGGGTTCTGTTTGTTTGTTTTACCAAAATAAAATCACACTCTGCACATTATTCTGCAACTTACCTTTTTCACTTGACAATATCATGGGCCTCCCTCTGTATCAGTGGTGATTGCTCTGTAACTGGCAACTTTGTACATAGCTGACCAATTTAGGGTGGGGTTTGGCAAACCACAACCTGTAAGCCAGCCACTTGCCTTTGTAAATAAAAATTTTATCAGAACACAGCCATGCTCATTCATTTACATATTATCTATGGCTGCTTTCATCTTACAGTGTCAAAGTTAAGTAGTTGTAACAGCAACTGTATGGCCCACAAGTCTAAAATGTGCACTATCTGGTCCTTTAAGAAAATTATTGCCAACTCCTGACTTAGAACAACAACCATTTATTTCCTAGTGATGCTGTAGGTAAGCAATTTGGGCTGGGCTTAGCTGGATGGTTCTTCTGCTGGTCTCACCTAGGGCCACTCACAGGAATACAATCATTTGGCAGCCAAATAGCCCAAGATGGCTTCACTCATAGGTTGGTAGTTGGTGCTGGCTATCAGCTTGGCAACATGTCTCCAGTCAATTTCTTCACCTGGTGGCAGCATCACAAGAGGGCAAACCCAATACACAAGAGCTTTTCAAGGTTCTTGAAAAGCTGTTTGTTTCATATGACTGGGCAGGTGCGGACTGCCTTCTGATGTTGGTCCAGTGGTGTGGGAGTGTTCACAGCCCCTTGCCAGATAGGCGGGGTGTCGGACAGAGAGTGGTATGGTTGGCTTCCCTCTGGTCAGCAGCTGGTCAAGTGGTGGGAGGGTAGGAGCAGTGCAGACCAGCTGCAGTGGTGGGCCTGGGCCAGGATGCTCTAGTTGTGGTGGCATGGCAAGGGCTGGAAGGAAGGGGGAGGGTAGCATACAGGGCTAGGTGGGAAGAACAAAGAAAAGAGAGACAAAGAAAAAAATGATGAAAAAAGGGTAGCTGTAGGTGGGGGCAAGGTGGACCTGGGGCCAATGTGAAGGGAGGGAGGTGGTGTACAGGGCTAGGTAGGTGGTGGAAAACAGTGAGCTGGTGGCTCTCTAGCCACAGCAGTGTGGCATGGCCCAGTGGGAAGATGTAGATGTGCCATACAGGGCTAGGTGGAAGGAAAAAGAAAAGGGAAAAAATGGCGCAGCAGGAGCTAGCAGGTGGGAGCCGTGGGGGACCCAGGGTTGTGGCAGGCCAGTGGCTCTCTAGCCAAGGCGACATGGCATGGCCCATCAGGAAGAAGTAGAGGTGGGGTACGAGACTAGGTGGGAGAGAGAAAGAAAAGGAGGAAAGGGGGAAAAATGGCATGGCAGGAGCCAGTGTGTGTGGTCTGGGTAAATCAAAGGTGGTGGCAGGTCAGTGGCTTTCTAGCTGTGGTGATGCAGCATGGCCTAGTGGGAAGGGGTAGAGGTGGCATACAGGGCTAGGTGGGAAGGAGAAAGAAAAGGAAAAAATGGTGCAGCAGGAGCCATCAGGTGGAGATGGGGAGTACCCGGGGTGGCAGTGGGCCAGCAGCTCTCTAGCCAAGGTGGAGGGGCATGGTCCCTCAGGAAGGGGTGGAGGTGGGGTACAGAGCAGAAGGGTGAGGGGTGGGAAAGCGTGTTTCTGTGTTGGGAGGTCCATGAAGTTGCCTTCCCATACTGCCTGTCCAGGATCATTGCTGGCTGTGCTCCAAGATTGCAATGCTGTGCCATGTTGGCAGAGGACCTCCACTACATCTCTCTCCTCATTCTCTGTTTTCCTTCAGTTTCTTCTTCCATTTGGCATTTGATCTAGTTCTTTATCCTTTCATTTGATGCTTAGAGTTCCAGGATTGACATTTGTATCTGTTTTACTTAGTTTTTCAGGTCTTTGCTGCAGAGAGACAGCATAATGTGCCTATCTAGGGTGTCAAGTTGGCTCCACCCTCCCAGAATATCTCTTGTAAATACTTCCAAATCAACTGGTATAGCTCTAATTCACTCTTTGTAATGATTACATGTGCTAATTTCTGTGGACTGAGCCACTCAATCTCCACTCCACTCTCTTCCTAGAAAGAGAAGGTGAAAAGCAAAAATCTGTATTTCCCAAACTCCTTGATGCCAGACTTTTTGATGCAAAATGTATTTCACCTATTAGATTATACTCACATAAGGTCTGCATCTTAGTCATCTAGAGCTGCTTTAACACAAATACCATAAGTGGATAGCTTCAACTAAGAGAAATCTGTTCTCTTACAGTCTAGTAGGTTACAAGTCCAAATTCAGGGCGTCAGCTCCAGCGGAAGGCTTTCTCTCTCTGTTGGCTCTGGAGGAATGTCCTTGTGATGCATCACTCTTCCCTTGGTCTGGGAGCAACTCAGCACAGGAACCTTAGGTCCAAAGGACACGCTCTGCTCCCGGCACTGCTTTCTTGGTGGTGTAAGGCTCCCATGTGTCTCTGCTCGCTTCTCTCCTTTGTATCTCAAAAGAGATTGGCTTAAGACACCATCCAACCTTGTATACTTCATCAGTATAACTGCTGCTAATCCATCCTATTAGATCATTACAACACATAAGGAAATCACATCAGATTACAAATGGTACACAATTATACAATACAATCATGACCCAGCCAAGTTGACAGATATTTTGGAGGGACACAATTCAATCCATGACAGTTACCAACCCCACGACATGTCAACACTCTCCCTTCTCAACCTTGGGTTCCCTATTACCAGCTTTCCTGTCCCCTCTTGCTTTCTAGTCCTTGCATCTAGGCTGGTGTGCCCCTTTAGTCTCATTTTGTTTTATGGGCCTGTCTAATCCTTGGCTGAAGGGTAAACATCAAGAGTGACTTAATTACTGAGCTAGAAGGGTGTCCAGGGGCCATACTCTCAGGGTTTCTCCAGTTTCTGTCAGGCTAGTAATTCTGGTCTTTTTTTGTGAGTTAGAATTTTGTTCTACATTTTTCTCCAGCTCTGTCCGGGACCCTCTATTGTGATCCCTATCAGAGCAGTCAGTATGGTAGCCATGCACCATCTAGTTCTGCTGGACTCAGTCTGGTGCAGGCCTTGGTAGTTGTGGTCCATTACTAATCTTTCCCTTGTGTCTTTGATTTTCTTCATTCTCCCTTGCTTCCGACGTAGTGAGGCCAGTGGAGTATCTTAGATGGCTGCTCACAAGCTTTTAAGACCCTGGACACTACTCCCCAAAGTAGAATGCAGAACATTTTCTTTATAAACTATGCTATGCCATTTGAGTTAGATGTCCCCACAGCCTCAGCCCAGTTCAGTCCCTCAGGAAGTTTGGATGTGTCTATGAAGCTTACATGACTTTGCCTTGTACAAGTTGTACTGTCTTCCCCAGTACTGGGTACTGTCTTACCCACAGGGCTGAAACTTAACGGGAGTTAGTTGTTCAAAGTATGTCTCAGTTCTATGTTTTCCAACCTTGCAAGGTTTCCAATTTCTGGACTCTTTCTCTTCCCTGTCTGCTGGCTGGATTATGGAGTTAGGCAGCATTCTCTAAATTAATGCATATTTAAATACTTATAAATAAGTTTCCTTCCTTCCATCTATTCCAATGTCTGCCATAACCACTGAGAATCACAGCCTAGAAGAGTGGACACATAACATTATCTATCACAGGGTAGGTACCATATTTCCTTACATCCAAGATTCCATCTATTGTAAGATGCACCATTATTCTATGTACATTAAGAAAGGAAAAATACCTCCAATTAAATTATGACACTATGCTTCCTTATCATTTGGAATTTTATTTTATACTTATTGAAAGAACTCTTTCAGGATTAGACATAAATTTTTTAATTCATATTTTACTCAAGCATTAATAAAAAAGAAAATACAAACACTATATATTGGAGTAAAGCGTTCCTAAAGATTCTTCAATGCAGAGCCTACACTCATCAACTCAGAGTTGTAACATCCTTATTTTCCTACACAATATCATCTTTTGTACCGTCAAGAGAATTCTTAAAAGAGTGTTCCATTATTACCTCCAGGATTTTCATCCAAGCTGCTAACTCCCTTTCCGCCAATTTCAGTGATGGTACTTTTTTGATCTTTCAGATGTCAACAAAAATTTTTCACACAACAGGCCCCCAGATTCCTATTTTTTGCTCCAAAGGTCATTAAATGGCTTGTTCTGAGATGCTGGCCCAGTCAGAAGGGGGCTGGAAAGCTCTTCAGCTCCTAACTGAGACCTCACTCACACAGCCGCAGACCGGCCTCAGCATAAGAGCTAGAAGAGCTGCAGCTGGGAATGGGAGGGCGGGATGCAGTCACCACCTTCCTAGAAAGTCCTCAGCTCTTTTCTTTTATGTTGGTTATTAAAAAAAAAAAAAACCTAACTGGAATAAAGAAGTGGTCAGACTACGCTTACCATTCTATTCATTCACACCATTGGAACACTCCATTAACACCGTTATCACACACCACAAGATGTAGTTCTGCATTTTAACAATTCTCTGCCACTGGGTACAGAGATTTGGACCTCTTTTTGGTACAAATGCTCTCCACCTCCCCAAAGTAGAAATTCACATAAGATCAGCATAAAGACAACCCCTTCTTCTCAGGGAGTTCATTTAGAACGAGGACTGGCCAGCATTTTTCAGTCCATGACATCAGAGCCCTCAGATCAATCGTGGTCATGGCTTACCATGGACTATTTACTTAGCCTTAGTTTCAGATTTCTCGTCAGTTAAACTGAAAATATATTACCTACCTTGGAAGTCCTGTGAATGTTAAATGAGATCATATCAAAGAAAACATCTCACCCAGAAGCAGGCACAGAGAAGGCCCTCCATAAATGTGCTCAGAATATTCTAGCGTAAGCTAGGGGGCGCTGTGGCACCGTCTGGCTGGACAGCAGAGGCTGCCAATGTAGCTCCTGGTCATGCTTAAACCAGTCCACTCACTTTCCAATGTGTTGCCCTCAAATGCTTCTGCGTTTCCTGCCAAATGCAAGAGTGGTGGTTGCTCCTACTCATCGAATTTTAGTAACAAAACATATTTAAAGCGCATATCACAGTGCAAATCACCTAATTAATCTTTCTCCACTCCTCCCCTCCATTTCTCCCCTATTTTTGCTGCCATGGAGTCAATTCTGACTCATAACAACCCTGTGACACAGTAGGACTGCCCCATAGGGTTTCCTAGGCTGAGTTTGGCTGCTAACAAAAAGGCCATTGAATCCACCAGGAGCTCCTTGGAAATGGGGCAGTTCTACCCTGTCCTACAGGGTTGCTATGAGTTGGAATCAACTTGACAGCAACAAGCTTGGGGTTTTTTTTTTTCGTTTTAATCCTTACGGCAGCAGATCACCAGATCTTTCCTCTTGCGGAGCTGCTGGTGGGTCCCTTAACCTTTCAATTAACAACCAAGCACTTAACCATTGCACCAGCTGGGCTTAGATGAGAGAGAATAAAGTGCTGGAAAGATTATGAAGCCAGTGAAGGAGAGCAAGAGTACAAGAAAAGGACAGAAGGGGATATTGAGGAGTGGGCTATGTAAAGAAGAAATAGATAATTCCCTAGACGGTGGGGGAGAAAAAATCCTGCAGCAGTCTCTGGAAGCACGTGGAATATATGATTTTGATTTTAAAACTTTAGATCATATTGAACCTGAAAACTTCAGCAGCAGACTCTGGAAATCACAAAATTCCACCATGTTTGCTGGATACTTGTGACCTGATGCACATTCGATCCACTCTGGGACACTCAAATACTAAATCTCACAACATCTCAAGAAAAACGAACCTAACCAGTGGGCACTGCCCCTCAGAGACCTGGAAACAAAGACTGTCTAAGGTGAGAGAGTCCCGGATCCTAACATGGCTTGGAACAGAAAGCAAGTCTTGATTCTGAGTCCTTGGCAGTGATTTTAGCCAGGTCTTCATTTATTTAAGCTGCCTTCTTTCTAATTGGGTGTGGGGAGACAGCCTCTGGGGCTTCAAAATAAAATCTTGGCTTGCCGGGGAGTCCAACACTCTCAATATTTATGTTTAGCAAAAATAATGACTTCAGCTCCTGGGACTTCTTCGGCTATTTCAGAAAATACTTCAGGGCATCTGTGTTACCATCAAAAGAGGCTGCAGATTAGTAAATTGGGAGGGAAATTATTCTTGACTGCTCCACCGTTATCTGTCAGTGTGCCGTACAGCAGTGGTTTGCACATTGCTATGATGCTGGAAGCTATGCATCAGTATTTCAAACACCAGCAGGGTCACCCATGGTAGGCAGGTTTCAGACGAGCTTCCAGATTAAAATAGACTAGAAAGAAAGGCCTGGTGATCAACTTCAGAAAATTGGCCCTATGGACTACGAGTATACCAATGATTGTGAAGATGGTGCAGGACCAGGCAACATTTTGTCTGTTGTACATGGGGCCACCAGTGAGTCTGAGCTGACTTAATGGCAACTAACAACAACAATACAGTTCCAAGTTTCCCTTCATTTGATTAGCTCAGCTGCATAAAGGCTGAGTTCTTACTCCCTGTCTTGGATTGAATTGTGTCCCCCAAAAATATGTGTCAACTTGGCTAGTCCATGATTCCCGGTATTGTGTGATTGTCCACCATTTTGTCACCTGATGTGATTTTCCTATCTGTTGTAAATCCTACCTCTATGGTGTTAATGAAGCAGGATTAGCAGAGGCAGTTATGTTAATGAGGCAGGACTCAATCTACAAGATACAAAAGAGAGAAGCAAGCAGAGAGACATGGGGAACCTCATACCACCAAGAAAGTAATGCCAGGAGCAGAGCATGTCCTTCGGACCCGAGGTTCCTGCACTGAGAAGCTCCTAGTCCAGGGGAAGATTGATGACAAGGACCTTCCTGCAGAGCCGACAGAGAGAGAAAGCCTTCCCCTGGAGCTGGCACCCTGAATTTGGACTTCTAGCCTCCTAAACTGCAAGAGAATAAATTCGTCTCTGTTAAAGCCATCCACTTGTGGCATTTCTGTTATAACAGCACTAGATAATCAAGATGCTCCCTAATGGAAAAGTAAACTAAATTCCACCCAAAAGTAAACTAAATTCTATCCAAAATGTTTAGAAAACAAAATCATCATCCAGAAGGCTCAAAGTTAGATCTTAGATTGAAACAAAATACAGCATTTGACTTGTCTTAGGAAAACTCAGCTTCCCAGCTACCACCTGAACAAGCCCTGATTTTAATGGCACCATAAAAGTGTTTCATGCTGGACTCAGAGACAAGATATAGTCATTCCTGGGTGAACCATGAAAGAAACCCATTACAGAGGCCTTGTGGGCAGGAACACAGATTTAGGGGGTCAAAATGCCAAGCTTTCCCATTCGTGACCCCACCACATGAACCCCTAATTAATTATGGGTATCTTAATGTGAAAAATACTTTCATAAGTGAAGGGTGACCTGTGCCCATTCATACGCAGACAGACCACAAATCAGTCATAACCCTCCAAACACGACAAAGGAGCTACTCAATTTGTATCTGTGTTGAACTTCAAGTGTTGCATAATTTATATCGAAAATCCACTCTCATACATCTACTAAAATACCCACTCTGACCTTCGCTCCCAATCCCAACTGCATTAAAAAGGGACTATAAATCACTGGGACTGGGGCGCCCAATCACAGCCCAGCTTTCTCAAAGCCTGGCAACTCTCTTCACTTGATGACTTCATCATCCCCTAGAACAGGTTATAAAAATTGTTCGCATCATGAGATAATAACTCAAGACTTTTTATTTTAAACTGTGGTTCGTTGTCCACCCAGGTGAACCAAGCACACAAAGATAAATGGAAAGGCCAGTTTCCACAGAGCCTTCCATTGTCCCTATCTCTGGAAGACCACCCTCAGATCCGTGTTCAAACCTCCAACGGCCCCGTCCTCGTTTTAACAAAGCCCTGCTGTCTTCTCAATAGAACTTCTATCCGAGGAAAGCACAAACCATCAGGAAGCCCACGTTGTCATTTCATTGCAGCAAAGCTGTGCCTTGGGGTGCATATGTTTCTTGATTCCTAAAAGGTAATATTTTGTTTTCTCAGTTTTTCTAGGGAAGGAATTCTTTGAAAAACTCTCAGTCCCTGAATGAGGTTAAATCAGTTGTGCTGATCATGCTGATGAAGCAATATCCCCTCCAAATCTCTATATGTGCAGAGAATCAGAAACCCTGCAGCAAACACGTGCAGCAAAAGGAGTTTTGTTTCGGCAGTTTCAGGGAGATTGTCCAAAGGGATCTAGGAAGAGTTGTGAGGAAGGTTTGTTACTAATTGGTCAGTGAGGTAACTCAGCTATTCCTTGAAAACCACAGTGTTGTCTGTGCCTTCAAAGGAGCTTGGTCCATCCAGGCTGGCATAGGGGGCTGTTAGGCTGGGACAATGACCAAGGTTGCTTCCGACCAGGAATCCCAGAGTCTTTCTCCAGAGAAGCCGTGATCTTGGAGTAGACATCTATCTGTCCTGTGCAAGTGGCTCGTGTCAATGGCCCCCACATTGGGGTGTTTGATGTTCTAATACTGTTTGTCACAATTGCAAGGAATCCATGCTGCTCGACCCCCTGCAAAGGCACACATATCTCATGAGTGTCATAAATGCAAGCTGGTCACCTCTCTAAAAAGAAGGTAAAGGGGCTTAAAGCATATCTTTTTACACTCTAGCTTATTACGAGCCTTAAAGTTTCCCAGCCAGGATATAACACAGGAAGAAGAAACATCTGTGCAGCTGAGTTACCAATGCTGGCACCACTTACCACCAAGTTGATTCTGGCTCATGGAGACTCCACGTGTACCAGAGAAGAACTGTGCTCTGTAGGATTTTCTATGGCTGATTTTTTGGAAGTAGATTGCCAGGCCTTCCTTCCAAGGCACCTCTGGGTAGACTCAAACCTCCAACCTTTTGATTAGCAGCCAAGTATGTTAACAGTTTACACCACCCAGGGATTCCAGGGACAGGTAATACTTTGCAATTCTTTTTCTCATGTGGATTTTTGCCTTCCCGTTCCAAGGGTAACTGGCTCTGGCAATCAAAACTCAGAGAATTTTTTTCTAAAGGACAGCAGAGATGAAAAAACACTTTGAAAACTCTGCCTTTTCATATATTGACAATCAGCTTTTCCTCCCCTAGAGTGATGTCTCTTCTGGTCCTTTCAAGAAGGCCTTTCTGTCAATCTTTTACACGCCTTTCCAGCGGAATAGCTTTGTCATGCATCTTGTAGCTCTTAGCCCCAGCCAGTCTTAAAGAATTGTACTCCAGGGCAACACGAGGGCAGGAAAAGTTCTATAGGCCTAGAAACATAGGAAGAACGAACAAACTTCCCAGCTTGTCTATACCATACAGAGTCCGTAACCACAGTTGGGGCATCACAAGAAGGACGTAATTGCTGAAGAACAGTTAAAAAAGAAAAGAAAGAACTCAAACACTGTTTGAGAGCCAGTCTCACTATAGCACGCATTTGGTTAAATAGCAGGTCTAATTTGGCTGTGGAGTCCCTCCTAGGTGGTGCAGATGGTTAAGGCACTCAGCTGCTAACTGCAAGGTTGGAGGTTTGAGTCCACCCAGAAATGCCTCAGAAGAAAGGCAGGGAGATCTACTTTCAAAAAATCGGTCATTGAAAACCCTGTGGAGCACAGTTCTCCTCTGACACATATGGAGTCACATGAATCCGAGTCTACTCAACAGCAACTGATTATACTGGTTTATACCTATTACTGGACAGGACCTTATAAACTAAATCCAGTAGGAGTGAGACACTGGTGAATGTTAAAGCAAAGCCCCCAGCCCCTGGATTCTAAAAGAAGATGAAGGTGGTACCCAACTTTACAAAGAGAAAAGATGCCCCTAGACGTTGCAGGGTTCCCTGACCGTAATACCTGGAAAGATGTTAAAACAGATCCTCGGTGAGTCAGTTTGCAGTCACCTGGAACGATGTGAGTTAAGGAGGAGCCACCGGCATGGTTTTGTGAAAAACAAATTGTTACCAGCTTAACCTCATTTGGCTGCATGGCTGAGTGACAGATTCTAGAAAGCAATACATGTCATTTCCAGAAACTTCAGTTAGGCTCTGAGTTCTCTTACTGTCACAAGCAAGCTAAGGAATTGCCCTTTGAATGAGAGCTTTTTGGAGTATGAGGCTGGAGAAGACAGAAAGGCCAGCTTTGGGAATGGAGGGGACAGAAGGCAGGAGTCTCCCCACCAGGCTGTGTGTGCAGTTAGGGGAGCCAAAGAAATCAGACAAGGGGACTTGATGCCAGTTCACTTCTGTTCTGCTTTCAGGGCTGGGTGTAATTGCAGATCCAGCTGCCAAGAGAGCCTGGGAATTAGGGAGGGGCTGCAGCTGCTAACTGAAATGTTGGATGTTCAAGTCCACCCAGGGTTGCCTCAGAAGAAAGGCCTGGCAATCTGCTTCCAAAATATCAGCCATTGAAAACTCTCTGGAGCACAGTTCTACTCTGACACACATGGGGTCTCCATGACTCGATTGATGGCAACTGTTTTGTTGTGGTGGTTGTCATCATTTTCAGGGCAGGGAGTGGGTGTTGCTCATGGAAAGCGACAAGCCCCACTCTGGATTGTGAGGCTTTCTTGGCGCTCCGGGAGCTACTCGATTTGGTATCCTCCAGTCCATCCCCCTTTATCCTTTTGCTATCCACTGCTTTCCATTTTCCAGGTTTTAAACTGTTCTGCCAAAGTCAATGTGGAGACCAGAGGCTAGCAACGCAAGCCAAACTGCCTACCTAGCTCATTTCTAATGAAGAGGAACGGGTCTGCATTAGGTGCTAGCAGCACTATAATGGTTTTGTTGATCCTGGTGAAGAAGTAAATTTTTCCTGGGTCCACTTTTCTGAAAGGAGCCCTGGTGGCACAATGGTTAGGCACTTGGCCACCAACTGAAAGGTGCAAGCTCAGGAGCAGCTCCGCAGAAGAAAGACCTGGTGATCTGCTCCCGTAAAGATTTCAGCCTAGAAAACATTATGGGCAGTTCTACTCTGTCACATGGGGCCACTATGAGTTGCAATCGACTTGACGGCACCTAACAGCAACAACTTTTCTGAACTTGAGTCTAACTGATAAATTTCTAAATTGTTCTGATATGCTAACAAATCCTGAACAAGGTGTGTTAATTAGCAAGACTAAATTCGCTCTTGACTGTGGATCCAAGGTGAGAATGCATTTTTGCTATTACTGAGCAATATTAGCCTTGGATAAAGTAGCTGTTTGCCCCAGTTTTCCAGGGATGGTCCCAGTTCATGCCTTTTGTTCCAGCAAAACCATTCATATCTTGCCTTTCTCTGATGTGGGGTCCCAGGCTGCTGAGAACCTGCGCGGTCACTCAACCATGGATCATGTTAAGTGCTGCTTTCCCACCAGCCTCTCCTAATAACCACCTGCTCCTTCCTAGCCACTATTTTCAATCATACCATAAAACCTAAAACCAAACCTGTTGCTGACTCCTACTCATAGCGGCTCTATAGGACAGAGTAGAACTTCCCCATAGGGTTTCCGAGGAGCAGCTGGTGGATTCAAACTGCCAACCTTTCAGTTAGCAGCAGAGCTCTTAACCACTGTGCCACGGGGTCTCTAATCATACCACAGACCATCAATCATGTATTAGTCAGATCCCACTTACGTCCCTAAGGGATTAAAATGGTACACAATGCATTCACTTGCCAAATATTTACTGGAAGCTTAAAAGTTCCACAAATCCTACCTGAGGATGGGCATATGCATGGTGCTATTTAAATAAAAGTTAAAAGCGAAGGCGAGGAAAAACCATACAGAGGAGGAAGTCCGCTGAGTACTACCTGGTAGTAAAAGCAAAAAGTAAATTAATATGTATAACATCTCTTATATTGCCTGATCAAGGGAAACACTTTGACACAAAAGACTTTTTCTCCTGACAGTAAACCTTATAAGAATGCAATCGTGCGCTTAGGCGGCAGTGAGCTTATGTTAATAGGCGAGGAAAAACTTGGAAAAGCAGGACGAAAGTGGTTACACCACCTGAAGAACGTAGTCAATGTCACTGAACTGTACGTGTAGAAACTGTTGAACTGGTATATGTTCTGCTGTGTATGTTCTCAACAACAAGTACAAAATACATTATATATAGAAAAAGAATGCAATCGTGCATTCAATAAATATTTATTGAGTACTTACGGTGTTCCAGGCACTGCTCTAGGTGCTGGGATAGAGAAGTGAACAAAAGAAAACAAACAGGCAAACCTGCTGCCCTCAGGTGCTTACACTCCTGTGGGCTGAGACAGAGAATAGACGAAATACAGAGGGTGTCAGACGGTCATAAGCACCATGGAAAAATGAAGCTGGTTATTAAGAAAATGTTCTGCATCCTACTTTTGTGAGTGGCATCTGGGGCCTTAAAAGCTTGTAAGATGCATCAATTGGTCCCATCCACCTGGAGTAAAGGAGAATGAAGAACACCAAAGACACAAGGAAAGTAGTAGCCCAAGAGACAGAAAGGGCCACATAAACCAGAGACTTCATCAGTCTGAGACCAGAAGAACTAGATGCTGCCCTGCTACCACCAATGACTGCCATGACAGGGAACACAACAGAGAGTCCCTGATGGAACAGGAGAAAGGTGGGGTGCAGAACTCAAATTCTAGTAAGAACACCAGACTTAATGGTCTGACTGAGACTGGAGGAACCCCAGAAAGCATGGCCCCTGGATTCTCTATCAGCCCAGAACTAAAACAATTTCTGAGACCAACTCTTCAGACAGGGATTAGACTGGACTGTGGGAGATAAAGTGATACTCGTGAGGAGTGTGCCTCTTAGCTCAAGTAGATATAAGAGACCAAAGGGGCAGCTTCTGTCCGGAGGTGAGATGGGAAGGCAGAGCGTGTTAGGAGCTGGTTGAATGGACATGGGAAATCAGGGGTGGAAAGGAGGAGTGTGTTCTTGCAGAATGGGGAGAGCAATTAGGGTCACCTAACAATGTATGTATAAAATTGTGTATGGGAGACTAACTTGAAATGTAAACTTCATTTAAACATGAAGCTGGAACAGAGAACAGAGAGAGCTCAGACAGGGGCCTGCGATCTTCATAGGGTGAGACCTGAAGGAGCAGAGGGAGTGGTCAGGTGGGCATCTGGGGAAGTCTGCTTCCAAAGGAACCAGCAAGTGCACAGTCCCTGAGAAGGGAGAGTGACAGCATATCGAAAAACAGTGACGAGAAGAAGCACAGATTCCAAGGAGATCAAATCAGAGATGGGGGAGGGGAGGGGTAGGACATGGAGATCTTGGTTTTTACTCTCAATAAGGTGGAAAGTCACGGGAAGATTTTGAGTGAGGGAGTGACATGATCTGACTTATATATATATTTTTAATGACTTTTTTTTTATTTTTGTGAAAGTATATACAGCCAAAGATACACCATTTCAACAATATCTACATACACAGTTCAGGGATATTGATTACATTTTCAAGTTGTGCTACCATTCTCATTACTCTTTTCCAAATTATTCTACCACCATTGTCTTAAACTCGCTGCCCCTACGCTTCCCATCCAACTTTTCAAGCTGCTATTGTCAATTTCATCTCACATAGATAATTCTTTAAAAGAGCACAATGCTCAAAGCTGGCATACTTTATTAGTTCAGATAGCTATTTTTCGGTTCAAAGAAGACTTCAGAGGCAAGAGACTCATATTTTAAAGGATCATTCTGGCCGCAAAGTCAAGAACAGGTGGAAAGGAACAAAGGCAGAAGTCAAGGGACCAGTTAGGAAGCTTGTAAAATTCTCCAGACAAGAGAAGGTGGTGGGGAACCATCAGATTCTGGATGTGTGTTGAAGGTAGAGCTAACAGGATTTGATAAGAGACTCTGTGTGAGGTGTAAGAGTAAGAAAGATACCAAAAATAGTTCCGAGTTTCTTGGCCTGAGCGGTGAAGCTGTCATTTACTGAGATGGGAAGACTGAGGGAGGAGCAGATTGTGGGGGAAAAAAGCAGGAGTTTGTTTTTGGACATGTTTATACATGTTAAGTTTGATATGTCTATTGGGTATCCAGGGGCAGTGGTAGTTCAATAGTAGAATTCTCGTCTTCCATGTGGAAGACCCAGGTTCAATTTCCAGCCAATGCACAGCTACCACCTGTCTGTCACTGGGGGTTTGGGTGTTGCTATGATGCAAGTTTCAGTGGAGCTTCCTTAGTTCCTAAGACAGGCTAGGAAGAAAGGCCTGGCAATATAATTCCAAAAATCAGCCAGTGAAACCCCTATGGATCACAATGCTCCTCATGAATGCTTACCTGAAGGACTTGGAATGGTAAAATGGACAATATCTTTCACAGTTATTTTGGCCAGAAGTACAGAAACATTTATTTTATGGTCATTTTTATATCGGCCTGCAATAAAAATCAAGGGCATACTCTTCAGTCATGGCTAAGTGAAGACATTTTGGGAGGCAGCCAAGTTAATGCAGTAAATGTCCTAAAAGCTGTTGCCTTCAGAAATCTAACTTAGTACAAGGATAGAGCTTACTGAAGCTGGAGGAGGGGACAGTTCACAAAGACTCTGGTGTCCCTCTCAACTATGATTTGAAGTTTTTCTTTGGCAAGAGTGAGCTCTGTGACTGTAGTTATTCTCTGCGGAGATGATCAGGTGGCAGGGCCGGCATTTTGCTATAAAAAGAGCCTGAGAAGTTCTCCCTGAGATCAAGGCCCGTCTCACGCACACCTGGAGGCAGGTCACTGACATACCTGAAAGATCTCAAAGAATTTGTCTTTAAAAGGAGCTGTGACTATACTCAAACGGGCAGGAGTCCCAAGCTGACACCCCAAAAATGCTAAGCTGGTACATAGCAACCATTTGGAGCCATCCACGTTAAGATCTGGTGTTTTCACCTGGAAAAGGCAGATCTCAGACAGTGACTTACACAGATAAACCCATTGCCGTCCAGTTGATGCCAACTCACAGTGACCATAAAGGACAGAGTAGAACTGCCCCATAGAGTTTCCAAGGCTATAAATCGTTACAGAAGCCCACCACCATGTCTTTTTCCCGCGGAGCGGCTGGTGGTTTCAAACCACCAACCCTTCTGTTAGCAGCCAAGCGCTTAACCACTGTACCACCAGGGCTCCGCGCTCACACAGATAGATGTAAGTTAATTCTTTCCCCGCCAGATAGTCAAAGTGGCTGTAGTTCCCCCAGGCCATACCAGTCTGGGGAGAGGAAAAAAAGTGTGCAACTGTCTGAAAAATAGCAGAACTGTCAAAAGTATGTCATATCAGCAACATAAATGGAGAAACTTACATTATGGTTCAATTTTGCCTCTCAAAGTGTAAAAATCACAATCTTGAAACCACGGATCTCGGCTATCTTGTTCAGTCTGGATCCCCAGGATTTCCTGGAAACAATACAGGCACAGAGTAGGCGTTAAATAAAATCCTGGCAAAGGAATGAATCAGCACAGCAAAATAAAAACAAAATCTATGAGCGCCATCTTGTGGAAAACCTTTCCATGACGCCATCCAAGATCCCTGGTTAGGAATTAGACATGATGAAGACAGAGATTTCTGTGTAAGAAGGGCTGAGGAGCCATGGTTTGTTGGAAGTGGCAGGCTAGGAAACGTGTTTTGGAGCTGTGTTTGCATATAGTACTGATGCTTTTTTTTTTTTTTTAACTTAGATTCAAGCGAGGCTGACGGAGATTGTAAACCACCAGTTGCTATCGAGTCGACCGCGACTTATGATGACCCTTTGTGTGTCAGAGTAGAAATGCACTCCATAAGGTTTTCAAGAGCTGATTCTTTGGAAGTAGATCACCAGGCCTTTCTTCCGAGGTGCCTCTGGGTGGGTTGGAACCACCAACCTCTTGGTTAATAGTCACTGCCAACTGTTTGTGCCACTCAGGGATCTATGGAGATTACAGGGGGCTGTAAAAGTTCCCAGAAGCCAGCCTTTGGCACTGCCCTTAAGTATAACTGAGAAGTTTAGATCTCAGACATAGTCTTTGACTAGTCTTCACCAAAAAACTGTTGCAATAACATAGCCTTAAATTCTCCCTTTGTGCTTCAAGAAATCCTTGGGGGGGCTGGTTTTAAGAGCTCTTTGGACACCTTGTAGCATCCTCTGTCTTTCTCCTAGACTCCTTCCCACACTCACTGAGCCTCCTGCTGTCACCTTGTGACTTTGGTATGGACTTGACCTCTCCTGTTCTTCTCCAACTTTCTCCATACCCAGGGAAGGAGAGGTAGGGACAGAAATAGTCACCTTATCACCTTACTGATGAAGATCAAAGAGTACAGCCTTCAGTATAGATTACACCTCAACATAAAGAAAACAAAAATCCTCACAACTGGACTAATAAGCAACATCATGATAGATGGAGAAAATATTGAAGTTGTAAAGGATTTCATTCTACTTGGATCAACATCAACACCCATGAAAACAGCGGTCAGGAAATCAAATGACATATTACACTGGACTGCAGAAGACCTCTTTAAAGTGTTAAAAAGCAAAGATGTCACTTTGAGGACTGAGGTGCGCCTGACCCAAGCCACGGTCTTTTCAATCACCTCATATGCATGCAAAAGCAGCACAATGAATACGGAAGACCGAAGAAGAATTGGTGCATATGAATTACGGTATTGGTGAATAATTTTGAATTCTGGATTACTAGAAGAATGAACAAATCAGTCTTGTAGGAAGTACAGCCAGAATGCTCTTAGAAGTGAGAATAGCAAGACTTCATCTCACTTAGTTCGGACACGTTATCAGGAGGAACCAATCCCTGGAGAAGGACACAATGCTTGGTAAAGTAGAGGGTCAGCAAAAAAGATACTCAGTGAAATGGATTGACACAGTGGCTGCAACAATGGGCTCAAACGTAGCAATGATTCTGAGGATGGCGCAGGACCGGGCAGTGTTTCAATACATGAGTCAGAGTCGACTTGATGGCACCTAACAATAGCAACAGCTTCCACTTGCTTAGCTCCTTGTGGGACCACCAAACACAGAAGCCTTGGTTCTCTGCATCCCATGCCTCTCCCACTGGGCTCCCCTTTTCAGTCATTCCCCACAAATCTGGCCCAGGACACCAAGAGACAATATGAAGAAACCCAATAACACACACTCCTGGTTTGCAAGGTGTACTTGTGATTCTTCAGGTTTTGTGGAACCCTGGCACCTATGCAATTTGGTGAACCCTCTTGGAGAAAAAGAACAGAAAATAGTAAATACAAATTTAGGCACAAAAGTGAATATTTATTTAGAATGCAAAAAAATCCCAGAAAATGACTGACACCTCAAAGACTCATGTCCTTTTTTCTTCTTCTTCTTGTTCGTTGTAGAAAAACTATAATTTAAAAAATTGCCATTTCAACATTTTTATGTGTACAATTCAGTGACATTATGTTTACCCTGTCATGCAACCATCACCGTTTCCAATTTTTTTAAATCGCCCTTAATAGAAACTCAGTACCCCTTAAACAATAACTCCACACTGCCCCCTCCTCAGCCCCTAGTATAATGCTAATAAACTTTTATATCCAGATAAAACTTTTGCCTGTTCTGGATATTTCATATAAGTGGAATCAAACAATATTTGTCCTTTTGTGCTGACTTATTTTACTCAGCATGATGTTTTCAAAGTTCATCCATGTCATAGCATGTATAGGATTTCATTTCTCCTTACGGCTGAATATATCCATTTCTTCTGATATCTCTGTAGCAATTGACCAGAAACTCTTGCATAGAAATGCTTCTGGATTACAGCCCAGCCACCCTACAGCTCCCAGTGAGTCCACTCAGAGTGGCCAGAGCATGTGAACTTCATAGATTTCCTTCAACCCTTGACCCCATATCAAGCTTCATGCACTGGGGCTCTCTGTTCTGTCAGGGATGGATTACCCAATAAGCAAGGTAAGCACAGGCTTAGGGCATCAACAAAACAGGGGCACCAGGTGTCCAAAACAAAGACCCATAGATGCTAAGCAGACAGGACACAAGGAAAAGCAAGTACCACAACTGAAGGGAACTGACAGGGCACTAAATGAAACTGATACCACCTCTAGTGCATAAGAATGTGCGGGCTGGAAATAAAGTTCACGTGGGGTCATGAGGGCACCCATGTGCAAGGTTGTTTAATCTATGAGGCCCTACTACTTCAACACCTTCATTGACATCTGACTCCTATGGTCCCCTCCGGTGTAATTGAAACTCCTTATCTCAGTGTGTCTCTTGGAAGTATACAATTTCTTTCTAATAAACAAAAGGTGGGGGTGGGCTGTTGACTCTAACTTTTGCAACATTCACCCAGTATGCAGCTGGATCCAACATGAGCAGTTACTAGGCAAGGACGGATTATAGTAATAGATAACAGGTCTCTGATCCATTTTCAGAGATTTGTCTTGTACATCCACATCTGCTTATCCAGCAACTCCAGCCAGGAGGGCCAGCAATGCTCTTTGCCATGATACAAACACAAGGGTATGCTCTTGCACGCATCCTGGTAAACAACCAATGGGAACTCCAGTCCCAGATGACACGCAAAAGCAAGGGAACCTGAATAAGTTGACCACTGCAATGAGTTCAGTCAAGTTACTTTTTAACTGTATGGGATTTACCTTCAGAGTTATGTCCTAAGTTTTCTAAACAATAATATTTATAACTTTAACTTTAAAATATGTTTGACATACATGAGGATGCAACCTAGCATACTTTTAATATAATACTAATATGGGTAATAATTTAATATAACACTAACATAGCAAATGTCCAAAAATACTGGAAATATTAATATTTATCTAACATGAAAAGTTTTAATTTATGTATCAGATGAGTTTTCTTTATTGTTTGTTGCATTTGACACAGTGTTGATAATACTCTATGTATGCTAATAAACGAGTTATTAGGCACTTTGAGAGGATGTAAAATTCAACATTTATTGTGCAAAATATATTTCTGTTTTACAACAATGAGTGTGTTTCTAAATTGGTCTTCCAAGAAAGCAACAAAGAACATTTATCAGAACAGTACGTTTATATTTTATCAGAATATTGACATATTTCTTTATAAGGAAATCGAACATTCCTCAAGGAAATAAATTAAATGAATATTTAGATAATAAAAATTATATATATATATATATATTTGTATTTTATTTTCTATTTCCCTTCAGACTGACTTTCTTTTAAGAAATTGATTGATATTGTTATGACTTGCAAAATAAACTTGCTCATCAAGAAGTGCTGCTATTATTACAACAATTATGTACATATCTCCGAATATGGGAGTTGAACATTCCACAAAGAAATACAATGTACATTTTATAAATTTTGCACAAAAAGTTGTTGTTAGGTGGCATTGAGTTGGTTCTGACTCATAGGGACACTATGTACAACAGAAGGAAACACTGCCTGGTCCTGCATCATCCTCATAATCATTGTCATGCTTGAGCCCATTGTTGCAGCCACTGTGTCAATCCACATCACTGAGAGTCTTCCACTTTTTCGCTGACCCTCTACTTTACCAAGCATGATGTCCTTCTCCAGGAACTGGTCTCTCCTGATAACAAATCCAAAGTATGTGAGACGAAGTCTCACATCCTTGCCTCTAATGAACATTCTGGCTGTACTTCTTCCAAGACATGTTCGTTCGTTCTTTTGGAAGTCCACGGTATATTCAATATTCTTCGCCAACAGCATAACTGAAAGGCATCAATTCTTCTTCGGTCTTCCTTATTTATTGTCCAGTTTTCACATGCATAGGAGGTGATTGAAAACACCACAGCTTGGGTCAGGTGCACCTTAGTCCTCAAAGGGACATCTTTGCTTTTCAACACTTTAAAGAGGTCTTTGGCAGCAGATTTGCCCAATGCAATGCATCGTTTTTGATTTCTTGACCGCTGCTTCCATGAGCATTGATTGTGGATCCAAGTAAAATGAAATCCTCGACAATTTCAATCTTTTCTCCATCTATCATGATGTAGCATATTGGTCCAGTTGTGAGGACTTTTGTTTTCTTTATGTTGAGGTGTAATCCATACTGAAGGCTGTAGTCTTCGATCTTCATCAGTAAGTGCTTCAAGTCCTCTTCACTTTCAGCAAGGAAGGTTGTGTCATCTGCATATTGCAGGTTGTTAATGAGTCTTCCTCCAATCTTGATGCCTCATTCTTCTTCATATAGTCTACCTTCTCAGATTACTTGCTCAGCATACAGATTGAATAAGTATGGTGAAAGGATACAACCCTGACGTACACCTTTCCTGACTTTAAACCACGCAGTATCCCCCTTACTCTGTTCGAACACCTGCCTCTTGGTCTAAGTACAGGTTACTCATGAGCACAATTAAGTGTTCTGGAATTCTCATTCTTCAAAATATTATCCATAATTTGTTATGATCCACCCAGTTGAATGCCTTTACACAGTCAATAAAACTCAGGTAAACATCTTTCTGGTATTCTCTGCTTTCAGCCATGATCCATCTGACATCAGCAGTGATATCCCTGGATTCTATGTGCTCTACTGAATCCAACTTGAATTCTGGCAGTTGCCTGTCAATGTACTGCCGCAACCACTTTTGAATGATCTTTAGCTAAGTTTTACTTGTGTGTGATATTAATGATATTGTTTGATAATTTCTGCATTCGGCTGGATCACCTTTCTTTGGAATGAGTACATATGTGGATCTCTTCCAGTTGGTTGGCCAGGTAGCTGTCTTCCAAACTTCTTGGCATAGACAAGTGAGTGCTTCCAGTGCTGCATCCATTTGCTGAAACATCTCAATTGGTATTCCATCAATTCCTGGAGCCTTGTTTTTCACCAGTGCCTTCAGTGTAGCTTGGACCTCTTCCTTCAGTACCATCAGTTCCTGATCATATGCTACCTCCTGAAATGGTTGAATGTCTTCCAGTTATTTTTGGTACAGTGACTCTGTGTGTTCCTTCTATCTTCTTTTGATGCTTCCTGCGTCATCTAATACTTTCCTTATGGAATCCTTCAGTATTAAATCTTGAGACTTGAATTTTTTTCTTCAGTGCTTTCAGCTTGAGAAATGCCGAGCATGTTCTTCCCTTTTGGTTCTCTAACTCCAGGTCTTTGCACATGTCATTATAATACTTTTCTTTGTCTTCTTGAGCCTCCCTTTGAAATCTTCTGTTCAGTTCTTTTACTTCATCATTTCTTCCTTAGCTGCTCGATGTTCAAGAGCAAGTTTCAGAGTCCCTTCTGACATCATTTTGGCCTTTTCTTTTTTTCCTGTCTTTTTAATGACCTCTTGCTTTCTTCGTGTAAGATGTCCTTGATATCATCCCACAACTCATCTGGTCTTTGGTCATTATTGTTCAGTGCATCAAATCTATTCTTGAGATGGTCTCTAAATTCAGGTGGGATATGCTCAAGGTCATACTTTGGCTCTCATGGACTGGTTCTAATTTTCTTCAACTTCAACTTCAACTTGCATATGAGCAATTATGGTCTGCCCCGCAGTCAGCCCCTGGCCTTGTTCTGACTGATGATATTGAGCTTCTCCATTGTCTCTTTCCATGGATGTAGTCGATCTGATGCTTGTGTATTCCTTGTATACAATAACAATTATATTTTCCTTTTCATTTCATACCGAATGGGTATCACCTCACATTCAGCTCTCTCTGGTCAACCACATAAGAATACGCCAGCGGCTGTATAATCATGTGACTTGTAACATGCCTGGTCCTGTCCTGTGCAAATGAACCAAAACATGTCTTCAGATTGAGTATACGCTTGTATTTGAATCATGCTCTTTGTGATCACTCTCATCCTTGTCGGGTAACAGCAGTAGTTCAATGAACTGTGAAGATGCAGTATCAAAGGACAGAAAGTGGGTGCACAAGTTTTTAAGTATTATTTGAAGATGAAAAATATTTGTGGAGATCTGTGAAGGGCCTGCCAACAAACCTCATACAACAAATGAATGAAATTATTTCCGACTGCCTTGTAAGTACTATTTCTTTTGACTATATCAGACCTGAAGAACAAAATTACATGTTCCTAATCAACTTTTTTTTACTTACTAATTTTCAAATATAAATTTTTGCATTAACGTCCAAATTTGAATGTAAATTTTATCTTATAAATTTTACTTGTTTTATAATTTTATTTATTTTCAATTATTCAAATTTATTTGCTACAGTAGAAGCAAATTTAAAAAGTGACATAAGTTTACACCCAGGTAAAATGAAATGGCAACAACTAAGTGGAGTGCAAAAACAAAAGCTTGCAGAAGATAAAAAGAAAAACATTTGTGAATATCTAAGGACCATTCCAAAATTAACTTCCTTTTTAAAATGTAATGAATCAGAAGAGACTTCTTCCATTGAACAATCTAGTTTAATGGGTTAAAATCATTGTACTGGTACTGCTAATGCTGAAATTACTAATAGCAATATGAATGTTATGGAATTTGCTCCAAAGTCTGGATCCATTCCTTGCTGTATTAAAAAAATAATAATGGTGTAGAAAGTGAAACTAGTTTAGAATCTGAAATTGGTGCCATCTATAGACTCCATAAATAACAAAAATAACAGATCCTACTTTGTGGAATAATTTTTCTTCTAATGATGTAAATTATTGCATCAAAAGAGGGTCAAGTGATTGTCAACATCACAGTGGACCATATGAAAATTTGTGTTGAAACTTTCTGGATGGTAAACAAACAAGGTTCTGTAGCCAGGATATATTTCTATAGTGCAAAGCTAATGATGAAAATTATAAGAGGAAGTGGCTACCGTATTCTCCATTAGTTAGCTGTGTATATGGTTTTGTTTGCAAACTATTCAGTCTTAAATCATTTAAATCTCAATTTGCTGTGGATGAATTTAGCAACTGGCACAACTGGAGTATGATTGATAAACATGAAAACAGTTCAATTCACAGAGATTGTTTGTTGTCATATTTAAACTGAAGACAAGGTTTTGGCTTAACTCACAAACTGGAAACACAAATTAAGAACGTCCGTACTGGAAAGCCGTTTTGCAACGTGTTGTTGCTGTTATTATAACAATCATTAAATGTGGATTGTCTTTTTGAGGGAGAAATGAAGTATTTGGGTCCTCACGAAGTAGAATTTTTTGGGGTTTACTTGAACTCGTTGCTCAGTTGGGTCCATTTTTAGCAGATCATATCTCAAAATATGGTAACACAGGAAAGGGCAACCCATCATATATGGCTAAAACAAAGTGTGAAGAATTAATAAACTTAACAAGTGATAAATTTCGATCAACTATTTTCAGTGAAATAAGTATAGCTTGACATTTTAGTCTATCTGTAGACTCCACTCCTGATCTTTCTCATATAGATCAGGTAAGTATTGTTTTAAGACACATATCTTCAACAGATGGAAAAACTGTCACATTTACTAGTTTAAAAAGTCATACTGGTGAAGAAATTGCAAATCAAGTACTTTCTTATTTATGTAAAGTTTGTCAAATTAATTTTCTATGTGCAGAGGCCAGTCCTGTGACAATGCTGCCAATGTGTCAGAGCGTTATAAAGACATGCAACAGAAAACATTACAACGTAATGAATACGCCATTTTCATATCATGTGCTGTGCATTCACTTAATCTTGTAGGATATAGTGAAGTAGATTGCTGTCCAGAAGCAGTGGATTTTTTTCCTACTGTTCAGTTACTCTACATATTTTTGCCACCTCTACTCACTGATGAGCAGTTCTTAAAACATATTTAGGCAATGGTGAAGCGTTAAAATGTCTTTCTAATACACTTTGGGAAGTGCACGCTGTAGCAATGAGTGCAATCCTAGAATCATATACTCAGACTCTAGATGCCTTAGAAAATATTGCTGAAGACCAGACACAAAAAGGCGATACCAAAAGAGAAGCTGAAAATGTCTCCAACAAAATGCAAACACTAGAGTATATATTTATGTTGTTATGTGGAATAATATATTGCAGCATTTTCATCATATCAGTCAAGCTCTCCAAGATTCAGAAATATAGTTGTCCTTTGGTATCCAAGGGGGATTGGTTCCAACACCCCCCGTGGATACCAAAATCAGCAGATGCTCAAGTCTCTTATATAAAATAGTGTATTATTTGCATATAACCTATGCACATCCTCTCATACACTTTAAATCATCTCTAGATTACTTATAATACCTAAAACAATGTAAAGGCTATGCGAATAGTTGTTTCATCACAATTGAAGACTTGCTCTGGAAGGTAGCTGTGAGGGTTAAGGTTGTGTGTCCACTTGGCTGGGCCATGATCCTCAGTGGTTTGGCAGTTGTGATGTAGTATGGTAGCTTTTTAATGATGTAATCACCTCCACAATGAGATCTGATATAATGTGATCACCTCCATGATGAGATCTGTTGTGAGCAGCCAATCAGTTGCAAGGGAATTTCTTTGGGGGTGTGGCCTGCCTCCGATATAGGTGGACTTTCTGGCAAGGCTCACTGGCTTTTGCTCACTTTGGATCCTGCAGCTGGCTCGTGTTCATCTGATCTCTGGTTCTTAGGACTTGAGCTAGCAGCTTACCTGCCGTCTTACCTGCCAATACTGGGATTCTTCGGCCTCCACAGCCTATGAGCCAGAGGTCTGCTATCTGACCTTCCAATCTTGGATTCACCAGCACCTGCAGCTATGTGAGTCAGTCTGACCCAGGAACTTGGGACTTTCCAGTCTCTACAACCATGTTAGCCATTTCCTTTATATAAATCTCTGTATATATATATATATTTATACACTGTACTAGTTTTGCTTCACTAGAGAACCCAGCTTGAGACAGTAGCCTTTCTCTTCTAGGAGTTTCTTGAGCTCTTCTGGGAACACTGATGCCAACTTGGCATCAGCCAATGCCAGTTCTCCCATGATCTTGAAGTTCTTGAGCCTGTACCACTTTACATAGCTAGCCAGCCATCCCTTGCTAGTCTGACAATCCTTCCTTTCACTGTACTCAACCTCTTCACACTTAGCCTTAGAAGGATTGCTTTGACCACTTAATTGCTTTTTAGGAGCCATGTTTTTCACAGAAACAAAGGGTGCACACAACACAAGCAGCGAAAGAACGAGATGCGAGGTGAATGATGCTCAAACAATGAGTGTTGGAGAGAGACTGAGGATTCGTGAAATGGCGGGAGGCTACAGCAGGGGGTGACTACACAGCACTTCATTCACGTGAGTTCAGCATAGGGCTCAGTGTGTGGCAAATTCAAATTTTGTTTTTTGGAACTTTTTTTTCAGAATATTTATGATCTACAGTTGGATGAATCTGTGGATGCGGAACCTGTGGATATGGACGGCAGACTGTAAATTTAAAGACATGCACAGATCTCTACCAGTCATTAATAGGGTATTTACATAATTTAAGAGAAGATTTTGAAAAATTTGAAAACACAACAAAACAAATACTGCCAAATACTGATTATCAAGCAGTTCAGCATCACAAAAGCATTAGAAAGAAACAGATAAATGACGGGAGTGCTCCAGAACTATTGAGTGCCAGAGAGCAATTCCATGTAACCACATACTACGCCATCACTGACACACTTGAATTTTGCATAAAAAGAGGGGCAAAAGTGAATGAAGTTTTTTCAAATACATTTTCCTTCTTAAACAATGTGGATATACCTGATGAAGAATGCATGAAGTCATCCAAGAAATTAGTGCAGGCTCATCCCGATAACTTAAATACAAACCTGTACGGAGAAGTATGACAATTTTATTCTTACATGAGAGCTAAGTTTACAGATTCAGGAAAGACAAATTTTACTCATGTAGGTTTGTATGATTCCATAATAGAAGATAAAACACAATGCTTATTTCCCAGTGTTGAAATTGATCTATGCATATTCCTAACTTTAATGATCACAAACTGTACAACAGAACAGTCATTTTTGTCCCTAAAGAGACTCAAAAACCCTCAGCATACAGTGATTCAAGAAAAGCTCAATTCATTATCCTTATTATATATGGAAGCAGATATTGATTGGCAGCTGAACTGTGACAAAATCACTGAAGAGTTGGTAAGAGTAAAGAATAGCAAGAAATGTTTTTAATTATAACATGTTAGAAATGAAAGACTTATGTAAAAATAAAATATAGTAATTTGCTGTAATATTTGTTTTCTAATCATTAAATTTTCTTTTGATATCTTTTCATTTGTTCATTTATAATTATAGCATTTATTATGAAACAAGCATCAAAATTGAAGTAAGAGCCATTTAATGCAAAATTGGTGAAAGTCAATTTTTCATTGTGGGAGAGCAACAGAATTTTATATTGATTGTAGAAACAACTAAGTTCACTGACTCATTTTCTTTGTTTTAGAATATGTGGAATTTCTTTTTGTAGAAAATGTGGTATATACTAAAAATCTTAGTACCCTGAATCCACTAAAAATTTTATAATCCAGTTCATCTCAATCCGCTAAAATAGCATATGCCACTTTTGCATTCAATCACTAATATTATAGTCGCATTTGAAAAGAAGTTACGTCATGGACCGCTAAGACACACATACTTACACATACGTATATAACGCACATACTCGGTTTGATTACATAAGCAGAGGAGGGGGCACCACAGATGATCGGTGTTTAGGGCCCTCACATGCCTTAATCCGGCCCTGCTCTTTGTCCCCTTTAGGGCAGCTCCTTGCACCCCTGGAACAGTTGGTGGTGCTGGTGGTGGTGGTGGTGGTGTTGCTAGTTGCTGATGAGTCAATTCCAACTGATGGCAATCCCATGTGCAGAGAGTAGAACTGTTCTATAGTTTTCAAGGCTGTAATCTCAACAAAAGCAGATCACCAGGCCTGTCTTCCCAAGCCCCTGTGGGTGGGTTCAAACCAACAACCTTTTGGCTAGTAGTCCCCAGCACTTAATCATTTGTGCCACTCTGGAACAGTATCCCAAGGTAAAGGGGTTGTCACTCCAGGCTGCTTAGGGATCTTTGTCCTGGGGACCAGGGCGGATAAGCCCACCTCATATAAATACCACCTCAGCCAGACCACACAGCTGCCTCCCAGAGGAGTTAAAGGGTCATCAGCTCTGTGTGCCACTGGCCCAGCTCTTCATCTTAGCGGCCATCCATGAGTGCAGCGCTGGGCTCCAGCATTCGGGAAAGCTGACACTGTGTGATTTTGTAATTAGAAAAACAAGGCTATGTAACCATATATTTTTTAAATATAATAAAACTTCAACCAAAGTCTTTCTGCCTTTCTCCTGCCCAGTATAGCCCAGTAGGTGTTCACACGCCAGGCCTGGCTGGTGCCAGATGTCACCTGGTACTGGCAGTCCTCCGAGGTCTACCGTGCCCATTTAGGTAAACACAATTAAGCTACAATGTCCACCTGCCGCAGGTGTCCATGACCCAAATAATGAAAACTTTCCAGCCAGCCATTGATGTTGGGCCCAAGCCTTTACCTAGCCATGACAGAGGTGGGTCCCGGGACTTAGAACCACCCTCTCCCCCCCACTCCCCCCACCCCCACCGCGTAGATGATCAGCAGGCGGGAGAGGTTGAGGGGGCGCCATTGCCATGGCAACCAAAAGCTGAAACAAACGCAGAGGTCAAGGAGGTTCCCGCGATTTGCGCTGGTGTGGGTGACCTGAGAAGGTGACCCTGACGCGGAGCGCCCCGGCGGGGACTGGGCGCGGTGCCTCGGGCCCTGGCTCCGGTAAGGGCTGCGAACAGGAGCTGCGTGTGCTCCTTCTGGGTTGGCCAAGAGGGTGGAGAGAGCGGCGGGAGTCTAGGGAACAAGGAAGCATCGAGTGCGCCAACCTCTTGGTTTCTTCTCACTCTCTGCCCCTCCCCTCCCTGGGCCTTTCTGTTCCTGTTTTGGCCGCCCTTTTGAAGGACTGTGTTCGGTTGTGGCACTTCTACAAATAGAAGGGGACTAAGTCCCTTCCGAGCCCGGAGTGGTGCAGTTAAGATATTTGGCTGCTAACCGGAAGGTTGAAAGTTTGAGTCCATCCAGAGACTGGTGATAAAAGTCTGGTGATTTACCTCCAAAAAATTGGCCACTGAAAACCCTATGGAGCACAGTTCTGCTCTGACATACGTGGGGACGCCATGACTGGGAGTGGACTCTATGACACCCGGTGGGGTCCCTCCCACTCCAGAGAGCAGAGCCCCTGGCTCTGAACTTAAAGGAAGGGCCTTGGGTGTGGGCAGTATTACTGCTTCTCTGACAGCCTGCCTAGGCCAGTCAACCAGAAAAAATTTCCCCGAATCTAATTCCAGCCTTGCCCACAAACCAACTCCTGTGGTCCAAGGCAAATCCCTCAGTCTCCCCACGTTCTTATTCCGCTGTCTAAAATGGGAGGAAAACATCAGTTCCAGTGAGCCTTCCAGGAGGACGGAGAGAAGTGACCTGTGATTGGTGTTTTATTGGTGTTTTGTGCTGATGACAGCTCCAAGCCACCCTCCTTGAAAGTTCAAATCCGAACACATTTAAAATTCTATTTAAAAAAAAAAGGCCTTAGGAAATTATGTGTGAACAGTGCATTTTGTGTTTATACTGCTAAAAACTGCACTGATTGGTCTGAGGGGGTTCAACAAAACTTTCTGACTTCTGTGTTTGCCCCTGGCATTTTTTTGAAGTAGATCCAGATCAGCCCAGGCTTGGCACCAAGGCATGCCCTGAAGTAAGTCATCAGTTGTACCCCCTAGGAATGAAAGCAGCTGCCTTCAAGCCAAGAATCTCTCCGGTGACAATTACAGACGTTGTAAACACTTACTGAAGCTAACAGCAACTAGGATGCCTTGGGAAACCCTCATGATGTAGTGGTTAAGAGCTATGGCTGCTAACCAAAAGGTCAGCAGTTTGAATCCACCAGGCGCTACTTGGAAACCCTATGGGACAGTTCTTCTCTTTCCTCTAGGGTTGCTGTGAGTCAGAATCAACTGGATGGCAACGAGTTTGGTTTTTTTTTTCTTTTTTTTAAAGAACAACCAGGACTCCCTGGGTGACACAAACAGTTAAGCACTCAATTACTAGTCAAAAGATTCGCGGTTTAAACCCACCCAGAGGTGCCTTGGAATTAAGACCTGGTGATCTGCTTCCAAATGCTCACAGCCTTGAAAACCCTGTGGCGTGTAGTTCTGTTCCGCACACAGGATCACTATGAGTCAAAACTGACTCAATGGCAACTAATAACAACATAGACCACCCTAGGATCATTTACAGAAATGAGACTTTTCCAGTTGCTCCAACTACGGTTTCCAAGCTGCTGTTGGCAGAATCTCAGTTATATCCAAGGAACTCATGGCCCACTTCATTCTCTTCCCCAGCTGCCTGCCTCTCTGCTGTGTAATCTCACCTACAACTCCTCTCTTGGTATTTTTCTCATAGCACGGGGAAAGTTAAGTTGATGGGGGCCTCAAAAGTTCAAACCAGAAACTTGATTTTGCAGTCAACCTTACGTGCCTTTTCTTTCTATGGATCATTCATGCAGTCAATAAGCTTCTGCTGAAATCCTGCTGTGTGCCAGGCGCTATGCTCCACTACGTCTTATGGGTGAGGCAGATGTGAAAATACAGGAGCAGAGCGTAGTAAGAGAAGTGCAGTGAGACAGCTGTGGGGGAAAGAGGATGGGATCTTTCTGGAAGAGCCTGCATAACCTCACAGAGGAGGTGACTTTTGAGTTGGGCTTTAAAGAATGAATAAGATTGTTGTTGTTAGGTGCCGTCAAGTCAATTTTGACTCATAGTGACCCCATGTGACAGAGTAGAACTGCCCCCATAGGGTTTTCTTGGCTGTAATCTTTATGGAAGCAGATTCCCAGGTCTTTCTCACACAGAGCCACTGGGTAGGTTTGAATGGCCAACCTTTCGGTTAGCAGTTGAGCATTTAACAATTTGCAACACCAGGGCTCCTTTTAAAGTAGTTAGGAAGTTCAAAAGCAAGGCTAGGACCCCAAAAGAAATCCCACTCTGTCTGGAAGAGTTGGCGGAAATATATATTGCATTCTCCAGAAAATAAAGCAGAACTGTGAATATGTTGGAGTAGAAAATCAGAGGGCTGGGGTCTCCAGAGGAGACTGGGAAACACGGGGTTGGGGACACTCAGGCAGGAGGATTGCTTGGTAGACTGAGCCCTTGGTCTTAGCTCTGAGAGAGGCTTGCAGTGCCCATATGACTAGAACCCATGCATCACTGGAGGGGCAGTGGTGGTTCAGTGGTAGAATTCTTGTCTTCCACACAGGAGACTCGGGTTCAGTTCCCAGCCAATGCACCTCATGTGCAACCACCACCTATCCGTCAAGTGGAGGCTTGCGTGTTGCTATGATGCTGAACTGGTTTCGGAGGAGCTTCCAGATTAAGGCAGACTAGGGAAAAAGGCCTGGTGATCTACTTCCAAAAATTAGCCAGTGAAAACCCTATGGATCACAATGGTCCGATCTGCAACCGATCATGGGGATGGTGCAGGACCAGGCAGCATTTTGTTCCATTGTGCAGAGGTCACCATGAGTCAGGGTCAGACTCCACAGTAGCAATAACAACAGGCGGCACCAAGGAGGGACTCAGAGACAGCTCCCAGGTGGCACTTGGCACCCTGCCCAGGACCCGCTAATTCCCAGGACTCCGTAGTCTCTCAGCTGAAGGGCTTCTTTCCTTAGGTGGGGCTCACTGCCACAGGGGTATCCCTCTTTGAACAAAGACATGGGCCCAACATGGGATACTGGTGCACCAACGTCAATCAATTTCTTTCCTCTCCTGCAGAGTTCCTAATGCCTGGAAACGTACAGGCTTTAACACCATCCTGGGCTCTTCGACGTGGGCAAAGAGCCCTCTCGCAGCACCTCTCCCCTCTCCTCAGTTCTCTCACCTGCTCACTTGGCCTTTCCCAGTCCTGAGGTTCCTAAGGCCTGAATGCTGTCAAGATTTTTTAAGACTCAGTACCAGGGAAGTAGCCCCAGTTCACAAAGCCCAGCATCATATTCTGCCTGGACTCCTGAGGACTCGAGTGTCCACAGTGAGGACCGCCTCTAAGCTTGGAAGAAACCCATGAGCATTCATAACCACAAAGTCCCTTTGCTCTGGGTCTTCCCAGCCTTCCCAATCGCTAACTGGCCTTTCTGATTCTGTCCCTCCCTGATCTCTAACTGAAATCTAGAATGCTCCCTGCTTCTCCAGTCCACCTTGTGAAAACTTAGACGTCCTAGCCAAGGCAGCAGTACTTCCTTCTTTAGGGAGGTCCCAGGGGAGGAGGAAGCCCGCTGATTGGGCAGGTAAGAGGGAGGAGAAAAGGCTGTGACCCTGGGGCAGTAATAGCTTAGCCCTTCCATTACAAGCTCCCCTCACCCTCAATTTCTACACAGAATTTCCTTCCCATTTCTGTATGGTGGATACAGCCTGCCTCTGCCCCAGCACAGGAACATCCTACGGATACCTTTTAATTAAGTGGGGACTGCCCATGTGCCAGAGTACCTGGGCGATGCAAGTGGTCATCTAGCTCAGCTGCTAACCAAAAGGTTGGAAGTTCGAGTCCACCCAGAGGTGCCTTGGAAGAAAGGCGTGATGATCTGCTTCTGAAAGTGTCTACTCTGACACTCACGGGGTCACTGTGAGTCAGAGTCAACTCGATGACAACTGGCTGGTTGGTTGGTTGCCCATGTCCCTCATAGTTCCCACACTCTAGGACCCAGAGGTAGTGTGGACATTCTCCTAGCTCCATATCACCCTTACAGATAGTTACTCTTCCAGCTCACCTAAAAACTCTCCTCTAAAATACTGTTGTTAGTTGCCATTGAGTCGATTCTGACTCTATACTTCTTTTTGTTTTTCTGTCTCCCTTCTTAAACAAGAAACTTATAGCCATCCTTATGCAACCTGGTATCCCCACTGCCTGACACAATGCCTGGCACATAAAAGAGTTTTAATAAATATTTGTGGAAGGAAAGAAGAAAGGGAGGAAGAACACAAAGGAGACTTGAGTCTCCCTTATATTTTCAGTAGCGTGTTTTATGAGGTTTTGTTTATACCCTGAATGATAGAATCAGGATTCAAAAATATTTGGGGAGCCTGAAAGGGGGAGGCAAAACCAACAAGATGAAATTGAATATTGAGACATAAATACCTGTAACTGGTTCAAAAAATAAACTTAGTTTTGTTGTTCTTGTTGTTAGTTGTTGTCGAGTCAATTCTGACTCATGGCAACTTCATGTGTGAAGAGTAGAACTGTTCCATAGGGTTTTCAAGGCTATGACCTTTCAGGAGCAGATGGCCAGGCCTGTCTTCCTGGGCGCCTTCAGGTGGACTAGAACCTCCAACGTTTCTAGTCGAGCACTTAACTGTTTGCACCACCCAGGGACTCCAAAACTTAAGTTTAGTACAGAAAACAAGGAAATAACATAAAAGCTATCTGCAAACATGTACAGCTCAGCGTAGAACAGGTGTCTTGTGGGTAACTCCACAGAGCAGACCTGGGCTGGCTGCTCGAAAGCTCAGGAGAGGCACATTTAGTGCCAGAAGTCCATGTAATTTGTCAAGTGCGAAGTAGAGTGCCTGGCACATACCAATGGAGGCTAGGATCTTTGTTGTTACCACTGTCACCAGCATCATCGATGTCGTTTATCGTGTGTTAGAACTGACCGACAGTTGCCCTCAGGAGCACTGACCTCCCATCCCTGGAAATCCCAGGTCATCACCGAGTAGCCGCCTGGCTGGGGTGTTAGTCAGCCCAGTTCCTAACCCCTGGCCTCCCCTCCTCCATAATCCTGTGATTCTAAGAACAACACCTTGTCTGTCCTGGGTGGTGAAAGCTACAGCTATAAATCCCTGGCTGAACAAACTCTTTTCTATAAACAAGCTTTTGCGCTCCCTATATTTGATGCCATGTGCCTCATTCAAGAATCCCTCCAAAGCCTCCTTTGATGTGGAGAAATAAAATTGGTTTGTGTGAAAGCTCCTTTAATCTCCTATATATACAAATGGTTTTGGTTTTGTATCTTTAGGGGATATGCCAAACCCTTCAGAATTAATCATATTAAAAAAAGCAATGTTTAATCCCCACTGCTGCTTGCTGGAGATTTTGAATCATTGCACACTTGTTCCTACCACCACTCTATTGTGTGGCCTTCCTGGATAGTGTTGTCCAAGAAAGCACATGAAAAGTGTAGACTAAATGATGATTCCCACTTTTGGTTTAATGATGCAGTTGTGGGAATGTTTGTTTATAAATTGATATCTCCATTTCCTAATTGGTTGAAGGAAAGGAAAAAGAAGGGGGGAGCTTGCTGTTATGAAGAATAACAACTGAAATAAAGAAGTTGCTTCATTAACTACCCAACTCAATATAATTACTTATGATAAACCATCAGGATTGCTAAGAAAAGTAGGATTCATGTAAGGTAACTATCAGTTTGTTGTCTCTTTTCAAAGAATATATGAAACCCTTGTCCTTGATTAAAGTACCTAGTCTGTAATACATGTATATATATATAGAGAGAGAGAACCTGGGTGGTGCAGAACCTTCAGTTAGCACTCGGCTGCTAACCAAAAGCTTAGAGGTTCAGGTTCACCCAGAGACATCTTAGAAGAAAGACCTGGCAATCTCCTTCTGAAAAAATCAGCCACTGAAAACCCTACAGAGCACAGTTCTACTCTAACACACATGGGATCACCATGAGTCAGAGTGGACTCAACAGCAACTGGTATTATATATGTATACACACAGACATATATGTATATATACACCCATTGCCGTCGATTCCAACTCATAGTGACTGTATAGGACAGAGTAGAACTGCCCCATGGGGTTTCCAAAGAGCAGCTGGTGGATTCGAACTGCCGACCTTTTGGTTAGCAGCTGAACGCTTAGCCACAGTGCCACCAGGGCTCTCTGTCTCTCTCTCTATGTGTGTGTGTGTGTATGTATGTATGTAATATATATATGTATATATTCATATACACATATACACACACACACACAGATGTCAAAAGGAAATGACCGGCTTCCTCTCTCCCAACACACTTCTGGATCTTCTCCATTGGGAGCCGTCAGTGAATGATCCAACCATGCAATTACATGAGATAATCACTCATTTATTCATTTCAACAAATATTTAGCGAACTCCTACCATGTACCAAGCACTGTTCTAGGTGGTGGGCACACAACAGTGAATGAGAGCTAAGTTCCTGTTCTCAAATATACAGATCAATGAACAAGATACGTTCAGAAGTAACAAATGTTATGAAGAAAACAAAACAATGTGATAAGATATATGGTGATTTGGGGTGAGTGAGGGGTGAGAGCGACTTTAGATCAATTGCTCAGGGAAGGCCTCACTGGGGAGGTGACACTCAAGCTAAAACTTGAGAAGCAGTCAAGCATTTGAAAATCTGGATGGAGAAAATTGGTACAATGGGAAGGGCTGATGGAAGAGCCCTGAGGTGGGGACGGGCTTTGTAGCATGATGAGCAGGGGAGAGTGGGCCACCAGGAGGGATCAGAGAGGAGGCAAGGGTGGGCGTCGGAGGTCTTTCAAAGTGAAGTGGACTCATTGGAGGGTCGTAAGCAGGGCAGTGATGTGATCTAATTTATGTTTTTCCCCTCTGAAGAATGAATTATTCGCTAGCACATGAGGAGTCAGGAGGCTGTTGTAGAAGATGGTGGATTAGACAAAGGTGATTGTAGTGGTGATGGAGAGAAGGATGGATTCAGGGGATTTGCTGGAACATGGCACCAAGAGAACGTACTGATTGATTAGTGGGTTTAAGAAGATAAGTGAGAAAAGAATCAAGGATGACTCCAAGTTTCTTCAGTAAGAAATTTTTCCCCCTTTTGATCAGGATTCTTTTATAGAATCTTTAATCAAAATGTTAAGTAATGGTAGCTGGGCACCATCCAGTCCTTCTGGTCTCATGGCAAAGGAGGCAACAAGCCACAGATTCCATATCCTCCTCCTATTCCTGACTCTCCTTCTTCCTCTCTTGCTCCAGGCAAATAGAAACCAATTGTTGTGCCTTGGATGGCTGATTGCAGGCTTTTTTAAGAATTCAGAACTATACAACAAAAAGCTAGAACAGAAGCACTAAACACATTATTAGGCCACTTAACTGGGATGTCCCATGAAACTATGACTCTAAACCTCCAAACCAAGGAACCAAATCCCATGAGGTGTTTGGTTGTACATAAGCAGCCTCAGCAGCTCAGCAGCTATTCCTTTTTTTTTTTTTTTTTGGTCATTGTTATAAATATATCTATCACACAACTTTTGTCAATTCAGCTTTTTACAGGTGTACGACTTATCAACAGTGTCTTGGTTATCTAGTGCTGCTGTAACAGAAACATCACAAGAGTGTGGCCTTAACAAACAGGAATTTATTTTCTCACAGTTAGGAAGCTGGAGGTTCGAAATCAGGGTGCCGGCTCTAGGGGAAGGCTTTCTCTCTGTCGGCTCTGGGGGAAGGTCCTTATCTCTCCGGCTTCTATTCCCTGGCTCCTTGGTGATCTTCACATGGTGCGGTATCTATCTTCCTCCATCTCTTTTTGCTCAATTGCTTGTTTAATCTCTGTTAGATCTCAAAAGAGATTGACCTAAGACACACCCTACACTAATACTGTCTCATTACTATAACAAAGAAAATCCATTCCCAAACGGGATTATAATCACAGGTATAGGGGCTAGGATTTACAACACATTTGGGGGGGACACAATTCACTCCATAACAGACAGCAATTACATTAATCAGCTGTGCAACCCTACCCAGAATCAGTGTGATTTTCCATCACTGTACACGGAAACTCAGTACTCCATAAGTAATACTTCCCTTTCCCCCAGGGGGCTCATCTTCCAGCACTACATGGGACAATATTCTATTGTGATCTATAGGGTTTTCACTGGCTAATTTTCAAAAGTAGATTTCTAGGCTTTTCTTCCTAGTCTTAGTAGGGAAGCTCTGCTGAAACTTGCCCACTACGGGTGACCTGCCAGTATTTGAAATACTGGTGGCATAGCTTCCAGCATCATAGCAATATGCAAGCCACCACAGCACAACAAACTGACAGATGGTGGCTATCCAATATTAATATGGAAAAAATATCCATTATCCAGTATTCTTAGGGAATGAAAGCGTTCTCTAGCTAATTTTCTGGAGAACTAAGAACTAAACGGAAAATGTTTTGTGTGTGTGTGTGTTTTGTTTTGTTTTTTTCAGATGTATTGTTGAAAAATCTCTTGGATTGGACACTGTTCACTCCCTGACATTCTAAGTACTAAGCCATGAGTATAACTGGATGTGGCTGCTACCTTGTTCCAGGTCTTGAAGGCAGCGGTCTTATTGCCCTTCTTGATAGCCACACTGTGCTCCCAGAAACAGCAATGTAGAAGTGGCTCTTCACGAAGCAGATTTTCTCTTTCCTGTAGAAACAGCTTTTAAATGCGTTGCATTTCCAGTCACAACCGCAGCATTAGAGAAATTAACTTCTGGTGCATGCTTTGACACCGATGAACCTTGAAAGCATTATGCCGAGTGAAATAAACCAGACACAGAAGGACAAACATTGCATGATCCCACTTAGATGAGACATCTATAATAGGCAAATGCATAGGGACAGAAAGTAGATTAGTGGTTACCAGGAGCTGGGTAGAGGGGGTAATGGGAATTTCTATTTTGGGTGATGAAAGTGTTTTAGGAACAAATAGGGGTGATTGTTGCACAACATTGTGAGTGTGATTAATGCCACAATTTATAAACTTGAAAGTGGTTAAATGGCAAATTTTATGTTGTATATGTTGTTGTTGTTAGGTGCTGTCGAGTCGGTTCTGACTCGTAGCGACCTTATGCACAACAGAACAAAACACTGCCCGGCACTGCGCCATCCTCACAATCGTTGCTGTGCTTGAACCTGTTGTTGCAGCCACTGTGTCAATCCATCTCTTTGGATCTTGAAGGACATCATGCTTGGAAAAGTAGAGGGTCAGCAAAAAAGAAGACCCTCAATGAGATGGATGATGAATATATGTTATCACAATAAAAAATAAAGTTAAAAAAAAAAAAGAACACAACATTAGATAGATTTTAGATGTGACCCCCCCCCCAAGGGGTATCTAAAGAAATGTAAATACAGGTTTAAAATCTTTTATCTGCAAATTCTAAAATTCAAAAAGTTCTGAAAACTGAAAGTCTTCTTGATAAGAGTTGTGGCAAATTCAAAACCAAAAAAAAAACAAAAGCCATCTAGTCGATCCCCTCTGTGTGTCAGAGTGGAACTGTGCTCTGTAGGGTTTTCAAGGCTATAATCTTTTGTAAGCGGATCAACAGGCCTGTCTTTCGAGGCGCCCCTGTGTAGGTTCAAAGCACCAACCTGTCAGTTAGTAGTCCCTGCCACCCAAGAAGTCCCTGTGGCAAACTCATCTGGCTGCAAAAATGGCCTGACTGGATTCAATTGGAAATGAAACCCAACCTAAACTGGCATGAGACTATTTTAAGTTTTTCTTTGTCTGATTTATTATAGAAATTTGCATGCTTTGCTGCAGAAATAGTAATAAGACTCACTATGGGGTGCTGCCCCAGGCCCCTCGAGGCTTGTTATATATCTACAGTATATCCACCATTAGGCCAATCTAAATCAGAAAAATTCCACAACACTTCTGGCCCCGAGGGTTTTGAGTAAGTGCTAGTCTCAGAAACATAGTTCAGGAAGGAACTGAGAAAGCTTCCAGGTCAATCCATTAATGTTATAAATTCGAAAAGAAGCCTAGAGATACGGCGGGGTGAGGTGCAGGGAACGTGTTCAAAATCACACTATTAGTTTGGAGCTCAGCACAAACAGTATTATTTCGTCTGCTACCCCTGCCCACACGCCCTGTAAGGTGGCCTATACATGCTTATCAGCACTGAGAACAGTGTCAGCATAGACAGGGCACAGCCAAAACAATGTTTTCTACTGACATCATCAGTTGAGGTATCTGAAAATGAATGTTTTGTTATGTATTTTTCTACCATAGTAAAAAAAAAAAGGGGGGGGGGGAGAGGGGGGAGGGTGAAGAAATCATGGAAGATAGTTCAGGTTTCTCAATAAAATAAATGAAAATAAAAATTTGGCTACGATGTGAAGAACAGACTTGTGAGGAAGCGTCTGTTGAACAGTTTCCAACAATTCTGCCTTCTTTCTGATCGTTTTGAAAATTTGTGGGAGATTAACTGAAAGGCTCTCTAGCTGACTCTTGAAAATTCTTTCTGTAAACTTTTAACTGACGGTATTTTTTCATCTGAATGAATTTCCTTTTAGCAAGTAGGAATTCTATTATTTCTTTGTTCTTTTCAAAGAATTTGCCGTTAAAGCCTCTAGATAGTTGAAGGAATCCCTAAGAGCGTGAATTCTAAAGACTTGCTCATCTCTGCTTTGGCAGTGTGGTTAAACTTTGGAATTGGACAGACATAGGAGCCCTGGTGGTGCAGTGGTTAAGAGCTCAGGCTGCTAACCAAAAGATCGGCCATTCGAATCCACCAAGTGCTCCTTGGAAACCCTACAGGGCAGTTCTACTCTGTCCTATAGGGTTGCTATGAGTTGGAATCCACTCGACAGCAGTGGGTTTGGTTTTTTAGCAGTATGGAATCCCAGAGATGTTGTTTAGTAGCTGTGGCCTAAAGCCACTGAGGTGAATCCTGGTTTTCTGAACTGAAAAAGAGGATAATAATACTTCTAAGGGTTGTGAATCTTTAAATGTAAAACATCTCGTTCTGTTCTAGGCACATAATAAGTGCTCAATAAATGATGTCGTTGTTGGGTGCTGTGGAGTCAATTCCATCTCATAGTGACGTCATGTAACAGAGCAGACTGCCTCATAGAGCTTCCTAGGCTGTAATCTCTTGGGGAGCAGACTGCCAGGTCTTTCTTCTGTGGAGGCACTGGATGGGTTTGAACCGCCAAGCTTTCAGTTAGTAGCCGAGTACTTAACACTGAGCTCCCAGGGCTCTTATAACCCTCAGTGAGACGGACTGACACAATAGACACAACAATGGGCTCAAACATATCAAAGATCATGAAGATGGCAAAGGACCGGGCAAAACTTCATTCTGTTCTACATAAGGTCACCATGAGTCAGACTCGACTCGATGTCGGCTAACAAGATTATGAGCTAGGAACAGTTCTACGCACTTGGGTTATATCAGTGAACAAAACAAGGAACTCTGTCCATTGGGAACTTACAGTCTAGTGAGAGGAGACAGACAATAGGTATGATAAATGAATAAAGTACTTACAATGTTAGAGGGTGATAAATGCTCTGGATAAAAAAGGAGGAGGTTGTAATGAGAAGGAGATGAGGGAGTGAGCCAGCCAGACATCTGGGGGACAGGCCTAGGGGACAGGTAGAGCCAAGGCCCCACCTGAGGTGAGAGCATACCTGGCATGTGTGAGGAACAGCAAGGAGACCAGAGTGGCTGGAGCTGAGGGAGGGAGGGAGGAATATAGGCAGAGTGGGAGAGGTGATGGGGGCCAGATCAGGGAGGACCTCGGAGGCTCTGAAAGAGCTTTGTCTTTACATCTGAGAGAGAGAGGAGTCAATTGCAGGGTTTGGCTATGATGTGAAGAATAGACCTGTTATCTAGTGCTGCTGTAACAGAAATACCACAAGTGGATGGCTTTAACAAACAGAAATTCATTTTCTCACAGTTTGTTGTTGTTAGGTGCCATCGAGTCTGTTCCAACTCATAGCAACTCTATATACAACAGAACAAAAAAAAGTTGTACCCTTTTCACAAACTGTATGCACATAATCAGTAGATATGCTTGGCAAAGCACACAGCACATTGTTAACACTTTACTCATTCATTTATTCACTCAGCAGATATTGCTGGCTGCCCACTAGGTGCCAAGCACTATGCTGCCAGTACCAGTTGCCTTTTCGTCGATTCCAGCTCATGGCAACCCCATGCGTGTGAGAGTAGAACTGTGCTCCATAGGGTAAGGTTTTAAATGCCTGATTTTTTGGAAGCAGATCACCGGGCTTTTCCTTATTCTGAGTGGACTCAAACCTCTAACCTTTCAGTTAGCAGCTGAGCTCGATAACTGCACCATCCACAGACTCCAAGCACCATGGTAGGTGTGGGTAGGATTTCAGTGGTAAACTGTGCACAGTACCTGCCCCACCAAAGGAATAGCCTCAACCAAAGACCGCCCACATCTCTACAGGAGCAAGAACAGAAAACCAATGCACGAGTCCGCAAGGTTTGAGAAAAATCAGATCTCTTAGTGCATCTTTTGTTTTCCCACTTTTAATAGAGACATAGGTACAGAGAACTATTGGTCTACTAAAATAAAAGCTGGACAAGTGGGATGATAAGTCTGCCTGAAAGTCGAGCAGCCACAGGCAGTGGTGGAGACAGAGGCGGAATGGAGAGCCCACATCCTATCTGAAGAAGACGTCCTCTCCTCAGCACCACTGTTCCATGTGGGAAAGCCAGCCTGGCATGGTCCAAGATTCCTATTTCCAAGAGAAGCCAGTCTCTTGAATTTTTACATGAATTCTGCCCATTTTAAATATTTGCTCTATTTTTTAAAAAAACATTACTTAAGCTGCATAAAATGTCTACCAACCTGATTTGATTTGAGGCAACCATTTTGTGAACCTAGTCTAGAGATTGAGGAGCTATAATCAGGTGACTGCAATCAACTATAATAATGTTGATGTTTCCTGTTGTGACTGCAGAAATTAACATGCAATCAGTCAAAAACCACCATTGAAATGATTCAAGATCAAAATCTCAAGCCAAAGCCAGCGTGTTTGCCTCAGACTTGCCATTACTGTTTCCGCCGGTAGGCTTTTCTCCTAGACATCCGGGAGAATTAAAGGGAGGGTATCTAGAGTACAGTTTTTGTTCTTCTCTTTGAAATGAGAATGCAGCCGAGTGGACTTTTTTTTACAAAGATTGATGAGAAAATGGAAAGAAAACACTCTTAACCCTGAATGACAGCATGCTGTTGATAAATACTTTCTGGGCCGTCCAGGAGACCAGTTGACTTTAATCTTGTATCTTAAGCAGCTAAAAAACATGGAAGGCAGGAGATTCTTGAAGTGTAAACACGCCTTTGGTGGAGTGGTTGGGGCCTACCTGTGCTCCTCCAGCATCCCTGTGCAGGCTGGAAGGACTACTCTCCACTGACTCTCCCCATCACCGGCCCCTCTCTTCTTCCTCTGGCTTATGGGAAATGCAACAGGAGCAAGTGAAACTTAGAAGTAGACAGCAATAGTAGGTGGTATGTTTAAGTTTAGTGTCAGAATAAAGCCGGAGGGGCTTTATTTTATCGACATATCAGGAGACTTAAATATGCTGTTGTTATTAGTCACCATGGCGTTGGCTCTAACTCATGGCAACCCCAGGTACAACAGAAGGAAATGATGCCGAGTCCGCTGCTATCTTCAAGATCATTGGCATGCTTGGGACCATTGTTGCAGTCATTGTGTATTCTGAGTGCCTTTCAACCTAGGAGCTCATCTTCCAACACTATATCGGACAATATTCTGTTGTGATCCATAGAATTTTCATTGGCTAATTTTCACAAGTAGTTCACCAGGCCTTTCTTAGTCTGGAAGCTTTGCTGAAACCTGTCCACCATGGATGATCCTGCTGGTATTTGAAATCCCGGTGGCATAGCTTCCAGCATCCTAGCAACAGGCAAGCCATCACAGTACAACAAACTAACTTAAATATATAGATAGGGTGGTGGGACTTAGACACAGATAGTCCCAGAGCATCCTCATAACTCATCCTTTGCCCCAAAGGCAGTAACGTCCACCCACATCTCATGTATTATTTATAATTTGCCTCCTCTAAAAAGCATTTGAGGCAGCCTCCATTAAAAGGTATTTGTGTACAACAGAGCCATAAAATAATGGATAAGCGAGCAAGTTAACTACGGGCAAAGCTCCTAGCCTCTGCTATCTCTAACTGACCGGCATATGGCAATAAGAATCTTCTTGTGCCAGAGCTGCTGTAACCATCCCTTCCCCAGTCTCCACCCAACTCAGAACGCCTAACAATGGGTTTTGTAGCTCTCCACCAGCTGCCTCCCCTTTTTACTTCACTATCCTTGTCACCTCTCTGCTGTGCCAGTTTTCCCTGTCCCGGACAGGTTTGTTTACACACAAATACACATACACACCGCCACCCTTCTAAACCATCAAGCTACCCCATAACCCCTTCTCCTTCTCTTCACCAAATCTTACAATCAGTGCTTTCCCAGATCTACATCTTGGGAAGCTGCCTGTGGTAGGGTGGTTTCTCTGGAAATAGACTCTAAGATGCAAACTGTTGAGATGCAAAAGATTCATTAAGGATTGACACCTGTGAAAGGAAGGGGGCAGAAGCAGGATTGGGCAGGGGGAACTGTTACTGTGAAGTAGGCTGACAAGCTTTGGCCAATCTGGTGGAGAGCTCTGAAGTGAATATTGTCTCAGAGGTGTCCCGCCTAGGGCCTAGATGGCTCGGATTTATATCCCCACCTTGCGTAGTCACCAGTTGTGGACAGCCCAAGAAGGGCGTGGCTTCTGGGAGGCAGCTCTCTGCAGCTGAGACAGACCCTGTAGGGGCTGACAGCTGGAGCTGTCTGCTGACCACACTCCCTGCAGCTGGGCAGCAAGTCTTTTGAAAAGGAGTCTGGGAAATGCATCTCTATGTTCACCACACTGCCCCCAAACGAATCTTGTTGGAACCCAATAATGCAAGGGCTCCGGCAACCTGTGGGGGACAAATGTGCCCGTTTGCCTGTGATGAATGTCCTCATCTCCTGCAGTCATGTTACACATATGCCAGGAGGTAATCCTAGCCATCTGGTCTGGCTGCTTCCCTGAAACAGAGCTTCCTGATCATACAGCTAGGAAAAATGTCAGGTAGACCAAAAGATTTATCTCCTAAGGCCACAGAGCCAACAGGAGTATTCTGGGCCAGCTGCCTCCACAATAAGGAACTTCTTCAACTTAACCCAGGGTGCAGGGCTCATATTCTCATTTTAAAAATTTGAGAAGCACTACTCTAGAGCTACCTACTATCGGCCCTTCATTCATCCACTGAACAAATATTTATTGAACATCTATTATGCACCAGGAGTCCCTGGATGGCAAAAACAATTAAGCACTTGACTGCTGATCTAATGATTGGCAGTTTAAACCCACCAAGAGGCACCTCAGAAGAAAGGCTTGGCAATCTGCTTCCAAAAGGTCACAGCCTTGAAAACCCTATGAAATGCAGTTCTACTCTGCACACGTCAGATCTCCATTAGCCCGAATCAACTTGATGGCAACTGGTATTATGCACCAGGCACCAGGCTAACCACTGGAGACAGAGTGGGGAACATGTCGACAAGGTTACAGTCATTGAGGCATTTAAGATCTAGTGGAAGAGGCAGATTGAACAAGTAAACACAGAAATAGATCCATAATTAGAAATGTGATATGTGCTGTAGATCTACTTTAGATCAGGTAGATAGACCAGGGTTGAGGAACTAAAGGAGACCATGTGGGGTGGGAGAGTGGTAAGAGAGAATGTCAGACATGGAAGACATGGCATGGAGTTTATATTTTACTCTAAGCACAATGGAAAGCCACTGGGGATTTTTATAAGCACAATCTGGTGGCTTCGTGGAGAACAACTAGCAGGGAGGAGCAGTAGTTGTAGGAAGGCCAGTTGTGGTTTACCCCAGGGTAGCAGCAGTCGAGATGGAGAGAAGTGGAAAGATTTGAAATCTATTTTTTAAAAAGAAGCAACCCTCTCTACCCTCAAAGAGTTCATAGTCTGTGAGAAATACAGATATGCAAACAAACTATCTTAGGCTGGGTTCTCTAGAGAAGCAAAGCCAGTGCAATGTATAAATTATACAAAAAGCCAAATCAGTTGTTGTCAAGTCGATTCTGACTCATAGTGACCACATAGGACAGATTAGAACCACCCCATAGAGTTTCCAAGGAGCGGCTGGTGGATTCAAACTGCTGACCTTTTGATTAGCAGCTGATCTCTCAACTACTACCCACCAGAATTCCTGTAAATATATATAGAGATTTGTATCAAGAAAATGGCTGATGCAGTTGTAGAGGCTGGAAAGTCCCAAGTCTGCAGGTGAGGCTGGAGGCTTCTCCTGACTCACATAGCTGCAGGGGCTGGGAAATCCAAGATCAGAAGGTCAGACAGCAGACCTCTGGCTCACTGGCTACAGAGGCTGTCGAATCCTGAAATCAGCAGGTAAGACAGCAGGTAAGCTGCTAGCTCAATTCCCAAGAACCAGAGGTCAGATGAACAGGAGGCAGCTTCAGGATCCACAGTGAGTAAAAGCCAGAGAGCCTTGCCAGAAAGTCCACCTATATTTGATGCAGGCCACACCCCCCCAGGGAAACTTCCTTTCAACTGATTGGCTTCTCACAACAAATCTCATCATGGAGGTGATCACATTATATCATATCTCATTATGGAGGTGATTACATCATTAAATAGCTGCCAAACTACATCATAACTGCTAAACCACTGAAAATCACCAGCCACACAACCGTGACACACAACCTTAACCATCACAGTCCACCTCTTGTCAATTTGGCACCCCTGTGTATCTCTAAATAAAGACCATATAAAGTCATACAAGCACCTAACATGATACAACTAACACAATTATAAACAAAAATGCACTAGGCCAGTTTACATCTTATATGTTATAAGTGAAGAAAACAAAAATAGTTGATGCACACATACGAGGAATAAATATTAATAACAATTACAGTCCTCATTTCTGCAACTCGTCATGTGATTGTAGCTGGTATTTAGAACTACCTTCTTCCACTACCCATTCCATATTCTCTTTACCTTCAGCAAGCACCTCTGCTGCTCTTGGTTCTTTGCCTTGTGGGGTGACCCAAAACCTCATTCATTAGTAGTCATGTTTGTGTTGGGTTGCTGTAGTTTTCCATTGACTTTAATCACAGAGCATGGTAGTACTAAGAGACATCCTAAGGGATCTCCTGTATTCCAGACATACTCTTCTTTACCTCCATAATGTAATATCAATCCGATTTCCTCTTGGTAATCAGGAACAACACCAGCCAATACAGTAACTCCCTTCTTTGCCTGTTGATCCAGAAGCATGAGGAGCCCAAAGTGGCTGGGTGACATTCTTAACTTCCAGTTTCAATAGAATCAGTTTTGTGTCTCCTGGTGGGAGTATTCCTTCTTTGGAACTAAGACTTCTAGCCCCACAAAGCACAGGGTCATGGGGACAAGAAGCAAAAATTTTGCAAGTGGGTCATTAGGGGTAATATTGAATAGTGCCACTCCCATTTCCACCCCTTGATTCCTGGACCCATGAATCCCAGCTATGGGAGAAACAGCAACATATATTGGACTCTGGTTTAGAGCATCTACAGCCTCCTGGAGAACATTGCCCCAACCCTGCAAGGTATTGCCACCTAGCTGGCACTGTAATTATGTCTTTAGAAGGCCATTCCATCATTCTATCAAGCCAGCTGCTTCAAGATGATGAGGAACATGGTAAGACTAGTGAATTGCATGAACATGGGCCCATTTTTGCACTTCATTTGCTGTGAAGTGAGTCCCTTGATCCAAAGCAATGCTGTGTGGGATACTATGACAGCAGATCAGGCATTCTGTAAGTCCATGAATGATAGTTTTGGCAGAAGCATTGTGTGCAGGGAAGGCAAACCCATATCCAGAGTAAGAGTCTACTCCAATAAGAAAAAACGCTGCCCTTTCCATGATGGAAGTAATCCAATGTAACCGACCTGCCACCAGCTTGCTAGCTGATCACCTCAAGCAATGGTACCATAGTGGGGACTCAGTGTTGGTCTCTGCTGCTGCCAGACTGGGCACTCTGCAGAGGCTGTAGCCAAGTTGGCCTTGGTGAGTGGAAGTCCATGTTGCTGAGACCATGCATAACCTCCATCCCTGCCACCATGACCACTTTATTCATAAGCCTATTGGGCAATGACAGGAGTGACTGAGGAAAGAGGCTGACTACTTTACACAGAACATGTCATTATAACTTGTTAAAATCCTCCACTGCTGAGGTCACTCTTTGGTGAGAATTCACATGAGACAGAAATATCTTCACTTTTTTGGCCCATTCAGAGAGGTCTATCCACATACCTCTTCCCCATACTGCCTTGTCTCCAATTTTCTAATCATGTTCCTTCCATTCCCTGACCATTCAGCCAAACCATTGGCCACAGCCCGTGAATCAGTATACAGTCACACATCCAGCCCTTTCTTCTTCCAAGCAAAGTGAACAATGAGGTGCACTGCTCCAAGTTCTGCCCATTGGGAAGATTTCCCTTCATCACTGTTTTTCAGGGAGGTCCCAGAAAGGGGCTGTGGTGCTGCCGCTGTCCACTTTCAAGTGGTGCCTACATATCGCACAGAACCATCCGTACGCCAGGCACAAGTTTTCTCTTCCTTAGTTAGCTGATCATGAGGCCATAGGTGTAGACAAGGAGAGGGCAGATAATGTGACAGGAGTGGAGACCATGGGTATTTAGGCCGCTTCCTCGTGCAACTTGTGCCTTCAGGTCCTGCTTGGGCCCGATCTCATATGTACCATTTCCATTTAATGATGGAGTGCTGCTGTGCGCATCTGACTTTATGACTCTGTGGGTCAGACAATACCCAGTTCATGATGGGTAGCTCAGGCCGCATGGTGGTTTGATGGCCCATGGTTAAGTGTTCAGTCTCTACTAAGGCCCAGTAAAAAGCCAAAAGCTATTTCTCAAAAGGAGAGTAGTTATCTGCAGAGGATGGCAGGTCTTTGCTCCAAAATCCTAAGGGTCTGCATGGTGATTCATGAATAGGCACCTGCCAGAAGCTCCCAAGAGCATCTCCATCTGCCACTGACACCTGAAGCACCATTGGATCAGCCAGATCATATGGCCCACGTGGCAGAGCAGCTTGCATGGCAGCCTTCTCTTGGTCTGGTCCTCACTCAAAACTAGCAGCTTTTTTGTTACTTGATAAATAGGCCAAAGTGACACACCCAAATGAGGAATATGTTATCTCCAAAATCCAAAAAGGCCTACTAGGCATTGTGCCTCCTTTTTAGTTGTAGGAACAGCCAGATGCAATAACTTACCCTTCACTTTAGAAGGAATATCTCGACATGCACCACACGACTGGATCCCTAGAAATTTCACTGAGGTAGAGATACCTGAATTTTTGTCAGATTAATTTCCCACCCTCTAGCATGTAAATGTTTTACAAATAAGTCTATAGTCATTAGCACTTCTTCCTTTATAGGTCCAATCAGCATAATGTCATCAATGTAATGGACCAGTGTGATGTCTAGTGGAAGGGAAAGGTGATCAAGGTCCTTGCGGACTAAGTTATGACATAGAGCTGGAGACTTGATATACCTCTGAGGTAGGACAGTAAAGATGTATCGCTGACCTTGCTAGGTGAAGGCAAACTTCTTCTGGTGGTCCTTCAAAATTGGTATGGAGAAAAAGGCATTAGCCAGATCAATAGCTGCATACTAGGTACCAGGAGATGTATTAATTTGCTCAAGCAATGAAACTACACCTAGAACAGCAGCTGCAATTGGAGTCACCACCTGGTTAAGTTTTTAATAATCCATTTTTATTCCCCAAGATCTATCTTTTTTTTGCACAGGTCATATAGGTGAGTTGAATGAGGACATGGTGGGAATCACTACCCCTGCATCCTTCAAGTCCTTAATGGTGGCAGTAATCTCTGCAATCCCTCCAGAAATGCAGCATTGCTTTTTGTTTTCTATTTTCCTAGGTAGGAGTAGTTCTAATGGCTTCCATTTGGCTTTTCCTACCATAATAGCCCTTACTTCACTTGTCAGGGATCAAATGTGGGAGTTCTTCCAGTTGCTGAGTATATCTATTCTGATCATGCATTCTGGAACTGGGAAATCACTGCAGGATAAGTTCAAGGACCCACTGGACCCACTGTGTGCTGAACCTGAGCTGAGACTCCATTAATAACCTGACCTCCATATGCTCCCACTCTGACTGGTGGGTCACGGTGATGTCTTGGATCTCCTGGAATTAGTGTCAGTTCAGAGCCAGTATCCAGTAATCCCCAAAAAGTCTGATTACTTCCTTTTCTCCAATAAACAGTCACTCTCATAAAATGTCATAGATGTCTGTAGGGAAGACTGGGAGAAAGATTAGCAGTATACATTTTTGGCAGTGTAGTAGGGTCCTTCCTCAAGGGGACCCAGTCTTCCCTTCATTCAAGGAGTTGTGGGTCTGTAAACTGGCTCATGTCTGGGATTTGATTGAGAGGCTGCGACTCTCTATTTTGGTGATACAAGTTAGACTGCCATTAACTTGATCTAGAATTCTTCCATTTGTACAGATCAAGTAAATAGTAGATTTCCTATCTATTTCATTCCTAGGGACACCATGACTAAGTAGCCATTAGTCCATATGAGTCAGACTATTCTGATTACTGCTTTGACTCCGCTGTCCATTATGGTAACCACACCCACCTTGTCTTTGTTGATTGAGTGCCACAACTTGGTCCCTACCACCACGGGGTCCAATCAGCCCCATTGTAGTTAGGTGTGTTAATTAATTTAGGACAGTTCCCACTGTCAAATCTGACTTACATAAAATAGCAATCACAGCAGTCTTCAAGGATACTGGGGCTCCCTTCACAAATTTGTTCCTCACCTTTGTGATAAAAGGTGTGTCCTCTGAGCGTGAGTCCCTGGGTCTGACCTGATAAATCCACTCTAACATGCCAATTTCCCTAAGGTTTTGGATTCCTTATTCTACTGTATACTAAGGCAGGCCTGGCACTTTAACTTGATTTAGTGTGGATTACCACATAATCCATGCTTTATCAACCCAACTAAAAAAACTATTAGTTCATTTCCTAACCTCTTAAGCTGAAACACTGAACAAATAATCTGTGCTTAGTGGGCCCATATCAATAAACTCAGACTGATCCAACTTTATGTTCCTTGCACAATTATCCCACACCCTTAATAGCCATTCCCACACATATTCTCCAGGTTTCTGTTTGTACATATTAGAAAACTCAAGCAGTTCTTTTGGAGTATAGTGTACCTCCTCTTGGGTCATGCTTTGTACTTCACTTTTTGGGTCTCTCTGGGACTTAAGTCTCGTTATAAGTTTAGAAGCAAAAATGGGTGGTGAGGATGTGTTCTTAGAACATTCAGCAATGTCTTGTAAGGGATCTGCCTCAGAAAATGCCCTAGGCAATGATTCAGACACCTCCCCGGAGGCTGACTCAGACAAAGGCTCTTCAGACACAGCTGGGTTAATCTCATGAGATGGGGGTGGAGGGAGTAATGGTTTTACTGGAGAGGGTGGCTTAGCAGACAAAGATAGTCTCTCCAGATGGGAGTAAGAGGTCTGGTTCCATTGGCAGGAGTGATTCAATGGAATTGAGGGGCTCAGTGTCCCCAGCTTCCTGATTATCTGCCCCTTTTGTCCCCATCCCAAGTTTCAGGATCCCATTTCTTACCAATCAATGCCCTCACTTTAACTTCAGACACCATTTGAGGCTGGGAATTCAATTGGTGTTGTAATTTAGCCACTCTTACCATAACACTCTGGGTTTGGTTTGGTTTTTGGCAATATCAGCTCTGCTGCTGCAAGAAATAAAGTTTTTTCTCAAGGCACAAGTGGAAACTTTGAGGTCATTTATGCAGTGCTTGAGCTGTGACTCTGAAGCCCTGAGCTCATCTCTTTCTTTCACCACTTTGTTTAACAAAAGTAGGACCAACCAACCAGCTTTCTTATACTTCTCATTCCGAAAAAATTGTAGAAAGGTATCAAACATATGATCACCCAGAGCCTTGCCTCTCACCAATATCTGATCTATTGGTAGTAATATTTTGTGTATTTCTATTGTCATCTCACACCATGGATTAGCAGTGCCCTCTTTCCTACTGGAAGCGGAGTCATCAACATCTTTAAAACTAACCAGACTTGAGAACCAATTTTGAAAACTCATCCTTACAATTTTGTTTCTATAGAACCACTCTCAGTACCAAATGTCTTAGACTGGGTTCTCTAGAGACGCAAAACCAGTGCAGCGTATAAATATATAGAGAGAATTATATCAAGGAATTGGCTCATGCGTCTGTAGAGGCTGGAAAGTCCCAAGTCCATGGGTCAGGCTGGAGGCTTCTCCTGATTCATGTAGCTGCAGGGGCTGGTGAATCCATGATCAAAAGGTGAGAGAGCTGGCCTCTGGCTCACAGGCTGTGGAGGCCAACAAATCCCAAGATCAGTAGGTAAGACGGTAGGTAAGCTGCTAGCTCAAGTCCCAAGATCTTGAGGTCAGATGGACAGGAGCCAGCTGTAGGATCCAGAGCAAGCAAAAGCCAGAGAGCCTTGCCAGAAAGTCCACCTACATTAGATGCAGGCCACACCCCCAAGGAAACTCCCTTTCAACTGACTGGCTGCTCACAACAGATCTCATCATGGAGGTGATCACATTATATTAAATCTCATTATGGAGGTGATTACATCATTAAATAGCTACCAAACTACATCATACCTGCCAAACCACTGAAAATCATGGCACAGCCAAGTGACACACAACCTTAACCATCTCATAATAGAAAATAGTTTTAAAATTTATATGAAATATAGAGATGGAGCATAGGATGGAGCATGGAGGAGTTCCTGGAGGAATCCAGGATACTCACAGTAGCGTTGAAGCTGGGGATTAAAATATAAGTAAGATTTTGCCAAGTGAACTAACGGTGGGTCATGCCTCTGGGGAGGTGGCAGCATGTGTGTGGCTGCCATGAGAATGTGCCTGGCAGATCTCCAACTTTATTGTTGGTAGTTGCCATCAAGTATGCTCTGGCTCACAACAACCTCATGTGTAATAGAACAAAACATTGTCCTGTTCTGCACCATCTACATAATTATTGATATGTTTGTGTCTGTTATATGTTGTGGCTGTTATATCAATCCATCTCATGGAGGGTTACCTTTGTTTTTGCTGACCCTTTACCTTACCAATCATGATGTCTTCTTCTGGCAATTGATCTTTTCTGATGACATGTTCAAAGTAAGTAAGCCAAAGTCTTGCCATCCTCACTTATAAAGAGCAACCTGGTTGTATTTCTTCTAAGACTGATTTGTTTGTTCTTCTGGCAGTCCACAGTATACTACTCTCCAACTACAGGGACCAAGAGCCCCAACCACCATGTCCATAACATCCTACATATACCTCTTCCATTGCGCTTACCACTTTGTATTTAGAAATCTGTTTGCATCACTTTTCGCCTCAGATTTCAAGTTCTTATATGACAGAGCCTCTGTCTTATTATCACAATAAATATTTCTTCATGAATAAGGTAAAGTCTTGTCTAATAATCACCCCCACTAGGCACTCCTTCAATTTCTAGCCCTTCTTGGTTACTTCATCGCATTTGGTAATTTCAAAGCCATTGTCTTCAGATTTGATCTCCCCAACTAGTTCCTTGTGCCCTCTTTTTTTATGCCTTTTCATGGCCCACTATGCACTCATATGCACACTCACAGGGCCCTCCAAAGGCTGCTGAGCAAAATGAGTGAACAAAGAATTAGAATAATCAAAAATGGACCTAAATCTGTATGCAGTAGACTGTGACTGACTAATGTAATTTTATTCCTTTCTTTCTTGGTTACCAGGATGATGAAGTGACTTTGCCTGCTACTGAAGTGTCTCTTCTGCTTACTGCTTTCTCAACATGTCTGCTGAAAAGAAGTGGTCAGAAACATCTACTCGCCCACCCACAACTTCCCAAAGTTCTACACAGACCTACTTTTCAGAGGGAGAAGATGATGAAATAAAACTAGATGAGGAGGATTTTCAGGAAGAATCTTTGCAAGAAGAATTTCCTGAAAAGGAAGAGTACCTGGAAGAAGAAACTTGTCTGGAGGAGGAAGAGTGTCTGAAAGGAAATGAGTATGAGTATGAAACAGTGTATCTGCCACAGAGTCAGCATCTAGAAGAAAAAGAACTGGATTCCTATGTGTATGAAGAGTTTCTGGATGAGGATAAGTATCTAGAGGAGGGAGAGAATCTAGAGGAGGAGAAATATCTGGAAAGGAGTGGGTATCTGGATAAAGAAGAGTATCTGGAAGATGGTGAGTATCTGGAGGAAGATCTCTCAAAGGATGGTAGCTCTAAAAAACCCATTGCCATCGAGTCATTTCTGACTCATAGCAACCCTATAGGACAGAGTAGAACTGCCCCATAGTTTCCAAGGAGCACCTGGTGGACTTGAACTGCTGACCTTTTGGTTAGCAGCCGTAGCACTTAACCACTATGCTACCAAGGTTGCTCTAGCTGACTACAATGCCCAGGAAAAAAACAAGAAACCTGGGATCAAATTATCAACCCTACCCATGGCGAGAGGTAGCATGAATCATTGCTAACCAAGTTCTACTCACAGCTACAATAACCACACCCAAAGAACTGTGCCAACAAAGCAGACAGGGAGACTTAATGAACACAAAGCTCCTATTTAAAAAGACAAAACAAACCAAAAACACCCTATCATTTTTATCTTTTCATTTTCTTATTACACAAGTAATGCATGTTCACTGTGGATATTTTAGAAACTATATGTAAACAAAAAGAAGAAAGCACAAATCACCACCACCCAGAAATGATCACCACTTCTCACACTTTGGTTATGTCCTCCTAAGCGAATAATTTCTTTTATAAGGATCAGCACAAAGCTGGTTTCTATGCGGCAGAGGTAAAAGATGTCCCAAATGTCTAACTTTTCCAAGCTGCTGTGCCACTCCATCATCTCTACATCAGCTACCCCCTCTCGCCTCAGTACTCTCCCTCCTGTCTTTGGGTTCCCTAATTTCTTGCAACATCTCACAAAACTCACAGACCATATAAAGGAAATAGCTCATGAGGTTTTGGAGGCTGGCAAGTCCCAAATTCATGGGTCAGGCATAGACTTCTCCCTGGCCCTCAGTCTCTGCTCAAAATCACACAGCTTTCTCACTCTGTGGGCAGGGAAGCCCACGGCTCCATCTCCTGCAGGTCTCTGCTGCTGGTTTCTGCTGAGGGTCTCTCCTTCTTTGGTGGTGGTGGGCTCTCCTCTTTGCTCTGGAATTGGCTCTCTTTCAAGGCAAAACTGACCAGTCCCCTTGGTAGGCCACAATTACCCTATCACACAATCACCTGGGTGGGAGTTACAAGACTATGCATGGCTAGAAAGGCAACACACAAAAGTAATTAATCCACCATACCTCCCCAGACTATACCTTTTGTAAGATTCGTACTTTACATACTGTTTTGTGACCTGCTTTTTAAGGTACATTTACTTATATATTTTGGGTTGTTGTTGGCTGCCGTCAGGTTGATTCCAACTCATAAAGACCCCATGTGACAGGGGAGAACTGCCCCATAGGGTTTTCTAGGCTGTTATCTTTACAGGAGCAGATTGCCAGGTCTTTCTCCCATGAAGCTGCTGGGTGGGTTCAAACTGCTGACCTTTTAGTGCTTAACTGTTGTGCGACCCAGTCTCCTTTTATATATTGTAATTATATATATATAATATATATATATTACATTTTCTATAAATTCACTTAACGGCTGCACAGTATTAATGCATTGTATTGATATTCCATATTTTTTATCAATCCCATATTGTTGTCATTTATTGCTTCTGATTATTTTTATTACTTTTTAAACAACCCTTTGTTGAACATACTTAGAGCTAAATTTTATCTATGATCTCTGTTTCCTAGAATAAAAAAAAATTGTCACCAGGTTGATTCCAACTCATGGTGGCCTCATGTGTGTCAGAGTAGAATTGTGCTCCATAGGGTTTTCAATGGCTGATGTTTCAGAAGTAGATCACCAGGCCTTTCTTCCAAGGTGCCTCTGGGTGGACTCAAACTACCAACCTTTCAGTTAGTAGCCAAACACTTAACCATTTGCACCACCCAGGGACTCCTCCTAGAATGCATCCCTATAATCTGTCACTAGGTAAGCAGACACTAGTGCATCCTCAGGGTGCACATTCAGTCCCCTAGAAGGACTCATCTGATTCTGCTTGAGTATTTGACTTTGGAGTGACTTCTCTCCTCTGAAACGGACATTTTTCCAGTACTATTTGTTCAAGTTAGGTCTTATTATTTGGCAGTCGCCTCCTTGTGCTATTTGCTAAAAGTAGATGATACACCGTCATTCATAAGTTCATGTGGTGTCTTGCCTTGATATCATGACTGCATGGCCATATGCAATTAGGCACAAAAATCTAAAAATCCAGATCATCTGCATCATCTTAATATTTACTTGGAAATAGAACTAAACTATTTTTCTGGGTCCAGTTCTGCTACCAACTGCAAACATCCCAGGCAGTTGAGTTTTTAAATCCCAATCTGATTACACACAACCTACATCCTAAAATCTTATTTTATTTTTACATCCCTCTTTATCAAATCAGATGTATCATCCTAGGTTCCTACTACCCTCATGGAGGGTTAGTTACTGCATTTGAGAGATCACTTCTCTGTTGCTTGGACATTCTCTTTTCTGTGGCCTCTGTGATAAAGTTCCCTCTTGGAATCCTAACATCCCTTCTGTTCATGTAACAAGTGTAATTCTAAGACTGAAAAATAGCACTCCAGCTTTTCTCTTGCACAGTAGGAATCAAGCATTCTTAACATGTGCTCACTATGCACTGGATCTTTGTAAATATATTCCCCGCCAGAGTAGGACAAATACAATGCTGTCTGGAACTATATATAAAGCAAAAGCTTTGAAAGTAAATGCCCTGGTAGGAGAGGCAATGAAAAAACTGTAGTGGAATGCTAAAATGCTGTTAAAGGTACATAGAAACATATCTTGTTCTATAAAAACCTAGGGTACCAAGCCAGACTGTACTAAACAGGACTAAGAAGGGGTTTACGAGAGTACTTTTAACTTTTCGTAAGAATTCATGTCAAGATATTTTTATGTAGGGTATCCTCCCAATACCTTTCAGATAAAATTTTGTCTACCCCATGTTTTGAACCTGTGGTACAGTGAATTACTTAATATGGCCCTTCTAGCCATTGTCTTTGCAAATCCCATATAATGATTGGGTGGGACTATGCAAATAGGGTATTTGTGACCCACCAAGAGTACTGGACAGCTTGCTGCTAATGCAAATAAGGTGCATGGAACCCTGCGGGGGTGGGACCGTGCAAACAAGGTATATGGAACTTTAATGAGGGGATTGGTCAGTTGCCATCCCTCTAGGCTTAAAAGAGAGCCAATCCCAGAACAGGGGGGAGCCTCACTACCGAGAAGAAGAGACAGGAGTGGAGCACATCCTTTGGACCTGGGGTCCCTGCACTGAGAACCCCCTAGACCCAGGAGACAGAGAGAGGGAGCTGTAACATAGAAGACAGTGAAAGACAGTGACAGAGCAGTAGCAAGAGCTATAGCAGCACAAAATGGCTGTGGTGGGGCTTGCCAACTCACAGAGCTAGAAGCTTTGTTACACTTGCCAGAGCAGGGCAGAGGTGAGGCCAAGAGATTGGAGAGAGGCCTATCTGCAGGCACAGCTAAGAAGAAGCTGTTGTTGCCTGATTAGGGTCTGTGCCCTGGAGCAGTCGAGCCACTGAAACCTACTCCAAGTGAGAAAGAGAGAAAGTTTATTTGGGAGGTGGCACCAATGGGGAGTCCAACAGCAATGCAGGCTATCTCTGTGGAGTCCCAAAAGGCAATTTTACATTAGAGCTCGTATATGATTGTCATAAGGGGGATATAGTATCTTTTAGGCACGTAGCTCACAGATGGCATGGCCAGATGAGTTATTCATTGCAAGATAATTACAAGAGACTCTTTATTAGACTAAAGAAATACATGCCTGACATCTCCTTATCAGGCTAAAGATTTACAGACCAGACAGCTAGGCTTTAATCTTTATGTAGGGGGTCGTAAGTCACAGGTGGCCAGACAACACAAAACAAAGTCATTAACAAAGGTATGCAGAAAGGAAAAGGCAAGCAGGGAAAAGACTTATAGGTTCATCAAGGCATTAGTTATGTCAAGCTCTCAGTCGCCCATTTTGAAAAGGAGAAAATATGCTGTGTAGTATTAGGGTCACACTGTCCTGACTGAAGAACTGTATCCTGAGTTGTTTCTGATCCTGAGTTATACCCTGTTACTTCCCTAATAAACCCCATACCAGGAAGTATGGTCTGTAGTTCTGTGTGGCCGTTTCAACAAATTATTGAACCCAACAGAGAAGTAGAGAGTGCTGTGGGAGGGACAGCTGGTGTCAGAATTGGTAAAAAAAAAAAAAAAAAGGTTGGAGAGAGGAGGTATATCTGATCTCCCCCTCATAGGAATCAGCCTTGGGCTGTTGATGTTAATAATGATTCTCCTCCCACCTTGTGAAGTTAGACAAGGAGGTCTGGCACTGCCATGCCATGCCATTTTTACAGTTAGCATCAGAAGTAGGATTCATTGCAATGACTCCAGACTCATAGAGCATGGGACTTTGTAAGAGAAAGAACGAAGGGGCATGGGAAGTGAAACTTTTGATTCTTAGATGGTTACTTTGATCATCATTACCTTTAATGGCTGAAAGTAAGAGATGTTATGCTGCTACTAAGGAAAGAAAAGTCACATCCGGAATGGCTTGGGGCAAAAGCCAGGCTGGTTAAACAACATGATTGATAGGGGGCCAGGGTCTTCTGCTTCCACCCAGCTAGGGGCCCAAGCCCATATGCATTTGAATGGGAAGATAGTCAAGGTGTGGAGAAGAGAAGATGAAACTAGAATGTTTTAAAAAGGGTTATGCATTTATCTGAATGTACTATGGATATTGAATGTTTCTCCTACCTAGTGTTGTAAAACAGACCTAAATGTATGATGGAAATGAATATTGGGTATTACAGATTAGAGAGAGCATGTAACTCCACCTTTAGTCAATACGTGACTGGATATGCTAAAAGGGAAGCTAGGATTTTCCTGAAAAAAACACAGGCTGTTGGTTTGAATGCAGTAGCCCTGTGTATAGAGTATTGACGGCTTAGGTCGAAAACCTGAGCCCCACCAGAAGCTTCAGAGCCAGGAAATTTGCATTTGAAAGGACATGCAGGCCCACTCAGAACTGCTGGAAGAGCAGGAAATTTGCATTTGAAGGAAGGACTTGCAGGGGAAAAAAAACAACTGTTTTGCTTTTTGAATTTGAGCAAGCGGTTTGCCATTGGATGCATCAAGGTAAGAAAAGTCAGAGCCCTTCAGAAGAACTCCCTTCCAGGACTGAAAGTCAAAAGGAGCCTGTCATGGATTGAACTGTATCCCTTCAAAGTACGTGTCAAATTGGCTAGGCCATGATTCCCAGTATTGTGTGACTGTCGACCATTTTGTCATCTGTTATGATTTTCCTATGTGTCATAAATCCTCCTTAATGAGGCAGGATTAGAGGCAGTTATATTAATAAGGCAGGGCTCAATCTACAAGATTAGCTTGTGTCTTGAGTCACTGTCTTTTGAGATATAAAAGAGAGAAGCAAATAGAAAGACAGGGGGACCTCCTACCACCAAAAAACAAGAGACAGGAGAATAGTGCATCCTTTGGACCCAGGGTCCCTGTGCTGAGAAGCTCCTTGACTGAGGAAGATTGATGCCAAGGACCTTCCTCCAGAGCCAAGACAGAAAGCTTTCCCCTGGAGCTGACACCCTGAACTCAGACTTCTAGCCTACTAGACTGTGAGAGAATAAACTTCTGTTTGTTAAAGCCATCCACTTGTGGTATTTCTGTTATAGCAGCACTAGATCACTAAGACAGAGCCGGTGAGTAGACAGTCTGATATGCTCACTTGAGGTGACCACCCGGGGCCACAAGATGAGTGGAAGTAGGGGAGGTACAGCAATGAAGAGACAGGCTGAGTTTGGGCATGTTCTGTTGGCACCTGTTGACCTAGCCCATAGGGGCTACAGATGAGAGGGAGAGAGAAAGGGCTGGCTGGTCTGAAGTGCAGGGAGTTGTGTCAACTTCTGAGACTAAGGCTGGTACCATTGACCTAGCTTGGAGGGCTAGTGATGAGCTAACTATAACCAACTAAATGAAGAGAAAGATGTTTGACGCCATGAGCTGGTATAGATTGCTGTAATCTGATGGCTTGCTCTGGACTGGACTTTGTTTCTGGATGCAGATGCTCAAAGTTCCAACTAGAAGAGAAGATTTTTCAAACCAAGGAGCATGCTTGTCTTCTCAGAGTACTGGTTTGATAGGGACAGGCAATTTAAAGATTGGCTGTCCAAAATGGGGGGAGATAAACGCATGAAGTGGCTGGTTTACATGCTTTCATGAATGTGCTTAGACTCAAAATGAGGGGGACAAGGGAGGATCCCCACTGAATAGATTCTTCTTTTCCTAATGGGTCTGGGGAAGAGAGGGTATGGGAAGATACTGATAGAATTATATGATTCATTTGTGAGTGTTGACTGTTAACAGGGTTAATTGTGTTTGTAAAAACTGTAATTGTAGAAGTTGTTGTTGTTGTTGTTAGGTGCCTGTCTGTAGTGCTGCTATAACAGAAATACCACAAGTGGATGGTTTTAACAAAAAAAAGTTTATTCTCTAACAGTCCAGTAGGCTACAAGTCCAAATTCAGGGCATCAGCTCCAAGAGAAGGCTTTCTCTCTCTGTCAGCTCTGGAGGAAGGTCCTTGTAATGTATCCGACTTCCCTCGGTCTGGGAGCATCTCAGCACAGGAACCTCAGGTCCAAAGGACACGCTTTGCTCCCAGCCCTTCTTTCTTGGTGGTGTGAGGATCCCCATGTGTGTCTGCTCACTTGTCTCTTTTATATCTCAAAAGAGATTGGCTTAAGACGCTATCTAATCTTGTAGACCTCATCAGTATAACTGCCGCTAATCCATCTTATTACGTCACAGTGATAGATTTTACAACACAAAAGGAAATCACATCGGATTACAAAATGGTACACAATCATACAATACTGGGAATCATGACCCAGCCAAGTTGACAGATATTTTTGGGGGACACAATTCAATCCATGACACTGCCGTTGAGTTGGTTCCAATGGATAGCAACCTTATGTACTACAGAAGGAAACGCTGCCTGGTCCTGTGCCATGCTCACAATCGTTGTTATGCTTGAGCCCATTGTTGCAGCTACTGTGTCAATCCATCTTGCTGAGGGTCTTCCTCTTTTTCGCTGACCCTCTACTTTACCAAGCATGATGTCCTTCTCCAGAGACTGATCCCTCCTGATAACATATCCAAAGTATGTAATATGTAGTCTCGCCATCCTTGCTTCTAAGGAGCATTCTGGTTTTACTTCTTCCAAGACAGATTTGTTCATTCTTTTGGCAGTCCATGGTATATTCAATATCCTTCGCCAACACCACAATTCAAAGGCATCAATTCTTCCTCAGTCTTCCTTATTCATTGTCCAGCTTTCGCATGCATATGATGTGATTAAAAATACCATGGCTTGGGTCAGGCGCACATTAGTCTTCAAGGTGGCATCTTTGGTTTTCAACATTTCAAAGGTCTTTTGCCACAGATTTGCCCAGTGCAATGCGTCTTTTGATTTCTTAACTGCTGCGTCCATGGGTGTTGATTGTGGATACAAGTAAAATGAAATCCTTGACAGCTTCAATCTTTTCTCCGTTTATCATGATATTGCTTACTGGTCCGGTTGTGAGGATTTTTGTTTTCCTTATGTTGAGGTGTAATGCATACTGAATGCTGTGGTCTTTGATCTTCATCAGTAAGTACTTCAAGTCCGCTTCGCTTTCAGCAAGTATTGTAGAAGCAGTAACTGTGAAAGAGTGGTTGAAGGGTAAGGCACTGCTGGACTAGAGTACAGTGGCCGAACCTAAAGTCCCTTAAAGATTTTGCTATCTGATACCTCGTGAGGCTCAGAGCAAGGGAATAATCTTCTCTCAGTTAAATTTTATCAGAGGCCAGAAAGGGTGAAGACAAGATGACTTTTGGAGAACCCAACCAGATCAGATGGATACCTGCAGCAGACCTGAATGGCTGGTACCTGAGTAACCTTACCCTGAGGACTCTTTGCCCTCCTGAGGGACTAATTGTTAGTGACTGTTTTGGACTGGTAAAATGATTTGAGGGGGAAGTTAATCCTTCAAGTATGAAAGGGCCAATGGCTAGAAGAGCCAGGGGGTGGCCTGTGGGGCAGTGAATTACTTAATATGGCCCTTCCAGCCATAGTCTTTGTGACACACACAATGATTGGGTGGGACTATGCAAATAAGGTACTTGTGACCTACAAGAGTACTGGACAGCTTGCTGCTAATGCAAATAAGGTGCATGAACCCTGCAGGATTTGGAACATGCAAATAGGTTATATGGAACCCTAATGAGGGGATTGGTCAGTCTGCCATCCCACTAGGCTTAAAAGAGAGCTAGTCTCAGAGTTGGGGGGCGGAGGGGAAGTCTCACTACCAAGAAGAAGAGACAGGAGTGACGAGTGTCCTTTGGACCCAGGGTCCCTGTACTGAGGACCTCCTAGACCCAGGAGACAGAGATAGGGAGCTATAACACGGAAGACAGCAGGAGACGGTAGCACAGCAGCCGCAAGAGTAATAGAAGCACAAGACGGCTGCTGTGGGGCTTGCCTACCCATGAAGCTAGTAGCTTTGTAACACTTGCCCGAGCAGGGCAGAGGTGAGGCCGAGAGGCCAAATGGCCTGAGAGAGGCTTGTCTGTGGGCACGGCTGAGAAGCTGTCCTGATTGAAGAACTGTATCCTGAGTCATTTATGATCCTAAGTTGTACCTTGTTACTTCCGTAATAAACCCCATAACTGTAAGTATGGTCTGTGAGTTCTGTGTGGCCATTGCAATGCCCAACAGAGAAGTAGAGAGTGCTGTGGGAGGGACGATTAGTGTCAGAAATGGTAAAAAGGTGGGAGAGAGGAGGTATGTCTGACCTCCCCATCATAGGAGTAAGCTTTGGACCGTTGATGCTAATGTTTCTCCTCCCTGCTTGTGAAGTTAAATGAGGAGGTCTGAGGCTGCTGCCATGCCATTTTTACAGAAGATCAATGCCTAACAAGAGTGCCTTCCTGACCCCTAGCAGATGTTCTATAAATGCATATTGAATCAAGAGATCACACTGCGTTTTCTAAGACACACAGACATGCACACACACACACTTATTTTTTAAAACAACTTTATGAATTAATTGATGCCTATAAAATGAACCCTAAGAGATGACAAATGGGCTTCCATCTCTCTTGCCAATGAATTAATTGCTAGAGGTTAGTGGTGGAGCACTTTGTTGAGCAGGATTCTGAGGCCTTGTTGGGGCTCAGCAGGAAAGAGTGCCATGATCAATTAGCAATGTCTGCCAAGGGATATGGAGGGGAAGGAGCAGCATGAATGCCATTCATTTGGCTCTGGTGTGGCTGATAGGTGACTATCACCAAGAGCACTTTTTTCCTTCTCAAGAGCTTGACTGCTTGGGTTTCAATGGCATCTCCCCCACTTACTACTTACATGACTTTAGACAAGTCATTTAACCTCTCTGTGTCTTGGTTTTCTTAACTGTAAATTAAGGATAATAAGAAAATCAAAAACCAAAGACACTGCCATCAAGTCGATTCTGACTCACAGTGACCCCATGTGTTACAAAATTGAACTGCTCCATAGGGTTTTCCTGGCTGTAATAATTTTAGTAGACCATCAGGCCTTTGTTCCATGGCACCACTGAGTGAGTTCAAATCACCAACCTTTTAGTTAGTGGTTGAGCGCAAACTGCTTACACCATCAGGGACCCTCAGGATTACAGTGTTGTGTTGTTGGGTGCCATCGAGTAGGCTCGAACTCATAGTCCCATGCTTAACAGAATCAAACACTGCCAGGCCCTGCACCATCCTCATAATCATTGCTATGTCTGAGCCCATTGCTGCAGCCACTGTGTCAGTCCATTTCATTGAGGGTCTCCCTCTTTTTCTCTGATCCCTCTACTTTACCAAGTTTGATGTCCTTCTACAGGAATTGGTCCCTTCTGATGGCGTGTCCAAAGTAAGCAAGACGAAAAGTAGGCAGGGCCAAGATGGTGGAGTAGTCAGACGCTTCCGGTGGACCCTCTTACAACAAAGACTGAACAAAACAAGTGATTTGATTATATATGACAATATGGGAGCCCTGAACATCAAAAAAGAGTTGAGGAACTGGACTGAGTGGCAGGGGAAGGGAGAGACAGTTTGGAAGCAGCGAGGAGTTGCCAGACCTGACCTAGCAAGAGCCTGAGCCCTTTAGGCCTGATCAGCTTGGGGGTGAGCAGTGAGGCAGGAAAGCAGCCATGCTCGGGAGGCAAGTTTTCCACACCAGGAGAGACCCAGCACCAGAGACTGTACACGGCCACCAAGAACCAGTGAGAAGCAGCCCTCCACGAAAGATAAGTACTTGCGTATGGCTTACCTCATGGACCGAAAACACCCCCCTTAAGGAAAAACCTCTTTCCCATTTACCTCCCCACTCCTTGCTCCGCACTGGGTCTTGTACGGGCTTCAGCAATTGCTGAGTCCCCTGGGCCGGAAGTAGGATCCGTCACAGGCCCAGAGCCATTCTCCCTGCCTTGGAGACTGAACAAATTAACAAACAGGGAAAAAATAAACTGCTGGCTCCCATAAACCAGGAACCCAGGGTAGGCAAAGCTCCTTTGCCTAGGCATAGGCATAAGGGATCCAAGGACTTTGAGTGCCTTACCCCCTGCATAGACTTATGTGGGCCCATCTCAACAGCATAGGCCCTCATTACCACAGTACAACAGGGTATATACCAGAACTCTAACTTCAACTGTTTCAGCTGTGAAGTGGCGGGTTCTTGACATTTGACACTGCTCTGCCCATTAAGCAGGGTCTTCACCTACCCACATCATGGGCCTGAGGACTGGTGGCTCCACCCATGCCACCTAGCCACCTGCAACAGGGACCCATGAATAAGAGGTGCCCCCCACTCCTTACAGCCAACAGCATTAGGTGCTCATAGTCTGGCTGTAAAACCCACCCACCTACCCACTCTAGGGAACAGGGCACGCCTTCCCCCGGACACAAGGGGGTGGCCATCAGCCCCCTGCCTTGCTCAGAGTGTGTCCCCCTGCTGTAGCCAGATGCCTCTGCCTACACCAATGACCCATGTCTGTCTAGGACAGTAAGTTTGAGCCTACACCACCCATTTGGTGGCTATCTACCTGGGCACCTGAACTGAATCCATACCGGAGGAATGGGCAGATTCCTGAGCTCACACACCTAGTAAGAGATCTAACCACCTGGTGACAGGACATTAAAGCTTCAAAGGTGCCAGTAATAAAACTAGCTCATATGAGCAGCCTATTTGGGCATATCAAAACAAAACAAGAAGCTAGGACACAGTAAGCAAACATAAAATAAATGAATATAATAACTTATTGATGGCTCGGATAAGACAATCAATATAAAGAGGCAATCCATGATGGCTTCAACAAACTCCCTAAGGAACCTAGAAATTTTCCAGAGAAAGAAAATTTCTTGGAATTACTAGAGGCAGAATACAAAAGATTAATATACAGAACTCTTCAAGAAATTAGGAAGGAAATTAATCAAAATGCAGAACATGCAAATGAGGAAATTAAAAAGATTAAAGAAGAGCATAATGACAAATTTAACAGGCTGCAAGAATCCATAGAGAGACAGCAATCAGAAATCCAGAAGATTAACAATAAAATTTCAGAATTAGACAACTCAGTAGAAAGTCATAGGAGCGGTATTAAGGCAATAGAAGTCAGAATTAGTGAGACTGAAGATAAAGCACTTGACACAAACTTATTTGAGGAAAAATCAGATAACAGGATTTTTAAAAAATGAAGAAATCTTAAGAATTATGCGGGACTCTATGAAGAGGAATAACCTACGAGTGACTGGAGTACCAGAACGGGGGGGATAACAGAAAATACAGAGAGAATTGTTGAAGATTTGTTGGCAGAAAACTTCCTGATATCGTGAAAGATGACAAGATATCTATCCAAGATGCTCACTGAACCCCACATAAGATAGATCCCAAAAGAAAGTCACCAAGACATAATCAAACTTGCCAAAACCAAGATAAAGAGACAATTTTAAGAGTGGCTAGGGATAAACAAAAAGTCATCTACAAAGGAGAGTCGATAGGAATAGGTCCAGACTACTCAGCAGAAACAATGCAGGCAAGAAGGCAATAGAATGACATATATAAAGCCCTGAAGGAAAACAATTGCCAGCCAAGAATTACATATCCAACAAAACTGTCTCTCAAATATGATGGCAAAATTAGGGCATTTCCAGATAAAAAGAAGTCTAGGGAATTTACAAAAACCAAACCAAAATTACAAGAAATACTAAAGGGAGTCCTCCAGTTAGAAAATCAGTAACATCAGATAACAACCCAAGACGAGAACACAGGACAGAGCAACCAGATATCAACCCAGATAGGGAAGTCACAAAAGTGAATCAAAGCTAAAACACTGAAAATAGGGAAACAGACGTCAATATGTAAAAGATGACAACATTAAAACAAAAAAAGAGGGACTTAAAAATGTAGACATAGATTTTTCATATGGAGGGGAAGTCAAGGTGATATAAACAAAGAGAACACTGGTATAAAATTATAAAAATAGGGGTAAAAGTTAAGGTAACCACAAAGGAAACTAACAATCCTACAAGTCAAAGTAAAAAACTAGAAAAATATAAAGACTTAGCAAACACAAAATCAACAACAATGAAAAAGATTAAAAGAAATACATAGAGAAAAATGACTCAGCACAGAGAATTAAGTGGAACAAAGAGACTGTGAACAACACACAAAAAAAGACATCAAAATGACAGCACTGAACTCATACCTATCAATAATTACAATGAATGTAAATCGACTAAATGCACTGATAAAGAGACAGACAGTGGCAGACTGGATAAAAAAACACGATCCATCTATATGCTGCCTACAAGAGACTCACCTTAGACTTAAAGACACAAACACGATAAAACTCAAAGGATAGAAAAAAATATATCAAGCAAACAACACTCAAAAAAGAGCAGGAGTGGCAATACTAATCTCTGACAAAATAGACTTTAAAGTAAAATGCACCACAAAGAATAAGGAAGGACACTATATAATGATAAAAGGGTCAATACACCAGGAGGCCATAACTACAATAAATATTTACGCACCCAATGACAGGGCTCCAAAATACATAAAACGAACTGTAACAGCACTGAAAAGAGAGATAGACAGCTCCACAATAGTAGTAGGAGACTTCAACACACCACTTTTGGTGAAGGACAGAACATCCAGAAAGAAGCTCAACAAAGACACGGAATAGCTAAAAGCTACAATCAACCAACGTGATCTCATAGACATATACTGAACACTCCACCCAACAGCATCCAAGTATACTTTCTTTTCCAACACACATGGAACATTCTCCAGAATAGACCACATATTACACCATAAAGCAAGCCTTAAAAAAATCCAAAGCATCATAATATTACAAAGCATCTTTTCTGACCATAAAGCCATTAAAGTAGAAATCAATGACAGAAAAAGCAAGGAAAAAAATCAAACACATGGAAACGGAACAACACCTTGCTCAAAAACTACTGGGTTATAGAAGAAATTAAGGATGGAATAAAGAAATTCATAGAATCCAACGAGAATGAAAACACATCCTACCAGAACCTTTGGGACACAGCAAAAGCAGTGCTCAGAGGTCAGTTTATAGCAATAAATGCACACATCCAAAAAGAAAACAGGGCCATGATCAAAACATTAACCCTAAAACCGGAACAAGTAGAAAGAGAGCAGCAAAAGAAGCCCTTAGGTGCCAGAAGAAAGGAAACAATAAGAATTAGAGCAGAATTAAATGAAATAAAGAATAGAAAAACAACTGAAAGAGTTAACAAGACCCAAAGCTGGTTCTTTGAAAAGATCAACAAAATTGGTAAACCACTGGCCAAAGCAACAAAAGAAAAACAGGAGAGGAAGCAGATAACCCATATAAGAAACGAGATGGTTGATATCACAACAGACCCAACTGAAATTAAAAGAATCATAACAGAATACTATGAAAAATTGTACTCTAACAAAGTTGAAAACCTAGAGGAAATGGACAAGTTTCTAGAAACTCACTACCTACCTAAATTAACACAAACAGAGGTAGAACAACTAAATAAACTAATAACATCCTGACAGGGAACAAAACAGAGAGTCCCTGATGGAGCAGTAGAAGGATGGGGTGCAGAACTCAAATTCTAGTAAGAAGACCAGATTTTATGGTCTGACTGAGACTTGAGGTGCCCTGGAAAGCATGGCCCCTGGATTCTCTATCAGCCCAGAACTAAAACAGTTTCCGAGGCCAACTCTTCAGACAGGGATTGGACTGGACTGTGGGACTTAAAGTGATACTCGTGAAGAGTGTGCCTCTTAGCTCAAGTAGGTACAAGAAACCAAAGGGGCAGCTTCTGTCCAGAGGTGAGATGGGAAGGCAGAGAGGGTTAGGAGCTGGTTGAATGGTCATGGGGAATCAGGGGCGGAAAGGAGGAGTGTGCCGTCACAGAATGGGATGAACAATTAGGGTCTCATAACAATGTATGTATAAAAATTTTGTATGGGAGACTAACTTGAAATGTAAACTTCATTTAATTACAAAAAGAAAAAAGAAAAGAAAAAAAAAACCCATAACAAAAGAAGAGATTGAAAAGGTAATTTAAAAACTCCCAACAAAAAAAAGCCCTGACCCAGATGATTTCACAGGAGAATTCTACCAAACTTTCAGAGAAGAGTTAACACCACTACTACTAAAGGTATTTCAGAGCATAGAAAAGGATGGAATACTCCCAAACTCATTCTATGAAGCCAGCATAACCCTCATACCAAAACCAGATAAAGACACCACAAAAAAAGAAAATTACAGACCAATATCTCTCATGAACATTGATGCAAAAATCCTCAACAAAATTCTCGCTAATAGAATTCAGCAACATATCAAAAAAATAATTCACCATGATCAAGTGGGATTTATACCAGGTATGCAGGGATGGTTTGACATTAGAAAAACAATCAATGTAATCCATCACATAAAGAAAACAAAAGACAAGAACCACATGATCTTATCAATCAATGCAGAAAAGGCATTTGACAAAGTCCAACACCCATTCATGATTAAAAAAAAAAAACAAAAAAACAAAACTCTCAACAAAATAAGAATAGAAGCGAAATTCCTCAGTATAATCAAGGGCATTTATACAAAGCCAACAGCCTACATCATGCTAAATGGAGAGACTTTGCAAGCATTCCCCTTGAGAACGGGAACCAGACAAGGATGCCCTTTATCACCACTCTTATTCAACATTGTGTTGGAGGTCCTACCCAGAGCACTTAGGCTAGAAGAAATAAAGGCATCCAAACTGGTAGGGAAGAAGTCAAAGTATCTCTATTTGCAGATGATATGATCTTATACACAGAAAATCCCAAAGAATCCACAAGAAAACTACTGGAACTAATAGAAGATTTCATAAAAGTATCAGGATACAAGATAAACATACAAAAATCAGTTGGATTCCTTTACACCAACAAAGAGAACCTCGAAGAGGAAATCAATACCATTTACAATAGCCCCCAAGAAGATAAAATACTTAGGAATAAATCTAACCAGAGACATAAAAGACCTATACAATGAAAACTACAAGAAACCAAAAGAGACTTGCATAAGTGGAAAAACATACCTTGCTCATGGATAGGAAGACTCAACATTGTGAAAATGTCAATTCTACCCAAAGCGATCTACAGATACAATGCAATCCTGATCCAAATTCCACTGGCATTTTTTAATGAGATGGAGAAACAAATCACCAACTTCATATGGAAAGGGAAGAGGCCCTGGATAAATAAAGCGTTAGTGAAGAAGAACAAAGTGGGAGGCTGCACACTACCTGATTTTAGAACCTATTATAGTGCCACAGTAGTCAAAACAGCCTGGTACTGGTACAACAACAGATACAGAAACCAATGGAACAGAATTGACAATCCAGACATAAATTCACCCACCTATGAGTAGCTGATATTTGACAAAGTCCCAAAGTTTGTTAATTGGGGAAAAGATAGTCTCTTTAACAAACAGTGCTGGCATAACTAGATATTCATCTGCATACCATGCACAAAAACTAACTCAAAATGGATCAACGACTTAAATATAAAATTGAAAACGACAAAGATCATGGAAGAAAAAATAGGGACAAAGCTAGGAGCCCTAATACATGGCATAAACACAATACAAACCATAAGTGACAATGCACAAACCAGAAGAGAAACTAGATAAATGGGAGCTCCTAAAAATCAAACACTTATGCTCATCAAAAGACTTCACCAAAAGAGTCAAAAGACAACCTACAGACTGGGAAAAAAATTTTGGCTACGACAAATCCGATCAGCATCTAATCTTTAAAATCTACAAGATACTGCAAAACCTCAGCAACAAAAAGACAAATAACCGAACTAAAAAATGGGCAAAGGATATGAACAGGCACTTCACCAAAGAAGATATTCAGGCAGCTAACAGACACATGAAGAAATGCTCACGATCATTAGCCATTAGAGAAACACAGATCAAAACTACAATGAGATATCATCCCACCCCAACAAGGCTAGCATTAATCCAAAAAACACAAAACAATAAATGCTGGAGAGGTTGTGAAGAGACTGGAACACTTATACACTGTTGGTGGGAATGTAAAATGGTACAACCACTTTGGAAATCAATTTGGTGCTTCCTTAAAAAGCTAGAAATAGAAGTACCATACGATCCAGCTATCCCCCTCCTTGGAGTATATCCTAGAGAAATAAGAGCCCTCACACAAATAGATATATGCACACCCATGTTCATTGCAGCACTGTTCACAATAGCAAAAAGATGGAAACAACCTAGGTGCACATCAACAGATGAATGGATAAACAAATTATGGTATATCCATGCAATGGAATACTATGCAACAATAAAGAACAATGATGAAGCCGCAAAACGTCTTATAACTTGGAGGAATCTGCAGGGCATTATGCTGAGTGAATTTAGTCAGTCTCAGAAGAACAAATATTGTATAAGACCACTATCATAAGAACTCAAGAAAAGGTTTAAACACACAAGAAAACATTCTTTGATGGTTACGAGGGTGGGGAGGGAGGAGGAGTGTTATTTACTAACTAAATAATAGATAACTATTATCTTAGGTGAAGGGAAGGACAGCACTCACTACAGGGGAAGTCAGCACAACTGGACTAAACCAAAGCTAAGAAGTTTCCTGAATACAATCAAACACTTTGAGGGACAGAGTAGCAGGGTTAGGGGTCTGCTGACCATGCTTTCATAGGACATCTAGGTCAATTGGCATAACAAAGCTTATTAAAAAAATGTTCTGCTTCCTACTTTGGTGAATGGCATCTGGGGTCTTAAAAGCTTGCAAGTGGCCATCTAAGATGCATCAATTGGTCCCAACCACCTGGAGTAAAGGAGAATGAAGAACACCAAAGACGCGAGAAAAGTAGTAGCCCAAGAGACAGAAAGGGCCACATAAACCAGAGACTTCATCAGCCCAAGACCAGTAGAACTAGACGGTGCTCAGCTACCACCAGTGACCACCCTGACAGGGAACACAACAGAGTCCCGGATGGAGCAGGAGAAAGGTGGGGTGCAGAACTCAAATTCTAGTAAGAACACCAGACTTAATGGTCTGACTGAGACTGGAGGAACCCCGGAAAGCATGGCCCCTGGATTCTCTATCAGTCCAGAACTAAAACAATTTCCAAGGCCAACTCTTCAGACAGGGATTGGACTGGACTGCGGGACATAAAGTGATACTCATGAGGAGTGTGCCTCTTAGCTCAAGTAGATACAAGAGACTAAATGGGCAGCTTCTGTCCAGAGGTGAGATGGGAAGGCAGAGAGTGTTAGGAGCTGGCTGAATGGACATGGGGAATCAGGGGTGGAAAGGAGGAGTGTGCTGTCACAGTATGAGGAGAGCAATTAGAGTCACATACAATGTATGTATAAATTTTTGTATGGGAAAAAATTTAAAAATACAAAAAAAAAAAAAAAAAGCAAACAAACAAAGTAAGCAAGACAAAGTCTTGCCATCCTGGCTTCTAAGGAGCATTCCGGCTGTACTTCTTCCAAGACTGACTTGTTTGTTCTTCTGGCAGTCCATGGTATATTCAATATTCTTCAGCAACACCATAATTCAAAGGCATCCGTTCTTCCGTCTTCCTTATTCATTGCCTAGCTTACGCATGCATATGAGGCGATTGAAAATACCATGGCTTGAGTCAGGTGCACTTTAGTCCTCAGAGGGACATCTTTGCTTTTTAACACGTTAAAGAGGTCTTTTGCAGAAGATTTGTCCAAAAGACTACGTCGTTTGATTTCTTGACTGCTGCTTCCTTGGGCACAGATTGTGGATCCAAGTAAAATGAAATCCTTTACAACTTCAATCTTTTCTCCACTTATCGTGATGCTGATTATTGGTCCAGTTGTGAGGATTTTTGCTTTCTTTATGTTGAGATGAAATCCATACTGAAGGCTGTAGTCTTTGATCTTCATCAGTAAGTGCTTCAAGTCCTCTTCAGTTTCTGCAAGCAAGGTTGTGTCATCTGCATAATGCAAGTTGTTAGAGTCTTCCTCCAATTCTGATGCCGTGTTCTTCTTCATATAGTCCAGCTTCTCAGATAATTTGCTCAGCATACAGATTAAATAAGTCTATGTACAGGTTCCTCATGAGCACAATTAAGTGTTCTGGAATTCCCATTCTTCACAATGTTATCCATAGTTTGTTATGATCCACCCAGTCAAATGTCTTTGCATAGTCAATAAAACGCAAGTAAACATCTTTCTGGTATTCTCTGCTTTCAGCCAAGATCCATCTGACATCAGCAATGATAGCCCTCGTTCCATGTCCCCTTCTGTATCCCGCTTGAACTTCTGGCAGTTCCCTGTCGATGCACTGCTGAAACCACTTTTGAATGATCTTCAGCAAAATTTTACTTGTGTACGATATTAATGATATTGTTTTATAATTTCCGTATTCTGTTGAATCACCTTTCTTTGGAATGGGCACAAATATGGATGTCTTCCAGTCAGTTGGCCAGGAAGCTGTCTTCCAAATTTCTTGACATAGAAATCATACAACTTAGTATTAGGACTTCAAGAGCCCTGGTGGTGCAGTAGTTAAAGCACTTAGCTGCTAACTAAAAGGTCAGTGGTTCAAACCTACCAGCTGCTCTATGGGAGAAAGATGTGGCAGTCTGCTTCCGTAAAGATTACAGCCTTGGAAACACTATGGGCAGTTCTTCTCTGTCCGGTAGGGTCGTTATGAGTCCAGATCAACTTGGTGGCAGTGGGTTTGGGTATTAGGACTTCAACATTTGCCTGTGCTGCTTAATTTTTGTAGATACCATTTTAGTAGTTGAATAATATTCTGTCACACAGGTAAACTATACGTAGGCGTAAGTTTTGTACAATTAAGTTTCAAATTTTTATCTTCTGATGCTCATGTCTTTACTGCTACCATTGTGCCATTCTCAATTGCTAGAATTCATGGCATATTTTGTTCTATTAGTATATGAAACTCCTAAGGTCATATCATTCAAGGTAAACAATCAGGTGATTAAATGACACAAACGGGCTTTTTAGAAATCAATTTTTTGTAATATTTTTATCCTCTGAACCTCGGTGACCTCTCCATTGTTCAGTGGCAGGGGAAGGCCTCTGTGATGACCGAAGAGATTAGCAAAGCAAATTCAAATTCCCACAATCCATGATTTCAAGATAATTCTGAAGATTGTCTTGTAGAGTTTTCTTTAATTTTATAAAGTTTCAAGCTAATAATTTTTAAAGGAAACCATTAAGAGAGACAACATTATGGAAACGTAGAAATAGAAAACTGCAATAATTAATGCCCTCCCTACCGCAATTCCAGAATCATGTACTTAATGTTTTTAAATAGAAAGATGCTTTTTTTTCTCAATATTTTCTTTCTATTCTTTTTTCCAGTAGAATTCAAGGTGACTCATTCATCACAAACCACACCTAAACTCAGTGCAAGGTAATAGTTCTCTTTTCAAGTAAATCAGATGGAAACATGCTTGGGTACGATGCTTGAGGGGTCTTTAGGGGTCTGAAAACAAGGGGGATGGCTTGCAGAGCAGACCCCTGAGGATGGGGGACTGAGTGGAAGATCTCCTGGGGTGACACAAAAGGACCTGTCAACACCACTTACCTCTGCCTCTCAGTCATTCCCAGTATGAGGAACATCCGGGGATCAGAGCCCTGGGCGTGCAGAACTAGCAGGGAAGAAAGGGTGGGGGCAATCTGGAGTCTGGGTGCCCCCAAAACAGGTAGAAGAGAAGGCCTGAACTGCCGAGAGAGCAAAGGGCCTGTGGGCAGTGCTTGTGGGTGAACAAATGAATGAATGAATGCCCAAAGGAAGTTGCTTTCTACCCAGAAATAGAATAAGCTCAGACATATTTTCAAGTTCTTAATTATGCTCCAGCTGCAGGCTTGGCACTTGCTAGACAGTCATTAAAATATCTATGGAATACATGAGTAAATACCTTCTGTGTGAGCACTGTGTAAAGCATTATGAGCTAAACTGGGCACGGGCATTTGATGCCTTTGTAGTATTAGCTGGAGTCCCTGGGTGGGGCAAACGGTTAACGCACCTGGCTGCTAACCAAAAGGTTGGGGGTTTGAGGTGCCTCAGAAGAAAGGCCTGGTGATCTACTTCCAAAAACTCAGCCATTAAAAACCCTATGGATGTACTTCTACTCTGCCACACATGGGGTCACCATGAGTTGGAATTGACTCAATGGCAACCAGTTTTTTTACTGGTTTAAGTGTTAGCTATGATGATGATGATGACGATGATACATATTATTATTCCTCTACCATTGACCCGTGAGGGGTAGCTTATACTTCCTGGCCCATTTTCATGGTTCTGTAGAAATCCAGATGGGGGCACACAAGACTTTTGATTCATAGTCTTTGTCCTCATGCCTCATATCCTTCAATCCCTCCCCAAAGGACAATTTTTTTTTTTTTTTAAACCATATTTATCTCCACTGGTCAAGCAGATGGCCACTAGGTACAAAGAACACACAGGCCTTTTTGGTCATGGCAAGAAGCAGGAGGGAAACCCCTGTTCTCCTGAGCAGAGAATTCACAGGTTATAACTTGAAGTCCTCGGGTTCCCATGCAGGGATACCCAGGACCTCGCACAGCCAGCCCCCCATGGCTCCTCCATCCATGCTTCACGTTTCCAGAAGCCCAGCTCCACGGGTCTGACAGATAACTCCCCCGCTGAAGACAGTGCTTCAAAAGGAGGAGCTCTCCATGGTCCCTTTTACCTCTGATGTTATTGATAGGTGCCATCAAGTAGATTTTAATTCAAACCGACCCCGTGTGACAGAGTAGAACTGCCCCATAGGGTTTTCTAAGCTGTAATTTTTATGGAAGCAGATCATCAGGTCTTTCTTCTGCAGAGCAGCTGGTGTGTCTGAACTGCTGACCTTTCAGTTAGCAGCCGAGCACTTAGCCACTGCGCCACCTGGGCTCCTTTTCAGCTCTGTTACTGACAGTCAAAAGGAATTAAGCAATGTGGCAATTAAGCAATCTTGCATTCTAACACGTTCCCAGGAAGCTATACAGTAAGGATCACCCAGGGATCTTGTTAAAATGTAGATTCTGATTCAGTACATCTGGAGTGGAAGAGCAAATTCTCAGCAACGAACTTGTTAGAAAAGCAAAGTCTCAGCAGGGGTTTGAACCCAAACGGACCAGTTCAAAGCCCTGGGGAACAGATATAAGTCAGGCTTTTCATAGGTCTCTTATACACAGGAAGGCCACCAGCCGCCCCGGCCTGGAACAATCTTCCTCTCTCACTTCCACTCACCTTCCGTGAAGGTCCCTCAGGCATGCACCAGGCCTATCCCCACTTCAGAGTGGCTCCAGAAGCGGGCTCAAACCATCACAGCTCCCGTGCCCTGGGATGCAATCGCTCCTCATAGATCCTGTTTGCCCCAGCTGCCAGGTAGGCAAGCACCCTGGTCCTGCTGCCTGGGTGCTGAGGCCTCAGTGGGGCCTGGACAGGTGCCCCAGAGGTCCTGCGATATCCTAGCTCAGGGCAGGCACGGCAGAGAGGGAGCTGGGTAAATGTAATGAGATGGTAATGGCCAGAGAGGCCCACCGTTACGTGAAGTATAATCCTTGTGTTTGCTTGGCAGCTTTGCCTTTTCAAAGTCCTTCCTTGGTGACTTGCATTATCTCTTTGGGTCCCAGTGGGCACCCAGTGAGTAAGGCAGGACAGACATCATTCCAACAGAAGGATAAAGAAACTGAGGCCCGGGGTGGGTTGGGGGTCTCCTGACCTGGCCTGAAGAGCTCACCTGTATCCACTTGTTCTTGATCCCTGGGATCAGCTGGACCTAGGAGCCAGGCATCTTTCTTTCCACTTGACCTGGTCCCCCTGTCCAATGGTGCACCTTGAGAAGAGCTGCTCTGCCCCAGCCCAGACACATCCCCCCACCCACCCGCTGGCCCCTCAGAAGCAACACGCAAGATCTGTCCATAGCTCCCGTAGACACTGAAGAGAAAGCAGGTTTCCCATAGTACCTACCTGCTAGAACCTTCTAGAATGGCCTCCTCCTTTCTCCCTCAACCTCTTAGCTCTGAGCCTCAGACTCCAGCCCTCTACTCCATTCCCTGTCCCTGCATTGGGGTACCCCGACCTAGACAGGGAATAGGCCTGTGTCCTGAGGGGCTGTTGAACCTCTTACACCCCTGTACGAATGAGAGAGCCCCTGTAAACAGTTAATGTGCTCAGCTGCTAACTGAAATGTTGCCTTTTCAAGTCCACCCAGAGGCTCCTCAGAAGAAAGTCCTGGTGATCTATTTCCAAAAAGTCAGCCATTGAAAACCCAGTGGTGAAGATTTCTACTCTGACACACATGGGATCACCATGAGTTAGAGTCAACTAGACAGCAACTGGTTACTGGTTATACAAATCACAACATCAAACATCACCCTTACCCAATAGTATTTTGTCCTCACCAGGGAGGAAGTATAATTATCAAATAGTGTGGAAACTGAGGCACAGAGAAGTTAAGTAACTTACCCAAAGTTACTCAGCTATAGTGAAAAACCAAGATTTAAGCTCAGGTCTTCTGACACCAAAGTCTGTGTTTTTTTTACCAACCACAGTCACCCATTTATATACCAGGTATTTTCCCTTGTTCCTGTTTCTCCCAGTTGGGCCAATTTACATGAGATGACTTCAGAACCAAAACATTCAAATACCTCTCTCATTTCTTTGAATTAGTTTTTTAACCTCAGTATTCCTGAGAAAGACACGCATTAAGCTTTCTTGGTGTAGGTGAGTGTGTTGGAGTTGTCATTTGTGATCCTAAGCCACTAGATAGCAGGCCTGCCCCTCATACCAAATACTTTCTCATCAGGCCTTTCGGAAACCAGAAACCGTTCTTGATGACAGTGGTGTTTATAGCAGGCAGGCTACAGGGGACAGACTTCAGTGCTTGATTTGAAACTGCTGAGGCCTCTACGTCAGTATTTTTTCAACTCTGCATGAGGTAACTGAGGCAGATAGGGCCACTGGAATGAGCAGGGCTGAGTCTGGAAGGATGGAGAATGTTCTGGCACATTAGACTGTCCATTGTGGCAGCCTGGCCTTGTGGCCTTTGAAGGCGCACACAGATCCTTTCATGTGTAGTCAAGTGGCCTTTGGCAATTAGCTCAGCCACCCAGGAGGACACAGGGGTCTGTTTTCCACGATCCACAAGCTGGCCCCTCGTAACCTTGCAACAGCCACCATCTGGGTTAGCAGAAGTCTCTAGGAGCTGGGGAGCAGCCACTCCCACCCTGACTTCTCAGCATGTCACAGAAATGGGGCTCGTAGCCTGGCCTCTGCTTTGGGAGTTAACCAACCCCTTTGCTTCCTCCAACAGGTCCCCAGCCAGTGGCAGTCCGAAATCCTCCTCCTTTTGCCAAATTCCTGTTTCGAAAACTGCAAGCCAGTATCCTTCCCTTTGCACGATGTTTCCTACATTCTACCTCAAGAGTGGTGGCAGACTGCCAGCCCCGACAGACCGGGCCACTCAGACGGAGTGGTCCTACAAGAGCAAGTCAGGTAAGGGAACTGCACAGAGCTGGCCAACCTATGGCCAGGCTCCCCGGGAGCTGGTGGGCAGACAGAGGTCTTGTGGCAGTTCCTGTATGTTAACTATTGTGGCTGAGTACTGTCTATCATGCTAATAATACTATACTACTTCCTGTGGAGCGGAACATCTTGAAGTCTCATTGGGGGTAAGAAGTTCAACTCCTCTACTGGTCCTACCACCCCCTTCCACCCATCCCACTCTACTCTAAGGGATTCGTGGCATGGCAGTCAGTCAGGTGCAATGCAGGAGAGAGGAGTCAGGGCAGCGATGAAAAGTAACTGGGTTTATTAGCCTCATGGTTCCCAGAGGCACGCCATGACTCAGGCCACACGGGGATTGAACCTGGGAATTGTAGGAGACAGCTTACATATGGCAAGCAGGGCAAGGTTAGCTAGGTTTCCAGGGCTTTCTGGGGATTGGGCATGTTGAACAATTCTGCAGACTCAGGGGATAAAGGGGACCCTAGTTGTTGGGTACCTGGCCTGGGGTGATTGGGATGGGTGCATCATGTCCCAGGAATGTGAGACCCTGATAAAGGGGAGTGGTTGGAGAGTGGACTTAATCGGTTACTTGAGAAGGGGAACGGACCAGCCTGCAGCCAGGACCAGCGTCCAGCCAGGGCCTCAAACTGTGTCAAGACAGCATTTTAAGAAAATTATATTGCACATCCCCACAGAGAAAGAGCAGAAGCAAAGTGCTAGACAAATATCTTCAGCCTTTCCATTTCTCCTCCCCTGCACCTTCATTAGTCTTCCTCTTCTTGTTCTTCATGAATACAGGGACTGTTCCCCCCACCCCCACCCCGACACAGGCCATTTCCTCCATGGATTACAAACCAGCTCCCTGGGGGGATAGGCAATACCCAGATAATCAAACGGAGAGTAGCAAACAGGGCTTAGGTCCACCCTGACCCTCTTTGTGGTGAACTTCTGTGGCCACAACAGGGATACACACAGGAGAGTTCAGCAAGATTGCACTGAGGATCTTAATCCTCTACTCAATTAAGCCCACAGGCCCCTGGGTCTAGGGTCCTGGTAACGGAACACTGGACCACATTTCTCGCCATCATTAATAATGTAAATCCAGCCTTGGTGTGATAGATCCATCATCGATTCAGACATTTATTTCACATCTGTAGTCACGGCAGCAGTAAATTAGATTCCCCCAGCCCCTCACCGCCCTGCCCCCACCCGTGCCCACTAAGTCTTGCAGCTCAGATATGATTAAGTGAAATCAGGAACCAGAGGCCCTATAAGAAAAAACAGAGAAGCAGCGGGCAGGCCTACATGAGCCAGGAGCGCCGGGTGCAGGCACCACTGTGAGGAGCATTTTATGGGCTAAACTGGTTCACTTGGGACTTCTGTCAGCACGTGGGCCCTGACAGAGCCCTGAGAACGGGCGCCATTTCGAAGTCAGTAAGCATGACAGCTTGGAAAAATCTGAGCATTTGTCTACATACTCATAAGCAGGATTCTGAAAGCAGTTTACTGGATAATTGCCTGAGAAGTACCAATGCGAAGCTGGAAAGGATGTGGGAGAGGAAAGAGGAGAGGCTGAGGGAGGGAGCAACCAGGGCCTATTCAGACCACTGGGGACCCACCCCCAGAGAGCGACCCTACGGAAATCATAGCTTTATTTGCCCTGTTCATCTATGATCCTTTGGCCTTTAAGCTTAATCTGTAGCATTAGAGTCATGTCTGTATCTAATTTAGCTTTCAAGCACCCGTATTATTTGGACTGTATGGGCATGCGTGTATTTTACATACTGAGTTCCTTACGGCCAACGTATTTAAAAAAAAAAAAAACAGTTGTTGTGGAGTTGATTCCAACTCATGGCGACCCCATGTGTGTCAGAGTAGAACCGCACTCCATAGGGTTTTCAATGGCTGATTTTTTGGAAGTAGATTGCCAGGCCTTTCTTCTGCAATGCCACTGGGTGGGTTTGAACCACCAACCTTTTAGTTAGCAGTCGAGTACAAACTGTTTGCACCACCTAGGGAATCATGTGTTTAGTGTTTCATAAAAGTTTGGGCACCCATAGTAAATGTCTGTAATCAGATACTGTGATGTTGGTGACCTGGGTAAAGGGGTGGACTACGTTGGAGCCTCTAAGCCAGGATCTTCGGCATCCCCCAGATTCCTGCCTGAGAAGCTGAATTGCTTCATTTAGCTGGTTCCTGGGTCAGAATGGAGAGGCAGCTATGTGGGAGGATGGTTATGCCAGAGATTGAAATGCAAGGAGAAGCAAGCAATCCCCTAAAACTCACAGAGGAGGTTTTCTTTCCCCTTCTGCTTATGGTTGACAGTCTGTCTTTCAGGCCTAATAGCAGTGGTCAAAACTGGGCATAACTTGCTGAGAATAGGTAAATGACTGTGTCTGGCCAATGGCATGGAGTGGTAAAGAATGGGGAGACTTAGTAGCTCGTGGGGCCTGGGTCACCGCCAAAGCCCAGGAGTATGTTTGTGGCTAGATAGCCAAGAAAGCCATGGAAAATGATTATTCCATTTTGAATGGCTCCCTTCTAGGAGGCAGGGAAGCCAAGATCTTGTGGCCCAGGCTAGGAGCAAGAGAAGACACCTGGCCAGCCAGAGTCAAAGTCCTCAGGGAGCCCCCAGGGTGTCCTGCCCACCTTCCCACTCTTGGGGTTAAACACAGGCAGCCCGTGTGCTTGAGGAGGAGGGGAAGAGACATCGGACTCCTCTCTAAGAATGAAGAGTTGTAAGAGGAGAAGGAGTCAGACAGGAAATCAGGAAGTATGAAGTTCTAGTAAGGTAGAAGAGCTCAATTCTGGGTCAAGATAAGGTACAGGACAGCCACGTGGAGAAAGCAATCCCTGTATGACGGGTACAGAGTTTCTGGGTAGTGCAAACAGTTAACGTGCTCAGCTGCTAACCACAAGGTTAGAGGTTCAAGTCCACACAGAGCACCTTGGAAGAAAGGTGTGGCTATCTGCTTCTGAAAAATTAGCCGTTGTAAACCCTATGGAACACAGTTCTGCTTGGACACACTTGGGGTCACCATGAGTCAGGGTCAACTCAGCGGCAACTCGTTACTGATATGAGGGGTATGAGGACTTTGACGAAGGAAGGTCAGTCCTTATGGAGTTGGAAGACCGAATAGTAAGGATTCCTGTCTTGGTCAGGGTTCTCTAGAGAAATGGAAACACTGAGATATAAGTTTATATATATATATATATATAGGCAGAGAGAGAGAGATTGACTCACGTGATTGTGGGGGCTGACAAGTCCAAAATCTGTAGGTCAGGCAACAAATAGACTGGAGACTTCTGCAGGCTGTCATCCCAAAATTCGTAGGTCAGGCCATGGGACGAGCACAGAGTGGAGAGAGACAGAGTTCTGCCAAAATATCTATTTATAGCCTGGAGGCAGACCACACCTAAGGAAACTCCTTTTTCAACTGTTGATTAATTATATTAGATTGCATGATGGAAAGTGATTACATTACATTACAAAATAGCAACTAGTCTATTGTTTAGCCAAACCACTGGGTCCAGAAAAGAAGCCATACATTTGTTTGGAGAAACACAGGCAATCAAGGCAGAAGCAATCCAAAGTGCTGGTAGCGTGGGGCCGAGCGTGGGCAGGAGCGAGCAGAATGAGACCAGGCATGGGACTGCTGCTCATGAGGGTCCAGAACTGGGCATCACCATTGCCCAGGTGCTTGCAAAGATGCAGATTCCCAGCCCTGCTTAACCCAAATCCCTGGAACAATGGCCTGAGATCTGCATTTTTAGCAAGATCCCCAGATGGTTCCTAGGCATACAAATATTGGAGAACAAGAGAACCTCTGGTTTAGGATGGATTTTGTGGGTGTTAGTCTCCTGTTTCTAAAGCATTTTTGTATTATGGGATTGTTCAACTCCAGCAGGCCAGAAACAGCATTTTACATGGCAAGGCCCCTCTTGACAAATAGGACTTTGAACTGGCTGCAGGGAATAAATACCTCGATAAATCCTTGGAATCTGTTATTATAGAGGGCAGCAGGTCTGATGGGGAAAGAATGCCAAAGACACAGGAAATGCCTAGCAACCCATGTGAGGAAGTGTTCAGAAAGGTCAGAAGACTGTTTATGGCTTCAAATGTCAAATGTCTGTCTATCCAGGCACAGAGCAGCACCATAAAGTACACCAGAAATTCTAACACAGAGCATTACACGTGCTTGTAGAAATCCTCAGGACTTCATACCTGGCACATAGTAAGCACCCATAAATATTTGTTCAATACTTGTGAAATTGCTGTTGGTCAAATTATGACGAGGAAAGGGTATCCTACTCCCATCTGTCAGTTTGTTATACTGTGATGGCTTGCATATTTCTGTGATGCTGGATGCCATGCCACTGGTATTTCAAATATCAGCAGGATCACCCATGGTGGACAGGTGTCAGCGGAGCTTCCAAACTAAGATGGGCTAGGAATAAAGACCCGGAGATCTACTTCTATTTCCAAAAATTAGACCGTGAAAACCTTATGGATCACAACAGAATATTCTCCAGTATGGTTCTAGAAGATAAGCCCCGTAGGTTGGAAGGCACTCAAAATACATAGCAGCTACAACAATGAATTCGAATATACTAACAATCATAAAGATGATGCAGGACCAGGCAACCTTTCATTCTGTTGTACACGGGTCACCATGAGTCAGAGCCAACTCAACAGCAACTAACAACAACTTCAAAGAAACCATCTAGGTAGGAAGGGGGCTGAACACACGTGTACATACACACGTATTCTATATGTGCATATGCACACACATAGAAACTATATGTATATAAACATAGGTGGGTATCAACAGAGGAGGGAAATGATATCAGTGAGTGGTTTACTTCATGCCACCTGGCCAGATGGAGAAGAGGATTGGAAAGCTCCCTGTCTTAGGCTGGGTTCTCTAGAGAAGCAAAACCAGTAAAGCATATAAATACATATACAGAGATTTATATCAAAGAAACAGCTCACAAAATTGTAGAGGCTGGAACGTCCCAAATCCATGGATTAAAATAGAGACTTCTCCCAATTCACGTAGCCGCAGGGGCTGGTGAAAACCCAAGATTAGCAGGTTGGAAATCAGGAGTCCGCTCACAGGCTGTGAAGATCAACTAATCCCAAGATCAGCAGAAAAGCTAATAGCTCAAGTCCCAAGAACCGGAGGTCAGATGAACAGGAGGCAGCCGCAGGATCCAGAGTGAGCAAAAAGCCAGAACATCTGCTTATATTCAGATGTAGGCCACTCCCTCAAGGAAACTCCCTTTCCACTGATTGACTACTCACAGCATATTCAATCATGGGAGTGATCACATGTAAACACTGAGAATCATGGCCCAGCCAAGCTGACACACAATCTTAACCATCACACTCCCCAAATTGCGAACTAGTGTGTTTGTACAGATTTCTCCTCAGTGGACTCAGATTTTGAAAGATCACATGCAGAGGGTAAAAAGATGAGCATGTTCCCTCTGGTGAATGTAGGAAAAAGGGCTCTCAGCTTTAAGAGGAGCGTTAAAAAAGCTGTAGCACAGAATGAATTTACCAATAATCATCATCATCATAAACCTAATCGGTAATGATAGTGATACTGCAGACCGCAACAGAAGAAAATGGCTCTTTGAAAATATGTTTAGAGCAAAAAGAAGGTCAAGGCAGGAAGAGCCACTGCTGAGTGCAATGTTGATGAATGATTCAGAGAAAGTAGAGTTCTTCACCTGCTTTTTAATTTTGACTTTACTGTGAAGGAGAATGATTTTTGGATTGAAAAGAGTGTGATAAAATTAGGCAAGAATAATAGAAACCAAAGACGGATGAAAAGATCAGAAAGGAATAGTAACTGCTCTCTCCTGACCTAGATAAAGTACACCCTGGAATACATACATAGACAGAAAGAATAGCTTAATCATGTTGATGGGTTCTGAAGAACTGTGGAAAATTGGGAAAACAAGTCTGTGGCTAATCTGTAGCCAATTCTGAGATCAAAATGACCATAAGAAACCAGCATAGGGTCAATAAGAACAAATCATGTAAGACCGGCTTTAGTTCACTTTTTGACAAGGTTGAAAGACCAAGGAAATGTGGCAACCCAAAGCCAAAAAAACCAAAGCCGTTGACGTCAAGTCAATTTCGACTCATGCTGACCCCGTGTGTTACAGAGTAGAACTGAGCTCCATGGAGTTTTCTTGGCTGTAATCTCTATGGAAGCAGATGGCCAGGCCTTTCTTTTATGGCACCACTGGGTGGGTTCAAACCGCCAACCTTTCAGTTAATAACCGAGTAAAGCTTTTGTGCCGTGCAGGGCTTCTCATGGCAACCAGTAGGCCCAAATTCCGCAAGGCATTTCATTTTCAAAGCTTTCCTTGATGTTTTTGTGGACAAGATGTAGAAATATTTGGTGGATGTTATTTTAAGATGTTGGGGAGAGAGAGAGCTGACTGAACAACCACCTGACGATACTGATTAATAGATCAGAGTCAACTCAGTTTCTAATCGGGAGCCACAGGGCCTGTCCAGTACAACATTTTTATCATAGACTTGATGTAGAAGGAATATTTATATTTGTAGTTGATCTGAAGTAATTGGATGATGAGCTAGCACAATCAGATTCTAAAAGATCTTAAGAGGCAGAAACATTGGACCAGAACCAGCTAGGCTAAATATAATGGCAACTTATATTAGATGCTGTTCTTAGATCCACAAAAACAAAAGGATGGAGAAGAACAGGTGGGGAAGACTTCTCACTAGGAGCTTTTCTCACCCATCAGCTCAATAAGTCAATAGTGTAATTGAAGTGACTGCAAGAAAAATTAATGAAACTAAATATAGCTAAAGGGTTTTAAAAAAGAAAAAGAAAGGAGGATTAGTCCTGCTCTATCCTGCACTGGGGGGCTAGCCTTGGAATGGCATGTTTAATCTGGGGGATACCATGTTCTCTGAGGGATAGAAGCAGATTGGCTGGGACTCAGAAGGAGGGGTTAGTTTTGGGCAGACTTGGGTACTATGTCATGCAAACAACTATTGAAGCAGTTGGGGATGGCAAGTCTGGAAAGCACATTACTCTGAGAGATATAATACCTGTCTTCAAATATTTGATGATCTGTCACATAAAATCGAGATTGACTCTTTCCATATGGGCAGAAGGGTTAAAACAGGACCACGAATAGAAGTTTCTGGGAGACATTTTAGGAAAAGGAAATAATTCCTAGCAGTCAGTGCTATCCCATGGTGGAATGAGTTTTCCTAAAAGTTGGTGAATTCCTTGTCTGTAGAGGTGTTCAATCCCAGGCTGAAGAACTACTAGGCACTCATTCCGCAAAGCATGGTCAAGTATCCAAGAAGCCTCTCGGCCCCACATCACAGACCAGACTCAAATGTTAACAGTCCCAAACGTAGATGGAGCAGTTTGCTTATGCTTTTCATCATGGGCCTGCTCCTCTCTGCTATTAAGAATGCAGTGTAGGGTGTGTGTATGTGTGTGTGTGCACACGCACACACGCTCATGCATATGTTTGGAGGTAAGAAAGGGAAGAAGTAGGAGGCTGTAAAAAGAAGGGATTTCGAAATTCCAGAAGACATAAAACAAAAGTAACCAAGAACTGTTAAACATTCTCAAAAAATATAATAGCCTCCCATTATGAATCTCCATGGGTCTACCTATTATACAGCTGCCATGTTTCCCAGCCAGCCCTGTTAGCCCTGTTATGCACCTTTGGGAGAGATCTTGGAAGCAAAACACCAGAGATGCCCTTTTCCTACAGTAACAAGCATACTCCATTTTTTGTCTACATGGCCATGGAGGTGGTTCAAGAATCAGCAGGAGGAATATCTCTGAGATCTCTACCTTCCAGCCATTCTAGCTATCCTAGGGACCCAAGCGGGCCCCATGATGACCAGTGGAGAAGGCCACAGAGGGGCTGCAATTTCTGACCACTCATTTATTACAGTCCTAGAGTAAGTTATCAAAGCTGAAGAAGAGGAGAAGAGGTGGAGGGAGCATCTAAAATATGCCAGCAGTGCCCTCCAACCCCAGTTTTTCCCTCTATTGATTAGCCTTGGGAGTCCCTGGGTGGTGTGTATGGTTAATTTGTTCAGCTGCTAACTGAAAGGTTGGCAGTTCAAGTCCCCCCAGAGGCACCTTGGAAGAAAAGCCTGGCTATTTATTTCTGAAAAATCAGCTATTGGAAATCCTGTGGAACATAGTTCTACTCTGACACACATGGAGTCACCATGAGTCAGAGTTAACTCCATGGAAACTAGTTTGATTAGCCTTGGGTATTAAGAAAGAACCTCAGAACCCACACATCTGTGGTCAACTGATTTTTGACCAAGGGTGCTAAGTCCATTCGATGGGGAAAGAAGAGTCACTTCAATAAATGGTGCTGGGAAAACTGGATTTCCATATGCAGAAAAATGAAACAGTTTCCATGCCTCACAGCATACACAGAAACAAATTCAAAATGGATTAAGAACCTAAATGTGTAAACATAAAACCATAAAATTCTTAGAAGAAAAGTAGGGGCAACACTATCAGGCCTAACTTTCAACAACAGATTATCTAATACAATAACAAAAGCACAAACAGTAAAAGACAAAATAAATAAATGGGACCTCACAAAAATTAATAGCTTTTGTTCATCAAAACATTTTACAAAAAAAGTGAAAAGACAAGCTACCAACTGGGAGAATATCTTTGGAAACTATACATCTGACAAAAATCTAATAACCAAAATATATACAAAACTTCAACAATTTAAGAACAAAAAGACAAATAATCCAATCATAAAATGTCTATTTCACCAAAGAGGACATTCAAATGGCCACCAAACACATGAAAAGCTGCTCAGCATCATTAGCCATCAGAGAGATGCAAATCAAATGAGGTACCATTTCACTCCCACAAGGATGGCTAAGACAAAAAAAAGAAGTAGAAGAAGAAAATAGCAAATGTTGGCGAGGATGTGGGGAAATTGGAATTCTGTCCATTGCTGGGGAGAATGCAAAATGGTACAGGTGTTGTGGAAAACTGTACGGTGGATCCTCAAAAAACTAAAAGTAGAACTACCATATGACCCAGCAATTCCACTCCTAGGTATATACCCAAAAAAGTTGAAAGCAGAGACTCAAAAAGAGATGTGAACACTAATGTTCACTGCAGCACTATTCACAAGAGACAAAAGGTGGAAACAACCTAAATGCCCATCGACAGATGAATGAATAAACAAAATGCGGTGCATACATACAATGGAATACTACTCAGCCAACAGGAGAAATAAAGTCTTGATACATGCTACAGTATGGATGGAGCTTGAAGACATAAGGCTGAGTGAAATAAACCAATCACAAAAAGACAAATATTGTATGACCTCACTTATATAAAAAGATAAGAAAGGCAAATGTATAGAGACTAAAGTTTATTAGTTGTTACCAGGCAAGGGAGGGAAGAGGAAGGGTGGGTTAATGGTAATGGAAAAATTGCATTGATTAAAGATAGGGTTGCACAGCCAATTACTGTAATTGCTCTCAGTAAGTTGTACACGTGTAAAAAGTTGAATTGGCAAAAATTGTGTGATAGATATATTTATAACAATGACAAAAAAAAAAAAAGAGTAGCTTCTGAGGTTGCTTATGTACAACCAAACACTTCATGGGATTTGATTCCTTGGTTTGGAGCTTTAGGGTCATGGTTTCATGGGACACCCCAGTTAATCGGCCTAATAACATGTCTAGTGCTTCTGCTCTATCTCTTAGTTTGTTGTGTAGTGTCTGGGGTCTTAAAAGTTTGCAAGTGGCCATCCAAGGCACAACAATTGGTCTCTATTCATCTGGAGCAACAGAGGAAGGAGGAGAGTCAGGAATAGCAGGAGGATATGCAATGTGTGGCTAATTGCCTGCATGAACAACTGCCTCCTTTGCCATAAGACCAGAACTGGATGGTGCCCAGCTACCATTACTGAAAATTTTGATCAAACAGTCCATTGAAGAATCTTGATCAAAAGGGGGTGTGATCGTTAAGGCTGTGTGTCAACTTGGCTAGGCCATGATTCTCAGTGGTTTGGCAGTTATGATGTAGTTTGGCAGTTGTATGATGATGTGATCACTTCCATGATGAGATTTGATATAATATGATCATCTCTATAATGGGATCTGCTGAGTAGCCAATCAGTTGAAAGGGAGTTTCCCTGGGGGTATGGCCTGCATCAAATGTAAGTGGACATTCTGGCAAGGCTCGAGGGCTTTTTCTCACTCTGGATCTTGCAGCTGGCTTCTGTTCATCTGACCTCCAGTTCTTGGGACTTGAGCTAGCAGCTTACCTGCCATCTTGCCTGCTGATCTTGAGATTCGTCAGTCTTCACAGCCTGTGAGCAAGAGCTCTGCTGATCTTGGGTTCACCAGCCCCTGCAGCTGCATAAATTGAGAGAAGCTTCCACCTGACCTATGGATTTGGGACATTCCAGCCTCTACAACTGTGTTAGCCATTTCCTTGATATAAATCTCTTTATATAGATATTTATACCTTTATTGGTTTTGCTTCTCTAGAGAACCCAGCCTAAGACAGGAAAACACAGAAGAATCTCAAATTCTCATGGACTCTAGACTTTCTGGAGCCATGGAGGGTAGATGAATCACTAACATTATTGCCCCTAACACTATTGAGATAATCTTTAAACCTTAAACCAAAAATATCCCCTGAAGTCATCTTAAAACCGAACAGTAGTTTAGCTTAACTAGTAAAAAGTCTGCCTTGAGCATTATGCTAATTTAAGAACTATCTATATGGGATCAAATTGACAACAGCAACTCAAAAGATTAGATAGGAACCTGAGGGGGCAGCGAGTTTATGTTAACGGGGGAGGACCAACTCAGAAAAGGAGGATGAGAAAGGTTGCACAACTTAAAGAATGTAATCAATGTCACTAAATGGTACAGTAGAAACTGTTGAGTTGGTGTATGTTTTGCTGTGTATATTCTCAACAACAACAACAAAATAAATAAAATTTAGAAGAAAAACAAAGAAGGAACCTCAGACCCCAAAAAATTTCATAGCGAGCCTGAACAAGCTCAGACTCAGGAATCAGAGCTTCCATTGCGAACTGTGAGGTTAAAATCATTAATGGCCACCCTCTTCTGTCTTTTAACAGCAATACTTTTAAAATCAAAACTAAAAAAAAGAGTAAGATAGCTCAAAAGTGATGCTAATCAACAAGATGTCAGATTTCGAAGGTATAATTCATGATGATTTTAAACGTCTTACAGAAGTTACTAATCCATCCATGAGAAGCACAGCAGGCCCCCAGCCAAGGGAGCCCTCTTTTTTGGTCATTGTAGACTTGGGCAGCCTTAATTGAGGCCAGTGGCCAACACAATATTTCTGGTAGTTGGTGTCAAGGCTCAAGGCCCCATAAGAAACTCAGCCAGAGGCTAAAATACTCAGTATTCTAAAAACTGGGAGAACAATATTTATCAGTGAGTTAGGAGGGAAGATAAAGTGTTATCTATACTTAGCTCATCCAGTGACACTTACTGTATACCTACTGTATGCTGGGCAGGATATAAAGATAAACAAAACCCATCACACCATCTCAGAAGTTAAACTCCAGTGGGCAAGATGAAATATGAACAAAGTGGGGGAGGCAATATTTGTTGAGCATCTGCTGCAGATCAAAGAAGCCTCTTACCCCGAGACACATGCTCTCCACCCTGGTTCTCCCCACATCTTTAGGAAGTGGTTTGTAAATTGATTCCCTCACAGATTAAGGGCCAGCCTTACTTCACCTTACCACAGCTATTAACAGTTTTCCTGTTCTTTTTCAGATTACATTTTAGCTGAAGTGGGGAAAGAGGAAGAAAACGGTGAGAGTCTGACATAATATATTCAAAGATCACTACTCCCCACAGTGTCAAGTGCTGGGGAAGGTGCCACAGTGGGTGGGTCCCTGGCTGGTCCAGACAGGGCAACCTGGGGACACATTAAGCACACAGCCCCACACCTGTGTGTTTCCACATTCCTTCCTGAAGAAGCGGGATAAAACAAGAATAGAGAAAGGGTCTCTGGAAGGGAAACAGAATGACCTGGGACAGAACCAGAAGTCCATTATCTCTACTCAGGGGTATCAGGGACTCCCAAATTTAAAGAAGGTCCAGTAAGTGGCTGGGTTCCTTGAGGTCAGGGAAGCAGGGCTTGACTGGGATGCATGGGTAGCCCAGATAGACTCCTAGGGTGGCACCTCAGTAGCTAACGAATTGGAGCCCCTACCAATTCTACTATTAAGTATGTATTAAGTATTTACTAAAGAGGGGTTCAAATCTGTCTTGGAAGAAGTACAACCAGAATGCTCCTTAGAAGCAAGGATGACGAGACTACATCTTACATACTTTGGACATGTTGTCAGGAGGGATCAGTCTCTGGAGAAGGACATCATGCTTGGTAAAGTACAGGGTCAGCGAAAAAGAGGAAGACCCTCAACGAGATGGATTGACACAGTGGCTGCAACCATGAGCTCAAGCATAATAATGACTGTGAGCATGGCGCAGGACAGGGCAGTGTTTCGTTCTGTGGTGCATAGGGTCACCATGAGTCAGAACTAACTTGACGTCACCTAACAACAACAAAGAGGGGTTAGCTGAATCCTAGAGTCCCTGGGTGTACAGATGGTTAATGCACTCGGCTGCTAACTGAAAAGTTGGAGGTTCAAGGCCACCTAGAGGTGCCTCAGAAGAAAGGCCTAGTGATCTACCTCTGAAAAGTCTGCCAGTGAAAACCCTAGGAAGCACAGTTCTTCTCTGACACATATGGGATCGCCATAAGTCAGAGTTGACTCAACGACAACAGGTTAGTTGAATCCTCTGCAGGAGAAGGACAGAGGAAAATCCTTACGGCAGCAAAGTCCCAATTTGCACACACCACTCCACTAAGCAAAAGCCCTGCACTGAACTAGACCCAACCTCACTGGAAGGCAGTTTAGGGACTAGGATCTGTTGTTACTTATGCTGGGGAGTAGAGAGTGGGAATCAGGTCTTACACATATACACACACCCCAAACTGCCCCCTTAACCTTGCCCCTCCCACTACTCCCCGCCCCCAGGGCTCATCAAACAAATATTTCAAACTTAAGAGCACACCTCTTCCCGAGAAGGTCACTGTTATTGTTGTGCTCTGTCCAGTTGATTCTGACTCATGGCGACCCCATGTGACAGAGCAGAACTGCCCCATAGGGTTTCCTAGGCTAGTCTTTACAGGAGCAGATCTCCAGGTCTTTCTCCTATGGAGTGGCTGGTAGGTTTGAACCGCTGACCTCTCGGTTAGCAGCTGAGCCCTTAACTATTGCACTACCAGGTCTCCATAGAAGGGCACTACTAAATACAATTTTGTCCAATTTATTCCATTTCCGGTGATGTTTTAGAGCAGTGCTACTAAAACTTTAGGTCCCCTTGTGGCTCAAACAGGTTTGCACTCAACTGCTAATCTAGCTGTTGGCGGTTCGAACCCACCCAGCAGCAGCATGAAAGAATGGCCTGGTGATCTGCTTCCATGAAGATCGCAGCCAAGAAAACCCTATGGAGCCTTTCTATTCTGTAACACCTGGGGTTTCGTCATGGGTGGGACTGGAAGACAATTAACAACAACTCAAACTTTCCTGTGCATGGGAGTCACCTGGGGATCTCGTTAAAATGCAGACTCCTATTCAGCAGGTCTGAGCTTCTGCATTTCTAATGAGCTCCCAGCAGCTGCTGATGCTCTTGATCCATGGATGGGACTTTGAGTAGGAAGGTTTTAGAACAGTTTACAGAGTGGTGCCCATAGCAACCGCCAGAACTCCCATCCCCGGGTCCTCCCTACCCAGGACACTCACTATGCAAAAGGACCCAGGGAGTGAAGACAGGAGTTCCAGCTGTGTGCTGGTTAATCAGCAGAGCAGGGCCATCAGCCCGTGGGCTGGTCACTCACTGCTTCCTCCTCCCTTTTCTCATCTGTACCCTGGGGATTACCTCATCTACCCAACGTGGCAAATATGCGCGGCTCACGTGTCTATCCCAGCTTCAGGAACTGCTGCTCTGCCGAGAAAAACACTGGAGGAGAGGCAGTTGGATGAGGAAGAATTAAGATGTGTCTTAATCAGACCAGGGGGACCCGCTCCATGTTTAGAACACACAGGGCCAGACGTTTACCTGCGTTAGCACTGATGCTCCGAGCACCCTCACCAAGAGTCTACTTTCCCATTACACAGATGAGGGAACTGGGGTGCAAAGGGCTCGGTGACTGCTGCAGGTCCCCCAGGCCCTGGATGACAGGGCCACCACCCAGCCCTGGCCTGACACTTCCCCTGCCCCCGGCTTTCTCACAGCCCACCCCCAACCTTCCTGGGAGCAGCCTCAGGAGTAGATAATTATCTCACTTGAACAGAAGTAGAGGCTGACGGAAATCCCCAACAGGAAAGTTAATTAGAAGTAAAGCTTTTACTTCTGGATTCAGCCCCAGTTACAACTGTGTTGCAGCTTATTTATGGTGCTGGGCTTGTCATGCAGACAGTGCCGGCTGATGCTAATAAGGTTAATTATTACGTTGAATGGAACGCTTCTAAAACTGCTGTTCAATGTTCAGAGCTGCCAAGTCCACCTTTTTCCCTTGATAAACACCTACCTTTTTCATTTCCAGAATAAGTATATCTTAGTCAATAAAGCCTATTAAAATACGGCAATCACAAATGATGGGAATTGGCTGAGCTATCAGGGCCCCAGCCATACTCTCCTTCTCAATTTTTAGGGGCAGAAACATGGAAGATAGCCTGCCTTAAGAAGGCTCTGCTCCTCAGTCTCTTCAGACCCCTAGAAAGAATTCCACCAATCTATTTCTCCTCACCAGTGCTACCCAAAAGGAGCTTCCTGAATGCTGGCTTCAATTATCATGGACTGTTGTTGGCTTTTCCTGAATTGCTTTTCAGAACTTCTCTCAGTCATTTCCACAGCCCCCAGTTTGGGAGAGTAGAGGGTTGTTGGACACAAGCTTAAAGGACCCCTTGCCTTTGCCAGGTTGTGAGTACACTGTGAGAACGGGTGTGTGCCTGTGGGAACTGGCGTAAGACACTGCACAGAGAATTCTCGCAGCTCACAGCCCAACTCAGACGTGGAAAGTTTCTGTTGGGGACAGAATACGACTGGCAAAGGAGGGCCACAGGCAGAAAGGGCCCTAGGCCTTGTATCAATCAAGGCAGATCCATCTTAGTGGTGTTCTCCATCCCATAGGAGCCCAGAGTAATCAGAGTTTTTACTGTGGAACCAAAATTGGGAAGAAGTGCAAAGCTAGCTAACGTGTATTGAGATCACAAAGAATGTCTCCTTTCCTCACCTAAAGGCATAATAAAAAATGTAAAAAAAAAATAATAATAATCAGTTGCCATAGAGTACAACCCCATGTGTGTCAGAGATGAGCTGTGCTCCGCAGGGTCTTCAATGGCTGCTTTTTTGGATGTAGATTGCCAGGCCTTTCTTCTGAGGTGCCTCTGGGTGGACTGGAACTGCAGGCCTTTCTGTTAGCAGCTGAGTGAGATGACTGGCTGCACCACCCAGGAACTCCTAAAGGCATAATAAAACAAAACCTGCCGTTGAGTCGATTCCAACTCCTAGTGACCCTATAGGGCAGGACAGAACTGCCCCACAGAGTTTCCAAGGAGCTCCTGGTGGTTTCAAACTGCCCAGCTTTTGGTTAGCAGCCATAGCACTTAACCAGTACACCACCAGGGTTTCCAAAGGCATAATAGAGACACTCGATAGGTCAGCCCTGTGCCTAACCTGGTGGATGTTCAAGGCTCTGTGGATGTCCCAGCTTGAATGGACTGGTATCATCTTGAAGCTGAGACAACCGGCCTCTGAAAATTTCCCTGAGGGTCCAATTATCTTGTGAGAACCACTTTTCTTCGAGCTCACACCTCCGGATCCACACCTTCCCAAGAGTAAGGAAGCAAAACCCGCATTGTAATTATCAATTCCACAATTCAATTTGCACCCCATCGCCACTGGAGGCTTTAGGGCCCTCCCCTGGCCCAGAGAATCAGGAGGCTGTGGCTGACCTTGGGCTGACCTTGAGCATTCACTCTCTAAGGTAGGCCTTCTTTAGCTCAGTTGCTTCAGGATTCATCTCTTATGCTTAGATTAGCATTTATGAACAATACACAATTCTAGAAATCGGCGCTTTTTTGCAAAACTGGTAGAAGACGGGAATATTTCTTAGGATTTCCAAGAGAAAATAACTCTTAGAATAAATCTCCCTCAGCTCCTTTGTGAGCTGGCCCCTGGCTCCTGGCTCCTGGCTCCCTCCCTGACCTCCCCTTCTGCTGCCCTTCTTCACACTCTCTCCTCTCTGGTCAGACTGTGCCCACTATGCCACTACAGTTTGTCAAATAAGGCAAATACACTCCCACCTCAGGACCACTGCACCTCCTAGTCCCTCTGCCAGGAATGCCCTTCCTCAGCTGTCTGCCTACTCATCTATGACTCCATTCAGGACACCCTCAGACTCTACTTGGTCAGACAGACCTTTACCAGCCACCAGGAACACATACTCACTTTCTTAAAGCACTCACTGAAATTGACCCTTTTGGTCCTATTTGAGGAGTCTGGGTAGCGACAGCAGTTTGCGATTTTCTGCTAACTGAAAGGTTGGCGGTTCCAACCCATCCAGGGGCTCTGCAGAAGAGAGGCCTGGCGAACTGCTTCTGTAAAGATTACAGCCAAGAAAACCCTATGGAGCTCAGTTCTGCTCTGTAATTCATAGGGTTGGTGTCTTAGTCATCTAGTACTGCTCTAACAGAAATACCACAAATGGATGGCTTTAACAAAGAGAAGTTTATTCTCTCACAGTCCAGTAGGCTAGAAGTCCAAATTCAGGGCGTCAGCTCCAGGGGAAGGCCTTCTCTGTTGGCTCTGGAGGAAGGTCCATGTCATCAATCTTCCCTTGGTCTGGGAGCTTCTCTGCACAGGAACCTCAGGCCCAAAGGATGTACTCTGCTCCTGGCACTGCTTTCTTGGTGGTATGAGGTTCCCTGCTTTCTTGGTGGTATGAGGTTCCCAAGTGTCTCTGCTTGCTTCTCTCTTTTATGTCCCAAGAGAGATTGAATTAAGACACCATCCAATCTTGTAGACCTCATCAGTATAACTGCCACTAATCCATCTTATTAGATCATAGTGACTGAATTTACAACACATAAGGAAATCACATCAGATTACAAAATGGTACACAATTATACAATACAGGGAATCATGACCCAGCCAAGTGGACAGATATTTTTGGGGGACACAATTCAATCCATGACCGTTAGCATGAGTGGGGGGCTGACTCGAAGGCAGCTGATGACAACAGTCCTGTTTTATAGTTGAAGTTGAGGTAATTTGATGAACTTATTTAAAGTCTTATTGATGGTGTATACTTTTTTATTTAAAAGGGCAAGGGTAAATGTCATGAATTTCTTTCCTTTTTTTCTTCTTTGGCTTTCTTTCCAAATGCCTTTCCTTTTGATGTGGCTTCCAAAAACGAAAGTCATGGAGTCTGTTTCTAAAACGAACTATTTCGAGAATTTAATGGATGAGCCTTGTGAAGCACTGGAAGTTGAGGACTTGGATGACAATGTAAGTTGGATAAAAACTCGAGACCACCTTTCTTTGAATGTGGGAGCAGGGTGGCTTAAGCGCCAGCTGGCAGCAGCCTCTCGAGCCCCAGGATCCCCAGCTTCACTCTGTGGTTAGCACCACCCAAGTGAGTTTTGCATTAAAACAGAAATATGTTTAAATGACAGGTGTGAAATCAAAGAGGGCCAGTGGAAAGACAAATGGGGAGTTCCATACCCCCACCTTGAGTGCCCTGCTGGTAACACAAATACCCCCCAAATTGCTTTGGAAGACAGAAATATAGAAAATAAAATATGCAGGCTATCTAGGTATCAGGGCAAATCATCCTTTGTAGAAATCTTATGGAAAAATAAACTTCGCTTCCAGAAACATGGAGTGGATATACTTTTCCCTATTCTTCCCGCTAAGTACAACTAAAAACTCTAGGCATTATATATAAAAGATAAGAAGACTCTGGAAGGTGGAGAGAAGAAAGCAGACTGGCTAGTGACCTCGGAACTCAAGAAACAACATGGTGGTGAGTTCCCTGAGTTTTCTTTTTTGCTTCGTACATCCCAGACTAGGCTCTGAAGAAGCTGGCAACCCCAAAAGGCCAGTAGACACAGAAACAAACAAACAAAACAAAAAAAAAAAAAACCAACAAAACCCTATTCCTTTTACTAAAAGAACCAAGAATGAGGCAACTTAGCAAGACCAAAAACTTCTAGACAATAACCTCTCTACTCCAGCCAAACGCCACAGCGAAGAGCAATGGTGGGCCTCTCCCAGACTTGCAGTCTTTCTGTGACCACCACCACCCTTCAGAAGGATACAGTACAAGAAATTCAACAGGTGTCCCCTCCCCAGCTGAACCCAATAACCAGAGATGAGATGGGAAGTCGTAATATTTTGAATAAGCCTTACATGTACAGTATATTGTGTACTGCCCTTAAAACACAGTTTTTATTACAGTTTTACAAATGTGCCACGTGGATTTTTTGCCCACTCAGAAGCCTGGTAGCTCTAACTTCCTGTGTCGGTTTACCTCTAAGATTTACAACATGATGTTGACGTAGGCAAGAGCATTATAACCCACCCTCAGCACCACTGCCAAGAAATTTTATTAGGATTGTAGGAACTAACAGTGGTCGAGTGAGATCTTGTGTCTCTCAGACCCAAAATTAAGCAGACATATTTCTCTGAACTACTCCCCAAAAGGGCACAGACTAGGTATTTAGTTAATGTTTATTTTATTATTATTATTATTTGTAATTGGGAAACTTTCCACACTTGCTTCTATAACAAACCAAAATCAGACCTGTTGCTGTTGAGTTGATTCTACTTCTATACCAAAAAAAAAAACCAAGCCCATTGCAGTCAAGTCAATTCCGACTCATAGCGACCCTACAGGACAGAGAAGAACTGCTCCACAGGGGCACCTGGTAGGTTCAAACTGCTGACCTTTTGGTTAGCAGCCGAAGTCTTAACCACTACGCCACCAGGATTTCCTACTTCTATACAGCACTGTATTATTAAGAATTGCTTTTCAAACACTGAAATACAACCTCAGGGAGAAAAAAAAAATTACTTTAGATTATATTCACCCTACTGGATTTATTAAGACAAGAAAGTGAACTCATTCATTTTAGAAAGATGTTTCAACTACAGTTGAAACCTAAAAGAATTGTTTTAATTAGAAACCTAAATTATTCAGAAACCTTCAGCACTCCTATAAATTGAGATTTTGCCACGTCAGACAGAGCTGCATTCCCAGGCAGACGTGACACCGAGGTTTGTGAGGTTCTGCATGAGCACAACACATTTGGGAGCATTTCACGGGGTGGGCTGAGCAGAAACATGCACGTTTGAATCGCCTTGCCTTGCCATCCCAAGGGCTTTCCTGCTAAAGGACTTTAACTAGGGGCATAACACAATCAGATTTGCTTTTTTTGTTTAAGTATTTTTATTCAAACTAGCTTTTCAATTGTGAAGCTGCTACATGCACATGATTTTCAAACACTGAAATAGTGAAAAAAGACTATGAAACAAATGTTAAAAGTCTCCACATTCTGAATTTGGAGGGCATTATGCTGAGTGAAATAAGTCAGTCACAAAAGGACAAATATTGTAAGAGATCACTATTATAAGAACTCAAGAAAAGGTTTAAACACAGAAAAAAGCATTCCTTGATGGTTACGAGGGTGGAGAGGGACGGGGAGGGAAATCACTAACTAGATAGTAGACAAGGGTCAACTTCAGTGAAGGGAAGGACAACACACAATATAGAGGAAGTCAGCACAACTGGACTAAAGCAAAAGCATGGAAGTTTCCTAGACAAATCCAAACACTTTGAGGAACAAAGTAGTTGGGGCTAGGGCCTGGGGACCATAGTTTTGAGGGCCATCTAGGTCAGTTGGCATAACATAGTTTATAAAGAAAATGTTCTACATCCCACTTTGGTGAGTAGCGCCTGGGGTCTTAAAAGCTTGCGAGCGGCCATCTAAGATACATCTATTGGTCCCATCCCACTCAGAGCAAAGGAGAATGAAGAAAACCAAAGACACAAGGAAAATACTAGCCCAAAGGACTAAAGGACCAAATGAACCAGAGACTCTACCAGCCTGAGACCAGAAGAACTAGATGGTGCCTGGCTACCACCAATGACTGCCCAGACAGTGATCACAGCAGAGAGTCCTGGACAAAGCAGAAGAAAACTATAGAACAGAAATTCAAAGTCACATAAAAAGACCAGACTTAATGGTCTGACAGAGACTGGAGAAACCCCCAAAACTATGGCCCCCAGATGCTCTGTTAATCCAGAACTGAAACCAGTCCTGAAGCCCACTCCTCAGAGAAAGATTAGACAGGACTACAAAACAAAAAAATAATACAGGTGAGGAACGTGCTTCTTTGTTCAACCAGATACACGAGACCAAATAGACAGCCCCTGTCCAAAAGCAGGATGAGAAGGCCTGAAGGGACAGGAACTGGTCAAATGGACACAGGGAACTCGGGGTGGAAATTAGGAGTGTGCTGTCACATTGTGGGGATGCAAACAATGTCACAAAACAATATGTGTATAAATTTTTGAGTGAGAAATTAACTTGAGCTGTAAACTTTCACCTAAAGCACAATCAAAAAAAAGTCTCAACATCCTTACCTCCCAGAAATAACAACTGCATACTGTTTTTCATGTATTCTTCTAGAAATTTTAATGCATACAAAAACATACATATCTTTAAAGACACACATATATTCGTAGGTAAGGTCATAATATATATTCTGTTATAGCTCTTGCTTTTCCCTTAATAACATGTTTAAGAGATCTTTCATGTTCCATTATATAGTGTATCATAATACAATTAATATCCTATCAGTGAATATTTAAGTTGTTTCCAGAATTTTTTGCTATTATAAACAATGCTTCAATTTGAATTGTATACATACACACACACACATATGTATATACACACACATATACATATACACAAATGTATATATATGTGTATTGCTCTTGTTAGGTGCCACCCAGTCAGCTCCGACTCATAGTGACCCTATGTATAACACAAGGAAACATTATCCAGTCCTTTGAAATCCTCACAGCCATATTTCAATCCATTTAATCCTCTTTTTTGCTGACCCTCCTCTTCACCAAGCAAGATGTTCTTCTCCAGGGATTGGTCTTTCCTGATAACATGTCCAAAGTAAGCAAGACAAAGAAAGTCTCACCATCCTCGCTTCTAAGGAGCATTCTGGCTGTACTTCCTCCAAGACAGATTTATTCATTCTTCTGGCAGTCCATGATGTATTCAATATTCTTCACCAACACCACAATTCAAATGGGTCAATTCTTCTTCGGTCTTCCTTTTTCATTGTCCAGCTTTTACATGCATATGAGGCGATTGAAAATACCACGGCTTGGGTTAGGTGCACCTTAGTTATCAAGGTGACATTTTTGCTTTTCAACACTTTAAAGAGGTCTTTTGCAGCAGATTTGCCTAACGCAATACATTATTTGGTTTCTTGACTGCTTCTTCCATGGGCGTTGATTGCGGATCCAAGTAAATGAAATCCTTGACAACTTCAATCTTTTCTCCGTTTATCATGATGTTGTTTATTGGTCCAGTTTTAAGAATTTTCATTTTCTTTATATTGAGGTGTAATCCATGCTGAAGGCTGTAATCTTTGATCTTCATCAGTAAGTGCTTCAAGTCCTCTTCATTTTCAGCAGCAAGGTTGTGTCATCTGCATATTGCAAGCTGTTGATGAGTCTTCTTCCAATCCTGATGCCACGTTCAGCTTCTCAGATTATTTGCTCAGCATACAGATTGAATAAATATGGTAAAAGGATACAACCCTGACCCACCTTTTTCTAATTTTCAACCACACGGTATCTCCTTGTTCTATTCTTGATCTATGTAACAAGTTCCATATGAGCACAATGAAATCTTCTGTAATTTCCATTCTTCACAATATTATCTATAATTTGTTATGATCCACATAGTCAAATGCCTTAGAATAGTCAATAAAACACAGGTAAACATCTTTCTGGTATTCTCTTTTTTCAGCCATGATCCATCTGACATCAGCAATTATATCCCTCATTCCAAGTCCTCTTCTGAATCCAGCTTGAATTTCTAGCAGTTCCCAGTTTGATGTATGGCTGTAGCTTTTTTTAAATTATCTTCAGCAAAATTTTGCTTGCGTGTGACATTAATGACATTGTTCAATAATTTCCACATTCCATTAAATCACTTTTCTTTGGAATGAGCATGAATATGGATCTCTTCCAGTTTGCGACCAGGTAACTGACTTTCAAATTTAAGATGAGTGAGCACTTCCAGCGTTGCATCAGGACCCATACCTCACACTGTACACAAAAACTAATTTAAAACAGATCAAAGATCTAAATATAAAATCAACAACAATAAAGATCATAGAAGAAAAAATAGGGCCAATGCTAGAGGCCCTGATACACAGCATTAACAGGATACAAACCGTAACGAACAATTCACAAACACCAGAAGATAAGCTAATAACTGGGATCTTCTAAAAATTAAACACTTAGCTCATCAAAAGACTTCACCAAAAGAGTAAAAAGAGAATCTACAGACTGGGAAGCTAAGGAGGTAAAGAACAGTTCATTTATGGGGTAAGGTAGAAAGTTTAGTTGGGGATACACTGAATTTAAAGTGCATGTAAGACATTGTTATGGATTGAATTATGTCCCCAAAAAAATGTGTGTATCAGTTTGGCTGGGCCATAATTCCCAGTATTGTGTGGCTGTCCTCCATCTTGTGATTGTAATTTTATATTAAAGAGGATTAGGGTGGTATTGTATAACACCCTTAACTAAGGTCACATCCCTGATCCAATATAAAGGGAGTTTCCCTAGGGTGTGGTCTGCACCACCTTTTATCTTACAAGAGATAAAAGGAAAGGGAAGCAAGCAGAGTATGGGGGACCTCATACCACCAAGAAAGAAGCACTGGAAGCAGAGAACATCCTTTGGACCCGGGGTTCCTGCGCAGAGAAGCTCCTAGTCCAGGGGAAGATTGATGAGAAGGACCTTCCTCCAGAGCTGACAGAGAGAGCCTTCCCCTGGAGCTGATGCCCTGAATTTGAACTTCTAGCCTACTAGACTGTGAGAAAATAAATTTCTCTTGTTAAACCATCCACTTGTGGCATTTCTGTTATAGCAGCAATGATGACTACGACAGATATCCAGATGAAGAAGTACCAGTGAAAACTGGAAATCGCCTATATGGATCCTGGGAGACAGTTCTTGGCTGAAGATTTTGACCTGGAATCTTCAGCATATAATTGAAGCCTTCGGAATGGATGAGGTCATTGGCATTTTTGTCTGACTACTGCAGGAAGAAAATATACCATCTGCAAACACACAAAAGCACACCAGTATGAGTTGGTTAGCAGTTAGTGAGGAGAAGGGTTTTTGGTGAGTGAGGGGTGGAGGCCAGACAAAGATGGCTGAAGGGGATGATGTAGTGTCTTGTTTCTCATCTAGATGCCACAGACTTCACTTAGGCCCTGTGAGTAAGGGGGTAAAGGCCAGTCACTTGTGAAAACCATTCAAGACATACATTGTGAATTTCTGGATGCAAATAGTGCAGTTCTAGGGCCCAGGTAACCAAGTTGGGGTTACCTGGTTGGGGGAGACTTTCCCCCTGCTTTCTGTACCACACTGTCCCCCAAGGATTGGAAGCTTAGGAAAATACTGGCATTCTAGGCATAGGGAGCAATGGAGCTTGGCAAAGAAGTACTTCTCCAAGCAACTTTGTAGGCAGCAGATGAGGATGAGTGAGACCAGAGGAAGAAGGGAATGAGTGCCACATGGTACCCGCAGCTAACAGGCTTGTTTGTGTGAACTTTGAGACACCTTTTGGAAGAATCCCAGAAACCACTGGGGTGCAAACTAGGAGGAGGGAGCTAACCCCCTCCTATTTGAATGGGGCTATTGGAGCCCTGGTGGTGCAGTGGTTAAGAGCTCAGCTGCTAACCAAAAAGTCGGCAGTGCAAACCCACCAGCTGCTCCTTGGAAACCCTATGGGGCAGTTGTACTCTGTCCTATAGGGTCATTATGAGTCAGAAGCAACTTTACAGCAACGCATTTGGTTTATTAATCTATTCTTTGGTTTTTCGGATAACTCGACTCATTTTCTGTGTTTATTTCACTATCACGCATTCATTTTTAGTTATATGACATACTTGTGCATCTCAAACCATGCTATACCAACTCTTTTGTTTGCAAAACCCAGAGATTCACCTAGAAGAGGGCTCTGGGCATGAGAGGCTTCATCACTGGTTCTGCCATGACCTCATCACTGGGTGCACAATACACCTACTGTGGCATTGAGGATAATGCAACTCTACAGCCTGGGGAAGCAAATGGGATGGACTCCATAGGATGTCATATCTGCTGACCAAATACAGTGGGTGGCACAGCCTAGATGGGATGAAGACCTCAACTAGACTGACTCATCCAATGCGTCTGTTGTCTGGTGGACAGTGATGGGCACCATATTGTCTGGTGAACAGAACATAGTCTCCAAAGTAGATGGTGACAGATTACTGGCCTAGGCAAATAGGAAGTCACTGCATCTCAAGGGAGGGATTATCAGCAATGAGGAATTCAGAGGCATGAATACTGGCTGTAAGGGCTTTATGCTCTAGCTCTCATGGAGCACTGATTCCAGCAATGGGGAAAGAAATGGTGCAGAAGCTGGGAATCAGGCATGCCATACCCAAGGCACCCCAGCTTTCCTCCCAACATAAAGAAAAGGCCAACCACAAGCTATATTCTTGTTTCTGTCCCAGAATGCATGTAACTTTGGATATGTTGGCCTTTAATTTACTATAAATCTATAAATCTATAACTATAAAGAGGCAAAAGACCTCTTTAATGTTTTAAAAGCAAGGATGTCATTTTGATGACTAAAGTGCACCTGAGCCAAGCCATGCTGTTTTCAATTACCCTTATATGCATGTGAAAGTTGGATAGTGAAAAATGAAGACAGAAGAAGAACTGACACATTCAAATTGTGGTGCTAGTAAAGAATATTGAATAGTCGTACCATGGACCGCCAGAACAATGAACAAATCAGTCTTAGAAGAAATACTACTAGAATGCTTCTTAGAAGCAAGAAAGGTGAGACTTCATCTTGTTTACTTTGGACACGTCAATAGACCAATCGCTAGAAAAGGACATCATGTTTGGTAAAGTAGAGGGTCAGAGAAAACAAGAGAAACCCTCAATGAGATGGATTGACACAATGTCCACAACAATGGACTCAAACATACCAATGACCTTGAGGATGGCACAGGACCAGGCAATGTTTTGTTCTGTTATTCATAGGGTCTCTGTGAGTTGGAGCCAACTAAAGGCAACTAACAACAAGAACAACAACTTACCACAGGGAGCTAATAAGCCAATGGTAGGCTGTACATTATCAAATATAGAACAACAACAATAACAACCTCAATCTGTCAGTGAGCAGGGAATAGGCAACATAACAGACCCAGGGCTTTCCTCGCCAGCAAGTCAACCTTCACCTTCTATCCAATGTGATCCAAAAATGAAATTATTATAAAGACCCACCTAAAGGCCAGTTCTGTGAGCATCATGAACTTGGAATAGAACGATCATATTTCCAAAAGTAAAAAGGCAACTTGCAATGTCATTACTTTGGAAGAATCTTTAAACACAGAAATGTCCAATACAATAACGTGATATGTGGTATACAGCTCTCCTAAAGACTCTCATCCCACGTATTGAATAAATAAGCAACCACTGTGAGCTTGGTCAGTCATGGAACCCAGAAGCCTGTTAAGCTCATAAAGCATGGAAAATCTTGTATATTCTATAGCCATCTCCACATCTTGGAAAAAAGAGATAATTTTAGGTTCTCAAAAAAAATTTGTTTTAATTTTTTTATTGGTGTAGTTTAAATGAAGTTTACATTTCCAGTTAGTCTCCCATACAAAAATTTATACATGCATTCTTATGTGACCCTAATTGCTGTCTCCATACTGTGACAGCACATTCCTCGTTTCCACCTGATTCCCCATGTCCATTCAACCAGCTCCTAACCCTCTCTGCCTTCCCATCTCACCTCCGGACAGAAGCTGCCCATTTAGTCTCTTGTATCTACTTGAGCTAAGAGGCACACTCCTCATGAGTATCACTTTATGTCCCACAGTCCAGTCCAATCCCTGTCTGAAGAGTTGGCCTTGGAAATTGTTTTAATTCTAGGCTGATAGAGAATCCAGGGGCCATGTTTTCTGGGGTTTCTCCAGTCTCAGTCAGACCATTAAGTCTGGTCTTCTTACTAGAATTTGAGTTCTGCACCCCACCTTTCTCCTGCTCCATCTGGGACTCTCTGTTGTGTTCCCTGTCAGAGTGGTCATTGGTGGTAGCTGGGCACCATCTAGTTCTTCTGGTCTCAGGCTGATGAAGTCTCTGGTTTATGTGGCCCTTTCTGTCTCTGAGCTAATACTTTCCTTGTGTCTTTGATGTTCTTCATTCTCCTTTACTCCAGGTAGGTTGGGACCAATTGATGCATCTTAGATGGCCGCTTGCTAGCTTTTAAGACCCCAGATGCCACCCACCAAAGTGGGATGTAGAACATTTTCTTAATAAATTTTGTTATGTCTTGGCTGTAATCTTTATGGAATCAAATCCCCAGGCCTTTCTTCCATGGAGCCACTGGGTGGTTTCAAACCGCCAACCTTTACGTTAGCAACTGCACACAAACTGTGCCACCTGGGATCTCCCTGGGAGTTGTTGAGAGAAAAGGCTACATCTTGGGGATTTATTGGTATAAGGATGTTTAAAATTTTTTCCTGAGGGAATTGGGGAGTGAGGAGAGGGTGTGATGATAATAGAAACATTCTTTAAAAGAATTCTTGCTAGCCACCCTACTGTTCCCACTCTTTGTGTTTACTGAATAATGTGTTGAAATGTCACTTGGCTCCCTTGGGAGTCAGAAAAGTGATTAACTGGTAAATCATTAATTCCCATTTTCTGGATATTGTAGTTTTTGAACAATACCTCCTATCAGACAGTGTTTAGGACAATGCTCAAAGAAATGGCTGCTCGCAGTGAGCTGGAAGAGGATATTGACATCCCCATGACTGGGCATCTGGAGAGTGAAACCAGAAGGAAACTGGGGATTCTGTAAGTAGTGGAGAAGTTGTGCCGGTGGTCAGTAGGTTCAGCTGGCCACAGGCAGCAGCAGAGAAAATGTAAATTGAGTATCTAGGGAAAAAGAGCAAGGGCCAGGGCTGGGCAGGTCCCCTAAGTCAAGGAGCAGGGACAGGCCAGGCACAAGGGCTAAGGCCAGAGCCAGGGGTCAGATGAAAAGAATGATCCAGCTGCCAAACCATGAGCAAAACTCAAGAGCAAAGAAATCTACAAGCATGGGAGGCACCAAATAGGATCAGAGCCAGACAGTGGCAGAGGTTGAAAGTCCAGGACAGGAAAAGTCTTGAAGTTGTGTAGAATGAACTTGTACAGTAGTCTGGGGAGCAAGACTTAGACCCCTGGGCCTTTGAAAAGAGGAGGCAATGAGGGATCAAGGTCCTGGGCATCTACCCAAGAAGTTGCCCAGCTTCACCCTAGGCTAACCAATTGCCATTGAGTCAACTCCAACTCATGGTGACCTCATGTGTGTCAGAGTAGAACTGAGCTCCATAAAGTTTTCAGTGGCTGATCTTTCAGAAGTAGATGGCCGGGCCTTTCTCCCAAGGCACCTCTGAGTAGATTTGAACCTCCAACCTTTCATTTAGCAGCCGAGGGTGTTAACCATTTCACCACCAAGGGACTCCTCACCCTAGGCTAGCAGATAGTTTTTCATGCTCCTAGAGGAGTGAGATCCTAGCCTTGAGCTTCACTGACCTGGGGGTCATGGCAGGAGCCCCTATTTGGACTGGGAAATTATAAAGCTATTGCAGACCTGCTGAGGGCACCAGGTCTTTCTAACTGGCATGGCTCCAGGTCACAAAATGTCCCCAGACCCTTTTATGCCTCCAGTCTGTGGTGCAGCATATGCTCTTCTCATGGAAGCCTGGGTTTCCCCTTATCCACCAGTAAGAAAATGTGGAGAGCAAGGTGTATGCTTGGGCCTCCCTTGGATCTATCTATGACACAGTCTCCAGCAGTGACACCAGGGAACAGGCTGTGGGGACAGTGAGCCCTCCATAATCACCTCAGCAAGTTGAGGCTTTCTTTCACAAAAGGCAGGAATAGAGGTTGACTTTCGGCATCTTCTGGTTTGGACTCAGCAGAGTCCTGGGGCAAGAGATCCCTGAGGCTTCTCTAGGAGAAAAACCAGTTGCCATCGAGTCCACTTCATGATGACCCCATGTGTGTCAAAGTAGAACTGCACTCCATAGGGTTTTCAGTGGCTGACTAGAGTGCTAACCAAAAGGCACCTCTGGGTGGACTTAAACCTCCAGCCAGCAATGGGAAAAGGAATGATGCAGAGGCTGGGAATCAGGCGTGCCACACCCAAGGCACACAAGCTTTCCTCTAACCTTTCAGTTAGCAGCCAAGCACGTTAACTGTTGGTACCACCCAGGGAAAGGGGCTTAACTCTTGTCTACAGTTGACATTCTAGTTTCAGCCTGCAAGCCGCACCCCACTCCTTAGTCTTCATTCTTTCACAGGTGTTGGTAGGCTAGGTAACAACTTCAGATCCATTCAAAATGCTTGCAGGTAAAACATAGGTTTGGTACAAAAGGGGCAGGAAGATCTCATCTTCATTTCCCCTATTGCTTCTCAAGTACAAATAGTTAACCAGTGCTCTCTGCCAATGGAGTCCCTGGGTGGCACCGACAGTTTAAGTGCTTGACTATTAGCCAAACGGTTGGCAGCTCCAGCTCACCCAGAGGCACCTCAGAAGACAGGCTTGGCGATCTACTTCCATAAAGATTATAGGCAAGAAAACCCTACGGAGAAGTTCTACTCTGCACACATGGGCTCACCATGAGTTAGAATCAACTCCATGGCAACTAACAACAACAACAGCTCTCTGCCAGGTGAAATAGTACAGGCACTTTCCAGCAGAGATTATTCACTTCCTGGTGTGGTTCGGGGTTAAATTATAATGCCCTCTTCAGGGAATCTGAACTTAGAACTTAAAACTTGTCATGTCAAAAGCCTGATCTTTAGATCCAGTTAAGCCTGGGAAGCTCACTCTTTCCAGCACATTCCCTTTCAAAGGGGCTCTGATCTGAGAAGCAAGAAACAGCTGCCCCTGGAGACCACACTTATTTGGAAGTAAAACAAGCCAAGCCATTGAAATGCCAGCATGACTTTCTTTGTATATTGACATGAGAAGGAGCCAGGGGCTTGATCATTTTGAAAGGTTGTGCCTGTCTTCCTGAGGCTTTCATGATAAGTCATTTTGAGTGAGTTTATTTGAAAATTTCTTACTAAATGCAAAGGAGTTTCAGGTGGCCTGTCCAGTTCAAGGAGCCCTGACGGCACAGTGGTTAAGAGTTCGGCTGCTAATCAAAAGGTCAGCTGTTGGAATCCACCAGCCACTCCTTGGAAACCTATGGGGCGGTTGTACTCTGTCCTGTAGGGTCAGTATGAGTCTGAATCGACCCAATGGCAACGGGTTTTGGTTTTTGTCCAGTTCAAAGACAATGCTGTTTTTCTAAGCCATTTCCAAATGTAAGCCTTCCTGGGGTATGTACAAGATATATAAAAGCAAGCTGTACGAGCTTAACGCATACAGCCACACTTGCATTTGGAAACTCCTTGCCTTGTCTTAGCCTCCAAGATGACTCTCATTGACTTCATTTTGAAGGGTTTTGAGGTCAACCCATGTGCCAGGTGGAAGGCCACTTAGAGGCCAAGAGGGAAGCAGTAGGTCGTCCCTTTATTGCCTGAGCATTGGCTGGAAGAAAAGCTGAGTAGAAAGCAGAGCCAATGGCCCAACTTTCCCCCTATGTAACAGCAGGCTCTAGCACTCTCTACACTGTTTATCATGCCAAATGACTGGAATTTAGTCTCAGCTTTTAAAGATGATTCATATTCCTTTCAGGTTGAAGAAAAATTTTGGAAAATACAAGGAAACAATCCTGTGGATTATGAAGAAACGTGAAAGTAAGCACTGCCCTTCCCTTTCCCATCCTGTGACTGGCTCTCCTATCTGAGTCCCACTGCCTCTCCCACTCTGCCGTGTGCTGTAAGGAAGGCAAAAATGCTCGTTCATCTCCTTGAGTACCTACTGGGTGCTAGGCAGGCCCTAGCTGCCGGGGGTAAACTATTGAGCAAGACAGACACAATCTGGAACCTCAATCTGGACTCTCCCTCCCCCATCCCCTTCCTGAGAGCTCTCCTGTCCATCCACATCTCTCCACATCAATGGGCTTATGCTTTGGTGCTGGGGAGGGGAAGAGGATGGACAAGAAAGTAGGGAATTGCCTTTTGGATGATTAAGTGCTATTACAATGGAAAGAGGTGCTATAGAACTACATAGGAGGGCATCTAAGCCAGATTTGGGGGACTCCAGGAGGGCAATATTAATGCAAAGCTTGGGAAAGAAACAGCCCCTTTAACAGGAGATGAAAGGCATTTAGAGTCCACCTGTTAAGATCCGCCTATCATGGAGGGTGCCAGTTTTTTGGGTCTAATCATGGTAAGTTTGGATCAAGAGGCCAAGCTCTCTTAATTCAAAGACTCAAAACCACAATATGGAATATCTTTCTGATTACTAGATACAATTAATGTAGAATGGCAACAAGACCCATGGTAGACATAGCTGATCAGTCATGGCACTTTTTCTTGGTGAGTCAGGACACAGCTTCAGATTACCTCTCAAGGTGGTGCTCCAGTACCCAAGATCAATATATGACCTGAGCTCACTCTTGCAGAGTAACTGTGTGTGTTAGGTACCTTCACGTACACTATCTGATCCAAGTTAATCTCCATAACAATGTGAAGTAAAATAAAGAAATTAAGGCTCAGAGAGGCTAAGTGCCTTGCTTAAGATGACTCAGCCATTAAATGGAAAAGCCACATTCATGCCCAAGACCTCTTAAGCTAAACTCAGTGCTTGTTCCCTTGACATGTTCAATGAACAACAAAGGCCAGTGTGTCTGGAAAGGAAAAAGTAGAGACCTATACCTAGGTCCTATGTCCTCACTGGGGCTAAGGCACAGGGAGAAAGAGGAATCACCCGCTTCACTTTCTGTACTGGTAAGGGCCCTGCCTCCCCACCAAGACCCACCCAATGGAGTATTCCCAAAACAAAAAAAGAAGGGTTCAGATGCTCAGTATTCAAAAAACACAACAACAAATATCTATTACACATATAATGTAGCACTTGTCCACTGCTTACTTTTCTGTACCTCTTGGCCTTTAGACGTCTGTGTTTTATTCCTTGGCACTTTAGCAAAGCATGCAGTAAGTGCTCAATAAGTATTTCTTGAGTGGATGGATGGATGCATGCATGTTCACATACATGATTTTTTGCTCCTTTTTTTTGGACTCCTTACTCTCCGAGGCCAAGGTAAGACTTACAGTTAGAGAATGAAATTTGATATAATACAAATGGCCAGATTCCCCTAGTGCCCCACTCATACCCCTGCCCACTCCCTGCTTCTCTGGACAACTGAAGCCTAGAAGGTTTGAGTTTTCTATACAGAAAAGGAACATTTCTAATTGACAAGAAATATCATTCCATGTTCCTGCTGTGGCCAGTCCCAAAGAAATCTCCCAGACTCCTTTGAGATGATAACTCATTTACTTCCAGTATCTAGCCCAGTATTTCATACTCCAGGCACACAGCCCCATGTCTCTGTGCACTTCAATTTCCAAGCAAAAACTGGCTTCATGGGTGTATGACCTGTGCAGTAACACAAGGCTACACACTTAGAAGGTCCTTGGTTTAATGCTCTGCTGTGGTTGCTTTGAAATTCTTAATAATTTTCTAACAAGGGCCCTACATTTTTGCTTTGCACTAGGTTCGGTAAAGTATGTAGTCATTCCCATTCAGAACTATCTGGACTGGTAAAAAGAAGCAGGACAACATTGCACAGTTGTATCATGAACCATCAAAATGCAAAGCTCTTTGTGAGAAGGGCACTGATACATTGACTTTCTACTAAGTGTCTGGCACTACGCATGCATTATTTCAGTTACCCCATAGGTAACTGTAGGCAACATTATCCCATTTTAAGGAAACCAAGACTCAGAAAGGCAGCCTAAAGCCTCACTTAATAAGGACAAAACCAGAATGTCCATGATTTCATCTTTCTGACAGGTAAAATAAAAATTGGAAAAAAATGAACACATAAATGTCCTCTTTTATCATTATAATTACAGAAATGCTTTCTATTAATTTCTAATTGATACCTCAGAAACAGTAGCTTGGCTCACTTTAGCTTTTTGTTTATCCCTTTGATAAATCCGTATTGTTCTGTAAATAAACACTGGAGAAGGTGCTCCTTAATGTGAGGCTGTGACCTGTTTCCAAACGCCCTACTGTGGTCTACAAGAACCTTGGTGAGCTAGTCCCTGTCTACCTCTCCCTCCTCATTATCCTGAGGAAGAGCTTCAGTCAGTGGCCTCTTTAGTGCCTCAGCTGTACCATGTTCCTTGACTCTCCCTCCCCCACCCCACCCTTCCTGAGAGCTCTCCTGTCCGTCCATATCTCTCCACCCCATCAACATCACCTCAGACAATTTCATCTCTCCCCAGAATTCTAATTCCCGAGCCCCCATCTTCTCATCTCTAAGTCCTTTTTGCGCATTGTTTCCACCATAATCTTTTTAAAACTCTTCATTGGCCCTCCATTGCCTTCACAAAAGTGTCAACATTATTATGTGGCTTACAAGGTTCTCACTTTTTCCTCTTCAGACACATTGGTCCTTTTGTTGTTCATCAAATGGGCCAAGCATCTGCTGCCTCAGAGCCTTTGTTCTTGCTGCCCATCTGCCTAGAACACTCAGTGCTCAGATATGTCTGTGACTTGCTCTTACTTCATTCTAGTCTTTGCTTAAATGTCACCTTCTCAGAAATACTTTCCTTGGCTACTCTTTATAAGCGAGTGCACACACATGCACGCACACACGGTCTTAGTTTCCTAGGGCTTCCATAGCAGAAATACAAGTGGATGGCTTTAAGGAACAGAAATTTATTTTTTCACAGTTCAGGAGGCTAGAAGTTAGAATTCAGGGTGTGCCTCTAGGGGAGGTCCTTCCTTGTCTATCTCAGAGTCACCAGGAGCACTGGTTGTTCTTCTGCTCCTGCCAGCAATCGTTGGCACTCCTGGCCTTGCAGATTCATCCATCTGTCTCCATCATCTGTCTTCCTCTTCCCCCTTGTGTGTCTCTGTGTCTAATCTGTTCTTTTTATAACTCACCAATGATTAGGTTTAGGACCCACCCTACTCTGGTATGACCTCATTAGCATAACAAAAGAAAACTCTATTTCCAGACAGAGTCTTATTTATAGGTACAGGGTTTAGGATTTCAACACATATTTTGGAGGGACACAATTCACAATGCACACACACGCAAATGCACACACTTATATCACTTTCCTTTCTTCTTACCCTGCTTAATTTTTCTTCAGAACACTCATTACCATCTGACATATTATGTTTTTATCTATTTACTTGTTTAGCATCAATAAAACTGATACCACTATTAGCATCAGTTAGTAGTCTCCATGGAGCTCTGGTGGTGCAGTGGTTAAGACCTATGGCTGCTAATCAAAAGGTCAGTGGTTCGAATCCACCAGCCACTCCTTGGAAACCCTATGGGGCAGTTCTACTCTGTCCTATAGGGTCGCTATGAGTCGGAATCAACTTGATGGCAACAGATTTGGTTTTTTTGGTTTAGTAATCTCCACTACTAGAATGAACCTCAGGGACTATAGCATTTCTGATGCCCAGGGCAGTTCTTGGTAGACAGTTACTGAGTGAATAAATGAATGCTCTAGCCCTGCCTTCCTCCCCTGACTCATCTGTCACTACTAACCCTTCCCCTTCTAGACTTCAACCATGTAGTACTTATGCAAGGAATTCCCCATTGCATATTACAGCCTTAACTTCTTAAGCCTGGTTGAATTCCTTTCCAAACAGTTCTCAGGGTACCCGTGTTGAGGACAATGGTAAGCCCATCAGAGCTCTCCTAACTGGCCTGCACTAACCTGTTGGCTGAGTGAACCGGTGCTCTTCTTCCTCATGGAAAGCATCCTGGCTGATGCCACAGCTGGAAGCTTCTCCCCACTGCTCAGCCAGCTCTGCTCCACTGGCCGTGTTACCAAGAGTCACTGGCAGTACGATTGTTCCTTGGTTGTCCTTGCTAGTTTAGTTCCAAAATTCAATTGTTACAAAAATGAATATGAAAAAAAATTGTTGTTGCTATGAAAACTAAATTGGATGCTTCAGAAAGAATCGATAAGGAAATAGCTTTTTTTTTTAAATAATTGCTTTGAATTAGGTGTGAACCAAATATACATAAGAGACTGGGTGATGTATAGAAATAAAAAAAATGAAAATCTATGATTCTGCACTTAGACTATTTAGAAGCTACCAAAACTGAAAATTATTGATAATAAATTATGGGTGGATTTAGGCAAAATGGTCCCAGAGCCCCATCATCAGACCCACACTCAATGAAAAGACCTTGCCTTACATTTTAAAATGACACATTGACATACATTTGTTTTTTTTAAGTTAAGATGACATGTTTATGGTAAGATGACTCTTTTAATGACTCCCCACTTTAGCCTACTTTTTTAGCCTACTTTTTTGATTAACAGAATTACCAGTCCCACTTTGCATCGTTCAGAGCCCCACTCATTACACTGTGTATCAGTTTCCTACGGCTGCTGTAACAAAGTACCACAAACGAGGTGACTATAAGAACAGAAATTCATTGTCCCACAGTTCTGGAGACTAGACATCTGAAATCAGTGTGTTAGTCATATTGCTTCCTTCGGAAGGCTCTGAGGGAGAATCTATTCCATGCCTCTCTCCTACCTTCTGAAGGCAGCTGGCGATCCTTAGCATTCCTTGCCTTGTATATACATCACTCCAATCTCTTCCTCTGTCTTTATGTGGCCACCTTCCCTCTGTGTCTCTCTCTGTCTCCTTTACTCTTTTATAAGGACACCAATCATATTGGATTAGGACCCGCCCTAGTCCAGTATGACCTCGTGTTAACCGATAGCATCTCCAAAAATACTATTTTTGAACAGGGTCACATTCGCAGGTACAAGGGTTAGCACATCAACATATCTTTTGGGGGGACACAGTTTAATCCACAGCACACTGTCAATTGCTGGTGTATCACCCTCTCACACCTTCACTGCCAGCCTGGGTCTTCTTAACCATTGTATTCCCAGCATCTAACACTGGGCTGGCACACATTAGCCCTCGATAAAGATCTGCTTTTCAACCCCTAAGATTCTGGATTCAAAGGCCCTGCTCTTTCTCCCACTCCTGGCAGCCTTCCTTATTTAAGAGAGAATGGCTGACCTCTCAACCCTTCAAGCTCCTTTTGGCACCTTGAGAGAGATGGATCTAAGTTTCCACCGAAGTCTGACTCAAGCCAATCATTGCAGAGTTGGGTACCTTCACATTTCGCTTATTGGACCAGAAATCGCCAGAAATCGAGGAGCCAGAAGAAGCACAAATAAAAAAACCTCGTCATATTGTTCGTCGTAAGAAGAAAGGAGAACTAGATACAGAATGGATGATGAAGAAGACAAAGGTAAGCGTGGTTGTGGGTCGGTGTTTTGACTTTGCACAGGTTTTTTCTTTTAGCTCAGGTGAGACACACACTATCAGGAAGCATCAAGTCCAATACACAACTTGAACACAAACAAGAAAAACGTCTCCAATATACAGAGGTGTATATACATATATATATATGTATATAGAGAGGGTCTGGGTTATCGGCAGAGTGATTTTTACTAGGATTTATTGAGACTTCTGCCTACAAGGCTCTGTATTTGGCAAATGAATCAGGATAGAGTTGAAAGAAAGGAAATATATCAATAAAAACATATTCCTTGCCCTAAATAAAATCCATATAAAAAATGGATCACATGAAATGGTACAGCCACTAAGGAAAACAGTTTAGTGGTTCCTCAATAAGCTGAACATAAAACTACCATATGACCCAGCAATCCCAATCCTAGCTATACAGCCAGAAGAAATGATGGCAGGAACGTAAACAGAAACCCTACACCAATGTTCATTGCAGCACTTTTCATAGTAGCCAAAAGGTGGAAACAACTGAAATGTCCATCAATAGCTGAATGTATAAAGTAAATGTGGTATATGCACGTCTTAGTCATCTAGTGCTGCTACAACAGAAATACCACAAGTGGATGGCTTTAACAAAGAGAAATTTATTTCCTCACAGTTAAAGTAGGCTAAAAGTCCCAATTTAGGGCGTCAGCTCCAGGGGAAGCCTTTTTCTGTCTGTCGGCCTTCTTCTCTTCAGTGCTCCCCGGGACTAGGAGCTTCTCTGTGCAGGGACCCCGGTCCAAAGGACACGCTCTGCTCCTGGCACTGCTTTCTTGATGGTATGAGGTCCCCCTGTCTCACTGCTCACTTCTGTCTTTTATATCTCAAGAGATTGCCTCAGGACACAATCCGGTCTTGTAGATCCAGTCCTGCCTTACTAACCCAACTGCCACCCATCCTCCCTCATTAACATCATAGAGGCAGGTTTACAACATACAGGAAAATCACACAGTACCAGGAATCATGGCCTAGCCAAATTGATACACACATTTTTGGGGGGACATAATTCAAACCATCACAGCATACAATGGAATATTACACCACCACAAAGAGAAATGAAGTTTTGATGTATGCCACAACACGGATGAACCTTGGAAACATTATGCTGAGCAAAATAAGTCAGTTGCAACACGACAAATACTGTATGATCTCACTTATATGAAATAAGCAAATATATAGAAAAGATTATTAATGGTTACCAGGGGTGTGAGGGAGAAGGAAAGGGGAGATTTTGTTTGCGGGGTATAGAATTTATGTTAACAGTGGTGGAATATTTCGGGAAAGTATGATGGTTAAGATTGTGTGTCAGCTTGGCTGGGCCATGGTTCTCAGTATTTTGGCAATCATATAATGTTGTGATCACTTCCCGGTTGAGATCTGATATGTGATCACCCCCATGATGGAATCTGCTCTGAGTAGCCAATCAGTTGAAAAGGAGTTTCCTTGGGCATGTGGACTGCATTGAATATGGGCAGACGTTCTGGCAAGGTTCTGGCCTTTTTGCTCATGCTGGATCCTACAGCTGGCTCCTGTTCGTCTGACCTCCAGTTCTTGGGACTTGAGCTAGCAGCTTACCTGCGGTCTTGCCTGCCGATCTTGGGATTCATCAATCTTCACAGCCTGTGAGCAGGTTCCCTGCTCTCTGACCTGCCGATCACACAGCCAGCCCCTGCGGCTATGTGAATCAGGAGAAGCCTCTATCCTGACCCATGGACTTGGGACATTCCAGCCTCCACAACCATGTGAGCCATTTCCTTGACATAAATCTCTCTCTCTATGTATATATATTTATACAATTTACTGGTTTTGCTTCTCTAGAGAACCCAGCCTAAGACAGAAAGGATAACTATAGTGATGGCACAACATGAAAAATGTAATCAAAGCCATTGAATTGTAAATGTAGAAGTCATTGTATGTTTTGGTGTGTATGTTTTCATTACAATAAAAAAAAAATGAATCACATGGTATATTTTAAAAGACTAATACTACAAAGTCATAAGTGAAAAACTGCTTGCCATCAAGTTGATTCCAATTCATGGTGACTTCATGCATGTGAGAGTAGAACTGTGCTCCACAGGATTTTCAATGACAAATTTTTCTGAAGTAGATCACCAAGCCTTTCTTCCATGACACCTCTGGGCGGGGCTCGAACCTCCAACCTTTTGGTTAGCAACTAAGCATGTTAACCATTTGTACCACGCAGGGACTTCTCATAAATGAAAACTAGTATCATAATGTTAGAGCCATTCAGAGTGAGCTAAAAATCAAGTCTGAAGCTGAAAGGAAGCTTAAGAAAAAAAGAAAAGTTGAAATGGGATATAGAAAGACATGACACACTTAACTTTATTTATGCAATCAATAAATATTTATTAATCACCTTCTATGCCCCAGGCACTATTCTAGGGATTGGAAAGACAGAGGTGAACCAAACAAAGAGCCCATGCTCTCAATGACAGACAGCCAATATGCCAAAATAATATTCAGTGCTATGGAGTTATTGGTGGCATGAGGAAAAAGCAGCATAAGGGGCTGTAGAGCTGAATACCTAGAAGTCAATCTATGAAGACCTATTGGTCAAGCAACATTTGAGCCAAGATTTGCATGAAATGAGAGAGTGAGTCACGTAGATCCCTGAGGGAAAGGCATTCTAGGCAGAGCAAACAAGTGCAAAGGCCCTGAGGCTGCAAGGACGTTTGTGAACAAGGCAGAGAGGCATAAGAAAGGAGTTTGTGTGGCCAGGTCAGGTAGTGCATTGTGGGTCATAGTAAGACCTTGAATTTTACCCTTAGGATGACATGAAGCCATTGGAGGGTTGAGAGCCAGAGAGAAACATCATCAGACTCATGTTCTAGAAGAATCTTTCTGGCTGCTGTGTGGAGAATAGACTCTAAAAGGGAAAGAATGAAAGCAGGAAATTCAGTTAGGAGCCATGGCAGCAATTCAGGCAAGATATTATGGGCATCTCTATTAGAGTGGTGGCAGTAGAAGTGGTGTGAAGTGGTCTGATTTGGGATATTTTTTGAAGGAAGAAACAAACAAGAGGACTTCCTGTTGAACTGGATGTTGGGAGTGAGAGAAAGAGAAGACTAAAGAAGGAATCTAAGAATTTTGGCCTGAAGAACTGAGTAAATGCGGTTACCACTTACTAAATTGGAGAAGACAAGGAGACTAATGAGAACCACTAATTTAGTTATGTGACACTGTACAGGTAATTAAGCACTTCTACACATACTGTCCACCATCTGTCTGTCAGTTTGTCATACTTTGGTGGCTTGTGTGTTGCTGTGATACTGGAAGCTATGCCACTGATATTTCAAATACCAGCAGGTTCACCCATGGTAGACAGGTTTCAGCAGAGCTTCCAGACTAAGACAGACTAGGGAAAAAGGCCTGGTGATCCACTTCTGAAAATTAACCAATGAAAATTTTATGGATCACAACAGAACATTGTTCAATGTAGAGCTAGAAGATGAGCATCATGAAGATGAAGATGGTGCAGGAATGGGCAGCATCTCATTCTGTTCTTCATGAGGTCGCCATGAATTGGAGCTGACTCAATGGCAACAACAACAACACATATAATGTAACATTTGCGACAACCATGTGGGGTAAATGTGGTATTACTATCCTCACTTTACAAGGTGTTGAAGAAAATGAGACCCAGAAAATTTTAAATGACTGTCTCAAGGACACAGAGCCTATAATAGTCAGGGCAATGCTCATTAGCTGCTGAAACAAACAATCCCCAAGGCTAAGTAGTTTAATAAACAGAATTGTATTTCTTGCTCGTGTCACATCTGATTTGAGCCTTGTAGGTCTCTAGGATGGCTCTGCTCCAAGCTGAGGAGTCTCAGAGATCTGGGCTCTTTCCTCACGAGTCTCCATCGGTCTTCACCATCTTTGAGTTCTTCGTGTCCAGTTGCATGGGCAGGAAGTGGGGCCAGGGGCCAGGTCTAAAAGCCATTGACTAGAACGAGTCACATGGTCCTACCTCAGTGCAAGGGGGCTGGGAAGTATCCCCATCCTGTGTTCCCAGAGGAAAATAAAAACTGTCTGGACTAAGACGAAAAGCAAATCAGTCATCGTAAAGTGATGACGGTGGTCTCACTGGTGGCAAAAGTGGAAGAGAACAGGAAATATACACTGTTAACAAAGCATGGACCATTCAAACTTTCAGGGAAGAAATGAGAAGTTCAGTGTGTCTTCATCTCTCAGATCTGCATGTAAAAGGGAAGTCAGTGGGACCATTCAGAACTGGTATGGGAAGAGGAATTGAGGGAGAGGCATCTGCAGGTTGTAACAGACAATGGAAAGGGTGTTGGAAGCTCTCGTATAGGGCCTTCAGCTTTCTCATCTCCCTGGCCTCACCTCCAACAGATTAAAGAAACCTTACTTGAGTTCCTTCTCCAATTAAGCTAGCCAGCTCCATGCTCTTCCCATACACCAAACCCGGTCCTGCCTCGAAGTCTTTGCTGTTGCAGCATCTTCCCCTAGCCAGTGTCTTGCCTGCAGCCTAGAGGAAGGCCCTCACCAAGATCTCTAAGCAGAGGGCCTCTTGCTAACCTACCACTCGTGCCAGCTGCACAAATGGCCTGAGAAGTCTGGCAGAGAGTGGGACATGTGGGGATGTTTTTAACAAACTAGCAATAAATTCCAAGTAGTTTAAGTCAAGTAAAACTGTTTATAAATATGTGCTGGTGCTCAGACAGAATCCACCCAGTCCAGGACCCAGCAGCTCCCCTGCAGCCAGAGAGAGATCAGAGGCAGCAGCTTTCCTTGGCTGCCTAAACTAGTAGACGGTAATCATCGAGTCGGTTCCAACTCATGGCGACCCCATGTGTATGGAGAGTGGAACTGTGCTCCATAGGGTTTTCAAGACTGTGACCTTTTGGAAGTGGATCACCAGGCCTTTCTTCTGAGACTACCTTTCAGTTAGTATTCAAGCACTTAACCATTTGCACCACCAGGGATTCCTTCTGGCCTCCTAGAGGTATTGTTTTCTCTCTGGCAGAACTGAAGGAAGGCCAGAGACGTGGTCTCTTCTCTCTTAGCTTTCAGCTGTTAGCTTCATACTCTGTCCCCAAAGCACACGGTGATGACTTCTATGCTTTTAGACATGTCATTCATGTATGTTTCCCAGTGAGAGAAAATGTGCTGGTGCCACCTCTGGAGCAGAGATTTTGCTTTGCCCATGGGGTTCTTATCATTAGGAGAATGTCATTACATGACAAGTGAATTTGACAAGAAGAAAGTATCTCAAAAATTCTGGCTTTGGGGTGGCTTGGTGGGGGGATCTAAAATGCAATCTTTGTCCCATAAGAAATGCCTACAAGGCCATCGGGAAGAGCCCACCCACGGGTGTCCTGATAAACCACTATTTTAGGTTAAAGAAGAGCTGTGATTTGTAGATTAAATGTAAGAGGAGGACAGAGGCTTGTGATCAGAGGCCCACGGTTAAGACTGCAGGCGTAGGGGTCACATTGTCTGAGTCCAGCTCTGCCTCTCACTGGATAACTTTGTATAAGTGACTTAGCCTCTCTTAAGGTGGGATAAGGTTTTTCCACTGAAAGTTTCAATGATTTCACTCTACTTGGATCAACAATCAATGTCCTTGGAAGCAGCAGTCAAGAAATTAAACAACGTATTGCACTGGGAAAATCTGCTGTAAAAGACCTCTTTTAAAAAGTTCTAAAATGCAAATATATCACTTTGATGACTAAAATGTGCCTGACCCAGGTCTTTTTGCTCGCCTGATAAGCATGCAAAAGTTGGATACTGAAAAAGGAAGACAGAAGGAGAATTGATGCATTCAAACTACAGTGTTGGCGAAGAATAGTGAATATACTGTAGATTGGCAGAAGAACAAACATCCAGTCTTAGAAGAAATACAACCAGAATGCTCCTTAGAAACAAGGATGATGAGACTTCGGCTAGCTTACTTTGGACACGTATCAGGAAAGACCAATCCCTAGAGATGGACATTATGGTTGGTAAAGTAGAGGGTCAGCAAACCCTCAATGAGATGGATTGACACAATGGCGGCAACAGTGGACTCAAGCATACCAACAATCATGAAGATGGCGCAGGACCGGGCAACATTTCATTCTGTTTTACATAAGGTCACCATGAGTTGGAGCCAACTCATGGCAACTCACAACAGCAACAAATGGGGATAAGAAAAGTACCTACTTTAAAGGTTCATTGTGTTGTGAGAACCAAAGTGTTCATCACAGCACTGGGTGGAGGGAAAGAGCTGGCTGCGTGTTGGCCAGTACACTAACATCACCTGATGTAGCAGTTTTCATTCTGATGCCCAGGTTCCTGGGCATTTAAAGGCAGTGCCCTGGGGGCCCCCACAAGCAGCAGCTTCTCAAACAGAGCTGTATCTCTTTGTTTGATCTTTGTGGATGTTGGCATTCTGCTGTAAGCTTTCCTTATTCAACTGTTAAATATAATAGTTTGAAAACCACTGATCTAAATTCCAGTTGGAGTCATATGGGATACTAGATAAACTGCAAAAGCCTTCCTGTTACAAACACCTGGAAAACTTAGATAAAATTTAAGAAGCATCCTTGTAAATTCAGAGTGGAGTGTGGAAGAAAGTAAGGGGCATAACCAATGCTGGAAATAAAGAGAAAACTCAAAACCAGAACGGTGTGTCCTGGTGGCTGTGTGTGCTGGGGGAGGTGGGTGGGCAAGAGAAGAACGAAGTGTCTTGATAATCTAGGGGCTTGGGTTTGTTTTGGTTTTTTGCAACCGTCACCACTGTCTATTTCCAAAACTTTGTCAGCATCCCAAACGGAAACTCAATATCCATTAAGCAACAACTCTATTTTGGGGCTTGGGTTTTAACACTAATATGGGGACAGGAAACAACTGGAACATATTCATCCATTTCAAATGCACATGAAGCATTTATAATAATTGATCCCATACTAGGCCACAAAACCAATCTCAGCAGACATTGAACAGTCGATCTCATGAAGACTATGTCTCTTCCTCTAATGTAATTTAATTAGTAATTATAATCATACAACCAAAAGTACTTCATACTTTTTGCAAATTTAAAAACACACTTCTAAATAACTAGTGTGTCAAAGAAGAAGTCATACTGGAAATTTGAAAATATTTAAAAGTGAATGAAGATGAAAGATAACTATCCACACTCACTGGAAACAGCTAAGAGTATTTTGAGGGAAAATGTACAGCTTTAAACACTTATTCTAAAGAAGGAGGAGGAGGAGAAGAAAAAGCAGAAGCAGCAGCCTTGGCAGCCACCGCCACCATATGAAGAGGAAAAACGAGAAACAGTGAGCTCAGCATTCCACTTAAGGAATTAGAAAGATAACAGAAATAACATAGAAACCCCACAGAAAGCAGGACATCAACGAGGACGATAAAAGCAGACACTGATACAGTAGAAAACACGGAAATAACAGAATCAACAAACCAAAGGCTGGTTCTTTTAAAAGACTAACTGGGCAAACCTTTTGGCAAGATTGATAAAAAAGATTCAAAAAAAGAGCAGAAGAGAGAGTATGAGTAATGGAAAGAATGAAAACAAGGGCATCGCTACAGATACTGTGCCGATGTTTTAAAAACGTTATATGAATATTATGACAATAAATTTGAAAATTTACATAAAATGATCAGTTTCCTAAAAATAAAATGCAATTCACTCAAACTGATCCAAGAAGAAATAAAAAACCTGACTATACCAATAACCATTAGAGTGATTGAAATACTAGTTTAAAATCTACACCACACACACACACACACACAGTGTTCCAGTTCCACCTTCTGGCTATCTAGAAAAGAATACTGAGGCCCTGAGAGGTTTCCTGTCCAGAGCTCCCAACAAATTCGGGGTGGTGATAGGCAGGGCTACCAGTGGGCATTCGGAGAGCAAGCAGAGGAATTACAAAGCACTCCAGCAACAATGCTATACTCTGCACTGGAACAATCAGCACCCTCCCACTTTTCATGGGCTTGTCTTTTCTTCCCAGGTGCATCAAGGTGATGGAAAAGTAATTCTCTACCCCAGTGGGACTCTCTTCCAAGTGCTCTTTCCTGATGGAACAGGCCAGATACAGTATCCACTGGAGCAGGATGCTGTGATTGGGGCTGGGCCTGGTATGCTTGCTGAGGACTGGTGTCCTCTGCAAGGTTCTGCCTTTTCGAACAGGGGATCCCAATGGACCACTTGTGCCTTAACCACCTCCTAGTTATCCTTCAGGAAACCTGGCTATGCTCATCCTCACCACCAATGCTAAACATTTCACATACATCATTCTGGAAGACAGTAAACAAACATGGATACGGGCCCTTATCAACAACTCTGGCCATGCCACCTTCTATGATGAAAACAGAGATATCTGGTAAGTAAGCTTGGGCTACCAAAAGCCAAACCAGTTGCCACTGAGTTGATTCAAACTCATGGAAAACCCATATATGTCAGAGTAAAACTGCTCCATCAGGTTTTCAATGTCTGATTTTTCAGAAGTAGATTGCCAGGCCTTTCTTCCAAGGAACATCCAGGTGGACTTCAACCACCAACCTTTTGCTTAACAGCCAAATGCATTAATCATTTACACCACCCAGGGACTCCTAAGCTTGGGCCATGTGTCCCAAACACTTTCTGCTGGTAGAGGGGCAGAATGGTTGAAGTTTGATTCCCAGTCTGCTCTGCCTTCCTCCCTCACTAGTTAAGTCAGTCTCTCTCTATCACCTAATTTATTCATCCAACTAACACACATTAGAAATTGGGAGGTGGATGTAATTATGGACTACTGGTAGGACAGGTCCCTGCCCTTAAAGAAGTCACACTGTCCTTGTGGGCCATTGCTTTTCATGAATAAGGTAAGAATCATAGCCTCATAACAACCCCGTTCTATTGGCTTCATCTCTTAATCACCTCTCGTGAGAACTGCCTTAGAAAGAACGCATCCCTCCAATTCTGGGGGCCTCGGAGAAGAGGACTTGGCAAAGGCTTTGGAGACACCTGTATTGTGTACAGATTTCACGGTCACCAATACAGGAGTCAAAAATGCAACTTCGAAAGAGTTCATTATAAATGACCTTAGTTCTTAACTTCCCATTTCTCATGGTGGTGGAAAAATTCAGCTTACCAATTCATCATAACCCAGTCACTTCAAGATTTTTCTCCATCTCTTTTGGGTAAGTTCTCTGTCATTTCAGAATTTCCCCCTCCCTTCAACAACTGGAAACCCTGGTGGCGTAGTGGTCAAGTGCTGTGGCTGCTAACCAAAAGGTAAGCAGTTCAAATCTACCAGGCACTCCTTGGAAACTCCATGGGGCATCTACTCTGTCCTATAGGGTGGCTATGAGTCGGAATTGACTCAACGGCAATGGGTTTGGTTTGTTTTTTTTTCTTCAACAACTAACTGAAGAGTTGAAAGTTCGAACCCACCCAGAGGCACTTCAGGTCACAGCCTAGAAAATCCTGCAGAGCTCAGTTCTACTCTGCAAAAACACGGGGTCACCAGGAGTCAGAATCCACTCAACGGCAACTGGTTTGGTTTGGTTTTTCTTTATAAGTGATCATGGAGTGGGAAATGCATATTATCTTGGATCAACTTTATACTTTCTTCTTAATAGTCAAAGATAAATGTTTCTTTTTTAATTCCAAAAAATATGTATATATTTTTTTCACTCTCCAAACCTCAGATTTTAAGACTATTTTCTCTGCTATGAGTTTTTTTTTAAACACTATGTCCCAACTGACATCTTTGTTCGGGGGCAGGCGAGTGGTAAGGGGGTAGAGAGTGGGGGAGTATCTGCTCTCCCTGGGGGGCTGTTTGTATAGAAAATCCTTTGTGAGTGGTGGAGGAAGGGTACCAGGTACAAGAAGCACAACAGAAATAAGGGCAGGAAACTCAGTTAATTTTCTCAAATATTATCTAGCTATGTACAGTAGAGCCTCTTTTCCGTGTTGTTGTTGTTGAGTCGGTTCTGACTCATAGCGACCCTTTGTACAACAGAACGAAACACTGCCCAGTCCTGCACCATCCTCACAATTGTTGTTATGCTTGAGCCCACTGTTGCAGCCACTGTGTCAATCCATCTGGTTGAGGGTCTTCCTCTTTTTCAATGACCGTCTACCAAGCATAATGTCCTTCTCCAGGGACTGGTCCCTCCTGATAACATGTCCAAAGTACATGGGACAGAGTCTCACCATCCTTGCTTCTAAGGAACATTCTGGCTGTACTTCTTTCAAGACAGATTTGTTCGTTCTTTTGGCAGTCCATGGTATAGTCAACATTCGTCGCCAACACCGTAATTCAAAGGTGTCAATTCTTCTACTCTCTTCCTTATTCATTGTCCAGCTTTCACATGCATATGAAGCAAAAAACTCCATGGCTGACATCTAGGTCAATGGGCATAACAAAGTTTATTAAGAAAATGTTCTGCATCCTGCTTTGGTGAGTGGCGTCTGGGCTCTTAAAAGCTAGCGAGCAGCCATCTAAGATGCATCAATTTACTCACCTGGAGTAAAGGAGAATGAAGAACACCAAAGACACAAGGAAAGTATTAGCCCTGGAGAGAGAAAGGGCCACATAAACCAGAGACTGCATCAGCCTGAGACAAGAAGAACTAGATGGTGCCCAGCTACCACCAATGACCACCCTGACAGGGAACACAACAGACAGTCCCTGGTGGAGCATGAGAAAAGTGGGGTGCAGAATTCAAATTCTAGTAAAAAGACCAGACTTAATAGTCTGACTGAGACGGGAGGATCCCCGGAAAGTATGGCCCCTGGGCTCTCTGTTAGCCCAAAACTAAAACCATTCCCGAGACCAACTCTTCAGACAAAGATTAGACTGGACTATGGGACATAAAAGGATACTCACGAAGAGTGTGCTTCTTAGCTCAAGTAGATACATGAAACTAAATCGGCAGCTCCTGGCCGGAGGTGAGATGAGAAGGCAGAGAGGGTCAGGAGCTGGTTGAATGGTCACGGGAAATCAGGAGTGGAAAGGAGGAGTGTGCTGTCACAGCATAGGGAGAGAAGTTAGGGCCACATAACAATCCGTGTATAAATGTTTGTACGAGAGACTAACTTGAATTGTAAACTTTCACTTAAGGTACAATTAAAAAAAAAAACAAAAAACTCCATGGCTTGGGTCAGGCACACCTTAGTCTTCAAGGTGACATCTTTGCTTTTTAACACTTTAAAGAGGTCTTTTGCCCAGTGCAATATGTCATTTCATTTCTTGACTACTTCTTCCAGGGGTGTTGATTGTGGATCCAAGTAAAATGAAATCATTGACAACTTCAAACTTTTCTCCGTTTATCATGATGTTGCTTATTGGTCCAGTTGTGAGGATTTTTGTTTTCTTTAGGTTGAGGTGTAATCCACACTGAAGGCTGCAGTCTTTGATCTTCATCAGTAAGGGCTTCAAGTCCTCTTCACTTTCAGCGAGCAAGGTTGTGTCATCTGCATATAGCGGGTTGTTAATGAGTCTTCCTCCAATCCTGATGCCGCATTCTTCCTCCTGTAGTCCAGCTTCTCGGATTATTCTCTTCTCCGTAATGATGGTGAATTTTAGAGCCAGAGAGTCCTTTGAGAATCTCTTCCAAGGGAGTAGGAACCACTCTCATTTTACTGATGAGATCCAGAGAGGACTCACTTGCCCTGAGGCACACATGTAAGAAGTTTTGTGACATTTTGATTCCACCTTAAAAAACCATTTTTAAAAAATTATCAAATAAGGTATACAAGTGACACCCTCATCTTACCTCTGAATCTCCATCCACCAATGCTGAAGGAGAAGGATGGTTCTCAGAGCTGGGATGCAGGCTGACTCCCATTCTGTGAGTCTGGGAAGGGGCCTGGGGATCTTCACTCCTTCAAAGCTCCCCAGTGACTCCATGGGTCAGCTAGGTGTGGGAGCCCAGGCAGCGTATCTTCCTCTGGACCTTTAAGCCTGCGGAGAATGACAGGTGCCCTAAAGCTGGCAGCAACTGCCCACCCAGCCCTTGTCTCCCAGGGCTGTGTCTTCACTCGAGGTTAAGACAGAGGACCCTGAGGGAAGTCACCCTGTCCCCTCCTTAAAATTGAAAGGGAGGCAGCCCTCACCCTTCCCCCAGTGGAGGAGCGGATGGTTGTTTGTGCGGACACCGCAAACCGCAAACCCTCGCTGGGACTCTGGAAAAGCCTCGATTTTAAGAGCAAACGGGCCCAGGTTTCTGGGGGGACTGCAGCCTAGCGGCGGTTTACGGTTCTCATCCCCAGAACAGCCTTGCTTCAGTTCAGCGTCAGGAACTCATCATTTCCCACTTCCCATCTCTTTCATTCTGGAGCCCTGGGGGCGCAGTGGTTAAGAGCTCAGCTGCTAACCGAAAGGTCGGCAGCTCGAATCCACCAGCCTCTCCTTGGAAACACTATAGGGCGGTTCCACTCTGGTCAGAGTTGACTCAGTGGCAACAGGCCTGGCTATGGAATCTGTTTCGTTGGGACCTGCTGCCCTTTTGACCTTGGAAGTTTTTCCAAAACCCTGCTAACCACTTCACGACGCATGAAGTTCGGCTAAATAGTGGCGGCTATCCCGTCTGACCCTGAGTTCCTCCGCAGGTGGGAGGTTAGAATCCCGGGCCGTGCCGGTATTTAAACCTAATTGTTTGGGCTGAGGCGGGGCGAGGCGGGGCGAGGAGGGGCGAGGCGGGGCTCCCGGGCCTTCCCGGTATTTAAACCTAATTGTTTGAGCTGAGGCGGGGCTCACAAATCACAGCAAATGGCCCCTGCAGCCTCCCTTCCATTGGCCAGACCTAAGACATGCACAAGGACCCGCAAGTGCCCACACCCTGTCTGGTACCTCTGCCAGCTGACCCCCTCTGTTTTTTTGCTCCCTCCCACCCCCGTGGCAGCAGAAGCCCTGATAGTGGGCGTGGCTCTCGTTTTCCTTGTCCTTCCTTCCTAACCAGTTACCAGCTGCTGTTGAGGTGACTCCATGTGTGTCAGAGTAGAACTGCACTCCACAGGGTTCTCAGTAGCTGATAGTTCAGAAGCAGACTGCCAGGCCTTTCTTCCGAGGCACCTCTAGGTGGACTCAAACTACCAACCTTTGGCAGTTGAGCATGTTAACCAACCATTTGCACCACTCAGGGATGCCCCTCCTTCCTTAAAGTCGCTGCCATTGAGTCAATTCCATCTCATGGCAACCCTATAAGACAGGGTAGAACTGCCTCATAGGGTTTCCAAGGCTATAATCTTTTTCTTTTTTTTTTTTTTTTTTGCACTTTAGAAGAAGGTTTACAGAGCAAATTAGTTTCTCATTAAACAATTAATATACATATAGTTTTGTGACATTGGTTGCCAATCCCACGACATGTCAACACTCTCGCCTTCTCTCCCCTTCTCAACGTTGGGTTCCACATTTCCATTTGTCCAGCTTTCCTGTTCCCTCCTGCCTTCTCGTCCTTGCTCCTGGGCTGGTGTGCCCATTTAGTCTCATATACGTGGTTGACCTACATGTATTATTGTCTGCTTTATGGGTCTGTCTAATCTTTGGCTGAAGGGTGAACCTCAGGAGTGACTTCAGTACTGAGTTAAAAGGGTGTCTAGGGGCCATACTCTCAGGGTTTCTCCAGTCTCTGTCAGAACAGTATTAAGTCTGTGGGGGGGAGGGGTTTGTGTGTGTGTGTGAGTTTGACTTTTGTTCTACATTTTTTTCCCGCTGTATCCGGGACCCTCTATTGTGATCCCTGTCAGAACAGTTGGTGGTGGTAGCCAGGCACCTTCTAGTTGTGCTGGACTCAGTCTGGTGGAGGCTGTGGTACTTGTGGTCCATTAGCCCTTTGGACTAATCTTTCCACTGTATCTTTTGTTTTCTTCATTCTCCCTTGCTCCAGACAGTGTAGTATCTTTGATGGCTGCTCACAAGTTTTTAAGACCCCACACCCAAGGCTGTAATCTTTATGGACGCAGACTGCTACATCTGTCTCCTGGAGAGCAGCTGGTGTATTTGAACCACTGACCTTTCGGTTCGCAGCTGAGCACTTTAACCATTGTGCCACCGGGGCCCTTCTTCCTTCCTTACCCATTGCCATCGAGTAGATTCTGACTCATAGCGACCCTATAGGATGGAGTAAACTGCCCTACAGAGTTTCCAAGGAACACCTGGACGATTCGAACTGCCGACCCTTTGGTTAGCAGCCGTAGCACTTAGCCACTTCGCCACCAGGGTTTCCTCTTCCTTCCTTAGTGCTGTACAAATCGCTGAGTGATCTGAGTCAGGGAAGAAAGCGCTCCCACCTCTCAGTCCCCCTCAGCAGGTCCTGGCCCTCTGCACAGAGGCCCTCCTGCCCACGTGTTGGTCAGCAGCCCAGCCGCTGCCTACAAACCTTCTGTCCTGCCTCTTCCAAGGGCAATTGCATCGTGTCTGGGTCCTGCCCTACTTTGGTTTAAACCAAAGGAAAGCAGTACTCATGATGGCATTTCAGGCATCAGCGACATGGATGAGAGAGGTCTGTCTGTGAGGACCCCACCGTGCTCATCACTCCCATCATCCCCAAAAAGTCATACCTCGGGGCCAGACGCTCTGCCCTGAGTGGCTCCCCCAGTCCCAAGCTGGTTCCTTCCCCAAGGTCTGCTGCACCAGAGTTGTGCTCCCTCATCCAGGGAAAATGTGGCCCCATGACAGAAGGATTTGGTCCCTGAGGTAGCTCATCACCAGAATTGCTCATCACCTCTGTGCTGATGTAAGAGGCCCCTAAACAGCCCCAACAAAAACTGGAAGATTGAGTAACCCAGGTTCCCCAAACCCTTGTCTTCTCCTGACTAACCCAGGCCTCAGCATTGCTTCCCGTCTTCGTGTGTGTTTTGGATTGAATTGTGTCCCCCAAAAGATATGTTGAAGTCCTAACCCCTGTACCTGTGGATATGACCCAGTTTGGAAACAAGGGTTTCCTTTTGTTATGTTAATGAGGTTATGCTGGAGTAGGCTGGGTCCTAAACCTAATTCTTTCTTTCTGAGAGGTGTCATATAAAAATGGGAAAACAGAGACACATAGGAAGAAGACACCATGTGAGAATTCACTACAAGACACGGAACGCCAAGGAATGCCCAGGGCTGCCAGAAGTTGGAAGAGGCAAGGAAGGACCTTCTCCTAGGGCCTCTAGAAAGAGTGTGGCCCTCCTGACACCCTGAGTTCAGATTCCTGGCTTCTAAAACTGTGAGACAACAAATCCTGCTCTTTAAAGCCACCCACTTGGAACAGATTTTCATGATAGCACTAGTAAACCAAGACAACGTGGGAGACATCGCTGCCCACTACCATGGCTCTGGTGGGATTCAAAAGGCAGAAGTCAGGGCCAGTGGTCTATGGTGGGTTTGGAAGACCAAGAAAGGACTGCTCAATAGATGAGCCCCTAGAGAGCAGGACCTGGGAGAGATGAGGGAGAAAATCCTCCATCCATTCCCTCGTCTGACACATATTTATGTGGGGCTGGCAGCAGAAATTCATCAGGCAACAAGACAGACACAGTTTCTGCCCTCGCGGAGCTTCCATTTTAGTGGGGGAGTAGAGACGATATGTAGTCGATTCTCATTATTCACAGTTGTTATGTTCTGTAAAGTACCTATAAACACTGAACTAGCAAATACTGAACCAGCCTTGTGCAGAGGGTGACTCAAATTTTCCAATGCTCTGTGCATGTCAGCAAATGACTGCAATAGTGCCAGAGGTATTGATTTTGGGATTACAAATAAAGTTTATGCAAATTCACAAATATGGCATCCACAAAAAATGAGGACTGTATATTACAAGAAACAATATGAAGAAAACTAACAAGGGATGGGGATGGACCATCATAGGGAGTGCCTTAATTTCCTAGTGCTGGTAAAACACAAATACCACAAGTGAGTGGCTTTAAAGAACAGAAATGTATCTTCTCACAGTTCTGAAGGATAAATGTCCAAATCAGGGTCTCAGCCATGCTGATTCCTTCCTTGTAGACAGTCCTGGGAGTTCCTTGGTTCCTTGTCTTGTAGACAATCCTCACATGGTGTCTGCCTTCCCCCTGTGTGTGTGTGTGTGTGTGTGTGTGTGTGTGTATGTATTGCTGTGTCCATTCTGCTCTTTTATAACTCATAAGTGATTAGATTTAGAAATCACCTGCTATGGATTGAATTGTGTCCCACAAAAATGTGTGTCAACTTGGCTAGGCTATGATTCCCAGTATTGTGTGGTTTTCCTACATTTTGTGATCTGATGTAATTATCCTATGTGTTATAAATCCTAACCTCTAAGATGTTAAGGCCCCCATGCAGCTGGCAGTTTGTTGTACTGTGGGGGCTTGTGTGTTGCTGTGATGTTGGAAGCTATGCCACCGGTATTTAAATACCAGCAGGGTCAACCATGGCGGACAGGTTTCAAATGAGCTTCCAGATTAAGACAGACTAGGAAGAAGGGACTGGTGGTCTACTTCTAAAAAGAATTAGTGAAAACTTTATGAATAGCAGTGGAACATTGTCTAATATAGTGCTGGAAGATGAGCCCCTCAGGTTAGAAGACACTCAAAATATGACTGGGAAAGAGCCACCTCCTCAAAGTAGGGTTGACCTTAATGATGTGGATGGAGTCAAGCTTTTGGGATCTTCATTTGCTGATGTGGCACAACTCAAAATGAGAAGAAACAGCTGCAAATATCCATCAATATTTCGGAATGTGGAATGTATGAAGTATGAACTAGGAAAATTGGGAATCGTCAAAAATGAAATGCAGCACATAAACTTCGATATCCTAGGTATGGGTAAACTGAAATGGACTGGTATTGGCCATTCTGAATCGGATGATAATATGACCTACTATGCCAGAAATGACAACCTGAAGAGGAATGGTGTTGCATTCATCGTTGGAAAGAACATTTCGAGATCTATCCTGAAGTACAACACTGTCAGTGATGGATAATATCCATACGCCTATAAGGAAGACCACTTAAAATGACTATTCTTCAAATTTACATACCAACCACTAAGGTCAAAGATGAAGAAATTGAAGATCTTTATCAACTTCTTCAGTCTGAAATTGATCTAACATGCAATCAGGATGCAATGATAATTACTGGTGGTTGGAATGCGAAAGTTGGAAGTGAAGAAGGATCGTTAATTGGAAAATATGGACTTGGTGATAGAAATGATGCCAAAGAGTGCATGATAGAACTTTGCAAGACCAATGACTTCTTCATTGCAAATACCTTTTTTCACCAACATAAACAGAGACTATACACGAGGACCTTGCCAGATGGAATACACAGGAATCAATAGACAACATCTGTGGAAACAGACAATGGAAAAGCTCAATATCATCAGTCAGAACAAGGCCAGGGGCCGACTGCAGAACAGACCATTAATTGCTCATATGCAGGTTAAAGCTGAAACTGAAGAAAATTAGAACAAGTTCAGGAGAGCCAAAGTACAACCTTGAGTATATCCCACCTGAATTTAGAGACCATCTCAAGAAGAGATTTGATGCATTGAACTAATAACTAATGACCAAAGACCAAGTGAGATGTGGAATGACATCAAGGACATCATACTTGAAGAAAGCAAGAGGTCATTAAAGAGACAGGAAAGAAAGAAAAGACCAAAATGGATGTCAGAAGAGACTCTAAAACTTGCTCTTGAATGTCAAGTAAGCTAAACCAAAAGGAAGAAATGATGAAGTAAAAGAGCTGAACAAAAGATTTCAAAGGGCAGCTTGAGAAGACAAAGTATTACAATGACATGTGCAAAGACCTGGAGTTAGAAAACCAAAAGGGAAGAACATGCTCAGCATTTCTCAAGCTGAAAGAACTGAAGAAAAAATTCAAGCCTTGAGTTGCACTATTGAAGGACTCTGCGGGGAAAATATTAAACAATGCAGGAAGCATCAAAAGAAGCTGGAAGAAATACAGAGTCACTATACCGAAAAGAATTGGTTGACATTCAACCATCTCAGGAGGTAGCATACTGTGTTCGTTAAAATTGTATGTCAACTTGTCTAGGCCATTATTCTCAGTGCTTTACCAGTTGTATAATGTTGTGATCACCCCCATGATGGAATCTGCTGAGTGGTACTGGTGGAGGCAGGGCCTGTGGCAGCTCACCACCCCCTTAGTTCATCTCTCTGCCTTCCACCGGTTATTTTCTGCCTGCTCACCTTGTCAAGGGTTTTGGCTTGTTCCAGACTCAGCAGCTGCCTCTTGTTGCCTCGCCTCTCGTTCTTGGGACTTGAGCTAACAGCTTAACTGTTGGTCTTGGAATTCGTTGAACTTCTCAGCCTGCGAGCAAGAGTCCGGTTCCCCAACCTGCTGACCTTGGGCTCGCCAGCCCCTGCAGCTACGTGAATCAGGAGAAACCTTGCACTCTTGTCTACTGATCTTCAAATTCATTGACCTTCATGGCCTATGAGTGGGAGCCCCTCTCTGACCTGCCGACCTTGGGTTCACCAGCTTCTGCGGCTCTGTGAACTGGGAGAGGCCTCTACCCTGATCCATGGACTTGGGACATTTTAGCCTCTATAATTGTGTGAGCTATTTCCTTGATATAAATCTCTCTATATATATATATTTATACACTTATTGGTTTTGCTTCTCTAGAGAACCCAGCCTAAGACACATTTGATCAGGAATCGATGGTACCTGTGATGATTAAGGTTGTGTGTCAACTTGTCTGGGCCATGATTCTCAGTGTTTATATGTGATACTTCCCATGATGGGATCTGCTGTGAATAGCCAATCAGTTGAAAGGGAGTTTCCTTGGGGGTGTGGCCGGCATCCGAAAATGAGCAGATATTCTGGCTTTTTGCTCACTCTGGATCCTGCAGCTGCCTCCTGTTCATCTGATCTCCGGTTCTTGGGACTTGAGCTATCAGTTCATCTGCCGATCTTGGGATTCATTGATCTTCACAGCCTGTGAGCAGGAGCCCTGCTTTCTGACCTGCTGATCTTGGGTTCACCAGCCCCTGCAGCTACGTGAATCAAGAGAAGCCTCCATCTTGATCCACAGACTTGGGACATTCCAGCCTCTACAATCACGTGAGCTGTTTCCTTGATATAAAGCTCTATTTATATTTATACGCTTTACTGATTTTGCTCCTCTAGAGAACCCAGCCTAAGACAGTACTGAAGGAAGAGGTCCAAGCTGCATTGAAGGCATTGGTGAAAGACAAGGCTCCAGGAATTGATGGAATACCAATTGAGATGTTTCAAAAAATGGATGCAGCACTGGAACTGCTCGCTCATCTATGCCAAGAAATTTGGAAGACACCTACCTGGCCAACCAACGGAAAAGATCCATATTTAAGCCTATTCCAAAGAAAGGTGATCCAACTGAATGTGGGGATTATAGAACAAAATCATTAATATCACATGCAAGTAAAATTTTGCTGAAGATCATACAAAAGTGGCTGCAGCAGTACGAAAGGGAACTGCCAGAAATTCAAGCTGGATTCAGAAGAGGAAGTGGACCCAAGGATATCATTGCTGGTGTCAGACGGATACTGGCTGAAAGTAGAGAATACCAGAAAGACGTTTACCTGTGTTTTATTGACTATACAAAGGCATTCAACTGTGTGGATCATAACAAATTATGGATAACATTGTGAAGAATGGGAATTCCAAAACACTTAATTGTGCTCATGAGGAACCTGTACATAGATCAAGAGGCAGTCATTCGAACAGAACAAGGGGATACTGTTTGGTTTAAAGTCAAGAAAGGTGTGTGTCAGGGTTGTGTCCTCTCACCATATTTACTCAATCTGTGTGCTGAGCAGATAATCCTAGAAGTTGGACTACATGAAGAAGAACAGGGGCATCAGGACTGGAGGAGGACTTATTAACAACCTGTGTTATGCAGATGACACAATCTTCAAAAGTGTTAAAAAGCAAAGATGTCACCTTGAACACTAAGGTGCACCTGACCCAAGCCATGGAGTTTTCAATTGCCTCATATGTACATGAAAGGTGGACGATGAATAAGGAAGACCAAAGAAGAATTGACACCTTTGAATTGTGGTGTTGGTGAAGAATATCGAATATACCATGGACTGCCAGAAGAACGAACAAATTTATCTTGAAAGAAGTACAACCAGGATGCTCCTTAGAAGCAAGGATGGCAAGACTATGTCTCACATACTTTGGGCATGTTATCAAAAGGGACCAGTCCCTGGAGAAGGACATCATGCTTGGTAAAGTAGACGGTCAACAAAAAAGAGGAAGACCCTCAACAAGATGGATCGGCACAGTGGCTATTACAATGGGCTCAAGCATAATAACAATTTTGAGGATGGCGCAGGATGGGGCAGTGTTTCATTCTGTTGTACATAGGGTTGCTATGAGTTGGAACTGACTCAAGGGCACCTAACAACAACAAGATATTAAGAAGGCAGGATTAGACACAGTTATGTTAATGAGGCAGGACACAATCTACAGGATTAGGTTGTATCTTGAGTCAATTTCTTTTGAGATATAAAAGAGAGAAGCGAGCAGAAAGGAGAAGGACCTCCTACCACCAAGAAAGCAGATCCAGTAGCAGAGTGTGTCCTTTGGAGTTGGGGTCCCTGTGCTGAGAAACTCCTAGACCCAGGGGGAGATTGATGACAAGGACCTTCCCCTGGAGCTAACAGAGACAGAAAGCCTTCCTCTAGAGCTGGCACTCTGAATTTGAACTTCTTACCTCCTAAACTGTGAGAGAATGAATTTCTCTTTGTTAAAGCCACCCACTTGTGGTATTTCTGTCTTAGGTAACTAAGATAGAAATTTTGTACCAGGATTGAGGTGTTGCTCTAACAGATACCTACAATGTAGAAATGGTTTTGGAATTGAGAAATGCGTACAGGCTGGAAGAGTTTAAAGAGCCTAATGGTAAAAGCCTAGATTACCTTGTAGAGGCCATTGATGGAATTACAGACATCAGAGACAATTTTAGTGAGGGCTCAGAAGAAAGGGAGGAGAGCTGTAACACTGGATATGATGCAGACAGTGAGAAGCAGCAGCAGAGAAACCACAGCAGCAGAAACAGGAGATTGGTGTCAGACAGCACAGGAGTTGACCCACAGAGCAAGAGAGCTGAGTGCCTTTGTGCAAGAGGCCTCATGGCAGAGTTAGGTGCCTCTGGGCATTTGTTGGCAGAGCTAGGCTTGCTGACCTGATCCACAGAGTGAGAGCTGAGTGCCTTTGGGCTGAGGCTTACTGTTGGAGTGGGGTGCCTCCATGCACTTATCAGTAGAACTAAAGACCTTTGTAAAACTTGCCTGAGCAGGGCAGAGGCCAGACCAGCCCAAGAGGCCCGAGGGGCCAAGGGGCCATGGGGCCAAGAGGCCAAGGAACCAGGAAGCAGAAGCTGAAGAGACAAGGAGCACAGGAAGCTGAGCTGCCTCAATCTCAAAGGGTAGGGCCACAACCTGTGGGGTCTCAAAGGGTAGAACCACAGACTCCTGGATCTCAAAGGGTGGGGCCATGGCCTCCTAGGTTTTGAAGAGTCACATCTTCACCAGCTTGGTTCCGGCGTGTAGGGCTGCCTTTCACAAGTGATGGGGGATGGGGCCAGATCCGCTGCCCAAAGCAGAGGTGGTGGGGCTGCCATGCCCAAGGGCAGAAGAACTGGGCCTGCTGGGGCTGAGGGGGTGAGGTCTCCACTCATTTGGACTAGGAGAATGGTGCTGCCCTAAGATAGGGAGCAAAGTTGCCATCCCAGTGGACATGGAAGGCAGAGCTGAAGCCCAGGGCTAAAGGACCTCCACCTGAATCCAGAGAGTGTGGCCAGCACCCAGAATCTGGAGGGTGGGGCCATTGACTAGATGGTCTTAGAAAACAGAGGATTATTTTCAAGCCTTGAGCGCTAATGTAAATTGTTCTGCTGGGTTTTTAACTTGTTTTGTGTCCATTATTCCTTTTTTCCCTCCAATTTCTCCCATTTGTAATGGAAACATCTACCTTGTGCCTGTTCCACCATTGTACTTTGGAAGCACATAACTTGTATTCTAGATTTCATAGATTGAGAAGAATTTTGGCCCAGCTGGAATTTGGACTTGGAGTTGATTTAAGACATTTGGGATGGTATGATGGGGTAAATGTGTTTTACATGTGGCAAGGACATGAAGTTTGGGAGGCCAAAGGGTGGAATGTTATGGGTTGAATTGTGTCCCCCAAAAGTGTGTGTCAACTTTACTAGGCCATGATTCCGAGTATTGTGTGTTTGTCCTACATTTTGTGATCTGATGTAACTATCCTATGTGTTGTAAATCCTATGATGTTAAGGAGGCAGAATTAGAGGCAGTTATGTTAATGAGACAGGACTCAGTCTACAGGATTAGGTTGTATCTTGAGTCAATCTCTTTTGAGATGTAAAAGAGAGAATCAAGCAGAGAGGAGAGGGACCTCATACCACCAAGAAAGAAAAGCCAGGAGTGGAGCATGTCCTTTGGACTTAGGGCCTCTGCACTAAGAAATTCCTAGATCCAAGGGAAGCTGATGACAAGGACCTTCCTCCAGAGCCAAAAGAAAAAGAAAGCCTTCTTCTGGAGCTGGCACCCTGAATTCAGACTTTTAGCCTCCTAAACTGTGAGAGAATAAATTTCTGTTTGTTAAAGCCATCCACTTGTGGTATTTGTTATAGCAGCAGTAGAGAACTAAGACACCACCCTACTTAAGTCTAATCTAATTAACATAATAAAGAAAACCCTATTTCCAAACAAGATCATAGCCACAGGTATAGGGGTTAGCACCCAACACATGTTTTGGGGGACACAATTCAATCCATAACAAGGAGCTAGATAGGCTGGTTGGGAACGGCCTCTCTGAGGAGGTGACATTCAGCTGAGACCTTCAGGATAAGCAGGAGACAGCCACGCCAAGAAGTGCGGGAAGGCCCTCCAGACAGAGGGAACAGCATGGCAAATTCCCTGAGGGAGTAAAGAGCATGGGTGACCCAGGAACTGAACGGAGAGGGTGGGAGTTAGAGGGAGAGGCCACAGTATGAGGCCCAGCACACTCTAGAGGCCAGTGCGGAATGCCAATGCAAAGTCTCCAGCTTGCCTTCCTTGTTGTAACTTCTCCCACCTACTGAGACCCTGTGGCCCTTTTTGTGGGCTAAGGAGGAGAGGAAAATTAAGGAGAGAGAGGGAGGGGCCAGGGCTCTGCTCTGCCACATGAGAGGCTGTGGGCGGCTCCCAGTCCCAAGAGCTAGGCACTGACTGCCTGACGTGGCTTCTTGGTCTAGGTTGAGCCTAAGCCACAATCTGGGCTACTACTTCATCAGAGGCGGAGGCCAAAGGGCCTGGAACTGGTGGAACCTAAACCTCCACATCCACGCGCCCCCTGTCCAGCCCATCTCCTTGACAATCAACCAGTACATCAAGGTACAAATAAGGAGCCAGGATAATATCTTCTTCTACTTCATCAACAAGAAGAAACAGATTCGTTTAAACCTAGGCACCAGATACAAGGTAACGTGTCAATGCCCACCTGCACTCAGGCTCCTGCTGGCTCAGATCGGTCCACACCCTGGGCCCCTAAGCCAAGTTCTGTCTCTCACCAACCCACTCAACAACAAACCATTACCATGGAGTTGACTATGACTTATAGGGACTCCATGTGTGTCAGAGTAGACCTGTGCTCCATAGGGTTTTCAGTGAGGACTTGTTGGCTAGACACTGTGACAGGGTCCAGGCTCCAGGCTCTGGCAGGGTCTTGATGTCGCCCACATTAGGAAATCCATGGCCCAGAAACCAAACTCCCAGAAAAGCACAGCTTTTCTAAGGCAGGTGCACCAGGGCATAAGAGCTGTTTATCCTGTTTCTATTTTATTGTGATAAAATATATATATAACAAAAAGTTTGCCATTTTAACCATTTTATACATACAACTCAGTGACACTAATTTATATTCACCATGTTGTACAACTATCACTGCTACTCATTTCTAAAAATTTTTCACCACCCCAAACAGAAACTCAGTGCCCATTCAGCAATAACTCCCAGCCCCTGATAACCATTAATAAACCCTGGTCTCTATGCATTTGCCTATTCTAGATATTTCATATATGATGTGGGATCATAGGATAGTTGTCCTATTGTGTCTGACTTATTTCACTCCGCATGATGTTTTCAGGGTTCATCCATGTCGTCACATGTATCAGGACTTCATTTCTCTTTATGACTGAGTAATATTGTATTATATGTGCATACCACATTTTGTTTACCCAGTCATCTGTTGATGGACACTTGAGTTGTTTCTACCTTTTGGCTATTGTGATTAAGGCTGCAATGAACACTGTGTACATATATCTCCAGACCCTTCTGTTTTGAGGTCAGGCTGAGGGGTAGCGTCAGCCCACATGAGCACAGTCCATGTGGCCATAGGCATAGGCCAAGGGAGTGCATTTGGGGAAGCAGCAGAAAAGTCACCAGTGGCAGGAATGGGAGCACAGATTTGCCCCAAGGGTAAAGGTTCCAGGGAAGACTGAGCCATGACCTCAGAGAACTTGATCCTGGGGGTGGGGGAGGGACAGCCAAGTGCTGGGGCAGCATCTATCCTCACCCAGTCTTCTATGAATTTCTGCAGTACATAACTCCAGAGGTGCTGAATGAAATGAAGAAGAAAAGAATCCAGGAAGTGGAATTTGGTTCAACAGCTCAGAAAATCCAGATCCTTCTGGGAAAGATGAGTAAGATCCTAAATTTGCTGACCATCTCCGATTTGGAGAACTTCGTGGAGTCTGCCATGACTTTTCTAGTGGAAGCCTTTCCAAAGAAGACATTTCAATTCCAACGTTAAGACAGTCATCAAATTATCCCAGAGCTTCCCCAGCATCTATTGAATGTCTCGGGAAGAGGGAGTTCTCAGGAGACTCAAGGAAAACCCAAGACCTATTTATGTCTTTTGAGAGTCGGTTTGTCATTTAGGACATGTCCCACACAGCTCCTTAGTTTGAAAAAAGAAGACAATTTTCAGGGGGCTTACAAAATCTCTGACCAGGCACAGAAAAAATCTCATCTTCAGCTCTGACCTGGTAGCCTTAGCAGCAAGTTATTGTTCTGGTAGGTGATACACATCAGTCCCTGTCCCATCCTGCTCTCCTGGGTGATTATTATGCACAAGTTCTTTTGTGGCCTTCTAGTACTTCTCATCTTGATTCAGAACACAGACTATTTGTGTTCAAAGTCTAGCTTTGTCACTTGTTGATTGTATAGCCTTGGGTAAATAGCTTTGTGCCTCAGTTTCCTCATCTGTAAAATGGGCCTAGAGATAGTACCTACTGCCATGGAGTTGTGAGTATTAAATTAGTGAATTCACGTAGAGTACCTAGACTGTTGCGGGGCCCATAGAAACCACTCAGTAAGTGTTAGTGCCAGTCATTGCAAGCCTGGCCCTTCCCCTCGTATCTGGACATCTCCAGGAAAGTGTTTTTCAAACGTGAAATCTCTTAGATAAGGCTGTGTCTGCACTTCTTTTGCTTATAGAGATACAGCCCCCTCAGTTTCTCAAGCCCCTTCTCTTCATAGTAACAGCTACTGTGAGACAGGCAGACCCTGTGCTAACTATCGTACTTGTTCCATCTCATTTGGCTCTGTAACATAGATAGTATTTTCTCCGTCTATGTTAGTCCTGGCACTGAGGCTCAGAGATGTTATTGACTTACCCAGATAACACGCTGGTAAGTGGTGATGAAGACTGGAATTACTTAACTACAAAATAACATCACTCTGGTGACAGTGCGTATCTTTTTTTCATGATTCCCCACTCTGTTGTTGTTAGTTGCCGTCAAGCTGATTTTGACTCAGAGCAACCTCATGTGACAGAGTACTGTTCCATAGGGTTTCAAGGCTGTGGAAGGAAGCAGATTGGCAGGCCTGTCTTCCAAGGCACCTCTAGGTGGGTTTGACTCCCCACCCAAGGGCATCTCAAAGGCCCAAGACTTGAGGCAAATGCTGTCTTGATTCCACTGTTGCACCACCCCCGCCCAAGGGAGAGCTGAAGGCCAAGCTGCTGACTCAGCATAAATCACGCACCAGCCTCTCAGAGTCCAGCCCCCTCCTGAGCAATACGCCCAGGGGACTTCTCCCCAGGGGCCTCATCCTAAGGCTGGGAGAGAAGCAGTGTCTGAGCTCCCAGGTTCCCTATACTTCCCGCACCACCTCAGGAGGTTCTCACAAACCCTGACCGTACCCTAAACACCCCCTTTCCCACCCTGCCAAGGCAGAGGGAAATCCACAGGGCAAACGAGCCCAGTCTGCACCAGGTTCCGCAAGCAGGAATCCCACCGGGAGCCCGAAGGACCCACACTTACTCTCACTAACAGCTGAGACCCTTTTGGTCACTGTCAGTCACCAACTCTGCTAAATCAAAATGGGAAAAGGTAATCAATCCCATAGAAGAATGCAGGGGCCTCAGGAAGGCCTGGAACCCAGGAGGCCTCCAGAACCTAGACTGACTTTCAATTTCTTTTCTCTGCTACACTCGTCTTTTTCTGAAGATGTATTTTCTATGCATCTCAATTCACATGGCCAGCAAAAGACACTCCCAAATAAGCAAACTGTCCCCTGACTCTCTCTCTCTCAATTTCAAATATCCCAGTGGTGTCTGATGGGCCCAACTTGAGTCAGGAGACCATCCTTGGTCGAGTCCAGTAAAGTAAGGGAGGGTGGGACAATGTCTTGTAAACATGGCTCCTAGCTGACACTTTAGCATGGGGAGGGGAAGGGCTTTCTAGACATGGAGGATTTAAGGGTTGGGCAGATCCCTACTGTGTGACTTTTATACATCTTTGGGACACTTGCAAACTTTCCAGGACCACCTCAACTCCAGCCAAAACCAAGACCAGTATAAAAACCAAAGCTAGTTACCATCCAGTCAACTGCAACTCGTGGCAACCCTACGTGTGTCAGAGTAGAACTGTGCTCCACAGAATTTTCAAAGGCTGATTTTTCAAAAGTAGATCACCAGCACTTTCTTCTGAGGCATCTCTGGGTGGACTCAAATCTCCAACCTCTTGGTTAGCAGCTGAGCACATTAACCATTTGCACCACCCAAGGACTCCAAGGCCGGTAAAGGAAACCCTTTCCCTCTGGTTCAGCCATTCCCTATTGTGCCCAGAGGCACTGTGTACCATGCAGTGGCCCCTCTCCCCTCCTGGTCACACACGGCCTGCCACCATCTTCACTGAATGTCTCAGCACCACCCCGGACCCCGACAACTGAGCACCTGAGGTGGGATGGGAGCAGGGGGACTGGCCGCAGCAGGCTGTTACCACATCACTCTCATTGATTCTCCCACCTTGTTGGTGGATGGTAGGATCAGCTAAAACACAGTAGTTACTTTGCTGCAAGGCAATGAGCTATAAATGAGCTGGTTGGCGTAAATGACTACTGTAGCAGCAGAAAGCCCCTGGTGCAAAAGCTGGTTCACAAGAAGCTACTTGCTGGGATGCTGGAAAAACTTGTTGGAGAATGGGTGCCCCCAGAGCTCCCACACTGCTGACAGCAACAAAAGAGACCAGAAAGAGACCGCCCACCCTTTCACTATGCCTTGCAGTGTGCCTCTGGCGCCCTCTATCAGCAAAGTCTGACATTACACCAGCTGGCTAAGGACCCTGGTGGCACAGTGGCTAAGCTTTTGGCTGCTAACCCAAAGGTTGGCAGTTTGAATCTACCAGCCACCCCTTGGAAACCCTATGGGGCAGTTCTACTCTGTCCTTTAGGGTCGCTATGGGTCAGAATCGACTCGACGGCAATGGGTTTTTTGGTTGGTTTTTTTGTTTTTTGTTTTTTTGGCTAAGGAGAAATGTTTTCAGGGTCCAGCTCCAGAATCACAAAGCTGAGCAAAATAAGGGTAGATTTGGAGCTGACAGGGAATACACTGACAACTGGCACAAAGACCCTTCTCCTCCTTGCTCCAGCACTCAGTGGAAACACAGAGAGTCAGACACTCCCCCTGGCCCCACCCCATGCGGAGCAAGTTTGGCCAAGAAGAAAGCAGCAGCAGTGACACCCATCCAAGATCCTGTCACAGCATGGCCACAGACTGGACCACTCTCTGCTCTTAACTCTCTGGTTCTCCAGCCTCTGGTCTGTCTCATGAGCTTCCCATACATACCTTTCAACAAAGTTCTTTCCTGTTCTGTTGCTTGCACTCAAGAACACTAACAGATACAGAGGAAAAGTGGTGGAAGATGGGCCTGGACAGATGGGCAGGGGCCTGATTGAGACATCCCTAGGTGCCATCAAAAGTTGAAATTTCCATATTCTAGGATCAAGGGTCGGGGAGAGTTCTTAATAAGACTTAATAAATCTTGTAGTAAAGATTTCAACATTCCAGGAGAAAATAATGAGGGCCTGACCCAAGGCAATGGCACTGGCAATACAGAGGAGGTGTGATGGCTAATGTTATCTGTCACCTTAGCTAGGTTTTGATTTTCAGTGGTTTGGCAGACACTGGACTGATTTCTCTTCCACAATATAATCACCTCCATGATGAGATCTGATGTAATGTAATCACCACCATGATGAGATCTGCTATGAACAGCCAATCAGTTCAAAAAGGAGTTTCCTTGTGAGTGTGGCATGCCTCCAGTATATAAATGGGTGTTCCAGCAAGGCTCACTCTCACTCTGGATCCTGCATCCAACTCATCATCTGACCTCCAGATCTTAGTATGTGAGCCAGCAGCCTACCACCTGACCTGCAGATTTTGGGATTCGCCAGTGCCTGTAGCCCCATGAGCCAGCAGCCTGCCATCTAACTTGCTGATCTGGGGTTCATCAGCCTCTGCAACCATGTAAGTCAGGAGAAGCCTCTAGTTTGATGCCTGACCCATGGATTTGGGACTTACCAGTCTCCACAACTGTGTGAGCCATTTCCTTGAATTGAATCTCTCTGTATATGTATATGTATATGCGTATACATTTCACTAGTCTCATTCCTCTAGAGAGCCCAGCCTTAGACAAGAGGGGAGGAATTAAAGAGCCATTCAGGATAGAGAATAAGCAGGACTATCTAATGGGGTGGTGTAGGGAAGGCTACATGACTCGGGCAACAGTGGGTCTTTCATTCAGTCAACGAACACTTATTGAGCACCTACATTAAGCACAGTTCTAGGAGCTAGGTGTACAGCAGTGAACAAAACAAAGTCCCTTCCCCCCACCCCATGGAGCTTAAAATCTGGGTTGGAGGGAGACAGAGAGAAAGAAAAAAAAAGGAAAATATGAGGTACTGATAGGTATTATGAAGACAACAGTATTTCATAAGTAATATGAAGCCAGGTAAGGGGGGTAGCAAGTGCTGGGGAATGCTGTCGTGTATGGTAAGGTTTCTCAACCTCTACTATTGGCATTTTGGGCTGGATAATTCTTTGTTGTAGGGGGTTGTCCTGTGCACTGTCAGACATTCAGCAGCATCTTCTACCACGAGATGCCAGTAGTACCCCCTCCCCACCATGCATGACAACCAAAAATGTCTTCAGACATTGCCAAATGTCTTGGCTGGGAGTTGAGGGCATGAAATCACCCCTGGCTGAGAACTACTGCTGCAGATCATATTTGGTTTGTCTGTTTTATGGTCCAACACATGTCTACCATGTACACTTGAAAAGAATATGTAATTCTGCAGTTGTTGGGTATTCCGAATAATGAGGAAACCAAGGACATCCAGGCTAGAGTTCATTCTACAAGTGGCCTAGACTCTTTAAAAAAAAAAAAAAAAAAGATAATACCATAAAAACAAGCTAACAAAGAACGTAAATTAAAAAGGACCAAAGAGACATAACAACCAAGTGACATGTGTGAACCTGGATAAGACAAACTATGTGACATTTTGGGGGGCAGCTGGGGAAACAAATATGGACTACGTATCAGGTATTATTGAACTTATTTTTATTTCAGTGTGATAATGGTATTGGGGTTATGTAAGAGAATGTCCTCATTCTTTGGAGACAGATCTAAAGCATTTAGAGGTAAAATGTCATGTCTGCAACGTAGTTTTATACGGCTCGGTAAGAGTTAGAAAGAGAGGATACACTGGTAATTAAAACTCACTTGATTTCATTAAAAATGTACATAAAGAGTTCAATTCTGTAAGAATATTTTAAAATATACACAGAAAAAAAATCTGGAAGATTTATGCCAGTTATTGTCTTTGAGGGTTAGTTTAGAAGACTTTCACTTTTTATGTTAAAAATTCAAACACTAAGAAATGTATAATAGTGGGCAACATTTTATGTTAAAAATTCAAACACTAAGAAATGTATAATAGTGGGCATATTTCTATAATTTAAAAGAAGTTTAAATTAAAAAACACCAAAAATAAAACAAAAATCTTTATTCCCAAGGGAAAAAAAATACATACATTTGTCAGATGACTATTTAAATGGCTGCTACTGAACCAAGTGCTCAGTGTGGCATTTCTTTTTTGTAGGGGTGGGTACTGAGGAGCAGAGAAAAACAGGCTCACTAAAGAAAAACTACCAGGAGGAAGGGGCTCCAAAAACTACACATGAAGTCATCCTTTTCTGGGAAGAGTCTCTCACCAACGTGCCCAGGTCCCTTTAACAAATGGCCCTTTTTGAAAAACTGCACTGTTCTTTCTCACTTGTAAGGTAACAGCAAAAGAGAATTTAAGGACATGGGGCTGTTAAACTGGGGGGAAAAATACAAATTTTTTTTTATTGTTACTACAATACTAAATGTCAGTACAATTACTTAAGCTGACAGTACTCAGGAAACTGGCTGTTTTGCAAAGCCAAACTTAAATTGTCTTTTAAATTATGAAGCATTAAGATGCTTCAAAAATGTCTTTCCACAACAATCATCTTGTTCAAAAGAATTCACACAGAGTACAGGTAAAAGTGGGGAAATCTGAGTAAGAGGGTAGATTGTATCAATGTCAACACCTGGCTTGTGGGACGTCCAGCAACATGGCACTATACACAGAAGCACCACAGCGTCCCTCCATAGCAAAGATCTGAAAAACTAAGTCAAACAGAGACCTGAAACCCTAAGCATCAAATAAAGAGATAAAGAACTCAGCCAGGCACCGAATGGAATGAGAAACTGACAGAGAACAAAGAGCGAGGAGATATATATGCAGAGGTCCTCTATCAGCTAACACAGCACGAATCTGCCATCTTGGACTCCTACTGGAGATCAGCAAACAGGCGGTGCAAGAAAGCAGCTTCACAGAGCTTCTAGCAGGAGACAGAACAACCTTATATATATACATATATATAAATATATATATGTATGTATATATATATACACTTTCCCACCCCTTCTTCACCCTCGCTTGGCTTCCTCTGCTTCCTGCAGCCACAGTCTCTTGGCCAGGAAGCACCAGCTTCACCCCTGGCTTCACCCCAGTGCTGCTTGGATTCCACCTGCCCACACTGGTCGGCTCCCTGTGTGCCATTTGTTGGCTGCTGGTGTTGCTTTTTACCGCCTCTTTACATTTCTTCCTTACCTCTCACCACCTCCCCCTCCTTTCTCTCAAATACCTGGCTCTGTGTACCATCTTTGCTTCTTCCTGAAAGGCTGCAAAACACCGCTCAACTCTGAAACTGCTTCCCGGCCCATGCCACCATGCTGGTGGGACCCCTGGGGCTTTTTGTTTATTCTGATTTGTTGTTTCATTTTCTTTTTCTTTTCTTGGCTTGGGAGCCCCTTCTAGCCAGGCAATATTGCGCAGCTTGTGAGCTACTCCCTTACTCTGCACAGACGTGCAGTGGTATCCCTGTGGGCATTTCTTGTTTGCTTCTTTTTCCTTTTTTATCTTTCTTCATTTTTCAGTTTCTTGTCTCTCTATACTTACCTTCTCTTACTGTCTCCTGAATACCTGGTGCCATGTGACACCTCTACCCCTTCTAGCCAGGCTGTACTTCATGGCCTGGAAGCAACTTCCGCAGTCCTCACAGCCACACCGGTGGGATTCCTGGGGGCTTTTTTTTTTCTCAATTTGTATTGATTTTTTTTCTTTTACCCTTTTTTCCTTCATTTCTCAGTCTCTCATCTCTCCACTCCAAAGGCAAGCTCCCTTAGCACTCTGTACATTTTTGGCTCCTGTTTCTCTCCTCTCTCCCATACCCATCTTAGCTCCACACATCACAATCTCCCCACTCCTTCCTGCCTACCTGTATTGTGCACTGAACATCATACCCCCAAACAGCACAGGCATGGCCTACCAGAACCTGCCCTCACTGATTCCTGGCCCACCCTGTTGGCCCTAGTATGTGCCACAAACAACCAATCCCAGCAACTCCCCTTCAGCTGGACCTGCCCTGCTGTAGCATACCTGAGTAACTGACCCTGCCCATTGGAGAAGGTGAAAAGTATTGTGCCTACAGACAAGCAAACAACAAAGAATGCACAGCCCACCTGCTCAGGCATAACCAAATAAAACAGCAGGACGAAACAAATCTACAATCAATAAACAAGGAAAATAACTACTGAATGTCCCTAAGACAGCAGACAATATCAAAACATATACAAAAAGAGGACAGGATGGTTCCAGTAGGCATCCAAAATAAAACACCAGATGACTTTCCAGTAGTAGAAAAGGCACTAGAACTACCTGATAGGGAATTCAAATCTCTAATATTCAGAGTTATCCAAGAGTTGAAGCAAAAAGCAGACAAAAATGAGGAAAAACTAGACAAATTCATGGAAAAGGCAGACAAGTTCATAGAAAACAGACAAAAAAATGGAAGAATTCAGGAAAATAATACAGGAAAAAAATGCCAAAATAAATTCACAACTAGAAATCATACAAAAACAACAATTAGAAATCCAAAAGATAAACAAGATTTCAGAAATGGTCAGTGTCATAGAAGGGCTGAGTAGCAGGTTTGAAATGATGGAAGACAGGATCAGTGAACTTGAAGACAAACACTTGGATACAACTGTGTGTGAGGAAAAATCAGAAAAAAGAAGAAAAATGAAGAAACCCTGAGCATTATGTGGGATACAATCAAAAGCAAAAATTTTCAAGTGATCGGAGTTCCAGAACAGGGGGAGAAAACAAAACACAGGATTACTGAAGAACTGCTGACAGAAAACTTCCCCAATATCATGAAAGATGAAAAGCTGGCCATCCAAGCTCAACGAACCCCATATAGGATAGACCCCAAAAGAAAATCACCAATGCATATCATAATCACACTCGCTAAAACCAAAGACAAAGAATCCTAAGAGCTGCTTGAGAAAAACAAAAAGTCACATACAGAGAAGAAACAATAAGACTAAACTCAGATCATTCGGCAGAAACCATGCAGGCAAGAAGGTAATGGGATGACATATATAAAACCTTGAAAGAAAAAAATTGCCAGCCAAGAATAATATATCCTGCAAAACTCTCATTCAAATATGAAATTAGGACATTTACAGATAAACAGAAATTAAGGGACTACGTAAAAACCAAACCAAACTTCCAAGAATTATTAAAGGGAGCCCTTCGATCTGAGAACAAACATCAGACCACAGGCTGAATCTAGGACGCAGGATCATACCAGTCAGATACCAACCTAGGAAATGAACTCTCAAGGACTATCCAAAACCAAAAGAATTACAACAGGGAACCAGAGGGGTTAATCTGTAAATGACAAAAACGTCAGAAAAAAAAAGGGAAATAAATGGTGTAGGTATAGAACCTTCTAATGAAGAGGAAGGCAAGGCTATACCAAGTAATAACAGACTGGTTCAAGCCTAGGAAGATAAGGATAAATTTCAAGGTAACCACAAAGAAAGTTAAACCTACTCATCAAAATAAAGAAGAAAAACAAAGTCTCAGTAAAAACAAAACCTAAAAAAACAAATGAAAAAAAAGTCTACAAACAAAAGGAATTCAGCACTGGAGAGTAAGAGGAACAAAGAAAACGTCAGCACCACAAAAAAACAGGCACTACAAAATGACAGCAATAAACTCACACCCATCGATAATTACACTGACTGTAAATGGCCTAAAGGTACCCATAAAGAGACAATGACAGAATGGATTAAAAAAACAGGATCCATAAATATGCCGTCTACAAGAGACACACCTTAGAAACAAAGATGTAAATTTATTAAAAATCAAACGATGGAAAAAAATATATCCAGCAAACAGCTACCAAAAAAGAGCAGGAGTGGCAATACTAATCTCAGATAAAATAGACTTTAAAAACAAAATCCACCATAAAAGACAAAGAAGGACACTATATAATTTTTAAGGGGACAATCCATCATGAAGACATAACCATAATAAACATCTACGCACCCAATGACAGGGCTCCCAAACACATAAGACAAACTCTAACAGCACTGAAGAGAAATTGACAGTTCCACAATAATAGTAGGATACTTCAAACACACCACTCTCGGTAAAGGACAGAACATCTAGAAAGAAATTCAACAAAGATACAGAAGACCTAAAGGGCACAATCACCCAACTTGACCTCATAGACATATATAGAATACTCCATCCAACAGCTGCTAAGTACACATCCTTTTCTAATGCACATGGAACGTTCTTCAGAAGTAGACCACATCTTAGGCCACAGAGCAATCCTCAACAAGATCCAAAATGCTGAGATAATACAAAGTATCTTCTCTGACCACAACGCCATCAAGGTAGAAATTAACAGGAAGAGCAAAGAAAAAAAATTACATGGAAACTGAATAACACCCTGCTTACACATCACTGGGTAATAGAAGAAATCAGAGATGGAATAAAAAAATTTCCTAGAATCAAAAGAGAATGAAAACACATCATACCAAAACCTATGGGACACAGCAAAGGCAGTCCTCAGAGGACAATTTATAGCAATAGAGCTATATGAACACATCAGAAAAGAAGAAAGGGACAAAATCAAAACATTAACTACACAACTTGAACAAATAGAGAACAGCAAAAAAAAAGCCCACAGCCACTAGAAGAAAGGAAATAATAAATATCAGAGCAGAAATAAATGAAATTGAGAATAGAAAAACAAAAGAAACAATCAACAAAACCAAAAGCTGCTTCTTTAAAAGGATCAACAAAATCGACAAACCACTGGCCAGACTGACAAAAGGAAAACAGGAGAGGATGCAAATAACCCAAATAAGAAATAAAATCGGGGACATTACAACAGACCCAACTGAAATAAAAAGGACCATAACAAAGTATTATGAAAAACTATACTCCAACAAATTTGAAAACCTAGAAGAAATGCAGAAATACCTAGAAACACAATACCTAACCAAACTACCACAAAGTGATGTTGAAAATCTGAACAGACCCGTAACAAGACGAGATTGAAAAGGTAATTAAAAAAACTCCCAACAAAAAAAAGGCCTGGCCTAGATGGCTTCACTGGAGAATTCTACCAAACATTCAGAGAAGACCTTATACCAGTACTACTCAAATTATTTCAGAACATAGAAAAGGAAGTGACACTTCCAAATTCATTCTATGGAGCCAGCATAACCCTGATACTAAAACCAGGCAAGACGCCACAAAAAAAGAAAATTACAGACCAATATCTCTCATAAATACAGATGCAAAATTCTAGCCCGTAGAATTCAGCATCATATCAAAAGAATAACACACCATGACCAAGTAGGATTCATACCAGGTATGCAAGGATCGTTCAACATTAGAAAATCAATGTAATCCTCACATAAAGAAAAGAATCACATGATCATCTCAACTGATGCAAAAAAGGCATTCGACAAAGTCCAACACCCATTCCTGATAAAAACTCTCAATAAAATAGGTACAGAAGGGAAATTTCTCAACACAATAAGAGGCATCTATGCAAAACCGACAGCCAACATCATTCCTAATGGAGAGAGGCTAAAAACATTCCCCTTGAGAACAGGAACAAGACAATGATGCCCTTTATCTCCACTCCTATTTAACACTGTGCTGGAAGTCCTAGCCAGAGCAATAAGGCAAGAAAAAGAAACAAAGAGCATCCAAATTGGTAACAGAAGTTAAACTGTCCCTGTTTGTGGATGATATGATACTATACATAGAAAATCCTAAAGCCTCCACGAGAAAACTACTGGAACTAATAGAAAGATTCAGTAGAGTAGCAGGATACAAGATAAACATTCAAAAATCAGTTAGACTCCTATACACCAATAAAGAGAACGATGAAAAGGAAATCAGAAAATCAATACCATTTGTAATAGCTCCTAAAAAATAAAATTCTTAGGAATAAATCTAACCAGGGATGTAAAAGACCTATACAAAGAAAACTACAAAACACCTGGCTTGTGTTATTATACTACAGTTTTCCAAAATGTTAACTGTTGGGGGAAACGTGATCTCTCTGTATTTCTTATAATTGTATGTCAATCTATAATTTCTCCATAAAATTTTCAATTTGAAAAAAAAAAAAGGATCCACACAGAGAACAGACACGAGGACAAACTAGGAAGCAAAAATCTTTATTTTTTAAAAAATTCATTTATGAAAAACAGCAATTTCTAGCCAAATAATATAAAGCATTTTAAATTAATTTTTTGAAGTATGTACACTCTTTGTATAAGTAAACACTTGAAACTGTACAGATTTAAACAAATAATCATTTAGCAAACAACTGGATCACTATCATCTACTTAGGTATTAGCACTGTGTGAAGTGTTTGAGTGTCTCAGAAATAAAAAAGTCAAAACACAAGAAGGAGTGCCATTATATATTTCTGTCCTTAGCAACACACTCTGCTCTGTACATCGAATTTGATGAGTCACAGTATTGTACAACAATTGTGCCCTCATTTCTTTGGAAAGGCTATTTAAAAATAAAATATACATATAATACATAGAACTGGATCTTTCCAGTCTGTCATTAAGCATGTATTTAAAACAGTAAGTAGAATAAGTACAATCTTCTTCATTCGTTCCTTTCATTTCAGAGAATGAGTATGGACCCTTTTTACCATCTAGCTTCTGGATATAGAGAGTAGTAAGCTCTATTAAGTAACTGACCTGAGGAACAAGTGACCAGTTAGAAATGCCAGACATCGGATGCATAACCTATCTACACATCAGGAAAGAGTCCATTGGAGGGTGTGAACCACGCTGCTTGCGTCACTGTGGAGACTGACAGGCATCAAATGCACCACCAGGCCCTCCGCCCCATCGCCAAGCCCTTGGCAGTGCCCCACCACCAGACTAGTGTTGAAACAACTCATAATTCTTTTTGAACCAAAAAAGACAGGCTACGTTTACTCTAACATTGGAGGCAAAAACAATCCCATCAGGAAACAGGTATTTGTAGGAAGTCGTAAATGTGCATAATTTATTTTATGATCCCTGACACGGTGTGGTAGGTTTAAGGTGTGGGCATTCGGCTCTCATCATCCTTATCTTTGTCAGGAAAATGTATTCTGCTCTAACAGGACTGGAAATCCGAGAAGTTGGGATGAAGCACAGCCAGCTGAAGACATGGGACATGAAAGTGTTCCCTTTTCAAAGAACTGTTAACGCCGAAGGCAGTGTACAGAGGCTGGTAACCCTAAGCTTCATCGTGAGATCCACTATTCACCAGGCTCCCCGCTCTCTAGTGCCAGATCTGAGACACCTTAACTGGTAACTCCCCACTCACAGACACTGGCTATTGTACCACGAAGATTCTCATTAAAGATACTGCACATATCTCTTCATGAGGAGGCTGCAGCTCTCTGCTTTTGAACATTCTGCACCTAAGCAACTGAAGGAGTAGAGATTCTGGGACATTCTACGAGGCCCTTGGGTCTTTAAACTACCTCACATTAAACATAAAGAAAGATAACAGCCTGAATTCCCAGGAAAGCAGAATGTGTTCTCCGAAGCATCCAATTTACTCCAAACTGAATTCAAAATGATAGAAGAAACACTGCATTAAATATAGTGTAGAAATAAACAGTTCTGGAAGTAAAAAGACACAGTCACTGTGGAATGCTCAGTGGTGGAAAGTATTGCCGTATTTCACGCTTTAGCAACCCTTACTCTTAGAAGCCTTCTGACAAGCCGTGTTTCTGTGAAGCCCATCTCTGCTTGAATTACAATACTACTTTAACAGTTTTCACTGCACACTTTGGTGACAGCCATCTCCCTGCAAGCCCACCGCGGTTGCCTCCTAAACACTTCCATTTCTGGTCAACATTTAAATGAGGCAGTTACCGCCACTCAGAGGTTAGTCTTTGGCACTTTGATATTTTTAAAAAGGGAAACATCGATCTTCTTAACACTTTGCTTAACACTCTGCAGTCAGCACTGAGCAGCAGGCTGGTGTGGCTCTCTGGGACGCTTCCACATACAATTCCTCAATGTCCTGCAGGCGGCAAGACTTCCCAGCTGCTCCTACTGGACACACCGCTTACATGTACAGCCGACTGGCCTGGTTATTTAGAACCCGACAGCAGTAGGTTCAGCTGAAAAGCGAAGTGAAAGGTTATGTTGGGTCTGCTGTGGAATACCATAATCAAGAAAGTTGTTTTGATCCTCAAAAGACAGAATGAGAGAAGTTTAAGGTCATTAAGGGACCAGTAAACATGGCTGTGGAGTCCCTGGGTGGTGTAAATGGTTAAGCACTCAGCTACTACCCAAAAGTTGGCAGTCTGAATCCACCCAGAGGCACCTTGGAAGAAAGGCCTGGCAATCTACTGGAAGATCACAGCCATGAAAACCCTATGAAGCATGGTTCTACTCTGACAGATGGGGTCACTATGAGTCAGAGCTGACTTGACGGCAACTGGTCTGGTTTTAAACATGGCTATAAAGCATAAACTGGACGCGGCAGTGCTGGGCTGCTTCTGGGTACTGTGCACTGTGGAGGCCCCGCTGGAGTGACATTCCACTGTGCAGTCACCATCTCTATGCCCTCAGGCATTTCGACCCAAGGAGGATGACAGAAAAAAACATATACAGACACTGATGAGTGACCAAAATATACCTAAATAACAAATTCTATCTTCTTCTATGCAGAGTGTGTTTGGGAAAGAGTTGTGTGTAAAATGAAGTTTTTAAGTGACGTTTTAAAATGCAGAAGAACAGATATGACAAGTGGGTTTCACCTCACACACTAACTGCAAAGGAGGGCCATGGCACCGGAGCCTGGCTAAGGGACCCGGGAGAAATTCACCACGGACTGGACAGAATGGCAGCCTGCACCTCGCATCTGCCACCCAGGCCCTGGAGACTGGCAGCTAAGTGAACTTGGCAGTGTCCTTTTTATAAATACAAACTGTTTTGGTAATCAAAATAAATCCCTCAGAGTCCCTTTTATAATTGACAACTGCCAATGAGAGGGACTCAAAATCACCTCTGTTTTTTTCCTGCTAAAAATATAAAACCTGAATCTAACCGTGTGGCCTCACCCCACCCTGCATTTCCTGAAGAACTCAGAGCACACTACCTCACTCTCTTCCAACACTACTCCTGCCGTAATTCTTGATGATTTCAACATCCAGATAGATAACCCTTCCCATCTTGGCCTCTCAGTCCTATGGCACCTTTCCATCAATAATCCCATCTCTCACCCTACCTCCGGCACCCACGCGCATGGGCATACCCTAGACCTTAACATTACCCATAACGGCAACACCCCCTGCCATAATCTCACTTCCAACCACCTCACTCTGATCACCACCAGTTAATCACCCCTTCCATAGGGAACTTCAATGATATTCCGACTCCAGCTGGACTTATAATCTCAGGGCCCTCCTACCCTGCACTTCCTCAGCCCCCTCTTGTCATCATGCTCCTCCTCATCTACCTTAAAGTCTGTGGTCAATCACTGTAATCACTCCCTTACGTCGACACTAACTCCCTTGCCCCCACCCTGCTGTCCCTTGTACCATCCTGCCAAAACCACCTGAGGAAACACAGCTCTCCCTCGATGCTGCATCTGCGTTCGCGCAAGTACAACTGGAAGGAAAAATCAGACACTCAGCTGAATGGTCTCCCTTGAATTCATAACCACTAAACTCAACTGAGCCTCCTCCTCTAACACCTGCTCCCCTCCTTGCTCTCAGGGATGCGCTGGTTCTTATTTCCCTCAGGATCTGAAGCAGTCAGGTGAGAGCTCCCATGAGTTCCCTTGGCGTTCTCTCCTTTTCCCAGGACTGGGCCCCCATGTGCTCAGCAAAAGCTCCACCCCTCCATCGGCTCCTGAAATTCCAACCTCTCTTCTCTGCTCATGGACAATTTTCCCCTTTCTTTGGATCTTCCCTATGAATATACGAACATATATTTTCCCCCATCGTAAAAAAAATTAAAGGGGGTGGGTGGGAAAGGACAGTCTAATAACTAATAGTTACCTAGAGGAACCAAAAAAATAACCAAACCCATTGCCATCGAGTTGATTCTGACTGATAGCAACCCTGTATCTACAGGAGGAGGGAGAAAAAAGGCTGATGGACAGAACTGGAAACGGAAGAAAGATTTTTTCAAATTTATTTTGTTCTATAATTCTGACTTGGGAACCATGTAAATATTCCACATAATTAGAAAATAAAATTAAATGAAAACGGGGAAAAACTCTAAATTTTGAAAACCTAACTTTATATCAAGTTAGTGGTATAACCACACAGAAAATAATTATTCCAAATGACTATAATAAAATATTTTGCCTGTACAACCCTAGAACTGCAGCGAAGTCTTTAAAAAAAAGACTCACTTATCCACACAAATGAATATTATTCAGCCATAAAAAAGAATGAAGTACTGATACACACTACATCATGGATGAACCCTGAAAACATGGTAAGTGCAAGAAGCCAGACACAAAGGACGATATACTGTCTAATTCCATTTATATGAATATCCAGAATCAGCAAATCCACAGAGGGAAAAGGTTGATTAAATGGTTGCCAGGGGCTACAGGGAGAAGGCAGTGGGAATTTGCTAATAGGTATGGGGTTTCTTATTGGGGTAATGAAAATGTTCTCGAATCAGGTAGTGGTGATGGTTGAACAACTCTGTAAATATACTAAAAACCACTGAAGTGTATACTTTGAAAGGGTGAATTTATGGTGTGTGAATTATCTCCAGCAAAAATAAATAAATGACCCCATTTCCCCTCCAGCTGCCACCCATTGTTCTCCCCCCTATTACAGTTAAACTCCTCAGAAGACTTACCTTCACTCACTGTCTCCAGTTCTTCTCTTCCGATTCCCTAGTTACCTCAATCAGGCTTTCAGCAACCTACCACTCTCCCCAAAGTTCTCTACTCAAAGTCACCACAGACCTCTGTGCTGTTCCACACAGTGATCAATTCTCAGTCCCCACCACACTTGTTCTATCCTCCCTCATTGGAGAAGTTGATCACTCCCTTCTCTTTAAAGCACGTTCTTCTCCTGGTTTCCAGAATACAACCATGTCTTGATTTTCGTTTCATCTCCTGGCCACTCCTTCTCAATGTCTTTTGCAGGTGGGTTTCTCCTCATCTCCCTGACTCCTTACTGTTGAGTACCCCAGGTCTGTCCTCAGCCTTCTTTATCTGCATGCACTGTCTTGGTAATCTCACCCAGCCTCATGGCTTTTAATACCACCAAATGCTCACAACTTACACACGTACCTCTTCAGCCCAGCTAGCTCCCTGATCACCTGTCTCATCTATCCAAATACCTTCTCAAAATGTTCATCCAGACGTCTAGAAGACATGTCAAACTTAACACAGCCAAAACTGAACTCCTGGTCATACCCGGACCTCGCAAACCTACTCCTGGAGTTTTCTCACCACCAGAAATTGCATCATTCTTTCACTGCTCAGGCCCCAATCCTTAGAATCCGTCTTTGATTCCCCTCTCACACCCTATACCAATTTATCAGTCAATTCTGCCCCACATCAGACCACAAGGAACTCGTGGACCACTGCAACAGCCTCCTAACTGGCTTCCTTGCTTCCACGCTTACTCTTCCGGTCTACCTGCAACCCAGTAACCAGGGCGATGCTCTCGAAACAGAAGTGCATTATTATCAACCACTTCTCTACTCAAATCCTCCAACAGTGTTTCATCTCACTCAGAGCAAAAGCCAAAGCCTTACAACATCTAAAACAGTGACTGGCACACAGTAAGCACTTGAAAAAAAAGTATGAATGAGTGAATCAGTGCACGTGTGTACTCAGTGACAACATAAAACATATTTCTTACGTGGATTAGAAAAGATTTTTTAAACACAATGACCTACATTAGAGGTTACAGAGGGATAAGAAAACGATGAAGATGCCTAACTCCAGTCAGGAGCACAAATCAGGTGGGGTAGAGAGATGCCCACCCAGAGGTCCCTTCAAGAGAGGACGCCGCCCAGCTGCAAGGAACGTGGGCAGCAGAGAGCTCCAGCCATCAGCTCCTGTAGGGTCTGCCTCGGCTGCAGAGAGCTGCCTCCCTAGAGGGTAACCTAGGTTCATGGCTGACACAGCAGGGGCACAAACACCTGGCCCACTCGGCCTGGCACAGGCTGCTCTGACAGGCCATACGCACTCCAGAGCTCGCTATCAGGTTGGCTGGTGCTTTCCTCAGCCTACACCACAGTTCAGCTTCTTTCTCTGTCCAATCCTATTTCCACCCCCCCTTCTTTTACATGCATTGATCTTTAATAAATACCTTGCAAAATCCATCTCAATGTCTGCTCTGGAAAAACCAACCTACAACTCCAGGTTTATGTTCTTGCCCATCTGAACAAGCCCTTCATTCTCCCATCTCCAAGCTTCACTCAGTCTACCCCTAACTGAAATGCCTTTCGAACTGTTAAAAGTACCATTCATTCTTAAGATCTAACTTAACTGCTACCTATTCTTTGGAAATCTTCTCCAGTCCCCCTCATCCATAAAGCATTCTGTTCGTCCTCTCTTATGACACCTATTAACACTCTACCTTGTATTACAGTTGAGAACTTATATCACTCACCATATACTAAACTTCTAAACTACACTGAACTAAAAATCACAAATAAAATATCCTCCAAAGCAGGCTAATATATACATATGGGGTGGGGGCTGTTGCCATCAAGTTAACTCCAACTCATGGAGACCCCATATGTGTCAGAGTAGAACTGGTCTCCATAGGGTTTTCAATGGCTAATTTTTCAGAAGTACATCGCCAGGCCTTTCTTTCAAGGTACCCCTGGGTGAATTTGAAGCTACAACCCTTCAGTTAGCAGCAGACACTTAACCGTTTGCACCACGACCCAGGGACTCTTCTTAATACATAACCCAAAAACCAAACCCACTGCCATCAAGTCAATTTCGACTCATAGCAACCCTATAGGACACAGTAGAACTGCCCCACTGGGTTTACAAGGCTGTAATCTTTACAGAAGCAGACTGCCATATCTTTCTCCTACAGAATGGCTAGTGGGTTTGAACCGCAACCTCTCCGTTAGCAGCTGAGCGCTTTCACCACTAAGCCACCAGGGCTCCTTCCTCCTAACACCGAAAAAAAAAAAAAAAAAACTAAACTAAACCTTTTGGCGTCGAGTCGATTTCAACTCATAGTGACCCTACACGACAGAGAGCTGCCCCATAGGGTTTCCAAGGAGGAGATGGTGGATTTCAACTGCCGACCTTTTGGTTGACAGCCAAATGCTTAACCACTGTGCCAGCAGGGCTCCCCTAACACACAGTAGGTGCTTACTAAGAATTTGCTGGCCGAATTGAATAAATGAATGATAGTAAACACAAACTGAGCTCTATATTCAGTCTTTCTTTTACTTTAAAATGAAGAAATAAAACAGAAACAGTTCTGACATCTATTCTAATCCCTAAAATAACTTACTTTTTCCATTTAAAATTTGGTCCTCTTATTACGCATATTTAAAATAAAAATGTTCAGCTACCTAAATACCGCTGTGAGTCTTTCACAAACAGTTCATTTATCTGAAACACAGCAATTTTCAGTATCAGTTATAGAAGGGATTTAAAAAAGTTGAAAATTAGGAAGCAATCCCCAAAAAGTCAGAGAGAGCAACTGTGGTGTGATGAATCACTTTTATGTGGCCTTTCTCGCCATAGTCTTGTGACTCCTACAAAATGACTGGGTGGGACGATGCAAATAAGGTGCTTGTGGCACAGCAAGGGGATTGGACAGCATTGCTTATAATGCAAATCATGTGCATGGCACCCTTGTGGAGATGGGACCATGCAAATAAAATGTACAAAACCCCAAGAAGGGGATTGGTCAGTTTTGCCATCCCAGAGGCAGGAAGTGGGGACCTCACTACCACTAATAAAGAAGAGTTGGGATCCTTGCATTTTGAACCTTCTAGACCCAGGAGACAGAAAGAGAGAGCTGTAACACCAGAGACAGCATGAGACAGTGAGAAGCAGTGGCAGAGAAATGGTGGCAGCAGAACGAGGAGACCAGCACAAGATGGCACGGTGGACTTCCTGGCCCATGGAACAAGGCGGTTAAAGTGGGTGTGCCAACCCATGGAGCGGGAGAGCTGAGTGCCTTCAGGCCAAGGCTTACTGACGGAGTGGGGTGCCTCTGGTCACTTACTAACAGAGCTAAAGAGCTTTGTAATACTTACCAAGCAGGGCAGAGGCCAGGAAAAGGGGCCAAGAAACTGTCCGAGAAACGGCTGAGAGACCGTCCTGACCAAAGAACTGTATCCTGAGTTGTTGCTTATCCTGAACTGTGACATGTTACTTCCCTAATAAATCCCATAACTGTGAGTATGGTCTGTGAGTTGCGTGTGGCCACTGCAATGAATTACTGAACCCAGCAGACAAGTAGGGAGCGCTGTGGGCGGGATGACTGATGTCAGCATTGGTAAAAAGGTTGGAGGGTGGAGGTATGTTTGACCTTCGCCTCACAGGAATCAGCCTTGGGCTGATGCTGATGATTCTTCCACCTCGTGAAGTAAGAGGATCTCTGACGCCACTGCACCGTTTCTACAGAAACTCAAAGTCTGAATTCTTGCCCGTCAGAATCAAATAATGTGCAATTTTAAAATTAAAAATAAAAACAAGGTTACTCAAAGACATTACCTACCCAAATAAAACAACCAAGGTGGGAAAAAAAGTAACCAGGGTCTTCAGTCTACCGATTACCTGTTCCATGGAAGGACAAGCTATGATCTGCATATCTTCAGGGCTGAACTCTTCCTTTAACAGAGCATGGATCTTCTGGAAGACTTGCTGAATATTATTCTTAGGAAAAATAAGAAGAAATCATATTAAATGAGTAGCTGAAAACATAAACAGTTGTCTTAAACAAAAAGCACCAAGAATGTGAGATCATAATGAAATTTGCCAAAACAATTAGAGAAAACGTATCTCTCATGGGATTACTAAAGACACATAATCTGCACTCAATATATCAGAAGCTAGCATTACCCAACTAAGATCTGTCAGATAATACCTCTTGGAAACTAAACTCTAGCAAGCCCTATGCCCCCAGAGAATAATAAGAGCCTTTAGCCCCAATTTCTTACACAAAAGATAATAAAGTTCCCAGACACATAAAATGTAGTTTAAAAATCAGCCAAAGCCTTGGCTAAAAATGTGAGTTCAACACAGAACTGGAAGTTATGAGTCCTAACTCTGCTCTGACACTTAATCCCTTGGGGGCCGCCGCACACCCTTTATTTCCACAACTCCCCAGTAAAGTGGGGTATAATTCCTGAAACGCTGCTCACCCAAGTGTTGGACCAAATCCAACATGAGGGTTAGATTACTTATTTGCTAATTTCTGCTTTGAAAGGCAACATATTGAAAACGTAAGACAAAGTGAAAACCCGTCGCCATTGAGTCAACTGACAAAGTGAAGGTGGCAAAAAACATACATATACATATACAGATAGAGCCCTGGTGGCACATTAAGAGCTCGACTGCTAACCAAACGGTTGGCAGTTCGAAAAATCCACCAGCTGCTCCTTGGGAACCCTATGGTCCCGTCCTATGGGGCAGTTCTACTCTGTCCTGAAGGATAGCTATAAGTCAGAATTGACTTGACGGCAGTGGGTTTGGTTTTTTGATTTTATATGTGTGTGTGTATGTGTGTGTGTGTGGGTGTGTGTGTGTGTGTGTGTGTGTGTGTGTGTGTGTGTGTGTGTGTGTGTGTGTGTGTGTGTGTGTGTGTGTGTGTGTGTGTGTGTGTGTGTGTGTGTGTGTGTGTGTGTGTGTGTGTGTGTGTGTGTGTGTGTGTGTGTGTGTGTGTGTATACATATATATATAAAACCTGTGGAAGCCGGAACCTGTGTAAGGCAGAAACCTGTTAGAGAAGAAAAACTGAAATATTTTCCACTAAAACGAGCAACAGAAAAGTGGTAAGACTGCACCCTGTCAAAAGTGAAAAATTTGCAAGACAATCCCTTTGAGTTCTGGCTTTCACAGGTTTCTCTCTCTCCCTAAATCATTCCCTCTGATTTTATACATATAAAATCAGACTGATACAGGTGTTATAACCTCTCAAGAATCACAGGGATTATTAATCAACTTCACTAGAACAGTATACCAACATTTTAAAATGTCTCTAGGAAGAGGAAAATGGTGCGTATATGTGGCAAGAACGTTTGAAGAGATTAGTCAACATTCAAATAAATTATCATGAAACTCACCCTAACAGGCTTAAACAAGATGAATTCAGTGTCTTTATTGGATAGGTACAGTGACATACTTCTCAATGTCAAAGGCAGCTTTGCTTTTATTGTCTTATAGGCACTTGACACAAGGTCACCAACTTTTGCTGGAAAGAAATTAACCTCGTTAGTGTCACAAAGAAGAGCAGAAACATTTCCATTTTAACTCAGAGGGGAGAAGGACTCTTTATTTCCCCAAAGAATTTCTTTCATTTTCCTTGTTTATTTATCTAGTTCAATCACAAGCCCTATAAGGGTTCATTATACAACTACTATATATAAAATTCTCCTCCCAAGGGCTAAGGCTGCTGAAGAACTCCCTCAGCATGCTCCAACACACTCCTAGGGGCTGTTACTGGGGCCTTTGGAATTTGAAGATAAGAGATAATGTTTGGGTTTTTTTTTTTTTTTTTTTAAAGTGCTTTTCAGAGAGATACTAGTAAGAATTACTTCATAAATCAGCTTATTCATGGCAGAACTGACCCCCAAACACTAAGAGATGCTCTCTAAGATGCTTGCTGAGGTCATTAAGAAAATACCCACACACAGCTAAGGGGAATCTAAATATCCATCTGTTACTTTCTTATGTTTAGCACCAAGAGAATAGAATTCCAGAAATTTTTAACTATTAACTGTGTAATATGTAGTGTCTGAAGTAACTACACAGAAATCAGTATGAAATATTTAAAAGGCTAATTAATATATTCATAGATACTCCACCTCATTCATAATTAAAGAAATGCAAATTAAACAATGAGACATTTTGAGATTGGTAAAAACTACCAAGATTGAAGATAGCTATATGTGGTGCATTAAATTACTTAATATGGCCCTTCTATAGCCGTGGTCTTAGTTACTCCCACACAATGACTGGGTGGAACTATGCAAATAAGGTGCTTGTGGCCCACCAAGGGGATTGGACAGCTTGTTGCTAATGCAAATAAGGTGTATGGTACCTGTGATAGTTAAGGTTTTGTGTCAACTTGGAGAGGGAAGGCTGATGTTAAAATTGCTAAAAAGCTGGAGAGAGGAGGCATGTGTGACCACCGCCTCATAGGAATCAGCCTTGGACTGTTGATCTTGATTCTCCTTCCCCCTTGTGAAGCTGGAGGAGGTCAGACAACTCCAGCATGCCAATTTTACACCATGCTTGGCAAGAGTGTGGGGTAACAGCACCCTCACCTGCTGCTGATGGGAGTGTAACTGGTTCACCCTCCTGGGAGGAATATTAGGCAACATCCAACAATATTTTAAATATACATATTCTTCTCATACTTAACATTTCCACTGCTAGAAATTCACCCCATGGATATACTCATAAAATACCAAGATATGTGTGTAGAGCATATAGAAAAACAAAAACTGAACATAATAAATAACCACTAACAGGAGAATTATTAAAGAAATCATGATATAGTGATACAATTCTATGCCTCTGTTAAATAAAATGGGTAGAGCTAGATATGCTAACATATAAAGAGCTCTATGATACATAAGCAAAAAAAAGCAAGGTATTTAGCACAATCTCTTTTGTGTAACATTTTTTTTTAAGTCCATATATGCTAGTATATAAGGAGCCTTGGTGGCAAAGTGGTAAAATGCTACTTCAAACCCATGAGCCACTCCATGGGAGAAAGATGTGGCAGTCTGCTTCCATAAAGATTACAGCCTTGGAAATCTTATGGGGCAGTTCTACTCTGTACTACAGGGTCGCTGTGAGTCAGAATTGACTCAGTGGCAATAGATTTGGTTTGGTTTTATGCAAGCATATGCACAAACAATTTTGGGAAAGAAACTGCTGTTGGCAATTACCTTTGAGAAACGGGCTAATTTCCATCGTTTCAATTTTATACCAGGCAAATGTTTTGTTTGTTTTGAATGAGGAGGGTTGCGGCAGAACAGGGTAAGAAAGTGCCAATATTCTCACGAAAAGAGAAAAATCCAGGAACTGCTTGTGGAACAATCTAGATACTGCTTATCTTCCATGAAATAAATGAAAGCTCCCACAAGACACTTCAATTCCATGGGCTCTACTTACTATATCATCACTAAACACAATTCCAGGATTACTAAGTTAGTTTTTAGACTCCTTGAAAATCAGAAAGTGAGCGTGCAGGCTAGTGAACCAGTCCTCAGGGTCCTGCGAAGGTAGATTCTCCCGAGTAAATTAACAAACTGGCATCCTAACTTAGAACTCACTCTCCTTGGAGTTAATGATGAGATGATCCCTGAGAAACTGATCAAGTCTGCGTACACCAGGAGCCCTGGGCTTCTAGAACAGAGAGGCCAAAGACAGCCCCTAGATTGCCCTTGATGCTTCCACCTTGAGAGCCAATAAATCTCTTTGACATGTAAGTATGGATTTCATGTATCACAGATCAAGAAAAACCAGCTCCACCTCCACTGTGGCTGAATGGGCCAGAAGACACAACCACTAGGTAAACTGAACTGTCATTGTTATATCCATCAAGATCGCTTAGAGAGAAATGAAAATGGTTCAATGACAAAACATATGGCCCTGTTTCAGTCTGCATCTCAAGTCCTTTTGTCAGTTTCCTTCTGTCGCCTCCTGCTTTCCTAATGACAGTTCTCATAATGCTTAAGCACAGGATGCACCTAATACTGAGAGTTCTATTAGGACTTCACTTGAGAAAACGATGGCCGCTATTTTGAAGGAAAAGGGGAAAGAGCAACACATGAATTATGCATCCAGCCCCCCGGCTTAGCTGTACTAAATATGCCTCTGCCTATTTGCTGGCTTCTGCCTATTTTAAGATTTACTGCATCCAAGAGTTTCATTTACATAAAAGTACAAAATAAAAATCAGCTCCTATTTCTAAATAACCCTTATAAGTAACTGAAACCTTGAGCCAAAACGCTCATATTAATCCAAACATCATCATCCTTCAAGAACCATGCGGAGTTATGGCTGAAAAATTTGCTTCTTGACTGTGAGAAGAATAGCTGAATAGGTTGTTAGCCCTATGGCAGACCATGATTAGAACCTCCAGTAGTCTCAGTAAAAGAATCTGGTTTTCTGTCTTCTGACAGCCAGTACTGCATCAAGTGCACTCACTGTCTTTTAGAAGATGTAGTTGAAATTTTAATCTCATAAAAAACCAAACCAAATCCATTACTGTTGAGTTGATTCCAACTCATGGTGACCCCATGTATTACAGAGTAAAATACCACCATAGGGTTTTCTTGGCTGTAATCTTTACAGAAAAAGATCACCAGGTCTTTCTTCCATGGAGCTGCTGTGTGGGTGTGAACTGCCAACTTTTAGGTTAGCAGCCGACTGCAAAGTGCTTATGCGACTCAGGCTCCTCAGCTCATACACCAATACCAATGTTTAATAAAGACAGTAGAACATTCACTATCTCCATCACAGAAAACAAAAGATCTAGTGCATATCACAAAATTTATTTGCAATAAAAAAATCAATGCAACCTTGTACTGACATCAGCAAATTCAGAAGATGAATCTTTGAAACCTTGTCTTCCTTTAAAATACAACTGATAATCTGCACATTTAAAAATCTTCCTAAGAGATACACAACTACTCTTTCAACTTCTCAGCTCATCTTCAAATTAACCTGAGGCATTAACAGTGACAAAATTTTGGAGAGCCTTAGAATGGCTTCAATGCTTTTTCCCAAAGAAAATGAATACCTGACATTTAATACATAATAATACAGTCACGGACAAACAATAGTATTAAAAAGCAGATTCCAGATTAGGTGCCCGTAGACAGTCAACGTTCCACAGCTGCTAAGCCAGAATCAGTCTTTGGTCTCTCACTATGAGCAAAGAGCAGCCCTCAAGCTGGACCCAGTTCCATCAATAATTAAGGCACTGATTCTTTCACCATTTTGTCCTTCTTAGTTTCAAAGGAGCCACGTCACTATATGGGCCAGCGGATGACCAGAAATGTTAATCTCACAAAATGACTTATTCTAATTTGATGGCAACTTAAAATGTCACAGAATGTACCAAAAATAGCCCACAATGTTAATCATAATTTTAAATGTTAATATCTACTATTTAAAAAAACCTCTAGCACAAAAACAGTACATTTAGCAAAGAGTAAGGCTGAACCATCTCAGGCTTTTCTGCCAATCAGCAATCAAGAAATAACAATGCCTGCCAATTCCCAACCAATACCTCAATTCTTACAATTTTTTTCAAACACTCTAAAACGTTAATAAACAGACGAGGTAACTTGCATAAAACGTGGAACAAAATAATGGCCCAACATTTATTCAGCTAATACTTGAACACAGTAGCACTCCATAATTTCATCCAGTCAAATACAGTATTTTCATCAAAGCTCTAACACAATGAAAGTGGGTACGTAGAAACCAGCAGACTCAAAGGGTCTCCATATTTTCTTTTAAAGTTTTATTTTTTAAATAATATTTTATTGTGTTTAAGATGAAAGTTTACACAGCAAATTAGGTTCCCATTTAAAAATTTCTACACAAATTATACAGTAGTACTGGTTACATTTTTCACAGTGTCATCATCATTCTCATTCATCCCATTCCAGTTGTGCCACATTTCATTTTTAACTAGGTAATTTTTATTTTTTTTTATTCCTTCTTTGGAATGCTTGCTAAAATGCAAGTAGTGTTGGCCAATTAGGACATATGTCAGCTCCAAACTGAATCATGCATGAATCCAGACCTTAATACCCCAAAGTGAATAGGAAACCAACTCCCAGTGTTCAGAGCAAGGACTATGTAAACGCAAATTAACCAACATCCTAAAAAGGAAAGCCGAAACAGTCAAATCTGAATACCTGGTTGTGCCCAAGGCTGTTGTGAGAGAGTATACTTGGGACCTCCCTGACTGGCCATTGTTTTTAATGCTGAAACCTGGTAGAGGAGACAAAAAAAAAATTTCCATTTCACCAATGACAAATTAAACCTGTACTGCTCTCAAAGGCTGTAAAATATCATCTGAACCTATTAAACAGTGATAATCAAATGTGTAAAATGTGTTAAAAAAAAAAAAAAAAAAAGACATGTCATAATCTTTTACAGCCAAGAAAATTTTTTTTCCATACAAAAATTTATACATACATTGTTACGTGACCCTAACTGCTCTCCCCATACTGTGACAGCACACTCCTTTCCACCTCTGATTCCCCATGTCCATTCAACCAGCTCCTAACCCTCTCTGCCTTCCCATCTCACCTCCAGACAGAAGCTGCCCATTTAGTCTCTTGTATCTACTTGAGCTAAGAGGCACACTCCTCACAAGTGTCACTTTATGTCCCACTGCCCAGTCCAATCCTTGTCTGAAGAGTTGGCCTCAGAAACTGTTTTAGTTCTGGGCTGATAGAGAATCCAAGAGCCATGCTTTCTGGGGTTCCTCCAGTCTCAGACAGACCATTAAGTCTGGTGTTCTTACTAGAATTTGAGTTCTGCACCCCACCCTTCTCCTGCTCCATCAGGGACTCTCTGTTGTGTTGCCTGTCAAGGGAGTCATTGATGGTAGCTGGGCACCATCTGGTTCTTCTGGTCTCAGGCTGATGAAGTCTCTGGTTTATGTGGCCCTTTCTGTCTCTTGGACTAATACTTTCCTTGTGTCTTTGATGTTCTTCATTCTCCTTTCCTCCAGGTGGTTGGGACCAACTGATGCATCTTAGATGGCCGGTTGCAAGCTTTTAAGACCCCAGACGCCACTCACCAAAGTAGGATACAGAACATTTTCTTAATAAGCTTCGTTATGCCAATTGACCTAGATGTCCCCTGAAAGCATGGTCCCCAGACCCCCACCCCTGTTACTCTGTCCCTCAAAGTGTTTGCTTGTATTCAGGAAACTTTTTAGGCCAATAAACTTTTTAGCAAAACCTCTTCTGTGATTTCTTGGGAGAATTTTTCAAGAGTATATATACTGGCATATACTGCCTTTTAAAACAACCATTACCAATGGCCTGAAACATTCTGCCTGAAACATCTGAGAGTAAAAAGATAAAAATGAAGCTCTAGAGAAATGTCAGCATAAAACAGGTCTCTCTTTAAGTCCACTGTTGTGTTGATATTAAATTATTATCACATGTACTAGAAAAACATCACCCTAGCAGGACAAAATCTACTTCACACACCTAGAAGGTCCAATTTCTTATTATGTCATAGACAGAATGTCATTAAAAGAAAACAAACCCGATTTTGTAAAAGCATCAAAAGGGACACTTGACCAACCAGTGCTCCAGATCTAGACCTGCAGTCCCACCTTCTAGTGGTCTCACAACCATTCACACCTAGTCATCTGTCTCAATTCCTCAGCATCACTCCAACTCACAGTGGTGCATTCAGCTCCTTGAGGAAACACTGTACTTCAGGTGGCAAATTCTGATGAGAGTAAGGACTGGCTGGGAGAGGGGGGCCAGAAACAGCACATAGCATTTTTTAAAAACAAATTGTTGTATGCAAAAGGTCCAGGCTATGCCCTCAGCCTCAACTGGAAAGTCTCATTAGAAAAACCTGAGCACCAGCCTTCAGATTTTTCACAAAGAAGATCACGAGATATCTTAGAGGATGGGCTCAGATCCCCCCAGCTCTATTTCTACCAAGTTTATACTCTTGGATCATGGTAGGCCTTTACTCATGCTGCCCCATATATTATAAAATCATCCCTTTCCTCCTGTCCTCACTTCCCAGTCTTTATTTTTACTGTGAGATTCAGCTTTTGAAAGTGAATCATACATATGACTAGAGATTAATTAGACAAGGCTAGAAGAAAACCAATGCTCAACTGTAGTGCATATTATCCCAAATATTTTCCACTGTAAATATATAAATATGCTAGTACGTATAAATTTAGAAAAATGGGAACATATTGTTCTGCAAACGTTTTGCCTCCCCTTAAATCTATATTTTGGACATTCTTCCATGTACACCAGTTATGTTCCAACAGTAATAGCCGCCTATCATTCCACTGATCATTCCAGAACGTAACCAATCTCATAACAATATATACTTAGGCTGTTTACAATTTCTTTATATTAAAAACAAATACAAACTTACATAGTTGTCTGTATTTACTATCCAGATAATTTACTCACCCTTAATTCAAACTTTAAATAGGATTTTCTTTAAAAGTTTTCCCTAATTAGACCTATCATTCTTTTTTAAACTCTATAGGATGAATACAGACCTATTTTCTCACAAAGTGTTACTGTAATTATTTGGATAATGTATACAAAATTTACATTGTTGTATACGTCTTAATGTTTACATATTTTTTCTATCTTGATTTCCCATTAGGTTATAACTCCTTGAGAGCAAACATTATAGGTCAAATTCTATCACAAGTACTATATCAAGAAAAAATGTATAGTGTTGCCAAGGAAATCAATAACACTTCAAAGGGAACATTAAGAACAAATTTGCAATATTTTAGCAAACTGCTTGAAAGAAAATTAATACTGCTAGATACAAATTTAAGTTTTTAACAAACTGGGCCCACTGAGGGCAAACACTTTCAGCTTAGGTAGGAAAAAAAAAAAACAGTTGTCTAGTTGATTTTGACTCATGGGGACCGAATATGTATCACAGCAGAACTGTGCTCCACAGGGTTTTCAAATGGCTATGATCTTTTGGAAGCAGATTGTAAGGCTTTCTTCTGAGGCGCCTCTGGGTGGACCTGAATGACCAATCTTTCAGTTAATAGCCAAGAACTTACGATACTTTCTTTGAAATGTCTTAATTCAGATTTTTCCCCTTAAATCTGTCATACTTTACTATCAAATAATATTTCTGCAGCACTTCATATTTAAATTTATAATTTTATTTTGGTCCTCATAACAACCGTAAGTAGGGAGGACAAATGCAATAGCTATCTCCATTGTAGAGTAGAGAACCTAGTGTTATGGACTGAATCGTGTCCCCCAAAAAGACATGTTGACACCCTAACCCCCATACCTGGAGATGTAACCCTGTATGGGCAGAGGGCATTTCTTGTGCCATGTTATTGAGGCCGTACCAGAGTAGGGTGGGTCCTAAATCTGATCTCGTCTGAGTTGTCTCTTAGAAAAACAGGAAACAGACACAGAGACACACACAAGGGAAAGACAAATGTCATCTGAAGATACATCTAAATGCAGCCAAGGAATGACAAGAAATGCCCCAGGCTACAGAAGCTGAAAGAGACAAGGATCTTCCCACTAGAGCTGACAGAGAGAGACAGAGAAAGAGACTAGCCCTGCCAACGTCCTAAATTAGGACTCCTAGCCTCCAAAACTGTGAGAAAATAAATTCCTGTTCTTTAAAGCCACTCACTTGTGGTATTTTTGTTACGGCAGCACTAGCAAACTAAGATACCAAGGCTTGGAGAAATTAAGTGACTTGCCTAAAATTTTAGTTAGGAGGTGACAGAAAGGCATCTAGCACCCAGCTTTCCGGACTCTAAATTCTTTGCTCTTTCTACTATACCCCACTATCTTTCTAGTCCTACTGAAGAGTTTGTTTCAAGCAATATTCAGCAGAATGAAATTCTGTAACAATAAAAAAAGGAGCAGTGGTTTTTGCAGTATGATAGAAAATAATCTGACCCAAATGTTTTCATATGTAGCTCCCCCTCTCTACAATATTACATTCCCAAGGGCCATACAAATAGCTAGAGAAAAGGTTATTTTTCCAGGGGCAGGAAAAGAGGCAATAGCACATACATGTTCTTTTAGTATTTTATTTTTCTCAAGAAAGACCATTAGTTATAACAAAAGTCAGGCAGGATGTTTATACAAGACTGATCGAGACATGGTAGAAATGTTTATCACAGATCTACTGGGTCACTCTACAAAGCTTCAGATCCTCAATCTGTGAAATGAATGCTTTACTTACTCTAGGTACCAGGGTGTAGTAAGAAATAATGAAAATAAAGTATCTCAAAAAGGAGAGCCTAAAGAAGGCTCATAAACAAAAAGGAGTCACATAAACAAAAAAGGCCTATTTATAGCAGGTAAAGGGAATCAGAACCACACTGAGTCCTTGGGCTCAAAAGTAAGTCTTCCAACAATCCAAAAACGTTCTCTATACACTAACATGGTTTACTTTATTAAGTCAACCCATATATGTGAAAAATCAGTCCAAACTTAGAAACAAGCTGATGATATTTTGCTGATGAGGCTTAAGTCCAACTGGTAAATACTGAGACCTTCAAACATACAACCAAATGAAAGATGAACTACTGTTTCCTTTCTGTACCTATAGATGTTGTTTTTCTTGCAATCATTTATAAAATTACAAGTACTAGTTGTCTTATAAAATGCCAACTACAACAAGAGGCATTTGCAGATAATAATGCAAAAGATTCTGCATTTGCAGATAATAATGCTGAGGTTCACATTTAAAGAAAATCATTGTACAGTTTTAAAATCTTTTACTCTTTTTCCTGCTATTCAGAACATTAGTTAATGCTCACAAGGTAAAAACTGAAAAATGTTTGGTTCACAAATTTTCTAAGAAATAATGTTTTAAATGATCACATATATTTGTGTGAACTCTAGTGCTTATATTTTGTGTGTGTGTGTGTGTGTGTGTGTGTGTGTGTGTGTAGGTATCTATCTTTGTCTCTGACTCTCTCTCTATGCCAACAGGACAGGAGAAGGGACCTGAATTTAGAATAAGACAATACAAAGAGTTGCTCAATCCTCTAAGCTGTAGTATCCACTAAATATTTTGATTAAAAACTCAATGAGGAGCAGTAAGGTACCAGGGTTGAAAGAGAAAAAGTGAGGCAACTGTGAGTGATCTGAGCAGGGGCAGCACAAGACTGATCAGGATAGGATGAGACTGACCTTGCAATGATGATTAGTGGCAAGGCCTTCCTTCCCCCTTCCCAATCCTATAATGAAGGGACTGTAAAAAGAGGTCCCCGTGATAGACATGCAGCATGGTCTACAGAGAACTGTTATGGAACTTAGACTTGAATAAATATGTTCTACATAAACCTGTAATTCCTTTTAAAAGGTTCACAGCGTATAGGTCTTCCAAAATGCACAATGGCAGAGTTGTACCTGATTTACCAAACTTATACTAAGATCAACTAGGACAACTATATCAGTGAATTTTTATTCCTTTGATTTCTAGAAAAAACAGCACCCACTGCTGTCAAGTCGATTCCGACTCACAGCTACCTTATATGACAGAGTAGAACTGCCCCATAAGGTTTCCAAGGAGCAGCTGGTGGATTCGAACTGCCGACCTTTTAGTTAGCAGCCGAGCTCTTAACCACTGTGTCACCAGGGCCCCAGAAAACTAGGCAGGGACCCTTTAATCCTAGATTTCATTATAATCATTTGCTTATTTCAGAAGATTCATTCTGCTCTGTTATTGTAGAACATCCATCTACAATACTTCCAGCTAATATTAATGTGGATGCTCTCCCAAAAATATGTACTGCAATCTACAAGCTGGTTTTCCATGAGGATAATTTCTATAAAAACTATGATAACTTACCTATAAATTACAAAGTATCAATATTTGCACTATTTTTTAAATCAAAACTCTATCAGAAACATTTCCACATCCTTTTAAATTTGTATGGGGTGGAAAAAATACATGTACACCTCCCCGTCAAGTACGTGATGCATATGAGAGGGCTAAGATCCACCAGACCAGGGCCATGTGCCAGTGATAAACAGAAGAGGAGTCTGACTGTTCCAACATTTCTGTAAGTCAGAATTGACTTGACAGCAATGGGTTAATATTTGCTTTTATGGTATTGTTTTATCATTATTTAAAACTAGTATCTTCTGTCTTTATCACAGTCTGCAGGCATGTTAGTGTAGACAGGCAACAGGTGACCAATGGCCCACCTGTTTTGCTGTCTCTCAGCTATTTCATGGATATATGTCATCTCTCCAGTTAAGACTAGTGAAGTAAATATTTGAGAGAAAAGGGCCATCATATTTTTATTCTTTTTATTTATTGTTTTTTCTCTTTTTATGATGTCCTCTAATACAAACAGCAGAGGTTTAATAAATGAAGAGTTAATCTTAAGACTTTTTAAACATCTGCATGATTTTAGGAAGTCCTTAATAAGAAGATTTAAATAAAAAAAGATGAGGTTGAAACAAGAGTTTCAAAACAGTCATGATCTCAGTTTTTCACTGCTGGCATCAGACAGTGTAGTCAGCTGGTGAATTTCAGCCAGATGACGGAAAAATAGACCAATTATTATAAATCCATCTATCTGGCGATTAATCCACCTATCTGGTGATTGATATGCAAAATGGAAGGGCACAATAACATGTAAAACAAGGAGGAAAATAAATGGCCCATGTGAAGTGACAGGAAGCCCTGATTTCCAGGCCTGTGGTCACTGCCAGGCTGGATCCAATCCAGAAGGAAGTGAGTCAGAGACCATATGCAGATAACCTAAAACGGGCATAAACAGGACATAGCCAACCAGGGGTCAGCTACAACTAGCTCTACAATATTTGCACTCGTTCACTTACAAACTAAAACGTCTGCAAACATACCTAAACGTCCTCAAACCAAAAAGCTTCCGCCAACAGGAAACAGAGAGATTTCCTGGACTGAATCATTACTTCTCCTCCTGCCACAGTTTTCACCAGAGGGTAATTCAAAAGGAACTATGGGGAAGAATTCACAATTACTCTAACAAATATGCAGCAAGGCCTATACCTTGGTCAGGAACTCCTCCAGCTGCTCCACGAACAGCTTGGTCTGCTGCTGAATAAACTGCTCACAGGCCGACTTCAGATGACGGTCTACATCTTTTTTAGAGTCAAGATAATACTCTCTTATCTCAGGAGTGCCCTTAAAAAGAAGATGACAATTTCCTCCTGTTTTTATGTGCCTGGAAATTACCACACAGGTAATGAACGTAGTTTATCCCCCACCACCAAGGAAACAGACTCCTCCTCACCTCCAACAAGAACTCTATCAAGGCATTGTTGCTATTCAGCCTAAAAAATCTTGGAACAGTCATAGGGTTCAGGATTTTAAATGCTGCATCTGTGAAACAAAATGACTCTTCCAGTGAACATGCAGAATGTCAACAGAAAAGCCCACTTACTGTTTCAATGCGCAACATACACTAGGTCTCTACCACCACAAAGCAAGAGCAGTGTCGTTTCCACCGTTGAGTGGGTGAGGGAGATGGGGGCCAGTGACAGCTATAGTATACACACATACTCACTTTTCTAAAGTCAGAATTGCAAAAGGACCGTTCATCTCAATTTTTCATTTAAACAGAAAAAAGAAAAACAATAAATGGTATTTTTTTAATTGACATCTTAAAATTTCACTGCTTTGCTTTTTAGGGTGTTAAATAGGCTTTTTAAAAGTATCCACATACTTACCCAGCTTCTTCATTAAGGTCTTGGCTGGCAAAGAAATTTATTCATTTGAAGCACAGTGAATAAACTAATGTGTCAGCCAGAAAGAAAACACCATAAGGACATATTTACCCCTTAGCCTCCAGACTAACTACAATCTCTGCAAAGTACTAACTGAGGTCTCATTGATGTTCAAATGCAATAAGATAGAACAATTAGCTGTGAGAGGTTAGAGGCTTAAAAAGCAAAGACAGCAAGTATTATTAAGTGAGAGCAAGAAAAGGTCATTGCTTTGCTTTGCTTTGCCAGACTGGAGAAAGCAAAGCTTCAGTTCTTCTAGCTCTGGATTTACAAGCACACACTACACAGCACTACTTAAGTGCCTTTGACCCTGGTGGTAATGAAACAGACCCTCTATCAGATTCTGTATTCAGAGTAAAGCTTTAGTAAATGGCTCTGCTTCTACTGTCTTTTTTACAAGCTACCTGAAAGAGTCTGTCTGCAATAAACAGAATCATCACCATATGGTAGGGTCACATGAGCTTTGTAACGTTCTCAGGAAAACATGCTTTAAACTAAATTTTGCCAAAATTTAACAACATTTCATTTTCTTACACCTCAGTGGATCTACACTAGAATCAAGCAGCAACAAATTGCATATTAGGAAAAACTGAAAGAAAGCAGATCCACGCATCTCTACGCCATGACTTATGGAAGGTAAGGACTACACGCAGCCTCATTCTTCAAGGAAGGAGCGCCACTTCCACATCTCACACTCTAAGGGGAGAATGAAAACCAGCAGAGGATTGGGAGATGGAAGCCTCGGATAAGAATAAGCTTTAAAAAATGATATGCTTTTATAAATTATATATATATATGATATGTTTTCATAAATTATATATATCTAACCAGGTTTATGGCCCTTTCCCTAACTTCATGATCCCACCACTCCTTCATGGTACAATGAACTCTCCCCATATTACCCAGGTTAGGAATCATATACATTAATCTTGCTTCAAACTCTTACTAACATTGTGACCTGCTCTACTGAGTAAATCGAAGAAAGCAAGTCAGACAAAAGGCTATAAAACAACACATTTAGAAAGAGAAGCCAAATCTATTTAAGGTGGTGCAGAGGAAGAGATGATGCAGCCAGGCATCAGCATGATGATTTATAAAAACACATCATTTATATGTCTATATATTTATGTAAATGTATATAATACAAATATAAGTAAAATACATATAAAAAATTATAAATAAGATATACATATCTTCATTCTGTAAAGGCAAAAGCCAGGAAATCTGACTGGTGCCTTACTTTTAAAAAATCTCAAAGTATATGAATAAAACATAGGCTTGCTACCCAAATTCCAGCAGTAGACAAGCAAAGGTATTCTTCATGGAAGAAAGGAGAGAGCATCAGGAACAGAAAAGGAGCAAGCTTGTTCTAATGTGACTCCTCATTAGACCACCCTGGCGCACAGGTGACTTAAGTCCACTACCGAACAAGCACAGTCACGAGGGAACTAAACACTTGCTAGTCTTGGAAATTCTCTAGAGGCTTTCCTCTGAACCACAGAACACAGAAAATAATCTGAGTGACTATTTTCTCAATTCTCCCAATACATAGAAAAGTTAATTCATTACATAAAGGGATGGCTTAAAGCATTAGGGCTTAATTCTCTCTTGGAAATGGTTAAGAAAAGATGAAGTGCAGAAAAATTTGTAAGTAATTAAGGGCAATGATGGATATTTATGGAATAGCCTTAACATCTTAGAAAGTAACTACTCTGATCTTTTACAAATCATCTCTTGTTAATCCAGTCAGCAACAAACTGTTAGGATGGACGAATCATCTTTCCCAGAGTAACAATGTCTATTACTAACTCAAAGACCACATCTACATGGTTACTTTAACAACCAGCTGATTTAATATCAACAATAACATTTAAGTTTGTTTAAGCACCTGCAGCTTACAAAAAGCACTTTAACTATATTTTCATTCTTAATGATCTTGATAACCTGGTAGGGGATCAGGGTAAATTTATCATGTTCATTTTACCTCTGAGGAAGCTGAGTAAAGAAGCTAAAAGACCCATCCAAGATCACACAAGAGTCTAGAAATGATGGACCCAGAACAGAACCCGACTCTTTCAAACTCTTCCTGTAAGTACTCTTCCTGTCTGGCTTCCTAAATGTTCACTACTTGACAAACTAGTCAACTCAACGTTTAAAATCAACCCAATTAGCTGACATTGTAAGTAGTTATTAACTGGACTTTTCTTTTCCTAACTGGTTATCATCAGATGTGAACAGAGTCTAAGAGAGGTAATACTGTGTTAGAAATTGAAATGCTCAAATATAGCTTCCTTCATAAAGAAAACACATCAAGTTAGAAGCAATCAGGATGTTGACAGCTTAGTATGAACAAGTAACATGCTTATTAGCAAGCAAAGCATGCAAAAAACAAATTGCAGATGAACATAAAATAAACCTATAATCTGTGCTGCCACATCTGGACAGGTCAAACACACCCAAATGTACCAGCCAGAACAATGAAGTACCTCTAGTTTTCTTGAGGTCCAGGGAAATTTCCTTAATGGTGAATTCAGTGTGAAATGGAGCAATTTGTTCACGAAGAATCAAAAGGTGCTTAATTAAGAAAAGTTGTCCGTCAACCTGAGTCTAAATTGTAAGACAGAAAAAAAAAATGGATATTATCACAGATTAAATAAAAATACAAGCGCATACCACATATATATCATTAATCAACATTAACCTACCCAGGTTTATGGCCCTTACTGTAACTTTATGAACCCACCACTCCTTTGTGGTACAATGAACTCTCCCCATATTACCAAGGTTAGGAACCATCTAGATTAATCTTGCTTCAAACTCTGATTAACACTGTCACCTGCTCTACTTAGTAAATCCAAGAAATTAAGTCAGACAAAAGGCTATAAAGCAACACATTTAGAAAGAGAAGCCAAATCTATTTTAAGGTGGTGCAGAAGAAGAAGACAAGCACCAGCACAAGAAGGAAGTAAGGAAAAGTCCAGTAGGGGCAGGATTCTGGCCCCTTACGGCTTTCCAGTTTCTCTTCAATAATATGGCTTTCATTATTTGGCCTAAAGTGGCTTCAAAATCCAGAACATCATAACTCCTCATATTTATACAAAAGTACAAAAGCAGCCTCCAAATGCACAATGCTTTGGAGTTACTATTTTAGATCATCCCTGCCACAAACAGAGCACTGACTACCTCCGCCCCCAGAGTCACTGCGTTCCCTTTCTCCCTCTCAAGGCCCGGAGGCCACAAGAGTCTTGTGATTCAAGCATAATTCTCAGAGCTCTGACCCAATCTCAAATTAGTGAATCATCATAGCTCTCGTTGCAGGAAAAAGTCTGTATATTAACCATAGCAAGGCTGTGTTACTGCTACTAAAGACAGAATCTTATTTTGAAAATACTGCTCATGAAATTATATTACACTAGGAAAAGAACATAGCTGTCCTTCTGTAAGCAATATAAACTTTACAGGGGTTATTAAACAAAGTGATTCCTTCCTGGTGTATGTGTGTATGCGCGTGCGTGCATGTGTGCACGTGCATGCGTCCAAGTCTCTCTTTCGTTGTCTCCCTACCTTCTAAATAAACACATAATCACAATTTTTTCACTGTATAATTAAGGTCATACTGTATATCTGATTTGTATCCTGCTTTTTCTTTTTACCTTAACATATTTAAGTTAAATTTTATTGTTTCTTTTCTTTCCTTCAATTTTCAATCAATGTAAGTATGACTGATATGATGGAAACTCCCTTTGCACTCTGGAACACAGAGCTTCTGATAAAGGAAATGCTACATGTTTTAATTATGTCTCTGTTTTTAACAGAACTAACAACTCTGCTGGGTACAAACAGTATAACACAGATTTCATTTACTTTACTAAAGCTATTATAATCCAGAAAATAGTATCATGCTACTTTACTGAAACTGCTTTTTGATAAATTAATAGTGTGACACAGCACAGTGCCTGGCACATACCACATGCTCATTTAAGTTTAAAAGAACAGTTCCTTTCTTTAAAAACTGACCACTTTTTAAAAGCTGGAAGACAAAAGTACATAAACTCAGCCATGAAAATAAAATAGCTAATGCTTACCAAGTTGAGGCTTCCTCACAAATACTTAAATCCCTTATAATATGTAGGAAACAGAACAGCTTGAAGAGGATGGCCTAGAGGTAACAAGGGCAAAAGGCTGAATAATAAAAGGCTCTTCACTCCTCCCTCTAAAAAAAGGACAGTGATACCAGGGGACATAGTATATGAACTTTTTTTTTTAATTAGGTTATAATTTCCTTCTGATTATTAAGAAATGCATGTTCATTGTAGAAAATCCGGAAAATAAAGAAAGGTATTGCGAATGGGGGGAAAAAACAATCAATAGTCACCCAAAAGCTTTCACTGTACTTATTTTCTTCAATGTATTTTTTCACTGCATAATTAAAGTCATACTGGATATCTGATTTGTATTCTGCTTTTTCTTTTTACCTTAACATGTTTAAAAGTTAAAATTTATATTATTTTTAATTTAATGGCTGTGTAGTATGGTACTGTATGAACGTGCCATAATTTACTCAGTCATTTCCCTAATATTCGACATGCAGGCATTTCCTAATTTCACCTATTATTAAAAAATGTGAGAGCTGATTTTAAGGCTACTTAGCTCAGACTTGGAAATACTTTTTTAAAACTTACATCTGCCTGTCTCTAACTTAACTTTCTGTCCTTTTCTAGCCTGCATCTCAAGATTTCATTTCCACTCTCCATCCGTGAACAGGAGGATGGAGTTGTCATAAACAAAGGGAGAGCTTTGCTAGGAATAGGATCGCAAATTGTTTTCTGGGGAGAGGTTTTTTTTTTTTTTTTTTTTTTTTTTTAATCTAAAGCCTTGAGGTTAGAAATCAAGTTTGTAAACCAGGAAGTTGAGGAAAGTTTATAAGGTTTGAACACTAAGCAGCAATGAAAATTTGGCTGGAAACTACCACATCAGCTTCCTCCCCATTGGCAACAGGTATCTGAATTGTAGAGGTAAGCAGAGCAGCACTTTCAACCACGCTCTGCTTCTTGAAAAGAAAACCTCAGGGGCTACTGGGGAAAGCACGTGCCAGCAACTTTTAGCCCCAAATCCCTTCTTGATTAAACGCTGTAAACACTGGCAACAACTTGTAGTCACACGACCCAAGGGCCACAGTTGCCAGGCCTCAGAATTGACTAGCTGATTTCCTCCAAGTGAAGCCATTCATACTATTTAAAACATCTTTGTAGGGACAATTATAAATGGCTACTTTTCCTTGAAAATGCTTTTTGGTATTCCAGGTAAACAGCAGCCCACCACTTCCTCCGTTGCTAAGGCTACAGCCACAAGTCTTTGTCCTACAGAACACAGAACCTAAGTGCCAAGTTTAGTACTTTGGCAAAGCTGGCACTCTCTATACAGTGCAATCTTTATTTAGCACTATAATGAAATACTGGCTTTTCTCAAAGGGCCTCAAAATTAAATCGCACTGAACAAACGAAATCTACTGCCAAAATGGCTTTAAACTTTTGTGCCTACAAATAAGTGCTATATTCCACAATATTATTATAAGTAATAAGATTTCACCTAACACTTCATCAAACCTTGTTTTTGCTGATAGACTCTGATGCTCCCAGCAAAGACTGAATGCAGGCAGACAATGCTTCCTGTGATAATCCTTGAAACACTGCCCTCTGGTGGAATAAAAGAGAAACATCAGCCTATAGCACTTCAAACAAAGACGGAAAATCTGTGGGATTAAAAAAAAAAAAAACCCATTGCCATCACATAGATTCTGATTCATAGCAACCCTATAGGGCAGAGCAGAACTGCTCCGCAGGGTTTCCAAGCAGCATCTGGTGGATTTGAACTGCCAGCCTTCTGGTTAGCAGACAAACGCTAAACTGCTGTCCCACCTGTGAATACAGTGAAGAATGCTTGCTTGCTCTTATCCATCGGATTAATTTATTGCTAGCAATATTTCTCCTGGAGTTTTCTATTCCCATTCACTCATCTTCTGAAACCGCATGAGCATGTTTCACACCAGGCACTGTACTAGGTGCTGGGAAACACAGTGGTGAACAAGGCAGACATGGCCCTGACCTCATGGAGCCCTCACTCCAACATGATCTCAGGTTGTGGGACTGTTGTTCCAATCTCTAAAACCAACTTTAAAACAATGCCTCAGTAAATCCATTTCTAAAAATGTTTTCTGAGTATTCCATGATTCATGCACATGACTCTTCTTCATAATTATTATTTAAAACAGCAAAAACTTGGAAATAACTTGAATGTCCAATTATAGGGGACTGACGACTAAAATACTCATCAACCTAAATTACAGAATTATAAAATACTGTGCAGTTACTAAAAGAAAGCTAAAGAATGTGGAGAAATTCTTACAAAATACAATCAAGATTACAAAATGTATATGAAGTATGATTCTTCATTTAATTCTGCCATTGCTGTCTTCCCAGGGTCTGGCGTGTTGGTCTGGGCAGGGACTCCTGCCAGTTCCCTTACCTCCCTCCAAGCCTCCATTCCACCATGATGGAACTGAGATGGATGGGCCTGAACAGCATATTATTAGGCCACAGTCCCGTGCCCTGGTCTCATACTCTGAGGTTATTCTCTTTTCGTACTGTTTCTCCCTCTCGTTTCCCACGAGGCCACTGCAGTAAGAAAGATGAGGGCGCCCCCTGCTGGGACAATGGCCCTACCTTAGGAAGGCTAAAGATGGGCACCTTAGACCAAGACCTCCTCTTTCCCCTGCTCAGCCTTAGAGTGTTTTTCATTTGGGTTTGTCTTTCTCACCTTTGAGTGGTAAGACAGAGAGAGATAAGATCTGGATGTGAGCTAGGTAAAAAAAAAGAAGAAGAATAGGCAGGCCTAACGCATAAAACAAAAACAGGCAGAGTGGCCTCCTTAGGTCTACCTACTCTTGGCCTAAAATCCCTGTTAAGCATACTAAGAGGTTGCACTAGGGTCTGTGATGACAATGGGTTCTGTGTGGAATAGACCCCTGAATATTTCCCTTGGGATCCTGGCTCCACCACAGAAGTTTCTGAATCCCAGCCTACTACCATCATTCAATATACCTAATGAGGAGCCTGGGGAAGAAGAGATGCCAAATGTCCAAATGTCCCTCCAGAAGAGATCTCAACAGATGAGCAGAAAGGCTGAGACATTTAAATCTGTAGAGGTGATCTGGCTTCACCCCTAGAAATCCAGAACGAGGCAAGGAGCACTTCTGGTTGAGTCAAAATCCCTAAGCACAAACCCCAGCAACTATGCAGTTTAAAATACATGTAGAATAGTGCGTACTCTCCTGATCCAATGAAACAACTGTGCACCTTGTCCAGTCTCTAGGCCTGTGAGGTACAGGACATCTCCAGTGTGAAAGATTATATACATATACCCTTTTGGGGCCATATTCTTAATAGTGACATCTGGACAATTAACTACACAACTATTATATTTAATCATTTCTTTCCTTATATGAAGCCGGAGTTGTGACAATCAAATTAATAAATATAAAAAAGAATCAGAACCACTGAATTTTATAAACTCTTTTGGTTCAGTAGCACACCACTAACAGTAAGTAAATGTAAGCAAATCTCATCTTGCAGCGAAGAATAAGCCTACTATTAAACTGGAGTGCTTACAATAACTCTGTTACCTGAAATCAATGCACAATCTAAGTTGGTGCTTTAAAAAAAAAGTACTACTAATTCTTATTTCAATGGTTTGAAACATATGTAGTCTTAATCCTATTTGTTAAGGATGCTGATTCAAATTCTGTATAAAACTAAAGTAGTTGCATTTAATAATAAATGTACATCATACCTATGTGACATCAGACTTACCACTTAACCTACTTGCAGCTCTTTTTCCTCATCTGTTAACTAAGGCAGATGAGTTAATCAGCAGTTTTATACTTATTAGTGGTCATGGACCCCTTTGAGAACCGATGAAGGCTATAGCCCTTTTCAGAAAGATATAAACACGAAATTTTATCCACAATTTCAAAGTGTTAGAGTCCCCAAAGTCCATCAGTGGATTCTAAGGGTCTATAGAACGTTCAGCTTAAGAATCTCTAAATCAGATTGATCCTAAAGTTACCTTCCTATCTAAAATCATATCATTCTAAGAATACCAAACAAAATACTACACCAAGATCTTAAAACAAAATTAAAAAAAAAAAAAATTCAAGTGAAAGATCAAGCAATTTAAAGTAAAGATACAAGAATTTACACACGTACATCTATGCATCTGTATAATTTGGAGAGACAGACGAGAGTTCTTCGAACTGTAGGATACCACATTCCATGAAGATCTGCTGGAGAAATTGTGGTCTGTGGTCTAGGATTGAGGGATTCTGTGGAACCTAAAACCCAAATGGAGAAGACACATTTCATACAGATGGATGTCTCTCTTAAAATAAATTGCATGGCATCTATAAACTATTTTCATCAGCTATGAACAACTGGAGGGCATCAATTTCTTCTAGCCTTACCTTTAACCAAGAATGCCATAAGAATCTAAATCAGTGACAGGTGAGATTTAATAAGTAAGTGAGAACATACATGATATATACATATTTGCAATCCAGCCTCACATATATGCTCAACTCAAATTGCTTTTCCCTACCGGTGATCAATAAAGCTTTGTGAAGCAAATGGAAAGTATACTCATATTATGAACACCATATCAAAAAAACCAAACCCACTGCCATCAAGTCAATTCCAACTCATAGCAACCCTATAGGACAGAGCAGAATGGCCCCACGGGGTTTCCAAAGAGCGCCTGGTGGATTCGAACTGCCACCTTTTGGTTAGCAGCTGAGCCCTTAACCACTATGCCACCAGGGCTCCAATGGAATACCATGCAGCCATTAAAAACAAGGCAGGTCTATATGCGATCAGATGCAAGTGAGTAGGAGACAATGGAGGTGGGGGAATGACAAGAAAACTACACAACTGTAAACAGGAAGATTAATCAAAGCTGTTTTGCCCGAAAGCCTGTCCCCCATGCTCTGAGTCATATCACTTATGGGCCCAGTTAGTATATCCAATTCCCAGTGACCAAAGCTGGCTCCCCGACAGCTTCAGGCAAGTATGAAGAGGACCAAGTGAGGGTACAGTTGAGTAGAGAGAAATCTTTGTAACCAAAGCACAATCACTTTGGGGTCAAGGGACCAGATTTCAAATGAGTCATCCAAGCAGAGTTGGTGTAATATACACTTTGGGGACAAAAGAGAATATTTAAATATGAACTGGGTATTACACGATATTAGGAACTTTCAGTAAATTTTATCAGTGTGATAATAGGTTACGGTTATGTAAGAAATGTCCTTATATTTTGGACAGGCATAAAGTGTGACTAATACCATTAGGGAAAACAAATATATATACATATATAGTAATAAATGTTGTCTTACATCCATGCGGTGGGTATGGGTGGTCATCATTCATTGTTATCATTCTTTCTACTTTTCTATCTGAAAGTTTTTCAATAATAAAAAATAAAAGTATACCCATGATATACTGGTAGCAAAAAAAGGAAGTTTCAGAACACTAAGCAAAACATAATTCTTTCTTTTTTTTTAAGAGCTAGATCAACACATGCCTAGAAGAAGGCCTGGAGGTTGTGAAGTGGATTTATGGGGGAAAGGGGAGAAGGAATGCTGAGGGTTACTACTTTCACTTCATAGTTCTGTAAGCTTAATTTTTTTTTTTTCATGAAATATCTGTATAATTTTTAAAAGCCTTCCATAAGGCCCTTACTTTAAGATACCTATTTTACATGAAGTTTCTTAAAGATAAACAAAAAAAATCTAGACAAATTATATCAAAGACTATTTAGGAGACTAAGGATCTATAGAGTTTTGCTTAAGATTACGCTATCTGAAGATCCCTCCTTCAAAACACAGAGCTAAAAAAGTACTCCGCCCCAAAAAGTTTGATGAAATAAATGTGTCAGTATTTTAAAGCCAGAAGTCAGCTTGGTTCTTTCTTTATGCATGTTCCTGTCTACAGGTGGCCAGGGAAAAGTTTACTTACACAGCACGCCAACAGAAGGCAAGTGCATGCTGTCTGCCTTTTCTGAAGAGCGCAGCAAGATCCAGTGGTGTGGCATCTCTATGGCCCCCCTGGGTGTCTCCCCCATCACCCTCTGGGAGCCTCACCTCTCCCCCTTATTTGCTGTACACAGAGAATAAAGTCTATGCTTTCTGAAGGTGCTCTCTTCACAGAATAGTCCCTCCGCCAAGCTGCCGTGATGCCTAGTTCTAGCACATGAATATCAAGCCATTTAAAGCCCTCTCTTTTTGAAGACTTCTCATTCTTTCACTTCCAGCATAGCTTGGAACCATAAAAAGTAATCAGACTCTTTTTTTGCTCCCCTTGCCCCATGATTCAGTCTTGCTTTCCATCCCAAATTCTAACATCATTCTGAGTAGCATCAATAACCATATGGACAATCCATTTGACACTCCATCTTTAAAGATCCTTAACCTTCTCAACTCTAAAGACCTTCACTTCCATCCTTTTACCCCTGATCCCACAGACAGACCCCAGACTTTCTTACTACCCCAAACTATTTTACCTCTTAATTGAATATTAAAATTTTAGTCTCCCACTCTCTAACCACAACGTCCTCATGATTCCATATTTTTCTCCGTTGACACAAACCGTACTGCCAACCCTTCCTCCTTTGGCTTCAACCACATCACACCACCTGGTTTGCTTCTGACCTCTCTGGCTGCTCTTTCTCAGTCTGCTCAGTACACTGCTCTACCTCCATTTGCTCCTTACTGCCCGTGTTTGCTAAGGTTCTCTCCTCAGATTCTGCTATTATCACTCTACTTTCTGTCCTGAGGCCCAAAGCACCAAGTGCTCCTCAATCTTTATCTCTAAACCAGTCTTCCCTTTATAGCTCTAGAACAGTACTGTCCAATAGAAAGATAATGTGAACCATAAATGTGAGACATTAAAATGTGACTCTAAAAAAATGTGTTTCAAAAAAAAGGAAAAAACATCATTTCATGGTTACCAGGGATGGAAAGGAGAGAGGGAGAATTACCAATTAACAGTGGTGAAGGGATTGGCTATACATAATATGAGGAAAGTCAGCTCAATCTGACCAAGACAAGAGAAGACACTGAGAGGAACACAAGAATAAAGGGCAACCAAGGTAACTACTATAGCTTAGACAACCCTGAAACAACAGTATTAACAAACAATAATTAACAAATGGATAAATAGGTAGATAGAGACACCAAGAGGTGTTGGGGGGGGGTGTAAAGGAATACACCCAGCAGTAGATACAGGTTTGGTAATGGATATTTCTACATACATGACTGTAGGTGCAGCTCATATAGAACACACAAGGGGTACAGTCAGGGAAACCTCTTAGACATAACCAAACATCTTGCGGGATGAAGTTCCTAGGCTAGAAGACAAAGGACAATAGACTCAGGGGACATCTATACCAATTGGCACAACATAGTTTATAAAGACGATGTTCTGCATCCTACTTTGGTGAGTAGCATCTGGGGTCTTAAAAGCTTTCGAGCAGCCATCTAAGATACAACTATTGGTCTCTTACCACCTGGACCAAAGGAGAATTAAGTAAACCAAGGACCCAAGGGAATAATCAGTCCAAAGGACTAACGGACCACATGAACCACAGCCTACATAACCCTAAGACCAGAAGAACTAGCTACCACTACCGGCTACCACTACCAACTACTCTGACTGGGATGACAACAGAGGGTCCCAGACAGAGCAGAAGAAAAATTGCAGGAAAAAAATCAAATTTATAAAAAAGACCAGACTTACTGGTCTGACAGAGTCTGGAGGAACCCCTGACACTACAGCCCCCAAGAAACCCTTCTGACCTGGAACTGAAGCCATTCCTGGAGACTACGTCGTAGTCAAACAATAGACAAGCCCATCATATAATCAATAATGCCTGAGAGGAACATATTCCTTAGAACAATTAATTATAGACCAAAAGGGCAGTATCTGCCCAAAAGCAAAGACAAGAAGGCAGGAAGAGATAGGAAATCAGGAATATAGGAAATGGGGAACCCAGGGCAGAAACGAGGAGGGTGCTGACACACTGTGAGGAATTAAATCAAGGTCATGAAATACTTCTTCCACAAATTATCAAAAGGGAAACTAATTTGCTCTGTAACTTTCATCTAATGTACAATAAAAAAATAAATAAATGTGTTTCTCCTTAAATCAAAAATATCCCCTGAAGTCTTCTTTAAACCAAACAGTAGGTTGGCTTATTTAGAAAATGCCTTGAGCATTGTACTCTTTTGAAGATCTGTCTGTATCACACAGGTTTCAGTTGAGCTTCCTGACAAAGACAGACTAGGAAGAAGGACCCGGCAGTCTACTTCTGAAAAGAATTAGCCAGTGAAAACCTTATGAATAGCAGCAGAACACTGTCTGATATAGTGCCGGAAGATGAGCCCCCCCAGGTTAGAAGGCACTCAAAAAACAACTGGGGAAGAGCTGCCTCCTCAAAGTAGAGTCAAACAATGAGGTAGATGGAGTCAAGCTTTCAGGACCTTAATTTGCTGATGTGGTACAACTCAAGATGAGAAGAAATAGCTGCAAACATCCATTAATAATTGGAACATGGAATGTACGAAGTATGAATCTAGGAAAATTGGAAATCATCAAAAATGAAATGGAATACGTAAGCATCGATATCCTAGGCATTAGTGAGCTGAAATGGACTGGTACTGGCCATTTTGAATTGGACGACCATATGGTCTACTATGCCAGGAATGACAACTTGAAGAGGAATGGCGTTGCATTCATCGTCAAAAAGAACATTTCAAGATCTATCTAAAGTACAATGCTGTCAGTGATAGGATAATATCCATATGCCTACAAGGGAGAACAGTTAATGCGACTATTATTCAAATTTATGCACCAACCACTAAGGCCAAAGATGAAGATTTTTACCAACTTCTTCAGTCTGAAATTGATCAAACATGAAATCAGGATGCACTGGAAACAAAGAAGAAGGATTGGCAGTTGCAAAATATGGCTTTGGTGACAGAAATGATGCCAGAGATCGCATGATAGAATTTTGCAAGACCAATGACTTCTTAATTGCAAATACCTTTTTTCACCAACATAAATGGTGACTATGCACAAGGACCTCGCCAGATGGAATACACAGGAATCAAATCCACTACATCTGTGGAAAGAGACGATGGAAAAGCTCAATATGATCAGTCAGAACAAGGCCAGGGACTGACTACGGAACAGACCATCAATTGCTCATATGCAAGTTAAAGGTGAAACTGAAGAAAATTAGAACAAGTTCAACAACAGCCAACGTACGACCTTGAGTATATCCCACCTGAATTTAGAGACCATCTCAAGAATAGATTTGACGCATTTAACACTAATGACCAAAGACCAGACGAGTTGTGGAATGGCATGAAGAAAGAGGTCATTAAAAAGACAGGAAAGAAAGAAAAGACCAAAACAGATGTCAGAAGAGACTCTGAAACCTGCTCTTGAACGTCAAGTAGCTAAAGCAAAAGGAAGAAATGATGAAGTAAAAGAACTGAACAGAAGATTTCAAAGGGTGACTCAAGACGACAAAGTAAAGTATTATAATGACATGTGCAAACAGCTGGAGATAGAAAACCAAAAGGGAAGAACATGCCTGGCATTCCTCAAGCTGAAAGAACTGAAGAAAAAATTAAAGTTTCAAGTTGCAATAGTGAAGGAGTCTATGGGGAAATATTAAACGATGCACGAAGCATCATCAAAAGAAGATGGAAGGAATATACAGAGTTACTATACCAAAAAGAACTGGTCAACGTTCAACCATTTCAAGAGGTAGCATATGATCAGGAACCGATGGCACTGAAGGAAGAAGTCCAAGCTGCACTGAAGGCACTGGCGAAAAACAAGGCTCCAGGAAATGATGGAATTTGATTCCTGTGTATTCCATCAACTGGAAGAGATCCATATTTATGCCTATTCTCAAGAAAGGTGATCCAACCAAATATGGAAATTATCAAACAATATCATTAATATCACACGCAAGTAAAATTTTGCTGAAGATCATCAAAAAGTGGCTGCAGCAGTGTGTTGACAGGGAACTGCCAGAAATTCAGGCCAGATTCAGAAGAGGACGTGGAACCAGGGATATCAATGTTGATGTTACATGGATCCTGGTTGAAAGCAGAGAATACCAGAAAGATGTTTACCTGTGTTTTATTGACTATGCAAAGGCATTCGATTGTGTGAATCATAACAAATTATGGATAACATTGCGAAGAACAGGAATTCCAAAACATTTAATTGTGGTCATGAGGAACCTGTACACAGATCAAGAGCAGTTGTTCAGACAGAACAAGTGCCTATTGCGTGGTTTGAAGTCAGGAAAGGTGTGCGTCAGGGATGCATCCTTTCACCATACCTATACAATCTGTATGCTGAGAAACTAATCTGAGAAGATGGACTATATGAAGAAAGGGGCATCAGGACTGGAGGAAGACTCATTAACAAACTATGTTATGCAGATGACACAACCTTGCTTGCTGAAAGTGAAGAGGACTTGAAGCACTGACTGGTGAAGATCAACGACCACAGCCTTCAGTATGGATCACACCTCAACATAAAGAAAACAAAAATCCTCACAACTGGACCAATAAGCAACATCATGATAAACGGAGAAAAGACTGAAGTTGTTAAGGATTTCATTTTACGTGGATCCACAATCAACAGCCATGGAAGCAGCAGTCAGGAAATCAAAAGACCCGTTGCATTGGGCAAATCTGCTGCAAAAGACCTCTTTAAAGTGCTGAAAAGCAAAGATGTCACCTTGAAGAGTAAGGTGCACCTGACCCAAGCCATGGTATCTTCAATCGCATCATATGCATACAAAAGCTGGATAAATGAGTAAGGAAGACCGAAGAAGAATCGACCCCTTTGAATTACGGTGTTGGCGAAGAATACTGAATATACCATTGACTGCCAAAAGAGCGAACTAATCTGTCTTGGCAGAAGTACAACCAGAATACTCCTCAGAAGGAAGGATGGCGAGACTACACCTCACATACTTTGGACATGTTGTCAGGAGGGACCAGTCCCTGAAGAAGGACATCATGCTTGGTCAAGTACAGGGTCAGTGAAAAAGAAGAGGACCCTCAATGAGATGGACTGACACAGTGGCGGCAACAATGGGCTCAGGTATAGCAGACACTCTGAGTGTGCTGCAGGACCAGGCAGTGTTTCATTCTGTGGTGCACAGGGTCGTTATGAGTTGGAACCGACTTGACGACACCTAACAACAGTAACAACATCTATATCGGATCAAACTGACAACAGCAACTCAAAAGATGAGATAGGAAACTTAGGGGGCAGTGAGCTTATGTTAAAGGGGGAGAAATAATTTGGAAACGGAGGGTGAGAATGATTGTGCAACTTGAGGAATGTAATCAAGGTCACTGAATTGTACATGCAGAAAATGTTGAACTGGTTATATTTTGCTATATACTTTCAACAACAATAAAAAAAAGTTTATTGAGGAAAAAAATGTTTCTTAAATAAAAGTGGAATTATATTTAATATGTTTTATTTAATTAATCCAATATATCTAAATATCATTTTAATATGTAATCAATATACACTATCACTAATGAGATATTTTCTATTTTTTTTCATACTAAGTCTTTCTCATCACATTTGGACTAGCCACATTTCACATGTTGAGTGGCTAGTGGCTACCATATTAAAATAGCGCTGAGGCACTTCAGAAAAAAGTCCTGGTGATCTGCTTCCAAAATCCAGCCACTGAAAACCCTATGAGCACAGTTCTACTCTGACACACATGGCAGCTGTATCCACAGAGCAGATTCTCTCAATTGTTCCATGTGGGCCTTGCTCAATGCTCCCTTAGCCTCCACATCCAGTGGGTCATCAAATTCTACTGATTCCAATTCCTAACACTATCCCTTACCTATATGCTTTTCTCCAGCCCCATGTCAACATCATGGTTCAAATCACCTTTATCTTTCAAACGGAAAAACACAACAACTTCTGATCCAATCTCGATGGTTCTGCCAGCAATATCTTACTGTTATGCCAGCCATGGGTAAAAGAATAGGCTTTACTAGGAAAGGGAAAACTCCCAAGGCCAGGTTCAGCAGGACTCCTGAAGAGGTGTCCTAGGAACAAGGTCTGCTGGACACGGCATGGGTTCTATTTCAGAGGAGGAAATTTCAACCCCTTGTGGGTCTCCCTTCCTATAGGCAAGTGATAAAATTACTTTGTCAGATGGGGAAATCTTGGCAGCCTGGATTTGAGGCACCAACTGTTTATAGAGTTGATTCAGAATACCAGCCTGGGGCTCTTGGGGTGGCTGGGATCCTTTAAAGCCCATCGAAGATTACAGTGAACACCAATGTCACCCTTACGGCTGAGAGGTGGGAAGGGTCTGCTCTAACTCCTACCTAGCTTGTTGTCTAGAGAACTCATGGGTACCCAGAGTGATTCTTGGATAATTTTGCTCCTTGCATAACATGCACCCTTGTCCAAGCTATCCCATACATTTCTGTCAGTAGTATTTCTACCCCAGTCTCAGTTATTCAATTCCTTTACAAAACACAAATCTGACCATGTAATTACCCTGATATAGTCGACTGGCTAAAAGCCTGAAGTCCATGAGACTCTCACATGAGACTTATCACAATCTGACCTGCCTTACCTGTGCCTCCCCTACATACAACCTGTGCCCAGATATACCAAACCACTCAACTCCTCCAAAGTGGTCATATTCTTCCATTCCTCCAAACCCTCTGACATGTTAATCTATCTTAAACAATCTTACTTCCCCTGGCTCTCTCATACTCACCTGTATAATGACTGCAGCTTCCAGATGCCACACCTCTCACTGAACCCACCTCTCTGCACTCAAACTTCATCTCCCTTCATAATTCTGATGCCCCTCTTCCATGGTCCGAGTGCCCTGTGCATACCTTCAGCATGTCACCATTGAATTACACCCGTGCCTTATCAATCTCTTCATGCAACAGTCCCTCCACCAATTTGCACTGACACCTAGTTCTAGCACATGAACATTACACCATTTAAAGCCCTCTCTTTTGGAAGCTTCTCATTCTCTCATTTCCAATGTACCCTGGAACCATAAAGTGAACAGAACTCTTTTCTTTGCTCCCCTTGCTACCTGACTGTGAGCTCCTCAAAAACACAAGCTGTTTTTCATACCTTGGACCCAACCAGTCCCCAATAAAGGTTTATTAAATGAATGAATAAATGTTAGGAGATAAGACATCATAACATACCAGACTTTGTTATACTGTTAGACTCTGCTTCTTCTAACTGAACATCTGAGAATGAAGCTTCTGAAGGTACCTTCTTCTGTTCCTCTTTTAAACTCTGTGCAATTTCCTGTTAGAAACAGAAATCAGAAGAAACATTAAAGTGGAGTTTTCAGCAGTTTGGCAATATAATCATGTTCCTTCTACAAAGTAAAGAAAGTACTAATCAATAAATAAAATGAACTAACTAAGAGAACTGTGCCAAAACTAACAACACATGGAAATGAAAAAGTTAAATTAGTATGGGGTGTCTATTCTCATAAACACACACACAGCCTTGTCACCTAATTTCAAAACTAATACAAGGTATTTGCTGAAGGGTCAAATATACAAGGCTCATATAAGAAGCAGACTTTTCGGCTTTACGTTCTCAAACCAAGTATTCAAACATAAGAGTGGACATGTTCTGAATGTCAGAAATGCTTTTATTCAAGTACCTGATCAATTTAATAACAGGCTTTCTCTTTAAATGAGAATAGCTATAGTATGATATTTTTGAAACGGGCTTTCAAAAAATTAACTTATGGTCATTAAAACTGCAATTAACTACTTAACCCTTCTTCACTGCCTAAAGAATATCATCTAATATACACAAGTAACTAACTACTAAGTTAGTAATGAAGGTCCCACTAATTTACATTGGCTATAAAGGTGGAAATACACACAAATGAGGACCTAAAAGATACTTAGCTCCTGCTGAAGAGAATGACCAGAGAACTGACTGGGAGACAGACTCCATATCATGCAGGCCAGTCCTCTCACTCTGCATGCAGAAACCAAGTACAGCCGACCCCTAACTGGCACACAGATGTCACAGCCAGATTGCCCTTATACCCGACCCCTCAACAAAAGACAAACAAAGCAAGCACGTTTACTGAGAGTGGCATACTTAAACCAAGATGTCTACACAAGGAAGTACCCAGGAAACAGGCCATGTCATGACTGAATGAACATACCAAATATAATACTAAATTACGCTGAGGGGAGGGAGTATATAATAAACTTTATCACCTGACATTCATCAGACAGAACTATTAAATCAGGCATTCCATCTATGTTATAAAAATTGATATTTGCAATGAAGAGCCAGAAGTGGAGAGGAGGGAGAGAGCACAACGCCCTAGGTCGGGCTGAGAAACAGGCCCTGTCCGCATCATGTCCACTGTGTAACCTTCAGAGTCAAGGTGGCTCCTGCAAGTGCACCATCTATCTGCTTGCTACAGTTATTAGCAATACTCAAGACACAAAACATAACTCCCTACTATGAGCCTGCAAAGTAATAAAGGCTGGACAAAACACAAACAGCCCCAACACTACATGTCCTACCTACCATAGCATTGATCCCTGCAAGGTTATTTTTATATATTACAAAAAAGCAAAATGTATAAAATTAATTTAAAAAAATCCGTTGCCACTGAGTTGACTTTGACTCATGGCGACCCCATGTGTGTCAGAGTAGAATTGCAATTCGTAGAGTTTTCAATGGCTGTAATCTTCACAGAAAATGGAGCCCTCACGATGCAGTGGCTAAGCACTCGGCTGCTAACTGAAACATCAATGGTTCAAACCCACCAGCCACTCCACAGAAGAAAGATGTGGCAGTCTGCTTCCGTAAATATTACAACCTTGGAAACCCTATGCAGCAGTTCTACTCTATCATATGGGGTTGGTATCAGTCGGAATCAACTTGACGGCAATGGGTTTGGTTTGATTTTTGGTTTAATCTTTACAGAAGCAGATCGCCAGGCTTTTCTTCCCCAGGGCTGCTGAGTGGATTCAAACTGCCAATGTTTCAGTTAGCAGCCGAGCACAAACTGTCTGCACCACCCAAGGAACCCTAATAAAACTGCCTAAAATACAATTTTAAACAGTGTAAGTTAGGGGAAGGGATGAAAGCTTAGGAAAACTTTCTTAAACAATAGGTAAGAGCATTAAACTAAACAATCTGGCATACTTCAAGGCTGTCGGCTTTAAAACAAACATACCTGATTGCTACAGACTTATCAATCTAGGCACTAAATTAAAATGCTGGTGAGGACATGAAGCAACAGGAATGGGTTAATATACACATGTGCTTCTTTGTTTGGTCAGCTGAGAGGGCTTACAAGCAACTACATCTTGGCAGCACACCTAGCACCCAGAGCTTGGTTTCTAATACCATTTTACCATAAAAGGAACCAGGGCTCCTTCGGGAAATGGACAATTGCAGGACTGGGACAGAAAATATACAAGATTAGCATCTTGTAGTGCCAGGAAAAAAGAAACTGCTTTAAAACAAAACAAAAACCTACAATGGTAAAGTATGGCAAAGGGACCCAGGAGGCAAATGAAAGAGCCCCCAAGGGCCAAAGCTGGCACAATCTGAGCAACAAAACAAAGTAGTGCTGGATTATAACCCAAACTATAAAACATATTCATAAGTCCGTACTGATCCAAAGAAATGACTGAAAAATAAATGGAGGAGAAAAGATAAATCTCTCTTGCAGAAAAATTCCAAACAATTTATGCAGATACTCCATCCTCAAGGAGGTGCACCATATATCCCACTCCTTAAGTGGGGGCTGCATATTGTGACTTCCTTCCAAGAGTACAGTATAAAAATGGGGGTGAAAAGAACTTTACAGTGGAGAAACCTAACAAACATGACCTATGTCAGGTGAGATCTAGATCAACGTGAATCATAACAAACCATGTTGATACTATGTACCCTTGATATGATGATTAAAGTAGCACTTCACCCCCATGGTCTTCCTCCCCAGAACGCAGAACCCCAGTCTAATCATGAAAAAACATCAAATTCCAACAGAGGAACATCCTATAAAATACTTAAACAGCCTTCCTCAAAACCATTAAGGTCATCAGACACACAGTCTGAGAAACTGTCACAGCCAAGAGTAGCCTAAGGCGACATGAAAACTAAACATAACACAGGATCGTAGATTAAACACTGGAACAGCAAAAGGCACTACATACAAACTAAGGAAACCAAAATAAACTACGGACTTCAGTTAATAATAACGGATCAATACTGCCTCATTGTGGTAAGATGTTAATAGAAGAAACCAGGTGTGGGGTATATGGGAACTCTCTGTACTACCTTCTCAATTCGTCTGTAAATCTAAAACAGTTCTAAAAACCCTATTTAAAAAAGGAAATCAAGCTGGGTAAAATCCAGTAGCAGCAGTCTAAACAGAAACAGAGTAACATCCGAGTCACATTTTACAACCTAATAATAGAGACTGCCACTTGGTGACAAATGGTGTGCTGATACACTTATGAATAAATGGACTTGTATCTATTTTTAAAAGACCAATAGTAAGTCTATCACCACTCCTACTGTAAACAAATGGTAATTAGCAAGACTAGTTTATGAACCTGGCAAGAACAGATTACATTTTAAAAAATATATTAGAAACGTGTAATAGGAGCAAAATTGCATCAGGGGACATTTTCAAGTTCACTAGCACCAAAATTTTGAAATGTTTCAAATAAAATAACCAGGCTACTGACAATTTTTACCCTACTACTTTTAAAAGTGCATTTTTATTTTAAATATTTTTTCCAACAAACTAGATCAAGTAATTTCTGACTTAATCAATTAAGAAACAGTCAAGAAAACTTAAAAGACAATTCTCTTTACATTAAATTTTAATATAGAATGATGAAAATCAGACACATCAAAACTTACCTTTACTGACAAGCCAAATTTCTTATTTAAAGAAAAAAAAAAGACCCCCTCCAAAGGGTTGGATATTGTACTCATAACATAAGGAATAAATGAGATTGCCATGAGTCAGAACGAACTCAACAGCAACTGATGGTTTTAAAAACAGTCAAATGTTATGCTTTTAAAATACTGCAAGTGTTAAAACAATGACAATAGCCACTGTCTACTGTATGCCTACCAGGTTAAGTGCTTTCCAGTCATTATCTCTACTCCCACAACCCTTCAGTCAGTATTGTTATGCTTGTTTCACAAATGATTAAGCATACTCATACAAGCTAAGTAACAGCTACTAAATGACAGAGGTAGGATTTGAACCCAGGTCTGTCTGACTCTACATGCAAATGACAACCTTACATGGGCAAAATCCCCAGTCCAAAGAGACCCAGCCCTTACTTTGAAATCTGCAGATCTATTTTTAGAATCAGAGGTTTGACAGTAATCCAACTGTATGTCTTAGTAGGATATTCTAAGAACAAAAGAAGCACAAAAATCTTCAAACTGGTAGGTTTGCTGTTAGTTATGGTATTGGTGTTATAATTCTGAAAGGTGCTGAGAACCAGGGTTTCTTATGTCAGAGAAAAGAGATACAAACATGGAATGGGGGAAGATGAAGAAAAACCCTGTGGAATTCAATTTGAATAGGAAAGTTCATGATATTTAACGAATTTATTTATTTATTATATACACACACACGTACAAAGACCAAGCAGTGTTTCGTTCTGTTGTACACAGGGTCTCTGAGTCAGAACTGACTCAACGGCACCTAATAACACATACATAACACACATACAGTAAAACCTGTGAAAGACAGAACCCTGTGTGAGGCAGAAACCTGTCAGAGAAGGAAAACTCAAACATTTTCCACTAAAAGGAGCAACCTGGTAAGACTGCAACCTGTCAAAGGCGGAAAATTTGCGAGATCAAGAAAATCAAGGCAGTCCCATCAAGTTCCAGCTCTCACAGATTTCAGTGTACATGCTAGCTCTGGCTTTTAAAAGGCCTTTAAAAATACTGAAACCCCTAACAATGGGCACACTTAACACTCGGATCTTGGTTTCTAATTACCAGCCTCCTCTCCCCTTAAGGAAACCCTGGTGGCATAATGGTTAAGTGCTACAGCTGTTAAACAAAAGGTTGGCAGTTCAAATCCACCAGGCACTCCTTGGAAACCCTATAGCGCAGTTCTACTCTGTCCTATAGGGTTGCTATGAGTCAGAAACGATTCAACAGCTACAGGTTTTTTTCTCCCTTTAAGGGTAGCAAGTCTTCTTGAAATGGCTGATTCTAGGTCTGGGGAAAAAAATGCATAAGGTGAGGGCCTGGGACATCTTATGCAAGAAGGCAAGGAAATACTCAAAGACTATGGGGACATGTCTAAAGGACAGAGAAGTCAGCCTGAAGAGGTGCCCACTGGCCAAACTTGAGCATCAAAAAGAATAAATTATGGTAATAAATTATACTGAATTTTTTTTAAAAATCCACTAGTCTACAGCGACACAAGAGGCAGGAGGAAGGTGGTGTGAAGAGAAAGGAAGGGAAGGAGAAAGGGAAGTCTTTACAGCAGAATGCCAACCAATAAATTGAGAAAGAATGACAAATGGGAAAATCACCATTTATAACCCCCAATGTAATAACTATTTCAGGCAAAAATCATCATTAGATGTTAAAGCAATTGGATGAAAAGTCATTGGGGAATTCAGTTACTCTCAAAGTACCTTCCACTTACTAAGAAAGAAATGTACCCTTATGATGGGGAGAGCTGGCAGTCACCAGTACTGGAACAACACATTACATGCCTCTGATGTGATGAAGTAAGAAGTATATAGTATTAGCTATATAGTTATTCTTGGGGGCAAAAAATTTAACCTGAATCTAATCAGAGGAAATCATCAGACAAATCCAGAATGTGGAAAAAAAAAGGGGATGGGGGGTGGGGGAGGAGGGAGAAGGACTCTGGATTTGATTTAGCAATGGAAAGGACATTAAAAACCAAATGCAACACAGGAATCTTTTTTTCTTTTTTATTGTTGTAGTTTAAATGAAGTTTACATTTCAAGTTAGTCTCTCATACAAAAATTTACACACATTGCTATGTGACCCCAACTACTCTCCCCATACTGTGACAGCACACTCCTCCTTTACCCTGGCTTCCCCATGTCCATTCAACCAGCTCCTAACCCTCTCTGCCTTCCCATCTCACCTCTGGACAGAAGCTGCCCATTTAGTCTCTTGTATCTACTTGAGCCAAGAGGCACACTCCTCATGAGTATCATTCTACGTCCCACAGTCCAGCCCGATCCCTGTCTGAAGAGTTGGCCTGGGAAACTGTTTTAGTCCTGGGCTGATAGAGAATCCAGGGTTCCCCCAGTCTCATTCAGACCATTAAATCTGGTCTTCTTACTAGAATTTGAGTTCTCCACCCCACCTTTCTCCTGCTCCATCAGGGACTCTCTGTTGTGTTTCCTGCCTGGGCGGTCATTGGTGGTAGCTGGGCACCATCTAGTTCTTCTGGCCTCAGGCTGATGAAATCTCTGGTTTATGTGGCCCTTTCTGTCTCTTGGGCTACTACTTTCCTTCTGTCTTTGGTGTTCTTCATTCTCCTTTACTCCAGGTGGCTGGGACCAATTAATGCATTATAAATGGCCACTTGCAAGCTTTTAAGACCCCAGACACCACTCACCAAAGTAGGATGCAGAACATTTTCTTAACAAGCTTTGTTCTGCCAATTGACCCAGATGTCCCCTGAAAGCATGGTCCCCAGATCCCTACCCGTTACTCTGTCCCTCAAAGTGTTTAATTGTATTCAGGAAACTTCTGAGCTTTGGTTTAGTCCAGTTGTGCTGACTTCCCCTGCAACACAGGAATCTTGACTGGATCCTTTTGTTTTTGTTTTTGATCTAGCCATAAAAGACATTTGGAGAAAAGCTTGAGAAATGTAAAGATGGACCGTATGTTTTAAAAAAAAAAGAAACTAGTTGCCATCAAGTTGATTCCAACTCATGGCAACCCTACGTGTGTTACAGTAGAATTGTGCTCCGTAGGGTTTTCAGTAGCTGACTTTTCAGAAGATCACCAGGTCTTTCTTCTGAGGCACCTGAGTGAACTCAAACTTCCAGCCTTCCAGTTAGCAGCCAAGAGCCTAACAGTCTGCAGCATCCAATGACGTTATATATAAATAACAGTACTGAATAAATGTTAATTTTCTTAGATGTAAAAATGGTATTGTGGTTATGTGCAGAATGGCCTTATTCTTAGGAGAACAATAATTGAAGTATTTAGGAGTGAAATATCATGATGTCTTCAACATACATCCAAACGGTTCAGCAAACAAAATACATGCACACATACACACACATACACGTAAATAAATGTAGCAAAACATTAACTGGTGAATTTGAAAAAAATCCTAACTTCAACTGGATACTTGACGATATTAGGGAACTATAATTAATGTCTTTAAGTGTGATAACTGCATTATAGTTGTGTTAAAAATAAAAGCCCTTAGCTTTTACCATTACATACTGAACTATTTATTGATGAAGTAATGTGTAGAATATGCTCCAAAATAATTAATTGGGGAGATGGGGTGTCTTAGTCATCTAGTGCTGCTTCAACAGAAGTACCACAAGTGGATGGTTTTAACAAAGAGAAGTTTATTTCCTTACAGTAAAGTAGGCGAAAAGTCCAAATTCAGGGTGTCAGCTTCAGGGGAAGGCTTTCTCTCTCTCGGCCTTCTCATCAGTGTTTCCCCGGACTAGGAGCTTCTCGGTGCAGGGACCCTGGTCCAAAGGACGCGCTCTGCTCCCAGCACTGCTTTCTTGATGGTATGAGGTCCCCGTCTCACTGCTCACTTCTGTCTTTTATATCTCAAGAGACTGCCTCAGGACACAATCCAGTCTTGTAGATCAGGTCCTGCCTTACTAACACAACTGCCGCCCATCCTCCCTCATTAACATCATAGACGCAGGATTTACAACATACAGGAAAATCACACAGGACCAGGAATCATGGCCTAGCCAAACTGAAACACACATTTCTGGGGGGACATAATTCAAACCATGAGAGGGGGTAAGAAAGGTGTAAGTGAAACAAGTCTGGTTATGCACTGATAACTGGTGAAGCTAGCGTGATGGTACATAAAAGTTCATCATATTACTCTCTACTTTGGCTTACATTTGAAATTTTCCATTTAAAAAGTTCCAGGTTCAAATTCTGTTTAGCACTAATATCTTAGCTATTATTTAAAGCCTGTCCGGCACTCAAAGAAAACAAAGATACATATGCAATTGAAAGATCAGTGAGATAAAGCCAAGTCTCTAAACCCTAATTAGATATCCATACTGTATAATTTTGAGGAGATGGCCTCAAGGGTTTTTATGAGAGAGCATGACGTGTGGTCACTACATCATGGTCAAATATGGTGGCTCCCATGTTATGAACCCTCCTCTATGCCACTTATGAAAAAAAAAAAAAAAGAGGGAGAGAAATCAAAGGGAGTACTAATTCAATTTAAAATTCAGAATGTGTATTTCCTGGAAAAGGGGGGACAACTGATAAAATGTTTACAGAACTTGAAGGAAAAACAACCTAACAAAGTACTGCTGCTCAATTTATTCTGTGAAGTAGATGGGGATTTTCTAAATTTTATTTCCTATGATTTTATGGCAAGTTTATCTTGATTGTACATCTTAGTGATAATTAAAAAGAAAAATCCTTTTTTAACTAGTATAAAACACTGAAAGGCAGTGGGGAGGGGAGACCAAGTAGGAAACCTTACCTCCATCATGACCAGCTTATCGGGATACGCCAGGTCTCCAGGAGCTGGTTTGTAGCCAGTGATGTCAGTATGAATGTAGATGTGGGTTCGGTAGACGAGCCGCTCTTGCACATCTTCTAACATCTGCTTTACGCCAGCTGCAAATGCCCCCAGTTGTTCAGCTGACAAAAACAAAGTGCAATCATCCTTTAGATTTAGAAAATCACTTTCTTTTAAACAAGTAAAAATACTGCTGAATTGTTCAGAGATAACATGAACCACTTTTGCTTTAGAGACCCTGGTTCTATTTCAGTATGACTCAAATGACCTTGGAAAAAGTAACTTAGTAAACATCTTTCAATTTCCTCAGTTTTAAAATTGAGAAACAAATTTGTCTATCTACCTCCTTGCTGGGATTCAGAAAATACTTTTATTATTAATATGAATATTAAAATCTGAATTTTAAGAGAGATTTGTGCTTTTTAAAAGTGATTTGTATGAGTCCACGTAGCTAGCTTCAAACCAACCCTGAGAGACAGCTAAGGCAGGTTATCAACTGGGTTATTATCCTTATTTCACAAATAACTGAGTACCACAGATGTCAATGATGTGTTAATATTTTCACAAAAAAGTAAAAATAAAATGGGATTTGAGTTTATATATTATTTCTTCATCTCTAAGATGCCTTCAATGTTAAAACACATCAGTAATTCAGTAAGTTTTCCAAGACCTGGGGGTTTGGAGACGCTACACAATCACGTAAAACATTCACATTAATTAAAAAATTACCTTAAATCCAGAATCATTAAAATGTGGGAAAATGTACATCTTAGAATTAACTGAATGCAGCAGAATAAGAAACTCTGGAAGAGTTAACAAGTCCACAGGGTCTTCTAAGGAAAGACAATCATTTCTACTTAAAATGATAACCTAAAGAGTACAGCTTAAAAGTATCATTAGAAGATGTATCAGATGGATAGAGTTGTTCCAGATAATTATTTTCTTTTCCTTTGTAATTTAAAAAAAGATAAATCACTACTATATGTGTATGTTAAAATAATTCCTACTTTTTATTCAAGAGTAGATATTAAAATTAGTTACTTTATGTATTCTGGTAGTGCTGTTGCTGGGTGTCATCAAGTTGATTTTGACTCATAGCAACCCAGTGTGACAGAGGAGAACTGCCCCATTAGGTTTTCTTGGCTTTGATCTTTAGGGAAGCAGATTGCCAGGTCTTTCTCCCATGGAGCCGCTGGGTGGCTTTGAACTGCCAAACTTTCAGTTAGCAGCCAAATGCTTAACTGTTGTGCCACCAGGGCTACTTATTCTGGTAATAGTGTACCAGAAATGCCTAATCCAAAACTGAAGGTCTTTGGACATTAAAATGTTAGAAAGAAAAGTGACTATAATTTTTTTTATTACTAATTCTGCCAAGATTTTAAAATCCTTTTCCCATTTAATTTGTGCCTTCAGTCACAGACTAAAGTATGCCTGGATTTAAAAAGGGGCAGGGCATTCAACCCAGGCTTCAAAAAATATTAAGTATTTTTTAGAAGAGAGAACCTAATCTTTTTCTGGTTCATTTAGACACAAATATAATGAAAAAGACCATTAAGCTACCATTTTTGTTTATCATTTACCATTGTTCTGTACATGATCTTCAAGCACCTCATTTTTAAGAATCCCACAAAGTTCTGACAGAGTCTCTAAGTGAATAACATGAATGATCAGTGGTCTGAAGACATCATACAATGACATACACAGTTTCTCCAGAAGTTCACTAGAATGAAAGAAGAAAACATGATTATTAGGAGTAATCTTTTCAGGATTCTCTCATGGTATAAGAGGGCTCACTGATTTCTTCCAGCCAATAAAAATAATAAGTAAATTTGCATTGGAAAATAGTTTCTGAGAACATTAATAAGGCTGAAATAATTTTGTAAACTGTTTTTTCTTTAAAAGCTCAGAATCAATAAGCAATCCTTAGCAGTCTAATTCTAATCAATTCTAATCAGCTGTCCCCAACCAAAAGACAAGTCAACTCTTTAAAATTTTTTATTTATTTCAGCAATAATAGTGTATATTTTCTTTCAGAAACAATAAAATACTTCAGTAGACTTAACTACCCTTTTATATTCTACCTCACTGTGAATCAGGTGGTATCACTTTCCCCAGAAAAGATAGGTTCAAAATTTATAAATGCTTATAGATTTAGACAGGCAAAACTCAAAGTACTTGGGACATACACCAAGTATTTAGAGACACGTTTAACATTTGAAAAGGAAGATATTAAGCTGTCTGTATTCTTCATATTGTCAATGGTACTCTTCTATATAAAGTACTTCACGGAAAGTGATCACTCCAACAAAACCATTAAATACACGTTTCTTCCCCATTACAGAAGGCAATAAAACAGCCCATATAAAGAACCCAAAAGGAGTGTCAGTAGATCTGAAAGGCACTTCGAAAGAAAAAAAGAAAAGGATGTTAAACAGTGTCTGTATTTTGAAGTGTCTTTCATTAGTTAGAATCACAGAATTTGTTAACTAGAAGGAATTATTGTACTTAGTGGAGATAAGGGGATCAAGATTCCCAAGACTCTTAATTAGTTACCCATACAGGATTCTTCAGTGTCCATAATCATATTACAAACAATGTGAAAGCATACTGGGCCTTTAAATTACACATTTATTTTAAGAAAATAACCACTGTCTTATCCAACAATATTCTATATATATACATACACACATGCACAAAGTTAGAACACTCTGCAGTTAATAATAGAATACTCTGCTAATATGATAATCCATTATGGTTATTAACAAATCAAACCTTAATAACAAGAGTTAGATTCCATGTACCACCTACTCTAGTTTTGATGTTGGTTTTGTGAAAAATTCATTGTAAAGTTGGTGTTCATCCTGGCATACGTGGACCATAAAGGCACAGCCACTGCGAACCTGCAGTAAACAAATACCAGGGACAGTTAAAGACATACAAGGTTTCCAGTGTTTATGAAATAAAGGCTACATTTTATTTGCAAAAAGATTAAGCATATGTATTCCTAAAACAACATACTGAAGAAGAGAAGGCTAGTTTTCAATGCATTACTGAAGAACAGAACCATAATGAAACTTTATCTTTTACAGAAGGATTTGTCTTCTAAGAGCAGGGACTTTACATCAGCCCAAATGAGAAGGAAATCCTACTTTGGGAAAAAGAGCTGCCACACAAACTCGCTAAGTCAGATCTATGACTTTGCTTCCCAAAATAAGTTGTGTGCTACGAGAAAAAGCCTGCATAGTATGCACGGGAATTGCTCAGAAAATATCAGCGACAAAACTAGATTTGGACAAAGAAAACTTCAAGAGGAAGGTAATCTGGAAATTGAAGAACTTCTGCATACTCACTCAGGCATTTTTTCAGATCGTTGTTCATAATAGGACTACGGGTGATTTTTATTTTCTTCTTTATGCATTATTTTCTAAGCTTTTGACAATGAACATAAATTACTTTTCTAGTTGAAAAAGGAGTTATTTTAAAAAAGCCTTTATGCACTTTTCTACAGTATAATTAAAATCACACAAAATGAAAGAGTACTTTTGCAACAAAAGCTAAAATTAAATTGTCAATATAAACACCCAAACCTGAAACCTCATCTTTCAATGAACAATACTTAACTGTGAATATTCATAACTCAAAAAATATGTCAGGATGAAGATACTTTGCCAAGTTAAGTAAGGAAACTACATTTGTCATAAGTGAAAGAAAAATTCTTTAAGTTCGTTGATATGGGACCTGTTATGGGTTGAACTGTGTCTCCCAGAAAGATATGTTGAAGGTCTAATCCCTATACCTGTGAATGTGACCTCACTAGAAATAGGTTGTTGCAGATGTAATTAGTTAAGTTAAACTGAAGTCATTAGGGTGGGCCCTAATCCCTTTATAACTGGTGTCCTTATCAGATGAAGAGAAGAAACACACAGGGAAGAACCCCACATGATAACCAAGACGGAGACTGAAGTGACACTGCCACAAGCCAAGAACACCTGGGGATACCAGAAGCTGGAAGAGACCAGGCAAGATCTTCCACTAGAGCCTTCAGAGGAAGCATGGCCCTACCAACACCCTGAATTTGGACTCCTAGCCTCTGAAACTGTGAGACAGTAAGTTTCCGTTGTTTCAAGCCACCCGGTCTGTGGTAATTTGTTACGGCAGCCCGGGGAAGCTAATACAGGATTCAAAACTTATTTACCCAGGTATAACTTCTAGGGTATCAAAATTGCTCAAAAGAAGGTTTAACACTAAACCAAAACAAGCAGAAACTTACCAAGGCACAATGATCTCTGTTATTCTGGCTGGTTAGCTCTGTTACGGTACAAGTAATACTAGGGCCCAAAAGGAGCTCCCGCTGATCAAGGTAACACTGGTGGATATCATTTAGGACTTGCTGGTATCTGATGGGAAGCAAATGAGATTGGAGTAGAAACCTCTGATTTCAGATATACAAATTAAATCTGATCTTAAATCGCAAAACAGGTTGCCAACCCTCTAAAGTTATATGGTCACCTCTCATTTGCCCACATTAAATATTAGAAATATTTAAATATAGAAATAAAAAATAAACCATAATGAATCTTTATCTTTTACAGAAGGATTTGTCTTCTAAGAGCAGGGACTTTACATCAGCCCAAATGAGAAGGAAATCCTGCGTTGGGAAAAAGAGCTGCCACACAAACTCGCTAAGTCAGGTCTACGACTTTGCTTCCCAAAATAAGTCGTGTGCTACCAGAAAAAGCCTGCATAGTATGCACGGGAATTGCTCAGAAAATATCAGCGACAAAACTAGATTTGGACAAAGAGAACTTCAAGAGGAAGGTAATTTGGAAATTGAACTTCTGCATACTCACTCAGGCATTTTTTCAGATCGCTGTTCTATTTGTTCAATAAGTGTCTGCAGAATAAAGAAAAATAAATAAAAATCCATCTGTTTTACTTAAAATTTTAATTACAATATTTTCTGATTACAATAGTATCGCATACTCATCTTAAATATATAAAAGTAAAATGATCATAAAAATCACCTATAATGCCAAAAAATAACCCAAGTTAATACTCCAGTATATTTTCTTTGAGTTTTTATATGCAGTCACTATATATATATTTTTTTAAATGGCGTTACACTATATATTCAGCTTTATAATCTGCTTTTCTCGGTTAACAGTATTTCATAAACATTTTCCTATCATCAAATAATTTTCAATATTGGACGAAATTTTAGATGAAAATGCATACAAAGCCTTAGCACATTGCCTGGCACCTAGTAAACACTCAGTGAATCATCATTATACATATTATTTAAGACACTACTTTAAATGGCTACATAATAGCCACTGGGTATCACTCAGCCACTCTTCTGTTAGACATGTAGGTTGTTTCCTAAGAATAATAGCCCAGTGGTTGGTTAAGAGCTCTGGGCCTGGACCGAAACTGTCAGGTTCAAGTGCCAGCTCCATCACCCCTTAGGTAGCTGTTGGAACCCAGGTAAGTTGGTTTACTTCTCTGCGATTTCACTTCCTGCAATGAAAGACTGGAATAATAAAATCCTCCCCGAACTACTGTAAAGATTCAATGACATCATGTACATAATGCACTAAGCACAGTGCCTGGCACCTAGTAAGTGCTCAAACCATATTTGTTGCTATCTGTTTGCATCTCAGATAATTTCTTATTAATAGGTGCTGTTACGGATTGAATCGTGTCCCCCAAAAAGTTATGTTGAAGTCCTAATGCCCATAACCTGTAAATATGATCCTGCTTGAAATTAGGGTTCTTATTTATTATATTAATGACATCACATCAGAGTAGCGTGGGTCCTAAACCTAATACCTTCTGAGTGGTGCCTTATAAAACACAGAACAAAACAGACACAGACACACACAGTGCGGAAGACAAACACCATGTATATCTACAAGCAGCCAAGGAATGTCAAGAAACACTCGGGGCTACAGAAGCAGAAGGAGACAAAGATCTTCCCCTAGAGTCCACAGAGAAAGAGAATCTAGCCCTATCAACATCCTGAATTTGGACTCCCAGCCTCCAAAACTGTTAAGACAATGAATTCCTATTTTTTAAAGCCACCCACCTGTAGTACTTTTTGTTAAGACAGTACAAAACAGCTAAGACAGGTGACATTACCCTGAATTCCTGGGTGTGCAAAAAAGAGTTAACATAGCAAACCTGAAACTGTTATCCTTTAAAAGGCCTGCTTAACAGGCTGGCATCTGGGAACTCAGATTTTGGAAGGGTTCCCACCATTTGCTGGTAAGAATGGCTCACTGTCCCTAAAATGTTTGTGCAAACAATATGGTTTATGCTGACCACGTGCTTTCTGCCTGGGAGTCTGGAGTTTTGGTATGTGCAAGGCACAGGGAGCCTACATGCCCAGCCCCCAATGAAAACCCTGGGCACTGAGTATCTAATAAGCTTCCCTGGTAGACAGCATTTCACATGTATTATCAGGACGCGTTGCTAAAGGAATTAGGGCGTCCTGTGTGACTGCACTGGGAGAGAACTTTGGAAGCTTGCACCTGTTTCCTCCAGACATTGTCCCATGTGCTCTTTCCCTTTGCTGACTCTGCTTTGTATCCCTCGCAGTAATAAACCATCACCGTGAGTGCGACTATATCCCAAGTGTTCTGAGTCATCCTAGCAAATCATCAAACTTGGAGGTGGTCTTGGGGATCCCCTACACACTGGGTCTAAAGATATACACACAGAGACACACACACACACACACACAGTGGGGGAGAGGGGGGACTTTTGATCCATTCTCCTAAAATGTTTTTCCAAAAAGAATCGATTTACATTCCTGTCAGCAGTGTTGCCTATCTTACCAAATCCTCAAAAGCACTGTTACACTTCATTTGCCAATTTCTGACACCTATAACCTTAAGTAGTGAGTTATTTTCAACATGCTCTCATACCTAGTAACTGTTTGCATTTTCTGTGAGTCATCTGGTCCTTTTTGCATTAGGTATTCATCTTTCTTACTGATTTGTAAGCACTCAATATACCAAAACTAGTAACCTTTTGACTTGCAAATATTCTGTATACTTTCTACCTTTTGTTTTGCTGTTTAAAATTCATAAAATTTCATTTTTATATCCTTAAATTTTTTTCTCTAATTTTTAATGGTCTGCTTTATTATTTTATTATTTTATTATTACCAGAACTATTCTGGTAATGTTATGAAGTGAAGCGCTTAATTTTTTTTTCAAACACTTAGCAAATCTTCCCAATACAATAAATATGTAGAAAACTCCAGCCCTTCTTCTATTTGGGATGTTTCCTTACATACTAAGGTCTAGAATTTTCTGCTCCAAAAATCTGTCAGTGAATTCTTTGATCAGTATCACTGTATTTTTCAAAGTTTTCTTATTTAGTCTTTGTCTATTTACTCTATCAGATGAATTTTAGGATCATCCAAAAGAAATTCCATTGGAATTTTTGCTAGGATTACACTGTAACCAATAAATTCCAGTGGGAGGAACTGGTATTTTAAAAATGTTTATAATCTTCCCAACCAGTAACATATAGGCTTACCATTATTCAATCTTTTATAACTTTCTGATTAGTTTTGATATTTTTTTCGTCCATCTATTTCCACTAAGGTTGTTTGTACTTAAGTATTTTTGCTTTCTTTACTTACATAAATCAGACCCCATCACCTATACTAATTAGTTACTGATGGTGTATAGGAAAGCAACCGATAATTATATACTCTTCTGGTATTCACTCATCACACTGAGCCCTCTTAACTATACCATTTCTTTTCTCATAATTTTTTATCAGTGGTATCTGGCTAACAAGCAGAAGCAATCAACCAGGCACAATGTCCACTTTTTTCCTCTATCTCCAAAAAAAAAAGACCAAGTTTCCTCCATCTCAAACACAAAAAACAAAAATATAACTCATTACAACTGATTCTCAAGAAGGAAACAAAGAAGCAAGTGAGGTCAGAGTTAGCAAAAGCAGACAATACTTTTTAGTAACTTCACTATGAGTGGGAAAAAAAAGACATGTACCAGCTCCAGTCAACCATATCTTGGAAATATTGTAAAACATATAAATACATAACACATATATCAATCATGCCCATATTTCCAATCATTTAATCAAGATAAATACTTTTGCATTCCTTTACGCACCAGACACTGTGGTGAGTAAATAAGGCACATACTCCCAGCCTCATGGACTATGGCACCAATGCCTTAATTCATCCCCTATTTCTCACCTAGATCACTGCAAAATCCTCTTTGTTAAACAGGTCTCCCTGTCTCAAATTTCTCTTTACCATAATGCATTCTTTACACTGCAACTTATCTTCTGAAATGGCAAATCTGGCCATATCACTCTCCTATTTATTTCATTGGTTAGCCTCTTTTCCCAAGTTAGCGTGATCTGTAACGCCTGATGTACAATACACTTTGCCATCTTTCCTGTCTTCTTTCCCATCACATCCCTCTATTGTTCCATGTCTCAGTTATAACAAATTATATATAGTTCTCCCAAAAGGCAGATCTTTTATGTCTCTACATCCTTCTTTCACATGCTATTTTCTCTGCATGAAATACCCTTATCACTCCCTTCAAGTCTACCTAGTGAACTCTTTTTAAGCTCAAATTTATCACCTTCATCTAGAAACCTTCCCTGAGCATCTCAGGAAGCTACATGTTTCCTGCTCTGTCGTCTTAAAGCACACTGGGCATGCCTCTAAGATACACTGCTGTAAACTGGAAGGACATTGTCTACTTTCTATTCATGTTCATGTCCCTGGATTAGCACAGGGCCTAACATACAACAGGACTTCGGAAGGCTGGCTAAGTAAATTTCATAGCAATGCCCTACTTATATGAACAGACTTACTCTGACTTTGGGGCCAGCAGCTCGAAATTTCACATAAAATAGTGTGAAGGCATTGTCTGCATTAGGTACAGATGAAGGATCCTAAAGAAACAAGGGTAGAAAAAGACAAAGATAATTAGTAAACAAATGATTATTTGGAAAACATGACGCTACTATTTTGTAAGACTACCTACATATCAACAAAAAGCTTAAGAGAAAAATCTCAAAAAGAGATTAAATATTATTATTGCTATAAATTAGAAATAATTAGGTAGAACTGTCATCTCTCTCCTTTATAAGGTTAAATTTTATCTTATGTTACATGAATGTTATAAATTTTGTAGATAAATAGACCTTAATTTAGATTCACACTTTGTCACTTACTAAGTTTGTGATACTGGCCAAATCATTTAACTTTTCTGGAATTCAGTGTAGTCACTAAGTGGTGATAACACATACCACAGACAGGCTTTGTGCAGGTCAGCAGTAAACTACCTAGCAAACAGCAGGCACTAGATACTAGTTTAGGAAACTTACTGAAAATTTTGCAGAACAGAAAAACTACAAAGTCTAGCTGTTCTGTTAACAAAGAGCAATGTGAAGGGTAAATTATTTTTAGTTTGCAAAAGTTACCCAAAAATCAGTGGCTTTGAATTGAAAGCTCTCAAGATGCTACCCCATTTGGGTGATGAAAAAGTTTTAGAAATAGATGCTCGTAATGGTTGCACAACATTGTGAATATAATTAATACCACTGAACTGTATACTTAAATTGCTTAAAATGGCAAATTTTATGTTATATATATTTTACCACAATAAAATTTTAAAAATGTTTTAAAAAGATGTCACCCTATATTCTTCAGGAAATAAAAAATAAATACATAATCTTTACGGGTTTCTTTTCTTAGGAGAAAAATGTGTTCAATGACTACCCTAGTTAGCTCTTCTTGTTTTCTAACCTAATACCCTGTTGATTTCCTACCTAGCATCTACTACAATCTGTAAATAATTAATCTGGTTTTTCTCTAGGGGTTATTTCTTCTGAACGTAAGCTCTACAAAGGCAAGGATGTTGCTAGCTCCTTTTTGCTACTGTACAGTTCTAGTTCACTGCCACGCACTGAGTAGGCTCTTGAGAAAAATACATCTAATTTGTTAATGTAGAAAATTATGAAAAAATACACAAAAATATAAAGAAGAAATTTTAAATTATCCATCATACATAATCCCACCACTCAGAAAGAACCACTTTTATAATTTTGGTTTATTTTCTCCCAATAATTTCATAAAAAAGTTAGGAAAGAAATTGTTTTAAGTTACAAATAGATTGTATCTTATTTTATTATTTATTATACAGTACTGGATACTTCTCACATTTTAAAATATTCTTTGAAATAAGAGTGTAAGGGACATCTAGACATTTTTCCCTATTATAAATAAAAGTGTAATACATATTCTTATTTGACAAAAGATAGAATTTTTTTGAAGTTACAAAGTACTAAATCTCAGACTAAAATTATAAAGACAAATGAATCAAAACTTTTTTTAAGAAAGGCCTGTTATTGGGACCAGTCAACTCACCCTTTTTAATAACTGATTTGTGAGGTTCTGTAGCGTGTTAACAGTGTATGACTTCATGAGGTGCAAAGCTTTAGAAAGACATTGCTTAAACTTCAGTAAATATACAGGATAATCTTTAAAACTAGGCTGAAAAGGAGAGAGAACGTTTTACATAGAGGAAACAAACACTGGCAAAACATACTTTCAATGAAAACCAAGGTACCCTCTGTGTAAAGTTATTTACATACATATACACATATAAATATGCACATATATATACATACATACACACATATATATGCATATATATGGAGCCCTGGTGGTGCAATGGTTAGCAGCTGACTGCTAACCAAAAGGTCAGCAGTTGAAATCCACCAGCCGCTACTTGGAAACCCTATGGGGCAGTTCTACTCTGTCCTATAGGGTCGCTAGGAGTCAGAATCAAGTCAACGGCAACGGGTTTGGTTTTTTTTTTGTATATGGTTTCCTACACACAAGATCCACAAAGACAATGCTGTGAATGCCTTACTCAAAGCCAAATGCCCTGTGTCTGGGACATAATGCTGTTGTTGTTGTTGGGTGCCGGTGAGTTGATTCCAACTCCTAGTGACCTGATACACAATAGAAGGAGACACTGCCCGGTCCTGAACCATCCTCATGATCGCTGTTATGCTTGATCTCATTGTTGCAGCCACTGTGTCAGTCCATCTCATGAGGAGCACATAACAAAGGTTCAATAAATATTTGCAGCTGTTAGCAAATACCTATATATTTTTAATACCCTAAGGACTTCAGGGCTAATACATAAGACCCAACCAGGAAAAGAATATGAGTTAGGGGAAGTAAATACCACTCTAAATCCTTGGGGAATTAAATCTAGGGGCTTGACCCTTTATTCCCCGCCTGCCCACACAGACATAACACTTGGTTTCCAGAGAAATATCTACCAAATCAAGGGAATAAAGCTGAGCCAGCCAGGACCTCTTTTTACTCCAAGGGCTGCCTCAGGAGCGGAAAGTGCTGATATCCACTAAGAATTTATTACGGTGTTTCCCTTTAGAAGAAATAATTACTTTATAGCAGGAGAAGTGATATAAAGGGAAGTTAAGCTTTCTTTAAAATATGCAGAAATAACATGACTTACATGAGATGAGATATATGTTATACAATCATCTAACTTGGCCAGCATAGGTATAAATCCTTCACTATTCACAGACAATGTAGGGGAATTCAATTTCTTTAAGGGAAACAAAAAGAAAACAATCTTACTTCACAAAAAAAGACATAAGTAGAAGTTTAAAATTACATCATTAGAATTAGTCTATTTCCATTTAGGATATAACACAGCTGTATTAATGTCTTTACAATATATTTTAAGAGTCACCAAAATATCCTCAAATGCAATCAATCCATGTATAACAATAAAGAAAGGACAAATAGAAAAGAATATTGATTCAATTTAGTTTATTCCTAATGAGCCTTAATGGGGGTCTTGATGGATTAGCAAAGATTTTATAGTACTTCATTGTACAACGTTGTACCATTTAAATTATACACCAAGTACCTGGAGTTCCCATTTTCTAGTATTTTACAATATAAATAATTTTTCCACTTTCAAACACCAGCAATTTTTTTCAAGATTAAAGAATTAACTAACATTTAGCAGTCATACTATGAAAGTAAACTATTACCAGCCAATTATCTACCTTAATACACAAACAGCTTGATGACAAAGCAATGAGCTATTTCCCATTGCAGTCCATTGTTAATTAGTTCCTAGTTTTACTTGCATCTCTTTAGTAAACTATAATAATTGTGATAAACTTAATAATTTTAATACTTTATTATTTATCTGTCATAAATATGATTAACTTATGAGCCAAAAACATACAGAAATATAATTTACACAGCCATCTTTACTGGGACCACTACTTTGGGATACAAGCATGCCTTATGAGGACTATACTTTTTCTGTAACTAAACATGAAATAAGTTCTTCTTAAAAATGTTTTGATTACTATTATAGTAATGCAACCACAGCATGATTTAAAACTGAATATTTCTTATTATAATCTTCATCACAGTTTACAAATAAGATTCTATAAGAGGTAACCAACAAAGAGCTTTTAATAACAATAATACAATTTTAGAATACTAGCTCAATCCTATTTGAAAAAATGAGATAAACTGGCTATAAATATGAATGTCTTCTAGCAAGCAAACTATTAAATTAGAATATCACTCAAGTCAGTTATAAGCTTAAAGATTATACTCAGAGAAATACAAAATAAATATTACTAAAATTACTTTACAAAAAGTAAAAAACAATGCTTACTGTGTTAATAGTTTCCAATACGTTAAAATAGGAAAGTTTCTGTTGAATATTTTCAGCCAGATCAACAAGTTCCGACTGCATTTTTTAAAAAAGAAAATTATTACAAGAATATGAGAATCAACACTACTGTATCAAAATTACACTGAATAAATTTATATTACACAAATAGGTTTACATTAGACGTAAGATTTCAGACTAAAGCTCCAAGATTTCTGTAATCATAAACTAAATAATAATTTACCGTACAATGATTATAGGTAATGATTATTCCAGTAAATTTCATCTGATTTTTTTATGAAATAATAATCACCTTTTAAAAAACACAAAAATAGTTCTGTAAGCCTTCACCTGAAGTACAATAAAATATAAAAAAAATAAAAATAAAAAACACAAAAATACTAGAAAAAACTCTGAGATAAACACAGGAAGTCTCTATCTCTAAGTCACACATTTAAATGCAACCTAGATCAGCTGATCTTTACCATTCCTGCAATCACTAGGCTTTTTTGAAAAGTATCAATAATAAAGAGCAGACAGAGCAAACAAATACGGTATATCCTCTTCACTATGAAACTGTACTGAGACCTACTAGCTCAGAACACAGAAAAGCTTACCTCTGCCCCTGTTACCGTAAATTTACTTAGAATAAAAGTAGGCTGTCTGTAATAACCTGCATGCTTAGCAGAGGGCCCGCCCCATACACAGCGGTGTCAATATATACTTAGAGAAATTAATGACATTAAAATTAAATTGTACTTATCCATTTCAAAATAAAACATTAAATATAATCACTGACCCTCTCTTCAACTCCAAATTACCTGTTCTTTCAGGAGCTGTTCACAGGCTTCATGTAGGGTTCCTGTCTTATTGGACACAAAAAGATACTGTTTCTGCAATGACTCCAGATGCTGAAGAGCACTGTTTACATCATTCAATATAGCATCACACTGCTCCTGAAACCCAGACAAGTAATCCCTCATCTGTCTAGAAAACAGAACCAAAAGGGGATTGACAATAATATCTCCCCCAGTAAACAGTCAATAAACAACAAAGTCTCGTTTTTCCTAAAATGTCTGAATTTCAGGAGGGAAGTCTAACCTGCTCAAAGTTGATTATATTCAGATATGTACCAAAAGTTATCTGATCAACTGTCAGTACTCAAGATGGCAAATCACTGATACTACAAGCAACAAAAAGAACCAGTCATGAAGCTATAAACTGTCTGTTCACAGGTAAGACAATAAACCATGGCTCAGCTTTCAAAGACTGGGACAGCAAAGCCATCCTGAGGCATCAGTTAAGGTAAGTGTTTCAGGTCACTTCCACCATTGAGAGATGGTGTGATGTGACAGAATAGTAGATTCGGAATTAGAAGACCTGGGTCCAAGTCCCAGCTCTGCCCAAGTCTCTGTAGCATTGGGACTGTTTGTTCATTGGTAAAACAGAAATAATACCTTTCTTCACAGAGCAACCATAAGGATTAAATGGGTTCATACATCAAAATGCCTAAGACGATGCCTAGTGATAATAAAATCCATTGCCATGGAGTTGATTCCGACTCATAGCGACCCTATAAGACAGAGTAGAACTGCCCCATAGGGTTTCCAAGGAGCACCTGGTGGATTCGAACTGCCGACCTTTTGGTTAGCAGCCGCAGCTCTTAACCACTACACCACTAGTAATAATAGTCACTCAATAATTAACTCAACGCAAGTGCTCAACCCACATTCCCTAAATCAACTAGAAATCGTAATCTAAAATGTTTCCCATGCTATCAACATACACAAACAGAAAACAGTTAAAACCAATCTAAGTGGCCCTCCCAAAAAGAGGCCATCTTTAAAGTCTCTTGGATCACCCCTTCTAAAAAAAGGCAACAAACACGTTTTCACATTCCTATAAAATTGCCACTTAAATCCAATCTTTGCTGGGGTTACATAAACCAATGTCTGTCCTTCCTAATCTATTAAGGAGGATATTACTCTCTTGTTTTGTAACTGCACAACTTCCAATACCAGTTGTAATGACCCAAAACCTCTCCTTGACTATTTATGAAGAAAATACTGCTGCTGGAGTTTTCCTTGTCTCTTAATTTTGTTTAAAGACACAGATTATGACATGTTTCAGATGTCCGTGATCTAAAAATCAGAATATCCAACCAATGCAAGAGCCACATACCTATATTTAGTTCCTTCATTCTGATCCATCTGAGTTTGGAGCTTTGCAAACCATGAGAAAAACTGGGAAAATAAGAGTATTAAATTGACAACAAAGCCAAAAGAGATGGAATGAAAAGTGGCTACATACTAAACAGCAAGTCAAAAGGGTAAATACTATTTAAGTTTTATTTTTCAGAGCTCAGACATTAATAATTAGTTGTAAGCCAGGAGAAGATAATTTAATTACGCACTCACATCCATATACTAGAAAATGCAGAGGATATTAAAAACACTGATCATTTTCAGGGTCAAATAAGGAAGAGTATTAGAGATACAACATGTAAGAAATAAATACTTCTTCCTAAGAGGCTAATACCCATGTGCTAGTATGCCAGACTTGAGTACATTTCATGGTGCTTTGGGTAAATAGCAATATTAATGTTATCTAATAAGAACTGAGAAGATAAACTAAGAAAAAACATAAATAGTGGTTTAAGAACACGAATTTTGGCATCAGCTAAACCTGGGTTTGAATTCTGGCCCTACTACCACCAATGTTGTGGAAAGTGTCTATTACTAAAAACAGGCGGGAAGGGGAAGGGGATTGATCTTAAATCACATGAGGGAACTTTCTGGGGTGATGGAAATGTTTTACACCTTGATTGTAGTGGTGATTACACAGGTATATACATTTATCAAAACTCATTAAACTGTACACTTAAAATGAGTACATTTTACTGTATGAAAATTATAACTCAATAAATTCAATTTTTAAAATAATTTTAGATACAAGTATACAAATTCAATCCAGAAGATTTTTTTTTTCAATAGTCCAAATAAGTTCACAGACATGGTACAAGATTACCTTCTACAATTCTAAAGCAGGATTCTACGTCAAGGTATGCTTTACTTTCTCAAGATACAAGGCTTGCCAAGTACCTGGGCTATCACTTACTAAGCATTTATTACATGCTTGCCACACACTGCATTTACGTGCATTATCTGATTTAATTCACCCAAAAATCCTACGGGACAGGTATAATTATCCCTGTTATATAAATTAGGAAACTAAAGGCCTGAGAGATTAAGTAACTTGCCTAGGCTCACAAAGATGGTATGTGATGAGCTGACTTTCAGATCCAGGTCTGCCTGACTCAAGAGTTGGTGCCGTTAATCACTCTACAACACTGCCTTTCTCAATGTACTATATGTACAATTCATTTAGTTTGCTTTATGTTTTACTTGGTAAATGCCTCAGCTTTGATTCTTAACAGGACACAAAGAGGAGAGAGAGGTGGCAACAGAAGAAACTATTATACATTTAGGTTTATAATTAGAGATAAAAAACTAAGAGAGGATTATGCACGCGGAATTACTGAAGAAAACAACTGTATTTATCGAAAAAAAAAATTTAGGTTTAAAAAAAGGGGATTACATAGCAACAAGCAGAGAGGGGTATGTGTGCATGTATGTGTGCTGAAGGGACAGGTTAATTAAAAAAAAAAAAACACTGGGAGTAGTCAACAGTCCATAAAATATTCAAACTTTAATAAATATAATCAGCATCCAAACTTGGAATATCGTATTTTTATTCTTATTGTAAATATAACTAGGTAGCAGCTAGATTTAAAATGCTTGAGAATTACACTAACACAAATGTTCTAGAAAAATTTGATGTTAACTATAGTTTCAAATGTTCAGAACTTTTAACTAGGACCTTTTTTACTGGCCCTGTTTTGAGACACCTAAAATCTCCTTACAAAAGACATTGCCATTCACCTGCTGGGCAGTTTCAATTCTCTCTTCTTCCATCTCTAAGGAAGTGAAGCCCTTCATGAGAATGTCTTCCGTAGATTCTGGCACTACTGAAGTCAGTGAAATTGGCAGCGACTGAGATGATAAACTGCTCAAGTCTTCAATTGGGAGCTTTAAAAAAAAACCACGAAGATATTTAAATAACGTGAAAAATCTCTAAACCTAACTCAAGATTGGGTTTCCATCTAAAAAAAGAGAAAGAATGTTTTCTATTAAATCATTTGACATTAATAAATGGCATACGATACTTGCGTTTATAACCAGACTATCAATGTTAAATGCTAGTCTCAAAATGCAAGCATGACGTAAAAGTCTCACCATCAGTAAGGTCTGGTTCTTGAGTTAGCTTTCTAATAACAGTGATGGAGCTGGGATAATCCACACACATTTTCTTACTTCAGCCTCTTGTGAACTACCACAAGTATGTTAAAGGGCAGCCTGATTTGAATCCCACTTCTGCTGACTTATAAGCTGTGTGACACTGGGCAAATTACTTTGTCTGTGTGCTGCTCCAAGTAACTCGCCCTCCCCAGAATCTAACACAAAAGCCTGCTCTAATGAACTCCAACCATCTGGATTAACAAATCATATCATGAATAAACTACATCAAGGAACCAAATCCCATGTGGTGTTTGTTGTGCAAACCAGCCTCAGTAGCTACTCTTTCTTTCTGTCGTTGTTGTAAATGTATCTATCACAGAACTTTTGCCAATTCAACGTTTTACAGGTATACAACTTATTGACGGCACTTACAATAATCAGTTGTGCAACCCTACCCTTAATCAATGAGATTTTTCCATCACCTTAAATCAAAACTCAGTATCCCATAAGCAATAACCCCCCTCCCCCTTCACTCTCCCTCCTACCCCTGGTAACCACTAATAAACTTTGGTCTCTATTTTAAAAAAGAAGAATTAACTACAAATAACATTACCTCCTTCTACCATTTCCAACTGCTGGCACACCTCACCCCCATACATTCCTGCTGACAAATTTTGAAATTACAACTGAATAGAAACAAGTTCAGAGTTTGCCATCAGTTTTAGAGGAGCCCCATTGATCAGGCCTCACTTTGACACCGTTGGAAGCAGACCTACAGGGCTTTCTAGTCCTTCACTACTAAAGATAGGCCAAGTGTTAATTCACCTGTAGCCATACAGACAAACTATTTTTAGACCTAAAAGAAAGGAGAAGTGGATGCTGGGGAAGGTCAAAGGTTTAATCCTTTAGGTTCAATTCTAGTTTTCAGCCCTTAATTCATGACATTTAAGGTCCACCAAAACATAACATGATCCAAGGCCTTAGAAATTGGATTCCCTACCTATTCATCTAGATGTAGAAATTTCTTCTGAAGACAGTATTTTTCTCTCTAAACCTAAATTAAGCTAGATGCAAAATGCACCACCACTAATTTAGAGACATCTTCCTGAATACAACCCTTTAAGTGTAGGGTTTTACAAATATGGGTTCAAATGAAGCTATACCTTACAGCACAGTAAAGAATGTTAGAGGGCAGCCTGATCTGAATCCCACTTCTGCTGACTTATAAGCAGTGTGACACTGGGCAAATTACTTAATGCTTCTAACCCTTGATTTCTTCTCTGTAGAACAGGAATTATAGAATCTGTATTATAAAAAACAGTAAGGGAGAAAACACAGGTGGGGGGAAACAGGCTTCTTGGAATGCTGGACAGCTGTAGACCAGAAGTGTTCAGGTAAGTCCTCAATCAGATTTCTTCCCACCAATGAGTTTGACTCAAGAACCAGGACAGTCCAGGATGTATGTAAATATGTCTTATTAAGGACAACAGTTGTTCATGTGAACTCTTTCTGAATGTGACATAATCCTGGGTAGGAAAGAGCTGTGGCACAGCAAGAACTGAGTTTCTCAGATCCAGCGAGAATCTATCTTGAGCCTACAGTATCACCAGCAACTGTGGGCCACCATTAGGGGGCTCTGGAGTATCAGGGGAAGTCACCCTGAGATTAAGCTGAATCTGTGCCCGCTCTGTGGCACCACCCTAATTGTCAACAACAATCTGTCTCCTTGAGGAAGGGAAGGGACATCTTTTCCAGCCAAAAGGTAATCCATCAGAACAATGATGCATGCAAAGCACTTAGCATAATACCTGCCAAAGGACACTCAATAAATCTCAGCTACTACTATTTATCATATTATTATTATTATTCCTATTTATTAATAACAGCAGACTAAGTGAATTTATAAATCTGAATCCTATCCTGCTTCTTGAGAAAACAGAATAATCAGTAAGTGATCTTTTCAACATTGCATTTTATTAGTAATAAAATTTCATCCTACGTGAACATGTCATGACAAATTCATTCACATAGTTCTACCAGCACAGCTTACAAGATACCCAAGAGGGTGGGAAGGTAGGGGCAGAAAGGCCAATCAGGCTCAGATTTGGCAAATATACCAGAAAACACATGGAGTCTAGACTAAGATGCAGAAGGCTAGAAAGAGCATTGCTCACATACTAACAATAACAAAGAGCCAAATCTACAAAAGCATAACCATCCTTGAATCCATCAGAGAGCTGAGGTCATAGGGTAATCAAGTAGCTTAAAAATCTAAGGAAGCCAGGCACCTCCCAGGGAGAAACAGGATGCCAGCACTGGCTGACCTGTGGCAGACCACAGGAAAAAGAGATGCCAAGCGCCATACTAGTGGATAAGAAGAATTCGGCTAAAACTTCTTACAAAGTGCTAAAGGCTAGAGTGTGAACACAGAATGCTTGGAAGACACAGACAGAAGGGGGGAGTTTGCACCCACTCACCTGGTCTTCTCCACAGATCTCAACCAGTGGTCATGAAAAAGAATGGGGGACAAGGAGGTGCAGGTCTGGAAGAGGGCAGTGGCTGCTGTTGTATGGGAGAGGGGGGCATAAAGCCCCACCCGGACCCTTGTCCTCCAACAGAACAAAAGGCTTGGACCACTGAAATAAGGACAGTAAACCCATTCAACCCTAGGGCACAAAAGAAGACCCACTATAGCCGGAGGAAGGGAAAAGAAAAAACCCTCCAGCCCTGGGGGAGAGGCCCACACCATTAGAAGTCTTCTACCACTGTAGGAGGGGCAGAATCAGTGAGAAAGCTCCAACCACAAGCCCACCAATAAAGAACCTGCCTAAGATTGAGGCTGGGCCAGGAGGACAGAAAACTCTCACCTGCCACTATTAGGCTACCAAGCACCAACAGTCTACTGCTGAGGGAGGGGCAAAAGCACAGCCAGAGATACCCTCTAAGGAAGAGGAGGAGCACAGCATACCAAAAGCTGAGGGTAGAGGAGGAAGAGTAAGAAAACCCTCCAGTTCTACCCTAAGCAAAAGATAGGCTAGAGAAATTTGAAGCCAGTGATAAATTAAAGATAGCCAGAGCAACAACAAAACCTAAACCAAGCTCAACTCCTGACTAGCCTGACTCAACCCTCAACACAAATAATCTAGCACAAAAAAAGGTTTAACCATTTCAGGTATAAAAACCATTTCTCTCATTCTCCACTGTCCTACACACAATGTCCAATATTAAATCAAAGGCTACATTAAAAGAAAGGAAAAAAACAACTCACTGCCAAGAGACAATCAACAGAGCCAGACTCAGAAATAACCTGATTATTGTAACTATAAGACAAGGAATTTAAAATAACTGTGATTAGTATGCTAAAATGCATGAACAAATATAATATTTAAGCAGAAAAATGAAAATTATAAGAGTGAAATATAAATGCTAGAAATAAAAATCATGGTAACAGAAATGAAGAATACCTGCAATGAGCTCAGCAATACACTCAACACAGTTAAGAAAAGAATTAGTAAACTTGAGGGTCAAAGGAAATCACTCAAAATGAAACATAAAGAGAAAAGAGACTGGGGATAAAAACTGAACAGAGTCCCCAAGAATTATGGGATGGTACTGAACAGTCTACTGTATGTGTAACTGAAATCACTGAAGAAAAAGGCTGACAACAGGATAAAAGAAATATATGAAGAGATAATAATTGATAGTTTTCCAAAAGTAAAGAAAGACATCAAACTACAGCTCCAAGGAGCACAAAAAACCACAAGAAGAAAATATGTCAACATGCACACACACAAAAACACACCTAAAGACATCATGTTCAAACTCCTAAAAACTAAAGATAAAATCTTAAAGCAGTCAAAGGAAAAAAGACACATTATATGCAGAGGAACAAAAATAAAGATTTACAACAGACTTATCAGAAGTTATTCAAATTACAGAAGAGGGGAGTGATATCTCTAAAGTGCGGAAAGGAAAAAAAAAGTTAACACAGGACTCTACACCTATTATGAAATGAACTGTTGTTCCCTAAAAATGTGTGTTAACTTGGCTAGGCCACAATTCCTAGTATTACGTGATTGTCCACTATTTTGTCATCTGATATGATTTTCCTATGTGTTGTAAATCCTACTTCTATGATGTCAATGAGGCAGGATTAGACGTATTTATGTTAGTGAGGCAGGATTCAATCTACAAGATTAGGTTGTGTGTTGAGTGAATCTCTTTTGAGACATAAGAGAAGCAAGCAGAGAGACAGGAGGAACTCATACCACCACAAAGTAGTGTCAGGAGCAGAGTGTGTCCTTTGGACCCAAGGTCCTGGCTCTGAGAAGCTTCTAGACCATGGTAAGATTGAGGACAAGGACCTTCCTCCAGAGCTGACAGAGAGAGAAAGCCCTCCCCTGGAGCTGGCACCCTGAATTCGGATCCTAGCCTACTAGACTGTGAGAGACTAAATTTCTGTTTGTTAAAGCCATCCACTTGTGGTATTTCTGTTATAACAGCACTAGTTAACTAAGACAATACCTAATAAAACACATCTTTTAAAAATGAAGACAAAATTTGTACACCAACATTCACTGCAACACTTTTCACGATAGCCAGTAGGTAGAAACAACCCAAATGTCTATGGACAGATGAATGTATAAACAAAATGTGATATATACATATAATGGAATATTACTCAGCCATAAAGAGAAATGAAGCCATGATGCATGCCGCAACACGGGTGAACCTTGAAAACATGCTTAACGAAATAAATCAGTCACAAAAGGACAAATATTGCATGAATATGATAAACAAATATATAGAAACCAAAGATTATTGGTGATTACCAAAGATGGGAAGGAGGGAAAAAGAGGGAATTTTTGCATAGGTGGCCCTGAGCTTATATTAATAGTGGTAGAATAATTAAGAAAAGGATAGTGACAATGGCTGCACATGAAGAATGTAATCAATGTCACTGAATTACCATATTTTACACATATAACACATGCTTTCTGTGTTTGACAGCTGCGCCCTAACCCCATTAGTCACCCTCATAAGCACCACCATACCAATCTTCTTCCACACATTGCTGTAAAAAAAATTAGCATAGTGTACTTATGAAACTATCTTGCAGCGGGAGGATGCAGCCAGCAAACAAAGAAGGCATGTGTTCTTTGCATAAAAAATACAGTATTTTCATAAGCACACTATGCTAATTTTTTTTACAGCAACATGTGGAAGAGGACTGGCATGGCAGTGCTCATGAGGGTGCCTCACGGGGGAGGGCGCAGCTGGCAAATAAACACAGAAGGTGCACATTATTTGCACAAAAATACGGTATACGTATAGAAATTGCTTAATTAATGAATGTTTTGTTGTGTATATTTTCACCACAATTTAAAAAAAAAATAAGGGGGAAATAAAGATTATTTAAACAAACAAAAGCTGAGAGTATTCATGACCATCAGTGGACTACAAGAAACTATTTTAAAAAGTTCTTCAGGCAAAAGGAAGCCTGGTTTTACAAAAAAATAATATACTGTCAAAAGCAAAAACAGTAGCAATGTGGTATGAATTTATAACATATGTAAAAGTGAAATGTATAATAACAGCACAAAAGATGAGAAGGAAGAATTGGGAGCATACTGTTGTTAAGGTTCTTATACTATACATGAAACAGTATAATATTTGAAGACAGACTGGGATTAATTAAAGAAGTATATTGTAAATCCTAGGGCAACCACTAAAAAAAACTGAAAAAACTGAGGACCTAGCAAAAATCAGTCCAATATCACTTAAACCAGCATCCATTCCTAATTCAATTTCCTTTGTGGAAAAAAAAAAAAAAAGATTATACACATATCTTTTAAAGTAATGTAGAGTAATGTCAATATCATGGTTGTGGTACCATCCGTATACTAGTTTTGCAAAATGTTACCACTGGGGTTGTTTTTGTTGGGTGCCGTTGAGTCAGTTCCAACTCACAGTGACCCAACGTACAACAGAATGAAACACTGCCCGGTCCTGTGCCATCCTCATAATCATTGCTATATTTGAGCCCAAACTTGCAGCCACTGTGTCAACCCATCTTATTGAGGGTATCCCTCTTTTTGGTGATTCTCTACTTTATCAAGCATGACGTCTGTCTCCAGGGACTGGTCCCTCCTTATAACATCTCCAAAGTATGTAAAACGAAGTATCACCATCCTCCCTTCTAAGGAGAATTCTGGCTATACTTCTTTCAGGACAGATTTGTTCATTCTTCTCGCAGTCCGTGGTATATTCAACATTCTTCATCAATACCATAATTCTTCTTTGGCCTTCCTTATTCACTGTCCAGCTTTCACATGCATATGAAGCGACTGAAAACACCATGGCTTGGATCAGGCGCACCTTAGTCTTCAAGGTGACATCTTTGCTTTTTAACTCTTTAAACAGGTCTTTTGCAGCTGATCTGCCCAATGCAATGCGTCTTTTGATTTCCTGACTGCTGCTTCCACGGGTGTTGATCGTGGATCCACGTTAAAATGAAATCCTTGACAACTTCAATCTTTTTTCCATTTATCATGATGTTGCTTATTGGTTCAGTTTTGAGGATTTTTGTTTTCTTCATGTTGAGGTGTAATCCCTACTGAAAGCTGTGGTCTTTCATCTTCATCAGTAAGGGCTTCAAGTCCTCTTCGCTTTCAGCAAGCAAGGTTGTGTCATCTGCATATTGCAGGTTGTTAATGAGTCTTCCTCCAATCCTGTTCTTCATATAGTCCAGCTTCTCGGATTATCTGCTCAGCATACAGACTGAAAAAGTATGATGAAAGGATACAACCCTGGCACACACCTTTCCTGATTTTAAACCAACTGTAGCCCCTTGTTCTGTTTGAACCACTGCCTCTTGGTCTATGTACAGGTTCCACATAAGCACAACTAAGTGTTCTGGAATTCCCATTCTTCTCAATGTTATCCATAATCTGTTATGATCCACACAGTCTAATGCCTTTGCATAGTCAATAAAACAAAGGTAAACATCTTTCTGGTATTCTCTGCTTCGGCCAAGATCCATCTGACATCGGCAATGACAGTCCCTTGTTCCACATCTTCTTTTGAATCTGCCTTGAATTTTTGGCAGTTCTCTGACAGTGTACTGCTGGAACTGTTTTTTAATTACCTTCAGCAAAATTTTACTTGCGTATGATATTTAAGATACTATTTGATAACTTCCCTATTCTGCTGAATTACTTTTCTTTGGAATGGGCACAAATACGGATCTCATCCAGTCAGCTGGCCAGGTAGCTATCTTCCAAATTTCTTGGCACAGACAAGTGAGGGAAACTGGGTAAAGTATACAGGGACTCTCTCTGTATTATTTCTTACAACTGCATGTCAGTTTATAACTGTTTCAATTAAAGTTTCAGTTAGAAAGAGATAATGTAATAATTACTTTCTCTTATTGGCATTCATAAGAACTTACACACATAATTTCTGTATTACCTCACAATATATAACAAATTCCAGCTACAAAATAAAATTATTCTTGTTCTAGAGTCATTTGTAACATACACAATGATCCATTTAAACTTATTTGAATAGGTAATGTCTTAGGCTGGGTTCTCTAGAGAAGCAAAACCAGTGAAGCATAAATATACAGAGAGAGAGAGAAGTTTATCTCAAGGAAATGGCTCACATGGTTGTAAAGGCTGGCAAGTCTCAAGTCCGTGGGTCAGGCATCAGGCTGGAGGATTCTCCTCACTCACGTAGTTGCAGGGGTAGATGAACCCAAGTCAGACAGCAAGCTGCTGGCTCACAGGCAACAGAGGTCAACAAATCCCAAGACTGGCAGGCAATATGGCAGGCCACGGGCTCATGCCCCAAGAACTGAAAGTCAGATGATGACAAGCGGAGGCAGGATCCAGAGCAAGTGCGCAAGCTTTGCCATAACGTATATATATATATACTGGATGCAGGTCACACCCCCAATGAAACTCCCCTTACAACTGTCTGATCATATTAGATTATATCACAGAGGATGACTATATCATTACATAACTGCCAAACCACTGAGAATCATGGCCCAGCCAGGCTGACAAAGAACCTTAACCATCACAGGTAATAAATTCACATGACATAATATTCCAAGGATGTTCAGTGAAAAGTCTCCTTTGTGGGCTCATTCCCCAGGCATCCATTTCCCTCTTCAGAGGTTTTCAATGTGACTAGTTTCCTACATATTCTTCCTGAAACAGTCTATGCATACAAGGAAGTGTACCTTTCTATAAAGCAAGTAACAGCATACTATATATATACCCTGATTTTTTCATTTAACATTTCAAACAGTTTCTTCGACAGAGTATAAGGAAAAGTTTACTTTAAATTCACATCCATTTAATTGTCATTACAGTATGACAGGCTCATTATTTTAAAAGTACAGAGTACACAATGATATTTAAGTGAAAAGCAAGTTTCCCTTCTTCTCCTCTTCCTGCCATTCCAATTCTTATACTCTAAGCAATACTAATTTTTATAACTTGAGATATATTCCTAGGGAATTTGAGGGTAGAATGAAGAGCTTTAAAAGTAGAAGGAAAAAAGAGATAATTTCCAATTTTTATCAATTTTTCTTTTATAAAAATTATTCACAAAAGGAATATACAGAAATACAATTTTTTAAAATTCCAAATCACCAGAAGAGTTTAAAATGAAAAGTAAAATTCTACCCCACCTAACACTTTTAACCAGTTTAACTATTTTCAATATTTTTTATGGTTACCATATTTTTACACAAATAACGTGTGCCTTCTCTGAGTTTGCCAACTGCACTCTCTCCCCTCAAGATATTTTCATAAGCACCACTATGTCTATTTTTTTAATATGTTGCTATAAAAAAAAATGAGCATAGCCTGCTTACGAAAATACCCTGAGGGGGGAGGACACAGTTGGCAAACAAACATAGAAGGCACATGTTATTTGCATAAAAATATGGTTATTTCACAATTCTAAAAACCAGATTTACAGTTTTGTGTCTGAATTCACCAATTTGGGGTCATATCTATTGATTCCACATTACATGAAATGAAACAACTACTGCCCCTATACTTTCTTACATACTGTAAAAATGGCATGGCAGAGATGCCTGGCCTCCTCATCTAACTTCACAAGGGGAAGGAGAGAGAATCAATATAAGCATCAACAGCCCAAAGCTGATTCCTGTGAGGTGGAGACCAGACATACCTCCACCCTCCAACCTTTTTACCAATTCTGACACCATCCATCTCTCCCATGGCACTCTCTACTTCTCTGCTAGGTTCAGTAATTCATTGCAATGGCCACACAGAACTTACAGACCATACTCTGTTATGGGTTTATCAGGGAAGTAACAGGTTACAACTCAGGATCAGTGATGACCCAGGATACAGTTCTTCAATCAGGACAGCCTCTTCTCAGCCGTGCCCACAGGCAGACCACTCTCTGGCTTTTGGCCTCTCAGCCCCGCCTCTGCCCTGCTCAGTCAAGTGTTACAAAGCTCCACCAAGAGCAACCCACTCCACCAGCAACCTCAGCCCCAAGGCGCTCAGCTCTCTTGCTCCATGAGTTGGCAAGCCTAGCTCTGCCGAGTGCTCATTGGCACCCCACTCCGCCAGGAAGTCTCCTGCCTGATAGCACTCAGCTTTCTCACTCTGTGGGTCAGCACACCCACTGTAACCACCTTACTCCATGGGCCGGGAAGCTCACTGTGCCATCTCACGCCAGTCTTCTGGTTCTGCTGCCACCATTTCTCTGCCATGACTTCTCACTGTCTTGCACCATCTCCTGTGTTACAGCTCTCCATTTCTCTGTCTCCTGGGTCTAGGAAGCTCTCAGTGCAGGGACCCTGGATCCAAAGGACGCACTCCACTCCTGTCTCCTCTTCTTGGTTACTGTGAGGTCCCCCCTTTCGGCTTCTGGGATGGCTCATTTTAAGCCAAGCAGGAAGACAAAACTAACCAATCCCCTCGTTAGGGTTCCATACACCTTATTTGCATGGTCTTATCCCCACAAGGGTGCCATGGACCTTATTTGCTTTATTAGCAAGCTGTCCTATTCCCTTGGTTGACCACAAGCTCCATATTTGCATAGTCCCACCCAACTATTTGGTGGGAGTTACAAGACATGGCTAGAAGGCCATATAAAAGCAATCCATCACACTACACATATTTACTGTACATATTTACTCTTAAATTCTGTCACCTATAGCATCTCTTTTTAGATTGTCAGTTGTAACATTTACATCTTGTTCTATGATTAAGTCTTTAGGCAGATATTTTGAATTATACCATATGCTTCCTGGCGTCCAGAAAATTTGGCAAAATTCCAAGTCCTCTGATACCTTCCTTAGTTTTGGTGTGCCACACATTTATTCCTGTCATTTCAAAGAGATCCAAGAGTGCCATGAATGTGTGCTTAATTTGTCATCTTAAACCAAGAAATGTTTATTTCCTAATTTAAAAAATAAAATCATATGAAAACTCTGGACACCTGGGATGCTACTAGAGTTATTCCAGATATATTCTATAATCTAGATGCTATAATACAATGATAATTTGAATTTGAAAAGGACATTCTATGTGATTGCTTTAAGCACCAATACTAACTGCTCTGCAATCATAAGGACTTTTAAATACCAGAAGCAGAAGGAGGCTTCCAGTTCCTTAGTTCTCACTAACACAAAGCCATTTTCTCTCAAAACAAGCAGGAAAGAAGCTACACTGCAACCATTTCAAAGAGATATATTTTAGTAGCAAAACAAGTTCCTTTTTAACAGCATATGAGAAAATTCCACCTCCCTCAGGTACATATGCCCAACTTCTTCTCTTCTCAAAGTATGTGGAATAGAATGGCAAATCAAGAAGGGAGGTGGTGGTGTCACACGCTTTCTGGCTCTGACCTCTCATTCACTTCTGACAAGAAGACTGCCTGCCTCCCACCCACTGGCATTGTCCTGGCTCCCAGATGGAGCAGACAGATGCCACCAGAGATAGAAGAGCACAAATCTAGGTTCCTGGTTAGCAGACCTAAAGGGTTATTGTATAGCTCTATTCAAATGGGGACACTATCCTATTAAATGACAATTACAGTGAGCTACCAAGCTTTCCCTGCGCAGCTGAGCAGGGCTGGGAACAAACAAACACACCTTTCTCTCCCAAGCTTTACTTCTTACACAGTTCTGGGTTGGAGAAAATCATTTTTAATATCAATCTAATGAATTTATTTCCTAAATGAAACTTGTTATTTGGAGCAAATCATTGAAGAGGTATACATGAAGACTCAGAACCTTCCTCAAGGCACCTACCTCTTTTCTTAGCTTTGGTTTGATTGGCACCTATAACCAGCTCAGGAGGACTGCAACCCAATCTATTATTTTCAGCTGATCATTTGAAAGAAAACACATGGAAAGAAAATACTAGTAAATAACTTGCTATGTGCACTTTTCATGTAATTCTCACAAATCTCCAGGAGATAAGTACTATTATAATCCCCATTTTAAAAAGAAGAAAATTGAGGCTCGGAGAAGTTAAATATCATTTCTAAGGTCACACAGCCTGTAAGAAAACAACTACTGTTGGAGTGTTACCTCCAAGTTCAAGATAAATTATTTTATACTTTTATCAAGAGTTATACCAAGTTCAGCAGAAAGAAAAAGTTCCTAACTTCTAAAAACTTGCCCTGGGCACAAGAAACAAGTCCACCTAATATTCTACTGCAAACTGTTTTATCTAATGCCAAGTAAAAAGGTGTAACAAAAAACAAAAATGTATAACTCCTTCCCAAGATAAGAGTAAAAAAACAAAACAAAATGAACTCGTTGCCATCGGGTCGATTCCAACTCATAAGAGTAGTTCTTCATAAAAGAGAAAGTTGTTTTCTAAAGGCATTATCAGCTTTATGATATTTACTGAGTTAGCTGGCTTTTTGCTATTTAACTAATCTGCCTAGTACCAGTAGTTCAGAGAGTAATTCATCTTGTAACAATTGTGAAACACTACAGAAAACCCTTTAGAGATACACTGGTTGGGCAAAATAAAAATTACTGAAGCATCTTTTTTCAGCCCCCATGTTAAAAGAGTAACAGGGATAAAAATTCAATTCCAAATACTTCACACCAGATATATAAACATTTACTAAAGGGAAGCGAGGGCTGTTAAGAGCTGAAGAGCAGTGAGAACTCCCCCCCACCCCGCAGAGATTCTGGGATGGGTAAACACCAGGTTGTCAGTCTCATTCTCACAGGAATCAATACCAAGGCTGCATCAATGAGAAGTTGTTGTTGTCGTTACCTGCCGTCGAGCTGGTTCTGACTCATAGCGACCCTACGTACAACAGAACAAAACACTGCCCGGTCCTGTGCCATCCTCACCATCGTTGTTATGCTTGAGCCCGTTGTTGCCGCCACTGTGTCAATCCATCTTGTTGAGGGTCTTCCTCTTTTTCGCTGACCCTCTACCAAGCGTGATGCTTGAACCAGAAGACCCTCACTGAATCCTTGAACTTGTCAAACTTGTCCCCTACCCATGACCTTTACATTGCTTTTTCCTCTAGCTGAAATATTCTTTCTCTACCTCGTCTTTGCAAGGCTGCTTCTTGTTTCTCATCATTTAGGTCTTCTCACCTTAAGTCACTTTCTTAGAAAGGCTTTCCCTGCTTATCTAAAAGGGCACACTCCATTCCTTTCTGCCATTCCATCTGATTTATTTTCCTTGTATCGTGCATCACTATCCAAACTTACCTTCTTTGACCTTTTTTTACATGCCCCATGTTACTACAATTCATTCAATGAGGCCAGGGATGTTGTCTTTCTTATTCACCTTTCTAGCCCCACTTGTAGCCCAGAGTGTGTACATAATATATGTTAAATGACTGCATGAAGCTAACAGTAGATACTGTATTGCATAAATATGGAAGAATGGGGTGAAAATGAAAAGATACATTTACTTCACTCCAAATCTTCTCTTTCATGCTAAAAGAGGATAAGAAATAATAGTTTATAACCCATAGCAATGAAAACAAATTGGGTTATTTTTCTTTTAGACTAGGATTCCCCAGGCACTATGAAGTACAAGGAAGCACCCTGCCTCAGTAACAGGCTAAATCAATTACAAACAGACGGGAAAATTTATAGAGCAAACAACTTGTTTTATCTGGGGCGTGACAGACCTTGATAGTACGCCAAATAAATTTCCACCTGCTTCCTTATTTATTCCAGACTCACTTCCGGCACAGCATCCTAGAGGTGGACAGAGAAACCCAAGAAAGAATCTACCCTGTATCTTAGAGTAACGTAGGCAACAGCGAAAATGGAGAGAACTTTTAAATCAAAGTTCTTAACCTCTAAAGTTTGAGGGCTGAAAAAAAGGTTAGTCTCTAAATTAAATCTGCCTGTGTGGCATTCCGAACTGTGTAACAAAAATGCTTCCAAAATCAAAAGTAACCATCACCGCTCATAAAATGTTTCTAAACATGGCCCTCCAAACTAGAAAAAGTTTGTCAAGCGTCTGACAATTCATAAAACGTACTTCTTGCTATTATAGCTAATGAATTCAATCACCAGCAAATATGCACAAAACTAGTCACTGAGATTTAAAACGCTGACACTAAACCTGAAAACGAGCATAACTGTCTAACAGTGCACTGGCTCGGCTTTCAGAGTAAATGCATTTATATTGCTTTGAGATAGACCAAATCAATCCGATCTCTCAAAATCTGCACTTGATTGAGAACACGCTCACTGTTCAATCTATGATCAATGAAACTGTCCATCAGGATCAAGTCTTGGTCTCTCCAGCTCCCCCGTGGGAAAAAGAACCCAGGTGATTCATTAAGGTGGTAAATGAACACCAACAGGAGCCTTTCCTGAAGCAAAACACCTCCAATTCAGGGAAAACATGGGCAGCAGGATTATGCCTCGGATGACACCAGGGACGCCCAGGGCAAGGCTCCTGGCCAGCTGTCCCACGTCGTAAGGATGGGTTGTGAGCCAGCAGAGCACTAGCCACTGGACGCCCCCGCAGCAGTCCCCGGGCGAAGGGGAGAGGAGAGTCGGCGATCGTTGGCAGTGCGAGGCCTGACAGGCCTGGCAGGTGAGAGGCTTCTGCCACCGGAGCCGCCACCGTGACAGGGAAGAAGAAAGAGAGAGACCCTGGACAGGGGTCGGGGAACAGAAAGAGACCAGGCTCCCGCCAACCGGCCCGAAGAGCATCTCAGCCCCACCTACCCCCGCTCCAGCCCCGTTCCCGCCCGTCCCCTCACCTCGGTCGGCACAGGAAGGTTCTCGACCGCCGCCTTCAGCTCCAGCACTGAGTCCGTCTGCCTGTCGGTCAGCGGCGCCGTCGTGTCCGGTCGCCGATCCCAGAGAGCCAGCTTCTCCCGAGCGTCCCGCTCCGCCGCCGCCTCCGGCAGCAGCAGCAGCGCCGCCTCCGCCATAGCCGCCGCACCGCGGCCCTCAGCAGGAGTCGGGTGGAGAGGACCCCGATAAGGAGGCGGGTCACTTCCGGGAGAGCGAGGGCTTCCAGCACGGCACCGGCGGCGGGGCGGGGAGGGCTGGCACAACGTAACCCCGGAAATGCTTCCACAGTTCATGGGCGGCACCAAGGCGAGAACAGACGTGGCTTAATGGGGTACAAATATTTCCGGTTGGGATGTAAAAGCAGAGGGCGAAGGACACAATCCTAGGCGGAAGTAGAAATTCCCCTACCGGAAGTCTTTTCGTCAACATCAATAACTTTATTGTTAGGCGTTGTTCAAATTATTGACAACTGCTTTAAGTAACCCTACCGGTTGGATCCTTCCTAAGCGCCCGGATCCACCGCATCTCTGCTCGCAGCTGGGTAGTCCCGGTGGAGTGTGTGATTTTCATGTTGACAGTTTCGCCGCCTAGATCAAAACCACGACTATAAACTTGTCCAACATCCAATAATTACCCTGCTAAGAAAACAATTTATGAAAATACATAAAGATTTATGTCTATTCGACATATTAATAGTATCAAAGAACTGGAAACTAAATGTCCAACATTGAAGAATTGGTTCAATAATTCATAGCACAGACATGCAATTAGAATACTATTCTGTCATTTAAATCATGTTGCAGATTTGAGTAGCCAGATAATTGTCGTATGGGATCATAGCCTATAGAATGAAATAAATACTCATGTGTCTTACTGATATAAATAAATGATTGAATAAATAAATGATGAGAAAGGATAACACTACCTTACAGAAGAATTCCAATTAATAAACGTGGGAAGAATGAGTAAAATAGAAAATCACCATTACAATACCACAGTAATAATTGTTGCAAGCAAGATCTAACGGTGAATGCTAAATTAGTGAGCAAAAGTTTGAGGTGAAACAAAAATTTGCAGTCTCAAATTATCTCCCAAAGATATTTGCTAATAACAAAGGGGAATGGTAACTTCACACTGGAGAAACCTGGCAGCGCCTTAGCCAAGTGAGCAAAGTCAGCATCATGATCACAAATCATGTGAAATGATAGGGTGAGAAGGGCACAATTGCACTTCGGTGGTATTCTACCAAAAAATGCATAACCTCATCCTAGTCATGAGAAAACATTGGACAAATTTAAACTGAGAGATATTCTGCCAAACAACTGACCATTATCCTTCAAAAGTGTCAAGGTCTTAAAAGACAAGGAAAGATGGAGGAACTATCACAGATTGGAAGAGACTAAGGAGACATGGGATGACCAAGTGCAATGTGGGATCCTGGATTGGATCCTGGGACAGAAAAAGGATATGAGCAGGAAAATTATAGAATAAAATACAGAGATTCAAGAAAGGACTTTGAATTTTTTCAAAGTTTAAATAATAGGAATTACCTAATGCTAATGTCCAAATTTTGATCACTGTATATGGTTATGTAAGATGATAACAGGGGAAGCCGGATGAAGGGCAGGAAGAACTTGTACTACTTTTGCAACATTTCTGAAGTCTAAAATTATTTCAAAATAAAGAATTAAAATTATCATATAATAGAAAACATTTATTATCTGTCTTAGTCATCTAGTGCTGCTCTAACAGAAATACCACAAGTGGATGGCTTTAACAAAGAGAAGTTTATTCTCTCACAGTCCAGTAGGCTACAAGTCGAAATTCAGGGCTTCAGCTCCAGGGGAACGCTTTCTCCATTGGCTGTGGAGGAAGGTCCATGTCATCAGTCTTCCCTTGATCTGGGAGCTTCTCTGCACAGGAACTTCAGGTCCAAAGGATGTGCTCTGCTCCTGGCACTGCTTTCTTGGTGGTATGAGGTTCCCATGTGTCTCTGCTCGCTTCTCTCTTTTATATCTCAAAATAGATTGGATTAAGACACTATCTAATCTTGTAGACATCGTCAGTATAACCTCATCATAGTGACAGAGTTTACAACACATAAGGAAATCACAGCAGATTACACAATAGTACAATACTGGAATCATGACCCAGTCGAGCCAACAGACATTTCTGGGGGACACAATTCAATCCATGACATTGTCCTTAATTCTTTTAAACTATTTTCATCAAGTCCTGATTCATGATGCTAAAGGGATACAATGGAGATCATGGTACTCAAGGAGAAGATTCGGGCCAAGGCTGCATGTTTAATCAACTGCTGTGAGTTCCAATAAGGGACAGAGCAAGGCAGATACGCAACACAAGGGAGGATATCTGGTGTCACAGGACGCAACAGAAACAGCTATGAAGCTTGTTCATGAACAAGGAACTATAACAAAGCAACTCCCAGGAAACTGAGGGAACTTCAGAGATACTGGGGACCTACTTTAGCAGGTAGGGACAAGAGCCAATGAAACAGAGTAACAGCAGTTTCAATGGGGCATTTTAATTTGGCAGAACACCAGCATAGAAGTAGATGCTTTTAAACAATGTGGTTGTTGCTCAAATGTAGTGGCAAGTGTGGTACACAATCCTTCTGCTTCAGACTGATCAACCTAGGACTCTTTTGTGTTATGGACAAATACTGTCTAGTCCCTCCAAAAAAGTACACATTTCCTATAATGTACAAGGCAGATTTTTTCCTGTTTCCAGCTGGTGATTAGCTTATCCTGAGGAGCACTAGCCAACATAACAAATACAATTGCAGTTTATAATTTTCTACTACTATTCTTATATTTATGTGATTAAAGTATTGACAATTGTTCCCATAAAATCATTCAAATTCATACTGTAAACACGCTTATTGCGTGTATCCATACATAGATCTATACAAGGTACCCATATGTATTTATATTGTGTGTGTCACGGAAAGAGAGAAGGAGAATAAAGGATAAAACCAGTTGCCATCAGGTTGACTTTGACTCATGGCAACCCCATGCGTGTCAGAGTAGAACTGCGCAGTATAGGGTTTTCAGTGACTAATTTTTCAGAAGTAGATCATGAGGCCTCTCTTCCAAGGTGCCTGTGGGTGGACTGGAACCTTCAACCATTCAGTCAAAAGACAAACATGTTAAACATTTGTACCACCCAGCATAGGCTATCTAGGGAAACAGGACAAAGATGTGGTCAGAGACATCTCATCCCCAAATGATCAAGGTCTCCATATCACAGAAAATGGCATTTTGTTTGTAAGAAGTTATTCAGGTTTCATTTTTGATCTCTCAACCACAAGCTTGTGAGTAAAGCAGGGAAGGAGTTATTATTTTCCATTTAGAGATAACCAAATGAAACACAGGGAGACAAAGTGAAGTGAAGGCATTCAGAAGTGTGAAGGAAAAAGAACACATTATCCATTGTTGGTGGGCGTTGATGTCCTCCATCTAGAGCAAAACTTGCCAACACCTATTGTGATTCTTAAGATTGTGTGTAAACTCGGCTGGGCCATGATTCTGAGTGGTGTAGCAGTTGTAATGTAGTTTGGTACTCATATGATGATGTGATCACTTCCATGATGAGATTTGATATAATGTGATCACCTCAATGATGGGATCTGTTGTGAGTAGCCAATCAGTTGAAAGGGAGTTTCCTTGAGGTGTGGCCTGCATCCAGAATAGGTGGACTCTCTGTCAAGGCTTACAGGCTTTTGCTCATTCTGGATCTTGCAGCTGGCTCCTGTTGGTCTGAACTCCAGTTCTCGGGATTTGAGCTAGCAGCTTACCTGCCATCTTGCTTGCCAATCTTGGGATTTGTCGGTGTCTTAGTTATCTAGTGCTACTATAACAGAAATACCACAAGCGGATGGCTTTAACAAAGAGAAATTTATTCTCTCACAGTCTAGTAAGCTACAAGTCCAAATTCAGGGTGTCAGCTCCATGGGAAGGCTTTCTTTCTCTGTCAGCTCTGGAAGAAGGTCCTTGTCATCAGTCTTCCTCTGGTCTAGGAGCTTCTCCACGCAGGAACCCCAGGTCCAAAGGACGCACTCTGCTCTCAACACTGCTTTCTTGGTGGTATGAGGTCCCCCCACTCTCTGCTCAACACTGCTTTCTTGGTGGTATGAGGTCCCCCCACTCTCTGCTCACTTACCTTTCCTTTTATCTCTTATAAGATAAAAGGTGGTGCAGGTCACAGCCCAGGGAAAATCCCTTTACATTAGATCAGGGATGTGACCTGAGCAAGGGTGTTACATCCCACCCTAATGCTCTTCAACATAATCCAATCTTGACTCATTAACCACAGGCAGAGATTAGGATTTACAACATATAGGAAAATTATGACCACAAAATGGAGGACAACCACACAATACTGGGAATCATGGCCTAAGCAAGTAGACACATATTTTGGAGGGACACAATTCAATCCATGACAGTTGGTCTTCACAGTCTGTGAGCAAGAGCCCTGCTGTCTGATCTGCTGATCTTGGGTTCGCCAGGCCCGTGGCAGTGTGAATCAGGAGAAGCCTCCAGACTGACCCACATATTTGGGATGTTCCAGCTTATAAAACCACATTTATACACTGCACTGATTTTGCTTCTCTAGAGAACCTAGCCTAAGACATTTGGCACCAGGAGTTGTTATAGAGAAACTAAATTGTAAGGATGAGTTTTCTAAATTGGTTCTCAAGTCTGGTTAGTCTTAAAGATGTTGACGACTCTGCTTCCAGTAGTAAAGGGGGCACTGCTAATCCATGGTGTGAGGTGGCAATAGAAATACACAAAATACAGATAGATAACGTATTGGTAAGAGGCAAAGCTCTGGATGATCACATGTTTGATACCTTTCTACAATTTTGTCATAATGTGAAGTATAAGGAAGCTGGTTGGTTGGTCCTACTTTCCCTAGACAAAGTGGTGAAAGAAAGAGATGAGCTCAGGGCTCCAGAGTCAAAGCTCAAGCACCATGTAAACAACCTCAAAGTTTCGACTTATGCCTTGAAAGAAAGCCTCATTTCTTGTAGTAACAGAGCTGATATTGCTGAAAACCAAACCCAGAGTCTTACAGAAATAATGGCTAAATTACAACATCAACACAATTCCCAACCTCAAGTGATGTCTGAAGTTAAAGTTAGGGCATTGATTGAAAGAAATGGGATCCTGAAACTTGGAATGGGGATACTAGGCCCCTAAATTCCATTGTATCACTGCTGCCACAGAACCAGGCTCTCTCACTCCCATCTGAAGAGAACACTCCATCTTTGTCTGCTAAGCCACCCTACCCAGTAAAACCATCAGACCCTCTACCCGCATCCAATGAGATTAACCCAGCTATGTCTAAAGATCCTTTGTCTGAGCCATTGCCTGGGGCATCACCTGATGCAGATGCCTTACAAGACAATGCTTAACAGTCTCAAAACACATCCCCACTACCAATTTTGCCTTCTAGACCTATAACTAGACTTAAGTCCCAGTGAGCCCCAAAAGATGAAGTACAAAGCATGACCCAGGAGGAGGTACGCTATACTCCAAGAGAACTGCTTGATTTTTCTAATATGTACAAACAGAAACCTGGGAAATATGTGAGGGAATTGCTATTAAGGGTATGGAATAATGGTGCAAGGAAACTAAAGATGGATCAGTGTGAGTTTATTGATATGGGCCCACTAACCACAGATGCTTCATTCAATGTTTCAGTTCGAGAAGTTAGGAAAGGACCTAATAGTTCATTTGGTTGGGTCACTGAAGCATGGATTATGCGGTGGCCTATACAAAATCAAGTTGAAGTACCAGATCTGCCTTGGTATACTGTAGAAGAAAGTATTCAAAGGCTTAGGGAAACTGACATGCTAGAGTAGATTTATCAGGTTAGACTCACAGACCCACATATGGAGTGCCCAGAGGACACACCTTTTACAGCAACAATGAGGAACAAATTTGTGAAGGGGGCCCCAGCATCCTTGAAGACTGCTGTGATTGTTATTTTATGTAAGTCAGATTTGACAGTGGGAACTGCTCTAACTGAATGAAGACATCTAACTACAAAGAGGCTGATTGGACTCCACGGTGGTAGAGGCCAAGTGGTGACACTCAATTGACAGGATATGGTGGGCATGGTTACTGTAAAGGACAACAGAGTCAAAGCAGTAATCAAAATAATCTGACTCATATGGATTTATGGCATTGGCTACTTAGTCATGGTGTCCCTAGGAGAGAAATAGATAGGAAATCTACTAAATATTTACCTGATATGTACAAGTGGATGAATTCTAGGTCAGGTGAACAACAATCTAACTTGAATTGTGAGAATAGAGAGTCACGGCCCCTCAATCAATTCCCAGACTTGAGTAAGTTTAAAGACCCAAACCCCTTGAATGAAGGGGCGGCCAGGTCTCCCTGAGGAAGGACCTCACTACACTGCCAAAAATTTGTACCGTTAATCTTTCTCTCAGCCCTCCCCAAAGGGATCTAGGTCCTTTTATGAGAGTGACTGTTCCCTGGGGAAAAGGAAATAATCAGACTTTTCGGGGTTTACTGGATACTGGCTCTGAAATGACACCAATTCCAGGAGATATACAATGTCACTGTGGCCCACAGTCAGAGTGCAGGTATATGGAAGTCATGCTATTAATGGAGTCTCAGCTCGTGTCTGTCTCACAGTAGGTCCAGTGAGTCTCTGAGGCCACCCTGTAGTGATTTCCCCAGTTCTAGAATGCATAATTGGAACACATATACTCAGCAACTGGCAGAACCCCACACTGGATCCCTGACAAATGGAGTAAGGGATATTATGGTAGGAAAAGCCAAGTGGAAGCCATTAGAACTGCTCCTAACTAGGAAAACGGTAAACAAAAAGCAATATTGCATTCCTGGCGGGATTGCAGAGATTATTGCCACCATCAATGACTTGAAGGATGCAGGGGTGGTGATTCCCACCACATTCTCATTCAGCTCGTCCATATGGCCTGTGCAAAAAGCAGATGGATCTTGGAGAATGACAACAGATCATCAAAAATTTAACCAGGTGGTGAGTCCAGTTGCAGATGATGTTCTAGATGTACTTTCATCTCTTGAGCAAATTAATACATTTCTTGGTACCTGGTATGCAGCTGTTGATCTGGCTAATGCCTTTTTCTCCCCATACTTGTTTCAAAGGAACACCAGAAAGAGTTTGCCTTCAGCTGGCAAGGCCAACAATATACCTTCAGTGTCCCACCTCACAGTTATATCAACTCTCCAGCCCTATGTCATAATTTAGTCCGCAGGGAACTTCATCACCTTTCTTTTCCACAAGGTGTCACACTGGTCCACTACATTGCTGACATTATGCTGATTGGACCTAGTAAGGAAGAAGTGTCAATGACTCTGGACTTATGGTAAGACATTTGCATTCTAGAGAGTGGGAAATTAATCCAACAAAAATTCAGGCACCTTCCACTTCAATGAAACTTCAAAAGTTTCGGTGGTGTGGTGCATTTCAAAATATTCCTTCTAAAATGAAGGATAAGTTATTGCATCTGGCCCCTCACACAACTAAAAAGGAGGCACAATGCCTAGTGGGCCTCTTTGGATTTTGGAGGCAACATATCCCTTATCTGGATGTGCTACTGAGGCCTATTTATCAAGTGACTCAAAAAGCTGCTAGTTTTGAGTGAGGCCCAGAACAAGAAAAGCCTCTGCAACAGGTTCAGGCTGCCATGCAAGTGGCTCTACCACTTGGGACATATAGTCTGGCTGATCCAATGGTGCCTGAAGTGGCACTGGCAGATAGAGGTGCTGTTTGGAGTCCTTGGAAGACACCTATTGGTGAATCACAGTGTAGACCCTTAGTATTTTGGAGCAAAGCCCTGCCATCTTCTGCAGATAACTACTCTTCTTTTGAGAAACAGCTTTTGGCTTGGTACTGGGCCTTAGTGGAGATTGAACACTTAACCATGGGACACTAAGTCATCATTCAGCCTGAGCTGCCTATCATGAACTGAGTGTTGTCTGACCTACAGAGTCATAAAGTCAGATGTGCACAGCAGCATTCCATCATTAAATGGAAATGGTATATACGAGATCAGGACTGAGCAGGACCTGAAGGCACAAGTAAGTTCTATGAGGAAGTGGTCCAAATGCCCATGGGCTCCACTCCTGTCACTATCTTTCATCTCCCAGTCTGCATCTATGGCCTCATGGGAAGCTTCTTATGATCACTTGACTGCGGAAGTGAAAACTTATGCCTGGTTTCCAGATGGTTCTGCATGATATGCAGGCAGCACTCGAAAGCAGACAGCAGCAGCACTACAGCCCCTTTCTGGGACCTCCCTGGAAAAAAAATGGTGAAGGGAAATTCTGCCAATGGGCAGAACTTTGAGCAGTGCACCTGGTTGTTCACTCTGCGTGGAAGGGGAAATGGTCAGATGTGCGATTGTATGCTGATTCACGGGCTGTGTTCAATGGTTTGGCTGGATGTTAAGGACTTGGAAGGAATATGATTAGAAAGTTAGAGACAAGGACGTATGGGGAAGAGTTATGCAGATCGACCTCTCTGAATGGGCCAAAGACGTGAAGATATTTGCATCTCATGTGAATGCTCACCAAAGGGTGACCTTAGCAGAGGAGGATTTTAACAAACAAGTGGATAGGATGACATATTCTATGGAAACCAGTCATCCTCTTCCCCCAGCCACTCCCATCATTGCTTAATAGGCCCATGAACAAAGTGGTGCTGGTGGCAGGAATGGAGGTTATGCATGGGCTCAGCAACATGGACTTTCACTCGCCAAGGGTGACTTGGCTACGATCACTGCTGAGTGCCCAATCTGCCAGCAGCAGAGACCAACACTGAGTCCCCAATATGGTACCATTCCTCGAGGTGATCAGCCAGCAACCTGGTGGCCCATTGATTACACTGGACTGCTTCCATCATGGAAAGGGCAGTGTTTTTTTCTTACTAGAATAGACCCTTACTCTGGATAGGGATTTGCCCTCCCTGCACACAAGGCTTCTGCCAAAACGACCATTCGCGGACTTACCCAATGCCTTACCAACCATGATGGTATCCCACACAGCATCGCCTTTACTCACTTCATAGCAAATGAAGTGCAGCAATGGGCCTGTGCTCAGGATATTCACTGGTCTTAGCATGTTCACCATCATCCTGAAGCAGCTGGCTTGATAGAATGATGGAATGGCCTTCTAAAGACACAATTACGGCACCAGGTAGGTGGCAATACCTTTCAGGGTTGGGGCAATGTTCTCCAGGAGGCTGTATATGCTCTAAACCAGCATTCACTATATGGTGCTGTTTCTCCCATAGCCAGGATTCATGGGTCCAGGAATCAAGGGGTAGAAACGGGAGTGGCACCACTCACTATTACCCCTAGTGACCCACTCGCAAGGTTTTTGCTTCCTGTCCCTGCTACCTTATGCTCTGCAGGTCTAGAGGTCTTAGTTCCAAAGGGAGGAATGCTCTCACCTGGAGACACATCACTGATTCCATTGAACCGGAAGCTAAGAATGCCACCTGGCCACTTTGGACTACTTATGCCTCTGGATCAACAGGCAAAGAAGGGCGTCACCATATTGGCTGGTGTGATTGATCCTGATTACCAATTACCAAGAGGAAATTCAATTGATATTACATAATGGAGGTAAAGAAGAATATGTCTGGAAAGCAGGTGATCCCTTAGGGCATCTCTTAGTACTACCATGCACTGTGATTAAAATCAATGGAAAACTACAGCAGAGTTCTAGGAGGGTCAGAGGGAGAAGGTAGTTCTAGGAGGGTCAGAGGGTGGGGGCATGTGCTGGAGGGTCAGAGGGGGCAGTTCTAGGAGGGTCAGAGGGAGGGGGCAGTAAAGGCAAAGGAGAGAAAGAAAGAGAAAAAAAGAGGAAAAGTACAGTAACTGAATTCCAATATGACTACTAATGGCCCAGACCTTCAGGAATGAAAATTTGGGTCACCCCACCAGGCAAAAAACCTTGACCATCTGAGGTGCTTGCTGAAGGCAAAGGGAATACGGAATGGGTTGTCCAAGAAGGTAGTTCTAAATACCAGTTATGACCATGTGACCACTTGCAGAAACAAGGACTGTAATTGTTATAAGTATTTCTTCCTTGCATGTGTCCATTATATCATGTTAGGTGCAAGTACGACTTTATAATTATCTTTATTCAGAGATTACGTATGGTTTAAAGAGATGTATACAGGTGCCAAGTTGACAAGGAGTAGACCATGATCATTAAAGTTGTGCATCAACTTAGCTGGGCCATGATTCTTAGTGGTCTGGCAGTTATGATGTAGTTTGGCAGTATTATGATGGAGTGATCACGTCCATGATGAGATTTTATATAATGTGATCACCTCGATGATGGGATCTGCTGTGAGTAGCCAATCAGTTAAAAAGGAGTTTCCTTGGTGTTTGGCCTACATCCAATATAGGTGGACTCTGGCAAGGCTTGTGGGCTTTTGCTCACTCTGGATCCTGCAGCTGGCTCCTGTTCATCTGACCTCTGATTCTTGAGATTTGAGCTAGAGCTTACCTGCTGTCTTGCCCACCAATCTTGGGATTTGTCAATCTTCGCAGCCTGTGAGCAAGAGCCCTGCTGTCTGATCTGCCAATCTTGGGTTCACCAGCCCCTGTGGCTATGTGAATCAGGAGAAGCCACCAGCCTAACTCACGGATTTGGGACGTTCCAGCCTCTAAAACTGTGTGAGCCATTTCCTTTATGTAAATCTCTTTGTGTAGATATTTATATGCTTTACTGGTTTTGCTTCTCTAGAGAACCCAGCCTAAGACACTTATCAAAACAAAGCCTAGTGAAATAGAGATAGAGGAACTAGCCCTTTGATTTAGCAATTCTGTCTCTGAGAATCTATCCTAGAGAAATCCTTACACGTGCAAAAATGATTACATGTACAGGATGATTTGTAATAGAGAAAAATTGGACACAATGTAAATGTTTATCAGTAGGGGAATAGTTTTGTTCCTGTTATCTATTGCTGTATTGTTATTTTATCTTGGCCTAAAACAACCACCATTTTATTACATCATTTATGACTTTGTGGGTCAAGAATGTCTATAGGGCACAGTGGAAAAGACTTGTCCCTGCTCACAAAGTCTGGAGCCACATCTGGAATGACTCAACAGCTAGTTGATGAGCAGCTGGGAACAGGCTGAAGGCCTCTATATCTTCATGCAATCTCAGGGCCTCTCCAGGGGTCTCTCAAGCATGAAGGCCTCAGACTATTCAGACTTCTTTACATAGCTCAAGGCAGGAAGAGAGTATTCCAGAGGCTCTTTAAGACCTAGCCTTAGAAGTCGCAGAAGGTCACTTCAGCTGCACTCTCTGTCAAGTATGTCTCCACAGGCAGCCCAGATTGGGGTATGGGGGGAAAATTGACTCCACTTCTCAATAGGAAGAGTAGCAAAGAATCTGCAACATTTTAAATCTACCACAGATTACAACCAGCAACTTGCAACCACTAAAAGGAGCAAAATTTTATCAATTCTGCTTCTAGGTAATCTGTGGATTACCTAGGGGCATGAGGAAATTTTTGCAAGTGATGGAAATGTTATCTCGATTGTGGTGATGGTTTCACAAGTGTATACATATTTCAAAACTGATCAAATTGTTCATTTTAAATATGTATAGTACAGGTAGTCCCTGAGTTACAAACAAGTTTTGTTCCTAAGTCTGTCTTTAAATTGAATTTGTACATAAGTCAGAATAGTTAGGTACGGTTCTATCTAACATCAGTTAGTTAAATGTTTGTCTTAGTATATAGTATATAGTATACCCTTCTATGCATAAAAAACATTAAAGAAACACTTCTAGATACACTAAAACATCTTTAACATAATAATACAGTAATAATGTTTTGATGCACCTCGCAAAATAGCGTCCATTATTACGAAACATTGTATGTACCTCAAATCTTTAATGTAATAGGCATCATTGGGGTTGGTTTGTAACTATGGATTGTACGTATGTCAGACATTCATAACCCAGGGACTGTGTACACATGTACATGCAACGTACTTCAATTATACCTCAGTAATATTGGGAGGACGGAGAATGAGGTGCATCTTTAGGTACTGACATGGAAGAAGGTTGTAAACAGAAAGATTTCAAACTGGATGCACTCATGTAAGAATAATGGAGCCAACATGCATTCCCGGGAAATAAAAGGTCAGGATGTAAACCATTTGGGAAGAATTTGTCAAGATGCAAACCATTTATTGCCAGAAAAAATGTGTCCGTGACTACAATCATGTATAACTGAACAAGCAAATGACTCTCACCTAAGTGCAACTCACTCCTTCCTAGCCAAGTGGCTGATTTTTACATTTCCAAGGACTTCAAACTGCAGCTGGGCGTATCTATAATCAATCATTAATGTCCTACCTTTCCTTTGTTCTCTATGTATATAGACCCCTCTCTCTGCTTGAATGGTGGAGGGGTCTGTATTTTTACCTGGCACTGCCCAGCTGGAGCTGTTTTATTACTCAGTAAAACTTTTCTTTTACTCCTAACAGGGATTTTCTTCTTTGACATTTCTGGTGTCAGAAGTGGGATTTTGAAGGTGCATTATCTTTCATGATCCCCAAGGCATCTGCACACAGGCACAGTACAAGCTGAACCTTTTTGGGCTCTCTGCCTCTGTGAATTCTCAGGAATTGTTTAAGGTAAAAAACCTCTCAAATCTGAGATCCACTCCCTTGCATTGATAGCTCTTTGAGTTTTATTGTGGATTTGTTTTGGTTCTTACAAGTAAACTTTTGTTGTAGTTGTCATTATAAAATGGGGTATGCAGAATCCAAGAAAGCAGCTGATTTTGCTAGTGGAACTCTGGCTTGCTACATGGTCAAGAACTATGGGTCTAGGTCTTGTTTGCATTTGGATTTTTGTTTGAACTTCCTAATGACAGTTCGCTGAATCAGTGGCCACTTTAGGGTACTTTTCAATTGCAGAGACTAGTTATATTTAAGGCCTAAGATAAGAGACTAGGTCTCCAGCCAGCAGAATGAATTAGCTTCAGAAAGAATGAAACCAGGTTTTGTATAGGTGTTACAAAGGACTCCCAGAGTCTTGAAGCTGCAAAAATATGTGGGCATATTTAGATGCCCTTACAGCACTTGCCACCAATGGAAAGACACCCAGGGAAGGATAAGCTGGGACGTGAGAAGGGCCAGAGCACTAGGCTGCCGACCAACCACAAGAAAACACTCATGCAATGGAGGCACACTATGAAACAAAACACTAACCAAATCCTGAAGCAGATTCCCTGCTAGGAATTTTATTTGATTCTGGGAAACCAAAGTTTCAACATAAGAGATAAAATTCTTAACATCCTTGATAAATGAGCCTAGATTTTCCCCTTACCAGGATGCTGGTTTGGGGTTCATGTTCAAAAACACTATAAGCTCAATATTCTTGAAGTAATTTAGAATTTCAGTGATCACTCTGGGAAAATGAATTCCCATTTGCATTGTTTTTTCTTTTTTTTTTTTTTGAGAACTTTCGTTTAATGCTCAGTTTTAGTCAAAGGGCCTGAATAAAATCCCTCTGAGACTCTAGCAAGTTAATGAATTTATCTAGGACCTGTTTTTCTGTTGAAATGAGTCAATCTTCTCCAAGAATTTTGTATACATTTTAAGAAACTCAGTTCCCCATATGTTTGCCTTGTGTAGTGTTGAATATAAGCCCGGGTTTTGAGCTGGCCTCACAGACAGGTGAATTTATGTTGTTTTTCTATCTCATTTTGTGTCTGAGTTTCTGTCTTATCTCAGGAGGCTGTGATTGGCAGTCGCTAGGTTTTTTTTTTTTTTTTTTTTTCTGTCTCGTGAGGCAGTCTTCTATGTTTCAATTTCTCTCTTCCAAGAAAACTGTTTCTTTTTTTTCCCAGAGAACATATTGTCTTTTTTATTGCTGTGCTTTAAGTGAAAGTTTACAATTCAAGTTAGTCTACATACAAAAATTTATACATACACTATTATGTGACCCTAGTTGCTCTCTCTATACTGTCACAGCACACTCCTCCTTTCCATCCCGGATTTCCCGTGTCCATTCAACCAGTCCTGACCCTCTCTGCCTTCTCATCTCACCTCCAGACAGGAGTTGCCCATTTAGTCTTATGTATCTACTTGAGCTAAGAAGCACTCTCTTCACGAGTATCATTGTATGTCCCATAGTCCAGTCTAATCTTTGTCTGAAGAGTTGGCCTCGAGAATGGTTTTAGTTTTGGGCTAACACAGCATCCAGGGGCCATGTCTTCTGGGGTCCCTCCAGTCTCAAACCATTACATTTGGTCTTTTTACTAGAATTTGAGTTCTTCGCCCCACTTTTCTCCTGCTTCATCAGGACTCTCTGTTGTGTTCCCTGTCAGGGTGGTCATTGGTGGTAGCCAGGTACCATCTAGTTCTTCTGGTCTCAGACTGATGCAGTCTCTGGATTATGTGGTCCTTTCTGTCTCTTGGGCTAATACTTTCCTTGTGTCTTTGGTGTTCTTCATTCTCCTTTGCTCCAGGTGGATTGGGACCAATTGATGCATCTTAGATGGCTGCTCCCTAACTTTTAAGACCCCAGACGCCACTCACCAAAGTAGGATACAGAACATTTTCTTAATAAACTTTGTTATGCCAATTGACCTAGATGTCCCCTGAAACCATGGTCTCCAGACTCCTGCCACTACTACTCTGTCCCTTGAAGTTGTATTCAGAAAACTTCTTAGCTTTGGTTTAGTCCAGTTGTGCTGACTTCCCCTGTAGTGTGTGTTGTCCTTCCCTTCACCTAAGATAATTCTTGTCTACTATCTAGCTAGTGAATAACCCTCATCCTCCCTCCCCACCCTCATAACCATCAAAGAATGTTTTCTTCTGTGTTTAAACCTTTTCTTGAGTTCCTATAATAGGGGTCTTATACAATATTTGTCCTTTTGCAACTGACTAAATTCACTTAGCATAATGCCTTACAGATTCCTCCATGTTATGTTTCATGGCTTCATTATTGTTCTTTATTGTTGCATAGTATTCCATTGTGTGAATATACCATAATTTATTTATCCATTTGTCTGTTAATGGGCACCTGGGTTGCTTCTATCTTTTTTTTTTTTTTATTTTTTTTTATTTTATTGTACTTCAGGTGAAAGCTTACAGAGCAAATAGTTTCTCATGAAATAGTAGTACACATGTTGTTCTATGACATTGGTTAACAACCCCACAACGTATTAAGCCTCTAAATTCTCAACCTTTTTTTTTTTTTTTTTGATGAAAATTACAGATGGCCAAAGATACACCGTTTCAAAAATTTCTACATTCACAGTTCAGTGACATTGACTACGCTCTTCCAACTGTGCTGTTATTCTTACTTAAGATGAAGGCTTACAGAACAAAATAGTTTTTCATTTAACAGTTACTACACATGTTGCCCTATTACAATGGTTAACAATCTCACAGCACATCAAGAATATCCTTACTCCACCTTGTGTTCCCTATCACCAGGGGGCTTCCTTGTCCCCTTCTGTCTTCTGGACCTTGTCAGTGGACTATTGTACCTCTTTAGTCTCATTTGTTTATTTATTTTTTATTTTATTTTATTTTATTTAAACACCATTTCAAAACTTTTTACTTACACATTTAAGTGATATTGACTATGCTCTTCCAATTGTGCTGCCATTCTCGCCCAAGATGAAGGCTTACAGGACGAAACAGCCTCCCATTTAATAGTTACTACAAATGTTGCCCTATAGCAGTGGTCAACAATCTCACAATACATCGACAGTGTCCTTATTCAATTTGTGTTCCTTATCATCAGTTTCCTACTCTCCCTCTGCCTTCTGGCCCTTGTCACCGGACTCCTGTACCTCGTTAGTCCCATTTAGTTTAACTGGGCTGTCCATTCCCAGGCTTAACATCGAACCTCGAAGGTAACTTCACCTCTGAGCTGAAAGGGTGTCTGGGGGCCACACTCTTGAGGTTTCTCTAGTATTCTTTAGGCCAGTAAATCTGGTCTTCTTTTCTTTTCTTTTCTTTTTTTTTTGGGGGGGAGTTAAAATTATGCTCTACATCCTTCTCCAGCTCTGCCCAGAACCCTCTGTTGTGATCCTGGTCAGAGGAGTCATTGGTGGTAGCCGGGCACCATCCAGGTGTACTGGACTCAGTCCCGTGGAGGCCTTGATAGCTGTGGACCATTAGTTCTTCGGACTAATCTTTTCCTTGTATCCTGTTCTCTTCGTTCTCCTTTGTTCCCGAAGGGATGAGATCAGTGGAGTATCTTAGATGGCCGCTCATAGGCTTTTAAGACCCCAGACACTACTCACCAAGGTAGAATGTAGAGCATTATCTTTATAAGTAGTGTCATGCCAATTGAGCTAGATGTTCCCTGAGATCATGGTCCCCAGAGCCCTCCGTCCAACAACTCAGTCCCTCGGGGGGTTTGGATGTGTCTATAGGGCCTCCATGACCTTTCCTTGTGCAGGTTGTGTTAGTTTCCCCTGTACTATGTACTATCTCACCTCTCACCCAAGTTACCACTTACCTATTACCTATTTAGTATCCCCCCCCCATCCCTGGTAACCAACAAGGATTGTTACATTTTGCATGTGAATTTTTTCATGGGTTTTTACAATACAGGTCTCATACAATATTTGTCCTTTTGTGATTGACTTATTTCACTCAGCATGATGTCCTCCAGTTTCATCCATGTTATGAGATGGTTCACAGATTCATTGTTGTTCTTTCTCGTTGCATAGTACTCCATTGTGTGTATGTACCATAGTTTGTGTATCCATTCATCTGTTGATGGACATCGAGGTTGTTTCCATCGTTTTGCTATTGTGAATAATGCTGCCATGAACATACGTGTGCATATGTCTATTAGAGTGATGACTCTTATTTCTCTAGGATATATTCCTAGGAGTGGGATTGCTGGATCGAATGGTATGTCTATTTCTAGCTTTCTGAGGAAACGCCATATCATTTTCCAAAATGGTTGTATCATTTTGCATTCCCACCAGCAGTGTATAAGAGTTCCCGTCTCCCCGCAGCCCTTCCAACATTTGTTATTTCCAGTATTTTTGATTCGTGCCAGTAATGCCGGGGTGAGATGGTATCTCATTGTGGTTTTAATTTGCATTTCTCTAATGGCTAGTGATCGCGAGCATTTCCTCATGTGTCTGTTGGCCATTTGAATGTCTTCCTTGGTGAAGTGTCTGTTCATTTCCTTTGCCCATTTTTTGATAGGATTGGTTGTCTTTTTGTTGTAGAGGTGTTGGATTTTCTTGTAGATTATGGAGATTAGACCTTTGTCTGACTTGTACTGTCCAAAAATTTTTTCCCAGTCTGTAGGTTCTCTTTTAACTCTTTTGGTGAAATCTTTTGAAGAGCATAGATGTTTGATTTTTAGAAGATCCCAATTATCTAGTTTATCTGGTGGGTTTTTTGTGTTGATGTTTATGGTTTGTATCCTGTTAATGCCATGTATTAAGGTCTGAAGTGTTGGTCCTATTTTTTCTTCTATGAATTTTATAGTTTGAGGCTTTATATTCAGGTCTTTGATCCATTTTGAAGTAGTTTTTGTATATGGTGTGAGGTATGGGTCCTGTTTCATTTTTCTACAAATGGATATCCAGTTTTGCCAGCACCATTTGTTAAAAATACCTTCTTTTCCCCATTTGATGTATTTTGGGCCCTTGTCAAAAATCAGGTGACCGTAGGTGGATGGATTTACATCTGAGTTCTCAATTCTGTTCCATTGGTCAATGTCTCTGTTGTTGTACCAGTACCAGGCTGTTTTGAGTACTGTAGCTGTATAGTAGGTTCTCAAGTCAGGTAGTGTGAGTCCTCCAACTTTATTCTTCTTCTTCAGTAGTGCTTTACTTATTCGGGGTTTCTTCCCTTTCCATATAAAGTTAATAATTAGTTTTTCCATCTCTTTGAAGAATGTTGTTGGTATTTGTATCGGGAATGCATTGTATTTGTAGATTGCTTTAGGTAGAATTGCCATTTTCACAATGTTGAGTCTGCCTATCCATGAACATGGTATGTTTTTCCATTTATGTAGATCCCTTTGGATTTCATGCAGCAGTGTTTTGTAGTTTTCTTTGTATAGGTCTTTTATATTCCTGGTCAGATTTATTCCTAAGTATTTTATCTTTTTAGGGGCTATTGAAAATGGTATTGATTTCCTGATCTCCTTTTCATCGTTCTCTTTACTGGTGTATAGGAATCCAACTGATTTTTGAATGTTTATCTTGTATCCTGCTACTCTGCTGAATCTTTCTATTAGTTCCAGTAAATTTCTCGTGGAGTCTTTAGGGTTTTCTATGTATAGTATCATATCATCTGCAAACAGGGAGAGTTTAACTTCTTCATTACCAATTTGGATGCCCTTTATTTCTTTCTCTTGCCTTACTGCTCTAGCTAGAACTTCCAGCACAATGTTAAATAGGAGTGGTGATAAAGGGCATCCTTGTCTTGTTCCTGTTTTCAAGGGGAATGTTTTCAGCCTCTCTCCATTAAGAATGATGTTGGCTGTTGGTTTTGCATAGATGCCCTTTATTATGTTGAGAAATTTCCCTTCTATACCTATTTTATTGAGAGCTTTTATCAGGAATGGGTATTGGACTTTGTCAAATGCCTTTTCTGCATCAATTGAGATGATTATGTGATTCTTTCTTTCCTTTTATTTATGTGGTGGATTACGTTGATGGATTTTCTAATGTTAAACCATCCTTGCATACCTGGTATGAATCCTACTTGGTCGTGGTGTATTATTTTTTTGATATGATACTGAATTCTATTGGCTAGAATTTTGTTCAGAATTTTTGCATCTATATTCATGAGAGTTATTGGTCTGTAATTTTCTTTTTTTGTGATGTCTTTGCCTGGTTTTGGTATCAGCGTTATGCTGGCTTCATAGAATGAATTTGGAAGTGTTGCTTCCTCTTCTATGCTCTGAAATAACTTGAGTAGAACTGGTACGAGCTCTTCTGTAAATGTTTTGTAGAATTCTCCAGTGAAGCCATCTGGGCCAGGGCTTTTTTTGGTTGGGATTTTTTTTATTACCTTTTCAATCTCTTCTCTTGTTATGGGTCTGTTCAGATCTTCAATATCACTTTGTTGCAGTTTGGGTAGGCCGTATGTTTCTAGAAATTTATCCATTTCCTCTAGGTTTTCAAATTTGTTGGAATATAGTTTTTCATAATATTCTGTTATAATCCTTTTTATTTCAGTTGGGTCTGTTGTAATGTCCCCCATTTCATTTCTTATTTGGGTTATTTGTGCCCTCTCCTGTTTTTCTTTTGTCAGTCTGGCCAGTGGTTTGTCGATTTTGTTGATTCTTTCAAAGAACCAACTTTTGGTTTTGTTGATTCTTTCTATTGTTTTTCTGTTCTCTATTTCATTTATTTCTGCTCTGATCTTTACTATTTCCTTTCTTCCGGTGGTTGTAGGCTTTTTTTGTTGTTCTCTTTCTATTTGTTTGAGTTCTGTAGTTAATGTTTTGATTTTGTCCCTTTCTTCTTTTTTGATATGTGCATCTATTGCTATAAATTGTCCTCTGAGGACTGCCTTTGCTGTGTCCCAAAGGTTTTGGTATGATGTGTTTTCATTTTCATTTGATTCTAGGAATTTTTTAATTCCATCTCTGATTTCTTCTATTACCCATTGATGTGTAAGCAGATTATTATTCAGTTTCCATGTGTTTGATTTTTTTTCCTTGCTCTTTCTAGTGTTAATTTCTACCTTGATGGCATTGTGGTCAGAGAAGATACTGTGAATTATCTCAGCATTTTGGATCTTGTTGAGGATTGCTCTGTGGCCTAAGATGTGGTCTATTCTGGAGAACGTTCCATGTGCATTGGAAAAGAATGTGTACTTTGCAGCGGTTGGATGGAGTGTTCTATATATGTCTATGAGGTCCAGTTGGCTGATTGTGTCCTTTAGGTCTTCTGTATCCTTGCTGAGTTTCTTTTTAGTTGTTCTGTCCTTTACTGAGAGTGGTGTGTTGAAGTCTCCTACTATTACTGTGGAACTGTCAATTTCTCTTTTCAGTGTTGTTAGAGTTTTTTTTATGTATTTTGGAGCCCTGTCATTGGGTGCATAGATATTTATTATGGTTATGTCTTCATGATGGATCATCCCCTTAATCATTATATAGTGTCCTTCTTTGTCTTTTATGGTAGATTTTGTTTTAAAGTCTATTTTATCTGAGATTAGAATTGCCACTCCTGCTCTTTTTTGATAGTTGTTAGCTTGATATATTTTTTTCCAACCTTTGATTTTTAATAAATTCACATCTTTGTTTCTAAGGTGTGTCTCTTGTAGACAGCAAATTGATGGATCCTGTTTTCTTATCCATTCTGCCACTCTCCGTCTCTTTATGGGTGCATTGAGTCCATTTACGTTCAGTGTAATTATTGATAGATGGAAGTTTGTTGCTGTCATTTTGTAGTGCTTTTTTTTGTGGTGCTGAAGTTTTCTTTGTTCTTCTTACTCTCTTGTGCTGAGTTACTTTTGTTTGTGGATTTTGTGTTCATTTCTTTTGTTTTTGTAGGTTTTGTTTTTGTTGAGACTTTATGTTTTTCGTCTTTATTTTTATGAGTTGGTTTGTTAACTGTTTTTGGGGTTACCATGAATTTTACCCTTATCTTTATAATTTTGAAGCAGTCTACCCTTACTTGGTATCGCCTTGCCTTCCTCTCCTTTAGAAGGTTCTATACCTATGCCGTTTGTTCCCTCTTTCATTGTTTTGATGTTGTTGTCATCCTTTGATTGATTTCTCTGATTCCCTGTTGTATTTCTTTTGTTTTTGGAAAGTCCTGTGTAGTTAAGTTCCTAGAATGGTATCTGGTTCATGTGAACCTGCGTCCTAGGTCCTAGGTCCTGCCTGAGGGCTGAAGCTGTTTGTCCTCAGATTGAAGAACTCCCTTTAATAATTCTTGTAAGTTTGGTTTGACTTTTGCATATTCCTTTAGTTTCTGTTTATCTGGAAATGACCTAATTTCACCATCAAATTTGAATGAGAGTTTTGCAGGATATATTATTCTTGGCTGACAATTTTTTTCTTTCAAGATTTTATATATGTCATCCTATTGCCTTCTTGCCTGCATGGTTTCTGCTGAATAATCTGAGCTTAGTCTTATTGTTTCTCCTCTGTATGTGACTTCTTGTTTTTCACGAGCTGCTCTCAGGATTCTTTGTTTGTCTTTAGTTTTAGTGAGTGTGAATATGATATGTCTTGGTGATTTTCTTTTGGGGTCTCTTCTATATGGGGTTCGTTGAGCTTCTTGGATGGCCAGCTTTTCATTTTTCATGATATTGGGAAAGTTTTCTGTCAGCAGTTCGTCAATGATCCTCTCTGTGTTTTCTGTTTTCTCCCCCTGTTCTGGTATGCCAATCACTCGTAAGTTTTTGCTTTTAATTGTGTCCCACATAACTCTCAGGGTCTCTTCATTTTTCTTTGTTCTTTTTTCTGAGTTTTCCTGAAACAGAGTTGTATCCAAGTGTTTGTCTTCAGTTCCACTGATCCTGTCTTCCATGGTTTCAAATCTACTTCTCAGCCCTTCTATGACACCGTCCATTTCTGAAATCTTGTTGTTTATCTTTTGGATTTCTAATTGTTGTTTTTGTATAATTTCGACTTGTGAATTTATTTTGGCATTTTGTTCCTGCATCATCTTCCTGAATTCTTCCAATTTTTTCTCTGTATTTTCCATAAATTTGTCTATTTTTTCCTCATGTTTGTCAGCTTTTTGCATCAGTTCTTGGAAAATTCCAAGTATTAGTGATTTGAGTTCCGTATCAGGTACTTCTAGTGCATTTTCTTCCACAGGAGAGTTATCTGGTGTTTTAATTTGGACACCTATTAGAGCCATCTTGTCTTGTTTTTGTAAATGTTTTGATATTGTTTGCTGTTTTCGGGGCATTCAGTAGATATTTCTCTCGTTTATTGATTGTAGTTTTTTTTTTGTTGTTTCGTTCTTGTGGTACAGCTGGGCAGATCTAGCTGAGGAGGAGCCACTGGGACGGGTTGCTTGTGGCACTCACCGCAGCCACCAGGACGGTCGGTAGTCAGTTCTGGGCAGGTTCCAATAGGGCGTGCCTGCACCGCTTGGTGGTGTGATGTCTAGTGCACGGTGCAGGTAGGTAGGGTGCAGCGGGAAGATGGTTATGTGTGAAGCTAAGCTGGATATGGGAGAGAGGAGAGAGGAGGAGGAGCAAGAAGCGTACAAACATAAAAGAATGCTAGGGGAGCTTGTCGTTGGAATGTACAGATGAGAGACTATGGGATGGAGGAAACCAGAAGGGGGAAGAGAAAGAAAAGGAAAGAATGACCAAATAAAAATCAGAAAAGTTAAAGAACTGCAAAGTTCCCAGGGATTCCACCGATGCAGCTATGAGGTCTGGAGGAGTCAGTCTCAATTTTCACAGCTCAGCCTGGCCAGAAGGTACAGAGGCATACATCGCCTGGTATTCAGGGATCAGAAAGAGAAGGAAGAGATAGAGAGACGAGAAATTAAGCAATGAAGAAAGACAAAAGGGAAAAAGAGGTAAAAGATGACAAAACTAATCAAAAAAGGAAGAAAAATAAAATTGAAAAAAAAAAAAAAAAGGGCAACACCAGCAGTCAGTGCCTACAAATGGGACCCAGAGAGCCCCCACTCAGGGGCGCGAATTCCAAGAAGCCGGTAGTCTCGGGGTTAAGAGATCGTGGCCCCGGGAAGCAGAGGGGCAAACGAACAAAGGCCCTGGGATCCCACCCGCACGGGAGCCCAGACCTAGAAACAGCCACACGCCCGAACGCAGCCCTACAGCCCCGCAGGAGAGAGCAGAGATGGCACTCGGAACCAGGCACCCAGGCAAAAGGAGGGGGAGGTGGCAGAAAAAGGCTTGCTAGCCGCCAGCAAACGGCTCCCAGAAAGCCGCCAGCCCAGGCGCGCCGAATCCAAGCACCGGCGTCCCCCAGCCCAGGGACTCTGGCCACGGAAAGCAGAGGGCGAACGAACAAAGGCCCCGGGATCCCACCCGCACGGGAGCCCAGACCTAGAAACAGCCACACGCCCAAACACAGCCCCACAGCCCTGCAGGAGAGAGCAGAGACAGCACTCGGAACCAGGCACCCAGGCAAAAGGAGGGGGAGGCGGCAGAAAAAGGTTCGCTAGCTGCCAGCAAACGGCTCCCAGAAAGCCACCAGCCCAGGCGCACGGAATCCAAGTACCGGTGCCCCCCAGCCCAGGGACCCCGGCCACGGAAAGCAGGGGATCCCCAGCTGAGGCGGAGAGGGGTGGGTGGTGGGAGAGCGTGCACCGCAGTTTACCGGTCGTTCTGTCTCCGACCAGATGCTCTGCAAGGCTGCTCTCCCGTTCGCTGGTCTCTGATAGGAATCCAAGATGATGGATCCGCGCTGCGTTAGCTGGTAAGGAATCTCGGCCTGAGTCTCTCCTCACTCTCCGTTCTCTTTTAGTATTCTCACTCCGTTTGGTGTTTGGCTGAGTTCTTTATCTCTTCATTTGGTGTTCTAGGGTTTCAGGATTGTTGATTCTCTGTTAGGCTTAGTTTTTCGGATCTTTGCTGTGGAGGGACGGCGTGGTGTTTCTGCCTAGAGCGCCATCTTCTGCTGCTTCTATCTTTTTGCTATCGTGAACAGTGCTACAGTGAACATGGGTGCGCATATATCTATTTTGTGTGATGGCTTTTATTTCTCTAGGATATATTCCAAGGAGTGGGATTTCTGGATTGTATGGTACTTCTATTTCTAGCTTTTTAAGGAAGTGCCAAATCGATTTCCAAAGTGGTTGTATCATTTTATGTTCCCACCACCAGTGTATAAGTGTTCCAGTCTCTCCAAAACCTCTCCAGCATTTATTATTTTGTGTTTTTTGGATTAATGCTAGCCTTGTTGGAGTGAGATGGTATCTCATTTAGTTTTGATTTGCATTTCTCTAATGGCTAATGATCATGAGCATTTCTTCATGTGTCTGTTAGCCATCTGAATATCTTCTTTGGCGAAGTGCCTGTTCATATCCTTTGCCCATTTTTTAATTGGGTTATTTGTCTTTTGTTCTTGAGGTTTTGCAGTATCTTGTAGATTTTAAAGATTAGATGCTGATGGGATTTGTTGTAGCCAAAATTTTTTTCCCAGTCTGTAGGTTGTCTTTCTACTCTTTTGATGCAGTCTTTGGATGAGCATAAGTGTTTGATTTTTAGGAGCTCCCTGTTATCTAGTTTCTCTTCTCGTGTTTGTGCATTGTTACTTATGGTTTGTATTCTGTTTATGCCAGGTATTAGGGCTGTTAGCGTTGTCCCTATTTTTTCTTCCATGATCTTTATCATTTTTGATTTTATATCTAGGTCTTTGGTCCATTTTGAGTTAGTTTTTATGTATGATGTGAGGTATGGGTCCTGTTTCATTTTTTTACAGATGGATATCCAGTTATGCCAGCACAATTTGTGGAAGAGACTGTGTTTTCCCCAATTAATAGATTTTGGGCCTTTGTCAAATATCAGCTGCTCATAGGTGGGTGAATTTACATCTGGAATCTCAATTCTGTTCCATTGGTCTATGTATCTGTTGTACCAGTACCAGGCTGTTTTGACTACCTTGGCAGTATAATAGGTTCTAAAATCAGGTAGTGTGAGGCCTGCCACTTTGTTCTTCCTCTTGAGTAATGCTTTACTTATCCGGGGCCTCTTCCCTTTCCATATGAAGTTGGTGATTTGTTTCTCCATCTCATTAAAAAATGCCATTGGAATTTGGATTGGGATTGCATTGTTTCTGTAGATTTCTTTGGGTAGAATTGACATTTTACAATGTTGAGTCTTTCTATCCATGAGTTATGTATGTTTTTCCACTTATGTAGGTCTCTTTTGGTTTCTTGTAGTAGTGTCTTGGAGTTTTCATTGTATAGGTCTTTTATGTCTCTGGTTAGATTTATTCCTAAATATTTTATCTTCTTGGGGGTTACTGTAAATGGTATTGATTTGGTGATTTCCTCTTCAAAGTTCTCTGTTGGTGTAGAGGAATCCAACTGATTTTTTTTTTTTTATGTTTATCTTGTATCTTGATACTTTGCTGAAATCTTCCAAAAACTGTTTCTTGCACCTGTCTTATGAGTTGGGCTTCAGTAGTTACATTGAGAATATTTAATATAAATTGGTTTATTGAAAAGTGCACTGAAAAGGATGGATTGTTTATCTTGATTGTATAATAAGGCCTTAAAAAGGACAAATTATTCTAAATTGCTTCTCTAAAGGATCTTACAAAGCATTCAAAAGACAGAGTTATGATGTTAAATGAGAAACTATTTTGTTCTGTAAGCCTTCATCTTAAGTGAGAATAACAGCACAGTTGGAAGAGCGTAGTCAGTGTCACTGAACTGTGTATGTAGAAATTTTTGAAATGGTGTATCTTTGGCTATCTGTATTTTCATCAAAAAAAAAAAAGGTTGAGAAAAAAAAAAGAGAGTTATGAAAATGTAATAATTTCCAACCTATGGGTGGTATTATTAAATTAGATTATACTATGTTAAAAATTTGAAGAAATAGTATAAGTAACTGGTTTTCCTCTCGGGTAGATGGTGGAAAAAATTGCTACTTTATTTTGGAAACTTTATATTCCTTCTCGTTTCTATCATTGTAAATGTAAAATGCTGTTTTGCTTCAGTTCAATGTATTTTATTCATGAAATGATGTACCTCAAAACCATTTGACCCTTCCCATAAAATCGTGCTGGTTTCACAGACTTTCACCAATGATCATGTTGTTTAATCACCTCCGTTTTGTCTCCTTGGGTATGTTTCATCTTGACCTGAATCATTTTGTCCTAACTGAGAAATGTTCTTCAGATGTGGCCTTGTCTGTTAAGATGATCCCTACGAAACCTACTCACCCTGAAGATGAGGCCTATTAGCTTGGCAAGGTGAAGAAAATAATTTTTATTGGCCAAAGTTCCTCAAGAAAACAGAGAAATTGGGCAGTTTAATGGAGAAGCAGTGGAGATAACCACTCCTTCACTCATTAGCTTTTATAAAAAGAAAAAAAAAAAGCAGACAAAGTCCAGAAGAAAGGCTACTCCATTGTAGGTGATCAGCATCCCTAGCAGAGGCTTGATCAAAAGGGGGACATGTAAACAGAAAAGTTTCATACTGGAGGCATTCATTTCAGATGTAAGAATGATGGGGCCAATATAGATTATTCTCAGGAAACAAAGGTCAAGATGTAAACCATTTATTCCCAGAAAAAAATGTGTTCACAACTATGATCATGTATAACTGACTACAATCATGTGTAACTGAACCAGCTGATGCCTCTCTTCTAAGTGGTAACTCACTCCTTCCTAGCCAAGTGGCTGACCTTTACATTTCAAAGGACTTTAAGCTGAAGCTGATGTTATATCTGAAGCTCTTTGAAAATAAGGTTAATCATCATGTTTAGAGATATTTTTGTCTAAAGTTGTTTTTTTTGTTTAAAGTTGTTATCTACAATCAATCATTAACCCCCCTACCTTTCCTTTGTTCTCTATGTATATAGACTCCCCTTTCCACTTGAACAGTGGAGTGCTTTATATTTTTACCTAGTGCTACCCAGTTCAAGCTGTTTTATTCTTCAATAAAACTCCTTTTAGTCCTAACAGAGTATAAGATTTTCTTCTTTGATAAGGTTGATCATATACTGTTGAATTAAGAAAACAAGTTGCTAAATAATGTGAACAATACAATCTCATCTTTGGTTAAAAATTTACACACACACACACACACACACACACACACACACACACACACATGCACAGAAAAAACGTCCAAAAAGATACATAGCAAATTGTTATTAGTAGTTATCCCCTGGGAGTAGGAATGCAGAGTGGTCAAAAGAGTAAGACAAGGTCTTTATTTTTTAAGATTACTGATTGAAAAAGAACTGTTAAAGAATGAATATTGGGTTGAGGGTCAAAGTTAGTTTTAGTTCCAGTTCTGCTAACTAGCTCATACTGTGGTGGCTTTGTGTGTTGCTCTGATGCTGGAAGCTATGCCACCAGTATTTCAAATGCTACAAGGTTTTCCATGCTAGATAGGTTTCAGCAGAGCTTCTAGAGTAAGAGATTAGGAACAAAGGCCTGGCAATCTACTTCCAAAAATTAGCCAATAAAACCCCTGTGGATCACAGTGAGACTTTGACTCACTCTCTTTGGATGCATCATCAGGAGGGACTCATCACTGGAGAGGGACATTATGTGTGGTAAAGTGGAGGGCTAGAAAAGGCGAGGGAAACCCTCAAGGAGATTCATAATGGCCACAACAATGGATGCAAACATGCTAACGATCATGAGGTTGGTGCAAGACCAAGTTATACATGTTGTGTTATACATGAAGTCACCAGGAGTTGGAACCAACTCCAAAACAACAACAACAACAACAAAGGTCACACATACAGTCCCCTGAGCAGCGAGCAGAGATGTGGACCACCAGCCCCCTCCCTGTTTCCTTCACCCTCTCCCAATCCCCTCCTCTGGCATGTTGGTCAGTCTGCTCTGGGTGCAGAGATGGTAGTGGTTGCGCTTAGGACTGACTCCTGGGTGTGGCTGTGGCCATGGATCCATGACACCACGTGCCTGTGCACCTGGCCAGTTCCCTCAGACTGCTGCGACAGCCCCACAGAGCCACAGGCTCTCCCCTGGCACAGCTTCAAGCCCCCATGGCCTCCAGTCCACAGCAATCCTTCCCATCTATGTGTGAGGAGTGCAGCCCAGCCTCTGGGCCCTAGAGCAGGTTGCATGGGGACACTCTCGTCCCTGCCACAGAAGGTAGCACCCAGGCAGCCCCACCCAGCACCCCACTGGAGAATGCTGAGGGGCATTCATTTATTTATTCATTTCTTAATTACTGGTTGAGCACTACTATTAACATCTGTGAGACCCCAGAGCGGGTGGTTCAGGGTGTTCACCAGTTCTTGCCTATTCTTGCGCCTGTCCTGACAAAGCATGCAGCAGTGTTTAAGAGCTGGGCCCTGCTCCCCACTCAAGGGTGTATCCGGGATCTCTTCTATTGTGAATATAAGCAACTTTAAACCTCTGTGTCTCAGTATCCAGATGTGAAAATGAGGACAATAATAAAGGCTCTTGTCTCAGGATGTGTTGTTAGGTGCCTTCAAGTGGATTCTGAGTCATAGCGATCCCATGTGTTACAGAGTAGAACTTCCCCATTGGATTTTCTTGGTTGCAGTCTTTAGAGAGGAGATCACCAGGTCTTTCTCCTGCAGAGCCACTGGGTCGGTTCCAACTGCCAACTTTTTGGTTAGCAATCGAGTGCTTAACCATGAGCCACCAGGGATAATATATGCAAATCCTTAGAACCATATATGGTAAGTGCTCACTAAGTTTTAGCTATTGAAAAGAAGGAGGAAGTAGGAGAGGAGCAGGAGGAGGAAGAGGAGGAGAAAAAAGAGGAGGAAGAGGGAGAAGGAGAAACTTTCAAGTTGTTTAGATTTTAATCACCCTGGAATTCTCCAGGTTGATCTTCCAAAGCCTCTAGAACTTGGACCTTGATGTACAAGTGCCCATGGTCATCCTCCAGAAACATGCATTAAGCACTGTCCGAGAACAGTGCCCTCAATTGCTTTTCAACCATTTTGCTACCCCACCACTCCAGGGGGATTTGATTTAGTCCCAACAGCAATAGGGGGCTATTTCATAGCAGTTCTCAAGTTCTCAAGTGGGGCTTCAAAACTCTTGAGGGTCGTGGGATTCAGAAGCCTAGTGATTCTGATGTTTCCCCTGTCAGTGCCCCATAAAGAATCATTGTTGAGGGATGGAGGAGGATAAGGACGACTCAATGCTTAGGGGACACAGAGCTTCTTCTGTTAAGGGTGATGGTATAATTTGGGAATGGATACGGGTGATGGTTGAACATCATGAACATAATTAATGTCACTGAACTGTACATGTAAAGATTGCGGAAATGTCAAAGATTTTGTTACATATACATTTATATGTATATGTATTTGGTAAATGTATATGTAACAAAATCTTTGACTTTAATTGGCTTGTACATATCATTTGCACGTTTGTGTATGTGTATACAGATGATTTTAATAAAGTTCCTAAAAAATACACAAAGGAGCCCTGGTGGTGTAGTGGCTGCTAACCAAAAAAAAAAAAAAAAAAAATTAATTAACAACAACAACAGAAAAAAAAAAAAAAATAGAAGAGACCTAACTTGTATGCCTTGTATCTGAACCAACAACAGCTAAAGAGGCCTCTTCCTGCTCCTCTGTGTAGTCAGGGCAGCTAGAAACAGCTTCATGATGACTTGGGCCAAATCTGGTTCAAGTGTCACGAGGACTTTAGGCTTTATTCTCAGAATACAAATAGCACAAACCAGTATCTAGTGGTGCTCCCAAATGAGGGCTCTGACCTTTTAGGAACAGAATTTAGAGCTGAAAGACAATTTCATATAATAAATGCCTTCACTGCAAGGATGAGAAAACAGGCCCACATTGGTGAGAGCACCAGTCCAAAGTCCTGCAGGTGGTTAATGTCAGAGTCGCGACTAGAACTTAGATATCCTGACTTCTGTGACTCTTCACCCCACCACTGTGTTTCTCTGAGTTGAGTGATGTACAAAGCCCTTAAAAACAAGCGTAGGTCCGCAATGCTGATGTAACAAACTGTACCATGTTGTTTAAATATTAACAAAAATAAAACTTGACATCAGACATGTATGATTATGCCAAATAGATTTACAAGTGACATACCAACAAAAGTGTAATACCAATAGCATTCAAATTAATAACATGAATGAGATGGATGATGTTGTTTTGCTGGAAAACTAAAGTGCTTCTGACAACATGAAGATGGTATTGACTGTGGCCACACAGCTGCTTTGGAGTTCACTGAGTTTATGTTATAGTGGCAATATGCTCAAGTCCCCTGATATTTTAATTACTATGAAACTTTTACTCAGACTATATTTCTAATATCATTTTACCTTTAATTGACTTGTACATATCATTTGCATATTAAATCAGCCCTTGTTCTTTTTTTAGGAACTTAATTAAAATCATCTATGTACACAAAAGGAGTTCCTGGGTGGTGCAAGTGGTTAACAAGCTCTGCTGCTAACCGAAAGGTTGGTGGTTCGACTCCACCCAGAGGTATCTTAGAAAAAAGACCTGGCAATCTACATGCAAAAAATCAGCCACTGAAAACCCTGTGGAGCACAGTTCTACTCTGAAACAAATGGGGTCACCATGAATTGGAACTGACTCGATGGCAACTGGTTTTGTTTGGTTTTTATATACACAAATGGGGGACATTGGTAATTCAGTGGTAGATTCTCACCTTCCATGCGGGAAACCTGGGTTCAGTTCCTGGCCAATGTACCTCATGGACAGCTACCAGTCTGTCAGTGGATCGTGTTGCTATGATACTGAACAGGTTTCAGTGGCACTTCCAGACTAAGGTGGAATAGGAAGAAAATCCTGGTGAACTACTTCTGAAAATAAGCCAATGAAAACTTTATAGATCACAACAGTCTGATCTGCATCCAATCATGAGGATGGTACAGGACCAGGCAGCATATTGTTCCACTATGCATGGGGTCACCATGAGTTGGGGGCTGACTCAAGGGCAGCTAACAACAACAACATCACATATGCAAACAAGGAGGGTGTAAGCTGAAATCATATAGCAATCCTAAACAAAACATGGTATATCCATGATGAAATGTTATTCTGCTATAATCCAAAAAACCAAAACCAAATCCATTGCCATCAAGTTGATTTTGACTCAAAGCGACCCTATAGGACAGAGTAGAACTGCCCTATGGGGTTTCCAGGGAGTGGCTGGTGGATTTGAATTGCTGACCTTTTGGTTAGCAGCCAAGTTCTTAACCACTGTGCCACCAGGACTCCTATTGTGCTATAAAGAGAGGTGAAATTCTGATACATGCTACAATATGAAGGAAACTTGAAAGCATTAGGCTAAGGAAAAGAAGACACAAAAGGACAAATATTGTATGATCTCACTTGTAGGAAATATCTAGAATAGGCAAGTGCATAGAAACCAAAGTTTATCAGTGGTTACCAAGTGTGCAGGTTAAGGTTTTGTGTCATCTTGGCTGGGCCATGAGTCTCAGTGGTTTGGCAGTTACGTAATGATGTAGTTTGGCAGTTATGTAATGATGTAGTCTTATCTTCCATGATACGGTCTGATATGATCAGCCAATTAGTTGTAAAGGCAATTTCTTCGGGGGTGTGGCCTGCATCCAATATATATATGGATGTTCTGGCAAAGCTCACTTGCTTGTACTGGATCCTGCATCTGGCTCATCATCGTCTGACCTCCAGTTCTTGGGACTTGAGCCAGCGGCCTGCCAGATTGCCTGCTGATCTTGAGATTCGTCAGCCTCCACAGCCTGTGAGCTAGCAGCCTACCGTCTTACCTGCCAATCTTGGATTTGTCAGCCTCTGTAGCCTGTGAGCCAGCAGCCTGCTATCTGACCTTCCCATCTTGGGTTTGTCAGCCCCTGCAGCTACGTGAGTCAGGAGAAGCCTCCAGCCTGACGCCTGACCCATGGACTTGGGACTTGCCAGCTCTACAGTCACATGAGCTATTTCCTTGACATAAATCTCTCCTCTCTCTATATATATATATATGTACATATAGATAGGCTTCACTGGTTTTGCTTCTCTAGAGAACCCATTCTGAGACACGAGGGGAGAGTAGAAGGGGAAAAGAGTGACTAATTGCTTAAGGGTCACTGAGTTTCTGTTAAGGGTGAGAAAAAAAATTGGAAACAGGTAGTGCTGATAGTTTCACAACATGGTGAATATAATTAATGTCAGTGAATTGTACACATAAATATGGTTGAAATGGCAAATATTTTATCAAATAAAATTAAAATTTTTTCAATTGAAAATTTTATATAATTTTACCATAAAAAGTGAAAAAAAACAAAATGTATTCTTAAAATATAAACTTTGAAAGTGAAAAATATTATTGTTGGAATTAAAAGAGATGAGTAAATAGGTGAAGAGAGAATTAGTAAACTGGAAAACAGATCTAAAGAGCTGCCATTACTGAATGTTTTGATCAAAGATTCTATACAGGGATCCTGATCAAAAGGGGGGAAATGCAGAATAGAATTTAAAATACTCAAGGAATCCAGACTTTCTGAGGCCATGGAGGCTGGATGAACTCCCAAAACTATTGCCCTGAGATAATCTTTAAACCTTAAACCAAAAATATTCCGCGAAGTCTTCTCAAAACCAAACAATAGGTTAGCTTAACTCGTAAAAAATGTCTGCCTTGAGCATTGTGTTCTTTTAAGATCTATCCATGTGGGATCAGATTAACAGCAACTCAAAAGATTAGGTAGGAAACTCGGGGGGCGGTAAGTTTATGTTAATGGGAGAGGAACAATTCAGAAAGAAAGAGTGAGAATAGTTGCACAACTTGAAGAATATAATGAATGTCACTGAATTGTACATATAGACATTGTTCAATTGGTGTATGTTTGGCTGTGTATATTCTCAGCAACAAAAAAATAATAAACCATATAAAAAATAGATCTAAAGAAATTTCTCCAAATACAGCATGAGGCAAGAAGATGGAAAATGTGAGAGGTTAAGAGACAAGGAGGACAGAATGAAAAGGTTGCATCTGGCCAGATTCTCATCAAGAACAGAATTTATCTGGTAACGTTCAAATGAAGAGACTTTATTGAAGGAAACAGTCACAGAGATGTGTGGGCAGAGTTAAGATCAACAATGGATGTTGAGGTACCTGGAAACTAGCAACAGTGGGAGGCCATTACTACCCTCATATGCTGAAGAGACAAGGTTAGGAAATAGTGTTACCAGGGCCCAGTGAAAGTTGTCACTGTGGATGCAAGTCCATTTGGCAGGAGCTGTGATCCTAGAGGGGCACAGTTATAGCCAGGGACACAGCAAAGCAGGGAGAGCATGAAAAAAATATCCTGTTCTCTCTCTCCCTCCAATCTTTGCTGGTGTTTCTCATTGGCTAAACCCACCTGGAAGCAAGAGGGTAAGAGAACCTGGGTAATGCCGTCCCAGGAGCCAGCATCCAAAAGCACAGATGGGCTAGTAATGGATCTGGGAGGCAAATGGAGAATAATCGCTTTGCCCACGATCATGGATTCAAGGCTTCCAACCCAGGCAGTATATACGTGCTGTTTGAAGTTCCAAAACTTGGTGGATTTTCCTTCCCAACTATTTTTCAGGGACACTCCTGACCGGAGCTACAATACTGCAGCAGCTCACTTCTTGTTGATGCTGGTATATTGTTCGGAACCATCCATAAAACAGGCCTAAGTATTTTTTTTCCCCAGCGAGGTCAATAGGTCACGGGGAAATCTTCATGATGCCATAGGCGTGGCCTAAGGGAAAGGCAGCAATGCAACCAAACTACGTGCCATAGGAATTGATCCACCTATTCATACAACAGATGCCTTCAGAAACTGCTCAAGCCTCATATTGTATATACTATACTGCTTCCATTTGTTGACACAGTGCTGCTGTGCATGCCCAACTTCATGCCTTGGTGGATCCAATAACACCCAGTTCATGAGAGGCAGCTCAGGTCACACACTCAAGTGTTCAGTTTCTATCAGGGCCAAGTAACAAGACAAGAGCTGCTTCTCAAAGGGAAAATAGCTATTGGCATTAGAGGACATGGCTTTGCTCCTAAACCCCAGGGTTCTGCACTGTGATTCTCCTATCAGAGCTTGCTAAAGGCTCCATACAGGATCCCTATCTGCCACAGACACTGTAGGCATGTGGCCCACGTGATAGAGCATCTTGCATTATGGCCTGAACTTGCTGCAGAGCTTCTCTTACTTTGGGCCCTGTCAAAGTTGGCAGCCTTTCAAGTTACTGCATAAACAGGTCAGAGAAGCACACTCAGACGTGCTGTATGTTATTCAAAAAGGCCCACTAAGTATTATAACTCTTTCCTAGTGTAGGAGGGGTATAGTGCTGTAATTTGTTTTCACTTTGGTGAGGATATCCAACTTGCTCAGACCATTGAACTTCCTGAAACTTCACATGCTCAGTATACTATCCACGTAATGGACTACTTCTGTTTTGTGGGATGTGGAGACTATCGAGATCCCTTAGAACCTTAATTATGACAGAAGAGGAAAGGTGCCATAGCCCTGAGGTGAAGTGGTGAAGATCCACAGCTGTTCCTGCTACGTGAAAGCAAACAGCTTCCAGAGGGGCTTGCTAACTGATAGAGAGGTGGGAAAAAGCATTTTCTAGATCAGTGGCTGTACACCAAATGCCAAGAGCCTGGCCAATTTACTCTAGTAAAGATAATACCTTTGGAACAGGCGGAGCAAATAAGTTTACTATCATCTCTCAAAGGTGGCCTGGTGGTGTAGTGGTTAAGTGCTTGACTGCTAACCAAAAGTTCAGTGGTTTGAACCCATCAGCCGCTCTGCAGGAGAAAGATGTGGCAGTTTGTTTCCGTAAAGACTTACAGGCTTGGAAACCCTATGGGGCAGTTCTACAGGGTCGCTATGAGTCAGAACTGACTCGACAACAGTGGGTTTTGGGTATAATGTCTAAACAGGTCTCATTCTCTAAGATCGGTTTGCCTTTGCCCAGGTCAAATAAGCAAGTTAAATGGAGAGGTAAAGGGAAATGATCTATGTGGTAGATTTTACTAACACCCAAAAACCTGTAACTGTTGAGTAGATTCTGACTCACAGCAACCCTACAGGACAGAGTAGAACTGCCCTGTAGGATTTCCAAAGAGCATGTGGTAGATTCCAACTGCGGATCTTTTGGTTAGTAGTCGAGCTCTTAACCACTGTGCCACCATTGTACAACATTGGCTCCAGCTTGTACAACTGTTTGCCAAATATTTTGCTTCCTTCCCTGGGGAAGAATTAGACTTTCCCACCCCATTCAGTCTTGTCCACGTGACCTGCTCTGGCCAATGAAATGTAAACAGAAGTGACACATAACACTTCTGGGCAAAAGCTTTGAGAGTGGCTGTGTGCTTTGCTATAAGGTTCTTTTCTTTCCACAAGGATGTGCACTACTGAATGAATTAAAGACCAAGATCCATTCAAAATTATTCATCTCAGCCTGCATTTAACACTAGCTGACAGAGGTTTTGATTTCTTTGAGCATCAGAAGAGAAAACTGGTGAATAAAGTAATCAGTAAGAAATATTACAAGTAGTACTCTCATCTATCCCAATTCTCACTGACCCCTTGGAAACCTTGAGAGAGCCACTCATCTTTTGGGGACGTTACGTTTCTCCACTGACAAGATTGAGATAACACCAGATAAGAACTCCAGAAGTAATGAGCAAATTTCAGTAGGTTACTTTAACACAACAAGTATTGTTTAATGCAGTAAGTATTTATTACGTTTCTACTATATGCAAAGTATTACGTTAAAAAAAGGTCACCACTACAAAGTGCCAAAAAGAATTGGTCGATGTTCAACCATTTCAGGAGGTAGCATATGATCAGGAACTGACAGTATTGAAGGAAGAAGCCCAAGCTGCACTGAAGGCACTGGTGAAAAGTAAGACTCCAAGAACTGATGGAATTCCAATTGAGATGTTTGAACAAATGGATGCAATGCTTAAAGAGCTCACTCGTCTACGCCAAGAAATTTGGAAGACAGCTACCTGGCCAACCGACTGGAAGAGATCCATAGTTGTGCCCATTCCAAAGAAAGGTGATCCAACAGAATGCTGAGATTATTTAACAATATCATTAATATTACACACAAGTAAAATTTTGAATGTAATTAAAAAATGATTGCAGCAGTACACTGACAGGGAACTGCCTGAAATTCAGGCTGGATTCAGAAGAGTATGTGGGATGAGGGATATCATTGCTGATGTCAGATTGATATTGGCTGAAAGCAGAGAAGACTAGAAAGATGTTTACCTGTATTTTATTGACTATGCAAAGGCATTTGACTGTGTGGGTCATAACAAATTATGGATAACATTGTGAAGAATGGGAATTCCCCAACACTTAATTGTGCTCATGCAGAACCTGTACATAAAACAGGAGGAAACTGAAAAAAACAAGGGGATACTGCATGGTTTAAAATCAGGAAAGGTGTGCGTCAGGGTTGTATCCTTTCATCATACTTATTCTGTTCATATGCCGAGAATCCGAGAAGCTGGATTATATGAAGAAGAATGTGGTATCAGGATTGGAAGAATACTCATTAAGAACCTGTGATATGCAGGTGGCACAACCTTGCTTGCTGAAAGCAAAGAGGACTTGAAGCACTTACTGATGAAGGTCAAAGACCACAGCCTTCAGTATGGATTACACCTCAACATGAAGAAAACAAAAATCTTCACAACCGGACCAATAAGCAACATCATGATAAATGGAGAAAAGATGGAAGTTGTCAAGGATTTCATTTGACTTGGATCCACAATCAACACCCATGGAAGCAGCAGTCAAGAAATCAAAGGACGTATTGCATTGGGAAAATCTGCTACAAAAGACCTCTTTAAAGTGTTAAAAAGCAAAGATGTCACCTTAAAGACTAAAGTGCGACTGACCCAAGTCATGGTATTTTCAATTGCCTCATACACACGTGAAAGCTGAACAATGAATAAGGAAGACCGAAGAAGAATTGACACCTTTGAATTGTGGTGTTGGTGAAGAATATTGAATATACCATGGACTGCCAAATGAAGGAACAAATCTGTCTTGGAGGAAGTACAATCAGAATGCTGCTTAGAAGCAAGGGTGGCAAGACTATGTCTCACATACTTTGGACATGTTATCAGGAGGGATCAGTCCCTGGAGAAGGACATCACGCTTAGTAGAGTCTTAGCGAAAAAGACGAAGACCTTCGATGCGATGGATTGACACAGTAGCTGCAACAATGGGCTCAAGCATAATAACGATTGTGAGGATGGCGCAGGACCGGGCTGTGTTTTGCTCTGTTGTATATAGGGTCCGTATGAGTCAGAACTGACTCAACAGCATCTAACAATACGTACAGTATCATACCATCCACAAATGGGGACGGTTTTACTTCTTCATTACCAATTTGGATGCCCTTTCTTTCTTTTTCCTGCCATATTGCTCTAGCTAGAACTTCCAGCACAATGTTAAATAGGAGTGGTGATAAAGGGCATCCTTGTCTTGTTCCTGTTCTCAAGGGGAATGTTTTCAGCCTCTCTCCATTAAGAATATGTTGGCTGTTGATTTTGTATAGATGCCTTTTATTATGCTGACAAATTTCCCTTCTATACCTATTTTATTGAGAGTTTTTATCAGAATGCTTGTTGGACTTTGTCAAATGCCTTTTCTGTGTCAACTGAGGTGATCATGTGATTCTTTTACTTAATATGGTGGATTATGTTGATTGATTTTCTAATGTTGAACCATCCTTGCATACCTGATATGAATACCACCTGGTCGTGGTGTATTATTTTTTTTGATATGATGCTGAATTCTATTGGCTAGAATTTTGTTGAGAATTTTTGCATCTATATTCATGAGAGAAACTGGCCTGTGATTTTCTTTTTTGGTGGTGTTTTTGCCTGGTTTTGGCATCAGGGTTATGCGGCTTCATAGAGTGAATTCGGAAGTATCCCTTCCATTTCTATGTTCTGAAATAGTTTGAGTAGTCCTGTTGTAAGCTCTTCTTTGAATGTTTGGTAGAATTCTCCAGGGAAACAATCTGGGCCAGGGCTTTTTTTGTTGGTTTTTTTTTTTTTTAAATTTTTTTGATTGTTTAGATGAAAACTTACAGAATAGTTTCTCATTAAACAGTTAGTACACATATTGTTTTGACATTGGTTAACAACCCCACAACATGTCAACACTCTCCCTTCTCAACCTTGGATTCTCTATTACCAGCTTTCCTGTCCCCTCCTACCTTCTAGTCCTTGTCCCTGCACTGTTGTGCCCCATTAGTCTCGTTTTGTTTTATGGGCCTATCTAATCTTTGGCTGAAGGGTGTGACTCGGGAGTGACTACATTATTGAGCTAACCGGGTGTCTGTGGGCCATACTCTCGGGGTTTCTCCAGTCTCTGTCAGGCCAGTAAGTCTGGTCTTTTTTTGTGAGTTAGAATTTTGTTCTACATTTTTCTCCAGTTCTGTCTGGGATCCTCTGTTGTGATCCCTGTCAGAGCAGTCAGTGGCCAGGCACCATCTAGTTGTACTGGACTCAGTCTGGTGGAGGCCATGGTAGTTGTTGTCCATTAGTCCTCTGAACTAATCTTTTGTTGGGAGTTTTTTTAATACCTTTTCAATCTCTTCTCTTGTTATGGATCTGTTCAGATTTTCAACTTCAGTTTGTGTCAGTTTGGGTAGGTACTGTCTTTCTAGAAATTTGTCCATTTCCTCTAGGTTTTCAAATTTGTTGGAATATAGTTTTTCATAGTACTCTGTTATGATCCTTTTTATTTCAGTTGGGTCTGTTGTAATGTCCTCCATTTCATTTCTTATTTGGGTTACTTGCATCCTCTCCTGCTTTTCTTTTGTCACTTTGGCCAATGGTTTGTCAACTTTGTTGATCTTTTCAAAGAACCAACTTTTGGTTTTGTTGATACTTTCTATTATTTTTCTATTCTATATTTCATCTATTTCTTCTCTGATCTTTATTATTTCCTTTCTTCTAGTGGCTGTGGGCTTCCTTTGCAGTTCTCTTTCTATTTGTTCGAGTTGTATAGCTAATATTTTGATTTTGTCCCTTTCTTCTTCTTTGATGTGTGCATCTATTGCTACAGACTGACTTCTGAACACTGCCTTTGCTGTGTCCCAAAGATTTTGGTATGATGTGTTTTCATTCTCATTTGATTCTAGGAATTTTTTTATTCCATCTGTTACTTAGTAGTTTTTAAGCAGGGTGTTATTCAGTTTCCATGTATTTTTTTTTCTTTTTTCTTCCTGTTATTAATTTCTACTTTAATGGTGTTGTGATCAGAGAAGATACTCTATATTATCTCAATGTTTTGGATTTTGTTGAGGGTTGCTTTGGGGCCTAAGATGTGGGCTATTCTTTTGAAGTCTATACTATATGGGGTTTGTTAAACTTCTTGGATGGTCAGCTTTTCATCTTTCATGATATTAGAGAAGTTTTCTGTCAGTAATTCTTCAATGATCCTCTGTGTTTTCCTTTTTCTCCCCCTCTTCTGGAGCTCCGACCTCTCACAAATTTTTCCTTTTGATTGTATCCCACATCATTCTCAGGGTTTCTTCATTGTTTTCTCTGATTTTTCCTCAAAGTGGTAACCAAGGATTTGTCTTCAATTTTGCTGATCCTGTCTTCCATTGTTTCTAACCTGCTCCTCAAACCTTCTGACACTGTCCATTTTTGAAATCTTGTTTATCTTTTGGATTTCTAATTGCTGTTTTTGTATGATTTCTAGTTAATTTTTACATTTTGTTCCTGTATTATTTTCCTTAATTCTTCCATTGTTTTCTCTGTCTTTTCTATGACTTTGTCTGTATTATCCATGATTTTGTCTATTGTTTCCTCATTTTTGTCTTTTTCCTTCATCTCTTGGATACACCTGAATATTAGAAATTTGAATTCCCTATCAGGTAGTTCCAGGGCCTTTTCTTTTACTGGAAGGTCATCTGGTGTTTTATTTTGGATGCCTACTGGAACTATCCTTTTTTTCTTTTTTTTTTTTTTAACATGTTTGATATTGTCTGCTGTCTTCAGGAAATTCAGTAACTATTTTCTTTGTTTATTGATTATAGATGTTTGTTTTGTCCTGCTTTTTTGTTTTATTTGGTTGTGTTTGAGCAGGTGAGTTGGGCATTCTGCACTGTTTGCTCATCTGTGGGAACAATACTTCTCACCACCTTGTCCAATGGGCAGGGCCAGTCGCTTAGCTATGGTGCAGCAGGGCAGGTCCAGCAGATTGGGAGGGGCTGGGATGTGTCATTTACGGCATGCATTGGGGCCAGCAAGGCAGGGCTGGGGGAGCAGTGCAGGGCAGGTTCCGGTAGGCTGTCCTGTTCCGCTCAGGGATGCAATGCTCAGAGCATGATGCAGATAAGCAGGAGGGAGCGGGGAGGGTGTGATGTGTGGAGCTAAGCTGGTGTGGGAATGAAGAGAAAGAGGAGAGAGAAACAGAATTTTAAAAAAATGTGCTGAGGGAGCCTGCCATTGGAATGGCAGAGACCTGGAGAAGCTGTGTGTCGGTGGCTTTCTAGCCAGGTGGTGTGGTACAGCCTGTCAAGAAGGGACAGATATGGCACGTACAGCTAGGAGGGCAGGTGAAAGGAAAGGGAAAGAGATAAGAAACCACAGATGTAAAAAAAGGGACAGAGAAAGGCACACGCAGCCAGGTGGTTGGGAGAAAGGAAAGGAAAGTAGAGAGAGACATGAAACTGAGGGGAAAAAAAAAAATGAAGAAAAAAATAAAAAGAAAATGCCCCAAGGGAGCCCACTGGCAGCAAGTCCCCAGCCGAGCGTTGCTGCACAGCCTGTCTCGAAGGAGTGGAGATGGGACACGGTGCCAGGTATTCAGGAGAAAGGAAACGAAGGAAGGTAGAGAGAGACAAGAAACTGAGAAATGAAGAAAAACAAAAAAAGAAAAACGTCCCCAGGGAGTCCACCGGCCTGGTGGCACAGACCAGGGAAATGGCTCCTCAGCCGAGTGGCACTGCACAGCCTGTCAAGAAGGAGTGGAGATGGCACACAGAGCCAGGTGTTCGAGAGAAAGGAAACGAAGGAGGTGAGAGAGAAGAAACCAAAAGAAGTAAAAAAAAAAAAAAAAAAAGCAACAACAGCCAACAAAAAATGGCACTGAAGGAGCTAGCCAGTGTGGAAGGGGCAAATCCAAGTGGCAAGGAGCCAGTGTCTCCCCAGTGAGCAACCGCAGCCTGCAAGAAAGCTGCAGAGGCCGAGCAGGGGAAAGAAGGGTTGGGGGCAGGAAAGCGTGTATCACTGGTTACTGGGTGCTTTGTCTCCTGCTGGGAGCTCCATGAAGCTGCCCTCCTGTACTCCCTGTCTGTTGTTCTTGGGTGTCTGAGGGGTCTAAGCTGGTTCATCTGTGCCTCGTTAGCTGATATGGGACCTCCACTCCACGAACTCTGTAGCTCTCCTTGCTCTCTGTTCTCTGTCAGTTTCTTATTCCATTCAGTGCTTGGTTGAGTTCTTTATCCCTTCATTTGATGCTTAGAGTTCCAGGATTGACATTTGTCTCTGTTTTACTTAGTTTTTCAGGTCTTTGCTGTGGAGGGACGGCATGGTGCTTCTGTCTATAGCGCCATGTTGGCTCCCTCCCTGATTATTTTTTTTACTATATTTAAATGTTAAGAAGACAGGCACTGTATAAACACAATGAAATACTACTCAGCCATAAAGAGAAACGAAGTCCTGATGCATGCCACTACATGGATAAGCTTTGAAAACATCATGCTCAGCAAAGTAAGTCACTCAGAAAAGGACAAATATTGCATGATGTCATTTATATAAGCAAACACATAGAAGCCAAAGATCATTAGTGGTTATCAGGGGTGAGAGGAAGGGAGAAAGAGGAAGTTTATTAGAGAGCATCAGGTTTATGTTATAATGGTGGAATGATTTGCAAAAGAATAGTGAGAATGGTTGCAGAACTTGAAGAATGTAATCAATGTTACTGAAGTGTACATGTAGAAACTGTTGAGAAGGTATGTTTTGTTGTGTATATTTTTAGACAATACAATTAAAAAAAAGAGAAGACAGGCACCTAGAAAACACTTTCAAGTGAAAAATTAAATGAACTAAGTTTGCATTTAGTTAGTCCACTGGTTGTTTTCAGCCAACCAGAGGTGTCTTTGCCTGGCCCACAGTTGGCCAAGGATCCCAGCACCTGCCTCTCATCAACAGTAAACTTTAGGACTGAGTGACCCAATCCAGCAGTTCACACAGCAGTGACATCATCACATTGGTGTTCTGAATTCCCAAGCTGCCTTGACAAGCCAGCCCATGCATGAATCAAGTGCCCCGGCCTGCACTGAGCTACAGAGTAATTCCTATTATGGGACGTCCCACAGGTCTGTGTGATGAAGATGACCCCAACAACTTCTCTATGCAGAGAAATATCCATAGCCACTTTCACTAACACTATTGCTACTCCAAGGAGCCCTGGTTAAGGCTTGGCTACTAACCTAAAAGCTGGCGGTTTAAACTCACCCAGCAGCTCCACTAAAGAAAGACCTGAAAATCTGCTTCTGTAAAGATTAGAGCAAAGAACACCTATCAGGCAGTTCTGCTTTGTCACATGGGGTTACTATGAGTCGGAATCGACTTGCTGGCAGCCAAAAACAACGTTGCTCCTACAGGCTTCTGGACTCTCCTTTGTTTAAACGTTTCTGTATCTGAAATAACCACCAAACATTTTTTGTTATTATATATTACTCCAGTTTATTAAATAAATGAAACAAGGTATACAGCACATATTCCAACACTGTTTAAATAAAGAGCTCCACATATAAAGGCTTGTGAAAAATGTATACTCTTTATATAATATATACTATCTCAAGCGTATAAATAAATATGGAGAACAGGAGCCATTTTTTATATCACAGATCAACAACATCTAGCATCAGTGATTACACAAACCCATAAGCAAACAATAAAAACATTTTCTTCAACTTGACTATAAAAACTAGAAACCCTTTTGCCATATTTAAGCAGTATCCGAAAAGGAGAGAGAAAAGACTTGCAGCTACACTCCTGAAAATAAGGGAACCAATTCTCCTAATTCCATTGTTGTGTCTTTAATAGAAGTCTCAAGAATTGCATGAATTCCTTTGGGAAGCAGAAAACAAAAGCAGATTAAGATTCTGTTCTATAGGGTGCTTAACACATCTACACTGAAGAAATGCCATATTTTTGTCTTAAAAACGTGCTCAAGTTTTACAATGACATTTGAATTTCTTCTCATCTTGGTCTGAATATGAACATTATGTGAATAAACTAATATAATGAATATGACCTAACAGTCATTGTTTACATGGTCTTTAAATGAACTTGCTTCTACTGTTTCAGAAATTATATGTACGCTTTAAAAAACAAAATGTTTTCTACATTAAACAAAGCAAAAACAAGAGTGGTTCATGAAAAGCAATTCTTTATACTCAAAGAACTCAAAATTGAAAGGCTCACTATAGAAAGCCTTGACCTCATGAATGGAATGCTTGGTAAGGAAACAAAATCGCCTGTCTCTGGACACGGGTTCAGTGTATCAGGGCTGAAGCCTGAATGAGCTCAGCTCTCGTGCATCACAAGACCCTCCACTGCCATCTAGAGCAGGCCAGGATGACATCTGGACTTCTCACCTTCGTCCTTTAGCGAGGAACACATACCTGCCACCCCACCACCCTTCTTCCTTCCTTTCTCTTTTTAATGACTACATCTTAAGCTCTTACTTTCAGAAATAAAATTCTGCTTCACAAAATCTTTTTCAAAGGCAACATTAATAAAGAAGGCAAGGTGAAACTGACCGTGAGGAAAACTGCCTGGTCCCCAAACAGCCTGCATTCCTATTCTGCCTCAACGGAGGAAGGAGCCCCAAAGGCTAGTAGTTTGCCCTGCATATACCATAGAAGTGGTCTGCTCGGGAGTCCCAGGGAGGATACATTTAAATACTCTTAAAGGGTAGAACTGAAGGACCCAATCTGTCCTGGGGCTGTCTTCTACAGGTATAAAGTTCATGGGGCTCTGAGGCCAAAACTAAAAACCAAACCAGTTGCCACTGAGTCAACTCCGACTCATGGCGATCCCATGTGTGTCACAGTAGAACTGTGCTCCACAGGATTTTCAGTGGTTGATTTTTCAGAAGTAGATGGCCGGGCCTTTTTTCCAAGGTGCCTCTGGGTGGACTTGAACCGCTAACCTATTGGTTAGCAGCAAGTGCATTAATGGTTTGTACTATCCAGCTACTCTGGGCTTCTCAGAGTAACCTTTTATTTGAAAAGAATAGGAGGAAGACAAGAAAGAGGGAGAACAATTTATCCTCACTGTCTTTAGAAGACAAAATAAAGAAAAATATGATGTATGCACTGTTACAAATGAGATAAACAGATGTACTAAAGAAACAGCTTTTAAAATTTCAATCATGTATTTTCCACCTAAACTAACTAGGAAGTCCAAGATAGGACATATTTTAAGGTGACATGGTGTGATCTAAAGTAAAAACTGAAAAGCTGGAAAAAATCAACAATTCAATTCACTAGCCACATTTTGATAGGCAAAGCATACTGAAACCTTAACTTCTGCGGTGCTCTTTCTTTAACTAGGCCTTTCATAAAGGGCTTCCTTGATGATTACAGTGAGAACCCCACAACATGACTCTCTTCTATACATTCACTGTTCATGGAGGGGTTATAGCTATAGGACAGCATGATGTACACACACTTACCCTACAAGACAAGCGGCTGCATCAACATCATAAAAGAGGCCCAGTAGCTACTTTTTCTTTATTTGACCTCTACTCCAATATGTCATCATCCCCATTTTCCAGGGAGAGAAGGAAAAACAAGAAAGGCTAATAAACAGAGTGAATTACTAACATTACCTAAGATGGAACCCATGCTGCTCGAAAACACCTGTGCCGCCTTCCAAGCCAACAAATTACACAATGAGTTTAGATATTAATACTTTGTAACTATTCCTCACAAAGGTCAAGTCTGCAAAAGCTTCAAATCACTTACTGTAAGTGAGAGGTCCTGTCAAAATAGGAAATTAAAACACAGTGCAATATTCCGAAGGTCAATTTCCTGGGAAGTCCAGGTCTTCACGTGTGACGCTTCTTCAGTGGACAAGAAGCAAAAGCCCCCTGACGCTCAGGAACAGTAATACCCTCTCGGAGGCTCCAATCCACGCTTCCAATGGCCTTCTTCAGAGCAGTCTGAGAGTCTCTGCTAAGCACTGAGATGCATCAGGAGCTACTCTCCCCTGAAGAAACCACCCACAGTTCCTGATTTTCTCGCCAGGTTTCTGGAGCAGAAACACATACTTCGAATATTATCTTTGATGTCCAAGGGCACTTCAGTGGTAAAGACTAGTTTTTGGAGGCTGCAGTTTATGTCATTGAACACTGGATGAGGCACATCCAATGCCAACACAGCAATCTGAACTAACCTAGTCATCATCTGTTGCTCACACCCAGGAATCTGTGATGAGCCAAGCAGTGAGAAGCAGTGTGAAACACAGGAAGCTGTACTGTTTTGGAAGTTAGCATTTTCAAAGGGTATCTCATGCAGCCTGTGGCTTGTCACAAGTCCAATTTCTTCAACTGCTCATATGTCACGAAGAACTGCAGGTATTGGTTAAGGCTGACAAAGAAAAGGCCTTCTTAACAACTCCAACACATAAAAACAGAGCCGCAAATAGCACATCTGCTAGCAAGTATGTATGGGCAGACCACATGCCATGATTATGGTTAAATATGAGGGAATTCATGCTCAACCACCCCAAAGTATCTCCCCATAAGCCTTCCCAAGGTCCACTTGGAACAGAAAGATCACAGCTGAGACATAAAAATCACCTAGCACTAGCTCCGTGAGCCTCTTCTAAGATGACAACCACAGTGAGTAGCTTTTGTGACTTTGCTGGGGTAGGAGGAGTTTACAGACAGCAAACTTCTGCGAGAGCGTTAACAAGCTCTGGGGAAGCGCTCCTCCAGGGTTTCTGCTAGGCAGGTCGTCCTTGGGAGGGAAAAGCAGATAAAGAGAAGCAAGGGGGTGGTAAAAACCAACAGTCCCTACTTAATAATTCTGTCCTTCCGCGTCTAATAAACTGCTACTCATTTCCCACCTCCCACAGCAGCATGCAGGAAATACTGCCAATCAGCCAAATAATTCTGGAGCTCAGTCCACTTGATCCTGAGGCACCCTCTAAAATACACATTCCAGAACACTGCTGACAAGCCACGCCCTTCCCAAGGATGGCTGGGGATAGGAAATCACTCCTTGTCCCTTTCTGAACTCATAAATATCCTCAGCTTCTAGAACAGTCTAAAAATTATTTTTATTGATATCATTACCTTCCAATAGCACCATCATTAAGACAAGATTAAGATTCATAGTGCCTAGCACAGAGACTTTATATTTCCTAAAAAAGAAACTTACAATCAGAGAAACTCCAAAGAATAAGAACCTACTTCTAAATTATAGTTAACATGATAATTTATAAAAACAATATTCCTCTTACTACATTTTTTTATTTTCAGACCAACAACTACAGAAAAGGATACGATGATATTCCAAGGACCAAGTCTCAACCAGTTTGGCCAAAACCCTTTATATAGAGCAAAAAAACCCTCATTCTTCCATGTCTGTTATAAGAAGGGAAAAAAAAGTTAACTCTACTTCCAAATTATGTCAAATGTATTAATAATTAGTGGGTTAAACATAAAACTACCATATGATGCAACAATCCCAATCCTAGGTATATACCCAAATAAAGCAGGAATGGAAATTTATACACAATGTTCACTGCAGCACTGTTCACAATAGCCAAACGGTGAAAAGAACCTAAATGTCCATCAACAAATAAATGGATAAACAAAACATGGTACATACATACAATAGGATATTACTCTAGCATAAAGAGAAATGAAGTTCTGGTACACGCCACAACATGAATAAACCTTTAAAACACTATGCTGAGTAAAATCAGTCAGTCAGAAAAGGACAAATATTATATGATTCCACTTATATGAAATATCTAGAATAGGCAAGTGTATAGAGACCAAAGTTTATTAGTGGTTACCAGGGATGCGGGTGGAGGGGAGGGGTGGAAACCCTGGTGGCGTAGTGGTTAAGTGCTATGGCCGCTAACCAAAAGGCTGGCAGTCTGAATCCACCAGATGCTCCTTGGAAACTCTATGGGGCAGTTCTACTCTGTCCTATAGGGTCACTATGAGTCAGAATTGACTTGATGGCAACGGGTTTGGTTTGGTTTAGCTTAGCGGGCAATGAGTTTCTCTTAATGATGGTGGAATAATTTAGAAAAAGATAATGGTGATGGTTGTATGACATGATGAACATAACCAATGTCACTGAATTGTACATGTAAAAAAGGTTGGACTGGTAAATATTTTGTTATGTATATTTTCACCACAATAAAACAATTAAGAAAAAAAAAAACAGCGGCTAGACTGATGTACTCTTTTTGAAAATAAAATCCTGTTTGGAAGGACTGTCTGAGAAATCACTAGCCTCTGTCTCTTGTTTTTTAAAGCTTCTGCACAGATGGAAGACTAAGGCTCCATGCCAAACAACACCATGCAGAGCAGATGAACAGTGGTTGAACAAATATAAAATCAGGCTTGATTCCAACCTCCACGCCATTTGGGCTCATAAATACGTCTGAAAGAAGCAATGGTGGTAAAGATTTCATAGGGAGCACCATGATTTTATCAGATGCTGGATGGACAAAAACAGCAAGTATCTTTGCTTCATTAAGCAAATATTTGAAGTCTGGAAACTGGAACCACAAAAGTGGTCCTTAACCACTGGCTGCTAGCAATCTAGTGGGAAGACAGCCACGAGCTTTCACCCACTCAGGAATAGTAGCCCCAGTTATTCAAGCTGTGAATTCCAGTAAGATCAATGAGTTCCTTTGAGAGAGAGATCAGAATGAAGGATACTCATTCCAGTGTGACTCCACAGGAAGGAGGTGGATTTTGGAAGGAGACACAGTTCTACTACGATCACAGTGACAATTTCATCCCTCTTCAGAGCACAGCACAGGTATAAAGAAAATGAACCTTCATTTCTAAATATTCACTGAGATTTCCTAGTTATAAAAGTGAAGCCCAGTGTGGCATCTCAAGGCTTGACAGGGTCCCTTATCTTACTTTTCAAAGGTCTCCCGATTTAGACACTCTTAGGTCCTATCTATCTATTTGGGGGGAAGGGTTCATTGATTGAAGCAATCCACTAGAACACTGAAGATTATGCAAAATAAATTTCATAACAGTGTCCCTTTATTATTACCAATAGTAGTTACTAACTATTGAGGACTTGCTACATTCCAGGCACTATGCTATTTACAAGCATTATCTCACTCTTCACAATAATCCTATGATGGAGGTGCCATTACTGTCCCCACTGAACTGATGAGGAAACTGAAGGATACAGAGAGTAAGTATTCTGACCAAAGTCACACAATTTATAAGTGACAGATCCTTAGGTTTTTCTTACTCCAAAGCCTGTGTCCTTAAATCATTATGAAAATAAGCTCTCAGAGGGTAACACAGAAGCCAATGGGATACGGAAAGGACCATAAGCCCACGCATTCATTCATCCTCACCTGTAATAAGCAATCCAGGGTACCTGTGGGGCCAGAATGACTGCCGTCTCGGAGGACTCTCTGGTTCATCATGCGGGTTCTCACAACATCGACAGGGTTTGAAGCCAGGGCTCCCGCCAGACCACAGGTGAAACTTGAGCTACGAGGAAGATACCATTGGACACGTAAGCTTCAACCACCACTACCAAAGGCAGTAAACAGGCTCCTCCCAAACTATGTTAAAGGACCACCTGACAAGACGAAATGGGTCAGGAGCCAGCTCCGTATCTGAGAGCTGCACAAACTTCTTCAACACCAGCACTCTTCACACTGGCTAGAAATTCCAGCCACAATTAAGAATATTTTTGAGGTTCTGGAAGTCACAGAATTATGGAAACATGGAAGGAGTGCCCTCTAAGGATGAACTATTCTATCTATTGCAGGCATCAGGAGCCTGGGTGGCACAAGCGATTTCCGATCAGCTGTTAACCTAAGGGTTGACAGCTCATACCTACCCAAAGGCTCTGAGGAAGAAAGGCCTGGCAAACTGCTTCTGTAAAGTTTATAGCTAAGAAAACCCTATGGTGCATTCTACTCTGCATACATGGGGTTGCCATGGGTTGGAATTGACTCAACGGCGATGGTTTTGTTTCTTTTTTTAGGCATCAGAGTAATTCTAGCTATATACTAAGTACATTATTCTTAAAGATCAGAAAAAAAGACTTCCTCACTGTAATATCCAGCAGGGGTCTAAACTTTCAGAATCACAATACTAGAGGCCACACTTTGTACCAATTAACTGAGAACAGGGTTTCTCAACCTTAGCACTACTGGCATCTTGGACCAGATAATTCTTTGTTGTAAGGGGTGGGCCTGCATATGGTCTGCATATGGTATGTAGGATGTTTAGCGGCATCCCTGGCCTCTACCCACTAGATGCCAGTAGCAAACTGCCCAAGTTGTGACAATCAAAATGGTCTCTGGACATTGTCATGTCCTCTGGGGGGCAAAACTGCCCCCGCAATAAATTAAATAAATTACGATATTCCCATACAACATGATAATCTGTAGCTATTACAAATAAATGAATAAATCTGTATGTACTGACATGAAAAGGTATTTGGACTGTATTATTAAATTTTAAAAAGCAATTGAGAGAATGCAAACCATGATCTTATTTGTGTAATAAAGTACATGTAATATACTTTCATAGACATATTTGTATATATAGAAAATGCCTGGAAGATACATATAAAATTATTTAAAAAGGGCTGTCTGTGTAAAAGGATAAGGACTTTTACTTCTTCCTGGTACACTTCTGTACTGTGATTTTTCAAATATGGGGATATAATACTTTTATAATAAATTTTGTTTAAATTTCTACCAAATTTCCACTTAACCTCATTCATACATAAAATAACAATTTTCTAAAAACCATAAACATACAGGAAGTGGGTATATACAGTGTCTCCCATCAGGCCAGAGAGAATCAGATGCTTTTTGGTGATGTCATAGACAGGTAGCTCCACGCCAACAACAATAGCAGCCCTCTGAGCAGTAAGGGACACACCCTGGGTAAAAATAATAATTAAGAAAATGATTCAGTATTTAGTTACGCTCCACAGAACAAGCCTTGCAAATTTACAAAGGTTTGAATCCACAAACTATGGACAATATTTATGTAGAGCAACAGAGTAGAAAAGACTTTCGGGCTAGAAGCCAGAAGCTCCTGAGTCTAATTCTGGTTCTGGCACTAACCATATGACCCTGCCCAGGACGAGTCACCTCTCAGAGCCTCCAGTTTCCTTTTACAGACCGAGGGATTGTACTGAATGACCTTTAGGGTCTATTCCATGAACTGATGAGTCACTAGAATCCTAGAAGTAGCACTTCATCCCAGTGCTTGTCTAATAACACTGCCTTCCTTTAAGAGCCATGGAACCAGAGAGGTCAAAAATCCCATATAACCATAACCCAGAAACCTTTCCTGTGAGACTTTAAAAAAAGAAAAAGCAAGCAAACAAACAAAATCAAAAAACCGCTCGACCATTCACAGGATTTCTTACATATGAATTATTCAAACGGTACTTTACATCACAACACAGTTCTTGTATTTCCATTTTACAGACAAGGAAGTTAAGGAAGATGTTATCTTCAAGAGCACATAATGTCATTTTCTCCCCTTACTCCATTCTGCCATTTGGATTAAGATAAAATGATGGAAATAGGAAAAATAAATTCAAAACAAAAGAGAAAAAATTAAGAAATCAGTCAGTTGGATCCCTTTTTCCTGCTCACCTTCCACAGCCCTCTTGTTCCCTCTTGCTGGTAGATGTTCACGAAGTTGCCTATCATTCCTCCCTGAATGGTGCTGCTCTGTGCTTGCATCCGTATCTAGAGATTGTTTTAAAGACCAACGTGAGAAGGAAACGAGCACATTCCCCAACCCAGCGTATACCTCTGAACAACCATTCCATCTGTTGCTCAATAATGATAAAGGAAAAAACTGTAAGTCAAGTATGACTATGATGTTAGTTTAAAATGTCCTCAGCAGACCAAAAACAGGTAAGGATTGGCTCCTAAGAACTCTGGAGTCCCCAGAAAGCATCTAGCACAGAGACCAGAGAGTCCTGCATATGGTGGTTCATTAACTGGCAAAAAGAAATTGATTTTTTTTTTAAATAGCCTTTTGAGAAGGGATGAATGTATCTCCCTATAGGTTACTATATAGGAAAGAGACAAAATGTTGGTAATTCTAAAGATTGTATATAATTAATAACAGCATTTGGTGTACTTGGCAGCACTAAGCATGTGCAAGCAGAGTTCCTAAATTGGTTACTCTGATCCACAACTATTTCCAGTCAGCTGAACCAAAAGGAATGCAGACAAGACGGCCACGAGCCACCACATGATGCCTGCTATGCTCAGTTAAACTCACTACTGAACTTCACAACGGCCGTGGACGCCACGTGATCTAGATTCTGACATAAAAATAACATCTGATGTAGCTCTTTGCATTTTTCAGAATGAATAGGGATTTCTCACTGAAAAATGAGTACCTGATTTTAAGTGAGCTGTGAGTAGTAGTGAGTTGTATAGTATCCCCCCAAAACTCACATCTGCTTGGAACCTCTGAATGCGACCTTACTTGGAAATCAGGTCTTTGCAGATGTAATTAGTTTAGGATGTTGCGATGAAATCTCAATTCAATGACTGGTCTCCTTGTAAGAAGAGTAGAGAGAAAATGGAGGCAGAGGCTGGAGTGGTGTGTCCTGCAAACCAAGGAAGGCCAAGGATCACCAGCAACCACCAGAAGCTAGGAGAGAGGCATGGGACAGTTTCCCCCTCAAAGCCTCCAGAAGGAGGCTGCCAACACTTTGATTTCAGACTTCAAGCCTCCAGAACTGTTAGAGAATAAATTTCTGTTGTTTTAAGCTACCAATTTTGTGGTACTTTCTCATGGCAGCCCTATAAAACTAATCCAAGGACCAAATGCATTACCTCTAACTTTTAAACCAAAAAAACCAAACCCGTTGCCACTGAGTCAATTCTAGTTCATGGCAACCCCATGTGTTACACAGTAGAACTGCTCCATAGGATTTTCTTGGTTGTAATCTTCACTGAAGCACGTCATTAGGCTTTTCTTCCACACAGCCACTGGGTGGGTTGGAACTGCCAACCTTTAGATTAGCAGTCAGGCACAAACAATTTGGGGTCTCTTCTAACTTCTAAAAGGGAACTGTTACTGCCACAATAACACTGGAAAGTAAACCAAGATGCAGGAACTGCCCTTCCCTAAGCCCTGAGATACACTGAAGACATTAACAGAAGCATAGATATTTTTCTCTTGCTCTCCTACCCCAACCAGCACAGGGTAAAATTACGGCAAAAGTGCCTGTATTTCTTTTTCATAACACATGCTATACTTTCTCTGTGGTGCAGGCATAACTGCAATATACTTAACGTGCTACGTAACATTTCAATGCTTCCTCAGAACCCCGTTAGACTGAAGGCTCTCTAAGGGCAGGGTCCTTGTCTCACTTTGTATCCTAAGCACCTAGTACACCTAACGACACAAGGTTACATGATATTGGGGGGGGGGGGGGGGGTTTAAAAAAAGAAATACCCTGAGAGCGTTAAAAAGTAACTCATCCCCTATTTCTGTTTTATATAATGAGTTACACTCCTGCCTTACTCCAAAGGGGATTTAAGGAGGCTGTATTCCTGGTATTCTCAATAAGGTCACCTGATGTGTTACATCTGATTATAGCAGCCCATTTGTTTTTAATGAACCAATAAAATAAGAGATTTTCAATGAAAAAAGAAATTCAAATGTGCCTAAATCTAAACTATTTTTTCCTGCTTAATTACCAGAAACCTGAGGTCTACTTTTGAGCTCATCTGTATCAGTGGGAAATTGACCTAGTGGATATTTAAAAGTTACTGTCTTCATAGCACATAAATTATAAATAGTCACATATACCTGAACCAAACCAAACCCACTGCCATTGAGTTGATTCCAACTCATGACAATCCCATGCGTTACAGAGTAGAACTGCTCTATACGGTTTTCTTGGCTGTAATCTTTACAGAAGCAGACCACCAGGCTTTTCTTCTGTGGTGCTGCTGGGTGGGTTCAAACTGCCAATCTTTCCATCAGTAGTCGTGAACAAACTGTTTGCGTCACCCCAGCGACCCACATACACACGGAGTATGTTAACTCTGCAGTTTTCATTATCTGAATATTGCTCTCAATTAGAAAACGTAGAATGTGACTATATAAGATACAGACAGCACTGCTTACTTTCAAAACATCAGTTGGATTGGCAATGGCTGAGGATATGACTCCAGAGAGAATTCCACACACAACGTTTATCAGTAGGGTTTCATCTGTAAACAAAGACATGTCATCATCTGCCCTGTGATATTTATAGAGCTCTTCCTGTAAGTGAAATACATAATTCATTTACATGCCGCTTGTTCAGCTTAAGATATTAAAGAAATTTATACTTTATGAATCAAGTAATTTTAAAAGGATTAGGAACTCTGCTGACTAAAGAGATTTTGCTTAGCAAAATTTTTTGATATCTAAAAAGCAATGTGAATCATCATACAAAGTGAGTAACCATCTATCATTTTACTCTTGTGTGTAAATTCAGACCACTCTAATCAAGATGAAGCATATCTGTTAGGAGAACTAAAAAGACATACTTCCTCTCTGACATAACTGGGAGATTCACTTGGCACAGAAAGTTTTAAAGCACATCTTATCTATTTCAAAATAAAATAAACACTATTGAAGCACTTCCAGAGCATCTTAGCTCCTGTTCACCATTCTTATTTAACAGTGACTGGTGCCTGTTCCATTGGGAGAAAGAGACAGAAAATTCTATGGATTAAAACAAAGTCACAGAACCAACCAGCAACAAGAGTATTAGAACGCAGAGTTGTTAATTCTAAGAAATGTATCCATTGCTTTCCCGGAAAACAGGCAATAATTCTTATGACTTTAGAAACGTTTAAGTAGGCGAGAACTGGAATAATACATCCTCTAGTCTAGTTATTGTGAAATGAGGGCAACTAAGGCAGACTGCTCCTTGCCATCCCAACTCCCACGGATTCCCTACGTTCAGCCGATGACTGACTTGCTTTAAGCACGGTTCATTTTAGACTTTAAACCCAGCGTTCTCCCCAGGCAGGAGTGTCATCACAAATAAGCTGAAGAAAATCTGATCCAAAACCACTTGAATAAAAAGACAAACATCCCCCTCCTGTCCACAAGTGGAAAAAGGATTCCCCACTCACCTTCTGGCCGTTCAACAAATAATCGCTTCAAGCTCTGGTAAGTGCCTATCTTGATTGTGCCATAAGAAGCCTGGCGCAACATTGCAGGGGCAATTCTGTCAAACCAACGTACAAAGGGACAAAAAAAAACTCACTTAAAATCCTCTAGGAAACCCATACAGAGATACAATCATGCATCTGCCTTTCACAATCAAATTAAGCTAAAATACCCACCGGTGTCGAGTCAATTCCGACTCAGAGACCCCATAGGGTTTCCAAGGCTGTAATCTTTTACGGAAGCAGATTGTTACATCTTTCTCCTGCGAGCGGCTGGTGGGGTCGAATCGCTTTTGGTTAGCAGTAGAGTACTTTAAACACTGCGCTACCAGGGCTCCTTATGCTAAGTAACCAAAAAACCAAAACGCACTGCCATCGAGTCGATTCCAACTCACAGCGACCCTATAGGACAGAGTAGAACTACCCCACAGGGTTTCCAAGGAGCAGCTGGTGGATTCGAACTGCCAACCTTTTGGTTAGCAGCTGAGCTCTTAACCACTATAGCACCGGGGCTCCTATGCTAAAATTAAAAAAAAAAAAAACAACAAAAAACCAAACCCATCGCCATCGAGTCAATTCCAACTCACAGTGACCCCATAGGGTTTCCAAGGTTGTAAATCTCTATGGAAGCAAACTGCCACATCTTTCTCCCAAGGAGCCACCAGTGGTTTCGAACCTCCGACCTTTAGGTTAGCAGTCGATGACTTTAACCACTGTGCCACTAGGGCTCCTTAGGCTAAAACAGTCCTCTTTAATTCAAAATCCAACAAAAACACAGGAGGGTTCAGTTAAATGTGTGCAAATTATTAGTTAATTAAGTAAAAAATCAGCCCCTCTTATTATTTATGAATGTGGAGTTTAATATATCACCACCCCCTAAAGCAAACCTGTTGCCATTGAGTCAATTCTGACTCATAGCGACCCTACAGGAAACAGTAGAACTGCCCCATAGGGTTTCAAAGGAGTGGCTGATGAATTTGAACTGCAGACCTTTTGGTCAGCAGCCAAACACTTAAGCACTGCACCACCAGCGCGCCTTAATATGCCCATTCATGTTAAAGTGAAAAAGCTTTCTTTTCTGAATACAAAGCACTTCGTGACATCTGAAATCTGGCATCAGCATCAGCTAAGCACACTGCAAGCATCTCTAATTCTTCCACCGTTGCTCTGGAGCTCATTTCCTACCTCCCTGGGGGCCCTGATCCAGTTATCTCCTCTCTAGTTCTTTCCCCACTGCAATTCTGAACCAAGTTCAAGATCCAATAACAGGAAACACAAGCCTCCAACCTATAGGTTCTTCCGGCGATCCTCACCCACCCCAAAACCACCCTGTGGTGGCATCTATACTCCCCAGCTCTCTTTCAGCACTTTAGACCCCCTCAAACTGCAACCTGGCCTCCCTTTACCCTCTCTACTCACCAAGGGGACCAGTCATCTTTGTTGCTAAATCAGACACTTTTCTATTAGTATCTTATGTATTCTCCTTGAAATATGTGCAACTGTCCACCCTCTGTCCTCCTCACTGCTGTCTCCTCCTTGATCTGCTGTAACGTTGTTGTTGTTATTGTTGTTGTTGTATGCTGTCTATGCCGTAGAGTTAATTCTTAGCAACCCTACAGGACAAAATACAACTGTCCCATAGCGTTTCCAAGGCTGTAGTCTTTACAGAAGCAGACTGCTACATCTTTCTCCCGCAGAGCGGCTGGTGGGTTGCAATTACACCTTTCGGTTGGAAGCCGAGTGCTTAACCACTGTGCCAGCAGGGCTCCCTGCTGTAACATTACCCTCATTCATTTCTTTGCTTTCCTCTGCAGTAACTCTGGTGTTCCCTAAAATTCTACCCCATGCGTTCTTCTCTCCTTACTCAACACAATCCCTGAGGAGCTCATCTACTCCCAGGGCTTCAACTGCTGTCTAGAGACAGATGACTCCTAAATTTATCTGTCCCTGAGCCAAAGATGTATCTCAAATGCTTCCTAGACTTCTCCATTTAAACGTCCTCCACATGCCTCCAGATCAAGTGGCCCAACCTGAACTCATTTTCTTCCCTCTCCAAGCAAGCAGCTTCCCTTCTCATTCCCTAGACCAGGGACTGGAACAGCCGTCTACACGTTGGCCAAAACCAGAAACCTAAACATTAGCCTTGTCTCCTCCTTCCTCACTGTGTCCTAATATATGAGGTTACTCAATACTGTCGATCCCACCCTCTACATAGCTTTCTAACTTGTTCCTTCCTCTCCATCCCCAAGACCGATACACAGTTCAGATTCTTGTCCTTGCTTCCTACATGAGTCCTGCTTCTAGTGTAATCTATCTGTAATTCTTTCTCCACACAGCAGGCAGCTATCTTTTTACAACGGAAATCTTATTATGTTGCTCCCCCTACTTAAAACCCTTCAGTGACTTATGTCCACAATAAGCACACACACACAAAACCAAAACCAGTTGCCAACATGTTGACTCCAACTCATGGCGACCACATGTGTGTCAAAGTAAACAGTACTCCATAGGATTTTCAATGACTGCTTTTTTCGGAAGTAGATTGCCAGGCCTTTCTTCCAAGGCATCTCTGAGTAGACTCGAATCTCCAACTTTCTGGTTAGCAGCCAGCACATTAACTGTTTGCATCACCCAGGGACTCCTACCATAATCACAGCAAATTTAAATGTTACAGTTAACCATGCAGACGCCACAGTGAGTGAAGTGGCCAGGGTCTACCTGCGCACACATACACTACGTGAGCAGCAGAGGTCTTGGTAAACCAGAGAAAGCATCCTGAACTCCAGCTACTGTGGTTAATAAACAAATGCATGTGGATCCAGTGCTGAATTTTTTTGAGAAGATGAAAACCACAGATTTTTCATGTGTAATTTCTCATTTTAAAATATTGGATCAATTGAAACAAAAACCTTTGGAGGTTGGGGAGGGGGCTGTGAGCTGTCAGTTTGCAACCTCTGGTGTACTGGATAAAGTCAAGCTACTTAGCACGGCATGAGGTTGTCCATGTCCTGATCCCTTACCACCACTCCAGCTCCATCTCTTTCTCCTCACCTACCCCCACAATATATCCGTGCAGAATTAAATTACTTGCAGTCCCTAAAATGTGTCACACTCTCTTACATATGCTACTGGCTGTGTGTGAATATAGGTCCCCTCTAACTTTACCTGGATAGAGCAGCTGGAAACCTCCCACCTCCCCTGTTCCCACAGTCTGGGATGGATGCCCTGCCTCTACCAGACTCTCGTGATTATCAGACTCCACTGTAATCCCTGTTTACACATCTGCAGCCCCCACTAAACTACAGCTCCTTAAGGACAGTGTGCTGCTGAGTCTCTATCTGTCCCCCTAGATCAGCTCTTACCCGTCTCTGTCCAGCTCTGGGCCCTGAGAGGCTGATGCCTATGGACTACACCTACACACTGCATCACCCACGCTCCCTTGCCAGCTGACTTCCAGGCGGGTTCCACGGGTAGCAGACAGGAAGGAAGAGAGGGAAGGAGGGAGTCCTCTCCCCGACTCCCTCCTTCCTGGGCTCTACCAAAGCCTCCTCTACAACTACCGTTTGTGCTAGGCGGGCTCTCCTGCAAGGCTCCCACTCTTGGTGGGCTCTGGTGACACTATTCCCTGCCCTCGCCCCTCGGTCCTAGGGTTTGCTAGTTTCACTTTGCTAGTTTCTAGCTGCCTCAGCACCTTTCATTTGTCCCCTTAGCCCTTAAATAGTTCCTTCATTTAAACCATCTGAGGAACTGTTTCCTACAGGCACTCTGGTATAGGCAGAGTCTTATTCACTTCCCCATCCAGTGCCCACAGCACACCATTCATTAAATGCTGAAGGAAAGAAAAGGAGTTCACTGCAACTCTCACCCATGGAGGATGCCGTACCATTTCTATTATGGAAAAAACCTCAGCAATTCAGAACAGCTAAGGGGCAGGGCTATTTTCAGAGTGCAAAACTGATGTTTTAAAACAAACGTAATTCTTACATTATTGTCTGCACTTGAATATCATAAAAACGTAGTTTCACCAAAAACTTACTATATAACATACATGTTAAACACTGAACTGTAATGCAAAAAGGTCTACTCACCCCGAATACAGTGCTTTCAGCCCTTCTTCTCTGCCTATCCTCACTAACGCATGCAACATTCCGCGATACCTCATTTCTTTAAGCTTTGCATCATGTGTCTGGCCTTGAATCTGGAGACGTGTCTTGGTTAAATCAATTGGAAATGTACCTTAAAATTTTAAAGAAAGAAAAAATTTCATTTACTCAAACAGAAGTTCCACAAAATAAAAGATACATAGTGGTATATTACTGAGAAAACATTCAGGCTATAATATAAACCAAGAAACAAAACTAAATGGTAGGCACTTAGCAGTCTTTTTTCTTTTTTTAAATTATTTTTAGGAACCAAAAGATGAACAAAACTCAAAAAAATATACACACATGCATTTTCCTTTCTGTACTTTTAAAATTTTCACCCTGCCTTAGTCCCCACAGGATTTGAGAAGCCTACATTGCTGTTAATATTACCAATACATGGAGCGATTTATACAAACGGAAAAATCCATTTAAAAAACAAGTTACTATTCTTTACATATGTGAAGGCTAAAACTGGGTTCAACATGAATGAAGCAAAAGAGTTCATTTTCTTAATGATTCATGTTTCTCATTTAAGAAAGACTGATTTTATAGTCTAAAATTAAATCTGATGCCTGTATCCACTGCTGTTGAGTCAATTCCAACTCATAGTGACCCTACAGGACAGAGTAGAACTGCCCCATAAGGTTTCCCAGGAGCGGGTGGTGGATCTGAACTGCCAGCCTTTTGGTTAGTAGCCAAGCTCTTAACCACTGATAATGCAGCTAAAAACGTTTAATATAGTACCTAATGTAGCAAAAAAACCAAAAAACATAAAACAAACCTGTTGCCATCGAGTCAATTCCAACTCTTGGCTACCCTGTGTGTTACAGAGTAGAACTGCTCTATAGGGTTTTCTTGGCTGTAATCTTAACGGAAGCAAGCAGATCATCAGGCCTTTCTTCCATGGTACTATTGGGTGAGTTCGAACCACCAACCTTTAGGTTAACAGTTGAGTGCAAACCATTTGTGCCACCAAGGGACCTAACAGACAGTTCACCCAAATATATAAAGCCCATACTCAGAAAGTAAAGTTGATTCATGACATCAGTGGGAAAGCCCAAGAGCAGAGAACCTAAGCTGGTGGGTGGTTAATGTGTCTCAGCCCCTCAGTCCAGGTCCTTGCTGGCTCCTCAGGGGTTGCTGCTCCAGTGGGTCCTCAGACAGCAGTGACCAGAGCCCTGGGAGCAAATCAGGCATCCAGCCCAGCACCTGGCACTCTGCAGCTGCTCAGTCAGTATTTGTTGAATGAATGAATCAAGAGAATAAACAGACTACCAGGATCTGGTGTGGAACCACTGGATGAGGAAATCACAAATGTGCATAAGCAGAAATGAAGTGAATAATTACAGTCGGTCTACTCTGGCTGAAGGAAGACCCTTGAGCATCTCAAAACCTCCTTACAGCCCAATGTGTTAACTGTGGCACAGTGCAGAAAAAGACCAGGAAAAAAGGGATGGATGTAATCTAAAAAGGAATCATAAAACTTCTGTTTGATCAGCAAGCTCAACTTTCTCTCCACTAAACTTTAAACCTTACACTGCTAATAAGTAGCCAAAATGACTATTTTGTCTGAAAAATATACAAGAAGAAGGAAAAAAATTTGGAATTATGAGATTAATGGTTCCTAAGTACACACATTCTGTGCTTGCACTACGTGCACGCCAACTCCCAAAGTGTGACGTTAAATTTTAAACACCATTACAGGCAAAGCGACTCCAGAATGGATGCTGCTTACCGCACTCGGCCGTGATGGAGGCCAGCCCCCCATACACAAACGGCTTCCAGTTGGGCGCCGACATTCTCACCAACCTCCCTTCTCTGATTTACAGGAACATAGCCTCCAACAGGGGTTTTCCTGGATGCAAAAGCAAGATGTTTCAAAGTTGTAAATTCTCACACTGGTAGTTTCTTCTCTAAACTCTTATTAAACTCCCTGCAACAATGCCCTCTGCTCTCTGCAACAACACCTCCCTCTACCTCCTGCAACAACACCCCCTTCACCTCCTGCAACAATACCCCCTCTATTCCCTGCAAAACACCCCCCTCCACCCATGTAACAATGCCCCCACACACCCTGCAACAACGCCCCCCTCCATCTCCTGCAACAACATCCCTCCACCTCCTGCAACAACACCCCCCTCCACCGCCGGCAACAGCACCCCCCTCCACCCCCGGCAACAACGCCTCCTCCACCTCCTGCAACAACGCCCCCCTCCACCTCCTGCAACTATGCCCCTCCACCTCCTGCAACAGCACCACCCTCCACCCCCAGCAACAACCCCTTTGCCCTCTGCAACAACACCCCCTCTACTCCCTGCAAAACACCCCTCTCCAACTCTTGCAACAACAACGTCCACTTTCACACCCTACAAGCCCTCTCCACCCCCTGCAACAATCCCCCTCTACCCCCTGCAACCACCCTTCCAGTCCTGCAACAATCCCCAAGGGGAGCCCTGCCTTGATAAGACAAAGAACCCCTATGTCCTAAAACCCCAAATCAGCAATTACTAATCTCATAGAAAAAAATGGTTGCATGGTGATGGTGACAGTGTAGGGGCTGCTGTCCCAACTGCACAGAGGAGGAAGGGAACATTATATTTATTTACACACACACATACATATACATCCCTCACTTCATCAGTTGCCCTAGTTTTCATTCATGCCTCAGGAGGTAATCGAGTATGCTGACATCTTGCTATGTGTGTATGTATTCAGTGTGGTGCAGTGGAGACAATCTTCTGGGTAGTCTATTTTATCTTACATCTAGTTCTTCCTCACCCAATAAATATCTGCTGTTCCTTTGTCACTGTTGTAGACAGTCCCTACAGGGGGGCAGTGGAGGCTTGTGTGTTGCTATGGTGCTGAACAGGCTTCAGTGGAACTTCCAGACTAAGAGACTAGAAAGAAAGGCCTGGTGATCTACTGACAAAAACCAGCCAATGAAAGCCCTATGGGTCACAATAGTCAGACATGCAACCAATTACAGGGATGGTGCAGGACTGGGCAGTGTTTCATTCCACTGTGCCAACTCACGGCAGCTAACAAGAGGGGGCATCACACCCCCAGTGTGCACCAGAGCAGAAAAATTTTGCGAACCACTGAATGGTGTTCCCCAAAAAAGGTATACTGAAGTCTAACCACTGGTGCCTGTGAGGGTGGGCCCTAATCCAATCTGAGTGGAATCCTTATAAACAAGGAGAAGAAACAGAGATAGACAGAGGCAGGACGGCCCTGCAAACATGCATCAGCAAACTCAGGAACGCTGGGGGCTCCCAGAAACTGGCAGGCTTTGCAGGAAGATGCTCACTTGGACTACCAGCCTCCATACCTGTGAGACAATAAACTTCTGTTCTTCTAAGTCACCCAGTTTGTGGAATTCTGTTACGGCAGCCCTGGGAAATGAATATACAGTGTCATAAGGGAAAATGCAATCCAGAATAAGTCCTAAAACTTCTGTATTGGTTAACAGGCTCAACTTTCTCCCCACTAATTACTTAATTACTTAAAATTACCACAATAAACTTTTACGCACACTCAATAAATGTAGCTCTCTTCTCTTGCTCAAATTCTGTTAGGAGCTGGGAGGTGGCCCAGCGTGAGGAAGGAGGCAGAAGCTGGGGTCAGAACCACACCACTCACTTCCTTCCTAGGGAAGTTCCTGCTGAACCTCAGTCTAGGTTGTTTCCTTCATCAGTAGCATCATCCTCGTAACAGCCAACACAACCAGGTAGGGGTAGAGCCCGTATCACTAAGCTAAATGAAATGCCTAGCTTTTAGGCCTATTGTGTGGATTAAAAGGCGTCCTGGTGGCACAGTGGTTAAGTGCTCAGCTGCTAACCAAAAGGTCAGTGGTTCAAACCCACCAGCAGTTCCGCAGGAACAAGAGGTGGCAGTCTGCTACTATAAAGATTTACAGCCTTGGAAACCCCATAGGGCAGCTCTACTCTGTCCTATAGGATCACTATGAGTTGGAATCGACTCAATGGCAATAAGTTTGATTTTTGGTCTGGATTCATTATCACATATTTAAAAACCTAGCACAAAAAAGGCACTCCACAAATGTTGCCTTCCATCTTCCTTTCCCTTAGCAGGTCCTCACACACCGTGGCACGTGCTGTGACACATACTGAAGCACCGTGGCACCTACTCACACACTGCGGCACATATGCTCTGCGGCACATACTTACAGGCATGCCACAGCCCAGGACCTCCACGTGGAATCAACTGCTGCTGTGGAGTTGATTCCAACATATCATGACCCTCTAGGACAGAGTAGAACTGCCCCATAGGGTTTCCAAGGCTGTAAATCTTTACGGAAGCAGACTGCCGCAACTTTCTCCCGCAGAGTGGCTGGTGGGTTTGAACCGCCGGACTTTTGGTTAGCAGCCCAGCTCTTAACCACTGCACCACTGGGGGCCCTTTTCCACGTGCACTAGATGCTCTGTAATCATATGTGATTGCAGTTATCTGACCTCATGCCCAGACAGGGCACAGGGGCAAATTAATTCACTTTCGTGTATATACTATCAAGTAAAACTGTTGTTTGAAAAGGAAGTTTCTTATTATAGTCATTACGGCCAACAATATACCCAATGTGTTTATTCTGCACGTGTCTAGGGATTTCACAAGTCTGCATTTCCCAGGAGGGGCCCATCACAAGTCACCACTGCCCAGAATTCCAGTTCTCAACAAGGCAAGGGGCTTGCTTAAGTAAGAGAAGTCACAAGGAAGGACTCCAAAGAGGACCCTGAATAAATCTACCGAGAGCTATTCCTCGTTTACGGGTACTAACCAAGATCAGAGCAGTCACAAATGAACAACGCAGAAGGCTCCCTCAGCACGGATCTTGAAAATTGTCCTCTGTTCTCATGTACTTCAGTACTGAAGGACAAGGCCCCCAACCCAACAGAAAACAAACTCTCATCTCCCTATTGTCCTTAAAAATATTTAACGCCTCTACTTAACTAATTCTTAAAATACAAAAACATCTAGTTGCTGTCGAATTGATTCCAACTCATGGCGACCCCATGTGTGTCAGATAAGAATTGTGCTCCATAGGGTTTTCAAGGCTATGACCTTCAGAAAGCAGACCGCCCAGCCTTTCTTCTGAGGCGCCTCTGAGTAGACTCGAACCACCAACCTTTCAGTTAGTAGTCAATTGCTTACCCATCTGTGCCACCCAGGGACTCCTAACTAATTCTTAACCTCATGAAATTCATAGTTAATATAATGATTAACATGATAAGTTACAGATTGTAAGAACACATTAATAATAAATCCAGTAATTCATTTACTGTCTGCTCGTACCTTCCTCAATCCATTTTTGGAATGTGTTGACTGCAAGTTAAAAAACAAAACAACAACTACATCACAGTGGCATTTGGAGGTACTAGAGCTTACCACTGGAGCCCTGGTGGTGCAGTGGTTAAGAGCTAACAGCTGCTAACCAAAAGGTCGGCAGTTCGAATCCACCAGCCACTCACTGGAAACCCTATCGGGCAGTTCGACTCTGTCCTACATGGTCGCTATGAGTTGGAATCGACTCAATACCAACGGGTTTTTTTGGCTTAGAGTTTACCATTACAAAGTGATCTATATAAATAATTTCACTAGACTCCTCCCAACAAGTTTGGAGTAGGAGGACAGATATTACCATTCCCACAAACAGACTAGGAAACTGAGCCCCACACAGCTAATGGGGGCAGAATTGGGCCTCTAACCTCAATTGTTCTGACTCCAACTGTAGGGTTTTTTTTTGCTGCAACCTGAGACTATGCACTATCAGTAAGGAAGTGATGATGTTTTTTAAAACAAAGAACCTGCAAGTAGGTTGTAATGACTTAAGATAGCCTATTCATTATAATTAAGGAGAAAATATTAGTAAGCAGTTTCCAAAAGATACTACTGATAAGATGCATCTTATAAACAATAAAAATGGGCTTAAATTAAGAAAAAAAAAATCCTGAGAAAAAAATAATATTCAAAGGGAGACAGTCAATCTAAACAGCAATGTTTTTGTTTTTTTAACAACTAGTATATAAAGATAGTCCTTATATGATTCTTATTTTCTTAGGTATGATACCATACATGCAACAAGGCATCTACATTGGATCTTTTTTTTTTTTCCCTCCAGTTGCCATTGAGTCCATTCCAACTTATGGTGACCTCATGTGCATAAGAGTATAACTGTGCTCCTTAGGGTTTTCAGTGGCTGATTTTTCAGAAGTAGATCACAGGCCTTTCTTCTGAGGTGTCTCTGGGTGGACTCAAACCTCCAACCTTTCAGTTGGCAGCTGAGCATGTGAACCCAGGGTTCGTTACTAGTAGTTCTTAACCGCACTGCAGAGCTTCCTAAAGTACAGACACCGGGGCTCTGTCGGGACTCAGCCCAAGCATCTGTGTTGTTATTGAAAATCAGCTATTTAAATAATTCGGGGCCAATTCATGCAATGGAACACTGTGCTATCACTTAGATTCCTATTTTAAGTAGGTAATTCTGGATGATGATGTTAGAGTTGATTCTTTTTATTTATCTTATTTAGTGATTCTTCTCTCTACAGGGAATATATAAACTATGCACACAAACACATGAAGAAGATCCTCAGAATGTCATCAAAGATGTATGGGAAATGGGGTTATAAGTGATTTTTAATTTTAAAACATTTTTAAAAGACTACTGTCATATGACCTAATACCATCACGGATTAACTTTCTGATTTCCTGTCACTGCTTTCATTTGTTTTGCTAGTTTCTTTTTAATGAGATTTGGCTACTTTTTCCCTTGTCAAGTTTTATATTGGGTTTTTAGTTAGTTAGAATAAAAGCCCAGAGGATCTGGGGTATACCCATATGCAAATACTCAACTAGAGCTCAAATTTGTTATGGAATTGCCTCTCGGTGGTTTGGAATCAGGAGCCCTGGTGGCGAAGTGATTAAGCCCTTGGCTGCTAACCCAAAAGAAAGGTCATCGGTTCAAATTCACCCGCCCCTCCACAGGAGAAAGATGCGGCAGTTTACAGCCTTGGAAACCCTATGGGGCAGCTCTACTCTGTCTTATAGGGTCGCTGTGAGTAGTAACTGACTTGATGGCAATGGGTTTAGTTTTTTTGGTTTTGGGTTTGGAATCACACAGGATGGAATCACGCACTCATTCGTTTCTGAGATGTGCCGCCACAATAAATCTACCTTCTACAAATTAGTGTCCTCTCCTTAGCAGTATCCCTGGTTAATCTATAAGAAAGTACTTTCTATTCAACTACAGTTTGTTTTATATATATATATATATTATTGTACTTTAGATGAAGGTTTATAGAACAAATAGTTTCTCGTTAAACAGTAAGTACACATGTTGTTTTATGACATTGGTTAACAACCCCACAACATGTCAACACTCTCCCTTCTCAACTTTGGTGACCTTTTTTTTTTTTTTTTTGGTGAAAATATACATAGACAAAGTTTCTACATGTACAATTCAGTGACATTGATTACATTCTTCCCGTTGTGCTGCTATTCTCACTGTCCTTTTCCAAATTATTCCATCACCATTATCTTCAACTCACTGCCCCCCAGGCTTCCCATCAAACCTTTTGAGTTGCTGTTGTCAATGTGATCTCACATAGATTTTTTTTTTTTTTTGTACCTTAGATGAAGGTTTACAGACAGAATACTTTCTCATTAAACAGTTAGTACACATATTGCCCTATGACAATGGTTAACAACCCCACGACATATCAACACTGTCCCTTCTCAACCATGGGTTCCCTATCACCAGCTTTCTTGTCCCCTCCTGCCTACTAGTCCTTGTCCCTGGACTGCTGTGCCTCATTAGTCCCGTTTTGTTTTATGGGGCTGTCCAATCCCTGGTTGAACAGTGAACTCTGGGAGTGACTTCACCACTGGGCTAAAAGGGTGTCCGGGGGCCATACTCTCAGGGTTTCTCCAGTCTGTCAGGCCAGTAAATCTGGTCTTTTTTTGTGAGTTAGAATCAACCACAATTTTTAAGAGCAGATGAAAACAACTTTTAGGCTCTCCTCTTTTCTTTCGGAATGCTAGAACTAGATCCCTAAACAATTAAGACTATTGGACCTTCCCACAGTTAATGTTTGTTGAGTAACAGGAAAATAGTTTGGCCTAAATAGAAGGAGACGGTCTCAGCAGCTGGTCAAACAGCCAAACAAGAAAAGGTTCTAGCTAAGGCTAGCATGAGGACCATGTACCCAGTAAGCTGTGCTGTGCAGAGCAACCTGTAATAGGGCTTTAGTTATTTTAGGCTGACATCTCTGTTCTGTAAATTAAACTATTCTTTGCATTTGGGCTGTCTTTTGAGGGGTTCTCCTGAACCAAAATCCTTAACTTCCTAACAGATTTCTTGGGAAAAATCCCAAGTTTATCTACTGAGGTGCATTTGGCCGTACTCAGGCAAAGAGAGTCAGGGAGATTGAAGTGTCCTTAGCAGACAAGAGTGTTAGGGCAACATCTCGGCGTGAGCTTAGGGAAGGGATTAGGACTTTGCATAAATTCCAGAGATGAGTGGCACAGACGCGGTTGCTGACCACTGTACTCCCCTTTAGGCCGTGCCTTCTAACCAAACAATAACCATCGAGTCTGACTCATGGCAACCCCATGTGTTGCAGAGTGGAACTGCACTCTGCAGACTTTTCAAGGATATGATCTTTCAGAAGTAATTGCCAGGACTTTCTTCTGAGGGGCCTCTAGGTGGGTTTGAACTGCCAACCTTCCGGTTAACAGTTAAACACTAAACCGTTTGCACCACCTAGGAACTCTTCAGATCACCAGGCCCTTCTTACAGGCCTTTCTTCTGAGGCATCTCTGAGTGGTTCCCACCATCAACCTTCAGCTAGTAGCCTAGTGCATGATGGTTGGAGCCAGGCTAAAACCCACTGACCAGCTCTCTCTGCTGCATTACAAACACAATCTGAACAATCACTGTCATTTACTGAATGTGTGATATGTCAGCCATTGCTGTATGTCTTCCACATTAGGGATTTTATTTCATGCTCACTTGATGTCATTTCACAACTGAGGAAAACAGCCTCAGAGAGGAAAAGTGACTTGCCCAACATCACAGAGCTACCAAGCATTCAAACTAAGGTCTCACTAAAGGAACACACCATCTTCCTCTATGCACTACACATCCAACACTATCTTCCAAAGGCTGCTAAAATACTGATGGATGACAGAGTGAGGAATTCTACATATTCAGAATAAATACTACGTTTTCCTACACGGGAAAATACATCTATTAAAAAACTAAGTGTTTTCAGGGCGGAAATGTCCGTACAAACTAAGAAATCCAAAGGATTCTCCCTATGCTTAAGGTATGTGCTAAGTTACGTGTCCTTTCTACTACATTTTCTCTAATATGGTTATTCAGCACTTATTTTCTCTTTACTTCTTTTGAACAGCTGCAGGGAAAAAAAACCCAAACCTGTTGCCGTTGAGTCAACTCCAACTCAGAGCAACTCCATAGGACAGGGTAGAACTGCCCCATAGGGTTTCCAAGGAACAGCTAACAAGATTTGACCTGCCAACCTTTCGGTTAGCAAACCAAGCTCTTAACCACTACACCACCAGGGCTGAGAAGAGGTAATTAAAATACAGTACTGCTGCTGGAACTTTCCAAATTTCTGAAAGCTTTCCAAGTTTCTCTTATATAATTAATTCTGGGTAAGCCCTTTCAATTTTACTTGGTGTTCCCCTTTTGGTCTGCAGTCATAAGCAATCAGTCTCTAAAGGTCTGTGCTCTCATAAATCTTCGTTCCCTACAGGGCTGCCCTTTCCAGATTTTTCCTATTCTTTTTAAAGATACAGAGCCAAAACAGCTCATCACAGACTTATGAAATGTTTAAAAGGAATCTGAGAAATCATATCTATATCAACCCCTCATTTCACATGAATTTTCCCATGGTCTCTTGGTGGTACAAACTGTTAACACACTTGGCTGCTGAACTAAAGGTTGGAGGTTTGAGTGCACCCAGAGGTGCCTCAGAAGAAAGGCCTGGCAATCTACTTCTGAAAAATTAGCCATTGAAAACCCTATGGAGCACAGTTCTACTCTGACACACATGGGGTCGCCATGAGTGGATCCACTCACAGCATTTGGTTTTTGGTTTACGGTCACAACTTCGGGAGCACAACTATTCTCACTACATGAAGAAAAATCTAGACTGCAGGGTAGTTTGAACATTATTTGCTATGTTTGCGCAGGAACGATAATGCTGATAACTGCAACTACTTTACATGAAATTACTTAGACCTAGAAAAACCTTACAGAGCTGTACTAACTTTACAAGCACACTAATTCTCCCCGTCCTTACAACCTGGCATGTCCCACAAGGAGTTCAAAGTATCGCGTCCCCTTTCTCAGGGCACGAAGCTCGCAGGTGCTCCAGCTGCACCCTAAATGAACCATTGAGTGGGAGGGATGCAGAGGACCGAGAAAACACACGCGGCGGAGCAAGGGCGCAAACGCTCAGATGCCAGCATGGGCTTGGGTCTTGATGACATTATAACAGGAACCAATCACATCACCAACAATCATCAGAATCGGCCTGACAGAAGGGGCAGGGAGCGGGGACCAGTCCCGGAACCTGGCGTCCCACTGAGCCCGGGCTGCACAGGAACTAGAGAGACCCGAGCAGCCCCTGAGCACACCCGGCCGCGCCAGGCTCTCCGAGACCGCCACCCCAACGGCCACCTCCAGCCCGCGAGTCGCAGAAGCCCAGAGCGGCAGCGCGGCCAGCGGCCGCTGGCTCCAGGTTCCTGGCGCTGCGGGAGGAAGTGGGGCGGGCCGGAGGAGGGCGAGGCGCGGTACTTACCCGGCGGTGGCGGCCTTCCGAGAACCAGCAGCCGCCACAGCCGGCGGCAGCGAAGGAGGCGGAGAAGAGACCGCGAAGCTGCTGGGGCTGCCAGGAACCGGCGCGGAGCCCCGCCCCCCGCCTCGACGCCCATTGGCCACCACCAGCACCAGCCGCCCGGGCCACGCCCTCCGAAATTCAGCTTATGGCAGCTGGCGTCGGAGCTGACGGCGGAAGTTTGGGCCTTCCAGTTTCACACAAGCTGGATTGGGAGATTCTAGGGACGCTGCTGTCTCCTACAGCCTCTGGTCCCGACTCAGTGGTGAAAGAGAAACTTTGGGAACTCACCGAGAGCCCAGGTCCTGAGCTAGGAAAGGGCCACGGAAAAGGAGCTTTCTTGATGCTGATTTTCTGTGTAACGTGAACCTCCCACCGTCGTGAAGGAAGAAAGCTGCTTTTTAGTTACAAAATTTACAAACTGACTGAAAGTTGAAAGAGTAGTACTTTGAAAACTATACCCTTTAGCCAGATTCACCGAATGCTAACACTTTGCAACAATTTGCCTTATCTCTTTAAATATAGGTTTGTTTTCTCTGAACCATTTGAAACTTAAAAAACGCACTGCGAATACCCCTAAAAACCTCAACCATGATCACATCCAAGAAATTTAATGTTTCCATCATACCTAATATACTCTCCGTACTTAAATTTCCTTTGTCCCAAAATGTCTCACGTACACACTTTTTTTTTTTCAATTTAGATATACTGAAGAGTCATCCTTGGTGGTGCAGTGGTTAAAGCACTTGGCTATTAACTGAAAGGTCTGGGTTCCAACCTAGCAGCTGCACCGCAGGAGAAAGATGTGGCAGTCTGCTTCTGTAAAGATTTACGGCCTTGGAAACACTATCAGCCAGTTCTACTCTGTCCTATAGGGTTGCTATGAGTCCTAACCCACTCGAGGGCAGTGGGTTTGGTTTTGGGAAGATTCACCCACTGCATTTGCGTTTGGTTTTGTCTCTCTGTATAAGCTCCTTCAATGTACAACACAACTCTGGCTTTTTTTTTCTTCAATCTTCCTGACTTTGACATACTGTATTTGAAAAGTCCAGGCCAATTGTCTTGTAGAATGTACCATGTTCTTGGGTTTATCAAACATGTTTTCTCGTGTTTAAAATTAGGTTAAACTTTTTGGTAAAAAAAAAAAAAAATGCGAGGTGATGTCTTATACTCACTGCTTCACATCGGGAGGCACACAGTGTGGGTTTGCCCTAGTACCAGTGACGCCAAATTTGATCACTTGTCAAGGGGTGTCTGGCAGATATTTCCACTAGAAAGGCACCTCTCTCCCTCTGCAACACATGATTAATCTCTGCAGGGACAGGCTGAAACCAGGTGAATATTTTGCCCCCCACCCCTGCCCCGAGCAATCTTCCACTCAGTAGGTGTAGCATTCACTGATGAACACTTAATACAGTAGTTAAGAAATGGTAATTTCTAATTTATCATTCCTTGTACATTTATTAGCTAGCATTCTTGTCTAAAGAAAAATAACCACCATCTTACCCACCCCCCTTTTCTCTTTATTTTCTTTTCTCCTTTTTCTCCTCTCCCTCACACTTCTCCTTCTCCTCCCTCCTCAGCTCCTCCTGTCTCTTTTCCAAAAGCAGTATGGACTCCTGGATTCTTTTTGTATTCAATTATTATAACCTAATACCATTATTATTTCTTGTGCCACAAATTGCCCATATTTAGCCAGTGAAGTCCCCTCGCCTGGCTCCTGTGTGCTTTTATACCTGTTGCCATTGCTGTGGAATGGATTCCACCTCATGGTGACCTTATGTGTTACAGAGCAGAACTGAGCTCCATAGGGTTTTCTTGGATGTAATATTTACAGAAGCAGATCACCAGGTCTTTATTTCGCAGCACCACTGGGCGGGTTCAAATTGCCAACCTTTAGGTTACCTGGGGAGTGCACAAACCATTTGTGCCACCCAGGGACCTGTGTATCCTTTCACATATCCCATCAATCTTAGAGTACTTCCTTGCTTTCTGACACAACAAGTCCTACTAGCTCTCTTTGTATTTTCTCTCTGCCCTAGGCAAAAAAATTCTAGTTACTTTTAGTAAAAAATACGAGTAAGAAATTAGATTTGAGCAGTTGGTGTGCTCATATCTCCTGGGATTCATTTCTTCTAGGAACTTTCAGTAGACCAAGAATATATATAAGTGACCAGTATACACTTTACCGAAAACTATGTTTAAATCATGAGTTCATCCTGATAACTTCAATTCAAAATCTAATACCACAGAGTTCCTCCTTCCGTATAGGTATCTTCCTTCTCCATCAGTGAAAATCCTGGTTCCCATCAGCATCACTATATGTGTTCATTTATTCTGTACTACAATGTACACAAAATAGGTTTAGACTTGGCAGTACTGCCACCAGCACTTTCTGGGTAAAGTTCAAGGTTTCTTTAAAATTCTTCTTGTCTTTTATCTTTTTTCTTAATCCTTCTAAATAGTGTGTCAGAGTAAGTGTGTTCAGAATTATTGAATTAATTTGTTTTTCAAGAGGTTATGTTATTAATTGGATATACTTGTTAAGTTAGTTATCTTTATGTGCATCAATTTTAGGGTTTACTTTCTCTTCCTTTCTATTAGCATTTTTCATATGTATAAAACATTCACATGGTTCCAAACCAAAGCTTATAAACGTTATAATGGGAGAAGTCTCACTCCCATTCCCATTCCTCCACTTCGTTCCCACTCACCCCATATAAGAAACCACTTTGCTCCCCCCCGCCAGAATTATATGTATTAGTCATTAGCTGCATAACAAATTAACCCAAAACTTCACAGCTTACACAACATGTATTATCTCACCGTGTCTGTGCTTCAGAAATCCAGGAGCAGCTTAGCTGTGTGCCTCACGGCTTCAGGTTTCTCACAAGGCTGCAATTAAGGTGTCAGCTGGGGCTGCAGTCACCTCAGGGTTTGACTGGGGTAGGAGCCACTTCCAAGCTCAACTCACATAGCAACTGGCAGGCCTCAGAAGAGCTTCTTTCAAGCACACTCATGTGGCTGTTGGCAGGCCCCAGGTTGTTGCTGGCTGTTGGCCAGAGATATCAGTTTCTTGCCTCATGGGCTTCTCCATGGGACTACTCACAACATGGCAGCTGGCTTCCCCCAGAGAGAAACAGAGAGTTTCCAAGGTAGAAGCCACAGTCTTTGTATTTTAACCTAGTAGTGACATCCCACTACTTCTGCTGTATTCTATTTGCCAGAAGCAAATCAGTAAGTCCAGCCCACACTCAAGGGGAGGGGATTATACAAGGGCATGAACACCAGGAAGGAGGAGGGGATGGTTAGGGGCCATTTTAGAGGCTGCCCACCACAATATACTTCTTTTTCTTGCTCCTTTCTTACATTATGAAAGGCAGTACACTTTATTGTACCTTGTTTTTTCACTTAACAATGTATACTGTATCCTGGAAATCACTCCCGAGCAGTTCACTGAGAACTTCCTCATTGCTTATTACTTAAGCATAGCTCTGCATTGCATGGATGGACATCAAATTATTCGATGAATTTCTATGGTGTTATAGGCAGAATTCTAAGATGGCTGCCCAAGAGTTCTGGCTCCTAACATACACACACCTTCTCCCAGTTATTCAAACACTAATCTAGGTACTGCTGTGAAAGCATTAAAGTCCAAAATCACTTGACCTTATGATAGGGAGATTTCCCCAGTGGGTCTGACCTAATCACCACTCCTTTAAAAGCATGGAGTTTCCTCTAGCTGGTCTCAGAAGGGGAAGTCAGAGATTCAAATACCAAGAGGGATTTGACATGCCATTGCTGGCTTGAGGGTGGAGGGGGTCATGTGGCAAGGAATGTAGGTGGCCTATAGGAGCTGAGAGTGACCCTTGGCTGACAGTCAACAAGGATACCAGCACATCAGTCCTACAAGAAACCAAATTCTGCTAATAATAAGAATGAGCCTGGAAGCAGATTCATCTCCCTTAGTTCTCCAGACAAGAACTAAGCCTAGCTAACACCTTAATTTCAGCCTTGTGATGCCCTGAGCAGAAAACCTAGCCATGCCACGCCAGACTTCTGACTACAGAGCTGTAAGCTAATAAATGATGTTATTTTAAGCTGCTCAGTTTGTAGTTATTTAAGGCAATAAAAAACTATATATAACTATAAACTACATATGTGGGATATAGGTTATTAGCAATATTTCGCTATGACAAATGCTGCAAATGAATAAACTCATGCATTTATTCTTTTGTATTGGTGGAGGTGTACTTTCAGAGTAAAGTCCAAGATGTGGGATTGCTGGGTCAGTGGGTGAAAGCTTATGTGTAAAACTTGCATCTACTGAGTGCCAACTCTATGCCAGGTGCTACTCCAGGAATCGTTACATTTATTAGTTCTTTCAAGCCAGTGTTATGTCTATTTTATAGATAAGGGAATGTGCCAAAACCAGGGCCATCTCTCACTCCTTCCTCCTGTATCTCCAGCTCAAGCCCCAGGTCAGGCTTACTCAAACCCTTTTCTGCTCTCCACCTGGAACTCTAGTCTCATCTCTCTGTACTTACCTTCTCTTCCTGTCTCCTGAATACCTGGTGCTGTGTGACACCTCTACCCCATCTAGCCAGGCTGTACTTCACAGCCTAGGAGCAACGTCCCCAGTCCTAGCAGCCACACTGGTGGGATCCCTGGGGGCTTTTCTCTTTTTTTTCCCTCTAATTTTTATTTATTCATTTTTTTCTTTTACCCTTTTTCTTTTTTTTCTTTTTGTTTTTCTCCATTTCTCAGTCTCTCATCTATCCACTCCAACAGCAAGCTCCCTTAGCACTCTTTTTTGTTTGTTTGTTTGTTTGTTTATGTGTATGTTTTTGGCTCCTGTTCCTCTTTCCTCTTTCGCATACCCATCTTAGCTCCACACATCACAATCTCCCCCCTCCTTCCTGCCTACCTGCACTGTGTGCTGAACATCACACCCCCAAGCAGCACAGGCACGGCCTACCGGAACTTGCCCTGCAGTGATTCCTGGCCTGCCCTGTCGGCCTTAGTATGTGCTACAAACAACCCATCCCAGCAACTCCCCTTCAGCTGGACCTACCATGCTGTACCTTACCTGAGTGACTGACCCTGCCCATTGGAGAAGGAGGTGAAAAGTATTGTGCCCACAGGTAAGCAAACAACAAAGAATGCACAGCCCGCCTGCTCAGACATAACCAAATAAAACAAAAAAAGCAGGACAAAACAAACAAATCTACAACCAATAAACGAGGAAAATAACTACTGAATGCCCCAAAGACGGCAGAAAATATCAAAATATATACAAAAAAAGACAGGATGGTTTCAGTAGGAGTCCAAAACAAAACACCAAATGACTTTCCAGTAGAAGAAACAGCACTAGAACTACCTGACAGGGAATTCAAATCTCTAATATTCAGAATTATCCCAGAGTTGAAGCAAAAAGCAAACAAAAATGAGGAAAAATAGACAAATTCATGGAAAATAAAAACAAAAAATGGAAGAATTCAAGAAAATAATTCAGGAACAAAATGCTAAAATAAATTCACAACTAGAAATCATACAAAAAAACAATTAGAAATCCAAAAGATAAACAACAAGATTTCAGAAATGGACAGTGTCATAGAAGGGCTGAGGAGCAGGTTTGAAACAATGGAAGACGGGATCAGTGAAATTGAAGACAAATACTTGGCTACAACTCTGTTTGAGGAAAAATCAGAAAAAAGAACAAAGAAAAATGAAGAAACCCTGAGAATTATGTGGGATACAATCAAAAGCAAAAATCTACAAGTGATCAGAGTTCCAGAACAGGGGGAGAAAACAGAAAACACAGAGAGGATTATTGAAGAATTGCTGACAGAAAACTTCCCCAATGTCATGAAAGATGAAAAGCTGACCATCCAAGAAACTCAATGAACCCCATATAGGATAGACCCCAAAAGAAAATCACCAACGCATATCATAATCACACTCGCCAAAACCAAAGACAAACAAAGAATCCTGAGAGCAGCTCGAGAAAAACAAAAAGTCACATACAGAGGAAAAACAATAAGACTAAGCTCAGCTTATTTGGCAGAAACCATGCAGGCAAGAAGGCAATGGGATGACATATATAAAACCTTGAAAGAAAAAAATTGTCAGCCAAGAATAGTATACCCTAGAAAACTCTCTTTCAAATATGATGGTGAAATTAGGTCATTTCCAGATAAACAGAAATTAAGGGACTATGTAAAAACCAAATCAAACTTGCAAGAATTATTAAAGGGAGTCCTTTGATATGAGAACAAACAATATCAGACCCCAGGCTGAATCTAGGACACGGGATCATACCAGACAGATACCAACCCAGGAAACGAACTCTCAAGGACTATCCAAAACCAAAAGAATTACAACAGGGAACCAGAGAGGTTAATCTGTAAATGACAACAGCATCAGAATAATAAAAGAGGGAATAACTGGTGTAGGTACAGAACCTTCTAATGGAGAGGAAGGCAAGGAGATACCAAGTAATAATAGACTGGTTCAAACCAAGGAAGATAAGGGTAAATTTCACGGTAACCACAAAGAAAGTTAACAAATCTACTCATCAAAATAAAGAAGAAAAACATAAAGTCTCAGTAAAAACAAAACCTACAAAAACAAAAGAAATGAAAAAAAATCCACAAACAAAAGGAATTCAGCACAGGAGAGTAAGAGGAACAAAGAAAACATCAGCACCACAAAAAAAAGCACTATAAAATGACAGCAATAAATATACACCTATCAATAATTACACTGAATGTAAACAGCCTAAATGCACCCATAAAGAGATGGAGAGTGACAGAATGGATAAAAAAACAGGATTCATCAATAAAAAAAAACATTCCCAGACTCATGACTATGTGGCACGTGTACACAAAGGTACTGTATTCCCCTCTTTCCTATAGATCCTTTAAACACAAAACTCCACCGTTACCCTAAGTCCCACTGGGCTGTGCTGATACACACATAATATTTAGTAGTACTCAGGAATTTCCAGTCTCTCAAGCGTAAGGATCCTTTATAACATAAACTAAATCTTAAAAAAAAATTGTAGTCCCTATAAAATAGATGGTAGTATTTTCACTATAATGGTGGCAGTGGTGGTAACATGGTAGAATTCTTGCCCTCCAGCTGGGTTCAATTCTTAGCCAATGCATATCATGCACAGCCACCACCCATCTGTCAGTGGAGGCTTGTGTGCTTCTACGATGCTGAACAGGTTTCAGTGGAGCTTCCAGACTAAGATAGGCTAGGAAGAAAGGCCTGGCTATCTACTTCTGAGAATCAGCCAATGAAAACTCTGTGGATCATGATCATCTGATCTGCAACCATGAGACCAGAAGAACTGGACAGTGCCTGGCTACCATTACCATCATGTTTTGATCAAGGACTCAGTAGATGAATCCTGATCAGAAGGGGGAAAAATGCGGGGTAGAATTTAAAATTTCTTATAGAATCCAGACTAACTGGACCCACTGAGGCTGAAGGAACCCATGACTATGTGCCCTGAGAAAATTTTTGAGCCTTGAACCAAAACTATCTCCTGAAGTCATTTCAAACTTAACAGTAGTTTAGCTGAATTAGTAAAGAATGTTTGCCTTGAGCATTGCATTCTTCTGAGGAATTATCTATATCAGATCAAACTGACAATAGTAACTCTAAAACATAGATGAGAAGTTTATGGGGCAGTGAGTCTAAGTCAATGGTGGTAAAACAATATAAGGAGATATAGCAGGAATGGTGACACAATGTGAAGAATGCCACCAACGTCATTGAACTGTACCTGTAGAAATGGTTGAATGTGTATATGATCTGCTGTGTATATTTTAACCAAAAATTAAATAAATATTTTTTAAAAATCACAAGTGTAAAATCAAGTGCACATTTCAAATTGAAATCACAACGTAATTGTCCGATTCGCAAAAGAGGGTACTTTCTGTTTTTACTATTACAGATGCGTCATATAAATAGCAAACACATGCAGATTGTCTTATAACTAATGGTTAGTACTAAAAATGTTAGTACAAGGAGTTTGATTTAGCTCATCATTTCTATGTTTAATTCTCAATCTTTCTAGGGTTATATAATCAAGTACCCAACTAAACAGATTTACCTGCTCCAGCCAGCTGAGAAATTAGATGATGAAAAAAAATCAGGACATTGATAAGACTGTTTATGTTGAAGAGATGAGATGTGAGACTGGGACTCAAGACCTAGGATCTATGCTGTTATATGTCCCTTTTTTATAGAGACCTTTATAGAGACTGAGACAAGGACCTCAAATCTAAGCCGTTCAACAGGAGTTTAGTTTCTCCACTTTCATACTTGAGCATTTCCCTCAGTTGAACCCTTACTCAATTTGTTTGTGTCCTGTTTTAACTATTTATAGTTTGACCTGGGTAGGTGGAGTCCTGCAGCTCCCCAGCTGAGTTCCCCGAATGCCTTTACTGCTTGACTTCATTCTGCATGCCTTTCATACTTTTCTATCAGGCTCTTGGCCATAACTAGACGACTTTTTTGTGCATGTGCTTTAGGTGAAAGTTTACGGTTCAAGTTAATTTCTCATGCAGAAATTTATACACATAATGTTCTGTAACATTAGTTGCAATGTCCACAATGTTACAGCACACTGCCCCTCCACCCTACCCCCCAGGTTCCCTGTGTCCATTTGACCAGTTCCTGTGCCTTCCTGCCTTCTCATCCTGCTTTTGGACTGGAGCTGCCCATTTGGTCTCTTGTATCTGATTGAACTAAGAAGCACATTCCTCACATATATTATTTTTTGTTTTATAGTCCTGTCTAATCTTTGGGCTTCGGGAGTGATTTCAGTTCTGGCTTAACAGTGCGTCCGGGGGCATAGTTTCAGGGGTTCCTCCAGTCTCTGTCAGACCATGAAGTCTGGTCTTTCTACGTGAATCTGACTTCTGTTCTACCTTTTTCTCCTGCTTCCTCCAGGACTCTCTGTTGTGTTCCCTGTCGAGGCGGTCATTGGTGGTAGCTGAGCACCATCTAGTTCTTCTGGTCTCCGGCTGGTGGAATCTCTGGTTCATATGGTCTTTTAGTCCTTTGGGCTAATATATTCCTTGTGTCTTTGGTTTCCTTCATTTTCCTTTGCTCCAAGTGGGATAGGACCAATTGATGTATCTTAGATGGCCACTCAAACCTTTTAAGACCCCAGGCCCCACTCACCAAGTGGGATGTAGAATATTTTCATAATAAACTTTAGTATGACAATTGACCTGGATGTCCCCTAAAACTATGGTGCCCAGGCCCCAGCCGCAGCGACTCTGTTCCTCTAAGTGTTTGGAAGTGTCCAGGAAATTTCTTAGCTTTTCTTTGGTCCAGTTGTGTTGACTTCCCTTGTATTGTGTGTTGTCCTTCCCTTCACCAAAGTTGATCCTTGTCTACTATCTAGTTAGCAAATTCCCATCCTCCTCCCTCCCCACCCTTGTAAGCATCAAAGAATGTTTTCTTCTGTGTTTAAACTTTTACTTGAGTTCTTATAATAGCGGTCTCATACAATATTTGTCCTTTTGTGACGGACTAATTTCTCTCAGCATAACGCCCTCCAGCTTCATCCATGTTGTGAGATGTTTCCAGATTCATTGTTGTTCTTTAACGTTGCATAATATTCCATTCTGTATATACCATAATTTTTTTATCCATTTGTCTGCTGACGGGCATTTAGGTTGTTTCCATCTTTTTGCTATTGTGAATAGTGCTGCAATGAACATGGGTGTGCATATGTCTATTTGTGTGAGGGCTCTTATTTTTCTCGGATATATTCCTAGAGTGGTATTGCTGGATCATATGGAATTTCTATTTCTAGCTTTTTAAAGAAGCACCAAGTCGATTTCCAAAGTGGTTGTACCATTTTACATTCCCACCAGCAGTGCATAAGTGTTCCAATCTCTCCACAACCTCTCCAACATTAGTTATTTGTGTTTTTTGGACTAGTGCCAGCCTTGTTGGGGTGAGATGCTATCTCATTGTAGTTTTTATTTGCATTTCTGTAATGGTTGATGATCATGAGCATTTCCTCATGTATCTGTTAGCCGCCTGAATGTCTTCTTTGCTGAAGTGTCTCTTCATATTCTTTGCCCATTTTTTAATTGTATTATTTGTCTTTTTGTTGTTGAGGTTTTGCAGTATCTTGTAGATCTTAGAGATTAGACCCTTATTGGATGTGTCATAGCCAAAATTTTTTTCCCAGTCTGTAGGTTCTCTTTTTACTCTTGGTGAAGATTTTCGATGAGCATAAGTGTTTGATTTTTAGTTTCTCTTCTGGTGTTTGTGCATTGTTAGTTACGGTTTGTATACTATTTATGCCATGTATTGGGGTTCCTAGCATTGTCCCTATTTTTTCCTCCATGATCTTTATTGTTTTAGATTTTGTGTTTAGGTCTTTGGTCCATTTTGAGTTAGTTTTTGTGTATGATGTGAGGTATGGGTCCTGTTTCATTTTTTTACAGATGGATATCCAGTTACGCTAGCACCATTTGTTTTAAAGAGATTGTCTTTTCCCCATTTAATGGACTTTGGGCCTTTGTCAAATATCAGCTGCTCATGGGTGCATTGATTTACATCTGGATTCTTAATTCTATTCCATTGGTCTATTGTTGTACCAGTACCAGGATGTTTTGAGTACTGTGGCTGTATAATAGGTTCTAAAATCAGGTAGTGTGAGGTCTCCCACTTTGTTCTTCTTCTTGAGTAATGCTCTAGCTATCTAAGGCCTCTTCTCTTTCCATATGAAGTTGGTGATATGTTTCTCCATCTCATTAAAAAATGCTGTTGGAATTTGGATCAAGACTGCATTGTATCTGTAGATCGCTTTGGGTAGAATGGACATTTTCACAATGTTGAGTCTTCCTATCCATGAGCATGGTATGTTTTTCCATTTACATAGGTCTCTTTTGGTTTCTTGCAGTAGTGTTCTGTAGTTTTCATTGTATAGGTGTTTTATGTCTCTGGTTAGATTTATTCCTAAGTACTTTACCTTTGAGGGGCTATTGTAATTTTAGGTATCAATTTGGTGATTTCCTTTTCGAAGTTCTTTTTGTTGGTTTAGAAGAATCCAACTAATTTTTGTATGTTTATCTTGTATCCAGATACTTTGATGAAATCTTCTATTAGTTCCAGTAGTTTTCGTGTGGATTCTTTGGAGTTTTCTGAGTATAAGATCATATCATCTGCAAACAGGGATACTTTTACTTCTTCCTTACCAATTTGAATGCCCTTTATTTCTTTTTTTACCTTATTGCTCTGGCTAGGTCCTCCAGCACAATATTGAATAAAAGTGATGATAAAGGGCATCCTTTTCTGGTTCCCACTCTCGAGGGGAATGCTTTCAGTCTCTCTCTGTTTAGAATGATGTTGGCTGTTAGCTTTGTATAAATGCCCTTTATTATGTTGAGAAATTTCCTTTTTATTCCTATTTTGCTGAGAGTTTTTATCAGGAATGGGTGCTGGGACTTTGCCAACTGCCTTTTCTGCATCAATTGATAGATCATGTTGTTCTTACCTTTTGTTTTATTTATGTGATGGATTATATTGATTGATTTTCTAATGTTAAACCATCCCTGCATAGCTGGTATGAATCCCATTTGGTCATGATGAATTATTTTTTTGATATGTTGTTGAATTCTATTGGCTAGAATTTTGTTGAGGATTTTTGCGTCTATGTTTATGAGGGATATTGGTCTGTGATTTTCTTTTTTTTGTAGTGTTTTTACCTGGTTTTGGTATCAGGGTTATGCTGGCTTCATAGAATGAATTTGGGAGTATTCTTTCCTTTCCTATGCTCTGAAATACCTTTAGTAGTACTGGCGTTAACCCTTCTCTGAAGGTTTGGTAGAATTCTCCAGTGAAGCCATCTAGGCCAGGGCTGTTTTTGTTGGGAGTTATTTTATTACCTCTTCAATCTCTTCTTTTGTTATGGGTTTATTTAATTTCTCTACCTCAGCGTGTGTTATTTTAGGTAGGTAGTGTGTTTCTAGAAATTTGTCCATTTCCTCTAGGTTTCCAAATTTGTTGGAGTACAATTTTTTGCAGTATTCTGTTAAGATCCTTTTTCAGTTGGGTCTGTTGTGATATCACCCATCTTGTTTCTTATTTGAGTTATTTGCTTCCTCTCCTGTTTTTCTTCTGTCAGTTTGGCCAATGGTTTGTCGATTTTGTTGGTATTTTCAAAGAACCAACTTTTGATCTTGTTGACTCAATTGTTTTTCTATTTCATTTATTTCTGCTCTAATCTTTATTATTTTCTTTCTTCTAGTGCCTAAGGGCTCCTTCTGCTGCTCTTATTCTATTTTTTAGAGTTGTAGGGTTAATGTTTTGATTTTGGCCCTTTCTTGTTGGATGTGTGCATTTATTGCGATAAATTGACCTCTAAGCACTGCTTTTGCTGTGTTCCAAAGGTTCTGGTAAGATGTGTTTTAACTCTCATTAGATTCTATGAATTTGTTTATTCTGTCCTTGATTTCTTCTATAACCCAGTAGTTTTAAAGCCAGGTGTTGTTCAGTTTCCATGTATTTGATTTTTTTTTCCTTGCCATTTCTGTTATTGCTTTCTACTTTTATGGCATTATGGTCAGAAAAGATGCTTTGTAATATTTTGATCCTTTGGATTCCATTAAGGCTGCTTTGTAGCCTAAAATGTGGTCTACTCTCTAGAATGTTCCATGTGCATTGGAAACGAATGTATACTTGGCTGATGTTGGGTGGAGTGTTCTGTATATGTCTATGAGGTCAAGTTGATTGATTGTGGCATTTAGATCTTCCATATCTTTATTGAGTTTCTTTCTAGATGTTCTCTCTTTCACCGAAAGTGGTGTGTTGAAGTCTCCTACTATTATTGTGGAGCTGTCCATTTCTCTTTTCAATGCCGTTAAAGAGTTTGTTTTATGTATTTTGGAGCCCTGTCATTGGGTGCGTATATATTTATTATGGTTATATCCTCCTGGTGTGGTGACCCTTTAATCATTATACAGTGTTCTTCCTTATCCTTTGTGGTGGATTTTGTTTTAAAGTCTATTTTGTCAGAGATTGATATTGCCCCTCTTGTTCTTTTTTGGTCATTGTTTGCTTGATATAAATTTTTTCCATCCTTTGAGTTTTGGATTGTTTGTGTCTTTGAGTCTAAGGTGTGTCTCTTGTAGGCAGCTGATAGACAGATTGTGTTTTTTTTTTAATCCATTCTGCCACTGTTTGTCTCTTTATTGGTGCATTTAGTCCATTTACATTCAGTGTAATTACTGATAGGTATGAGTTTACTGCTGTCATTTTGATGTATTTTTTTGAGGTGTTGACAGTTTCTTTGTTCCTCTTAATTTTCTTTGCTGAGTCATTTTTCTTTATGTATTTTCTTTTCATCTTTTTCATTATTTTCATGATTTCATTATTTCATGATTTTTTGTTTGCTGAGTCTTTATGTTTTTCTTATTTTTTATTATGATGAGTAGGTTTATCTTCCTTTGTGGTTACCTTAAAATTTACCCTTATTTTTCTAAGTTTAAGCTGATCTTTTATTTCTTGATATTGCCTTAACTTAGCGTCCTCTCCATTTGGAAGTTCTATGACTACACTGCTTATTCCCTCTTTTTTGTTTTGATGTTGTCATCATTTACATAGTGACGTCTCTGGTTCCCTATTTTCAGTCTTTTAGCTTTGACTTGTTTTTGCAACTTCCCTGTCTGGGTCAATAACTGGTTGATCTGTCCTGTGTTCTAGTCTTGGATTGTTGTCTGATATTGTTGGTTCTCTAATTGGAGAACTCCTTTTAATATTTCTTGTAATTTTGGTTTGGTTCTTACAAATTTCCTTAACTTCTGTTTATCTGGAAATGACCTAATTTTGCCATCATATTTGAGAGACAGTTTTGCTGGATATATAATTCTTGGATGGCATTTTTTTTCTTTCAAGGCTTTATATATGTGATCCCCTTTTATTCTTGCCTGCATGGTTTCTGCTGAGTAGTCAGAGCTTAGTCTTATTAGTTCTCCTTTGTAGGTGACTTTTCATTTATCGCTAGCTGCTTTCAAGATTCTATCTTGTCTTTCGTTTTGGCAAGTTTAATTATGATATTTCTTGGTGACTTTCTTTTGGGATCTACCCTGTACGGGGTTCGTTGAGCTTCTTGGATAAATATCTTTTCATCTTTCATGATATCAGAGAAGTTTTCTGCCAGCAAATCTTCAACAATTCTCTCTGTGTTTTCTGTTATCCCCCCCATTCTGGTATTCCAATCACTCATATGTTTTTCCTCTTGATAGTGTCCCACATAATTCTTAGGCTTTCTTAACTAAAAAATTTTTTTTCTGATCTTTTGGTAGATAAACTGACATCAAGGGATTTATCTTCAATCTCACTAATTCTGACTTCCATTGCCTCAATTCTGCTTCTATGACCTTCTACTGAATTGTCTAATTCTGAAATTTTCTGAGTTTTTGGATTTCTAGTGCTGACTCTGTGTGGATTCTATCAGCCTGTTAGTTTTTTTGTTTTCTTCTTGTATTGTTTTCCTGAATTCCTCTACTGCTTTGTCTGTGTGTTCCTTGGCTTGGTCTGAGTTTTGCATGATCTTCTTCCTGATCTCTTGGAGAGCTGTATATATTAGTCTTTTGATTCCTGTCTCAGGTAGTTCCATTACCTTATCTTCCTCTGAAAGGTTTCCTGGTTCATTTTGGTTGCTTGCTGTATCCATCTTGACCTGCTTCTTTATGTGATTTGATGTAGACTTTTATCTCTGAGGCATCAATAAGCTGTTATATTTATTTATTGTATGTTTGTTTTCTGTGTCCTAACTTTTTGTTTGTTTTGTTTTGATATGCCCAAGTAAGCTGAGTGTGTGAGCTACTTTGGTTATTGGAATCTCTGAAGCTCTCACGTCCTGTCTCCAGGTGGTCAGAGCTGCTACTAGGTGTGTGAGCCCAGGAGTCTGTTCACTTTTCTTGTGCAGGTGCAGCACAGGTGTCCAGGTCATCAGTCACCAAGTGTAGTGCAGACTCTCACCTGCAGTCCTAGACAGGCAGGGCTTCGTAGGGGTGTTCGGAGCAGGCACAGGTATCTGGCTGCAATAGGGGGCTATGTGTGTAGCAAGGCAGGCAGCTGACATTTTCCCCCAGGTGCTTGGGTGAAGGGCGTGTCCCTGTCCCCTAGAGCACATAGTGGCAGGGGTATTGTAGCTGGTCCTTGGGCACCTGGTGCTGTTGGCTGGAGGGACTGGGAGGAACTATTTATTCTCAGACCCCTGTTGTGGGTGGCTAGATGGAGTGGGTGGTGCCGCCAGTCCTCAGGGCCCTGGTGTGGGTGAGTGAGGCCCCTGCTTACTGGGCAGGGCGGCGTCAACCATCACTAATCTGAAGCTCCCCCTTGGTTGCTGCATTTGAAAATGGGCTTCAGGTTTATGCCCCTCTGTCTTATGCTAATGAGGGCATGCAGTGTTGAATCGGCCCACACAGGTCTAAGCAGGAGTAAAGGATGCTGCATGTCTGCGGACCCCTTTATGACAGTGGCTGGACAAAGGGGCAGGATCTCCCAACCCACCTTGAGTTCCCAGCTTAGGAGGCGTGGCACATTTTAAAACCACAAGACTGGTGTGGGTGCAGATAGCCCTGAGTTCCTGGGTTAGGGGTTGTGACAGTTGTTAAATACTGCCAGGCTGGTGTCAGAGCCGAGCAGCATGGGCGGTGGGTGATGGGAAGGAAGCACTTCTCCACTGTGAAACTCTGGAGGGAGGGGCTGTTTTGCCCCAACATGGTAGGTTAGACGCTTGTACTTAACTCTCTCAGGTCCAGTGTCACTTCCACCCAGCTCCACAGGCGTGTGTAGTCTCACCACCACCCAGCCTCACCCAATGTGGTGAGACACATCCTGAACACTACTGCTCATTTCAGCCCACGCACCGGCCAACCCAGCCAGCAGGGTGCCGGCGACCTTATGACAGGCACTTCTCTGCTGCTTTTGAATTATGTCGCCTTCCCCCTGCTGCTCAGTCTGACTCTTCAGCTTTGTCCTTGATGATCAGGGCTCCTAGATTGTCACATATAATTGATTCACTTGTTTTTTCGGGTCTTTGCTGTAAGAGGGACGACAGAAAGCATCTGACTATTCTGCCATCTTGGCCCCGCCTACTAGATGACATTTTCATGACAGGTTTAATAGTGTAAGTCTGTTGTCCTTGGCTATAAAATAATGGTTTATCTTTTAGATCCAACCAACCAACCCAACCCATTGTCATCGAGTCAATTCCAACTCATAGTGATCCTACAGGACAGAGTAGGACTGCTCCATAGAGTGTCCAAGGAGTGGCTGGTGGATTTGACCTGCCGCCCTTTTGTTTAGCAGTCGTAGCTCACCGTAGCTCTTAATCACTGTACCACGAAGGCACCCTTTAAGATCCAGTGTATACATATGATAGTTCATTTGTTCATTCATTTATTCATTCACTCATTCATTCAAGTACTTACTGAGCATCAACTTGGAATACTACAATTCATGATACAGTTGATACAAACAATACAGTTTTCTATCATTTATTACATTAATACCAAATAGCATGTATTCAGCTTTCTTCGGTGACATTTTCATATAAATAACTGAACATTTTGCCTTTTATCCAGATGGGCTTGTCATCATCTTGCTAAATTGCCCTGCTGAAATTATAGAGATTCGTGCTAAAGTTCATCAAGTCTCAGATGATTATAATTGACATTTATTGAGCATGTTTTAATACCATGCAGAGCACTGAGTACTGGGACTACAAACACATCTGCCTTTAGAGACTTTTGGTGACAGCTGTGGATGCACCATTATCAGACCCGCCTCTACCTTCACTTCCCATCTAACAAGCTGAACTTTCACGGTTCATCATTATAACCATTCATTTATAAATACCCTCAACTCATTTTCTCCAACTCCTTCTGCTATACTCACTTGGGCTAAATCCAGGTACCTTTTAGGGGGACTGTATCTGTACACCTAAAAACATGCACTCATTCACACACACACACACACACACACACACACACACACATACACACACAGAGGGATTTCATTTTAAATTCATGATCACCAGTCTCAAATGGTTTGTGCCTAACACTTCCTACAAGTTCTACTATACTTCCTTGATATGTTACTTTCCTATTCTCTGAGATAACTATTTGATTTCTTCTCTTACCATAAAAATTTGCTATCCCCTTATTCTCAGCTGGTGACACAGTTCACGTTGTCTTGAGATAATAGAAGGAGATGAGCATGAAGTTCCTCATCTCAGCACTATTAAATCTATAAACCTACCTGCTTCTGTCCCCATTATCTCTGCCTTCTGTTGTTTTTCAGTGGGAGAGGTGTCCCTGCTCCTGCACAGGCCATTACACTTGCGCTCTAGATCTCCTGTCACTTCTTCAAGGGCTTCATTTCTGCAGTTGTCTCCTTTTTCTCTTCTAATCTCCCTCCCTACTTTCTCACTCATTCTTATCAGCATACAAGTATGCTTTAATATATTCTACTTTAAAAATGAAAAGCAAACTCCTCTGCTGACTCCAAACTCCCCTGAAGCTACTATCTCATCTCTGCTCCCCTTCACAACAAAATTTCTCCAAAGAATTGCTACACTTGGCTGTCTTCACTTTCTCTTTCCGTTCTCTCATCAACCCGCTCCAATCTGGCTTCCTTCTCCACAACACCACAGAAATTTCTCCTTTAAAGGTCAGCTACCACCTTTGATTGGCCAAACCAATGACTACTCCTCTGTCCTCTGCTTATTGAACTTTCCGTGGCATTTGGCCCAGTAGACCACTAATGTTCAATTAAATGCGAGTCACTGCCATTTAAACACAGGGGACTGAACTCAGGAGTTTACCAGTACCCTCTCCTAAAGCCTTCCTGTAATGACAGTAAACGAATTTAGAAAACCATCACCAGTAACAAAAACAACAAAACAAAAGCATTAATCCAAAAGAAAAAGAGAATGGTAAAGGAGAGCAACAAAATTCTGGAAGCTGGAGAACAAATGAAAACCTTATATTCAACTCATGGCAACGCCATGTTTACAGAGTAGAATTGCTCCATAGCCCTCTCTTCCAAGGTTCCTGTGGGTGGAGTCGAACCATCAGCCTGTCACCAAATAGTCAAGCACTTAACCACCTGCACCACCCAGGGACTCAAACAGAAACTTTAATTGACTAAGCAGAATGGAGAAAGCTGACAATGGTGGAAGCTAAAAAGAAAATTTTCATTCAAAGAACTGGGAATCATAGTCACTTTAAACTTCTCAATAGCTATACTGGAAGCTAGAAGACAATGGAGCAATGCCTTAAATTTGAGGGAAAATCATTGCCAAGTTGTAATACCAAGCTAGCAATGAGAGAATAAAAAAGTTACAAACATGCAAAATCTTAAGGAATTGACCTTTCATGCATGTACTGTAGGAAAGTTAGTGGAGGACATACTTCTCCAAAACTAAGGAATAAACTAAGAAAAGGAAAACCTGGGGGTCCACAACATAGGATATCCAACACCGGATGGTGGGGAAAGGAATTCCCAGGGTAATGGTGAAAAGAAATCTCAGGACAACAGCTGTGTAATAGCCCAAAAACTAATAAGCCTAGATCGGAGGAAGAGTACAAAAAGGTTCTGGAAATATATTGCCAAGAAAGGAAAAAAAAAGATGGAACTGATAGATTACCTGATGTTTGTGAAAGTATTGATAAAAGGCTTTACACTTCTAGTGGAGAGTTTTGGGATGTGTTAAAAATAGGTATCCAACCACAAGAAAAGGAAACTACAGAGCAATATCCCCTATGAACACAGATGCAAAGTTCCTTAGCAAAATACTAGCAGACTGAATTCAGCCGCATATTAAAAAGATTGTACACCATGACCAAATAGGACTCAGTCCAGGAACACAAAAGTGGTTCAATGTGAGAAAATCAATCAATGTAATATGCCACATCAATAGAATGAAGGATAAAAAAACCACATGATCATCTTAATTGATGCACAAAAGACATTTGACAAAGCCAATACACTTATATGATAAAAACACTCAGCAAACTGGGAATAAAAGGAAAATTTCTCAATATGATAATGGGCATTTATTAAAAACCCACAGCTAACATCATACCCAATGGTGAAAGAATAAAAGCTTTTCCAAAATCAAGAAGCAAACAAGGATGCCCACTTTTGCCACTTCTATTCAACATAGTACTGAAAGTTCTAGCCAGAGCAATTAGGCAAGAAAAAGAAATAAAAGGCATCCAGATTGGAAAGGAAGAAGTAAAACTATCTCTATTCACAGATGACATAATCTTATATCTAGAAAAATTAGTACCCAGAAAATGAGGATAGTTATTAACTACAGGGAAAACTAGAAGTTATTTAAGAAAGAAAACAATATCATAGTATATTAGATGGCTCAGCTATGAATAACATTTACAGACTCAGAGGAATGAAAACACTATGTATCAATTTAACTAAAAATTATAATGTAATTATACTTAGAGGCTAGTAAAGGACTCTGTGTTTGTGTGAGTATATATGTATAAGTGTGTGCGAGGTAAGTGTGGGAAGGCGTAAAAGAGCATGTCTTTGTCGTCAGTAGAAGGAAGTCTACAGATATAAAAAAAAAAATCAAGAAATGGAAAAAATAGCAGATAAAACAGCTATTTCAGAATTATGAAGGGAAATACCAGAAGAAACAGCTAAAGGAGTTGAAAGTGATTGCCTCTGGGAATCAAGATCAGTAACGGGAAGGGTGAAGAACCCTGTAGAAAAATTTGATTTTTAAAGCTATGAATGTGTGTAATTTGATTTAAAAAATTAACATTAAAAAAAGTTAATGAAAGAAATATATTCCTAGTTTTCCTTCTGTCCTTATTGGCCAGCTCTTCTTGTTCTCCTTCACTGGCTCCTTCCTCAATAGTTGTTGTTATGTGCTGTCCAGTTGATTCCGACTCATGGCGACCCCACATGACAGAGTAGAACTGCCCTATAGGGTTTTCTTGGCTGTAATATTTATGGAAGCAGATTGCCAGATCTTTTCTCCTGAGGAGCTGCTGGGTAGGTTCAAACATCAACTGTCCGTGAAGCCTGTTCCTTTCTAGTCTCCTTCTCTTAGTAAATGTCACTGTGATGGTTAAGACTGTATGTCAACTTGGCTGGGCCATGATTCTCACTCCGTGTTTATATATGATGACCCCCATGATGGGATCTGCTGTGAGTAGCCAGTCAGTTGAAAGGGAGTTTCCTTGGGCATGTGGCCTGCATCTGAATATAAGCAGACGTTCTGGCTGTTGCCTGCTCTGGATCCTGCAGCCACCTCCTGTTCATCTGACCTCTAGTTCTTGGGACTTGAGCTAGCAGCTTACCTGCTGTTCTTGGAATTCGTCAAGTTTCACAGCCTGTGAGCAAGAGCTCTGCTCTCCAAACTGCCGATCTTGGGTTTGCCAGCCCCTGTGGCTACATGAGTCAGGAGAAGCCTCTGTCCTGATCCATGGACTTGGGACGTTCCAGCCTCTACAATAGAGTGAGCCATTTGCTTGATATAAATTTCTCTCTATATGTGTTTACATGCTTTACTGGTTTTGCTTCTCTAGAGAACCCAGCCCAAGACAGTCACCATCATCTACTCTAGCTCAAACCCATAACCTCGGAGTCATCTTTGATTTTTCCATTCTTTTTTTTTTTTTTTTTTGTGCTTTAGGTGAAAGTTTACAGAGCAAATTAGTTTCTCATTAAACAGTTATTTCACAAACTGTTTTGTTTTGGGACATTGGTTGCCAACCCCACGATGTGCCAACACTTTCCCCTTCTTTGCCCCAGTTTCCCTGTCCGTTTCTGCCTTTTTGTCTTTGCTTTTGGGTTGGTGTGCCCATTAGTCTCTGTCTTAGTTATCTAGTGCTGCTATAACAGAAATACCACAAGTGGATGGCTTTAACAAAGAGAAATTTATTTCTTCACAGTAAGGTAGGCTGAAAGTCCAAATTCAGGGCGTCAGCTCCAGGGGAAGGTTTTTTCTCTCTGTTGGCCTTCTCATCAGTGTTCCCCCAGACTAGGAGCTTCTTGGCGCAGGGACCCTGGTCCAAAGGACGTGCTCTGCTCCTGGCACTGCTGTCTTGATGGTATGAGGTCCCCGACTCTCTGCTTGCTTTCCTTTCCTTTTATCTCTTGAGAGATAAAAGGTGGTGCGGGCCACACCCCAGGGAAACTCCCTTTACATTTGATCAGGGATGTGACCTGGGTAAAGGTGGTGTTACAAGCCCACCCTAATCCTCTTTAACATAAAATCACAATCACAAAATGGAGGACAACCACACAATTCTGGGAATCTTGGTCCAGCCAAATTGATACACACATTTTTTGGGGGGACATAATTCAAACCATGACATTCTCCTATGCATGAATTGAACTATGAAGCATGTTCCTTACGTGTGCTTGTTGGCCCTACAGACCTGTATAATCTTTAGCTGAAGGGCAAACCTCAGGAATGACTTCACTACTGAGTTAAAAGGGTGTCCAGGGGCCATACTCTCAGGGCTTCTCCAGTCTCTGTCAGACTAGCAAGCCTGGTCTTGTGTGTGTGTGTGTGTGTGTGTGTGTGTGTGTGTGTGTGAATTTGAATTTTGTTCTACATTTTTCCTCCCAGTTTGTCTGGCTCCCTCTAGTTTTTTTCCATTCTTTAAGCCCTGTTGTCTCCTTCTTTAAAATACATCTCAAATCTGGTCACTTCTCTCATTAACACTGCCATCAATCTAATCCAAGATACCAGAACCTATTGTCTAGACTCCCCCTATTTCCATTCTTGCTAACTGTATAATTTTCCTAGGGCTGCTGTAACAAAGTACCACAAATTGGTTGGGATAAAATAACAGAAATTTATTGTCTCACAAGTCTGGAGGCTACAAGTCCAAAATCAAGGTATCAGCAGGGCCATGCTCTCTCTGAAGGTTCTATGGGAAGATCCTTCCTTGTCTCTTCCAGCTTCTGGTGGTTCTTGACATTCCTTGGCTTGTTTATGCATCACTCCAATCTCTGCCTTTGTCGTCACATGGCCATCTTCCCTCTGTGTGCCTCTCTGTCTCTTCTCCTCTTTTTATAAATACATGAGTCCAACTGGATTAGGACCCACCCTACTCCAGTATGACCTCACGTTAACTAATTACATCTGCGAAGACCCTATTTCCAAACTACTGTCTAAGTTATCTAGTGCAGCTATAACAGAAATACCACAAGTGGGTGGCTTTAACAAACGGAAATGTATTTCCTCACTGTTTCGGAGGCTAAAAGTCTGAATTCAGGGCACTGACTCTAGGGAAAGACTTTCTCTCTCTGTTGGCTCTAGAGGAAGATGCTTGTCTCTTCTGAGCTTCTGCTCCTGGGAAATCTTGGCATCTCTCTTCCCCCATCTCTGCCTCTCTCTCTTGCTTGTTTGATCTCTTTTATATTTCAAAAGAGATTGACTCAAGACACACCCTATACTAATCCTGTCTCATTAACATAACAAAGACAGCCTATTCCCAAATGGGATTATAACCACAGGCATAGGGGTTAGGGTTTAAAACACATATTTTTGGGGGACACAATTTAATCCATAACAGTCACTTTCACAAATACTAGGGATTAGGACTTCAACATATCTTTTTGGAGTCACAATTCAGTCCACAATACCAACCTTACCTTGTGCCACTCTACCTTACTTATCCTCAAGCCAGTGGCATTAGCTAGGAAGAGAGCAGCAGAAAGCAATGCTTCCCACGAGTATATTCTCTTTCAGACCTTCAACCCTTGTAGAAGGTGCACCAAGACTAGGGCTTCTTTTTACGAATTCTTCCGCAATGGGAATCTGTGACCAAACATACTCAAGTCCCAGCCACACTGGCCACCTCCTACCAACAATGTCAACTGCTTTCCCATTCAGGGTCTTCACATTTACTAATTCCTCCCTTTGCTCAGAATTTTCTTCCCTCTTTCTTCTCACAGCTGCTTCTCTTCATCTTCCAGCTCTCAGATCAAATGTCACTTCATCAGAAGTGCCTTTGATGACCACCGTTTTTTGAAGTAGCATCCCTTCTAGTTATTCTCCACCACCTCACATGTTCATTTCCTGAATAGTTCTTATTAAAACCTGGAATTATTTCGCATATTTGTTTGTCTGTCTCCCTGTATATTAGTCAGGATTGGGTATCTACTGTAAGAGACAACTCCAAAATCTCAATGACTTAACAGGCTCAAGTTTATTGCTCCCTCTCACCCATACCAATCAAGATAGTTGCTAGTTGCCATCGAGTTGATTCCGACTCATGGTGACCTCATGTGTATCAGAGTAGAACTGCTCCACAGCATTTTTAAGGCTGTGAACTTTCAGAAGGAGATCACCAGGCCTATCTTCTGCGGTGCCTCTGAGTGGATCTGGATCACCAACCTTTTGGCTAGTAGTTGAGTGCTTAGCTGTTTGCATCATCCAAGTGGGGCTATATCATTTAGACACCCAGGTCCCTTCCTTCTTGCAATACAGCAATCTTCATACATGGTCTCCAAAGTCTCTGTAGAAAGGAATAGATAGAGCATGGAGGAGGCACACTTGCTCTTTATTGCCTCTGCTCACAATCCACTGGCAAGAACTAGTCACAAGGCCTCATCTAAATTCAAGGATGCTGAGAAATGTGATTTCACTGTATGTCCAAGGAGAGAAAATAGACTTTTTCTCTCTGTCCCACCACGTGGTGGAATATAGGGAAGGCATGTTCCAGGTTCCACGAGGGAGGCATACAATCATAACTGGTCTCCCACGTTCTCTCTTGCTTCTTCATCCATCCTCTACAGAGCAGTCAGAGTGATCTGGATAACGTCTTCTTGCTGCTTAAAAGCCTCCGATAATTTTCCATCGTACTTAGCACAAAATCCCAAATCCTGAACATAGACTAGGAGGCCTACGTGGTCTGGCCTCTCTTCTCTTTCCCCCTCTTCACATTCTGAACTCCAGCTATGGCTTTCTTTTAGTTCCTCAGATGTGCCAAGTTCTTCTTCACCTCAGAGGTCTTACACAAGTTGTTCCCTCTGCTGGAAATACTGCCTGTCTTGTTCCCTCTTTCCTCAAGCTGACATTTACTTCTCCTTTTTGTCTCAGGTAAAATGTTGCTTTCTCCAAGAAGGTCCATGTGGTAGGCAGAATAATGCCCTTCCCCATTCCCAAAACAGCTACATCCTAATCCCTAAGATCTGTGAATGTGTTCGGTTATATGGCAAAATGAAATTAAGATTGAAGATGGAATTAAGGTTATTAATCAACAGAATTAAAAATGTAGAGATTTTCTTGAATTAGCTGAGTGGGCCCTGTAAACACCCACTGCATCGAGTTGATTCTGATTCATAGTGACCCATATGACAAAGTAGAACTGCCCCATAGGATTTCCAAGGCTGTAAATCTTTATGGAAGCAGACTGCCACATCTTCTTCCACAGAGTGGCTGGTGGGTTTGAACCACTGACCTTTTCAGTTAGCAGCCAAGCAACTAAATCACTGTGCCACCAGGGCTCCTTTGAGTGGGCACATGCATCCTTAAATGTGGAAGAAGGAGACAGGAGAGTCAGGGAAAAGATCACTATAGAGTCAGGTTGGAGTGATTTGATGTGAGAAAGACTCAACCAGCCATTGCTGGCTTTGAAAATGGAAGGGGGCCATGGCCCAAGGAATGTGGGCAGCCTCAAACCAATTGCCTTAGAGTCAGTCCCAACTCATGATGACCCTATGTGTGTCAGAGTAGAGCTGTGCTCCATAGAGTTTTCAATGGCTGTGAACTTTTGGAAGTAGATCACAAGGTCTTTCTTCTGAGGTGCCACTGAGTGGATTCAAACTTCCAACCTTTTGATTACTAGCCAAGCACTTGACCATCTGCACCACGCAGGGACTCCTGGGCAGCTTTCTGAAGCTGTATAAGACAAGGAAAGAGATTCTCCCCTAAAGTCTTTAGAAAGCCCTGCTTATATCTTGCTTTTAGCCCAGTAAGGCCAGCAAGATCCGTATCAGACTTCTGACCTCCAGAACTGTAAGATAATACATTTGTGTTGTTTTAAGCCACAGTTTGAGATAATTTGTTATAGCAGCAAGAAGAAACTAGTACACCTTCCCTGACTCACTGACTCCCTCATCACACCACCATGTGAATTGCACCCACACCTTATTTTCTCTCACAACAAGCCCTCTGTTCTTCTTCCTTTGCTGGTGTGGATCGCAAGCAGGTTCATGCCTGGGCCTCCCGGGACATGCTTCTGCGAACCTGACCTTCACTTTACCCTGTCTCACTGTAAACATTCAGGAATGTGGCGCCCCCCACTCCAGTTACTGCAGCTGGTTAGTGGACATGCAGAAGAGTCAGGTAGGAGGGGGAACTGACAAAACATTAACCCCTCCGTGAAAATGGCCAAGAGAGCGTCTCATGCATGACTGAATACTCTCTCTCCATAGCAAGAGGCTCTGGCATGCTAGCAGTGAGAACTTAAAAAAAATGACATCCTCTTTGTAATTCTCAGTTCCCTTAATAGTACAATTAATTATACTATCTTCAGAGGATTTTGTAAGAATTAAAGGAAATAAATGAAATAATTGACAGTGCCCAGCATATAATAAACATTACTATTGCCATTGCTGGAGCCCTGGTGGCACAGTGGTTAAGAGTTTGGCTGCTAACCAAAAGGTCAGCAGTTTGAATCCACCAGCCGCTCCTTGGAAACCCTATGGGGCAGTTCTACTCTGTCCTATAAGGTCACTATGGGTGGGAATCGACTCAATGGCAATGAGTTTGGGTTTTTTGGATTGCCATTGTTATTATCATTGCCATCATCATCATCTTCATTCCAAGAGTCTCTTTCAGGTTATATACAAAAGGCCCACAGTGTTTAGGTAAAACCATTCTTGCTGAACAATCTAAAATTAAAGCCTTTAATATAACTCAGAGGTTTTTTTTCTGAGGTATACGCTCATTACTTTTAATTTTTATTAGGTAATACAGTTTCAAAAATCCGATATTAACAGAAACCAAAATGGTCGCTTGTTATTATGCCTAAAATATCTATGGGACACTAACAAAGGCAACCACGGGGGAAAAATATCAATCTGAGCCTTCATTGGAATTGTCTACATTATTTTTTAAGCCAATCATTTGACTAAATACTTTAATCTCTCACCTTCTCATATATGTGCTTCCTAAGAAAAACTACCAGGCTGAGGTTTCTCAGAAATAAAATTTAAATAGCAAATTGCAATCACCAAAAGATGGAATAAATGACTTTTTCCATGAAAAAGAATTTGGGGAGCCGTAAGTAATCTGTGATGCTTATGCTGAGAGGCACAAGTATGAAAATATCTGACAGGTGGCTTCCGTGGAGTAATTTTAGCCAGAGTCCTGCAGCAGGCCTCTCAGGCAGGTTGGGAGGTCAACATCCTGCCTGTCCTGCAGAAATGCCCTGAAATGTTCGAGTATGTTAGCAAAATAACTGGAGTGGGGAGGGGAGTAAGGGGTGGGAGCAGCAAAGCCAGAGCTGGCACTGTTTTTATAACTGGAAAACTGAAAAGGTTGGACAACCCTGTGAGGGCTGTGTTCTCAGTTCTTGGAAGTTGCTCTAGGCACAAACTGCCATGTGTAATTTTTGTCCCTGATAAAGAGAGTCCATGAGCTTAGCACAAGGACTCTGAACACACTATGACATTGTCATCCAGGTAATGTTTGAAGGGTCAGGGCAGTGGGCCTGAAGCTGGCGATGAAGACAAGTCTGAGTAATGCTGACAGGACTATAGCTGTTTGTGTTCAGGCTTTTAAACTTGTTGAACTGTAACCCACAGTAAGAAATGCACTTCATATCATTAGTCGGTACACACACATATGTACACACATACACACTCACTCACTCACTCCTACGTCACTGATGGAAGCATTTCAGGAAAGAATACCTGTCATGACTACAATGCACTCGGGTATTTATTATTGTAGTCGAGTCTATTTCATTTTTTGTTCACACTGTTCATGACTGCTAAATTGAAAACCTAGTTTGAAAAAAGCTGATTATAGAAGTCAAATGAAACCATACTCTTTCTGAGCTATTCAATAATTTGGGGGCCCAAAGGGCCCCCACCTTTGCTAGCTGCCATTGAGTTGTCCAGACGCATAGTGACCCCGTACACAACTGAACAAAATGTTGCCTTGTCCTATGCCATCTCTGTGATCCGTGATTTTCACAACAGATCACCAGGCCTTTTTAATTAGTCCAGCTTAGTCTGGAAGCTCTGCTGAAACCTATTCAGCATCACAGCAACACTCAAGCAGACACTGACAGACAGGTGGTGGCTGTGTACGAGGTACCTTGGCTGGGAATCAAACCCCGATCTCCTGCATGGAAGGTGAGAATTCTACCACTGAACCACCACTGTCCCCTAGAAAAGGTGACTGAGTGGTAAAGAGAGGCAGGTGTGGTAAGGTAGCCACTGCCTGACTGTGGGCAATGTTCTCAGAGCCCAGTTTTCTCATCTATAAGATGGTGTTACCTTACTTGCTGTCTGAGGCTGCGTTCTCTAGACAAACAAAACCAAGTAAGCATATATATAACCCATTATCATCAAGTTGATTCTGACTCATAGCGACCCTACAGGACAGAGTATAACTGCCCCATAGGGCTTCCAAGGAACAGCTGGTGGATTCTAACTGCTGACCTTTTGGTTAGTAGTTGTAGCTCTTAACCACTGTACCACCAGGGTGTATATATAGAGAGAGAGAAAGAGAGAGAGAGAGAAAGATTTATCTCACGGAAACGGCTCATGTGGTTGTAGAGGCTGGCAAGTCCCAAGTCTGTGGGTTAGGCGTCAGGCTGGAGTCTTCTAACTCATGTAACTGCATGGGCTGACGAATTCAAGATCGGCAGGTAAGACAGCAGCCTGCTGGCTCAGAGGCTACGGAGGCGAACAAATCCCAAGATGGTGAAGCAGTACAGCAGGCAGCTGGCTCATGTCTCAAGAACTGGAGGTCAGATGATGACAAGTTGGATGCAGGATCCAGAGTGAGCAAGAGCTAGAGAGCTTACCAGAACGTCCATATATATTGGATGCAGGCCACAACCCCAAGGAAACTCCCATTACAACTGACTGGCTGATCATATCAGATCACATTATGGAGGTGATTACATTATATGGAGGGTAACTACATCATTACATAACTTCCAAACCATTGAGAATCATCGCCCAGCCAAGCTGACACACAACCTTAACCATCACACCTGCCCTGCCTGCCTCATGGGATTATGTGAGGCTCCAAGAACCAATTCTGTGACACTGTCTAGGAATAGTAAAAGACTTTGCAAATATAAGTTGTTGTTAAGCTTGCATGGTAGGTAGCCTGACCCTACTTCAAGGGCTTCAACCCAGAAAATTCCATTCCCTAAGAATAGACAAGGAGCCCTAGTGGTGTAGTGGTTAAGCACTCAGCTGCTAACCCAAAGGTTGGCTATTTGAATTCACCAACCACTCCTTGAAAACCCTATGGGGCAATTCTACCCTGTCCTGTAGGGTCGCTATTAGTTGGAATTGACTCAGCCGCTACAGGTTTAAGAATAGACAAAGGAGAGATTCTAGTTTCACGTCAGATACTCACAGCCTTGTACACTAAGTTGGTCATCTGTTAGTTTTTGTGTGTGGATTCAACTGCTATCTAAGCCACCATAAAATGGTTAAACAGTAAGTCCTCAGCAAACAAACAGCTTGTAACCACAACTTCTGCAGGTGAGAGGCATCAGAGAATGGGAGAGCAAAAGGTTTCTGAGAATTGGGAGAGTTGTCCAGTAACATTTGGTCAGGAAGAGAGTTTTTCTCATGTAAAGTCAATAAAGAAGATTAGGTCTATAAACCTACAGTTCTTGGGGTCAATCTGGCAGGCAGCATTAGCAGGTCTTTTCAAAATGGAGGACAAGGTCATTCCCAACATTTACACACACTTGTTCAAAAACAGGAGTCCCTGGGTGGTGCGAACAGTTAATGTGCTCGGCTACGAACCAAAGTTCGGAGGTTTGAGTCCACCCAGGAAGAAAGGCCTGGTGATCTACTTCCAAAAAAATCAGCCATTAAAAACCCCATGGAATACAGTCCTATTCTGACCCACAAGAGGTCACCAAGAGTTAGAAAAACATATAGGAACACACACCACCAGAGCAATGAAAATGAAGTTCTTTTTGTTGTTTTATTGGCTCTCGGCTGTTAACCGAAAGGTCGGCGGTTCAAACTCACCAGCCACTCCGCAGGAGAAAGACCTGGCGATCTGCTCCCATAAAGATTACAGCCTAGGAACCCCTATGGGGCAGTTCTACTGTGTCCTATAGGGTTGCTATGAGTCGGAATCAACTTGACAGCACACAACAGCAACAACTTTCAGCAAATGAGGGTAGACGGATACCTCTTTGTAAACAGTAAAGCAGGGGCAACACTGAGTGGAAAATATCAAATCCCCACTTTTCACTTCTCTGCCACTTCTGCTCTGACACCAGCTGCACATGCAGCACTTCCTCTGACCCTAACCACCCGGACCTCACACATTAAAAGGCACGGCCCTCCAGACTGCCAAATCTAACCACCCGGACCTCACACGTTAAAAGGCACGGCCCTCCAGACTGCCAAATCTAACCACCCGGACCTCACACGTTAAAGGGCACGGCCCTCCAGACTGCCAAATCTAACCACCCGGACCTCACACGTTAAAGGGCACGGCCCTCCAGACTGCCAAATCTAACCACCCGGACCTCACACGTTAAAGGGCACGGCCCTCCAGACTGCCAAATCTAACCACCCGGACCTCACACGTTAAAGGGCACGGCCCTCCAGACTGCCAAATCTAACCACCCGGACCTCACACGTTAAAGGGCACGGCCCTCCAGACTGCCAAATCTAACCACCCGGACCTCACACGTTAAAGGGCACGGCCCTTCAGACTGCCAAATCTAACCACCCGGACCTCACACGTTAAAGGGCACGGCCCTCCAGACTGCCAAATCTAACCACCCGGACCTCACATGTTAAAGGGCACGGTCCTCCAGACTGCCAAATCTAACCACAGGGACCTCACATGTTAAAGGATACGGTCCTCCAGACTGCCAAATCTAACCACAGGGATCTCACATGTTAAAGGGCACAGCCCTCCAGACTGCCAAGTCTGCCCAAGATCTCAGATGCCCGGTACAAACTTGGGAATCCCCACGACATCCTCACTTCTAACCTGCTGGTTACAAATTCAGGGGTTGCTCTACCCCCTCAGGATACCAGTTGTAAGTTCAGAGGTCCCCAAAGGCCCCTCATTTCTTACCTGCTGGCTCCCACTATTCCCTAGGGTTTGATAATTTGCTAAAATGACTCAGAGAACTTATGGAAAGTGCTATACTTATGATTATAGTTTTATTACAGCAAAAAGCATACAAATGTAGAGACACCGGGTGAAATCTAGAGGGTTCCCAAGGCAGAGCTTCCATGTCCCAAAAAGGGACATGCTACCCTCCCCTGTGCATCAATATCTTTCACTAGCCAGGAAGCCCATGGAGCTTGTGCGTCCAGGGCCTTTATCGGGGCCTCATTACCTAGTTGTGATTGACTGAATCAACTCACCTCCCCTGAGGTCAGCTGATATCAGGAGGTGGTCTTTCCCGCCTGGCTGGCCACCAGCTGAGTCACCTCATTAGCATAAACTCTTAGGTGTGGTCTGGAGGCCTACAGATAACAAAGACATTTGTTACTCAGTTACTCAGGAAATTCCAAATGTTTAGAGTTCTCTCCGGAACAAAGGACAAAGACCAACTTATTTTAGGTAAACATAAACGCCACAAATACAAAAAAATGGCCAGGTTGACTCAGCTCAGCATACAACCTAGAACCAAGGGACCCAGGACCAGGCATTGTTTCAGCAGTTCCTCTGGAGAGCTTCAGGGAGCCTAGCTTACCCTGAAGGAGCTTTCTGCAGGTGACCAAGAATGGTAGTATAATCCATCATCCTGGATTATACTAATAGAGCAAGGCAGCCATTTATAGGCCTGCCTTTATAGGTCTGAGGCGTGAGCTCTGCCCAGTAGAGACACCTCTACTAGATGGTGAAAGGCTATCCAACCAGATACTCTCTTGGGACATTTGATATCGTTATTGCAATAATGTGGATTGAAGCCGCCTGCCGCAATAGCCAATTCTGAGACAGGGATGAGGTGAGAAGCAAGAGTTTTATTATATATTGATATATAGGAGACAGAGGGCAATAGATTCCTCCAAAAACCTGTCTCGCCCACTGGAGATCGGCGGAAGGCTTTTAAAGGGACAGGATTATGGGTCTTAGAAGTTTGTTTTAGTTCCCCGTCAGGTGGTCACGTCCCAAATGAGTTAATCTTTTCTTGGGGGTTATCTGGCAACATCCTGGTTTTCTTGTCCCAAGATGGGTGCTCTGTTCGGTTTTTCATTCCTAGATCATTATCACTTATTTTCCACCCTCCAAGGAGGAACATCGGTTAATCTTAAACTTTTTACAGAGACTGGAACTGGAGGGAAAGAAAAGATCGTGAGACAATGCAGCGGTTTAGCAATGGGGAGTAATAATAGTGACCCGGACCTAAGCACCCTCTTTCCCAAGCAGCCCCTTTCCATATAAGACTCAAGGAGAGAGTGTGTTAGTCAAAGCAGGAGCAGTTGATGCAGAGGCAACATATCTGAGTCACGGTCATGGGAGAGCCCCACAGCAGACATCCACACATGCCTGATTCTGAAGAGCCCTATCAAGTGCTGTTATTACAGTGTCAGCAGAGCTGCTATTCGAGTAAGGGAGCCATGACTGCATCCTTAACCACATCCTAGTTTCCACAAGAGCCTGACCATGTGCCCTGAGACAACTTCCTGCTTCCTTTATTTCCCAAGGTAGCCGTGTAATTAACCCTCATTCGTGGAAGTAACCTGAGGGTGCGTCTGTACCTGGAAACCTGGAAGAATCTAATTTATGCATAAGTGCCACAAAAGGAAGCAACCAAAAGGATTCTAGGCACTCCTTGCTTCTCTAATGAAGGACTGATGGTTAATGTCAGCACCACAGAGTGGTTACATCTGGACTTTTGGTAGGCTTATTCCCAATACGCTTCTCCTTTGCCAGTCTCCACCACAGAAGCTGAAAAATCTAAATACTTATTTCCCAGCCTTTCTTGATGCTAGACTTGGTCATCTGTCAAGCTCTGGCCAATGAGACAAAAGTGGAACTCCTAGGGAAGGGGAACCTGAGAAGGCTTTTGTTGCTGTTGTGAGCTACCTCTAGTGATGGTTGTGGTCCGTAGGGTTTTTATCAACTGATTTTTGGAAGTAGGTCTCCAAGCCTTTCGTCTTAGTCTGTCTCTGAGTTTTGCTGAAACCTGTTCAGCATCATAGCAACACTCAAGCCCCCACTGACAGATGGGTGGTAGCTGTGCATGAGGTGCACTGGCCAGGAATCAAACCCAGGTCTCCTGCCTAGAAGGCCAAGAATTCTACCACTGTGAATGAAGAAAACCAAAGATACAAGGGAAGATTAGTCCAAAGGACTAATGGACCACAACTACCACAGCATCCACCAGACTGAGTCCAGCACAACTAGATGGTACCTGGCTACCACCACTGACTGCTCTGACAGGGACCAATAGAGGGTCCCGGATATAGCTGGACAAAAATGTAGAACAAAACTCTAACTCACAAAAAAAGACCAGACTTACTGGTCTGACAGAGACTGGAAAACCTGAGAGTACGGCCCCCGGACACCCTTTTAACTCAGTACTGAATTCAATCCTGAGGTACAGAATTCAGTCCTGAGGTTCACCCTTCAGCCAAAGATTAGACAGGCCCATAAAACAAAACGGCATACCAGCCCAGGGGCAAGGATGAGAAGGCAGGAGGGGCAGGAAAGCTGGTAATGGGGAACCCAAGATGGAGAAGGGGTGAGTGTTGACATGTTGTGAGGCTGGCAAGCAATGTCACAAAACAGTATGTGTATTAATTGTTTAATGAAAAACTAATTTGCTCTGTAAACCTTCATCTAAAGTTCATTTTAAAAAAAGAAAAAAGGATTCTACCACTGAACCACCACCAGTGACTCTCTGGGAAAGCCTTTACCTCTCTATAAACAGGCTGTGGGCATAGGTGCAGTGGTCCTGGTCCTGCCATTTTACCACTGTTGTAGGGGAAAAAAAATCATAAAGTTTAGTAAAGCAAAAAGAAGGTTTTATTCAGCATATATTCAAAAGGGCAGAAGTGGGAAGTGGACAACCAAGCTGCCAGAGCCATGTCTGTCCAAGTTCAAGGAAATATCACAGGACAGGCAAAAGTGGGAAAATGGACAAGCATGCTGCCAGAGCCATGTCTGCCCGAGTCCAACGAATATTACAGAAAAACCAAGATTGGGAAAACAGACATGCATGCTGCCACAGCCATGTCTGCCCAAGTCCAAAGACCATTGCAGAATCATCAGTATATATTAACATTACAAATGAGCAAAACCATTGAAAGCTTCACCTGTTCACAGATTGGCTAGAACTACATTTTGAATCATCTTTCTTAACAATTACTGGTACAGGTTTCACTAAGGACAGTCAGGAGGCTCTTCATTGGTCCAGCAAATTTCTATTTACTAAATGCTAATAGAAAAAGATAAGAGTGAAAAAGTCTTCCGTGTTCTATTCGATTGGCTTTATGTGAAAGCTTCCCTAAAAGGTATTTTCCAAGATGATCTTAGCTATTGCCTTTATACCTCAAGCCTTGTGAGGCCTTGTGAGGCCTTGTGAGGCCTTGTGAGGCCTTGTGAGGCCTTGTGAGCCCAGCTCAAGGTGGGTCACATTCTCTATGCTCAAGGACAGGGAAAAATATTAGTTATAACATTGTTATTAAATAATTAAATAATATTATTTCCTAAATCACCACCCTCCTTCCTTGAATACAAGCATGGTATCTGGAGCTGTGGCGGCCATTTTACCATCACAAAATATCAAGCATGCTTACAACAGACCCACTCGCTCAGAATGGCAGGACTAAAGAGAGAAAGGATGAGCCCTGCTGGAGCAGTGGTTAAGTGCTCAGCTACCAACTGAAAGGTCCGTGGTTTGAACCTACCAGCTACTCCAAGGGAGACAGACGTGGAAGTCTGCTTCTGCAATAATTTACAGCCTTAGAAACCCTATGGGGCAGTTCTACTCTGTCCTATAGGGTCACCATGAGTTCAAATTGATTCAATGGCAGTGGTTTTTTTTTTGTTTGTTTGTTTGTTTGTTTGTTTGTTTTAAGAGACGAAAGCAGTTTCCTTATTAGCATTGTTGGACAGCTGAACCATGTTTTAGGGGAAAAACATCACAAAGTCTAGTAAAGCAAAAAGAAAGTTTTATTGGACATACATTCAAAAGCGCAGGAGTGGGAAAACACAGACAAGCACGCTGCCACAGCCATAGCTGTCCAAGTCTAAGGAAATATCACAGAACAGACAAAAGCGGGAAAACGGACAAGCATGCTGCCAGAGCCATGTCTGTCCAAGTCCAAAGAATATTACAGAACAGGCAAGAATGGGAAAACAGACAAGCATGCTGCCACAGCCATGTCTGCCCGAGTCCAAAGACCATTAAAGAATCATCAGCATATATTAACATTACAAATGGACAAAACCATTGAAAGCTTCACCTTTTCATAGATTGGCTAGAAACTGTGATCCTACATTTTGAACTGTCTTTCTTAACAAACCATTGGTACAGGTTTCAGTCAGGAGAGTCTTCGTTGGTCCAACAAATTTCTATTCACTAAATGCTAATAGAAAAGGTAAGAGTGGAAAGTCTTTTGTGTTCTGTTTGACTGGCTTTATTTTTTTCCCAAAAAGATGTTTTCCAAGGTTATCTTAGCTATTGTCTTTATATACCTCAGGGTCCAGTTGACGTGTCCTTGTGAGTGCTTGTGAGCCCAGCTCCAGCTGGGTCACGTTCTCTATGCTCAAGGACAGGGAATAAATGATTCCAGTATTATTTTCTAATTCAACCAACACCAGTAACTTCCTACCTCTAGACTACTTGTTCTGTGAGAAAAATACCACTCCAACTGTGTATCGTTACTTGCAGCTTTTCTGACTGATAACACTGTATAAGTAAAACTAATATATATATATATATATATATATATATAAACCAAGTCCGTTGCCATCGAGTCAGTTCCGACTCACAGCGACCTTGTAGGACAGGGTAGAACTGCCCCGTAGGGTTTCTAAGGAGCAGCTAGTGGATTCGAACTGCCAACCTTTTGGTTAGCAGCCAAACTCTTAACCACTGCGCCACCTATATCATAGATTTATAATTTCCTTATGTACATTTTTAGCAAATTGCATAGTATTCATTACACAGTAGGGTTCAGTTCAGTCATTCCGACTACTCTTTACACAATCTCAAATTTTAAAAATCCCTGTAGGTTTTGTTAAAGAAAGGCATGCTGGGGTACACGCTTCTGCATATGCAGTGCTCAGGCTCTGCTGAGGCTCCTCAGGAGGGAATGATGTCGTATTTGAACGTTCCTCCTCTTAACACAGACACTGCCTGTACGAGCTGCTTTATGTATGTAGTTTTATGTAGTAAGCATGTGAAGATCTGAATTGTATACACAGTTCAGCACGGTTATGGGTTGAATTGTGTCCCCAAAAAACATACGTTGAAAACCCTAACCTCTATGTCTGTGATTATAATCCCATTGGGGAATGGGCTGTCTTTGTTATACTAAAGAGACAGGATTAGTGTAGAGTGTCTTCAATGAATCTCTTTAGAGATAGAAAAGAGATTAAACAGGCAAGTAAGAGAAGCAGAGATGGAGGAAGAAAGATGCCAAGTCACATGAAGATCACCCAGAAACAGAAGCACAGAAGAGAGACAAGGACCTTCCTCTAGAGCCAACAGAGAGAAAAAGTCTTCCCCTAGGGCCGATGCACTGAACTTGGACTTCTAGCCACCTAAACTGTGAAAAAATAAATTTCTATATGTTAAAGCCGTCCACTTGTGGTACTTCTGTTATAGCAGCAGTAGATAACTAAGACAAGCACACTTTATTATTGCTTGAAATCCCTGGGTGGCACAAATGGTTAAATTCTCAGCCTACTAATTGAAAGGTGCATCAGAAGAAAGACCTGGCGATCTACTTCTGAAAGGTCACAGCCGTTGAAAACCTTATGGAGTGTAGTTCTACTCTGAATACATGGGGTTGCCATGAGTTGGAGTTGTCTTGGTGGCAACTAGAAAAAAAAGAAACGTGAAAGTGAACTATTATAGAGTCAATGCAGCCCTACACACAATTATTTAAGGATGGTTCCTAGAGGCAAACATAGGAACACACATTAAACATCCCCCCTAAATGTTCAATATATTTACAAGAACATAATAATCTAACGAGCTTATACTTAGCTAGTCCACATAACGTGAGCTCTAAATAGAACAACAACAACAAAATGCTGGGTACCTAACGTTCCTCTGCACAGGGACAGAACAGTTCCACCCCAAGCTTTTGCGCGAGCTGATAACAATGTGGTGTCACTTTTCTCCTCCACCAAGTCCTCCCCCAGCAGGTCAAGGCCAGCTCTTACATGATGTGAGTCACACGGACATGCATTCCCCTAGGAAAGAACAAATGCCAAACTTGCTCTGTGAACATCACGGAAGGGTTCTGGATCCACAGAGTATTTTACGTGACCAGGAACTCCTGTTCTTCGTCTGGATTTTCCAACAGCCTAGGAAAGATTCTGCAACCAGAGCTCCGAGTGCATTACCACCATCACCCTTTCACCTACTTACCTAAAAAGGATAGCTGGACCTTGGCGAGGGTTTGTTGATCTATTTCAAGATTAAATCCACTGCACTTTGACACGGCACCTAGTTCCCATCCTTTGAAAAACTCCTACATAAATAAACAGGATGACCCTTTCCCCAGATAGGTTCCCTTTAATTTGATAGGGCTATTATCAGAGTTTGGAGTCCACGGGTGGAGCAAACTGTTAAAGCACTTGGCTGCTAACCAAAACGTTGGAGGTTCGAGTCCACCCAGAGGCACCTTGGAAGAAAGGCCTGGTGATCTACTTCTAAAAAATGAGCCATTGAAAAACCTATGGAGCACGGTTCTATTCTGACACACATGGGGTCATCAAGAGTCAGAGTAGACTTGTCAGCTACTGGTGCTGGTATCATCAGAGTTCACTGAAAAATAAAAATAAAGATGATGTGACAAAGTGATTTGTGGATGGTGTGTTTCTTGTCCTCCTCCTCCTTCCAGTTATGCTGAAACACAAATCTTGATGGGACGGTCAGGTGGCTTTTCCAGCTGTAAATATGTCATGTATAGCAAGATGTGAATGCTGACAAATTATCGATAAAGCCAATCTGAAAATTTACAAAATTAATCTGAAAAATGTTTTCTGTCCTTGATCTCCTGTGAAAATATCATGGAATACTGCTATAGTCCACGGTGAATGTCTACAAGTTTACACTTTCCTACTTGCTCTCACCCTTTAACATCAAAATGAATCATAACAGCAAACTATCCAGCAAGAAGTGTTGTTATTAGCATGGTGTTGATCCCCGACTCATGGCAACCCCATGCGCATAAGGTTTTCACTGGCTGATTTTCAGAAGTAGATCGCCTGGCCTTTCTTTCTAGTCTGGAAGCTCTGCTGAAACCTGTTCAGCATCATCACGCAAGCCTCCGCTGACAGACAAGTGGTGGCTGTGCTTGAGAAACAAGAAATAGAGAGAGGTAAATTGTCTAATTGTGGTATTTCCACAGTCAGCCTTGGGAGGCAGGCAAAGAGACTCTTCTGTCTAAAAAACAGCATTTTTCAATTGCTAATTTCTTCTGACTGCAGTTTACAAATTTAACTTCTTTTGAAGATCCATATTCATTTAACTCTTTGCTCCAGGAAACTAGAACTGAATGTCTAACTACTGGTGTGTATCCTGAGTCTTCAGCCTTGTTTCCTTTTGAGTTTAGTAGAAAATGAAACAGAACCACAAGAGAAAATATGTCCAGAAAAAATGGATAAAGCCTGTGGAGAGTGGTAGGTAAAAACGGAAATGCTCCACATTTGACACTGAATTCTACTACATGCAGCTGTGAAAAGTAAATATTATTTCCTCACTTTGTTCATCGATTCATGCATTCATGCATTTAACAGTCATAAGTTGAGTGCCATGTGCCGTGATGGGTACAAGAAAAAAGAAGATGTGTTTGATTTTAGAGATTTATAGTCTATTGGAAGAGAAAGAAAATAAACCAACAATTACATAAGAGTCTGAACAGGCTCTTGGAAGGCTTCTTGGGGAAGATGACACTTGAACTGACAACGTCTTGAAGCATGGTTGTAGGTGCCCCAGTTGAAGAGCTAATTTAAGACAGTGGCAGCAGGCATGGGAGAGTAGATTCAAGACAGATTAAGGAGGTAAAAGCCACACAATCACTATGGGAGGTGGAGGAGAAGTCATTGGAGGCAAATGCCTGTGTCCCTGGCTTGGGTCAAAAGGTCTCTGGTAGTGCCACACACACAGCAGAGCACATAGGAAAAGGGCAGTTTAGAAATAAAGGATTCTGTCTGAGATACGCTAGTTTAAGGTGCCTAAGACATGTCTAAAAGTCAATTTGCTATATGTGTCCACAGCTCAGGGGAGAGTTGTGAGCTAGAAACAAATGTAGAATCACAAGGGGTAGCTGAATCCACAGCTCTAGATGAGGGCTCCCTGGGGCAGTGAGACGAGCAGACGGGTGAGGACCCACCTCAGGAGATGCCAACATGGTGGACATGACCCCGAGAAGCCAGAGAGGAAGAACTAACACGAGAGCACAGCACCTCCAAAGCCAAGGAGCGAGTGGTCAACACATTAAATACCAAAAGTGAAAATAAGACAGAATTTGGAAAGGGAAAATTGTCTTTTCTTCTGAGAAAGAAGTGAAAGACCAAAGGTAGAAAAAGGGATGGTTTAGAGAGAAAGAAAAGCAAATTCTAGGATGGTGAGACTTCAACTAGCTTACTTTGGACACTTCATCGGAAAGAACAATTGCTAGAAAATGACATCATGTTTGGTAAAGAAGAGGGTCAACAAAAACAAGGGAAACCGCAATGAGATGGATTGACACAACAGCCACAATGGACTCAAATATACCAATGATCATGAAGATGGAGAAGGACTGGCAACATTTCATTGTGTTATACATAAGGTCACCATGAGCTGAAGCCACCTCATGGCAAATCATAACAACAAAGTATCAGAGATGAGATGAGATTACCTAGGGTAGCTCATGGCGCACACTAGGTTAGGAGATGACCATCACATTTCCACAAAATAAGAAGCGTGGTAGAGATCTATGTAGCTCTGTAACTAACAAGCTGGTTGATGTTGAGCATCTAACCATCTTTTAACAAAGTGGTGAACCTGGGTGACCTCTAAGTTTCCTTCTTCCTCTAAGATACTGGACTTCCTTGGGAAACTGCCCTAACACTAGGACTGGGGCACCAACACTGCCCAGCCCTCCAGTTAGTCTTGTCAATGCCAAGATGGGTGTTACTGAGCCACAGGGACCGAATCATACCACATGGAGCAGTGGGTGGGATGAGGTCTTTTCACATGGGTCTCCCACTTCTAAAGAGCCCTGGAACGCCTGGTATTCTGGTTATAACAGGAAGAGCCACTGAAACTCAATAGGGCCATGGCACTACCGCAGTTAGAACCCAAAGTGTTTGGAAGTGTGACTCACTGCTGGAGCAGGCCCCATGGCTGCTGCTCTGTAAAGCTGGGGGGCTGGCTTCAAACAGGGGTGCGCCACTCCCCACCCCCTCTCACTTTTCATAACCATGCCCCAGTCTTGTCCCAGACCTTTATCTTGTACCTCGTGCCAGGTTCCAGCACAACAGAGGCCTTTTCTGACCAAAGTGAAAGCAACTGACCTTGTTTTGGAGAGTTCAGCACTGTTCTTTTAAAAATTAAGCTTGTTAACAGTTCCCTTTCATTTCAACTATTAAAAGTATCCAGGCCCATGAATTGCTGGGCTGAGGGCTGTGGGGACCATGGTCTTGAGAAACATCTAGCTCAGTTGGCATAACATAGTTTATAAAGAAAATGTTCTACTTTCTACCTTGGTGAGTAGCATCTGGGGTCTTAAAAGACTGTGAGCAGCCATCTGAGATACTCCACTGGTCTCACCCCTCTGGGAGCAAGAGAGAATGAAGAAAACAAGATACAAGGGAAAGATTAGTCCAAAGGAATAATGGACCACAACTACCACGGCCTCCACCAGACTGAGTCCAGTACAGCTAGATGGTGCCCGGCTACCACCACTGACTGCTCTGACAGGGATCACAACAGAGGATCCTGGACTGAGCAGGAGAAAAATGTAGAACAAAATTCTAATTCACAAAAAAAGACCAGACTTACTTCCCGACAGAGACTGGAGAAAACCTAAGAGCATGGCCCCCGGACACCCTTTTAGCTCAGTAGTGAAGTCACTCCCAAGGTTCACCCTTCAGCCAAAGATTAGACAGGCCCATAAAACAAAACAAGACTAATGGGGCATATCAGCCCAGGGACAAGGACTAGAAGACAGGAGCGGACAGAAAAGCTGGTAATAGGGAACCCAAGGTCGAGAAGGATGAGTGTTGATATGTCACGGGGTTGTTAAGCAATGTCAAAGAACAATATGTGTACTAACTGTTTAATAAGAAACTATTTGTTCTGTAAACCTTCATCTAAAGTACAACAAAAAAAATTTTTTTTTAAATGCAGAGAAATTTGAAAAAAAAAAAAAGGACAGGCTCAAGCACAGATTTTTAAAAATATTAATTTCTTTCTCCTTCCAAAAAAATACATGTTCATTTAAGACAATTTTGAAAATGCAAACAAATACAAAGAACATTAAAATAATTCCTAATCCTACCTCCCAGAGATAACCTCTGCTCATATTTTGGTTTACATTCTTTCAGTCTCTTATTCAGGGAACAACAGAAACACACACACACAGCCCCCAAGAAACAAAACATTGCAACTACTCAGAGACTGGAGAAACCCCGAGAGCATGGTCCACGGATGCCCTTTTAGCTGAGTAATAAACTCACTCCTGAGGTTCACCCTTCAGCCAAAGATTAGACAGCCCCATAAAACAAGAACAGCAAGGCAGGAGGGGACAGGAAAGCTGGTAACAGGGAACTCAAGGTTGAGAAGGGGAGAGTGTTAGTATGTTGTAGGAGTGAAAACCAACGTCACAAAACAATGTGTGTATTAATTGTTTAATGAGAAACTAATTTGCTCTGTAAGCCCTCATCTGAAGTACAATTAAAAAAATTTACAACTGAAAAAAAAAAAGAAGTATCCGGATCCACACTGGTGAGGGTTGCATAACATGATTAATATGATCGGTGTCACTGAATCCTATATGTAACAAAATGTTAAATTGGCAAATATTGTGTTACATATATTTTTACCACAATTTTTTTTAAAAAAGGATCCAGGTCCAGCTGATCTCTTTGGAAGAAATAATTCAAACGACTTATTCACTGGACCATAAGCACATTTTGGGCTTTAGTGCTTCTGCGTCACCATCACTCCCCTCTCTCCTCCTCTCAAGTTAAAATTCAAAACCCAGTGAAACTTTCCATCCTCTCCCAATTGCTTGTTCACCATTATATCCTGGTGCCTAGGACATTAAGAATGAATGACTCTGACTCCACAAAATGTTTTGCTGATGCTCTTCAGTAATTAATAACATCAACAATCAACCTATCTTGGTACATCTCTTATACTATTTAACTTTTGTAAGTTTATATCTCATCTCTCAGATCTAGGGTTGATATCGTGTTTTTATGTTTCTCTTCAGTGAGCACAATAGTCTGCATGTAATGTTGTTTTGTTAGCTGTAGTCAAGTCAATTCCCCCTCATGGCAACCTTATGTACCACAAAGTGAAACGCTGCCCAGTCCTGTGTCATCCTCACATGTTCGAGTGAGGTGAGGTGTGTTCGAGTGAGGGAAATCACCAGTATGTTCGAGTCCATCCCTGCAGCCATTGTGCCAATCCATTTCACCAGGAGCCTCCCTTATCCTTGCTGGCCCTCTACTTCACCAAACATGATGTCCTCCTCCAGCAACTGTCCCTCCTGATGACGTGTCCAAAGCAAGTGAGTCAGACAGCATTCTGTTGTGATCCATAAGGCTTTCATTGGTTGATTTTTAGGAGTAGATCACCAGGCCTTTCTTCCTAGTCTGTCTTAGTCTGGAAGCTCCGCTGAAACCAGTCCATCATGGGTGACCCTGCTGGTATTTGAAATATCAGTGGTATAGCTTCCAGCATCACAGCAACACGCAAGCCACCATAATATGACAAAGTGACAGACGGGTGGTGGCTGCACGTAATAGCTGCTAAAAAACACTTGTTGTTTGACCAAGAATCTAGAATTTTTCAAAAGGGCTTCCTTCCCCTCCACTCCCTTCAGATGTATCTGTTTTTCCTCTGATGTTAAACACTACCTTCTAGTAAAAGTTTTCATCTCCACAACAAAGCAGATCAGCCAAGAGAAAACAGCAAGACTCAGGAAGGGCAATTACATGGAATCAGGGTTCCACAGTAAAATATTCTGGATGACTAAAAAAACATGCTGAGAAAAATTCTCCCAACCTGAAAAAGTCCTGAGGCAAAGTAACTACTCTATAGTGTAAACTGAATCAGGAGGCACCATTAATTGGGAGGTGACCTTAACATAGATAGAGCTGACAAAGTCAGTAAAATGCAAAATCTATAGTGTGATTCACCCAAAGGGGCTGTTGTTGTAAAATTTCCCAAAGGATTACCAAAAATCAAAGTGAGATCATAGAGTTTTAAAGGTTTGATACCAAGAATACAAACACTACACAAAGCAAAATGTTACCTGGAGAAGGGTTTTATAGGACAGCTTTGAGATACAGCATTTACCATACTGTATCTTACATGCTAGGAGTCCCTGGGTGGTACGTAGTTAATGTGCTCAGCTGCTAACTGAAAGGTTGTAGGTTCGAGTTTACCCAGAAGCTCCTCAGAAGAAAAGCCTGGTGATCTACTTTCAAGAAGTCAGCCATTGAAAACCCTGTGGAGCACATTTCTGCTCTGACACACTGGGGTCGCCATGAGTCAGAATCCACTTCATGGCAACTTTTTTGTTCGTTTGTTTATTTTCAACCTTATATATTGTCTGTCATGGATTGAACTGTGTCCCCCAAAAATATGTGTCAACTTGGCTGGGTCATGATTTCCAGTATTGTATGATTGTGTACCATTTTGTAATCTGATGTGATTTCCTTATGTGTTGTAAACTGTATCACTATGATGTAATAAGATTGATTAGCGGCAGTTATACTGATGAGGTATACAAGATTGGATAGTGTCTTAAGCCAATCTCTTTTGAGATATAAAAGAGAGATGCAAGCAGAGACACATGGGAACCCTGTACCACCAAGAAAGCAGTGCTGGGAGCAGAGCGTGTCCTTTGGACCTGAGGTTCCTGTGCAGAGAAGCTCCCAGACCAAGGGAAGACTGATGACATGGACCTTCCTCCAGAGCGGATGGAGAAAGCGTTCCCCTGGAGCTGATGCCCTGAATTTGGCCTTGTAGTCTACTAGACTGTGAGAGAATAAACTCCCCTTTGTTAAAGCCATTTGTTTGTGGTATTTGTTATAGCAGCACTAGATGACTGAGACAGAATTTGGTACTGAGAGAGTGGGGTGCTGCTCTAACAAATACCTAAATTGTGGAAGCAGTTTTGAAACTGTGAATGGATAGAGGAGGGGCAGCAACAGAGGACCGGTAGCAGCAGAGAAGCAGCAGCAGCAGAGAACCAGCATCAGGAGAACCAGGAAACCAGCAACAGACAGCGCTGGTGCCAACCCGCGGAGCAAGAGAGCTGAGTGCCTGTGTGCAGGAGGCTTCCTGGCGGAGTGGGCTGCCTCTGGGCAGCTATTAGTGGAGGTTCAGAGTTTTGGAACACTCGCCACAGCAGGGCAGATGTGGGCATGAGGCCCAAGAGCCGAGAGGCCCAGAAACCTGGAAGCAGAAGCTGAAGAGACAAGGAATTCAGGAAGCTGAGCTGCTCAGTCTAAAAAGATATGGCCAGGACCTCTGGGATTTCAAAGCATGGAGCCATGGCCTCTGGTGTTTCAAAGGGTGGAGTTGTCACTCCGATGGACTAGGAGAATGGTGCACTTAAAGCTGAGGGAGCAGAGTTGCTGTCCCAGTAGGCCTGGAAGGCAGAGCTGAAGCCCAGGCCCGAGAGGCTTCCACTCAGAATCCAGAGAGTGTGGCCATTACCTAGAGTCTGGAGGGCAGAGTCATTGTGTAAAGGTCTCAGAGAACAGAAGACTATTTTCAAGGCTTGAGGGCTAATGTGATGTGTTCTGCTAACTTGCTTGGTGCCTATTATGCCTTCTTTCCCTGCAATTTCTCCCATTTGTAATGGAAACGTCTAGCTTGTGCCTGCCTGTTATGCCATTGTACCTTTGGAAGCTGTTAACTTGTATTTTAGATTTCACAGATGAAGAGGAGTTTTTTGAATTTTGGACTTGGAGTTGATTTAAAAATTTGCTATGACATGATGGGGTGAGTATGTTTTACATGTGGCAAAGACATGAATTTTGGGGGGCCAAAGGGTGGAATGTCATGGATTGAGTTGTGTCCCCCAAAAATACCTGTCAACTTGACTGGGTCATGATTCCCAGTATTGTAAGATTGTGTGCCATTTTGTAATCTCATGTGATTTCCTTATGTGTTGTAAACTCTATCACTATGATGTAATAAGATGGATTAGCGGCAGTTATACTGATGAGGTATACAAGATTGGATAGTGTCTTAAGCCAATCTCTTTTGAGATATAAAAGAAAGACTTGAGCAGAGACACATGGGAACCTCGTACCACCAAGAAAGCAGTGCCGGGAGCAGAGCATGTCCTTTGGACCTAAGGTTCCTGTGCAGAGAAGCTCCCAGACCAAGGGAAGACTGATGACATGGACCTTCCTCCAGAGCGGATGGAGAAAGCGTTCCCCTGGAGCTGACGTCCTGAATTTGGACTTGTAGTATACTAGACTGTGAGAGAATAAACTCTTTGTTAAAGCCATCCATTTGTGATATTATTGTTACAGCAGCAGTAGATGACTGAGACACTGCCTTTGTTAGATACTTCACAATTAACTGAGGGAAAACCAAAAACCAAAACAAACCTGTTGTTGTCAAGTCGATTCCTACTCATAGCGACCCTACAGGACAGAGAAGAACTGTCCCATAGGGTTTCCAAGGAGTGGCTCGTGGATTTGAACTGCTGACCTTTTGGTCAGCAGCCAAACTCTTAACTACTGCACCATCAGGGCTCCAAGCTAGGTAAAGGTCTCAGTTTTCCTGACTTCTGAACTAAACAGGTCTGATTATCAAGGATTCAGTTAACAGACAGGATATACTATCTATATTATTATTATTAATTAAAAAATAATAGACTCAGCTTAAAATTTATTTTAGCAATCGACTCCTGGGATATTGCATATATGATAATGTCTATTTGCTTTGTGTGTTAAACATATTATTTCATTTAATCCTTGTAACAACTCATGGGAGGTAGGAATTATTTCCCTCATTTTCCAGACAGGGAAATTCAGGCTCAGGAGCTGGACTTATCAAGTACCCTACTGATCATTTAACTTCTTGTGTAGCTTTGCTTAAGAGGAGAGAACTATCTGAGCAGTAAATACAAGTTCCCCATCTGCCTCACACTTTTCACTGAAAGTAAATAAAGTGGTATTCTGAATTTTTGTATATTAGACTCTTGTGAGTTTGATCTGAGGAAGTTTCTGGAGCTAGATCACATCAATCCAGTTTTTAAGCCTTACAAAGTGAGAAGTGGTGACCCTTCAAGGCCTCCTGCTCTAAACCCACCCCAACCTTTCCATTCAAAGGGCAACTGGCCTGTTAGAACCACTCAAATATGCACTGAAGCTGGACTGTGTTTGAAAGCATCAAGTGCAGAGCAAACTGTTCTCTGAGGGCTGTCCAATGGAACTATATACTCCCATTTTTTTCCTGTCTGATACAGGGTAACAAAATCCCAGTTATCAGCCTACAATAAGCTGAGCAAGGAAGGATGCCTTCCTGTAGTCCCAGACCAGTGTGGAGCTAATTTAATTCTCTGAATACCCTACTCTTTACTGCCTTTCCTAAAATACTGACCATGGTACCCAATTTCTCAGCCTATGATCTTCCCCTCAATTCTGTTCTTCACATTGTCTAAGTCTGTGATGGCTAATTTTATGTGTTAATTTGGCTACGCTATGATTCCCAGTTGTTTGGCCAAACACTAACTCGTCTACTTGCTGTCATGAAGTGGTTAAAAAACCAGTTGCATCCTGCAGTGAGCTTGTTTATACTCACTTGTCCAAGCCTCAAAATCATCCTCAAAAATGAGGTTTAGAGGAATTACTTACCTTATCCACAGTCACATGACTTGTCAGTGGTTAAATTCAATTCAAACCCAGGTCTTCCTGATTCAGAAAGCAATGCTCTTGAGCAGTGTTTCCCATTCTGGGTGTTGGAGGCTACACGTGCAACAATTGTCATCTGTAAACTGAAGTGTTACTGTGTCTCATACATATATGAAATAGGATTTTTGCAAGCTGTTATGAATCAACACAAGTTTAGTTTTTTGATAAATTACCAATATCTTGCTCTGAAAAAAAAAACAGTTGCCATCAAGTTGCCTCCAATTCATGGTGACCCTATGTGTGTCACAGTGCTTCACAGGGTTTTCAATGGCTGCTATTTTAGAAGTGGATCACCAGGCCTTTCTTATGAGGTGCCTCTGGGTGGACTGGAACCTCCAACCTTTTGGTTAGCAGCTGTGAATGTGATTAAATCAGTTGGCCTTGGGTAGAGCAGATTACCTTCCATAAGGTAATTTTATGCAATGTAATTACCTCACATGTACTGTAATCCAATGTAATATAATTAGTCTATCAGTTGAGACCACCAGTGTAGAGTGGATCCTAAACCTAATCACTTCTGAGTTAGAAAAAGACAAGAATAGACATAGAGATACACACGCACACAGGGGAAAGATAGATGCAAGGAATGGCAAGGATTGCCAGCAGACACCAGAAACTAGGAGAGATGCTCACAGAAGGAATCGACACAGTCGAGACCCTGATTTAGACTTTTAGCTTCCAGAACTGAGAGAAAATAAATTTCTCTTCTTTAAGGGCACCCATTTGTGATATGTGCATTACAGCAGCAGTAAGTAACTAAGACAAAGTCAGAAGCTCAAGTGCCAACTTTAACCCATCCTCTTCCTCACTCCTTGTTATGCATTGAATTGTGTGCCCCCAAAACATATGTTGTAAGTCCCAGCCCCTGTACCTAGACCACCCAACTGGCCTCTGGTCCTGCCTGATTACCTAGCCCATTCTCCATATCCCAGTCAGAAGTTCTCTCAAAAATGACAATCTGCTCATCTCCCTCCCCTTCATAGTTCCCAAATGCCCCAGCATGGCCCTTTTTGATCCAGGTGCCTTCCTCTTTGGCCTCAGCCTCTCCTTCCTCCACACCATGGCATGCTGCATATTTTGAATGGAATCACCTTCCATAATGCAATCTAATGTGACATAATCAATCATTTGAGGTCACACCAGTGTAGGGTGGATCCTAAACTTAATCACTTCTGAATTATATAAAGAGTAACATAGAACCAAAGACATGAAGGCAAATTGGGGAAGACACACATCACATGAGGATCATCTGCAAGCCAAGGAACCATGGAACAGCCAGGGCTACCAACAAGGAAGGTACTGGCAGGGCCAAGATCCTGATTTAGACTTTTAGCCTCCACACTTTTAGAAAACGAATTTTGGTTCTTAAAGATACCCATTTGTGGTATTTGTGTTACAGCAGCACTAGGTCCCTAAGACACTGTGCTTCAGCTCTGGTGGAGCATGAGCAGCTTGCCAAATGTGCAGTGCTTGTACCTCTCAATTTCACACTCAGTGCTCTTTCTGCCCGGGGCCTCCTCCCACTCTTTGATCAGGCTGACTCCTTGCCATAGATTGTTTGCAAAAACTACTCCCTCTGTATCCAGGCCTCTTGGCAAGGTGACTGCAGCTTCTCTCATCAAGAAATGGAGTCTATTTCCACACCTGTTGAATCTGGACTGACCTGTGACTTGCTTTTACCAATAGAATGTGCTGGAATTACACTGCGTGAGTTCTGAGCCTGGGACTCAAGAGGCTTGAAGCTTCTGCTCACTCTCTTGACTCCCTACCCAGCTGTCGCATGAACTTGAACTTCGATTTTGGATGGGATGAAGCGCCATAATCTAAGGTGTGGGATCTGACTTCCTGGGTGGCCACTGAGGGGCTGGATGGCATAAACCAAAAGTTCCAGGGTGTCAGCCCCCTTGGGGTAAACCTTGGCCAATTGGAAATGGGAGACAGGAGGGAGGGAGGCAGATACATCTTCCTTCCATAGACTGCTCTGAGGTACAGTTCCTCTTTTCAACCCTCTGCAGGAGTGAAGGTGCCTGTTGAGCAACCTGCGGTGTGTCTCCATAGCCCGGGGTAAAGCAGTGGTCAGAGTAGTCACATACCTCAGAGCAAATCTTCCCATCTTTCCCTGCTTTTTCCTTTTCTTTCACTCTTACTGCCCTAGACTTGCACCCCTAAATAAAGTGTTAGTATCCTAATCTTTGCCTCAGATTCTGCTTTCTAGAGGCCAAAGGCTAAGGCAGCAGCCAATGTGCACAGTGTCACGAGCTGGGAACCTGATTTCTAATTCAGATGCTCTGGCACCCACTTCTTAAAAGCCAAGAATTTCCAGAAGGCATATGTATTAGTTTCCTATAGCTGCTACAACAAATTACCACAAAATTAGTGGCTTCAAATGGTAAAGCGCTGGCTGCCAACCAAAAGATCAGTGGTTTGAATCCACCGAGTGCTCCGTGGTAGAAAGACCTGGCGATCTGCTCCCATAAAGATTACAGTCTAGAAAACTCTGTGGGGAAGTTCTGCTCTGTCACATAGGGTCCCTATGAGTCAGACTCGACTCATCGGCACCTAACAACAGCAAGTGGCTTTAAAACAACACAAACTGATTCTCTTACGGTTCTGGAAGTCAGAAGTCTGAAATCAGTCTCGCTGGGCTAAAGTCAAGGCGTCAGCAGGGCTGGTTATTTCTGGAGGTTCTGAGGGGAGGATCTGTTCCCTGCTTTTTTTGGCTTCTTGTGACTGCCTCTGTTCCTTGGCTTATGGCCCCTTCCTTAATCTTCAGAGCACCTCACTCCCAGCTCTGCTTTCATAGTCCCATCACCTTCTCCTCTCTGTTAGTAAAATCTCCCTCTGTCTCCTTCTGAGAAGGAACCCTGAGGTTACATTGGGCCCACATGGATAATCCAGGATAATCTCCCCATTCCAAGATCCTTAATTTAATCACAGGAGCCCTGGTGGTGCAGTGGTTAAATTGCTCAGCTGCTAACTGAAAGGTCGTCGGTTCAAACCCATCAGCCGCTCCATGGGAGAAATATGTGGCAGTCTGCTTCTGTAAAGATTGCAGCCTTGGAAACCCCATGGGGCAGTTCTGCCCTGTCCTATGGGGTTGCTATGAGTCGGAAGCCATTCGACAGCAATGGCAGGGGGTGGGGGTGGGCTTAATCACATCTGCAAAGTCTCTTTTGCCACGTAAGATAACATTCGCACGTTCTAGGGACTGTGACTTGGATTTTTTTTTTGGGGGGGGGCATTATTCAGTCTACCACAGCACATGTAGTCCTTTGCACCCATACATTCACCTCCAAATGTGAGAAACCTCTCAAAGAGTTCTCAGCAGTAAGTTCCTGCCACAGTTACCAGGCCCTTAAGTAAAAATGAAAGGCCAGGCTTATAACATAATTCATAGTTAATTTGGACAAATATTCCATCCCATCCTCTCATTGTTTAAATACATAAAGTCTTTGAGAGTTCAGTTGTATCTGGTCATTATAACATGAAATAGAGACTTGGCAATTACCTGAATAATTTGATCAATGTGGATGTCAGATGCCCTGACTTCATCTGGATTAGCTGTTCATTTTACCCAATCTTGACTTTCTTTTGTGCTCAACTGGTTCTGAAGCAGTAACCTTCCACAGTATCTAATTAGAAATTGGAACTTAATACACTTAATTGATATCATCCTTAATCTTCCCTTTAAACTGATTTTATGACTTACGGGAAATTCGCCAGGCACCAAGAAAAGAAACTGAATGCAAATCAGCTGATTAACCAATTGTGAAGGTCTCATTTCCTCAGTACTTTATTCTCATAAAATCTTATCCTTGACGTAAACCAATTGAAATGACGTAAACCAATGTATAATGGGGGAAAACTGCAATGATGCCTAGTCTTAAGGCATTCAGTTAGGTGCATTTTCAAAAAATATATTCTTTTAGATAGAGATTGTATTTGTGTATTCATTAATCAACACATATTTACTAATTTTATTGATATGTCAGGCACTATACCAGACTAATGGAGCCCTGGTGGCATAGTGATTTAAGTGCTCAGCTGCTTACCAAAGGCTGGCAGTTCAAACCCATCAGCTGCTCTGCAGGAGAAAGACCTGGTGATCTGCTCCCATAGATTCCCTCAAAAAACCAAACCATTGCCGTCGAGTAGATTCTGATTCATAGCGACGCTATAGGACAGAGCAGAACTGCCCTGTGGAATTTCCAAGGAGCAGCTGGTGGATATAAACTACTGACCTTTTGGTTAGCAGCTGAGCTCTTAACTACTGCGCCACCAGGGCTCCAGACCAAGACTGACTAAGAACAAGGGCCTAGTGAACTACTTCCGAAAATTAGCCATTGAAAACCCTGTGGATCACAGTTCAATTCGCAACCAGTCGTGGGGATGGTGCAGGACCAAGCAGCGTTTCATTCTGCTGTTGTGCGTGGGGTCGCCATGAGTCGGGCACGACTTGATGACTGGATGACAGCTAACAACATTTCTTTATCATACTTGACACATTCACCAGTATGAAATGCGTAGGGACTAGGGCATGGTAACTGGTCCCTATTGCTTGCATGAGCTCTGGATGTACCCATTAGCACAGATCTCACTGCCTTGCTGTCTCTGTGCACTGCAGTTCTGTGTGTGGACATCACCTCACTCACTGACTGGCACTGTGGTCTCCTTGCCGGCAGAGCCATGTTACTCCTGCGTGCGTCCCCACCTGACACCATGCCTCAGCCTCCATAAACCTGGCTAAATGAAAGGTGAGTAGGATCTTCTAGGGACTTCTCTCAGCTGCTGTGTCCCCATGAATCAAGCGTTGATGCAGAAAAAGAGCATTTGCAGCTTCAGTGGGTCCTTGTGGCCTGCAGGGCACTGAAGGGCACACCTCTCCCAACTAGTCCTGCTTGGCTGGTGGGAGAGCAGGGATGCAGAAAGAGTCTCTTCAGAAGGTGCTTCCAGCAGCCACCCGGGGCAGGGAGTCTATGTATGACCAACCCCACCTCAGTCTTTCAGACTGCTTTCCACCTGACTGACTCGGAGCTGACAGGAGGCTTCTAGGCTGTGTGGGGGTCTTTGGGCCTTTGAATGGGAAATTACATCCTTGGATCCTGACCTCCTACTTTCAGAGACTAACAACCACAACCAAGTGCCACGCATGCTCCTGGCTACACAGAACACCGCGGAATTCACTTCAGAATCTACAATCTAAGGGCTGAACTTGAGGGGTGTTTTTATACGTTGGCAATCGACTGAACAGATAAAGGAGCTTTTGTCTGTTCACGTTAAAAAAAACTTAGAGCTCAGTTTCTGAGCCTTTTTACTCATATTCTCTCACACACACACTCTCACACTCACCCACACTCACCCTCTCATGCACTCACACACACACACTCTCACACATACACACACACTCACTCACGTTCACACTCTGACAACACACACACTCACACTCACACACACACTCTCACACATACACACTCACACTCTCACACATACACACACACTCACGTTCACACTCTGACAACACACACACACACACTCACACACACACTCTCACAATGCTCTGACATATGCTCTCTCACACACACACACACACACACACACACTCTCACAATGCTCTGACATATGCTCTCACACACACACACACACACACACACACACACACACACTCAAGTCGATTTCAACTCATAGCGACCCTATAGGATAGAGTAGAACTGCCCCACAGGGTTTCCAAGGAGTGGCTGGTGGATTCATACCGCTGACCTTTTGGTTAGCAGACAAGCTCTTAACCACCGCACTACCAGGGCTCTAGCTGGCACATAGCTAGCAATTACTATTTGCTGAATAAAAAAAAGTAAGACGCTAAATAGGCAAAGCTGTATTGTTCTTGGAGTTACTGGTAGCTCTCCAACCACACAGCTTCACGCCCTCAGATCTCAGCATGGTCAGCTCTTTCTCGTTGTCCAAATCTCTGCTCAGATGTCATCTCCTTGGAGAGGGCTTCCCCGACCCACCAACCTCAATACCCTTGTTCTCAGTCATTTTCTTCTTCTTCTTCTTTTTTTTAATAATATTTTATTGTGTTTTCAGTGAAAGTTTACACAGCAAATTAGATTCCCATTTGACAATTTCTGTACAAATTGTTCAGTGACAGTTACATTTTTCACAATATGTCAACATTATCTTTAACTGTTTTCTGGTTGTTCTATTTCTGGTATTCTAGTTTCCCTGCCCCCTTATCTTCTCATCTTTGCTTTAGAGTAATTGTTGACCTTTTGGTCTCATATAGATGGTTTTTAATGGACCCCCATATTCACAGGTAACATCCTTTATTTGGTATGCCAATCTGTTATTTCACTAAAAGGTGGCCTCAGGATAGCTTCCGTTCAAGGTCTAAAGAGTATCTCAGGGCAATAGTCTCAGGGAGTCTTCTGGTCTCAATTGGTCCAGCAAGTCTGGACTTTTTAAGAAATCAGTTCTGCTCTGCGTTTCTCTCCCATTCTATCAGGGTTCATCTATTGTGGTCTGATCAGAATGGTCACTAGTGGTAGCTGGGCACCATCTAGTTCTTCTGGTCTCAGGGTAGATGAGGCTGTGGCTCATGCAACTATTAGCTCTGTAGACTACTTTCTTCTCTGAGACTTTGGTTTCCTTCTTTCTCTTTTGCTCCGGATAAGTACAGACCAATAGTTATATCTTAGATGGCTGCTCACAAGCTTTTAGGATCCCAGACACTACTCACCTCAGTAGGATGCAGAACACGAACTCTGTGAACTATATTATGCCAACTGACTGAGTTGTTCCAACAGTCACTTTCCATCACATCACTGTGTTCTATTGTTCTCAAAGCTCTTGCCACTATATGAAATCATTGTGTTTATTTGTTTGATTGTTACTGTCGGTCTCTATCCACTAGAATGCAGAGTGCAAGACAGCAGGGATCTCGTTCAGTTTGCTCATCGCATATCCCAAGTATCTAGAACCTATGTAATCTTAATCAATAGTTGATGAATGAATGAATGGGATAATACCTGTTGTAAGTGAGTCAATTCTGACTCATAGTGACCCTATAGGACATTGTAGAACTGCACCATATGGTTTCCAAGGAGCAGCTGGTGGATTTGAACTGCCGACCTTTTGGTTAGCAGCGAAGATCTTAACCACTGTGCCACCAGGGCTCATGAGAGTTAAATGAGATGATGTAGCTAAAGCACTTGGACAGTGCCAGACAATTTAACAATGGCTTCTATTGTTATTACTGCTACTATCATTCCTCTTCTGTTCTAAGTCTCATGTTATATAAAGCAATAATAAACCAAAATGAAACCAGTTGCCTTAAAGTCATTTCCAACTCATAGCAACCCCATCTGTGTCAGAGTAGAACTGTTTCATAAAGTTTTCATGCCTGTGACCTTTTGAAATTAGATCACCAGGCTTTTCTTCCAAGGCACCTCTAAGTGGACTTGAACTACCAACCCCTCAGTTAGTAGCCAAGTACTTAACCGTTTGTGCCATCCAGGGCCTCCAAGGTAGTAATACTGACCCCAAAAGCAACCAAATGGGAAAGCAGCAATCACTGATCTTTCACGACAAATCACTCTTTTTTCTCTAGAGGACCAGGGCAAGACCCAAATGAATTCACCACCAAACCTTTACCACTACTAGAGCAACAAAGTTGGGCCCAAGGCAGCACTGTGTGCTGGGGACATTACCAGCCTAACCAGCTATGTGACCTTGGGTAAGTCCCTCAACATCTCTGAACCTCAGTTTCCCCACTGGAGAAAGACGGGGTTTTCACTAGATGTTACATAAGACTCCTTCTAATTAGAAATTTCCTTCATCTCTTCATGTTGGCCCTGGGTGATGCGAATGTTAATGTTCTTGGCTGATAAGCAAAAGGAGCTCTGGTGGTACAGTGGTTAAGAGCTTGGCTGCTAAAGGTCAGCAGTTTGAATCCACCAGCCACTCCTTGGAAATCCTATGGAGCAGTTCTCCTCCATCCTACAGGGTCACTGTAAGTTGGAATTGACTTGACGGCAATGGGTTTGGGTTTGGGTTTGGTAAACGAAAGTTTGGAGGTTCGAGTCAACCCAGAGGCACCTCAGAAGAAAGGCCTGCCAATCTACTTCTGAAAAATCAGCCATTGAAAACTCTATGGAGCGCAGTTGTACTCTGACACACATGGTGTCACCACGAGTTGGAATCAATTCAATGGCAACTGGTAGGTAGGCATCTCCTCATACTACTCTTGCCTGCCTCCTGAAGGAAAAGCAAATGAACTAAAGACAGGCAGAATCAGAAACAACCTAGAAGGTCCAAGAACTCAATAGTGTGGTCAATTCCCAAATGACTGGATCTGACAGTGTCCTCCTCAGCACGGTTGGGGAGACCCACCAACGGCCTCCAACCTCTCCTTTGCCTTTGATTCAGAGTGGAGACTAACTTGCTTTGAACACATACTATTAGCTTTACACCAGGATAACCATTCATCCTTAAAATAACCTTACAAGGTAGGCATGATAGCTCCATTCTTATTATTTTCCTTTTACAAATGAAATATAAATAATAATAATAAAAACCAGAAAGACCACACAGCCAAAAAGCAACCGGGTTGGGGTGGGAAACCAGGTTTGTCTCCTCCTCACTCCTTCTGCTCCTGACCTGACCTTGGGGAATTCCCACCAATGGATCTCAAACCTCTTGATCATCAAAATCAGCTGGAAGCATCTTCATAGAAGGGTCCTCCCCACCCTCAACTCCTACTGAACTAGAGTCTTTGCGGGTAGGGCCAAGAAATCTGTATTTTTCAAAAGCTCTCCAGGTTCCAGTCTGATACTCAGTTGGATTTGGAAACCACTGCATTATACTAGGCTATGAAACCATCCGAGCAATTGGAAACAGACCTGGCAATGTGCTAAGACTTATCACTGTCGTCTTTTAGAACGTCATCCTACTCTTCCCTCCCTTTCCTGCGGGGCTGCGCCTGCGCAGCGCGGCAGCCGTGTCTCAACATCGCCTTCTACTGGGCAAGTCGTAAAACCTTAACCGCAATCAACTATCTCCGCGGGTTAATTACCGGGGCGTCAAGCCGGGCTCACCAACCCCTTTGTAACATCAAAAAATTGAATTTGGTTCTCCACCAAATTCATGTGATGTGGAGGTGAGTACAACTACCTGTTGACTAAGACAATGTGTAATGACCAAAATCTACAAATGGATGAACGAAAGAATTAAAAAGTTGTTTTGAATTAGGAACCACACACCTGGAGAGGGGGCTGGGGGGTGGGGAAAAGCGGTTATATACATGGTTTACTCAGTAACTCTGAGCCCTGGTGGCACAGTAGTTAAGGACTCAAGCTGCTAACCAAAAGGTTGGCAGTTCGAATCCACCAGTCGCTCCTTGGAAACCGTATGGGCAAGTTCTACTCTGTCCTACAGGGTTGCTATGAGTCAGAATCAACTCCACAGCAATGGGTTTGGTTTGCTTTTGGACACCACAGGATAGTTGCTTTCCTAAGTGTTGCCCAGACTTTATTCATTTACTTATTCTTTTTTTTTTTTTTCAACAAATATTAATTGAATGCTCCCACCCAAAGGTGCCTGGGAAGAAAGTCCTGGTGATCTGCTTCTGAAAGTTCTCAGCCATGAAAACCTTATGGAGTACAGTTTACTCTGACACACATGGGGTTGCCATGAGTCAGAATAAACTGGTTTAGTTTTTGTTTTATTAAATACCAAGCACCATTCTAGCAGTAGAATAGAAGCAGAAAGTCTTCCCTCATGTAGTTTACAATCTAGCTGGGGAGACACGTATTAAACAGAAAAACAAATAAATATAACTTATAAATGGCGGCAAATGCTGTGAAGGAAGAAAAAGAACTAGGTTTTGAGATCCTTATGTTAGAAAGGATGGTCAAGAAAAGCCTGTCTCTGGAGCTGACTAGAAGTGAAGATCTGGAATTTGAGATGGAACGAGCCATGCAAAGCAGGGAGGGGGTCCAGGTGGAAGGAGCACTCACCTGAGACACTCAAAGGAAGCCAGTATGGCAGGAGTGTCATGTGTAGGGGGGGGTGTGGACTGAGATAAGGTTAGAGATTTAGGGCAAGGGACCTTGTGAACAATCAGCATGTTCCACGGGCTTTACACGTATTGTCCTATTGGATCCAATCAGCAATCCTAAGAGGTAGACACAAGTCTTATCCTTTGAATTTTACAGATGAGAAAACTGAGGCACAGGGGGGATTAAGTAGTTTGGCCATATTTATGTAGATAGTAAGTAGCATTGGTGGTTCAGTGGTAGAATTCTCGCCTTCCACGTGAGAGACCAGGGTTCAATTCCCAGCCGATGCAACTCATGCACAGTTACCACCTGTTAGTGGAGGCTTGTGTGTTGCTATGATCTGAAGAGACTCCATTGCAGCTAACAAGTCCATCTTCAGCACCCAGGCTCAATACTCATCCATTTATCCATTACTCTATACTGTCTCATTGGCAATGACAAGGAGCATGAGTTTTACTCTAAGTGCAATGAGGCATCTTTGTAAACTTTTAAGCAGGGGATCTGCACGATCTCTTATGTTTTAACAAGATGATACTGACTGCTAAATGGCAATAGATTACAGAGGGGCAAGGTTAGAAGGAGGACGAGATGGAAGGCAAGTGCAATTGTCCAGGCAAGGGATAGTGGTGGCTTTGACTAGGTGGTAGCAGTTGAGATGAAGAGAAATGGAAGGATTTGAAAAAGAAGTCACAGGACTGGAGATGAGTTAGGTGTGGAGATGCGGAAGAAGAAGGTGTCAAAGACGGCACTCAAGCTCAGGAAACTGGGTGCTGGTGGGGCCACTGATAGATTGGGAGCAAGTTGAGGAGAGTAAGTGGAGATTGGTTTCACACACGTTGAGTTTGAGATGCCTGTGACACACATAAGTGAAAATATCAAATTAGCTGTTGGATAAATCAGAGACATCTCAAACTTAACGTGCATAAAACAGAACTTTTTATTTCATCCTGAAATTTAGAGGAGACATCTAGGCTAGACATAAATTATTGTTTTTAGCATTATAGGTGCTATTTAAGTCACAGAAGTGGAGGATGCTACCTTGGGAGACAATGTAAACAGAGAAGAGTTCCAAGGACCAGTCCCTAAGAAACTCCAGCATGTGGGGATTGGCTCTAGAAAGAAAAGGTGTGTGTGTGTGAGAGAGGGAGACAGAGAGAGACCGAGAGAGAGAAAAGCTGAGGAGAGCCAACAAGGAAGGAAGAAAGCCTAGGACTGTGCTCATATTGTGCTCTGAAAAAGAAAGAGACACCTCATTCCTGGCGAGGAATTGGCCCAGACTCACTGGTTCAGTGTCAAAGTCTAAGACAGAGCATGGGGAGCCCATACGCTTGCTTTAAATCCATCATGCTAAACTAGAAAGTAGCAGGTAAACCTGTTAAAAACCAAACCCATTGCGATCAAGTTGATTCCCACTCAAGGTGACCCCATGTGTTACAGAGTAGAACTGTGCTCCATACGATTTTCTTGGCTGTGATCTTTATGGAAGCAGATTGCCAGGCCTTTCTTCTGTAGCACCGCTGGATGTATTCGAACAGCCATCCTTTAGGTTATCAGTCGATCGCACACCATTTGCATCACCCAGGGACCAGAAAGTACTAGGTACACCCCAAAACAGAAGGAGATGTCCCAACATTTGCCCCTTTACTCTTCAGTCTCCTGTTGGGCTCACAGGGAGATGTCAGCCCGTGGGCTGGGTATGTCAGCTCAGAGAAGATACCTAAAACCATTTGGGAGAGAGATTTCACTATGAAAACAGTTGGGACTAAGACATTATTACTCATATTCTTGTTCTCATTTCTAGTGGTTGGCTTTTAAAAAAATCTCTTCCTGTCACTGCCCCTGATTTCACCCACTTCTCCTCCTTCAACCTTATTCTTCTCACAGAAAGCATTATGTACGTAGCAATCATTTTGCCTCCATAATCCCATGATAATAATTTCATCATCAATTAATGTGCTGATTTAAATTTTCTCTTTCCCATTTCTTTTGGGTGCGTGAGAATCACTGCTATAGATGTTTAAGAGGTTTCTGTCTCTGTAGTAGGGAGAGAGGAAAGATGATGCCTCACCCAAATGCCCAATAATCTAGGCAAAATGTCTTCTAGCCTGATGGCTCAGAAGTACACGCAGCTAAGAGTCATTGACTCACATGAGTCGGAATCGACTCGACAGTGACGGTTAAAAATCACTGGGAGTCCCTGGGTGGTGCAAGTGGTTAAGTGCTTGGCTGCTAACAAAAAGATTAGAAGTTTGAGTCCACCCAGAGGTGCTTCAGAAGAAAGGCCTGGGGACCTACTTCCAAAAAATCAGCCACTGAAAACCCTACGGAGCACAGTTCTACTCTGATACATTTGGAGTCACCATGAGTCACAGTCAATTCAACAGAAACTTTTTTTTAAGAGTCATTGGGATAACACTTACAACAGCCCCCCACAAAAGAAAATACTTAGGAATAAACCAAACCAGGGATGTAAAAGGTTTATACAAAGAAAACTACAAAACAGCACTGCAAGAAAGCAAAAAGAGACCTACATAAATGGCATAGACTATCAAATATAACTACAAATGTTCAAACAGCAGAAGATAAACTAGACGACTGGGACCTCCTAAAAGTTAAACACTTACATGCATCAAAAGACTTCTCCAAAAGAGTGAAGGATGGAGAGGAAGGCAAGGTGATACCAAGTAGCAACAGACTGCTTCAAACTTAGAAAGATAAGGGTAAATTTCACGGTAACCACAAAGTTGACAAACCTACTCAGCAAAATAAAGAGGAAAACCAAAGTCTCAGTAAAAACAAAACCTACAAAAACAGAAGAAATGAAAAACAATCCACAAACAAAAGGAATTCAGCACAGGAGAATAAGAGGAACAAAGAAAAAGCACCACCAAAAAAAAGCACTCACAAATCAAAAACACTGGAGATCACAAATGTTGGAGAGGCTGCGGGGAGATCGGAACTCTTATGCACTGCTGGTGGGAATGCATAATGATACAACCAGTTTGGAAAATGATATGATGCTTGCTGAGAAAGCTAGAAATAGAAATAGCATACGATCCAGCAATCCCACTCCCAGGAATATATCCTAGAGAAATAAGAGTCGTCACACAAATAGACGTATGCACACCCATGCTCATTGCAGCATTGTTCACAATAGCAAGAAGATGGAAACAACGTAGATGACCATCAGCAGATGAATGGATAAACAAACTATGGTACATACACACAATGGAGTACTATGCAGTGAGAAAGAACAATGATGAATCTGTGAAGCATCTCATAACATGGATGAAACTGGAAGGCATGCTGAGTGAATTTAGTCGATCACAAGAGGACAAATATCGTATGAGACCTCTACTGTAAAAACTCATGAAAAAGTTTACACACAAAAAGTAACAATCTTTGTTGGTTACGAGGGATGGGGGGGGTAGGGGGGAACACTAAATAGACAACAGATAAGTGGTAACTTTGGTGAAGGGTAAGACAGTACACAATACTGGCGAAGCCAGCACAACTTGTACAAGGAAAGGTCATGGAAGCTGCATAGACACATCCAGACTCCCTGAGGGACTGAATTGCTGGGTGGAGGGCTGCGGGGATCATGCTGTTGAGGAACATCTAGTTCAATTGGCATAACACAGTTTATAAAGACAATGTTCTACATTCTACCTTGGTGAGTAGTGTCTGAGGTCTTAAAAGCCTGTGAGCGGCCATCTAAGATACTCTACTGGTCTCACCCCTTTGGGACCAAGGGAGAATGAAGAGAACAGGATACAAGGAGATTAGTCCAAAGGACTAATGGACCACAGCTACCACAGCCTCCACTGGACTGAGTCCAGTACAGCTAGGTGGTGCCCGGCTACCACCACTGACTGCTCTGACAGAGCTGGAGAAGTATGTAGAACAAAATTCTAACACACAAAAAAAGACCAGATTTACTGGCCTGATAGAGACTGGAGAAACCCTGAGAGTATGGCCCCGGACACCCTTTTAGCTCTGTGGTGAAGTCACTCCCAAGGGTCACCGTTCAGCAGGGGATTGGACAGCCCCATAAAACGAAACGGTACTAATGAGGCACAGCAGTCCAGGGACAAGGACTAGAAGGCAGGAGGGGACAGGAAAGCTGGTGATAGGGAACCCAAGGTTGAGAAAGGACAGTGTTGCCATGTTGTGGGGTTGTTAACCATTGTCATAGGGCAATATGTGTACTAACTGTTTAATGAGAAAGTATTCTGCCTATAAACCTTCATCTAAAGTACAAAAAAGAAAACAATTATCTATGTGAGATCAAATTGACAAAAACAACTCAAAAGGTTTGATCAGAAGCGTAGGGGGCAGTGAGTTGAAGACAAGGGTGATGAAATAATTTGGAAAACGATAGTGAGAATAGCAGCACAACTGGAAGAATGTAATCAATGTCACTGAATTGTACATGTAGAAATTTTTGAAATGGTGTATCTCTGGCTATGTATATTTTCACCAAAAAAAGAAAAAAGTTTCTCCAAGGTCAAGAAGGGAGAGTGTTGACATGTTGTGGGGTTGTGAACCAATGTCATAAAACCATATGTGTACTGACTGTGTAATGAGAAGCTATTTGTTCTGTAAACCTTTACCAAAAGTACAATTACAAAAAAACCTTAAAAAAAAAAAAAAGAGTGAAAAGAGAGCACACAGACTGGGAAAAATTTTTTGGCAATGACATATCTGACAAGGGCATAATCTCTAAAATTTATAGAAAGCTTCAACACCTCAACGACAAAAAGGCAAACAATCCAATTAAAAAGTGGGCAAAGGACATGAACAGACACTTCACCTAAGAAGATACTCAGGCGGTCAACAAATACATGAAGAGGTGCTCACAATCATTAGCTATTAGAGAGATGCAAATCAAAACAACAATGAGATATCATCTCACCCTGGCAAAAATGGCAATGATCAAAAAAACAGAAAAAAACAACTGCTAGTGAGGTGTGGGGAGGTTGGAACCCTCATACACTGCTGGTGGGAATGTAAAATGGTAAACCAGTGTGGAAAATGGTATGGTGCTTCCTCAAAAAGTTAAAAATAGAAATACCATATGATCCAGCAATCCCACTGCTAGGTATGTATCCTAAACAAATAAGACCCACCGCATGTGATGCATACAAAGAAAATTTGTATATGCATATGCACACCTATGTTCACTGCAGCATTATTCACAATAGCAAAAAGATGGAAACACCTAAGTGCCCATCAACGAATGAATGGATGAACAAACTATGTACTTACACACAATTGAATACTATGCAATGTTAAAGAGTAACAATGAATCCGTGAAACATCTCACAACATGGATGAACCTGGAGGACATTATGCTGAGTGAAATAAGTCAATCGTAAAAGGACAAATACCGTATGAGGCCACTATTTTAAAAAGTCAAGAAAAAGTATACACACAGAATAAAACATTCTTTGATGGTTACCAGGGATGGTAGGGGGAGGAAGGGAAAATCACTAACTAGATAGTAGGTATGTATTAACTTGGGTGAAGGGAAAGGCAATATACAATAAGGGAGATAATCAGCACAACATGAACATGGCAAAGGAAGATACTGGGAGGAACGCAAGAGTAAAAGGAAACAGTAAATACTATTACATACACAATCCTGCAATAACAGTAATGACAATAATTTATAAGTGGATACATAGGTAGATATGTAAGCTGCACAGGTGTGGGATGGTGTATGGGAGTCCACCCACAAGCATATATAAGTTTGGCAGAGAATATATCTACATACATATTTGTATGTTCTGCAAATATATCCATGTATATGGTAGAGCACAAAGGGGGCAAAGTTATGAAAACTTCTTAGCCATAACCAAACACCCTGAGGAACTTAGGGGCTTGAGGGCTTAGGACCATAGTCTCGAGGGACATCTAGATCAATTGGCATACCATAATCCATAAAGACTATGTTCTACATCTTCCTTGCTAAGTTAACGTCTGGGGTCTTAAAAGCTTGTGAGCGGCCATCTAAGATACAATTATTGGTCTCTTCCTATCTGAAGCAAAGAAGAGTGAAGAAAATCAAAGACTCAAGGAAACAATTAGTCCAAAGGACTAATGGACCACACGAACCACAGCCCCCACTAACCTGACACTAGAAGAACAAATGGTGCCCAGCTACCACTATTGATGGTTCTAATTAGGATCACAATAGAAGGTCCTGGACAGAGTGGGAGAAAAATATAGAACACAATTCAAATTCATTAAAAAGACCAAACTTACTGGTCTGACAGACTGGTGGAACCCCCGAGACCATGGCCTTTAGACACCCTTCAAACCTGGAACTGAATCCACTCCTGGAGACCACCTTTCAGACAAACAATAGACAGGCCTATAAAGTGAACAGTAACAGCCGTGAGGAACGTGCCTCCTCAGTACAATCAAGCATACAAGACCAAAAGGGCAGCATTTGGCAAAAAACAAAGTTCTGAAGGCAGGAAGGGGCGGGAAGATTGGCGAATGGAAACGAGGAACCCAGGGAGGAAGAGGGTAGAGTGCTGTCACATTGAGGGGACTCCAACTACTGTCAAGAAGCAAAATGTATATAAAGTGTTGAATGGAAACTAATTTGCTCTATAAACTTTCACCCAAGCCACAATAAAGTGTTAAAAAAAAGAAAGAGAGAGAGAGTCACGGGGGGAAATTCTACCACTAAAAAAATACCATTTTCCTTATTGTAAGAGTGTATTTTATGTAGAATTGTGCTTCTCAACCTTTAATGGACGTATGAATCACTTGGGGATCTTGTTAAAACACAGCTTCTTATTCATGGGGTCTGAGGTGGGGCCAGGGATGCTGTATTTCTAACAAGCTCCTAGGTGATGGTCAGACTGCTGGTGAATGGACCACATTTTGAGTCTCAAGGATTTAACAAACAAACAAACAAAAAATAACTAGGATAACAAATATCAACCGTGAATTTGTTTCCTCCAGTGCGAGGTTCTGTTCATACTCCTACCCGTGTGCTGGGTTAGCTAAGGACTGCTGGCTCCCTCCCCAACCTCACCCAGTGTCTCCAGAGGAAGCAGATCAAGATCAGGTGAAAACTGAGAAGCCTCTGGGGAGGCGGGAGGCTGTTTGGAACTGTGTGTAGCAGGTGTGGAGAGGGAGGCAAGGGAAGGATCAAATGGGAGATGAGTCTTGTTAAGCAGGGCTTCTCAGGCTCAAGAGGAGAATCAGTGCAGGGCAAGAGCCCTGAGGGGGTGAGGAGCTGAGAAAACCTGTGGGACTGACCAGACCCAGGGGTTCACTTCTCCATCCCCACCACTTCACGGCCCCAAGGCTAGAGGGTTATAGTCCAAGGACTGCCTGTCCTAAAGCCCTCAGCACTCTACCTGAGAGGACTGGGGTAAAGCCCTGAACTTATTTCTGGGGTGAGGAGTGATATACTATAGTTTTTGATGTCTGGGACTTTCTACCCTAGGGTGTATCCACCCTCTCTTATCTCGTCAAGCATGCCCCCCACCATGCCCACAGCTCTCACCACCCGCTCTGCCACAAAAACAAAAAACTTATAGATTCAAGTGAAAACATTAGATATGAAAAATAAATTGAAATAAATAATAGAATAAAGGGAATAAATGGTAAAATTGATACAGTCGAGAAAAGAATTTGCAAAAATGAAAGGTCAACTTGAGAAATTCTCATAAAAGGAAAAAGGAAAGGATAAAGACATTGAAAATGTAAAAGTTAAGAATTCTGGAGGACAGAAATTATGGAGGATAGTGGTAACTTAGAAAAAATGAACAAATGTGGAGAGCAGGAGATATGTGAAGAAATTAAAAAAAAAAAAAACAACAAAAAACCTGTTGCTGTCGAGTTGATTCCTACTCATAGCAACCCTGTAGGACAGAGTAGAACTTGCCCATAGGGTTTCCAAGGAGTGGCTGGTGGATTTGAACTGCCGATCTTTTGGTTAGCAGCCAACCTCTTAACCACTGCGCCACCAGGGCTCCATGTGAAGTAACAGTAGTGATGAATCTCAGAATTAAAGAGAGACGAAAGACCTCAGACTGAGAAGACTCATAGAGGGACAAGTAAGGAAGAACTCACACCTAGATATATTATAGTGAATTTAAGAATATGAAAGAGAAATTCCTGAAAGTTTTCAAAGAGAAAGAGATCACTGACAAAGAACCATCCCCACCCCCATTCCCCCAACCCTTGCCCTGCACTCCCCCATCCCCCACCAAATAAGCCTGTTAGGGCACCTTCCAAGAGAGGAGAGGGTCCTCAGCAGGGAATCCCTGCATAAGCACTGTGAGCAGACTCCAGGTTACAGCAGAGGAAGGGCTCCATCCTTACAAGCCAGGCACTGCAGCCTTAATATCAACTTCCTGGGAAGGGTTAGTGTTTATCCTTTTCAAGTTAGGGAGGGAGATACTGAGAAGGCTTGAATAGAAGCAACTGGCTGCTCAGACAAGGGCCCCGGTGATGGGCTACCACAGTTTGGGAGCTGGTTCTCACCTTTGCAGGTTAGGACACTAGAGAGAATCTGCCTGTGGGTGACTGCCACCTCCTTAGGAAGAGGAGAATGGACCTGCCTGAAGACAGCCCCCTTCTCCTGCCCCTGACTCTTTAGCTCCAGCTACCAGATCTTGCTACCTGGGGTGGGGGCAGGATGGGCAGAGAGTGGACACTTGGCCCCAGTAGGGCGGTTTCCCTCTCCTGGAACACTGAGAGGTTGAAATGGTTGACTGCTTCCAGCTGAGCTGAATACACTCTTACAGAGATGGTTCCAACTCGTACCGTGGCACCCAAAATCTTAGCAAGCCAATAAACAGGATGGAAAGTGGAGTAGATGTATAGAAGGGAAATAAAGAGGAGAGTTCATAGCTCCTGAGAGAGGCAGACAGCACCTTCAGTTGCTGACTTTCTGCTTCATTCGTTCATTAGGAAAAAGATTTCCTGATCACACACTATGTGAGGCACCTTTCTAGGCTCTGGAAATGCAGTGTAGAACCAGGTGGTCAGCACCTCTGCCCTCTTGGAGCTCACCTTCTGGAGGCTGAGAAGAAATAAACACACAGAAAATAGGAGATCATGCCAGACTGAAAAAACAGGAGTCAGGGAGCAGCCACTTTAGAGGGAGTGGTCAGGGTGGGCCTCTCTGAATAGGAGCCTTTGAACTGAGAGCTGAAGGCAGAGAAAGAGCCTGGGAAGAGGACTGCAGAGAGAGGTCCCTGCAGGAGCAAAGGCCTGAGGGTAATACTTAAGAACTTGATGTGTTCAGAAAACAGAAAGGAAGAAAACAAGGCTGAGAGAGGAGTGGTTGGGGAAGGAGAGAGAAGGAAAAACTCACAGCTAGACATTATAGGGGCAGGGGGAAACCCTGGTGGCATAGTGGTTAAGAGTTCAGCTGCTAACCAAAAGATTGGCAGTTCAAATCCACCAGCCGCTCCTTGGACCCTATGGGGCAGCTCTCCTCTATCCTATAGGGTCACTATGAGTCAGAGTTAACTCGATGGCAACGGGTTGGTGGTTTGGTAGTAAAATTCTTGCCTTCCATGTGCGAGACCTGGGTTTGATTTCTGTGCAGCCACAACCCATCTGTTAGCTTGTGTGGTGCTATGATGTTGAACAAGTTCAGCAGAGCTTCCAGACTAAGAAGGACTAGGAAGAAAGACCCGGTGATCTACTGCCAAAAATCAGCCAGTGAAAACCCTGTGGATCACAATACTCCAATCCTGAACCAATCATGGGGATGGCATAGGGCTAGGCAGCACCATGAGTCAAGGGCCAACTTGACAGCAGCTACAACAACATACATATTGAAGTGAATTCAAGAATACTGAAGAGAAAAGAGAAAGTTTCTGGAGAGGAAAAGCAAATCATTGACAAAGAAAGAGACAAGGTCATGGAGGATGACAGGATTCAGATCATGAGGGACCTGGTGGGCCACATAAGGAGAGTGGATTTTATTCTAAATGTAAAGTGAAGCCATTTAAAGGGATTTTTTTAAGTTTAAATTTTATTCTAAATTCAATAGAAAGCTCCTTAGAAAGACTTGAGTAGGGCCAGGGCCTTTAGCACAACCTCGTTTACTAAACGAACTTCTGACATCTACATCAATAATGGGCTATAAAGGAGCAAACATGGAAACTAGAAGAGCAGTTGGTTTTTGCAGGGGTCCAGGTGAGAAACGGTGCCTTTAATCAGGGTGGTGGAGAGGTGGAGAGAAGAGGATGGATTTGAGATACCTGTAGGAGGCGTAATTGACAGAACTTGCTGAAGGCTTAAATGTGGAGGAAGGAGTAAGGCGATTCAAAGATGGCTCCTAGGAAAGCTGGACAAATGGCAATGGGGAACCCGAGGTCGAGAAGGGGAGGGTGTTGACACGTAATGAGGTTGGCAACCAATGTCACAAAACAATATGTGTATTAATTGTTTAATGAGAAACTAATTTGCTCTGTAAACCTTCATCTAAAGCACACTAAAAAAAATTTAAAAAAAAGAACCTGTACATGGATCAACAGGCAGTTATTCAAACAACCACAACAACAAAAAGCCCAGGACCAGATGGCTGCACTGGAGAATCCTACCAAACATTCAGAGAAGAATTGACACCAATCCTACTCAATCTCCTCAAAAACACAGAAGAGTAAGGAATAGTATCGAACTCTTTCAATGAAGCCAGCATAGTCCTGATACCTAAACCAGACAAAGACATCGCAAAAAAAGAAAATTACAGACCAAACTGAGCCCTGGTGGCACAATGGTCAAGAGTTCAGCTGCTAACCGAAAGGTTGGCAGTTTGAATCAACCAGCTGCTCCTTGGAAACCCTATGGGGCAGTTCTACTCTGTTCTATAGGATCGCTATGAGTCAGAATTGACTCAACAGCAATGGTTTTGGTTTTATCCCTTATGAACACAGATGCAAAAATATTCAACAAAATTCTAGCCAACAAACTTCAGCAACATATAAAAAAAATCATACACCATGATCAAACTGGATTCATACCAGGTCTACAAGCATAGTTCAACATTAGAAAATCAATCAATGTAATCCACTACATAAATAAAACAAAGGAGAAGAACCATATGATCGTATCAATCGATGCAGAAAAGGCATTTGATAAAATTCAACACCTTTTCCTGATAATAACTCTCAGCAAAATAGGAATAAAAGAGAAATTTCTTAACATAATTAAGGGCCTATGTGAAAAACCAACAGCCAACATTATACTCAACAGAGAAAGGTTGAGAGCCTTCCCTTTGAGAATGGGAATGAGACAAAGATGTCCATTATCGCCACTCTTATTCAACATTGTGATGGAAGTCCTAGACAGAGCAATAAGACAAGAAAGAGAAATAAAGGTACCCAAATTGGAAAGGAAGAAATAAAACTATCTCTATCTGCAGATGACATGATCCTATACATAGAAAACCCTAGAATTTAGCAATGTTGCAGGGTACAAGATCAACACACAAAAATCCGTTGGGTTCCTATACACTAACAAAGATTGCTCCAAAAAAGAAATCAAGAAAGCAATACCATTTCCAATAGCCCTCAAATCAATAAAATGCCTAGGAATTAACCTGACCAGGGACATAAAAGACTTCTACAATGAAAAGTATAAGACTCTACTACAGGAGACTAAAAGAGACCTACAAAAATGGAAAGACATCCTGTGTTCATGGATTGGAAGACTTATTTATTGAAAATGTCAATACTACCTAAGGCAATCTACAGACACAATGCAATCCCAGTACAAATCCCAACAACATTCTTCACTGAAATGGAAAAACTAATGACCAACTTTATATGGAACAGAAAGAAACCTCAAATAGCCAAAGCATTACTGAAGAAAAATAACAAAGCAGGAGGCCTCACACCCCCTGATATCAAAACATACTATACAGCCACTGTAATCAAAACAGCTTGATATTGGTTCAGTGATAGATAAGAGAGCAGTGGAATAGAACTGAGAACCCAGAATGAAATCCAAACATCTATGGACAACTGATTTCCAACAAGGGGCCAAGGTCCTTTCAGTGGGGCAGAAACAGTCTCTGTAATAAATGGTGCTAGCAAAACTGGACATCCACCAGAAGAAAAATGAAACAAGATCCATACCTCACACCATACACAAAAACTGACTCAAAATGGATCAAAGACCTAAACGTTATACCTAAAACCATAAAATTCCTAGAAGAAAACATAGGGAGAAAATTATGGGACCTAATCTTCTAAAAAAAATAGGATAACAAACATAACAGCAGATGCACAAATAGAAGACAAAATAGATAAATGGAACCTTATAAAGATTCAAACTTATGCTCATCAAAAATCATTATCAAAAGAGTAAAATGAGAACATACAGATTGGGAAAAAAATCTTCGGAAATGACAGATGAAGGTCTAATCTCCAAAATTTATAGGAAATTTCAACAACTCAACAACAAAAGACTAACAATTATAAAATGGGCTAAGGACACGAACAGAATTTTCAATAAAGAAGACATAAGCATCCAACAAGTACATGAAAAGATATGGTCATTAGCCATTAAAGAGATGCAAATCAAATCTACAGTGAGATACTATCTCACTCCAACTCAAATGGCACTGATTAAAAATACTAATAATAACAAATGTTGGGGAGGATGTGGGGAGATTAGAACCCTTATCCGTTGCTGGTGGGACTGTAAAATGGTACAACCACTGTGGAAAACAGTATTGCACTTCCTCAAAAAACTAGATATAGAACTACCCTGCAATCCAGCAATCTCACTCCTAGGGATATACCCTAGAGATCTAAAAGTACTGACATGAACAGATATATGCACTCCTATGTTCGTTGCAGCTTTGTTCACAATAGCAAAAAAACGGAAACAACCAAAGTTCCTATGAGCAGATGGATGTAAGAAAACTGCGGTACATACATACAAAGGAATATTACACAACCGTAAAGAACAATGAGTCAACCAAACATTATAACATGGATGAACCTGGAGGACATAATGCTGAATGAAACAAGCCAAGCATATAAGGATAAATATTGTAGGATCCCTCTTTTATAAGAAGACAAGAACAGATAAATATAGAGACCAATGTGCATTGGTGGTTACCAGGGAGAAGGGGGAGGGAAGTATGCTTTAGACCATAGAGACTTGTTATTTTTGGTGATGGGAAAAGCAGCACCAAATGTGGATGTAGCGAGCATAGCACAACCAAAGTAAAAAATGAGTGAGCACATATGGTTGGGTATAGACACAATTAAAGAGAACATTGACAAATTGTGATAAATGTAACTAATGCAATGAACAATTTGTGTGGAAACTGTCAAACTGGAACCTAACTTGCTGTGTAAACCTTCACCAAAAACTCAATAATTAAAATAATAATAATAAATAATGGAAGAAAGATCTCTATGACATTAGAAAAGCTACACTGGAACATACCTCCTTCTAAAAGGTCAGGAAAACTAACTCTTACACAATAATGAATAATAGCAGAGTCATTATTATCCCATACAAAGATATTATAAGATAAAGAATAGAATAAGAGGAATAACATCCCTACAGATCATAAAAATATGCCAGAAAGACATGCCCTCCACACATAGCAGAATTATAACATTCTATTTCAAAATAAGACATGAGAAAATGATACAAGACATGAAAAGAACATTAATTGGAATTAGAAAAACTCAGAAATGAGGTGACAGAACTCAGGCAAGAATAAAAAAAGAAAAAGGCATTTCAGAAATGAAGATTAAACTAGAAGAAACCTGAGAATGAATGAAACAATAGACAATGCTTTAAGAGAAATAGAAAGTAAAAAAGGAGAAAAAATTTTAATAATAAAAAAACAAAGATTTAAAAAAAAACACTTGAGAGGAAATGACAAACTGCTGATAGCCAGAGAAGATCTAACATAGGTAATATGAGTCAGTGAAGAAGAAAATCAAAGCAAGGGAACAGAATGTAATCAATGTTACTGAACTGTACATATAGAAACTATTGAATTAGTGTATGTTTTGTTATGTAGATTCTCTACAACAACCAAAAAGAAAGGAAGAAAAGAATTTAAGGAATTTATCAGACTACTAGGATCACATCAAAAGGACTCTGGAGCCAACTTGAAGAGGCTCCTACTGGCCAAAGATGGAACAATCTGAGTCTCAATAATGAAAATAACTGCAAGTGATTGAAACTCATAAAATATATTTAAATCCATGTCTTCATCTATCTTTTTTAAAAACCTAGTTGATCACCTACAAGTGATTATAGGAAACCAATTCATTATCTTGAAAACCAAAAAATAAAGGGAAAGAATCAAGCATTTATCTATCCTGCCTTCCTATAGGAACTGTACCACTCTATAACCAAATCATGGATGAAGGAAAGTGTCCTTTATAAATTAATATCATTAAAAAAGAATGGCTAGAGAATATCATCATTTTGCGGCCCTGAACTAAACGAATCCCATTTCATCTCAATCACTTCCCTCCCTCAAAGTAATCACTATCCTGATTTCATAGTAATCACTTCTTTGCATTTTTTATAGTTTTGTCAGCAAAATGGCATTCTTAGACATCATAGTTTGATCTTGCCTATTTGAATTTTTTCTATTTATAGAGATAAATAAATATGTTCTGTATTTTCTAAAATGATCTTAAATCCCATAAGGTATAGGTTTTACTATTATGCTTTCAAAATACATATGTATAAGCATTCATTATATGGACTTAGAAATATGTATACCTTTGTAAGACTCTAGCATTAACTATGTCATTAGAAACCTGTAAGTTGTAAGAAAGTTATTTAGAAAATTTCTGAACTTAGACATAAAAATGTAGTAGCATGTAAAGTATGTAAAGAACATAAACAATCTTTAAGTTCACTTTGACCCAGCATTTTATGACACAGGAACACATAACATAAATCTAAATAACCACCCTAATCTCTAACCTTAAAGAGAAGATGCATCATTCAGCTACTCTCAAACCCTACAGAGAAGACATAACATACTAGTCTTTGATGCCATACTGGCCCTTGTCATGTGGAACCAAGGTGACAAATTCACATATAAACCTTAAATTTCTACTCACTTACTGAGAGAAGGCAGAGATGGAACTGTGATTCTGTCCACCGCTGCTGCCAACCTTAGACGCTAGCTATGAGGGACCTCTACCGAGTTCAAGTCCTGGGTAAGCCTTCCTCCCAAGACGTCTCGTTAAAGGTAAAAGCCTGAAGTCTAAAGATTTAAACTTTATCCATTGAACTAACATTGTAATTGTAATTGTTAATTCTGATTCTCCGGTTCTAAATGAATATTGTCAGGTCTCGTTTGCATGCCTTGCCATGACTAGCTTGCAGTAACCTAAACGAGTTTATGCATGGTAAAACTATTAATTTTCTAAGATTTCTAAAATCCTACACAACAAAGTAAAAAAAAAAAATTGGAAGATTCTGTCCACCTAAGTAGGTATATTCAGACATGGGCCTACCTAAAGGTTGCTGTTGTTGTTAGTCAGTTTCAACTCATAGCAACCCTATAGGACAGAGTAGAACTGCCCCATAGGGTTTCCAAGGAGTGGCTGGTGGATTCAAGTTGCCAACCTTCTGGTTAGCAGCCTGAGCTCTTAACCACTGCACTACCAGGGCTCCACCTAAAGGTAGGGAGATGTATAAAATAACCTTTCAAAGACACTTCTAGGAGCACAAGGGGGAACTCCAGGGTGCTGGTGATGATCTGTATATGGATCTAGGTGCTGGTTGCATGAGTGTGTTCAGTTTATGAAAAATTATTGAGCTATATACTTACAAGATGTGCCTTTTTTTTGTATGTATGTATGTTTGCTCCTTAAGGCAAGACTTTGTCTCACATACTCTAGACACGTTATTAAGAGGGACTAGTCCCTGGAGAAGGATATCATGCTTGGTAAAGTAGAGGGTCAGCAAACAAGAGGAAGACCCTCAAGGAGACAGACTGACACAGTGGCTGCAATAATGTGCTCAAACATAGCAATGATTGTGAGGATGGTGCAGGACTGGACAGTGTTTCCTTCTATTGTTATAGGATTGCTATGAGTCAGAACTGACTCAACGGCACCTAACAATAACAACAAATGTTATACTTCAATAAAAAGTTTTTTTTAAACCCCTTCTACTCTTAAGATTCTACTTTAGGGAACTACTCAATATTGTATTTTTGCACAAATAACACACACCTTCTACATTTGTTAACCACGCACTCCCCCTACCCACCGCAAGGTATCTTCATAAGTGCTGCTATGCCAATTTTTTTTACATGTTGCTGTTAAAAAAAAAAATTGGCATAGCGCGCATATGAAAATACCTCACAGAGGGCCGGAGTGGTTAGCAAACAAACATAGAAGGCGTGCGTTATTTGCGTAAGAAGTATTTAGGTTGTTGGAATCAAAAGAATGCGTACCAACATGTAGAACTGGAATTGTAGTCATTTCCACTCTTTAATTATCCATTAAATTAAACTGAATCTGACTTATCAGCTTGCTTTCTCTTGACTGGAGAGACACTACTGTAGGGACTATAACACCATTATGTTGGGCCTGGGAATGACTCAGCTGCACCCACACATTGATAGACTGCGGAAGACTCAAGAACACCTCTGACTACTGACTGCTGAGTCTGATTATCAATTAATGGATCCAAGTGTGGTAGTTGAAGAAAATTTCACTAGTGGCAAACTCTAAGAAATAGAGGAAGAAGAGGAGATAAAGACCATCTAAATAAAAGTGTACTTACTTTATGCCTGTTGTAATAATGATCTTTGAGCTACAGGTGCCATTCAGTATTCCTGCAAAGCATAAATCACTCTATTTTCCTAATGCAGTGAAAATTAAAAAACTCAGAATTTTCCTTTAAACCTTCTAATCCTATTAACTCTCAGATTTCAAATTCCTTTAAAGAAATAGCCACTTAATGGGATTTGCTGTAGCTACTGTCCATTTCTGAAGCCTAAAAAGACTGCTTGGAAGGAAAGTGGTAGCTCTTGTTCCCACTACTTGGCCAGAAAGTTGCTCTCAAAATACCAAGTGTTATAGATTAAATTGTGTCCCCCAAAAATGTGTGTCAACTTGGCTAGGCCATGATTCCCAGTATTGTGTGACTGTCCACCATTTTGTCATCTGATGGGATTTTCCCATGTGTTGTAAACCTAACTCTATGATGCGAATGAGGCAGGATTAGAGGCAGTTATGTTAATGAGGCAGGACTCAATCTACAAGATTAGGTTGTACCTTGAGTCAATCTCTTTTGAGACATAAAAGAGAGAAGTGAGCAGAGACACAGGAGGACCTGATACTACCAAGAAAGCAGAGCCAGGAGCGTACACCCTTTGGACCTGGGGTCCCTGCACTGATAAGCTTCTAGTCCAGGGGAAGATTGATGACAAGGACCTTCCCCTAGAGCCGAAAGAAAGAGAGAGCACCTTCCCCTGGAGCCAGCACACTGAATTCGGACTGTTAGCCTCCCAGACTGCGAGAGAGTAAATTTCTGTTTGTTAAAGCCATCCACTTGTGGTACTTCTGTTATAGCAGCATTAGATAACCAAGACACCAAGTCTCTTAAAATTGCTCTCTTAGTCAAACGAGAAGATGATGTCCCTTAACTGTGAAATATTGCCAGTTGTTTTTTCTGTGTTGTTGCTGTTAGCAGCCATTGAGTCGATCCCAACTTATAGCGACCCTATGTACAACACCTACAACAACTACTTACAAACAGTGCCTGGTCCTGCGCCATCCTCACAATCATTGCTGTTTGAGGCCATTGCTGCAGCCACTGTGTGAATCCAGCTCATTGAGGGTCTTCCTCTTTTTCGCTGACCCTCTACTTTATGAAGCATGACGTCCCTCTCCAGGGACTGGTCCCTCCTGATAATATGCCCAAAGTGTGTGAGATGAAGTCTCGCCATCCTTGCTTCTAATAAGCATTCTGGCTGTACTTCTCCCAAGACAGATTTGTTTGTTCTTCCAGCAGTTCATAGTATATTCAAGATTCTTCACCAACACCATAATTCAAAGGCATCAGTTCTTCTTCAGTCTTCCTCATTCATTGTCCAGCTTTCACATACATATGAGGTGACTGAAAACACCATGGCTTGGATCAGGCGCACCTTAGTCTTCAAGGTGACATCTTTGCTTTTTAACTCTTTAAAGAGGTCTTTTGCAGCTGATTTGCCCAATGCAATGCACCTTTTGATTTCTTGACTGCTGCTTCCATGGGTGTTGATTGTGGATCCACGTAAAATAAAATCCTTGACAACTTCCATCTTTTCTCCGTTTATCATGATGTTGCTTATTGGTCCAGTTGTGAGGATTTTGTTTTCTTTATGTTGAGGTGTAATCCCTACTGAAAGCTGTGGTCTTTGATCTTCATCAGTAAGTGCTTCGAGTCCTCTCCACTTTCAGTAAGCAAGGTTGTGTCATCTGCATATCGCAGGTTGTTAATGAGTCTTCCTCCAATCCTGATGCCCTGTTCTTCTTCGTATAGTCCAGTTTCTTGGATTATTTGCTCAGCATACAGATTGAATAAGTATAGTGAAAGGATACAACCCTGGCACACACCTTTCCTGACTTTAAACCATGCAGTCCCCTTGTTCTGTTCTAATGACTGCCTCTTGGTCTAAGTACAAGTTCTTCATAAGCACAATTAAATGTTCTGGAGTTCCCATTCTTTGCAATGTTATCCATAATTTGTTATGATCCACACAGTCGAATGCCTTTGCATAGTCAATAAAACACAGGTGAACATCTTTCTGGTATTCTCTGCTTTCAGCCATGATCCATCTGACATCAGCAATGATATCCTTCGTTCCACGCCCTCTTCTGAATCCTGGTTGAATTTCTGGGAGTTCTCTGTTGATGTATTGCTGCAGCCACTTTTGAATGATCTTCAGCAAAATTTTGTTTGTGTGTGATATTAATGATATTGTTTGATAATTTCCACATTCTGTTGGATCTCCTTTCTTTGGAATGGGTACAAAGATGGATCTCTTCCAGTCGACTGGCCAGGTAGCTGTCTTCCAAATTTCTTGGCATAGAATGAGCGAGCCCTTCCAGCACTGTATCCATTTGTTGAAACATCTCAATTGGTATTCTGTCAGTTCCTGGAGCCTTGTTTTTCAACACTGCCTTCAGTGCAGCTTGGACCTCTTCCTTCAATACCGTCAGTTCTTGATCATATGCTACCTCCTGAAATGGCTGAACACCAACCAATTCTTTTTGTTTTTGTATAGTTATGAAGTATTATTTTACCCTAAAGCTCTAGCTACCGTGTTCTGCAAAACCATTCTATTGAAGGAATGGACAGTGGCAACTTAAAGGAAGAAAGACATGAAAATATACAGAACTCAAGGTACCCTGAAACTCATTGCTTTACAAATGAGCTTTATGGAGGCACCTTTTCAGATGATATATGCATTTTTCTGTATGTAATTTATTTAATAAAACAGTGGCTGATCCAAAGATGCATATTCACTCATAAGGTCAGGGAAGGAACTAGCATTTTATGGGTGCCTAAAATGGGCCAGGCACTCTGATAGGTGCTTTTATATACTTGAATTCACTCAGTCCTTACAATTACCCTGAAAATTGTACTCCATTTTACAGGTAAGAAAACTGAGGATCAGACAGGCTTAGTAGGTCACATGGCTAGTAAGAGGCTGAGGCAGGATGTGAAAATATATCTGGCTGGTTCCAAAACCCATTTTCTTTCCACCTAGACCACACTGCCTTCCTCAAGAGACAATCTGCTAACCTCATGAGGAACTGAGCCTGTGCAGAGATGTTTCCAGGAGAGGGCGCACCTACCATAGGTCATGTGACTACTAACAGCTAGGCCCAGATTCTAGTTGAGAACAACTGGGGAAGAAACTGAGCTTTGCCTATAGGGAGAAACCTCAACAGCACATTTGTTTCCTCTTATCAAAGTGAACGAGACAGAGGAAAAGAAATAATGAGAAAAAACAGGACTTTCTGAAGTGACGTCCGGTCAGAGTCCTCAGGGAGGAAGGGTTGTCAAAGCAGGAAGACTAAAGCTATGGAGAGCAGTCTGTGGGGCCAGATTGAGAGCTGGCTTCCTTAGCCAGGGCTTCAGGACAAGGAAGCTATAGACTGCCTTGAACCAGGTCAGCAAGAGGCCTTAGAGGACCCCACATGGAAGTAGATTTGATGAGGGCCTGAGAATTCCAGCACTCCTGTCGGCGGCCCAGCCCAAACCCATCCTGGCCAAGAGCCTCTTAACACCTCATCCCAGCAGGTTTAAGGAAAAAGGATCTCACATTGCATTTGGTTCTTTTACATTTTTAGAAATTATTGGGATCCCCAAGAGCTTTTGTTTATGTGAGTTATATCTATCGATATTTACTGTATTAGATATTAAAACTTAGAAAATTTTAAACCATTTATTCATTTAAAATAATGATGAACCCATTATGTTAATATAACTAACATTTTTAATGAAAAATAACTATATTTTCGAAAACAAAAAAAGTTAGCAAGGAGAGTGACATGGTTCTGTATATTTTTCAGATATCTTTAATGGCTAGATTTCATACCTACTTCTCCATTAAGTCTATTGCCATATCACACATCATCGAGCCTCTGGAAAATCTCACTGAATATTGTGAAGGAATAAAGGTGAAAAAGTCAAATAACACCTTGGTGTTATTATGAAAAGAGTTTTAACATAGTATATTTCTGAAAGGGTCTCCAGGACACACTTCAAGAATCACTGAGGTAGGCAGATAACATGCTTAAGATACTAAAATGTTTATGTCTCCAAAGCCTTATTTCTTAGTCAGGCTAATTTCTTTTCAGGCCTATGGGGAGAGGATGAAATGTAAATTTGTATGAGATCTTGTGGCTGCTAGATTGGGGCTCCCAAAGGCCATCTTATAACTGATCTGCTTCCCCACAGCACACCAAAGAAAGGACCTATATTCTCTGAACAGGATGCATTCCTTCTGCAGCCAAGCTAGGGTCCCTATGCAGCTGCACATGCAAACAGGTGTTCCCCCCAGTCCCAAACAAAGATCAGTATCTGCAGATCTGGCTTGAGACCACTAATGCCTAATCCCAACAGCTGACTCCTGCTTGATATACAGAATTTCTATCACTCCCAGGCTCCCAGTTAGTAGACTCATGGCCATCTGGAGAAGATTTGGCCCAAAAAACAAAAATATTCTGCAGTTCCTCAAAAAGCTAAACTTAGAATTACCATATGCATAGTATGAATTCACTTTACTAAAAAAAGCAATTTGGCCTTTAAGTCCTGATTCCAAAGCCCCACCCATCCCAAGTTGACCTTTACTGGGATTGGCTGGGGAAGTCCCACCCTATAGTTGACCTTTAGTTGACGGGCTGACCCACCCAGTGACTTATAAAAACCCTAGAACACAGAGGTTCAGATGAGGTTTCCAGATCAAGGAGAGCCAGGAGAGGAGTGAGTCCTTTGGACATGGGGCCCTGCCCTAAGTACCTCCCAGACCTAGTAAACCTGCAACACAAGAGAAGCAGTGGTTGTGATGGTATCAGAAGTGAAGACAAGCAGACCTAGACAGTGGCAGCAGAGTGTAAAGACCAAACTCCAGAGGAGAGCCGAGAGGAGAAGATCTCTGAGCAATAGCAAGCCTGCCAAGTGACATCATTGAGTTTCCTGTTAGAACATTTCCTGATGAGTGAGAATGAACATTGGTTTTTGGGAAAGGTATGAAGGTCCCCTTGAGAGGCTGAGGCCTCGTGCTGGGACCCCTCCTGCTCCTCATCCTTTGCTTATCTTTGTTTCTGTTTATATTCTTTGTTTATATCCTTCTCTGCTATTCAAGTTTATTGCAGCTGTGTTGTTTCCATGAATTCTCTGTGACCATTCCAATAAATCATCAAACCCAACAGAGAAAGAATGCTATTGGGGGTGCAGCTGGTATGAGAAGTGACAGAGAAGTTGGAGGGTGGGTATATTTGACCCACCTCATAGGAACCAGCTTGGTGCTGATTCTTATGGTCAGTGTAGTTCTTGCAACATACAGCCCAGCAATTCCACTTGTAGGTATACACCCAAAGAATGGAAAGCAGGAACACAAACAGATACTTGTACACTAATGTTCACTGCAGCACTATTCACAATAGCCAAACGGTGGAAATAGCCAAATGTCCATGAACTGATGAATGGATAATCAAAATATGGTACATATATACAATGGAATATTACTCAGAATAAAAAAAACTGACATGCTATGACACGGATGAACCTTGAAAACATTATGCTGAGTGAAGTTAGTCATAAAGGACAGATATTATATGACCCCCACCCCTTACATGAAATATCTAGAATAGGCAAGTGTATAGAGACCAAAGTTTATTAGTGGTTACCAGGGATGGGCAGGAAGAAGGGGGGAAAAGGGAGTCATTGTTTAGGGGACACTGAGCTTTTTTAGGGTGATAGAAAAATCTGGAAATGGATAGTGGTGATGGTTGAACAACATGATGAACATAATTAACGTTACTGAATTGTACGAGTAAAGAATGTTGAAGTGGCAAGTGTTTTGTTATACACACACACACACACACACACACACACACACACACACACAGTAGTTGTTGTTAGGTGCTGTCAAGTCAGTTCTGACTCATAGTGATCCTATAAGACAGAGTAGAACTGCCCCATAGAGTTTCCAAGGAGCAGCTGGTGGATCTGAACTGTCAGTCTTTTGGTTAGCAGCTGATCTCTTAACCAGTGCATCTCCAGGGCACCTTATATATACATAAAACCAAAACCAAAACCCCTTGTTGTTGAGTCAATTCCAACTCATAGCAACCGTATAGGACAGAGCAGAACTGTCCCATAGGGTTTCCAAGGAGTGCCTGGTGGATTCGAACTGACCTTTTGGTTATCAGTTGAACTCAACCACTACACCACCAGGGTTTCCATTATATATACATAGGGGGAGATAATTTTTTATTGTGATATATATGTTTATCTTACAAGAGGTTAGAGAGAAGTGAACAGAGAGGGGAGGGACCTCACTACCACCAAGAAAGAAGAGCTGAAAGCAGAGAGCATGCTTTAGACCTGGGGTCCCTGTGCTAAGAACCTCCTAGACCCAGGGGAAGATTGATGCCAAGACACACGTAGATTTCCAAGGAATGCCAGGCCCACAGATGTGAAAGGAGACAAGGACCTTCCCCCAGAGCCAACAGAGAGAGAAAGGCTTCCCCCAGAGCTGGCACCCTGTATTTGGACTTCTAGCCTCCTAAACTGTGAGAGAATAAGTTTGTTTGTTAAAGCCACTCACTTGTGGTATTTCTGTTATAGAAGCACTAGATAATTAAAACATCTTTTCTTCTGCAGAGCTACTGGGTAGATTCTAACCAATGACTTTCTGGTGAGCAGTGAAGTGCTTAACCATTGCGCCACCAGGGCTCCTTTGGTTTAGTAGCCAAGCGCAAATCATTTGTGTGATCCAGCGCAAGCTTACCTGACCACAAGGCCCCAGTAATGGGAAACAGCTAACTCCCCTTCCATCCCACAAAGTTTGCTATTTGATGCATAAACTACTCTCTCCAACTTCAAAAGAAGATGTTGTGAGAGATCAAAAGGCATACTGTTTGTTGTGGGAATTTTCTGGTCTCTTCCCATATCCTCACCTGTTTGATGAATTTGGAAGGACAAATTGGACCCATGCAGCCCAGCCCCTTCTCCCTTTTTCCTCTAGAGAGCTGGTCTACCACTCTGTCCTCTATGCAGTGAGGTTAGTAGGCAAGTCTGCCTCTTTTTGGGGTAAAGTATTAGGAGGTCACTTGCCCACAGATAGAATCTCTGACCACCAACCTGACATTTATCAGCAATAAAAGTGACATTTTGGTCTCCCTGCTGATTCCTTCCTCTTAAATCTTAATTGACTCAGAACCCCCGTGAAGAAGAGAGGTGCCATTATTGTGTTCCTTCAAAGACCCCGACATGGTCACATAGGTAAATGTTAGCAATTATAGGTCACTGCTAAGAAAACTGTTATTAAAGGCAATCTAAAAGTTATAAAATTTGCTTTGAGTATTGTCTTTGGAAATTTTTTATATGCTTTAAAGAAATGAGTTGCTATCTTAACTGACTTTCAGCTGGGCTAGATGCTGTCAGCAGCTCTCTGATCTCTTACCATAAGGCTTATCAAACTATGTTGTAATTTGCATGCTTAATTTCATGTCTGCTGCACTATTGCTTTGGGGCAAGGACTTTGTCTTGTTCATGTGGTACACCTAGCACCTACAACAGTAACAAAAAAACCCAAGCCGGTTGCTGTTGAGTTGATTCTGACTTATAGCAGCCCCATGTGCGCACAGTAGAACTGTGCTCCACGGAGTTTTCAAGACTGTGACTGTCATGGGTTGAATTGTGTCCCCCAGAAATGTCTGCCAACTTGGCTAGGTCATGATTATTTCCAGTATTATATGATTGTCTACCACTTTGTCATCTGTGTGATTTCCTATGTGTTGTAATCCTATCACTATGATGTAATAAGATGCATTAGCAGTAGTTACATTGACGATGTCTACAAGATTTGATAGTGTCTTAAGCCAATCTCTTTTGAGATAGAAAAGAGAAAAGTGAGCAGTGAGACAGGGGGACCTCATACCATCAAGAAAGCAGTGCTAGTAGCAAAGCGCATCCTTTGGACCTGAGGTTCCTGTGCTGAGATGCTCCCAGACCAAGGGAAGACTGATGCATCCTAAGGACCTTCCTCCAGAGCCATCAGAGAAAGCGTTCCCCTGGAGCTGACGCCCTGAATTTGGACCTGTAGCCTACTAGACTGTGAGAGAATAAATTTCTCTTTGTTAAAGCCATCCACTTGTGGTATTTCCGTTATAGCAGCACTAGATGACTAAAACAGTGACCTTTCAGAAGTAAATTGTCAAGCTTTTCTTCTGAGGTGCCTCTGGGTGGGTTCAAACTGCCAACCTCTCTGCTTACCATTTGCACCACCCAGGGACTCCTAGGAGAGTACCTGGTACATAATAATTGCTCCATATACATTTGCTGAATGAATTAATTAAAAATTAATCTACCTGATTCTTATCAAAAGTGCTTATCAAAAGCTCAATTTTTTTTTCTTTTGGGGAAAAGCTACTTTTAGGAAAATATTTTTACAAATCACCTTGTGATAGAAGTGAGAGACCATGAAGGCAGGAAAGAGATGGCTAAGATGCCACTGGATTAACACAGTGGCTGCAACAATGGGCTCAAGCATAACAACAATTGTGAGGATAGCAAAGAACCAGGCAGTGTTTCGTTCTGTTGTACACAGGGTCACTATGAGTCAGAATCGACTCGACAGCACCTAACAACAACAAGATGCCACTGTATAAGAAAACGAGGAATTTTTTTTTTTTTCCTCCTTTTAGGGAAGGTGGAAGTGGGATTGAGAAGGGAAAGAAAGAGAACAGCCAGAAGCTGGTCTGAGTTAGGGGGCTATGAGAAGTTGTGGTGGATGGCTGAGGATATTCCAAGATCAGGGACACCCACCATTCACTCTGAAGTTGCATTGCTGCCATGTAATACACCATCTTCCTTCCCAAGCCTGTTGCGCCTCACAACATATTGTCAGTGAAGTCCTAGGGCAGTGGCTGGGGGAGGGGGGGCGGGGTTGTGGATATCTGGGTTTACATAGTGACTACATGTGTAGGAGAGGGGCTCAGAGGTAGAAGTGACTATGAGGATATAAACCTCTGACAGTCACCCACCGCCTGCCAGTTTGTCGAACACGTGTCTTGCATGTTGCTGTGATTCTGAAAGCTATGCCACCAATATTTCAAATACCAGCAGGGTCACCCATGATGGACAGGTTTCAGTGGCGATTCCAGACTAAGACAGACTAGGGAGAAAAGTCTGGCAAGCTACTTCCAAAAAGTAGCCGAAGAAAACCCTGTGGATCAAGGGTAGGGTTGCACAGCTGATTACTTAATTGCTGTCAATAAGCTGTACACCTGTAAAAAGTTAAATTCGCAAAAGTTGTATAATAGATATATTTACAACAATGACCAAAAAAAATTGAGTAGCTACTGAGACTGCTTTTGTACAAATGAATACCTCATGGAATTTGGTTCCTTAGTTTGGAGGTTTTAGGTCATGGTTTCACGGGACATCCTAGTTAATTGGCCTAATGTGTTTAGTGCTTCTGTTCTGTCTCCTAGTTCGTTGTGTAGTGCTTGCGGTTTTAAAAGCTTTCAAGCAGCCACCCGAGGTTCAGCAATTGGTCTTTATTCACCTGGAGCAACAGAGGAAGAAAGAGAGTCAGGAATAGGAAGAGTATATGGAATGTGCGGGTAACTGCCTCCATGAACAAATGTCTCCTTGGCCATGAGACCAGAACCGGCTGGTGCCTGACTACCATTACTGAACATTTTGATCAAAGATTTCATAGAAGAATCCTGATCAAAAGGGGAAAAATGCAGAAGAGAATTTCGAATTCTCTGAATTTGACTTTCTGGAGCCATTGAGAGTGGATGAACCCCTGAAACCATTGCCTTGAGATAATCTTTAAACCTTAAACCAAAAATATCCCCTGAAGTCATCTTAAAACTGAACAATAGTTTAGCTTAACTAGTAAAGAATGTCTGCCTTGAGCATTATGCTCTTTTAAGAACTATCTATATGGGATCAAATTGAAAACAGCAACTCAAGATTAGATAGGAACCTTAGGAGGCAGTGAGTTTATGTTTATGAGGGAGGAACAGCTCAGAAAAGGACGGTAAGAATGGTTGCGCAACTTGAAGAATGTGATCGATGTCACTAAATGGTACATGTAGAAACTGTTGAATTGGTGTATGTTTTGCTGTGTATATTCTCAACAACCCTGGTGGTATAATGGTTAAGAGCTACAGCTGCTAACCAAAAGGTTGGCAGTTCGAATCCACCAGGCACTCCTTGGAAACCCTATGGGGCAGCTCTACTCTGTCCTTTAGGGTCACTATGAGTAGGAATTGACTTGACAGCAACGGGTTTGGTTTTTGTTTTTAATTCTCAACAACAAGAAGCTAAATAAAATTTAGGAAAAAAAAAAACCTATGGATCACAACAGAACATTGTCCCACTCACTTTGTTTGGGCACATCATCAGAAGGGATCAATTGCTGGAGGAGGACATCATGTTTGGTAAAGCAGAGGGCCAGAGAGGATGGGGGAGACCCTCCGTGAGATACACTTGCACGATAGCTGCCACAATGGACTCAAACATGTCAGCAATTGTGAGGATGATGCAGGACAAGACAACGTTTCATTCTGTTGTACACAAAGTTGGCACGAGTGGTAGTTGACTCAACGGCAGCTATCTATATCTCTATCTAGACATTCATGGAAATCTTGGGGAGGGTTTGGATTTCCTCATAGGGTATGTACCAACCTTATCTGGGTTTCATGGGGACCAGAGACCCTAGCAGACACCTGTGTCACCCCAGAAACAATATTTGTGGTAGACTGCTTGAAGAATATTTTGTCTATTCCAGGTCATCTTTGTTCTGCCCACTGGGAGAATAATTTGTAGATTAGGCCTGTATTGAAGGAGGTTATGAGAAATGATCCATATGAAACCCACTACTAAATTTACAGTGGGGTCTTGTTGAGTCTAAATCACACGATGAGGACATATGGAAGAAATGCCTTGCATGGCTTATTATCGGACACAAAAAAGGTTTTTCCAAGAAGAAATTATTTTTATACAAAATTATGGTGAATTTTATGACTAATTATATTCCCCCCTTTGCTTGCAGCCCACCTCTAACAACTGTGCAGGACTTGATGACACCCAGTTTTATACCATCCTTACCCCTGGCTTCACCTTATTGTCCTATCTCATTTTCAGTTTGCACCAATTGCCTCATTAATTTTTGAAAGTGATTGTGTTGCGTATAACTCTCTAAGCTGCTACCAATAATTTATCAAACAAGGCAAAGTGTAAAGAAAAATTAATATACTCTCCAAATTATATTACCTTTAATTCCCACCCCAGTGTGCTCTTCACTAGAAGGAGTAGGAAGCAGAAGATAAGCTATCTTCCTCCTACAGCGTGTTGGCAAGCATCCACCCATCCCTTCTCTACCCACTCCTAATAAATATTTGCTGCCATTTAAAACAAGATAATTTGTGGGTCAATTTTTTGGATCAAAATCATGCTAGTTACACACACACACACACACACACACAGGCTTATTAAGTGATCAGAAAACCCATTACCTGCCAGCCACACAATTTATATATGGAACTCCCTTAGCTCCTCATAGATATCTATGCTTTTTATTTTTTTAGTGTATTTTCTTTGTAAGTTGTCTATATTGTCATTGTTGTGTGCCGTTGAGTTAATTCTGACTAAAATACTTCCCAATACTTTATTTGGAGTCCCTGAGTGGGGTGAATAGTTAATGCACTCAGCTGCTAAATGAAAGGTTGGAGGTTCGAGTCCATTCAGAGGTGACTCAGAAGATAGGCCTGGTGACGTACTTCTGAAAAATCAGCCACTGAAAACCCTATGAGCACAGTTCTACTTTGACACACATGGGGTCACCACGAGTGGGATTTGATTCGATGGCAACTGGTTTACTGGTAATACTTTATTTGTATTATGATGTTTGGTATCTGAGAAAAAGAACTTCTGAAAAATTAAATGTGAGAACACTGCTGTAGTAAACATCCAAGCATTACAATTAGTGCTGAAGTTTCCCTTGGCTACTCCTCCCCAGTTCAGCTGCCTCCTAGAGTTAGCCACTGTTATCAGTTTGATGCACATCCTTCTGGACTCTCGTCAATACGTTTGTATATATATAATAGCAATATGTAGGTTACTGCGTGTATCTCTGTGTTAAATCAATGGTATGCTGTACACCTTACGTTGTTGCACAACTTCCCTTTTTCACTTAATAATATGTCTTAGAGCACTTTTCTCTTCCAAGGGAAGAGATCTTTCCCATGCTAAGTTATCCAAACAGCAGCTTCTAGCCACTAGCTGCTGCTCTTCCATCTTAATTTTTCAGTCAATAGCACTGCAAAAACGTAAGTTGCAGGTCATAAAGAAATTCAGAAAATCTGATCATGCAAGCATTACTACATTTAATTATTTACTAGCTAGCTACTAGACACTAGTTTAGGCACTAAGGATACATCTGTTAGCAAAAATGACAGTCTGCCTCCATGGCACTTACAATCTTGAAGGGAGACAAACAAAAAAATAGTATGTTGGTTGATGATAAGTGCTACAAAGGCAAATTAAGGAGAAAAGAGGAATGGAGATTTCCAGAGAAGACCTGGAATTGCAGTTTTATTTACTTATTTTATTGTTGTTGTTGAGAATATACACAGTAAAACATACACCAATTCAACAGTTTCTACATGTACCATTCAGTGACACTGATTACATTCTTTGAGTTGTACAACCATTCTCATCCTCCTTTTCTGAGTTATTTCTCCCCCATTAACATAAACTCACTGCCCTCTGAGGTTCCCATCTAATCTTTCTGGTTGCTCTTGTCACTTTGATCCCATATAGGTAATTTTTAAAACAGCGTAATACTCAAGAAAGACATTCTTTACTAGTTAAGCTATTGTTTGGTTTTAAGGGCAATAGTTTCAGGAGTTCATCTAGCCTCCATGGTTCCAGAAAGTCTGGAGTCCATGAGAATTTTAAATTCTGTTCTGCATTTCCCCCCTTTTGATCAAGATTCTTCTATGGAATCTTTGATGAAAATGTTCAGTAATGGTACCCAGACACCATCTAGTTCTTACGTTCTCATGGCAAAGGAGGGAGTTATTTATGGAGGCAATTAGCCACACATTCCATTTCCTCTGGGATTGCAATTTGAAACATGGTGGTCATAGACAGTCTATGGAAAATGTGACCCTTTGAGCCAAGTGTATACCTTTATTTTTAGAGACAGCTGGTAGCTTCTCTTTCGGAGGGAGACAAACTTCTTCTCTTCTAATAAACCCATTGCCGTCAATTCAATTCCAACTCATAATCGGTAGAACTGGCCCGTAGGGTTTCCAAGGCTGTTGATCTTTACAGAAGCAGACGCCCACACCTTTCTCTCATGAGCAGCTGGTGAGTTCGAACCACTGACTTTTCAGTTACTAGCTGAGAACTTTAACCACTGTGCCACCAGGGCTCGGTAAAGTAATACATAAACACGTTAAAGGTTTAAAGAGTACCACTGATTAGAAAATAAAAAATCTCTCTTATCCCTTTATCCTCATTAACCCTATGGCAGTTCCCCAAGCAATCACTATTAACAATTTATTATGAGATGTCTGAGAAATTTTTATATATATGCAGACATATGGGTCTTTTTCCCCTACATAAAGATACTATATATACTGCTCTGTACCTGACTTTGTTCTTGTAATGAAATTTTATTATCTCCAAGCTCTTTATTTCAAAATCCTAAATTTTCTTTGATAGTCTAAAACTGTACTGGGTTCCTACTATGAGATGAATTCTACGGCTATTAAGGGAGAGGCGGGCAGATGGACAGGATGGAAAGGAGATATCATGTAGAAAAGACGAGTAAGTCCACCAAAAAGTTAATAATCTGGAAGGAAGAAAAAATAAGTATATAAATAACTCTAATATTGATTTATTTGTTCATTTATTTAGTTTACAAAGTACTTGTAAGTCCAATGATAATTCTGTGAAGCAAGATAGAGAAACTGAGGCTAAGTTCAACCACAGCTTAGTGGTCATTACATTTTTTCTAACTCAGCTCTGTGGTCTTTCTCCTCTCCCATACAGTATAGATGTGCTAACACAGTTCAGGAGCCCTGGTGATGTAGTGGTTAAGAACTCAGCTGCTAACCAAAAGGTTGGGAGTTCAAATCCATCAGTGGCTCTTTGGAAACCCTATGGGGCAGTTCTACTCTATCTGATAGGGCTGCTGTGAGTTGCTATGAGTCAGAATCGACTCGACGGCAATGGGTTTGGTCTTTTGGTTTAATATAGTTTTGATGGAGATAACAGTGATAAAGTAGACTTTAACTTTATTTGTAATAGTTTTCCAATTATTTTAAGAAACTTGAAGCAAATATGAAAACTGTAAGCAGCTATTAACTGTGGTTGGTGGGTATCTGAACGCTGTTGTTGTTTTTAATTCTTCCGACTCCGTATTTTCAAATTCTTAAAATTTATAATTTAAAAGGAAATAATAGTACATTCATCGTTAGAATGTTTTATAATAATTTAAGATGCTATTTTAGAAGAATAGTTAATAACATGGGAAAATATTCATAATAAATAACAAAAAATGCTTTAACAATTTTCTGATTGATCTAAGTGAGACTAAGAAGCTGGGGTAACCCACCCACCTGATGGATTAGCCTAGTAATATTTTGCCAGACATTTTTAAAATTCAATCACAAATGATTATCTAACTACTCTTTTTTCCAAAAACAGCCCCAACCAAGAAAAGATCTTCGAATGCTTGCTCATAGATCTCTTATGTTGTTGTTGTTAGGGGTCCTCAAGTTGATTCTGACTCATAGCCACCCTGGGTACAATAGAATGAAACACTGCACAGTCCTGCACTATTCTGACAATCCTTGCTATACTTGAGCCCATTGTTGCAGCCACTGTGTCAATCCATCTCACTAAGAGTCTTCCTCTCCTTTGCTGACCCTGTACCCCACCAAACATGATGTCCTTCTCCAGGGACATCTTACAGCAAGCCTGAAACAAAACAGTGACTTATACTGATAGTCATTTGGTGAAGACGTTGCTTTAACCTTAGTATGATTCCATTTTTTTAACCCATAAGAATAGACTGAGAAAGAATGTTATAGTGTCAACACTAGTTATTTGTGATTTCTTCTAGGGATTAATTCTCTATAGGTAGCTGCCGTTGAGTTGACTCTGATTCATGAGGATCTGATATACAACAGAACAAAATGTTGCCCAGTCCTGTGTCATCCTCACAATCACCAGCATGTTCAAATCCATTGTGGCAGCTATTGTGTCAACTCATCTCACTGAAGGTCTCTCTTGCCCTCACTGGCCTTCTACTTCACCAAACATGATTTCTTCCTCCAGCAATTGATCCCTCCTGATGTCATGTCCAAAGCAAGCAAATTGAAAGGTGTTCTGTTGTGATCCATAAGGTTCTTAGTGGCTAATTTTCAGAAATCAATCACCAGGCCTTTCTTCCAAGTCTGTCTGAATCTGGAAGCTGAAAATCTATCCATCATGAGTGACCCAGCTGGTATTTGAAATACTGCTGGTATATCTTCCAGCATCACAGCAACACACAAGCCACCATAGTATGACAAACTGACAGATGGGTGGTGGAATTCTCTATAACGTATACGATTGTTTTTATAATCCAAAAAAAATTTATTTTTCAAAATTAATAGAAATATTCAAATGTCTTGAAAGTATCATAGATTCTAATGATCATTTTACATTTGTCAAAGACGCTAATGAAAGTTATGCTACTTACATAAGAGATCCTGCACTATCAGCTAGGCCTTGATGCTGCCAGGATTTGGCCAGGCATTCACAGCTGGGCCTTGTGTTCTCCTGTTAAGCATAAACAATCTCAGAATATTAGCATCAGACAAGGCCACTCGGCAACCATGATGAATCAAGACAAAAACAAAAATCATGTCTGAACATAGGCAAAAACAGGAACCTTGTCCAAATGGGCTACGGAGTGAAAAATAAGTATTCACCAAACCCTGGGGCACATTTCAAAGAAAATAATCTACTAAAACTGAACAGTTGATGTGGCCAAGCAAGAGAATATTTGAAGAGAAAAATCTGCCAAAGTTAATGAGTTTCAAACCTTTTTGACCTAGATCCACAGGAAGACTGTTTACATCAGGATCCAGTGTGTACATGTACAAATAAATCTAAGCCAAACTTTCTCGAAACGATATTCACCTTTACTATATGTGACTCACTGTATTTTCTTTTTATTCTATTCTATTGCATTTAAAAAAAATAGAACTAGTTGCTATTCACAATTTAGTGAAAAGCACTGTGATACTTACTGGGTCTTGGATATATGCAAAATCCAATTAATTGAGATAGGATTAGATTTCATCTAATTAAGAGAAATGACAAAAAAAAACTTCATTCCATTTGTTCATTGAAAAATTATTGAGTGACTACTGTGTGTCAGGCCCTTTTCTGCTGCTGAGGTACAGCAATTAACAAAACAAAGTCCTGACAGTTACATAGTCACACTAGCCACATTTCAGGTGCTCAATAGGCTTACCATATAAGACAGGACAGATACAGAACATTTCCATCATCACAGAAAGTTCTACTAGACACTTCTGCTCAAGAGGAAGGAATCTTGTGTCATGGATTGAATTATGTCCCCCCAAAAATGTGTGTATCAGTTTGGCTGGGCCATGATTCCCCGTATTGTAGATTTTCCTGTATGTTGTAAATCCTGCCTCTATGATGTTAATGAGGAAGGATGGACGGCACTTGTGTTAGTGAGGCAGTACTCAAATCTACAAGATTGGACTGTGTCTTACGGCAGTCTCTTGAGATATAAAAGAGAGAAGCAAGCAGAGAGACAGGGGGACCTCATACCATGACGAAAGCAGTGCTGGGAGTAGAGCACCTCCTTTAGACCTGGGGTCCCTGCACAGAGAAGCTCCTAGTCCGTGGGAAGATTGATAAGAAGGCTGACAGAGAGAGAAAGTCTTCCCCTGGAGCTGATGCCCTGAATTTGGACTTTTAGCCTACTTTACTGTGAAGAAGTAAATTTTTCTTTGTTAAAGCTATCCACTTGTAGTATTTCTGTTATAGCAGCACTAGATGACTAAGACATCCTGCCTTACAATTTGACTAAAGTAATAATTTGTTAACAGAGTAGGAAGAGCCTAGGAAGAAAAAAGTAATACATTTTTATTAACATCTCATTAACATATCAGAAATGAAGGTGTTCAGACCACACACCAGATCTAGAGCAGCCTGGGTAGTTTATTCCAAAAACCTTCTGTCACAATCATATACTGCATTCTAACTCCCTCTGACCTAAATTCTTGTTAATCAAGCCACATATTGAGTAACTTGACTACTGTCCTAGGGTAAAACCACCACAAAGCTACAGTAAAGCAGGAAGAAAGATTTTATTCGACATATGTTCCAAAAGGCAAAAATGGGAAATGGACAAGCATGCTGCCAGAGCCATGTCTGCCCAAGTACAAAACATGTTACAGAATCATCAGTACATACTAACATTACAAATGGGTAAAATCATTAAAAGTTTCACCTTTTCACAGACTGGCTAAAAACTGCTAAATCACTGTGATTCTACATTTTGAATTGTCTTTTTTTAATAATCATTGGTACAAATTTCAGTAATGACAGTCAGGAGGGTCTTCATTGGTCCAACAAATCTTACTATTTACTAAATGCTAATAGAAGAACATAAGAGTGGAAAACATGGGGTCTTTTGTGTTCTAATTATTTGTTTATGTGAAAGGTTCCCTAAAAGATATTTTCCAAGATTGTCCTTGCTATTTTTATACCTCAGGCCCAGTTTATGTGTCCTTGTGAGTCCAACTCCTGCTGAGTCACATTCTTTATACTCAAGGACTATGAATAAAGGCTCCAATTTTAACTCCCAAGTCACTCCCTCCTTTTGATCAGAGATTGGTGATCAACAATCAAAATCTAGCCTTAGTCGGGCTCCTAGATGGTGGCCACAACAGACTCTTTAAACTTATGGTGCTGGTTTTCCACCAGATACCATCTGGCTCTTCACCAGAACCTTAGGTAAGAGTGACATGCCCATCAATCGTATTGAAATGAGTCGATGCACATCGATATTTTAGCCCGAGCATTTCTTTTGCCTTTTAAGTGTGTACGATAATAGAAGATAAGTTTTATCATGCCTAATACTATACAGATTCAGACTAAGAATATTAACTATTCCTTGCAATAGTGATCTAGTCCATGTACTTATTGCTGATGGTAACTAACCAAATAAATATGATGCTTGTAGGGATGTGATAGTGTGTAACCAAGTAGCTTTCTGTTTAATTCTATGTATATCTTGTTCTACTTCTCCTGTGTTATTTATTCAAATGCAAAAAGAGGTATTTGCTACAGCACAGACTTTACCTTCCTTGGGCTAATAAAAAATCTAAAGCTATTCTGTTATCTAATGTCACCTTGGTTAATGAGGTCAGAGATTGCTATTGTGTTTCCTTACCATTAGCAACTTCATCTGTTATTTGCCCCATCACATTAAAAACCCGTTGCCATCGAGGTGATGTCAACTCATAGCGACCCTATAGGACAGAGAACTGCCTCATAGGGTTTCCAAGGATCAGCTGCTGGATTTGAACTGCCAACCTTTTAGCTCTTAACCACTATGCCACATTTGCCCCAAAGTGATTGACAAATTTCTTAAAGATTTATCTAATTCAACTATACCATAAGTAGGAATTAAAGTTCTTAGAAATGACCAACCCCATCCTGAGTGCTGGACCACTGGGTTTTCTTCTGACTCTCATTTTACAATGTGTAACAATTTAACATTACCTTTCCAATATTTACTAACATCATTACTATGAATATTTAATGGTAATACTTAAGTTTCTAAAGTGCATTGCCCACACATTCTCCAGGAATCTAAACAAGAGACTGCCCACATAAACTCACTGTCAATTCAAAAGGTATCATCTAAACTAGTATAGTTGGATCCACCACACAAAAACATTTCCATAGGAGCACACAAAATTTGTCTAGAGGAAACAAAAGGTATAGAAATATTTACATGTGACAACCAACTTTCCATTACAGAATACATGATTATCAAGATAATATGGGATGGTCCCCTCCTGTTGGAGGTCTTCTGTTAATCTACTGAAAACAGTAAATACTAAGTGTTCCTCCTGAGGGCAAGCTGCCCCTCCTTGGTTTACTCATCAACAGTAATGGATCACTTTCTCAGAAGCAGATGTGGAGCCTAAGAGAAAATGGAGTCTGAGCCAGACATTGTGTTAGCTATTTAAGTTAGGCCAAGTGCCTCAGTTTCAGGACAATGCCACACTAGAGGAACTACTACAGCCTTTTGTTTCCCAAAAGGCTGACTCGAGGTGTAAGTCAATCTCCTCTGAAAACCTAGTTTCTTCAAGATACATAATTTTCTTCATAGAAAGGGGTTGACAATTCGAATACAGATATTAGACAGGTATTTCATACAACATCGTCTTGAAGAGTAATTAAAGTAATTACTGATTTACTCTAAACATGGCTCCCAGTCTGATCTTTGCAGTCAGTTTCCCAAAACAGACTTAATTCTTCAAGAAAGCATAATGCCCAAAGCAAAATGGTTTTACTAGTTTATCTGGACCATTGTTTGACTCAAGAGTGGCTTCAGAAACCAGTTTTTTTCTCAAAGCTTGAGATTCAAAAGAACATCCAAGGGCAATGGCTTATGTGGATTACCCCAACCTCCACAAAAGCCAGAAATCTGGATTCCAGGAGAATTATAACTCTTTTGTAATTCCCTCCTGTTTGATCATGATCCTGCTATAGAATCTTTGATCAAAAACATTCAATAATGGTAGCTGGGCACCATCTTGTTTTTAAGATCTCAGGCACCATACCGTGAGCTAGGAGATTGAACAAAGCACTAACAATAATATTAGACTAACTGTCTGAAATAATCAAGGAAACCATGACTCCTAGGTCTTTGAACCAAGGAAACAAATCTCCTGAGGTGTTTATACATAAGCATACATAAGCAACATCAGCAATTGCTTTTCACATGCCTCAGCAGCAACTACATTCTGTAAAACCTCAGATTGCATATCAATATAAGCATGCCAATATTTATCTACTAAGGAACAAACTGTTCCTTGGGAGACTAAAAGGAAATCTAATGCCATTCTATTTTGTAAAATCATAGCTCAAACTTCAGACACTTCTTTGGTTATGATGTTTACAACTTTGCTAAGGAACTTCTTGCCAACAGGAACTTTTAATTTAAGAGTTACAATACATAAACCAATTAGGGAATTTAGGAGAAAGGAAGAAATGGTTTCTTATATCCAGAAAGTAGGACCTTAAAATATCAGCAATATTCCCACATAAAACCTATAGTAGTCCTTTAGGTTACTCAGTGCTATGTAGTTAATTTCTGTTCCATGTGATTTTGGATCAGCCACAGTGTGTGAACTTGTCAGCTTTTACATAAGAGTTCTGGAAATCTTGATTCAGTCTAGCCATAGTCCTTCTCACAAGTCCAATACAGTCTATCCTTTCGTTGAGATATTTTGGCCAAACGTTTTCAGCAAATCAGCAAAGTAAAAACTTATCTGCAGATGACAAAACTGAATATGGCCATGATTAATTTATAACATAATACTCTTAAAAGTGAAAGACCTGATAGAAATTAATTACAAAAGTAACACAAAGCCAAATAAAGTCAGTTTAGACAAAAAATATCTCTAAATATAATGATAAAACTTATTTTCAAAGAGCTTCAGATATAATACATAATAATCTTGAGACATAATACCATATAGGAAATACCAAGAATATACCAAGATTATCAAGTATCTAAATACCTGAATAGTAATTAAAAAAAAACTTCGTGGGTGTCATGAATTGAATTACGACTCCCCAAAATGTCTGCCAACTTGGCTAGGCCATGATTATCAGTATTGTGTGGTTTTCCTCCATTTTGTGATCTGATATAATTTTTCTGTGTGTTGTAAATTCTAATCTCTGCCTGTGGTTAATGAGGTAAGATTAGGTTATGTTAAAGAGGGTTAGGGTAGGATGTAACACCCTTACTCAGGTCACAGTCCTGATCTGATGTAAGCAGAGTTTCCCTGGGGTGTGCCCTGCATCACTTTTTATCTTACATAAGATAAAAGGAGAGAGCAGCAAGCAAAGAGACAGGGACCTCATTACCACCAAAAGAAGAGCCAGGAATGGAGTGCATCCTTTAGACCTGGGGTCCCTGCACTAGAAGCTCCTACACCAGTGGAAGATTGATGACAAGGACCCTCCCTGAGAGATAACAGAGACAGAAAGCCTTCTCCTGGAGCTGGCACCCTGAATTTGGATTTCTAGCCTCCTAAACTGTTTGTCAAGGCCATCCACTTGTGGTATTTCTGTTATAGCAGCACTAGATAACTAAGGTGATGGGTAAACAATGTGAATTCCCCAGTTAAACCATTGGCTTTGATGACGTTAGATTCAAAAAAAATTACGTTGTGACCAAGTTAACAATTAAAAAATAACAAAATTATGACATAATATTATGCACATGTTGTCTAATATTAGGCAAAAACATAAGAGCAAACACTAACATATAAATGTTAACCCAAAGAGAATCAGGTGCTTCTCTTGATTTTGACAACACCTTCCATGTAATTTATAACATGTTAAATAAACCTTTTAAGCACTTTTCCTTTTAGAAAAAAAATTTTTTTTTGTGGCTTTCCATGAAGTTTCAAGGTTGTCAGGAATTTATTATAGGTTACAGAGGAACAACACTTACGTTATTTAAGCAAAGATCTTAAAGGTAAACACCTTTGCTCATTATTATTATTTTTAAGCCATGTGGCTTGGTTTTCAACTCAGGGATCTTATTCTAGTGAGAGGCCAAACCTTTGCCTTCGAGGCAGATTACACAAAGAATAAATTAACCCTTCAACCTAGTAACCAAAGAAAATTTTGTTGTTTTAAGAAAAAGAAACCCAATTCTTTGTTTTATATGCTATTTAACGTTAAAGCTCCTAAAAATCTCATAAACTAAACCATTAAACTTTAGCCAGATAAAATTTTTGACCATATCAAATAAATTTCATTTTAAAAAACCTCTTAAATGTTCTCTTTGTTACATATCTTTTATAGTACATCCCTTTTAGTGGCAAAAATGAACACACTCATTAGCAGACCCTCCCCCCAGAAAACATATACATATATTCTTTCTCTGTGGCATAAAAGCAAAAGTATAAACTTAAATAATGATGAATATATATTAATTTAATATCAGCAAGTTACCTTAAAGGTCTTGGGAATTATTTTAAGCCTGTATACCATAAAACATAATTGCTGTTGAAATAAAGTGTGTTTAAATATTCTAAGTTTTTATTCAATTTTTACTATTTCACATATTTTCCCCAATCTAATTTTAGCCCTTAAAGATTTTATCAACTGGCTTCGAAAATCACAAAGTCTCTGCTCAACAGACCATTTCCTTGCTATGGATATAACCTTAAGTCTCTGGCTAGGGGTGGAAACATTTCCCCAGCCCATTTCAGTTGTGTCTCCTTGTGATTTATATCTTTTCGCTTCTTAAGATTTCTCTACAATAGAGAGAACTTATTTACAGTTCTTTTATGATGGAGAGCCACCCAATTGCTGATTAACTATAGTAAGACTGAGGAGCCCTGGTGGTGCAGTGGTTAAGAGCTTGGCTGCTGAGGCTGCTAACGGAAAGGTCGGCATTTTGAACCCACTAGTCACCCCGTGGGAGAACGATGTGGCAATCTGCTTCCATAAAGATTATAGCCTTGGAAACTCTATGGGGTAGTTCTACTCTGTCCTATAGGGTCACTATGAGTTGGAATAGACTTGATGGCAACCAGTCTTGCTTTTTTTATAGTAAGACAGAATTTTTCTTATTTTCTTTTGTCTGGAAAGACTCCACTTAGTTGGAAAAGGTCTTTCAAAAGCTTTTCAAAAGCCTGATCCTGCCCTGCCCTCCTCCTCTTTTGATTCATGGTAGAGAATAAGATTAGGTCATTCCAATTCATTTACATATGTTTAAATCAGCCTTGGCATTTTGAAAGTCAAAAGATAATAACTAATTTCTTTGCCTTTTACCATTCTCTTGGTAAGCAGTTTTGCTTTCTCTTTATTACAACCTTTTATCTATCCAGTAAATGCCAATGTTCTTTAGCAATTTTGTAAATGAATCCATTATTTCTTGGTTAGCCCTCTTTTTTTTTCCTTCTAGGCTTGTCCTATGCCTCCCTTTCCCCACTCTGGAACTACTAATTTTACTTTAAGACAAAATTATCCCTTTTCCTTAAATAAAACATATTTAATATAATATCTAGCTTAAGTTACCTAGAAAGATTTCACTTTTAAAGTCAACAGAAACATAAAAACCTTTGTTAGAACAAATTTATTTTCATTAATTCCTGGGAATATTAGGAATAATTTGTTCCTTTTTATGGCCTTGTTATACCAATCCCAAAGCTCTTTGAAAATAGAACTATCTCTTTAGTGATTCAAATGCTCGAATCTGGACACCAAACTGCAGTTCACCAACAGAGTTACCAGATGTCACTCTTAACCAAATGATCAAGCAAAAAATTTAAGAAAGAGTCTCCTTAATCAAATAACTGGTCTTCAAACAAATACGCTGAACAAAACTTAAGGAAACGTAAGAGAACAAAACAGATCAGCAAAGGCTCATTTTCCGAGAGCATTTACCCCATCAGTGTCAAACGGATGTGATGTGCAAATGTGTACGGCCCAGAAGACAGGACCTCTCTTTGCTGGCTTCTGTTCCACAGTCCAGGTCTCCTCAAGATCTACTGGATTCATGGCTTCAGAAAAATTCTGCTGACTACGCCATTAATTGTCCTAGGGTAAAATCATCACAAAGTTATAGTAAAGAAGAAAGATTTTATTTGACATATGTTCCAAGAGACAAAAGTGGGAAACGGACCAGCATGCTGCCAGAGCTATGTCTGCCCCAGTCCAAAAAATGTTACAGAATCATCAGTACGTATTGACATTACAAATGGGTAAAGTCATTAAAAGTTTCACCTTTTCACGGATTGGCTAAAAACTGCTAAATCACTGCGATTCTACATTTTGAATTGTCTTTCTTAAAAATCATTGGTACAAATTTCAGTAATGACAGTCAGGAGGGTCTTTGTTGGTCCAACAAATCTTGCTATTTACTAAATACTAATAGAAAAAGATAAGCGTGGAAAATATGTGGGTCTTTTATGCTCTAATTATTTATGTGAAAGGTTCCCTAAAAGATATTTTCCAAGATTGTCCTAGCTATTGTTCTTATACCTCAGGCCCAGTTTACATGTCCTTGTCAGTCACTGTGAATCCAGCTCCAGCTGAGTCACATTCTTTATACTCAAGGACAGGGAATATGGCTCCAATTTTAACTCCTAAGTCACTACTTTCTACACTATAGCTAACCAGCTGAAATAAGAATTTCTCATCATAAATTAATGGTATTCTGGTTTGCAAATCAATCTCATGAGTTTGGTAAATATAAATTGGTTTCCCTGAACCTGATCACCAGTGAGCAAAGAGATCACCTCAAAACTGAGAACCAGATCTTTTGCACTGTGGTTATGGCAGGGACCACTGGTTGCCTGCCAATATCCATTCATCCTTCTTCCTTAATAAAAGAACCCTGATTTTATTTAAGGTAGCTATGAACCAAGGACAATAAGCAAGTGCCCTTCTTGCAACTAGATGCATCCATGTAATTGTTCAGTCGAACTTATAGAAAAGCTCCTTAAAGGGGCCTTCTTCTTGCTGCCTGCAAGATGGACATGATGGCTGGACTTCCAGCATCTATTGTAGATGATAGGGAACCTATAGGTGGTGAAAAAAAAAAGTAGGAGCCTGGATCCCTGATGCCCATGGAGCCACCAAATCAGTTTGGGATTCATATTCCCGAATTTATTTACTATGAGAGAATAAACCCTATGTGTTTAAGCCATTGTAGTTGTTATGGATTGAATTGTATTTTTCAAAAATATTTGTTGTAAATGCTAACCCCTGCACCTGTGGAGGGGCCCTGATGGTGCAGTGGTTAAGAGCTTGGCTGCTAACTAAAAGGTTGGCAGTTTGAATCCACTAGCCACTCCTTGGAAACCCTATGGGGTAGTTCTACTCTGTCCAATGGGGTCACTACGAGTTGGAATCAACTCGACGGCAATGAGTTTGGGTTTTTTGGTTTATACCTGTGGATATAATTCCATTTGGGAATAGAAGTTTTCTTTGTTATGTTAATGATGTCATATCAGTGTAGGGTGTGTCTTAAACCTAACCACTTTAGAGATATAAAAAGAGCAGATCAGGCACAGAAGCAAGCAGGAATGGGGGAAAGACAGATGCTACATGGAGATCTCCAAGGAACACTGAGAAGAATGCTAGAGAAGCTGAGACAAGGCTTTTTCTCCAGAGCAGACAGAAGGAGTCTTCCCCTAGAGTCAGTGTCCTGAATTTGGACTTCTAGCCTCCTAAACTGTGAGAAAATTAATTTCTGTTCATTAAAGTCACCCACTTATGGTAAATATGTTATAGCAGCACTAAGAAACTAAGACAGTAGTCAATCCTTGATTGATAAAATGGTGAACTGTCATAAGGTGATTTTCTGCTGTAAAGATTTGTGTGAAGATGCCAGAAGACATACTCTTTGAAATCTCTTTAATTGCAAGAGATACCAAGTCATATTCTGTTATAAAATTTAGGACGATCTTAGATTTTGTTAGAAATCACTGCTTAAATCATCGTAAGGAATCAAATGTTATAAAAAAACCTTTTGATCATGCCAAAATTAAAGGTACTCAGCTTGGAAAAAGGCCAAATCTCTGCAATTTTGTCAGTGGCCAGCAATTAGAAAACCAAAACCCGTTGCTGTTCATTGACCCATAGCGACCTTACAGGACAGAGGAGAACTGCCCCATAGGGTTTCCAAGGCTGTAAATCTTTACAAAAGCAGACTGTCACATCTTTCTCCAGCAGAGTGGCTGCTGTCCTTTCACCAAACTCTTAACCACTGCACCACCAGGGCTCCTATTGGCTAGCAATTAGCTACTAATTTCCCCCTAACTAGTTGCATTCCAAATGTTCTAAGTAGAAATTTTCAAAATATTGCAGAGATTTTCTAGACCACAGGATGGAGTTTTCAAAATATCCTGAAATTCAAATCAGATTTTCATAAGAAATTATGTTTTTAGAATGTCTAGTCACTGAATTAGGAGCCCTGGTGGTGCAGTAGTTACAAGCTAACCAAAAGGTCAGCAGTTTGAATCCACCAGCCACTCCTTGGAAACTCTATGGGGCAGTTCTACTCTATCCTATAGGGTCACTATGAGTCGTAATTGACTCAATGGCAATGGGTTTGGTTTTTTTTTTTTTTTTTAATTTTAGTCACTGAATTGCTAGGATCAATCAAATATGAACCTGAGGTAGAAATCTCGTAAGAACACAGTTAAATTCTATCAGTGATCCACTATTAGAGTGTTGTTGTGTGCCACCGAGTCGATTCCAACTCAAGGTGACCCTATAGGACAAAAACAGAACTGCCCCATAGACTTTCCAAGGCTGTAATCTTTACGGAAGCAGATTGCCAAATCTTTCTCCGATGGAGCAGCTGGTGGATTTGAACCACTGACCTTTTGGTTAGCAGCCAAGTGCTTAACTACTGTGCCACCAGGGATCCTACTATTAGATTTAAAAAAAACCCATTGCTCTCGAGTCGATTATGACTCATAGCAACCCTACAGGACAGAGTAGAATTGGCCCATATGGTTTCTAAGAAGCAGCTGGTGGAGCTGAACTGCAGACCTTTTGGTTAGCAGCCAAACACTTACCCACTGCTCCATTAGGGCCTTACTATTAGGTTAATGTTCTATTAAACATAAGAACATCTTTAGTACAACATATGATATACCAACTAAATGAGAAAATACTTTCAAGTAACGTAAATAGTTTTAGGAATATTTTGAAAATTAATAAAATTTGGGAAGAATTATATGTTCAAATTTACTCAATATTTATTGATCATCTATTGAGCATGCTAGGAATTTTCTCATTGTCTCGTTTAATTCACAAAAACTTTAACTCACAAAAACTCGATTTTATACTCAAGCTCAGGGAGGCTGATGTTTCCAAGGTCACAGTGCTAGTAAGATAAAGCCAAGATTTCAACTTAGGTGCCTTGACTCCAACTTCAGTACTCTTTTCACCAGGGCTGCTGTTTTTGTTAAACTTGAAAAAAAAATTAATTGAATATAAAACTGGAGAGGCTGTCAAGGGAGTAATGTTTAGGGGTACAATATGAGTGAATGGAAATTATTTCTGAATAACTTGAAAATGCTAGAGCTGAGGGAAAAAATAAAACATGATATACCTCAGATACCTGTTCCTCTCACACAGGCCAGAATGTGAGATTAAGAGGTTTAACAGATGCTTCATCAACCATCACCATATAAGATGTCCATTTGTTATCATACCGTTTTTAGCTTCTTCCCAGACACCAGTGTCCTCTGAAGTTTCCGGTGCAGCCCTGGGAAGGCCTCATTTTCTGTCTCTTCCATTCTGACTTCTCCACCATCCTGATTCACTGTCCTGTGCCCTACTCTTTCACAAGCGGTTGCTGTTGCTCTCTTACTTTATGACTGGCTGATTACTGGATTTATGAAAAATTATGTATTATACTTGCCTGATTCTTTGATTCACTACAATCAAAATGTCTATAAAGGCTAGGACTGGGTCTAACCTGTTCACAGCTGTAATCTTGTAAATCCCAGAGCCAGGGACATAGTAAAGCACAAAAACATCTGTGGAACGTAACAAGCTCTCAGGTTTCATTGTGGCATAATCTTTACCTTGAACCAAAGACGTGCCTAAAAATTGTTTTTTTTTTAAGTGCCTGAAGTCCTTCAAATAACATCCGGGCAGGTGGGTAACTCCCTATTTTGAGGTTACTCTAACACCAGGGATAAAATTTCAACTTCATCTTAAAGTGACAACATGCCCCTTTTTTCAAACAAAGGACATTAATTCGAGGCCAAGCACAAAACAGAAGAGGGAAGAGCTCTTTAGCTGTCCGCCACAGAAACAGAACAAGCCTTCAAATAAAGGTCCAAATTGAAAAAGATGGGAAAGCTGTGCAGACTTCCGTGCCACCTTCCTTCCTCCCCAAGCACTCTACGACAGAATTTGCGCCCATGGAATCTTCGCGCAGCCTCGGCACCACAATTATCCCCCCTAGCCGGACTCAGCTCTGCCCCTACAAAGGCGTTCGAAACTCCAGGCTGGGCAGCCCTCGCGGCCAATGCTGAAAAGTTCCCCGAGGCCCTCGGAGACCACAAACCAAAGCCCAGTTCCCTGCCCTCATCCTTGTGGACAGCCTCGTACTCTACTCCACGACAGAGTGCCCGACCTTCCGTAACCCAAAGCCCCCGCTACCTGCAGACACTTTTGCCCACAAAAAGGGGTGGAGACTGATTAGGGCGAGGAGGGGGCCGGTAGCTTGAGACGATTTCATCTAAGCCCCACCCAAGCCCAGCACCTCTCCCGCGGGGAAGGGAGGGACAGGGCGGACGCGGCAGGCCCCCCTCTGCTCCCTCCCCTCAGCGTACAGCTCTCGAAGGCCACGGTCAACCCCTCTTCTTTTCCCTCCCGCTCCCCGCGAGCCCCAGGAACTAGGCATTGTGTCCCCTTGCCATGTGCCTGGATGTTCCCTCCCCTCCCCTGCGTCGCGCCCGCGTCGAGGCCCCGCCTTGCATGCGGCCGTGCGTTCACGTCACCGCTTGCGGCGCTTCCGGAGGTGCAGCGGGCGATGACGTAGGGGGACGTGCCCTCTATATGAGGTTGGGGAGCGGCTGAGTCGGCCTTTTCCGCCCGCTCCCCCCTCCCCCTGAGCGCTGCTTCAGCTGCTCCGCGCTCGTTCAGGGCTCCGGGCTCCCGCTAAGCTAGCACCGCTGTCGTCTCCCCTCAGCCGCCATCATGATTATCTACCGGGACCTCATCAGCCGTGAGTCCTTGCTGCGCTGCCCTTCCTGCCGCGCTCAGGGGGTCGGGGGCGAGGAAGAGGAGGGCCGCTGCCGCCTTGGGCCCAGGGACGCTGGCGGCGAGCAGGAGTCGGTGCTTGGGGCACGCGCTGGGGTCTGGGGCGCCTGGGGAGGGGCAGGGGCCGGGGCCGCGTGCGGCAGGCGGGGGAAATGGCGGCTCCGGGCCTCCGAGGCCGGGCGCGCTGTGATGGGCGGGTCTGTGTCCCCGAGCAGATGATGAGATGTTCTCCGACATTTACAAGATCCGGGAGATCGCGGACGGGCTGTGCCTGGAGGTGGAGGGGAAGGTGAGTCGCCTGGGCGGTCGCGCGGGGGAGGCAGGGCCGGGCAGTCTCCGGTTTCCGCCGCTCCTCTACCCGAGGTTGTGCAATCCTCTCCGCCGCCTCCTGGCGGAGGAGACGCTCTTTCCGGGCTTAGGTTTTTCTAGAAAAGTGGAGGCGGAGCTGTGCCTGGAAACAGGTCTGCGGCCTCGGCGCCCATTCTCCCGCCTGTCGAGGACATGATGTCTCCAGTTTGGGAGCGCGAAGCCCGTCACGTTTGCTCTGTCCGTGCTTGTTCATCTCCCCTTAGCGACCAGAGAGTCCCCAACTGGAAACAACTTATAGTTGTCGGAGACAAAGAATTAGTTTTAGTGAGTTAAAATGTTTAAAAAAGTAAATTTTTCCCCCAAATAATGTAGTTTTTAAGAAGAACCAAGAATGTTGGGTGGGAGGGTGATACTTGCATGAACTGTGGGTATAGGAGGATTTTTGGATGCATTTATACTAAAGCCAAAGACGTCGTTTGCAACTAAACTCCTGCTTTTCCTTAATGCAGATGGTCAGTAGGACAGAGGGTAACATTGATGACTCGCTCATTGGTGGCAATGCCTCAGCTGAAGGCCCAGATGGTGAAGGAACCGAAAGCACAGTAATCACTGGTGTTGATATTGTCATCAACCATCACTTGCAGGAAACCAGCTTCACAAAAGAAGCCTACAAAAAGTACATCAAAGATTACATGAAATCGTAAGTGATGTTGGCAATGCCCAGCTGATGTCTTTGGCTTCTTGTAATTGAGGATTTAGAATTTGGCTAACTTGTGAGGTTCTTGCGCTCACAGACAAGGGTGGTTGGTTTTATGTAAACTAAATGTGAGTGTACTGGCTCATGCATTCTGCTGTTAGGTTTCTTATTTTAATTTTTGGTTGTAGTTTGCATTTTCAATGAAAAAAAATGTGACTTTGTTCGGGATTCAACACTTTTAACCTGTTAATGAAATATTATTTTAGAATCAAAGGCAAACTTGAAGAACAGAAACCCGAAAGAGTAAAACCTTTTATGACAGGGGCTGCAGAACAAATCAAGCACATCCTTGCTAATTTCAAAAACTACCAGGTAAATAACATTTGTATTAAAGGTGTGTATAGTTTTAACTGAGAGATAAGTTCATGAATCTTTTTGGCATGATTAAATTGTCATTTTTCCCACAGGATTTTGAGGAGTTTTTTTTTTGTTTTTTTTTTTTAAGATGCATAGGTAAGCTTCACAGGCTCACAGGTTGCCCAGGCTATGGAAAGTAGCCCTTCTTCTCTGCTCCCAAGTATTTCAAGGTCCAGTCTTTTCTGATGCCCAGAATCTCATCCCTTGCTTCCCAGATGACATTTATCCACTCTTCTGCTCATAAGTTGCTAATTCTTATGTCACTGTCTCTGGAGCCTTCTGACACATTTCAGTTTATAACTCCTGTTTAGAACCGTTCAGTGGCTTCCTGGTACCTTTAAGACTTAAAAAAACATTCTGGTTCTTTTTAATTTTCTAGTCTTTAGTCAGCCCCTAGACATAAGATAATTTTCACATATGGTATGGTATATCATTGTCAGCCGTATATTCCTTTGTGTATATATGTTCCCTGTAGTTGACTGTGTAAACAGACTTGTATTGTTTGGAATTACATATGTGAGGTTGGGAGTAAAAACCAGAAATTCTAAAGTGTCCTGGATTGCTCTGTAGTCTATTTTGATTATAGTTAATGCTTTAATCAGGTGAACAGATCTTGCTTATTAGTGAGCATTTCTCTCCAAGGCATCAGAGCTGTTAGTTGCTGACGTTTTCTTGATTAAACTGTTGTGGGGGTTCTGAATCATCCTTTGATTTGTTGTAGTTTACAGGGTTTGTTTTGCTGAGATACATACTTAACGGTCTAATTCTGGGTATTTGTTTGCTTCCCAAGTTCTTTATTGGTGAAAACATGAATCCAGATGGCATGGTTGCTCTGCTGGACTACCGTGAGGATGGTGTGACCCCATATATGATTTTCTTTAAGGATGGTTTAGAAATGGAGAAATGTGTAAGTATGAGGAAATTGGTCAAAATTAGTAATGTAAAAATAGAGGTCTTTTAGGTGTGACTGATGGATGGTTTCATGCCGTTGGGGAAAGTTAGAATGGATTCTACAGCAGTCCCTTTTAACACATGGAGCTAGTTTTTTGTTTCTCTTAACTTGAGGGGGGGGGGTGTCAAAGAAGAGTTGTTTCACATGCTTAAGAGTCTTATAGTATAGAAAAGCTTAGAGTCTGTAGAAAACCTTGACTGTAGATGACGTTGCAAAGCAGTTTGTATTGCGAACTGGAGATCCACTATAAGACCCTGTGTTGATCTTCCCAATAGAAATGGCCTGTTGAAATCAAACTGCTTTCCTTTTCGTAATTTTGCCACACATATGTATCAGTTTCAAACCTTTTACTTTGGTTTACTGATCATTGGCAACATTAACCATTTATTCAGGGAAATACAATTAGAGCTGACAAGTGAACTAGTACAGAAATTGCTTTGTTAAAATGAAATCACTCACTGAATATCTGATGTAGGTGGTATAGAAATGAAAGCATTCCTTATTGTCATTTACAGAGGCTTCCATATAAATTAGGGGCAAGATATAAACTCATACGGATACACTGAATAAGATTATAGAGGCAACAGTGGGCAAAAATGTCTTATGTGGCAGTGTAAAATGACTCTCCAAAGGGGATTCTTCAGGCAGTATCTGAGGTTTTTGTTGGTAGAGCAGTGTGTGTAAGTGAACTTGCTCAGAAGGAGACTTCTGAGAAAGGTGCTTCCTCTGACTTGGTAAGGATGTTCTGCATCCACTGATAGACCTTGAACAATTTGCTGTTGTTCTTTCGGTTTGCACTAGGATGCAAAAGAAAAAATCCCTGCGCTTTCTGTCTGTCTCTGTGGCAGCCCAGATTGAATGAGGGAATACATCTGCTGCCTAGAAAAGTTGAGTTATTTTCACATTGGAAAAGTATTAATACAGTCTTCCTTGTTTTTACAGTAACAGATTTGGTAATTATTTGGATCTGTCATCTGTCATCCTAACTGGCTGCTGCTCTTCATCCACACAACACCAGGACTTAGACAAATGGGACTGATGTCATCTTGAGCTCTTCGTTTATTTTGACCTTGATTTACTTGGAGCAGAGGCATTTTTTTTTTTTTTTTCCTTTAAGGGAAAAAAAAAAACATGTCTTGTAGGTTGTCTAAAAATAAAATGCATTTAAACTCACTTGAGAGAATGCTTCTGAGTTTAATGTATTTAAACCTAATTCATCTCTGTAGTGTTCTGGAGAAGCTAGAGCCTGGTTGTAGATCACTACTATAAAGCATGAGATTGTCTTCAGATAACTTCTACAGTTAAACTACTCCTGGGACTGGAATATAAAAACAAGAATCAAAACTCTTAATCCTGAGTTGAAGTAAAGGGAGAGACCATGTTCATAGCAGTGCCAACATTGGAAGTGGATCCTTACACATTCATCACCTACAAATGGAAGAGATTACCAAAAGAATAAAGAGAGACTAATACAGTTGGAAGCTAAGTATTGTCTGAGCTTTTTTGTCATAAATGGAGTAGAACCAAGTTCCAGAGAAATTTAGAAATCTCCTGGAATGAATGTGTCAAATTCTCTGGAGTTGGGATGGTAACTAGAACAGGGATGGGCAAACTGGCCTGAGCTGCCCCATTTTTTTTTTTTAAATGACTCATGAGCTAAGATGGTTTTTATGTTTTTAAGTGGTTGAAAAAAAGAATGCCTTGACACATCAAAATTTCAGTATCCAGTTTCATTGGAACACAGCCATGCTCGTTTGCTTACGGATTACCTATGGCTGCTTTCACACTACAGCAGTGGTTGGGAAGGACAGAAGGCTCTAGGGCCTGCGAAGCCTATAGCAATTATTATGGCCTTTTACAGAAAAGGTTTGCCAATTTCTGCTTTAGAAGATGGGATTATAGTTAACATTTGGGATAGCTGGTGGGCAAAAGAAAAGACTGGGTATCAGAATGAGAATATGAAAATGCATCTATTTGACAGACCTGGAGCAGTTACTCTCTGCTTCTAAGGTTTCCACTACGATGCAAAAAAAAAGTTCCTTGCGCTTTCTGTCTGTCTGCTTGTGGCAGCTAAGATTGAATAGGGGAAAACAGGAATTACGGAAGAAGGGGAAGGATAGAGGAGTCAGAAATAACCTTGTAAACAGTTGAACCGTTTAGTCCACAAAAGGAATCTTAAAATTTTGAGTTTACATGAGAAGTGTTGGAAGATCATTTTTCCAACACCCTTACCTCCTGGTTACTCTTTAAAAGTTTAAAAGTTAAAATATTCAGATTAAAGACAAACCAGTAAATCTTCCATTTGGTTCTATGCCGTCGGGATGAATTCAGTGAATTGTCATTCTGGAATTTGCCCTTAGATTTCAAAGTCCGTATGTATTCAGCCTGGGAGCTTGATCAAGCAGATCATGATAGAATCAGTGGTAACGGGTTTTATTAAGAAAATGTAGCCTTCTAGACAACTGTAGTCTGATAATTGACAAAACAGTGTAGATCTGAGACCTTTTGGAACAGCATGCTATGGGCTTAGTGTGTAACTACCACCAGTCTACCAGAAGGGCATCGTGTTTTCCTCCAGTGTGACTAAAGGCATACTTTCCCAGCCAGCGGGGAAGGGTGCTCAGGGCTAAGGTCAACATGAGTCAAATCTCAGTTTAGCCACTATTGAGCGTTTGCCTTAGTTCATGGGTTGTAAAGACAACAGTAATAAAAACGCCTAATATAAAATGTTGAAAACCTTAAAGCTGGGGTGTAGAAACTTCAGGCTTTCTAACTGGGGCCTTGTCACAGGATGGAGAAAGTTGTCACGTGTATTCAACAAAAAAGCAACTTCTGGATAGTGATCTGAATTTACACTCAAAAAGATCAAACCCATCGCCATAGGGTTTTCAAGGAGGGGCTGGTGCATTCGAACTGCTGAGGTTAACCACTGTGCAACCAGGGTTCTGAATTTACACTGGTCTAAAACTTTAAGCACGTACTTAGGTTTATAGTGCCCTCTGGTGACAGGGGGAAGCAAGCCTGAGTCTTAGTACGGACGAGAATTTGCGGTAACTGCTACCAGTTCTCTGAAAACGAGAATAGTCTGGGGATGGGCATAGAGATGATATCCAAGCTAAAACCTGATTAGCAAGCCAGCCATGGAAAATTTGGAAGAAGAGCAAGTAGGAATAGCAAAAACTAGGAGAGAAGAACCTTCCTTTGCCTTGACTTAAAATTTTGAAGTCTACAGGAAAGTTGAATCAAGTTCATATTTAAACTCTCCAGTTGTCCCCGAAGTGTTTTTTGTAGCTGTATTTCCAAAAGTCCAGGCCAGTTGTCTTAAAATAGCTTAAATCCCTTGTGGATTTTTTTTATCTTAATTATGTCCACAGAGATTCAGGTTAAGACTCTTTGAACAAGATGTTTACTTCCTGTTATGTCTCAGAAGGTATTTTCCAGTTTGTCCCATTAATAAGTTTGATACAGGCTTGTTCTATTGAGCCTTGAGCAGTGGGCCTCATTCTGCACGTGGAGAACAAAGTGGAAGAACGGAAGGATTTCACAGTGTCTGGGAACCGAAATACGTTGCCATCTAAGGGATTCCAACTCAAGGCGACCCCATGTGTGTCAGTACAACTGCTCTGATGGGGGGATTGTTATCTAGTGGTGCTGTAACAAATACAAATGGGTGGCTTCAACAAACTTATTTTCTCATGGTCTAGTAGGCTAGAAGTCCAAATTCGGGGTGCCAGCTGCAGGGGAAGGCTTTGTTGGCTCTAGAGGAAGGTCCTTGTCATCAATCTTCCCCTGGTCTAGGAGCGTCTCAGCACAGGAACCCTAAGTCCAGAAGACAGACACGACTCCTGGCTCTGCTTTTCTTGGTGTAGGAGGCCGCCCTTGGCTCTGCTTGCTTCTGTATCTCAAAAGAGAGTGAAGACACAATCTAATAATCTTGTAGATTGAGTCCTGCCTCATTAACATAACTGCCTCCAATTCCACCTCATTTAACGTCATAAAGGTAGGATTTACAACACAGGAAAATCACAGATGACAAAGTGGTGGGTAATCACAGTACTGGGAATCATGAACTAGCCAATTTGATACATTTTGAGGACACAATTCATGAATTGACAGTTACGTGTTCTGTGTTTTTAACACCTCAGTTTCTGTAAATGATTCTAGGTCTAGCTTTCAGGGTGACTCTGGCTCAGGGTCTCCCACCCTATTGCTGTTGAGTTGATTCCATAGGGCTTCCAAGGCTGTAATCTGTATAGAAGCTGACTGCCACATCCTGTGGAACAGCTGGTGAGTTCAAACCACTAACCCTTCAGTTAGCAGCTGAGCGCTTAACCACCAAAGTTCCTCTAGGGTTTTCAATGGTTGATGTTTTTCGGCCTTCTGAGGCATCTCTGGGTGGACTTGAACCTCCAAACATTATGTTAGCCCCCAAGCGTGTTAACCTTTTGTACTATCCAGGGACTCCTTTGTCTAGGAATTTCTCTGTAATAAAGTTATTTGAATAGGAACCTGAAGAAGGTGAGGAAATAAGATGTGGATATCTGAAGGCAAAACATTCTACAACAGCAAATGCAGACCCTGGAGTGCTTGGCATGTTCCAGTAACAAGGTGGCCAGTGTGTTAGACCCAAATGAGTAACAGGAAAGAGTTGAGGTAGAAAAGTGTGAGTGCATGGGTAAAGGGGGGGACAAGATCACCAAGGAAAGCTATGGGAGGACCTTGAGTGACATGATCTGACTAAAATTTTAAAAGGATCACTGACTGTTGGTTTGAAAATAGACTGTAAGGTGGAGGGACGTTCGGGGCTAGGAAGGCAAAAGCAAAGAACAATTTAGTGCAATATTTTTAGGCAAGACATCACAGTGACTTGGTCTAGAGTGGTAGTCAAAGAGGTGTCTAGAAATAAAGATAGAGACTACAGGATTTGCTGATGGCTTGGATGAGGAGTGTGAGAAAATGGGTTTAAGGATGATGGCAAGGGTTTTGGCCTGAGTATGGACGAATGCAGTTAACATTTACTGAGACGGAGAAAAGAGAGAGGGTAGGAAATTAAAGAGTTGGGTTTTGGACAGGTTAAATTTGTTATTTTTTATTATACTTTAGATGAAGGTTTACAGGACAAACTAGTTTCTCATTAAACAGTACATGTATTGTTTTATGACATTGTTTAACAACCCCATGACATGTCAACACTCCCTTCTCCACTTTGGGTTCCCTATTACCAGCTTGTCCCCTTCTGCCTTCTAGTCCTTGTCCCTGGGCTGTTGTGCCGCTTTAGTCTCGTTTTGTTTTATGGGCCTGTCTAATCTTTGGCTGAAGGTTGAACCTCAGGAGTGACTTCATTACTGAGTTAAAAGGGTGTCCAGAGGCCATACTCTCTGGGTTTCTCCAGTCAAGCCAGTAAGTCTGGTCTTTTTGTGAGTTAGAATTTTGTTCTACATTTTTCTCCAGCTCTGGACAGGTTAAATTTGAAATGTACATTATTCAAGTGACACTGGGTAAGCAGTTGTGTATTGGAGTCAGAAGGAGAGTCGAGAGGATGAGATCACCTAGGGAATGAGACAGCCCTCCAACATAGAGAGACGGGGGCGGTTGAGGGGGACGAGGAGCCAGCAAAGGAGATTAAAAAAGGAACAGTCGAGATAGGAGAACCAAGGGAGGAGGAAGCAGTCAGCGAGGTCACCTGTCACAGTCTGCTCAAGATGAAGACAGAATGGTGAACTTGAGACTGGTTTGAGTGGTCAAGAGAAAAACCTAATTAAAATGGGCTCGAGAGAATAGTGCAAACACAGGCAGCACATCATCCGTGAAATGTCACTATGTAAGTACATGTTTTTTTTGTATTACGAATGTCTGCAAATGCAATGGGTGTGAATGATTCATATTTGAATCAGTAGGCATTCTTTAAGTCACTAATAAAAATGGTTTTGATGTAAATTCTATCTTTATGAACTGCAAGGAGGAATCCGAGTGGCACAATTGGTTAAGTGCTGGACTACTAACTGAAAGGTTGGTGGTTCAAACCAACCCAGAAGTGCCTCAGAAGAAAGGCCTGGTGATCTGCTTCCAAAAGGTCACAGCCATGAAAATGCTATGGAGCACAGTTCTACTCTGCACTCATGGGGTTGCCATGAATCAGAATTGACTCAACAGCAACTGGATTCATTTTGGGTTTGAACTACAGGGTTAATAAGTCACTACAAACTAAACACATAAAAATGCAAGAACAGCAAACTTCAACCAGCTTAGTAATAAAACATCCTTCTTTTTTTTTTTGTTGATCTGCCTGTGTGCAGGGAGTTGAGTGACCCTGGCTGGCAGCCAGAATATTCAGTAAAATGGAACTAAAAACAGGAAGACTTTAATGGATACCACATCCACAGTGACCTTTAATTCACACTCTAGATCATTACTGAGGGCAGTGGTGGTTCAACTGTAGAATTCTCATCTTCCATGCAGGAGATCTGGGTTTGATTCCTGGCCACTGCTCCTCATGCACAGCCATCACTTGTATGTTGGTGAAGACTTGCGTGTTGCCATGATGCTGAACAGTTTTCAGCAGAGCTTGCAGACTAAGAAAGACTACAAGAAAGGCCTGCGATCTACTTCTGAAAACCAGCCAGTAAAAACCCAACAACAGTCTGATCCACACTGATAGTAAGGATGGTGCAGAGTCAGGCAGCGTTTCTTCCGTTGTGCATAGGGTTCCCGTGAGTCAATAACGCTACTTGTTATGTGCTGTCGAGCTGGTCCCGACTCATAGCGACCCTGTGTACAAGGGAATGAAACACTGCCTGGTCCTGCGTCATCCTCACAATCGTTGCTGTTTGAGCCCATTGTTGCAGCCATGGTGTCTGTCAATCCATCTCGTTGAGGGTTTTCCTCTTTTTCTCTGACCCTCTACCAAGCATGATGTCCTCCAGGGACTGGTTCCTCCTGACAAACATATCCAAAGTATGCAAGACGAAGTCTTGCCATCAGTTCTAAGGAGCATTCTGGCTGCACTTCTGAGACAGATTTCGTTCTTCTGGCAGTCCATGGTGTATTTAATATTCTTTGCCAATACTGTAATTCAAAGGCATTAATTCTTCGATCTTCCTTATTCATTGTCCAGCTTTCACACATACATGAGGTGATTGAAAATACCATGGCTTGGGTCAGGCGCATCTTAGTCCTCAGAGTGATGTTTTTGCAGTTTAACACTTGAAAGAGGTCTTCTGCACACATTTGCCTAATGCAATATGTCAGTGATGTCTTGATGCTATTTCCATGGGCAATGATTGTGGATCCAAGTAAAATGAAATCCCTGACAAGGTCAATATTTTCTCCATTTATCGTGATGTTGCTTATTGGTCCAGTTGTGAAGATTTTTGTTTTCTTTATATTGAGGTATAATCCATACTGAAGGCTGTAGTCTTTGATCTTCCTCAGTAAGCAAGGTTGTGTCATCCGCACGTTGCAGGTTGTTAGTAAGTCTTCCTCCAATCCTGATGCCACAATAGTCCAGCTTCTCAGATTTGCTCAGGTTACAGACTGAATAAGTACCGTGAAGGGATATAACCCTGATGCTCACCTTTCTTGATTTTAAACCACTCAGTATCCCCTTGTTCTTTTTGAACGACTGCCTCTTGGTCTATGTACAGGTTCCTCATGAGCACAATGAAGTGTTCTGGAATTTCCATTCTTTGCAATATTAGCCATATCACTACTACACAACCCTTAATCGTATGGTAAGGCTTACAGCCTCTGGTGAGTCACAAACCCATCCCCACAAGAGTTGCTTTGTGGCATTTGGCATGTGCTTCGAGAGACTACCCATAAGAACTGAGGATAAACGTGATGTTTTTTGATAGATTTATAATCCACCAGGGCTATGGACCATACTTTGAAAACCACTGGACTGGAAAACAGTTTTCTCATTTTTGCATAAAATTGTCAGCTGGGTGTCCAGGGGCCATAGTCTCGGGGATTTCTCCAGTCTGTCAGACCAGTAAGTCTTTGCTTTTTTTGTAAATATGAATTTTGTTCTACGTTTTATTCTCCCACTCTGTCTGGGACTTGGATTCTTTAAACTTGAAGTTTCAGGTAAGTTAAAAATAATAATAGACCCTTTACCATCAAGTCAATTCCGATTCATAGCAACCCTACAGGACAGAGTAGGCCTGCCCAAGGGTTTCCAAGGCTGTAACCTTTACAGAAGCAGACTGCCCTATCTTTCTCCCATAGAACAGCTGGTGGCTTCAAACTACTGATCATTTGGTTAGCAGCCAAGTGCTTTAACCACTGCACCACCAGGGTTCCTTAAAAATAATGATAGTTTATATTTATCCTAAATTCCTCCAAGTCCATCTGTTAGTGTAACAATGGTGCATCTCACCCCCATGCATGTCTGTAGGCCACAGCAGATTTTCACCACTGTGGGGACTGTGGGGGAATGTTTTTAACTATGAGAACACTAGTTTTTCAGAGTCTGTGCATTATGGATTTATGCTATTCTTTATGGTTTTATATAACTGACGCTGGAAATTGGCATTTAGAATTCTTCCATATGCTGGGCTGTTAGAACCTCTGGAGGGGATACGACAATTACTCATTCAATATTTCCCCAAACTGCTGACTTCCTTCCTCCCTGGGTCCACGTGACACGTCCGTTGGTTAATATATGCATCATGCCCTTTGCCGAGCTTTGAGGTAGAGCAGGGAGCACAGAGGCGTGCATGGAGGAACACTTTATACAGTGCTTTTGCACGTGTGAGTCAGAATTCCCACAAATGGAGAAAGCAGAATTCAGAGATCAGATGACTCAGTGCCCTCCGTCTATGGGAGAGGACCCAGAAACAAGTGTTAGTCAAGAGTTAAAAACACAGTATTTTTAGTAATAGGACTGTAGGGCTACTAGACATTCTCCCTGAGTGTCTAACTTTAGATATTGGAAATCTAACTGCATTCTTGGTGATTTTCCTTGTGTGTAAAGACAGCAGACAGGAGTTTCTTGGTGGTGCAAACAGTTAAGTGCTGGACTACTAGCCAAAAGGTTGGCGGTTCAAACCCACCCAGAGGCCCTTGGTAGACAGGCCTGGCGATCTGCTTTTGAAAGATCAGAGCCTTGAAAACCCTACGGAGCAGTTCTACTCTGCGCACATGTCCGCCTCGAGTCGGAATTGACTTGATGGCAACTAACAACAAAGACAGCAGTTAAAGTCCTTGTAAAATGCAGCTTGTTCATGGCCTTGGCTAGAGTGCAGGCTTATAAAATGATTCTACCCAGCACAGAATCTACCATTCCCTAAGCAGCTGGTGGAAATTTGGCACGCCAGAGAAAGTTGGTGTTTTCTGGACATCTATTCAAAACAGCTATCCACATAATCTCCTTTTCCTTGAGTATGTTACTTTGGAGTTTCCCTTAAGAACTACCAATTTGTCACGTAAGTCAGGTACCCAAACTAATATTCAACCCAGGGGCAGAAACTGGCAAGTGGAAGGGAAAACATTACTGCACATGAAATTAAAAAGAAAAAAAATCAACACCTCTTGACTACCTCTGTGAGGTGGAATACTGTAAATCAACAGATGGCAAGAACAAAATTAGAAGCTAGGTAAGCTCAAGTCTGCGATGTGATACATCATAATATTTTTCTCTATCACTTTCCTAGCACTCCACCCTTCCTGAGCCTCCCCACTGTATTAACTTGAAGGCATGCACACTAATGGAGTTGGTCAAGAAGAACATGGATGAGGTGTCCGTACCCTTGCTGACTGCTGTAATATCAGCATGGCAGTAAACACCAACTGCTGGCATCTATTAAAAGTAAAAGTGACTAAGCTTTTGAAAATTGGTTAAGTAATGTGCAACCTGTTCTGCTCTGCTCCACAGGCAAGGGAGGAGGAGGTCTGGGGGGAGTGTGAGAGCAGCAGAAATTCTAGCATCCCTGGAGCAATATGGAGATGTGTTTTTGTAAGGCACTCACTAAACCCTCTGGTTTGGGGGTGTGTTTGTATTATATTATGTAAAGCTCCTTTCAGCTACTGCTTAGCTTCCTCTGTTAACATCCTGTAGTAGTTATGCTGAATAATCTCCTAACCCCTCTGCCCGTCTGTGTCTCAGGCCCCTTTTTACTCCCCTGCTCAATCTCCTGTCCCATGTTCACTTGGCCTTATTCTTCCACACACCCCAACACTCACGCTCACCTTATTCCCCTCATGTTTTGCAGTGCATGTAGGGCTGACTGTATGGGACTGCAGACTGTGCAGTTGCCCTGTGCTTACAAGGGCCGTCTGTTTGGTTTCATGCTTCTGCTTTCACTGTCCTGAAATTCTTAATAAGGAGGCCTCACATTTTCATTTTGCATTGGGCACTGCAAATTATGTGGCTGGTCCCGATGGCATAGGTGGATGTGTGAGGTTCATGTATATATTTTGCTAAACCAATTGCTCTGGAGTTGACTCCAACTCATGGAGACCCACCTGTGTCACAGTAGGACTTCATGCCGTAGGGATTTTAATGGCTGATTTTTCAGAAGTAGATCTCTAGGCCTTTCTTCGAGGTGCCTCTTTGTGAACTTCAGAGTGCATCAACTGTTAGACCCCGGGACTCCACGTTAGAGTTGGTAATTAGTGATAGGTGGGGAAGGTATGATGGTCAAGTAGAGGCAACTAGCTAGGCAGTGAGTTTAGTTCTTCTGGGCAGATAACAAGAAATTGGACAATGTATAATCTAACCCACTCGTATATACTAAAAGTGCAGATATGAACTTTAAACATTCAAGTTTTTACATCTGGCCCTTCTCCAAGGGAGAAATGTGAGAATAGCTATGGACCCTAAGAAGGAATGGATGGGTTTTAGAAATCGAGCACACGCTATCAGACTTCTCACTCCCAAACTCAACACCTAGGCTGTGACCTTACAGCCTTTTGGAAGCAGATCACCAGGCCTTTCTTCCAAGGTGCCTCCGGGTGGGTTCAAACCACCAATCTTCAGTTAGTAGTTGGGTGCGTAGCTGTTTGAGTCGCCTAGGGAAAGTTAGGATGGAGTTTTGCCAGGCTCCCTTCTTTCCCAGTGTAGCGCATAGGGGCATTCAATAAGGGCTTGCCTGTGGAGTAAACAAAGAGCTTTCACCAGTCCCTGAAATGCTTTGAACCATATTTCTTCCTGAGTCACTCCTGTTTTCAAAAAAGAGTCACTAAAATTGGAAAAGTGGATAATCACATAGACAAGACTGTTAGGTCTGGAGAACAGCAGTTTCTTATACCCAAAGAGCTTCTCACCCAAACCATTGATTGGTCCTGTTGGTCGCTAATGGAGTTAAAGGCTCAAAGTAATGCAAAATGCTTCTCTTCTACCTTGGTTGTGAAATGATTATTTTTCAAAGCACTCAATATCTGTAAATGCTTAGCTTTCCTTTCAGTGTCTAAAACTAATTGTAATGCTCTTTGCATTTGCTATTGCATGATAGAATGTTTCTTATCCTACTCGAGATTCCAAAGTTACATGCAGTGTGTGACTCTGTAGTGGCAAATGTGGCATTTTGCTGAATCTTGAAGGATATAGCACCTTTGTTCACATCTCTGGCCTTGATTTATAATCACCTGGTGTGATTTTTTAAAATACAGATGCAGTTCTTTGCAATTCACATTATAGACAGAGAAATTTCTGCCTGTCAAGTCAGAACCTGTGAAGGGTCTGAGGTTTTACCCAACATGCAAACTAAGAAGTTAGTCTATCACAGTTTTATATATATACTGAGAAGACACAGAGCTCTGGGTCAGAGATATAGATGGTTTATCGCAGCAAAAACAGCAGCCAAAGCAACATTTTGCATTCATTTCCCAGGCCCCAAACCCCACAAGGTGACATGGGTTGCACCATAGGAGCAGAAACCCAAATTAAGATGCTGAGCTCATAGAGCTGTTAGCACATGTGCCCATTCTCCGCTCCAGAGAGGGACATTTACTCACTGCTCTGGAATGTAGTCAGATCTCTTCTGGGGGGAGGGGGGGGCCTCTAGGTCTATTACCCCAGGATGTCTCTGAGGAGGTACAACTCTAGCTTCTAAGGCTGTTGGTTCTTCAAATATGTCCTTTACTCAGAAGGCCTGAACCATGTAGTAATGTGAAAAATCCATGAGAATTGTCTCCCACCACTACAAATCAATAAGAGAAAGACCAGCAACCCTATAGAAAAATGGGCAAGGGATATAATGAGAGAGTTCACAGAAAAGGAACTATAAGTGGATCTTAAACATATGAAAACATACTCAGCCTCACTCATTGTTGTGGATTGAATTGTGTCCCCCCAAAATACCTGTTGGTTTGGCTGAGTTATGATTCCCAGTGTTATATGATTGTCTACCATTTTCTAATCTGATGTGGTTTCCCTATGCGTTGTAAATCCTATCACTATGATGTAATAAGATGGATTAGTGGCAGTTATATTGATGAAATCTACAAGATTAGATAGTGTCTTAAGCCAGTCTCTTTTGAGACACAAAAGAGAGAAGCAAGCAGAGAGACATGGGGACCTCATGCTGCCAAGAAAGCAGTGCCAGGAGGACAGCGTGTGCTTTGGACCCGAGGTTCCTGCACAGAGAGGCTCCTTGTCCAAGGGAAGATTGATGCCTGGAGCTGATGCCCTGAATTTGGACTTTTAGCCTACTTTACTGTGAGGAAATAAACTTCTCTTTGTTAAAGCCATCCACTTGTGGTATTTCTGTTACAGCAGCACTAGATAACTAAGACGTTCATAATACAAGAAGTAAAAATTAAAATTGCACTCTGATACCATCCTTCACCTATCAAATGGACAACGATAAGACATTTTGATTACTCCTCTGTATGAGGCTGCAGGGAAACGAACACCCCCAGATACCACAGGTGGGTGTCTGAGTGTAGCCCCTACAGATGGCAAGGAGGCAATATCTATCTACCAGAGTCACAAATATATATAACCATTGCCCCAGCCACTCACTTCTTTTTTAATAATATTATTGTTTCAGTGAAAGTTTACACAGCAAATTAGGTTCCCATTTAACAATTTCTACATGAGTTGTTCAGTGACATTGGTTACATTTTTCACAATGTGTCAACATTCTCATAATTTCCGTTCTGGTTATTCCATTTTGAGTAAGCTAGTTTCTCTGCCCCCTTACATTGTCATCTTTGCTTTAGAGTAACTGTTAACTGTTTGGTCTAGTATAGATGATTTTTTAAAGGAATGTAGTACAGGTGATATTCTTTATGAGCCATTCTGTTATATAGCTAAAAGTGACCTCAGGGGATAGTTTAAAAAGTATCTCAGGGTGAGAGTCTTAAGGAGTCCTCTAGTCTCAACTGGTACATTAAGTCTAAGCCTTTTAAGAATTTGAGTTACGTACCACATGTTTCTCCCATTCTGTCAGGATCTATCTATCGTGGCACTGATTAGAATGGTTGGTATTGGTAGCCGGGCACCATCTAGTTCTTCTGATCTCAGGGTAGATGAGGCCGTGGTTCGTGTAGACGGTTAGTCCTGTGGAGCCCTGGTGGGGCAGCGGTTAAGTGTTATGGCTGCTAACCAAAAGGTCAACAGTTCAAACTCTGTCCTCTACAGTTGCTATGGGGCAGAATGGATTCGGCAACAACGGATTTGGTTTGGTTTTGGTATTAGTACTACAGACTAGTTTCTTCTCTAAGTTTTTGGTTTCCTTTTTTATCTTTTGTTCCAGATGAGTAGAGACCAATAGTTGTATCCTAGATGGCTGCTCACAAGCTTTTAAGACCCTAGATGCTACTCACCTCACTAGGATGCAGAACGTGAACTTTGTGAACTATATTATCCCAATTGACCAAGTTGTCCCAGAGACTATGGTCCTAAGTCTTCAAATCCAGTAAAACAATCCTGCGAAGAGTTTGGTTATGTCTAAGAAATAACCACAACTGTGTCCCCTATGTGCTTTATTATGTATATGAATACATGTGCATGTACATGCATACATTTATGTACATATATGCACACATACATACACACGTATGCTTACTTATACATATATATTCATACCTACATACATATATAAGCACACATATTTTTTGGTTTTGTAGCAAAATTACATATGTCATAGCATTTACCAAAAACATCCTTTATTCTTGTGTGCTTCTTAGTAACATTATGCCCTTTCCTTACTTATCAACATGATTAAGTTCCAAAGACCAAGTCATTATCTGAAAATCAGTGTTATGTGAAAACGGAGGATGACCACATCAGATAGTAAAATGGAGGATGACTACATATTGAACTGTCAAATTACATCATTACATAACTGCCAAATTACATCATTATATAACTGATAAACCACTGAGAATCATGGCCCAGCCAACTTGACACATAACCTTAACCATTACAGCCAGCGTTACTCTTGCCTTGCACTTTGGTGTTCATTACAGCCAGATGTACATCATTAATTCACAAAATAGTTGGATAGTAGATTTTTTACTATTGTCCTAAATGTGAAATGTCAGATAATGAGATAGTTGATAAATGAGGAGTAGGTATATTTACCTTGGTCAAGCTGTGTGCACTTCACCCACATTTGGTTTTACTTTCCCTGTCACCAAAAATAACAAGTGTCTACTATCTAGAGAGTGATCCTCCCTCTCCTCCCACCCCACCCATCCCTCGTAACCACCAATTAACGTTGGTTTCTGTACATATACCTGTTCTTGTATTTTCATAAAAGTTAGATCATACAATATTTGTATTTTTGATATTGACTTATTTCACTCAGCATCATGTCCTCCAGATCCATTCACATTATAAGATATTTTGAGGACTCATCATTACTCTTTTTGGCTGTGTAGTGTTCCATTGTATATAGGTACCACATTTGGTTTATCCATTTATCCTTTGATGGGCACTTAAGTTTTTTCCATCTTTTTGCTATTGTGAATAGTGCTGCAGTGAACATAGGTATACATATGTCCATTCATGTCTCTTCTATTAGATCTCTAGGGCATATACATAGCAGTGGGATTGCTGTATCATAAGGTGGCTCTATTTATAGTTTTTTGGAGAAGGACCATACTGTTTTCCATAGTGGGTGTACCATTTATAACTCCACCAGCAGTGAATAAGTGTTCCAAGCTCCCCACATCCTTGCCAACATTTGTTGTTTTCTTTTTAATCAGTGCCATTTTAGCAGGGCTGAGATGGTATCTCACTGTAGTTTTGATTTACACTTCTCTAATGGAGCCCTGGTGGCATAGTGGTTAAGTGTTACAGATGGTAACCAAAAGGTCGGCAGTTCAAATCCACCAACCGCTCCTTGGAAACCCTATGGGGCAGTTCTACTCTGTCCTGTAGGGTAGCTATGAGTTGGAATCAACTCGATGGCAACAGGTTTGGTTTTGGTAATGGCTAATGATTGCAAGCATCTTTTCATGTGTTTGTTGGCCCATCATTCACTTCTGGGAATTGATTCTACAACTGTAATCACCTCAGATGAATTGATGATTGTAGAACGTTATCCTTTGAAATGTGTTTGTGATAGGAAAAGACTGAACACACATAGGCGTCCATCAATGGAGGACAGTTTGAATAAATTATGGTATTCTGTACATTGAAATATCATGAAATCACAAGAACGGCATGAAGACCTCTTTATGTACTGATATGAAATAATAACCCAAATATATTTTTACCTAAAAAAGCAAGGTGCAAGGAACCCCGAGAGTATGGCCCCCGGACACCCTTTTAGCTCATGATGAAGTCACTCCTGAGGCTCACTCTTCAGCCAAAGATTAGACAGGCCCATAAAACAAAACAAGACTAAAGGGGCACACCAGCCCAGGGGCAAGGACTAGAAGGCAGAAGGGGACAGGAAAGCTGGTAATAGGGAACCGAAGATCAAGAAGGGAGAGTGTTGACATGTCATGGGGTTGTTAACCAATGTCACCAAAATATGTGTACTAATTGTTGAATGGGAAGCTAGTTTGTTCTGTAAGCCTTCATCTAAAGTAAATAATTTTTAAAAAATCTAAAAAAAACCCAAACTATCATACAATAAAATCGACTTTTTTCTAAAAAAAAAAAGCAAGATGCAGAGTAGCATGTTAACAAAAAAGAGTGTACTTGCTTGTATTTTCCTTAGAATGTCTCTAGAAAGTTACATAGACATAGAAAATCTCTGGATGGACGCTGCAAACACTCCATGGAGAGAGACTGTACTTTTTGTAAGTTTTGAGTCATGAGGATGTATTAAAAAAACAAAAGAAAACAAAAAAACCATTGCCACTGAGTCAATTCCCACTCATAGTGACCCTATAGGACAGAGTAGAACTGCCCTGTAGGGTTTTAAAAGCTGTAATCTCTATTGAAGCAGACTGCCACATCTTTCTTCCACAGAGCTACTGATAGATTCAAACCGCCAACCTTTTGGTTAGCAGCTGAGCGCTTTAACCACTTTGCCACGAGGGCTGCCCGTGGAATGTATTGCTTATTCATAAAATCAGTGTAATTAAAAAAAAATGCTGAGCCCCACACCAGGCCTATTGAATCAAAATGTCTAGCATTTTAATATCGCCTGAAGTCTTGTTTAAACCAGTTGAGCTGAATTAGTAAAGAGTGTCTGCCTTGAGCATTGTGCTCTTTTAAAGAACTATCTATATGGGATCAAATTGACAACAGCAGCTGGAAAGGAAAGATAAAGCTTAGGGGGCAGTGAGTTCATGTTAATGGAAAAGAAACAATTCAGAAAAGGAGGGTGAGAATGGTTGCACAACTTGAAGAATGCAATCAATGTCACTGAATTGTACATGTAGAAATTGTTGAATTGGTGTATGTTCTGTGTATATTAACAACAAAAAAAACCTAAGAAGATAATTAAAAAAAAAATAATGTCCAGCATTTTAAAAGCCCCTCTGGGGATTCTGAGGCCCGCTGGGGTTGAGCGACCACTACAGGTAGTCTCTGACTTACAAGGGGGTTCTGTCCCTACAACTCCGTTGTAAGTTGATTCTGACATAAGTTGAATACCTTTTTCTTTTTTTTTAGTTTTCATAGCCTGCCTCACAGCAGTGTTTTGAACAGTAAATCATAACATTGAACATCTTCAAGTGAACATCTGAGAATGATGACATCAGCAAATAACAGACCGTAACATTGTAGGTAGTATGTGTTACTAATGTTAATATGTACAGAAAAAAAAGACAGTCATAAATTCAGTTCATCGTAACTTGAATCCGTCTGAAATTGGGGACCACCTGTACTGTTGATAATCTGGTCTTATATAGATAATTTTTAAAGAGTGTAAATCTCGTGTTGAACGTTCTTTAAATTAAGCTCAACCATTGTTTAGTTTAAATATGATTGTCTTAGTTATCTAGTGCTACTATAACAGAAATAGCACAAATGGGTGACTTTAACAAACAGAAATTTATTTTCTCACAGTGTAGGAGGCTAGAGGTCCAAATTCAGGGCACCAGCTCCAGGGGAGGGCTTTCTCTCTGTTGGCTCTGGGGGAAGGTCCTTATTCCTGGGCTCCTTTGTGATCTTCATATGGTGTGGCATCTATCCTCTCCCATCTCTGCTTTCTTAATCTGCTCCTTTTATGTTTTAAGAGATTGACTCAAAACACACGCTGCACTAATCCTGTCTCATTAACATAACAAAGACAACTCATTCCCAAATAGGCTTATAACCACAGGCATAGAGGTTAGGATTTACAACATATTATTTTGGGGGGGACACAATTCAATCCATAACAATAACTGACGGAGTTTCTTCTCACTTTGTACACCAAACGTTTCAGCATTTTACCTGTTTTCCTTCCTAAATCTTTTTCTTTTTTGAAATTTCATTCTAGATGTGCTAAAACAATTGAAAGGTGAAGATACCTTTTTGCATCCATTCGGCAACCTTATAGGAAAAAGACTTTATGTCAATTTCTGGAAGAAGGCATGTAGAATGAGTCCAGCACAGGAGGGATATTTTGGAATCTGGGTTCTAATAAAAGCCCCGCCACTAGGTGGGGCTGTGGGAACACTGGAATCTCAACTTCTTTCAGCCTCACCATCCTCATGTGTAAAACCTCATCAGCTGATTGAATACATGGCAGCTATCATAAGAGTCCTTGACCATGAGAAATTGTTGGGATGCTGGTCTCCTGTAAGTCAGGTGCAAAATTCAGGTTACCTGTTTACATTCTCTGACTTTTGTGATGCTCTGAGGAAATGTTTCAAGAACATGTTTTAACACATTTATGTAACATATTCCCTGTTGCTATCCTCAAACCATCTTCACTCAGAATCCCTCCAGATCATACACTTGAAGGAGGCCTGGTGGTGCAATGGTACAGCGTTCGCTGCTAACCAAAAGGTGGCTCCTCGGAAGAAAGATCTGGTGATTTGCTGCCATAAAGATTACAGCCTACAAAACTCTATGGGGCAGTTCTGTTTTGTCACATGGGGTCACTATGAGTCAGAATCGACTTGAGAGCACCCAACAACAACATCACACACTTAGTGGCATGGTAGATGGGTGGTAACATGGCCTTGAAGTAAACCATGGATGGGGAGTCAAGAGTCCCAGCTCTGGGGCCGGCCTCGGCCCCCAGGCCACAGAGCCCTCATCTAAAATGCGATGATTAAACAGGGTGACCCCTGGTTTAATTCTCAGGTCTGTTCCATCTTCTATACATTTATAGTTACTGAGCCTTTAGAGCCTTTAGTTCTTTATTAAAACTCATTTGAGCCACTCCCCTTTCCTAGATTCTTGTTCAGAGTTAACAAGTAGTTATTAAATGGCACTTTAAAAATGGATGGGCCTAACGCCTCCCTTGTACCGTGTGAATCTTTTCTCTGTATGCTTGTATTCTTTTTATTTCCAAAACAGAACACTGAAACAGCAAAGTTGATCCCAGTCTTGAAAGCTGGTGCATTTGCTCTTGGCTTGTTGCTGGAAGAAGTGCTCACGAGGCTGGTGAAAGGCCCGTATATGCTTGTGTAGTAGCCCTGGGGACGCCGCTTTCAACGGGTGCTGTTGTGGTAGGACGATGCTAAAGACATCCACAGCAACAAATACTGTTGTCCTCTCCATCCTGAGAGAGGATCCAGGCCAAGAAATAGGAATTTAGGATGGAGAAAGGAAGAATTTCCTAGCTACCACCAAGCCTATCACGCACCCGACATGACTTACTTGTTAACAAGGTGCTATAGAATGATTGCTGTTGTTGTTGTGTGTTGTCGAATTGATTCAGAATCATAGCAACCCTATGACAGAGAGACCTGCCTCATAGTGTTTCCTGGGCTGTAATCTTTACCAGAGCAGATCAGTAGGTCTTTTCTCCTATGGAGCCACTGGTGGGTTTGAACCACCGACCTTTTGGTTAGCAGTCAAGTGCTTGACCATTGAGCACCAGGGCTCCTTGTGGAATGATTAATGTGGCAAAAATGGATACTATTCTGGAATGCTTTTCATGGATCCCTTCATAGAGGCAAGAGGCTGCATGAAAACAGGAGACGAAAGATGAGGCCTTTTAGCTTTGTGGCTTTATGCTTTCTCTAGAGGCCTCATCGTGACACAGCTGCAGTATATCCCTACTGTCTTCCTTGTCTTCCTGCTTGGGCCCTCATTCTATTTTCTCACCTTCACTCTGTCCCGATGTGTTCTTGCATCCTGCCTCCCTCCCACTGAGATTCTGGTTCCACTAGTTGAAGCCACCCTCACCTAACTCATTATACCCAACCCAGGAAGCTTCTTAGTTGTCCTTAGAGAAAGGATGACTTCAAAGTTCAATATGGCTGGGTTGAAAATGTTTCATCAGAGTTGGGACATGGGGTAAATTAATTGCATTGATGGATCCAGTGGCCTCATTGTATCCCTTCCTTTTTCAGTGTGACTTTGTAGCCCCTCCCACCAAGATGTAAAATCTATTTCCCACCCAAATGACCATCAGAAAGTGGCAGAAGTGTTGTGACAGTTCCAAGTCTAGGCTTCTAGAGACCTTAAGCTCCTCCTCCTCTTCTTCTCTCTCTCTCTTTCCCTGCCTACGTCCCTCCCCCCCTTCCTCCTCCCTATCCCCTCCCTCCCCTTCCCCTCTCCTTCCTCCTCCCCCTCTTCTTCTCTCTTTCACCCTCCCTCTCCCTCCTCCCCCTCTCCCTCCCCCTCCTCCCTGTCTCCTACTCCCCCCATCCTTCCGCCTCTTTTTCCCCTCCCTTCCCTCCTTCTTTTCTTCTTCTCTGTCTCCTTCCCTCCCTGACCTTCTCCCCTCCTCTCCCTCTCCTTCCTCTCTTCTTCTTCTCTCCCTCCCTCCCTCCCCCTCCTTTCTTCTCCCCATCCTCCTCCCTCTCCCCTTCCTCCTCTCCCTTTCCCCCTCATCTCTCTCCTCTCCTGATCCCTCCCTCCCTCTGTCCCCCTCCCTGTCTTTTCTCTCCATCTCTCTCCCTACCCATCTCTCTCCCCCTCCCCCTCCCCCTTCCCTCCCCTCCCTGTCTGTCTCCCTTTCCCACTCTCTCTCCGCCCTCTGCCTTCCCCTCCTTTCCCCACTCTCCCCATCTCCCCTTCTCTCTCCAGAGAACAAACCTGGGCTAGGCTGCTGGATGATGACAGGTCAAGTGAATGACAGACAAGTCATTCCTGTTGAGGTCATCCTAGAGCAGCCACTTGACCTTCCAGCTCACTGAAACGTATCAGAAACCCTGACCAAATGACCTATGACCAGAACTGCCCAGCTAAACTCAGACTAATTGCTAATCCACAAAATCTTGAGCTAAATAAATGTTTTTTGCTTCAAGTCACTAAGTTTTGGGATGGTTTATTATGTAGCATGAATTTAGCAATGGGTACCTGTTACAAGGGACTCCCTGGATGGTGCAGTTGATGCACTTGGCTGCTAACTGAAAGGTTGGCGGTTGGCAGTTCGAGTCCATCCAGAGATGCCTCAGAAGAAAGGCCTGGCAATCTACTTCCAAAAAATCAGTCATTGAAAAGCCTATGGAGCACAGTTCTTCTCTGACACACGTGTCACCATGAGTCAGAGCAATGGCAACTGGTTTTTTTGACTCTTAAAGGAGACAAAGGAATGTTTGTGATCATTATAACTATGATAACTCCTAAATTTACATCCCCAGCTAAGATTTTTCCCTTGAATCTCAGACCCATGTATCTAACCACCTACCCCACGTTTCCATGTATAATCCCAAGCTCTTGATAATACCTCAATATGTGATTCTCCCACAGCCACAGCCATCCCCATTGTGAATAATGACTCCATCCTCCTAGTTACTCAGGTCAGAAAATTTGGGCTCATCTTTGACTTCTCTTTCCCTCACTTTCCACATCCAGCTTACCAGCAAATCCTGTAGACTCTACCTTCAAAATATATCGACAGTCTTCCCATTTTTCACTACCTCCATGGCTACCACTCTGATCCAAGCCCCCACCATCTCTTCACTGGATCATTGCAGAAGCAGTCTACTAACTGATTTTCCTGGTTCCAGACTTGCCTGTCTACAGTTTTTTCTCAATGTGTCTTTGCCAGAGTGATCCTTCTAGAACATAAGTCAAATCATGCCTCTTTTCTGCTCAAAATCCTCCAGTGGCTTCCCATCTCTCCCAGAGTAAAAAGCCAAAGTCTTACAGTGTCCTAAATCACTATATTGATGGCCTCATCTCTTCCTCTCTCTTGCTTACTCCACTCTTCTAACACTTCCCGTGCCCAAATAGTCCCAATGAAATATTTGGAACATACTAAAAAAATTATTCATAGTTTACCTGAAATTCAAATTTAACTGAGCAACCTGTATTTTACCTGGCAACCCTACCCAGGCATGCTTCTATTGGCTGTTTCCTCTGCCCAAATGTTCTTCCCAGATGGCTCACTCTCTGATCACCTTTAAGTCTCTACTCAAAGGTCACCTTGTCAATCTCATAGAGGATGTCCCTGACCACTACATTTAAGCTTACACCCACCTGTACGCCCAACCTCCTTCTTTGCTTCTTTCTTTCCATGGCACTTATTATCGTCTAACAGAGTATGTATTTTACTTGCTTATTTATCATCTGTCTCCCTCCCATGCCAAGTTCCAAGAGGGCTTTGGCTTTGCTCTGTTTTGTTTCGCTCACTGCTTTTTGTTTACTGTTGTATCTTCAGTGCTTAGAACAGCTCCTGGCACTTAGTAGGCGTCTTAGTCATCTAGTGCTGCTGTAACAGAAACACCACAATTGGATGGCTTTTAACAAAGAGAAATGTATTCTCTCACAGTCTAGTAGGCTACAAGTCCAAATTCAAGCCATCAGCTCCAGAAGAAAGCTTTCTCTGTCGGGTCTGGAGAAAGGTCCTGGTGATGCATCAGTCTTCCCTTTTTCTGGGACCATTTCGGCACAGGAACCTCAGCTCCAAACGATTCACTCAACCCCTGGCACTGCTTTTTTGGTGGTATGAGGTCCCATGTGTCTCTGCTCGCTTCTCTCTTTTATATCTCAAAATAGATTGGCTTAAGACACTGTCTAATATTGTAGACCTCATCAGTATATCTGCCACTAATCCATCTTATTACATCGTAGTGATAGAGTTTACAACACATAAGGAAATCACATCAGATTACAAAATGGTACACAATCATACAATACTGGGAATTATGACCCAGCCAAGTTGACACATATTTTTGGGGTACACAGTTCAATCCATGACAATAGGTAAGTGCTCAGTGTGTGTTTGTTACAGGATTAAAAGGATAATGGGAGATGAGCTATTACATATACTGTGCCGAGTGTGGCTTAGATATGCTTCTTTAAAAAAGTCAAGATATTTCATGGCATAGTTTAAGTAGCCAGATTTAATGATTAGAGCAAAAGACATCAGTCTCTTGTCCCACCCAACACCACTTGGCATGTTTCTACTCTCTAAAGCCAACAATTTCTGCTCATTTACTGTCTTCCCTTTTTTTTTTTAATTATTTAACTCCTTATTTCTAAATAACTTACTTCAACTATTATTTCTTGATTTCTTGGTATCAGATATTTCCTCTATGGAAGATGAGGATTTAGCTTTCTCACTGTGCCTACTTCTCATCTCTTCTTTCTACCGAGCCCTGTAGCTTTCCTTCCACATCCTCCCATACAATTAGCTCACATTTTAGATAAATTAATAATCATCATATTGCTATGTATTTTCTGGACTTAAGTCACATAGCACAATTTTTATTTAAATTTTAATTTTGTGCTATACTTAATAACTCTCACTTTTTCCATACTGCTTAGTTTTTTTCTACGTACTCCTCATAATTCATCTCTTAAGCTCTTTGCCAAAAATGTAGATTTTTTTTTCTCAAAACTTGAAGCACTTCAGGAAACCTGAAAATCAAAAGAGTTTTGAATGTTTTCAAAGTACACTTTGTATTATAAGGATGCAGAAGTTCCCAATATATTGTGTGATGGGAAACCAATATACAGCTTCACTCATTGTGATGGTTAAAACTGTGTGTCAGTTTGGCTGGGCCATGATTCTCAGTGTTTATGTGATCACTGCCATGATAGAATCTGCTGTGAGGAGCCAATCAGTTGAAAGGGATTTTCCTTGGAGGTGTGGCCTTGCATCCAAATATAAGCAGATGTTCTAGCTTTTTGCTCACTCTGGATCCTGTGGCTTCCTCCTGTTCGTCTGACCTCTGGTTCTTGGGACTTGAGCTATCAGCTTATCTTCCAATCTTGGGATTCATAGACCTTCACAGCCTGTGAATGAAAGCCCTGGTCTCTGACCTGCTGATCTTGGGTTCGCCAGCCCCTGCAGCTACGTGAATCAGGAGATACCTCTATCCTCATCCATGGACTTGGGATGTTCCAGCCTCTACAATTGCGTGAACCACTTCCTTGATATAAATCTCTCTCTATATATATTTATACACTTTACTAGTTTTGCTTCTCTAGAGAACCCAGCCTAAGACATTCATAGAAGTACATGAAGTAAAAAGAGATTTATCTATTATTAAAAAAAAAAAAAAACCCTTTGTGTTAAAAGCACAGGAATATTCACAATACATTCTGTGAATGAGAAAACAATGTACAATTTCTTCCATTCAAGTACATGAAGTCAACAGTTTTACATGTTTTCCAAATACATTATGTGCTAAAACAATGAGAAAGTTCCCAGTGCACTGTGTGAATGAGACCAATATACAGTTTCTCTCATTCAAGTAGGTAAGGTCAAAAGAGTTGGACCTGTTATCAAAAAACATTTTGTGTTACAAGCAGGGGAATGTTCCCAATACATTCTGTGAATGATAAAACAATGAACAATTCCTCCCATTCAAGTACATTCAAGTTCCCAATACTTGTATCAATGAGAACTAATATACAATTTCCCTCATTCTAGTTGATAAAGTCAAAAGAATTTTACCTTTTATCAAAAAAAAAAAAAAATTAGTGTTACAAACACAGGAACATTCCTAATATATTCAAAGTACACTTTGTGTTATAAGGACACAAAAGTTCCCAATACTTGTGTTACAACAGAAAAGTACACAGTATATTGTGTGAATGAGAAACCAGTATACACTTTCTCTCATTAAAATAGAAGAAGGCAAAAGAGTTTTATGTATTGTCAAAAAACACTTGGTATTACAGGCACAGGAAATTTCCCAATACACTCTGTGAATAAGAAAACAATGTACATTTTCTCTCATCCAAGCACTTGAAGTCAAAAGAGTTTTCAAAGTACACTATGTATTACAACCACGGGAAAGTTCCCAGTACATTGAACTAATGAGAAACCGATATACAGCTTCTGTCATTCAAGAAGATGAAGTCAAAAGAGTTTTACATGTTTTGAAATTACACTTTGTGTTATAATTAAGGGAGAGTTCCCAATTCCAATGGAGTGGCTGGTTGATTCCAACTGCTGACTTTTTGGTTAATAGGTAAGCTCTTAACCACTGCACCACCAGAGCTTGGCCTTGGTATGTATCCTTCTAAATTTTCTGTGATGGACACTCAGTCAGTCATTTCTACTTAGAAAAATGTTATTAGTTTCTTGGAAATATTTTTGAAATTTTTAAATTTATTTTCCATCCTGTCATCTTCTCAGTTCCCACTCTCTGAAATTCCTGTTAGTCAGATGGGTTTCCTGGATGTGCTCTTTAGGTTGAAATTCAGTGTAATTGAATTTACATAGGTATCTAGTGGCACCAAGGAAGCCAGTTTACATATAAGGTGTCAGGAAGCTAACACATGACTAAAGTGTATTTAAAATCTCTCTGTTTCTATTTCATAAATTGAATGTGAAGAGACTACCTTTTGTCAGTGTGTGGCTGTGTGTTGAGGGTCTGTAGGTAACATTGTGCACAGTTTTCAAGAAAGTATGTGAGGAATCTTCCAGGTTTAAGGAAAATCAGAATACCATGCTCATATTTGTACCATGGTTTTTTTTTTTGGTCCATTATCTTTTTGTTTGTTTATTGTTTTAGTTTAAATGAAGTTTACATTTCAAGTTAGTCTCCCCTACAAAAATTTATACATGCATTGTTATGTGACGCTAACTGCTCTCCCCACACTGTGACAGCACAGTCCTCCTTTCCATCCAATTCCCCATGTCCACTCAACCAGCTCCTAATCCTCTCTGCCTTCCCATTTCACCTACAGACAGAAGCTGCCCGGTTAGTCTCTTGTACCTATTTGAGTTAAGAGTCACACTCCTCACGAGTATAACTTTATGTCCCACAGTCCAGTCCAATCCCTGTCTGAAGAGTTGGCCTTGGAAATTGTTCTAGTTCTGGGCTGATAGAGAATCCAGGGGCCATGCTTTCTGGGGTTCCTCCAGTCTCACTCAGACCATTAAGTCTGGTCTTCTTACTAGAATTTGAGTTCTTCACCCTACCTTTCTCCTGCTCCATCAGGGACTCTCTGTTGTGTTCCCTGTCAGAGTGGTCATTGGTGGTAGCCAGGCACCATCTATTTCTTCTGGTCTCAGGCTGATGAAATCTCTGGTTTATGTGGCCCTTTCTGTCTCTTTGGCTACTACTTTCCTTGTGTCTTTGGTGTTCTACATTCTGCTTTACTCCAGGTCGTTGGGACCAATTGACGCATCTTAGATGGCTGCTTGCAAGCTTTTAAGACCCCAGATGCCACTCACCAAAGTAGGATGCACAACATTTTCTTAATAAGCTTTGTTATGCCAATTGACCTAGGTGTCCCCTGAAAGCATGGTCCCCAGACCCCTACCCTTGCTACTCTGTCCCTCAAAGTGTTTGATTGTATTCAGGAAACTTCTTAGCTTTGGTTTCGTCCAGTTGTGTTGAGTTCCTCTGTAGTGCGTGCTGTCCTTCCCTTCACCTAAGATAATTCTTATCTACTATCTAGTTAGTAAATAACCCTCCCCCTCCCTCCCCACCCTAGTAACCATCAAAGAATGTTTTCTTCTGTGTTTAAACCTTTTCTTGAGTTCTTATAATAGTGGTCTTATACAATATTTGTCTTTCTGTGACTGACTAAATTCACTCAGCATAATGACCTCCAGCTTCTCCCATATTATAAGATGTTTCACAGCTTCATCATTCTTTATTGTTGCATAGTGTTCCATTGTGCAGATATACCACAATTTGTTTATCCACTCGTCTGTTGATGGGCACCTAGGTTGTTTCCATCTTTTTGCTATTGTGAACAGTGCTGCAGTGAACATGGGTGTGCATATATCTATTCATGTGATGGCTCTTATTTCTCTAGGATATATTCCAAGGAGCGGGATAGCTGGCTCATATGGTACTTCTATTTCTAGCTTTTAAAGGAAGCGCCAAATTGATTTCCAAAGTGGTTGTACCATTTTACATTCCCACCAACAGTGTATAAGTGTTCAGTATCTCCACAACCTCTCCAGCATTTATTATTTTGTGTCTTTTGGATTAATGCTAGACTTGTTGGGTGAGATGGTATCTCATTGTAGTTTTGATCTGCATTTCTCTAATGGCTAATGATCGTGAGCATTTCTTCATGTGTCTGTTAGCTGCCTGAATGTCTTCTTTGGTGAAATGCTTGTTCATATCCTTTGCCCATTTTTAAATTGGGTTATTCGTCTTTTGGTTGTTGAGGTTTTGCAGTATCTTGTAGATTTTAGAGATTAGACACTGGTCGGATTTGTTGTAGCCAAAACTTTTTTCCCAGTCTGTATGTTCTTTTTACCCTTTCAGTGAAGTCTTTTGATGAGCATAAGTATTTGATTTTTAGGAGCTCCCAGTTATCTAGTCTCTCTTCTGGTGCTTGTGCATTGTTACTTATGGTTTGCATTGTGTTTATGCCATGTATTAGGGTTCCAAGCGTTGTCCCTATTTTTTCTTCCATGATCTTTATCATTTTTGATTTTATATTTAGGTCTTTGATCCATTTTGAGTTAGTTTTTGTGCATGGTGTGAGGTATGGGTCTTGTTTCAGGTTTTTGCAGATGGATATCCAGTTATGCCAACACCATTTGTCTTTTCTGCAGTTAATGGACTTTGGACCTTTGTCAAATATCGGCTGCTCATAGGTGGCTGAATTTATGTCTGGATTCTCAATTCTGTTCCATTGGTCTATGGATCTGTTGTTGTACCAGTACTAGGCTGTTTTGACTACGGTGGCAGTATAATAGGTTTTAAAATTAGGTAGTGTGAGGCCTCCCACTTTGTTCTTCTTCTTGAGTGATACTTTACTTATTCGGGGCCTCTTCCCTTTCCATATGAAGTTGGTGATTTGTTTCTCCAACTCATTAAAGACTGCTGGTGGAATTTGGATCGGGATTGCATTGTATCTATAGATTGCTTTGGGTAGAACTGACATTTTCACAATGTTGAGTCTTCCTATCCATGAGCAAGGTATGTTTTTCCACTTATGCAGGTCTCTTTTGGTTTCTTGCAATACTGTCTTGTAGTTTTCATTGTATAGGTCTTTTACATCTCTGGTTAGATTTATTCCTAAGTATTTTATCTTCTTGGGGGCTATTGTAAATGGTATTGATTTGGTGATTTCCCCTTTGAAGTTCTCTTTGTTGGTGTAGAGGAATCTAACTGATTTTTGTATGTTTATCTTGTATCCTGATACTTTGTTGAAATCTTCTGTTAGTTCCAGTAGATTTCTGTGGATTCTTTGGGGTTTTCTGTGTACAAGATCATATCATCTGCAAATAGAGATACTTTGACTTCTTCCCTCCCAATTTGGGTGCCCTTTATTTCTTTTTCTAGCCTAATTTCTCTGGCTAAGACCTCTAGCACAACGTTGAATAAGAGTGGTGATAAAGGGCATGCTTGTCTGGTTCCTGTTCTCAAGGGCAATGCTTTCAAAGTCTCTCCATTTAGGATGATGTTGGCTGTTGGCTTTATATAAATGCCCTTAATTATATTGAGGAATTTCCCTTCTATTCCTATTTTGTTGAGTGTTTTTATCATGAATGGGTGTTGGACTTTGTCAAATGCCTTTTCTGCATTGATTGATAAGATCATGTGGTTCTTGTCTTTTGTTTTATTTATGTGATGGATTACATTGATTGTTTTTTCTAATGTTGAACCATCCTTGCATACATACTGTGCTTTATAGACTGAAAAACATTTTTACATTTTTCATTTCCTGTAACATGGGTAAAAATATAAGTAGGTTTCTTGGCTGCATCCATGGAGTTGTAAGCCTGGACATAGGAGAATCTGGGAGACTTGAGTCATAACTCACCAGTCCTCAAGAAGATAATCTGCTCCCTATATGAAAAGGACTGCTTTCTCACCAATTGTCTTTTTTTCTTGAGAATAGGCCTGCATTCCTGTATCTTAGCGTGTTCTGCACTGTCACAGTAGGCTGTGTGTTGTTGTGCAAGGTGGTGAGGCATGAAAGAGGGTGTATATTATTGTCACTGAAGTACAGAAAATCAAATCTGTTAAGATAAAGTCACAGAGATTTATGCCAAGCAAAGATTTCAGTTCAAACTGGGAACAACATAGCTCACTGAGATCAGACAGTAGTATTTGAACAGGGGTTCTGAATCAGGGATAATTTTACTGCTGCAGCAGCCATCAGCCACAGGTTACTCTTGATTGAGACATTTCCTATTAGGAAAGTGGAGGGTGGGATCTTGTGAGGCAAGGAAAGGTAGCTTATTGGTTTAGAGTGTACAGCTGCAAAACACTGATTGGTTACCAGTTATTAACAACTGTAATTAGAGATTACAGATTGTTTCACAGGATGCTTAGGTAGTGGTCACAAGATGGTTGTATGTATTTTCTTTGTCTATCTTGCAAAAACTACCTTGCTGGCAACAGCACCCAGGCAAAACTCTTCCTAAGTATGTGTACTGTGAGGGGGGCAGGTGACCACTTGGTCAAGACTGCTTGGGGCATATGGTTTCAGATCCTGGCTTTGACTACCAAGGAAAAACGTGTTTTTCCCAAAAATATAGCTGTTAGACTGTATCTTAGTCATCTGGTGCTGCTCTAACAGAAATACCACAAGTGGATGGCTTCAACAAAGAAAAATTTATTCTCTCACAGTCTAGTAGGCTACAAGTCCAAATTCAGGGCTTCAACTCCAGGGGAATGCTTTCTCCGTCGGCTCTCGAGGAAGGTCCCTGTCATCAGTCTTCTCTTGGTCTGGGAGCTTCTCTTCACAGGAACCTCAGGTCCAAAGGATACGCTCCTCTCTTGGCACTGCTTTCTTGGTAGTTGAGGTTCCCCTGTGTCTCTGCTCGTTTCTCTCTTTTATATCTCAAAAGAGATTGGCTTAAGACACTATTCAATCTTGTAGATGTCATCTGTATAACCTCATCATAGTGATAAAGTTTACAACACATAAGGAAATCACATATAACCTCATTATAGTGATAGAGTTTAGAACACCTAAGGAAATCACATTAGATTACAAAATGGTACACAGTCATACAATACTGGGAATCATGACTCAGCCAAGTTGACAGATATTTTTGGGGGACACAATTCAATCCATGACAGACTATAAATGCAAATAAAATTAGATAGCATGGTTAGTATATTATGTCTTTGTCTCACTAACGGTACTGAAAGTTTTTTTTTTTTTTCTGAGACAATTTCCTCCTTTTGATCAAATATCTCATAGCACTTCCTTTGATCACTGATGGATCAAGTAGTCTCCCTCACATGGACACACTTGCTACTGTTGTTTCCTTTAGTGGCTGCTTGAATTATCAAGTATTTTAGACCTCGAATGCCACACAGCAATGGTGACATGGCACCACTCAGTATTTTCTTTTTACCTTGACATAGTGGAGTTCTCCTCTTCAGGGTGAATTGGTCTTATGTCACTCACAAAGGAGTAACTTGTCTTCTGCAAGGTTTTCCCTAGCTTCACAATATTTTAGGGGAGACACTCCAGTGGGTCCCAAAAGGAGGAGTGAAAGAGGTAACAGTGCCAGGTACACTGGATCAGAGGCATAAAGGACTGACTTGTTCTTTCAGTTCTTCAAGTGCGGTTTCATCAAGGTCATCAGCAACCTGAATGATTTCCATATACATTATAATCTTCATGGGCATCACGTTAGTGCTCAAGGTCAAAACATGAATGGTTAATTTCATGCAACATTTAACAGTGCCAATTATGATGGCAATGACTGTTTTAGGCTGGGTTCTCTAGAGAAGCTAAACCAGTGAAGTGTATATTTATATATGTTGTTGTTGTTAGGTGCCGTTGAGTTGGTTCTGACTCATAGCGACCTTATGTTCAACAGAATGAAACACTGCCCAGTCCTGTGCCGTTCTCACAATCACTGCTATGTTTGAGACCATTGTTGTAGCCACTGTATCTATCCATCTCGTTGAGGGTCTTCCTCTTTTTTGCTGACCTTCTACTTTACCAAGCATGATGTCCTTCTCCAGGGACTGATCCCTCCTGATAACATGTCCAAAGTAGATGGATGAAGTCTCGTCATCCTCTCTTCTAAGGAGCATTCTGGCTGTACTTCTTCCAAGACAGATGTCTTTGTTCTTCTGGCAGTCCATGGTTTATTCAATATTCTTCACCAATACCATAACTGAAAGGCATCAATTCTTCTTCTGTCTTCCTTACGCATTGTCCAGCTTTCACATGCATATGACGGGATTGAAAACACCATGGCTTGGGTCAGGCTCACCTTAGTCCTTAAAGTGACATCTTTGCTGTTTAACACTTTAAAGAGGTCTTTTGCAGCAGATATTCCCAATACAATGCATCATTTGATTTCCTGACTGCTGTTTCCATGGGCATTGATTGTGGGCTAATAAACAATCAAGATCTATTCTGTTCTCCAGTACTACTTTGGCAAGAGAATTTAAAGATTTTTGCTGAGCTGCCATCCGATTATCAACATCATTACTTATTTGTTCCATGGTGGCTGAGAGACTGTGAATGGATTTCTCAATTTCAGGGATGTCTACCAATGGCAAGAGACCTTGGAGGAAAGACCATCCATCTCCAGATCTATCCATCACTGGATTGTCAATGGAGTCTCTCTTCAGTCTTTCTTTCTCTAATAATTTTAAATCATTGGTCCAATGTACACTCTCATTGTATGAATGAATATCCAGGTGGACAACTATATGTCCCAAGGTACATTGGCCCATCATATTCCATCTATCTAAACAGGGATTTGCTTGGATTTGGTTTCTTTTTGGTGGGATAATTTGATACCCCACATAAATACATATCTATAAGGAGCACAGATCATGTTGTTTCTGTATAATTATGTGGGAAGGGAATGTTTTGATTTACTTGCTCAAGCCAAGGTTCTGTTAGGGAATTGTTGCAAGTGGGTAACCATCCCATCTTTAAAGGGTCCCAGAGTCTAGTACAAAGAGCAATGAGTCATTATTCTTATAGTCAGTTAATTCCTTTGCCTTGCTTGATAAAATCTCAAAGTATCTGGGGAATTCTCCGTGTTGGGATGAATAGCTAATTCAGAAAACATGAACACCCTTGCGTTTTGCAAAACAAGCTCTCAAGAGCTTCATGACCTGGTTAGGTGTTATGAGTTGGGTTAAATTAAAGCATGCTATTTAAAATTGGGCCAATGATCCAGGAGGATGCCATAGTCTAACATATACGGCTCACTTAAAGATGATGTTGGGGTTAATTGTTGTATTGGGTATGAAACTATAATTCAATATGGTGGATGCTAAAGGATCAAAATTAGCAAGACTGGATTTGGGGAAGAATGACAAATCCAACATTCAGTGAGATTACCAGCACTAGCTACTGCTTGGGACAATCTAACAAAGGCATTTGCATGCCAGGTTTAACTTGAACTATGAACGGAGAGAAAATACTTTAGGTAAGCTTCATACTGTAAGAAAATTGCCCAAAAGAGGTATACAAGGCTACTAACATGCAAATAATAGCTATAATGAAATAAGTATAATGAACTAAAATCTCCAGTAAGTCACATATGAATATGTGGGTGTCTTAGTCATCTAGTGCTGCTCTAACAGAAATACCACAAGTGGATGGCTTTAAGAAAGATAAATTTATTTTCTCACAGTCTAGTAGGTTAGAAGTCCAACTTCAGGGCATCAGCTCCAGGGGAAGGCTTTCTCTCTCTCTCGGCTCTGGAGGAAAGTCCTCGTCATCAGTCTTCCCCTGGTCTGGGAGCATCTCGCTGCAGGAACCTCAGGTCCAAAGGACATGCTGTGCTCCTGGCACTTCTTTGTTGGTGGTAGGAGGTCCCCAACTCTCTGCTTGCTTCCCTTTCCTTTTATCTCTTGTAAGATAAAAGGTGGTGCAGGCCACACCCCAGGGAAACTCCCTTTATGTTGGATCAGGGATGTGACCTTAGTAAAGGTGTTGCAATCCCACCCTAATCCTCTTCAACTTAAAATTGCAATCACAAAATGGAGGACAATCACACAATACTGGGAATCATGGCCCAGCCAAATTGATAGACACATTTTTCTGGGGGACATAATTCAATCCATAACAGTGGGACTAAAGTTTGTATTGCTGTTATGGCCATGAACAAAAAAACAAATGGCTAAAAGACTTAGTGAGAAAAGATACAAAGTTTCAAAATTAGTACAGGACATGAATCACTTAATCAAACAGTCCTAACTTGATCAAAGATGATCAAGATTAAACATAAAGCTATTACTAGTAATTTTTCATCTTCCATGGAAAGTCACTTATTCATGGTGTGCTACAAGTGGTGGATGCTATTGATAAACAAAGGTCTAGGTTCACAGGATAATACACGTGGAATCACTTCTAAAGTTTGAAGGATAATTAAGAGAGGTAATGAATACAATAATTAGAGTGAAAATTAGTCCAAGAATTTCAACTGGTTTCATACAGGCTTGGTTCCAACATCTTGGGTAGAAGCTGTCTGCTCAGTTGTCAGCTGCTTCTCATCCTGGCACCTTTATAAATTTTAATTTGAGTTCCTTGGTGGGTTGCACAGTCCACTTGGGGGCTGCATCCTTCTTTAATTGTGACAGGAGTATCCAAGCTTTTATTCCCTGTAATTTTGCAGCACACTGATTAGTAAGAAGACTCTGATGGAGCCCCTTCCTTTGTGGTTCCAGGGAATTCTTTAGCTGGTGTCCTTCCAGTATACATAATCTCCTGGTTGGATAGCTCTTTCAGCTGGTTCCACAGGCTTTTTCTGATTATAAGCTTCTGGAACTAAATTGTTATATGCCTGGGCATCATGCTTTAGTGATTTGCAGTATTTTAGAAAGCTGGCTTGTATAAAGTTGGCATCTACCCAGGCTGACCCATAGGGAAGGGTCAAAGGGCTCCAGTGACAATTTCACATGAGGTCAGCTCGTGTGGGCCAAAAGGTGCTGACCTTAGATTTAATAGGACTATTGGTAACACTTGTTGCCAGGACATTCCATTGATTTTGGATTATACCATTCATCCTGTCAACTAAACCTGAGGACTGTGGATGGTATGAGCAATGCAGCCTCTGAAGAATAGGAAAAACCTTGCATAAATCCTTTATGATTTGTCCAGTAAAGTGAGTGCCTTAATCATTGCAAAGGGTTCTTGGGGCACCTCAGGTAGGGATGATGTTCTCTAAAAGTTTCTTGGCCACAAATGATGTCGTGGTATTACAGCTAGGGAAAGCCTCAACCCAATATGAAAATTTACAAACCATAACTAAAACAAATTTATATCCACTGGAGGGCCTCAGCTGAATAAAGTCAATCTTCCATTCAAGCACTGGCCCAAGAGGTAAGAGGTGCCTCCCCAAAGAATATTCTCAGGCTCAACCAGCAATAAACTGAGAGCATAGGGAGCAATGTCAGGTGACATGGTTGACTCCACCTCAAGTGTCCCCATCATTCCTTTGATAAGATGTCTACAAGCTTGTCTCTTCCCTAGTTAGCATGGAGAGTCCAAGAGAGGGGAACATGTAAAGACTTGGCCAGGACTGGCTTCTAATGGTAGCATTTAAGTTTTCCATTGGGTCTCTCCCAGATCCTAGAGATGCCATTAAGGCAGCACCCCTTTTTCCTCCATAGGCCTTCTTCCTTATCTGGAGCCAACTGTTGGTGACTCACTAAGCCATGCCATATGTGCTCACTATTGGTATTGTTCTGAACATAAAGGTCAATATCTGTATGTCTTATGTCATATCCCCAGCATTCTTGCAACTCTGTGAATATTGCTATTATTTGGAATTTAGTTGAGGCAGCAGATTTGGCTGTCTGATCGGCCAAATTATTTCCCTTAATTTCTTCCATCTGAGGAACTCCTTTAGGTTGATAGGACTATATTTTAATGATGGCAATTGCAGAAAAAAGTAACATGGCTTCCAGCAGGTCTGCTACCAAAGGGCTATTTTGTATCTGAAGATGTAAGGAGCACCCAGTGCCTCCATTGCACCTTGAAATCATGTACAATGTTAACAGCATATCTCAAGTTTCTGTAAACATTCACTGACCATCTGGAGGCCAATTCCATGCCCAAGTAAGTGCAATCAGTTCAGTCTGCTGAGTTGCGGCAACTTCAGGGAGACTCTCACTTTCAGGAATTTCACTGGACGTGGTGACAACATAGCCTCCCTGGAAATTATAGCTGGCTAATCTTAAATAAGAACCATCCACAAATAAGTTAAAGTTTGTATTTTCAACAGGGGACTCCTGCAAGTCAGGTCTGATAGTCAATAAATGATCAGTTAAATCAATACAAGCATGAGGTGGGGTTTCTTCATCATCTGGCAGGGGCATTAAGGTTGCTAGGTTTAGCCCTGAGATAGTGTGCAAGTGTATATGTGGGGCAGCTAATAAAAGAACCTCATAAGATGTCATCCTACTGGCAGACTTGTGCGGGGTCAAATCTGAGTTTAAAACAGCAGAGACTGCATAAGGGACAAACATATTTAAATCGTTTCCCAACACTATATCATCACTTGTTTCCACCAACTGGGCAGTGGTGGCAACCACCCTAAGGCATGGTGGGTTTCCCCTGGCCATGGGTCTAACTGGACACTATAGTACCCAACTGGCCTCTGCTGTCCTCTATGCCCCTGGGTAAGTACCCTCAGAGCATTTGCATTCACATTATGTACAGAAAGGGAAGAACTAAGGCTATAATTGGGAATCCTCAGGCAGGAGTATGAAAGAGACAGGCTTTTAGTTCATAGATGACTGCTTCTCTCTCTCCTGATAGCTGAAAGGGGGTCTGGCTCAGAGGTTTTAAAATGATGATACATAGGTTGAGGTACATCTTAGTTATCTAGTGCTGCTATAACAGAAATACCACAATTGGATGGCTTTAACAAAGAGAAATTTATTCTCTCACAATCTAGCAGGCTAGAAGTCCAAATTCAGGGTACTAGCTCCAGGAGAAGGCTTTCTCTCTCTGTTGGTTCTGAGGGAAAGTCCTTGTCATCAATCTTGCCCTGGTCTAGGAGCTTCTCAGCACAGAACCCCTGGTCCAAAGGATGCACTCTACTCCTGGCGCTGCTTTCTTGGTGGTATGAGGTCCCCCTGTCTCTTTGCTTGCTTCTCTCTTTTATATCTCAAAAGAGATTGACTTAAGACACAACATAATCTTGTAGATTGAGTCCTGTCTCCTTAATATAACTGTCTCTAATCCTGCCTCATTAACATCATAGAAGCAGGATTTATAACACATAGGAAAATCATATCAGATGACAAAATGGTAGATAATCACACAATACTGGGAATCATGGCCTAGCCAAGTTGACACATATTTTTGGGGGGACACAATTCAATCCATAAGAGGTGAAAAATTTTGTATTCAAGTATGGCAGTGCCCACAAAGGCTGGGGAATCATCTTAACTGCTTTTTGTTTTAGGCATAGGAAAGGCCAGAATAGCTTCCTTGCTCTTGGAGTCAATAGATACCCCATTGGTTTGTAGTATATGCCCTAAATATTTAAGAGATGGTTGAGCAAGCTGAAGTTTCCCCTTAAAAACCTCCTGACCTCTATTTGCTAAGTGTATTAATAAAGTGATGCTATCTTTCAAACAGGTCTCCTCAGTGGGAGAGCAAATTGACAGGTTATCTCATCTGCATTTTGGAGAAGGACCGACCCACAGATAGATTTTAATGATTGCAGGTCTGCATGCAAAACCTGCAAAAAATAGGTGGGGGACTTGATAAAACTTTAGGAGAGGACAGTCCAGGTGTATTGTTGATTATCCCAGGTGAATGCAAATAAATATTGACTCTTGGGATGGATGGGAATGCTGAAGAATGCACTACACAAAACTACTACTGTGAAGTACATGGCCTCTGCTGGAACATCGGATAATAATCGGTGAGGATTCAGGACCAGGATAATCTAGGAATCCCTATTTTATTGATGGCCGTTAGGTCCTGAACAAATCGCCAACCTCAGTTTCTGACTTGCAGACTAGGAACACAGGAGCATTACATGGACTTGTACGGGGAATAATGAGGCTTTTTCTAAAAAATCTTTAACTATAGGAGCCATCCCTTCTCAGGCTTCAGGCTTAATGGGATATTGGGGAATCTTGGGTAAAGGTTTAGTGGTATCAGTTTGCACACTAATAGATCCAACTGAAAAAACTGTCCCAATATCAGTAGATGAAGTGGCCCACAAACAGTCAGGCTCTGACTTGAGGCAGTCCATGGGAAGGGGAACTAAGGGGGTTACAGTATGGAGTTCAGGTAAATTAAGAGCATATGCGTAGCACAAGGCCTCATCCTGATCATTCTCAGAACCATGTGAAGGGGGAAGAGTACTAGGTATACTTAATAGTATTTCCCCTTCTTCAGTAAACTGTAAATGGCATTTTCATTTGGAAAGTAAATATCTTCATACTAAGTTAACAGGAATGTTTGGGCTAAGAGAGAAGGAATGTGAGTTTTCAATTGGTCCTAAAGATACAGTTACGGGTTGAAAGTATACTAAGATTTATTCTAAGTTAGTGACCCCCACAACTTTAGAAGATCTAGAACTCTTGGGTAGGGACTTTTCCAGGCTTGTGGGGTCAAGCGCAGATAATGTTGCACCTATGTCCACCAAAAACTTGCAAGGCTCTCCATTAATCTTAATAACAGTTTCACCTTGTAAGTCCAGATAAACCATGGAAAAAGTCTCTATTTTATCCCCAGAGCCCGGTCACTTGGTCATGGGAGGGGCCGAGGGCAGGTGTCTGCCTTGATGCAATCCTTTTTTAAGGTGCCCTGGTTTCTTAACAACAGTAACATATTCCCTGGCGTTTACGCTGGCTTAGTTTCCTCAGTAGGCGAATGCTACCCTCTAGTGGATATTTGCAGTTGCTACATTTGTAAAGCAGTTTATTTTGTCTGTTCCTTATTTTTTTCTCCACTTCCTTAACCTTTGTTCTAAAGTCTAACTTAGCTTATAGGCTAAGGTTGCCAATCTACTGGTTTCACTGTTTTCCCAATCCAATTTGTGGCATTTGATCAGATCACTGAGCTCAGGCTAGAGGCCATTAACAAAAAGTGAATTAAAAGCAATCTTGGCCCCTGTATCCTCTAGTTTCAGCCCTGAATGTTCATCAAATAATTTGGTTAGGCGGTCACAGCAGCTATAAACACTTTCACCTTTTTTCTTGACTACAACTTTGAATTTTGGCCCAACCTATCTTCCTCAGAAAGACTTTAGGAATAGTCTTAATAAGTGAATTAATAGCAGCCTTAGTTTCAGCCAAAAGTATATTCCCAGGGGCTTTGGAGTCTATAGTTAAGATTTCTCAGGGGATTTCCATTTAGCTTCTTCCATCCACCTGGAAGTATCCCTGGGCCTCACCAACATATGAATAAGGTTATATGTATCAGTCAGCCCTGGTTCATTGGTTTGGGTTAAAATAAATTCTTGGGTGAATCTGTAGGGGTCTTCCCATGGATTTGGGAAGTTGTTGATGACAGCACTAAGCCAGGCCTGGGACCATGGGGCAAAGGTTACTTAGGGTAATTTATTAGCCTCTTCAGGGTATCAAATCTTAAAAGGCATTTCTAAGGCTGGTTCGGATTCTGGTCCCATAGGGGCACCGATGAGGCAATGAGGGGAAGGGACAGTGCACAGGAATCCGGGCTATAATGTTTAAACATAAACCCTGTGGGATTCCCTGAGGGCAAGATAGTCTGTTCCTTAGAGCAGACCCATCCCACAGTAACTGAGACAGCAACCATGCGTGGAAGAAAGATAATTCTCAAAGCTATAGAGACAAGGAAAGGTGCTCTTAAGACTCAAATGATCCTTAGGTAAACAAAAGCGAGCAACAGTGACTGGAGAAATGCACTGCAAGTTCCACTCGACAAGTAAGGTCCGGTAGTGGACTGAAAAGTAGAGGAGAGTAGAAAGAGCCTGGAACAGCCTCGAACTGCAACACAAAGAATGTGGAGTTCAGACCGGGAAGGCTCACCTGTTGACTTCCAGGAACTGAGGAGTCAGAGCGGATACAAAAGACCCTGGCATTCTGAGTCCTTGGACACAAGGTCAATACAGGCTGAGTAGTACTTCTGGATCCTGCTGCTGCCACCAAAATGTCACTGCGGTACAGAAAACCAAGTTTGTTTAGGATAAAATCACAGAGGTTTATTCCAAGCAAAGTTTTCAGTTCGAACTGGGAATAGCACAGCTCATTGAGGGTGTCTGAATCAGGGAGAATTATACTGCTACAGTAGGCATCAGCCACAGGTTATTCTTGATTGGTGCATCTCATATTAGGAAAGTGGGAGGCGGGATCTTGCGAAGCCAGGAAAGGTAGCTTATTGGTTTGGAGTATATATCTGCAAAACACTGATTGGTTACCAATTATTAATAGCTATAATTAGAGATTACAGATAGATTCACAGGATGGTTAGATAATTGTCACAAGATGCTTACATATATTTTCTTTGTTTATCTTGCAAAAACACCTTGCTGGCAGCAGCACACAGGCAACACTCTTCCCGAGTATGTGTATTGTGAGGGGTGTAGCTGGTCACTTGGGCAAGCACCCTTGGGGCATATTTCAGATCCTGGTTTTGACCACAGAGTAAAAACATGTCTATCTCAAAAAAGTAGCTATTAGTCTAGAAATCCAGGTTAAAATTGGATAGCATGGTCAGCATGTTATGCCTCTGTCTCACCGACTGCACTGAAAGTCCCCCAGCCCTAGACATTATATAATGACGTGATCCATTTATAGGCATGAAGCCCAAATCCTGTCACCCGCCCCATATGGGAGTTACTACACAGTGACATTTCCCTGCAGGGTTTTGTAACATTAGTCTTTCTACTTTCTTAGATTTCTTTACAATATTTCCCTTACATATAAATAACTTCTTTAAAAAAAATCTGCAAGTGTCTATTCTTCCAGGTTATAGCAGGAAGTTAGCATAAAAAGCAGAAAGCTTCAATTTTCTTCCCATTACTTTGTTTTTCATTTATTTAATAGCAGCCTGTACTTTAACCTGAATATAGTACAAGGTTCTGGGGGCCCTGCAGGAGTTTGAAACCAATAGCGCTGTCATGAAATTGGCTCTTTAAATCCTGCTTACCCTGGCTGCTGACATTCCTTCTGTTCGACTCCTTGGGCAAATCACACACCCCTTAACAGTCCTTTTTTTTTAGAATTTTTTTTTGGTTTGTTTTTATTTTTATTTTTTATTGTACTTTAGATGGAGGTTTACAGAGCAAACTAGCTTCTCATTAAACAATTAATATGCATATTGTTTTGTGACATTGTTGCCAACCCCACAACAAGTCAATGCTCTCCCCTTCTCGACCTTGGGTTCCCCATTACCAGCTTTCTTGTCCCCTCCTTCCTTCTCATTCTTGCCCCTGGGCTGGTGTGTCCATTTAGTCTCGTTTTATTTTATGGACCTGTCTAATCTTTGACTGAAGGGTGAACCTTAGGAGTGACTTCATTACTAAGCTAAAATGGTGTCTGGGGACAATACTCTTGGGATTTCTCCAGTCTGTGTCAGACCAGTAAGTCTAGTCTCTTTTTGTGAGTTAGAACTTTATTCTACATTTTACCCCAGCCCTGTCCTGGACCCTCCACTGTGATCCCTGTCAGAGCAGTCGATGGTGGTAGCTGGGCACCATCTAGTTGTATACTGGACTCGGTGTGGTGGAGGCTGTGGTAGATGTGGTCCATTAGTCCTTTGTCTAATCTTTCCCTGTGTCTTTGGTTTTCTTCCTTCTCCCTTGCTCCAGACGGGGTGAGACCAGTGGAGTATCTTAGATGGCCACTCAGAAGCTTTTAAGACCCCTGATGCTACTCAGCAAAGTCGAATATAGAACATTTTCTTTATAAATTATGTTATGCCAATTGAGCTAGATATTCCCCGAGACCATGGTCCCCACAGCCCTCAGCCCAGTAATTCAGTACCTCAGGGAATTTGGATGTGTCTATGGAGCTTCCATGACTTTTCCTTGGGCAAGTTGTGCTGGCTTTCCCAGTATTGTGTATTGTCTTACCCTTCACCAAAGTTACCACTTATTTATTGTCTAGTTAATGTTTTTCCCTCCCTACCTTTCCCCTCCCTCATAACCACAAAAGATTGTTTCTTTTTGTGTTTAACAGTCAATTTTTAATTTATTCCCTCTCTCTTCAACAATCAAATTTAAACTACAAGAGAAGAATTTTGCCTGCTATTGTTCTGACTCCAGTTTAGTGTTTCCCAAACTATCTGTGGTGAAGGGCCAGGTTTTTAAAACTATGTTTTGTATCTTGATTGTGGTGGTGTCATGGGGAGCACATCCATCAAAACTCAGAGAATTGTACACTTTAAATGGATGCCATTTATTGTATGCAAATTACACCTCAATAAAGTCGACTGTTTTTAAAGTAGGTTTGGGATACACTGTGGAAAATTCTGAAAATCAGAGCAAAGAGTTCTGTAAGTATTGAGTAGGGTGTGAACTGATTGGATTTCACAGAATTCCAGATTTGAGAATTCAGAACTAGCTAAAGTTCAAGTCAGTATTAACTAAAGCTTATCTACTCAACATGTGGTCCATGTTTTAAATTTCTTTTTAATTTTGTAAAATGCATTGAAAATAAATTACTAGAAAAGTGAATTAGAAGAAAAAAATACAAAAACATATAAAATACATTCCCCAATTGTTTTTAATCATTAGATTTAACAAACAAAATTATTCTGTCAATTTGCTATAAAAGTTTCTAAACACTTTGCATGGATAATAACTGACGTAAGGCTAATTTTCAAAATGTGAAGATAACTCATATCCCCCTTTTCCACGTTATCATTCTGACACCAGCCACCCATGCAGCACTTTCTTTCTCTGACCCTAACCACCCCGAGATGGGTCTCTACAAGTTAGGACTCTGTCCTCTCAGCCTCTGTCAAATAGGTAAAAACCAGCCTCTCTGCTAGCTCTCATCATTGATCCCTGCTCCTGGTGGGGGGCAGGGGTGGGGGAAGGGTCGGATAATTCTCTAGAATGACTCACAGAACTCACAGAAACTATTACCTATACTTACAGTTACCCATTTATTATAACCAGGAAGGATACAAGTGTACAGATGCATCAGGCAAGGTCTGGGAAAGGTCCCAGTACCGTGAGGCTTCCATTTTCCCCAGCTATGTGCTGCTCCCTCTCCCATGCATAGATGTTCTCACCAATCCGTGAGGCTCCAAAGAGTGCTCCAAGGTACTGGGTCCCCTAGTCTTTGGGACCTCAATGAATATGTATGACTTGGGCCTTAATGTATAGTTAGGATCCATCTCATCAATGAATATGCATGTTCGCATTAGGCCCCCCTCCCTTTCTGAAGTTAGTTTGCCAGGTGTGCACCTGTGTAGCCCCTACTTGCCTGGCTATTTTAGAAAACAAATGCATCTTGATTGCTGGGGTTATTTTCAGAAACCAGAGTCTAAGAGACAAACCAAGTTCCTTGTCCCACACCAAAAACCCATTGCCATCAAGTTCGTTCCAACTCATAGTGACCCCATAGGACAGGGTAGAACTGCCTCATAGAGTTTCTAAAGCTGTCAACTTTACAGAAGCAGACCGCCCACATTTTTCTCCCGTGGAGCTGGTGGGTTCAAACCACCAATCTTTTGGTTAGCAGCTGAGTGGTTAACCTTTGTGCCACCAGAGCTTCTTTTGGTCCACACACTTGTCTCAACTTTTGCCCTAGGCTATGGCTTTAATACGCCTTTTTTTTTTGGAGCAACCATCATCACTATTTATTTCCAAAATGCTTTCATCACCCCAAATACAAACTTAGTACCCATTAAGCAATAATTCCCCATTCTTCTCTCCCCACAGCCCGATAACTACTACTATACTTTCTGTCTCTATGCATTTGCCTATTCTAGATATTTCATATAAATGTGATAATACAATATTTGTCCTTTTGTGTCTGACTTATTTCACTTAGCATAATGTTTTCAAAGTTTATGCATGTTGCAGCATGTATCAGAATTTCATTCATCTTTATGGCTGAATAATATTCCATTGTATGCATGTACCACAATTTGTTTATCCGTTCATCTGTTGATGAACATTTGGGTTGTTTCCAACTTTTGACTATTGTGAATAATGCTGCAATGAATGTTGGTGTACAAATATCTGCTTAAGTCCTTGCTTTCAATTCTTTTGGATATATACTTAGCATTAGAATTGCTGATGCATATAGTATTCCTATATTTAACTGTTTGAGGAATGGCCATGCTCTTTTCCACAGTAGCTGCACCATTTTATATCCCCACGAGCAATGGAGGAGTGTTCCAATTTCTTCACATCCTTGCCAACACTTGTTATTTTTCATTTTAAAAAAAATAATAGCCATCCTTGCGGGTGTGAAGTGATATCTCATTGTAGTTTTTATTTGTATTTCCCTAATGACTAACGATGCTGAGCATCTTTTCATGTGCTGATTGACAGTTTGTATATCATCCTTGGAGAAACATCTATTCAAGTCCTCTGCTCATTTTTTAATTGGATTGTTGTATATTTGTTATTGAGTTGTAGGAGTTTTTTATATACCCTGAATATTAAATCCTCATCCAATATACTATTTCCAAATATACTCTCCCATTCTGCAGGTTGTTTTTCACTTTCTTTGTAATGTCTTTTGAAACTCTATGGGGCAGTTCTACTCTGTCCTATAGGGTCACTATGAGTCAGAATCGACTCTACAGCAACAGGTTTTGATGCACAAAGCTTTTTAAAATTTTGATGAAGTTTGTTGTAACATGAAAAAACTTGTAGTCTAAATTGAATTAAAATAAAGAGGTTTATTAAAGGCTTAAGTTTGAACCAGGGACCTCTGTGGTCCTTGAAAATGGAGCTTCAAAGTCCCAGGGACAGTAATTACAAAGACATTTTTGTAGGGCTGAAACAAAGAACCAAAAACAAACAACCAAAAAAACCAAACTCACTGCCATCAAGTCAATTCCGACTCATAGTGGCCCTATACAACAGAGTAGAACTGCTATATAGGGTTTCCAAGGAGCACCTGGTGGATTCAAACTGCTGATCTTTTGGTAAGTAGCCTTAGCTCTTAACCACTATGCCACCAGGTTTTCCAAAACTAAGAACTGGGGCTTTAATATTTTGATTGCTTTACAGTGATTGAAGTCAGTCAAAGGCAGGACAAGGCAAAGTGTGATTTTTAATATTATTGGTTGCATTAATTAATTATTAATTTACACCCAGAATACATTGAATGGTTAAAAGACATTACAAATGTTTGTAGTTGTGAAGGTGGTCTCATGACTCTCACAAAACAAAACATGATGTCATGACGGATAATTTCAGGAACAGATTGTTAAACATTACCTTGCCCAGAGCATGAGATCTCCTGGGAAGATTTAACACAAAGAGTTTGATAAGGTTTAGTTATTGTTATGAATTGAATTGTGTCCCCCCAAAATGTGTGTCAACTTGGCTAGGCCATGATTCCCAGTATTGTGTAATTGTCTACCATTTTGTCATCTGTTGGGATTTTCCTATGTGTTGTAAATCCTACCTCTATGATGTTAATGAGGTGGGCATAGCAGCAGTTATGTTAATGAGGCAGGACTCAATCTACAAGATTACGTTGTGTCTTAAATCAATCTCTTTTGAGATATAAAAGAGAGAAGCGAGCAGAGAGACAGGGGTTACCTCATATCACCAAGAAACAAGAGATGGGAGAATAGCATGTCTTGTGGACCTGGGGTTTCTGTGCTGAGAAGCTCCTCGACTGGGAAAGATTGATGATAAGGACCTTCCCTGAGAGCCAGCAGAGATAGAAAGCCTTCCCCTGGAGCTGGCACCCTGAATTCAGACTTCTAGCCTCCTAAACTATGAGAGAATAAATTTCTGTTTGTGAAAGCCATCCACTTGTGATTTTTCTGTTATAGCAGCACTAGATAACTAAGACAGTTATAGATTTACGGTCTTAGCCTAACCACAAAGCTTTAATAATAGGGTTGGTTTCTAACCAACAGGGTTTGAATCTGTGTGAGAGGTTACGAATGGGCCTTGGAATTAGTTCAGCCATTTTACTTCTAGGTCAGATGTCTGTTTTGATTTTATATTCCATATCATTCCCTCCTCTTGATCAGGGATTTCAAAGAACATCCTTTGATCACACTTATAGGCATACTGTCTTTTGCAAGGGTTTGTCAATATGCTGCTCCCAGGTGGCAACTTAACCTTTGCAGTTTATGCCTTTCTTGTTTTTTGGTGTTAAGCCCTTTTTTCCTCATAGTTGGGAACAACCAATACCTTGGTTGCTGGGCAGCTCTGGTAAGTCCACTATGTTATGGCTGAGGAGCCATCTTCAGTGATCTCAGTATAGGGAATGGATAAGGTATGGCAAAATTGGAGGAAAAAATTGGCCTGCTTTCAAATGGCTAATCTAACTCATGAGGCTTCTCTAGTTTTGGTATCCCGAATGCATTGTTGATATATGTAATTCTCTGAGTATGAGATGAAGCAGTGTTATCAGTTCCTATGGTAGATGTACATCTTATAACACATTTTATAATTCCAATAATAAGGATTATTATTATTAATATAGTTAACCCAGTTGCAACAGAGACCGTAACTAAGAACTTGCACTATTAGGTAGCCAACTGAAGATATTACAAAAAGAAAGGTAAAGTAATAAGGAGTATAGAATGTAAAATTAGGTGTGAACTTATAATTTAAGAATGGTACAGTGAGAGGATCAGTATGATCTTGTGCAGACAGAGGGGAAGAGTGACATAACCAGCACTGGGTTAAATTGCTAGTGCTGGCTACTGGGTGAGTTAATTTGATAAAGGATTTTTCTTGTCGAGCAAAAAAAAAAAAAAAAAAAAAAGGAACAATAAAGCGGTTAAAACAATAGCAGGAATCATGATTAGCACATAAATATCAAAAAGGAATAATACCAAAAACATCCAGCAAAAATGAGTGCACCTGTAATTTCATTATGGGAATGGAGGGTTAATGGGGATTAGCATTATCCTTCCAGGACTTAGTAGGTATCATAAGGCAGAACTTAAGAAAGTCTTCATAATGGAGGAAGATTGCAAAGAAGAAATAAACAAGGGCAATTATTATACAAGTGTCTGAGAAAATGAAATAGGATCCCTTAAACAAGGGCATATACAAGTATGTATGTATAACCTAATGATTATAAAAATATTAATAAGAAAAATGTAAAGGAAAGTTTTTAGGTCAAAACACATGGAAAGATTTACTTATACAAACTTGTCTCGCCTATCAATAAAACTTAATGGATAGAATAAAGCTACTTTAAAACAATGAAGATTAGGCACAAAGTAATAACTTCAATAACATCTATTCACTAAATGAAAGTTGTTAGTCCACAGGCTTTAAAGGTATATAAGACAAAAGTATAACAAATATTGGTTTGTTGTTTAAGGATAAAGGGTTTACAGGCCTGATCCTGGGTCTTGGGAGGAGTTGTCTATGCCAGATTTCGTCTGTTTCTTGTACTGGTGATGCTTGAATTTCAGTTTGAGTCTTTCAGTCAGTTGACCTGTCCAAACAGGAGCAGCAGTTTTCTTTAACTGGGAGAGCTGGATCCAAGTTTTAAGCCCTTGTAATTTAGTGGCACAAGGATTAGTGAGATTTTTTAATTGATGTCTTTTCCAATAGACATAACTACCAGGCAAAATGGAAGGCAGCCTGGAATTTTTTGACTTCTGAGAGTCAAAGGCTCTCCTTATCAAGGAGGCATGTGCTTTTTTTTTTTTTTTTTTTTGTGCTTTAAATGAAGGTTTACAGACAGGATAGTTTCTCATTAAGCAGTTAGTACACATATTGCCCTATGACAATGGTTAACAAACCCACGACATGTCAACACTGTCCCTTCTCAACCTTGGGTTCCCTATCACCAGCTTTCTTGTCCCCTCCTGCATTCTAGTCCTTGTCCCTGGACTGCTGTGCCTCATTAGTCCCGTTTTGTTTTATGGGGCTGTCCAATCCGCTGCTGAATGTTGAACCTCGGGAGTGACTTCACCACTGAGCTAAAAGGGCGTCTGGGGCCATACTCTCCGGGTTTCTCCAGTCTCTGTCAGGCCAGTAAATCTGGTTTTTTTTTGTGTGTGTGTGTGTTAGAATTTTGTTCTACATTGTGCTCCAGCTCCGTCCAGGACCCTCTGTTGTGATCCCGGTCAGAGCAGTCAGTGGTGGTAGCCGGGCACCATCTAGCTGTACTGGACTCAGTCTGGTGGAGGCCTTGGTAGCCGTGCTCCATTAGTCCTCTGGACTAATCTCAAGGAGGCATGTTCTTTAGAATATTGGACTAAGACCTGACAATACTTCAATATGCTGGTCTGAATCAAATTAGAGTCAGCCAGAGCCGACTAGTAAGGTCAAGTATTCATCAACACAAGAGGAAGGATTTGGACCCAGGATAAATTCAAGGAAGAGGAAAGTTAGCAAGCTGGTTCTTGATGATTTTATTTGTCCTTTTCACCAATCCAGACAATTAAGGATGGTAAGGACAGCAGAGTTTTTGAAAAATTGGAAAAATTTTACATATTTTAAACATTATTTGTCTAATAAAATGAGTGACCCTGTTGCTACAAAGGGTCCTAATTATGTTATTGGTTCTTTCTATTAGGCCAGAAGGCTGCAATGGTAAGGACAATGCAGTCTTTGAGAAATTTTTAAAAATTTTACAAAATTCTTTATTTTATTGAACTTTAAGTGAAAGTTTACAATTTAAGCTAATCTCTCATACAAAAATTTATACATACATTGTTATGTGACTTTAATTCCTCTCCCTATACTCTGACAGCACACTCCTTTCCACCCTGATTCCCCGTGTCCATTCAACCAGCTCCTGACCCTCTCTGCCTTCCCCTCTCACCTCCAGCCAGGAGCTGTCCATTTAGTCTCATGTATCTACTTGAGCTAAGAAGCACACTCTTCACGAGTATCATTTTATGCCCCATAGTCGAGTCTAATCTTTGTCTGAAGAGTTGGCCTCTGGAGTGGTTTTAGTTCTGGGTTGACAGAGACTCCGGGGGCCATGCTTTCTGGGGTTCCTCCAGTCTCAGTCAGACCATTAAGTCTGGTCTTTTTACTAGAATTTGAGTTCTGCCCCAACTTTCCTCCTGCTCCATCAGGGACTCTCTGTTATATTCCCTGTCAGGGTGGTCATTGGTGGTAGCCAAGTACCATCTAGTTCTGGTCTCAGGCTGATGCAGTCTCTGGTTTATGTGGCCCTTTCTGTCTCTTGGGCTAATACTTCCCTTATTACTTTGGTGTTCTTCATTGTCCTTTACTCCAGATGTGTTGGGACCAATTGATGCAACTCAGATGGCCGCTCACTAGCTCTTAAGACCCCAGACATCACTCACCAAAGTAGGATGCAGAACATTTTCTTAATAAACTTTGTTATGCCAATTGGCATATATGTCCCCTGAAACCATGGTCCCCAGACACCCACCTCTGCTACTCTGTCCCTCGAAGTGTTTGGTTGTATTCAGAAAACTTCTTAGCTTTGGTTTAGTCGGTTGTGCTGACTTCCCCTGTAGTGTGTGCCGTCCTTCATTTCACCTAAGATAATTGTTGTCTACTGTCTAGTTAGTGAATAAGTGTCTCCCTGCCTTCGTACCCTCATAACCATCAAAGAATGTTTTCTTCTGTGTTTGAACTGTTTCTTGGGTTCTTATGATAGTGGTCTTCTACAATATTTGTCCTTTTGCGACTGACTAAATTCACTCAGCATCATGCCCTCCAGATTCCTCCATGTTATAACATGTTTCACGGATTCATCGTTGTTCTTTTTTGTTGCGTAGTATTCCATTGTGTGATATACCATAGTTTGTTTATCCATTTGTCCGTTGATGGGCACCTGGGTTGTTTCCATCTTTTTGCTATAGTGAACAGTGCTGCAATGAACATAGGTGTGCATATATCTATTCGTGTGATGGCTCTTATTTCTCTAGGATATAGTCCAAGGAGTGGGATTGCTGGATCTTACTGTACTTCTATTTCTAGCTTTTTAATGAAGTGTCAAATCAATTTCCAAAGTGGTTGTACCATTTTACATTCCCACCAACAGTGTATAAGTGTTCCAGTCTCTCCACAACCTCTCCAGCATTTATTATTTTGTGTTTTTTGGATTATTGCTAGCCTTGTTGGGGTGAGATGGTATCTCATTGTAGTTTTGATTTGCATTTCTCTAATGGCTAATGATCATGAGCATTTCCTCATGTGTCTGTTAGCTGCCTGAATGTCTTCTTTGGTGAAGTGCCTGTTCATATCCTTTGCCCATTTTTAAATTGGGTTATTTGTCTTTTGATTGTTGAGGTTTTGCAGTATCTTGTAGATTTAGAGAATAGATGTTGATTGGATTTGTCATAGCCAAAAATTTTTTCCCAGTCTGTAGGTTGTCTTTTTACTTCTTTGGTGAAGTCTTTTGATGAGCATAAGTATTTGATTTTTAGGAGCTCCCAGTTATCTAGTTCCTCTTCTGGTGTTTGTGCATTGTTACATATGGTTCGTATTCTGTTTATGCCATGTATTAGGGCTCCAAGTGTTGTCTCTATTTTTTCTTCCATGATCTTTATAATTTTCGATTTTATACTTAGGTCTTCGATCCATTTGGAGTTAGTTTTTGTGTATGGTGTGAGGTATGGGTCTTGTTTCATTTTTTTGCAGATAGATATCCAGTTATGCCAGCGCCATTTGTTAAAGAGACTGTCTTTTTCCCAATTAATGGACTTTGGGCCTTTGTCAAATATCAGCTGCTCATAGGTGGCTGAATTTATGTCTGGATTCTCAGTTCTGTTCCATTGGTCTATGTATCTGTTGTTGTACCAGTACCAGGCTGTTTTGGCTACTGTGGCAGTATAATAGGTTCTAAAGTCAGGTAATGTGAGGCCTCCCACCTTGTTCTTCTTCTTGAGTAATGCTTTACTTATCCAGGGCCTCTTCCCTTTCCATATGAAGTTGGTGATTTGTTTCTCCATCTCATTAAAAAATGTCAGTGGAATTTGGATCAGGATTGCATTGTATCTGTAGATTACTTTGGGTAGAATCGACATTTTCTTGATGTTAAGTCTTCCTATCCATGAGCAAGGTATGTTTTTCCACCTCTGCAGGTCTCTTTTGGTTTCTTGCAGTAGTGTCTTGTAGTTTTCATTGTATAGGTCTTTTACATCTCTGGTTAGATTTATTCCTAAGTATTTTATCTTCTTGGGGGCTATTGTAAATGGTATTGATTTGGTGATTTCCTCTTGGAAGTTCTCTTCATTGGTGTAGAGGAATTTAACTGATTTTTATATGTTTATCTTGTATCCTGATACTTTTATGAAATCTTCTATTAGTTTCGGTAGTTTTCTTGTGGATTCTTTGGGGTTTTCTGTGTATAAGATCATATCATTTGCAAATAGAGATACTTTGACTTCTTCCCTACCAATCTGGATGCCCTTTATTTCTTTTTCTAGCCTAATTGCTCTGGCTAGGACCTCCGGCACAATGTTGAATAAGAGTGGTGATAAAGGGCATTCTTGTCTGGTTCCTGTTCTCAAGGGGAATGCTTTCAGACTCTCTCCATTTAGGACGATGTTGTCTGTTGGCTTGGTATAAATGCCCTTAATTATATTGAGGAATTTCCCTTCTATTCCTATTTTGTTGAGAGTTTTTATCATGAATGGGTGTTGGACTTTGTCAAATGCCTTTTCTGCATCAATTGATAAGATCATGTGGTTCTTGTCTTTATTTTATTTATGTCATGGATTACGCTGATTGTTTTTCTAATGTTGAACCATCCCTGCATACCGGTAAAAAACGCTTAGAAAAATGAGCTCCTCAAGAAGGAATAATATTTTCAAGGAATTTCTTGGCTACAAAAACAGCAGTAGCATTGTGGCAAGGAAAGTCCTCAACTTAATGGGGAAAATATACAATGTCACTAATACAAACTTGTAATTATTTGAGGGAGGAAGTTGAATGAAATCTATATGCCATTCAAGCATTGGCAGAGGAAATCTCTCAAGGGGCACTTTAAAAGGTTTACCTAGCTTGAATTGGGAGAAGATAGGATATTGAGAAGCCGCTTGTTTAGCAGCTTCATAAAAGTGCCCCCCAACCCAATATTTCTTTGAAATTTCTGTCATCTTATCTTTTCCTTTTCATGTAGAGATTGAATTATGGGAACATACCAATGTTTGGGTAAAATTAATTTGCTATTTGGCCCTGTTCAGAATTTCGTATCAAGGTCTTGATATCAATTCTCCTTTTTCTAGTTATACTACTTATTTATTTGAGCTATTTCCTGGTGTTTCCTAAGGCTATTTGGAGTTATTTCAGTAAGGTTATGATCGCTCATAAGTAAATAAGAATGGTTTCTATTATAGTCTTTTATAAGAGTAACAATCAATTGTGAGGCAGCTTTATTCCTTCTATCAATTCGGTAAAAATTTTTTAACCTTCTTAAGCTTTACTTGCCTGTTTTCTTCACAGTCAGAACAATGAGAAATTACATAGCTGGTAGAGTCAAAGAATACTTTACAAGTATTTTTCTAATAAGAGAATTATTTTATCTTTTCCTAAATGCAAGGGTAAATGAAAAATTCTGAATCATAGAAGAATGAAACAGGCTTTTTTTTTTTTTTTGGGCTTTGAACTTTTGCTCGATCAGTTTTTCTTGGAAAAACCTTAGGAGTGGCATCTAAAAGTAGTTCAGCTACTGCTTTTGTTTGATTTAATAATTTAATGCCTGAAGCATTGGGTTTAATCATCAATGACTTTTTAGATTTTTTTCCACTGTATTTTTTAGCCCCTTGTTGGGCTCTCCTAGGTTCTACTAACATATTAATTAACTGAAACAAATCTGATACGCCAGATTTATAAGATTTTATACAGGTGCTACATTCACAGGTGTCATAACTGTTCTATCATTATTAACTATTCCCTCCTTTTCATTATGATGGCAAATGGCATTATTGTGGTTATGAATGAGGACAGCGTCTTTATTAGCCAGGTTGTTTCCTTTAATTTCCTCTGTTTGTGGTATGACAGCATTGCAATTGTTGAGAAGACCTGTCCAACATCAATAGACTGGATTTAGATCAATTTAAAGCTTGGAAGCAACAAAGGGCATCCTATGGGTCACCTAACTTAGGATATACTGGAGATGGGTCTGGTAAATTTAGTAAAGTTTCTCTAGTTTCAGTAAATTTTAAATGACATTTCCATTTAGGAGGCAAAATCCTTTTAAGCAAATTTATAGGAGTACTGTCATTTTCAGGTGCCATCAAGTCAGTTCCAACTGATAGTGACCCTATGTACAACAGAACGAAACACAGACCGGTCCCATGCCATCCTCATGATTGTTGTTATGCTTGAGCCTTTTGTTGCAGCCACTGTGTCAATCCATCTCATTGAGGGTCTTCCTTTTTTTGATGACCTTCTACTTTACCAAACATTGTGTCCTTTTCTAAGGACTGATCCCTCCTGGTAACATGTCCAAAGTATATGAGACGAAGTCTGGCCATCCTCATTTCTAAGGAGCACTCTGACTGTACTTCTTCCAGGACAGATTTGCTTGTTCTTTTGGCAGTCCATGGTATATTCAATATTCTTTGCCAACACCATAATTCAAAGGCGTCAATTCTTCTTTGGTCTTCTTCATTCGGTGTCCAGCTTTCTCACGCATAGGAGGTGACTGAAAATACCATCGCTTGGGTCAGGGGCATCTTAGTCCTTAAAGTGACATCTTTACTTTTTAACACTTTAAAGAGGTCTTTTGCAGCAGATTTGCCCAATGCAATGTGTCTTTTGATTTCTTTCTTTTTTTTCTTGCTCAGTCTCTTTATTTGGTGGTATACACAGAATTAAGGATCCCTGGTGGCACAATGGTTAAGCACTCGACTGCCTACCAAAAGGTTGACAGTTCAAACCTGCCCAGCAGCTCCACAGGAGAAAGACCTGGCAATCTGCTTCTGTAAAGATTACAACCTAGAGAACCCTGTGAGGCAGTTCTACTCTGTCATATCGTTACCAGGTGGAAAACCCAGGTTCTTACTCAGCATGACTTGTATTGGCCAATAAATGAGAGACCGAAGTGGGAGAACACGAAAGGCATGTTTATTTTGTTGTACAATGAAAGGAGTCAGTTGGAGCTACTCCTGCCAAGTTATGTCAGCAACATTCTTAATGATACTATGCAGGTGCAGTGGGGTTTCCATATAGTCTCCAAGCAAAAGCAGGATTCAAATGCAAAACTGGGGGTGGGGGTAAGGGGCAGAGAAGCCCGGCAAAGGAAACAGAAGTTTTCAATACAACACTGTAGGGGAGGAAGCCAGGCAAAGAAAACATGATTTTTACTACAGCACTTTGGGCACTCTGTCTCAATATGGGGTCCCTATGATTCAAAAATCGACTGGACGGCACCTAAAACAACATACAGGGGACTTCCAGGCAACATGGCGCTATAGCAGAAGCACCACACCGTCCCTCCAAGCAAAGCTCAGAAAAACTAAGTCAAACAGAGTCACATGTCAATCCTGAAACCCTAAGCATCAAATGAAGTGATAAAGAACTCAGCCAAGCACCAAATGGAATAAGAAACTGACCGAGAACAGAGCACAAGGAGAGATACATGCAGAGGTCCCCTATCAGCACAGATCTGCCATCTTGGACTCCTATCAGAGATCAGTGAACAGGAGGTATGAGAAAGCAGCTTCATGGAGCTTCCAGCAGGAGACAGAACAATCGGTAACCCACGATATAGGCTTTCCCACCCCCCATGCTTCTCACCCCCACTTAGCCTCCTCTGCTTCCTGCAGCCACAGTCTATTGTACGGGAAGCATGAGCTTCCCCCCAGTGCCACTTGGATTCCACCCACATGCACTGGCCAGCTCCCTGAGTGCCATTTGCTGGCTGCTGGTGTTGCTTTTTTCTGCTTCTTTAGATTTCTTCCTTACCTCTCACAACATCCCCCTCTTTTCTCTCAAATACCTGGCTCCGTGCGCCATCTTTGCTTCTTCCTGAAAGGCTGCAAGACACCACTCGACTGTGAAACTGCTTCCTGGCCCGTGCTGCCACATTGGTGGGACCCCCGGGGCTTTCTTGTTTGTTTGTTTGTTTGCTCTGATCTGTTCTGTTTTGATTTGTTTGTTTTTCTTTTCTTTTCTCGGCTTGGGAGCCCCTTCTAGCCGGGCAGTACCACACAGCTTGGAAGCTAGTCTCTTACTCTGCACAAACGCACAGGGACATCCCTGGGGGCATTGCTTTTTTCTTGTTTTTTTGTTTGTTAGTTTTTGGGTTTTTTTCATTCCCTTGTTTAGTTTTCTTCTCTCTCTTATTCCCTTTTTGTCTTTCTTTATTTCCAGTTTCTTGATTTATTCATTTTTTCTTTTACCCATTTTCTTTTTTTTCCGTTTTTGTTTTTCCCTATTTCTCAGTCTCTCATCTCTCCACTCCAATAGCAAGCTCGCTTAGCACTCTTTTTTGTTTGTGTGTATGTTTTTGGCTCCTCTTCCTCTCTCTTATCTCTCATCTTTCCCATACCTATCTTAGCTCCATACATCACAATCTACCCCCTCCTTCCTGCCTACCTGCACCATGTGCTGAACATTACACTCCCAAGCAGCACGGCTTGGCCTACTGGAACTTGCCTTGCACTGATTCCCAATCCACACTGTCAGCCCTGGTACGTGCCACAAAAAACCTATCCCAGCAGCTCCCCTTCAACTGGACCTGCCCTGCTGTACCATACCTGAGTGACTGACCCTGCCCATTGGAGAAGGAGGTGAAAAGTATCGTGCCCACAGATGAGCAAACAACAAAGAAGGCACAGACCTCCTGCTCAGACATAACCAAATAAAACAAAAAAATAGGATTAAACAAACAAATCTACCATCAATAAACTAGGAAAATAACCACTGAATGCCCTGAAGACAGCAGACAATATCAAAACATTTACAAAAACAGGACAGGATGGTTCCAGTAGGTACCCCAAATGAAACATCAGATGACCTTCCAGTAAAAGAAAAGGCACTACACCTAACTGTTATGGAATTCAAATCTCTAATATCCAGAATTATTCAAGAGTTGAGGCAAAAAACAGACAAAAATGAGGAAAAAATAGATAAATTCATGGAAAAGGCAGACCAAAAAATGGAAGAATTCAAGAAAATAATACAGGAACAAAATGCTAAAATAAATTCACAACTAGAAATAGTACAAAAACAACAATTAGAAATCCAAAAGATAAACAACAAGATTTCAGAAATGGACAGTGTCATAGAAGGGCTGAGGAGCAGGTCTGAAACGATGGAAGATAGGATCAGTGAAATTAAAGACAAACACTTGGCTACAACTCTGAGGAAAAATCAGAAAAAAGAACGAAGAAAAATGAAGAAATCCTGAGAATTATGTGGGATACAATCAAAAGCAAAAATCTTCGAGTGATCTGAACTCCAGAACAGGGGGAGAAAACAGAAAACACAGAGAGGATCATTGAAGAATTGCTGACAGAAAACTTCCCCAATATCATGAAAGATGAAAAACTGACCATCCAAGAAGCTCAATGAACCCTATATAGGATAGACCCCCAAAAGAAAATCACCAAGGCATATCATAATCATAATCACACTGGCTAAAACCAAAGACAAACAAAGAATCCTGAGAGCAGCTCGAGAAAAACAAGAAGTCAAACATACAGAGGAGAAACAATAAGACTAAGCTCAGACTATTCGGCAGAAACCATGCAGGCAAGAAGGCAATGGGATGACATATATAAAACCTTGAAAGAAAACAATTGCCAGCCAAGAATAATATATCCTGCAAAACACTCATTCAAATATGATGGTGAAATTAGGTCATTTCCAGATAAACAGAAATTAAGGGACTATGTAAAAACCAAACCAAACTTACAAGACTTATTAAAGGAAGTCCTTCAATCTGAGAACAAACAATATCAGACCACTGGCTGAATATAGGACAGAGGATTGTACTAGCCAGATACCAACCTAGGAAATGAACTCTTAAGGACTCTGAAAAATCAAAAGAATTACAAAAGGGAAGCAGAGAAGTTAATATGTAAATGACAACAACATCAGAACAATAAAAGAGGGAATAAACAGTGTAGGTATAGAACCTTCTAATGGAGAGGAAGGCAAGGCAATACCAAGTAATAATAGACTGGTTCAAACCTAGGAAGATAAGGGTAAATTTCAAGGTAACCACAAAGAAAGTTAACAAACCTACTTATCAAAATAAAGAAGGAAACATAAAGTTTCAATAAAAACAAAACCAACAAAAACAAAAGAAATTTAAAAAAAAAAATCCACAAACAAAAGGAACCCAGCACAGGAGAGTAAGAGGAACAAAGAAAATGACAGGACCACAAAAAAAAAAAAGCACTACAAAATGCAATCCCACTCCTAGGAATATATCCTAGAGAAATAAGAGCCATCACACTAATATACATATGCACACCCATATTCATTGAAGCACTGTTCACAATAGCAAAAAGATGGAAACAACCTAGATGCCCATCAACAGACGAATGGATAAACAAACTATAGTACATACACACAATGGAGTATTATACAAAGATAAAGAACAATGATGAATCTGTAAAGCATCTCATAACTTGGATGAAACTGGAGGACATTATGCTGAGTGAAATAAGTCAATCACAAAAGGACAAATATTGTATGAGACCTGTACTGTATAACTCATGTAAAAGTTTACACACAAAAAGAAACAATCTTTTTTGGTTACGAGGGATGGGAGGGGTGGGGGGAAACAAAACAGATAAATGGTAACTTTGGTGAAGGGTAAGACAGTACACATTACTGAGGAAGCCAGCACAACTTGTACAAGGAAAGGTCATGGAAGCGTCACAGACCCTTCCAAACTCCCTGAGGGACTGAATTGCTGGGCGGAGGGCTGTGGGGACCATGGTCTCGGGGAACATCTAGCTCAATTGGCATAACACAGTTTATAAAGACAATGTTCTACATTCTACCTTGGTGAGTAGCATCTGGGGTCTTAAAAGCCTGTAAGCAGGCATCTAAGATACTCCACTGGTCTCACCCCATCATGAGCAAGGGAGAATGAAGAGAACAAGATACAAGAAAAAGATTAGTCCAAAGGACAAATAGACCACAGCTACCAGGGCCTCCATCACACTGAGTCAAGTACAGCTAGATGGTGCCCGGCTACCACCACTGACTGCTCTGACCAGGATCACAATAGAGGGTCCTGGACAGAGTTGGAAAAGAACGTAGAACAGAATTCTAACTCACAAAAAAAAAAAAAAAAAAAAAAGACCAGATTTACTGGCCTGACAGACTGTAGAAACCCCGAGAGTATGGCCCCCAGACACCCATTTAACTCAGTGGTGAAGCCCCTCCCAAAGTTCACCGTTCAGCCTGGGATTGGACAGCCTCATAAAACAAAACAGGACTAATTAGGCACAGCAGTCCAGGGACAAGGACTAGAATGCAGGAGGTGACAGGAAAGCTGGTGATGGGGAACCCAAGGTTGAGAAGGGACAGTGTTGACATGTCATGGGGTTGTTAACCATTGTCATAGGGCAATATATGTACTAACTGCTTAATGAGAAACTATTTCTTCTGCAAACCTTCACCTAAGCTACAAAAAAAAAAAAAAAAAAAAGAATTATCTATGTGAGATCAAATTGACAACAGTAACTCAAAAGGTTTAATGGGAAGCCTAAGGGACAGTGAGTTGAAGATAATGGTGTTGGAATAATCTGGAAAAGGATGATGAGAATAGCAGCACAACTGGAAAAATGTGATCAATGTCACTGAATTGTACATGTAGAAACTTTTGAAATGGTGTAACTTCGGCTGTGTATATTTTCACCAAAAAAAAGTTCCTCAAGGCCGAGAAGGGAGCGTGTTGACATGTCGTGGGGTTGTTAACCAAAGTCATAAAACAATATGTGTACTGACTGTTTAATGACTATTTGTTCTGTAAACTTTCATCTAAAGTACAATAAAGAAATTTTTTTTTTAAAAAAAACAACATACATAGAATTAATTAATTACCTGTTAGTTCTGGCATAATTAGTAAGTCTGACCTCCCTTACAGAAATAGGAGCTTAATACTTCATTTTCAGAACACTTTAATATGCAAGTCAAGGCTTTTCTTTCAAGAATGTGGGAGGCATTCCTCCTTCAAATCTTATTCATGGTTTTAAAAAGCACGTAGCTCTTTTTTATTAGCTCATCATCGATATGCTGGAATCTATTACTCTTGAATGGTGTCATGTTCAATGACAGAGCAAGTTTCTTCCTTCTCAATTCATAAATTAAAATTTAAAACAGAATTTGAAATGATAGGAAGACATTTTTATGACACAAGCAGCTACTTTCCTCAGCTGCTGGCACAGGCAAAATTAACAAAAGTACCATTTTTTAAATTTAAACTTTTATAAATAAAGATTCTGTTTGCTCCAATTCCACAAGTACTTTAATTGTATTTTCTTCTACTGCAATAAAAATCAAGACCACACCCAGTTTAACAGCATTTAAAAATGTTAACTTTGTGAAGACATAAAAAAGATTAACTTTCCTTCTAAATGCCCAGTGATAAGCTGAACCTCAACATCCCTAACCCAAGGACACAAAAATAATCTAAAGTGACATAACAAGTTCATACTAAAATAATCTTTATATGCTCTTTTACTAAATCAATCAGTGTGAAAAGAATGTAAAAGCTGGTTATATGCTTGAATATCTAGTTAATAGCCAAGGAATCACAACTTTTGAGCTTTCAAATCTAGCATCACAGTATGTGAAAATACTGCAAATGCCTCATATAAAAAGCAAAGTGATAAAACTCTACGAGTTCAGAAGTGGCCTAAATATTAGTAATAATTACGTTCTCCATATTTTTTTGTGATCTAAAACTTCAAAACCATCAATCTTTTTCAGTGCTTTGAATGAGCAACAAAAACACTCATATTTATCCAAGTTTTAAGCTAAATTTCTCTTCTTTCGATATGGAGGCATAGATGGAATAGTCAGAAAAGATGATTCTGTCCAATTCCCTGAAGTCCACAGATGTGAAACGTCTACAACATGATCTCATTATGTCATCATTGATGCACCTTCTTCACCAGAGGCATCCTGGGAAATGTGAAGGTCTTCAAGCATTTCAGCCAGACTAATTCCAGGTGCTCCTTCATCATCTGTGTCACTTTCACAGGGATGGTAGAGTCTTGGTAAATGTTGACTTTTTTTCTAATTGCCTCATCTTCTTTGAGAACTTCAGGGAAATTTGGTATTGTCTTTCATCATCCGTATCCATATTTTCTCTGTCTCTTGCAAGCTCTTTCCATTTCCAGTTTCTGCAACGCTGACGTTTGGTACGGTCATAGCTCTTCTTGATTAATACCACATCTGGGACTCTACCTGAGTTCATTTTGTTGACATGTTCATCATTCAAGTTACAGCTGACCAAATCAAACCCCAACACTAGGTGTCCAGGATTTAGAAGATGCCTCAAATGTGTGTGACAAAAATATTGTTTATCTGTATTCATTTCAGATGTTTTCTGTACCCAGACTTCCCCGTGGGTATGTTTTTTTGATATCACCCCAGCATATGCATTGCACTTTACATTTCGGAGTCTGCTGCATTCCATCATAATAAACTCCTCCAGCTGTTTCGGATGGCACAAACTATTGAAAGGGTGACTCCAAGAACTGCTCCCATCAGTATCTGAAACTTGTAGAGTGTTGGGACCTATGAGGTGAATGGCGCTGGGTACTCGAATACACACACAAATCTGGTTCATACTTCTCAGGCTTTGAGCCAGTTTTGGAGATAGATAGACAACATTATCCTTGCATATTGGAACAATTTCTACAGAAAAAGTGCTTTTGTAATTGTATGTGTTACTACAGATATCCTGAGAGATCAGTCTCTGGGATGCTTTGTACCTGCAGGAAACCGGACACTGAAGAAGTTCTACCATCTTCTGAGCATGTTGTTTTGAGGAATAGTAGAAATCCAGGCTATCATCAATCTCTTTGACACGAAGTGTGTTCTGATGCATTCAATATTTCAAAATCAATTGTTCCAGAGAGTAGAAAGTCTTTTTGTGCAAGGTCTTTTGCCTCACTTGAACTACAGCCTTCCAGAAATCCTTAGCTTCTATTTTATAGCAATCTCCACACATTTGGGATTGGATAACATAATCCACCACAAACACTTGCTGAAGGATAGCGTGGTTCATCACCTCTTTCTAAATAGTGAGTTTAAGTCTCTTAGACTGGGGCTGTATTCAAACAAAACCTACATCTACAAGCCCTACCTTAGAGGTGCTTTGAGTTTTTTCAAACATAAAGCAAGAAGTTCCCTGGGTTCTAAAGCACACTGTATGCAAGTTCCAGATGGATGAAAATATCTTTGACAGTGTTTGCAGTAAGAAATAGAAACCCGCTTCGGAATGCCTTGGCTGATGTCTACTTTACTTCGCAAAAAGGCCACACATATATTGGCAGGATTGGGACTAACTGGGACACCACACTCACAACATAAGATGTGCCCAGGGCTGCAGTCGGTAGACAGTGTCATATACTCCATTGTCCCGTATGCCTCTGCCACCGCTGCCACCTTGATGGCTATCACTGCCCGTCCAGCTATGCATCATTTGATTTCTTGACTGCTGCTTCAATGGTTGTTGATTGTGGATCCAAGTAAAATGAAATCCTTGACAACTTCAGTCTTTTCTCTGTTTATCATGATGTTGCTTATTGGGTCCAGTTGTGAGGATTTTTGTTTTTTTTTTTATGTAGAGGTGTAATCCATACTGCAGGCTGTGGTCTTTGATCTTCATCAGTAAGTGCTTCAACTCCTCTCCACTTTCAGCAAGGAAGGGTATGTCATCTGCATATCACAGGTTGTTGATGAGTCTTCCTCCAGTCCTGATGCCTCGTTCTTCTTCATATAGTCCAGCTTCTCAGATTATTTGTTCAGCATACAGATTGAATAAGCATGGTGAAAGGATGCAACCCTGACACACAAGTTTTCCTGACTTTAAACCACCTAGTATCTCCTTGTTCTGTTTGAACAACTGCCTCTTGATCTATGTACAGTTTCCTCATGAGCACAATTAAGTGTTCTGGAATTCCCACTCTTTGCGATGTTATCCATAATTTGTTATAATCCACACAGTCAAATGCCTTTGCACAGTCAATAAAACATAGGTAAATGTCTTTCTGGTATTCTTTGCTTTCAGCCAGGATCCATCTGACATCAGCAGTGATATCCCTGGTTCCACGTCCTCTTCTGAATCCTGCTTGAATTTCTGGCAGTTCTCTGTTGATGTACTACTGCAGCCGCTTTTGAATGATCTTCACCACAATTTTACTTGTGTGTGATATTAATGATATTGTTTGATAATTTCTGCATTTGGTTAGATCATTTTTCTTTGGAATGGATACATATATGGATCTCTTCCATTCGGTTGGCCAGGTAGCTGTCTTCCAAATTTCTCTGCATAGATGAGTGAGTACTTCCAGCACTGCATCCGTTTATTGAAACATCTCGATTGGTATTCGGTCAATTCCTGTAGGCTTGTTTTTCGCCAGTGCCTTCAGTGCAGCTTGGACCTCTTCCTTCAGTACCATCGGTCCTGATAATACCTTTTTTCACCAACCTCTCCACATGGACCTCTCCACATGGAATACACAGGAATCAAATTGACTACATCTGTGGAAAGAGATGATGGAGAAGCTCCAGGTACTCCATAGGGGGCACTTAATAAATATTTGCTGAATAAAGTACAAAACAAAAAATCAGATCAGAAAAGAATATGGGCTTAAAATCTAACGAGACTATTATATAAAGCAAAACTTTCTTTCCCTGAAAAGAGGAAAGGCTTGGAAAAGTCCTAAAATCCACGCTTCAGAAGAGCAGATGTTCTCAAGACTCTCCCTGCCGTCCTCCCATCCCGACCAACTTTCCTACAGGGCAAAAGGCCCCAAAGACCATTGCCTGCCTCCTGCTGCTTGCTGCTCCAAACCCACTGTCGTCCACTCATTCCAACTCATAGCAAGGCACAAATTTCAAGACATTTGTCTGGAAAAATTGAAACAGCCCCCATAGTGCTGTATTAAAAATCCTATTTTCTTTGCTTGACTTCCTCCCCATCCCACCTGCCCCCAACTTTGCTTTTGAATCCTGCTTTTATATAAATCCCATTCCACCTGCATAGTATGATTAACAATGTTGCTGATGTAACGTGTATGAACTCCCTACTTGTAAACCCCTTAAAAGTAACTTGCCTGCCGGCCCTTGGGGAGCAGTCTTGGCGGCAGCAATTCCGACTGACTCCTTTTGCTTGTCCAATGAAATAAAGGTGCCTTTCTTGTTCTCCCACCTGTCTCTCTCGTTTATTGGCTGATGTGCGTCATGCCGAGCAAGGACCTGGGGTTTCCACCTGGTAACAAAAAATAATTATTATGGTGATATTTTAGATGCTTCCTTGTCTGCTCTTTGGGGTAATGTCAAATCTTCTGGGAAAAATACAATGAACACACACATTTCAGGGTGACTTGTGGTTTGGATCCACCTGCAGGTAACCCTAGAGAAAACTCCGGGATCACTGTTTTAGAACCACACCCACAGAGCCAGGAGAGGAGACGTCTGTTTGGCAGGATGGCTGGTGCCCTCGTAAGTGCCTTGGCCACTGACCACACGAACTGTGCCTTTGTCTCCTCCAGGGCTGGAGCGCCGGCGGGCTGCCAGGAAAGCAGCGTTCAGGACGCTCCCTCGCCACGCTCCCAGCCCTGCATCACCTCGGACCCCCCAGCATGACTCAAAGACACCAGCATCTTCCCCGCGAGATCAGGACGCTTCCGAACCAGCCTCGCGTCCCTTAGGGCCCTGAGCCGCTGCGAGCCAGCCTGCAGGGGCACCGGGGACGCAGGGTGGCGCCTGGGCGCAGCGAGGCCGGGACCGAGACGCGCCCCAGGTGAGGCACCGGTTGACGGACCCTGGGGCACCCGCGACTTGCTCCAAGCAGAAGGCAAATGCTGCTCTGGCTACGCCTCCATCTTTCTCGCCTCTCCTCTACTGTCTTTTCCTAGCAGAATGTAAAAAAAAAAACAAAAAAACAAAAAAAAACAACTTGTTTAAAAAAAAAAGCAACTCATAATTATCCATCTCCTCCTCCTCCTCAACCCTATTATCTGAGGACTATGACCAGAAGGAGCATTTCCTGATCACAGTATGTGGGGTATTGGAGTTGCAGCTATTTTATAAGCCAAACGGCTGCTTACTTTCGCCTGGGAAAATAAAAACTGATTTTCTAAAAGACAATCTGGTTTGCAGCACAGTTTAATCACCCGCCTCTCGTTTCTCCCTTGTGTGCACAGATGGGAGATGTCGACGGGAGCGGGCGCCTGCTGCGCGGATGTGGCTCTGAGATGTACCCAAGCGTCAATATGTCCACGTAGGACCGCGGTGCAGAGAAAGAAAAAAAAAGGCCAGGGGAAAACAGCCACAAAAAACATCTTTTTGGTACTTCAGAACCAGGAGAACCGAGCAGACACTTTTATATAGTCTAGTGGAGAAGAGCCCAGACTTGGTTCGTTGCCTAGCAACGTGAAGTCAAAGTGTTAATTAAAAAAAAAATTAAGGTGAAAACTTAAAACAAGAGGCAGGTGGTACAAAGCGAATGGATGCTGCTGCATCTTATTATTGAAATTCTTAACGGTTAAGTGGAGGGAGAAGCAGTCTTGCTTCCAAACATATCTCTGCAGAAAGATACCAAACATTCTGCTGGGAATGAAAAGGGAGATGTTGGTACGTTAAGTTCAGTCTGATTCTGTGATTGTGTGGGCATTCTAAGATGGCCAAAGTGGTTAGCATGGGTTTATTATTAATTTATTCTTCCAACAGATATTTATTGTGCAAAGCATATAAAGCGACTGTCTTTTTTGCCTCACCATGGAATTGTCTTTTTTAATTATTGCTACATGTACAATTCAGTGGCATTGATTACATTCTTCAAATTGCGCAATCTCTCCTTTTCTGAATTGTTCTTCCTCCATTAGCATGAACTTACTGCCCCCTAAGCTTCCTATCTGACTTTTCCAGTTGCTGTTGTCAGTTTGACCCCATATAGGTAGTGCTTCTAAAGAGCACTATATGGAATTGTCTTTTACAAGAAGTTCTTTATACATATACCTGCAATCATCCTTTTGCATGTGACTACTTTGTTCTCTCTGTTCCTGCCCTTCCCTGCCCTGAAGAAAAGTAAAAGGTAGGGGAGATAATGAAATGGTGAGGTGCTGGGTGGGGAGGGTGAAAAACAGAGAATTAACACCTGAAACCTTGCCACAGGGGTTTCTGAAATCAGCAAACTTGAAAACAGAAGAGGAGTTGAGTCCCTCATTAGTATTCTTAGCTCTCAAGCAAAATTTAACAAACTTTTCAACCATTTCTCCAAGACTTCCGAAGAGATTTAGATTGGGCTGTGAGATTGTAATGATTTTATTAAAATTTGTACAGCCAACAAACAAAACTCATTAGTTGAACCACTACTAATGTATAGATAAATGTAGGAAGGAATGATAAATGTCTACAACTGGCAAAAAACAAGTATGCACTTAGTCTTTCTTTTTGGAACTCACACTCCCAACTGCTGTCTCTACAGTGTAAGTATTTAATTCATTAAACTAATTCATTAAATTAACTCATATATGGCCAATTTAAAAATAAAAGGCCTAGGTAACATTGGGAAACCCTGGCGGCGTAGTGGTTAAGAGCTACGTCTGCTAACCAAAAGTCTGGCAGTTCAAATCCACCTGGTGCTCCTTGGAAACTCTATGGGAGCAGTTCTATTCTTTCCTATAGGGTCGCTATGAGTCGGAATGCCAGCGACGGCAACGGGTTTTAGGTAACACTTGGGTGGTGTAGTTCACTATAAGGCCACCAGAGGGCGCTCGAGCTTGTTTGCTCTGGAACTCCAGGGGAGGCTGCAGTTGAAAACTCAACACGCTCAGCCTGTGCCAGTTTCAACACCTGGAGGTCACATTGCTGGGAGGTGGCATGGAGATGGAGGACTAACAACCTCGATACCACTGGTATGAACAGGAAGATGGCTGGGCTAATGCTCCCTGTTGGATTCAAAATTCTTGACCTTGTTTTCAGTTGTGGTTTGCTGCTGCTTAGTAGAAAGGTCCTTCTCCTCTCCCTCTCAATTTGTCCACCTCCCTGGGGTTTCTCTTACAGCAACGACAGACAAAGACAATATGCGGAAAGGTATGTTGTTGTTAGGAGCCGTCAAGTTCGTTCCGACTCATAGCAACCCTATGTATAACAAAACGAAATGTTGCCTGGTCCTATGCCATCCTCACAATCGTTGCTGTGTTTGAGGTCATTGACGCAGCCACTGTGTCAATCCATCTCATTGAGGGTCTCCCTCTTTTTTTGCTGACCCTCTACTTTACCAGGCATGATGTCCTTCTTCAGGGACTGGTCTCTCCTGATAATGTGTCCAAAGTAAGTGAGATGAAATTTCACCATCCTTGCTTCTAAGGAGCATGGAATTGTACAGTTAAAGCCTAATGAAAAGATTAGTATGGATATGTGGATGTGCACACAGAGAGGAAAGGCGAATAAAACTAACCCTATCTAATCAAAAGAACTTTATGTCATATGTCCTAAAAGTTAAAAATTCTGAATAAATACTGGGAGTCCCTTTTATTTTCAAGTATATATGTGAACCTCTTTCACTTTGTATACTGTGACTCACTGTATTATCTATTACTATATTACAAATAACCCCCACATTTGGTGTATTAAAACAACAATCAACATTTATCGTATCACAGTTTCTGTGTGTGGGTCAAGAATTCGGGAGCAACTTTGGTCATTCTAGTTTGGGGTATCTCATGAGGTTTCTGTCACAACGAAGTTTCTCTCAAAATGCCGACTGGGTCTGCAATCATCTGAGTACATGACTGGCGGAGGGTCACTCACATGCTGAGGGTAGGAAGCCCCGCTTCCTAGCCCCGTGGATGTCTCCATAGGGCTTGTAAAAAAAACATGGGGCGGCATCTGACCCTCTCTAACTTCATGAGAGGGAAGTAGAATCAAGATCAACAGCCCAAGGCTGATTCCTCCTCTCTCCACCATCTTTACCAACTCTGACACCAACCGTCCCTCCCACTGCACTCTTTACTTCTCTGCTGGGTTCAATAATTCATTGCAGTGGCCATAAAGAACTCACAGATAATACTCAAGATTATGGGGATTATTAGGGAAGTAACCAGTTACAATTCAGGTTTAGGTGTGCTCAGGATACAGTTCTTCTATCAGGACAGCCCCTTCTCAGCTGTGCCCACAGGCACATTTCTCTCTGGCCCCTCGGCCTCTCCCTGCTTAGGCAAGTGTTACAAAGCTCTTTTAGCTCTGCTGATAAGTGCCCAGAGGCACCCCACTCTGCCAGTAAGCACTGGCCCAAAGGCACTCAGCTCTAGCTTTGTGGATCGGCAAACCTAGCTCCACCAAGTGCTCAGAGGCACCCTATTCCACCAGCAAGCCTCCTCCCCAAAGACACTCAGCTTTCTCACTCTGTGGGCTGGGAAGCCCAACACGCTACTGCTGGTCTCCTTTTTCTGCTGCCTGTGTTGCTGCTGTTTCTCTGCTGCTGCTTCTCTCCATCTTGCCTTCTTCAGTGTTAACAGCACTCTCTCTGTCTCCTGGGTCTAGGAGGATCTCAGCATAGGGATCCCAGGTCCAAAGGACACACTCCACTCCTGGCTCTTCTTCCTTGGTGGCGGTGAGATCCCCTCTTTCCTACCTCTGGGATGACTCATTTTAAGCTTAGTGGGATGGCAAAACTGACCAGTCCCTTCATTAGGGCTTCATAGACCATATTTGCATGGTTGAACCCCTACACGGGTGCCATGAGATTTATTTGCATTATTAACAAGCTATCCAGTCCCCTTGGTGGGCCACAATTACCTTATTTGTGTAGTGTCACCCAAGTGAGTTACAAGGCTATGGCAAGAAAGGCCGTATAAAAGCTGTCCATTGCACCACAGAACCCACCAGCCACTCTGCTGGAGAAAGATGTGGCTGGCTGCTCCCATAAAGATTACAACCTTGGAAAATCTATGGGGCAGTTCCACTCTGTCCTATAGCTCACTATGAGTCAGAATCGACTCTACAGCAATGGGTTTGTTTTTCTTGGTTATTAGTGAAGGAGGGGAGGTGGATATGGCACAGTGATGATGAGCAAAGGAGGTCTACAGTCAGGTGTTTTTATCTCCAGGCCAAACAATATAAAACATAACATCTCATGATATAAAATCTCACGACATGTTTTTCTCTTTGAAAGAATCAAATAATCTCTCTGGAGAGAACTGGGGAAGTGAGAATGTGTGATGTCCCATATTTAGGTCTCCCACACGCTGGCACTTCAGGATCATGGCCAGTTTCTCACTTGCTCACCCGAAAGTTAAACGTCTCACCCTTGCACACAGATCTCCTAATCAAACATCCAAATCCCTCACTTACAAAATATGAACAAATAAGCAAGAATAATCAAGGAAGCCATCAGCACAAAACAGAAAAACCAAGATTTACAAAAAAACACAAAAAACAGGAAACAGAGATAAGTCAGGGAGTAGAAGAGTACAATAACACAAACAACAATAACCTCTAATTAGTATTGTCAGAGAGATTCAAGAAGGTAGAGCATCTGTAAAAGAAAAATATGATGCTAGGAGAGAAAATGAAAGAGAAATCAAGAACAAAAGCTCTGGGAATAAAAAAATATTAATTAAAAAATCTTAATTGAAGGGTTGGAAGATAAAGATTAGGAAGTCTTCAGAACAAAGAAGGAAAAAAAACAAGTAGAAGAAATTGAGAGAGAAGATTAGATTCTTAAAGAATCAACATAGAAACCAACATCTGACTAATAGGAGTTCAAGAAACAGAGAAAAGAGAAAATGGAGGGGAGGAAATTATCAAAGAAGTACAACAGATAATTTACCAGAGATGAAGGGGACTCTTCAAACTAAACGGTAATATTGGGTGTCAAGACCAGTAAATGTAAAAAGACCCATACTAAGACACATCAGATATTTCACATTTAGTGTAATACCCTAACACTAAATAAAGAAAAATACAAACCTCCTAGAAAGGAATATATTAATATTACTGGTAGTCCCAGGAACTCTTCTAAGTGCTATGCCTATATTAAATAATTTGATCCTCACAACTGCTCTTTGAGTAAGTCTTATTATTGTTATCCCTATTTTATAGATAAGGAAACAGAGGTCACACAGCCAGCTAACAGTAAGAGAACCAGGATTCATGAACAAGCAGTCTAGTTCTAGAGCCTGCACTCTTAACCCTTTCCCATACTGCCTCTCAACAGCTTGCCTGCAAGGAAGGAGATGCAGACTTCCAGCAACACTGGTTGCCTAAACAAAATGACTCAATGCCTTAATATTTCTAAGTAAAAATTATTTTCAACCTGGAATTCTATTCCCAGTCAAACTGACAATTAAGCATGAGGGAGGGTAATGAGGCATAAGGAATCACCTAAATTCTTGGGGAATAAGAATCAGGATCAGCACTAAGCTGCCTCCTTTGAAGACATACCTCCAACTTCTTCACCATTTCTGACACTAGCCGTTCTCCCCACGGAACTCTATACTTCTTTGCTGGGTTTGATAATTTGTTGCAATGACCACAGAGAACTCACAGACATGTGGTTTATTAGGGAAGTAACAGGCTACAACTTGGGATCAGGATCAACTTGGAAGTAACAGGAACAACTCGGGATCAGGATTAGGAAGGGCATAGCTGAGATTTGGAAGCTACCTTGAGGTGGAGACCACATCCCTTTCCTCTTCAGTGAAGGACAGTTTCCCACCAGGGAAACTCTCTCAGCTGCTCTCAGCCATGCTACCAGGCCCTTCTCAACTGTGCTTGCCCTCTCTTGGCTATGCAAGCCCCCTCTTGGCCATGCACTCTTCCTCTTGGCAGTACGTGCCCTGTCTCCACCGTGCAGCCATCTCTGCCTTCCGTCTCCCTGCTGTCAACCTCTCTGCTGCTAACTGGCCCAACTCATGGCCAAAGTAGCAGCCCACTCACCTCTCTTAGCTGCTGTCCTAGTAGCAGCTTTCTGTTGTCACCACTGGCTTTACCACCAGGCCCCCTTTTGGGCCTCTCGCTGCTGGCTGTCTGCCATTGGGCCTCCTTCTGGGCTCCTAGCTGTCTTCAGTGTTATAGCCTTTAACCCATGTTAGGAGGTTCCTCCCTCCCTTGTTTGTCTCTAAAAAATTTCTGTGGGTTTGGCTGCTTATATAAGCAAACTTCTTGTCAATTTCAAGGCATGGCCTTCCCAGCAGGACTATGAGTTGACCAATCTCCTCAGTGGACCACAAGTCATTCAATCCTATTGGGTGGTTTTACACACCATTCTTCTGACTAGTAAACTATGAATTCCTGCAAGGTACGTAAAATAGACAAAGTGGACTGTGGCCCAACCAATCACTTCTGGCAGAATTACAGACCCAGGGCCATAAAGGCCATATATAAGAGAAACCCACTGCACTGAAAATAAAGATGTACAGACATCTCAGGCTTAGAACACTTACTTCCCTTTCTTAGGAAGTTACTTGCAGATGTAATCCTCAAAATGAGGGAGAAAGAAGAGGAAGACATGGGATTCCAAAAGTAATCTAGGCAAACCAGGAGAGTAATAAAAAAGAAGTCCCAGGATGACAGATGTGTATCAAACCTCAAGAGTAAACAGTCCAGTTTGGAGAAAGATGACTGAGGGTTCTAGGTAAGAAAGAGGGACTCTGAAATTATTAGCATTACTGAAAAACCTTGAGGGTAAGGCAAATGTATGTTGTTGTTGTTGTTGTTGTTGTTGTAAGGTGCCATCAGTCGGTTCTGACTCATCATAGTCATGCTTGAGCCCATTGTTGCAGCCACTGTGTCAATCCATCTCGTTGAGGGTCTTCCTTTTTTTCAGTGACCCTCTACTTTATCAAGCATGATGTCCTTCTCCAGGGACTGATCCCTCCTGAGAACTTGTCCAAAGTATGTGAGACAAAGTCTCACCATCCTTGCTTCTAAGAAGCATTCTGGCTGTACTTCTTCCAGGACAGGTTAGTTCATTCTTTTGGCAGTCCGTGGTACATTCAATATTCTTAGCCAAGGCAAAGGTATAGAAGGGAAGTAAACAGACTATTACAACCTCCAGGAAAACAAGAAGCTATAGAAGACAGTTCTGGTCTAGATAAAAAGAGACTGGGATGGAGGAAGTAGAGATGGCATAAGGACTGGTTTTCCCTCATAAATCCTCTGTTCCACTTGATCTTTCACCACACACAGAGTGCTTTGATATCAATATTTACATCTATTTACAATTTTTTAAAGGAGTGTTCGTAGTTGAGTGGGTTGAAATAAGGAGTTGATTCCTTCAGGCAGGAGTTGATTCTACAGCAAGATTCTGAAGCAAAGAAAAAATATGATTGGGCAACAAGGAACAGGGCAAATGGCCATATTTAAACTCTGAGAGAGAAGAAAATCTATTTAAAAAGTAAAAATCTGACCTCGAATAGGTAGGAATAAACTTGTTTACCTGTCAGAAGAACTTCTTTAAAGGTAGAGAAAGTTCATTGCATGTATATTTGAGTCAAAGGGTGGAGGTAAACTGGAGTTGGAGGGGCTGGTAATTCCCAGTGTTTATGGAAACCTGGTTCCTCACACATTTTCATAGCAGATTTCCAAACTACTGACACTCTAACTGCAGAAACAGAATGGATATCAGGCTTGGACACGTCATCACTCTGACTGCCTGATGGTTACACAGGTGCTGGCCCCATCCTCAAGGACAATGCCTTCTGAAGTCGGCAAGGTCCACACGAGAGCACAGAGGTATATAGACAAGGGTGTTCAGTGCAGCATTGTTTACAAAGAAAAGCTTAACAAAACCCAAGCCTGGAAGCACTCTAAGGTATATTAATAGGGGAACGTTTAAATAAATTATGGTACATCCATACCGTAAATCCTTTGTGGCTTTGTGTAAAGAAGAATGAGGCTGAGCTATGTGAACTAATACAGAAGGATTTCCACCATAGATTACATAAAAAGACAACTTGCAGAAGACTATATGTACTATGAGCCTATTTGCGTTAAATATATATTTACACACACTACAAAAAGTAGTTTTATAATTTAAAAAAAAACCTAGTTTGTAAAATCAAATAAAACGGACGCAGCATCTATCTACTTTCCTTTCTGGTCTCTCACTGTTGTGAGCAGCTTCTTTAGGAAGTAAAAAAATGAAATCAGGGAGCAATGGGGCAAGACTGAAATGACAGGGAGGGTTGGGTGATGAACCAGAAAGAATTGAGAGACTGGCAGAGAAGCAGGGTGGTTAGTGACAATGAACAGAGAGAAAGGAGCTCAGGACCAGTATGTCTTCAAGGAAGCCACTAGCATCGTGGGACCCAATACTATTTGTCCACCTTTCACTGGGAGCTTGTTCAAACAAACCCAGCAGCAACATTACCAACACTCATAGCTCAGACTAACCAGTGACCAGTTGTATCGACTCAACTCTGACTTATGGTGACCCCTTGTGTGACAGTAGAACTGCATTCCACAGGGCTTCAATGGCTGGTTTTTCAGAAGTAGATCACCAGGCCTTTCTTCCGAGGTGCCTCTGGGTGGGCTGGAACCTCTAGCCTTTCGGTTAGCAGCTGAGCGTGTTAACCGTTTGCACCACCAAGGGACTCTAGCTTAGACTACAGGCTCCTATAACAAGCAGAAGCCAGCTGTCTGTCCCCTGTGGTTATTGTGTTCCTGGGGGTGCTGAGAGAGCAGTGAATGATAACAGTAGGAGCTACCATGAACTGAGCATCTAATCAACCACCTGGTTAATACCAGTGGCTATCATTTGTTGAGTCCTACTTTGTGCTACGAGTATTATTTTATCCTCAGACAATGTTACAAGATTGATGCAAATATCACCATTATGCAGACAGGAACCTTAGTGGACAGGAACCTTAGCGGATAGGAACCTTAGCAGACAGGAACCTTAGGCTTACACAGCTGTCTTACAGAGCCTGGAATTGAACTCAGGGACCGAATGTTGTCGTTGTTAGTTGTCGACCAGTCGATTTTGACTCATGGTGACCCCATGTGTGCAGAGTAGAATTGCTCCATGGGGTTTTCAAGACGTGACTTTTCGGAAGCAGATTGCCAGGCCTGTCTTCTGAGTTGTCTCAGAGCCTTTTGGCCAGTAGTCAAGCACTTAACTGTTTGTGCCACCTCTTACACTTCTCTATACTTTCCTAATTTTCTACAAGGAGCATGTGTTCTTTTTTAGGGGGTGGGGGCATGCATTCTTCATTGCTGGGGTGAGGAATCAATTTAAAAATTAAATGAATTATATGCCCATAAGTCTCAATAGGAGAGATGCTGGGTGGGAAGTTTCTCCATAACTTGACTTGACGCTGGGGGAGGAGCTGGAGATAGAGGGAGCTGTGGGAGGGTGGGGGGTGGGGGCGGGACACGGGGCAGGGGCAGGACCAGTGAAAAATAGAAGTCAGGAACAGACAGTGAAGGAGAAAGCTCTGAGCAGCTGGACACAGACAAGACGGGAGCAGACGGGAGAGAGGAAAGGGTTTCGAGCCAGCCCTGGGCCCAGCCTGATGTAGGATGGGAGCCAGTGGCTGCCCGCCTTTGTCCCAGCCCCGGCTCTCTGTCCCAATGCCCGCAGTCTGTGCCACTCTGGTCCTGTATGTCTGCTGCCCATCACCTGCTGGCTCGCTTCCCTCGGGCCAGAGACTGAGGGGTAGGAAGTTATGTGGGACTCATTTCCCCTCTAGAGGGCTTCACTTTCCTCCAACCAAACCTGTTGTCGTCCAGTCGATTCTGACTCATATGGGCCCTATAGGACAGAGTGGAACTGCCCTATAGTGTTTCCCAGGCTGTAAACCTTTACAGAAGCAGACTGTCACATCTTTCTCCCTCGGAACAGCTGGTAGGTACAAACCGCTCACTTTTTGGATAGCAGCTGAGTGCTTTAACCACTGTACCACCAGGGCTCTTTCCTCCAACAGGGGGATGAATTAACCTTCTACATGAGCTGCTGGGCTCTGGACAAGAACTGTGTTGGATTTTAAATTTTAACCTGCCCAAGTCTCCCATTACTCCTTCACCCAGGAAACACAGCAGGACCCCGTCCCCAAACCTAGTTAAGGGAGGAAGAGAGTTTGCTCTTCCCAGAGTGCTCGGGGGCTGAGATGGGGTACAAATGCCTGTTACTCCTGTGCAGAGCATTTGTATGTTGGCAGGAAGCAGGACATGGATCTGGGAGCCGTTTCAGAAAGTGGAGGGTGGGATGTTTGCACTTCATTTCCACTGTGCCCAGGCCTCCTGTATCTCTAAACAATATCATCATCATCATCAACAAGTCATTTATTTGATGGTTTCCGTTTCCTGCCAAAGTCCTCTAATCCTACTACCCCAGCTCATCTCCGCCACTTCCAAGAACTTTGTCACCTCCATATCTCCATAACTCTAGCCCTCCAGTCTCCAGCTCATATCTTCACCTTCAGTGTCCTGATTGCCCTTAAAACTCATCAAATCCAAACAGAAATTGTCCATGCCTCCCTATGCCAATCCGTTGGAAATAAACGAAAAGCCATATCATTTAATTTTGAGTCTTCTCCTTCTTCCTACATATACATTATTAAGTCTGGTCATTTCCATCTTAGTTCACAACTTTCTTGTTTAACAGTTTATTAATTTAACAACTATTTGTTGTATGTTTCTTATGTGCCAAGCATCGTGCTAAATATTGAAGTTGTCAACAACTTCATTTTGCTTGGGTACACAATCAACACCCATTGAAACAGGAGTCTAGAAATCAAACGACGTAATGCATTGGGCAAATCAGCTGCAAAAGACCTCTTTAAACTGTTAAAAAGTGAAGATATCGCTTTGAGGACTAAGGTGCACCTGACCCAAGCCATGGTATTTTCAATCACCTCATATGCATGTGAAAGCTGGGCAAGGAATAAAGGAAGACCGAAGAAGAGTGGATGCCTTTGAATTATGGTTGGGGAAAAATATTAACTATACCATGGACTTCCAGAGGAATGAACAAATCTGTCTCGGAAGAAGTACAGCCAGAATGCTCCTTAGAAGCAAGGACAGAGCTACTTCATCTCACATATGTTGGACACGATTATCGGGAGACACTAGTCCCTGGAGAAGGACATCATGCTTGGTAACGTAGAGGGTCATCGAAAAAGAGGAAGACTCTCAATGAGATGGATTGACACAGGGGCTGCGACAATGGGCTCCATCATAGCAACAATTGCAAGGATGGCACAGGACCAGGCAGTGTTTCGTTCTGTTGTACACAGGGTCGCTATGAGTCGGAACTAACTCAATGGCAGCTAACAACAACAACAAGAAGCATCATGCTGGGTACAGGGGACAAACAATAATTCCTACCAAGGAAGAACTCACAGTCTAGTGGGGAGCAACACACCCCCACCACACAGACACACACACACACACACACACACACACACACACACACACGTGGCCTTCATACTTGGCAGCACGTCCATTCCCTGCACTCCACACCTCTCCTCCAGGCCAGGCATCTGAGCTTCAAGAGCAGTTGCAAACGATTCTTCCCAAAAGTCTATGAGTTTCAGCAGTGCTGCTACTTTGTAATTCTCACATCTCCCTATAGCCTGTTACTCTAGCACGACTTCTTTTTTTTTTAAATAATTTATTTTATTTTTTGTTGTTGAGGATAGACACAGCAAAAACATACACCAATTCAAGTTTCTACATGTACAGTTCAGTGCCATTGATTACATTCTTCCAGTTGTGCAACCATTCTCACCCTCCTTTTCTGAGTTGTTCCTACTCCATTAACATAAACTCACTGCCCCCTAAGGTTCCCATCCAATCTTTCGAGTTTCTAGCACCATTTCTTAAAGATGGAGATTTAAAAATATCAGCAAGATGTCTCATGAGCCCCCTTCTGCAGAGCATGTTTGCTAGCAGGCAACACCACCAAGGAAGAGGGCAGAGCTCAATGGTGTCGTTAGGGTTGGCGTCACCCAGTGCAGTAACTCATGGTGTCAGCACCCCCCACCTTAACCTCCTCTCAGACAAAATCCCTTCTACCAGACAAAATCAATGACTATAAAAACACTGGCAGCAACGGAAACAGCAGCGTGTGCTTGTAGACCGTGCAGAAGAAACCACATGATTCAAAGTGTCATTATAATTGAGTAATAATGACCGTTCTGACCAGAGCATATTAGAAGATTCAAAAAGTAAATTAGCATAGAGTTTTAGCCTTGTAGGTATATTGATGCATGTAAGCTGAGCTTATGAGAAATGTTTTTGTAGTTATAACTATAGGGATTTTTTATAAAAAATAATAAATTTCTGCTGAAACACTGAACAAAGATTTTATAGACAGTCATTTTGGTGTCACCCCCTCTGACAATGTCACCCAGTGTGGTCTGCACCCCCAAACTCCCCTAGTGATGCCACTGGAAGGGCTCTAAAAGCACGGAGGGTGCCAACCCAATATCTGAGAAAGACTATATAAGGGGCATGCTAATCAGCAGTCCTGCAGGGTTTCTAAGCTCAGTACTTACATCAAACAGAGCCTCAGAAAGTGGTGTGCTGGAGAACGCGAGCCTAGTTCCTTACTGATAAGCTAAATCACTGAATTGTTACATCGTGCTCTTGATTTTTGTGGAAGGCATGTTTGGCAAATGGGCCTAACAACTCCATCTTGCATCTCTGCGTTTTTATCCCCTGTATTAGGGTCCCTGGAGCAAATTCTTAGAATTAGGTGATATTAGAAGTTTGTCTTTCTTTTCCTTTTCCTTTTTATTTATTTAATTTTATTGTGCTTTGGGTGAAAGTTTACAGCTCAAGTTAGTTTCTCATTCAAAAAGTTATACACATATTGTTTTGTGACATTGGTTGCAACCCCCCACAATGTGACAGCATTCTCCCCCTTTCCTCCCCAGGTTTACAATGTCCATTCATCCAATTCCTGTCCCTTCCTGCCTTCGAGCTGCCCATTTGGTCTCATACATATATATAGTGCTTTAAGTGCAAGTTTATAGTTCAAGTCAGTTTCTCACACAGAAATTTATAAACACATTGCTATGTGACCCTAGCTGCTCTCCCTGTAATAGACAGCTCACTCCTCCTTTCCACCCTGGATTTCACGTGTCCATTCAACCAGTCCCTGTCCCTTTTTGCCTTCTCATCTTGTCTCCGAACAGGAGCTGCCCGTTTAGTCTCAGGTATCTACTTGAGCTAAGAAGCACATTCGTCACGAGTATCATTTTTATGTCCCATAGTCCAGTCTAATCTTTTTCTGAAGAGGGCTTCAGGAATGGTTTCAGTTCTGGGCTAACGGAGAGTCTGGGAGCCATGTCTTCCGGGGTACCTCCAGTCTCAGACCATTAAGTCTGATCTTCTTATTAGAATTTGAGTTCCACAGACCACTTTTCTCCTGCCCTGTCAGGGACTGTCTGTTGTGTTCCCTGTCAGGGTGGTCATTGGTGGTAGCCAGGTACCATCTAGTTCTTCTGGTCTCAGGCTGATGGAGTCTCTGGTTTATGTGGCCCTTTCTGTCTCTTGGGCAAATATTTTCCTTGTGTCTGTCATGGTCTTCATTCTCCTTTACTCCAGGTGGGTTGGGACGAATTGATGTATCTTAGATGGCCACTTGATAGCTTTTAAGACCCCAGAAGCCACTCACCAAAGTGGGATTTAGAACATTTTCTTAATAAACTTTGTTATGCCAATTGACCTAGATATCCTCTGAAACTGTGGTCCCAGAACCCTGTCCCTGCTACTCTGTCCCTCGGAGTACTTGGTTGTATTCAGGAAACTTCTTAGCTTTTGGTTTAGTCCAGTTGTGCTGACTTCCCCTGTAGTGTGTGCTGTCCTTTCCTTCACCTAAGATAATTCTTATCTACTATCTAGTTAGTGAATACCCCGGTCTCTCCCTCCCCATCCTCATAACCATCAAGAGTGTTTTCTTCTGTGTTTAAACCATTTGCTGAGTACTTAGAATAGTGGTTTCATACAATATTTGTCCTTTTGTGACTAACTAATTTCACTCAGCATAAAGCCTTCCAGATTCATCCATGTTATGAGATGTTTCACAGATTCATTTCTGTTATCATTGTGTAGTATTCCATTGTGTGAATATACCATAATTTGTTTATCCATTCACCCGTTGATGAGCACCTAGGTTGTTTCCATCTTTTTGCTATTGTGAACAGTGCTGGAATGAACATGGATGTGCATATATCTATTCGTGTGACAACTCTTATATCTCTAGGATATATTCCAAGGAACGGGAATGCAGGATCGTATGGTACTTCTATTTCTAGTTTTTTAAGGAAGCCCCAAATCAGTTTCCAAATTGGTTGTACCATTTTACATTCCCACCAGCAGTGTGTAAGTATTCCAGTCTCTCCACAACCTCTCCAACACTTATTATTTTGTGTTTTTTGGATTAATGCTAGCCTTGTTGGGGTGAGATGATATCTCATTGTAGTTTTGATTTGTATTTCTCTAATGGCTAATGATTGTGAGCATTTCCTCAGGTATCTGTTAGCCACCTGAATGTCGTCTTTGGTGAAGTGCCAGTTCCTATCCTTTGCCCATTTTTTAATTGGGTTATTTGTCTTTTTGTTGTTGAGGTTTTGCAGTACCTCATAGATTTTAGAGATGAGACACTGATTGGATTTGTCATAGTCAAATATTTTTTCCCCGTCTGTAGGTTGTCTTTTTACCCTTTTGGTGAAGTCTTTTGAAGAGTATAAGTGTTTGATTTTTAGGAGCTCCCAGTTATCTAGTTTCTTTTTTGGTGTTTGTGCATTGTTAGTATGTTTTGTATTCTGTTTATGTCATGTATTAGGGCTCCTAGCGTTGTCCCTATTTTTTTCTTCCATGATCTTTATCACATTCGATTTTATATTTAGGTCTTTGATCTATTTTGAGTTAGTTTTTGTACATGGTGGGAGGTATGGGTCTTGTTTCATTTTTTTGCAGATGGATATACAGTTATGCCAGCATAATTTGTTGAAGAGACTGTCTTTTCCCCAATTAATGGAATTTGGACCTTTGTCAGATATCAGCTGCTCACAGGTGGATGAATTTACATCTGGATTTTCATTTCTGTTCCATTGGTCTATGTATCTGTGGCTGTACCAGTACCAGGTTATTTTGACTACCGTGGCAGTAGGTCCTAAAATCTGAGGCCTCCCACTTTGTCCTTCTTTTTCAGTAATGCTTTACTTATCCAGGGCCTCTTCCGTTTCCATATGAAGTTGGTGATTTGTTTCTCCATCTCAGTAAAAAATGCCATTGGAATTTGGATTAGGACTGCATTGTATCTGTAGATCGCTTTAGGTAGAACAGACTTTTTCACAATGTTGAGTCTTACTATCCACGAGCAAGGTATGTTTTTCCATATATGTAATTCTCTTTCGGTTTCTTGCAGTAGTGTCTTGCAGTTTTCTTTGTATAGGTCTTTTACATCTCTTGTTAGATTTATTCCTAAGTATTTTATCTTCTTGGAGGCTATTGTAAATGATATTGACTTAGTGATTTCATCTTCGAAGTTCTCTTTGTTGGTGTAGAGGAATCCAACTGATTTTTGTATGTTTACCTTGTATCCTGATACTTTGCTGAAATCTCCTATTAGTTCCAGTAGTTTTGTTGTGGATTCTTTGGGGGTTTCTATGTATGAGATCATATCCTCTGCAAATAGAGATACTTTTACTTCTTCCTTACCAATTTGGATGCCTTTATTTCTTTTTCTAGCCTAATTGCTCTGTCTAGGCCCTCCAGCACAATGTTGAATAAGAGGGGTGATAAGAGCATCCTTGTCTGGATACCGATCTCAAGGGGAATGCTTTCAGACTCTCTCCATTTAGGATGATACTGGCTATTGGCTTTGTATAAATGCCCTTAATTATACTGAGGAATTTCCCTTCTATTCCTATTTTGCTGAGAGTTTTTATCATGAATGGGTGTTGGACTTTGTCAAATGCCTTTTCTGCATCGATTGATAAGATCATGTGGTTTTTGTCTTTGTTTTATTGATGTGATGGATTACATTGATTGTTTTTCTAATATTGAACTATCCCTGCATACGTGGTATGAATCCTACTTGTTCATGGTGAATTATTTTTTGATATGTTGTTGAATTCTATTGGCTAGAATTTGGTTGAGAATTTTTAAATTTTATTTTATTTTTTTCCCATACAAATATTTATACATACATTGTTATGTGACTCTAATTGCTCTCCTCATACTTTGACAGCACACTCCTCCTTTCCACCCGTGATTCCCCATGTCCATTCAACCAGCTCCTAACCCTCACTGCCTTCCCATCTCATCTCTGAACAGAAGCCACTCATTTAGTCTCTTGTATCAACTTGAGCTAAGAGGCACATTCCTCACCAGTATCACTTTATGTCCCACTGTCCAGTCTAATCCCTGTCTGAAGAGTTAGCCCTGGAAATTGTTTTATTTCTGGGCTGATAGAGAATCCAGGGGCCATGCTTTCCGGGCTTCCTTTAGTCTCAGTCAGACCATTAAGTCTGGTCTTCTTACTAGAATTTGAGTTCTGCACCCTATCTTTCTCCTGCTCCATCCGGGACTCTCTGTTGTGTTTCCTGTCAGGGCGGGCATTGGTGGTAGCCAGGCACCATCTAGTTCTTCTGGTCTTAGGCTGACGAAGTCTCTGGTTTATGTGGCCCTTTGTGTCTCCTGGGCTACTACTTTCCTTGTGTCTTTGGTGTTCTTCATTCTCCTTTACTCCAGGTGGTTGGGACCAATTGATGCATCTTAGATGGCCGCTTGCAAGCTTTTAAGACCCCAGATGCCACTCACCAAAGTAGGATGCACAACATTTTCTTAATAAGATTTGTTATGCCAATTGACCTAGAAGTCCCCTGAAAGCATGGTCCCCAGACCCTCACCCCCGGTACTCTATCCCTCAAAGTGTTTGATTGTATTCAGGAAACTTCTTAGCTCTGGCTTAGTCTAGTTGTGCTGACTTCCCCTGTAGTGAGTGCTGTCCTTCCTTTCACCTAAGATAATTCTTATCTACTATCTAGTCAGTAAATAACCCTCACCATCCCTTCCCACCTTCATAACCATCAAAGAATGTTTTCTTCTGTTTTTAAACCTTTTCTTGAGTTCTTATAAATAGTGGTCTTATACAACATTTGTCCTTCTGTGACTGACTAAATTCACTCAGCATAATGACCTCCAGCTTCCTCCATGTTATGCTTCATGGCTTCATCGTTGTTCTTTATCATTGTATAATATTCCATTGTGTGGATATACCATAATTTGTTTATCCATTCGTCCGTTGATGGGGACCTAGGTTTTTGCTATTGTGAATAGTGTTGCTACGAGCATTGGTGTGCATATATCTATTCTTGTGACGGCTCTTTTTTCTCTAGGATATATTCCAAGGAGTGGGATAGCTGGATCCTATGGTACATCTATTTCTAGCTTTTTAAGGAAGCGACAAATCGATTTCCAAAGTGGTTGCACCATTTTACATTCCCACAACCTCTCCAGCATTTATTATTTTGTGTTTTTTGGATTAATGCTAGCCTTGTTGGAGTGAGATGATATCTCATTGTAGTTTTGATCTACGTTTCTGTAATGGCTAATGACCGTGAGCATTTCTTCATGTGTCTGTTAACCACCTGAATATCTTCTTTGGCGAAGTGCCTGTTCCTATCCTTTGCCCATTTTTTAATTGGGTTATTTGTCTTTTTGTTGTTGAGGTTTTGCAGTATCTTGTAGATTCTGGAGATTAGATGCTGATCGGGTTTGTCATAGCCAAAAATATTTTCCCAGTCTGTAGGTTGTCTCTTTACTTTTTGGGGTGAAGTCTTTTGATGAGTATAAGTGTTTTGATATTTAGTAGCTCCAATTTATCTGGTCTTTCTTCTGGTGCTTGTGCATTGTTACTTATGGTTCCTATTGTGTTTATGCCATGTATTAGGGCTCATAGTGTTGTCCCTATTTTTTCTTTCATGATCTTTATCATTTTTTATTTTATATTTAAGTCTTTGATCCATTTTGAGTTAATTTTTGTGCATAGTGTGAGATATGGGTCTTGTTTTAGTTTTTTGCAGATGGATATCCAGTTATGCCAGCACCATTTGTTAAAGAGACTGTCTTTTCCCCAATTAACAGACTTTGGGCCTTTGTCAAATATCAGCTGCTCATAGATGGATGAATTTATGTCGGGATTCTCAATTCTGTTCCATTGGTCTATGTGTCTGTTGTTGTACCAGTACCAGGCTGTTTTGACTACGGTGGCGGTATAATAGATTCTAAGATCAGGTAATGTGAGGCCTCCCACTTTGTTCTTCTTCTTGAGTAATGCTTTATTTATTCAGGGCCCCTTCCCTTTCCATATGAAGTTGGTGACTTTTTTCTCCAACTCATTAAAAAATGCCAGTGGAATTTGGATTGGGATTGCATTGTATCTGTAGATCACTTTGGGTAGAACTGACATTTTCTCAATGTTGAGTCTACCTATCCATGAGCAAGGTATGTTTTTCTACTTAAGCAGGTCTCTTTTGGTTTCTTGCAGTAGTGTTTTGTAGTTTTCATCGTATAGGTCTTTTACATCTCTGGTTAGATTTATTCCTAAGTATTTTATCTTCCTGGGGGCTATTGTAAATAGTATTGATTTGGTGATTTCCTCTTCGAGGTTCTCTTTGTTGGTGTAAAGGAATCCAACTGATTTTTTTTATGTTTATCTCGTATCCTGAAAATTTGCTGAAATCTTCTGTTAGTTCCAGTAGTTTTGTTGTGGATTCCTTGGGGTTTTCTGTGTATAAGATCATATCATCTGCAAATAGAGACACTTTAACTTCTTTCCTACCAATTTGGATGCCATTTATTTCTTTTCCTAGCCTAATTTCTCTGGCTAGGACCTCCAGCACAATGTTGAATAAGAGTGGTGATAAAGGGCATCCTTGTCTGGTTCCCGTTCTCAAGGGGAATGCTTGCAAAGTCTCTCCATTTAGGATGATGTTGGCTGTTGGCTTTGTATAAATGCCCTTAATTATGTTGAGGAATTTCCCTTCTATTCCTGTTTTGCTGAGAGTTTTTATCATGAATGGTGTTGGACTTTGTCAAATGCCTTTTCTGCATCAATTGATAAGATCCTGTGGTTCTTGTCTTTTGTTTTATTTATGTGATGGATTACATCGATTGTTTTTCTAATGTGGAACCATCTCTGCATACCTGGTATAAATCCCACTTGATCATGGTGAATTATTTCTTTGATATGTTGTTGAATTCTATTGGCTAGAATTTTGTTGAGGATTTTTGTGTCAGTGTTCATGAGGGATATTGGTCTGTAATTTTCTTTTTTTGTGGTGTCTTTGCCTGGTTTTGGTATCAGGGTTATGCTGGCTTCCGAGAATGAGTTTGGGAGTATTCCATCGTTTTTCTATGCTCTGAAATACCTTTAGTAGTAGTGGTGTTAACTCTTTTCAAAACTTCGGTAGAATTCTCCAGTGAAGCCATCCGGGCCAGGGCTTTTTTTTTTGTTGGGAGTTTTTTAAACCACCTTTTCAATCTCTTCTTTTGTTATATGTTTATTTAGTTGTTCTGCCTTGTTTGTGTTAGTTTAGGTAGGTAATGTGTTTCTAGAAATTTGTCCATTTTCTCTAGGTTTTCAAATTTGTTAGACTACAATTTTTCATAGTATTCTGTTATGATTCTTTTCATTTCGGTTGGGTCTGTTGTGATATCAGCCATCTCATTTCTTATTTCCTTCCTCTCCTGTTTTTCTTTTGTCAGTTTGGCCAATGATTTATCAATTTTGCTGATCTTTTCAAAGAACCAGGTTTTGGTCTTTTTAACTCTTTCAATTGTTTTTCTATTCTTTGTTTCATTTAATTCTGCTCTAATTTTTATTATTTGCTTTCTTCTGGTGCCCAAGGACTTCTTTTGCTTTTGGCCCCTTTTTCTTTTTGGATGTGTGCATTTATTGCTATAAATTGACCTCTGAGCACTGCTTTTGCTGTGTCCCAAAGGTTCTGGTAAGATGAGTTTTCATTTTCATTTGATTCTGTGAATGTCTTTATTCCATCTTTAATTTCTTCTATAACCCAGTAGTTTTTGAGCAAGGTGTTGTTCAGTTTCCATGTGTTTGATTTTTTTCCTTGCTTTTTCTGTTATTGATTTCTACTTTTATGGCTTTATGGTCAGAAAAGATGCTTTGTAATATTTTGATGCTTTGGATTCTGTTAAAGCTTGCTTCATGGCCTAATATGTGGTCTTTTCTGGAGAATGTTCCACATGCATTGGAAAAGAAAGTATACTTGGCTGCTGTTGGGTAGCGTGTTCTGTATATGTCTATGAGATCAAGTTGGTTGATTGTAGCATTTAGCTGTTCCGTGTCTTTGTTGAGTTTCTTTCTGGATGTTTTGTCCTTCACCAAAAGTGGGGTGTTGAAGCCTCCTACTATTATTGTGGAGCTGTCTACGTCTCTTTTCAATGCTGTTAGAGTTTGTTTTATGTATTTTGGAGCCCAGTTGTTGGATGCGTAAATATTTATTGTGGTTTTGTCTGCCTGGTGTATTGACCCTTTAATCATTATATGTCCTTCCTTACCCTTTGTGGTGGGTTTTCCTTGAAAGTCTATTTTGTCAGAGATTAATATTGCCACTCCTGATTTTCTTTGGTTGTTGTTTGATATATTTTTTCCATCCTTTGAGTTTTAGTTTGTTTATGTCCTTAGGTCTAAGGCATGTCTCTTGTAGGCAGCATATAGAGAGATCGTGCTTTTCTATCCATTCTGCCACTGTCTGTCTCTTTATTGGAGCATTTAGTCCATTTACATTCAGCATAATTATTGATCGGTACGAGTTTAGTGCCGTTATTTTATGCCTTATTTTGTGTGTTGTTGATAGTTTCTTTGTTCCACTTAATTTTCTATGCTGAGTTGTTTTTCTTTATGTATTTTCTTTTCATCTTTTTCATTGTTGTTGATTTTTTATTTGATGAGTTTTTATGTTTTTCTTGTTTTTTTATTTTGATGTGTATGATTGTTAGTTTCCTTTGTGGTTACCTGAATATTTACCCCTATTTTTCTAAGTTGAAACCAATCTTTTATTTATTTATGTTGCCTTGACTTCCTCTCCATATGAAAAGCATATGACTACATTTTTTAGTCCCTCTTTTTTGTTTTAATGTTGTCATCTTTTACATATTGATGTCTCTGTTTCCTTATTTTCAGCATTTTAGCTTTGATTTATTTTTTTGACTTCCCTATCTGGGTTGATATCTAGTTGCTCTGTGCTGTGCTCTAGTCTTGGGTTGTTAACTGATATTATTGATTTTCTAACCAGAGTACTCCCTTTAGCATTTCTTGTAATTTTGGTTTTGTTTTTACAAATTCCCTAAACATCTGTTTATCTGGAAATGCCCTAATTTTGCCATTTTTTATATTCTTTGCTGGAAATTTTTTTTCTTTCAAGGCTTTATATATGTCATCACATTACCTTCTTGCCTGCATGGTTTCTGCTGAGTAGTCCTAGCTTAGTCTTACTGACTCTCCTTTGTAAACAACTTTTCGTTTATCCCTAGCCACTCTTAAAATTCTCTCTATCTTTGATTTTGGCAAGTTTGATTATAATAAGTCTTGGTGACTTTCTTTTGGGATATAACTTATGTGGGGTTCAGTGAGAATCTTGGATAGATATTTTCTCATCTTTCATGACAGGGAGGTTTTCTGCCAAAAAATTTTCAACAATTCTCTCTATATTTTCTGTTATTCCCCCTGTTCTCATACTCCAATCACTCGCAGGTTATCCCTCTTGATAGAGTCCTACATAATTCTTAGCGTTTCTTCTTTTTTTTAAATTCTTTTATCTGATTTTTCCTCAAATAACTTGGTATCAAGTGCTTTATCTTCAGTCTCCCTAATTCTGACTTCTGTTGCTTCAGTTCTGATCCTATGACTTTCTATTGAGTGGTCTAATTCTGAAATTTTATTGTTAATCTTCTGGATTTCTGATTGCTGTCTCTATATGGATTCTTGCACCCTGTTAAATTCGTCATTGTGCTCTTCTATGATCTTCTTAAGTTACTCTATTGCTTTGTCTGTTTGTGCCTTGGCTTGTTCTGTGTTTTGCCTGATCTTTCTGATATCCTTTTTTTTTTTTTTTCTTTTGGTGTTGTTTATTAACTTTTTTTTCTTTTTTCTTTTTTTATTGTACTTCAGGTGAGGGCTTACAGAACAAATAGTTTCTCATGAAACAGAAGTACGCATGCTGTTTCATGACATTGGTTAACAACCCCACAACATATCAACCCTCTAACTTCTCAACCTTTTTTTTTTTTTTGGAAAATATACATAGCCAAGGATACACCATTTCAAAAATTTCTACATGCATAGTTCAGTGACATTGACTATGCTCTTCGAATTGTGCTGTTATTCTCACTTAAGATGAAGGCTTACAGAACAAAATAGTTTCTCATTTAACAGTTACTACAAATGTTGCCCTGTGACAATGGTTAACAATCTCACAACACATCAACAATATCCTTACTCAACCTTGGGTTCCCTATCACCAGCTTCCTGGTCCCTTCTGCTTTCTGGCCCTTGTCACTGGACTCCTGCACCTCGTTAGTCTCATTTGGTTTTACGGGGCTGGCCACTCCCAGGCTGAACAGTGAATCTCGGAGGTAACTTCACCACTGAGCTAAAAGGGTGTCTGGGGGCCATACTCTCAGGGTTTCTCCAGTCTCCTTTAGGCCAGTAAATCTGGTCTTTTTTTTTTTGTGGGTTAGAATTATGCTCTACATACTTCTCCAGCTCTGTCCAGAACCCTCTGTTGTGATCTTGGTCAGAGCAGTCAGTGGTGGCAGCCGGGCACCATCTAGCTGTACTGGACTCAATCTGGTGGAGGTCTTGGTAGCTATGGACAATTAGTCCTTCAGACTAATCTTTTCCTTGTATCCCGTTCTCTTCATTCTCCCTTGCTCCCGAAGGGATGAGACAAGTGGAGTATCTTAGATGGCCGCTGACAGGCTTTTAAGACCCCAGACACTACTCACCAAGGTAGAATGTAGAGCATGGTCTTTATAAGCTGTGTCATGCCAATTGAGCTAGATGTTCCCCGAGACCATGGTCCCCACAGCCCTCCACCCAGCAATTCAGTGCCTCAGGGAGTTTGGATGTGTCTATGGGGCTTCCATGACCTTTCCTTGTCCAAGTTGTCCTAGTTTCCCCTGTATTGTGTACTGTCTCACCCTTCACCCAAGATACCACTTATCTATTGTCTATTTAGTATTCCCCCCACCCCCACACACACCTCTCCCATCCCTGGTAACCAACAAAGATTGTTACATTTTGTGTGTGAACTTTTTCATGGGTTTTTACAATAGAGGTCTCATACAATATTTGTCCTTTTGTGATTGACTTATTTCACTCAGCATAATGTTCTCCAGTTTCATCCATGTTATGAGATGGTTCACAGATTCATTGTTGTTCTTTCTCGTTGCACAGTACTCCATTGTGTGTATGTACCATAGTTTGTTTATCCATTCATCTGTTGATGGGCATCTAGGTTGTTTCCATCGTTTTGCTATTGTGAACAATGCTGCCATCAACATAGGTGTGCATATGTCTATTCGAGTGACGACTCTTATTTCTCTAGGATATATTCCTAGGAGTGGGATTGCTGGATCGAATGGGATGTCTATTTTCTAGCTTTCTGAGGAAGCGCCATATCATTTTCCAAAATGGTTGTATCATTTTGCATTCCCACCAGCAGTGCATAAGTGTTCCCATCTCCCCGCAGCCCCTCCAGCATTTGTTATTTCCAGTGTTTTTGATTCGTGCCAGTAATGCCAGGGTGAGATGGTATCTCATTGTGGTTTTAATTTGCATTTCTCTAATGGCTAGTGATCACGAGCATTTCCTCATGTGTCTGTTGGCCATTTGAATGTCTTCTTTGGTGAAGTGTCTGTTCATTTCCTTTGCCCATTTTTCAATAGGATTATTTGTCTTTTTGTTGTAGAGGTGTTGGATTTTCTTGTAGATTATGGAGATTAGACCTTTGTCTGACTTGTACTGTCCAAAACTTTTTTCCCAGTCTGTAGGTTCTCTTTTTACTCTTTTGGTGAACTCTTTTGAAGAGCATAGGTGTTTGATTTTTAGAAGATCCCAGTTATCTAGCTTATCTATTGGGGTTTGTGTGTTGATGGTTATGGTTTGTATCCTGTTAATGCCATGTATTAAGGCCTGAAGTGTTGGTCCTATTTTTTTCTTCTATGAACTTTATAGTTTTAGGCTTTATATTCAGGTCTTTGATCCATTTTGAAGTAGTTTTTGTATACGGTGTGAGGTATGGTTCCTGTTTCATTTTTTTGCAGATGGATGTCCAGTTTTGCCAGCACCATTTGTTAAAAAGACCTTCTTTTCCCCATTTGATGGACTTTGGGCCCTTGTCGAAGATCAGGTGACCATAAGTGGATGGATTTACATCTGGGTTCTCAGTTCTGTTCCATTGGTCAGCGTATCTGTCATTGTACCAGTACCAGGCTGTTTTGACTACTGTAGCTGTATAGTAGGTTCTGAAGTCAGGTAGTGTGAGTCCTCCAACTTTATTCTTCTTCTTCAGTAGTGCTTTACTTATTCGGGGCTTCTTCCCTTTCCATATAAAGTTAATGATTAGTTTTTCCATGTCTTTGAAGAATGTTGTTGGTATTTGGATCGGGATTGCATTGTATTTGTAAATTGCTTTGGGTAGAATTGTGATTTTCCCAATGTTGAGTCTGCCTATCCATGAGCATGGTATGTTTTTCCATTTATGTAGATCCCTCTGGGTTTCTTGCAGTAGTGTTTTGTAGTTGTCTTTGTATAGGTCTTTTACATCCCTGGTCAGATTTATTCCTAAGTATTTTATCTTTTTAGGGGCTATTGAAAATGGTATTGTTTTCCTGATTTCCTTTTCACTGTTCTCCTTATTGGTGTATAGGAATCCAACTGATTTTTGAACGTTTATCTTGTATCCTGCTACTCTGCTGAATCTTTCTATTAGTTCCAGTAGATTTCTCATGGAGTCTTTAGGGTTTTCTATGTATAGTATCATATCATCTGCAAACAGGGACAGTTTAACTTCTTCATTACCAATTTGGATGACCTTGATTTCTTTTTCTTGCCTTATTGCTCTGGCTAAAACTTCCAGCACAATGTTAAATAGGAGTGGTAATAAAGGGCATCTTCGTCTTGTTCCTGTTTTCAAGGGGAATGTTTTCAGCCTCTCTCCATTAAGAATGATGTTGGCCATTGGTTTTGCATAGATGCCCTTTATTATGTTGAGAAATTTCCCTTCTATACCTATTTGATTGAGAGTTTTTATCAGGAATGGGTGTTGGACTTTGTCAAATGCCTTTTCTGCGTCAATTGAGATGATCATGTGATTCTTTTCTTTCCTTTTATTTATGTGGTGGATTACGTTGATTGATTTTCTAATGTAGAACCATCCTTGCATACCTAGTATGAATCCTACTTGCTTGTGGTGTATTAAGTTTTTGATATGATGCTGAATTCTATTGGCTAGAATTTTGTTCAGAATTTTTGCATCTATATGCATGAGAGATGTTGGTCTGTAATTTTCTTTTTTTGTGACGCCTTTTCCTGGTTTTGGTATCAGTGTTACGCTGGCTTTATAGAATGAATTTGGAAGCGTTGCTTCTTCTTCTATGCTCTGAAATAGCTTGAGTAGTACTGGTACAAGCTCTTCTGTAAATGTTTTGTAGAATTCTCCAGTGAAGCCATCTGGGCCAGGGTTTTTTTTGGTTGGGCGTTTTTTTTATTACCTTTTCAATCTCTTCTCTTGTTATGGGTCTGTTCAGATTTTCAACATCACTTTGTTGTAGTTTGTGTAGGCCATGTGTTTCTAGAAATTTATACATTTCCTTTAGGTTTTCAAATTTGTTGGAGTATAGTTTTTCATAATTTTCTGTTATAATCCTTTTTATTTCAGTTTGGTCTGTTGTAATGTCCCCCATTTCATTTCTTATTTGGGTTCTTTGTGTCCTCTCCTGTTTTTCTTTTGTCAGCCTGGCCAGTGGTTTGTCGATTTTGTTGATTGTTTCAGAGAACCAACTTTTGGTTTTGTTGATTCTTTTGGTTGTTTTTCTGTTCTCTATTTCATTTATTTCTGCTCTGATCTTTACTATTTCCTTTCTTCCGGTGGTTGTGGGCTTTTTTTGCTGTTGTCTTTCTATTTGTTTGAGTTCTGTAGTTAATGTTTTCATTTTGTCCCTTTCTTCTTTTTTGATATGTGCATCTATTGCTATAAATTGTCCTCTGAGGACTGCCTTTGCTGTGTCCCAAAGGTTTGGGTATGATGTGTTTTCATTCTCATTTGATTCAAGGAATTTTATGATTCCATCTCTGATTTCTTCTATTACCCATTGATGTGTAAGCAGGGTATTATTCAGTTTCCATGTAGCTGATTTTTTTTTCCTTGCTCTTTCTAGTGTTAATTTCTACCTTGATGGCATTGTGGTCAGAGAAGATACTGTGAATTATCTCAACGTTTTGGATCTTGCTGAGGATTGCTCTGTGGCCTAAGATGTGGTCTATTCTGGAGAACGTTCCATGTGCATTGGAAAAGAATGTGTACTTTGCAATGGTTGGATGGAGTGTTTTATATATGTCTATGAGGTCAAGTTGGCTGATTGTGCCTTTTAGGTCTTCTGTATCTTTGCTGAGTTTCTTCTTAGTTGTTGTGTCCTTTACTGAGGGTGGTGTGCTGAAGTCTCCTACTATTATTGTGGAACTGTCAATTTCTCTTTTCAACGTTGTTAGAATTTGTTTTATGTATTTTGGAGCCCTGTCATTGGGTGCATAGATGTTTATTATGGTTATGTCTTCATGATGGATCATCCCCTTAATCATTATATAGTGTCCTTCTTTGTCTTTTATGGTAGATTTTGTTTTAAAGTTTATTTTATCTGAGATTAGAATTGCCACTCCTGCTCTTTTTTGGTAGTTGTTAGAGTGATGTATTTTTTTCCAACCTTTGACTTTTAATAAATTCACATCTTTGTTTCTAAGGTGTGTCTCGTGTAGATAGCATATTGATGGATCCTGTTTTCTTATCCATTCTTTCACTCTCCATCTCTTTATGGGTGCATTGAGTCCATTTACATTCAGTGTAATTATTGATAGATGTGGGTTTGTTGCTGTCATTTTGTTGTGCTTTTTTTTGTGGTGCTGACGTTTTCTTTGTTCTTCTTACTCTCTTGTTCTGAGATACATTTATTTGTGGATTTTTTTTCATTTCTTTTGTTTTTGTAGGTTTTGTTTTTGCTGAGTCTTTATGTTTTCCTCTTTTTTTTAATGAGTATGTTTGTTAACTTTCTTTGTGGTTACCATATATTTTACCCTTATCTTTCTAAGTTTAAAGCAGTCTACCATTATTTGGTATTGCCTTGCCTTCCTCTCCATTAGAAGGTTCTATACCTCTGCTGTTTATTACCTCTTTTATTGTTTTGATATTGTTGTCATTTACTGATTAACTGCTCTGATTCCCTGTGGTATTTCTGTTGGTTTTGGATAGTCCTCGAGAGGTCATTTCCTAGATTGGTATCTGGCTGGTATGATCCTGCGTCCTAGGTGCTGCCTGTGAGCTGAAGCTGTTTATCCTCAGATCGAAGAACTCACTTTAATAATTCTTGTAAGTTTGGTTTGACTTTTACATATTCCCTTAATTTCTGTTTATCTGGAAATGACCTAATTTCACCATCAAATTGAATGAGAGTTTTGAAGGATATATTATTCTTGGCTGGCAATTTTTTTCTTTCAAGATTTTATATATGTCATCCCATTGCCTTCTTGCCTGAATGGTTTCTGCTGAATAATCTGAGCTTAGTCTTATTGTTTCTCCTCTGTGTGTGACTTCTTGTTTTTCATGAGCTGCTCTCAGGATTCTTTGTTTGCCTTTGGTTTTGGCGAATGTGAATATGATATGCCTTGGTGATTTTCTTTTGGGGTCTCTTCTATATGGGGTTCGTTGAGCTTCTTGGATGGCCAGCTTTTCATCTTTCATGATATTGGGGAAGTTTTCTGTCAGCAGTTCCTCAATGATCCTCTCTGTGTTTTCTATTTTCTCCCCCTGTTCTGGAATTCCAATCACTCGCAGATTTTTGCTTTTGATTGTGTCCCACATAACTCTCAGGGTCTCTTCATTTTTCTTTGTTCTTTTTTCTGAGTTTTCCTCAAACAGAATTGTATCCAAGTGTTTGTCTTCACTTCCACTGACCCTGTCTTCCACCATTTGAAATCTGCTTCTCAGCCCTTCTGTGACACCACTCATTTCTGAAATCTTGTTGTTTATCTTTTGGATTTCTAATTGCTGTCTTTGTATAATTTCTAGTTGTGAATTTATTTTGGCATTTTGTTCCTGCATTATTTTCCTGAATTCTTCCAATTTTTTCTCTGTATTTTCCATGAATTTGTCTATTTTTTCCTCATGTTTGTTGGCTTTTTGCCTCAGTTCTTGGAGAATTCTGAGTATTAGAGATTTGAATTCCCTATCAGGTAATTCTAGTGTATTTTCTTCCAGAGGAGAGTCATCTGGTGTTTTATTTTGGATGCCTACTGGAACCATCCTGTCCTGTTTTTGTAAATGTTTTGATATTGTCTGCTGTCTTCATGGCATTCAGTAGTTATTTTTCAAGTGTATTGATTTTTGTTTCGTCTCTTTTTAAAAAAAAAAAAATTGACTGTCTAAGCAGGCAGACTGTGTCTTCTTTGTTGTTTGCTCGTCTGTGGGCACAATACTTTTCACCTCCTTCTCCAACTGGCACGGTCAGTCACTCAGCTATGGTACAGCAGGGTAGGTCTAGCTGAAAAGGAGTTACTGGGACAGGTAGTTTGTGGCACTTACTACAGCCACCAGGGCAGGTCGGTAATCAGTGCAGGGCAGGTTCCAGTGGGCTGTGCCTGTACTGCTTGGTGGTGTGATGTCAAGTGCACGGTGCAGGTAGGCAGGATGCAGCGGGGAGATTGTTATGTGTGGAGCTAAGATGGATATGGGAGAGAGGAGAGAGGAACAGGAGCCAAAAACATACAAACAAACAAAAAAGAATGCTAAGGGAGCTTGCCGTTGGAGTGGAGAAATGAGAGACTATGAAATGGAGAAAAACAGAAAGGGGAGGAGGAAGAAAAGAAAAGAATGAATAAATAAGAATCCAAAAGGTTAAAGAACCGCAAAGTTCCCAGGGATCCCACTGTTCAGCTATGAGGTCTGGGGAAGTCGCTCTCAAGTGTTGCAGTACATCCTGGCTAGAAGGCATAGAGGTATACAACACCAGGTATTCAGGGAACAGAAAGAGATGGAAGATATAGAAAGATGAGAAACTGAGCAATGAAGAAAGACGAAAAGGGAAAAAGAGGAAAAAGAAACAAAACAAATTTTAAAAAAAACAAGAAAGGCCTCCAAAGAAACAGAAAAAAAAAAAAAAAACTCGTAAAAAGAAATGCTCTCAGGGATCCCTCTGCACATCTGTGGAAGCCGAAGGGGAGTCTCCCTGCCACGCAGCTCAGCCTGGCCAGAAGGGGCTCCCAACTCAAGAAAAGGAAAAGAAAACAAACAATTCAAAACAAACAAATGAACAAAAGCCCTGGGATCCCACCAGCATGGCAGCCCAAACTGGGAAGCAGCTCCACACTCGACCGGAGCTCCGCAGCCCCTCAGGAAGAAGCAAAGATGGCGCACAGAGCCAGGTACTTGAGCGAAGGGAGGGGGAGGTGGCGAGAGGCAAGTAAGAAATCAAAAGAAGCAGAGAAAAAAAAAAGCAACACTAGCAGCCAACAAATGGCACTCAGAGAGCCAGCTAGTGCGGGCTTGTGTTTCTGGACAAGAGACTGTGTCCACGGGAAGCAGAGGGGGCCGAGTGTGGGTGAAGAAGGGTAGAGAGTGGGAAAGCGTATATCACAAATTACCGGAGCTCTGTAGCCCCTCAGTAAGAAGCAAAGATGGCGCACGGAGCAAGGTATTTCAGTGAAAGGAGGGGGAGGTGGGCAGAGGCAAGGAAGAAATAAAAGGAAGTGGAAGAGAAGCAACACTAGCAGCCAACAAGTGGCACTCAGAGAGCCACCTGTTTGGGTGTGTGGAATCCAAGCAGCCACTGTTTCCCGGTCAAGAGACTGTGGCCAGGGGAAGCAGAGGAGGCCGAGTAGGGGTGAAGAAGGGTGGGGGGTAGGAAAGTGTGTATCGCAAATTACCGCTTGTTTTGTCTCCCACTGGAAGCTCCGTGAGGCTGCATTCTTGCACCCCCTGTTTGCTGGTCTCTGATAGTAGTCCAAGATGGTGGATCTGTGCTGCGTTAGCTGGTAGGGGACCTCTGCTTGAATCTCTCCTTGCTCGCCGTTCTCTGTCAGTTTTCTCACTCCATTTGGTGCTTGGCTGAGTTCTTTATCTCTTCATTTGATGTTTCAGGGTTTCAGGATTGTTGTATTCTCCGTTTGGCTTAGTTTTTCGGAACTTTGCTGTGGAGGGATGGCATGGTGCTTCTGCCTAGAGTGCCATTTTGCCGGAACTCTCTTCCTGATATCTTGAAGAGGTCTGTATATTAATCTTTTGTATTCTACATCCAGTAATTCCAAGAAGTTCTCTTCCTCCAGAAAATTTCTTGATTCTTTGTTTTGGGAGCTTGCTGAAACCATCATGGTCTGCCTCTTTAGGTGATTTGTTATTGACTGTTGTCTCTGAGTCATCAATAAGTTATTATATTTATTTATTTTACATCTGCTTACTGTGTCCTAGCTTCTTGTTTTGTTTTGTTTTGATATGCCCAAATAGGCTGCTCACGAGCTAGTTTGGTTATTGGAGCCTTTGAAGTTCTAACTTCCTGACACCAGGTGGTTAGAGCTGTAACTAGATATGTGAGTCCAGGAGTCCATTTACTTTTCTTGTATGGATTCAGTGCAGGTGTCCAGATAGTTGGTCACAAAATGTGTGGTGCAGGCTCTCACCTACAGTTCTAGATGGGCAGGGGTGATTGGAGTAGGCAGAGGTATCTGGCTGCAGTAGGGGGTCAAGCGCTGAGAAAGGCATGGGGCTGATGGCTACTCCTGAGTGTCTGGGAGAAAAGTGTGTCCCTGTTCCCTAGAGTGTGTAGGTGGGTGGGTTTTGCAGCTGAGATATGGGCACCCAATGCTGTTGGCTGTAAGACTGGGAGGCACCACTTATTCTTGGACCCTTGTCCCAGGTAGCTAGGTGGTGTGGGTGGAGCCACCAGTCCTCAGGCCCCTGATGTAGGTAGGTGAGGGCACTGCTTAATGGGCAGAGTGGTATCAAATGTCATGAACATACCACTCCACCATATAGCTGATATAGTGAAGTTAGGCTTCAGGTATACACACTGTTGTACTGTGCTATTGAGGGCCTACGCTACTGAAATGGGTCCACAGAGGTTTATGTCGGGGTGAAAGGCATTCAAAGTCCGCAGACCCCTTATGCCTGTGCCTAGGCAAAGGAGCTGTGTCTGCCCTGAATTCCTGGCTTAGGGCAGCTGGCAGATTATTTTCTCCCCTGTTTGTTAATTTGTTCCCCTTCCAAGGCTGGGAGAATGGCTCAGAGTGTGTGATGGGTCCTACTTCCGTCCCAGAGGACTTGGCAGTTGTTGAAACTGGCCTAGGACCTGATGCAGAGTGGGGAGGGAGCAGGTAAATGGGAGAGAGGTTCTTCCCAAATGGGGTGTTTTTTGATCTGCGCAGTAGGTTAAATGTGTGTACTTATCTTTTTCTGATTGAGTGCCACTTTTCACTGGCTCTGGAAGTCGGAGCAGACTCTCCACCGCTGGGTCTCTCCTGGCATGGAAAATGTGTCCCAAACATCACTGCCTGCCTCACCGCGTACACCAGAAGATCCGGCCTGCAGCGTGCTGGCTCCTGCCGGGTCAGATCTGGCAACTCCTTGCTGCTTCTGAACCGTCTCTCCCTCCCCCTGCTACTTAGTCCAATTCCTCAACTTTCTCTTTGATTTTCAGGGGTCCTAGATTGCCATATATAATCGATTCGCTTGGGTTTTTTTGGTCTTTGTTATGAGAGGGACCACTGGAAGCATCTGACTACTCCGTCATCTTGGCCCTGGCTCTCTGTTCTTTTTTTTTAAGAATTGATTGCTCACTTTATTTTGACACTATTTGCACAAATTATTCATTAGATTATTTTTCTGATAAAAATGAATGTATATTCATTATAAAAATTGGTATAGTGTCACCTATAGTCACACTATTCAGAGATAACCAAGCTTAACAAGCTGGTATTTATCTTCACTTTTCTAGATGATAGGTGTAGGAAAGAGGAGGAAGCTACACATTTTAAAAGAAAACATGTTTCCACTCGAAACTGTTTTCCCATTTTTCCCTGTCACATCAAATGTGTCTTGAGCATTTCCCCCGTATCCCTAGATGTTCTTTGATATTATGAATTTTAAAGGATGCATGGTGTTCCATCCTGTGGGTACATTATAACTTTTTTAACAGCTATAAATTGGACTTTTAAGCTGTTTTACCTGTCTTTAAATTATAAAAGACTTCACATATAGAAACTCTGTAGACAAAAATAAATCAGACATCCGATTAATTACTACCAAATTTTGATACATGTTAATTTTTTGCCACCTTTGCTTTAGTTTTATTTGTGAAATAAATGTTTACAGGGAAAGTTGAAGTACCCTCTCTACAATTAATTGCTGTCCTTCTATCTAAAATGTAACCTTAAATCTGAAGTTGGTATAATTCTTCCTATCCTTGATCTCATACTTTAACTATAAAAGGATGTATTCATAAACCACCTAATATTGTTTTGTGTTTTTAAATTCTAGACATAAGTGTTATCACAAGTGCATATCCTTTATTCACTTAATATTATAATTTTGAGATTTACCCATGTTGCTATAGACATAGTTCATGTTAACAGTTCTAAAATATCATAATTTATCATTATACTCTACTGGATAAATATAATTTCTTAACACATCACCCTCTGGAAGCATTTAGATTGTTTCCAATCCTTTAGAATCAAAGCTCTTGGGATCATACAGGTGTGCTTGAGTTCTCTAGGGAATGTGTGTAGAGAAGAATTGAATGCAAGGAACAAAGGCATTTGGGATACCCAGAAGAAGAATGTTGTTTTAGATGTTGTTAGGTGCCACTGAGTTGGTTCTGAATCCTAGCGACCCTATGTGCAACAGAACGAAACACTACCTGGTCCTATATCCTCACAATCGTTGTTATGCTTTAGCCCATTGCTGTAGCCACTGTGTCAATCCATCTCATTGAAGGTCTTCCTCTTTTTTGCTGGCCTTCTACTTCACCAAGCATGATGTCCTTCTCCAGGGACTGATCTCTCCTGACAGCATGTTCAAAGTATGTGAGACATAGTCTCGCCATACTTGCTTCTAGGGAGCATTCTGGTTGTACTTCTCCCAAGACAGATTTGTTCGTTCTTTTGGCAGTCCATAGTATATTCAGTAGTCTTCACCAACACCACAATTCAATGGTGTCAATTCTTCTCAGGTCTTCCTTATTCATTGTCCGACTTTTGCAAGCATATGAGGTGATTATAAACACCATGGGTCAGGTACATCTTAGTCTTCAAGGTGACATCTTTGCTTTTCAACACTTTAAAGAGGTCTTTCGCAGCAGATTTGCCCAGTGCAATGCCATCTTTTGATTTCTTGAGTGCTGCTTCCATGGGTACTGATTGTGGATCCAAGTAAAATGAAATCCTTGACAACTTCAATCTTTTCTCAGTTTATCATGCCGTTATTTATCGGTCCAGTTGTGATGATTTTTGTTTTCTTTATGTTGAGGTGTAATCCCTACTGAAGGCTGTGATCTTTGATCTTCATCGGTAAGTGCTTCAAGTCCTCTTCACTTTCAGCAAGGAAGCTTGTGTCATCTGCATAATGCAGGTTGTTAATGCATCTTCCTCCAGTCTTGATGTCCTGTTCTTCATAGAGTCCAGCTTCTCAGATTATTTGCTCAGCATATAAATTAAATAGGATTTGCATTTCTTTAATTGCTAATGATCGTGAGCATTTCTTCTAATGTTTGTTAGCAGCCTGAATGTCTTCTTTGGTGAAGTGCATGTTCATATCCTTTGCCCATTTTTTAATTGGATGGTTTGTCTTTTTTGTTGTTGAGGTATTGGAGTTTTCTATAAATCTTAGAGTTTAGATCCTTGTTATATATGTTGTAGCCAAAAGGTTTTTCCAAATCTGAAGGTTTTCTTTTTACTCTTGGAGAAGTCTTTTGTTGAGCATAAGTGTTTAATTTTAAGGAGGTCCCATTTATCTAGTTCATCTTCTGCTGTGTGTGCATTCTTAGTTATGTTTGGTATTCTATTTATGCCATATATTAAGGGCCCTAACATCGTCCCTATTTTTTCCTCCATGATCTTTATAGTTTTAGGTTTTATATTTGGGTCTTTGATCCATTTTGAGTTAGTTTTTGTGTATGGTGTGGGGTATGGGTCTTGTTTATTTTTTCTGCAGATACATATCCAGTTATATCAACACCATTTGTAGAACAGGCTGTCTCTTCTCCATTTAATGGAATTTTGATCCTTTGTCAAAGATCAGCTGTCCATAGGTGGATGAATTTACATCTGGGTTCAATTCTGTTCCATTGGTCTACGTGACTGTCATTGTATTAGTACCAGGCTGTATAGTAGGTTCTGGGATAAGGTAGTGTGAGGCCTCCAACTTTATTCTTCTTCTTTAATAAAGCTTTACTTATTCAGGGCCTCTTTCCTTTCTGTAAAGCTAGTGATTAGTTTTTCCATCTTGTTGAAGAATGCTGTTGGGATTTTAAATGAATAATGTCTTTCATAAGGATCAGCACAAAGCTGATTCCTATGAGGCGCGATTAAAGATGTCCCAAATGTCCAACTTTTCCAACTGCTGTACCACTCCATCATCTCTAACATGAACTAATCCCTCTCCCCTCAGCACTCTCCCTCCTGTCTTTGGGTTCCCTAATTCACTGCAATGTCTCACAGAACTCAAGAACCAGAAATGGTTTACATGGTTGTGGAGGCTGGCAAGTCCCAAACTCATGCGTCAGGCATAGGCTTCTCCCGACATCAGCTGCAGGAACTGACACACTCAAACCAGCAGTTCGGACCACAGGCTGCTCCCTCACAAGTCTGCGGAAGCTTGCGAATCAGGTTACACATAGGTCATTGGCCCAAGGGGCTGTGGAGGCCAGCTAACCCCAGAATTGGCAGGTCAGACAGCAGGCCTCTGGGGAGGTCAAATAATCACAAAACAGAGGCAGGATCTAGATGCAGAGAGAGAGAGAGAGAGCCTCACCAGGACATATATCCTAGATGCGGGCTGCACCTCGGGGAAGGGCATAACTTTAGTAAGGGTGGGGCTGGTGTCATGGACTCCTGCAAGGCTGCAACCCAAGACACAGATTATACCAATCCTGCCTCATCAATATGCAGAGGTCGGATCCGCAACACATAAAATGGAGGACAACCACACAATACTGGGAATCATGGCCTAGCCAAGTTGACACATAATACTATCACAGGTTCCATATACCTTATATGCATAGTCCTACTCAGTCTTTGTGTGTGAGACACAAAGATCAAGGCTTGAAGGGCCATATTAAGTAATTCACTGCACAGCAGATTTGGATTGGGATTGCATTATATCTGTAGATCACTTTAGGTAGTGTCATGGATTGAATTGTGTCCCCCAAAAATATGTGTATCAATCTGTCTAGGCCACGATTCCCAGTATTGTGTGGTTGTTCATCATATTGTCATCTGACTTGATTTTTGTGTGTGTTTTAAATACTAGTCTCTGCCTGTGGTTAATGAGGCAAGATTAAATTATGTTAAGGAAGATTAGGGTGGGATGTAACACCTTTGCTCAGGTCGCATATCTGATCCAATCAGTGTAAGGGAAGTTTCCCTGGGGTATGGCCTGCGCCACCTTTTATCTTACAAAAGATAAAAGGAGAGGGGAGTAAGCAGAGTGGGGACTTCATACCACTAAGAAAGCAGCCCTGGGAGTGGAGTGCATCCTTTGGATCTGGGGTTCCTGCACAGAGAAGCTCCTAGTCCAGGGGAAGATTGAAGAAAAGGACCTTCCTCCACAGCCAACAGAGAAAACATTCCCCTGGAGCTAATGCCTTGGATTTGGATTTATAGCATACTAGCCTGTGAGAGGATAAACTTCTGTTTGTTAAAGTCATCCACTTGTAGTATTTCTGTTATAGCAGCACTAGATGACTAAGACAGATAGTACCGACATTTTCACAATGTTGAGTCTTCCTATCCAAGACATGGTATGTTTTTCCACTTACGTAGGTTTCTTTTGGTTTCTTGCGGTAGTGTTTTGTAGTTTTCTTAGAATAAGCCTTTTATGTCTCTGATTAGATTTATTTCTAAGTATTTTATCTTTTGGGGGGTTATTGTAAATGGTATTGTTTTTCTGATTTCCTTTTCAAAGTTCTCTTTGTTGATGTAGAGGAACTCAACTGATTTTTGTATAGTAATCTTGTATCCTGCCACTTTACTGTATCTTTCTATTAGTTCCAGAATCTTTCTTGTGGAATCTTTAGGATTTTCTATGTATAGGATCATATCATCTGCAAATAGGGGTAGTTTTATTTCTCCCTTACCAATCTGGATGCCTTTTATTTCCTTTCCTTGCCTTATTGCTTTCGCTAGGACTTCCAATACAATGCTGAATAAGGGTGGTAATAAAGGGCATCTTTGTCTGGTTCCTGTTCTCAAGGGGAATGTTTCCAGATGCTCTCTGTTGAGGATAATGTTGGCTGTTGGTTTTGTATAAATTCCCTTTATTATGTTGATCAATTTCCCTTCTATTCCTATTTTACTGAGAGTTTTTATCAGGAATGGGTGTTGGACTTCATCAAATGTCTTTTCTGCATTGATTGAGATGATCGTGTGATTCTTTTCCTTTGTTTTATTTATGTGGTGGAATACATTGATTGATTTTCTAATGTTGAACCATCCTTGCATGCCTGGTATGAACCCCACTTGGTCATGATGTATTATTTTTTTTGATATGCTGTTGAATTCTATTGGCTAGGATTTTGTTGAGAATTTTTGCGTCTATATTCATGAGGGATATTCGTCTCTAGCTTTCTTTTTTACCGATGTGTTTGCCTCGCTTTGGTATCGTTATGCTGGCTTTATAGAATGAATTTGGGAGTAGGCCTTACTTTTCTATGTTTTGGAATAGTTCGAGTAGAATTATGGCAATTCTTCTCTGAATGTTTGGTAGAATTCTCCATGAACCTGTCTGGGCTGGGGGTTTTGTTGTTGTTGTTGGGAAGCTTTTTTTTTTTTTTTTTTTTTAATGACCCCTTCAATTTCTTATTTTTTTATAGGTCTATTCAAATTTTCTACCTCAGTTTGTGTTAGTTTAGGTAGGCAGTGTGTTTCTAGAACTTTCTTTATTTCCTCCAGGTTTTCAAATTTGTTGGAGTATAATTTCTCATAGTATTCTTTTATGATCTTTTTTATTTCAGTTGGTTCTGTCATAATGTCACCCATCTCATTTCTTATTTGCAGTATTTGCATCTTCTCCAGTTTTCTTTTGTCCGTTTGGCCAGTGATTTGTCAGTTTTATTGATCCTTTCAAGAAACCAGCTTTTAGTCTTGTTGATTCTCTCCATTGTTTTTCTGTTCTCTGTTTCATTTCTCTCTGCTCTAATTTTTATTATTCCCTTTCTTCTGGTGACTGTGGGCTTCTTTTGCTGCTCTAATTGTTCAAGTTGTGGGGTTAATATTTTGATTTTTGCCCTTTCTTCTTTTTTGATGTGTGCATTTATTGTTATAAATTGATCTCTGAGCACTGCTTTTTCTGTGTCCCAAAGGTTTTGGTATGTTGCGTTTTCATTCTTGTTTGATTCTAGGAATTTTTAAATTCCATCTTTGATTTCTTCTATTAGCAAGTGGTTTTAAGCATTGTATTATTTAGTTTCCATGTAATAGTTTTTTTTTTTCCTTTGCTCTTCCTGTTATTGATATCTATTTTTATAGCATTGTGGTCAGAGAAGATGCTTATTTTTGATGTTCTTTTTTTTAAGTTTGTTGAGGTTTGCTTTGTGGCCTAGAATGTGGTCTAATCTGGAGAATGATCCATAAGCATTGGAGAAGAATGTGTACTTTGCCACCGCTGGGTGAAGTGTTCTGGTCTGTCTATGAGGTCAAGTTCGTTGATTGTGGTATTTAGATCTTCTGTGTCTTTGCTGAGTTTCTTTCTAGTTGTTCTGTCCTTCCTTGAGAGTAGTGTGTTAAAGTCTCCTAGTATTATTGTAGAAGTATTTCTCTTTTCAGTGCTGTTAAAATTTGTTTTATGTATTTTGGAGTTCTGTCATTGGATGCATATATATTTATTTTTACAGTTACATCCTCTTGGTGGATTGACCCTTTAATCATTATACAATGTCCTTCCTTGTCTTTTATGATAGATTTTGCTTTAAAGCCTATTTTATCAGAGATTGAAATTGCCACTCCTGCTCTTTTTTGGTTATTGTTTGCTTGATGTATCTTTTTCCATCCTTTAAGGTTTAGTTTATTTATATCTTTGTGTCTAAGACATGTGTGTTAGTTATCTAGTGCTGCTATAACAGAAATACCACAAGTGGATGGCTTTAACAAAGAGAAATTTATTATCTCACAGTCTAGTAGGCTAGAAGTCTGAATTCAGGGTGCAAGCTTCAGGGGAAGGCTTTCTTTCTCCATTGGTTCTGGAGGAAGGTCCTTATCATCAATCTTCCCCTGGTCTAGGAGATTCTCAGTGCAGGGAACCCAGGTCCAAAGGACACATTCTGCTCCTGGCACTACTTTCTTGGTGGCATGAGGTCCTTCTATCTCTCTGTTCACTTCTCTCTTTCATATCTCAAAAGAGATTGACTCAAGATACAACCTAATCTTATAGATTGAGCCCTGCTTCATTAATATCATAGAGGCAGGATTTACAACACATAAGAAAATCATATCAGATGACAAAATGGTGGACAATCACACAATACTAGGAAGCATGGCTTAGCCAATTTGACACACATTTTTGGGGACACAATCCGATCCATAACAGTTGTCTATGGGAGACAGCATATCAATGAGTCTTTTTTTTTTTTTTTTTTTTTATCCATTTTTCCACTCTCCTTCTCTTTACTGGTGCATTTAGGCTACTTACATTTAGTGTGATTATCAATAGGCATGAGTTTATCAATGTTGTTTTGTTATGCTTTTTTTGTGGTATTGAGAGTTTCTTTGTTCCACTTAATTTTCTGTGCTAAGGTTTTTTTTTTTTTTTTGGTGGCCTGTCTTTTCATTTCCTTTGTTGTTGTTGGTTTTGTGTTTACTGAGTCTTTATGATTTTCTTGTATTACATTTTGCTAAGTAGGTTTGTTAACTTTGTGGTTATCCTGAAATTTACCTTTATCTTCCTAAGTTTAAAGCAGTAATTTATTTATTGATATTGCCCTGACTTCTTCTCCACGTGGAAGATCTAAACCTATACGCTTTATTCCCCCTTGCTATTTTGAAGTGCTTGTGAATTACAGATTGACGTCTCTGGTTCCCAGTTTTCTTTTAGCTTTATTTTATTTTTGAGAGTTCTTTATCTGGGTTGATATCTGGCTGATGTTATTATGTGTTTTAATCTCAGATTGTAGTCTAGAGTTGTTCGTTTTCTGTCTGAAGGACTCCCTGTAACATTTCTTGTAAAGTTGGTCTAGTTTTTACAAATTCCCTTAATTTCTGTTTATCTGGAATCGTCTTAATTTCATCATTGTATTTGAGGGATAATTTTGTTTGATATATAATTCTTGGCAGTTTTTTTCTTTCAAGGTTTTATATATGTCATCTCATTACCTTCTTGCCTGCGTGGTTTCTGCTGAGTAATCGGAGATTAGTCTTATCAATGCCCCTTTGTAGGTGATTTCTCGTTTTTCCCAAGTTGCTTTCAGGATTCTTTCTTTGTCTTTGGTCTTGGACAGTTTGATTATGATATGTTTTGGTGTTCTTCTTTTGGGATCGATCCTGTAGGGGGTTTGTTGTGCTTTGTGGATGATTATCTTCTCCTGTTTCATGATATTAGGAAAGTTTTCTGTTAGCAAGTCTTCAACAATTCTCTCTGTGCTTTTAGTTGACTCCTTGCCTTCGGTATTCCTATCACACTTACTACTCTTGATAGTGTCCCAAATAACTCTTAGGCTTTCTTCATTGTTTTTTTTTTTTGATTGTTCCTTGAACAGCATAATGTCAAGGAATTGGACTTCTATTCCACTGAGCCTTCTATTGTTTCAGTTCTACTCCTATGAATTTCCATTGAGTTGTCTATTTCTGAAACTTTATTGTTAATCTTCTGGATTTCTAGTTGCTGTTTTTGTATGGTTTCCTATTGTCTATTTATTTTGTTATTTTGTTCTTGTTTTCTGGATTCTTCTAATGTTTTGTCTGTGCTTTCCTTTGTTTTGTCTGTGTTTTCCATAGTTTTGCTGTGTTTTCCTTGATTCCTTTGAGGACCTTATACATAAGCCTTTTGAATTCCTTTTCAGGAAGCTCCATTACCTGTTCTTCCTCAGGGAGGCTTTCTAGTTCTTTATTTTGCTCACTTGCTGGGGCCATCTTGCCCTGCTTCTTTAGGTGGTTTGCTATTGCCTGTTGTCTCCAGGACATAAAAGGGTTATTGTATTTATTTTTAATTGTATAATTGTTTGCTGGGTCCTGTTTTTTGTTTTGTTTTGATGAGGGAGGCAGGAAAGAATAGCAGGCAGATGCTCACTCAGTTGCACCACATCTGTCTGTTGGTGGGCATGGAGAGGAGGAAGGTGCAGCAGGAGAATGCACGTGCACTCACTCTGCTTCTATCTTGTGCTGGACAAGGGGAGGGAGGAAAGGGTCTCAGGGTGGATATGTGCATAGTCATGACTCCTTTGCCCCTCCCTGGGCAGGTTAAGGGAAGGAGTCACGCCTGGTGGGTGCAGACAATGTGGCACTGCCTCCTCTTTGCACCGGGTGGGGGAAGGCAGGAGGGGGTTGCTGGGGTATGCACATGCAGTTTCATCTACTCCACACCTCCCTGGGCAGGTTAAAGGCTGTGGGTGTGCACACAGTGGCACCACCTCCACCTCACACTGGTGGCGGGTGGGAGGATGGGATGGCAGAGGTGTGTGCCCGCAGTCATGTCTCCACCCCTCGCTGGGTGGGGGGAAGGAAGAGGGAGAGGCGAGCTGTCTCTCTTGCTGTCTCACAGCCTCTGCCCCTCTGGGCCTTTAGGGGGGTGTAGTTAGTAGGCAGGCGTGCACACAGGGGTGTGCCTAGTCTCACTCATTGGGTGGGCAAGGGGGCACAGTGGAAGGGGTTGGGTGGGGTGGGGGGAAGAGGAGGCTCCTGTTGTGGTCCTCCAGTCAGGCAAAGTAGGTGGGGGATGGAACCTTCTGCCACCTCCAATCAGGAGGATGGGATGAGGGAGAGTACATCCCTCTGGCTAGGATATGTGGGTTTCAGGGCACCTCACACCCACTGCAGCCAGCTAGTGGGATCTATCCCCTCTCGAGTGTGAGAAGGGGTGCTGCCCAGGGCCTGGTTGGGTGGGAGACTTCCCACTGACACTCCATGGTCCACTGCTTCTTTCATGTGTGGCATTCACCTGAGATCAGGAGCCACCACTCCTGAGTATATCTGGTTCTGGATCCTGGCTCCCTCTCTGACTCTGCTTCTTTCTGTGTGTTTCTGTAGAGTTTCTCTGTCCCTTTTGGGAAAGTTGTGAAATGGCCTGGCTGTTTTCTTCACCTGGGGTTGCTGCTAGCTTTGTCCTAAGATGGCTGTGTTGGGCTGGGATTGCTGGATAATGTCTCTGTTCCATGTTACTCCTCTTTCAATGCGTTCACTCACGTTTTCCTTCCAGTTGGTGTTTGGTTCAGTTCTTATACCTTCTTTTTTGATGTTCAGGGTTCCTGGATTGTTATTTGTTTCTGTTTCACTTTGTTTTTAGGGTCTTTTGTGCAGGGGACGTTATGGTGCTTGTGACTAAGCCAACATATTGACTCTGCGTCCAGTGTTCTGCTTCTTAAGGAAAAATTTAAAGAGCAATTAACTTCTTATTTCAGGTTACTTTCTGTTTACATCTTTCTTCCTTCTGTTTAACTGTCTTGCTAATAACAATGATGCTATCCTGGGCATCCGTGAGTTTTGCCTACTCAGCCTCCATTCCACCTTCTGGTAACATTTTCCTCTGGGAATCACCCCACCCTCAGTTCATGTGATTGGATAGGGGTGGCTACACCTCCTAGCTCTAGTGGGGGGAAGAGGGCTGGCAGTGCTCATTTTGGGAATGGGCATCAGATGCAATTAAGTCCCATGAGTTTCTACCAGGACTTTTGCTGAGGATTTTGGGACAGATGAGTGTTCTGTCAGCTGGGTATGCCTTGTACGGCTACCGGTCATGTTTGCCACCTCCTCTTAGGAAGATACTGCTTGAGAATGAAGCCAACTCAATGACTTTCCTAGGGCTGCTGCAACAAATTACCATACGCTAAGTGGCTTGAAACAACAGAAATTTATTCTCTCACAGTTCTGGAGGCCAGAAGTCCAAAATCAGGGTGTCAGCAGGGCCACACTGCTCCAAAGGCTTTAGGGGAAGATCTTTTCTTGTTTCTCCTAGCTTCTGGTAGCTCCAGGCATTCCTTGGTTTGTGGCAGTGTAACTTCAGTCCCTGCATCTGTCTACACATGGCTGTCCTCCCTGTGTGTCTGTCCATCTCTCTGTCTCTTCTCTTTTTAAAAGGACACCGGTCATATTGGACTAGAACCCACCATACTCCAGAGTGACTTCATGTTAACTAGTTACATCTGCAAGGACCCTATTTCTAAATAAGGTCAGAGTCATAAGTTCTAGGGGTGAAGGCTTCAACATATGATTTTGGAGGACACACTCAACTCACAACACCGATTCATGGTAAAGCAGAGCCAAGAGAATAAAGAGATTCCTGATGATATTGAGGGTCTGGGATCAGCTGTGATTGGAACTCAACCACTGAACTCTTCAGTTATATGACACAATACATTCTTTTTTCTTGCTTAAGCCAGTTTGAGTTTCTGTCACTGCAACCAAAGGCGTCCACACTAGTAAAAATAGATAGTAATTAACATTTGCACATTACTTTACAGATTATAAAGGAGCATTTTATCCTTGCAATAACAACAAAAGGTAGGCATTTTTGGTTAAACCATTTTTAATAAAGAAGAAATGAAAACTCAGAGTGATAGAGGCTGTCCCAAGATAGCTGACATTTGAGCCAGGTGTTCCTGCCCCAGAGCCTATGCTCTTTCCACTGTAAGTCTCCTTCATCTGTACAGGAAGTTTTATTCTAAGTGATCTCAAATCTTTTCTGAGAATAGGTGTGGTTCACGTTATGCATGATAAACTGAAGCAATGTGATTAGGAGTTATGTTTTCAAAAACAATTAAAGAGCAGATTTTCACAAAGTCTGATTTATTTAACCATTTGCCATCGAGTCTATTCTGAGTAGTTCCTTCTTTATTAAAAATGGTATAACCAAAATGCCTACCTTTTGTTGTTATTGCAAGGATAAAATACTCCTTTATAATCTGTAAAGTAATATGCAAATGTTAATTATTATCTATTTTTACTAGTGTGGACCCTTTCAGTTACAATGACAGAAACTCAAACTGGCTTAAGCAAGGAAAAGGACTCATGGTGACCACGTGTGTGTCAGAGTTGAACTGTACTCCATAGGGTTTTGAATGATTTTAACTCATAGAGACCCTATAGGACAGAGTAGAAATGCTCCATAGGGTTTCCAAAGAGTAGCTGGTGGATTTGAACTGCTGACCTTTTGGTTAGCAGCTGAGTTCTTAACCACAGCGTCACCAAGTCTCCTTCTGATTTCTTTAGGCCCTTCTAATTCCTTTCAAACTCTGGACAATGAAGCCTGAATGAAATAGTAATTTTGTGAGACTGCAGACTTCTCTTTACACAAGTAGTCAAAAGCCTTACAATAATCACTAACTTCTCAGCCCAGTACATACATTCTTTCCTTCTCTTCCTCCTGTTCTTTTTTTCTCAACCCTAGAGTAAGGAGCTGTTTCTTCATCCATTATTGAGTCTCCTGCAGCCAAGTGAGGCGGCAGTGTCAGGTGCAAGGAAAACAAGACGAAGCTCTTGCAGGTCTGACTGAGACACCTTCCAAACTTCCTTTTTCAGATCACTGACTAGTTGCTCAGAAAGACAGTCCCGCGCTGTCCTCACCACTTGCTTCCAACTGCATAATGCTATTTTTCACCATGCCAAGCTTGAGGTCACTCAGAGCATTTTCAGCCTGCATGCTAGAATTGCTAGTCAACCCAATTTAAATGAATTTGGCAAGTCAGTCTTCATGAGCTGTAGCATTAACCACCCTCTCCAAGCCCAAAAGTAGATCCTGTGTAGGTGTAGCCTCTACTTTGATAAATAACAGAGTTGTGCACTTGTTTCAGCTAAGGATGGAAGGCAGCAAATAGCTATTTTCAAAATAAAGTTTATTCATCGCTAAAAAAAAAAAAAAATCTGGAGCAAGTTTTCACATCTAGCTGGTTCAAGGTATGAGAAGCCAACTGTTGCTCATCAAAACAACAATGTGCCCAGACTCCCTGTTATCCAATGAGGCAAAGGTCTCACCCAGTGTTAAGGATTGCATTGTGTCCCCCCAAAATGTGTGCCAACTTGGCTAGGTCATGATTCCCAATATTGTGTGATTATCCATTTTGTAATCTCATGTGGTTATCCTATGTGTTGTGAATCCTAACCTCTATCATGTTAAAGAGGCAGAATTAGAGGCAGTTATGTTAATAAGACAGGACTCAATCTACAAGATTAGGTTGTATCTTGAGTTGATCTCTTTTGAGATCTAAAGAATAGAATCGATCATAGAGGAGGGAGACCTCATACCACCAAGAACGAAGTGCCGGGAGCAGAATGTATCCTTTGGACCCAGGTTCCTTGCACTGAAAAGCTCCTAGACCCAGAGAAGATTGATGACAAGGACCTTCCCCCTGAGCCATCAAAGAAAGAAAGCCTTCCCCGGGAACTGGCACCCTCAATTCGGACTTCTAGCCTACTAGATTATGAGAGAATAAATTTCTCTTTGTTAAATCCATCCACTTGTGGTATTTCTGTTATAGCAGCACTAGATAACTAAGACACCAGGTTAGAGGTATCTATGTCTCCTTGTATGTCATGGATGCCAAGTAAGGTACAAACCCAGCAAAGAGAACTCTGAGCATCATATGCCCTGATATTTTTCACTAATATGCACCCTAAAGCTTACAGGACCTGAAGTGGTGACTAAGTGCTGCCTTCTGAAGAGTGACCATGAAGAGGTATTTCCTCTATTCCCAGTGCTCTTAGGAGCTCCTTAGATGTGGAATTCAGACCTTGAAGAGCAAGGAAATCAGAGTGGACACTGTAAGAGAAGGAACCAGACGATCTAAAATCCCAACTGACTCGACTGCTTTGAAGGGTAAGTGTATGCACTCTGGGGTGACAAGTATCTCCTCTTCATTTTTTGTTTTGGAATATTCACCCCAAGGAAGGACCTAATCAGGAACACTTACAGTCCAGAGGTGGGGTACCCAGGGCTGGCCTGCCTTTCCTGGTGGCCCTGGGTAGGGAGGGGCCATAGGAGACCTGGCTTGGGGGCATCTGAACCCACAGGAGTCTAGTTAGTTAGAAAAAGCTCCAGGGCCTTTCAATATTTACCTTTGTTTTTATCCCAAACTGGAGTTGTTTACTCTGTATTGGTAAAGACAATTGCCATTACTCACTATGTGATTTCCAAGGTCCTCAGCTCTTCACCCGTTAATAGCTTTTTCCACCATCCAGCAATGAACGTCGATTTATGGACAACTCGTACTTGCTCTTTAATGTTAGGTAAATTTGCCCTCACTTTGAAACAACTGAACCAAGCCCTACTATCAACAAATTCTTCATCACAATCACCTTCACTTGCTGCACACCAAGCTCTTAAATCATTGAAAAGGCTGAGCCTTTTCTTCCACTAAAGTCAAGCTAAATAAGAACCATGTGCACCTGTTCTGATATACCTACAAATTCTACTTAATGACATAAAGACACAGTTAGGAAAGGATCTCTTTTGTAACCCGGGAACTGCCTGTATTAAAATGTTACTCTCTTCTTCTATCAGTTGAATATTCTGTTCCTTTACCTTTATAGGAATTATAGGAATTTTAGGACCAGCAGGGTTTTTCCACATAACTTTCACCATCATCCTGAAATTCATTGGTGAATCTTTTCCCCTGTGCTCTGTCTCTCTAGTTGAGGAATCCAGACCTAGGCATAGAATCTTAGCCAAGCAGAACACAATGGAACAATGACCTCAGGATCCTCATATTCCCAGATAGATGTGATCCCTAACTGCCCCACAGTTGGAGACATTGTGGTCTCTTTCTGGAGTGTCCAGCTAGACATAAACTCTTCCCTGGAACACCCCCCGCCCGACCAACCTCCACCCAACTCCAGCCCCTGTTGGAGGGGGTATCTACGCTCATTCATGGGCCCTCTGAGCAGTGGACACCTGACCCAAGATGGGCACCAGATTCCTCTGGAAAATACGGAGATGAGACCCAGAATAAGAGTCAGTCAGCTGTGGGAAGCTGAGCTTAAAAGCCATGTAGAATTGATGCCAGAGTGGGCACGGTGGCTAGACAAGTGTGCGCTGCAGCTATGGGAGAACAGGAACCGTGTGGAGCAGGGGAAGGCAATCTGCAGAGGGCAGGATAGGGCAGTTGCAGAGGGAGGCCCCAGAGAGAAGGGGGGCCAGTCCTTTGGAGCGCCGTGCCTCCTGCCGGAGTCACCTTGAATGGATTTCTTTTTCCTATAACTGAAAACGCCTTGAGTAGAATGGAGCTTAGTAAGGATTGGGAGATGAGACAAGCATTTTTGGGTGCATGCAAGAAAGTGTGTAGAAGCAGGTGGGCCCACAGCAGGGGACAGGTTATGCCCCTAAGTCATGCAGTGAATGGTCTTTTCCCAATCAGAGGGTAGAATCTCTGGGAGTGTTCCCAGAACACACATGCCTGTCTAGTGCCTGCCAGCCTGTCTGCAGCGGTGTGTCGATGTGTAAAACTCAGCATGTCGTTGCAGTTGGCCGTCCGCCATGTGCAGAGCCTGGGTGAGGACAATAAAGCAACCCCCTCTGCAATCTCAGGGTGGGCAAGGCTGACAGGCAGGCCTGGCCAGTCCCCCGGTTCAGAATCACAGCATCTTATAACCAGCAGGGGCGTTAGCATCTTTGCCAAACTCCCACCTGGTGCAAAGATAACCTTTTCTGCTTACTGGCCTCTCCTCAACCACTCACTTCTCCTAAATCACAACATGTTTCTCCATCCCAGCTTACTGGGGATAGCAGCTGCCTCTTAACACTCAGAGAAAATAAGTATTAAATGTGATGGAGAACGTGAAATCCCAAACCTAAGCTCTTGGCTTCTTTTCTTGTCTCTTTCTAGTACATATTATATCCTAGCCTTGATCTACATACTCGATTTTTTTTTTTTTTAACGAGAAGATCAACTAATTGGGCCCAAATGAAAATATTTTTTTTAGCTGTTATTTAAAATAATTGTTTTTCTTTTTTGTCCTTCCTCAGCCGATCACTTGGTATCCACTTCCAACAGCATCCGTAAATGTAACTTGAGAAAACAACATGTCGTGGAGTTTTCATTTCAGTTGATTCAGCGTGCAGTCTAAGGTGGTGGGGTTTAGGATGAATCTCTGTGTAGGTGGTAATAGAATGCCATCGCTAAGTGACTGATGTTGCTCAGGTTTCACTTGCCAATGCTGTCTGCAGGTGATTAAGAGTTTTATTTCATTTTCTAAGAGGATATAAAGCTTGGTGAGTAATAAGGACTCATTACTCCCCAAACTTGGAATTGAACACGAACAGCTTCTTGCAGCTGTCTGCCCTGCTTCTCTCGGTGTGCCGGGAGGCCCATTTGACTGAGTTCATGGAAGGGGCCCACGCCCCAGGGAGTGAGTGGCAAGGCCATCTGAGAAGAGCCATCTGCAGACTCCTGGGTTGTGAACTGGAGGACGTGGGTTGTGTCTTACCTGCAGCCCCTGGGTCCCTCACCCCAGCACCCAGGGTGACACTTAGGATGCAGCAGAGGGAATTCAATAAACGTCTGATGAGTTAGCCTCTCCCCTTCTCCCACATTTAGTTCTCTAGGGAAAAGCTCTTCCTTGATAGTAGGACTTCAGGTATTTTCTGGCTCTAAGGCCCAGTGGGGTAGAAATGGAGAATTATGTATTTCTTGGAGCAGCCTTATTTCACTTCATAAAAGGAAATCTCTCTCAGCCTAAGATACCCTTTTAACTTGGAACTGAAGTCATTCCTGGAGGTCACCTTTCAGCCAAATAATAGATTGGCCTATAAAATAAACATAACACCCATGAGGAATGTGCTCCTTTAAACAATTAACTACATGAAACCAAATGGTGAACATTTACCCAAAAGCAAAGATGAGAAGACAAGGAGGGCAGGGAAACTGGATGGATGGGGCAGGCAGATGGAAATGGTAGAGTGCTGACACATTGTGGGGATTGTAACCAACATCAGGGAACAATTTGTGCATGAACTATTGAATGGGAATCTAATTTGTTGTGTAAACTTTCACCTAAAACACACACACACACAAAAGGCAATCTCTCCTTTTTGGCTTGATTTTCATATACATACATATATATATAAAACATTTTTAATTCCTCAAATCCTGAATATATTCTCATTATAAAAATATACACAAGAAAGAAATCTCCCCTTGTTTCCCTATTTTAATGCTCTCAGGGGAGAGTTTGGTGCATTTCTTAACCTTTTCCTGTGTGCGTGTGTATTCACTTAGGAACTCATTTTGTTTTTAAGATAAATTTGACTTCACTATTAACATTGTTTTGAAACTTGCTTTTTATACTTAAGAAGACAGAGCTCTTCTCATGTCAGTACACACTGATCTGCCTCATTCTTTTCACCTGTTGCTACATTCTACAGTACGGATGGGCCACAGTTCAACCTTTCCCTATAGATGGAGATCTGTTTCCAGCTTTTGTCCTATTTCATTTTTAGTTTTTTTTTTTTTCAGAAAGTTTTTAAAATTTTTTTTTATTGTACTTCAGGTGAAGGTTTACAGAATAGTTTCTCATTCAACAGTAGTACACATATTGTTTTACGACATTGGTTAACAACCCCATGACATGTCAACCCTCTCCTTTTTTTTTTTGTGAAAATATACATAGCCAAAGATACACCACTTCAAAAATTTCTACATGCACAGTTCAGTGACATCAATTACATTCTTCCAGTTGTGCTGCTATTCTCACTTTAGATGAAGGTTTACAGAACAAAGTAGTTTCTCATTAAATAGTACATATGTTGCCCTATGACAATGATTAACAACCCCACTACATGTCAATACTGTCCTTACTCAACCTTGGGTTCCCTATCACCAGCTTTCCTGTCCCCTTCTGCCTTCTAGTCCTTGTCTTTGGACTGCTGTGCCTCTTTAGTCCCCTCATTAGTCCCGTTTTGTTATATGGGGCTGTCCAATCCCCAGCTGGACAGTGAACCTTGGAAGTGACTTCACCACTGAGCTAAAAGGGTGTCTGGGGGCCATACTCTCGGGGTTTCTCCAGTCTCTTTCAGGCCAGTAAATCTGGTCTTTTTTTTGTTGTTGTTAAAACATTTGCATGCTAGAGGGTGGGAAATTAATCTGACAAAAATTCAGGTGCCTTCCACCTCAGAGAAATTTCTACAGGTCCACTGGTATGGGGCATGTTGAGATACACCTTCTAAAGTGAAGCCTAAGTTATTGCATCTGGTCTCACCCACAACTAAAAAGGAGGCACAACGCCTAGTGAGCCTCTTCGGATTTTGGAGGCAACGTATCCCTCATTTGGGTGTACTACTCTAGCCTATTTATCAAGTGACTAGAAAGCTGTTAGTTTTGAGTGGGGCCTAGACTAACAGAAAACTCTGAAACAGGTTCAGGCTGCTGTGCAAGCCACTCTGCCACTTGGGCCATATGATCCGGCTGATCCAACGGTGCTTAAAGTGTCAGTGGCAGATAGAGATGCTGTTTGGAGTCTTTGGCAGGCCCCTATTGGTGAATCACAGCGCAGACCCTTAGAATTTTGGAGCAAGGCCCTGCCGTCCTCTGCAAATAACTATTCTCCTTTTGAGGAACAGCTTTCAGCTTGTTACCAGGCCTTAACAGAAACTGTACATTTGACCATGGGCCACCAAATCACCATGAGGCCTGAGGTGCCTATCATGAACTGGGTGTTGTCTGACCCAAAGAGCCATAACACTGGATGTGCACCACAGCACTCCATCATTAAATGGAAGTCGTATTTACAAGGTCAGGCCCAAGCAGGACCTAAAGGCACAAGTAGCACGAGGAAGTGGCCCAAATGCCCATGGTCTCCACTCCTGTCACATTACCTCCCATTACCTATGGCCTCATGGGGAGTTCCTTATGATGAGTTGATGAAGGAAGAGAAAAATCATGCTGGATTACAGATGGTTCTGCATGTTATGCAGGCACCACTTGAAAGTGGACAGTGGCAGCACTACAGCCCCTTTCTGGGACCTCCCTGAAGGACAGCGGTGAAGGGAAATCCTCCCAATGGCCAGAACTTCGAGCAATTCACCTGGCTGTTAACTTTGCTTGGAAGGAGAAATGGCCAGATGTGCAACTGTATACTGATTCATGGGCTGTGGCCAATGGTTTGGCTAGATGGTCAGGGACTTGGAAGGAACTCGATTGGAAAATTGGAGATAAGGAGGTATGTGGATAGACTTCTCTGAATGGGCCAAAGAAATGAAGATATTTGCATCTCATGTGAATGCTCATCAAAGGGTGACCTGAGCAGAGGATTTTATTAAGTGAATAGGATGATGTGTTCTGTGGAAACCAATCATCCTCTCTCCCCAGCCACTCCTGTCATTGCCCAATGGGTTCATGAACAAAGTGGCCATGGTGGCAGTGATGGAGGTTATACATGGTCTCCGCAACATGGATTTCCACTCATAAAGGCTGACTTGGCTACAGCCATTGCTGAGTGCTCAATCTGCCAGCAGCACAGACCAACACTGAGTCCCTGATACGGTACCAGCCTGGTGGCAGGTTGATTACATTGGACCATTTCCATCATGGAAAGGGCAGTGTTTTGTTCTTACTGCAACAGACACTCTGGAATCGGATGTGCCTTCCCTGCACACAATGCTTCTGCCAAAACTATCATCTGTGGACTTACAGACTGCCTTATCCACCGTCATGGTATCCCACACAGCATTGCCTCAGATCAAGGGACTCACTTCACAGCAAATGAAGTGCAGCAGTGGGCCCATGCTCATGGAATTCACTGGTCTTACCATGCTCCCCATCATCCTGAAGCAGCTGGCTTGATAGAACAATGGAATGGCCTTCTAAACACACAATTACAGCACCAGCTAGGTGGCAATACCTTGCAGGGTTGGGCCAACTTCCTCTAGGAGGCTGTATATGCTCTAAACCAGTGTCCAATATATGGTGTTGTTTCTTCCACAGCCAGGAGTCATGGGTCCAGGAATCATGGAGTGGAAATGGGACTGGCACCACTCACTATTACCCCTAGTGACCCACTCACAAAGTTTTTGCTTCCTATCCTCTTGACCCTATGCATTGCAGGTCTAGAGGTCTTAGTTCCAAAGGAAGGAATACTCCCACCTGGAGACACATCACTGATTTCACTGAAGTAGAAGTTAACAATGCCATCTAGCCACTTTGGGCTCCTTATGCCTCTGGATCAATAGGCAAACACAGTTACCATACTGGCTGGTGTGATTGATCCTAATTACCAAGAGGAAATTGGATTGATATTACATAATGGAGGTAAAGAAGAGTATGTCTGGAATGCAGGCGATCCCTTAGCGCATCTCTTAGTACTACTATGCCCTGTGATTAAAGTCAATGGAAAACTGCAGCAACCCAATTCTTACATGACTACTAATGGCCCTGACCCTTCAGGAATGAAGGTTTGGGTCACCCACCAGGCAAAGAATCACAATCAGCTGAGGGGCTTGCAGAGTGTAAAGGCAGTGGAAGAAGATAGTTCTAAATACCAGTGATGGCCCTGTGATCAGTTCAGAAAAGAGGACTACTGTTGTTATGAATATTCCTTGTATGTGTGCATCCAATATTTTTGTTTTCTTCACTTACACAATATAGGATGTGAACAGGACAGGGCTAGTGCATTTTCAGTTGTGTGTTTGTTGTATCATGTTAGGTGCCAAGTATGACTTTGTAATTGTATTCAAAGACTGTGTATTGTTTAAGGAGATGTGTATAGGTGCTAAGTTGACAAGGGGCAGACTGTGATGGTTAAGTCTGTGTGTCCAATTGGCTGGGCCATGATTCTCTGTGGTTTGGCAGTTATGTAATTATTTAATCTGGCAGTTATGTAATGATGCAATCACTTTCATGATGTGATCTGATGCCATCAGCCAATCAGTTTTAAGGGGAATTTCCTTTGGGGTGAAGCCTGTACCTAATATACATGGACAGTCTGGCAAAGCTCACTGGCTTTTGCTCCCTCTGAATCTCGCATATGGCTCATCATCATCTGACTTCTGGTTCTTAGACTTGAGTCTATGACCTGAGTATTGCCTTTGATCTTAGGCTTCGTTGGCCTCTGCAGCCTGTGAGCCAGCAGGCTGCCATCTGACCTGCTGATTTTGGGTTCTTTAGCCTCTGCAGCTACGTGAGTCAAGAGAAGCCTGACACCTTACCCACAGATTTGGTACTTGCCAGTCTCTACAACCATGTGAGCCATTTCCTTGAGATAAATTTCTCTATTATATACGCTTCACAGGTTTTGCTTTTCTAGAGAACCCAGCTTCAGACACTAGGGTAAAATAAATAACGAAAACTGCTATCCTAGTACAAACTCAAATGCTCTCCTTTTAATAATGAATGTTTGGTCACCAAATGTGACTATCTGTAAACATAAAAATAAAGACAGCTTTGTTCTCTGACAGCTTCAGAAGTAGGAACTTTGGCTTTTTATTCCTTTTAATGGTAGTTGACTATTTTCTTCTCATGATGTATTCACCCTGGATCTGTATTACTTCAGCTCCCCAGAGATACAGTGAAAAGAGTCCTCAATTAGAAAACATTTCCTAATTTTACAGTTTAAAAGTTAATACTTTAAAAGAAACACCCCCTTAATTCCACAACCTCTATTCCCATCATGAATATTCTGGTTTAATAAAGCCTGTAAATAAATTTGTTCTTTCTTCTCAAAAAACACTTAGGAAACTTTACAAGAATTACTGGTTTAAAAAATTTAGCTAGAAAAATTAAGGAACCAGTCATTTAACCCCTATTACTAGATGGTGCTCAAGTATTCGAGTCTCAAGGCCAGTACAGGAGCATCCCTTAGTTGTTCCTTAGTGCGCTGGCAAAGAGTCTTCTCAATCACTCTTTTCTTCTCCTTGATAATGTCTGTATTCTGGCTTCAGCTCCCATGTGTTTTTGTGGGTCCCTTTTACATTTTGAATACCAATTTCTCTTAAGATTTCCTTCAGGTACATCTAAAAAAACAAAAAGAAAACCCCCAAAAGATGAGATTATGAAAGCAGGAAATACAACTTAAAATAAAAATGATATGGTAAAGGACATTCATGAGTGCTAAAAATTATGATCCTGAAAGCTCAACAAGATTTCTCTACAAACATGTTCAATAAGCTGCCTTTTGATTCTACACATGCAATCCATGATTAAATATGTGATAATTTGCATCAAAGGGGTTGAAGTCCTGAAGGCCAACAACTGTAGAGCTTAAAAAAGAGTCTAGATGAAAATACACTTGAAAATTACCAGTGTTTAATGTTGATCAATATGATACAGCATACTAAGTACGTTCTACCCTTGGTATGTATGGCATTCAAGGATATAGTTCACAGTCAGATAGGGTTATTCTGATTTTAGGAGCAATAGCGTATTGTTATGGATTGAACTGTGTCCCCCTAAGACATGTGTTATAAATCCTAACCCCTATACCTGCAGATAAGAAGCCCTGGTGGTGCAATGGTTAAACACTTGGCTGCTAGCCAAAAGGTTGGCAATTTGAACCCACCAGTGGCTCTGCAGGAGAAAAGACCTGGCAATCTGCTCCTGTAAATATTATATCCTTGTAAACCCTATAGGGGCAGCTCCACTCTGTCCTATTGGGTTTCTATGAGTAGGAATCAACTTGATGGCACACAACAGCATACCTGTGGATGTAATCCCATTTGGGAAAAAGGGTTTTCTTTGTTATGTTAATTAGGCCATATTAGTGTAGAGTGTGTCTAAAGCTAGTCACTTTTTAGATATAAAAAGATCAGATTAGGCACAGGAACAATGAAGCAAAGATGGGAGAAGACAGATGCCAGGCCACATGAGGATCACCAAGAATGAGGAGCTGAAGCTAAAGACACTAGGACCTTCAGAGAGAAAGCCAACATAGAGAAAGCCTTCCCCTAGAGCTGGTGACTTGAATTCAGATTTCTACTGTCCTAAACTGTGAGAAAAGAAATTTCTGCTTGTTAAGTCCACTCATGTGTGGTATTTCTGTTAAAGCAGCACTAAGAAACTAAGACACATATAAGAAAAGACAAATATTTTTGGGGAAGATATATTCTCTGAGCCAAGCAAATAACAGGTATCCAGAATTCTCAGTTCCCAGGTGGGTTCTCAAACTTGCTAAAATGCCACTATTTTTCCTGTGTAATAAGGAAAATTATTATTTGTGCTGTCCAAGCTTGCCAAGACAGCATGAGAGAAAAGAAATGATAACAAAGTGAGCTAAGAACCATGGGGACTGCAGCTTTTTCATGCTTGGCTCTTCCAAGGGGAAGAGGTGAGTCGTGATGTGGGACAGAATTCTACTGTGGTATTGTAGGTCCCTGATAGTTCAATAGACAGATTTTACCAAATGATTGCTATATTCACAGAAATGATGGCTATAGAATATAAAACTCCACCTTTGCTTGCCAATGTGCAAGGCCAAAAAGCATTCCACTATAAATTGACTAATATAAATTACAGTCCTTCCCCTTCTTGGAGAGAAAAGTTAATTACTGAAAAATGATTTTCTTGCTGCAGAACAAACCAATCCAATAATTTTGGTGAGTGTGCTTCAATTTAAAGACCTGTTACAGTACTAGAGTGACTCATCCCAACCAAAATATTCTTAATAAGATTGATCTAAAATGTGCCCCTCAATCCTAAAGAGGTAGTGGATGTAAGAAAACCTAAACAAAAACAGCATATGTTTTGTCAAGTCAAAGTTAATATCTTGACATACTTCAGGTAGGCTGAGTTTGAGGTATGCACCACGTGGATTTTATTATTAGTTTTTGACTGGGGTGGGGTGGGAGGAATGCTATACTCTTGGGTTAAGAACTTATTTCTAGGACTCCTCTGGTCCTGAGTGTGTCTATATATTTATTGGCTTTAGATGGCTACAGAGCTGACATGAAGGACAGCAGAAGGACTGATAGGGGCCTTTTAAAATTGCAGTGAAAACATACACTCCAAAACATTCACGGATTTTTTTATGTCTGCTGTTACGAGGTTAGGGGAGGTAGGATGATTCGAATCAAGTGAATTGCGTTGGCAATGCCACCTAACACCATTCTTAAACTGCCACACATAAAAGAATTCTAGTATTCTTTAAAATTGGAATTTCTGTTATTAAAAAGTATGGTTTTATTCTGATATGGAGAAACTTAATACAGAAAAAAATAAATGATTAGCTGAGTCACATACCACAGCCAAAACAGCACAGCGAAAAAGCCAGTGTGGAAATCTGAGCTCCAATTCTAGCTCTGCCCGCTGACTTAACAGTGTGCCTCACGCAGACCACACATTACCTGGCCCTCAGCTTTATCGTCTCCAGAATAAAGGGCAGGGGCAGCATCAGTGACCCTCCGTGCAGGGGTCGGGAGTACTGGAATTCCAGAGTGTGTGTGAACATAGTTCAAACATAGTTTGAAGTCTCTGCCACCGAAATTTCACAAACTTTAAAGACATAATATTTTTTATATCTATTGAAATGAGGAAAATAATTTAGAAGCTCTTGCCTAGACAATATTTCAGGCAGCGCCCCCCTCAAGTGTAATGCTCTCACGGAAAGCTTATTAAATAAGCCTCATCTTAGGCCCAGTAAATCAAAACCTCTGGGGCCAGGCCCAAGATGCGCATTTTTAACAAGCTACCAGTGACTCTAATTTAACTACACTAATACCCCACAACATCTGCTCTAAGGACTCGCCCAGCTCTAAGATCCCAGGATTTGTCGGTCCTTGGTGCATTGCTTAGTTCTCCGAGCCTCACCACTGCTGGACGTACGCATTACCCACACAATTTATACCACCTTACACTGGTACAGTGCTCTGTAGTTTATAACGTTCCTTCACTCACAGGCAGGTTCTTACCTAGAAACACAATCACTGATTAGCCCGGGAACTATACTCTGGCTCCTCATGAGGCCCTGAGTGGCTAAGAGCTCTCAATCAGCTGCTTTCCCATTCCAGCAGCCAGGCCACAGCAGGTGGCAGCAATGAATCAAAGGAGCCCTGGTCCCGCAGGCGCCAGCCTGCCTCCCACACCTTCTGCAGTTGGCTTCACTAAAAAGACCCGTGTGAATGAGTAAGCATGAAGGCCTGAAGCAGCCAGGTAATATGCACGTCTGCCACCTGCTACTTCAAATTACATTTAAAAAACGAGACACTTCATAAACTCCTTTCTAATTGAATGGGATTCACAGGTGGAAAATAATAGGTTGGGTACAAATAATTTTCAGTGTTAGTGCCAAGAATGACATCTTCGTAAAATCCCAAAGAATGGGTTACTGTGTGACTGGCTAAGACCCCGTGCACAAACGATCACACGGTTGTGGATGCACGGCAGTGGGTCCAACCGTGAACAGAGCAATCACCGGTGGCTTCTGGGTCACCCCATAGAGGCTCTCTTGACTTTAAGTCCAGCGTGCCCCTTTATAGTCTAGGTGCAGAAAATAGAAAGCCTACAAAGGCTTAAACACAAACTATTCAGAAATTATAAGTGTGCAAATTTAGTTGCTTTCATGTGTATTCTACCCCTGTTCTGGTAATACAGTATAATAAAGTAATGGAGTATTTTTTATATATAAAGATGTCACCCCTCCCTCCCCCTAGCCATGATAAGAATGGAATGAGATATTCCCAGCCTCTCAATTTGTGAGGTAGCAACATGGAATTAGGGTCACAATATCTAGCCACGGTACAGAATTTTTTTGGGAGGAGTAACGGGGTGGGGGGTGGAAGAGGCAAATGTCCTGGGTTTTTATAGTGTTACGAACTGTAACCTAAGACAAAATGAATTACTCTAACCAAATGAATTAACTTGGCAAGGGAGTAGGCACAAGCAGAGAAAGTAGTAGTAACAACAGGGAAAAACAAGATCAGAAAATTGCTAAAGGGAAGAAGAAGACACAGGCAGACAACAGTGAGATCATGGCATTCCTCTGCCTAAAAATTTTAATGACTTTGCTTAGGCCAAGAGGTTAAATTCCAAACTCCTTTACAGGTATCCATCCAGGTCAATTTTTCCCTTTGGCCTCATCTTTCCCTATGCCCCCTTACCAAACCCATTGCCGTCGGGTCGATTCCAACTCACAGCAACCATACTTCTAGTTCTTCCCAAATACAGTCCCCTTTCCTCAGATCTGAACTCCTCATTCTTTAAGATTAGGCTCAAATGTCACCTTCTCACAGCAACTTTCCTTAACAGCCCCACCCCTTAGATTTACATTTCACACTGCACATACTTCGAAGATGATCGTCCTTAGTACATTGTATTATAATCCTTTAACTTACATAAGTTAAACATCTTTCCCATTAAACCATGTGTTTCTAAAGGACATAAGGAAACACCTTATTCACTTCTGTAACCGCAGAACCATTACAGTGCCTGCCTGGCATATTATAGAGTCTCAGCACACTTAGGCTGAATGAACAGGATAAACAGGATGAGGTTAAGAGTTGACAAGGGACAGCTCAACAACAAAAAGACAAAGCACCCATTACAAAATGGGCAAAGGACTTGAATAGACATTTCTTCAAAGAAGATATGCAAATGAGTAATAAGCATATGAAAAGACGTTCAACATCATTAGTCATTAGGGAAATACTAATCAAAACTATAATGAGATACCATTTCATATCCACTAGGATGGCTATTACCAAAAGTCAGAAAATAAACAGTGTGGTGAGGATGTGGAGAAATTAGAACCCTCGTCCATAGTTGGTAGGAATGTAAAATGCTACAGCTAACATGGAAAACGGTTTGGTGGTTCCTCAAACAGTTGAACATAGAACTACCATAGGCCCAGCATTTCCACTGTTGGGTATATATCCAAAAGACTTGATTGAAAGCAGGGACTCAAACAGTTACTTGTACACCAATGTTCACTGCAGCGTTATTCACAACAGTCAAAAGATGGAAACAACTCAAGTGCCCATCAACAGATGAATGGATAAACAAAATATAGTACATACAATGATACATTATTCAGCCATAAAAAAGAATGAAGTGCTGATACATGCTACAACATGGATGAACCTGAAAACATTATGCTAAGTGAAATAAGCCAGACATAAAAGGCTACATATTGTGTGATCCCAATTATGTGAAATATCTAGATCAGACAAATGCACAGAGCAGAAAGCAGATTAGTGGTTACCATGAGCTGAGGGGAGAAGAATATGGGAAGTTACAGCTTACTGGGTACTGAGTTTCTGTTTGGGGTGATGAAAAAGTTTTGGAAACCACTAGTGGTGATTGATGGTTGCACAATATTGTGAATGAGATGAATGCTACTGGACCATACACTTAAAAATGGTTAAAATGGCAAATTTCTGGTTGTACCCATTTTACCACACGTGTGTGTGCATGCACACACACACAGGAAGAACAGTCAAGGAGCTAAGAGGGTTGGACTGGTGGTAGAGAGGGGAGATCATGTACAAGGTCCACCGGGATAAACTGTGCCTATTCTGTCTAGTTCTTTTCATTGTTAGAACTCAGGCTCTGATTAACTTATAGGGCAATGTCCCAGGTTTGAAAAATAAAATTTTACTGACTAAATCGCAGTACCCGAATACGAACAATTATTGCTAAAATACTGCGGGTGACAAAGCCAACTGAGGGGGCATTTTTTAGGGTCCAACAAGATTGAAGATTAACTGCTAATCTTGTTTTCCTTTTTGTCATGGATTGAATTATGTCCCCCCAAAAACGTGTGTATCAATTTGGCTGGGCCATGATTCCCTGTACTGTGTGATTTTCCTGTATGTTGTAAATCCTGCCTCTATGATGTTAATGAGGGAGGATGGGCAGCAGTTGTGTTAGTGAGGCAGGACTCAATCTACAAAAAACTGGATTGTGTCCTGAGGCAATCTCTTGAGATATAAAACAGAGAAGTGAGCAGAGAGACAGGGGGACCTCACACCACCAAGAAAGCAGTGCCAGGAGCAGAGCGCGTCCTGGGGTCCCCGTGCAGAGAAGCTCCTAGTCTGGGGGAACACTGATGAGAAGGATGCCAGAGAGAGAAAGCCTTCCCCTGGAGCCGATGCCCTGAATTTGGACTTTTAGCCTACTTTACTGTGAAGAAATAAATTTATCTTTGTTAAAACCATCCACCTGTGGTATTTTTGTTATAGCAGCACTAGATGACTAAGACACTTTTTAAAACTAATTCACTCACTTAAATATTTATTGTAGCACCTACTGTGTGCCAGGCACAGTAGGTCAAAAGATTAAAGTCAGTCTTCATTCTCATAGAGTTCACAGTTTAAGATTAGGGTGTGGAGGGAAGAGAAAAAAAATGATAAAATAAAGCAGAAGCAAAGTAATAAAGACATATATACCGGGAATTATGGGAGCATGGGGAAGGGACACCTCACCCAGCCTGAGTAAAGATGTTAGGTTCTTTGAGGATGTGTATTTGATCATTTGAACTGAACACCAATTCTGTGCAGAGAGCAAGAGAAACTAGCTCTCCTTTTAGTTTAAACACTGAGTGACTTTCAAATTAAATTTTTCACCTGACCACCTGTATTTTAAAGAAAGAATTCTAGATCTGATTGCATAGGTCACCTTTATGTCACACAGGATTGGGAGATTTCTCACTGCAGACCATGAGCAGAGCGGCAGCACAAGATCTGAAATAATAAACTGGCTTGGGTTCAGCAAGTCTTCATCAAAGGGATATGTGGGAGAGTATTTAGAGCAAGTCTAAATGCAGAGAAAAAATGGACAGACTATCACAGCTTCTTTGGAAGGAAAAGGCAAAGAACATACTGGAACAAATAGGTCAAATGATTAGGATGCTGTTTGTATTTGTGGGCAAGACAAAACCGGTAGTCCAGAAGACAGGAATTCATAGATTAACTTCCTAGTTTTCCATGAAGACTGAGACAAACCTATGCGGTCACAAACCACAGTAACCTACTATTTTAGTCTTTCTTTTCCTCCTTCCTCCTCCCTGCCATTTCTCATAGTCATCTTTTCCTCTACTGCTCTGCCAACCAAACGTAAGACTTACCTGCAAAGCATCCAGGCATTTCAGTGATAAGCACTGCATACACAACTGACTACATCTGAATTCCTACATGCTGACCAAAAACATACCTTTGATAGAGAGCTGATCACCAAGTACTAAATCTCTGGGTAAACTAATATGACCCTACTAGGCTTCTAGTCAAAAAATCTTCCCAGAAAAGTTAGACTGAATATGCAATATGCAGATCTATACCAAATATGGCACTAATTAACGAACACAGTCACAAAACGGATTTATGTACTACATGCTTTTTATAAAAGTGATCCAAGGGCAAGAGAAGCATTACTGGTTCTGTGACAATTTCAAAGTATTGCCTCATCTTTATGTGATTTTTGTGTGACCAACTGTGACTCCTTTAAGCAAGATCAGTAGAACTGATGTTTAGAGGCTTGATGGCACAAAATTCTTTCATTTAAAAATAAATAAGCAAGCTACATACTAGGCATAAGCTGTGAACAAAGGCCAATAGATGTTTTCACTCCTTTAGATGGAGAAAACTGAACAAGAGAGACAAAGTGATGCTGGGGACTTCTCTGGAACATGGGCCATCTCTGAATTTTCTTCCTCCTTTCTTCTATTATATCTCTTCCCCACAAGACCCCATCCCCGTCTTCTTCTCAGGGCCCCACTGGCTGCATTCCTCCACTCTTCCCTTCCTAAAACTCCCAAGAAGCAGAGAGATGGCTAATGAAATGGTTAAAGCACACCCCCCACACCCCCAGCCCTACTTTATCCCTTGATCCAAACTCTGAAAAAGCAGTTTATTATTCCATTAATATCTGTGTGCTGATAAGTTATTTCACTTCAGTAACACTTCATTTGTCTGGCATTGGCAAATTCTTCACGTGTTTGAATTTTTCAGATAATCAAACTGTACTTCCTTTGGGACAAAGCTTTTAACTTTAATTATTTTGTTAAGACATGCTTTCTAAACTATATTATTTGTATACTGGACACAATTACACCTTGGAATATTTTGAGGTATTCTAAGGCTGGGATATAATGGGAAAAAAACATATAGTTAACTTTGGAACACTTAATAGACAAAGATGAAAACAGTAAGATTTCTTTTGAAATCTACATATGAATTCTTGCATTAAGAACCAAGGTAACTATTTACAAGTTCATTTGGTCTTAAGTATAGTTTCAAATTTATAAAAATAAGAAAATATCAATTGGCATGGCTATTACTAGTCTACTGAAAATATTACTGGAAATTAAACGGCAAGCTAGGAGACTCTGTAGGTGTTTATTTTACCAATAGGGAATTTTCAGTAAATTAGCTAGCATTTCCAATAAAGAAGCATTATTCACCCTTAAAATATTTGGAAAGAGGGTAAAGTTTTATTTTCGGGCAATAGTAGATAAAAGTTTTTGCTGTCTAAGGATTAAAAAAAATTGATCACAGTTTGGCAGTTTGTCAAAGGGTTAAACATAGAGTCACCATACACGCTGCCACCAAGTTGATTCCCACTCACGGTGACCCCACGTGTTTCAGAGTAGAACCGCATGCACTCCATAGGCTTTTCTTTCTTTCTTTTGTAAGGCTGGATTTTGTGTGTGTGTGTGTGTGTGAAAATATACACAACAAAACATACACCAATTCAACAATTTTCACATGTACAATTTAGTTACACTGGTTACATTCTTTAAGTTGTGCCATCTTTCTCAATATCCATTTCCAAATTATTTCACTACCATTAACTCACTGCCCTAAGCTTCTTGTCTAACCTTTCGAGTTGCTGTTGTCAATTTGAGCCCATACAGATAGTTCTCTAAAAGAGCACAATGCTCAAGGCAAATATTCTTTACTAATTAAGCTAAACTATTGTTTGGTTTAAAGATGACTGCAGGAGATAGTTTCAGGGGATCATCCAGCCTAAATGGCCCCAGAAAGTATGGATTCCATGAGAATCTTAAATTCTGTTCCACATCTCCATCCCCCTTTTGATCAGGATTCTTCTATATATAATCTTTGATAAAAACATTCTGTAACGGCAGCTGGGCATCATCCAGTTCTTGCAGTCTTGTGGCAAAGGAGGCAGTTGTTCATGGAGACAATTAGATACACATTCCAGTTCCTCCTCCAATTCCTAACTCTCCTTCTTCCTTTGCTGTTCCAGGCAAATAGAGACCAATTGCTATATCCATAGAGTTTTCAATGGCTGTAATCTTATGGAAGTAGATCGCTAGGCCTATCTTCCATGGCACTACTGGGTAGATTTAAAACGCTAACCTTTTGGTTGGTAGTCAACCACAAACTGTTTGTACCACCCAGGGACCTAGAGTTACCATATGACCCATCAGTTCTACTCTGAAGTGAAACGAAAACACACATTTACACAAAAACTTACACATGAATGTTCACAGCAGCTTTACTCATAATGCTAAAAAGTGGAAACAACTCAATGTCTAGATAAATAAAATGTGGTACAGCCATACAACAGAAAATCATTTGGCAATAAAAATGAATGAACTACTCATATATGCTGCAACATTGATGAAGCTTGAAAACATTATGCTTAAGTGAAAGAAGTCACAGCAGATTACACATTGTAAAATTCCATTTATATAAAACGTCCAGACTAGACAAATCTATAGAGACAGAAAGCAGATTTGTGGTTGCCTGGGACAGGAGAAAGGCAGTAGAAATAGGGAGTAACTACTAATGGATATGAGGTTTCATTTTGGGGTGATGAAAATATTCTAAAATTGATTGTGGTGATGGCTGCACAATTCTGTGAACATACACTAAAATCCACTGATTGTACACTTTTTAAAAAGCACAGAAAATAAAAAATTTAAATTGGAAAAAAAAAAAAACATTTTATCTCACTACCTTTGAGTCAACAGGAGACCTCTCCAGCTCATAACAACAAATTAAGATGACAGCATTGTTTATTACCAAATCATCATGGGTAAAGTAACATTTCCAATAAACAGTGGCTGGCCTTGTGTACCAGTCCACATGCACTGGAAAATGATGAAACTGAAATATCTGTCTTGGAACATTCTAGAAAGACAGAGTGGCTTGATCATGCTGCAATACAGAACTGGAGAAGGCCATCACTGGTACCACCAAATCCTCTGCCAACAGGCTTACCCTCTTGTCCCTCAATTCACCTGCTGAGACGGAGAGGTGGGAGGCTTTGGATACTTATCCTCATCCACAAGGCAATGTTTTCTGTACTGCAGAGACCAGTACAAAGAAAATGATTTTTGTCTTGAGCCAATTTCCTTAGGGATGGCAAGTCTAAAAACAAGTCTTTCTAGCTTGTTCAGCGGCTAAATAAAGAAATCAGGAGAAGGCAGTTAACAAGCCTAAAAACTTACTTTTCCTCTCTTGAAAATCAAAGAAAACGTGAAGGTTAAGGAAGGAGATTATACTGGTGATTGCATTTTTTCCCCCAGATTATATATAAGCTTTTTGATCTACTGCTTATTTGAAAATCTTGTGTAAATTTTGTATACAAATAAATGTCCAATTTTGTTTACTGGGTGCCTATCTCAGATATTGCTCTTATCTATATAGTATCTTATTTAAAATCATGACTCAATTGTCTATGTTACTAAGGTCATCCCAAATTTTACCTCATTCAGAAATAAAAAAAAAAAAAGGCTGGAACAAACCATATAAGTTAAAAGGGAAAATGTTATTATCCCACAATAAACTTGGTAGTAGATCAATTAGATAGGAGTCCCTGAGTGGTACAAATGATTAAGTGCTAGACTACTAGCCAAAAGGTTGGCGGTTTGAACTCACCCAGAGGCGCCTTGGCAGACAGGCCTGGTGATGTGCTTCTGAAAGACCACAGCCTTGAAAACCTTAAGGATATGTATGTATGTAGGTATATATGTGTATAGGTATGCAAGTATATGTGTGTGCATATATAGGTGTATGCATATGTATGTGCAAGTTATGTGTGTGTATGAATACATTCAGATTTACAATAAAGCACACAGGGGGCACAATTATGGATACTTCTTAGAAAAAAAAGTACCTCATGGGATTGGTTTTCTTGGTTTGAAGACTTAGGACCACAGTCTTGTGGGATAATTTGGTCAATTGGCATAAGATAGTTCATAAAGTTTATGTTCTCCATCCTAGTTTGGTGAGTAGCGTCTGGGATCTTAAAAGCTTGCGAGTGGCCATCTAAGATATAACTGTCTTTACTCTTCTGGAGCAAAAGAGAAAGAAGGAAACCAAAGACTCAAAGAAGAAACTAGTCAACAGGACTAATTAATCTGCATGAACCACAGCTCATCTACCCTGAGACCAGAAGAATTAGACGGTGCCCAGTCATCACTACTGATCCTTCTGATCAGGGCCACAAGAGATGAACCCTGATAGAAGTGGATAGAAATGCAAAACAGAACTCAAATTCTCAAAAAATCCAGACTTACTGAACTGGTTGAGACTGGAGGACTCCCTGAGACTACTTCCCTGAGACACTCTTTAAACTGTGAACCAAAACTCATCACTGAGTTTAACCTTTTAGCTAAATAACAGATTGGCATACAAAATAAAGAATATCACCCGTGAATACTTGTTGCTTTAAAATATCATCTGTACGTGACCAAACAGTCAATAATACTTTAAAACAAAGATGAGAAGGTAAGGGGGGCAGGGAAACTAGATGAATGGAAATGGAACAACCAGAACAAAAATAATGAGAACATTCATTCATAATGAAGAATGCAACCAATGTCACTGAACAATTTGTGTAGAAATTGCTGAATGGGAACCTAAACTGCCTGTGTAAACCATCACCAAACACACACACAAAAATTATTAAAAACAAACAACAACAGAAAAACCCTATGGAGCAGTTCTACTCTGCACACATGGGGTCTCCATGAGTCAGAATTGACTCGACAGCAACTAACAACAACAAATGTATTAGTTATTAGAACCTTCTATTCCTAAGAAAGTATTAGTTTCATAAATGAGTTTAAATTTCACCCACTTATATTCAACATAGTTAATAATTTATTTTCATGTAACATTTCATATTCTAAAACTTCTAATTAAGGCTTTACTTCTTAAGTTAGCAAATAATTATTTTCTAAAGCAGAAGGCTCAAAAGGGCTATCATTAATTACTATGCCGTCTCAGGAAACTGGTTCTCTGCTTAGTTTAATAGTATTACTCAAAAAAAAAAAAAAAAAAAAAAAAAAGAGAAAATTTCCATTTGCAGGAGAAGTGGAAAGAGAACTGAGAACTGAAAAGGCATATGCAAACAGGAAAATGATACAAATTAAAAAGAAAAAAGGAGAGGGAGGAGAAAAAAATCAATTGAAAAAGGGAAAGTATATGTCAGAACAAAACATGATAAAGCAACATCTATTCAGTAGTAAATCTGGAGTGAGCTTCAAACATTTTTTAAAAATACCTATGTTTACTTTTGGATAAGGAACTAAATGAGCTACAATACAGTTTAAATTCAGTTTTCTACGTACCTGGTTTGGATTAATGATGGTGATTCTTAATAATATAGAAATTAGAAAGCAGCCTGCCTGGGAGAAAACTTGGTCTCCCCCCTCCCCCCATTAAAAGGGGTTCCCTTTGCCTGAAATATCTTCCTTGAGCATCCAGAGATATACACTCCTGTCTGAATATACAGGAGGCGATGCAGTAGGGGAGTCCCTGGGTGGTGCGAATGATGCAACGGTTAAGCACTTGGCTGCCAACCAAAAAGTGCCCTGGAAGAAAGGCCTGGTAATCTATTTCCAAAAAACCAGCCATTGAAAACCCTATAGAGCACGGTTCTACCCTGACACAGATGGGGTCACCATGAGTTGGAGTTGACATGACAGCAACTGGTTAATGTAACAGACGATATTCCTAGATTGAATCCATCGGCCAACTGCCCTCTCCAGGTCTATAAATTAGAAAATTGGGCTAGATAATCTCTAAGATTCCTTCTATTTTTAAGATTCTGACTAAGAGATAAATACATTATAATTTGTATCATGAAGAATGAATAGGAAAACAGGTTTCTGGCTAAATAACTTGGGGAGTAGTAGTGCTACTTATTGAAATGGGGAAGGCTGGGGGAGGCTTCGGTGAGGGGGTAGAAATCAAAAGAGCTGTGTTTTGAACATACTGTATTTGAAATAATAATAAAAATGGTTAACACACTCATTAGGGGCTAACTCTGTAGCAAGTACTGTGCCAAGAGCATCACGTTCATTTTCTTAGTTAACCCCAACAATCTTATGGGACAGGTTCTGTTATTTTCTCCTTTTTACAGAAGCTCCAAACAGTGCTGTCATTCTATTAGGCTTCTAAATGGAGAAGATAAGAATTTGGGATGCACGAATCTGGAGCTCGAGGGAAGACTGTGCTGGAATGATCAGCACACCGATGATATTCAAGGCCAGGGGACTGGCTGAGAGAGAAGAGGTCTCGGGACAGAGCCTTTGACATTCAGGTAGAGGAGAGGAGCCAGTGAGTAGGAGAAAGCCAGAAAAGTGGTAACTTTATTCACGCCAAGTAAGTAAACTATTTCAAGGAGAAGAGTGATCACGTCAAACGACCTTGACAAGAGCAGCTTCAGTGGAGTGAATTAATTAGAAATGGGAGCGAGGAAGGAAACAGACAACTCTAAGAGCAGCAGAGAAAAGGAACAGTAGCTGGAGAGAGATGTGGGGTTAAGGACTTTTTGTTTTATAAGATGGAAAATATTAAGGCATGATTGTACAACAAAAGGAATGATATGAAAGAGAAAAAAGTATTCATTTGGGGTTGCTTTAAGTAGTACGTTTCCTCACTATCTTAAATGGTAACTGAATTAGAACTTTCCTGCACAAAATATGTTTTTCTTGTACTAGATACAAACAACAAAAAGCCATTTCAAACTCATAACTGATCCTAGCTTTGTTTCACCATTCATTCATTCAATCAATAAATATTTACTGAGTGCTTGTTACATACCAGATACTATAAAAGTTAGAAACAGTGATGATCAAAATTAGAGTGTGTGCTCTCAGAGGGATTTATAGTCAGGAGAAGCGCTGTCCAACAGAACTTCCTGTGCCACATGTGTTCTATATCTGTTCTAATATGGTTGCCACTCGCCACATATGCTATGAACACTTGAATGTGGCTAGTGTGTCTGAGGAACTGAATTTTAATTTTTTTTTACTTTTAATTAACTTCAATTTAAATTTAGACAGCCATATGTTACCATACTGGGCAGCAGTTCTAGTTGCAAATTCAGATATTAAACAAACATCCAGCATAAGTGTGTTGAGTGTTACAAAAGGGGCAGTCAGGGTGTTAAGGGACCTTCTAACCTTTTAAACAGACTCTGCACGGCCTGCATTTATTCACTCAGAGCCCTGCCTACCCTGCCACAGGGTAGGAGGGGCAGTGGACTCCGGCTGGCCAGCTTACTCCACCTCTTTGGTTCAAAATGGGCACACAACCTGTACCAGTCAATTAAAATCTTCCTTGAGGTTTTCATTGGAATTATCAGGACAGATATTCTCTATTTTTCTTAGGAGTTGCCAGCTGGGAACTGCTCCAGGAGGTCATTCTGGCAACCATATGGCAAGAACCTGCTTAGGAAGAAAGACAACACACGAGAGAGATGGAAAGATGGGGAGAGATGTAGAGAGACGGAGAGGGACAGTTCTGATGAAATGATTTTAGTAACTGGGCCCAGCCATACGTAAAGCTAGACGACTCCTGAATTTCCAGCTATAGGAGCTGATAAAATTATATTTTTGTTTGAGTTGAGTCCTTGTGACTGTAACAGTCCCACCCAACCAACAGACCTATAATAGCATATACCTATAAACACATTTTCCTTTTGGACAGAAGAAATACTCAGCCACTCAAATTCTTGAGCCATTTTATCCTTTCAAAATGTACATCTTCTTGTATCTTACTGATTCCAAATTTTGCTTAAATTACTTTTTTCAAGCACTTATTTAGGCCTGTGTGAAAAAACTCTGAGGATTAGGTTAACATCACCTTATTGCTGATCCCAAAACCAGTGTAATGGTTTTGCTGATGAAAAGCCTACTTGGAGCAAATAAACAACTGCCTGTTGGGCGTTCTTTAGAGCTGGACTCCAACCTGCTCCAAAATCAAGGCCATGCATTATCTTTGCCCAGTTTGTTCTGTTGATTTAAACCTACTTTAATAAAAACATACAGACTGCTCAACAGCATATTCTCAATTTAAAAAATGGTCCACTGGATTAACATGATTGGGCACTACTGATTTAGAAGAGATCACCAATGATTTCCCTGATCTAAAATTGGGTGAACAGGGCACAAGGAAACTAAGAAGTTCAGTTACAATCAGAGCTGGTTTTCAACGATACTCTTAACAGAAACGTATGGGTAAATGAACATGGTAAATTGGTGTTGTGTTTTAGAACAATTTTAAAGAGGACTCAAAGTGGTCTTGGCAGTTTGGTGTCTCAAAGGAAGCAATTAGGTAAAGTTTCTAATGGTTTGTATTTTCTACGGCAATGCTGAATATGCTTCTATTTTATGGATATAATAAAATATGAAGAAAGACTAGATATAACACGTTCAAGGTTGAAGCATCAAAGAGTACCAAGGGAGAAATAACAGACTTCTTCTTTCATTTCAGAGGAAGAAAAAAAGCCAAAAGTTGAACCACATAAACATACCCCTTGAAATGGATACCACGTGTGACTTTACCTCTTTCTGGTTGATTAGGCAAGTCACGTATGAGTGAATGAGAGAAAGGCTGTTCCCAAGGACAGTTTCTCTAATCAATACTATGGCTTGTAGAAGTGAAGGTCTTTAGGAAGAATTAATATAGAAAGGAAGGAAATGGAAAAACAAGAGAATACTTCAGATTCACTCAGAATATGTCAAAAATGACATTCCAAAAGGTCAGAAAGCAGATGGTAACTAAAGAATGTAGTAGTACTGCTAATAACCAAGATGGTGATATACTCCAAGGTTAGAAACTTCTTATCAGAAGTGGCACTGGGAGTCATCAGAAAATGAAAGGCTACTTTATAAGAATGCCATTAAATGCATACATAGACCACAGAACTGACAGACACGAGTAAGGTTTTTTTTCTGTAAATTAGGATTAAAAGAATTTTTTTTTGTTGTTGAGAATATACACAGCAAAACATACACCAATTCAGCAGTTTCTACATGTACCATTTAGCGGCACTGATTACATTCTTTGAGTTGTGCAACCATTCTTGTCTTCCTTTTCTGAGTTGTTCCTCTTCCATTAACATAAATTCACTGCCCCCAAAGGTTTCTATCTAATCTTTAAAGTTGCTGTTATCAGTCGGATCCTATATAGATAGTTCTTAAAAGAGCACAATGCTCAAGGCACACATTTTTTACTAGTTAAGCTAAACTCTTACTTGGTTTTAAGAAGATTTCAGGGGATATTTTTGGTTTAAGGTTTAAAGATTATCTCAGGGCAATAGTTTCAGGGGTTCATCCAACCTTCATGGCTCCAGAAGTCTGGAGTCGACAAGAATTTAAAATTCTGTTCTACATTTCCCCCCTTTTGATGAGGATTCTTCTATGGAATCTTTGATCAAAATGTTCAGGAATGGTAGCCAGGCACCATTCAGTTCTTCTGGTCCCATGGCAAAGGAGGCAGCTGTTTATGGAGGCAAACAGCCAAACATTCCATTTCCTCCTCCTATTCCCAGTTCCCCTTCTTCCTCTGTTGTTCCAGGCGAATACAGATCAACTGCTGGGCCTTTGATGGCTGCTTACAAGCATTTACAACCCCATGCACTATACACTGAACTAGGAGGTAGAACACAGGCACTAAACATGTTATTAGGCCAATTAACTGGGATGTCTCATGACACTATGACCCTAAATCTCCAAACCAAGAAACCAAATCCGATGAGGTTTCTGGTTGTACATAAGCAGCCTCAGCAGCTACTCTTTGTTGTTGAAAATGTATTTATTACACTACTTTTGCCAATTCAACTTTTCTATAAACTAGGTATTATTTTAAACGTATTTATGTAGTATACAATAATCTGGACATACTGGTAAATTTTATATTAAAAATGCCACATGTTAAGTAAATTAAATAGTAAACACTTCATTAAATGAGGAGCCCTGGTAGTGCCATGACTAAGTGCTTGGCTGCTAATTGAAAGGCCAGTGGTTTGAACCTACCATTGGCTCCTCAGGAGAAAAGACCTGGTGATCTGCTCCCATAAAGAATAAAGCTTTGAAAACTCTGTGGGGCAGTTCTACTCTGTCTTATAGGGTTGCTATGAGTCGGAATTAACTTGACAGCACACAACAACAACAACATATTAAATATTAACTACAATGTTTTAAGTACCGTGGACAGGACTATTTGGTTAAATGGCAGGGCTGGGACTTGAACTGAGGCCCCATTATTCCAAATCCTGTGTTTGTTCCATTATACCAGGAAGCCCACTTTCCTGCATCTCTGATCTTCATGCTAGACTGGACTCCTTCAATCTCTCAGGTATTGCTCATACTAAAATGAAATTAGCAAGGGTGACTGATGGCCATTAGTACAGTCTCTGATATTCTGTGAACCTTTTAAAGGAGACAGTTACTTGCATGGAGAAGACCTAAACTCTGGCTACTCTCTTGGTCACTGGGATTTGCCAACCCAGTTTAAATATGAGAGAGAGGTAGAAAGGAGGAGATGAAATAGGAAAGGGAGAGAATCATAGATTTAGAGCTGGAAGAGATCACAGAAATTGTCTAGTCCAACTCTTGCAATTTTAGGAATAGATACCCAGAGAGAAGAAATGATTTACCCAGGTCTCACTCAGGTGAACTGCAGGAGTGGAATCCACGCTGAGCGCTCCCTGCCCTCCTGCCCTCTCCTCTAGGCGAGGGTAACTCTAGCCGTGGCCTACTTCCAGCCAGGTGCAGGCATGCCACACATTTGTGAGACTGGCTCTTTGCCCCACAAGCGTGGCCTGTCCAAAAGCCATCTGGAGGCAAGTATGGCAGTCCTTGGATACTGAGGATGTAACCATTTCCCCTTTGTGCAATCTAATTTAGCAAATACTTACCGAGTTTCTACTATGTGTATAAACATTTAGAGATAAAAATAATAAACAATCCTGCTGTTAAGAATTGTCTGCTTCATGAACAATTTAGACTCTAGAAATAATAAAACTAAAATAAGAAGCTAGCCTGTTATAAGCTAATTTAGTTTTTAAATCAGCAGCTGTTAAGCTCTTTTAGGCCCCAGACCTACTATGAGAATCTAATGAAAGCTATGGACTTGCTTCCCAAAAAAATCCACATAGTTTTGTACATATTCAAGAGGCTAATGCATTCCCTAAAGCCCATCTACTGAGTTAAGAAGCTGTATTACAAGACAGTCACTGAGTACCATCACATAAAAATTATCCGAAAAACCAAAATTGAGAGAGATACTAGTAATCCTTTTTCTCTGATGCAAAATGAATAAACTATAAAAACAATGTCATCCCATTTAAGGAAAATGTATTGTTTTCTCTAGTATCATCTGCATGGCCCTCTATAAGTGCTTATTTTCTCAGATCTAATTTTTTTACATTTGTTATTCCATAAGACTATCTTGCCTGCTTTCAGAGTTTATGGAATAACGTGTATATGTGTGAGTGTCTGTCGTGTATGCATATGAAGAAAAAATTCATTAAAACCAGAAGAAACACAGCTTAGCTAATGACTTATTCTATGTTAAATTTTTAACCTAGCTTGGAACGCCATGTGCAAGGCTTTGATGCTGAAAGGACTGAAGCCATGAAGATGAACTGGTAATGCTGCAGCGTGAGCACTTTCCTCTTCCCTACTAAAAAAGGTATTCAGACCTTGTGAAATTTAAATGAATTTCTTAATGAAAAATGTGAAAGGCTGATGTATAATAGTAAAGAAATCTCTGCAGAATCAACACTGAAGTTTCGTAAATCATTTGCTAAAGCTTTGCATAAATCAGAAAAAAATATGCCCAACCCTTCAATAAATAGGTTATTTGGTTACTTTAAGATGTTTTTAAAAATTGGTTATCTAGTTATGTATTCAGAATAAATGGAATAGCTAGAATTAACATTCTTGAGTATACCAGCAAAGTGGAAAAAATGATAAAGAAAACTGGAAAAAAAGGACAGAAAATAAAAGGGCTGTCATTTAATTTTTTTAACCTGTAAGTAAATACACTTATAACTGAATCTGATACTTTGATAACATTAGGTATGGGGAAGTTAAACGGAAAGAAATGTGACTCCGAGACTAGAGAAAGGATAGGATCCCTTACTTGTTAATTGGCTTTTTAAACGACTAGAAATAGGAAGTATTAGCAAATAGGCAGAAAAGTCTGGACAAGAGACTTTTTTTTTTTTTTTTTTTTTAAAAAAGACTATTTATGGAACAAAGATAAACTTTCTAAAATATTAACTTATTAAACTTACCTTAAAAATGAAGAACAGGTCAACCTAACTACAAACCTCAACAAGTATAACTTGAACGGGCAGTGTAACTCTATTTAAAAGCAACTAGTGGTAGGTAGACTTTGATTAAGAGAATAGCCCACAAAATGGGGATAATTTTCTCACCGTGACAGACCAGTATGACTTAAAATAACTAGAAATGATATACATAGAGACTTTAGGCTTAATGTCAGGGAGGATAATTCCACCTTTTCTTCATATGGAATAGCTGATATTAAATTTGTTTGAAATCTAAAATAAGCCGATGTTATAAAAAACAGGCTGCATTAAGACATCTTTTTTGAGTGTTGAAATAAAATCTGACATTAGCATGGGCGAATGTCAACTTCCTCACTTCTCTTCAGTAATGACATGTTTGCAAAGCAAGACATACTTAAAGGATCAATTTGAACATATACATACCACAGGCTGTTTTGTGATGTCCACCAAGTCCTTAAGATTATAATATTGATGCTTCTCAAAAGCTGAAAACAGCATGTCTAAAACATGTTGTTTATCAGCTCGAGCTCGCTTTCCATCTTCTTTCTTTTTCCTTTCATATTCAATCTATGTGCAAAAAGAAAAAGAAATAAAGGCATCAATTCACCATGTTCACTCTGAAACACAGGCATTGTCTTTACAGCCATCCAATAACCACAGGTTTTAAATTTCGAGACAGCAGGCTAAAGAGCAGGGCGGGGTACAGAACCTGGAGCCTCAGCACTCCCAGGGTTCCTCCTGCCCACAAGGCCCCGAGATAGTAATAATGTTGATTGGCAAACTGTTTTCATTATTTCCCAAAGCATTTTGTAATATGCCCATTACCCTCCAAAAAGAATTTCTTTGCCAAAGTTTTATCAATTCAGTTTGGGTACTAGTTAGCCAATTTTGATCAGAAACTCTAACCTGCAGTTCCTTTGACTCTGATTAACCAAAATATAGTAAAATAGTTTATCTAACAGACGCATCTTTCAAAACTTAGGGGTCCTGTGACAGGGCTTCGGTTAAGGGACAGGCAGATCACTTGGGAATGAAAAGTCTGGGAAACACTGGTAAAAAGACAAGAACATGGGGTACTGACAAGAGGCTTTTCTCATTCCGACTCTGTTAACTTTCTTGAGCTTCTTTCTTTGCTTTAAAATGAAATCAGTTAAAAAACATAAAAGGTAAATATATACTCTAGCACTCAGGTGCAAACAAACCATTTTTCTAAAATCTCCATTATCATCTGAAAAAATGCACGTGAACTCCAAATTCACCTGTATGATACACCTTCAATTTTAACACAAAAATAAATTACCTTCATCCAAATAAAAACGACGCCCTGGGAACACGTGCTATGCGTACCCTGTAACTGCACATACCTCAATGCATGCCAGGCTGGGAAGCAGTGGCACTAGGAGAATGTATACGTTCTCTCCTACTGTCACCGTCCTGGGACTATTCATATGTAAAAAAATTACCCTTTTTAAGACAGTATACAATACTGGGGAAGTCAGCACAACTTGTACAAGGAAAGGTCATGGAAGCTCCACAGACACATCCAAACTCCCTGAGGGATCTGAATTGCTGGGCAGAGGGCTGTGGGGACCACGGTCTCGGGGAACATCTAGCTCAACTGGCAAAACAGTTTATAAAGACAATGTTCTACATTCTACCTTGGTGAATAGTATCTGGGGTCTTAAAAGCCTGTGAGCAGCCACCTAAGATACTCCATTGCTCTCACCCCTTTGGGAGCCGGGAGAATGAAGAGAACAGGATACAAGGAAAGGAATAGTCCAAAGGACTAATGGACCACAGCAACCAAGGCCTCCACCAGACTGAGTCCAGTACAGCTGGATGGTGCCCGGCGACCACCCCTGACTGCTCTGACCGGGATCACAACAGAGGGTTCTGGACAGAGCTGGAAAAGGATGTAGAACAAAATTCTAACACACAAAAAAAGACCAGATTTACTGGCCTCACAGAGACTGGAGAAACCCCGAGAGTATGGCGCCCAGACACCCTTTTAGCTCAGTGGTGAAGTCACTCCTGAGGTTTACCCTTCAGCAGAGCATTGGACAGCCCCATAAAACCAAACGGGACTAATGAGGCACAGCAGTCCAGGGACAAAGGCTAGAAGGGAGGAGGGGACAGGAAAGCTGGTGACAGGGAACTCAAGGTTGAGTAAGGACAGTGTTGACATGTAGTGGGGTTGTTAACCATTGTGACAGGGCAATATGTGTACTAACTGTTTAATGAGAAACTATTTTGTTCTGTAAACCTTCATCTAAAGTGAGAATAGCAGCACAACTGGAAGAACGTAATCAACGTCACTGAATTGTACATGTAGAAATTTTTGAAATGGTGCATCTTTGGCTATGTATATATGTATATCTTCACCAAAAAAAAAAAAAAAAAAAAAAAAAAGTCCTCCAAGGCCAAGAAGGGAGCGTGTTGACGTGTTATGGGGTTGTTAACCAATGTCATAAAACACTATGTGTACTGTTTAATGAGAAAATATTTGTTCTGTAAACCTTCACCTAAAGTACAATAAAAAAATAATTAAAAAAAAATTCATCAACGTGGAAAACAAAATTACCCTTTTATTGAAAACATGCAATTTATACTCCCTCAGTTGATTAAATTTTTAATTTCTAGAAACACTTCATTTTTATGAAACATCAGGAACTTGTTAAAGGAAATATAAATTACAGCTGCCAACCTGGGTAATAAAGCAATCAGCAGGCTTGGTGGAAGCCACCAGCGAAAAATCTCCTATTCACCAACTGGAATAACTAGTCTGGTGACTAGCCTCAAAAATAATGAAGTGCATTTCAAAGCTTACAACTAAATTACTGTACAATTTCCAACCTCATATAGTTGAGCTTATTCTTTATATTTTAACAATGAGTTTTGATATAAAAAAGATAAAACTTAATTTCTATTGAGGTTAAAACTAAAAATAATATCTACTATATAAGGTGGTGGTGGTTGTGTGCCGTTGAGTCAGTTCTGACTCCTAGTGACCCTACAGGACAGAATAGAACTGTAAATCTTTACAGGAGCAGATTGCCAGGTTTTTTCTCCCACGGAGCTGCTGGTGGGTTGAAGCTGTTAACCTTCTGGTTAGCAGTCAAGCACTTAGCCATTGTGCCACGAGGGCTCCTCCTAATACATAATAGAAACTTTCAAATTATTAGTAAAAGGTAATTTTGACAACACTGAGTATCTTTCAACTAAATAAAACTAAGTACTAGACAAGGTAAAGGACTGACTTAATCATCATCACTTTTTTGACATGTAGACCTTGGAAGTAAAACTAAAAATTCATTCGCTTCTTCAGCAGGTTAAGCATTGACTACGTGCTAGACACTGTACTAAGATATGTGGGCGAATAGGACAGTCTTCTCTTTCAAAAGGTATTCCTTTCTTAGGGCACATGCACTAAAGTGTACACAGAGGGCCTTGAGCATTTAAATGTAGTAACAGTAGACCACTGAGCTCTCTAAGACAAGATCATGATGCTAAAAAAAATGCAACCATGTAGCAGTACAGACTGGCATTGTTTGGGAGGAATGAAATCCAGCCAGTCTCAAGATTTTCTGGGTGGGAACAGCATGGAAATGAGAACTATGGGCAGCCACAAAGGATTTAGTGAAGAGAAGAGTGACTAGAAGAGCTAGAAGCAATAGTGGAGAAGGGAGAGGCTAGGGAAGCCTATGACCAAGGAGGAAATCCAAGTCTTCCCAACGTGGGGAAGATGGAAAAACAAAAAACATGTACTTAAACAATAACGTAGAAGTACAGACTCTGTCCCAATGCAGTGAGGAAGGAGGCTGCAGAGATAGCTGAGACCAAAAGGGTGTGAACCTGAGGTCCATCCAAGAAAGAATTTTTTTCTCTGGAATCAAAAGAAAGATAGAACTTACAGGAGGACAGTGTATGAATAACAGCCAACATAAAGCTAATTTCCAAAATGTGAAATTAACTCATACCTCACTTTCCTACTTCATCATTCTGACAGCTGCCACCCACAGGGCACTATCTCTCTCTGACCCTAACCACTCAGAACTGGGTCTCCACAACTTAAGACTGCAATGTGTCAGAATTCTCCCTCTTCCCCTTCCCCTAGTCCCTGCCAAATAGGTAAACAGCAGTCTCTCTGCTGGTTCTCATTGCCCCCAATGGGTTCGATAATTCACTAGAATGACTCATGGAACTCATGGAAACTATTACCTATACTTACAGTTATCCATTTATTAAAATCAGAAAGGAGACAAGAGTAGAGATGCATTAAGGAAGGCTTGGGAGAGTTTCTGGCACAGGGTCTCCACTGTCCCCAGGGACGTGCTACTCCCTCTCCCATGCATGGATGTTCTCACCAACCCACAAGGCCCAAGACAGCAATCCAAGGATCCAGGTCTCCTAGTCACTGGGCCCTAAATGAACAGGCATCTGGGCCTTAATGCATAGTTATGACCCATCCAGTCAATGAGAAGGAAGACTGCATTAGGTTCCCTCCCTTCCTGAAGTTAGTTTGCCATGTGTGGGGGCTGTGTAGCCCCTACTTGCTTGGCTCTTTTAGAAAACAAAGGCATCTTGATTGCTCAGGTTATTTTCAGAAACCAGAGTCAAAATGCCAAACCTAGTTCCTCGTCCCACAGAAAGAATAAGGAAAAAAACTATATAAGTCCAAGCATCTAAGCATCAGGTCTTTGGATTAAAAAGTGGAATGATATCAAAGAATCCCTGAAGGGAATAATTGATATTTTAAGGCTTGCTTTGCTGACCAATAACTAAAATATATCTTGTTTTCCCTATATATAATTGTTCTTAGTTTGCATCCTGAAATCTCCTCGGACTATGACAGTCTAGATAGGAGGCCTGCTGAAAAATCAGAAAAAAATATGAACCCAGGATATGGAGAAATTATAACCCTTTTAACGCTGGTCAAGTGTGGGATATCAGAAATTTAACTTGGGATCTAGAAAATACAGGAAGGATGAGACTAAGGAGGGGTGGGGAGAACTATTCCCTTTCACAGGCTTGAGTGAGTAAGGTTTCATCTAGCCAAAAGCCAGTGGTCTTCAAAAAAGACAATGCAAAGAAAGAACCTTCTAGGCTAGTGAAGAAGGTCTATTGATGGTGCTTGCCTACTTTAAATAGGGGGAAAAAGAGAAGAAATGTGTTAACCATGACTATCTATGGCTCAATTCCTGGAGGGCAGTACAGTCTAACTTCACTTTTTACTAGTGAATAAACATTATTAAAAGTGCAATTTGAACCACTATGGAAAATGATATGGCACCTCCTTAAAAGCTAGAAATAGAAACACCATAGGATTCAACAATCCCACTCCTAGGAATACATCCTAGAGAAATAAAAAGCCACCACACGAATAGACACATACAAACCCATGTTCACTGAGCATAATTCACAATAACAAAATGATGGAAACAACCTAAAGCCCATCGACAGATGAATAAACAAATTACGGTACAGACACACAATGGGATACTATGTAATGATAAAGAACAATGATTCATCTGCAAAACATCTCACAACATGGATGAATCTGGAGGACATTTATGCTGACTGAAATAAGTCAATTATAAAAGGACAAATATTGTATGAGACCACCATTATAAAAACCAAAAAAAAGGTTTACACACGGAAAAAAAACAATCTCTGATGGTTACGAGGGAAGGGAGAGGTGGGAAGGGGAAATCACTAGATAGCCGATAAGTGTTAACTTTGGTGAAGGGAAAGACCACACACAGTATAGGGGAAGTCAGCACAACTTCACCAAGGCAAAGTCATAGAAGCTTCCTAGACACAACCAAACACCTTGAGGGACTGAGTTACTGGGGCCAAGGGCTGGGGACCATGGTCTCAGAGGTCATCTAGGTCAACTGGCACAACATAGTTCATAAAGAAAATGTCCTACATCCTACTTTGGTGAGTAGTGTCTGAGGTCTTAAAAGCTTGCAACAGGCCATCTAAAATACATCTATTGGTCCCATCACATCTGGAGGAAAGGAGAATGAAGAAAACTACAGACACAAGGAAAGTATTAGTCCAAGGGACTAATGGACCACGTGAACCACAGCTTCCACCAGTCTGAGCCCAGAATTAGATGCTGTCCGGCTACGACTACTGACCGCTCTGACAGGGATCACAATAGAGGGTTCCAGACAGAGTGGGACAAAAATGTAGAACAAAATTAAAATTCACAAAAAAAAAAAAAGACCAGACTTACTGGTCTGACAGAGACTGAAGGAATCCCTGGACACCCTGCTAACTCAGAACTGAAGCTACTATGGAAGTTCACCTTTCAGCCAAAGATTAGACAGGCCTGTAAGACAAACAGTAACACACGTGAGGAACGTGCTTCTTAGTTCAGTCAAGTATATGAGACCAAATGGGCAACACCTGCCCAAAAGCAAAGATGAGAAGGCAGAAAGGGACAGGAAACCTGGAAAAAATGGACACAGGGAACTCGGGGTGTAAAGGGGAAGAAGGAGAGTGTTGACACATTGCAGGGACTGCGAACAATGTCACAAAACAATTTGTTTATAAATTTTTGAATGAGAAACTAATTTGCCCGGTAAACTTTCACCTAAAACACATTAAACTCCAATGAGAAAAAAAAGTTGCTTTTGTTTCCAAGTACATATGGCATTTATAAATGTTACTGTAAATAATACAATATTATGAAAAACAATAAAATATAAGCACCAAAAAAACCTGTAGTCTGAAAACCCAGATATATAAATAACTGCAATGACAAAAATGGAAAACTATTCCTCAGAGAACTATAAGTGCTAGAAATTTAACACTACATTTATTTAAAAAGAAAAAGTAAAGCAGACAATCTCTTTAACGTCTTCAGGGCCTACACTATGGAATTAATTAATAGGAAAGACTGTTCAAAAACAAATAAGTGTAGAATTAATTAAATCTTTTTGATAAGGTCCAAGACGGGCTCATGAACCAAATTCTGCTCTGTGGTATCAGGGTAGTTCCAATGTACGTGTATTATAAAAAGAAATTTAAATGACTTCCGTGTTCATTTAGTTATTAATACTTAACCTTAAAGTTAGGCCAAAACTAAGGTACTTGAAGTAACTTTTCTTTTTCACACTAAACAGTTGTGGTGGTTAAGGCCGTGTGTCAACCTGGCTGGGCCATGAGTCTCAGTGGTTTGGCAGTTATGTAATGTGATGTGGTTATCCTCCATTTTGTGATATAATGTAATTACCTTCATAATGTGATCTGATGTCATCAACCAATCAGGTGTAAGGGGACTTTCCTCACGGGTGTGACCTGCATCCAATATATATGGATGTTCTGGCCAAACTCGCTGGCTTTTGTTTGCTCTGGATCCTGCATCTGGCTCATCATCCTCTGACCTCCGGTTCTTGGGACCTGAGCCAGAGGCCTGCAGATCTTGGACTCATCAGCCTCTGTAACTTGTGAGCCACCAGCCTGCCATCTGACCTGCCAATCTTGGGTTCGTCAGCCCCTGCAGCTACACGAGTCAGGAGAAGCCTCCAGCCTAATGCCTTACCCACGGACTTGGGACTTGCCAGCCTCTACAACTGTGTGAGCTATTTCCTTGAGATAAATTGCTCTCTCTCTATACATGCTTCACTGGTTTTGCTAAGCCTAAGACAATACAGAAATGATAATATTGTACTCATAGCTTTGTACTACAAATAAAATTAATTCTAGAAATAAAATACGAATGATATGAACTAGTATATTTAAGAGAAGAGTGTGGTTTTGAGGTAATTTTATTTCTTCTCTTTTCAGCTCTTTTCCCTTTGGGCAGCATGTTTTTCATTGGCATACAAGTACTGCAAGAAAATGATACTCAAAGCAGTCAGAGCTCTAACTTGTTAGAGTCACTATAAAATATTAGGTAAGGTGGGTATTAGAGTAGAAATAGCTTTAATACAATGTGAATTTTAATTACCCATCTTATACCTGACCCCAATGACTACTGATCACTTCATAACCAAATACAGAGAAGTGAATGTCAATTCAAAAAGCACTTCAAATTCAATCCCCAGTTACAAATTTATACAATTTGAAAACCCATCATATACAATTAATTTTACTTTCATAACAGAAAATAAATTATTCAAGATTGAAATGCAACCAAATGTTGAAAAGCCATTGTGGATAGGATAAAGAGATGTTCCGCTGTCATTACTGAAACCTTAATCACTAACTAAAATTATAAATGCCACCCACTACCAATTAAAATATTATAATACAGATGTCTGTAAATTTCTAGATTGTTGTTTGCAGAAATACTTTGATTGCTTTCTGAAGCCAGTCTTTGTGAAGGTTTTTATTTTAACTTCTGAAGTGAGTGAGACAGCCTATTCATCATGGTTTTGCATTTTAAATCCTTAGAAGTATCACCACCCCCTCCAGTGTTTCTATTTCTGCCTAGGATGTCACTGTCTCTTGGGAGAAAATTAATTTTTTAGAGTTGGTCAGTAATTGGCGTGCAAATTAAAATGGACAAAGCATGTAGCATGTTTATACTATAAACTACAATGGGCAAGTACTGCTGAAAAGTCTGTATGATATAGCCACGCAGGCATCTGTTTTAGTCAGCAAAATCCAGAATTTATACATAGAATTAAAACTTACTTTCTTCCCTTTCAAAATTAATTTTCTAGTTCAGCTCGTCTAGCTTTTTAAGAGCTCTTGCCAGGAAAAGATGGGGAGAGAAAGGGAGGGAGAGGTAGATTTTTTTTAAACTCAGGGGAGAAAATGAGAACAAAGACATCATGTTTTTGTTTAAAACCCCTAGGTTTGGTGGAAAGAGGCTCCTTGGTCTCCTCCAAGGTACCATTTTCTCTCCTCTAACAGAAGATGGTAGACAAGACTAAAAAGTTCCTATCAATCTGGAATAGTGTCTGTGCTGAACACCTACAGACCTTAAATAAAATTAAGATAGCGGGCCTCTACATTAGATCAATTAAACCACAATTTCTGGAGGTATTGTTCTCTTAAAAGCTCCCCAGGTGAGTCTAGTGTACAGCCAGGGATGAGAGCCACTATCTTAGACAGTGAAGGACACAATTCCTTATGAAAAAAAAGAATTCCTTATGAGAATGGTCACAAGAGACCGTAGAACACATACAAGAAGGCTGTGAAATTTACACAGGCTAGATGATGATGTACACCAAAGTCAACCAGAATACACACACAGAGGCATCCTTACTTGCAATCAGAGATGGAGGGAGCTGGAAGGGCTTGTTCACATCAGCTGACTCTAAACTGATTATACACCTTTCTCACAAAAAAACTGGAGCATGAGCTACATGTACATTTATTTGTAAACTGTAAAAATATACTATTGTATTAATGTATGTGGGTATTATAAAGCATACACAAAATTAAAAATTAAAAGGGATGAAATAAAAAATTATTTTAAGAGTAAGTTTTGATCTGTCAAAATTATAAAACACTTCTTGCTCTTAAAATACAGTGATCTCTCTTCATGTTTTGGATGCTTAGTTTTTAAACTTATTGCAAATTGTGATAGCTTCATACTAGCAATAGCTGGTATAGCTTAAGGTACAACACACAAAAATCAAGGATCACTGTGTTTGTTATTTCTAGCAGGCCATCAGCTTCATGTATTGGCGGTAGTAACGGCTAGGGGGTGCAAGCTACACTTCCAAGATTCCCTTGCCCGCTCGTTGCCAGCTGGATTCTGCCAAAGGGAGAACAGAGGTGGGAGGAAGCGAGATTTTTTTCTGCATGGGGGAGTACCTCTGGCTGCAGTAGCTTTCTGATCTCTGGGTAACCCCTTTCTCTCTTTTGCAACTCCAGCCTTTCCATTTTGTATTTGCAACAAATTCCCTATATCTCTTCCTGTTTGACATATCTACAGTTGTTTCTGTTTCTCTGGCAGACACTAATGGGAGTAAAAATAGGGTATGGAAGCCATATTTAAAAGATATTGATAATTTCATTTTGGACAGGCCAAGTTCTTGTCAGATCTGATTACATCATCACTGTTTCTACCTCATAAAGTGAAAGACAAAAGGATCATTTTAGCAGCAGGAGAAGTGCCAGTTTTTCCACTTTCTTGTTCACATACGTTTGCTTTATTAGTATTATCTTTAATCTACAGTTTCTTTGCAGGAATCTTTTAAAGACATTTAAGTTCATTTTTTGAGATTTAGTTAAAAATAGTTCTTATAATCTGTAAATCCCCAAATTTACAGATACATAAGTAGGTGAAAGGCTAAGCATGATGGAAAGATCTGAGAATGGTTAATGGTGATGGTTGTACAACCTGATGAACACAATGTCACTGAACTGTACATGTGAAGACTGTTGAAATAGCAAATGTTTCGTTACCTTTATATTAGCCCAAATAAATAAACAGATAGATCAGTTTAAGTTCCAATCTTTCTCCCTCATCCCAACGGGTCTTCTTGTAAAGACTACTTTGACGACCCATAATTTCACACTGTTCGTTTGCACTAGTTTAAAGAATTGGGGAAGGGGAACTTGATGGTAAATTGTTTACAAAATGCAGGATTACAGAAATGCCTGAGGGTTCCCAATCTTAACATATTAAAATACATTGTCAATTTTGAAGAGGGGGAATATAATCAGAATCTACAAAAGTTATTTTACCACAGAATCCTTTTTTTCCAAAACTCTTTTTTCAAGGATACTTTCACCAAATTAGTGTTTTAAAAACTCACTTTGGAAAATTTTGACCTACACGAACCAGTTCGAGTTTCAGAAACCTAATGAAGATTCAAGGCAGAAGAAAGGCTACTTAGGATAGGTCATGTCCTGGTACAGAGTTTTCAGGGCTGTGCTTTTAAGGAAGGAGCACTCTAAGAGATAATGCTACTCATGTAAATCCTTTATGGGCAAACACAACATATGCTTTTATGAATGGCCAAAATGGCAGGTGCTATATCCCAGACAGTTTGTGAACTAAAGAGACATACTTGAATTTAACAGCTCCATGTATAAAAGTGGGAGTTCAAAAATTTGGAGATGATTACATATATGTATGCACACATATAATATATACATATACACACATATATATTTATGTGTCATAGGGAGGGTGAAAAAGTTTCTGGGGTAAACACAAGGTTATTTCTTTCTAAATGCAGGGATATTGTTTTATAGTTTTACATATATATGTGCAATTTTCCATCCCTCTTTCCATTTTTGGTACAAAAATTTTTTTCTTAGTTTTATTCTGATAATTACCTTAAACGAACCTCAACTGTTAAGAAGAAATAACGGGCTTCATGTTTACATACTCTATCTGGCAAAACTCTGAAAACAATTCAGTATTATACTGAGTCAAATTTTTTATATAAAGTCTTGATTATATAATCTCTAAGTCATTCCTGTTGAACTATGTTGATTCTCAACCTTTTAAAAATCAACATTCCCTCTGATAAATAACAGACGTTTTATACTCTTTCTATAGTTGGTATCATAATACATAATACGGTTTTTGAAGCTATGCAGGTGGGCTCGCCTGTTCTGATACACTCTCATAAAAAAAAAAAAACACTCGACATTCAAATAGCATAATGCGATAGATACACAGCCAATCTTTGTTTTCATGTAAACTATTAATCAAAAGAAAGTGACTGATTGCTACAATGATATAATGACTCATTCATAACAACCTTAAAGTTCAGTAGCTTGGACTGAAATATTACAATGGTAAAGACAATTTTCAAAAAGGACATTACAGCCTTATGCTCTAACAAATTCAGAATACGATGTATCTGTACTTATTTTAGTAGTAAAAAGAGAACAATGTAAGAACACTCCCAAAAAGAACTTTTGAAATCTCTCTGCCTTCAATATCTGCCGAGTGTCAGTGTCACTAAGACGATGAACTAGACAGAAGTCAAATTTTGACCAGCTTTTGTGGACCTCAGAGACTTGCCAATTGCCTCAGAAATGATGGCCTGCAACAGTATAACAAGAGTGACAGCTGTAGGGAAAAATGGTTATAGTATAGAAACGTGTATCACTACTATTAATGAAAGAGAGATTATACCCCAAACTGGGGATATGAAAAGGCACGGCCAGAGAACTGAATGAAGTGGCAGCTCCTTGAAGACAGGGGTTTTATCCATTTGGTTCACCAGGGCTATGCATCTCAGGCAGGGTGCAGGCATTAAAAAAATATTTGTTATTCAGAGAAGACAAATCTTAGGTAACTGTGGTAAGATACTGACGTGGCTAAGTACTGAGAGTTTTCCCTAGCTTTATCCCTTTCCCATTCCAACAAAAGACCTTTACTTGCTCACTGTAAATTCAGACAATACATGCTCATTGTGACAATTCCAACAAGTGTAGTTTCAACAGTGGTTGCCTTCTTCTCATTGTATAACTTATGATATGAAGTGAACATCTTTTCTACGCTAGGCCAATTGTCAGACTCCCCACTAAGTCTGGATTAACTTCCAACAGTTTATCCTTCTGCTTTCAATGTTGTGAAATACCTTTGAAAGTTCCTTTCTTGTGAACATTTTTGATGTCATCACTTCCTCTGGAATATCTGCATCCTTTTGGTCATAAACACCTTCCTCATTTATGTTGGTAAGTTTGCTTTCAGTAAGTTCCTACCGACCCGACGGCAACTACCAACACATTCCTACCGCTGCATGTCTGGAGTTTCTTGAGTGGTGGCAATGCCAACATTCTCACAGTCAAATGTTTCTTCTATAACATTACTTACATTTGATTCTAATTTTACTTCCAACACCTACCACTTTTTTTTCTTTGCTGTACTTTCATCTTTGTTGGCCAATTCCCTCTTTAGAGTAACCATTTTTGTAAAATGTCAAATGGGTTTATCACCAGAAGACAAAGAGGCAACACAACTGCACATTTTGCTGAATAACAGATGTGCAATGGGCAATCACTGACAGACTTTAAAAGCAGTATCGAGATCGGTCACTGATTACAATGTGCATCTGTTATTTACTTAGTGATCTGTGGACCGAAGAGCTAGCAGCGAAGCCTGTACTTTATGCAATTACTCACAGTTAATATACCATGGTAACTAAAATCTAAACTGTGGTAACTAAAATTCATACATATCAATCAGAACTGTGTAAAGAGGAGACTGTGTAGACACAACACATGTATAAAAGTGTATGTTCACCTTAAATGTGCAGCTCAATGAACCGTCAAACTGAACACTGTATACATCCATGTAATTAGCACTGGATCAAGAAACATCACCAGCACCCTTAAACCCTTTGTGTTTCCTTCCAGTTACAACCATCCTGAACCCCCATCCAACATAATCCTGAATTCTCACAGCAAGGATTCATCTTGCCAGTTTAGTTGCTGGCATAAATAAATAAAATCATGCAACAAGCACTCTTTTGTGTCTGGCTTCTTTTGTCCAGCATTAAGTGTGTGGAATTCACCCAAGCTTCTGCGTGTAATTGTTGTCTGTTACCTCATTAAGCGACTAAGCCACACTGTACTTATCTAATCAACTGCTGATGTGCATTCGGGTGGTGTCCAGTCACTATTAACACTCTAGCACGTCTTTTTTTTTTTTAAAAAAAATAAAGTTAAACAATAGTTTGGAAAGTCTTGTGTTCCTTTGCACTGAAGGTGCTTAAGCAGAGGCTGGCCACGGCGGGAGGCACTGGAACCCCAGCACCTGACAGCAAGTGCTTGACTGCCAAGGTCCTACCAGAGCCTATGAGTCTATAATACAGGAAATAATAAAGATATTATTTTATGAGCCAATCTGTTATTTTGCTAAAAGGTATCTCATTATGATTCTACAACTTATTTCTAATTCTATACTTTACAGTCAAACAGAATGAAAAAAGACATGCAGAAGACTTACATTGTATTGATGATTAGCGACAGGTTTGTAATTGGTGGTTACAACTTTGTCCAGCTGTTGTGACAGTCTTACAGGCTTAGAAGATTCTTCTATTTGCAATCTGAAAAATAAAAGGCATTCTTAAAAACTTAGTTGTTTAGGAGATTCAAATCTGAAGAGTTATATTTCTTCTTACTCAATAAATACAATATATAAGAAATTAACCTCAGAAGATTTATCAACCTTAATACTTCAAAAACACGTTGAGTGATACGTGTCTATTATGTAAAAACCAGTCCCATAAGCTAAACATACAAATCTCATCATTTTTTTAAAAATAATATTTTATTGTTTAAGATGGAAGTTTACACAGCAAATGAGGTTCCCATTTAACAATTTCTACAGTGATTATGCAGTGATATTGGTTACATTTTCCACAATGTGTCATCATTCTCATTCATTCCGTTCTGGCTGCACCATTTTCAGTACTCTAGTTCCCCTGCCCTCTTACCTCTCATCTTTGCTTTAGAGTAATTTTTGAATATGTGGTCTCCTACAGATGCTTTTTTAAAGGAGATCATTACTCACAGGCGGTTTTTTTTTTTTTTTTTTTTTTAATGAGCCAATCTGTTGTTTTGCTAAAAGGTATCTCATTATAATTCTACAACTTATTTCTAATTCTACTTCATAGTCAAATCCTAACTATACAAACCAAAAACCTAATTAGTTTTAAGATTCTGAAAAAAATTCCGGATATAAAAGTGAATTAAATTACTTGGTTTAAACTAACTAAATTTTTAATTCAAAACTTTTATTCACCTGTTAAGAAAAAAAATAACCAAACCCAGTGCCGTCAACTACGACTCACAGTGACCCTACAGGACAGTGTAGAACTGCCCCATAGGGTTTCCAAGGTAAGCCTGGTAGATATGAACTAGCAGACTTAGCACTTGACCACTATACCACCAGGGTTTCCTCCGTCAAGAGATAAAGGTAAATAGAGAATAGATAGGCATAGGCACTCAGAGTCTGGAAGCCATATGTGGTTAGTGGCTACCTTACCAGACAGCACAGCTATAAAACATTTACATTATCATAAAAGTCCTACTGGACAACACTGGTCTAGAACTATTGCCAAGACTCTATCTAAATTAAAATATAACACAAAATAGTGCTTTTGGGGGAAAAAAACCATAAAACAGATGACACTATGTACAGTACGTTATAGAAAATAATACTTAACTAGTAGATATATTTATATATTCAAGTAGAAATCTTGGGAGGTTTTGTTTTTGATTATTTACTTCCTATGAAAAATACCAGATGAACTCATTTGGTATATTAGCACAGTAAATCTAAAAACTGTTTTAGAAGGAAAAAAGTACAGCTTTCCAAGGTGACTGTTTCTTAAGAGACAAAAGGTGTTACTGCAGTTAAGATTTCCCATCAGTAAGATAACAGACTACAAGAATATATTTTAAAGAGCTACAGAAAAAAAAAGCCAACCAAATCTAACTAAATTATAATTGAAGAATAAGAGTGAAATAAAAGTATTTTTGAACAAAAACTAAATTTACCATTCATAGATCCTCACTAAAAGAAATACTCAAGGATATATTTCAGTAAGAAGAAAACTGAACCCAACAGGAACTAGTGTTCAATAGGCTGGTGAAATTAGTAGGTTGTAATAGTCACAGCAAAGAAATGGAGAACCATTAGAAAACTGCCTATTTAATAAAAGCAAAAAAGATTAATTTCAGAGGGTGGTTATTTAAAAAGAAGGTGGAACCAACATGAAAGATGGAAGAAAGATCAGAATTTAAGCATTCTAAATTTCTGTCCTTCATATATAATATCCTTGACATTTGCCTACAATTCTGGTTTTCAGTTATTAGAGTTCAGTGCATCAAATGTATTCTTGAGATGGTCCCTAAATTCAGGTGGGATGTATACAAGGTCATACTTTGGCCCTTGTGGGCTTGTTTTGATTTTCTTGAGCTTCAACCTCAACTTACACAGAGGCAACTGATGGCCTTTTCTGCAGTCAGCCCCTCTCGACTAATGATACTGAGCATCTCCATCATCTCTTTCCAAATATGGAGTCAATCTGATTTCTGTGTAGTCCATTCGGTGAGGTACATGTGTATAGTAATCGATTATGTTGTTGAAAACATGAAGAAAACAAAAATCCTCACAATTGGACAGATAAACAGTATCATGAAAATGAAAAAGAAATTGAAGTTGTCAAGGATTTCATTCTACCTGGATCGACAATCACATCCACAAAAGCGGCAGTCAAGAAATCAAATGACCCACTGCACTGGGCAAATCTGCTGCCAAGGCCTCTTTAAAAATTTAAAAAGCAAAGATGTCACTTTGATAACTAAGGTGCATCTGACCCAAATCATAGTCTTCTCAATCACCTCATATGCAAGCGAAAGCTGGACAATGAAAAAGGAAGACAGAAGAAGAGTTGATGCGTTCAAATTGTGGGGTTGGGGAAGAATACTGAATGAATATACTACGGACTGCCAGAAGAATGAACAAATCAGTCTTAGAAGAAATACAACCAGAATGCTCCTTAGAAACAAGGATGGCAAAATTTTGGTTTGCTCACTTTAGACATGCCATTAGAAAAGACCAATTGTTAGAAAAGGGCAGCATGTTTGGTAGAGGCTCAGCAACACGAGGGAAACCCTCAAAGAGACGGACTGACGCAACTGCTGCCATAATGGACTCGAACACACCAACCACCACAAAGATGGTGTGGGTGCAGGGAACGTTTCGTTCTGTTACACATAAGGTTGCCCTGAGTTGAAACCAACTTGATGGCAACTAACACAAAAAAGATTTCTGTGTGTTTTTCGAGATTTTCTGTAAAAAGCATCTATTAGTATTATAATCAGAAAAAGAAGTGTGCTCTCTTAAAGAAGAAAGAAATATCACCACATCTTTGAAGGTTAGTTTGAAAGCCACAGAAATGTTGGTCATTTAAAAGGAACATAATGTTCAACATTATATATTATTTGAATGGGACTTGAAATTCTTTGGTTCGACAGACTAAGTGCTAAAAAAAAAACTCCGTGTATAATTCCTTCAAAAGCGTAACTTGCAGTATAAAAGGTACCTGCTTCTGTAACACTGTTATTAATTCCTTGGGTGAAGTTAATTCTATACTTACTTCTGCCTATTTTTAAGTATATAAACCAAATTACTGAGAAGACAGTAGACATCTACCAATTGATTTTTTTAAATTGAAGTAAAATTCACCATTTCAACCATTTTAAAATGCACAATTCAGTAGATTCCAGGACATTCACAATCGTGTGCAACCATCACCATTACCAGTTCCAGAACATTTTCATTACCACAAAAGGAAATGCTACACCCATGAAACAGTCGCTCCTCTTCCCCCTTTTCTCTTAGTCCCTGGCAACTACTAAGCTGTACTCTGTACCTATGTATTTGCCTATTCTGGACATTTCATGTAACGTGGAATGTTATGGACTCATACAATATGTAGCCTTTTGTGTCTGGCTTTTTTCATTTAGCATAATGCTTTCAGGGTTTATCATGCTGTAGCACTTATCAGTACTTCATTGCTTTTTAAGACTGAATAATACTCCACTGTATGGATATATCATATTTCATGCATCCATTCATCAGCTATGGACATTTCGGTTGTTTCCACCTTTTGGCTTTTGCAAATAATGCTACAATGAACACTGATGTACAAGTATCTGTTTGAGTCCCTGCTTTCAATTCTTTTGGGTATATACCTAGGAGTGGAATTGCTGGGTCATATGGTAATTCTACGTTTGACATTTTGAAGAACTGTCAAACTGTTTTCTACAGCAGCCACACCATTTTACATTCTCACTGGCAGTGGGTATGGGTTCCAATTTCTCTACATCTTCACTAACCCTTGTTAATTTTTTTTTTTTTTTTTTAGTATTAGCCATCCTAGTGGTGGTGCAGTGGTTGACAGCTACAGCTGCTAACCAAAAGGTCGGCAGTTTGAATCCACCAGCCACTCCTTGGAAATCCTATGGGGTGGTTCTACTCTGTTGTATAGGGTCACTAAGAGTTGGAATAGACTCGATGGCAATGGGTTTGGTTTTTTTTTTAAAGTGGGGGTGAAGTGGTATGTCACTGTGGATTTGATTTACAATTCTCTAATGATTAATACTATTTAGCATCTTTTCCTGTATTTATTGGTCATTTGCACATCTTTGGAGAAATGTCTGTTCAAGTCCTTGGTCCATTTTTTAATTAGGCTGTTTGTCTTTTTGTTGTTTTTTATATATATATATTATATATTATTATATATACTAATATATATGATTATATATAATATATATTATTATTATATACTATTATATTATAATATATAATATATATTTATATATTCTGGATATTAGACCCTTATCAGATATATGATTTGCAAATATTTTCTCCCATTCTGTGGGTTATCCTTTCACTTTCTTGATGCACACGTTTTTAATTTTTATAAGGTCCAGTTTATTTTTTTCTTTTGTTGCTTGTGCTTTTGGTGTCAAATCTAATAATGTCATGAAGGTTTACCCCTGTTTTCTTCTAGGAGTTTTACAGTTCTAGCTCTTACATTAGGTCTTTGATCTATTCTAAGTCCTGTATATAGTTAGTGTTAGATATGGGTCCAACTTCATTATTTTGCATGTGGATATCCAGCTGGTCCAACACCATTTGCTGAAGATACTCTTCTTTCCCCACTGAATGGTTTTGGTATTCCTGTCTAAATCAACTGACCCATAGATATATGGGGTTTATTTCTGGACCTTCAAGTCTATTCCATTGATCTAAATGTCTATCTTTGTGTCAATACCACACTGTTTTGATTACTGTAGCTTTGTAGTTAAGTTTTGAAATCAGGAAGTGTGAGTCCCCCAACTTCGTTCTTTTTCAGGACTGTCTTAGTTATTTGGGGTCCCTTGCAATTCCATATAAATTTTAGGATCAGCTTGTCCCTTTCTTCAAAAAAGGCAGTTGGAATTTTAATAGGGATTGCACTAATCTGTAGATAAATTTGGGGAGTACTGCCATTTTAACAATGTTAAGCATTCCAATTCACAAACATGGGATGCATTTCCATTTATTTAAGTCTTCTTTACAGAACGTTCTTTCAAAAACATTTTGTAGTTTTCAGTGTACGAGTCTTGCATCTCCTTGGTTAAATTTATTCCGAAGTATTTTACTCTTTTTGGTCCTAACATTAAATAATTTTCTTAATTTCATTTTCAGATTGCTCACTCCTGGTGTATAGAAATACACTAACTTTTGCGTGCTGATCCAGTATTCTGAGACTTTGCTGAATTTGTTTATTAGCTCTAGTAGGTTTTTTTGGTGGATTCTTTAGCATTTTCTATATATAAGATCATGTCATCTGTGAATACAGACAGTTATACTTCTTCTTTTCCAAGTTGGATGCCTTTTAATTTCTTTTTCTTACCTAAGTTGCTCTGCCTAGAATTGCCAGTACAATACTGAATAGAAGTAGGCAAGGGCAGAAATCCCTGTCTTGTGCCTGATCTTAGGTGGAAGACTTTCAGTCTTTCATCATTAAGTGGTGAGGTCAGCTGTGGGTTTTTCATAGATGCCTTTTATCAGGTTGAGAAAGTTTCCTTCTGTTTCTAGTTTATTCAGTGTTTTTATTACGAAAAGGCATTGGATTTTTAAAAATGCTTTTCCTACATCAACTGAGATGATCATGTGGTTTTTCACCTTCACTGTATTAATACAGTGTATTACACTGATTTTTGCATAGCATACCTGTACAATTATGTGTATAACCCTTTTAATATGTTGGTAGGCTTGGTTCTAGTATGTTTGTTGAGGATTTTTGCATCTTTATTCATAAGGGATATTGATCTGTAGTTTTCTGGTAATGTCTGGTTTTGGTATCAGGGTAATATGGCCTCATAGACTGAGTTATGAACTGTTCCCTCCTTTATTTTCAGAAAGAATTTGAAATGGGTTGTGAATTTTTGTTTAATATTAATTCTTGTTTAAACATTTGATAGACTTCATTAGTAAAGCATCTGGTCTAGGACTTTTCTTTATTGGAAATTTATTACTGATTCAATCTCTTGTTACAGTTCTATTCAGACTTTCTATTTCTTGAGTCAGTTTTGGTAGTTCGTGTTTCTAGAAATTTGTCTATTTGATCTAGGTTATCTATTGATGGCATACAACTGTTCATAGTATTCTCCTATAATCCTTCTGATTTCTGTAAAATCCCTACTAATTGCTTTTAAAATTTTAAATATATAAATAAGGCTTTGTTTTTACCATGATCTCAACATTCAGTGTACTCATTTCTGTATGGAAATGTAAATATTTTGATTATTCCAGTTATTTTTTAATCTGTGCTTATCCTCTAAATACATAAAATGATTATTTATTTAACAATTTGTGAAAAACGTATTCTAAACATATCTTTAGAAAGGTATTGTGTAGCCATAAATAAAACACACAATGTTACTTTTTTTCATGCACCAAACATACCTTCTATGCACATGGATTATATTAACATGTTCTTGTTAAGACAGGGAAAGCACTAACTAAAGGCCTAGAAGGGAAATGTCCAACCAAAGATGGACTTGGATTTACAATCCTTCAATTGCCTCTTACTAGTCCTGGGATAAAGCAAACCTCCTTCATATGACTTCAAATCTCTCTGGAATCTAGGCCCTACTTATCTCCCAGCTTTACCCGTTCTTCTTCCACATCTGCCTCAAGTGGCAGCTGTGCCATGACCAGAATGCATCATCCAGCAAGTGTCTTCTGAGTGCCCATCTCTGCCAGAACTATGTCAGAGGTTGGGGATGCAGCAGTAAAGAAAAGACTTAAAGAAAAGACTTACTCTACTGGAGCTTATGTTCTAAAATGGAAGACAGATATTAAATACTTATATATAACTAATTAATTGCAGAGCGACTGGGGGTTGGTAGGACAACTGATTGCTGATGTGAAGTAAAGATTAATCCCAAGGTGTACATTTAAGGGTAAACTGGAGGGGAACTGCCCATGCTTGTAAGAGGTTAGGCAAAAAAGATTAGGTGGAAATAACTCCTCCAAGCTGAGAGGATGTCTCAATGCTACCATGAGATAAACTTCTGGGAAAAAAAACAAAAAAAAAGTGGTCGAAGACAGACATAGGAATGTGTACACAATGTTTCCTCCTTGAGGGAAAAAACAAAAAAAAATAGAACTAAGTGGCAGCCTGTTTTTGAACACACTTCTCTGTTTCTAACCTAAGCTCCACCCCTAATGCAACCGGTACTCAGGGTTCTCGCCTCTCTAAATGGTAATCTATCTGTTATGCTGCCACTAAATTATTTTCCCTGTTTCAATTATCTCACTCAACAGTGTGATCTTATGAGATATTCAAAGAGGAAGGCATGTACTAGCTCCTACCTTTCCTATTAAATGATTATTCCTATTACATCAGAATTTGCAAATTCCTCAGGGTTTCAGTTTGTTTAGGTAAGTGGTTCTTTATAAATGGTGGCTTATTCTTGTCATACTCTTACACTTGAATTTATTTGTAGCTACTGCCTCTTGATTTAGTTCTTGTGGCATACTTTCCTTTCCATTCTAATGTAACAGCTCTTAAAGCAAATTCCATCAGCCACACACACAGTGTCATGCCATTTTTAACCTCAAAGTATTTAATCTTTTAATTATACAAAGAAAAACACTAATTAATTTTTTGTTTTTCCAAGTAAAGAGCTCATATAAAAATTTAACCTTCCTATTATACATTTAAAAACATCAATTCTGGAGTTTCTGTTTTAATTAAAAGAGGACATCTGATGACAAAAAACCCAAGTTAATCTACGGACTGAAAATATAACAAATTTTTTAATAACTCAATCTTAAAATACTGCACTTTAATTAAACCTTGAATAGTTTAAAATAATTCTGCAAGGTTCTTTACTTAACACTAAATAATTCACTTAACATTATCTTCTAAAGTGTCAGAACAATTTGCAACTCCATTTCACCACTGAACAATGCACTAAATTAAACATCACTGACCTCAGCATGCCTTCAAAGTCAAAGTAAGGTTTTTCTGGGTTTGTACAAAAAATATAATTTGGTAAATATTTGGTTTGTAAAGCTGAAGAGCAAACTACAGAGGCTATAGGCTGGACTGGGGGCAAGCCAAAAGCCTCACTATCCAGCCCATTTTCCAAAACGGGTCTTAACTTTTACAGAAAATTTAAAAATACCTTGTTATTTTCAAGAAACAGTAATAGAAAAATAATATTCTTTGATCATTTAGATGCAGCCAAGCCTTGTTTTACCTTCATTTTATAAAATATTAAAAAAAAAAATACTTGTGCTCCTTACTAGCACCACCACAGGTCAATTCAGAATATGCTTCCACATTCTTGTATCTTTTTCTATCTCCCACAGTCGTAGAAGTGCTTGGAAACATATGTTTTTGCTGTGCTCTTCATAAACCATACTTATCTATTTGTCAAAGTACAAGACTCTTAAGAACCAAGTAACAAAAAAGAAAAAAGAACCAGATAACACATTTTAGTCAAACTTGAACTAGTACACATTCTAACGAAATAAAAATCCATTTATCTTTTAAAAATACATGATTTTGAATTTTTGTAACTCAGAATCGTATTCTTCTTGGAAATTCAAGTTAGTGAAGTTTCAAAGTAGCTCCTAAAGTATTTGCCTGGGTGATACTGTCAAAAAAGATAAAATAGGATATATACTTGGAGAGAAATAAACTATAGTTATCTGTCTTACAGAATACCTTATATTCAGGAAAATTAGTTTTAAAGTAAATTTATGTAAAGTGAAATCTAGAGAGCTAAGCAGCAAATAAAGCATGTAGGGTATTATGGCCTATCTTAAGGATTTTAGTCTTAAATCCTAAATTTTTGTCTTTATATCCCAAGGTTAATAGAACAATTTTAAGCAGGTAAGTAATCAAATTTGTGTTTAAAATACTACTCTGTCTGCTATATGCAGAATGGATCGGAGTGAGGCAAAAATGAGTCAGGCAAATAGGGAAGCTATTGCACTACTTCAGAGGAAAGAAAGGACTCACTTGAAACAGGATGAAAGTAAAGGAACTGGAGAAAAATTAGATACATTTAGGTAGTTTGAAGGTAGATTTAGCAGAAATCGGTGTCTAACTGAACTGGGGGATAAAAGAGTGACAGAATAACTTGCTCAAGTTACTGGCTAAGAAGAGACTGACTAAAAAACTGTTTCCTATAGGATTCATCAGATTTTACTAGAAAATTAGTCTTTTCAGGATTATTACTTGAAAGTCACTCACATCTCATATTTCTTCCCATCAAAGGAAAAGCCCAAGGGCTACATGACCTAGAATTGAAACACTAATAAAATGACAGCAACTATGCTGGGGACTGTATTAAGAGCTTTTACCTACACTGCCTCAATCTCACTAGTTCCTCCAGTAAGCAAAGCCAGAACCGGAACTCAGGTCTTTGTTTTACTCCAAGGTCCAAGCAGTTAATCATCACACTATACAGTCTCATAAAAGGCCATATAACTAAATAAAATTTCTAGTTAAAATATTACTGAACTTATTTTAAAACAAGTATTTTCTCCTTGATATTCATCAACGTGCCTATGACTAATGCAATCCTACATACACACACACTCTTATACACATACGCACAAATAGATGAAGAAGAGCATTCTACTTTACAATGAGGAAGAAAAGATACCTATTGAGTATCATTAGGCTATAACCACGGCCCATAATCACCCTTGTCAAAATTATTTAAAGATCTTCTTTATTATTATATCTTATTAGGAACTATGTTCCATAATGGGAAATTAATTTTTAAATTACTTAGTATCTTTTGAAAATATATAATTCACATTAAAAAATATATATATATATAACTGTTGCCGTTGAGTCGATTCCAACTCATAGTTACCCTACAGGACAGAGCAGAACTGCCCCATAGGGTTTCCAAGACTGTAATCTTTACGGAAGCAGACTGCCACATCTTTCTCCCATGAAACTGCTGGTGGGTTCGAACGGGGTTCGAACTGCCAACTTTTCGGTTAAGCAGCCGAGCACTTAACCACTGCGCATATATAAACCCACTGCTGTTGAGTCGGTTCAGACTCACAGGGGCCCTACGGGACAAAGTAGAACTGCTCCATAGGGTTTCCAAGGCTGTAATCTTTATGGAAGGAGACTGTGATATCTTTCTCCCATGAAGGTGCTGGTGGGTTTGAACTGCTGACCTTTCAGTTAGCAGCTGAGCTCTTAACCACTGTGGCACCAGGGTTCCTTTGCGTATATATAACCTCCCTCAAATAATTTTAAAAGATGAACTTGGTAACATCTAACAAAATGGAAAAAGCCAAACCCTACTGCTCTAAGTTGTCGAGATTTGAGAAAAGAAATCTAAAATTACAGTCAATAAATTCTCCACTTAGTTTATTGGTAAGTACAATGTTTCTTATGTAATAGCAACTCAAAAAAATATTTGTTGAGCAAATGAATGACACCTTTATTGGACAATTAGATTACAAAGGAAAAGGCAAAAATCCCATTTAACAAAATGCTACAATAAAACCTGATTGTATACATGTAGACTATTTTCATGTCTAAGCAGAAATCCTTAAGTAATGCTGTCTTGCTAATCTGGTTGACAAGAGATTTAAACTACTACAAAAAAACACCAAACAACAAATGTTTCCACCATCCATTGTCAACGTAGGAGTCGTTCTATAACGTAAACGTCATCATTTTAGCGTTCATCTATCCTTTGCGCTACAGCTACATTTGACTGCCATTTATGCTATTCTTAAAATGACAAGTCTTGCAGAAGAATGTGTATTTCCTCAAGATTTTGGTTTCGGTTTTGAAAGAACAAAGCAGCAAGGAAGGTAAATAGCGCCTCCCAAAGGGGAGAGGGAGGCTGACATTTGCAGGTGACAGAAGCTGTAAAGTCTCATAGAAGGAGGAGCAGAACAGCAGGGGAGTGCTGGGCAGCTCCTGAGTGAGAGCCTGGCTCAAAGTCGGACAACATAAGGGCAAGTTCCAGAGGAGGCCTAGCTCAGGAACGGGCGGACAGAAGGCTGCGAAAAAGGTCACGTGAGGTAATAACTCGGGTGAACCCTGAGCTGACTTACAAATCAGAAAAGTTCTGATACAGCTTAGCTTTAAGATAGTGCATTTATAGGAAGTTTCAATATTTGAAGCCTAGGACAAAGAGAACCTCTCAGGGTTTGGTAATAGTAAGTACATATTAATCTGCTAGAATGTGGCTTTGAATGCCAGTGCAGAAATTTTAGGGCTTGCAACAGATAAGTAACAGAATTATATCCTTATCTGGCAGGGTTATTAGAAAGATTACAGATTGTAAATATTAAATTATTTTGACAAGTGTCACTTAAAAATATTTATTAATTATTTGTAAGCTTCATGAAAGCAGGGTCCTTGCTTGTAACCCTAGGGCTTAGAATAGGCATGCAATATAAATGTGCTGAATAAATAAATTAAAAAAGAAAAGAAAAGAAGAAAAGGTTTAGACTACATTTCATCAGAAGTGGTAATCTGAGTGCCAAATCTTAAGACTTACAGTAATACATGCTAACATTTAGATTTGGCATTAAAGAGAGGAGACTAAAATGTATTAAGGTTTAATTTCCACTTGGTAGGAAACAGCAAATAGGAAAATATTCCATTACCTACCTGCACGTGTCAACATGGCAGCCACTAGCTGTATGTGGCTTCTTGTTGTTAGGTGCTGTTGAGTCTATTTTCAACTCATAGCGACCCCATGTGACAGAGGAGAACTGTCCCATAGGGTTTGCTAGGTTATAATCTTTACCAGAGGAGATCATCAGGTCTTTCTCCTGTGGAGCCACTAGGTGGGTTTGAACCACCAACCTTTTGGTTATCAGCCTCGAGGTTAACTGCTGTGCCACCAGGCCTCCTTATATGTGGCTATGTAAAGTAATTAAAAATAAAAATTCAGTTTCTCAGGCACAGAAGCCACATTTCAAGTGCTCAACAGCCCCATGTTGCTAGTGGCTACCATACTGGACAACACAGAGACAGGACACTTTTATCATCACAGAAAGTTCTATTGGACAGTAAAGGAGAATCAACTCAGGTGTCTACCGGGCCTATCAAGTAAAGCAGAAAGCAATCATGACAGATGGGAGCTGTGGTGAGCTGGAAAGAAACCACATGCTCCATCCCAAGGGGGTAACAAGTCCTTAGTTTCAAGTCCTCATTCTGGAGGAATGCAGGCCAGCAGCACCAAATCTTACAATTATTAAAGATGTGGAATGCCAGATTTTTATATGAAATCACTTGCTTATTAAACATTGACAACTTATCCAATATAAAAACAAAACACTGGGCGAAACAAACCAACCAACCCTCAAAACCAAAAAAAAAAAAACACATATAGCTAGCAGCCCTCTGATCTATATACCCAGGGTTTTTTGCTTGTTTATTTGAATGAGGATATTAGTGCTGATGTCAGATGGATCTTGGTTGAAAGCAGGAGAATAGCAGAAAGATGGTTACCTGTGTTTTATTGACTATACAAAGGCATTCAACTGTGTGGATCGTAACAAATCATGGATAACATTGCAAAGAATGAGAATTCCAGAACACTTAATAGTGCTCACGCAGAACCTGTACATAGACCAAGAGGCAGTCTTTCGAACAGAACAACGGGATATGAGTGGTTTCAAAACAGGAAAAGGGGACTTCCGGGTGACATGGCGCTACAGTCAGAAGCACCATGACGTCTCTCCGCAGCAAAGATCAGAAAAACTAAGTCAAACAGTCACACATCAATCCAGAAACCCTAAGCATCAAATGAAGAGATAAAGAACTCAGTCAAGCACTGAATGGAATAATAAACTGACCGAGAACAGAGCACGAAGAGAGATACATACAGAGGTCCCCTATCAGCTACGGCAGCACAGATCTGTCATCTTGGACTCCTGTTGGAGATCAGCAAACAGGAGGTATGAGAAAGCAGCTTCACGGAGCTTCCAGCAGGAGACAGAACAACCAGTAACCCATGATATAGGCTTTCCCACCCCTGCAGCCACAGCCTACTGGCTGGGAACCAGGAGCTTCCCCTGAGTGCAGCTTGGATTCCACTGGTCCACACTCGCCAGCTCCGAGTGCCATTTGTTGGCTTCTGATGTTCCTTTTTTCCGCTTCTTTTGATTTCTTCCTTACCTCCCACCACCTCCCCCTTCTTTCTCTCAAATACCTGGCTCCGTGCACCATCTTTGCTTCTTCCTGAAAAGCTGCAAAACACCGCTGGACTATGAAACTGCTTCCCAGCCCGCGCTGCCAAGCTGGTGGGACCCCTGGGGCTTTTTTGTTTGTCTGCTTGTTTGCTCTGATTTCTTCTGTTTTGATTTGTTTGTTTGTTTTCTTTTTCTTTTCTCGACTTGGGAGCCCCTTCTAGCCAGGCAGTAACACGCGGCTTGGAAGCTAGTTCTTTACTCTGTGCAGATGCACAGGGACATCCCTGGGGGCATTTCTTTTTTCTTGTTTCTGTTTTTTTTTTTTCCCTTTCTTGGTTTAGTTTTCTTCTCTCTCTTTCTCTTATTCCCTTTTTGCCTTTCTTCATTTCCAGTTTCTCAATTTACTCACTTTTTTCTTTTACCCTTTTTCTTTTTGCTTTTCCCCATTTCTCAGTCTCTCATCTCTCCACTCCAATAGCAAGCTCGCTTAGCACTCCTTTTTGTTTGTGTGTATGTTTTTGGCTCCTCTTCCTCTCTCCTGTCTCTCATCTTTCCCATACCCATCTTAGCTCCACATATCACAATCTACCCCCTCCTTCCTGCCTACCTGCACTGGGTGCTGAACATCACACTCCTAAGCACTACAGGCAGGGCCTACTGAAAACTGCCCTGCACCGATTCCTGGTCTGCATTGTCAGCCCTGGTACGTGCCACAAAAAACCTATCCCAGCAAATCCCCTTTAGCTGGACCTGCCCTGCTGCACCATACCTGAGTGACTGACCCTCCCCATTGGAGAAGGCAAAACGTATCGCACCCACAGTCGAGCGAACAACAAAGAACACACAGCCTGCCTGCTCAGACATAACCAAATAAAACAAAAAAGCAGGACGAAACAAACAAATCTACAATCAATAAACGAGGAAACTAAACACTGAATGTCCTGAAGACAGCAGACAATATCAAAACATTTGCAAAAACAGGACAGGGACGGTTCTAGTACGCGTCCAAAATAAAACACCAGATGACCTTCCAGCAGAAGAAAAGGCACTAGACCTAACTGATAGGGAATTCAAATCTCTAATATTCAGAATTATCCCAGAGTTGAAGCAAAAAACAGGCAAAAATGAGGAAAAAATAGACAAATTCATGGAAAAGGTGAACAAACTCATGGAAAATATAGACCAAAAAATGGAAGAATTCAAGAAAATAATACAGGAACAAAATGCTATAATAAATTCACAACTAGAAATCATACAAAAACAACAATTAGAAATCCAAAAGATAAACAACAAGATTTCAGAAATGGACAGTGTCATAGAAGGGCTGAGGAGGTGGTCTGAAACGATGGAAGATAGGATCAGCGACATTGGAGACAAACACTTGGATACAACCCTGTTTGAGGAAAAATCAGAAAAAAGAACGAAGAAAAATGAAAGGAAGTCCTTCAATCTGAGAACAAGCAATATCAGACCACAAGCTAAATATAGGACACAGGATTGTACTAGCCAGATACCAACCTAGGAAATGAACTCTTAAGGACTATGCAAAAACGAAAGAATTACAAAAGAGAACCAGAGATGTTAATCTGTAACTGACAACAGCACCAGAGCAATAAAAGAGGGAATAAACAGTGTAGGTATAAAACCTTCTAATGGAGAGGAAGTCAAGAGATACCAAGTAATAATAGACTGTTTCAAATCTAGGAAGATAAGTGTAAATTTCAAAGTAACTACAAAGAAAGCTGACAAACCTACTCATCAAAATAAAGAAGAAAAGCAAAGTCTCAGTAAAAATAAAACCTACAAAAACAAAAGAAATGGAAAAAAAAAAAATCCACAAACAAAAGGAACTCAGCACAGGAGGGTAAGAGGAACAAAGAAAATGTCAGCACCACAAAAAAAAACCAAAAAACAAAAACACTGCAAAATGCAATCCCACTCGTAGGAATATATCCTAGAGAAATAAGAGCCGTCACACTAATAGACATATGCATGCCCATATTCATTGCAGCACTGTTCACAATAGCAAAAAGATAGAAACAACCTAGATGCCCATCAACAGATGAATGGATAAACAAACTATGGTACATACACACAATGGAGTATTATACAAAGATAAAGAACAATGATGAATCTGTGAAGCATCTCATAACATGGATGAAACTGGAGGACATTATGCCGAGTAAAATAAGTCAATCAAAAGGACAAATACTGTATGAGACCTCTACTGTATAACTCATGTAAAAGTTTACACACAAAAAGAAACAATCTTTGTTGGTTACGAGGGATGGGAGGGGTGGGGGTGAGGGGAACTAAATAGATAAGTGGTAACTTTGGTGAAGGGTAACCCAGTACACAATACTGGGGAATCCAGCACAACTTGTACAAGGAAAGGTCATGGAAGCTCCATAGACACTTCCAAACTCGAGGGACTGAATTGCTGGGCGGAGGGCTGTGGGGACCATGGTCTTGGGGAACATCTAGCTCAATTGGCATAACTCAGTTTGTAAAGACAATGTTCTACATTCTACCTTGGTGAGTAGCATCTGGGGTCTTAAAAGCCTGTGAGCTGGCATCTAAGATACTCCACTGGTCTCACCCCTTCAGGAGTAAGGGAGAATGAAGAAAACAAGATACAAGGAAAAGATTAGTCCAAAGGACAAATGGACCACAGCTACCAGCGCCTCCATCACACTGAGTCAAGTACAGCTAGATGGTGTCCGGCTATCACCACTGACTGCTCTGACCAGGAGCACAATAGAGGGTCCTGGACAGAGCTAGAAAAGGACGTAGAACAGAATTCTAACTCACACACACAAAAAAGACCAGATTTACTGGCCTGACAGACTGGAGAAAGCCCGAGAGTATGGTCCCGACAACCTTTTTGCTCAGTGGTGAAGCCCCTCCTGAAGTTCACCGTTCAGCTGGGGATTGGACAGCCTCATGAAAGAAAACAGGACTAATGAGGCACAACAGTCCAGGGACAAGGACTAGAATGCAGGAGGGAAACGGAAAGCTGGTGATGGGGACCCCAAGGTTGAGAAGCGACAGTGCTGACATGTCATGGAGTTGTTAACCATTGTCATAGGGCAATATGTGTCCTGTTTAACGAGAAACTATTTGTTCTGCAAACCTTCATCTAAGTACAAAAAAAAAAAAGAATTATCTGTGTGAGATCAAATTGACAACAGCAACTAAAAAGGTTTGATGGGAAGCCTAGGGGAGAGTGAGTTGAAGATAACGGTGATGGAATAATTTCGAAAAGGACAGTGAGAATAGCAGCACAACTGGAAGAATGTAATCGATGTCACTGAATTGTACATGTAGAAACTTTTGAAATGGTGTAACTTTGGCTATGTGTATTTTCACCAAAAACAAGGTCCTCAAGATTGAGAAGGGAGAGTGTTCACATATCGTGGGGCTGTTAACCAATGTCATGAGAAAGCTGGACAATGAATAAGGAAGACAAAGAAGAATTGATGCCTTTGAATCATGGTGTTGGCAAAGAATACTGAACATACCATGGACTTTCAGAAGAACAAACAAATCTGTCTTGGAAGAAGTATAGCCAGAATGTTCTTTAGAAGTGAAGATGGTGAGACTTCATCTCATTTACTTTGGACATATTACCAGGAGGAAGCAGTCCCTGGAGAAGGATATCCTGCTTGGTAAGATAGAACATCAGCGAAAAGAGGAAGACTCTCGACCAGATAGACTGACACATTGGCTGCAACCATGGGCTCAAACATACAACGATTGTGAGGATGGTACAGGACTAGGCAGCGTTTCGTTCTGCTGTCCATGGGGTTACTATGAGCTGGAACTGACTTGACAGCACCTAACAACAATTTGTTGTTAAGAAAGCAGCAGCAAAGAATTAGGAATTATTACTGGAAGTACGAAAGTCATGACACAAGTGAGTAATAACCACTAGCATCAAGACTACGGTTTTATTAAGCAACTAGCAACTCCCTCTACTCCCATTCCCACACTCCCATCCTGAGGAGAAACCATGAGCTATAACTGATGGACTGTTCTTAGAGTAGTGCATTCCAGCTGGTGCTCAGGCTAAGAATCAGAAAAAATCTTGTACATAACACAGAAATCTGATGGTTTTTGACTTAAAAAACAGCAACTTCATATGGTTCAACTTAGTGAAAGATTTAACACTGAACTGAATCCCTCCACACGAGAGTAATATGATTGAAGTCACTAATTAAGTCCCAGCATAACTATGACTATAACTTGTCAGAGGCAGACTGGAGGACGAAATTCAAGTCTCCAGACTCCTTGTCCAATGCTCTTTACCTGTATCATATTGCATCTTAGATATAATGAAGCAATTTTCAAGTTTGATAAATACATGCTACCCTAATTTAAAATATTTTACGCATTTAAGAAAATATATTATGTCTATGATATCCCATTTCATTCAAGGTACTCAAAAGGGGCCTACACCTATAGAGGGGATGATGATTCACAGGGGACTTAGATTTTTGTTAGAAACAGCCACTCACGAGTTTTTGGTATGTGTTGAGTAATGTAAAATAAATGACAGTTAATGTAATGGAGACTTTGTGAGTCTCTTTTCATTATTTTTTAAAATTTATAATTACTATCTTCTGTTTTTCCCTGAAACATTGCAGACTGTCAATCCCTTGTCAATCTTCTCTAAGGAAGAATAAACTACCAGCATTCCAAACAGTATCTATTTACTCCTATTAGCTAGACAACACAGTACCTCCAGTAATCAGTCCAAACAGAAATATCTTATCTCATGGCCAGAACATTTCTACCATCTAGCTTCTTTTACTCCTATATTCTTTCCTCACGTAATTTATTTATTATCTTAAACTACGTTCAGTAGATACCTTCCACCTAAGCAGTAGTGTTACTTCGAAGTCACCAGGAGAACTCTGGTTGCAGGCCAGTACAACAGATGTCCAAGCTGAGGGGAGGGGCAGGGAAGGCAGCACAACCCAACAACTGAGTCTGAGGGAGCAATGGGATATCTAAGGTTTGCACTGCCTGAAGTTTTTGATAAATTTTGGTCACTTGCAACTTTTCCATCGCATTGTCTTTTTCTTTAGTTCAAATCAGGCATCAGTTCTCACACCGTTTCATAAAAGCAAAATTGTTTTTCACCTTCGAGAGTTTGGATTTTTCATTTTTATCTTATTTCCCCAAACTCCAACAAGAGTAAATAGCCTAAATAACTTGGTATGGTTCCCAGGTGCAGGGGTGAAAACACATCTACTAAAAGGACCAGTAAGATTTATAGCTGAATATTCAAAAGAGTAACAAAGAAATGTCTTCTGTATTCAAATTAATAGCAATAATTTCACATTAAAAAACAAAATCAGAGGCTAAAGCAAAACTTATAGTATACAGGGTACCAAACCAAACCAAACCAAACAAAAAAAACCTGTTGGCCATAGAGTTGATTCTAACTCCTAGGGACCCTATAAGACAGGAATAAGTGAGACAATCTTTATAAATGCTTAGTGACTGGCCTGTCCAAGGAGCCCTGGTGGCACAGTGGTTAAGCATTTGGCTGCTAACCGAAAGGCTGGTGGTTCTAAACCATCAGTGGCTCCAAGGGAAAAAAGACCTGGCCATCTGCTCCTGTAAAGATTACAGCCTAAGAAACCCTGTGGGGCAGTTCTACTCTGTCCTATAGGGTCAGTGAGTCGGAACTGAATCGAGGGCACACAACAACACAGTATGTACTCAGTACCTTTTAGCTCTTACAATAGTTATGGTTATCACTTAAGTACCGACATTTGAACCAGAAATGTATGGGAGGTACTTGAATAAGCACAACTTTTAACAATTACTTGGTTCACAGATTGGATTTTAGAACCAAAATTGATGAAGTCTGTGTTTATCCCTTATTTATTCTGATGGGGGAATAGTAAAAGCATTTTCTTTGATCTCCTCTTATGTTTTCAAAGGTAAGAATCTTTCTAAATGCCATGCAGCTGAAGGTAAAACATGCAACAGCTCATGGAAGTGCTAATTAGAACTAATTATAATTCTACCACCTTTCCAAAAGACATAAAAATACGCTGGCTTACAGTTTTCAGTAACTATTCATATATCTGATTAAAAAAAAAAAAATCACAGGATTTTAGATGTAGGCACAATATTTTTGGATTTACTCCTTTAGGGCACTCAAATCAACCTGCCATATATGATTTTCATGACTTAAACATACATATGACTTAAACAAAAGAAGAAAAATGCGTTTGGGTAAAACAACTGACTTAAATTATGCAGATAACTCATGATAAGCATTTTTTTAACCGCTAGTCTCAAAAATTATTTTTCCCTATTTTCCTCAGCGTATAAAGTATGATTCAAAGAGGCTATATAATCTTCTTCCCAGGAGACAGGGTCACTTTCAGACAAAACTCCAGAAGGGTGCAAATGAATGAAGTAACTGTTAACTCCTCTCCTCCCTTCAGCGAGGATACCTGTTTCACTTTGGTTATGTCTCTACTCTTCACTTCCTTGATGTTTCTAGTTGATTTTCTCTAGATGTTCTCTATAGCTTTGAATTATTTCATATGTATTATTTTACCTCAACAGCCAAACAGGCTAATGTCTCCAAAAACTAAACCAACCCTGTTGCCGTTGAGACGACTCCGACTCATAGCCACCCTACAGGACAGAGTAGAACCACACCACAGGGTTTCCAAGGAGCGGCTGCTGGATTTGAACTGCCAGCCTTTTGGTTAGCAGCCAAGCTCTTAACCGCTGTGCCACCAGGGCTCCTTAAGGGAGCATTCAAAAATAACACCTAACACCTAGGCCCCTTTCCGCCCATAATCCTAAGAGATTCGTTTAGATTTTTATATTTTACCCAACACTTAAATATTTTACCCAACACTTACCTGCACTGAAACTTGTGAACTTTTTTTTGGGGGGAGGGACAATTTGGACAACATTTAGAGATTTTCTTGACATCATCATTTCACTACCTGCAACTCAGGAGATCTCACCATCCATTTCTTCTCCCAGCTTACTTCAGTAAATGTTAAATGAGTTTTGCTTAAGTACTCATCTTAAGGGCTCCTACTGCTTGAACTCTCCCATCCAGATAAATAATTCACTATTGCCTTTTGCTTCCCTGCTGATTCCCATCTACAGTAATATAGTCCACATAAACCCATGATGATACGGCTGACTCAGAGGAATAACCCGATGAGAGAAAATCTCAGGCCAAGAAGACACTCAGGCAATTTAATGTGACGTATTTTGGGTCGGCAAGCCCTTCAGTATTCTCGAACCACATCATATACATCTTCATTAGAAATACTTAAGAACTGGGTAATTTATCTAGCAGAGCTTAAGTGAAATCTAGATAATGGATGCAGAGACAAGACTGCCAGATTTAGAGTTCCTTTCAGTCTCACTTTTCTGTGGTTTTCTAATTTTTATGGTGAATTGTAAATAATGTAACAGCAAAGCTATGAGGCTAACATAGAAACTGAAGCATACAGACATGATTAATTTCATATATTTACTTCATAAAATTCCCGTTTGATTTATGCTGAAATTGCAAATGAACCATTAGAAATAAAATAAACATACGTGACTTGTTTTTCTCTACACTTGTCCCTTAAGAAGCTAAGAAGAAAATTCAAGTTAGACCTCTCACTATGCCAACATAATGAACTCTAATGCAATACCTTAAGATAAACGGAATGCAAAAGCTTTTTCTTTTCATTAAGGACTGGACTGTATTTATTAATTTAAGGTTGGAATTTGGCTTTGATAGTTTAGAGTCTTATATCGGTTTTATCTTTGTGGATCTAACTCTTAAAACATGAAAAAGGAAACCACTAGAACTATCAAAATATAATAAAATTAATTCATTTTCATAACAGAAACATGACTGCTTACATATTCATCATACTAATAATTACCGTATAGAAAAAGGGTTTCTAAACAAAATGCGGGTGTAAAGAGTCTTGATGCTTTATGGATTTAGACTCTATGTTATTTGTGTTGCTAGGTCTACTTACAGGCAGCTTCATTTTTTAGTCACTTATAGCCTATAACTCTTTAAAAAAATGTTAGGGATATCAGGCTATCCTCATGCAGCTCTGGTTAGTCATGGAATGACTACTTTTACAGGCCCAAAACAAATGCATAAAAATTCTTTCTGCATCATCAACATGCCTCAATGGTGCGAAATGAGTTATAATATAGGCTACTTAAAGCCATGAGAGGAGCCCTAGTGGCACAACAATTAAGTACTTGGCTGTTAACCGAAACGTTGGTGGTTCGAACCTACCCAGCAGCTCTGCAGGAGACAGACCTGGTGATCTGCTCCCAGAAAGATTACTGCCTACAAAACCCTACATGGGGCAGTTCTACTCTGTCACATGGAGTCGCTATGAGTTGAAACTGACTTGACAGCACCTAACAATAACAACATAGCCATGATGTATGTTCAAGAAATGATGGACAAGCTGCATTTTATTTGTCAAAACTGCTGATAAGATGATCTGGGACACTTATGTACATCTTTTCAAATGCTGTTTTAGTAGACATCTTTATATTTGAAGATGATGAGACTGATTCACCAATAGGAAAGCATAAATTCCTAATTTTTTTTTTCCAGCTGTGGTAATCATTTTATACCAAGCTTTTTTCCCCAGTTCCCACTATGACTGACTCAAGGCTCACTGACAGTCTTGGCTCGCTGAAGGCAAGAGCGGAGACTGTGACCACTGAATGGTCCAAGGTAACTAAATGGAACTAAATTCATTCAGCAATTGAGTTAGGAAGGGATAATAACAAAATATGTATCTACGTATATGCATATTTTCTTAATGAACTAGGTATAAAAAATACACGTTTTTATCCTACTTCAATATTTAGAGCCAAGAAAAAATTAATAAGGATTTGAACTTCTACAATTACCAAGAAACAAATTCTCCTTTAGAAATTTTTGTTATATGCAAAACAGTCACTTTAATAACTCACCATACTTTTATCCAGATCAAAATGAGAGAATATAGATGACTAAAGGGAAGTGGGCTTCTGCAGGTTTAATTCATACACAAGGTAGGAGTAAAATATGGAGTATATGTATGATAAAAATGATTTATCTGTGAAATGAACTCAGAGGTTTAATGTAAGCCTTTACATATTTTATAACAGATGGTGCAACAACAATTTTTATATCGTTTAAGATTAGATCAGGCTTTTGAAATCATAAACTCTGTTACCATCAGCAGGCTACATCATCTTCTCCAAATAATGTATATTAGAGAATGTGTATCTCTGTAAAGCACATGTTTACACTATGTGAAATCTGAAGGAAACAAATTTAAAAAGTGAAAATAGGTTTATGTAACTGTTGGTTCAAGCAGTGACGAGGTTAACTTCCAGTGGATGTGCAGGGGTGGAATGAATGAGGTAATGTAGTTCAAGGAGGCTGACCTAACAGAAATTAAGACAATAAAAGTCTGGAAAAATGGTAGTGATGAGAAGTACTTTTCGATTTTCACATTTATTATACCATAAACTGGAGGCTTATAGACAAAATTATTTAAAACTATGCATAGCTAAGCACCCAAGATTATTAGGCAGTCCCAATGGCTAACCCTCTGATCAATTTCTCGGACACCTAAAAATGGTTAGGTTAGGAATTAAGCTAGTTTATGGTGATGGAAGCAGTATTTTTTCTAGTCAGTTACTGTGATATATACTACGAGTATGAATCATTTTTCCAAATTAAAATTTCTATGATCCTATGACTACGTGATGGGTGCCAATAGAACACAGTATCGGGATGAAACAACTTCTATTCAGCACATTTAAAAATACTATTCTGCAATATTCCAGTTGCCTCTGAGTAGAGATCAGAATTATTAGCTGAATATCATGTCACACTGTAGGAAGCTACCCAGGCGTACACTAACCAAGACACTGTTGCTATGGCGACTTAGCAAATATTGCAATGGCTACTTCATTAGTGACTCCATGAAACTAACAATGCTGGGATAATAGATGAGAAACATCTGGCAATACGTGGCCATCAATGTAGGCTAGGATTCAGAGAGTATTTCTTAGAAGAGAAGGCAAGCTTTAATATACTGTTTTAGCAACCTTCACAAAAGAGAGGTTCTGGTGCTAACTAGAACCAAATGAAGCTGGAGAAAATTGGAGAAGTGGTTAGGCTCAAGGGGAAGCACTCAGCTTAAGACCAGCTGGTGTGGTACTGATACTGATATTAAAGAGTGAAAGTCGTTTAGGCTCATTTTTGACTGTGAAGAGGGAAAGAAGTACTCCCTATTGACTCACTGCCTCAGACTTTCCTATCTGGATGGGGTTTCAGGCCATGTGGTCTCAATCCCCCCATCAAGAGGATCAACAGAGGTATGAGAAAGAGGATTCTGCACGTCTCAACGTTGAAAATTTAAAGGTTAAATTCAAGAATGAAATTAAAAGCTGGATAAGAAATTCTGTGATATGGTGACAAAAGATTAATGGTAGAATTAGAATTAACCCGAAGAACTTGAATTATCTAGCATCCCACATATTCTTATGACAACCTCATAAAAAACAAAAGCTACAAACTAAAAAAACCCAAACCCAAAACTCCTGTCTTTTCCTCATGAATTTACATGGCCTGTACAGCTTAGAGATTAAAAAAAAAATGCCTGAAAGCCAATAGGCACTTTTAGCTGACACCAAATAGGAGCTAACAAAAGATATGACTATATTTTACTAGATCTTAGTTATACTGTTCGTTTCTGATGGCATAATGACACAAAAATAAAACCCTAGTTCAAAATAAAAACCAAAACCCCAAGCCTGTTGCTATGCAGTCAGTTCTGACTTATGGCGACCTCATGTGTTACTGTGGTATGATGAATTACTTAGTATGGCCTTTCTTGCCACACCTGCTCTTGTAATCCTCACCCAGGTGATTGGGCAGGGCTGTACAAATAAGATAACTGTGGCCCACCAAGGGGATTGGTCAGTTTTGCCTTAAAAGAGAGCCAATTCCAGAGCAGAGAGAGGAGTCTGGTACCACCAAGGAAGGAGAGACTGGGAGTAGAGACCGGCAGATGGCACAGTGGGCTTCCTAGCCCACAGAGCAAGAAAGCTGAGTGCCTTTGCGAAGAGACTAAGGGCCAGGGAGAAGCCTTTGCCTGACCCACGAATTTGGGACTTGCCAGCCTCTATAACCACGTGAGTCACTTCCTTTATACGGTTTGTGAGTTCTGTGAGATGCTGCAGTGAATTAGGGGAATCCAAAGACAGGAGGGAGAGTACTGAGGTGAGAGGGAGTAGCTGATGTTAGAGATGATGGAGTGGTACAGCAGTTGGAAAAGTCAGACATTTGGGACATCTTTAATCTCGCCTCATAGGAATCAGCTTTGTGCTGATCCTTATAAAAGAAATTATCCGTTTAGTTACAGAGTAGAACTGCTCCACAGGGTTTTCTTGGTTGTAATCTTCACAGAAGGAGATTGTCAGGACTTTCTCCCACAGTGCCGCTGGGTGGGTTTGAACTGCCAACCTTTAGGATGGCAGTTAAGCGCAAACTATTTGTGCCACCTAGCAACCTTGCTCAAAATAAAGAGTTGTTATAATTCTATGACATGTGGCTAGTTTGTATAGCACACGGTTATAAACAATTAGAGCATGTGGAGATGGACAAGTTCACTAGCAGTACTAGTTCTGGTTAGTTTTTTTAAATAAAACTAAGATTACTATGGTAAATACTATGGTAAAAAGATTGTCAATATACAAAATTTTCTGACTTCTAGCAAATACTAGGCAATACTACACCTGTTTACATCCTTTGCTTTTATAACTGTAAACGTTAGGGTGTTAAAGCCACATTTCTTGAGCACCTCTATCCTCCCAAATTTCTCTTTTTAATCTATTATTGCTGTTGGTGCCGTCGTGTCAATTCCAACTCATAGTGATGCCATGTGACAGAGTACAACTGTCCCATAGGATTTTGTAGGCTGTAATATTTATGGGAGCATATTGCCAGTGTTTCTCCCACGGAGACACCATGTGGATTTGAATCGCCAACCTTTCAGATAGTGGCTGAGTGCTTAACTGCTGCACTACCAGGGCTGCTATTAGGTTCTTCTAATCCTGTCCCATTTACCCCACTGGCTTGTGCATGCTACAAACACCACAAAAGACCTTCTTCCCAACCACCCAGCTCTATGTTTTCCCTGTGCTTCCTATATGAATAGCTTTCTCATCAGCTTTGCTTTAGGGACGTATAAATTGGTATTGAAATCACCTCTCCTATCATACTCAAGCACCCTACCACATATAGGTTGCCATTATTAAACTTTTAACTCCAATTTTGTATGTATCTATTTACCTACTTCATTAGATTGAAAGGTTTCCTTCGTGTGTGTGTGTGTGTGGAGTGGTGATGTTCATCTTTTATATCTGTCCTTCTCTATGGAGTTTAGAATGTGTCTAATTAGGTGTTCTAAGTATCTCTAAAATAAAGAGATAATAAAAAATCTCTATTCATCACTATATTTGCCCTTCCTGATCGGACTTCCTTTCCGTTAACAGTTCTCCAAACATTTTCTCACCTTCACCATTCCAATGTCTACATAAATGTCTTTCTTACCCACTTCCTTTTATCTCAAAACCTACTATAAATGATCATTCCAATTTCCATTTAAGAAAAAAATCATGCGTGTGCATACACATTCTCTAGAACCTACCTGATCTACTCTACTCTTGATTCAAACAAATCACAGCTCCTTTCAGCCTTTCCTGAATCTGAGACTTTTGATTGTCAATAACTCAACTACTTCACCTGTTCTAAATTGTCTTTTCCAAATTACTGTCTTCTCACCAGCCACCTTCCACCAACAGAAGCTTCTACTTTCAAACTGATTTTACACGTCTACCATCTCTCAACAGACTGTCAGACGCGAGTAAGTCACCCTGTGTCCTACAAGTGCTTGCTCTTAATAAATTAGTGGGCAAGACAAACATACCAAACCAAAACCAAACCACTGCAATCAAGTCGATTCTGACTCATAGAGACCCTACAGGACAGAGCAGAACTGCCCCACAGGGTTTCCGAGGTTGTAAATCTTTAGGGAAGCACACTGTCACATCTTTCTACTGTAAAGCGGCTAGTAGGTTCGAGCTGTCGACCTTTCAGTTAGCAGCTGAGTGCCACCAGGGCTCCTAGATAAACATACAAAGTGATAAAAACATCATAGAGCTAAAGGCTGCAGTACAGAGTTTACTAAAGTACATGGGGAAGATGGAGCAATTGCCTGGGGCAGTAAGGGCAGGCTCTCTGGGGAGCTGATGGCCCAGCTAAGAGTTTGCCCGGCCAAGAAGGGGGAGTAGAAGGCAGAAAAGAAGGTGGCAAATTCTGGGAATGGTGAATAATCATCGGAAGTTCAAGAGAGAGGGAGAGACAAAAGAAGAGAAGTAAGAAGGGAAGGAGGAAGAGAGAGAAGAGAGCAGTAACAGGTAGAAATAATGTTGTAAAGCTAGGCTGAAGGATCTTTTATGCCAAACTAAGGTATCAGGAGTCACCTATTACACCGGGGAGCTACAGGAAAGGGTTCATTTTAAAATGAAGATTAACTCTGGCAGCAACGTGAAGAACGAATCAGGATGAGGAGAGACTGGTGTCAGGGAGAACAACAAACAAGGGATGAAGAGAAACTACACAGTACCAGTGGGTGAAGGGAAGAATAGTGTGTGAGTGCAGTTAAGTGTACACATGACACTAAACTGAAAGACAACTATAAAAACGTGAAGAATGAATCAGGATACGGAGAGACTGGTGTCAGGGAGAACAATAAACGAGGGATGAAGACACACATATACTTTTCAAAATCTCATACACTAATGAAATTGCTAATTGTCAGTATACGTTTGCAAGCAATATAACTATAAACTTAAAAAAACCTGAAAAACAATAGACTAAAAATACTAGAAATGGTATAAATATACAGAATTAGCTTTCCTACATTCCAGCTATATAATGTTTTTTAAAGAAAAAGCATTTACAGTTGCAACAAAAACGTAAAATACACAGGGTTGTATTCAACCCTAGATGAAGAAAACTGCACATTATTACTGAAAGATATAAAAGAAGCCTCGAATAAAGAGAAAGGATGACTATGTTTCTGAATGGGTAGACTAAATATTCTAAGATGCTAATTTTATTGGTTTTACATAAACTTTAACCTTTTTCTTAACTTGGAAAAAAAATTATTCTAAAATTGACATGGAAGACCAAACAGGTAAAAAAAAAATTAAGAAAAAGTTTACAAAGAACAATAATGGAGAACATAATATTCTAGGTATTAAATATATTATGAAGGCACAGTGATTGAAATAGTACGTTTCTGATACAAGACTAGAATGATGAAGTGGAAAAGACAGCCTAGAAACAGACCCTATGATGTATAAGAATTAAACTGATGATGAAGTGGTATCCCAAACCTCTGACGAAGAGAAGGGTATTCAAATACAGTGCTGACAAAAGTAAAAGCTCCATCCTCTAGGATATATTGATAGGGAAAGATGTTAAGAAAGGGAGGCATAAAAGATAGCTAGTGAAAGAGTAACCAACAGGATAATTTTAGAGCTATGGGTAGGAGATGACATACATTCTCAAACTTACTTTTGATTTGGTAATACAGTCACATGGTACAAAAGGATACATGATTGAAAAGAAATCTCCTTCCCAAACCCACATTCCACAGCCACCCAGAGCCTCTCCCTGGAGGCAATCACTGACAGGAATTTCTCATACATACTGCAAGATACATTCTATAACATTTTATTTTTAAAGAAGTCATTGGGTGGAAATGTTCTGCCTTTGATCTAGCTCTCCACTCACTGTTGTCTTTGGGAGACAGTCTATCATAGGCCAATGTTATTCTTATGGAAAAGATTAATTGTTGATGGGATGTTGTTGTTTGTTGTTAGGTGCAGTCATGCCAATTTCAACTCATAGCGACCCTATGTACAACAGAAGGAAACACTGCCTAGTCCTGAGCCATTCTCAAAATCATTGTTATGCTTGAGCCCACTGTTGCAGCCACTGTGTAAATCCATCTTGTTGAGGGTCTTCCTCCTTTTCACCGACCCGCTACTTTACTTAACAGAAATTATCACTTAAATTTAACTATAATCTTCAGATACTGTATATCAATATAAAGACAATAAGAAAAGGCATAAGTCAGTGATTTAAAAATATATACTTCTGAGATAGTTTAGATTACAGATGATAGAGCAACTGGGTTATATATACATTATATTGTTGTCTATACATTATTTGAAAGCTGCACTTGCCTGTAAAGAATTCTTTAACAGACTAGAATTTCTCTAAGAATCACTGAGTTGCTTGTTAACAATGCACATTCCCAATCCCAACTCAGACCTAACCAAAACCAAACACACTGCTGTCAAGTTGATTCCAACTAATGGTGACTGGTTTGCACTCAACTACTAACCTAAAGTTTGGTGGTTCAAATGCACCCAGCAGTGCTTGGTAATTTTCCTTAAAGATTACAGCCAAAAAAACGCTATGGAGTAGTTCTACTCTGCAACGCATGAGGTCGCCATGAACTCTGACCTACTGACTTAAAAACTATGGGGGCAGAGTCCTGGAATCTACATTTTTAATACACACCCAGGTGACCTGTATACACATATACAAGTTAGAGAACCACTGAGTACCATATAAGCCCCATAAACACAGAGACCATGACTTACTTATTCATCGTACCAATGGTGTAATGCCTAGCACAATGCCTGGAGCAAAGGAATCCCACAATGTATGTTGAAGGCTTAGTAAATACGTATCAGGACTGACTGCAGAATATCTTGATATGCTGACAACACTCAACTGATTTCAAAACCGCATGTTTCATCCACGATAGAAATGTAAAGAGCAGAAAAACAAGCGCTGGAAATTAACAGATTAACAGAGTTTATTTATTTGTATGATTCACTTTCACAGCACTTGGAAAGATGCCAGGGAACTTTATCATATATCTGAGTTCCAGACAGACGCTAAAAGTGTGTCATGTTAACAACAGACCAAGTGACTCAAAGGCAGGACAGCAGGATTCTAATATGAGATAGTCTACATGTTTTCTATTTTGTGATTTATTAAATACAGTGACATCTGTCCTAGCCAAAGCCAGAAAAGAAGCAAAAAAAAAAAAAGGCACCTCAGCAACCAAAACAGACGTCACAAGGCCAAGCATGACCATTCCAGGCACTTGACTCATAGGCGAGTCCGTGAGACCTTCACTCAGAAATCTATTCAGTCTTCTTTCAAATACACTATTCATTCAAATGGAATTTTTAAACTGGTTTCCTAGCTCACAGGAAATTAAAAATACTAAATCAGAAGGAAGACAGGGGATGCAACAGACAGTAACACAATCAACATGACAAAATGACAGCTGATAACAGGGGAGTGAACAAGTACCCACAAAAAGCAATCAAAAGAACTCACAAAACTTAATGATCTGGGGCCATTTTGTGAAGGGGTAAATAAGCTATACTTCTCGACAGTATCTGAAGACATCCATTGATCTATCTCATAATTGAAAAAACAGGCATTCATTAAAAAAAAAAAAACTAAGTTAAGCAGAAGGCTAAATCATGTTCTCAGCATACCTTATATATGAGGTATAGCTATATGCACAATATGTAATGTTTTTTAGGAAGATTTTCATTCATTAAACCTAATTAAAAAAAATTTTAAGAAGTTACAAACTTTTAAAACGAGTTCAATAACAGCTACTTGGGAAACTCAATGATTAGAAAAATCTCATTTCTCTGGATTTCCAGGAAGGAAAATGCTATTAATGTACCAAATGAACAGATACAATTTTCAAAACAAAATGTCCTTGAAAAAAAGAATTTCATTTATCTCTGTTAACACGGTTACCAAAATTTATTCTTATTTTCTGTATTCTAAGGCATGTATAGCATATACACTGTCACATTTTTTAACCATATAGAGACGACATGAGATTATTTCTGAAAAGTCATGGTGGTACATTCTATCAATTATTTTCATCTTGAAGGATAATTTGTTTTTATGAAATAGGGAATCTAAAGTTTGTATTACAAAACACAGAGCTACTAAAATACACTAAAGATAACACAAATAGAAGTACACACAGCTAGTAATTAATGAGCTAACATAAAATGCCATATGGTATTCAATGTAATTATGTAATAAGTGATGAAAATTCTGTGAACAACAGCATTTGGCCATCGCTACCCCACCCCCCTCCAAACTTGGTGTGCGTGTAGCAGACAGTACTGGTACACAACAGCTTTGTAAACTGATTTTAAATATCCCACATTCATGTTAGCCTCAAAAGCTGTATGTGTGTAGGTGTTTTTCCTATACAACCACATTGTTCTGGGATATGCGATAAAAGCCTTAAAAGCTGGATGTCTAGCAGTAGTTCATGAAGCAGATTTAGTATTTTTCTTTTTGAAATGACACAGAATGCTACGTATCAAAAAACAAATGATCTACAGTGAGCCATTCAAGGGCAGGAAAAATATCTTATACTCATCTCTCATGGCTGAGTGTCTGGAACACCACAGGTATTCAACTTTACCGAATGAATGGTTTTATATAAATTTGTTAAGCTTGGACTGTGAAAGCGTTGGTATTATGGTATAAAATATGGATTCTGGGGCGAAAACTCAGCTCACCCTACCATATTACTTTAGTTTCAACAGGTAATGGCATCTTTAATTCATTGTCCAAGCTACAGTACAGGTAATATGTGTCATGCCAAAGACATACCATTTTAGAGGGAAAACAATTTAACTGAGATTTCAAAATTAACTTTGGAATATTTATAGATCAAATAAAGTTAATTCAACTTTATGAGAATTCAAGAAATAAAAAAACTGCTACAATTTAACAAAGGAAAAAACATTTTAACTTCAGATAAATCTCCAAAACAAAAGAAGCTAAAAAGATTATGAACAACATCCATTCATTCAACCAATATTTATTGAGTACTATCATGTACCCAGTGCTATGGTAGGCAATGGGGATACAGTCAGTAAGTCAGTTAATTAAGATAGTTTACACAGTGATAAGTGCTAAGAATAAAACAGACTTGGGTCACAGCACAGCATGTTTCTGGGTAATGGTGGTGGGGAGAAGGCTACACTATTTCATTCAGAAGTGGTCAGGAAAGGCCTGTCTGAGTAGGTGACATATGAACTGAGAACTATACAAGGGAAAGGAGGCTGCCACTTAAGTAGATGCCTAGTAAACAAGAAAGAAGTGTGGTGGAATAAGAGGTTGAAGAAGCCTTGGGATCAGATGATACCAGCGTCTGGAGGGCCAGATCATGCAGGCTCTTGTAAATTGTATTCTAACTGCAATAAGCAGGGAAGTGGCATGATCCGATCTACAGTGATGACTGTGCCTGCTGTGTGAAGAGTGGTCTCTAGGGGGAAGCAGGGAACCACCAGTCAAGAGGCAGCAGTGGAGGCAGGGCCAGCTTCACGGGTGTGAGATCTGTACAGTCAGCAGAGACTCCCACTTAGAATGGCCCTGTGCTTGCTTTAACGTTCTGCTGGTACCATTTTGAAATTCTTAATAATTATGAACAAGAAAATCTCTTGCCGTCGAGTTGATTCTGATTCATAGCGACCCCACAGGACAGAGGAGAATGGACTGCCACACCTTTCTTCCACAGAGCCACTGGTGGGTTCGAACTGCTAACCTTTCAGTTAGCAGTCAAGCGCTGAGCCACTGAGTCACCTGGGCTCCTTTAACATGAACCAGGGGCCCTATATTTTCATTTTGCACTGGGCCCTGAAAATTATGCAGTCACTCCTGAATATAGGTGAGCAAAGTTGGCAGCTTATACTTGTGTTGTAGCAGAGGTGATAAGTAGTAGAATTCATGGTGTAATGTGCTGGTACCACTGGCAGGGCTTGAAGACAGATTCGGTGTGTTTTGTCAAGGAGATAGGAATCATGGATGATCCCCAGGTTTTTAACCTGAGTAGCAGAGTGGATAGTGGTGCCATTTACAGAAACAGGGAAGCCTGGGGGGAGGAACTTTGGGATGGGAGGGTGAGTAACAATCAAGAATTCAATTTCAAGCCTATGAGACATCCAAGTGGAGTTATAAAGTGGAATGTATATAATGTTGTATATATGAGTATGAAGCTCAGGAGAGAAGTCTGGGTTGAAGATACAAATTTTAGAGTTGCCATGTAATTAGTTTTAAAGCTGATGGGATCCGCTTTAAAGTGCAAGACAATGTAGCAGGGAAAGACAGTAGACATGAAGAGCTCGGGAGATAAATACCTGTTGCCCTCGAGTCAATTCCGACTCATAGTGACCCCACAGGACAAAGAACTGCCCCATAGGGTTTCCAAGGAGCGGCTGGTGGATTCAAACTGTGAACCTTTCGGTTAGCAGCCAAGCTCATAACCACTACGCCAACAGGGTTCTAAGAAGAGTAAACAGGAGCCTACAGAGAAGACTGAGGTAAAAGGAAAATTAAAGATAGTAGGTCACAATAACCAAGGGAGGAGAGTGTTCCAAGGACAAAGCCATGAAGGAGGCCTAAGAACCTCCCTCAGAATGAAATATGCTCAATCAGAGACTCTTACTGGATCTAGTCTGTTCAGTCTGGCACTGAAATACTCTACAGTCTGTCCTAACCTAAGAGCCAATTTTACGCACTCCTCTATATACCCATCTCTGCTCGACTGAGCTGAACTACTAAATTTCCTAAATTATTCCCACTGTTTTATCTCTGATTATGCTGTGCCTCTCCTGCCTGGAATCCCTCTCTCTTTATTTATTCAAAGTCTACCACTTCTTCTTTCCCTGACTTCACCGAACCAGTGTTTTCTGAAATCTGGTATCTGCTGCCTGTGCCAACCTCTCATATAGCATATGATAATATATTATCATTTAATAGCCATATATGATCCATTTTCCAAAATGATGTGCTCCAGTTGCTTTTTAATGTTACTATACTTAGTTCATATTAGAAGCTTGATAAACACTTGCTGAATGAGTAATAAATGACACTCTGAAGCTATGGAATATGGGGAAGGTAATACAAGTAGAGAAATCAACTTGGCATGCAATAGCTTAAAAAGGAATGACTCACTGTAATCCAAAGTATTGGGTGGACTGCAAGACAAAAAGGCATAAAACCAGTCTCATACCTTTCATTCCTTCCTTTCACCATTCAACAAATATTTACTGGGTACCCTGCTAGGTGCCAGGCACCCTTCTAGTCACTAGTGATGTCTCAGTGAATAAAGTAGACAAAGGCTTGCCCTCAGGAGCTGCATTCTAGTGGGAATGCCTTTCACTGGTACATCTTGTTTTGTATAAACTTACTAAGACCCTCAATGAGATGGATTAACACCGTGGCTGCAACAACTGGCTCAAACAACAATAATTGTGAGGATGGCACAGGACTGGGCAGTGTTTCATTCTGTTACACACAGGATCCCTATGAATTGGAACTGACTCCATGGCACTTAACAACAACAACAACAAAGCCCACATCATCTGCTCTTGCTTTACCACATGTCTACCATTTCCCAGTTTGAAAAGTTTCTGCCTGAACATTAACAATTTCTTCCTTTGGATTTTCCTCATACATCGAACACATTACAAGAAAATAGTTTTAGACATTCTGATGCCTTCAAAGCAAAAAATATCAGTGCAGAGTAAACAACAACTGTAATATCTGGGTACATTAAACAAAAGATGACTGTCAAAATGGCACAAGTAGTTCATTAAAACTAACCAAAACATTACAGATTTCACATAAACTTCACCAAAGTAAAATAATACACTGCAGAGCCATATCAAGTTTCCTTTATGATACATCACATGACAACTGCAGTAGAGTCTCAAGGAAGAGGGATAATACAGTTGTCACTCGGTATCCGTGGGAGATTGGTTCCAGGGCCCCCTTGGATACCAAAATCCTCAGATGCTCAAGTCCCTTACATAAAATGGTGCAGTATTTGCATATAACCTCCACACATCTTCCTACATGCTTTTAAATCATCTCTAGATTACTTGTAATATCTAATACAATCTAAATGCTGTATAAATAAACAATGCTCAAACAACGAGTGCTGGAGAGAGACTGCCTACACAGCACTTCATTCCTGTGGATTCAGTGTAGCACGGCAAATCGTCTTAGCCTTTTACGGATTGCTTTGACCACTTAATTGCTTTTTAAACCAAAAACCTGTTGCCATCGATTCCGACTCATAGCGACCCTAAAGGACAGAGCAGAACTGCCCCACAGGGTTTCCAAAGAGCAGCTGGTGGATCTGAACTGCTGACCCTTTAGTCAGCAACCAAGCTCTTAACCACTGCACCACCAGGGCTCCCACTGCTTCTTAGGGGCTATTTTTTCACAGAAACAAAGGGTGCACACACAACACAAGTAGCAAACCAACAAGACAGGAGGTGAACAATGCTCAAACAACGAGTTCTGGAGAGAGACTGCCTACACAGCACTTCATTCCATGGATTCAGTGTAGCACAGCAAATTCAAGGTTTGGTTTTTGGAACTTCTCTCCTCCCTCCCACCCAAATATTTCTGATAAGTGGTTGGTTGAATCCAATGATGCAGAACTCGTGGATATCGAGGGCCGGCTGTATATAAGATGTTCGTGAGTCAGGTCTTCTTGTACTTTGACTGACAAACTTAAGAATATTTAAGAAGGTAAAATTTTAAAAATCTGCCTATTCCAAATGTAATCATTTGATCACTCCAAAATCTAAATTAGTTTAGTAGTAAGCACTCAGCTGATAACTGACAGGTTGATGGTTCGAACCCAACTGGTGGCTCTGCAGGAGAAAGATCTGGTGATGTGTACCCGTAAAGATTACAGCCTAGAAAACCCTATGGGGCAGTTCTACTCTGCCACACGGGGTTGACTTGACGGCACCTAACAACAGCAACAAAAGTATTAAGTTAAATCCTTGATTAACAACACCAGTTAGTAGTCTACTGATTCAGTGTACTAAACAGGACACTCGTTCCCTAATAAAGGAACGGGTAGTATCTTTCCTTAGTCTTCAATTGCTCGGCATTGAAAATTTCAGTGTCTGCGAGGACCAGGCAAGTAACTTAAATGTTAAGTAAACTTCTAAGAAAACAGGACATGCAGGTCTGTAGCAAACTGGACAGAGCTGCTCCTACCCAGGGCTGCTTGTTTTGCAGTGTACGATAATGCCACATTTAAGAGGATCATTCACATCAAAGACAGTAAAGATTTGAATAATTATTATGACAGTTTTCTGGCACATGGCAGTAATGTCTTGTTTAAAAAAAAAATCAGTAAACTGTTAAATGAGAAACTATTTTGTTCTGTAAGCCTTCATCTAAAGTGAGAATAGCAGCACAACTGGAAGAGCGTAGTTGATGTCAATGAACTGTGCATGTAGAAATTTTTGAAATGGTGTATCTTTGGCTATGTATTTAAAAAAAAAAAGAAGGATGAGAAGGAAGAGGGTTGACAAGTTGTAGGGTTGTTAACCAATGTCATAAAACAATATGTGTACTACTGTTTCATGAGAAAATATTTGTTCCGTAAGCCTTTACCTGAAGTACAATTAAAAAAAAAAAAAATCAGTAAACTTCACCCTTATCAGAGAGATGAAAATAAAAAAATTTGAGGAAGGGACACCTTTTTCTCATTTAAACAAAGGCACCTTATGGGCTAGTAATGGTCCTAGTTAGTCCTGCCTAAGGGAATTTGCCACTTCTGTTGGTCACAAACAGCAACCAGTTTTAAATCCTCAGAAGAGATCTCCAACAAATGCTGCCAGGCCAGGATCTGCCCATTTGGCCCAGGAAGCAGAGATGATGATCCTGATGACAAATCCTCCGGCAAACTGAAAGGAATACTCAATTTTGTGTTTGGGGTCAACCTATAAATGCTATAATTTCAATGACTTTTCTTCCTACTACCAATAAAAAAACAATAAACAAACAAACAAAAAAAAAAAAACAACCCCTGCCTACCCCAAATACCATAAACAGGTAATCTAAAAAGATTTAAAATCAAATGCCCAGTTTGACTTAAGATCATTCATTCTTAAAATGTATTGATGAGATTTGATAGAATACAAAGGAACCGAACAAGATAAAAATTAGATGCCTAAAGATAGACATTCCCAAGGGGGAAAAGTTAAAAAAAAGAGATGCCTGAATAATAAACTTTCTAAACTTCACAGTTTTGCTTAAGGTTAGCCCTGCTGATTTTCAACTGTGAGTGAACAAAGAGAAATTGTGTACTTAGGTATTTTTATCCTGCAAGCTGTGAAGCTCTGTAGAAACACCACCCCACGCCAATACTGCTTCTCAGGACTTATAATTTGAATCCTAAACACAGCTAAATGCATTTTTAAAAAGAGTATTAATTCTAGAAAAAAGTCATGAATCAAGGTATAACTGTAAAGCCTTAACTTTAAAAAGCTGTTATTTGGTCAATTACTTTACTGGTGTTTACTGAACATACAGCTGTTAGGGGAACAAAGATGAACGAGATACAGTCCCTGACCTCCAGTTGCTCATAATCTAGTAGACACATATACAAAAGTAAAATAAAAAGCAAAATGTGATTAGTGGTTTATTAGAAAAACTATAGCAGAAGCTTGGTGGAGATGGTGATTATCCTGTCTGGCTGGGGGATTTGACGTTTTTGCTGAATCTTAAGGGATGAATAAGAGTTTGCTAAGCAGCAAAGCAAAGGGCACTGCAGACAATGGGGAAGAGTGAAAAGACTGGTTTGGAACCAGTGCACACTGGAGGTGGAATGGCAGCAGAGCAAGAAGGGGCCAGGACCCTGAGGAACAAAAATATCTAAAGGTGGAAAAGAGGCTTCCAAAGATGAGAGAAGTTCAGGGTAAAACAGTACCCAGAAACTGAAAAAATCCCTCCCCTCCTCCTATTTAAAAGTGAAAATATTAGAGGGAAAGGAAGAAAATTATATAAATAAAACCTCTGTTCATCGTTTAATTATGCCAGTGGTTTAATATATATTCCCAATGACTCTTCAAGTCATTTGGAAATTCTTATTTCTTCATAATGGTAATGTCTTCGGGGCAGTCTACATACGGTTCAAAGGCCATGGGTGGAGGCAGCCGCTACGTCTCTTGGGAGGAAAGAGCATGCTCTCTACCCGCGAGTCTCTCTAAGAAGACATCTTTGCACCAAATATCATTCCCTATAAGAACCTGTTTTAGTCTTCAAAAAAATTCTGGATAAAACTCTTTGCCTAGCTTTTTGTGTAATTTAACCCCACTAGTATTTCTGTACTTTTACTATAGGTAACGTTCTATAGTACATTTCAAAAATTACTGTATTTTAATAAAGACTTCCAGGTTATTTCACACAAATCTTCACGCTTAAGTTGTTAATCAAAAAGGAGTAGTTCAAGTGGAAAGGATGTAGGGAAAAGTGCACACCTAAAGCAGAGAAGGCTAGTTGCCTTCTATACTTGGTTAGCTCTTTAGAAGGACTTGCTGTTCCCTGGAACTCCTTTACACTGGCCTTTAAAAATAACTGATTATAAAAGACATCATCACCATCACCCAGTTGCCACTGAGTCGATTTCAATTTACGGAGGCCTATGTGTGTCAGAGTAAACTGTGCTCCATAGGGGCTTTCAATGGTTGATTTTTTAGAAGTAGATCACCAGGCCTACATTAGGGAAATTTTCTGTCATTATTTCTTCAGAAATAATAAAAAAAATTAGTTCTAGAGAAACATACCTATAGCACTGATGACACTGTAAATTTCTAGATAAAACTATAGCTAAAGTCTACAATACCAACAGATTCTATTAAGTGAGACAATGTATTCCTTTTATTTTTTTAAGCTAGTTTATACTGGGTTTTCTGATACTTGCAAAGGAAATCACCCAAACTGATTTCAGTAATATTAACCATTAACTTCAACATACACCAAGTTGATCCCTGTTTCTAATAAGGTCACCAGAAAGCTAAAGTCCCGTACTACATTTCTACGGACGTTAAATTATCTTTATGGACCTCAACTTTTATTGAAGATTAATAGAAAAATGTTTTTCTCTAAAAATAATTTTTAGTTTATTACTCCTTTTAACATCCTCATATACACATGAAAGCTGCACAATGAATAAGGAAGACCAAAGAAAAACTGATTCCTCTGAATTATGATGCTGGCGAAGAATGCTGAATATACCGTGGACTGCCAAGAAGAACGAACAGATCTGTCTTGGAAGAAGTACACCCAGAATGCTTCTTAGAAGCGAGGATGGCGGGACTTCGTCTCACATACTTTAGACATGTTATTAGGAGGGACCAGTCCCTGAAGAGGGACACCATGCTTGGTAAAGCAGAGGGTCAGCAAAAGAGATGAAGATCCTCAACGAGATGGACTGACACAGCAGCTGCAATGATGGGCTCCAGCATAGCAACAATTGTGAGGATGGCGCAGGATTGGGTAGTGTTTTGTTCTGTTGTACACAGGGTCACTATGAGTCAGAACTCGACGCCACCTAACAAAAACAACATAAGAACATGTACACATATACACCCTAAACAATAGAAACAGAGGCATTTATACATACCATTGTTGTTGTTAGTTGCCGTCGAGTCAATTTCAACTCACAGTGACCATACAGGACAGAGTAGAACTGTCTCATAGGGTTTTCTAGGTTGTAATCATTCCTGGAGCAGATCGCTAGGTCTTCTCTCCAGATCAGCTGTTAGAGCCACCAACCTATCAGTCAGCAGCCAAGCGCTTAACCACTTAGCCATTGGGGTTCTTTATATATATCAGAGAAAAATAAATAAGTACATGGGAATGCAGAAGAGGAGAATGACAGATTCTAACCGGGGTGGGAAGGGGAAGCTATGGAAGGCTTCACTGAGGAAGTGGCATCTGGGTTGGTTTTAAAGGCTCAGAAGAATTTTGGCAGAAGGTAGATAAGACATTCTCAGTAGAGGATGCAGCATAAGATGTGAGAGTGCCTAGCATATCTGGGATGACAATTTATAGTGTGATATAATTATACGATATCTATGTAAAGGAGACTAGCCGAAAATGAAGCCCAAAAGTGAGACAAGAGCCAGATTATCGAAACACTTAAATGTTGTTAACAAGTAGGTAGTAGGAAGAAACCCCTTCCTGAAAAATTTTGAGCACACATAGGACATGTTTAGGTATAAGATATCTCAAGTACTGAATTGCCAATTCTGTTATAGAAGACTTTTACTTAAATGTCACCTATATCTGGAAAGCTGCCTTTCTATTTTACATTTAATGGCACCACCACATTCCTATTCCTCTCCCCACTATATTGTCAGTAAATAGATTCTTTAAATAATCTCATGTGCATGCATGTGTGTGGGTGCCCGTGTGTGTGTGTGTGTGTGTGTGTCTTCAAGTTCAAACACTGTAAACTCTGGAGCAGAAATAGTATCTTCTGATTTTTTTTTAAATTTGAGCTTTAACTTAGTGTTCATAGGAAGCATTCAAAAAAGGCTGAGTAATTATAAATAAAATATATGAGACACCATTTACAACATGGATTACTTTCCTATTATGATCATCTATCCATGGGTACTGTTCTTGCTAGTTTAAGCACTTTCTGCTTGTTTAACTTTTTATATAAATTACCAACCAGGATTTAAATAAAACTGGACATGGGCACTACAAAATTATCTCTTTGCTCTCCTCTCCCGAGTGTAAACCTTGCTGCACAACACATAAGATGGTACGGACCCAATCTGGGGATTCACAGTGGGAGGTGACCCAGGCCACTGAGTCACCACCAACAGTCTGGACCTAGAGAAATCCATCATCCTGAAACCATAGTAGTTTGAGGCAAGTTCATAAAGACCTTTTGATCCTACTGCCAAACAGCATCAAAATTCAATCTCTTACTTTCCTTCTGATTAGAACTACCTTGGTTTAGTCATTCAGACATTTTTTTTTATCTGGGTTACTGCATCAGCGTCTAGCTTATCTCCTACATCCAATCTTTATACTATGGCCAGAATGATCTATCTGAAATATAAATCCCTCCATACTCCATCCAGCTTAAAATTCTTCCATTGTCATCAAGTACATTCTGACTCATAGCGACCTACAGGACAGAGTAGAACTGCCCCACAGGGTTTCCAAGGCGGGGGCTAGTGGATTCGAACTGCTGATCTTTTGGTTAGCAGCCTGAGCTCTTAAGCATTGCATCACCAAGGTTCCTCTAAAATTCTTCAGAACCTTCCTAATAGCTATAGCACACAAAGTCCAAATTTATTATAGCATATAAGACTCTTAAACAACTAATGGCAGCCTACATTTCCAACACTATCTCCTGCCATTCAATCACTCAACAAATATTTATTGACTATCCACTATGTGTCATGCACTCTTTTAGGCACATGGTGTGTGTGTGTCAATAAGATTTTCTGACAGGCTGGATGTGGGATGTGAGAGAGGAGCCAAACATGTAACCAAGGCTTTTGGACTGAGAAAAGTGGAGGACAGTTGGCATTAACTGAGATGAGAAAGACTGCTGGTAGAGTAGGGTTTGGGGGAAGATCAGAAGTTCCGTTTTTGACATACCTGCATTGTCTATTAGACATAAAGCATGTTTTAGGATATGTAAGTTAGTGTTCAAGTAAGAAGTCGTGGCTGGAGATTCTGCCATTTTCTCAAACAAATCCTGCATTTCAGGCTTGCAGACTACATGCAGGTACCCAGAGTCTCCCCACACCTTCGTGTCTGCATGTCTCTCTATTTAGAATGTTCTTATCCCTCTCTTTTTCCACCTGGTCAAAAAAAAAAAATCTCAAACCTGAAGACTTAAGGCGTGTATCACCTACTTTATAAAACTCATATGACTGTCATCTCCTGAATCACCCTGCTTCCTTCCCAGGTCAAGTAAGTAAAGACTGAAATATATAATGGCTGGTCTTTTACCTACGGGAAATGCCTAACAATTTTTTGCTGTTGTTGTAAGAAGGAAAGAGTCAGTACATAAACACATAGGTGATCTGTCTATCTCATCATCAGATATCTTTAGAAAACCTTTAAGGAAAATTAATACTACAGTAAAAGATCTTGGCAAGCAGCTCAGTAATCAGATTTTACATTTCTCAATTTCAGTAGTTATTTGAAAAAGATAAATCTTCAGAAAGACCTGTATTATATAATAACTTTATAGGCTAATAACAAAAAAGAAGCATCTTTTGCCTGTGTTCCAGAGCTATTTTCTGTTATAAGAATTTTCATTTTGATTGTTATTCTTTTACTTGCCCTGAGGGGGCATTTAAATTAGAGGAATTATTGGACAACGAGTCCAGTCTCTTTGTTTCATTCCCATAAGACACAGTCTAATCTAACTGAGAAAAGGGGAAAAACTAAAAAGATGGTGTGAAATTGAGAGATGATCCAGCTCAACTGGCTTCTTTGGTGGATGAGAACGCTGATGGTATCTGGAGAGGCTGCTGCTAGCACTTGAACACCGTGTTCTCAACTACCGTTCAGTGTAGCTTATAGTCCACTAAAACGTAGGCTCCGTGAGGGCAGGGATTTTTGTCTGTTTTGTTCACTAATGCTCCTCTAGCTCCTAAAAAAGCACTGGAACACATTAAGTGCTAAATGAATGAATGAATGAATTTATATGAAACAGGTATGATGCATGTCTTCAATGCTTAAAACATTGCTGACTCTTTGAAAGTCATAAAATTTGGGGTATTTAAATTTTGAAACCATCATCTTTAAATATTAATTAAAGAAATGTTATCCACATACAAAAGTGGAGGAGGGTGGATGGACTCTGAAGCAAAATCTCTGTTATAACAGAGTATAGAAGTTTATGAAAGTTCTCTGTAGAGCAAGTGAAAAGGATGATATTCTAGCAATTATAATTGCTTTATACAGTATAATATTTTGGATACATATTCATCATGGGAAAATTATAGCCTTTGAAAATAAAAAAGTACAAAGATCTTACTGTATGTCCTTTGAGAATCAAGATTTAAATGACTACTAGAAAAGAAGCTAAAAAACTTTGATGCCAGGATATACTAACACAATAGCTTAAAATACTGCAAATAAATAGCCCAGGTTCTGAAAGTTCCCCAGTGCCACAGAAACTCTTACTTGGCTTTTAAAACAAACAGCCTTAGAAGCAAACACTTTCAACAATAACCACTGTTTTAATGCAGTCAATAGGCAATCTAATACATGTATCTCAGTCCCAAAAGGAACTATCACGTATCATTTTCAAGTTAAAAAACACCAACCTCTTTAATCTCATGTAGTTTTCACTGGCAGCAGGTCGGCATTCGGCTCTTTGGACCACTATTCCTTCCAATGAAAGTTTATCTGAATAGAAAGAGAAAAAGGAACAAATGTATTCAGAGATTACATTCATCATTTTCAAAACTGTCTCTTGTCACACCTACCATCAGTAATACAACAAACAAATATAATAATAATACAAACCAAGGAAACAGGAGGAATAGTATTAAGTTTATAGCAGTGTCACTGGTCAGAATAGAGAAACCTTGTTCTTGGTTAGTAACAAACTGGGCTCCTGTCAGGTCCATTTATTGGGCTGCCATAGCTCCTTGCCAAGAACAGCTTTCATGTACTTAGCTCTTTCTAAATAAGGTGGCTTAAAAAGGCATAAAAATAAAACAAAACAAAAAATACTTCTGAAGACTATGGAGGCAGAGAAGTGATGGTGAAAACACCACCAGTCTAAACCAAAAATATATATATATATATAAATTTTTCTTTTTTTAAATAAAAATGCAAGTATAATTCCAGAATACACCGAGACTAGGACAGCCAGCCCCTGCAAAGACTGTGAAACTGGGAGGGTCATCATCTAGTTTATACTGTGTGCCAGTTCAGGCTGCCAGTTGCTCTGACTCCTGTTTCCAGAATTACAAATTTGAGTGTGTCCAAACTGGAACTTAAATTGCTATGAAGATCTGTCCAAACAGGAAGGCAATTTTTCCTACCATTAGAATTCTTACAGGTGCCCTGACAAAAAACTTCTGAAAAGCAGAAAAGGGAAACAAAAGCTAGCACTTACTGTGTGCCTACTAGGCACCAAGCACCGTGGGGAAGTCATGTGATATTCATTATCTTACTTTATAATACCTATATGAATGCCCCTTGATGACACCAGCTTTACTACACCCTGGAGGTGTATGACTATGGTCAGGAGCAATTAGGGATCAGTCATATTTCCATGAAAATTCATCCAGGTTTTGAGAAGAGAGTCAGGAAATTCCATGGCTCATCAGCAATGCATTTATGATTCATTTCTTCATAGTTAATTGCTTCATTCATTCCACTAACATTAACTAATCGCCTACTATGCAAACGGCACCATTTAGGCAGTTTAGAATCAAAGATGATTAAGATACAGTACTATCTTCAAGAAGCCTACTATCTTCAAGAAGCACTGGGGGAGAAAGATAAAACTGACCAAAATGTAAAATGCATGTAGAACCATGCTTAGATGATTTACACTAGAAAAGCTTATGGTGTCTCTAAAATCTGTGTTGTTGTTGTTGGGTACCATCAAGTCCACTTCAACTCACAGTGACTTCACCTGACAGAGTAGAACTGTCCCATAGGGTTTTCTTGGCTGTAATGATTATGGAAGCAGATCACCAGGGTCTTTCCCCCACGGAGCAGCTGGGTGGTTCTGAACCACCAACCTTTCAGTTAGTAGCCGAGAACATAACTGCTGCACCACTACAGCTCCTTCTCCAACACCTAGGGGACTCTAAGTACTAATCACAAATACATTCCGTGTATTCAGTATTTCCAGGGTCCCTCACCACAACATATTCTACAACTCTCCAGTACAGGCTATGAAAAGAGCGATGATGAGAGGGTGTCTCTTTTAGACCAAAATATCCCGGGAAGGAAATAAGATGGCCATGATTATTTTATATTAAGTTTAAAAATCTAAAAATAATTTCCTCTTGTTTATGAATTTAACATGATTAAAATTTGAATTTTCTTGAAGCAAAAACAAATCTTACATTCAAATTTGTCTCTCCACTGAAGCCAACAGTACCAGCTAGAAAAATTCTTCAGTCATGATAACAATAGCAGCATTTGGAAATTTAATGCATAAAGTGTCTTATATAAATGAGGAAAATTCCCTCTTGAAACAATCTATTTTTAAACAACAAAATAAATCTAGAATACGGTCCCTGAAAATAATTTAGTTTTACATATTCATGTGTTTATTAACACAGAAGACTAAAGAGTTACCTTGTAATACCACCAGTGAATGTGGCCCCATTTATTTAGCAGTATCTACTCTGGGTAGACAGACTAAATTTAATTTTTAGTTAAAGGTTTCTAATATCAAACTTCTCCATATGGCATCTGAAAGGGCAGAAGGCATCCAAAGCACCTGCCCATTTCAACTTGGCCACCCCTCTCATCATTATTCTTTAGTTAAGGTCACTCAGACAAAGCAATAAAATTCACTTCTCCATACCATAATCTTCTGTCCATCCTACCACTTTCAAATGCTTCTCAAGTGAAAGGAAAAGTCTTACTCATCAGCAATGAATTTTTCCAACAATTGACTGCTCTTCAACAACCTCACACCTGTTCACTCACCTTTGTCTCAATTTACTTACAATACAGGCCCTAGACGTCATCTGCCTGCTCTTTTTTAAAGCCTTCATACTCCATTCCCCTCACAGAAACACATATTTTTTCCACTAAACCATGGTTCTTTTCTTTTTCAAAACGCTGCTTAAAATTTCAAAGGACAGGTATTAGATATTAATTTTTACTGTCAAAGCAACTGAAAGCACCCACTTGCACACCACTGCTATTAATGATAAATCCTATTTATTAATACAGGACTTCTACTTAGAACTGAATCGACTCGACGGCACCCCACAACAACTTAGAACTACTTTGCTGGACCAGTGTGAAAGACCATAAATAATTGAAAAAAACAATACATGGCTTTTTTTTTTTTGGGGGGGGGGGGATAATACATTTATCAACTATTTAAATGATGTAAATTTTAATTATGTAAAATTACTCATTTTAATTATGTAAAAGATAATGCGAAATCACATCAGGAATAACAATGGAGAATGAGACATGGCTTTTGCCATCAAGGAGCACGGGGTCCAGTATGGCAGTTCTCTAACATTCTGCAGCATATACTGCTGAAAACTATTTTCAGGGCTTTTATCTATCGATATTTACCATATTAGAAACTAAAACTGAAAAATTTTCAGAGAATGAGGGTGCAAAAGGCAAAAATATCTACTACTGTTATGAAAATAGTTTTGATCTCACAGACTCCTTGACACTCCCTACCAAGGGGTCTCTAGACCACATTTCGAGAGGTGCTTATCTAGCAGGATGATAACACATATATACATACACACAAATCTTTTTAATACAATAGGGAACACTTTTGATAGCACTTAACTCACGTGCCAGATTAACCAAGGCTCTCAATTCCCCTCTATAAAATATACTGACAGATGCCCATGGCTCACTATACCCAGTGGCTAGAAGGTTAATCTCTAGTACTACTGCACACTTCTGCTCAAACTATGCTAGTTCTACTCTTTGTTAGTACTTATATGATTTGATTATATATCCCATAGCCCATTAAATTATGAGTATGGGGGAAAAGAGATGTTACTATGAAAACTAGGTTGAATGCTTTGGTAAGACTTGATATAAAGGTGAGTTGCTTAAAAAAAAAAAAAAAAAAAAAACCTGTCAAATTAGACATGGGTGAGATAACTGCCAAAGACCAAGGGAGAGGCACAAAGTCTGGAAGGATTATACATTCATACTGTTTCACAGTGTCTAAATTCTTGCTCCTTTTAAAAGAAACCAAAATTAAAAATCTTAACCAAATTACAGTTTAATTATTAAAAAAAAAGAGAGAGAGAGAAAGCAGATGTTCAATCAGCATCCCATACTCGTCCTACATGTATACTGGTGACTTAACGCACATTTATAAGGTTTAAGATAAAATATTTAAGGTATGAAGGAATGTATATTGTTACCACTTTTTATGATTCCCTACTTTTAATCTAACTGATCCTTCCACATGGTCCATGTGGGATTCTACTGGACAAAGTGAAACACTTGTTAAGGGTTGTAAGACAGAGACATAGAGTATTAGGATCAAAAAGGAGAAGAAAAAAAGAGATTATCTCCAGCTGGAGATCGAGAAGAGTTATGTAGAGAAAGCAAAAATAAAGGTGCTAAAATGTTATCTGTGCTGGATAGACCTTGAAAAGAGGTAAGATTTAGACTGGGAGAAGAGGAGGCTGTCTCTGATGGTGGTACAAATAGTCTGAGCAATAGCTTTTGGTCCTTTCCCTCTGGAACTAGAATTTTCAACTAAGGAATCACACTGGAAATCAGTGGAAGGGCATGTTCATGGCAGCACTCTAGAGAAGGTGCTTGGTGCTTAAGCTCATACTACTGAAGGCCTGCTTTTCCTAAAGCTTAGTCATTTGTTCTTTGGATTCTGAGAAATATTCTAGTATCCTAAATTCTTCCCCTACCTCTTTTTAAAATATTTTGCTAGATTAGCTTGCTTATTGGTTTCTGCTACTTACAAACAAGAGTATGACAAAATGTCTTTGGTGTTGATATTTTATTTACCTATATTCTGTTACCCAGTTCCCTGCTAACTGAAAGGTTAGCAGTTTGAGCCCACCAACAGCTCTGCAGGAGAAAGACCTGGCAATCTGCTTCTATAAAGATTATAGCCTGCTATACAAAGGAGCCCTGGTGGCGCAGTGGTTAAGAGCTATGGCTGCTAACCAAAAGTTCAGCAGTTTGAATTCACCAGTCGCTCCTTGGAAACCCTATGTGGCAGTTTTACTCTGATCTATAGGGTCAGTATGAATCAGAATTGACTTGATGGCAACGGGTTTGTTTTGTTTTTTGTTTTTCAGTATACAAAGAAAGGAGTCCTGGTGGCACAGTTGTTAAGAGTTTGGCTGCTAATCAAAAGGCTAGCAGTTCAAATCCACCAGCTGCTCCTTGGAAACCCTATGGGGCAGTTCTACTTTGTCCTGTAGGGTCGCTATGAGCCAGAATCAACTCAATGGCAATGGAGTTGGTTTTTTTTCTGGTTTATACCAAGAAAACTACAAAACACTACTGCAAGAAACCAAGAGATCTACATAAATTGAAAAACATACTATTGCTCATGGATAGGAAGACTCAACATTGTGAAAATGTCAATCTACCCAAAGTGATCTACAGATATCAAGCAATCCCAATCAAATACTGACAGCATTCTTTAACGAGAAAGAAGAACTAATAACCAACTTTACATGAAAAGGAAAGAGGTCCCAGATAAGCAAAGCAATATTGAAGAAGAAAGAACAAAATAGGAGGCCGCACACTACCTGATCTAAGAATCTACTATACAGCCAAGGTAGTCAAAACAGCCTGGTACTGGTACAACAACAGACACACAGACTAACGGAACAGAATCGAGAACTCAGATGTAAATCCATCTGCCTACGGTCAGCTGATTTTTGACAAGGACCGAAAGTCCATTAAATGGGGGAAAAGATAGTCTTTTTAACAAAGGTGCTGGCAAAACCGATGTCCATCTGTAAAAAATAATGAAACAGGAACCATACCTTACACCATGCAGAACAACTAACTCAAAATGGATCAAAGACCTAAACATCCAACTCAAAAACAATAAAGATAATGGAAGAAAAAATAGGGACAATACTAGGGGGCCTAATATATGGCATAAACAGAATACAAACCATAACTAAAAATACACAAACACCAGAAGATCAGCTAGATAACTGGGAGCACCTAAAAATTAAACACTTATGCTCATCAAAAGACTTCACCAAAAGAATAAAATGACAACCTACAGACTGGGAAAAAATTTTTGGCTATGACATATCTGACAAAGGTCTATATCTACAATCTACAGAATACTTCAACACCTCCACTACAAAAAGACAAATAACCCAATTAAAAAATGGGCAAAGGATATGAATAGACACTTCACCAAAGAAGACATTCAGGTGGCTAATGGACACAAGACAAAATGTTCGCAATCATCAGCCATTAGAGAAATGCAAACCAAAACTACAACGAGATACTATCTCACCCCAACTACTGGCACGAATTAAAAAACAGAAAATAACAAACGTTGAAGAGGTTGCAATGAGATTAGAACTCTTATCACTGCTGGGTGGAATGTAAAATGGAACCACCACTATGGAAAATAAAATGGGGCTTCCTTAAAAAGCTGGAAATAAAAAAATACCATATGATCCACCAATCCCACACCTAGGAATATATCCTAGAGAAATAAAAGCCGCCACACGAATAGACATATGCACATCCATGTTCACTGCAGCATTAATCACAACAGCAAAATGATGGAAACAACCTAAGTGCCCATCAACAGAAGAATGGATAAACAAATTATAGTACATACACACAAAGGAATGCTACGTAATGATAAAGAACAATGATGAATCCATAAAACATCTCACAACATGGATAAATCTGGAGGGCATTATGCTGAGGGAAATAAGTCAATAACAAAAGGACAAATATTGTATGAGATCACTGTTATAAAAACTCAAGATACCTAGATAGTAGACAAGTGTTAACTGTGGTAAAGGGAAAGACAACACACAATATAGGGGAAGTCAGCAGAACCTGACCAAGGTAAAGTCACAGAAGCTTCCGAGACACATTCAAACACTTTGAGGGACTGAGTTACTGGGGCTGAGGGCTAGGGACCATGGTCTCGGGGACATCTAAGCCAACTGGCATAACATAGTTCATAAAGCAAATGTTCTACATCCTACTTTGGTGAGTAATGTCTGGGGTCTTAAAAGCTTACAAGCAGCCATCTAAGACATCTATTGGTCTCATCCCGTCCAGAGCAAAGGAAAATGAAGAAAACCACAGACACAAGGAAAATGTTAGCCCAAACGACTAATGGACCATATGAATCACATATTCTACCAGCCTGAGCCTAGAACTAGAAGGTACCTGGCTACTACCACCGACTGCTCTGAAAGGGGTCACAACAGAGGGTCCCAGACAAAGCAGAAGAAAAATGTAAAACAAAATTGAAATTCACAAAAAAAGATCAGACTTACTGGTCTGACAGAGACTGGAGGAAACCCCTAGACTGTGGCCCTTGGACACCCTGCTAACTCAGAACTGAAGCCACCCCCAAGTTCACTTTTCAGCCAAAGATTAGCCAGGCCTATAAAACAAACAATAACATATGGTGAGAAAGATGCTTCTTAGTTCATTCAAGCATATGAGACCAAATGGGCAACACCTGCCTAAAAGCAGATGCAAAGGCAGGAAGGGACAGGAAAACTGGACAAATGGACACAGGGAACCTGGGGTGGAAGGGGGGACAGTACTGACACACTGTGAGGATTGCAACCAATGTCACAAAACAATTTGTGTATACATTTTTAAATAAGAAACTAATCTGCACCATAAACTTTCACCTAAAGCACAATTTAAAAAAAAGAGAGAGAAATTATAGCCTAGAAAACCCTATAGGGCAGTTCCACTCTGTCACGTGGGGTCACTATGAGTTGAAATTTAATCAATGGCACCTAACAACAACAACAGTTCCAGAAAATATTTGAGAGAAATTTTTAAAGGGTGAGTACACAAAGCATAGTCAATAAAAATTAAAGGCTTCTCGTTCTGATTCTGTCACTAAAGAACGGTGTTACTTTGGGAAAGTCACTTCATATCTCTGGACCTCAGCATCTATATATTAAATTACTGGAATCTCTGAGATCTCTTCCAGTTCTCATGTCTCATGATTCTACTCTATGACTTATCATGGTTTCTTGGAAGAACAATAATAAAATGTGCAGAAGGTGCCCAAGTCTTGAAAATATACGTACACCTGCTCTAAGCTGGGTCGTCCAACTCAATATCTCTCAACTCTGTGTTGAAGAACTGAAGAGAAATAACCCATGACAGTTTCACAGTTAAGGGCATCCCCAGTTTGAATAAGCTGAAGTAGTAAGTAGGCAGAAGGGTGCTTATTAGCATTAGCATGTAAGTAATGAGATTAGGTATGTAAGGAAGTTATTAAGCATCAGGAAGTTATGGGCATTCATTTCCACAAGACTACTCTGGATCAGCTGAATGTGGAGGCTTTTAACAGCACTTGCAACTCAAGTTAAAACACAGGCCAGTGGGCTAGGAACCAAGATCTTTGAGACTTCTGAAGCTATCGTCCTGCCTCTTAACATCACTCCTGTGTCTACCCTGTCTGGAAAAGGACTGAAGGAATATTTCCACAGAGCAAGTGCATTTAAAGGGTAAATAATTTTTAATACTCATTTCTTCTCATTTAAAATATTTTTGTAGCAAATCTTTGCCTGTCATTCTCAGGGTGATGCCTATTAATACAAGCCACTAGGCATCTAAACAAACCAGTTAGGCAGAGTTGCTACAGCTATTTTTAAGAAGGTGATCCTTACTCTACTAAAATTTGTGAGCTGACATTCTGGTCTCTATTTAATCCTCAGGAGTTTAAAAGATCATGCTCAGATTTCAGTAAACTACAGAGTTAGCATTTGAATATTTACCTCAAAGGCAACAAACAAGTACTCATAAAAATATTCTCAAGAGCTCTATCTGCTTATGTAACATGTTTCAAATTATGTGTATGTCTAGTACACTGAGAATTACCAATTATAAATCAAATATTGAAACAAAAATCTGAGGAGGAGACTAAGGAACTAAGAAATCTCAATTTCCTCACCCACAGTACTGCTCTTTAACTTCTCCCCTGTTTTCTCTTCACTTTTAAAATAGCTCGTTACAGCTCTGTGATTAAAGCAACAAGAGCATCTTTCTGTTATGTTTATGGATTAAACTTTTCTTGTGGTAGGGAACATACTGAAATATATTATAGCTTTAATTAAGAGGGTCCTTTCTGGCAATGGATGTGTTTTATGCAGTAGTAAAAGAGAACACAGATTCCAATGTAGGAAAACAAGGAGGAAGCAAGAGTCAAAGGCTAGTTCCTCAAATAGCTACCAGACTTGTTCAGAGGACTATGTGCACATAGAATGAAATAACCAGAGTGTCTGAGAATGACAAGACTGCTTGACCAGGAGCAGAAAGAATAGACAGGGAATAGAAAGGTATGCTAAAGTAAAAAATCAAAAGATGAAGGCTTTAAATGTATGAAGGAGTTTGGACTGTTCCAGCAGCCTACAGATGCCGTGATCAAAGAAATAACCTCGTAAGTGAGCAAAGGTCTTAAAAACAAAAATTTGTATGTTTTTAAAACAAATATCTGTATAATGTTTTAATATTTACAAAGCAATTTCACAAGTTATCATTCCACCTATATTTCAGACTACAGTCTCCTTTTTGTTTGTTACATCACATATATAAATAATCAATATGAAAACTTCCTAAACACAGATGTGGACATGATGTGGTAGAAACAGATATAATCCATACTCCCAAAGCTGCTTTCAAAAATAAGAGCTGAATAAAACCCAGAAATAAAATACAGCTTTATAAAAAACAAAGCGATGCTGTGTTACAATAATAAAAGGAAAGGGACAGAGAAATCATAGTTCTGCAAGTTTGTTTTAGTCAGACCCTCATTCAAGGGTGCTATTCCGCTTTAGCTGCTGCACTTGAAATTGGAGGGAATTCAAAAACAACAGCAAAAGTGATTATGTAAATAGACACAAAACAAATCCTTCCAGGAAAGATTAAGTTTCCCAGAGAACAGACTTACGCTATAGTCAAATAGTGCCAAATACTGTACTAGACGTGATGAGGGGTACAAAGGAAGAAAAATACAGACATCTGCACTTAGGAAGACTGCAGTATAGTTGAGGGAGACAATATAAATGAAATACTTACAGACAACCAGATGGCACATATTTTTCAATCAATTTAATATGATTCAAGTTTTCTATGATTTCATCCTCAATAACTCTTGTTCTCTTTACCACATTTAATTAGTAATAGTGTCATACCACACATTAGTTTAGTTCTTTATCATTTCAAGGTTCTTTGATATTAAGTGATTCTCACAACTACAGGGTAGAAATTAAGCCCCCACCATTAGGAACACCTCTGAGATAAGTCTTCTTACCTGCGTTCATCAGTTTCTTTAATATGGTGGTCCTTCAACTCTGGTTGATCACTGAACTACCTGCAGAGCTTTTTAAAAAATACTAACACCCTGGACCCACTCCCAGGGATTCTGCTTTAATTGGATTGTGTGGGGAGGAGATAGTGGTATTTTTATAACCTGCTTAAATGAGTCTAGTATGCAGCCTGGGTTGAGAACTGCAGCCCATATCCATCCATCCCATCCATCCCATCCATCCATCCATCCCTCTATCTATCCCTCTCTCTCTCAATTTTATTTTTTGGTAATGTAGGGGAATAGCTGAGTTGCTCAAATATTTCATCGATTCTAAGACACCATCAATTGTAATATTCACCATTATTTTATGTACCACTAAGAAAGACAAAATACTGCCATTGAACTATAATAAGCCAAAGAATTTAAGACCTAATTTCAAAAATGTCAAATGTGGAAAATGTGCAATATGATAGACTGCTCCACCCTTAATTTACTATCACTCTACTCTCTGTGGGTAAAAACCCGCATTTGTTCCTGTGGACCATCATATCCTGTCCTGTTATTCATACCCCCTTCTTCCTTCCCCTGCCCCATTTTATCACTAAAGACACAAGACAAAAGGAGGAAGGAACAGAAGGAACAGTGGTAGGGGACAACATTTGGGAGCAGAGACCCTCTTTGGTCACGGATACTCATAACAATATCACCTTTACAAGAGTTTCAAAGTCATGTCCCTCATTTTGAGACTATAGGTAATGTTTTTTCTTAACTTAAAATATCTGCTTTCCAAAGAGAAGCTAAAATTCCAATTTGCCAAATAGCACTATAAATACGAGTTCTGTACAACAATATAATTTCAATGTTCATTTGATGGCCCATAGAAGTGCTTTGCTCATCAGGTTACAATAAAATTTTCCATGAATAAAAATGCGTAAGACATACTTTAAGAAAACTCATTTTTAAAATGTAAGGTATGATTTCTGCTCATAAAACTATAAAACACAGGTTTCCTTGAAACACTCATCTCCCATAGTATATTTAAAGTATGAATTAATATGATTTATAAATTGTTTTCAAGAATACCTCTGTAGCAAATAACACATGGAATGGAATTTTACCTGAACTTCTCACTTTTTTACATTAACTGCCATTGCTATTTGTGCTCCTTTTGCTCTATTCTTTCCTATACTCTCCAAATAGGGCTAAATATCTGCCAATGTAGCAAAGTTCCCTGGGCTTCTTTGAAGACTCAACTGAGCAGTGCAAAAGGTTTGCAAGGATATTCATCTGACTGGAATGCCATATCCACAGGATCGTCCTGCCAAGAGTTACACCCAGTGAGTCCTAGGAAGATTTATGCACTCTACCTAGTTTGTGAGATACTGTGGTAAATGAGTTAAATAAGTTATCTGTACAGTAGCTGTGTTAGTATAATACCAGGACCAGGCAACACTTAATAAAGACAAATTTTACATTTCAAAATAAAAGTAGTTTTGACATTCAAGTAGAATTAGATTAACACGGAAAAAAATTCTTGATTCTTAAAATATGTCAACACACTATACTGTGTAATTTACTTTTTAACACGCAAAAAGAAGCTAAAGTAAAATATTCATAGCTGAACATCAAAATGAATGTTTCTCACATTCAGTGCTATCAACAGGACGTTATAAAGAAGCAAGGAGTCCCTGGGTGGTACAAACGGTTAAATGCTCAGATACTAACTGAAAGGTTAGACGTTCAAATACACCCAGAAGTACATCAGAAGAAAGGTCTGGTGATCTGCTTCTGAAAGATCACAGCCACTGAAAACCCTATGGAGCACAGTCTACTCTGAAACACATGGGGTTGGAATCGACTCAACAGGTGTGGTTTTTTTGGTTTATGAACAAGTAAACCACACATTAAAAAAGAGAAACTCAGCTTTGTGAAAAGTATAGGGAGGTCTAGGCAAAGAGGAATCAGAAGGGCATGAATGTCAGATGGCCAAAGGTTAGCCAATTTTTGGAAATAGAAAAGGTAAAGATATCATCATGAGTTAGGTAAGATGGGTATCAAATTCAAGTGCAGAAGAAAGTCATAGATCAAAAAACTTGAAAAAAAAATGTGGGGAAGTCTAGGGCAGAAATACAGAATCACTTCAAAAGATCAGCATAGAAAAACACAGGTGAAAACAACCAAAAAGATCTGGTAGAGGTGGAGAATGTGGATACGGAGTACATTAAAGGTAGCTCCAAGACTATCCCTTTTCCTTGAAAAGAAGTGCTTGAATTTCATAGAGGAGTGATCTGTTGTATCTCCCAACCAGGAAAAGCACCTTCCTGCTGAGGTTCCACTTCTTTCCATGGCATGGGAATTATCACTGGCATACAAACGGGGCAGTCATAATGATGACAATGATCTCATTTCCCACCAGCAATTGGTAGGAAAGATGGTAATTTCTCCCATTGGCCTGGAATAAATTCTGCCTAATGTAGATGGTAGAGGATAGCATTACCTCATAGTGCAAAGTTTTGCCAGGATTTGGGAGCAATGGGCCTAATTAACTACAGAATATACTCAGCCAAGGACGTGACAATGGCATTGTTCAGAATTCTATGAGTTGCCTAAAGAGTCCTTTTTACGCATAACTAAAGATGTCTAACATAGGGTAATCTAACTCTAATGACAGGGCCCCTCTCTTGCAAAATTTTATATCTTCCTGCTTACATGAAGTTTGATGAAGTCCTCGAGTCTAGAGGTCAAATGGTTGTAGGTGAGCTTATCTTCGACCTGTGGGTTAAGCCTTTCTGCTGCAACCACTGAACTGACTAATTCAAGTTTGTATCTGCAGTGAGGCAGAGAAATATGGCCATATAAACCACAGATGTTTCCCTTGGTCTAGATACTCAAGCACCATCTTTACAGTTTCAGGGCTGTCTTAAAGGAGCCCTAGTGGTGCAATGGTTAAGCTTTTGGCTACTAAAGGAAAGGCTGGCAGTTCGAACTAACCAGCCACACCAAGGGAGAAACACCTGGCGATCTGTTTCTGTAAAGATTGCAGCCAAGAAAACCCTATGGGGCAGTTCTACTCTGTCACAAGGGGTCGCTATGAGTCCAAATTGACTCGATGGCACCCAACACCAATAATAGGGCTGTGCTGACCTGATCAGCAGATACATATAAACACAGAACAGACTAAAAAGAAGACAATCTGGCTTTCTCCTAAGGGGCATGTGTGCCACAATGGGCAGCAATGATCAACAAACCCCTGTAATGTCCATGCATTGCAACCATCTTGCTTTAATGTGGGGTAAGATGGGTCCCATTTTTCATTAAGACTGCAAGTTGGTGGCAACGGAATACATAAAAGTCCTATGGGTTCATATCAGCTTCTGGTCAGGCACTAAGACTAGGCTTCAGTTACACGATTATTGCTGTCATGAGCAGCAAACAAATCATACGTATCAGGTGTACAAAAGCCAAGAACACCAGAGTGAGGTCTAGAGTGAGAAAAAGCGATCAAGGGTTAGAGGCACGTGATAGGGTGGTTCCGAGTCTGTCAAGGCAAACTGGCAGAAAAAAATAACATGCATCAGTAGTTTTGAAAACTAGACAGCAGAAACCAGACGTGAGTGAGTTAGCAAGTGTAAGGCAGCTCAGGAGTGATGGCTGAACAAGTCTGCTGTCCCATTTTGTAGCAGTACAGCCTCCCCTCCTACCTCCCTTCCCATACCATGGAGGCCCATCCTCTAGTAGCACTAATGCCAGGGCTTCTGCAAGAAGGCATCTGCAAACACGAAACATCAAGTGTGAGGAAGGAGACCCAATGTTAAACAGTATTCAACTTCATCACTTTATTTAAACATGCCAAGAAAATTACAGCACTGTTACCATCACTATATAGTTATGTTGTATTGATTATGTCCCATAAAATTCATTAAAAGAGGCTAATTTGTAAATGAAATTGTTATGCCTTAGTTCATTTTGCTATTACAGGGAAATACTTATGTGCAGTGGCTACCTGCAATGGGAATATAAGAATTTCATGAATACATTTCCAGAGTACCAAACAACAAAAAGCCTACTCAGTATTTTTTTAAAAGCCGTATCTATAGAAAAGACTTGATTCCCCCCCCAAAACAAAATCAATACACATGAGATTGTCAGAATACAAGGACAGACTTTAAAATGATGCAGGACTGAGGGGAAGCTGTAGTCTGAGGGTCGGCTTTGTCATTAACAAGCTATAAAGTACTAGACACAACACTAAATTTCATCTTTGGTAAAATGAGGAGGTTGAATTTCATGGTCTCTCAGCAAAAATTCAGTTCTACAGATTTTATAACTTAGTTTTCTAGGTCAATTTCAATGGACTTTTGATAATCTCAATGATGCATAAATGTTAAACTCAAAATCTGCTATAGTTACAGATACAATTTTTTTATATTTGAAGAAAATTAACATTGTTTAAAGAAAATAAAAGGTAGGCATTTTCAGAAAAATGCTGTTCCAATATTTCTACCAACGTGCAGTTAAATAATTAAAAAATACTTTTGATGCCAGAGGAGTATAAATCAATTTGATATAAAACCTAAAAGTCTAACTCAAAGAACAATGTAGTTCCTCAGCATACTTCAGCAGACAGACTAGTCCAATAACAGTGTGTTGGAGATGGCATTCACATTTCTTACCACTGGGCCTTTAAATTCTAGAAGTGAAAGCTCAGACCCCTAAAATGCTTTGGAAGGCAAGTTACGGGGGGGGGGGGGGGGGGGCGGGGGGGGGGGAGAAAGAGGAAAACATCATGCTCACACTGTTCAGTTCCCAGGATTTTTTTAAAAAAAGAGTTAACCACAACTTACCCAAGATCCCATTCTATACTCAGTATTTTGAATCTTCATCTCTGTCTTCTCTTCCCAAGACACACACAGTTAGAGAATTTTCTATAACAGTCTAAGCTTTTGTTTAGCAATGAAGCAGGTTTCGAGTGAAATAAGAACGCTCAAGCTTATGAATTTTCCATAGGAAATCTTAACAACAACAAAAAAAGTAAATGATTATCGCAAATCCTTTCTGCTTGATGTTTTACCTTTAGGGTTAAAAAAATAATAAACAAACCTTTTGTTAAAGGACATTAAGAAACCTTTTCATCCCTTACTAAAGATCCCAAAATCAGAAACACATGCAAATCCAATCAAATTCAAGTGCTGTGTCAGATTTAAATATTCTTATTTGGGTCTCAAAAATGACTACACTACTGTGAAATGTGTGACTTTTTACAGGACAGAAAATCTTATGTCCCTAGTTGCTTTCTCCTTAGGTAATCCATTAATGATTTGCTACTTTTTAAAAAAATTATACTAATTCAAAATACATTATTTTCCAAAAAATAACAGTATTATTCAATATTAAGCCTGCCTGATTAAATAATAGTTTAAAAGGTATCTGATATGGATTTAGCTGGAGAATTAAACATTTCTAACTGCTTAACAGTAAGAAGAAATTCAATTTATTCTGAATAACTTTCATTACTTCAAAGTATATGAAAATCCTTTTACAACAAATCTCTTCCCTGATACAGTTAAATGCAAATGAATCTTTTTCCTGTCTTACTCCAGAAAGCTCCTGCATACATAGCTGACACGCCACCTACTGCAAAACCCAGCTGACAGCGCAGGCGATGCTGCCAGCATTTCCATTCCATCACCAAGCTGGGACTGAATAAAGGCGTGTTTGTGTGGTAGTGTTTCTTTTTAAAAAATCTCAAAGCCAAGAGGAACAAGCTGCAACAGCATCTTCAAAAATGGAGCGTAAAATAAATAGAAGAGAAAAAGAAAAGGAGTATGAAGGGAAACACAACAGCACGGAAGATGTTAACCAAGGAAAGAACTGCAAATCCACACTGATGACCCTCAACGTTGGTGGATATTTATACATTACTCAAAAGCAAACGCTGACCAAGTACCCAGATACTTTTCTTGAAGGTATAGTAAATGGAAAAATCCTCTGTCCGTTTGATGCTGATGGTCATTATTTCATAGACAGGGATGGGCTCCTCTTCAGGCATGTCCTCAACTTCCTACGAAATGGAGAACTTCTACTGCCTGAAGGGTTTCGAGAAAATCAACTTCTCGCACAAGAAGCAGAATTCTTTCAGCTCAAGGGACTGGCGGAAGAAGTGAAATCCAGGTGGGAAAAAGAACAGCTAACACCCAGAGAGACTACTTTCTTGGAAATAACAGATAACCATGATCGCTCACAAGGACTGAGAATCTTCTGTAATGCTCCTGATTTCATATCAAAAATAAAATCTCGCATTGTTCTGGTGTCCAAAAGCAGGCTGGATGGATTTCCGGAGGAGTTTTCAGTATCGTCTAATATCATTCAATTTAAATACTTCATAAAGTCTGAAAATGGCACTCGACTTGTACTGAAGGAAGACAACACCTTTGTGTGCACCTTGGAAACTCTTAAGTTTGAAGCTATAATGATGGCTTTAAAGTGTGGTTTTAGACTGCTGACCAGCCTGGACTGTTCCAAAGGGTCAATTGTTCACAGCGATGCACTTCATTTTATCAAGTAATTACCTGTGTCGAACAAAGCAACAAGCATGCAGCCAGCGAGCTTAGGATAACCGCAGCATCAAAGGCATCCCAAACAACGTGCCCAGCTAGCTCTGTACTACAGAGCCCTGCTGCTAATCAATTACTGAGCTAACGGTATGTAAATTCTATCGCTAATGATGCCCTTCTTTGGGTGGTCCTGCTGTGAGACTGGTACATCTAAAATGAAAACAATGATCTTCTACATACTGTGAATAAAGACTGGATGCTTTTGCTATTCGTTTATTTTTCCTTAAGCTGTCTTTCAATCAGAATGTCCTGGGTACTTGCATAATGATCAAGCATGTACATTATCTATCGTTCATTTAAGTAAACAGTGAAATATTTTAAGGGGCTGTAAGATTTAACATCCTTTCTACTTATGGCAAATATCACAAAGATACTGAACTGCTAAGATTAACCATTGAGAGTAAACACATGTGCAGATCTACTAACACAGAGCTACAGTGAAACAAAATGAGATTGTAAGAAGGTTATTATACAGCTACTGATTTAATTTTTAATGACAGGTACCAAAAGCTTATTTCTTGTATTTCATACTAGAATTATAGCTGAATTGATATTTTGCTGAAAATTCCTAAGAAAACTGTTGGATGACAATAAAAAGAAAAAAAAAGCACTGCTAGCTTCTTTGCTTGTATTAGTAATTTTAACAAAAAGTTAAACATGTCACCTTAGAAACACATAATATCACTCGATGATTTCACACAGTATTTTATGCACTGATATAGTCAACCACAGGTTACAGTGACCCTGGCTGGTCTGGGAAGGTAAACAAATCAGCAAATTCATTTATTTGCAGGCTGAGCTCCAACACAGCATAGGTAACTTAGTCTCAGAGGGGTACTGTGATGTCAGAACAATAAACACGTTGATTTTCAGTATCACCCTAAATATCTGTTCGTTTTTTCAAGGTCAAAAATATTAAATGAATATCATTAAACATTATTCTTGTAAAAGAACTTTACTGATTATTTTCAGTACCTATTTGATACTAAACCTTAGGCTTTTATTAATTTCTTTACTTTGTGTTAAATAAGAAGTTATTTTATTAAGTTTTATATATTACTGCCTCAAAGAAATAATACAGTAACTCAAAGAAATAATACAGTGTGACTGTACTTTTTTTCTTCTCCAAGAGCAGCTAAACCATTTGAAGCCAAGAGCAAATTATATCTCAAATTTGCTTCTTCGAAATGAAACATTAAAATGGGTACCTAAATCTTGATTTTAATAAACTTCAACAAAAGAGTTCTGAAAATCTCAACTGAGGTTACATAGTTAAATTAGTATATATATATATATCAAAAGTTTGATTACATATAAAAGCTTAGAATCAATGAGTAAAGCTAACATTCATCACCAGAACTATAACTGACTTCTAGTTACAACATCTAAGGTGATAAAAAAGTTGGCAGTACACACTGAAAAGAACCCTTTTAAAAGCTACTTGTACAAAAGGTCTTTAAAAATCCACATTAAAATCCACTTAAAAAAAAACCACACACCAACTTCATAATCTTCTATGTATACCAAGAAAAAAATGTTTTTTCTCCTAAAACATCAAATTATCTCTTATGTACTTTAAAATGACTTAATCAGGATTTAAAGGAATTATGAATACAGGAAAAAACAGTAAAATGTATTTTAGCAGTCACTACAACTGAACTGTTCATATACCTCTCCAGCTTATGAGCTGGCTCTTCCTTGGCATTTGGACTTTGATAATGAAAAAAATAGTAGTGATTTAATGTCAAAGCAAGGTCTTCTCTAACAAGATTTCATTCCATAATAAAAACAGCCCTGACATATGTTTTTATAGGAGACAGAGCTGAACAAATCCCCTTAGAGGTATTACAAATAAAGTTTTTGCATCAAGTCACAAAAAGACAATTTAACTCTTATTACAAAATTATTATTACTGGAAAACACTATTTAAAGAAATCTTTGGATCATTTTTATGTATATCTCTAAAAAATCATATCAAGATACATTTAATTCCTTTTCAAGCCTTTGATAACTCACACTATCCTAAAGCAACTGAACAATCTAAAGAAAATGTGATTACATTGATTACTCCTGTGTAACTTTTTACAAATGACCCTTTTTAAATTCAAAATTACTTACACTTGGACTATGTGGATTTACAAATTAAGTGCCTAAATACTGTGTTATAAGTGTAGAGAAAATATCTAGCTTTTAATTTTACTATTTTCTAAAAATACTTAGGAATAGCTTCCTTCAGAAAGCTCAAGAAATCACACAATATACCAGCTATAAGTCAGAGTGAAGCTGTCGAAATATTTTTGTTTGTAGTCACTGAAGAATTTCTTCCTCAAATCTTTTCCTCAAAAATAAACACTGCTCCAAAGAATAAACCACAAAATAACTCTCTATCTTCTTTGTTCAGAAGAAAGGTAATTTTAAAAAAAGGCTGCTAGAGTTGCCAAGAGCCGAACATATATGCTCCTGTATTTGGAATTATCCCACACAGTGATTCTAGCACTGTCCTTAAAGTGTGAAAAATAAAAATGTTTATGGTTTTTACTACATTTTTAAAAATTTATATGGCAGTGTGGAGAACAAGAAACTTTTCAAGTAATACAAGAAAGATTACTGTCCCAGACTGAAGATGGTGATACTGAATAATCTTAGTGTTTTTTAAAGAAAATTACTTGTACTCAAATGCTATTTTAAGACAATAAACAGTAACATTTATTAAGTGTTTTACTACATGCCAGATGCTGTGATATACCAGATACTACAGATATGCATTATCTCAATTAATCCTTACAATGACCTTAAGAGAGGTACTAGTATTCTTTTCTTTTTACAGATGAAGAAACAGAGACTTAAAGGTTTAAGTAATCTGCCCAAGATCACCCAGCTAGTGAAAGGCAGAAGTAAGATTTGAAACCCAGGTCTGCCAGTTCTGAAGCCAGCGGGGTTTTGCAGACCATTTACATCTCAAACACCTAAACCTGGCACAAAACAGGCATTCACAAAGTAGGTCTTGAATACAGAATCCCAAAATATAGGTTTGCCTCAGCTGATACAATCTCACAATTCAAGTATTCCTAAAATATTAAGTGGAAATTGAATTCTGGAAAAGCAGATAGTATTTTTAAATGTTGTAACATGCCGTTAAAAGAACATGAAATGAATCATCTCATAAAAGTAAAGAATATCTGAAAGCTGTCAATCGGTAAATTTAGATTTTCACATATCAGGCTTGCTGAAAGGGCTTAACTTTTTATGACTTGTACAATCCAACAGTGACATGAGAAAAACTACGACACAGTTAAACAGGCTAGGCTCTGGAGTCAGACCTAGGTTCCAATTCCATTAACTTCCAATTCCTGGCTATATGACCTTAAGTTACACAAGATCCTCAACTTCTGACCTTCAAAATCCTTATAATAAAAAGGGGATGATGATGAGATTACTTGACAGGGCTTTTGTAAGGTTGAAATTAAATCTAGAATTGTATGTAAAGTACCTCAGCCATCGCAGACTTTTAGTAAGCACTGGCTATTATTCTACCTCACTACTTTTCTAGCATTAAGAGTATCTTCACCATACAACCATGCAACAATAGACACAAAAGTACTCATTTACATTAGTTAGGCTTTCTACTTAGACATGAAAAGAACTGAGAACTTTAAACAAATGCATGCTAATACTGCCATGAAATACTATGATACAAAAAATATTTTAAATTGCTACAGGCAAACACTGCTTGCATTTGTGTTAGTTTAAAAATGCTACATGATGAGTTTCTTGGGACTTTTATATTCTAGTTTCATGTATAAAATCTACAGCAACAAAATCATCACTACAGCTGTTTTATCACCAATTTGAAATCAATTAGGAGTAATATATCTGGGTAACGAAGTCTTAAAGATACCACTAATATGTTATGATTAAGTGCCTTAAACTGCAATGATGTCAGTCAAGGTTAAAATTACAGCATCTGAATCATAATTACTCTTGCTAATAAAGCAGCAATGTAATATGGACTATCCAAAACAGCATGTAACTTAGAAATTATTTGTATTCAGCTCTGAAATATATAATGGCTTCTTCTATGGCAGACTTATCTTCCTAATCATATTCTGCCTAAGCTAATATTAAAATTAATTTGCTTCTACGAACACCAGAGAATGGCAATGAAGGAAAGTATACCGGGAAGAGGGAAATACCTAAGATGATATTCAAAACTTACCTAAAATAATTTATAAAGAAATGGTTGTATTCCTGCTTCTCCTCTTGACAAAAATGCATAATGGTTCAAGAATTTCTATCAATTGAAAATCAGGTATAAATATCATAAGCTGTTATAAATGACCTATGTTTAATTAATTTTTCCCAAAACATAAAGAAAGTATGTTAATAAGCATTTTGTATATAAAATACTGAAACTCTAATTTTATTTCAATCACTAGTTATTTTAGAAAAATATACTGACTTGAACATTAAAGTATGAGACAATTACAATATGCTTCATTACATATCTTAAAAACTTGTTTCCTAGCAAAAAATGTAACACAGTTAACCTAAAAGCATGATGGTTTTTTTTCCTTTTTTTTTCCAAACCCAGGATTCCAGAACTTTCAGGTATTTAAAAGTAAATTTTAATAGTAATTTTTTTTTTTTTAAAGATCTCAATTTTAAAAAAATTTTTGGAATCACAGGTGAGGCAGGTAACGAATTTGGGGGAGAGGGGGACAACAATGAGAGCACAGCCCAACATTCAGAAGTAATTTTGATTGCTGTCCTCAAGGATGTTTGGCACATATTTTCTTACATCACTAAAATATAAAATTGAGCAAATCTACTGATTATTCCTTAATTGCACCCCACTAATTTTACTTCACTGTAACAGATATTTATTAACTAATTTTAAAGTTCTTAAGAAACGCTGAATGATACTTTCATCTCAGTGGTTGTTTGAATTTGATAACCTTCTATGACCTAATGTGGTTTTACAAAGAACTAGACCATCTAGCGTTTTTAGTACTTTAAGGATCAGACCACTTGATAAATTTTTATTTATAATTGTTTTTAAAAACACTAAAAACAAGTATACATGTAAACACCCATGATCTTATCATCCTAACAAAACTATTTTGATTTTTGTATATTTTTTCCTAGATGGTAGGCATGTATATGGAGCCCTGGTGGCACACTGGTTAAGCATCAGGCTACTAACCAAAAGTCAGCAGTCTGAATCCATCAGCCGCTCCTTGGAAATCCTCTGCGGCAGTTCTACTCTGCCCTGTAGGGTTGCTGTGAGTGCAACTGACTTGACAGCAGTGGGGTTGGTTTTTTGGTTTTATCCATGTATTTGATATTCATACATAGGTACATACAGAGTCCCTGGGTGGCGCAAAAGGTTAAGCAAGTGCTTGACTACTAGCCTAAAGGTTTGGACCCACCCAGAGGCACCTCGGAAGGCAGGCCAGGCGATCTGCTTCTGAGAAGTCACAGCCTTAAACACCCTACGGGGAGCACCTCTACTCTGCACACATGGGGAATCGACTCAACAGCAACTGACAACAACAACAACAACGTTCATGTATATATTTTTAAGAAATCCCTATAAAAAGAAAAGGGAAAGACAGTACATAGTTGTGCAAGGAAATAATTATTAATAAAAGATCTAAAAATCATAGGTGAATGATTTTTAAAACAATAAAAATAAAAAATGCAATAAGCCTTTACAATATGTACATGTCTGTTACATTCCAGCCGAAAAATAACATCTGAGATTCAGTATCTAAAAATTCAGCTACCTTAAAAGCTGGAAAGTAGGCTATATTGGTTCCAAGTTATATCTCCCTCCCTTCTTCTTTGGTTTTAATCAAAATTTGGATTATGTGAATATAAAGCAGATTGTTCTTAAGAAGAGGCAAGAAAAAGGATGTTCAACTATATCTCTCTTGCTATTATAGAACAAGGTATTATTACATATATGGTAAAATTCACTATAACATAGGTATATAGAAAAATAAACTTGTGCTTATATAAAACATATACATATCTGGCAGTTAACACTGAGTTGTTCAGCAAAACAAAAGACTACCTATTAAGTAAAATCATTCCCAATCCTCATTCTGCATCATCCTAAGACTTTACATTTAACTGAAGAGTGTAATAAAAATTTTCAAGTAGAATTAATTTTAATTCACTTTATCTTTGTTTAAATGAATCTGTACCATACAGTGGTTTTTTTGGTTCAAAGGCAGTAGAAAAGAAAAGCAGTTGAAGATTTCAAAATCAAAGTAAAAACAAACTGTATCAACTCCACCTATGACGAGAATTACCAATAAAGTAAAAAAGCTGAAACCACTTCTATAAAGACTAATGGTTTTCCAACAAGGGAGCAGCAACCACCTACCTATCTCTTCCCTTCAAAGAAATCATCTCTGGTTGCCTCTGTAAATTTTAGGTATTGTCATGTTTTAAAAGATCACTTGCCCTGGGAAAGAATGTGAATGAATCATAAAGAGCCTGAGGAAGTGGGAAGTCCTAGAAATCAGGCCCTTGTGCAGAAGAGATAATGAAAATACCTGGCATTTGCTGAGGTGTTACTATGTATCAGGTACTGTACTGCTTACTTTCACACACTGTTATCTCCTTGAAAGCTCACAACAGTCTCATGATGTGGCGAAAGAGGCTGCCTGTTATTTCCTCAGTACCCATGCTCCCCTAATCTTTGTTAGCAACTGAACCCTGACTTGGGGTGTCAACTGTACCCAACTAAAAACCTGGATTTTCCAGTGTTCTGTGTCTGCTACGTGTGGCCAAGTTACCAAGTTCTGACCAGTGGAATATAAGCAGAACTTCTAAAGTGTGACTTCTGGTATGCTCCTCTGAAGGGTTACAAAGCTGGCTGAGCTCTCTAGCCTTCCCCTCTCGCCTCCATTTTGCTGCTTGGGATGTAGGTACGATGGTTGTGACTGCAGCAGGCACTCTGGATCATGCAGAGGGCTGCTGGTGACCACAAAACCGCCAAATCAGACCTAGACTTAACTCAAGACTTCCTGTACAAGAGAGACAAATGTTTTTAAGTCACTGATATTTCAGTCTGTCTGTTATGCATACTTAGTCCTAACCGACAAAGGTAGGTACTACTAGAAACTTTATTTTACAGATGAGGAAACACAGAACCAGAGAAGTTAAGCAACTTGCCCACAGTCACACAGCTAGCAAGCAGCCTCCAAAGTGCCAAGTTCTTCACTACTGTGTGATACTACCTTCAGACAAGACACGAGGAACTCAGTGAGAGACTCAACAGAAGTCAAAAGCCTTGAAAAATGGGCAAGATATTATTGAAGGAAGGGTGTCACCTCCATTCATTAGACTAAGCCAAGACTCCAGCTTAAAATAAGGAAAGAAGTCAAAGTTAACCAAAAGGGAATCCAGCCTGCCTGGTAAGTATGCTGCAAGAAAAAAATAGGACAGACAATCCATTTCTAAGAGGTGTGGGGCCACAAGCAAGAAGGGAAAAGGAGTGACTGACAGATCAGTTGAGCCAGGAAAGGAGCCTCTGTAAATCAGGTCAATTTTCCTCATTCAGGTCCAGAATCAGAATCAGGTCCAGAATTAGACTGAGCATCCCTTTAAATCCAGAATAATAGCTAACAACAGGGAATAACCACCACTGATTTCTAAAAATGAACTAAAAATTCTTTTCACGGGAACATCTAAGAAAAAGAGTATCTTTAAGCAAATGGGGTGGTGGTGGTTGTGTGCCATCAAGTCGACTCAAACTTACAGGGACACTATAGGACAGAGTAGAACTGCCCCATAGGGTTTCCTAAGCTGTAATCTTTACAGGAACAAATCACCAGGTCTTTTCTCCAGCAGAGCCAATGACTGGTTCGAACCATCGATCTTTCAGTTAGCAGTCAAGCACTTAATCACTGTGTCACCAGGGATAGAAGATATTTATTTTACACATTGATTAAACAAAGGAACAAATTTACATATTTCTGAGATATAGTGAACTTCTACACTGTCCCTCTGTTTTGAGGTGTAGGAAGAGTATGAGGGTAGACGGAGAAGGCAAAATCCTCTTCTCATTCCCTACAGTATCGAAAAAATACTTAAGATCAAAAAGCATCTTGTATCCTCTGTTTCAAAGTTTGCAGTCTAAACTTTAGGACAGAGTAAGCTAAGAAAACTGGGGAAAGAGAAACTTAGACTGGAAAAATGAATTGGTGAAAGCTGGTAGGTGTCAGACATGGCTGGTTTCTTAGAGACAGTAAGGTATGAATGGAGAAAGGACTTCAGACCAGGGTAGGGACCTGAGGCTTCAACCAGCAGAGCAGCCATTGGTTCCCTAAGTAACAAGCATTATTATCTCCAATTTTCCAAACTAATAACCGTGTGATAAAGCAATTCAAACAAAATTAAACATTTTTCCCTATGTCAACAGAAACATCAAGAAAAAATACGTCTAGATTTTTACACATAAGCTAAAATAGTGGGGTACTGATGCTAAAGCTCACATACTTGTTTTTAAAAATCAGAGAAAAAGTAACCCAAAGGACACTTCTCGGTGAGTTTTTCTGGTTATATACACCTAATTTGATGACCCCCAGTCATCCACAGGTTAATAGATTTATTTTTACCTTTTCTTCTAAAAAGACACTAATTATTTTTGTATTATGCAGCTTTATAAGATAAAATGTAAAGCTATTATTGCTTAAAACCTATTTTACACACCCACCTGGCAGGCAAATTATAAATCATCAGCAGACTCAAACACAAGAATATATGTAAAAGAGTCCATTGGTAAGAAAGAGTATTTTGAAAACTGGCAAACTAATAAATGGAAGATGTCAAGTAAGACGAATATAGTTAAATTAGCCCAGAATGCTGCCTTGGAAACTAGGCATCCTTTAGCTTCTAGACACCTACAGTGTAGTAAACAACCAAGTAGGATAAGGACTGATATTTTTATTCCAAAGCACTCAAGGAAGATGCCTGATAACCTAGTTCTCACTGATTTTTTATAAAATCAAATACAGAATTATAGGACCAATGGCCAAACCAAACCAAACTCGCTGCCATCAAGTCGATTCCAACTCATAGCGACCCTATAGGACAGAGCAGAACTGCCCCATAAGGTTTCCAAGGAGCACCTGGTGGATTTGAACTGCTGACCTTTTGGTTAGCAGCCAGAGCTCTTAACCACTATGCCACCAGGGTTTCCAGGACCAATGGCAGTATTTGGTAGATGTTTGTGGACTGAACCTATAACTAACTAAAGTTGCCAAAAATATCTTCTGCTTGGCTTCACATTAATGGTAGATAGATTTCTTTTAAATCTTATTGTAACGTGGTACAGTCCAAAGTATTTCACTGTCCTATACCCATATTTTAAAAATACGTTTACACTGGCCACTTATTTAACACTGTCTTTGAAGTCAAAGACCCTTAACTGCAAGTCTATTACCCATCTCTTCAAAATTCTAGCTCCCACCACTATGAGCTTAGATTATACATGTAGAAGATTAAAAAAAGAATTTAAAAAACAGAACAACAAAAAATGAGAATAAAAGGTCACTAATGTTTATTGAGCACTTAACTCACATCAGACGCTTTGCTAAACATTTCTGTTATTGCCATGTCTAATTTACGAATGGGAAACTGAGGCTTTAAGTCTCAGGTCTTTGAATTTTGTAGTGAGAGATTGAGGGGGTTCAGCAGTCAGGTTCCAGAGGTACTTTCAACTACAACAACATACATCTGTTGACCTAAATTCTCCCTCTAGCTTTGAAAAATAGAAAACTGGTTTTTCTTCTCTGTCTTTGAAAAACAATGTTCATCAAACAACTTTTCTGATTCTGAGGTAAGGTGCTTAGCCCCCTCTGAAAACTGTTTTTAACAATATTACAAATGTTTATATATAAATAATTGACATGTTTAAAACACTCTTAGCTATTTGTTTAAGGCTCCCCAAAGGATCTCTCTTGGTTAAGCTTTTATACTCTAATTTATTTAATAACAATACCTTTCCTTAAAACTACTGTGAATAAGAAAATTAATAAATTCTAAGCTGCCATTAGTTGAAATGCATGATCCTTTCCTTGTAGAAAGGACAAGGACACTTTCCTTGTCACTGAGAAGAAAGGGAGGTGTATGGAGAAAAGTGATACCATGATACCTGAATAGGACTTTTGTTTTTTGATGACTATATATGGTAAGGACCACTGAAGAGATTGGCAGTTTACCAGTATAAAAACATACCTCTTTTAAAGAAAAGTTCATGCTTTCTGCATGTCACTATACCCTTCTGAAGAAAACATTAAGACATACACTTTAATCAATTCAATTAATTGAATAAATATAGTTTGTTAAAGCAACCAATTAGTGCAATTTAAATAATTAGTCAAGTATAAGCCTGTAGAAATAACAGTACAATCATTCTGCTACAAACACACAGAACTACAGAAAAATAAAATGACCAATCATGTTTTACATGACAGAAACAATACTGACCAAATTAAATCAGAGCTTTATATTCAAACAAAATTATGTGCTTGTTAAAAATTAGATTTCAGCATCAAAGGAAATAAAGACAGGAAGTGTGGGGAGAAAAGCAAAGGAAAGGAAAGTATGGTTCAATAAGTAAATCTATTCTTCAACAAGAATATTTTGAGCCAGCTCAAAACAAATATTTATTAACAGCCTAGAACTCTGCTTTGAAGAATAAAAGGAAGATATATATCTTTTACACACATATATTTTACAAACATGTATCTACACGTGTAAAAAAATACATAAATATATATACATTAGATGTATATAAAAATATTATATACCTATGTATCTAAAATAGACACAAAATACTGAGTCTAAAGTATAGAATAAAATTCTGCAATGGAACCGAAGAGTATGCATATTTTGTTTAAAAAAAAAAAAAAACACCTATGAACCCTTTTCGGAAAAAATAAGGGATGCAATGACGAAATCTAGACAATGAAGAGATGAATGAAAATAAGCAATTCAGGAACAGGATGGCATGATCAAAAGACTGGAAAAAAGTACAAATCTATTTACAATTAATACTAAGGTGAAACAGCAGGGGAATTAGTTGCAGAACAGAATGTTAATCCTTAAAGCTCTCACACAGTAAAAACACAACCAATAAAAAATGAGAAATTGTGTTTGGAGGAATATAATTTCCTAATTTTTCATAACAGAAAATCTACAGGTTGCAAAGAAATGAAACATGGCATAAAAAAGAAACAAAAGACAATATAATGGTTCTAATCCCTAATTCCCCCCTTCTACATCTTTAGAGGGAATCCTTGCGAATTTCTATATCTCATGGAAAATAAGTATTTATCTAATATACATCAATTCTTATTCAGTTTCTTTTTCTTCTGTTACTGCAAGTAACTTAATTATACCTCTTCCTACAATGGTGGACTAAGTTATTTGGAGCATATCTCCCACTGAAAACAACTATAAAAACTGGATAAGATCTCAAAAGTATCAACAAAAGACCACAAATGAATAAGGAATTGTTGTCCTTGTCAGATGCTGTTGAGTCCATTTTGACTTACAGCGACTGCATGTGACAGAGCAGAACTGCCCCCATAGGGTTTTCTTGGCTGTAATCATTATGGAAGCAGATCACCAGGGTCTTTCTCCTACAGAGCAGCTGGTTGGTTTTGAACCACCAACCTTTCAGTTAGTAGCCGAGAACATAACTGCTGCACCACTACGGCTCTAAGTACTAATCACAAATACATTCCGTGTATTCAGTATTTCCAGGATCCCTCACCACAACATATTCTACAACTCTCCAGTACAGGCTATGAAAAGAGCGATGATGAGAGGGTGTCTCTTTTAGACCAAAATATCCCGGGAAGGAAATAAGACGGCCATGATTATTTTACATTAAGTTTAAAAATCTAAAAATAATTTCCTCTTGTTTATGAATTTAACATGATTAAAATTTGAATTTTCTTGAAGCAAAAACAAATCTTACATTCAAATTTGTCTCTCCACTGAAGCCAACAGTACCAGCTAGAAAAATTCTTCAGTCATGATAACAACAGCAGCATTTGGGAAATTTAATGCATAAAGTGTCTTATATAAATGAGGAAAATCCACTCTTAAAACATAACCTTTTTTTTTAACAACAAAATAAATCCAGAATACAGTCCCTGAAAATCATTTAGTTACATATTCATGTGTTTATTAATAATACTTAAAAAGTATCAAAAAAGACCACAAATTAATAAGGAATTGCCGTTGTCAGATGCTGCTGAGTCCATTTTGACTCATAGCGACCCCATGTGACAGAGCAGAACTGCTCCATACAGTTTTCTAGGCTGTAATCTTTACGGGAGCAGATCACCGGGGTCTTTATCCTGAAGAGCCACTATTTTCCCAAAATATAGGGAAAACAAGAATCCCTGAGGTCATGTGCCAATACAGGGAACATGAGACCCTCTATTTTAACAGCTTCACAAGGCAAGGGGTCAGGAATCAGAGCCCAGAGACTGCATAAAGTGGGAAGTCTAAAGAGTTCCTTACCACAGAAAATTAAAATCCCAAAGGACTATACCCTCGGGGGGAAGGTAAATATGAAGTGGAAAAACCCCTGATGAATTATAACCAGGGTGACCATGAGTCCTAGTTTGCCTGGGACAGTCCGAGAATCCTAGCATACTTAAAAAAAAAGTGCTCCTTTTTACTTTCAATGTGGAAGAAAGACGTGGCAGTTGGCTTCTGTAAAGATTATAGCCTTGGAAACCATACGGGCAGTTCTACTCTATCGTACAGGGTCGCTATGAGTTGCAATCAACTCAAAAGCAATGAGTTTGGGTTTTTAACTTTCAAAAATGCTCCAGCTTGGAAAGTAAATTACATGGTCACCTAACAAACTGAGCTATCCTAACAAAGAAATTTCAAACCCTGAACATGGTTTAATGTGGCTGCGGAAGATTATCTCCAAAGATAACTACCAACAGTTCTTCCTATCCCTGCATTCGCAGGCTGCTAGTCTTATCAAGGGGCCCTGGTGGCGCAGTGGTTAAGAGGTAAGGCTGCTAATTAAACAGCTGGCAGTTCGAATCCACCAGCTGTTCCTAGGAAACCCTATGGGGTACTTCTATTCTGTCCTATAGGATCACTATGAGTCAGAATTGACGGCAACAGGTTTAGTTTTTTGGTTTAGTCCCATCACGAGGTGGAGTCTATATCCTCTCCCCTTGAATCTGGGCTGGCTTTGTGACTTGGTTTGACCAAGTAACTGCAGCTGAAGTGATGATGTACTAGTTCCAGGCTTAGCTCTTAGACCTGGCAGCCTCCAGGTCTCTTGGAAATCAGCCACCACGTAAAGAAGTTTGGGCTAGACCACTGAATGATGAGAGGGCCCTAGAGATAGGCCACACAGAGGCAACTAAGACGCCCCCAGCCAGTACAGAGCCAAGTTTTTAGACAATGAGGCAGTCTTGGACACACTGCGTGCACTCTAGCTGAGCGTCGAGCTGAATGCAGATGCAGGAGTGACTGAAACCGAAATCATGTGGAGCAGAACTCCCACCTTAGTTCAGCCAACCCAGAGAACCATGGGAATAATGCATCATTGTAGTTTTTAAGCCTGCAAGTTTGGGGGTGATTTGTTATACAGCAACAAAGTACTGAAACAGTGGATCAGGACCGGCAGAGATCCCAAGTGCCTGGTGAAGCAAATGTAAATCCTGTCGAGCAAATATCTTTTACTGGAAGCCACAAATTATTCGTACAAATTATTTTACAAATATAATGTCTAACACACAACCAAGAAACTAGATTCCTAAACTAAGTACCAGCAAAAGCATTAACAACAAAAATACATTAAAAGACTTCAGAAACTAAAATTTTCAGATGCAGATGAGAAAACAACTGGATGGTGTTTAAACAAATAAAAATGGTCTGGAAAATATCTGTAGGAAAAATTGTTGTAGATTCAAAAAACAACCAAGTTGGACATCTAGAAAACAAACAAACATGAGTTAGATTTAAACCTCACTGAACCAGGGGCTTAGCCAGGGTAACAAGCACCCAGGGGCAAATCTCTAAATTGCATGCTCCCCCAACCCCAATTTCAGCACCCAGGGGCAATCTCTAAATTATGCTGTCCCACCCCCTCAATTTCAAGATGAACAGACGTTGATAGCAGCTATGCATCGCAGAAACGCCTTCCCCCCTCTTGTCCTCTTGTCCAGCTGCCTCAATCAGGCACCCTTCATATTTGTGGTGTCTCAGAATGTTATTCTGTGCCTCATCCGATGCCCCCCTGGACTTACGCCCAGGGGGAAGTACCCCTCTCTACCCCCACTCGCAACGTCTCTACACTGGACAGGTTTAATAACAGACTAGATACAAATGAAGAAACCATTAGTGAGCTGGAACTAGGAAAAACAACTTTTCCAGTGCGCAGCATGGAAAGAAAAAAGGTGGAAAAATCAGAAGAGAAAATAAAAAGATAGAGAAGATTCAATGAAAAGGTTCAGCACCTGTTTAAAACAGCTGTTTAATCTGAATCTTAGGAGTGGAGAAAAAGACTGGTGCAAAGGCAATACTTAAAGGGATGATGGCTGAAAATTTTCTACAAGTGAAGAAGGATAACAATAGATAAAGAAGCTCAATGATTCCCAAGCAGCTTGAATAAAGAGAGACTTACACTCTGACATCATATTAAAACTATAGACAACAAAATTCTCCATGACAAAAACAAGTGAAATCGTGGTTTATCTTCAATAAGCTGAATTAAAATTTCTGCTAATCTAGAATTCTATATCCAAAGAAAATACAAATTACCAACATCAGGAATGAAAATGAAGATATCATATATACCCTACAGACATTATTTAAGAGAAATTAAGAGAAAGCGTATGCCAATAAATTCTGCAACTTAGATGAAATGAGGAAACCTGTGAAAACCAAAACTCAGCAAAACTGACTTAACAAGATATAGGAAATCCAAACAGTCCTGTAACAATTAAATAAATAGATTCCATGTGAAAAACTGTGAAGGGTCTGAGATTACCCTACTTGCAAGCTTAACTAGTTAGCCTACCACAGTTTCATAAGTGCTGGCAGAAGATACAAGACTCTTGGGTCAGGAAAAAAGGATTCTCTTATTCAAAGCAAAGTAGGCAGCATGAGGTTCATGTTTTCATCAGTTCCTCTTGTCTCCCATGTCCCATAGGAGCAATAAAGATCAGCCCAGGTAGATTCTGTACAGACAGTGCATTTGGTGTCACAGCTGAGCAACCCCACGCTTAGGAAACTCCCACTCTTACCAGGGCTTCCAAGGCTGTTTGCTAAATAAACATTCTTAAATGATAGTCTGGTACAAATGCTGTCACAAGACATATGCAGAAATGCCATAGAGGATTGGATACCCAACAACACTCCATAACTGAGAGCTTTCCCACAAAGAAAATCCTACACTAGTTGGAATTCTGCTAAATATTTAAGGAAGAAATAAAACCAGTCTTACACAAATTCTTCTGGATAACAGAAAAAGAGGGATCACCAACTCATTTTACATGGCCGTTATAACCTTGATACTAACACCTGTAAAAATATGGAGAAAGGAAAATTATGGGCCAATTTTAATTGTGAACATAGGTGTAAAAATCCTAAACAAAAGATAAGCAAACAATTTAGCACTGTTTAAAAGTATTATGAATTAAAGTCAAATTCGGGCTATTCCAGGAACAGAAGTCTGATTAACAACAGAAAATCAACATAATTTTCCACATGAACAAAATAAATCTCAATGATCGTCTCAACAGATGCAGAGAAGCATTTGATAAAATTCGTTATCTATTCATGAACACTCTTAGAGAACTAGAAAAAGATAGGAATTTCCTTAACCTGATAAAGGTTACATACCAAAAACAAACAAAAACTTACAGCAAACATACTTCATGAATAAGTGTTAAAAAGATATCACCACTACTATGTCACAACTATAGCCAAAATAAGACAAGATAAAGAAATAACAGGTATAAAATTTGAAAAATACAAAAATGTATAATCTGTATTCACATATACGACTATACAGACAGAAAATCTAAAAGAATCAATTAGGGTGCTTGATACAAGGTCAATATAAAAATTCAATTGTATGCTGATACATATGCTACCATGTGGATGAACCTGAAAAGCATGCTAAGTGAAAGAAGGGAGACCAAAATGCCACATACTGTATGATTCCATTTATATGAAATATCTAGAATTGGTAAGTCCATAGAGACAGAAAGCAGGTTAGTGGTTGTCAGGATTGGGGGAGTGAAGAACGGAAAGTAACTGCTTAATGGGGATGGGGTTTCCTTTTGGGATCATGAAAATGTTATGGAACTAGATGGAGGTGGTAGTTGCACAACACTGTGAATGTACTAAATGGCACTGAATTGTTCACTTCAAAATGGCTAATTTTATGTTATGTGAATTTCACCTAAGAAAAGCTTAAAAAATCTACTATATTTCTATGTATCAGCAACAAACAGATGACAACTTTCTTAAAGAGATATATTATGCAGCAGAGTAAAAAATAAAAAGATGTTCCTTTGAGGACTAAAGTGTGCTTGACCAAGCCATGGTATTTTCAATCACCTCATATGCATGTGAAAGCTGGACAACGAATAAGGAAAACCAAAGAACTGATGCCTTTGAATTATGGTGCTGGCGAAGAATACTGAATACACCATGGATTGTCAGAAGAACGAACAAACCTGTCTTGGAAGAAGTTCAGCTAGAATATTCCTTAGAAGCAAGGATGGCAAGACTTCATCTCATGTACTTTGGACATGTTATCAGGAGGGACCAGACCAGTCCCTGGAGAAGGACATCATGCTTGGTAGAGGGTCAGCAAAATAGAGGGAAGACCCTCAGTAGATGGACTGACACAGTGGCTGCAACAATGGGCTCAAACACAGCAACGACTGTGAGGATGGCGCAGGACCGGGCAGTGTTTCGTTCTGTTGTACACAGGGTTGCTATGAGTTGTAATCAACTCAACGGCACCTCACAATCACAGAGTAAAACAAATCAAATATCTAGGAATAAATCGAATAAAAGATGGGCAAGGCTTCTACAGAGAAAACGATAAATTATGGAGAGAAATCAAAGATGATTTCATAAATGTTCACAGATTGAAAGGTTCAATAGAAGATGTTAGTTTTTCCCAAGTTGCTGTACAGATTCAACGCAACTGCAATTAAAAAAAAAAAAAATTCAACCAAATGTTTTGTGGAAAGATTCAAGCTGATTCTAAAATTTATACAGAAATCCAAATGGACCAAGAATAATCACGACAATTCTGAAGAACAAGGTGGGGGGCTTGTTCTCCTGGATATCAAGATATATTATAAAAATAGAGTAAATAAGACAGTGTAGTATTGCACAAGGATAGATGAATGGACCAGTTGAACAGACAGTCTAAAAACAGACCTGTGCTTCAAAAGAGATTTGATTTATGGGAAAGGTGGCACTGCAGAAAGTAAGAAAAAGATGGTCTTTGTAAAAACTATGTGATAGTCATCTATCTACATGGGTGAAAACTTAAACTTGACCCTATCTCAGATTATACAGAAAAACCAATTCCAAGTAGACTATAGATCTAAATGTGAAACATAATACAAAAAAGCTTTTTGAAGGTGATATACGAAAATACCTTCATAATCATGGAAGCTGGAAGATTTCTTAAATGAACACAAAAAGCACAAACCATAAAAGAAAAGACTAATTCAAAGAGGAAAAATACTAATAAAAAATAGATAAGAACTCTGAACAAGCATTTCATAAACCAGGAAATCCAAAAGGACAATAAACTCATAAAAAGGGCTCAATTTCATTAAAAATCAGGGAAATTTCAAATCAAGCTACAAGGAGAAATCACCACACAGCTGCCAGAACAGTTAATTTTTTAAAAAAAATACGAAAATACCATTGGAGAAGAGGTGAAACAAAAAGAATACACATATACCGCTGATGGCAGTACAAACTGATAATGACTCCTATGAAAAACAGTTTGTCATTATCAGCTAGAACTGAAGATACATATACTTTATGACCAAACAAAGTCCACACTTAGGAATATACCTTGAATATTTTATATGCATGGCCCATGTACGAAAATGTGATCAGCAGCACTGTTAATAAGCCAAAAATTCTAAACAACAGAAATACCCATTAACAGTAAAAGTGATAAGTTATATTAAATATACACTTTTGAATACAGTGTTTAAAAAAAAAAGGAATGAACTACTGTCATACACAACATGAATCAATCTTAGAAAACATAATGTTCAGTGAAAAAGTTATACAAAAAAGCAGCAGATAGTATATGATTCTACTTACATAATTCAAAAGCAGGTAAACTATATTGCAGAGGAATTAAAGCTTAAATGCTAAGATTATTATTTTTTAAATAATGTGATCATCACAAATGTAATAACAATGGCTACCACAGTGGGGACAGGAGTGAGCTGTGATCGAAGATGGGTATCCAGTAGCTTCTGAGGTACTGGCCTGTTCAATTTCAACTGTTACATTAATGCATTTTTTATCTATCTGTTAGTGTTCACGTTTAAAAATACTTTTAATATTATCTATACTTTTATTAAAAAAAAAAATAGCCACTATGGAAAACAGTTTGGTGGGTTCTTGTAAAACACAACATGCAGTTACAATAGGACTCAGCAACTGGACTCTTGGACATTAATCCCAGAGAAACGACTACTTATGTTCACACAAAAACCTGCACACAAATGTTTGCAGCAGCTTTATTTGTAACAGCCAAAACCTGGAAACCACCTAGATGTCCTTTAATGAGTGACTGGTTAAAATGTGGTACACCACATTTTATTCCTTACTCAGCAATAAAAAGGAATAAACTTGTGATACACGAAACAACTTGCATCTATCTACAGGGAATTAAGTTGAGTGAAAAAAGCATTTCTATAACATTTAATTTACATAACATTTTTTTAAATGACAAAATTTAGAAATAAAGAACGATTATTGGTTGCCAGAGTTTAAACTAGGGGCCTGGGGTGGTGAGGGGAGTGGGAGGGAGGTGGGTGTGGTTATAAAAGGGTAACATAAGGGATCCTTGTAGTGATGAACAGTTCTGCACCAGTGGTGGTGGGTACAAAAAAACCACAGATCTGATAAAACTGAATGGAACCAAACAAACACACACACAAGTAAGTCCAAGTAAAACTGGAAAAATCTGAATAAGATCAGTGAATTGGACTATATCAATGTCAGTATCAATGCCAGTGAATTGTACAGTATAATGGGTTATATTACAGTTTACCAAGATGTTACCACTGGGGAAACTGTGTAAAGGGTATATGGGATCTCTCTGTATTACATTTTCATAGCTGCATGTGACTCTAAAATTATCTCAAAATTAAAAGTTTAATTTAAGAAAAGTAATTTAAAAGATAGCACACACCATTACCTTACAGCGAAATAACAAACTGGCTCAAAAAATAATGAATATCACCCGTAAGAACTGTGCTGCTTTAAAAATTACTTACATGAAACCAAATGGTCAACAATAACTTTAAAACAAAGATAAGAACGTAAGGGGGCAGAGAAACTAAGTTAATGGAAATGCAACAACCAGAATAGAAATAATGAGAATGTTCATGCATTGTGAAGAATATAACCAATGTCACTGAACAACCTGTGTCAAAATTGTTGAATGGGAACCTAAATTGCTGTGTAAACCTTCACCAAAAACACAACAAAGTATTATTTTAAAAAAAAAAAAAAAAAAAGATAGCACACACTTGCCTTCCCATCTCATCTCTAACAGAAGCCACTTGTTTAGTCTCTTGTATCTACTTGAGCTAAGAGGCACATTCCTCACCAGTACCACTTTATGTTCCACTGTCCAGTCTAATCCCTATCTGAAGAGTTAGCCTCAGAAATTGTTTTATTTCTGGGCTGATAGAGAATCCAGGGGCCATGCTTTCCGGGCTTCCTTTAGTCTCAGTCAGACCATTAAGTCTGGTCTTCTTACTAGAATTTGAGTTCTGCACCCTATCTTTCTCCTGCTCCATCCGGGACTCTCTGTTGTGTTTCCTGTCAGGGCGGGCATTGGTGGTAGCCAGGCACCATCTAGTTCTTCTGGTCTTAGGCTGACGAAGTCTCTGGTTTATGTGGCCCTTTCTGTCTCCTGGGCTACTACTTTCCTTGTGTCTTTGGTGTTCTTCATTCTCCTTTACTCCAGGTGGTTGGGACCAACTGATGCATCTTAGATGGCGACTAGCAAGCTTTTAAGACCCCAGATGCCACTCACCAAAGTAGGATGCACAACATTTTCTTAACAAGCTCTGTTACGCCTATTGACCTAGATGTCCCCTGAAAGCATGGTTCCCAGACCCCTACCCCTGCTATTCTGTCCCTCAAAGTGTTTGACTGTATTCAGGAAACTTCTCAGCTTTGGTTTAGTCCAGTTGTGCTGACTTCTCCTGTAGTGTGTGCTGTCCTTCCCTTCACCTACGATAATTCTTATGTATTATCTAGTTAGTAAATAACGCTCACCCTCCTCAATATCCTCATAACCAATAACCATCAAAGAATGTCTTCTTCTGTGTTTAAACCTTTTCTTGAGTTCTTATAATAGTGGTCTTATATAATATTTGTCTTTCTGTAACTAAATTCACTCAGCATAATGACCTCCAGCTTCTGCCATGTTATGTTTCACGGCTTCATCATTGTTCTTTATGGTTGCGTAGTATTCCACTGTGTGAATATACCATAATTTGTTTATCCATTCATCTGTTGATGAGCACCTAGGTTGTTTCCATATTTTTGCTATTGTGAACAGTGCTGCGATGAACATGGGTGTGCATATATCTATTCGTGTGAGGGCTCTTACTTCTCTAGGATTTTTCAAATGAGCGGGATAGCTGGATCTTATGGTACTTGTATTTCTAGCTATTTAAGGAAGCGCCAAATCGATTCCCAAAGAGGTTGTACCATTTTACATTTCCACCAACAGTATATGTGTTCCAGTCTCTCCAGCATTTATTGTTTTGTGTTTTTTGGATTAATGCTAGCCTTGTTGGGGTGAGATGATCTCTCACTGTAGTTTTCATCTGCATTTCTCTAATGGCTAATGATCGTGAGCATTTCTTCATATGTCTCTTAGCCGCCTGAATATCTTCTTTGGAGAAGTACCTGTTCATATCCTTTGCCCATCTTTTAATTGGGTTATGTGTCTTTTGGTTGTTGAGCTTTTGCAGTATTTTGTAGATTTTAGAGATTAGACATGATTGGATTTGTCGTAGCCAAAAATATTTTCCCAGTCTGTAGACTGTCTTTTTAATCTTTTGATGAAGTCTTTTGACGAGCATAAGTGTTTGATTTTTAGGCACTCCCAGCTATCTAGTTCTCTTCTGGTGCGTGTGCATTGTTACTGATGGCTCGTACTGTGTTTATGCCATGTATTAGGGCTCTTAGCATTGACCCTATTTTTCCTTCCATGATCTTTATCATTTTTTATTTTATATTTAAGTCTTTGGTCCATTTTGAGTCAGTTTTTGTGCATGGTGTGAGGTTATGTGTCTTGTTTCAGTTTTTTGCAGATAGATATCCAGTTATGCCACACCATTTGTTAAAGAGACTGTCTTTTCCCCAATTAACGGACTTTGGGCCTTTGTCAAATATCAGCTGCTCACAGGTGGATGAATTTACATCTGGATTCTCAATTCTGTTCCATTGGTCTATGTATCTGTTGTACCAGTACCAGGATGTTTGGACTACCGTGGCGGTATAATAGGTTCTAAAATCAGGTAGCGTGAGGCCTCCCACTTTGTTCTTCTTCAGTAATGCTTTACTTATCTGGGGCCTCTTCCCTTTCCATATGGAGTCAGTGATTTGTGTCTCCATCTCATTAAAGAATGTTGGTGGAATTTGCATCGGGATTGCATTGTATCGGTAGATCGCTTTGGGTAGAACTGACATTTTCACAATGTTGAGTCTGCCTATCCATGAGCAAGATATGTTTTTCCACTTATGCAAGTCTATTTTGATTTCGTGCAGTAGTGTCTTGTAGTTTTCATTGTATAGGTCTTTTACGATTCTGGTTAGATTTATTCCTAAGTATTTTATCTTCTTGGGGGCTACTATAAATGGTATTGATTGGTGATTTCCTCTTCAAGGTTCTCTTTCTTGGTGTAAAGGAATCCAACTCATTTTTGTAGGTTTATCTTATATCCTGAAACTTTGCTGAAATTTTCTATTAGTTCCAGTAGTTTTCTTGTGGCTTCTTTGGGGTTTTCTGTGCATAAGATCATATCATCTGCAAATAGAAATACTTTGACTTCTTCCCTCCCAATTTGAATGTCCTTTATTTCTTTTTCTAGTCTAACTGCTCTGGCTAGGCCCTCCAGCACAATGCTGAATAAGAGTGATGATAAAGGGCATCCTTGTCTGGTTCCTGTTCTCAAGGGGAATGCTTTCAAAGTCTCTCCACTTAGGAAGATGTTGGCTGTTGGCTTTGTATAAATGCCCTTGATTATACTGAGGAATTCCCCTTCTATTCCTATTTTGTTGAGAGTTTTTATCATGAGTGGGAGTTGGACTTCGTCAAAAGCCTTTTCTGCATCAACTGATAAAATCACATGGTTCTTGTCTTTTGTTTTATTTATGGATGGATTACATTGATTGTTTCTCTAATGTTGAACCATCCCTGCATAGCTGGTATAAATCCCACTTGATCACGGTGAATTTTTTTTTTTTTGATATATTGCTGAATTCTATTGGCTAGAATTTTGTTGACGATTTTTGGGTCAATGTTCATGAGAGATACTGGTCTGTAATTTTCTTCTTTTTTTTTTTTTTGGTGTCTTTACCTGGTTTTGGTATCAGAGTTATGCTGGCTTCATAGAATGAGTTTGGGAGTATTCCATCCTTTTCTATACTCTGAAATACCTTTATTAGTAGTGGTGTTAACTCTGCTCTGAAAGTGGTAGAATTCTCCAGTGAAGCCATCCGGGCCAGGGTTTTTTTGCTGGGAGTTTTTTAATTACCTTTACCATCTCTTCTTTTGTTATGGGTTTATTTAGTTTTACCTCTGTTTGTGTTAGTTTAGATAGGTAGTGAGTTTCTAGAAATTTTTCCATTTCCTCTAGGTTTTCAAATTTGTTAGAGTACAATTTTTCATAGTATTCTGATTCTTTTAATTTCAGTTGGGTCTGTTGTGATATCACCCATCTCATTTCTTATATGGGTTATTTGCTTTCTCTTTTTTTTTTTTTGTCAGTTTGGCCAATGGTTTACCAATTTTGTTGATCTCTTCAAAGAACCAGCTTTTGGTCTTGTTAACTCTATCAATTGTTTTTCTATTCTCTATTTCATTTAATTCTGCTCTAATTCTTAATCTTTCCTTTCTTCTGGTGCCTAAGGGCTTCTTTTGCTGTTTTCTTTCTACTTATTCCAGTTGTAGGGTTAATGTTTTGATCATGGCCCTTTCTTCTTTTTGGTGTGTGCATTTATTGCTATAAACTGACCTCTAAGCACTGCTTTTGCTGTGTCCCAAAGGTTCTGATAGGATGTGTTTTCATTCTCGTTTGATTCTATGAATTTCTTTATCCCATCCTTAATTTCTTCTATAACCCAGTAGTTTCTAAGCAAGGTGTTACTCAGTTTCCATGTGTTTGATTTTTTTCCCTTGCTTTCTCTGTTGCTGATTTCTACTTTTATGCTCAGAAAAGATGCTTTGTAATATTTCGATGCTTTGGATTTTGTTACGGCTTGCTTTATGGCCTAATATGTGGTCTATTCTGGAGAATGTTCCATGTGCACTGAAAAAGAAAGTATATTTCGCTGCTGTTGGGTGGGGTGTTCGGTATATGTCTATGAGGTCAAGTTGATTGACTGTAGCATTTAGCTGTTCCATGTCTTTGTTGAGCTTCTTTCTGGATGTTCTGTCCTTCGCGGAAAGTGGTGTGTTGAAGTCTCCTGTTACTATTGTGGAACTGTCTATCTCTCTTTTCAGTGCTGTTTGAGTCTGTTTTATGCATTTTGGAGCCCTATCATTGGGTGCATCAATATTTATTACAGTCATGTCCTCCTGGTGAATTGACCCTTTAATCATTATACAGTGTCCTTCCTTATCCTTTGTGGTGGATTTTACTTTTAAAGTCTATTTTGTCAGAGATTAATATTGCCACTCCTGCTCTTTTTTTGAGTGTTGTTTGCTTGATATAGTTTTCTCCATCCTTTGAGTTTTAGTTTGTTTGTGTCTTTAAGTCTAAGGTGTGTCTCTTGTAGGCAGCATATAGACGGAGCGTGTTTTTTAATCCAATCTGCCACTCTCTGTCTCTTTATTGGTGTATTTAGTCCATTTACATTCAGTGTGATTATTGATAGGCATGAGTTTAGTGCTGTCATTTTGATGTCTTTTTTTGTGTGTTGTTTACAATTTCTTTGTTTCACTTAATTGTCTGTGCTCAGTTGTTTTTCTTTATGTATTTTCTTTTCATCTTTTTCATTGTTGTAGATTTTGTGTTTGTTGAGTCTTTATATTTTTCTAGTTTCTTATTTTGACTTGTAGGATTGTTAGTTTCCTTTGTGGTTACCTTAATACTTACCCCTATTTTTGTAAGTTTATACCAGTCTTTTATTTCTTTGTATCGGCTTGACTTACTCCCTTCGTTAAAGCCATCTACTTGTGGTATTTTTACAGCAGCACTAGATGACTAAGACACTTACTATTTACAAAACATCACTATACCCAGGTAACAATCTGCATACAACTGGCCAATATATCAACCAAACCAATTAACAACTGGCTGCATATAGGAGCAAATAACACAACTGAAAGGACGCTGAAAGGAATTATAAACACTACTAAAGCTAAATGTTTTCACTAAAGAGGAACTGCATGGAACAATGATCATAAAATGTGAAATCCTTTACAGAAGTATTTAAAGCCACCAAAAAACATATGTACACCCATATTCATTGCAACACTATTCACAAATTCACAGTATCAAAACGGTGGAAACAACCTAAGTGCCCATCAATGGATGAACAGATTAACAAAATGTGGTACATGCATACAATGAAATGCTACTCAGCCATAAACAGAAATGAAGTCCTAATATATGCTACAAAATGGATGAACCTCAAAGACATTATGCTGAGTGAAATAAGTGAATCACAAAGGGACAAATATTGTATGATCTCACTTAAATGACAAGAATAGGTAAATGTATAGAGACCAGTGGTTATTAGTGGTTACCAGAGACAGGGTGAGGGGTAGGGATGAGAATGGGGGAACCATTCTTTGGGAAATAATGAGTTTTTGTCTATGATGACAGGAAAACCAGCATCGATTAAGGGTAATGGTTATACAACAGGACTAATGTAACTGCTATCACTAAGCTGTATATGACAAAAAGGTCAAATTAACAAATGTGTTATATATAATTTTACAACAACAAAAAAGGTGGGGGGGTTAGGAGCAGCTGCTGATACTAGTTAGGTACCAAACACCTCATGGGGTTTGTTTTCTTGATTTGAAAGTTTAGGCTGTGGTTTTGTGAGACAGTCAAGTCGACTGGCTTAATACTGTTTTTAGAGTTTCTGTTCTACTGTCTAATTCATTGAGTTGTGCCTGGAGTCTGAAAAGCTTACGAGTGGCACTCCAAGATACAACAATTGGTCTCTATTCACCTGGAGCAACAGAGGAAGAAGGAGACCCAGGAATCAGAGGAGGAACTGGATTTCAAGTCTAACTGCCTCCATGAACTAGTGTCTTCTTTGCCATGAGACCAGAACCAGATGGTGCCTGGAGACCATTGCTTAACGTTTTCATCAAGGATTCAATAAATGTATCCTGATCAAAAGGGGGAAAACGTGAAACAGAATTTAAAATTCTTATGGAATCTAGACTTCTAGACCAATTGAGACTAGAGGAATCCCTGAACCTACTGCCCTGAAATAATCTTTAAACTCTGAATGGAAACTATCCCCTGAAGTCATCTTTAAACCAAACAACAGTTTAGCTCAATTAGTAAAGAATTTTTAACTTGAGTATTGCAGTCATTTAAAGAATTATCTATCTGAGATCAAATTGACAACAGTAACTCTAAAACATAAATGAGAAGTTTAGGGAGCAGTGAGTCCAAGTTAATGGTGGTGAAATAATTTGGGAAAAAACAGCAAGAATGGTGATAAAAAATGAAGAATGTAACCAATGTCACTGAATTGTACATGTAGAAATTACCGAATGGGTGTTATGTCTTGCTATGTATATTTTCACCAACCCTCCAAAAAAAATATCCTGCAAAAAAGAAGAAGAAAGTATTTAAAACAAACTAAATTTCAGTAAGAAGACCAGACTTAATGGTCTGACTGAGACTGGAAGTACCCCGGAAAGCATGGCCCCCGGATTCTCTATCAGCCCCAGAACTAAAACCATTTCTGAGGCCAACTCTTCAGACAGGATTGGACTGGACTGTGGGACATAACGTGATAATCGTGAGGAGTGTGCCTCTTAGCTCAAGTAGATGCAAGAGACTAAGAGGGCAGCTTCTGTCCAGAGGTGAAATGGGAAGGCAGAGTGGGTTAGGAGCTGGTTGAATGGACGTGGGGAAAGGACGAGTGTGCTGTCACAGTATGGGGAGAGCAATTAAGAGTCACATAACAGTGTATGTATAAATTTTTGTATGGGAAAAAGAAAAAAAGTCAGGGCTCTGTACTAAAAAAAAAAAGCAAACTATATTTTAGAATGACAAATATATTCTAATGCACAGTATCAGAAGTACTGTGTATTATCTGAATGAATGTAACAGGAGATAATACTGAAAAACAGTCACTCTTAATGGGGTACTTATGCTCTAGAGTAGAAAAAGCTAACAGTTGTCCTTTTTAACAAGACTGCCTAAAAATGATCAGAAACAGTCCTCATTCTTCAGTATGAGCAACAAAAAGATGAATTATAAATGTATATAAAATATTTATAGCTATGTGACAATTAACTTCAAAATGATAGTGATTTAGTCTCTCATGAGAATGTTGTAGCCCAAAAACAGGATGAGCAGCTCTCAAATTAAATATGTCTGACAAACCACAGGCATTAATTACTTCTCTTCTCCACTCCTTTGTCCAAACTTTTATTCTTGTAGCACTGTTTAGTCTTAGAGACACTCAACTGTATCATGGCCTCTAGTTCCTGGTCAGTGATGAGGGTGTCAATTTTCAACATACTCAATGCATTTGCACCAAGATTTGAAAACCGCTGATGAGCTACCATTTTCCTTTACAAAGCCGAGGAAAAACAGTCTCCAAAGCATCGTCACAGTGGGGTTCACTCTTATACATGTACAGGTACCTAGTCTTATGTCTTGTCACTCACGCCTCACCCTTTACACTCTGGCAGTGTTCAAACCCACCATGCTCTCTGAAACCTTTGAGCATGCTGTTTCCTCAGTATGCAGAATCTTTTGTTTGCTTATGGCAAACTCCTAACATAACTCCTAACAAACTCCTAAGAGAAGTTTTAACTCATGCTAAGATCTCGGTATAGCCTCTCTCCCTCATCCAGGATAATTAGTTGCTTCCTCTCCTTTGTTCCCACTGCAGCCCTTTGTTCCCACTGCAGCCCTTTGTTCCCACTGCAGCCCTTTGTTCCCACTGCAGCCCTTCCCCTCCCACCCTGTTCTAGACTATAAACTCTTTGAGGCCAAGAACTTGTGTTTCTTCAAAGCAACTGGTTCTCAGGGTTTAATACAGTGTAACAGTCTCAGAGAGAGAGAATATCATGAAAATATTTTATAAAACACTGTACAAGTAATGAGTTTTTATAAGCTATACTTCTCTTTTAGATAGTGAATCACAATGCTTTTGATTCAAATTTTCAGTCAGGAGATACAAACATCCTATTAGTCTCTACTGTTGAATTTCTAAATTCTCTAACTGAATAAACTATATGACTCTATCCCTAAGACAAGTAACCATCAGAAATATCAAGATTCTTGCCCTAGGAATTTTTTAATGAATTCCTCCTAAACTCAGAGGGAAAGGAAAATCTATAGTATTCTAATAGGGTTCCTTATTATTTGCCACAATGGTACAAAATGAATATTAGAATGCTCTGCCACAGTCATGTAAATTACTTAAACCTGTTTCTTTTAAAGTTTTATCTGGTCTCATAAAGAAATAATCACTACGCCACCAGGGCTCCAAAGAAAGAAATAACTATAGAGAACATTATAATCACTCCGCCCTATGTCCAAAGAGGTACAACATGTTACTCATCTGTTCGCTTCCTTCCTATTTCTTTCCATGGCAGGAAGGGCATGGATAAGGAGTAATGAAACTGGTCTCTAGTCCTATTTCTCAAAATAATTCTGCTTTCTAACTTAAAAGAAAGGAACCTGGACTAAAATCAAAGGTTCTCAAAGTCAAATGTTTGCAAGGATGAGGAACATGAAGTGTGTGAAGCAAGGGAGTGTAAATAAGGAATAATGGTTACTACTCAGCAGATGGAGAATGAACGCCCTGCCTAAAAGCATTAATATTCATTAAAACCAAAACAAAATGAAGGCCAAACAAAACATGCCCACAGGCTGCATTCAGTTTCCCACCCCAGAATCTAAAAATACTTTAAGTCCCCAGAGTATGGCCCCTGGACACCCTTCTAGCTCACAGGTGAAGTCACTCCCGAGGTTTTCTGTTTAGCCGGGGACTAGACAGCCCCATAAAACAAAATGGGACTAATGAAGCACAGCAGTCCAGGGACAAGGACTAGAAGGCAGGAGGGGGCAAGAAAGCTGGTGATAGGGAACCCAAGGTTGAGAAGGGACAATGTCAACATGTTGTGGGGCAGTTAACCATTGTTATAAGGCAATATGTGTACTAACTTCAACGTGAAACTATTTCTTCTGTAAACCTTCATCTAAGGTACAAAAAAGAAAGAATTATCTATGTGAGATCAAATTGACAACAGCAACTCAAAAAGTTTGAAGGGAAGCCTAGGGGCCAGTGAGTTGAAGATAATGGTGATGGAATAATTTGGAAAAGGATAGTTGAGAATAGCAGTACAACTGGAAGAATGTAATCAATGTCACTGAATTGTATGTGTAGAAATTTCTGAAGTGCTGTATCTTTGGCTATGAATATTTTCACCAAAAAAAAAAAAAAAAAAAAAAAAAAAAAGGTCCTCCAAGGGCGAGAAGGAAGAGTGCTGACATGTTGTGTGGTTGTTAACCAATGTCATAAAACAATATGTGTACTGACTGTTTAAAGAGAAACTATTTATTCTGTAAACCTTCACCTGAAGTACAATCTAAAAAAAAAAAAATTAAAAATACTTCAAGTGTTTCCTCTTCCACCGTTAAAATTTAACTCAAAAAAGGCAAGAGAGCCATGTTTCCCAAAGTACAGGATATCGCATCTATGAGATACGAATTTCAACAGGTTCCCCCACCCCAAAATTTTACATGATCAAATAAGTTTGAAAGCTACATTCTACAGCCTTCCTTTTTGGACATCTAGTCAACATTAGCAGGCTCTATTATGAAGTCATGCAATTTAACAAATCTGTTTAAATTTGTTTAACTGAACATTTTCCATACTTATTTGAATCTAGGGCCCCTAATTAATCTCTCCATTTCAGGGAATCTCAGGAAATTCCTAGGAACTCCAGCTAAGGAAATGTGACCAGGTAACTTACACTCGAAGGGTTGGCAAACTTTTTCTTAAAGGGCCAGTAGTAAATATTTCAGGTTTTGCCTGTCATACAGTCTCTGTAGCAGCAACTACTCAACTCTACCACTGTAGTACAAAAGCAGCCATAAATAATCCATAAAAGAATGGGAGGAGCTGTGTCCCAATGAAATTATTTACAAAACCAGGTGGCAAGCTCATGGGCCAGAGTTTGCTGACCCCCGTTTTACTCCAGCAATGCACAATGTCTTTGAAAATCTCGTTCTAGAACATCTTTGGGTCCAGTACTTTGAATTCCACCTTTAGTCTACTACTTCTTTTTCTCCCAACATGTCCTCCTTTTATCTGTGCAGCAAAGTCATTGTCTTTAAAGTCAGAATTACCTTTATTACTAAAATGAGTTCTTTCAACGAATGTCTCACAACGAACACAAACACACATCACCTCCTTCTATTCAGAAATGGTCTGGGTCAAAAGGCAAGTCTCCCCCTCTGCTAATAAGGGGAGAAAATTATGATTTAAACACCACTCCTTCTAATTCTATAAATTTAGCCAATAAGATCCTAGTGGCTAAAGGAGTCATCTGTGTACTATTCTCCAACAATGCATAAACTATAAAATACCAGCTGCCCCTGAGTCAGTTCCAACTCATGGAGACCATGTGTGTCAATGGCTGATTTTTCAGAAGCAGATCGCCAAAGCTTTCTTCCAAAGAGCCTCCGAGTGAACTCAAAACTCTAACCTTTAAGTTAGCGGCCAAGCATGTTAACTCTTTGCACCACCTAGGGACTCCGCATAAACTACAGGACAGTCATAATCTTGTTCTGCAGAGTCACTCTCAGGTTCCCAATCAAATGTCATAATATCATAACTCACTTGAATAATAATATATGGGACCTCTTTTAAAAGAAAAAAAAATTCTCACTTGTTGGGACGGCGATGGTAGCCAACTACACAACTCTTACAGAGAAGTGGGGCCAACGAGGGTCACTCCCAAGAGCTGACCCCGGCTTCATTCCCAGGAGTTTATTTACAGTCAATACAGCAAGCAGCGAAGCAAATAACAGAACAATGGGCTTTGGGTGAGTAACAATAAGTTTCGGGCAAGGGAGAATGGGCTTCAGGTAAACAAGGCAATCAGTAACGGGACAATAGGTTTTGGAAAAACAATTCGTGCCTAATCTCCTTCTCATCGCTGACAAGTCTCAACATGTTGCTGACAAGTCTCAACATGTCCTGTGCAGCACAGAGGCCTTTGAGGGGCTGAAGTTGTCAATAGCGTAGCCATGTTTAAATGGCACATATCCCCATACTCACTGACAAAGTGTTGATGTTATTTACTATAATGGAACTTAAACGTGTCTAAACATAAACAGAAACAAATTCTCTGTATTTGCCATCTCTCACCTAGACTATTACTATATGGTCTCCTAACTGATCTCCCTGCTTCCATCTTTGCCCTACTATGGTCTATTCTCCCTGGTCCAGCCAGAGAGAGGTACTGAAGCCAAAGTAAAGTCACTCCTCAGCTCTAAACCCTCCGATGTCTTTCCTCCTGTGGGAGCAATACCCAGAATTCTTACGGCTCCCCACAACTCCTCACCATCATGCTCTGGCCTCATCCTTTACTACTCTTTCCTTGCTCACTCCTGTGCAGCCCCTCTGGCCTCCTTATCAGTCCTTGAATACACTAAGAAAATTCCTATCTTAGAGCCTTACACTGTTCTCTCTGCCTGGAACACTCTTCCCTCAGGTCTGTGCATGACTTACTCCCCAACTTCAGGTCTGTGCTCACACACCACCTTATTAGGGAGGCCTTCTCTGATCACTCTTTTTAAGGCAGCACCTGCTCCATAACTCTCCATTTCCTTTACTCTCCTATATTTTTTCTTATAGCCCTTACCAGAACCTGGTATTCAGGTTTACATAAATTTATTTAATGTCTATCTTCCTCCACTAGAATGTAATCATGAGGAGAGGGACTTTTTTTGTTCACTGCTATAATCCCATCTCCTAGAACAGTAGCTGGAACACAGTAATAATAACTATTTGCTAAAATAATAAAGAATGTTGCTACAACTAAGAAACCTGGCAAATTTACATATTAAAATACTAATAAAACTGGAAAACCCATAAAATTCCAATTTAAAATTAAATGTAATGAATAATAATGATAAATTACTACTTACATCAAACACGCTACTAATGTAACAGTATGTGTTCTGAATTTCAGCATGCCTATATGCCATATGCAGCCCTGGTGGCATAGTGGTTAAGAGCTTGGCTGCTAAGCAAAAGTTCAGCAGTCTGAATCCACCAGCCACTCCTTGGAAACTCTATAGGGCAGTTCTTTGTCCTATAGGGTCGCTATGAATCTGAATCGACTTGACAACAAAGGTTTTTTTTGTTTTGTTTTATATGCCATAACTACATAAGCACTCTATCTTCTCACCACTCTGCTTTATTTGAACTATTGTGAAATGATCATCTTTGTTTATATAAATTATGGATATAAATTACAGTGATGTCATCTGGTCATCACTTTGAATGAAGTACCGTTTATGTATTAAGTTTGCCTCTGTTATTTCTTCATTGGCTCATATTAAAGCAATGCTACTTAGCAATAACATAATCATTTGTGCAAATGTATGCAGTGAAATCAAGATGATCCAGAACATGCAACATTAATTTTTAAGACTATCATTAAAATGAAAATACAATTTTAAATTTCTCAGAGAATTTCAGATGCAGCGAACACATATATGAATTAAATTTAGAAAGATACTGCCACAATCCAATCTCAAATGCTTGTCTCTGTCTGGCAGGAAGAGAGAATAGAATATGCGGTCAGAAAACAATTCATTCCCACTTTGGGAAGAAAATGTCGTACCAAATTTCTCCTATATTGCATGTAAATATATTTATCTCATCATTCTTGGTAACCTTACATCTTTTAAAAGAGAAGGGGATAAGCTGTGAACAATTTAATGAGGACTACGGTACATGCCTGAGCACCTCTACTGAGAGGCCTATGAAAGACTTAGCACAGTGCTCAGTAAACAATGAAGCTGAAGAAACTGCCCTGATCAGTGTGTTAACATTTATTGAAAATTTATAAAGTGCTAAGTACTTTGAGTTGCAGAAATAAATAAAAGCCAAGGTTTCCTACCCATTCACTAGGAGCTTATCAGAGATTAACTACCAATACTTTCATATCTATTCTTCTACTCCTTTATGTATATATAAGAATATTATAGAACACACAAAATGTATATAACAAATTAAGAATGATACTGTATTATGGTTTATTTCCCATTTTTAACTGAACACCACTACTTCATATAATTCATTTAACTAATCCCCTACCAATGAATATTTAAGTTATTTCCAATTTTTGACCACTATAACTCAAGGCACAAGGAGCCTCCTCATGGATAAATTGTGTAAGTATTCATGACCACTCCTTTAGAATAAATCTTAATAATAAAAATACTGGATCAAAAGGTTTGCATACTTTAAGGCAATTCCAAAGCAAAATTCCAAAGTCTTCTAGAAAGAGTAAACCAATGCAAGCTTCCACTCACTATATGAGTACGCGTTATTTTGTCACACGCTCCTTAATACTAGTGAGTATGATCTTTAAAAATCTTTGCCAATTTGATAGATGAAATGGTATCTTATTTTCCTTCCCTTTATTATTGGTGAGTCTGAATATTCTTTCATTTACTCACTGCCCTTTTATATTTCTCATTTTATGAAATAACGTGCATATTCTCAAAATGAGCTTCAAAGAAAATCCACGTGAGAATGGAATTCTTGTCCCAGAGAAGCAGCAAAGACAAACCAGTGGTATTATGTGTGAGAAGAACATGGGTTCCTGATGGCTCCCCAGTCCTAGCTTTCGTGAGGCAAAGACATATTTCAGTTTATCTCCTTAAAATCCTGGGAGACACTACTCTATCCTGAAAAAAGTTTACAAAGAGTCAAGGCCACCAACAGCTCTGGCTCTATCAACTACAAATTTGTCATGAAGCTAAATAACTAAATTAAGAAATGAAGCAAAATAAGTATACCTCATAAGATAAAAAATTTATGTATCTTAGATCCAGCAAGTCCTAAGACTGAGGTTCAGAAGGACTTTAAATATGAAACCAAGATACAGATCTAGAGCACACCAACTCTTTCATGGCTATGTCACTGGAAAACAACACTGCTTTCTCTCCTCTAATCACTGCCTATTTCTGCTGCTGTCCCAGTCAGCTGCCTGTTACCTTCCTCAACTACCTCTGCCACCCACTCCTTAAGACCAACCACGCTGTTACTGACCTCATTGGTCTTTCATTACAATCTCCCCTCAGTCTCCCTGTGCTAAATACGTCCTTTTTCATTCCAGTCACTCATTTCGACTTTTCCAATTCCTCCCTATATTCTGATTTCAAGATAGTTCTCCCAGATACCAACTCTGATCCTCTAACTTCAGCTCCTAGCCTTTTATGTATGCACATTCTCTATACTCCTCAGCTTTCTGAAATAACTACTTCAAAGCCACAGAGACCTTCCGTTAGAATATAACTCACTCAAGAGGACAGTGGCAAGGGAAAATTCTGTATACAACAGGACCTCGTTAGCTGAAGAAAAATGTCATTTACTGGAAACGATTTCATCTGAAGACTATAAAAGTCATGAAAAGTAATTCAAATACATTAACTGCATCACTGATTCAACTGACATTCACTTTCCACAAAAGACTTTACTTGTTTCTAAGCCCCTGTCAGAAAAAAATACTGAAATATGTTAAAGGGGAGAAAGAAAAATTAACTGGAAGCTACGCAATGATAAACATGCCAGACTATGTGTCTGACAAAGATAACCACGGTCCCCTTCTTATGAAAAAGAAAATAAATTTAAAAACTAAAAATAAATGCTAAAACCATAACTCTGACTCTGGTTGGTTGGTTGAACATGATAATCCTTAATAAGCTTAATATTTCTGATGTTGCAACATTTCTAAATATTCGTTGTGTCCATATAGGATTTATGCTTGAAAGTTAAAAAAACAAACAATAATCTATATTAGGAAGGAAACAAAGTTACTGAGGACATGTAAGACATTAGTCTGGAAAATTCAATACCGAATCCATGAATTCAAAATCAAGCACTGACAATATTCTATTTTTTTATCTGGGTTGTAGTTACATGGATGTGTTCAGTTTGTGAAGATTCATCAAAGCTGTAGAACTTATGATTTGTGGGCTTTTCCTAAATTGTAGCTTGTATTTCTATTAAAATTTTATTTAAAAAAATAACGCAAAGTACAGGGAGAAAACACATTTTTCTAAAAAACCAACCAGACCTCTTACCCAAAACAAAAAACCAAACCCACTGCCATAGATGGATTCCGACTCATAGTGACCCTATAGGACAGAGCAGAACTGCCCCACAGGGTTTCTAAGGAATGGTTGGCGGAGTAAAACTGCCGACCTTTTGGTTAACAGCTAAGCTGTTAACCACTACAAAACTAGACCTCTTAGCTGGTTCAAAAAATTAAGTCACAACTCTTCATGAAATTGGTATTTGGGTCCATTAGCATATGCTTTATATGCAGTATCCCTAGGAATCACAACTAGAGTTTGCAGTCCTGTGGATGCACAGACATCCAAAGAGAGAAGCCCGAGCATCAAAGAATACACATGTGCATGCTTAAAAACTATGTATGTATGGTCAGATGTGAAGTGTGGTGTTAAATAATTTAATAAGGATATAATACCAAATTTGGTCTATGGTTTTTTAAAAAGGTAGGAAGAATAAAACACAAAACAACTACAAAAAAGGTGTGTGTGTCGGGGGTCAAGGTTATCCTTACTGCACGAAACAGGGGGCACAGTGAGCAAATCGCACCTTCATTGCTAACTTCATAGTAAGGATCAGTATGAATCCAATTCCAAACTGGAAATGGATCTAGTCCTCACCTTCCCACTTCTCCATCCTCTTGCCAGATGCTCCAAGCTGCACTCTTTCATCCCCAGGGGCCAGGTCGAGGGGTACCAGCTGCAAGCACAGGGGTCCACACAACTCCCTACACTTAGACCAGCCAGTCCCTTCTCTGATCCTAGCCACTCCAAGCTAGGTCAGAGCACACAAGTTAAAAGGACACATTCTTTCAAGACTGCTAGGTAGGTAGACGTCAGTACCTGTTGGCTCTCACTGTCCCTGTGGGTTCATGAATTCTCTGAATGACTGAAAGAATTCACGGACAGTATTTATTTATACTGACAGCTTCCAATTTATTACAGAGCGAGGTCTGGATGGGGTCCCACCTCAAGACCTCCTTTGTCCCCAGGTACTGTGCCACCCTCCCAAGATCAGATGTTCTCGCCAATCCAGGAAACCTCAAGAACTTCCATGTTCAAAGCCTTTTACTGGCTTCATTGCATAGTCGAGACTGGGGCCTCACTGCATAGTCATGATTGATTGAATCACTGTATGTGCACGACTGACTGAATGATGCCTGCCCATCCCTTCCTGAGATTAGCTGACTAGATGGGGTCTGTGTAGCCTCCACTTAATTGCACAAATTTTCAAGTGCTTCCTAGCAGTTTTAGGTAACAAAGACAGCTTGATTACTTGAGAAATTCCAAAAGCCAACTTTCAAGAACCAAAGTCAAAGGCCAAATCAGTTCTGTCACACACCTGTAAAGACATCATTTCACTTTTCTGAGTAAAGGAGAGACAAAGTAAGAGCTACAGTTTACTGTTTTTCTTGGTTTGGATTCCTCCAGAAGCCAACTCTGAGACAACGTTTAAAGTTCAGGTAGTTTATTTGTGAGGTGCTCCCAGGAAACACTTGTGGAGGATTGGGGAAATGACGCACAAAGAAGCACCCAAAAGAGCATGTTATCCAGTGGGTGCTACAATGGACAACTGGGGCTGAATTCTGCTGGGGATCTCTGGAGACAGGGTAGAATGAGTGGGGAGCTGCATATTTACTCATGAACTCCTGTCAGATATTGCTGGGGGCTCCTCCCAGAATGACTGTTAAGATCCTAGCATTTCTAGACAGCTCTCCAGGCAGGCAGAATAGCTGGCAGCAGAAAACCTTCTTAGGCAAGAATACGTGCTAAGATTTAGAAACTGACCACAGTACACAGAAAAGACAAGGGCTGAGAGACTATGGACAGGCTCCGCATTTATGCCACAGCCCCTAACCCATGGGTGTCTGTCCCCATTGTAAATGTAAGACACATCAGCCTTCACATAGAAGCCACAGAAAAAAAGGTTGAGTGAGAATTGCTCTAAATCACCAAAAGGTGTTCCTCTCAAGAAACTGTTTAACTATGGTAAATAACAAGTTACACAGTAAGGAAAAGAATGTGTCAAATCCTCAGTCATTATGTTCTGTGTAGTTATATAAAAGAAACTAAAGCTGTAAACAACCCTGGGTGCTATACTTTTTTTCCCTAAGAATACGGAAAGCTAGAAGAGAGGGCCACAACTTCCAAGCCATACGATATTCTCAAGAAAGGTTCTTTTAGAGGGAAGAGGGAAGAAAAACATATGTGTTTGTAAGGTTGGGTTTTTTCCCTTCTTTTAGAATAGCTAATGACATGGTCGGTATGAACAAGAAACTATGGACTAAGACGCACACAGAGTTCTTAAAAAAATTATTTAAAAAAAAAAAAAAAAAACTTGAACTGAATTTCTTTCCAAACAGAGCCGTCTTTCAAAGCATGCTGGCTCACTACCAGTGTCTCACCTCTGGCCAGGCCACAGCTGTCTATTTCTAACCGTTGATAGGAAGATAGGTTAAGAATGAGGTTTAATTTCAGAGCTTAAAAAATGTTCAGTAAGTCATTTTACATAAAAGATATACAAACCGACTTTTTAACAAATTTATTTTAAACTTAAACTCAACTTAGATGAAATCAATTTCTCTACTCTTCTTGCTATATTTAATTTTCCAAGAAATTCTAAATTTAAGTTTGCATATAAACTGTATACAATGTTCCTAGTGTTTACGTTCAGATATACTGTTTACACTGAGATATTAACTACATTAAATAACATTTTTTTATTCCATTCATCATGTAAATTTTTATACCACCAGCTTCTATTTTCCTGTGACTTTTTGATTTAAAAGTTCTCTATTTCTTAGAGCTTGATCATATTGGATTAGCAAGATTTCTTTCTTCTTTCTAAACATATATGTTAACTTTAACTTGATGCAATCTGAATATAACCCATCTGATGCTCAATGAACACAGTGTAAGTACTTTCTCCCCAACAACATCATGTTTAACATCAGTGCCTCAGTACTGCTCTAGAAATGATTTTCTATTCTGTCATTTTCTTATCAGCCAAATGCCTCAGAACAGTTATACAGAAAGACTGCTTCATGTCTTCATAGTATAACACTAATGACTTGATGTACTTTATCTATTCCAGTGGTACTGCTGTAAACTGTACAACTGCAAACCACAGTGACTTCAGTCACTGTGCTTTTTTTTTAGAAAAGGAACTCTTATGGAGACATATACTGAAGAATTTAAGGATAGAATGATATGCTGTCTGAAACTTTCTTTAAAATAATCCTGTGCGGTATGGAGGGCAGTGGATGGGGTATAGCTGAAACAAGACTGACCACATGTTGATAATATGAAGTTGGATGAAGAGGTACACGGGAGTTCACTATACCATTTCTCTACCATATGCTTAAATTTTTTCTACAATGGAAAGTTAAAAAAAAAAAAAAGTTCTCAAAAACATGAGAGATGAGAAAAGAAAATAAAGTTTATTTCTTCCCTGGTAAGCTTTTACTTCTCATGAAAAACTCTATAAATAATTCTTCTATACCATTACACAGATAAGAAATCAGCCATATTTCAATTTTACATTGCATTTTTCTCTTCACTACATGAAAACAATTTAGTTAACTACTTTATGCTTGAAATTAAAGCACTTCAAGTAAGCTTGACTTAAAGTGGGTAAGGTAGAAGCAGAGAAGACATATCATTATAAATCTAAGTATTTTTTCAAGAGCAGTAAAAAAATCATGTTTAAAACACCATACTTACTGCTCTAAGAATCATCTTAAATTAGGGCTTTTGTACAATAAGAAAAATGTGCTTTTGTTACACTGGTAAACACCCCAACTGTTTGAAAAGTGTAATCTGAGAAATAATCACTACTGAAAGAAATAAAGTACTTAAGAGTAGATTTTAAAAGTCAGTATAAAGATAAAATGTCAAGAGTAACCTGCTAAAAACACACAAACGGGAAGCCTGGGGGAGAAGTAAGAGAACGACAACAGCAACTACTAAAGTGAAGATGAACAGGTTCAGGTCACTCCCACTGGCTCCTTCAAAAAAACCATCTATTTTATAACTTCAGTATCATCAGTAATTATGCCAAATAGTTTGTCCACTAAAAAGAACTGCTTGATGGGGACACAGTCATGAAAACTTCTTAGCCATAACCATACACATCCTGGGACAGCGATACTGGGCTTGAGGGCTAGGGACCATAGTCTCAGGGGACATCTAGGTCAAGTGACATACCATAAGCTATATAGACAATATTCTACATCCTACCTTGGTGAGTACTGACTAGGGTCTTAAGAGCTTTCGAGTGACCAACTAAGATATAATTGGTCTCTTCCAGACCAGAGCAAACAAGAGTGAAGAACACCAAACATTAAAAGAAACAAAGGACTAATGGACCACAGCTACCAAGGCCTCCACCAGACGGAGTCCAGTACAGCTAGATGGTGCCCGGCGACCACCACTGATTGCTCTGACTGGGATCACAACAGAGGGTTCTGGACAGAGATGGAGAAGGATGTAGAACAAAATTCTAACTCACAAAAAAAGACCAGATTTACTGGCCTAAAACAGACTGGAGAGACCTCGGGAGTATGGCCCCCAGACACCCTTTTAGCTCAGTGGTGAAGCCATTTCCGAGGTTCACTGTTCAGCCGGGGAGTGGACAGCCCCATAAAACCAAATGGGACTAATGAGGCACAGCAGTCCAGGGACAAGGGACAGAAGGTAGAAGGGGACAAGAAAGCTGGTGATAGGGAATCCAAGGTTGAGTAAGGATAGTGTTGATGGGTTGTGAGGTTGTTAACCAGTGTCACAGGGCACCATGTGTACTAACTGTTAAATGAGAAACTATTTTGTTCTGTAAGCCTTCATCTAACGTGAGAATAGCAGCACAACTGGAAGAGCATTGTCAATGTCACTGAACTGTGCATGTAGAAATTTTTGAAATGGCGTATCTTTGGCTATGTGTATTTGCACCAAAAAAAAAAAAAAAAAAGGTCAAGAAGGGAGAGGGTTGACACGCTGTGGGGTTGTTAACCAAATGTCATAAAACAATATGTGTACTACTGTTTCATGAGAAACTATTTGTTCTGTAAGCCTTCACCTGAAGTATAATTAAAAAAAAGCAAAAAAATAAAAAAAAGATAAATTTTTCCATTTTATTTCTCTTTCTTAATGCTATTACCTACAAAATTGATTTTTTTATCCCATGATTTCAAAGCCACATTTTGAAAACCACTAGTATGATGATTAAGGGCACAGGCTTATAAGCTGCATGATGTTGAACAAATAATGTCCTATGTAAGCCTCATCTCCCTCATCAGTAAAATAAAACAACAATGGTGTACCTCATAGGCTTATTGTGAGAAGTAATTCATGTAAAATGCTAACCATAGTTTACAAAACAAGTGCTCAGTGGTGCAGTGTTTAAGTGCTTAGCTACTAATCCAAAGGTAAGTGGTTCGAACCCACCAGCAGCTCGGCAGGACAAAGATATGGCAGTCTGCCTCCATAAACAGTACGGCCTTGAAAATCCTATGGGCCAGTTCTACTCTATCCTACAGCATCTCCATGAGTCAGAATCGACTCCACAGCAACAGATTTGGTCTTGGTTTATCACTGCTTAATGACAAAGATATAAGCGCTATGTATACTTACACACCTTGATGAAAGATCCCCTTAATTCTTCCAAATCAAGTAGTTACAACAATATAAAATGGTACAAGGCACTCTGTATCACAGCCAAGGTGATCAGGAATGTAATTCAAGCATAGGCCTTGAATTCATTTTGGTAAGCCTTCCTACTCTTTTGCAATGTAACTCTTTGTTGCGTAACCTTTATGTCTGCAGTGGTTAACGCTGAAAGTTGAACTAGTGAGGCTGTGGGAGAAGGAGGCGTCTTTTTTACTTGAAAGCCTTCTGTACATTATGCATTTTTCTTTTTTAATAAAGAGTTATGTATTACTTTTTAAGGTAATAAATCAATTTTTTAAATCTTAACTTCTTTTATTGAAGGGAATTACTAGTACATTTTCAAGTGATGAAAGTATAAAGGCAACCAAATAACCTGTCTTCTGTTTCTATACTGTAAGGGTATGAGGCAGAGAAAGAAAAATCAGCTATGTGACATTTTCCCCATATTAAACTTTGATATAAAAATTCACATATTTGCAAAAAAACTAGAGAAGAGACTATGCCTGTGTGCAATAAAAACCTTGACTTAGGTTTTAAAAATAATAATAAAGTTATTTGAAAAAGTCAAAGAAAATGAATTTTTAAAAATTAAAATATTTTTACTTAAAAATCTTCAATGACTTAGTTTTAAAAACTCAATTAAGTAATTTACATTTTAAAACTGACTTATAATGCTGTGTTTTGGTTTGTAAAGAAGCCAAGTTCTTCCTAAGCATCTTTAATATACATGGATCAAAACAAAGAACCAACTTTAAACTTGGAAGCTACAGAAAATCCAAAGGAAAATGGAAACAAGTTTGTATAGCCTGTCACCTAAATTTACCCTAAGGTGTGACAGAAACTTCATTAAGTTCTTCCTAACTGCTTTATCAAACAGGAAATGGACAGGTTTGATAAAAGCTGAGCATCCAAGAATGTTGGTAATAGGCAAATATAACATACAATAAAAAAAACTAGATACTTTCTGACATTCTTAGTAATAATCACAAAAAAGATATACAGAAAACAGATGCTAAAAATATTTATTTAACAGAAATCACAACCCAGATATAGAAACAAAGACATTACCAAAATACAAAATGAATGGATGGCAAGGCTAAAACAGAATTCAAACCTCTCCTTACGCTCATTACTCATCATTTGGTATTTTCCCCTAGAACACATGGGGCAAACTTTTAACGTCTGTCATTAATGATTACTTCTGATCACATAAATTATGTTAAAATTCGAGGGATTTTTAAAAGATTCATATACTTAAAGAAACAGATGAAACATAACAAAAAATGTTTGTCAAAATATACCTGTCTTATAATCTCTCTCTCCAACTTAAGCACTCAACTTTCGTAAGTGCTATAAATTTGGATGATATGCATAAATCATCTCCAAAGAACTTTGTTGATTTTCTGGAGTTGAAATGCAAAGTTTTGTAGACAACTGAAGACTAGTCACAAAGAGTCACAACAATAATACACACTAACTTCAAGATATGGGAAAAGAAGCTGGGATAGGATCAGGAAAAGAATGGGAAAAAGTGGCTGTCGATTACATAATGTTTTATTTACTTATTAAAAAAAAGATCTTAAACAAATGTATGTAGTCCCCAACTTCTTATGTATTCAAGTTGGACGAACTGCCCTTATCACCATCTTTTATTTATTTTTGTACCACATACAAAGTGAGCCCTGGTGGTACAGTGGTTAAGAACTCAGGCTGCTAACCAAAAGGTTGGCAGTTCGAAACCCTATGGGGCAGTTCTACTCTGGCCTATAGGGTTGCTATGAGTCAGAATCGACTGACTGCAACAGGTCACATACAAAGTTGCAGCACATAATTTGCTGATGTTATCATTATCAGATGTTCACTCCCAGATGTTTATATGTAATGTTTCCAACTCCCAGAGACTAATAAAGATCAGATTTATAAAGATACTAGTAACAAAACATAATAATAATGAAAACTTTAAAAAAAAAGAAAAAAGAGGTATTCAACTTACATCAGAACCAACTTACAATGAAGTCACTGGAACCCAACACTATGGTAAGGACTACTTGTACAGCAAATGTCAGTATCTATGAAATATGGCTGTTAAGTACAGATTACACTATCCTCTACACTCTTCTGTAGGCTTGAAATACTTCACTATAAAAACGCTGAAGAACAAACCATAATTTTTAATGAATTTTTTATTACTTACACTCCAGTCTTTTCCTCATCCTCACTCCCACCCCCAGATTATTAAATATGTGGTACAAACCAACCACATATTTTTGTAAGCATACCTGAAAAATATAAAAAGAGTATAAAAATTCCTTTTACTCTCTTTCTAGCCACAGAATAACAGAAAATTTTCTGTTAATGCATTTAATCTTTCAGAGAATAAACATGGCTCAGGCAGTTGGCAGCAAAATTCAAAGCTAAACTTCTGCTGTCAGACACAAATCTTGGTGGCAGTTCAGGAAATACACAAAACACTAAATTCATATATTTTTGTCTCAGTTTGTTCTTCTTCAAACTGGTATGATTCAGAATGTTCAGTAGCAAGGCTATTACCCAAAACACCAGTTTCCATCGAGTCAATTCCAACTCATAGCGACCCTATAGGACAGAGTAGAACTGCCCACAGGGTTTCCAAGGAGTGGCTGCTGGATTCGAACTGCTGACCTTTTGGTTAGCAACCAAACTCTTAACCACTGTGCCACCAGGCCTTAAGGAATAAGCAAAAAATAGAGCCTCCATACTCATTCTGCAGGGGCCTTTGCATGTAATTCACTGGAAAAGTTAGAAGGCTGAGTGTGGATGCTAAGGTGGACAGGATTTAGGGTGGCTGCAATGTGAAGTACAGTGAGAGGAAAGACAACCAGAAGTTGGCCTGAGAATTGATAAAGCTTGGTAAGCAGGTACTAATATATATGTGTAATAAATACCTAAAGGAAAAGTTTAAACAGTGGTTCAAATGCAGGGAAAAGAACATGTAACACACTCTTAATGCTAACAGCAACAGGCATTCAATTCATTGTTGTGAATGGTGCTGCCCTAAAAAGCACTGGTGGAAGAAGTGCCTTTTTCAGAACAAGTCCAATAAAAGGGTTCAACACATCACAAGGTATCCCAAAAATGAAACTTGCAATCTTTTCTCACTATTTAACACACAAAATTGGCAGTATTTTCAGAGTACGGTCTGTGGATCTCTGGGAGTCCCCAAAGATCATTTCAGTGTCCATAAGGGCGAAACTATTTTCATAAAAATACTTCACTGCCTTTTTTCACTGTGTTGACACTCGTACTGGTGGTACAAAAGCAATGGTGGGTAAAACTCCTGATGCCTCACCACAAGTCAAGGCAGTGGTACCTAACTGTACCACTGGACTCTTCACCATCACACTTGCAGTAACAAAAAAAAGTCAGTTTCACTTAAGAATGTCCTTGGTGAAACAGAAAAAAAAAATGTTTTATTTAATTTCGATCCCTGAGTACGTTTCTTTAATATTCTGTGATACCAAACAGGAAATATGCATAAAGCACTTCTGCTGGATACCAACAGAGGATGATCATCTCAAAGAAGAGCACCCATTTGCTTGTTTGAGTTGTGAGCTAAACTAGTTACTTTTTCATGGAAGTCCATTTTTACTTGAAATTACAACCGACAGAAACTAGTTATTCAGATTCAGGTACTTATTCAACAGATATTTTCTCAACAATGAATGAAATACACCCATCCTTTCAAAGAAAACAACTGACAGTATTTGCTGCCACTGGCAAAATTCAACCTTTCAAGTGAAAATTAGAGGTTTGAAAACTTGTGCCCACCACCGTAAGTTTCATAGTTTCCCAATACCTGAAGACTTTTCTGATTAAATCATTGGTGATGGTAATAAATGAAAATTTTTGATATTGTATGATGAAATGTATCAATGTTTGAAAGATCTGCATAACTCAGTGAACCAATATTTTCCAAATGACTAATGTTATTACTCATTTATATGATGACTATGTACTAGCATATGCAAGGTAATGATGTTACAAAATCATGCATGCCATTCAAAGTACAAGCCAGACCAGTGGGTTTCAACTTAACAGTGTGAATAGTTAACTTACAGGGTTTCAGATCCTATACTGCAACTAACCTTTAAGAAACTTCCACGTACAGAGTTTTGGTATAGTATCAAAAGAATATCCATAATTATCCTCCTTTTCTAACTATATGTTTGTAAGAGCCCAGATTTTTTCATGTACTTCAACCAACATATCGCTGTAGACTGAATGCAGAAGTGAATATGAGCATCTACCTTGTCTTTAAGCTAGACATTAATGAGATTTACAAACTGCCACTCTTTTCATTAATTTTTTTTTGTAAGTAAGTTTTTCACATAAAAAATGTTATTTATGCCATCATGTCATGTGTAAAGGGCTTCTGAGAACAAAAACTTTGAGAACCATTGTATTAAACTTATATAAAATAATTATAATTATGATTGTTGTTGTTGTTGTTTGTGATGCTGAGTTGATTCTAACTCATACGGACCCCACAGGACAGAGAAGAACTGCCCCATAGGCTGTAATCTTTACAGGAGCACATTGCCAGGTCTTTCTCCCTCTGAATAACTGGTGGGTTCAAACTACTGACCTTTCAGTTAGCAGTTGAGCATTTAACCACTGCACCACCAAAGCTCCTTCATAATTATGACAGATAAGGCTAAATAAAATTTCATTTAGTCCCATTGCATGGCAACTAGTAATGTATACAGGGTGATAATTTAGGGAACAGAGTGTAATTCATGTAAAAAGCGGTGACAAGAAAAAAATTGAATGAAGATAACAGCTGCACAGCTGTACTTTGAAGGGTAAGAAGCACATGCATATGTATACATATAGCTAAATTCAAACCCCCCAAAATTGGATACCTGATACACCAATCTCAACAACCGTGGGAAATGCAGGAAGTTAATGTTTCCCATAAGCACTAAAAAAATTCAACTTAAAACAAAAACGAAAACATTTATTTTGTTTAAGCTTCATTTTCTACACTTGGCAGGACAGTACTATGCAAGGCAGATTATAATTTCTATAATGTTGGTTTCGTTTTCAAGATAACTGGTAATTCAGTATCTTCAAAGATCGTTTCCATAGCAACACATTCTTCTTCAAACACAAACTGATACATTCTAAGACATATGGGTCTTGGTATATGCTACTACATTCAAGCTTTAAAGTAAACAAGGCAGGCTACCACCAAATAAATTATCACATACTCCCAATTATCTCAACTGTTATGTTATTTGGGGAATATGTCTTATTATTTAATGTGCACACTGATTAACCAAGTGTCACAGCATATGGGGTTGAACTATTCTGATTGGCAAAGAGAAAGTAAAAGAATTATCTGTGCCAAAACAAAGTATAATGATCAAGAAATAAAGTAGGAAGCAAAGGAATAACATATTCAATTTTGAACCTCAAGTTTCTTAAGGAAAACACTGTTAATTTTGAAGGGAGGAAGACTACTATCCTTCTGAGTCACTAACAAGCTATCCTGCTTAGTAACAGTTCTAAGAAATCCTGTCCAGCCAATGAGGTGACACCTTTAGAGTACTATTATTTCTAGGATAAAATACTCAAAACTATTCAACATGTGTTTGCTTTAACAAGCATATCACCTAAGTGCTCAATCCTATATTAGGTACTATGGAGATAAGCATGAGACCTATACAGTCCACTACCCCAAAGTTTAATTAAGGGCCAAAATGAGTAATACAAACTTTACTGACATATGACTCCAGGTGAAGGAAGAATCAACGTAGGCTAGAGAAGTGAAAGAAAGGACGATTATGACTGTAAAAGGCAAACAAATGGAAAAGAAAAGGGAGGAACACTTCTGCAGGGAAAAAATAAGGGGAAAGCAAAGGCAGCTATGCCAGGGAATCTATTCTAGAAGATAGGGGATCTTTCAAGTAGATTAAGCAGCAGACTGGATTGGAAGAGGCTGGAGATGAGGGGTGAGGTTTTCAGAGGACTGCTTTGGATTAAGTGGTATTGAAAAATGAGTATGACATGAGCAGTTGTCCCTCTTGGCTCAAGTAGATACAAGAGACTAAACGGGTAGCTTCTCTCTGGAGATGAGATGGGAAGGCAGAGAGGGTTGGGAGCTGGTTGAATGGACATGGGAATCGGGTGGAAAGGAGGAGTGTGCTGTCACAGTACGGGGAGAGAAATTAGAGTCACATCACAATGTATGTATAAATTTTTGTATGGGAAAAAATTTAAAAAAAAGAAGAATGAGTATGAGTGGTTTCTACTATAGAAAAGACAAAATGAGGCAACTAACTGAACATGGGAGTAAGAGGAGGGTAAGAAATAATATGGCCAAGAGAACAGAAGGATGTATCTCTGACGGAAATACAAATGTATGGAGAATAAAGGAACGGAGAAAATGAATTTGATTTTATATCTTCTGTGTTTCAGTTGATGTCTAAGTGTACTGTCAATACAACTAAAGATACAGGAACTGGATATCGAGTGAGAGACTAGACTTCTGTCATTGCTACCACTCTGGTCTGAGCCTCTGTCATCTCTCCCCTGGATTACTGCAATAGGCTACCGCTTTCACCATTGCCCCTCATTGTCTCTTCTCAAACTACCAGTCAGAGTGATCCTTTAAAATGTAAATCAGATTCTGCTCAAAACCCTCCACTGGCTTCAATTCATTCGGAGTAAAATTCAAAATTCTTATGCTGTTGCTCTTAGGTGCCATAGAGTCAATGTATACCCAAACCAAACCCACTGCTGTCAAGTTGATTTTGACTCACAGCAACCCCATAGGGTTTCAAAGGCTGTAAATCTTTACAGAAGCAGACTGCCACGTTTCTCCCATGGAGCCGCTTGTGGTTTTGAACTGCTGACCTTTCAGCTAGCAGTCCATCGCTTTAACCACTGCACTACCAGAACTCCAGAGTCAATTTACAATTGCTTACAAATCCCTTCAAGATGTGCCACAGCCAACCCCCTTCTTCTCCCACCTAACAGCGTTCCCCTTGCTCATCTACTCCATCCACATTGATCTCCTTGCTACTCCTTGAACACACCAGGCTTGCTCCCCCCATGGGCATTTATCCTAACTGTTCCCTCTGCCTTGAAAACTCCTAGTTGGTGACTTCTGGGCAACATGGCACTGCAGGCTGAAGCACCACGCCATCCCTCCACAGCAAAGATCCGAAAAACTAAACCAAACAGAGAAAACAGTGATCCTGAAACCCTAAGCATCAAATGAAAAGATAAAGAACTCAGTCAAGCACCAAATGGAGTGAGAAACTGACAAGAGAACGGAGAGCGAGGAGAGAATTCATGCAGAGGTCCCCTACCAGCTAACGCAGTGCAGATCCGCCATCTTGGACTCCTATTGGAGACCAGCAAAGAGGGGTTACGAGAAAGCAGCTTCACGGAGCTTCCAGGAGACAGAACCACCGATAAACAGCAATATGCATTTTTCCACCCCCACCCTTCTTCACCCCCACTCGGCCTCCTCTACTTCTCGTGGCCACATTCTCTTGGCTGGGAAGCACCGGCTGCTTGGATTCCACTTGCCTGCACTGGCTGAATCCGAGTGCCATTTGTTGGCTGCTGGTGTTGCTTTCTTTCACTTCTTTTTGACTTCTTCCTCACCTCTCACCACACCTCTCCCTCTTTCTGTCAAACACCTGGCTCCATGCACCATCTTTGCTTCTTCCTGAAAGGCTGTGAAACTCCGCTCGACTGTGAAACTGCTTCCCGGCCCGTGCTGCCGTGCTGGTGGGATCCTGGGGCTTTTTGTTTGTTTGTTTGTTTGTCATGAATTGTTTGTTTACTTTTTTTTCTTTTCTCGAATTGGGAGCCCATTCTAGCCGGGCAGTACTGCGTGGCTTGGCACCTACCCCCTCAGCTTGCACAGACGTGCAGAGAGATCACTGAGAGCGTTTTTCTTTTTTTCGTAGTTTTTTTCTGTATTTTTTGAGGGTTTTTCTTGGTTTTTTTTTTTTAATACATTTTGTCTTCTTTTCCCTTTTTGTTTTTCTTCATTACTCAGTTTCTCATCTCTCTATACCTTCCTTCTCTTCCTGTCCCCTGAGTACCTTATGCCTTCTAGCCAGGCTGTACTTCAACACTTGGTAGCAACTTCCCCAGAACTCGGAGATGCACCAGTGGGATCCCTGGGAGCTTTTCTTTTTTCTTTCTAATTTTTATTTATTCATTTTTCTCCTTTTTCTTTTTTTCCTCTTCTCCTTTTTGTTTTTCTCCATTTCATGGTCTCTCATCTCTCCAACTCCAACGGCAAGCTCCCCTAGCACTCTTTTTTGTTTGTTCGTATGTTTTTGGCTCCTGTTCCTCTCTCTTTTCTCCCATACCCATCTTAGCTCCACACATCACAATCTCCCCCCTCCATCCAGCCTACCTGCACTGTGCGCTTAACATCACACCACTAAGCAGCACAGGCACGGCCCTAGCGGAACCTGCCCTGCACTGATTACCGGCCTGCCCTGGTGGCCGTAATAAGTGCCACAAACAACCCATCCCAGCAATTCCTCTTCAGCTAGACCTGCCCTGCTATACCATATCTGAGTGACTGACCCTGCCAATTGAAGACATAGCCAAATAAAACAAAAAAACAAGATGAAAAAAACAAAACTACAATCAATAAATGAGAAAAACAACTACTGAATGCCCCGAAGACAGCAGACAATATCAAAACATTTACAAAAACAGTACAGGATGGTTCCAGTAGGTGTCCAAAATAAAACACCAGGTGACTTTCCAGTAGAAGAAAAGGCAATAGAACTACCAGATAGGGAATTCAAATCCCTAATACTCAGAATTATCCAAGAGTTGAAACAAAAAGCAGACAAAAATGAGGAAAAAACAGACAAACTCATGGAAAATACAGACAAAAAAAGGAAGAACTCAGGAAAATAATACAGGAACAAAATGCCAAAATAAATTCACAACTAGAAATCATACAAAAACAACAATTAGAAATCCAAAAGATAAACAACAAGATTTCAGAAATAGATGGTGTCATAGAAGGGCTGAGAGCAGATTTGAAATGGTGAGACAGGATCAGTGGAATTGAAGACAAACACCTGGATACAACTCTGTTTGAGGAAAACTCAGAAAAAAGAACAAAGAAAAATGAAGAGACCCTGAGAGTTATGTGGGATACAATCAAGAGCAAAAATCTGCAGGTGATTAGAGATCCTGAACAGGGGGAGAAAACAGAAAACACAGAGAGGATCATTGAAGAACTGCTGACAGAAAACTTCCCCAATATCATCAAAGATGAAAAGCTGACCATCCAAGAAGCTCAATGCATCCCATGTAGGATAGACCCCAGAAGAAAATCGCTAAGGCATATCATAATCACACTTGCCTAAACCAAAGACAGACAAAGAATCCTGAGAGCAGCTTGAGAGAAACAAAAAGTCACAGAGAGGAGAAACAATAAGACTGAGCTCAGATTATTCAGCAGAAACCATGCAGGCAAGAAGGCAATGGGATGACATATATAAAACCTTCTTGCCAGCCAAGAATAATATATCCTGCAAAACTCTCATTCAAATATGATGGTGAAATTAGGAAATTTCCAGATATACAGAAATTAAGGGAATATGTAAAAACCAAACCAAACTTAAAAGAATTATTAAAGGGAGTCCTTTGATCTGAGAACAAACAACTTCAGCTCACAGGCTGAATCTAGGACGCAGGATCATACCAGCCAGATACCAATCTAGGAAATGAACCCTCAAGGACTATCCAAAACCAAAAGAAATACAAAAGGGAATCAGAGCAGTTAATCTGTAAATGGCAAGAACATCAGAACAATAAAAGAGGGAATAAACGGTGTAGGTATAGAACCTTCTAATGGAGAGGAAGGCAAGGCGATACCAAGTAATAATAGACTCCTTCAAACCTAGGAAGATACGGGTAAATTTCACAGTAACCACAAAGAAAGTTAACAAACCTACTCATAAAAATAAAGAGGAAAAACATAAAGTCTCAGTAAAAACAAAACCTACAAAAACAAAAGAAATGGAAAAAAAAGTCCACAAACAAAAGGAATTCAGCACAGGAGAGTAAGAGGAACAAAGAAAACGCCGGCACCACAAAAAACAGCACTACGAAATGACATAAATAAACTCACATCTATCAATAACTACACTGAATGTAAGTGGCCTCAATGCACCCATCAAGAGATGGAGAGTGACAGAATGGAGAAAAAAAGCAGGATCCATCAATATGCTGTCTACAAGAGACACACCTTAGAAACAAAGATGTAAATTTATTAAAAATCAAAAGTTGGAAAAAAATATATCAGGCAAACAGCTACCAAAAAAGAGCATGAGCGGCAATAGTAGTCTCAGAATAAAACAAACTTTAAAACTCCTAATTGGCTAACTAACTCCACATGGCTAACTCTTGGACATCCTTCAAGATGTTATTCAAAACCCACCTTCTCAACAAGGGCCACAGTGACCACACTATTTAAAACTGCAAGCCCCACTCTCAACCTAGTATTCCTGATCTTACTTTCCCTGTTCTTCTTCCCCACAGAACTTATCATCTTTTAACCTGTGATATAATTTACTTATCTATCGTGTTTATTGTTTGTTGTTGTCTCCTTCACTAAAATGAAAGCACCAGAAAGGCAGAGAATTTGCTCACTAAAGTATTGCAAGCCTAAAAGAGGGCCTGCAAAAAGTAGGCACAAATAGCAATTTGCTGAATTAATGAACTGCTATAAATGGGTCAAAGATAATGAAACTTAGGGCAAAAGGTCACTGTGTTTCTATCACCTCTAACCCTGCCCATTTCTTCCAATATTTCCTGACTCAGTAACGATTTCATCATCCACCCAGATGCTCAAGCCAAAAAAAGCCTGGAAGCCAGTCTAGATTTCCCACTCTTCCAATTCCCCCACAGCCAATTCATCATCAAAAACTGTCAAAATTACTGCTAATATCTCTAGAACATGATCTCTCTTTTCCATTCCCATTGCCCCAGTTCAATTTTTTTTTCATCTCTACACTAGAAGCTTTTTTGCTTTGATCCAAACAGGACTATTTTAGATAGATATGGCAGAGTATGAAGGGTAGGAGAAAGCAATGTTAAGAGTAGGATATCTGAAGGCTAGAAAAAATGAATTTTACCTTCACTTTTGTCCCTCATATGCAGGTATTCTCATTCTTATACTTTAAGGGCCACTTCAAATATGATCTCTACTTCTGAAGTCCTTCCCAGTTCCTTCAGGGAAAGTGCATAGTTTTTTTCTTCTCTGTATACAACTCAATTAAGCACTATTATAGTAATTATTTTTCCACATACCAGTTGTCCCACGGGCAGGAGTCTAGTCTCACTCTAGCACAGGGCCTAACACCAAAAACACTTGTTGAACAGATGAATGAACAACAACTTTTAGTCTAGAATTGGCAATAATAAAGAAGAAAACCTAAGTTTAAATAAAGGTAAAGGTGCCAGACACAGAAGAAATAGAAGTTATCTATATATATTTATTGGGAAATTGTACATAAAACTACTAAACTGAAGACCCAAGAGGGGGAAAATAAAGGCCAAACAAATGAGGCATTTCCACAGAGGTAAGGGTAATAGGTAATAGAGATCCTTGCAAAAATATTTAATAAGGAAATAGATCATTTATTTAGCGTTTCACAGGGAAATGTGGAGGAGGAAGGAAGGCTAATCCAAAATTTCAATGCAAGATAAATGGCTTACTCACCGTAAAAAGGCTTAGTCACTTATACTTTGGCAAGTTCATGACCAACCAAGATAACATTACACTAGAGTAGTTGCCCTGAAGCTTTCTTGGGTCACAGACCCCTCTGAAACTCCAGTGAAAGCTTTGGTCCTGTCTTACAGAAGAACACGCATGTACATGTATATCTAATATTTTAAATATTATGACAATCACGGACCTACTGCTGTCTACTTATGACTTCCTAGAGCTCCAAGAAACCCAGCTGTAGAACTGATGTCTTAATGACTAGAAAAACAAAGGATGTAAGGTTCCTTAGAAAGTAAAATAATTTGGTGATAACAACCCTAAAGCTTTTTTTTTTTTTGTCATCCAGGCAGTCATAAAATACTGCACATAAAAATCACCATCAACTGAATTTTACTAAGTGATATACTCTCAGACTTAACTAAAATGCATGAACATGCCTCAAAACAAACTTGAAACCTAAAGAGGTTAAAAATAAGATCTAATGTTAATAACAGTCATAACAACAGCTAACATTTACTGAGTATTTACTACACACCAAGCATTGTTCTAAGTGTTTTAAATATATTCATATTTATATATAAATAATTTTATCCCCATTTTACAGAAAGGGGCAAGAAAGTCAAATGACAATATGAAACAGAAATGATTAATGTGATTAAGAAGTAAACAATTTGTTAATAGTGTATACCATCTACACACAACTTAGACCTGTGCTTGTATTATCACAGTTCTACAAAGCAAGAACATATTGTCCGAACTCTAGAACAAGGATGACAATCTTGATCCTTTCCCATATCCTTGCCAAGATAATCCTTAGAATACCACAGTCAGTCTAGAGTACAATCTAACTAGAAATGTGAACACAAAATGTTCAAAAAGGGTTCAACAACAGCTAAGGGATTTAAAAGATTAAAAATGGAAGATTAATTTTGAGGATAACAAACCCTAGCTTACTACTGTTTTTGTTTTTGTTTTTTTTTTGTAAAAGTACCGCAATAAATCATGCCTTGGAAAAAGTAGCTACTTATTAATAAGATATAAAAATCCTGAAATAGAGTGCCTTTTTCTACGAAGAAGTTCAAGCTTTCCTACCTCAAACTTTCATCAAGGCTCTGCCTCCTTTCTGTCATATTGGTGCCAGGCCTTCTTCCACTCCAGGGACAACCACAAGAGTAGAGAAAACCTCACAGGTTTAATGGATCTTATTTAAAAAAAAAAAACCCTGCTGCCGTGGAGTCGAATTAGACTCATAGCAACCCTACAGGGCAGAGTAGAACTGTTTCACAGGATTTCCAAGGCTGTAAATCTTTCTGGAAGAAGACTGTCACATCTTTCTTCTGTGGAGCAGCTGGTGGGTTCAAACCACTGACTTTTCAATTTGCAACCAAGTGCTTAACCACTGCACCATAAGTCTTATTAAATCCCATCAATTACAAGGCAAATTTCAGGTTCCTTGGGTGTGCCTAGACCATGCCTTGCACAATGTAGCATACAATAAATATTTGCTGAATGAATTTTGTTTCCCTGTATACAATGCATGTGTTGAAGACATTGTGACTTTAATATTCTCCACAGAAAAATCCTGATTTGGGGGGTGGGAGGGAGGGGAGAATGTAGAACAGAATTAAAAAATTCTCATGCAGTTCAGACTTTCTGGAGCCATGGAGGCTGGATGAACCCTGAAAACTATTGCCTTGAAATAATCTTTAAGCCTCAATCCAAAAAGATTCCCTGAAGTCTTCTTAAAACGAAACAATAGTTTAGCTTAACTAGTAAAGAATATCTTCCTTGAGCATTGTGCTCTTTTAAGAACTATCTATACTGAATCAAACTGACAACAGCAACTTGAAAGAGGAGATAGGAAACTTAGGGGGCAGTGAGTTTATGTTAATGGGGGAGGAACAATTCAGAAAAGGAGGGTGAGAATGGCTGCATAACTTGAAGAATGTAATCAGTGTCACTGAATAGTACATGTAGAAAATTGAATTGGTATATGTTCTGATGTGTATATTCTCAACAACTAAAATAAAATATGCCCTACCTCTCACAATACTATACTACAAATTATTATAGCATCAAGATAATGCAATAAAACAAAATCTAAAACATGTCAGAAAATTTATACTTTACCATTTTGTTAGATTCTATATGCAAAATCAATCAGTTTATGTTGCCACTGGTAATCCTTGAACGCCACAAATACTTTACCTGAGGATATTTCTTTTTTACAATGACATTCTTATTATTCTATAATTTCATATAGCTATCTTTGAAAGGTTTGATGAGACACAACAAAATCATAGATTTTTTTCTTTTACATAACCAATAAACTTCTTGAATTAGATATGAGAAAATTAGCTCCGTTAAACTAATGAGGTGGCCGGTTGCTTTAATAGTAATACTCTAAACTCAATGAAGGATAAAAACCAAGAGACAACGAAAACAAACATATACTTGTGAACATATGCCGCAAAAAAGCTCACTCTATTTATTCACCAACTAAAACTCTTGCTCCTGATTTACTGAACAGTTAAAAATATCATGGCAAACACACATAACTTAAAAACTATACTCTACAAAGAGCTTCTTGAGAGTCGATACTAGTTGAAAGCAGTTGATCTTTATGCATTAAAAAGACCTGCTTAGTATAGAAAGTATACAGGAGCAAAAATCCAGACTAAAATATTCCCTAATATTAAGCACTATGTTTTTAAACACAACTTACAGTTGCTGAGTATCAATTCACCAAGACAAAGAATGATGACCTTATCATGGCAAAACTCAGAACACTGTTTCTTCAACATCTTAGAAGACAGCTTGATGCACCATACTCTCTCATCTGCTTTGTTCTATTTCTTCACAACCAAAGTGGAAATTAAACCTTTCATGAATAATGGCACAATTTCATTAACTACAAGAAAGCTACAGAGAAGAGAGAGAGCATGATATGAATAACAGAAATAGACAGAATGTTAGGTGGAACAGCCTTAATAATGACCTTAGAAAAAGAAACGTGAACATGTTGAGACAGTAAATCTATACAAAATTAAATAATTCCATTCCCACTTACCTGATGAGCTCTCAGTAAATACTGTTAATGTCTGTCCTCCAACACTTTGCAAGACAAACGGATGTTCTCTAGGAGCACTGACTGAAGCTGGTTTTCCGCCAATATCATGAATATTTGCAAGATCTTCATTCAAAGTAAATGACACCTAACAGACACATTAACAAGAGCTTATTACAATACACTTTTGTCTTCAAAGTATCTGCACAGAAACGTTTTATTATAAATCAAATAGTTTTTTAAAATTGAATTTTTTTCCAGTCTTCATTAAACATATTTTTTAAACCTTACCAAAAAATCTTCAATACTTAGTCATAAAAAGAGAATCTATTCCCATTTACCAAGATAATGGGGCTATTCTATCATTATAAAGATAGCTTTCCAATGTATTCCCTGGTCTGTGGCTGAGGAAAATCTTCCCAAAACATGAATAAAATTATTTTTCCCTAAGGTCTCTGAGGTAAAGGGATCACGTCTTGCTACCTTTATATCCTAACAAAGTGCCTGGCGCACAGGAGTATTTGCTGAGCAGATGAATATTTTAAGAATTTTTTAAAAGCTACTGTATTGCAAGGGAGGAAGTGAGCTATTTACACTGAAAAGTTTAAGCACCCCCATAAACAGAAGATAAATTTCTTTTTTAGATTTTAATAACTACTGTATGAGTACATGGTGATGTTTTATTTCTAAATATTTCAGCAAATACAACTAAATATTTACAAGTATAATTCAATATTAAGGTTTAGAATAGAAAGACACAGTAGGTATTCTTTCAAAATGATTTTTACTGTATACCAGATCTCCCCAAAAGAACAATAAACATAAAATTAGTAATCTCGTAACCATGTAAGAAGATTATGAATATTTACTAAACATCTATCTATGTACTGGGTACTACAAATTATGCCCTAGACTTAATAGATCACAATCTAACCCCCCTCCCCCCAAATCCAAATCAAGTGTTTGTGCTACACTGAAGAAATACTAGGTTTCAGAATAACAAGAGGGGATATTTAGGTCAAAGGAAAAAAATACGTGAATGAATAACCAGAAGAGTCCATTCATTCACATAAGGGTGGCATTTATGCCTTTATGTGCTCCTGAGCATCAGTCATTCATTTGATGAGAGGTTTTCCAGAATGCAAACATTACTATTAGTAATGCACAGTACAACAATCTTATGTTTTAAATAAAATTTTCGCATAAATAATCTTACCTCGGTTCTTCCTTGAGTCCTAAAAGAGAGGAAAAGAAATTAAAAATATATATTTAATTAAAGTTTATGGTCCCCTCACCAAATGTAAGCAAAAAGAAATAACACTACCTCATATCTGCATACAATACTACACATACAGAGATAAACTAATAGTCACCCTTGGCATCCCTTCAACTACAGACAGTCCGATTTACAATATATTCGAGTTACGACAAACCGCACTTAAGATGGTCCTGTTCTTTGTACATTCCATTGTTAGTAATATGTACTACAATGTTGCAGCACGTAATCTGCTGATGTTATCATTCTCAGATGTTCACTTCCAGATGTTCAATTTATGATTTACTGTTCAGAACACTGCCATATAGCAGGCTGGAACACTGCATCTTCCTGTGAGGAAGTTATGGGAAAATGCATGCAGGGGATATGGAAAAACTTGGTGAGCTATGTGAATAGGCTCCAAGCATTTGATCAGAATAACAGGATAAAAGAGATCAGGGGAAAATCGTCCATATGGCATGGACAATGAATTCAGAACTTGATACTGCCGATGTGGAATAGCTCATAGATCACAAAGAAGGTGAACTGACAAGTCAGGACTTAATGAATTTTGAAGAGGAAAGAAATGCTGAAGAAAGAAATAATGAGAAGGAGGAAGGAGAGAAGATGTCAAGTAATTTCACAGTGAAAGGATTAGCTAGAGTTTTTTCTAAACTAAATCAGGGGCTTGAGCTGCTTGAAAACATGGACCCAAACACTGATTGCTTTGCTATAGTCTATAGGTAGATTTGGGAAGCAAAGAGATGTTACAGCAAAATATATGAAGAAAAAGAAAGAAAAGGACCATAGAGACAACTCTCACTAATTTTCTGACTAGAAACACCAACCCCATTCCCAGGGATAATCTAGATGATGCAGAACCTTCCACAAGCAGAGGAGTTACTACCCCAACTGACAAAATGCCATTGTTGTCCAACTTTTCACTGAGTAAATTTTTACGATTTGTGTATTTTTTATGTATGTATTCAAATATATCTGTAAGTTTATATGTAATGTTTCCAACCCCCAAAGACAAAGAAAGATTGGATTTATAAAGATATTGATAATAAAAGGCTATAATAATGAAAAATAAGGAAAAAATTGAGGTATTCGACTTAGGTCGTCGGAACAGAACCTCATCATTAAATCAGGGACTACCTGTACTCTATCCTATTTGTAATCTTACAGGAAAAATAAAGTCACATTAATCTCACATGAGCATTTTAGGTAAGTGTGTATCACTTTACACTATTATAAACTGTCCTAATATTATTTTACCAAATAATGATATTATTACAAGTCTTATCTTTCTTATCTTTATTTTCAGCATTTAGCAGCACATAAATGTGCATGTAAAGCCAGATATACATGGTATTTCAGAAATTTTACTATTTCATTTAAATAATGTTTTATTTACCTAACAAAATCTTAAAGATAAAAAATTACTGAATTTAATTTTTAAAAATTATAATCAATTTTTCTCTATTTTAAAAACAATATATGCTCATTATAAATATTTTTTAATACAAAGCTAAAAGATGTTTTAAAATAGCTATAATTTCACTGTTAATATCTTAGTACAGCATATCTCCTTTCAGACTTTTTATATATCTGGATATACATTTTTTAATTTTTTTTTTTTACAATGGAATCAATGTACATCCTATATTATAGCCTAATTTTATTAAAATTTAAGAAATTTTTATTTTACATACTACATCCAAAGTACTAAATGTAAGGTCCCTGTCCCTTGCCAGGAGACACAAAAGGTACATACATAACTATAAAATAGAGATAAATGTTAAGGATTAAATGGAGAACACAATGTGCCAGGATCAGATAGGATACTATTTCTTCCATTTTCAGAGTTAAGGAATGGCTCAACGAAGGAGGCGGCTCTGCGCTAACCCTTGAAGGGTATCAGGATTTCAATATGCTGAAAGGGGGGAATAGTAGCACAGAAGTGAAGAGCTGAGCAAAGTCACAGAACAGTCTGATCAAAAAAGTATTAGAAGTAGCTGGAAGGAAGAATGCAAAATAACAAATAGTGAGAAATGAACTATAATGGAAATTGGAGCTAAACTATGAAGATCTTGAGTACCACAGCAGAGTACAGACTTTATTTTATAGGCAATGGAGATCCATACGGATTATTTGAACAAAAGAATTAACATGTACATCTAGCTCAACTGGCATAACACAGTTTATAATAAAGATAATGATGTACATTCTACCTTGGCGAGTAGCATCTGGGGTCTTAAAAGCATGTGAGCAGCCATCTAAGATACTCCACTGGTCTCATCCCTCCGAAAGCAAGGGAGAATGAAGAAAACAAGATACAAGGGGAAGATCAGTCCAAAAGACTAATGGACCACAACTACCACAGCCTCCACCAGACTGAGTCCAGCCTAGCTACCACCACTGACTGCTCTGACAGGATCACAACAGAGGGTCCTGGACAGAGCTGGAGAAAAATGTAGAACAAAACTGTAACTCACAAAAAAGACCAGACTTATTGGCGTGACAGAGACTGGAGAAACCCTGAGAGTATGGCCCCCGGACACCCTTTTAGCTCAGTAATGACTTCACTCCCAAGGTTCACCATTCAGTCAAAGATTAGACAGCCCCATAAAACAAAACCAGACTAATGGGGCACAACAGTCCAGGGACAAGGACTAGAAGGCAGGAGGGACAGGAAAGCTGGTAATAGGGAACCCAAGATTGAGAAGGGACAGTGCTGACATGTCATGGGGTTGTTAACCACTGTCATAAAACAATATGTGTACTAACTGTTTAATGAGAAACTATTTGTTCTGTAAACCTTCATCTAAAGTACAGTAAAAATTAACATGTACAAAGATACGCTCCAGGAAGCTTGCACCAATAAGGATATACGGAACAGATTAAAGGTGACTACAGACATGAAGACCAGTTAGAAAACTATTGTATCTACAACACCCAACTGCATCCCTATCTGCCTTCAGTTAGTCACTCAGTCACTCACTCAGTCATCCACTAGGCACTGTACTAGGTACCCGGTATAAGCGTTAAGTCCTTGTCCTCAAGGAGGTCCTAGTTTAATACACAAGTCAGATTCCATCTGATCAAAATAATAATTTTGTAACAGAGGCATAACATATTGTCACAGAAATGAAGACTAGAAGGCTAGGGAAAAGATGAATTGAGTGAGGAGGGCAACAATATGGGGGCATTCAAGGCTAAGCAAACAGCCCAAGTGAACACCAAAGTGAAAAAGTAACACATTCTTTCTGACATCGGTGAATGCTAGACTGGAATCAAGTGGTAAAGAGCTCTTAGGCCAGACTAAGGAGTACAGACTCTAAAGCATATTTGTTTCCTGTAGGAATTTGCAGATTCTTTAGTATATTAAAATGTAAATCTCCTTTTTGCTGGGGAAGTATCTAGAACAGAGGTGAAAAAAGTTTTAAGATTTCACATAAACATATGAATTTCCAGCTTCTCCTACAACTCTAGAAGATTTGGCAACACTGGGACCACATTTCACCATGACAGCAATCCCCTGGACATGCATAGATGGGACAGGAATTGGAATTTACCACAGTCTCTCCCCCATCACTATTGATTATGGCTCCTAGAAGCATATAATTTTGCTGTCTTTAAGACAGAGATGCTAAAGGCAAGGCAAAGCAAACATATAAGGCATCCACATAGTGTTTAGTGAACTGGATCGAGGCTAATGCAAAAAACCACACAAAAAGTAATGAAAAAAAATAATAATAATGAAGGCTTAAACCAGGGAGTGGTAGAAGGTAAGGAAGAAATCCATGGCAGGGTCATTAAGCTATAAGAACTGACAGAAGAGAACTGACAGGAAGTGGGCAGCAAAGGAAAAAGGATAAATTAAAAAGATCATGCTGACATTTCCAGTCTCGGTGACTAGAAAACTACTCAGATGCAATTAGGGAGCACAGGAGGCAAACATATCCTCATTTTCACATACACATAATTATAACGGCATCTTAGCTGGAATGATAAGAGATTGATGAGATTTGGATGAGTTACTTTTCCAGAAAAAAAGACATTAATCCTTGAAGACTTAAAACTTACTTTAAAAGTATTACATATTCTTTTGTCTTTGTGCATGAATTTATGAGGTATATGTGACCTTCTGCTGTTATATATTACAACTACAATTTAACTTTTTCATGATGACCTGTGGTCAAATTATAAACATCAACTATTGTACAACACGGCAATATCTTCAGATACGAATGCCTAATACTGTGCAGTTTTGCCTTCATGTTCTTAGTCAACTGTACAGATGAAAAATTCTATCTCGTTGATTTTTTATTTGTATATATTTTATCAGTAGTGGACCCCACATGACCTTGAATGTTAAATATGTTTATCACTAAAGCTACAAATAAAAGTGTTTGGGAGAAGTGATATGAGTACAGACTATATGATTGTTACAAAGAGCCCTGGTGGCACAATGGTTAGTTGTTACGTTGACGGTCCGAACCTGCCAGCTGCTTTGGTGATCTGCTCCCGTAAAGATTACAGCCTTGGAAATTCTATGCGGCAGTTCTACTCTGTCAAACAGGGTCACTATGAATCAGAACTGACTCGAAGGCACACAACAACATGTGACTGTCAGTAAAATAAAACATGTATCAAACATTTTGAAAACTGAAGTATCTTCTGGCAACATGGTGCTCTAGGCAGAAGCACAATGCCATCCCTCCACAGCAAAGATTCGAAAAACTAACCAAAGAAAACAGCAATCCTGAAACCCTAAAACATAAAACGAAGAGATAAAGAACTCAGCCAAGGACCAATGGAGTAAGAAAACTGACAGAGAACAGAGAGCGAGGAGAGATTCATGCAGCAGTCCTCTATCAGCTAACGCAGCGCGAATCCGCCATCTTGGATTCCTATCAGAGATCAGCAAATAGGAGGTATGAGAAAGCAGCTTCACGGAGCTTCCAGCGGGAGACAGAACAACTGGTAATTTGCGATATACGCTTTCCCATCCCCCACCCTTCTTCACCACCACTCAGCCTCCTCTGATCCCTCGGCCACAGTCTCTGGTCCGGGAAGCACTGGCTGCTTGGATTCCACCCGCCCGCACTGGCCAGCTCTCTGAGTGCCATTTGCTGGCTGCTGGTGTTGCTTTTTTTCCCCGCTTCTTTTGATTTCTTCCTTACCTCTCACCACCTCCCACTCCTTTCGCTCAAATACCAGGCTCCGTGTGCCATCTTTGCTTCTTCCTGAGGGACCGCGGAGCTCTGTTTGAGGGTAGAACTGCTTCCCGGTCTGGGCTGCCATGCTGGTGGGGTCCCCAGGCTTTTGTTCATTTGTTTGTTTTGAACTGTCTGTTTTCTTTTCCTTTTCTTGAGTTGGGAGCCTGTTCTGGACGGGCAGTGCTGCACAGCTTGGAACATACCCCCTCGGCTTGCGCAGACACGCACAGGGATCCCTTAGAACATTTCATTTCTTGTGGGTTTTTTCTTTTATTTTTTTTCTGTTTTTGGGGGGACCTTCCTGGTTCTTTTTTTTTTTTTTTTAATTTGCTTTCTTTTCTTTCCCCTCTTTTTCTCTTTCTTCATTACTCAGTTCCTCATCTCTCTATACCTTCCTTCTCCTTCTGTTCTCTGAATACCTGGCGCTGAATACCTCTATGCCTTCTAGCCAGGCTGTACTGCAACACCTGAGAACAACTTCCCCAGACCTCATAGCTGCACTGGTGGGATCCCTGGGAGCTCTGCTGTTCTTTTTTCTTTCTGATTTTTATTTATTCATTCTTCTTCTTCATCCCCTTTTTGTTTTTCTCCATTTCATACTCTCTCATCTCTCCACTCCAAGAGCAAGCTCCCATTGCACTCCTTTTTGTTTGTTTGTATGTTTTTGCCTCCTGTTCCTCTCTCCTCTCTCCCATATCCATCTTAGCTCCACACATAACAATCTCCCCCCCTCCATCCTGCCTACCCGCACCGTGCGCTTAACATCACACCACCAAGCAGCACAGGCACAGCCTACTGGAACCTGCCCTACACTGATTACCGACCCACCCTGGTAGCTGTAGTAAATGCCACAAACAACCCATCCCAATAACTCCGCTTCAGCTACGGCTGCCCTGCCGTACCATATCTGAGTGACTGAACCTGCCAATTGGAGATGGAGGCAAAAAGTATTCTGCCCAAAGACAAGCAAACAACAAAGACCACACAGCCCGCCTGCTCAGACATGGCCAAATTTAAAAAAGGACAACACAAACAAATGTCCAATCAATAAACATGAAACATTTAACTACTGAATGCCCCGAAGACAGCACACAATATCAAAACATTTACAAAAACAGGACAGGATGGTTAAGGTAGGCATCCAAAATAAAACACCAGATGACTTTCCAGTGGAAAAAAAGGTACAAGAACTACCTGATAGGTAAGTCAAATCTCTAATACTCAGAATTCTCCAAGAGTTGAAGCAAAAAGCAGACAAAAATGAGGAAAAAATAGACAAATTCATGGAAAATACAGACAAAAAATTGGAAGAATTCAGGAAAATAATGCAGGAACAAAATGCCAAAATAAGTTCACAACTAGAAATCATACAAAAACAACAATTAGAAATCCAAAAGATAAACAACAAGATTTCAGAAATAGATGGTGTCATAGAAGGGCTGAGAGCAGATTTGAAATGGTGGAAGACGGGATCAGTGGAATTGAAGACAAACACCTGGATACAACTCTGTTTGAGGAAAACTCAGAAAAAAGAACAAAGAAAAATGAAGAGACCCTGAGAGTTATGTGGGATACAATCAAGAGCAAAAATCTGCAGGTGATTAGAGATCCTGAACAGGGGGAGAAAACAGAAAACACAGAGAGGATCATTGAAGAACTGCTGACAGAAAACTTCCCCAATATCATCAAAGATGAAAAGCTGACCATCCAAGAAGCTCAATGCATCCCATGTAGGATAGACCCCAGAAGAAAATCGCTAAGGCATATCATAATCACACTTGCCTAAACCAAAGACAGACAAAGAATCCTGAGAGCAGCTTGAGAGAAACAAAAAGTCACAGAGAGGAGAAACAATAAGACTGAGCTCAGATTATTCGGCAGAAACCATGCAGGCAAGAAGGCAATGGGATGACATATATAAAACCTTCTTACCAGCCAAGAATAATATATCCTGCAAAACTCTCGTCCAAATATGATGGTGAAATTAGGACATTTGCAGATAAACAGAAATTAAGGGAATATGTAAAAACCAAACCAAACTTAAAAGAATTATTAAAGGGAGTTCTTCGATCTGAGAACAAACAACTTCAGCTCAGAGGCTGAATCAAGAACACAGGATAGTACCAGCCCGATACAAATCTAGTAAATGAACTCTCAAGGAATATCCAAAACCAAAAGAAATACAACGGGGAATCAGAGCAGTTAATCTGTAAATGGCAACAACATCAGACAAAAGAGGGAATAAACTATGTAGGTATAGAACCTTCTAATGGAGAGGAAAGCAAGGCGATACCAAGTAATAATAGACTGCTTCAAACTTAGAAAGATAAGGGTAAATTTCACAGTAACCACAAAGAAAGTTAACAAACCTACTCATAAAAATAAAGAGGAAAAACATAAAGTCTCAGTAAAAACAAAAAACTTACAAAAACAAAAGAAATGGAAAAAAAAGTCCACAAACAAAAGGAATTCAGCACAAGAGAGTAAGAGGAACAAAGAAAACGTCAGCACCACAAAAAAAAGCACTACAAAATGACATCAATAAACTCACATCTATCAATAACTACACTGAATGTAAATAGCCTCAATGCACCCATAAAGAGATGGAGAGTGACAGAATGGAGGAAAAAAACAGGATCCATCAATATGTTGTCTACAAGAGATACACATTAGAAACAAAGATGTGAATTTACTAAAAGTCAAAGGTTGTAAAAAAAAAATATATCAAGCTAACAACTACCAAAAAGAGCATGAGTGGCAATGCTAATCTCAGATAAAATAGACTTTAAAACAAAATCCACCATAAAAGACAAAGAAGGACACTATATAATGATTAACGGGACGATCAATCATGAAGACATAACCAATAAACATTTACGAACCCAATGACAGGGCTCCAAAATACATAAAACAAACTCTAACAACACTGAAAAGAAAAATTGACAGTTCCACAATAATAGTAGGAGACTTCAACACACCACTCTCCGTAAAGGACAGAACAACTAAGAAGAAACTCAGCAAAGATACAGAAGACCTAAAGGGTACAATCAGCCAACTTGACCTCATAGACATATATAGAACTCTCCATCCAACAGCTGCAAAGTACACATTCTTTTCCAATGCACATGGGATGTTCTCCAGAACAGACCACATCTTAGGCCACAGAGGAATCCTCAACAAGATCCAAAACACTTAGATAATTCAAAGTATCTTCTCCGACCACAATGCCATCAAGGTAGAAATTAACACTAGAAAGAGCAAGGAAAAAAAATCAATTACATGGAAACTGAGTCATACCCTGCTTACACATTACTGGGTAATAGAAGAAATCAGAGATGGAATCAAAAAATTCCTAGAATCAAATGAGAATGAAAACACAATGTACCAAAGCCTTTGGGACACAGCAAAGGCAGTCCGCAGAGGACAATTTATAGCAATAGAGGCACACATTAAAAAGAAAAAAGGGACAAAATCAAAACATTAACTACAGAACTCAAACAAATAGAAAGAGAACAGCAAAAAAAGCCCACAGCCACGGGAAGAAAGGAAATAATAAAGATCGGAGCAGAAACAAATAGAGAACAGAAAAACAATAGAAAGAATCAACAAAAATAAAAGTTGGTTCTTTGAAAGAATCAACAAAATCGACAAACCTCCAGCCAGACTGACAAAAGAAAAACAGGAGAGGACACAAAGAACCCAAATAAGAAATGAAATGGGGGACAATACAACAGACCCAACTGAAATAAAAAGAATCATAACAGAATATTATGCAAAACTATAGTCTAACAAATTTGAAAACCTAGAGGAAATGGATAAATTTCTAGAAACACACAGACTACCCAAAATACCACAAAGTGATGTTGAAAATCTGAACAGACCCATGATAAGATAAGAGATTGAAAAGGTAATAAAAAAAACTCCCAACAAAAAAAAAAGCCCTGACCCAAGTGGCTTCATTGGAGAATTCTACAAAACATTCACAGAAGAGCTTGTACCATTACTACTCAAGCTATTTCAGAGCATAGAAAAGAAAGCAACACTTCCAAATTCATTCGATGAAGCCAGCTTAACGCTGATACCAAAACCAGGCAAAGACACCACAAAAAAAGAAAATTACAGACCAATATCTCACATGAACATAGATGCAAAAATTCTCAACAAAATTCTAGCCAATAGAATTCAGCATCATATCAAAAAAATAACACACCACGACCAAGTAGGATTCATACCAGGTATGCAAGGATGGTTCAACATTAGAAAATTAACGTAATCCACCACCTAAATAAAAGGAAAGAAAACAATCACACGATCATCTCAACTGATGCAGAAAAGGCATTCAACGAAGTCCAACACCCATTCCTGATAAAAACTCTCAATAAAATAGGTATAGAAGGGAAATTTCTCAACATAATAAAGGGCATCTATGCGAAACCAATGGCCAACATCATCCTTAATCTAGAGAGGCTGAAAACATTCCCCTTGAGAACAGGAACAAGACAAGGATGCCCTTTATCACCACTCCTATTTAACACTGTGCTGGAAGTCCTAGCTAGAGCAATAAGGCAAGAAAAAGAAATAACGGGCTTCCAAACAGGTAATGAAGAAGTTAAACTGTCCCTGTTTGCAGATGATATACTATACATAGAAAACCCTAAAGACTCCACGAGAAATCTACTGGACCTAATAGAAAGATTCAGCAGAGAAGCAGGATACAAGATAAACGTTCAAAAATCAGTTGGATTCTTATACACCAATAAGGAGAATGAAGAAAAGGAAATCAGGAAAGCAATACCATTTATAATAGCCCCTAAAAAATAAAATACTAAGACTAAACCTAACCAGGGATGTAAAAGACCTATACAAAGAAAACTACAAAACACTACTGCAAGAAACCCAAAAGGATCTACATAAATGGAAAAACATACCATGCTCATGGATAGGTAGACTCAACATTGTGAAAACGACAATTCTACCCAAAGCAATCTACAAATATAATGCAATCCCGATCCAAATACCAACAACATTCTTCAAAGAGTTGGAAAAACCAATCATTAACTTTATATGGAAAGAGAAGAAGCCCCAAGTAATTAAAGCACTACTGAAGAAGAAGAATAAAGTTGAAGGACTCACATTACCTGACTTCAGAACCTCCTATACAGCTACACTAGTCAAAATAGCCTGGTACTGGTACAACAACAGGCACATTGACCAATGGAACAGAACTGAGAACCCACATATAAATCCATCCACCTACGGTCACCTGGTTTTCAACAAGGGCCCGAAGTCCATCAAATGGGGAAAAGACAGTCCTTTTAACGAACGGTGCTGGCAAAACTGGATATCCATCTGCAAAAAGATAAAACAGGACCCATACCTCATGCCGTATACAAAAACTACTTCAAATTGGATCAAAGACCTGAATATTAAGCCTACAACTATAAAGTTCAGAGAAGAAAAAATAGGACCAAAGCTACAGGCCTTAATACTCGGCATTAACAGGATAGAAACCATAACCAGCAACGCACAAACCCCAAAAGATAAGCTAGATAACTGGGATCTTCTAAAAATCAAACACCTATGCTCTTCAAAAGAGTTCACCAAAGAGTAAAAAGAGAACCTACAAACTGGGAAAAAATTTTTGGACAGTACAAGTCAGACAAAGGTCTAATCTCCATCAGCTACAAGAAAATCCAACACCTCTACAACAAAAAAGACAAATAATCCTATTAAAAAATGGGCAAAGGAAACGAACAGACACTTCACCAAAGAAGACATTCAAGCGGCCAACAGACACGAGGGAATGCTCGCTATCACTCGCCATTAGAGAAATGCAAATTAAAACCACAATGAGATACCATCTCGTCCCCGGCATTACTGGCACAAATCAAAAACACTGGAAATAGCAAATGTTGGAGGGGCTGCGGGGAGATCGGAACTCTTATGCACTGCTGGTGGGAATGCAAAATGATACAACCATTTTGGAAAATGATATGGCGCTTCCTCAGAAAGCTAGAAAATAGACATCCCATTCGATCCAGCAATCCCACTCCTAGGAATATATCCTAGAGAAGTAAGAGTTGTCACTCGAATAGACATATGCACACCTATGTTCATGGCAGCATTGTTCACAATAGCAAAACGATGGAAACAACCTAGATGCCCATCAACAGATGAATGGATAAACAAACTATGGTACATACACACAATGGAGTACTATGCAACAAGAAAGAACAATGATGAATCTGTGAAGTATCTCATAACATGGATTAAACTGGAGGACATTATGCAGACAGAAATAAGTCAATCACAAAAGGACAAATATTGTATGAGACCTCTATTGCAAAAACCAATGAAAAAGTTCACACACAAAATATAACAATCTTTGTTGGTTACAAGGGATGGGAGGGGTGGGGGGGAAATACTAAAAGGCAATAGATAAGTGGTATCTTGGGTGAAGGGTGAGACAGTACACAATACTGGGGAATCCAGCACAACTTGTACACGGAAAGGTCATGGAAGCTCCCTAGACACATCCAAACTCCCTAAGGGACTGAATTGTTGGGCAGAGGGCCGTAGGGACCATGGTCTCGGGGAACATGTAGCTCAACTGGCATAGCACAGTTTATAAAGGCAATGTTCTACATTCTACCTTGATGAGTAGTGTTTGGGGTATTAAAAGCCTGTGAGCAGCCATCTAAGTATACTCCACTGGTCTCACCCCTTAGGGAGCAAGGGAGAGTAAAGAGAACAGGATACAAGGGAAAGACTAGTCCAAGGACTAATAGACCACAGCTACCAAGGCCTCCACCAGACTGAATCCAGTAGAGGTGCCCAGCTACCACCACTGACTGCTCTGACCAGGATCACAACAGAGGGTTCTGGACAGAGCTGGAGAAGGATGTAGAACAAAATTCTAACTAAAAAAAAAATGACCAGATTTACTGGCCTAAAGGAGACTGGAGAAACCCCGAGACTATGGCCCCCAGATACCCTTTTAGCTTAGTGGTGAAGTCACTTCTGAGGTTCGCCGTTCAGCCGGGGAGTGGACAGCCCCATAAAACCAAATGGGACTAATGAGGCACAGCACTCCAGGGACAAGGACTAGAAGGCAGAAAGGGACAGGAAAGCTGGTGATAGAGAACCCAACGTTGAGTAAGGATAGTGTTGATGTGTTGTGAGGTTGTAAACCATTGTCATAGGGCAACATGTGTACTGTTTAATGAGAAACTATTTTGTTCTGTAAACTTTCACCAGAAGTACAATTAAAAAAAAAACAAACTGAAATATTCTGAGGCAGGATGGTGATGTAGAAAGTTGGTTTTAAAATTAAACAAGCTAAAGCAAAACTATAAACTCATCAAAAATGGTACACATCAGATGTCCAAAGTTTAAAAATAATCCAAGAACAATGGTTTGGGAACATCGCATAAATTACTTGACAAAAATGGCTGAAATGTTATCAGCTGTTAAAATGATCTGTTACTCTCATCTTACTCAAAACTGGACTCACCTTTTTTGAAGTATTAAAATAGGACCAAATTTGGGAAGAGATGCATTCCCAGCTGCATTTTTCTCCCTCCCCTCCCCTCCACCCTACAGCTCTATCTCTACGGCACTGGAATGAACAAGCATACCATGTAGATCCTCCCAGCTCTGGTTTATACCAAATGGCAAACCACTGCTTGGCTTTGGGAGATATGATGGAGCAAGAGGTGGAGGACTAGGGGTAGGGATCTGAACCCAGACCACCTTAGACACATTGCAGTGACTACTGTTCAACTGTGCAGTATATGTGGTATGACAGTAGCTGAACACTTAGTGAACTAAGTATTATATATGAATTGTTCCTATGAGATATTAATACCACCGCCTTTTAACAGATAAGGAAACAGAGTGGGTAAATGACTTACCCAAAGTCACACAGCTAGTAAGTGACAAGGCCAGGACTAAAGTCCAAGCCTGCTAGACTCCGAAGTCCATACTCAAAACCAGTGTACCACATTGCCTTTCTAAAACCTTAACTATTTTCATTTATTACCCAAATATACTTTTTTTTTTTTAACCACAGGTAACCCATAAAATGGTTAACCTGCCTCTAAGACTCAATAGTTAATTATACATCTTCCAGCCTTAAAAATACTTAAAGACAGTTTACCTGGTCTGCCCTAAATCTTCTTTTTTGAGGTTAACAGTCCTAGTACCTTCAAATGTTCCTCACAGGTCACTGTTTTATTAGTTTTTCTCATTATCCTACTTTCATTCTGCTGGATGAACTTACTTGTCCAGGTCTCTGCTTAAGTGCAGCACCAAGAACTGAACATAATGCTTTGATGCTTACACTATGAGCTAACTGGCAAAGAAAAGAGTGGGATTATCATCTTACTTCATTCTAAACAACAAACCTCTACTGATGCAGCCTTTTTTTAATAGCCACATAACGTTGCGGACTCATGTTAAAGCTTGAAATCAACTAAAATCTTGATAACCTAGTTGCATCACTACTAAGCCATTCCTCCCATATCCTGCACTTGTTTAACAGGGATTTTAGTGATTCAGTAAGAGCAATGTAAATTAAAATCAAGTTAATTAGTAATGTATACCAGATAGCACGGAGAATATTTGACCTATCTGGGAACAAGCTATTTTCAAGCATTTCCATAGCAATCTTAAGGTACTAATTACTATAATTCTACTATAAAAGGGTCTTTGTTGTTGTCAGTTGCCCTGAGTCAGCTCCAACTCATGACGACCTTATGTATGACAGAACAAAACGCTGCCCGGCCTTGTGCCATCTTCATGATCTTTAATGTTTGAGCCCATTATTGTGGCTACTATGCCCATCTATCTCAGTGAGGCCTTCCTTCGTTTTTGCTGACCCTCTACTTTACCAAACATGATGTCCTTTTCTAAGGATTGGTCTTCCCTGATGACATGTCCAAAGTAAGCAAGATTAAAAGGGTCTGGGAGCTGTAAGACTGATTATGTGTCATGCCAATTAGAAAATCTGTTAGATCTTTTATCTACATACAAAATACATGCACATACACAATCTGCTCCTTACTGGACACTTACACTGGTAAAGAAACCCTTCCTCAAACACAAGATCCCCTTTAAGAAATTCTGGTAGGTTTACTTTTTACTCAACCACAGTTGAGGAAAAATTGAACACAAAAGTTGAGGAGATTTGAATGCAGGGATTTCAAGTCATTTCTACTGAGGATTTTATTTTTAACAGAATTGAGAGAACGGGATGAGAAAACTCGAAGGAACAGAGGCACCGGCCATGTACCCTAGGGAAGACATAAAGGAAAATGGAACAAGATAAACCAAAGCCTTAGTGCTAAATATAAGAGAGAATGACAGACAGAACAAAATCCGAGTGCTGCACTATGCTCTCCAGTTACCAAGGCTGAGCGTAAAGGGGTCTGAGAAATACTTACTACTTAGCTCTGGTCTATGGTAGAACAGATAAAGGCATTTCAAAACTTTGTCCATATCACGCATCCAGAATAATCTATATATGTATAAGTGATCTGGAGAGTTACATACCAAACTCTTATCCGTGGCCTCCTCTAAGGAGTGGGCTTGGGGGGAAACAGATGACTTTTTTGTTTTATATAAAGGTAGGTAATTTAAAACAACAACAACCTGTATTACTTGCATAAACATGTATAATGCAATATTCTGCTTCTATGGGGTATGGCTGGACCCCGAGAAAAGTCAACAATGCCAGCTCATAAAACCAGACTGGTAATGAGCATATGCGTGGAAGAATACACAGACACATACAAGTATGTTAATACACAGGGCAACCATATAGTTTACTGTCAAACCAGGACACTCTAGAGAGTGAAAGGGGGCACTATAAATTACTGCACAGGGAAAACAGGCAGAAACTGGGCTGTTCCAGGCAAACCTGGCAGTATGGTCACCCTACGCATATTAGATGCAACTATGTAAACCATCTGCTTGAAACTAAGAGAGGAAAGGAACCTAAAAATTTTCTGCCAAGCAAGGTATGGTAAAGAAAATGTGCACCACACTCATCATTGGTTATCTGGCATTCTATCTTTATATTTTATTTTAGTGATCAAATTAGTACTCAGGCCTTGCATAAATTTTCCTGTAACCTCAGTTCCTTCCACTCTACTTCCCATAGTGTTTCCCCTTTCTCCCATACTAGAAGACACGTTTTGCATTCCTCAGCCAGGTATTTTCTCTCCACAGAGGTTTTCTGAAATGTAATACTCTTGGTTGGGGAAGGAATACTGAAGAACATTTTGGTTTATGATGCATTTTAACAAAGGCTATTTAATTTGCCTTATAAACATTCTGTATACTGGGGAGATATTATTATTGATATTTTACAAATCTGAAAGCTAAGGCTTAGAGGGGTAAGACCAAGGTCAAACAACTATCAACAGCCCTTTAGGGCTAAAACCTAGGTCTTGAGCTCTAGGGTAGTCACTCCACAACACCATGAGTTTCATCACGGTAAATAATTTCTCCTTTAGCCTGGCTTTCTCCAGGGACATAATTTGTGCAGTTTTATCTTGGTGGCAGCTCCCATTTCTAATAAAATCTAATATAAAAATTCCTGAATTTCCTAACAGAAAGTACTTAATTATTTGCATCACAAAGGATTTCACATTTAAAAGATCACCACAGATTTGGAATAAAAAGTATATATTCTTTTTTTTCCCCAAAAACGGTATGACCACTTACAAAAAAATTTGATTTATCTACAACTTTCCAGGAACATATTCATTTTATAAAGTTCAAATATAAAAATGATAGCTATTTCCATATTATCTCACTGGATTTATATAAAAGCCCTGCAGTGTAGGAAAATTTAAAGATAAGGAAACTAAACTCAGGAAAATTAAGTGACCTGACTAAAGTCTCACTGGTATTAAGTGATAGAGCTGGGACTAGAACACGCTGGAGTTTTCTTACCACTAAGAGGCCTGAATTCAAGCTTAATTCTACTGCAAATGTGCAGTAATATCCCTTGAGAAACAGCTATTACTCTTCCCTACCTAACTTGAGAACTTTCGGGGAGGAAAGGTTACCTGTTTCCAGTCACTACTTTGTTAAAACAGAATAAAGAATTAAAAGATATGTCTAGAAAAAAAGGCAAGTAAGATAAAGATCAAAATACTCATGGCATAAACACAGGAAGGTATCAAAGTTTCTTACTTTAAAAACATTACACAATCCAAGAATACAACATTGCTCTCCAAAGAGCCAAAATCCCTAGGATATGCACCAAATCCAAACTGCAGAGCCAACTGGCTTTAATGACGAAACTTTAAAGGGTTATACGCTTTTCCTAAGGACAGTGGGTATTTTAAGCAAAAAGAGGTCTACCCTCAATGATCTCTAGCAAAAAAAATTTAAGCCTTAAAAATGTTCCCACTCCAATTCACCAACCAACTTACTTTTTAAACTACAGCCTAAGAAAATAAAAGAATAAAATAGCTAAATTTGTCATTGTTGTTGCTGTTAGGTGCCGCTGAGTCAGTTCTGACTCAGCGACGCTACAGGACAGAGTAGAACTGCCCTATAGGGTTTCCAGGGAGGGGCTGCTGGATGTGAACTACTCATCTTTTGGTTAGCAGCCAAGCTCTCAACCACTATGCCACCAGGGCTCCAAATTTGTCATAGCAGTTTTCATTCACTCATTCAGCAAGTATTTACTGAGTGTCTACTATGCAAAGAAGGTCCCTTGTTGTTGTTAGTTGCTGTTAATTCCTACTCATCGTGACCCCATGTGTGCAGAGTAGAACTGATCCACAGGGTTTGTTTATATGTTGTGTGATTTAAGTGAAAAGTTTACAGCTCAAGTTAATTTCTCATTCAAAAATTTCTACACATATTGTTTTGTGACATTGGTTGCAATCCCCGCAATATGACAGCACACTCCCCCCTTCCACCCCGGGTTCCCTGTGTCCATTCATCAAGTTCCTGTCCCTTCTCGCCTTCTTGTCCCGCTTTTGGACAGGAGCTGCTCATTTGGTCTTGTATATTTGATTGAACTAAGAAGCATGTTCCTCACATGTATAACTTTTTGTTTTATAAGCCTGTCTAATCTTTGTCTGAAAAAGGGCTTTGGGAATAATTTCAGTTCTGGATTAGCAGTGTCCGGGGACCACAGCTTTGGGGGTTCCTCCCATCTCTGTCAGACCAGAAAGTCTAGCCTTTTTTCATGAATCTGAATTCTGTTCTACATTTTTCTCCTGCTCTGTCCAGGACTCTCTGTTGTGATCCCTGTCAGAGCAGTCCTTGGTGGTAGCCAGGCCATCTAGTTCTTCTGGTCTCAGGCTGGTGGAGTCTCTGGTTCAAGCGGTCTTTTAGTCCTTTGAGCCAATATTCTCCTTGTGTCTTTGGTTTTCTTCATTCTCCTTTGCTCTGGGTGGGATGGGACCAACAGATGTATCTTAGATGCCTGCTCACAAGCTTTTAAGACCCTAGATGATGCTCACCAAAGTGGGATGCAGAACATTTTCTTTATGAACTATGTTATGCCAATTGACCTTGAGGTACCCCGAGACTATGGTCCCCAGGCCTCAGTCCTTCAAACTGTTTAGATGTGTCTAGGAAGCTTCTATGCTTTGCTTTTGTCCAGTTGTGCTGACTTCCCCTATATTGTGTGTTCTCTCTCTCTTCACTGAAGCTGACACTTGTCTACTCTCTAGTTAGTGATTTTCCCTTCTCTTCCCTCCGCACCTTCATTCCATAGGGTTTTCAAGGCCATGTGAGCTTGTCTACTAACCTAAATGTGGGTGGTTCAAACCCACAGCAGCACTGCTGAAGAAAAGCCTGGTGATCTGCTCCCGTAACGATTACAGCCAAGAAAATCCTAGCAGCAGTTCTACTCTGCAGCACATGAGGTTGCCGTGAGTCTGAATCGACTCGACAGCAACAGGTTTGGCTGCAATTTTATTATGCCAACTACTATTCTAATGTTGGAGATAATAGCATTCAACAAGACAGAAATCTGACTTTGAGGAGTTTATATTCTAGTAGAAAATACAATATTCTATCTACTTATCTGTATGTAATACATATCAGATGGACACAGTAGAAAGTGAATAAATAGTCAGCAAATACATGAAAGAATGGGGATAAGCACTAGGGCAGGAAAAAAGAAGGGAAGGGAGATAGAGTACAGGGTGCTATTTTATATAGAGGTCAGAAAAGGTCTCAGTGCTTCTTAGACATCTGAGGGGAAACATCAAAGAGCCAGTTAGATATATGAGTCTGGAGTTCAAGTGAGAGGCCAGGCTTGAAAAATATATTTGAGAATTGCCAGCATATAAATGGCATTTAAAGCTATGGGACAAGATGAGACCAGACCACCTAGGAAGTGGAAAGAGAAAAGAAAAGAACCAAGGACTGATTGAGTCCTGGGATCATATACCATTTAAAAACTGAGAAAATGAGTAGGAACGAACTAGAGACAGAAGTGGCAGCCAGTCGAGGGGACAGAAGAGTCAAGAGAGTAGCGTCCCAGAGTCAAGTGAAAAAGTTTCAGGAAAGGAGTAATCAACTCTGTCAAATTCTGTTGAAGATCAATTAAGAAGAGGTCTGCTAGTTGACTCTCAGATTTAGTAATGCAGATGTGGTGCTGTTGTTGTTAGGTGTCATCCAGTCGGTTCCAACTAATAGTGACCATACATACAACAAAACAAAACACTGCCCACCCGGTCGGTCCTGCGCCATCCTCACAGTCTTTGTTATGCTTGAGCCCACTGTTGCAGCCACGGTGTCAATCCATCTCATTGAGGGTCTTCCTTTTTTTCAATGACCCTCTACTTTACCAAGCATGATGTCCTTCTCCAGGGACTGATCCCTCCTGATAACATGTTCAAAGTATGTGAGACACAGTCTCATCATCCTTGTTTCTAAGGAGCACTCTGTTTGTACTTCTTCCAAGACAGATTTGTTCGTTGTTTTGGCAGTCCATGGTATATTCAATATTCTTCGCCAACACCACAATTCAAGTGGATGTAGGAGACTGTAAAAAATGACTACAAATTCAAGAGGTGGAGTCTACTGTCCCACCCATGAATCTAGGCTTGGCCATGTGAGTTTCTCTGGCCAAACTTGACACAAGCATTGGCTTGAAAAGTGCTTGTGCCTTAGGATTTGCCCTCTCTGGCTACTAGGAAGTCTTTCACTATGATGGGAATGAGCATCATGGGAATGAACATGCTGGAGATGAAACACACTTGGCCACCGCCCCAGATGACATTGAGTCAGCCACCAGACATGCGAGCGAGGCCGTCCTAGACACCCTAGCCCCAACCAGGCTGGCCCACACCAGAACTGTCTATTTGACCCATCGGAATTATGAGCAAATAAAGCAGTTGTTATTCTAACCTACTAAATTTTGGGATGGTTTGTTATGCAGCAAAAGCTAACCAATAATGTGGAAAAGCGGAGGATATTGGTGACAGCCAAGAGGTGTTTCAATGGAGTGATAAGCATGAAAATCGCACTGGAGTTGAATTAAGAGAGAATGGGAGGAATGGAACACAAAGCCTCTGGCTGATAACAGCTGAGCTTTAAAGGTTCCCCCTTCTAACAAGGCCATTTCCTCAATCAGGAAGCTACACTGTTATACTGTTGACTAGCTGTTCCCCCACCTTCTTCCAAAGCCTCTCTAGATACAGTGCACATTGGCAAGGTCCTTCTACCAGAGCACTTTTGTTGGTGCAGCCAGTTATGCCCAAACCAAGCACACCTAACTCACAGGACAGCCAAAGGATAGAGGGAGGGAGAATTATATGCTCTGCTCATTCACTGCTAATACGTTTTACCAGTAAACTTAACTCTGTATTTATGCCACCTGTGTTCACAACTCCTTACAGGGCACCTTACCATCACTTGATAGACCTTGACATGCTCATTACTTATCTACCAAGTATCTCAATAATTATTTTAAAAAACTGAAGTAAATTCTCTACCTGAACAACAACTACAATCACTTTTAAACACACCTGTAAACATTTCCAAAGAGCTTTTAAAAATGTCAATGATATGTAAATAACTTACTTGGCAATCCGCAGTTTCCCAACTTCGCCTCTTCCAGGGGCTTTGGCCCATTGCTGTGACAAGTATTTAGGAACCTAAGACAAAGTAAAACACTAATAAGACTATATTTTCGATGCTAACAAACCTTTTTAAACATAAAATGAGATACTGCTTCTATTTTATTTTCTACCTCTAGTAACTGATCATTAAGTATCAAGCTCTCAGGAATACAAGGGTCAAAAGAAGACCCTACTGGTACTTGTTCAATTATGTATGCAATCTTTACACAAAAACTTACTGAACAACTACTATGTGCCAGACAGTATGGCAGAGGTTGGGAAAAGAGGAAGGAGAAAGGGGACAATAGTGTCAGGTACCATGCTAGACATTTTGCATCTATTATCCCATTTAAAGGAGCCCTGGTGGCGCAGTGATTAAGAGTTCAGCTGCTAACCAAAAGGGTGGCAGTTCAAATGCATCAGCCACTCCTTGGAAACCCTATGGGGCAGTTCTACGCTGTCCTATAGGGCTGCTATGAGTTGGAATCAACTCAACGGCAATGGGTTTGGTTTAGTGTTTGATATCCCATTTAAAAAGGAGCTCTGGTGGTGCAGTGGTTAAGTGCTTGGCTGCTAACCAAAAAGGCTGGCAGTTTGAATCTACCAGCCACTCCACGGGAGAAAGATGTGGAAGTCTGCTTCCATAAAGACTACAGCCTTGGAAACCCTATGGGGCAGTTCTAATTTGTCCTATAGGGTCGCTATAAGTCAGAATTGACTCAATTGCAACAGGTTTGGTTTTTTTTAATCCTATTTAACCCTCCCAATCACCCTGCAAAGTTGTTATCATTCTCCTCATTCCACAGATGAGAAAAACTGAGGCTCAGAGGCTTGAAATAACACAGCTGGTCAGTATCAGACCCAAGATTTGAGTCCAGATTGGTCTGATGTTCTCTCCCCTATACTACAGGCCCTCCCACCAAGGTGCACATGCTAAAGAGTATGTCAAAGCTCTAAGGGAAAGAGTTTTGAAGATACCTTATCTTAACAAAGTTTCACCTACAATGCACCCTACTCATTCAAGTAAGCTTTGAGGATATGGTAACTGTATATTGTACCAGACAATGTGACAGAGGTTTGGAAAAGGTCTCCTTTGATTATACATGACAGAAAATCAACCTAAATCCACACAAACAGAAAATAGATGTATTGACCCAAGTAACTAAAAGGTCCAGAGACAGCTTTAAGGTGGCCTAAGGCCTCAAATAAGGAATCCTTGGTTGGCACCAACGGTTAAGTGTCCAGCTACTAACCAAAACGTTGGCAGTATGAACCCATCCAGAGGTACCTCAGAAGAAAGGCCTGATGCTCTGCTTCCGAAAGGTCACAGTCATTGAAAACCCTATGGAGCACAATTCTACTCTGACACACAGGGGGTCCCCTTGAGTCAGAATCAACTCCATGACACATGGTTTTGGTACTAGTAAGGGCTCAAATGATGTCCTCTTTTACAATCTCTTATCTCTTCTTCCTCCCATGTTGGCTCAATTCTTTGACAGGCTTTCCCTTTGTGTAGCAAGATGGCTGAAGCAGCTCCTGAAGAGCAATCGTTCCCTTCCCAAAAACTCTCAGCAAAAGGCACAGACTACGTCATGTACCCTTCCTTGGACCTATCACTGTACTCAGAGATGAGACACTTTCACCGGCTAGCTGAGCAAATGACACCTTTGGGGAGGGGCAATCAACATAGACTGAAAAGGGGGAGCAGTGGTTTCCACAAAGTAAAAGCAGGGTGCTATTATAGTATCAAAGTAAGTGGATACTAGTTAGTGAAAAAAGCAAATGTCCACAATATTACCTGTCAGAACTAAACATAGGATCTAAAATTGACCTCTATAAATACTGTTATGACATCAAATCTTTGAACCCTTGGCCTATGAAGTTATTACCTTACAGCCTGAATCTTGAAATCTTGCCTAACAGGTTAGCTTTGCTTCTTGCTTTGTCTTTGATTTTTAACACCAGGGAAGCTTTATGTCAATTACTCTACCACAAAGGAAAAAATATCTCCTACAGATAGTCCACTCTGTCAATCACTGGCAAGTTAAATTCCCTAATAAAGTCCTTAAGAAAAAATGATGTCTTTTCTTCATTATATTCCAAGATCCTGGTTCAGACGAGCCCTGTTTTCAGATGCCCTAAAACCTTCTCATTATCGCTAACAGTATCCTTTCCATAATCTGTATTTCAAGCAACCATTCTGACAACCATCTCCTATCTTCCCAACTCTCTCCCAGTACTTTCACTCAAACCATCCTTCAATCCCTCCCATTCACTGACCCCAACTAACACCTTTTCAATGCCCCCATCAGCTCATGTCCTCACTACTATCTTTAATGGGCCTAGATTTCATGGTCCATTATTACAATCATTCCCTTGCCCTCACCTCCCTCCATCATACTAGCCTGGCAGAACCTTAATCCCGATTAAAGCCAATCTCCACTGATTAGTATTATCATTTATTTATTATTTTATTGTGCTAGTTTCTTCCTACTCCACACTTGTACCTGAGCAGCTAAAGAAAAATTCACAATTGTGCTAATGGGTCTCACTATATTTTATTTTTTTAATTTTCTTTTTATTGTACTTTAGATGTAGGCTTACACAGCAAACAGGTTTCTCATTAGACAATTAATACACATATCGTTTTGTGACACTGGTAGCCAACCACACAACATGTTAACACTCTCCCCTTCTCGATCTTGAGTTCCCCATTACCAGCTTTCCAGTCGCCTCCTGCGGGACCACTACCATAAAAACTCATGAAAAGGCTTACACACAAAAAGAAACAATCTTTGATGGTTGGGGGGGAGGGGGAGGTAGTGGGAGAGAAAAAAAACTAATCCGACAATAGACAAGTGGTAACTTTGGTGAAGGGTACACAACACTGGGGAAGCCAGTACAACTTGTCCAAGGCAAGGTCATGGAAGCTCCACAGACACATCCAAACTCCCTGAGGGACCACATTACTGGGCTGAGGGCTGTGGGGACCATGGTCTTGGGGAACATCTAACTTAACTCAAAGAAAATGTTCTACATTCTACTTTGGTGAGTAACATCTGGGGTCTTAAAAGCTTGTGAGCAGCCATCTAAGATACTCCACTGGTCTCACCCCATCTGGAGCAAGGGAGAATGAAGAAAACCAAAGACACAGGGAAAGATTAGTCCAAAGGACTAATGGATCACAACTACCACAGCCTCCACCAGACTGAGTCCATCACAACTAGATGGTGCCCGGCTACCACCACTGACTGCTCTGACAGGGATACAACAGGTGGTCCCAGACAGAGCTGGAGAAAAATGTAGAACAAAATTCTAACACACAAAAAAAGACCAGACTTACTGGTCTGACAGAGACTGGAGAAACCCTGAGAGTTTGGCACCCCCATACCCACTGCCCTCAAGTGGATTTCGACTAACAGCGACCCTGTAGGACAGAGTAGAACTGCCCCACTGGGTTTCCAAGGAGCGCCTGGTGGATTTGAACTGCCAACCTTTTGATTAGCAGCTGTAGCTCTTAACCGCTATGCCACCATGGTTTCCCAAGTGTCACAACTTTCCCATACCGAGAGTCAAAACCGGGCCACCTGGGTGAAAACCAGGAATCCTAACCGCTAGACCCCCAGATGCCCTTATAACGCAGTAATGACGTCACTCCTGAGGTTCACCCTTCAGCCAAAGATTAGACAGGCCCATAAAACAAAATGAGACTAAACAGGCATACCAGCCCAAAGGCAAGGACGAGAAGGCAGGAGGGGGCAGGAAAGCTGGTAATGGGGAACCCAACGTCGAATAGGGGAGAGTGTCGTCATGTTGCAGGGTTGGCGACCAATGTCACAAAACAATATGTGTATTAACTGTTTAATGAAAAACTAGCTTGCTCTGTAAACCTTCATCTAAAGTACAATAAAAAAAATTTTAAAAAATAGAAGAACTGTGGTCAATCCTCCCACTTGCACACTGAATTTCTTTCCCTGTTGTCTATTCAAGGGCATCTTTATTTCAAAACTACCCTTTCTCTCCTCCACCCACTTCTCTACTTGATTATTCTCATCAGAATAATAACAATAGTAATATTAATAAAATAGCTAATACTCATAGAGTGCTTACTAAGTATTGCAGGAAGCCTTTAAGATGGACCCCCATCATGGATTGAATTATGTCCCCCCAAAACTGTGTCTATCAATTTGGCTGGGCCATGGTTCCTGGTATTGTGTGATCTTCCTTTATGTTGTAAATCCTGCCTCTATGATGTTAATGAGGGAGGATAAGCGGCTGCTGTGTTAGTGAGGCAGGACTCAACCTACAAGATTGGACTGTGTCTTGAGACAATCTCTTGAGATAGAAAAGAGAGAAGCAAGCAGAGAGATGGGGACCTCATACCACCAAGACAGCAGTGCCAAGAGCAGAGCGCGTCCTTTGGACCTGAGGTCCCTGCGCAGAGAAGCTTCTAGACCAGGGGAACACTGATGAGAAGGCCGCAAGAGAGAGAAAGCCTTCCACTGGAGCTGATGCCCTGAATTTGGACTTTTAGCCTATTTTACTGTGAAGAAATACATTTCTCTTTGTTAAAGCCATCCACCTGTGGTATTTCTGTTATAGCAGCACTAGATGACTAAGACAACCCCCAATCATGCCCACCTCCTCGTATTCATGCCCTTATGTAATCCCCTCTCTGAGTGTGAGCAGGGTCTGTGACTTGCTTCTAACCAATACAGTACAGAAAAGGTTATAGGATATCACTTCCAAAATGAGTTTACTTAAGACTGTGACTTGTGTCTTGCCAGCAGATTCTCTCATTGCTTTCTCAGCTTGCAAGCTTTGGTGAAGCGAACTACCACGTCGGAGAGGCCTATGTGCCAAGAAACTAAGGGCAGGCTCCAGCTAACAGGCAGCTGGGAACTTAGGCACTTGTCCAACAACCCTGAAGGAACTAAATTCTGCCAACAACCACATGAGCTTGGAACCAATGCTTCCCCAGACAAGACTTCAGATGAAACCACAGTCTTGGATGACACTTTGATTCAGAGTCTTCTAAGAGACTCCGAAGCTGAGGGCCCAACTAAGTCATGCCAGGGCTCCTGACTCACAGAAACTGTGAAATAATAAACGTGTGTCACTGTAAGCTACTAAATCTGGTAATTTATCTAGCAATAGATAAGGGTCCTGATGGTGCAATGATGAAGCCCTCAGCTGCTAACTGAAAGGCCGGCAGCTGGAACTCACTAATCACTCCTCACAGGAGAAAAGAGCTAGCCGTCTGGTCCCATGAAAATCAGTCTAGGAAACCCTATTGGGCAGTTCTACTCTGTCATATACGGTCATTATGAGTTGGAATTGACTTGACGGCACACAACAAGCAACAGATACCTTACACACTAAGTATACTTCTAAATGCTTTAAATGTATTAACCCGTTTAATCCTCACACAATCCTATTATTTCCCCCATTTTCCCAGCGAGGAAGCTGAGGCACAGAGAAGTTAACTAATTTGCTCAAGATCACACACCTAGTAAGGGCAGACTCTATAATCCTTTCCACCTACTGTTCCTTCCTCTGCCTCTCCTTACAGAAAAACACCTTAGAAGAGTATCTATGATGGCTGTCTACTTCTTCCTCTGTTGTTTTGTTTTGAACTCCTTCTAGACATATTTTCCTCCCAAACCTGCTACTGAAACTGATCACAATGATTACCAAGATCGCCACATTGTCAAGTCAGTATTTAGTCCTTGTCTTACTCAACGTATCAACAGTATTTGAGAACTGTTTCCTCCTCCTTCAAACACTTTCCTCACTTGGTTTCTGAGTCACCACATTCTCTCTTGGTTTTCCTTCTACTTCTCTGGACTCTCCGTTTTTGATCTCTACATCTAGATTCTCATCTTGCTGACCTCTTACCGCCAGAGAGCGCAGGATTTGGTCCTCAGACCTCTCCTCCTCTCTAGCATCACTCAATCGTAGGTAATTTCATGGCTTTAAATCCATCTGCATACTATCTGCTCCCAAATTTGTAACTCAAGTCCAGCCTCTCTCCTAAACACCCAACTTACATATCCAACTGCCTACTCAAACTCTCCATTTGAATATTCAGCAGGAATTTCAAATGTAAAATATTTAAAACAGCATCCCCAGTTACCTTCTACCCAGTTTACCTTGCTTTATTTTTCTTTAGAGCACGTATCACCTGATACATACGTGTTTGTTTACTGTCTACTCCTGCTCCTTATTAGAATGTTACCTACATGGGGCAGATATTTTGTTAGTTTTGTTTACTGTCATATGTCAAGCACCTAGAACAGCCTGGCACATGGTTATTTCTTTAATGACTGGATATTGTTGAAGGAACATTATGTACTATTAACATAATGACCAAAACCAAAAACCCACTGCTGTCAAGTTGATTCCAACTCACAGCGACCACATCGGACAAAGCAGAACTGCCCCATAGGGTTTCCAAGCCTATAATCTTTACAGAAACACATTGCCACATCTCTCTCCCGCAGAGCGGCTGGTGGATTCGAACCACCAACCTTTTGGTTAGCAACTGTGTGCTTTACCCACTGCACCACCAGGGCTCCATCCAGTGGTGGTAATATTGGGATATACCTAGGATACAGAATTTAATTTTAATACACCTAATTTCATTTTCAGAGAGAAACTCTGTTTCACCGATATAGCTCAAAATACGGAGGAAAGAGAAGGCAAAGTCAACAGTGGAATGGGGCCTTGTCCCACCTGCTCTTCTCCCTTCACTGCTGGCTCCCTGAAATATTAAAATAGAGAGAAGACGAGAGTGTTTTGAAGTCTTGGAACTCTTGGAAGAGACCAAGCTTTTTCAGTATGTTAACTAGGTCAGATGAATCTGTGACCAAACAGCTGTTGACTATAATTTAGGCCATCAAATGACAAAAAAATAGTTCTAAGTGAAGTGACTATATATCACACAGTAAAACACATTTAAGAATCAAATTCAGGACACTAACTGTACCTAATACAGGTGACGGCCAACTTAAAAACAGAATGTGATCCAGAAGTTAACTGATAAAAACACTAGTTTGGAACTCATACCACATTTTCATTATCACTATAATACAACAGTAGGTTTCTAGATAAACCCACTAGTTTAATTCAAAAGGTTGCCAAAATACTGTACCTTTACAATGGAAAAGAACAGAATACAATGAAGGATAAATGAGGATAACATTTCAATCGCATATAACTCTCTATACCAACAGCTTATGGAGTCTGGAAGTCCCAGCCCATAAACATGAAGGCTGAAAAGACGAAGAGAAGAAAAAACAACGGGATGTATGATTCCAAGCCTCCAAAACACTCTTCTTGTCAACATGTCACTTGTAAGGTATGTGTTGTTTCTACTGTTCCCACACTCACTGAAGAAAATCAGATGGAAAGGACATACTAGAGGATGTTTTCTCAGATTTTCCAAGACCAGAGAAAGTGTCAGAAAATGATTCACTTAAGCATTATTTCCTCAGGGAAACCTCCTTTGACCTCCTAGATTAGGTCAAGTTTGTTTGTTAGTCACACTGAGAAAAATATTCCTTGCTTCATTACCCTTATCTGTTTAAAATTATGTCTTCACTGGGACTAATATCTGTCTCCTGCACTAGATTATAAACTCCATGAGAGCATGGACCATGTCTGTTTTTGCTCACCATAACAAACTCAAGGGCCTAGCACAGTGACTGGCAATAACTAAAAGCCTGTTGACTGAAGAAATCAATCCAACCAAGCTGGGCAGAGTAATGAGGTCAATCTTGCTTTTCAAGCCAATGCACTAAGGTAATGTGTGCCAACATTACACCACAAGCTTCTTTGCAAACTTTGCTTCATCAGAAACCTAGGTCCCCATCTGCTAATCTTCAAAGTCCTGTTTCTCCAAGAACACAAGCCAATTAAGGGCACTGTACTGAACACTGATGTAGACACCCATATTTCACCTTCAAGACTAAAGGCTTACTCCTCCTCCCCACCCCTCCAGCTGCTGCTGCGAGTGTAGCCAGCAGATAGCCCGCACCTCTTAGCCCTCTTTGGAACTGCCTCCACTTAGGAGACCCCTCGCCCAAGGTCACAACTTCTTCCTGGACAAACCACATTCAATGACCAGTCAACACAGGGTATACCTAGCCCCAACTCAGTACAGCTCTGGAGTTCTCTCTATGGAATCATTCTTGGCTTTCATTCAGACTGTATCACACCCTCTGCCCAATCCTGATCTTCCACAGATGCAGATCCCAATAAGCTCCTGCATGCTAATCTCCATCTCAGAATCAGCTTCTCAGGTAACTCGACCTGTGTCAGGGAACTTTTACTCCCACATTTTTCTGAAATTCAAGATTTGGAGGGGATAAAACACAAGGGACATAAAGATAAAGTTCCCACTTCACCCCCTGGATTGCCAGGGAGCTAACCCATGAAAGGTACCCAAGGGAAAAAAAGACATTTCCTATTCCTGGCATAAGTTTTGTAGCCAAACAGACCTAAATTTGAACAACTGTTCCATGCTTGGGCAACATAAATACTCTCCCTAAGTCTCAATTTTATCATCTGAAAAATATAGATATCTACTATCTACTTCATAGGTTTGCTGTATAAAATACTCAGTGCATAAGAAATGCAAGTTCCGATGGCTTAGGGATGTCACCCATTCCAGCTTCATCCCTCCATGGTATATAGCTTTCTCTTTGACTTCTAACGTCAAACTACTTGCCTGTCTGTGAATAATAAAGCTGAGACAGATGGCACATGAGGTGCTGAATGAAAGACACAACATTCACAGGGATGCTGTCCACCCCTTCTGTCCTGATTCTCTCCTCCAACAAAGATTAGTCAAAACGTTTACAACAGGAAGGCTCACTGGGCTAGAATTAACCTTCATTCTGCTGGCTAGTAAGCTGTTTACTACATCTACTGCAGCTGTTGTCAATAGCCCTCTCTCCATTCCCAAAAAAGAGAGAGTATTTCTCATCATTCAGGCCCTAGTATGGTATTTGTGACTTTCAAAAATCCCACCCCTAATAACCTTGCCAGCTTTATTTCCTCCTCTTTCCCACCATGCACCTTACTTTTCAACCAACCAATAGCTAGAGAAGATTTTACCAAAAGTCTAAATATTGGACCACCACCCATCTGTCAGTCAGTTTGTTTTACTGTGGTGACTTGCGTGTTACTGTAATGCTGCAACCTATGCCACTGGCATTTCAAATACTGGCAGGGTCACCTGTGGTGGAGAGGTTTCAGCAGAGCTTCCAGACTAAGACAGACTAGGAAGAAAGAGCTGGTGATCTTCCAAAAATTAGCCAGTGAAAACCCTATGGATCATTAAAGAATACTGTCCAATACAGTGCTAGAAGATGAGCCCCTAGGTTGAAAGGCAATCAAAATACACAGTGGCTGCAACAATGGCTTCAAGCATACCAACTACCATGAAGACGAAGCAGCACTGGACAACATTTCCTTCTACTGTACACGGGGTCACCATGAATCAGAGGTAGCTCGATGGCAGCCAACAACAATACTGGAAGCCAAAAATGGAACTGTCCTCAAATACTTTAAAACATCATCTAATTTTAAAATAATGGTTTCTGTAGGGTGAGTGGTAGTGGTGTGACCAGTCGACAAGTTAACAGTGGCACAGAGTGAGCCATACAGGGTATGCAAACTGCAAAGGACTAGCTCCCTGACAAGGCAAAAATTGTGGAGTTATATTTGCCTATTCCTGAAGACTCTTTCTTCCCAGCAATGCTGGGAAGTTTTTTCCAACTAACCAACTCCATAGGTTCTTAAATGTCACCTTCTTTAAAAAGTCTTCTTTGTCTTGGCCAGATAAACATTAATTTTTCCCTCCAGAAACTCCAAAAGATCTTATACGTACAGCTCTTACTGTGTTTATCCCATTCTTAATGATGGACTTAATCAAATATGTACAAGATAACCGATAAGTGAGAGAAAATTCATAAGCATTGAGATACTCTAGGAGGAAATCTATGTATTTTGCAGCAAGTGACCCTCAAAGATCAGATTTCAAGGTATTATTTATATTGAGAAATATTAATATAAAGTGTATAGGCTTGAAATCCGTATCTAGTCCCATTTACAAAATGTGGTTAGGTAAGAAAGAATGAAGAAATACTTTCTAAGCTACATGTTGTATTTTAATATCACACAAAGAAAGCTGAAAAAATGAAACAGACCATTACAATTTGAGGCACTGCCTCATGTAATTTATTCTTATAATTCAGAGATGAAAATCCAAGTATGCTCTAGAAATGGGCATGAAAACCACACTGAATGCTCACCCCAGTGCAAATGAAACAAGTTCCAATTATCTGACAGGTGTGCAAATCAAACCCCACTGCCTATCGGGACTCCTTTAACTAGAAGAGAAATAAAAGTTGTGAAATAAAGGGGGAGCATGGATAGATTTTAGAACAGAAAATATTTGCTAGCAATTCTCTTCCTCTCAGAAATAAGGTTATCAGAGGACAAGAACCAGCAAGAAAGAGAAAATATCCAACATATTCCTTTCATACCCAGGAAAGTCGTATTTGCAAGTCCATTCAATTCCTTGATAAATAAGATTAGAAAAAAAAGAAATACTGTACACCAAGTTGATACCAGGAAGCAATGATCTTGCAAAAAAGAAATAATCAATAAGAACAAATCATAGGCTTGAGTTCAGTTTTTTTGTTGTTGTTTAAGAGATAAAACGTATTCAAATGGGCATATACAGGGAATATACCAAAATTCTTTTAACTTCTTCAATTTGAGATACATTACATTCACATTCTCATTTATTCAGAGTGATGGTTAACTTTAAGGGTCAACTTGGCTAGGCTATGGTACCCAGTTGTTTGGTAAAACACTAGACTAGTTGCTGTTATAAATTACACGTGGTTAAATTACACTACACATGGTGACCTCAAGTAAAGCAGATTACCTTCTATAATGTGGGCAGGCCTCAGTCAATCAGTTGAAGACCTACAAAGCAAAAGGGGAGTTTCCCTAGAGAAAGTTCTACTCTTCCATACTATAAACACACATGAACACTCCTACTCTTCACTCTTCTTAATGCCTGCCCTACATACAGGTTTGGTGATGTGCAGGAGTCTTCAGCCTATTGCCTGACCAACAGATCTTGCCAGCCCCCCACAATCACGTGAGCCAATTCCCTGAACTAAATCAATCTCTGTCTCTCTACATGCACGTGTATATGTCTGGTTCTGTTTCTCTAAAGTACACCAACTAAGATAGTCACCAAATCCTGACAATTTTTACTGAAAACGTTTCCCTAACTCTTCAGACTTCATCATCTCATACATATGCATGCTAGTGCAATAACTCTAATTTTGACTCTGGTCACCGTTACCCTCTATTCATACTGTATACAGCCAAGTTTCTTTTCTTTCTAAAAGAATCTTATGCTTCCCTGCCTTATTCAAAACGCTCCATTTTCTACAGACTAAAGACAGAATCTACTCAACAGCAACTGGTTTAAAGATAAGACATCTCCATTTCACGATATGACAATTTGGATATATGGTCCCAAGCTTTTTTTACACAAACTATCTGCTTTAGGCATAATAGTCTCCTCTTTGTTTTCCAGAACACATCATGTTAATACGCTATTATATTATAATATTATATTATACGGTCTTATATTTCTGCTCCACTCCTATAGGGTCCCTATGAGCTGGAATTGACTTACTGGCAATAGGTTTTTCGGTCTATGGAATACTACACTATAGCTCTATCCACCCATCCAAATCCCTTAAGACAAACAACATTTATTGTGCATTTACTGTGCTCCAAGCATAAAAGCATCATCTCAAGTCCTCCCCTTTTTCAAGCTCTTTTCTTAAGCCTACAAAGGAGATTATCTCCTTAATCAACCTCTTTCGTTTAGCATGCAGTTGGGAGTGAGAGACACCCATTTACTACATCCTTTTAAAGTCATGCTGATGTGGCTGTGAGATAAGTCAAATAAGTGCCACAGACTAAGGCTAAAGTTGAAGGATGAGATCATGAATTCAGTCATCAAATATCTGTTGCACAATTACCAATGTGCCAAACACTATTTTGGGTCCTGTTCTCATGGAATGTGATTGGGGGGTGGGGAGTAATCAACACTGAACACACGAATACAGAATGACTTTAGATTCTCACAAGTGCTTTGAATAATATAATAAAAGTTTGACGTGCTAGCAAATCACCATAAAGGAGCTATTTTAGAGGAGCGGACAGGAAGGACCTCTCTGAGGTTTAAATGATGAGGACTCAGCCATACGACAAGACAGTAAACTAAAGTATTAACAAACCAAAGATCCCTACATTTTATCTGAGGTTTAAAGACTGTCATGATCACATTTTGAACATACAAATGTCTTACAAAACTTTCCTCTAGAAACAACACTCCTCAATACAAAAAAGTCAACACAAACACTGTGCTAACCAACATTGCAAATGAAACTGACGAAATACTAAACAGTCTTTACATAAAACACTTATTGACGGTCAGTTTCAACAAACCTAACCTTGCTCTAAAAGGACAGTCCAGTTGCCTCTTCTCCCACTCGTTCAGAACTCTTCTGAGAGCTCCATTAAGGGTTATCAATCTAAGCGAACATTTTAAGGGTACGCAAGGCCCAGTTCTACTTTCTGGCTGAGAAAGTAGATTCTTCGGTATACCCTCAAGACTAAAATCCGTATCAACAAAATGGAGAATTCTTTGGTGCGGGGTAAAATGCACCGCTCAAATCGGGGACACCAAGACAAGGGACCAGGGCAAGTCAGGTCGTGGGGAAGAGATTCATTCCACGCAAGCTTGGACTCTTAACTGGCTGAAAGACACTCAGCGTCCCTAAGTTAATGTTCTCAACTGCAAACTGGCATAACAATGACCATACTCCTCAAGGTACCTGAAACGCTAACGAGATGGCCGTAAAAGAACTTTAAAAGCCGTACGGAGCTGGACGATTGGAAGCCACTTAAACTATTTCTATTAGAGGGAGCGCAAGCGGGAGCCGCGAGAACATTACCTTGACCAGCCACACTCCCGTGTTCTGTTTGGCGCCAGTCAGATCGAGTTCGCCGCGTTCAGCCATGGGTCTGTTGCCGTGGAAGCGTGCAGGCCGCAAGAGCGGCCCGGAGAGCTGGGGGAGGTTTGTGGAACGAGCGTCCGAAGCAAAGGTGGAGCCGCGGAGAAAAGTGAACTCTGAGGAGCCAACGTCGCTCACCCACCAGGAAGCAGGAAACCTGGGTAAGGAGGAACAAGCCCCTGGAGCCAAGAATTGCGCCTGCGCATTGCTACCGTCAGTACGGCGCGTTGCTGGGGACAAGTTTTCTTCGTAAACCAGCTCTTGAGTGGGCGTGGTCACTGGAGAAAGCTTCGTCTGAATGATTAAAAGACAGGGTGGAACGGGCCAAAACGTCAGCAGTACAATTAAAGACTAGGTCAGCATAACTAAGGAAACCCAAGCCCAAACCCATTGCCTTCCAGTCAATTCCAAGGACAGTAGAAGGGCCCGTAAGGCCTCCAAGGCTGTAATCTTTAGGGAAGCTGACTGCCACACCTTTCTCCCGCAGCGGCTGGTGGGTTCCAACCGCCGATCTTTTGGTTAGCACCCGAACGCTTTAACCACTGCACAACCAGGGCTCCTATAACTAAGGAAAGAGGGTATCAAAACAGAAAAATGAGATTCAAAGAGACAAAAGCTGTCAGTATATAACCAACCCTGGCCAAGGAGAGAGAGACAATATTTTGAAGGACAAGGTCGGAATAAAAATTGGAGCTCTTCAAATGTTAGTTTCCTGGGAAGTGAGCTAGCACAAGTGGGCAGAGGGGTTGAATTAATTAGTCCCAGATATTCTGAAAACATGCTGTTCCTAGATCTAAAAAGAAAGCGGTGTCTCAACTCAGAGACTGCCCCTGAGGACCTATGATTAAGTAAACACTCTCTTCAGATTCCAAAACCTGGACTTAATTAGGTCAGTGACAATACGAACAAGTAGGAGACAAACCTGATTGTTGAACTACCCTGCTTAAACAATGTCCTTTCTCTCCTTGCCTCTAGAGTAAAATTGAATCTCCCTGCTTCATGGGCCCTCCCAATTTGATCCTGTTGCACCTCCTGCTCCTCACTGTACCACACTTCCAAACACACCAAGCCTATCAGACCTCCCTGAGGTAGTCAGGATCTTCCTCAATCATTTCAGAGCCTCTGCATGCTCAATTTCCTTTCCTCAGATGCCCTATTCTTCCCACAGTCCCTGTCCTCTACTGGATGAACTTCTACTTATCTTTCAAGACTAATGGAAATGTCACTTCCTATGAGACCTTTTGCCAATGCCCCCCAGAGGAAATTCATTTCCCTTCACGTCACAGTGTGTGACACTCAGGGACGGATTAACCAATAAGCAAAGCACGCACGGGTTTACTTGTGCTTATTTACTTGTCTGTAGAGCATACTTTCACCTGTTTTTCACTACATCAAAGACACAACTTACTTCACTGACGCTCAACACAAACCAAAAAATAAAACAACCCGTTGCCCATTGGATCGATTCCTATTCATGGTGACCCTACAGGACAGAGTCGAACTGCCCCATAGGGCTTCCTAATCTTTACCAGGGAGCCCTGGTGGCACTTCGTGAGAAAGACGTGGCAGTCTGCCTCTGTAAAGATTTACAGCCTTGGAAACCCTATGGGGCAGTTGTGCTCTCTCCTACAGGCTCACTAGTCAGAGTGGATTCCACAGCAATGGGTTTTTTTTTGGTTTGGGATCTTTACGGAAGCATACTGCCATATCTTTCTCCCACAGAACAGCCTCTCGGTTTGAACTAGCGCTTCACCAATGTCCACCAGGGCTCCAGCGTGTAACACACTGCACTAAAATATACATGTTTACATGCCTGCTTCTGCTTTCTAGACTACCAGCTCCTCCCAGGCAGAAATAGTATTTCATTCATTTTATATCTAGTGTCTAGCACAGTGTTTGACACATTGTCAGGTTTTGAAAGGCTTTGGTTGAATGAACATTCACTGAAGAAAAACCAACAGTAAGCTGTTGTATGAATGGGACAAGTAATATATTAAATCACACATCAGAGCCATGCACAGAATTGAAGAAATTCTGTGTCTCTGCAGCATAGGGACAGGAAGAGCCATTAGGTCTCTAAGATCGATTTAGAAAAACTAACAGGAAAGACGGGAGGCAGGCAGGGTGTTGAAAGGGAAAGTTGTATTCTTGTATCACAACTTGGGAAAGGGCCTAAAAACATATACAGGTCAAGCAGGTGAAGGAAGCTGCTTTAAGCTTTGATCAAATAGAAGGAATAAATCAAAATATGAGACCATGAGAGAAGGGTAGTAAAGTAGCCTGGAGCACCCTAGTAATGGACTTTACCAGTTGCTGTTTAGTTGACTCCAACTCATGGTAACCCTATGTGTATCAGAGTAGAACTATACTCAGTAGGGTTTTCAATGGCTGATTTTACAGAAGTAGATCACCAAGCCTTTCTTCCAAGGCACCTCTGGACTTGAACCTCCAACTTTTTGGTTATCAGTTGTTATGGACTGATATATGTGTCACCCTGGTTAGGCCATGATTCAAGGTATTGTGTGGTTGTCCTCCATTTCGTGATTGATGTAATTTTCCTATGTGTTGTAAATCCTAATCTCTGTCTGTGGTTAACAAGCAAGATTGGGTTATGTTAAAAAGGATTAGGGTGGGATGTAACACTACTACTCAGGTCACATCCCTGACCCCATGTAAAGGAAGTTTCCCTGGGGTGTGGCCTGCACCGCCTTTTATCTTACAAGAGATAAAAGAGAGAAGCAAGCAGAAAGACAGGGGGACCTCATACTACCAAGAAAGCAGTGCCGAATCTGTGAAGCATCTCATAACATGGATGAAACTGGAGGACATTATGCTGAGTGAAATAAGTCAATCACAAAAGAACAAATATTGTATGAGACCTCTATTGTAAAAATCCATGAAAAAGTTCACTCACATGAAAAGTAACAATCTTTGTTGGTTAAGAGGGACGGGAGGGGTGGGGGGGGGATACTAAATAGGCAATAGATAAGTGGTATCTTGGGTGAAGGGTGAGACAGTACACAATACTGGGGAATCCAGCACAACTTGTACACGGAAAGGTCATGGAAGCTCCCTAGACACATCCAAACTCCCTAAGGGACTGAATTGTTGGGCAGAGGGCTGTGGGGACCATGGTCTCGGGGAACATGTAGCTCAGTTGGCATAGCACAGTTTATAAAGGCAATGTTCTACATTCTACCTTGATGAGTAGTGTTTGGGGTCTTAAAAGCCTGTGAGCAGCCATCTAAGATACTCCACTGGTATCATCCCTTCGGGAGCAAGGGAGAGTGAAAAGAACAGGATACAAGGAAAAGATTAGTCCCAAGGACTAATGGACAACAGCTTCCAAGGCCTCCACCAGACTGCATCCAGTACAGCTAGGTGGTGCCCAGCTACCACCACTGACTGCTCTGACCAGGATCACAACAGAGGGTTCTGGACAGAGCTAGAGAAGGATGTAGAACAAAATTCTAACTAACAAAAAAAAAAAAAAAAAAACAGATTTACTGGCCTAAAGGAGACTGGGGAAACCCCGAGAGTATGGCCCCCCTTTTAGCTCAGTGGTAAAGTCACTTCTGAGGTTCACCATTCAGCCGGGGAGTGGACAGCCCCATAAAACCAAATGGGACTAATGGGGCACAGCCATCCAGGGACGAGGACTAGAAGGTAGAAGGGGACAGGGAAGCTGGTGATAGGGAACCCAAGGTTGAGTAAGGATAGTGTTGATGTGTTGTGAGGTTGTTAACCATTGTCATAGGGCAACATGTGTACTAATTGTTTAATGAGAAACTATTTTGTTCTGTAAACCTTCATCTAAAGTGAGAATAGCAGCACAATTGGAAGAGCATAATTGATGTCACTGAACTGTGCATGTAGAAATTTTTGAAATGGTATATCTTTGGCTATGTGTATTTTCACCAAAAAAAAAAAAAAAAAAAGGTCAAGAAGGGAGAGGGTTGACATGTCGTGGGGTTGTTAACCACTGTCATAAAACAATATGTGTACTGTTTAATGAGAAACTATTTGTTCTGTAAACCTTCACCTGAAGTACAATAAATAATTTAAGAACAAAGAAAACAGTGCCGGGAGCTGAGCGTGTCCTTTGGACCTGGGGTTCCTGTGTGGAGAAGCTCCTAGACGTGGAGAAGATTGACGACAGGGACCTTCTCCCAGAGCCGACGGAGAGAGAGGGCCTTCCTCTCAAGCTGACACCCTGAATATGGACTTGTAGCCTACTGGACTGTGAGAGAATAAACTTCTATTTGTTAAAGCCATTCACTTGTGATATTCCTGTTATAGCAGCACTAGATGATTAAGACACCAGTCAAGCATATTAACCATTTGCACCACCTAGGGACTCCGGTAATGGACTTTAGAGTAAAGAATTAGTGCCTTGACCTTGGTTAATGAGTTATGAGAAGCCTTAAAATTTGTGTGTGTGCGTGCATGCTACACAGGGATTAAGGGAGAATGAATGGCCAAAAAAATGGCTAGAGAAGAAAGAAAAATATGAAGATTTAAAAATGATAATATAGGGAAAGAGGAAAAACCCAACAATTTACTGAGCACCTATCTTCATACACTGTTGAGCAAAGAACAATTTTCCCCTATCTGTCCTTTTCAAACATCTTCCAGCTTGAGGATGGATGTTTATGGAACTGAGAGAGAAAAGGAGGACATGGCCTAAGAGGATCCATAGAATTTATTCGGAGACCCACAGAGTGACAGATATTGCAGCCATATCCCTCACCTTCATAATGGCCTACACAGGCACTCAGCTAAGTGTCTTATGTATATTCTCCCGTCTAATACTTATAAAAAGGAGCTCTGGTGAGTGCAATGGTTAAGTCCTAGGCTGCTAATGGAAAGATTGGTGGTTTGAATCCACCGAGCTGCTCCTCGAAAGACCTGGTGATCTGCTTCTGTAGAGATTACAGCCAAGAAAACCCTATGGGGCAGTTCTACTCTGTCATATTAGGTCACTACGAGTTGGAATATACTCCACAGCACCCAATAACAATCCTTAAAAAAACTTGCTAGAGTAGGTATAATATACTCCTCAGTATAGCCCCATATATCGTTGAAGTATCAGCTTCCAAGAGCTGAGACCTGAGACCATGTCCCAGAATTGTGATTAACAGAACATCGAATGCAGAGGTCAGTGCCAAAAAAAGTAACTCCAAAATTCTTTACTCCTCCAGCTATTTGATTAATCAAGTTGTTATCAAGTCTTTTAAGGCACAAACATAAGCCTAGGTGGGAGGATCCAAAACTCCCTGCTGGCTGAAATTCTTCGAAGGACTCTAGTAGTGCTTAGACCAACTGTGATGGTTAATGTTATGTGTCATCTTGGCTAGGCTATGGTTCCAGTGGTTTGGCCAAATACTAGACTAGCTGCTGTTCCATAATGTAATCTAATGCAATGCAATGTAATCACCCTCCACAATATAATCTAATGTGATGCAACCAATCAATCAGTTGAAAAGGAAGTTTCCTTAGGGTGTGATCTGCCTCCAGACCATAAACAGATATTTTGACAGAATTCACTCCCTCTCTCCACTCGGCACTCTTTCTGTCACCTGAACTATGGATCCTGGGATGCAAGCCAGCAGAAGGCTCCAGCCTGCTGCCTGACCAGTGAATTTTCGACTTTCCAGCCCCACAATCACATGAGCCAATCATAAGTAAATCTCTCTCTCTCTCTCTCTCTCTCTACATATTTCCCTTCCCCACTGTTTCTGTTTCTATAGAGAACTCTAAGACACCAACCTGTAACTTCGTCTTTACTCTAGGGCTTGGGATTCTGGTTCAGACCTCAAGGCAGCCCTACCAGCTAGTCTTCTGGACTAGCTGCAACAGGAATGAATTCCCACAACCACCAGCATACATGCTTCATTCTGGACAAGTGTTCTAAGCATCTGGACCCTGGACAAACTACATTAAAATCCTTTGAGGGGTGTGCCAAAAACACAGACACCTGAACGTCAATCCAGACAAACAAAATCAGAATTTTTGGAGGTGTGTCCGGAAATTAAGCTCCCTGGGTATTTCTTAGGCACGCCAAAATCTGAGAATAATTTTTCTAATCCCACATGGACAGAGTTTATTAAAACTGAGCCAGCCTTCGAGGTCTGAGGCATGACAGAAAGTTTGTCAGAGATTTTTCTTCGTCAGTTGCCTTACAGTTGTAATTCCCCTATGTCTTGTAAATTCAGAACACCACAACTCTAACATGTAGCCATTAAAGTACAAGCAGCAAAGCCATTAGAAGAGATATTGCAGAGTGAGTTGAGGGAATTAGAAAAATGTTAACAAGTAGCTGAGTCCACTTGCAGATGTGGCCTTGACTAGCTGCACACAGGAAATAAGCCTGGTGTCTCTCTAGGCAAGAGATTTTCTTTGTTCACACTCACTCAGAAACATTCTAGCAAGTAGACTTATTACCTCCAAGGGAGTTCAAGTTGGCAAATGACACCACCACAAAGTCCTTCTTAATAAGCCAGACTTACTACTCACTGGATATTACTAATATAAAGATTTTCATTCAAAAATTACCTATGAATATAGCAATGCAGTTAATTTGATTTCTCCTACACTAGCGATTTCATAGGTAGAAAAGTTTGCATCAGTATCACACCGAGGATATAAAACTTCACCTCTGAATTCTCCCGGCCATTCTCTTCACACTAATAGTTCTCTTTTTCATAGAATGGCTGCCTTCCCTGGGAGATTCCTTGTTTCTCTAGCCGTAAACAAACAAAAGGAAATACTCCCTAAAATATTTGTCATATTGTCTAGTGTGGAAAGCATGAGCTTTCAAGTCACAGCTCTGCTGCTTGCTAACATCATTTTAACCTTGCTTGTAAAATGGGATCATCCTACCACCTCACAGAATTATTACATGACTAAATGAGAAAACAAACGGAAAAAATGTAACACTAAGATGTGTAAACTATTTGGTAATTGCATGTTATGGATTGAATTGCGTCCCCCAAAAATATGTGTTGTAAGTCCTAAACCCTATACCTGTGGTTATAATCCCATTTGGAAGTAGGTTTTCTTTGTTATGCTAATAAGGCAGTGCTAGTGTAGGGTGTGTGTCATGGAATGAATTGTGTCCCCCCAAAATATGTGTCATCTTGGTTAGGCCGTGATTCCCAGTATTGTATGATTGTCCACCAGTTTGTTATTTGATGAGATTTTCCTATGTGTTATAAATTCTATCACTGTGATATTAATAAAATGGATTAACCGCAGTTATATTGATGAGATTTATAAGATTAAATAGTGTCTTAAGCCAATCTCTTTTGAGATATAGAAGAGTGAAGCAAGCAGAGAGACAGGGGGACCTCATACCACCAAGAAAGCAGACCCGGGAGTAGAGTATGTCCTTTGGACCTGAGTTTTCTGCACTGAGATGCTCCCAGATCAAGGGAAGACTGATGACAAGGACCTTCCTCCAGAGCCAACAGAGAGAGAAAGGCTTCCCCTGGAGCGAGCACCCTGAATTAGGACTTCTAGCCTACTGGACTGTGAGAGAATAAACTTGTCTTTGTTAAAGCCATCTGCTTGTGGTATTTCTGTTGCAGCAGCACAAGATGACTAAGATAGTGTGTTTCAGGGCAACCTCTTCTGATATGTAAAAGGGCAGATGAAGCAAGCAAGCAAGCAAGCAAGCATGGAGGGGAAGATACACACCACATGGTCATCAATGAACCTAGGGATGTTGTTGTTGTTAGGTACCCTTTAGTCGGTTCTGACTCATGCTAACCTTATGTACAACAGAAAGAAACACTGCCTGGGGCCTGTGACATCCTCACAATCATTCTTATGTTTGAGCCCATTGTTGCAGTCACCGAGTCAATCCATCTCGTTAAGGGTCTTCCTGTCTTTCACTGACCCTCTGCTTTACCAAGCATGATGTCCTTCTCCACTGATTGGTCCGTCCTGATAATATGTCCAAAGTACATGAGACAAAGTCTCGACATCCTCACATCTAAGGAGCATTCTGTCTGTACTTCTTCCAAGACAAATTTGTTCATTCTTCTGGCAGTCCATGGTGTATTCAACATTCTTTGCCAACACCGTAATTCAAAGGCATCAATTCTTTTTCGATCTTCCTTATTCATTGTCCAGCCTTCGTGTTCATATGAAAAAAAACCAAACTTACTGCCGTCAAGTCAATTCCGACTCATAACAACCCTATAGGACAGAGTAGAACTGCCCCATAGGGTTTCCAAGGGCTGCCTGGTAGATTCGAACTGCCAACCTTTTGGTTAGCTGTCTGAGCTCTTAGCCACTACACTCATGAGATGATTGAAAATACCATGGCTCGGGTCAGGCGCACCTTAGTTGTCGAAGTGACATCTTTGCTTTTTAGCACTTTAAAGAGGTCTTTTGCAGCAGATTTACTTGATGAAATAGGTCGTTTGACTTCTCAATTGCTGCTTCCATGGGCATTGATTGTGGATCCAGGTAAAATGAAATCCTTGACAACTTCAACCTTTTCTCTGTTCATCATGATGTTGCTTATTGGTTCAGTTGTGAGGGTTTTTGTTTTACGTTGAGGTGTAATCCATATTGAAGGCTATAGGCTTTGACCTTTATCAGTAAGTGCTTCAAGTCAGAGACAAGGACCTTCTGCCAGAGCAGAGAGAGAAAGCCTTACTCTAAAGTCAGCACCCTGAATTAGGACTTCTAGCCTTATTAAAAAAAAAAAAAAAAAAAAAAAACCCAAACCCATTGCCGTTGAGTCAATTCCGACCCATAGTGACCCTCATAAACTGTGAGAAAATAAATTTCTGTTTGTTAAAGCCACCCACTTGTGATATTTCTGTTATAAAAACGCTAGATAACTAAGACAATGTACTAATTATACGGGTCAGATGATTGAAATGAAGCACAAAAAATTTGTTATAGGCAGTGGTATGCTGGCAAATGTTTAACAACCGGCTCTCCTAAGGCGGAGGCAGTCCTGATTTGTAGTGTTTGCCAATTTATCCTATCATAGCCAATTTCAAAGTACTGACATGACACCACTGAATGGAGAATTGGAAGACATGCATAATAGCACACCATTGTATAGTGTTTCCACCGTATGGATACGATAGAGTCTTCAGGATATTTCAAGGGCATAAGTAATAGTAAAATGTAGTAAAAAAAAAAAAAAAAAAAAGAAGAAGTGATACTTTTGAGTATTTATTGCCTTTTTTTAAAATTGTGGTTAAACTATATGTAAAAATTTTACCATTTCAACAATTTTACATGTATAATTCATTGCATGATTTACATGCATAATTCATGTTGTGCAATCATCGTCACTATCATTTCCCAAATTCTTCCACCATCACTGACAGAAACTAAGCACCCCCTAAGCAATAACTCTCCATTTTCCCCACCCTCCCACCTCTGGTAACCACTAACTATTGATCTCTGTATGTTTGCCTATTTTATGTAAGTAGGATCATACTACAATATTGATTCCTTTCTGACTTAGTTATTTCACTCAACATAAAAGTTTACATGGTTCATCTACATTGGAGCATGTATCAGGACTTCATTTCTCTTTACGGCTGAGTAATATTCCATTGCATGTATGTACCGCATTTTGCTTGTGCATTCATGTGTTGATGGACATTTAGGTTGTTTCCACCTTTTGGCTATTGTAAATAGTGCTGCAGTGAACATTGATGTACAAGTATCTGTGTTCCTGCATTCAAGTATTTTGAGTATATATTTAGGATTGGGATTGCTACATTGTATGGTAATTCTATGTTTAATTTTTGAGGAACCACCAAAGTGTTTTCCACAGCGGCTTCACCATTTTTCATTCCCACCAACAATGGATGAGGGTTCCAGTTTCTCTACAACATCACCAACATCTGTTGTTTTCCATTTTTCAGATCATAGCCATTCTAACCCAAGCTGAAACCAAACCTGTTGCCGTCGAGTTGATTCTGACTCATAGCAACCCTATAGGACAGAGTAGAACTGCCTGATAGGGTTTCCAAGGCTGTAATCTTTTTCTTTCTTTCTTTCTTTCTTTTTTTTTTTTTATTGTACTTCATATGAAGGTTTACAGAGCAAACTAGTCTCTCACTGAACATTTAATACGTATAATGTTTTGTGACACTGGTTGCTAACCCCATGACATGTCAATACTCTCCCCTTCTTGACTTGGGTTCCCCATTACCAGCTTCCCTGTCCCTTCCTGCCTTTTCAGCATTGTCCCTGGGCTGGTGTGCCCCTTTAATCTTGTTTTGTTTTATGGGCCTGTCTAATCTTTGGCTGAAGGGTGAACCTCAGGAGTGACTTCATTACTGAGCTGTAATGGTGTCTGGGTGCCATACTCTCGGGGTTTCTCCAGTCTCTGTCAGATGAGTAAGTCTTGTCTTTTTTTTTTTTTGTGACTTGGAATTTTATTCTACATTTTTCTCCAGCCCTGTCCCAGACCCTCTATTGTGAACCCTGCCACAGCAGTCAGTGGTGGTAGCCAGGCACCATCTAGCTGTGCTGAACTCGGTCTGGTGGAGGCTGTGGTGCTTGTGGTCCATTAGTCCTTTGAACTAATCTTTTCCTCATGTCTTTGGTTTTCTTCATTGTCCCTTGCTCCAGATGGTGTAAACCAGTGGAGTATCTTAGATGGTCCCTCATAAGCTTTTAAGACCCCAGACACTACTCCCCAAAGTAGAATGTAGATTTTTTTTTTTAATAAATTATGTTATGCCAATTGAGCTAGATGTTCCTCAAGACCACATGGTCCCCATACCCCTCAGCCCAGTAATTTGGCCCCTCAGAGAGATTGAATGTGTTTATGGAGCTTCCATGACCTCACTTGGACAAGTTGTGCTGGCTTCTCCAGTATTGTGTACTCTCTTACCCTTCACCAAAGTTAACATTTATCTATTGTCTATTTAGTGTTTTTCTGTCCCACCTCTCCCCCTCCCTCGTAACCATTAAAGATCGTTTCTTTACATGTGTAAATCTTTCCATGAGTTTTTACACTAGTGGTCTCATGCAGTATTTGTCCTTTTGTGATTGACTTATTTCCCTCAGCATAATGCCCTCCAAATTCATCCATGTTGTGAGGTGTTTTGCAGATTCACCATTGTTCTTTATTATTGCATAGTATTTCATTGTGTGTATGTAATATAATTTGTTTATTCATTCATCTGTTGATAGACACCTAAGTTGTTTCTATCTTTTTGCTATTGTGAATAATCTTGTAGCCAACATGGGTGTGCATTTGTCTATTCCCGTGACTGCTCTTATTTCTCAAGGATATATTCCTAGGAGTGGGATTGCTGGATCATACGGTATTTCTATTTCTAGCTTTTTAAGGAAGCAGCATGCCGTTCTCCAAAATGGTTGCACCATTTTGTATTCCCACCAGCAGTGCATAAGAGTTCCAATCTCCCTGAAGCCTCTCCAACATTTGTTATTTTCTGTTTTTTTTTATTCATGCCAGTAATGTCAGGGTGAGATGGTATCTCACTGGTTTTGATTTGCATTTCTCTAATGGCTAGTGATCACGAGCATTTCCTCACGTATCTGTTAGCTGCTTGAACGTCTTCTTGGGTGAAGTGTCTGTTCATATCCTTTACCCATTTTTTAATTGTAGTATTTGTCTTTTTGTTGTAGAGGTCTCTTTGTTGGTTATGTCATAGCCAAAAATTTTCTCCCAGTCTGTAGGGTCTCTTTTTACTCTTTGGATAAAGTCTTTGATGAGCACAAGTGTTTAATTTTCTGAAGATCCCAGTTATCTAGCTTATCTTCTGGTGTTCGTGTATTGTTAGTTATGGTTCATATCCTGTTAATGCCATGTATCAGGGCCTCTAACGATCCAATTTTTTCTTCTATTATCTTTATAGTTTTTAGTTTTATATTTAGGTCTTTGATACATTTTGAATTAGTTTTTGTGTATGGTGTGAGGTATGAGTCCTATTTCATTTTTTGGCAGATGGACATCCAGTTTTGCCAGCACCATTTGTTAAAAAGACTGTCTGTTCCCCATTTAACAGACTATGGGCCTTTGTTGAAGATCAGCTGACTGTAGGTGAATGGATTTACATCTGGGTTCTCAATTCTTTTCCATTGGTCAATGTATCTGTTGTTGTACCAGTACCAGGCTGCTTTGACTACTGTAGCTGTATAGGAGCCTCTGAGGTCAGGTAGTGAGAGTCCTCCTACTTTGTTCTTCTTCAATAGTGCTTTTTTAATCTGGGGTCTCTTCCCTTTCCATATAAAATTAATGATTAGTTTTTCCATCTCCTTAAAGAATGCTGTTGGTATTTGGATCGGGATTGTATTGTATTTGTAGATTGCATTGGGTAGAATTGACATTTTGACAATGTTAACTCTACCTATCCATGAGCAATAGTATATTTTTCCATTTATGTAGGTCTCTTTTGGTTTCTTGCAGTAGTGTTTTGAAATTTTCTTTGTATAGGTCTTTTACATCCTTGGTTAGATTTATTCCTAAGTATTTTATTTCTTTAGGGGTTATTATAAATGGTATTGTTTTACTGATTTTCTTTTCTTAGTTGTCTTTGTTGATGTATAGGAATCCAACTGATTTTTGTAGGTTTATCTTGCATCCTGCTACTCTGCTGAATCTTTCTATTAGTTCCAGTAGATTTCTTGTGGAGTCTTTTAGGTTTTCTATGTATAGTATCATATCATCCACAAATAGGGACAGTTTTACTTCTTCCTTACCAATTTGGATGCCCTCTATTTCTTTTTCTTGCCTTATTGCTCTAGCTAGGACTTGCAGCACAATGTTAAATAGGAGTGGTGATAAAGGTCATCCTTGTCTTGTTCCTGTTCTCAAGGGGAATGTTTTCAGCATCTCTCCGTTAAGAATGATTTCGGCTGTTGGTTTCATATAGATGCCCAATATTATGTTGAAGAATTTCCCTTTTATATATATTTTATTGAGAGTTTTTATCAGGAATGGGTGTTGGACTTTGTCAAATGCCTTTTCTACATCAATTTAGATGATAATGTGATTCTTTTATTTTATTTATGTGGTGGATTACATTGATTGATTTTCTAATGTTTGACTATCCTTGCATGCCTGGTATAAATCCCACTTGGTTGTAGTTTATTATTTTTTTGTATGATGCTTATTTCTATTGGCTAGAATTTTGGCATCCATATTCATGAAAGATATTGGTCTATAATTTTCTTTTTTTGTGGTGTCTTTGCCTGGTGTTGGTATCAGGGTTATGCTGGCTTCATAGAATGAAGTCAGAAATATCCCTTCCTTTTCTATGTTCTGAAATAGTTTGAGTAGTACTGGTGTAAGCTCTTCTCTGAATATTTGGTAGAATTCTCCAGTGAAGCCATCTAGGCCAGGGCTTTTTTTATTGTTTTTTTTTATTGTTTTTTTTTTTTAATTTTCTTTTCAATCTCTTCTCAAGTTACGGGTCTGTAGATTTTCAACTTCATTTTGTGTTCATTTGAGTAGATAGTATGTTTCTAGAAATCTGTCCATTTCTTTCAGGTTTTCACATTTGTTGGAGTATAATTTTTCATAGTACTCTGTTATGATCCTTTTTATTTCAGTTGGATCTTTTGTAATGTCCCCCATCTCATTTCTTATTTGGGTTATTTGCATCCTCTCTTATTTTTCTTTTGTCTGTTTGGTCAATGGTTTGTCAATTTTGTTGATCCTTTCAAAGAACCAACTTTTGGTTTTGTTGATTCTTTCTATTGTTTTTCTATTCTCTATTTCTTTTATTTCTGCTCTGATCTTTATTGTTTCCTTTCTTCTGGTGGCTGTGGGCTTCTTTTGTGGTTCCCTTTCTATTTGTTCAGGTTGTGTAGCTAATGTTTTGATTTTTTCCTTTCTTCTTTTTTGATGTGTGCATCTATTGCTATAGACTGACTCTGAACACTGCCTTTGCTGTGTCTCAAAGGTTTTGGCATGATGTGTTTTCATTCTCGTTTGATTCTAGGAATCTTTTTATTCCGTCTGTCTTAGTCATCTAATGCTACTGTAACACAAATACCATAAGTGGATGGCTTCAACAAAGAGAAATTTATTCTCTCACAGTCTAGTAGGTTACAAGTCCAAATTCAGGGCTTTAGCTCCAGGGGAAGGTTTTCTCTGTCGGCTATGGAGGAAGGTCCTTTTCATCAGTCTTCCCTTGGTCTGGGAGCATCTCAGTGCAGGAACTTCCGGTCCAAAGGATGCACTCTGCTCCTGGCACTGCTTTCTTGGTGGTATGAGATCCCCAATTCTCTGCTTGCTTCCCTTTCCTTTTATCCCTTGTAAGATAAAATGTGGTGCAGGCCACACCCTAGGGAAATTCCCTTTACATTGAATTAGGGATGTGACCTTAGTAAGGGTGTTATACAGTCCCACCCCAATCCTCTTTAACATAAAATTACAATCACAAAGTGGAGACAACCACACAATACTGGGAATCATGGCCCAACCAAACTGATACACACATTTTTGGGGGACATAATTCAATCCTTGACACCATCTTTGATTTCTTCTATCACCCAGTGGTTTTTAAGCAGAGTATTATTCAGTTTCCAAGCATTTGATTTTTTTTCCCTTGCTCTTCTGGTTATTAATTTCTGCTTTGATGGGGTTGTGATCAGAGAAGATACTTTGTATTATCTCAATGTTTTGAATTTTGTTTAGGGTTGCTTTGTGGTCTGAGATGTGGTCTATTCTGGATAACGTTCCATGTGTGTTGGAAAAGAATATATACTTTGCAGCTGTTGGTTGGAGCATTCTATATATGTCTATCAGGTCAAGTTGGTTGATTGTGGCCTTTAGATCTTCTGTAACTTTGCTCAGTTTCTTTCTAGATGTTCTGTCCTTTACCAAGAGTGGTGTATTGAAGTCTCCTGCTATTACTGTGGAACTATCAATTTCCCTTTTCAATGTGTTAAAGTTTGTTTATGTATTTTGGAGCTTTGCCATGGCATGGGTCGATATTAATTATGGTTATGTCTTCATGTTGGATTGTCCCTTTAATCATTATATAATGTCCTTCTTTGTCTTTTACAGTGGATCTTGTTTTAAAATCTATTTTATCTGAGATTAGTGTTGCCACACCTGCTCTTTTTTGTAGCTGTTTGATTAATATATATTTTTTCCAACCTTTGATTTTTAATTAATTTATGTCTTTATTTCTAAGGTATGTTTCTTCCAGACAGCATATTGATGGGTCCTATTTTTTAATCTGTTCTGTCACTTTCTGTCTCTTTACGAGTGCATTTAAGCCATTTTCATTCAGTGTGATTATTGATAGGTGTGAGTTTACTGCCGTCATTTTGTAGTTGTTTCTTTTTTTGTGATGCTGATGTTTTCTTTGTTCCTCTTATGTTTTTGTGCTGAATTCCTTTTTGTTTGTGGATTTTTTTCCCCATTTGTTTCATTTTTGTAGATCTTGTGTTTACTGAGACTTTATGTTTTTTTTCTTTATTTTTATTTTGATGGGTAGGTTTGTTAACTTTCTTTGCAGTTACCTTGAAATTTACCCCTATCTTTCTAAGTTTGAAGCAGTCTTTTATTACTTGGTAACACCTTGACTTCCTCTCCATTTGAAAGTTCTTTACCTACACCATTTATTCCCTCTTTTATTGTTCTGATGTTCTTGTTATTTACAGATTGATGTCTCTCGTTCCCTGTTGTAAATTTTTTAGTTTTGTTTGATCTTTTATAGTACATTATCTAGGTTGGTATCTGGCTGATGCTGTCTTATATCTTAGATTCAGGTTGTTGTCTGATGTTGGTTCTCTAACTGAAGGACTCCTTTTCATAATCTTTGTAAGTTTGGTTTGGTTTTTACATATTCCCTTAATTTCTGTTTATATGGAAATATCCTAATTTCTCCACCATATTTGAGTGAGAGCTTTGCCGGATATATTATTCTTGGTTGGTAGTTTTTTTTCAAGATTTTATGTATGTCATCCCATTGTCTTCCTGCCTCTATGGTTTCTGCTGAATAATCAGAGCTTGGTCTTATTGTTTCCCCTTTGCATGTGACTTTTCATTTTTCTCAAGCTGCTCACAGTATTCTTTCTTTGTCTTTGGTTTTAGCAAGTATGATTATATGTCTTGGTGTTTTTCTTTTGGGTCTATCCTAAATAGGATTTGTTGAGCTTCTTGGATGGTTGGCTTTTCATCTTTCACGACATTAGGGAAGTTTCTGTCAGCAAATCTTCAATGATTCTCTCTGTGTTTTCCATTTTCTCCCCCTGTTCTGGAAATCTGATCACACGCACATTTTTGCTTTTGATTGTATTCCACATCGTTCTCAGGGTTTCTTCATTTTTCTTCATGTTTTTCTCCGGTTTTTCCTCAAACAAAGTGGCATCCAAAGATTTGTTTTAAATTTCACTGATCCTGTCTTCCATTGTTTCAAATTTGCTCCTAAAACCTTCTGTGGCATTGTCCATTTTTGAAATCTTCTTGTTTATCTTTTGGATTTCTAATTGCCGTTTTTTGTACTATTTCTAGTTTTTATTTATTTTGGCATTTTGTTCCTCTATTATTTTCTGGAATTCTTCCATTGTTTTATCTGTCTTTTCCATGATTTTGCCTACTTTTTCCTTATTTTTGTCTCCTTTATCTGTTGGAGAACCCTGAATATTAGAGTTATGAATTCCCTATCAGGTAGTTCCTGTGTCTTTTCTTCTAGCAGAAGGTCATCTGGTGTTTTATTTTGGTAGCGTTCTGGAGCCATCCTTTCCTGTTTTTTTAATATGTTTTGATATTGTCCGCTGTCTCCAGGAAATTCAGAAATTATTTTCTTCAGTTATGGGTTGTAGATTGAATTGTTTAATCCTGCTGTATTGTTTTACATGGTTACGTCAGGGCAGGCAGGCTGAGTGTGTTTTGTTGCTTGTACGCACAACACTTCTCACCACCTTCTCCATGTGGGCAGAGCCAGTCACTCAGCTATGGAGGGGTCCAGTGGGGGTGGAAGGGCAGGGATGGATAGTCTGTGGCATGAACTGGGAGTGATGGTGCAGGGCTGGGGTCATTGCAGGGCGAGGTCCAGGGGACCATGTTTATACTACTCAGGAGCATGGCACTTGGTGAACTGTGCAGACAGGCAGGAGGGAAAGGAAAGGAGAGCTAAGTGGATGGGTGCAAGAAAAGAAAGAAAAGAAAGAAACAAAAGCAAAAAAAGCAAAAAGCAAAAAATGAAGTAAAAAAATAAAAAGAAAAAAGTAAATAAAATGGTGGTACTGCAGGATTCTGTGCATGGGGGTGGGCAGACCCAGTGAGGCCAAGTGCTGGTGGCTCTCTAGTCAAGCCATGTGGCTTGGCCTGTCAAGAAGCAGCATGAGTGGTGTGTGGGGCTATGTGGGTGGGAGAAAGGAAAAGGAAAGAGAAGAAAGAGAGAGAAGAAACCACCAATCAAAGAAAATAAATAAATAAATAAATAAAAACAATAACAACAACAACAAAAAGAATACGGGGGTGAGGGAGCCAGCCATTGCGGGTGGGGCAGAATCGGGGTGGTGGTGAGCTGATGTCTTCTTGCTGGATGGCATGGCCCAGCCTGTCAGGAAGGGGTGGAGGCAGCACAGGGCCTAGGTGGGAGGGAGAAGTTGGAAAGATAAAGAAAAATAAAAAATATGTCACTGAGGGAGCTGGCCTGTGGAGGCGGCACAGACCTTGGGAGGCCGTATGCCAGAGGATCTTAGGCTGATCTGTACAGCACAGCTGTCCAAGAAGTTGGAGGCGGCACACAGGTTGGGTGGATGGGAGAAAGGAAAGGAAGGAAGGGAGAGAGAGACAAAACAATAACAAAAAACAAACAAACATGCAATAAATAAATAAATTAAATGGTGCTGAGGGAGCTGGTCGATGTCAGTGGCACAGACCCAGGAAGCCTGTGCGCAGTGACTTTCCAGTCCAGCTATGCTGCACAGCCACTCCAGAAGGGGCAGCGGTGGTGCACAGGGCTGGGCGGGCAAGAGATAGGAAAGGAGAGAGAGAGAGAAGAAACAGAAAAAAAGAAGGAAAAAAAAGAACAAAGCAAAAAATCACAGCCTGTCAAGAAAGGGAGGGGAGGGCACAATGGGCTAGCTGGGTGGAACAAAGGAAAGGAAGGAAGAGAGATAGAGAGAAGCAACAAAAAAAGTCCAGAAAGCAATATCAAAAACAAACCAAAAAATCACAGCCTGTCAAGAAGGGGAGGGAATGGCTCATGGGGCTAGCTGAGTAGGAGAAAGGAAGAAAGGAAGAGAGAGAGAAGCAAAAAAAAGGCATATATATATATATATATATATATATATAAAATAGACAAATAAAACAACCCCCCTCCAAAAAAAAAAGAACAAAGCAAACAAACCAAAAAAATCACAGCCCGTCAAGAAGAGGAGGGGATGGTACACGGGGCTAGCTGAGTGGGAGAATGGAAAGGAAGGAGAGAGAGAGAAGCAGCAAAAAAAGTCAAAAACACAAAATCAAAAAACAAACAAGAAAACCGCACTGAAGGGGCTGGCCTGTGGCAGTGGAGTGGACCCAGGCAGCAGTGAGCTAGTGTCTCTCTAGCTGAGTAACCATGGCCTATTGGCAAGCAGTTGGGGCCTCATAGAGGGAAGAAGGATGAGGGCTGGGAAAGCATGCATCCCTGGTTACCGGGTGCTCTGTCTGCGACTGTGGCTGTTGTTAAGTGGCAGAGGCCTTGTGCAGGGAAGAAGGGGCGGGGTGAGGGACATGTATCCCTGGTTACTGGGTGCTAGTCTCCTGTTGGGAGCTCTGTGAACTTGCCTTCCTGTACTCCCTGTCTGTGTTCTTTGGGGACTGAAACCCAAGAAGGTGAATCTGGCCACATTAGCTGGTATGGGACCTCCATTCTGTAGCTCTCCTTGCTCTCTGTTCTCTGTCAGTTTCTTATTCCATTAGGTGCTTGATCAAGTTCTTTATTCCTTCATTTGGTACTTAGGGGTCCAGGATTGACGTTTGTATCTCTTTTACTTAGTTTTTCAGGTCTTTGCTGCAGAGGGACAGCATGGTGCTTCTGTCTATACTGCCATGTTGGCTCCCTCCCAAGGCTGTAATCTTTATGGAAGCAAACTCCCACATCTTTCTCCCATGGAGCAGCTGGTGAATTTGAACCACCAACCTTTCATTTAGCAGCTGAGTGCTTAACCACTGTGCCACCAGGGCTTTTCATAGACATTTTAGTAGGGGTGAAATATTACCATTATTTTTAACGTAATTTATTTAATCATAAGTGTTCTAGGCAAAGGGAGTAGTATCTGCAAACCCTGGTGTGGGAAGGACCTCGTGTGTTGGCGTCTGTGGAGCAGAGGGAATGCCAGTGAGCAAGTGGGAAGCAGTGACGGTATTGCAGTCTGGAGAGCAAGTGAGAGGCCAGACCATAAAAGGCCTCCAAGGACTTGTTCAGAGCAAATGTAAAGTCAATGAGGGATTTTAAGCTTGAGTATAAAATAATCAGATTTACAAAGGGCATCTAAATTGCAAAGGAAGAAGTAAAACTATCCCTATTCACAGACGATATGATTCTATACATAGAGAACCCAAAAGATTCAACAAGAAAACTACTAGAACTAATAGAAAGATACAGCAGAGTAGCGGGACACAAGATCAACATACAAAAATCTGTTGGATTCCTATACATCAACAAAGAGAACTCTGAAAAGGAAATCAGGAAAACAATACCATTTATAATAGCCCCTAAAGAAATAAAATACTTAGGAATAAATCTAACCAAGGATGTAAAAGACTTATAAAAAGAAAGCTACAAAACACTATTGCAAGAAACCAAAAGAGATCTACATAAATGGAAAACATACCATGCATGCTCATGGATAGGAAGACTCAACATTGTGAAAATGTTGATTCTACCCAAAGCGATCTATAGATATAATGCAATCCTGATCCAAATCCCAACAGCATTCCTTAACAAGATGGAAAAAACCAATCACCAACTTTATATGGAAAGGAAAGAGGCCCAGGGTAAACAAAGCAGTCTTGAAGAAACAGAACAAAGTAGGAGGCCTCATACTACCTGACCTCAGAACATCCTGGTACTGGAACAACGACAAACACATAGACCCAGTGGAACAGAATCAAGAACCCAGATGTAAATCCATCCACCTATGGTCAGCTGATCTTTGACAAACGACCAAGTCCATTAAATGGGGGAAAAGATAGTCTTTTTAACAGCTGGTGCTGACAAAACTGGATGTCCATCCATAAAAAAATGAAACAAGACCCATACCTCACACCGTATACAAAAACTAATTAAAAATGGATCAAAGGCCTAAATATAAAACCTAAAACAATAAAGAAAGTGAAAGAAAAAGTGAGGACAACACTAGGTGCCCTAATACATGGCATAAATACAATACAAACCATAATTAACAATGCAGAAACACCAGAAAATAAACTAGTTTACTGGGAATTCCTAAAAATGAAACACTTATGCTCATTGAAAGACTTCACCAAAAGAATAAAAAGAGAACCTACAGACCAGGAGAAAATTTTTGGCTACAATGTATCCGACAAGGGTCTACATCTAAAATCTATAGAATATTTCAACACCTCTACAAGCAAAAAGACAAATAATCCAATTTTAAAATGTACAAAGAATATGAACAGACACTTCACCAAAGAAGACGTTCAAGCGGCTAACAGATACATGAGGAAATGCTCGCGAACAGTAGCCATTAGAGAAATGCAAATCAAAACCACAATGAGATACCATCTCACCCTAACATTACTGGCATGAATCAAAAAAACAGAAAATAACAGATGTTGAAGAGGCCATGGGAAGATTGGAACTCTTATGCACTGCTGGTGGGAATACAAAATGTTACAACCATTTTGGAAAATGACGTGGTGCTTCCTTAAAAAGCTGGAAATAGAAATACCATATGATCCAGTAATCCCACTCCTAGGAATATATCCCAGAGAAATAAGAGCCGTCACACGAATAGACACATACACACCCACGTTCATTACAGCATTGTTCACAATAGCAAAAAGATGGCAACAACTTAGGTGTCCATAAACAGATAAATGGATAAACAAATTATGGTACATACACACAATGGAATACTATGCAATGATAAAGAACAATGGTGAATCTGCAAAACACCTCACAACATGGATGAATCTGGAGGGCATTATGATGAGGGAGATAAATCAATCACAAAAGGACAAATATTGTATGAGACCACTATTATAAAAACCCAAGAGAAGGTTTACACATAGAGAAAACAAACTTTGATGGTTATAAGGGAGGGGAGGGCTGGAGTGGGGGGAATCACTAACTAGATAGCAGACAAATATTAACTTTGGTGAAGGGAAAGACAACACACAATATAGGGAAAGGTGGCACAACTTGACCAAGGCAAGGCCATAAAAGCTTCCTAGACACATCCAAACACCTTGATGGACTGAGTTACTGGGTCTGAGGGTGGGGGACCTTGGTCTCAGGGGACATCTAGGCCAATTTTTCATAACACCGCTCATAAAGAAAATGTTCTACTGCATCCTACTTTGGTGAGTAGTGTCTGGGGTCCTAAAAGCTTGTGAGTGGCCATCTAAGATACATCTACTGGTCCTAGCACATTCTAAGCAAAAGAGAATGAAGAAAACCACAGACACAAGGAAAACACTAGTACAAAGGACTAATGGATCACATGAACCACAGTCTCTACCTGCCTGAGCCCAGAAGAACTATATGGTTGCCTGGCTACCACCACCAACTGCTCTGACAGGGACCACAAAAGAGGGTCCTAGGCAGAGCGGGAGAAAAATGTAGAACAAAATTCAAATTCACAAAAAAAGACCAGACTTACTAATCTGATGGTTTCTGTAGAAACCCCTGAGACTATGGCCCCCCAGACACCCTGATAACTCAGAACTGAAGCCACTCCTGAAGTCCACTTTTCAGCCAAAGATTAGACAGGCCTATAAAACAAAAAATAACACATGTGAGGAATGTACTTCTTTGTTCAAGCAAACATACGAGACCAAATGGGCAAAGTGTACCCAAAAGCAAAGACAGAAGGCAGGAAGGGACAGGAAAACTGGCTGAATAGACATGGAGAACCCAGGGTGGAGAGGGAAAGGGGGAGCATGCTGACACATTGTGGGAATTGCAAGTAATGTCACAAAACAATTTGTGTATAAAGTTTTGAATGAGAAACTGATTTGCACTATAAACTTGCACCTAAAACACAATAAAAAAAATATCAGATTTACTTTTTATGAAGATCCTCCTAGATGCTGTGGGAAAAAATGGATGAGAGGGGAGCCCAGAATGGAAACCATTGCGTTAATCCAGGTGGGAGAGGATAGTGGCTTGGATTAGGAGAGTGGCAGTAGAGGTAAAGAGAGGCGAATGAATTGGAAACATAGATATACTTAGGAAGCAGAACTGACAAAGTTTTCTGGTTCCTTGCTGTGTAACAAAATAGGACTATCTACCAAGTGATAAGGAGTCCTTGGTGGCACAAACGGTTAAGCACTGGACTATGAACACAAAGGCTGGCTGTTCAAACCCACCCAGAGGGGCCTTGGAAGTAAGTCCTGACTATCTGCTTCCAAAAGGTCACAGCCTTGAAAACCCTATGGAGCAGTGCTATTCTGCATACCTGGGGTTGTCAAATCAACAGCAACTACCAACAACAACTGAGTAATAACTCAGTACAAGCAAACAAAACATACACACAACACTGCTCCTTTTGGGAGATCAGACAAGATTCTGCGTGCATTTTGCCTCATGGTTGACATGATTCAGTTGAATTGCCTCTGTAAAGTGCCTTATGTCTGATGTAACACATGGCTGCTATGGCCTGCAAGAGGCCTTTACTCTCCGTCAGTCAGTTTAATTACCCATCAGGGATTACTATAGGAATAAAAGGCTAAATAAAGCATGGAAAAACTTAATTTGTTGTTGCTGTAATGAAATCCAAATTTTTTTCGTATATAATTTACCAAAACATTTACACCATATTTTACGTATTAAATAAAATTATAGTTAGGAAGCAGCACTGGAATACTTGATCAAAGAGACCAGATAAAAATCACAAGTAACGGTTAAGTCCTAAAACACCATATTAAACAGATGGATCCTCACTAGTGTTCAGATTTCAAAGCCAGAGAAGCCACGCATGCTGAATATCAATGAGGAATTATGTCCGCATTCCTGCTAGGAGCTAAAGCTAGGGACTTACATTTCCATGGATCCCACTTCCTACGTAAATACACAAACATTTACCCAAATACACATATAGTTTTTCATCCAGGGTTAGGTGAAAATATTAGCTAGAGCATCTTCCCATCAGCGGGTAGAGCTGAGAGACGTTCAGTTGAAAGATCTTTCTACCAGTGAAGATCTTGCCACAACTTTGTCAACACACTTTTTGTTTCTCTCTCGTGTAAATGACTGAATTGACACAGGGGCTCTGCTCCGTGATGTTCTTAGTGGCCTAGGGTCCTTGCATCTTTTTATTTCATTATGCCGAGGCTGTGGTCCTTGTTTGTGTGGAGGGCCACATTGTCTGCACATCCCAACCAGGTGGGAAAGAGAAATGGGAAATGGATTACACATCATTTTGGCCAGAGCTTCAAAATAACTTTAACAGTCTGTTTGAATTGGAATTCAAATTGGTCCATACACTGTGACTAATATCTCTCTCTCTCTCTTTTATTATAGAAGAAACTAGGTTAGTTGTCCTGTACAGTTTTTCTACCTTCTGGAGTTTGCTTATTGTATACCCAGGGTGCCATTTAGGATGTTTCCTCTTTTCTTGTATTTTCTACAAATCTGTAGTCAGATCTTGAGGCATGATCAGACTCAGGTTTGATTTTGGTGGAGGGAAATACTATTCACTTTATACATGGTCTTGTGCACTTCCAGCATGAGGTATGTAATATCTGGTTTTCTTTCCTTTTGTGATGTTGACAACCATTGATGATTATTGCCTAGACCCAGTAATCCATTAAAAATAAACCAAACCATTTGCCATGAAGTCAGTTCCAACTCATGGTGACCCCACATGTGTCAGAGTAGAACTGTGCTTCATAGTGTTTTCAATGGCTGTGATTTTTCATAAGTAGACTGCCAGGCCTTTCTTCCAAGGTGTACCTCTGGGTGGATTCAAACCACCAATCTTTTGGTTAGTCACTACATTAAATGCTTAACCATTTGCACCACCTAGGAACTCCTAGTAACTCATTTCTGTTGCTGTGTGCTGTCAAATTGATTCTGACTCATAGGGACCCTATAGGACAGGGTAGAACTGCCATATAGGGTTTCCTAGGGTGTAATCTTTACAGGAGCAGATCACCAGGTCTTTTCTCCCGTGGAGCAGGTGGTGGGTTCGAACCATCAACCTTTCGGTTAGCAGCTGAGCGCTTGACCATTGTACCACCAGGGCTCCTGAGTAATTCATTAGGGAATGCAAAAATTTTATATTCAAATTTTATCATTCCTTCTTTAAGTACCTTCCCTATTATCATTCCCATGAGACACAAGACAAAAGCTTGATTCTGACATAGACCTGAGTGAAGGCTGTGTGAGGTTTTCATGCTTGTGAAGGTTGGGTTGTTGGCCGGTAAGTACTTGAATTCAAAAATGCCTCCTGAGCCCTGGAAGAGCACCCAAGCGAGGCTGACTCGCAATCCACCTGCAAGGTTCTGATTCCCAGGCTGCGTCTTCTTTACCCCTCTACCCCAAAGTCAGTCTTCTGTTTTATTTTCTCCACAACATTCTTTGATCACAAATCAAGAAGATTCTCCGCGGCCCAAATAATTTGCAATTGGCTACTTTGCTACTTGTTTGTATTCCTGATGTAAGGAATTCTGCAGCTGTCAAGCCCTGGTGGCAGTGGTTAAGAGCTCAGGCTGCTAACCAAAAGGTCAGTGGTTCGAATCCACCAGCCACTCCTTGGACACGCTATGGGGCAGTTCTAGTCTGTCCTATAGGGTCGCTATGAGTCAGAATTGACTTGACGGCAATGGGTTTGGTTTTTGATTTTGTCAAGCATCCAGAGAGAAAGGTACTGTCTTTTTTCTGTGACTGCTAACACTAGGAGACTCAAGTTCCAGGTGACTTCTCAGTCTATCTACCCACTCTGCTCTGTAGACGTAGCATCTCACTGGGTGACCACCAAGTGGAAATAAATTGGACTGAGTCATAAGTCTTTGCTGTATAACTAGTGGACACAGCTCCTTGTGGACACATCTCCATAATATCTCAGGATCAGTCAACTCAGCCTACGTTTGGGAGGACATATCTGATCAAGATGGAGTGACTCCTGAGCAGAGACAGCAGTTAGTGACTGCTCCGTTGCTATTATATTTTTCTGGATTCACAGCTCAGACTTAGCAGTGGCAGGTGAGAAAACCCTTGGCAGTTACTTATCATTTTATATTTTTTTGTTCCTATGTGCCCCTCATTAATAAGATAACCAGAATTTGCTTATTTCCTGAATCCAAAGAGCATTATATAAGTCACATTTTAAAACTGATTTTATTACATTGATTTTCTTTTACAATTCTTTCCAGCTTTCAGAGACCCCGAGCATTGAATGCTATGTTGTGAAAGAGGTGTTAATTGCTTTCCCTGGAGTCAAAAATCCTCTTTGTAAATCACAAACCCAATGGCCACTAAGATCGCAGATAAAGAATTGACCATTAGTCTTAGAAGAGTTATAACTGAGCGTTTTTTACTTAACTCCAATGCAAATTTTTTTCAATAGATTTCTTTCCCTTTTCTTAACATCTTCTAAATGAAATAATTACTGTGAATCTCTAGACTTACCTTATTCATTATCTTGGTTAAATGTATGAGGCTTCTGTCTAGACTCTCCTCTCAGTGAGTAAAGCATGTCTGATTTTTTTGTTCAGCATAAAGCGTGGGCCACTGATCCTTTTCCAAAGTGTATCTAACAGTCCTGCTATTCTGTGAGGGTTGTGATGGTGGGGTTGGCAGGTGGTAGAGGGACAAATCAAACCAAAAACCAAACCCATTGCCAATGAGTCGATTCTGAGTCATAGCAGCCCTATATGCTAGGATCAAAATCAGGGCTCTGAACTGGTTCAGTTCCCAGGAGGTTGTACATAAGAATCACCTGGGGATCTTGTTAAACTGTAGATTCTGATTCAGTATATCTGGGGTAGAAATGGACATTTTCAGCAGGGAACTTTTTAGAAATGCAAATTCTCAGCAGGGGTTCGAACCAGAACAAAGCAGTTTGAAGCCTTGATAAAAAATTTCTCTTCATAGCCAGACAGATTTAGCCAATATCCTCTTGTGTAAGGAGGCAGGCTAAAGAAAACTTGTTGCACCTGCTATTGTACTATTTGAATTTAAATGAACTCTGTATTATTTAAATTCCACAAAACAAGAAAAATAGAAACTATAATATTTATGGTGAGAGAATACCAGAACAAGCTTTATTGGACATGAGTTACTGCCTATCTTCCTGGGCAATATCCACTTCTTCTATTGGTTGTGACTCTGTGGTGATTTTAAAAATATGCCCAAATTTTCTCGGGGAGTACCTAGCTCAATTGGCATAACATAGTTTGTAAAGAAAATGTTCTACATTCTACTTTGGTGAGTAGCGTGTGGGGTCTTAAAAGCCTGTGAGTGGCCATCTAAGGTACTCCACTGGTCTCACCCCATCTGGAGCATTGGAGAATGAAGAAAAACAAAGACACAAGGGAAAGATTAGTCCAAAGGACTGATAGACCACAAGTACCACAACCTCCACCAGAATGAGTCCCTCACAACTAGATGGTGCCTGGCTACCACCACTGACTGCTCTGACAGGGATCAGAGGGTCCTGGAAGGAGGTGGAGAAAAATGTAGAACAAAATTCTAACTCACACACACACACACAAAAGAAAGACCAGACTTACTGGTCTGACAGAGACTGCAGAAAACCTGCTAGTATGACCCCCGGACACATTTTTAGCTCAGTAATGAAGTCACTCCTGAGGTTCACCCTTCAGCCAAAGATTAGACAGGCCTCATAAAACAAAACAAGACTAAATGGGCATACCAGCCCAGGGGCAAGGATGAGAAGGCAGGAGGGGACAGGAAAGCTGATAATGGGAAACCCAAGGTCAAGAAGGAGAGAGTGCTGGCATGTTGTGGGGTTGGCAACCAATGTCACAAAACAATATGTGTATTAATTGTTTAATGAGAAACTAGTTTGCTCTGTAAAACTTAATCTAAAATAAAATAAATAAATAAATAAAAATATGCCCAAATTCTTTGATACTCTTCTCTTCAAATTCTTTGATACTCTTCTCTTAAAAATGTGGAGCCTAGTTCCTTTCCCCCTGAATGTGGGCCAGACTTGGTAACTTGCTTCAGATGAACAGAATGTTGTAAAAGTGATCTTCTATGATTCCAAGTCTAGGTAACATCAAGGATAGCTTTCTACCTGTCTCTCTGTCTGTTTGTCTCTGTCTCTCTCATAAGGAGATGATTTTATTCAGGCAATTGTGATAACGAGAACACCCTAGATTTAAAGATCAGAGTATCTCAGCCAGGTGGTTTGTCCTAAGACTTTTATAGAGAGGGATAAATTTACAGTTGGGGTTATTTACAGTTGGGGTTGGTTGTTTTGCAAGCGGGGGAAGTCTCAGTCAGTTATCTGAACAGAAAATGCTTTTCTCTGTGGTTAGTTTCAGGGAAACAATAGTCCTAATCTTAGCTAATCAATCATGAGACAACTAATGGTGTCTTGGGGTTCTCTAGAGGACTAGGACCGTGAGACACACACACACACTTATATGTATATGTATATATGTGTATATATGTATATATACACACACACACATACATATATATACATAGAGAGATTTATTTCAAGGAATTGACTCTTGTGATTGTAAAGGCTGGCAAGTCTAAAATCCGTAGGTTAGGCAGCAAGCTGGAGACTTCTGCAGGCTTGTGATCCAAGATCCATAGGTCAAGTGACAGGAAGAGTACAGAGTGGAAAGAGAAAGCAAGTTCTACCAAAATATCTGTTTATAGTTTGGCAGCAGACTATACCCTAGGGAACTCCCCTTTCAAGTCATTGATTGATTACATCACATTAGATTACATCATGGAAAGTGATTACATTACATTACATCACATTATATTACATTACATTACATTACATTACATTACATTACATTAGACTACATTATGGAACAATAACTAGTCTAGGGTTTGGCCAGACCACGGGGAACCATAGCCTTGCCAAGTTGACACATAAAATCAACCACCACAAACTGGAAGTTGGAGGGTCAGCGTTGGACAGTGTGACTTGTCAGCAGCTTCAGGCAAAAGCGGGAAGTCTGAGTTTGGCCTTGTCCGCTCACTTGTTCTGGGGGAAGCCAGCCACCATATTGACACTCAAGCAATGTTGTGGAGAAGTCCTTGTGTAGAGATGTTTATAGGTAAAGAGGAACCATAATGCCAAAGAACCAACTGGCCAGTGCCAAGTGAGTGCCGGGTACAATGTGAGTGAGCCACCTTGGAGGCAGATCCTCCAGCCTTAGTCAAGCCTTCAGATGACTGCAGCCTCCTAGTCTTTTTTTAATCCCCCAGCTGAGGTCCCAGTCTTCATAGTGCAGAGGCAAGCAGCAATAGATAACTGGCACAGGCTCCTACTGTCAATGTGTAGGTGGACAGGTGTTGGCAGTAACCTCTGCCTCTCTTTGATACTTCAAAGTCTCTCCTTAATACTCAAGAGGCAAATGGGATAGCATCAGGGAATACAAGTGTGCTTCCTCCAGGAGTATCTGCATGGAGATGCCTGAATCAGCCAAAGATTTTTGCATGTGAAAGAAATGAGAATTCATAAATGAAAGCAGATTAAGACTTCTTTTAACCATGTACCTTAGCGACTAGATAAGTCAGTTCATTTAGTATATGGTTCCCCCCAAACGCTCATTTGTAATGCAGCAATAGAAAATTGTAACACAATCCAATTTAAAAATCACTACTTTGATAAATTAAACAAAATAGCTGCTACCACAGGAAAATTCAGTCGTGCCTGCTTTAAGATTGAAACCCTGTTTGAAATGCATGGTTTAGAACCTTGCTATTCAAAATGTAAGGGGCAGTGGTGGTTCAGTGGTGGAATCCTCATTTTTCATGAGAAAATACCCAGATTCGATTCCTGGCCAAGGCACCTCAAGCGCAGCCACCACCTGTCTGTCAGTAGAGGCTTGCCTTGCATGTTGCTACGATGCTGAACAGCTTTCAGCGGAGCTTCCAGACTAAGACAGACTAGGAGGAAAGGCCTGACAATGTGCTTCCAAAACATCAGCCAATAAAAATCCTATAGATCACAAAAGTCTGATCCCATTTGCACGGGGTCACCATGAGTCAGGAACTGACTTGATGGCCGCTAACAACAGCAAGAGTTAACATTCAAAGTGTGATTCCTGGACTAACAATATGGCATCACCTCACAGAAGGTTAGAAATGCAGAATTTAAGGTCTCACCCTAGACCTACTGAATCAGAATCAGCATATTAACAACATGCTCAGGTGATTCGTGTACGTTGAAGTTTGAGAAGTCTGGTTTAGAATCCTGGCTCCCCCACTTACCGTGTGACGGTAGGTAAGTCATTCATTCATCCCCATGACTTCAAATTTCCCATCTGTAAAATGGAGGTGAGGGTAGAAGTGGAGGAAATAGTTAATTTATACATTCATTCATTCGATAAATATGTATTGAATATTTATTGCACTGGGGACTGAGCAGTGAACAAGGCAAATCAGAATTTTAAAGCTCTCATCCGGCTCTAAAGTTTTCTATTTCTGGAATTTGGTTCTTTGAGATAGAATTTTTTGCTCTGGCCTTTCTCCTACCATCTCATGATCGTAGTTACAGTATAATACAACTTTGCATCGCAAGGGAGGAGCCAGAGGAAATGAGGAAAAACTTCCCTCAAGATCAGAAGCCTACTTACCTGAAAATGGAGTGTGGGAGTATGTGCACATTCATTTAAAACACCCACTGCCACTGTTGACAGCTTGCTACAAATCACCTCCGTAAGGATTCTTGGACTTGACCTTCAAAATCGCTTCACAAATTACTGGAAATTTCACAGTATTTTGGAAACAGTGTGATCTGACAGCATGTCAGGCATCGACTATTGCGTCTTCCAAAGTTACATCTCTAGCAATGCCCCATGGAGCATTCTAGAAAAAGTAGCCATGGTTCATCTCTAATTATAAAGCCAAACCTTGCTGGTATTTACCCCCAGCCACGGGGCTAGAAACCTTTTTTATCTTTTAAGCTCCATTAATAGGTCCTTAGGCAGGAAAAAAGAGAATGGGGGAGAAGAAGAAAATGAAAGAAAAAAGGAAAAGTAAGAAAGAAGAAAGGGAGAAGTAAAATACCACTAGGACTAACCTCCCTTTCTGTTCAGGGGCCCCAGGCTCCTCAGGTTGCCTGCCTCCCTCATTTGGCAGCTGGTAAAGGAAAGGCTGAAGCTATTATTTTAAAATGTCATTTCCTTCCCCTCAGAGGTTAGATTTCAAAAATGACTCTTTTTAAAGGCTGAAGGAAAAAAAAAATTGATTTGTAAGATAAAGTATTTGTTTGATTTTGTAAAATTGCTCTTTTATTGACCGTTGCAAATATATTATTCTCCTGTATGCATATGAGAAATGAGGTGCCCTTCTGCCAGTAACATCTCTATAAATGTGATGAACAATGCAGTTCAGATTATTTGTTGATGAAATTCAGTAAGGAAATTTTTTAAAATTAATTATATCACTGTGTATTGGTACTTCTAAGTCTAATAAGTGTCTAACACATTAATATCAATAACATGGCAATAAATTCTTAAATAAATAAATGAGATGCAGTTCAGAAAGACAGCATAAGATATAATTTAGAGCCCTAGCTGTCAAGGACTTGGCAGTTGGTTATGTGACCAGCCACTGCCTGCTAGCTTAGCGAGGCTGTTTTAATGAAAAGGGATAACATTGATTTATATCCAGCTGGTCTCTGGGATTGCTCAGTATTATGGTTTTTCAGGAGGCAAGATTGTTAAAAGCAATACTGGATGAGGCAAACATGTAATGATCAAACATCTCTGTAAATGAAAAAGCCTCCCAAACCAAACATTCATATAATAAGCTCAGTTTGTGAGTTTAGAATAATAATAAAGAGAAGGCAGTCTCTAAAGTCCTAAAGATTGTGTGTGTGTTTGTAAGCAATGGCTTATGAAGCACATTTTACAGAAGTTTTACGTTCACTACATGCTCATTAGTAAAGACTTTCATTTCTCATGTTCGCTCCTTTTTTAACTGATCTTTAGGATGCAGTTAAAATCCTAGTGACTTGTGGTTTCTGCTGGAGAGAGAAACAGTACCTGACCCCATGGGATCTGCTGCATGAATAGAGATCTGGATTTCATCTTTTAGCAACTCGATTTTGGATGGTTGCTAAGGAGACTATTGGCATCTCTGGGTCCTAGGTGCCATATTGCTTGGAAAGAATTACAGCAGCTTCTCCTATTACTTTCCCAAAGAGAGAACTTGAAACCTCACTAGGGCAGTTGGTGTTTTAAGATTCTGCTGGCTCCTTGAATGCTTTGAGCGCCTCTGGCCTTGACACAGAACTTGTCAACACATTAACATCTAAATGAGAACACCTCCACAAGGACTGTGCAGCTTCATCACAGGAAATAGAAGGATGAAGGGGTCGGGCTCTGGGTGCCAAATTCTCTGGCATGTAGCACAGTCCTATTTTGTTTGTTTCTCCTGTTTTCAGAGCTGCTCATTCCCTATAGATCAGAATCAGGAAAACGAGATTAAATTTTGGCCTTGTTTCTAACAAGCTACATGATCCTGGGTAAATACCCTCTCTGACCCTCAGTTTCTTCATCCCTAAAGCAGAAAAATAGTGATACCTTACAACGTTGTTTGTGAGAATTAAAGAAGATAATAAGAACATATTGTCAAAGGCTACTTAGATGTATGTACACATGTTACAACATGGATAAACCTTGAAAGCATGCTGAGTGAAATAAGTCAGTGACAAAAGGACAAAAATATTGTACAATTCCACTAATATGAAATATCTAGAATAGGTAAGTGTATAGAGACAAAGGTTTAACAGTGGTTACCAGGGGCAGGGTGTTGGGAGGGAGACCCATTGTTTAGGAGACACTGAGCTGCTGTTAAAGATGATGGAAAAATTTGCAAATGGATAATGGTGATGGTTGAACAAGAGGATGAATGTAATTACGTGTCACTAAGTTGTACATAAGGAGCCCTGGTGGCGCAGGAGTGAAAGAGCTCAGCTGCTAACTAAAAGTTTAGAGGTTCGAACCCACCAGTCCCTTCGCAGAAGAAAGATGTGGCAGTCTGCTTCCAAACAGATTACAGCCTCAGTGACACTATGGGGGCAATTTTACTGTGTTCTCTAGAGTGGCTGTGAGTCGGAGTCAACTAGATGGCAGTGGGTAAATTGTACGTGTGAAGACGGTCGAAATAGCAAATATTTTGTTATAAATTCATTTACAATGAAAAAACTGCTACTTGTAAATCACAAATCATGTGTTACACATTAGGTTCCCCCAGGAAGCAGACTCTAAGGAGTTTAGCCTACAGAGTATTTATTAAAGGTGCCAGTGGGAGCAACATGTGTGGAAGGAAGGGCAGCAGGGGTGAGTCGAAGGAGAAATTGAGTTGTTAATAGATGCAGACCCAATGACAGCCTCAGGTCAACCCTACCGTGAGCTCTGAAGCTAGAAAAGCCCTTCAGAGGTGTCCCGAATAGAGCTAAACATCTAGGCGTTTTTGCTCCTCCATCAATCAGTTATTGGGTGTGGGCTGTCCCCAGGAAGGGCCTTGACCCTTGTCGAGACAGCTCTATGCAGATCAGGTAATCCTTGAAGCGGCTGATTAGCTGAAGGCTGTCGGCAGACAGCACGTCACAGTGAACATCACAGTTATCATTATCCCTCCTTTCTCCCTGGCAAGAAACCTCACTCCGTCCAGCTATCTAACGTCAGGCATACATGCCAGGCTCATATGTGACTTCAGGCTTTCACTTACATTGTTCACCACCACTATTTGACCCTAATTCCTTCTCCTTTTGCACAAATCCCTTAAAAAAAAAAATGCCAACGGTCAATTCCAACTCATGGTGACCCCATGTATTTCAGAGTAGAACTACGCTCTGTAGAGTTTTCAATGGCTAAGTTTTCAGAAGTATATGATTAGGCCTTTTTCCACAGTGCTGCTGGGTGGATTTGAACCACTGATCTTTTGGTCTAAATTACTTTTTTCACCTGCAAGATATACAGGGATAGACATATGTCCATTAGCAACGGTGGCTTTTGTAGCTGTAATTTTCCCCAGGTGAGAATAGTGGGATGATGGGATCATTCTTCCTCTTGGGGAAATACTATATGAGAATATTAGAATTAGACTATATTAGAATCTTGGAACAAATAACTAATCACATCCACTTCCATGTGGAGTTTAACTATTACTTTCATTTGTAGCAGGCAAATCACTGTTACCCTATGTCACAAGAAAACAAATGGATTTAAGCAGATGAGTACCATGGCAAGATTTTCAATTTAGAAAGATCTCTCATACTAGAATTGGACCAGGCAGGGAAGACTAAAAGCAGGAAAGTTATAAAAGGACTTTCAGTTAAATACTGTAGGTTAACTGCATATTTATTTCCTCTTCTCCCAAATTTCCATGAAAAGGATGTCACATGTTTAAAAAAAGACAAAGAGAAATAGTAGAGGAAAAAATAAAAGAGGAAATATTTTAGCACTGTTTTGGAAGCTAGAAAATAAACGGGAGAGTGGAAACTGACTCAGGAGAGTGAAGAAAGATACAATCTAAATGCCTGGTGAAAGAGACTTCTGTACCATTTAAGGATGTATTAAGCTGCAAGTAATGAAATATATGACAATCAAAGGATTAAATATACAAGAGTTTATTTTTCTCATGGAGTTCCTGGGTGGTGCGAACAGTTAATGCACTCGGCTGCTAACTGAAAGTTTGGAGATTTGAGTCCATCTAGAGGTGCCTTGGAAGAAAGGCCTGGTGAACTACTTTCAGAAAACTAGCCATTGAAAACTCTGTGTAGCACAGTTCTACTCTGACACACATGGGGTTGCCATGAGTCTCTGAATCAACTCCTCGGCAACTGGTAATAATTACTTTTCTCATATCACAAGAGGCCCAAAAGAAAGTGGTTGCTGCCGTTGTTTTTGCTATTCACCTGTGCTAGGCTCTGTCTTTTGGCTGGTTGACTTTTGTTTGCCCATGGTCATAAGTTGGTCCCTATAGCTCCAGATATCATGTCTGCATTAAAGAAAGAATGGGCAAAGGGAAAACATCATGGCAGTGATATCAGCCCCTTTTTATTGAGAAAGCAATACTTTTCCAAAAGTATGACTAGACATCTGACAGTGTTGGCCACAGATATCCACAAAAAGGAGCTGATTTGCCTTACAGGCATCAGGACTGTGGAAGGTAGGGGCAAGGAACAGGCTGGAACCCTTGCAATGTGTTAAAAACCTTAGCCAAGCCAGATGGACACTTTGATAGGTTGTCCCCCACACCCATCTGCTGGCACTCAACATCGACCCCTCCCTCCCTTTATGTAAAAAAAACAAAAAAAAAAGTTGCCCTCAAATCAATGCTGGCTCATGGTGACCCTACATGTGTCAGAGTAGAACTGTACTCCATAGGGTTTTCAATGGCTGATTTTTTGGAAGAAGACCGCCAGGCCTTTCTTCCGAGGTGCTTCTGGGTGGAGTCGAACCTCCAACTTTTGGTTAACAGTCAAGTGTGTTAACCAGTTGCACCACTTAGGGACTCCTCCCCTTATGGAGATAGGAACTGAAAGGGAAGAAGCTCTGGATCAGGGGATATCAGACTCCGCAGAGGACAGGGATGAAGATCCAGACTAAAAGGAGGGATGTTTAGGAGGAAGGTTGTATGCGAAACAGTGGCACCCCAAGGAGACTGCCCAGCTTCAAGAATACCAGCAGTGATGTACACCACCGAGGCAGCCATCCGAAGGTTCCCTTCCTGCAAAAAGTGAACAGCTCCTGAGAACAGACTTCCTGACACACACTGCTCATCATTGTCATTTTTATAAGTCTTAAAGGTTAATGAAAAGGAAAAGTTGTAAATTCAGTAAAACAACTTGACCAAAAACTTAAGATTTAAGCAAACCAAATCAGTTCCCAATTCATAACAAGCAATTGAGAAGTAAGGCTGTTTAGATTGTGCTCCACAGAGAAGATGTTCAGGACAACGCTTCGGAAAAAAGACTAAAGTTGAAGAAATCAAGCTCTTTCTGTTTGGTAAGGGCCAATCTTGTAAAATTCTTTATGTACTGGCCAATAGTAAGGGACCTAAGTGGTTGGGTCGCTGTGAGTTGGAATCGACAGGACAGCAACTAGTGACTGGTTGCTGATTGGGTGATGGATCCGAGGAGAATCTCTCTGGAAAGATCCTCCCCAGCATCGTGTCCTGCTCCGGAAATGTCTATGGCCAACTTGAAACCACAGCCTCGGCCTGTCTGAGAATAAGTACTGCCTTTCGAGGTTAAAGAAGCCCTGTGGCGTAGTGGTTAAGAGCATGGCTGCTAACCAAAAGATTGACGGTTCAAATCCATTAGCCACTTCTTGGAAACCCTATGGGATAGTTCTACTCGGTCCAGAAGGTCGCTGTGAGCCGGAACCGACTGGACAGCAACAAGTTTGGTCTTTTGGGTTTTTTTTTTTCTGGGGTAAATAATTAAAACCGTCCCTTGGGAAAAAGTAAAAATAAGAAGTAAACTGTAGGTATGGAGAAAGATAAACATAGATGAATAAGCATAGACATAATAAAGAAATAAATTTAAATCATAATATTAGTGCTTTCATCTTATTTAGTATAAGTATTCTAACCAGTTTCATAATCATTAAAATATTACATAAAGATTTTCATTGCCTTTAAAGTAGTTACTACATTTAAAGGAACCTGAGGCATTAGGCTTGCAAAGAATTTAGTGGACTGAATTTGTAATCCATTTTGAATGCTTGGAGAAAACTCATTTGTAAAACAATAGCTTTGATTAATTAGTTGTATAAGCAGTTGTGAATCATTACAGAAATGTTAATTGTTTAAATATTAATAAATTTGGGATTAGACAAAGTACAAGTAGCAATGAGTATTTCCCTCCAGAAGGAAAAACCCTAGCGACAATTCAACACCATGAGCTTTTAAATCAACATACACACACACACATACACACACACACACAGAGAACTGATCAACATTTTTATGCTTCAAGTTATAATTAACATACAATAAATTGCACATATTTGAGCTGTAGGATTTAATTAGCTTTCTCGTATCTATACATTAGTAAAACCAACACCACAAGATAAAGAACATTTCCATCACCCCCAAATGTTTCATTGTGCACCTTTGTGATCCAGTCCTCCTTGTCCCCCATCCCACTCCCAGTATTTCCCTGCTTTCTGTCCCTTAAGATTAGTTTGGATTTTCTAGCATTTTATATAAATGGAATCATGCAGTATGTACTCTTTTTCTGTTTCACTTCTTTCCTCCAGCATAATTATTTTGAGATTCATCCATGTCGTCGCATGATCAATAATTTGTTCTTTTTATTGCCGAGTAGTGTTCCATTCTATGGACAGACCACAAATTATTTATCCTCTTACCAGATGATGGAGATATGGAATATTATAAATAAAGCTGCCAAGAACATTTGTGTATGAGTCTTTATGGTAGGTGTATGTTTAACTTTTTAAGAAACTGCCAAAGGAGGGGACAGGAAAAGCTGATAATGGGGAACCAAGGCTGAGAAGGGGAGAGTGTTGACACATCATGGGGTTGGCAACCAATGTCACAAAACAGTATGTATCTTAATTGTTTAATGAGAAACTGACTTGCTCTGTAAACCTTCATCTAAAGCACAATAAAAATAAAAAAGGAAAGAAACTGCCAAACTTTTCCAAAGTGGTTGCTCCATTTTACATTCCCACCACTGTTATATGAGAGCTCCAGTTGTTCAACATCCTTGGCGACACTTGGTATGGTCAATCTTTTTCCTTTTAGCCATCCTTGTGGGTATAGAGGAAACCCTGGTGACGCAGTGGTTAAGAGCTATGGCTGCTAACCAAAAGGTCGGTGGTTTGAACCCACCAGGCACTCCGTGGAAACCTTATGGGACAGTTCTACTTTGTCGTATAGGGTCGCTATGAGTTGGAATTGACTTGACAGCAATGAATTTGGTTTGGTTTTGGTTTATGGGTATAGAGCAGTGTTTCATTGTGGTTTTTATTTGTATTTTCCTAGGAGCCCTGGTGGTGCAATGGTTAAGTGCTTGGCTGCTAGCTGAACATTTGGCAGTTTGAACTCACCCAGCTGCTACAAGAATCGACTCAATAGCACCTAACAACACAGTGATTAATAATATTAAGACCTTTTTTTTGTGTGCTTATTTGTCATCCATATATCTTCTTTCGTGAAGTGTTTGTTCAAATGTTTTCCCAGCCTCTGCTGCAGGAGTCATCTTGCCCTACTACAGCAAGCCCCATAGAAGACCACTATCTCACAACTCATTGTTCTTGCCACATGGAATTTAATGGAAACTCAGAGTGCCAACTAGATGAGGCAAGCAAAGTGCCCAGGGCTCAAAATTTAAGGAGACACTCATTCTCAAGGGCGGATTCAGCACCTCAGTGCTGGAATGGAAAGGAAAACTAGGAGCACACATCCAAGCTGACCAGTTACCACTTCCAAGTTTGCCTGACTGCCTTCTGTCTTTTCGCTGTCTACTAGATCATAATCCCCTTCGATAATGGGCTAAAGCCATAATGGCAAGCAAATGTATTTTCTTTAAGGATTTATATAATATTTACTTATTTAATTAAACTTAGGCCATGAGTTTATTTTTATTTTTTAAAGTTCTATTAGAGATTTCTTCACATTTTGTGAGGCTGAATTTTAATTTAAGATATCATCTTTGCCACCTCAAAATTTCACAAGCAATAAAACCTCCAAAATCCCATAGAAGATGACAATCATTTTGATCCATATATAATAAAGAATATAAAAGGTATGAAGAAGATAAGAAAGTGATGGAGCAAGCTGAAGTATCCAAAACATGTTTTGTTCTCACTAGTAAAATTACACTGTTCACTGAAACATTTCTACTTAAAAAATTTAAGGGCAAAATTTTCTCAAGTGACTGTGTGAAGCTGCAAGCACATGCTAAAGTATTAGAAATGAAGGGGCACAAATCACCACGACAGTCTTAAGTCTGCTTCTGAAAATAGGCAGAAGGCATTTTCAAGCAGAACAAAGCTTCCATTTATGGGGTTGCTTCAGAGAAATTGCACTGTCATAATCTACTGATCTTCAAGACCAGGAGTGGAAAATAAGTCTTTACTTTCGTCAGTTACTATTAGAGAAGAAGGAGGCTTAAAACTGCAGTGATAACATCCCTGTCAGCCAAATAGTTTATTGGTAGAAGTAGGGAAAAAAAAAGTCTTGCTACTCTCCCAACTTCAGTTGAAAGTAGTGATGATTTAATGTCACTAATGTGCAGTGTGGCAACCACAGGAGCAATCCAGGAGCTGATAATGTTGTTCTGCACCATACCCGTTGCTGTCGAGGCAATTTTGATTCATGGTGACCCTAGTAACTTTTAAATAGGCCAGTGCAGGTTATAATAATACATTTATAATAGTAATTTAAACATTTTGATAAAATTTCAGATTTATTCTATTTTTAAAATAATATTTTTTGGTGTTTAAGGTGAAAGGTTACCCAGCAAATTTAGTTCCTATTTGTAAAAACGACTTGGGGGCAATATCTGACCTCCTCTAACTTCACAAAGGGGAAGGAGAACCAAGATCAACAGAGCAAGGCTGATTCCCATGGGGCAGAGGCCAGATATGCCTCCTATTGCCACCATCTTTACCAACGCTGATACCTACTGTCCCTCCCACAGCACTCTCTCCTTCTCTGCTGGGTTTGATAATTCATTGCAATGGCCACACAGAATTCACAGAACATATTCATGATTATGGGGTTTATTAAGGAAGTAACAGTCACAATTCAGGCTCAGGAACACTCAAGGATACAATTCTTTCATCAGGATAGCCTCTTCCCAACTGTGTTCGCAGGCATGCCTCTCCTTGGCCCTAGGCCTCTGCCCAAAGGCACTCAGCTTTCTCTCTCCATGGGCCAGGAAGTCCAACATGCCGTCTCCTGCTACCAGGTCTCTGCTCTTGGGTCTCTCTTGCCACTGCTTCTCACTGTCTTCAGGATTACAGCTCGCTCGCTCTCTGTCTCTCTATCTCTCTGTCTGTGTTTCTCTGGATCCCAGGTCCAAAGGACACACAGGCTCCTGGCTGTTCTTCCCTGACAGTGGTGGGATTCTCTCTCTCTGCTCTGGAATTGGCTCTCTTTTAAGGCAAAACTGGCCAATCCTCTTGGTGGGCCACAATTATGTTATTTGCACAGTCCCATCCAATCACTTGGGTAGGAGTTACAAGACCCAGGCTAAAAGGCCACACAAAAATGATCTATTATACCGCACTATTTAACAATTTCTGCACAAATTATTCAGTAATATTGGTTACGTTTTTCACAATGTGTCATCATTCTCATTTATTTCGTTCTGGTTGTACCATTTCTAGTACTCTAGTTTCCCAGCCCCCTTACCTTCTCATCTTTGCTTTAGAGTAATTTTTGACCATTTGATCTCCTACAGATGATTTTTTAAAGGAGCTCATTACTCATGGTTGATATTCTGTATTTTATGAGCCAATTTGTTATTTAGCTAATAGGCAACTTCAAGGGATAATTTCGGTTTAAGGTTTAAAGACTGTCTCAGGGCACTAGTCTCTGGTAGTCCTCTAGTCTCAACTGGTCCAGTAAGTTTGGCCTTTTTAAGATTTTGAGTTCTGTTCCTCATTTTTCTCCTGTTCTATCAGGATCCATCTATTGTGGCCTGATCAGAACGGTCAGTAGTGGTAGCTGGGCGCCATCTGGTTCTTCTGGTCTCAGAGTAGAAGAGGTAGTGGACTGTGTCAGATTTATTCCCATATGCAGAAGTTAGGATGGTAGCTTTGATCTTGGCTTTGTAGAAGTATTGCTTTTAACACTTGGCCACTAAACATACAGCCAATCTGTATATCTGTTAACTCTGTCTGTTAGGTATATATTTTTTATATGTATTAGCATAGTTTTTTCCTCCCCAATTTTCCCTACTATTTCAAATATGTTGGTTTAGGTTAAATTTTAATTTAGTCCACAGGATACAAGATATCAAGACAGGATGTGACTGATGTAGAAGAGGAATAAACATCTCCCAGAGATAGGGTGAAGACTTAACATGGCTTTGGGTTTCATTTCAGAGAGAGGGGTAGAGCTTTTTGTTTGTACAGGAGCTAGCTGCTTTATGTTAACCCTTTACTGAGTCTGTTGTGACTCAGAGCCACCCTACTGGACAAAGTTGAACTACCCCATATGGTTTCCAAGGAGTGGCTAGCAGATCTGAGCTGCCCACCCTTTTGGTTAGCAGCTGAGTTGTGAAGCAGGTGTTTTATTGTTTGGAAATTTAAATATAGGAAGAAGGATCAGGGGCTGAGTACCCATGGTTGTGGATTGTTGCAGACACTTACTCTCTCTAGCCCCATTCCAACCCCCTTCTGGCATGATTTCTCTCTTAAGGGGTATCACTTACATAACCACAGTACAATAATTAAAATTAGGAAATTAACATAAATAGCATATGTTTTAGTTATCTAGTGCTGCTATAATAGAAATACCACAAGTGGGTGGCTTTAACAAACATTTATTTTCTCACAGTTTAGGAGGCTAGAAGTCCAAATTCAGGATGCTGCCTCTAGGGGAAGGCTTTCTCTATCTGCTGGCTCTGGGGGAAGGTCTTCTCTCTCTTCAGCTTCTGTTTCTTGGTTCCTTGGAGATCTCGTGTGGTATGGCATTTATCTTCCCCCATCTCTGCTTACTTCTCTATGCCTAATCTGCTCTTTTATATCTTAAACGAGATTCATTTAAGACACAAAGACACACCCTAAACTAATACTTTCTAATTATCATAACAAAGAGAACTCATTTCCAAATGGGATCATAACTATAACCCGTTGCCCTCGAGTCAATTCCAATTCATAGTGACCCTAAGGGATAGGGTAGAACTGCCCCATAGGGTTTCCACGGAGGGGCTGGTGAATTCAAACTGCAAACCTTTTGGTTAGCAGTCAGGTTCTTAACCACTGCTCCACCAGGGCTCCACAGGTATAGGAGTTAGGATGTACAACACATATTTTTGAGAGACACAACTCAATCCATAACACTATACTATCCTCTAATTTAACAGACTTTACTCATGATTTCCAATTGTTCCCATAATGTCCTTTATAGCAAAATTAAAGTGAAATATTTTTTTCTGGTCCAGGATACAATTCAGACTCATATGTTGCATTTAGTGGTCAAGTCAGTCTAGTTTCCCTTAATTTAAACAGTTCCTCAGTCTGTCTTTGTCTTTCATGACCTTGATATTCTTGAAGTATAAAAAAACCAAACCAAACCCACTGCCGTTGAGTTGATTCCAACTCAAAGCGACCCTATAGGACAGAGTAGAACTGCTCCGTAGGGTTTCCAATGCTGTAAAATCTTTACAGAAGCAGACTGGCACATCTTGCTTCCTCACAGAGGCTGGTGTGTTCAAACTGCCCAAGTTTTTAGTTAGCAGCTGAGTGCTGTAACCACTGTACCGTCAGCCTCCTTGTTTTGAAGTATACAAAACAGTTATTTTGTAGAATGTCTCTCAATCTGGGTGTATCTGGTGTTTCCTGAAGGAATGGTTCTAAAATATGTATACATATTCTTTTTTCTGTCAAATAGTATGTGCATATTGCAAAGAATTCAGGTAACTGAGAAGTGTATGCTAAGTAGAAGATAATAATTGCCTCTCTTTTAATCCTCACCCTGAATAACTGTTGTTAACAATTTGATATATTCCTTTTTAGAACTTCAAAATGTTACCTTGAAAAAATTCATTTGTTTATTTTAGTATACATTGATAAAAGAATAGGAACATTTTCCTACATGACCAAAAAAGCAGTATCACCTTAAAATTAATAATAATTTCTTAATATTATTTGCTAATAATAATAAAAAGATTATGTTGAGTCAGTTCTGACTCATAGCAGCCCCATGTGTGTTATAGCAGAACTGTGCTCCTTAGGGTTTTCAGTGGCTGATATTTTAGAAGTAGATCACCAAGACTTTCTTCAGAGGTGCTTCTGGGTATAATTGAACTGCCAACATTTTGGTTAGCAGCTGAGCGCTTAACCATTTGTACCTCACATACTCAGGCCATATTCAATTTCTCCCAATTGTTCCAGAAATGTCCTTTATTTACAGTTAATTTCTCCAAACCAAGTTCAATCCAAAATCACAGATTTATAATTGGTTGTTATGTCCCCCAAATCTCTTTTCATCTCAAAGAGTCCATAATGTTGAATAATAAGGAATGGTATAGTAGGAAATTACCAATTAATCGTATCTGACCTGTGATGGTTAAGGTTGTCTGTCAACTTGGCTGGGCCAAGATTCTCAGTGGTTTCGAAGTTATGATGTAATCTGGCAGTTTTGTAATGATGTAATTTGGCAGTTGTGTAATGATATAATCAACCCTATGATGAGATCTGCTATGAGCAACCAATCAGTTGAAAGGGAGTTTCCTTGGCAGGGGTGGTGTGTGGCCTGCATCCAACATATAAATGAATGTTTCAGCAAGGCTCTCTCTGGATTCTTCATCTGGCTCACCATCATCTGACCTCCTATTCTTGGGACCTGACCTAGCAGCTTACCTGCTGATCTTGGCATTTTTCAGCCTCCACAGCCTGTGAGCCAGCAGCCTGCTGTCTTATCTGCTGATCTTGGGTTAGTCAGCCACTGCAGTTATATAAGTCAGGAGAAGCCTCCAGCCTGACACCTGACCCACGAACTTGGGACTTGCCAGCCTCTACAACCATTTGAGCCATTTTCTTGAGATAATTCTCTCTCTATATATATGTGTGTGTATATATATACATACACACATGTGATTCACTGGTTTTTCTTCTCTAGAGAACCCAGCCTAAGACATTTGGTACCAGGATGGTTCTAGAGAAACAAAATTATAAGGATGAGTTTTCAAAATTAGTTCTCAAGTATGATTAGTCTTAAAGATGTTTATGACTCTATTTTTGTTAGTAAAGAGGGCACTGCAAATCCATGGCAAGAGGTGGCAATGGAATACGCAAAATATCACCTCTAATAGATCAGGTATTTGTGAGAGGCAAGTCTCTGGGTGATCACAAGTTTGATACTTTTCTACAATTTAGTCAGAACGAATAGTATAAGGAAGCTGTTTGGCTGGCCCTACTTTTGCTAGACAAAGTGGTGACAGAAAGAAATGAGCTCACAGTTTCATGTCACAGCTTGAGTGCTGCATAAACAATCTAAAAGTTTCCACTTGTGTCCTGAAAGAAAGCCTTATTTCTTGTAGTAACGGAGCTGATGTTGCTGAACAACAAACTCAGAGTCCTATCGTAAGAGTGGCTGAACTACAATGCCAGTTGAATTCCCAAGCTTTAATGGTGTCTGAAGTTAAAGTGAAGGTATTGCTTGGGAAGAAATGGGATCCTAAAACTTGGGATGGGGACACATGGGCAGATAATCAGGAAGGTGGGGAGACTGAGCCCCTAAATTCTGATGAATCACTCTTGCCTACAGAACCAGCGCTCTTACTCCCATCTGGCCCACCAGTCAGTGTGGGGGCATATGGAGATCAAGTTATTAACAGAGTCTGAGCTCACGTCCATCTCACAGTGGGTCCAGTGAGTCCCTGAACAGATCCTGTAGTGATTTCTCCAGTTCCAGAATGCATAGCAGGCATAGACATACTAAGCAACTGGCAGAATCCCCACATGGGATCCCTGACATGTGGAGTAAGGGCTATTATAGTAGGAAAGGCTAAGTGGAAGCCATTAGAACTGCCCCTACCTAAGAAAATAGTAAACCAAAAGCAGTATCACATTCCTAGAGGGATTGCAGAGATTACTGCCACCATCAAGGACTTCAAGGATGCACATCCCCATTTGACTCGCCTGTCTGTGCAAAAAAAAGGGATCTTGGAAAATGACAGTGGATTATTGAAAACTTAATCAAGTGGTGACTCCAATTGCAACTGTAGTTCCAGATGTGGTTTCATTGATTGTGCAAATTAATACATCTCTTGATACCTGGTATTCAGCTACTGATCTGGCTAATGCCTTTTTCTCCATACCTGTTTTGAAGGACCACCAGAAGTAGTTTGCCTTCAGCTGGCAAGGCCAGCAATACACCTTCATTGTCCTACATCAGAGGTTTAACAACTTCCAGCCCTGTGTCATAATTTAGTTGGAAGACAGCTTCATCACATTTCCCTTTCACAAGATGTCACACTGGTCCATTACATTGATGACGATTTGCTGATTGGACCTAGTAAGGAAGAAATGTCAATGACTCTGGACTTACTGGTAAAAGATTTGAGTGCTGGAAGGTGGGAAATTAACCTGACAAAAATTCAGGCACCTTCCACCTAAGTGAAATTTCTAGGGGTCCAGGGGTGTGGGGCATGTCAAGATATTCCTTCTAAAGTGAGGGATAAGTTGTTGCATCTGGCCTTCCCGCAACTGAAAGGGAGGCACAGCACCTGGTGGTCCTCTTTGGATTTTGGAGGCAGCATATCCCTCATTTGGTGTGCTACTCCATCCTATTTATCAAGTGAGTAGAAAACCTGCTAGTTTTGAGTGGGGCTCAGAACAAGAGATGGTGTTGCAACAGGTTCAGACTGCCATACAAGCCACTCTGCCACTTGGGCCATATGATCTAGCTGATCCAATGGTGCTTGAAATGTCCGTGGCAGATAGAGATGCTGTTTGGAGTCTTGACAGGCCCCTATTGGTGAATCACCATGCAGACCCTTAGGATTTTGGAGCAAAGCCCTGTCATCCTCTGCAGATAACTACTCTCCTATTGAGAAATAGCTTTGTCTTGTTACTGGGTCTTTTAGAGACTGAATGCTTAACCATGGGTAACCAAGTCACCACTTGACCTGAGCTGCCCATCGTGAACTTAGTGTTGTCTAACCCACAGAGTTATAAAGTTGGACATGCACAGCAGTAGACCATCATTAAATGGAAGTGGTATATACGAGATTGGGCCCGAGCAGGACCTGAAGGCACAAGTAAGTTACATGAGAAAGTGTCCAAATGCCCATGGTCTCCAGTCCTATAGATTATCTGCCTCTCCCAGTCTGCACCTACGGCCTCATGGGGAGTTTCTTATGATCAGTTGACTAAGAAAGAGAAAACTCAAGTCTAGTTTACAGATGGGTCTTTGTAATATGCAAGTACCACTTGAAAGTGGACAGCGGTAGCACTACAGCCCCTTTCTGGGCCCTCCCTGAAGGACAGTTGTGAAGGAATATGCTTCCACTGGGCAGAAATTTGAGAAGCACACCTGACTGTTCATTTTGTTGAAAGGAGAAATGGTCAGATGTGTGATTGTATGCTGTGGTCAATGGTTTGGCCAGATGGTTAGGGACTTAGAAGGAACATGATTGGAAAATTGGAGACAAGGAGGTATGGAGAAGAGGTATGTGGATAGACCTCACTGGATGGGCCAAAGAAGTGAAGATATTTGTGTCTTATGTGAATGCTCACCAAAGCTGACCTTGGTAGAGGAGGATTTTAACAATCAAGTGGATAGGATGATGCATTCTGTGGAAACCAGTCATCCTCTTTCCCTATCCACTCCTTTCATTGCCCAATGAGCTCATGAACAAAGTGGCAATGCTGGCAGGGAGGGAGGTTATGCATGGGCTCAGCACCATGGACTCCCACTCACCAAAGCTGACTTGGCTACAGCCACTGCTGAGTGCCCAATCTGTCAGCAGCAGAGACAAACACTGAGTCCCTGATATGGCACTACTCCTCAAGGTGATCAGTCAGCAACCTGGTGGCTGGTTGATTACATTGGACTGCTTCCATCATGGAAAGGGAAACGTTTAGTTCTTACTGGAATAGACACTTACTCTGGATATGGATTTGCCTTCCCTGCATGCAATGTTTCTGCCAAAACTACCATCCGTGGACTTACAGAATGCCTTATCCACCATCATGGTATTACACACAGCATCACTTCAGATCAAGGAACTCACTTCACAGCAAATGAAGAGTGGCAATGGGCCCTTGTTCATGGAATTCAATGGTATCACTATGTTCCCCATCATCCTGAAGCAGCTGGCTTGATAGAACGATGGAATGGCCTTCTAAAGACAAAATTATGGTGCCACCTAGGTGGCAGTACCTTGCAGAGCTGGGAAAATGCTCTCCAGGAGCCTGTATATGCTGTAAACCAGCATCCCATGCATAGTACTGTTTCTCCATAGCCAGGATTCGTGGGTCCAGGAATCAAGGGGTGGAAATGGGAGTGGCACCACTCACAAGATTTTTGCTTTCTGTCCCTGCAACTTTATGCTCTGTGGGTCTAGAGGTCTTAGTTCCAAAGGGAGGAATGCTTCCACCTGGAGACACATCACCAATTCTATTGAACCAGAAGTTAAGAAGGCCACTCGACCACTTTGGGCTCCTCGGGCCTCCGGCTCAACAGGCAAAGAAGTGGGTTACTATATTGGCTGGTGTGATTGATCCTGATTACCAACAGGAAATCAGATTGACATTACACAATAGAGGTAAGGAAGAGTATGTCTGGAATACAGGAGATGCCTTAGGGCATCTCTTTCTCTCTCTCTCTCTCTTTTTGCAATTTGGGTCTTTATTGCAATATAGTTTTTATGAGTCAGAATCGACGGCAACGGGTTTGGGTTTTTTTTGGTATAGTTATGTGCAAGTCCATTGCATTCAGCAAGTTCTTTTTTTTTCATTATTGTACCTTAGATGAGGTTTTACAGAGCAAACTAGCTTTTCATTAAACAATTAGTACACATATTGTTTTGTGACACTGGTTACCAAACCCATGACATGTTCACACTCTCTCCTCTCAACCTTGGGTTTCCTATTACCAGCTTTCCTGCCTCCTCCTGCCTTCTAGTCCTTGCCCCTGGGCTGGTGTACCCCTTTAGTCTCATTTTGTTTTATGAGCCTGTCTAATATTTGGCTGAAGGCTGAACCTCAGGAGTGACTTCATTACTGAGCTGTAAGTGTGTCCAGGGCCATATACTCGGGGTTTCTCCAGTCTCTGTCAGACCAGTAAATCTGGTCTTTTTTTTTTTTTTTTTTTTTTTGGCGAGTTAGAATTTTGTTCTGCATTTTCTCAGGCTCTGCCTGGGACCCTCTATTGTGATCCCTGTCAGATAAGTCAGTGGTGGTAGCCGGGCACCATCTAGTTTGTGCTGGACTCAGTCTGGTGGAGGCTGTGGTAGTTGTGATCCATTAGTCCTTTGGATTAACTTTCCCTTGTGTCTTTGGTTTTCTTTTTTTTTTGTTTTCAGGATGCGGTTGCTGTATAATCCTTTTGATAGGTTGCTGGATTCTATTTGCTAGTATTTTGTTGAGGGTTTTTGTATCTGTAGTCATAAGGGCTATTAGGCTGTAGATTTATTTTCTTATTATGTCTTTGTCTGGTTTTAGTATCACAGTAATTCTGGCCTCACAGAATGAATTGGAACGTGATACCTGCTCTTCTGGTTTTTTTTGGAAGAGTTTTTGAAGAATTGGTATTAATTTTTCTTTAAACCTTTGGTAGATTTTACCAGTGAAGCCATTTGGGCCAGAGCTTTCCTTTTTGGAAATTTTTTTTTTTAATCACTAATTCAATATCTTTACTTGTTATAGATCTACTCAGATTTTCTATGTCTTCTTGAGTCAGTTTTGGTAGTTTGTGTCTTTCTAGGAACTTGTCCATTTCATCTAGGTTGTGTCTTTGGTTTTCTTCATTCTCCCTTGCTCCAGGTGGCGTGAGACCAGTGAAGTATCTGAGATGGCTGCTCACAAGATTTTAAGGCCCTAGACGCTACTCACCAAAGTAGAATGTAGAACATTTTCATTATAAACTATGTTATGCCAATTGAACTAGATGTTCCCCGAGACCATAGTCCCCACAGCCCTCAGTCCAGTAATTTGGCCCCTCAAGGAGTTTGGATGTGTCTGTGGAGCTTCCATGAGCTTGCCTCGGATGAGCTGTGCTGGCTTCCCTGGTACTGTGTACTGTCTTACCCTTCACCAAAGTTACCACTTATCTACTGTCTAGTTAGTGTTTTTCCTTCCCCACACCTCCCCTCCCTTGTAACCATCACAGATTGTTTCTGTGTGTAAACCTTTCATGAGTTTTTATAGTTGTGGTCTCATACAACATTTGTCCTTTTGTGATTGACTTATTTTGTTCAGCATAATGCCCTCCAGGTTCACCCATGTTGTGAGATATTTCGAAGATTCATCATTGTTCTTTATTGTTGCGTAGTACTTCCTTATGTGTATGTACCATAGTTTGTTTATCCATTCAGCTATTGATGGGCACTTAGGTTGTTTCCACCTTGTTGCTATTGTGAACAATGCTGCAATGAACATGAGTGTGCATGTGTCTATTTGTGTGACAGCTCTTATTTCTCTAGAATATGTTCCTAGGAGTGTGATTGCTGGATCATATGGTATTTCTATTTCTAGCTTTTTAAGGAAGCACCATATCGTTTTCCAAAATGGTTGTACCATTTTCTATTCCCACCTGTAGTGCATAAGAGTTCCAATCTCCCTGCAGCCTGTCCAACATTTGTTATTTTCTGTTTTTTTTTTTTTTATTTGTGCCAGTAATGTCAGGCTGAGATGGCATCTCATTGTGGTTTTGATTTGCATTTCTCTAATGGCTAGTGATCCTAGCCTTTAGAGAATTTCCTCATGTGTCTGTTAGCCACTTGAATGTCTTCTTTGGTGAAGAGTTCATTTCCTTTGCCCATTTTTTATTTGGATTGTTTGTCTTTTTGTTGTAGAGGTGTCAGATTTTCCCATAGATTTTAGAGATTAGACCTTTGTTGGATTTCTCATAGCCAAAATTTTTTTCCCAGTCTGTACGTTTTCTTTTTACTTTTTGGGTGAAGTCTTTTGACGAGCATAAGTGTTTAATTTTCAGAAGATCCCAGTTATCTAGCTTATCTTCTGGAGTTTGTGTGTTGTTAGTTATGGTTTATATCCTGTTAATGCCATGTATTAGGGCCTCTAGCATCGATCCTATTTTTTCCTCTGTGATCTTTATAGTTTTTAGTTTTATATTTAGACCTTTGATCCATTTTGCATTAGTTTTTGTGTATGGTGTGAGGTATGGATCCTGTTTCATTTTTTTTTTTTTTTTGCAGATGGACATCCAGTTATGCCAGCACCATTTGTTAAAAAGACTGTTGTTTTCCCCAGTTGATGGCACTTGTTGAAGATCAGGTGACTATAGGTGGATGGATTTACTTCTGGGTTCTCAATTCTGTTCCATTGGTCAATGTATCTGTCATTGTACAAGTACCAGGCTGTTTTGACTACTGTAGCTGTATAGTAGGTTCTGAGGTCAGGTAGTACAAGTCCTCCTACTTTACTCTTCTTCTTCAATAGTGCTTTACTTTTCTGGGCCTCTTCCCTTTCCATGTAAAATTAATGATTAGTTTTTCCATCTTTTAAAAGAATGCTGTTGGTATTTGGATTGGGATTGCATTGTATTTAAAAATTGATTTGGGTAGAATTGACATTTTCACAATGTTGAGTCCACCTATCCTTGAGCATCGTATGCTTTTCCATTTACGTAAATCTCTTTTGGTTTCTTGTGGTAGTGTTTTGTAGTTTTCTTTGTATAGGTCTTTTACCTTCCTGGTTAGATTTACTCCTAAGTATTTTATTTTTTTAGGGACTGTTATAAATGGTATTATTTTCCTGATTTCCTTTTCATCGTTCTCTTTATTGGTGTATAGGAATTGAACTGATTTTTATATGTTTACCTTGTATCCTGCCACTCTGCTGAATCTTTCTAGTTTTTCTAGTTTTTTTCTAGTTTTCTCGTGGTGTCTTTAGGGTTTTCTGTGTATAGTATCATATCACCCACAAATAGGGACAGTTTTACTTCTTCCTTACCAGTTTGGATGCCCTCTATTTCTTTTTCTTGCCTTATTGCTCTAGCTAGGGCTTCCAGCACAATGTTAAATAGGAGTGGTGATAAAGGTCATCCTTGTCTTGTTCCTGTTTTCAAGGGGAATGTTTTCAGCGTCTTTCCATTAAAAGTGATGTTGGCCATTGGTTTTGTATAGATGCTCTTTATTATGTTGAGGAATTTCCCTTCTATACCTATTTTATTGAGAGTTTTTATTAGGAATGAGTGTGGTACATTGTCAAATGCATTTTCTAATTCTATTGAGCTGATCAAGTGATTATTTTCTTTCCTTTTTATTAATGTGGTGGATTATGTTGATTGACTTTCTAGTGTTTAACTATCCTTGCATACCTGGTATGAATCCTACTTGGTCGTGGTGTGTTGTTTTTTAATATGATGCTGAATTCTACTGGCTAGAATTTTGTTGAGAATTTTTGCATCTATATTCATGAGAGATATTGGTCTGTAATTTTCTTTTTTTGTTGTGTCTTTGCCTGGTTTTGGTATTAGGGTTATGCTGGTTTCATAGAATGAATTCAGAAGTATCCCTTCTTTTTCTATGTTCTGAGATAGTTTGAGTAGTACTGGTATAAGCTATTCTCTGACTGTTTTGTAGAATTCTTCAGTGAAGCCATCTGGGCCAGGGCTTTTTTTTTGTCAGGAGTTTTTTAAACTGCCTTTTCAATCTCCTCTCTTGTTATAGATCTGTTCAGATTTTCAGCATCAGTTTGTGTTAGTTTGGGTAGGTAATTTCTAAAAAGCTATCCATTTCCTCTTGGTTTTCAAATTTATTGGAGTATAGTTTTTCATAGTACTCTGTTATGATCTTTTTTATTTCAGTTGGGTCTGTTGTAATGTCCCCCATTTCATTTCTTATTTGGAATATTTGTGTCCTCTCCTGTTTTTCTTTTGTCTGTTTGGCCAATGGTTTGTCGATTTTGTTGATTTTTTTGAAGAACTATCTTTTGGTTTTGTTGATTCTTTCTACTGCCTTTCTATTCTCTATTTCATTTATTCGGCTCTAATCTTTATTATTTCCTTTTTCTTGTGGCTGTGGGCTTCTTTTGCTGTTCTCTTTCTATTTGTTCAAGTTGAGTAGCTAGTGTTTTGATTTTGTCCCTTTCTTCTTTTTTGATGTGTGCATCTATTACTATAAATTCACCTCTCAGCGCGGTCTTTGCTGTGTCCCAAAGTATGATGTGTTTTCGTTCTTATTTGATTCTAGGAATTTTTTTATTCCATCTTTGATTTCTTCTGTTACCTAGTGATTTTTAAGCAGGGTGTTATTCAGTTTCCATGTATTTGATTTTTTTTTGCCTTGCTCTTCCTGTTGATTTCTGCTTTGATGGCCTTGTGATCAGAGAAGATACTTTGTATTAGCTCAATGTTTTAGATTTTGTTGAGGGTTGCTTTGTGGCCTAAGATGTAGTCTATTCTGGAGGATGTTCCATGTGTGTTGGAAAAGAATGTGTACTTTGCAGCTGTTGGGTGGAGTGTTCTACGTATGTCTGTGAGATCAAGTTGGCTGATTGTGGCCTTTAGATCTTCTATATCTTTGCTTAGTTTCTTTCTAGATGTTCTGTCCTTTACTGAGAGTGGTGTGTTGAAGTCTCCTACTATTATTGTGAAACTGTTATATTTTCTTTTCAGTGCTGTTAGAGTTTGTTTTATGTATTTTGGAGTCCTATCATTGGGTGCATAGGTATTTATTATAGTTATATCTTCATGAGGATTGTCCCTGTAATCATTCTGTAACGCCCTTCTGTGTCTTTTATGGTGGATTTTGTTTTAAAATCTATTTTATCTGAGATTAGTATTGCCACTCCTGCTCTTTTTTGGTAGCTGTTTGCTTGATACATTTTTCCCATCCTTTGATTTTTGACAAATTTATGTCTTTGTTTCTAAGTTGTGTCTCTTGTAGACAGCATATTGATGGATCTTGGTTTTTTATCCATTCTGTCAGTCTCTGTCTCTTTATGGGTGCGTTTAGTTAGGGCATCTCTTAATACTACCACGCCCTGTGATTAATGCCAATGGAAAACTAAAGCACCCAATTCCAAGACAACTACTAATGGCCCAGACACTTAAGAAATGAAAGTTTGGGTCACCCAACCAGGCAAAGAACAATGACTAGCTGAGGTGCTTGCTGAGGGCAAAGAGAATACGGAATGGATGGCGAAAGAAGGTAGTTCTAAATACCAGTTTTGACCACGTGACCAGCTGCGGAAATGAGGACTGTTATTGTTATGAGTATTTCTGCCTTGTATGTGTGTTGTATCATGTTAGGTGCAAATATGAGTTTATAATCATGTTTATTCAGAGATTATGTACGGTTTAAGGAGATGTATACAGGTGCCAAGTTGACAAGGGGTGGACTGTGATAATTAAGGTTATGTGTCAACTTGGCTGGGCCATGATTCTCAGTGGTTTTGCAGTTATGATGTAGTTTGGCAGTTATGTAATGATACGATTTGGCAGTTGCGTAGTGATGTAATCACCACCATGATGAGATCTACTATGAGCAGCCAATCAGTTGAAAGTGAGTTTCCATGGGAGTGTGGCCTACCTCCAGTATATAAATGGATACTCCAGCAAGGCTGTCAGTCTGGATCCTAGATCATCATCACCTGACCTCCAGTTCCTGGGTCTTGAGCTAGCAGTTTACCTGCCAGTCGTGGGATTCATCAGCCTTCACAGCTTGTGAGCCAACGGCTTGCCATCTGACCTGCTGATCTTGGGTTCGTCAGCCCCGGCAGCTACATGAGTCAGGAGAAGCCTCCAACCTGACACCTGACCCACAAACTTGGGACTTACCAGCCTGTACAACTACGTGAGCCGTTTCCCTGAAATGAATCTCTCTCTCTCTCTTTCTCTCTGTATGTGTGTGAGTGTATGTATATATGTATATATATACCTGCTTCGCTGGTTTTGCTTCTCTAGAGAACCCAGCCTAAGACAGATTTTTAGTACTATCCTGGAGTTTCTGCTAAGCAGAAATATTTGGCTGAGGTTCCAAGGGTTCAGAAGTCATTCTTATGCCAGCTGAGACTGTAGACTAGGACAGGATGGGGGCGACTCAGAACGTAGCTCTTCCAGTAGAACTCTGGGTTTGCAGCCACTACCTTGCCCAGTTCTAACCAAGGCATACTCCCTCTCTGTGCTTTAGTTTTCTCTTTTGCAATGCAAGTAAGAAAATACCCAGCCCCTGGGTTTGTAAGAAAAATCTTACCATTGATTATTTATAAAGTATGAAATACAAATACTTGATATAAAGGAGAGCTGGTGGCACAGAAGATAAGCAATTGGATGCTAATCGAAATGTTGGCAGTTCAAATCCACCCAGCTGCTCTGTGGGAGAAAGACCTGGAGATCAGCTCCTGCAAAGATTAAAAAACAAAACAAAACAAAACAAAAAAAACACTGCCATCAAGTGCATTCCGACCCATAGTGACCCTACAGGGCAGAGTAGAACTGCCCCGTAGGGTTTCCAGGAGCAACTGATGGATTTGAACTGCCAACATTTTGATTAACAGTCGTATCACTTAACCATGGCACCACCAGGGCTCCCCTGCAAAGATTACAGCCTAGAAAACTCTATGGGGCAGTTCTTCTCTGTCACACAAGGCCACTGTGAATCGAAAATCAACTCCCCAGCACCTAACAACAACAACTTGACATAAAAAATTACATCTAAAACAAACAAGAACACTTCAAGCCACAAGGAATTAGGTAATGAATTCTGTAGGCACACAAAGGAAGAAAAGTCTCTAGTCTGGAGACTTTTTTCTTTTGACATACTTTTCAATTTTTTCCTTTTGTTTTCTTTTCTATATTACAATGGCAGTAGGTGAGAGTTCATTAGATCTAATAAGCTAATAGAATGCAATAGAATGAGAATTTACAGCCCTGACACAGGAGAACATTAAACAAAGGATCATAAACATTCTTCCAAGTCAGCAAAAATGCTATGACCATTATTTCTAAAGGAGAGCTCAGTTTGTCTTTGGATCTATTTCACAACTTTATTATGTCTGTTATCTCACAGGGTGGTACAGTGGTTAAGAGTTCATCTGTTAACCAAAAGGTTGGCAGTTTGAATCCATCAGCAGCTCCTTGGAAACCCTATGGGGAAGTTCTAGTCTGTCCTATAGGGTTGCTATGAGTTGGAATCAATCCGACAGCCACGGGTTTGGTTTTTGGTTTTATCTCACAGGGAGCCATGGTGGCACAGTGGTTAAGTGGTCTGCTGCTAATGGAAAGGTCAGCAGTTGGAACCCACCAGCTGCTCCCACGAGAAAAGACCTGGCAGTCTTGCTTCTATAACGATTACAGCCTTGAAAACTCTCTGGGGCAGTTCCACAACGTCCTGTAGGATCGCTATGAGTCGGAATCAACTCCACGACAATGTGTTTATTATTTCACACATGATGGGCTAAGAAAAAGGAATTCTTTGTTTATCCTTCCTTTGGCAGTAAACATATCGTCCTAGTTTCTTAGTGCTGCTATAACTGAAATACCACAAGTGGGTGGCTTTAACCAACAAATTTATTTTCTCACAGGTTAGGAGTGTAGAAGTCTGCATTCAGGACACTGGCTCTAGGGGAAGGTTCTCTGTCCGCCCTGGAGGATAATCCTTGTTTCAGCTTCTCTAGCATTCTTCTCAGTGTTCCTTGGAGAGCTCCATGTGGCATCTGTCTTCTCCTCACTCTTGCTTGCTTCCTTCTCTCTGTGTCTAATGTGCTCCTCTTATATCTCAGAAGCGATTGGCTTAAGACACATCCTACACTGATATGGCCTCATGAACATAGCATAGAAAACCCTATTCCCAAATGGGATTACATCCACATATATAGGAATTAGGATTTACAACATGTATTTTTGGGAACGCTATTCAATCCATAACACATGTCAAAAAGCCTATGAATGAGGCATAATGATGACTTGTGAACTGTAGTGTCATATGTGACGGGGCTTTGTGGTGTTGACTCATTCTAACCAAAGTCCAAACTGCTTTATAAACATGAATTTCAATGTATTGATCTAGGATGGAAAATAGCTGTCAGGGTAACAGGCATTTCCCCCAGGGCACACCAACCTGGTACGTAGAACTTAATTATAAATCAGAAAGGAGAAGGGAAAACTAAGATTAATCAAACATCTACTATGCTTCAGGTATTATTACATGTGTCACAAGTAAATATAAAATTACAACTGTGCTAAGAGCTTTGAAGGACAGGTACATTGTGACACATGACTGGGGAACTGAGGACCTGCAAGAATGGTAGGAATCAACAAAGAGAAGAGGCCACAGGGATGGGGAAAATGGCAGATACAAAAGCCTTATATATTCAAGTAGCTGGAAGAAGGGTTATGTGGTGCAGAATTGGGGTGCTGGGGGATGGGGGGAGGTAGGAGAGAAGATTAGGGGTGACACATGCAAGCCCTCCTAGATGAATTGCTCTAAACAATCTTAAACAGGCAAGGATGACTTTATTCAAATGCTATTGCAATAGGGTAGAGAGACCAGAACCAAGTCTGAGCTCAATTGATTGAAACAAAGGATGGCAGTTTTTAAGGGCTGTGATAGGCTAGTGGAAAAGTACTGGAGGATGTTAGTGGATTGATCACTGGGATGGGGGAATGACTTACTGAGTTTGCAATTAGGGCCATTTGATTTGGAATGCCTTCTTTTGGTGTGATTAGGCACCTGGATAATGTGAGGACTGGGATGAGAGAGAGGGCAAGGACCTAGAGTCAGGAAGAAGCTTGCCTAAAATTTAGTCAAGCTGAGGGGAATGCTAAGGTCTTCTTGTCGTTGTTAGGTCCTGTCCAGTTAATTTTGACTCATAGTGACGCCAAGTGACAGAGTAGATCTGCCCCATAGGGTTTTCTAGGCTGTAATCTTTACAGGAGCAGATTGCCAGGTTTTTCTCCCATGGAGCCACTAGGTGGGTTCCAACTGCCAACCTTTCGGTTAGCAGGTGAGCGCTTAACCTTTGTGCCACAGGACTCCTAAGATCATCTTGGTCAGGTGTTAAGATTTGTGTCTTTCTCCTGAGGGCAATGAAGATGTATTAAAGCTTGCTATACAAAGGAAAGACATAATTAGATCTGCATTTTTGAAAAGATCACTCTGGCTGCAATGTGGAAGACAGATTGGAGGGAGGAGGAGAGTGTGACGCCAGAAGAGGGTCCTGGGATTTGGACTGGACACACCATGCCTCAGCAGACCCTCGACAGCCCACCCACGAGGACCAGCAGGAGGCTGGGCCCTCTGAGGTCCTCCAAACCATATTCACCCCCACAGACCCAGATCTCCTCTTGGAGAGAGTATATAAGCCTTTGCCCAGGTTGTCCACGCAGAGAAAGAGTAATGAAAAATGTTATTTAAATTATTAGATTAGGTTAAGACTTCGGTTTTGTACTAAATTTTTTCCCCTTGCTACCCCAAGTGACAAGAGTTCATACGATCAGATCAGTAATAGGATATAATGGAATAACATTCTATCTGTGCATCTGAGTGTAGGGTGAGTGAATTTACAGCTTCAATACAGGAGAAGAATAAACAGCCACTTAACAATGTGTCATACACGTTTTTCAGGTCAGTATATTCACATCTAATACATTCTGTGTAATGGCTGCAGTACTCCTTGTGTGAGATGTAATTTATTTAACTGTTTCCTTATTTACTGGTGAACAGTCTGTCTCCTGTATTTTGCTATTACGTGAGCACCCTGTACATATACCCATGTGTACATCTTAGAGATTATTTCTACGGGATAGAGTCTTAGTCGGGGAATTTCCAGGTCTAAGAGAAAGTATATTTAAACATTGATAGTTACTGGAAAAACCAACATCCTAAAAGATTGTTTTAACATCTAATTCTACCAACATCAGGCCATGTTTTAACAATGCTTATTTCTGTCTCGGTATGGTACACATTAAGGAGCCTTGGTGATGTCACCTAACAGAAAGGTTGGAGTTGGCAGTTCGATCCTACCCAGCGGCTCTGCGGGAGAAAACCCTGGTGACCTGCTCCCATCAAGATTACAGCCTAGAAAACCCTGAGGCAGTTCTACTCTGTCACATGGTGTTGCCATGAGTCAGAATCTACATGATAGTACCCAATAGCAACATGGTACACATTACACTTCCACACGTTGCCTAAGTTTTTGAAAAGTTTTTATTGTTGTTGTTGTTCTGATATAGAAGTTGTATATGTACCAGGAGATGGAGAAGTCTTTCACTGTATGTGTTTGAATGAAATACATGGATGGGCTGCTTAGGGTGAGGGCCAATTAATGCTCCAAGGAGCTGGGCGTATCACTCTGCTGAGCTTGCACATTAAGAGTAAGCCCTGAGATAAAGAGGGGAGAGGAATTTGGAGTTGGGAAGTCAGGTGGGGGCTCAGAGAAGAAGACCCCAGATGACAGACGCTGAGCCCGGAATGGGGAAGGGTAAACAGGTAAACCTCAGGCAGTGCAAGTAGAAAGGGATTTTGGAAGCGAATATACCATTTCTTAGAGTTCATAAAATTCCATTCTTTTGTGTCAGTTATGCCTCAAATATGTACTTAACCTCTTATTAGAGATTTTGTGAGATGATTAGTTCTGGCCTTCCTCCCAGGAAAGCAGCTGTACAGCTTACGTGAGTTGTTTCAACACAGGGAGGAGAAGCCAGGGGAACCAAGTCATGACGGCAAGAGTCGAACGAGGTAAGGAGGGGTTGCCATTGACGGATGAGAAAGCGTATCAGAAGGCTGGCTCTAGGTACTTGGATTCCCCCTCCCTTTTAAATTTTACAGTTGTAAAATATATATAACAAGAAGTTTGCCATTTTTACCATTTTTAAGTGTATAGTTCTGTGACATTAATTACATTAACCACTTTGTGTTACCACCCCAGCCCCCCAAAAAAAAAAAAACCGTACGATTTTCTTGGCTGTAATTTCTATGGAAGCAGATCAACTGGCCCTTCTTCCATGGTGCTGCTGGGTAGGTTTGAACTGCCAACCTTTAAGTTAGTAGTCAAGTGCAAACCCTTTTCACCACCCAGGGACCTGTGCTATGGTTACCTCTATCCATTTCCAAAAGTTTTTCATCACCCCAAACAGAAATGTTGCTCAGTGCCCCTTAAGCAATAACTCCCCATACCTCCCTCCATGAAGCTCCTGGTAACGCCCAATGTTTTCCCTATGCATTGGCCTATCTAGGTACTTCATAAAGTGGGATCATAACAATTTTTGTCCTTTTGTGTCTGTCTTATTTCACTTAGCATAATGTTTTCTGGTTTATCCATGTCAGGACTTATTTCTGACATGGATAACGTACCAGGACTTATTTCTCTTTATGGCTCAATAGAATAATATTCCATTATATGTGTATACCGCATTTTGTATATCTATTCATTTGTTGATGAACATTTAGGTTGTTTCTGCCTTCTGGCTATTGTGAATAATGCTGCAGTGAACGTTGATGTAAAGGTATCTGTTTGAATCTCTAGGTATTCTGTTTTAAGTAACAAATCTAAATTCATTTTTACCCGCATTTCAAAACCGTGTAAGTATAAAGGGAAACCACTTAAATGTGCAGCTGAGTTCCAAGCTTCTAGTCACATCTTTGAAGTAGGGTCTGAGAATCCTTGCAGACAGGGCCCTGACGGGTTTAGGCATTGTGCTATTATGCATAGGAGTCCTGGTGGCACAGTGGTTAAGCACTTCGGTGCTAACCAAAAGGTCGGCGGTTTGAACCCACCAGCTGCTTCACAGCAGAAAGATATGGCTGTCTGCTTCTGTAAAGATTACAGCCTTGGAAACTCTATGGGGCAGTCCTACTCTGTCCTATAGGGTCTTTAATTGGAATCAACTCCACAGCAATGGGTTGCTTCTGTCCTGAAAAGAAGACCAAAGACAGCTGGGTGTCGTCAGATGAAAAGAACAATGGGAGAAGCAATGTGGGAAGTGTTAGAGATGCTGCCAAAGACAGCTGAGAGGAGGGAGTGCCTGACTCAACCTGGGTTGGTCGGTGGAAACTGTGGCACTTGAGCTAAGTTTGAAAGATAAATATGGCTACCCCGAGGCCAGAGTGTAGGAGGGTATCCACACAGAGCATCTGGGGCTGAGCCCAGACTGCTTAACAGAAGGACTTTGATGCTCACATTCCCACCATCTTTAACACTTCATCACTCACCATTCCCCTTGCCCTCCAGATGTAACTAATTGCTTTCATTTCCACAAATGAAAGGTTTTGCCATGCCTCCATGTCTTCGTGCATGCAGTTCCCTCTGCCAGTTTTAATTAAGCAAGTTGGATGCTGGAAGGGAAATCCATGGGTGGAGTGGGTGTTGGGAGCAGGTTTAGGGGATAAAATCTCTGTCTCCAGATTTTCCTATTTCATCAATAAAAGGTTCCTTTGGACAGACAACGGGGCTGAACTCTGTAGGTTTCTTTAGCATTTTGTCTGGCTTTATGTAAGTGGCACTTAGAAGGTTTATTTGTGTGAAATGTGAAAAGTCCCTCTCTGAAATTCGATTCCCTATTTACTCATGATTAGCAGCTCTTCTCAGAAGTTGTTCACTTTTGAGCGAATTATAAGTTTGCCCCTAAGCACATAAATATCCTAAAGGTTTATTTTGTTCTGTGTCTCAGGAGAAGTACGTGGGATGGAATGAGCCGGTTATTCATAAGCTTGCAGATAATGTGTCTTGGATGCTCTCAGTAGACTGAGGAAAGTCTTGAGTTTCGATGGGGACAGTAAACATGGAGTGAATGACAAGGATGCCGACCACAAGATCAGTGTATTCATATCTTTCTTTTATTACCACATTGTAATTAAAGCCAATAGTGAATTATGAAAATATACAAAGAAATACCTTCTGCCTTGGATTTATGCCTGGCATGCTGTGAAATTCTGGTGGGATATTGTCTATGCCTTATGCATATTTTACTATAATGGAGGGACTTCAATACATAACACAAAGTTTCCAAGTGGTAAAAATGTAAGAGTCTATCAACATGATGGCAGATGAAAAGGGCATTGCTTATTAAAGATCATAAATAAACTAGGAAAATTTAAAGGACGGGGAGAGGAAAAAAGCCAGTATGTGCTAGTCACAGAGAAAGTTAAGAATATGTGGTAAAGGGCCGTGGGAAGGGGGGATTGGGAAGCAGATTGAAGGAGGTGCCTAGAATAGTGCTGTTCTCCCACAAATTAGTTTTTTAAATATGTACAACACTGTCATTGCTGTCCAAATTGGCCCTATAACCTCCTAGAGATTTCCAGGATTCCTGTATGCTTGTGGTCTGTAGGCCATCAACCAACCCCATTACAAGTGTTGGAGAGGCTACGGTGAGATTGGAACTCTTACACATTGCCAGTGGGAATGCAAAAATGTTACAACGATTTTGGAAAATGATATGGCACTTCCTTATAAAGCTAGAAATAGAAATACCATAAGATCCAGCAATCCCACTCCTAGGAGTATATCATAGAGAAATAAGAGCCATCACATGAATAGACACATGCACACCCATGTTCATTGCAGCATTGTTCACAATAGCAAAAAGATGGAAACAACCTAAGTATCCATCAACAGATAAACAGATGAACAAACTATGGTGCATACACAACAGAATACTATGCAATGATAAGGAACAATGATGAATCTGCAAAACATCTCACAACATGGATGAATCTGGATGGTATTATGCTGAGTGAAATAAGTCAATCACAAAAGGTCAAATACTGTATGAGACCGTTATTATAAAAACTCATGAAAAGGTTTACACACAAAAAGAAACTATCTTTGAAGGTTACGAGGGAGGGGAGAGATGGGGAGGGAAAAACACTAACTAGACAATAGATAAGTGGTAACTTTGGTGAAGGGTGAGACAGTACACAATACTGGGGAAGTCAGCACAACTTGTCCAAGGCAAAGTCACAGAAGCTTCATAGACACATCCAAACTCCCTGAATTACTGGGCTGAGGGCTGGGGACCATGGTCTCGGGGAATATCTAGCTCAATTGGCGTAACATAGTTTATAAGGAAAATGTTCTACATTCTACTTTGGTGAGTAGCATCTGGGGTCTTAAAAGCTTGTGAGCAGCCATCTAAGGTACTCCACTTGTCCCACCCCATCTGGAGCAAGGGAGAATGAAAACCAAAGACACAAGGGAAATATTAGTCCAAAGGACTAATGGACCACAACTACCACAGCCTCCACCAGACTGAGTCCAGAATAACTAGATGGTACCAGGTTACCATCAACAACTTATCTGAAAGGGATCACAATAAAGGGTCCCGAACAAGGCTGGAGAAAAATGTAAAACAAAATTCAAACTCACAAAAAAGGACCAGACTTAATGGTCTGACAGAGACTGTAGAAACTCTGAGAGTATGGCCTCTGGATACCCTTTTAGTCAGTACTAAGGTCACTCCTGAGGTTCACCCTTCAGCCAAAGGTTAGATAGGCCCATAAAACAAACTATAATACACATAGCTAAACCACGTATACGAGACTAAATGGGCACACCAACCCAGTGGCAAGGACAAGAAGGCAGGAGGGAACAGGAACTCTGGACAAATGGAAACGGGGAACCCAAGGTTGAGAAGGGGAGATTGTTGACACGTAGTGGGGATGGCAACCAATGTCACAAAACAAAATGTGTATTAATTGTTTAATGAGAAACTAATTTGCTCTGTAAACTTTCATCTAAAGCACACACGTATAAAAAAAAGAATGCGAAGAGACAACCTACAGAATGGGAGAAAATATTAGGGAACCATATAGCTGATAAGTGTTTAATATCCAGAATATAAAAAGAACTCCTACAATTCAACAAAAAGATAAGCATCCCAATTAAAAAATGGGCAAAAGAATTGGACAGATTTTTTCCAAAGAAGACATACAAATGGCCAATAAGCACATGAAAAATGCTTAACGTCGTTAGGCATTATATTATGCCTAATAGTCGAGATGATTCCGACTCATAGCAACCCTATATGACAGAGTAGACCTGCCCCATAGGGCTTCCAAGGAGCGGCTGGTGGGTTCGAACTGCCAATCATAAACTGCCCTTAAACAGGAGGAAATACTGGGGAAAAGAGAAACGAAGAGACACTTTCCTATCTTCTACATACAGGAGGGGCAAAGCTGTGTATGTTGTTGGTAGTTGCCACTCAGTCAATTCTGACTCATGACAACCGCAGGTGTTATAGAGTGGGACTGCTCCATAGGGTTTTCAAAACTGTGACCCTTTGGAAGTAGATGGCCACGCATCCCTTCCAAGGTGCATCTGGGTGGGTTTGAACCACCAGTCATAGCTAGTAGTTGAGCACGTAACATTTGTGACACCCACAGACTCCAAGCTGTGTATACAAGGATCTCAATTACCTTATTCTAGCATCTACCACCAATATGTTGGTCTTGCTCTGGTTATTTTCCATTTTTTGAAACTTGAATATGCATCAGCTATTTAGAATCACACAATTAAATGAAATTCTGCTCCAGCAAGTGTCTGCACATGAATTATTGTGATATTAGCTTAAATGAAAATGGACTATATGAGAGCTCATATATGCATGTAATATTATCACTGTGGGAGTGTTATTAGCTAGTTAAAAGTCGGTGGGCTGTGAAACCTTATTAAAACCAGACGTTGGTTAAGGTATATAAGTGTAGGAAAATGAGCACAATAAACAGATGAGGATGAAATGCTGGCATTCAGATGGAGGAAGTGCAGCACATTAGAGCATCTCACTTAAAGAATAGCTTGTTCATATCCATAGTTTTCAGAGCATCTCCTATTCGGAGAGCATCAATGAACTACAGTGAATTGGCAGTGTGATGGCTTTTCCTGGGAGGGAGAGTAAGCCTTCTTCATGGGTTCTTTGTGATGTCCTCCAACTATGCTGGGGGTGAAGGTGCAGTGTTTTGCCTTCTGTTCTGCAGGTGGTGAGGAAGAGGATTCTGTGAAAAAACTGCATATTTACTGGCTCAGGGCAAGAATTGCTTAACAACTTCTCTGATTTAGCCAGGAGATATTTGCCAATAGTTACAAATTAATAAAGACCAGAACAAATTCAAGAAAAAGATTTCATCACCCACTATTATTTTCTTGTAATCATTTAACAGTAGCGAATGCACTGATGCTTTGTACTCCACATTGCTGTTGAATTTATTTTTCTAGATTGTAGATGACATCATGACACTCCCCTGCTGTAGAACCTTCAGTGGCTCCCCGTTGTCTTCAAAATAAAGTTCAAGTGTCTGGCATACAAAGCCTTTCACAATCCAACCCCACCTACTCTGTCTGCTTTCCCTCCTCCATTTAGGATCCCAATGGGAGTCCCTGGTTGGCGCAAATGGTTAAGTGCTCAACTACTAGCCAAAAGGTTGGGGGTTCAAACCCACTCAAAGATGCCTAGGAAGACTGGCCTGGCAATTTGCTTCCAAAAAGTCACATCCTTGAAAATCCTGTGGAGCAGTTCTAGTCTGCATACTTGGGTTGCCATGAGCCAGAATCCACTTGATGGCAACTAATGACAAGGATCTCAATATGGAAGCTATGCAGTAGCCACACCAAGGGCCCCGCCATTCCTTGTTTATGCAGCCCATTTTATGCCTCCTTGTTTCTGACAATGGAGCTTCCTCTGTCTAGACTGCCCTGCCGTTCTACCCAGAAAATGTCTCTGGGCCTTTCAAGAATCACTTAAAATGATGAATTAGTTGGGGGTGTAGACAAATTGATGGCACTTGGAAACCCAGATTTTAGAATTCTTGTCCTTTAACCTGTACATGAACGCAGTTTGATACTTGCATTGGAAATTTGCAAGGAGATAACTGCCCAGCTCTCAAGGATCACCCTCTTTTGAATTGCCACCCTGATCTACAGATCACAGGGGTAGACCTCTGGCAGTTGTATTTGTATCCTATGACCCATAGTTTTTAGGACTACTGTTTGACACCTTGTAAGATTGCCTTTTCTGGAAAATTTTAATTGGGACCCAGAAAGAATCAGGTCATTCTCATTAGGTGGCGGGAACTACAGCTTATAAATTTAACAAGCATGAAGCAGCCATCTTCACTGTGAACCTGCAGAGGACACAAAGGAAATAAGTTCCTGGAGAGAGAAGAATAAAACAAATCCACATGAAGGAGCAGAGGTGAGAGATGGAGAAAGAGAACTGAAAGCTTTCCAGGCCTTAATTTCAGTTCCTTTCTGAAGCACAGCTGGCTGCATTCCTGTCCTTGGAGTCTATGAAATATCACTATATTCTTATAATAAATCCTCACCTTTTTTCCCCCTAATCAATTGCAGATTATAGCACATCTGACGGAGTCCCTGGGTGGTGCAAAGAATTAAGGGGCTCAGCTGCTGACTGAAAGGCTGGAGGGTCAAGTCCACCCAGAGGTGCCTCAGAAGAAAGGGCTGGAGATCTATTTCTGAAAAATCAGCCGTTGAAACCTCTACGGAGCACAGTTCAACTGTGACACACATGGGGTTGCCATGGGCCAGAATGAACTCATCAGTAGTTGTATACATAAAGGCGTGTTACCAGGAGCAGAATCAATGAGTTGGAGGTTATGCAAATGTTCAATTTTACAAGATAATGTCAAATTATTTTCTACATCTTTGCAAAACCAACAGCCAACATCATTCTTAATGGAGAGAGGCTGAAAACATTCCCCTTGAGAACAGGAACAAGACAAGGATGCCCTTTCTCACCACACCTATTTAACATTGTGCTGGAAGTTCTAGCTAGAGCAATAAGGCAAGAAAAAGAAATCAAGGGCATCCAAATTGGTAATGAAGAAGTTAAACTGTTCCTGTTTGCGGATGATATGATACTATAGATAGAAAACCCTAAAGACTCCATGAGAAATCTACTGGAACTAATAGAAAGATTCAGCAGAGTAGCAGGATACAAGATAAACGTTCAAAAATCAGTTGGATTCCTATACACCAATAAGGAGAACAGTGAAAAGGAAATCAGGAAAACAATACCATTTTCAATAGCCCCTAAAAAGATAAAATACTTAGGAATAAATCTGACCAGGGATGTAAAAGACCTATGCAAAGAAAACTACAAAACACTACTGCAAGAAACCCAGAGGGATCTACATAAATGGAAAAACATACCATGCTCATGGATAGGCAGACTCAACACTGGGAAAATCACAATTCTACCCAAAGCAATTTACAAATACAATGCAATCCCGATCCAAATACCAACAACATTCTTCAAAGAGATGGAAAAACTAATCATTAACTTTATATAGAAAGGGAAGAAGCCCCGAATAAGTAAAGCACTACTGAAGAAGAACAATAAAGTTGGAGGACTCACACTACCTGACTTCAGAACCTACTATACAGCTACAGTAGTCAAAACAGCCTGGTACTGGTACAATGACAGATACACTGACCAATGGAACAGAACTGAGAACCCAGATGTAAATCCATCCACTTATGGTCACCTGATCTTCGACAAGGGCCCAAAGTCCATCAAATGGGGAAAAGAAGGTCTTTTTAACAAATGGTGCTGGCAAAACTGGACATCCATCTGCAAAAAAATGAAACAGGAACCATACCTCACACCGTATACAAAAACTACTTCAAAATGGATCAAAGACCTGAATATAAAGCCTAAAACTATAAAGTTCATAAAAGAAAAAATAAGACCAACACTTCAGGCCTTAATACATGGCATTAACAGGATACAAACCATAACCATCAACGCACAAACCCCAATAGATAAGCTAGATAACTGGGATCTTCTAAAAATCAAACACCTATGCTCTTCAAAAGAGTTCACCAAAAGAGTAAAAAGAGAACCTACAGACTGGGAAAAAATTTTTGGACAGTACAAGTCAGACAAAGGTCTAATCTCCATAATTTACAAGAAAATCCAACACCTCTACAACAAAAAGACAAATAATCCTATTGAAAAATGGGCAAAGGAAATGAACAGACACTTCACCAAAGAAGACATTCAAATGGCCAACAGACGCATGAGGAAATGCTCGTGATCACTAGCCATTAGAGAAATGCAAATTAAAACCACAATGAGATACCATCTCACCCTGGCATTACTGGCACGAATCAAAAACACTGGAAATAACAAATGCTGGAGGGGCTGCGGGGAGATGGGAACACTTACGCACTGCTGGTGGGAATGCAAAATGATACAACCATTTTGGAAAATGATATGGTGCTTTCTTAGAAAGCTAGAAATAGAAATACCATAAGATCCAGCAATCCCACTCCTAGGAATATATCCTAAAGAAACAAGAGTCGCCACTCGAATAGAGATATGCACACCTATGTTCATGGCAGCATTGTTCACAACAGCAAAAAGATGGAAACAACCTAGATGCCCATCAACAGATGAATGGATAAACAAACTATGGTACATACACACAATGGAGTACTGTGCAACGAGAAAGAACAACAATGAATCTGTGAACCATCTCATAACATGGATGAAACTGGAGGACATTATGCTGAGTGAAATAAGTCAATCACAAAAGGACAAATATTATATGAGACCTCTACTGTAAAAATCCATGAAAAAGTTTACACATGAAAAGTAACAATCTTTGTTGGTTAAGAGGGATGGGAGGGGTGGGGGGAAATACTAAATAGGCAATAGGTAAGTGGTTATCTTGGGTGAAGGGTGAGACCGTACGCAATACTGGGGAAACTAGCACAACTTGTACAAGGAAAGGTCATGGAAGCTCCCTAGACACATCCAAACTCCCTGAGGGACTGAATTGCTGGGTGGAGGGCTGTGGGGACCATGGTCTCGGGGGACATCTAGCTCAATTGGCATAACACAGTTTATAAAGGCAATGTTCTACATTCTACCTTGGTGAGTAGCATCTGAGGTCTTAAAAGCCTGTGAGCAGCCATCTAAGATACTCCACTGGTCTCACCCCTTCGGGAGCAAGGGAGAATGAAGAGAACAGGATACAAGGAAAAGATTAGTCCAAAGGACTAATGGACCACAGCTACCAAGGCCTCCACTAGACTGAGTCCAGTACGGCTAGATGGTGCCCGGCTACCACCACTGACTGCTATGACAGGGATCACAACAGAGGGTTCTGGGCAGAGCTGGAGAAGGATGTAGAACAAAATTCTAACTCACGAAAAAAGACCAGATTTACTGGCCTGAAAGAGACTGGAGAAACCTCGAGAGTATGGCCCCCCAGACCCCCTTTGAGCTCGGTGGTGAAGTCGCTTCCGAGGTTTACCATTCAGCCAAGGATTGGACAGCCCCATAAAACAAAACGGGACTAATGAGGCACAGAAGTCCAGGGACAAGGACTAGAAGGCAGGAAGGGACAGGAAAGCTGGTGATAGGGAACCCAGGGTTGAGTAAGGACAGTGTTGCCTGGTAGTGGGATTGTTAACCATTGCCATAGGGCAACATGTGTACTAACTGTTTAATGAGAAACTACTTTGTTCTGTAAACCTTCATCTAAAGTGAGAACAGCAGCACAACTGGAAGAATGTAATCAATGTCACTGAACTGTGCATGTAGAAATTTTTGAAATGGTGTATCTTTGGCTATGTATATTTTTACAAAAAAAAAAAAAAGGTACAGAAGGGAGAGGGTTGACGTGCCGTGGGGCTGTTAACCAATGTCATAAAACCATATGTGTACTGACTGTTTAATGAGAAACTATTTGTTCTGTAAACCTTCATCTGAAGTGCAATTTAAAAAAATAAATAAATTAAAAATCACTAATGTTAAGTAAAAGAAAAAAATTATTTTCTAAAGTCATTGTACTAATTTACACTCACACCGTCATTAACAGCTAACAATAATATCTAGTACTTGTTGTTAGGCACCACTGAGTTGATTTCAACTCATAGCAACCCCATGTGACAGAGTAGAACTGCCCCATACGGCTCTTTAGGTTGTAATCTTTACAGAAGCAGATCACCAGGTCTTTCTCCCATGGAGCCTCTGGGTGGGTTCGAACTTAACTATTGCACCAATATAACTAGTACTGACTGAGAATTTATTGTATGCCAGGCAGTCACCCAGTGACAGAGTTTAAATGTTGCCACGTGTTTTTATTTTCAGGTTGAATGTTACTTGATCATGATATATTTTATTTGTAATATACTGTTGTATTGGACTCGACGGCAATGGGTTTGATTTTTGTTTTTTTAATATTGTTGGATCCAGATGATTATTATTTTATTTAGAATTTTTTGCACTCATGCTTGTAAGTGTAAAAGGCATGTAATTTTCTTTTCCCCCTCTGACACTGTCTAGATTTGAAATCAATGTTGTACTAGCCTCAAGAAATGAGGTTATCTCCTTTTTTCTATTTTCTGGAATGATTTGTATATAAAATGATTACTTTCTGTTCTCTGAAAATTGACAAAACTCAACAGTAAAAGTATTTGGAGCAAGGGCTTTTTATTGTAGATGAGGTCCTTGAAAATCATGTCAATTTCTTTAAGAATTACTGTTGTTGTTGTATGCTGTGGAGTCGACCAGTCTCTTCAAGTTTCTTTTTATTTTTCCATCAGTTTTGGCATTTTATACTTTTTCAGAAATGTATCTCCTTTATTTATTTATTTTTATTATTCTTTTCAACTCTGTTGTGTCTGTAGTCATTTTTCTTTTTTATTCTATGAGTTGGCTGCTTCTTGTCAAATATTTTCTTGATCAATCTTGCCAGTTCTTTTAAAAAATACAGCTTCTAGTTTTGTTGATGCTCTGTAGTATGTACTATTATTGATGTTCTCAGTTTCGTTATTTTCTGCCCTTATTTTTATCTTTCCTTTGGTTTCTTTGGGAGTGACTTGTTGCTTGTCTTCTGATTTCTTAAGCTCATTTGTTCTCAGTATTTTTGTTTGTCTTCTTATTTTTTTCCGCTTGGAATGATCTTCCCCCAGATAGCTCCAGAAAACTCACCACCCCCTTGCTTCCAGTTATCATGTAAATGACACCTTCTCACTTTCCCTGCCCACTCTATTCTAACTTGCAATGCCTTCTTTCTTGCCATCCCCCTTCCCTGCTTTATTTTTCTCTGTAGAGAAAAATTACCATCAGACATACTATACCTTTTACTTATTTATTGCTTATTGTCTGTCTCCCCCATTAAAATGTAAGCTCTTTAAATTTTATCAGGCTTATAGCATTGTTCAGTCACCATCATAATCCAGTTTTAGAACATTTTCATCCACCTAAAATGTTTCCTTGGGTCCCTTCATGGTTAATTTCTGCTGCACCCCAGTCTTAGGGAGCCACTGATGTGCTTCTATACCTATAGATTTGGGAGACAGGGATTTCAACTGTTTTGTTCACTGCTCTACCCATAGCATCAAGAAAGCACTTGGCATGAACGAAGTGCTCGATAAACACAGTAATGAAAAAGCCAGAATCTATGTAAGAAATTGACATGATTATCAAGAACCTCACCCCTGTTATGGATTGGATTGTATCCCCCCAAAATGTGTGTCAACTTGGCTAGGTCATGATTCCCAGTATTGTGTGGTTGTCCACCATTTTGTGATTGGATGTGATTATCCTATGTGTTGTAAATCCTAACCTCTATGATGTTAATGAGGCAGGATTAGAGGCAGTTATGATAATGAGGCAGGACTCATTCTACAGGATTGTGTTGTATCTTGAGGCTATCTCTTTTGAGATATAAAAGAGAGAGGAGAGAGACCTCATACCACCAAGAAAGAAGAGCCGGGAGCAGAGTGTGTCCTTTGGACTTGTGGTCCCTGGGCTGAGAAGCTCCTAGACCAGGGGAAGATTGATGACATGGACCTTCCCCCAGAGCCGACAGAAAGAGAAAGACTTCCCCTGGAGCTGGCACCCTGAATTCGGACTTCTAGCCTCCTAAGCTGTGAGAGAATAAAGTTCTATTTGTTAAAGTCATCCACTTGTGGTATTTCTGTTATAGTGGCACTAGATAATCAAGACACCCCCAACAAAAAAACCTATCAGAAAAGGAAAAATCAAGTATTTTCCACTGAAGCGATAGAAATGTGGTAGGACTGCATTGTGTCAAAGGCAGAAAACTCGGGGGACTTGGAAAAACAAAGCAGTCTGTTGAGTTCTGGCTCTCACAGGTTTCACTGAATTTGCTAAACGAATGACTTTTAAAAATAATTGTACCGTTTCTTTCTTTCTGCCTGTATGATCTATCAGTTTCTGGAGATGTGTTAAAAATCTCCAAAGTATTTGGCGATTCGTCTGTTCCAGTGATTCTGTCCATGGTTGCCTGATATATTTTGGACCTATAGTTGCTGTGTATACAATATGTTCAGGATCATTATATTTTCATCTATTTTTCCTTTTCTTCCATATGTAATGGCAAATAAAAAACACATCCAGACTTAGAGACGGGAAGCTTTATTCAGAAAGAGAAGGGGGAAAGGGAAAGAGACTATTGCAGTGGGGGAGGAGGGCCGTAAGGCGAATATGCCGACCTGCAAGTGTCTCAGAGTTAGGGGGAAAGCATTTTCATTTTATGGAGACAGAAAGTATGCAAGGATCGAAAAAACCCAGGTATGGGGAAGTGGGATGAGTAGGTGACGACATCGAATAGTAAATCAGAGGTTTTCCGCTGAGGCCAGCCTAGTCTTTGGGTTCTTATTGTTAGGTACACTTGAGTTGATTCCGACTCATGCCAACCTCATGTTCCTCATGAGTGCAAAGCAGAACTGCTCCATAGGGTTTTTAAGGCTGTGACCTTTTGGAAGCAGATCTCCAGGCCTGTGTTCCGAGGCGCCTCTGGATAGGTTTGAACTGCCAACATTTTGGCTAGTAGTTGAGCACCTTTATTCTCTGGGCGGGGCCGGGGGGCCTTCAAGAAGGGATAGTGTGCTTGTTCAGGCTGAGGGAGGGCCAAAGTTCAGGGACGTGGAGGAAGGAGAGAAGCTCAACGGAAGTCTGGATGATAAGCACTTTGTTCTGTTTGATCAGTGGGGACAAGCAATGCAATTACTCATTTCTGAGGCAGGGATTGGGGTTTGGAGGGTCTGTGCCTGGCCTTGTCACAGGTAAACAAGTGTGCGTCTGTGACTCTTACCTAAGGTGGTTCTTTTCAGTAAATTGTTTTCCTGAACACAAAGAGTAGGGGGATGTCTTTAACCATTGCTGTGTTCCAGGATCACAGGGGTCAGGTAAAATTCAGTATTAACAATAACATGCCTTCTTTATTGACTACGATATTTTAACTTTGAATCCTATTTTTTTCCCCAATATTAAAATTGCTATCTTGGTTTTCTTTTAGTTCCCATGCTTTAATCTTTTTCTACCTCTTTATGTTTTGTCTTTGAATTAGGGTGTTGGTGAAGAATATTAAATATACCATGGACTGCCAGAAGGACCAACAAATCTGTCTTGGAAGAAGTACAGCCAGAATGCTCCTTGGAATAGAGGCTGGCAAGACTTTGTCTCACGTACTTTGGACAAGTTATCAGGAGGGACCAGTCCCTGGAGAAGGACATCATGCTTGGTAAGGTAGAGGGTCAGTGAAAAAGAAAAAGACCCTCGACAAGATGGATTGACACACTGGCTGCAACAATGGGCTCAAACATAGCAACAATTGTGAGGATGGCACAGGTCTGGGCAGTGTTTCATTCTGAGGGTTGCTATGAGTTGGAACAGACTTGATGACACCTAACAACAACAGCATGTTTTACCTGTCTATATCTTTGTCTCATGTACTTTGATCACGTTATCAGGAGGGACCAGTCCCTGGAGAAGGATATCATGCTTGGTAAAGTAGAGGGTCAGCAAAAAAGAGGAGCAACCTCAACAAGATGGATTGACACAGTGGCTGCAACAATGGGCTCAAACATAGCAATGACTGTGAGGATGGCGCAGGACCAGGCAGTGTTTCATTCTGTGGTACATAGGGTCGTTATGAGTCAGAACCGACTCAAAGCCACCTAATAAGAACAGCAGCATATCCTTTTAAAATGTGTCTCTTGTTGTAGTTAACACATTGTTAGGTCATATCAATTAAAAAAAAAAAATCTGAGACTCTTAAAAAGCCTTAGTGGCGCAATGGTTAAGTGCTTGGCTGCTAACCGAAAGGTTGGTGATTTGCACCCACAATTGCTCCTCGGGAAAAAGATGTGACAGTCTGCTTTCACAAAGATTTCAACCTAGAAAACCCCATGGGACTGTTCTACCCTGTCCTATAGGGTGGCCTATGAGTTGGAATTGACTCGATGGCACCTAACAACAACAACATGGGCTTGCTATGGTATCTGAAATTGTATCTTTCTAGAAATTAATCTTCAAAAAAAAGTCTGAGACTCTTTACCTTTTGATTGGTGCATTTAACATTTATATTTATTTCTTTTTTGCCATTTTATCTAGTATTTTATATACTTCTATTTTGTGGATTTGTTCTCCTTTCCATCCTTCCACTGGGTGATTGAATTAAGACCTTTAATTATATTTATTTTTCCCTATCACTTTCTTGTATGTATTAAAATCTTTTTCTTCTCCCCCCATAAGGCAAGTATTGTAACACATTCTCACCTTCCTCTGGTCTCTAGCAAGCCCTCTTTCCCCTTCCCAAAAGGTTGGTATCTACCAGTTTTTGTTCTGGATTACAGCAATCTGGAGAAAGAAAAGACCCAATTTCAAAGTCTCCTTCCCCAGCCTGTCCCTACACCAGATCACAACCACTTTCTCTCTGCTTTTGGGAAAGGGGAGGAGAAGAACTTTCATAGTCTTTGTAGTTCTCCAAACCATAGACATTTTTTTTCTAGACCCATCAGGGCAGGGCTGGGCAGGGGGAGGGGAACCAAACCAGCTTTTGCTACTTTGCCACTTTCTAACTGTTGCCATGGAGTCAACTCCGACTCATGGTAATCCCATGTGTGTCAGAGTAGAACTGTGCTCCATAGGGTTTTCAGTGGCTGATTTTTCAGAAGCAGATCACCAGGGCTTTTTCCTGAGGTGCCCTTGCATGGACTCAAACCTCCAACCTTTTGGTTAGCAGCTGAGTGTGTTAATTGTTTATACTATCCAGGGAGTCTACTTTCTAAAGTTCCATCTCTTTGTTTAGACTAGCTTGAGCTGGTTTTTATTTGCAGCCACAGCATCTGTCTTAGGCTGGGTTCTCTAGAGAACCAAAACCAGTAAAGCTTATAAACATATATAGAGATTTATATCAAGGAAATGGCTCACGCGGTTGTAGAGGCTGGAACGTCCCAAGTCAGTGGATCAGGATAGAGGCTTCTCCTGATTCACGTAGCTGCAGGGGTTGCTGAACCCAAGATCAGCAGGTTGGAGAGCAGGGCTCTTGCTCACAGGCTATGAAAATCGATGAATCCCAAGATTGGCAGGCAAGACTGCAAGTACGCCGCTAGCTCAAGTCCCAAGAACTGGAGGGCAGACAACCAGAAGTCAGCTGCAGGATCCAGAGCAGACAAAAGACAGACGTCTGCTTATATTTGGATACCGGCCACACACCCAAGGAAACTCCTTTCAACTGATTGGCTACTCACAGCAGATCCCATTAGGGGGGTGATCACATGTCACATCTCAACAGAGAAGTGATCACAACATTATACAACTGCCAAAACACTGAGAATCATGACCCAGCCAAGCTGATACATAATCTTACCCATCACAGCATCCTAAGATAACATGTCAGTAATTCTAATATGAAGATGAAATTGTATATTTTAACAGAGTAAACTATAAAAATATCCTCTTTAGGAATATATAAAATAACACCATGGGAATGCAATAATCAAAATCCATAATGTGGGAAATTCTGTAGGACAAATTGTTCAGTTTTTTCAAAAAATATATTGGATAGAGAAATAAAGAGAGGGAGAGGGAACCTGTAGATTGAAAGAGACATAAAAGCAATAATAAAGAAAAAAACACTGTAAAAAATTTGCAAGCCAATTAAAGACATTTGAACACTGACTGGATATTTAATAATGTAAAGGAATTGTTTTTTTTTTTAATATATAATAATGGTATTTTGATTATGTTTTTAAGAAGAGAGTGATCTTTTAGTGACATATTCTGAAATATTTCAGATGAAATAATATGATATCTGTGATTTGCTTCAAAAGAATCAGAGTAGGGGAATGAATGGGAGTATAGATGAAGGAAGATGAGCCATGAATTGATAATTGTTGAATCTGGCTGATGAGTCCATGGGGATTCATGATACTATCCCCTCTAGTTCTGTGTATGTTTAAAATTTTCCATAATAAAAGAGTATTTTTCTTAAAAAAAAAAAAAAAAGCTCTATATAATTACTGACTTGGAGATCTAAAAAATGAGTGAGAAAAAAAGTGCAAAAACTAGTTTCTGTAAAGCTTATACTAATTACTGTCTAGTCTAGTAGGGGAGATAGGCAAGTAAACATGCAATTATAATACAATGCAATTAACTTCTATAATAGAAGAATCACAGTGTAGCATGTGAGCAGGCAAGGATCACCCAACCCAGCCTGGGGTATCAGGGAAAGTGACAGGCTTTGGGGACAGTTCTCTGCTCAGGGTTGAAATGAAATACAGCTGTTTTGCTTCCATTGTGACTGAGACCTGAGCGTCAAAAACAAACCCCTTGGCCTTGAGTGGATTCCAACTCATAGCAATCCTATAGGACAGAGTAGGGTTTCCAAGGAGCAGCTGGTGGAGTTGAACTGCCGACCTTTTGGTTAGCAGCCAAACTCTTAGCCGCTGCATCACCAAGGCCTAAAAGATAGCTTTTAACCAGCATTTAAGGAGCCCTGTGTCAGAGTAGATCTGTGCTCCATAGAATTTCAATGGCTAATTTTTTGGAAGTAGATCACCAGGCCTTTCTTCTGAGACACCTCTGGGTGGGCTTGAGCCTCCAACCTTTTGGCTAGCAGCCAAATGCTTTAGCTACTTGCATCACCCAAGGGGTCCCTATAAAGAATAATCTACTCTCTTCTTCACCTACCGGTCACCTATCGGGCTTTTAGCCTTACTTCTATTTCTTCTTGGGTCAGTTTTGCTAGTTTACCATCCTTCTAGGAATTTGTCCATTCCATCTAAGTTATCTAATTTGGTGGCATACAGTTGATCATAGTATTTCCTTATAATTCTTTTCGTTTCTGTAAGGTCAGTAGCAATATCTCCTCTTTAGTTCTTGATTTTAGTAATTTAATTTTCTCTCTTTTTATCTTGATCAGTCTAGCTAAAAGTTTGTCAATTTTGTTGATCTTTTCAAAGAACCAACTTTTGTTTCATTGATTTTCTCTATTTTTTTAATTCTCTATTTCATTAATTTCTGCTTTAATCTTTATTTCTTTCCTTCTGGTTGCTTTTGGTTTAGTTTTCTCTTCTTTGTCCAGTGTTTAAGGTGGCAGATTAAGTTATTGATTTGACATCTTCTTTTTCAAAAGATATTTACAGCTATAAATTTCCCTCTAAGCCCTGCTTTAGCTGCATCCCGTAAGTTTCGATATGTTGTATTTTTCATTTTCATTCATCTCAAAGTATTTTCTAATTTCCCTTGTAATTTCTTCTTTGATCCATTTAATAGCCTCACTTTTCACTGAAAATAATGTTGCAGTTTCCAAAGACCACATATCTTGCCTCTACTTGACACAGCATTGGACACTGTGTCACTCCATCCTTAAAATTCTCTCTTTTCCCAAAGCTTAATTTAAAACATTTTTTTCTTCTTTTCCCTCTAGCTGTTTATTTTTATTCAGTGACTTTCAGGGACTCCTCTTCTACTTACCCACTGAGTGCTAATATTTTTTGTCATTTCTCTGCAGGATAGAAATAGACCCAAGTCCCCAAGCATAAAGATGAAACTGATTGTATCCATCTCTGTGTCAGACTGAGCAAAGCGCTGCTGTGCAAGGAAGTTAATATGTTTCAAGCACAGCAAGAGGCTTTGTACAAGGCAATACCCACAGAGCTGGGAGGCAAGAGACCTAGTTCAAGCCCAGCTTAGCCCCTCACCCTTGTGGGAAAACACAATGGGTTTCGGTTGCTGCATCTATGAAATGAGGAGGTGAGACTTGGTCAACGTGACAGATGTGGAGGAGAATTATGAGACCAAAGCAATGTGAGAAAATGAAGATATAATATAGCCCATTTGGCTCAAACTGAGCTTCAACAGCACTAAGGATCTATGATAGATGTAATGACATTTGTGATGGAATCTTCAGAGTTCCTTTTGGCCCTTCTTATCTCTTCATTTGCACTACTTATTTTAGGTTTCGTCACAATTAAAAACTATCTTTATTGTGGTTTCATTCCTCCATTTCCTCTCTTCCTCTCTGAATTTCTGTAGTGAAGAGCAGAACATGAGTGGCCATGGTCTGTAGCCACAAGTTGCAAGTAGGAAATTTTGGTAGTCTTCATGTACAATCTTTTTTTTTTCAAATTTTGTTTATTTTAGTTTGTTGTTGTTGTTGAGAATATACACAGAAAAACATACACCAATTCAACAGTTTCTACACGTACAATTCAGTGACATTCATTACATTCTTTGAGTTGTGCAGCCATTCTCACCCTCCTTTTGTTACTGCAATAACACGGATTGGAGCCAATTCTGTAACTGTAATTGTAGTCTAATCGTAATCGTAATGCCAATTCTGCGACGGGGGTGAGGTGAGCAGCAAGAGTTTATTATATATCGATATATAGGAGACAGAGGGGAATAGATTCCTCCAAAAACCTGTCTCCTCTACTAGAGATGGGCCAAAGGCTTTACAGGGACAGGATTACGGGTCTTAGAAGTTTATGTTAGTTCCCCCTTGAGGTGGTCATGTCCCAGATGAGTTAATCTTCTACTGATATTCTTGGGAGTTATCTGGCGACATTCTGGTTTTCTTGTCTCAAGATGGGTGCTTTGTTCGGTTTTTCATTTCTAGATCATTATCACTTGTTTTCCACCATCCAAGGAGGAACATCGGTTAATCTTAAACTTTTGATAGACACTGAAACGGGAGGGAATAACAAGATCATGAGACAATGCGGGGGTTAGCAATGGGGAGTAATAATAGTGAGCTGGACCTATGCAGCCTCTTCCACTTTTCTGTTTGTACCTTCCCCGTTAACATAGACTCACTGCCCCCTAAGTTTCCTATTTAATCTTTTGAGTTGCTGATGTCAATTTGATCCCATACAGATAGGTCTTAAAAAGAGCATAATGCTCAAGGCAGACATTCTTTACTAGTTAAGCTGAACTATTGTTTGGTTTTAGGAAGACTTCAGGGGATATTTTTGGTTTAAGCTTTAAAGATTATCTCAGGGAAGTAATCTCAGGGGTTCATGTAGAATCTTTTAACATTTGAGCTTGAAAATTTTTTTTTTTAATTACTATCAGATGGTCACTTGTTTTACCTCTCCCAAACTCAAGTGGAGAGTCCTGTCAGACACTGATGGTCCTATATGTGTCAAAAGAAGATGGTGTTGTTCACACTGCCTTTTTCCATGAAAAGTACTCCTAAGAAAAGAGAGAAGGTTCAGGCATATGAGCTACCTGGTCACAACAGAACAACATCTGTCTATTTGCACATCACAGGATCCAACTGTAGGCACCAACTTTCATGGGCAGGAAGTCATTATGGAAGTGCATAGTGCTCTCTTCTTCCTATTTAGCACACATTCATTGAGTCCAGTCTTTCACCTACATCCGTGTATTCTATGTATCCACCAAGAGAAATATGTAATGAACGCGCCCAAGATTACTAGAATACCCCTTCCCCTTCTCTGACATCTCAATTTTAAGATAGCCAAGGGGAGAAATTAGGCAATTTTCTAGATCTTGGCCTACAGTCACCCTCTGTAAAATTCATCAAGTTTTTTTTTTTTGAAACTCTCCTTCCATTTCCTAGAGTATCGACACTGAAGTTACTGGTAATTATTTTAAAAAATTGAATTTGGATCTTATAGCTCAACTTTTCTAGTCATTCCTTTGAAAAAAAAATCTCATATTAATTTAATAAAAGTTTAAGGACAAAAACTTACAGCAAGGAGTCTATGTGTCATTGTGACAGGGTGGTGATGACCAAGAAGAAATATCCACTGAGTGTGTTCCATGTCCTAAGTACTGACACGAAAGATACAAAGAGATAAAAAACATGGTCTCTGTCTTTGGCTGGCTTACAATCTAGTAAAGAAAGATTGCATGTTTGGTGGAAGGCAGAATTCAAATTAGCTCTAAATATCTCCAACTCCTGGTGTATACGCACCTTGTCCCAGTTATTCAATTAAACACTAATCTAGGTACTGATGTGAGGGAATTTTGCAGATGCAGTTAAGGTCAGTTAACCTTAAGGAGCCCTGGTGGTGCGGTGGCTAAGTGTTCAGTTGCTAACCAAAAGGTCAGTGGTTCAAACCCACCAGCCACCCCGTAGGAGAAAGGTGTAACAGTCTACTTCCATGAAGATTACAGCCTTGGAAATCCTATGGGACAGTTCTATCTTGTGCTATAGGGTTGCTATGAGTCACAATCAGCTTGATGACAATGGTTTTTTCTTCCTAATCAGTTGACCTTAACATAGGAAGATTGTCTGGGTGGACCTGGCCTAATCACATGAGCCCTTTAAGTCTGGCTCTAGTGGTCAGAGACAAGGGAAGTCAGAGATTTAGGAAATCTGAGAAAGATTCAGCATGAGGAAGATTCTCCAATGAAGATGGAGGAGGCTATGTGGCAAGGAATACGGGTGGCCGCTAGGAACTGCGGGTGGCCTCTGGCTAACAGCCAGGGAGGAAACGTAGGCCTCAGTCCTGCAACTACAAGGGACTGTAACTGCCAACCACCTGAATGAGCTTGGAAGGGAAATGTTCTCCAGAGCCTCCAGGAAGGAATGTAGCTGGGCCAACACCTTGATATCAGCCATATAAGACCCTGAGCAGAGAACCCAGCCAAGCCCTCCAGACTTCTGACTTAAAGGACTGTGAGCTAATAAATGGGTGTTGTTTTAAGCGGCTAGCTTTGTGGTAATTTGTTATGCAGCAATAGGAAACTACTACACACATGAAAAGAGAAATAACAATAATATAAAGAGTTTTCATACCAGACATGCTACTGTATCGCATGTGGAGCTGCAGCTGTGTCCAAGTCAGGAGATTGCATGTGTAGATAATGTGGAAGATCCCAGAGGATTTTTGTTTTTGCCTTGAAAAAGTTTTTTATTGTGGTAAAAATATATATAACAAAACATTTGCCAGTGCAACATTTTTTAATAATTTATTATTGTTGTTGAAAATATACACAGCAGAACATGCATCAATTCAACAATTTCTGCATGTCCAATTTTGTGACATTGATTACAGTCTTTGAGTTGTGCAACCATTCTCACTTTCCTTTTCTGAATTGTTCCTCCCCGATTAACATAGACCCACTGCCCACTAGGCTTCCTATCCACCCTTTCAGGCAGTTCAGCCTTTTTACATGAATGATTCAGTGACATTGGTTACATTCTTCATGTTGTACAACCATCACCCCTATCTTCTTCCAAATTATTCTACCACCATTAACAGAAACTCAGTGCCCCCCAAGCTAAGACTCTCTCTTCCTCCCTCCCTTCCGCCCCCGGTAACCACTAATAAGCTTTGGTTACCGACCGTTTTTCTGGAGGGCATATATATTTTCTTAACTGTACTTCAGGTGAAGGTTTACAGAACAAATAGTTTCTCATTAAACAGTCAGTACACATATTGTTTTATGACATTGGTTAACAACCCCACGACATGTCAACCTTTTCCCTTCTTGACATTTTTTTCTTTGTGTGAAAATACACATAGCCAAAGATACACCGTCCATTTCAAAAATTTCTACATGCACAGTTCAGTGACTTTGATTATGTTCTTCCAGTTGTGCTGCTATTCTCACTTTAGATGAAGGTTTACAGAACAAAATAGTTTCTCATTAAACAGTTAGTACACATATTGCCCTGTCACAATGGTTAACAACCCCACTACATGTCAACACTGTCCTTACTCAACCTTGAGTTCCCTGTCACCAGCTTTCCTGTCCCCTCCTCCCTTCTAGCCTTTGTCCCTGGACTGCTGTGCCTCATTAGTCCCGTTTGGTTTTATGGGGCTGTCCACTCCCCGGCTGAATGGTGAACCTCGGAAGTGACTTCACCACTGAGCTAGAAGGGGTCTGGGGGCCAGACTCTCGGGGTTTCTCCAGTCTCTTTCAGGCCAGTAAATCTGGTCTTTTTTTGTGTGTTAGAATTTTGTTCTACATCCTTCTCCATCTCTGTCCAGGACCCTCTGTTGTGATCCCGGTCAGAGCAGTCAGTGGTCGTAGCCGGGCACCATCTAGCTGTACTGGACTCGGTCTGGTGGAGGCCTTGGACGCTGTGGTCCATTAGTCCTTGGGACTAATCTTTTCCTTGCATCCTGTTCTTTTCACTCTCCCTTGCTCCTGAAGGGATGAGACCAATGGAGTATCTTAGATGGCCACTCACAGGCTTTTAAGACCCCAGATGCTACTCACCAAGGTAGAATGTAGAACACTGTCTTTATAAACTGTGTTATGCCAATTGAGCTAGATGTTCCCTGAGACCATGGTCCTCTGGAGGATATTTTTCAGTCTGTGTTGTTTTACAACTAAGAGCTCAGCCTTTATAGTCAAAATGACCAGATTTAAATCCCCACTTCTCCTCCTACAAGCTGTTGATATTCCATAAGTTACATAACATCTAGGGATATTGTGAAAAGCAAATGAAACAATGCTTATAAAAAGCTTGTTGTTGTTGTTGTGTGCCATCAAGTCGATTACGACTTATAGCAACCCTATGTGACAGAGTAAGTCTGCCCCATAGGGTTTTCTAGGCTATAAATCTTTACAGGAGAAGATTGCTAGATCTTTTCTCTCCCATGGAGTAGCTCTGAGTTGGAACTGCTGACCTTTCAGTTAGCAGTGGAAAGCTTTAACCATTTAGCCACCATATATTTTAAGTGTTTATCATTAATAAACTTAAATGCTAAATAACTGCTCTTCACAAGAACTTCCCCTAATATGGCCCATAAAACACATCTTGAAAGACACTATGAAATACGGGCTCTGTAATTCAACTTGTTTGAGAAACATCACATTTATTTCCCACTTTGGGTTCTGTATTTATAGTGTTCTTAACAAATCTGAGAAATCCTGCAGTGCAGAAATATGTTTAACTTGGTTATTTATCAAAGTGGTTTGACCACAGAACTCTTGTGTCAATAAACAGATACTATTGTCCAGGAGAACAATTACTGTAGAACTTGTTTTGGGAAGCACTAATATAAACAACTCACTCATTCGTCCACTGTAGCAGGCACCCTGCTGGGCACAAGGGTCCCCAGGGTGATGCAAGTGATTTATGATCAGCTACTAACCTAAAGGTTGGAGGTTACAACCTGCCCAGCAGGGCCACAGAAGAAAGGCCTGGCAATCTGCTTCTGTAAAGATTACAGCTAAGAAAACCTTATGGAGTGGATCTACTCTGTAACACATGGGGCCACTATGAGTTGGAATCGACTTGCTGGCAACAGTTTTTTTTTTTTCTTTCCTGCTGGGCACTGATGGAAAGAGTTAGGACTCCTGTGTCTTCACACTTACACACTAGCTGGGAAGCCACACATTGCACAAATAATCACCAAATATGTAATTGAAAACTGCCACAGTGCTATGAAGGAGTAATGGTAGGTACCTGAGAGAATATAATTTAGATTTGAGAGGGGTCACAGAGGTCTCTTTGAAGAAGTGACATTTCAATTGAAATCTGAAAGGTAGATAGAAGCCAGTCAGGTGCAGAGTGGTGAGAAGTGCATTCTAAGCAGGGAGAACAGCATGCGTAAATGCCTTCCAGAGTCCAGAAATGCAATAAATGGATAATAATAATATTTATTAATAGGGGAAGATTCGTGGAAGAGCAGGTTTGAGGAGAAAGATCAAAAATTCAGTTTTGGACATGATTATCTTGAGGTGCCCATGAGATATTCAAGGGGAGATGTCAGTAGGTAACTGGATATATGACTTTGTAGCTCAGAAAATAGATTTTGCCTAAATATCTAAATTATAGTTTACTTATATTTCAATAAAAATTTATTAAAATTATATTAACTGAAAAAATAATAATAATTATCACTGGTAGGTACAGGTGGGTCTGTGGTAGAATTCTTGCCTTCCATGTGGGAGACCAGGTTTGATTCCTTGACAATGTCAGTGGAGGCGTGCGTATTGCTACGATGCTGAACAAGTTTCAGAGGAGCTTCCAGACTAAGATGCACTAGGAAGAAAGACCTGTGATATACTTTCAAAAATCAGCCAACAAAAACTTTATGGATCAAAATAGTCCAATCTTCAACCGATCATAGGGATGGAGCAGAATTGGGCAGTGTTTTGTTCTGTTGTGCGTGGTGTTGCCATGAGTAGGGGCCAACTAGGCAGTGCTAAAAACAACAACAAGGTATATATGAAATTAATCACCAAACTTTGTGCTGATTCTAACCATGGGAAAAATAACTGAGTGTGCCTTTAACATAGTCTTATTTTCCTTAAAAAGAACAAAGCTTATTCTGGTGATTAATGCTCCTAAAGTCCCTGGGAGTACCAGCTGGCAGCCATAGTAGCTGTTTCAAAGCCAAAAAGGAAAATTGTGTTTGCTTAAAAATGGAGCAATTAATGATGCAGGAAAAATATTTTTCTTTTATTTGCTTCTCAACATGATGGCTTTGTATGGTAAGGGTAGAGTGATGGAGTTGAACGTGAATACTATGATGGAGAAAATATGTGAGTTGACATATCCATGTTGTATGAAGACTATTCAGATGTTTAGCAGATATGCTGCAAAGAACAAGATGGTATCTTAATACATCTAGAGAATTCTCCATGTAAAACTCCCAGAAAAGGATGACATTAGCAAGGCACTTTGGACATCTTGACTAGACTTATAAGAATGGGGAACTGGGGCTGTTGCAAGGGGATGCACTGGACAAGTTTTCCTAGCAACAAAGCAATGGTGAAAATATTTTATTTGGCAAAGAATAGAAAAGAGGGGGCTAGCAGCATTGGAGGTAAGATGTGATTGTTTGAAATAAAGCTACAAGACTGAAAACAGGGAATCAGAGATGTCAATCTGTAAATGATGACAACTTCAAAACAAAAAGGAGGATTAAATGGTGTAGTTACAGAACTTCCATACGGAGAGGAAGTCAAGGCGATATCAAGATATAATAGACTGTTTTAAAATTAGGAAGATAAAAGTAACTTTCAGGGTAACCATAAAGAAAATTAATAAACCTACTCACCAAAATAAAAAAGAAGAAAATCATAATGACTCAGTAAACAAAAAAATCAGCAACGATGAAGAAAATGGAAAGAAAACCGATAAACAAAGAAAACACAATACAGAAAACTCAGTGGAACAAAGAAACCATCAACATCACACATACACACACACACACACACACACACACACAGAGAGAGAGAAAACACAACAAAATGACAGCAGTAAATTCATACCTATCTATAATCACACTGATACAAATCACCAGTCAAGAGAAAGAGAGTGACAGAATGGGTTAAAAAAAACATGACCCATCAATATGTTGCCTTCTAGAGACACACTTTAGACACAAAGATAAAAATAAGCTAAAAATCAAAGAATGAAAAAAATAGATCAAGCAAACAGTAACCAACAAACAGCAGGAGTGGCAATATTAATTTCTGATAAAATAGACTTTAAGGCAAAATCCAGTATAAGAGACAAGGAAGGGTACCACTTAATCATAAAAGGGTCAATCCCCCAAGAGGTCAAAACCATAACAAATATTTACATGCCCAACAATAGAGCTCCAAAATACGTAAAACAAACTCTAACAGTATTGAAAAGAGAAATAGACAATTACACAATAATAGTAGGAGACTTGAATATACCACTTTCAATGAGGACAGAACAACTACAAAGAAACTCAACAGACATACAGCAGACCTAAAGAACACAATCAACCAACTTGAACTCATAGACATATGCAGAACACACCACCCAACAGCAGTACAATACACGTTCTTCTCCAATACACATGGATCATTCTCCAGAAAAGATCATATTTTAGGCCACAAAGTAAGCCTCAATAAGTTAAAAAATATCGAAATAATACAAAGCATGTGCTCTGATCACAGCCATATAAATCAAATACATGGAAACTGAATAACAACTTGCTTAAAAACTACTGAGTAATAGAAGAAATTAAAAATGAAATAAAAAAATACTTAGAATCAAATGAGAATGAAAACACAACATACCAAAACCTTTGGGACACAACAAAAGCAGTGCTCAGAGGTCAATTTATAGCAATAAATGCACACGTCAAAAAAGAAGAAAGGGCAAAAATCAATACCTAAGCCCTACTACTCAAACAAATAGAAAAAGAGCAGAAAAAGAAGCCTATAGCCACCAGAAGAAAGGAAATAATAAAGACTTCAGCAGAAAAAAAATGAAATAGAAAACAGAAAAACAATTTAAAAAAATCAACAAAACTAGAAGTTGGTTCTTTGAAAACATCAATAAAATTGACAAACCACTGGCCAAATTGACAAAAGAAAAGGGGAAGATGCAGATAACTCAAATAAGAAATGATATGAGAGACATTACAACAGAACCAACTGAAATAAAAAGGATCATAATAGAATATATGAAAAACTGTACTCCAGCAAATTTGAAAACCTAGAAGAAATGGACAAATTTCTAGAAACACACTAATCTACCTAAAATAACACAAACTGAGGTAGAAAATCTTAACAGACCTATAACAAAAGAAGAAATTGAAGAGATCATACAAAAAAACTACCCCCCCCCCAAAAAAGTGCTGGCCCAGACAGCTTCACTGGAGAATTCTACCAAATATTCAGAGAAAAGTTGACATCAATACTACTCAACTATTCCAGAATACAGAAAAGGAAGGAATACTCCCAAATTCATTCTATGAAGCCAGCATAACTTTGATACCAAAGCCAGGCAGAAACCATCAAAAAAAAAATTATAGACAAATATACCTCATGAATATAGACATGAAAATTCTCAACAAAATCCTAGCCAATAGAATTTAACAGTATATATATATATATAATCATTACTAAGTGGGATTCATGCCAGATATGCAAGGATAATTGAACATTAGAAAATCAGTCAACATAATCCACCACATAAATAAAACAAAGGAAAATAATCACATGATCATCCCAATTGATGCAGAAAAAGCATTTGATAAAATCCAATACCCATTCCTAATAAAAACTCTCTGCAAAATAGGAATAGAAGGGAAATTCCTCAACATAATTGAGGGCATATATACAAAACCAACATTATCCTCAATGGAGAGAATCTGAAAGCATTCCCCTTCAGAATGGGAACCAGACAAGGATGTCCTTTATCACCACTTTTATTCAATACGGTACTGGAAGTTGTAGCTAGAGCAACAAGGCAAGAAAAGGATATAAAGGGTATCCAAACTGGTAAGGAAAAAGTAAAACTATCTCTATTTGCAGATAATATGATCCTATACATAGAAAATCCTAGAGATTCCACAAGAAAACTACCGGACCTAATGGGAGGATTCAGCAAAGTGGCAGGATACAAGATCAACATACAAAAATCAGTCAGATTCCTCTATGCTAATAAACAGAACTCTGACAAGGAAATCAGGAAAACAACATCACTCAAAATAGCTCCCAAAAGATAAAATACTTAGGAATTAATCTAACTAAGGATATAAAAGACTTACAGAAAGAAAACTATAAGACGCTACTGCAAGAAACCAAAAGAGACCTACATAAACGGAAATACATTCCATGCTCATGGATAGAAAGACTTACCATTGTGAAAATGTCAATACTACCTAAAGTGATCTACAAAATATGCAATCCCAATCCAAATTCCAACAGCGTTCTTTGGTGAGATGGAAAAACTAATAAGCAACTTTATATGGAAAGGGAAGAGGCCCCAGATAAGTAAAGCATTATTGAAAAAGAAAAACAAAGTAGGAGGGCTCTCACTCCCTGATCTCAGAATCTACTATACAGCCACTGTAGTCAAAACACCCTGGTAGTGGTACAATGGCAGACACATAAACCAATGGAACAGAATTCAGAATCCAGAAGTAAATCCATCCACCTATGGATATCTGATCATTAACAAAGTGTCAAAGTCCATTAATTTGGGGAAGAGAAAGTCTATTTAACAAATGGTGCTAGCAAAGTAGGATATCTATCTGCAGAAAAATGAAATAAGATCCATACCTCACACAATACATAAAAACTAACTCAAAATAGATCAAAGATCTAAATATAAAACCTAAAATTATAAAGACTGAGGAACAACAAATAGGAACAACACTAGGGGCCCTAACATATGGCTTAAATAGAATACCAAACATAACTAAAAATGCACAAAAAGCAGAAGATAAACTAGATGAATGGGACCTCCTAAAAATTAAACACTTATGATCATCAAGGGACATTTCTCAAAGAATAAAAAGAGAAACTACAGTCTGGGAAAAAAATTTTGATTATGACATATTCAACAAAGATCTAATCTCTAAAATTTATAGAAAATTTCAACACCTTCATGACAAAAAGACAAACAATGGAGTTAAAAAATGGCAAAAGACATAAATAGACATTTTACCAAAGAAGACACTCAGGCGGCTAACGAACACATGATCATTAGCCAGTAGAGAGATGCAAATCAAAATTACAATGAGATAACATCTCATCCCGGCAAGAAATTGATTAAAAAAAACAAAAACAAAAACCAGAAAACAACAAATGCTGGGTGAGGTGGTAGGGAGATTGGAACTCTTATTAGTGCAAATGTAAAATTGTACAACCACTATGGAAAACAGTATGGGGCTTCCTTAAGAAGCTAGAAATAGAAATACCATACAGTCCAGCAATCCCACTCTTAGGTATATATCCTAGAGAAATAAGAGCCATGACAACAATAGACATATTCACACCCATGTTCCTTGCAAATAGCATTTGCAATAGCAAAAAGATAGAAACAATGTAAATGGCCACCAACGGATGAATGGATAAACTGTGGAACATACACACAATGGAATACTACTCAACGATAATGAATAATGATGAATCCGTGAAACATCTCACAACATGGATGAATCTGGATGACATTATGCTGAGTGAAATAAGTCAATCACAAAAGGACAAATATCGTATGAGACCACTGTTACCGCAATAACGTGGATTGGAATAGCCTGTCTCAATAGCCAATCCTGAGGCAAGGGTGAGGTGAGCAACAAGAGTTTTATTACATATTGATAGGTAGGAGACAGAAGGGAATAGATTCCTCCAAAAACCCATCTCCTCCACTGGAGATTGGCTGAAGGCTTTTATAGGGACACGATTATGGATCTTAGAAGTTTGTGTTAGTTCCCCCTTGAGGTGATCACGTCCCAGATGAGTTAATCTTTTCTTGGGGATTATCTGGTGACATCCTGGTTTTCTTGTTCCAAGATGGGTGCTTTGTTCAGTTTGTCATTCCTAGATCATTATTACTTGTTTTCCACCCTCCAAGGAGGAACATCAGTTAATCTTAAACTTTTTATAGAGACTGGAATGGGAGGGAAAAACAAGATCTTGAGACAACACGGGGGTTAGCAATGGGGAGTAATAATAGTGAGCCAGACCTATGCAGCCTCTTCCACCACTATTATAAAATAAACTTTAAAAAAGGTTTATACACAGAAAGTAACATTCTTTGATGGTTACCAGGAATGGGAGGGGGAGGAAGGGAAAACTACTAACTAGATAGTAGACATGTGTTATCTTTGGTGAAGGGAAAGGCAATACACAATATGAGGGAAGTCAGCACAACATGACTAAGGCAAAAAAAGACACTGAGAGGTACTCAAGAATAAAATACAACTACACTAAATACTACAACATATACAACCCTGCAACAACAGAAATAACAAACAATAATTTATAAGTGGATACATAGGTAGATATGCATACTGAATAGGTATGGAAGGGCATATGGGAATATACCCACATACATATATAGACTAAGTTAATGGATATTTCTACATACATATTTGTACGTGCTGCATGTATAGTCATATGTACAATGGAGCACACAGGACACAGTTAGAGAAACTTCTTAGACATAACAAAACACCTCGTGGGACTGAGTTACTAGACTTGAGGACTGGGACCATAGTTTCAGGGGATATCTAGGTCAATTGGCATAACTTAGCTCATTAAAATCAGTGTTCTACATCCCACTTTGGTGTTTAGTGTCTGGGGTCTTAAAAGCTTGCGAATGGCCACCTAAGATAGAACTATTGGTCTCTTCCCGTCGGAAGCAAAGGAGAGTGAAGAACGTGAAAGACTCAAGGAAGCAATTAGTTCAAAGGACTAATGGCCCACACAAACCACAGCCTCCACTAGACTGAGACCAGAAGAACTAGATGGTGCCCAGTTACGACTACTGACCACTCTGGCAGGGACCACGATAGAGGACCACAGACAAAGTGGAAGAAAAATGTAGGGTCAAATTCAAATTCATAAAAAAGACCAGACTTACTGGAGGAATCCCTGAAACTATGGTCCTTAGTCATCCTTCTAATTTGAAACTGAAACCACTTGCAGAGATCACCTTTCAGCCAAATAATAGATAGGCCTATAAAATAAACAATAACACCCAAGGGGAACGTGCTCCTAGAACAATCAACCATACAAGACCAAAAGGGCAACATTTTCCCAAAAGCAAAGATGAGAAAGCAGGAAGGGTCAGGAAAACCAGAGGAATGGAAACAGGGAACTCAGGGTGGAAATGGAGAGAGTGCTGACACGTTGTGGGGACTGCAACCAATGTCACGGAACATTCTGTGTATAAATTATTGAATGGGAAACTAATTTGCTCTGTAAACTTTCACGTAAAGCACACACACACACACACAAAAGATGTGATTGTTTGGCCTGCATCCTTCATCAAGTTATTTCATACTCATGCTTGAGATCTCAGCTCAAATTCAAGGAGCCTAACCTGATCACCTGCTGTCCCTCCCTACTCCCCAAGGTCAGGCGAAGCCCCCATCAGAGGCTCTCAATAGCATACAATCCTTTTGCAGCACCTAATACCATTGTAATTAAATAAGTAATTGTGTGTAGGGGTGTGATGGTTAATTTTATGTGTCAACTTGCCTAGGCTCTGGTGCCCAGTTGTTTAGTAAAACGCTAGTCTAGCTGCTGTTACGAAGCAGTTACGCATGGTTAAATCAGTTGGCCTTATGTAAAGCAAATTACCCTCCATAACGTGGGTGGGCCTCATCCAATCAGTTATAGGCCTTAAGAACAAAATAGAAGTCTTAGCTAGGGTATATTCAGTCTCTAGACTATAAATAGACATCTTGCTAGAATACTCTTCACTCTTGCTATCACCTGACCTGTGGATCTTGGGAGACAAAACAGCTGGGATCTCCAGCCTGTTACCTGACCTACAGATTTTGGGCTTTCCAGCCCTGAACAATCATGTGAGTCAATACTTCAAAATAAATCTCTCTTCTTTCTCTTTCCCTTTCTCTCTCTCTCTGTATGTGTGTGTATATATATATATATATATATATATATATATATATATATATATATATATATACACACATATGAAACCTGTTGCTGTCGAGCCAATTCTGATTCATGATAACCCTACATGTTGCAGAGTAGTGCCCCATAAGTTTTTCCTGGCTGTTATCTTTACAGAAGCAGATTTTCAGGACTTTTTTCCACAATACCACTGGGCAGGTTCAAATCGCCAACCTTTAGGTTAGCAGTTGAGAGCAAACAGTTTGCACCATCTAGGGACATATATATGTCCATATATGTACACTACATATACACTTTATATACATACAATAAGCTCAAGTGTAACAGTTGTGAAGATGGTGCAGGACTGGGCAGTGTTTCGTTCTGTTGTACATAGGGTTGCTATGAGTCAGAACCAACTTGATGGCACCTAACAACAACAACACATATGTATAGACATATGTATAGTCTATATGCACATATATACATATACTGTATGTATGTGTATGTAGGGGTGTGTGTGTGTGTGTGTATAACCAGTTCTGTTCCTCTAGAAAACCTTGACTAAGACAAGGGGTAGAGGTCTCAGTTCACAGCTCATGTGAACAGAAATGTAACAATTTATAATTCAACATCCCATTCTGCCAGGGTGGCAGAACCATAATCCCAGTCAGTGTGGGGTTGCAAAGTGTTCTGTAGCTCCAAGTTGTTGGGGGTACCACATATACATAGACATGTTAATTGTCCATGAAGCTATCTACTAAGATATTCAAAGTCCTATCTGTTTCTCAACATTTCCCTAAGCACCCAGACTATTGGAAGACAACAGCCAGAAAGAGCCTTGGAGAAGTTCTTCCCTGCCACACCTCCACTGGGACAAATAACACAGCCTCACTATATCAATGGAAAGAAGGCAAAGAGAACAGGAAACAGCTAGAGAAAAAACATTGGTTAATATTTTTTTAAATAATAGTTCAAACATATATTTAGTCTGTCTGGGAATGTGTAGTTGAAGTTATGTGGGAGAAATAATTTGCCAGTCTTTACCAGCTATAAAAATCTAGTGTGGCAGCACTCAAAAGATTAGGTGGGAAACTTAGGGGGCAGTGCGTTTATGTTAATGGGGAAGGAACAACTCAGAAAAGAGAGTGATAATGGTTGTACAACTTGAAGAATGTAATCAATGTCACTGAATGGTACATATGGAAATTGTTGAATTGGTATATGTTCTGCTGTTTATATTCTCAACAACAAAAAAATAAAATTAATTAATTTAAAAAATCAAGGAAGCTGAAACCTCTTTAAAAGAAAAAAAAAGTTAAAAAATATATTATCCAAACACATGTGTAATTAGTTGTTTGATATCTTTCCCTTTAGCTTGAAGATAAACTCTATGAGAGTGGGGCTCATCCATCTTGCTCACTGATACATCCCCACCCTCTAGTACAGTGCCTAGCACGTAACAGTAACTCTGTAGATATTTGCCAAATGAATTAATAGCCTTAGGAGTGGGATTTGGGAGCAGAGTATGCTGCAGGAAATCAGCATTCCATATAACAAATTACCTAGGAAACACTGGCAGGGGGACAGGATAATTTGTCACTGATAATATTCAGTTGCCATAGTGCTTGGGAGCTTGTGAACATGTATCTTGATTAAATATAGAAACAGAGGAAAAATAGGTATCATGTTAAACTCTTAATCACTCAGTCCACTGTAGAAACGGGCTTTCTTTCTGCTGAGCCTTTTAAAACAACAAGAACTTATTATATAATATTTGTTGTACTTTCACAGAGTAGCAAAATAACTCACATTTTAGCTTGTAAGATTAGGCCTAAAATAAACATTTCAGCAGTTTAATTACAGAAAATAGAAGATAAAGGCTGCAGTAGGGTAGTGGGGGAAGAGGAAATTGTGGAGCTAGGAAAAAGAGGATGGTGCTAGGGAAGCAAGCAACTGAAACTGATGATCATATTTATTAAAATAAAAAATTCATACACTCTTTGACCCAGGAAGCCCGTTCCTGGGAATCCACGCCATAGAGATAATACCACTAGTTCATATAGATCTATGCATGTAGGTGCTAATGCAGCATTATTTCTTCTAACAAAAAGCTGGAAACAAAGCCCATGACTGAATAATTTATGGTATAGCAACACCACACACGAATGATTATTCAGCCATTAGAGAGAATGAGTTAAATTTAAACCAATTGACTTGGAGAGACTTCCATGAGGTGCTGTTGAGTGAGAAAAGCAAGATGCAGAAAAGTGTTTATATAGGATCTCACCTTTGTAAAGCAAAAGTGACAACAACAACAGACCTTCTCTACATGATTATGTGAGCATGGAGGGAAATATGGGAGAACGTATTCTCGGTTAGTGATCTGGGTAACGTATGTGTGTTGGCGGGTGTTGGTGGTGAGGAAGAAGAGGAGAGAGAGGAAAAACAGAGCAGAAAAGAAAAAGAAAAGGACTCCAAGAGAATAACAAAAGCATATATGATAGGATTTAAAGAGCTCTGATGGTGCAACCAATTAAAAGCTCTGCAGCTAACCGAAAGGTTAGTGGTTCAAAGCCCCCAGCTGCTCCTGGGGAGAAAGATCTGCTCCTGTAAAGATTACAGCCTAGGAAACTCTAAAGGGCAGTTCTACTCTGTCATATGGAGTCGCTATGAGTTGGAATTGACTCAGTGGCACCTAACGACAATAACAACAATATGATTATACTCATTCATTTATGTAAAATGATAAAATATAGAAAAATGTCTAAGTAAAAAATTATACAGAAAAAGTTAACTACTTGCTTCCTTGGGTCAAGGAGCTGCTCTTTAGCTTTGATTCCACCGTCTCTGAAACTTCCATGTTAATGGCAGGGAGGTGGGACAGCCTTAAGCAGTATTGGCCTCCAAGAGAGATGAAGACACTTGATCATGGTCAGTCTCCCCTTCTCCTGACTGTGCCGGGGGGAAAGGCCTGCTGACTGGCATGTGGGGAGCCAAATTATTTATTTATGATAATAGAAATGAAGGTAGTCCTGAGGACCTTCCAAGAGGCCATCAGAGGTAAAAACATATGAAAATTGATAAGAAGAAGTCTGAAACAAATTCGGGGGTGGGTGGGTACCATCTTTTATTCCTTCTAGATCTAATATAGATCTAGGAAGTGAGAACCACCTTAGTCAATGTAGTCTACTATATGATCTGTGATATATGATATACGGTGTACGGTAGAGAAGAGGCACATTGTATGGGAAAGCATCATGCTGTTCTGGTTTAGAGCTTGTGTTCTGGGATCAAGAAGCCCTAGGTTCAAATCTACATTCATTGGATATAGGCTAAAACAACAGTTGCTATTGGATCAGTTCCAACTCATGATGACCCCGTGTGTGCCAGAGTAGAGCTGTGCTTCATAAGATTTTCAATCACTGATCTTTCTAAAGAAGATAGCCAGGCCTTTTCTTCTGAGGTGCCTCTGAGTGGACTCAAACTTCCCGCCTTTTGGTTAACACATTAACTGTTTGCACCCTCAGGGACTCCGGATAGAGACTAGACTGTTTTAATATGAGACCCAATGCATCACTTAAACAAGAAAGTAGTTTGATTCTTTCTCAAGTAACAATCCCAACAGTCAGTCCAGGGCTGGTATGGTTGGTGAATGGTGTTGGAGATCCAGGCTCCTTCCATCTCGTTGCTCTACCATCCCTAGGGTGTTGGCTCCGTCTGCAAGGGCAAAGATGGTTCACCATTACATTTGCCTCCAGGCTGTTGGAAGGAAGAAAGAGAAAAGGTTAGGGTGTGCTCATTTCCTTCTAAAACTACACTCAGAGACTGAGCACAGCCCATTGGCCTGACTCTAGTCATATGGCTCCACCTAGCTGCAAGGGAGGCTGGGAGAAATGTGATCTTTGGACGGTATGCTCCCAGCTACAATGTCTGTTACTACAGAAGAAAGAGATAGACATTCACCTTCAAAGCACACAACTATATCAGTATAAACTGTGATAAAAGCTACAAATGAATGCAAGCATACAATAGGGGCTCTGATCTAGTCTGAGGGTCGGGGGTGGTGAGTCAAGGAATTGATTTTTTCCTGAGGAAATTATTTTGAGCTGAGATCTGAAGGAATTAATTAGATGAAGCAAAGAAGAGGGTTCTAGGAGGAGGAAGCAGCATGCCCAAAGGCCTCAAAATGGGAGAAACACAGCATATTTGAGGAATGAAAAAAGGTGAATTGAAGTAAATACGGAAATCAGTTCTCTTCCCAAGAACCTGAGGCTGGCTAGTGAAATATACTTCAACATGTACACCAACTCTAAAAGATGCCATTTATTTTCTGTGGCTTGTAAATATCCAACTGTGGTTCTTCTGGCAGTCCAGAGAAAGCTGGCATTGATTTGGGAATGTCAAACTATTCTTCCTGTAAGATCTGGGTAAATGAGTAAAGTCTGTGTATGTTGCCTGGAAAAAATTTGATGAAGTTGTGTGCCTTGTTTGTCTTAATCACGATTTTCAGTAACATTAGGAAATAGTTCCATATTTTTGTCTCCGTTATATTGAAATGCTGTGGCTTTGAAAACCATTTGCCTTTTTGCATTGAAAGAAGGAATTGGCAATTGGGTAATGGATCCACCCTGCACGGAGGAGGAGAGAGCAGCGGTAACTGTTGACTCATCAAGACTCATTTCCATACACAGAACATGGAAGCCGGTTTCATTACTTTACAGTTTCACAGCCCTGTTAAGTACGAGTCATGGTAAACTCAAGGTCCTAGAATTGGAGAGAGCCTGGTATAAAAAATTCATAAAATCGTTCTGCACTGCTTATTCTACTTCTTACTGCAATGGGGTAATCGTTTTTTAAATTTTAATGTGCTTCTCTCCTTTGCTTTCCCAAAGACACAACCTTCGCCTCACTCGGCTCTAGGCATGTATTTGATTTGGAGGAGAGGAAAATCTGTTATAGAAGAAAAACAGGTCGAAAGACTGAGCAATTTCCAACTTTGGGCATTCAAAACCAGGATTAGACAGCCAGGCTATTGTTTTGAATGTGGATTTTGCACCTTAGCATCTTTAGTATACCGAGGCACCAGGATCTGGTGTAGTGTAGAAAAGCATAGTATAGTGGAGAAAAGATATTCCTAAGCAGGGTTGCCAGAAAAAATACAGGACTCTCAGTTAAATCGGAATTTCAGATAAAAAACAAATAATTTTTTAGTATAAGTGTGTTCCAGATACTGCATGGGACGTACTTGCAGAAAAACATTATATTGCTTTCTCAGCTTCCATTACAACAAAGATGAGAGCACATGCCCATGAGATACACTGACCTTGACTTTGATTAGAAAGGTGGTGCTTCAGATTGAATTGTGTTCCCAAAGAAGATATGCTGAAGTCCTAACTCCTATAACCTGTGAGTGTGACCTTGTTTGGAAATAGAGATTTTCTTTGCAGATGTTATCACGTAGTTAACTTGGTCACCCCAGAGCAGGATGGGTCCTAATCCCTTTTGAGTAGTGTTTTATAAAAGGGAAGAACAGGTAGAGAGATGGAGTCACACACAAAGGGAAGACACCAAGGAATGCCAAGAAATGCCCGGAGCTACCAGAAGCTGAAAGAGACAAGAAAAGGTCTTCCCCTACGGCCCATATAGAGAGAGTGTAGCCCTGCCGACACTCTGAATTTGGGCTTCTAGCCTACAGAACTGTGAGGCAATGAATTTATGTTCTTAAGCAGGTGCAGTGCAGGACCCATTCTGGTGCTGGGTGATGGCAACGGTGGTGGCAGTATCCAGTGTCCAGTGTGATAAACCTGGGGGGTCCAGTGCCCCAAGGCCTTATTCGGCTATTGCTCCTGGCTACAGAGGCTCTGTGCCTGATCTAGACCCTCCAGGGACCCTTCAAGCAACCCAATGTCCTTCTGATGGTTTCCTTTTCTCATTAACTCCGTAAGAGCCAGTTTTGTTCCTTGCTCCTAAGAACTATGAGTGATCAATGAAGTAAAAGCCCCTCCAGGCCTGAGGAATTGTGGAGAGAGGAATAAGTGGAGAGAGAGATAGCAGTGAGCAGAGATGTGCCTGGGGTGGGGGTGTGGCATGCTGGTAAGTTGGGCTGTCTTCGGGGACACTCCTGTTCCATCCTGTACTCACACAGCCATTCTAGCTGTTGGCAGCCAGCTCTGATTGGTGGGTGAGCTTGTTAAGGACCAGTTTCCATCCTGACTGCCTGGAGCTTGTGCCCTGCTGACTTTTAAATATTTTGAATCACCCCTGGCTGCAGCCATTTCATCTTGGTTGGGCAAAGGGAGTCTCTGAGGTTTAGCTGTCTGATGCAGATTGAATTGTGTTGCCTCAAAATACGTGCTGAAATCCTAACTCCTATACGTGTAAATATGACGCTGTTTGGAAATAGGAGTTTTATTATGTCAATGAGGTCATGCCAGTGTAGAGTGTGTCCTAAACCTAATCACTTCTGAGTTATAAACAGAGCAGGACTGACACAGAGACCACAGGGGAAGCAGCAATATGAAGACCCACACACAGCAGATGCATCCACAAGCCCAGGAACCTCAACAATGGCTGCCCACTGGAAGTTGAAATAGACAGAGAAGGACCTCCCCTGGAGCCATGCCCTGAAGTCAGACTTCCAGCCTCCTGGACTGTGAGAAGGAGTCCTGCTTGGCACAAATGGTTAAGGGCTCAGCTTCTAATTGAATAGAAAGGCCTGGCAATCTGCTTCTGAAAAATCACAGCCATTGAATACGCTGTGAAGCACAGTTCTACTCTGAACACATGGGATCTCCATGAGTTGGAATTGACTCTACGGCAACCGGTTTAACTGGACAGTGAGAAAATAGATTTCTGTTCTTTACACCTCTGACTTGTCGTATTTGTTACAGCAACGCTGACACTAAGACACTGTCCAAAGTCTCCTTGACTTCAGGATGGCACTGATAAAATCTAGAGTTCAGCTGAGGTGTTTGTCTTGATGCAGGAGAGGTAGTTGCACAGCAAAGGCCTGTGTAGGGAAAAGCACATGATCCAGGGTTGATTGGGATTCACAGGCAGACCTCAGAGTGGTCCATAACATCAGGGTGATCAATGAGGTTTCATAGTCCAGGGAGTGCCACGGGCGGGCCAAGTTGAGTTAGACCAGGGTAGCCACAGGGGTGTAGTGAGGGTAACGAGCACCCCAGGGCAATCTCGAAGTTGCTCCTCCTACCCCCACCCCCATTTCAAGATTAATAGAAATCGATAGTTGCCACGCATCAGCAGAAACACCTTCCCCCCTCTTATTCAGCTGCCTCAGTCAGGCACCTTTCATATTTGTGGCACCTTGGAATGTCATTCCCTGCCTCATCTGGCACCCCGTTAGACTTGCGCCCAGGAACAAGTGCCCCCCTACACCTCCCCTTCATGCTTCTGGGTAGCCATGCCTTTTCAGTCACAAATATCAACCTGGCAGGCAGCGTTCTAGGGGAAGAAATGCTGTCCCAGGACCTTGCAGTCCTCAATCCTTCCTGGTCATCATGAGGTTTTGAAAACCACACCCCTTCCCCACAATCCTGAACATTTCCTTAGAAAGAGAAGCAGAGGGCAATGAGAGCTATCTGAGAGACACAACGACACCTAAATGATTGCCAAATTATTGTGTTAGATATTTAGTTACTTCTGTTCCCAGCAAAAGTGTGGGTATGGCACAGGGAAGGAAAGCTAGGCTAGAGATAAACTAAATTAAAAAATTATATTTTTATAGACACCTGCACACCAATGTTCATTGCAGCACCACTGACAACAACCGAAAGGTGGACTGTCTATTGACATATGAACAACAGGTAAACAAAATGTGGGGTATATGTACAATGGAATTATTAAGAGAAACGAGGCCCTGATGTGTGTTACAACAGGGATAAACCTGGAAAACATAATGCTGAGTGGAATGAATCTTTCGAGAAAGGACAAATATCATATGATCTCATTTATATGAAATAGGCAGGTGTGGAGAGACCAACGGAACTCTGATGATGTGATGGTTCAGTGCTCGGCTGCCAACAAAAAGGTTGGTGGTTTGAACCTACCCAGGAGCTCCTCAGGAGAAAGACTGGTGGTGATCTTCTCCCATAAAGATTGCAGCCTGGAAAACTCACTGGGGGCAGTCCTACTCTGTCACATGGTGTGGCTATGAGTTGGAATCTACTCAGGGGCACCTAACAATAACAAAGAGAGACCAAAGCTGATCAGGGGTTACCAGGGATGGTGGGAAGGAGGGAGGGAAGGAGAAAGGGGGACTCAGTCCTCGGTGGGCACTGAGTTTCTGTTAAGGATGATGGTATAATTTGGGAACAGATAAGGGTGACGGTTGGACAACATGTGGAACATAATTCAAGTCACTGAAGTGTACATATGAAGATTGCTGAAATGGCATATGTTTTGTTACCTATATATTTACCACAGTTTATGCAACAAATAATTTTTTTTCTCTCTACACATCCAAGTAATGGTGTGAGTTAAATTTGGTAATCCTTCTACATTTCCTCATTTCCCAATTTAAATCTTCTCCAGGCACACGGGACTGCCCATCACTCCCGCACGCCTCACACACATCACCCCTCAGGCTCGGGAACTCCATATTCCCGTGTGGAGTTCCAGGCAGTAGCCCAGCCACTGCCGTTTGCAGTCTGGAGAAAATAAATTGTGTCCAAGTTGCCTCAGCTTTGAACTCTGTGCTCTGTCCATTCTGTTCCCTTGCTGGGGAGGTCTCCCTTCTCCACTTGAAAAATCCCATTTGTCCCTCAATAGCCAGACCAAATGTCACAACTGGGGAATCTCTTGAGACAGTGCACTCCATTCTGTTCTCCCTCTCTTCGCGGAATTAATCTCAGCACTTGCCAGCTGACCTTTGCATTTGACGACTGTGCGTCTGTCTGTCTGCCTTGCTGGGCCAGGAGCATAGAAAGGTAGAGACCACATGGTTTTCATTGTTATACCCCTGCTCCTGACACTGAGCCTGGCAAGGACCTGGGACTTAACAAATGTTAGCTGAACAAATTGAATGACTACTCTCCTTTGTCTCCCCTAGGTACTTACCTCAATCTCATGTCTAAATTGCCTTTAATTTTATTTATCTTTGATCTAAATAGTGGTATTCATTACTATCCATTGATTTCAGCAATTAGCACAGTAATAGGTGTTCATATATTGGTTAAGGAGCTCTGGTGGTGCAGTGGTTAAGTGCTTGGCTGCTAACCAAAAGGTCAGCAGTTCAAACCCACCAGCTGCTCCCTAGGAGAAAGGTGTGGCAGTCTGCTTCTGTAAAGATTACAGCCTTGGAAACCCTCTGGGGCAGTTCTACTCTGTACTATAGATCGCTATGAGTCGGAATTGACTGGACAGCAACAGGCATATGCTGATTGACTGGACTGGATGTCTTGGCTTAATTTGTCCATTCACAGAATATCAGAGTTTGAAGAGACCTTAGAAGTCATGTACTGCAATCCTTCTCCAGGTGTGTGAATTGATGATGTCTGTCTGTCCATGGGTTTATGTCACACATGGGGCTATCTATATAAATACACCTCTCTGGCTCTCTGCTACTACATGAACAGCATTTAGTATGTACTTTTTGGTGGTGATGGTGGTGATGATGATGAGAAGTGCTAGCAATGGCAAGTGCTCTGCCATTCCCGTGATGGCAATATTACCACCTCATATTGAGTAGACGTCTACTATGGTCAAGACATTTTGTTGGGCCCTGGAGGGATACAAGGAGAAAAAGACATAGTCCTTGCCCTTAAGGAACTTAGAGTCTAGTAAGTAAGGTACCAGTTAAACAATTATAGTGTTGTTATTGTTGTTGTGCTTGTTAGCTGCCATCAAGTCAGGCCCCAACTCATGGCAACCCCATGCACAACAGAACAAAAGCCTGGCCAGTCCTGTGCCATCCCCAAGTCCTGTGCTATCCTCATGATGGGGTGCAGATCAGACCGTTGTGATCCATAGAGTTTTCATTGTCTAATTTTCAGAAGTAGCATTGTCCGGGAGTTGAACTTGGGTTTCCCACAGAGAAGGCAAGAAGTCTTCCACTGAACCGCCATTGCCCCCAACAATTATAGTACAATGAGGTAATTGTTGAATGGAGTATGTAGAAAGTACAAGGGAAGTCAGGCCTGTAAGAGGAAGGGGGAGGGGATGGGTGGTAGCAAAAAGGAAGTAGAAAATATTGGGAGGCAGAGTGGAGGAGTGCGCCTGGTGAACAAACTGGGGGAGCAATTCCACAAAGAAGGAAGGGAATGTGCCAAGTGGGGAAGTGTGAGAGAAATGCCTAAACCACCACATCTCATCCAGTAGTCTAGTCACAGAGCAAGAAAGGCATGGTCAGAGAGGTAGAGAGGCAACTTTCTGCACAGGAGAGAAAGGCAGGAGTCAGATCATGAAGGGCCTTATTTGTCCCGCAAAGAAATTCATTTTCATTATATTGGCACTAGGGATCTTCAGAGAACGTTGAGCAGTGGATCGACCTGTATATTAGAAAAACTTCACTTTTTTTTCTTTGAGGATTAAGTTAGCAGGAGACTGGTAAGGAGGTGATGTTGATCATTTAGGAGAGAAAGGATGAAGGCCTGGATTAAGGTGGTGGTGGAAGAGACAGGATGGAGGGAAAGACAGAAGAGATGTTTAAGATATGTAGATGTTTGTGAATGCCGTTAGAAAAAAATAAAGACTGGAAGACGACTTCCGGTTTTGCGGCATGGGCTCCTGCATGGATGGTGGTACCAAGTGGAGGATGAGGAGCCATGGATCATACAGGTGGAGATGGTTAATTGTCATTTTTATCTACGGCCCGTTTTATCTACTCTCGTCTGGCTAAAGATACAGACACAGCACTGAATGTCCTCAGTTTTTCAGTGGTGGCAGATGAGGTTACTCAGAAAGAGAAGAAGCAGGTGGAGGATCCCCAGGGACACTTGAATGTAAGGACTAGGCAGTGAGTGAAGAGCCAAGAAAGGAGAAGAGAAGAAGGGCCAGAGAGTGGAAGGATAGGAGAAATTTACGCCAAGGAAGGTGAACGTTTTAAAGGGGGGAGAGTGAGCAATAGAGTAAATGCTGCAGAGACAGAAAGCATGACCAGGATATGACCACAAATGACGAGTGCAGGACAGATAAGTCTGGAAGACGAAACTGTCTAGCAGTGTGGAGGTCACTTGTTTCAGCAACTTTGGAGGCCAGTGGGGGAGTGATAGTAGTGGAGTGTGGAGTCAGAAAGCCAGCAGCAGAGGGTTGAAGAGTCAGTGGGAGCTGAGAAAGCAAAGACAGTATCGAGAACTCTTTCTGGAAGCTCGGCTGTGAAAAAAGGAGAAAAAGGATGACAAGCAGAGAGAGACTCAGAGTCAAATATTTTTTAAAAAGTAAGGTGGAGCAGACTTGGACATGTTTACGCACTGAGAGAGAGAGCAGTGCGATTCAGTGGTAGAATTCTCGCCTTCCATGAGGGTGACCCGGTTCCGATTCTTGGCCAAGGCACCTCAAGAGCAGCCATCACCTGTCTGTCAGTGGAGGCTTGTGCATTGCTATGATGCTGAACAGATTTCAGCGGAGCTTCCGGACTAAGACAGACTAGGAATGAAGGCCTGGAGATCTATTTCTGAAAATCAGCCAATGAAAACCCTATGGATCACAATGATCTGATCGACAATTGATCATAGGGATGACCCAGGGCTAGGCAGCTTTTTGTCCTGTTGTGCACGAGATCATCATGAGTTGGGGGCCGACTTGACGGCAGCTAACAACAACAACAACAACAAACACACAACACACGCTGAGAAGGTGCCAAATGTGACTGGGGATCAGGAAGGAAGAGGGGATGATCGAAGGAGCAGGGGTTTTGAAGTGGGGTATGCTGGGGGTGGGAGGAAGGCTGGTGTTTTCCTCTGAAACAATGAGGAAGGCTATAGGGACAGGTGCTGATGAAGGTTTTTGTTAGTAGTGGGGTCCAGGGGTTGAGCGGAGACATTTGAGGGAGTTCATGCCTGTTGCACTCTGTATTCACAGTGAGCTTGGAAACATTATGATTTGAGGGGATGACTATTGCACAGTGGCTGAGAGAGTTGAGAGGGCATACTGTTGGGGTTCATATTCTCTTTCTGCCATTTGATGCTTATGACCAGGGAAAATTTACATAACCACTGTTGTGCATCAGTCTCCTCATCTGCATAATAGCAATGATAATAATGGTACCAACCTCAATGGATTATTGCAAGAATTAAATGATAATAAAATATGGGATTGGTCCATTAGGTGTAGCAGCTAAGAATATGAGCTATTATTGCTGAGTAACATTGGGGTCCAGATAAAATCAGAAGATAAAACTTTGTAACAGTGGAAATGTTCACAGTTGTGTGACGTTATCTCACTTAATCACTGAATAACCTAAAGAGATAGGTTTTATTTCCCATTTGTAGATGAGGGAACTTGTGGTCTACTGAGGTTCAATAACTTGCCTAGAGTCACACAGCTGATAAGAGGCGGGTACAAACGACTTGGCTCCAGCGCTCTGCCTTTTACCCGTGGCTGTGTACAAATCACACCTGACAAACCAAACTGTCAGCAAGGACTTTGATGCAATGGCTGCAGGGGTGATGATGGGGGTGTAATGTACACAGGGAAAGAACAAAAGAAACAGGATAAACAGAAGGGCCTGACTTGGCAAAGCAGTTTCTGTGCCATGTTGTTACTGTTGTTGTGTGCCATTGCGTCAATTCAGACTCATAGCGACCCCATGTGACAGAGTAGAACTGCCCCGTAGGGCTTTTTAGGCTGTAATCTTTATGGGAGCAGATTGCCAGGTCTTTTCTCCCATGGAGCCACTAGTGGATTCGAACCTCCGACCTTTCAGTTAGCAGCTGAGCGCTTAACCATTGCAGCACTAGGATTCCTTTCCTGTGCCATAGGAAAGGCAAAACTTTCCTTCAAAATTAGAAAATGGCTAGTTCACATGTCAGTTACTGGAAGCACAGACCCAAATTCTGACAGACTCTGGTAAAGAAGCCTTTTGATAAATAGGCCTTTTTTCTAAGAACTCGTCTTGGCATTAAAGCTGGTGGGACAGGTAATATGTCTTTTCATCTTTGTCACCTGGGATCCAGCAGGATGCCTGGCACACACACAGGTGATGAACACGTGTTTGCTAAATGAATGAAGGAGGGTGTGGTAAGGATGAGGAAGAAAGATTTGGGGGATCCTTTAGAAATCAGTCTAAAAGAGGAAGTCTTATCAAAAAGCATTCTCCTTCTTATTTTAAAGTATCGGCAGAACCGAGAAATGGTTGTAAACCCTCACCTAAACAATTTACATTGCTCGATCATTTAACCAGGGTTAACGGTCCTTCTAACAACTGTAGCCCATCAGCTCCTAGGTGGTAAAGGCCCAGCTGGTTTAAATGGATCTCCATGGTTACAGGCATGTTCTGGTTTCCATGGTTACACTCCCAGTCCCTTACAGGAGTCAGATATAGATTTGAAATATCAAAGGATTTTTTTTCGAGCGCCTGCCTACACAGAAATCTAGGATGAAAGGTCCCGGATGAAAGTTTCAGTGACCTCTTGGGAGGGAAAGGGGGTAATGGTAATAATATCTGTGAAAGCTGTAATCTGTCATTGAATGGGGAAGGGAGGACTCACTGTGGGAAAACCGTGGCGGTGAAATGATGGACCAATTTTAGGAGCCTGAGTACTGTGCTTCATTAGAGGAGGAGGAAAATTGGGATGAGGGCACAATGTGCTATTGTTCAGAGGCAAGGCTCCTGGGTAGGAGTGGGGTCGGGGGTGGGGGTGATGCCCCGAGGTTGGGGGAAATTCTTCTGTATCAGAGTCCCTTTAAAATGATAATTCATCTCTCTGTCACAGCAGAGCTATAGGCTCCTTTCATTAATTTCCCCAGCAGTCCTCATTTCAAATCATCTGCATGGCCCATTTTGGCTCATCCAGGCGGCTTCTGTCACAAAGTGCCAGCCCAGGTCAAGATAATTGGTTAAATCTGGCGTTTCTTGGCAGATAGAACCCATGTGGAGTTCTAGCGCCTCCTTGTGGTAGGTCTAACATTGCTCGTTCTACTTCAAAACCAACCAAACAAAAAAACTCCTGTTGCATCAAGTCGATTTCCAACTCAGGGTGACCTCATGTGTTACAAAGTAAAACTGCTTCATAGAGTTTTTGGCCTCTCGTCACCAGGTCTTTCTGCCATTGTGCCGCTGGGTGGGTTCGAACTGCCAACTTTTAGGTTAGTAGTCAACTGTAAACTGCTTGTGCCATCCAGGGAGCTCAGTTCTACCTCACCTTCTAGAAAAAAGCTGAAGTTTTTACTGCTAGTAGTTCGGAAGCAGAAACAGTCTTTCTCCATTCATCCTTCCCACAAATTTTACTGAGTATCTGTTACATTTAAGCTAGGCCCTAGAAGTAATACTAGTAATAAAGATAGGCTCCAGCCCTCATGGAACTCCCAATCTGCATGTGTGGAAGGGGCAAAACAAGTAAGTGGCTCGTAGAAGTGCAAACAGCTAACAGGAGAATGACAGGGTAGGGGCCCTTTGGCTGGGGAAGCGGTGGAAGTTATCAGACTGCAAGACACTTCTGAGCTGGGTTCAAGGGTTCTGTCTCTCAAGGTTGAAAGATGAAATAAATGACAATATTTCATCCATAAGGGGATTCTGTCACTGAAATAAACCCTGGGCGGTGCAGATGATTAAGCATTTGGCTACTAACTGAAAGGCTGGCTACTAACCAAAAGGTTGGCAGTTCAGATCCACCTGGAGGCGCCTCGGAAGATAAGCCTGGCGATCTACTTGTGAAAGATCAGCCATTGAAAGTCCTATGGAGCTCAGTTCTACTCTGACACACATGGGGTGGATGAGTTGGAGTTGACTTGGTGACAACTGGTTTGGTTTATTTTTTTTTTTGTTGTTGTTCTTAACAACCCTCTTTACTTAGAATTGGAGCCCTGGTGGCTCAGTGGTTAAGAACTTCGTCGCTATGAGTCCGAACTGTCTCGACAGCACTGGGTTTGGTTTTTTGGTTACTTAGGATCATGTGCTTGCTATCTTCAGAACAACTCTGCAACCAGAAGCAAGCACAGATAGTTAGCACTGATGGAAAACTGAGAAGAAGCTGTCAGTGTTAGACTAACTACAACATAGCACCATTGGCTGACATTTATGGACAGAAGGAGCAGAGATGATAGGTACCTCCTGAAAGGAACAGGCAGTTCACTGGGCAGAGGAAGGGGAGATGTGTGAATAGAGCAGCCTAAGTGGAGGCTGGGAGTGAAGCAGAGTCTTCCTGCATTTCCCTACAGAGCAGGCTATGCAGTCATTGGGAGAGTCTAAGTTAGGGAGTGACATGATCAAATTTGCATTCGAAGAAGGTCATTTTTGTGGCATTATGTGCATAACCAAGTTCAAGAGTGACTCCAGGGTCTGGATTGGTTGACTTCATTAATGGTGATGCCCATCCACAGAAAGAGGGAATAAAGGAGGAATGGTACAAGCCTGGGTGGTGCAGTTTTCTCAGGACTCCTAACCTAAAGGTTGGTAACTTGAACCTACCCAGTGGTGCCATGGAAGACAGTCCTGATGAACTGCTTCCGAGTTGATTTTAATTCATAGCAAACCTTACATGTGATGGAGTAGAACTGCCCCATAGGGTTTTCTACACTGCAGTCTCTATGGAAGCAGATCACCAGTCTTTCTCCCACGGAGCTGCTGGGTGAGTTCAAACCACCAACCTTTCAGTTAGCAGCTAAGCACTTAACCATTTGCACCACCAGGGCTCCTACGGACTGATTACCCGTTGCCATGGAGTCAATTCCAACTCACAGTGACACTACAGGGATGCCAAATGGCAGCAGGTTTGTTTTTACTGTAATATTATTAAAGTTTTATGAGAGTACAGCATTCTTTCATGTGAAGATGAGTTTTTAGAAATTATAATTTAAAAAATTGAATTGGCAAAATTTGTATACTTACAAAAAAAGAGTAGCTGCTAAGGCTGCTTATGTGCAGTCAAACACCTCATGGAATTTGATTTCTTGGTTTGGAGGCTTAGGGTCATGGTTTCATGGGGCATCTCGATTAATTGGTCTAATAATGTGTTTAGTGCTTCTGTTCTACCTCCTAGTTTGATGCATAGAGCCTAGAGTCTTAAAAGCTTGCAAGTAGCTATCCAAGGCACAATTGGTCTCTATCCGCCTAGAGCAACAGAGAAATGAGAGTCAGGAATAGGAGGAGAAAATGAAATGTGAGGCTAATTGCCTCCACGAACAACTGCCTCCTTTGCCATGAGACCAGAAGAACTGGACAGTGCCTGGCTACCATTACGAACACTTCGATCAAAGATTCTGTAGAAGAATCCTGATCAAAAGGAGGAAATGCAGAACAGAATTTTAAATTCACATGGAATCCAGATCTTCTGGAGCCATGAAGAATGGACAAACTCCTGAAACTATTGCCCTGAGATAATCTTTAAACCTTAAACCAAAAATATACCTGAAATTCTTCTTAAAACCAAATAATTTAGTTTAACTAGTAAGGAATGTCTGCCTTGAGCATTATACTTTTTAAAGATCTATCTATATGGAATCAAACTGACAACAACAGGAAAGATTAGATAGAAAATTTAGTGAACAGTGAGTTTGTGTTAATGAGGGAGGAACAAGTTAGAAAAGGAGGGTGAGAACAGATGCACAACTTGAAAAATGTAATCAATGTCACTGAATTGTACATATAGAAACTTAAATTGGTGTATGTTTTTTGCTGTATGTATTCTCAACAACAACAAAAATATAAAAAAATGTTATTCCCAATCTCTTGCTATTACAAACAATGCTCAGTTAATAACCTTGTTTGACAAGTCATTGTATACATGTGTAAGTAGATTTGCAGAGTAAATTCCTAGCAGTAGAATTTCACTTCTGTTGTGTGTAATTTTTATACCACCAATTTTCCCTCCATAATGAGGAAAATAAATTATTTTTTAAAAATGAATAAAAATTACAAAATTGAAAAGGTACAAAAAACATGTAGCAAGAAATAAATCTCCCTCTCATTTCTATACCCTCGATACTCAGTCTTCCTCCCTAGGGGCCCAGAGGCAATCACTCCTGTGGATTTCTTGGGTGTTCTTAGAGAGATGGTCTAAGCTATACACACACACACACACACACACACACACAGATATTCTTCCTTCTACCTTCTTCCCTTCCTTTCTTTTTCCCTTCCTATTGTTGGTAACATGTTATTCTGCACTTCAGTATTTTCATTTAATGTATCTTGGAGATGGTTCCAAATTAGGACACGTAGAACCAACTCATTCCTTTTAGCGGTGGTGTTTTATTTTGTGGGATGGAGGTAACACTGATGGGCACTGAGGTTTTCCCAGTCTCTTGGTATTACGAACAATGCTCAGTTAATAACCTTGTTGGACAAGTAGATTTGTAGAATGAATTCCTAGCAGTGGAATTTCAGTTCTGTTGTATGTAATTTTTATGTCACCAATTTTCCCTCCATTAGAGACCATACCAATCATACTCCTATCAGCCTTGTATGAGAGAACAAAAGCTTTTCCTACCACCCTTGCCAATGCAAGGTGTTTTTTTTTTTTAAATTTTTTTACTTCTGTTCATCTATTAGGTGAAAAATTATTTCTCATTATAGTTTTAATTTGCATTTCTTTCTTATGAGTAAGGTCGAGTATGTTTTCATATATTTGAGAACCGGTTGTATATTCTTTTCTATGAATTGTGTGTTCATGTCTTTTGCCCATTTATCTATTGGGATGTTGAGTTTTTTCTTATTGACTTTTAGCGAAGTCAAATGCTCTTCAAATGCTAAGGAAATTAGACTTTTGTCTGTGATGTGAATTGCAAATATTCATTTGTCTTTTGACGGTGCTTTCTATGCACAATTTTTCTTTAATATAGTCCAATTTATCAATGTTCTGTTTTAGGGCTTCTGGAAGTTATGTTATCCTTAGACCTGTACTAAACTCGTTGCCATCAAGTCGATTCTGACTCATAGTGACCCTACAGGACAGAGTAGAACTGCCCCATAAGGTTTCCAAGGAGTGTTTGGTGGATTCAAACTGCTGACTTTTTGGTTAGCAGCTGAGTTCTTAACCACTGTGACACCAGAGCTCCAAGTCCTTGCCTATTCTGAGATTATAAAAATAAATTCTCCCATGTTTTCTTCCAGTACTTTTATTTTGTGCTTTAAAAAATATTCAATCTGTCTGGAATTTATTTTGATCCACAGTGTAAGATAGAGATGCAGCCTATTTTTTTGCCCATGTTTACCCAGCAGCCCAAACACCAGTTATTGAATAACGCATCCCCCCTCCACCAACTGGTTTGAAATATCATCTTTGTATCCATGTTTGTTTTAGAACTTTCTATGACAGAGGAGTTTTAATTACATGATTAACCTTGTCCTTGAAGGAAGGTTCATTGTTATTGTGATTTTGTTTTTAAATATAGGAGAGACTTCAACATGGTTATATGTGGAGGGAGAAGTGCATATGGTGAAGGAGAGGAGCAACAAATGGGGCCATGAGGGGAAAAGGTTACGACAGTTTATGACAGGTCCAAGGAGCTAATAAGACATTGATGGTTCGGTGGTAGAATTCTCGCCTTCCGTGAGGGAGACCCAGGTTTGACTCCCGACCATACCATACGTCAGTAAAGGCTTGTGTGTAGCTGTGATGCTGAACAGATTTCAGCAGTGTGTCCAGACAGAGACAGACTAGGAGGAAAGGCCGGGCAATCTACTTGCAAAAATCAGCCAATGAAAACCCTATGGATATCACAACAGTCTGATCCACACAACCCATCATGGGAACAGAGTAGGATGGGGCAGCATTTCGGGGGCCCTACTCAACGGCAGCTAACAACAACCAAAGAGCTAATTGTGGCCATCTCCACCAAAGAGTGTGTGCTTTGAATTTTTCAAGCAGGTATTGCACAACTGTGAGGTAGCTTCCCTTCTAGATCCTAAAGCCCGTCTTCCCAGTTGTCAGTCCCGTCTTGATCTCTCTTCTTCTCTAAGTCTAGGATTTATCTTAATCACTTAACCACTCTTCCTGGGCATTCTGTTTCTCTTGACTCAACACCCCAACCTGATCGATGCTACAGTTCACCTTCACACAATTGTGCCAACTGACACTCAACAACAGAGATTCTGATGCACTCATGTGGGGACCTTTAGCCTTGCCTTTTGCTTGTCTTTGTTTAGTTCCCCCTCACTTGTCTTGCGGTGTTTATGGCAACCCTTCAAAGGCTCTGTTCCCTCACTCTGAGCAAATGACTTGTCTCATCTCAGTAGAAAGCAGCTTTTTAACCTGGAGTTCACGGTCAGGATTCAGGAAGCTGGGAAAGTAAAATTATATGTAAAAATTTTGGTATTGTGCATCTTTTGGGTAAAACATCCATAGTGTTCATCAGATTCTTGACACCCCAAAAGGTTAAAAACCCTCTGCTCCAGTAAATATAGTGTGCCAGGTATAATCTCTTAAATTTTCTGACGCTCTGCCTAAAAATTTAATAGCTGCAACAGTGGACTCAGACACACCAATGATCATAAAGATAGGGCAGGACCAGGAAATGTTCTGTTATACATAAGGTCACCACGAGTCAGATCCAACTCAATGGCAACTAACAACAACAATAACACCTAAAAACTTACCTACCCATAAGGATTCTCATCTTCTTTTCTCTAGTTTCAGGGGATTTGGGATTCCTCTTCCTATTTATTCGTGGCCACGACTACGTACCATCTCTTAATTCCAGCCTTTTACCTGGTTCTATTTTCTCTTAGTTACCCCTGGTCCCCTCCCTCACTGCTCCTTCCTTTCAAACTGATCTCTCTCACTCTTAAACGTACACATAACAACAGTAACAGCACCAACCTTTGTTGCCTTCTCTCTTTTTCTGTCTCTGTTCTTGGCTCACCCCGAAACGGGGCCTGGTGTCTCTCCTCTGTGCTCTCCTAGCGTCCCCTGCATACCTCTGTCGTGTGCGTGTACCACATTGCATTATTATATCTGTTTCTTTGTATCCGTCTCCCCCACCAGACTGTGACGTTAAGGACCATGTCTTATTTATTTTTGTATCCCCAGGGCAGTGTCTTCCACACTGTGGGAGCTCGATAAATATTTGTTGGAAAGGAATTAATCAATTTAGTTGTTCTTCTCCAGACCTTCTTCTCCGTTATGCTTTTCCTTGAGGTATAGAAACAAGAACAGGAGGCAGTTTTCTAGGTAGGACACACCATAGTTTTTCCCAAGTCTGGCACCAAATTTTTTTCTTGTACTTCTTTTCTCTCACATTATCCAATATTCTACCAACTTTTTTGGCTATAGTTACACACCGAGTTGGTCTAAATGACTCCTAAACCCTTTCCTGCATTACAAATGAGAAATTAATACTAAGAACTCAAAGCTCCTACTCTAAAAGTATAATTTGTATTATTAACACCTAATTTAATTTCATTACTGCCCACATTGAAGTGCCATTGTTTGCTAGGCAGTATAAACAAAGCTCATGTAGAAATAATTACCTATATAAGAAAAAAAAAACATCTTTTTATTCTTTTTAGAATGATACATTTACAAAGTATGTAATTTCCATGTGTAAGAAGCCAGTAGCACTATGGCTTGCACATTATGTTGTTGCTATTAGGTTGGTTCTGACTCATAACGACCCTATGTACAACAGAAGGAAACACTGCCTGGTCCTGTGGCACAATCGTTGCTATGCTTGAGCCCATTGTTGTAGCCACTGTGTCATTCCATCTTGTTGAGGGTCCTCTTCTCTTTCATTGACACTCTACCAAGCATGAGGTCCTTCTCCAGGGACTGGTCTCTCCTGATAACATGTCCAAAGTATGTGAGACAAAGTCTTGACATCCTTGCTTCTAAGGAGCATTCTGGCTGTACTTCTTCCAAGACGGATTCATACATTCTTCTGGCAGTCCAGGGTATATCTAATATTCTTCGCCAACATCATAATTCAAAGGCATCAATTCTTCTTCAGTCTTATTTATTGTCCAGCTTTCGCATGTATCTGAGGTGACTGAAAATATCATGGCTTAGGTCAGGTGCACCTTAGTCTTCAAAATGACGTCTTTGCTTTTCAACACTTTAAAGAGGTCTTTTGCAGCAGATTTACCCAATGTAATGTGTCATTTGATTTCTTGACTGCTGCTTCCATAGGCATTGATTATGGATCCAAGTAAAATGAAATCCTTGACAATGTATTTTCTCCATTGATCATGATGTTGCTTATTGGTCCAGTTGTGCAGATTTTTGTTTTCTTTGTGTTGAGGTGTAATCCATACTGAAGGATGTAGTCTTTGATCTTCATCAGTAAGTGCTTCAAGTCCTCTTCGCTTTCAGCAAGCAAGATTGTGTCATATGCATAATGCAGGTTGCTAATAAGTCTTCCTCCAATCCTGATGCCTTGTTCTTCTTCATATAGTCCAGCTTCTCGGGTTATTTGCTCAGCATACAGTTTGAATAAGTATGGTGAAAGGATACAACCCTGACGCACACCTTTCTTGATTTTAAACCACACAGTATCCCCTTGTCCTGTTTGAACGACTGCCTCTTGTTCTATGTACAGGTTCCTTACTTGCACAATTAACTGTTCTGGAATTCCCATTCTTCGCAATGTTACGATTTGCTACGATCCACACAGTTGAATGCCTTTGCATAGTCAATAAAACAAAGGTAAACATCTTACTAGTATTCTCTGCTTTCAGCCAAGATCCATCTGACATCAGCAATGATATCTCTTGTTCCATATCCTCTTCTGAATCTGTACTGAATATGTACCTTTTAATGTACTGCTGCAATTGCTTTTGAACTATCTTCAGCAAAATTTTACTTGCATGTGATATTAATATATTGTTGCATAATCTCCACATTCTGTTGGACCACCTTTTTTTGGAATGGGCACAAGTATGGTTCTCTTCCAGTCAGTTGGCCAGGTAGCTGGCTTTCAAATTTCTTGTCATAGAAGAGTGAGCACCACCAGGGCTGCATCCATTTGTTGAAGCATCTCAATTGGCATTCTGTCAGTTCCTGAAGCCTTGTTTTTCGCCAATGCCTTCAATGCAGCTTGGACTTCTTCCTTCAATACCGTTAGTGTTTGATCTCGTGCTACTTCCTGAAATGGTTAAAATGGTTGAATGTCAACCAATTCTTGTTGGTTCAGTAACTTTGTATTCCTTCCATCTTCTTTTGATGCTTCCTGCTTTATGACGATTCCCATAGAATCCTTCAATATTGCAACTCGAGCCTTGAATTTTTTCTTCAGTTCTTTCAGCTTGAGAAGTGTCAAGCTTGTTCTTCCCTTTTGGTTTTCTAACTCCAGGTCTTTGCACATTTCATTATAATATTTTGTCCTCTCGAGCTGTCCTTTGAAATCTTCTGTTCGGCTCTTTTACTCCATCATTTCTTCCATTCGCTTCAGCTAGTCTAAGTTCGAGAGCAAGGTTCAGAGTCTCTTCTGACGTCCATTTTGGTCTTTTCTTTCTTTCCTGTCTTTTTAATGACGTTTTGCTTTCTTTATGTATGATGTTATCCCACAGCTCATCTGGTCTTCAGTCATTAATGTTCAATGAGTCAAATCTATCCTTGAGATGGTCTCTAAATTCAGGTGGGATATACTCAAGGTCGTACTTTGGCTCTCATGGACTTGTTTTAATTTTCTTTAGTTTCAGCTTGAACTTGCATATGAGCAATTGATGGTCTCTTCTGTAGTCAGCCCCTGGCCTTGTTCTGCCTGATGATATTGAGCTTCTCCATCGTCTCTTTCCACAGATGTGGTCCATCTGATGACTGTGTATTTCATCTGAGGAGGTCCACGTGTATAGTCGCCATTTATATTGCTGAGAAAAAGGAGCCCTGGTGGCACAGTGGATAAAGTGCTCGGCTGTTAACCAAAAGGCTCGCGGTTTGAACCCACCAGCTGCTCTGCAGGAGAAAGATGTGGCAGTCTGCTTTGGTAAATATTATAGCCTTGACAACCCCATAGGGCAGTTCTACTCTGTCCTATAGGGTCGCTATGAGTTGGAATCGATGGTAGTGAGTTTGATTTTGGGTTTTCATTTATTAAAGAACTACCTCTACTTGGCAACTCTTGAAATAAATCCATTTCTAACTACTCCAGGTCAGGTTTTTCACTGATTATTGTGGTTAGTTTTTGCCTCCCCGGAATATATATTCTCCCTTCTTTTGGTAACTTTAGGGAACCATTGTGGCACACTGAGACTAGAAACCTGCAGGGCGCCTAGAGGAATCTAGTGGCCACCAGTGTTTCCTGTCAATGATGATGGGTAGGTAGGAATTGCTAACACTAGGCTCCAGTTTGGGCTTGAAGAAGTGAAGGAGACTCTAGTTGCTACCTTGCCCATGGCCTCCTCCAGAACCCAGTGGTCAGACTCTTGAGAAGATGAATACAAGAATCTCCTGTTCCTGGACATCTAGGACAATTGGCATAACAAAGCTTATTAAGAAAATGTTCTGCATCCTACTTTGGTGAGTGGCGTCTGGGGTCTTAAAAGCTTGCAAGCAGCCATCTAAGATGCATCAGTTGGTCCCAACCACCTGGAGTAAAGGAGAATGAAGAACACCAAAGACACAAGGAAAGTAGTAGCCAAAGAGACAGAAAGGGCCACATAAACCAGAGACTTCATCAGCCTGAGACCAGAAGAACTAGATGGTGCCCGGCTACCACCAATGACTGCCTTGGCAGGGAACACAACAGAGAATCCCTCATGGATCAGGAGAAAAGTGGGGTGCAGAACTCAAATTCTAGTAAGAAGACCAGACTTAATGGTCTGAGACTGGAGGAACCCCGGAAAGCATGGCCCCTGGATTCTCTATTAGTCCAGACCTAAAACAATTCCCGAGGCCGACTCTTCAGACAGGGATTGGACTGGACTGTGGGATATAAAGTGATACTCGTGAGGAGTGTGCCTCTTAGCTCAAGTAGATACAAGAGACTAAACGGGCAGCTTCTCTCCGGAGGTGAGATGGAAAGGCAGAGAGGGTTAGGAGCTGGTTGAATGGACATGGGGAATCAGGGGTGGAAAGGAGTGTGCTGTCACAGTATGGGGAGAGCAATTAGGGTCACATAACAATGTATGTACAAATTTTTGTATGGGAGACTAACTTGAAATGTAAACTTCATCTAAACTACAACAATAAAAAAAAAAAAATCTCCTGTTGCCTTTCCTGCCCCCTACTATAATCTGGGGGTTTGTGGCCCCAGCTTTGACTACCCTCTCTTTAGGGCCTCCTCAGTCATTGGACATCTTCTATCCAAAGTACATGGTTAGCTCGCAAAGTCAGGCAAGCTTCTTTGTTATTGACTGGGTTGGAGCTGGCAATTCTTCACATTTTTTCATTTGTCTTTCTTTTTCTTCTTGTCTTGTTTGTAGATGGAAAGGCTAAATAAATAATTTTGAATTGTGTTGTGATTTATAGATTGCCATAAAATGTGGTGAAAAAACAATGAAGACCTAATTTCTCATCTACCTCATTTATGTTAAATTTACTTCCTGATGTCAGAGGAATTTGATGGAAGTAAGTAGGGGATGAGCAGATTTTTAGTAACAGAGCCATCTTATTGGGCAGAACCTACCCTGGTTATCTCTAAAGCATGACAGTGTGTGCATGTCCCTGTTCCTCTTCCCCCACCCCCCACTCCCACACGCAAGGATTCATGACCATAAGAATTAGACTGTTAGTTGCCATCTAGTTGGCTTGGACTCATGGCGACCTCATGTATAACAGAATAAAACGTTGCGCAGTCCTGCACCATCTCACGATCTTTTATGTGTTTGAGCTCATTGTTGTAGCTATTGTGTCAATTCATCTGTCATTGAGGGTTTCCCTCATTTTCACTAACCCTCTGCTTTATCAAAAATGATGTCTTTTTCTAGGAATTGGTGTTTCTTGATGATGTATCCAAATTAAGCAAGATGAAGTTTCACCATTCTCACTTCTAAGGCGCATTCCAGTTTTATTTCTTCTAAGACTGATTTGTTCATTCTTCTGGAAGTCCATGGTATATTCAGTATCAGTGACATTACTAGGGTTGGTGTCATCCAGTGCGGTAGCTCATGGTGTCACCTCCCCCCCCGGACCTCCTCCTGTACCAGACCATACAGAATCCTTAGTAATGTTTACTATCAATTTTAATCATATATAGTTGTAAACTGCTTAAATGTAATATTTCTTAAATTATATGAATACTAACAACAAACTTGTTCTGTAAAATCTACTTGAATTACATTATTAGTTACAACATTAATAGTAAATGAGCAGAAGTCTTATTATTTTTCTCCTGCTTTTCCTTTAATTACTACTTCATTCTCAAGAAAGTTGTTGATATAGTTTCACAAATACTAATTACCACAATATTGTAGCTAAAACACCAATTTGACAAAATCAACTATAAAAACACTGGCAACAAGGAAAACAACAGTGCGTGCTTGTAGCACGTGCAGACGAAACCACGTGATTCAAAGTGTCATTCTAATTGGGTAATAATGACAGCTCTAAACAAAGCACATTAGAAGGTTCAAAAAGTAAATTAGCATAAAGTTTTAGGCTTGTAGTATCTTAATACATGTAAGCTGGGCTTATGAAAAATGTTTTTGTTGTTGTAACTACAGGGATATTTTCATAAAAATAAATTTCTGCTGAAACACTGCACAAAAATTTTATAGACGGTCATTTTAGTGTCACCCCCTCTGACAGGTCACCCAGTGTGGTCTGCACCCCCCGCACCCCTCAAGTGGTGCCACTGTTAGGTATTCTTTGCCAACACTACAATTCAAATGCATCAACTCTTCTTCTGTCTTCTTTTTTCATTGTCCAGCTGTCACATGCATATGAAGTGATTGAAAAGACCTTGGCTGGGGCCAGGAGCACCTTAGTTATCAAAGTGATAGGTCTGCTTTTTAGAACTTTAAAGATTCATGACCATAAGAATTGTATTAGAAGATACCTAATGAAAAGATTTATATTGGCTAGCCACTACCATCGGTAAACCCGAGGTGAATTGATAGGTAGGTGGTGATATCCTATTTTGGTAAACAGAACACTGGTATTCTCATTAGAAAATCAGTGGGAACCAAAGGTGAGATGTGCTTGCCTTTGTAGCATGTATTACCCTTGTTTCTAATTATAGCATTGTAATTTTATTTTAGGGAATTATCCTTCCAAGGTCTCAGTGTATGTAGTTTGTTGTTGGTAGTTGCCATTGAGTCAGCTCCAACTCATGATGACTCCATGTACAACAGAATAAAACATTGCCCGTTCCTGTGTCACCTTCACAACTGTTGGTATGCTTGAGTTCACTGTCGTGGCCACTGTGTATTTTGAGTGCCTTCCAACCTATGGGGCACAGTTTCCAGCACTATATTGGGCAACAGTCTTTTGTGACCCATAGTCTCAATTGGTTAATTTTTGGAAGTAGATTGCCAGGACTTTTTTTCCTGGTCTGTCTTAGTCTGGAAGCTCTGCTGAAACCTGTCTACCACAGGTGAACCTGTTAGTATTTGAAATACTGCTGGCATAGCTTCCAGCATCATAGCACCATGCAGACTGTCACAGTCTGACAAACTGACAGATAGGTGGTGGCTATGTGGTTTAGATGGGGCTTAACCCATCCTTTGGCTCCACAGATGGTGATGTGACCCAGGCTGAGCTAATCAGTGCTTAATCTTGTGATCATGGTTGATTCAGGGGTGAATAAGTGATCGAAGCTGGTCCTCAGAGTCAATTAGCATCATTCTTTGGACTTCGGCTATAATTTTTGGGAAAGAGTTTTGTTTTCATGGAGTGGCTAAGCTGGCAGGACATCATTTAAGAGGTGCTGCTGGCCATGTTCATCACCACCTGGGAAGTCCACCTAAAGATGAAGTCCACTCAAGGAAACCAGGACTGAAGGATGGACAGAATCCTGATGACGTAATTTGGGCTCCTAGGTCCAGCTGTACCTGAAGCCAAGACTACCCTCTGAACTTTTCATTACATGAGTCAATAAATTCTTTTTTGCTTAAGCCAGTTTGAGTTGGGGTTCTATCACTTGTCGCCAAATGAGTCCTGATAAATACAGGATTTTCTTCGGTCATAAGAAATGAGTAGGCCTGTCTACAAATGCTGTCTGAGTGGGTCTATTATCAGGGTCTACAATTATAATTATCATATATTGCTGGATATTGTGCAAATTGCTTAAATATGTCATCTCAATATAAAACATTTTCTCTTAAGCCATATGTCCAAGAAGTGTGTGCGATGCTTCTATTTCATCTAATGCCCTATCCATTTTGTTTTCTGCTTTCCAAACTTTTAACACTGGAATTGGTTTAGAGATTTTGGTATTTTATGACAAAATGTTCCCACAGCAAACACAATGATTTAAATAAATTGATAGCTGAAACTTGGCCATTTCAGGCTTTTCATGCCACTCAACAAATGGATCTAAAAAATGAGGCTTTTTGTGTTGGCAGGCTAATTCTGTCAAAGGAAAATAGAGTTCCTGCTCACATCAGCAGTGTGTGATGGAATCCAGAGGATTTCTTACTGGAGGTTCTTTAGTCTTGATATGTCCACTGATAATAGCTTGTCAAATACTACAGCATTCCTAAACTGGTATCATTCATAGGCAAGACCAGCAAAGGAACAGGTCCTTCATGAATGAATGGATCACTTCATTAGGTCAAGAACTCTGATCAGCTAAGGTCCTGACTGACATCAAAGGGAATATGGAATACCAGATATGTTGAACAGATGCAGACATACAGACTGTAGCCTATAATTTTTTTTCTTTATTGTGTCATGTACATATTTAATTTCCCTTTTTCCCTAATATAGCATTTAGGGTGTGTTATTATACTAAAATGTAACTCCACTGGTGTCAAATATTGAAACAGGATTGTGGCAGAACTAGAGGAAGAATATTTATCACCCAGAGATAACTGACTTGAAACTGGATGCAGAAACCAATGAAACTTTAGGTTGTCCACCTTTGGGGAGTAGATGGTGGGTTTTCAGTTATAAGGAGGATAGTTGCATGATGTCAGCAGGGAGTTTTTTGGTTTTGGAAACCCTGGTGGTGTAGTGGTTAAGAGCTGCATCTGTTAACCAAAAGGTGGGCAGTTCGAATTCACCAGGTGTTCCTTGGAAACTCTACGGGGCAGTTCTACTCTGTCCTATAGGGTCACTATGAGTCGGAATTGACTTGACAGCAGTGGGTTTGGTTTGGTTGGTTTTCGTTTTTGCTTTTCCCTTGTCTGGCAATCTATGAATGTGTTGAGGCTTGGTGGAAGCTGCTTGTTACCAAAGCCAAACGGGGCACAATGACCCTCTCTGCATACCCTGGAAGGTAAAGTGCAAGTGCATGACCTGACCTTGATGAGGCAGATGTTCCTGGCTAGGACTCAGGATCTAGAGACACAAAGCAGCAGAAACAGTTTAAAATCATTACAGCGGCATCCGAGGTCAGTGGTGATAGTGCCAGTGGCAGTGTCCAATGTCCAACGGCTACAGTGTTAGCATCTGGGATGCTCCTGATGGGACGAGTGGCTGTGCTTCTGCTGTTCTCCTTGTCCCTGCCTGCTGTCCAAGCCTGCTTCTTCAATTTGCTTACTGATTTTGTGCTAGTCAATAACCTTCAACAAATTCTTTTCCTGCTTAAGTCATCCAGAGTCAGTTTCTGTTGTCTGCAACCAAGAATAATGATTGGTCCAGTTTTCAATCCAATAGCAGAGCAAGGAAACCAAATGCATTCAGTCTTGGTCTGTGATATAAGTTAGAAACTTTGATTTCTTTGTTCTCTTTCCTTGACTGTTTCCAGATTCCTATCATTCAGTGCTTAGATTTTGTATTGCAAAGCATCTCTTTTGGTCACTTGCCCAGTTACAGAGGAGGGAAATCTCCACTCCTGTCTCCCTGATACTTCAGTTTGTACACCTGACACTATATAACAGAAAATTTAAAAAAAAAAAAAAAAAAAGAAAAAACCTCAAACCCGTTGCCATCGAGTTGATTCTGACTCATAAATTAGGACCTTAAAAACAGAGGTCATTCCTGCCCTCCTGTTATGTAAGAATATATGCTTACTTTAAAAAAAATTGGAAAATAGATAAAAAAAAGTGTTTATAATCATGCAATCCAGAAAAAACCCAGCTGCACAGCCCTGTGATATACAGAACAATGGGGGGGGGGGTGTTGCTCATAATCCTGTGCCAGCCAGCCCTCTGTGTGCCATCATCATGCTTTTAAGAGCATTTCCAATTTGTCTTGTGTTCCTATTTTCATTAAATAAATAGTTAACATTCGTAGTTATATTGGGATACTGAAAATCTGGTTAAGTGAGCTGGGGCAAAAGATTTTTTCCCCCACAATAGCCCATAATGATTATGGCTGGCCAGAATAAACCCTTACAGAATATTCTCTTTACCAATAATGCCTGCTTCAGAAGAGCCAATACTGAAACCAAACACAACGAAAATAAAAGACCACAACTTCTCAGATATAGATAAAACTTTATTCGTGCAGTTAAAAAAAAAAAAAAAACACGTCAGGAATTCCTCTTTTCTAAAAACAGTCTTTTAATTGTAAAGTTCAAAATAAAAAGACTGGAAGGGGCAGTGTATAGCTTTTAAATTTTGTACATGTTACTGTCACAGTTAAATCAGCTTTTAAGCTGCAAAACAAATACTTCTCCTAGGAAACACATGATCTTTTACAAATGCAGACTTGAGTCTCACAACGGCATCAAAAACAAAAGCAAAATAATATTTAAAGTAGAAGACTCGGCTGTTGACATTACATGGGTACTACTATTCTTATGTTAATTCTTCTTCTTGGATATAATTCAGCAGAGAAATTTTTTTTCTCCCAACAACACTTATCATTACCACGGAAAAAGTAAAAAAGGGAATAAGGGTCATTTTTAGCTAGTTTAAAAATTATTTCCTGCGATACTACATTTTTGAATAAAAATATAAATATTATCTACCCTAAATAAGAAATTCTAAAAAGTGCCATAATGTTTTGGGGTGAAATGATTCACATAAGAACTGCTAATCTATTCTGGAGCATGTAAGCCTCAGTACCCTGTAAAGCTCAACCTCATTCTAAAATCATTAAGTCAAAGAACCATTAAATGTTATTTTATGGTCAAGTGATCACTACATCCAAACAAAATTAAAAACTCTTAGTAAGACTGTGGCTTTTTTTTAAGGGCAGGCCTTAATTTAGTCTGTTTTGCCAAATACAAAAATGATTTACCTAGTAAGAATCTTATCATGCATTCAGCCACCTTCTTTCACCTTTTGTCCAAAACAAAATAAAAAAAAATAAACAATGCTCCCACAAAAAACAAACAAATAAAACAGAAATGCACCTGCCAAAGCCACCATTTGCTGACCTATAATGTGGTTACAATTTGAAGCATCAAAATCTATCAGAGATGACAATTTAGAGAACCGGACAAAGTCAAGTATTTTCAGACACCATGAACTCAAATCAAATGTCACCTTCAACAGTAAAAGAATGTTAAAGTATCTACTCCACTTTATGACCTTAAGTGTTGCCTTCTTTTTCTTTTTCATTTTTAAATTTCTAAAGAGTTCAGTCTATAAAAGTTGGCCACGAAATTATAAGCTCCTATCAGAAAATCGCAATAATCCAGTTTTCTGCCAGATGGAGGAGAGATTTGGTTTAATGAGGCCTTCTGCGGCTTTGGAAGAGGAGAGGAGAAGTGAAGAACACCTTCCCATTCTTTCAGTTTCCAAACCCACTTTGTTCTTTTATTCGTCAATGTTGTTTTTTGGGATTAGTCTTTCTGCAAGGGCCAAAAACCTCTGAGACTCATCTTACATTTTGTTAAAACTTCTCCAGGGTGGCACAAAAGAGCGTAAGATCCAAGGGGCCTGTATGGGAGTAACTCATGGAAAGTACAAGTCAGAAACAAGAGGATTCTCTCCCCTTTGTTCAGGTCATGGACACTCCAAGGGTGAGGGAAGAACTAGCAAATACCTGATACAGAAATATTGCCCAGCCCCCTTATGATAAGGAAAGCAAAGCAAAAATTAAGTATCCAAAGATGACATTTTTACATTAAATAACACCAAATTTTCACAAAAATATATGTTAGGAATTTACATAAGGATAATGAACTACAAAATATTTCTTCCCTTCATTGGGAAAAACATAACAGAATTAAATGAAAGCAATGGCCGCTCTTGTATAAAAACTTTTGTTTTCAGAAAATATTACCCACTAAATATCACATATTTAATCAAAAGGTTGCTCTGTTCAATTCTGCTTAGACAAGAATACTTTTCAACTTGTTTAGGGGAATAATTCATCTTCTTAATAGCAACATTCCTTTAGCGAGCAACTGTTTATACTGATGTTATGGAAAATACCACTGTACTGTAATTTTTAGAAGAATAATTTGTACCATAATTTCACTTAACAATGTACTCAATTTTCATAAAGCTTAAATGAACTAGGAATCAGAATCTTTTTCCATTAAAACTTTTTGTTTCATCAAAACTAGAAGACAGAACAAGTGAAATTAACCTGCAAGAAAGTACAACTTACTGATAATATGGTGGTTATAATTACAGATTTCCCATCTACATTTTTGCATTCAAGGGATTATTAGTTTGATTCTTTAAAAAGACTATTCATGACTGATATAAAAGATCCATCCCCAATAAACTAGCTAAAAATTGTTAAATGTAAATGGGTAAAGGAAGACCATCCAAAGCAAAGTTGAAAGATTCAGACAGCTTTGGGTGGGATCAGAGTGGCTGAGTCTTGCAGACTTCACCCTGCTAATGGTTAATGGCATACAGATCACAGAGACTGAGTCTAACAGACTTCAACACCGCTAACGGTTGATGGCATATAGATTATTCCTTAGACTACCTCCCCTAGAAATACCTATTAAAGTTGGAAAAATTAAAATATTTTTTCTTTAGCACATAACACAGAGATCCCTCATTCTGAGTTATAAACCAACAAATCAAAAAGCAAACAACAAATAAAAAGCCCTGAGTGTCAAAACAAACTAATAACAAAACAGACAAAATTCCCAGACCCTCCATTTTTAAGTGGATGTGTATTCACCAGCTGTAATTTAGAAGGAAAAACTAATTTAAAATTCATGGATTTACTGTAAGCATCTGACCCACTTATTCCAGGACAGGTTAGTGGTATCTGACAAGGAGCCTCCAGGCTGTGGTAGAGAGTGAGCGGACAGGCCTGTCCAGACCCTAGGGGGTACTCGAGAGACACCACAAAAATCAGACAACAAACAAACAAAAAACAAAACCCAAGTAATTATTTGAAGAAATAGCTAGGCTTCCTCAGAAGCCAAAGACATAGATTCTATTCCACATAAGAAACACTGACTGTATGTTTCCACATGACCTTGAAGGACACAACGAACAAGGTTAAGTGTGTATGGTTTATAAAAACCAATCTCTAATTGTGAGAAGCCAAAACAAAGGAATAAAGGTGGACAGACAAACAAGAGTATTCTTCAACTTTTCTTCATTGCACAGGGAAATCCCCCTGAAGTAAGAATAAGAAAATCAAATCAGAAGTTGGAAAATATTTCTGACTTTAATTGTATTTTCCCTTAAACCCACATTTGAATATTAATGTAGGTTTTATACAATTAAAAATCATGAAGATTTTAATTTTAAGCAGCAGTCACCATTACTAACGCTTGTCAGACTGGGTTGTGGATGAATGATGTAATGGTTTTGAATCTTAACTTATACAGAACCTTTCAAAGCAATGAACATTTTCTAATTGTGATCAGGTGACGGTTGCATAACATGATGGATGTATCTGGTTTCACCGAATTGTACAAATGAGAGATTGTTGAATTGGCAAATGTTGTGTCGTGTATTTTTTACAATAAAAACAACAAAAAAGACTACCAGAAACTGCCTTTCTTTGTTCTTTAATAAAGCATGCATATTTACCCAAGCTTCAAACCACACTTTCCTTTGCCATTTCTCATAAACTGAACTTTCATTTTACTACTTTTAATAGCAATTCCCTGTTATGTTACTACGAGGGCAAAACTGCTTTTCCAGTAAACCACTTTTTTTCCCCCTACAATACTGAAATTACCAGAAATTACGGTTTACTTATAAAAGAAATATTTGTAGGTTTATAATCTATTTTATTAAAAAAAGAGATGTTTACAATTATTTATAGATAAAATAATATTTAGAAAAATTCAAATTGATCAGTTATCAAAATATACCCCATTGAAATATACTTACTTATAAAAACATACTGCCTTTGCCATGTGAAAATCTGGTGTTCAGTTCTCTAGATTTCTTTATTAGAGCTTTTTTCTGAGCTTCATCAAACCGATTAACCTTGAGATCCTTATCACGGTCAAATGGTATTCTCTCTTGGGGCTTATTTTTATCTTCAGCAGCTTTATTCTTTAATTTTTTATGATGTATGTCCATAAGAGATTCTGTTCTTTTTGAGTCCTGGGGAGAGCAAGATAGCACAAATAAAAATCTCAGTTTGTACAAATTATTGACAGAATATGATCACAAAACAAAATAATTAGGTAGTAATGGTGAGCATCAAGAAGGGCTGTTTACAAATCCAACAGGTTTTTCCAAATCCAAGATAGCATTTATGAAGAAACTGTTATCAGAGACAAATTCAATTCAACCAAAATGAAGATGTCTACTAACTATACGCTAGACAATAAAAAAAAGTGTAAGACAGAGGAAACAAACATTTAAATAACCATAACGAAAAGCGTCATGTGAAGTGTCTAAGTTAACGTATGAACCAAGAACATGGATGTGAAAGGAAGAGCAATAACACTTGCACTTGGGAGCTTGGTTAAAGTTTTCTGGATGCGCTGGTCCTTGAAGGCTGAACTGGATTTTACCAAGTGGATAGGAAGGGAAGGGCACTGCTAGGCTGAGGCAAAACCAGGGCAAAACAGAGAAATAAGGGCACAGAAGTGGCAATATTCAAGACCTGGGCAGGGTATGTTGGTGTGTTTTATAAGCTGGGAAATTTCTGTTCTCTCAGTTTTCTTTCTCTTTTCCCTCACTTCCCTCCTTTTCTTTCTTCTCAGTTGGGGTCTGTTCACATTTTCAGATACGTATAGCAGGATGAGGCCTGAGCAAAGGCAACTGGTTTAATGAATTAGGGATTCACTGTAGAACTTTCAGTATTTTTACCTTAATAGAATGGTACTGGATTAAAGAAGCAGTGAAGAGGATGGAGGAGTAGATGCAGGTAGTACAGACCAGCAGTCTTCAAAATGGGGGATATGTCCCAACATTACTGGCATGAATCAAAAAGACATAAAATAACAAATGATGGAAAGGCCGCGGGGAGACTGGAAGTCTTATACACTGCTGATGGGAATGTAAAATGGTACAGCCATTTTGGAAAACGGTATGGTGCTTCCTTAAAAAGCTAGAAACAGAAATACCATATGATCCAGCAATCCCACTCCTAGAAATATATCCTAGAGAAATAAGAGCCGTCATATGAATAGACACATGTATACCCATATTCTCTGCAGCATTTATTCACGATAGCAAAAAGATGGAAACAATCTAAGTGCCCATTAACAGATGAATGGATAAACAAATTATGGTACATATACACAATGGAATAGTATGCTACGATAAAGAACAATGATGAATCTGCAAAACCTCGCGTAACATGGATGAGTCTGGAGAGCATTATCTGAGTGAAATAAGTCAATCACAAAAGGACAAATACTGTATGAGACCACTATTATAAAAATTCATGAAAAGGTTTCCACACAAAAGGAAACAATCTTTGATGGTTACAATGGAGGTGAGGGTTAGGGAGGGAAAAACACTAACTAGACAATAGATAAGTGGTAACTTTGGTGAAGGGTAAGACAGTACACAATACCGGGGAAGTCAGCACAACTTGACCAAGGAAAGGTCATAGGAGCTTCATAGATACATCCAAATTCCCTGAGGGACCAAATTACTGGGCTGGGGCTAGGCACCACAGTCTGGGGGACATCTAGCTCAACTGGCATAACATAGTTTATAAAGAAAATGTTCTACATCTTATTTTGGTAAGTAGCATCTGGAGTCTTAAAAGCTGTGAGTGACCATCTAAGATACTCCATTGGTCCCACCCTGTCTCAAGCAAGGGAGAATGAAAAAAACCAAAGACACAAGAGAAAGATTATTACAAAGGACTAATGGACCACAACTACCACAGCCTCCACCAGACCGAGTCCAGCAAAACTAGATGGTGCCCGGCTACCACCACTAACTGCTCTGACAGGGATCATAATAGAGGGTCCCAAGCAGAGCTGGAGAAAAATGTAGAACAAAATTTTAACTCACCAAAAAAGACCAGACTTACTGTATGACAGAGACTGGAGAAACCTCGAGAGTATGGTCCCCAGACATTCTTTTCAATCAGTACTGAAGTCACTCCTGAGGTTCACCCTTCAGCCAAAGATTACATAGACCCATAAAACAAAACGAGACTGAATGGGCACACCAGCCCAGGAAAAGGATGAGAAGACAGGAGGGGACAGGAAAGCTGGTAATGGGGGACCTTGAGCAATGGGGAACCCAAGGTCGCAAAGGGAAGAGTGTTGACACGTCATGGGGTTGGGAACCAATGTCTCAAAACAGTATGTGTATTAATTGTATAATGAAAAACCAATCTGCTCTGTAAACCTTTATCTAATGCACAAAGAAAAAAAAAAAAAAACGGGGGGGGGTGGTATGTGTATCCCTGGGAGTTATACGGAGTAAATTCCACGGGGTATGAAGGCACGGATGATTTTAAGGCACCCAACCCAAGTGCCCAACATCCTTTACGCAGCTTTTCTTAAAATTGATTTGCTGGACAAAATGTCAACTGAAGGTGCTTCCCCTTTCATTCCAGCCCTCATCCCACTTGGCAAAGGAGATGCGTAACATTCCCCAACTATGGAATATGGCCTAGGGGAGTTACAGCCTCCAGGGCATCAAACAAAGGGATAACCTGAAACAGTGTGAGTGAAACTTCAGTCAAGAAAGTAAAACCCAGAAAGGTTTTGTGTCCTTCTGAGTCTTAAACGTATTTCTCTTAAGAGTGTGGTGCTCTTCAGAGATGAGTTTGTTGGCTTTTGTTGGGATGTCCAAGAGTAGGGTAACAGAAGAAAGGATAATTTTTGCTTAACAACCACATCTCTTCCAGGCCCTGCCCATTGTGTCAAAGACTTTACTTGAGAGCAAAGAAGTGAAGAGAGTTCAGTGAAAGCAAAATGAGGAGACACCGAGACACTGGTAAGAATGTTGAAGATGGCAGCATCTTATTTCATCCAGAAGACAAACTCAGGGCACTTCCCTTCCCCCTCCTTACATGCTTACATTAGAATTCAGAAGTGTCAAAGGAATGATCATTAACACATTTTTTTTTTTAAACAGAAAAATGAAGTCGGACTTTCTGACAGAACCTATGCATGGCGGCTCACTTGAAAATGAGAACCGGTTCTGTCAATCAGTAGACATTTTCCATATATTAAATGAGCTCAGTCTACTCCCAAATTTTAACAGAATGTACAGAAGATATCAGTGAATATGTATTTAAATTAGCACTATTTCAATTTTCCCAATCCCTACGCAATACATAATAAATGAAGTACCTCATAGTCATTTCATAAATCTTGATAAAAGTCTTTTAGAAACAAATTAATTTGCAAGTTAAGTTCTTTCTTATTCTTTATTTTCAACAAAATTTAAAGAGGTTAAAAAAAAATCACCAAATATTGCTAAGGAAAAATAGGCTTCAACACATATATCAATACATTCAGTATGAGTATAGTCTATGGGTGGCACAAATGGTTAAGTGCTTGACTACTAACTGAAAGGCTGGTGGTTCAAACCCAGCCAGAGGCAACCGGGAAGACAGGCCTAGCAATCTGCTTTTGAAAGGTCGCACCCTTGAAAACCCTATGGAGTGGTTCCAACCTGTGCACATGGGGTCGCCATGATTAAGTTTTGAATTCAGACAAAACTGGGCTGCAGTGATGGTCCTGCTCCTTTCGATACTAGTAACCTTGGGCAAGTAATTTATGCCTCATTTTCCCAGCTGTAAAATGGTGGTAATAACAGTAACAATTTCAAAATATTTGGGTGGAGAAGGAGTTAAATGATGTAATGAATACAAAGTGTTTAACATCACTCAATAAATGTTAAGTATTAGATTTATTGAGCATTTATTATATTGTAATCCTCAATATCTTTGTAAGTTAAATGTTACTATTCCTATTTTACAGATTTGGAAAGAAACAAAGAGAAAATAAACTAATGTGACCAACGTGGAAAAAAAAAAAATCAAAGGAGGTCCTAATGAGTTAACAGCTGAGAGATCATTAGCAATCATCTTTATTAATAGATCACTATGAGGTTTAAGAAAATAATTCAGAAATTGTTCAAACAACTGAATGACACTGTTATAACAAAATGGGTTCCATTCGTATCCATTTATTTATGTAAATAAGTTTTCTTAACTCCTACAGCCATAAAAACAAACAAAAGAATATATTTGATGCTGAAATCTGTTTCATTCTAGCAATAAGCAACACTTATCCAAAATCAGGAACTAATAGGAAAAAAAGTCCTTTGTTAGAGTTAAATTTACATTTTACTTGTTACACTTAACAATCATTTATCAAAATTTGCAATATATTTATATTGTTTTGATCAAGTGAATTCACAACTCAGTTCAGAAGAAAAAGTGTGTTAACACTAAAAGACAGACAAAAGAAATTAAAAAAATTTCAATTTATGTGTATATTTTTGTTACAGCAAAATATGATATCAATATAATCATAAAAGACTTTCAAGCATAGAAGTAAATTCCATTAGGATAAAAATCTATAGCCGAAGAGAAATGAAAATACGAATTCAAGGGGAAAAAAGGATGAAATAAAGTTTCCAGCTGTTAAAAGAACTTCTTCACGTTTATTCTTCAATGGATAATCTAAAAAAAGAAAAAACCAAACCCACTGCTGATGCGTCGATCTCGACTCATAGCAACCCTATACTAGAGCAGAACTGCCTCATGGGGTTTCCAGGTTGCAGATGGTGGATTCAAACTGCCGACCTTTCGGTTAGCAGCCAAGCTCTTAACCACTGTGCCACCAGGGCTCCTTAACGGATAACAGTAGATATCAAATTGTGATTGCATTTGGACTCCATTTGAAACATGTAATAGAGTAACATAATATGCTAATGTAATGTAATATATAATTTACATGTTGGTAACTACTTAAAATTTTGTCTATGAAAATTTTAGATGTTAAGTTAAAAGTGTGCATCATTTTTCAAATTTCTTTTAGGGATAATGTCATGGTTTGAATTGTGTCTCCCAAAAATATCTGTCAACTTGTCTAAGTCATGATTCCCAGTATTGTATGATTGTCTACCATTTTGTCATCTGATGTGATTTCCCTATGTGTTGTAAATCCTATCACTGTGATGGAATGAGATGGATTAGTGATGGTTATACTGATGAGATCTACAAGATTAGATAGTGTCTTAAGCCAATCTCTTTGAGATATAAAAGAGAGAAGCAAGCAGAGAGACGTGGGGACTTCATACCACCAAGAAAGCAGTGCCGGGAGCAGAGCATGTCCTTTGGACATGAGGTTCCTGTGCTGAGATGCTCCCAGACCAAGGGAAGACTGATGACAAGGGCCTTCTCCAGAGCTGACAGAGAAAGAAAGCCTTTCTCTGGAGTCGGTGCCCTAAATTCAGACTTCTAGCCTACTGGACTGTTAGAGAATAAATTTATCTTTGTTAAAGCACTCCACTTGTGGTATTTCTGTTATAGCAGCACTAGATAACTAAGACAGATATCAAACAAAAACACTTGAAGACCACTGGCCTCCAATCCTGAGTGATGGAAGAGAAATACAAATTCCTCAGCCCCACTGTAGATTTAGTGAATTAAAATAGCTAATGGTAGGTCTCAGAGACCCATGCTTTTAAAAGACATGCAGGTTCTCAGCAGGTGATCTAACGAATGTGGGCTGCACTGTGTAGGTCATGTTTCTAGTAGTTTGGTAGTACGAGAGAGAAGAGAGGATGACAACAAACAAGAGGTGGAGTAGGGTTATTTTAATTTAGGATGGGGAACTACAATGTCATATGAATATAATTATATATAAATGTATGAATGTAAAAAAGCTATATTATAAAAACACGATCTTTTAGCACCATTTCCCCACATTTTTCTCCACTTTCCCTGCTTCCACATCTTTCCCTGCTAATGAGATAATACTAACTCATTAATGAGATAATGACAACGAAGGCTGACAGGCTAACAAGAGTTGGACGGGGAAGGCTGGAAGGTATAAAGAAGAGCTGGAGAAAACAAAGCACGAAGTTTGGAGGACATGAGTGGAGGTGTGACAAAGAATGGACTTGCAGAGGCCACACATTACCTAAAGCCACTGCTGAGAAAAATGATTTATACTGATGAGTAAAAACTGTACGGAGTACAAAACATAACAAAAGCAAATGAAAATAAAGAAAAAAAGATGATAGGTTTCAACTTACTGATCTCCTAATCAGTAAATTAAATATCAATATAGACAGAAGAAAAGATTAAACCACAGGCTATGTCATGGATTGAATTATGTCCCCCAAAAATGTGTGTATCAACTTCACTGGGTCATGATTCCCAGTATTGTATAATTGTGTACCATTTTGTAATCTGATATGATTTCCTTATATGTTGTAAACTCTATCACTATGATGTAATAAAATGGATTAGCAGCAGTTATACTGATGAGGTATACAAGACTGGACAGTGTCTTAAGCCAATCTCTTTTGAGATATAAAAGAGAAGCGAGCAGAGACACATGGGGGACCTCATAGCACCAAGAAAGCAGTGCCGGGAGCAGAGCATGTCCTTTGGACCTGAGGTTCCTATGATGAGATGCTCCCAGACCAAAGGAAGACTGACGCATCACAAGGACCTTTCTACAGAGCCGACAAAGAGGGAAAGCCTTCCTGGAGCTGATGCCCTGAATTTGGACTTGCAGCCTACTAGACTGTGAGAAAATAAAATTCTCTTTGTTAAAGCACTCCATTTGTTGTACTTCTGTTACAACAGCACTAGATGACTAAGACAGGCCACTACAGTCAATTCAAATAACCCAAGTCCTCAAATATATTATGACAAAAGAAACAAACATTTCTACCAGTTGTTTCCTCAATATCTTTGTAAGTTAAATGTTATTATTCCTATTTTACAGATTTGGAAAGAAACAAAGAGAAAATAAACTAATGTGACCAACGTGGAATTAGTGTATTACTGTTGGTCTGGTTTAGTGTAATTTGCACACTGACATACATGTGACCAAACAAATTCTAGAATTCTAGAAAATATTACTACAAACATCCAGGAGCAGTTGATTCACTAAAAATCAATAAACTGAAAACCATTTAATGTACAGACCAACTTGCAAAATAGCCATTTGCTGACTCAACCAAATTGAATCATTTAACAAAAATGTGTCCTTTTTTTTAACACATTTTATAAAATTTAGAGTAATTCATCCTGAATGGGAAGATTTTTAAACGACTTTTGAAAATTCATGCTAAGTTTCTAGTCAACTAGTTTTTATTTTTTTCTTCATGTAGTATTTTAAAGTGTTAAATTTATCAAAAGCTAAAGGTCATAGAGTGGCTTAGTCTTAAGATTACAGTAACACTTTGAAAATGTCTTAAGATTATAGTAACATTTTGAAAGGTAAATCTCATCACAAGTAAACAAAATTTCAGCATAAGATTAGAACCCTAATACTTTTATACATATTAAAGTAAATTACAGACATCAATACATGTCCCCTTAAATACTTCAACATGCATTTCATTAACTAGGGTTCAATATTTGATTATAATTTTTTTCTTTCGAGAAAAATTTATATACAGTGAAATGCACAAATCTTAAGTGTACATTCACTGAATTTTGTAATCCAAACTCCTATCAAGATCAAGAACATTTTCATCACCCCAGAAAGCTCTGCAGGCTCCTTCCCAGTTAGTCTTTGCATTCGCACTCCAACAACCACCATTCTGATTTTTTTTCCACCACAGACTCATGTCATGGATTGAACTGTGGCCCCCCCCAAATACGTGTCAACTTGGTTAGGCCATGATTCCTAGTATTGTGCGGCTGTCTTCCTTTTTGTGATTATAATTTTCCTGTGTGTTCTAAATCCTAATCTCTGCCTGTGGTTAATGAGGCAAGATTAGATTATGTTAAAGAGGATTAGGGTGGGATTATAACACTCTTACTAAGGTCACACCCCTGATCCAATGTAAAAGGAGTTCCCCTGGGGTGTGGCCTGCATCATGTTTTATCTTACAAGAGATAAAAGGAAACAGAAGCAAGTGGGGGTGAGACCTCATATCAGGAAGAAAAGCAGAGCTGGGAGCAGAATGTGTCCTTTGGACCCAGGGTTCCTGCGCAGAGAAGCTCCTAGTCCAGGGGAAGACTGATGAGAAGGACCTTCCTCTAGAGCCAACAGAGAAAGCCTTCCCCTGGACCTAACGCCCTGAATTTGGACTTCTAGCCTGCTAGATGTAAGAAAATAAATTTCTCTTCGTTGAAGCCATCCACTTGTGGTATTTCTGTCATAGCAGTACTAGATAACTAAGACAATTTGTTTGCCTGTTCTAGAGCTTAACAGAAATGCAATCATACAGTATGTAGTTGCCTGTGTATGCAAGCATAATGACTTTGAGATTCATCCGTGTTGTTGCATTTATTAGTAATTTGTTCCTTTTTATTGCTGAATAGCATTTCATTGCATACCACATTTTGGTTTTTCATTCTCCTATTGATGAATACTTGGGTTGTTTACTGTATTTAGTTATTATGAATACAGTTTTTATGAACACTCTTATATAAATCTTGTTGGGGCAGTTATGACTAAAGCTGTTATAAACATTCATGTTCAAGTCTTTGCGTGGAAATATATTTTCACTTGTCTTACGTAAATACCTAGGAATGGAACTGCAGGGTCATAGGGCAGGTGTATGTTTAGTTTTAAAAGAAATGCCAGTTTGAAATATAGAATTACCATATGACCCTAAAATTCCAGTCCTATGTATATACCCAAAAGACTTGAAAGCAAGGAAGCAAACAGATACTTGTATACTAGGTGTTCCCTGCATTATTCAAAATAGCCAAAAGGTGGAAAAAAACCCGTATCCATCAACAGATGAATGGATAAATAAAATATGGTATATCAAAATAATGGAATATTATTCAGTCATAAAGAGGAATGAAGTTCTGATATATGCTAAGACATGGGGGAACCCTGAAACCCTTATGCTGAGTAAAGCAAGTCAGACACAAAAGGACAAATATTGTATGATCCCACCTACATGAAATATCTAGACCAGGCAAATCCATTGAGACAAAAGATTAGTGGTTACCAGGGGCAGCACAGGGCTTTTAAGTTATATTGACTGTGAATTTTAACTCAAATTCCTTGTGGTCAGAGAACATGTTATGAATGACTGTGATTCTTTGAATTTTGTTGAGACGTGACTTTTGAAACGGTCAGTTTTCATAAATGTTCCATGTGAGTATAGTTTTTAGACACTGTCCAAAAATGTTTCACCATTCCTGGTGAAACTTTGTTCCTTAATGTTTATGGAACTTTTCATTACCTAATACATGGTGAACAGAAGGTAACTTTCCTGAACAACTAAACACTTCTCAGTGACCAGAGGGTTCCGTGATTTATTCTTTGAGTTAGAATACTCTCCAGCTTTTTCTAAAAGTAAGAGAGATTATAACAGAATAGTAATATGCCAAATGAATACTGACCTACTTAGTTTATATATTTAGATTGAATCATGTTTTAAAACCATTTTTTCTCTTGTATTTAAATCTTAGATTTCTCCCATTTTAAAATATTTACATCAAATACTCCAAATCTGCTTGTAATTTAAAAACTAATAAACTGAAGATCTCTATGAGCTGTCAGGGCTCTGGCTTTCTGGTCAAGTACTGCCTAAATCCAGTAGTTAAATTTCTGATGTATGACTTAAAATAAAAATTGGAAACATTACATGAAAAGCATTTAAAAAATCCTACACAACCAAGTAGAGTATTTTTCAGGACAGATGTATAGAAAAAAGACTGAGGTATAGAGAAAGACATAAAAGAAAAAACAAAACAAAAAACAAGAAAGGAATTAAAAGATACAAAAATTAAAGGGTTATACATTTTATTTCCTTACTTACATTGTATGAGGATACTTGCTCTGCCAATCTCTTATCCCTTCCTGACAATACATGTTCTTCATCCTTCTTACTGAATGACTTCCTTGCTTCTTGTGTTTCCTGAGGAATGAACACAGGTAACATGTACTTACTGAACCATGTCTTTATAAGTAAATAAAAAAGGAATACATATTATTTTTGTTTAGATATAGTTACTAGAAACTAACCTAAACCAATAAAACTGTCTTTTTTATTCACAGAATAAAGTACAGACAGAAAGCCCCAAAAAATCTACAAAAAAAAATTCCTGAAACTAGTGAGTGAGTATAGCAATGCTGTAGGATATCAGATCAATACACAAAACTGCTTTCCTATATACCAACAATGAACAACTGAAATTTGAAATTTAAAAAACAATACTATCTATAATAGCACACCCATAAAAATGAAGTTCTTAGATATAAATCCAACATATCTTAATTAGAAAGAAACACTGCAAAATATTCTAGAAATTTTAGTTGGGACAAGGATGGGTTGAAAACCACTGTTTTTAAAGCATATTTTTATACTACTATTATTTGATGAAGAAAACCAAGGAGACCCTCATACAATTTTTATCTTAACAACAAAGTAAAATAACATTGTATTTAATAAAGTACATTAAAAATAAAGGAATATTTCACTGTGGCATTATTCACACTAGCCAAAAGGTCCAACAACCACCCACATGGCCATCAACAGATGAATAAATAAACAAAATGTGGTACCTACATACAGTGGAATATTACTCAGCCACAAGGAGAAATGAAGTTCTGATATATGCTATGACAATGGATAAACATTGAAAACATTATGCTAAGTGAACTAAGGCGCAAAAGGACAAATACTGTATGATCCCACTTAGGTGAAGTATCTACAATAGGCAAATGCATAGAGACAGAAAGTGGTTACTAGGGACAGGGGCTGGGGGGTGGGAGTGGGAAGTTATTGCCAAGCTTCTGCTTGGGATGATGAAAAAGTCTGGAAATAGTGATAACGACTGGAAAAAATATACATCTAGGAATAGACCATTTCTTATTTTTTTATAAAAAAATTTTCCAGAAAACAGATGCTTTTACTTGTTAAGTATTAAGAGAAAAATGACTTTATGGTAAAACGGAGATTAAAAACCAGAACATTTAATGTTAAGACATAGTGGCTCTAGTCAAGACTGGGAGGTGAAGACATAACAGATCCCAAATTTGTGCATAATATTCCCTTTTCTTTCTAAAGAGCAATTGCACTTCTTTCAAGCCATGAGACTGTAAGTGGTATGGAAGATAGATGGTGGTCAATCAAATATAAAAAATAAGAAGCAGAGAAAACCTATCAAGAAGGAAATCTAGCTAAGACCTTTTACAAAAATTAGTCATAAACTTTAGGCTGGATCAAAGATCAAAGACCCAGGAGAGGAGACAGCTTGTGATACTATACAGTTTATGACACAAATATAATGCTGTAGAGATAGTCGCAAAGGCTGTTATAAAAACTGCAATATGTTATCTTTACAAAACACGAGCTAGGAAAGAGCAGACAGGCATCTCACCGCTAGCCTTTCAAGGTGTGTGGCTCATTTCTACACCACATCTCTACCGCCTCTTCTACCCTATGGATGTTGGTTCACCTCATCTTTCTATTACAGCTCTTAGATTTCCTTTAATCTTCAGATCAAAAGACAACTCATGATGCTGCCACATACTCAGGGTACGGTGCTAAAATGTGGAGACTTCAACATACCATCCACATTTTAAGAATAACTGTCTATTTCACAATCAATTCTCCACTAAAATGAGAAGTCCTTAAGGAGCTCTTTCATCTTTCTATAACCTGCAACCAAGCACAATGTCTGGCTGACTGGGTATTCAACTTATGGTTACAAATCAAAATAGAAATCCTGATAATTCTAGGTGCTGATGAACAGGATCAACAGAGCTAGGGTGATGAATTCAGTATGGAACTGTTTAGATCAGTACTGATGAAGCTATAATCTTAAGGTGACGATCAGTCAAGCCTTTAAGACGTGAATGGGACATCTTAAGGGAATAAAAATCATTAGAATAAACTTAAGGAATAGTGCTAGAAGCACTGGTTCAACTCCTAAAATACAATGGAATGTTTCATAATGAACAGAAAGATTCAAGAAGAGAAAATCTAAAAATAATAAGATATCCTTCCCCACCTACTGACATCTGGCTGATTTGCAGATTCCCAAGTTTAATGTATTAATGAAAACACTTCTTATTTATCTTGACAGTAACATGAAACTTAGTACACCTGAGTAACAGTTATTTTGAGGGTTTCAATGCATCACTGAATGTGCTGTGTTAATCTGCAGCTTTGGTTCTTCCCAAGAAGAAATCTTGTGATCTTAAAATATCACAAGATATTTTAAAAGATGATTTCATGGAGACAGTACAAAACTGTATAAAGACGAGAGAATACAGAGTTAGAAAGGTCTAGAATGAAATTTTTGTTCATCATTTACCAGCTGTGACCCTAGAAAAGCTGACGTCATAGAGATTAGTCTCTCCATCCACAAAATGGAGTCAATAAACCTACGTCTCAGGGTATTCTTGAGATTTAAATGAGACAATTTACTGGCAAATAGCAAGCAATTAACATCACTTTCCTTCCTCATAACTCTCCTTCAGAATCATAAAGTTTTAAAAATACCCATTGCTGTCGAGTGGATACTAATTCATTAAGACCCTACAGGAGTAGAACTGCCCCATAGAGCTTCCAAGGCTGTAAACCTTTACAGAAGCAGATTGCCACGTCTTTCTCCCGTGGAGCAGCTGGTGGGTCTGAACCACCGGCGTTTTGGTTAAGCAGCCGAGCGCTTAACCACTGCACCATCAGGGCTCCTCTTTTTCAAAATAGTACCCCTAAATACTTTTCCCTTATATCTTTTCAAAATACAGCCAACATGGACAGAAATAAACGAACAAACTACACCTCTCACTTTAGCTTTCCTTTCCCTGTCAGCTGGAGTATCTGTCCAAATCGATCGATCTCCAGATTTGTCATCAGCTCTTCTCTTAAATGTTCTTGGCCCAAGACCAAAGTCTTTCATTTCTGGAGGAAGCTCAGTCATCCATGACTCCCTTGTAATTGGTTTAGGTGAATCCTTTAAGAGAAATAAGAAGTTTAACAACAACAAAAAAGGTAGCATGGAAAGTAGTATATCCTTAATACTGTACAAGGGGCTATGCTTCTCGATTGAGGTTTTAAAGGTAACAATTATAGAAAGGACTAATATTCTTACATCCTTGGCAATACTGAATGTTATCTTTTTAATATTTTGCTAATCTGATAAGCAAGATTTTGCATTTTTGCTTTAAGTTGAATTTTTCATTCTACTGAGGTTGACCATCTTTTCAAATGCTTATTAGCTCTTTGCACTTCCTATTGTGTACAGCCTGTTTACGTCCCTTGCACATTTTTCTAACGGACTGATTTTTTTCTTACCAATCTACAGGGGCTCTTTGCTTTGGTAGTTATCAGTCCTTTGTCACATACATTATAAATACTTTTATCCAATCTATAATTCTTATGACTCCATGCTATCTTTTGCCATACAGAAATTTTTACATCAACAAATTTGCCAATCTTTTTCTCTATAGCTTCTGGTTTATAATTTTCTATTTCTTTCAATAATGTTTTATTGTGTTTAATGTGAAAGATTACACAGCAAATTCGGTTCCCATTTAACACTTTCTACACCAATTACTTAGTGATACTGGTTACATTTTCACAACGTACCATCATTCTCATTCATTTTGTTCTGGTTGTATCATTTCCAGTACTCTGGTTTCCCTGCCCCCTTACCTTCTCATCTTTGCTTTAAAGTAATTTTTGACCATTTGATCCCTTATAGGTGCTTTTTAAGAGGAGCTCATTACTCACGGGTAGTATTCTTTATTTTATGAACCAATCTGTTATCTCGTGAAAAGGTGACCTCAAGGGATAATTTTGATTTAAGGTTTAACACACATTCTTTTTTTTTTTTTTTTTGAGTTTTTAAAAAAAAATATCTATTTTGTTGTTGCTGTTGTTGAGAATATACACAGAAAATCATATATCAAATCAAGAGTTTCTACAATTCAGTGACATTGATTACATTCTTCAAGTAGTGCAACCATTCTCATCTTCCTTTTCTAAGTTGTTCCTCCCTCGTTAACATAAACTCATGGTCCCCTTAAGGTTTCTATCTAATCGAGTTGTTGTTGTCAATTAGATCCCATACAGATAGTTCTTAAAAAAGCACAATGCTTAAGGTAGATATTTTTTACTAGTTAAGTTGAACTATTGTTTGGTTTTAAGAAGACATCAGGGGATATTTTTGGTTTAAGGTTTAAAGATTACCTCAGGGCAATAGTTTCAGGTAATTTTCTTTTAACATATATGTATATTTTAAAATTTTGTTGTTAAAATTTAGATTTTTAATGCATGCAGTCTGTCTCACTGAGTAAAGTACATTTAAAACTTACATCATCTCCTCTAGTCAGCTTTTCTTTCATTCTCTGGGCCCTTTTTTCAAACTCTGTTGTTACACTGTAGTTAACTGGTCCTTTTGCAGGCATTGGTCCAACAATGTCCTCATCGTCTTCACTGCTATCTGTTTCCTTTTAAAACAAGATATTACCTTTAAATTAAGAGCAGAGTTACAGGTTATAGAATATGGTCCTAAATTACTTAAAATTTAACTTAAATTGACTACTAATAGATAATAAAACAGAAAAACAAACAATACATTGCTGGATAATCACTGAACAATGACAATCTTCACTCTGCCTTCCAAAGTATGCCAAGAAAGGCAAAACCAATTTTAGAAACGACTTGTACCCAATAACTCAAGTGCATACATAGTACAGAAATGACAAATACATGGTGTGTGGGCTGTCACATCTCCTCTATGTCCATAGTTGTCACTGTTAGCTGCCGTCGAGTCGGCCCCTGCCTCATGGCGATCCCAGTAGATCTCATCAAATTATTTCAGTTCTATCCTGATGGACATAGATGTGTCCTCAGAATTTTTCTCAACATAGTATTCCAGGTAGCTGCTACCAATTTGTCAGAGTTGACATAAGTTGAAAACTATTTTTTATTCCTGGCACATACAAAGCTCTTTGTAATAAGATGTACACAGTAAAGCATTCCTGGAAGCTGTATCAGCCTTCATGATTCAGTATCGTCCACTGAAACAGAAATGTGCATGAACTCATGAAATCCTGACCCAAATGAATCCCCACTTACCACCCCAAAGATGTAACAGTATTATAATAAGTGAATTCAATTTGTTCGTATTAAATCGTTTGGATAAAGGGTTTTCATGCATGATTCTGTGTGCGATGCTATATACACTAAATTTAAAGGCAGTTCTTATCCTCAGGGAGAAGACACATTAGTAACAATGACATACGTGTCTTCTAGCTCAGACAGGCAGCTTCTTCCTATTGGTTTTCATACTATCAGGATCAGGAGTTCATTTGTTTTGTTTTTGTTTTCCCCACTACTCTATAACTTTCTGTAATTTCTTCTTTGAACCCTTATAGAAATTGCTACTTGTACAAATAATTTGAAAATTTTCAGTTGTCTTTTTGTTTACTCTAAGCTACGTACATACACATGTATGGATTTTGGCATACAATGCCTTATTTGATCCTCATAGCAAAACTGTGAATTGGGTATTATTATTGCTGTTTTCCTTTCGAGGAAACGTAGGCTTAGAAAAATATATTTAGAAAGACTGAACAACTAGCTGAAAGGTTGGTGGTTTGAACTCACCCAGAGGCACCTTGGAAGACAGACCAGGCGATCTGCTTCTGAAAGGTCACAGCCTTGAAAACCCTATGGAGCAATTCTACTATGCACACATGGGGTTGCCACGTGTCACAATTAACTGAATGGCAACCAACAACAACAAACAGACACAAATACTTGGTGAAATAAACTGATCAGATATAAAAGATACAATGAACTTTGAAAATTATAAGAAATGTGGTATCAATATGGCATTAAGGTCTGAGATGATGAAATAAGCTCATGGTATTTTTACTTTCATCTAATAACAGATGGTTTTATGAAGGTAGAATTTCAGCACACTTTGGCAGGATGCTGTCTGAAATTTTTATAAATAAAGATGACTTAGGATGTTGGGAGACATAAACTAAATACAGGAATGGAGAAGTAAACAGAAAACTAGGCCCAACAAACAAAGCTGAAAACGAGAAGCCAGAATATAGGTATTAAATTCTAGGTTTTAAATCATTTTAGTGTCCCATACAAGATATTTCTTTAAATTTTTTTTAAAAAGGATTTTTCCCCCCCTAAATACAATGGAAATTATGTACCCTACTAGTGTACAGTTTGGGCTGCAGAGTCAGAACTAGTTTCAAGCGTTAATTTGCCACTGTATTACCCCTGTACCCATAGGTATGGTTCTCAGCCTTGGTTTCCCTTGTCTCTTAAATGGGGATTATAACAGCTCCAACCAGTAATTCCTGTGTTACCATGAGAACCCTGCATTTTGTTCACCCTTTTTGAAGCCATACCCTTCTAAGGACACTGGAGACTGTATCTAACTCTTTGGAAAGAATGCTGATAATTCTAAACCAATCACTTTGGTCTCATTCCTCTTGACAAACTGGGTGGCTTAGATGTGGCCATATGATGCAATTTTGGTCAAAGAGACATGAAGGGTGGTCTACTAAAAAAGGGGCACAGGATAGGGACTGCTCTCCTTCCTGTGTCTGGACATTTTTGTGTGTGGATCTTAGAACTGTGGCAGCCTTCACGGTATAATGAAGGAAGTCAGCCTAAGGGGACAAATGAACGTGCAGCAGTAGGTGACAGAGCACAAAGGTGAAAAGAACCTGAGCCCTTGGTGATGTCATTAGGCTGCTGAATTAACCAACCCTGGAATGACCACACCTCCAAACCTCTTACTATGTGTATTAAAAATATTTTCCTTATTTGAGAATAAAGAATGTATATCACCAAGGGTATTACATAAACAACCCATTTGCTAACTAAGTAGGTTAAGACAAATTTCCCTTTTAAGTTGGATCTTCTGTTATTTGCAGCTGAAAGCATTCTAGCTGATAAACCACCTCCCAGAACTGTTTGGATTAATTTATGCAGGCAATGCACTTTGCAGTATCTAGCTTGTGGTAAGTGCGCGACAAATGTTAACCATTTGTATTATTGTGCATTCTTAATTTGCGGGTATATGTTGTGAATGGGATTAAGAGAAGCCCCTCTTTGCGAACGGAAAGTATGAAAACAAAAATAGAAGTTGTGTCGTGAGATTGTTAACCATTGTCATAGGGCGACATTTGTAGTAACTGTTAAATGAGAAACTATTTTGTTCTGTAAGCCTTCATCTTAAGTGAGAATAACAGCACAATTCGAAGAGCGTAGTCAATGTCACTGAACTTTGCATGTAGACATTTTTGAAATGGTGTATCTTTGGCTATGTATATTTTCACCAAAAAAAAAAAAAAAAAGAGTGTGAGAAGTTAGAAGGTTGGTATGTTGTGGGGTTGTTAACCAATGTCATAAAACAACATGTGCACTTCTGTTTCACGAGAAACTATTTGTTCTGTAAGCCTTCACCTGAAGTACAATATAAAAAAAAAAAGAATTAAAAAAAAAAAAATAGAAGTGTCTTTTGAAAAAGGATTAGTCAAAAGGGAAATTATGAATCAAATAATTCAGAACCAAGAATACCTCAAACAGATATACTATGGTGTAACACCTGCCCCATCCTCACCCACAACCTTTAGCTAAGAGAAGCTAGATAACATAGAAAATGTACTACCCAGAGAATTATATAAACAACCTATTTGCTAATTAAGTAGATTAAGCAAAGTTCCCATTATGAATAAAGTTGAATTTTGCTACATCTTTTAAATTTTTTTCTCAACTTTTTAATTTGAAAAATTTAAAACCTCTAGAAAAGTGCTAAGACTAACTAGTAAATGAATACCCATGTACTTTTACCGAAAAAGATTTTACCACGTTTCTATTTCTTCTCTCTGTCCCTGCTTCCCAAAGCATCTGAAAGTAGGTAGCGGATAGCATGACAAGGACCTAGACTGAAGCAAGCTTCCCTGACATTCTTCCAGGACAGTGGGCCAACATTTTCTACTACTCTTTTTACAGACAGAGCAGTATTCTGAGGCTGTCGGTTTTAGGCAGGGGGCTCAATTCAGTCTCTTCCGCCTTAAGCAAGCCTGATGTTATAGCTCCTGTCCCTAGTCCCAACCCTCTAGGACTTAAAGCTGGAGTCTCTAAAACTACCAGGGTCCCCTGCTGTATCAACTTGTCTTATTGCTCTGGCTTTGAATTCTCTCAATGTTATCAGCACCTGTAGATTTCTCCTCCTGTCTTCTGAGCTTAGCTGTGTACTAACTTTGTTGCTATTTTATTTTTCACCCAGCATTCCTTTGTACGTGTGGCAGAGACAGCCTAGCTGGCATAGTCTTCCTATGGCTGGAAGTCCTTCTTTCAGTAATTTATTCTCATATTTAACAACGTTGTTAGAAAGGATTCCTCATACTTAGCCTCAATTCTTCACAGTTACTTGCATAGCTGTTGTAAGTCAAACATATACTATTCTGATTTAATCCTTACAACAACCATATGAGGTAAGTATAACCCACATGCACATTACTGGTAATAAAAAAAAAGTAAGCTCTTAAGGTAAGGTAACTTGCCCTGGGACTCAAAGCTTGGTGTGGCTCTTCCCTACCTCTTAGACCTTATGTCTCACCATCCTCCTCCTTGTTCTCTCTGTTCTACCATACTGGATTTCTTTAACCCTAACTTTCTTCAAATAATCCAACACATCAATCTTCCATGTAGGCATCATTTTCTTAGAGATAAAGACTTTTTCTCATTTTTTCAGTTTAGATTCCCGTCATGGTTCCATTATACTTTTCTTCCCTTTTGCAGCACTCGCCACATTAGAAATTATTAATTTAATATCTGTATTCTCTACAACGTTGTAAGTGTGATAAGGGTAGGGACCATGTATGACTAATTCATTCTTTCAACAAATACTTTTGAAAGTCTACTATGTACAAGGCACTGGGGATATAGCAGACAAAAATCCCTGTCCTCATGTAGTCCCATTATAGTGGGGAGAGGTCAATAAACAAACAAACAAAAAAAAAACAAAACAGTAAAATAAGTAGTATGCTAGGCAGTGATAAAAGCTAGGGAAAAAAAATTAAAGGAAGGAAGGGAATAGGAGTAAAGGGAAGAAAGGTCAGTAATTTTTAATTAGGAGGTCAGAAATGACCTCAGAAAGAAGGTAACATTCCAGCAAAAAATTAAGGGAGGTCTGGGAACCAAGCCACATAGCTCTCTGGGGGAACAGCATTTGAGACAGAATGAACAGCAGGAGGAGTGTGCTCAGTGGTAGGAGGTTGCCTGGTATATGAGAAGCAGGTCAGAGTGGCCAGGTCAAAGTAAGAGATAAATCCGAGTACTAGTCGAGGCAGACTGTATAGGGTCTTGTTTGGCTTCTGCTCACAAAGAGGAGGAGCAATGTGATGATTTTGAGTGTTAGAGTGACATGATCTTAGTCTTACTAGGACCACTCTAGCCGTGCTGTTAACAACCGGCAGTAGAGGGGCAAGGACCAAGCATGAAGACCAATAAAACAAGTGAAACATGACAGTGAGCTTACTTGTTTTATGGGTGGAGCCCTAAGGGCACAGTGGTTAAGAGCTCAGCTGCTAACCAAAAGGTCGGCAGTTCGAATCTACCAGCTGCTCCTTGGAAACCCTATGGGGCAGTTCTACTCTGTCCTATAGTGTTGCTATGAGTCGGGATTGACTTGATGACAACTTTTTGTTTTTGTTACGATAAGGGCAGCAGCAGAAATGGCTGGATTCTGGATGTCTTTTGACGGTAGGGACAACAGGATTTGTTGGCATATTCATTTCTGTGACTGTGTACCACACAGTAGGTCCTCTATAAAAATTTGTTGAAAGAATGAAGAAATAACACTGAAGTTCATGATCTTAACCAGCGCTTTATGTTTCCTTTCAATAACAGCCTCAGTGTAACTGCTGAATTCTCAATTGAGAATTCAGGAGTCTTTTGGTTATACGAGTTCATATACAAGAAGATGCTGAAGCGTAACAGAAGAAACAAGTGATTTAAAGTCACAAGATCTGGCTTTCATCTTTGGTTTTAGTAAGTACAAGCTCTGTGATCTTGTGTAAATTACCCAGTTTCTCTGGTCTTTAGCATCTGTGAGATACAGATAATATCTATTTCATGATGCTGTGGATAAGATAAAAATAAAATCCATATATGGGAAAATGCATTACAAATTATATTCTAAAAATCTCAGCTCATACCAGGTTTCTAATTAGAAATACAGCCTGCATACTCTACTCCAAAATCACTTGACCTATCTCTTCATAAAATCACTCATCCACCTGTGTATGTGTTATATACAGTTACCAGAGCTGAGGAGGAGAGTAGTTAACTTCAGGATAAAGACTGTTATTAAAAAGCTCTTCAGCTCTCTCTCCCCCAGGTCAAATCACAAAAATTCCTTAAACTTTTTCTCATGTTTTATTCTCTAACACTTTAAAGTCTTCCTTCAAAAACAAGAAACATAAAAACAAACAAAAACCAAATCCACTGCTGTCGAGTCGGTTCTGACTCACAGCAACCCTGTGGGTCAGAGTAGAACGGCAGCCCCATAGGGTTTCCAAGGAGGGGCTGGTAGATTTGAACAGCTGACCTTTTGGTTAGCAGCCGGAGCTCTCAACCACTGTGCCACCTGGGCTCCAAAGTCTATAGCAGAGGATGGTTTTTATCCATCGACCTCTGGGTTATGGGCCCAGGTAGTTAAGAGAGTAGTTAATTTCAAGATAAAGACCATTATTAAAAAGTTCTTCAGCTCTCTCTCTTCCAGGTCAAGTGGCAAAAATTCCTTAAACTTTTTCTTGTGTTTTATTTTCTGACATTTTAAAGTCTTCCTTCAAAAATGAGAGGCATACGTATACAGATAACACCCTGTCAAAATGTAACTGCCTTGTTATTCTTCTAACAGATCTTAAGTTTGTGACGGCATTTGATTTCATCTACTTAGGTTATGATCTTAAAGTAATCTGAATATAATGTCTTCCATTACAGTTGAGTCAAATGATTGTAGTTATTACTATATAAAGTTTTAAGTTTGTTACATCGTATTCTTTAAACTATAATTTTACAAACCTCAGAGTTGAAGTATGATACTTGTCCTGGATCATCTCTGCCTTTGTCACTTTTCTGTGTAGATTTAATAAAACCAGGTGGTAATGCAGGACCTATTATTGGCCTGAAAAAGAAAATTTACCTTTATCATTCTCCCTGACTTTAAAACAGTTTTCTGAATAAAAGCTCACAAAAATAAAAAGCCAGTTAGTAACAAATGTTGAAAATGAGACTTTCATTTAGCACATCATTTTATTAGTATTACCTAGTATTTTTTACTAGTATTACCTGTATTTTTTCCTCTAAAACCAAAAACCCAAACCTGCTGCCATTGATTCTCACAGCGACCCTATGGTACAGAGTAGAACTGCACCACAGGGTTTCCAAGAAGTGGCTGGTGGATTTGAACTGCTGACCTTCTGGTTAGCAGCCATAGCTCTTAACCACTATGCCACCAGGGTGTATTTTTTCTTCTGGGTGTCTTAAAAAAATCTAATTTTTGCATTTTAACTTTCTACTTCTTGATGATTAGATACTAAACCAGTAATCTGCAATCTCTGTGGCACTGGAATACACCCACTTCCTAACAGAACAATGCTTTTAAAAAGTCCTTATGGACTGAAGCACGTGAAGGTCTTTTTCTAGTTTGTGCTTTGGCTTTCAGTTTTGGTAATCAGTGTCCTCTGAAAAATACCTTAGGGGCACCGTAGTCACAACTACTTCTGTACAAACTGAGTTCTTACCAGGATATATACAGCATGTGCGCACCACAGATCAGCATCATATGGCGTACGTGCTAAGGTGGTACAAAAATGTGTGTGCTGTCCTCACTAATAATCCAGTAATGATATGGAAGTGCAGAATAATGCAGCTAGCTCCCTTGAGACCCACAGAAGGAAGAGGCGGTGTGCTAGCCATATTTCAACCAGTGCACCTTTCTGTTTCCTTAAAACAACCCTGGTTGGTATGAGAAACTCCCACCTTCTAAGTGAGAAAAGTAATGCCCAAGGTCAGCACAATGAGGAAGGGGCAGAACTGGAGCGTGAACCCTGGTCTACTTGATGCCAGAGCTCATTTCCTTTCAAGCTGCATTTTGACACATTCTGAGGAGACTGTCATCAGTTCAAAAGGGAGAATAGCAATTTTGGGTCTTACAAAAAGAAAACCTTACTTATGTATGGAAGAAATACAAAAAAAAAAAAAAAAAAAAAGAGATACTTCCACTCTTTCAAACATTTACATTTCTTTACTGTTTCTTTCATATCAAACGTTTTCCCACAGCCATCACTGTACAAGTATCACCAACAAACATGGCACTGAAGTCCTAAGCTGACTTTTCCAGGTTTAACTGTGCTCAACTAGAGCCTCAAAGACAGGCTTCCTGGCAAGAAAAAACAGTACCAAGAATCAGAAGGGCTGGGTTCTGATCCTCGTCATTTAATAACCTTTTATCTTGGGTCATTAAATCTCCTTGAGCCAAAGCTATTTTACATATGAAAAACAGTGAAGTTTAGTATTGTTAGGAAGATCAAATTATTTAACATCAATAAGCTATCTGCTAACCAAAAGGTTGGCAGTTCGAATTCACCAGGCATTCCCTGGAAACCCTATGGGGCAGTTGTTTTCTGTCCCTCAGCGTTGCTGAGTCGGAATCAACTGGATGGTAACAGGTTAGGTTTTTTTTTTGGCTTTGTGCTATAAAGTGCTATAAGGATTTTTTTCTGAGCACAATTTTTTGCAGATCTACAAATGCAATTACAGCTCAATTCTCTGGTCTCTGGGAATTTCTAGGGAAAAAAACCAAAAACACCAAACTTGTTGCCATTGAGTTGATTTTGACTCATAGTGACCCTATAGGACAGAGTAGAACTGCCCTATAGCGTTTACAAGGAGTGGCTGGTGGATTCAAACTGCAGATCTTTCGGTCAGCAGCCGTAGCTCGCTGTAATTCTTAACCACTGTGCCACCAGGGCTCCTGTGGGGATAGAGTTCCAACCAAACCAAACCCGATGGGATGGAGTAGAACTACCCCACAGAGTTTCCGACGAGCAGCTGGTGGATTTGAACTGTTGAACTTTTGGTTAGCAGCTGAGCTCTTAACCACTGGGCCACCAGGATTCCGGGGTTAAAGTTACTTGTATGTAAGGTTTTATAATACAGTGAAGAATGCAACCATGGTACGCTACGGCTGTATTAAAGGTTTCTGACCCCAATATATGCTACCAACTGTTCATTTCACACTATACATTCTATTATTGACAAAATACAATTCTCAAGAAGGAAACTGCTATGCATCTCAGTAACGTGTTTTCTTAAAAGGAATGTTATATCCCAGAAATGAGGAAACTTTTGGTAAAAGGCCAAAAAGTAAATTTTAGGCTTTGAGGGTCACGTATGGGTCTCGGTGGCATATCTGCCTTTGTTTTTTAAACAACATTTTAAAAATGTAAACATCATTCTTAGCTTGGGGGCCTATCCCTCTTGTATCTAAAAGGGACAAAGTTATATGAAGCTTCGGAGATGCCAAATGTGGGTCATAAACTTTGACATAAAATGAATAACAAGCTTTTTTACTTGTTCTTGCATATTGGTCTATAGTGTTATGAACTATAAACAATTTGGTGTGGAATTTCATAGTCAGTATTTTAAAAAATTTTAATTCAGAGAAGATAGGAATCAATATTATATGTCTGTTCTGTGCCAGATACCATATGAGACACACCCACGCTCACACACACATAATGAAATCTCAAGCATCACAATAATTCTGTAAGGTAGGTATTGTTATCCTATTTTAAACCACTCCCGTCAAGTCGATTCCGGCCCATAGTGACCCTACAGGACAGAATAAAACTGCCCCCATATGGTTTTCTAGGCTGTAACCTTTACGGAAGCAGACTGCCACATCTTTCTCCCAGACAGTGGCTGGGTTCGACCTCTCAGTTAGCAGCTGAGCACTTAACCAACGTGCCACCAGGGCTCCTTGTTATCCTATTTTACAGATGATAAATTTGAGGTTCAGAGAAGTTAGTCAAATTGTCCAATTTAGCAGATAGAGATTTGTTTCGTTTACTAATAAAAAATTAAGAAAATCTCAGAATTAGAAGTGAGAGTATCAGGATTCTAGCCCCAGCTCTACCACTATGTGTACAACCTTGGGTAAGTCACTGGACTTGTTTCCTTATCTGTTTTAAAAAAAGAGGAGAGGGATAATGTTCTATTCAGTCTACCACAAAACACTTTCTTGAGTATCAAATAAGACACGTGGAAGTTTTATGGTAAACTATAAAAGTGTCATAAACATGTAAATAATTGGTTTTATTATAAGAAACAACTTTTCCCTATGAATGACCTATTTCAAATGTTATATAAATATACTAATTAAAAAACAACTTCAGATAACTTTTTAATGGATTAACAGACATTAGTGGAAATATTTAGAAAAGAGTGGCCTGAAACATTACGTATTTATCACCTTGGAGGAGAATCATCCTGCTTTTTAAATCCAGGAGGAAGGGCTGGTCCAAAAAACCCATCATCGTCATCATCGTCATCATCCTGACTTCTCCTCTGTTTTCTAGAAACACAGTAGTGTAACTTTATGTAATTATGGCAAAACATTTTTCACAAAGAGAAATTTTAATTTTTAAAGAAGTATTAACTTCAACCAGTTGGATAAATACTGAAACACATAAATTAATCTTGCCAAATAAGAAAAAATGAACATCATGATGGTTCCTATACTAATGTTTTCCTGGAATTTATTTTTGGCCTAACAATGGTTTGATATTGGTTACTTATTTACAGCAATATCAATTTTCTATACTTTCAGTGGTATTAAGAATTCTACTTAATGAAGCTCTGAATAGTCTACTTGCTAGACACTTTTGAGTAAAAAGTCTAAGACTTCGACTTTCAGATTCATTTCAGGCAGCATTTTAAGTGGCTATTTCTGTCTCATGAGCTTTAAAATGCATCAAAAAACCTAGCTCCCAATAACAAACAAACACTTGACTTCTTATTCACATTGATCTATGGTAAGGGAAAAAAAAAATGTTGCCGTCGAGTTGATTCCGACTCATAGCAACCCTACGGGACAGAGTAGAACTGCTCCATAGGGTTTCCAAGAAGTGACTGGTGGATCCGAACTGCCAAACTTTTGATTTAGCAGCGGAGCTCTTAAATACTGCACCACCAGCCTAGATTATAAATCTAGTCTGCAAAAAAGGAGTAAGGAGAGTCAGGAACAGGAGGAGGAAAAGGAATGTGTAGCAAATTGCCTCCACGAACAACTGCCTCCTCTGCCATGAGACCAGAAGAACTGGACGGTGCCTGGCTATCATTACTGAACATTTTGATCAAAGATTCTATAGAACAATCCTGATCAAAGTGAGAAACCGCAAAACAGAATTTCAAATTCTCATGGAATCTAGCCTTTCTGGAGCCATGGAGGCTGGATGAACCTCCAAAACTATTGCCTTGAGATGATCTTTAAACCTTATATTAAAAATATCCCCTGAAATCTTTAAACCAATCAATAGTTTAGCATTAGTAAAGAATGTTTCCCTTGAGCACTGTGCTCTTTTAAGATCTACCTATAGGGATCAAACTGACAACAGCAACTCGAAAGATTAGATAGGAAACACAGGGAGCAGTGAGGGTATCTTAATGTGAGAGGAACAACTTGGAAGAGGAGGGTGAGAATGGTTGCACAACTGGAAGAACATAATCAATGTCACTGAATTGTACATGTAGACACGGTTGAATTGGTGTATGTTCTGCTGTGTATACTCTCAACAGCAAAAAAATTAAACTAAAAAAAAGAAATCCAGTCTTAGAAGAAAATCTTTCATTTACTTAACCAAAAAACATGTTGTTGTTATAGGTGTCATTGAGTCAGTTCCAACTCGTAGCAACCCCATGTATAACAGAACAAAACACTGCGCGGTCCTGTGCCATCCTCACAATTGTTGTAGTGTTTGAGCCCATAGCTGCAGCCACTGGGTCAATCCATCTTGTTGAGGATCCTCCTCTTTTTCACTGACCCTCTACCTTACCAAGCATGATGTCCTTCTCCAGAGACTGGTCCCTCCTGATAACATGTCCGAAGTATGTGAGACAAAGTCTCACCATCCTTGCTTCTAAGGAGCACTCTGGCTGTACTTCTTCCAAGATAGATTTGTTCATTCTTCTGGCAGTCCACGGTATATTCAATATTCTTCACCAACACCACAATTCAAAGGCATCAATTCTTCCTCAGTCTTCCTTATTCACTGTCCAGCTTTCCCATGCATATGAGGTGACAGAAAATACCATGGCTTGGGTCAGGTACACCTTAGTCCTCAAAGTGACATCCTTGCTTTTTAACACTGTAATGAGGTCTTTTTGCAGCAGATTTGCCCAATGCAATACGTCATCTGATTTCTTGACTGCAGCTTCCGTGGGCATTGATTGTGGATCCAAGTACAATGAAATCCTTGTCAATTTAATATATTTTCTCCATTTATCATGATATTGTTTATTGGTCCAGTTGTGAGGATTTTTGTTTTCTTCATGTTGAAGTATAATCCATACTGAAGGCTGTAGTCTTTGATCTTCATCAGTAAGTGCTTCAAGTCCCCTTTGCTTTCAGCAAGCAAGGTTGTGTCATCTACATATCGCAGGTTGTTAATCAGTCTTCCTCCAATCCTGATGACATGTAAAAATTTCTTTTTAAAAAGATATTTTATAGTTTATTTAGCCACTTTAATAATACCTTAATGAAAATTATTTACACAAAAACCAGCTGAAATTCTAGATACCTTCACAGCTATACATTATTAGAATAAATTTCTCTGTAAAAAGTGAAGTTCATGATAAGACGCCATGTGAAAACATTTTTCCGGTGCTGTACTAATACAGATCTGATATACCTTTAGCGGCTACCTGTTGCAGCCACCTTACGCTAGGTATGCAGCTTGGTTTATCATTTATGTAAGTGACTGACCTTGCAGTTGGACCAGTGTCATCTTCTTCAGACTCCTGATTTCCTTCTTCATACAAAGAACTACTGTCCTCACCGCTGTCTGATGAATCCGAACTACTGCTTTTATAGTTAGGGGGCAAAGCTGGTCCTGCAACTGAAGAGGATTTATTGTGCGTGTCATAACTAACCACAACTGCTCCAATGAACGCGCTAGCTGACATTTCTCACTTTCCTTTCTGCAATTCATAGCACTGGCTGTCTATCATTCACTATGAACTTTACTATCATTTGCTAACGTTTTATGTATAATGGTTTTGCCTTCCCAATTACGTTGTAATTCCAGGAAGGCAGAAATCATGCCTTACATAGTATAACTAGGATATAGTCACAAGAACTTTCTTAATATCCAAATTTATAAATTTAACAACAGCATATAATTTCCTTGATGACATACAGTTTTTGTACTGGTTGGTGCACTTGCCAAAAGTTTCATGATTTTTTTTTCCTTAGACAGCATATGGTAGACATATTTATGTCACAGAGTTAACAAATAACAAATGTACTATTTCATACTCTAATACATCAAGAATCAAAATTATCAATTCTGGTTTCTGAGTAAGAATCACTATTTAAAAAAACATCTTTATTGGCATCATCATACTTAGTTTTCATTTCAAAACAACTTTGCAAGCAGAAACAAAATTACAGTGATGCAAGGTTGTACTGTTCACTAACAGAGAGACACAGAAGAGAAAGAGTTGCAGTGGGATGGGGATGCTGGGCAAGTGGTAAGGGCCTCAGACCCACTCCTAGAGTGGCTTAGTCTCGCTTTACATCTGAACAAAATTACAAATTACCGCACAATGGCATAATGTCACGTAGACACAACTGTCTATGTTGATCCTGACAGGTGATGGTAAGACAAGTGATGGCTAAAAGTCTATTGTCACAGCTTGCCATAGCTCCTAAGCCTGGATATTCATCAAAATCTCCAAAATAGTTCTTAAAGGAAAGATTCCTGGGCCCTTTCCCCAGATTCTGATTCAATTGGTCTCGAGTGGGACCTGGATATATAATTTTCCAAACAGCTTCCCAGGTATGCCACTCATTCAACAGTAATAACAAAAATTTAAAAATAAAAGAAAAATAACATGCTTTGAGTTCCTGCTGCTACGCATTCTTTTAAGAAATTTACGTGCATTAACCTACTTACTCCTGACAACAACCTTATTAAGGAGATGTTATTATTCCTATTTTACAGATGAAGAAACAGGCACAGAAAGGATAAATAACTTGCCCATCTTCACACACTAAATAGTGAAGCTGAGATAGTTTGGTTTCTGAGCCTTCACCCTTAACCACTATACTAGCCAACATTCAACAGTCAACAGCCGTCCTCCAACAAACATTTATTGAGTAAACACTTCTTGAGAAACAAACATGAAAAGAAACAAATAAGATCAATTGAGGAAAATGGGGAAAAGGTGACTGGGAGTGTGGGAGGGTAACTTTAAATACAGCAGTCAGGGAAGGTTGAAAAGAGGGCATTTGACCGGAGACACACATGATGAGCTGACAGTGGCCATGGACAGTCTGAGGAGAGAGCATTCCAGAGAGGGGAACCAAAACCCACTGCCGTGAGTCGATTCTGACTCACAGTGACCCTACAGGACAGAGTAGAACTGCCCCATAGGGTTTCTAAGGCATGATCTTTACGGAAGCAGACTGCTACATCTTTCTCCTGCTGAGTGGCTGCGGGGTTTGAATGGCTGACCTTTCAGTTAGCAGCCAAGTGCTTAACCACTGCACCTAGAGAGAGGAACGGCTGGTGCAAAAGTCCCATGGGGGAACAAGCTTGATGTACCTGAGGGACAAAAATGCCAGTGTGGCTAAAGCAAAGTAAGCAAAGATGAAGCTGACTAGTACAAAGGTGCTAGCACATACGCTTCAGAGCCAGACTCCCTGGCTTTGAGTTCCAGCTCAGCCATGTAGTAGTTGTCTGATTTGGGTAAGTTATTTAACTTTCCTGTGCTATTTTCTTCCTCTCTAAAATGAGGTTTATAATAATTCCAACCTTAGACAGTTGCTGTGAAGATTACAACAGTTAGTATAGGCATTTAGCACAGTATCTGGCATATAGTAAGCATTCAATTAATGCTAGAACAGACTATGGTAAGAAATTTGGATGTTATTTAATTACCACAGGCAGTCATCGGAGGTTTCAAGTTGGGGGAGACATAACCTGAATTACTTTTTAAAAAAAAATGCTTGTGGACAATAGACATAGGGGTCAGGAATAGGGAAGATGAGTTAGAAAGCTGATACAGAATAGTTAAATTTGCAACAAACTTTGAAGGAAAAGCAAAGAGTACTTGCCAGTGGTCTGGACGTGAGTGATGAGGGCAAAAGCAGGAGCTGAGGAAGACCCTTAGGCTGTTGGCCTGATTGGCAAGCCAGAGGGATGGGAACACCATCTTCTAATGTGGTGAAGACTAGGAGGGGAGCAGGTTTAGGGGGAAAGTCAAGAGCTTTGTTGTTCACATCTTAAGTGCAAAAGTACGCAACATCAAATCTATGCTGTTATTAAGTCAGGATAATGGTTACCCTTTGGATGTAGGGGTGAGTGGGAAGGCAGACAGTGACTGGATGACGGTCCAAGGGGTGCTGCTATGGCTGCTAATGTTCTGTTTCTTGATCTTGGTGCTGGTATCACAGGTATCTTCATTCGATGAAATTTTATCTGTCTGTGAGTTTTATGTGTACACTTTTCTGTATGTTTACTGTACTTCATAAAAAGGTTAAAAAACTGCAATTTCATCAGAAGCCAAGAAAATGAAAAAAGAAATACATCAAGGATATTGTTACCAATAAACTTCTTAAAAGTCCAGATACAATAATGTGAATAAAGGAATAACGTGATAAAAAATGTTATCTGCAGAATTTTGGGGATCTGTTTTAGATGAACTGTCTAGGAGGTTATAAAACAAATGGAATTATAGCATGGATGATTACGTGCTAAAAATGGCCAACTTTGTGCAAGATATTGTGCTTGCCGAAAGGGGGAAGTCAGTCAACAAATATCTGCCAAAGATCTTTTATGTGCCAGGCACTGAGCTAGTTTGTAGTAAAAACTCTTTCAGGGTAGAGGGGCATACACATGTCTACAGGTACAATGTACTAAGTACTTAAAGAACAAAAGAAAGAGAGAAAGAGGAAATACTGCTGGTAAAGTGATAAAAGTGAATCATAACAGAAGTGCCTATTTGGAAGATGCTTACCTGCCAATCCTGCCTTGGTTTAAAATCAGAAAATACGATGAACACAGAAACAACTTATACATAAGAACCCAACCACATACTTGGTTAACCACATTTTTCTTCAACCTTAGTTGAATGGAACCTTCCTTGCTAAAATAAAAACCTTTTGCCCTTGAGAGGATTCCAACTCATAGGGACCCTACAGGACAGAGTAGAACTGCCCCGTAGGGTTTCCAAGGCTGTAATCTTTACAGAAGCAGACTGCCATACCTTTCTCCCGCAGAGCGGCTGATGAGTTTGAACCACCCACCTTTCAGTTAGCAGTCAAGTGCTTTAACCACTATGCTACCAGGGCATGGCTTTTTAATGGCTATAAGAGAAATGAGACCTGGAAGGAAAACCTCTATTTAAAACACAGCCTAGGTAATAAGTGTAGTAACTGTTTAATGGGAAACTATTTGTTCTGCAAACCTTCATCTAAGGTACAAAAAAAAAAAAAAAGAATTATCTATGTGAGATCAAATTGACAACAGCAACTCAAAAGATTCGATGGGAAGCCTAGGGGGCAGTAAGTTGAAGATAATGGTGATGGAATAATTTGAAAAAGGACAGTGAGAATAGCAGCACAACTAGAAGAATGTAATCAATGTCACTGAATTGTACATGTAAAAACTTTTGAAATGGTGTAACTTTGGCTATGTATATTTTCACCAAAAAAAGTTGAGAAGGGAGAGTGTTGGCATGTCGTGGGGTTGTTAACCAATGTCATAAAACAATATGTGTACTGACTGTTTAATGAGAAACTATTTGTTCTGTAAACCTTCATCTAAAGTACAACAAAAAAAAATTTTTTTTAAAATAAATAAATAAAACACGGCCTAGAGGTAAGAGAGGAACAAAAATTAGATCCAGAAATGGAAAGGTTACTCTTTCAGTTTACTTTTCTCCAGCCGTAGTGCCAATCTCAATCTACTATTAGAACAAACATTAAAGGAGATAAATATACATGGAGGAGTCGGAGAAGCATTTATTTGGCAAGTTCCAAACGCCTACTATGTGTTAAGGCTGAACGACCACAATGGAGTGGTGGAGACAGATAGGCTGACAAATAATTCAAATACAATGTATTAAATATGTGATGGAATTAAGAAGGAAAAATCCATGGGAAAAGAGAAAGGCGTGACAATGCTTGGGAGAGTTTGGAAAAGATTCAGTAAGATGACATCTAAGTTGGGGGCCTTGAAGGATGGGTAGGAATTTGTCAGGTGTGTAAAGAAGTGCAAGGAGAGTGAGGGCAGAAGGAGCCTAGACCACTGAGGAACTGTAAAGGAATTTGGTCTGGCATGAACACCTAGCGGGCGCGCGCGCTCGTGTATGACATAATGACATAATGAGAGGTTAAGAAAACAGGTCCGGGGCTAGAGAGCAAAGAGTCTTCTGCGAAAGCCAAGGGTCCTGTAGTCAGAAGGCAATAAATATGGAACAGAGGTTAGGAGCACGGGCTCCACTGTTCTAATCCGGGCTCCGCCACTTTCTAGCTGTGTGATCTGAGCACCCATCGGATCCTCGGTTTCCTTGTTTGTAACACGCGAATAATAATAGTTTTTACCTAGTTCCTGAAAGAATTAAATTACTCAGCGTGTGTCGACAGTTTAGTACAGCGTCCGGCTCATATTAAGCGCTAAATGAGAATAAATCATCATTATCGTTACCAGGCCAACACTCGCGCAATGCACCGTACTTTCTGTGGAGTCCCCCACGACCTCCTCCCTACTGCTAGGGCTTGGGAGGGAAAGCTGGCTGCGCCCACTCCCAGTTGTTCCGTCCTCCCACTCAGGCCTCTCCTCAGAGAGCCAGACTGGGCCAAAGAGGGGGCGAACAGGCCTGGCTGGCAGGGGACGCGCCGCCGCTTACCCGGGCTCGGGTCCCTCTCCTCGTCCTCCGCTGTCCCGCGAGCGTTGAAGCCGGGCGGGAGCGCCGGTCCGATCATGTCCCTCGCCATCCGCAGTGACAGAGGCGGATTACTCACACAAACCTTTCCGCGCGGAGTGAAATCTATCTAAAAAGCAGCCTCCGATCCGCCACCAATGCTGGAAGTTTTTCCGGCGCCGACAAAGAACGTTTCAATTTGTGGTTGGCTATATCGTGTAATTCACAATAACGGAAGTGACGCTAAAAGCTTGTTCCACATTCGCCTGCAAGATTCTCTGCATGGCGGGTCGCATGGCTGAACCAGCTAGTGGTTTCGTGACTCCGTCGGGATGGTTTCCACCCCCCGAGTTGACGCCCACGTTAGGACCTCTGGGTGACACTGCCCCGATGCGGGACAACTGCATGCTTTGGGCAATGATGCGTCCGCCGCCGCCACCACCTCCTTCGTCGTCTCATCCCACAGCTGGATCAGAGCCTGCCTCGGATACACAGCCCTCCCGGGAGGCCCAGGCACTCCCGGGGGCGCCGCCCCCCTTCGACGCCCAGCTGCTTGCCGGGGCGCAGCCCCCCTTCGACGCCCAGTCCCCTCTTGATTCTCAGCCTCACCTCAATGTCCAGCCTTCCTGGAATTACCAGGCTTCGACATCGTGGTACTGGAGGCAGTCTCCTGATACTTTTCCTCAACATCAGAAGTCTCACAACCCTCCTGGTAGGCGGTTTTTCCTCGTGGTATCACCCCTTTCTTCCCTCTCCCGTTTCTCCATTTCCTCTCTACTTCTGGTTCTTCCCTGCACTCTTGGAGTCTGGTCGTTAATGTCCCATACTGTGTACCACTGGTATGTTTTTCCCGCCGGTTCATTAATTTTAGCAGATTTTTGTTGGGTTCCATGTATGTACCAGGAACTGGAAATATAGCAGGGGATAAAACATACAAAAATCCTTTTTTATGGAGTAACATCTCCCTAGTGTGGGAAGACAGAGAATGATCACAATACTTACATTGTTTATTGAAATAAAAAGAGTGCTATGGAAAGAGATGAAGTAGTAAAGAATGATAGGTAGAGCGGATTTAAATAGGGTGGTCCAAGAAGGCTTCATAAGGAAGGTGACATTTGAGCAAAGACTTCAGGGGTTAGAGCCACGGATATATCTGGGGGAAAAGGGATATGGGCAAGTGCAGAAACCTTGAGGCAGATGCTGTAAAACAGAATGGAGAAGATCAGTGTGACTAGAGAGGACAGAGTCTGTAGTAGAATTGTAGAAGACGAAGAAAGAGGGCTGACCTTGAAGGGCCTTGTAGACCATTAATAGAACTTTGACTTTTACTCTTGTGAGATGGGCATCGGTTGACAGGTTTTATGGAAAGGAGTGACATGGTTTGATTTATGTTGTAGAAAGAATAACCTAGCTGGTGTGATAGGAATTGACTGTAAGGGAGATCAGGAAGACTTAAAATTATCCAAGTGAGAGATAGGACCAGGACAGAGCTCTGGAGGTGATGAGAAGTAGTCAGACTGTAGATGTATTTTGAAGGTAGGGTCAACATGATTTGCTAAAGGATTCAATGTGGAGTGTGAGATAAAGAGGAGGCAAGGATGACTTAAGGGTATTTTGCCGGACAAAAGGAACTGAATTGGGAAAGAATACAGATGGAACAGATTTGGAAGAGTAGGCCAGGAGTTGAGTTTGGAATGTTATTGTCCAGTAGAGCTATTGAGTAGACTGTTAGCTATGAGTTCATACTTTCAATGGAGGTGTGTGTGGAGCTATAAATTTGGGCATCATCGGCGTATAGATGATACTTAAAGCCATGAAATAGTTAATTCTGCATGAGATTCAATTTAGGTTAAATGGAATTCAGATACATACTTAATTGATGTTCATAGTGTATGCCAAATGGTGGGAACACGAGTGTGACTAAGACAGTCCTAAGTCAGGTGATAAAGTTTCATAAATACAAATTACAATACAGTGTGACTGGTGATACCAAACCAAACCCGTTGCAGTCGAGTCGATTCCGACACAGAGCAATCCTGTAGGGCAGAATAGAACTGCCCTATAGGGTTTCCAAGGAGTGGCTGGTGGATTCAAACTGTTGACCTTTTGGTTAGCAGCCAAGCTATTAACCACTGTGCCAGCAGGGCTCCTGACTAGTGATACAGGCATATAAAAGATTATTTCAGAGTGCAGAGGAAATTGGGAAAAGGTTTTGGAAGAAGTGTCGTAGGAGCTGTGTAGGATTTGGGGGATGCACTTTCTACGTGGAGGCAAAGAGGTCAGTACAAAGTGGGTTCAGTAGATTGCAGTGTTCTAGTGTGATTGAGAGGGCAGTGGTGCTAGTGATGGTGGTAGAATTCTCAGCCCCCCATGCAGTAGACCTGGGTTTGATTCCCAGCCAATGAACCTCAAGTGCAGCAACTACTTATCTGTCACTGGAGGTTTGTGTGTTGCTGTGATGCTGAACAGGTTTCAGTGGAGCTTCCAGACTAAGACAGATTAGGAAGAAAGGCCGGGCAAACTACGTCCAATAATCAGCCAATGAAAACCCTATGGATCACAGTCGGCCACCAGATCTGCAACCTGTCGTGGTGATGGTGCAGGACTAGACAGCATTTTGTTCTGTCGTGTATGAGTTTGCCATGAGTGAGGGTTGGGGAAGACGCGAAGGCAGCTAACAAGAAGTGTGATTGAATCCGAGTTTGTGGGAGGTGGGGTGTGGGTAAGGGTAGGGTGAGAAAATAAACTGGAATCTCATCGAAGGACTCTAGGAAGCCATTTGCAGATTTTTGAACAGGGTAGTGACATGATTGGAGACTATTTTTGTGGGGTCACCGTGTAGGGTCAGTTGGAGAGGAGAGGGCTTAAGAACTGGAAGACAATCTAGGAGGTTATTAGAGTAATCTAGGTGAAAGATCAAGGTTTTTGAGTTGGGTGATGGCGGTGATAATGGGAAGAGGCAATGGGATTTGAGAGAAGATGTGTTTTACAAGGTTGTGTTTTCCTGGTATTAGATGGGTGCTGGAAAAGCTGTATCAGGGATTTCATTTTAATATTTGAAATAACTGCAAGGAATTTCATTTGGTTAGATTATACATTTGTTTACTTACATGCCTAAATCGACCCCACTGCCATTGAGTCGATTCTGACTCATAGGGACCCCATAGGGTTTCCAAGGCTGTATGTAAATCTCTATGGTAGCAGACTGCTACGTCTTTCTCCCTCAGAGTTGCTGATGGTTTCGAACTGCTGACCTTTCGGTTAGCAGTTGATTGCTTTGACCACTGCGCCACCAAACCTGTTGCTGTCTAGTTGATTCTGACTTATAGCGAGCCTATAGGGCAGAGTAGAACTGCCCCATATGGTTTCCAAGGAGCAGCTGGTGGATTTGAATTGCCAACTTTTGGTTAGCAGCTATAGCTCTTAACCACTGTGCCACCAGGGCGCCAGATACCTAAATAGGGACATGTAATCTCATCAGTTGTTATTCATTTGAAAAGTAGTTACTTGGTAAACTTGTCTTATCTTGGTTAATTTATTTGAATTTGAACTACTATTCTTCCTAGAAGGGCTAGTTTAGCAGTATTTTTATTCAGATATTTGTAACATTCTTTAGCAAATAAAATTTTAAATGATTGTGTAGTTGCAAACATTGATGAATCTCTCTGTTTTTTTAGTTAAACGCTCCTTTTTTCCACGAAAATATGATGCAAACGTCAATGATTTCAACTTCCCTCCCAGTAGAAAGCAGAAAAAAAAGGTATTTTTTAAGATGTTCTTGAATGTGACACTTTGGTCCCTATGTCACTTTTTCATATCTTGCATTTCTGTCGTAACTATCTCAGTGTTTTGCAGCCACTATTGACACAGTGGAGCCTGGCTGTAATAGGATCTTATCTGTATGTAAAAGCTTTAAACAAAATCTGTCTGAGAAAAAAAATGGAGAAATCGTGCAAAAAGGACTAATAGAGAGCATTGAATCCATTTCATTTAGGATCAAGAGTAAAAATAACTTTGAATTATGATTATAGAACAATGTAAGTGTTGTTAAGCATTGGTAAAGTAAGAAATAATATTACTAGCAGATTGGGAGAGGAAGGACGAAATTTAAGGAGAATAGAAGTGTAAATTTTTTATTTTATGAAATTAAGAATAAACTATCATGACACAACCCTTTTCTTTTTTCATAATTTTTTTTCATTTTAACATAGAAGGATCTTTTAGGAAATGGTATTTCTGTGTTTAAAAAAAAACGGTTCCTTTAGTTTCTCTTTTTTGTAAATTCAAGTGAAATTGAATTTAATGTTTTAAATTTGGAATAGTTTATATATAGTCATTCTCTGTGCGTAAAGTAATGTCTGAAATTATTCTTTCTGAATGGCAGGATTTTTTTGTGTTATTTTATTGTTATTCATTATTTATTTTAAAAGAAAACTCCCAGTTATACATTAGAAACTCAATCTTAAAGTAGGCTTCCTTTATTCTGATGAAGCTTACAAGTCTGGTTTTTGAATTTTAAGGTCAATAAATGATTCCATTGATTTAGAATACATGGAGCACTGTCATTTTGGCATGAAAGCGCTGTAGTTAGTATTAACAAAATGTTATGCAAGTGCAGTGTATTTATTACCATAATCTCAGCATTAAACAATTGGAGATCATTTCCTACGTAGTCTGTAATAATAATAATCTTTTTTGTTTCATGTTAAAGCATACAGATAGCAAATTGGAGAATCAAAAATAACTCATCTTTACCTGAGTGATTCTTTTTTCTCTTCTATTGTTTAAAGAAAAATACATAATATAGTTATTTTTCCTAAAAGATAAAGTGCTGTTTTTACCCTGAATATTTCTTTTTAGGTCATTTGGACATATGCTGTATTAAATCTTCATTAGACTGCCAATTTAAAATCTTCTCACAGAGTTTATATTAGGTCTGCTCACATTTAAAATTTTTATCATGTCTGGTTTTCCCTAATACATTTGCTAGAAAGAACAGAAACAGAAATAGCCCTTCAGTAGAAATGTGTTCAGAAGTTTCTCCCACATGTAAAGGTTGTATGAAAAATCAAACTATGTTGTTACTAGATGGATAGTTGTATTTTTATTATTGATTAAAGAAAAGCCTAATGCCTTTTTGTTTTTGTTTGCAGAAAAGAAAGGAACCAGTTTTTCACTTTTTTTGTGACACCTGTGATCGTGGTTTTAAAAATCAAGAAAAGTATGATAAACACATGTCCGAACATACAAAAGTAGGTTATCTTTTTCTTGATTGTCCTGGAATTTATTTAGGAAAATGGCCTTCAAATTATATATTTGGTAGAAATTCTAAGCTTTTTTTCCATAAAAGTTTGTAGCTTTCATAGAAATGTTCGATGACTTGACAATTTGGGACAGTGACCCTGGGCTTTGCAGTTTGAGGGTCAGGGATCCATTGCTTCAGGAATAGGTGAGATGGCAGCAAAGAAGGAAGGTCTGGCAGCTGTTTGTATATGTGCACCTTTCCTGCTTTTTAAGAGGGCTGGGATTCCCCTCCACTTGCCCTCTGCACCTTCGTGGGTTCTTTCCCCTTTAAGGCTACCCTTGACCACTTCACCAGATATCACTGTAATTTCCCATGGGCTAGTCACCATCTAATAAGGTTGGTCCAAAGCTAATTACAGATGGTGCACACCTTATTATTTTAGGTCCCTGGGTGGCGAAAATGGTTTGCGCTTGACTACTAACCTAAGCTTGGAGGCTCAAACCCACTCAGCAGCACCACAGAAGAAAGGCCTAGCGATCTGTTTCCGTAAAGATTATAGCCAGAAGACCTTACAGAGTCGTTTTAGCGTGTAACACATGGGGTTGCCATGAGTCAGAATCGACTCGACGGCAGTGGGTTAGATTTTATTATTTTACAGCATTGCATACGTCATACTTTTACTCTAATGGAGAGATAAATGATATGTGTTAGTATACTGTATACTTTGAGAATGTCATTCCTTTTTAAATGCAATGTTGTTTTGGAGTGATCTTTGTTTTGCTGTTAACTTAAGTACACAGTAATTATTCCATGTAAATGTGCTAACTGTGTAAGTCTGGCCAGAATATGTCTGTGTGTGTAGTAGTAAATCTCATATGGAAAATATGAAAAATTAATATTGAATATTGATTTTTTTAAACTCCTACAGTGTCCTGAAGTAGATTGTTCTTTTACTGCGCATGAGAAGATTGTCCACTTCCACTGGAAAAATGTAAGTTCTTGTGTTTGTATCTTTTTTACCGTCTTTTTTTTTGATACGTGCTTTTTTTTATTCCATCAATCTGTTACCTTCACATCTCTTTATTAGTATTAGCCTGATACTAAGTAACATTTGTGGAGTGCTTTGTACTTTTTAAGGCATTTTTGTATCTCTTATTCAAGTCTATTCTCCCAAACAGCTATGTGAAGTAGATAGTTATTGCCGTCATTTAACGGATTTATTTAAAAAAAAAAAAAAAAAAAAGATCTGCCCACGGCTTCAGAACTGAATCTGAAGCATGAGCTTCTTGACTCCAAATTGTACATTCATTTTACTACACCATGCTGCTTCAGATAGTTAAGTGTAATTATTATTTCTTTAGCTCTCATCCTCAACTTTGGTTGGTAGGTCATTCATTTGGGTCTTTAATGTTGTTTGAGAAAATGGGGGACATATCTACTTTGTAACCAAATTATGTTACTTCTTTTTTCTTGTTGAGTAGCTGTACCTAAATACCTGAGAAATTGTTCTTCAAAGTAAGTTGTAGTAAGAATGGATAAAACCTGCTTACTTAGTTTAAAAATTGTCACTGCTCCTAAATTTAATGTTGGACACAGAGTCTTCGTTATCCCCCATAATACTCAAGGTTTAGTCAAAAGCATACTGTCTGCTTCCTGATGTATAGCAGACTTTTTCCCCTTAGATGCATGCTCCTGGTATGAAGAAAATCAAGTTAGACACTCCAGAAGAGATTACAAGATGGAGGGAAGAAAGAAGAAAGTGAGTAAAGAGTTCAGTGACATAACTCTCTTTTACTGTGACAAGGCTGGGTGCTTCCAAAGATGATCTTTTGGCCCTAATGAATCATTGAACAGGAAATTTGGTCTTTTATAACTTTACAAATATTCAAATGAATATGACTAATCCTAAATTTGTTGCTCTTCAGAATTGGTATATAATGACTGTAAACATTGCTACTTGGTGGTTTAAGAATCTAGTATTTATTAATGTAGTTTTGATTCGTTGAATTGCCTTATAATGTTGCTACTAGGGAACAGGACTGTAAGCTGTATTATATGAGACTGTTATTTGATTATAATTTTGGGGAGACTTAATAGGAATTCTGGATATCAGGGTTCATTTAAATGGCAAATGTGTCGTAATGGTAGTATACTTGACTCTTTGAGGGGAGCTACTGTATGCCACCTAGTAGATGTTCAGTGGCAGAGGCAATAATGGGTGGGTGCTCTTATTTAAAAAAAAAAAAAGTATAATACTTTGCTATGTTCATTCTTTTGATTATTTTTTTCAACCAGAATTTGTTGAATGACTGCAGTATAGTAGGCAGACGGGATATAGCAGTGAACAAGCTATATAAGTGCTTGCTTGTCCTTGATTATAGAGACCAGGAATTCATTTCTGAAATCAAAGCCAAGCAATTTGAGCCTTACAGTGTGATTGGTGATTTTACACTCTTAGGGTAGAAGATTAGTTGAGGTCTACCTAGAACATAGTTAGGAAAAATCCCATTAGAGCACTCTTAACTGTTTTTTAGAAAGGACTAGGATACTTCATCCCAAAGCAGAAGACTAAGATGGAACTGTTAAAATGATCAGATGCACTTTAAATTCAAATGCTGTTTTCCCAGAATTAAAAATGAGGATAGGCTGATATTTTTGATAAAAAGGAAGCATTATGCCCAAAGATCAAGAAAGATAACTTTAGACTCTTTCAATCAGCAGGTTGAGTTTGTGCTTTGCTCAACTTAGTTTAGGTTTTCAGTTTAAGTCCACTTTCATATGTAGGGATGTGCCAGATTGGTACTGTTCTGTGAAAAAGTTAGTTACTGTTCTGTAAGGTTTTAGAGATAATTTTTAGGGAAACCAACATAAAAGATTTAGAACTAACAATGAACAAATATAATTCAGTTAAAAAAAAATGTATACACACACGCAGATCTACTACATGCAGAGGAAGAAGTTGGATGAGCGCGAAGGGACAGTTCAAAGGAATTTAATTTTTAAATGAGTAGGGTCCAGCCATTCAACATGGACTAGATGAATATAATAGATTTTAAGAGCATGCTTGGCTAGCAAATGAAGGAATCTAGGTCACCTGGAGTAGGATGTACTAGAATGCCTTTTTTTCTCTATCTCCTTAGGATATCTTATCTTAGCATATCTTTATCTTTTCTTATCATATCCTATCTTAGCATTTCTGCCTTAAATGTCACCTGATTTGTCATTCTCTTCTTACTCTTCATTTCCTTTATCCAGTGCTATCATAGTTCTCGTACCAGCTTGTAGCAGAATACAAATTTGGGCATTACTTCCTTCATCGAGAAAGTCTTGCTAAAAAAGGTCTACTGAAGTAAATATTGTACTTCGTGGCATAATTTGATTTCTAGTCTGGTATATGGTATGTGTGGATTGTATCCTAGAGCATGGACCAAACTACCCTAACTAAACACTGCCTCCTTTGCAAATACATAGTTATTTAATGCACCCGTAACAGTACTTATCACATTATGTTATAGTTGGCCCTGGTCTTGGTCATTTATGCTACTGCTGCACAGTGCCTCCAAATTAGTATGTGAAGAATAAATATCTATTGACTGAATTACTATTAATTGGTATGGTATGGGAAGACTCCATCTTTATTCTTTTGACGGAAATGATGGTGGTTACTAGTCAGCCTTGATTATAAAGCCACCAAGAAGTTAACTAAGTAAACTAAACTTGTTGAATCTCTCAAGTTTTGGGTTCACTTAAGGCAGTAGGGAAGCTCTGAAATTAGTTCCTGATTTGCATACTTTGGTTCTGCTACCTCTAGTGGTTATATGAATTTAATCATATAAACTCTGGGAAAATTGGAGCCACTATTAAATTAATGGTAACCAATTTCAGTGGCTCTGTTCTACTGCCTATACCTATTTCAGTTTCCTGTAGTCAGCCATTTCTCCCTCACTCTCAGCATACAAGAGGAAGAGGACGTCATCCAGCCTGGAGGATCAGGCTGTTCCTTGATAAAGGGAGGTTGAGCTGAATTTGAACCTAGCTAGGACAAGATGGAGGGAAAGTGAGAGGTGGGGGCGGATTGGTGTTCCAGATAGAAATTGGCATGTCCAAGGAACTGAGTATAGGTAAGAGATGACAGAAGCTTTAAAAAGATGGTAGTTGTGGGGACCTAGAGAACTAGGTCAATATAGAACATTTAGAATATAAAAATGAGCAATATTTGATGACTGAATGATTATGAGGTTGAGGAGGAAGGAGGTTTTGAGGAGACCCAGGATTCTGGTCTGAGCACCTCAGTGGAAGGTGGTGCCTCTCATAGAGATAGGAAGACACTGGAAGAGGCCTGGGTTTGGAGGCATTGATTTTGGACACTGTTGAGTATGAGGAGACTCTGAGACGTCTGTTCAAAGATTTTTTGAGTAGGCATTGGGACTCAGACCAGTCTAGGCTGGAGATACATATTTTTGGATCATGAGAACATGAATGTGGAAGAGATTCTCCAAGGGGAGGTGGTAGAATGAGAAGAGAAGTTATTCTAACACTGTCCCTTGAGCCTTTGCAATGAGTGAAAACCAATAAGACTGACGAGAGGGATTCAGAGGTAGCAGAAAATTAGGAATATGGGGTGTTATGGAAGCCAGCGGAGGGGAGAAGGGAGATGTGGATAGCAGTGCAGATTGCTGTGGGTAGGTCAAATAAATCAAGAACCAAAAAGTGACTGTTTGATTTTGCGAAATGGGGGCCTTCTTGGTGCAGATTCCAGATGACTTCTTAGCCTTTCTCCTTTGAGTTTTCTGCCATCTGTCTTTACAACTCTCTTCAATTCCAATACCCTCCCCAGTGACTCCCCAGTAAGACTCATAGCTTATAATAAGAGTTCATTAGACACCTTTTTACCTTTAAATTTCCAGTGTCCTTTACCTCTGTTCAGTTTCAGCCACTTATTTTCATGGCCTGGTTATTATCCTCTGGATCTTTCTTCCCTGGAGGCCTTAAAATTGGACGTCTGTTTTTCTGACAGGCTTCTCCCTCCCACTTCTGTCTTCACTTCCTTACCTAGCTTAGATCACTTCACTCATTCTTGTCACTGTCTCGGTTTCTTATTCCATTGTCCTTCCATTTCAGCCACCTGGCAAAAATTCAACCCTGGCTCAGGTCACTTATTCACCTGGTCCAAGACACACCTGGAATGAAAATCACACAGTTGAAATGTACTCCTCAAGTAACTCAGTAATGTGATCTGACTTAAGGAACTGACTTGATTAATGAGAAGTCTAGGATATTGTCTTAGTTCCCTAGTGCTGCTATAACAGAGATGCAACCAGTGGGTGGCTTTAACAAACAGAAGTTTATTTTCTCACTGTTCAGGAGGCTAGAAGTCTGAATTCAGGGTGCTGGCTCTAGGGGAAGGCTTTCTCTGTCGACTCTGGAGGAAGGTCCTTGTCTCTTCTGAGCTTTTGTTTCTGGGCAGTCTTCGTGTGGGGCTAGGCATCTCTCTTCTCCCTGTCTCTGCTCGCTGTCGTGGGTTTAATCTCTTTTATATCTCAAAAGAGATTGAGTCAGGATACACCCTATACTAGTCCTGTCTCTTTAGCGTACATAACAAAAGAACCCATTCCCAAGTGGGATTATAACCACAGGCATAGAGGCTAGGATTTACAACATGTATTTTTTGGGGACACAATTCAATCCATAACTTTTTTTTTGTCTTCTGTTGTACAAAAGTAAGTGTTAAGTATACATATATTTCTTACTTATCTAGATGAGTAGTATAAAATTTAAAAATAAATTTGTTAAACTGATTTTATTTTGGCCAGCAAATAAATGTCAGTGAGAACAGAGTTCCTTAGAACTACCAGTCAGCGAGGCCAACTCTTCAGACAAAGATTGGACTGGACTGATACTCGAGAAGAGTATCATTTTATGTGCTTCTTAGCTCAAGTAGATACACGAGACTGAATGGGCAGCTTCTGTCTGGAGGTGAGAGGAGAAGGCAGAGAGGGTTAGGAGCTGGTTGAATGGACATGGGAAATCAGGTGGAAAGGAGGAGTGTGCTGTCACAGTATAGGGAGAGCAGTTAGGGTCACATAACAATGTATGTATAAATTTTTGAATGAGAGACTAACTTGAATTGTAAACTTTCACTTAAACTACAACAGTTAAAAAAAAAATTTGCTTTTGACCTAACAATTCAAAAAAAAAAAAAAAAAAAAAAACTTACCAGTCAGGATTCTGTAATGTGGGGCTTGCTTTATATTTTCTGGTTATCACCACATTACTTGCTTATGAAAGCTCTCTGTTCTAGTCAGATTTGTTACTATATATGACCCAAACAGGCCTTTTAACTCTTAGTTTTGGTCATGCTACTGCTTCTAGAAAATTTCACCTTCGTTTTTGAAGTTCTTCTTGTTGCGCTTAGTCTAACTGAAATCCAACCTTCTTTGGGGATACTTATCCTCATCCCCTTAGAAGAGTGTTTTGTCCTTCTTTGAATACAGTATCCTCTTTTTGCCATTTTAGCATAAATGTCTTAGTCTTTTAGTGCTTCTATAATAGAAATACCACAGGTGGTTGGCTTTAATGAACAGAAATCTATTTTCTCACAGTTTAGGAGGCTAGAAGTCGAATTCGGAGCACCAGCTGTAGGGGAAGGCTCCCTGTCCACTCTAGGGGAAGAAGTTTCAACTTCTTCTTGGCATTTCTTTGAGATCTCCAGGTGACATCTGTATTTCCCCCATTCATGCTTAAACTGCTGTGGTTTTGAACCTTGACTTCTCACTAAATGGAACAGACCAAATGAATCTGTATTTGAAAACATTCATTTTTTTTTTTTTAAATTCTCCTTCTGCTATAGCTGCTGCTATTATTTCAGACTAACATTTATTGAACTTACTAAGGGTCATCTCCTGTGCTCTGCCTTTTACCTGGTTTATCCATTTTGTCCTCACGATTTTTCAGGTAGGGAAACTGGGGCAAAAAAGGTTGCCTAACTTGCCCAGGATCACAGAGCTAACATGGTGGAGTGAAGATTCAAACCCAGGAGGGCTGGTTGCAGAACCTATACTTTTTTTTTTTTCTTTTTTTCCCATTTTCCCCTAGTAACCACTAATCTTTTGTCTCAGTGGATTTACCTATTATAGATATTTCATGTAAGTGGGATTATAAAATGTTTGTCTTTTTGTGTCTGGCTTATTTCACTTCGCATAATCTTCTCAAGGTTCATCCATGTTGTAGCATGTATTAGAGCTTCATTTCTCTATGGTAAATAATATTCCATTCCATGTATATACCACATTTTATTTATCCATTCATCTGTTGATGAATGTTGGATTGTTTCCACCTTTTGGCCATTGTGTATAATGTTGCAGTGAACATTGGCGTAGGTGTGTCTGAGTTGAGGAAACATTACTTTTTAAAGTAACTTTCCCTATACTGATGTGAACAATGCCCCTTTGTGATTTTTTGCAATAAGTGCTATAAAAAAATTCCACTGGCCAGGGGAAACCAGCACAACTTGTACAAGGAAAGGTCATGGAAGCTCCATAGACACATCCAAACTCCCTGAGGGACTGAATTGCTGGGTGGAGGGCTATGGGGACCATGGTCTCGAGGAATATCTAGCTCAATTGGCATAACACAGTTTATAAAGACAATGTTCTACATTCTACCTTGGTGAGTAGTGTCTGGGGTCTTAAACGTCTGTGAGCAGCCATCTAAGATACTCCACTGGTCTCATCCCTTTGGGAGCAAGGGAGAATGAAGAGAACAGGATACAAGGAAAAGATTAGTCTGAAGGACTAATGGACCACAGCTACCAGGGCCTCCACCATACTGAGTCCAGTACAGCTAGATGGTGCCCGGCTACCACCACTGACTGCTCTGACTGGGATCACAACAGAGGGTTCTGGACAGTGCTGAAGAAGGATGTAGAACGAAATTCTAACTCACAAAATAAAAGACCAGATTTACTGGCCTAAAGGAGACTGGAGAAACCCTGAGAGTATCGCCCCCAGACACCCTTTTAGCTCACTGGTGAAGTCATTTCCGAGGTTCACTGTTCAGCCAGGGAGTGGACAGCCCCATAAAACCAAATGGAACTAATGAGGCACAGCAGTCCAGGGACAAGGGCCGGAAGGCAGAAGGGGACAGGAAAGCTGGTGATAGGGAACCCAAGGTTGAGTAAGGATAGTGTTGATGTGTTGTGAGGTTGTTAACCACTGTCATAGGGCAACGTGTGTACTAACTGTTAAATGAGAAACTATTTTGTTCTGTAAGCCTTCATCTAAAGTGAGAATAGCAGCACAAGTGGAAGAGCATAGCTGATGTCACTGAACTGTGCATGCAGAAATTTTTGAAATGGTGTATCTTTGGCTATGTATATTTTCACCAAAAAAAAAAAAAAAAAAAAAAAAAAGGTCAAGAAGGGAGAGGGTTGACATGTTGTGGGGTTGTTAACCAGTGTCATAAAACAATATGTGTACTACTGTTTCATGAGAAACTATTTGTTCTGTAAGCCTTCACCTCAAGTACAATCAAAAAAAAAAGAAAATTACCAAACATTCTAAAAAAAAAAAGAAATTCCACTGGTTAGAGAATCTTAACGAATATTAACATTGGAAGATTAGAACTAGCTTAGATAGTATATGCTTATATAAAGTCTCTGGAAGAAGACTAGATTAATTATCTTTTGTTAACAAGAAATGCTGGCAAGCTTTGAATTTCTGTTAATGAGCATCGTATGTTTGAATAACTTCTTGACAATAGTTTGGCTTGAAAATTAAGAGGTAAACATTCAGCATTTGAAAAGGCAAAGATTTTTCTATACATTGCTGAGGTCAATAAAAATAGAGAAGTAGATTTATCTTTTTAAGATTCTCAGTCTAATGTGAGATGTACGGTAAGTAGACATGAGGTGTCCATAAGACCACAGACGGCTGCAACATTAATTGTAGCCATGTAGGGACAATAGTATCTGGTTAAGAGGTAGAGTCTTTGGAAGGCAGGGCCACCAATACATTTTGCAAAGCTTGCTTGTAAGAGGTAGAGTCCTGATGTACTCCCTTCTGGACCCCATTTATTTTAAGATGTATTATACACGTGGTGTCACCCTGAGTTGGCATTGATTGTAAGGCAACTGGTTTGGTTTTTTTTTCCTTAATGTACATACAGGGAGCCCTGGTGGCACAGTGGTTAAGCACTTGGCTGCTAACCGAAAGATTGGCGTTTCAAGCCCACCAGCCACTCCTTGTGAGAAAGATGTGGCAGATTCCTTCCATAAAGATTACAACCTAGGAAACCACTCTGTGGGGCAGTTCTGCTCTGTCCTATAGGCTTGCTGTGGGTCAAAATCAACTTGATGGCAATGAGCTTGTTTGTTTGTTTTACATACAGTAAAATTCACCCTTTTTTTTTTTTATTGTGCTTTAAGTGAAAGTTTACAGTTCAAGCCAGTTTCTCATACAAAACTTTATATACACATAGCTGTGTGACCCTAGTTGCTCTCCCTATACTGTGACAGCACACTTCTCCTTTCCACCCTGGATTTCCTGTGTCCATTCAACCAGCTCCTGTCCCTTTTTGCCTTCTCATCTCGCCTCTGGACAGAAGCCGCCCATTTAGTCTCATGTATCTGCTTGAGCTAAGAAGCGCTCTCTTTACGAGTATCATTTTATGTCCCATAGTCCAGTCTAATCTTTGTCTGAAGAGTTGCCTTTGGGAATGGTTTCAGTTCTGGGCTAATGGAGAGTCCGGGGACTGTGTCTTCCGGGGTCCTTCCAATCTCAGTCAGACCATTAAGTCTTTTACTAGAATTTGAGTTCTGCACCACACTTTTCTCCTACTCCATCAGGAACTCTTCTATGGTGTTTCCTGTCAGGGTGGTCATTGGTGGTAGCCAGGCACCATCTAGTTCTTTTGGTCTCAGGCTGATGGAGTCTCTGGTTTATGTGGCCCTTTCTGTCTTTTTTTTTTAAATTTTTTTTATTGTGCTTTAGATGAAGGTTTACAGAACAAATAGTTTCTCATTAAACAGTCAGTACACATATTGTTCTCAGATCGAAGGACTCGTTTTAATAATTCTTGTAAGTTTGTTTTGGTTTTTACATATTCCCTTAATTTCTGTTTATCTGGAAATGACCTAATTTCACCATCATATTTGAACAAGAGTTTTGCAGGATATGTTATTCTTGGCTGGCAATTCTTTTCTTTCGGGGTTTTATATATGTTATCCTATTGCCTTCTTGCCTGCATGGTTTCTGCCGAATAATCTGAGCTTAGTCTTATTGTTTCTCCTCTGTATGTGACTTTTTGTTTTTCTGGAGCTGCTCTCAGGATTCTTTGTCTTTGGTTTTAGCCAGTGTGATTATGATATGCCTTGGTGATTTTCTTTTGGAGTCCATCCTGTATGGGGTTTGTTGAGCTTCTTGGATGGTCAGCTTTTCATCTTTCATGATATTGGGGAAGTTTTCTGTCAGCAATTCTTCAATGATCCTCTCTGTGTTTTCTGTTTTCTCCCCCTGTTCTGGAACTCTGATCACTCGCAGATTTTTGCTTTTGATTGTATCCCACATAATTCTCAGGGTTTCTTCATTTTTTTTTTTTTTTTTTTTTATGATTTTTCCTCAGAGTTGTGTCTAAGTGTTTGTCTTCAGTTTCACTGATCCTGTCTTCCACCTTTTCAAACCTGCTCCTCAGCCCTTCTATGACACTGTCCATTTCTAAAATCTTGTTGTTTATCTTTTGGATTTCTAATTGTTGTTTTTGTAAGATTTCTAGTTGTGAATGTATTTTAGCATTTTGTTCCTGTATTTTCTTGAATTCTTCCATTTTTTTCTGTATTTTCCATGAATTTGTCTATTTTTTCCTCATTTTTGTCTGTTTTTTTGCTTCAATTCTTGGATAGTTATGAATATTAGAGATTTGAATTCCCTATCAGTTAGCTCTAGTGCCTTTTCTTCTACTGGAAGGTCATCTGATGTTTTATTTTGGACACCTACTGGAACCATCTTGTCCTGTTTTTGTAAGTGTTTTGATATTATCTGCTGTCTTTGGAGCATCCAGTGGTTATTTTCCTTGTTTATTGATTGTAGATTTATTTGTTTCATCCTGGTTTTTTGTTTTATTTGGTTATATCTGAGCAGGTGGGCTGTGCATTCTTTGTAGTTTGCTCGTCTATGGGTGCGATACTTTTTGCCTCCTTCTCCAATGGGCAAGGTCAGTCACTCAGGTATGGTACAGCAGGGCAGGTCCAGCTGAAGGGGAGTTGCTGGGATAGGTTTTTTGTGGCACGTAGCAGGGCTGACAGTGCAGACTGGGAATCAATGCAGGGTGGGTTCCAGTAAGCCGTACCTGTGCTGCTTGGGAGTGTGATGTTCAGCGCATGGTGCAGGTAGGCAGGAAGGAGGGAGGAGATTGTGATTTGTGGAGCTAAGTTGGGTATGGGAAGGATGAGAGAAGAGAGAGGAACAGGAGCCAAAAACATACACACAAATGAAAAAGAGTGCTAAGGGAGCTTGCTACTGGAGTAGAGAGATGAGAGACTGAGAAATGGGGAAAAACAAAAATGAAAAAAAAAAAAAGGGTAAAAGAAAAAAATGAATAAATCAAGAAACTGGAATCGAAGAAAGACAAGAAGGGAATAAGAGAGTGAAGAAAACTGAACAAAGAAATGGAAAAAAAAACAAAAACAAACAAACAAAAAAAGAAAAAATATGCCTCTAGGGACGCCCCTGTGCATATGCGCAGAGTAAGGGACTAGCTTGCAAGCCGCGTGGTACTGCCTGGCTGGAAGGGGCTCCCAAGCCAAGAAAAGAAAAAGAAAACAAACAAACAATTCAAAACAGAACAAATCAGAGCAAACAAACAAACAAACAAAAAAGCCCCAGGGGTCCCACCAGCGTGGCAGCAGGGGCTGGGAAGCAGTTCCACGGTTGAGCGGTGTTTTGCAGCTGTTCAGGAAGAAGCAAAGATGGTGCATGGGGCCAGGTATTCGAGAGAAAGTAGGGGAGGTGGTGAGAGGTAAGGAAGAAGTCTAAAGAAGTGGAAAAAAGCAACACCAGCAGCCAACAAATGGCACTCAGGGAACTGGCCAGTGTGTGCGGGTGGAATCCAAGCGGCACTAGGGGGAAGCTTGTGCTTCCCAGCCAACAGACTGTGGCTGCAGGAAGCAGAGGACGCTAAGTGTGGGTGAAGAAGGGTGGGGGGTGGGAAAGCCTATATCATGGGTTACTGGTTGTTCTGTCTCCTGCTGGAAGCTCCGTGAAGCTGCTTTCTCATGCCTCCTGTTCACTGATCTCCAATAGGAGTCCAAGATGGCAGATCTGTGCTGATAGGGTACCTCTGCATGTATCTCTCCTCGTGCTCTGTTCTCGGTCAGTTTCTTATTCCATTTGGTGCTTGGCTGAGTTCTTTATCTCTTCATTTGATGCTTAGGGTTTCAGGACTGACGTGTGACTCTGTTTGACTTAGTTTTTCTGATATTTGCTGCGGAGGGACGGCATGGAGCTTCTGACTGTAGCGCCATGTTGCCTGGAAGTCCCCTTCTGTCTTTTGTGCTAACATTTTCCTTGTGTCTTTGATGTTCTTCATTCTGCTTTGCTCCAGGTGGGTTGGGACCAATTGATTAGCTTTTGGTTTAGTTCAGTTGTGCTGACTTCCCCTGTATTGTGAAAATTCACCCTTTTTGATGGATAGTATTTGACAAACACACACAGTTGTGTAACCACCACCACAATCAAGATATGGAATGGTTCCATCATCCCCAAAATTCTCTCATGCCCTTTTTGGCCAACCTCTTCTCCCCTCCCTCCAACCCCTGGCAACTACTGATCTGTTTCCTGGTGCAGAATTTACACCTTTGCAGAACAGCATGTAAATGGAATCATGCAGTATGACCTTTTGAGTCTGGCTCTCTCACTTAGCATAATACATTTGAGATTCATCCATGTTGTTGCATATAGTAGTAGTTTGTTCCTTTTTATTGTTGAGTAGTGTTCTATTCCATTGTATGGCTGGACCGTGGTTTGTGTATCCATTTCCCAGTTAAGGGACATTTGGGTTGTTTCCAGCATATGTGATTACAAATAGAGCCTCCATAAACATTTACATACAGGTTTTTGTTTTGAACATAGATTTTTATTTGACTTGAGTAAATACTAGGTATAGGAGTGGTGGCTCATATGGTAAGTATATGTATGTGTATGTATATATATATGTGTGTGTGTGTATATATATATATTTTTTTTAAAGCAAAAAAAGTTTTATTCGGCATATATTCAGAAAGGCAAAAGTGGGAAACGGACAACCGTGCTGCTAGAGCCATGTCTGCTGAGTTCAAAGAGTATTACAGAATAGGCAAGAATGGGAAAACGGACAAGCATGCTGCCACAGCCATGTCTGCCCAGGTCCAAAGAACCATTCCTGAGCCATCAGTATATGTTACCATTACAAATGGGCAAAACCATTGAAAGCTTCACCTTTTCACAGATTGGCTAGAAACTGTGATCCTACATTTTGAATTGTCTTTCTTAACAGTCATTGGTACAGGTTTCAGTAATGACAGTCAGGAGGGTTTTCATTGATCCAACAAATTTCTATTCACTAAATGCTAATAGAAAAAAAATAAAAGTAGAAAGTCTTTGGTGTTCTGTTTGATTGACTTTATGTGAAAGTTTCCCTAAAAGATATTTTCCAAGATTATCTTAGCCATTATCTTTATACCTCAGGGCCCAGCTGGGTCACATTCTCTATGCTCAAGCAGAGGGAATAATAACTCCAATATTATTTCCTGAATCATTCTCTCCATTTGATCAGAGATTGCAGGTAACACATCGATGATCAATACCTGGACTTAGTTGAGCTCCTAGATGGCAGCCATTGCAGGTTCTTTTAACTCACGGTGCTGGTTTTCCACCGGACACCATCTGGTTCTTCACCAGGTTATTCAGTAAGAGTGATGTTCTCATCAGTCGCATTGCTGGAGTGAGCAGACTCAATGTACATCAACATTTCAGCCCGAGGCCTTCTTTTGCCTTTTAGGTGTGTAAGACAATAGAGGATGAATTTTATTATGCCTAATACTATCAGGATATACACTAAGAATATTACCATTCCTTGCAATAGTGATTTAGCCCATGTACTTATTCCTGAAACAAATCTGGTGTTTGTAAGGGTGTTACAGCGTGTAATCAAGTAGCTTGCTGTCTAATTCTATGTATAGCTTGTCTACAGCACAGACTACCACTTTCTTGGACTAATAAAAAAAATCTAAGGTTATTTTGTTATCTCATGTCACCTTGGCTTATGAGATCAGAGCTCACTGTTGTGCTTCCATCCCCTCAGCAACTTTGTCTGCTATTTGTCCCATAGCAATTGACAAATTTCTTAAATATTTCTCCAATTTAATGATATCATAACTAGGAATTACAACTACCAACCATACTCTGAGTGTTGGACCAATGAGTTTTCTTCTGACTTTCATTTTACAATGTGTAACGAATTAACATTACCTTCCAATAGTTACTAACATCATTACTATGAATATCTAAAGATAATCCTAAAGTTTCCAAAGTGCATTGTCCATGCATTCATCAGGAATCTAAACAAGAGATTGTCCACATAAATTCACCATCAGTTGGAAAGGGATCATCTAAATTAGTATAGTTGGATCTATCACACAGAAACATATATCTATAAGGAGCACACAAAGTTTGTCTAGAGGAAACCGAAAATACAGAAAAATTTACACGTGACAACAAAGTTTCCAGGAGAGAATTCATGATTAGCAAGATAATACAGGATGGACCTTTCCTTGGGAGGTCTTCAGTTAGTCTGTTTAAAACATACCAAGTGTTCTTCCCAAGGGCAAGCTGTCCCTCCTTGGTTTACCTGTTAACAGTCATGGGTCACTTTCTCAGAAGCACAAGTAGGACCTAAGACAAAATGGAGTCTGAGCTATGAGGTCGATCTCCTGTGAGAACCTCATTTCTTTAAGATACATAATTTTCTGCATCGTAAGGGAGTGACAGTTTAATTACAAACATTAGACAGGTATTTCATACGACACTGTCTTAAAGACCGATTAAACAAATTTCTGATTTACCTTAAATGTAACTCTCAGTCTGATCTTTTAAGTTTCCTAAAACAGACTGAATTCTTCAAAAAAAAAAAAAAAAAAAAAAAGCACAATACCGAGAGCAAAATTGTCTTATTAGTTTATCTGGACCACTGTTTGACTCAAAGTGGCTTCAGGAACCATTTTTTTCCTCAAAGGTCGAGGTTCAAAAGGACATCCAAAGGTGATGTCCTATGTGGGTTGCCTCAACCTCCATGAAAACCAGAAATCTGGATTCTAGGAGAATTACGTAAAACTCTCATCACTCTCCTTTGGATCATGATCTTGCTATAGAATCTTTTATCAAAAATGCTCAATAAACATATGCACACCTATGTTCATGGCAGCATTGTTCACAATAGCAAAACGATGGAAACAACCTAGATGTCCATCAACAGGTGAATGGATAAACAAACTATGGTACATACACACAATGGAGTACTATGCAATGAGAAAGAACAGTGATGAATCTGTGAAGCATCTCATAACATGGATGAAACTGGAGGACATTATGCTGAGTGAAATAAGTCAATCACAAAAGGACAAATATTGTATGAGACCTCTATTGTAAAAACCCATGAAAAAGTTCACACACAAAATGTAACAATCTTTTTTGGTTACCAGGGATGGGAGGGTTGTGGGGGGAAATACTAAACAGGCAATAGATAAGTGGTATCTTGGGTGAAAGGTGAGACAGTACACAATACAGGGGAAACCAGCACAACTTGTACAAGGAAAGGTCATGGAAGCTCCATAGACACATCCAGACTCCCTGAGGGACTGAATTGCTGGGTGGAGGGCTGTGGGGACCATGGTCTCGGGGAACATCTGGCTCAATTGGCATAACACAGTTTATAAAGACAATGTTCTACATTCTACCGTGGCGAGTAGTGTCTGGGGTCTTAAAAGCCTGTGACCAGCCATCCAAGATACTCCACTTGTCTCACCCCTTCAAGAGCAAGGGAGAATGAAGAGAACAGGATACAAGGAGAAGATTAGTCTGAAGGACTAATGGACCACAGCTACCAGGGCCTCCACTAGACTGAATCCAGTACAGCTAGATGGTGCCTGGCTACCACCACTGACTGCTCTGACTGGGATCACAACAGAGGGTTCTGGACAGAGCTGGAGAAGGATGTAGAACAAAATTCTAACTCACAGAAAAAAAAGACCAGATTTACTGGCCTAAAGGAGACTGGCGAAACCCCAAGATTATGGCCCCCAGACACCCTTTTAGCTCAGTGGTGAAGTCATTTCTGAGGTTCACTGTTCAGCCGGGGAGTGGACAGCCCCATAAAACCAAATGGGACTAATGAGGCACAGCAGTCCAGGGACAAGGGCCGGAAGGCAGAAGGTGACAGGAAAGCTGGTGATAGGGAACCCAAGGTTGAGTAAGGATAGTGTTGATGTGTTGGGAGGTTGTTAACCACTGTCATAGGGCAACGTGTGTACTAACTGTTAAATGAGAAACTATTTTGTTCTGTAAGCCTTCATCTAAAGTGAAAATAGCAGCACAATTGGAAGAGCGTAGTTGATGTCACTGAACTGTGCATGTAGAAATTTTTGAGGTGGTGTATCTTTGGCTATGTATATTTTCACCACCCCCCAAAAAAATAAAAGGTCAAGAAGGGAGAGGGTTGACACGTTGTGGGGTTGTTAACCAATGTCATAAAACAATATGTGTACTACTGTTTCATGAGAAACTATTTGTTCTGTAAGCCTTCACCTGAAGTACAATAAAAAAAAAAGTCAAAAAAAAAAAAAAAAGCTCAATAAATGGTAATTGGGCATCATCTGGTTTTTACGATCCCAGGTACCATACAGCAAACTAGGAAGTAAAACAGAAACACTAACAATAATTTTAGGCCAGTTGTCTAAAATAACCAATGAAACCTTGATCCTAAGGTCTTTGAACCAAAGAAACAAATCTCATGAGGTGTTTGTCTATACATAAGCAGCATCAGTAACTGTTTTTCATGTACCTCAACAGCAACTATATTCTGCAAAACCTCAGATTAAGTATTAATATAAATACAGCAATATTTATCTATTAAGGCACAAACTTTCTTGAAAGAACAGGGAGGCTAAGACTATTCTATTTTTGTAAAATCATAGCTCAGATTTCAGACATTTCTCTGGTTATGATATTTACAACTCTGCTAAGTTTATCAACAAGAACTTCTACTTCAAGTGTTACAATATCTAAACCCATTAATTAGATAATTTAGGAGAAAGGAAAATGGTTTCTTATATCCAGAAAGTAGGACCTTGAAACATCAGCAGTATTCCCAGATAAAACCCATAGTTTCCTTTCATTTACTCAGTCTTTTGTAGTTAATTTCTGTTCCACGTGATTCTGGATCAGCCGCAGTCTGCGAACTCATCAGCTTCTGCATAAGAGTTCTGGAAATCTTGATTGAGTCTAGGCACAGTCTTTTTTGCAAGTCCAATATAGTCCATTTTTTTTTGTTGAGATATTTTGGTCAAATGTTTTCAGCAAATCAGCAAAGTAAAAACTTATCTGCAGATGACAAAACTTAATATGGCCATGATTAATGTATAAACATAATATTCTTAATAGTGAAAGACCTGATAGAAATTAATTACAAGCACAACGTAAAGACCAAATAAAATCAGTTAAAAAGAACTTTAGATAAAAATATTTCTAAATGTAACCATTAACCGTATTCTTAAAGAGCTTCAGATATAATACATAATGCTCAAGACAAAATACCATATAGTCTGGATATATTAAGAATATACCAAGATTATCAAATCTCTAAATACCTGAATAGTAATTAAAAAAACTTCATGCTGTGAATTCCCCAGTCAAACCATTGGCTTTGATGATGCTAGATTCAAAAAGTTGCGACCAAGTTAACTATAAAGAAACAAAATTGTGACACAACATCATGCATTTGTTGTCCAATATTAGGCAAAAATATAAGAGGAAACACTAACATATAAAAATTTTTGTAGCTTTTCATGACGTTTCAGAGTTATCAGGAGTCTATTATAGGTCACCGTGAAACAGAACTTAAGTTATTTAACCAAAGATCTTAAGGTAGAAACCTTGGCTTTCTTTTCTAAAAGCCATTGGGCTTGGTTTTCTGCTCAGGAATCTTATACTAATGAAAGGCCGAACCTTTGTCTTCCAGGCAGATTACACAAAATAAATTAACCCTTTAACTCAGAAATCAAAGAAAATTTTGTTACTTTAACAGCGAGAAACCTAATTCTTTGTTTCTACGCTACTTAACATTAAAACTCCTAAAAACCTCATAAATTAAACTGTTAAACTTTAGTCAGACAGACAAAACTTGACCACATCAAATAAATTTTGTTTTCAATAAACCTCTTAAACATTACGTTTGTTGCCTATGTTTTAAATGGCAATGATGAACACACTCATTAGCAGACTTCAGTATATATACATTCTTCCTCTTGTAGCATAAAAAGCCAAATTATATGAATTTAAATTTTAATGAATATCTATTAATTTAATATCTGTAAGTTACTTAAAATGTCTTTGGAATTATTTTAAGCCTGTATATCATAAAACTTAACTGTTGTTGGAAGAAAAGTCTATTTAAACTTACTAAGATTTCATTCAACTTTTATTATTTCTCATATTTTCCCAATCTAATTTTAGCCCTTAAAGATCATATCATAAAATGTCTGCTCAATTGACCAATTCATTGATATGGATATAACCTTAAGTGTCTGGCTAGGAGTGGAAACATTATTCTAGGCCACTTCAGGTGTGTTTCATTGTGATTTCTATTGTTTGACTTCTTAGAGTTCTCCTAAAATAGAACTTATTCACAGTTCTATGATTGAGATCCACCCAATTTCCGATAACTATAGCAAAGCAGCAATTTTTCTTATCTTTTGTCTTAAAAGAGTCTCCACCTAGTTGGAAAGGGTCTTTTAAAAGCCTCCCTGGAGCTACACGACCTTGGAGAGTGGAGGCTGAGGAGGACTGATCTTGCCCCTGCCTCACTCTCTTGACTCATGGAAGACATTTACATATGTTTAAGTTGACCTAGGCATTTTGAAGGGCAAAAGATAACTAATTTCTTTCTCTTTTACTGTTCTGGAACTGCTACTTTTACTTTAAGACAAAACTAACCTTTTTCCTTAAATAAAACACATTTCATATAATACCTAGCTTAAGTTACTTAGAAAGGTTTCACTTTTAAGATTGACATAGTACAGAACATAAAGATCTTAGTGTACTTTTTAAATAGACCAATTTATGTCAAAGTTTCTCCAAGTTGCTACTAAAAATTTAAATCATAAGACAGACACAAGACGCAGTTTTTTCTGAACGAAGAAAGAACTGAGGTTCTATGACCAGCCTTACAAAAAAAACAGCAATTCTCAGCTGTAACCTCCAACCTGATACAAGACACAATGCTCTAGACCAGAAGCAAGCTCTTTCAGGACAAAAGGAGACAGAAAGACCACATAAACTCACTAGGTCATACCACACAAAACAAGGATATGGGGATTCTAGTTTCTTAAAGCGTATATAGCAATTTTTGGTAAGACTGACTCAATTCAAAGGAAAAAACAGGTTCTAGATTAAACCTATTGTCAGAGTCCCAGATGGAGGAATATTAGACCTTTTGACAAAACCTGAGTATCAAGCAAAATTTCCCTAAAGGAAAGAAAAGACAACACAAACGAAAGCTCATTTTCCCTAAGTGGTCACTGAAATTCCAAATTACTTCTAGCGTATTCAGTTTATAGTGTTTTTAAATATGATCCCTCATTTATCAAAGATGTTAAGCTCTAAGATATAAGCTTTTGGTTTCCTTTTTTTTTTTTAACTTTATTCATTCTGCTGGCGAGAGACGTAGTCCCTTATTTTAGACCTTAAATATACTAGTTCCTCCAGTCGGAAAGTACTTTAAAGCTACTGATGATTTTAATTTTAACATTTTGATTTTTTATTGAGAAACTATATCCTAAAACAGGTACGGAACTACCACTTTTCCCTTAAATATCATAACACAGGTCAGGAGCTGCCACCTCCACCTGAGAATTCGGCAAAACAGCGCTATTTTCCAGGTTTTTCTCTGAGCCACGAAAAGGCCCGAATTTTGCAGTTTATAGTGACTCAAAGCTCTTTGGAAATAGAATTACCTCTTTAATGTTTCAAATGCCCGAATCCAGACCTAAACTGTAGTTCACCTGACGAGTTACTAAATGTTACTCTTAACCAAACGATCAAGCAAAAATCTAAGAATGATTCTCCTTAATCAGACAACCAGTTTTCCAAACAAATACGCTAAACAGAATTTAAGAAAACATGAGAAAGAGAACAACAAAGAATAAGCAAAGGCTCGTTTTCTGAGAGCCCTCACCCCATCGGTGTCAAAGTGACATGGAGTGGGAACATGTGGGTCCAGAAGATAGGACCTCTCTGTTGGCTTCTGCTTCACCGTCCAGGTCTCCTCGAGGTCGACTGGATTTGTAGCTTCAGAAATCCTTGATGACTATGCCATTAACTGTTGTAGGGGAAGAACATCACAAAGTTTAGTAGAGCAAAAAGAAAGTTTTATTCAGCATATACTCAAAAAGGCAAAAGTGGGAAACGGACAACCATGCTACTAGAGCCATGTCTGCCTGAGTCCCTGGTAAGTATATATTTTTTTAACTTCATAAGAAATTGCCAAAATTTTTTTTCTTTTTCTTTTTTTATTGTTGTGCTTTAAGTGAAAGTTTATAATTCAAGTTAGTCTCTCATACAAAAATTTATACACACATTGTTATGTGACCCTAGTTGCTCTCCCTGTACTGTGACAGCACTCTCCTCCTTTCCACCCTGGATTTCCTGTGTCCATTCAACCAGCTCCTGACCTCTCTGCCTTCTTATTTCGCTTCCTGACAGGAGCTGCCCATTTAGTCTCATGTATCTACTTGAGCTAAGAAGGACACTCCTGACGAGTATCACTTTATGTCCCATAGTTCAGTCTAATCTTTTTCTGAAGAGCTGGCCTTAGGAATGGTTTTAGTTTTGGACTAGCAGAGAGTCCGGCCATGTCTTCCGGGGTCCCTCCAGTCTAAATCAAACCATTAAGCCTGGTCTTTTTACTAGAATTTGAGTTCTGCACTCCACTTTTCTCCTAGAAATTGCCAAAATTTTTAAGAAGCAAATTTTTAAGTCAAGGTATGCCATAGTTGGGCATGAAAGCCTTCAGATTCAGTGTGATGGTTAGGGTGTTGTGGCGCTTGCAACAGTTAGGATTTTGCTCCTGTAGAGGTGATAGCAGCCTTGCTACCATGGCTTAGCACAGAGGCTGAGTTTTCCAATGTAAAAAAAGTCCAGGGCTGCTGTTGCTGCTTAATAATGTCATCAGCCACAGTCTCTTTCTTGTTGCTCCTTTAATAGGTGGTTTTTGTCTGGCCACATAGTTCCTGCATATCTGAATATTAAGCCCACATTCTAATGAGGGAGAAGAGGAGAAGGCACGTGCCTCTTTTCTTCGGGAAAGCAATATCTTTGTTTTTTAGCCTCAACCAAGTGACTGCCTTATAGATCTGATTGGCCAGAAATGGGTTGCACTGCCCGCCACCTTTTCTTGCAGAGTAGTCTATGGACCTTCCCCAAACAGAATTGTTCCAGAAGAAAGGGAGAATAGACAGCAGTGTTTGCCTCAGTGCTTGGTGGCCAAGTTTGAAGCTTGTTGTATTTTAAAATTGTAAGTGATATTTGGAAGCAATTCTGAATGAAGTATTGACTTGAGCAGGTATTAAATGTGCTTATTGGTGATTCTTTTCATGTAGGATAGATAAGGGTGGAAGGGATCAAGTCTAGCTCTAGTTTCTGGAGTATCGACTAGGATTATGGCTATGACAGTGGGTGGAAATGCCTTGGAAGAGGAATGAATGAAATTTATGGAGTGAATGAGTGAGGTTACAGATTTGTGAAATTTGTTGTTGGTTGTTGTTAGGTACCATCGAGTCGATTCCAAGTCATAGTGACCCTATAGGACAGAGTAAAACTGCCTCATAGGGTTTCCCTAGTCTATAATCATAATGGGAGCAGATCAATAGGTCTTTTCTCCCACAGAGCTGCTGGTGGTTCAGACTGCCAACCTTTCGGTTTAGTAGTCAAGCGCTTAACTATTGCACTACCAGGGCTCCTTTGTGAAATTTAGAGGTGCTTAAAAGTACTGAAGAAGTGGGTGAAGGTGACAATTTGGATGAAGTTTATGTGTGCCTTGTTAGTAAGTATTCTGGAATTACCTTTTGACACTTGCTGAATTCATCTGAGGTTCTTTCATTGGATTGCTCTTGCTCTTTAACATGTTCCTAGGTGTTCATACATTATTTCTATATGTATACCTTTTTAATAGAAAATATGGGAAGTATTTCTTATAACCTATTATGAAAATATGTTTATTTTCTAAATTTCCATCATGCTCAATTTAAAAAAGAAAGCTATTTGAACTTCTAAGGAAGAGCACATTTTACAGTATGTGACAGAATAGACCTTTTTTCTTAGATTTTTATCTTTCTTGTGAGAACTACATTCTTTTTGATGCCACTGTATTCTTTGGACACTATATACTTTGGACATGTTATCAGGAGGGATCAGTCTCTGGAAAAGGGCATCATGCTTGGTAAAGTACAGGGTCAGTGAAAAAGAGGAAGACCCTCAACGAGATGGATTGACACAGTGGCTGCAGCAATGGGCTCAAACATAACACTGATTGTGAGGATGGCACAGGACCAGGCAGTGTTTCGTTCTGTCGTACATAGGGTCGCTATGCGTCAGAACCAACTGGACGGCACCTAACAACAAATATTCTTTGACTTGTAAGAAAGATGAAGTCTTGGTGTAGTTACTATGTTAAAAAACCATGTAAAGGATTTCAAAGAGTAAGAATTTTAGAGCTGGAAGAATCTCTGAAGATTAGCTTGGTGTACTGCTTCTTTATCTTTAAAGAAACCACATCTTTATGCCTTCATCTTTATTTATTTATTTATTTATTCAGATGAACCAAACTCAGAGGAACTTGCTGTGCTTAATTAAAAACTTTAAGGCTTATCCCTGATAACCCACAAGTGTTAAGTGCCCACTGCATTTTTTAGTCCTAACCAGTAACTTTTCTCTCCTGAATTGCTTCTCAAAGGGATTCTTCCTTAGTTCCTGACCTGTCTGGTACAAATGCCATATGATTTGGCGTTAGGGAAAACTATTGGTAGAGGTTTGTTTCCAAAACCTTGATTTTAGAAACCTACTTCACTGAAGGTTGGGAGTCCACTAGGTGGAGTAGTTTTGTGATTCTATGTTAATAGTTACTGTGGCTCTAAATTGTATCTCTCATTCATTTAGATCCAGCAGAAGGGGTCTGCTCCTAAAGAGGGTTACATCTTATTAAAGTTGAGAAAAAACTTTGAAATAAAAATACGGTAGCATAGTTCATGTTGAAGCAGGTGTGGTTCAGTGAGAGCAAAGAGAAATGGTGTTTTCACAGAGCATGGGCTTAGGGGAAAAGTCAATAAATGGGTAATGGTTTAAGGATATGGAAGGTGTTGGAGAGAATAATCTAAGTAGAATGATATGTGCTAAGATTATGGTTGTCACAGTTTTGTTTTATTGTACTTTAGGTGAAGGTTTACAGAGCAAATTAGTTTCTCATTAAACAATTAATACACATATTATTTTGTGGCATTGGTTACTAACCCCATGACTTGTCAACACTCTCCCGTTCTCAGCCTTGGATTCCCCATTACCAGTTTTCCTGTCCCCTCCTACCTTCTCATTCTTGCCCATAGGCTGGTGTGCCCATTAGTCTCATTTTGTTTTATGGGCCTGTCTGATCTTTGGCTGAAGGGTTAAACTCGGGAGTGACTTAAACATTTCTCTCCAGCTCTGTCCGGGACCCTCCATTGTGATCCCTGTCAGAGCAGTTGGTGGTGGTAACCAGGCACCATCTAGTTGTGCTGAAATCAGTCTGGTGGAGGCTATGGTAGTTGTTGTGGTCCATTTGTCCCCTGGACCAGTCTTTCCCTTGTGTGTTTGGTTTTCCTTATTTTCCCTTGCTCCAGATGGGGTGGGACCAGTGCAGTATCTTAGATAGCCGCTCACAGGCTTTTAAGACCCCAGACACTACTCACCAAAATAGGATGTAGAACATTTTCTGGATAAACTATGTTATGCCAGTTGAACTAGATGTCCCCCGAGACCATGGTCCCCAGCCCGCAGTGGTTGGCACAGTTTTGTTCATACGTTGTTTCCCTGGTGCTTAAGCATTGTCATTAGAGGCTTAAGGCATAGGCAAGGAGGAGGTAAGAAAAGAGGAAAGAAAAAAGAGCATATGGTTTCAGGACCAATTCCTGGTGGGGTGTTGGGGAAAGATGGAAGTACAGGGAGAAAGTGATTTTAGCAGATAAAAATACAGAGAAACCAACTGAAAATATCCCTGTCACAGTCTTTATAACTTCATAACATCCATTTTCTCTAACAGGAGGCATTGATCTAAATTTTATCTGTACATAATTGTGCCATACAGCAGGTTTGTTATTTAGGTGTACTTTTGGAAACTCAACTGTATCCTTTATCAAAGCTCTTTACTTTTTCTTACTCTTGTACATCAGACTTTGTAGATGGCGTTGTTAAAAGCACAGATTATTTTAGGTTGGTGGAGGGGGCTTCCTGACTGTTATATGTGTATGTGTAACTAGGTCTTGGGTTTCTGGTTACCCTATTTTGGAATAATTTGCTTTCTAGTACCTTGCTTTCTCTAGTTTTTAGTGTCAGTGCAAATAAGAATAGTATAAATTTGGGAAAGGGATTTTTATTAATTTTGAATAATAGAGCCTATAGCTTTGGAAGGGGTATTGAAAGATCGTTTACTGTTAGGAAAATGATAACTTTAATCTACCAGAAACAGAAAGCTGTTTTAAAAGGCTTCCATGGAAGGAATTTTCACAATGTCCTTGCTGTTTCATTTAGGGTATTCTCTCTTCTAGCTTACCTAAAATCCTCTTGCTCTAAGGAATGTTTCCATTCTTTACCATTGAAAAGCACTTACTTAGCATCTGCTTGTATATGGTGCTCTGTAGTATTGACAGTCTTCATCCTTTGGCAGGTGACTCAACATTGTTGGGGTCTGCAGTACTCAGAACAAACCTGTTGAAGAAACACAAGTAATAAGAATAAGTGAATTGGGGAGTTGGGATAGGCATTGAATAGATGAGAGTTATATGTCTAGACACAGTGAGGACTGTGAAAGTCATCATATTTTTTTCTCATCATTTCTGCTTCTGCATATTCTGCCTCTAGATTGAAAATAGCCAGCTACCAGCCTCTCTGAGACGGTTTTATTGTCACTTCTCATCCTCTTTCAGAGGCTCTCAATAGTTCCAGTCCTTTAACCTTTCTTCAGAGGTTTTATTTTTCATCATTCAAGATTTCATGTGAATCTACCCTAAATCCCTTCTAAGTTTTCTTTTTCCTCAACATTCCTAGTCAGTTTAGAAGTACAAAACTGGACACAGTGCCCTAAGAATACCTGGAGGCATTGGATTATCGTGAGAGGAAGACTTCCCACTTGTACACGAGCCAGAGTCGGTTTCATAGAACCGCGGATGTTTGCTTTCCAAAAGCGAAGGTGTATACTGCGGACTGGTTGTCAGATTTTTATCTCCTATGACCTTATCTTTTCCTCATGTTTATTTATAGCTTGTACATTCATCATCTTTTCTTTGTGCAGTTTATTTTTCTTGGGTGGCTATGCATATATTGCTTGGTACTGTCCTCTTTCAAATTCATTGCCTTTTTCTCTGATCACCAGTTACTCAATGTCATTTCCATTCTTGTCTTCCAGTGTAGCTTCATATTGTCTGTACCATTCAAGTCAATGATGCAAACATTAAAAAAGGGGGGTTGGAGGAGTGTCCCAGAAACACTGGCAGAATACCATTTGTTGATATTTCTTAAAATTGACTCTGATGAGCAGCCAGGCTAAGCAGTAGAGAGCGTCCATCTATCTGTGTTCCTCTCCTGCCGTGTATTTTATACTCCTGGGATCTACCCCTGCATCACCAGAGTTTGGTGCCTGCATCCCCACACCACTGTGTCAAACAGCAAAAAACGCCTCATCAAAGCAGTACGTCTTGCATACTGCTGTCAGATTTAATCTTAATCACTGCCTTGTACGTATCTCTGTTTATAACTTGCAGTGCTCTCTTTCGCCTGCTGAATTAAATTACAAACTTTCTAGTCTGTCATTCAAAGTACATTTTGGCTTCAGCCTCCCTTTCTTACCAGTAACTTTATTACGTTCATACAAAATGAACTACTTACCATTCCCTGAATATGTCTCACACTTTCTGGGGCCTTGGTTTGTTTGCACTGTTTGCTCCTCTTAGAACACTCTGAAGCTTTTCTATCTGATTTCTTTTAACACTGTATCCACTTTTTAAGATCAGTTTTTTTCGTGTTCCCTTTTTTCTGGGTTTCTCCAGCTAGATATGATCTTACCCCATCTTCACCCTCAATCTTATCTGTTTTTTAAGCACTTACTATGTTTTGCCCTATGTTAAATCTATTCGTGTGGTTTTCTTATATCTTTCCTGGTTGATTGTTCTTTGAGGAGAACTGTCTCTTCCTCATCTTTGTAACTTTGAAAGTACCTAACGTGTTTGCAGAAGTAACTGAGTAGACTTACGTTTTTTCTTACAGTATTTATGGGCACACTCCCAATAGATAAATTGTGATTAAATCAGCTGTCTTGCTGAAATCAAGAAATTGCATCAGATACTTTCTGTCAGTCTTCCAGTTTTTACTCATGGTAGAACAAAGTAAGATTAATCTGATAGGGTTTTTTTTTTTTTTTTTTCTTTACCAGAGATTTAAGGAATCTATGAATCATTTTTGGAGTCTTTTTTTTCACATAGTTTTTCCTGGGACATAAGAGAAGCTTACATGCATTTCTAGTTTAACCCCCTCATCCCACCTTTTAGCATACTTTTTTAGATGATTATATATATTAAAAAGTGAAAGGGATACATGGATAGCATTTTCTAGTATAATGCTACTCCAAAGGCCTATTCTGTAATGAGATAAGGAGCTTGTGCCAGAAAGTAAATACATTGGTTCCTTCATTGAGAAAGTCTTGCCACCAATATAATAATACTAACCTGAACTAAACAGTGTGATTAGTGATATATTTGATTTAAATTCCAGTGTAAGCTCCTTACTTAGTTGTTTACTGTAGCGAAGTTTGTGGGCTGCAGCTGATCTATATTTCTGATAGCATTGTTATAGTGTATTTTTTTTCTCCTTTAAATACAATTCTAGAAACAATGAAAGGTTTATGTTGATTTACTGTGTTAGTCATTGTTAGCTACTGTCAGGTCGGCCCCTTGACTCATGGCAACCTCCTGCACAATGAAATGAAATGATGCCCAGTCCTGCACTATCCCCTTGATGGACTGTAGATCAGACCATTATGATCCACTGGGTTTTCACTGGCTGATTTTTGGAAGTAGATCACCAGGGCTTCCTCCGATTAGGAAGAAGCCCTTTGTCTGGAAGCTCTGCTGAAATCTGTTCAGCATCGTGGCAACACTCAAGCCTGCACATGAGGTGCATTGACTGGAAATGGTCTCCTGCGTGGAAGGCAAGCATTCTACCACTGAACTACCAACGCCACATGTTAGTTGTTAAATAAAAATTGCCAAATACAGCAGTTCTTGATTGTTTAACTAGTAAATTGTAACTCTAAAAGGCTTTTTATAAATAATGTTTATTATTTCCTAGAAACTACCCAACTCTGGCCAATATTGAAAGAAAGAAAAAGTTAAAGCTAGAGAAGGAGAAGAGAGGCGCAGTATTGACGACAACGCAGTATGGGTAAGTTCTTTAAAGTTGCTTGCGTTTTCATAATGCTGATTTTAACAGTATACTTGTAAATAATAAAAAAAGAGCATACACTAAAATATTAAAACCTCTATACTCCAGTTCTGAAATTGCCTCTGCAACTTTTTCACTTGTTTTTTTCATTTTGACTCTATTTTAAATAACTAACAGCTATATTCATATGGTTTTCAAAAGGTATATGGTAAAAAATGTCCTTTCTATCATTGTCTCCTAGCTAGACAGTTCTCTTCTTCAGAAGCAACCCATTTTATCCTTCCAGGGTGTGTGTATATAGCACATAGAGAACATAGAGAACAGCCTTTTTTTTTTTCTTCCTTTTTTGAAACACTCTGCACTGTGCTTTTTTAACTAAATGATATACTTGGAGATTGCCTCATATTAATGTATAATAAACTTCTTCATTCTTTACGGATATATAGGATATTGTTTTATGATGCTTCTGGTAAAATGTCTATTCTTTAGTCATTGGGTATAGTAGTATTTTGTATTAGTTTGGTTAATTGTGTTTTAATCTTATGTAATTTTACAAATTATTTTCCTTGCTTGTTCTAGTAATTACTGAGAAAGCTCTGTTAAAAATCTTCACCTGTGAATTTATCTAGTTCTCCTTAAGACAGTCAACTTTTGCTTTATGTATTTTAAAGTTATGCTATTAGGTATATGCAGATGTAGAATTGTTATGTCTTGTTGCATTGACCCTTTTAACATTATGAAATCTCTATCTCTAGTATAATACTTCTTGCATTAATGTCTACTTTGGCTAATATTATATTGTTATACCAGATTACTTTTGGTTAGTGTTTGAATAGTATATTGTTTTCCAACCTTTTCTTTTTAAACTTTTTGTGTTTGTATATTTAAAGTATATCTTTTATACTGTGTATAATTTGGTCATTTTTTTATGACCCAGGCTAAATATCTTTTCTTAACTAGTATTTAGTCCATTTATATTTAATGTAATTAGTCTTATAGTTGGGTTTTAGTCATCCAACATCCTCTTTGTTTTATTTGTCCTATTTGTTCCTTGTTTCCTTTCTTGCCTTCTTTTAGATTTGTTGTGTGTTTAAAAAAATACTGTTTTTTTCTCTGTTAGCTTTTTAGTTATAATTATTTTTTCCTTTCAACTGATTGTCAAGCAGTGGTTTAACAGAACTGCTCCCTCAAAGATGGGGTGAAGTGTAATACCAAATACCACTTCATCAATGAGGTTTTATTGATCTTATCAGCTAAGGATCATCCTAACTCATTGTTTATTAGTGAATGCCTTAAAGATCGTTCAAAAGCCAGCCATGGTCAGATTCAGGAGGAGCAAGACACAGGGAAGACATCTGTGAGTGGAAGGCCAAGGAAGGTGGTATCTCTTGTCTTCATAGGGATGGTGGGCTGGAGGCAGAAACCTTACCTATTTTACCTGCTGTAGCAATGTTGAGTTCTTAGCTTGACATCTACAGATGGCATTAGAGATTGGTCCGTGTTTTTCTGCAAAATTTAGGGTATATATGATATTTTGGAATGAGGTTTTCTAAGGGTCATGGTAACCCCAAAAAAGGGTTGCAGAGATGGTAACTGATTGTGTTGAATTGGCAAATTATTTAGAAAATGTTATTATGATAATAACTATCATTTATAGGAGGCTTAGTGTACCAGTATTATCTTGCTCTAAATGCAGAACACTTTATGTATATTATCTTATTTAATTCTCTCTGTATTTCAGTCATTCCCATTCTACAGAAGAAGGAGGGAATAGGCAAAGATATTGTCCAAGGGGCACAGATATAAAACCAAACCAAACCCATTGCCACTGAGTCAATTCCAACTCGTAGTGACCCTATAGAACAGAGTAGAACTACCTGTAGGGTTTCCAAGGAGCAGCTGGTGGATTCGAACTGCCAACCTTTTGGTTAACAGCTTAGTTCTTAACCACTGCACCGTCAGGGCTCCAGGGACACAAATAGTAAGTGGCAAAATTGGGATTTGAACCCAGATCTCTAATTTTATACTCCCAGCTGCAGCCCCCATTATTAATGAAAACATGTATTTTGCCTGATATCTTAGTTCCCTAGTGTTCTTATAACAGAAATACCACAAATGGATGGCTTTAACAACGAATTCATTTTCTCACAGTTTAGGAGGCTAGAGGTCCAAGTTGAGGGCCTTGGCCCTAGGGGAAGGCTTTCTGTCTGTCGGCTCTTGGGGAGGTCCTTGTTCCTTGGTTTCTTGACAGTCATCATGTGGTGTGGCACCTATCTTCCCCCATCTCTACTTGCTTTTTCTGTGCCTAATCTGCTCTTTTTATATCTCAAAAAGTGATTGGCTTAAAACACATCCTCTACTAATACTGCCTTATTAACATAAAAAAGAAAATCCATTCCAAATAGGATTATAACCACAGGTATAAAATTAAAAAAAAACCAAACCTATTGCTGTCAAGTCGATTCCAACTCATAGCGACCCTATAGGATGGAGTAGAAATGTCCCATAGAGTTTCCAAGGAGCGCCTGGTGCATTCGAGCTGTTGACCGTTTGGTTAGCAGCCCTAGCCCTTAACCACTATGCCACCAGGGTTTCCAACCACAAGTATAGGGGTTAGGATTTATAACATATTTTGGGGACACACAGTTCAATTCATAATACCTGATATATGGCAAATTAGAAAAGGCTATGTATCTTTGTGAAATCTGTATTCCACCAGACACCTTGTATTATTGTCTAGTGACAGTGCATATAATGAACTTTTTTTAATGGTCTTTTTTTTTTCCTACACCTAGTTTAGATTAGAGGATGTTTATATAAGTACATATTTTATTTCTAAGAGAGTAGTTGTAGTCGTTTAGAGGACACGTGATTTGAGCTGTTATTGTGCGAGGTCTAGGTTTGTCCTCCTATAAAATGAAGAGAATGGTATCTGTTTAGTCTATTTCAAGAGGTTATCGGTACAGTCAAACAAGGCAGAATATTTGTAAACCCTTCACGCCGCTTTACAAATTTATCATTTGTAAATGCCCCTAAAAACGAGTAGACAAGAGTTAATGTACTTTGTAAACTCTATGAAACTCTTTTATTTTATGTATACTGGGAATGAAAGAATGCTGCCTGTTAGATTGACCTGTCATGGATTGTACAACATGGCCCAGTTTCCTATGGGAGGAAATGTGCATTTTAGAATTGATAAAGTAGGGTATATTGTAGTGTGTTAGCCTTTCAAAGTTCTGCCATAGAGTTCTCTGTTTGGAAATCATTGAATTTACTTTATTCCATGAGCCCTGGTGGCACAGTGGTTAAGTGCTTGGCTGCTCACTAAAAGGTTAGTGGTTCGAACCCACCAGCTGCTCCATGGGAGAAAGATGTAGCAGTCTGCTTCCGTAAGGATTACAGCCTTGGAAACCCTATGGGGCAGTTCTCCTCTGTCCTATATGGTCACTATGAGTCAGAATTGACTCAATGGCAATAGGTTTGGTTTTGCTTTTAATGCTAATGTACTAGGCCACGGGTGATTCGTTTGACAGCTAGGTTTCTTTTGCATTAGTAGTCTTTTTCAGATTTTTCTTCAAAGGTCAGTGCCTTTTATATTGAGAACTGTATTTTTCTTATTCCAGAAAGATGAAGGGGATGTCCAGACATTCACAAATGGCAGAGATCAAAAGTCTTGGCACACATCACAGATGGAAAAATGACAGGGATGGACACAGAGCAACCATTGGATTAGGCAGGCCCTCGTGTGAGTCAAAGCCTGAAGGTCCACCTGAGACAAATGCAGATCCCCTTGGTGTTTTGGCAGACAATGATTCTGGTAAGCTAAACAGAAAACTAACTCACTTATGAGTGTATGGAAAATAATGCTGAAGTTGATTATTCAGTCTTGTTTGCAGAAGGTTTAATGGCAAATACAGCTAATCCCTGACTTACCACAGGGTTCCATTTGGACCACTCCATCATAAGGTGATTCTGACATAAGGTGAATACCTCTTTTTTTTTTTTTAGTTTTCATTATTATTACCTTTTATTATCAGTATCTACAAATCTGATCTTTATTTGTCTTTAGGGGTTGGAAATATTACATGTAAACTTACAGGTACATTTTAATACATACATATGTAAGAAAATATACAAATCTTAAAAATTCACTCTTAACAGTGAAGAAGAGTTGGATGACATAGGCGTTTTGTTAGTTGTAGCAATAACTCCACTTGTGGAAGGTTCTGGATCATCTGGATTATCCCTGGGAAGGAAGATGGTGTTTCTAGTCAGAAAATTAGTGAGAGTTGTGTCTGTATGGTCCTTTTCTTTTTTCCTATGTATATTTTGCTGTAACATCTCACTGCTTCCCAAATTTGCCTATCGACTTTAGCTAAGCAATCAGTGTTTGCATCCACATTTTCAAGCAACTGAAGCCCCTGATTTAGTTTAGAAAACTAAATCTAAATGGCGGTATTTTGAACTATTTAAGTCATAAAATCTGTGAATGAACACCTGAGAATGATCACATCACCAAATTATGCACTGCAACATTGTATGTAGTGCATGCTACTAACGATAAGATGTATGAAAGAAAGAAATGGACGGTCCCAAGTGCGGTTCATTGTAGCTCAAATACACTGTAAATCAGGGACTACCTGTATATAAAAGTAGAAAGATGTTTTTGTTTTTAGTAGGAATGTCTTGTCGGAAACCTAATTTCAGCACATCTTTTCCGAGTCTTGGGAGTGGGTACATGGAGGCAGGCAGGGTATAGGAGAAAGATTATATTTATTGGGTAATTTTCATGGTATGAAGCAGTCTTGGGGATTTCCTTATAATTGTTTTAAATGTAGTGATACTGTAGATTCAAATTTTCCTAATTATGTAGGTTTTTCCTCCCCACTTAAAAAGCAGTAATTCCATTGAAAGCCAGTATTGTTTATGCTACTGAGCACAAACAAACATGATCTCTTTGAGAAAATAATACTAATTCATTGTATTTGCGTAATATTGTTCTTCTTCAGAGTATAGAATATATTTATATATGTTTATATTTTATCCTTGAGTAAACTTAATTGCTAGAACTTATAGGAATGTTTACTCTTGTTTGTAAGTTGAAAACTTGAAGCACCAAGTGCTGTCACATATGGATGTCATTCAGCCGCTGAGCTTGATTTCCTCTCCTGAAAAATGAAAACATGTATAAATATTTGCACCACCTTTCCCTCCAATAACACTGGGACACTTTATCTAATTGTCTGTGCTGCCTACTGCAAAGGAGTAACCAAAGATACTAGTGAGTGGATTGATAATATACTGTAGTGAGGTCTCTAGGGCTTGTCAGTAGGCTCTGTTCAACTTTGATGACATTGGTTTCTGGGATAATCTTGTGGCAAGTTATTGAATTTATGGGTGGCAAGACGTGGTTTGGGAGGATGTGGAATAACTAATTCCTTCATCAGATTCAGATGGAAAAGGATCTTGGCATAAGAGAAGGTTGGACTAAGTATAATAAGATAAAATTTAGTAGGAATAATAATACAAATAATCTTAATACCAACTCACACTTATTAAGTACAGTACTTACTATGTTCTAAATGCTTTATAAGGAGTCTTGGTGGCACAATGATTAAGTGCTCAGCTGCTAATATTTGAATGCACCCAGCGGCTCCACGGGAGAAAGCACCTGGTAATCTGCTGCGGTAAAGATTACAGCCTAAGAAACACAATGGGGCAGTTCTACTGAGAATCAACAGCATGCAGCAACATAAATGCTTTATATGTATATTAACTCTTTTCCTCATAACCTTTTTGTAAGTACTGTTGCTATTCCCATTCTAGAAATGAGGAACACAGAGATGAAGTAACTTCCCTGGGTCATACTGCTAGTTAGTGACAGAGACAGAATTTAAATTTAGGAGTACGACTCCACAGATCAAGCTCTTAGTATACTACCAAAACCCAAAAACCAAACCCACTGCTGCCAAGTCGATTCCGACTCATAGTTGAGATGTGGGAGGGGGTTTAGAAAAGGCCGCTGCTTATCCTTGCATATGGCAGGGAAAAGGCAGATGACATTTTGGGTCAGTGCTGCATTTTACTGTTGGACACTGATTTTTTTCCCCCCAAGAAATATTAGAGAGAGCCCACATACTTCTTCAGATTTGCAGTGTGTGACCTTGATGATAAAATTCCCTCTACACCCAAATATAAATTTTCATTTCATTAAAATACTTGAAACACATATGCAAAAACTACTGTTATAACCTCTGTAAATTATTAATGAACAGTTGGAGGACTTTGTAATGTTGGGTAGTCTTTACTGTTTTCTTTTTGTTAAATTAGCTTTGGTAGATGGTTGATTTTGTCTTCTCCTTTTCAAGGAGTATTTTTAATATCTGTGTCAATGGAGTGAAACACCAAATAAAGATGATCATATCTCGCTTCAATTTGTGTCTGTATCTATGACTCAACAGACACTCAAGACATGAGAAACAATAATAAAATCTTTCATCCTCGTTGGTGGAAAACATTCAGTCAGATTCCCAGAAGCAATTGAATGAGAGATCTCAGATAATTTTGTTTTGGTATAAATGTTTAAACCCTTACCTATAGTGAGGGTCAAAAATGGGAGCATAGGTCTTGAATAAAATAGTCATACTTGTAAGCTATAAATTTATAAAGGAAATTTTTATAATATTGCTTTCCAAGGAAATCAGAATACCAATGATGAAATTATGGTAGCTTAATTTCATAGGAAATGGTCTATTTAAATTCATATTATCCTTTACCTGGGATTTTCTTTGGTCTTTGACTTTTCCAGATCAGTGTTTTAGACCATTGGTTCTTCAACTTTTCAAAAGAAAGCTGCAGAAAACCCTGTGTGCCATTTTTCATATGCCCTCAAATATTCCCAGCAGCCCTACTCCCCAGCATATCAGTCTTCCACTTGTTTGAAGCAGCTTCCCTTACCTCGGGATCTAGTTGTTTTGCTTCTTATCCTGCTGGTTATTGGCGGGGCCAGCAGTGTGACAACTTCACCCTGTGCTCTCACATGGCAGTTAACACTTTGTCAGCATTATACTCATTTTAAGAATGAAAATCTCCCAGTTCCTTCTACGTTTTGCTTTTTTTTCTGGCTCAGAACTAGATTCTGGCTCAAAACAGTTTATAACCCAGACATTAGCACTCATGTTTTAGACAAGACAACTGTTCTGGAGAATCTTTATAACTTCGGATCATACTTAGAAAATCATTGCTTGTTCACATTCCTTGTTATAGTTTGTTGTTTGTGCACTCTTGATAATTGTGCAGGTGGTTTTAACTGGGAATTGACACTGTTTCAAAGGAGAAGCCTGTAATTTGGAGCCTTCTGATTTATCAGTTTGAGTGTGACTTGTAGGTTTCCGTACTGGTCCTGTTTTCTGTTTCCTTGTATATATATTCTGTTAACCTTTTATCTACTTAAGTTCCCCTCTACCCCCATCTCTTTTTGATATCTCATTAGTTAGGACCCAGCATATTTTGTTGCTTTTGTTGAAATAAATATGCAGCATATTTCATGGCTTTCCTAGGCTGTAGTCTTAAGCAACAAGTGTGAGCTAGCAAGAAAGCAACTTTCCAGCTGCTTCCTTTCTGGCATTATATGCTCTAGGCTGTTCAGTAATGTGACATCGAAATCTGTGTCTCAGCATGCACAAAACAAAGAGAATTCAATCTGTTAGTCATTTGATATAATGTAAATATAGCTATTGTCATAGTACACCAGAACATCCATCTGATTATTCGCTGACATAAGCTGGGTGGGTTTCAGGGAAATTAAAGATAAGTTGTAGAAAGAAGCCAGATGGGAAGCTTTTACCACTGGTGACTAGAGTTGGACAAGACATTTGAAGGGTGTTTTTGTTTTGGGGTTTTTTTTTTGCTATTTTCATTTCAGTAGGGATTTACTAAGGTTCTACATTTTCTTTGCCCAGCACTATAATTCGCAGAAGTGTTGGGGATTCAAAGTAGATACACAGTCTGTCCCTGCCTTCAGGAAACTCAGTCTAGTGATAATTTTTAGGTTTTTTGTTGTTGATAGGGACATGGTAGGCATGTACGAGAGAGAGAGGTTGAGAGTTACCCCAAGACAAGTGTCGTTAATGTGTTAACAGTGAGAGAATTTGAGCTGGTATTTTATACTCATTTATATAATCATTTTAAGCTTGGTTTTATTATCTTCATTGCTGCTATTTTTATTTTGGCATTTTTAGTATAGAGAGATGTTTTAGCTGCTTTTATTTAAAAAAGTAAGTAAAATTTCTTGAGTGGTATTTTGTCAGCCAGTGCAATGACTTTAGCATACGTGATCTTTCCAGGATAGCTGCTAAAAACGCCTGTGTTAGCACTTCTGGATAGATCCGGTGCCTTTGGGAACAGCTTCTTTTGAGATGAAAAGCCACTGAAGAGGATGTTCTGACAGTGCCAATAGGAAGATACCCCTTTTTAAATTGTTATTACATGTGGTAGGGAAGGAAGAATTGTTCATTGTGTGAGCTCCTGACTTCACCCGTTGGGGAGGTAGTCTAGTGTACCCATTGCCGTCAAGTCAATTCTGACTCATAGTGACCCTATAGGACAGAGTAGAACTGCCCCATAGGGTTTCCAAGGCTGTAATCTTTTTTTTTTTTTTTAAATTGTACTTCAGATGAAAGTTTACAGAACAAACTAGTTTCTCATTAAACAGTTAGTACACATATTATTTTATGATGTTGGTTAACAACTCCACGACATGTCAACATTCTCCCTTCTTGACCTTGAGCTCCCTATTACCGGCTTTCCGGTCCCATCCTGCCTTCTAGTCCTTACTCTGGGCTGGTGTGCCCCTTTAGTGTCATTTTGTTTTATGGGCCTGTCTAATCTTTGGCTGAAGTGTGAACCTTGGGAGTGAGTTCATTACTGAGATAAAAGCGTGTCTAGGGGCCATATTCTCGGGGTTTCTCCGGTCTCTGTCAGGCCAGTAAGTCTGGTCCTTTTTTGGTAAGTTAGAATTTTGTTCTACATTTTTCTCCAGCTCTGTCCAGGACCCTCTATTTTGATCCCTGTCCAAGGCTGTAATCTTTATGGAAGCAGACTGCCACATCTTTCTCCTGTGGAGTGGCGGGTGGGTTCGAACCACCAAGCACTTAACCACTGTGCCACCAGGGCTCCTTCAGACTAGTGTAGTGATTTTAAAAATGTTCTTTATGACTCTCCAAACAATGAGCACATCTAGTGCCCAGATCTTGGTTTCTAAATATCATTCTCCAGTCAAAGGCACTATGGCCTCTTGGAGAAATGACTGATTCTAGAGCTGGGTGGGGAAAATCAAAGGTGAGCCTAGAGCATCAGATAGTGCCAAATAGTAAGAAAATGCTCAAAAAACATAAGGGCATGAGCATTATCCTTCTGATAGGGGCCAACTTGAAAGAGTTCCCCATGGCCAAAGCTGGAACAATTTGAGCAGCAAAATAAAGAATAGTAAATTATAATCCAGAGAACAAAATAAATATTTATGAGTCTATACTGATATAGGAGCCCTGGTGACGCAATGGTTAAGAGCTTGGCTGCTAACCAAAAGGTCGGCAGTTTGAATCCACCAGCCACTCTTTGGATACCCTATGGGGCAGTTCTACTCTGTCCTGTAGGGTTGCTATGAATTAGAATTGACTTGATGGCAATTGGTTTCATTTTGGTTTATACTGATATAAATGATTGAATAAATCTGAGGGAGGACAAATCTTTCTTACAGAAAAATTTCAAGTAATAAATGTAGAGGAAATGAAGGAAATAGCAAATCACCACTGGAACATCACATTGTTTCAGGCAAGATCCACTGATTCACTGATGAATGCTAAAATTAGTGCCAAAACCTTAAGGTAAAACAGGACATTTGCATCACCTCAAAATATTTATTAATAACTGTAGTAGTTTTAACATATGTCTAAAATTCTTTAATATCCCTTCCTCCAGGAGGTGGAGCTTACTTCCCCTCCTTTCGAGTGTGGGCTGGTCTCACTTCAAGGAATGGAATAATGCAAGAGAAAGATAGTAACTCTGTAGTAGAGAAGACCCCATGTGATCAAGGTTAACATTAGTAATAAATCATGTTGATTTCACGGACTCCCTGATGTGACATGGTGGGAAGGGCACATTTCTGTAGCATTCTTCTTTAAAACCCATGTTGTTGGGTGCCGTCGAGTCAATTTTTGACTTACAGCAACCCTTTGTGACAAAGTAGAACTGTCCTATGGGGTTTTCTAGGCTATAATCTTTATGAGAGCGGATCACCAGGTCTTTCCCCCACAGAATCTCTGAGTGGGTTGGAACAGCCAACCTTTCAGTTAGCAGCCAAGTGGTTTACTGTTACACCACCATCCTGTTGCCGTCAAGTTGATTCCAACTCATAGCGACCGTATAGGACAGAGTAGAACTGCCCCATACAGTTTCCAAGACTGTAATCTTTACAGAAGCAGACTGCCACATCTTTCTCATGGAGCAGCTGGTGGGTTCTTAACTGCCAACCTTATAGTTTGCAGTTGAACACTTAACCACTGTGCCACCAGGGCTCCTTTATACACATGTATGCCTATATACAAACGTATATACCTGCACATATAGTTTTGGTTGTTTTTGCTGTTGTTGCAAAATTATATATGCCGTAGCAATTGCAACAGATCCTACTCTTTAGTGACCTTGTTTACCTTCATCAAGCTGTGTACTCTTCACCCTCATTACCTTTCCCATTACCAAAAATAACAAGTGTCTGCTATCTAGAGAGTGAACCCGCCTTCACTCCACCTCCACCCCATATCCCTGGTAACCACTAATGAACATTAGTTTCTGTATATTTACTTTTTCATGTCATTTCATAAAAGTGAAAATATACAGTATTTTTTTTTTTTTGTGCTTGACTTAATTCAAGGAGTCAGAATCGACTCGATGGCAACTGACTTGTTTTTTTTGGGTATTTCGCTCAACATAATATCCTCCAGGTTCATCCATGTTCCAAGATGTTTGGCGAGCTCGTTTTCTTTATTGCTGAGGAGTATTCCGCTGTCTGTATGCGCCACATTTGACTTGCTCATTCGTCTGTTGATGGGCACTTCGGTTGTTTCCATCTTTTTGCTATTGTGAATGGTGCTGTGATGAGCATAGGTGTGCATGTGCCAACGTTGGTTTCTTAGTTGTGATAAATGCACCATGGTTATAAGATGATAACGTTAGGGGGAGCTAGGTGAAGGGTAAATGTGAATTCTCTGTACTGTTTTTGCAACACTTCTGCAAGTCTAAAATTAGTTCAAAATACAAAGTTAAAAAAAAAAAAAAGAAGGAAAAGGAAAAGGGCCAACATATAAGCCTGTTAAAGCCTCACCTTTTGATTCTTGAATTTTGAGGAACACTGTCCTCCAGGGTTTATTTCCCTACATTTTTGGTTTTTTCCTACTATTTTCTGATTATAAAAGCAATACAGAAAATGTGAGGGAAAACTGAAAAGTGTAAAATAAAAAACAACCTACTTTCTCAACTTATGGAGGCAGCCACTGCTCACGTTGTGGTGTATATCTTTTCAGTATTTTCTTATGTGCATGTATATGACTTTGTAATAAAAATGGGGTCATTTTTAAAAGAGAAAGAATGAGCTTTGGATCCAGACAGAATTAGGTTTCCATCCTGATTCTACCTCTTACTTGCTGCATGATTCTGTACCGGTTAACCTCTTTGAACTTGTCTTTACTCATTCATGCAACAATTTGTTCTTCAAATATTTGTTGAGTACGTACGATGTGCTGAGTGATGTTCTAGGCTCTGAGGATACAGCAGTGAACAAAGCAAAAACCCTTCTCTCCCGTAGCTTACATTCTGACTGGGGAAGATAGTACACAGATACATAATATGTTGGGTTGATGTAAGTGTCAAGGAGAAGAGTAAAGCTGGGTAAAGGGATAGAGAATGATGGTCAGAGAAATGGGTGTGCTACTTTGTATAGGGTGATCTGATAAGGTGACATTTAAGCAGAAATCTGAATGAAGTGAGGGAGATGATGCCAAAGGGGATAGCCTTCCAGATAAACGGAGCAGCAGGTGCAAACACCCCAAGGTGAGAGCATGCTTCTTGTGTTCAAGGAACAGCAAAGATGGAGTGAAGTGAGCAAAAAAGAAATGGTAGGATATTAGATGAGATAAATGGAGAGCCAGATCAAGAAGGGTCTTGTAGGCCAGGGAAGTACTTGATGTTTTACTCAGAGGTTGAGCAGAGAGCTGATGTGATCTAATTTATGTGTTTAGGTATAGATTAGATGGTAGCGAGGGGTGGATAGGGTCATATTAGGGAGACCTTTTAGAAGGCTCTTGGAATTGTCCAGGCAAGAGATTTTGGTGGATTATAGTAGGGTTTTACTAGTGGGAGCAATGAGAAGTAATTTGATTCCAGATACATTTTCAAAATAGAGCTGACAGCGTTTTTAATAGGTTAGATATGTGAGAGGAAAAGAAGAATCAAGAATGATTGCTAGGTTTTTGGCCTAACCATTAGGAAGAAAGAGTTGCCATTTATTGAGATAGAGAATATTGGAGGGCATGTTTGGAGTAGAAATCAAGTGTTTGTTTTTGGACATGACGTGTTTGCGATGCCTGTTTAGCATCTGAGTGGAAATGTTGAACAGGCAGTTGGATATATTATTCTGGAGTTTAGGGGAAAGTTGAAGGCTGGAGATAAAAATCTGTGATTCATCAGCATATAGATAGTTTTTTAATATTTGAGATAACATGAGATCATCTAGGGAAGGTAAGGTATAATGAGAAGAGGTCTCTGAGAATTGGACCGGGGGGCACGCCAGCATTTTGGAAGTTGGTCAATGAGGAGAATTCAATAGGAAGACTGCAGAAGGAGAGCCAAGTGAAGGGGCTCTGGAAGCCAAGCAAAGAAATTGTTTCAAAAAGTAGAATAGGATTGCTGTCACATGCTCCTACTAAGTTAAGTAAGATGAGGACCAAGAAATGACCTCTAGATTTGACAACATGGAGAGCTTAGGTGAACTTGGGAAAAAAAGTTTTACTGGTGTGGTGGGTCTGAAAGACTGGAGTAAATTCTGGAGTGGCTTAGGCAGCAGAGATAGCGGTTTCAAGTTTTGCTATAAAAAGGAACATAAGTGGAGCTATAGCTGGAGGAAGATGTTATTTGCATATTAGCATTGACCATGGAGACATTTTGATAGGGTGGCATCATTTTAATAAGAACATTTTATATATGTAGGAGGCATTGTAGTCCACTGTTTAAGAATTAGATGTTGGAATCAGACCAGGATTTAAATTTGGACCCACTTGTTTTATAGTCAGAGCCCTGGTGGCGCAGTGGTTAAGAGCTGTGGCTGCTAATCAAAAGGTTGGCAGTTCGAATCCACCAGCTGCTCCTTGGAAACCCTATGGGGCATTTCTACTCTGTCCTATAGGGTCACTCTGAGTCAGAATTCACACAGCAGCAGTGGGTTTGGTTTTCTCGGTTTTGTAAATATCTTACCTGATAGAAAAGTTACTCAAATTTTCTGAATCTTAGTTTTGTTCTTGTAATTAATAGTGAAAGTGATATAAAGATTACATGAGATCATGTTTCTAAAGAGTGTGATATTCAGCCGTTATAATACTTTTTGGTACCTTTCTCTTTGGGTCTTGGAAGGAATACAACAATTTGGCCTGTGATAATTCTAACAGTGGGATGAATAATCTGCATTCTAATATTATGGTAGATTTCTGTTTAATCCACTAGTGACCTATATGTGTGTGTGTGTGTATATATATATATTTATATATATATTTATATATATATTTATATTTATATATATTTTATATATATATAAAAAACAGTGTATTTTCTCTTCCTTTTGTTAATCCAGGAGAAGAGTAATAACTTGGCTTAGATTTGACAAGAAGCAGTTTTCGGGGAGTGTAGTACTGAGCAGTATGGGTAGGTGGAGGAGAGAGGATTGAGCTTTATCCACCAGAAGGCAGTAATTCAACAGTGACTTAAACATATTTCCCACTGTAGTGTTTTGATTTCCCCTGGATTGACTTGGTGAACATTAAGTGCTCGGTCTTGAAACATTTCATATTGGTTGTGGGTTGAATTGGTTAATTATAATAGACAAGTTACTTATTGTTCTCATTCTTCAGTCAGGCTTTATTTTTATTGGCTGTCTACATAGATTTAATACATTTTTACAGCTGCCAAAAGTAAATGTAGTAGGTGGTGTCCTGGGGCTACGGCTAGGCTAGTCGTACTGGCTCTGATCAAACACTTTACCTTTGGCAGGCCCTTTAATACTACTTCTGAATTCTCACGCTTGGCTTGTTTACTTAAGTTCTTAGACGTTCTGAATAATAAAAATGCTGGACAGACTCATTTCAGTATAACTCTTTGGCTAAGCCTAAATCTATAGGGTGGTTTAAATATTTGTGTTCTTAAAACCAGTCTTAAAAACAACAAAAAGGGTGAATTTTTTTTATACTTTATTTATTATTAAGTCTAATTTTAAGAGTCAGTGACCCTAATCCAGTGAGGTTAAATAAGTTTCTGAACTTCCTACTACCTGTTAATGAGTAGCAAAGACTGTGTAATTAAGTTAATTAAGAAAAGGCCCAAATTCGTAACCCATGAAGCATGGTAAGTAATTGAGCTGTGTATAGCTTCCATTTGCCCACTCTCCTCTCCGGGCAAATAGTTTTCTCTGATCATGAAGATTTAGACCAAGGGTAAATTTTTTAGGTCTCCTGGAATTAGTTTTTTTGGGAAGATTAAGGAAATGGACAGAAATTACTTTCTTCTCACACAGTAACAGATGAGATGGGGGCTGTCAACTTTCTTTTTATGATGATAGATCATTTTGGTTGCACTGTTTTCATCTTAGATGTTTTTCCCGATCTGTTTCAGAGTCTGATAAGGAAGACAGACCACTCAGTACTGTCATACCCAAGGAAGTGACCCCAGCCCTGTGCTCACTAATGAACAGCTATGGTAGCCTATCAGGGTCAGAGAGTGAGCCTGAAGGTAAGTCAGGGCTTACACTGTTACAGTTACATTTCTTTTGTTACTGTTTACCTTTGTGGCATACTGTGCATTACTAACATCCAGGATGCACATTCTTTATTTGATTTTCAAATTCCTTTTTCATTTGATACAGAAATAAAGTTAACATGGGATAAAGGCAAGCTGGAGAAATGGGGAAATGTGTTGCTACTCTGGGAGGAAAAGGCAAAAATAATACAATATACAGAAAAGACTAGGAAGAAGAGAAAATATCCACTAATGGACTGAAAGAGAGAAAATACTAAAAGATATAGCAAAGGAAGTTAGTTTCTTCTGCCTGCTCTCAAGAACCTTTGTCTTAACATGTTTAACACGTTTTGTAGGTAAAGCGAAGTTATTTTAAATATATATTGTGCATTGCTGTTTATAGAACATATTTACATAAGTTTTCTCATTTAGAGAACATACAGCCCTATACTTGTGGTTGTGTTAGCCCGTGTGTTTTAAAGATTGGACAAAATCCTTTTAAGAGTCTTTCTGAGAATTCAGCAACGCTCAGGATACATGTCTTACTTATAAAGATAATGTCACAGATGATAATGTGTGGGGCTTTATTTTAAAGTGGGTTGTTAGGATAAACCAGCTTAATCTCTTTTAGGAACACCTGAAAGAACCCCAAGTAGGCTACTGATCTGATGCAGCGTGGCAATTCTTAATCCAAAGCTCTTATGGGCTCAATACATTAGAATACGTTTATCAGTAATCCAGCATGCGCTTAGCGAATAAATCTTTATCCTACTATCGTAGAAATCTGGCTCTACATTGCTAATTTTATTTAGGCTTGACCAACCATGAGAGAATTCATGTGTCTGTATCTTAGGACAAGAAGCATAATCAAAGTAGGAGCTGTAAAGAGGGTAAAAATACAGGGTTTAAAAGTGTATGTATAGAATGAAGGGAAGACTTGAATGTAATTGGATGAAGATGGCAGCACTTTTAGTGTTGACTAGAGGTCGTCAGTGTTTGTGTAGTTGGGGGATGCTGACTGAGGAAGAATTGGGCTTGAATATGAAAAATGTTTAAAGCTATCAGTAACGTGGGGTCGCTGTGCGTCAGAATTTGACTTGACGGCAATGGGTTGGTTTTTTTGGGTTTGTTAACATGGGGATTTTTTTTTTTTTTTTTTATGGGGGATGGCTTACTGTAGTAGCTCGTTAAAAGCTACTTGAATTTTGAAATATAAACTACTTTGGCTTTATCAGAGTGTTCCTTAACAGATGGTTGCCTCTCCTGTTTTAAATTTATTTTTTAAGAAAAACAGTATTTATTTCTCATTCTTGTTTCCAATATACTGATATGACGGTGGATTTATTCTTTAAACACATACTAAATTTCCTGCTTATCAGCTGTATTTATAACAGGTGATAGTAAAGAAAGCTATTGCTAGATTACTGAATCCCATAAAAGCATCTTCTACTAAATTTTCTTCTCTCTCAAGATGAAATCTTTAATAACTTTTTATACTTACATCTTTATTTGGAGACTTTCACCGTTTTTCAATAAGAAGAAAGAAAGAAAACTGGAAGGGGTCTTTGAGGTCACACTCTTTCATTTTATAGAACCTTAGGTGTAAAGAGGATAAGTTTGCAAAGCTAGTATGTTGCAGAGGTCATGTAAAACCTAGGTTTAAGGGCTTAAAAGTCTAAAGAACCCAATTATATTGCCTTCCATTATAGTCTTTCTCTACGTGGTATGTGCTTTCTTTCTGCACAGTAATGAATAATCTTATCTTTTCTTACAGGTAACAGAATATTAACTATAAAAAGATATTTGATTTTGTATATTTTGACATATTGCTTAAGATGCCCTGCTTTAAGAAGGAAGCTCTTGCTCCACATTCATAAGTCTTAAGAGTTATTTTATGTAGCAGATTTCTAGCTTTCAGTGTTAATTTTGGGCTATAGGATGAGATATTGACACATGGAAGCTTGGAATAAATAAACAAAGGAAACAAAGTGGGCCTTCTCTGATCCGTGAAATAGCATCTAGAAGACTGCATAGTTAAGTAGACCCTAAATGGAGATGAGTAGTCTGATTCTTTCTAACAGATTTTAACTACTGTGTCTTCATAGTTAAGTTCTGTCTCAACATAAAAGTGTATTTAAAAAAAAAAAAAAAAACCCATTGCCATTAAGTTGATTCCAGCTCACGGCAACTGTGCAGAGCAGAGTAGAACTGCCCCACAGGATTTCCAAGGAGCACCTGGTGGATTTGAACTACCACCCATTTGGTTAGCAGCCAAGCTCTTAACCACTGCGTCACCAGGGCTCCTAAAAGTGTATTGTTGTTATTGTTAGGTGCCAACCAGTTGGTTCCAACTCAGAGCAACCCTTTGTACAACAGAGCAAAACACTGCCAGGTCCTGTACTATCCTCACAATTGTTATGCTTGAGCCGGTTGTTGCAGCCACTCTGTCAGTCCAGCTTGTTGAGAGTCTTCCTCTGTTTCCCTGACCCTCTGCTTTACCAAGTGTGATGTCCTTCTCCAGGGACTGATCCCTGCTGATAACATGTCCAAAATATGTGTAGAGGGCCTTGAAACGTTAGTAGTGCTTTTCCAGAAAGAGTTTTAGACAAAGAAAGGGCCCCCCAGAAAGACTAAAGCAAAGGTAGAGGTTTTGTTTAGTTCCGGAGCTCTCAGAATCATTGACATATAAATAGGAAAGAAAAATTTAATGAGTAGTGTTTTCATATTGGCTGGTTTGGTATCCGTCATGAATTTTGCATGTTAGCATTTTTATACCATATTAGAATTTGAGTATAGTTTTACAACTCCAAAATAATTAAAATGTTTCTTCAAACTGGTTTGGCTATGATTGGGACATCTCCAGATTGAAAAATGATTCAAAAGGCTGCAGACTGAAAAGAGTGACGAAGATCTGAATGAACCAAAAGAGAATATTTAAAAATGTGTTGAATTGATGAACATTAGATTAAAATACGATAGTAAACTGAGAAATGTAAACTCCAAGAAAGAGAAAAATATAAGCCATCCCAGTTCCGTATTCCTTATCAGAAAATTGACAATATAAGCTCTAATTCATTTGGTATATGTGTGCCTGGATTGAACTGGGATGATCAGTACTTGATGAGGAAGGGTCGCTGTGAGTCAGAAATGACTTGACAGCGGTGGGTTTGTTTTTTTTGTTTTTAGAGCCCTGGTTTTTCTTTTTGCCTTTAATTATTATCCCCATAGTTTTGAACTCTATAACGCACTTTGAGAATTCTTAGCTTCAGTCCTTGTCTTTTTCTTCTTTTTCTTTTCCCCATCACTTTGAAGGCACATCATCACCACTATCATAGCAAACAGTTACATAGTGCTTACTGTGTGGCAAGCACTGTTTTAATTATCACAACAACATCATGAAGTAGATACCATTGTTTATCCCCATTTTACAGATGAAGAAATTTAGGCAGACATAAGTAGCTTGCCTGAAGATCACACACTTAGTAAGTGATGGTACTAGGACTTGAACCTAACAATCTTGCATCAGAGTCTGTGCTTCTAACATTAGCTATAAAACCAAACCAAACCCATTGCTGTTGAGTCGACTCTGACTCATAACAACCCTATTGGACAGAGCAGAACTGCCCCATAGGGTTTCCAAGAAGCGGCTGGTGAATTCAAACTGCTGACCTTTTGGTTAATAGCCGAGCTTTTAACCACTGTGTCATGCGTGTCCTTTCAAGTGTAATTCTCACATTCAGTCCTGAGTGTGAGTGTTGAGAGTTTTGAGGGCTATGATTAAACTCCCACAGTCTTATCTATGTAATTGAACCTGGTCTCTCAACAATTTAAGGCTCTCAATATATCTTTATATCACATCAGCCTGTAATTGATAGTAATCAAATATGTAGAATAACCATTACGGAGAGGCTGGGTATTATTTCCTTCACAGGGATTACTTTCTGTAGCTCTTTGAGTGTGTATGTGAATTTGAAAAGCATGTGTATTGGGTCAAGTGTTCTTTGTCAATTTGAGTTGATTGCTAGTGTTGTCCAGGTCTTATATATCCCTACTCATTTTCTGTCTAATGGTTCTTAAACTACTGAGAGTGGACTTTCAAGTTTCCAGTCATAATAGTGAATTTATTTATTTCTCCTTTCAGTTCTGTCAGTTTTTGCATATGTGTGGAAGCTGTTATTAAATGTATTGTTTTTGTCTGCTCGATAAATTGACACCTTTATCGTTAGAACTGTCCCTTTTTTGTCCCTGATAATATTCCCTGTTCTGATGTTTACTTTGTCTGATCTGATATTGATATAGCCATTCCAGCTTTCTTATGGTTAGTGTTTGCATGATATCTTTTTTCATCTTTTTACATTTAACCTGTGATTTTACACAGGCAGTCCTTGCTTTCCAAGATTCCTTGGTAACTTAGATTTAGTCCCAGTTCAAACCATGCAAAGCAAGAATTACCTCCATTGAAAGTTGGTTTTTGTACACATCTTGCTCTTATTATTCATCTGACCATCTCTACCTTTTAATTGGGATATTTAGACCATTTACGTTTAATGTAATTACCGATATGATTGGGTTTAATTTTAACATCTTACTACTTTTTTTTTGTTTGGCTATCCCATTTTTCTTCTTTTCTGCTTCCTTTTGGATTTATCCTGTATTCAGGAAAACAAATATTTGTTATATACCATTTGTTTTATTTTTAGAAGTTGCTCTAGGATATATAGTATGTAATTCTAACATCACAGCCTAACTTCACATGATATTTTACCATTTCACATGTAATTTAAGAACCTTGCAGCAATATACTTATATTTTCTTTCTCCCCTTTTTTATGCTGTTGTTATCATAGGTTTTATTTCTACTGATGCTATAAATCCCACATACAGTTATTATTTTGGTTTAAATACTAATCTTTTTTAAAAAATTTAAATGAGGAAAAATGGCTTTTGTATTTATTCACATATTTACTGTTTCCAGCAATCTTCGTTCCTTTGTATACATCCAGGTTTTTATCTGGTTATTATTTCCTTTGTAGGGATTACTTTCTGTAGCTCTTTGTGGTGGTCTCCTCAATTATTGGCAGTTATAGCTCCCAATTTGAAAAGCATTGGAACACATTGTAAATGCCTTGTAAAATCATACATAATTTTAAGTTATAAAGTAGCCAATATTATGGCCAGGGGGATTAGCAATAGGATTTTTTGTTGTTATTTTTGGAAGTTTTACTTGTTTTGTTATTTTTGTATTTATATTTCATCACACTTAGAAACTCCCATCAAGACTGAAGCAGAAGTTCTGACAGAAAACCAGGTTCTTCTGAACAGTACTCATGAGAGTCCAAGTCACCATGTTCAAGAGACTATTAGAAATTTCTCTGAAGCCAAGCCTAAGAGCCCAAGGAAAAATTTTAAAAAGACAAATCCTAAGCAGAAAAAATATCACAACTATCAAACATTATTTAAACCAAGAACACACCATCCAAATCTCCTGGAAATGGTAAATGATTTTTCTTTACATTCTAATCTTTGTGTTCTCACATCATAAAGATGGAGCCACTGGATTTTTTCCATGTGTGTATGTGTGTGTGTGTTGAGGTTTCTAGAGACACATGTTCCTTGAAGACTCATCTGTGTATCTTAGTTTTGAAGCTGTGTTTGGCATGTAGCTGGTGTTCAGTAAATGTGGAATAACTACACTTCTGTTAAAAACTGCTTAAAATAAAAGAATCTAGATTTGACTGATTGGTAAAGAAATATTGAGGTTTTTTAAGTTTTTCTTGAAAACACACTTAAATAAAATGGCAGACTAAAGGGAGAAAGTGGTTTTTAGTACAGATATCTGTTCAGAAATACAAAGTAATGAGAAGAAAAGGGCTGAGGTTTCTTGATTCTCATTTCTTCTCTTTGGGGATTCTCTTCATTCTTTCTCTTTCTACACCTTTATTATCCCCAATCTCTGTGATCAAGTATTTGATCAGAATATTTGTTTATATTTGTGCATTGTTGGCTTTATTCTCAGCATGATGTGCTCAAAAAAGTAGTCTCTTTCCTCAAATAATAAAGAGGAAGCAGTGTACTTTTAGATTTTTTTTTTTTTAATTTTTATTTATTTATTTATTTAATTAAATATTTTATTGTACTTCAGGTGAAGGCTTACAGAACGAACAGTTTCTCATGTAACAGTAGTACACATGCTGTTTTATGACTTTGGTTAACAACCCCACAACATTTTAACCCTCTGAATTCTCAGCTTTTTTTTTTTTTTATTTGGTGAAAATACACATAGCCAAAGATACACCATTTCAAAACTTTTTACTTACACATTTAAGTGACATTGACTATGCTCTTCCAATTGTGCTGCCATTCTCGCCCAAGATGAAGGCTTACAGGATAAAATAGCCTCCCATTTAATAGTTACTACAAATGTTGCCCTATAACAGTGGTCAACAATCTCACAACACATCGACAGTATCCTTACTCAACTTGTGTTCCTTATCATCAGTTTCCTACTCCCCCTCTGCCTTCTGGCCCTCGTCCCCGGACTCCTGTACCTCGTTAGTCCCATTTAGTTTTACTGGGCTGTCCACTCCCAGGCTGAACATCGAACCTCGAAGGTAACTTCACCTCTGAGCTGAAAGGGTGTCTGGGGGCCACACTCTTGAGGTTTCTCCGGTATCCTTTAGGCCAGTAAATCTGGTCTTTTTGCACTTTTAGATTTTAAGTGATGGATATGAGGCTGTTCAAAGATTTTCATATCTAAGGGTGATAAGAATATTCCATAATTTTTAATGAAGTTGCGAAAGTAATCTGTTGACATTCTGTGAAAGTCTATTTTTGCCTCATTGGGTAAGTGCTTTATGCTGTAGCTAAGGTGTTCTCTATGGCTATACTCTATGAGGTGTTAAGTGTAGACACAGTTACTTTATTAAAATAGAGCTGAAGTATACCCTCTGTTTTGTAATTTTCTGTTCTATATAAAATGCACTTTTTAAATGTTTATCATACTTCATAATTAAGTCATCTTTTCACTAAAAGTTTCTAGGCTATATATTCAAAGTACATTAATGACATCAGAAAAGAAATTGAGCAGTTGCTTTATCCTTTCAGGCAAATATATGATTCCCTGGTCATGTACTTACTCTACACTCCAGGGATTTTTAGCTTTCTTTCGATTTAAGCAAGCACAGAAATGGGAAGTTAGGAAAGTCAAAGACTGTTGAGGTTTTTCTTTTTTACTATTAATTTCATCATTACTATATGTAATATATATTGTTTATCTTACCAATTTCTAGACTGTTGATAGATTTAGGTTTAGAGGTCCTTTTTAACATGATGATTTTTAGATTAAAGAATTTCAGACTTGTAAGCCTTTTTTTCCTACCATTTGTTAGGTACCCCTAGAAGAACCCCAAATGTGAACATGTGTGCTCTTTAAAAAGCTAGATAATCTTTACATAAGTTAAAGGGAAATGTCTTTCCATTGTTTTTTAGCAAAATAATTAGTAAATATACATCTCTTATTCTTCTATGTTCTTTATATGGAGAAAACACACTTAATATTTTAGGTTGTATTTCTCAGCTAGATTTTATTTACCAACTGATCTTTTTATTATTTTTTTAGCTTTTGGCTCCGGACATCAGACATGAAAGAAATGTGATTTTGCAGTGTGTTCAGTACATCATCAAGAAAGACTTTTTTGGACTTACTGCTAATTCTGTGAAAACTGAGGATGTTCCAGCCTGCATAACTGAAGCATGTAAAGTAGTACCATCCTTAAGTTAGTGGAGAAAAACCTTTTTTTAAAAAAAACCTGCTTTAGTAATTGTAAGTGTCATAAGATATCATGTTGGATTTTTAAGTCATTTCTTTGAACCAGTGCTAATAAATACATAACTGATTCTTAAGGCTGTGTCTTTATTGTTGGGATCATACATAGTATTTGCAGGCAGAATTTTACTTTTTATTTGTATTTATTTGTATGTATTGCTATTATGTAAGGAAGTCTGCTATTGGGCAAGTAAAGAATTTGAAGATACTGGTTTAGTAGGAAAGAATGAAGCATTTGAAATGTTTAATTCAGCCAAGCAAAGCTGGAAGTTGGGTGGAGAAATACAGACAGGCATTTTGTTTTTAATGCAGGAAAGAAAGAGTTGTTCTTTAACTGTAGCAACGAAGGATATTAAAATAAAACAGAGATCAAATTTATACTATTAAAAGGTCTTGAAATTTAAATTTTCCCTGTTTATTTCAAAGAATATGTTTAAATGCACCTACCTACTAGCATGACCTAAAGTAGCTCAAATACTGAACATTTGAAATATTAATATAGATATGGCTTCTTGTGTATGTTTAGACTCAATTAAAGTGCTTTTTTTTTTTTAATTATACCTTTATTCCCACTGTGAAAAAGTACATAAAGTATAGTACTTAATAAGGGTCAACTCATTTCTTGCAGCAGAAACTGTGGTTTATGAAATAATGTTAGTTCAGTTTTAAGGTTTAATAAAAATTCATCCTCTGAAGGTAGTTAATGAACCTTTTTTAAGTTTTCTAAATAAGTAAAAACTACTCACATCTTTTTGTGTCCTGTAATACCAGGGATTCTAATCTTATGTTCTAGTCACTTGTGCCAGCTAGAGCTATAGCTCTGTTCTTTTGACATACAACTAAAAGGGACTAGGTTTTAAAAAAATTATCTGTTGTTATAGTTGAAAAATTAATTTTATCTGACATTGTGACTATGAAGCTGATGAATGTTGCCTACAAGAAGAAAGGCAAGAAAACTGCAAGCAGCTGTGAAGAAAAACCTCTCACTCCTCTACTAGCAAGATCCAGAATCCTGGAACCCCGGCACAAAACACTAGTGACGTCACAGATCTGAGATTAAAATTCACATCTACGTCAGTGTTTCCGAGCCTTGTAACCACAATACAGACCTTTTTTAAAATTCTCTTCCTCCCTACTCCTCCAGCGAGGCCCATATTTTGGAAAATTGCCCACCACATTAATTAATTCAGTTCATATAGCATTGCTGAGTGCTTACTTCTGTGCCACCACAGGGGTGGATGAAAGAGGCCAGGCCTGACATCAAGGAAGTCCGTTTTATATTTATATTAATCAAAGATGTAACTTCCAACCCAATTCATCTCCTTAGGATGAAGTAAATAATGTTACTAAGTTGATATTCTAAAACAAGACTTTAGGAGTCTACAGTTTTATCACTAGGTAGTATACAGATTCCATGAGCTTAAAATACAGAAATGAATTCACAGACCCCTGAGCTACTTTAAAGGACCACCATGCCTCCAGGGACCACTGCCCTAAGGGGTATTGGGAAAACAGTTTTACTTTCCATCTTTTTTATTTTCTAATAAATGAAATTAGGACCGTGAATATTCTGAATACTGCTTTGGCTATGTCTGAACGTCATTTCTGGTGGGTAATTTCAGATCCAATTGCTTTTATTTAACCCCCAAATTATTTTAAAACGTGTTTAAATTTTCCAAGTAGACAGAATGTAGCCTATCTTAGTGTCCATTTAATCAATTGATTTCTGAGATATTAAAACATTAAATGAATGCTGGTAGGTTGTGCCTTTTATCACTGTGAAATACTCTTCTTTGTCCTTAATACTTTCTGCATTGACTTCTATTTTCTCCAATTAACATAGTCAAAACAGCTTTTAGGGGGTTCAGTCTAAGAGTCCCTCGGGAACTTAATCCATTCATATTAATTGAAATTGCTGAAATGTTTGGACATCTTATTTTATATTTTCTATGTACTGTGCTTTCTTATCTTTTTGTTTCAGCATTTTATTGCCTTGACTGAATGGTTCCCCCCTTGTTTTCTCAGGATTTAGAAATAATTAAACCTATTGCTATTAAACACGCTCTGTATTTAACCAGTAGCCGTATCTTCTACCCATCTCCCAAGTAAGACATAACATTAGCATTCTTTCACTTCCCTGCCTTCACCTTTTCTCATGGTATAACCATGTAGGATTTGGGTTTCAGATTAATCTCTGTTGTCTTGGTGTGGTTTTTAAATGTGCTTATTTTTACATTGTGCATAGTTATTTAGACAACTATGAGTTTTACTGTTTTCGCTGCTTTTTCTTGCATCTCAGGATTAGTATTTTTGTTGTTGTTGTTTTGATTTATTGCAGCATATCTTCAAGTAACTGAATGTTGACTTTCTCCATTTGAATTTTTTTTTAGTTGAGTTTAAGATTTTATTTTCAAAATCATTGCCCTTCGGAACTTTGAAGCTGTAACATGATTGTTTTTTAGTGTTCAGTGTGTTGCTTATTAAGAGACACAAATCTGATTCTCTTTGTTTCTCTCTCTCTTGTTTTTTACATTGGTAAATAACCTGTTCCCCCCCCCCCCACCCCCCCATAAAAGAACTCAGGATTTTATTTTTATGCTTGGAGTCCTAAAATGTCACCAGTAATTTGTCTAGGTATGTGGGACATTGTCATTCATTCTACTTAGCGCATGGTTCTTTCACTCTGAAGAATTGTTCCATTCTAGAACTAAGGGAAATATATAAAACTGTTTGTTTGATTTTTTTCTCTCCATTTTATCTACTTTATTTTTCTGGAACTCTTATTGGCTGAATGTGAGACTTCCTGACTCAGTCCTCTGTCATTTAATTTTATATTTTGTCTTGGTCTTTTTGCTCTGTTCTGAAAGATTTCTTAAGTGTTATCTTTCATGTCACTAATTCAGTCTTCAGGCATGTCCATTACATTATTATTCAATTTGTCTATTTCATTTTAAGGAACCTGGGTAGTGCAAGCAGTTTGCCGTAGACTGCTAACTGAAAGGTTGGTGGTTCAAATCCACACAGTGGCTCTGCAGAAGAAAAGGCTTGGTGGTCTGCTTCTGTAAAAATTACAGCCAAGAAAACCCTATAGAGTAGTTCTACTCTATAACACATGGGGTCACCGTGAGTCAGAATTGACTCACAGCAACCAACAACTTTTCATTTTAAATTTAGTAATTATTTTTTAAAATATTTAAGATTGTTTTCTTGCTGTAATTGCTTTTTTCATAGATGTAGTATTCTTAAATTTCTGAGGATACTAATTAGAATTTTTAACATTATTTTCTGTTCCTTGAATTGTTTGTTTCCTCCATTGATTGTCAGTTGTTCTGTTTGTTCAACTCACTAATTATCTTTTCTGCTATCTCTTGTCTTTTAATGTCCACTCTTAGATATGAAAGAGGAATTGGTGTAGATTTTTTCTGCATTTGTATAAGCCTTTTGTCTTAGCCATCTAGTGCTGCCATAACAGAAATACCACAAGTGGATGGTTTTAACAAAGAGAAGTTTATTTCCTTTCAGTAAAGTAGGCTAAAAGTCCAAATTCAGGGCATCAGCTCCAGGGGAGGGCTTTCTCTCTCTCGGCCTTCTCATCAGTGTTCCCATGGACGAGGAGCTTCTCTGCGCAGGGACTCCGGATCCAAAGGATGCACTCTGCTCCTGGCACTGCTTTCTTGATGGTACGACGTCCCCAATTCTCTGCTTGCTTCCCTTTCCTTTTATCTCTTGAGAGAGAAAAGGTGGTACAGGCCACACCCCAGGGAAACTCCCTTTACATTGGATCAGGGATGTGACCTGGGTAAAGGTGGTGTTACAATCCCACCCTAACCCTCTTTAACATAAAATTACAATCACAAAATGGAGGCGAACCACACAATTCTGGGAATCATGGCCCAGCCAAACTGATGCACATATTTTTGGGGGGACATAATTCAAACCATGACATCTTTTTTCTCCGAAAGGCATTACCTCTACTGAGAGGGACTTTGTAAACTGACAGATTTCATTTTAGAATACATTGATGGGGAGCAGGCAGAAGATCACTCCCATCTCTGCCAAAACAGAAAGGTGTCATTCTCAGAAAAGGCATTTGACAAAGTCCAACACCCATTCCTGATAAAAACTCTCAATAAAATAGGTATAGAGGGGAAATTTCTCAACATAATGAAGGGCATCTATGCAAAACCAACAGCCAACATCATTCTTAATGGAGAGAGGCTAAAAGCATTTGCCTTGAGAACAGGAACATTGTGCTGGAAGTCCTAGCAAGAGCAATAAGGCAAGAAAAAGAAATAAAGGGCATCCAAATTGGTAATGAAGAAGTAAACTGTCCCTGTTTGCAGATGATATGGTACTATACATGGAAAACCCTAAAGACTGCACGAGAAAACTACTGGAACTAATACATTCAGCAGAGTAGCAGGATACAAGATAAACATTCAAATATCAGTTGGATTCCTATACACTAATAAAGAGAACAATGAAAAGGAAATCAGGAAAACAATACCATTTATAAATAGCCCCTAAAAAAATAAAATACTTAGGAATCTAACCAGGGATGTAAAAGACCTGTACAAAGAAAACTACAAAACACTACTACGAGAAACCCAAAAGGATCTACATAAATAGAAAAACATACCATGCTCATGGATAGGTAGATTCAACATTGTGAAAATGATAATTCTACCCAAAGCAATTTACAAATACAATGCAATCCTGATCCAGATACCAACAACATTCTTCAAAGAGATGGAAAAACTAATCATTAACTTTTTATGGAAAGGGAAGAAGCCCTGGATAAGGCATTATTGAAGAAGAGGAATAATGTAGGAGGACTCACACTACCTGACCTCAGAACCTACTATACAGCTACAGTAGTCAAAACAGCCTGATACTGGTGCAATGACAGATACATTGACCACTGGAACAGAATTGAGAACCCAGATGTAAATCCATCCACCTACAGTCACCTGATCTTTGACAAGGGCCCAAAGTCCATCAAATGGGGAACAGTCTTTTTAACAAATTGTGCTGGCAAAACTGGATGTCCATCTGAAAAAAAAATGAAACAGGACCCATAACTCACACCATATACAAAAACTAATTCAATCAATACAAGCAAATACTTTGAGAGAGTAGCAGGGATGCAGGGTCTGGGGACCATGCTTTCAGGGGACATCTATGTCAATTGGCATAACAAAGCTTATTAAGAAAATGTTCTGAATCCTACTTTGGTGAGTGGCGTCTGCGGTCTTAAAAGCTTGCAAGCGGCCATCTAAGATGCATCAATTGGTCCCAACCACTTGGAATAAAGGAGAACAAAGAACACCAAAGACACAAGGAATGTATTGGCCCAAGAGACAGAATGGGCCACATAAACCAGAGACTTCATCAGCCTAGACCAGAAGAACTAGATGGTGCCCGGCTACCACCAATGAATATCCTGACAGGGAACACAACAGAGAGTCCCTGAGGGAGCAGGAGAAAAGTGGGGTGCAGAACTCAAATTCTAGTAAAAAGACCAGACTTAGTGGTCTGACTGAGACTGGAGGTGCCCCAGAAAGCATGGCCCCTGTTCTCTCCGCCCCAGAACTAAAACAATTTCCAAGGCCAATTCTTCAGACAGGGATTGGACTGGACTGTGGGACATAAAGTGATACTTGTGAAGAATGTGCCTCTTAGACGAGTAGATACAAGAGACCAAAGGGGTGGCTTCTGTCCAGAGGTGAGATGGGAAGACAGAGTTAGGATCTGGTTGAATGTTCATGAGGAATCAGGGGCGGAGGGGAGGAGTGTGCTGTCACAGAATGGGGTGAGCAGTTGGGGTCTCATAACAATGTATGTAAAAAAAAAAAATTCTGTTTGGGAGACTAAGTTGAAATGTAAACTTCATTTGATCACAACAATAAAAAAAATTTACATTTTGACTTGAAAAAAAAAAACTAATTCAAAATGGATCAAAGACCTAAATATAAAGCCCAAAATTATAAAGTTCATAGAAGAAAAAATAAGATCAATGCTAGAGGCCCTAATTCAGGGCATTAACTGGATACAAACCGTAACCAACAACACCCAAACTCCAGTAGATAAGCTAAATAACTGGGATCCTCTAAAAGTTAAACACTTAGGCTCATCAAAAGACTTCACCAAAAGAGTCAAAAGAGAACCTACAGACTGGGAAGAAATTTTTGGACAGTACAAGTCAGACAAAGGTCTAATCTCCATAATCTACAAGAAAATCCAACACCTCTACAACAAAAAGATAAATAATCCTATTAAAAAATGGGCAAAGGAAATGAACAGACACTTCACCAAAGAAGACATTCAAGCAGCCGACAGACACATGAGGAAATGCTCGCTATCACTAGCCATTAGAGAAATGCAAATTAAAACCACAATGAGATACCATCTCACCCCGGCATTACTGGCACGAATCAAAAACACTGGAAATAACAAATGTTGGAGAGGCTGCAGGGAGATCAGAACTTTATGCACTGCTGGTGGGAATGCAAAATGATACAACCATTTTGGAAAATGATACGGTGCTTGCTTAGAAAGCTAGAAATAGAAATACCATATGATCCAGCAAATCCCACTCCTAGGAATATATCCTAGGGAAATAAGAGCCATCACACAAGTGGACATATGCACACCCATGTTCATTGTAGCATTGTTCACAATAGCAAAACGATGGAAACAACCTAGATGCCCATCAACAGATGAATGGATAAACAATCTATGGTACATACACACAATGGAGTATTATGCAACAATAAAGAACAATGATGAACATGTGAAGTATCTCATAACATGGATGAAACTGGAGGACATTATGCTGAGTGAAATAAGTCAATCACAAAAGGACAAATATTGTATGACACCTCTACTGTAAAAACTCATGTAAAATTTACACACGAAAACAAACAATCTTTGTTGGTTACAAGGGATGGGAGGAGTGTGTATGGGAGGAATACTAAATAGACAATAGATAAGTGGTAACTTTGGTGAAGGGTAAGACAGTACACAACACTGCTGAAGCCAGCACAACTTGTACAAAGAAAAGTCATGGAAGCTCCATAGACGCATCCAAACTCCCTGAGGGACTGAATTGCTAGGTGGAGGGCTGTGGGGACCATGGTCTCAGGGAACATCTAGCTCAATTGGCATAATACAGTTTGTAAAGACAGTGTTCTACATTCTACCTTGGTGAGTAGTGTTTGGGGTCTTAAAAGCCTGTGAGCAGCCATCTAAGATACTCCACGGGTCTCACCCCTTTGGGAGCAAGGGAGAATGAAGAGAACAGGATACAAGGAAAAGATTAGTCCAAAGGACTAATGGACCACAATTACCACAGCCTCCACCAGACTGAGTCCAGCCTGGCTACCACCACTGACTGCTCTGACAGGGATCACAACAGAGGGTCCCAGACAGAGCTGGAGAAAAATGTAGAACAAAATTCTAACTCACAAAAAAAGAACCAGACTTACTGGTCTGACAGAGACTGGAGAAACCCCAGAGTATGGCCCCCAGACACTCTTTTAGCTCAGTAATGAAGTCACTCCCGAGGTTCACCGTTCAGCCAAAGATTAGACAGCCCCATAAAACAAAATGAGACTAATGGGGCACAACAGGCCAGGGACAAGGACTAGAAAGCAGGAGGGGACAGGAAAGCTGGTAGTAGGGAACCCTAGGTGGAGAAGGGACAGTGTTGACATGTCATGGGGTTGTTAACCATTGTCATAAAACAATATGTGTACTGTTTAATGAGAAACTGTTCTGTAAACCATCTAAAGTACAATTAAAAACAAATAAAGTACAATAAAACAAACAAAAAAAAGGGCATCATTCTGAGGATGGAGTTCTTCTCTCCCGGACAGAACTATCTCCCACTCCCACTCAGTTTTGGAAGTGGGAAAGGTTAGGACTTGACGAGCCCAGTGTAGGCCTCCAGCTTTCTATCACTCTGTCCCTGGAATTGCTTTTAACTTTCTGGTAGTTTTCTTTAGGGCTAGTTTAGGCCAAGGTTTTCGTCTTGTTTCCTGTTAATCTGATGAGCTCTACAGTGGTTCTCAAACTTGATTGTGTGCATCAGAATCAACTACCAAAAAAAAAAACCTGTTGCCTTCGGGTCGATTCCGACTCATAGAAACCCTGTGGGACAGAGTAGAACTGCTCCATAGGGTTTCCAAGGAGAACCTGGTGGATTCGAACTGCTGACCTATTGGTTAGCAGCCGTAGCTCATAACCACTGCACCACCAAGGTTTCCAAAATCAACTACAGGGCTTGTTAAAACCCAGATTGCAGGGCCTCAACTCCCTCATCCCTCTACCACCCAAGCTAATGATTCAGGAGGGCTGGGATGAGGCCTGAGCATCTGCATTTCTAACAAGCTTCCAGGTGATGCGGATACAACGTGCCTTGGGGCCACTTTGAGGAACTTTGGAGGTTCTCAAAACCGTTGATATTCTGGTGTCACCCTTTCTTGTATTCCCTCCCTGTTGCGATTCTTCAGTTCTTTTTAAATATTTCAAGAGATTTGGAGCAGAAGGAGAGAGGTGGTCACTTGTTTTAATCCAGACTTCCAACTGAATCTCTTCATTTGTTATATCCCTGATTTTTTTTTATTTTTATTGTACTTCAGGTGAAGGCTTACAGAACAAATAGTTTCTCATGAAACAGTAGTACACATGTTGTTTTATGACATTGGTTAACAACCCCATAACATATCAACCCTCTAACTTCTCAACCTTTTTTTTTGGTGAAAATACACATAGCCAAAAATACACCATTTCAAAAATTTCTGCATACATAGTTCAGTGACATTGACTACGCTCTTCAAATTGTACTGTTATTCTCGCTTAAGATGAAGGCTTACAGAACAAAATAGTTTCTCATTTAACAGTTACTACAAATGTTGCCCTATGACAATGGTTAACAATCTCACAACACATCAACAATATCCTTACTCAACCTTCTGGCCCTTGTCACTGGACTCCTGTACCTCGTTAGTCTCATTTGGTTTTATGGGGCTGTGCACTCCCAGGCTGAACAGTGAACCTCGGAAATGACTTCACCACTGAGCTGAAAGGGTGTCTGGGGGCCATACTCTCGGGGTTTCTCCAGTCTCCTTTAGGCCAGTAAATCTGGTCTTTTTTTTTGTGAGTTGGAATTATGTTCTACATCATTCTCCAGCTCTGTCCAGAACCTCTGTTGTGATCCCGGTCAGGGCAATCAGTGGTGGTAGCCGGGCACCATCTAGCTGTACTGGACTCCGTCCGGTGGAGGCCTTGGTAGCTGTGGACAATTAGTCCTTTGGACTAGTCTTTTCCTTGTATCCTGTTCTCTTCATTCTCCCTTGCTCCCGAAGGCATGGGACCAGTGGAGTATCTTAGATGGCCGCTCACAGGCTTTTAAGACCCCAGACACTACTCACCAAGGTAGAATGTACAGCATTGTCTTTATAAGCTGTGTCATGCCAGTTGAGCTTGATGTTCCCCGAGACCATGGTCCCCACAGCCCTCCACCCAGCAATTCAGTCCCTCAGGGAGTTTGGATGTGTCTATGGGGCTTCCATGACCTTTCCTTGTACAAGTTGTGCTAGTTTCCCCTGCATTGTGTACTGTATCACCCTTCACCCAAGATACCACTTATCTATTGCCTATTTAGTATTCCCCGCCCCCCAACCCCTCCCATCCCTGGTAACCAACAAAGATTGTTACATTTTGTGTGTGAACTTTTTCATGGGTTTTTACAATACCGGTCTCATACAATATTTGTCCTTTTGTGATTGACTTATTTCACTCAGCATAATGTCCTCCAGTTTCATCCATGTTATGAGATGCTTCACAGATTCATTGTTGTTCTTTCTCGTTGCATAGTACTCCATTGTGTGTATGTACCATAGTTTGTTTATCCATTCATCTGTTGATGGGCATCTAGGTTGTTTCCATCGTTTTGCTATTGTGAACAATGCTGCCATGAACATAGGTGTGCATATGTCTATTCGACTGACGACTCTTATTTCTCTAGGATATATTCCTAGGCGTGGGATTGCTAGATCGAATGGTATGTCTATTTCTAGCTTTCTGAGGAAGCGCCATATCATTTTCCAAAATGGTTGTATCATTTTGCATTCCCACCAGCAGTGCATAAGTGTTCCCATCTCCCCGCAGCCCCTCCAGCATTTGTTATTTCCAGTGTTTTTGATTCGCGCCGGTAATGCCGGGGTGAGATGGTATCTCATTGTGGTTTTAATTTGCATTTCTCTAATGGCTAGTGATAGCGAGCATTTCCTCATGTGTCTGTTGGCCATCTGAATGTCTTCTTTGGTGAAGTGTCTGTTCATTTCCTTTGCCCATTTTTCAATAGGATTATTTGTCTTTTTGTTGTAGAGGTGTTGGATTTTCTTGTAGATTATGGAGATTAGACCTTTGTCTGACTTGTACTGTCCAAAAATTTTTTCCTAGTCCGTAGGTTCTCTTTTTACTCTTGGTGAAGTCTGAAGAGCATAGGTGTTTGATTTTTAGAAGATCCCAGTTATCTAGCTTATCTATTGGGGTTTGTGTGTTGCTGGTTATGGTTTGTATCCTGTTAATGCCATGTATTAAGGCCTGAAGCATTGGTCCTGTTTTTTCTTCTATGAACTTTATAGTTTTAGACTTTATATTCAGGTCTTTGATCCATTTTGAAGTAGTTTTTGTATACGGTGTGAGGTATGGGTCCTGTTTCATTTTTTTGCAGATGGATATCCAGTTTTGCCAGCACTATTTGTTAAAAAGACTGTCTTTTCCCCATTTGATGGACTTTGGGCCCTTGTCGAAGATCAGGTGACTGTAGGTGGATGGATTTACATCTGGGTTCTCAATTCTGTTCCATTGGTCAATGTATCTGTCGTTGTACCAGTACCAGGCTGTTTTGACTTCTGTAGCTGTATAGTCAGTTCTGAAGTCAGGTAGTGTGAGTCCTTCAACTTTATTCTTCTTCAGTAGTGCTTTACTTATTCGGGGCTTCTTCCCTTTCCGTAAAAAGTTAATGATTAGTTTTTCCATCTCTTTGAAGAATGTTGTTGGTATTTGGATCGGGATTGCATTGTATTTGTAAATTGCTTTGGGTAGAATTGTCATTTTCATAATGTTGAGTCTGCCTATCCATGAGCATGGTATCTTTTTCCATTTATGTAGATCCCTCTGGGTTTCATGCAGTAGTGTTTTGTAGTTTTCTTTGTATAGGTTTTTTACATCCCTGGTCAAGTTTATTCCTAAGTATTTTATGTTTTTAGGGGCTATTGAAAATGGTATTTTTTTCCTGATTTCCTTTTCATTGTTCTTCTTACTGGTGTATAGGAATCCAACTGATTTTTGAATGTTGATCTTGTATCCTGCTACTCTGCTGAATCTTTCTATTAGTTCCAGTAGATTTCTGATGGAGTCTTAAGGGTTTTCTATCTATAGTATCATATCATCTGCAAACAGGGACAGTTTAACTTCTTCATTACCAATTTGGATGCCCTTTTTCCTGCCATATTGCTCTAGCTAGAATTTCCAGCACAATGTTAAATAGGAGTGGTGATAAAGGGCATCTTCGTCTTGTTCCTGTTTTCAAGGGGAATTTTTTCAGCCTCTCTCCATTAAGAATGTTGTTGGCCATTGGTTTTGCACAGATGCCCTTTATTATGCTGAGAAATTTCCCTTCTATACCTATTTGATTGAGAGTTTTTATCAGGAATGGGTGTTGGACTTTGTCAAATGCCTTTTCTGCATCAATTGAGATGATCATGTGATTCTTTTCTTTTATTTATGTGGTGGATTACGTTGATCGATTTTCTAATGTTGAACCATCCTTGCATACCTGTATGAATCCTGTTTGGTCATGGTGTATTTTTTTTTGATATGATGTTGAATTCTGTTGGCTAGAATTTTGTTCAGAATTTTTGCATCTATATTCATGAGAGATACTGGTCTGTAATTTTCTTTTTTTGTGACGTCTTTGCCTGGTTTTGGTATCAGCATTATGCTGCCTTCATAGAATGAATTTGGAAGTGTTGCTTCCTCTTCTATGCTCTGAAATAGCTTGAGTAGTACCGGTACAAGCTCTTCTGTAAATGTTTTGTAGAATTCTCCAGTGGAGCCATCTGGGCCGGGGCTTTTTTTGGTTGGGAGTTTTTTTTATTACCTTTTCAATCTCTTCTCTTGTTATGGGTCTGTTCAGATTTTCAACATCACTTTGTTGTAGTCTGTGTAGGCTATGTGTTTCTAGAAATTTATCCATTTCCTTTAGGTTTTCAAATTTTTTGGAGTATGGTTTTTAATAATATTCTGTTATAATCCTTTTCATTTCAGTTGGGTCTGTTGTAATGTCCCCCATTTCATTTCTTATTTGGGTTATTTGTATCCTCTACTGTTACTCTTTTGTCAGTCTGGCCAGTGGTTTGTTGATTTTGTTGATTCTTTCAAAGAACCAACTTTTGGTTTTGTTGATTCTTTCTATTGTTTTTCTCTTCTCTATTTCATTTATTTCTGCTCTGATCTTTACTATTTCTTTTCTTCTGGTGGTTGTGGGCTTTTTTTGCTGTTCTCTTTCTATTGGTTTGAGTTCTGTAGTGAATGTTTTGATTTTGTCCCTTTCTTCTTTTTTGATATGTGCATCTATTGCTATCAATTGTCCTCTGAGGACTGCCTTTGCTGTGTCCCAAAGGTTTTGGTATGATGTGTTTTCATTCTCATTTGATTCTAGGAATTTTTTGATTCCATCTCTGATTTCTTCTGTTACCCAGTGATGTGTAAGCGGGGTATTATTCAGTTTCCATGTAGTTGATTTTTTTTCCTTGCTCTTTCTATTGTTAATTTCTACCTTGATGGCATTGTGGTCAGAGAAGATACTTTGAATTATCTCAACGTTTTGGATCTTGTTGAGGATTGCTCTGTGGCCTAAGATGTGGTCTATTCTGGAGAACATTCCATGTGCATTGGAAAAGAATGTGTACTTTGCAGCTGTAGGGTGGAGTGTTCTATATATGTCTATGAGGTCAAGTTGGCTGATTGTGCCCTTTAGGTCTTCTGTATCTTTGCTGAGTTTCTTCTTAGTTGTTCTGTCCTTTACTGAGAGTGGTGTGTTGAAGTCTCCTACTATTATTGTGGAACTGTCTATTTCTCTTTTCAGTGTTGTTAGAGTTTGTTTTATGTATTTTGGAGCCCTGTCATCGGGTGCGTAGATGTTTATTATGGTTATGTCTTCATGATGGATCATCCGCTTAATCATTATATAGTGTCCTTCTTTCTCTTTTACAGTAGATTTTGTTTTAAAGTCTATTTTATCTGAGATTAGAATTGCCATTCCTGCTCTTTCTTTGGTAGTTGTTAGCTTGATATATTTTTTTCCAACCTTTGACTTTTAATAAATTCACATCTTTGTTTCTAAGGTGTGTCTCTTGTAGACAGCATATTGATGGATCCTGTTTTCTTACCCATTCTGTCACTCTCCATCTCTTTCTGGGTGCATTGAGTCCATTTACATTCAGTGTAATTATTGATAGATGTGAGTTTGTTGCTTTCATTTTGTTGTGCTTTTTTTTTTTTGTGGTGCTGAAGTTTTCTTTGTTCTTCTTACTCTCTTGTGCTGTTACTTTTGTTTGTGGATTTCTTTTTCATTTCTTTTGTTTTTGTAGGTTTTGTTTTTGCTGAGACTTTATGTTTCTCCTCTTTTTTTATGAGTATGTTTGTTAACTTTCTTTGTGGTTACTATGAATTTTACCCTTATCTTTCTAAGTTTGAAGCAGTCTACCATTACTTGGTATTGCCTTGCCTTCCTCTCCATTAGAAGGTTCTGTACCTATGCCGTTTATTCCCTCTTTTATTGTTTTGATGTTGTTGTCATTTACCGATTAACTGCTCTGATTCCCTGTTGTAATTCTTTTGGTTTTGGATAGTCCTTGAGAGTTCATTTCCTAGATTGGTATCTGGCTGGTACGATCCTGCGTCCTAGGTTCTGCCTGTGAGCTGAAGCTGTTTGTCCTCAGATCGAAGAACTCCCTTTAATAATTCTTGTAAGTTTGGTTTGGCTTTTACATATTCCCTTAATTTCTGTTTATCTGGAAATGACCTAATTTTACCATCAAATTGAACAAGAGTTTTGCAGGTTATATTATTCTTGGCTGGCAATTTTTTTCTTTCAAGATTTTATATATGTCATCCCATTGCCTTCTTGCCTGCATGGTTTCTGCTGAATAATCTGAGCTTAGTCTTATTGTTTCTCTTCTGTATGTGACTTCTTGTTTTTCACGAGCTGCTCTCAGGATTCTTTGTTTGTCTCTGGTTTTGGTGAGTGTGAATATGATATGCCTTGGTGATTTTCTCTTGAGGTCTTTTCTATATGGGGTTCGTTGAGATTCTTGGATGGCCAGCTTTTCATCTTTCATGATATTGGGGAAGTTTTCTGTCAGCAGTTCCTCAATGATCCTCTCTGTGTTTTCTGTTTTCTCCCCCTGCTCTGGAATTCCAATCACTCGCAGATTTTTGCTTTTGAGTGTGTCCCACATAACTCAGGGTCTCTTCATTTTTCTTCTATTTTCTGAGTTTTTCTCAAACAGAGTTGTATCCAAGTGTTTGTCTTCACTTCCACTGATCCTGTCTTCCACTGTTTCAAATCTGCTTCTCAGCCCTTCTATGACACTACCCATTTCTGAAATCTTGTTGTTAATCTTTTGGATTTCTAATTGTTGTCTTTGTATAATTTCTAGTTGTGAATTTATTTTGGCATTTTGTTCCTGCATTATTTTCCTGAATTCTTCCAATTTTTTGTCTGTATTTTCCATGAATTTGTCTATTTTTTCGTCACGTTTGTCATCTTTTTGCCTCAGTTCTTGGAGAATTCTGAGTATTGGAGATTTGAATTCCCTATCAGGTAGTTCTGGTGCATTTTCTTCCACAGGGGAGTCATCTGGTGTTTTATTTTGGACGCCTACTGGAACCATCCTGTCCTGTTTTAGTAAATGTTTTGATATTGTCTGCTGTTTTCGGGGTGTTCAGTGGTTATTTTTCTCATTTATTGATTGTAGATTTGTTTGTTTCATCCCTTTTTTAAAAAAATAAAATTTGACTATGTCTGAGCAGGCAGACTGTGTGTTCCTTGTTGTTTGCTCATCTGTGCGCACAATACTTTTCACCTCCTTCTCCAACTGGCAGGGTCAGTCACTCAGATATGGTACAGCAGGGCAGGTGTAGCTGAAGAGGAGCCATTGGGATGGGTTGTTTGTGGCACTTACTACAGCCACCAGAGTGGGTTGGTAATCAGTGCAGGGCAGGTTCCAGTAGGCCATGCCTGTGCTGCTTGGTGGTGTGATGTCAAGCTCATGGTGCAGGTAGGCACGATGCAGTGGGGAGATTGCTATATGTGGATCTAAGATGTATATGGCAGAGAGGAGAGATGAACAGGAGCCAAAAACATACAAAAAAACAAAAGAGAATGCTAGGGGAGCTTGCCGTTGGAGTGGAGAGATGAGAGACTATAAAATGGAGAAAAACAGAAAGGGGAAGAGCAAGAAAAGAAAAGAATGAATAAATAAAAATCAGAAAGGTTAAAGAACTGCAAAGGTCTCAGGGATCCCACCGGTGCAGCTATGAGGTCTGGGGAAGTTGCTCTCAGGCGTTGCAGTACTGCCTGGCTAGAAGGCATAGAGGTATACAATGCCAGATATTCAGGGAACAGAAAGAGAAGGAAGATATAGAGAGATGAGAAACTGAGCAATGAAGAAAGACAAAAAGGGAAAAAGAGGGAAAAGAAAAAATTAAAAAAAAAAATGAACAAGAAAGTCCCCACAAAAAACAGAAAAAAAAAAGAAACAATGAAAAAAGAAATGCCCTCAGGGATCCCTCTGCACATCTGTGGAAGCCAAAGGGGAGTCTCCTTGCCATGCAGCTCCGCCTGGCCGGAAAGGGCTCCCAACTCAAGAAAAGGAAAAGCAAACAAACAAACAATTCATAACAAACAAATGAACAAAAGCCCCGGGATCCCACCAGCGCAGTAGCCCAGACCGGGAAGCAGCTCCACACTTGAACGGAGCTCCACAGCCCCTCAGGGAGAAGCAAAGATGGCACACAGAGCCAGGTACTCAAGCGAAAGGAGGGGGAGGTGGCGAGAGGCAAGTAAGAAATCAAAAGAAGCAGAGAAAAAAAAAAAAAAGCAACACTAGCAGCCAACAAATGGCACTCAGAGAGCCAGCTAGTGCGGGCTGGTGTTTCTGGACAAGAGACTGTCCGTGGGAAGCAGAGGGGGTGAAGTGTGGGTGAAGAAGGGTGGGTGTGTGAAAGCATATATCACAAATTACCGGCACTCTGCAGCCCCTCAGGAAGAAGCAAAGATGGTGCACGGAGCCAGGTACTTGAGTGAGAGGAGGGGGAGGTGGCTAGAGGCAAGTAAGAAATCTAAAGAAGCAGAGAATAAAAAAAAAGCAACACTAGCAGCCAACAAATGGCACTCAGAGAGCCAGCTAGTGTGTTTCTGGACAAGAGACTGTGTCTGTGGGAAGCAGAGGGGGCCGAGTGTGGGTGAAGAAGGGTAGAGAGTGGGAAAGTGTATATCACAAATTACCGGCGCTCTGCAGCCCCTCAGGAAGAAGCAAAGATGGCACATGGAGCGAGGTACTCAAGCAAAAGGAGGGGGAGGTGGTGAGAGGCAAGGAAGAAATCAAAAGAAGCAGAAAAAAAGCAACACCAGCAGCCAACAAATGGCACTCAGAGAGCCGGCCTGTTTGAGTGTGTAGAATCCAAGCAGCCGGTGTTTCCTAGTCAAGAGATTGTGGCCGCAGGAAGCAGAGGAGGCCGAGTCGGGGTGAAGAGGGGTGGGGAATGGGAAAGCGTATATCGCAAATTACCAGTTGTCTCCTGCTGGATGCTCCGTGAGGCTGCTTTCTCATACCCCGTTTGCTGGTCTCCAACAGGAGTCCAAGATGGTGGATCCGCGCTGTGTTAGCTGGTAGGGGACCTCTGCATGAATCTCTCCTTGCTCTCCGTTCTCTGGTCAGTTTTCTCACTCCATTTGGTGCTCGGCTGAGTTCTTTATCTCTTCATTTAATGTTTTAGGGTTTCAGGATTGTTGTATTCTCTGTTCAGCTTAGTTTTTCGGATCTTTGCTGTAGAGGGACAGCTTGGTGCTTCTGCCTAGAGCGCCATTTTGCCAGAACCCTGAGGTATATCCCTGTTTTTTGAGTAAGCATCTTTGTGTAAAATTTTTTCTCTTCTTTTAACGGCTTTTTTACAAAGCATTTTATTATGGAAAATTTCAAACACATAAAAGTGTAGGGAGTAATGTAATGACACCCCTCTTCCCAGCCAGAATACAGCTTCATCAGTTAACCTGTGTTAAAAGGACACCAAAACACCATATCTTTAAAAATTAACAATTTCTTAATATTAACATCAGCTATCCAGTCACTATACAAATTAAGATGATATAACTTTTAAAAAATAACATAGTTGAAATGGTTCTGTATACTCCATTTTGCACCTTATTTTGTATATGAGAAGTGCCAGATCAGAAAGCTTTGTTTTGGACATATTTAAAAGCATAACCCACCTATTTATTTTACTATTATCACTTCCCTGTTTTCCGTTAAAAAAAAAAAAGTGACATTGGAACTCTGAAATGCAGTCTGAGAGGCTGTACAGCTTATTTTTTTTAAACGTGAAAATGGTCATGCCAAGCGCTGTAGCGTTCACAGGCTGCAGCCAGGTGACCACATTCTAGGTGGGAGGTGGGAGCCGAGGCAGGTGAGGAGGAGCCTCGAATGGAACTGGTCGTGGCAGTTTTTCTTGTCATCTCCACAGCCAACGGCCTTGAAGTAGTGTTTGGAAATTACCCTATTCACTTCTTTTGTCCAATAACTCTGCTTGATAAATAAGGCTGGAGTGGACTAAACGGTCAATCTGAGAAAGCAGACGCCATTTAAATCTGGTCAAATCTTCAGAGGGCAGGCTTGTTCAGTGATAGCCTCGCGTTGGCACAGATGGAGACTTCTTGTGGGGATTGGGATAGGAAGGAATGATGATCTCTTCCTCAAACTTGGGAGAGAAGAAAATGGGTAAATGTGAGTAGATGGACTAATAAAGAAGACAGATTTTCAGAATAGTACACATAGCCCCTGAGAAAGAAACCTCAAATCGAAATTCTCTTCTTTGTAGCTCTTCCCATAGATTGTACCCCGGGGTGCAGTGAATCCAGTGAAGCAGCAATCGTGCCTAATGTTTGGGACACTTTTTGGGTCCTCTCATAAAGAGAGCAACAAATAAGTGTCTTCTATTGATCTTCTGTACTCAGCCGACTTAAATCCCAGTCTTCCTACACAACTAGGAAAAACTGTAACGTCTTCATTTCAGAACTGCGGAAAGTTTCCACGTTCTGGTTTCTGGCAGTTCTCACCTCTGGTTATTAGAGAGTAATGCCACCATTTCTGATATTCCTGGCTCAAGTATTTGTAGTTTAGTGCATGTATGTTTTTCGGATTATTTTTATTCTTTTAAACTAAACTACATTTGGATTTCACCAGATTTCCAATAGTATTCTTTTTCTGTTCCGTAATTCAATCCAGAATACTTCATTGCATTTAGTTGTCATGTCTCTTCATTACCTTGTTTTTTAGTTTTTTTAATGATGTAAGTAATATATACATCTTGTAAAAATGCGGACAATACAGTAAAACATAAAATGAAAAATGAGGTTTGTTCTGCCTTATTCCCTTCCCATCATATTCCCCAAAGATGCTACTGTTAACAATTTGATATGTATTTCCAGACTTTTAAAACGTATTTACAAGTATCTACGCATGCATGTATAAATTTTGTTTTTAAATTTAAAAATCACAGATACTGTTTTTGCCTTCTTTTTACTTAACGGTGTTGTGAATATTTATGCATGTATCTGTGAATATATGGGGGCATTGGTGGTTCAGTGGTAGAATCCCTGCCTTCCATGTGGGAGACCCTGGTTCAATTCCCGGCCAAGGATTCTCATGTGCAGCCACCAAGTGTCTGTCAGTGGGGGCTTGTGTGTTGCTCTGATGCTGATCAGGTTTCAGTGGAGCTTCCAGAATAAGATGGACTAGGAAGAAACGCTTGGTGATTTACTTCCAAAAATCAGCCAGTGGAAACCCTATGGATCATAACAGTCTAATTCACAGTCGATCATGGGATGGCAAAGGACCAGGCAATGTTTCGTTCCATTGTGCATGGGGTTGCCGTGAATAGAGGGCCATCTTGCTGGTAGCTAACAACATATGAATATGTGTATGTATGTATGTGTTTTCTCCTAAAAATCCATTCCCCAATGGGGAAATTTAAGTTGTTTGCAATTTTTCTCCAATGTTAATGCTACAGTGAACATTGCTAAATTTATATCTATCTATAAAAATTTTGTGTGTGTGTGCACCTGTCTGAATATTTCTGTAGGAGAGATTTTCTTTTCTTGTACTTTAGATGAAGGTTTACAGAACAAACTAGTTTCTCATTAAACAGTATGCATATTGTTTTATGACATTGTTTAATAACCCCACGACACGTCAACACTGTCCCTTCTCAACCTCGGATTCCCTATTACCAGCTTTCCTGTCCCCTCCTGCCTTCTAGTCCTTGTCGCTGGGCTGTTGTGCCCTTTTAGTCTCATTTTGTTTTATGGGGCTGTCTAATCTTTGGCTGAAGGGTAACCTCACGAGTGACTTCATTGCTGAGCTAAAAAGGTGTCCGAGGGCCATACTTTCGGGGTTTCTCCAGTCTCTGTCAGGCCAGTAAGACTGGTTCTTTTTTTGTGAGTTAGAATTTTGTTCTACATTTTTCTCCAGCTCTGTCCAGGACCCTCTATTGTGATCCCTGTCAGAGCAGTCAGTGGTGATAGCCGGGCACCATCTAGTTGTGCTGGCCTCAGTCTGGTGGAGGCCGTGGTAGATATGGCTCATTAGTCCTTTGGACTAATCTTTCCCTTGTATCTTTAGTTTTCTTCATTATCCCTTGCTCCCGAAGGGGTTAAGACCAGTGGAATATCTTAGATGGCTGCATGTAGGAGAGATTCTTAAGGGTAGAACTGCTGGATCAAAAGTCAAATGGCTTTAAAAGGCTATACCAAATCATACTCTCATTAAAAATTTGTTTTAAAAAAGTATTGACACTTGAAATAAGGAAAATAGATTACTGCGTGCCCGTTTGGAAACCTGGTGGCATAGTAGTTAAGAACTACGGCTGTTAACCAAAAGGTCGGCAGTCTGAATCCACCAGGCGCTCCCTGGAAACCCTACGGGGCAGTTCTACTCTGTCCTATAGGGTCAATATGAGTCCACTCGACAGCAATGGGTTTACATGCCGTTTTAAGCCCTGGTGGTGCTGTGGTTAAGAGCTACGGCAAGCTATGACTACTAACCAGAAGGTCAGCAGTTGGAATCCACCAGTTGCTCCTTGGAAGCCCTACAGTGCAGTTCTACTCTGTCCTATAGGGTCACTCTGAGTCTGAATTGACTCCACGGCAACTGGTTTGGTTTTGGACACTTTTGGTTGGGCTGCAATTTACTGTTGATTAGAGTCCAGACTCATAAAGTTGGATATTAACTTGTCGAAGATTGGTAAGCTACAAATGATTTTTCTCTATCTGAAGAGCGGTTACAGTTTTTTTTAGCCTCATAGCACATTAACCACTTTTGTATCTAACTTTGTAATGTTATTCCAGTATTCTCTTCTTGTATCCTCTTTTGTCATCCTGCCGGGTCCTTTAGCAATGAGCGAAATAAATCTTTTGACCCATGCTTACTATATATTTGTATGAGAGTTATGATTTTAACTTTTTGAAAAGTATAACATGTACACAAGAATTCTTTTTTACTTACACTCTTACTGATGTATGACAAATCTTTTTACTTATTTTGCTGATGCATGAAATGTCCCAGTGTGTAAGACTCATCCTGATTTTAAAAGGAAATTTAAAATATTTTCACAGAGTTCAGTTCAGGCTTACAATTCAAGTCCCTCAGGGAGGATGTGAGTCTATAGGAAGGACCATATGGTGCCCAGGCTTCCCTCTCCTAATGTCCACGTGTCACTAGGCATTGCCTTTCCTTCCAGAATACTTCTTACCTCGAGAGCTGGTCCTGTCAGCAGCACCTAATCCAGAGGAGTAGTATGGGGTCCTCCTTGTTAGAACTTTTAAATGTAACACAGATTATGATTAGATTACCTGGTGGCCCAGGGGTTAAGCATTCAGCTGCTAACCAAAAAGTTGGCAGTTGGAATCCACCAGCCTCTCCTTGGAAACCCTATGGGTGCTATAGGATCACTGTGAGTTGGAATCAACTTGACAGCAATAGGATTGGGTTTTTTTTTTTTTTGCAAATCCCTGGCCCTAATAAGGCTAAACATATTTTCATATTTTTTTTGGCCATTGTATTTTATAAATTGCCTATTCTTATCCTTTCTCTGTTGTCCTGTTAGGTTGTGTCATGGATCGAATTGTGTCCCCCAAAAAGCTGTGTTGAAGTCCTGGTCCCTAGTGCCTGTGAATGTGACCTTGTTTTGGTATAGAGTCTTTGGAGATATTACCATGAGGTCATACTGGAGTAGGGAGAATCCTAACCCAATCCGAGTGCTGTCCTTATGAAAGAGAGCAGACACAGACACACAGAGGGAAGACGGTCATGTGAAGAAGCAATCTACATGCCAAGAAACGCATGGGACTACCAGAAGCTGAGAGAAGATCAGTAAGCTACACATGATTTTTATCTAGTAAAATGACAGTAAGGAGAGACCTCAGAGAGAACGTGGCTGACACCCTGATTTCGGACGCCTAGCCTCCAGATCTATGAGACAATAAATTTCTGTTCCTATCAGCCACCAAATTTGTGGTGCTTTGTCAGGGCAGCCCTAGGAGACTAAGACAAGTTGCTTGTCTTTTTCTTTTTGATTTGTACAAACACTTTATCATGGATCTCAATCTTTTGTTAAATATTTCAATTTCTTACTAGCATTTTAAATTTTGTGGGAGATTTATTAGTTTTTCCTTCTTGGCTTTGAAGCTTTTTGTGATGTTTAGGGAAGGCTTTCTTCATCCCAAGATTATTAAAAAATTTATATTCTCTTCTAATACTTTTGCAATATTGTATTTCAGTTTTTATTCCATTTTGCAGATGGTATGAGATAGGGATCTGTTACTTTTTTTTTAATTGCCCACTCTGTAGAACTACAAAACCCATTGCTGTTGAGTCGATTCCAACTCAGTGACCCTATAAGACAAAGTAGAACTGCCCCATAAGTTTTCTAAGGAAACAGACTGCCTGCCATGTCTTCCTCCTGCAGAGCTGTTGGTAGGTTCTAGCCACCAACCTTTTGGTTAGCAGTTGAGCACTTAACCATTGCACCACCAGGAGTCCTTTGTAGAAATATGTTGCTGTTGTTAGGTGTCGTCACATTGGTTCCGACTCACAGAGACCCTGTGTACCACAGAACAAAACACTGCCCGGTCCAGTGCCATCCTCACAATCATTATGCTTGAGCCCATTGTTGCAGCCACTGTGTCACTCCATCTCGTTGACGGTCTTCCTCTTTTTTACTGACCCTCTACTTTACCAAGCCTGATGTCCTTCTCCAGGGACTGATCCCTCCTGATAACATGTCCAAAGTGTGTAAGACATAGTCTCGCCATCCTTGCTTCTAAGGAGCATTTGTAGAGATATAGAAGAGGACATTTTCTTGCTCTAATCCCTGTATTTTTACAGGTAAAATGGCTTACCTTTCTGATACTGCCTCCTGGGTTTTGTGCTCTATAGAAGGACTTCTCTTTTTCTTTGAAGATACTGACAACATAGAGCAGGAAACAATCCTTTATTATTATGTGATTTGAATTACTAATTTTGTAAAAAATTGTAAGTATATGTATAAAAAAAATCTGCCATTTCAACATTTTTTACACATACAATTTAGTGACATTAATTACATTCATCCTGAGGTGCAACCATCACCACTATTCGTTTCCAGATTTTTCCATCACCCTTACCAGAAGCTTAGTGCCTCCTAAGCAATGACTCCCTCTTTCCCCTCCCTCCCACTCCTGTTAACCACTACAGTTAATAATTTCTTTTCAGTGTGTTCTTAATGGCAGAGTTATTCAGTCAGGCCGCCTTTTCTTGCTTTTTATGATGTTTTCCAATGAGTCCCTGGGTGGCGCAAACAGTTAAGCACTGAGCTACTAACCAAAAGGTTTGAACCTACCCAGAGGTGCCTTGAAAAAAAGGCCTCACCATCCGCTTGTGAAAGGTCACAGCCGTGAAGACCCTATGGAGCGCATTTCTACTCTGAAACACATGGAGTCGCCATGAGTTAGAATTGACTCCATGACAACTGATTTGGTTTTTTTTTAACTTTTTCCATTTTCTTAAAATGACTGAAATTGCTTCCTTATTTTATTGAGGGTAGTAGCAGCAGCCAATTCACAAATTTTTGTTAGACATAGTCAAAGATTGCCGGTCTTTATCACTGAAGTGTCTGAAGTTATCCTAACCAGTAATTGGGGCCTATGTATGTTAAAGTGGCCTCTTTTTTTTCAGTCTCCTCTCAAGAGGGATATGGCCTTCTTATGCCTCCAGGAAAGTAAGTCAGACATCACTGTCATGCTTAAGAGCATCTGAGATTCTCTTATAGTAGACCAGTATAGACCAGTCATATTATTTGCAGATAAGCTGCTTAAATCTCAGAAAATGGAAAATTCTAAGATGGGAAATTCTTTTTTTAAAAAAAATTTTTTTCCTATACAAAAATGTACACATACATTGTTACGTGACCCTAATTGCTCTCCTCAAACTGTGACAGCACACTCCTCTTTCCACCCCTGATTCCTCATGTCCATTAGACCAGCTCCTAACCCTCTCTGCCTTCCCATCTCACCTCTGGACAGAAGCTGCCCGTTTAGTCTCTTGTACCTACCTGAGCTAAGAGGCACACTCCTCACGAGTATCACTTTATGTCCCACAGTCCAGTCCAATCCCTGTCTGAAGAGTTGGCCTTGGAAATTATTTTAGTTCTTGGCTGAAACCAGGGGCCATGCTTTGCGGTGTTCCTCCAGTCTCAGTCAGACAATTAAGTCTGGTCTTCTTACTAGAATTTGAGCTCTGCACCCCACCTTTCTCCTGCTCCATCAGGGACTCTGTTGTGTTCCCTGTCAGGGTGGTCATTGGTGGTAGCCGGGCACCATCTAATTCTTCTGGTCTCAGGCTGATGATGTCTCTGGTTTATGTGGTCCTTTCTGTCTCTTGGGCTAGTACTTTCCTTGTGTCTTTGGTGTTCTTCATTCTCCTTTATTCCATGTGGTTGGGACCAGTTGATGCATGTTAGATGGCCGCTTGCAAGCTTTTCAGACCCCAGATGCAACTCACCAAAGTAGAATGCAGAACATTTTCTTAATAAGCTTTGTTATGCCAATTGACCTAGATGTCCCCTGAAAACATGGTCCCCAGACCCCTACCCCTGCTATTCTGTCCCTCAAAGTGTTTGATTGTATTCAGGAAAATTCTTAGCTTTGGTTTAGTCCAGTTGTGCTGACTTCCCCTGTAGTGTGTGCTGTCCTTCCCTTCACCTAAGATAATTCTTATCTACTTTCTAGTTAGTGAATAATCCTCACCCTCCCTTCCCACCCTCGTAACCATCAAAAAATATTTTCTTCTGTGTTTAAACCTTTTCTTGAGTTCTTATAATAGTGGTCTTATACAATATTTGTCCTTCTGTGACTGACTAAATTCACTCAGCATAATGACCTCCGCTTCCTCCATGTTATGTTTCATGGCTTCATCGTTGTTCTTTATCATTGTGTAGTATTCCATTGCGTGGATATACCATAGTTAGTTTATTAATTCATCTGTTGATGGACACTTAAGTTGTTTTCATCTTTTTGCTATTGTGAACAGTGCTGCAATGAACATGGGTGTACATATATCTATTCGTGTGACGGTTCTTATTTCTCTAGGATATATTCCAAGAAGTGGGATAGCTGGATCGTATGGTACTTCTATTTCTAGCTTCTTAAGGAAGCACCAAATTGATTTCCAAAGTGGTTGTACCATTTTACATTCCCACCAACAGTGTATAAGTGTTCCAGTCTCTCCACAACCTCTTCTGCATTTATTATTTTGTGTTTTTTTGATTAATGCTAGCCTTGTTGGGGTGAGATGATATCTCATTGTAGTTTTGATCTGCATTTCTCTGATGGCTAATGATCATGAGCATTTCTTCATGTGTCTGTTAGCTGCCTGAATATCTTCTTTGGTGAAGTGCCTGTTCATATCCTTTGCCTGTTTTTTAATTGGGTTATTTGTCTTTTTGTTGTTGAGGTTTTGCAGTATCTTGTAGATTTTAGAGATCAGATGCTGATTGGATTTGTCGTAGCCAAAAATATTTTCCCAGTTTGTAGGTTGTCTTCTTACTCTTTTGGTGAAGTCTTTTGATGAGCATAAGTGTTTGATTTTTAGGAGCTCCCAGTTATAAGATGGGAAATTCTTGAAAGTGTTGGTGTTTAAAAGTGAATCTGGGAAAATATATCTTCTTTCAGCTCCGGAAGTTTTTTTGTTTTTTAAAACATAATATTGTCTGATTCCATATTTGTTTCTATGTTTATTTAAAACAATGCTGAATCACTGTGATAGAAGACCTATTTCCTTGTATAAGGAAGAAAAAGAAAAACTTCTGAACTGGGGGCATATTTGTATTACAGAGCTGGGTGCTTTTTCTTTTGGTTATTTTGAGACTTGGGGATGTTTTCAAGAACGGAGTTTTTAGACCACAGCTAAAATCACTAGGCTTATGTTAGGCAAGCACTTAATAGATCTCATACAGTTTTTGGTGGATATGATGTTATGAGACTGGGAGACAAGGAGACATTCATTAATAAATGTGAAAACAGGGATCTCTGAAAGATACTGTTTTAAACTGAAGAGCTGAGAAGATAAAAAGGTATCAAATTCCGTACTGAGCCTGGCTTGTAGAGTCTGAGGTACTTATTACCCTTAATTACTTGGCAAGGAGACATGGCATTTGAAGATTAATTGCTCACCATGTCAAACACTATATTACTTTGATGTAGACCAGTGGTTCCCTAACCAGGCTGATCATCTGACTCACCAATAGCACGATTTTAAAATATAGATTCCTGAATCCCTACCCAAAGATCCTGATTTTTGTAGATCATGGGGGTGTGGCCCAGGAATATTTTACAAGCTCCCCAGGTGATTAGGATGATCAGAAGGGTTTGGGAGCCACAGATATAGACCACTGAGTGTGCATTAGAAGTTCTTGCAGGACTTGTATGCTAAAACGCAGTCTTGGAAGAGAGAGATAGTGCCCCCCTCCAGAGCACAGAGACATGCTTACTGCCCACAGTAAAGATTTGGGTTTCCTAAGATCAAGGTTCCTCTCCCGTAACTCAACTCACTGCATGCGGGGGTGTCACCTAGCTCTCTTCACAGTGTCATGTGGGATTTGGGGCTTGAGGAAACAGTGCAAATGCTCACACTCTGGCTACTACTTGCTATGCCATGAGTAATAACGTCTTTAGCCTCTGACCCAGGTGTTTTGTGTCTTCTGTCAGCATCCATGAAAGTGTGGTAGGCTAATTGTTAGCTTGAAAGCAGGGTTAAAAGGAGCCCTGGTGGTGCAGTGCAACCCTGGTGGTGCATGGTTAAGAACTCAACTGCTGCCCAAAAGGCTGGCATTTCGAATCCACCAGCTGCTCCTTGGAAATCCTATGGGGCAGTTCTACTCTGTCCTATAGGATCACTATGAGTCAGAATCGATTCCATGGCAATGGGTTTGGTTTGTTTTTTGGTGGTGTAGTGCTTAAGAGCTCAGCTGCTAACTGAAAGGTTGACAGTTCAAACCCACCTAGTGGCTCCGCAGGAGAAAGACTTGGCAATCTGCACTGTAAAGATCACAGCCTAGAAAATTCTATGGGGTAGTTCTACTCTGTCACATGGAGTCACTATGAGTTGAATATCGACTTGACAGCACCTAACAGCAAGTAAGGTAAAATCTCAGACCCTTTACAATTTTTAACAATGAGTACTTGGCTTTTTATATAGATCTACCTACAGGAAAGGTGAGGAGCCCTGGTGGTGCAATGGTTAAGTGCCCATCTGCTAACTGAAAGTTCAGTGGTTCGAACTCACCCAGTTGGCTCCACAGGAGAAAGACCTGATGATGTGTTCCTATAAAGATTACAGCCTAGGAAACCCTATGGGGCAGTAGTTCTACTCTGTCCTATAGGGTCACTATGAGTCTGAATCGACTTGACGGCATGCAACATAACAGCATAGGAAAAGCAGTGTCTAGTGGTCATACTGATTCAGATGTCACTGTCCTCATGACAGTGACATGAAGGACAGAATTGCTTTTGTTATTTGCTGACATAGTCAATTTCTGAGCCTGCCAAATTGAGGAGCAGTCCTGGAGTACGAATTAATGAAGATTAATGACCTGCTGGAAGACAGCAGCTAGCACCTGTGTTCTTAAAGAACTGTTGATATGAAATCAGACTGACAGCCTTCCTTTACTGGACTTGTACCAGTCGGAGTCCAGTCAGGAGAAAGAAACCACCACAGTTACTTTAACAGAGAATTTAATATAAAGAATTCTTAGCTAGGTTTTAGGGAAGATTGAAGGCAAAGGGGACACTGAGCTATCACAGAGTGAAGCCTGGGACGGGCCCTGCAGAGCTAGGACTCAGGCCTCTGGGTGGGGAGAGGCACTGCTTGGCTGGCGCTCGTTCCTCAGGACGGTAAAAGGGGGACCATGGAGCTGGCACTCTGACCTCTGCTGCGGGGATGCTGGCCAGCTAGTGCTGGAGATCTCTGAGCAGGGAGGGGAGATGGTGATAAGGGGGGTTCTGGAAGTGTCGGAAAAACTGGAACCAGCAGCTGCTGCTAGATAAAATGTTGTGGTCACAGTCACACTGGCAGGATAGGAAGCAGCCTTCCAGAATTCCTTTCGTGCCCCCTATTGGCAGAGCCAACGGATTCCTGGTGGCGCAGTGGTTAAGAGCTTGACTGCTAACCACCAAATGGTCGGCAGTTCAAATCCACCAGCTGCTCCTTGGAAACCCTATAGGCCAGTTCTACTCTGTCCTATAGGGTCACTATGAATCGGAATCAACTTGATGGCAATGGGTTTTGGATTGGCAGAGCCAAACAAAGCCAGCTGGCAGAGGGAGCATGGTCTACTACAACCCAGACCTCGCATCACAGAAGCGGAGAGGACCTAAGAAAGCCTGTTTGACTAGAGGTTAGAAAGTAGGAGGAGGGTGTGATTCATTACATGGGGGTGGGGTCATGGGGGTGTCTGGTGAGGCAGTTGCTTGAGGAACCTCCAGCATTAACTTGAACTTAATATCTTTCTTTAGGTCAGGAAAGAGTGTAACCATGGGCAGTTGACTTGGAAATCGGCACGGAAGATTACCATCTATTTTGTGGGGTATGCGGGATGGAGGCAAGGAGAAGAATATTCATGTGATCCAAGAAGAGTGGCCCACTGGCAACTTTATTAGGTTGCATACAATTTTATGGACTTGTTATAAGAGCTTGTGCAAAGTCTGGTGTCTGTCCTACACCCTGATAATGACTGATATCATCAAAGAGCTAGAACGTCACAGATGTTTGATCATATCTCACCAACAATTTGTGGCCCACATGACCTCATTTATGTGAGCTGATCTGTGGACTGTAAAGCTGTAAATGAGAAGTGGTATTTATTACTTGTATCCTTTCTTGCCGTTGGCTGAGTTCCAGGAGAGTCCTGGGTTTCTGTATCCAAGAGAGGATTGCAAAGTAGATAAAGAGAACAGAGAGCAAAAGCTCAGAACTCACCAAATTAACAGAGTACTTTTATACTCTTAAGATTTGGTGTTTACAAATCTTTACAACTCTTTTTGGCTCCTCAAATTTTGACCCAGATAAATTGAACAAATATCTCAACAGAGAGCACTAGTCCATGTATGTTGTTGTTTTAACATAGCAGTTAATGGCTTTAACCATATACATATTTGAAAGTTTTATAATTGACACTTAAAAAATCTATTGATTTTAATTGAATGAGTTTATTTATATGCTGGTATTGGGGTATTGGACAAAAGCTTATGCCACATCAGGCTGTCATGGTGGATAGTTGTAAGATCTGAGGTATTTCAGGAGTTGATTTGGATCTAGGTAAGGGGTATTGTCATAATGGGATGCTGTTGTATCAACCTTTGTTATACTTGTCCAGTTTATTTTGTAGTTCTGATCGTGAATGTGGAAGGCCTATTTCATTCTTGTTATTGCCATGTGACTTTTAGTTTAATAGGAATCATAAATGAATGCTTAATTAAATCAATATCCAGATTAGGCACATATAATAGCTTAATTAGAACTGGGGAAATTTTTCCAAACATAGAGGATGCACACACTTCTGAAATGCCCTCACTGTTTTTCTAAATTAAAAAAAAAAGTACAGAGAAGCAAGTAGGTTGTAACTTCAGAAGGACAGAAAGTCAGACCTTATGCCTCATTGTGCCTGGCTTATTGACTGCGTGAATCAATCAATTAATCAATCAGTGAACAACAGTGAAGTTTTGAGTAAAGGTTGTGGGAAGAGTTATGAGATTTCTTTCTGTAGGCTGGGTTAAGAGAAGAAAAACCTTAATTTATTTTTAAACAATCGTGAAGGAGGTAGTATTTCTGAAAACGAGAAGATGATGAAAAAGAAGAGGTCCGGGACATCTCTCTGCCAATGTCAGCATCAGCGAAGTCCTAGATCGTGAAATGTTTGTATTCATTGGTTGAAGAAGAGCCTGCGACATTTACCTCATGCTTCTCTGAAGATGCCAAATGGATGCTGTCATTGTTGCTGAAGACATTGTCATTATTGCTGTCAGTGACAGTCCCCTGTTTTATGCAGTATGCCCATAATAGAAAAGGAAGTGAGATGTTAAGACCTCAGGTTCTGGAGTCAAAATGCCTGGATTTGAATCTTGCTTCTACTATTTATAAGTTATAATACTTTGAGCAAGTTACTACTTAACTTTTCTGCCTTAGTGTTCTAATCTGTAAAATGGGGATGATATTAGTACCTATCTCATTGGGTCATCATCAGAATTAAATCAGTTAATATATTAAAGAGTTTAGAATGTGTCTAGCACATAGTGAATGCTATATGTGATAGCTATTATTATTTCTTAATTTCCCTTTCCTTCTCCCTGGTAGCCACTAATCTTTTGTTTTGATGAGTTTACCTATTCTAGATATTTCATATAAGTGGGATCATACAATATTTGTCCTTTTGTGTCAGACTTATCTCACTCAGCATGAAGTTTTCAAGGTTAATTAATGTGGCGCATGTATCAGAACTTCATTCCTCTTTGTGACTGAATGATATTCCGTTGTATGAATGTACCACATTTTGTGTATCCATTCATCTGTTGACGTGCACTCGGGTTCTTCGGCTGTTATGAATAATGCTGCCATGAACGTTGGTGTACATGTGTGTGTTTGCATCCCTGCTTTCAGTTCTTCTGGGTATATATCTAGGAGTGGAATTGCTAGGCCATGCGGTATATCTTTGTTCAACTTTTTGAGGAACTGCCAAACTGTTTTGCACAGCAGCTGTACCATTTTACATCCCCGCCAGCAATGTACGAGGGCTCTGATTTCTCCACATGATAGCTGTTATTTTTATATCAAGTATTGTCAAATATATAGTAGGTACCATGACGAACACTGAACTTGACATAATCCCTGTCCATGGAGCTACTGAGTATAATTGAAATAGATTATCTCACAGGGAAAAAAGAAATGAGCTTAGAAATTTCGCTCAACTCAGGACTGCTGGTGGGAAGTCCAGAAATGAACTGCACATGTTGACACATAGTTTTAATCTCCTAAATCTGAGGTCCTCCAGAAAAATGAGAAAAAGCACATCTCTGCCCCAGGTGTGAGCCCTGGTAAAAGCAAACAGGTAAAGGAGAATGTAATGATGGTCTGGTGAAGCTCTCCCTGTCTGGTGCTCTCAGATCAGAAAAAGGCGGGGGGGGGGGGCGGGGAATGTAAAAAAAAGAAAATGTGTGGGCTGTGGGGAGGAATATGAGGAGACAGCAGTGTGGTTTCTTGTTCCATGCTGCAGTTGCTCAGATATTGAAATTATAGCCCTACAAGATCCTCAGTTAGCTTGCTTTGCCGCTTAGGTCCTAGGTGAAAACCAGGAGTATTCCTCTGGAATTGATTGATTGACTATTAAGTGAATGACTGAACCAAACAATCACTCAAACACTTACTGAGTGCTAACTGTGTGTTAGGAAAGATATTTGGCTCTGGAGACATTTCTACCTAATTGAGGGATAGTTCCCTTCTGTTGGAGTCCCTGGGTGGTGTAAATGGTTAACTGCTAACAAAAAGGTTGGAGGTTGGAGTCCACCCAGAGGCACCTTGGAAGAAAGTTCTGAAGATCTACTTCTGAAAAATTAGTCATTGAAAACCCTATGGATCACTGTTCTATTCTGACACACATGAGGGCACCATGAGTTAGAGTTGACTTGACAGCGCCTGTTTTTTTTCCCTTTTGTTATTTGCTGAGTTAAGGGAAAAATGGATTTTATATAGGAAAGTCCCTAAAGAAACAAAAGTACTTTGATTCATTTAGGAAATAATTATCTGTGCCAAACATTGTGCTAGATGCTGGGATACAACAGAGAAAAAGACCCAGGCTCTGCCATCAGGGAGCTTAGAGTCTACAGGGAGAGAGAACCGGTGAAGTACCAGCCCAGCCCACAGCCTACAACCCACAGCCCACAGCCCACAGCTCACAGCCCACAGGCGGGCCCTCAGAACCGGCACTAACCCAGCTTTGGGAGTTCAAGGATGCTTCCTTGAATCCTAAGGATGAGTAGGAGTTGGCCAGATTTGGGGTAGAGGTGAGGGGCAGAGTTACGCGATCTAAACATGCCCTTGAGGAAGCTCTGCCACCCCAGTGGCCTCCTGAGATCAGACTCAGTTTTAGAAAGTGAGCCCAGTGTTAGGCCATGATGATCAACTCCCCCAACTGGTGGGCAGGAGCCGATGCTGTTACCCAAAAGAGGCTTGAGGTTAACTTTGTGCCATAGGCTGGGTCTGTGCTGGTGAGAGCTCTCTTTGGGAGAGTGGAGTTTTGATTAGAGCCTATTTCTGATGCCCTTATAAAGGATGAGTCCTGGCCTCCTGCAATGGAAACCATGCTAACACCTCAGAGACTGGCAGCCATGACCTGAATCACACCCCGCCTCGCTTTGGCTAATATAGACGCCTGGCAAGTACAATGTGTTTGGGGCTTTTTTCCAGTATCAAATGGTGGCTAAACAGGAGAAGTGCCCAGTGAGAGCCAGCTGCAGACGCATGGGAACAGGCATAGCTGTTCCTTGTGTCAACAAGAAGGCCTTGTGTGTGTGTGGAATCAAAGAAATGCAGCTTACTGACTGGCCTGGCTAAGCTTCAACAATCTGTGTTTTTTTTTCCTCCTCTCAGGAACATTTTGTTCATGCTGGTGGTGAAAAGGTGGCGGCTTTCACACAGAGGTATAGCAGGAAGTATGTGCATTAGATACAAGGAAGAACTACTTGACAGAATGATTGAGTGCAGGAATGGGTTCCCCCGGGGTTAGGGAATCTGATTTTCATTCACAAAGTTTCCTTTTAAATAACTTAAATAATGAGGGAGGGGAGGTGTAAACCTACATCACCGTTTTTAAAACAGCCATGCTTGGGGACTCAGAGGAGATGAGAGTGACCTCTGAACAGGAGGCTTTGCAGGGGCTTCGAGGCGTGGGGAGCTGGCCTTGGGGCTGGGGTCAGGTGTGGGCAGGAGAGTGTGGAGGGCATTGCAAAGGGAGGCGAGTGCAAAGCCAGGGCAGGAGGGTGGGAGGAAGACGTGGGAAAGAGCAAGTGGGGTGATCTGGAAGGTGGTGTCTGGGAAGAGGGGCAAGAAAGGATATTAGCAGGCTCCCTTAGGACTAGGTGGAAATTCTGGTGGTGTAGTGGTTAAGAGCTACAGCTGTGAACCAAAAGATTGGGAGTTCAATTCCACCAGGTGTTCTTGGGAAACTGCATGGGGCAGTTCTACCCTGTCCTATAGGATCACTATGAGTTGGAATTGACTCAGTGGCAACTGGTTTGGTGTTTTAGGGCTGGACTATGGAAAGCTTGGCTGGGGAATTTGAACTTTATTCAATAGGCAACCAAAAGCCATTTTTAAAGCCCTTTCAGCAGGAAAGAGGAATGACGGAAACTGTGCCACGGGATTTTAGAGATTGAAGGAAATTTACAGATCACGTAGTTCAGTGTTTTTCAAATTCTAGTGGCATCAGAATCATTTGGGGTGCTTGTTAAAATTCAGATTCCATGGCCCTGCTCCCAGAAGTTCTCACTTAGAAGTTCTGGGAGGGACTGGGAATCTGCAGTTAAACAAAGCCACAGGTGGCCCTGGTTCCACTGGTCTGAGAGCCATACTGGAAGACCACCAATCTATCTGGGGTATCACCCCTAGCCCCCAGGGCCTTTACAGATGAAGGGACTGAGACCCAGGAAGTCAGCTGATTTAAGACAAAGTGTGGAGAACCTGGGTGGTGCAGTCAATGTGCTTGGCTGTTAACTGAAAAGTTGGAGGTTCAAATCCACTGAGAGGTGCCTTGGAAGAAAGGCTTGGCAGTTCTACTCTGCACACATGGGGTCGCCATGATTCAGAATTAATTTGACGGCAGCTGGTTTTGGGTAATAATATCTAACTTCTCTGGGTTACTATGGGAATTACAGAGAGTGCATGTAAAGGACTGGCAAATAGCAAGTGCTCAATAATGGGATATTTTCCTGCTCAAGCCTCCATAGGAGTCACGGCTGTGACCGTGTCCAGACCTCTGACTTACAGTCCTGTGCTTTCTTCACTACACCATGATGCTCACAGGCATTGAGAGAGTCGGATAAGACTTAAAATACAAGGCATGAGACATCACCGGCAAAACGACCTTGAAACCAGGGAAGTAACTCCTGTGGCAGTGCAGAGCAGCGCAGTTGACAAAGTGCGTATATGTGTTTCAGGGGAGGAAGAAGACGATTCTTTGAGCTATGATGGGGATATTTCTGAAGAAACTATTTCAATGTCTATTTATATCATTCTTTAAAATTTTTATTTCGATGTTTATGATATATCAGGACAGAAGTATTTGCAAATATTTATAAATAAGCATACATACATACATTGTGCATATTGTATATTTTGCATGCTCAAAAATTATTTTACAGATACAGGTGCAGAGTAAAGGCTGCAGCCTATTGGGGCTGAGGGTGGACTCCCACGGGAAGCAAGGCCGTCAGCTGGGAGGCTTTGACGAGAGCTCGGGGAAGACAGACCCAGTGTGGGCATGGACGTGAGATGAAGAGGGTTGGACAAGAGAGACATGACAGAAGACTTGGTAACTCAGTTGTCTGTAATAGTTTCCTGAAGACCTGGAAGACAAACCCAGAACATTTTAGGCAGAAGCTATACGGAGGCAGGATAACCTCAGAGGGTCTCTTTCAAGAATTCATTTCTATGTTTCAGAAGTGTTGTGATTTCATTGCTTAGCACAAAACCCTTAGGATAATGTTTCTCAAGCTTGAGTTTTATATAAACCCTATATAAAATAAAAATTATTTCAGAACACTCCTTCACGACCCCCCACGCCCCGCTCCAAGAAGACATTTAAAAACCCTTGGAGGACCACAGACCTCAGCTGGAAAAGCTGATTTAAGAAATTATGGTCTGGACACAGAGCATCTGTTAAGTGTGAGGGAAAAACTTAGAAATGGATAATAGTGATGGTTGAACATGATAAACATAATTAATGTCATTGACTTATACATGTGAAGAATTTTGAAATGGCAAATGTTTTGTAATATACATATTTACCACACAGAAAACAACAACAAAATACAATACAGCCACGTTAAAAAAGAAGAAGAAATTATGGTCTTATTCTATTAAAAAGCATTCAGTTGTGAGTGGTATAGAATGTTAAATTAGAAGTTTCCACTGAGGCCTCAGGATACAATAGAGATAAAACAACAAAGAAGGGAATGAGACTAAAATGAAAAAATTCCAAGGAAATAGCAAATCACTTGCACAACTCTTAAAACTCCTGACACATTTTGAGAGTATAAATAGGTGGAGGGAGGATTTTGAAAAAATGGATTTTGTGAAGACATTTCTTTGGAGAGAATTGATGCTATTCGCTAAGCCCTGTGCCCCGCTCTTGGGGTGTGGGAACTATCTTCTAAGCCTAAAGATAGTGAAGGAGGCCTCAGGGAACCCCTGGGAGAGCTCCAGGAAGTTATGTGGGCACATCGGGCTGCTGAGAATCCAACGGCAAGAAGCTGTGGCTATGAGGTGTCAGGAAGAGAGAAAGCATTGCTTCGGTGTTGGGAATTAACTGTATTCCCCTCTAAGGGGCTGAATCTCAGGGACTACAGGGGGACCCACATTAGTAACTTGGGTCTGGGGTCATTTTTAAAAGGTTTTCCTGCCTAAGGGCACCTCTCAGGCGTGAGGGGATGGCGACAGAGAGCTGATGAACTTTCAGATAACCCAGGAGTGAAGGAGGGCAGCAGGAGAGGCACGGCTGGCCCCCCGCCAGGAGGCATGTCCAAGCCGCTCAAGCAAGGAAGCCTCCGATGAGCCACAAAGTACCACTGAGAAAAAGAGTCAGCTCTAAGCAGAGTTCAGGCCCAGAAAGCAGGAAGCCAATTCCGAACAGTACCAGGCAAGTAGGATCTTTCTGTCTCCTTTTCTCTCCCCCTCCCTACACTCCAATCTTGGAGGGCCCTGGAGCCTCAAACGCAGGAGGACTAGAGAACACGACCCTGTATTTTCCCCTGGGAGCAACGATTCAATATTCACTAATTCAGTGTTCTTCGTGATTTTATAGAACATACCCTGTTGCTGTTGAGTCGATTCTGACTCATGGCGACCCCTGTGTTACAGAGCAGAGCTATGCTCCGTAGGGTTTTCAACGGTTGATTTTTCAGAAATAGATTGCCAGGCCTTTCTTCTGAGGTGCCTCTGGGCACCTTTCAGTTAGCAACGAAGCTCTTAACTGTTTATGCCACCCAGGGACTCTTTTTAGAACATAACTATCCCAAATATTGCGAGTTGACTGTATTCCTAGTGTGGCCATCTCAGGTTACCTATGTGATGCCACTGGACACAGAGTTGGAAAGAGATGGCCACGATCATGGTCGGCACATCACTGCTCCTAGCCTGAAATCATGCCTACATGGTGTTGGGGGACAGGATCTATCTCTGAATGAAGTTTGAGGAGTTGAATAGTGTACTGTCCTGAACTAAGTTTTATTACTTAAGATGACCATAGGGCTTTCTGTTACTGCTCAACTTTTCATGCAGTGAGGGGGAAAAGCAACAAATTTCAGTCTGGGCAGAGTGAAAGACGAAAGTAGTTGTGTTGTTATGGATTGAATTGTGTCCCCCCAAAATACGTGTTGTAAATCCTCACCCCTAAATCTGCAGTTATAATCCCGTTTGGAAATGGGTTTTCTTTGTTATGTTAATAAGGCATGATTAGCATAGGTGTGTCTTAAATCAATCTCTTTTGAGACATAAAAGAGATTAAACAAGCAAGCAAGGGAGGCAGAGATGGAGGAAGAGAGATACCAAGCCACATGAAGATGGCCCAGGAAGAGAAGCTCAAAGAGACAAGAACCTTCCTCCAGAGACGACAGAGAAAGCCTTCCCCTAAAGCTGGCGCCCTGAATTCAGACATCTAGCCTCCTAAACCGTGAGAAAATAAATTTGTTTGTTAAAGCCACACCCACTTGTGGTATTTGTTACAGCAGCGCTAGATGACCAAGACGTATGTTTTACTTACATCCTAAGTATGGCACCTGCCCAGTGTATGGGTTACAATGAGAAAGTTTATCTTTAAAACTGGTAAAATATTTTTTAAAAAAGATAATCATCAAGTGAAACTACAAAACTGAAAAGCGCATGTGAAATCTCTGGACCCCTAAATTGAGACTCATCGATGTAAGGTATTCTGTAATTGATGAGGTTGTTTTGGGAGAGTTTTCTTTGGCGTTCCAAACCCCAGAAGGGAGGTGTCTGACTCATTGATTAAAAAACAAACCAACAGAACTCTGTTCAAGATGCAAAGGTAGTAACCAAGAGCCACCTAAATGTTCATATGACCTACCTCAGAGGTATAGTGAGGATTGAATGAGCAAACATGAGAAAGACCTGGCAATACAGCCTAGAAAACCCTACGGGGCAATTCCACTCTGTCACTTGGGGTTGCTATGAGTTGAAATTGACTCAGCGACACACAATGACACCAGATGAGCAAACATCCTTGAAAGTGTCTGATACACATAGTAGGTTTGTACTTAATGCTTAGTTTTACTTAAGAATTACGCTCAATTTCAGTTACGTTGGATTATGTCCAGTCCCTGTTTTCGCTTCATCTGTGTTAATAAAATGCAAGGCAGAATAGTCTATATTTTGGTTCTATTCCTGTCCCTTCCCTCTTGCTGATGAATGTCACCATTGAAGCCTTAGAGAGCCCCAGTCAGTCTGAGAGACAGAGAGAGAGAGAGAGCTTCAAAGTCTCTAGGACAGGTGAGGAGTAAGAAGGAAAAAATGAGAACGGAATCTTAGCTTTTAAATGGTCTCCAAAGTGTCCACTGTTGGTAAAAACAACTTCTGTGTAGCTTAAGCGTCAAGGAGGACCTCAGAACCATAGCTATCCCATACCGGCTATCTTGAATAACTGCCACATTGTGCTTTTCTAATCCAAACAGCAGAGGCTGAGGCATAAACTGCTCCTAATGAAATGCTGCTTCAAACCGAGGGAGGGTTTGGAAACCACAAGGAATTTCCATCAATAATGAATGTTTGCAGTAAGGGACTTTTTCCAGTTTTATAAACTACATTTACAAACCACTACTGCCTACTTTCAGTGACACAAGTCTTGCCTTTAGTCTTTGAGTCAACAGAACTTGGAATGTTCCAGCGGCGCAGGCAGTCCTATTCCTGTTTCTTTAAAGGAAAAAGATGACCTTCCCGGAGAAGAGAGGGTGCCTGTGCCCAGCCTTGAACAGGGCAAGAGAGGAGAGGGACAGGCTCACCGTTATTGACACTGCTGGGTTTGTCGCACAAATTGGGTCAAGAGGATATGAGATGTTGCACGTTAACTGTGTGGCACACGTCAGGTTTGCTGTGTGTGCAGCCAGTGGTGTGCACACTAGAAAGGGGCCTGTGTCTGGTGTGTTCAGGGGACGGTCTGGTCAGCGGGCAGAGTAGGGGAAGACAGTTCCAGTTCCATTTTGGCCTCGGCCGTGGCGGTTTTATAATTCCACAGGGTAGTTATTTCTCTCATTAATGAGTCTGTAAAACTCAAACACCAGTCCTTTTGTACTTTGCAGGATTTCTTGTGAAGAATTATGAATAATGAATCATCCGATCTACGACTCATCAGTGTATACACGGTATCTAGAACCAGGCTAAGAGATGAGTCCACAAACAGAGCGACTGTAGACAGAAAAGAGATTCAAAACCTCTCCTCCAGGAAAGAGTAGAGCGCAGGCCGAAACCTACGCAGGCGCAGAAACAGCTCTGACGCCGGAGAACCAACGAAAACGTGAGGGCGGAAGTCGACAGTTGTGACTTAACTTGCTCAAGGTCGGTCCCCTGTTTGTCGTCTCCCACATGGTCTAGCGGTTAGGATTCCTGGTTTTCACCCAGGCGGCCCGGGTTCGACTCCCGGTGTGGGAACGCCAGTGTGTTTTATAAACTCGAAAAATTAATTTAGACTTCCTTTAACAAGGAAAAATTACTATGTTTAGAAAAAACTATAATCCTACTTCAGAAGCAAACGGGGAAGATTGAGGTTGAAGAGAATCAGGATCTCCCCCAGGAGACAGTGTGAGGATAAAGTAATACCCAAACTCCGGTGCCTCCGGCAGGAGAAGGCGAAAAAGACAAATAACCATAGTATGAAGGTACCATTTGAAATAATCTGAGGTGAAGGAAAGCGTGGAACCAACCTGTCCTGTGCTAAGATATATGCTATACCTGGTTTTTCGGCTGTATTTTCTCCTCGTACTGTGGATATAAAACTAATGACTAAAAAAATGCTCTTCTTTGAAAGAAAAGACGAATTTTAGGACATTATAGGGCTTTTTAAGCTGTCTATAGCCACTTCATTGAGGAGGACAGCAGGACTGAAAGCCACTTCCTTGAGAAGGACAGTATGATTGCCAGAAAAGATTTATTATTAAGGCCAGTGTAGTTCCCCGCAGTCTACATGTGTTTGCTATTCAAAGAGCTCACTAAACCAGTTGTTTAGGGGAAAGAAGGGGAAGGAAGAAATTTAGATTGTTAGAAGGCAATGGCAAAAACACTTTCTCTCACTCCCTAACGTATTTATTTGACACATTCTGTTAAAAAAAAAAAATCAAGAATTCATGATATGTTCAAGTAGAATTAGAAATCTTAGTATTGATGTATGACAAGACAGCTTCCAAGTGTTATCCAAATAAGTGCATCGTCTGTTATAATCTGTTTACTTCTCCAAGTATTTGCCATTAGGAAAAACCTCAAGGAGTTTAGAAGCGACGCTTATTTTCCACTAGTGTTTAACTCTTGAAGCTTCCCCAATTTGATCCCAGACTGCTATTAACACTGAGGAGTGACTATGAAAATGACTTGGCTTCCATATGACTTTATTTCAAGGGTTTGTGTTTGAAATTTATTTTTTTAACTCTTTTGGGATCTTAAGAGACAAAAATGGGGCTCGCCCAAACGTTCGCGCGTCTCCCACATGGTCTAGCGGTTAGGATTCCTGGTTTTCACCCAGGCGGCCCGGGTTCGACTCCCGGTGTGGGAAGTCGCCTCGTTTTAATAAATTCAAAAAATTAATTTAAACTTCCTTTAAATTAATTTAAACTTCCTTTAACAAGGAGAAACAACTTCTCATCCTTCATGAGAAAAGTCTGAGGCTAAATATATACTTATTCAAAATTCTTAATGAAGAATTTGAAGGAGAAACTGATCAATCAGCAGGTATTTACTGAACTAAACGGCAGCAGAATTGATAGAAAAGTAAATATCCTAAAAAGAATAATGGGAGCCCTGGTGGCTTAGTGGTTAAGTGCTACGGTCGGCAGTTCAAATCTACCAAGTGCTCCTTCGAAACTCTATGGAGCAGTTATACTCTGTCCTTAAGGGTCACCATGAGTCGGAAACGACTCCGCAGCAGTGGGCTTGGTTTTTGGTTTTTTAATAAGAATAATAGATAATGTTTACTGAGCACTTATTATGAACCATGCTAAATGCTTTACACATCTTTTTCAATTTTGTCATTATTAGATAATATTATTCCTGTAACAGTCAGGGGTCTAGGAGAAAATGGATGACTTTTTTTGTATGTTTAAATAATTATGGTAAATAAGTATGTAACAAAACATGTGCCATTTTAACATTTTTCACATGTACGATTTAGTGACATTAATTGTATTCATCATGTTGTGCAACCATCATCGTTATCCGTTTCCAACTTTTTCCATCACCCTTCACGGAAGCTCACTGTTTCCTAAGCAGTGGGTCTCCCCTTTTCTCCCTCCCTCCTGCCGGTTCCTGGTAACCTCCAATAAGCTTAGGTCTGTATACTTTTGTCTGTTCTAGATATTTCATATCAGTGGGATCATACAATATTTGTCGTTTTCTGACTGACTTATTTCACTCAGCGTGATGTTTTCAAGGTGAGTGACATTCTTAGCAGAGTTTAATAAAGAGACTATTGAGGGTTTATTTCGGGTTTAGGGAAATCTAGAAGAGATAACGTAGTTGTCAGGCCTCCTGAGCCTTAAGTGACAAGGGGAGGGAGGGCGTTGAATGGAGAGGGCGGCTACTCAGGAGCTGTGGACTTCAGTGGAGGGAGGCTGCGAACTGTGACCTTCCTCCTGTTTCCTGTGCCTCTTTTTTTTGCCCAAACCCAACTGGAAGCCAGGAGACGGGGAGCTTGCTGCTATAGTCCATAAAGGTCAGCGCCACAGTGCAAATAGGAGGGAGGAGAATGAGTCTTGAACGGAAAACAGAAGACATCCAGTGCTATCTCCATTTTACGGACGAGATCGAGAGAAGTGAAGTAGCAGGCTAAAGTCAGAGCTGGTCAGATGGTATAGCCGGAAGTCCAACCCTGGACGTCTGACTTCGGAGTTCTTAACTCTTCATCACTGCTGTATCTAAAAAAAAAATTTTTTTTTTGGAAATCCAGATATGTCCTGCTTTATTCATAAAGTTATTTCATCTTTTCCTCTCTCTCTCTTTTCTGTTTGTTTTGTTTTAAAACTTGCTTTTATGTGGCAGGGGAGGTCCATTGACATGAAGGTGTCAAATCTAGTTATCCTAGTAATCACTTAAGGCTTATTTTCATAAAATAGATTTTTTGCTGCAAATTGAATCTCGAGCCATTCCCTCTTCAAATTACAGATGCATTTTCACTCAAATATGCAAATAGGCCTTACTAATTTTTAAAATTTTTAAATTTATTTTGCTGTTGTTTTTGTTGAGAATATACATAGCAAAACATACACCAATTCAACAGTTTCTATATGTACACTTCAGTGATATTAATCACATTCTTTGAGTTGTGCAACCATTCTCACCCTCCTTTTCTGAGTTGTCCCTTCCTGTCTTAGTTTATCTAGTGCTGCTAGAACAGAAATACCACAAATGGGTAGCTTTAACAAACAGATTTATTTTCTCACAGTTTAGGAGGCTAGAAATCCGAATTTAGAGCCCCGACTCTAGGGGAAGCCTTTCTCTTTCTGTCAGCTCTGGGGGACAATCCTTGTCTCTTCAGAGTCTATTCCTTGGCTCCTTGGTGACCCTCATGTGGCATTGCATCTATCTTCCCCCATCTATGCTTGCTCGGTTACAATTTCTTTTTAATTGTTTAATATCTCAAAAGAGATTGACTTAAGGCACACCCTACACCAATTCTGTACATTAACATAACATAGAAAACCCATTCCCAAATAAGATTACAAACTATAGTTATAAAACTGAAACCAAACCCATTGCCTTCAAGCCGATTCCAACTACTAGTGACCCTATAGTACAGAGTAGAACTGCCCCATAGAGCTTCCAAGGAAAGGCTCGTGAATTTGAACTGACAACCTTTTAGTTAGTAGCCGAGCTCTTAACCACTGCGCCACCAGGGCTCCAGTCACAGGTATAAAAACAAACAAAACCCCCAAACCCATTGCCATCGAGTCCGTGCTCCACCACAGATATAGTAGTTAGGGTTTACAACACATATTTTTGGGGGACACAATTCAATCCGTAACACACCCACATTAACATAAACGCACATAAATCTTGAAACAGCACAATGCTCAAGGCAGACATTCTTTACTAGTTTAGCTGAAGTAACTTGCACAAAGAGAACCTGGATGATATAGAAAGAAAAAAAAAATGCAAGCAGCGGAGATTTGGGAAGGGACATGGGGTCACTTTTGCACATACTGAGTTTAAGTTTCCTATTTGCAGAAGCTGAGCTCTGAACTTCTGTTTGAACGTGTCTCTGCCAGACAGCAATAGTGTTACCTACATGTTCTTAATGAGGACATAACAAGGTGCAAAATCCGAAACCGGTTTAGACCAGGACAGATTATTTTGCCTGCTTCCCCCCAGCCACCATGCCTGTCACTCTGTGACAAAAGGAAATTAGACTCATCTGATAAGCTTTGTTTTTCACAAAGCTATGTGGGATGATTAGCTGGTACCCTGTGGTCTTCTAAGTGTTTGCAAATTGATTTTTTGATGATTTGTTCCAGTGATTTTCCAAGTATTCAGTGTTTTTCCAAGTTACTTAGCTTTACAATGTAACTTAAAATTCTTACGGGGCATCCCTTTCCTGTATTAATATGAGGTTTTAATGTTGTGATTATTTAGGATATTTTTGCATGCAGCATATGTCTGAGAGAACATACTTAAAAATCTATATGACTAAATACACAAGTGGATGGACGTTGAGTGATCCTCACGCAGAATCTCTCAGAGTTCATGACCGTGTCCACCACCAGGGCTCCAAATGGTTCCTAAACTCACCTTTGAGTCAAACGATAGCCTAGTAAGCAGCTTAATGAAGACCCTTTTGCCTTGGGCATTGGGCTCTTTTGAAAAACTATCTATGTGCAGTCGGTTCTGAGAAACAGAAACTCCAGGGTCAGACCGGACGGAAGCTGTGTTTTAGGGTAAATTGTTGTTGTGTAAACACTGTTCCCCACCCCCAGCCCCACGCCTGTTTCCATAGCAATGTCGATAAAATGAAGTTTAGGATTCTTTGGAGGTTCTCTCATCTTCGAAAAATTTTTTATTCTCTATCTCTAGTCTAAATGTCACCCCTGTTTGCAGATTGTATATTAAATAAACTTCAGTCAGTTTCTAGTATTGGTTTCACATGATTTTTGTGTTAACATTCCCCTCAGCATCTTATGTACCTCTTTTCGGATATTTATCCCTTTTCTAAATTTAGGTGTTATCTTAGAAGTCACACCTCAAATCAAACCATTGCCGTTGAGTGGATTTCTACTCATAGTGACGCTATAGGGCAGAACAGAACTGCCCTATAGGGTTTCCAAGGCTATAATCTTTAGGGAAGCAGACTGCCACGTCTTTCTCCTGCAGCAGCTGGTAGGTACCAACCATCACCTTTCCATTCGCAGCAGAGCGCTTAACCATTGCGCCACCAGGGCTCCTTATCTTGGAAGTAATTTCCTCCAAAAAGTCTTCCCCGATCCCCTAGCAGTGGTGAAGTGCCTTGCAGAGCACCTTTCCTTCTCAGCGCACTCACCACACTTGCCGCGACACCCCCCACCCCCCAGAGTGTAAGCTCCAAGGCCAGTGCCCTGCACAGAGTAAATACTTAGTAAACTTGTATGTGAGCAGGGCAAAGACTGTATTAGTTGGAACGCTTTTGGTTCCAAGTTACAGAAAACCTTTGGAACTAGTTCAGGCCCGAGGGAGAATTGTTGGCTTATACAACCAAACTGGGAAACAGAGTGGTGTGGCGGGCCCTAGGGTAACCAGACCGGGGTTTTCCCGCGTGCTCTCTCTCCGACAGATTATTTCTCACCTACTGTGGACCAGCTGCTTCCTCCACACGGCGGTGGATCTGCGCACCATCAGCTCCATACTCTTTCCTCACAGCTTTCCCGCCCGAGAGGGAAGGCTCTCTTTTCTTAGCTTCTGTTGGAAAATGCTGGGGAGGAACGTGGCCTCATCTGGGCCCCGTGCCCTCCCTGTGGCTGACATGTGTGGGGTATTTTGATGGGCAGCCTCCATTAGAGCCACATGGTGGGGAGGAAGGAGAGACAGTTTGCCAAAACAAGGATGGGCTGTACAAGGTGTTAGGGGCGAGGAAGGTGCTGAACAAAAAACAGTAGGGAGTCATTACAGGAATCGTGTCTAAAAAGGGCTTGCTACTTTGTCAGAAGGTACCCTATTTTTAGGCATATAATCAGCGCCCTTCTACGTTTGTTTACCAGGTGCGCAACACCCCCCTCCCCCGCCCCGAGATATTTTCATTTCATATTGCTGTAAAAAATTAGCATAGCGCGCTTGAGAAAACACCTGGATGGGTGGGGCGGGGTGGGGAAGGCCCTGCTGGCAAACAAATGTAGGTGTGCGTTATTTGCGTAAAAACACTGTAAATGTCTTACTTATCTAGTGCTGCTGCTATAACAGAAATACCGCAGTTGGGTGGCTTTAACGGAATAGGAATTCATTTTCTCACAGTTTAAAAAATGAGAAAACCCACTGCCATGGAGTTAAACTCATAGTGATCCTATAGGACAGAGTAGAACTGCCCCATAGGGTTTCCAAGGAGGAGTTGGTGGATTCCAATTGCTGATGTTTTTGGTTGGCAGCCTGAGCGCTTAACCATTGCACCACCAGGGCTCTTCTTGCAGTTTAGGAGGCTAGAAGTTCAAATGAAGGATGTCGGCTACACCGGAAGGCTTCCTTTCTGTCCACTATGGGGGAAAATGTTTGTCTCAGCTTCTCTAGCTTTTTTCTTGGTGTTACTTGGAGATGTGCACATGGCATCTATATTTCCCCAATTAGTACTTGCTTCTCTGTGCTGAATCTTCTTTTTTTGTATCTCAAAAGCAATTGGCTTACATCACACCCTATATGGTACAGCTGCATTAACATAACAGAGAAAACTCTATCCCAAATGGGATTACATTCACAGGTATAAAGATTAAGATCTCGACACATAGTTTTGGGGGACACAATTCATTCCATAACAGTAGATAACGTACATGTTAATGTGCATTTTTCCAACAAATATTTGTCTGTTATGATCGACACATCGTGCACAGTCCGAGGAGTCCAGGAAGGGAGAGATGTTTATGGAGACCATTCTGTCCTCCAAGAGCGTGGTTTCCATTTTAGACCCAGTCTGCGCACCCAGCCCAGAGGAAAGGAAGCCAGAAAGGGAGGCAGTTTTAAGGAGCCATTTGAGATACTAGATACACCAAGGCTCCAAATCAGGCACTTGGGGTCATAAATTAGTGTCTCATGGATAGAAGGGTTGACTTGATTGTATTCATCTCAGAAAGGAAAATAAAGACGTTATTTCATCATTACAGCCTAGGGTGGTGAATGGTGACTAAAAGATGACAGGTGAGCAATCATAGGTACCTGAGAACACCACAGCTCAGAGCCCTTCTTCTCTAAGAACTGTGACATTTTAAAATTAATCCTTACGGGGCACGTGGCCTTTCCTGATATGGACAACTAGGCCTTGGGTGGTAAAGATGAAGGAGGAATGGATGAGTTCTGGAAGTTCTTCCTGCCCCAATGTCCCATGCCCAGCTCCATTTGGAAAAGAGTGGCTCCTTCTCTGTGCGATGGATGGATTTACTTATTAAAAGGTTATTTATGTTTTTCTGATTAAAAAAAGTAATGCTTGCTCATTGTGAAAAATTTGTAAAGTTCATTGTAGCAATTGGACTCAAATGAGTTAAAAAGTAAGGATATTTGGCTCACATAAGGGGAAGTCCAAATGTGAGGTGTCTTCAGAGTTTTTTGATCCAAAACCAAACCAAACCCACTGCCGTCGAGCTGATTCTGACTCATAGTGACCCTACAGGACAGAGTAGAACTGCCCCATAGGATTTCCAGTGGCTGAAAAATGTCTATGTCTCTGCTCTTCTGTTAAGTGCTGACTTAATCTTAGGGCCAGTCTACTCGTGGGCAGAGGACGGCTGCCATCACAATCATGGCAACTCTGTTCTGGTTCTGTGATCACCAGGAGCAGGAGAGAGAAATTTGTTCCCAGAAAAGCAAGAGGAAACTTCGCAGACTTCCCTCGTGTCTGTTGGCTCATTTGCATCAACTACCTCAATCCTGAAACAATCACTGGGAAAGGGGATGGGATTACTCTGATTGGTTTAGTCTAATGAGGGTCCACCCCAGGACGGAAGTTGTGGTCAATTTCCTCTGAGTCATGAAGGAAGAGAAGGGATGCACGATTTCTAAGCAAAATCAGGGTTCTTTTCAGAATACAGAAAGAGGTGAATGGGGGCTTAGGGAAGTATCCATTAAGAAGTCAACAGTGCCCACTAAATATAAAAATATAAAGAAGACATGAAAAATTACCCATGTCTTTATATTTCTTTCTAGTCTCTTATCATCATCATTATAATTTTCTGCATATTACACAAGTAACATCCTCCTCTGTCTGCAATACTTAGATGTTCAGGACTGAATATAAAGTGGGCTTGGGTGGGCATGATGTCAGTCTTGTTTGGGTAAGAGACTGGATAAATTCCGGAGTTTCCTTCATGTCCTCTGACTGTCACACTACGTGCTGCTGAACTCAACAAGGACCTAACTGGAGCCTGATTTTAACAGGCAGCACCCTCATGTATAGCCTAAGCTACATAGTGCCCTGGATGGGATATGCTTTCTAGCTGAAACTGAAAATATTATCATGAGGCTTTGTTTTGTTTCAAAGTCCCATGGCAAAATATTCACTGTTGTCTAGAAGGCAGGAGGGAACAGGCAAGCTGGTGATAGGGAACCCAAGGTTGAGACGGGACAATGTTGACATGTCATGTGGTTGTTAACCATTGTCACAGAACAACATGTGTACTAACTGTTTAATGAGAAACTATTTGTTCTGTAAACCTTCATCTAAAGTACAATAAAAAAATTACTGTTGAAGAATGCTATTCATCTCAGGGATTAAAATGAAGTCAGAGAAATTAGACAGTGGTGATGTCGCACTATCTTGTGAGTTCTACCCAAAACACTGAATTTGTACTAAATTGTAAAGTGCTTTATTTTATGGTATGTGAATTATGTTGTTGTTGTTGCTAGGTGCCACTGAGTTGTCTCTGACTCACAGTGACCCCATGAGCAACAGAATGAAACGCTGCCTGGTCCTTCGCAATCCCCACGATCATTGCTATGCTTGAGCCCCTCCGCTGCAGCCACTGTGTCAGTTCGTCTCCTTAAGGGTCTTCCACTCTTTCTTTCACTGACCCTCTACTTTACCAAGCATGGTGTCCTTCTCCAGGGACTGGTCCCTCCTGATAACATGTCCAAAGTGCCTGAGATGAAATCCCGCCATCCTTGCTTCTAAGGAGCATTCTGGCTGTACTTAGTCCAAGACAGATTCGTTCATTCTTCTGGCAGTTCATGGTATATTCAGTATTCTTCACCAACACCATAATTCAAATGTGTCAATCCTTCTTCAGTCTTCCTTATTCATATTCCAACCTTTGCATATATATGAGGCGAATGAAAATCCCATGGCTTGGGTCAGGTGCACCTTAGTCCTCAAGGTGATATTTTTTCTTTTTAACACTTTAAAGAGGTCCTTTCCAACAGATTTGCCCAGTCAATACATTGTTTGATTTCTTGACTGCTGCTTTCATGGGCACTAATTGTGGATCCAAGTAAAATGAAATCGTTGACAACTTCAGTCTTTTCTCTGTTTGTCATGATGTTGCTTACTGGTCCAGTTGTGAAGATTTTTGTTTTTTTTATGTTGAGGTGCAATCCACACTGAAGGCTGTGGTCTTTGATCTTCATCAGTAAATGTTTCGAGTCTTCTTCACTTTCAGCAGGCAAGGTTGTGTCATCTGCATATCTTAGGTTGTTAATGAATCTTCCTCCAATCCAGATGCCCCATTCTTCTTCATATAGTCCAGCTTCTCAGATTATTTGCTTAGCATACAGATTGAATAGGTAGAGTGAAAGGATACAACCCTGATGCATACCTTTCCTGACTTTAAACCACACAGTATTCCCTTGTTCTGTTCGAATGACTGCCTCTTGATCTATGTACAGGTTCCTCAGGAGGACAATTAAATGTTCTGGAATTCCCACTCTTCTCAGTTTTATCCATAATTTGTTATGATCCACAGAGTCGAATGCCTTTGCATAGTCAATAAAGTGCAAGTAAACCTCTTTCTGGTATAAGGATCCATCTAGCATCAGCAATGATATCCCTCTTTCCATGTCCTCATCGGAATCTGGCTTGAACTTCTGGCAGATATATGTGAATTATATCTCAATTAAAAAATAATTAAAAAATTAAGCCAGAGATAAACTTTTGCTGTCAAAATAGACACATATTTCATATTTGGGCAATACATATATGCAGCAAACATTTATTGTGTGCCTACTGTATGCTGGCACTGATCTAGATTTACATTTTAGAGGGGGAGTCACACACACACACACAGAGAAGAAATAGGGTGACAAGTTTGGATTTTATTCTAAATGTGATGGGAAACCTCTGGAGATTGAGTTCCATCACAGAATAAGAATCCTTGGGCTTGAGAGCCTCTGAGAGTCTTCTAGCCTGGTTCTCTGCTTTGGTAAGAAGATAAGAATGTTTTACCAGGTCTCTTGAGAAAGATTCCATTACTTCATTTTCAGAATTTGACGACTTTGTATAAGGAGTGTTTTCCTTTTGGACTAACCTAGATCATGTCATACTTTGCTTTAAGCTCATTTCTTCTAGTTTAATTCTCAATGGGAGTCCCCTGGGTAGCACCAACAGTTAACACTCTTGGCTGCTAACTGACAGGTTGGAGGTTCGAGTTCACCCAGAGGTGCCTAGGAAGAAGAGCCTGTGATCTACTTGCGAAAAATCAGCCACTGAAAATCCTAAGGAGCACAGTCCTACTCTGACACACATGGGGCCTCCATGAGGTGAAATCGACTCAAGGCTACTGTTTTTTAATTCTTAATGGAGATGGAGGAGATAGGATTGGTTATTGCCACAACTGTTTGCCAAAAGATAATTAAATGCTCTGGGCAGCAGCTCAAGGAAAATCTTAGAGATGCTGGCTCCAGCCTTTCCCCATCTTTTCTCCAGACTTTTTGAGGGGCAGTTCCAAAAAGAGAGTAAAGAAGTCCCGAGGGGCCATTTTCCCTTGTGCCCATACGGTTTGGCTGGCTGCCTCACGAAGATATGCTCTGAATCTTAAAAAGAAAACGTAGGTCCTGGGGATGTGTCGGAGGCACGGATGCTGGAGTTCTGCCTGTCAGAATGCCATTAGCTTAAGGACTGACACTCACATTAGGAATTCTACTGGAAGCTCAAAAGTGCAGGTATGGAAGTGGATGGTTCCTGCAGCTGCTTGCAGAAAATGGGCCCTGTCGGAATTTTGTCTGGAATTGCCTCGTTTGACAGTGGAGCTGGGGAGTTCATCTCTACTATCAGGGAACCCCTCTCACGGGTTTTAGCTACATTTGCCTAACACCCGCAGCCTGCCCAGTCGCTTCACCTTCTGCCCTGACACTCTCATTGTTTATAAATTTAGCAAGTCATTTGGCAAAGGCGGAGTCCCTGGGTGATGCAAACGGTTAACCCGCTGAGCTGCTAACAGGAGGTTCGAGTCCACCCAGAGGCACCTTGGATGAAAGGCCTGGTGATATTTTTCTGAAAAAAATCAGCCTTTGAGAACCCCATGAAGTGCAGTAGTTCTACTCTGACACACATGGGGCCGCCACAAGGCAGGAGCGACTCCTGGCAACGGGTTATTTGACAAAGGCAGTGACCTCCACCATTTAATTCTTGCCGCTGGGTGCATCTCCACCCAATGCCGTCTCCCATTCTAAACTTAGTACAGACAGTAGGAGGATGCGCAGGGAGAGGGCGGTGTAGAGGAAGGCAGGAGATTTTGTAAGCATCACGTCCGAGGTGGGAACTTGAACCCGACATTTCTCCGTATTTTTCCATAACCTGTGCATGTCAATGTCCTGACTGGGGTTAATGGATTCACGAGAGGTGGAGTGAGCGCGACACTGGTGGACGTGAAGGAGGAATCATCAGAATTTTGGCAACAGCTCCCAGTGGGGTGGGAAAGGAAGGGATGATCTGTTGACAACCCCAAGATAAGCATCCCCAGAGAGACCAAAAGTGGGACAGAGAGAATGAGATTTGTCTCCTCTGACAAATTTGAGGCACTGCTGGGACAGCTAAATGGAGCAACCTACGAGAGCAGGAAATACAGGCTAGAACACCTGTGAAAGCAGACACTTATAGGGCACCTGTAATTCTCAGGCAAACCGAAGGCTGAGAGGTTTTCTACTGGAACAGTGCTCTGTCGGCTCCCAAGCAGTGGGAGGTGGTGCGGGAGGAGAGACACAGAGTGTGTGCACCAGCAGGTGTGAGAGGCTCTGGGGTGTGTCCGGCCTGCCGTGAAAGCCACAGAACTTTTGGGCAGCAACCTCCACGCCTGCAGCGGCAGACGTCTCAAGAGTACCAAACGTGCACCGCACAACTCAGGCCTCCATTCCCTTCGCAGTCATCCTGGATTTGTTATTTATTACAGTAATTTTTTTGACAGACAGCAGTCAACTTTTTCTAATCTGTGTAAAAGTGTTGTATGAACTAGGAATGGTTCTGGGGTGCTTGGTAGACTATTTTTTTTTTTTTTATAAGTTTTGTTTAATAAAGCCGGGAAAATTCTTGGGTCCCTTCTGATCTTGCTATACCGCCGGTATGTGTGGAATCAGTTGAAGACTATGAGCTAATAATAATGTTGTAAAAAGCCAAAAACCAAACACGTTGTTGTCGAGTCCGATTCATGGAGACCTCAGTGTGTCAGAGTAGAACTGTGCTCGTAATTAAGAGGTCCCTGGGTGGTACAAATGGTTTGTGCTCAACTACTAACCTAAAGACTGGCAGTTCAAACCCACCCAGTGGTGCTGTGGAAGAAAGGCCTGGTTCTTAAAAAAATCTTATAGAAGTAGATCACCAGGCCTTTCTTCTGTGGCACTGATCGGTGGATTTGAACCAACAACCTTTCGATTAGCAGCCAAGCTAGTAGTTGAGTGAAAACTGTTTGCCCCACCCAGGTTGGTGCATAGGTTTGTGCATACACTGTGTGTGTGATTGTGGAACACACTGGGAAGGTGAACTGGTTCCCATTTCATGGAAAGCCATTTAGCATAGAATACAGATCAATAGCTATAAACGTGTTTATTCTTTTTACCTTGTAATTCCACTTCTGGAACTCTATATCAAAGGAATAATCAGAGAAGGGCAAAGATAAAGGTTTATGAACAAGGATGTTTTTCCTTACAGCATCACTTATAATTAAAAATATTTGAAACAAAAAAAAGGTCCTGCAATACAGGCACTCTCTGGATTATGAATCAATTCCGTTCCTAAATCTGTCTCTAAGCTGAATTTGCACGTAAGTTGGAACAGTTAGGTACAGTTTGTATCTAACATCAGTTAGTCAAATGTTTGTCTTAGTATATAGTATACAGTGTACCTTTCTATGCATAAAAAACTTCAAAGAAACACTTCCAGATACACTAAAACATCTTTAACACAATAATACAGTAAAAATAATAATGTTTTGATGTGCGTTGCAAAGTAGTGCCAGTTTATGATTATGAACCATTGTATGTACTTCAAATTTTTAATATAATAGGCTTTACAGGAGTTGGTTCATAACTACCGGTTGTACATAAGTTGGACATTTGTAATCCGGGGACTGCCTGTAGAAGAACAACTGAACAAATGATGGTACCTCCATATGATGGAATATGATACAGCGAACGAATACCCTGATTATTTAATTAATTCTAAGATTATTTAATGACATGGAAAAAAGGAGGATCTCAAACTGTATGTATAATTATAAATTATAAACAGTTTGTATGTATATATTAATATATTAATACTTTGTATTATATATTATGCTTATGTAAGTAAATACATATTATGTATGTTTATATAAGTAAACATACACATACATAAAATCAGGAAGGTAATATACCAAAATGTTAGCAGTGGCTATTTCTGGATGGTAGAATTACAAGTGATTTTATTTTTCTCTTTACACTTTGAATTTTTCAGCTTTTTGGAAGTGAGTATATAGTTGTGTGCTGGTTAATTTTATGGGTCAACTTGGCTAGGGTGTGGCTCCCAACTGTTTGGTCAAAGACTAGTCTAGTTGCTATGAGTTGGTTGTTAGCTGCAGCAGAGTCAGCTCCTACTTATGGTGACCTAATGTAGAACAGAACAAAACATTGCCCAGTCCTGGGCCTGCGTCATGAGTGCCTTCCATCCTAGGGGGCTCGTCTCCCAGCATTATATTGGGCAATATTCTGTTGGTATCTATAGGATTTTCACTGGCTAATTTTGGGAAGTAGATCGCCAGGCCTTTCTTCCTAGTCTGTTTCAGTCTGCAAGTTCCATTGAAACCTGTCCACCATGGCATAGCTTCCAGCATCACAGCAGTATGAAAGCCATCATAGTATGACAAACTGACAGACAGATGGTGGATGAAGTAGTCACATGTGATATAATCAACTGGCCTTACATAAAGCAGATTACTTTCCATAATGTGGGTGGGCCTCAGTCAGTTAAGAACAAAAAGGGAGTTTTCTCGAGAATATTCCCGAGGGAATATTCTGCTTCCAAACTATAAACAGACATTTTGCCAGGATTCCCTCATTCTGCACTCTTCCCATTGCCTGGCCTATGGATCTCGGGACACAAGCCTTCAGGAGTCTCCAGCCTATTGCCTGACCAAAGATTGTGGACTTGCCAGCCTCTACAACTGGATGAGTCAATTCCTTAAAATAAATCTGTCTATATATACATACTATATACATACAAACACACACACACACACACACACACACACACACGTATGTATAAAATCACTTGTTCTGTTTCACTAGAGAACCCTGACTAAGATGAATTACTTTTATAATGAGGATTGAAAAAAAAAAGTCCATACAGCTAGGGAATCTGTGTATTGCGTGGTATGAAGGATCCTATAGCACGCTCTCAGCTACCCTCAAACACTAGGATATTTCAGAGACCTCCACTCTTACTTGCCCTCAGCCTTTAGACTTGGGTTGCTGGGCTGACCTGGTAAGAGCAGGGCTGGGCTGGCCGCGAACCGACAAGGCTCCACAGTAGCTGTATCACACCACTTCCTCACCTTACCCAGGGCAAGCAGGTGGTCCATCTTCTCCTCTTAAACCAAAACCTGGTGCCCTGAGCCTCTTGCAGGAAACGCCATTTTAATTGTGCTGACCATCTTTTAGTAAACCAAGATTCTCTTTTAATTATTCACTAGAAGCTCTTCTATAGAGCTTAAAGACTTAAAAATAATTTTATTGTACTTTAGATGAAGGTTTACATAGCAAATAGTTTCTCATTAAACAGTCAGTACACATATTGTTTTATGACGTTGGTTAACAACCCCACAACATGTCAGCACTCTCCCTTCTCGACCTTGAAGGATCTTTTTTTTGGTAAAAATATACATAGCCAAAGTTACACCATTTCAAAAGTTTCTACATGCACAATTCAGTGACATTGATTACATTCTTCCAGTTGTACTGCTATTCTCATTATCCTTTTCCAAATTATTCCATCACCATTATCTTCAACTCACTGACCCCTAGGCTTCCGATCAAACCTTTTGAGTTGCTGTTGTCAATTTGATCTCACATAGATAATTTTTTTTTTTTTTTGTACCTGAAGGTTCGCAGAACGAATAGTTTCTCATTAAACAGTTAGTACACATATTGCCCTATGACAATGGTTAACAACTCCATGACATGTCAACAGTGTCCCTTCTCAACCTTGGGTTCCCTATCACCAGCTTTCCTGTCCCGTCCTGCCTTCTAGTCCTTGTCCCTGGACTGCTGCGCCTCATTAGTCCCATTTTGTTTTATGAGGCTGTCCAAGCCCTGGCTGAACGGTGAACTTTGGGAGTGACTTCACCACTGAGCTAAAAAGGTGTCTGGGGGCCATACTCTCGGGGTTTCTACAGTCTGTCAGGCCAGTAAATCTGGTCTTTTTTTTTTGTATGTTAGAATTTTGTTCTGTATCCTTTTCCAGCTATGTCCAGGATCCTCTGTTGTGATCCCGGTCAGAGCAGTCAGTGGTGGTAGCTGGGCACCATTTAGCTGTACTGGACTCCGTCTGGCGGAGGCCTTGGTAGCTGTGGACAATTAGTCTTTTGGACTAATCTTTTCCTTGTATGCTGTTCTCTTCATTCTCCCTTGCTCCGAAGGGGTGAGACCAGTGGAGTATCTTAGATGGCTGCTCACAGGCTTTTAAGACCCCAGATGCTACTCACCACCAAGGTCGAATGTAGAACATTGTCTTTATAAACTGTGCTATGCCAACTGAGTTAGATGTTCCCCAAGACCATGGTCTCCACAGCCCTCCACCCAGCAATTCAGTCCCTCAAGGAATTTGGATGTGTCTATGGAGTTTCCATGACCTTTCCTTTATAAGTTGTGCTGGCTTCCCCAGTACTGGGTTCTGTCTTACCCTTCACCAAAGTTACCACTTAACCTATTTTCTATTTAGTTCTTCCTCCCACCCCCCCATCCCTCGTAACCAACAAAGATTATTTCTTTTTGTGTGTAAACTTCTACATGAGCTTTTACACTAGAGAGCTCATACAATATTTGTCCTTTTGTGATTGACTTTATTTCACTCAGCATAATGTCCTCCAGTTTCATCCATGTTATGAGATGTACAGAGCTTAAAGACTTTTGAAGCACATAATTTTGGTCCACTTAGGTCCTTCTTTTTTTTTTAATTAAATATAAATTTTTTAAATTGTGCTTTAAGTGAAAGCTTACAATTCAAGTTAGTCTCTCATACAAGTATTTATACACACATTGCTATGTGACGCTAATTGCTCTCCCTATACTGTGACAGCACACTCCTCCTTTCTACCCAGGATTTCCCATGTCCACTCAACCAGCTCCTGACCCTCTACGACTTCTCATCTCACCTCTGGACAGGAGCTGCCCATTTAGTCTCATGTATCCACTTGAGCTAAGCAGCACACCCCTCACGAGCATCACTGTATGTCCCATAGTCCAGTCTAATCTTTGTCTTAAGAGTTGGCCTGAGGAATGGTCTCAGTCCTGGGCCAACAGATAATCTGGGGGCCATGTCTTCTGGGGTCTCTCCAGTCTCAATCAAACCATTAACTCTGGTCTTTTTACTAGAATTTGAGTTCTGCACCCCACTTTTCTTTTGCTCCATCAGAGACTCTCTCGTGTTCCTTGTCAGGGTGGTCATTGGTGGTAGCCAGGTACCATCTAGTTCTTCTGGTCTCAAGCTGATGAAGTCTCTGGTTTATGTGGCCCTTTCTGTCTCTTAGGTCCTTCTCATTTGGGTAACTCCCTCCTGTCAGAGTGCTACCTTTCCTTATTGTTTTTTTGCAAACGAAAATGCAAGTGTGTGTGTGTATGGATGTTGAAATTTCTTTTACAGTGGAGTTTTGATCAGCTATTCCTTAGCCCAGTGTGGAAGACCCTGGGGAGGTTTATCAGAATGAATTTCTATATCAAGAATCACAATAATATGAGTTCTTATTTTAATGTTAGAGCAGCAACTGGTACTTTCACAAGCTGGAAAGAGGCCAATGTCAGATATGACAAATAAAATAATAAAAAAAAGAAAATGAAACTCATTCCATATTAGTCTCAGCAATAGTAAAAACATAATAAAAAGCTTAGATATTTAGAGAGTGGTCTTTATCTTGAGAGTTCTACCTTTCAAACATGATCTTCTCAGGATATAATTTATATATAATTATATATGTATAATTATTTTGCATCTGTTATGAATTGAATTGTGTCCCCCAAAAATGTGTGTCAGTTTGGCTAGGTCATGATTCCCAGTATTGTTGGTTGTCTTCCATTTTGTGATCTGATGTAATTACCTATGTGTTGTAAATCCTAACCTCTAAGATGTTAAGGAGGCAGTATTAGAGGTGGTTATGCTAATGAGGCAGGACACGATCTGCAGAGTTAGGTTGTATCTTGAGTCGATCTCTTTTGAGATATAAAAGAGAAAAGGGAGCAGAGAGGAGCGGGATCTCATTACCACCAAGCAAGAAGAGCCAGGAATGGAGCACGTCGTTTGGACCAGGGTCCCTGTGCTGAGACGCTCCTAGACCAGGGTGAGACTGATGAAAAGGACCTACTCCCAGAGCTAACAGAGAGAGAAAGCCTTCCCCTAGAGCTGGTGCCCTAAATTCTAGCCTCTTAAACTGTGAGAGAATAAATTTGTTTGTTAAAGCTGTCCACTTGTGGAATTTTTGTTATAGCAGCGCTAGATAACTACAACAGCATCCAAGAAGGTTAGACCCCAAGAGTTCATAATTTCCAGTCTCCTATTCAATTCCTTTATTCCTCAGGTTGTGTCCTCCATAGGACAAACAGCCCTATAGGGAAGGGGAACATAGCAAGTGAGAGTGTAGTTCTTTTCTCAGATAAATTATTACTAAAGTGTAAATATTTACCAGCTTCTTGTGACTCTATGATTATTTCAAAACAGAAAGTTAAACATTGAGAGTGATAAACGTAAGAAGCCTAAGGACTATGCAGATTCACTGAACAGACTAACACTTTGCCAATATACACATGACACAAAGTAAAGTTAGCTCAGTGGTGAACTGACAGTATTTGCTGGGAGTAGAGGGCAGAGAAGGAGCCCTGGTGGTGCAATGGTTAAGCGCCTGGCTGCTAACAGAAATGTCGGTGGTTGGGACTCATCAGTGGTTCGCAAAAAACCTGATGATCTACTCCTGTAAAGATTACAGCCTAGAAAACCCTATGAGGCAGTTCTACAGGGTTGCTATGAGTCAGAATTGACTCAATGGCACCTAACAAACAACAAAAGAAGGTAGAGGATGCAAAGAATCTGGAAGGAAAACCTAGGGTTCCACTGCTCCAACCTCAGAAAGAAGCAACAGTTGTATTTTCTTGAAAAAAAATTTTTTGTGTGGTAAAAAGGGATAGTGCCAGAGTTGGGTGTGTGTGAGTGTTGTTTTTAATGAAAGAAGTGGAAGTGCGTGTTCTTGGCATTGCGGTTGAATTCCAGTGTAGACACCTGTGGTCTTCTGGTCCTTTCTTTACCACCAGTTGCTTATTTCTTTCACGCAATGCTGAGCTGGATGAAACAAGTTCAACAATCTTTGGGGACGTTTCCAGAGATCAAGTGTGCAGCCAGTGTACGATTCTTTTTTTAACTTGTGCCGTGAAATCACTCTCCAACTTCTGCTTGGGCCATCACCCACTTATGAGTAAAATGATCGAAATGACCAGATGCCGAGCAGCAGGCATTTGCACAGGGGTATTGTTACTTAGCTGGTTCTAACTGCCCTGGCCACTCCAACCAGACCCAACCATCTTCCGAGAGCTTCCCAACCCACTGAAATTTTCTAAAAATTCAGCAGGTCTTGTCAGGGACTCTTGGCTACTTCCACTAGCCTTTTTGAGCACAAAAGCTTGTTCCACATTGTAAGCGGTTGCCCAGCACACGGCTCTGAATAGAGCCCTTTGCAAATCCCTTTGACTTTGCTTCGTAACCTGAGCTCAGGCTCCCTTCTTGGCATGCTGCTGTGGAAAATTCCTTGTACATAGAGAGCTGGCTCCATTGCCTAGCGATTCTACGAAGTTCCTTCTCTGTAATGGTGAAAATGGAGCAGCCTACACATCTCCAAAGCCCTGGGATACAAAACAGAGAGGACCTTGGGCACTGATGATGTGAAACAGAGCTCCACTTTTCAGCATGGCGCTTTTAGAATTTAGAATAAATCTGGCAGCAACGGTTTAGACACAGTGACTGCTTCCCCTTGGAGTCTGTTGTGACATTAGCAGGCCCTCAAATTATTTGAATTTCTTGGCAGAGCTGTCCCAGACCATGTTACCTTTCTTTATTTTGTCATCTGTAATCACATGAAAGCAGTGACTAGTGTTTCAGAGAAATAAAGCTGAGGGTGAATCAGATAGCCCCAGGGAGCAGCTTCAGGTTGGACACATGACTTGGGTTCATCTCTGCCAACCTGTCACCTTGGGGGACATTCTGTATCTTCTGTAAATCCCAGTGTCTTCATCTAAAAAAAAAAAAAAAATCGAAAATGCAATGTCTACCCAAGGTCAATATGAAAATGATTAAATAGACTAAGGTATATAGGGTGCATGGTGCCCAACAGGCACTACAATATCCTTAACCTTCCCTCCACCTCCTCCTTCAGCCTCTTGTCCCTTTTACCTTTTTCTGGAACTATAATTTTGAAACTGTTTTAATTGCTGGAAAGCCCCTAGTGTCACAAATGGTTTGTACTCTGCTACTAACAGAAGGGTTGGCAGTTCAAATCCACCCAGTGGTACCTCGGCAGACAGGCCTGGAGATCTGCTTCCCAAAAATGAGCCACTGAAAACCCTAAGGAGCCCAGTTCTACTCTGACACACGTGGGGTCACCATGAGTCACTAGGAATGGGGGTGGGTGGGTGGTGGTAACTGCTGGAACTTCTTTTATTCAAACAAATATGTATGTAGAAGTCAGATATAGAAAACAGATACAAATCCAGAGATACAAACGAAGGACTTGGTTTTGCTTCATCTTTCTCCCCTTGACGGTGGTTTTCCACAATTTGAGCACCATATTGATGGCCTTTCTCATTTACCGGGAGACTCTTGGGAGATGCCACATGTCGATCGGATTGCTGGCCCCTCGCTGTTTCCACCTTCCATGGCACCCACCTCCCAGACCTGGGCACTGAAACCTTCTCACGGATGGCTCTGGTGTGTTTTGTGTTTAAGTAAAAAACACTTTGGGCCAGAGTGTTTTCCATTCTGGTCTTTTCTCTGATGGCTCTCTTCCCTTCCAGAGGGACAGGTGTCAGGAAGTGGGGAGGTGCTTAGTGTGCACACTCTTTACTTGGGTTTGTGTGTTTGTGGTTGTGGTCAGTTGCTGTCGAGTCACTTCTGACTTCTGGCGACCTCATGTGTGCAGAGTAGAACTACTCCATTGGGGTTTTAAGGCTGTGACCTTTCAGAAGCAGATCACCAGGCTTGTCTTCTGACTTGCCTCCGAATGGGTTCAAACTCCTGGCCTTTCGACTCGTAGTTGAGCCTTTAACTGTTTTGCTCCATTCAGGGGCTCCATTTGTGTGTTACCCAAGGTTTTTTTTTAAAAAAAAAAAAAAAAATTTATTTTTTGTTGTTGAGGATACACACAGCAAAAACATATACCAATTCAAGTTTTTATATGTACATTTCAGTGACATTGATTACATTTTCAGAGCTATGCAACCATTCTCACTCTTCTTTTCTGAGTTGTTCCTCCTCCATTAACCCTAAGGCTCCCATCTCATCTTTCGAGTTGCTGTTGTCAATTTGATCCCATATAGATAGTTCTTAAAAGGGTGCAATGTTCAAGGTAAACATTCTTTACTAGTTAAGCTAAACCACTGGTTTTAAGAAGACTTCGGGGGATACGTTTGGTTTAAAGTTTAAAGATTATCTTAGGGCAATAGTTTCTGGGAGTCATCCAGTCTCCATGGCTCCATGTTTACCAAGTTTTTACTGGCACATGGAAAACTGATCGAATTAGACTTGGAGCAAGAAGGGGTCAAAGGGTAAATCATAAAACACTTGGTTGTTAAGGTGGCTCTGGAAGGACCTGCTGTCTGGGCCTTTTGTGGCCTGAGGGCCTGTCCTTGGCCTGTGGCCTCAGCAGAAGCTGTTTCAGTAGCTCCTGACATGCAGCTGGAGTGGGGAAGACCCTCCCATCAGCCTCTACAGGACTTGCCCTCTTCCCAGCCTCACTCTCATTTTGGCCAGCTACTTCCCACAGCATCATCCCCCATCTTGGGAGAAGTGGCACACCCCTCGCCCTCTGGAGGAGGAGCATCGGAGGGCTGGGAAAAGGGCTTCTCTCCCTTTCCAACCAACCCAGTTGCCGTTTCGTGGATGCTGACTCATGGTGACCCCACGTGTGTCAGAGTAGAACTGTGCTCCATAGGGTTTCCAATGGCTGATTTTTCGGAAGTTGATGGCCAGGCCTTTCTTCTGAGGCTCCTCTGGGAAGATCTGAACCTCCAACCTTTTGGTTAGCAGCTGAGTGGGTTAGCTGTTTGTAGCATCCAGGGACTCCCTTTCTCTCTTATGTGGCTCTTAATATAGATTGCTGTGTTTGAGGGACGTGGACAGCCTGGAGTCCTACCCTGAGCGCCGGGAGTCGGGATGTATAGTAGTGCTTTCAGAATCTTAGTCCTCAGTAAACAGACCTGTTATGCTCTGTGTCTGGATGTGTTCTCTCTTCTGCCTGGCGGTTTGGGGTTGCCATGGCTATGGCTTTGTCTCTGGAGGCCCACAGCCAAGCAGGATTTCAGGAAACCCTGACGGCTCAACATTTCTCTAAGACCAAAAAAAAAATGGCATACTTTCTTAACTCCAAGAAATCCTTAAACAGTTCTGAACACATGACCAAAACAACAATAACAAAAACCTCAGACTTCAATTTCCAGAACTTAAAGGGGCACACATTTTAAAAAACTGCTCAGAATGAGAAAGATGAGATTCATTGATGGCTCTGACAGCAACAAGGCAAAATGATGCTATTTCCCTGTTGAGTGTTTTGGACAATATAAAGTTACATTTTTTTTTTTCTTGCCAGTGCTTATTTTTCAGAATACTTCTTGATTTGCTGTTTCTGAGATGTGTCATATTCTAGCGTATAAATGAACCTGTGTTTCGAGCAAACAATAGCTGTTTCTGCAGGACACAGGAGATTTGGTGACATTTGGTAAAGACCATGGAAGACGGGTAGTTTGAATTCAGAAGGCAAAGAAAAAAGGAAAAGGGAAAAATTGAAAAAGAAAAGAGATTTGTTCTCACGCAGTAAGCAAACAGCTTCTGTGTCTCTGTTTGAAAACACAAGCACACCCTCACGGGAGTCCTCCTAACTCACTCTGAAGAAAGGCACAGCTGCTTGCAAAGCAAAGGTCAGGTCGGGAGGCTGAGGGCGGGCTTGGGGCTCTACTGGACTTCCAGTCTTTGCTCCAGGACCGCCTTCTTCAAATGGGGTACTCCTTGTAGATGCTGCTTTTCTTTTCTTTAAGTCTCCTTAAAAAGTCAGCATGGTGTCTCGACTATGCCTTTTTTACAGAAATAATTTTTTTGTTGTTAAGAATATACAAAGCAGAACATACACCAATTCAACAGATCCTACATGTACAATTCAGTGACATTGATCACATTCTTTAAGTTGTGCAACCATTCTCATCCTCCTTTTCCAAGTTGTTCCTCCCTCATTAACATAAACTCACTGCCCCCAAAGGTTCCTATCTAATCTTTCAAGTTGTTGTTGTCAATTTGATCCCATATAGATAGTTCTTAAGAGAGCACAATGCTCAAGGCAGACGTTCTTTACTAGGTAAGCTGAACTATTGTTTGGTTTTAAGAAGACTTCAGGGGATATTTTTTGGTTTAAGCTTTAAAGATTATCTCAGCACAATAGTTTCAGGGGTTCATCTAACATCCATGGCTCCAGAATTTGAAATTCTGTTTTGCATTTTCCCGCTTTTGATCAGGATTCTTCTACAGAATCTTTGATCAAAATGTTTAGTAATCGTCGCTGGGCACCATCCGGTCATTCTGGTCTCACGGCAAAGGAGGCAGTTGTTCATGGATGCAATTAGCCACACATTCCATTTCTTCCACCTATTCCATTTCCTCCTCCTATTCCTGACTCGGGGAAGCCCTAGTGGTTAAAACACTTAGCTACTAACCAAAAGGTCGGCGGTTCGAGCTCACCATATGCTCTGAGGGAGAATGATATGGCAGTCAGATTCTGTAAAGATTTACAGCCTTGGAAACCCTATGGGCAGTTCTACTCTGTCCTATAGGGTTGCTATGAGTCGGAATCGACTCTATGGCAGTCAGTTTATTCCTAACTCTCCTTCTTCCTCTGTTGCTCCAGGTGAACAGAGACCAATTGTACTTTGGATGCCCACTTGCAAACTTTTAAGACCCCAAGCACTATGCAACGAACTAGGAGGTAGAACAGAAGCACTAAACACGGTATTAGGCCAATTAACTGGGAAGTCCCGTGAACCAGGACCCTAAACCTCCAAACCAAGAACCCAAATCCCATGAGGTGTCTGGTTGTACATAAGTAGGCTTGACAGCTACTTTTTTTTTTTTTTGTTATTGTAAATATAGCTATCACATGACTTTTGCCAATTCAACTTTTTACAGTATACCACTTACAGACAGTACTTACAATAATCAGTTGTGCAACCTTACCCTTAATCAAGGTGATTTTTCCATCACTGTAAACTAAAACTCAGTACTCCATAAGCAGTCACCGTTCCTCTCTCCCTGTCTCCCACTGCTGCTAACCACTAATATACGTTGGTCTCTATACATTTGCCCATGCTTGTCTTTTTAAGTAAGTGAGGTCCTACAATATTTGTCCTTTTGTGTTTGACTTATTTCACTCAGCATAATGTCTCCAAGCTCCATCCATGTTGTAGCATGTATCAAGACTTCATTTCTCTTGCTGACTGAATAGTATTCCATGGCATGTATGCACCACGTTTTGTTTATCCATTCATCTGTTGATAGGCATTTAGGTTGTTTCTACCTTTTGTCTATTGTGAATAGTGCTGCAGTGAACACTGGTGTACAACTATCTGTCTGACTCTCTGCTTCCAAGTCGTCTGGGTACATACCTAGGACTGGAATTGCTAGGTCATATGGTAGTGAACAATTTCACATTTTTTCACCATATCAAAGATTCTGCTTCTAGGTATGGCTGGCATTTGTCTCTCTCCCAACCCCATAGAACCTTCCTACAGGATCAAAGCCTCTTTTCAAATTTACAATCCCTGCGAGCAAGCTAAGCACGGGCTTACTTCCTAATCTGTAGTGAAGAGTTCCATGTGATTTTACATGAAATTGTTCACTACAGATTAGGAAGTAAGCACAGATGAGACAGTGCTTACCTTGCTTATAGGGTAATCCGCCCCTGGCCTCCCAAGACTCTTGTGAGAAATACCAAGAGAAATAGCCACGGAGGCTCTGAGCTACTGTATGAGACCCTCAAGGGAATTCTGACTCCAGTGGTTTCTATATAGTTCCTCCAGGGCCACCACCAAATAGGATAGATTTTATGGGCTAGACTGATCCTTACTTGAGACCAAACGAGACAGTTTTGATCTGGATTAAAAAAAGCTTTCTGATTTTCCAAGTTGGGAACATGGAATATAGGTGAGTGTCTGGGATTTGGCCACCACTTATCTGTTAGTTTGTCATGCTGTAGTGGTTTGCATATTGCTATAATGCTGGAAGCTACGACACCAGTATTTCAAATACCTGTAGGGTCACCTGTGGTGGACAGGTTTCAGCAGAGCTTCCAGATGGAGACAGACTAGGAGAAAGGCCTGGCGATCTACTTCAGAGAACTAGCCAATGAAAACCTTATGGATCACAACGGACTGTTGTCTGACTTGCTTACTTTGGACACGTCATCAGGAGGGATCAACTGCTGAAGGAAGACATCATGTCTGGTGAAGTAGAGGACCAATGAGGGTGTGGGAGACGCTCGGTGAGATGGATTGGCACAACAGTTGCAACAACTGACTTGAACATTATGGTAACTGTGAGGATGATGCAGGATGGGCAACAGTTTTGTTCTGCTGTGAGTCAGTCAGCTCAACGGCAGCTTTCTCTCTATGGGATTTGGATTTGAGGATGACTCTAAAATGACCTGGGAAGGTTGTGAACTTTAAATGAAATCTAATCTATACTATCACAAAAAAATCACAAGGAATAAAAGGGAGAGGCAGTTAAAGAACAACGTGGCAGTGAGGGAAAGCCATTATAGTTGATTTTAAATGAACACAAACAAAAGCAGGAAGGAGGGGCATGTAATGAAGGGTGTCACAAAAGAATAGCAGGAATCTGCATATTAGTGTCAGGAAAAGCTCAAGTCCAGAATATGCTAAGACTTGTGAAATAGCAGCTGACACGAGAAGAATGCTTTATAGTTTGCAAAGCATTTTCATGTAAATGATCCCATTGATCCTCACAATAACCCTGTGAGTAGGGATGGGAGTTATTATCCTCAGAATGTGGAGGGACTTCTCAGAGGTAAAGCTGGGATTTGAGCCCAGATCATCTCAGGCCAAATTTTGGGCCCTTTCCACCATCCCACACCATGTTCTGTTACACTGCTCGAAAGTGTATTTTGACGATGTTTGGAGTAAGAAAGATGGGGCAATGTATAGGGATATAGTGTAACACAGGCAGATAATGGAAAACCTAGTTGCTCTTATTCTTCTTCAGGGCTCATCACTAAGAAAAACAATCTTCAAAGGAGAGAATAAATTTCCTAAGAGGAAACAGATGCTCAGGACAGGTGAGTCTTTAAGGAGAGTGGAATTGCCCAGGGCCAGGACATTGTAGGTGGCTATTTCCAAAGGGATCTGAATTTCTCCTTCATGGAACTTCTCGTACCAGAAATTGCTTGCTCAGTATCTGTGTTCAACACTAGACTATAAGCTCCTTGAAGGTAGGGACTATGGCCATCTTGTCCATGGTGGAATCCCCACTGCACAGTCAATAAACTGTGATCAACTGAAATTATGGAGAATGGGAGGTATGTCATAGAGACAGGCAAAAGTTCACGATTTAAAAGAAAAAAAAAAGTAGATTCTAGAATCTGTAGACCAACAAGCTGACGTTAGTCTCTGAGGTATTTATGTTAATTTCAAAGATGAAACTAAGGCCGAAAGACAAATATAGAGTCATATGAGCCTATCTCAGACATGCCAGAGACCTGACTGGAACACTTGATTTGGGTTGCTCAAGGCTGAGATTGGGTCATCTGGGCTGTAATGCTATAAATGCAGAAAAAGAATTTTAAGGCAAGAATATTCTAGACTCTAAGCCCTGCTTTTAGGATGAGTTGTTCCACTAAGCAAGGAAATTTTACTTTCTGCTTGTGCTGGTAGGTACCTTACTTTAGAGAAATTGGAAGAGGGTAATTTAACATCAAAGTTTAGCAATGCTGTCGATTGTCAATACTTGTTAATTATCGTGATTGTAATCACCACACAGACAAGTGGAAACACCACAGGCACAGAGTTCTTTGAAGGCCATGTGGCCAACAGATGATAGAGGGACCAGGCACAACTGAACCAATATTCCAGAGGTTTCTTCAATCTCTCTCTTCTTGCCGTGAAGGACATTAGTTAAGGGTGGGCTTCTCATTTTCTTTTCCTGACCTCCACGCCCACCTTCCCAACTGCATGTGTGAAATTTTGAGGAGCTCAAAGGAGCATGAGTTGCGCGTATGTCCTTCTTTCCCTCATTGACTTCATTGTAGCTTCAACTGCCTTCTATCTGCCCCTTAACACACCCAGCGTGTTCCCACCCCAGGGCATTTGCACTTGCTATTTCCTCTCCTGGAACCCTTCTCCACATCACCATCCCCATGACTGGCTTCTGGTCATTTAAGCCTCAGCTCCATCAGTGTCTCCTGAGAGAGGCCCGCCCCGACCCATTACCCTGTCGTGTTTTCTTCACAGCCCTCTCAGCACAATCTGAAATTGTTATTCTTCTTCTTGTTCTCCCTCTCCTTTCCTCTTTTTTTTTCCTTCCTCCATCCCTCCTTCTTCCTTGTCTGTCTCCCTTCACTAAAATGGAAGCTCTGTGAGGGCAAAGACCTTATCTGTCTTTTCCCCTGATGTATCTTCAGTACCTATAATGGTAACTGAGCAAGTGCTTAATATGTATGTGTTGGATGAATGAGTTGACTTACTCTGCCTTCTATCCTAGATGCTTCTACTTAGAAGACTTAGAGACACTATGATCATCTATTTTCAACAAATGGTGAATGAAGGAGGGGGTAAATAAAGATCACATGAAAGCACTCTGATACCAGTGCAGAATATTAATGTTCGAGGAGTCTCTAATCACCTGAAAACAATCCATGATGACAAGCTCAGATCCCAAGTTCTGGAGGCATCACCAAGGCTGAAGGAAACCTGCTTCTGTCTTGGTGCAGTAAATGAAACCTCAGGGAAAGCTGAGAAAAAGGAATGGGGCAAGATCTGTCTGGGAATGTAAAAAGCATTGCTGGCAGGAGATAAGCTTGCTCAGAGTCTCCCAAAATATCAATTTTCAGATCATGTTGTAGAGCCTGACCGCTGCCTGTGGGCAAAGTCAAGCTTGGAAGGAGGTAAGAGAGGCCAAGGATAGGTCAGTGAAGAGAAGCTTGGATGGCAGAAGCAGCTGAGGAAAACATGTTGCAGGAGACAGTGGCTCAACTTCTAACATTCCTGCCAATTTTATTGAATGATGTGGTCACGCCACCTCTTTACCTTAGTTTGGCAAAATGGTAACAGTACTGCTGACTTTCATACTTGGTAAACCAGAGGGGCAGTGAAAATGAGAGAAAGCCTCAACAGGATGGATTGACACAATAGCCACACTGGTGGACTCAAACACACCAATGATCATGAAAATGGCACAGGACCGGGTGTTTTGTTTTGTTATACATAAGGTCACCATGAGTTGGAGTCAATCCATGGCAACTAACAAATACCACTGACTTTCTTAGTGGGAAAGGTAGAAAAGCGGGTGATAGAAGGCCATCTTCCAGAACAAGATCCCAAATAACAGTTGATTAAACAAAATAGAAACTTGTATCTTTCATGGAATCCTCTGAGCCTAAGCAATTCAGGCTGCATGGCAGCTGCAATGTTGTTGATCCAATTGCGTTCTCCTTGTTGTTCTGCCATCTTTGGACATTACCCGCTTCTTCATGGCAGACACCGTAATGCCCACATTTCAGCTGGAGGAGGGGAAAAACAGAAGGCACTCCTCTTTTAAGAGCACAGTCCAGAGGCTGCACATATGCCATTCATATCCCACGTGCTGGATCTTTGTCTCACAGCCATTCCTAAGTGCAAAAGGGTCTGGGATATGCAGTCTTTAACTGGGTGGCCACGTCCCTTCACCTAAGGATTCTATGACCGTGAAAGAAGACACAAAGGGGTAGCAGAAGACAGCATCTCCATCACAGGGCAACTGTGGGAAATTACAGCAAAGCGCCTTGTAAATACAGTAATAGTTCTCTTTCTCAACTGCCCCAAGGGAGAGAAATCAAATGGAATTGAAAGTCTCTCTGCCAGGCCTTTGCAGAATAGAGAACTGGATAGATTCTGATAAACAGACAAGTGGAAGTTTATTCCTAGAAAGTATAAAACCAAGTAAAAATAAATGAAGTACATTAGTGCCATAAAACAGTAGAAGTGTAGCAATTTTGAAATCCTTATCAAAATGTAGCACCTACCAGGTAATCTGGAGTCCCTGGGTGGTACAGTGGTTAACACTCTGGTTGCTAACTGAAAGGCACCTCCATCCAGAGGCACATTGGAAGAAAGGCCTGGCACTCTATTTCCAAAAAATCAGCCATTGAAAACCCTATAGAGCATAGATCTACTCTAACACATGTGGGGTTGCCATGAGTCAGAACTGACTTGAAGGCAACTGGTTTACCAGGTAATTTACCTAATCAGTTAGAATTCTGCTTCCTGCTTCCACCAACAGCCATTCAGGATTAACTACAAAGCAGGCCCACTGTGGAGCCTAAATCTTGAAATACTAGAATATAAGCTGTAGGTATTCAATATTGGGCAGGCATTTATTCATCCAGTTCATAATTTCTAGATATGTTCCAAATGCATCATGCTATGGCGGGGGGGGGGGGGGGGGGTCAGCTCTGCTCTTGAGAATGAGAGAGATGTTCCCAAGAGTTCAAGAACCAAACACCTTTGTACTTGTGCCAGAGTTAGGGTACTCGTTCATTCATTCATTCGACAAATATTTACTGAACACTTATTTTGAGTCAGGTTATAGTATTGTGAAGGGGCTGGGATATATTGATGAACAAGCTAGACAAGGTTCCTGCCCTCTTAGAGTGTATATTCTTGTGTACGAAAAAAGATGCACTAAGAGAGTATGTGGAGTTAAGGGAGAGTCAGAGAGGGCCTCTCTGAGGAGATGATATTTAAGCTGAAACCTAAAAGATAAGAAGAATCCAATTGTATTAGTTTCCTATTGCTGCTGTAACAAATTACCATAACATAGTGACTTAAAACAATACAAATTTATTATCTTACAGTTCTGAGAGCCAGAAGTCTTGAAATTGAGGTGTCAGCAGAGCTGATTCCCTTTGGACACACGAGGAGAAAATCTATTTCCTTGACTTTTCCAGGTTTTAGAGGCCACCTAGGAGCCCTGGTGGCACAATGGTTAATTGCTTGGCTGCTAAATGAAAGGTTGGTGGTTCAAACCTACCCAGTGGCTCCTTGGGAAAAGGATCTGGAAATCTGTTCCCGTAAAGATTACAGGTTAGTAAACCCTATGGGGCAGTTCTACTCTGTCCTACAGGGTCACTATGAGTTGGAATTGACTTCATGGCAACGGGTTTGAGGTTTTTTTTTGTTGTTGTAACAATCTCCCTGTGGCCCTTAAATGATAATTTCATAATTTACCTTTATTTTTTAATGAACATTTGGGCCAGCTATTTCCCGCTTCAGAGTTCCTGCTTTTCAGAGCTGGAGTTAATGTTCAGCAAAATGTGTGCCTCTGCCCCATGCTTCTTCACCACTGGACTGGCCTTACAGGGGACCTCTTCCAGCTCGTTGTCCACTGCACCAAAAAACCACAGCCAAGAGCTCTATGCAGCAACCAGCAATCAGGTTTCCTCTGAAAGGTCACACATGGTGATCATGCTTCCTCTGACCAAACTCCAGGACAGGAGAGTGGGCAGACCTTTGGGGTGGGTGGTGACGAGAATGGCTCCATTGCTCCTAAATAAGGAACTGTGACAACGCCACAGAAGACCGCCTGAGGAAGACTTGTGGTCAGATCTCAGAGAAAATCACTGGGAGGTGGGTCAGTGGATGAGGTCGTGGGAATGGGAGGGAGAAATAAATCGTGAAGGCATGGAGGGAGTGTTGGGGAGGGATGGGATTGGGAAGAGAAAGAGAAGTAGAACAGCTGAATCCTTTCAAGAAGAGTGGGAAATGAGCTTCATTTACCGTAGGCAAAAACAAAAAGGTAAGATTATGCAACATTTTTAATGACAGTATTTCTGTCAGTCACCCTGATAGTAGTAATTACGTCTGTTATGCAGATATGGTGGTGTAGGTGAAGGCCTGTGAGCCATGCACTCCTGGGCTAGGGGGTGTATGGGGGGGATTAATGGAGAAGGTTTAGCGTTTTCAAAATAGAGCCCGGGAGGTCGCAAGTTGTCTTTCAGAGTCCTACAAACGCAGTTTCTTATAAATTAAGCTCCCGAAATGAAGTGAAACAGGTAGATCTTTTCTCCTACTTTAAGCTGCATCCTGGCCATGTCCTGTGTTAGTTTTTCTGCTTTTAGAGAGGGCTAGGCATTTGCCTGGATTGATCTCTAGCCAAGACAAACGATTTGCACACACGTTTTTGGAGGGGAAAGAAGTGAATGTTTTGCTTGTCAAGAGAACAACTCAGAAATTCCTCTGAATTTGAGGTGAGAGATGAGGGAGGAGTAGGCGGTAGAGGGCAGAAGCAAATGCTTCCCAGGGGAGCCAGAGAGCAAGCCTTGCCTGATGCTGGCGCTGGGAACTTTCACTCCATTCAAAGCACGTTTATTCAGCACTGTCATGGTTTGAATTATGTCCCCCCAAAAATGTGTATATCAGTTTGGCTGGGCCATGATTCCTGGTACTGTGTGATTTCCCTATGTGTTGTAAATCCGGTCTCTATGATGTTAATGAGGGAGGATGGGTGGCAGTTGTATTAGTAAGGCAGGACCTGATCCACAAGACTGGACTGTGTCCTGAGGCAATCTCTTGAGATATAAAAGACAGAAGTGAACAGTGAGACAGGGGGACCTCATCAAGAAAGCAGTGCCAGGAGCAGAGTGCATCCTTTGGACAGGGGTCCCTGTGCCGAGAAGCTCCTAGTCAAGGGGAACACCGAAGAGAAGGCTGACAGGGAGGAAAAGCCTTCCCCTGGAGCTGACACCCTGAAATTGGACTTTTAGCCTACTTTGACTGTGAGGAAATAAACTTCTCTTCATTAAAACCTTCCACTTGTGGTATTTCTGTTATAGCAGTACTAGATGACTAAGACAGAATTTGGTACCGAGAGTGGGGTGCTGCTCTAACAGATACCTAAAATGTGGAAGCGGTTTTAAAACTGAATGGATAGATGTGTGGCAGTGACAGAGGACCACCAGCAGCAGAGAACCTACAGCAGCAGCGAAGTGGCAGCGGCAGAGAACCAACAGAGCAGAACCAGGAGACCAGTGCGAGATGGCGCTGGAGCTGAACCATGGAGCGAGAGAGCTGAGTGCCTGTGTGCAGGAGGCTTCCTGGCAGAGTGGGGTGCCTCTGGGCACTTATAGGTGGAATTAGGCTTGCTGACCCACAGACCGAGAGAACTGAGTGTCTGTGTGCACGAGGCTTTCTGGCAAAGTGGGGTGTTGCCAGGCACTTATATGGGTGGAGCTACCGAGCTTTGGAACACTTGCCCCAGCAGGGCAGATGCGGGCATGAGGGCCATAGGAAGCAGAAGCTGAAGAGACAAGGGACACAAGAAGCCGAGCTGCCTCAGTTTCAAAAGGTATGGCCATGACTTCAGGGGTTTCAACGGGTAGAGCCATGGCCTCTGGTGTTTCTAAGGGTGGAGCTGTCACTCCGATGGACTAGGAGAATGGTGTGCCTAAAGCCAAGGGAGCAGAGTTGCTGTCCCAGTGGGCCTGGAAGGCGGAGCTGAAGCCCAGGGCCGAGGGGCCTCCACTCAAAATCCACAGACTGCGGCCAGTACCTAGAGTCTGGAGGGCAGGGCCATCGTATAAATTGTCTCAGAGAACAGAAGATTATTTTCAAAGCCTTGAGGGCTAATGTAATGTGTTCTGCTGACTTGCTTGGTGCCTGTTATCACTTCTTTTCCTCTAGTTTCTCCCATTTGTAATGGAAATGTCTAGCTTGTGCCTGTTCTGCCATGGTACCTTTAGAAGCAAACAACTTGTATTTTAGATTTCACTGATGAAGAGGAATTTTTGGATTTTGGACTTGGAGTTAAGACTTTTGCTACGATATGATGGGTGTGAATATGTTTTCCATGTTGCAAGGATGTGATTTTTTGGGGGCCAAAGGGTGGAATGTCATGGTTTGAATTATGTCCCCCAAAAAATGTGTATATCAGTTTGGCTGGGCCATGATTCCTGGTACTGTGTGATTTTCCTATATGTTGTAAATCCTCCCTCTATGATGTTAATGAGGGAGGATAGGTGGCAGTTGGGTTAGTAAGGCAGGACCTGATCTACAAGACTGGATTGTGTCCTGAGGCAATCTCTTGAGATATAAAAGACAGAAGTGAGCAGTGAGACAGGGGGACCCCATACCATCAAGAAAGCAGTGCCGGGAGCAGAGCGCGTCCTTTGGACCAGGGTCCCTGCGCCGAGAAGCTCCTAGTCTGGGGGAACACTGATGAGAAGGCCGAGAGAGAGAAAGACTTCCCCTGGAGCTGACGCCTTGAATTTGGACTTGCAGCCTACTTTACTGCAAGGAAATAAACTTCTCTTCACTAAAACCATCCACTTGTGGTGTTTCTGTTATACAGCACTAGATGACTAAGACAGAATTAGCACCTACTGTGTGTCAGGTCCCTGGGTGGTACAAATGGTTAACACGCTCAGCTGCTAACCGAAAGGTTGGAGGTTCCAGTTCACCCAGAGGCACACTGGAAGAAAGATCTGTCAATATTCTTTAAAAAAAAAAAAAAAAAAAAGCCATTGAAAACCCCATGCAGCACAGTTCTACTCTGACACACATGGGGTCAGCATGAGTTGGAATCAACTTGACAGCAACTTTTTTTTTTTTTTTTTAACTGTTTCAGGTACTGGTATGGGGCTCTGGATATAGAAATGATTTTTTTTACAAAGGGTTCTACTGTTTAGTAGGAATACTGATGATTGAGTCATGCATTCATTCATTTATTCATCAAATAGTTACTGAGTACCTTTTCATGTGCCAGAGAGTGTTCTAGGCACTTAGGGTACAAGGATAAAAGCAGATGAAGACCCTGCTAACTCTGTAACAGAGACTGTATGTATGAAGTGGATGAAGGATGCTTTCATTCTGCCTGGAGGGATCAGGGGAAGCTTTCTTAGCACATCTGTCTATAAAACTTAGTGAGATGCTGAGGGGTGATTCTCTGGTGATTTTTTTTTTTTTTTAACTGTGACTTTAAAGTTTTTGTGAAGTTTACAATTGTTACAAGTGTTACAACTGTTGTCACCATTGCACTTCTTAATAACCCAAAAGTGACCTGGCACAGGAAACCCAGCACCTCAACAAAGGACACCTTAAAACTGGTTTTTGTTATCCATCTCTTAGCCTGTACACTTCTGCCATGTACCATCTCATCTACCCTCAAAGTTGTCACACCCCCAGCTTACAGATGACCCCCCAAATCCATGACCCCTGAGCTCCAGCCCTCTAACTGCCAGCCTCAGTGATCAGCGTCCCTCAGACACCGTGCCCAGCCTGGCACCATCTGATGTTCCTCTCCTCTCTCTCCTCCTGTTAAATAGTTCTCTGATGGTCTTCTCCTTTCCACTGCTCCAGGCCAGCCTCCCCACTGAATATAAAACAGGGCAGACCCTGTCCTTACCCAGCTCCGCCTATGTACTTCCCAGAACGTGCGGACCCAAGGTAGGAACTAGGTGATTTTCCAGCCTCCACCCAGACCATACTCCCCACCACCACCATGTTGTGGGCAGAGAGGGGAAGAGACAGATTTTCTTCTCCTTGAGCTCTCCAGCCACCTTAACCAGTCAGCTCAGTTGGGCTGCCCCCAGCTCGGGTGGGTTTCCAGTCTTCGTTGTGGTTAGCTGTCATCCAGTCAGCCCTGACTCATTGAGACCCCATGCACAATGGAACAAAACACTGCCTGGTCTGGCACCATCCTCAGTTTTCACTGTCTGATTTTCAGAAGGAGATTGCTAGGCCTTTCCTCCTAGTCTGTCTTAGTCTGGAAGCTCTGTTGAAACCTGTTCAGCATCATAAAAACACACAAACCTCCACTGACAGACGAGTGGTGGCTTGTGTATGAGGTGCACTGGCTGGGAATTGAACCTGGGTGGGACTCCTGCATAGAATCCATTAGAGCCTCACCTCTGAAGACGCAAAACAGCATTCGACAGCATCAGAGCAAGGGGTGGGAGTGAGAGGGAGGGCACCTGCTCTATAAACTCCCTCTTGCCTTGGAGGTCCCTGGTTTGGGGGACCTCCCCTCCTGCTGCAGGCTCTCCTTTTTGACATGGTTTCTCTGTTCCCTGCCAGAGCCAGGGTCTGAGACAGGCCGGAGGGCGGGCTGCGTGAGCTCTGGTGGTGTGACAGCCACAGCGTTTGTTCCTACTTCTACTATTGAATGAAACATGTTCACCTAACACAAAGTGGCAGGCTCCTTCCATGCCACAGTTACACCCAAAAGCAGACAAGGAGGGACTTCTGAGCCCCAGTGGTGTGGAACCAAGCTCTCTGTTTACAGCATTCCCCACAGGGCCTCTGACTCTGAGCCCCACCTCCTGTCCAGGTCCTCATCACCCCTGCAATGTAGATACCGAGGGTCATCACTAATTCACTAGGTGTCCTCCTTCAGACTGGGCATGCATTTTTAATGACCTTTTCTATCGAGACTCAGGTGACAGAGCCCTGCCCCCTCCTCAGACCCCATGGAACAGAGGTGAAGTCATTCCACACAGAGGAAGCACCCCTCTCCAGCCACCTCCCTGCTAAAGAGCACTTGCTACTTAGTTGATACCCAAAAACCTGTTGCCATGGAGTCGATTCTGACTCATAGTGATCCTACAGGACAGAGTAGAACTGCCCCATAGGGTTTCCAAGGAGCAGCTGGTGGATTCGAACTGCCGACCTTTTGGTTAGCAGCCTGAGCTCTTAATCACTGCGCCACCAGGGCTCCACTTAGTTGACAGTATTCAAAATATTTCAAAGATTTTTTACATGGTCATGGAATTAATTTTAGATTTAGTACTGTCATCAAATTGAGCTAGAAGAGTTCTTGTAGATTCATCAGTCCAGACCCCCTATTTTAGAGTTGAAAAACTGAAACTTTCAGATGTTAAGTAATTTTCCCAAAGTCACACAGCTAGACTGTACGTGTCAAAATTGAAGTCCAAAATTGAGTTCCAAGCATTATCATATCATGGTATCTCCAAAATGATTTTTAAATACTTCAATTCTAAGTCAATGAATAAAATAAATCTCTAAAATGACCAAATCTCCAAAAGAAATAGTACAGTCATCCGAGGGTGAGCAATGGTTATCATTATTGTTGTTAAATTCCGTTGTTACTGCAGACCTGTAGAGATGAAGAGATCATACTCCTCAAGCAGAACCCACGAAATTCCAGGAGAAGATTGAGAGAATATATAAGATCTCAAAAAAGAAGAAACTGGAACAGAAATCCTAAGTCTCTGGGAGCTTGCAGGGAGAACACTATCAGCAATGGAAATTCAGGGGGGCTGCATGCGGTATTGGACAGGACATGGACTCTGGAATCCAACAAAGTTTGGAACCCCAGCTCTAGCATTTACTGTGATTCTTGGGAAGTTAATTTCTCAGAGCTTCAGTTTCCTCCTTTGTAAAATGAAGATAACACCTACCTTGGAGTGTTTATGTGATGATAAAGTAGAAAATGCACATCAGCACCAGGTGGTACCTCATATGTAGGAAGCACTCAGCAAGTGAAAGTGTTATGACACTGAACTGAATTAGAGGAGACACCCTGGCCTCGCTGAGACCAGCCCCACGCAAGGTTTTGAAGCAGGACTGGAAGATGTCTGACGTCTTGTATCATTATTATTTTGAGCCTGCTCTGCCACCTGATGCCCTTACCCCCATTCCGCCCAGGATTCCAACCCTGCACACCCCAGGGGCTGCAGCGGGACCCTGCTGGAGCAGGTGACATGGGTTTGTCCTTCTCAGTTAGTATTTGGGACCCTTCTTTTCTGTTTTCATACCTTATACAACAGTGATTTTCAACTGAGGGGTGATTTTGCCCCCCAGGGGACAAACGTATGGAGACATTTTTGGTTTCATAACTGGGGGGTGGGGCTTGGAAGGGAGCTGCTCCTAGCATTCAGTGGGTAGAGGCCAAGCTAAACATTCTAAAACGCACAGGCCAGCTCACCACAACAAAGAATTATCTGGTTCAAAATGTCAGTGGTGCTGAGGTTGAGAAACCCTGTTCTGCTAAATCACAATGTCTTTATCTTTTTAGACAAACTTGCAGTTCTGTATCGTGGTTGCCTTAGTCATCTAGTGCAGCTATAAAAGAAATACCACAAGTAGATGGCTTTCACAAAGAGAAGTTTATTCTCTCACAGTCCAGTAGGCTAGAAGTCTGAATTCAGGGCGTCAGCTCCAGGGGACGGCTTTCTCTCTGTGTCTGCTCTGGAGGAAGGTCCTTGTGATGCATCAGTCTTTCCTTGGTCTGGGAGCTTCTCCACGCAGGAACCTCGGGTCCAAAGGACACACTCTGCTCTTGCCACTGTTTTCTTGGTATGAGGTCCCCAAGTCTCTCTGCTCACTTCTCTTTTATATCTCCAAAGAGACTTGCTTAATACACTATCTAATCTTGTAGACTTCATCAATATAACTGCCACTAATCCATCTCATTACATCACAGTGATAGGATTTACAACACATAGGGAAATCACATCAGATGACAAAATGGTGGACAATCATACAATACTGGGAATCATGACCTAGCCAAGTTGACAGATATTTTGGGGGGGGCACAATTCAATCCATGACAGTGGTATAAAGCTAAAGTTTCTCAGAAGGTGGGAGAAATTCCCTGATTTCTTGGGTCTTCCTTACTTAAAGAAAAAGAAAAAACCATAGCGACTCATAGCAACCCTATAGGGCAGAACAGAACTGCCCCATAGGGTTTCCAATGAGTAGCTGGTAATTCAAATTGTCTGCCTTTCTGTTAGCAGCCCAATGCTTAACCACTGCGCTACCATGCCTTTTTTTTTTTTTAAAAGCTCTGTTGCAGCCTACAGGGTCCTAGACTAGGCTGTTGTAACAGACATCTGTTGTTTTAGCTTCCACTGGTCGTCCCGCACTCATTGTGCTTGTGGCTTGTATGGAGCTGACTTCAGGTATGGGAACGGGACCCACTGCACTACTTGCCCATGGTGGTTGGTTCAGCAATGGGCACAGACCAACTACAGGCAAGTGAGACCAATTCCAGGACTCCTGTGAACTGCTGGGAAGAGAATATCTCTCTTTTCTCTGGGGGTGCAGAGAGGAGAGGACGCACGCCTGAAGATGCAGGCAGGGATTGCTGCCCCGATGGGGACAGCTGGAATGATAATGGAAGCAAAACAGAAAGACATGGAGAGAGACTCAGTCCGTGACATCATTCAGGCCCTCGAACCCAGACATGCCTGTACTTTTTACTTCAAGCCAGTAACCCTTCTCTTTTCTTCTTTTTTTTTAAAACAAACATAAAATAGTTTTAATTCAGTTTCTGTCACTTGTAACTGGAAGAGTCCTGGTTAGGATAAACCTGGAGGTTGTGTACAACAAGCTCCTAAGAAGCAACAGCCAGCCATCTGAGGTCACTTTTGAAACCTGAGGGTTTCCATAGTACCACATTGATCTCACAGTATTTTTCTTCGGCCAGGACAATTAGCAGTTTTTAAGTTTTTGGCTGCCCAGTATCTAAACCTGTTTCCTATAGGAGCTGTGATGGGACTATCTGCTTGCTGCTGAGTTAACTCTGACACATGGTGACCCCATGTGTGTCAGTGTAGAACTGTGCTCCATAAGGTTTTCAGTGGCTGATTTTTTGGCAATAGATTGCCAGGCCTTTCTTCCGATTTGTCTTTGGGTGGACCTGAACCTCCAACAATTTGGTTAGCAGCTGAGTGCATTAACCATTTCACCCCCCAGGGATACCTGCAATGGGACAGGAGTCATGAAAAAAGCCAGGTCTATGCCTCTTCCAGAAGTCCCTGGGTGGCACAAACGGTTAAGCGCTCAACTACTAGTTGAAAGATTGGCAGTTCGAAGCCACCCAGAGACGCCTTGGCGTTTCCAAAAGTTCACAGCCTTAAAAACCCTAGAGAGCAGTTCTACTCTGCACCCATAGGGTCGCTCTGAGTCAGAATCCACTTCACGGCAACTAACAACAACAGCAGCAGCAGCATACCCCTTCCTGAGTAGGCAGGACTGAGTACTTAATCGAGGCTTCACCAATCAGATTCCCAGGCATAGGCTTAGCCTCTGGAACAACAGAGGCCAAGAAACAAGGAAGGTGGGGAATTTGTTCTGGCAGCAGCAACAATGGATTCCGGGGAAACAGCGGCCATGCTGACACCAGTGGTGTCCAGTCCTAAGTGTCCCCTACGGAGTCGAGACAGTGTCCAGTATCCAAGAGTGGCCACAGGGGTGACCTCTCCTAGTGGTTCCTGTGGTGTTATTTTGGGCCATTGTTCCAACCGCTTAGCTTCCCTCCTTCCTGCCTGTTTCTCTGAGGTTGCTTCTCCAGCCTTCCCCTTGATTCTGTGAGCTACTCAATATCATTTCACTAAATTATTTTCTTCTTAAATTAGCCATTCACTTCCAGTTGCTAGAACCATGATGAGAGAGATTCTATATACTAGCTGGATCAATAGCTATTGCTGCATAATAAACCACTCCGAAAAGCAGTGGCTTAAAGCAACAGATATTTACTGTTGTTGTCAGCGACCATGGACTCTACTCCCACTCATGGTGACTGACAGAATTTGGTATTGAGAGAGTGGGGTACTGCTCTTGCTAGAGTTTTAAAACTGTGAATGGACAGACGTGCGGCAGTGACAGAGGACCAGCAGCAGCAGAGAACCTACGGCAGCAGAGAAGCGGCAGCAACAGAGAACCAACAGCAGCAGAACCAGAAGACCAGTGCAAGACGGCGCTGGAGCCAACCCACAGAGCGAGAGAGCTGAGTGCCTGTGCAACGGAGGCTTCCTGGCGGAGTGGGGTGTTTCTGGGCACTTATCGGTGGAGCTAGGCTTGCCGACCCACGGAGCAAGAGAGCTGAGTGGCCGGGTGCAGGAGGCTTCCTGGCGAAGTGGGGTGCCTCCAGGCACTTATACTGGTGGAGCTACTGAGCTCTGGAATACTTGCCCCAGCAGGGCAGATGCGGGCATGAGGCCCGAGGGCCAAGAGGCCACAGGAAACAGAAGCAGAAGCTGAAAAGACAAGGGACACAAGAAGCCGAGCTGCCTCAGTTTCAAAAGGTATGGCCATGACCTCAGGGGCTTCAAAGGGTGGAGCAACGGCCTCTTGTGTTTCCAAGGGTGGAGTCGCCACTCAGATGGACTAGGAGAATGGTGTGCCTAAAGCCAAGGGAGCAGAGTTGCTGTCCCAGTGGGCCTGGAAGGCAGAGCTGAAGCCCAGGGCTGATGGGCCTCCACTCAAAATCCAGAGACTGTGGCCAATACCTAGAGTCTGGAGGGCAGGGCCATCGTATAACTTGTCTCAGAGGACAGAAGATTATTTTCAAAGCCTTGAGGGCTAATGTAATGTGTTCTGCTGACTTGCTTGGTGCCTGTTATCACTTCTTTTCCTCTAGTTTCTCCCATTTGTAATGGAAATGTCTAGCTTGTGCCTATTCTGCCATTGTACCTTTGGAAGCAGATAACTTGTATTCTAGATTTCACAGATGAAGAGGAATTTTTGGATTTTGGACTTGGAGTTAAGACTTTGGACTTTGCTATGATATGATGGGGTGAATATGTTTTCCATGTGGCAAGGATGTGATTTTTTGGGGGCCAAAGGGTAGAATGTCATGGTTTGAATTATGTCCCCCAAAAAATCAATTTGGCTAGGCCACAATTTCTGGTACTGTGTGATTTTCCTGTATGTTGTAAATCCTGCCTCTATGATGTTAATGAGGGAGGATGGGTGGCAGTTGTGTTAGTAAGGCAGGACCTGATCTACAAGACTGGATTGTGTCCTGAGGCAATCTCTTGAGATATAAAAGACAGAAGTGAGCAGTGAGACAGGGGGACCTCATACCATCAAGAAAGGCAGTGCCGGGAGCAGAGTACCGGGGTCCCTGCGTCGAGAAGCTCCTAGTCTGGGGGAACATCGATGAGAAGGCTGAGAGAGAGAGAAAGCCTTCCCCTAAAGCTGACACCCTGAATTTGGACTTTCAGCCTACCTTACTGTGAAGAAATAAATTTCTCTTTGTTAAAGCCATCCACTTGTGGTATTTCTGTTATAGCAGCACTAGATGACTAAGACAGTGACCTTATTTATAACCGAGTGAAACATTGTTCGGTCCTTCATCATCCTCACAATCACCAGCATGTTTGAGTCCATTGTGGCCACTGTGTCAGTCCATCTCACCAAGGGTCTTCCATGCCCTCGCTGGCCTTCTACCTCACCAAACATGATGTCCTCTTCCAGCGATCGATTCCTCCTGATGGATGAGTCCAAAGCAAGTGAGTTGGAAAATGTTCTGTTGTGATCCATAAAGTTTTCTTTTTTTAAAAAATTTTAAATATTTTTTGAACATTTTATTGTGGTTTAGGTGTAAGTTTACAGAGCAAATTAGTTTCCCATTCAAGAATCTATATACAGCTTGTTTCGTGAAGTTGGTTGCAAACTTCTGAACGTGTCAGCGCTCTCCCCACTTTCTCCCTGGGTTCCCTGTATCTATTCGCTCAGCTTTCCTGCCCCTACCGTCCTTCTGAACTTTACTTTTGGGTAAATGCTGCCCTTTAGGTTTCCTATAGTTGACTGTTCTGAGGTATACAATCCTCACTGGTGTTATTGTTCACTTTATAGGCCTGTCTATTGTATGGCTATAATGTGATCTCTGGGAGTGATTTCAGTTCCAGGTTTGAAGGGTATCCAAGGGTCACAGTCTCAGAGTTCCACCAGTCTCTATCAGACCAGTAAGTCTGGTCTTAAGTTTGAATTTTGTTCTACATTTCTCTCTCACTCTGTCCATGACCTACTATTGTGGTCCCTATCAGAGCGGTCGGTAGTGGTAGCTGGGCACCATCTAGTTCTTATGGTCTCAGGCTAGTGGAGGTCTAGGTTCATGTGGTCCATTAATCCTTTGTACTAATTGTTTCCTCGAGTCTTTGGTTTTCTTCACTCTTCTTTGCTCTTGATGGGAAGAGATCAATTTTTGTGTCTTAGATGGCTGCTCGCAAGCCCACCACAAAAGCCAGGCTATTAGTGGCTCCTCTGCAACATTGTCCCTGGGTGGGGCAAGTGGTTAATGTGCTCGGCTGCTAACTGAAAAGTTGGAGGTTCAAGTCCTCCCAGAGGCCCCCTGAAAGAAAGGCCTGGCGGTCTACTTCCAAAAAATCAGCCAATGAAAACCCTGCAGAGCACAGTACTACTCTGACACACACGGGGTTGCCATGAGTTGGAAACTACTGGACAGCAACTGGTTACTGCTTCTACAGCATTGTTCAAATCCTATAGGGTACACAGAATAGCTTAGGGCAAAGTACTCTAGGCTTATAGATAAGCTCAGTTTAAGAGGAAACCTTGAATGTAGTGGAAGAATCAAAGACCTGAGAGTCTGGGAATTCAGTTCTCATCCCCGCTCTGCCATTAACTAGCTGTGTCCCTGTCTTAGTTACCTAGAGCTGCTGTAACAGAAATACCACAAGTAGGTGGCTTTATTTCCTCACAGTTTAGGAGGCTAGAAGTCTGAATTCCGGGCACGGGCTCTAAGGGAAGGCTCTCTTTGTCTGCTCTGGGAGAAAATAATTATCTTTGCTTCTCTAGCATCCTTGGTGTTCCATGGAGATCTCCATGTGGCGTCTATCTTCCCCTATTTGTGCTTCCCTGCTTCTGTGCCTAATCTGCTTGTCTTAGGCTGGCTTCTCTAGAGAAGCAAAATCAGTGAGAGAGGGAGAAGACAGAGAGAGAGACAAGAGAGTACCTCAAAGAAATGGCTCATGTGTTTGTAGAGGATGGCAAGTCCTAAGTCCATGGGTCAGGCATCAGGCTGGAGGCTTCTCCTGACTCATGTAGCTGCAGGGGCTGATGAACCCAAGACTGGCAGGTCAGATGGCAGACTGCTGGCTCACAGGCTGCAGAGGCTGACAAATCTCAAGACTGGCAGGCAATACAGCAGACAGCTGGCTCACAAGTTATGGAGGCTGACAAATTGCAAGGTCGGCAGGCAATATGGCAGGCAGCTGGCTCAAGTCCCAAGAACTGAAGTTCAAATGATAAGCCAGATGCAGGATCCAGAACAAGCAAGCAAGCTTTGCCAGTACGTTCATATATATTTTGGATGGAGGTTACATCCCCGAAGAAACTCCCCTTATAACTGATCACATCAGATCACGTCACAGAGGATGACTACATCACTACGTAACTGCCAAACCACTGAGAATCATGGTCCAGCAAGTTGACACACAACCTTAACCATCATACTGCTCTTTTGTATCTCACAAGTAATTGGCTTAAGTCACACCCTACAATGACATGGCCTCATTAACATAATAAAGAAAACCTATTCCCAGATGGGATTACATCCACAGGTATGGGGGGACACAATTCAATCCATAATAGTCCCTGACAATTTCTGGAAGTTCTCTGGACATTTATTCCCTCACTTGTAACACAGGGGGCTGGACTAGACTCATGCCATCAGTAGGTGATCCCTTAGGTTCCTTCTGGTTCTTAGCTGTGTGCTGCCACGGAGCCTTTTCGGATCTCACCATACCTGGTTTATTTTGAGCTTGGTTAGGTTAAGTGTCCTGCTTATTATTATTTTTTCTTTATTTATTTTATTGTTGTTGTTGAGAATGTACACAGCAAAGCAAACACCAATTCCAGTTTCTACATGTACCATTCAGTGACACTGATTACGTTCTTCAAATTGTGCGACCATTCTCACCCTCATTTTCTGAGCTGTTCCTCCTCCATTAACATAAATTCACTGCCCCTAAGGTTCCTATCTAATCTTTTGAGTTGCTGTTGTCACTTGGATCTCATATAGACAGAAGTTAAAAGAGCACAATGCTCAAGGCAGACTTTTTTTTTTTTTACTAATTAAACTACACTATTGTTTGGTTTTAAGATGATTTCAGGGGATATTTTTGGTTTAAGATTTAAAAATTATCTCCAGGCAATAGTTTCGGGGGTTTAGCCAACCTTCATGGCCCAGGGAGTCTGGAGTCTATGAGCATTTGAAATTCTGTTCTGCATTTCCCCCCTTTTGATCAGGATTCCTCTATGGACTCTTATCAAAACGTTCACTAAAGGCAGCTGGGCACTATCTAGTTCTTCTGGTCTCATGGCAAAGGAGGCAGTTGTTCACAGAGGCAATTAGCCATACATTCCATATCCTCTTCCTATTTCTGACTCTCCTTCTTCCTCTGTTACTCCAGGCAAATAGAGACCAATTGTTGTGCCTTGGATGGCCGCCTGCAAGCTTTTAAGACCCCAGGTAAGTGCCCTGCTTATTAACCTTGGAAACCTTGATTGCAACACTGAATAAAAACAGTCGTGTGAGAACACATTGTGCAAAGGGACAAGAGGGCTCAGAAAGAAGAAAACAAACTGTTTTCCTACAGGTAGTACATTCATACTCAGAGATCATACATGATGCTTAGCTACTGGAAAAAATTCAGTTTCACACATATTTATGGAATGACTTAATATGCTAGGTACCACAAGGGGATCTGATGAAAAAGAACCAAAGGAGATAGGAGCCCAGCCCTTGCCCTTGGGCAGCTTGATCTGGTTAGGGAGACAAGAAATGACTATACATACACACAGACATGCTCACACACCCATACTCTCATACACACTTACATGCACGCACACCCCCACACTCACATACGTACTCTCACAGACAATAATTAAGAGACATACCACTTTCACAAACACTGCCTGAGCATGGTTCAAGGCACTAGCCAGGCAACTAAGGGGGTTCCAATGTGAAAAATGTCCCCACCCTCAAGAAAATTAAAATTCAGTGTGGTAAGACAAGTAGCTAAAAAGTGATTTTAAAAAAAGCAGAGAGAGATGACAGCTAAAAATGATAACAATAATAACTTATATTTACATAGAAGCCCTGGTGGCACAGTGGTTAAGTGATATGGCTGCTAACCAAAAGGTCGGCAGTTTGACTCTGCCAGCCGCTCCTTGGAAACCTTACGGGGAACTTCTACTGTGTCCTCTAGGGTTGCTATGGGTCAGAATCGACTCGATGGCAATGGGTTTGGTTTACACTGCTTGTGGTGCAGTGGTTAAAGTGCTCAACTTCTAACCAAAAGGTCAGCAGTTCGAACCCACCAGACACTCAGCAGGAGAAAGACATGGCAGTCTGCTCCCATAAAGATTTACAGCCTTGGAAATCCTGTAGGGCAGTTCTACTCTGCCCTACCGGATTGCTATGAGTTGGAATCGACTCAGTGGTAGTCGGGTGGGTTTACCAAGTACTTTCTTAAACAGTCCACATACTCTCTCCTGGGTGTCATTCAGAACACCCCTTCTGGTTTCTCTCCCACCTCTCTGATCATTCCTTCTCCATCCTTTGTGGGCCCTTTTCCTCAGCCTGCCCCTTAAATACAGGGAATCCACAGCTTGCCCAATACAACACTCCTGCGTGACCTCGTATTCATTCATGGCCTCAACTATGACTTATAGGCTGATGAATCTTGCTTGAAGGCCAGCTCCATGAGGGCAGAAATCTTGCCTATTGTGTTGATGCGTGTACATACAGTACTTAGCACAATGCTTGCCTGTACTACCCATTGCCACTGAGTCGATTCTGACTCATAGTGACTACAGGATAGAGTAGAACTGCCCAATAGGGTTTTCTAGGTTGTAGTCTTTATGGAAGCAGATCGCCATGTCTTTCTTCCACAAAGTGGCCGATGGGTTTGAACCACTTATCTTTCAGTAGGCAGCTGCATGCTTAACCACTGCACCACCAGTGTTCCTTATGCTCAGATTGTTTTAGGTGCTGTCAAGTTGGTTCTGACTCATAGCAACCCTACGTACAACAGAACAAAACACTGCCCGGTCCTGCACCATCCTCATAATCTTTGCTATGTTTGAGCCCACTGTTGCAGCCACTGTATCAATCTATCTCATTGAGGATCTTTCTCTTTTTCACTGACCCTCTACTTAACAAGCATGATGTCCTTTTCCAGGACTGGTCCCTCTTGATAACATGTCCAAAGTACGTGAAACGAAGTCTCACTATCCTCGCTTCTAAGAAGCATTCTGGCTGTACTTCTTCCAAGTTAGATTTGTGGAAGGTGTGGTATATTCAATATTCTTCACCAACACCATAATTCAAGGACATCAATTCTTCTTGACTTTCCTTATTCACTGTCCAGCTTTTGCATGTATATGAAGTGACTGAAAATGCCATGGCTTTGTACAGGTGCACCTTAGTCCTCAAAGTGACATCTTTGCTTTTTAACACTTCAAAGAGGTCTTTTGCAGCAGATTGCCCAATGCAATATGTCATTTTATTTCTTGACTGCTGCTTCCATGGGCACTGATTGTAGATCCAAGTAAAATGAAATCCTTGACAACTTCAATTTTTTTCTCTGTTTATCATGATGTTGCTTATATGTCCAGTTGTGATGATTTTGGTTTATGTTGAGGTGTAATCCATATCGAAGGCTGTAGACTTTGATCTTCATTAGTAAGTGCTTCAAATCCTCTTCACTTTCAGCAAGCAAGGTTCTGTTATCTGCATGTCGCAGGTTATTAATGAGTCTTCCTCTGATTCTGATGCCCCGTTCTTCTTCATATAGTCCAGCTTCTCAGATTATCTGCTCGGCATACAATGAATAAGTATGTTGAAAGGATACAACCCTAACACACACCTTTCTTGACTTTAAACCACACACTATCCTTTTGTTCTGTTCGAACGACTGCCTCTTGGTCTATATACAGGTTCCTCATGAGCACAAATATTCTGGAATTTCCATTCTTCACAATGTTTAGCCATAATTTGTTATGATCCACACAATCAAATACCTTTGCATAGTCATTAAAACACTGGTAAACACCTTTCTGGTATTCTCTGCTTTCAGCCAACATCTATCTGACATGACCAATGATATCCCTCATTCCACATCCTCTTCTGAACCCAGCTTGAATTTCTGGCAGTTCCCTGTTGATGTACTGCTACAACCATTTTTGAATTATCTTCAGCAATTTTTTACTTGCATGTGATATTAATGATATTGTTCAATAATTTCTGCATTCTGTTGGATCACCTTTTTTTGGAATGGGCACAAACATGGATATCTTCCAGTTGGTTGACCAGATATCTGTCTTCCAAATTTCTTGGCATAAATGAGTGAGCGCATCCAGCATGGCATCGTTTGCTGAAACATCTCAATTGGTATTCTGTCAATTCCTGGAGGCTTGTTTTTTGCCAGTGCCTTCAGTGCAACGTGGACTTCTTCCTTCAATACCATCAGTTCTTGATCATGTGCTATCTGCTGAAATGGCTGAACATCAACCAATTCTTTTTGGTACAGGGACTCTGTCTATTCCTTACATCTTCTTTGGATGCTTCCCTGTGTTGTTCTATATTTTGCCCATAGAATTCTTCAATATGGCAGCATGAGGCTTGAATTTTTTCTTCAGTTCTTTCAGCTTAAGAAATGCCAAGACTATTCTTCCCTTTTGATTTTCTAACTCCAGGTCTTCACACATTTCTTTATAATACTTTACTTTGTCTTCTTGAGCCATCCTTTGAAATTTTCTGTTCAGCTCTTTCACTTCATCATTTCTTTTGTTTTAGCTACTCGACATTCAAAAGCAAGTTTCAGAGTCTCTTTGGACATCCATTTTGGTCTCTTCCCTCTTTTCTGCCTTTTAAATGACCTTTTGCTTTCTTCATGTATTATGTCCTTGATGTCATCTCACAAGCTGTCTGGTCTTCAGTCACTAGAGTTCAATGCGTCAAATCTATTCTTGAGGTAGTCTCTAAGTTCAGGTGGGATATACTCAAGGTCGTATTTTGGCTTGTTTTAATTTTCTGCAGCTTCAACTTGAACTTGCATATGAGCAACTGATGGTCTGTTTTGTAGTCAATCTCTAGCCTTGTTCTGACTTATAATATTGAGCTTCTCCATTGTCTCTTTCCACAGATACAGTCAATTTGATTACTGTATAGTCCATCTGACGAGGTCCACGTGTACAGTTGCCATTTATGTTGTAGAAAAAAGGTATTTGGAATAAATAGGTTGGTGGTCTTCCAAAATTCTATCATGTGATCTTCGGCATCATTTCTATCTCCAAGGCCATATCTTCCAACTACTGATCTTCTTTGTTGCCAACTTTTGCATTCCTATCACCAGTAATTATCCATGCATCTTGACGGCATGTTTGATCAATTTCAGACTGCAGAAGTTGGTAAAAATCTTTAATTTCTTCATCTTTGGCACTAGTGGTTAGTGCATAAATTTGAATAATAGTCATATTAACTGGTCTTCCTTGTAGGTGTATGGATAGTATCCTATCACTGACAGCATTATACTTCCGGATAGATCTTAAAATGTTCTTTTTTGACAATGAATGTGACATCATTCCTCTTCAATTTGTCATCCCACGCATAGTAGACCATATGATCATCCAATTCAAAATGACCCCAGTCCATTTCCACTCACTAATGCCTAGAATATCTATCTTCAAGTATTCCATTTCATTTTTGACAACTTCCAATTTTCCTAGATTCATACTTTGTACATTGCATGTTCTGATTACTAATGGATGTTTGCAGCTGTTTCCTCTCATTTTGAGTCATGCCACATCAGCAAATGAAGGTCCAGAAAGCTTGACTCCATCCACATCATTAAGGTCGACTCTACTTTGAGGAGGCAGCTCCTCCCAGTAGTATTCTGAGTGCCTTCCAACCTGAGGGGCTCATCTTCTGGCACCGTATCAGATGGATGATATAAATGCCCGTATTAGGCTCTTAGGAAACCCTGGTGGTAGTGGTTAAGAGCTATGACTGCTAACCAAAAGGCCGGCAGTTCAAATCCACCAGGTGCTCCTTGGAAACCCAACGGGGCAGTTATACTCTGTCCTATAGGGTCGCTATGAGTTGGAATTGACTCGACAGCAACAGTGTTTTTTTTTTTTTTTTTTTTTTTGGTTTTTAGGCTCTTAAAAAACATTTATTGCTGACTGAACATATAGCTTCAGTTTAGCACTACTCCTCATTTCCTATCCCAGAAAATCAACAGCCCATTTACATCTCTATTTGCGTGCCCTATGGACACTTCATTTCAAAATGCCCAGAAAGAACTTCTATCCTCCAAGCTGTTGTTGTTATTCTCTTACACTGTTGAGTAGATTCCAATACATGGCAGCCCCATGTGTTACAGAGTAGGACTTCTCCATAGGGTTTTCTGGGCTGTAATCTTTATGGAAGCAGATTGTCAGGCTTTTTCTTCTGTGGTGCTGGTGGGTGAGTTCAAACCACCAACCTTTCAGTTAACAGTGGAGCACATACCATTTGTGCACCTAAGGACCTTACTCTCTGAATAATTCCCCCCCCCAAACTTGTTCCTCATTCCAATCTCTCTGTTTCAATGAGTGGTACCTCTGCCTGCCCCAATAATCTAAGCTAGCAACTGCATAAGAACCCTCTTGGACTACTCCCTCATTCTTCACATTTAGCCAGTTAACAAACCCTCTGGAATCCTCCCACTCCTCTCTCTTCTCACCCTCACCTGGGTTATTTCAACAGTTTCTTACCTGTTCTCTCCTTTCTCCATTCAGTGTTCAGAATATCCCACATTTGGTTTATTTTTTTAAATTAAACCAAGGGTGGGTGATTGGTTTAATTATTTAATATTTTATCAAGAAGTCCAAGAGGGTTACTGTGCATTTCTAGTTTAGATGATTGGGGCAGGAAGAGATACTACTTATTGAGACAGGGAGATTGGAATGAAGAACAAGTTTTGGGAGAACTACTCAGAGGTTAAGGTTGTTAGTGGCTTTTCTACTATTGTTTTTCTCTTGGTTCTAATTGCCTAAATTTTTAAAAGATATTTTTATCTTGCTGCATATATATATGTATATGTATGTATGTGCGTGTGTGTGTGCGCACATGCGTGTGTATAAACATATATTTAAATATTTTATTGTGTTTTTGGAGAAAATTTACATAGAAAATTAGGTTTTCTTTTAACAATTTCTATATTGTTCAGTGACACTTGGTGACACTTTCATAATGTGTCAGCATTCTCATCATTTCCATTCTGATTGTTCTGTTCCCACTAGTTTAGCTTCCCTTACCTTATCATTTTTGGTCTAGGGTAAATGTTGACCTTTAGGTTTCATTTAGATGATTGTTTAGAGAAGCACAGTACTCACGGGTGATATTATTTATTTTATGAGCCACTCTGTCTTTTGGCTAATAGGTGACCACTGAGAGTGATTTGAGTTCCAAGCTTCAAGGGTATCCCAGGGCGATAGTCCTGGGGGTTCCTCTAATCTCTGCCGGTCCAGTAAGTCTGGCCTTTTTTAGGAATTTGAGTTTTGTTCTACATATTTCTCCCATTCTATCTGGAACCATTTGTTGTATTCCCAGTCAGAGTGGTCAGTAGTGGTAGCTGGGCACTGTCTAGTTCTTCTGGTCTCAAGGTAGGTGAGGCTGTGATTTGTGTAAACTATCAGTCCTGCAGATTAGTTTCTTCTTTGAGTCTTTGCCTTCCTTCTTTCTCTTTTGCTCCAGACGCATAGAGACCAATAGCTGTGTATATTTTAATAAGCAGCCTAAAATACCGCCTATCAAGGATGTATATAATATATACACACTATGTTATTTTGCAATCTTTTGATTGCAAGTGAAAGAAAACTCAACTCATATTGGCTTAAATGAAAAAGAAGAAGTTACTGGCATGCAGTTGGGCAGTACAGGAATGATTTTGACTTCAGATATGGCCAAATACAGAGTACAAACATGGTATTGATGGCTCTCTCTTGTTCATCATCTCTTGGCTCTGTCATATCAGAGATTTTACCTAGGACAATCTTTATTAGTAATTTCAACAATACAAGCAACCAAGTGGCATAGGCAAAGCAAGGTAAGGCAGACTGTATTTTCAAAAATGGCCACATGATCTCCCATCCCATATGCTCTTCTTATAATGTGATATTGGCACCCCTCCCCATCAAGAGGTGGGGTCTGTGTTCCTTTCCAGTGCATCAAGGGTGGGCTGGTGAATATGGCGGAAGTGACTCTATATGACTTTTGAGATGAAGTCATAAAAGGTGATATGGCCTCCACCTGTTTCTCTTGGGATGCCCACTCTTGGAACCCAGCCACCATGCCATAAGGAAGCCCAACAACCTGTGGAGAGGCCTATAGGGGGCCCAGCCTCAGCAGTGGCTCAGCTCCCAGGTGACAACAATCTTCAGACATGTGAGTGACTGAACCTTCAGATAATTCCAGTCCACAGCTACTAAGTCACCTCCAGTTCTGAGTCACCTCCAGTTCTTGGGTCCTCCTAGCTGAGGCCCAGACATGACAGAGCAAAGAGAACCTGATCCTACTGTGCCCTGTTTAAATTCCTGACCCATAGAGAATATGAGGGATAACAAAATAATATCGTTTTAAGCCACGAATTTTGAGGTAATTTGTTATGCAGCTCAGAGGAACCAGTCCTTCAGATAAACCAAGTGGCTTCCCCACTCCTCCCTCTGCTAGCATCTTTAGGCTTCAGAACCAATCACCACATCCCTTGCCCCTTCAAAGTCTAATAATGAACAGCACTAAAGAGGTACAATTCCAGGCTAGCGTCTGCATGTCTAACCCACCCCCTCCTTGGGTGGCCAGGTGAGAGACTCTACATTGTGCTCCTTGCAGTGAGACATGCAGGCCCTGGAGTATAAAACTGGCTGGGAGAAAGACTTCCTAGTCTCTCACCTACAGTGGAAAATTGGGGCATGTGTACAAGGGTCTCCATCTCCACCTGGACAGCTTTTGAGCTGGGGAGGGGGACTGGCTTGCCATAGAACTCTTCCTGTTGTTTGAGTAATTAAATGGCTTTTATCTGCCAACACTTTGTTTCTCATGGGTGTGGCTTGATCTGACTAGATGACTTAGTAGAGGCCTCCGCTGATGCTACTGGTTGGGGTCCTCAACCTAGTAGTCTTGTGGCTGCTGGGGATCCTTGAACCACCTCTGAGACAACCTGCGTGTGTCACGCAGCAGCAACAGATAACTGGAACACACAGAGAGAGGTGTGGGACATTCCATGTGGCTGCTCAGGTCCTTCCTTCCTAAATCAGACATGCTTTGTGGCTCAGAATAATAGATGGGATCTCTAAGTAATGTTTGCTTTTATCTCTCACAGTAGGGAGTGTTTGTGTTCTAACACATATCCATTTTATACCAAAATTGTTACTGAGCTTATGTGGCATTTTCCAGGGAGCCATGTCTCATATATACCCATAGATTCTAGGTTTGATGACCACAAGCAATCCTAAACCAGGAACATCCTGCTAAGTGCATTCCGTAGATAAGGATTCTCCTCCTTGAATTGCGTTAGCTATTTACCAGGAGGTCAGTTATCAGCATGTTTACAAACAGATTAGTTCAGGTCACTTGCTTTCTTTCCTCCAGAGAGTCCCCCAGTAATTGGGAGAGAAATGGATCACAGGCTGGCTGCTTTAACTCCTTCCTTTTCATTTGTTCCACTCACAGCAGTTTCTCCCCCAACCTTGTGAGCTCCAATCCCACAGTCTATTCTCTCAGTAACTCTACTAGGAAACAGAATGTCTTTCTCTCTCATTGCTAGAAAAAGTCCCAGGATATCTCTGGTTTCCCAGGCATGGGAACATGACCATCCCTAGAAACAAGGGTGCATCAGTCCCACTTAAACTATATGATTCCAGGAAAATTAGCGTGTTATAAGAAGAGGGGGAATAGATGGTGGGCTTGCAAACATAATAGTTTTCAGTATAGACATGTACTGGTCTTCTTTCTGGTTTTACTTCAACCTAGTCTCCATCCTGTTTCTGGAAACAGCTTTCTAAAATTCAAGTCTAGAAATTATGTTATATTAGCATCTCAAGAACAGGGACTATAGTTAGAGTAATGCTAGCTGCTGTAACAAATAATCCTCCATGTTTCAGTAGCTTAATACAGTAGAAATTCCTTTCTCAATCATATAACAGGCCAATGCAAGTGTTCCTGCTTGGTGAGGTTCTCCTCAACATGGTGATTCAGAGACTCAGACTCCTTTCATCTTGTGGCTTTTCTGTGCCTTAAGGCTTTGGAAGTTTCTATAACCAGTTATAGTCCTCGTGGTGCAGTGGCTAAGAGCTTGGCTGCTAACCAAAAGGTTGGCAGTTTGAATCCACCAGCCACCCCTTGGAAACCCTATGCGGCAGTTCTACTCCATCCTAGAGTGTAGCTATGAGTCAGAACTGACTCCACGGCAATGGGTTTGTGTTTTTTTTTTTTTTTTTTTTTTAAATGACCAGTTAGTAGATGAAGGAAGAGAGGGCAGAGAAGCCACATTTTTTTTTTTTTTAAATGATATTTCACTGTGTTTTCTGTGAAGGTTTACATGGCAGTTTAGTTTCCTACTGAACAATTTCTATACAGATTGTTCAGTGATACGGGTTATATTCTTCACAATACGTGAACATTCTCATTATTTCTGTTCTGGTTGCTCTGTCCTCATTAATCTAGTTTCCCTGTACCCTTACCTTCTCATCTTTGTTTTAAATTAATTGTTGACTGTTTGGTCTCACATAGGTGATTTTTAAAAGGAGCATGGTACTCACGTCCTGGGCCAAGTTCTGGGGAGAGGAATTCTTCCTTCAGAGCCCTCTGGGGAAAGTGGAATTTAATGGCAGCTCTCTGAAACCTTTTCGGAGTGGTAAAAAATGGCAAGGGGTGGGGGCAGTGGTGGTTCAGTGGTAGAATTCTCGACTTCCATGCAGAAGACCCAGGTTTGATTCTTGGCCAATGCACCTCATGCTCAGCCACCACCCATCTGTCAGTGGGGGCCTGTGTGTCAAACCACTGGAATAGATCCATGTTTGTGCCCATTCTAAAGAAAGGTGATCTGACAGAATGCAGAAATTATTGAACAATATCATTAATCTCACACGCAAATAAAATTTTGCTGAAGAGAATTCAAAAATGGTTGCAGCAGTACATTAACAGGGAACTGCCAGAAATTCAAGCTGGGTTCAGAAGAGGATGTGGAATAAGGGATATCATTGGTGATGTCAGATGGATGCTGGCTGAAAGCAGAGAATACCATAAAGATGCTTGCCAGTGTTTTATTGACTATGCAAAGGCACTTGACTGTGCGGATCATAACAAATTACAGATAACACTGTGACGAATGGGAATTCCAGGACACTTATTTGTGCTCATGCAGAACCTGTACACAGACAGGGAACAGTCCTTCTAACAGAAAAAGGGGATACTGCGTGGTTTAAAGTCAAGAAACACGTGAGCCAAGGTTGTATCCTTTCACCATACTTATTCAATCTGTCTGCTGAACAAATAATCTGAGAAACTGGACTATATGAAGAAGAGTGGGGCATCAGGATTGGCGGAAGACTCATCAACAACCTGTGATATGCAGATAATACAACCTTGCTTGAAGAAAGCGAAAAGGACTTGAATCATATACTAATGAAGATCAAAGTCTACAGCTTTCAGTACGGATTACATCTCAGCATAAAGAAACCAAAATCATCAAAACTGGACCAATAAGCAACATCAAGATAAATGGAGAAAAAATTGAAGTCGTCAAGGATTTCATTTTACTTGGAATCACAATCAATGCCCAGGGAAGCAGCAGTCAAGAAATCAAGTGACATACTGCATTGGGCAAATCTGCTGCAAAAGACCTCTTTAAAGTGTTGAAAAGCAAAGATGACCCTTTGAGGACTAAGATGCGCCTAACTTAAGCCATGATATTTTCAGTCACCTCATGTGCGTGTGAAAGTTGGACAGTGAATAAGGAAGACCAAAGAAGAATTGATACCTTTGAATTGTGGTGCTGGTGAACAATATTGAATATACCATGGACTGCCAGAAGAACAAACAAATCTGTCTTGGAAGAAGTACAGCCAGAATGCTCATTAGAAGTGAGGATGATGAGACTCTGTCTCAGGTACTTTCCACATGTTATCAGGAGGGACCGGTCCCTGGAGACGGACGTCATGCTTGGTAAAGTAGAGGGTCAGTGAAAAAGGGGAAGACCATCAATGAGATGGATTGGCACAGTAGCTGCAACAATGGGCTCAAATATAGCAACAACTGTGAGGATGGTGCAGGACTGGGCTGTGTTTCCTTCTGTTGTACATGGGTCGCTGAGTCAGAACTGACTAGATGGCACCTAACAACACCACCATCACTCCCTGGGCATAGGGTGGGGGTGTCTCCACTAAAAGATGTGGACTTTCCCACTGTCATCACTTGGGGAGAGGCAGTTTTGGGGCTGGAAACAGAAAATTATTAGGCGGGCCTTTTACGGAGTGAAAGGAAATTCCCTCTCTCTAAGCCTTACGGTTCCGGGCCTGGGATCAGAGGTATTCTGGGAACCCAGGTTGATGGATTTTAGCTGGGAAGGGAAGTATCTTGTAGAGGAAGCCTTATCAAGCCTTTTAAAAACTTACCCCTTATTTCACAAACAGGAAATATCAGTCTCATTCAGCTGAGAGGAATGGTATGAACCAGTCCCAGAGATGGAAGACTGAGGTATGCTGGTAGAATTGAGTGTAGACTGATTTAGCTGCAGTGAGGCTTGGTGTGGATTCCTGGAAGATATATCTAGAAAGGGCATATTGGCATGTTCTCCCATTCACACTGGCAGCCTCATTATCATCTGTTATTTGTCAGTATTTCCCTCTAGCCCAGAAACTCCGTGAGGACAGACACTAAAGCTATAGCATTAGCACAGGTGTTGTTAGCTGCCATAGAGTCAGGGGCAGATTAACCAGTACGCAAGGTACACATTGACTTACAGTAAACAATGTACCACGGGCTTAATTGTCTTATTAATCTGTAGTGACCAATTTCACGTGGGTTTCACCACATCAAAGACGTAGTTAAAAAAAAACAGGTGCAACTGGTCACTAGAGATTAATAAGTAAGTGCAAGTAAGCCATGTGTACCTTGCTTATTGGGTAACCCGTCCCTGCACCCTGAGTCATGGTGACCCTATGCACAACATAACAAAGCGCTGCCTTGTCCTGCGTTATCCTCATGGTGGGTTGTGGATCAGACTGTTGTGATCCTTAGGGTTTTCACTGTCTGATTTTTGAAAGTAGGTCACCAGGCCTTTCTTCCTAGTCCATCTTTGGCTGGAAACTCTGCTGAAACCTGTTCAGCACGATAGCAACACGCAAGCCTCCAATGACAGGTGGTGGCTGCGCATGAGGTCCATTGGCGGGGAATCGAAACTGGGTCTCCTGCATGGAAGATGAGAATTCTACCACTCAACCACAACTGTCCTCTTTAGAGCATCTAAAAAAATCCATTGCCGTCAATTCCGACGACTCATAGTTACCCTATAGGACAGAGCTGCCCCATAGTTTCCAAGGCTGCAATCTTTACGGAAGCAGACTGCATCATCTCTCTCCTACAGAGCTACTGGTGGGTTCGAACTGCCAATCTTTTGGTAGCAGCCAAGCACATAATCACTGCGCCACTGGGGCTCCTTCTTTAGAGCACTATTTGAGCTTAACAGGTGTTCAGTAAGTATCTGCTGAATGAATGCCTAAAGTCCCGTGCTTGCCTGTCTCATGATGTGCTTCCCCTTCTAAGCAGCTCTCCCTTAGTGACTCAGTTTCTCTGAGGCTACTGCGGGGCATGGCACAAATTCCAGACTCCACAGGTATTCTGGGGATTAATGCAATCATAAACCCACTGAAAGCAAGAACAAAGCTATGCTATTGCTCAATGGGTATTGAGTTTCTGTTCGGGGTGATGAAAAAGTTTTGGAACTAGATAGTGCTGATGTTGCACAACATCGTGAGTGTACCTAATGCCACTGAACAGTACACTTAAAGTGGTTAAAATAACAGATTTTATGTATTTACATTTTACCACAATAAGATTAAATTTAAAAAGTTCAGTATGGGACTATTCAGTGCTCATGAAAAATTAAGCATCTGGGCCACTTTCATAAGCCCATGTCTCCATTCACAAGTAATCTCTTCCTGGCTGAAACATGGAGTCTGAAGGAAGATCATCATAAGGGAAAGAATAAGAGATTCTCTTTTTGGATGGGTTCATTTCTCTCCTGCCGGAAATGACTCACTATGGACGGGGCACTTGTGTCCTGGAGTGAAGACAGAAAATGTGATGCTAATTTCACTACCCAGTTTTATTTCCGTTTCAGGCCTTCTTGCTGTTGCCAAGTTATCCATTTGCTCACAAGGGTGTTACAGTAAAAGCAAATGATACATTTAAGGATTTAGAACCCTCACAGAGTGTCAAACAATCCTAATTCCCACAGAGGAACATGATACTCCTGGAGGTACAGTTTGGTGGTACAATAATCACAATGCTGTTGCTGTTGCTGTGTGTTGTCGAGTCTGTTCCAACTCATAGCGACCGTATAGGACAGAGTAGAACTGTCCCATAGGGTTTCCTAGGCTGTAGTCTTTACAAGAACAGATTGCCAGGTGTCTTCTCCTGTGGAACCACCGGGTGAATTCTAACCACCGACCTTTCTGTTAGAGCTGAGCACTTAACCACTGCACCACCAGGAGTACTTCAACAATCACAACAGCTTCTATTTATTTAGAATTTATCACGTGCCAGACAATGGGCTAAACATTATATTAAATTGTCTCATTTGATATCACAATTTCCATTTTATAGATGAAGAAACTGAGGCTCAGGGAATTTAGGAATCTTGCAGAATGTCACACCACCAAGAGGTGGCAGAATTGGGACTTGAACTAAGACTGTAACCCATCACTTATGAATTATCTCCCCAAGAAAAGAGGGGGTTGTGATTTGGCTGAGTTCTGAAATGGTGGAGGATGTGGATTATGAGGAGTCCTTTTGTGGTGCAAACGTTTAAGCACTTGAACAATAGCCATAAGTTGGCGATTTGAATCCACCCAGAGGTGCCTCGGAAGAAAGGTCTGGCAGTCTGCTTCTGAAGGTCAAACCTTGAAAACCCTACAGAGCAGTTCTACTCTGCACACATGGGGTGGCCATGAGTCCAACTCCACGGCCACTGATTTTTTTCCCTGTGTGTAGATGATGACTCAGTATATGCTTGTTGTCGCTTCACGTCTTTGAAGGTGGTTAGGAGGGTATCGCCCTCTCCCACTGTGCTGGCTGCTGCTCAGACATATAATTCTAGATGTCCCTATGTGGAGTTGCAGACAGTTGCTACAATTCTGTCCTGGGTGGTGCTAACAGTTAAGCTCTTGACTACTAGCCAAAAGGTTGGCAGTTCCAACCCACCCAGAGGCGCCTCGGAAGACAGGCCTGGCTATCTGCTTCTGAAAGGTCAAAGCCATGAAAACCCTACGGCGCAGTTCTACTCTGCACGCATGGGGTCGCCATGAGTCCGAATATACTTTTCGGCAACTAACAACAACTCTTCTGGGGGTGGTGCTTCAGATATTCCTGGTCTTACCTGTGCCTTGTTCCAGCTGTCGCTGCATACGGGCTCCAACTAACTTCACAGCGGCACTTGGTGTTTTCTTTGCCTCATGGGCAAGCTGGTCACCTCATTTCCCCACTCAGAGAATCACTGTTGAAGTTTCCGTGAGGCCGCGCGGTGCCCACGGGTGCGCAACCCGGAAGTGCGGTTGGGCAGCCCGGAAGTGTGGTGAACTTTTGACCAATGGGAGGCAAGAGCTGTTGGGTAAAGTCTCCCCTTCCTATCTCGGAGGGGCAGGCTTGAGATTTGGTTCACTCGGTTTCTCCATGAGGACAGGGACTGACCCTATAGCTTTTCCTGTAATAACCAAACCTGTTGCGGGGGAGTCGATTCCCACTCATAGCGACCGTATAGGACAGAATAGAATTGCCCCAGAGGGTTTCCAAGGACAGGCTAGTAGATTCAAACTGGTGACCTTTTGGTTAGCGGCCAAGCTGTTAACCACTGCGCTACCAGGTTTCCTATAATACCTGGGGCTTAATGGCTGTTGAATAAATATTTTTTGAATAAATGCCAGTACACTAGCAATCATGTGCACCTAGTAGCAGCAGGCAGCTCAGTAACTGGCATCCTTGAATTGGTTTGGCTTTCTCTCCTTCCTCTCTCCCCTACTCATGCTTCCCAGGATTGTATTCCATACAAAGTTAAAGCACAGGAGCGCTCCACCTCGGCACTACTTTCGGGGAATCCAAGATAACACAGGTGGGGGAGCTCTAAATAATCTTATATTCTGAAACAGCACATCTGTGTCTATAGGCACTCCGCGTTTTTTGAGTTAAAAGTAAAAATACACTGAGATGGAGTGAAAAGCTTCACTCCAGAAAAGCCTGAGACCTGTGTCTAAAAAGCAAATTGTAGAGTTATCTCTATCTTAAGCAGCCTAGGTCGCACAAGCAGTTTGCAATTGGCTGCTGACTAGGTGGCTCAAACCCACCCAGTGACTCTGGAAGAAAATGCCTGGTGAACTGTTTCCATAAAGATTACAGCCAAGAAAACGTGAAGCAGTTCTACTTTGTAACACGTGGGGTTGGCATGAACTGACTCAATGGGGAGCTAAAAACAACATCTACATCTTACTTCAAATAACTTTCATTTAATTTCCACAGATCATCTCTTTCTCCACATTTAACTTATCTTTAAGTAACGTCCCCAAATGACTAAGAAGTATAAGAATAAGGCACTTATATCTCAAAGGTTAGCCCCGCCCCCTCATTCTCTTTTCCTGGTACTCTTTTGCACTTTGAGGAAGAAAGGTATGTGACATTTATCCTTACGCTTGTGTGATGAAGATTTCTGGTCCCAAGGTGAACCTAGGAGCTGCTTCTGTCTCTTTGCACAGGGAGTACAGACTCACAACACATGAGTGAAATTCCAGAACGTTGCAAGGCACCTACAGTCCTCCTGAGACCCAGTGTAACGAAAGGGGAGAAACTCGGCCAAGGGGTGGAGTTAGGGATCATAGTTTCTTAACCACCTCAGGCAGTGTAGATGGTATTTGATTAAGAAGGGGTCTGATATTATTCCAGCAGCTGGTGCATCCCTGGGGACATTGGGTCCTTTGTCACCCAGTCAAGGGAAGAACTGTACTTTTCCAGCACTGTGTATCCTATTGTTGCTGGCTGCCCCAGAGAGACTGCCAGAAGACCCTCTGTAAATATAAGGGCAATTGAGAGTAGCTCGGACTCTTACTGAGCAAGGCTAGAAGTTCAGAGGCTGAGCTGCCCAGATACACACCAAAAAAAAAAAAAAAAAAAAACCAACAACAACAAAAAATCAGCCGCCATCAAGTTGATTATGACTCGCGGTGACCCCATGTCAGAGTAGAACTGTGCTCCATAGGGTTTTCAATGTCTGACTTTCAGAAGTAGATTGCCAGGCCTTTCTTCTGAGGAGCCTCTGGGTAGACTTGAACCTCCAACCTTTTGTTTAGCAGCCAAGCGTGTTAACCATTTGCACCACCAAGGGATTGCTGCCCAGGCACAGTAACCCATGAATCAATACAGCTAAAAGCCATTCAGTCCCTCAGTGGTGCAAATGGTTGAGTGCTTGACCACTAACTAAAAGGTTGGCAGTTTGAATCTACCCAGAGATGCCTTGGAAGAAAGGTCCATGTGTACCTTGCTTATTGGGTAACCCGTCCCTGCGCCCTGTGTCATGTTGACCCCATGCACAACATTTCGACAAAAGTCAAGGAAGTGCCTGCTCACATTTCTCAGTTATTTATGTTTGCAAAAAGCCCTTTTGCCAACCTAGTTATAAGGAGTAAGCTCAATGGCCTGGAATTCTTGACAATGTGCAGAAGAGAAAAAAATGTTCCCAAGTGGCAGAGAAAGTCTGAGTCCCATTTCTTCCTCTCTATTTTGGCTTTTCTGACTTTTCTACCTTCAGGCATTTATTCCTTAGCACTAGCAACGTGAAAAGGGTGCATTTATTTTGAGTTGGTAACATTTAATCAGCCAGTGAAAATCCTATGAATCAAAATGGTCTGATCCCATTGTGCATGGGGTGACCATGAGTCGGGGGGCCAACTGGATGGCAACTAACAATAACATTTCTGTGGCCTGAGGCTTTTTAGGGGTTTTCTTCCAGGCTGTGCTACAGACCTACAAAACTGAAGGTTTCTGAGGATGCAAGTTCTGGTCCTTGTTAGAGAGTCCTGGCTAATACATGTTTATTCTTGAAGCTACAACTGTCCAGCTGAAGGAAACCCTGGTGTCAAGGTGGTTAAGAGGTATGGCTGCTAACCAAAATGGCTGGCAATTCGAATCCACCAGGCGCTCCTTGGAAACCCTGTGGGGCAGTTCTCCTCTGCCATATAGGGTCGCTATGAGTTGGAATTGACTCAATGGCAACGGGGTTTAATGGATCCAGCCAAAAAAATTGAGAGAATATCTCTTCTTGGTACATTTTCGAGCGCAGGCATTGATAAGACTTTTAACTGAACTGCTGGTCGAAAGGGCATCGACCCCTCTCAAAGTCTTTCTTTGCTCCGCAGTGGCTGAGAAATCCACTTAAGGAAGTAGAAGGAAAATGAGGGCTCATCTTGGACTGATTATGTGTCATGGGGATACTTCAAGGTGGGTGTCTCCAGCAAAATGCCACCACCCAGCTGGGCTCCACATGTGGAAAAGGGTCCTTTTATAAAATACTAGGTACAAGATGTTGACCTCTTGAAATCCCTTGGACAGACCGTTTCCAAAGGTGGGCATTGTCAGAGGTCACCCAAAAGTAGAAAAAGGTAAATAGAAGTTAATCAAAAAGGGCTGAAGGACATCCTCTAACCAAATAGATGGGATGGACAAAGCCAGAACTGTGGGAGGTCACAACCCCCACCCCCACCTCTGACTCACGCCACCCCCAGGAGCAACTGTTCATTTGAACCCCAGGTCTGTGGGTGAGGCGGGGCCTTACACTTACCCACTTTGCCCAGGGTCTGACATTTGGAGCACTTGCCCAGTCTCTTGCCAGCCTGCCCTACCCCCACCATGAAGCACACACCAGTCTGTTCCTGGGTTTCCAGCCAAGGTCAAGCTGCTCGAAGGTTGGCCCGCGGGGCCTATTTCCGGACTCTTTTTGTCACCGCCTCCTCCTCACGGGACTCTTGTTCCTGTTCACCCTTAGAAGCAGGCAGCTGGACTCTGAGTTTCAGGGAGCTTTGCAATTTACTTTAAATTCAACAAACATTTACCAACCACCTACCATGTGTCAGACGTATTCTGTGGATATAAATATAACCAGACTGGGAAGCCAAGAGTCACAGGGTCCAGCTTCAGCGTGTCAGAAACAAACAAAACAACCGTGAAAACCCAGTCTAGCCACCATAAATGTTGTTTCAAACGAATATTTATATGTGATTCTTGAACACCCCTTCATGCGATTCCAGCCTGTTAGGGATTCAATTGTGTCCCCCCAAAATGTCGAAGTCCTGGCCTCTATACCTGCGGATATGATCCTGTTTGAAAATAGGGGTTTCTGTGTTATGTTGATGTGATCATACTCAAGTAGGGGGTGTCCTAAACTTCATCACTTCTGAGCAGATTAGACACAGAGATACATGCACAGAAGTCAGGTGCCACGGAGGATCGCCAACAAGCCAAAAAACGCCCAGGGCAACCTACAAGAAAGGGACCAAAAGGGCTGAGACCCTGATTTGGACTTTCAGCCTCTAGAACTATGAGAAAATTAGTTCTTGTTCTTTAAAGCCGCCCACTTGTGGTATTTGCGTTACAGCAGCACTAGGTAATCTTAAAACACCCCTCTTCTCTGTTCTCCACTTTCTTCACACCCCACCGTTGTCCCATACCTCTTCCAATGTCCCTGACACACTGTACCCCAGGATCAGCCTTCTGGCCTCTTCTCCTCCATGCTGGCCCCTGCTCTCACTTCTCCAGCACAAAAATCTAAAGAGCCAGCTAGGAAAAGGCAAAGCACAAGAGCACAGAGCTAGAGCTCCCTGCAGGGGAGAGGGGGCAGGAAGGAGCTGAAACAGTTCAGTGTTGAGGGTTTTGAAAAGTCAGAAAAATGAATCAGATTTAACCCTTGTCCCCAAGAAAATCACCATCTAACTGGGGACATCAGCACCAAAATGAGCAATCACATTTCAGTGTGAAACACATAATAAGAGGGAGGTGCTATGGGATTCTATTGTTGTTGTTAGCTGCTGTTGAGTCGACCACGAACTCATGGCGACCCCATGCACGATGGAATGAAATACTGCCCAGTCCTGTGCCATCCCCATGACTGGCTGTGGATCAGACTGTTATCCATAGGGTTTCATTGGTTGAGTTTTGGAAGTTGAACCCCAAGCCTTTCTTCCTAGTTTGTCTTAGTCTGGAAGCTCTGCTAAAGATGGTCCAGAGAGGGAAGCTCTAGCCAACAAGTTACTTAACTTCTCTGTGCCTCAGTTTTTTTTATCAGTGAAGTGGAGGATAATGCATTACACGGTTGTTGTAAGGACTCATAGCGACCCCATTAAGATAGAGCAGAACTGCCCCAAAGTGTTTCCAAGGAGCAGCTGGTGGATTAGAACTGCTGACCTTTTGGTTAGCAGCCAAGTTCTTAACCACTACACCACCAAGGCTCCAAGGATTAAATTATTTAATAAAAGTAAAGTGCTTGGAATAGTGCCAGGTGCAGTGCCCACTAAGTGCTCAATAAATGTGTAATTGTACATTGAATAAGCAAATTTCTAGGGTGTAATCACAAAGCAACTTTATTTTTTCTTCCATTGCCCCTTGCATCTGGATGAAAAGTCTTAAAACTTTTCTAGACATTCTTAGTAAATACAAAGGTACACAGTCATTTGAACTTGCAAATGCATCTTGATCCAGAAATCAGTTTATCCACACTCACATGTTGGTCCACACACCATTTTCTCTGTCTGTCCAGTGGGGATGGCTGTGGTCAAGAAATCTGCAGGGCTGGCAGCGGGGAGAGAGGTCAGCTTTCTCTCTCTTTCTTGCTCACATCCTTCTATATTCACCAGCAGTTGCTCTTGGCCTCTCAAGTTGGGACGTGGGCTGGGAGGAGGGGAGAGACAAAGGCAACAGGAAAGTTCTTATGCACTGGCGCTGTCATAGACTAGCTTTGTGCTCCCTGGACTGGCAGATGCTGACAGCTGACTTGTCCTCTCTTGGGTGCTGTTATAGATTGAATTGTGTCCCCCCCAAAATATGTGTCAACTTGGCTAGGCCATGATTCCCAGTATTGTGTGATTGTCCACCATTTTGTCATCTGATGTGATTTTCCTTGTGTTGTAAATCCTACCTCTATGATGTTAATGAGGCAGGATTACAGTCAGCTATGTTAATGAGGCAGGCCTCAATCTACAAGATTGGATGGTATCTTGAGCCAATCTCTTTTGAGATATAAATGAGAGAAACAAGCAGAGAAACAGGGGGTCCTCATCCCACCAAGAAAGCAATGCTGGGAGCAGAGCGTGTCCTTTGGACCTGGAGTCCTTGCATTGAGAAGCTCCCAGTCCAGGGGAAGACTGATGATAAGGACCTTCTTATAGAACTGACAGAGCAAGAAAGCCTTCTCCTGGAGCTGATGCCCTGCATTTGGACTTCTAGCCTACTAGACTGTGAGAGAATAAATTTCTCTTTGTTAAAGCCATCCACTTGTGGTATTTCTGTCAGAGCAGCCCTAGATAACTAAGACAGGTGCTTTAGTGGGATCTTCAGAAACCCTCCTCCTGCCCCATCCACCTACACTAGGGATTCTTTACCTGCAGTTTTGTTTGTTTGGGCAGAAGCAGCTCTAGTCTCTGTCTTCCAGACACTAGGATTCTAGCAGTTCACCTCTAGCTCTCGGTGAACAATCCTCAAAACCACCCACACCCAGAGCAGGTGACTAGGAAGCTTTCGCACAAACTTTGTCCCAAAAAACCCAGCGGGAAGGTGTTTCCCAGTGTGGCCTGCCTCCTCTGGCTTGTCAGCATCTAGCCAGTCTTTCCTTCACCCTTAAGATTTCTCATCTGGTGTCAGACACCAACCCACACCATCCTTGTCCCCAGACTGCAGGGGATCCATATTAATCTCTGAGTGATCTCCTTAAGGCTCCACTGCCTCCAATTAAGGTGAAGCCCAAGCCTAAGTCCATTGCCGTCAAGTGGATTCCTACTCACAGAGACCCTACAGAGCAGAGTAGAACTGCCCCACAGGGTTTCCAAGGAGTGGCTGGTGGATTTGAACTGCTGACCTTTTGGTTAGCAGCCATAGCTCTTAACCACGGCACCACCAGGGCTCCAGTTAAGATGAAGAGGGACTGTAATACCATTTTCTTAAAATGCTGACTTGACACAGTTTGAGGCCTGGGCCAGTCTGTTTCCCTCTGAGCAGCTGATAAAGTCCACTCTCCAACCACTCCCCTTATAGGGTCTACACTCCTGGGCTACTATGCATCCATCCCAGTCAGCCCAGGGTCTACCCAACATTGAGGGACAGCCCCTATGCCCCTGAACCTGCACAATTACTCAACATGCCCAATTCCCAGGAAGCCTGGGAAAACTAGCTAATCCCATCCTGCTTGCCGTAGATAAGCAGTCTCCTACAATTCCTGCATGTTGTTACCTTGTCCTGGGTGCAACCCCCTGTGTGGCCCTGTGTCATGGCGTGCTTGCCTTCCTGTCTCTGGGAACTGTGAGTATCATAAACCTAGTTACTCTTTTCATGGCCTCCCTGACTCCTCTCTCCTGCCTTGCACCTGACTTACCATCCCAACAATCTGTTGGAGCAGAGCCCCATCCGTAGGGTGGGACTCAACAGACAAGCAGAATCTTCCAAGTCCTCTTTATGGACCCTCTCCTCCCACAGCCCTCTCATACCCTCTACGTGGCTGAGGAGGTTGAGTCTTCTAACCCTTCTTGGCCCCCACCCTTTGCCAGGGTACTGGGATGGTTCATCTGTAGCTCAATTTGGTATCTATTATCTGTTACCTCAGTGTTTCAGCTGAAACTTCCATTTTAACATCCTCAATAAATTTTAATGATCAGCATTATCATTAGAAAGGATTATGAGTGGTTGGTAGGAGTACCTGGGTAGTGTAAACGGTTCAGCGCTTGGCTACTCACTGAAAGACTGTTGGTTGGAATCCACCCAGAGATGCCTCAGAAGAAAGGCCTGGCAACCTGCTTCCAAAAGGTTACAGCCTTGAAAACCTTATGGAGCAGTTCTACTCTGCACACATGAGGTCACCATGAGTTGGAATTAATTTGATAGCAGCTGGTTTGGTTTTGGTTTGGTATGAGTGGTTGGTTTGCTGGAAGGTAGCTGTGGTAGAGAGGGTAGCAGATGAGACTGCCAAAGGCAGGCAGGGGCTACTGTGTCCCAGGTGGCTTCCGACTGTCATTCTTGTCCAACCAGATCCCGCCTTGATGGGAAAAGGGGGTGCAAAAGGCTAGGCCTCATCTCCTTATGAGGATTACAAACCTTTGTTTACTGCTGAACACAGTGTTTTCAATATACATGCTCTCATTTAAAACTCACAACAATTCAATGAGACCATTATTATAGCTTTCCCATTGTTACAGATAAGGACACAGGTTCAGAGAAGTTTAAGTGATTGGCCAAGGTTCAAACTTAGTAATTTGACTCGTATTTGTGCTCTTTTCATCACACCATAATACTTTGAATTGGAGAGAAGGCGGGGGAGGTGGGGGAGGCACCTTTGTGAAAACCTGGCATTGGGCAGGGTGTTGTCCTAAGGAGGAAGTGGCTGTGGGAACCACCTGGCCTGCTGTGCACACAGCCTCAGTGGACATTCTGTCCTCCACACCCACCTGCCAAACAGACCTGGCCAAGCTGGACAAACATAGGCTGTGACTCTCCTCTCCCCGCCTCCCACCTGACACTGGAAAGTCTCAGCTGGCTCAGAGGCTCAGCCTCCCCACCCTATGTGCAAATCTCCCCGGCCATCCAAACGCTGGCTAAGATAACTTCTCAGTCCATCGAAAGGGGCCTGGGTGGCACAAGGGGTTTGCAATTGGCTGCTAACCTAAAGATTGGCAGTTGAAATCCATCCAGTGTCTCTGAGGAAGAAAATCCTGGCAATCTGCTTCTGTGAAGGCTGTCCATTGCCATCGAGTTGATTCTGACTCATAGCGACCCTATAGGAACAGAGTAGAACTGCCCCATAGAGTTTCCAAGACTGTAAATCTTTACAGAAGTAGACTGTCACATCTTACTCCCGTGGAGCAGCTAGTGGGTTCAAACCACCAACCTTTCGATTAGCAGCCGAGCGCTTAACCACTGTGCCACCAAGGCTCCTAGTCTGTAAAAATTACAGCCAAGAAAACCCTGTGGAGCACATGCAGTCGTCATGAGTCAGAGACCGACTTGATGACAGCTAACAGCAACAGACCACCCTGGATGAGCACCCTCTACTCCCCAAAGGGAGAAGAGCAGGTTCCTCAGAGACATGGTGACCCACCCCAGTGAAGACATGGCAGCTATCTGCCACCCTCCACAGCTGCCAACTCCCTGGTCACCAGTGTTTCTGGGAGTTCACCCAAGAAGAGAAGGACATCCCTCTTCTGTTCTGCATAGCTTGGTTTTGATTTGTTAGAAGACAGAGTTATATGCCAAAGGAATAGGAGATTTAAAAAAAAAACAAACCCAAACCTGTTGCTGTTGAGTCAATTCCGACTCATGGCAACCCTGTGTGTTGCAGAGTAGAACTGTGCTCCATAGGATTTTCTTAGCTGTCATCTTTACAGAAGCAGATTGCCAGCCCTTTCTTCCATGGTGCCACCGGGCGGGTTCGAACTGCTAACTTTCAGGTTACTAGTTGAGAGCAAACCGTTTGCACAGAAGATAGGGTTATATGTCAAAGGAGTAGGAGACAGAGGATGTTTAAACCCTGGTCTCCCTAGCAGGAGACTCACATGACATTTTGCTTAATATTTATTTTTATGGCAATAAAAGTGATACATATGGATTGTAGAAAAATGGGAACATACAGAAAAATGTATGGAAGCCAGTTAAAAAATCACTTACGAGCTTTACCTGCTAAGATTTTTATGTATTTTCTTCAACATTATCATACTCCCATATATAAAATATATAGACATGCATGCTTTTAACAAAATTCGAATTATGTAGCATATACTATATGGGTAACTGCCTTTTTCCTTTACCAGTGTGTCATGGGCATACTCCCACAGCATTAAGCCCAGAGAACTTCTAAATAATCCCGTGTGACAGACTCCACATTGTTCTAGAAAGACAACGGACAGAGCAAACTAATGAGGGAATAAACTGTGGGCGCCCCCGAGACCTCCCCTTGAAAAGACCCCAGTCACAACTCAGCAACTCTGCCTGAAGAAGGTGACGCCCCTGGGCTGTGAAAGCCCAGAATCTCCCTTTTCTTCTTGTTCTTAAAAACAAAACTGAACTGAGTGACCCAGGTTCTCCCACATCCTATACTTTTGTGGTACAGCCTACCACAGAAGGTTCCTTGAAGAAGGACTGAGCACATGTCCTTGTATTCTTTCCGACTTGTCCACAAGTGCGTGCCTTAGCACCCCGAGCAAGGCTCCTCGTTCACTGTGTTTTTTAAATGGCGGCTGTAGTACCAAACCGCATTGCAGTCCTGCCCTAATTATAACCTGCACAGCTCGGTTGAAAGCCCCTTTACACACGGAGATCGTTTGGGCCCTGAATGATGGGACTTTAAATTGGATTTTTAGTAATACACCAAACCCTGTTACCTCACAATGTCTCAAAGGAAAGCTCTCTTGCTTTTAAATTCAAGTACACAGTACATTCAGCCAAATGAATTCAGAAACTCAATGATTCAGCAGTGGGTTGAGTTGTGGGGTTTTAGACAATTTGTAAATGTCAACAAGACTAGCAACAAGAGGCCTAACGGTTCCTAAGACTCTGTTATGAAATGTTCTCACAGTCTGTAAGTTCCTCTTCCCCACCCCACCGGGTGTCTGTGGTCTAATGCTAGAGCCATGTACCATTCATGGAGAATTTTCTCTTTTTAGTTCAAAATGGTGCTAGAAACAGCTTTAACCACTTTTCAGAGTTGAATCAAGACTGACTCTCCTTTCCTTACCTCCTCAGTTCATACATATTTCTATATGAGAGAAATTGGAGTATACCAATTTTAGGTTTTCAGAAGTATTTCCACAGCCTATAAATCTTGTTACGCTGGGAGCTTGGGACCCAGTGAAGCAATGGGTTTTAGGAGCTTCAGGTGAAAGGGGTATAACCATTAGCACCACAAAATAACTTGTCAGTTTTGATTGTTAAAATACCTTTTCTGTTTAGCTCCTAGACAGACACGGGGGAATGAGGGAGGGGTGAAGAGGAGGTGGGAGGAAGAATTTTCTAAACTGATTAAGCACATCAACAACCAAGCCTGGATGGAGATCTGAAATCATTCAAAGTTTTTTTCTGAAACGCGGAGGAGCTTCCCCCTTTGCTGTGATACAGGCTTCTGGGAGGCTATCCTGTCATGAGCCCTGAGGGAAGGAGTGTGAGAAGAGAACAGCGCTGAGCCTGAGCCGTCTGTGAAGGTTGTAGGAGGAATGAATGAGACAGAGGGGGACTGAGGGCGTGGGACTCTTCTTTCTTCCTTTATTTCAGGCTAAATCTGGGGTTCGCCATAGGAAGCAACTTTAAGAAATATCAGGTAGTTTGGAAACCCATGGGAGCTAGAGGTTCACTCACGGGGACGTAGTGAAGTGGAAGCTGCTGGCCTCTAGGAAAGGCCCAGCTTGGCGTCTTACCAGGCAAAGGTGTGAAGATGGAGGTGGGCACCAGGTGGAAACACAGCACTCTTGGCCCCTGACGCCTCAACACAATAAGGTGGGATCCAGACCTATTCTTGTGTCCTGAAGAGGGGACTTAAAAGTTGTAGTAGGCAGAATAACGGCCTCCCAAAGATGTCTACATTCTAATCCCTGGAATCTGTAAATAGGTTACATTACATGGCAAAAGGGGATTAAGGTAGCAGACGGAATTAAGGCTGCTAATCAGCGGACTTTAAGATAGGGAGATTATCCTAAATTATCTGAGTGGGCCCAGTGTAATCACCACTTGTCCCTGAGTCGATTCTGACTCAAGGTGACCCCATGTGTGTCAGAGTGGAACTGTGCTCCATAGAGTTTTCAGTGGTTGAATTTTCAGAAATAGATTGCCAGGCCTTTCTTCTGAGGCACCTCTAGGTATAGTCGAACATCCAGCCTTTCAGTTAGCAGCTGAGGGTATTAACCATTTGCACCACTCAGGGAATCCAATGTAATCCTGAGGACCCTTTAGTGTGGAAGAGAGAGGCAGAAGAGGAAGTCAGGGTGATGCAATGTGAGAAGGGCTAAACCTGCTGTTGTTGGCTTTGAAGGTGAAGGAAGGGGCCAAGGAATGCAGGTGGCCTCTAGAAGCTGGGAAGGGCAAGGAAATGTGTACTCCTCTAACCAAAAGCCAAACCCATTGCGTCAAGTCGATTCCTACTCCTAGTGACACAGTAGGACAGAGTAGAACTGCCTCATAGGATTTCCAAGGCTGTAATCTTCTACAGCAGACTGCCACATCTTTTTCCATGGAATGGCTGGTGGGTTCAAACAGCCAGCCTTTCAGTTAGCAGCCGAGCACTTAACCACTGTGCCACCAGGGCTCCTTCCATCACCCATAATCATTGCCAAATTTCCCATCGTCGTTGAATTTCTTCTAAATATCTTCTTTAGTATTTGCTAATGAGCAGAAGAGAGGTGTAAGATCTGACCAGGCTTAGTTATCAGGGTTCCTGATATCCCCTCGAGCCTCCAAAAGAGAACGCAGTCCTGCTAACACTTAGCCCAGGGAGACCCATTTTGGACTTCTGGCCTCCAAAATTGTGAGATAATAAGTTTGTGTCGTTTTAAGCCCCCATGTTTGTGACAATTTGTTACAGCAGTGATAGGAAACTAATACAGAGGTGCACTGTCAGAGGTCTATAGTCAGACAAAGAGGGTTTTGAGAGTTGTGACTGTGGGCACTGACAAAAGGCCCAACTGGGCCATCAACAGATGAATGGATAAACAAATTATCCATTCATCCACACACAACGGAATACCATACAACAATAAAGAACAATGATGAATCTGCAAAACATGGGTGAATCTGGAGGACATTATGCTGAGTAAGATTAGTCAATCACAAAAGGACAAATACTGCATGAGACCACTATTATAAAAACTCATGAAAAGGTTTACACACAGAAAGAAACAATCTTTGATGGTTTCAAGGGAGGGGAAGGGTGGAGAGGGAAATCACTAACTAGACAATAGATAAGTGGTAACTTTGGTGAAGGGTAGAACAGTACACAATACTGGGGAAGTCAGCACAACTTGACCAAGGCAAAGTCATAGAAGCTTCATAGAAACATCCAAACTCCCTGATGGACCAAGTTACTGGGCTGAGGGCTGGGGACCATGGTCTCAGGGGACATCTAGGTCTATTGGCATAACATAGTTCGTAAAGAAAATGTCCTACATTCTACTTTGGTGAGTAGCTTCTGGGGTCTTGAAAGCTTGTGAGTGACCACCTAAGATATTCCACAGGTCTCATCCCATATGGAGCAAGGGAAAATGAAGAAAACCAAAGATACAAAGGAAAGATTAGTTCAAAGGACTAATGGACCACAACTACTGCAGCCTCCACCAGGCTTAGTACAGCACAACTATATTGTGCCCGGCTACCACCACTGTCTGTTCTGACAGGGATCACAACAGAGGGTCCTGGACAGAGCAGGACAAAAAGTAGAACAAAATCCAAATTTACAAAAAAAAAAAAAAAAAAAAAAGAAGACCAGACTTGCTGGTGTGACAGAGACTGGAGAAACCCCAAGAGTATGGACCCTGGACACGCTTTTAACTCAATACTGAAGTCACTCCTGAGGTTCACCCTTCAGCCAAAGATTAGAAAGGCCTATAAAACAAACGTGGTTAGTTCAGCCATGTATATGAGACTAAATGGACACACCAGCCCCGGGGCAAAGACGAGAAGGCAGGAGGGGACAGGAAAGCTGGACGAATGGAAATGGGGAACCCAAGGTCTAGAAGGGGAGAGTGTTGACACGTCATGGGGTTGGCAACCAATGTCACAAAACAGTATGTGTATTAATTGTTTAATGAGAAACTAATTTGCTCTGTAAACTTTCACCTAAAGCTCAATTAAAAAAAAAAGGCCCAACTAGACCAGCTGCATGCTGGCATTCCAAGCCCAGGGAGCAGACCACTCCACCCACTTCACAGCCCAGACCAACGAGGATGCAGAGGCTATAGCTTGGGTCACTTCCTCATTTCTTCCCACTGCCATGAGGATTTGAGAAGCACCTCCCCTCCCCACCTAGTCCTTTAGATACGGTCTTAGAGAGGAGCTGGGGGGTAGGAGTCCAAAGAAGAAATCTGAGAAACTAAGCATTTTTAAAAAATAGACTGAGGACTTAATTAGAAGGGTATTTTTGATTATCGCATCGGCGTAAGTTCCCAGATTCAACTAAATTGTGAGGGGCAGCTGATGAGTGATGGAGAAATAAAGAGACTACATTTTCCTTGCAGGTCTGAGTGTGTGTGAGTAAATAATGAGATAACATTACAGTTCTAACGAGAGGTGGCATTGAATGCATAGCTCCCAGAGTGTGGAGGATTTAGCACACTGAAGAATTCCGGACTTTCCTCTTTACGTGTCTGTGTGTTTTGACTGATTAGGACATAGAGTTGTTTGAGGAGACTGAAGGTTTATTTATTTTTAACCATGGGTATTGATTACATCTTAAGTAAATAGAAGATTCTACTTTTCCATTGAAATGTTTGCTGTCCTTTTGCTAAGGTATCTAGTAGCATCACGTGAGAAAATAAAAGCTCTTTCTCAAAAGGAATGGTTTAAAAAAGGAAATAATTTATAGTGCCGAAGAGGCCAGGGAGTCAGTTATTAAGTTATTTGAGAATTAGTTGACACATAGGCCTACTCCGATAAACCCCGTCTCCAGGCTGGAATTTGTAGGTGTTTGCCTTCTTGTTGTCACAAATGTCCTGAAGTTCATGGTGTTTTATGATCATTATGTTTATATTGTGGGAGGATGGAATTTTCTGTCCTCCTTACCTTACTTTTCTCACCCCCTTGCCCATTTCCTTTGGTAGGCATCTATGGCAAGCAGAGCAAGAGACAGTGACTTTGTTGCTATAACACACCAAATTTATGTTTAAATCAGTGTTAGCAAGAGACTTGTAGATGCTCCACTTTGAAGACTATGAAATACAGTCAGCGTTTCATCATCTGAAACTCAATGACATCACATCATTTCACCCTTCCCAACTGCCCCACCCCCATGAAAGATAACTTCCTGGGTTCTGGACTTCTGAGTTGAGCCTTGGTCTTGGGGGAAGAGGACCTAGAAAAGATAGATGAGGTTGTGACTGTAGGGGAGAATAGGAAGGTAGGCCAGAGAGAGGAGGAACTCCAAGATTTCCATTCATGGCATGAGCAGAGATGACTGGGTGGGGAAAATAAAGGTTTTGCCCCACCTTCTAGACTCCTTGTGTGTCCAGAATTAACTCTTTACGAGACTTCTTTCTGGTTAAAAACTGTACCTGCATGTCCTTCCAGAAGTTACCAGAATAACTGAAAATTCACATTTTAATTTCTAATAATTAAGGGAACGTTACTATCATTTTCACCACTATTATACACATGAAAAAATACTGAGGTTCAGGGAAGTGAAGTGATTCATACAAATTCATGTACGAGCAAGGGACTGGCTGGGATTAAATCTCCAACTAAGCAAACAATCCCAAACTGAGAACAGACAACCTCCACGCCGGGACGCCTGTTCCCTGCACTTCCTCAGGGACCAGTCTTGGGCTTTCTGAGGACGAGCCTCACCCTTGTTTTCAGTTTGGTTTCTCCAGAGGCTCAGATGTAATCCTGGGATATGTTGTCTTGAGGCAGTGAGAGGCAACCTGAACTGTCTCAAGGAGATAATGCTGGAGGCAGGGGAGATTGGATGGCTTGAGAAGTGTTTTGATGCCGGTGGAAAACTTTTGGTTCCCATTGAGTTAGGTTTCTTCTGGGCAAAAATGGGCAGAGTTTCTGAAATCCACACCTTGAAAAAGGGGATAAGTGCATAACCTGGAGTTAGGTCATGAAAGAATGTCAACAGCCGCCTTGGAGACCACCAGCCACCAACAGCCCATTGTTGTTATTGTTACTGTTGTGTGCCGTCAAGTCGATTCCGACTCATAGTCACTGCTAACTGCCTGCAGCCCTCATTCATTCAGCAAATCTGTATTAACATTTGGGAAGAGCAGAACAGTCTGTTAGATTTTTGGAAGTTACTCAGATTTCTGGATATTACTCGTGATGTTACCCATAGTATTTCATTTTTTAAAAAAATATATATATTTGATGAATATATATCAATGGCTAATACTTATTCATCTTTTAGATCTCAGAATAAATGTCATTTCCTCAGAGAGGTTTTTCCTGGCTCCCTCTGTCCTCTGTTCTGGTTGAAATTGTGTCCCTTTTTGTTATTCTCTTATATAGCAGCCTCCTTTTTCAGTATAGCATTTGAATCACATAGAGATTTTGACTGTTGGTGACAGTGACTTTACCACAGTGTTTTAAACACACAAGGCAATATGCTTTCATATAAATGATGTCAAGCAGTAGGCTATCCACCCCTGCTAGAATGGCTATTACCAGAAAAAATAAAAAATAACAATTGTTGGTGAGGATGTGGAGAAATTGGAACGCTTGTTTATTGTTGGCGGGAATGTAAAGTGGTGGAGTCACTGTGGAGACCAGTTTAGTGGTTCCTCAAAAAGTTAAACATAGAATTACATGTTGTTGTTATTGTTAGGTGCCATTGAGTCATTTCCGACTCTAGCAACCCTAAGGACAACAGAACAAAACAATGCCTGGTCCTGTGACATCCTCAAGATCATTGCTATGTTTGAGCCCATTGTTGCAGCCACTGTGTCAATCCACTCATTGAAAGTCTTCCTCTTTTTTCTCTGACCCTGTACCTTACCGAGCATGATGACCTTCTCCAGGGACTGGTCCCTCCTGATAACGTGTCCAGAGTACATGAGACGAAGTTTTGCCATCCTCTCTTCTAAGGAGCATTCTAGCTGTTCTTCTTCCAAGACAGATTTGTTGTTCTTCGCCAACACCATAATTCAAAGGCATCAATTCTTCTGCAGTCTTCCTTATTCATTGTCCAGCTTTCACATGCACATGAGGGAATTGAAAATAGCATGACTTGTGTCAGGCACACTTTAATCCTCATAGGGACACCTTCGCTTTTTAACACTTTAAAGAAGTCTTTCGCAACAGATTTGTCCAGTGCAACACGTCATTTGATTTCTTGACTACCACTTCCATGGGCGTTGATTGTGGATCCAAGTAAAATGAAATCCTTGACAACTTCAATCTCTTCTCCGTTTATCATGGTGTTGCTTATTGGTCCAGTAGTGAGAATTTTTGTATCTTTATGTTGAAGTGTAATCCATACTGAAGGCTGTAGTCTTTGATCTTCATCCATAAATTCTTCAAGTCCTCTTCACTATCAGCAAGCAAGGTTGTGTCACCTGCATATCAGAGGTTGTTAATGAGCCTTCTTCCGATCCTGATACCGCATTTTTCTTCATATAGTCCAGCTCCTCAGAATTACCATATGACCCAGCAATTCCACTCCTAGGTAATATCCAAAAGACTAGAAAGCAGAGACTCAAACAGATACTTGTATACCAGTGTTCACTGCAGCATTATTCACAATAGCCAAAAGCTGGAAACAACCCAGATGTCCGTCAACAAATGAGTGGATTAAAAGAATGTGGTATATCCATTCAATGGAATATTATTTAGCCGTACAGAGAAATGAAGTTTCGATACATGCTATGACATGGATGAAGTTTGAAAACTTTATGCTAAATGAAATAAGTCAGACACAAAAGGACAAATATTGTATAATCCCACTTATATGAAATATCTAGAACAGGCAAATGCATAGAGAATTAGTGCTTATCAGGGGTAGGTGGGAGGAGGAAATGGGGAGTTATTGTTTAAGGGATTCTGGGTTTCTGTTCAGGGTGATGAAAAAAAATCAGAAATGCATAGTAGTGATGGTTGCACAACAGAGTGAATGTTATTAATGTCATGGAATTGTACACAGAAAAATGATTGAAAGGGAAAGTGTCTTGTTATATATATTTTACCAGAATAAAAAATCTCCTTAGGGCTGATTTCATGGTCAAAGAAAAATAAAGCCTTATTTAAAAAAAAAAAAAAAAAAAGAGGGTAAAAGAGATGAGCTATTCTTGGCTTGTATCAGGTAACCAGGTACCTTTTATTTTTTGTGTTTCACCATCTTAGTATGTCTTTTATGCTAAAGGTCATTACATGGTCCAACGTAACTGCTGGCATGCCAGCCGTCACATGCACATTTCATAACTAAGGAAGAAGAAAGGGGGGAAGGGATCTAAAAGCATACCTTTAAGTCAAGTGCCTTAAGGAGTTTTCTCAGAAGTCTCACACTTTATTTTTGCATACACCTCATTGGCCAAAATTTTGTTTTATGGCCATACAGAGATGCAAGAGCCACTGGGAAATGTAGTGATCTTTAGTTAGACATTGCTGCCCTCAATATTATGAGTTCTCTTAGTGAAGAATAAAGGGAGAATGAATGTGGAGTAGGGAGCAATCTCTGCCTAGTACATTACAGTATATATACTTAAAAGTTTTTGTTATGGAAAATTTTAAACACATACAAAAGTAAATTGAGCTATGTACCTATCACCCATGTTCAACAATCATCAACCTTCTGTCATTCTTGGCTAATTAATCCTTACATTTCTTTTTATTTTAAAGCAAATTTCAGGTATATATCATTTCACCTATACACAGTTTAATATGTTTCTCTAACAGATGCATCTAGAGTATGTATGTATGTTGATTATTAACAGTTGTATTTAATTGGTTATTAAAAAATAACCAAAATTAAAGATTCCTTGATCGTAATATGCAGCTCATGTTAAACTTCTCCAGTTGTCTCAAAAATGTCTTTTTACAGTTGGTTTGTTTAAATCAGGATCCAGACAACATCCATGCATAGCATTTGGGTGATATGTCTCTTAAGTCTCTTTTCATCTAAGATACCTTCTTTTTCTTTTTTTTTTCTACGACACTTACTTGTTGATGAAACTAAATCATTTCTCCTAGAGAATTTCCCACATTCTGAAATTGGTTGATTGCATCCCTGAGGTTTTGTTTAACAAGTTCTTACATCCTCTGTATTTCTTGTAAATTGGCAGGTAGATCTAGAAGCTTGATCGAATTCAAAGGATTTTTTAGGAAGGGCAGAATTCCTTATAGGTGGTGACGCGTACTTCCTATTGTACTACATTATATATGAGGTTGTCTCTCTTTGTGTGACATTAAGATTGATCACAGAGTTTAGGTGTTGTTAGCCTGACCCTCCATCCCCCCAAATCCCCAATCAACCTGATGCCTAATGGTTTTAGCAATCATTGATGTTCGTTGCCTACATACATGATTTCTTTAGGCGCTGCAAAAGGTGACGTGAGAAAGAGATGTAAAAAAGGATATGTATATACATATATCTTTTCATAGGGTCCTTCTCTACAACTAGACTTTAAGTGCCAGAATAGTAGTGATTATGTCTACTTAGTTTACCACTAATCATTGAGGGTTTGGCACATAGTAGATTTCCAATAAATATGTAATGAAATTTTTTATAATTTACTAAAAACTCATAGATTATATAGTATTCTCCTACATTGCTCAGATGATAATCTTGATAATCTCAACAAGTAAGGAGCAGGGGTCAGTTGATACCTGGAAAGATCGAAATTCATCCAATTGGCCTCATTTTATCCAAATGGTCTACCCTGAGAAAATGAATATGTAACTGCAAAGTGATTGCTTCTCTTTCTGTACACTGATCCTGCAAATACGGCAGCAGGACAGCCAACTTCTCCCCACCATGCAGGGTGTGGGGGTGATCAGAAAAGAAGAGGTGACCAGTGTGGAGAAGAAATGAAAACATTGTTGACACAGTCCTATAAGAAGTGGTTAATGCTGTCAAGAGGAAGAGATGTGTTTATTTTGTGCTACTTCATGCTGAAGAATCTGAAGGACCCCAGGCCTTCTCTCGAGGTACTCAGAACCTTAAAAATCAGACATTGTCCCTCCAGGTTGGAGCTGGAAACACTGGGGGCTGGGACAGTAGAGGGGTCTTTGGCAAGGAGAAGAAAGAGCAGAGAAAGGAATGGATTCCTGCAGGTGGAATCTAAGTGGACTAGGGGACATGAAGGGCAAAAGACCTGTTTTACATGTTCTTCTGGGCTCTGTGTATGCATGGTCAGGTCAGCTCCTAGAAGTTTGTTAAAAACCAGTTACTGTCAAGTCAACTCTGACTCATGGTGATCCCATGCATGTCAGGGTAGAATTGTGTTACATAGGGTTTTCAGTGGCTGAGTTTTCAGAAACGGATGACCAAACCTTTCTTATGAGGCACCTCTGGGTGGGCTTCAACCTCCAACTGTTTGGTTAGCAGCTGTGCACGTTAACTATTTGCACCACCCTGGGACTCCAGAAGTCCACTACTCCCTCTTAATGGACTGGATCAGCATCTCCCCCCCACCCCGGCCATGGGGGCAGAGATAAGGTGGTATGGTCAGTCATAAGGATCCTATGGCTGGGTGGGGCTTCTACCCTCCAGTCTCAAGACCAGATAATTTCAGGTTGTAAAGTAAATTTGAGGCAGGAGTTATGATTTTGGCTGTCTCAGGTTGTGGTCTTCAAACAGCAGAGGCATAAGAGTGCTGGGAACGCCCAGACTAGGAAACCCTGGAGTTTTGTATCTTTCACCAAGGGGTGGCCCAGCTGGCATTCTTTTGTCTTTTTCCTCTCTCCTTCCTCTCTCCACCTCCACCTCTATCTAACCCTAATTTCCATACACTGGGACACTGCCAGCATGGTGGTGATCTTTAAGGAGCTATGAATGAAGTATGTGTCTAACTCTTGCCAAGGCTATTTTGGAGGACTGAGATGTAGCTCCCAGTAGGAGAGCCCATAGGTGAGATAGATTTAAAGGATCTCCAAGCCACCTCTGTGCCAGTCCTCTGGATACTCTCTCTTCTCCCCTTAAGTTGTGAAATCAGCATGGTTCAGTAGCAGACGGCTCTGTACCATTCACCTTCCTTCTCCTCCTGCCTAGACTCACATTTTTAGGAGGTTGTGGTAGGCTGAATAATGACTCCCCGAAGATGTCCGCGTCCTAATCCCTGTAACCTGAGAATATATTGCCTTATATGACTAAAGGGACTTTGAAGATGTTAACTAAGTTAAGGATCTTAAGATGGGGAGATCATCCTGGATGATCCAGGTGGGCCCTGGATGTAACCACAAAGGTGATTGTAAGAGAGAGGGAGGAGATCAGAGAGTAGTAGGAGATGTAATGGTGTTCAATGCATCAAATCTGTTCTTGAGATGATCTCTAAACTCAGGTGGGATATATTCAAGGTTGTACTTTGGCTCTCATGGACTTGTTTTAATTTTCTTCAGCTTCAGCTTAAACTTGGATATGAGCAATTGATGGTCTGTTCTGTACTCAGCCCCTGGCCTTGTTCTGACTGTTGATACTGACTCTTTCTACAGATATAGTTGATTTGATTCCTGTGTATTCCGTCTGGGAGGTTCATATGTATAGTGGCCATTTATGTTGTTGAAAATAAAGGATTTGCAATGAGTAAGTCATTGGTCTTGAAAAATTCTATCATGTGATCTCTGGTGTCGTTTCTACCACCAAGGCCATATTTTCCAACTACCGATCCTTCTTCTTTGTTTCCAACTTTCGCATTCCAATCACCAGTAATTATCAACGCATCTTGATTGTCAATTTCAGAGCACAGAAGTTGGTAAAAATCTCCTATTTCTCCGTCTTTAGGTTTAATGGTTGGTACACAAATTTGAATAGTCATATTAACTGGTCTTCCTTGTAGGCATGTGGATATTATCCTACCACTGACAAGATAGATCTTGTACTTCAGGAGAGATCTTGAAATGTTCTTTTTGATGATGAAAGTAACACCATTCCTCTTCAATTTGTCACTCCCACTGTAGTAGACCAGATGATTGTCTGATCAGAAATGGCCAAAACCGGTCCATTTCAGCTCACTAATGCCTAGGTTATCAATTTCATACGTTCAATTTCATTTTTGACAACTTTCAATTTTCCTGGACTCAGACTTCGTACATTCCATGTTCCAGTTACTAATGGATGTTTACAGCTGTTTTTTCTCATTTTGAGTCATGCCATACCAGCATAAGAAGGTCCCGGAAGGTTTACTCCATCCAGGTCATTAAGGTCGACTCTACTTTGAGGAGGCGGCTCTTCCCTAGTCGTATTTTGAGTGCCTTCCAACCCTAGGGGATCATCTTCTGGTACTATATCAGACAACGTTCCCCTGCTATTCATAAGGTTTTCGCTGGCCAATTTTTTAAGAAGGAGATCGCCAGGTCCTTCTTCCTAATCTGTCTTAGTCAGGAAGCTCTACTGAAACCTGTCTACCATAGATGACTCTGTAAATACTGGTGGCATAGCTTCTAGCGTCACAGCAACATGCAAGCCACCACAGTACAACAAACCAACAAACGAGTGGTGGGTTATATGTATATAGAAATATATATATAGATATACAGTACATATATTGCTTTTTATATGTATACCTAGTTGTTGCTTTCTCTGTGTATACCTATTCTTGTCTTTTTATAATAGTGAGATCATACAATATATGTCTTTTTGTGATTGACTTATGTCACTCAGCATAATGTCCTCCAGATTCATCCATGTTATAATAGATTTTGAGAACTCATTGTTATTTGTTATGGCTGCATAGTATCCCGTTGTGTGTATGTACCACAATTTGTTTATCCATTCATCTGTTGATGGGCACTTAGGTTGTTTCCATTTTTTGCTGTTGTGAATAATGCGGCCATGAACATAGGTGTGCATATGTCTATTCACGTCGCTGCTATTAGATCTCTAGGGTATATGCCTAGGAGTGCTATTGCTGGATCATAGGATAATTCTTTTTCTAGCTTTTTGACGAAGCGCCATACCACTTTCCAAAATGGTTGAACCAATTTGCAGTCCCACCAGCAGTGGAGCAGGTTCCAATCTCCCCACAACCTTGCCGGCATTTGTTTTCTGCTTTTTTGATCAGTGCCATTTTTGCAGGGGTTCAGCAAGTGTTTCTTAAAGCAAAGATATTCTCCCACCACTATAAACCAGTTGCCGTCGAGTTGATTCCGACTCATGGCGACCCCATGTGTGTCACAGTAGAACTGTGCTGCATAAGGTTTGCAATGGCTGACTTTTCGGAAGTAGATTGCCAGGCCTTTCTTCTGAGGTGTCTCTGGGTGGACTCGAACCTCCAACCTTTCGGTTAGCAACCAAGAATGTTGACTGTTTGCACCACCCAGAGACTCCCTTTCAACTACTGTTGTTAACTGCCGTCGAATCAACTCCCGACTCACGGCGACCCAACAACTGTAAGAGAGTGTAAGCATACTCCAGAAATTTAATAATTTTGTAACACTCTTATCTAATACACAGTCTGCATTCAGATTTCCTCAATTATTTCCAAAATGTCCTTTATAGATTGTTTTCTTTTTTTAATCCAGGATCCCATCAAGGATCACACGCTGCATTTATTCATCATGGCTCTTTAATTTTGACGACGATTGTTGTATAGAATATAAGATTCACGACAGCAGGCATTGTATCTGTTTGTTCACTACCTAGAATAGTGCCCAAGACAGAGTAGATGCTCAGTAAATATTTTTTAAATGAAAACTTGGGGAAGTTATTACCACTCCTCCAAGCCATCCTTCAGTACAGCCACTGTGGTTTTATCCCCGTTTCCCTTCTGATAAATCGCCACCCCCACACCCCACCACCATAGGTTTCCTGGTATGATCCATTCCAGCCAATCATGGTACCTTATTTCCCGGAAAAAATGATTACTGAAGAGGAGGACATGTGACAAAATCAGAGGCAGTGAAGGTCCTTCCGAGGACTGATTTATTTAAACACTAGGAAAGAACCCTGGTGGTGCAATGGTTAAGTGCTTGGTTGCTCACCGAAAGGTTGACATTCAAACCCACTAGCCCCTCTGCAGGAGAAAAGACCTGGCAATCTGCTCCGGTAAAGATTACAGCCTAGGAATCTATAGTGCAGTTCTATCCAATCACATAAGGTCGCTATAAGTCAAATCCACTTGGCGGCAAACGACAACAACAGGAAGGGGATGTTCTCTTTCCATTAGGGTTTGTAAGTCAGGATAATGAAATCTAGAATGGACAATGGCCATTTTCCATAGCAATTAAAGGAAGCCTTTTACAATACGAGAGAATAGAACTAACATTCAGAACAAATCCAAGCTGAGAAATAGAGATCATAAATATAAGAATCCTGGCAACTTTGTTTCATCATCTGGATCCAGCCTTAACTGAAGTCCAGATCCATTCATAAACATCCTAGATATATATGACAATATACAGCCATTCTGCTTAAGTAGTTTGAGGTGGATTTATGTCGCTGGGATCCTAAAAAGTCCTGACTAATCCAGTCACTTAATCTTGCCCTACAGAAAGGCACTATTATACTTTTCTTTATGTGATGATAAAGGTTACCTTCTGATTCACATCAGTTCCACTGCCATAATACCCTTAATGTGAGGATTCATTTAGTCATGTAACTTTTTTGGTAAAAATTCCATTGTCTTAGGACTTCTGGGAACCACTACTAAATATAAAATCAATTAGAAATCATGCAACTATAAGGGATAGTATTCAAGGGAGGAAACTTGACAGGAAATTCCAATTCTGTTGGAACATTTTGAACTTAAAAGTGAGGTTCCATTTATAATCATTGCCTTAGATATTCCTGTAATTTCAATTTTTTTCAAGACAGCTTATTAAATAGTCCCTAAATACATTTAGAAATGACAAAATGGCAAGAAACAAAGAAGGAAGTTCTGGGTGAACCCCTGCCCCCAGTTATATAGAAATCATTACAAATCCAGGTCAAGTGATTACCTGTGCTATGCTCTTTCCTCAGAGCATAATTTCTCTCTCCTATTCAAATGTCGGGTACTGTGGGATAAATAGAATCATAGAGACGAGTCACTGGACTCTACAGAGCAGTGACAAATGGGACAAACTGGGAGACTGTTTCAATTGGCATCCCTATATCTATCACAAGGACTTAATTAGGATACATGCCAGGGAGTATGCTCAGTGCAAAGGTAAACCCACTAACCAGTGGTATGCTGAGGGCATGCAAGCGGAGTGAATGGGATCTGAGGGGGAAAAAAAAAACAAACCACATCAATAGGTAGTACCCGATTTACGAAGGGGTTCCGTTCCGGCAACTGTTGTAAGTCGAATACCCTATATACATTTTTTAGTTTTCATTATTATTGCCTTTTATTATCAGTATCTTTATAAATTGTAACACTGAACACCTGTGAGTGAACATCTGAGAATGATAACATCAGCAAATTACGTTCTGCAGCATTGTGTGTTGTATATATTACTAACCATAAGATGTCCAAAAAAAACCCAGATGGTTTTAAGTGTGGTTCGTCATAACTTGAATATGTTGTAAGTTGGGGAATACCTGTAATTCCATCTTGTTGCTTCTGTAGAAAGAGAGAGAGAGAAAGGGTCGTAGAGCGAGAGAGCTACCTGATTATATTTTTCTTAGGGTGCAACTGGACAGTGAAAGCTTGTGGTAGGGATTATCAACTCTAGATTTCTAACTTACGGACTCCTCAGGAACTTCACGCCCAGTGTCCTTGAGGCCCCAGTGTTCATGTTCAACGCGACAAGTCCAAGGACACTGTATTCGTACCAGTCTCGGCTTCGTTGTTCTCACCTTGTCTGACAATGGGTTTTTCCACGAAGCAATGAGACTGTGCCCATGTTTTCATGAGAATCAGGCTTATTCTTTTATAGTAATACCTCTGTCATAGAAACAAGACTCGTCTCCCAAGGAACTGACCTCCAGATAACGCTCCAGATACCCCGGATCAGTGTAATAATCCCTGCTGCCCACCACAGCCCTACCCTGCTTGTGTGGATCATCAGCCTGGGGCTGGGTGTGTGTTACCAGCTGATCACTGTACCCATTGAACCCTTCTCCTCTCCCTTAGTCTCTTTTCTTTTCTTCCCCCTCCTGTTGAACGCTTTTTATAAAGTGTTAGTATTTTTTTAGAAGTCAAGTGTTCAGTTCAGTGAATACTGAATGCATGAGTGAGTAAGGGAGAAAAAGAATTGAATCTGTCTGAACTCCCTACTGAGAGAACTGCTTGAGAAGGTTCCAGTGCTTGCCTCATAGTGGGATCCTAATACATCTGGTCGTTAAACGAGTGCATTTTAACTCTAAAAGAAAAATTCTAAGGTTAAATCCTAAAAGCTATTTTTTATATGATACACGTGTACTTACTGTAAGCTTGAGCATACAATAATATGAAAAAGGAAACATGTGGCCACACTATCCTGAGTTCATCTAATTGAGGAGGAAATGTTTGTATTACGAGCAAAGCCCTGTGTTAGCAGAATAGAAAACACTAAGAAGAATCAAATATATGCTCAAATAGTTTACAATCTAATAAGATCACTCATTCATTTACTCATTCTTCCATTTACCTATAAAATATTTATTCAGAGCAAAGTATGTGTTGTGAGCCCCTGGGTGGTTCAAATGGTTAATGTACCCACTGCTAGCCAAAAGTCTACCCAGAGGCACCTCAGAAGAAAAGCCTGGCAATCTACTTTCAAAAGGTCACAGCCATGAAACTGTATGGAGCACAGTTCTACCCTGACACACATAGGGTTGGGATGAGTCGGAGTCAACACGACAGTAACTGGGTTAGCACGAGTTGGACTCAGTGCTAGGCACCGGGGATAGAGAAGTGAGACACAGTGCTGCCCTCTTGGGGTTTTATGATGTAGCTGAGAAGACACACATAGGAAAGCTTCTCAAACAAAACCAAATGTGATAGATGCCTCTGCGGAGGCATAAAAGTCTATGGCTGCACTGTCCAACATGGAACCACGCGCCACCTGTGGTATTGAATGCTTGAAATGTGGCTGCTTCGATGGAACAGCTGTTATTTAATTTTAATTAATTTAAGTTTAAATTTAAAAATGGATACTCAGTTCAGTTAGTGGAAGACTTTTTAGTATGTTCAGAATGGCTTGGGCTTGTGAATTTCCTTTTTCAATTCTAAATTTTATGATATCTACGTACAGATCAATGATTTCCAATGAAAATTTAGCATCCTAAGTGAGATATGGAGTCCTTGGGTGATAAAAACCGTTAACGGGCTCGACTGCTAACCAAAAGGTTGGAGATTTGAGTCCACCCAGAGGTGCCTTGGAGAATGGCCTGGTGATCTACTTCCAAAAAATCAGCCACTGAGAACTCTGTGGAGCATAGTCCTACTCTGACACACACGGGGTCGCCATGAGTCGGAGTCAACTCAATAGCAACTGTTACTAGTAAGTCAGATGTGCTGTTAGTGTAAAATGCACCCCGGAATTCAAAGATTTGGTACCAAAAAAAAAAAAAAAAGAGTGAAAATAAACTCATTGATAACTGCTTATGTTTGTTGCATGTTAAAATGATAATATTTTGGATATATTAGGTTAAATAAAATATATTATCCTGGTGATCCAATGGTTAAGCAACTTGACTGCTAACAGAAAGGTTGGTGGTTGTAACCCACCCAGTGGCTCCTTGGGAGAAAGACCTGGTGATCTACTTCCACAAAGATTAAACCCGTTTCGGTGGAGTTGATTTCAACTCACAGCAACCATATATGACAGAGTAGAACTGCCCTGTAGGGTTTCCAAGGCTGTAATCTTTATGTAAGCGGACTGCTACATCTTTCTTCTGAAGAGTGGCTAGTGGGTTCACACTGCTGACCTTTTGGTTAGCAGCCAAGCCCTTAACCACTGGGCTACCAGGGCTGCTTCTGTAAAGATTACGACTGTGAAAATCCGATAGGGCCAGTTCTATTCTGTCACATGGGGTCGCTAAGAGTTGGGATCGCTAAGAGTTGGACAACAACTGGAGAAGTTTAAATTACATATGTGGTTAGCACATGTTTCTACTGGTCTACGGGGTTTTGAAGGAGACAGACTATTATGAAGGAGACTATGACTATTATGTTTTAAGTTCTTGACAAAATTTTAAAGAATTGGTAGGACTGGACAGGTGGAGAGGGTAGAGAAAAATACTGAACAATGATCTGCTGTGGGGAGCGCCATGTATGTTCCAAGGGTGGGGAGTGCCCCCACACTGTGTGGAGGGTGCAGCCTCTGGAAAGGCTGGTCCGGACCATGGGGGCCACTGAGTGGGTAGTCTTGACCAGCCATGTGAGCGGCTTGGGCTTAATCAGGTGGGCCAAAGGAGAGCTGGGAGGCTTTAGGACAGGGAGCAGGATGGTCAGAGCTGCTGAGTCATGCTTACCTGACTGCAGCTGTAAAATGGGAGAGAGAAGGAGAAATTAAATCAGGGAGGAGTCATTTATGAGGTCTGGCAGTCATTCTGGGAAGTACCCTGGGGGTAGAAGGGGTGTGCTGCTATCTTTCCACCGAGAGTCCAAAATAAACAGCAAATCAACCACTCAACAGCAAAAACTTCGTGAGATTCTTACAAAAATAAGTGTTGGCCTTATTCATATTCTGTTTCCTACAAATTACCATTTTGTTAGCTAATTTCCTCCTTTTTAAGTTTTCTTTTTAACTCTGGTGCAGCTACAACAGACCTTGGACATTGTCCTGGAGTCTGGGATGGAGTATATGAATCACCCTGTAAAGGTGCCCAGTCCGTTTGGTTACCATGAGGCAAACACAAAACCCCAAGCAGGGTGCTATGAACCCCTAAAAGCCAGAGTCACAGGAAATGCATATTTCTAGAAATAAATACTAATTAACAAGTTGGCCGTGGAGTTGATTCCAACTCGTACCGACCTGATAGAACAGAGTAGAACTGCCCCATAGGATTTCCAAAGCTGTAATCTTTACGGAAGCAGACTGCCACATCTTTCTCCCACAGAGTGGCTGGTGTGTTTGAACTGCCAACCTTTGGGTTAGCAGCCACTGTGCCACCAAGGCTCCTTCAAATACTAACTACCAGATGTGGTCTCAAAAGCTGACGGATCATAGAATTGTAGAACACAAAGGGTTTCTAGATATCATCCAACTTTGCACTTAATTGAGGAAGACATAGGCCCAGAGAGGTTAATGATATGTCCAATGTCATACAACTAGTTAGTAGCAGAATAGCAATTAGAACTTGAATATCCAAATGTTCACAACACCTTCTGCCATGCCACCGTGAATGCTGTTGACTAGGAACATCAAACATAATGAATCAAGAAAGATAATGTTAAGCAGTGAGGAAAGGTGACACTGTGTGAGGTCCATCTATATATAGTGAGGGTTGTATAAACACATGCAGTCCTATGAATAAGCACGCACGGGGCCCCTGTCCTCTCCAGTGCAGCTGTCTGGAGTGTCATTGGCTATTCCTAAAAGACTCGGGGACAGCTGCCCAGCATTGGGACATGTAGGAGGAACACTTAATCCTCAGTAACAGAGGGTTGGCCCACCACCTCCCCAGGAAGATTTTCAGTGTCACTACCTCTTCCTTCACATGTTTGCAAGGAAGAAAGGAAAATTAGAGGACTCAAGAGGGAGTGAGATGTTGAGAAAAAAATAGGAAAGAGTGTGGAAAGGTTGAGCTGAGGGCTTGGCTGCAATGCAAATGTTCTGGACGTTATGAAGGCTCTTTAAATAGGCTTCTCACAGGTGAACACAGTGACAGAGAAAAGCTGGTCTGTGTTTCAGGGAACTAAGTAAATAAGCACAGACGTCAAATGTTCAAAGCTGGAGGGGGCTGGGGTGGACCAGGCACTCAGCAAAAAGTACAAATGTGTCCTTGGCTATAATTGCCAGGTCCTATTCTATTAGATGGCACCTGCGGAGTTGCTCACATTTCAGGAATAGTTTTCTGCTCGAGGACCTCTGGGAGGAAAATGTGAAAAGCCAGTCTCAACTCTGAGCCAGTCCAGCACCTGGGCCATGATCAGAGTTTATGAAAAGCTTAGGCTTTCTTAAGGAGTCCTTCTGCCTTTAGATGAATTTGCTTAATTTAATTTATAACATGTCTTTTAGACATTTTCCTTGAAAATGAAAAATCTAGTGATTATCATTAAATAATTGCAGTATTACTCCTATAAAAACCAACCCATGACCCCTGGGAAAAAGCTGCACAAGCTGGCATCCTCCCCAACCTTGCTGCGTTCTTCTCTCCAAGAGTAGCACAGGTGGGCATAAGGCAAGAATGAAAACACAAGTGAAGGTCAAGTTTGGCTTTTGATTAGACATTAAACCTCAGACAATCATTAAATGTCTTAAACTGTGTGGCTTTAGTCCAGGTGAGCAAGCAGGTCAAGCAAGTCAGGCTGAGAATAGAGTATGCAACCTTTTGTTCTCAGCATGCTTTGAAGATAGTTCCAGGGTTATTGTTTGACTTTGGGTCTTAACTATTTTATGCCTCAGTTTCCTAACATACAAACAACACATAAATCCTGCAAAGAAAGCACATCTCACTTTTTCATAAATGTGAATAGTATAAATGCTTGCCTTTGCAAGGAAAAGCAGAAGGTTGAAGAGTTCAGGCTCTAGAGAAGTGTGGTCCAATATAAGTATCATAGGAGTCCAAGTGCGGGGCTCAGAAAGAGTGTTAACTTTTCTAGTAGCCATATTTATAAAAAGTAAAAAGAAACAAAATTAATTTTAGTAACATTTTATTTTATATCTACAGACTATTTCTACATGTAATCAGTATTTTAAAAATTATTGAGTTATTTTACATTCCTTCTTTCATACCGAGTTGTCAAAGTCTAGTGTATATTTTATACTTAGAACACATCTCGATTCAGACTAGCAGCATTTCAAGTGCGCAGTAGCTATATATGGCTAGTGGCTACTGTACTGGGTAGGGCAGCTTTAGAGTCAAATTGAATTGACTTAGGTGCTGCCTGATCTTGAGCAAGTTACTTAAGCATCCTGTGCCTCAGTTTCCAAATTGGTAAAACGGGAATAAAAATAGTACCTACCTTATTGGGTTCGTCATGAAGATGATGTGTGTAAATACACTGAAATACATTGAAAACACTCACTCCAGAGCCTGGCATAGATTTGATTAATCCATTCATCAACTATTACCATTAGCTTTGGCAAAAATACACAGGGTGGAAGTGTAAGCTTTTCTCAAAAATGTGGTAATTGCAAATCAAGTGAAATTGAATTGAATTTAGAGCTTAGATCTTTTTTCTTTTGGGGTAATTATGTAGCAGCCCAAACCAGGAAAACATACGTGAAATATTTAATTCTTTTATTTCATCAAACCAGTAATTTTTGAAATATAGTATGGTCTGTCCCCCACCCCCATGGCTACGGTAAAGCAAGAATAGTTCTACCTAGTTACCTGTCAATTTTTACCACCTTGTCAAAAATATTTAAGGAAATGAAATAGTTTTGTGTGATTACTCTGTAGAAGTGCACAGATTTAGACTATGAGGAGGCAAAATTTAGATTTTGGTGCTTTTAAAATAAAACGAAAATAATAAAACTTTCAGTTTTAAACTGGAATTCCTTGTCTTGTTTTCTAAAACAGTTTTGCCTTCAGGTGACAGTCAGATCCTGGGCTAATTCTGCATTGTCCCTAAGTCTTGGGGTTTCATTTGGTGATTTAGATGTACATCAAAGATGTGGAGCATTTGCTTTGGAGCCACAAAGGCCAATTATGTGAATTTCTTCTTTTTTTTAAATCATTGTAAAAATAAATATAACACAACATTTGCCAATTCAACATTTTTCAGGTATACAATTCAGTGATATCAGTTACATTAATCATGCTGTGCAGCCATCACCCATCAAAACCAAAAACCAAACCCGTTGCTGTCAAGTTGATTCCAACTCACAGCTTCCCTGTAGGACAGAGTAGAACTGCCCCATAGGGTTTCCAAAGCTGGTAATCTTTATGGGAGCAGACTGCCACATCTTTCTCCTGCAGAGCAGCTGGTAGGTTCGAACACACTGGCCTTTTGGTTAGCTGCCAATGGCTTAACCACTGTGCCACCAGGGCTCCTTCCATCACCCATAATTGTTGCCAAATTTCCCATCATCATTGGATTTCTTCTTAATATCTTCTTTAGTACTTGTGAATGAGCAGAAGAGAGGTGTCATATTTGACCAAGCCAAGTTATCAGGGCTTATCCACACATGGCCAAGACCAGGACATATTGGCGTTACTTGCTGCGTGGTATTAAGATCCATAGTCAGTGAACTGGCATTTGGGGTCCATTTTGCTCTGATCCTTAATCATAGTGATGGCATCAAACATCTCTGTGATATTTGCCCCCACATCTGACCATGCTGGGACCTTGAATGTCTTCCACACTTATCCCTTCAAAGTACGTTCGCATCTTTCATTCCATGTGGGAACGGTGTGGCATGGTGGGAAGAGCATGGGAGAAAACCCTGGGTTCTGGTCATGACTGTACTGCTCTCTAGCAGAGTGACCACAGGCAGTCACTCGATCTTTCTGGGCTTCCGCGTCCTCATTCATTATGTGAGTGGTGAGACAAGATGACCTCTAAAGTCTCCAGCTCTAAAAGACTTTAGGTGTCTTAAAACCTCCTCATGATGGTAGATAGGATAAATTTTACTATTTCCGTTTGTCTGAAGCACAGAGCGGCTAAGTGCTAAGCTTTATATTCAAACCTACGTGGTTGCTTGCAGAATTGGGTTGAATCTTATGTTTGTGGACATCGAGAGCCTTTGTGTTTTCTATTATCTTGATGGGCAAAAAGGGGAATCTTTACAAAATGCTGCTTTGGAAACAAAATTAAAATTCTGCCACTGCATATAGATGTAGCCCAATCAAGGGATACTCCAAATGTAAGATTTACGGGAAAACCATTATATTATTGTCTTATTTTCTTTACCCTTACGAAAGTTTGGACTGAAAGAACTATTTAAAACAAAACAAACAAACCACCAAACCCATTGCCATCAAGTCGATTCTAACTTAGAAACCCTATAGGACAGAGTAGAGCGGCCCCATAGCGTTTCTAAGGAGCGGCTGGTGGATTCGAACTGCCAACCCTTTGGTTAGCAGCCCAACGCTTAACCATTGCACCACCAGTGATTTTACTACTGTTGTTGCTTTTTGTTATCACCTTACATTTCTTCATACTTCATAGCTTGATAAGCATATTCATATATATATTATTTTGGTAAAATATGTATAACAAAAAATTTTGCCCTTTTAACCATTTTTAAGTATACAATTCAGCAACATTAATTACATTAGCCATTACATTCAACTGTCACCACTATTTTTTCCCAAATGTTTTTAATCACCCTAAACAGAAACTCAGTACTCCTTAAGCAATAACTCCTCCCTCTGCCTCCCCCAACGCTGGATAACCACTAATAAACTTTTGTCTGTATGCATTTGCCTATTCTAGATATTTCATACAAGTAGGACCATACAATATTTGTCTTTTTGTGTCTGACTTATTTCACTCAGCTTATGTTTTCAAGGTTCATCCATGTTGTAGCATGTGTCAGAATTTCATTTCTCACCTTATGGCTGAATAATAGTCCAATGTATGAATGTACCACATTTTGTTTATCCATTCATCTCTGGATGGACACTGGGTTGCTTCCATCTTTTGGCTATTGTGAATCATGCTGCAATGAACATTGGTGTACAAGTATTTGTCTGAATCCTGGTTTTCAATTCTTTTGGATATATACTGTCATGGTTTGAATTATGTCCCCCCAAAAATGTGTGTATCAGTTTGGCTGGGCCATGATTCCCGGTATTGTGGGATTTTCCTATATGTTGTAAATCCTGCCTCTATAATGTTAATGAGGGAGGATGGGCAGCAGTTGTGTTAGTGAGTCAGGACTCAATCTACAAGACTGGATTGTGTCCTGAGGCAATCTCTTGAGATATAAAAGAGATAAGTGAGCAGAGAGACAGGGGGACCTCACACCACCAAGAAAGTAATGCCAGGAGCAGAGCGTGTCCTTTGGACCTGGGCTCCCTGTGTGGAAAAGCTCCTAGTCTGGGGGAACACTGATGAGAAGGCCAACGGAGAGAGAGCCTTTCCCTGGAGCTAACGTTCTGAATTTGAACTTTTAGCCTACTTTACTGTGAAGAAATAAATTTCTCTTTGTTAAAGCCATCGACTTGTGGTATTTCTGTTGCAGCAGCACTAGATGACTAAGACATACACCTAGCAGTGGAATTGCGGGGTCACATGGTAGTTCTATGTTTAACTATTTTAAGAACTGCAAAACTGTTTTCCGCAATGGTTGCACCATTTACATCCCCATCAGCAATGCACGAGGGTTTCAATTTCTCCACATCCTTGTCAACAATTTGTTATTTTCTGATAATATCCATCCTAGTAGTGTGAAGTGGTATCTCACTGTGGTCTTGATTTGCATTTCCCTAATGACTAATGAGGAGCCCTGGTGGTGCAATGGTTACATGCTCGGCTGCTAACTGAAAAGTTGGCGGTTCAAACCCACCTAGCTGCTCTGTGGGAGAAAGACCTGGCAATCTGCTCCCATAAAAATTGCAGCCTAGAAAGCTGTATGGGACAGTTCTACTTGTCACTTGGGGTCACTATGAGTTGAAATCATCTGGACAGCACCTAACAACAACAATCACTAATGACATTGAGCATTTCTCTGTGTACTTACTGACCATTTCCATACCTTCTTTGGTGAAATGCTTATTAAAATATTTTGCCCATTTTTTAATTGGGTTATCTTTTTGTTGTTGAGTTGTAAGAGTTCTTTATATATTTTGGATATTAAATCCTCATCAGATCTATGGTTACAGTATCTTCTCCCATTCGGTAAGTTATCTCTTTACTTTCTTGATCGTAGTTTGATGCACAAAAGTTTTTAATTGTGATGACGTCTAATTTGCCTATATTTTCTTTTGTTGTGCATGATTTTGGTGTCATATCTAAGAATCCATTGTCAAAAATCACATACCAAAGCTTTACCCCTCTATTTTCTTCTAAGATTTTTATGGTTTTAGTTCTGATACTTAGACCATTGATTTATTTTGAGTTAATTTTTATACATGGTATGAAGTATGAGTCCAACTTCATTCTTTTGCATGTGTAGGTACAGTTGTACCAGCACTATTTGCTGAAGAGACTACTCTTTTCCCACTGAATAGACTTGGCACCCATGTTGAATGCCAATTGGCTATATATGTATTGGCTTATTTTTGGATTCTTGATTCTGTTCCACTGATCTATATGTCTATCCTTATACGAGTACTACACTGTTTTGATTACTATAGCTTTATAGTACATTTTGAAATTGGGAAATGTGAGTCCCCCTACTTTGTTCCTCTTTTTCAAGATTGTTTTGGCTATTCAGGGCCCCTCACAATTCCATATGAATTTGAGAATTAACTTTTCCATTTCTACAAAAAAGGCAGTTGGAATTTTGATAGGGAGGTGCACCTGACCCAAGCCATGGTATTTTCAATCACCTCGTATGCATGCGAGAGCTGGACAATGAATAAAGGAAGACTGAGGAAGAATTTATGCCTTTAAATTATGGTGTTGGTGAAGAATATTGAACATATCATGGACTGCCAGAAGAACAAACAATTCTGTCTTGGAAGAAATATAGCCGGAGTGCTCCTTGGAAGCGAGGATGGAGAGATTTTGTCTCACATACTTTGTATATGTTATCAGGAGGGACCAGTCCCTGGAGAAGGATATCATGCTTGGTAAGGTAGAGGGTCAGCAAAAAAGAAGACCCTGAATGAGATGGATTGACACAATGGCTGCAACAATGGGCTCAAACACAGCAATGGTTATGAGGATGGGCCAGGACTGGGCAGTGTTTCGTTCTATTGTACATAGGGTTGCTATGAGTCAGAACCTAACAACAACCAAAACAATATTGAGTAAGTCCATTATCTGGGCTTCCATAGAGATGGTTTCTGTCACTTTATTTTGTTCTTTTGAATAGGCCACCCTTTCCTGTTTATTTGTGTGCCTTTTTATTTTGTTGTTGTTGTTGAAACCAGAACTTTGAATATTGTAATGTGTTACTCTGGAGATCAAATTCTTCCCGTTCCCCAGAATTTGAAGTGTGTATGTTTTATGTTTTTTTAAAAATCATTGAAGGCTGTAGCCATCCATTTGCTTAATGACTTCCTCTAACTATTTTTGCAAAGATTGTCTTCCTGGCGTATGTGGACATTGAAGTCTCTGTTCCTTAGTGTCTTAAGGTAGTTTTTTTCTTTTTTCATTTGTGTGTGAATTTTTATTTATTTATTTATTCAATTTTATTAGCTTCAGGTGAAAGCTTACGGCACAAATTAGTATCTCATTCAAAAATTTATACACAGATTGCTTTGTGACATGGTTGCAATTCCTGCAATTTGTCAGCACCCTCCTCCTTTCACGCTGGGTTCCCCATGACCATTCATCAAGTTTTCCATCCCTTCCTGCCTTGTTATCTTTGCTTTTGGGCAGGTGTTGCCTGTTTGGTCTCATATACTTGATTGAACTGAGAAGCATGGTCCTCATGTAGGTTATTGTTTGTTTTAAAGACCTGTCTAATCTTCGGCTGAAAAGTGGACTTTGGGAGTGGCTTCATTTCTGAGTTAGTAGGATGTCCAGGGGCCATAATCTTGGGGGTTCCTCCAGTCTCTGTCAGACCAGTAAGTTCTGCTCTTTCTTTTTTTTTGTGAATTTGAATTTTGATCTACATTTTTCTCCTGCTCTGTCCAGGACCTTCTATCATAACCCCTGTCAGGCTGGTAAAGGCTATGGTTCATGTTGTCCATTAGTCCTTTGGACTAATATTTTCCTTGTGTCTTTGGTTTTCTTCATTCTCCTTTGCTCCAGACAGGATGAGACCAATAGATTTATCTTAGATGGCTGCTCACTCAGCTAGTGCTTTGATAGGAATTTCCTTGAATGCCAAGAGAAAGAGAAAAAAAAAATCTCTCCCAGTCTTTGCAAATTAACTCTTGCATTGCACACAGGTGGCCTCAAAGGCGGTCCCAAGATCCCAAGCAGACACAAGACTACTAGGATGAGGACTGTTATAGATTGAATTGTGTCCCCTAAAAATGTATGGCTAGGTTATGATTCCCAGTATTGTGTTATTGTCCACCATTTTATCATCTGATGTGATTTTCCTATGTGTTGTGAATCCTACCTCTATGATGTTAATGAGGCAGGATTAGAAGCAGTTATGTTAACGAGGCAGGACTCAATCTACAAGATTAGACTGTATCTTGAGTCAACCTATTTTGAAATATAAAAGAGAGAAGTGAGCAGAGAGATGGGGGACCTCATACCACCAAGAAACAAGAGGCAGGAGAATAGCAAGTCCTTTCAATCTGGGGTCCCTGTGTTGAGAAGCTCCTAGTCCAGAGGAAGATTGATGACAAGGACCTTCCCCAGAGCCAGCAGAGAGGGAAAGCCTTCCCCTGGAGCTGGCACCCCGAATTCAGACTTCTAGCCTCCTAGACTTGAGAGAGTAAGTTACTCTTTGTTAAAGCCATCCGCTTGTGGTATTTCTGTTATAGCAGCACTAGATGACTAATACAAGGACCCTAACCAGTAGCAGTAATCTCACCACAGGTACTATGTTCAGCCTGTTCAACTGAGTCACACACACAAGACACTTAGACAGTGTTGGCGAAGTAAAAGCCGTTTATTACTCACAGAAAGCAGACAGAAAATAATAGGAACAGACTCATGGTGAGCTGGTCTCCCCTGGGCTTGGAAGGCTGACCAGGCAGAATGGAGACTTCCCTATGTGTGCCCCACATTGCACTGTAGGAGAGGGACTCCAAAGTCCTATACATGCCTGTTATACTCCAGGGGGTCATGTGACTCACTTGAGTTAAGCACAGCTGCAGATTTTCCAGCCTAACAACTCAAGGAGGTGTATGTATTGCTCTTGATAGGTTCCAGCCAGAGTTTCTCTGGTCACGGATCAAGCTTTTATCTCCCAGCCCTGCATTAGGCCCCAAGACGAGCTGTGATTTGTTCCTGAAGCCCAGGGCAGGAAGGGGGTGGGCTATGGCTGTTGGCTGTCTCAGGACTGACCTCCTTCCAGCTCTGTTCCTGGGCCCTGGTTTAACACTTAGCCAGGCCTGCACCGAGCCTGGGGATCAGCCCGAGGTGTAAGTGTAGGGTCTTCTCAGGTAATTTATGAGCATGTGTCTTGCCTTGAGGATGCAAGTGGCCTTCTCAATTTTCCTATATTCAAGGTGCTTTTGAAAGCCTTGATTTTCCAAAGAAACTCTCTCCCCAGACTTTCCCTCTAGCCCCTGGGTGCCTATTGTAATACCTAAATCACACTCTTTGGCTCTGTGCATCTGCAGAGTTAGGTAGTTGCCTGCTGCTCCTCAGCCTCGCATGAGCTCTGAGACAGGCCAAACGTAGACTAGGGCCTTGCTTCAGTCTTCTAGGCAGCCTCCAGACAGGGTAGAACACTCACACACAGTGATTTGTGAATAAAGTCTGCTCTGCTCCCCCTAGAGCCAGACACCAGGTTTCCCTCTGGGCTTGTGGGTCGCCACAACTTTAAGAGGGGCACACTGAGCAAAGCAGAGAGTGGGGCTTAGGTGAGTAGAAAACCAAAGCTTTCCTATCATCTAGAGGCAGCATTTTTCTTGCCTTAGTGTTTGCTTAGTTGGTGTAACTCGCAGACTGGTTTCCAGAGTTCTGACAAAGTTGGTTCTGCCAGTTTCTGCTTGTGTGTGTGTGTGTATGTGTGTGTGGTGTTTTTGTGGGGGGACAAGCATATGAAACAGCTCATGCTGCCATCTTTTCCTGGACTTCTATCCTATTTTTTATTCTCTTAGTAACAGTGTGCACTGGTGTGCTGGTATTGTTGAACAATCAGCTCTTCAAGGGAAAAAGCCATGATTTGTAGAATTTGCTGATTTTTGTGGTGTGACTATCTGACCATGGCTGATTTCAGGCTACCCATGTGAGGTCACTGACTGTGGACTTGGAAAGAAATGAGCACAACTAGTTGTCCCGAGCCTGTGCAAGCTACTCCGGCATACCGCTGAGAGTGAGCTAGGTGGAACCCCTGCACCAGCTCGTCTCGCTTTGTCCATCTGTAGATTCTAAACTTCTTTGAAATCCTGATCACACTTATAAAAATGAGTTTAATATTTGTCTTCCTCAGTAGATTATTCACTTTATAGGGGTAGAAGCTGGGTTGTCTTATTCACCACTATCTCCAGGGCTTAATCTCACTTAATCTGGTTTCTCCTGTGAAATTGCACATTCCCAGTTAGATGTGACTTTGCTCCTGAGGAGCTCACGCCTGGACACATGGTGTATCAATACCAGTATTTCTTCTACATTGGTAGTTGTCGTTGTTGTTGGCTGCCATCTAGTTGGTCCCTGCATCATGCCAATGGAATGAAACACTGCCCTGTCCTGTGCAACCACCACAATCAGTTGTGAATTGGATTGATATGATCCAAAAGGTGTTCATTGGCTGATTTTTGGAAATAGATCACCAGGCCTTTCTTCCTAGTCTATCTTAGTCTGGAAGCTCCACTAAAACCTGTTCTACATCATAGCAACTCGGTAACCTCCACTGACAGACAGGTGGTAACTGCACGTGAGGTCCATTGGCCGGGAATTGAATCTGGATCTCCCACATGGAAGGTGAAAATTCTACCACTGCACCACCAAGGCCTCATTTTATATTGGTAGAATTTAGTCTTATTATCCTGCATTAATTTTTCGGTTGGGATCTGAACTTCTCACTTCTAGCAAAGATATTTCTGCTCTGGTCATTACTATAAAGATTCAGTACTATTTTTAATAAAGAATATTAATTGCATACCTGAACCTACCTTGAAAGCTGTGCTTGAAAAATCAACCCTATTTTACTTTTCATTATTGGTACTGTAGAGAGAGTTTGACTTCCTCTTATGGTCACGGCTAGAGAACATTTCTTTCTGAAAGGAGAGAAATTTACCTAAAAATAAGTGAACTCCAAAATCTTTATCCTAAAACTTGTCTAAATTGTAAAATAAATCACTATGGAGTTGAATGAATTTTTTGGCCCTGAAAGCTTCTATTTTTGACTGTCCTGGAACACTGTGTCCTCTGACCGTCAAACCATGTCCATTTGTTTCTGGCTCCAACATTTCAAAGGACTTTATGGCCCTGTTTTCCAGATCTGGGTTTAATTGGTGGGTTAATTATCTGAGTGAGAACATGTAAGCCAAGCTGAGTTTGGAGGTGAAGCCTACGATCTCCATCCGTTCCACCTCAACAGACAAGAAAGTCTTTGTGAATCTATGTTTGTTGATTGTATTTTTACATAAGCAGATGTTCCATATAGTAGAGGGAAGAAACCAGGAAGAGGAGCCTGTAACAAGATCGTGTTTAGCTAAGATGAGTACAAAAGCGCCTTTATCTCTTTGCAATCACTTAGCCTAGGAAGACCTGAGACATGAGCTGTGAGGTCCTCGTTTCAGTTCCAAGCAGGCATTTGAGCTACTCAAGCAAAACAAGAAGGAATGAGGGTTTATTTGCTTGGCCTCAGCCTTCAGTCATGGCTTTTGATGAGCATGTGCTTCTCCAATGGAATTCATAAGCACCTTGAATAATTTATCCCTCTGCTCATTCCAGAAATTCTCTAGCTAGGTATTTTCAAAAGTTTCTTGTAAACCCACATGACCCAGGCTACTAAATTGCCTCCACTCATTCATGGTTTCCATGGCAACAAACTCAAGACTGTATTCACGTCCATCTGCAATAACCTTAATTAAAATGATTTAACACCACTAAAAATAGGTGTTTCTTTTCTATAGCAGCTAGATTCTCCTTCACTTCTGATAACTCTCTCTTAAAGAACCTTCTCCACATCACAAATGCTGCACAAGTTCCTCAGATTTCTGTATTTTATTATTGTTTTACTACCAGAAACTGAATATGTTAACTCAGTCTCTTCATCTGAAAACTGGGGATGATAGTAACAGTCCTACTTATCTCATAGGATTGATTCAGGAATAAGATGGTGATGTAACAGTGCTTGGAATGTTGTAAAGTAGCACATGGCATAGATCACACAAACGTGGACTGAAGCCAGGCAGGTAATGTGAATGAGAGAAGGAGACCAGGTATAAGGAAAATAACAGGAACATCACAGTAAAAAATGGCAGCTGACAGTAGGAGGCCTTCTGAAGTGTGAGGATTATGGAATTAGGGGCCCAGGCACATCTGTAATAGCAGCAGCTATTCAGTTACAGCCAATTGTTGCTGTTTGTGAATATGGGACCAGGTTGCCAGTTCTTCTGATTTCACTTAAAAAACAAACAAACCAGAAATCCAGAAAAAAATACATAAATAAAACTCCTGATGTTTAAATTCTGTCAATTAATTCATGTTCAACACATATATGTGCACATGTGTGCACACACATATACATGTATACACACATGCTGGGTGGAAAAAACAATATGCATATGTACGTATCTACTGACTGGATCCAATCTGCAGGCCACCAGTTTGAGACCTTTGCTTTAAGACATTCTCAGAACCATATGCAAGCCTGGGAGAAGTTAGGTATTAGCTTCTTTTTTATTTTTTTTAATTTTGTCACAGAAAACAGACTACATTCAGATTACCAGACATGTTGTTAAGAATTTATTGAGAACCTCTACAGAATACAAAGAGGTGAAATTTATAGGAAGATTATGTTGGGTCAGTGTTGGAAGGAACTTATTGAGAATCAGAGACATTGAAAATAGGATGGGACATAACAACCAAATACAATACATAAACCTCGATAAGATCCTAGTTTTGGGGGAAAAAAGAAATGAGAAATTATTTACAGGCCAATTGCAGCAACTTAAATAGAGGCTATATATTTTAGACGGTATTATTCAATTAATGTTAATTTTCTTAGGTGTGATGATAGTGCTTAGGTAGGATTCCTAGGAAATGTGTGTGTATGTGTTTACGAGTTCAGCCAAAAAAGAGTGTGTGTGTGTTAAAAGAGAAAGAAACAGAGAGAGAGAGCAAGAGAGCTAGAGGCACAGGGTCATCATGAGTGGGAATTGACTTGATGGCAACTGGTTTTAGAAAGGACCTGCTAAAGGATTTGGGATTATAATAGGGGATTTTGGAGATGGGTCAAGAAAGCATGGTTTTGCTCTGGATTGGATGCTGTCAGGAAGCAGGGGAGTAATTCTATGACTGGGTATCTTAACAAGGCGAAGTTAACACTGTAAACGATAAAGAAGCAGCAATCACTCATATGAGCCAGGATGGGAGATGTTGGGTCGTTGTTGTGGTTTGGATTGTGTTTTGTTTTTGGTCTGTATGCAGACATTCTGGCTCTTGTTTCCCTCATGGTTACAGAGTGGCCTTATCTGATGTTGCTATTTTGTGAAATTGTTTATGTTCAGCTGGAGAACAACTCGACCTACTATAAGTGCCCAGCCAGCTCCTCACAGCAAGCCTCACTGAGGATGCCAGACTGCTCTTCTCTGTCTCACTTCACAGTGACCTGGAAGGCTAGTTTGAGTTTAGAAGTCTCGAAGTCCTCGGGGTTCTGTGGCAGTGGGGGAGAGCCATCTCCAGTCCCCTGCTCTTCCTTTCCTGCTCCTTCCCATCCCTGGATATGTCTCATGCTGTGAAAGGCCTAACATGCAAGAGTATGCACATTCCATCTGTTACGGATTGAATTGAGTCCCCCCAAAATATGTGTTGGATTCCTAATGCCTATACCTGTAAATGTAATGTAATCATCTTCCATAATGTAATCTAATGTAATGTAATCCATCAGTTGAGGTCATATCAGTGTAGGGTGGATCCTAAACCTAATCACTTCTGAGTTATATAAAGAGCAGCATAGACACAGACAGATGTTATCTGATGACAACAGAGGCAGATGAATCTACGAGCCCAGGATCTCAAGAATTTCTGGCTATTAGAAACCCTATTGGGCAGTTCTACTCTGCCCTGTAGGGTTGTTATGAGTTGGAATTTACTTGAAGGCAATAGGTTTTATTTTGTTTTTTCAGAAGCTGAAATAGCCAAAGAAGCATCTCGCCCTAGAGCCACACCCTGAATTTGGATATCTAGCCTCTAGAACAGTGAGAAAATAAACTTCTATTCTTTAAAGCCATCCACTTGTGGTATTTCTGTTACAACAGCACTAGGACACTAAGACACTATCCCACACCTCCAAGCTGACTTGTGACCACCCCTTGTGCCTAGAAGTCTGCACGTTGTAATGAGGTCTACCCTCAGGAGAATGAACTCGGGAAAAAGGCTGCCATAGACCTTGGAAGCAGGCTCAGAGCTGTTTGGGCAGGGAATTCTAGAGTCCCAGGACTTGGAGGAGCCCTGGTGGTGCAGTAGTTAAGAGCTCGGCTGCTAACCAAAAGGTCGGCAGTTCAAATTCACCAGCTGCTCCTTGGAAATCCTATGGGTAGTTCCTCTATCTTATAGGGTCATTATGAGTTGGAATTGACTTGACGGCAATGGGTATATTTCTTTCTTCCTTTTTTGAGTACTTGGAACATAGTCCAGTAATTGGCTCCAAGTAGGCACATTTCCTTGGCCTTCTAGACTTCTTACTTCCGGAGAAAGGGCATGGCCAGAAGAGGGCCAGAGGGGAGCCATTTAAAGTGTAGGTCCTGAGGCCCCTCTTGCCCAGGTCTAAGAGTGTCAATAATTGTTCATTCCCTGCCAAGGCCCACTCCTTATACTGTCCTATTGACCTCCCTTGTCTAGCAGGACTTCTATTCCTGGTCTCTTCTAGCTTGTCCAGTTCTGTTGTCATCTGTGCCATGGTGTTATGACAGTCACTCAGCATATATACCTACCCACAGAGGTAAACCCAAATTGAGAGGAAAGGTGAAAACTGTTCAATGCCATTTCTATACCCTCAGCTTTTAAAAAGAGACAGAAAAATGCAAAAAGTTGCTTAAAATTAACATTTGTTTAAATGGACTAACTCTGTAGCAATGAAAATATGTCCCTAATATGCAAAAGGAGCCCTGGCGACGTAGTGGTTAAGTGATATAGCTGTTAACCAAAAGGTTGGCAGTTCAAATCCACCAGCCACTCCTTGGAAACCCTATGAGGCAGTTCTATTCTGTCCTCTAGGGTTGCTATGGGTCAGAATCGACTTGACAACAACAAGTTTGGGTTTTTTTGGTTTTAATGTGCAAAAATGCAATAATTGGTGGGCCACATTTCCTTAGCAGCTATAAATAACTAGTTTACTAATTCTGTCTTCCTTTAAAGGTCCCTGGATGGTGCAAACGGTTTTCACTCGACTACTAATTGAAAGGTTGACAGTTCGAACCTACCAGTGGGGCCATGGAAGAAAGGCCTGGTGATCTGCTTCTGTAAAGATCACAGCCAAGAAAACCCTATGGAACTCAGTTCTACTCTGTAATGCATGGGTCATCATGAGTTGGAATTGACTTGACAGCAACTTTTGTTTTTTTTTAAATCTTCCTTTAAAATGTTTTGACTTTTAGATTAGAACCAGGATTGACTAACAAGGTTGGTTAACACTTCCAGAATTAATTTTCATATATATTTTAGTTCTTACGCAAGAACTTTCTGGGTTTCTCTCTTGCTTCGTGCTTTTCAAAACGAGAAAAGTCTGTCCTCACTATTCTCAAAAGTAAGGAATGTGACCTTTAGTTTTTGTGCTCAAAGAATCCTCCTTCAGGTAGTAATAACCTCAGATAGTGATACTTTAGGATGTTGCAATTTAAGGTTTACAAAGGCAGGCATTGAGGGGTTATCAGTGTACAGGCTGATGTACAGCAGACCCCATGAGAAAGGACATCCTGTATTCCTCTTTTAAGCATTTTCTGGCATGGAAATCTCATATCTTCAAACATGAAAGTTATAAAACCATGTTCCATATCTGTTTGATACCATTTTATTAAAGAGAATTTTATTTTTCTCACCCCAGATTTTCTCTTTTTATAGTCTTTAGGTTTATGCAAAAGAATATTTGTCCCTTCTTTCAGGTACTAATATTTAAAACATTTTTACCTTGCTGTTACTCATTTCTTAGTGAAGCTTCTGATCATTATACGTGTGTATTTCCTTCTTTGATCTCCTTCTACCTGTTCCTCCCTTCCTTCTATGAGTATGACAAAGAAAAGTGTGGGTTTGGAGTCAGAGTTTCTGTTGAATCCCAAATCTATCATTTACTGAATGATCACATACCTCAGTTTTATCCCCTTAAAATGGGGGGAAATAACAACAGTTACTTCATAGGGTTGTAAGGATTAAATGAAAAGGCTTAGTATGGTGCCTGGCACATGGTAAGCACTCAATCCATGTAGGCATTTATTTTTTTCAACAAATACTTAATGAATGCCCACTATAAGGCACGGTGCTGGATACTGAGGAGGACACAGTAGGGAACAGGTTCCCTGTTCTCTGGGAGCTTACAGCACAGAGATGGGAAACAGGCGAGTGAATAGGTGGGCATAATATGATGAGGGTAAGTCAAGATTGCCACAGCAGGGCCCTGGAGGAACCCCTGTCCTGTTTTGAGAAGTCAGGGAAGGCTTTCCGGATGCTGATATATCCTCTGACATTTAAGGGTGAACCAACAAGGTTATGAGGGAGCCGATGAGGCATTCCAGGCAGTGGGAACAGCATGGGCAAAGTCTGAGAGGCAAGAGAGGGCATGGACACTGTAATCCTTCTATCCGACCTTCTCACATCTTTGATGAAATAAGGCAGAATGAAAAGAAATTAAACAACTTTTTTTTCCCTCGGCATTCCTCATTCTTTTTTATTTATTTTTTTATTGTGGTAAAAACATACACAACAAAACATTTGCTGATTCAACAGTTTCTACATGTACAATTCAACGACATTTATCACACTCTTCGTGTTGTAAAATCCCTATCCTTATCTTTTTCCTAATTATTCCATCATCATTAACATAAACTAAGTACCCCCTAAGCAAAAACTCCCCTTTGCCCCTCCCTCCCACTCCTGGTAACCACTAAAAGCTTTGGTTTCTATTTATTTGCTTACCTCATATAAGTGAGGTCATACAGTATTTGCCCTTTTGTGACTGACATTTCGCTGAGCATGTATTCAAGGTTCATCCATATCATAGCATGTGTCAGGACTTTGCTTCTCTTTACGGCTGAGTAATATTCCTTTGTATGGATTTACCACATTTTGTTTGTCTGTTCGTCTGCTGATGGACGTTTAGGTTGTTTCCACCTTTGGGCTGTGGTGAAAAGTGCTGCAGTCAACACTGGTATACAGGTTGCATCCTTCATTCTTTGTGAGTTATTTCCTACTTCCCAGAGATCCCAAATGGAGCTCAGAATCTTGTAGAGAGAGGCTCATGTGATGCTTCTTCATGGACCTCTGCAGATCTTGCTTTGCTTCCCTCTCCCCCTTGCATGTGCTCAGGCCACTGGCTGCCTTTGGTCCTGTTTGGCATTCCCCTCTGCCTGGGTTTTTCCGCCCAGGGGGTATCTGTTTTAGCTTCTTTTACCCTCTTAGACTTAATCTGTTGTTTTTTAGGTTCACCTTCTCCCTATTTTATGAAGTCTTAGATTTTCCCCCCACTTTTTCCTGTTGTTTTTAGAGCCTTCAACTGCTGGATGCTCTTAAGTTTCATTAGGTCATTTTATTCCTTCTGTCTTATCAGTAACAAAGACTTTCAAACTTGTTTAAAATCCAAAACGGCCTTTGGTATACAGTTTTTTCTTTCACACTGATCATTGACCTTGCTGTACGATGCTTCTACTAGAATTTTACCCATTTTTAAGGTACTCTTGGCTAAGAATTTGAAATTGACATTATAATAAAAATATCACATGCTTCAGAATAACATGCCTTGCTGAAGCCTAAAAAATAATTTCCACAGACTGTTTCAGTGGAGTCCAGGATACTCATATAATCAAAGTCAACAATCAAAATCTGCCTAGAGAGCTTAGTGACTGGCTCAAAACTGAGTATCCTGGAATCTTGATTTTGATACCCCACCCACCACCCTTTCCAATGACAATAACTGAAGTTAGTAGATTTTTCACGCTTGCTATGTGCTAAATACTTTGCTGAGTGAACGTGTGCACTCTCTCATTTGTTGTTGTTGTTAGCTGCCCACTTGTGGCAACCTTATACAGTATATAACGGAACGAAATGTTGCCTGTCCTGTGCCATCTTCATGATCATTACTATGCTTGATTCCATTATTGTGACTATTGTGTCGATCCATTTCATTGAGGGTTTCCCTCATTTTCACTGACCCTCTACTTTACCAACCATGATGTCCTTTTCTAGCAATTGTTCTTTTCTGATGATGTGTCCAAAGTAAGCGAGCCCAAGTCTCTCCATCCTTGCTTCTCATTTAGTCATTTTTTTTGGCACTCCACAGTATATTCAATATTCTTCACCGATAATGCATTAATTCCTCTGTTTTTTTTAATTGTCTAGCTTTCATATGCATATGAGGTGACTGAAAAGATCATGGCTTGGGTCAAAATGACTTCATGTCTTTTGAAAACTTTAAAGAAATCTTTTGCAGCAGATTTGCCCAATTAAATATGTCACTTGATTACTTGACTGCCGCTTCCATGGTGGGTGATTCCATGGACACTGGTTGTTGATCCAAGTGAAATGAAATCACTGACAACTTCACTTTTTCTCCATTTATCATGATGTTGCTTACCAGTCCAATTTTTCTCATTTAGTCCTTATTTAAAAACCTGTAAGATAGTTACTATTATTGTTTTCTTTTTAAAGATTAGGCTTAAAAACAAAACAAAATAAGACAAAAACAAACTCGTTGCGGTCGGGTCGATTCCAACTCATAGTGACCCAACAGGACAGAATAGAACTGCCCCGTAGGGTTTCCAAGGAGCAACTGGTGGATTCGAACCGCTGACCTTTTGATTAGCACCCGAATGCTTAACCACTTTACCACCAGGGCTCCAAAGAGGTTAATTGCTCTGTTCAGGGTCACACCCTAATAGGTGACGTAGCTGGGATCGAGCCCTCTCTAAAGCCTGTGCTCTCAGCCACTGTGCTCTATGGCTAGGTGACCTTGAAGCCATAAAGAAGCAAATAAAGGAGAAATTGGAGGTGTTGACCAGCAGTTAGGATGGTCAGTGTGAAATCTAAGGCTTCAGAACGTGTCTCCCTATTTGAACTTTTTATTCAGGAGTCCTGTAATGAGAGTTAGATGGACTGAAATACAGATTGTTCTTTCCCGCTCTCTGGCAGACTCTCCAGGTCTATTATTAATTATTTTAGTGTGATAATAGTAATGTGTTTATGATTTTTAAAAAGTGTCTTCCTTAACCTTTTAAGAGACTCATGTTGAAATATTATGATGTTGGGATTGGCTTCACAATAATTCAGTTAGTGGAAGAGGGGAGAATTCCTTTCCATATAAAGTTAGTGATTAGTTTTTCCATCTCATTAAAGAATGCTGTTGGTATTTGGATGGGGATTGCATTATATCTGTAGATCGCTTTGGGTAGAATTGATATGTTCACAATGTTGAGTCTTCCTATCCATGAGCATGCTATATTTTTCCATTTATGTGGTCTCTTGGTTTCTTGCAATAGTGTTTTGTAGTTTTCTTTGTACAGGTTTTTTACATCCCTAGTCAGATTTATTCCTCAGTATCTTATCTTTTCAGGGGTTATTATAAATGGTATTGTTTTCCTGATTTCCTTTTTGAAGTTCTCTTTGTTGCTGTATAGGAATCCAACTGATTCTTTATGTTGGTCTTGTATCCTGCTACTCTGCTGAATGTTTGTATTAGTTACAAGAGTTTTCTCGTAGAATCTTTGGGGTTCTCTATGTATGGTATCACATCATCTGTGAATAAACAAAAAAACTAAACCCGTTGCCTTTGAGTCGATTCTGACTCATAGCAACATTGTGTGGGAAGTCTTAGCTAGAGTAATAAGGCAAGAAAAAGAAATAAAGGGCATCCAAATTGGAAAGGAAGAAATAAAATTATCCCTATTCATCTGTGTTAAAGAAATAAAGGGCATCCATGTAGTTTAGGCAGGTAGTGTGTTCATCTGTGAATAGGGATTTATTTCTTTTTTCTTGCCTTATTACTCTAGCTAGAACTTCCAGCACAATGTTAAATAGGAGTGGTGATAAAGAGCATCTTTATCTTGTTCCTGTGCTCAGGGGGAATGCTCTCAGCCTCTCTCCATTGAGAATGAGATTGGCTGTTGGTTTTGTATAGATGCCCTTTATTTTGTTCAGGAATTTTCTTTCTATTCCTATTTTATTGAGAGTTTTTATGAGTAATGGGTGTTAGACTTTTCTGTGTCAATTGAGATGATCATGTGATTCTTTTCTTTTGTTCTAATTATGTGGTGGTTTACGTTTATTGATTTTCTAATGTTGAACTATTCTTGCATACCTGGTATGAATCCCACTTGGTCATGTTGTATTACTCTTTTGATATGATGTTGAATTCTATTGGCTAGAATTTTGTTGAGAATTTTTGCGTCTCTGTTCATGAGAGATACCAGTCTGTCAGTTTTCTTTTTTTGTGGTGTCTTTGTCTGTCTTCGGTATCAGGGTTATGCTGGGCTCATAGAATGAATTCTGGAGTATTCCTTCCCTTCCTATGCTCTGAAATAGTTTGAGTAGTAGTGGTGTGAGCTCTTCTCTGAGTGTTTGGTAGAATTTTCCAGTGAAGCCATTTCTTTTTTGTTGGGAATTTTTTAAAATTACCTTTTCAAGCTCTTCTTTTGTTATAGGTCTGATCATTTTGTTGTAGTTTAGGTAGGTAGTGTGTTTCTAGAAATTTGTCCATTTCCTCTATGTTCTTATTTGTTGGACTACAATTTTTCATACTGTACGATCTTATTTATTTCAGTTAGGTCTGTTGTAACGTCCCCGATTTCAGGTCTTATTGGGATCATGTGCTTCCTCTCCTGTTTTTCTTTCGTCAGTTTGGCCAGTGGTTTGTTGATTTTGTTGATCCTTTCAAAGAACCAACTTTTGGTCTTGTTGATTCTTCGTGTTGTTTTTCTGTTTTCTATTTCATTTATTTCTACTCTAATCTTTATTATTTCCTCTCTTCTGGTGACTATGGGCTCCTTTTGCTGTTCTCTTTCTATTTGTTTGAGTTGTAGGGATAACATTTTGATTTTGGCCTGTTCTTCTTTTTTGATGTGTGTGTTTATTGCTATAAATTGACTTCTGAGCACTGCCTTTGCAGTGTCCCAGAGCTTTTGGTATGATGTGTTTTCATTGTCACTTGATTCTAGGAGTTTTTTGACTCCCTCTTTGATTTCTTCTATTACCCTGTTGTTTTTAAGCAAGGTGTTATTCAGTTTCCATTTTGATTTTTTTCCTTGCTCTTCCTGTTATTGATTTCTACTTTTATGGCATTGTGATCAGAAAGTATGTTTTATATTATTTTGATGTTTTGGATTTTATTGAGGGTTGCTTTGAAGCCTAAAATGTGGGTCTGTTCTAGAGAATGTTCCATGTGCACTGGGAAAGAAAGTATACTTTGCTGCTGTTGGGTGGAGTGTTCTGTATATGTCTATGATGTCAAGGTGGTTGATTGTGGCCTTTAGATCTTCTGTATCTATGTTGAGTTTCTTTCTAACTGTTCTGTCCTTTATTGAAAGTGGTGTGTTGAAGTCTCCCACTATTATTGAGGAACTGTCAATTTCTCTTTTTGGTGCTGTTAGAGTTTGTTTTATGTATTTTGGAGCCCTATAGTTAGGTGTGTAGATATTTATTAAGGTTATGTTTTCTTGGTGGATTGTCCCTTTAATCATTATATAATGTCCTTATTTGTCTTTTATGGTTGGTTTGGCCTTAAAGTCTATTTTATCTGAGATTAGTATTGCCACTCCTCATGTTTTTTTGGTTACTGTTTGCTTGATGGGAGCTATGGTGGCACAGTGGTTAAGAGCTATGATTGCTAACCAATAGGTCAGCAGATTGAATCCACCAGTCGTTCCTTGGAAACCTTATGGGGGCAGTTCTACTCTGTCCTATAAGGTCACTATGAGTTGGAATCTACTTGACAGCAATAGATTTGGTTTCTTTTTTTTGGTTTGGTTTGCTTGATATATTATTTCCATCCTTTGACGTTTAATATATTTATGTCATTGTGTCTAAGGTGTGTCTCTTGTAGACAGCATATTGATGGGTCATGTTTTTTCTATCCATTCTGCCACTCTCTGTCTCTTTACAGGTGCATTTAAGCTGTTTACATTCAGTGTGATTATTGATAGGTATGAGTTTATTGCTGTTGTATTGTTGTGCTTTTTTTTTTTTTTTTTGTGGTGTTGACATTTTCTTTCTTCCTTTTACTTTCCTGTGCTAAGTTCCTTTTGTTTGTGGATTTTCTTTTCTTTTCTTTTGTTATTATAAATTTTGTGTTTACTGATTTTTTACATTTTTCTTCTCTTTTATTCTGATGAGTAAGTTTGTTAACTTGCTTTGTGTTTACCTTGAAATTTACCCTTATATTCCTAAGTTTGAACCATTCTTTTATTATTTGATATCACTTTGACTTTCTCTCCATTTGAAAGTTCTATACCTACACTGTTTATTCCCCCTTTTATTGTTTTGACTTTGTCGTCATTTACAGATTGATGTCTCTGTTTCCCTGTTTTAAGTCTTTTAGCTTTGTTTTATTATTCAGCGTTCTTTACCTAGGTTGGTATCTTGCTGATGCTGTCCTGTGTCCCAGACTCCAGTTGTTGTCTGATGTTGTTCGTTCTCTAAGTGAAGGACTCCCTTTAATATTTCTTGTAAGTTTGTTTTGCTTTCTATGAATTATATTCTTTAGAGATCATAAAGTTCATGTGTAGGTTGGAAACTTCTTTTTACATAGTATGCACCCAAAGTATGATAAGGAGGAGAGGATTCATTTGTTCATTAATTCACTTAACAAATATTTATTGAGGGCGTAGCGTGTGTCAGGAGGGGGCAGTGGTAGTTCAGTAGTAGAATTCTCACCTTCCATGTGGGAGACCCCAGTTGGATTCCCGGCCAATGTACCTCCTGCTCAGCCACCACCCTTCTGTCAGTGGAGACTTGTGTGTTGCTATGATGCTGAACAGGTTTTTTTATGGAGCTTCCAGATAAAGATGGACTAGGAAGAAAGGCTTGGTGATTTACTTCCAAAAATCAGCCACTGAAAACCCTGTGGACCACAACAATCCATTTTGAAACTGATCATGGAGATGGCACAGGACCAGGCAGCGCTTCGTTCCTTTGTGCATAGGGTCACCAGGAGTTGGGGGCTGGCTCTACGGCAGCTAACAACAACACTAAACGTCCAAATTAGATACATGGTTTGAGGTTCAGGGGAGAAGACTAGACTGGAGGAAAATTTGGGAGTCTGTTTTTTTCATCAAAAAACCAAAACCCACTGCCCGTGAGTTGATTTCAGCTCAAGCTTCCTAGAATGTTTACAAAGTTAAATGAGGGCCCCCAAGTAAAACTCTGAGAAACGTCCTTCAACCCTTTTGTTAACTGCCAAAAATCCTCCTACTGTTTAGGATTGAAAAGGGTTGTATAATGGAAAGAAAAAAGGCTTTAGCATCGGACAGATCTTTTTGAATCCCTGCCCTTCCACATAATAGCTTGACTTTGACCAAGTTACTTACCTTCTCTGAGCTCCTACTTCTCCTTTAGAAAAATAGGGATTAGACTGTACATTTCCAGGTTGCGTGGGGCTAAAATCTGATAATGAATAAACTGTCCACTTGTGCAGAGCTAGGAAAGGCTGATTGACGTTAGCTCATTTTCCCCTGGCACAGACTGCCTAAATGGTATTTATAGCAAAGTTTCTCACCAGTCATGACTAGGTTACCCCGGGGGAGTGGAGAATGCACACTCATGTGAGGGGGGAAGCACCAGGTAAGCGTGGAGGGAAGGAGGTCCATCCCTCATATACAAGTTCTTTGCAGTACAGTCTATCTGCTCAATGTGTGTGTTAGGCCTGAGGGCCTCCCTTTCTGTGTAATTTGGCTGTTTAAGTCTAGGGACTCTTATCAGCATTTAAGTGTTTCAAATTAGACATGGTTTCTGGGGCAATCCCAAAGATTTTGCCTAAAGAGATGAGTTCTGAATATTGATGAGCTTCTTTCTTCAGAAACTGTGATATTGCAGAGTGGGGCCAGGGGTATTAAAGGATTACAGCTCAGTCAGGACCCCACAACCAGACTGTTTGATCCCATTCACTTAATAATGAAAGGGTGTCATTGGCCACCAGTAAAATTTCACATTAATGTAAAACCACTGCGCTTTGCTTATCGTACATGAGCTTGAACTCTAGCAATCTTGAGTCTCTTTATAGCTAGTTTGTTTCTGGGATAAGGATCCATACACCCAGAGCAAACTGAGAGGGCATGAGGTGTAGTAACCCCAATTCCCTCTCCCGGTTATGGCGTCTCTCTCTTTGTAAAATCTCACGTGTCCTGTTATTCTGCTCCTTCTCAGCCCTCTTGCTTGAGACCTAAGAACTCCCTGTTCCTTGGGCCTGGAAGATCCTCCCCTACACCTCCCATTGATCTTAGTACCCTAATGCTGCTGTAACAGAAATACCAAAAATGAGTGGCTTTAAAAGCCAGAAATTTATTTTCTCACAGTTCTGGAGGCTAAAATCCAAATCAGGCTCTCTGCTGTTTCAGTCCTTTCCTTATTGGTAGCCCTGGGTGTTCCTTGGTTCCTTGGCTTGTAGACAATACTCACATGGCATCTGTCTTCCCCTGTGTGTGCTTGTGTGCATGTCTCTGTGTCCAGTCTGTTCTTTTTAAATTCAGAGGTGATTAGATTTAGAATCCACCCTACTACGACATGATCTAATCAACATAACAAAGGAAACCCTATTTCCAAGCAGGATTACACTCAGATGTATACAGGTTAGCATTCCAACATGTATTTTGGAGGGGGATCAATCAATCCAAAACACCATCTGAATGGGTTCTCCCAGTAGTCATCCTGCACCCAGAAACCTCCCTAAACCCTGCACTAGCCTCTGAGTGCCTGGAGGAAAGGATTGGTTCACACTGAGTCTTTTTTTTTTTAATGTGTTCTTGTTTCAGCTCTGTGCTTACAACGCTGTCAGTAGTAGGTTTAAAAGTGTTGCATCTCATTGTGTTGGGCACTAGTTTACAAAACAGGTATTATTACAATATACAGTGTGCACAGATGAACATAGTTTTTTTAGGGTTCAGGCCTAAGTGCTAGCTGAATCACCTTGAGCGTTTACTCTCTTAGCATCTGTTTTTTGTAATAAGAAGGGATGATGACTTCACCAAAGAAGACTTGCAGGCAGCTAAGAGACACATAAGGAAATGCTCTCAATCATTAACCATTAGAGAAATGCAAATCGAAACTACGATGAAATACCATCTCACCCTGACTTACTGGCACTAATCAAAAAAACAGGAAATTACAAATATAGGTGAGGTTGTAGGGAGATTGGAACTTTTATGCACTGCTAGTGGGAATGTAAAATGGTGCAACTACTATGAAACATGATATGGTACCTCTTTAAAAAGCTAGAAATAGAAATATATGATCCAGCAATCCCACTCCTAGGAATATATCCTAGAGAAATAAGAGCCGTCCCACAAATAGACATATGCACACTCATGTTCATTGCAGCAGTATTCACAATAGCAAAAAGATGGAAACAGCCTAAATGCCCATCCACAGATGAATGTATAAACAAACTATGGTACACACACTCAATGGAATACTACACAACGATAAAGAACAGTGACGAATCCATGAAACATCTCACAACATGGATGAATTTGGAGGGCATTATGCTGAGTGAAATAAATAAATCACAAAAGCACAAATATTGTAGGAGGTCACTATTATAAAAACCCAAGAAAAGATTTACACACAAAAAGAAACAATCTTTGATGGTTACAAGGGAAGGGATAGTTGGGGAGAAGAAATCACTAACAAGTGTTAAATTTGGAGAAGAGAAAGACTACACACAATGTAGGGGAAGTCAGCACAACTTGACCAAGGCAAAGTCATAGAAGCTTCCTAGACAAAACCAAACACCTTGAGGGACTGAGTTACTGGGGCTGAAGGCTAGGGACCATGGTCCTGGGGGATATCTCGGTCAATTGGCATAACATAGTTCATACAGAAAATGTTCAACATCCTACTTTGGTGAGTAGCGCCTGGGGTCTTAAAAGCTTGTGAATGACCATCTAAGATACATCTATTGGTCGCATCACTTTTGGAGCAAAGGAGAATGAAGACAATCAAAGACACAAGGAAAATATTAGTCCAAAGAATTAATGGACCACATGAACCACAGCCTCTACCAGTCTGAGCCCAGAAGAACTAGATGGTGCCCGGCTACCACCACTGACCGCTCTAACAGGGAATCACAATCGAGCGGGAGAAAAATGTAGAACAAAATTCAAATTCATAAAAAAAAAAAAAGAAGGACTAGACTCACTAGTCTGACAGAGACTGGAGGAACCCTTGAGACTATGGCCTCCGGACGCCCTGCTGTGCATAACTGAAGCCAGTCCTGAAGTCCATCTTTCAGCCAAAGATTAGATAGGTATATAAAACAAACAATAACATGTATGTGAGGGATGTGCTTCTTAGTTCAATCTAATATATGATACCAAATGGGCAACATCTGTTATAAAAACAGCGTAGGGGCAGTGTTTGACCTCCTCTAATTTTTACAAGGGAAACCCTGGTGGTATAGTGGTTAAGAGCTATGTCTGCTAACCAGAAGGTTGGCAGTTTGAATCCACCAGGCACTCCTTGAAAAGTCTATGGGGCAGTTCTACTCTGTCCTATAGGGTCACTATGAGTTGGAATTGACTAGACGGCAATGGTTTGGGTTTGGTTTTTTTAACTTTACAAGGGGAAAGAGAATCAAGATCAACAGCCCAAGGCTGATTACTATGAGGTGGAGGTCAGATATGCCTCCTCTCTCTGCCATCTTTACCAATGCTGACACCAACCGTCTCTCCCACAGCACTCTTCTGCTGAGTTCCATAATTCATTGCAATAGCCATACAGAATTCACAGACAATACTCACAATTATGGAGTCTATTAGGGAAGTAACAGTTACAATTCAGTCTCAGGAACACTCAAGGACAGCCTCTTCCCAACCATGCTCACAGGCACGCCTCTCCCTGGCCCTAGGACTCTGTCCAAAGGCACTCAGCTTTTTCTCTCCATGGGCTGGGAAACCCGCCATGCCTCTGCTGGTTGGTCTCTGCTGCCCTTAGTGTTACAGCTCTCTCTGTCTGTCTGCTGGTTTCAGGAGCCTCTCAGCGCAGGGATCCCAGGTCCAAAGGACATGCTGGCTCTTGGCTCTTCTTCCTTATTGGTGGTAGGATTATCTTTCTCATCTCTGGGGTGACTCATTTCAAACCCAGCAGGATGGCACAACTGACCAATCCCTTTGGTGGGCCACAATTACCATGTCTGCACAGTCCCATCCAATCGCTTGGGTGGGAGTTACAAGACCATGGCTAGAAAGTCCACACAAAAGCAATCTATGGCACCTCACCTTCCTAAAAGCAAAGACAGGAGGCAGGAAGGGACAGAAAAAGTGGATGAATGGATGCAGAGAAGCCGGGGTAGAAAGGGAAAGGAGAAGAGCGCTAACATACTGCAGGGATTGCAACTAACGTCACAAAATAATTTGTGTATAAATCTGTGAATGAAGCTAATTTGTGCTGTAAATTTTCACCGAAAGCACAATAAAATTTTTTAAAAAGGTAGGGGGGATGATGACAGGTACATACATACAATGGAATAGTACCCAGTGATAAAGAAAGATGAGTTCCCAAAACATCTTGGAACGTGGATGAACCTGGAGGACATTATGCTGAGTGAAATAAGTCAATCACAAAAAAACAAATACTGTATAATCTCACTTTTTTAAAATGACAAGCATAGCTATATGTACAGAGAACAACATTCATTGGTGGTTATGGGGGCGGGGCAGGGAGAGGAGGATTAATTTACTTTTTATTGTACTTTAGATGAAGGTTTACAGAACAAACTAGCTTCTCATTAAACAATTAGTATACATATTGTTTTGTGACACTGGTTACCAACCCCACGACATGTCAATACTCTCCCCTTCTCGACCTTGGTTTCCCCATTTCCATTCATCCAGCTTTTCTGTCTCTTCCTGCCTTCTCGTCCTTGCCACTGGGCTGATGTGCTCATTTAGTTTCGTTTTGTTTTATGGGCTTGTCCAATCTTTGGCTGAAGGGTGAATCTCAGGAGTGACTTCATTAATGAACCAAAAGGGTGTCCGGGGGCCATATTCTCACGGTTTTTCCAGTGTCAGTCAGACCAGTAAGACTGTTTTTCATTTTTTGTGGGATTAATTCTTTAGAACACTAGTCACTTTTTATTTATGGTGATGGGAAAGGTAGCACTGAGTGTGGGTCAAGTGTGCATAGCTTGACCAAGGTAACTGATGCCACTAAATTGCATACACACATGCACACAAAAGGATGTTTTGGTAAAGGCTACGTTATATATAATTTTGCAACAACAACCAAAAAATATATAAGTATGTGTTTAAATGTATGTATATATGTTTATATATATATGTATGTATATATGTATATCTGGGACCCTGGTGGTGTAGTAGTTAAGTGTTTAGCTGCTAACCAAAATGCCAGTAGTTCGAATCTATCAGCTGCTTGTTTGAAACCCTATGGGGCTGTTCTACTCTGTCCTGTAGAGCTGCTATGGGTCGGAATCTACTCGACGGCAATGGGTTTATATATGTATGTACATACATGTATACATATGTATAATACCTCAAAGTAAAGCAAACAAAAATCCTCATAACTGGACCAATAAGCAACATCATGATAAGGAGAAAAGATTAAAGTTGTCAAGGATTTCATTTTACTTGAATCCACAATCAATGCCCATGGGAGCAGCAGTCAAGAAATCAAATGACACATTGCATTGGGAAAATCTACTGCAAAAGACCTCACTAAAGTGTTAAAAAGCAAAGATGTCGCTTTAAAGACTAAGGTGTGCCTGACCCAAGCCATAGTGTTTTCAGTTGCCTCATATGCATGCAAAAGCTGGGCAATGAATAAGGAAGGCCAAAGAAGAATTGACACCTTTGAATTATGATTTTGGCGAACAATATTGAGTATACCATGGACTTCCAGAAGAATGAACAAATCTGTCTTGGAAGAAGTATAACCAGAATGCTCCTTAGAAGCGAGGATGGGGAGACTTTGTCTCATGTACTTTGGACATGTTATCAGGAGTGACCAGTCCCTGGAGAAGGACATCAGGCTTGGTAAAGTGGAGGGTCATCAAAAAAGAGGAAGACCCTCAACAAGATGGACTGACACAGTGGCTGCAACAATGGGCTCAAGCATAACAATGGTCATGAGGATGGCACAGGATCGGGCAGTGTTTCATTCTGTTGTACGTGAGGTCACTATGAACTGGAAGGAATCCGATGGCACCTAACAAGAAGAAAGACATATATGTGTATATCTGTGTACAAACACATATATATAATAAAACAAACAAAGGTCACAAAAACTGATACCTCTTAGACATAACCAGTCACCTCATGGAATCAGTTTTCTTGCTTTGAAGACTTAAAGTCATAATCTCATGTGACAACTCAGTCAATTGGCATAATATAGTTTAGAAAGTTTATGTTCTACAACCTAGTTTGGTGAGTAGCATCTAGGGTCTTAAAAGCTTCTGAACGGCCATCTAAGATACAACTATTGGTCTTTACTTGTCTGGAGCAAAAGAGAAAGAAAGAACCCTAAGACTCAAAGAAGGAACTGGTCTACAGGACTAATTGTTTACATGAACCATGGCCTTCTCTACCCTCAGACAAGAAGAACTAGATGGTGCCTGGCTACCGCTACTGGACATGCTCATCAGGGCCACTATAGATGGATCCTGATAGAAAGGGAGAAAAAATGTAGACCAGAGCATCAAATTCTCAAAAAATTCAGACTTACTGGACCCATTGAGACTGGAGTAATCCCCAAGACTATGGCCTGAGATACTCTTTAAACCTTGAATTGAAACTCTTCCCTCAAGTCACGTTTTAGCTAAATAGTAGGTTAGCTCATAAAGTAGTGAATGTCACCCTTGAGTACTGTGCTCTTTTAAAAAATCATTTGTATGAGACCAGATGGTCAACAAATACCCTAAAGCATAGATGAGAATGTTGGAAGGATGTGAGACTATTAATGGAAATGGAGCAACAATAACAGAAATGAGAACGGTGATACTATATGAAGAATGTAACCAATGTCACTGAACAATATGTGTAGAAATTATTGAATGGGAACTTGTTTTTCTGTGTACATATCTATCAAAAATACAATAAAGTATTATTTAAAACAGATTATGACAGACAAACAAAGAAAGTCTTGTACCTTGAAATCTGAGTCTCAAGATTCTCCAGACATGGGAGGGGAGGGGGGCGCTAGATTTCCCATCACATATTCACTAGAGACTTGAAACTATTTTTTCTTGAACTCTAAAGGGAAGGGTAACTCCGCAAGGCTAGAGTTAGGTCACAGATAAAAGAATGAATGAGTGAATGATTTAAATAATAATTAAAACAAATAATAAAGTCTTGCTCAAGATGCTCCTGAGCAGTTTACTCTTGGAGTAGCTTCTGAAGGGCCAATATCCTAGATCCATACCCTACTTGGACAGGGCTGTGTGTCCTTGTTTCTCCATCCCTCATGTCCAGAGGAATCTATGAGTTATTTCAGCTTGAGCCTGTGATCAAGTTCCCCATGAAGTCACATGATGATTTCATGATAAGAATATCTAAATATCTAAATAATCATCTGAAGAGAGTGACTGGTATAAAGGTAGTTTAAAAAAATAGAAAAACTATAAGGAAAAGGAAGGAAATGATAAAAGAAAGTTAAAAAAAGAATAACAACAACAATAATTAAAAAAAAAGAAGCTAAAAGGAGATGAAAATTAATGAAGAGGGGAAGGGAGAGGTGTTGAGAAAATCAGATGTGACTTTGCCCGAGGAGGCATCCTTGTAGGGTTCTGTCAGAAATTTCCATGACTCAATTTTCCCTCCCCTTTTACACTTGGAAGGTCCCTGGGTGACACAAATGGTTTGCTCTCACCTACTAACTTAAGGGTCGGCAGTTCGAAACCACTCAGCAGTTCCATGGAAGAGAGACCTGGTGATCTGCTTTTGTAAAGATTCAAACAAACAAACAAACCTGCTGCCATTGAGCCGATTCCAACTCATAGCAACCCTACAGGACAGGGTAGAACTGCCCCATAAGTTTTTGAAGGAGCGGCCAGTGGATTCAAACTGCTGACCTTTATGGTTAAGCAGCCAAGCTCTTAACCACTGTGCCACCAGAGCCCCTTGTAAAGATTATAGCCAAGAAAACCCTGTGAAGCACTTCTACTCTGTAATACCTGGGGTCGCCATGAGTCCGAATACACAGAAGGGCCTGTCTACTCTTTGTCTGAAGGGTGAACCTCAGCAGGGACTTTATTACTGAGCTAACGGGTATCTGAGGTCCATACTCTCAGGGTTTCTCCTGTCTCTGTCAGGCCAGTAAGTCTGGTCTTTTTTTGTGAGTTAGAATTTTGTTCTGCATTTTTCTCCTAATGGAGTACTATGCAACGATAAAGAACAATGATCAATCTGTGAAGCTCTCACAACATGGATGAATCTGGAGGGCATTATGGTAAGTGAAATAAGTCAATCACAAAAGGAAAAATATTGTATGAGGCCACTACTATAAAAACTCATGAAAAGGTTTACACACAAAGAGAAACAATCTTTGATAGTTTTTTGGTTTTTTACCCTTGGGTTGTCTACCAATTTACTCTGAATGGATAAGAAGCAGGAATTAGGCAACAGGGTTATTCACTGGGTATAGAACTTCATCCCAATGTCCAGAATAATGGACTTAACACCAAGGTAAGATCTTTCTTAAATAAAAGGGGAAAACGCTCTCATAGTGGGAGTTTTGCCTTGGAGGCATTTGTGATTCAAGATTACTGGTAGGTAGGTGTAGATTAGATTAATGCCTGAGAGCTCATAGTCTATAGCAGAGAGGCATAGATGGCCTGGCTTGGGGTGCAGAGGACTGAGATGGGGGGCAGATATTGGGTGCTTACTGGCAGGAGGATGAGGGCTGCCAGTCATCTGATGTGTTTGGGGGTGTTGAATTAGTTTCCTCAGGCTGCCGTAACAAAGTACCACAAACTGGGTGGCTCATAAGAACAGGAATTTATTGTCTTACAGTTCTGAAGGCTAGAAGTCCAAATCAATGTGTCAGCCATGCAATCCTCCCTCTGAAGTTTCTAGGAGAAGGCCTTTCTTGCCTCTTCCAGCTTCTGGTAGCCCCAGGTGTTCTATTGTTACTGCCTGCCTCAATAGCCAATTCTGAGACAGGGGTGAGGTGAGCAAGCAAGTGGTTTATTATACATCGATATATAGGAGACAGAGGGGAATAGATTCCTCAAAAAAAAATCCATCTCCTCAACTGCAGATTGGCTGAAGGCTTTTATGGGGACAGGATTATGGGTCTTAGAAGTTTGTATTAGTTCCCCCTTGAGGTGGTCATGTCTCAGATGAGTTAATCTTTTACTGGTATTCTTGGGGGTTATCTGGTGACTTCCTGGTTTTCTTGTCACAAGATGGGTGCTTCGGTTTTTCATCCTCAGATCATTATCACTTGTTTTCCACCCTCCAAGGGGGAACATAGTTCTATCTTAAACCTTTTGTAGACACTGGAATTGGAGGGAAAGACAAGATCATGAGACAATGTGGCAGTTAGCAATGGGGAGTAAATAATAGCGAGCCAGGCCTGTGTATCCTCTTCTACTATGTCTTGTGGATGAATCTTCACAAGGCTCTTATTCCTCTCTGTCTCTTTTCCCCTTTTATAAGGACACCACTCAGATTGGCTTAGGACCCTCCTTACTTCTGTATGGCCTCATGTTAACTACTGTGATCACATCTCCAAAGACCCTATTTCCAAACGAGGCCATGCTCACAGATAACAGGTGTTAGGACTTCAACACATATTTTTGGGAGGCACAATTCAGTCCATTACATCTGTTCTCTAGATGTGTTAGCTTGTCTCTGCCATTCTGTTCTTTCTTACTTCTTCCCCGTGTATTCCTATTTTACTTCAGGAGCTAGGCATGATGTCCCTTCTAAAGCATGACCCACCTGGAAAGTGTCTGCAAGTAAATCTTCATGGAAGTTTGAGCATATTGTGATGAACTGAATTGTGTCCACCAACAATATGTATTGGAATCCTAACTCCTGTGAATGTAACGCCTGTTAATGTAATGTAATGTAACCACCTTTCCATAAGGCAATCTAATGTAATATAATCAATCAGTTGAGGTCATGCCAGTGTAAGTGGATCCTAAACCTAATAGCTTCTGAGTTATATAAACACCAGAATAGAGACAGAGACATGCTCACAGACACTAGGGGAAGACAGATGCCATGTGAGGATCGTCTACAAGCCAAGGAATCAAGGAACACCCAAGACTACCTACAAGGAAGGAATTAACACAGCTGAGAACTTGATTTGGATTTTTAGCCTACAAAACTGTGAGAAAATAAATTTCTGTTTTTTAAAGCCACCTACCTGTGGTATTTGTTACATCAGCACTAGGAAACTAAGACACATATGAAAATACATGATAGGAATGTTGGTTATCCTACAAGGACCATCCTACAAGAAAAAAGAGGCAGTAGTTTTACATCAGAAAAGCAGGAAGATTTCAATCACCCTCCCATACAGCTGGAATTTGATACTCCTGTCCTGGACCACCATAGTTTGATATTCCTATATCTAGCATAGTACTTAGCACACTGTTGTGCAATCCTTGGTTTACTCCTTCATCCCCCAGCAGCCAGTACTTTCCTGAGGGCAGGTACCACTCTTTTTTTAACTCTCTAGAATTTAATGTAGTGCCTGACACTCAGTTCAAATGAGTTTCAGATTTGCCTTGAGTCTGAAGGTGTCTTCCAAGCCTTTCAAATGTCCCCATTTTTAGTAATGTTTACTTTTTCAAAATGGTGTGCTCCAGGGCCTCTCAGTTTGAAGACAACCAAAGACTAGGACAGACTAGGAAAAAAGGACTGGTGATCTACTTCCAAAAATCAGCCAATGAAAACTCTATGGATCACAGTGGTCCAATCTGCAACCAATCATGGGGATGGTGCAAGACCAGGCAGCCTTTCATTCTGTTGTGCATGGGGTTGCCATGAGTCAGGAGCCGACTCTACAGCAGCTAACAACAATTCATTAGAATCGAGTTGCTAAGACTATCTCACACACAAGAGGAGGAAATTACACTAGGGCATAAAGTCCAGGAGACCCCCCATTTTAAAGAGTCCCTATCACAGGGTGTATAAGAATGGTCCACCAAAGCTGTAGGTGACCTTGGATCCAAGCCAAAGGAATGTGACCAGGGCCATGGCAGTATCTGCTCCAGTGATATAACTTAATGCTATTATATTATACTATTGCATTATCCCTGGATAATGGGAAAAAAAATACTGCAGCTTCCTAATCTTTTGGGGCACAATTCTAAGGTGTGTCCCACCCAGTCTCTCAGAGGGGGCACCAGTGAGATTGAGCCTCGTTGGAAGGCCCAGGTGTTCCTTGGTTCCTTGGCAATCCTCACATGGCATCTATCTTCCCCTGTGTGCGTCTCTGTGACTATTTTTGTCTTTATTAACTCAGAAGTGATTAGGCTTAGGACTTACCCTACACTGGGATGACCTCAACTGATTGATTACATTACAGTACATCAGATTACATTATGGAAGCTGATTCCATTATATTACATTACGGAAGGTAATCTGCTCTACTTGAGGCCAACTGATTTAATTACATGTTACTACTCCTTGACAGCAACTACACTAGTGTTTGGCCAAAGCACTGGGAACCATAGCCTAGCCAATTTGACACAGTGGTTCTCAACTGGGGATGATTGTGCTCCTCAGAGGACACTTGGAAGTATCTGGAGACAACTGGGGGAAGAGGGTGCTACTGATATCTAGTAGGTAGAGGTTGGGGATGCTGCTAAAACATCCTACAATGCATAGGACAGCCCCCACAATAAAGAATTAGCCGGCCCAAAATGTCAATAGTGTAGACGTTGAGAAATGCTACTCTACTGCAGTTCTTTAAAAATAAAAATGAAAGGCTATGGATAAAGTGATATCAATAGATGAAATAAATTTAGAATTTAGAGAGCAGAGGTTTTTTTTTAAATTTTTTTTATTGTTGCGATTAAATGAAGTTTACATTTCAAGTTAGTCTCCCATACAGAATTTTTTTTTATATACATTGTTATGAGACCCCAACTGCTCACCCCACTCTGTGACAGCACACTCCTCCCCTTCACCCCTGATTCCCCATGAACGTTCACCCAGCTCCTAACTCTCTCTGCCTTCCCATCTCACCTCTGGACAGAAGCTGCCCCTTTGGTCTGTTGTATCTACTTGACTAAGAGGCACATTCTTCACAAGTATCACTTTATGTCCCATAGTCCAGTCCAATCCCTGTCTGAAGAGTTGGCCTCAGAAATTATTTTAGTTCTGGGGTGATGGATAGACCAGGCGCCATGCTTTCTGGGGCACCTCCAGTCTCAGTCAGACCATTAAGTCTGGTCTTCTTACTAGAATTTGAGTTCTGTATCCCATCCTTCTACTGAGAGCAGAGGTTTTTTAAAAAGAAGAGGGCAGGAAGCAGTCCTTTCTTGGGGAGGTGGTGAATGACAGTGGTTAGTGGCCTGGCTTCAAAGTCAAACGGACATGAGCTGGTCTCCAGGGTCTGTACTTACTTGCTCTGTGACTTTGGGCAAATTACCGGACCTCTCCAAGGGTCCGTTTCCTCATTTGTAAGCTAGGTGCAGTAGTGGTGCCTGTCTCATTGAATCGTGATCATGAAACGAGGGGAGCTTGGACAGCATTGGCTACAGAACTCAGCATTCAGTAAGCGCCTAATAAGTGGAAGCAAGCACAGGGAGTGCAGAGCTGCACTGGGGCCTAGAATCTGAGGACCGAGGCTAGCAACACAGGAGTAAGGCAAGGGAGCGTTCCGTTCTTAAAAATAATTAGCATCAGGAGAAAATCTCTGAAATCCTGCTTGGGAAATTATCATAGAATCTTCCTCACCACCCAGAATTTTGCTGTCTGAATTCCTGCTGGTTTGAGTTTCATTTTTCAATATTTGCTTCTTGAATGTAAATAAACAGTCCATGGTTGGGGGCTGGGAAGCCTCCACACAAATAAAAGCATTCTCACCAGGGGCCGTAGCTTGGGCAGGGGGCCTGCAGAGCTCGCCTCCACCCCACCTTCCCTCTGTGCTCTTTAAGAGAGGCTTTGGGTTACCTCCGGAAAACAGCCTGTACAAATACAGCAGCCCAGGACAAATAAACTCTGGCCCTCCTTGGTCTCATGTTCAAGGCATGAGACCTCAGGAGAAGAAGGAGTCCTCACATGCTGGGAGGTCTCCTGGACACGTTTAATAGCTGGCTTCTGAGGAGAGGGGAGGGAGAGAGGGAGCAGGTTGTCAGGTTCTCATGCCTGTGCAAGGCTTCTGTTATGGATTAGATTGTGTCCCACCAATACAAGGGGTTGGAATTCTAAACCTTATACCTGTGAATGTAATCCTACTTGGATAGAGTTTTCTTTGTTATGTTAATTAGATCAAAACCGAGTGGGATGGGTTCTAAGTCTAATCACTTCTGAGTTACAAAAAGTAGAATGGACACAGAGACACACTCGGGGGAAGACAGATGCCATGTGAGGATCACCTGTAAGCCAAAGAACCAAGGAACACCCAGGACTGCCTACAAAGAAGGGATTAAAACAGCTGAGACTCTGATTTGGACTTTTAGCCTCCAGAACTGTGTTTGTTCTTTAAAGCCACACACTTGTGGTATTTCTGTTACGGCAGCACTAGGCAACTAAGATAGCTTCCTAATGCTGAAGAGGGGTCTGAGACTTAACAAGAAGTCTGGCTTAGCAGAAAAATGAGTGTTGATATGATACCTTGCCCAAGGCCTCTGGGACACTTGTCAGTCCAGCTTTTCACAGCCCAAGGCGACAGGGGGTTCCACATCCTCACTAAGGCAGCCCCATGGTCAGTCTTTGAGGAAGTGTTTCTTCTGAAACTGGGAATTTGGAGGCACAGTCAGAGACATTTAAGGCACATTTATGATGTAAATCTCAGGTGGAGTTCTATAGAGAACTTTTAAGTGTTTTGAAAAATGTCACATGAGAAGTGACAGGACCTGGGAGTTTTTTAGCCTGTTGAGAGAAGACTCACAGAAACCCTGGTAGCTGCCCTCAAGTACATCAAGAGTTGTCTATAGAAGGGAAATTTGATTTGTTCTTTAGCGCCCCAAGAAGTCAGACTAAGATTGATGGATAGGAACTGAGATACTTCAGCTGATTGTAAGAAAGCTTCCTGTCTAAGCTGTCCAGAAATGAAATGGGTTGCCTTAGGACATCATGTGTGCCCCATCCAGGAGGTAAGTATCCATAAGTAAGCAGGATGATGAGTTGCTCTAAGTATGAGAGGTGGTCTTCAATGGACCACGAGAGGAGTCTTGATGGTCCACATTCCCATCATGCAACAGTGACATTTCATTCATTTGACTTGTTGCTGCGTAACAAATTACCCCCCAAATTAATGGCTTAACACAACATTTATTATCTCTCAGTTTCTATAGGTCAGGAATCTGGGGGTGGCTTAGCTGGGCCCTCTGGTTCATGGCCTCTCACAGGCTGCAATCAAGGTGTGGGCAGGAACCAAAATCATGTTAAAGGTATGGATCCACTTCCAAGCTCAATCAAGTGGTTGTTGGCAGGATTCAGTTTCAGTGGGCTGGCTGTCAGACTAAGGGCTTTAGTTCCTCACTTGCTGTTGGCTGGAGGCCTCTCTTGGTGCACTGCAGATTGACCTCTCCTTAGAGGGCAGTTTACAAACATGATAGCTGGCTTCCTTAGAGCAAGCAAGAGAGACAAAGACAGAGAGAGTGCAAGCAAGGTGGAAGTCATAGTCTTTTTATAAACTAATCTTAGAAGTGACATCCTGTTATGGATTGAATTGTGTCCCTCCAAAAGATATGTTGAAGTCCTGACCCCTGGTATTTGTGGACTTGGCCTTGTTTGGAAATAGGGTCTTTCAGGATATTACCAATTAAGTTAACATGAGGTCATACTGGCATAGGATCAGTCCTAATCCCATCAGAGTCCGTCTTTTAAAAGAGAAGGGACACAGAGAGACAAAGGAAAGACGGTCATGTGATGATGAAGTTACAGTGCCACAAACAAGGAACACCTGGGGCTACCAGAAGTTGGGACAGACAAGAAAGGATCTTCCCCTAGAGGCTTCAGAGAGAACATGGCCCTCCTGGTACCCTGAATTTGGACTTCTAGCCTCCAGAACTGTGAGACAATACATTTCTGTCATTTTAAGGCACAGACTTTGGGGTTCTTTGTTTAGGCAGCCCTTAGAAACGGATACACATCCCATCACCTTTGCCATATTCTATTCTCTAGAAGCAAGTCACTAGTTCCAGCCCACACTGAGGCGGTGAGGGCGGGGAAGGGACCACACGAGGGATACATTTGAGAAGCACCCTACCACCAGAAGCTTAGTGTGCCCTGTACACACTGTGCAGGTCCTGGAGAGAAGATTGGGTAAAACAAACATACCCCTCACCTCGGGACTTGCATCACTCCGTATCTGGGGACTTGTGGGGTCATCTACATTTTCAGAGGGTTCAAATCACAGAAAGAGAACAGTTCTGGTCTGTGGGCCCTGGAAACTATACCAAGGAATATGGAATTTCTATAATTTACTCATTTGGCCCATTTTATCTCAAACTTAATCTCAAATTACCGCAAGTTTAGTGACTTAAGACAACACAAATCTATTCTCTTACAGTTCTGGAGGTCAGGAATCTGAAATCAGTTTTACTGCTGTAAAGTCAAGGTGTTAGCAATGCTGATTCCTTCTAGAGGCTCTAGGGTAGAATCCATTTCCTTATCTAGGTGGTGCAAATGGTTCGCACCTGACTGCTAACCTAGAGGTCGGCAGTTTGAACCTGCCCAGTGGTACCACAGAAGAAAAGATCTGGTGATCTACTTCCATTAAGATTACAGCCAAGAAAATCCTATGGAGCATTTCTACTCTGTAACACGTGGGGTCGCCATGAGTTGGAATCAACTCCACAACCAATAACAACACAACAACAACATTGCCTGCCTGCATTCCTTGGCTTGTGGCCCCTTCCTCCATCTTCAAAAGGCATCACTCCAATCTCCACTTCCATTGCTGCATGGCCTTCTCTTTGACTCCTCCTTTGGCCCGCTTACAAGGACCTTCGTGATTATACCCCGTTCATCTGGAAAATCCATGATAATCTCTTCATCTGAAGCTCCTTAATCATATTCAAAAAGTCTTCTTGCCAAACAATGTTTCAGAGATTCGGATGTGGGCATCTTGAGGGGAGGGCATTATTTAGTCCACCACACTTGAATAACTGAACTAGCCAATGACCAGGTCTTCTTGTCATCCTCCAATGCTATGACCTTTAAATTCTCCTCCCCCAAACCTCTGTATTCAAATGTATTGAATGCAGCCCGATCCTTTAACCAACTATTCCTGCCCTCCCCCTGCAAATTACATTTCCAAGTCTCCCTTGCCAACTAGCTCATTCCTGGATTTGACCAGGGCACTGGTGAGAGATTTGTGGGCAGGAGAAAGAAACTAGGGTATACCTTCTTCTCCAATATGAGCAGTTTCTCTCAGTGGCTGTATTCTCCCTTGTGGTTCCAGCCCCCAACAGACAGACCCTCCCTTCATGGTCCCAGCTCCTACTGGGCAGCCTATGTGTGGTAGCAGCTTCTTTTTTTATATATGTAAATTTTATTTTTTTGTGAAAATATACACAGCAAAGTTGACACTGTTTCAACAAATTCTACATGTACAGTTCAGTGAAACTGTTTGCATTCTTCAAGTTGTATAACCGCTCTTGCTATTCTTTTCCAAATTATTCCACAACTATTAATGTGAAGTCACTGCCCACTAAGCTTCTCAACTAACCATTTGCTATGTTGTCAATTTGATCCCGTGTAGATAAATCTTTTGAGAGAGCACAATGCTCAAGGCAGACATACTTTACTAATTAGGCTAAACTTGTTTGATTCAAAGCAGACTTCTGGGAAAAGTTTTAGTTTGAGGCTTAAGGTTTAAAGATTATTTCAGGGCAATAGTTTCGGGTGTTTGTCCAACCTAAACGGCTCCAGAATGTCTGGATTCCATTGAAAATTTGAAATTCTGTTCTGTTTTTCTTCCCTTTGGATCAGGACTCTTCTACAGAATCTTATATCAAACCATTCAGTAATGGTAGCCGAACACCATCCAGTTCTGGTCTCATGGCAAAGAAGATGTTCATGGTGGGAGCTTTTCCTCCTTCTATTCCTAACTCTCCTTCTTCTTCTGGGTAGGAGCTTCTTGCTGGTACTAGTCCCAAGGTAGCTTCACCATCCCCTAGTTAGCTTTTCAGCTCTCCCAACACCTTTGTAACTAATCCTCTCAGTAAATTCCTTCTATTGGACCATTGACATGGGCTCTATAGCTACTGATTGAACATGGCCCCAAAATACTTATTCATCTTTATTGCCCAGATCCCTTTATCCTAGCTAACCCAAACCAGAGATTTTTATCAAATATGCTCTCCTGCTTCAGGAAATGTCTGCTCAAGCTATTCCTTCAGCATAGAATAACATTCCTCCATTTTTGGTTTTTCCATTGCTGTTGAGTTGATTCTAACTCATAGCAATCCTTTAGGGCAGAGTAAAATTTCCCCATAGGGTTTCCAAGGCTGTAATCTTTTTTTTTTTTTTTTTTTATTGTACTTCAGGTGAAGGCTTACAGAACAAATAGTTTCTCATTAAACAGTAGTACACATATTGTTTTATGACATCGGTTAACAACCCCACAACATGTCAACCTTCTCCCTTCTCAACCTTTTTTTTTTTTTTTTTTTGGTGAAAATATACATAGCCAAAGATACACCATTTCAAAAATTTCTACATGCACAGTTCAGTGACATCGACTATGCTCTTCCAATTGTGCGGCTATTCTCACTTTAGATGAAGGCTTACAGAACAAAATAGTTTCTCATTTAACAGTTAGTACACATGTCGCCCTATGACAACGGTTAACAACCTCACAACACGTCAACACTATCCTTACTCAACCTTGTGTTCCCTATCACCAGCTTTCCTGTCCCCTTCTGCCTTCTGGCCCTTGTCCCTGGACTGCTGTGCCTCATTAGTCCCATTTGGTTTTATGGGGCTGTCCACTCCCCGGCTGAATGGTGAACCTCGGAAATGACTTCACCAGTGAGCTAAAAGGGTGTCTGGGGGCCATACTCTTGGGGTTTCCCCAGTCTCCTTTAGGCCAGTAAATCTGTTTTTTTTTTTTTTTTTTTTTTTTTTTTTGTGCGAGTTAAAATTTTGTTCTACATCCTTCTCCATCTCTGTCCAGAACCCTCTGTTGTGATCCTGGTCAGAGCAGTCAGTGGTGGTAGCCGGGCACCATCTAGCTGTACTGGACTCAGTCTGGTGGAGGCCTTGGTAGCTGTGGTCCATTAGTCCTTCAGACTAATCTTTTCCTTGTATCCTGTTCTCTTCATTCTCCCTAGCTCCCAAAGGGATGAGACCAATGGAGTATCTTAGATGGCTGCTCACAGGCTTTTAAGACCCCAGACGCTACTCACCAAGGTAGAATGTAGAACATTGTCTTTATAAACTGTGTTATGCCAATTGAGCTAGATGTTCCCCGAGACCATGGTCCTCACAGCCAAGGCTGTAATCTTTACAGAAGCAGACTGCCACATCTTTCACCTGCGGAACAGCTGATGGGTTCGAACCACTGACCTTTTGTTTAGCAGCTGAGCGCTTAGAAGTGAAGATGGTGAGCCTTCATCTCACATACTTTGGACATGCTATCTGGAGGGACCAATCCCTGGAGAAGGACATCATGTGTGGTAAAGTAGAGCGTGAGCAAAAAAGAGGAAGACCCTCAATGAGATGGATTGACATAGTGGCTGCAACAATGGGCTCAAACAAAGCAACGGTTGTGAGGATGGTACAGGGCAGTGTTTTATTCTGTTGTATATAGGATCACTTTGAGTCGGAGCTGACTTGACAGCACCTAACAACAGTAACAACAACAACAAAAATTCTTGGTTTTGCTTGTTGAAATAGTATGGGTTTTCTGAGAACCATTTCAAAATCTCCCTCTTCCCACAATGCCCTCTTGGTTGCTATGGTTGGAATTATTTCTGTTTTTGGCTGCAGTTTCCTAGCAATTAACTGTTACATTTATGTGATGCTTGATCACACTACTGCCTTGCATTGGAGATATTTGTTTAGGTCATAAGTTCCCACAATTTTATAGTCTGCACAGTGCACTCTATTGACACTTGACAAATGTATTATTTTATTGAATGAGTGTTGGCGTTCTAATCATGGGCATGCCTCTTACTACCATTTGCTGTTAGATAAGAGAGGTAATTAATTTTCATTTGAGCCTTACTAATTATTTTTTACTCAAGGCTAGAACAACATTAGTTATGTTTTAAAATTACCAAACTTCCCACTGTTCTCTGAATTCTAGTTTATTTAAGTTATCTGAGTCTCAATTCCTCCATCAAAAAACTAATATATCTTATAGTACATACATAGCTTAAATAGCACTCAGAAAATTAAGATATTTCTATCATTATTGTCATTAATAAAGAGGTTGGTATAGACTATTTTTCTTGTTCACAGGCAGCAAATCCAATAAATTTCCAGCCAGACATGAGGTGCTTATGAGATTATCACCTTGTGTGATAAGCTACTGTTGTTGTTGTTAGTTACTGTGCAGTTGATCCCGACTCATGGTGACCCCATATGTGCAGGGTAGAACTGCTCCATAGGATTTTCAAGCCTGTGAACTTTTGGAAGCAGATTTCCAGGCCTGTCTTCTGAGGCTCCTCTGTGTGTTTGAACCACCAAACTTTCGGTTACTGGTTGAGCGCTTAACCGTTTGCACCACCCAGGGACTTCTGATAAGCTACAGAATTGACCGAATTGTCAGGTGTCTGAATAATTTTTTCCATTTATATGAGCAGGGGAAATGATTCATAGCAAAGAAACCTGACCTTGTCCCCGATGCAAGACAGTCTGGAGTGACCAGGCTGCCTAAACCAGACCAGGACAGTGCCGACAGGAACATAATGACCCAGGTGGGTATCTTTCCCTATCAAGTATCCAAGACCAGGTCAAGCGCTCTGACAGATCTCTGGGTCTATTCTTCTCTTCACACTCGGCTGCCCGGGCTCAATTCCAGGTACCCTCAGCAACAATTACCCACATTCATCAAGAGGTGAGCAGACTCAGGGCTACCCCTCTCCCTCCCCCCCACCCCAGTGTCACTGATCAGAAAGTGTCCTGCATGAGTCCGAAAGGCATGGTCAATGCTGTCAGTGCCCAGTAGCAGGACTGCCCAGGGCAATGGGCTTCACGGATACATTTTTAAATCTATAGTATTGTTCCAAGCAGCCTTATTCAAGTAAAAGGCAGCAACTCTTGCCTGGAAAAGACCGCCAACCTCTGGGAACACGCTACCCTCAATCTTCTTCAGCACTGGAGCTTCCTGGAGAGATCACTGATTTGACCCTAAACCTGCCCTCCTGAGAAATATCACATCCCAACCTGCAGAACTTTTGAATTCTTAGATAAGCCTCCATTTCGTTCTATTGCTTGCAGACCTGCTTTTAAGGACCAACTTTTCTAAACCAGGAATTCATCTTTATGGTTGTTATTAGTTGTCTCAGGAATCCTGGTGGCACACAATGGCTAAGCACTCAGCTGCTAAGCAAAAGTTCAGTGGTTTAAACCCACCAGTGGCTCCACAGGAGAATAGACCTGATGGTCTGCTCCCATAAAGATTATAGCCTAGGAAACCCTATGGAGCAGTTCTACTGTCACATGGGGTCGCTAAGAGTTGGAATTGACTCTACCACACACAACAGCAACAAACAACAATAGTAGTTGTCTAGGGGTGGGATGTGGAGTAGGGGGAGGGTGTTGGGCAACTGCATACATGGTGGCAACTGAGGCCATTTCATAGTCTATCTTCACGTGGCCACAGGATGGCAATGTTTAGGAATATTACTGTTATTTCTCAGTGGCTGTTTAGATCCTCAGTTGGAGCCAAAGCAACATACAGATGACCTGTGATCCATGCAGAACCCACAGATTTTAAATCAGAAACAAGAAGGAAAAAAGGAAGGACCATTTATTGCCAGATTAAAAAAAAAAAAACTAAATAAAAATACTGTAAACTGTACTCTGAAGTTTACATAAGTAAAAGGGAAATATGGCTGAATTCTCCATGAAGTTACGCCACCATGTTGTTGTTGGGTGCCGTGGAGTTGGTTCTGACTCATAGCACCCCTATGGGATAGACTAGAATTGCCCCATAGGGTTTCCAAGGAGCGCCTGGTGGATTCGAGCTGCTGACCTTTTGGTTAGCAGCCAAGCTCTTAATCACTACAACACCAAAAAAAAAAAAAAAAAAAAAAAAGACCCCATTGCCATCGAGTCAATTCCGACTCATATTGACCCTATAGGGCAGAGTAGAGCTGCCCCATAGACTACACCACCAGGTACCCATTATTGGTTTCCTACCACTGATGGGAAGCGTTTCCACAACTGTTTCCACAACTAGTGTAGCACAGATGGAGCCCTGGTGGCGTAGTGGTTAAGAGCTCAGCTGTTAACCAAAAAGGTCAGCAGTTCAAATCCATCAGCTGCTCCTTGGAAACCCTATGGGGCAGTTATACTCTGTCTTACAGGGTCGTTGTGAGTCAGAATTGGCTTCCTGGCAATGGGTTTGGTTTGGTTTTGGTGTTTCGCACATATGGCACTGAAATATCGTTAGGTCTGAATCAGTCAGCTTCTCCACTAGATTGGAAGCTCCCTGAGAGCAGGAGCCATGCCCTCTTTGCCTGTTTCTTGAGCCCGAAGGATGGTGTGTAAACATGTAAACAATGCAGGTTGAATAACTGACTCACTGACTGAAATCTCAGAGTTCAGGGAGAAAAATGCCTGTAGGCCAAGGTAGTCAGTGAATGAGCCCAAAAAGTGAGATTTGGCCTCAATTTTGAAGGAAGATCAAGAGAGAAGGGGGAGGGGAGGAGTGGCTCATACAGCCCCCTCCCTGCAACTCCATCCAGCCCTGAGAAGTGGGGAAGAGGGCATTTCGGGTCTGGGAGGAGCAGCAGCAAAGACTAGGGTAGGAAGAGAAAATTATAACATGGAGGAGAAACAAGGGCTGTGGTAAATCTAACTGGAAGAGTAAATCAGAACCTTGAATTTCGGGATATTTTAAATTACGTTAACAGGCCCTTTTTCCCTATGGAGCGTGGTTCTACTCTGATACACATTGGGCCAGCATGAGTTGGAGTTCACTCAACAGTAAATGGTTGATTTAATAAAGACATTTTTACTTGATTCTTAGGGTTTGGTTTTGTTTTTCAGTGATTGCCCAAATTTGGGGTTAAGGACAGAGAAGCAACTCTTTGTTTGAATAGCCCAGGAAACTGCCAGAGAGGAATGTGAAATGGTGATCAGCAGACCTCATGCTCTGGAGAGGCAAGAACAGATGTCCCGACCTGCTCTGACCACAGAAGGCCCCCTGTGGTGGCCCTGGGAGGTGGATTCTGGTGGTGGCCCCAGGTGACTGGCCCTGTTCCTCTGTGCCTGTGGCTCACACAGAGGCCGCTTCTGGCCCCACCCTGTCCAGGGGCTCGGAGGAGGCGGCACAGTTTTGTGACTTCAGAATGTGGCAGGCAGAAGAACTGGAGCTCCACAGATCAGAGAGAACCCCTGGCAAGGCTGCCGGTGAGTATGAATGAGGTAAGAGTCCAGCAGCGCCCTGGAAAGGTGTTGGGCATGGCCATGGCTCTCAAACACAACCTCAGAAAAGGTTTTTATTTCAGCTTGCAGCATAGATATCCCTTGGTGTACTACAAGTTCGGTGAATTACTGGGTATCTAGATGCCTCTTTTATTCCAGTTAATCAGATTATATAGACTGATTAAATAGGACTTGTTAATAACTTTCACTTATGAGCAGTTTTATTAATAAGTCATTCTGTTGGGGACTTTAAATATCTGGCATTCAGAAGCAATTCCAAATGCTTTTGTATCACAAACTTCTGGACTAAGAAAATCGCTAATACTTGGGGTGTTACATTCTGGCAATGCTGAAAGACATCAGAGAAAAAAAGCCAGGAATGTGTCCCAAGCTCTCACACAGTAAGTTATTTCTTCACTCAGAAAGGTATGTTCTTTAATTTTGCTGAGTGTGTTTTTCCCTAAACTTTTCTTAGAAGAGTTGTAATTCTGGTTGGTCTTGGCGAAGAAATGCATGACAGACAATGGAGGCTTCTTTGGGCAATAGATGGATAAACATGGTCTCTTCTCCCATTTTAGAGACCGAAAACCCAATGCACCCATACACTGTTTGCCTACTATGCCATCTCACATGGACAGGAAGAAGTGCTAAGGCCTCCACTCTCAGTCTCCCAACAACTCGTCCAATTTAACTGACTCCGTTGATGCCCACAGCAGATAGTAGTGACTGTGTTTGGTTGTGATGATTCAGCACAGAGGCTATCAAGTCAGAAGAGGTTGGAGTCCTGGGTTTTCTGTGTAGGGAATTAGGGCAAGTTAACTATTCTCTCCACCACCCATCTGTCAGTTTGTTGTACTGTGGCAGCTTGAATATTGCTACGATGCTGGAATCTGTGCCACTGGTATTTCAAATACCTGCATAGTCACCCATGGTGGACAGGTTTCAGCGGAGCTTCTAGACTAAGACAGACTAGGAAGAAAGGCCTAGCAATCTACTTCTGAAAATTAGCCAATGAAAACCTTACCGATCACAACAGAACATTGTCCCACTTGCTTGCTTTGGACACATCATCAGGAAGGATCAATCGGTGGAGGAGGACGTGGTGTTTGGTGAAGCAGAGGGCCAATGAGGGCAAGGAAACCCTTGGTGAGATGGATTGGCACAATAGCTGCAACGATGGACTCAAATATGCTGGTGGTCATGAGGGTGATGAAGGATGAGCCAGCATTTCATGCTGTTGTACATAAGGTTACCATGCATCGGAGTCAGCTCAATGGCAGCTATCTCTCTCTCTTTCTCTCTCTCTGTCACCTGGGATGTTGCTAAGATTCAGTGGTGGCATACTGAATTGGGGGATAGTGGTGGCATTGATTCATCGACATTATACTAGACCATCCCTCCCACACCCACTTCAGGATATTATTTTATCTGAAAGTGTTAATTCTGGGAAGAGATGTTAGCATGGCAGGAGAGAAAGCAAAAGACAAAACCTCAAGGAAAAGTTGAAGAAATATGTGTTAAACTAGAATTCTAACAAAGCTTAATTTCTAGTTCATTCCAGCATGGACCAGAAAACTAACTACTCAAAGAGACAAAAACTCATTTTCTATGTTATACACAAAACACAAAAGAAACAATATCTATTTTTAGCTCTTAATTCGTTGTATTTGCCTACAATAAGGTCAAGTTTCTTTCCTTCTAATCTGCTAAATTTCTCAGAGTAAACCACAAAATATTATTTGGATCGAGTTACTTTATCCATATGAGGCATTGATGGTTTGCTGGGAGAATTGTCACCTCCTGTGTGGAAGACACAGGTTCAGTTCCGGCCAGTGTACCTCATGCGCAGCCACCACCTTACATGTTGCTATGACGCTGAACAAGTTTCAGCAGACTTTCCAGACTAAGATGGACTAGGAAGAAAGGCCTGGTGATCTACTTCTGAAAATCAGCCATTGAGAACCCTATGGATCACAGTGGTCTGATCCATGACCCATCATGGGATGGCACAGGACTGGGCAGCATTTTGTTCCTTTGTGAATGGGATCATCATGAGTTGGGGCCGACTCCATGGCAGCTAACAACAACAATAACACTTTATTCACAAACACCACTAAAACCACACCCTGATCATCCTGTCAAAATATGGATCTTGACTAACTGGAGAAAAAGAAGTTAAAGAAACAACCAAGCATGCCAACAAAGGAAAGAAAGCAAATGGTCCTATAAGGAAAATAAGAAATATGAAGCAACTCTGAGTGTTGGTGGGGGAGGGTATGTGGGGTGAATTTTTGGGGAAAATATCCATGGCTGATCAATTTTAAGCATAATTCAAAAAATGTGGCCTATGAGTGTAGCATTATGAATATGACCCAGGGACATAAACTTAGTGTTAGAAACACCAGAGTTCAAACCCTGACTCTCACTAATTATCTCTACAATCTTGGATACATTAATTTACCTTCTAGTACCTTGGTTTACTCATTTGAAAAATGAAGATGATAACATTTGCCTCATGGGAATGTCCTGAGGATCCAGTGAGGTAATGTAGGTGAATTACGTGTACCAATACCTAGATAGAAACACCCTGAAAGTGGCAGCTCTTTTTAGAGGGTAGATGAAACAACTCATAATATAGTGTCACTATGAGTTGGAATCGACTCGAAGACCTGGGTTTTTGGTACAGTGCAGATAAAACCATTCAGCATAATCAAGTTTCCTCCAAATATGATTTCCTATGGTGGGGTGTTCCCTCTGCATCTGTCTTTCAGTTGCAATCTGCTTGCTAAGTTTGGGGCATTTTGTCTTGTACCCTTATCTACCCCAGTCCTCAGTGTATTGCCCTTTGACCTTTTGTGGTAATAGTTGCTCCTATTGTGACTTCTCTTCTTAAAAGCCTTCCCTGCTTCCAGGAATACATGCACTTATGTTTCTCCTTCTGGGACCCAATAAAATAACTGTTTTTAATATGACATAAATCCAACAGGGATAGTAAAGGAGACAACAGCAATACATTTTAGAAGCTGGCAAATGGGTGGATGCATGTTGACTGATTGGCTGACCCCAGGAGATAGAATCCTAGGCCACCAATGGACAGAGCAGAAAAGCAGCCCAATAATTACAGAGGACACCCAAAGGATCAGGAATCCATGCACAGGTATCTATCTGCGTAGATAGGTTTAAAGGTGAGGCTAGAAACATGAGTATTGATTAAAAGTCTCTTTAAGAGGTAATTAAGCATACCTGTTGCTGTCTAGTCGATTCAGACTCATAGAGATCTTATATGACAGAGTAGAACTGCCCCATAGAGCTTCCAAGGCTGTAATATTTACAGAAGCAGCCTGCCGCATCTTTCTCCGGCGCAGTGGCTGGTGGGTTTGAACCTCCGACGTTCTGGTTAGCAGCCGAGTGCTTTAGCTACTGCGTCACTAGGACTCCTCAGTAGGTAATTAAGTCTTCTGCTCTGTGTGGCCTAGGATCTGCTTATCATCCATTCCAGCAGAAGACAAGTGTTATCTTCTAGAGAGAGTAAAATAGAGGCTCTCTGGCCTGGGAACACCAGGTGCAGTTGACTTCGGGGATACCATAGAAACAGGGGGATTGACCCCTAATTCTCTCCTTCCTAAACACCCAGAATACAGGCAGCCAATCCTCTCACCTCCAGGCATGAGATCAGGTGATCCTTCTCTGGGAAATTTAGCTAATTTAAGAGGAAACACCTAAAGATAATAATACCAGATGTTCCCTAAAGAAGAGGTCCAGCCAGATCATTTTACACTGAAGCCCACACCAAATAAGCTCTATCCATGTGCTCAGAGCTTCCAATCAGTTTTTAATACCTTGCTATCGACTTGACAGCAACTGGTTTGGTTTTTTTTATGAGCAGACAACCAAAGTTCACAAGACTTTTGAAGTAAGCCTTTAAAAATAAAGATGGTAACCAAAACAAACAAGCAAGCAAATAGCAAAAAACAAAGATAAAAGCAAAACAAAACAAAAAAACACAACAACTTGGAGAAACAGAGACCATGTAAGAAAAGAACATTTTAAAAATATACAGTAAGTCACTGGATTAAGAACATCTGATCTGCAGACAACTCATACTTGCCCTTTAATGTTATGTAAATTTGCCTTTGCTTTGAAATGATTCAGCCAACCCCTACTTGCAAAACGTTCTTCATCACAATCACCTTCACTTAACTGTATGTGCAGCTTTTAAATCATTGAAAAGGCTTACAGCCTTTTCTTGCCCTAAACCAAAAAAAAAAACAAACAAACAAACTCCAAACCCGTTGCCATCAAGTTGATTCCAACTCACAGTGACCATTTAGGACAGAGTAGAACTGCCCCATAGGGTTTCCAAGGAGCAGCTGGTGGATTTGAACTGCCAGCTTTTTGGTTACAGCCTTGAGCTCTTAACCACTGTGCCACTAAAGTAAGGCTAAATAAGAACTGTATGCACCTGTTTCCACTTACCTACAAATTGGACTTAAAGACATAGTTAGGAACGGATCTCATTCGTAACCTGGAGACTGCCTGTAATTCATATTCTCAGAGAACACATTCATGAAACAAGAACAAGATACTATAAAAAGAAACATCAAAAGATAAAAGAGAGCATTTGGAAATTAAAAACAATATAGTTGAAATGGAGTAGTACTATAGCGATTGCAAGATAAAATTGAAGAAATATCTCAGAAAGTAAAACAAAAAGAGGAAGTGGGAAGGGGGAGAATGAGAAAAAATATGAATAGAAAAAATAGAGGGGATAAAATCACTAATTCAAGAAGGTTTCTGAGGACTGAAGTAGTCAGAACAATGGGTAAAAATAACCCCACATTGAGGTCCATCATCATGAGATTTCAGACCACCTAAAACCAAGAGAAGATCCTACAGGCTTCTGGAAAGAGAAACCAAGCCACATGCAAAGGGTCAGATATCAGAATGGCTTTGTGTTTCTCCACAACAATTCTGAAATCTAGAAGGTAATGAAGCAACGGCATCAACATTCTGAGGTACAGAATAGCAACCAAATGAGAGAGTAGCATAAAACATTCTCTGGCCCACAAAATTTTTAAGTTCCAAACACTTCTTCTTGAAAATCTCCTGTGGGAATTAATCAAAATAGAGGAAAACATGAGTTTTAGGAAACAGGAGCTCAAACATGAAGGGAAGCCTTAGGATGAGGGTGAGACACCTGAACTCCAGGTATGAGGGCAACCGGGTGGGATTGGAGCAGTCGTGATTTCCAGAAAAGACAGCTTCAGGATGACACAATAGTTGATGCATCAGAATGTACTGATTTAAACAATTGAATGTCTTCAGACAATTGAATATCTTGATTAAACTAGTGAAGAGTTTGAGGTTGAATTAGTGGCGAATACATACAAAACCTCTGTTTTCCTTTTTCATTGTTCAGCTTTTGCATGCATATGAGATGGTTAAAGATACCACAGCTTCGGTCAGGAGCACCTTAGTTCTCAAAGTGATACCTTTGCTTTTTTAACACTTTAAAGAGGTCTTTTGCAGCAGATTTGCCCAGTGTAATGCATCTTTTGATTTCTTGACTGCTGCTTCCATGGGTACTGATTGTGGATCCAAGTAAAATGAAATCCTTGACAACTTCGATCTTTTCTCCATTTATTATGATGTTGCTCATTGGTCCAGTTGTGAGGATTTTTATTTTCTTTATGTTGAAGTGTAATCCATGCTGAAAGCTATAGTCTTTGATCTTCATCTGTAAGTGCTTCAAGTCCTCTTCACTTTCGGCAAGCAGGATTGTGTCATCTGCATAACACAGGTTGTTAATGAGTCTTCCTCCAATCCTGGTATTTTGTTCTTCTTCATACAGTCAAGCTTCTTGAATTATTTGCTCAGCATACAATTTGAATAAGTATGGTGAAAGGAGACAACCGGCACATACCTTCTCTGATTTTAAACCATGCAATATCCCCTTGTTCTGTTTGAACTACTGCCCCTTTGTCTATGTACAGGTTCTGCACGAGCACAATTAAGTGTTCTGGAATTCCCATTCTTCGCAACGTTATCCATAATTTGTTATGATCCACACAGCTGAATGCCTTTGAGAAGTCAATAAAACATAGGTAAACATCTTTCTCATATTCTCTGCTTTCAGCCAAGATCCATCTGACATCAACAATGATATCCCTCATTCCATGTCCTCTTCTGAACCCGGTTTGAATTTCTGGCATTCCCGTTGATGTACGGCTGCAGCCATTTTAAAATTTTGTTTGCATGTGATATTAATTATATTGTTCCACAATTCTCACATTCTGTTGGCTCACCTTTTTTGGGATTGGCACAAATATGGATCTTTTCCAAATTTCTTGGCATAGGTGAGTGAGCACTTCCAGGGTTGCTTCCGTTTGTTGAAGCATCTCAATTGGTATTCCATCAATTCCTGGAGGCTTGTTTTCTGCCAATGCTTTCAGTGCAGCTTGGACTTCTTCTTTCAATACCATCGATTCTTGATCATGAGTAGAACCTCCTGAAATAGTTGATATTTGACCAATTCTTTTTGGTACAGTGACTGTGTCTTTCATCTTCTTTTGATGCTTCTTGCATTATTCAAATTTTTGCCCATAGAATCCTTCAGTCCTTCAAGGATTCAAAAATTCAGTCCTTCAATTTGATTATTGAATTTTTTCTTCAGTTCTTTCAGCTTGAGAAATGCCAAAGACCAAAAAAGAATTGACACATTTGAATTACAGTGTTGGTAAAGAATTTTAAATATACCATCGACTGCCAGAAGAGAGAACAAATCTGTCTTGGAAGAAGTACAGCCAAGGCATGCTCCTTAGAAGAGACGATGGCAAGACTTTGTCTTGCTTACTTTGGACTTGTTATCAAGAGGATGGGACCAGTCTCTGGAGAAAGATGCCATGCTTGGTAGAGTAGAGGGTTAGTGAAAAAGAAGAAGACACTGAACAAAATGAATTGACACAGTGGCTGCAGCAATGGGCTCAAACACACCTGCTGTTATAAGGATAGCACAGGACTGAACAAAGTTTCATTCTGTAATACATAGTCAGAACTGACTGGATGGCACCTAACAATAATAACATACAAAACAAAGGAGCCTGGGTAGCACAATGGTTAAGTGTTCAGCTGCTAATCGGAAGGTCGGTGGTTTGAACCCACCAGCCACTCTGTGGGAAAAAGAGGCCTGGTGATCTGCTCCAGTAAAGTTTATAGCCTAGGAAAACTTATGGGGCAGTTCCACTCTTTCCTATAGGATCGCTATGAGTCAGAATCTACTCAATAGCACCCAACAACATGCAAAACCAAGCAAACAAAAAGAACAGTAATTATTAACTACGTAAAGCCTGCAAAAGCCAGAAAGTGTGTAAGGCGGAAACTGTCAGAGAAGAAAAACTCAAGTATTTTGCACTAAAACAAGTGATAGAGAAGTGGTAAAATGCACCCTGTCAAAGGCAGAAAATGCGTGACACCCAGAAAAACAAGGCAGTTCTACTGAGTTCTGGCTGTGTATGCAATATAATGATTTCATCTGGAAAAATGAAGGTATAATCTCAATAATGTTGATTTAATAAAAAGCAAAAAAAGCATTAGGTTAAAAATGGCAGGAACTATCTAAATAACTACATTTCAGAATATGGAGGTAAATCCCAAGAGAATCAGATAAAAGGCAAGAAGGAAATGACGGCTGGGCGGGGCTGCTGTTTTTTCATAACAAACGTATAAAGTAGTGTCGCGGTGTCGACTAATTGTCGGGACTGCGAAGACAGTAACCAATGCCACAACTCTCACAGAGAAGTGGGGCCAGGAGGGTCACTCTGAGGAGTCAACCCCCTACTTCAGTCCCAGGAGTTTATTTTATAGTCAATACAGCAAGCAATAAAGCAATTAATAGAACAATGGGCTTTGGGTGCGGACAAGGGAGAAGGAATTCAGGTAAACAAGCCAATCAGTAAATGGCCAATAGGTTTGGGAAAACAAATCGTGACAAGTCTCAACATGTTGGGGACAAGTCTCAACATGCTGTGCAGCATAGAGGCCTTTATACATCTATATTTAAATGGCACGTATCCCCACAAAGTAGACTGATTTTACTCTTTAAATATTCATTTATAACTTTGATAAAAAGAAAGAAACAAAAAATAGATGTGACTATCATATCACCAACAATTTTATCTCTCTTTTTTTTCTTCTTCATTTTAATTACTTTGTTGTTGGTGAGAATATGCACAGCAAAACATACACCAATTCAACAGTTTCTACATGTACAATTTAGTGACATTGGTTACATTCTTTGAGTTATGCAACCATTCACACCCTCCTTTACTAGTTGGTCCTCCCTCATTAACAAAAACTCACTACCCCCTAAGGTTCCTATCTAATATTTCAAGTTGCTGTTGTTAATTTGATCCTATATAGGTAGTTCTTAAAAGATTGTAATACTCAAGGTAGACTTTTTATACTAGTTAAGCTAAACTACTGTTTGGTTTTAAGATGACTTCAGGGGATATTTTTGGCTTAAGGTTTAAAGATTATCTCAGAGCAATAGTTTCAGGGGTCCATCCACCCTACATGACTCCAGAAAGTCTAGAGTCCATGAGAATTTTAAATTCTGGTCTACATTTTCTCGCTTTTGATCAGGATTCTTCTAAGGAATCTTTAATCCAAATGTTCAGTAATGGTAGCCAGACACCATCCAGGTTTTCTGGTATCATGGCGAAGGAGGTAGTTGTTCATGGTGGCAATTACCAACACATTCCATTTCCTCCTCTTATTCCTGACTCTCCTTCTTCCTCTCTTGCTTCAGGTGAATAGAGACCAATTGCTGTGCCTTGGATGGCAGCTTGCAAGCTTTTAACATGTCAATTTTATCTTTGACATGTTAATGTACAGGCATTACAAGTTAATATATTACTCATTATAAACATGCATTGTTTTTGCACAGCATACCTGTGTCTTTTCTAAATGCATTACCTTCTTTAATGGCACTTGCTTTGGATGTGTAGAAAACTTAATTTGAAATTGTATTTTGGTGTTTTTTCTTAAATATATTAACATCACCTCATTTTCTCTAACTTTTCAGTCCACCACCCATCTGTCAGTTTGTTGTACTATGGTGTCTTGCATGTTGTTGGGATGCTGGAAGTTGTGCCACTGGTATTTCAAACACCAGCAGGGTCACTCATGATGAACAAGTTATAGCAGAGCTTCCAGACTAAGGCAGACTAGGAAGAAAGGCCTGATGGTCTACTTCAGAAAGTTCTCCAGTGAAAACCCCACGGATCACAACAAAATATTGTCCGGTAGAGTGCTGGAAGATGAGCCCCCTAGGCTGGAAGACACTCAAAATACACAGTGGCTCCAACAGTGGACTCAAGCATATCAATGATCATGAAGATGAGGCCGGACTGGGCAATGTTTTGTTCTCTTGTACATGGGGTCACCAAGAGTCCGAGGCAACTTGACAGCAGCTAACAATAACAACTTTTCAAGAAATAGCTCATCTCTGACCTCAAAGTTTTCCTTAACAAACAACTTCAAGTTTTCATAAGTTTCTGACTATACAGGAGGCATTCTATTCCCTTTTGTGTTGACATCTATACTTACATATTGTTTGGTAGTAAAATTAACCCTAAATAAATAGAATCCAAGGATGAACTTGAAGACTGAGATTGAAAGTATGTGCATGTGTTAAGGACATGTGGTAATCGTCTAGGAAGTTGTCTTAATAACAATCAGAGATGAAGTTAAAGATTTTCATGTAGAGATGTTCATCAAAACCTATGACAGAATAACATTGGAATACTCCAAATGTCTAACTAGAGGAGATTACGGTACGTTCAAATGACGGAATACTATATAGCCATTACTGTACCATTGGTACCATTGCCGTCGAGTCGATTCCAACTCATAGTGACCCTATAGGACAGAGTAAAACTGCCCCATAGAGTTTCCAAGAGTGGCTAGTGGATTCAAACTGCTGACCTTTTAGTTAGCAGCGTAGCTTGCCGTAGCTCTTAACCACTGTGCCACCAGGGCTCCATATAGCCATTAGGCAACATAAAAAAAAAAAAAAAACTGTTGCCATCAAGTTGATTCCAACTCATAGCAACCCCTGTAGGACAGGGTAGACCTACTCCATAGGGTTTTCAAGGAGCGCCTGGTGGATTCAAATTGCCGACCTTTAGGTTAACAAATGAGCTCTTAAGGATTGTGCCACTAGGGCTCCGTGTTAGGATTCCATACGTTAGGCAACAAATTAAGGAGAATATTGGCATGGAAAAATATTTACAATATGTTGCTAAGTGAAGTAAATACACCAGTGGCCCCAAAGATCTTATGTATCAGCATACAATTTTTATTAAAACAAAATCATCTATCTCTATAAATATAGAAGACATACATTAAAATGCTTAAAGTGGCCATTGCCAGTAAGTGAGATCTTAAGTAACATTTCCTTTGTTGTGTTTTCCCCACGAAGCATGAATACATTTTGTGATTATGCAAAAAAGTACTATTTAAAAACAAACTCAAACAAAAAATATTGCCTGTCTTATTTTTTTTGCCACTGAGAAGCCTTGGCTTTTCTGGAATTGAGATTATTGGAGGAAAGAAGGTAGAAATCCTTTTGATCAATATGTTATCTTTTCTATGGCTCCGGGTTTGGAGAGCTTAACAGATTTCAGGCCAGTTGTATTATTTGTTCTGGCCGTGTGAGTAGACTTGTTTCTTATCTTACTCTGAATTCTTCAGATTGCAGCCATTTGAAAATGGTTTATAACAGTATGGCTACTTAAACCAGTTGAAGGTATCAGATTTAATAGATTTGCTACTTAACTTAAAGGCTGTATAATTGGGAAGGTAGGTAACCTGCCAGTTCCTAGGCAATTAGAAGATTAGATTCCCTATAGGTTTTTCCCTCTACCTGCTTAGACAGGAGGCTTTTTGTCCTTTTATCCACATCAATCTTTCATGCTACACTTGCAGCAGTGATTGCAAGGAATACTGAAATTTAGTAAAACGCACACACCGGGTCGCATAAGGGCGGTGCAGAAATGGTATCGGTAGTGGGACTCAAAATGGCGCCAGTGAAAGTGGACTTGAAATGACAACTCATGCTTGTATAATGCTTATGAGATGCCCGTGGCCTGGCCCGGCTGGAGAACAGTCCAGGGTGGTGGGCAGGGAGACAGAGGGTTCCCTCATCCGCATTTTAGACAAATTTTCCCTACGAGGGTAAAGGATGGTAGCTGGATTTTAGAACTGTGCTATCTGAGCCCTTAAAAAAATCACCTTGAGAAGGAAAGTGATTGTTGTGGACTGAATTGTGTCCCCCCAGATATGTGTTAGAATCTTAATTCCTATACCTGTTGATGTGATCCTGTATGGGAATAGGGTTTTATGTTAATGAGGCCGTATCAGTGTAGAATGTGTCCCAAACCTAATCGCTGCTGAGATATAAGGAGCAGCATAAACATAGGATTGCTATGAGTCAGAACCAACTTGATGGCACTGGGTTTTGGTTTTTTTATAGACTTAGGGGGAAGACAGATGCTATCTGAAAATGACTGTGTCAGAGGGGTCTATAAACCCAGGACTCCAAGGACTGCAGGCTTCTAGAAGCTGAAATAGACAAGACGGCATCTCCCCCTAGAGCCACATGATGAATTTGGACGTCTAGCCACAATGGTGAGGATGGCGCAGGACTAGGCAGCGTTTTGTTCTGTTGTACATAGGGTCACTATGAGTGGGAACTAACTCGATGGCACCTAACAACAACAGCCCCCTGAATATGAGAAAATAAATGTTGGTTCTTTAAAACCACTCTCTTATGGTATTTCTGCTACAGCAGCAATAAGAAACTAAGACAGCCGTGTTTGTCCATGCTGTGCCAAACTCTCACAGATACATACGTCGAGCGGCTTTAAGTCAAACTGATTCGACCTTACAGGACAGTGGTGCATCTGAAAATTTACGATAATTTCCAAAATGATTTTCACTCACAACCTCATAAAAAAGATTATATCTGATTGTGTTTGTGAGGCCCCGGGAGAGGCACTGAATGACAGACACCTTCTGTGGAATGTATGGCCTGAGGAAGAATGTATGAAGGTTGTTCTGGCAATTGAATCAACAAAACCACAAAACACATACAAATAAGTATTTACGTTGTGTAACTACCCAGAGGATAAGGGCTTGCAAAGGATGCTGAATGAAAATCTAAAGACTGGTAAATCACTCACAATATAATGAACGCCAAGTTCTTAAGAAATTTCTGAATATCCATGAGGAAGGCACCCAGTGTTCAGTCCCGACTGGATCCGTCTGACTCTTTAGCCCTCTCTATTGGTGTCTTTTTCGAGTCCCTGGGTGGTGCCAACAGTTAACGCCCTCGGCTGCTGACTGAAAGTTGAAAGTTCGAGTCACCCAGAGGAACCTCAGAAGGCCTGGGGAGCTACTTCCGAAAAATCAGCCATTGAAAACCCTTTGGAAAGATTAGACAGGAACCATAGGGAGCAGTGAGTTTATGTTAATGGGAAGGAACAACTTAGAAAAGGAGGATGAGTATGGTTGTACAACTCAAGGAATGTAATCGATGTCACTGAATAGTACACCCAGAAATTGTTGAATTGGTATACGTTTTACTGTATATATTCTCAACAACAACAAATAAATTATAAATAAATAAACAAAAAACCTATGGAGCACAGTTCTCCTCTGACACACACAGGGTCACCATGAGTCAGAGTTGACTCCACGCCAACTGGCTTAATTTCAGATTATTAGCGACTCTTTAGCTATACAAGATTCTGTTTCTTCCTTATTTATTCATACTGCAAAATGTGATCTGTGTTTCCTATAAATGTTTCCTCTTCCACCTTCTAGATCCCAGATCTCCAATCTTGTGCCTGAAATCCATGAACGGACATCACAAGACTCAAGAATTTCTTAAAAGTGAATGTCAAAATATCTATGTGTGTATGTGACTCTCAGAGGGTCCTAGACTCCTTTGAAGAAGCTGAACAGCCACTGGTCTATCTGGGTGCTATGCTTGGTGAGGACAGAAACCTCATCTTTTATTTGCTTTGCATTCATATTCAAGGTCCATTTGTTGAGTACTTAGCAGGCACGATGCTTCGTGCTTTAACGTAAACTATCTCGTTTAATCTCTTCAACACTGTGATGGTTCATAATATCATCTCTGTTTTACCAGGGAGGTCCCATATCCACAAAGGTGAAGTGACTGACCCAGGGCCTCATCGCTAATGAGTGGCAGAGCTGTATTGTGGTTGCACCTCACTCTCCCCTGGAATGCAAGAGCTGGTTGTCCCAAGACCTCCGTACACAGTACCAGTCACGCGCAGGGCTCTCTACATAGTCAGTGGTCAGAATTCAGTGACTGGCTAATCGACAGCACATAATAGTTGACATCAAATATGGGTGATGGAAATATGTATCCATGAAAAGATTCAATCTCTCTGCTTCATGAAAACTCAAACCCTTAAGGATCTCCCCCAATCAGCCCCAGCCCCTTTTCTTAACATCTTTGCTGTTTAACACTTTCTTTAAAGAGGTCTTTTTAAAAAGAGGTCTTTTGCAGCAGTTTTGCCCAAGCCAATACATCATTTGATATCCTGACTGCTGTTTCCATAGGCATTGATTGTGGATCCAAGTAAAACGAAATCCTTGACAACTTCCATATTTTCTGTTTATTGTGATGTTGCTTACTGGTCCAGTTGTGAGGATTTTTGTTTTCTTTATGTTGAGGTACAATCCATATTGAAGGCTATAGTCTTTGATCTTCATCACTTAATGCTTCAAGTCCTCTTCACTTACAGCAAGCAATGTTGTGTCATCTGCATATCGAAGGTTGTTAATAAGTCTTCCTCCTATCCTAATGCCAAGTTCTTCTTCATATACTCCAGCTTCTCAAATTCATGGATTTGTTCCTGTTGATCATTCATCCTTCTCCAAATAAACCAACTGCCATGTAGTCAACTCCAACTCATGGCAACACCATGTGTGTCAGAGTAAAACTGTGCTCCATAGGATATTCAGTGACTGATTTCTCAGAAGTAGATCACCAGGCCTTTCTTCGAGGCACCTCTGGGTTGACTTGAATTTCCACCCTTCCAAATAGGAAAGTGGAAGTATTAAGTGCCTGACAAGAATGGGTGTGATTGCACAACACTTAAAAATGGAGCCATGGGCTCCCCATGTCTATACACCAAACCAAAAAAACCAAACCTGTTACCATCGAGTCGATTCTGACTCATAGCGACCCTATACACCAGTATCATGTATATCTAACTGGCCTCAGGCTCTATCTGAGAAGTTAGCTTCCGAGTTCTCCTTGGATACCTGAGCAGGATGAGGAACTGTTCATAAGGAATTTCTCTATTAAATTCTGTGAAAAGCCCCCCATTTTTTTCCCACTTTCCAACTGTTACGGATTGAATTGTGTCCCCCCAAAATGTGTGTCAATTTGGCTAGGCCATGATTCCCAGTATTGTGTGATTGTCCACCATTTTATCATCTGATGTGATTTTCCTATGTGTTGTAAATCCTACCTCTAGGTGTTAATGAGGCAGGATTGGAGGCAGTTATGTTAATGAGGTAGGACTCAATCTACAAAATTAGGTTTCATCTTGAGTCAATCTCTTTTGAGATATAAAAGAGAGAAGCCAGCAGAGAGACATAGGGACCTCATACCGCCAAGAAAGTAGTGCCAGGAGCAGTGTGTCCTTTGGACCCAGGGCCGCTGTCCTGAGAAGCTCCTAGACCAGGGTAAGATTGATGACAAGGACCTTCCCCCAGAGCCAACAGAGAAAGAAAGCCTTCCCTTGGAGATGGTACCCGAATTTGGACTTCTAGCCTTTTAGATTGTGAGAGAATAAATTTCTCTTTGTCAAAGCCATCCACTTGTGGTATTTCTGTTACAGCAGCTCTAGATAATCGAGACACCAACTTACAAAGCAAAAGCAGTCCCTTTTCCTTATGGATGTACACAAAGCACAGGCATCCAACAAGAAGGAACACCGCCAGCTTCCCTCACTACCAACCCCAATAACGCTTGCTCCTGGAAGTCTCTCCAGAAGTCATCCTACCCACTGGCAGGCAGGGCCCCTGGGAAAATGCGACCTGGAGAGGAGCAAGTTCATCAGAATGAATTGCTGATTCTCAGAATTTAAAGCCTGAGTTTACAAAAGCCCCCTGTTCAGGCCCTCTGAATGAATTCACAGCTGCACTCGGGCAGCCTGGGCGCTTGGACGCATCGCAGCAGCAAACTGGTGGTGCTCCAACCCAAACGTATTTGTAACAGTGGCACGGGTCCCCGCGACTGCTAGAACAGCATTTGTGTTGACAAATGAGGCCTCCGTCAGGACAAAGGGGGCTGTTAGGACTCATTCAGTTTTGGCTGCTTTACACCCAGCAAGAGCCAGGGGATTTCTTTTGTCAGGGCAGGGAAAACAAAAGCGATTCATTTCATCCTGCACCATCACCACATTCTTTGCGGCCCATCAGTGCAGAGAGGCCTTTGGCTGACAGTCGTTACAGAGGCCACTTACCGAGGACCTACTAAGGGCCAGGGGTTTTTATAGGTACTGGGCACACTGTAAGGAGCCCTGATGGTGCAGTGAGTGATTAAAGTGCTTGGCTGCTAATCGAAAGGTCGGTTTGAACCCACCAGCCCTCTGGGGGAGAAAGATGCGGCAGTCTGCTTCTGTAAAGATTACAGCCTTGGAAACCCTATGGGGCAGTTCTCTCTGTCCTATAAGGTGGCTATGAGTCTGAAATGACTCAACAGCAAGGGGTTGGGGTTGCCTAATTTAATCCTTCAACAAAACTTTGATGTAGGGATTATCTACACTGTAGTCATGTGGAGGGAGGCTCTGGGTGGTACACGTGGTTAACAGACTTGGCTGCTAAATGAAAGGTCAAAAGTTCGAGTTCATCCAGAAGCACCTCGGAAGAAAGGCCTGGTGATCGACTTCTGAAAAACTAGCCATGGAAAACCCTATGGAGCACAGTTCTACTCTGACATGAATGGGGTCACCATGGCAAATGGTAATGGTTTATCTGTCCTTTTTGCTTTAGGATAAATACATCTCAGAAGCTTTGGTGGGGCAGTTTTGATGGGAAAATGAGAAGAGTCTGGAGCCTGCACACTCCCTAAGAGAAGTGAGCCCCCAGGGGAGGGAGAGTGGAGAGGAGTCAAAGGGAACAGGCGGGCTCCCATTTGATGAAGCTGCCACCTCTGTCCAGTTTGCTGCAGGTGTGCAGGGATCTCCAAGGGGTGCATCTGTCGGGATTCTCGGTTTGCAAGCAACAGAAAACATACTCAGCTAACCTAAGTGAAGAGGAGCCTATTGGAAGGCTACTGGGGTTCGTGAAGTCCCTCAGTGGTGCAAATAGTTAACACACTCAGCTGCTAACCGCAAGGTTAGAGGTTCAAGTCCATCCAGAGGCACCTCAGAAGAAAGGCCTGGCACTCTACTTTCAAAAAATCAGTCATTGAAAACCCTAGGAGCGCAATCTACTCTGACACACGTGGGATCGCCATGCGTTGGAGTCATCTTGACGGCAACTGGTTAGTCATGTGGAAACCAAGACTCTGGAGAGGTTGAGGCCACAGAGCTAGTTAACAGTGGCAGAGCCAGAATTCACACCTTAACATGGCTCACTTTCAGCTGACTGCTGCCCCTCGACATGTACTGGCTTCTTAGAAATGTCTGATAGGCCAAAGGTGACACAGACTCATCTCAGACCTTCTACCTCCAGGGGTGTTTGTCTGGAAAGCCTTAACTGCCCTTGAAGTTCAATAAATATTTACGTCAAATGGAGCACATGATCTTCTTCTAAAAGCCACAGAAAATGTCCATGCTCTAACACAGGAATGTTTACATGTTGTTGTTAGTTACCATTAACTCAGCTTTGACTCATGGCAACCCCAAGTACAACAGAACAAAAGGTTGTCTGGCCCTGCACCATCTTCACCATCCTTGCTATGCTTGAGTCCATTGTCACGGCCACTGTGTATTCTGAGTGCCTTCCAACCTAGGGGGCTCATCTTCTAGCATTGTACTGACAATATTCCGTTGTGATCCCTAGGATTTTCATTGGCTGTTTTTCAGAAGTAGATCACCAGGCCTTTCTTCCCAGTCTGTCTTAGTCCGGAAGCTCCACTGAAACCTGTCCACCATGGGTGACCCTGTTGGTCTTTGAAATACCGGTGGCATAGCTTCCAGCATCATAGCAACTCACAAGCCGCCACAGTACAACAAACTGACAGATGAGGGGTGGGATGTGTATATAGGCTTTTGTAAAAAATGTTAGGATAAAAAGAAACGGAGGTCGAGGTTTCTGGCAGTAACAGAGCCTCGGGCCTCCTAGCTCTCATGAGCTGGTCCCATAAGGACCAGAAGCTCCAGCTGAACATGTTCCTTCCTGGTTTTCACCACTGCTTAGTTCCAGGCCCTGGTAATAAACCCACGTGTGCTAACTTCAGCCTTTCCCTGGCCCAGGTCCCGCCTCAGTGTTTGTGGCTGTACGTGGAGAGGGGCCCAGGGCAGCTGACCTCTCTTCCCTTTATCATTTCACTATGGGCCCCCAAACCAGACGGCTTTGCATCCGTTTGTCAGCATGTTAAAATGCCAAGTGGGAAACCCTTTGGCACAGTCTGTATGAATCCATAATTCCCCTCCACAAGCCCGGGTTTATCCTCTTTGGCAGCCCATTCCCGCCGGATGAGACGCACTGCCAGTTTGTCAGTCTCTGGTTCACATGCAGACTTGTCCCAGCTCACAAACACTTGTGTCACATTGTCCATCGACATTTGAGGCAGAGTCCAAACACTGGCTTAGGGAATCGGGGGTCTGGATGTCCACATCTTAAATTCCAGTTCTTTTGAGGGAGGTGATGGGAAACTGCAACCAAGCCATTTTCCTCTCAGTTCTCAGTTCCTGTCAGGTGGGGGTAGGGACATTTGTGAACAAGATCATGAACCAAAACCTAAAGAGTCAAAAATTTAAGAAAGGCAAGGAGGGGAGAGAGGGAGCTAGGAAGAGGAAGAAAGGAAGTTAGAGTTACCTCAAAGCTGAAGCAAAGTCTATCCTCCATCCATCCATCCATTTTTTTAAATAGTTTATATACGTACCATTTAGTGACATGGATTCCATTCTTTGAGTTGCGAAATCATCCTCACCCTCCTTTTCTGAGTTATTCCTCCCTCATTAACATAAACTCACTGCCCCCTAAGGTTCCTATCTAATCTTTCAAGTTGCTGTCATCTATTTTTTTTTTTAGCAAATGTTTGTTAAGTACCTACTATTTCCCAAAGTGCTGGGTAGTGAAGATATGGTAGGTATCAGTCAGGGTCCCAGCAAAAAAGAGGTGGTATACTTCAAAGCGGAATTTAAAGAGAGTTAGTAAAGGGACTACTTACAAAGGTACAAGCAGAGTTAGGAGCCCTGGTAGCACAGTGGTTGAGAGCTCGCTGCTAACCAAAAGGTCGGCAGTTCAAATCCACCAGCCGCTCCTTGGAAACCCTATGGGGCAGTTCTGCTCTGTCCTATTGGGTCGCTATGAGTTGGAATCGACTTGATGGCAATGGGTTTGGTTTTTTTTGAAGCAGAGTTAAGTGGGGGCAGTGGTGGGTCAGCAGCAGAACTGTCACCTTCAATGCAGGAGACTGAGGTTTGATTCCCGGCCAATGCACCTGATGTGCGGCCATCACCCATCTGTCAGTGGAGGTTTGCATTGATGTTGAACAGGTTTCAGCAGAGCGTCCAGACTAACACGGACTAGAAAGAAAGGCCTGGGGATCTCCTTCAGAAAAATCAGCCCATGAAAACCCTATGGATCACAATGGTATCATCGGGCAGTGTTTTTCATTCCATTGTATATGGGGTTGCCATGAGCGTAGAGCCGACTCAATGGCAGCTAATAAAAACAGGCAGAGTTAAGGGAGCCAATGGGAGACGGGAAGGATACTAGGACAGCAATAACAGGAAGCTATTACCACCCAGAAGCCTAGAGAAAGGAGCCCTGGTGGCACAAGATTAAGTGCTCTGCTGCTAACCGAAAGGTTGGCATTTCAAACCTGCCCAGCGGCTCCGTGGGAGAAGAGACCTGGCAATCTGCTCCCGTAAAGATTACGGCCTAGGAAACCCTATGAGACAATTCTACTCTGTCACATCGGGTCACTATGCATTGAAAATCAACTTGAGGGCACCTAACAACAGCAAGCCTAGAGAAGCAAAAGCACGCAAAGATGACTACGGGAAACAGGCCAGGAATGTAGCTTGCAGATAGCAATTCTGGCCTTTGATAGGGGAATGCAGCTACTACCAAATCTGGGCCCAGCACTGAGAGATCTAGGTTAGTAAATACCCCAAATATTGATGAATCTAAATGGAAGCCAGAAGGTAAGAGAACCGAAAGATGCAGTTCTTGGGGGTCTAAGAACTGCGGCGTAGAACAGGGTAGAGAAGCGTGCAGAATGAATCTGTTGGGGTGAGGTGGGGCGGGCAGGAGCAAACAGAGCATCCAGCACCGAGTGATGGACAAGACTGGCACGTTCAGAGTCAAGTCATCAAATATCATCAAGTTATTAAATATCAGGAAGTCATCAAATACATCAAGTTATTAAGTAGGGAACTGGGCCCAAAGCTACCAACACAACTTTCATTCTAACAACAAAGCCTCCATTATGCTGGCAGCTCTTCTCTGAAGCTCTTCTTGGAGTAGTGTCCATGACTGAAGCTCCAGAGTTCCAAGGAAACCCAGTTCATCTAAGCCTATCTGGGTCTGGGACCTTCAGGGTGGGCCATACGCTTCCCAGAGCTGGGCCTGACAGCTCCTGTGTCTGCCCTTTGACCCTGGCTCTTTCTGGTAGGTATCAGTGCACTTCCCTGAGCTGAAGTCCTCAATAACCACCATCCTCCCAACAGGGTAAGCAAGACAATAGAGGGAAATTCTTTTCATGAATAAGAAAGCAACTACTTTCAAGCCCTCAGGGGAATTTACTATCAACAATGGAAAGACTAATTTCAAAACATACTTATATATTCATTAAAGCAGATCCCCAGGGATTCTCTCCCAAGCAGTACTTCGCTGACCTACTTTGCATTTCACATACACTTGAAAGAAATAAAATTGCAAAATTTAAAGACATTTTGTAAATCCTAGTTTTTTTCTGTTTCTTTCTGATATTCTCTATAATCAGTTGAATTAGCTGAGATTTCCTTGAATATCTCTATAAGATAGGGAAGGGTCCGAGTCTAGATGCTAGAAGGTAGGAGTTGAACCTTTTTTAGGGAATACCTTGCCTCTCTCTGTTTCTCCTTCCAACTATGAGTGTCTCCTTTGACAAGTGTAGAAAATGCGAGAAGGATCAGAGGACAGGAGCGTTTGGAAGGTTGACTTCTGTGCTATTTATCAGAAAGGGAAGGTCCCTACGTGGCACAGGTTGCACTTGACTGCTAACCTAACCGGTGGCGGTTTGAACCTACACAATGGCACCCTTGAAGAAAAGGTCTGGGCAATCTGCTTCTGTTAAAGATTATAGCCAAGAAAACTCTATGGAGCAGTTCTACTCTGTAACACATGGGGTCGCCATGAGTCGGAATCAACTGACAGCAACTAAAACAACAACAAGGACAGGAAGGCAAGATGATATAGTGGAAGGAGCATTGGCTTTGGAGTTAGACGCAGGTTTGAATCTTACCTCCATCACTTACCCTGGGCAATTATTTATTTATTTATTTGTTTTCATTGTGCTTTAGATGAAGATTTACAGAGCAAATGAGTTTCTCATTAAAGAATTAATACACATATTGTTTTGTGACGTTGGTTGCCAGCCCCAGGACATGTCAACACTTTCACCTTCTTGACTTTGGTTCCCCATTACCAGCTTTCCTCTCCCCTCCTGCCTTCTCATCCTTGCTCCTGGCTGGTGTGCCCATTTAGTCTCATATACGTGGTTGAGCTATGTGTATGATTGTTTGTTTTATGGGCCTGTCTAATCTTTGGCTAAACGGTGAACCTCAGGAGTGACTTCAGAACTGAGTTAAAACATTGTCCAGGGGCCACACTTGCGAGGTTTCTCTGTCAGACCAGTAAGTCTAGTCTTTTTTTGTGAATTAGAATTTTGTTCTACATTTTTCTCCGGCTCTGTCCAGGGCCCTCTATTGTGATCCCTGTCAGAGCAGTCAGTGGTGGTAGCCGGGCACTGTCTAGTTGTGCTGGACTCAGTCTGGGGAAGGCTGTGGTACTTGTGGTCCATTAGTCTTTGGGACTAATCTTTCCCTTACATCTTTGGTTTTCTTCATTCTCCCTTGCTCTAGATGGCGTTGGACCAGTGGAATATCTTAGATAGCTGTTCACAGGCTTTTAAAACCCCAGATGCTACCCACTAAAGTAGGATGTAGAACATTTTCTTTATAAACTATGTTTACTAATGGAGCTACATGTTCCCCAAGACCATGGTCCCCAGCCCTCAGCCCAGTAATTCACTCCCTCAGGGAGTTTGGATGTATCTGTAAAGCTTCCATGACCTTGTCTTGGTCAAGTTGTGCTGACTTCCCCGGTGTTGTGTACTGTCTTACCCTTCACCAAAGTTACCGCTTATCTATTGTCCAGCTAATGTTTTTCTCTCCCCACCCCTCCCCTCCCAAGTAACCATCAAAGATTGTTTCCGTGTGTAAATCTTTTCATGAGTTTTTATAATAGTGGCCTCATACAGTATTTGCCCGTTTGATTGAATTATTTCACTCAGCATCATGCCCTCCAGATTCATTTGTGTTTCTCAGATTCATCATTGTTCTTTATCATTGTGTAGTATTCTTTTGTGTATATATACCATTGTTTGTTTATCCATTCATCCGTTGATGGACACTGTTATGGATTGAACTGTGTCCCCCAAAAATATGTGTCAACTTGGCTAGGCCATGATTCCTAGTACTGTGTGATCGTTCACCATTTTGTGATCTGATGTGATTTTCCTATGTGTTGTAAATCCTGTCTGTAATGTTAATGAGGCAGGATTAGAGGTAGTTATGTTAATGAAGCAGGACTCAGTCTACAAGATTAGGTTATGTCTTGAAGTTAATCTCCTTTGAGATATAAAAGAAGAAGCAAGCAGAGAGACAAGCTGACCTCATACCACCAAGAAAACAATGCTGGGAGCAGAACACATCCTTTGGACCCAAGGTTCTTGTGCTGAGAATCTCCTAGACCAGGGTAAGATTGATGACATGGACCTTCCTCCAGAGCCGACAGAGAGAGAGAGAAAGCCATCCCCTGTAGCTGGCATCCTGAATTTGGTCTTGTAGCCTACTAGACTGAGAGAATAAATCTCTGTTTGTTAAAGCCATCACTTGTGGTATTTCTGTTATAGCAGCACTAGATAACTAAGACAGGCACTTAGGTTGTTTCCATCTTTTTGCTATTATGAATAATGCTGCAATGAACATGGGTGTGCACATGTCTATGTGTGTGACGGCTCTTATTTCTCTAGGATATATTCCCAGGAGTGACATAGCTGGATGGTATGGTATTTCTATTTCTAGATTTTTAAGGAAGTTCCATATCATTTTCCAAAATGGTAGCATTTTACATTCCCACCAGCAGTGCATAAGAGTTCCAATCTACCCACAGCTTTTACAACATTTGTTATTTTCTGTTTTTTTGATTCTTGCCAGTAATGTCAGGGTGAGATGGTATCTCATTGTGGTTTTGATTTGCATTTCTCTAATGGCTAATGATCCTGAGCATTTCCTCATGTGCCTGTTAGCTGCCTGAATGTCTTCTTTGGTGAAGTGTCTGTTCATATCCTTTACTGGGCAATTCTTTAACAGTACTGTATACCTTATAGGGTCGTCTGAGAATTAAATGGGATGAGGAATGTAAAGCATCTAATATAGTATCCGGTGCCCTCAAAAATTGTCGACTCCATTTCCTTTCAAAAAGCCAGGGGCACAGGGTCCCGGGAGAGCACTAGGACTATGAAGAGGCCCCTGGTTTGGAAAGATGACTAGTGGGGTCATCAACAGCCTTTCTACCATTAGAGAAAGAAAACCACGTGCTCCTCCTCCCATATTTATGTGACTCATTCTAAACAATTTCCCTGATGTGGGGTCCCCTTGGCCACACCTGGCACTGCATTCTGGTCAGCATGACGGTAATCTCAAAGATAAGGGATGGGGCAGGGTCAAAGGCAATGCTAAGCAAAGGAAACAGTTGTGTGTAAGGGTTTTGTTAGGAGAAACAAGGCTATGTTACTCTGGGCAAGTAAAGCATATGGAAGTAGCCTCATTTATAAATTAAATATCTAAAAAGTACTCACCTCATGGGGTTGTTGGAAGAATCAAATGAGATAAATTATGGAAAGTGCTGAATCCAGTGCCCAACCCAAGGCTCAACAATGTGATGTACTAATTTTGTTACAAATAGTTTACTAATGACTCTTATTTTGGAATGCTTAATAAATATGTACTATAATAATTATTATTATAACTGGTTGCTATCAAGTTGATCTGACTCATGGCGACCCCATGTGTGTCAGAGTAGAACTGTGCTCCGCAGGGTTTTCAATGACTTGACTTTTCAGAAGTAGATCACTAGGTCTTTCTTTTCTTTTTTTTAATAAATTATTTTTGTTGTTGTTGTTGAGAATATACACGGCAAAAACATACACCAGTTCAAGTTTCTGCATGTACATTTCAGTGACATCGATTACATTCTTGGAGACCATTCTTACCTTCCTTTTCTGAGTGGTTTCTCCCACTTTAATGTAAACTCGCTGCTCCCTAAGGTTCCTATCTAATTTTTTAGTTGCTTTTGTCAATTTGATCTCATATAGGTAGATCTTAAAAAGGTCTTTTTCCTAGGTGCCTCTGGGTGGACTTGAACTGCCAACCTTTCCATTAGCAGCTGAGCATTTGCACCACCCAAGGACTCCAATAATAATTATAGCAAATGCTTATTAGCAATGTTATATGTAAGACATTGTATGCTTGCCCCATATTATTTAAGTCTCTACAATCACCCCGGTGACACATACATGATTATTTCTCTTTTATAGCTGTGGAAACCAAAGCTTTGAAAGATTAAGTAATTTTCACCCAAGTCTCCCCTCATAGCTGATGGAGTAGGATTTAAATTTAGAACTCATTTGCTCCAAAGTCTATGCTAGGTCATTGTGCAACACAGCCTCTTTTAATTGCAAGGTAATTTAAATTCCAACTTAGAGTTACAGAAAAGAGATCTAAACCAGACTTTCCGATGGATGCAAGTGGATTATAGGTACTGGGATCCTGATCTTTTCAGTCCTTGGAGGGATCTGTGGTATCAGGAGCAGGATCCTGATGTGAAAAAGTGGGAAGCCCCTTTTTAGTCACTGGGAGGAGGAAAAGATCACCAGGGACTGGGTGGTCATGGGAAGCTTCAAGGGGGATTTGAGGTGGCGTTGGAAGGGTGGGTGGAACTGCAGTAACCAAAGAGGTGCCAGAAGAGCGATCCAGGCATAAGACAAGGCATTCACCCCAATGGTGCAATGGCTAAGTGCTCCACTGCTAACTGAAAGGTTGGTGGTTTGAACTCACACAGTAGTCCCACAGAAGAAAGACCTGGAGATCTGCTCTCGTAAAGATTACAGCCTAGAAAACCCTATGGGGCAGTTCTACTCTGTCACGTGGGGTCGCTATTAGTCGGAATCAACTCAACAGCTCCCAACAACAATGGTGTCTAGGAGACGCTCATGTAACATGCCGGTGGCAGGGAATTGACTAAACAACTTGGATTGTCTGATTGATGTCTGCAGAAAGATTAAGTAGAAAAAGGGTTGGGTTTGATAAGAGAAGCAGACCATTAGGAGTGATGTAGAATAAGGGGTTTATTCCAGGGTTAACCCTGATGCAACTGTGGGAGCTGGTGGAGGAATCTATGCAAAGCATCGCCTAGGTCTTGTGTTGGGCCTGATATCTCTATAGCCCAGAAGGCTGGTAATGGAAAAGAAAAACTAAAGAGGAAATAGGAAAGGGCAAGAACAAATGGGAACCCAAAAGGAAAAGCCCTATTCTTGGAGAAGCTGAAAGATGAGATCTGGCAGGAGCTGGGGAAAGCACAGGCCAACAGCCTGAAGATCCACAGCAAAAGAGCCACCACAGATGGTGCCTAGTCCAACCTTCAGAGCGTTAAGAACAGCTGCTCCTTCGAGGCTGTCTTCAAAATCTCAGGCAAATTTCTCTTGTAGGGATGCTAACCTGGAATCCTATGGGAAAGGAAATGTCAGAAAAGTAGCTTAGCTAAATTGACTCAGTACAAACCCACCACGGGATTCGATGGTGGAGTTACAACTCTTCTGTAGGTAGTGCAAACAGAAGATTTTGAAGACAGTGATTTGACCAAATTGATACTTGGGGGAAGATGTATCTGTTATTGTATAGCATGGATTGGAGGAAAATTAAAATAGAGATAGTGTAGTTTATTGCAATAGTCCAGGTATGAGACTATAGAGGTCTGAATGGGAGCAGCAGAGAAAAAATGGAAATGAATTGCCAGATTCTAGAAACTTCTAAAGGGAGAATTACTAGAACTTGCTAAGCAGCTGAATTGGTGAGGGCAAGAGAGAATCAAGAATGCTTCTGAGGTATGGAGCCCTGGTAACTAGGGAAAATTGTGGTCTCTGAAAGGAAACTACGTGCTTAAAAGCTATTCTATTCTTCTAGAACAGCCATTGCATTCTATTGAAATACATTACAATATTCAGAGAATTTTAAAAGTTTGGAATGCTTTAGCAGCTTAACCTGAGTATGTTGTAAAACTGCAGGACAGCAAAGAAGTGAATGACCATTTTGAAGTATTGATACTGGAGGAAGAAATTCAATTGAGTGAGTTGTTGGTGAACTTGGTTGCCTAGGAAAACCAAGTTCTGCTAGAAGGGGATTGAGTCCAGAGGTCCCTTGCAGAAATATGACCTTTCCAACAAGTTTTATATTCTAACCCTCCATGTAAAGGGAGGAATTAATAGTCATGGAAAGCAGTGTTTTTTCTTAACCTTAGAATATAAATCCTTAGTCTGGTTTTTCAGATTCCTTTGAGGCTCAAGGAGTTGGAAAATTTCTTAAATTCCTTGCAAAATTTCTGGTGTTTGTGAAGAAGTGCATTTTTCTGGAGGGAGGGACTATAGCTTTCACCAGATTTTCAAACGGAGCTGGTTTGCAAACAGGTGAAGAATCTTTACCACAGAAAGAAACCACTAAATTGGATACCAGTTCAATCCACACTCAACTTCATTCTATGTCCAAATTTTAATCCAGGGCCTGGGACCGGTGGGCATGGGGAAAGCCCAGATAGTACAAGAGGTAATGGGAAACAAACTCTGGACAGCGCAATGCTCCAGCTTCTGATAGTTTCCTTCTATGCCCTCCTGCCAAGTTAAAGTGCAGGAGCCCTGATGGTGCAGTGGTTAGGTGCTTGGTTAGGTTGTCGATTTGAGCACAGCAGCTGCTCCAGTCGCTCCATTGGAGAAAGATGTGGCAGTGTGCTTCCGTAAAGAGTATGCCCTTGGAAACCCTGTGAGGCAGTTCTACTCTGTCCTATAGGGTCGCTAATTGGAGTTGACTGGACGACAACAGGAAAGAGAAAATAGTATTCAAATATTTCCTCCACTTGAAGGGACGGAAGTCCCATTTATTTTGCAAGGATTTTTCTTTTTTACCCACCACACCAAGTGCATAATCAATGCACACTAAGTACTCTTTCGGAGGCTAATTGGTGAAGGCATTCTTTCCAAAATTTCTTCTTGGGTCTCAAACACTAAAGTCATCAAAAAGCAAGCAAACTAGAGAGGCTGCCCTTTCTCAGATGTTGCTTCTGCTTCCCATTATAATTCCCCATGCCAGGCTTACTAACTGGCTTGTTTGCCTTGCCTTCACTTTATACAAGGAGCCCTGGTGGTGCAGTGGTTAGGTGCTCGGATGCTAACAGAAAGGTCAGTGGTTCAAACCCACCAGCTGCTCCTCAGGAAAAAGATGTGGCAGTCTTCTGTAAAGATTTACAGCCTTGGAAACCCTATGGGGATGGTTCTACTCTGTCCTTTATGATCATTGTGAGTCAGAATCGACTAGATGGCAGTGGGTGGGTATGGACCCCTTTATACTAAGCACTGACCACTCACGTGGCAAGCAGATCTGCTCTAACATAAGTGCAGTGCACAATTGCTACTTCTTGTCTTCCCAGCATCTGAATCCACTTTCTAGCTGTGGGGAAATCCCACATCGTGGAGTATTGTTGGGAGGCAGGCTCCCACCTCCCACTGTTGTTGTTGTTATTAGGTACCATCAAGAGGTTTCTGACACATAGCGAACGTATGTACAACAGAACAAAACGCTGTCCAGTCCATCCCCAAAATCATTGTCATGCTTGAGCCCATTGTTGCAGCCACTGTGTCAATCCATCTCATTAAGGGTCTTCCTCTTTTTTACTGACTCTACTTTACTAAGCATGTTGTCCTTCTCCAGGGTCTGATCCCTCCTGATAACATGTCCAAAGTATGTGAAACAAAGTCTTGCCATCCTCGCTTCTAAGGAGCATTCTGGCTGTACTTCTTCCAAGACAGATTTGTTCATTCTTTTGGCACCTCCCACTAAGGAAGCCAGAATTGAGACATGTTTCTTCTCCCATCCCTCTGGTGTCAGAATGAGGCACATGACCCTCTTGGACCAATTAGATGCCCCTACCAGGGAGTTGGAGTCCCTGTGTAGTGCAAATGGTTAGTGCTCAGCTGCTAACTGGAAGGTTGAAAGTAAGAGTCCACCTAGAGGCTCCTTGGAAGGAAGGCCTGATGATCTGCTTCTGAAAGATCAGCCACTGGAAACCATTGAGCACAGTTTTACTCCGACACACATGGGGTCGTCATGAGTCAGAGTTGACTTGACGGCAACAGGTTTGGTTTGGTTCACTTCACTTGGTAGTCAATCAAAATGAGTATTTTTCTCTTATCTTCTCCTAGATTTTTTTTAATATTGAAAATACTTGCAAGATGGTGAGAAAAATAGTAAAAATGATCCAAACCTTCTTTTGTTACCCTTATGACTTATTAGATTCTTAGCAGCGTGACTTCCCATGTCGATTTTCTGATTCACCCCGTTCCAACTGCATGTTCTACACCTGTTTAGTTTTGTTTTACTTCCTTTGCTTGCTCCTTTGTTGAGATGGTGCAGTCTAGCCATTTCATTGCTGAGTAATATGATCCCTGGGGCACTGTTCCCTGAGGAGGCTGGCTGCCTGTGAAGGTGCTCTGGGCATGTCCTGCGCGTCTTAACCTTTAGCTAAGGCTGCTCAAGCACTGTTTTCTCTGTGTTGCATCCAGATCTCATTCTCTGGCCTAAAGCCCTAAACTTTTACATCCCTACTGGAAGAAACTATATAAAGTAAAAAAACAAAACAGAAAGAAAAATGGGAGCAATAATGCCGTTTTACTTTTATCGGAGGTGAGATAATACATAGAAACTTGGAAATGATATCACATATGATATGCTTGAGAAGTAAAAATACCTAAACCTAATACTGTAATTGTCTATCAATGTTTATGGAGAGTTAGAGAAACCTAGGCCTTACCTGGAATGTGACAAAGAATTCCAGCTGGTTTCTGCAAAGGTTTGAGACTGTTTTTCGATCCTTTATGGAAGAGGACCAACTCCTCACAGGACCCCACATTTACTTGACCTTTAGCTATAGGAGGTTCATTGTGTCCAAGGGTTCCATTCTCTGGAAGAATATGCAAGGGAGGGATTTGGGCTCCAGTATAAAATTTTAAAAAAGGAAAAAGTCCGCCTGATTTGGTGAAAAGAGCATGGGCCTTGAGTCAGAGAATCCTGGAGTCGAAACCCAATCCCCACCTCTTTAGTGGTAGTGTTTTCTTAGGCAGAGTTTTTAAAAATTTCTCTGAGCCCTGATTTTATAATTATAAAATCTTTATAGGCTGGTAAGGAGGATCAAACAAGGTTGTATCTATAAATGCCTGGTGGATCTTCTGGCACATATTGGTACATAATGCCTGTTGGCTCTCTTCCCCTTTCCTGTGTGAAGAGTTTTCAAACAACACCTGCCTGTTTTCATCATGGACAGTCTTGGCTTTTGGTCTGTGGGTCTATGGATAGAAATAGGTAAGAGATTTGGACCCATAACCAATGTATGAATCTATACCTCTCAAATAAAGGATTAATCATAGCAACATTAACTTGTATTGATCGCAAAAGGGTAAAATTTGGATCACAATTCATATATCCAGAAATCTCAGAAGTTTATAAAAATGAAAAAAAATGATAACTTTTCACACAGAGACTATAAGTTGGAAGCTACATATTTTTTAGTTTCTCTACTCTAGGTCTCACTGAACTGAGAGCAAGCAACCGGGAAAATTTTCTTCACTTTTCTTAATTTATCTTCCCTAATGGGGCAATGAAGGATTTATTTTATTTTGCTGGGCAGTAAGTGCCATGGGCTTTGGGATTCTTGGGTGGAATACTGGGTACATCTGAAATATTGTTGTTGACAGAAGTAAATCAAATGTCATAACCCTCCAATGCTCTACTCATCACTCCACCAAAAAGGCTGTGTAGGGTGTTTCTGCTGGAATAGAACACTTACCTTTCACGCAAATGTCCTGCAAGTTATTTTCATAGGATAAAATATGATTTCATTGTGACTCCTACTCTCATTTTAGCATTTTACTTGGAAGACAACCCTCAAACCTACCTACCCCAAAATAAATAAATCAATTGCTCTCTTTGGGTAGGTAGAAAATAGAAGCAGAAATAAAGGCAGAACATGACCCAGGGAGGAAAACCACCTACCGCCCTCCCAAGTCTTACTTGGACGCCCCAAGCTATGGACAGCCAAGTATACCAGGCATGCTCGGTTTTGGTGGCACTCTGGGACATCCGATGAGTACTTTAAAATAGCATGGTTCTGTTTCTGGAGTTGGTTACTTCAAACATAACTTTAGACCTTTCTCACCAAAAAGCAGAGAAACTGGAGAAGAAAGCTGTAGCTTCTCCATCACACCAGCCTCCACCTCCCACCCTACACTACCACAGTGAAGGCCTTGCAAGCCAAGAAAAAAAAACAAACCAAACTCATTGCCATCAAGTTAATTCCGACTTACAGCGACCCTATAGGACAGAGTAGAATGGCCCCACAGGATTTCCGAGGAAAGGCTGGTGGATTTGAACTGCTGACCTTTTGGTTAGCAGCCGAGCTCTTAACCACTGTGCCACCAGGGCTTTGCAAACCAAGAAGGCCATACTGAAAATGTCTATGCCCACAGAAAGATGATCTAGAGGCCACCCCACAGCCCGAGAGCCCATTACATCACACCTGGAGGAGCATCCCTGTTTGATTACCTGGTCAGCCTCATGCTTCTCCAACTATGGAGTCCACCATGAAGAAAACTGAAGACAAAATCATGCTGGCACTGATCCAGGGTGACCAGGTCAACAAGTAGAAGAGCAAGCTGAGTTTGAAGAAACTGGTTGGCACTGATGTGAGTCTGCATAACGGTCTAGGTAATGGAGAGAAGATCCATGTTAGATTCACCCTGACTATACCACTCTGGATGTCATCAACAAAGTTATTATCAATACAGCTGGCTTGTCCTAAATATAATGCATTTTTTTCCACTGGGGACTGGACGAGATAACCCCAGCATAAATCTATTCCTGTCGAGTCAATTCGAAGTCATAGAGACCCTGTAAGACAGCGTAAACTGCCCCATAGGGTTTCCAAGGCTCTAAATCTTTATGGAAGCAGACTGCCACATCTTTCTCCCACAGAGCAGCTAGTGGGTTAGAGCCGCAGACTTTTCAGTTAGCAGCCAAGCACTTAACCACTGTGCCGCTGGAGCTCCTTAATCGCAACATAGATTGACATAATAAGATAAAGCTTAACATACTTGCCACACCTGAAACTTCCCATTGCTGGTCAAATCTAATAGCTGGAAATTTCAGGAGGAAACTGGCTTAAGGCTTTCTTTTGTAGATCCACTGCTATTTAGTTAAGCGCACCCAGATTATAACTTCCAAAGTCAGCTCCATTCATCCAGAGCTGATTGAGTGATAAGGGAGTTAAGCAATTACAGGAAAAAGCAGTAAATGTGAACTGGGGGCCACCGTGGGGAAGGCAAGAGTGCCTGAGACTTTCTGGTCAAGTACTGCTTGTGACAAAGTCGCTCACAATCGTCTGACCTGCTTCTCCATGGTAGGTTCCGCCCCCAGAGTATTGACATCCGCAGCTTCTCACAGCTTCTCCCTGTTGTGTTGGTAGCTGCTGTCAAGTCAGCTCTGACTCATGGCGACTTCATGTACACCAGAACAAAACACTGCTTGGTTCTGTGCCATCTTCATGATCATTGACATGTTTGAGCTTTTTGTCAATCCACCTCATTGAGGATTTCCCTCGTTTTCACTGACCTTCTGCTTTACTGAACATGATGTCCTTTTTTAGTGATTGGTCTTTTCTGATGAAGTGTCCAAAGTAAGTGAGTCAAAGTCTCACCATCCTTGCTTCTAAGGAGCATTCTGGTTGCATTACTTCTAAGACTGATTCGTTCGTTCTTCTGGCAGTCCACTGTATATTCAATATTCTTTACTAATGCCATGATTTGACTGCATCAATTCTTCTTCTGTCTTCCTTTTTCATTGTCCAGCTTTCCAGCATATGAGGCCATTGAAAAGACCATGGCTTTGGTCAGGTGCACCTTAGTCATCAAAGTGACATCTACAGGTTCTTCCTGTTGTTGTCATTAGCTGCCCTTGTTTTTTCTTTCAAGTGAACATTTCAAAGCTACCTAATTAAATTCTAGGACCTGTGAGGTGTGCTTTACATGTATTACCTCATTTAGTCTTTACATCCACTCTTTGAGGTAGGCACTATCATTAGTCCCATTTTAAAGACCAGGAAACTGAGGCCTAGAGGAAATAAGACCCTTACCCAAAGTCACCCAGTTAAAGTGGGAAGAGCAGGGACTCCACCCCCAGTCTGTCTTATCCCAAAGCCTGTACTTTTAACCTCTAACTGTGTTACCTCCCACTCATTGCTTCTTAATTCTGAAATGAAAAAGAAATCTGATCCAAAGTAAATAAAATAGAATGAAACAGCTATGAATGTGAACACGAAGGGAAGTGTTGTTAGTGGGCCCAGGGAGGGAGGGGAGATGTAGGAGGCCTGTGAAAGACAAGGCCATAGTGGTTTTCCCTGTGGATCAAACAGGAAACACTATGCCCAGGGTTTGCAGGCAGATGGCCCGAGTTAGACGGCTGCCTTTGAGTCTGAATTCTTCAACTTACTCGCTGTGTGTCCTGGGGTTGATGTCTGAATCTTTCTGAATTCATCTCCTCATCTATAAATGACAACAGTAATATTGAAGTTATAAGGCTATAAGAAGGATCAAGTAATGTGACGTGCTTAGCACAGTGCCTGGTACAGAATGTATTTCAAAACGGTAGCCGTTCTCATTATATAGTTTTAAAAATTACTGCTTGTAATGCGGTTTTTCTCCCCATTTAAGAATATACATAGGAACCCCTGAGTGGTGGAAATGGTTAACATACTCTGCTGCTAACTGAAAGGCTGGTGGTTTGAGTCCACCCAAAGGAGCCTCAGAAGAAAGGCCTGGTGATCTGTTTCCAAAAAATCAGCCACTGAAAACCCTATGGAACACAGTTCTACTTTGACACACATGGGGTTCCCAGGAGTCAGAGTCAACTCAATGGCAACTGGTAAGAATATATACAGTGAAACCTGTCAGAGCTGAAACTCGATGGAACTATGTTGTTTTGGGTCTCCAGTTTTCCACCTTTGACAGGGTGCAGTCTTAACACTTTTCTATGGCTCATTTTTGTGGAAAATATTTTGAGTTTTCCTCCTCCGATAGGTTTCCGCCATACACAGGCTCCAGCTTTCACCGGTTTTCCTGTAACTGGATTCTGTCTTTTCTGATGAAAGAGGACAATGCTACCTATAAAGTATTTTTGCCAAAAGTCATATATCAAGTCAAGGAAATACATGGCCTCCAGGAAAGCGTTTAAAGTATCAGAAGGAAGTAATTAGGAAAATCCAGGAAGTGAGAGACTCTACAGGACAAATAACCTGGGTTCGTCAACAAATAATGGAAATAGAAAGAGAAAAAGAAAGGGGATGGAGAAGGTAGAACCTAAAGGCTGTAAGAAACTTAAGAGACCTGAATGCAAATTATGGACAGAGTCTGGATCTTAATTTGAACAAACAACTTCTAAATAAATTTTAAAAGAAAAGCAAAACATTATGAGACAATAGAAGAAATTCAAACCCTGACTAAACGGTTAATGCTATTAAGATATTACTGTGAATTCTTTAGGTATGCTAATGATGGTGTGGTTTCGTCTGTTAAAAGATCCTTAACTTTTAGACTCACCTGTTGAAATATTTATGCATAAGAAGATAAGAGCTCTGGGATTTCCTTCAGTGTGGTGGGGGAAGGAGGAGGAGGAGGGAAAGAAATGGGATTGTAGACGAAGTTAGATTGGCCACGAATAGATAATTGTTGAAGCTAGGTGATGGGTTTGTTATAATAATCTTTCTACCGTGAAACATTCTATTATAAAAAGATTAAAACACAAGGAGAACATTTTTCCATGTCATTAAATATTTTTCTACAACATGAAGTTTTTAATGTAACATTTCATTGTGTAGCTGTATCATAATTTATTAAGACAATTTTCCATTGTCAAACTATTAAGTGATTTTTGTTGTTGTTGTTCTACCACATTACCACCAGTTGCTGGCAAGTCGACTCCAACTCCTGGCGACCCCATGTGTGTCAGAGTAGAAATGTGCTCCATAGGGTTTTTAGTGGCTGATTTTTTGGAAACAGATCACCAGGCCTTTCTTCTGAGGCTCCTTTGGGTGGATTTGAACCACCAACCTTTTGGTTAGCAGCTAAGCACGTTAAATGTTTGCACTACCCAGGGGATCCTGTAAATCATTATACACAACTCTAAGTGTGTATAAGATTCCTAGAAATGAAACCGCTGGGCCCAAAGGTAGGCATGTATTAAAGACTTTGATCCCATGTTGCCAAAATGCGCCCCCTCAGTAACAGCCCCCTTTCTCTCTCCACTGATACTACAATCTTGGGCCCTCTCCTGCGTTTCCCCGGTTAGATATGGAGGACTTAAAAGCCAGGCTCCAGACTTCATCCTGCTGGAGGGCAATCCCAAAGTTTCTCCCAGTTTCCACTGAGAATGTTCCACATTTGCTTGGTTTTTCTCTTTTCCTAAAATATACTATAAATGTCATTGATCATGCTTTGGCTCAGATCTAGAAGCTTCATCATGAGAATGGCAAATCCAACAACCATCTGACAAGATTCTCTTGTTGGATGTGGTAATAGGATAGGGGAAAATGCAGAAACCCAAAAGACCATGCTTGCAAGAAATTGACATTTTAAAAAAAGGTATAAGGTGAGTAAACATGAAACCATTAGGCAACAAGATCATTAAGCATAAAAACAGGGACTAACTGGTGTCAGTTTATAAGAACAATGGAGATTACAAATCATAGCTGAGGAAAAAAAAAGTGAGAAGCACAATATCTAAATAATCTGTTCCCTAAGTTAGACAATGACTCAGCCACGTGACCCTGCTCGTTCATAAAGTTGGTTGGAGGTATCTTAAAGAGACAGATCAGAGGCTTTGTTTATACACCCTGCTTTCACTGGTTAGTGCAAAGGACCAGAAGAAAACATAGCTTATAACAGCGTGATGAGCTGGAACAACCATGATCTTTGGTGTCTCACAGACCTGAGGTAAAATCCCTGCTCCCGCACTTATTAGTGTGTGACCTAGGCCAGAGTGCTTACTAACTTCAGGCCTCAGTTTACTTATTAGTTAATACGGATATCGAAGTCCACTTCGTGGAATACTTTCGAGGGTAGAGCAAATGTTGTTGTTGCTGTTAGGTGCCGTGGAGTTGATTTTCGACTCACAGCGACTCCATGCGACAGAGTAGAGCTACCCATAGGGTTTTCTAGGCTGCACTCTTTATGAGAGCAGGTTGCCAGGTCTTTCTCCAGTGGAGCCGCTGGGTGAGTTCAAAACGCCAACCTTTCAGTTAGCAGCCATGGGCTAAACCTTTACGCCACCAGGGCTCCTTGGTAGAACAAATAAACATTTTAAAATTACTTAGCACAGTGCTGGGCACATAGCAGGAATTCCAGAAATGCCGAGAGTATAAGGTTAACTATTTTAAAGTAAGCTTGTCTTCTACATTTCCACATTTTTTCAAATGGTACTTAAAGCTCTCATTATATTGTTCTATAATTATTTGTTCCATGACACTGCCTCATTCATATATCCTCAGGGCATTTGCCTGGCAAAACTTTCCTGCTGAATGAATAAAACTCAAATTCCAACATCCAAGTCTATAAATATTTAGTTACTGTCAAGCGTCCTAGAAATTACAAGTGAGCTTGAATAAAGTCATTTACCTCCAGCTATTTAGCATCTAATCAAGAAATGTGTGTTGGCTTATTTATTTAGGAGACAATATCCAAACATGGTAGAAAGCAACGTCTTTGGGATCTGATAGACCAGGATTTCAACCTCAGCTTTTACTAGCCGTGTGATCTTGGGCAAGCTTCAAAACCTTTCTAAACTTCAGTTTCCTCATCTAACAACAAATCAGTCTAATAACAGTGCCTGTCTCATTTGGTTATTGTGAGGATTAAATGAGACATGCAACAAAACATTTAGTACAGTGCCACGTATACAGTGAGTGCTCAGTGGCACAATAGTTAAGTGCTTGGCTGCTAAGTAAAAGGCTAGCAGTTTGAACCCACCCAGTGGCTCTGTGGGAGAAAGACCTGGTTATCTGTTTCCATAAAGATTACAGCCAAGAAAACCCTGTACGGCAGCTCTACTCTGTCACACAGTGTCGCTATGACTCAAATTGACTTGATGGCACACAACGGCAACAGGTGGCGAAAGCGGTTTGCACTCGACTGTCAACCCAAAGGTTGGCAGTTTGAACCCACCCAGTAGTACTGCAGATGAAGAGCCCTGGCGATCTGCTTCCATAAAGATCACAACCAAGAAAACCCTACAGAGCAGTTCTACTCTGCAGCACATTGGGTTGCCACGAGTCGGAATCAACTCAATGGCAACTAACAAAACTAGTGTTATTTAAAAAATGTTTTTATTGAAATGTTACTATGGAAAGGAACTGAGCTAAGTGTTCAAGGAAAAAAAATGTAGATAACATGATCCCTGTTCTTATGCAGATTGCAGTTTTCTTATGATGATAAAACATGTAAACATGAGTAAATAGATAATAATAAAAGCCAGCCTATGGTTAAGTGCTTAATGAGTAGAATAGAGAGGAATTCCTGAGTCTTGGGGCATAAATTGGAGCCCTGGTGGCTCAGTGGTTAAGAACTTGGCTGCTAACCCAAAGGTCAGCACTTCTAATGCACCAGCTGCTCCTTGGAAATCTATAGGGCAGTTCTACTCTGTCCTATAGGGTCGCTATGAGTCAGAATTGACTGGGTAGTAACAAGTTTTGGACCAAGTACAACATTCTGGTTGTACTTCTTCCAAGACAGGTTTGTTTGTTCTTCTGGCAGTCCATGGTATTTTCAATATTCTTCACAAACACCATAATTCAAAGGCATCAGTTCTTTGGTCTTCCTTATTCAATGTCCAGCCTTCGCATGCATATGAGGCATTGAAAACACCACGGCTTGGGTCAGGCACACCTTAGTCCTCAAAGTGACATCTTTGCTTTGGAACACATTAACTTTTGCAGCTGATTTGCCCAGTGCAATACATTATTGGATTTCCTAACTGCTGTTTCTGTGGGTGTTTATTGTAGAGCCAAGTAAAATGAAATCCTTGACAACTTCAGTCTTTTCTCCGTCTATCATGATGTTGTTTACTGGTCCAGTTGTGAGGATTTTTGTTTTCTTTATGTTGAGGGGTATTCCACAGTGAAGGCTGTAGTTTTTGATACTCATCAGTAAGTCCTTCAAGTCCTCTTCACTTTCAGCATATTGCAGTTTGTTAATGAGTCTTCCTCTAATCCGAATGCCACGTTCTTCTTCAAATAGTCCAGCTTTTTGGATTATTTGCTCAGCACACAGATTAAATAAGCACAGTGAAAGGATACAACCCTGAAGCACCCTTTCCTGATTTTAAACCATGTTGTATCCCCTTGTTCTGTTCAAATGACTGCTTCTTGATCTATGTACAGGTTCCTTATGAGCACAATTAAGTGTTCTGGAATTCCCATTCTTTTCAACATTACCTATAGTTTGTTATGATCCACACAGTTGAACGCCTTTGCATAGCCAGTAAAACACAGGTAAGTATCTTTCTGGTATTTTCTGCTTTTCAGCCAACATCCATCTGACTTAGCAATGATATCCCTCAATCCACATCCTCTTCTGAATCTGGCTTGAAATTTCTGGCAGTTCTTTGTAAGTGTACTCCTCCACCCGTTTTTGAATAATCTGAAGCAAAATTTTACTTGCATGTGATATTAATGACATCGCTCAATAATTTCTGCATTCTGTTGTATCTCCTTTCTTTGAAATGGGCACAAATACGGATCTTTTCCAGTCGGTTGACCAGGTAACTTCTTCCAAATTTCTTTGCATAGAAGAGTGATTGCTTCCAATAGTTAATTACCGTTGCTTAATCTAACTTTGGAGTCCCTGGGTGGCACAAACAGGTAACGTGCTCAGCTGCTAACAGAAAGGTTGGAGGTTTGAGTCCAACCAGAGACGTCTCGGAAGAAAGCCTGGGAGATCTACTTCAGAAAAAAATCAACCACTGAAAACCCTAGGGAGCACAGTTCTACTCTGACACACATGGGGTCACCAGGAATTGGAATTGACTCGACGGCAACTGGTTTGATCCTATTTTGGCACTCTCGGAGAGCTGAGTAACCAACTTGCTTACATGTTTTATTTGAGTCAAAAGTCTTTGAACGTTGTTATGGACTGCACTGTGTTCCCCAAAAATATGTGTTGTAAATCCTAACCCCTATACCTGTGGTTATAATCCCACTTGGAATTAGTTTTCTTTGTTATGTTAATGAGGCTGTATTAGTGTAGGGCATGTCTTAAATCAATCTCTTTTGAGATATGAAAGAGCAGATTAAGCAAGCAAGCACAAAAGGAGTGGAAGATACCTGCCACATGATCGCCAAGGACTTTCCCCCAGAGCAGACAGAAAGATAAAGAGCCTTCCTCTAGAGCTGGCACCCTGAATTCGGACTTCTAGCCTCCTAAACTGTGACACAGGAGCCCCGGTGGTGCAGTGTTCAAGAGCCTGGCCGCTAACCAAAAGCTGACAGCTCAAATCCACCAGCCCCTCTGCCAGAGAAAGATGTGACAGTCTGCTTCGGTAAAGATTACAGCCTTGGAAACCCTATAGGGCAGTTTTATCCTGTCCTGTAAAGTCACTATGAGTCAGAATCAACTTAACAGCAGAGGTTTGGTTTGGTTTTGGTTAAATTGTGAGAAAATAAATTTGTTTGTTAAAGCCACCCACTTGTGGTATTTCTGTTATAGCAACACTAGGAAACTAAGAAAGAATTGAACATTGATCTCTGTCTCTAGCACTTTGAACTCAGGAACAACTGGTTTTTGATTCCTCCATAATAAGTTAAAAACTTAGATCCATGATTTGTAACCTGTTGGAAAAAATAGATTTATTTATCTTTTGAACATTTGTAATTACTTTTGGGGCGTTCATATTTACTCCTCCTTCAACTTCTTCATGGGGCAGCTGGATGGCACCAACGGTTAAGTGCTCGACTACTAACTGAAAGGTTGGTGGTTAGAACTCGACCAAAAGTGCTTCAGCAGACAAGCCTGGCGATCTGCTTCCGAAAGGTCACAGCCTTGAAAACCCTTTGGAGCAGTTCTGCACTGCACACATGTGGGTGCCATGAGTCAGAATCAACTCAACAGCAACTAACAACAACAACAGCAACTTCATATAGGAAAAACTCCGTATCCTTCTCCAATGTATATACATTTGGCTAAGACTACCAATGGTACAGGAGCCCTGGTGGCGTAGTGGTTAAGAGCTCAGCTGCTAACCAAAAGGTCTTCAGTTTGAATCCACCAGCCGCTCCTTGGAAACCCCACAGGGCAGTTCTACTCTGTTGTATAGAGTCGCTATGAGTCAGAATCGACTAGATAGTAATGAGTTTTGGACCAGTGGTACTGAAGGAAGAGGTCCAAGTTGCACTGAAGGCATTGGTGAAAAATAAGGCACCAAGAATTGATGAAATACCAGCTGAGATGTTTCAACAAAGGGATGCAATGCTGGAAGCGCACAGTCATCTATGCCAAAAAATTTGGAAGAAAGTTACCTGGCCAACCAACTGGAAGAGATCCATACACGTACCTATTCCAAAGAAAGGTGACCCAATGGAATGTGGAAATTATTGAGCAATATCATTAATAGCACATGCAACTAAAATTATGCTGAAGATCATTCAAAAACGGTTGCAGCAGTACATTGACAGAGAACTGCCAGAAATTCAAGCCGATTCAGAAGAGGACACGGAATGAAGGATATTATCAGTGATGTCAGATGGATCTTGGCTGAAAGCAGAGACTACCAGAAAGATGTTTACCTGTGTTTTATTGACAATGCAAAGGCATTTGACTATGCGGATCATAACAAATCATGGATAACATTGTGAAGAATGAGAATTCCAGAACATTTAATTGTGTTCATGAGGAACCTGTACTTAGACCAAGAGGTAGTTGTTTGAGCAGAATAAGGGGATACTGCATAGTTTAAGATCAGGAAAGGTGTATGTCAAGGTTGTACCCTTTCACCATACTTATTCAATCTGTCTGCTGAGCAAATAATCTGAGAAACTGGACTATGTGAAGAACACAGCGTTAGGACTGGAGGAAGACTCGTTAACAAGCTGCAGTATGCGGATGACACAACCTTAAAGCGGAAAGTGAAGAGGACTTGAAGCACTTACTGAGAAAGGTCAAAGAACACAGCATTCAGTATGGATTACAGCTCTATGTGAAGAAAACCAAAATCCTCACAACTGAACCAATAAGCAACATCATGATAGAGAAAAGACTGAAGTGGTCAAGGATTTCACTTTGCTTGGATCCACATTCAACGCCCATGGAAACAGCAGTCAAGAAATCAAAAGACTTATTGCATTGGGCAAATGTGCTGCAAAAGACCTCTTTAAAATGTTAAACAGCAAAGACGTCACTTTGAGGACTAAGGTGCCCCTGACTCAAGCCATGGGATTTTCAGTCACCTCATAGGCATGTGAAAACTGGAAAATGAATAAGGAAGATGGAAGAAGAATTAATGCCTTTGAATTATGGTGTTGGCAAAAGATATGGAATATACCATGGATTGCCAAAAGAGTGAACAAATTTGTCTTGGAAGAAGTACAGCCAGAATGCTCCTTAGAAGCGAGAGAGAGAGATTTCTCTCGTGTACTTCGGACAGGTTATCAGGAGGGACCAGCCCTTGGAAAAGGACATCATGTGTGGTGAAATAGAGGGTCAGTGAAAAAGAGGCAGACCCCCAACAAGATGGATCGACACAGTGGCTGTAACAATGCACGCAAGCATAACAACGATTGTGAGCATGGTGCAGGGCCAGGCAGTGCTCTGTTCTGTTGTAAATAGGGTCGCTATGAGTCGGAACTGACTGGACAGCACCTAACCACAGCAACACTAATTCAGGAAAGTTTAGTAATCCGTGCAAACTTCCACATATTTTAGGGAGATCTCAAAGGGGAGAAAAGCTTTTAATTTAAGGAACTTCAAGTGAACAGTTCCCAAACAGAACTCTACCTGTGGCTTTGTTACCTTCCTGACATGCAGTGTTTGTCTGTGTACGTGTGCGTACAACTAACCACAGATAATACATACCAGGTATGTCAAGGCTTGAGGTAACCAGACAGAAAATAAAAAAAGGAGAAGCCTGGAGAAACTTTCTTGATTTGGAAAATCTTGACCTTTGTGGACCCATTTCCCACTGGCTGTGGGTGGAATTGAGATGGCACTGATTTCTCCGTTGTTTTTTTTTCCCATGCTCCGCATTCACAGTGTTTATGCTATCAAACCACAGCCTGCTTTATACTGGGGGGAGGTTCACTTTTTATATTCCAGTGACAGAACCTAATCACTGGCATCCTTGGGACCACTAATAGGATGTGGAATTTACCTCATTTCATCACAATGATTTTAAAAGTGTACATGAATGAGGCACAAACCTCAAAATAAGTATTTCTTACATGTGTGTGCAAGCTCCCCAAGTCAAGATGGCCTAATAGCTACTTCTGTAATTTCTGCCAGTTAATCCACCCCCAGACCACAAAGCAAATACTCCAAAATAAATTAAAGAGCAGCATTAGTGACTCAGATAGAATGACTTCACCCACATGGCCCTGCTGCAGTGATTTGCAGTCGCCACTGGTATTTTCCCTTGTAGTAACAGTGACATCTACCTGGGGAGGCTGGTGGGGAAGAGATGATGTTACTTTTCCAACAACCCCTGCAGCCAGAGTCCTTGGCCTTAAACATAAAGGAAGCCAAATATTTGAGACCAAATGGGCAACTCCTGTCCAAAAGCAAGAAGAGAAGGCAGGAAAGGACAGGAACTGGATGAATGGACACAGGGAACCTGGGGTGGAAAGGGGGAGTGCGCTGTCACATTGTGGGGATTGCACCCAATATCACAAAACAATACGTGTGCAAATTTTTGAATGAGAAATAAACTTGAGCTGTAAACTTTCAGCAAAAGCACAATAAAAACAAACAAACAAACGAACTTGAAGGAAGCACACCATGCTTCAGGGGATTGGAACCCATGACCTCATGCTTGTCTCTATCAAACCCTCTCACTGGCTTCCCACATATATGGGAAACTCATACCCATTGCTGTCAAGTAGATTCCAACTCATGGTGACCCCTTGTGTTACAGTGTAGAATTGAGGTCCATAGGGCTTTCTTGGCTGTAATTTTTACAAAAGTAGATTGCCAGGCTTTTCTTCCATGGTACTGCTGGGTGGGTTCAGCCTCCCACCTTGTAGGTTAGTAGCCAATTGTAAATTGTTGGCACCACCCTGGGACCTACACAAATGGAATACATTCCGCAAAAACCATGACAGTCAAGGCTTTCCCCAATCTGCCCTAGTCTGCCTCTCCAGCCTTACCTTTCACTATTCTTTATCCTAAACAAACAGAATTATTCTAGTTCCTCACAAATGCCATATCCCTTTTTTTTTTGCCTTCATATCCCACTCATGTTGCTGTCCCTGCCTGGATTGTCTTTCTCCTCTCTCAGCTCCAAAAACCCAAATCATATTCATCCTTTAAGGCCTATGAACTTTGCTCAGACACTCTCGACTGGGAGAAATCTCTTATTGTTCCAAAGATATGTACCTCTCTTTCAGCATTTACCACCTCTGCCTTATAATTGGATTTTTGTTTATATTTGTTCTAAGCTATGCTATGGACTGAATTGCATTCCCTCAAAATATGTACTGGAATCCTAACCCCTATACCTATAAATGTAACCTTGGTTGGAAGTAGGGATTTCTTTGGAGCCCTGGTGGCAAAGTGGTTAAGAGCTTGTCTGCTAACCAAAATGTCAGCAGTTTGAATCCACCAGCCACTTCTTGGAAACCCTATAGGGCAGTCCTACTCTGTCCCATAGGGTTGCTATGAGTAGGAATTGACTGGACAGCAAAGGGTTTGGTTTCGTTTTGGTTTTTTATTATGTTAATTAGAGCATACTCAAGTATGGTGGGATCTAAATTTAATCGCTTCTGAGTCATTTTAGCCCTACTATAAGGTTAGGGAAAACCCTGGTGGCATAGTGGTTAAGTGCTACGGCTGCTAACCAAAATGTCGGCAGTTGGAATCCACCAGGCACTCCTTGGAAACCCTACAAGGCAGTTCTACTCTGCACTGTAGGGTCACTATGAGTTGGAATCAACTCACAGCAATGAAGTTTGGTTTATGAATGAAGTTGGTGTGTTTGTTGTTGCCTTTTATATCATAATGAGAAATACAAGCCACCATTACATATTGTTGTGATTAAATTTTGAAACAAATCTCTTCATCTTCTTTCCCAAGCTTTTTAGAGGGTGTGCTATGATTAAAAGAAGAACTGTTCAAAAAATAATGCTTTCCATTTTCATCTACTTCTCTGCGTGAATTAGAATTTTCTAATTACTTTGAAACAAATAGACAAATAAAAAATGCCAAAACACAAACAAAAGGCGAAACTGAAATAAATAAGCTGGATGCAAAGATTAATATGAAGCAAAGCATAACACCTAACATCAGATATTTATGTTCATCAAAGTTGTCTTGTTGTTCTTATTGATTTCATAATAAGTAAATATTTAAAAAAAAGTTCAAATCAATGTATACTAATGAAATACCATATTTATCTGTTTTATCTATTTTGACTCTGAGAAAAATTTCATTTAAAAAGACAGGTTCCAAAACAGAACAACCAGAATGGGAATAATGAGAATGTTTATACATTGTAAAGAATGTAACCAATGTCATTGAATAATTTGTGTAGAAACTGTTGAAGGCAAACCTAAACTGCTGTGTAAACCTTCACCAAAAACACAACAAAATATCATTAAAAATAATAATAATAGAAATGGGGCCAAGATGGCAGAGTAGTCAGGCATTTCCAGTGGTCCCTCTTACGACAAAGACCCGAAAAAAACAAGTGAATTGATTATATATGGCAATCTGGGAGCCATGAACATAAAAGGCAGAGTTGAAGAACCTGACTGAGTGGCAGAGGGTGGGAGAGATGGTTCAGAAGCAGCAAGGAGTTGCCAGACCTGACCTGGCGAGAGCCTGAGCCCTTCAGGCCTGATCAGCTCAGGGGTGAGCGGTGACTCAGGCAAGCGGCGGTGCTCAGGAGGCGCATTTTCCACACTGGGAGAGACCCAGTAGAGAGTCTACATGGCCACCCAGAAACAGTGAGAAGCAACCCTGGATCAGCAAAAGATAAGTAATTGCGTACGGCCTACTGTGTTGATCAAAAACACTCCTCTTAGGGAAAAACCTCTCTCACATTTACCTCCCCACCCCCCTGCTCTGCACTGGGTCCTGGATCAGCTTCAGCAATTGCTGAGTCCCCTGGGCTGGAAGTAGGATCTGTCACACGCCCAGAGCCATTCTCCCTGCCTTGGAGACTGAATAAATTAACAAACAGAGGAAAAACTAAACGGCTGGCTCCCCTAAGGCAGGAACTCAGGGTAGGCATATCTCCTTTGCCTATGCACAGGCATAAGGGATCACGGACTTTGAGTGTCTTTCCCCCTGCATAGACTTGTCTGGGCACATCTCAACAGCATAGGCCCTCATTACCCCAGTACAACAGGGTATATACCAGAAGTCTAATTTCAACTGTTTCAGCTATGAAGTGGCAGGTTCTTGACATTTGACACTGCTCTGCCCATTAAGCAGGGTCTTCACCTACCCACATCAGGGCCTGAGGACAGGTGGCTTCACCCATGCCACCTAGCAACCTGCAATAGGGGCACATGAATAAGAGGTGCCCCCAAGTCCCTACAGCCAACAGCATTAGATGCTCATAGTCTGGCTGCAAAACCCACCCACCTACACGCTGTAGGGAACAGGGACACACCTTCCTCCTGGACACTCAGGGGTACCGTCAGCCCCCTGCCTTGCTCAGAGTGATTCCCCCTGCTGCAGCCAGATCCCTGTGCCCACCCCAATCACCCATGCCTGTCTAGGACTATAAGTGAGAGCTTACACCACACACTTGGTGGCTGTCTACCTGGACACTTGAGCTGAATCCATACAGGAGGAGTGGGCAGACTAATGAGCTCACATACGTATTAACAGATCTAACCACATGGTGACAGGACATTAGAGCTTCAAAGATTGCCAATAATCAAACCAGCTCATAGGAGCAGCCCATTTGGGCATATCAAAACAAAACAAGAAGCTAGGACACAGTAAGCAAACATGAAATAAATAAATACAGTAACTTATAGATGGCTTGGAGACAACAGTCAATATCAAATCACATAAAGAGGCAATCCATGATGGTTTCAACAAGCTCCCAAAATAAAGAATCTAGAAATTTTCCAGAGGAGGAAAATTTCTTGGAATTACTGGAGGCAGAATACAAAAGATTAATATACAGAACTCTTCAAGAAATTAGGAAGGAAACTAAGCAAAACGCAGAACATGTAATAGAGGAAATTAAAAAGATTAGAGAAGAGCATAATGATGAATTTAACAGGCTGCAAGAATCCATAGAGAGACAGCAATCATAAATCCAGAAGATTAACAATAAAATTTCAGAATTAGACAACTCAACAGAAAGTCATAGAGCAATGGAAGTCAGAATTAGTGAGACTGAAGGTAAAGCACTTGACACCAACTTATTTGAGGAAAAATCAGATAAAAGGATTAAAAAAAATGAAGAAACCCTGAGAATTATGTGGCACTCTATCAAGAGGAATAACATACGAGTGATTGGAGTACCAGAAGACGGGTGGATAACAAAGACTGCAGAGAGAATTGTTGAAGATTTGTTGGCAGAAAACTTCCCCGATATCGTGAAAGATGACAAGAAATCTATCCAAGATGCTCATCGAACCCCACATAAAGTAGATCCCAAAAGAAAGTCACCAAGACATATTATAATCAAACTTACCAAAACCAAACATAAAGAGAGAATTTTAAAAGTGGCTAGGGATAAATGAAAAGTCATCTACAAAGGAGAGTCAATAAGAATAAGCTCTGACTACTCAGCAGAAACCATGCAGGCAAGAAGACAAAGGGGTGACATATATAAAGCCTTGAAGGGAAAGAAACTGCCAGCCAAGAATTATATATCCAGCAAAACTGTCTCTGAAACATGATGGTGAAATCAGAGCATTTCCAGATAAACAGAAGTTTAGGGAATTTGCAAAAACCAAACCAAAATTACAAGAAATACTAAAAGGAGTCCTCTGGTTAGAAAATCAGTAACATCAGATAACAACCCAAGACGAGAACACAGGACAGAGCAACCAGATATCAACCCAGATAGGGAAGTCACAAAAGTAAATCAAAGCTAAAACACTGAAAATAGGGAAACAGATGCCAATATGTAAAAGATGACAACATTAAAACAAAAAAGAGGGACTTAAAAAATGTAGACATAGATTTTTCATATGGAGAGGAAGTCAAGGCGATATAAGGAAATAAAAGACTGGTATAAACTTAGAAAAATAGGGGTAAATATTAAGGTAACCACAAAGGAAACTAACAATCCTACAAGTCAAAACAAAAAACTAGAAAAATGTAAAGACTCAGCAAACACAAAATGAATGACAATGAAAAAGAAGAAAAGAAAATACATAAAGAAAAATGACTCAACACAGAAAATTAAGTGGAACAAAGAAACTGTGAACAACACACAAAAAAAGACATCAAAACTACAGCACTAAACTCATACCTATCAGTAATTACGCTGAATGTAAATGGACTAAATGCACCAATAAAGAGACAGAGAGTGGCAGATTGGATAAAAAAACACGAACTGTCTATATGCTGCCTAAAAGAGACATGCCTTAGACTTAAAGACACAAACAAACTAAAATTCAAAGGATGGAAAAACATATATCAAGCAAACAACACTCAAAAAAGAGCAGGAGTGGCAATATTAATCTCTGACAAAATAGACTTTAAAGTAAAATCTGCCACAAAGGATAAGGAAGGACACTACATAATGATTAAAGGGTCAATACACCAGGAGGACATAACTATAATAAATATTTACACAACCAACGACAGGGATCCAAAATACATAAAACAAACTCTAACAGCACTGAAAAGAGAGATAGACAGCTCCACAGTAGTAGTAGGAGACTTCAACACACCGCTTTTGGTGAAGGACAGAACATCCAGATAGAAGCTCAACAAAGACATAGAAGAGCTAAATGCTACAATCAACCAGATCTCATAGACATATACCGAACACTCCACTCAACAGCAGCCAAGTATACTTTCTTTTCCAAAACACATGGAACATTATCCAGAACAGACCACATATTAGGCCATAAAGCAAGCCTTAACAAAATCCAAAGTATCGAAATATTACAAAGCATCTTTTCTGACCATAAAGCCATAAAAGTAGAAATCAACAACAGAAAAAAAATCAAACACATGGAAACTGAATAACTCCTTGCTCAAAAACTACTGGCTTACAGAAGAAATTAATGATGGGATAAAGAAATACATAGAATCAAACAAGAATGAAAACACATCCTACCAGAACCTTTGGGACACAGCAAAAGCTGTGCTCAGAGGTCAGTTTACAGCAATAAATGTACACATCCAAAAAGAAGAATGGGCCATAATCAAAATGTTAACCCTACAACTGGAACAAGTAGAAAGAGAGCAGCAAAAGAAGCCCTCAGGTGCCGAAGAAAGGAAATACTAAAAATTAGAGCAGAATTAAATGAAATAGAGAATAAGAAAAGCAATTGAAAGAGTAACAAGACCAAACCTGGTTCTTTGAAAAGATCAACAAAAATTGAGAAACCATTGGCCAAACTGACAAAAGAAAAGCAGGAGAGGAAGCAGATAACCCGTATAAGAAATGAGATGAGTGATGTCACAATAGACCCAACTGAAACTAAAAGAATCGTAACAGATTACTATGAAAAATTGTACTCTAACAAATTTGAAAACCTAGAGGAAATGGACAAATTTCTAGAAACTCACTACCTACCTAAACTAACATAAACAGAGGTAGAACAACTAAACAAACCCATAACAAAAGAAGAGACTGAAAAGGTAATTTAAAAACTCCCAACAACAACAAAAAAAAGCCCTGGCCTGGACTGTTTCACTGGAGAATTCAACCAAACTTTCAGAGAAGAGTTAACACCACTACTCATAAAGGTATTTCAGAGCATAGAAAAGGGTGGAATACTCCTAAATGAATTCTAGGAAGCCAGCATAACCCTGATACCGAAATCAGGTGATGACACCACAAAAAAAGAAAATTAGAGACCAATATCCCTCATGAACATTGATGCAAACAAAAATCCTCAACAAAATTCTAGCCAATAGAATTCAGCAACATATCAAAAAAATAATTCAACATGATCACGTGGGATTTATACCAGGTATGGTATGAATCCCTGGATGGTTAAGCATTAGAAAAACAATCAATGCAATCCATCACATAAATAAAACAAAAGATGAGAACCACATGATCTTATCAATCAATGCAGAAAAGGCATTTGACAAAGTCCAACACCCATTCATGATAAAAACAGAGGAATAGAAGGGAAAATCCTCAGTGTAATTGAGGGCATTTATACAAAGCCAACAGCCAACATCATCCTACATGGAGAGACTTTGAAAGCATTCCCCTTGAGAACAGGAACCAGACAAGAATGCCCTTTATCACCACTCTTATTCAACATTGTGCTGGAGGTCCTAGCCAGAGCAATTAGGCTAGGAAAAGAAATAAAGGGCATCCAAATTGGTGGGGAAGAAGTCGAAGTATCTCTATTTGCAGATGAGATGATCCTATACACAGAAAACCCCAAAGAATCCACAAGAAAACTACTGGAACTAATAGAAGATTTCAGCAAAGTATCAGGATACAAGATAAACACACAAAAGTCAGTTGGATGCCTTTACACCAACAAAGAGAACCTCGAAGAGGAAATCACCAAATCGATACCATTTACAACAGCCCCCAAGAAGATAAAATACTTAGGAATAAATCTAACCAGAGACATAAAAGACATACACAGTGAAAACTATAAGACACTACTGCAAGAAACCAAAAGAGACCTACATAAGTGGAAAAACATACCTTGAATAGGTAGACTCAATATTGTGAAAATGTCAATTCTACCCAAAGCAATCTATAGATACAATGCAATCCTGATCCAAACCCCAACGGCATTTTTTAATGAGATGGAGAAACAAATCACCAACTTCATATGGAAAGGGAAGAGGCCCCAAATAAGTAAAGTGTTATTCAAGAAGAAGAACAAAGTGGGAGGCCTCACACTACCTGATTTTAGAACCTATCATGGTAGTCAAAACATCCTGGTACTGGTACTACAACAGATACATAGACCAATGGAACAGAATTGAGAATCCAGACATAAATTCATCCATCTGTGAGCAGCTGATATTTGACAAAGGCCCAAAGTCCATTAACTGGGGAAAAGACAGTCTCTTAACAAATGGTGCTGGCATAACTGGATATCCATCTGCAAAAAACTGAAACAACACCCATACCTCACACCATGCATAAAAACTAACTCAAAATGGATCAAAGACTTAAATATAAAATCAAAAATGATAAAGATCATGGAATTAAAAATAGGGACAATGCTAGGAGCCCTAATACATGGCATAAACACAATGGAAACCGGAAGTAACAATGCACAAACACCAGAACAGGACTAAATAACTGGGAGCTCCTAAAAATCAAACACATATGCTCATCAGAAGACTTCACCAAAAGAGTCAAAGGACAACCTACAGACTGGGAAAAAAATTTTGGCTACGACAAATCTGATCAGCATCGAATCTCTAAAATCTACAAGATACTGCAAAACCTCAACAATCAAAAGACAAACAACCCAATTAAAAAATGGGCAAAGGATATGAACAGGCAGTTCGCCAAAGAAGATATTCAGGCAGCTAACAGACCCATGAGAAATGCTCATGATCATTAGCCATTAGAGAAATGTAGATCAAAACTACAATGAGATATCATCTCACCCCAACAAGGCTAGCATTTATCCAAAAAACACAAAATAACAAATGCTGGAGAGGTTGTGGAGAGACTGGAACACTTACACACTGTTAGTGGGAATGTAAAATGGTACAACCACTTTGGAAATCTATTTGGCACTTCCTTAAAAAGGTAGAAATAAAAGTACCATACGATCCAGCTATCCCACTCCTTGGAATATATCCTAGAGAAATAAGAGCCATCATACGAATAGATATAAATATGTACACTCATGTTCACTGCAGCACTGTTCACAATAGTAAAAAGATGGAAACAACCTAAGTGCCCATCAACAGATGAATGGATAAACAAATTATGGTACATCCACACAATGGAATACTATGCAATGATAATAACGATGAAGCCGTGAAACATAACATGGAGAAAGTTGGAGGTCATTATGATAAGTGAATGTAGTCAGTCACAGAAGGACAAATGTTGTATATGACCACTACTATAAGAAGTCAAGAAAAAGTTTAAACACTGAAGAAAACCTTCTTTGATGGTTACGAGGGTGGCAAGGGAGGGTGAGCGTTATTTACTAACTAGATAGTAGACAAGAATTACCTTAGGTGAAGGGAAGGACAGCACACACTAAAGGGGAAGTCAGCACAACTAAACTAAACCAAAGCTAAGAAGTTTCCTGAATACAAATCAAACACTTTGAGGGACAGAGTAGCAGTGGTAGGGATCTGGGGACCATGCTTTCAGGGGACATCTAGGTCAATTGACATAACAAAGCTTATGAAGAAAATGTTCTGCATCCTACTTTGGTGAGTGGCAGCTGGGGTCTTAAAAGCTTGCAAGCGGCCATCTAAGATGCATCAAATGGTCCCAATCACCTGGAGTAAAGGAGAATGAAGAACGCCAAAGACATAAGGAAAGTATTAGGCCCAAGAGACAGAAAGGGCCACATAAACCAGAGACTTCATCAGCCTGAGACCAGAAGAACTAGATGGTGCCTGGCTATCACCAATGACTGCCCTGACAGGGAACACAACAGAGAGACCCTGATAGAGCAGGAGAAAGGTAGGGTGCAGAACTCAAATTCTAATAAGAAGACCAGACTTACTGGTCTGACTGAGACTGGAGGAACCCTGGAAAGCATGGCTCCCGGATTCTCTATCAGCCCAGAACTAAAACAATTTCTGAGGCTAACTCTTCAGACATGGATTGGACTGGACTGGGGGACATAAATTGATACTCATGAGGAGGGTGCCTCTTAGCTCAAGTAGATACAAGAGACTGAACAGGCAGCTTCTGTCCGGAGTTGAGATGGGAAGGCAGAGAGGGTTAGGAGCTGGTTGAATGGACATGGGGAATTGGGTCGAAAGGAGGAGAGTGCTGTCGCGGTATGGGGAGAGCAATTAGGGTCACATAACAATGTATGTATAAATTTTTGTATGGGAAAAAATTAAAAAAATAATAATAATAATAATATAAGAATGTAAAGCAAGACCAGAATAAATGGAGGAACATGGATGTGAAGACAAAAAAAAAAAACAAAAAACCCCACAGTTTCCAATGCTTTGAGAAAAAAGGGAGATCAGCCAAATAATAGATTGGCTTATAAAATAAACAATAACACCCAAGAGGAAGGTGCTCTTTTAAACAATCGACTATATGAGACCAAATGGTCACTATTTACCCAAAATCAAAGAGAGAAGGCAAGAAGGACAGGGAAACTGAATGGATGGGGCAGGCGGGGTGGAAATGGTGAGTGTGCTGACATGTTACGGGGACTGTAACCAATGTCACGGAACAATCTGTGTATGAATTGTTGAATAGGAATCTAATTTGCTGTGTAAACTTTCACCTAAAATACAACAAAATACTCAAAAAAAAGAAAGAAAAAAGTGAGGACCACTGATGTCTTGGAAAACCTGGTGGCGTACTGGTTAAGAGCTACGGCTGCTAACAAAAAGGTCGGCAGTTCGAATCCACTAGGCGCCCCTCAGAAACCCTATAGGGCAGTTCCACTCTGTCCTTTAGGGTCCCTATGAGTTGGAATCTACTTAATGGCAATAGGGGTTTACTGATGTCTTAACATGGACTTTATCCTTTTGATCCCTGTAAGATGTTCACAATACGTCATCCTTATGCAGAGGAGAAAAGAAACATGGTACGTTCGCAGCCACATTTGTCTGTTCCAGCCAGGGTCATCTCTGATTCAAGTGGAGAAATGTCCCTTTCCAACTGGCATTTGTTCTCAGAGGAGCTAAAATGGCTGACTCCCCAGATGGATGTCCCCATGTTCTCTGCCCCGTTCTTTCCTCTTCCCTCACTGAATTACGCCTTTGAGAAACATCTGGATGTCGAGAGCACTGCCATACATATTCTTTCCTTTTGCTGTACACTCTTTGCTCCCACATCCAATAATAAGTCAGCACCAGTTGTCACTGAGTCAGCCTTGACGCATAATGACCCCACGGACTGTGCTGCATAGGATTTTCAATGGCTGATTTTTTTTTTGTCAACAGGCCTTTCTTCTGAGGTGACTCTGGATGGATTAAAGCTTCCAGTCTTTAACCATTTGCACCACCCAGGGACTCCATCACCACATAATGGGCACACATTATTGTACTCATTCCAAATATTCCAAAGAACAGAATTTGCTCTGCAGAACTAATAAATTGCAAAAATGTCAAACAATGCTCTGGTGTGTGTGTTTTAAATAAAGAAGGCCCCATACCTCAATGTGGGTTATGTAATTTCTGGAATTTTTGACTTCTCTTTGACCAGTAAGAAAACATGCTAGTATTTATCTTTTGCTGAATCTTGTCTCCCTACAGACTCCTAAATCAATGGCATGTTTGGAGCTTGTGGTCCGCAGAGCTATATGCGAGTTAAGCTGATCACGTGCTGATGTGGTCTAGCTGAACCCATAAAGGCATGCGTGATGATAACGCTAATTCCACTGGGCTACATTTCAACACGAGGAGAGGTGCTTCCAGCTGCCCAGGAAGGCATTGAGAAATAAGAGTTTGTCCTTGTCCTTTTGACCACCATACTGGTTGGATCCCTAAGGGTGTTAATTACGGCCCTGTGTACAGAGCTGGTCTTTGGCTTGGTGCGGTGGTTATCAGCTGCAGAGCTGAGCAAATTGGGCTTTATCTCTTGTAGATTAGATCACTACAAACCTCACTGGGTAGGATAGGAAGGGCCAGGAGGATAAAGGCCTTACTCCCTTTACTCAAAATGCTTCTGCAAAGCCAATTATAGAACAAAGCTCCAGGACTTTTCCCCCAAGCCTAGCACAGGATGACTAACTAGGGATTTATTTATTTACCTCTTTCAAGGGCCTTTTAATTGCCAAACCTTTCTCTTAACTGAAAGGCTGATCTCTTTCAAGATAAAGCACTGTTTGCTTCGGATTTCTGCTTCTCTTGTTTTCCATTTCCTCCAGGTTTTATTAACTTTATGGCCAGGCTGGGGGTGGCAGCTGTGGGATAGGCACATGGCCCACTAAGGAATTTGATACCTTCCCCTGTCACTCCGTCACCCACTCAGTCCCCTTCTTTAAAAAGGGAAAGAAAAAACACCTCTGGGGACTCTACGGTTGCTCTGTATGATCCTTCTTTTAAGGGGGTACTTTTCCTCTGGCTCGTGGTTTGCCTGGGTGTTGACACTTCCAAGGATATTGGGTTCCTGAGGAGAGGAGGTGGGTCCACATAACTCACCTCTGGCTGCCTATCGCCTCTCTTTGTGGCGCAGCCCCTCTCTGAAAGGTTCTGGCCCCCACTCAGCTTTTATTGACCCTCTGGGCTGCCGCCCTGTTCTTTGACCTCCAGGAACCAACATGACTTCCTGATTACCCAGGCCGGGCCCCACCCTCCTCCCAGGCAGCCAACTTGGAGCAGGGCTGCATGAAAATTCATGACCAAATAAATTACCTCCTTGGGTGTATTTATCTTGAGAGAGAGCTTGCTGCATTGGCGCGCCTGCTTATTAACTGTTTCTTCTTTTGCCTATTTTTTTTTTTAAACCAATGAAAGGCTGAGAAAGGAAAACATGATCTTGCCACCTTTGCAGACTCCCAGCAGCCGTGTGGGTAACGGGAGAAACTGGGTCCCCAGAAGGGAAGTGGCCAGCGGCCAGACATGGAGGAAACAACCAGATCACAGGATTTCTGAAACTCAAGCCAGCTGCATTCATGAGCAAATCGGCAGTCTCCTGGTTCTTGACCTCGTTTGGGCATTGTGAGGGCTGATGAGCTCATGCTTGTAAAGAGTGCAAGCCTTTAATTGAAGTATAATTAATAATCATCTGATAAGTGAATAACAATAATAACGGTGATGTAATCCCCTTCCCCACAGCCTTGCTCTTGTTTCCTCGGGTCGTAAGGTTGTGAGGTGATGCCCAGTGTGCTCGACTAGAAGAATGACTATAGGTGCAGAGGCATCATCACAGCTCTGGGCTTGCTGGCACGGCCTAGGGCTGGCCTGCCAACGGGAAACCTGAGGGCACAGAACAATACAGCTATGTTCTCCAAGTGTTGGGCTATTCAGGTAATGGGAGAGTTCAAACTATTTCATGATTCAGACACTAGAACTCCCACTTGCTTCTTCCCACCCTTGTGGCCTCCCAGGCAGGACTGCTAAGCTGGAAGCCTACTGGGACTCCCGTGGGTCCATGGAGGTTCGTGTTGCTATTCTCTCCTGCTCCTCTGCCTCTCTGTCTTTCCACAGACTCCTGTTCCCCAAGGCCTGTGATAGTAACAGATTAGGCTGCTGCCTCTATACCACTGATCATCAGAGGGAGGTCTAGACCCTGATTAATATAAGTCAAGAGTTGTGTTGAATATATCTATAATGGAATGAATGGGGAAACAGTGGGTTTTAGAAAAAAGATTGAATCTGTTGTTCTCACGTTTCTCATAGTTTAGTCTATAAGACAGGGTCCCCAAAGCAGACACCAAGCTTAAGAGAAGTGGTTAGAATGGGAACAGGAAGAAAATACACGGAGAAGACAGTTCATCATCCACTTTTGCCCTAGAAGCTTCTCAGGCCTAAAGGCTGAGACAGGCAGAATGGAGCTCTCCAGCTAGAAAAGACAGCATTGCCTTTCATTCACAAACAATTCACAGTTTACAGGATGCCTTTGTATAGCATGATCTCCTTTGTGGCTCACAATATTTCTGTAAGATTGGTCGAGTTTATTATCCCCAATTTACAGATGAGGAAACTGAGGCCCAAAGAGGCTAAGTAACTCACTCACACAGCTAGAAAATGGCCCACCCAGTTGTTCTGTAGTGGATTCTGACTCATGGCAACCCCACCTGTGTCAGAGTAAAACTGTGCTCCATAGGGTTTTCAATGGCTGATTTTTCAGCAGTAGATTGCCAGCCCTTTCTTCCTAGACACCTCTGGGTAGACTTGAACCTCCAATCTTTTGGTTAGCAACCAAGCGTGTTAACCATTTGCACCACCCAGGGACTCCAGAGCTAAACCTGCATTTCTAGTGACACAATAAGACTTGTTCCACAATGGGCAGATTCCACAATCTTCTGTCTACTGGGAAGATTAAGTATTTAATTTATTCAACAAATATGTAATGAATACCCATATGCTGGACACTGTTCTAAGTGTTGGAGAGACAGCAGTGAGCATGACATACAAAGTTTGTTTGGTTGTATTTTCATCACTAAATTAGTTTTGTGCCTGTTTCCATTTCTAGGCTGGGAGATCCTTCTAGAGAGAGCTGTAGTAGTTAAAGATCTTTTTGTTGCAACTCTGACTAGCTAACTCACCTTACCCAAGCCATGGTATTTTCAATTGCCTCATGTGCATGTGAAAGCTGGACAATGAGTAAGGAAGACCAAAGAAGAATTGATGCATTTGAATTATGGTGTTGGCGAAGAATATTGAATATACCATGGACTGCCAGAAGAAGGAACAAATCTGTCTTGGAAGAAATACAGCCAGAATGTTCCTTAGAAGCAAGGACAGTGAGACTCCGTCTTGCTTACTTTGGACATGTTATCAAGAGGGACCAGTTTCTGGAGAAGGACATCATGCTTGGTAGAGGGTCCGCAAAAAAGAGGAAGACCCTCAACGAGACGGATTGACACAGTGGCTGCCCCAGTGAGCTCAAACACAGCAACAATTGTGAGGATGGTGCAGGACCAGGCCGTGTTTCGTTCTACTGTGCTTGGGGCCACTATGAGTTGAAACCTACTGGATGGCACCTAACAACAAGAACAATGCACAAGAGGAGAATTTATTGGGAAGATTATGGAAAGTCTCATGGAATCTAAGCAAACGTCCCACTCCAAGTTTTGGGGGGGCCAAGAACAAAGGCAACTTCTAGGCTTTCAGCAGCAGAAGTGAGGAGAACTTCTCTGTCAGTCTAGAGTTTTGCCTTGACAATGCCTGTCTGCTTCTGAGTTCAAATCCCCAGCAGAGAGAATCTCATTGGTCCCCCTTGGCCCCAAGTCTCTACCTGTGGAACAACCCATTCCAGGCAGCAGGGCGGGATCACAGAGAGCAGCCATCACAACTTGGGGTGCGTTAGTGGGTGCTGGGAGCAGATTCCAGGGAAGAGAAATCGGTGGGTGCTGGGAAGCCACATGAAAAAGTGTTTAGTACAATAGGCCTACCCAAGACTTTGGATGACATCTCAGAGTAAAGCAAGTAGATAGGAATAAACACCAACAAAATTTCTTCTTTTTATTTTTCTCTTTAAATTCTATCTTTCAGGAAAAACATTCTGCCAAAAATGCAAATGAAATAACCTTTTACAGGTACGTTCTGAAATATTTATGGGTAAAATGGTATGATGTCCAGAATTTTCTTTAAAATATTCTAGGAAAAGAAGGGGTGGGACTTGGCAAAATAAGAATGATTAATGTTGATGTTTGTTGAAGCTGGGTAAGGGTACGTGGAGATTCATTTCTCTCTGCTTTTCAGAATTTTTCTGAAAATGTCTGTACTAAAAAATTAGAAACTTACAAAGGGATTGTTCTGTTTAAGTATGCTCCTTCCTCTGGCCCTTTTTAAACGAATGCATTTTTCAGTGCAGATCTTTTTTTGGTGATTTACTGCTTGCCTTGTCACCTCCATTATTGGACATTTCTTGAAAGCCAGAACTATTTCATCAATTTTACACATATGTATTGAGGGCCTCCTATGGGTTACCGGTAAACCAATTGCCATTCAGTCAATTCTGACTCATGGCAACTCCATGAGTGTCAGAGTAGAACTGTGCTCCATAGGTTTTCAATGCCTGATTTTTCAGAAGTAGCTTACTAGGCACTGGGGCACTTATGGGTGAATTAGAACCTCCAACTTTTTGGTTAACAGCTGTGCATGTTAACCGTTTGCACCACCCAGAGACTCCTTCTACGGGTTAGGCAATGTTTATTGCTTCCAGGTGAGCTAATCAAAAACCAGACCTATTGCCATGGAGTCGATTCTACCTCATAGCGATCCTAAAGGACAGGGTGGAACTGCCTTATAGGGTTTTCAAGGCTGTAATCTTTACAGAAGCAGATCGTTACATCTTTCTCCTGCAGAGTGACTGGTGGATTCGAACTGTCGACTTTTTGGTTAGCAGCTGAGTGCTTAACTACTACTCCGCAGGTAAGTTAATAGCCCTGGCATTTTTATGCACTTGCCTGTGTATTTCCTTCACAATTAGCCCTTTGCTCAGGGCTCTAAGGAGCCCTGGTGGTGCAACGCTTAAGTGCTTGGCTGCTAACCAAAAGGTAGGCAGTTGGGACCCACCAGCAGCTCCGCAGGAGAAAAGAGCTGGCAATCTGCTCCTGTAAAGCCTAGGAACCCCTATGGGGCAGTTCCACTCTGTCATACAAGGTCACTATGAGCCGGAATTGACTTGACAGCACACAACAACAAGAACAACTCTTAACTGTTCTGGAGACTCTCGTTTCTATGGTTGCTCTGCTGACTTCTCTACTTTGACCCCTCTGGGGTGTGACGATACCATTGTGAGGAATGATTGGAGTGAGCACCCAGGAAGCTCCTGGGGCTTTTGCACCTGTGAGTGACATTTCTTCCCTGACATCTGATGCCAGCAGACCTTCAGACACTGGTTGATTGCTCTGGAGTCAGGCCAGTTCTAAAAAACATTTAGGGATCACCTTGGTTTTTGACCTAACAGGAAAAAAGAAAAGAAAGAGGTCGCTTGGGGCCCAGCTCAGTTGGGGCCGTCAAGGTCAGGTGGGAGGCTTGCAGGCAGGCAGGTGTCCCGTTGTCTTTATTGGCAGCAGTTCCATTAACACTTGGCAAGAGTCATTCACCTTCAGCATTTGTAACACGCGGTTGTTAACGAATATTACCTCATGGTCTTGTTCCCTTGTGGTAGTCAGAGGTCAGGACTTATAAGGTGCATTTTCTGTATGTGCTGTGTCTGTGTATGGCTGGGAGGTACTTTAGTCCCCTCCTCCCCACAAGCCCTCCCACCAACATCATGGTGCCCTCATTTTTCCTTTCTGGATTGATGTTCAGCACTTAATGTAATTGACTCACAGAAAAAAAAAAAAGAAAGAAAGAAACAGCCAAAGATGTACAGTCAGCCACACTACGGCCCCATATTTCAAAACTAGCCAGGCTTCTTTTTCAATGCAGGGTGTGAAATCAGTCCTGTTGTGGCTGAGGCTCCTATGACACAGGGGAGGCAGACATGTCATTTTACTCCAGAAATGCAGCCAATGAGTTGATTCCCTCATCCTCCCTTTCCCTTCAGCTCTTGCTCCCAACTGTTTGCCCTGCAACTGCCCAGTTGGCCCTTCTCCAGTGGGTTTCCACTTTGGATTTGGCAACTGGCTCTGTGATCCCCGTTTGCTCTGTATACAGAATCATGACTAAACAGTTAACAGTACATTCCCTTCCCTGGGGTCCATCTGTACCTTGGCCTTGTCCTCTGCCTCCGATAGTGGGAGTGACATTCACTCCAGCTAATGTCTCAGTGTGAGTCAGTTCCTGATCCCTGGCTGTTTCGTGCACCCTCCCCTTCACCCTTCCATCCTTGAAATGCAGTCTTCTCCCATCCAATGGCCCAGGCTTCATTCAGACCCACGCTGGCATTCCCCCAAGCAACACTCTCCTTCTCCCCTTTAGAGCCTTACAGTTACTATTACCCATTGCTGTCAAGTCGATTCCGACTCATAGTGACTCTATAGGACAGAGCAGAACTGCCTAATAGGGTTCCCAAGGAGTGGTAGTTCCAAAAACTGCCAACCTTTTGGTTAGCAGCTGAGCTCTTAACTACTACACCACCAGGGCTCCAGAGCCTTAGAGTAGAAGTGAAAAAACAGAAAACTTTTGACAGTTTATTCTTGTTAATCTATAGTATTACAAGATGACATAAGGAGTAAAGCAAAAATAGCTTGAAAATGTGTAACCTATATCCATCAGAGAAGAAATCAGCTAAACTAACGACATTCTCTTTTTTACTTGGAGTAATAGTTGGCAGTGAAAAGTTACAGTTCTAGCTGTTTGTCCACGAATGGCGAATGAGCAAGGCTTGTACTAAGAAAATACAGGCAGAAGGAAAGAACAAAAGGCAAATAGGGTTGATAATCCATAAACCAAACGTTGTTAGTTGCTGTCAGTTCCCCTATGACTCAGGGCGACCCCATGTGCAACAGAACAAAACGTTGCCTGGACCTGCGCCGTCTTCATGGTCATGAGTATGTTTGAGTCCATTGTTGTAGCTGTTATAAACCAAATAGACAGCCCTTAACTGTACTGTGTGTCGCTCATTTCCTGGTCCTGTTGGGTCATTCCACTGCCACTCAGGATTAGCCAGCTCATATTCTGAAAATTGGTCCCTACCTCTGTTCTGCTCAGCTTTGACTCCTCTCTTCATATCATTTTCTAATGTATGTGTTGTGATACTCTCTTAGGTAATGATACAGTTATCATCAGTCCCTAGCAACCCCACTTTGTAGAGAAAAATCAAAACACACAATTTTGCTCCTTAATCTGAACTATTCAGATCAGCTTGAATCTGCCTTGAGCCCTTCCTACGTGTCTGCATACACACACTCACACACTGTATGCATCGACTTAAGTCTGTTGTAGCTTATAGTTAATAACTTGAAATCTGAACGTTATGATCGCTTTTCTCCGTGTTTTGACTCAAGAGTTTGTGATGACCTTTCTTGTCAAGATGCTCATGGTTGGTTCAGAATATTGACCACTGATAAGATTTTGCCCAAAAAATCTCAATACCAGGCTATACAAAAAAAGACTACCATTACCCCTTTGGGTTTTTCTTTTTCTGTTCCCTAGAACAGCAAGTTTGGTTCTTTACTCTGGCCAGTTATGGTCTGTTTCTTCAAAGACTGTTTGTCTTGGAGATTAGTTTTGCTCTTGGTCTACAGTTCAAATGATTGGAAGTTCAAGATATGTTGAATGCAAGTAGGAGAAAATGTTAAGTAATCATGGTACAGACGCCAAGGTGCAGATGGCCTGGCAACTTCACTTACCTAACTATAGGTTCTGCTGAATGGAGACCTCTAACCATGCATTCATTTATTTCCTGTGCCAGACTTTGGTGGGGGGCAGGGGGGCGGAGAGCAATGTTTATTTATTTATTTTTGTTGTTGTTGAAAATACACACAGCAGAATATACATCAATTCAACAATTTCTACGTGTACAGTTCAGTGACATTGATTACATTCTTCAAGTTGTGCAACCATTCTCACCCTCCTTTTCCAAATTGTTCCTCCTCCATTAACATAAACTCACTGTTATGAGTTAAGCTTCCTATCTAATCTTTTGAGTTGATGTTGTCAATTTGATTCCATATCGATAGTTCTTTAAAAGAGCACAAAGCTCAAGGCAGACATTCTTTATTATTAAGCTAAACTATTGTTTGGTTTAAAGAAGACTTCGGGGGGAGGTTTAAATTTTAAAGTTTAAAGATTATCTCAGGTCAATAGTTTTGAGGGTTCATCCAGCCTCAACGGCTCCAAAAAGTCTGGATTCCATGAGAATGTGAAATTCTGTTCTGCATTTTTCGGGGGCAGTGTTTTAGAAATAAGCAAAGCAGACACGGTCTCTACCTTCATGGAATGTGCAGCATAGTGGGGAAGCAAATTTAAATCAATGATAATGCAATAGTGTAATACTGTAACTGCATGAGAGATAAATGCTAGGAAGACGAAATAAAAGGTACTGGGATAATATATAAGGAGCCCTGGTGGCACAGTGGTTAAAGTGATCAACTGCTAACTGAAAGGTTGGCAGTTCGAAACCACCAGTGGCTCCGTGGGAAAAAGATGTCTCAGTCTGCTTCCGTAGAGATTTACAGCCTTGGAAACACTATGGGGTTGCTATGAGTTGAAATCCACTCGATGGCAGTGGGCTTAGGTTTTTTTTTTTTTTAGGAGATAATATATAACACATCCTAGGCCTGGAACATTAGAGAAGATGATACCTAAGCATAGATATAAAGGATGTCGGGAAATAGTGGGAATGGGGTGGGTAGGAGAAAGCACAGTCTATAGGTTGCAAAAGAAAATAGTTTCAGTTGGGGGTGTATTTTATAGAGATTATAATCAACCTGGCAGAAATTTAACATTCTTCGGTTCCTCTTGGGAGTCTTCCATAAAAAAATTTGGTAAGTATGCATCTAATTTTGGAGTCCCTGGGTGGTGCAAACGGTTAATGCATTTGGCTGCTAATCAAAAGGTTGGAGGCTGGAGTCCACCCAGAGGTGCCTTGAAAGAAAGGCCTGGTGATCTCCTGAAAAGTCAACCATTGAAAACCCTATGGAGGACAGTTCTACTCTGACACACACAGGGTAGCCATGAGTCAGAGTCTACTTGATGGCGACGTTTTTTTTAATGGGTCCAATTAATAACAGTCAAAATGACAACACCAACATGACATGCTTGCTTGCGTATCAGGCATTATTCTCAGAGTCAAATGTCACTTCAGCACCTAAAGCACCTTAATAGCAGCCCCTCCACCTGCTGTCTCCTTTGCTTTGCTGTTCTCCGCGGTACTTATCACCATCTGATGTTTTATATTTTCTCATTTACTTGTTTATTGTCTGTATCTGTGATTAGAATATAACCTCCATGAGGACGGGGGTTTTGCCTGTTTTGTTCACTGCTGTATTCCTCAGAACTTAAAACACAGCCTGGCACATACTTGGTGGTCAAGAAATGTATATTTGTCAGGGGCAAGGACGAGATGGCAGGAGGGGACAGGAAAGCTGGATGAATGGAAATGGGGAACTCAAAGTTGAGAAGGGGAGAATGTTGGCACATTGCAGGGTTGACAACCAATGTCACAAAACAATATATGTATTAGTTGTTTAATGAGAAACAAACTTGCTCTGCAAACCTTCATGTAAAGCACAATTTTTAAAAAAGAAATATATATTTGTTAAATGAATGAATGAATATTATTCATTTAATCCTCACAATATCCTTAAGAAATATGCATTTTTTCCCCCTAATTTGCAGATAAACAAACTCTGGCACAGAGAGATTAAGAAATTTACCCAAGTTCACACAGCCAGTGAAATGGTAGAATCAGGATTCAAACCCAGGCTATCTTACTCCAGAGCCTGTGCCCAGCAGGTGTATCTGCAAAATGAAAACAGCTTTGGAGAAAGTGCACCAATTTGACTTATAGCTTTTGTTTGGTTAAATGACATTCTGTTTAAAGTCCTCAGAAAAGCAATCCAATTCAGAACTGCCTTTCTAGATACCACTGATTTTACAAAACAGGGATCATCGAGCAAGTGGTATGCAAGCTATCCTGGTTAGAGGCAGACTTGTGCCAACCCAGAGAGCTTGCAAGGAAGTCCTGAGCCATAAAACACTTTTAGATCCTATGATATAATCTGCAGTCAGCGTTCTTAGAATATTCTTTACAAGTGACGTCTTAGTATCATAGTCTGGTTACTAACCCACTGCCATTGAGTCGATTCTGACTCATAGCTATATGGAATACAGGAACCTGATTAACTCTCTTTTGACTTGTTTGTTTGAATTAAAAATGCAAAAGCTGGTTTTGTGTGTGTGTGTGTGTGTGTTTAAAAACTAAGAGACTGGAGTAAATAAAAAAAGAAACAAAAACACCTCTACCCATGAGTTACAAAGTCCCGGGTAGTACAAATAGTTTGCTCTTCACCACTAGCCTAAAGAAGGGTGGTTCAAATCCACCCAGGGGTGCCAAAGAAGAAAGGGCTGGCAATCTGCTTTCATGAAGATTACGGCCAAGAAAACCCGATGGAGCAGTTCTACTTTGTAACACATGGGATTGCTGTGAGTCAGAATCAACTAGAGGGCAATCAGCCAGTTTGGTTTTTGTTCCTCATAGGTTAGAGGAGGAATTCAGCCTTGGTGGGCATCTTCTTACCACTCACCCTTAATCCGTTTGTGTAGAAATTATTTCAGCTTCTGGGACATAAAACTTACTCCTGAGGCCATTTGACATCCTTTCCTGGTGACTGATTATTGTTAGGAAGGTAGCTGTCAATAGTTCGCTTTTTCCTCCATAAAAATGGTTTTATCTTTGTGTGTGTGTGTGTGTGTGTGTGTGTGTGTATGTGTGTGGGGTTGTCAAAGAAAGGAATTTCCTTTTGATCTCAGCAAGTTCAGCTTTTCCTTTCTGCCTACACGTCCCTGAGTCACCCTGACAATCCTTAACCTTTTTTTCTAAGAAATCTGTTTAGGTGGTTTGGCATTTAGTTTGCTATTCCTTTGACTACTTACTGTGTCTGAACTGGTGAAAAAGTCTGGGCTCTTTTCATGTCTGGCTTTATGCTGATTTTCTGGGTCTATCTCTGTGCTTTGTGCCTGTCCCGGTTCCTTTCTCTGTCTCAAATATACCATATGCTTTCTCACACAGATACACAAATTTAGATTTACAAGAAGTTATGTATTTACATGGATCTTGGCTGAAAGCACAGAATACCAGTAAGATGTTTACCTGTGTTTTATTGACTATGAAAAGCATTCAACTGTGTGGATCATAACAAATTATGGATATCGTTGCAAAGAGTGGAAATTCCAGAATATTTAATTGTCTTCATGAGGAACCTGTACATAGACCAAGAGGCAGTTGCCTGAACAGAACAAGGGGATACTGTGTGCTTTAAAATCAGAAAGGTGTGCATCAGGATTGTATCCTTTCACCACACTTATTCAGTCTGTATGCTGAGCAAATAATCTGAGAAGCTGGACTGTATGAAGAAGTACACAGCATCAGGATTGGAGGAAGACTCATTAACAACCTGCATTATGCAGATGACAAAACCTTGCTTGCTGAAAGTGAAGAGGACTTGAAGCACTTACTGATGAAGATCAAAGACCACAGCCTTCAGTATGGATTACACCTCAACATAAGGAAAATAAAAATCCTCACAATTGGACCAATAAGCAACATCATGATAAATGGAGAAAAGACTGAAGTTGTCAGGGATTTCAGTTTACTTGGCTCCACAATCAACAGCCATGGAACCAGCAGCCAAGAAATCAAACAACATATTGCATTGGGGAAATCTGCTGGAAAAGACCTCTTTAAAGTGTTAAAAAACAAAAAACAAAGAAGTCACTTTGAGGACTAAGGTGCGCCTCACCCAAGCCATGGGATTTTCAATCACCTCATATGCATACAAAAGCTGGACAATGAATAAGGAAGACCAAAGAAGAATTGACACCTTTGAATCAGTGGTGTTGGTGAAGAATATCAAATGTATTATGGACTGCCAGGAGAACAAACAAATCTGTCTTGGAAGAAATACAGCAAGAATGTTCATTTGAAGTGAGAATGGCGAAGACTTCAACTCATGTAGCTTTGGACATGTTATTAGGAGAGACCAGTCCCTGGAGAAGGACATCGTGCTAGGTAAAGTAGAGGGTCAGTGAAAAAGAGGAAGACCTTCAGTGAGATGGATTGACACAGTGGCTGCAACAATGGGTTCAAACACAGCAACAATTGTGAGGATGGCCCAGGACAGGGCAGTGTTTCATTCTGTTGTACGTAGGGTTGCTATGAGTCGGAACCAACTTGAGGGCACCTAAAAACAACAACCTCTACTGGGACCACTACTCATCTATTCCAGTAGCCATGGCCTCTATAGGTAATAAGACAACATGACAATTCAGAGATAAAGCCAACTTACCAGTTTACAGAATTTGGGATTAGGCGAGATTGACTTCATGATATCCCCCAGTCTCAAAGGAGGTGGTTACATCCCAAGCCCAGTGCAAAGGAGTAAACATTGACCAAAGTTTAATAATTAAACTTACTTTCCATCTTGTAAGATCTTTCCCAATTCTTTCTCAGTTTAGCTCCTCCCAGTCTATCACCAGAAGCCCTGGTGTTCCCGTGGTAAAGCGCTCAGCTGCTAACCAAAAGGTCAGTGGTTCTAACCCACGAGCCGCTCAATGGGGAGAAAGATATGGCAGTCTGCTTCCATAAAGATTACAGCCTTGGCAAAGTCATAGAAGCCTCAAATTCCATGAGGGACTGAATTACTGGGCTGAAGGCTGGGGACCATGCTTTCAGGGGATATCTAGCTCAATTGGCATAATATGGTTTGTAAAGAAAATGTTCTGCATCGTACTTTGCTGAGTAGCGTCTGGGGTCTTAAAATCTTGTGAGTGGCCCTCTAAGATACTTCACTGGTCCCACCCTCTCTGGAGCAAGGGAGAAGGAAGAAAACCAAAGACACAAAGGAAAGATTAGTCCAAAGGACCAATAGACCACAAGTACCACAGCTCTACCAGACTGAGTCCAGCACATCTAGATGGTGCCCAGCTACCACCACTGACTGCTGTGACAGGGATCACAATAAAGGGTCCTGGACAGAGCTAGAGGAAAACGTAGAACAAAATTCTCACTCACAAAAAAAGACCAGACTTACTGGTCTGACAGAAACTGGAGAAATTGTGAGAGTATGGCCCCTGGACACCCTTTTAACTCAGTAGTGAACTCACTTCTGAGGTTCACCCTTCAGCCAAAGATTAGACAGGCCCCTAAAACAAACAATAATACACGTAGCTCAACCATGTATATGAGCCTAAATGAGTACGCTAGCCCAGAGGCAAGGATGAGAAGGTAGGAGGAGACAGAAAAGCTGGATGAACAGAAATGTCGAGAAGGGGAGAGTGTTCACAGGTTACAAAAAAATATGTGTATTAAATGTTTAATGAGAAATTAATTCGCTCTGTAAACCTTCATCTAAAGCACGATAAAAAAAAAAAAAGTTTTTTTTAAAGATTTCAGCCTTGGAAATCCTATGGGGCAGTTCTACTCTGTCGTATAGGGTCTCTATGGGTCAAAATCAACTCAACACCAACGGGTTTAGTTTTTTGGAGTCCATCACCCCATCAATTCTTATCCCCTTATAAGCATCAGAAGGAGCCCTAGTCACGCAACGGTTGAGCCCATCCAGCAGCTCCATGGGAGAAAGACCTGGCGGTCTGCTCTTGTAAAGATTAAAAAAAAAACCCAAACCAAACCTGTTGCTGTCGAGTCGATTCCGACTCATAGCAACCTTATAGGACAGGGTAGAACTGACCCATAGAGTTTCCAAGGAACAGCTGGTGGATTTGAACTGCCATCCTTTAGGTTAGCAGCTGTAGCTCACCATAGCTCTTAACCACTGCACCACCAAACCCTAGGGGGCAGTTCGACTCTGTCACATGGGTCACTATGAGCTGGAATCGACTCTATGGCACCCAACAACACGTATAACAACAAGCATCAACGTAGGCTCCGAATCAGCTAATCCAGGTTCAAATCTTGGCTATTCTGATTTCTAGTTATACGATGTAAAACAACTTCCTTTAATCTATGTAAGACTTAAAGTTTGCGTCTATAAGATGGGAATGATAATAACAGTACCCACTTCATAGAGTTGCTGGGAAGGTTGAGTAAAATAATGTGCCTGGTACTTAGGGCTCAAATACTTCCTGTGATGATTATCATCTTGACCAGGGATCTACAAACGACTGCTTGCGGGCCAGATCCGCCACATTTGTTCGTTTACGTATTGTCTATGTAGTTTTTGGAGCCCTGGTGGTGCAGTGGTTAAGACCTGGGCTGCTAACCAAAAGACTGGCAGCTCGAATCCACCATCCGCTCCCTGGAAATCCTATAGGGCAGTTCTACTCTGTCTTATAGGGTAGCTGAGCCAGAATCGACTCAATGGAAAAGCGTTTGGTCTTTTTTTTTTTTTTTGTAGTTTTTATGCTGAATTAAGGAGTTGCAGCAGAAACCACATGACTAGCAAAGCCTAAAATATTTACTGTCCGACCCTTCACAGAAAAAGTTTGCTCAACCTTGATCCACTGAGATAAAAAGAAAAAATCTGCTAGATTACATTTATACTAAGCTAGCCGTGACTTTATCTCCTTTCTGATAGTTCTTGGCATTTTATGATAAATAGTAAGCACGCCTTAGCCCTGGAGAAGTCCTCATATGGATCCTCAAGGAGTTTAAGGTTAATAATAAGGATCACGTAGCAAATATGGGGAAGACCGGTAACAAATTCTGGCTGTGGTTATTTTATGCTACAATCTCAAATAGAAACTGCAAAATACTCTAAAATGAAAGGGAATTTAATAATATGCTACCAGATGGTGAAACAACCATGAGCAGTCACTGAGCAGAGGAAAGCAGCAACGTGGGAAAGAAGGCAAACCATGGTGGACGGCTGGAGATTCTCACTGACTCTGGTAGAGTCCACTCCAATTCCATTTCAGTATCTTTCTTTTCAAGCATTTCCAGCATTTTTGCTGTTATGAGATGTACATAAACCTAGGTAGATTGAAAACATGCATCCAGACAACATTTCTATCTATAGTTTCATTATTTGCAAAGTGGGAAGAACACTAGACTTGTGTTCAGAAAACATTGTCATGATCTAGATGTGAGTGTAGTGGCATTTCCTCACCTCTCTGACAGCAGTCTCCTGGCATAGGCAATCTCTCTGTTAATGTAAGGGGTTATTTATTTTTTTAAATAATATTTTATTGTGTTTAGGGTGAAAGTTTTTGTTTTTAATTGTACTTTAGATGAAGGTTTACAGAACAAACTAGCTTCTCATTAAACAGTACACATACTGTTTTATGACATTGGTTGCCAACCCCACAACATGCCACCACTGTCCCTTCTCAACCTTCAGTTCCCTATTACCAGCTTTCCTATCCCCTCCTGGCTTCTAGTCCTTGCCCCTGGGCTGGTGTGCCCCTTTAGTCTCATTTCGTTTTATGGCCCTGGCTAATCTCTGGCTGAACGGTGAACCTCAGGAGTGACTTCATTACTAAGCTAAAAAGAGTGTCCAGGGGCCATACTCTCAGGGTTTCTCCAGTCTCTGTCAGACCAGTAAGTCTGGTCTTTTTTTGTAAGTTAGAATTTTGTTCTACATTTTTCTCCAGCTCTGTCTGGGACCCTCTGTTGTGATCCCTGCCACAGCAGTCAGTGGTGGTAGCCAGGCACCATCTAGTTGTGCTGGACTCAGTCTGGTGGAGGCTGTGGTGGTTATGGTCCATTAGTCCTTCGGACTAATCTTTCCCTTGTGTCTTTGGTTTTCTTCATTCTCCCTTGCTACCGACGTGGTGAGACCAGTGGAATATCTTAGATGGCCCCTCACAGGCTTAAGACCCCAGACGCTACTCATTGAGGTGAAAGTTTGCACAGCAAATTAGGTTCCCATTTAACAATTTCTACACAAATTATTCAGTGATATTGGTTATACTTTTCACAATGTGTCATCATTCACATTCATTCTGTCCCAGTTGTACCATTTCCAGTACTCTAGTATCCCAGCCCCCTTACCTCCTCATCTTTGCTTTAGAGTAATTTTTGACCATTTGGTCTCCTATAGATGATTTTTTTAAAGAAGCTCATTACTCATGGTGATAGTCTTTATTTTATAAGCCAATCTGTTATTTAGCTAAAATGTGGCCTCGAGGGATAATTCCAGCTTAAGGTTAAAGTGTACTTCAGGGTGAGCATCTCAAGGAGTCCTCTAGTCTCAATTGGTCCAGTAAGTCTGGACTTTTCAAGAATTTGAGGTTCTGTTCTACATTTTCTTTCATTCTATGAGAATCCATCTATTACGGCACTTATCAGAACAGTCAGTGGTGGTAGCCAGACACCATCTAGTTCTTCTGGTCTCAGTGTAAATGAGGCCATGGTTTGTACAGGTTATTAGCTCTGTAGACTACTTTCTTCTCTGAGTCTTTGATTTCCTTCCTTTCTCTTTTGTTCTGAACAAGCAGAGACCAATAGTTGTATCTTAGATGGCGGCTCTTAAGCTTTTAAGACCCTAGTCACTACTTATCACATTGGGATGTAGACTGTATAATTTATGAACTACATTATGCTGATTGAGTTGTCCCATGACACTATGACCCTAAGTCTTCGAACCCAGAAAACCAATCCTGCGATGTGTTTATGTCTAAGAAGTATTCATAACTGTGTCCCCTATGGGGTTTATTATATATATGGGTATACATGCGTGCATGCACATATATGTCTGTACATATGCCTATAGATACTTCTGTGTACACATATGTACCCACATATTCACACACATATGTGTATATGCCTATATACATATTTGTATAACAACATACATAATTTTTGGTTGTTGTAAAATTATGTTTGTCATATCTTTACCAAAAATGTCCTTTTCTCTTGTGCCATCATTAGTGACGTTATTTACCTTGGTCAGGCTGTGTGCACTTCACTCACATTCGATGCTACCTTTTGTAAAATGTTATTAAATGAAGACAACCAAAGACTGGTGTACGCATATGTATCTTTCTGTGTGGTGGAGACATTCTGTAAGAGCAATGGTTGTGAGCTTTCTTTTGAATGATGTTAAATGCAGTGAGAAAATATTTTAAAATGGATCCAGTTGCTACTCTTTTCACCTACTACCCCTTGGGTCTGAGGCATGGGTGGTTCAGTGGTAGAATTCTTCCCTTCTATCTGGGTGACCCAGGTTTGATTCCAGGCCAATGTACCTCATGCGCAGCCACCACTCATGTGTCAGTGGAGGCTAGAGTGTTGCTGTTGTGCTGAATGGGTTTCAGCAGAACTTACAGACTAAGATGAGCTAGGAAGAAAGGCCTGGCAATCTACTTCAGCCAATGAAAACCCTATGGATTACAACGGTCAGATCCCCAACCAATCATTGATGGCATAGGACTGTGCCTGGGGTTCCCATGAGTTGGGGACTGACTCCATGGCAGCTAACAGTAACAACCCTTTGAGGCATCTGGAATCGATTCAGATTGTTCAGCCAAGGACAAGTTGCTCCAGAATCTGGGCTCTCATCAAGGGGAAAGCATGAAACCAGGGCTCACTTCTCCACAGCTTTGATTCAAAGGTGTTCATGCCTAAAATTATTGGCAAGGGGAATTATCTCTTGCTTGTGGAAAAAGGTCTTTTTTTTTTTTTTTTTAAGGTACTTTAGATGAAGGTATACAGAACAAACAGTTTCTCATTAAACAGTTAGTACACATATTGTTTTATGACAGTGGTTAACAACCCCGTGACATGTCAACACTGTCCCTTCTCGACCTTGGGTTCCCTATTACCAACTTTCCTGTCCTCTCCTGCCTTCTAGTTCTTGTCCCTGGACTGTTGTGCCTCATTAGTCTTGTTTTGTTTTATGGGGCTGTCTAATCTTTGGCTGAAGGGTGAAAAAAGAAGTCTTTCTTACTCATATAAAAACATTTTAAAAATTCATTAAAAACACATACTGAGCTGTCACCATATTCCAAGCACTGTGGTAAGTGAGGGGGCTAGCAAGGATGAATTAAACAGTCATTGCCCCTTAATAATCTCAAATTCAAGCTTGGAATACTTTTTAGCAATTCCATTCTGATAAGCATGTTGTTTCATTTTGTTTTATCTAGACACAATTGTTAAGGTCTTTGGCCTTCCCCTACTTCGCCCCCACAACTCTTCCTCACAGAGTTTCTGCCTCTTCTATTGATTCTCTCTCCTCCCAGGGTCCATCTATTTTCAGAACTTCTTTCTCACGAAGGTGCAAGTGACTGTCAACAGTTTAGAGTATTTTTCTTCCTTAGATATTTGCTTTATAACAGGGTTCAGGGTCCCCCCTGAAAGGTCTTCTTCCTGCTAAACCTGGTTTTGGGTCTTAGAACCCAGCTGTCCTTACCAATTAAAGTTGGCAATAATTTTTTTAAATAATTTATTTCACTTTTTGTTGTTGAAAATATGCACAACAGAACATACATCAATTCAACAATTTCTACATGTACAACTCAGTGACATTGACGATATTCTTCAAGTTGTGCAAACATTCTCACCCTCCTTTTCTGAATTGTTCCTCCCCCATCAGCACAAACTCACTGGTCCCCAAGCTTCTCATCTAACTCTTGGAGTTGCTATTGTCAATTTGCTTCTATATAGACAGCTCTTTAAAAGAGCACAAGGCTCAAGGCAGACATCCTTTACTAACTAAGCTAAACTATTGTTTGGTATACTATGGACTGCCATGAGAACAAACTGTCTTGGAAGAAGCACAGCCAGAACGTTTGCTGGAAGCGAGGATGGCGAGACTTCATCTCACGTACTTTGGACATGTTATCAGGAGGGACCAGTCCCTGGAGAAGGACATCATACTTGGTAAAGTAGAGGGTCAGTGGAAGAGAGGAAGACACTCAATGAGATGGATTGACACAGTGGCTGCAACACTGGGCTCAAGCATAGGAACAATTGTGAGGATGGTGCCGGACCAGGCAATGTTTCGTTCCGTTGTGCATGGGTTCGCTGTGAGTCAGAGCCGACTGGCAGCACCTAACAACAACAACATTGTTTGGCGTGGGAGCCCTGGTGGCACAGTGGTTAAAGCACTTGGCTGCTAACCAAAAGGTTGGAGGTCTGAACTCACCAGGTGTGACAGTATGATTTTGTAAAGATTTACAGCCTTGGGAACCCCGTAGGACTGTTCTACTCTGTCCTATAGTGTCTCTATGAGTTGGAATTGGCTCGACAGCAGTAGGTATTATTTGGTATGTTGAAAACTATTTACCATGATTAAAGCCCAGGCTGGAATTTCAGGGATCAGATGGCAAACAACAAGTTTTTTTTTTTCTTGGATGGGGGGTGCTTATGGAGGTTTCACAGATATTTTCCAGAGCCCCCGAAATTAGATCATACAGATAAGAGCCTACACTTATTATATATAAGTTTTCAACTTAACAAAAATCATAACCCAAAGGGGACAATTATCATGTGGAAATATTCTCTACCAAAAACAATCCCAGAGATGATCATCACTATGTTGAAAACCTTGCACTGTAGCAAGTGAGGAGTGTGGCATTTACATCATCGTAAAGGTATAAACCCATGCCATAAAGTCGATTCCGACTCATAGCAACCCTATAGGACAGAGTAGAACTACCCCATAAGAGTTCCTAGGCTGTAAATCTTTAGAGAAGCAGACTGCCACATCTTTCTTGCACAGAGCAGCTGGGGGGTTCGAGCCACAGACCTTTTGGTTAGCAGCCGAGTGTTCAACCACTGCACCACCAGGGCTCCTTTATAAAGGTGTAACCACTTCCAATGTCCATATTAAGTAGAGAATTCAGAACAGAAGGATTATGGGTATAGAAGTCCCAGAAGATGTTTTAAGGTGTCCAAATGAACAGATTCTGTCTTAAGAAGAATCTAATTTGAATATTTTACAGCAACCCTATTGAGGAGCTCTATTCTACCATTTGAAGCCTCTTGTTTGAATGGGCAAAGGTCCAAGGGTCCCTGGGTGGTGCAAATGATTAATGTGCTCGGCTGCTAACTGAAAAGTTGGTGGTTCGAGTTCACCCAGAAGGACCTCAGAAGAAAGGCCTGGCAATCTACTTATGAAAAATCAGCCATTGAAAACCCTATGGAGCACAGCTCTATTCTAATACACACGGGGTTGCCATGAGTTGGCGTCCACTCAACGGCAACTGGGAAAACATCCAAAGATGAAAAACGATCATATTCATTACTGACCATTCAGCTTGCCATTGTGCTGTAAAAAAGAAAATGTGTTAACACAAATAATATTCTATGCTTTAACAGAATCTGAAGGTGAAAATATTCATTATGTCTGGGTCTCTGTTGGGTTATGCTAGATTGTAAAAATTTCAATGTATTTGTAGAACTTCAAAGACAACATGATTCACTCACGACAGTAATAAAAGCAAGGGAGCTTAGTTCAAATCCTCGCATTATTGGAGTTGACAGTAGAAGTGTAAACACCTTCTTGTTTAACAGGTGTATTCTCTGCCCTTTCCTAGTAGGACCGAGGAGTGTGTCAGGAGAGAGAAGTGTCTATGATGCCATCTCTGTCCTTGGCAGAGGCACCAATGTGGCACATGCTTGTCTCCTTCAAGAAGCTCTCTTCTTGATGTGCTAACTGTGAATCTCTGAAACATCTCTCCAGTTCTGGAACAATTTGTGCCTTTTGTGTACGGGTGTGTGAGTTTCATGACATTAAAAAAAAAAAAATTGCTGTCGAGTCGATTCCACTTCAGCGACCCTGTAAGACAGAGCAGAACTGCCCCATAGTGTTTCCAATGAGCAGCTGGAGGATTCAAACTGCCGACCTTTTGGTTAGCAGCTATAGCACTTAACCACTGCGCCACCACAGCTCCCACCTTAAAAGTCCATAGAGGTCAGTGTGTTTTAAATATTCATAAAGGCCTATTTTTGCCTGTATAAGAACATCAACTACTAATCCTTTTAGACACTGCCATTAATAATTAACTAAATGATTCTTTAAAACTCTCATTTTCCTCAAACCTACATTTTTACAAGTGCTCGGTTTTTTCTCTCAATAATTTTTTGAGGGTGTTTTCACCAAATAAATACTCTTCTATATGACTTCTGTGTACACAGAAGTAAAAAGTATGTGTATTAAAAGCTCGGAAAACATTCCCATCATTTTTACTAGATTTTAGAAACAGGCTCAACATGATATGTATAGGCATCTGGTGGTTATCTTGACCAGCAAGGTTATCCTCTGAACTGTTTCTTCAAGGACATTGTCGCATTAGGTAACTCTCCCTGTCATCTCATGTAGAAAGAGCCAAAACCTTCTGCAGCATTCAGAAACATATTTCCCCCAGATGTGATGGTGAGGGAGTAAAATGAACAATGAGTTTATGCCTCAACTCTGCCAGTAGACTGGGACTACCAGTCACTAAGAGGGCCTTTTGCTTAATCTTTCATAGCCTTCATTTTGCCATCCCTGGAATGGGATCAGTACATAAAGATTAGAAGAGTTCCTGGATAGTGCAAACAGTTGTTAGGTGCTGTCGAGTTGATTTCAACTCATAGTGACCTCATGTGACAGAGTAGAACTGCCCCATAGTGTTTTCTAGGCTGCGATCTTTATGGGAGCAGATCACCAGGTCTTTCTCTCAGAGCTGATTGGTGAGTTCTAGCCACCAACCATTTGGTTAGCAGCTGAGTGCTTAACCATTGCACCACCAGGGCTCCTTGATGATCATAATAGCTGCCATCAAGTCAACTCCAACCCATGGCAACTTTATGTACAATAGAATGGAATGTTGCCCAGTCCTGAATCATCCTCACAATCACTGGCAGTTTCGAGTCCATTGTGGCTATTGTGCTAGTCCTTCTCACCGAGGATCTCCGTCCCCCTTGCTGGCCTTCTGCGTCACCAAACATGATGTCTTCCTCCTTCGACTGATCTCCCAGATGACATGTCTAAAGCAAGAAAATCGGACAATGTTCTGTTGTGATCCACAAGGTTTTCATTGGCTAATTTTTGGAAGTAGATCACCAGGCCTTTCTTCATAGTTTATCTTCCTTTGGAACCTCACTGAAACCTGTCCACCATGGTGACCTGCTGTTATTTGAAAAACTGGTGGCATAGTTTCCAGCATCATAGCAATATGTAAGCCCCCACAGTATGAAAAAATGACAGACAGGTGGTGGCTTCTGACGATGCTATTAGGTGTGTAAAGTTGGTTCCGATTCATAGTGACCCTACGTACAACAGAAAGAAACACTGCCTGGTCCTGCACCATCCTCACAATCATTGCTGGTTGAACCCATTGTTGCAGCCACTGTGTCAGTCTGTCTCATTGGGGCTCTTCTTCTTTTTTGCTGATCTCTGTTTTACCAAGCATGAAGTCCTTCACCAGGGACTGGTCCCTTCTGATAACATGTCTAAAGTACATGAGACAAAGTCTCATCATCCTCACTTCTAAGGAGCATTCAGGCTGTACTTTTTCCAAGACAGATTTGTTTGTTCTTCTGGCAGTCCATGGTATGTTCAATATTCTTTGCCAACACAATTCAAAAGCATCAGTTCTTCTCTGGTCTTCCTTATTCATTGCCCAGCTTTTGAACACATACGAAGCTGTTGAAAACACCATGACTTGAGTGAGGCTCACCTTAGCCCTCAAGGCGACATCTTTGCTTTTTCACACTTTAAAGAGGTTTTTGCAGCAGATTTGCTCAATGTAATACATCGTTTGATTTCTTGACTGCTGTTTCTATGGGTGTCAATTGTAGATCCAAGTAAAAGTAAACCCTTGACAAATTTAGTCTTTTCTCTGTTTATCATGATGTTGCTTATTGGTCCACTTATGAGGATTTTTGTTTTCTTTAGGTTGAGTTGTAATCCACACTGAAGGCTGTAGTCTTTGATCTTCATCAGTAAGTGTGTCAAGTCCTCTTCACTTTCGGATAATAGCACACCAGTTTTTCAAGGAGAACAATCTCTTTCCTACTTCTCAATCCAGATGATTAAGGGAGGCTGCCCAGTGAGATCTAAGCCTGGCCAGTCAGAGTACCACATTCCTCTGGACACAGTGTTTGGTTCATGAATGATGATAAGATCAAGTCAGGCAAATAAAACTGGGTTTGATGAGTAATTTTTTGAATTAGTTCCACTGGAGTTTCTAGGAAGTAAGCCTGGAGGTGCTATTGGTCATCTCATCACCATGCGGGCTGAATCTACCTTATTGAAACCAACACAGGGGAAAGCAAGAGATAGAGAAGGATTTATCCTGGATTACGTCTTTTGAGTCTTTGGATCCATCCATCTCTGAAGTCAGATATCCTCCTGCATATTTCAGTGATGTAGTTTATTTCTGTTTTCACTTCAGATTTGGAGTTGAGTTTCTGTCATTTACATTGAAAAGAGCCCTGACTAGTAACACTTACTTCTTATAATGAAGGAGATGTTCTGTATAAAGAGTCCATGGCCAGGCTATGACTCATGTTTGCATCATTGGATAAAAAGAGTCCTAAATGCCACTAACAGTGTTGAGTGGTGGCCTTCTATCCCATCCTCCTGTGTGAGTTTAGCTTGCCTGACAGACCCTTGAGCCTGGACCTTCACAGTCCAGGTTCTCGGTCAGCACTGCAGCCTACCTAGACTTCAGCCAACAGGTGAGTCTGCCCTCCTGTCAGAGTGATACCAGCTTTTAACCCTAAGGGTTGGGATAAGCTCCTAATAACTCTTCCTAGAATCATTCCTGATATCTCAGTTCCTACCTGCCCTATTCAAGATCCAGATTTATTACCATCTGCAGAAGCCTAAATGTTGCTCAGACCTGCCCCTGTTGACTCCCTGGGACTTTGGTGCCTGCCTGGACTGGATTTGAGCTTGCCATGCTCCAAATTACTCCTGAATATTACATGGAATTTGGACTCTTTACCATTATTCTTCTATACCTGAACAGGACTAGCCTTTCTTTCTCAGTTAGTTTTCCTTGGTTCCCACTTAGGCAATTCTTGCTCGCCTTTCTATCATTCTTTGGGAGTGGTTAAAGCAACTTCATTTGTATACCCCTACACTTAAACACAAGTATCCTGAGTCTATATAAGGATCTTGAATGATGAGTGTCTGGGCCTAGAGATCACGAGTCCGTTGGGCTGGTGCCAACACTTTGTGAAACCAAGTGGGATTCTCAACTTTCCATGTATCCAGTGCCTATCCTTCACCCCAACTCTGAAATCAGGGCTCACCCAGACTCTACTTTGGAAACCAGCCAAAGACAGTCTCTGCAATGGGTTGCCCTGGTCCCCCTCGTGGTAGGGCAGTTAGAGAACATAGGATCCAAGCAAGGCTTGTCCAGGAGTCATTCAGCACATCCTTCAGCCTGGCCTGAGAAAGTGGGGTAAATGGTGACTGCTCACTGAAGACAGGCATGACTTGAAGCTCCATCCTTGGAACTGCTCCTGAAATGGTCAGCTGTGTGCTTTGATGATTGTTGGTGAAGCTGGGTGCACATGAGGCCATTTGGTATCCAGACCACTCCTCTCCTCCTCCCATTGGGTACAGAGCCTCATTGTTGTCTGATGAGTGCTGAGTTCTCTGCTTAGATGTGGGGAGCTGAAGACAGAGCTACTAAACCTATCCATCTTTCCCTCAAGATACCCGGGAAAACCGCCTAGTCCTGACCACTGAAGCAGCCAAGACTGTTTTCTCTCCTGATGTCCTGTGATGGTCTCCTGTTCTGAACATGACCAGCCTGAGAAGCTCTTGCACCTCTGAGGACCAATGGAGAGAAAACGGATCCAAGAGTGGAGTCCAGAGTCCTTCCAAGGCAGCCTACCTCAGGAGAGGTTGATTCCCAAACCAGAAGTCCCATGTGGGCTTCCTTGAGAACTGACCAAGTGGCTGAGGACCCAAGGAGCAGAGTTCGGGGTAATGAAAGATATCCCAAAGAAAGTGGTGATGATCCTGCACCTCCTACCTCAGTCCTGGCATTTTTTCAGTGGCTGGGGGGCAGGGAGTTAGGTGATGAGTCGTGATGACTGAGTTACAAACTGTAACATGGGTAACACTTTCCATATACACAATAAATGGTGGTTATGCCCTAGGCTAGCCAACAAAATCTAATACATAACGTAGGAAATGATGTATGCCTACAAGGAATTTGTTCTGAGCTAGAAATGAACAAACAACAACAAAAACAAAAAAACCAATCTCCAAATAAACTTCAGAACACACCTGTGCAAAGCTGGAGACGAGCTGTACTGTACTTCTGTAAACTCAGAATGGTTTTGAACATATGGTAAGTGCTAGATGACTACTTCACACTTGATGGGTTTGTTATCATACAAAAATCTCCTCGTGTTTTTGTCTTTCATTTTCTTTTTTTGTAATGCATTTTCAATTAACTTCAGTATATGAAACCCAGAATCCCAATAGCAGAGGTATCTTTCAAGGTGCATGTCCATATGTAACCTGGTCTCAAGCCTTTTTTGCCTTAGAATACATTTGTTTCCCTTGAGAGTCACCCACAGAATTCACTTTTTACTATTCATGTAGTAAAATGCAGCTTTTCCTTAAAGGTAAATTTTCCGTTTCAAAAAAGGTGGAAGGCAAGGGCAGGATGTAATAAAGAATTACAACAGTTTGAATTTAAGGTCCTGGAAAAAGACCAAATGGAGAACATTTTCTGATTATGGGAACAGAATGCTTTTATTTGATTGTGTTTTTCAGAGTTTGAAAAACTCCAAGGGCAGACAGGGGACCTGAGAGGTGGTGTGTTCTTCTTGCGTTTTCCTGGTGAAAGGAAGTCTCCTGCCCCCAAGGCTGAAGGCACCAGATGGATCTGCCCAGCTCACCATGGGGAGGTGACTCCATTCCCGCAGATCACGCAGACAGTCATTCATAATCAGTGCTTGAATTTCAGCATATTTTCTTTCTGAAAAGACAAAAGCCAATTATTGATAGCTATGCTGACCTCAGATATGCAGTTTATCTTAGTTCAATGATCTTTTCCAAACATATTATTGCCAGTTAAAGGTGACCCTGAACTTGATGACATAATTGCAGTGAAGAACAAAAACCAAAGAAATAGATATTGTCATGGATTGAACTGTGTCCCCCCAAAATATCTGTTGACTTGGCTGGATCATGATTCCCAGTATTGTATGATTGTCTACCATTTTATCATCTGATGTGATTTCCCTATGTGTTGTAAATGCTATCACTATGATATAATAAGATGGATTAGCAGCAGTTATATTGATGAGGTCTATAAAATTAGACAGTTTCTTAAGCCAACTCTTCTGAGATATAAAAGACAGAAGCAAGCAGAGAGCCATGGGGACCTCATATCACCATGAAAGCGGTGCTGGGAGCAGAGCGCATCCTTTGGACCTGAGGTTCCTGCGCTGAGAAGCTCCTAGTCCAGGGGAAGACTGATGCATCACAAGGACCTTCCTCCAGAGCTGACAGAGAGAAAGACTTCTCCTGGAGCTGACACCCTGAGTTTGGACTTCTAGCCTACTGGACTGTGAGAGAATAAACTTCTCTTTGTTAAAGCCATCCACTTGTGGTATTTCTGTTACAACAGCACTAGATGACTAAGACAGATATTTTCCCTGAATTTTGTGTGTTTGTGTTGGTCAGTGATTACAACGTGGTCTTCATCCCCCTTCATCTTGTTGCCAGTCCTGCTCTTTCACCATGGCTTCCTCTGTCGGATCTGACCCCTCCAGCCTCCACTGGGTACCACTATTGCCCATGTTATCATATCTTTTTAGTTAGCTGTGACCTCCCTCTCTGATGTCCCCAAGAGAATGCAAGTTTGTTTGCTAAGGGCACAAGCCATATCTGACTCAATTCCCCCACACCCTTCACTGGGGCCAACCTGTGCCTCAGACACAGGAGGGGCTCAGTAGATGTTTGTTGCCTTGACTGCTGAAGTTGAACGAAACCAGACCTTGCCATCATCAATTTATAATTACAATAAGATTTGGATTAGGATTTTTTTGCTTCCTGGTTTCAGCTCCTACAACCCAATTCTCAGCTTTTGGTGGAAGTCCTCGGAGCCCCCAGCCCTCATGGCCCACTTCCTCTGCAGCTTCCTGAGCCATCCAGCTCCGCTTCCTCCTGGGCTCTGGTCTTAGGTAATTGGCATCTGCTACCCTAGGCATTTCCTGCTTTCCTCCACCTGTCTTGCCCTCTCAGCCTCTACTGTCCCAGGCTCTGGGCTCAAACTTTAAGGATAGAAGCACCGATGCTCAGGGCTTCTGATATTTCATGGCGTCTGTAAATAGTAGTAACAACATGTTGTTAGCTGCCATAGAGCTGGCCTCCGACTCATGGTGACCCCATGCAAAATGGAATAAAACACTTCTCGGTCCTGCACCATCCCCATGATTAGTTGAGGGTTAGACTGCTGTGATCCATAGGGTTCCTAGGCTGATATTCGGAAGTAGCTTGCCAGACCTTTCTTCTTAGTCCGTCTTAGTCTGGAAGCTCTGCTGAAATCTATTCAGCACCATAGCAGCACACAAGCTGCCACTGACAGACAGAGGATGGCTGTGTATGAGGTGCATTGGCCTGGAATCAAACCCAAGTATCCCGCATGGAAGACGAGAATTCTACCCCTGAACCATTATTGAGGCTCTGCTATGTGCCAGATAAGGTGCTGCTGGACATTTTAAAACATGTTATTTACCTAGCCTCAAGCTAGAAGAATCACTTCCTTTGTTAATTCATTTGTTTTAACAACTATGAAATGAACAAGACAATGAAGATTCCTGTTCTCATGGAACTTACCTTCTCATAGGAGGAAAGAGACAATAAACAAGTAAACAGGTAATTTCGGATAGAGACAGAAACTATGAAGGAACTACAATCGGGGGTAATGATGTAATGAACACTACTTTAAATAAACACGATCAGCGAATGCCTCTCGGAGGACGTGATGTGAGTGTTGAAACATGAAGAGCATTCATGCAGCAGTGTATTAGTTTCTTAGGGCTGCTGTAACAAAGTACCACAAACTAAGTGGCTTAAAACAACAGAAATTTATTCACTCACAAGTCTGGATGTTAGAAGCCCAAATTCAGGGTCTTTAAGAAGACCATGCTCTCTCCAGAGTCTCTAGGGTAAGATCCCTTCTTGTCCCTTCCAGCTTCTGTTAGCCCCAGGTGTCCTTGGTTTGTGGCAACATCCCTCTGATCTCTGCCTCCATCGTCACATGGGCATCTTCCCTCTGCATTTGCCTTTAGTTCTTATAAAAACACCAATAGTAAAGAGATTAGAGCCCACCCCAATGACCTGATCTTAACTAATTATGTCCCTAAGGACCCCATTTCTAAATAAGGTCACTTTCACAGATGCTGGGGTAAGACTTCTACGTATCTTTTAAGGGACACAATTCAATCCATAAGACAAGTACTGACAACGGCAAAGACCCTGAGGAGGGCATGGGCTTAACACATTATTAAGTTATCTATGAAGCCATCTGTTTTTTTCTGCTAGAATTTGAGCAATACCCTACCTCTCCTTCCACATTTGGCTCCAGGGAGGACTGCATTTTCCTTGTTGGTACCTAAACTTTCTGCCAAGTCCATACTCAGTCTCCTTCTGGCTCAGCTGGGACACCTATTATACCCACAAGCATCTTCTTTATCCTTCAAGAGAGAGTTAAAATCCCACCTCTGTTTGGCCTATCTTGGCGACTCCAGGGGATTTGTTTTGTGTTTGTTTTATCTTGGCTCATTTTGCCACATGACACAGACATCATACTTTCCCTGGAACCTCCTGGAGGTTGTAGGGCTCAGGTGAGATAATCCATTCAACAGATTCCCCAAGCATCATCTTGGGGCCAGGCATTGGGAGCCAAAGATGAACAAGTCTTCTTAGACAAGGGCCATCTTTTTTCCTTGTCTCTACTTGGGGAGATGGGTGGTTTTATTAGATATAGATAGGCTACAGATATGGGTATAAAAATACTTACACACAAATTTAAACATAGATATATTGTTGGTAAAAATGGCATTGTGATATACATGTTATTTTGTGGCCTGCTCTTTTTCAATTAGAAATATATTTTAAACATTGCACTATCAATAAATAAGATCTAGAACATAATTTTTAATGGCTATAGACCATTCTATCTTATGACTATACATAATTTTCTTAAGTGGTTTTTGACATTTCGGTTGTTTCCAATGTTTCATCATTGTAAATAATTCATTAATGAATATCCTTGTGTCAGTATACTGCTATATGCCTGGCCCTTAGTAAATGCTCAGAAAATATTTGTTCAGTGAATCAATGAATACGCTAACTCAATTTCTATTCCAAGCACTACTATTTCTTTTCATATTCTGTATTGTTCAATTCCAGCGAGGACACTGTTCCAATATGCACGAGTTTCAGTTAACATGATGCTGTGCAAAGCAAGAAGTGCCTCTATTACTTTGTTTCCTTAGTACAAAAGTAATGCAAGTTTACTGTAGAGAATTTGTAAAATACATACGAAGAAAAGGAAGAAAGGTAAAATCACTTGTAATTTCAACACCATTCAGAGTTAATTGATGCTATTGACATTTTGGTATACTGTATATCCTTTCTGGTTTTTTCTGTATAAATAAATGCCTTTTATTTACTTTTATAAAAAAGGGGTGATAATAGTGTACATACTGTTTTGTTTTGTTTTCATTTGATATATAAGTTGTGAACGATTCCTTATGTAACTAAATATTCTTTTACATGATTTGTATAGGTTCCTAAGATACCAACTTGAGATGTTTCGACAAACTGATATAGCAATAAGGTGCTCACTTGTTTATGCCAAGAAATCTGGAAGACAGCTACCTGGCCAACAGACTAGAAGAGATCCATATTTGTGCCTATTCCAAAGAAAGGTGATCCAATAGAATGTGGAAATTATTGAACAATATCATTAATATCACACACAAGTAAAATTTTGCTGAAGATCATTCCAAAACGGTTACAGCAGTACATGCACAGGGATCTGCCAGAAATTCAAGCCAGATTCAGAAGGGGATGTGGAACAAGGGATATCATTGCTGATGTCAGATGGATTCTGGCTGAAAGTAGAGAATATTAGAAAGATGTTTACCTGTGTTTTGTTGACTATGCAAAGGCATTTGACTGTGTGGATCATAACAAATTATGGATAACATTGCAAAGAATGGGAATTCCAGAACACTTAATTGTGCTCATGAGGAACCTGTACATAGATCAACAGGCAGAAGTTGGAATAGAACAAGGGGATACTGCATGGTTTAAAGTCAGGAAAGGTCTGCATCAGGGTTGTGTCCTTTCACCATACCTATTCAATCTGTATGCTGAGCAAATAATCCAAGAAGCTGACTATACGAAGAAGAACAGGGCATCAGGATTGGAGGAAGACTCATTAACAACCTGTGATATGCAGATGACAGAATCTTGCTTGCTGAAAGCGAAAAGGACTTGAAGCACTTGCTGATAAAGATCAAAGACCACAGCCTTCAGTATGGATTGCACCTCAACATAAAGAAAACAAAAATCCTCACAATGGACCAATAAGCAACATTACGATAAACGGAGAAAAGACTGAAGTTGTCAAGGATTTCATTTTACTTGGATCCATAATCAATGTCCATGGCAACAGCAGTCAAGAAACCAAACAACATATTGCATTGGCAAATCTGCTGCAGAAGACCCCTTTAAAGTGTTGAAAAGCAAAGATGTCTCTTTGAGGACTAAAGTGCACCTGACCCAAGCCGTGATATTTTCAATGGCCTCATATGCATGTGAAAGCTGGACAATGAATAAGGAAGACTGAAGAAGAATTGATGCCTTTGAATTATGGTGTTGGCAAAGAATATTCAGTATACCATGGACTGCTAGAAGAATGAACAAATCTGTCTTGGAAGAAGTACAGCCAGAGTGCTTGCTCCTTGGAAGCAAAGATGACAAGACTTCGTCTCACGTACTTTGGACATGTTATCAGGAGGGACACGTCCCTGGAGAAGGACATCATGTTTGGTAAGGTAGAGGATCAGCCAAAGAGAGGAAGACCCCTGACAAGATGGAGTGACACAGTGACTGCAACAATGGACTCAAACATGGTGCAGGACCGAGTCGTGTTTTGTTCTGTTGTTCACTATGAGTTGGACCGACTTGACAGCACCTAACAACAACAGGATTATAGTATATGAATGAACCGTAGTATTTTTAAACTAATTTCCCATTGTTCCATGTACGTTGTTTCTAATTTTTCCCATTGTTAACAATGCAAAAAACTCTAAAATCTCATTAAGTCATACTTTTTTTTTTTAATCAATTTTTTTTTTTTATTGTACTTCAGGTGAAGGCTTACGGAACAAATAGTTTCTCATGAAACAGTAGTACACATATTGTTTTATGACGTTGGTTAACAACCCCACAACATATCAACCCTCTAAATTCTCAATCTTTTTTTCTTTTGGTGAAAATACACATAGCCAAAGATACACCATTTCAAAAATTTCTACATATACAGTTCAGTGACATTGACTACGCTCTTCGAATTGTGCTGTTATTCTCACTTAAGATGAAGGCTTACAGAACAAAATAGTTTCTCATTTAACAGTTACTACACATGTTTTCCTATGACAATGGTTAACAATCTCACAACACATCAACAATATCCTTACTCAATCTTGGGTTCCCTATCACCAGCTTCCTTGTCCCCTTCTGCTTTCTGGCCCTTGTCACTGGACTCCTGTACCTTGTTAGTCTCATTTGGTTTTACGGGGTTGTCCCCTCCCAGGCTGAACAGTGAACCTCGGAGGTAACTTCACCACTGAGCTAAAAGGGTGTCTGGGGGCCATACTCTCAGGGTTTCTCCAGTCTCCTTTAGGCCAGTAATCTGGTCTTTTTTTTTATGGGTTAGAATTATGCTCTACATCCTTCTCCAGCTCTGTCCAGAACCCTCTGTTGTGATCCTGGTCAGAGCAGTCAGTGGTGGTCGCCGGGCACCATCTAGCTGTAGTGGACTCACTCCAGTGGAGGCCTTGGTAGCTGTGGTCCATTAGTCCTTCGGACTGATCTTTTCCTTGTATCCTGTTTCTCTTCATTCTCCCTTGCTCCCGAAGGGATGAGACCAGTGGAGTATCTTAGATGGCCGCTCACAGGCTTTTAAGACCCCAGACACTACTCACCAAGGTAGAATGTAGAGCATTGTCTTCCTAAGCTGTGTCATACCAATTGAGCTAGATGTTCTCTGAGACCATGGTCCCCAGAGCCCTCCGCCCAGCAATTCAATCCCTCAGGGAGTTTAGATGTGTCTATGGGGCTTCCATGACCTTTCCTTGTACAAGTTGTGCTAGTTTCTCCTGTATTGGGTACTGTCTCACCCTTCACCCAAGATACCACTTATCTATTGTCTATTTAATATTCCCCCACCCACCCTTTCCATCCCTAGTAACCAACAAAGATTGTTACATTTTGTGTGTGAACTTTTTCATGGGTTTTTACAAGAGAGGTCTCCTACAATATTTGTCCTTTTGTGATTGACTTATTTCACTCTGAATAATGTCCTCCAGTTTCATCCATGTTATGAGATGCTTCACAGATTCACTGTTGTTCTTTCTCCTTGCATAGTACTCCATTGTGTGTATGTACCATAGTTTGTTTATCCATTCATCTGTTGATGGGCATCTAGGTTGTTTCCATTGTTTTGCTATTGTGAACAATGCTGCCATGAGCATTGGTGTGCATATGTCTATTCGAGTGACGACTCTTATTTCTCTAGGACATATTCGTAGGAGTGGGATTGCTGGATCGAATGGTATGTCTATTTCTAGCTTTCTGAGGAAGTGCCATATCACTTTCCAAAATGGTTGTATCATTTTGCATTCCCACCAGCAGTGCGTAAGAGTTCCGATCTCCCCGCAGCCCCTCCAACATTTGTTATTTCCAGTGTTTTTGATTCGTGCCAGTAATGCTGGGGTGAGATGGTATCTCATTGTGGTTTTAATTTGCATTTCTCTAATGGCTAGTGATCGCGAGCATTTCCTCATGTGTCTGTCAGCCATTTGAATGTCTTCTTTGGTGAAGTGTCTGTTCATTTCCTTTGCCCATTTTTTAATAGGATTATTTGTCTTTTTGTCGTAGAGGTGTTGGATTTTCTTGTAGATTATGGCGATTAGACCTTTGTCTGACTTGTACTGTCCAAAAATTTTTTCCTGGTCTGTAGGTTCTTTTTTTTACTCTTTTGGTGAAGTCTCTTGAAGAGCATAGGTGTTTGATTTTTAGAAGATCCCAGTTATCTAGCTTATCTATTGGGGTTTTGTGCATCGATGATTATGGTTTGTGTCCTGTTAATGCCGTGTATTAAGGCCTGAAGTGTTGGTCCTATTTTTTCTTCTATGAACTTTATAGTTTTAGGCTTTATATTCAGGTCTTTGATCCATTTTGAAGTAGTTTTTGCATACGGCGTGAGGTATGGGTCCTGTCTCATTTTTCTGCAGATGGATATCCAGTTTTGCCAGCACCATCTGTTAAAAAGACTGTCTTTCCCCATTTGATAGACTTCGGGCCCTTGTCGAAGATCATGTGACCGTTGATGGATGGATTTACATCTGGGTTCTCAGTTCTGTTCCATTGGTCAATGTATCTGTCGTTGTACCAGTATCAGGCTGTTTTGACTACTGTAGCTGTATAGTAGGTTCTGAGGTCAGGTAGTGTGAGTCCTCCAGCTTTATCCTTCTTCAGTAGTGCTTTACTTATTCAGGACTTCTTCTCTTTCCATATAAAGTTAATGATTAGTTTTTCCATCTCTTTGAAGAATGTTGTTGGTATTTGGATCGGGATTGCATTGTATTTGTAAATTGCTTTGGGTAGAATTGTCATTTTCACAATGTTGAGTCTGCCTATCCATGAGCATGGTATATTTCTCCATTTATGTAGATCACTTTGGGTTTCTTGCAGTAGTGTTTTGTAGTTTTCTTTGTATATGTCTTTTAAATCATCAGATTTATTCCTAAGTATTTTATCTTTCTAGGGGCTATTGAAAATGGTACTGTTTTCCTGATTTCCTTTGCATCGTTCTCCTTACTGGTGTATAGGAATCCAACTGATTTTTGAATGTTTATCTTGTATCCCGCTACTCTGCTGAATCTTTCTATTAGTTCCAGTAGATTTCTCAGTGGTTTTTAGGATTTTCTGTGTATAGTATCACATCATCTGCAAACAGGGACAGTTTAACTTCTTCATTACCAATTTGGACGCCCTTTATTTCTTTTTCTTGCCTTATTGCTCTAGCTAGAACTTCCAGCACAATGTTAAATAGGAGTGGTGATAAAGGGCATCTTTGTCTTGTTCCTGTTTTCAAGGGGAATGTTTTCAGCCTCTCTCCATTAAGAATGATGTTGGCCATTGGTTTTGCATAGATGCCCTTTATTATGTTGAGAAATTTCCCTTCTATACCTATTTGATTGAGAGTTTTTATCAAGAATGGGTGTTGGACTTTGTCAAATGCCTTTTCTGTGTCAGTTGAGATGATTATGTGATTCTTTTCATTCCTTTTATTTATGTGGTGGATTACGTTGATTGATTTTCTAGTGTTGAGGCATCCTTGCATACCTGGTATGATTCCTACTTGGTCGTGGTGTATTATTTTTTTGATATGATGCTGAACTCTATTGGCTAGAATTTTGTTAAGAATTTTTGCATCTATATTCATGAGAGATATTGGTCTGTAATTTTTTTTTGTGACATCTTTTCCTGGTTTTGGTATCAGCATTATGCTGGCTTCATAGAATGAATATGGAAGTGTTGCTTCCTCTTCTATGCTCTGAAATAGCTTGAGTAGTACTGGTACAAGCTCTTCTGTAAATGTTTTGTAGAATTCTCCAGTGAAGCCATCTGGGCCAGGGCTTTTTTGGTTGGGAGTTTTTTTATTACCTTCTCAATCTCTTCTCTTGTTATGGGTCATTCAGATTTTCAACATCACTTTATTGTAGTTTGGGTAGGCCGTGTGTTTCTAGAAATTTATCCATTTCCTCTAGGTTTTCAAATTTGTTGGAGTATAGTTTTTAATAATATTCTGTTATAATCCTTTTTATTTCAGTTGGGTCCATTGTAATGCCCCCCATTTCATTTCTTATTTGGGTTATTTGTGTCCTCTCCTGTTTTTCTTTTGTCAGTCTGGCCAGTGGTTTGTTGATTTTGTTGATTCTTTCAAAGAACCGACTTTTGGTTTTGTTGATTCTTTCTACTGTTTTTCTGTTCTCTATTTCATTTATTTCTGCTCTGATCTTTACTATTTCCTTTCTTCCGGTGGTTGTGGGCTTTTTTTGCTGTTCTCTTTCTATTTGTTCAAGTTGTGTAGTTAATGTTTTGATTTTGTCACTTTCTTCTTTTTTGATATGTGCATCTATTGCTATCAATTGTCCTCTGAGGACCACCTTTGCTGTGTCACAAAGGTTTTGGTATGATGAGTTTTCATTCTCATTTGATTCTAGGAATTTTTTGATTCCATCTCTGATTTCTTCTATTACCCAGTGATGTGTAAGCTGGGTATTATTCAGTTTCCATGTAGTTGATTTTTTTTCCTTGCTCTTTCTATTGTTATTTTCTACCTTGATGGCATTGTGGTCAGAGAAGATACTTTGAATTATCTCAACGTTTTGGATCTTGTTGAGGATTGTTCTGTGGCTAAGATGTGGTCTTTTCTGGAGAACATTCCATGTGCATTGGAAAAGAATGTGTACTTTGCAGCTGTTGAATGGAGTGTTCTATATATGTCTATGAGGTCAAGTTGGCTGATTGTGCCCTTTAGGTCTTCTGTATCTTTGCTGAGTTTCTTCTTAGTTGTTCTGTCCTTTACTGAGAGTGGTGTGTTGAAGTCTCCTACTACTATTGTGGAACTGTCAATTTCTCTTTTCAGCGTTGTTAGAGTTTGTTTTATGTATTTTGGAGCCCTGTCATTGGGTGTGTAGATGTTTATTACGGTTATGTCTTCATGATGGATCATCCCCTTAATCATTATGTAGTGTCCTTCTTTGTCTTTTATGGTAGATTTGGTTTTAAAATCTAATTTATCTGAGATTAGAATTGCCACTCCTGCTCTTTTTTTGTAGTTGTTAGCTTGATATATTTTTTTCCAACCTTTGACTTTTAATAAATTCACATCTTTGTTTCTAAGGTGTGTCTCCTGTAGACAGCATATTGATGGATCCTGTTTTCTTATCCATTCCATCACTCTCTGTCTCTTTATGGGTGCATTGAGTCTATTTACATTCAGTGTAATTATTGATAGATGTGGGTTTGTTGCTGTCAGTTTGTAGTGCTGATGTTTTATTTGTTCTTCTTACTCTCTTGTGCTGAGTTACTTTTGTTTGTGGATTTTTTTTTAATTCTTTTGTTTTTGTAGGTTTTGCTTTTGCTGAGACTTTATGTTTTTCCTCTTTTTTTTTTAATGAGTATGTTTGTTAACTTTCTTTGTGGTTACCATAAATTTTACCCTTATCTTTCTAAGTTTGAAACAGTCTACCATTACTTGGTATAGCCTTGCCTTCCTCTCCATTAGAAGGTTCTATACCTATGCCGTTTATTCCCTCTTTTATTGTTCTGATATTATTGTCATTTACTGATTAACTTCTCTGATTCCCTGTTGTATTTCTTTTGGTTTTGGATAGTCCTGAAGAGTTCTTTTCATAGATTGGTATCTGGCTGGTACGATCCTACATCCTAGGTTCTGCCTGTGAGCTGATGCTGTTTGTCCTCAGATCGAAGAACTCGCTTTAATAATTGTTATAGGTTTGGTTTTACTTCTACATATTCCCTTAATTTCTGTTTATCTGGAAATGACCTAATTTCACCATCAAATTGAACGAGAGTTTTGCAGGATATATTATTCTTGGCTGGCAATTGTTTTCTTTCAAGATTTTATATATGTCATCCCATTGCCTTCTTGTCTGCATGGTTTCTGCAGAATAATCTGAGCTTACTCTTATTGTTTCTCCTCTGTATGTGACTTCTTGTTTTTCTCGAGCTGCTCTCAGGATTCTTTGTTTGTCTTTGATTTTGGCGAGTGTGGATATGATATGCCTTGGTGATTTTCTCTTGGGGTCTCTTCTATATGGGGTTCTTTTAGCTTCTTGGATGGCCAGCTTTTCATATTCCATGATATTGGGGAAGTTTTCTGTCAGCAGTTCCTCAATGATCCTCTCTGTGTTTTCTGTTTTCTCCCCTTGTTCTGGAATTCCAATCACTCGCAGATTTTTGCTTTTGATTGTGTCCCACATAACTCTCAGGGTTTCTTCATTTTTCTTTGTTCTTTTTTCTGAGTTTTCCTCAAACAGAGTTGTATCCAAGTGTTTGTCTTCAATTCCACTGAACCTGTCTTCCACCATTTCAAATCTGCTTCTCAACCCTTCTATGACACCGCCCATTTCTGAAATCTTGTTGTTTATCTTTTGGATTTCTGATTGTTGTCTTTACATAATTTCTAGCTGTGAATTTATTTTGGCATTTTTTTCCTGAATTATTTTCCTGAATCTTCCAATTTTTTGTCCATATTTTTCATGAATTTGTCTATTTTTTCCTCATGTTTGTCACCTTTTGGCCTCAGTTCTTGGAGAATTATGAGTATTAGAGATTTGAATTCCCTATCAGGAAGTTCTAGAGCATTTTCTTCGAGAGGAGAGTCATCTGGTGTTTTATTTTGGAGGCCTACTGGAACCGTCCTGTCCTGTTTTTGCAAATATTTTGTTATTGTCTGCTGTCTTCGGGGCATTCAGTAGTTATTTTTCTTGTTTATAGATTGTAGATTTGTTTGTTTCATCCCTTTAAAAAAAAAATTGACTATGTCTGAGCAGGCAGACTGTGTGTTCTTTATTGTTTGCTCGTCTGTGAGCACAATACTTTTCACCTCCTTCTTCAACTGGCAGGGTGAGTCACTCAGATATGGTACGGCAGGGCAGGTCTAGCTGAAGAGGAGTTACTGGAATGGGTTGTTTGTGGCACTTACTACAGCCACCAGAGCGAGTCGGTAATCAGTGCAGGGCAGGTTCCAGTAGGCCGTGCCTATGCTGCTTGGTGGTGTGATGTCAAGCGCACGGTGCAGGTAGACAGGATGCAGCTGGGAGATTGTTATGTGTGGAGCTAAGATGGATATGGGAGAGAGGAGAGAGGAACAGGAGCCAAAAACATACAAACAAAAAAGAATGCTAGGGGAGCTTGCTGTTGGAATGGAGAGATGAGAGACTATAAAATGGAGAAAAACAGAAAGGGGAGGAGGAAGAAAAGAAAAGAATGAATAAATAAGAATCAGAAAAGTTAAAGAACCACAAGGTTCCCAGAGATCCCACTGGTGCAGCTATGAGGTCTGGGGAAGTCACTCTCAGGTGTTGCAGTACAGCCTGGCTAGAAGGCATAGAGGTATACAACACCAGGTATCCAGGGAACAGAAAGAGAAGGAAGATATAGAGAGACGAGAAACTGGCAGTGAAGAAAGACAAAAAGAGAAAAAGAGGAAAAACAAAACTAAACAAATTAAAAAAACAAAACAAAACAAGAAAGGCACCCAAAGAAACAGAAAGAAAAAAAAAAACCATCGTTTAAAAGAAATGCTCTCAGGGATCCCTCTGCACGTCTGTGGAAGCTGAAGGGGAGTCTCCCTGCCACAGAGCTCAACCTGGCCAGAAGGGGCTCCCAACTCAAGAAACAGAAAAGAAAACAAACAAACAATTCAAAACAAACAAACGAACAAAAGCCCTGGGATCCCACCAGTGCAGCAGCCCAAACCGGGAAGCAGCTCCACACTCGAACGGAGCTCCGCAGCCCCTCAGGAAGAAGCAAAGATGGCACAAGGAGCCAGGTACTTGAGCTAAGGGGTGGGGGGGAGGTGGCAAGAGGCAAGTAAGAAATCAAAAGAAGCAGGAAAAAAAAAAAAGCAACACTAGCAGCCACAAATGGCACTCAGAGAGCCAGCCAGTGCAGGTTGGTGTTTCTGGACAAGAGACTGTGTCTGTGGGAAGCAGAGGGGGCCGAGTGTGGGTGAAGAAGGGTAGAGAGTGGGAAAGTGTATATCACAAATTACTGGTGCTCTGCAGCCCCTCAGGAAGAAGCAAAGATGGCACATGGAGTGAGGTACTCGAGCGAAAGGACAGGGAGGTGGGGAGAGGCAAAGAAGAAATAAAAAGAAGTGGAAAAAAAGCAACACCAGCAGCCAACAAATGGCACTCAGAGAGCCACCCATTCGGGTGTGTGGAATCCAAGCAGCCGCTGCTTCCCAGTCAAGAGACTGTCACCACGGTAAGCAGAGGAGGCTGAATCGAGGTGAAGGGGGAGTGGGCAAGTGTATATCCCCAATTACCAGTTGTTTTGTCTCCCACTGGAAGCTCCGTGAGGCTGCTTTCTCGTACCCCCTGTTTGCTGGTCTCCGATAGGAGTCCAAGATGGCGGATCTGTGCTGCTTTAGCTGGTAGGGGACCTTTGCATGAATCTCTCCTCGCTCTCTGTTCTCTGTCAGTTTTCTCACTCCATTTGGTGCTTGGCTGAGTTCTTTATCTCTTCATTTGATGTTTTAGAATTTCAGGATTGTTGTATTCTCTGTTTGGCTTAGTTTTTCCGATCTTTGCTGTGGAGGGACAGCATGCTGCTTCTGCCTAGAGCGCCATTTTGCCGGAACTTCACAATTTATACTTTTTAGTAGTTCTCAAATGTTTCACTGTAATGGTACATTCAGTGTATTAATTTTTAAAACCCATAAATATACTTTAGTTTATTTCTGGAAAGTGGATTGGGGAAGAACAGGTGGGTAGGCTTTATCATATATTACTTGATACATTTCTGTGTTGCTTGAAATTTTTACCAAATGTTTTAATTTTATAATATAAAAAACTTTTTAAAACCTAATTTACGTCCAGTGTCCACATCTTCATTTCTAATACCAAAAAAAAAAACCCAAAGCCAAGGCCATTGCTGTTGAGTCAGTTTTGCTCATGGCCACTACACACGTTACAGAGTAGAACTGTGCTCTGTAGAATTTTCTTGGCTGTAATTTTTGCAGAAGCAGATCACCAGGCCTTTGTCCTGAGGAGCCTCTGGGTGGGCTTTATGTTATTAGGCAGTGCAAACCATTTGCACTCAGGGACTTATTAATACTAGTCTCCATTAGAAGGAACCAGGGCCGCTTGGAAAATGTCTGACTCTAGGACAAGATGAGTTTGGAGCATCTTGTGGTGCCAGCAAGTAAGAGTGTGATCTAAAAGCAAATGTTTGGGACATGTCAAAGGGACACAGGAACCAACTGGAAAGGATTCCTGATGGCCAAAGCTGGAATATTCTGAGCAACAATATAAATAAAGTAGTGCTTATTATAGCTCAAACAAACAAAAATAACCAAACTCATTGCTGTCAAGTTGATTCTGACTCATAACAACCCTATAGGAAGAGTAGAACTGCCCCATAGGGTTTCCAAGGAGTGGCTGGTGGATCCGAATGGCCAACCTTTCGGTTAGCAGTTGAGCTCTTGACCACTGTGCTACCATTATAGCCCAAAGTGTAAACTAAATATCATAAGCCCAGTCTGATATAAATTATCAAAAGCAAATAAATAAGGGAAAGAGACAACTCTTCCTTACAGAATTCCCAATAACTTACATAGCTATCCCCCCTCCAGGAGGTGAGCATAATGGCCTCTGTCCCCACACGCACCTTGAGCATGGTGAGCTCGTAGTAACTTCCTTCCAAAGACGGAAGAGTATGGAAAGGAGGGGGAGAGTAGCTCTACAGTGGAGAAACCTGGTAGACACTATCTTGGCATGGTGATCAAGGTCAACATCAACAGTGATGGGTCATGTTGATAGTGTGTAGCCTTGGTATGATGTGATGAAAATGGCACTTTACTTATTTAATCTTCCTCCCAAAAACCTATAGCCCCAGTCTAACCATGAGATAAACATTAGACAGACTCATATTGAGGGACATTCTACAGCATACCTGACCAGTACTTCTCAAAACTGTCCAGGTCATCAGAAATAAGGAAAATCTAAGAAACTGTCATAGCCAAGAGGAGTCTAAACAGACCTGATAACCAAATGTAATGGGGTAAAGGACATTAATGGAAAAACTAGTGCAATACCAATAAAATCTGGAGTTTAGTTAATAATAATGTACCAGTGTTGGTTTCTTAGTTTTGATGTACTGTGGTGACTTAAGACATTAACACTGGGGGAGACATTATGGAGTCCTTGGGTGGTGCACACTTGGACACACTTGGCTGCTAACCAAAAGGTTGGAGGTTCAAGTCCACCCAGAGGTTTCTCAGAAGAAAGACCTGGCAAGCTACTTCCAAAAATCAGCTCATGAAAACCCTGTGGATCACAATGTTCTGATCCACAACTGATCATGGTGATGATGTAAGACCAGGCGGCATTTTGTTCTGTTGTTCATGGGGTTGCCAGGAGTCTGGGGCGGACTCAACAACAGCTAACAACAACATGCTTCTTAAATAGGGCATCCTGCAAGCATGGCTGTGAGATCACAGCTATGACCCTTGTCTATAAATCTCTCCCGACATCTGCTTGGGAATTCTGATGTAGCCAGGGCCACATGCTCTGCACTGTTTCTTGGCTGCCTGCGGCTTCCAAATGCTAGAATTAGTGCTTTGCTGGGCTGCTAATGATATTCTGGATCTTTTGGATCTCAAGCTTCCTTCTATCAATCAGGGCCATGCAGGTCTTGTTAAGGATACCACCTAGGTCTTGTTAAGGATTTTAGACTGTAAGTAAGAGACATGCGTAATCAGAAGGGCGTTATTACAAGATTGTTCTGGCTACAGAGCATAAACAGAAAGGAAGGGCAGCAAGAACGACTTTGGGAAGCTTAGAGATGGTGGTAGCTTAAACTCGAGTGGTGGCGCTATGGGTGGGAATTTCTGATACTGTAGCAGATTATAATAGCAGCAGCAGCGGCGGCAACAAACATTTATAGAAGCCTTTAGAGTTTATAATGCAAGTGCTTTTACATTCTTTGTCAATTAATGTTTACAAGGCTGGGTAGAATTTCCATTTGGCAAATGAGAAAAACTAGAGCTGTAAGAAATTAAGTGAATTGCTCAAGGCTAGTAGCAGAAGTTAACCCAAGCGTTTTGATTCCAAATCCAATGTACTTTCCAGCATCCTGTCCTGCTGGAAGATTAAGGGCAAGATGCATGTTAACAATTTGGTGTTTTGCCCTTTTAGTTAATGGTTTTCCGAGTTACTATACTTAGAGGCTTAAAAATGCAGAGTCCTGGTCTCAGCCCTCAGAGACGCTGATTCAGTAGTGGGGGATGGGGAGCAGACGGAGAACTCAGCAGAGCCCTTGGGTGATGCAAGGGGTCCGCGGAGCACCCTTTGAGAACCATAGCTGCCCTGGCCCTCTGCTGGTTTTTCCAATTCCTGAGCACAGGCAACACTGAACATGGGGAATCTTTCTCCAAGTCCATGTCATTGATGTTTTTAAAATGGATGCAGTTTTTTTAAACCTATTATTCGAGAATCATCTTTTCTAAAAATCTGGATAGCATTTGCAAACTTCGCTTGCAAACTATTTTTGCTGTTTAATAACTACCTTGTCGCTTTTACTCATGTCCTGCCTGGGCCTCTTCTTGGAATGTCACTGGGTCCCTCCTGTGACCACGTGTCCTGGGACCCTTCTCTCTGTGGTTTCCCGGCAGCAGGCCTCTAAGCCACAGTGCTGGCTGTGGCTTCTGAGCTGCCCTACCCCTCAGCCCAGCAGTGCCAGCGGCAGAATCGCTTCTTCACAGCAAAAACCTCAGGGCAGAAACCTCAGCCCATCCACAGAGCCAGGGCATGAGTCTTTGTGGCCACAGCGAACAGGAGATGGGAGAGGCTGATTGTGGTATTTTCCCCTCTTAAAACCTCCCAGCCAAACTGCAGGTTATGACTTCACTGAATCCGCCATTCTCCCTTTAAGAAAATACCTACGTTGCCCATAATCGCTCCCTATTTTAGCTGGCCTGAAAATGCATCTTCTTTCTATTTTGTTTAGCTTTCTGGCACATCTAAAATCAGATGTACTTCTTTATGTAATTGCTTTTTGTTCGTACTCCGTTTGAAGGTCGCACAAGGCATGTGGCTGACTTTTTACGGATTTCATCTATCTGTTAATCACTACCTGCAGATAAATACCCACGCCTTTGCAACCCAGTCACACAAGAGAGGCCCCGTCTAATGCAGTTAGGTGTTCTGAAGAGCAGAACTACAATGACCCATACTGGGCTGTGCAGGGTTTGCTGATGGCCTCCCAAAGGTCACAATTTCTTTTGGCTGTGCCCATTGCTGAGGGCACCTAAAATTCCACTTCAGTGGGACACAGTTGGCTGCTAACCAGTTGCCATGGAGTTGACTCTGACTTATGGGGACCCCATGTGTGTCAGAGTAGAATTGTACTCTGTAGGGTTTTCAATGGCAGATTTTTTGGAAGTAGATCACCAGGCCTTTCTTCATAGGTGCCTCTAGATAGATGTAAACCTTCAACCTTTTGGTTAGCAGCTGAGCATGTTAACTGTTTGCACCACCCAGGGACTCCCAATGGCTGCTGCAGTCCCATAATTCCCCTGCCCTTGGATTTAGCCAAGAACTGACCCCACAGTGTTATCCTCTTATAGCAAGTCCCTAGGGGTCAGAAAACTTCTTAGCTGTTTCTCGGGCACCCCTCACCTTAACAGGTTGGGCTGGAGGGGACCTTCCTCTGTAATTCTCTGCAAAAAGGCAGTGATGGGGCTTACATCCTTGTCTCTCATCAGCAGCATGGCGAGGTGAAGCCAGCACACCTTGTTCACACCGATGCAATGTGGCAACTTTTGACCCTACTCCTCTTGTTTCTGCTTGTGTGTAGAGAGATGCAGCACCCCTTCCTCATGGTCACTGTCCCACAAACACCCCCTGATGGCAGGGGGCCTGGACACACTCTCCACATGGCCCACCCTCCGGGAAAGGTGAGATTCCACCCCCCCCCCCAGCACCCACTTTCATAATCTTTTTAGACAGTGGACCAGTGGGGAGAGGGAAGGACCCAGGAATTGCCTGAGCAGGCTTCTAAGGATAACATCCTAGAATCCACATCATGGCATACCCAGGGATTTGGTGAACTTGGGTCTAACCTTCCAGGGTGTTTAATCTTCAACGCAGAGGCATGGCATGGTTAGGGTTTCTGGGTAGATGATTGTTCACAATAGGAATGGAGGTGGGTCCTGTCAGGGCCATTAGGATGGAAGCAGGACCTTCGCAGCAACTGGCGGAAAGGTACGAGGACAAGTTCCAGCCCCCCAGAGAAAGTATCTGGCAAGGAGTGGGCAGATTGTCAGGCCCCAAGCCAGGCGGCTGTGGTTTGGGGCAGGGTTCCAGTGCCAGCAGGGAGCAGGAGTGCCAAATGGGAACTGAGCGAACGCCCAGTCATACGCCAGACTTGGCCCACACAGTAGGTTTAGAGAGAAATACTCTAGCTACCAGGCACCTGGGTGCTGAAGAGCTTTCCTCGGGCACCTGGACCCTGGGCTTGGGGCAGCAAGACCGACTGGCCTCCAACCTGTGCTAGTGGGCAAGGGCTCCAGGTTATGAAACAATCAGGCTTGTGTGGGAGAAGCTTGGCTTTCTGGCTGGACAAAGCCCTGTTCTCTGGGGCCACATAAACTCATGTGCTGACTGTGGACAGGCTGAGGTTTCTGCTGTGAAGAAATGACTGTGTAGCAGGCACTGCTGGGCTGAGGGGTAGGAGAACCCGGGAGCCACTGCCAACACTGGCTTCTCTTTCTCAAGACAGGTGGCCATTTGGATGAAACAGATGAGGTCTTGCAAATATCCCTGGTAGTTTTTGTGGTTTGTTTGTTTTTCTAAATCTCTGAAATACACAGACACACAAAGAGACAATATATAATAGAAAGACAGATTGATAGACAGATAGATAATACATACATGCATACATGTTGTTGTTAGCTGTCATCAAGTTGGCCCCCGACTCATGGTGACCCCTGGCACAACAAAACAAAATACTGCCCAGTCTTGTGCCACTCCCATGATTGGCTGTGGATTGGACCACTGTGATCCACAGGGCTTTCACTGGCTGATTTTTAGAAATAGATCTCCAGGCCTTTCTTCCTAGTCCATCTTAGTCGGAAGCTGTGAAATCCATTCAGCATCATAGCAGCATGCAAGCCTCCATAGACAGATAGGTGGTGGCTGCGCATGAGGTGAATGGAACCTGGGTCTCCTGTATAGAAGGCGAGAATTCGACCCTTGAGCCACCAATGTCTCATACACGCATACATACATATATATATAGACACACATACAGATAGATCTTGTATACATAGAAGATTAATTTCTAGAAAGTATTTAAATCATATTTTTGTAAATAATTCCTTCTTGAAATTTATCAGGGCAACACCTTGTGATGGGTTTGTACACTCTCTGTCATTAAATAATGGGAGACATGCAGTCTAACTTTTTTTCCTTTTTTCTGTTTTAGTGACAGGAAGCTCAGAGCTAAACTTCATACTTAATTTCATCACTTCCTTAGCTTGTCGTTGTTGTTAGTTGCCGCCAAGTCGATTCTGACCTGTGGTGACCCCAAGTGTGCAGAGTAGAACTGCTCCACAAGGTTTTTAAGGCTGTGATCTTTCAGAAGCAGATTGTCAGGCCTGTCTTCTGAAGCACCTCTGGGTGGGTTTGAACCACCAACCTTTTAGCTAGTAGTCGAGTGCTTAACCGTTTGTGCCTCCCGGGGAGCTTTTTACATTAGCTTAAGCCATCTAATGTAATTACTCTATTTTCTTTTTTCAACCATTTTGTTACTTGACTTCAGTATATAGATCCCTGGTGTAATAATTTTATGGATATAGATCATGTACAATTCTCAATCATTTTGAAAGTGAGTAATGCGTAACTAATAAATAAATGAATTGAATATTCTAGAGTCTTCAAAACATGTACCAGGGAAGTTAGCCAATTGACGGATTGCTAAATTCTGGAAAAGCAGAAGAATTCTACTGTAATAAATAATGCCCAAAAGCTGAGCTCACCTGCATGGAGTTTTAAGTGTGTAACTCACCCTTTGTGGTTGAATGTTAGAGGACATGCCCTGCTTTTGCAGGGATAGAATCAGAATTACTCTGTGGCAGGAGAGAACTACAGGTCTCCAAATGTGGGCATACTTTGCCAGCTCTGCTCACTTTGAATCTGCTCTCTCAGCCATATTTGCAAACACACCCTAGGAATGTTGGCCACAGCCTCCCTGGGCAATTTGAACAACGGTTTTGCAGTCCTTTATCTGACCCTCTTGGTCAACATGGCGCCTTGACTCGAAGATATCAGGGAGGAGAAAGGCCTGCAGTGTCACTGGGCCCATTCCTCGGGGTGGGGTGGGAGTGAGAAGCAACCTGATCCGCCCTCCCCCCCTGGGGAGAAGCACGTGGTGAAATCTCTTCTTTCTACTTGGAGTAAGCCATCGACACCAGCCATCTTGGGAGCAGCCAATTAAGTTTCTCATTCTGGCATCTCTCCTTTACTTATCTCTATCCTCACTTCGTTCTTGGGGATAATTTGCTGAGGCAGGAATGTGTGTTCAGAAAATCTTCCCCAGACATGTCACATGACCAGTGGCTAATGTGCCATTCGGTTTTGTTAACACCGGTTTGGGCCTGAGTGAGCTGAGGGGACGAGATGACACCTGGCAGGTTCTGCTGATCCTCTTTGCTGTGGGGTTAGTGTGGTGGGTAATACTGCTCCCCAGGACACTGTGAAGATGAGTGACGATCTAACCCCGTTCCCCAGGCAAGGGGACATTGGTGTAAACAGATTGTCATTAAGACCCACAGCCTCCTCAAGGCAGAGCAGATGACTAATAATAGCTCCTCTCTGAAGCAGCCCCTCAGGTGGACACAGCATTCATTCCCAGGCCTCATTTCATCATTCAGCAAGGAAGAGTCCTAGAGAAGACCTTAAAATAAGTGAAGGACTGACAAGGGGAGAGGGACTCAGTTTATGTTGTGTAACTTTTGAGGGGTAAAACTAGCACCAGTGAACATAGTTTACAGGGAAACAGAATTGGGTTGAAAATTAGAAAGGATTTTCTAACTCTTAGAGTTGTTCAATGGTGGTTCAGGCCACCTCGTAAGGTTGTGAGCTCCCTGTCACTGAACGGGTTCAGGGTGGCCGTTTATGTAGGAAGATGGAGAAGGGAGTTCTGCGTGGAGTGAGAGGGTGGACCAGATGACCCCCGGGTCCCTTCCAAGCCACATTTCTCTAACCATAATAATACGTCTTCTGCATACAGTCATATTAGCACCCCCAAACCCTTTCTGAGGAAAGACTCGGGAAGAGTGGGAAGTGGAGACAGAGATATAACAGCAAAACACCATCTTTGGTTGAAGACCAAGGGGACACCAGCCCTCTGGAGGGATGGACATCACAGAGCAGACTTCCTAGCTGCTCAGAGCACAAGAGATGCACCACAGTGGTGTGAAGCTGCAGCCCCTGCACGCAAAATGTCTCATGGTTAGGGCACTCTGGAGCTGCTTTGGTGAGTGGGCACTTTGCCTGGTTTTGAGTTCCAAAGGGCCATAGCACCTGATAGTGTCTTCTACTCCCTGTGAATTCTGAGTAGGCTCCTGTTTAAAGCACGGAAGGCAAGTTCTTGAGAAGGAACGAAAGTGGATCCTGTTAGCGACAGTCAGAAAGAAGCTCCTTAGAAGACAGTAAAAATGTTAAGGAAGGCATATTGTAATACACGTCTAACAAACTTGCCTTTGTGTAGATTCTAACTAACGGCAACCTCATGTGTGTCAGAGTAGAAGTGAGCTCCATAGGGTTTTCAGTGGCTGATTTTTTGGAAGCAGTTCACCAGGCCTTTCTTCTGAGGGGCCTCTGGGTAGACTCGAACCTCCAGCCTTTCTCTATTAACCATTTACATCAACCAGGGACTCCCATAATACATACCTAGGCTTATTCATTTAAATAAACATTACATTTGTTGCTCTTCAAAGCTAAATTTTTGGTGCCGAAGACCTGCTAGGGACCTTGATTCAGCTTGGGCAAGACAATTTCCCAAAGCAAAAAGATTCCCACTTTCAAAAGTAAATATAATGTTGGAGGTTAAAGGGTCCTGCGACAGCGAGAGAGAAGGGGCTATCTGCCAACTTGTCACATTAGCATGAATTTACCCCTCAGGCAATTTGGTGAAGCAGTGCCAGCTGTGGCAACCTAACGTGGGGAGGAGGAGGCTCATTGTTTAGCACGTGAGACAGAAAATAGAAGCCAGAGGGCAAGCTCCCACAGGAGCGGGGACTCACAGCTGCCGAGAGATACCATCTAATCTGCCTTCCTCTAGTATGTGCGGCTAACATGCTTGGCTGCTAACCGAAAGGTTGGAAGTCGAGTCCACCCAGAGGTGCCTCGAAAGAAAGGCCTGGCGATCTACTTCCAAAAAACTCAGCCATCGAAAGCCCTAAGGAACACAGTTCTACTCTGATACCCTGGGGTCGCCATGAGTTGGAGTCAACGCCACGGCAACTGTGTTTGTTGTTGTTGTTAGTTTAATATTGTATGTGTTCAGTGGCAGAGGTAGGGACCCAGTAGCTGTTGAGAGGTAGCATGGCTTAGAGAGAAGCACTATGATGAGGAAACAGTCTAAGTTCTAGTTGTCTAGTTACTCAACCTCTCAGAGCCTCACTTTCCTTATCTGTAAAATGGGAATAATACCTACTTTGGAGAAATAGCAGAGTAGTATGTGAAAGCACCTAGCACATAGTGGTCACCCACAATAATGTTTACTATTATTGTTCTCCCCACAATATTCTTCTTTTTTTTTTTTTTTTTTAAGTTTTACTTTTAAAACATATTGGACCGTGATTTATCTGTCAGGGATGTGGTTTCTGCCAAACTCATCTTAGCAACCAGGAAATGGAGTGGACACTGCAAAATACATCATTCTTGTTCTTCATAGGCAAGTCAATACAACTCTGCACTATTTTGGGCATCCTTATGTGTTTTCCAAAAGGAAGGGTGACTGAGTCTTGTTTTGGTTTTGGAGACCCCCTAGGGGCCCATCAGTAGCAGAGCTGAGGCTTGGCCTGGTGACCCAGGAGACCCTTGGCACAGCTGCCTGTCTCACAAAATTGTCCTCCAGCTCTCACCTAACTGTCTTAGTTGCAGACTCTTCTGGCAGGGGTCCAAGAAGTATCTCATCAGCTTTCTGCACCTCTGCCAAAGGACAGCTGGCAGAGGGAGGCCGGAGCCAGCTGGGGAAATGAAGGCAGCAAACCTTTTTCCTCAGCTACCCATGGGCCCTTTGATGCTACTGGGCATTCCCTTCCCCAGCCACCCCTCTGTGGGGTGCCTGTAGTGGCCCAGGGCTTGAACTGATGAGGTGGTAGAATAGAGTGAACATTCCACCAGGACTTGAGGGACAGAGACCCTGTGAGATGTATAATCTCTTGTCTGCTTCACTAGCAGTTTGGGGCCATGGGAGTTCATGACACTAGGGTACAGAAAGGGAGATTTTTGTCTATGTCAGAGTCAGCACGAGCGGCTTTGTCCTCTGCCATCCCTCTAATCCCTATTAGAGTATATTTGGCAGCACCTGGGAGTGGAAAGGAGTCCCCGGGTGTTGCAAACGGTTAAGTGCTTGACTGCTGACTGAAAGATTGGAGGTTCCAGTCCACCCACAGGTGCCTCAGAAGAAAGATTGGGAGATCTACTTCCAAAAAATCAGCCATTGAAAACCCTAAGGAAAGCATTTCTACTCTGAAACACATGGGATACCATGAGTTGGAGTCCACTCCATGGCAACTGGTTTGGGTTTTTTTGTGTTTGTTTTTGTTTTGGGGAGTAAAAAGAACCTATAGATTCAGGGGTTGTCCAGCCTTGGCACCCCAGTGTTCTAAATTTGGATTTGGCCTGGTTCCTATCACCCAAGGCTCAGCCCTGTTTACTCCTACTTGTTGCCTCTTCTAAGATGGGGTTAGCAACCAGGTTGTGGGCAAAGGGGCATAGCCTTTAAGCCATCAATTCTCTTGACCCATACCTCATCATTTTTCTGATATCTTGGTGTTTAACATTAAAAGGTTGCCTAAGCCCATTGGTGACAGAAATCTAACTCAAACTAGTTTAAACAAAAAAGGGAGACGATAGGCTCTTGGGAAAGCTTAGGGTGAATCCAGACAGCTGAATCCAGGAGCCCAAATAATGTCATCACGATACTATTTTGCACTCTCTGTTAGCGTCACGTTTCCTAGGTTGTCTTCATTCATACTCTCCTCACTTGGTAACAAAGATGGCACCAAGGCCTCCAACTTTGTATTACTTTCACTGGTGTCAACCAAAAAGAATAGAGTCTCTTTTTTAATCATTCCAGCAAAATCCTAGGGAGGGTTCTGCCCCTTTCTGAACCCTTTGATTGCCAAACTTAAATAATGTGCCCAACTTTTTAGTCAGAGAATGGTGTTAACATACCCAAACCAATTGTCTAGGAATGGGGAGGTGAGAGTTATTCCCTAAAGAGGTTCTGAGCAGACAAAAACCATCTATCAACAGCCAGTGATAGTACAATACAATTTTCTCAAAATGCTGTCTTTACCCAGTTTTGAGGCCCTGGTTGGAAGCTGGTTTGTTCCCCTTCTGGAGAAGCTGATTAAGTCCACTCTTCAACTACTCCCCTTCTACACTCCTGGGCCACCATACACGTGTCCTAGTTACTCCAGGGCCAGGTACTCAACATCTAGGGACAGCCCCTATGCCCCCTTAACCTGCAGAATTATCCAACATGCCTAATCCCCAGGAGGTCCAGGAAACGTAGCTAACTGTGTTCTGCTTGCCACACATAAGCCATCTCCTACAATTCCCGCTTGTTGTTACCTTGTTCCCAGGCGCAACCCCCCATGTGGCCTGAGTCATGGCCTGCTGCACCTTCCTGTGTCTGGGAACTGTGAATATAATAAGCCTAGTTATTTTCACAGCCTCCCTGACCCCTCTCTCCCATGTCACATTTGACTTACCATCTCACAGATCTGTTAGAGCAAATGGTTATTCTTACCATGACTTATACAGTATATAAATTTGGCTTGTATACAGTATTGCATACTCCTTGTGATCTTTTGATGGCTCATCATGAAAGAAGGAAAAATGTACCGCACCTCCAGTTTTAAAAATAGACATACACCAAGGGACAAAAAGATTAAATACAGCCCTTGTGTCCAGAGGTAGGTGGAATGATCACATTCCATTGGTGGTGAAGAGCAAGGTGACAAACAGGTAAAAAATGGTTTGGAAGATATTGATGTTGTTATTGTTGTTTGTTACCCTCTGATTGATTGCAGATCATGGCAACCCCATGTGTGCAGAGTAGAACTGCTCCATAGGGTTTTCAAGGCTGTGTGACCTTACAGAAGATATTGAAGTACTCTTCAAATCTGAGAACATTGAACCTGTTCACACCCATCCACCTGAATTTTCAGCTTGGTGAAAGGGTGTGATAGATGTCTGCCTGGTCACCAGCCACCCACCCTGTCAAGCACATGCTAAAATGAGCAAAATGACTCATTTGATTCCAGTTCAATAAGCCTTCTCACCTATCTCACTGTCTCAGACTGTGGCTGCAGTTGTCAGCCAGCGTGAGACTCAAACTCCCAGAGCCAAGCTGACTTCATTTTACAGAAAGCATTTTTTTCTTTTAAAGAAGCAAGGCTTAAACAGTTGAAGTGAATCTGTAATCACTCCAAGCTGACAGAGTCAAGTTACGAAGTATTTGTCGGATGTATTGAAAAAAATCAGTGAAACTTGAAACGGTTACCTAAAAGCATGAAATCTGTGAAAAACCGTGGAATAGGGTCTTGGGGTAAAGACTCTATAAATGTAGTTCATTAGTTTGGTGCCTAAATACAAATAGTGTTAGGGAAGTAAAAACTCTATTAATATCTCTATTAAATAATTGGAGGTGCAATTTCAGGAGGTGAGAGGGTGTCAGTGGAATTGGATTATTGTGAAGAAGCGAAAATCAGCCTTGCCAGGGGCTAGCCTTAGTCCTCTTCTATTTCAGAGACCAAACAAGAGGCAGATCCTTCACTAGAAAAATGGTACCAAGAGAAAAGTAAGCTTCTTCTTTCTTCTTCTTTTGTCTTGGATCTGTTAGAAGGCAGACGAAGTAGCAGAAGACACTGTGGCAGTAGCTGCAAATTTCGTGCCCTCAACCAGTAAAGATGTATCATTCAGTGAACAGTTATCAAGCCTATTGTCATATGAAGTTATAGGATTGCTATGAGTCAGAATAGACTAGAAGGCAACAGGTATGGTTATATGAAGTTCTAGAGGTGGATGAAACACCAAAAATAAGATTTAGTTCCTGCCTTCCAGCTTCTTATAGTAACTCAGTCAAACCAAGTTTGACTGGTTTGTAGGAAGGAGGAAGGCATAATTTTGGAACAGGATATGTCCATATGTGAAGTTTCTGCAAGGGATTTTGGAGAGTCAGGGAACAGCATGAAGCCACCAAATGCCTGAAGTCAAGTAACAGTGGGCCCAGGATGTGGGAGGAGATAAGGAGGAGGGTGTTCAAGGAAATTCTTGCCTTCTTGGTAGTTTTGATGAGTGCTCTGAAGGTAACTACATTCTATATATCAATACCAACATCTGTAGTTAATACCGAGACTCTAGAAATTATGACATGTGATGATCTAAACACAAACACATTGATCACTGCATGAAGTGAATGAATCAGTGGCATTCAAGTCTGGGAAACCAAGGGTTTGACTCTCTCTTCCTTTAGGGATCCAGCAGGTGTCAGGAACAGGAACAGGGAAAGCAGCCTGATGCTAATGTGAACAAAGTGAAGGTTCCAGCATGCTTAATTATTATTAAAACACCTCCAAAAGTGGTAAGGAGCTATATATACAATCACTAGGGAAAGCTGAGGAGCCCTGATGGTACAATGGTTAAATTGCTTGGCTGCTCACCAAAAGGTCAGTAGTTTGAGCCCACCAGCTGCTCCTCAAGAGATAAGTTTTAGTGATCTGCTCCCATAAAGATTACAGCCTAAGAAACCCTATAGGGCAGTTCTACCCTGTCCTATAGGGTCGTTATGAGTCAGAATCAACTCGAGAGTATACAACAACAACAACAGGGAAAATCGTAGAGTAAAACATTTTTCCAGCCACAAATATTCATTATAAGGAATCAAAAGACTTATGCTCTGACCATGACGGAGTAACAGAAGATGGATTCACCCTCCTGCCTTAAGTAACTAGAAAACTGAACAAAATATATGAAACTACTGCTTTCAGATATTAGACAACAGGCAGTGCAGGACTATGATCCTAAGAGATGGGAAACAAAAGAGATGAGCCCTATGATTGCTCCGGATTACTGCCTGGAGGAAATTTCCAGACTGCAGTGCAGGAAGGGAGAATCCAGACAAAGCTCAGTAGTCTCACTGAGATGAAGAGATAGAGGTCCAGGTCCAGGGAGGTCAAGGCCACTAGAATTTGGGGGATAGGGTAATACAAAGAATAATTGGGAGAGAGAGAGCTATGGAGAGCCACAGAAAGGTCACCTCAAAGCTTTTACCCAGTACTTATATAAGTATGCATGAAAGAAAACTATCTAAGGGGAAAGAATCACTCAAAACCATCAGGCTGGACAATCTCTGGGGTTCACACAGGGTTATGAATAGTTCGTGTTCCCACCAGCCACAGTAAAAAAACTTCCTAGTAGAGTCTTCAGAAGGGCACCACTTTGGTACCAGTTACCATCAAGTCAACTTTGATTCATGGCGACCCTATATGTGTGTCTTAGGCTGGGTTCTCTAGAGAAGCAAAACCAGTAAATCATTGGAAAGCAGGGCTCTTGCTCACAGGCTGTGACTATGATGAATCCCAAGATTGGCAGGCAAGACCTCAAGGCTTCTCCTGATTCACGTACCTGCAAGGGCTGGCAAACCCAAGATCAGCAGGTCAGAGAGCAGGGCACAATTCACAGGCTGTGAAGATAGATGAATTCCAAGATCAGCAGATAAGCTAATAGCTCAAGTCCCAAGCACTGGTGGGCAGACAAACAGGAGGCAGCCACAGGATCCAGAGCAAGCAAAAAGACAGAACTTCTGCTTATATTCCAGATGCAGGCCACACCCCCAAGGAAGCTCCCTTTCAACTGATTGGCTACTCACAGCATATTCAATCATGGGAGTGATCACATATAAACACTGAGAATCATGGCCCAGCCAAGTTGACACACAGTCTTAACCATCACAATGTATCAGAATAGAGCTGTGCTCCATAGGGTTTTCAATGGTTTTTGGAAGTAGACTGCTGGGCCTTTCTTCTGAGTCGCCTCTGGGTGGACTTAAATCTCCCACCTTTCACTTAACCACTGAGCACATGAATTGTTTGCACCACCCAGGGACTCTACCACTTTAGTAGTGGGGCTAAGTAATCCCTGGACTAAAGGCTTCTCTGGAACTACTATAACAAAGCTTAAGACAAAACCTTGAAAGGATCCAACTAATCCTAAGTAACTCAACTCTGTGCCAGAACAAAACTCAATACTATTTAAAAGAACACATCAAAACCCAGCAACCAAACATATAAAATGACAATGTCTGGAATCTAGTTAAAAATTACAAGGCATGCAAAGAAGCATGAAAATATTGCTCACAACCAGAAGAAAAGTCAATCAATAGAAACAGACAAAGAATTTATAGAAAGGATGGAATTAGCAGATAGGAACATTAAAACAATTATTAAAAATATACTTTCCTTATACAAGAAAGTAGAGGAAAACATGAACATGATAAGATAAAGTTAAGATATAAAAAAGACCAAAACAGAACTTATAAAGATGAAAAATACAGTATTTGAGATGAAAAACACTAGATAGGATTAATAGCTAATCAGACACTTCAGAAGAAAAGAAGAGTGAAGATGCAAAAAATGAACAGAGCGTTAGTGACTTGAGAACTACATATGTATAATCCAAGTGGATTACATGTGTATAATTTGAGATCCAGGACAACAGTAGTGGAGGGGTACAGAAAAATATTGGAAGAAACTGTGAATAAAAAATTTCTAAATTTAATGAAAATTACAGATCCACAGACCCAAAGAGCTTGAAAAACACAAAACAGAATAAACCTTGCAATTCAGAGTACAAGGGAGCAACATCTTTAAGTAATGAAAGAAAAACTGTTAAGCTAGAATCCTATACCCAGCAAAAACATGTTTCAAAAACAAAGGTGAAATAAAAACTTTTCAAACAAGCAAAAGCTGAAAGAATTCATCACCAGCAGACCTACACTACAAGAAATATTAATGGAAGTTTTTCAAACCAGAAAAAATATATACTACACAAGAAAAAGATCTGCACAAATGATTGAAGAATGTCAGAAGTGGTAATTATGTGGATAATCTCTTTAAAAGATAATTGAATGCTTAAAGTGCATTGTGGGATTTATAATCTATGTTGAATCAAAATGCATGATGATATCTCAAAGGACCAGATGGAAGAAATAGAAATATACCGTTGTAAGATTCTTACACTATACTTAAGTGGCATGTATTATTTGAAATTAGACTGTTATAATTTAAAATGTATATTATAAACCCTATAGTGGGCCAAAATATATTACACAGATCAAATCCTGTTACAACAAACACCAAAATGCAATTTCAATGATTTTATCATTCTCAAATTTGTGTCTTTTATTATGGCTTTAATTAGTTACAATGGCATTTTTAATTTCAAAATTTAACCTTCCTCCATAGTTCATTGCTTCTCTTTTATTAAACATCTTAGTTATTTAGTGTTACTATAACAGAAATATTACAAGTGGGTGGCTTTAATAAACAGAAATTTATTTTCTCACAGTTTAGGAGGCTAGAATTCTGAATTCAGAGTGCCAGCTCTAGGGGAAGGCTTTCTGTCTCTGTCAGCTCTGGAAGTAGGTCCTCTCTTCTGGGCTTTTGCTCCTAGACAATCCTCATGTGGTTTGACATCCCTCTTCCTCCATCTCTGCTGCTTTCAGTTGCTTAATCTCTTTTTATATCTCAAAAGGCATTGACTCAAGGCACACCCTACACTAATCCTGCTTCATTAACATAACAAAGACAACCCATTCCCAAATAGGAATATAACCACAGGCATAGAGGTTAGAATTTACAACACATATTCTGGGGGGACATAATTCAATCCATAACACCATCTGTTTTAGGCTAGGTTCTCTATAAAAGCAAAACCAGTTCAGCATATAAATATATATATAGAGAGATTTATGTCAAGGAAATGGCTCACACAGTTGTAAAGACTAGAAAGGCCCCAAGACTGTGGGTCAGGCTAGAGGCTTCTCCTGACTCATGTAGCCACAGTTGCTGGTGAATCCAGGATTGGAGGGTCAGACAGTGGGCCTCTGGCTCTCAGGCTCTGGAGGCCAATGAATCCCAAGATCAGCAGGTAAGATGGCAGGTAAGCTGCTAGCTCAAGTCCCAAGAACTGGAGGTCAGCTGACAGGAACCAGCTGCAGCATTCAGAGTGAGTAAAAGCCTGTGAGCCTTGCCAGAAAGTCCACCTATATTGGATGCAGGCCACATCTCCAAGGAAACTCCCTTTCAACCGATTAGCTACTCACACAGATCCCATCATGGAGGTGATCACATTATATCAGATCTCATCATGGAAGTGGTTACATCATTATATGACTGCCAAACTACATCATAACTGCTAAACCAGTAAGAATCATGGCCCAGCCAAGCTGACACACAACCTTACCTATCACATTCCACCCCTTGTCAACTTGGTGCCTGTACACATCTCCTTAAACCATACATAATCTCTGAATAAAGACAATTATAAAGTCATATTGGCGCCTAATATGATACAATTAGCATGAATACAACTGCAAACACACTAACCCTGTTTATATCTTACATTTTATAAGTGAAGAAAACAAAAATATTTGATGCACACATACAAAGCAGCATACTCGTAACAATTACAGCCCCGTTTCTGCAAATGGTCAAGTGGCCATAACCGGTATTTAGAATTACCTTCTTCCACCACCCATGTCGTATTCCCTTCGCTTCAGCAAGTACCTTGGCTGCTTGAAAGACTCCCTTTGCCTAATAGGGTGATCCAAATCTTCATTCCTGAAGTGTCTGTCCATTAGTAGTCATGTCAGAATTGGCTTACTGTAGTTTTATATTGACTTTAATCACAGGGCATGGTAGTACTAAGAGACACCTTAAGGGATTTCCTGCATTCCAGACATATTCTTCTTTACCTCCATTATGTAATATCAGTCTGATTTCCTCTTGGTAATCAGGACCAATCACACCAGCTAGTAAGGTAACTCCCTCCTTTGCCTGTTGATCCAGAGGCATAAGGAGCCCAAAGTGACCAGGTAGCGTTCTTAGCTTCCAGTTCAATGGAATGAGTGGCGTGTCTCCAGGTGGAAGCATTCTTCCCGTTGGAACTAAGACCTCTAGGCCCACAGAGCATAGGGCTTCAGGGACAGAAAGCAAAAATTTGGGGAGTGGGTCACTAGGGGTAATAGTGAGTGGTGCCACTCCCATTTCCACCTCTTCATTCCTGGACCTGTGTATACTGGCTACAGGAGAAATAGCACCATATATTGGATGCTGGTTTAGAGCATATACAACCTCCTGGAGAACATTGCCCCAACCCTGCAAGGTATTGTCACCTAGCTATCACCATAATTTTGTCTTTAGAAGGCCATTCCATCATTCTATCAAGTCAGCTGCTTCAGGATGTTGGGGAACACCAGTGAATTCTGTAAGTATGGGCCCATTTCTGCACTTCATTTTCTGTGAAGTGAGTCCCTTGGTCTGAGGCAATGCTCTGTGGGATACCATAATGGTAGATAAGTATTCTGTAAGTCCACAGATGGTAGTTTTGCTGGAAGCATTGCGTGCAGGGAAGGCAAATCAATATCCAGAGTAAGTGTCTATTCCAGTAAGAACAAAATTCTGCCCTTTCCATGATGGAAGCAGTCCAATGTAATCAACCTGCCATCAGGTTGCTGGTTGATCTCCTCGAGGAATGGTGCTATATTAGGGACTCAATGTTGGTCTCTGCTGCTGGCAGATTTGCCACTCATCAGTGGCTGTAGCCAAGTTGGCCTTGGTGGGTGGAAGTCCATGTTGCTGAGCCCATGCATAACCTTCATCCCTGCCATGATTTCCACTTTGTTCATGAGCCTATTGAGCAATTACAGGAGTGGCTAGGGAAAGTGGATGTCTGGTTTCCACAGAATGTGTCATACTATCCACTTGATTGTTAAAATCTCCCTCTACTGAGGTCACCCTTTGGTAAGCATTCACATACAACACAAATATCTTCACTTCTTTGGCCCATTCAGAGAGGCCTATCCATATACCTCCTCCCCATACCTCCTTGTCTCCAGTCTTCCAATCACGTTTCTTCCAAGTCACTGACCATCAAGCCAAACCATTGGTCACAGCCCATGAGTCAACATACAATCATACCTTTGGCCATTTCTCTTTCCAAGCAAAGTGAACAATCGGGTGCCCTGCTCTAAGTTCTGCCCATTGGGAGGATTTCCCTGCACCACTGTCCTTCAAGAAGTTCCCAGAAAGGGGCTGTAGTGCAGTGGCTGTCCACTTTCTAGTGGTTCCTGCATATTGTGCAGAACCATCTGTAAACCAGGCACGAGTTTTCTCTTCCTTGGTCAACTGATCATAAGGAACTCCCCATGAGGCCATAGGTGCAGACTGGGAGATGGAAGGTAAAGTGACAGGAGCAGAGACAATGGGCATTTGGGCCACTTCCTCATGCAACTTACTTATGCCTTCAGGTCCTGCTGAGGCCCAATCTCATATATACCACTTCCATTTAATGAGGGAGTACTGCTGTGCTTGTCTAACTTTATGGCTTTGTGGGTGAGACAACACCCAGTTTATGATGGGCAGCTCAGGCTGCATGGTGACTAGGTGGCCCATGGTTAAACATTCAGTCTCTAAGGCCCCGTAACAAGACAAAAGCTGTTTCTCAAAAGGAGAGTAGTTATCTGCAGAGGATAGCAGGCCTTTGCTCCAAAATCCTAAGGGTCTGTACTGTGATTCACCAACAGGGGTCTGCCAAAGACTCCAAACAGCACCTCTATCTGCCACTGACACTTCAAGCACCATTGGATCCGCTAGATCACATGGAACAAGTGGCAGAACCACTTGCACTGCAGCCTGAACCTGTTGCAGAGCCTTCTGTTCTGGGCCTCACTCAACACTAGCAGCTTTTCAAGTCACTTGATAAATAGCTAGAGTAGCACACCCAAGTGAGGAATATGTTTCTTCCAAAACCCAAAGAGGCCCACTAGGCGTTGTGCCTCCTTTTTAGTTGTGGGAAGGGTCAGATGCAATAACTTATCCTTCACTTTAGAAGGAATGTCTTGACATGCCCTACACCACTGGACCCCTAGAAATTTCACTGAGGTGAAAGGTGCCTGAATTTTTGTCAGATTAATTTCCCACTCTCCAGTATGCAAATGTTTTACCAATAAGTCCAGAGTCACTGACACTTCTTCCTTACTAGCCCCAATCAGCATAATGTCATCAATATAATGGACTAGGATGACGTCTTGTGGAAAGGAAAGGTGATCAAGTTGCCTGTATATTAAATTATGACATACAGCTGGAGAGTTGACATACTTCTGAGGTAGGACAGTGAAGATGTATTGCTGGCCTTGCCAACTGAAGGCAAATTGCTTCTGGTGGTACTATGAAACACGTATGGAGAAAAAGGCATTAGCCAGATTGATAGCTGCATACTAGGTACCAGGGGATGCATTAATTTGCTCAAGCAATGAAACTACATCTGGAACAGCAGCTGCAATTGGAGTCACCACCCGGTTAAGTTTTTGCTAATCCACTATCATTCTCCAAGGTCCATCTGTTTTTTGCACAGGCCAGATAGGCGAGTTGAATGTGGATGTGGTAGGAATCACCACCCCTGTATCCTTCAAGTCCTTGATGGTGGCAGTATTTGCAATCCCTCCAGGAATGTGGTATTGCTTTTGGTTTACTATTTTCCTAGGTAGGGGCAGTTCTAATGGTTTCCACTTGGCTTTTCCTACCAAAATAGCCCTTACTCCACTTGTCAGGGATCCAATGCAGGGGTTCTGCCAGTTACTGAGTATATCTATTCCAATTATGTATTTTGGAACCAGAGAAATCACTGCAGAATGGGTTTGGAGGCACACTGGACCTACTGTGAGACAGACATGAGTGAAGAATCCATTAATATCCTCACCTCCATATACCCCTACACTGTCTAGTGGGCCACTGTGATGTTTTGGGTTTCCTGGAATTAGTGTCAGTTCAGAGCCAGCATCCAGTAATCCCCAAAAAGTCTGATTAATTCCTTTTCCCCAGTGAATATTCACTCTAGTAAAAGGCTGTAGTTTCCTTTGGGGAAGGCTGGGAGAAAGATTAACAGTATAAATTTTTGACGGTGGAGTGGGGATCTTCCTCAAGGGGACCTGGCCTCCCCTTCATTCAAGGGGTTGTGGGTCTATAAACTGGCTCAAGTCTGGGATTTGATTGAGGGGCTGAGACTCTTTATTTTGGCAATTTGAGTTAAACTGCCATTTACTTGACTCAGAATTCTTCCGATTGTACAGATCAAGTAAATATTTAGTAGATTTCCTGTCAATCTCACTCCTAGGGACACCATGACTAAGTAGCCAATGCCATAAGTCCATACAAGTCAGACTATTCTGATTATTGCTTTGACTACGCTGTCCTTTTCAGTAATCAAGCCCACCTAGTCTTTGTTGATTGAGTGCTGCCACTTGGCCCTACCACCACTGGGTCCAATCAGCTTCACTGTAGGTAGGTGTCCTAATTCAGTTAGGGCAGTTCCCACTGTCAAATCTGACTTAGATAAAATAGCAACCACAGCAGTCTTCAGGGATGCTGGGGCTCCTTTCACAAATTTGTGCCTCACCATTGTGGTAAAAGGTGTATCCTCTGGGCACTCGTTGCATGAGTCTGTGAATCTTATTTGATAAATCCACTCTAACATGTCAGTTTCCCTAAGTCTTTGGATACCTTCTTCTACAGTATACCAAGGCAGGTCTGGTACTTCAACTTGATTTAGTGTAGGCCACCACATAATCCATGCTTCAGTGACCCAGTCAAAGAAACTATTAGATCCTTTCCTAACCTCTTGAGCTGAAACATTGAATGAAGAATCTGTGCTTAGGTGGCCCATATCAATAAACGCAGACTGATCCATCTTTACGTTCCTTGCACCATTATCCCACACCTTTAATAGCCATTCCCACACATATTCCCCGGGTTTCTGTTTATACATATTAGAAAAGTCAAGCAGTTCTTTTGGAGTGTAGTGTACCTCCTCCTGGGTCACACTTCATACTTCACCTTTTGGGTCTGGCTGGGACTTAAGTCTAGTTATAGGTCTAGAAGCTAAAATGGGTGGTGGGGATGATGTTTTAAGAACATTCAGCCTTGTCTTGTAAGACATCTCCCTCAGGCAATGCCCAAGGCAATGACTCAGACAAAGTCTCTTCAGACACAATAGATGGGAGTGGAGGGGCTAATGGCTTTACTGGAGAGGGTGGCTTAGCAGACTAAGATGGACCAATCTCTTAGATGGGAGTGAGAAGGTTGGTTCTCTTGGCAAGTGTGATTCAAAAGAATTTAGGGATTAAGTGTCCCCAGCTTCCTGATTATCTGCCTATATGTCCCTATCCCAAGTTTCAGGATCCCACTTCTTCCCAATCGATGCCCTCGCTTTAACTTCAGACACCACTCAAGGTTGGGAATTCAATTGGTGTTGTAATTCAGCCACTCTTATGATAAGACTCTGGGTTTGGTTTTCAGCAATATCAGCTCTGTTACTACAAGAAATAAGTTTTTCTTTCAAGGCACAAGTAGAAATTTTGAGGTACTATTTCTGCCAGTTTCTAGACATAAAACAAGGTCATTTAGCCTCCCTGAACCTTGGTTTTCGCATTTGACCAGAACAGTGCTTCCCCAAGTATAGTGCATACTACTGGTGGTGTGCCAGATTTTTGATGGTCTACAGATAAACTTTTTTCTTTTTAATGAGTATTTAATGTATTTCAAAAAATATAACTGTATCCAACCACAATTTTACGAATACTATTCATTTGAATGTGTTAAAAATGTAAAAATTAAGTCAACATAAAGACAAATACTAAGTAAACAATAGTTCAGACAATACTAGTATAGTGAAAAAATGTGGCAGGAATTTTGGGTTAAAATGGTGAATTTAGAAGGATTTTTACAAAAGCATACACAATAATCCATAATTTGTATAAAATAGTACAAATAAAAAGAGAGAAATACCACAGCAGTAGGTGAGGCTGAGGAGCGCTCTGAGTTATACCTCAGAGCCTCTGAAAGGCCAAGGAATTTGTGGCATAAGTTACCTTTGGAAGCAGTGGTGGGAGGTGAGATTAAAAACAGAACAACTGTAGTAAAAATCCATTTAAAAAGGAGTTGTTGTTGTTAGTTCTCATCAGGTGGGTCCGACTCATAGCAACCCCATGTACAACAGAATGAAACGTTGCCGGGTCCTATGCCATCTTCACGATTGTTGGTATGCTCGAGTCCATTGTTGCGACCATTGGGTATTTTGCCTGCCTTCCAACCTAGGAGACTCATCTCCCAGAACTTTATAAGACAGTATTCTGTTGTGATCCGTAAAGTTTTCATTGGATAATTTTTGAAGTGCATCACCAGATCTTTCATCCTAGTCTGACTAGTCTGAAAGTTCTCCTGAAACTTATTTACCATGGGTGGCCCTGCTGGTATTTGAAATACCTAAGGAATGGTTTCCAGCATCATAGCAACATGCAAGCCACCCCAGAATGAAAAACTGACAGACGGGTGGTAGTTAAGAAGGAATTTTTTTTTTTTAATTGTACTTCTGGTGAAGGCTTACAGAACAAATAGTTTCTCATGAAACAGAAGTACACATGTTGTTTTATGACATTGGTTAACAACCCCACAACATATCAACCCTCTAACTTCTCAACCTTTTTTTTTTTTTTTTGGTGAAAATACACATAGCCAAAGATACACCATTTCAAAAATTTCTACACGTACAGTTCAGTGACATCGACTATGCTCTTCCAATTGTGCTGCTATTCTCACTTTAGATGAAGGCTTACAGAACAAAATAGTTTCTCATTTAACAGTTACTACAAATGTTGCCCTATGACAATAGTTAACAATCTCACAACCCATCAACAATATCCTTATCAAGAAGGAATTTTTTGTTGTTGTTTTTAGCTGCCATCCAGTCAGTCCTTAACTCATGGTGACCCCATGTGTTAGAGTAGAACTGCTTCATAGGGTTTTCTTGACTGTAATCTTTACAGCAGATCAGCAGGCCTTTCTTCCATGGAGCCGCTGGGTAGGTTCGAACTGCCAACCTTTAGGTTAGCAGCCAATCACATACCACTTGTACTACCCAGGCTCCTCTTAAGGAGTAGAACACTGCAAATGTTCTCCATCACTCCACATAGCCAGAAATCTCCCCCTCCTCACTCTGCTTAGGTCTGAAGGTTTATTCTCGGAAGAACATCTCTGCACTGGGGAAATGAGGTGAGGTTGATAGCTGGGGTTCTGTGCTGTAAACAGTGGGATTAAGCAAAAGTATACACGATGAATATTAAGAACCACAGCTTCTTCCAACCCCTGGCTTTCAGAATTGTGGCAGCAAGGACCATACATTTTAAGCAGGAGATGAGAAGACTCTTCTCTGGGAATTTCACCACTCCAAGAGAAAAGACTGAAAGAAATATACACTGGGGTTTTCTAAACGAAACAGTCAGGCTAGATTATTCTACATTGAAGCCAACACTCGACAAGCCCCTCCTATACACAGAACTTCCAATTGGCTGTTAAATACTACGCTGTTAAGTCTGAGCAGACAGCCACGAATCATCAGATATTTAAGGAAAGCCTCTAATCTGAAAAACAGAGGCAAAAACAAATATGCAGGAAAAAGGGATTCAGCTAAACTGTGGTACACCCACACAATAGAGCACTACTCAGCAATAAAAAGAAACCAAATTCTGATGCATGCATCAGTAAACAACATGAACAGTCTCAAACTACTTATGCTGAGTGAAACAACAGAAAAAAAGAGTGCATACTGAGTTACTCCATCTATACAAAATTCTAAGAAATGCAAAATAATACACAGCGGCTGAAAGCAGATGAGGGGGGAGGGTGAAGCACAAGGAATACTCAGAAACTGTGGGTATGATGGATATGTTCATTACATCGATTATGATGATGGTTCCTAGGGTTGTATACATATGTCAGAACTCATCAAATTATATACTTTGAATATGTGCAGTGTGATGCATTTTGATTATAGCTCAATAAAGTGATTTAAAATTGATGATAGACAGAGAGATAGAATCCTCACCCTTTCCCCCACCACACACACACACTTAAATTTGTCAAGCTTCACCAGTAGCTTCCAGCCCTAGTTGATAAAACCCTATAATGTCTCCATGTTATAAGCTACTTCAAGGAAACAAAGATTATGTCTGATTAGAGAACTTTTTTAGAAATAGAATTATTATCTTCAGAGAGATGAACATGCACTCATGTAATAAGAGCAGGATGTTGTATAATAAAAGGAACATTCAGAGACCAAAACAGAGCCCTTGGAGATTAGAAATATGAGGACAGAATTGAAAAATTCAATAGAAATATTGGAAGATAAAGTTGGAAAGTAGAGCAAAAAGACAAAATAAGATCGATTCAAGAGGTCCAATATGTAAATAATAAAAGTTCTAGAAAGAAAGAGAACTCAGAAGGAATGAAACCATTAAAGAAAAGATCCAAGAAAATTTTCCAAAACTGAAGGGCATGAGTGTCCAGATTGACAGAGTCCACCAAATCTTGGACAAAAGAGAAAAATAGACCCCCTCTGTAACACATCAATTCTTAGCCCTGGTGGCGCATTGTTTAAGAAATCATCTGCTAACCAAAAGGTCAGCAGTTCGAATCCACTAGCTGCTCCTTGGAAACTCTATGGGGGCAGCTCTACTCTATCCTACAGGGTTGCTATGAGTCACAATCGACTCGACAGCAGTACGTATAGGTCATGACACATCAAAGTAAAATTTTAGAACACTGATGGCAAGAAAAATTGTAAAAGTTTCCACACAGGAATTCTTGCTTAAAAACAAACCCAAATATAATAAAACCTCTTTGTCTCAATAACACTTTGCAAGAAATTTGGAAGAAATAGCAGAAAAAGTTAAACAGCATGAGGAAGCAATCGGCCAAATCTAGGATGTGCAATGTTCTACAGGTCAAATGACCATGTTTCTTGAGAGGACAATTACAAGACTAGGGGAAAGTTTAGAGATATATTAGTGATTAAAAATATCCGTTGCGGTCAAATTGATTCCTTCTCATAGCAATCCTATAGAACAAAGTAGAACTGCCCCATAGAGTTTCCAAAGCTGTAAGTCTTTACAGAAAAAACTGCTACTTCTTTCTCCAAAGGGGAGGCTGGTGGGGTCCAACCAACGTTTCCACTAGCAGCCGAGCACTTACCCACTGTGCCACTTAGGGCTCCTTTTATATTATAATTTTATACTAAAAAGAAAACTCATCAAACAAATCATAATGCTATTATTAACTCTACAAAGAGCTTTCCAAGGAAAACAAAAAGCTGTGCAGAAAAGGAAAAGTAATCATCGTTTACTATATGGCTCAGCTGTTACAGCGTTTTCATTATTAAAGTAATGCCAACTGAATATTGATTTCACCCAAATGTTTATATAGGGATAATGGAAGAGGATGGGAAGCGATAAGGGTGGAGTTCAAGTTAGGTAGAGAATACGTGAGATTAAGCTATATCTGCTTCTTCCATGGTAGGAAGTCAAGAGATAATGCTAAAATAAAAAATCAAGTAGAAATATGAATGGTTTCTAAAAAATATAAAAAATCAGAGGTAAATGTGAAAATAATAATTTTAAAGCACTGAAAATGGTAACTTTAAGGAATGGGGGACTGCTTTTATTTTTTGTAACAAATATTGCAATAAAACTTTGATACAAGTTTTGAAATTCCATTAAAAAGTTATGAAGGTGCTATGCAAATGGCTGAGCTTTGAAAAATATTAGACTGTAAAGTTTTCAAGCTTTGACAATGTGTGACTTGACTTAAAGAAACATCAGGCAGTGAGTTGCCACTCTGCTTTGCCGCTGTTTTGTGGTCACAATACCCAGACACACGCGATTGTTAATTAAATTACAGTGAATTCTTTTGAAGAAAGTGGTGCGAAGTATTAAAACATGGGGACATTATAGGGCTTCATAAACCAGGGCTGGAAGCTACCAGTGAATCTTGACAAATTTAAGTACTCATTTATAAAGGTATATTTATAGATTTTTGCCTAGTAAAATACTATCTTCTCCCTCTCTTTTTTTTTTTTTTTTTTTTTAAGTTAAAGATGATTCCTAGCATGGTTGGGTCCAGGTGCGTGTACTACAGCTACAAGTTTTTACTAGGAATTCCTGGGTGGTACAAACAGTTAAGCGCTCAACTACTAGCCAGAAGGCTGTCCATTCGAACTCACCCAGAGGTTCCTCAGGGGCAGATTAACCAGTAAGCAAGGTACCATAGACTTACAGTAAGCAAGATATGCACAAGTTTAATTGTGTTTGCTTACTAATCTGTAGTGCACAATTTCACATGAGTTTCACCACAGGTAAGCCCATGCAGACCTTGCTTTTTGGGTAATCTGTCCCTGATCAGAAGACAGGCCTGACGATCTGCTTCTGAAAGGTCACAGCCTTGAAACCCCTGTGGAGCACATGTGGGGTCACAATGAGTCTAAATCAACTCAACAACAACAAAGTTTTACTAGCTAGCTCCATTTCATATTTGTTAATTAACTGGAAATACTGAAGAGTCAGATAAGATAGGTAACTATTATTATATGAGACAAGTCATGTAAAATACTAGGTAGTACATGAATATTACCTTCTCTCCTACCCACCCTAATGCAAAAGGAGACTAGGTGGCAATCACTCAAATTATGACTGATCATTTCTTAGGTTTCTGGGAACTGGGACTAGAATGATGAGCTACGGGGAGCTTCTTCAACAAAGTTGAGTCTCGAGTCTGACAGCTGGAAGAGTCTAGAGTTATAACTGAAGAAAGGAAAAACCAGTGGGGCAAGGACTAGATTTTTACATCTAATGGTTTGGAATGATCCAGTGCCAAGAAAAGTCTTTCCATAATTTCAGAATAATTAGGGCCAGCTGTGCGTGGGCAATTCAGGTCAAACTAGATGCCAAACTCCAAGGCAAAGACTTACAGGAAGATCCCCATCGACAAGGGCCCCTAAACATCCTGTAGAAAGTTAAGAGAAGGTAAATTACCTTATCTCTTCTCATTCTGCCAAAATGATTTTTCTTCTGAGTACTGATAACCTCCATGGCTTCATGTGTGAAGATAATGCTGGGGATGCTACATTGTCTGTACATAAAGAGTTGTTTAAAAAAAAAAAAAAAAGGCTTCATTAACAACTTTTCCTTTCTGCTGGAATTTGTCCTTGGATTGCTGCCCTTACCCATCAGCCAGACCAACTCACCCATAATTCACATATTTGTTGGCCAATAAAGATAGACTGTTGTAGCGTCTCTCTGAATTGGAGAGGAACTGGGTAGCTGGAGGATGGGGCAGAAACAGGAAGGCTTTTATGATATGCTCTGTTGTCCCTTTTGAATTTTTAAATGGAACAATGTGCAAGAATTTCCTATTCAAAAAGTACCATTTACTTTTTTAAAAAAAAAAAAAGAAGAAGAATTTGATTACTGACTGGCTTATCTTAGTTGCCGAAGTTCAAGTTGACATGAATTATACTCTAGACACCCAGACACTTCTTTTTCTCTAGGTCCTTTGAGTTATGCTCTTTTTATTGAGTTATGGATTTCTCAGAGTATTTTAAATTGCAGGTTCTTTCATCTCATGTTTCTCTTACCTCTTCTTCTTCAAGTTTTTTAATCTACAGCTGGAAGAGGCCCCCTATAAAGCCATACAGTGTTTTGCTTCAGTAGCACTAAAGTAGGCCAGGCCTTAAAGCAGTGTTGGGGGTTTGCCAGGTCCCAGGGCTCCCTGCTTAACCTAAGATGACCTGCCCCTTCCCCTGACCTTTGTTTCCTCTGGTCACTTTGCTGCAGCTGAAAAGGAGGTGGAGCAAGAGCTGCGGTCCTCACTAGCTATTTGCTATGGTGACGAACTTGGGGCTAATTGTAGTTGGTTGCACCAAATTCCTTGCATTCCTAAAGTTGACTCACTTCCATCCAAACCCCTTGGGTTGGTTAGAACCTCATCAGCTCAGGGCTCTCCAAGGGGTTGCTCCTGTGAGCAGTGGTTTGGAATGATCTCATCTAGCCCAGCACCCAGTTGTTCTCAGTTTGGGGACCTGGGTCCAGCTTGTTCTGGAGCATGTTGATAGAATGACTAAGATATCCCGAGATGGGAAAGAGACTTCAGAAAAGAACGTTCTGAATGGATCCAGCACTCATCTGGGATCTTTCACCGGTAGTGGCTCCAACAAAGTAGCCTCCTGCATCTGTCCTGGAACTGACCTCAATATCAAAGGTGCAGCAGGAAGCAGGCTGTCCTCAGGAGTGCAGGGGGCTCACGTTTGATTGCACTCTCTGCTCTGGTTCCACCAGCTGCATTCCTAAACTCTCCCAAGTCCTGCAGCAAGACTAGCTTAGAGATGCAATAATATTTTTCTTAAAGGCCTTTTAGCCTTTCTACTGGATAATTTAACAATATATAATGGAACTTATACCACTGGCCCCTAGGTTTCCCCTTCTTGGGAGTAACACATACTCATTTCATAGATCAATGGTCTCTAAAATGAAGTGTTTGCACCTAGTAGGCATACATGACAATCTTCGGGGGGCACAATAAGAAAATATTAGAACTTAGATTTATTTTTATCTCAAATATGACAGAAGTTAAGTGTTACTAATATTTATTGAATGGATGGATACCTCCTCTCTTAGCCCACGTGTCAGAAGATCAGGTGTTCTGGATGATATGGGAGGAAACCTGAGAAAACTCCATGATGTAGAAGGATTAGCACCCTCACCACCGGTTGCTGTCAAGTGAATTCCCACTCATGGGACCCCCATTTGTGTCAGTGTAGAACTGCGCTCCATAGGGTTTTCAATGGATGATTTTTCCAGAAATAGATCTTCAGGCCTTTCTTTCGAGGTGCCTCTGGGTGGACTCAAACCTCCAAACTTCTTGTTAGTAGCCAAGTGCGTTAACTGTTTCCACCACCTAGGAACTTTGGAAGGATTCAAATCAAACCAAACCTGTTGCCATTGAGTCGATTCCAACTCATAGTGACCCCATAGGACAAAGTAGAACTGCTCCATAGGGTTTCCAAGGAGCAGCTGGTGGATTTGAACTGCCGACCTTTTGTTTAGCAGCCGAGCTTACTCTTAACCTCTATGCCACCAGGTCCCCTTGGAGGGATTAGTTACCCTAATTTGTTCGTTGTGTTTAGGATATTGGGACATACTGCAGTTTATATGTGGCAGGTTGCATGGATTTATGGGTTTGATAATCTCATCTTAAAAAAACTAACTTGGATGAAATGGGCAAATGGCATGAAAATAATCCTCTAATGGAATCAGAGATATAGGCTAATAACATAAAACAAGCATAAGTAAACAACAAGAAATGGCAGAGCAGTCACTGCTCTTATTTATATCTCACATGGGGTAAAAATAAGGACAGTCTAATTCAGTCACATGGCTCCAACTAAAAATATTAGTGAGAGCAAAATGAGGGATATTTTACCTTTTTCTCACCCTTCGGAAATTCTATTTTTGTGAATATTTGAAATACACATAATACGTTAATACAATTGTATATGTATATAATTTCATAAGTAGGTAAACATTTCATGACCAAGGATGCTCAAAAATTTTTTTTTCCTGATGGGGTGTGAGTCAAAGCAGTTTGGAGACCACTGTCCAAGAGAGGCAAACTAAAGCCAAGGAATATTTCATTATTTCTCCAAATTCACAAGACAAATGAGTGAGAGTCAGAAATAAGTCCTGTCCTTCTCGAGTCCCAACCACAGCAGTCTCATCTCTCAAGGTCTGAGACAAAATGATCCTCTCTAAATTGTCTTCTTAAAATCTTATTTCTAATATTATACATGAATGAGGCAGTAAAATAATGCTGTAGAAAGAATGACAGTTCTAAAATCAGAAAGCCCTTGGATGTTGCCTCAGCTCTGCTGCTGGTTAGTTCTGTAACTCTCTGAGGTTCAGTTTTCTCATCTGTCAAATGGGGGTAAGCCACTTGTCAGAGTTGTTGTGAGTCACTCCACCATGCAGTGGAACACTACTCAGCAATACAACAGAGCAAACAACTGATCCATTCAACAACAGGGATGAATCTTAGATACATCTGCTTAGAGAAAGAAGCCAGAACCAAAAGGGTGCAACATTTATGACATTCTCAAAAGGCAAAACTATAACGATCGTTGCTAGCAGTTGGCAAAGGGGGAGGGGTTGACTACAAAGGGGTAACACAAAGGAATTTGGGGGGTGATGGAACTGTTCTGTATATAAGTATGGTGTTGGACTTATGACCGTGCATTTGTCAAAACCGATAAAACTGTACAGCACAAAGAATGAATTTTACTGTATGCAAATAAAAACAATCAACCAGGTTGTCCAAGGAACCCAAGAATGAATGTGGACTGTGGGAAATAAATCCAATTGTATTTCAGATGAATGACATAACCATACTAGAAAGGGTGTGCAAGAAGCTGACCTAAGTAACTGTGTAAAAGTGTTTTTTCTGGGTGCTGCAAGTCTAGAGACTAAAAAAAAAAAAAAAAAAAAAAAGCTATACACAAACACCGTCCTCTAGTTAATAAATTTGTTTCTCACAGGGTTTGAGTTAACAATTCTGAAACTACTTTACCTATACGCTAGGGTTGAACAAATAAGTAAATATATTGTAGATAATGAAAGCCAATTTTCTTACCACTGAAGAAAGAAGTTATAAATTAGCAAAGGAAGAATGCTAGAATGAACTCTGTCATGCTGGATTGGATCCAATGTATCAGTATGAACTCCTCTGTGTGTGTGTGTGTGTGTGTGTGTGTATGTGTGTTTAATATGTCTACAGATAGATCAGGGTTTCTCAACTTTGACACTATTAACATTTTGAGCCAGATACTTCTGTGCTGTGAGGAGCTATCCTGTACACTGTAGGATGTTTAGCAGCAATCACTGGCTGTTATCTGCTAGATGTGAGTAGCACTATCACTCCCAAGTTGTGACTCTTCAAAATGTTTCCAGATGTCATCAAATATCCCTTGGTTTATTGTTTATTGTGTATTGTGGACAAAATTGTCCCAAGTTCAGAACCACTGAGCACTGAGTTAGATAGATACATAAATATAGATGTGTGTATATGCATGGGTTAGTATGCATACATTATTTCCTAGGTCTGTTCACTGAAAGGGCCTAGTGGCAGTAACATCCCAATAGCAATGATACCTATAGCATCCAGATCTTGGTTTCTAAATACCATTCTCCAGCAAAAGGAATCAGGGCTCCTTGGAGAATTGGTTGGTTCTGGGACTGAGGCAGAGATGTTCAGATGCCTGGAACATCTTTTGGTGCTACAAAGTAAGGAAGCACTCAAAAAATCAAAAGGATGGGAGCATGTTGATAACTGAAAGAGCTCCCAATGGCCAAAGCTGGAACAGTCTGAGCAACAAAATAAAGAGCAATAATATCAGATTATAATGCAAAAAATAAACAAATACCCAAGATTCTATACTGATGTAAATGAATAAATGGAGAGAAGTGACGACTCTTCCTTCCAGAACAATTCCAATTAATAAATGTAGAAGGAATGAAGGAAACCATCAGAAGAGGACATCATAGTAATAATTGCTGCAGGCAAGAACCACTTAGGAATGTTAAAATTAGTAAAAGTTTCGGTTGAAACAGGATAGTAGAGAAATTTGACATACATCACTTTAACCAAGTGATCAATGCTAACATCACTGGTAATGACATACCAATATTATGTACCCCCGATATGATGCTCTGAGAAGTACCTCCTCTCTGTAGTATTCTTCTCAAAAATCTATAGCCTCAAACTAACCATGAGAAAGCATCACACAAACCCAAACTGAGGAACATTCTACAACATACCTATGCAGTAGTCTTCAATAGTGACAAGATCACAAAAGACAAGAAAACACCAAGAAACTAACAGATTGGAGGAGACTCAGGAGACATGCAATGTGGTATCCTGGAACAGAAAAAGGGCATTAGTGGAAAAACTGGGGAAATCCAATTGAAGTGTATAGTTAATAGTATTGTATTGATGTTAATTTCTTAGTTTTGCTAGTTATACCATGGGTATGTAAGGTATTAACATTAGAGGAAGCTGGGTAAAGACTATATGGGAACTCTCTAGACTATTTTTGCAACTTTTCTCTAAGTCTAAAATTATACAAAAATAAAACTTTTTAAATCACTGAAGTATTCCCATCCATGACATGCTCAATCTGATCACAACATATAAATTATATTCCAAATGCTGTATGCTAGCCCTAAAAACAAGAACATTTTCTAGAAGATGCCACCAAATGTACAATTAAGCAACTCTAAGAACCATAATCCTTCTTTTGTTCTTTGGTGTTAGTTACCTCTAAGAAAATGAATGTTCGATTTCATGTTTATAGAGCTATAAAACATGCTCTATTTTTTCCTATAAATTGAAAAGTTGACATAACTTTAAAAAAAGGGTGTGACTCCAAAATAGTTATTAGAGTTATTTTGAATGAAAATGAAAAAGATGTACAACTTGACATTTTTCCTAGTAAAACCACTTCTCCTCTTCCTCATGTAAGTATTTTTGACTAGGTTTTCATGCAACATTGCAAGAGGGCTAGTCTGAGAAGGGACCTGGAACCACCAGGGGAGCAGGGAAGACAGCCAGACACTACATCAGAGATGAGCAGGTGAAGACAGTTGAGAGAAGGGCTCACTCCTTACTTTTACTGAGCACCCACCATGTGCCAGCTTTATGCAGATCGTCAATCTCATACTTCACGACACTCCAAAGAGGTACTGTTGGTATCCCCATTTGGTAGTTGAGAAAACTGAAGCTGAAGATAGTGAAGTGATTTTCCCAAGATTATAGAGCTACAAGTAGCAGAGCCAGGTCCTAAAACCAAACGTTCTAATGCTGTAACCAACACCTTTGCCACTTTTCTTCAAATTCTAAAGGTGGTGACTAAGGTCACGTAGTCTAAGGTTGACAAACCAGGAAGTCATTCAAGAGGCTGGCATGTGGCCATCTGTGGTCAAAAACAAGACAAAGGTATTGAAGGCACACTAAATGGAAGGGTCAAGGCAAGCAGAGGTCCTAGAGCTGAGTGGCCAGGAGAGTGACTCCAGTGGCAGGACACAGAATTGGCTTTCTCTTATAGCAGGGAATGTTTGCTTCATGGACTGGTTTATTTTCCCTGATGGATATGAGCTATACTGACCTGTGGCTGTATAAAGAAGAAAGCAGTGAAGCTAAGTGGTCAAGAGCATAGAATTTGGAGTCATGCTCTCATGAGCTTGAGCCCAAACTCTGAGACTTACCTGCTGTGTGGCACTAGACAACTTACTTACAATCTCTGAGCCTCAGATCTCCATCTGTAAAACAGGGTAGTAACTGTGAACTAGATGATGCCACTTCCCTACTCAAAACTCTCTAGTGGTGTCTAATCACTCTCAGAACAAAATCCAAAACCTCATAAGGCCCTATGTGATATGGCCCCTGGATCCTACCCAATCTCTTGTCCTACCTCTTGTGCATATTGCTCCAACTACATTGGCCTCCTTGTTTTTTCTTTCTTTTTAAAAACAGCTTTATGGAAATATAATTCATAGGCTATACAATTCATGAATTTTAGTATATTCACAGATATATGCAACCATCACCGAAGTCAACTTTAGAACATTTTCATCACCTGAAAAGGAAACCCTGTACTCTATAGTTATCACCCCCCATCTCACTATTCCCTCTACCACTTGTCAACCTTAAATAACCACAAATCTACTGTCATAGACTGAACTGTATCCCCCCAAAATATCTGTCAACTTGGCTGGGTCACGATTCCCAGTATTGTATGATTGTATAATCTGATGTGATTTCCTTATGTGTTGTAAACTCTATCACTATGATTAGGTTATATATGATCTCCTTATGTGTTGTAAATTCTGTCACCGTGATGAGGTTATACTGACAAGGTTTACAAGATTAGATAGTGTCTTAATCCAATCTCTTTTGAGATGTAAAAGAGAGAAGCAATCAGAGACACCTGGGAACCTCATACCACCAAGAAAGCAGTGCCAGGAGCAGAGTGTGTCCTAGGGACCTGAGGTTCCTGTGCAGAGAAGCTCCCAGACTAAGGGAAGATTGATGATAGGGACCTTCCTCCAGAGCTGACAGAGAAAGAAAGCCTTTTCCTGGAGCCAATGCTCTGAATTTGGACTTGTAGCCTACTAGACTGTGAGAGTATAAATTTCTCTTTCTTAAAGCCATCCACTTGTGGTATTTCTGTTAGAGCAGCACTAGATGACTAAGACATCTACTTTCTATCTCTATAGATTTCTTTCTTCTGGACTTTCATATGAATGGGATCATATAATACGTAGTTTTTTGTGCCTGACTTATTTCACTTAGCATAATGTTTTCAAGATTCATCCATGTCATAGCATGTATCAGAACTTCATTCCTTCTTATGGCCAAAAGATATTCCATTGTATGGATATACCACATTTTGTTTACCCATTCATCCACTGATGGACATTTGGGTTGTTTCCACCTTCTGGCCTCCTTGCCTTTTCTCCTACACTTGCTCAGTCTTATCTCAGAGTCTTCACAATAGCTGTTTCCTCTCATGGAATGTTCTTCTCCCAGATTTGTGCATATTCACTCTCATTTCATTTGGTCTCTGCTCAGAGAGGCCTTCCCTGATTACCCTAGCTGAAGACCTCTGCTCTTTCCCACATCATCATTCTCTATCCTCTTAATTCCCTTTAAAAAACAGTTGCCATCAAGTCAAGTCTGACTCATGGCGATCCCATGTAGGTCAAAGTAGAACTGTGCTCCATACAGTTTTCAGTGGCTGATTTTTCAGCATGTTCAGTCCACATTTGGACCTCCACGTTGCTGTCATCATTGCTGTTAATTGCTGTTGAGTTGTCTCTGACCATGGTGACCCTGTGTACAACAGAACAAAACGTTGCTCGGTCCTATTCCATCTTCACGATCATTGGTATGCTCGAGTCTATTGTGCAACCACTGGTTATTTTAAGTGCCTTTCAACCTAGGGGGCTTATCTTCCAGCACTATATTGGACAACATTCTGTTGTGATCCATAAAGTTTTTCACTAGCTAATTTTCCAAAGTAGATGACCAGGCCTTTCTTCCTAGTCTGTCTTAGTCTGGAAGCTCCATTGAAACCTGTCCACCATGGGTGACCCTGCTGGTATTTGAAATACTAGTGGCGTAGCTTCCAGCATCACAGCAGCATGCAAGACACCACAGTATAACAAACTGACAGATGAGTAATGGTGAGCCTCCATAAGGGATATCTAATCAGGATCCTTTTTCATAAATATTCATAAAAAATTTGAAGGACTTTCTTAAGCTACTCTTCAGCATTCTGTTTTCTTAGATTAAGTTGTCTAAATTTATCATTCCTTTTAATACATAGCTATTGGCTCTCAAACAGTTTCTGCTCAAAGCAAATTTTTTGGGAGGAATGTGTATGTGTGTGTGGGGGCAGGGGGGAGGTCAGTACATTAGTCAGAGCCCTGGAAGCTGGCTTTGCCCTGAACCTTCTGTGCAACCTTGAGCAGAGCTGTTTTCTTCTTTGCACTTCAGTGTCTCATCTGCAAAACGAAATGGTAGTACCGGATGATCTCCAGGGTCTTTATAAGCAATAGTGCTTATATTCCAGTAAACACACTTTTGAATTAACGTATATTCTTGCCCAGAGCTGTGTTGGGCATTGTGTTTTTCTCTTTTATTTTTTAAAAAAATTTTTTTGTTGTACTTTAGGTGAAGGTTTACAGAACAAATAGTTTCTCATTACACAGTCAGTACGCATATTGTTTTATGACATTGGTTAACAAACCCACAACATGTCAATACTCTCCCTTCTCGACCTTGGAGGACCTTTTTTCTTTTTTGGTGAAAATATACATAGCAAAGACACACCATTTCAATAATTTCTACATGTACAGTTCAGTGACATCGATTACATTCTTCCAGTAGTGCTGCTATTCTCACGATCCTTTTCCAAATTATTCCATCACTGTTATCTTCAACTCACTGCCCCCTAGGCTTCCCATCAAACCTTTTGAGGTGCTGTTGTCAATTTGATCTCAAACAGATAATTCTTTCTTTTTTTTTTTGTACTTTAAATGAAGGTTTACAAAACAGAATAGTTTCTCATTAAACAGTTAGTACACATATTGTCCTATGACAATGGCTAACAACGCCGTGCTTTCTCAGCCTTGGGTTCCCTATCACCAGCTTTCCTGTCCCCTCCTGCCTTCTAGTCCTTGTCCCTGGACTGTTGTGCCTCATTAGTCACATTTTGTTTTACGGGGCTGTCCAATCCCTGGCTGAACGGTGAACCTCAGGAGTGACTTCACCACTGGGCTGAAAGGGTGTTCGGGGGCCATACTCTCGGGGTTTCTCCAGTCTCTGTCAGGCCATTAAATCTGGTCTTTTTTTGTTTGTTAGAATTTTGTTCTACATCCTTCTTCATCTCTGTCCAGGACCCCCTGCTGTGATTCCAGTCAGAGCAGTCAGTGGTGGTAGCCGAGCACCATCTGGCTGTACTGGACTCAGTCTAGTGGAGGCCTTGGTACCGTGGCCCATTAGTCCTTTGGACTAATCTTTTCCTTGTATTGGGTTCTCTTCATTCTCCCTTGCTCCCGAAGGGGTGAGACCAGTGGAGTATCTTAGATGGCTGCTCACAGGCTTTTAAGACCCCAGACGCTACTCACCAAGGTAGAATACAGAACATTGTCTTTATAAACTGTGTTATGCCAATTGAGCTAGATGTTCCCCAAAAGCATCGTCCCCACAGCCCTCCGCCCAGCAATTTGGTCCCTCAGGGAGTTTAGATGTGTCTATGGAGCTTCCATGACCTTTCCTTGTACAAGCTGTGCTGGCTTCCCCAGTATAGTGTACTGTCTTACCCTTCACTAAAGTTACCACTTATCTATTGTCTATTTAGTATTTCCCCCGCACCCCTCCCATCCCTTGCAACCAACAAAGATTGTTCCTTTTTGTGTACTTTTCATGAGTTTTTACAGTAGTGGTCTCATACAATATTTGTCCTTTTGTGATTGACTTATTTCACTCAGCGTAATGTCCTCCAGTTTCATCCATGTTATAAGATGCTTCACAGATTCATCATTGTTCTTTATCGTTGCGTAATACTCCATTGCATGTATGTACCGTAGTTTGTTTATCCATTCATCTGTTGATGGGCATCTAGGTTGTTTCCATCGTTTTGCTTTTGTGAACAATGCTGCAGTGAACATGGGTGTGCATATGTCTATTCGTGTGACAGCTCTTATTTCTCTGGGATATATTCCTAGGAGTGGGATTGCTGGATCCTATGGTATTTCTGTTTCTAACTTTCTAAGGAAGCACCATATCATTTTCCAAAATGGCTGTATCATTATGCATTCCCACCACCGGTGCATAAGAGTTCTGATCTCCCTGCAGCCCCTCCAACATTTGTTATTTCCAGTGGTTTTGATTCGTGCCAGTAATGCTGGAGTGAGATGGTATCTCATTGTGGTTTTACTTTGCATTTCTCTAATGGCTAGTCATCGCGAGCATTTCCTCATGTGTCTGTTGGCTGCTTGAATGTCTTCTTTGGTGAAGTGTCTGTTCATTTCCTTTGCCCATTTTTAATTGGATTATTTGTCTTTTTGTTGTAGAGGTGTTGGATTCTCTTGTAGATTATGGAGATTAGACCTTTGTCTGACTTGTAATGTCCAAAAACTTTTTCCCAGTCTGTAGGTTCTCTTTTTACTCCTTTGGTGAAGTCTTTTGAAGAGCAAGATGTTTGATTTTTAGAAGATCCCCGTTATTTAGCTTATCTTCTGGAGTTTGTATGTTGTTGGTTATGGTTTGTATCCTGTTAATGCCATGAATTAGGGCCTCTAGTATGATCATATTTTTTCTTCTATGAACTTTATAGTTTTTGGCTTTATATTTAGGTCTTTGATCCATTTTGAATTCTTTTTTATATATGGTGTAAGGTATGGGTCCTGCTTCATTTTTTTGCAGATGGATATCCAGTTTTGCCAGCACCGTTTGTTAAAAGAGTGTCTGTTCCCCATTTGATGGACTTTGGGCACTTGTCGAAGATCAGGTGACCGAAGGTGGATGGATTTTCATCCGGTTTCTCAATTCTGTTCCATTGATCAATGTATCTGTCATACTACCAGTACCAGGCTGTTTTGACTACCATAGCTGTATAGTAGGTTCTGAGGTCAGGTAGTGTGAGTCTTCCTACTTTATTCTTCTTCTTCAATAGTGCTTTACTTATTTGGGGCTTCTTCCCCTTCCATATAAAGTTAATGATTAGTTTTTCCATGCCTTTAAAGAACGTTATTGGTATTTGGATCGGGATTGCATTCTATTTGTAAATTGCTTTGGGTAGAATTGTCATTTTTACTATGTTGAGCCTACCTATCCATGAGCATGGTATGTTTTTCCATTTATGTAGATCCCTTTGGGTTTCTTGTAGTAGTGTTTTGTAGTTTTCTTTGTATAGGTCTTTTACCTCCCTGGTTAGATTTATTCATAAGTAGTTTATTTTTTAGGGGCTGTTATAAATGGTATTGTTTTCCTGATTTCCTTTTCATCATTCTCTTTACTGGTGTATAGGAATCCAACTGATTTTTGTATGCTTATCTTGTATCCTGCTACCTGCTGAATCTTTCTATTAGTTTCAGTAGTTTTCTCGTGGAATCGTTAGGGTTTTCTATGTATAGTATCATATCTTCCGCAAACAGGGACAGTTTTACTTCTTCATTACCAATTTGGATGCCCTTTATTTCTTTCTCTTGCCTTATTGCTCTAGCTAGAACTTTGAGCACAATGTTAAATAGGAGTGGTGATCAAGGGCATTCTTGTCTTGTTCCTGTTCTCAAGGGGAATGTTTTCAGCCTCTCTCCATTAAGAATGATGTTGGCCATTGGTTTTGCATAGATGCCCTTTATTATGTTGAGAAATTTCCCTTCTATACCTATTTGATTGAGAGTTTTTATCAGGAATGGGTATTGGACTTTGTCAAATGCCTTTTATGTGTCACCTGAGATGATCATGATTCTTTTCTTGCCATTTATTTATGTGGTGGATTATGTTGATTGATTTTCTAATGTTGAACCATGCTTGCATACCTGGTATGAATCCTACTTGGTCGTGGTGTATTATTTTTTTGATACTAGAATTTCGTTAAGAATTTTTGCATCTATATTCATGAGAGATATTGGTCTATAATTTTTTTGTGTGTGTGTGATGACTTTGCCTGGTTTTGGTATCAGCATTATGCTGGCTTCATAGAATGAATTTGGAAGTGTTGCTTCCTTTTCTATGCTCTGAAATAGCTTGAGTAGTACTGGTACAAGCTCTTCTGTAAATGTTTTGTAGAATTCTCCAGTGAAGCCATCTGGGCCAGGGCTTTTTTTGTTGGGAGGTTTTTTTATTACCTTTTCAATCTCTTCTCTTGTTATGGGTCTTTCAGATTTTCAACATCTTTTTGTTGTAGTTTGGGTAGGTAGTGTGCTTCTAGAAATTTATCCATTTCCTCTAGGTTTTCAAATTTGTTGGAGTATAGTTTTTCATAATATTCTGTTACAGTCCTTTTTATTTCAGTTGGGTCTGTTGTAATGTCCCCCATTTCATTTCTTATTTGGGTTATTTGCATCCTCTCCTCTTTTTCTTTTGTCAGTCTGGCCAGTGGTTTGTTGATTTTGTTGATTCTTTCAAAAAAAACAACTTTTGGTTTTGTTGATTCTTTCTATTGTTTTTCTGTTCTCTATTTCATTTATTTCTGCTCTGATCTTTACTATTTCCTTTCTTCCGGTGGCTGTGGGCTTTTTTTTTTTTTGCTGTTCTCTTTCTATTTGTTTGAGTTCTGTAGTGAATGTTTTGATTTTGTCCCTTTCTTCTTTTTTAATGTGTGCATCTATTGCTATAAATTGTCCTCTGAGGACTGCCTTTGCTGTGTCCCAAAGGTTTTGGTATGATGTGTTTTCATTCTCATTTGATTCTAGGAAGTTTTTTATTCCATCTCTGATTTCTTCTCTTACCCAGTGGTTTGTAAGCAGGGTGTTTTTCAGATTCCATGTAATTGATTTTTTTCCCTTGCTCTTTCTGTTGTTAATTTCTAACTTGATGGCTTGTGGTCAGAGAAGATACTTTGTATTATCTCAACGTTTTGGATCTTGCTGAGGATTGCTCTGTGGCCTAAGATGTGGTCTATTCTGGAGAACGTTCCATGAGCATTGGAAAAGAATGTGTACTTTGCAGCTGTAGGGTGCAGTGTTCTATATATGTCTATGAGGTCAAGTTGGCTGATTGTGCCCTTTAGGTCTTCTGTATCTTTGCTGAGTTTCTTTTTAGATGTTCTGTCCTTTACTGACAGTGGTATGTTGAAGACTCCTACTATTATTGTGGAACTGTCCATTTCTCTTTTCAGTGCTGTTAGAGTTTGTGTTATGTATTTTGGAGCCCTGTCATTCGGTGCGTAGATGTTTATTATAGTTATGTCTTCATGATGGATTGTCCCCTTAATAATTATATAGTGTCCTTCTTTCTCTTTTATGGTAGATTTTGTTTTAAACTCCATTTTTCTGAGATTAGAATTGCCACTCCTGCTCTTTTTTGGTAGTTGTTTGCTTGATATACTTTTTTCCAACCCTTGACTTTTATAAATTTGTGTCTTTGTTTCTAAGGTGTGTCTCTTGTAGACAGCATATTGATGGATCCTGGTTTTTTTTATCCATTCTGTCACTCTCCATCTCTTTATGGGTGCCTTGAGGCCATTTATATTCAGTGCAATTGTTGATAGGTGTGAGTTTATTGCTGTCATTTTGTAGTGCTTTTTTTTTGTGGTGCTGATGTTTTCTTTGTTCCTCTTACTCTCCTGTGCTGAATTTCTTTTGTTTGTGGAGGTTTTTTTTATTCATTTTGTTTTTGTACGTTTTGTTTTTACTGAGACTTTATGTTTTTCCTCTTTATTTTGATGCATAGGTTTGTTAACTTTCTTTGTGGTTACTGTGAAATTTACCTGTATCTTTCTAAGTTTGAAGCAGTCTATTATTACTTGGTATCACCTTTCCTTCCTCTCCATTAGAAAGTTCTGTACCTACACCATTTATTCCCTCTTTTATTGTTCTGATGTTGTTGTCATTTACAGATTAATTTCTCTGATTCCCTGTTGTATTTCTTTTGGTTTTGGATAGTCCTTGAGAGTTTATTTCCTAGATTAGTATCTGGCTGGTATGATCCTTTGTCCTAGATTCAGCCTGTGAGCTGATGTTGTTTGTTCTCAGATCGAAGGACTCCCTTTAATAATTCTTTTAAGTTTCGTTTGGTTTTTACACAGTCCCTTAATTTCTGTTTATCTGGAAATGACCTAATTTCACCATCATATTTGGACAAGAGTTTTGCAGGGTATATTATTCTTGGCTGGCAATTTTTTTCTTTCAAAGTTTTATATGTGTCATCCCATTGCCTTCTTGCCTGCATGGTTTCTGCCGAATAATCTGAGCTCAGTCTTATTGTTTCTCCTCTGTATATGACTTTTTGTTTTTCTCAAGCTGCTTTCAGGATTCTTTGCCTGTCTTTGGTTTTGGCGAGTGTGATTATGATTTGCCTTGGTGATTTTCTTTTGGGGTCTATCCCATATGGGGTTTATTGAGCTTCTTGGATGGCCAGCTTTCCATCTTTCATGATATTGGGGAAGTTTTCTGTCAGCAGTTCTTCAATGATCCTCTCTGTGTTTTCCGTTTTCTCCCTCTGTTCTGGAACTCCAATCACTTGTGGATTTTTGCTTTTGATTGTATCCCAGATGATTCTCAGGGTTTCTTCATTTTTGTTTGTTGTTTTTTCTTATTTTTCCTCAAACGGAGTTGTATCCAAGTGTTTGTCTTCAGTTTCACTGATCCTGTCTTCCACCATTTCAAACCTGCTCCTCGGCCCTTCTATGACACTGTCCATTTCTGAAATCTTGTTGGTTATCTTTTGGATTTCTAATTGCTGTTTTTGTATGATTTCTAGTTGTGAATTTATTTTGGCGTTTTGTTCCTGCATTATTTTCCTGAATTCTTCCATTTTTTGTCTGTATTTTCCAGAATTTGTCTGCCTTTTCCATTAATTTGTCTATTTTTTCCTCTTTTTGTCTGCTTTTTGCTTCAACTCTTGGATAGCTCTGAATATTAGAGAGTTGAATTCCCTATCAGGTAGTTCTAGTGCATTTCCTTCTACTGGAAAGTCATCTGATGTTTTATTTTGGATGCCTACTGGAACCATACTGTCCAGTTTTTGTAAATGTTTTGATATTGTCTGCTGTCTTTGGGGTATTCAGTAGTTATTTTCCTCTTTTATTGATTGTAGATATGTGTGTTTCATCCTGCTTTTTTTTTGTTTTATTTGGCTATGTCTGAGCAGGTGGGCTGTGTGTTCTTTGTTTTTTGCTCATCTTTGGGCATGATACTTTTCACCTCCTTCTCCAATTGGCAGGGTCAGTTGCTCAGATATGACATAGCAGGGCAGGTCTAGCAGAAGAGGACTTGCTGGGATGGGTGGTTTGTGGCACTTACTGTGGCCACCAGGATGGGCCTGTAATCAGTGCAGAGCAGGTTCTGGTAGGCCGTTCCTGGGCTGTTTGTTGGTGTGATGTTCAGTGCACAGTGCAGGTAGGCAGGATGGATGTGCGATAGTGTGATGTGTGAGGCTAAGATGGGTCTGGAAGAAAGCAGAGAGTAATGGGAGCCAAAAACATACAAACAAACAAAAAAGAGGGCTAGCGGAGCTTCCGTTGGAGTAGAGAGATGAGAGTCTATGAAATGGAGATAAACAAAAAGGAGAAGAGAAAAAAGAAAAGTAAAGAAAAAATTAATAAATAAAAATTAGAAAGAAAGAAGAAAAGAAGAGGAAAAAAAATGAATAAATAGAAATTAGAAAGGAAGAAGAAAAGAAAACCTTCCAGAGCTCCCTCCGGTGTGGCTACAAGTTCTGGGGAAGTTGTTTCCAGGCCGTGAAGTACAGCCTGGCTAGTAGGGGTAAAGGTGTCACTCAGTGCCATGTATTCAGGAGACAGGAAGAGAAAGAAAGTTTTGAGAGACAAGAAACTGAGTAATGAATAAAGACAAACAGGGAAAAGAAAACAGAACAAACAAACAAAAAAAACAAGAAAAACCCCCAAAGAAAAACAGAAAGAAAAAAATAAAAGTCCCCAGCCTAAAGAAAAAAAGGAATGTCCTCGGGGATCCCTCTGCATGTCTGCACAGACTGAGGGGGTAGGTCCCAAGCTGTGCAGTTCTGCCAGGCTAGAACAGGCTCCCAATTAGAGAAAAGAAAAGGAAAACAAACAAAGAAACAATTCAAAACAAACCAAAAAAAAAAAAGCCCCAGCATCCCACCAGTGTGGCAGCACAGGCCGGGAAGCAGTTTCACATTCAAGCAGAGTTTCACAGCCTCTCAGGAAGAAGCAAAGATGGCATACAGAGCCAGGTATTTGAGAGAAAGTAGGGGGAGGTGGTGAGAGGTAAGGAAGAAATCTAAACAGTGGAAAAAAGCAACAGCAGCAGTCAACAAATGGCAGCTAGGGAGCTGGCCAGCGCTGGTGGGTGGAATCCAAGCGACGCCGGAGTGAAGGTTGTGCTTCTTGGCCAAGAGACTGGCCGCAGGAAGCAAAGGAGGCTGAGTGGGGGTGAAGAAGGGTGGGGGATGGGAAAGCAGATATCATTGGTTACCGGTTGTTCTGTCTCCTGCTGGAAGCTCCGTGAAGCTGCTTTATTGTACCCCCTGTTCATTGATCTCTGATAGGAGTCCAAGATGGTGGATCCATGCTGCGGTAGCTGATAGGGGACCTCTGCATGTATCTCTCCTTGCTCTCTGTTCTCTGTCAGTTTCTTATTCCATCGGTGCTCGGCTGAGTTCTTTATCTCTTCATTTGATGCTTAGGGTTTCAGGATTGCCATTGTCTCTGTTTGGCTTAGTTTTTCAGATCTTTGCTGTGGAGGGACGGCATGGTGCTTCTGCCTGTAGTGCCATGTTGCCCAAAAGCAACTTGTGTTTTTCTCTTTTTGGTTGCTCTTTGTCCTTCTTCCAAAACCAAAAGTAATATCTCTCGGTTCTACAACCTGATATGGAATCCACAAGTGGCCAGCACAGGGATCACTAAAAGTTATGTAAAGACAGACACCCATACTGCCTTGTTCAAAGATGAAGGCCCAGTGTCCAACACCATGCTAGACACCATGAAGGTGCTTAATAGGTGGAATTGTAAAATGGTACAGCCACTGTGAAAAACAATTTGGTGATTTTCAAAAAGTTAAACATAGAATTACCATATGACCCAGCAATCCCACTCCTAGGATGTACTCAAAAGACTTGAAAACAGATACGCAAACAGATACACAAATGCTCATTGCAGCATTATTCACAATAGCCAAAAAGTGGAAACAACTTAAGTGTCCATCAGCAGATGAATGCATAAACAAAACGTGGTCTATCCATACAATGGAATATTATTCAGCCATATAGAGAAATGAAGTTCTGATGCATGCCACAGCATGGATGAACCTTGAAAACATTATGCTGAATGAAATAGGTCAGACGTAAAAGGATAAATGTTGTATGATCCCACTTGTATGATATATCTAGAATAAGCAAATACATAGAGACCAAAGTTTATTAGTGGTTACCAAGGATGTGTTGGAGGGGAAAAGAGAGAGTTGCTGCCAAAGGGCTACTGAGTTTCTGTTAAGGGTCATGAAAAATTTGGAAAAGGGTAGTGGTGACGGTTGCACAACATGGTGAATGTAATTAATGTCAATGAACTATACACGTAAAAAAGGTTGAAATGGAAAATGTTTCGTTAAATACTTATTTTTACCACACATACAAAAAAAATTTTGGACAAATAAATGACATGACCTGTCTGGGAGAAAAAGGCCAGTCTGATTAGAGAAAAGCTTAGGCTCCCCAAAATTGACCTTGAGGGCAGGCTTGAAGGTTCTCCCCGGGCCCACAACCCCTCTGACAGTCTTGGATTCTCCTTCTCTTCCTGGGAAGGTCTTTGTGATTGACTAAGAGTTTTCCATGGTGCAGGGAGTGAGAAAGAGAACACTCATCACCCTCGAAATCTGGCTACACCCACCCACAGCATGTTCTTAAAGAAAGGCAGTTTTTATTCTATTGCCAAATACAGCCTTTTATTTTTCAATTACAGTCAGGAGCTGAACTAACCACTAGTGAAAAGTTGCAAACAAAGGTTCTCTGGCTTTGTTTTAGTAAACAGCTTCTACTCATTTAAAGGCAGCATATTGTATAACAACAATAGCAAAAGCCAAAAAAAGCCTTAACAGTGCTTGAAAACTGTTGTATCTTAAGTAGGTTAACCGATTTTTGTCTGCTATTTTATTTATCCTTTAGTTGGTTTAATAACTTCTTTCTTCAAAGACAACTCAAAGATAAACTTCAACCAATTCAATTTTAATTATCACAAATGCCCCAAATTGGTCATTCCCGTGAATTTATTATAGAAAAATCATTTTTTAAGTTTCCCATTAGATGCTTATGGGGGCTTCTGTTTATTTATGGTGTCGATCTTCATTGTTAACTCACACTTGAGTTGTAATCTCTCTGATTTCCCATTCTTTTATTATTCTGATCCTTCATTCTGGCTACATTTTCTAGTTTTAGCTCCTCAGACATCTCATTCCCAAATGGCACCAAAACTCACTGCTCCTGGAATTTCTGAAATGTTCAGTTTGTCCCCTGATGTGAGTGCTCCCAGCAAATCAAGAGACATGAAGAAGGATCCAAATGTGATTTGGTATCCTTTTAATTCCTCTTTTTTTTCTCACCAAAGCAGTGTGGGATTGTTAACACTGAGTCATGCTCAGAATGCAAGAAGAAGAACAAGTGATGAGACAAGACAATGTAGCCTAGGATGGGAAGACGCTTTGACTAATTGTCAGTAGAGCAGGCCTGTGATTCAGGAAAATTCATTTCACCTTTCTGGGCCTCTGTTTCCCGCTAGCTATTGAAGCTGATTGGTCTTGGCGTTTCCGGTTCTGACATTCAACTGTGTTACGAGAGGCAGCGTTTGGGAGTAGTTGGTGTGATTTATAAGCCATTTTAGGTCAACTAGAAAAGGACAATATAAATGTTGAGAAATACAGCTATCTGGATGCCCATGAGACTCACGTAATCACCCCTCTTCCTGGAGAGATTAGGAAATGGTGGTTGAAAAACAGAAAAGACCTAAATGGCAGCCCTGCACACACAGATTTAAAAAAAAAAAAAAAAAAAAGGCTAAGTCAGTATTTTCCTCCAAAAAAAAAAAAAAGCCTAAAAACAGCATGTTCTGAGGTAAAAGAAAACTAAACAAGGATGCAAAAAATGATTATATAATTTAAAAAACTTTAAGCCACATGATTCTTCCAGAACACAAAGGCCTTCCCTGTTTTTGTTACTAACTGGGCCTGTGATTTAAAGCTGCTGACAATACCAGCCACTCACAATGAAAATCGTCCCCCTTTCTTGCCCCGCACAGTCCAAGCAGACACTCATTTGTATGTATGATTTCAGCCTGTCTGCTGTGTCTGGCCGAAGGGACAGATACTGACGGCGTATGTTAATTACTATCCAACAACTTGCTTTCATTAGGGTGTTTATTAACATTCTCGCTTCGGCCTAGTGAACCAGCTGGCACAAGGGTATGCTGGTAGCCATGAGTTCACGTGCTGTTTTTCCTGTGGGTTCACAGGATACAATCGATTTTTCCGTTTGGATAATGCAAACCCTTTCTGCTTCTGTCTCAGCTAGAACTTTCTGAGATGCCCTGAAGAAGACACCAAATAGTAACTTGGAAATAAATTTCTGACTGGTGTAGCCCATCCAACAAGTTGTTCCAGACATATTTTGTAACTATGTTAGCTACCCATCAGTTTAGATATAATTTCTTTATCATTGTTCTTGTTAGCTGCTGTCAAGTAGGTCCCCGATTCATGGCACCCCTATGCACAATGGGATCAGACTGTTGTGATTCATAGAGTTTCATTGACTTATTTTGCAGAAAGGTTAGGCCTTTCTTCTTAGACTGGCTTACTCTGGAAGCTCCACTGAAACCTGTTCAGCATCATAGCAACATGCAAGCCTCCGCTGACAGACAAATGGTGCATATGCATGAGGTGCATTGGCCAGGAATTGAACCCAGGCCTCCCAAGTGGAAGGCAAAAAATTCTACCACTGATCCACCACTGACCCCTTTATCATTAGAGAAGACCAAATAACCCTCATTTTTAACTGTGTACACCCCAAAACTATGAAATAATTTACGCCTAAGCCCCACTGATCCACCACTGACCCCTTTATCATTAGAGAAGACCAAATAACCCTCATTTTTAACTGTGTACACCCCAAAACTATGAAATAATTTACGCCTAAGCGAGAGTAGAAACTATTTTAGGAGGAACTCCAACCTGCTCTAAACACATCCCTGGACTAGATTTTTCAAGAGCAAGACATCACACAGTTAACTAAAATTGAAGAAGGTGAGGCTGAGGTGGGAGTGGAGATACGGGTAAGATAGCCAGGGGCAAGGTCTGAAAAAGGCAACTCATTTGGACAGCAAAATGAACTGAGAACTGGTATCTTTTCATATTTAACAACCTCTACAAAATCAACCATAAAGAACTCTTAAAAGACCTTCTATTTGATTGGTTGCACATGTTCCTTTAAAATGCCCTCGGGACGGAAATGGGCCAGCCGTGGCCAGAATGACAAAGCAGAAATGACTCCGTAAAGAGTGTTCTTCATCATTCTCATCCAGCAACACCCCTCAGCAGTCCCTTGTCACAGAACGTCAGATGTAGGCAAGAGTAAGGGCAGCGTGCTAAAGAAGCAGTTCCTAGACAGTTGCTTTGTCAGAAAATCATGGGAAATCCCACCTTCAAGAGGATCCAAAGTGTTGTTCTCATCTGATCAGGCAGCCTTGCCACAAATGTTAGACTGATAGGTTTTTTGCTTTCGTGCTGTTACACAGCTTTTGAATACCGTGTGTCTTAGTCATCTAGTGCTGCTATAACAGAAATACCACAAGTGGATGGCTTTAACCAAGAGAAGTTTATTCTTTCACAGTCCAGTAGGCTAGAAGTCCAAATTCCGGCTCCAGGGGAAGGCTTTCTCTTCTTTTGGCTCTTGGTCCTTGTCATCAGTCTTCCGTTGGTCTGGGAGCATCTCAGCACAGGAACCTCAGGTCCAAAGGACGTGCTCTGCTCCCGGCACTGCTTTCTTGGTGGTATGAGATCCCCCTGTCTCTCTGCTTGCTTCTCTCTTTTATATCTCAAAAGTGATTGGCTTAATACACTATCTAATCTTGTAGATTTCATCAGTATAACTGCCGCTAACCTACTTTATTACATCATAGTGGTAGGATTTACAACACACAGGGAAATCACAACAGATTACAAAATGGCAGACAATCATACAATACTGGGAATCATGACCTGGCCAAACTGATACACACATTTTTGGGAGGACACAATTCAGTCCATGACACCGTGCAAAGAGCAGTGATCTTGCCAAGGGAGTTTCGCAGTTGCAAAAGACGTGGGGCTTTTGCAACTTCTTTTTGAATTAAAGGTGAAGCAGGCCTGTGCTTTGTATTCTGAATTCTGTGAGGAAGTCACCTTCCTTGCCCTTCTCACCCTCACTGTCCCAGCCGCCAGAACCAACCAGCTCCTGAGGACATGCCATCTAAAGCCAAGACCGTGTGCTTTGTCGTACTCTCTGAATGTGTCTGATGACAAGCTCCTCTGGGCAGAATTTTTGTCACTTGTCATTGGTGGGCAGATGGAGGAGTGCCACCAGCCATGGGAAAGATGCTTTACTGGGGGGGTATTCATTTAATCCCACCACCCACCTGTCAGCTTGTCAAACTGTCGTGGCTTGTGTGTTGTGATGCTGGAAGCTATGCCACTGGTATTTCAAATACCAACAGGGTCACCCATGGTGGAGAGATTTCAGCAGAGCTTTCAGATTAAGACAGACTAGGAAGAAAGGCCTGGCAATCTATTTCTGAAAATCAGCCAGTGGAAACCTTATGGATCACAGCAGAACATTGTCCGACTCACTTGCTTTGGACTCATCATCCAGAGAAGTCAATCACTCGAGGAGGACATCATGTTCGGTGAAGCAGAGGGCCAGTGAGGGTGACGGAGACTGTTGATGAGATGAACTGACACAGCCACAACAAAGGGCTTGAACATGCCAGCAATTACAAGGATGAAGCAGGATCAAACAATGTTTTATTCTATTAAACATAAGGTCGCCATGAGTCGGAGTCAACTCGAAGACAGATTATCTATCTACCTATCTATCTATCTACCTCTACCTATCAACCTATCTACACCTACTTACCTATCTATCTACCTATCGTCTATCTATCTATCTACCTGTCTATCTATCTATCATCTCTCTCTCTTTCCACCCATCCATTTAATCAGCAAATTATCCATTGCCTACAGACAAGGCTGATATTCAGCTGTTATGTACCAGTATGGCGATGTATACTTATCTGTAAAGGCAACTACCCTGAGACTTTCAAGTTCCCCCCTCTGCCCCAGCTATACCAATCCCTTCCCTAAGACTCCATGCCCCCGAATTCTCTAAGACCAAGCAGCTACAAGGTTAGTACCTGGCCCTCAGGGGCCTCTGGGACTCTATTCCAGAGCTAGCGCAGCTTTGTGCAGAAAGGCCAGTGCCCCTGACATGGGTGTAAATATTTAGACCATCATCCTTGCCTTTAACGTCCTAGCACTAGGCTAGCTATTGGTGTTACAGAGAAGAATGAAGGACTGAGCCTTCATCCAGGAGCTCCCAACCTGGTGGAGAACTATCATGAAAAAGACTCTGTACAAAGTCCCAGGAATGTTGAGATGCTGGCACTTTGATGAAATTGATTTGCAGCCTTGAAAACTGGGCTTTGTCAATATGCTAGAGTGGATCATGTTTTCAGGGACAGATTCACATCAGCCAAGCTCTCAAGAGACTGCTCTATAAACCAAAATGACAACTTATTAATTTGCAATGAGAAAGAAGAACTTCTAATCAGAGTGGACATCTGTGTCACCTTGACTAACGCGTTCTCTCCCAGTGGGAAACTAAATAGGAAAACAAATGGTATGAGAATGCAGCTTGAGTACACAATCTGAGCAGGGGATATTAGAGGGAGGGTTTTAATGTCAGAGTGTGTCAAATTTTCTTAAGCTCATGCCTTCATCTTTTCTTGGGGACAGACCTGCCAAACAGATGGAACTGGATGTTCCTGTGAGTTGAACGCACATCCCCTTTTCCCAGCCTTGGCAAGTCCTTCCTCTCTGTTTCCCACTTTCTCTGTTTCATGCAGACATCGCCCTTTGATTGACATGGTCTATCTTTAGATTTGTTAATACCATCAACTCCGCTGTAGCCAAACTCTGCTAGTTTCCTGTCCCCGGCTCGTAAGACATGCTCCCTTTCAGGTGATCTTACCCAGATTCTGCCATTTGGGTTGGATGTTTATCATTTAACACACTGGTTCTCAGACAAGGCTAAACTTTGGAAGCATCTGAGAAATCTCAAAAAATACTGATGCTTGAGTCACACCCCTGGAGATTCTGATTTAATTGATATGGAGTGCAGTTTAGGCATTGGAATTTTTAAAAGCTCCCCATAATAAGCAACCAGAATCTGGGGCCCCTGAAGAGTTGAAATTCCAAGAAAAATGCTTTGAATTTGAATAACCCTTGAGAATCACCAATTTAACTCTCAGAATTTGAGGATGCCTTGACCTGCACCAAAGTCTCTGGGTGGCATAAACAGTTAAAGCATTAAGCGACTAACCCAAAGGTTGAAGGTTCAAGTCCACCCAGAGGCACCTCAGAAGAAAGGTCTGTCAATCTACTTCTGAAAAATCAACCACTGAAAACCCTACGGAGTACAGTTCTACTATGACACATATGGGGTCACCATTAGTCGGGGTCAACTAGACGGCAACTGGTTGACCTAAACCAGCTTTTAACAAATGCTAGTACTCTGGTTCCACCTTCAGAGATGCTGATTTATTTGGGCTGGGTGAAAGCCCCCTAGATGATTCTAATGCACAGCCAGGGTAATGCACAGCATTACCTTTTATGACTGTTCAGTGTCAATTCCCTCTATGGACATGGAATTGCACATCATTCAAAATGACTTTTGACAGTTGGGAAGAGGCATATAGGAAACAAATTGGGGGTAAGGTGTTGTCTTAGGCACCAGGTGCTGCTGTAACAGAAATATCACAAGTGGGTGCCTTTAACAATTAAAAATTTATTTTCTTACTGTTGGGAGACTAGAAGTCTGAATTCAGGGCACTAGCTCTGGGGGAAGGCTTTCTGTCTCTGTGGGCTGTAGGGGAAAGTCCTTGTCTCTTTTCAGCTTCTGCTCCTCGGTTCTTTGGTGATCTTTATGTGACATAGCATCTGTCTTCCTTTGTCTGTTCTTACTTGCTTCTGTGCCTAATTTACTCTTTTCATATCTCAAAAGTGATTGACTTAAGATACACCTTACTCTGATATGAATGCATTAACATAACAAAGAAAACCCATTCCCAAATAGGACAACATACCCAAGTGCAGGGGTTAGGATTTACAACACATATTTTGAGGACACAATTCAATTCATAATATGTGTGTCAAACCAAACCCTTTACCGTCAAATCAATTCTGACTCATAGTGACCCTGTAGGACAAAGTAGAACTGCCCCCATAGGGTTTCCAAGGAGCAGCTGGTGGATTCAAACTGCTGACCTTTTGGTTAGCAGCCAAGCTCTTAACCACTGGCCGAAGAGGAACTGGGGCCTGTGCATGTGAGTAAGCCCCATGGCATTTGCAGGAAGAGCTCATGGGCAGGATGTAGTGAAGAAGTTCAAAGGGTGTGCATTTCATTATGTGCATACCAAATACATGATACTTCCCTGCCATGGGCCCATCTTGGGCTCATCTTCTACCATAATACCTTGCAGTAACTTCAATAGATGTCAATGGGCCTGGGTATGCTTGAGAGAAGTTCGGTCTGTTGCATAGTTTTCTACAAGGCATCTGACTTCTTTGTCTTCTTTGAGTGCTCTTTTGACCTGCTCCTCTGTGTCTCTCCATCTGAGACCTCTGCTTTCTGCAGGTCACCATCTGATGAGAGAGGCTGTGCTATATTTCGGTCCATATTCTCTTTAGGAGTAGCTATGTTTGGCATCCACCACCTGTCTGTCATTTTGTCATACTGTGGTGGCTTGTGTTTTGCTGTGATGCTGGAAGCTATGTCACTGGTATTTCAGATACCAGCATGGTCACACATGATGGACAGGTTTCAGCAGAGCTTCTAGACTGAGACAGACTAAGAAGAAAGGCCTGGTGATCTACTTCTGAAAAGTAGACAATGAAAACACTATGGATCACAGAATATTATCTGAGACTTTGACTTGCTTACTTTGGATGCATCATGAGGAGGACCAATCACTGGAGAAGGACATCATGTCCAGTAAAATGGAGGGCCAGTGAAGGTGAGGGAAACCCTCAATGAGATGGATTGACACAATGCTTGCAACAATGGACTCAAACATACCAATTATCAGGAAGATGGCACAGAACCGGGCAATGTTTTGTTCCCTTGTGCATGGGGTCACCGTGAGTCAGAGATGATGGCAACTGAAAACCACAAAATATCTGGCAGAAAAGCAAGAGACTGGAGAATCCCTGCCTGTCATCTTCCTAAATTAGCCAAGGATTTTTAATTTTCTACACAACTCTCTAATTCCTGGTTGTCCTTTCTAACCTCTCCAATGTGCACTGGAATTCATTTGAGCCTTCTGGGTGCTTACAGCCCTGTCTGATTGCAGAGCATCTGGGAAAGCTATCAAGTCCCTTTGTGAGCAGCTATTTAAAAAGTGCATTCCTATGAGAGGAAAAGGTGGTGGGCAGGACAGAGGGCTTTTCCAGGGCCGTCGCCCTTCCTTTTCCTGGGACTGCCAGTCATAGGATCTGGAACTAGATAATTTTGAATAGGGACAAGTGGGGTAGAGCAGGGACATCATGCATGGCTGGGCAGGTGACACACAGCACTATTCTGGGGCTCCACTGACACAGCAGTCTCCAGTAATTGTACCCTAGAGCCACATTTCCCCACAGCACAGCCATATGTAGCAGTCCTGGCAGGAGCACTTTTCTTTCAGGGGCCCAGGGGCCCAGATTCTGGTTGCATTTGTGCATCTGAGAAACATGGCACCAGAGAAGCCCTTGCTTTCCCTGTGCTTCACTTTGTTTATCTACAAGTGGGTATGTCCTTCCAGATCTCAGAGACTCTAAGTGGTGCAAATTGTTAAACACTGGGCTACTAACCAAAAGGTTGCTTGTTTGAACCCACCCAGAGACACCTACTTCCAAAAGGTCACAGCCATTGCAAAGCCTGTGGAGCACAGTTCTACGCTGACACATGAGTCAGAATTCACTTGACAGCAGCTAGTTTTTCCAGGTCTCATCATGATTCTGAAAAGCACTTTCTCTAGGCCTGTGGGAGTCCAGCTATTTGCATAACTGAAATAATTTGTATATACTCTCTCTGGTCTAATAAAGAGAACATTAATTCAAATTTTTCAACAGCCAGGTCTGAGGATGAATTCCTCTCTCGTTCTCCCTTTTACACAGTTCAGCTTTGGTTATGCTTTGGAGCTATCTCTCAACTCATTCAAATGAAAACCCAATCTCTCTCAGAAAGCACCTATGGAAGAAACATCCATTATAAGGCAGCTCACAATATCAGGCAAACAGCAGTCACACTCTGGGTCAAATAAAATTCTCATATGGACAAAGGCTCCTCTCTCACCACAACTGATAAGCAACAAATCAGAGCTGTCTTTGTCTTCAGAAACCAGCACAAATATTGATACACACCTGTTTGTTTTGCTGTATTTGCAGGTCCGTATGTATATCACAAGACCTACTGCAAAAGAACTCTTTAAATTTTTAAAAAGCAAAGATGTCACTTTGATGACTGAGATGCACCTAACCCAAGCCATGGTCTTTTCAATCATCTCACACGAATTCGAAAGCTGGATGATGAGAAAGGAAGACAGGAGAAGAACTGATACATTCAAATTGTGGTGTTGGGGAAGAATATTGAAAATACTCTACTGTGGACTGCCAGGAGAACAAACAAATCAGTCTCAGAAGAAATACCACCAGGATGCTCTTTAGAAGCACGGATGGCGAGACTTTGGCTTGCTTACTTTGACACGTCATCAATCTCTAGAAAAAGACATCATTTGGTAGAGTAGAGGGCCAAAGAAAATAAGGGAAACCCTTCAGTAAGATGGATTGACACAATAGCCACAACAATGGGCTCAAACATACCAACAGTCAAGAAAATGGTGCAGGACTGGGCAACGTTTTATACTGTTATACATAAGGTTGCCATGAGTCAGAACCAACTCAACAGAAATCATTGCCTTGAAGATCTCACCTTTAACTGGTCACACTGAGGTGCTTCCTCAGATTTCCAGGCCTGCGTTGGATCATAGGCACAGACGAGAGAATTGGTTCCTTCTCGTATTGACAGATAGCCAGTACAGTGTGTACGTGTGGACCTGTGAGATATACTTCAGCTTCCTCATTTGATGACACGTATTTCCTCATTACTGAAACTAATGAAAATTTCCAGGAGGTGACTATGCTAGGAACACTTTGTTCTTGCTTTTCTTTAACATGTTTCTTTTCTTAAAAAAAAAAAAAAAATTATAATTGCTTGATGTTACCCTGGAAGACCATAAAAATTTCCATTTAGAATCAGGGAACTTCAGAGCTAGCAGACACTTTTGAGATCATCTGACAGCCCACCAAATTTCTCCACACGAGAAAGCAGAGACTTAAAGTCACACAGCAAGCTTGTGGCAGATAACACTCAGGTCCCCTTGACTATGTTACACTTAAGTACCCCAACATCCCACCCTATCATTACATTTCCAGTCTCCTCATGCCTCAGCTACCTGAAGTTTGATAACCTTCATAGTAATAAACCAAATGCCATTGGTTTATGATCACACCAGCTAAGCCAGGACCTCCTCAGTCCTCTGCAACATGTCTCCCAAGTATTTCTGGGAATCTCTATATGCCCTAGGAGGCATTGGCCATTTAGTAGTAGAATTCTCTCTTTCAATATGGAAGACCTAGGTTCGATTCCTAGTCAATGCACCTCATGTGCAGTCACCACCCCTCTGTCAGAGGAGGCTTGTATGTTGCTATGATGCTCAACATTTCACCAGAGCTTTCAGAGTAGGACAGACTAGGAAGAAAATCCTGATAACCTACTTCTGGACAGATTTCAGCAGACCTTCTAAACTAAGATAGACTAGGAAGAAGGTCTGATGATCTACTTCCAGAAATCAGCCATGAAAACGCTATGGAGCACAAGGGCCCGATTTGCAGCCAATCATGGGGATGGCACAGGGCTGGGTAGCATTTCATTCCATTGTGTGTGGGGTTACCATGAGTCAATGGCAGCTAACAACAATAGCAACCATGGCTCGTGGACAAATGTACTCCTGCCAGGTACCCCATCATTCCGCTGAGCATCCACAGAGTCCCATTGTGTCCACCAGGCCTCCCTCTTTCCCACCAGGCTCATGCTTCATTGGAAAGCAGTGGAGCCCTCAAGATGCTAAAGTTGCACTCTGCCCCTCTCTTTTGTTACACCCATTGGAAAGGGTCTTATATGCCTTACAGAGACTTCAGTGAAATTGCTTTCTTAGGGACCAGACCCTTCCTTTAAAAGACTCACACATGCGCATGAGTCCTGGCCTCTGAGTGGTGAGTGGTTCAGTGTGAGCGAAATGTCCATAAAGCAAAACAGACAAACACTCTATTACACTTGGACTTAGCATTACCTTTAAGGATAAGACCTCATGACTGGCTCACGGTGCTCATGTGAGACTCCTGCTTCCCTTGTTGTTAGGTGCTGTCAAGTCTATTTTCGACTCAGAGCGACCCCATGTGACAGAGTAGAACTGCCCCATAGGGTTTTCTGAACGGGGCATCGGGATTGGAGGAAGACTCATTAACAACCTGCGTTATGCAGATGACACAACCTCGCTTGCTAAAAGTGAAGAGGACTCGAAGCACTTACTGATGAAGATCAAAGACTACAGCTTTCGGTATGGATTCCACCTCAGCATAAAGAAAACAAAAATCCTCATAACTGGACCAATAAGCAACATCACGATAAACAGAGAAAAGATTGAAGTTGTCAAGGATTTCATTTTACTTGGATCCACAATCAACATCTATGGAAGCAGCAGTCAGGAAATCAAAAGACACATTGCATTGGGCAAATCTGCTGCAAAAGATCTCTTTAAAGTGTTAAAAAAGTAAAGATGTCACCATGAGGACTAATGTGTGCCTGACTCAAGCCATGGAGTTTTTAATCACCTCATATGCGTATGAAAGCTGGACAATGGATAAAGAAGACTGAAGAAGAATCGACGCCTTTGAATTATAGTGTTAGTGGCGACGAATATTAAATATACCATGGACTTGCCAAATGAATGACAATATCTGTGTTGGAAGAAGTACAGCTAGAATGCTCCTTAGAAGCAAGGATGGTGAGACTATGTCTCACATTCTTTGGACATGTTATCAGGAGGGACTAGTCTTTGGAGAAGGACATCATGCTTGGTAAAGCAGAGGGTCAGCGAAAAAGAGGAAGAGCCTCAACTAGATGGACTGACACGGTGGCTGCAACAATGGACTCAAGCATGACAATGATCCTGAGAATGCCACAGGACTGGGCAGTGTTTCTGTTGTACAGAGGTCTGCTCTGAACTGACTTGATGGCACATAACAGCAACAACATAGGATTTTCTTGGCTGTAATCTTTACAGAAGCAGGTCTTTCTCCCTCAGATCCGCTGGGTGTGTTTGAACTGCCAATCTTTCAACCAAGTGCTTGTGAGTTATTTCCTAGAAGGCTCCTCTGTTCCTCATGCAAATAGATATCTGGTAGGCCTACACCAGCAGTTTACAACTTATGCTTGGGCATAGCCAAACCCCAGCTTAGGTGCAAGGTTGTGTCCCTATACACTAGTCATTTTCTTCCTTTAAGTGCGTAGTGATATTATATTGAAGGGTCCATTTGGCTTGGGAGAGGCAGTACATCTGACCTTTGTTATGGATGTGATCTGAGATAAGACTCTTGCTTTCTGTTCCTCGGTCATTCTATCCATGGTGACTAACCCATCAACTCTGGTCATTCGACCACCGCAGACTCCAGAGAGGAGGGCAATGCCTGAGATTCAATTGTTGCCTGCCATGCTGTACCTCTGGTGGACAAGGGAGGATCCAGGCTTTGAAAGAGTTCAATGACACGAATGTTTGGCTTACAAGAAAAGTTTGAAAAAAATTTCCAATCAGTTCATTTTTATTAGGAACAAGAATTATGCTCCCGAGATTTATACTCTTTGCCATTTAGAAATATTATCGATGTATTTGCTACTAATTGTTGTTGTTGTTAGTTGCTGTCCCTTGATTCCAACTCATGGCAACCCAGCGTATTTAAGAGTAGAACTGCTCCATAGGGTTTTCTGGGCTGTAATCTTAGTGGAACCGAGGTACCTCTGAGTGGGTTACTAGTCAAAAAACTTGATAAATGCAATTAAATGATTATTCCTGTTCTGTGTTTCACTACTACATGTTCAAATAACGTGTATGTCCGGTTGTTTTCTGATTATTTCTGCTTTACTGTGCTTTAAGTTCTCTGTTCAAAATGCAATTGTTTGAATAAAAACATTATGTTTAATTTACTTAACACAGATATCCTGGGAACACCAACCATCTCTTGGTGCAGCAGGGACACATCTTGGGGTTGGCATTTAATAAGTTTTTATTTTTATTTTTTTCTAACTTTCCTTTTTAGCTCTCAGAGTTATTTTTGTATTCACTTGAGGTTTGCCCTAGTATTTTTTCTCTGGCTTTCCTTATCAAGCTCTACATTTTTCCAACTCTTCCATTTATGTGTTTGCTTTTGTAAGATAATTTGCAAAAGAGAAATCATTAGCATTTTTTCAGATTTTTTTGTTCATTTCGCACTATAGCTTATTCTCTTTTTATAAGGTCATAGGACATGGATTGCCTTTCCCTTTTTCTTCTGCCTTATCATCATGAACTAGTCAGGAATTACGTGACTTAGGCTACCAGTAAGTCAATTTATAGTACTTGAACAAGTAGATACTTGTATAACTTGGCACTTCTGACTCCGAATATTCTTTCCTACTTTTTGGGTATTTTCCCTCTCTTCCATGGGCTCCTCAGGAGCTGGTTTTCGTTCCTTCTCTTATTCTGCATGTTCTTTCTGAGAAATCCCACCAGCAGCCACGTGTGCAAAAATGACCTCCATTTCTTTCCAAAGCCATATCTACATTCCTGAGTTCTAGATTCATATTTTTAATGGCTAATGAGACATCACCAAGAAGTTTCACAGTGCCTCAAACACTATGTGTCCAATATTATACCAGTGCTTACAATAAAGGTTGAGTTTAATTTGCCTCCGCATAGTGTGATAACCATTGTGTTTGCTTTAAAATGTTACTTTCTTCTCAGTCAAGTATGATGCTAATTCAATGAAATTTCCATCAGGGCCAGCCAAATTGATAATGGTAAGAGCAGGTTTAAAAGAAAATAACTATTACTAGAAGTAATATGTTATACGTTAGTAGGAGTTATGCCAACCAAGCAATTGCTCCTTGTGAGAAAGGTGTGCCAACCTGTGAGTCATCTAACATTCAGTTCTCTGGGAAGGATCCAGACACATGCCCAACCTGGGTCATGAAACATATTTATAAGACTATATTAAAAAAAGGGTGGGGGAGAACATAGCTTCCCTGTTAAAAGTTCTATTTTCAAAATTTTTGAAAACCTATGGAAATATGTCCCTTTGGATTGAAATTTGAAACAAAACAGCTCTTCCCAGGAGACGTATGTTTATGTATCTAGAAGTCTAAATTGTGTTCATCCCTTTACAGCTGTTCATTCATCCCACAGGTATTTACTAAGTGCTTTGTAGTACCAGGCACAGGTCTAGATGTTGGGGAACCTTGGAGAACAAAGTAGACAATGAAGCTTACCTTCAGGAAGCCAACAAACAAACACATAAGCAACATGACTTCAAAGACTGGTTAAGTAAGCAGAATAGGGGAAACGACTGTGACAGGTGGATTAGGGGTGTTATTTTAGCTAGGGAGCCCCTGGGTGGTGCAAAAGGTTAATACACTTGGCTGCTAACCTAAAGGTTGGAGGTTCAAGTCCACCCAGACGCACCTCAGAAGAAAGCCCTGGCGATCTACTTCTGAAAAATCAGCTATTGAAAACCCTGGAGGAGAGTTCTATTCTGACACATGTGGGGTCGCCACGAGTTGGAATGGACTCAGCAGCAACTGTTAAACGGGTAATTTTGGCCAGGGTGGTGAAGGAAGGACTCTCTGAGAAAGCCACCTTTGGGCAGAGGGCTGAGCAAAATGAAAACGTGAGCTATGCAGGGACCTGGGGGAAGAGCACTCCAGATGAAGGAATGATTCCTACTTTGGGCAAGTGTAAAAGTCCAAGGTAGGAATGAGCTGGATGCATGTTCTTACCTTGAGACCCATGGATAAAATCAGGCAGTCCTTGAACTTAAATGGGGAAAAATTACATCTCTATTTTGTCTGACTTCTAAATGAGATTCAGCATTTCCTCCAGTAACAGATGTGGACGAACCAGCCCCAGTAATATTAGCAGCATCTGTGATTTTGTCACCAATACAAGTCATAGATACTTTCATATCGAGCACGGTTGTTACAGATATCTCAAAATGTCGTTTATGCTCATTACTACTTCAAAATTATGATAGGGATTAGACGTGCTGCTGGATCCTGTTCTATAACATGTTGATAAAGAAGCACATATATTACTGTGTCACAGATATGTTTTTTAAAAATCTGATGACCATATCTCAACATAATTGTATTTTTTGTAAACTTGTGTATTTTATTTTATGCATTTAAAAATCTTTGGAGAAGGGATCCTTAAGCTTCACCAGACTGTCAAAGGGGTCCATGGCATGGAAAAGGTTAAGAGTCCACGTGTTAGAGGAAAGCGAGAAGCAAGCATGACTGGAGTGAAGTAGCAAGTTAGTAGTTGAACTTGACAAGGCAGACGGGCCAGATCAAGTAGGCTGGAGAGGCCACAATAGAGAGTTGAGGTTTTATGTTGAAGGCTTTTGAGTAGGGGAGTGACATGATCTGAGTTTATTAGAGCTTCCCTATGGGGAAAAGGCTATAATCTTTACAGGAACAGATCGCCAGTTTTCTCCAGGACCCTGTGTCCTATAGGGTCGCTGAGAGTCGGAATTGACTTCACGGCACACAACAACGACAACATGGGGAAAAAGATCGTTCGGATTCAGAGCAGAAGTAGCCTGGAGACCATAAACGGCCAGCCCAAGTAGAAGACAATAGAAGCCTGGGCTAGGGTGGTAGAGGTGGAGGTCGTGAGAGAGGTCACAATAATGAATGTATTTGGAAGGTAGAACTGACAGAATTTGATGACAGATTGGATGTGGGTGTGAGGAAAAAGAACCCTCAGGAAAGACTTGTAGATTTGCAGGGGTGAGCAGTGGCACCACTTATCAAAGCGGCTAAGGTTTGGAGTGGAGAGTGAGGTGGAATCAAGAGTTTTTTTTTTTTTAACATCTAAATTAGAGATGCCTACTAGCCATCCACATGGAGCTATTGAGCAGACAGCTGTGTATGAGTCTGGAACTTGGGAAAGAGGTAAGAGCTGGAGAAGTAAATCTGGGGAGCCCTGATGGCACAATGGTTAAGCATGTGGCTGCTGACTGAAAGGTCGGCGGTTCAAACCCAGCAGCACCTCTGAAGGAGAAAAGACCTGGAGATCTGCTCCATAAAGATTACAGCCTAGACAACCCTATGGGGCAGCTCTACTCTGTCCTGTAGGGTTGCTATGAGTTAGAATCAACTCAGTGGCAAAGGGTTTTGTTTTGTTTTGTTTTTTTTAGATGTACAAGTTGCTATGTAAAGTCATTAGACGGGAAGACATTACCTAGGGAAGGAATATAGCTAGTATTAGTGCCCTGGAATGCTAACATTCAGAGGTGTGGAAGAGAAAGGTGGAGCCGGCAAACGTGTTGAAAAATAGCAGCCAATGACACAGAAAGATAGTATGGATGCTTAAAGAAATACTGAGAAAAAAAGAAAGAAAGAATTCGAATTATAAAAGATAATGTTATGGATTGAATTGTGTCTTCATAAAATATGTATTGAAATCCTGGCCCCCATACCTATAAATATGACCTTGTTTGGAAACAGAGTTTTCTGTGTTATGTTAGAACAGTCATACCCAAGTAGGGTGAGTTGTAAGTCTAACAACTGAGTTATAAAAACAGCAGAATGGACACAGATACACACATTGTGGAAGACAGACACCATGTGAGGATCGTCTGCAAGCCAAGGAACACCAACAAGCCAAGGAACACCCAGGGCTATCCAACAAGGGAAGAATCCACACAGCTGAGACCCTGATTTGGACTTTTAGCCTCTAGAACTGTAAGAAAATCAATTTCTGTTCTTTAAAGCCACCCATTTGTGGTATTTGTGTTACGGCAGCACTAGGAAACTAAGACACATACCTTAGTGCCTATGCTACAGATTTAAAAATCTATTTTTGTGACAAGTAATAGGAGAGCAGAGTATACTACAAGTTCTGGGACACCACTTGAAGCTATGGGTTAGCCACCGATGTGGATGGGCTCCTAGATTTAAGGACTAGATATTTGTGAATCGTAGACCCCAGTTGGCCTTTAAACATCTTATGTTCTTGGACAAATTGTTTGGCCACTTTGCTCTTTGTTTTTCTGTCTATCAACTGATATCCATATTGCTGACCTATTTCACAGGAAGATTGTGAAAAATCTCACATATACACAAGAGAAAATGGACCATAAATTGCTTCATGATATCAAAGTGTTAAAGATCAGGGTGGGACTTCATGCAATTCTGTGTTCAGTATGGCTGTTATTCAGACCTTGAGATTACCAGCCTGAGTCTTTATTTTTACTGTAACAGGGCCTGTTCTAGACAAATATGTGGGAGCAAAATTAGTCTTCTTTATTTTTAATTGTGGCTAAATATGTATAACCAAGCATTTTTCTTTCAGTCATTTTTATGTGTACATCTCAGTGGCTTTAATTATGTTCGGTGTATTTTCAACCATCACCATTATCTATTTCCAAAAGTTTTTCATCACCCCAAACAAGCTCAATACATCTTAAGTGACAACTCCCTATTTCCCCCTCTCCCTAAGCTCCTCGTATCTGCTAGTAAACTTCCATCTTTATGTATTGGCCTATTTTAGATATTTCACATAAGTGGGATCATAAAATATTTGTCCTTTTGCCTCCAACTTATTTCATTTAACATAATGCTTTCAAGGTTCATCCATTTTGTACATGTGTCAGAACTTCATTTCTCTTTGTGGCTGAGTAATATTCCATTCCCCTACATGTCTGTCAGTTTGTCGTACTGTGGGGGCTTGTGTGTTGCTGTGATACTGGAAGCTATGCCTCTGGTATTCGGATACCAGCAGGGCCATCCATGGAGGACAGGTTTCAGCTGAGCTTCCAGACTACGGCAGACTAGGAAGAAGGACCCGGCAGTCTATTTCTGAAAAGAATTAGCCAGTGAAAACCTTATGAATAGCAGCAGAACGTTGTCTGATACAGTGCCAGAAGATGAGCCCCCCAGGTTGGAAGGCACTCAAAAGACGACTAGGGAAGAGCTGCCTCTTCAAAGTAGAGTCGACCTTAATGACGTGGAAGGAGTCAAGCTTTCAGGACCTTCATCTGCTGATGTGGCATGACTCAAAATGGGAAGAAAAAGCTGCAAACATCCATTAAAAATCAAAACCTGGAATGCGCAAAGTATGAATCTAAGAAAATTGGAAATCATCAAAATATGAAATGGAACACATAAACATTGATATCATAGGCATTAGTGAGCTGAAATGGACTGGTATTGGCCATTTTGAATCAGACAGTCATATGGTACCATGCTGGCAATGACAACTTGAAGAGGAATGGTGTTGCATTCTTCCTTAAAAAGAACATTCCAAGATCTATCCTGACGTACGATGATGTCAGTGATAGGATAATATCCATACGCCTGCAAGGAAGACCAGTTAATACAACTATTATTCAAATTTACGCACCAACTACTAAAGCCAAAAATGAAGACACTGAAGATTTTTACCAGCTTCTGCAGTCTGAAATTGATGGAACATGCAATCAGAATGCATTGATAATTACTGGAGATTGGAATGTGAAAGTTGGAAACAAAGAAGGATTGGTAGTTGGAAAATATGGCCTTGGTGATAGAAACAATGCCAGAGATTGCATGATTGAATTTTGCAAGACCAATGACTTCTTCATTGCACATACTTTTTGTACCAACATAAACGGCGACTATACACATGGACCTCGCAGATGGAATACATAGGAATCAAATCGACTACATCTGTGGAAAGAGATGACGGAAAAGCTCAATATCAACAGTCAGAACAAGGCCAGGGGCTGACTGTGGAACAGACCATCAATTAGTCATATGCTAGTTCAAGTTGAAACTGAAGAAAATTAGAACAAGTCCATGAGAGCCAAAGTACGACCTTGAGTGTATCCCACCTGAATTTAGAGACCATCTCAAGAATAGACTTGACACGTTGAACACTAATGACTGAAGACCAGACAAGTTGCAGAATGACATCAAGGACATCACACATGAAGAAAGCAAGAGGTCATTAAAAAGACAGGAGAAAAAGAAAAGACCAAAATGGACGTCAGAAGAGACTCTGAAACTTGCTCTTGACCGTCAAGTAGCTAAAGCAAAAGAAAGAAATCATGAAGTAAAAGAACTGAACAGAAGATTTCAAAAGGAGGCTCGAGAAGACAGAGTAAAGTATTACAATGACGTGCAAAAATCTGGAGGCAGAAAACCAAAAGGGAAGAACATGCTTAGCATGAACTGAACTGAAGAAAAAATTTAAGCCTCGAGTTGCAATACTGAAGGATTCTATGAGGGAAATATTAAATGATGCAGGAAGCATCAAAAGAAGATAGAAGGAATACACAGAATCATTATTCCAAAAAGAATTGGTCGATGTTCAACCATTTCAAGAGGTAGCATATGATCAGGAACCGATGGTACTGAAGGAAGAGGTCTAAGCTGCAATGAAGGCATTGGCAAAAAACAAAGCTCCAGGAATTGACAGAATATCAATCGAGATGTTTCAACAAATGGATACAGCACTAGAAGCGTTCACTTGTCTATGCCAGGAAATATGGAAGAGAGCTACCTGGCCAACCACCTGGAAGAAATCTATATTTATGCCTACTCCCAAGAAAGGTGATCCAACCTAATGCAGAAATTATCAAACAATATCCTTAATATGACATGCAAGTAAAATTTTGCTGAAGATCATTCAAAGTGGCTACAGCAGTATATCGACAGGGAACTGCCAGAAATTCAAGCAGGATTCACAAGAGGATGTGGAACCAGGGATATCGTTGCCGATGACAAATGGATCCTGGCTGAAAGCAGAGAGTACCAGAAAGATGTTTACCTGTGCTTTATTGACTATGCAAAGGCATTCGACTGTGTGGATCATAACAAATTATGGATAACATTGCAAAGAATGGGAATTCCAGAACACTTAATTGGTGCTCATGAGGAACCTGTACATAGATCAAGAGGCAGTTGTTTGAACAGAATTGCATGGTTTAAAGTCAGGAAAGCTGTGCATCAGGATTGCATCCTTTCACCATTCCTATTCAATCTGTATGCTGAGCAAATAATCCGAGAAGCTGGACTATATGACGAAGAACGAGGTGTCGGGATTGGAGGAAGACTCATTAACAACCTGCCATATGCAGATGACACAACCTTGCTTGCTGAAAGTGAAGAGGACTTGAAGCACTTACTGGTGAAGAGCAAAGACCACAGCCTTCAGCATGGAATACACCTCAACATAAAGGAAACAAAAATCCTCACAACTGGACCTATAAGCAAAATCATGATAAACAGAGAAAAGATAGACGTTGTCAAGGATTTCATTTTTCTTGGATCCACAATCAACACCCATGGAAGCAGTAGTCAAGAAATCAAATGATGTATTGCATTGTGCAAATCTGCTGCAAAAGACCTCTTTAAAGTGTTGAAAAGCAACGATGTCACCTTGAAGACTAATGTTCACCTGACCCAAGCCATGGTATTCTCAATTGCATTATATGCAAGCGAAAGCTGGACAACGAGTAAGGAAGACCGAAGAATAATTGCTGTCTTTGAGTTGTGGTGTTGGCAAAGAATATTGAATATACCATGAATTGCCAATAGAATGAACAAATCTGTTTTGGAAGAAGTACAACCAGAATGCTCCTTAGAAGCAAGGATGACGAGACTATGTCTTACATACTTTCGACATGTTATCAGAAAGGATCAGTCCCTGGAGAAGGACATCATGCTTGGTAAAGCAGAGGGTCAGTGAAAAAGAGGAAGACCCTCAACAAGATGGATTGACACAGTGGCTGCAACAATGGGCTCAAGCATAACAATGATTGTGAGCACGGTGCAGGACCAGGCAGTGTTTCATTCTGTAGTACATAGGTCGCTATGAGTCGGAACTGACTCAATGGCACCTAACAACAACAACAGCAATGCTCCATTGTATGTATATACCACGTTTTGTTTATCAGCTCATATGCGGGCAGACATTTGGGTTGTTTCCACTTTTTGGCTATTGTTAACAGTGCTGCAATGTCCTTCTAAACTTAAAAATACCCCATTGCCATCTAGTCAATTCCACTCATAGTGACCCTATAGGACAGAAGAGAACTGCCTCATACGGTTTCCAAGGAGTGACTGGTGGATTCGAACTGCCAGCCTTTCGGTTGACAGCCATAGCTCTTAACCAGCGTGCCACCAGGGCTCCACTACCCAGTTAATACCCACTAAACTTTTTCCAGATTTTGTCACTATTAGAAGACAATAGAGACAAAATCCGGTAAAAGGTTAGTGGGTAATAACTGGGCTAATACGTTTCCTCTTCCAGGTCACATATTTAAATTTTACCCTTGGGTGTCCTGAAGAATTTTGTTTTCCCTTATTCCAAAGGGTTTATTTCCATTTTGATAGTATGTAAATATTGTGGCAGACCAATGGGAGTTTATTACTTTGGGTAGCTCAGCCTTTTAGCCGCCCCCAAACCACCTTCTTCATTTACCACTGCCAGCAGTCCTGACTCTGGAGTACTAATTATGTAATTGGAAGGGACTTGGAGACGGCTCAGTGGAGAACAATCTAATAAATCATTGGGTTTCAGATCCACAGATTAGATCGCACTCTGGAGGGATCAATTGGAAAAATGAAAGACTACAGATAACTAATTGAGTCCCCTTCCTCCCTTCCACTGGCCTAGGAATGATCAGAACTTCCCATGGACAAAGGTGGGAGTCAAAATAATAGGTCATCACCAGACATTGAAACCGTATTCTAGCTCCCACAGCACAGAAGGAATCATCAGCTCTCTGCTAAATCCAGAGGACTAGTTTAGCTTTCCAGATTCTGCCTGCACAGTGGTATGAAGGTAAGAGTGGAAGCATATTAAAGGCAGGGATTATTATTATCCCTTTCTCTGCATCTCCAAAATCATCCAGGCTGCACTGGGTACAGGCTGACTCCTGTGACCTTTTTAAGCTGTATTTTGGGGTGCCAGAATCCCTGGATGTTGCAAACGGTTAACATGCGTGGCTGCTAACCTAAAGGTTGGAGATTCAAATCCACATAGAGGTGCCTTGGAAGAAAGCCTTGGTGATCTACATCTGAAAAATTCAGCCACTGAAAACCCTATGAAGCACAGTTCTACTCTGACACACATGGAGTCACCATGAGTCAGAATCAACTCAACAGCAACTGGCTTTTTGATGCCATTCCCAAATGTGCAAAAGGTCTCTGGAGAAGCCCCATCAAAAAGAATGAAGAGGAAAATGTCACCCCACCCCCAATCCTCAAGGCCTGGAAAGAGGAATAACAAGAGAAATTGTAGAACACTGAGTAGTCTCCTTAGGGAGAAAAAAGACATCCATATTTGGCTGGCTGTGGACTTTGTGGGGGGAGTCCAAAAACAGACAAAGGGTGTCTGAGAAATAAGATACAGAACTTAAATTTTCAGTCTCCAAAATGCCTACAATTTAATGAAACAACAGGGTTGATCTTCTAGCGCTTGAGGAGCTCTTTTTAATTAAACTTTGCATTTCTCCTCTGTGCTCTGCAGGGGCATTCCAGGATAGCATTTGGCTTAGAGTGAGTAGTCATTTTGGGTACCCACAATGGGTTTGGAAAAGTCCCGCTGCTGAATTAACAGAATTCTTAAATGTGAATAACATTGACTCTTGATTTTCATCAATATTTAGAGATTCAGATACTCTCATTAGTGTTAATGAAACTTCATGTTATTTTATTTATTTTTTTGTGGGCAGTCTGCAAAACATTTGACGCTGTATCAAACCCAGATATTAACTAAGTCACTGGTCAAATTTCAGTTCTTCTATCTATCAAATGGGGTCATGGTTCTCATTCTTAACACGAAATTTTTATAAACTTTAAGTTAGAACTAAAAAGCTCATGATAAATGTATTTGGCATGCTATATAAGGCATAACCCATTGCCGTCTAGTTGATTCTGACTCATATTGACCCTATAGGAAAGAGTAGAGCTGCCCCCGTAGGGCTTTCAAGGCTATTATCTTTGTAGGAGCATACTGCCATATCTTTTTTTGTGGAACGGTTGGTGGGTTCAAACCAACAAACTTCCGGTTAGCAGCTGAGCACTTTAACCACTGTGCCACCAGGGCTTCTTATCTAAGGCATAGTGGACAGAATTTATGAGAATTTAGGATACCTTTTAATCACCTTGCAGTAAAGTGAGGAAGTTGTCGTGTAGAAATGGCTGGAGTCTCACACATCATTTAGGAGTGCCTGGGTGGTGCAAATGGTTAAGCGCTAGACTACTAACCAAAAGGCTGGCGGTTCAAACCCACCCAGAGGTGCCTTGGAAGTAAGGCCTGGTGATCTGCTTCTGAAAGGTCACAGCCTTGAAAACCCTATGGATCTCAATTCTACTCTGCACACATGGAGTTGTCATGAGTAGGAATCAATTTGACGGTAACTAACAACAACACACCATTTGTAATGCTTAGAGTGGAGAGGACCTCATCCAGGGTAAAAAGGAGCAAGGCATTAGGCAGGCATTATTTTCATAAACCGCACATGTTCTAACTGGGAGAGGGTTTTGTAGACATTAAAGAAAAAGTAAATTAACTGACAAGGAAGAGAAGGACAAGGAGATTAGGAAAGACAGAGACAGATAAATGAAGTAAAAATTGCCTTCCTAAAACACTGAGTGCAAAAATTTTGAAACAATGCAGCCATTTTCTGCTCTAAAGGAATATACATCATAATAACCATGTTCTGGCCTATCTTAGTTATCTAGTGCTGCTATAACAGAAATACCACAAGTGGACGGCTTTAACAAGAGAAATTTATTCCCTCACTCTAGTAGGCTACAAGTCCAAATTCAGGGCGTCAGCTACAGCGGAAGGCGTTCTCTCTCCATCAGCTCTGGTCCTTGCCATCAATCTTCCCCCAGTCCAGGGGGGAAGGGTCCAAAGGATGCACTATGCTCCCGATACTGCTTTTTTGGTGGTATGAGGTCCCCCTGTCTTCTGCTCACTTCTCTCTTTTATATCTCAAAAGAGATTGGCTCAAGACACAATCTAATCTTGTAGATTGAGTCCCACCTCATTAACATAACTGCCACTAATCCCATCTCATTAACATCATAGAGATAGGATTTACAACACATAGGAAAATCACATCAGATGACAAAATGGTGGACAGCCTCACAATACTGGGAATCACGGCCTAGCCAAATTGATACACATATTTTGGGAGGACACAAATCGATCCATGAAACCACCAAATCCTCTATACAGATATATACAGAGTTCAAATACTTCCATGTAAATTCTTGGAAAAAGTGAGTCAGAACAGCAGAGAACTCAGATTGGAAACAAAATATGCCTAAGTAATTCAGATTTTTACAATCGAAGATCAACCTTGATGGACTGGTGTTAAAAATATACCACAACCTTCCCAACAAATTTTGTTATATAATGTTATTTTAGAATGTGACAAAACAAATTCTTAAAACTGACCTTTGAAATTCTTTTAACAATTTGCAATACAGGAAGTCAGGCAAACTCTTTTTTACTTTAACTGTTCATATGTTGTGCTTTGGGAAACTTAATTTATTTTACAGCAAATGCTAAGTAAGTTAGAACTAATTGCATTGTGATTTGTGTATAGAAACGGGAAATGTTAAGGAGTTTTTCAAAGTTTGCCTCTCTTCTTTTTGAACACATCCAGATGATGCATTTGTGTTTTTCTTCTCTATATGAAAGTGAGGTACTTCTAGTGGCTCTGTTTTGCTGACTTTGAGGGTTTGCTTCTAATAAAAGCAATTTGATTTTTTTTTAATTTTTTGATTCTTATGGGAAAGCAATGGCGTATTTAAAGCATGCTTTGTTTTAGAATTGACTGATGTCAAAATTACCTGCATCATTAATGAACACAAGTGGCTTGAAACATTATACAGGGATCTCTGTTCCTCAGAAGAGCAGGATCAGGAACATAGCAACAGGGAAGAGAAATCCATTCATAATACCGAATGAACAAGAATGGGAGAAAAGAGCTCAGATCTCTTTCTAGCACAAAACAAGGAGCTAAAATGTTAAAGGAAAAGAACTACTGTTAGTTCTACAACCCAAAATGTAAACTGATCCTAAGCTTCACTTACATTGTAACTTTTGCCAAACATTTGGAAGATTGACTTCCTAGACTGGGAATGCTAAGCGCCCAAACATAGTGGACGTAACTGATGTTACGATTATTCAGCGTTAGCAGTATAATTTTATACAGCTCAGATAAATACGCCCATTAAAAATAAACTCCAAGGTCAGATATTGAAATGCAGGTGAAAATCTTTTTGAATGTTTTAAATCTAATGCCAGTGTAAGAAACTATTGGGTATCAACTATATAATCTATGGTCCATCCATTGCTCACCAGCTAAATCCACACCACAGGAACACACTTGACAAGAATGGATGTCCTGCCAAATTAGGTAAAATTGTTTGGAATCTTCCTTAATGATAGGACTTCCAGATTCCAGCATGTCAATAAAGTTGGAATCTAGCATAATAATTTTTTCTTATTTCACTAGCTATATGTTGCTGCTGTTGTTGTTGTTGTTATGTGCTGTTGAGTCAGTTCCAGCTCAAAGCAACCCTATGCACAACAGAACGAAACACTGCCTGGTCTTTGGCCATCCTCAGAATACCTGTTATTCTTGAGCCCACTGTGCAGCTACTGTGTCAATCCATCTTGTTGAAGGCCTTCCTCTTTTTTTGCTGATCTTCTACTTTACCAAGCATGATGTCCTTCTCCAGGGACTGATCCCTCCTGTTAACATGTCCAAAGTATGTGAGACATAGTCTTGCCATCATTGCCTCTAAGGAGCATTCTAGTTGTACTTCTTCCAAGACAGATTTGTTTGTTCTTTTGCCAGTCCATGATATATTCAATATTCATTGCCAATACCACAATTCAAAGGCATCAGTTCTTTTTCAATCTTCTTTATTTATCGTACAGCTTTCGTATGCACATGAGGCGACTGAAAACACCATGGCTTGGGTCAGACGTAACTTAGTCTTCAAGGTGCCATCTTTGCTTTTCAGCACTTTAAAGAGGTCTTTTGCAGCAGATTTGCCCAATGCAATGCATCTTTTGATTTCTTGACTGCTGCTTCCACGGGTGTTGACAGTGGATCCAAGTAAAATGAAATCCTTGACAACTTCAATCTTTTCTCCGTTTATCATGATGTTGCTTATAGGTCCAGTTGTGAGGATTTTTGTTTTCTTTATGTTGAGGTGTAATCCATACTGAAGACTGTGGTCTTTGATCTTCATCAGTAAGTGCTTCCAGTCCTTTTTTCTTTCAGCAAGCAAGGTTGTGTCATCTGCATAATGCAGGTTGTTAATGAGTCTTCCTCCAATCCTGATACCCCGTTCTTCTTCATATGGTCCAGCTTCTCAGATTATTTGTTCAGCATACATATTGAATAAGTATGGTGAAAAGATACAACCCTGACACATACCTTTCCTGACTTTAAACCACTCAGGATCCCATTGTTCTGTTTAAACAACTGCCTCTTAATCTATGTACAGATTCCTTGTGAGCACAATTAAGTGTTCTGGAATTCCCATTCTTTACGATGTTATCCATAGTTTGTTATGATCCACACAGTTGAATGCCTTAGCATAGTCGATAAAACACAGGGAAAACATCTTTCTGGTATTCTCTGCTTTCAGCCAGGATCCATGTGACATCAGCAATGATATCCTTGGTTCCACGTCCTCTTGTGAATCCTGCTTGAATTTCTTACTGCTGCAGCTGCTTTTAAATAATCTTCAGCAAAATTTTACTTACATGTGACATTAATAATACTGTTCGATAATTTCCAAATTCATTTGGATCACCTTTCTTGGGAATAGGCATAAATATGGATCTCTTCCAGTCGACTGGCCAGGTAGCTGTCTTCCAAAATTCTTAGCATAGACAAGGGGGCACCTCCATCACTGTAGCTGTTTGTCAAAACATCTCCATTGGTATTACATCAATTCCTGGAGCCTCGTTTTCTGCCAATGCCTTCAGTGCAGCTTGGACCTCTTCCTTCAGTACCATCGGTTCCTGATCATACGCTACCTCCTGAAATGGTTGAACGTTGACTAATTCTTTTTGGTATAATGACTCTGTGTATTCCTTCTATCTTCTTTTGATGCTTCCTGCGTCATTTAATATTTCCCTCATAGAATCCTTCAATATTTCAACTCGAGGCTTGAATTTTTTCTTCAGTTCTATCAGCTTGAGAAATGCTGAGCATGTTCTTCCCTTTTGGTTTTCTACCTCCAGATCTTTGCACATGTTGTTATAATACTTTACTGTGTCTTCTCGAGCCACCCTTTGAAATCTTCTGTTCAGTTCTTTTACTTCATCATTTTTTCCTTTCGCTTTAGGTACTCAACATTCAAGATCAAGTTTCAGAGTCTCTTCTGACATCCATTTAGGTCTTTTCTTTCTCTCCTGTCTTTTCAATGACCTCTTGCTTTCTTCATGTATGATGTCCTTGATGTCATTCCACAGCTCGTCTGGTCTTTGGTCGTTAGTATTTGAAGTATCAAATCTGTTCTTGAGATGGTCTCTAAATTCATGTGGCATATACTCAAGGTCATACTTTGGCTCTTGTCAATTTGTTCTAATTTTCTTCAGTTTTTTTTTTTTTTTTTAATTTCTTTTTCTTCTTTTTTTAACTCAGAGTTAACCTCCAACACGGTGTGAAAAATCGTTGCTCCCAACAATTACTGAGTGATTTTTTCAAACAAATTCATAAAGCGCTGCTGCCCCCAACACATATGTGCACACACACACACAAATAATAAATAATTTTCTTCAGTTTTAACTTGAACTTGAGCAACTGATGGTCTGTTCCACAATTTTCACCATGAGTGACTATAGGTACAAATTTTTCTATGCAGTTAACTTAGGAATAAACGTATTTCAAGGCCCCTGACCTTGTTCTGACTGATGATATTGAGCTTTTCCATCATCTCTTTCCACAGATGTAGTCAATTCGATTCCTGTGTATTCCATCTGGCAATGTCCACATGTGTAGGCACCATTTATGTTCGTGGAAAAAGGTGTTTGCAATGAAGAAGTCGTTGGTCTTGCAAAATTCTATGATGCTATTTCTGGCATCGTTTCTATCACCAAGGCCATATTTTCCAACTACCAATCCTTCTTCGTTTCCAACTTTCACATTCCAATCTCCAGTAATTATCAATGCATCCTGATTGCATGTTCCATCAATTTCACACTGCAAAAGCTGGTAAAAATCTTCAATTTCTTCATCTTTGGCCTTAGTGGTTGGTTCGTGAATTTGAATAATAGTCATATTAACTGGTCTTCCTTGCAGGCGTATGGATATTATCCTATCACTGACAGCATTGTACTTCAGAATAGATCTTGAAATGTTCTTTTTGACGATGAACGCAACACCATTCCCAGCATAGTAGACCATATGATTGTCTAATTCAAAACGGCCAATATCAGTCCACTTCTGCTCACTAATGCCTAGGATATCGATGTTTATTAGTTCCATTTCATTTTGACCAGCTATATAGATCTGCATATTTGGAGATTCTTTTAAATTTAGTTATGATCTATATTAAAAAGTAATATAAATATTGATGATTTTCTTTCCAGCAGTGTCTATTTGATGTCTAAAATATATTTATTCCTAAGTTAACTGCATAGAAAAATTTGTACCTACAGTTACCCATGGTGAACAAATTTCCCTCTCAGTTTCAAATATAGTTATGCATCTGCTGAACAACTGATTTATTTCTGTCTTACTTTGTAACTCATTGTTTTACCTCTTCCTTTTATGACCCACACATTTCATCCATTGATTGATTCATTCATTTGTTGAATACCTACAATGTACCAGGCTCTGTAAAAAATGCTAGAGATATGCGGGTTAACAAGATCAGCCTGGCTCTTATATAACTGTATTGGCTCCCCAGGGCTTCCATAACAAAGTACCACAAAGTGGATGACTTATAATAACAGAAATTGATTATTTCACAGTTCTGGAGGCTGGAAGTCCAGATCAACGTGTCAGCAGGGCTGTGCCCTCTCCAAAAGTTCTAGGGAAAGATTCTTTCTTGTGTTTCATTTTCTGGTAGCCTCAGGCATTCCTTGGCTTGTAGATGCATCTTGACATGGCCATTCTTCCTCTGTCTCTTTGTGTGTCTTCTTTTGTACAACATCCCTCAGATTGGATTATCACCCATCTTACTCCAGTACTGTATAACTTCATGTTAATTTAACAGATGACATCTTCAAAGACCCTATTTGTAAACAAAATCAGGTTCACAGGTACCAGAGGTTAGGACTTCAACATATCTTTTTGGGGGACACAATCCAATTCATACCAGTAATCTATATCTTAGTTTCCTAGTGCTGCCATAATAAAAAATATCACAAGTGGGTGGGTTTAAAGAACAAAAATTGATTTTCTTATAGTTCTCAGAGCTAAAAGTCCAAATCAGGGTGTCCGCCATGTGGATTACTTCCACTAGCCTTTCTCCTAGTTTCTGGTGGCTGCCAGGAGCCCTGGGCATTCCTTGGCTGCTTATAGATGCATCTGTTTCTGTTTCACATGATGTCTCCTACTGTGTGAGTGTCTCTGTGTCTATTCTGCTCTTTTTATAAGACATCACTCAGAAGTAATTAGGTTTAGGACTCACACTCATTAACATAACATAACAAAATAAAAACGCTATTTCCAAACAGGGTTACATTCACAGGTATAGGGACTAAGACCTCAACATATATTTTGGGGGGACAGAATTCAATCCATAACACCTATCAAGAGATACGGAGCCAGCCATTCTAAGAGCAATGTAAGGACATTAGTTTGTATACTAACCTCACTCTGGCCCCCTTGGACTTTCATACACTCATTTTCCTTTGCCCTACTTCCCTTATCTATTTTACTTTTCTTTTATCTTGCATTGTTGTATTTATATTTGAAAACTACCTAAGTACTTTTTGAAATAAGGCAGAATATAAATAAACTAACAGTTCTTACTCCATAGTGTGTGCTATTTTAGCCAATGCATTTTGTTATCTCAGTAAAATACCCCATTAAAGATCCCTTTCAAGGCATCTAGCTACCTGTGCTGGGTAGAACTCACAGGACCATTCAGTCTAGATTCTAGTTCCCGAGTGGGCAACATCAGATAAGCAACACTCTTCCAGGAGTGTGTCTCAAGTTTAAATAATGGACCAACCAGATGCCGTCAGGTTGATTCAGACTCTTGGCGACCCCATGTGTGTTAGAGTAGAACTGTGCTCCATGGTGTTTTCAATAGCTGAGACCTTTCAGAAGTAGATCCCCAGGTCTTTCTTCTGAGGTACCTCTGGGTAGGTTTGAACCCCCAGCTTTTCAGTTAGTAGCCCAGCGCTTAACTCTTTACACCACCCAGGGCCTCCAAATAACTGATAGCTCTCTTAGTCATCTAGCGCTGCTATAACAGAAACACCGCAAGTGGATGGCTTTATCAAAGAGAAGTTTACTCTCTCACAGTCCAGTAGGCTACAAGTCCAAATTCAGGGCGTCAGCTCCAGGGGAACGCTTTTTCCGCTGGCTCTGGAGGAAGGTCCATGTCATCAGTCTTCCCTTGGTCTGGGAGTTTCTCTGTGCAGGAAACTCAGGTCCAGATGATGCACTCTGCTCCTGGCACTGCTTTCTTGGTGGTATAAAGTTCCCATGTGTCTCTGCACCCTTCTCTCTTTTATATCTCAAAAGAGATTGGCTAAAGACACTATCCAATCTTGTAGACCTCATCAGTATAACTACCACTAATCCATCTCATTACATCATAGTGATAGAGTTTACAACACGTAAGGAAATCACATCAGATTACAAAATGGTACACAATCATACAATACTGGGAATCATGACCCAGTCAAATCGATACACACATCTTTTGGGGGACATAATTCAATCCATGACCCTCTCTTAGAAGAAAATAATGATCATGAGCCTTCATTATGAACTTGTTATTATGTTACTTAACTATGCTAAATCATAAAACAAGATATAAGCTCCTTATGTTTATAGTTATTATGCAACTGTAAATCCAAAATAATAAAAATATTCAATAATAAAAATATTCAAATTAACAATTTTAATAAGAAAGAGAATGTTATTTTGGTGAAATTAAATTTCAGACACAGCCTCATGTCCATTTTCCATATTTTTTCGTTTTGTTTTTGTGACTTCAAGAGTCCCAATGTGACTTCAATAATACTATTACTAATACCTACTCACTTAAGTATACTTTTTAAGATAGTAGTAACATTTTCAAGGCTTTGTTTTCTAGTTCAATAAAATCCTACATCATCCATAAGCAACAGTGTCAGTGAGCAATCCATGAAAATCAAATTTCAAAAGTAGCTCTGTAAAACTGTCTTGTTCTCTTGAAGATAGAGTTAATATCACAACGCAATTGTAATATGCATTAAATGGATAATGAATCCAATTACTGCTTGAATAATGAACAGGAAAAGGCCTCACTGTATATTTACTATTCTGCTTGCGGCTAATGAATTTTTGCAAGCTGGTACATATAACCACGGGATCTGCTTACAAGAGGAATACGTACCAACTGCAGCGAAGTGGAGTCTTTGAATGTAAAACTTTGACCATGGGCTTAATGAACAAACTCTCTCAGCACTTTCCTCTGTTCAGACTTCTGCAAACTTTTTGTCTGCGTAGCACATCCATTGGAAGTACAAATATTGCATGGATATACTGAGTTCCATGTGGTTCTGATAATATTAATTATTTTTAAGATTATAATTGAAACTAAAACATAATATTACCAAAAAATAAAAAGGCCTAGGGCCCTGAGAAAACATGTGAAGCCCACAGCTTGAGAAATACAGCCTTACAGAATGATTCTATAGTAGGCTGACCCTTGCCAGGTAAAACAGCAGTATCACAGGGCTGGGATAGACAGGCCATCCCCAAGCCTTGTCGGGCTTCTTTCTTTTCTTCTTTACCACCTGCTCCCATCTGTGGATGGACCATCCCATTGCTGATCAGATCCTCAGGTCCTGCTCTGGAAGCAGAGGATCCTTGTCCACATTCACCAGGTGGCTGTGACAAAAAGAAGGTCAAGGATAAAGAAAATGTTCTACATCCTACTTTGGTGAGTAGAGTCTAAAGTTTTAAAAGCTTGTGAGTGGCCATCTAAGGTACTCTACTTGTCTCACTCCATCTGGAGCAAGGGAGAATAAAGAAAACAAACAACACAAGGGAAAGATTAGTCCAGAGACCTAATGGATCAAAACTACCACAGCCTCCACCAGACTGAGTCCAGCACAACTAGATCGTTCCCAGCTACCACCACAGACTGCTCTGACAGGAATCACAATAGAGGGTCCTGGACAGAACTGGACAAAAATGTAGAACAAACTTTTAACTCACAAAAAAAAAAAAAAAAAAAAAAGACCAGATTTACTGGTCTGATAGATACTGGAGAAACCCTGAGAGAATGGGCCCCAGACATCCTTTTAACTCAGTACTGAAGTCACTCCTGAGGTTCACCCTTTAGCCAAATATTAGACAGGCCCATAAAACAAACCTAGGCTAAATGGGCACAACAGCCCAGGGGAAAGGACTAGAAGGCAGGAGGGGAGAGGAAAACTGGTAATGGGGAATGCAAGGTCGAGAAAGGGAGAGTGTTGATACGTCGCAGGGTTGGCAACCAATGTCACAAAACAATGGGTATTAATTGTTTGTTGTTGTTGTACTTAAGTGCCGTCCAGTCAGTTCCGACTCATAGCGACCCTACGTACAACAGAAGGAAACACTGCCCGGTCCTGTACCATGTTCACAATCATTGTTATACTTGAGCCCATTTTTGCATCCACTGTGTCAATCCATCTTGTTGAGGGTCTTCCTCTTTTTAACTGACCCTGTACTTCACCAAGCATGATGTTCTTCTCCAGGGACTGGTCCCTCCTGATAGTATGTCCAAAGTACGTGAGAAAAAGTCTCACCATCCTCGTTTCCAATGAACGTTCTGTCTTTTGATGCTTCCTGGCTCGTTTAATATTTTCCCTGAGGAATCCTTCAGTATTGCAACTCGAGGCTTGAATTTTTTCTTCAGTTCTTTCAGCTTGAGAAATGCTGAGTGTTCTTCTCTTTTGGTTTTCTATCTCCAGGCCTTTGCACATGTCATTATAATACTTTACTTTGTCTTCTCAAGCTGCCCTTTTAAATCTTCTGTTCAGCTCTTTTACTTCATCATTTTTTCCTTTTGCTTTAGCTACTTGACATTCAAGAGCAAGTTTCAGAGTCTCTTCTGACATCCATTTTGGTCTTTTCTTTCTCTCCTGTCTTTTTAATGACCTCTTGCTTTCTTCATGTATGATGTCCTTGATGTCATTCCACAACTCATCTGGTCTTTGGTCATTAGTGTTCAAAGCATCAAATCTATTCTTGATATGATTTCTAAATTCAGGTGGAATATACTCAAGGTCGTACTTTACCTCTTGTCGACTCGTTCTAATTTTCTTCAGTTTCAACTTGAACTTGCATATGAGTAATTGATGGTCTGTTCCACAGTCAGCCCCTGGCCTTGTTCTGACTGATGATATTGAGATTTTCCATCATCTCTTTCCATAAATGTAGTCAATTTGATTCCTGTGTATTCCATCTGGCAAGGTCCATGTGCATAGTCGCCGCTTATGTTGGTACAAAAAGTATGTGCAATGAAGAAGTCATTGGTCTTGCAAAATTCAATCATGCTATTTCTGGCATCGTTTCTCTCACCAAGGCCATATTTTCCAACTACCAATCCTTCTTCGTTTCCAACTTTTGCATTCCAATCACCAGTAATTATCAATGCATCCTGATTGCATGTTCGATCAATTTCAGACTGCAGAAGCTGGTAAAAATCTTCAATTTCTTCATCTTTGGCTTTCGTGGTTGGTTGATAAATTTTAATAGTAGTCATATTAACTGGTCTTCCTTGTAGGCGTATGGATATTATCCTATCACTGACAGCATAGTACTTCAGATTGATCTTGAAATGTTCTTTTTGAGGATGAATGCAATACCATTCCTCTTCAAGCTGTCATTCCCAACATAATAGACCATGTGACTGTCCAATTCAAAATGACCAATACTAGTCCATTTCAGTTCACTAATGCCTAGGATATCGATGTTTATGCATTCCATTCCATTTTTTACGATTTCCAATTTTCCTAGATTCACACTTCATACATTCCACATTCTGATTATTAATGGATGTTTGCAGCTGTTTCTTCTCATTTTGAGTCGTGGCTTCTCAGCAAATGAAGGTCCCGAAAGCTTGACTCCATCCATGTCATTAAGGTCAACTCTATTTAGAGGAGGCAGCTCTTCCCCCAAGTCTCTTTTGAGTGCCTTCCAACCTAAGAGGCTTATCTTCCTGCATTCAATCAGACAGTGTTCTGCTGCTATTCATAAAGTTTTCACTGGCTAATTCTTTCCAGAAGTAGACTGCCGGGTCCTTCTTCCTAGTCTGTCTTGTCTGGAAGCTCTGCTGAAACCTGTCCACCATGGGTGACCCTGCTGGTATATGAATACCAGTGGCATAGCTTCCAGCATCGCAGCAACACACAAGCCCCCACTATACGAGGTGAGAATTCTACCACTGAACTATCATTGCCCCAGCACAGTCACCTGTAGATGTCTCTAAAATGCAGATTCTGACTCAGTAGGTCCAAAGTGGAACCTGAGACTCTGTATGTCTAACAAGCTCCCAAGCAATCTGATGCCGCTGGTTCCTGACCCACACTTTGGGAAGCATGAGTCTAAGGCCGACTGGGCTCCCTTCTCGGATACACTTAGAGGAGGCACGTTTTCCATCCTTTGCCCTAAGTTCCTGGAAAACTGCCTTAATCCTGTGCTTCACTTCGTGCTATGGCATTTTTGCTTCTATGAAATGGAACAGAGACATATTAAATAGATGAAACAGATAATGAGATTTCTATTATAATCTGAGAGAAAGCACAGTTTTACTGGGCTCCTTGATCTTTATATAATAGGAATTTTTTATACCATTAGTTGATATGAAGTTTCAATATGATTAACAACCAAATGAATCAATATATCAAACTCTAGAAACCCTGAATTAATTATATTAGGCTTGGTGGTAAATCAATAAATCAAATATTTGAGTAGTGAACAGGCTGATTTTACTTTGCTTTTGTGTCAGATTTCTAGTTCTAAAGAAGGATTCATTTGGTTCTTGATAGCTTTAAGGTTGATAGCTATATCAGCCTATTTCTAGACTGATACTCCTGGTTAAGAAATACTTTTATTTTTAATTAAATGCTATATATTATTGGAAGAAACTCACAACAAAGCTGTCTCTCTTCTGGAAAAGCTGTGAGAATCACCATATATCAGTTGTAAATACAGCTGGCTCTGAATGGCAGAGAACCCACCTCATGATGGTTTTATCAGATGGTGGATTATTTTCCTCACTGCAAAAAGCCTGGAGGTAGGTGGCCTAGGATTTGTTCAGCGTCTCAGTGATGTCAGGCTCACTAACTTGGCAAATCTCCTGGTCCTTTTCTCATCATCACAAAATGGCTGCCTCTGTTTTAGGCATCAGATGTGAATTTAAGGCAGAAAGAAGGGAGATGGGGGCAGTATCAACCATATCCATTGGTTTAACCAGGAAAGCCAAACATTTCCCAGAAGCTCCAGCAGACTGCTGCTGACATGTCATTGGCCAGAACTATGTCACATGACCACATCTATTCCCACCACCCAGTGTTGGAGGCAAGGGAGAAGAAATTTGGGAATAGATGATGGGTTGTTGTTGTTAGTTGCTGCTGAGTTAGCGCCCACTCATGACAACCTTATGTATAACAATGAAATGTTGCCAGGTCCTGCACCATCTTCGTGATTGTTGGTATGTTTGGGTCCATTCTTTTGGCTATTGTGTCTCTACATCTCACTGAGGGTTTTCCTCATTTTTGCTGACCCTCTGCTTTACCAAATATGGTGTCTTTTCTAGAGATTTGTCTTTCCTGATGACATGTCCAAAGTAAGTGAGCTGTAGTCTCACTGTCCTTGCTTATAAGGAGCATTCTGGTTGTACTTCTAAGACTGATTTGTTCATTCTTCTGGCAGTCCATGATGGGTTAGTTCAATTACTTTTTACCTCAAACTTCTCTTTTGTTTAACAAAAAAGCATAATATTATTTCTTTTTTTTTCCTAAATTTTATTTTGTTGTTGTTGAGAATATACACAGAAAAACTTACACCAATTTAATAGTTTCTACATGTACAATTTAATGACATTGATTACATTCCTTGAATTGTGCAACCATTCTCACCCTCCTTTTCTAAGTTCTTCCTCACTCATTAACACAAGCTTATTGTCTCTTAAGGTTCCTATCTAATCTTTCAAGTTGCTGTTGTCAATTTGATCCCATATAGATAGTTCTTAAAAGAGCATAATGCCCAAGGCAGAATTTTTTACTAGTTAAGCTAAACTATTGTTTGGTTTTAAGAAGACTTTAGGGATATTTTTTATTTGAGGTTTAAAGATTAACTCAGGGCAATAGTTTCAGGGGTTCATGTATCCTCCATGGCTCCAGAAAATCTAGAGTTCATGCGAATTTGAAATTCTGTTCTGCATTTTCCCCTTTTTGATCAGGATTCTTCTATGGAATCTTTGATCAAGATGTTCAGTAATGGTAGCCAGGCACCATCCAGTTCTTCTAGGCTTATAGCAAAGGAGGTAGTTGTTCCTGGAGGCAATTAACCACACATTCCATATCATCCTCCTATTCCTGACTCTCATTCTTCGTCTGTTGCTCCAAGTGAATAGAGACCAGTTGTTGTGCCTTGGATAGCCACTTGCAAACTTTTAAGACCCCAGGCACTAGGTAGCAAACTAGGAGACAGAACAGAAGCACTAAACATGCTATTAGGCCAATTAACTTGGATGTCCCATGAAACCATGACCCTAAACTTCTGTGATGGTTAAGGTTCTGGTCAACTCGGCTGGGCAATGATTCTCAGTGGTTTGGCAGTTATGACGTAGTTTGGTAGCTACGTAATGATGTAATCATCTCCATAATGATCTGATATAATGTGATCACCTCCATGATGAGATCTGCTATGAGCAGCCAATCCATTGAAAGGGAATTTTCCTTGGGGGTGTGGCCTGCAGCCAATATATGTAGGCTTTCTGACAAGGCTCATGGACTTTTGCTCACTTTGGATCCTGCATCTGGCCTCTAGTTCTTGGGACTAGCAGCTAGCAGCTAGCAGCTTGAGCTAGCAGCTTACATGCTGATTTTGGGATTCACAGGCCTCTGTATCCTGTGATCCAAATGCTTGCCATCTTACCTGCTGATCTTGGGTTTGTCAGCCCCTGCAGCTATGTGAGTCAGGAGAAGCCTCCAGCCTACATGGACTTGGGACTTTCCAGCCTCTATAACCACATAAGCCATTTCCTTAATATAAATCTCTCTCTCTCTCTCTCTTATATATATATATATGCTTCACTGGTTTTGCTTCTCTAGAGAACCTAGCCAAAAATAACTTCCAAATAACCAAGGACCCAAATCCCAAGAGGTGTTTGGTTGTACTTAAGCAGCCTCAGCAGCTACTCTCTCTCTCTCTGTTTTTTTTTTTTTTTTGTCATTGTTGTAAATGTAACTATCATACAGCTTTTGCCAATTCAGCTTTTTACAAGTGTATAACTTATTAACAGCAATTACAATAATCAGTTATACAACCCTAAACTTAATCAGTTCGATTTTTTTCATCACCATTAATCCCCCTTTTTCCCTTCCTCCCACCCCTGGTAACCACTGAAAAACTTTGGTTTCTATATATTTGCCTTTTCTTATCTTTTTATATAAGTGAGGTCATACAGTATTTGTCCTTTGAAGATTGGCTTATTTCAGTCAGCATAATGTCTTCAAGCTCCATCCATATTGTAGCATGTATCAATACTTTATTTCTCCCACTGGCTGAGTAGTATTCCATTGTATGTATGTACCGCATTTTGTTGATCCATTCATCTGTTGATGGGCATTTAGGTTGTTTCCACCTTTTGGCTAATGTGAGTAGTGCTACAATGAACATTGGTGTACAAATCTGAGTCTCTGATTTCAAGTCTTTTGGGTATATACCTAGGAATGGAATTGTTGGGTCACATGGTAGTTCTATTTTTAGTTTTTTGAGGAACTGCCACACTGTTTTCCAAAATGACTATACCATTTTGCATTCCCAATGGATAAGGGTTCCAGTTTCCCCACATCCTCACCAACAGTTGTTATTTTCTGTTTTTCTAATCTTATCTATCCTAGTGGAAGTGAAGTGGTATCTCACAGTGGTTTTGATTTGCATCTCTCCTGATGGCTAACGACACTGAGCATCTTTTCATGTGTTTGGTGGCCATTTGAATGTCCTCTTTGGTGAAATGTCTATTCAAATCCTTTTCCCGTTTTATGGCTGGGTTGTTTGTCCTTCTGTTGTTGTTGAAGTTTTATATATATATTGGTTATTAGATTGTTTATCTCTTTTTTATGCTATCCTTTGTTGGGAGAAATTGTGGTGGTTTAAAAAACACAACAGCTACATGAAATTACTGAAAGGAACCTCATAGGTTCCAAAGATTTTGAGTTAATAGAAGTGAAACATAAAAGAATTTCATTATTTGACACTCTTTCTAAGAACATGTAAAGTTGTCCTAAGGTACAAAAGTCATATGGTCAACAAATGTCATTGAGGCACTCATGTTTTCATCCCCTCCATCTTTGTTACTTAGTGCTAACAAAACAAAACAAAAAAATACCACAAGTGGGTGGATTTTAAAAACAGAAATTTATGTTCTTGCAGTTCGAGATGCTAGAAGTCCAAATTCAGGGTATGGCTCAAGAGGGAGGTCCTTCTTTATCGATTTGCTGGGCTTATAGATGCATCTGCTGTGTGTATTTGTCTTCGTATGCTATCTTTCCCCATGCAGGTCTTTGTAACTATTCTGGTCTTTTTATAACTCAGACATGGTTAAGTTTAGGGCCCACTCTACACTGATATGGCTTCATTAACAGAACAAAAGAAAAACCCTCTTTCCAAACAGGATCACATCCACAAGACTTCAATACAAATTTTAGGAGGACACAATTCAATCCACAACACCTCCTAAATCTTCCATTGAGACTGCAGAATTTGGCAGAGAAGATTCTCCTTCCCCGGCTGAGAGCAGTTTTGGAGCTTTTCAGAAGACAGCTTCCAGTGTCCATCAACAGATAAAGGGATAAACAAAATGTGGTACGTACATACAATGGAATAATATTCAGCCATAAAGAGAAATGAAGTCCTAATACATGCTGCAACATGGATGAACCTTGAAAATGTTAGCTGAGTGCAGTAAGTCCGGCACAAAAGAACAAATACTTTATGATCTCGTTGATATGCAATATCTAGAATGGACACATGAATTCGTCAAAGTTTATTAGTGGTTACCAGGGGCAGGAGGGAGAGAAGAATGGAGAATTATTGCTTAAAGGGTACTGAGTTTCTGTTTGGGGTGATGAAATAGTTTTGGAAATAGATTATGGTGATGGTTGTGCAACACTGTGAAATTAATGTCATTGAATTGTACACTTAAAAATAGTTAAAATGCAAATTTTACACTATATATATTTTGCCACAATAAAATTTTAAAAAGAGAAAGAGAGCACTTTCAGAAATACCAAAAAACCATCAAGTCAGCCCCTACTCATGACAACACCATGTGTGTCAGAGTAGAGCTGTTCTCCACAGGGTTTTTGATGGCTGATTTTTAGGAAGTAGATTGCCAAGCCTTTCTTTCAAGGCACCTCTGTGTGGACTCAAACCTCCAATCTCTTGGTTGGCAGCAGAGCATGTTAGCCATTTGCACCACGAAGGAACTCCATCTTAATTGAGCAACTAGAAAGAATGTTGGAAAGATTCCAGCACTTGTTTAGTCTTTGATTCCTTGGCCTCCTCTGTATTTCTATGCTTTGATATGATACAATCATTCTTACATCAAATTTTGCATATTGGATATATTTATTTTGAATTTGCCATGGATTCTTGACTTTAACTATCCTGAATTTCAGATTCTTTTTATAAACACCAGGGTTCTTAGTGACTATTTCTAAGGAAGGATTCATTTGGCTCCTACGTATTTGTTTGCATGGAAGGTGTTCTGTTTCCCAGATTTACTATAAGTTCTGCATTTCTTATCTGTTTGCAGAACTAAGTAGTTGGGTGGCTGTTGTTATGATGTTAGGCTAAACTGTAAATGCAGTTCTTAGTTTACTTTAAGTGGTACGGCAAGGGATGTTGGTATTGCAGATCACAATTCTTCATGTAGTTTCCACCACCCCAAAATGTCAATCTCAAACAGGTTAGGAAATATTTAACCAAAAGTCTTAGTTACCTAATGCAAAAAAAATACCACAAGTGGGTGGCTTTAAAGAATAGAAACGTAGTTTCTCACAGTTCAGGAGGCTGGAAGTCTGAATTCAGGGCATGGTTCTCGGGGGAGGTTCTTCTTTGTCTACTTCAGCTTCTAGTACCTGCCAGTAATTGGGGTTCCTGGGCTTGGAGATGAATATGCCATGCGTGTCTGTCTTCATTTGGTGTCTTTTTCCCTGTCTGTGTCTTTGTGTCTTTTCTGTTCTTTGTATAACTTAGGAGTGATTAGATTTAGGAACCACCTTACACTGGAATGGCTTCATTAACACAACAAAAGAAAACCCTATTTCCAAACTGGGTCATTTTTACCGGTACAGGGGTTAGGATTTCAACACATATTTATTGTGGGGAGGAAGCAATTTAATTCATAACACTATATAAAGAGCTCTCTTTTGGTTGTGTCTAGGACCTAGGTCACTGAAGAAGTACAGGACTATAATCACACAAATTGCAATTTCAACAGAAGGAGAAAGTCTATTAATACACTCTTAACCATACATACAAATATTTCATTACATTCCCATTATATTTCATATTTGTGTTGTGATCCTCCCAAAATCTTTGTTTACATAATGCAGCAGTTTACATCCATGTCTTCTGCACAGAAAGTTTTACAAACAGGCAAACTTGGCTGCCGTGTACACAGTATGATTTAAGAGGCTCAGATAAGACACCCCACTTGAAGCTATATTTTACCCATGTGCCCCAATAGCTAACATGTTTTTCATTCAGAGTATATCTGTGAATTATTTTCCTTGTCTTTTTTAAAATACAGACACTTCTGGAAGAATACTCATTCAAACAAGTCTCAAGAAGATGTTACCGTGAAAGAACTCACTGCAGAATAGTTTGATACCACAGGTGTATGGTGAAGGGGGGGTGGTCAAATTGCAAGGAAAGGCATTGAAAGAGGAGGTGAGGAACTCTGAAGAGAAACTGAATTGGCTTATTTTTCTCTGGAGGTAGCCCCAGTAGTTTATTTAGTAAAAATACTTACAAAGGGTAAAGACTATAAATTCTGTGGAAAGGCAGAAAATGTATCCATTAAACATTAGATTTTATCTCAACTCTCTGACGTAGTAACCAAAAGGAGAGCAGATTTGGGGGGGCCTCGATGGTTCTTATTTACTTGGGCAACACAATGTTCTCCATTTAATAAACGCTTAAAATGGTGATGCTGGAGAAAAATATGAGTGCTTTTTTTTTTTAAATAGTCTATTAATAAACATGTAACTATACATACAAATATTTCATTACATTCCCATTATATTACATATTTGTGTTGTAATCCTCCCAAAATCTTTGTTTACATAAGGCAGCAGTTTTCATCCATGTCTTCTGCAGAGAAATTTGTTTTTGTTTTTGTTTTTGTTTTTTAAAAAGGGATTTCATTAGCATCTTATAGGTTTCAAAACATATGACTGAGATAGTCAAAGACTGAAAGAAACTTAGAAAGGACAGTGTCAAGATATTTGGAAATGACAAAAAAAAATTTGATAACTACTTAAAACCACAGAGTAGCAAAGAATATACCCTTGCTGTGTGGGGCAGCAAACAACAATATGCAGATATGTGTGTATTTTGCTAAAGTGCGAAGGGTCGTATGTACAACTCTTGAGGTTTGCTTGTATTTTTTCCCCCAGTTTTGGCACTCAGTTCCTACAGTTGTGAAATCATAATCTTTGCATTGGAAAAGGCTTTAAACCACTCTAGGGATGTGGTTTCTAACTTTTCTGAGCATGAGGACTCTTTTTAACCTTAAAAAAAAAAAAGAAAAAAAGGCTTCAAGTGCCTCCACGTGATACTAGTTATATTTTTAATATCTGTACTTTGAGAAAATGCAAAATGGTAAATAAGTTTTGTAAATTCAGTGACATTCACAATTAATTTGTACTTTGCTAACCGTAATGTCATCTACATAATTGTGGGGTGAAGAACTTAACCTCTTTACCTTGGCTCCTGAGGTAACCTCTATACCCTTGGAATTTCTCCAATGATTGAAGCATCTTTGATGAGGACTGTAGACTACGCCTGAGGCTTTATACCAATGAAATGACTCAGTTGGGAGCTGGCCAGAAAAACCACCCTGTGATATCAGCCAACTTCCAAAAAAAAAAAACAAAACACCCTTTGCCGTGCAGTAGATTCCGACTCACAGCCAGCCTCAGGGAGGGGGCATAGTGATTAAATCGATCATATCGATCATGCCTACATAATGAGGCCCCAGTAAAGGCTCTGGACATGGATGCTCCATGGGCTTCCTGGTTGGTAATAGTGCGTGGGAGGGTAACATGTCACTTTTTGGGATACGGAAGCCCTCCCAGACCTTGCCCTATGAGTCTCTTCATTTGTATCCTTTTTGCAATACTAAAACCGTAATGATAAGTATAGCACTTTCCTGAGTTCTGTGACTTGTTCTAGCAAATTGTCAAACCCAAGGGAGTAATGAGAGCCAGCAGGTTAGAAGTGAGTGGAAACCCTGGGGAACCCAGAGCTTACTTACAGCTAACATCCTATGGGAGTAGAACCAAAAAAAACCCAAACCTGTTGCTGTTGAGTCGATTCCAACTCACAGCAACCCTAAAGGACAGAGTAGAACTGCCCCATAGGGTTTCCAAGGAGCACCTGGTAGATTCAAACTGCCAACCTTTTCGTTGGAAGCCATAGCTCTTAACCACTATACTACCAGGGGAACCCCAAGTTTGTAGCCAGCAGGTCAGAAGTGAAGGTGTAGTGGAGACTCCCAAGCTTGTGGCTGGTGTCTGAGGTCTTGGGCAGACGTGGCAGTCTGAAGGACTCTGTCCTTTAACGTGTGAGCTCTGACCCAGCTCCAGGTGGTTAGGGTCAGAGGAAGAAGTGCTGCATGCGCAGCTGGTGTCAGAGCTGAAGTGGAATAGAGGGTGACAGACTTAATAAATTGATCAACACATTTGGTATCGAAGAAGTGAAAAGTGGGATTTCATTTATTCTACTCAATAATTTAAAAATGAATAGTATGTACACTTGCTAGACATATTTTTCATTCTGTCTAAAACAGCAAGTGCACACTGGACCCCATATAATAATTCACAGACCCCATATAATAACCCCATCATTCACCTCCCTCCTGCCTGGAATCTTTCATTCACAAATTGGGAAGCCCTCCTCCAGGCAAATTGCCGTTTTGATACACAACAATCCTGACAAATTATTATCCATCCTGTACTTGAAATCCTTCAGTGACAGGGAACTCACTACTTGAAATGGTGCTCATTCTGGCTTTGGATCATTCTATTAAACTATCAGACTAATTAATAATAGGAACTCAAGTATAACCTGCTATTTCCTTAGGTCACACAAAAACATATCTAGCCTCTCTTCCACAAGAAAACCCTTCAAACACTGTAAATAATACTGACACCTTTCTTGAGCAGGCTTTTCTCCAAGCTGAGCATATCTGGTTCCATGGAGTCCTTCTGAGGTAGTGTTTCCCGTGAAACTGTTCAATTTAGAATTTTCAAGTACTGTGATGGAGACCTGGTGGCATAGTGGTTAAGAGTTAGGCTGCTAACCAAAAGGTGGGCAGTTTGAATCCAGCAGCTGCTCCTTGGAAACTCTCTGGGGCAGTTCTACTCTGCCCTATAGGGTCGCTATGAGTTGTAACTGACTCAACAGCAATGAGTTTTTTACTGGTGATAATATTACCTCAGAATTCAGTCCCTGTCTCTCTTTCTACCACCAGTTTCACCTTGTTTAATGGAGCACTTGTTCTCCAGGCTGTTGGGCACCACACCAGAAAGGGAGCAGCTCAAGCGTTGCCACACAAGGGTAGAAAATGTACAAGATATTGTGTTTCTGGGGCCCAGAACAAGAATTAAAAGGGAGAAGATTTTTTTTCCCTGACTTTAACTTCTTTTTTCATTCCCTGATGCTTTGGTTTGCGTTTTTATCATCTTCCTTAAATCTTCTAGGTCTCACCGCCTACCCTCCAGAAATGATACAGCCTCCTTCTTCAATAAGAAAATATGGCTGGCTTGTATACACTTTTCAGTTGCCTTCCCCTCCATCGCTAAAATCAATGATGTCTTTACTCATCCTTCCCTCCTTCCTGTCTCAGAGGAAGCCTCATCTTTCATTCTTTCCGAAGGTACTCCCTCTTTCTATGGCTTTGATCCTTGATTTATTACTCATGTCCTTTCGGGCTCCAATTTGTCTTTTGGTGCCGACCCCTTATCTAAAGTCCCCCGCTCCAACCTGAGCGGGGTGTGACCTCTGTTACATTTGCAATTCAGTTCAACTGATCATTTTCACCCACTGGCTGTCTTCCCTTCCAAAGAGCCCAGTTCTGCCTGATGTAGGTGATTCCATCCCAGAAGATTTCCTCTATTAGATATTTTTATTCATCAAATGATATAAACACTGTACACATTAATCATGGAGTTTATAAAATTTCAGAGGAAATCTACGACTATCTGATGGCATCTCAGAAATGTTTGAAAGAATCATGGTATAATGACATTAGCAGAGCAATTCTCAGAGCTTTTTCCAGTTAACACTGAACTCTTATCCAAGCTAAAGGAAGGAAATAGCACAGATAACTCCCCGCATTAAGTATAGAAATACACATATTTTGGTTTATAACATATTATAAGATTTTTTTTTCCATCTTGTAGGGTGGCTTTTCTAGTGAAGCCTTCACTGTTGTTGTTAATTGCCATCAAATCGGCCTCCACCTCATGACGACCCCATGTTCAACAGAACAAAATGATGCCCACTCCTGTGCCATCCCCAGTTGCAGATTGACTGTTGTGCTCCATGGGGTTTTCACTGGTTAATTTCCAGAAGTACATTGTGAGGCCTTTCCTCCTAATCTGTCTTAATCTGGAAGCTTCACTGAAACCTGTTCAGTATCATAGCAACACACAAGCCTTCACTAAGAAGCTTTCACTAGATTGATAAAAATTAATTCTGATTCCCAAATATCTAGCTAAACTCAAAACTAAACCCATTGCCATCTAGTCGATTCCATCTCATAGCGACCCTATATCCAGCTATCCAGCAGCTAAATGCTAAATTGGGAAGTGATCTGAAGTACAGGAATTTCAGGGACTAGGCTGGCTGGAAGACATTTGTTACAGATAATGCAAATTTACAGACTATAATTTCTGTTCTCACTTGGCTGTTGATTTGCTTATGTTTTATGCATTCAGGCCTTATGACTTGGCTAAAGATGGTCATGGATGCTACTCCAACAACCTGCTCTCTGATACAGATTCTGTACCACTAGGCCTGCACAAAGCTGATGATTTCTAGTTTCTTTATCCTCATTTATGGGTCAAGTGTAAAGCACATTCAAACATCAAAGCTACAAAATACAGTCGTTGTTGTCATGAGAGGTCATTCTATTCTTACTCACTTTCACTTTAATTGCAAATTGTTAGCGCGGGAATTTCCACAAAAGGGTTGTTATGCAAGCATATCCACGTTGCTTGAAATATTTTCCACGTCTCTGCCTTCCCATGGGAAAAGCCACTAGGTTGCATTTGTGGCGTCTCTGTTGGTCGGAGCAGCCTACTTTGGATTTAGATACTTGAAGCTGCACAGGCTTATGGACAGGCATCCAGGATGGGAACTCCTGTCTCCACTCCCTCCCTGGAATCTGGGAATGTTATATTATCCACGTAAAATACAGCCTGACTGGATGGCAGCAAACATCCAACTTTTGTTTTCTTTGTTCAGTACCCATTACCCCATTTTTCCTTTAATTCATATATATACATATATACACATTTTAAGGTTTGAACTATCAGCGAAGTACAGTATATGTTCTTTAAAAAAGGGGTTTGGGGCAGATTCACATTTCATATGTGAGAAATATACTCTTGGGCACAGATAACTTGACTTCCCCTTGGGCAGAAGCACCTAATCACCCTGCCTCATGTGTCAAAGCTATCTAATTGCAAGCATGAGCCCCTTTGTAATGCAGTGTTCTCATGCAAAACAATTAATTAAAGCTCAGAGGAAACTAGTTGTTCAAGGTATATACTTGACTCAGAAAATAAAACTCTTACTTCTTATTCTTGCTTCTTATTCTCTCTGGTGCTCTCCCATACACACTCCCACCCATGCACCCATGCACCCATGCAAATTTCATTTGTCCTAGTTTTCAGTTTCTTTGCTTAACATTCAATGTACGTTAAATTAAACAGGGAAAAAAGCCAAAGTAATTCTCTGTTTGCTCCCCAGACTTTAAGGTGCATTTAAATTGCCGAGGAATCTTGTTAGAGTGCAGATTCTGATGCAGTGGGTCCCAGGTGGGGCCTGAGAAGCTGCATTCCTGTCAAGCTCCCAGGTGCTCTGATGCTGCTGGTCCCAGAGCCACAATTTTAAGTCGGAAGGATATAGACTACTAGATATGCTCCCCGATGTAAATTTAGACTCCACTTTTTCAGGATCCTTATGCAAACTTGTCACTGTCTTTCTGGGTGACTGATAACAATTGTCACACCCCAGATAGATCTTATCTGCTTCACCTCTTCTCAAATCTGTTTTTCTCCTCGACCTTGCCATTCCCTCTGGAATCCTGAAGGAAGCATATCAGCATCTAGGACTCTATTACTGGTCGAATTGCGTCCCCTCAAAGTATGTGCTGGAATCCTAACCCATATGCTTGCGCATGTAATCTTATTTGGGAACAGGGTTTTCTTTGTTATGTTAATGAGGCCATATCAGTGTAGGGTGTAAAAGGAGCAGATTAGGCACAGAAGTAAACACAAATGGGGGAAAGATAGCTACCATCGCCAAGGGGCTGAGTAATGTCAGGGGTACGGAGGCTGAGACAAGGATTTTCCCCCAAAGTGGACAGAGGACCTTCCCCTAGAGCCAGCACCCTAAATTTGGACTTCTAGCCTCCCACATTGTGAGAAAATAAATTACTGTTCATCAAAATGACCAACTGAAAAAATAAATACATCGAGTCATCAACTCGTGGTATTTCTGTTATAGCAGTACTAGGGAACTAAGACAGACTTGAATAGGTGACATAAGGAGTATACTCAAGATGTGGTCCCTCATGACAGTTTTTGAAATAACACGACACACATCTTTTCCATTTATAATTGGGCTGTTGTGAGGCAGCAAGCTGTTGGAAAAATGCATCAAACAGGTAGCAATCTGCCACTAACCCCCGGCAGGTCTTAAGCTCATGTAACTCAGTTTCCTTTCCAGTAAAAAAATGACAAGGTTGAATCTGATTATCTCTACAGCCCCTCCCGCTCTAGTACTTCATCATTCTGAAAGTTGGTCATTTAATCATCTGGATAAATTCTTATTGACTTGAACCTATGGATGCTCCCTTAGGAAAGTAGTTCTGTTTAGGTTGAACTCATCAGGCTCCACTCCCGTTCCTGTGCTCCCAAGAGCCCATTGTTGTTAGTTGCCAAGAGTCAGCTCTGACTCTTGGCAACCCAGTGTACAACAGAATGAAACACTGTCCCATTTTGCACCATCTTCACGATTGTTGCTATACTCAAGTCCATTGTTTCAGCTACTGTATATTTTGAGTGCCTTCCTATCTAGGAGGCTTGTCTTTCTGAACTATATCTAACAATGTTAAACTGTGATTCAAAGGGTTTTCATTTATTTTGGAAGTAGATTTCCGGGCTTTTCTTCCTAGTCTTTCTTACTCTGGAAGCTCTGCTGAAACCTGTCCACCATGGGTGACCCTGCTGGTATTTGAAATACCTGTGGCTTAGCATCCAGCATCATAACAACATGCAAGACACCACAGTACAAAAAACTGACAGACGGATGGTTAAATTACTCAACCAACCCATAAGAATAGTGCAATCACATTGAATCTTTGTTAGTTCATACCCATCTGTCTTTATGGCTAAACTGTGAGTGTCTGGGTCTGGGTTATTTCTGAGGAAGAGAAGCAAGCATGAGAACCTGTGCCTAGCTGCCAAGATCATAGGACTTGGCTGGACCAGGCAAGAATTTATCCAAAGCACCAGAAATCAGACTAACCAAAAACAGGAAGTAGAAAGTGAGTCTAAGAAATGAAGGCAGAGATGAGAGATGGAGTACTGCCAAGGAAGCGAGGTGGAACCATAGTCAAGAAAATAAGGTGCCATCAGAAGTTGGAAGGTTTGGGACCAGGCCAGGATGAGGAGGCTGTGAACACTTCAAGGGTCGGGGGACTACTTTCTGAGTTGCTAGATTAAAGGAGCCACACAGGGCTGGTCAGAAGTTTGTGAGGGCAGAAATTCTTTATTCACACAAGTGCCTAATACAATAAAAGAGATGAATTAAAGTAAGAATGAGCAAAGGAATGTATGAATGAAACAAGTCTATTTTCAGATTGCATAATTTATCCACATTCCTCACGTTCATTCTCCCCATTTTCGTTGCCATCACACAAAGTCCTATTCATATTATTTCTCGAGCAAACAAGATGGAGTTCCTCGATTCTCTGTGGTGGTTGCTGTTGTTCCTAGGTGCCGTGGGATCGGCCCCCAATTCATAGCAACCCCATACACAACGGAACAAAAGGCTGCCCGGTCCTGCGCCTTTCCCATGATCAGTTGCAGATTGGACTATTGTGATCCACGGGGTTTTCATTGCCTAAGTTTTCAGAAGTAAATCTCCAGGCCTTTTTTCCTACCCTGTCTTAGTCTGCAAGCTCTGCTGAAATGTGTTCAGCATCATAGCAACACACAAAGCCTCCACTGACAGACAAATCATGGCTGCCCACAAGGTGCATTGGCTGGGAGTCAATCCAGGGATGGTGAGAATTCTACCACTAAACCACCACTATCCCCTTTCCTCAATTCTCTGTTGTTATATGCAGTCGAGTCGATTCCGACTCACAGCAACCCTGTAGGATAGAATACAAATGCCTCATAGGGTTTCCAAGGAGCAACTGGTATATTTGAACTTCGACCTTTTGGTTAGCGGCCTAAGCTTGTAACCACTTCGCCATCAGGGCTCCTCAATTCTCTAGTCTTTCCCAATTTCAATTCACATTATGGACTGCAGCTATGTCCATGTCTCAATTATTTTCACATTCTATTCTGTCAAAAAAAATATACCTCTTGAGGTCAGAGATGATGTCTTACTTAACCAGTGTTGTGTGTTCAATATAGGCGTTGTTGTTAGGTGACGTTGAGTTGCTTCTGACTCATAGCAACTCTATGTACAACAGAACGAAACAACTGTTGGTCCTGTGCCATCCTCACAATTGTTGCTATTCTTGAGCCTATTGTTGCAGCCACTGTGTCAATCCATCTCGTTGATGGTCTTCCTCTTTTTTCACTGACCCTTTACTTTACCAAGCACGATGTCCTTCTCCAGGGACTGGTCCCTTCTGATAACATGTCCAACATATGTGAGACGAAGTGTCACCATCCTTGCTTCTACAGAGCATTCTGGCTGTACTTCTTCCAAGACATATTTGTTAGTTCTTTTGGCAGTCCATAGTATAGGTAGCACCCAGTAAACATTCATTGAATTGAATCATCTATGTTCATATGTTCAGTTGTTATAAGGATTTAATATTCTGTACATTTAAAGCAGTGTTTTTCTTTCTTCATTTATTTTTTAACAACCAGACACCCAGGAGTTACACTAGATTAAAATATTTTTTTAAAAATCCACCACCCCTTGACAATTCTACCTACAGCAATTTACAAATACAACACAATCCCGATCCAAATACAACAACATTCTTCAAAGAGATGGAAAAACTAATCATTAACTTTATATGGAAAGAGAAGAAGCCCCGAATAAGTAAAGCACTACTGAAGAAGAAGAATAAAGTTGGAGGACTCACACTACCTGACTTCAGAACCTACTGTACAGCTACAGTAGTCAAAACAGCCTGGTACTGGTACAACGACAGATACATTGACCAGTGGAACAGAATTGAGAACCCAGATGTAAATCCATCCACCTACGGTCACCTGATCTTCGACAAGGACCCAAATTCCATCAAATGGGGAAAAGACAGGCTTTTTAACAAATGGTGCTGGCAAAACTGGATATCCATCTGCAAAAAAATGAAACAGGACCCATACCTCACACCACATAAAAAAACTACTTCAAAATGGATCAAAGACCTGAATATAAAGCCTAAAACTATAAAGTTCATAGAAGAAAAAATAGGACCAACACTTCAGGCCTTAATACACGGCACTAACAGTATACAAACCATAACCATCAATGCACAAACCCCAATAGATAAGCTAGATAACTGGGATCTTCTAAAAATCAAACACCTATGCTCTTCAAAAGACTTCACCAAAGAGTAAAAAGAGAACCTATAGACTGGGAAAAAATTTTTGGGTGGTACAAGCCAGACAAAGGTCTAGTCTCCATAATCTACAAGAAAATCCAACATCTCTACAACAAAAAGACAAATAATCCTATTAAAAAATGGGCAAAGGAAATGAACAGACACTTCACCAAAGAAGATGTTCAAATAGCCAACAGACACAAGAGGAAATGCTCGCGATCACTAGCCATTAGATAAATGCAAAGTAAAACCACAATGAGATACCATCTCACTCCAGCATTACTGGCATGAATCAAAAACACTGGAAATAACAAATGTTGGAGGGGCTGTGGGGAGATCGGAACTCTTATGCACTGCTGGTGGGAATGCAAAATGATACAACCATTTTGGAAAGTGATATGGCGCTTCCTCAGAAAGCTAGAAATAGACATACCATTCGATCCAGCAATCCCACTCCTAGGAATAGATCCTAGAGAAATAAGAGTCGTCACTCGAATAGACATATGCACACCTATGTTCATGGCAGCATCATTCACAAAAGCAAAAAGCTGGAAACAACCTAGCTGCCCATCAACAGATGAATGGATAAAGAGACTATGGTACATACACACAATGGAGTACTATGCAACGAGAAAGAACAACAATGAGTCTGTGAAGCATCTCATAACATGGATGAAACTGGAGGACATTATGCTGAGTGAAATAAGTCAATCACAAAAGGACAAACATTGTATGAGACCTGTATTGTAAAAACCCATGAAAAAGTTCACACACAAAATGTAACAATCTTTGTTGGTTACCAGGGCTGGGAGGGGTTGGGGAGCGGGGAATACTAAATAGGCAATAGATAAGTGGTATCTTTGGAGAAGGGTGAGACAGTACACAATACAGGGGAAACTAGCACAACTTGTACAAGGAAAGGTCATGGAAACCCCATAGACACATCCAAACTCCCTGAGGGACTGAATTACTGGGCGGAGGGCTGTGGGGACCATGGTCTCGGGGAACATCTAGCTCAATTGGCATAACACAGGTTATAAAGACAATGCTCTACATTCTACCTTGCTGAGTAGTGTCTGGGGTCTTAAAAGCCTGTGAGCGGCCATCTAAGATACTCCACTGGTCTCATGCCTTTGGGAGCAAGGGAGAATGAAGAGAACAGGATACAAGGAAAAGATTAGTCCAAAGGATTAATTAATTGTCCACAGCTACCAAGGCCTCCACCGGAGTGAGTCCAGTACAGCTAGATGGTGCCCGGCTACCACCACTGACTGCTCTGAGCAGGATCACAACAGAGGGTTCTGGACAGAGTTGGAGAAGGATGTAGAACATAATTCTAACTCACAAAAAAAGACCAGATTTACTGGCCTAAAGGAGACTGGAGAAACCCCGAGAGTATGGCCCCCAGACACCCTAAAAAAAGAAAAAAAAATCCACCACCCCTTTCAATCTTCCACATTAATTTTTACTTTACCAAACAAAAAGCCAATTCCGAATGATAGCAACCCTATAGGACTGAGTAGAACTGCCCCATAGGGTTTCCAAGGCTATAAATCTTTATGGAAGCAGACTGACACATCTTCCTCCCATGGAGCCAATTATTACATTAGGGTTATTTGTTTGTTAGCTTATTTTTAAATTAAGAAAACCTTTTATGAAGTAGTAGCTCTTAAAGTAACAGATCCTATGAAAGCTATGGAACTTCTTTCCTGCGAATGCACCTCATTCATGTGCACAGTTCTGTATTTGATTTTAGGGGGCTCATGAATCCCCTAAAGCCCTGTACAGACCCTAAAGTGGACAGAAGTCAGGCCTGGAACTTCTGTTGGAGGCACATAAAGGTTTTCTGCAGCTAAAAGACACCTCCCTCTTTCCCTTCTCCTATCCAGCCCCATCACTGAGCAGTTAGAAAGCCAAAGAACTGGTGGATCAATCCCCGTTTTGAGATCAAGAAACAGAAAACATGCAGAAGGCAGGGCACACTATATTTTGTGCTCATCAACAGGGGTCTTTATCACAGGATTATGGAAAACAAAGAAAGGATTTGGCTGATGTGACCACTCTTGAAGTCTGGAAAAATAGGCAGGTGCTTTAGAAATTGCCAGCTAATGAAAGAGAGCCCGCAGGACTACCCTCTAGCCAGCCCTGGTCGCCCCTGGGGACTTCTTTAACTGTGCTTGGAGGGGACACTGATAACAGGGCTAATTCTGAGCTCTGAAGATTCCTTTCCCCCCACCCATTCAACTTCAAAATAGTGTTGTGTATCTGATATAGAGGAAAGGTTGTTGGGAGAAGGGGCATCAGGTCCTCAAAAATAAGAATAAAATAAAATAAAGCTAACCTGTAAAATGGTGATACTAGTTTAATTTCCTGATGGCTTTACCCTAGAAATAATTGCTTCCAAGTTTCTGATTCAAGAAAAGATATTTCAATATCCTTTGCAATTTTGAAGACAGACATTTCTGTGACACAAGTTGTCGTGGGATGATAGAAGAGAATAGAAAAATCTGTTGAGTTCTCAGAATTCACTCATCCTTATTCTTTTTTCTTTCTTTTTTCCCACTGTTTTTGCTGGGTAACCTGTCATTTTAAAGTGATAAAACAGAGACTGTTATTTCCCAAGGATCCACCCAGCATTTAAAACAGAATTCTCAATCTCTTTATTGAGGAGAGGTAACCTTCGCTGTTGTTGTTAGCTACCATCCAGTCAGCCCGCAACTCATGGTGACCCCAGACACAATGGAATGAAACACTATCTGGTCCTGCACCAACCCATGATCAGCTGTGGATCTGATCATGATAATCCATAGGATGTTTATTGACTGATCTTTGCAAGTTGATTACTAGGCCTCTCTTCCTAGTCTGTCTTACTCTAGCAGCTCTGCTGAAACCTGTTCAGTATCACAGTAGCACCCAAGCCTCCACTAACAGATGAGTGGTGGCTGTGCATAAGGTGCCTTGGCTGGGAATGGGACCCAGGTCTCCTGCATGGAAGGTGTCTTAGTCATCTAGTGCTGCTCTAACAGAAATACCACAAGTGGATGACTTTTAAAAAGAGAAATTTATTTTCTCACAGTCCAGCAGGCTACAAGTCCAAATTCAGGGCATCAGCTCCAGGGGAAGGCTTTCTCCATCAGCTCTGGAGGAAGGTCCTTGTCATTAGTCTTCCCTTGGTCTGGGAGCATCTTAGCACAGGAACCTCATGTCCAAAGGACTCGTTCTGCTCCCTGCGCTGCTTTCTTGATGTTATGAGATCCCCATTCTCTGCTTGCTTCCCTTTTCTTTTATCTTTTGTAAGGTAAAATGTGGTGCAGGCCACGCCCTAGGGAAAATCCCTTTACATTGGATCAGTGATGTGACCTGGGTAAGGGTGGTGTTACAATGCCACCCTAATCCTCTTTAACATAAAATTACAATCACAAAATGGAGGCCAACCACACGATTCTGGGAATTATGGCCCAGCCAAACTGATACACACACTTTTTGGGGGACATAATTCAAACGATGACATTCCACTGCTGAGTGCCCAATCTCAGAGACCAAGACTGAGTCCCTGATATAGCACCATCCCTCGAGGTGATCAGCCAGCAACCTGGTGGCAAGTTGATTACATTGGACCACTTCCATCATGGAAAGGGCAGTGTTTTGCCCTTACCGGAATAGACACTTACTCTAGATATGGATTTGCCTTCCTTGCACTCAAAGCTTCTGCCAAAACTACAATCTGTGGGCTTACAGAATGCCTTGTCCACCGTCATGGTATCCCACACAGCATTGCATCAGATCAAGGGACTCACTTCACAGCAAATGAAGTATGGCAGTGGGCCCATGCTCATGGAATTCACTGGTCTTACCATGTTCGCCATCATCCTGAAGCAGCTGGTTAATAGAACGATGGAATGATCTTCTAAAGACACAATTACGGCAACAGCTAGGTGGCAATACCTTGCAGGGTTGGGGCAACATCCTCTAGGAGGCTGTATATGCTCTAAACCAGCGTCCAAAATATGGTGCTGTTTCTTCCATAGCCAGGATTCATGGCTCCAGGAATCAAGGCGTGGAAACAGGAGTGGCACCACTCACCATTACCCCTAGTGACCCACTGGCAAGATATTAGCTTCCTGTCCTCTCGACCTTATGCTCTACAGGCCTAGAGGTCTTAGTTCCAAAGGGAGGAATGCTCCCATCTGGAGACACATCACTGATTCCATTGAGCTGGAAGCTAAGAATGCCACCTGACCACTTTGGGCTCCTTATGCCTCTGGATCAACAGGTAAAGAAGGGAGTTACCATACTGGCTGGTGTCGTTGATCCTGATTACCAAGAGGAAATTGGATTGATATTACATAAAGAAGATAAAGAAGATTATGTCTGGAATTCTGGAGATCCTTTAGGGCGTCTCTTAGTATTACCATGTCCTGTGATTACAGTCAATGGAAAATTACAGCAACCCAATTCTCACATGACTACTAATGGCCCAGACACTTCAGGATTGAAGGTTTGGGTCACCCCACCAGGCAAAGAACCATGACCAGCTGAGGTGTTTGCTGAGGACAAAGGGAATACGGAATGGGTGGTAGAAGAAGGTAGTTCTAAATACCAGTTATGGCCACGTGACCAGTTGCAGAAACATGGATTGTAGTTGCTGAGTATTTCTGTTTTGTATATGTGCATCTAATATTTTTGTTTCCTTCACTTATAAACTATAATATGTAAATGGGGCTAGTGCGTTTTCAACTGTACGTGTGTTAGTTGTATCATGCTAGGCGCAGGTATGACTTTGTAATTATCTTTATTCGGAGATTATGTATGGTTTCAGGAGATGTGTACAGGTGCCAAGTTGACAAGGGGTGGACTATGATGGTTAAGATTGTAAGTCAACTTGGCTAGGCCATTATTCTCAGTGTTTACGAGTTGTATAATGTTGTGATCACTTCCCTGTTGAAATTTGATATGTGATCACCCCCAAGATGGAATCTGCTGAGCGGTACTGGTGGAGGCAGGGCCTGTGGCAGCTCACCACTCCCTCAGTTTAATCTCTCTGCCTTCTGCTGGTTACTTTCTGCCTGCTCGCCTTGCCAAGGTTTTTGGCTTGTTCCAGACTCAGCAGCTGCCTCTTGCTGTCTCACCTCCAGTTCTTGGAACTTGAGCTAGCAGCTTACCTGTTGATCTTGGAATTAGTCAATCTTCTCAGCCTGCAAGCAAGAGTCTGGTTCCCCGACCTGCTGATCTTGGGTTCGCCAGCCCCTGCAGCTACATGAATCAGGAGAAACCTTGTGTTCTTTTCTGCTGATATTGGAATTCATTGACCTTTACAGCCTGTGAACGGGAGCCCCTCTCTGACCTGCCAACCTTGGGTTCACCAGCTTCTACAGCTCTGTGAATTGGGAGAGGCCTCTACCCTGATCCACAGACTTGGGACATTTTAGCCTCTACAGTTTTGTGAGCTGTTTTCTTGATATAAATCTCTCTCTATATATATTTATATGCTTTACTGGTTTTGCCTCTCTAGAGAACCCAGCTTAAGACAGAAGGCTAGAATTCTACCACTGAACCATCACTGCTTCCCCAGTTTAGCTCATGATTGATTTTTCAACACGTTGAGAGACAGGAAGTTTGGTAAGCAGCATGCTGATGTGTAAAAAGTCATGGTCATTTATTATATGAGAAAATAGTAGTCTAATATACTTTATCAGTTTTGGCTAGTGTCACCAGGATAAGTGTAGTTATGGGCAGAAATGGTGTGTATTTCATCCATGCAACCTGTGAAGAAACCAATCGTTCTGCAGCAGGCTTCACATTCAGTCTGTTCAAAAAGAGAGGGAAACAATTTGCAACCAGAATGACAGGTATTAGGAGATGCACATAAGGAGAAGATCCCACAGCTGAGAGGAAAGGAATTGAAAATTAATGCAAGGGTCATATGATAACAGTTGTGCACACAGTGTTTCTGGGAATAGAAAGTAGAGGTGTTCTAGTAGCCTGATCCTTTACATTTTGCTCCTCAATTACTATTCTTAAATAGTATCTTAATGAGGTCTGGTGATGTAAGCAGTTAAGTGCTCCGCTGCTAACTGAAAGGTTGGCGGTTCAAATCCAACCAGCGGCTCTGCAGGAGAAAGACCTAATGATCTGCGTCAGTAAAGATTACAGCTTAGGAAACCCTGTGGAGCAGTTGTATTCTGTCACATGGGATCACTATGAGTCAGAATCGACTCAATAGCACAGAACAACAATAACAACATATACAGTAAAACCTGCAAAAGCCAGAACCTGTCAGAGAAGGAAAATTCAAACATTTTCCCCTAAACCAAGTGATAGAAAAGTGGTAAGACTGCACCCTGTCAAAGGAGGAGAACTTTCAAGACCCCCAGAAACAAGGCAGTCCCATCAAGTTCCAGTTCTCACGGGTTTCACTGTAATATCTTACACAAATAAATTATGTAATTCATACCATTTTTAAACAGAGAATTTTAATTTTGTACATAAAAGGAGGGAGAGTTTGCTGGATTGTGGGCTTTAAGATACAACCTATCTCCATTAACTGTAGATGGAAAAAAACCACAAAGGGTCCACTCCTCAAATCCAAGGCCCCAGCAGTAGATAGCAGTAAAGCAAAAATCACACAAAATGCTACTCAGTTAAAGCCACAATACTAACTGTTCTCTTAAGCAGTGGAAGACTGTGCATTGAAGGTATACATAGGAGTTGAAGTGAATATACTTGGGGGTTTTTTTTGGCCAATTTGCTGCTACCTAACTATGTGGGTTTAGACACAGTGGCATCACTAAAGGGGTGTGGAGGGTGCAGGGGATGCAGACCACACCGGGTGACACTGTCAGGGGGTGACACCAAAATAACTGCCTATAAAATTTTTGTGCAGTGTTTCAGCAGAAATTTATTATTTTTTATAAAATTATCCCTGTAATTAGTTATAACAACAAAAATTTGTTTGAAGCCCAGCTTACATGTATCAACATACCTGTAAGTCTAAAACTCTAGCTAATTTATTATTTGAATCTTCTAATGCACTTGAGTCAGAGCTGTCATTATTACCCAGTTACAGTGATTGTTTGAATCACGTGATTTCATCTGGACACGGTACGAGCATGCGCTGTTGTTACCACTGTTGCCAGTGTTGTTTATAGTGGCTGATTTTATCAACTTTTCTGGTGTTTTAGCTACAATATTGTGGTAATTAGCACGGAGGGGGATGACACCATGAGTTACTGCACTGCATGACACCGCTGCTTAGACAGGCACTTTGCATGTCCAGGTCCCAGTTTCCCATTTGTAAAATAATACCTAGCATTTATTGTGGAGTCCCTGAGTGGTGTAAAGAATTAACAGGCTCAGCTGCTAATTAAAATGTTAGTAATTAGAGTCTACCCAAAGACACTGCGGAAGAAAGACCTGGAGATCTACTTATGAAAAATCAGCCATTGAAAATCCTATGGAGCACAGTTCTACTCAGACACTCATGGAGTCACTGTGAGTTGGCATTGACTTAATGACAACTGGTTTTTGGTTTAAGAATGGAAAAACTATCAGGCTATCTTCATCTTTCCATTATCCAGAGCCAAAGCTACTGCCAATGAAGGCATTTACCAAAGTATATGGTCAAAACTTCTGTGCGGCATTGTTAGGTGTTCCTCAATTGAAAAAAAAAAGTATGTGTTTAATAAATTTAGAAATTAATGAACTAATGGATGAAAATTAATAAACAAACAAGTATCAATGATAATCAGGGTCCTAGGGAAACAGACGGCACACTCAAAGTGAATCATTTCAGCAGAGCTTAGTAAGTGATTCTTTACAAAGGTGGAGCTCTGGTGGTTAAGAGCTCAGCTGCTACCAAAAGGCTGGCAGTTCGAATCCACCAGCTGCTCCTTGGAAACCCTGTGGGGCAGTTCTACTCTGTCCTATAGGGTTGCAATGAGAATTATTGTTTGTTTGTTTTTTACAAAGATATGGGCAGGGTTTGGGGTAACCACAAAGGAGAGTACAGTGGCCAAGGCTGCTAACAGCAGGGAGCCTTTACCCTCCCTAGGCCTGAAGGAGGAGGGAAAGAAAGGCTATTACTGTACTTGGAGAGGGACACCTGGCAGGAGCTGTGACATTTAGTTGAGGGGTGACTCAGCAGGGCAGAGCCAAGGGAATAAATATGTCCATCTCACACTGCTCCCTCCCTCTGACCTCCTTCTGCCCCTCTATAGCTAAGCCTAGCTGAAGTCAAAAGGCAAATTTGCCCGTTGATACAGCGCATAGAGGTCAGCCTCCGAGGGCACAGAGCAGGGTTGGGAGAAGGGACAGTGTGTCTGGGGGGATCTGGAAGGTTTTTAACACAGTTAAGCTGTTACATCACAGTAGGATTTCTTATAGAATTTAATATCTTGATGTACTAATGAACATGCAAAGGATGCTATGGGAGGCAGTATTCCTAAACTAGTTTTACCACGAAATTCCTTTTTTGGAGGATCTCTAGGACCATTGATCAAAGGAAACCAATTTAGAAAGCTTTGATCTGTGGGATGGAATCCAAGTCTCAGTCAAGCTTCTTACAGATGAAAGTGTCAAGATACCAATCTCAAACCAGCTTAGACGAAGAGAGAATTTGTTGGTTTACACATAACTGGCAAATCCAGGAGTGGGTTTTTGCTTCCGGCAAGGGTGGACCCAGAATCACAAATGATACCCAGAGCTCTGTCTGTCTCCGCAAAGCTTCATTCTGCAAGCTGGCTCTCACCACGAGGCTAGCAATATCGCTACTCACTGCCCCACACCCACACCCTCCCAGCTCAGCAGTCTCGGTGAAGAGGACTTCTCTCTCCCTATGTCCATATACAAATAAATCCTGGTGACGATTCTGAGTGTTCTTGCTTTGGCAGAGTGTTCATCTCTACACAGTAACTGTGATCAGAAGTTGAAGTCCTTTGATTGACGCATGTTCAACCCTTTGAAGGTGGGGAAGGTGATTGACCCCATTTTCACAGACTCCCCATGACTATATGAAGTGGGGATGGACTTTTCCAAAGAAACAAGAAACGAGGATGAGAAAGCATGCTGTGCAAACTAAAACTATAGCTGCCATGGCCTACTCTATTTCTTTACAGGGCATTCATGGCTTACCCCAAATCTGGCCTCAAAGTATGAGTTCTCATACCCACTGTTTTCCTTTATGACCCCTCCTGCTCCAGCTAGACTGATCTACTTACTGTTCCTTGAACATACCATATATATTCTCGTATTTGTTCCTCAGGTCCTCTTCTTATCTGAACCCTGCCTCATCTGAATCCAGTCTCAAGACTTCAATGGAGTTTGAAGGATACATCCTCATGCTCCTCCTCCAAACTGCAGTTCTTCCCCCATCCCACCTCATATTGCATTAACATTTGCATTCTCCATTGATCTTTACGGCACACTGCCCTTTTGTGTGTGTGTGTGTGTGTGTGTGTGTGTGTGTGTGTGTCCTGTATCCTTATACAACTAAATTGTAAGCTCCCTGAGTTCCATAACATCATCTTAAAACTCTTTGTTGGTCTACACATAACTGGCAAAACCTTGCCTGGCACATTATGGATGTTAATCAAATGTGCTTTGGTTGCTGTTTCGGAAGTTCAGGGTTACCATCCCCCTTTTCTTGCCTGCCTGCCAACCCTTTATCTTCTCTGTGCTAACTTGTAGAGTGGCCTTCAAAAATGTTCTTACCTTAGTTTAGTCCCATTTTCCTGTCAAGTGGGTTAGCAATGCTGGTATTGTGGAAAATAATAACCATTCATTCATTTACTCATTCACTGAGCACTCAATGAGCATCTTCTATGAACAACACAGTATGTTAGGTGTCACAGAACACATCTTAGTTATCTAGTGCTGCTATAACAGAAATACCACAAGTGAATGGTTTTAACCTACAGAAATATATTCTCTCACAGTCTAGGAGGCTAGAAATCTGAATTCAGAGCACCAGCTCCAGGGGAAACCTTTCTCTCTCTGGCAGCTTTGGGAGAAGGTTCTTGTCATCCATGCTCCCCTGAGTGTAGGAGTTTCTCAGCATAGGGACCCCAGGTCCAAAGGATAAGCTCCATTCCTGGCTCTTCTTTCTTGGTAGTATGAGGTCCTTCTCCTCTCTGCTCCCTTCTTGCTTTTATATCTCAAAAGAGACTGACTCAAGATATAACCTAATCCTATAGATTGTGTGCTGCGTTATTAACATAACTGCCTCTACTACTGCCTCATTAACATCATAGAAGTTAGGATTTACAATACATAGGATAATTAGATCACAAAATAGAGGACAACCACACAATACTTGGAATCATGGGCTAGCCAAGTTGTCACATATTTTAGGGGGACACAATTCAATCCACAACAGAACATATAAGAATAAATGAGAAATAGATTGTGTTCTAAGGGTATTCAAAAATCTGTAGGAAATATAAAATTACTAAAAAGCAAGAGAATATTGTATGTTAAAATATTTTACCAAAACCCAATGGCAAGGAATTTGGCAATATCTAACCAAACCACCTATACATTTACCCCTTCAACTGGCAATGCCACTTCTAGGAATTTACCCTGAAATTTTTGTTGTTGTATGCCATAGAGTTGATTCCGACTCATACCAACCCTATAGGACAGAGTACAACTGCACCATACAGTTTATAGGAGCAGATTTCCAGGTCTTTTATCCTGTGAAGCAGCTGATGGGCTCGAACTACCAACCTTTTGGTTAGCAGCTGAGCACTTCAACCATTGCAACTCCAGGGCTCCTTTCCCTGAAATTAGAACTCCATATATTTGAAACAATATATGTACAAGGTTTTTCACGGTGGCAGTTTTGTAATAGAAAAATGTGGAAACAACCTAAATGTCCATCCTTAGAAGACTAGTTGAATAAACTACAGAACGTTCACCCAGTGGGATACTATGCAACCCAGTAAACTGAGGAAGATCTTTATGAACTGAGTGGAGTGATTTCCCATATATATTGTTAAGAGAAAAAAAATGTATATAGTGTGCCATCTTTTGTATATAAAGAAAGAAATATTTAAAATATGTATTGTATTTCATTATTTTTTATTGAAGAAACAGGAACAATGAACCAGAAATTAATGAAAATTATTACCAATAGACTATGGGGGAAACAGGGTGGAAGCAATAGGGATCAGAGCAAGAATGTTCAAAGTTTTAACTTTGGAATTATATAAATTTTTATTTTATTGTACTTCAGGTGAAGGCTTACAGAACAAATAGTTTCTCATGAAACAGTAGTACACATATTGTCTTACGATATTGGTTAACAATCCCAAGACATGTCAACCCTCTCCCTTCTCGACCTTTTTTTTATTTTTGGTGAAAATATACATAGCCAAAGATACACCATTTCAAAAATGTCTACATGCACAGTTCAGTGACATTGACTACACTCTTCCAATTATGCTGTTATTCTCACTTTAGATGAAGGTTTACAGAACAAAATAGTTTCTCATTAAACAGTTAGTACACATGTTGCCCAGTGACAATGGTTAACAACCTCACAACATATCAACACTATCCTTATTCAACCTTGGGTTTCCTATCACCAGCTTTCCTATCCCCTTCTGCCTTCCAGCCCTTGTCCCTTGACTGCTGTGCCTCATTAGTCCCATTTGGTTTTATGGGGCTGTCTACCCCATGACTGAACGGTAAACCTTGGAAGTGACTTCACCACTGAACTAAAGGGGTGTCTGGGGCCATACGTTCAGGGTTTCTCCAGTCTCCTTTAGGCCAGTAAATCTGTTATTTTTTTTTGTGAGTTAGAATTTTCTTCTACATCCTTCTCCAACTCTGTCCAGAACCCTCTGTTGTGATCCTGCTCAGAGCAGTCAGTGGTGGTAGCTAGGCACCACCTAGCTGTACTGGACTCAGTCTGGTGGAGGCTTTGGTAGCTGTGGTCCATCAGTCCTTTGGACTAATCTTTTTTCCTCGTGTCCTGTTGTCTTCATTCTCCGTTGCTCACGAAGGGATGAGACCAGTGGAGTATCTTAGATGGCTGCTCACAGGCTTTTAAGACCCCAGACACTACTCACCAAGGTAGAATGTAGAACATTGCCTTTATAAACTATGTTATGCCAATTGAGCTAGATGTTCCCCAAGACCATAGTCCCCACAGCCCTCCACCAAGCAATTCAGTCCCTCAGGGAGTTTGGATGTGTCTATGGAGCTTCCATGACCTTTGCTTGTACAAGTTGTGCCGGTTTCCCCAGTATTGTGTACTCTCTCACCCTTTACCCAAGATACCACTTATCTATTGCCTGTTTAGTATCTCCCCCCAACCCCTCCCATCCCTGGTAACCAACAAAGATTGTTACTTTTTGGGTGTGAACTTTTTCATGGGTTTTTACAATAGAAGTCTGTCATGGTTTGAATTATGTCCCCCAAAAAATGTGTGTACAGTTTGGCTGGGCCATGATTCCTGGTACTGGGTCATTTTCCTATATGTTGTAAATCCTGCCTCTAAGATGTTAATGAGGGAGGATGGGTGGCAGCTGTGTTAGTAAGGCAGGACTGAATCTACAAGACTGGATTGTGTCCTGAGGCAAACTCTTGAGATATAAAAGACAGAAGTGAGCAGAGAGACAGGGGGACCTCATACCATCAAGAAAGCAGTGCTGGGAGCAAAGCGAGTCCTTTGGACCAGGGTCCCTGCGCAGAGAAGCTCGTAGTCCAGGGGAACACTGAAGAGAAGAAGGCCGACAGAAAGGAAAAAGCCTTCCCCCTGAGCTGACGCCCTGAATTTGGACTTTTAGCCTACTTTGACTGTGAGGAAATAAACTTCTCTTCGTTAAAACCATCCACTTGTGGTATTTCTGTTATAGCAGCACTAGATGACTAAGACAAGGTCTCATACAATATTTGTCCTTTTGTGATTGACTTATTTCACTCAGCATAATGTCCTCCAGTTTCATCCATGTTATGAGATGCTTCACAGATTTGTCGTTGTTCTTTCTCGTTGCATAGTACTCCATCGTGTGTATGTACCATAGTTTGTTTATCCATTCATCTGTTGATGGGCATCTAGGTTGTTTCCATCGTTTTGCTATTGTGAACAAAGCTGCCATGAACATAGGTGTGCATATGTCTATTCGAGTAATGACTCTTATTTCTTTAGGATATATTCCCAGGAGTGGGATTGCTGGATCAAATGGTATGTCTATTTCTAGCTTTCTAAGGAAGCACCATATCATTTTCCAAAATGGTTGTATCATTTTGCATTCCCACCACAAGTGCATAAGGGTTCCGATCTTCCCGCAGCCCCTCCAACATTTATTATTTCCAGTGTTTTTGATCCGTGCCAGTAATGCCGGGGTGAGATGGTATCTCATTGTGGTTTTATTTTGCATTTCTCTAATGGCTAGTGATCGCGGGCATTTCCTCATGTGTTGGTTGGCCATTTGAATGTCTTCTTTGGTGAAGTGTCTGTTCATTTCCTTTGCCCATTTTTTAACAGGATTGTTTGTCTTTTTGTTGTAGAGGTGTTGGATTTTCTTGTAGATTATGGAGAGTAGACCTTTATCTGACTTGTACTGTCCAAAAATTTTTTCCCAGTCTGTAGGTTGTCCTTTTACTCTTTTGGTGAAGTCTTTTGAAGAGCATAGGTGTTTGATTTTTAGAAGATCCCAGTTATCTAGCTTATCTTCTCGGGTTTGTGTGTTGATGGTTATGGTTGGTAACCTGTTAATGCCGTGTATTAAGGCCTGTAGTGTTGGTCCTATTTTTTCTTCTATGAACTTTATAGTTTTTGGCTTTATATTTAGATCTTTGATCCATTTTGAATTCTTTTCTGTATATGGTATGAGGTATGGGTCCTGTTTCATTTTTTTGCCGATGGACGTCTAGTTTTGCCAGCACCATTTGTTAAAAAGACTGTCTTTTTCCCATTTGATGGACTTTGGGCCCTTGTCGAAGATCAGGTGACCATAGGTTGATGGATTTACATCTGGGTTCTCAATTCTGTTCCTTTGGTCAATGTATCTGTTGTACCAGTACCAGGCTGTTTTGACTACTGTAGCTCTATAGTAGGTTCTGAGGTCAGGTAGTGTGAGTCCTTCAACTTTATTCTTCTTCTTCAGTAGTGCTTTACTTATTCAGGGTTTCTTCCCTTTCCATATAAAGTTAGTGATTAGTTTTTCCACCTCTTTGAAGAATGTTGTTGGTATTTGGATCGGGATTGCGTTGTAGTTGTAAATTGCTTTGGGTAGAATTTTCATTTTCACAATGATGAGTCTACCTATCCATGAGCATGGTATGTTTTTCCATTTATGTAGACCCCTTTGGGTTTCTTGCAGTAGTGTTTTGTAGTTTTCTTTGTATAGGTCTTTTACATCCCTGGTTAGATTTATTCCTAAGTATTTTATTTTTTAGGGGCTATTATAAACGGTATTGTTTTCCTGATTTCCTTATCATTATTCTCCTTATTGGTGTATAGGAATCCAACTGATTTTTGAATGTTTATCTTGTATCCTGCTACTCTGCTGAATCTTTCTATTAGTTCCAGGAGATTTCTCATAGAGTCTTTAGGGTTTTCTATGTATAGTATCATATCATCTGCAAACAGGGACAGTTTAACTTCTTCATTACCAATTTGGATGCCCTTTATTTCTTTTTCTTGCCTTATTGCTCTAGCTAGAACATCCAGCACAATGTTAAATAGGCTTGGTGATAAAGGGCATCCTTGTCTTGTTTCTGTTCTCAAGGGGAATGTTTTCAGCCTCTCTCCTTTAAGAATGATGTTGGCTGTTTGTTTTGCATAGATGCCCTTTATTATGTTGAGAAATCTCCCTTCTATACCTATTTTATTGAGAGTTTTTATCAGGAATGGATGTTGGACTTTGTCAAATGCCTTTTCTGCATCAATTGAGATGATCATGTGATTCTTTTCTTTCCTTTTACTTATGTGGTGGATTACGCTGATTGATTTTCTAAAGTTGAACCATCCTTGCATACCTGGTATGAATCCTACTTGGTTGTGGTGTATTATTTTTTGATATTATGCTGAATTCTATGGCTAGAATTTTGTTGAGAATTTTTGCATCTATATTCATGAGAGATATTGGTCTGTAATTTTCTTTTTTTGTGACGTCTTTGCCTGGTTTTGGTAACAGCGTTATGCTGGCTTCATAGGATGAATTTAGAACTATTGCTTCCTTTTCTATGATCTGAAATAGCTTGAGTAGTACTGGTGCAAGCTCTTCTGTGAATGTTTTGTAGAATTCTCCAGTGAAGCCATCTGGGCCAGGGCTTTTTTTTGTTAGGAATTTTTTTTATTACCTTTTCAATCTTTTCTCTTATTATGGGTCTGTCCAGATTTTCAACATCACTTTGTTGTAGTTTGGGTAGGTAGTGTGTTTCTAGAAATTTATCCATTTCCTCTACGTTTTCAAATTTGTTGTGGTATAGTTTTTCATAATATTCTGTTATGATCCTTTTTATTTCAGTTGGGTCTGTTGTAATGTCTCCCATTTCATTTCTTATTTGGGTTATTTGCATCCTTTCCTGTTTTTCTTCTGTCAGTCTGGCCATTGGTTTGTTGATTTTGTTGATTCTTTCAAAGAACCAACTTTTGGTTTTTTTGATTCTTTCTATTGTTTTTCTGTTCTCTATTTCATTTATTTCTGTTCTGATCTTTATTATTTCCTTTCTTCCAGTGGCTGTGGGCTTTATTTTGCTGTTTTCTTTCTATTTGTTTGAGTTCTGTAGTTAATGTTTTTATTTTGTCCCTTTCTTCCTTTTTGATGTGTGCTATAAATTGTCCTCTGAGGACTGCCTTTGCTGTGTCCCAAAGGTTTTACTATAATGTGTTTTCATTCTCATTTGATTCTAGGAAGTTTTTGATTCCATCTCTGATTTCTTCTATTACCCAGTGATGTGTAAGCAGCGTGTTATTCAGTTTCCATGTAATTGATTTTTTTCCCTTGCTCTTTCTGTTGTTAATTTCTATCCTGATAGCATCGTGGTCAGAGAAGATACTTTGAATTATCTCAACGTTTTGGATCTTGTTTAGGATTGATCTGTGGCCTAAGATGTGGTCTATTCTGGAGAACATTCCATGTGCATTGGAAAAGAATGTGTACTTTGCAGCTGTAGGGTGGAGCTTTCTATATATGTCTATGAGGTCAAGTTGGCTGATTGTGCCCTTTAGGTCTTCTGTATCTTTGCTGAGTTTCTTTTTAGTTGTTCTGTCCTTTACCGAGAGTGATGTGTTGAAGTCTCCTACTATTATTGTGGAACTGTCAGTTTCTCTTTTCTGGGTCATTAGAGTTTGTTTTATGTATTTTGGAGCCCTGTCATTGGGTGCGTAGATGTTTATTATGGTTATGTCTTCATGATTGATTGTCCCCTTAATCATTATATAGTGTCCTTCTTTGTCTTTTATGGTGGATTTTGTTTTAAAGTCTATTTTATCTGAGATTAGTATTGCCACTCCAACTCTTTTTTGGTAGTTGTTAGCTTGATATTTTTTTCCCCAACCTTTGACTTTCAATAAATTAACATCTTTTTTTCTAAGGTGTGTCTCTTGTAGACAGCATATTGATGGATCCTGTTTTTTTATCCATTCGGTCACTCTCCATCTCTTTATGGGTGTATTGAGTCCATTTACATTCAGTGTAATTATTGATAGATGTGAGTTTGTTGCTGTCATTTTGTAGTGCTTTTTTTTTTGTGGTGCTGACGTTTTCTTCTTCTTACTTTCCGGTGCTGAATTACTTTTGTTTATGGATTGTTTTTTTCATTTCTTTTGTTTTTGTACGTTTTGTTTTTGCTTAAACTCTGTTTTTCCTCTTTATTTTGATGAATATGTCTGTTAACTTTCTTTATGTTTACCATGAAATTTACCCTTATCTTTCTAAGTTTGAAGCACTCTATTATTACTTGGTATGGCCTTGCCTTCCTCTCCATTAGAAGGTTCTATACCTACACAGTTTATTCCCTCTTTTATTGTTCTGATGTTGTTGTCATTTACTGATTAACTGCTCTGATTCCCTGTTGTATTTCTTTTGGTTTTGGATAGTCCTTGAGAGTTCATTTCCTAGATTGGTATCTGGATGGTACGATCTTGCATCCTAGATTCTGCCTGTGAGATGAAGTTGTTTGTTCTCAGATCAAAGGACTCCCTTTAATAATTCTTGTAAGTTTGGTTTGGTTTTTACATATACCCTTAATTTCTGTTTGTCTGGAAATGTCTTAATTTCACCATCATATCTGAACAAGAATTTTGCAGGATATATTATTCTTGGCTGGCAATTGTTTTCTTCCTAAGTTTTATATATGTCATCCCATTGCCTTCTTGCCTGCATGGTTTCTGCCGAATAATCTGAGCTTATTCTTATTGTTCCTCCTCTGTATGTGACTTCTTGTTTTTCATGAGCTGCTCTCAGGATTCTTTGTTTGTCTTTGGTTTTGGCGAGTGTGATTATGATATGCCTTGGTGATTTTCTTTTGGGGTCTATCCTATATGGGGTTCATTGAGCTCCTTGGATGGCCAGCTTTTCATCTTTCATGATATTGGGGAAGTTTTCTGTCAGCCGTTCTTCAGTGATCTTCTCTGTGTTTTCTGTTTTCTCCCACTGTTCTGGAACTCCAATCACTTGCAAATTTTTGCTTTTGATTGTATCCCACATGACTCTCAGGGTCTCTTCATTTTTCTTTGTTCTTTTTTCTGAGTTTTCCTCAAACAGAGTTGTATCCAAGTGTTTGTCTTCAATTCCACTGATCCTGTCTTCCACCATTTCAGATCTGCTCCTCAGCCCTTCTATGACACCATCCATTTCTGAAATCTTGTTTGTTATCTTTTGGATTTCTAATTGTTGTTTTTGTATAATTTCTAGTTGTGAATTTATTTTGGCATTTTGTTCCTGCATTATTTTCCTGCATTCTTCTAAATTTTGTCTGCCTTTTCCATGAATTTATCTATTTTTTCCTCTTTTTTGTCGGCTTTTTTGTTTCAACTCTTGGATAATTCTGAGTATTAGAGATTTGAATTCCCTATCTGGTAGTTCTAGTGCCTTTTCTTCCACCGGAAAGTCATCTGGTGTTTTATTTTGGATGCCTACTGGAACCACCCTGTCCTGTTTTTGTAAAAGTTTTGATATCGTCTGCTGTCCTCGGGGTATTCAGTAGTTATTTTTCTCGTTTATTGATTGTAGATTTGTTTGCCTCCTTCTCCAATTGGCAGGGTCAGTCACTCAGATATGGTACAGCAGGGCAGGTCTAGCTGAAGAGGAGTTACTGGGATGCCTATGGCACTTACTACAGCCACCAGGGTGGGTCGGTAATCAGTGCAGGGCAGGTTCCAGTAGGCCATGCCTGTGCTGCTCGGTGGTGTGATGTTAAGCATGCAGGTAGGCAGGATGTAGGGGGGAGAGTGTTATGTGTGGAGCTAAGGTGGCTTTGGGAGAGAGGAGAGAGGAACAGGAGCCAAAAACATACAAACAAACAAAAAAGAATGCCAGGGGAGATTGCCGGTGGAGTGGAGAGATGAGAGACTATGAAATGGAAAAAAACAAAAAGGGGAAGAAGAAGAAGAAAAAAAAGAAAAGAAAAGAATGAATAAATAAAAATCAAAAAGGAAAAAGGAGAGCAAAGCTCCCAGGGATCCCACCGGTGAGGCTATGAGGTCTGGGGAAGTTGTTCTCAGTTGTTGCAGTACAGCCTGGCTAGAAGGCATAGAGGTATTCAGCGCTAGGTATTCAGGGAACAGAAAGAGAAGGAAGGTACAGAGAGACAAGAACCTGAGTAATGAAGAAAGACAAAAAGGGAAAAAGAGGCAAAAGAAAACAGAACAAATTTAAAAAAAAAAAAAAAAAAGAGCAAGAAAAGCCCCGAAAAAAACATAAAAAAAGAAAAACCCACAAAAAAAGAAATACTCTCAGGGATCCCTCTGGGCATCTGCGCAAGCTGAGGGGGTAGGTTCCAAGCCGTGCAGCACTGCCTGGCCAGAACGGCCTCCCAACTGAAGAAAAGGAAAAGAAAACAAACAAACAATTCAAAGCAAACAAACAAAAGGCCGGGGATCCCACCAGCATGGCAGCCCAGACCGGCAAGCAGTTCCACCCTCGAACGGAGCTCCACAGCCCCTCAGGAAGAAACAAAGATGGCGGCCGGAGCCAGGTATTTGAGCGAAAGGAGGTGGAGGTGGTGAGAGGTAAGGAAGAAATCAAAACAAGTGGATAAAAGCAACACCAGCAGCCAACAAATGGCACTCAGAGAGCTAGCCAGTGCAGGTGGGTGGAATCCAAGCAGTCGACGCTTCCCGAACAAGAGACTGTGGCTGTGGGAAGCAGAGGAGGCCGGGGGTGGGGGATGAAGAAGGGTGGGGAGTGTGAGAGCATATATCACAAATTACCGGTTGTTTTGTCTCCCTCTGGAAGCTCCGTGAAGCTGCTTTCTCCTACCTCCTATTTGTTGATCTCTGATAGGAGTCCAATATGGCAGATCTGCGCTGTGTTAGCTGATAGGGGACCTCTGCATGAATCTCTCCTTGCTCTCCATTCTCTGTCAGTTTTCTCACTCCATTTGGTGCTTGGCTGAGTTCTTTATCTCTTCATTTGATGTTTTAGAATTTCGGGATTGCTGTTTTCTCTGTTTGGCTTAGTTTTTTTGATCTTTGCTGTGGAGGGACGGCATGGTGCTTCTGCCTAGAGTGCCATTTTGCCGGAAGTCTTCTATATAAATATTTTACATATTCTAAAATGCAACTTAATTTGAAAGAATGAAAGACACCAACCATTCAAATTGAATGCAAACACAAACAAATGAATATAATTGTACATCAAATTGAAAACGTAACCACAGAAAGAAAAGAAATAATTCAAGTAACATTGAATACAGTATTCTGACTATGCAGTTAGTGAGAAATCTTCTCACTAATGTCAAAAATAAGCAAGGAAATACTAAATCTTTTAAGTTTACTGTTGACAATTATATTGCTGTTGTAATTCTGAAACTATTTTGTGTATGTATGTCATAGGAGAGAGCAAATGAATAATTACATTGATGTTGCTGAGAACCAGAGAGTTCACCACTGTGGGAAAAGGGAGTTACAAATATGAAATGGGGAAAAGTGAAGGAAAGTCCTGTGGTATTGGATTTAAATTAAAAATATTAGTATAAATTAAAAAAAAAAAAAAAAAGGCATTCCCAACCCTGTTCTCTGAAAGGGCCTAAAAGCAATAATACCCAAGTAGAAATGAGGCCATTTAGGATCCATATTTTGGTTTCTAAATACCATTCCCCTTTACAAGGAACCAGAGCTCCTTGAGAAATGGCTCCTTTCAGGTCTGGTACAATAAAAATTTAATGTAAACCTGGAATATCTTATTGTTCCAGAAAGCAAGGAAGTACTCAAAATCTAATGAGGCAATGTCAAAATACCTTAGTATCTAGCTTGAGGCTTTCCTATTATCCAAATCTGGGACAAAATGAGCATTAAAAGAATAATGTATTCTATCACATTGAATAAAGGATCAATGAGTCTATGGAGACTCAGAGAGAGAGAGGAATATCACTCAGCAATAAAAAGGAACAAATTGTTGACACACAACATGGATTAATCTCAAAATCAAGCTGAATGAAAGAAGGTCAGACAAAAAAAGAGTACAGTCTATATGATTCCATTTACATAAAACTCTAGAAAATGAAAACTAATCTATAATGACAGAAAGCAGATCAGTGGTTGCCAGTGGATGGGGTTGGAGTACTTTTTGGTGTGATGGAAATGCTTGTCATCTTGATTGTGATGATGTTTTCACAAATATATACATATGTCAAAACTCACCAAAGTTAACACTTTAAGCACATGCAGTTTATTGTATTTAATTTTACCTCAGTAAGGTTATAATCCATGGGAGAAAGATGTGGCTGTCTGCTTCCATAAAGATTTACAGCCTTGGAAACCCTATGGGACAGTTGTACTCTGTCCTATAGGGTTGCTATGATTCAAAATTGACTTGATGGCAGTGGATTTTTGTAGAAGGTTGTAATCCATCACCCTTCTGTCCGTTTGTCATACTATGGAAGCTTACTTGTTGCTTAATGCTCAAAGCTATGCCACTAGTATTTCAAATACCAGCAGGGTCACCCATGGTGGACAGGTTTCAGTGGAGCTTCCAGAGTAAGACAGACTAGGAAGAAAGACCTGGAGGTCTACTTCCAAAAACTAGCCAGTGAAAACCCTATGGACCACAATAGAATATCATCTGATAGAGTGCCGGAAGATGAGCCCCCTAAGTTAAAAAGCACTCAGAATGCACAGTGGTCACAACAATGGACTAAAACATACCCAATAATCATAATGATGGCGCAGGACTGGGCAACATTTCATTCTGTTGTACATGGGGTTACCATGAGTCGGAGCCGACTTGACGGCAACCAAGAACAAAACAAGATTTTTGTAAAAGAGAAAGTAAAGGAAGGGCAATTCTTTTTTCTATTGCTCAGTAATAGGTACAGAAGTGAAAGAAGTAGAAAAATATCATTTTGCAACCCCCCATGTAATCATTGATTCACAGAAAGATCATCAGTAAAGACTACAACCACTGGGCAAATGTTCTTGGCAACAGGATATTCACATGGTCTCAAAGCATCATCCTACAGACTACTTACCAATCTGAAAGAGGGAAATTAGTCTATACATTGGAGAGATGTAGTGGCACCACCTTAATCAAGTGATCCAATTAGCATCAATAATAGTGAGGCGGAGTTCCTGGGTGGTGCAAACAGTTAAGCACTTGGCTGCTAACCAAAACGTTGGCAGTTCAAACTCATGCAGAGGCACCTCAAAAGAAAGGCCTGGCGATCTGCTTCTGAAAAATCAGCCATTGAAAACACCATGGAGCACAACTTTAGTCTGACACAAATGGGTCACTATGAGTTGAAATCAACTTGATGGCAACTGGCTGGTTGGTTGTAATAGTGAGGCAAGCTGACATTAAGTACCTCTTGATGTGATGGAAAAAGGAGTAGACAACATCACATGTAGTGTCTGTGCTGAAAGTGTTTAATATGAATCTAATCCTGACCTCTTTAAAGCCCTCTTTAAAGTGCTGAAAAGCAAAGATGTCACTTTGAGGACTAAGGTGCACCTGACTTAAGCCATGATATTTTCAATTGCCTTGTATGCATGTGAAAGCTGGACAACGAATAAGGAAGACCAAAGAAGAATCGATGCTTTTGAATTAAGGTGTTGGTGAAGAATATTGACTATACCGTGGACTAGCAGAAGAATGAACAAGTCTGTCTTGGAAGAAGTACAGCCAGAATGCTCCGTAGAAGGGAAGATGGCAAGATTGTCTCACATACTTTGGTCTTGTTATCAGGAGGGACCAGTCCCTGAAGAAGGACATCATGCTAGTAAGGTAGAGGGTCAGCGAAAAAGAAGAGGACCGTCAAGGAGATGGACTGACCTAGTGGCTGCAACAATGGGCTTTGCTATGTTTAGCAAAGATTGAGGATGGTGCAGGACCAAGCAGTGTTTCATTCTGTTGTACATAGGGTCGCTATGAGTTGGAACCAACTCGACAGCACTTAACAACAAAAACAGTGCCTGTAGGGATCCGCGTGTGAGCTTTCGATGGAGTAGGAGAAGAGCACACAGCCAAAGTCAAGGCCCAACAGACTGATGAGCATGAGTGCCTGTTCGAGAGATGAGTTAGGCAATGCAGTGTCTACAGAGGCTCAGAGTGAAATGTTCTAAGTTCTGCTGTAGCAGATGTGAGTCATCCACCCAGAGCCCTTCTAGATCTTTCCCATGCGACCTGGGCCTTCACCTCTGTGGATCTGTTTCCTTCCTGAGAAATATAGGCTTGGGAAGCAGGGAGGGTGCCTGGAGCTGGCAGAGAAAACCCCAGCCTCTACGTCTTCAGCACTTCTTCCTTCCCAACCCCTCACCCTCTGAGACAGGTTGTACATTTCTCTTACTTTCATGTTACTATTGCAGTACAGCACGTAAAAACCAATCTTGTAAACTTTATCTTATTTAAAGGCTGAGGGTTGTTGTTAGTTGCCGTCAAGTTGGCTCTGACTCATGGCGGCCTTATGTATAACAGAACAAAACACTGCCCAGTCCTGCACCATCCTCATAATATTTGCTGTATTTGAGCCCATTGTTGCAGCCTCTGACCCTCTACTTTACCAAACATGATATCCTTTTCTAGCAAAAGGCTGGGGGTAGGGACTTAGTATTTAAAGAGAGCCAGTGGCAAATGCTGGGATAATGTGAATAATCACTCCATAATGGATTTATTCTGTAAACGTGCATTTGTTTCACTTAAAGTTTTCTTTAAATATTGGGGGCTGGAATGCACAGTTGTCATTTTCATTTATTTTTCTAAAGTAGAAACTAGCTTACTCTTCTCCAAAGTGGCACACTGGTGATCAAGGGATCCCAGTCACCTCTGGCCAGTGAGCTAAGCCCGCTCCTTGCTGCCCTTGGTTGCCAGGGTATCTTCCCGTTTGGGTTTGAGGCAACTATCCCAGCTTCCTTCTCTTTCTCCCCTTACTGCACCACACAATGACTGAGCACCCCAAGGCTAGTTTGGGGAGGGGGGAGCTTTGCATTCGTGGTTCATTTCCGTTAGCCTCGTGGAGATGATGGATGGCACTGAATTCCACATCCACTTTCTGAGACTTGATGTTTGCTAACTATGTAGTCGGGCCCCTTTGACTCTCACTGAAGGGGCAATTGAAGCTATTAACTGAGATCGACTCATGTTAAGGTCAAACAGTAAGTCAGGGATAGAATGAGAATTAGAACCCCAGCTCCAAAGCGGTGTAAAAACAAAGACTTGAGGAGGAAAAATAGGTACAACTCAGGGAAGATTAGTTACTCTTGCTCCCGTGCCTGTGGTGACAGACAGTCCTGACTCTGGCTAGTTCTCCGGGTTTAAGAATTCATTTTGAATCTCAATAATGAATTAGTGTTCATGCGTACGGCATTCTTGTGTGACAGTTCTGCTCTCTGGTCTAGAAAAAAAGCCAAATTAGTTTGCCCATATCTGACCACTCTGCTGTCGTCAGTGCTGACACAATTCAACTTAATTCAGCCAGAATTTCTTTAGCACACATTGTGTGCCAAGCGTGGTTTTAATCTCCTAAAATAAATACTGGAAATTTAAATAAGATACAATCCCTGCCCACAAGGAACTAGGAGTCTAGTGCCCTATTCATTCATTGTTGTTGTTGTGAGTTGCATCCAGTCATCCCCAGCTCATGGTGACCCCATGTACAACAGAATGAAATATTGCCAGGTCCTGCGTCATTTTTGATGCATCTTTGACATCATTGGTATGCTCGAGTCCCTTGTTGCAGCCTCCGTGTGTTTTCAGTGACTTCCAGCATAGGGGGCTTTTCTTCTAGCACTACATTGGACGATATTCTGTTATGATTCATAACGTTTTCATTGGATAATTTTCAGAAGTGGATCACCAGGCCTTTCTTCCTAGTCTATCTTAATCTGAAAGCTCCGCTAGAACCTGTCCACCCTGGGTGACCCTGCTGATATTTGAAATACTGGTGGCATAGCTTCCAGCATCATAGCAACCCTCAAGCCACTACAGTACGACAAACTGACAGACAGGTGTTGGATTCATTCATCACCTTAAGTTATTATTTGCACCATTCTCTTCTTGACTAGTATAATTACAAGAAGAACACAAATTAGACTTTGACTTAAAAGTGTCAAGAATACACAGTGTTCTTGAGGACACAATTGGTTATCTTTCATTCAGCCAGATGAGCCGGAGGGTGCCAACAGACTCACACTGACATCGGCTACTTTCCTTCAGCTGTACGCTTGGAAGCCATATTCTAAATCCTCCAGTGAAAGGTTTTGGCAGGCATCTTCATCCAGATATTATTAACAACAAAACTAAAACAACATGCACATCAATTCTGACTCTCAGGGGGGTCCTCGATGAAAATGTTAGAGGCTGGAGGTTCAAGTGCTTTTGCCCAACCAAATCTCATTTCCCAGTCAGTCATAATCTCTTAAGTAGCTTTTCTGTTTGGGATAAATAAAGTAGCACAGGCATTTCCTTGTCTAGCCACCTTTCAAGTCTTTCGTTGCTGTGACATTTTTGGAGGTTATGACTGATCCAAGACATAGCTTCATAAGAATACTCTCAAGAGCAAAAAGGCTTTGGAGAAAAAAAATCACACAAGACTTCAACCACTTGGAGAACTGAAAGAATATAGTTTGTATAGGCTATTCATTCAACAAATATTTATTGAGCACTCTGTTAGAACTTGTGCATCTTAGACCAAGGGCTTAATCTCTCTGAACCTCAGTTTTCCCCATTTGTGAAATAGGAATACCGACATCCACCTCACAGAATGTTGGTGGAGATTAAGGACAAGCAACTAGGTGAAAGTTCCCAGCCCAGGGCTCACACAAAGGAGGTACTTGGTGAATAGAGTTTTCCTTCACTGCCAGGGCAGAAGGGACATACCTATCAACGAAATGTCTTTTTTCCCGCTTTGTTCAAGCGGCCTCCTCCACCTCTGCCCTCATCACTTATGACAGATGCAACCTTGGTGCCTTGGTAGAGACAAAATGCCTTCACATTCCTATGTTCTGACCACTCAGTCAGAGACCTATCAGGTCTCAGAATACCCACCCTGGCCGGACTAATTCCTCCATCTGTGTTCTGAAGCCCATTCCTTCCTGATTCCTAAGAGCTTCCTGCCATCCATTCCTCTTTCCTTCCTCGACTCCTTCCAAAAACTTGGATCTCTTCCTTTTCCTCTGGTACTTTGATGTTGTCAGTTGTCATCAAGTCAGCTCTGACTCATGGTGACATCATGTACAACAGAACAAAACATTGCCTGGTCCTGTGCCATCTTCACCATCATTTTATGCTTGAGTCCATTGTTGCTGCCACTGTGTAATGCCTTTCAATCTAGGGGCTCAACTTCCAGAAGTTTATTGGACAATATTCTGTTGTGATCCATAGGGTTTTCACTGGCTAATTTTCAGAAATAGATCACCAGGCCTTTCTTTCTGGTCTATCTTACTTTGGAAGCTCCACTGAATCCTGTCCACCATGAGTGACCCTGCTGGTATTTGAAATATGAATAGCGTAGCTTCCAATATCATAGCAAACTGACAGACGGGTAGTGGTCTCATACTTTAATTCCTGCATGTAAAACCCATTGGTGTCGAGTCTATTCTGACTCATAACGAACCTATAGGACAGAGTAGAACTGCCCTTATAGGGTTTCCAAGGAGCAACTGGTGGATTTGAACTGTCGACCTTTGGGTTAGCACTTGAGGTTTTGACCACTACTCTGTGAGTCAGAATCGACTCGATGGCAACTTGTTTTTTTCTTCCTGCGTATAAAGAAGCTCAAACCTCCTCCTGGCCTTTTGAGTCCCATCTGACCACCACTCTCTCCTTTACTTCAAAGTCAAGCTTCCGGAAGGCATGGAGATTGCTCCCTTCCTTCCACTTTCTCACCCACCATTCACTCTTCAAGCCAATGCCCTCTGTCCTTCCTATTTTTTCACCTTATCCTTCTTGGTTCCTTATGACTTTTGAAGCTAGTTTCCTTCTTGAAAATTGCTACTTCCATGGCTTTGTGGTTTTGCTTTTGTCTGGTCCTCCTCTTCCCTCCCTGGCCGCTCCTGGTAACTGTAGCATCTCCTCTTCTGTTGTGCCTGATGAAAATAACCAGCTCTTACTGTGACCTCAACATATGCATGTGTTTTCTAAGCATTTTACATACATTATCGCATTTACTCTTCACACAAACCTTTAGGGACTACTAGTATTTTCCCCATTTTTATACATAAGGAAAGTGAGACTTAGAAAGATTAAGCCATCTACTGGGAGTGACACAGCTAAGAGGTGAGACCTAATTCAAACTCAGGCAGTCTACCTCCAGAGCCCCCTCTTATCACTACCTAGATGTACGTTTTCTCCTCAATTTTTTTTTTAATATTTTAATCCTTTATCCTTCTATATGTTCTCTCTAGGATATCTCATTTATTCTCAGTCTTTTAATTATTGATGACTCTGTGTCAGTTCAAGTTCTCCATGAAGCAGACACCCAAATGGAATGAAATGTACAAGAGATTTACTGGGAGAGATGCCTGTAAAGGACAGAGGGGAGAGGGAGCAGGAGTTGGTGGGGAAAGCCTTCAGACCATGATGATCATCTGACTCTTGGAAAAGCAGAGCTAGAAGGAATGAGGACTGGATAGGAAGAACCTCAGATTGTAGCACACCTCTGAGCAAGTCTAGGGTAGGCTGACGGAGAGCTTCAGAACAAAGATTGCTATTAGTGAAACCCCATAGGGCATGGCCTATGCTCAGCAATGGCTGGGAGCAGCCCAGGGAGATCCTGGCCTCAGTGTGAAGACTGCAGTGAGTGGGTCAAAGGTACAAAAGCTGAAGGCTGTCCGCCAACTACTCTGCTTGCTGCAGGTTCCCTTGACAGGAGACAGGAGAAGTACACCTCCATGATCATTACAAATCCCATATATATATTTTCCGTCCTGACCTCTCTTTGAACTCCATTCTTATACCCAAAGGTTGTTTCCTATATTCCATCCCACACGAGCCTCAAACTCAGCATGTCCAGCACTAAACTCAGTATCTTCTTCTCACCTCACCCCTCAACGTTCCATATTCTCTGTAGTCCTACCTCAGTATGTGGCAACCTATCCATCCATCATCTAACATCACCCCTTCTCTTTCCGTCATGCCTCCACATACAATATAACCAAGTTCTACGTATTCTATGTCCAAATTTCTGTTAAATTGATTGATCATCTTCTCTCTATCCATACTACTGTTGCCTTTGCTTGGACCCTAATTATTTCTCTCTATTATAAGAGATTTATATACCTGGTCTCCTTGACTCTGCTGTCTTCCCATTGCACTGCCATCAGAGTGATCTTCCTCCCCAGGAACTGACCCCAGGAACTAATAAGTCCAGTATGATACAGTGACTGCTTAGAGGTGCACCCCGTATACTATGAGAATTCTGAGAGGGGAACTCGGTCCCTGATGAAAATGCAAGAAAGGCTTCCTAGAGGAGGAGACCTGGAAAATCACAAAGTCCGTGTTTAAATAGACATAAATAGACAACAATTCACTGGAGTCAGCCATGGGTTTTCATGGCCAATAAAAATCTTGTCATAAGAAACTTTTGTGCTGCTATTAAAACAGCAGATTGCTAAAGGCAAATAAGGAAGGTGCTTCAATTTCCTTGAAATTTGAGGACCTTTAGATTTGGGATCTCTGTCTGTTAAGCACAGTCAACATTGACACATATCTGTTTCAGCCCCTGACATTGCCATAGTGCCCCTTGACCTCACCTCACACTTCCCATCTCCTTTTAACTTGAGAGGCAAACTCATTCTCACCTCTCTTCAGGGAGGGATTGTTTATTGTCTCTTAGAAGTGAAACTTGAGAAGGCCAACAGTGTGGGCCTCTCCTGCAGGTACAATGAGTTCTTGATGGGTCTGAGAAACAACCACTTTAACACAGTCGATTTTGGTTTTTAAGGCTATGAAAAATCTTTCGAAAATCACCCAAGTTTTGAGTATTTTGAGTTTAATTTCCGGAAATATCAATAGCAATAAAACCATAATATATTCTGGAGGATACCAGATATTTTTCTCAGTGAAATGACTTGTGAAAGTTTAATCAGCTTACTTATCCTTCTGCTGTTTCACCCATCTAGGATACAGAAATGAACACTTGGTTTCTTTCAGAAGAAATTTATTCCACATTCTCTATGAGAAATGTAATGGAAACTATAATAGATCAAATTAACTGATACATATGAAGATGTTATAAACTGTAAATAATACCAAAGATAAGCCTTACAATTATGATACCTAAACATAATTTCCCTAGAGTATTTCATTTTAATAACACAGTTTATAAGCTTGTTTTATATTAGTGTTTATTTTTTAAGGGAAATGATCCCACTATCTTCCCATTGACTGTAAGAGTAGAGTAGAGACAGTGAGAGAAAGAAAACTGAAGGAAAAGGTAATGAATATTGATTTGATTGTTCAGGCAGATGATTAACTGCCTCTGCAGAGGCAGCCCCATGAGCCATGAAAGCCATTGCTCAATTTAAGACTTTCCCAAATTTCCCTCTTTATTACTGAAATCTGATCTTTGTTTATCAGGCATGCATCAGTGGCTTGATGACTTTATTTTGTTGACCATAATTTTTCTCCATATTCAAGACTAGCAAGATACATAATAAATAGCTCTATGCACACTGGTGCATCTCCATGCTGTGGTATGTCTTTGCATGTCAAGGCGGGAAGGAAGAAGAACTATGAGGAGATGCCCAGAGAGGTCAGACCTGGAAAACGCAGGTCTCTGGGAGAGGAAGCAATAATTGCCACTCTTTGTGGCCAATCATTCTCTTTAGAGTTAGATGGGCCACGGTACAAAGGTATACTTTCTTGCTGGGTCAGCCTATTGGTTTCCTGTAGTCCAGGTGATTCAGACATCCTGGGATGTCAGGATCAGTTGCAAAATGGGTGACATACACATCTTACTAATAATAAGTTGTAGAGTTTTATTAGTAATAAATATTAAACCCTGTGGATCACTACAGTCCAATCTACAATGGATTATGGGGATGGCACAGGACTGACAGCGTTTTGTTCCATTGTGCATAGGGTCACCATGAGTCAGGGTCCCCATAACAGCCAACAAAAATAATATTATCAAACAAACATAAGCAGATTAATGGTTATCATTAAAATAACATCTCTCTTACTCAGACCCATTCAATGAGCTTTCTTGGGGGAGGGATTAAGAGGATGGTAGTTATTAATGGGGCATGAGGCATGAGGATAGGACATCATTCTATGGCTACCCCAGTATTTTGTGCCTGAGAACCTCATCTGTGTTGGATGAGAATGAGACTGAGAACCACTGATCCAAGAACAATCTCTCAGGGAGATCTCCGGACCCCTAAGCTGGCGTGTTAGCTGGCACTTAATGTACGGCATCTTTTCTTCCCTCTTTCTTCTCACCTTGCAGGCTGACCACAGGTACTAACACAACACAATGTTCAGTTGACTCTTATACTTCACAGGAGCTCCCACTGAAACCGCTTTTCCTTGAGTTGTCTTAAAAACAGGCTCCTGCCTCCAACTTGGTGTTGCCGTTGCATTCTCTTGGCTCCAAATATTCAAGGAAATGGGAAAAAATGGAATTAATCACCTGCTGTTCCAGGGCTCCAGCACTGTATACTTAACATGCCACGACTGTGTTTTCCTTTTTCAAATAACAAGGAGTCTAATCCCATCTATGCCATTTAACTACTGCGTGATCTTGAGGACGTTTCTTAATCTTTCCAAGCCTCAGTTTCCTCACTGGGAAATGGCAAAGCAATAGGATTGCTGGGAGTGTTAAGTGAGATGATGTTGCAAAACACATAGCGCTATCTAGTTGTCAGTTACCTTATTGTTATTGTTACTGTGCTGTTGCTGGTGTTGTAACAGGATAAGTAAACCTTCCGGAGTTCAGACATGACCAAAAACAGTGGTACCATCACCCTGAAAGCCAACGTCTCCTTAGGGCAGAAAGTCCACAGAGGGGCAGGATGTACCATGGAGGGCAGAGCAGCACAGTCAGCTGAGAGGAGAAATGCTCTGCTTGCCCCAAGAGGAGAAAAAAATTTCCACTCTCCACTCCTCTGCCGAAAACACAAATGAAGGGTTTCTGTCCATACCTTGTAACAGCCTCTTCTTTCACCCAGGGCACAGGAAACTCGAGCTGAATAAAAATTATTTCATTTATGACATTTTTATTCCAGGTGTCTAGAGGCAACTCACATGGCAGGGGCACTGTAGAGTCAAGACACAAATTAATTACCTAATAAGGACCAAATGAAAATTTTCATCCAGGGTTTGTATGTTCTTAAATCTGGGACGCAAATCGCTCAAAGAAAAAAAAAAAAAAAAAGGATTCCAATTCATAGTGACACTATAGGGCAGAGAAGAACTGCCCCATAGGGTTTCTAAAGAGCAGCTGGTGGATTCAAACTGCTGACCTTCTGGTTAGCAGCCGAGCTCTTAACCACTGTACCATGAGGGCTCCCTCAAAGTGAATACTTTTATATAAATGTGTTATCAGTTTTCAAGATTGTTATGGATTGAATACATGTTGTAAATCCTAAACTCTATGCCTGTAGTTATAACCCCATTTGGGAGGGTCGTCTTTGTTATGTTAATGAGGCAGGATTAGTGTACGGTATATCTTGACTCAATTTCTTTTGAGATATGAAGAGATTAAACAAGCAATTTGACAAATGATAGTCTGTGATGCAGAATGTAAAACTGTTTTTTAAAAACAGTTTTACTGGGGGCTGGGGACCATAGTTTCAGGGGACATCTAGGTCAATTGGCATAGTTCATAAAGAAAATGTTCTACAACCCAGAGTAGCGTCTAGGGTCTTAAGAGCTTGCAAGTGGCCGTCTAAGATATATCTATTGGTCCCATTCCGTCCGGAGCAAAGGAGAATGAAGAAAATCAAAAATATAAGGAAAATGTTAGCCCAAAGGACTAAAGGACCACATGAACCAGAGACTCCACCAGCCTGAGCCCAGAAGAACTAGATGGTGCCCAGCTACCACCACCGACAGCTCTGATAGGGATCACAACGGAGATCTCCAAGGAACCAGGAAGCAGAAGCTGAAGAGACAAGGACTTTCCTCCAGAGCCCACAGGGAGAGAAAGCCTTCCCCTAGAGCTGGTGCCCTGAATTTGGACTTCTAGTCTCCTAAACTGGGAGAAGGAGCCTTGGTGGTGCAGTGGTTGAGAACTACGGCTGCTAACCAAAAGTTCAGCAGTTCAAACCCACTAGCTGTTCCTTGGAAACCCTATGGGGTGTGCTACTGTGTCCTATAGGGTCACTATGAGTTGGAATCAACTCGACAGCAATGGGTTTGGGTTTTTTTGTTTGTTTAACCTGTGAGAAGATACATTCCTGTGTGTTAAAACCACCCATTTATGGTATTTCTGTTATAGCAGCACTAGATAACTAAGACAAAGGTATTTTAAATACTCATAAGAAAAATCTTTAAAATAAGAGCTAAATCTGTACTTTGTTCACTAAAGATGACCGGCAGGATGAAAAATGATCCATTTTTTATTATTATTAACTTATTGGTTTTTTATTGTACTTTAGATGAAGGTTTACAGAACAAACTAGCTTCTCATTAAACAATTAGTACACATATTGTTTTGTGACATTGGTTGCCAACCCAGGACATGTCAACACTCTCCCCTTCTCAACCTTGGCTTCCCTATTACCAGCTTTCCTGTCCCCTCCTGACTTCTCATCCTTGCCCCTGGGCTGGTGTGCCCATTTACTCTTGTTTTGTTTTATAAGCCTGTCTAATCTTTGGCTGAAGGGTGAGCCTCAGAAGTGACTTCATTACTGAGCTAAAAGGGTGGGCGGGGGCCATACTCTTGGGGTTTCTCCAGTCGCTGTCAGGCCAATAAGTCTGGTCAATTTTTGTGGGTTAGAATTTTGTTCTACATTTTTCTCCAGCTCTGTCAGGGACCCTCTGTTGTGATCCCTGCCACAGCAGTCTTTGGTGGTAGCTGGGCACCATCTAGTTGTGCTGGACTTAGTCTGGTGGAGGCCATGGTAGTTGTGGGCCATTAGTCCTTTGGACTAATCTTTCCCTGGTATCTTTAATTCTCTTCATTCTCCCTTGCTCTCGAAGGGGTGAGACCAGTGGAATATCTTAGAAGGCCACTCACAGGCTTTTTTTTTTTTTTCTTTTATTATATTTTTAATTGTACTTCAGATGAAGGTTTACAGAATAGTTTCTCATTGAACAATTAGTACATATATTGTTTTATGACAATGGTTAACAACCTCACGACATGTCAACTCTGTCTCTTCTCAACCTTGGGTTCCCTATTACCAGCTTTCCTGCCCCCTCCTGTCTTCTAGTCCTTGTTACTGGACTGTTGTGCCCCATTAGTCTCATTTTGTTTTATGGGGCTGTCTAATCTTTGGCTGAACGGTGAACCTCGGGAGTGACTTCATTACTGAGCTAAAAGGGTGTCTGGGGGCCATACTCTTGGGGTCTCTCCAGTCAGTGTCAGGCCAGTAAGTCTGGTCTTTTTTTTGTGAGTTACAATTTTGTTCTACATTTTTCTCCAGCTCTGTCTGGGACCCTCTGTTGTGATTCCTGTCAGAGTAGTCAGTGGTGGCAGCCAGGCTGGACTCAGTCTGGTGGAGGCTGTGGTAGTTGTGGTACGTTAGTCCTCTGGACTATTCTTTTCCTTGTATCCTGTTCTCTTCATTCTCCCTTGCTCCCGAAGGGGTGAGACCAGTGGAGTATCTTAGATGGCTACTTAAAAGCTTTTAAGACCTCAGACGCTACTCACCAAGGTAGAATGTAGAACATTGTCTTTATAAACTGTGTTATGCCAATTGAGCTAGATGTTTTCCGAGACCATGGTCCCCACAGCCCTCCTCCTAGCAATTTGGTCCCTCAGGGAGTTTGGATGTGTCTATGGGGCTTCCATGACCTTTCCTTGTCCAAGCTGTGCTGGCTTCCCCAGTACTGTGTACTGTCTTACCCTTCACCAAAGTTACCACTTATCTATTGTCTGTTTAGTATTCCCCACTCCCACCCCGCCATACCTCGTAAACAACAAAGATTGTTCCTTTTTGTGTGTAAACCTTTTCATGAATTTTTACAGTAGTGGTCTCATACAATAATTGTCCTTTTGTGATTGACTTATTTCACTCAGCATAATGTCCTCCATTTTCATCAATGTTATGAACTGCTTCACAGATTTATCATTGTTCTTTATCATTGCATCATATTCCATTGTGTGTATGTACCATAGTTTGTTTATCCATTCATCTGTTGATGGGCATTTAGGTTGTTTACATCGTTTTGCTATTGTGAACAACGCTGAAATGAACGTGGGTGTGCATATGTCAATTTGTGTGATGGCTCTTATTTCTCTAGGATATAGTCCTATGAGTGGGATTGCTGGATCGTATAGTATTTCTATTTCTAGCTTTCTAAGGAAGCGCCATAGCATTTTCCAAAATAGCTGTATCAGTTTGCATTCCCACCAGGAGGTTCGCAGGCTTTTTAATAAATCTACATCTTTGTTTCTAAGGTGTGCCTTTCACAGACAGCATATTGATGGATTCTGGTTTTTTATCCATTCTGTCACTCTCTGTCTCTTTATGGGTGCATTTAGGCCACTTACGTTCAGTGTAATTATTGATAGGTGTGATTTTATTGCTGTCATTTTGTAGTGCTCTTTTTTTTGTGGTGCTAACATTTTGTTTGTTCCTCTTACTCTCCTATACTGAATTCCTTTTTTTTTTTTTTTGTGGATATGTTTTTTTTTCATTTCTTTTGTTTTTTGTAGATTTTGTGTTTACTGAAACTTTATGTTTTTCTTCTTTCTTTCTTTCTTTATTTATTTATCTTCCCAGTTTGAACCAGTCTTTTATTACTTGGTATTGCCTTGACTTTCTCTCCATCTGAAAGTTCTATACCTACACCACCTAGTCCCTCTTTTATTATTCTGACATTGTTGTCATTTACAAATTAACCTCTCTGGTTCCCTGTTGTATATCTTTTAGTTTTGATTTATCCTTGCTTGCTTGAGTTCTTTATCTCTTCATTTGACACTTAGGGTTCCAGGATTGATGTTTGTCTCTGTTTTACTTAGTATTTTGGGTCTCTGCCATGGAGGAATGGCATGGTGCTTCTGTCTGTAGTGCCACTTTGGCTCCACCTCATAAATGATCCATTCTGCATAGATTTTCATGTTTTAATTCCATTTTCAGAAAATCCCATTACCCTATTCATAGCATGTAGCTGGGGGTGAGGGCACACTAGAAAAAATTATTGCAATATGTAATTAAGTCTAATATAGTTAATGTACCAAAATAGACTGATTTCCAATGAGAAAGTTGCTTTAATTTTATTATTTATAATTTTATTAAATATCTATTAATTGCATGTTATGCAATGGGCATTTTACCAAACCTATAAATGTTATTTTATATTTATGCAAGAAATTTTTAAATGGACAAATCTGAAATTTTAAGAAAGTAAGAATGATAATTTGTCAAATTTTTTTCAATATGATAATCCACCCCCCACCCCCAGTCAACTGGTAATTAAATAAAAAGTAAATTTTCATGAAGGAGAATATGGTACGTTGGTAATTGGGGATCACAGAGTTTTGTGATCCATAGGGTTTTCATTGGCTCATTTTTGGAAATAGATAGCCAGGCCTTTTTTCCTAGTCCATCTTAGTCTGAAAACTCTGCTGAAACCTGTTCAGCATCATAGCAACATGCAAACCTCCACTGACAGACAGGTGGTGGCTGTGCATGAGGTGAATTGGTCAGGAATGGAACCTGGGTCTCCCACATAGAAGGTAAGAATTCTATCACTGAACCACCATTACTTCATTCCTTGCTGATAGAACCTCAATTTTATTCAGGATAGTAATGTCCTCATCCAGGGCAGTGGATCAAGATTGGTCTAAGCCAATAGGACAGTTCCCAGCTTCTCGTTCAGCCATGCAATCCAGATTTGGTCAATGAGAACTAAGTAGAGCTCTGTAGTGGGTGAAATTTTTTTCTGTAAAGCTTTTTCTCTCCTGATAAAAGGAAACTGACACAGATATACTACTCCTGCCACTTCTTTCTCCTTGCTTCGACTTTGAATGTGAATGTGTCATCTGGAGATGCTCAAACATCTTGCAACTTTGCGAAGACAAGTATAAATGAAAACCCAAGAGAATTGTAGAGAGCAAACTTGTCATAGTTGAGCTGCTGAGCCCAGGCCCAAACTGTCTATTATCAGACTTCTTGTTATATAAAACAAACAGATAAATATTTATTTAAGCCATTTTTAATGAAGTATTCTGTTACTTGTAGCTATAAGCAAGCCTAAAGGATACAGAGCATTCTAGAGCACACTGTTGTGCAGGGAGGCCATCTACTCCTTCTCTGTGAGGCAACTTCTCATTCTACTTTTGAGGTGGCCATTGAAATGTGCTGCTCAGATCTCCTGGGGCAGATGCATAAATGATGGGCAGCTCCAGCTGCTGCCATTTTGGACCCACCCTCACATTCATGCCAAGGTCATCCTTCCCACAGGTTACTACCAGCCTATGACTGAGCATGACAGGGGAGTTAATGTAGGCCCATTCCTGAAAGATGAGGGACAACTTTGGCTCAAGAACTCTCCATCCACCTGGCTGAACCTTTCTTAGAACCGTGCTGTATCTGAGACTCTCGCTGTCTAATTCTTCTTCCTTTTCCTTCTTCACAGGTATCAGATTTGCATTCATGGTCTGGAAGCTCTTCTTCGTCTTCTCATTCTTCCTCCTCTTTATCCTTCACAAGTACTTATCACGATAAATTTCTTGTATATCTAATCCCAAGGTCCCTGGGTGACAGAAACAGTTAAGTGATTGGTTACTAACCTAAAGGTTGCTGGTTCAAACAGACCCAGAGATACTTCAGAAGACGGGCCTGGAGATCTACTTCAAAGAGGTTGCAGACTTGAAAATCCTATGAAACTGTTCTAGTTTGCACACATGAGGTTGCTAAGAGTCCGACTAAACAGCAACAGGTTTTCTTTTTTTTATGTTTAATCTGTTCTTGGAGTCTGATTCTCAGAGGACCCAGTCTAACACAGTACTCTTGACTAAATAAGTTAGGAATATAATCTAATCTTAGGAAACTGGAAAAGGCTCAGCCTGACTGAAGCACGACATGAATGGGGACTGGAGAAGTAAGAAGACTTGGATGAAGAGAAAGACCAAATACTCGGGGGGAAAAAAGAAAAGGAATTTGTTGACCAACTGATGAAAGGGGAGAGAGAGAGCCCACCGTGCTGTTGAGCAAATCCTGCAGCCTTCTTATCCCATCACTAGCCAGGTCACCATCGTAGTCAAGAGATCAAAAGAGTCTCTTTAAAGAAATCTGGCCAGGCCAAGATAAAAGATCTAAACATGGACAGCAGAGGCTCCTAAATGAAACTGCCCAGCCAGATCCTCCCCCACACCAAAGTCCACCATCAACAAGGCCCACCCATGGCATGGAGCTTCCAATCAGCTTTGTAAATACTCCACACTAAAATAAGAGCAGTGAACCAAGAATCGCTAGACATCTGAGGAAAGCCACATGAAGGGAAGAGCAACAATTCAGAGATGAAAACACCAAAAAACCATCATCAACATCCTCAGAGAGATAAGAGGAAATATTTTAATCATGAAACAAGTAAGACACTTTTGAAAAAAATTTATTCAGAGAACAGAAAAAGAGCCCTTGGAAATCACAAATATGATAACAGAAATGAAAAGCTCCAAGAGAGTAAAACAAAATGACAAACAGCTGGAAATAATTCCAAAAGATGTCTGAGCATTAAAGATCATTAGTTTCCAGATTAAAAGGTTTACGAAGTTCCCAGCCCAGTGGATATATATCTATATATACATATATACACACACAAATATACATGTCTCCGCCAAGCCACTCCACCATGAAATTTTAAAACACAAAGATAAGATAGTTAAGTTTTGGGAGGATGAGTTGGGGAAGGGCAGGGAGAATAGGTTATATACAAAGGAGCAACACCTTCAAAACTCTAAGAAGAAAAGGTATTTTAACTCAGAATTCTATTCCCAACCAACCTGTTGTTGTTGTGTGCCGTGGAGTCAATTCCAACTCATAGAGACCCTATAGGAGAGAGTAGAACTGCCCCATAGTGTTTCTAAGGCTATAATCTTTATAAGGAGCCCTGGTGGTACAGTGGCTAAGAGCTACTTGCAAACCAAAATGTGGGCAGTTCAAATCCACCAACTGCCCTTGGAAACACTATGGGGCAGTTCTGTTCTGTCCTCTAGGGTCACTCGACTTGATGGAAACTTTTTTTTTTTTTTTAAGTCTTTATGGAAGCAGATCAGCAGGTCTTTTCTCCCATGGAGCCACTAGTGGGTTTGAACTGACCTTTCGGTTAGCAGCCAAACTCTTAACCATTGTGCCACTGGGGCTCCTCCAACCAACCTAGCAAATGTGTAAGTAGAATTAAGATATTTCAGAAATGAAAGTTCTCAGAAATTTTTCTTCCCAAATACCCTTTCTCAGCAAGCAATGCAGGATGTGCTCCTCCAAAAAAAAAGAATAAACAAAGAAAAGGGAGAACATGAGATTCAGGAATCAAGGGTCTAACTAAAGGGAGAAGCAAAGGGACTATGTCATAGGATGGTGAGGGAGATCCCAGGACACGGTTGTGCAATAGCCATAGGGAGCAGTCTGTCCAAACTGGATAAGGTCAGAGGATTCTGGGAAAGCCGTCTCCAAGAATATGAAATTGATAGGACACTTGGCATGTTTGAGTATATTAAGAGGGGATTTACACTTCTTGAGGAGAGCTTGGGGATTTAAAAAAAAAACAAAACTAAGTAAAACAAACAACAGTATTATTAAAATTATTAAATCCAGGAAAAGCAAAATGTTCTTCAAGAAAAGTAATAATGTCAGTTAATACTACTTGGCTCAGTTATGAATGGTATTTATCTAGTCAAAATAACGTAAATAGTGAATATTGTTTAACCAAATTATATGTTGGTATGGAAGATATATATTTATGGGACAGGGAAGAGGAGAAAGAAGGTTAAATTCTTATTATTTATATTGGAAAATAGGTCATATGTAATACTGATAAATAAAAAAACAGTAGCCCAGTAATGTTATTTAAAGACTTGGAAGTAAATATAAAAAAAGCATGATTAAGGAGTTAAAAGTGATTGTCTCTAGTAGGAGAAAATTAATGGTGTGGACCAAGAAGAGAGGAGGGCTGCTGATTTTCCTAATAAGCTTTGTAGAACTCTTTGACTCTGTGTGCATGTATAATTTTGATAAAAATAAAAACTTTTTTGAAACGCCTCTGAAACCTGAAGGATAAAACCCAAACCTTAAAAGTCTAAGAGCTCAGCCTGTGGAATCAGAGTGACCTGGGTCCTAATACCACCTCTGCCACTTACCAGGTGTGTAACCTTGGGCAAGTTACCTCAGTTCTCCAAAATCTATGAAAACAGGATAATAATAGCTCTCAGAGTAATGGTGCACACCTACTGATTAGCAGCCATGGCTGTGAAGAATGAATAAAATAACCAGTGTGAAGTCTCAACATTATGCCTGATACAAGGATAGTATTGTATAAACTTTAGCTAGAGCTGCTGTTATTATCAGGCTGACATTGAAGGGTCCCTGTAATCTCTCTCCAATCTACCTTTGCAACCTCACATCCTATTATTCTCCTAGACAAACACTAAGCTTGGGCCAGGTAGTTCTTACCAGTTGCCATCAAGTCAATTCCAATTCATGGTGACCCCATGTTTTTCCGGAGTAGATCACCAGGCCTTTCTTCTGAGGCATCTGTGGGTAGACTCAAACCTCCAATCTTTCAGATAGCAACCAAGTGCAATAACCATTTATACCACCCAGGGACTCCAGGTAGTTATCCTTCCTGAAATACTCCACACTTTATCCTGCTTCCCCACTATTGCTCATGCGATTGCTTGTTTTCTTGTTGGCCGACCTATTTTGTTGGAAATAACAATCGAAATGAAATGTATTATGCCTTGTAAAAAACTGGACAATATTTGCATTCATAGACTCTAAATCCAAAATGTCAGTATTTCCTCTTGGGGCTGGAAGCTGAAAGGAGGAGTTCCATTTTTGTTCAAGGTGTGTTAATCTTGAAGTTACCCAAGGTTGCCATGGTTCCCGTTTGAAATATTTTCTTGACGCTTCCAGGACTTAAGCTTATGCCACTACATCTGAACAAGTGGAAATATCCTCATTTGCATGAGATAGGGAGATGGGCAGGGTAGGATTCATGTAAGACAGGTCAGTGCTGGAATTAGAAATATAAGCCAGGATTTTTGTGTCTCAGTTACAAACTGATCTTTGCTGCCACGGACACTGCATATTTCCAGCTTCATTTTTTCTTGGTGATTGGGAGAAATTTATTTTGTAAGCCAGAGATGGTCTTTTCCATTTTCCTCCTATGGCACAATTGAAATGGAAAAACAACAACAACAAAAAAAAAAAAAAAAAAAAAAACAGTAACCATTTGCTTATAATTCTTGAAATATAGGCTTCTGATTTTTAGGTAAATTGTTGGAGCCAATTATTTTATTAGAGAGTGAGAGGCTTCATTAGAATACAAAGATGAGCAAGTTCTGGCCTAAAAAAAAAAAAAAGTTAAACCAAGGAAAATTAAGCTAGTTAACTTTGACAATTCACAATTCATACTCTTCCGTCAACTACACAATCATTTTTAATTTCACAGTTGTCGACAGAAGAGTTCTTTGACCATAAATGAAAACTGTGTTTTTATGAGACTACCTGTCTCCAATGACATTTATGTCCCATGGTACTTTCTTGCTTCTTGCCTACTTTCTTAGACACTTTTGGTCTCTGATGTACACAGGGAGTAATGGAGTTAATTGCTCTCGCTTGCTTAAAATGATCACAGAATCTCATAATTTTATGAAGTTCACAAATTTCATAAATCTTTTTAAACTATTTTCTTTTGAAGATTTAAAGTAAAAGGAGGGGTAATATTCTGCTTCTTCTAACTGCCACTCTAGGCTGAATTCAAATGGACAGACTGTCCAGAATCTTACCCACATTAACCAGTGTTTCATCATTTATTTTCCTTGCCGTCAATATTTTGTTGATATTAGCTGACACATTGTGAGTGTCCCTAAGGCATATGACAATAAATCAGTTGCTGTGAGGTATAGATTTTGTATGGACTAGGATATTCTCTTTCATCATAGGGTAAGTAAACAGTTTATGAAGGATTGTGTCCTGAGAGCTGTATTAGTTTTTTAGACATCAACAATAAAGTAAGACATAAGAGCATTTTAGTGAAAAGCAGAAATTTTGAAAACCCTCAGGTTTGTAATTTTTTCAGAACTGTGGTTAGGTGTTCAATACCCTCATTCCCTTGGCTTTCAGAAAGAATAAAGTAGAAAAAACATTTATATGAGCAAAGGTCCTCTAAAACTTAAGCTTTAGTTTCAATTTCTCAGTTCTGTTCCTTTGTTCTCCTTACCAAGCCAGATACAATTGCTTAGGACACTTCAGGAACATTTAGAGCAAACCCAGTCTCTATTTTAGATAATTTTTTATAAACTTGGAATTAACCCATGGCCACCCTTTAATTCTAATTACTTTATTTTTAATTACTTTGTGTATTGATGTTTTTATTCATTCAAACATACTGTGCCTGCTTAAATGTCATGGCATGAAGTGCTGGATAGTAGACAAGGACATGTTGCCAATAAAACGTTGCCAACTACAGGTTGAGACTGTTCTTAAAATAAGAAGGTCAAATCCAAAAAAGGACCTGTAAACCAAGTTCCCAGGGCACCCCAGTATGTCCTTGACACCAGTGATTAAACGTCAAAATAATACTATCACCTCTTAAACGGTTCAAAAATTTCATCTGATAATGCCATCATCCTTGGGTTCAATACTACAGTAACCTCAAGTACAAGAATTGCCAACTCTTCAATCCTCACAGATTGCTTGACAAATATCTTCAAAAACTGGGCAGTTCTCAAGTGGTAATTCCACTAAAGGATATTATGCTTGGTAAATTAATTCTAAGGCTAAACTTCTATACAGAGTAGAAAACAACTAACAAATCAAAGGGAGAACAAAAATAAAAAAGACAACAGCACAAGATATGCATTCCATAGAAATGGTTTGCAGCCTTTCAAACAGAAGAAGACAAGAAAAAACAAACATTTCCAGAAACATGGCACATGACTAACTCATTAGTTCACTTCAAGTGGCTGAGTGGCATTGAGGGCTGCCTTGTATTGGCCCATACAGATGATGTGAATTCAAAAGCTTTTTGTTTGTGATGACTTCATTGCTACCTATGCAGGACTCAGGAGTCCCTGGATGGTGTTCATGGTTAAGTGTTCACTACTAACCAATTGATTTGGCAGTTCGAATCCACCCAGATTTGCATCAGAAGAAAGGCCTGGTGATCTACTTCAGAAAAATCTGCCATTAAAAATTGTATGGAGCACAGTTCTACTCTGACACAAATGGAGTCACCATGAGTCAGAACCGACTCTATGGTAACTTTTCTTTTTTTCCTTATATTTGTTTGTTTATGCGGATTCACTCAATTACATGTGTTGACCACATACTTTTTCCATAGCAATCTTCAATTTGGAGGCTCTAGAACAACAGTCTAATGGCTGACAGGGCCTCACATTCCTTCCTACACAGTTGATGCCACTGCCTAGAGAAACATCTTCCTGATTCTAGTTGATAAGTGAGCATTAGGTTTAATATTTTCCTAATTTCTTTGACTGTCTTATTCTACTTTTTTCTGTGTCTCCTTTCAACCACCAGTGGTGCACAGATTGGGGGAAAACAGTTCACAAATTATTTCTGGCTTAACATTCCTCATTTTCAAGTGTGCTTTTCAGACTTTAATTAAACCTTGTGTCCCTGAGGGACTACAAGGAAATACTGTTTTTTCTGCTTTCTAGAAAGGGACAATGAAAATGGAATAATGAATACAGACAGTAAAAGTGGAAAGGAGCAATAAAAAAGAAGCTCTCCTGATTAATCTGAATTTATAATTTTTTGCCTTTCCTCAGACCTAAGCGCACACCATTAAGCCTTTTAGGGGAATGTGTTATCTTCAGGGCATAAAGAGGTACTGTATTCTATCTCATGAGAAAAAATTCTCATTAACTAATTTCTTATAGACGTAACATTATATATATTAAAATACAAAATACAAGAAAACATTTTTCACTTTCAGCTTATGATACTGACCACAATGTAATTATAATTTGATAAATTGACCTTAAAACACATAATTTTATAATCTGATAGAAGTATAATTTATCAAGACAAGTTAGGAGAGGCAGAGCCAACATGGCACTATAGACAGAAGTGCCATGCCATCCCTCTGCAGCAAAGACCTGAAAAACTAAGTAAAACAGATACAAATGTCAATCCTGGAATCCTAAGCATCAAATGAATGGATAAAGAACTAGATCAAGCACCAAATGGAAGAAGAAACTAACAGAGAACAGAGAACAAGGAGAGCTACAGAGTGGAGGTCCCCTGCCAGCTAACACAGCACAGATTCACCATCTTGGATTATAGCCACCAAGGACCCTGGACAGGGATTACAGGAAGGCAACTTCACAGAGCTCCCAACAGGAGACACAGCACCCACTCCCCATATCACATTCTCTCTCTTCCCTCCTGCCTCTCTGCACCATGTGCTGAGCACCATGTCCCTGAGTGGTACTTGTGCAAACCTCTGGATCCCTCGAACCCACCCCATGCTGCCCTCCAAGCCTGTCCTACTGGCCACAGTTGGTGCCACACACAACCCACTCCTGCCCATCCCCCCCCCCCCACGCTGGACCTACCCTGCTGCAGCATAGTTGAGCAACTGGCCCTGCCCACCTGCACAACGTGGTAAGAATTATCGTGCCCATAGATGAGCAAGCAAAACAACACACCCAGCCTGCCCACCCAGACATAACCAAATAAAACAAAAAAGCAGGATGAAAGAAACAAACCAACCATCAATAAACAAAGAAAATAATTCCTGACTGTCTCAGAGACAGCAGATATTATCAAAACATATTTAAAAAAAAAAGACAGGATGGTTCCAGTAAGTGACCAAAATAAAACACCAGATGACATTCTGGTAGAAGAAAAGGCACTGGAACTACCTGATAGGGAATTCAAAACTCTAATATTCAGGGCTCTCCAAAGAGATTAGGAAAGAGATGAATGAAAATATAGACAAAACTAAGGAAAAAATAGAGAAAATCAGGGAAAACACAGTCAAAGCAATGGAAGAATTCAGGAAAATAATACAAGAACAAAATTTCAAAATAAATAATTAGAAATCATACAAAAAACATCAATTAGAAATCCAAAAGATAAACAACACGATTTCAGAAACGGACTATGTGATAGAAGGTTTTAGGAGCAACTTTGAAACAGTGGAAGACAAGATCAGTGAAATTGAAGACAAACCCTTGGATACCACTTTGCTTGAGGAAAAATTAGAGAAAAGAATGAAGAAAATGAAGGAAATCTAAGAATTTGATTGTGGGATACAATCAAGGGCAAAAATTTGCATGTGATTAGAGTCCCAGAACAGGAGGGGAAAATGGAAAACATGGAAAGGATCATTGAAGACTTGCTGACAGAAAATTCCATATAGGATAGAAGTCACATACAAAGGGGAAATAATAAGACTAAGCTATGATTACTTGGAAGAAAGCATGCAGGCAAGAAGGCAATGGGATGACATATATAAAACCCTGAAAGAAAAAAATTGCCAACCAAGAATAATATGTCCTGCAAAACTCTCACTCAAATATGATGGTAAAATGAGGACATTTCCAGATAAACAGAAATTAAGGGAATATTTAAAAACCAAACCAAACTTAGAAGAATTATTAAAGGGAGTCTTTCCATTAGAGAACAAACAACATCAGACAACAACTTCAATCTAGGACACAGGACACATCAGTCAGATACCAACCTAGCTAATGAACCCTCAAGGATAAAACAAAACTTAAAGATTTACAACAGGGAACCAGAGAGGTCAATCTGTAAATGAGAACAACATCAGGAAATAAAATAGGGAATCAATGATGTAGGTACAGAGCTTTCAAACAGAGATGAAGTCAGTCCAATATCTAGTAATAAAAGACTGGTTCAAACTTAGGAAGATAAGGTTAAATTTCAAGGTAATCACAAAGAAAGCTAACAAAGCTGCTCATCAAAATAAAGAAGAAAAATAAAAAGTCTCCGTAAACACAAAATCTACAAAAATGAAATAAACAAAAAGAAAAATCATAAACAAAAGGAATTCAGCACAGGAGAGTAAGAGGAACAAAGAAAACATTGGAACCACGAAAAAAAAAAGCACTACAAAATGACAGCAATAAAATCACATGTATTAATAATCACACTGAACATAAATGGCTTAAATGCACCCATAAAGAGATGGAGAGTGACAGAATGGATAAAAAACAGGAGCCATCAATATGCTGTCTACAAGAGACAAACCTTAGAAACAAAGACACAAATATATTAAAAATTAAAGGATGGAAAAAATATATCAAGCAAACAGCAACAGAAAAAGAGCAGGACTGGCAATACTAATCTCAGAAAAAATAGACTTTAAGGCAAAATCAACCATAAAAGACAAGGAAATACATTATATAATGATTAAAGGGAAAATCCACCATGAGGACATAACCACAATAAATATTTACACACCCAATGACAGGGCTCCAAAATACATAAAACGAACTCTTACTGAAAAGAGAAATTTATGGTTCCATAATAATAGTAGGAGACTTCAACAGACCATTCTCAGTAAAGGACAGAACATCTAGAAAGAAACTCAACAAAGATACAGAAGATCTAAAGGACACAATCAGCCAACTTGAACTCACAGACATATACAGAACATTACACCCAACAGCAGCAAAGTATACATTCTTTTCCAATACACAAGGAATGTTCTCCAGAATAGATCACATCTCAGGCCACAAAGCAATCATCAGCAAAATCCAAAACACTGAGATAATACAAAGCATCTTCTCTGATCACAACACCATAAAAGAACAATTAATAACAGGAAGAGCAAGAAAAAAATCAAATACATAGAAACTGAGTAACATCTTGCTTAAAAATCACTGGGAATTAGAAGAAATCAAAGATGTAGTCAAAAAATCCCTAGAATCAAACAAGAATGAAAATACATCATACCAAAACCCTTGGGATACACCAAAGGCAATGTTGAGAGGTCAATTTATAGGAATAGATGCACACATAAAAAAAAGAAGAAAGGTACAAAATCAAAATGTTAGCTATACAACCTGAACAAATAGAAAGAGAACAGCAAAGGAAGCCCATAGCCACCAGAAGAAAGGAAATAATAACGATCAGAGCAGAAATAAATGAAACAGAGAATAGAAAAACAATAGAAAGAATCAAAAAAACAAAAAGCCACTTCTTTGAAAGGATCAACAAAATTGACTTACCACTGGCCAAACTGACAAAAGAAAAACAGGAGAGGACGTAAATAACGCAAATAAGAAATGAAATGAAGAACATTACAAAAGGCCCAACTGCAGTAAAAAGGATCATAACTGAGTACTATGAAAAATTGTACTCCAACAAATTTGAAACCTAGAGGAAATAGACAAATGTCAAGAAACACACTACCTACCTAAACTAACATAAACTAAGGTAGATAATCTGAAAAGATCCATAACAAGAGAATAGATTGAAAAGGTAATAAACGCCACCCCCCTCCCCCCAAAAAAAGCCCTAGCCCAGATGGCTTCACTGGAGAATTCTACTAAACATTCGGAGAAGAGCTCACATCAGTACTAATCAAACTATTTCAGAACATAGAAAAGAAAGGGATACTTTCAAATTCATTCTATGAAGCCAGCATAACCCTAATACCAAAACCAGGTAAAGACACTACAAAAAAAGAAAATTACAGACAAATGTCTCTCATGACTACAGATGCAAAAATTCTCAACAGAATTCGAGCCAATAGAATTCAGCATCATATCAAAAACACACATACACATACAGAACCAAGAGGATTCATACTAGGTATTTAAGGATGAACATTAGAATATCAATCAACATAATCTACCACATAAATAAGCCAGAAAAAAGAATCATATGATGATCTCAATCGATGCAAATGAATGCATTCGATAAAGTCCAACTTTCTTTCCTAATAAAAATTATCAATAAAACATGTACAGAAGAGAAATTCCTCAGCATAATAAAGGATATCTAAACAAAACCAACAGCAGACATCATTCTCAAAGTAGAGAGGCTGCAAACATTCACCCTGAGAACAGGAACAAGACAAGGATGCCCTTTATCACCACTCCTATTTAACATTGTGCTGGAAGTCCTAGCTAGAGCAGTAAAGCAAGAAAAAGAAATAAAGGGCATCCAAACTGGTAATGAAGAAGTAAAACTGTTCCTATTTCCAGATGCTATGATACTATACATAGAGAACCCAAAAGACTCCACAAGAAAACTACTGGAACTAATAGAAAGATTCAGCACAGTAGCAGTATACAAAATAAACATACAAAAATTAGTTGGATTCCTATATACCAATAAAGAGACATGCTTATTCAATCTGTATGTTCAGCAAATAATCTAAAAAGTTGGACTATATGAAGAAGAACAGGGCATTAGGATTGGAGGAAGACTCATTAACCACTTGCGTTATGCAGATGACACAACCTTGCTTGCTGAAAGTGAAAAGGACTTGAAACACTTACTGGTGAAGATCAAAGACTACAGTCTTCATTTCAGATTACACCTCAACGTAAAGAAAACAGAAATCCTCACAACGACCAATAAGCAACATCATGATAAATGGAGAAAAGATTGAAGGATCACATTTTACTTGGATCCACAATCAATACCCATGGAAGCAGCGGTCAAGAAATTAAACAACACATTACACTGGGCAAATATGCTGTAGAAGACCTCTTTAAAGTGTTAAAAAGCAAAGATGTCACTTTATAGACTAAAGTGCACCTGACCTAAGCCATGGTATTTTCAATTGCCTCATATGCACTCGAAAGCTGGACAATGAATAAGGAAATCCAAAGAAGAATTGATGCCTTTGAGTTGTGACAATTGCAAAGAATACTGAATATACCATGGACTGCCAAAAGAATGAACAAATCTGTCTTGGAAGTACAGCCAGAATGCTCCTTAGAAGCGAGGAGGACAAGACTTTGTCTCCCATACTTTGGACATGTTATCAGGAGGGACCAGTCCCTGGAGGACACCATGCTTGGTAAAGGGGAGGGTCAGCGAAAAAGAGGAAGGCCCTCAAGGAGATGGATTGACACAGTAGCTACAACAATGGGCTCAAGCATAATAACAATCATGAGGATGGTGCAGGACTGGGCAGTGTTTCATTCTGTTGTACATACGATCACTATGAGTCAGAACCAACTCAACAGCACCTAACAACAACAACAATAAAGAGAGCTATGAAAAGGAAATCTGGAAAGCAATATCATTTACAATAGCCCCTAAAAAAAAAAAAAAACTTAGGAATAAATCTAATCAGGGACGTAAAAGACCTATACAAAGAAAACTACAAAACACTGCTGCAGGAAACCAAAAGAGACCTACGTAAATGGAAAAATATACATGCTCATGGATAGGTAGATTCAACGTTGTGAAAATGTCAATTCTACCCAAAGCAATCTACAAATACAGTGCAATCCTGATCCAAATACCAACAGCATTCTTTAACGAGATGGAAAAACTAATCAACTTTATAATCAACTTTACATGGATAAATAAAGCATTATTGAAGAAGAAGAACAAAGTAGGAGGCCTCACACTACATGACCTCAGAACCTACTATACAGTTACACTAGTCAAAACAGCCTGGTACTGGTACAAAGACAGATACATTGACCAACGGAATAGAATTGAGAATCCAGATGGAAATCCATCCACCTACGGTCACCTGATCTTCGACAAAGACCCAAAGTCCATTAAACAGGAGAAAAGACAGTCTTTTTAACAAATGATGCTGGAAAAACTGGATGTCCATCTGTAAAAAAATGAAACGGGACCCATACCTCACATCATACACAAACTCTAATACAAAATGGATCAAAAATCTAAATATCAAACCAAAAACTATAAAGATCATGGAAGAAAAAATAGGGTCAAGGCTAGAAGCCCTAATATATGGCATAAATATGATACCAGCTGTAACTATAAATACACAAACACCAGAAAAACTAGATAACTAGGATCCTCTAAAAATTAAACACTTATACTCATCAAAAGACTTCACCAAAAGAGTAAAAAGAGAATTTACAGACTGGGAAAAAAATTTTGGCTATGACATATCCAACAAAGGTCTAATCTCTAAAATCTATAGGAAAATCTTCTACAACAAAAAGACAAATAACCCAACTAAAAAATGGACAAAGGATATGAACAAACACTTCACCAAAGAAGACATTCAGGCAGCTATCAGACACATGAGGAAATGCTTGCGATCATTAGCCATTAGATAAATGCAAATCAAAACTACTCTGAGATACCATCTCACCCCAGCATTACTGGCACGAATCAAAGAAACAGAAAATAACAAATGTTGGAGAGGCTGTGGGGAGATTCCAACTCCAATGCACTGCTGGTGGTAATAATAAAATGGTACAACCATTTTGGAAGACGATATGGTGCTTCCTTAGAAAGCTAGAAATAGAAATACCATATGATCCAGTAATCCCACCCCTAGGAATATATTCTAGAGAAATAAGAGCCATCACATGAAAAGACACATGCACACTCATGTTCATACTGTTCACAATAGCAAAAAGATGGAAACAATCTAAGTGTCTATCAACAGATGAATGGATAAACAAACTATGGTATATACACACAATGGAATACTACCCAACAATAAATAATAATGATGAATCTGTGGAACATCTCACTACATGGATAAATCTAGAGGGCGTTATGCTGAGTGAAATAAGTCAACCACAAAAGGATATATACCATTTGAGACCACTATTATAAAACTCATGAAGAGTTTTACACACAGAAAGAAACAATCTTTGATGGTTATGAGGGAGGGAAAAATACTAACTAGACAGTAAATAATTGGTAAATTTGGTGAAGGGTAAGACAGTGCACAATACTGGAGAAGCCAGCACAGCTTGACCAAGGCAAAGTCATAGAAGCTTTATAGACACATCTAAACTCTCTTAGGGTCCAAGTTACTGGGCTGAAGGCTGAGGACTATGGTCTTGTGGGACATCTGGCTCCACTGGCATAACATAGTTTATAAGGAAAATGTTCTACATTCTACTTTGGTGAGTAGCGTCTGGGGTCTTAAAAGCTTGTAAGTGGCCATCTAAGATATATCTACTGGTCCCTCACTGTCTGGAGCAAAGGAAAATGAAGAAAACCAAAGATACAAGGGAAAGATTAGTCCAGGGGATTAATGGACCACAAGTACCACAGCCTCCACCAGGCTGAGTCCAGCATAACTAGATGGTGCCTGGCTACCACCACCAATTTCTCTGACAGGGATCACAGTAGAGGAAACTGGACACAGCTGGACATAAATGTAGAACAAAATTCAAACTCACAAAAAAAAAGACCAGATTTACTGGTCTGTCAGAGAATGGAGAAAACCTGAGAGTATGGTCCCTGGACACCCTTTTAACTCAGTTCTGAAGTTGCTCCTGAAGTTCACCCATCAGCCAAAGAATAGACAGACCTATAAAACAAACAATAATACACGTAGCTCAACCATGTGTACAAGACTAAATGGGCACACCAGCCTGGGGGCAAGGACAAGAAGGCAGGAGGAGACAGAAAAGCTGGATGAATGGAAATGGGGAACCCAAAATCGAGAAGGGGATTGTTGACATGTCGAGGGGTTGGCAACTGTCATGTATTGAATTGTGTCCCCCAAAAATATCTGTCAGCTTGGCTAGATCATGATTCCCAGTATTGTATGATTGTCTACCATTCTGTCATCTGATGTGATTTTCCTATGTGTTGTAAATCTTATCACTATGATGGGATGAGATGAATTAGTGTTGTTTATATTGATGAGATCTACAAGATTAGACAGTGTCTTAAGCTAATCTCTTTTGAGATATAAAAGAGAAAATGAAGCAGAGAGACATGGGGACCTCACACCACCAAGAAAGCAGTGCCAGGAGCAGAGCACGTCCTTTCGACCTGAGGTTCCTGCACTGAGATGTTCCAGGACCAAGAGAAGACTGATGCATCACAAGGACCTTCCTACAGACCCGACAGACAGAGAAAGCCTTCCCCTGGAGCTGATGCCTTGAATTTGGACTTGTAGCCTACCAGACTGTGAGAAAATAAATTTTTCTTTGTTAAAAGCCATCCACTTGTGGTATTTCTGTTATAGCAAAATACACAAAATTATGTGTATTAATTTTGTAATGAGAAACTAATTTGCTCTATAAACCTTCCCTAAAGCACAAAAAAAGGCAAGTTAAAATATAACATCTTTAAAATCCACACATAAGTGGATATAAAAGAGTTAAACAACAAAATCTCAATGAGGCAGCAACTGAAAAGTTTTAACCACATTTACTGAGGCGAAAGAATATATTTGTTAGTGGTGACGACTTGAAGCACTTACTGATGAAGATAAAAGAACACAGCCTTCAGTACAGATTACGCCTGAACACGAAGAAAGCAAAAATACTTAAAACTGGACCAACAAACAACATCATGATAAATGTCAATGAAATTGAAATTGGCAAGTATTTTCATTCTTCTTGGATCAACAATCAACGCCCATGGAAGCAGCAGTCAAGAAATCAGGCAACATACTTCGCTGGGCAAATCTGGTGCAAAAGACTCATTAAAGTGTTAAAAACAAAGATGCCACCTTGATAACATGCGCCAGACCCAAGTCATATTTTCAGTTGCCTTATATGACTCTGAAAGCTTGAAAACGGAAAAGGAAGGCTGAAAAAGAATTGGCACATAAGAATTGGGGTGGTGATGAAGAATATTAAATATACCATGGACTGCCAGAAGTGCAAACAAAGCTGTGTTGGAGGAAGTACAGACAGAATGCTCCTTAGGATGGCAAGATTTTTCTCGCTTACTTTGGACATGTCATCAGGAGGAACCAATCACTGGAGAAAGACCTCATGCTTGGTAAAGTAGAGGGTCAGTGAAAAAGAAGGAGATCTTCAATGAGAAGGACTGATACAACAATGGGCTCAAATATACCAACAGTTGTGAGGATGGTGCTGTACTGGGCAAGGTTTCATTATATTAGCCATAAAGTCGCTGTGAATCGGAGCCAACTCAAAAGCACCTAACAGCAAAATACAAAAAAATAACCATAGAAAACATTTAGGGGTGGGGGTTGTCAAGAAGATCCTTGAAGTATTATTTATCCTTTCTTCCAAATTTCACAACAGGGCAAAGAGAATTTTATTTTTCAAAGCACATGCTATAGGCATGTTTTAGCAGAGAAGGCATTAAAATAGAGTTGCCCCTTCTGTGAGGTCTAGTGTTGCACAAGTCTTTTTAACAGCTAATAGGAACAGAAGCAAATAGATACAGAAATCAAGGCGATGAAGACACTCACATCTAAAATTTATAGCTTTAGTAACTGCAGACAGAGAAATGAAAAGATTGCAATGCTCTAGAGACATGACATCAGAAAGAAAAGTTTCTAGCATGAGCCAGTTTTGAATCGGTGGAGGAGCAGGAATGACATAAAATCAAGTGGTAAAGGAAGCAGAGGAAATGAGCAAAACCATTTTCTTCTGTCACCAGTTTCCAAGTATAGCAGTCACTGTGGTTGACTTGCAACTATCCATTCCACCTACTAGATGATCAGTCCAGACTAATTGTGGTAATCTCAATTCTCCTAGCAAGAGATTGGTTTAGGAATGGGCCTATAACCCAATGAGAAACAATCTGATGGGAGGTTTCTGGGAAAGATTTCTTCACTCCTATGAAGGACGCAGAGGAAGAGATAGGCTTCCTTCTTCTATTGGGTAGTATCATGTCTGGATGTGATGCCAGGAATATTGCAGTAGTCTTGAGCCCATGGAGGGAGCCAGCTCGAGGGAAAAACTCATACTCAGAAGATGACAGAGTGGACAGATGGAAAGAACTTCTGATATTTGATGACATCATTGAATTACTACATCAATTAACCCTGAAGCCTCCTCTACCTCTGGACTTTAATTTATGTGAAATAATATGTTTCCTCATGCTTAAGCCAGTTTAAATCAGGGTTTTCTGTTAACTATTAATCAAGAACATTCCAATCTATATAATTAATTAGGAAGATTGAGAATTTCACTGGAGTTCTTGCATGCCTATATTTTAATTATCGTTCCCATAATGTATATTCATACTTAAGTTAAATGAGCCTACTTCATTCCACAATTTGAGTTCTTCTCTTTCCAACTGTTAGTTCCCTTTTGTAAGTCCTAACTCAAGAATGCCTTCATGTATTGTTTAGTAGAAAGATGCCTGAACTAATTGACTTTAAACGTTTTTGCAACCAAGATTTTGGTGTTCAGAATGGGAAAATAAGTAAGCAGCAGGAGTTAGAGAATGATAAAAAAAGTATCACTGTAATCCCTTTGAGATCATATAACAAATGAGACAATAAAGAAGTCATAAATTAGCAAATTCTATAGTCCAAAAGATGTGACTAGAAAAATAGAATTTATTAAAAAAATTTCTTTATTCTTCTCCTCACACTTCCACCACCTGATGACTATGTTACTAACATAACATAATACGTTCTCCATTCTATACTAGCAATTGAGAGCTAAACATTTACTGTAGGTATCCATGTTTGTGTTGGTGGGATTAAGGAATAACAAGTATTAAAGAATAAGTATTATTTCAGGGATATGCAAGCCAATACTTCTGAAACTGAAAAATTGCATGTCTTTCAGAAAGAGTATCTTTAGGTTGAAATTCAACTTTTTAGGGTAGCATGGGAGAAGCACCACTACCATGAATGGCAGGTTTGAATAATAAAGTGAAGTGAGATGGCCTATAAATGGGGTCTCTTACGTCTTATGGGGTCCCTTTATATGAGTCCTCTGTCCTTTTTCCAAGAGTCTTTTCTCCTTAGTTTGATAGTAATCATAGCACACAAATATAACAAAAGGGGAAATATAGTGGAGGAGACATTAATTCTTGTACCTAGCATTCTTAGGAATACATTCTTTCCTTTCATATTTATATAGCCTTTTTTGTAGTGCTTTTATATTTATAGGTTTCAGCCTGATTGTCTCTCACCTAAGCTATTGCAAACTCTTGGCCTTTGTTACTTTCCACTTGAAATAAGTCTCATGCTTCCATCCAAGTTGTCTTTGCTCAAGCTCTAATTTATTATTCTCATGGCAGTCAGAATGATCTTTTAAAATATTTGCATAGTACATCATCTTCCATCATCTTCATTTAGCCTTTCTGTATTCTTATATTTAAGATGTGTTTCTTTAAGCAGCAGTTGGGCTTTGTTTTCTTATCCAGTTTGACAGTTCTTAAACTTTAACTACAACATTTAGTTCACTTACATTTAATGTAATTATTGATATATACATTTTATTTAAACCTACCGTAATATTTGCTTTCTATTTATTCTTCCTGTTCTATGTTCTAGTTTATCTCATTTCTTGCCTTCTTTTGGATTGATCTTACTATTAATTCTATTCTAGTTTCCTCCCGCTACTAGCTTCCAAAAAAAAACCCCAAACTCATTGTCATCGAGTTGATTCCGACTCATAGCGACCCGATAGGACAGAGCTGAACTGCCGCAGAGTGTTTCCAAGGAGCAGATGGTGGATTTGAACTGCCAACTTTTTGGTTGGCAGCCAAGCTCTTAACCACTGTGCCACCAGGGTTCCTTCCACTAGCTTAGAAGCTATATATTCTTTTACTGCAGAGATTACAATATTAACTTATCAAGGTCCAATATTAATTGGTATTTTTTTCCTTTTCCCAGACAATACAAGAGCATTTGAAACTTGAAATTCTCTCCTCATCCTGAGGTATATGCCATTTTCGTTGTACTTTAATTCTATCTTTATTGAAAACTCCACAAGCCTTTTTTTTTTTTATTTTATACAGTCAATATTTATTTAGATTTATTCACATATTTCCTCTTCTCATTGCTCTTCATTCTCTCCTGCATCTCTAGGTTTCTATCTGGAATCATTTTCTTTCTGCCTAAACAACACCCTTTAGTGTTTTTTTTTACTATGCATCTGATAATGATGAATTATCTCACTTTTTGTTTGTATGAATATTTATTTCTGCTTTACTTGTTTCTTAAAGGATGTTTTCGTTGAGTATAGAATTGTTGTTGGCAGTTATTTTCTTTCAGAATTTTGAATTTATCATTCCATTGTCTTCCGGATTCCATTGATTCCATTAAGAAGTTGGCTATCAGTATAGTTATTATTGCTTTGAAGGTAATCTCTCTTTTTTCCCCCAGATAATTGAAAAATTTTTTTCTTTGGTTTTACAGAAGTTTTATTATGATTTATATAGATATGGTATTCTTTTATTTATCCTGCTTGGGTTATTAGGAATCCTTGAATCTGTAATTTGATGTCTTTTGTAAGTTTTAGAAAGTTCCTAATCACTGTCTCTTCAAATATATATAGCGTCTATTCTATTCACTCTCTTTCCTTGCCTGTTGGTACTTCCATTACACCTGTATTGGGCCTTCCCCTTGTATCTTCTTTGTATCTTACCAAGTGTTCTGTATTTTCCATCCTTTTTTTGCTCTCTAGGCTTCCTTGAGGCTATTTCCACTGCTCTACCTTCCAGTTAATTAATTCTCTCTTTACCTTTGTCTAGTCTGCTGTTAAACTTTTTCATTGAATTACTAATTTTGGTTATTGTATTTCTCAATTCTTTAATGTTTATTTGGTTCATTTTTAAGTTTTCATGTCTCTGTCAAAATCTCAGTCTTGTCTTTTATTATCTTGATATATTAAAGGTAGTTATTTTTAAATCTGTGCTTGATGGAGCCCCAGTGATTCTGTTTCTATTGTTTATTGTTTATCTAGGTGTTTTTGTTTATCCATGTTGTCTTGTCCCTCCTCTGTGCTTAGCTATTTTGGGAGCTAGACATTGTATAGGAAAATTTTTACAAATAATCTGAGTCTAGGATAATGTTTTGTTGCCCCAGAAAGAATATACATTTACTTTTATAGGCAAGGGACTATATATCAAGATAATTTGAAGCTAGAATTTAGTCCCAGTGAAGTGAGTTGACTTCTGGTTTATCCTTATTACGAGGGTATAGCCTATTGAATATCAACCCAAAGCATGGATGGTTTAGCAGGTTCATTCCCAACCCCTTTTTAATTTCAATTTTTGTTCATCAGCTCAAGCCTATCTAGAGCACTACTTAGCTTATCAACTTCTCAGTTATTTTGTTTTTTCCTGAATTAGTAAATGGCCTTAAAGGAAAAGTGGCCCCAAATGCAATGTTCACTTCTGTGGGTTTTCCTCTTCTCCTGGATCTTGACCCTATAATTCTTCATGACTTGTTAGCTCTCTAATGCATCTGAGGATTTTTTTTTTTTTTTTACATTTTGTCCAGCTTTGTTCATTGTTATCAATGGCAACGTTGGTCCAAGTTACTTGGGCTATTATTCCAGAAGTGAAAAACCGTAGTTTTTAAGATATAAGTCAAACTATGCCACTACAGTGCTCAAAACTCTCCACATATAGAATAAATCCAATATCTTTACAATGGTCCACACGATTCTGTGAGATCTGGCTTCAGGCTATTTCTCCAATTTTACATTCCAGAAATCCTTCCTATTTCACTCCACTCCAGCCACACTGGCTCCTTACTAGTTTTCAGGCATACCAATTGGGTTCCTTATCAAGGCCCTTGCACTTATAGTTCTCTCTGCTTGGAATGCTCTTCCCCTGGATACCTACATGACTTTCCACTCCTTCCTTCAAATATCTTCATAAATGTCATATCATCAGAGGTATTTTTCTCTAGTCACTCTATATTAAATGGTAGCTACGGACCCCATCACTTTCCATTCTTCTTATTCTACTTTATTTTATTTTTTCATTAAGACACTTTTCACTAACTGAATCTCTTTTCATATGATTATTTGACATTCACATAACTTTTTGGTGAGGTGTCTGTTCAGATCTTTTGCCTACTTTTTAAAATTGGTTATTTGTTTTCTTATTGCTGAACTTGAAGAGTTGTTTGTATACTTTGGATACAAGTCTTTTTATCAGTTATATGTTTTAGAAATATTTTCTCCCAGTCTATGGCTTGTCTTCATTCTCTTAACAGTGTCTTTCGCAAAGCACAAGTTTTTTGACTGTAATAAAGTCCAATTTTTCAATTTATTTCTTTAATGGATCATGCTTTTGCTGTTGTATCTAAAAACTCACCACCAAACCTCAGGTCACCTAGATTTTCTCCTACATTTCCTGTGGCACAGTGGGTAAGCACTTGGCAGCTAATTGAAAGGTTGGAAGTTACAGCCTACCAGCTGCTGTATGGGAGAAAGACAGTGGCAGTCTGCTTTCATAAAGATTACAGCCTTGGAAACCCTATGGGGCAGTTCTACTCTGTCCTATAGGATCACTATGAGTCGGAATTGACTCCACAGTAATGGGTTTGATTTGGTTCCTTCTACAAGTTTTATAGTTTTTCGATTTTCATTGAGGCATATGATCAACCTTTAGCTAATTTTTGTGATAAGTATAATGTTTATGCCTATTGCATTATCTTTGCTCCTTTGCCAAATGTTAGTTTTCTTTCTTTCATTCCTCCCTCTCTCCCTCCCTCCCCCCTCTTCCTTCCTTTCTTCTTTTCTTCCTTTCTTTTGCCTAGTGTAGATGGTAGTGTGATGGTTAAGGTTGTGTGTCAGCTTGGCTGGGCCATGATTATCAGTGGTTTGGCAGTTATGATGTAGTTTGGCAGCTATGTAATGATGTAATCACCTCCATAATGAAATCTGTTATAACGTAATCATCTCCATGATGAGATCTGCTATGAGCAGCCAATCAGTTGAAAGGTTTCCTTGGGGGTATGGCCTGCATCCAATATATGTGGTCTTTCTGGCAAAGCTTGCAGGCTTTTGCTCACTCTTGATCCTGCACCTGGCTCCGGTTCATCTGACTAATCTCCAGTTCTTGGAACTTGACCTAGCATCTTACCTGCTGATCTTGGGATTCATCAGCCTTCGCTGCCTGTAAGCCAGTGGCCTGCTGTCTGACTTGCTGATCTTTGGTTTTCCAGCCCCTGCAGTCACATGACTCAGGAGAAGCCTCCAGCCTAACCCACTGACTTGGGACTTTCCAGCCTTTACAAGTGAGTGAGCCATTTCCTTAATATAAATCTCTCTCTCTCTCTATGTATATGTACAGTTAATAGGTTTTGCTTCTCTAGAGAAACCAGCCTAAGAAAGGTAGCATGTTTTTAATTTCAAATTCCAATTAGTCATTGCTAGAATATAAAAAAGCAATTAATTTTTGTATGTTATTCTTGCTATATAAGTAATTCGGAGAATTTTTTTGTCAATTCGTTGAGACTTTCTATTTAGACAATCATGTTGTTTGTAAACAAAGGCAGTTTTATTTCTTTCTTCTCAATATGTACCCCTTTTGTTTCTTTTTCTTGAATTATTGCACTATTTAGGACTTCCAATACAACGTTGAATAGGAACGGTGAGAGAGGACATGCTTGCCTTGTCCCCCATCTTAAGGAGAAAGCATCCAGTTTCTCACCCTCATTTGGTTTTTGTTATTATTTTTTGTTTGTTTTAGCTGCCCAGATTTCATTCACCTTTCTTCATTAATAGCAATCCCATTTACTTTTTGGGAATTGTCAAATGTCTCTTCCTGGAATTTGAAACATTCATTCTAGATGGTGTTGTTGAGATGTTCTCTGCACATCTCTAGGAACAAATGTAGTCAGACTACAGGTAGCAGAAGGTTTTCAAAAAAAAAAAATGAGGGCAATATCCTTTTTCAAGGATATGCTACTGTAGGACAGACATTACAATTTTGAGTACTGAAAAGAGAATGTGCTCCCTGCAAAGCAGAGGTCTGCCTTTGTTTTAACTATGTAAAATCTTTGTTTCTTTGATCATTTCACATCTATGGCATGACTAAAGGATTTTCAATTAAAATTAAACTCTTCCAACTTGGCTAATCCCTCCCCTCACCCTCACCTCTGACCTTGCCCCTGGGATTCTTTCTTTTTACTGCCAAAGATTAAATTCTCTGTTAAAGCCTTGAAGGCAATAGACATCTGTACTGAAAATGAAATAGAAAACTGTCCAAAAAGAGAAAAGCAATCCCAAAGCTTAAATGAGAAAATAATTGGACTCTTCTTTATATTGGAAAAAAGCTAATTTCCAACTGAGTTTTTTATTTACTTTTTTGTCATTAAAAAAACATCATTTATGTTGAACAAGAAACTGTTATTCTTCTACTTAGCCAAAGATGCTAAGTTTTTACATGTGTTAAATACCAAACAAGCATCTCTATAGAGAAATGGATTGCTGTGAATATCTGGTGTGCCCAGGAATCCTAAATGATCTCATATCTAAAGCTCATCTTCACATACCAGATTCATCACATATAGAGTAATAAATATAATTTAATCAAATGTTTACTTTTTTTTTAAAAGGCAATGCACCTGTGATTTAACCAAACTACAATGTGGGAACAGAATGGCTCTTTGCCCTTACGTAGGCCACAAAATGAAGTACTCTAAGCTGTCTTCATTAAGAATAAGATAGCACTCTTTGGACAGATGACCATTCTCCATGTGTGCACCCCAGACCTGCAAAACAACTCAGTTACACCAGTTCTGTGTTGGTGGGTGAGTGATGCAACACAGAAAGCTGAATTGTAGTCCAGACCTAATCCTGCCTGGGGTGCTAGTTTTATGTGGTCATATCTTGGTGGTCAGAAAACTACTCCACCTCCCCTATAGTAGCATGAATCCTTTGCTTCCTCCTCAACTCACACACATGAAAGGTACCTTGTTGTTAGCAAAGTGCAAACATCGGGTGTGATGGGCACATATTCAAAGGACTCAACAGTATATATAAATATTATAATTCTTACCTGAGTACAGCCAGAATGCTCCTTAGCAGGGATGGTGAGACTTCATCTTGCTTACTTTGGACACGTTATCAGGAGGGACGAATTGCTGGAGAAGGACATAATGCTTGGTAAAGTAGAGGGTCAGTAAAAAAAAGAGGAAGACCCTCAGTAGATGGATTCACACAGCGGCTTCAACAATGGGCTCAAAAATACCGACAATTGTGAGGATAGTGCAGGACCAGGCAATGTTTCATTCTGTTATAACTAAGGTCACTATGAGTCAGAGCCAACCTGATGCAGCTAACAAAAACAACTATTACCTTGTTATTTTATCAGCCCCTAATATCTCCACCCTTATATATGAATTATTTTACAATAACGTATATTCTGGCAGTTAGTTGGTAGAGTCACAGGTCATACCAAATTAAATCAATTGCCAGTCTAGACATGATGACAAGAGGATTGTATAAGAGTAGTGTATTATCAGAACTGTATTATCTTAACATTGGTCAGCTGTTCAATCTATTAATCCCAAAATTCTTGAGCAACCTGAGACTGGATTTGGGGGAATATGATACAATGAATAAGAACTGAGCTTTAGACATTAGCTCTTGTAAAATAGTCCCTTGAAAATGTCTTTTCTTTATGTTTATTTGCCATGGGAAATGACAACAATTTTTGCTCAGTGAGAGAAAATATAGCTTGGGGGAAATCACAAAGGTCATTGTGTCATGTGTCCCAAATGGTCAGATGGGCCTTAAATACAAAAATATCCTAAAGGTCCTTTGCTTTTCTTATAATTGCTAGGCCTCTATTCTATTGAAAAGTGACTGGAAACGGCATCCAATGAAATGACTCTTTAGTATTTGATGAATGATTCAATCTTATGGGTCTATATGGTCACATCAGTCATGCTTCTCAGTTAAGACGGCATATGTTCACACGGGAGAGTGATTAAGCAAACCTTTCAAAATGACCAGACATGAGTTCAGTTCTTCTGTCACATTTCCCGGAAAGAAGAATAATGGATCAAGCCTGCAGAGTTAAAAGGAAAGAAAAGCCACACCCACATAGCCTCTCTAACCTAAAAAGGCAACATAATTTTGTGGCAAAGAACCACATTTTAAGTGACGAAGTGCACAGGAAAGATTTATTTCTAAACCCTCATTGTGTTTGAATGAGATGTTGTTGCTGTTGTTGGTTGCCTTCAAGTGAATTCCAACTCATGGCGACCCCGTGTGTGTCAGAGTAGAACTATGTTCCATAGGGTTTTCAAAGGCTGATTTTTTAGACAGATTGCCAGGCCTTTCTTCCAAGGCATCTCTGGGTGGACTCGAACCTCCAGCCTCTTGGTTAGCAGCCAATCACATAACCGTTGCACCACTCCTTTAATGACGTAAACCAAAAACCAAACTTGTTGCCATCGAGTTGATTCCAACTCATAGCAACCCTATAAGACAGAGTAGAACAGCCCCATAGAGTTTCCAAGGAGCAGCTGGTGGATTCGAACTGCCAACCTTTTGGTTAGTGGCCAAGCTCTTAACCACTGTGCCAGCATAGCGGGAGAATATTATTATTAGGCCCTTAATGACTGGGAAGATTGGGGCAAAGGAATGCTGAGAAATATATCAGATATTACACTGTTAATCTGAATGAAAAAATCAGAACTTGCTCAGACATCCTAGTTCAAGGCTGGAGAGTGAATTGGGTAATTTAGATGGGAAGTGAATTGGGTAATTTAGATACTGGATATTCAGCTTTCATCTGGATTTAGATGGTATTTTCATTCCACTCCAAATGGGATAGCACTGTTTTAACCACAGACTTAGCCCATGAACACAAGGAGTCATGGTCTGTCCCCAGAAAAATCAGACTGTCAGACCTCTCCCTTGGATTCCTCCTCCCGGCCACACACTCCCACACTCCATGGCCTCCACACATACCTACCTGCTGCCTACAGAGCCAACTGACTGAGGACAGGGCTGTCAAAGGAATGGAAAGAAACACTTGGCAGCAGACGCCCTTCAGCAATATTATCCCTTTGGCCTCAGTTCTGGCTTTTGGCTCTGACCTAAGTCTGGTGAACGATAATACATACCCACTATAGAAATCATGAAAAATACAGAAAAGTGTTTTAAAAAATCACTCATAATCTCATCACCCAGAGTAATGGTACAGTAAAAAAAAATCTTATCTAAATAAAAGATGTAATCTTTTTTTAAGTTGGGGTCACGCTGTACATACATTTTGGAATCCTGCTTTACATCTATTTCTCTTTTTACTTTATATTGTAAGCAATTCTCCATGTCTTTTTTTTTCTTATTGTTGTACTTTAAGTGAAAGTTTACAATTCAAGTTAGTCTCTCATACAAAAATTTATACATACATTGTTATGTGACCTTAATTGCTCTCTCTGTACTGTGACAGCACACTCCTCCTTTCCACCCCAGATTTCCCATGTCCATTCAACCAGTTCCTGACCCTCTCTGCTTTCTCATCTCACCTCCGGATGGGAGCTGCCCATTTAGTCTCATGTACCTACTTGAGCTAAGAAGCACACTCTTCACAAGTATCATTCTATGTCCCACAGTCCAGTCTAATCTTTGTCTAAAGAGTTGGCCTCAGGAATGGGTTTAGTGCTGAGTTGACAGAGAGCCCAGGGGCCATGGTTTCTGGGGATCCTCCAGTCTCAGTCAGACCATTAAGTCTGGTCTTTTTACTAGAATTTGAGTTCTGCACCCCGCTTTTCTCATGCTCCATTAGGGACTCTCTGTTGTGTTCCTTGTCAGGGCGGTCGTTGGTGGTAGCCGGGCACCATCTAGCTCTTCTGGTCTCAGGCTGATGCAGTCTCTGGTTTATGTGGCCCTTTCTGTCTCTTGGGCTAACACTTTCCTTCTGTCCTTGATGTTCTTCATTCTCTTTTACTCCAGGTGAGTTGGGACCAACTGATGCATCTGAGATGGCCGCTTGCTAGCTTTTAAGGCCCCAGACGCATCTGACCAAAGTAGGATGCAGAACATTTTCTTAATAAACTTTGTTATGCCAATTGACCTAGATGTCCCCTGAAACCATGGTCCCCAGGCCCCTGCCCCTGCTACTCTGTCCCTCAAAGTGTTTGATTGTATGCAGGAAACTTCTTAGCTTTGGTTTAGTCCAGTTGTGCTGACTTCCCCTTTAGTGTGTGCTGTCCTTCCCTTCACCGAAGATAATTCTTGTCTACTGCCAAGTTAGTGAATAACCTCTCCCTCCCTCCCCACCCTCATAACCATCAAAGAATGTTTTATACTGTGTTTAAACCTTTTCTTGACTTCTTATAATAGTGGTCTTATACAATATTTGTCCTTTTGTGACTGATTCTAAATTTACTCAGCATAATGCCTTCCAGATTCCTCCATGTTATGTTTCACAGATTCATCGTTGTTCTTTATTGCTGTGTACTATTCCATTGTGTGAATATACCATAATTTGTTTATCCATTCCTCCATTGATGGGCATCTAAGTGATGCAATGAACGTGGGTGTGCATATATCTATTCGTGTGACAGCTCTTATTTCTCAGTTTCCAAGGAGTGGGATTGCTGGATCCCATGGTACTTCTATTTCTAGCTTTTTAAGGAAGCACCAAATTGATTTCCAAAGTGGCTGTACCATTTTACATTCCCATGAACACTGTATAAGTGTTCCAGTCTCTCCACAACCTCTCCAACATTTATTATTTTGTGTTTTTTGGATTAATGCTAGCCTTGTTGGGGTGAGATGGTATCTCATTGTAGTTTTGATTTGCATTTCTCTAATGGCTAATGATCGTGAGCATTTCCTCATGTGTCTGTTAGCTGCCTGAATGTCTTCTTTGGCAAAGTGCCTGTTCATAACCTTTGCATATTTTTTAATTGGGTTATTTGTCTTTTTGTTGAGGTTTTGCGGTGTCTTGTAGATTTTAGAGATTAGATGTGGATTGGATTTGTTGTAGCCAAACATTTTTTTCCCAGTCTGTAGGTTGTCTTTTGACTCTTTCGGTAAAGTCTTTTGATGAGCATAAATGTTTGATTTTTAGGAGCTCCCGGTTATCTAGCTTCTCTTCTGGTGTTTGTGCATCATTACTTATGGTTTGTATTCTGTTTATCCCATGTATTAGGGCTCCGAGCATTGTTTTTATTTTTTCTTCCATGATCTTTAATGCTTTTGATTTTATATTTAGGCCTTTGATCCATTTTGAGTCAGTTTTTGTGCATGGTGTGAGGTATGGATCTTGTTTCAGTTTTTTGCAGATAGATATCCAGTTATGCCAGCACCATTTGTTAAAGAGACTGTCTTTTCCCCAATTAACAGACTTTGGGCCTTTGTCAAATATCAGGTGCTCATAGGTGGATGAATTCACGTCCAGATTCTCAATTCTGTTCCACTGGTCTATGTATCTGCTGTTGTAGCCGTACCAGGCTGTTTTGACTACCGTGGCAGTATAATACGTTCTAAAATCAGGTAGTATGAGGCCTCCCACTTTGTTCTTCTTCTTGAGTAATGCTTTACTTATCTGGGGCCTCTTCCCTTTCCATATGAAGTTGGTGATTTGTTTCTCCCTCTCATTAAAAAGTGCTGTTGGAATCTGGATCAGGACAGCATTGTGTCTGTAGATCACTTTGGGTAGAACTGACATTTTCACAATGTTGAGTCTTCCTATCCATGAGCAAGGTATGTTTTTCCACTTATGCAGGTCTCTTTTGGTTTTTTGCAGTAGTGTCTTGCAGTTTTCATTGTATAGGTCTTTTATGTCTCTAATTAGATTAATTCCTAAGTATTTTATCTTCTTGGGGGCTATTATAAATGGTATTGATTTGGTGATTTCCTCTGGGAAGTTGTTTTTGTCGGTGTAGAGGAATCCAACTGATTTTTGTATGTTTTTCTTGTATCCTGATACTTTGCTGAAATCTTCTATTAGTTCCAGTAGTTGTCTTGTGGATTCTTTGGGGTTTTCTGTGTATAAGATCATATCATCTGCAAATAGAGATACTTTGACTTATTCCCTACCAATTTGGATGCCCTTTATTTCTTTTTCTAGCCTAATTTCTCTGGCTAGCACCTCCAGTACAATGTTGAATAAGAGTGGTGACAAAGGGCATGCTTGTCTGGTTCCCGTTCTCAAGGGGAATGCTTTCAGACTCTCTCCATTTAGGATGATGTTGGCTGTTGGCTTTATATAAACGCCCTTAATTATATTGAGGAATATATCCCTTCTATTCCTATTTTTTGAGAGTTTTTATCATGCATGGGTGTTGGACTTTGTCAAATGCCTTTTCTGCATAGATTGATAGGATCAAGTGGTTCTTGTCTTTTGTTTTACTTATGTGATGGATTACAGTGGTTGTTTTTCTAATGTTGAGCCATCCCTGCATATCTGGTATAAATCCCACTTGATCATGGTGAATTATTTTTTTGATATGTTGCTGAATTCTATTGGCTAGAATTTTGTTGAGGATTTTTGTGTCAATATTCATGAGGGATGTTGGTATGTAATTTTCTTTTTATTGTGTCTTTACCTGGTTTTGGTATCAGGGTTATGCTGGCTTCATAGAATGAGTTTGGGAGTATTCCATCCTTTTCTATGCTCTGAAATACCTTTAGTAGTAGCGGTGTTAACTATTCTCTGAAAGTTTGGTAGAATTCTCCAGTGATACCATCCAGGCCAGGGCTTTTTTTGTTGTTGTTGGGAGTTTTTAAATTACGTTTTCAATCTCTTCTTTTGTTATAGGTTTATTTAGCTGTTCTACCTCTGATTGTGTTTGTGTAGGTAGTAGTGAGTTTCTAGAAATTTGTGTATTTCCTCTAGGTTTTTAAATTTGTTAGAGTACAATTTTTCATAGTATTCTGTTATGATTCTTTTAATTTCATTTGGGTCTGTTGTGATATCACCCATCTCACTTCTTATATGGATTATTTGCTTCCTCTCCTGTTTTTGTCAGCTTGGCCAATGGTTTATCAATTTTGGTGATCTTTTCAAAGAACCAGCTTTTGGTCTTGTTAACTCTTTCAATTGTTTTTCTGTATTTCATTTAATTCTGCTCTAATTCTTATTATTTCCTTTCTCCTGGCACCTGAGGGCCTGTTTTGCTGCTCTCTTTCTACTTGTTCCAGTTGTAGGGTTAATGTTTTGATTATGACCCTTTCTTCTTTTTGGATGTGTGCATTTATTGCTATAAACTGACCTCTGAGCACTGCTTTTGCTGTGTCCCAAAGGTTCTGGTAGGATGTTTTCATTCTTGTTAGATTCTGTGAATTTCTTTATTCCATCCTTAATTTCTTCTATAACCCAGTAGTTTTTGAGCAAGGTGTTGTTCAGTTTCCATGTGTTTGATTTTTTTTTCCTTGCTTTTCCTGTTATTGATTTGTACTTTTATGGCTTTATGGTCAGAAAAGATGCTTTGTAATATTTCAATGCTTTGGATTCTGTTAAGGCTTGCTTTATGGTCTCATATGTGGTCTATTCTGGAGAATGTCCCATGTGCGTTGGAAAAGGAAGTATACTTGGCTGCTGTTGGGTGGAGTGTTCGGTATATGTCCCTGAGATCAAGTTGGTTGATTGTGGCATTTAGATCTTCCGTGTCTTTATTGAGCTTCTTTCAGGATGTTCTTTCCTTCACCAAAAGTGGTGTGTTGAAATCTCCTACTATTATTGTGGAGCTGTCTACCTCTCTTTTCAATGTTGTTAGAGTTTGTTTTATGTATTTTGGAGCCCTGTTGTTACAGTTATGTCCTCCTGGTGTATTGAACCTTTAATCATTATATAGTGTCTTTTGTTATCCTTTGTGGTGGATTTTACTTTAAAGTCCATTTTGTCAGAGATTAATATTGCCACTCCCGCTCTTTTTTGAGTGTTATTTGCTTATTTTTTTCCATCCTTTGAGTTTTTGTTTGTTTGTGTCTTTAAGTCTAAGGTGTTTCTCTTGTAGGCAACATATAGACAGACTGTGTTTTTTTTTAATCCATTCTGCCACTCTGTCCCTTTATTGGTACATTTAGTTCATTTACATTCAGCGTAATTATTGATAAGTATGAGTTTAGTGTTGTCATTTGGATGTGTTTTTGTGTGTGTTGTTGACAGTTTCATTGTTCCACTTAATTTTCTGTGCTGAGTTTTTCTTTATGTATTTTCTTTTCAACTTTTTAATTGTTGTTGATTTTACATTTGCTGGGTCTTTATATTTTTCTTGTTTTTTATTTTGATGTGTAGGATTGTTAGTTTCCTTTGTGGTCACCTTAATATTTACCCCTATTTTTCTAAGTTTAAACCAGCCTTTATTTCTTTACATTGCCTTGACTTCTTCTCCATATGAAAAAGCTATGTCTACATTTTTTAGTCCTCCTTTTTGTTTTAATGTTGTCATCTTTTACATATTGGCATCTCTGTTTCCCTATTTTCAGTGTTTTAGCTTTGATTGATTTTTGTGACTTCCCTATCTGGGTTGTTCTCAACTTTGCCTTTGATATTCAGGGCTCCTAGATTGTCATATATAACCAGTTCACTTGTTTTTTCGGTTCTTTGCTATAAGAGGGACCACCGGAAGCATCTGACTACTCCGTCATCCTTCTCCGTGTCTTAAAAACATTCTTTGAAATCATCTTACACATCTATTCTATTAAAAAAAAAAAATAGTGATTTCAGAGATCAAGGAGAAACCACAAAACTAATGGGGAAAAAATGAACAATCTAAAAAGACTGAAGAGTGATCATTCCAGTGACCAATTTGCAATCTGCAAATCTTAAAGGTTATGAGAAGGAGCCTGGGTGATGCCAGCTGTTTGGGATCGGTTGCTAACCTAAATGTTGGTGGTTCGAACCCACCCAGTGACTTTGTGGAAGAAAGGCCTGGCTAACTGCTTCCTTAAAAATTACAGCCAAGAAAACCCTATGGAGTAGTTCTGCCCTGTCACATGGGGTCACCATGAGTCAGTGGCCGACTCATGGCAGCTGACAGCAACAACAAAGGTTATGAGGGGAATATCCAAAGAAAAAATTAGAAACTACTATAAGACCAGTGAAGCTACTTTGATAAATTTATAAAATAATGAAAAGGTAACTGTTAGCAGAGTTATGATATATAATGTTCAAAAACCAAGAAAACAACTGATATTGTGCAGCATCAGATTATACTGGTAAAGTTAATTATGTATTTTATGAAATAATAAAACGGAAATCTTTACTTTTAAAGGTGCCTAGAGAAAATATGTACAGAATAGCTCATTAACTGTAAGTAAGAGTAATGTTCTTAATATGGCATTGCAGGTGCTGACATTAGAGTCTCTTTGCTAATAGCTTTACTGAGGATTTAGGAAAAGTAAGCAGTATGTTAATAGGACAACTTTGCAAGGTTTAGACTACACTTCTTTCGCCCCAAAGCAAAAGTTATTAGTAAGGACAAGGAAAAAATGGGGTAGGTATTTTACCTCTAACAAAGTATTTTGTGTTTATAGGAAACTGGATTCTGATACTCCCACCCCCTCCTTTTTTCTTCAGAGCTGTCACCCGTTGCCCAGTTACAGCCCCTGGGGAGGGAATCCACCCTGTAAACTCATTGTGACCTAGGTGAGAGCTAGGAGGAAGGTGCTAAGATATGGGTGCTGAGAGAACACTGTGGCTTATTGAAAGATGATGTGCTGTGGAGTCAGACAGAAGATGCGTTCCAATCCAAGTATTGTCACTTCTAGCTGTGTTACCTGGGCAAGTGACCCAAACTCTCTGGGATTCCCTTTCCCCATTTATAAAGCTATGAATCGGAGTCACCTTGACGGCAATGTGTTTGGTTTTGTTTATTTATAAAGCGGAAGCAATAAAACCTGCTTCTCCCACTAGCAGATGTTACATGAAAGTTGGTTATTATCATTTTTTTTTAATTGTGGTGAAAACATACAACAAAAACATTTGCCAATTCAACAATTTCCACGTGTATGATTCAGTGACATTGATTATATTCTTCGTGTTGTGCAACCATTATCGCTGTCCTTCTCCAAATTATTCCACCACCATTAACATAAACTTGATGCCCCCTAAGCAAAAACTTCCTTCCCACCTCTGGTAACCACTAATAATTTTTGGTTTCTATGTATTTGCTCATCTCCTAAGTGAGGTCATACAGTATTTTCTTTTTGCCACTGACAGGCATCAGGACTTCATTTCCCTTTATGGCTGAGTGGTTATCATCATTTATACTTCATTTTTATCATTTCAGATATTTCTTCTTGACCTTTTTTTGACCATGGAACTGCAGCTTATTTCAAGAGTGGTTCTGGTTCCTTGCTGTTGTCCGTTTCATCTTTCTCACTCTTCCACAGGACCTGTGCTGTGATGAGCCAGGCAGGCTCCTTCCATCCCAGGACTTGTCATTTGCTGTTTAATACAGCTCATAGGTGGCACTGGTAATACTCTTTAAACATTCATTAACCCAAAATTTCCTCAATCAATTTTTTACTGGCAGCCTAATATGTGCTAAGCACTATGCCTAATGATATGGCTAGAAATTAATAAATCCTGGCTGGATAAGAAAGTCAGGGAGAAAATTGTCTAAATATATTTAGAAAAAAAAACAAACAATCTAGTTGTTGTCGAGTTGATTCTGACTCATGGTAACCCCATGTTTGTCACAGTAGAACTGTGCTCCATAGGATTTTTAATGGCTGTGATCTTTTGAAAAGAGATCGCCTGGTCTTTCTTCTGAGGTACCACTAGATGGATTCCAACCTGTCAGTTAGTAGCTGAGTGCTTAAGCATTTGCACCACCCAGAAGACTTAGGCAAATATTATATTTAAAAAATGTGTAACAGATGGGCTAATAAGTTCTAGAATTCAGGATATAATGTGAGTTAACAAGAATGTTGGTTTAATTTCAAGAAGCTTTCTGGTAGGGAAAGAATATGAATTAAGAAATTGGTAAGGCAAAGTGGGGTAGCAGTCAGGCAACTTTATTTTCAGGCCATGAATTAGCTATACAGTTTTGAACAAGACATTTAGTTTTTCTGGACTTCATTTTCTTTATCTATAAAACAAAATTCGGGAGTCACAAACTAAAAACAATACTCTCCTAAAGAACTCATAAGTTCCCCTGAGGGACCGAATTACTGAGTTGAGGGCTGGGGACCATGGTCTCAGGGGACATCTAGCTTGATTGACATAGTTCATAAAGAAAATGTTTTACATCTGACTGTGGTGGTAGCATGTGGGATCTTAAAAGCCTTCAAGCAGTCATCCAAGATACATCTACTGGTCCCATGCTGGCTAGAGCAAAGCAGAATGAAGTAAACCAAAGATACAAGGGAAAGATTAGTCCGAAGGACTAATAGACCACAACTACCACAACCTTTGCTAGATTGAGCCCAGAACAGCTAGATGGTGCCCAGCTACTACCACCGACTGCTCTGACAGAGATCACAATAGAGGGTCCCAGACAGAGCAGGAGAAAAATGTAGAACAAAATTTGGATTCACAAAAAAAAAAGACCAGACTTGCTGATCTAAGAGAGACTGGAGAAACCCAAAGAGTATGGCCCCTGGACACCCTTTTAACTCGGTACTGAAATCATTCCCCAGTATCACACTTCAGGCAAAGATTAGACAGGTCTATAGTGGCTCAATGGTTAAGAGTTTGGTTGCTAACCAAAAAGGTTGGCAGTTTGAATCCACAAGCCACTATTTGGAAACACTATGGGCAGTTCTACTCTGTCCTGTAGGGTCTCTATGAGTTGGAATCGACTAGACAGCAACAGGTTTATAGGGCAAACAGTAACACATGTGAGGAATATGCTTTATAATTCAGCCACGTATACTAATATGAGACTAAATGGGCACATCAGCCCAAAAGCAAAGACAAGAAGGCAGGAAGGGACAAGAAAACTGGATGAATGGAAACGGGGAAACTGGGATGGAGAAGGGGAGAGTGTTGACATATAATGGGGTTGGCAACCAATGTCACAAAGCAATGCATGTATTAATTGTTTAATGAGAAACTAATTTGCTCTGTAAATTATCACTTTAAACACAATTAAAAAAAAGACTCATGGGTTCAAGAGGAAATCGCAATGGAAATTATAAAATATTTTTTAAAAGTATGAAAACTTGTAGGCTGCAGCTACAGTGGTACTTAGAATAAAATATAAGAAAGATTGAAAACAATTGAGCTATGTGTGCAAAATGGGAACAATGTCATAAAATTAAGAATGGAAATTAAGGAAATAAAAAAAAAGTTAATCAACAAAACCAAAAGCTAGTCATCAGAAATATTAAAATTACGTAAGGCAATTTAAGGAAAGAAAATTATGGGCCAATCTCACACATGACTTTAGATGCAAACTTGTAAATTAAATATTAACAAATCATGTCAAATAATGTATTAAAAATACATCATGATCAAGCAAGGTTTATCCTATTATCTGTCAGTCTAATCCACCATATTAGCAGGTAAAATAATCAACAGGTGTAGAAAAATTTCATTAAAATTCAACACTTGAAATGTTCTTCTATAGATGGCCTTTTCTTACCGTTAGCTCTCTGCTCAAATGTTGTCTTTTTTAGAAAGGCCTTTTCAAACCACACCATATAAACAAATATCCACCCCCATCAACAATGTCATTCTCTAACCTCCTTGTCCTCCTTTATATTTCTTCATACCAATACTATCTAGGCATAAAGCTAATGGCAGAATTCATAAAATTAAAAATACACAAATTTGACTACATAGAAATGAAAAGCTTTAGAATGTCAAAGAAGCATTTTTTGTTGTTGTTGTTATCAAACAAAATTAAAAGATAAATTAAAACACTGGGAAGATATTTACAATCAATACTGGAAAACTTTAGAAAGTGAGTATGGAAAAGCAAAATGAGTTCATACATAATAAGAAGAAAACTTTGTCTTATAGAAAAGTGGGCAAAGGACATGAAATGACTAGTCCATTCACAGAATGCAAATTAATGGCAATTAAATTTTGGGGAAAAAAATTAAATCTCACCAGTAGTATATCAAATATAAAAAATATAAATTAAAACAAAGAGATTGGCCATCTGGGCAACCTGGCACTATAGGCAGAAGCACCACGCCATCCCTCCACAGCAAAGATCTGAAAACCTAAGCCAAACAGAGAAAACGGCAATCCTGAAACCCTAAGCAACAAATGAAGAGATAAAGAACTCAGCCAAGCACCAAATGGAATAAGATACTGACAGAGAACAGAGAGCAAGGAGACATACATGCAGAGGTCCTGTATCAGCTAATGCAGCACGGATCCACCATCTTGGACTCCTATCAGAGATCAGCGAACAGGGAGTACGAGAAAGCAGCTTCACGGAGCTTCCAGCAGGAGACAGAACAACCGGTAACCAGCAATATACACTTTCCCACCCTCTGCCCTTCTTCACCCCAACTCGGCCTCCTGTGCTTCCTGCGGCCACAGTTTCTTAGCCAGGAAGCATTGGCTTCACCCTGGTATTGCTTTGATTCCACCCGCCCGCACTGACCGGCTCCCTAAGTGCCATTTGTTGGCTGCTGCTATTGCTTTTCTCTGCTCTTTAGATTTCATCCTTACCTTTCAACACTTCCCCCTCCTTTCTCTCAAATACCTGGCTCTGTGCGCAATCTTTGTTTCCCCTGAAAGGCTGTGAAATGCCACTCAAATGTGAGACTGCTTCCCGGCCCATGCTGCCACACTGGTGGGATCCCAGGGTTTTTTTTTTTTTTTTTGGTTTGTTTTGATTTGTTTGTTTTCTTTTGTTTGTTTTTCTTTTCTTGAATTGGGAGCCCGTTCTAGGCAGGCAGTACTGCGTGGCTTCGGACCTACCCCCTTAGTTTGCACAGATGTGCAGAGGGATCTCTGAGGGCATTTCTTTTTTCATGTTTTTTTGGGATTTTTTTTTTCTGTTCTTTTCAGGATTTTTCTTGTTCTTTTTAAAAAAATTTGTTTTGTTTTCTTTTCCCTTTTTTCTTTCTTCATTACTCAGTTTCTTGTCTCTCCATACTTTCCTTCTCTTCGTATCCCCTGAATACCTGGCACTGAGTGACACCTATATGCCTTCTAGCCACGCTGTACTTCACAGCCTGGGAGCAACTTCCCCAGATCTCATAGCTGCACCAATGGGATCCCTGGGAGCTTTGCTTTTCTTTCTAGTTTTATTTATTCATTTTTTTCTTTCCTTTTATTTTGTTTCTTCTTCTTCTCCTTTTTGTTTTTCTCCATTTCATAGTCTCTCATCTCTCCACTCCAAAGGCAAGCTCCCCTGGCACATTTTTTTGTTTGTTTGTACGTTTTTGACTCCTGTTCCTCTCTCCTCCCTCTCCTCTCTCCCATACCCATCTTAGATCCGCACATCACAATCTCCCTGCTCCATCCTGCCTATTGACACTGTGTGCTGAACATCACACCACCAAGCAGCCCAAGCAAGGCCTACTAGAACCTTCCCTGCACTGATTACAAGCCCGCCCAGGTGGCCATAGTAAGTGCCACAAACCACACATCTCAGCAACTCTTCTTCAGCTAGACCCGCCCTGATATGCCATATCTGAGCAACTGACCCTGCCAATTGGAGAAGGAGGTGAAAAGTATCATGCCCAAAGATGAGCAAACAACAAAGAACACACAGCCCACCTGCTCAGACATAGCCAAAATGAAACAAAAAAGCAGGATGAAACAAACATAACTACAATCAATAAAAGAGGGAAATAACTACCTAATGCCCCAAAGACAGCAGACAATATCAAAACATTTACAAAAACTGGATAGTATGGTTCCAGTAGGCATCCAAAATAAAACATCAGATGACTTTCCAGTAGAAGAAAAGGCATTAGAACTACCTGTAGGGAATTCAAATCTCTAATATTCAGAGCTATCCAAGGGTTGAAGCAAAAAGCAGACACAAATGAGGAAAAAATAGGCCAATTCAGGAAAAAGCAGACAAATTCATGGAAAATACAAAAAAAGAGGAAGAATTCAGGAAAATAATGCAGGAACAAAATGCCAAAATAAATTCACAACTAGATATTATACAAAAACAATTAGAAATACAAAAGATAAACAACAAGATTTCAGAAATGGACAGTGTCATAGAAGAGCTGAGGAGCAGATTTCAAATGGTGGAAGACAGGATGAGCGAAATTGAAGACAAACACTTGGATACAACTCTGTTTGAGGAAAAATCAGAAAAAAGAACAAAGAAAAATGAAGAGACCCTGAGAATTATGTGGGATACAATCAAAAGCAAAAATTTTCAAGTGATTGGAGTTCCAGAACAGGGGGAGAAAACAGAAAACACAGAGAAGATCACTGAAGCACTGCCGACAGAAAACTTCCCCAATATCATGAAAGATGAAAAGCTGGCCATCCAAGAAGCTCAACGAACCCCATATAGGATAGACCCCAAAAGAAAATCACCAAGGCGCATCACAATCACACCAAAACCAAAGACAAACAAAGAATCAACAAGGTAGAAATTAACAACAGAAAGAGTAAGGAAAAAAAAACCAATTACATGGAAACTGAATAACACCCTGCTCACAAACCACTGAGTAATAGAAGAAATCAGAGATGGAATAAAAAAATTCCTAGAATCAAACAAGAATGAAAACACATTATACCAAAACCTTTGGGACACAGCAAAGGCAGTCCTCAGAGGAAAATTTATAGCAAAAGATGCACACATCAGAAAAGAAGAAAGGGACAAAATCAAAACATTAACCACACAACTCAAACAAATAGAAAGAGAACAGCAAAAAAAAGCCCACAGCTGCCAGAAGAAAGGAAATAATAAAGATCAGAGCAGAAATAAATTAAATAGAGAATAGAAAAACATTAGAAAGAATCAACAAAACCAAAAGTCAGTTCTTTGAAAGAATCAACAAAATTGACAAACCACTGGCCAGACTGACAAAAGAAAAACAGGAGAGGACGCAAATATCCCAAATAAGAAATGAAATGGGGAACATTACAACAGACCCAAGGATCATAACAGAGTATTATGAAAAACTAAACTCCAACAGATTTGAAAACCTAGAGGAAATGGATAAATTTCTAGAAACACACTACCTACCCAAACTATCACAAAGTGATGTTGAATATCTGAACAGACCCATAACAAGAGAAGAAATTGAAAAGGTAATTAAAAAACACCCAACAACAACAACAAAAAAAGCCTTGGCCCAGATGGCTTCACTGGAGAATCTACCAAACATTCAGAGAAGAGCTTGTACCAGTACTACTCAAACTATTTGAGAACATAGAAAAGGAAGCGACACTTCCGAATTCATTCTATGAAGCCAGCATAACCCAGATACCAAAAGCAGGCAAAGACGCCACAAAAAAAGAAAATTACAGACCAATATCTCTCATGAATATAGATGCAAAAATTCTCAACAAAGTTCTAGCCAATAGAGTTCAGCATCATATCAAAAAAATAATACACCACGACCAATTAGGATTCATACCAGCTATGCAAGGATGGTTCAACATTAGAAAATCAATCAACATAATCCACAACATAAATGAAAGGAAAGAAAAGAATCACATGATCATCTCAACTGACACAGAAAAGGCATTCGACAAAGTCCAATATCCATTCCTGATAAAAACTCTCAATAAAATAGGTACGGAAGGGAGATTTCTCAACATAATAAAGGGCATCTGTGCAAAACCAATGGCCAACATCATTCTTAATGGAGAGAGGCTGAAACCATTCCCCGTGAGAACAGGAACAAGACAAGGATACCCTTTATCACCACTCCTATTTAACATTGTGCTGGAAGTTCTAACTAGAGCAATAAGGCAAGAAAAAGAAATAAAGGGCATCCAAATTGGTAATGAAGTAGTAAAACTGCCTGTTTGCAGATGATATGATACTATCCATAGAAAACTCTAAAGACTCCATGAGAAATCTCCTGGAACTAACAGAAAGATTCAGCAGAGTAGCAGGATACAAGATAAACATACAAAAATCAGTTGGATTCCTATACACCAATAAAGAGAACGATGAAAATGAAATCAGGAAAACTACCATTTATAATAGCCCCTAAAAAACATAAAATACTTAGGAATAAATCTAACCAGGGTAGTAAAAGACCTATACAAAGAAAACTACAAAACACTACTGCAAGAAACCCAAAGGGAACCCAAGGTTGAGAAGGGAGAGTGTTGACATGTCGTGGGGTTGTTAACCAGTTTGAACAAACCAGCCACTCCTTGGAAACCCTATGGGGCAATGGGTTTGGTTTATATCCTAACAATAACTCACAGTGACCCTACAGGACAGAGTAGAACTGCCCCATAGGGTTTCTAAGGCTGTAATCCTTATGGAAGGAGCCTTCATGGCACAGTGGTTAAGCACTTGGCTTCTAACTGTAGTAGGTGGTTTGAACCCACCAGCTGCTCTGTGGGAGAAAGACGTGGTAGTCTGCTTCTGTAAAGATTACAGGCTTGGAAACCTGATGAGGCAGTTCTGCTCTGTCCTATTGGGTCACTATGAGTCGGAATCGACTATACAGTAAGAGATTTGGTTTTAATTTTAATCTTTAGGGACACAGATTGCCACATCTTTCTTCCAAGAAGTGACTGGTAGGTTGGAACTAAACAACCAAGCACCTAACCATTGTGCAACCAGGGCTCCTTGTTAACAACATGTTGCTGTTGTTAGGTGCCGTCAAGTTGGTTCTGACTCATAGCAACACTAGGTACAACTGAACAAAACACTGCCTGCTCTGGCGCCATCCTCATGATCGTTGTTATGCATGAGCCCATTGTTGCAGTCACTGTGTCAATCCATCTCACTGAGGGCCTTCCTCTTTTTCAATGACCCTCTACTTTACCAAGCATGATGTCCTTCTCCAGAGACTGACCCTCCTGATAGCATGTCCCAAGTATGTGAGATGAAGTCTCACCATCCTTGCTTCTAAGGAGCATTCTGGCTGTACTTATTTGAAGACAAACTTGTTCATTCCTTTAGCAGTCCATAGTATATTCAATATTCTTCACCAACACCATAATTCAAAGGCATCAATTCTTCTTCGGTCTTCCTTATTGATTGCCCAGGTTCCCTAAGCATATGAGGTGACTGAAAACATCATGGCTTGGGTCAGGCGCACCTTAGTTTTCAAGGTGACATCTTTGCTTTTCAACACTTTAAAGAGGTCTTTTGCAGCAGATTTGCCCAGTGCAATGTGTTTTTTGATTTCTTGACTGCTGCTTCTATCAGCATTGATTGTGGATCCAAGTAAAATGAAATCCTTGACAATTTCAATCTTTTCTCCATTTATCATGATGTTGCTTACTGGTCCAGTTGTGAGGATTTTTGTTTTCTTTATGTTGAGTTGTAACCTATACTGAAGGCTGTGGTCTTTGATCTTTATCTGTAAGTGCTTAAAATCCTCTTCACTTTCAGCAAGCAAGATTGTGTCATCTGCATATCGCAGGTTGTTAATGAGTCTTCCTCCAATCCTGATGCCCCGTTCTTCTTCATATAGTCCAGCTTCTCGGATTATTTGCTCAGCATACAGATTGAATAAGTATGGTGAAAGGATACAACCCTGATGCACATCTTTCCTGACTTTAAACCAAGCAGTATCCCCGTGTTCTGTTCAAACAACTGCCTCTTGATCTATGTACAGGCTCCTCATGAGCACAATTAAGTGTTCTGGAATACCCATTCTTCACAATGTTATCCATAACTTGTTATGATCCACATAATCAAGTGCCTTTGCATAGTCAATAAAACACAAGGAAACATCTGTCTGATATTCTATGCTTTCAGCCAGGTTCCATCTGACATCAGCAGTGATAACCCTCGTTCCACAGCCTCTTCTGAATCTGGCTTGAATTTCTGGCAGTTCCCTGTTGATGTACTGCTGCAACCGCTTTTGAATGATCTTCAGCAAAATTTTACTTGTGTGTGATATTAATGATATTGTTTGATTATTTCCTCATTTGGTTGGATCACCTTTCTTTGGAATAGCCATAAATATGGATCTCTTCCAGTCAGTTGGCCAGGTAGCTGTCTTCCGAATTTCTTGGCATAGATGAGTGAGCACTACCAGCACTGCATCCATTTGTTGAAACATCTCAGTCGGTATTCCCCTAATTCATGGAGCCTTGTTTTTCGACACTGTCTTCAGTGCAGCTTGGACATCATTTCTTGATCTTACATTGCTTCCTAAAGTGACTGAACGTTGACCAATTCTTTTTGATACAGTGACTCTGTGTACTCCTTCCATCTTCTTTTGATGCTTCCTGCATCATTCAGTATTTTGTCCATAGAATCCTTCATTATTGCACCTTAGGCTTGAATTTTTTCTTCAGTTCTTTCAGCTTGAGAAATGGCGAGCGTGTTCTTCCCTTTTGGTTTTCTAACTCCAGGTCTTTGTACATGTCATTATAGTAATTTATCTTCTCGAGTCACCCTTTAAACTCTTCTGTTTAGCTCTTTGACTTCATTTCTTCAGTTTGCTTTAGCTACTCGACATTTAAGAGCAAGTTTCAGAGTCTCTTCTGACATCCATCTTGGTCTTTTCTTTCTTGCTGTCTTTTTAATGACCTCTTGCTTTCTTCATGTATGATGTCCTTGATGTCATTCCACAACTCTCTTGTCTTCAGTCATTAGTGTTCAATGCATCAAATCTATCCTTGAGATGGTCTCTAAATTCAGGTGGGATATACTCAAGGTCGTACTTTGGCTCTCGTCAACTTGTTCTAATTTTCTTCAGCTTCAACTTGAACTTGCATATGAGTAATTGATGGTCTGTTCTGCAGTCAGCCCTTGGCCTTGTTCTGACTGATGATATTGAGCTTTTCCATCATCTCTTTCCACAGATGTAGTTGATTTGATTCCTGTGTATTCCGTACGGTGAGGTCCACGTGTATAGTAGCTGTTTATGTTGTTGAGAAAGGTATTTGCAATGAAGAAGTCATTGGTCTTGCAAAATTCTATCATGCGATCCCTGGCATCATTTCTATCACCAAGGCCATATTTTCCAACTACTGGTCCTTCTTTGTTGTTGTTGTTGTGCTTTAAGTGAAACCTTACAATTCATGTTAGTCTCTCATTCAAAAATGTATACGTACATTGTTAGGTGACCCTAGTTGCTCTCCCTATAGCATGACAGCACACTCCTCCTTTCCTCCCTGGATTTCTCGTGTCCATCCAACCAGCTCCTGACCCTTCCTGCCTTCTCATCTTGCCTCCTGACAGGAGCTACCCATTTAGTCTCATGTATCTACTTGAGCTAAGAAGCACACTCTTCACAGGTATCATTTTATGTCCCATAGTCCAGTCTATGTCTAAAGAGTTGGCCTTGGGAATGGTTTCAGTTTTGGGCTAACAGAGAGTCCGGGGCCATGTCTTCCAGAGTCCTCCAGTCTCAATCAAACCATTAAGTCTGGTCTTTTTACTAGAATTTGAGTTCTGCACCCCACTTTTCTCCTGCTCCATCAGGGACTCTCTGTCGTGTTCCCTGTCAGGGCGATCATCGGTGGTAGCCAGGCACCATCTAGTTCTTCTGGACTCAGGCTGATGAAGTCTCTGGTTTATGTGGCCCTTTCTGTCTCTTGAGCTAATACTTTCCTTGTGTCTTTGGTGTTCTTCATTCTCCTTTGTTCCGGGTAGGTTGGGACCAATTGATGCATCTTAGATGGCCACTCGCTAGCTTTTAAGACCTCAGACACCACTCACCAAAGTGGGATGCAGAACATTGTCTTAATAAACTTTGTTATGCCAATTGACCTAGATATCTCCTGAAAGGATGGTCCTCAGACCCCCGCCCCTGCTACTCTGTCCCTCAAAGTGTTTGGTTGTATTCAGGAAACTTCTTAGGTTTGACTTAGTCCAGTGGTGCTGACTTCCCCTGTAGTGTATGTTGTCTTTCCCAGTCCTTCTTTTGTGTTTCCAACTTTCACATTCCAATCACCAGTAATTATCAATGCATACTGATTGCATGTTTGGTCAATTTCAGACTTCAGAAGTTGGTAAAAATCTTCAATTTCTTCATCTTTGGCCTTATTGGTTGGTGCATAAATTTGAATAATAGTTGTATTAACTAGCCCTCCTTGTAGGGGTATGGATATTATCCTATCACTGACAGCGTTGTACTTCAGAATAGATCTTGAAATGTTCTTTTTGATGATGAATGTAATGTCATTCAATTTGCCATTCCCGGCATAGTAAACCATATGCTGGTCCAATTAAAAATGGTCAATACCAGTCCATTTCAGTTCACTAATGCCTAGGATATCAATGTTTATGTGTTCCATTTCATTTCTGATGATTTCCAATTTTCCTAGATTCCTACCTAATACATTCCATGTTCTGATTATTAAAGGATGTTTGCAGCTGTTTCTTCTCATTTTGAGTCATGCCACATCACTAAATGGAGGTTCCAAAAGCTTGACTCCATACACGTCATTGAGGTCTACTCTTGTTTGAGGAGGCACCTCTTCCCAAGTAATATTTTGAGTGGCTTCAAACCTGAGGGGGTTCACCCTCCGGCACTATGTCAGATAATGTTCTGCTGTTATTCATAAGGTTTTCACTGGATAATTTTTTCAGAAGTAGACCGCCAGGTCCTTCTTCCTAGTCTTTCTTAATCTGCAAGCTCAGCTGAAACCTGTCCACCATGGGTGACCCTGCTGGTATTTGAATACTGGTGGCAAAACTTCCAGCATCACAGCAACTTGCAAATCACCACAGTATGACAAACCGACAGACTCATGGGGGTGTTAATAACATAGCAGCCCACATACCACGGGTGATCTGATCTGAGACATATTGCAGATATTTTTCACTTTGTTAGGTTAAAATAGTCTGTAATATTTCTATGTATGTGTTTCCCTAAAAGCTACGTTAAGTAGAATTAACCCAAGGTATATAACTACTTAACGTAGTTTTTAGGGAAAACCATATGTACAAATATCGCAGACTAATTTAATCTAATAAAGTGAAAAATATCTGCAATATGTCTGAGATCAGAATGCCATGGTTGTTAATATTATGTATTTGTGAAATGTTGAATGTTCTTTTTTAAGGTAATAGACTGTTCTTTTATTTGTTTTTATCTCCTATGTTTTTGCAGCAGTACTACTCATGACATATAATTCATAGTGCATTTAGGATGAACAGAGTAGCAAATGGTGTTATTAGTTGAGTGCTGCTGCACAATTATCACAAAGAAAAGAAGAATATGAAATGTTACTATTTTGGGGTTTCATCAAAGTGGAGATGGTTTAATGTCAATTTCTGAAGTACAGTGAGGGAAATGTGAGTGGAGGGAGAGGTAGGATGGAGCAGTGGGTAGGAAGGGAAGAGAAAGAGGGCTGGGGAATGGTGCCCATTATAAAATCTATTTGGCATTCAAAAGACTTGACTAATAGATGAAAGCCATTTAAAAATATCTTACGGCCTGAGTCTTAAATGTGTGACTCATCGTGGTATAACTAGTAATAAGATGAAAGCTATGTTAATGTCTTACTAGGGCAGAATCATTGAAATCATTGCCAAAGACTATTCCCTCAGATGTTTTAATAAATGGTGATTTATCTCCTCTGAAGATCCTACAGATCTGAGAGCCTCTGGGGTCAAGATCTCCCTGTTCTTCCCAAGAAAGGGGCTACATAAAGAAGTCCTACTTTCCATGAATTATTATGTATTCGTTGGTTCATCTACATTATTGTTAAAAATATTTATCAAACACTTGTACACTGTGTACAATAAGTATATGTAAATATATGAAATAAATATACACTTAATTTTAAAAACATATCCATGATAATCAGCAATGCAGCTTCTTTATTCTAACTTTAGTTATACAAAAGAAGGGTTTTTCTTTTTTTATTATACTTACAATCATAAATTTAAAACAAGTTTTACATGGAGAGAAATGCAAAATAATAGCAGCATCCTCATCTGATATTAACACTTCCAAATGGAAGTTTTGACCAGCAAACAGCTAGTAAGTTTTTTAGACATATTAACTAAGTTAATTACTTTTAAACATAGATCATTGTATCTGAAATTACTCTATTCACCGTAGGCTTTGTATGATTCCTGTGACTAGTTATGCCAAGTAAGTTTCTTAGAAAATAGTTCTGGAGCTCATCTGACTGGAAAATGCACAGGTATTCCTCATATTCTTAAACCAGGATGTAAGAAATGTGTTTCCAGAATCCACAAAAGCTAAGGATTCCAGTTCTAATCAGTATTTAACATAATGCACTGTCTCTAAACAAATGCAGAGCTATCAGAAAAGGCAATACAGATTCAACTCGTATCTTCCTACCATTTTCACTGAACGTTGCTTCTTACAAAAAAAAAAAAAAAATGCTTTGGGCATGAAGTTCCATGAAAAATAGTCAGCATGTTGTTAGCGGCTCAGGTTGGGCGAGGAGAATTCTACAGCTATCAGATAAAGAACAGAGAAGGAAATTTTATACCATGGATGCCCTTGACCAAAATTTTCATAATGAGTTTGTTTTCTAATGCTACGATTTCCGAACTTAATGTTCTTCAGAAACATCTTGTGAAAAGTCCAGTAGTAAAGTCCATGTGATAAATTATGTTGACAATATTATTACGTATTGTTGGATATAAGCAATTTCTTACAAGTACTTATTTAATTCCTCTATGCTTGACAGAATATAGAAAACAGCTCCTTTCTCAAGATGCTTTTTATTGAAAGTTTTTTTTTTCAAAACTCTTGTTTTTATTTATCAAATAATTTGGGATCAACATTGGGGTAACATAGAGTGAAACTATTTTACTCAAAATATGCATTCATATAGGTGTAATTTAACAACCATTTTTGTATGTTGGTTATGGCTTGAATACGAAAGTGTTTAGACACTCTTTCACAACATTAAACTGCTGAGATGGCATTACCATGTGGTCTCATTCCTGTCTATAAATAACTGGGGCAAGAAAGCACCTGGACCTTCTCTTCCAGTTCTTGATGGAAAGCTTTGTTGGCATCTTTGCAACTAACTTTATATTTAACTCAGTGAAGAGGCTGAGTCAGTCATACATTTATTTATTTATTTAAGTTTGACAAGTGTGTATATACACTGCATGTCATAAAACAAATCAATTTTCCAGAGCTTTTTTCCCTAAATCCAATCTCAGGGCTTTCTCTGAAATTCCATCGTTTTCTCTCTAACTATTCTATCATCCATACAGAAAGGTTTTGTAAACACCTTGCCATGCATTGAATTGTGTCCCCCAAAAATATCTGTCAACTTGACTGGGTCATGATTCCTGTTATTGCATGATTGTGTACCATTTTGTAAATCTGATGTGATGTCCTTATGTGTTGTAAACTCTAACACTATGATGAGGTTATACGTGATCTCCTTATGTGTTGTAAACTCTGTCACTATGATGAGGTTATACTGATGAGGTTTACAAGATTAGATAGTGTCCTAATCCAATCTCTTTTGAGATATAAAAGAGAGAAGCAAGCGGAGACACATGGGAACCTCATACCACCAAGAAAGCAGTGCCAGGAGCAGAGCACCTCCTTTGGACCTGAGGTTCCGGCAGAGAAGCTTCCGCGCCAAGGGAAGATTGATGACATGGACCTTCCTCCAGAGCTGACGGAGAAAGCATTCCCCTGGAGCCGAAGCCCTGAATTTGGACTTGCAGACTACTGGACTGTGAGAGAATAAACTTCTCTTTGTTAAAGCCATCCACTTGTATTTCTGTCAGAGCAGCACTAGATGCCTAAGACACACCTTCTATATGTAAATGTACTGTTGTCTTTAACTTCCTGTGGTCATAATATTAACAGGATTTTATTTTGTGATCTGACTCCCAATTTAACTTGCCATCATCTCGGATTTTCTTTGCTTCTTCATTTAAAGGAATTATAATCAGAAAAGATTCTGGCCTTTAAGACTACTGATTTCCTGTTTTTCTTCTACAGTGAAGTTAACTGGAAATGTCAATTTAAATATGTTACTAAAACTATTTTATCAATTTTTTTCTTCTAAAGGATAAGTCAGAGCAGAGGGAGAAAATGAATGGCCAAAGGAAAATTCCTTAAGGAATGACCTCAACAGCTTTCTTTTTTCCTTGAGTTTTGAAACTTGAAATATACCTGTTTGTGGACCTAATCCTTAAATACAAAGGAATACTGGTTGCTGTGATTTGTTTGTACTTCATGACCTGGTTTTGGTTTATGTATAATGGAAGAACGAAGGCCTCTTTAGAATCATGATACAGATAAATACAATAAATGTGTGTAGCACTATAACTTTCAGTACTCAAAAAGATGTACAAATTGGTCCTTATAACATGGTGGAAAGACTAGGTTATTATTCTTTCTATTCTACAGACGCTCATGTTGAATAAATGCTAATTGCTAAAACAGGAAAACATCTACCTTGTTCCATATAGATAGAAAAGCCCTGGTGGCACAGTGGTTAAGCATTCAGCTGGTAACCAAAAGGTTGGCAGTTCAAATCCACCAGGCACTCCTTGGAAACCCTATGGGGCAATTCTACTCTGTCCAATAGGGTCGCTATGAGTTGGAATAGACATGATGGCAGTGGGTTTGGTTTTTGGATATACATAGCATTTCTCAATAATGTGTGATTAATGCCTTTCCTCAGGCATTCAACATCTGTTTTGATCAGTGAAGGATCATCAGACTCACTAGTCTGTTCATTTATGTCCAATTGCTATGTGTTCTAGGTATAATCTCTAAAATGTACATTCTTTCTTAGAATGGCTCTTCATCAGGAGAAAATGGTGCTCACAGATCCTTTGGAGATGTCTAATTAGTAAAATTAAAACATGAGTATACTGTAGAAATTTAATTTGGGAGTTAGAGTTGGCAGGAATCTGATTTAAAAATGTTTGAAGGCAGCTGTGAAGGAGTGGTTAAACTGTGAAGCAGTGGATTTGCATTTCGCTGAGGTTAAGAGCTATGGCTGCTCACCAAATGGTCGGCAGTTCAAATCCACCAGCAGCTCCTTGGAAACTCTATGGGGCAGTTATACGCTGTCCTATAGGGTCACTATGAGTCAGAATCAACTCTACGGCAATGGGTTTGGTTTTTGGTTTACTTGCCAAGCTGTAGGACCTCAACCTCTCTGCCCCCCAAATTTCCTTACTCATGAAATATAGTTGCTACCTTATACAGTTGTGAGGATTAAATGAAATAAAGCACTTAAAGCATTTAGAACAATGTGTAGTACACAGCAGGCATTCAATAAAGATTAGCTATTATCTGGGGAGATTTGAAAGGCTATTTGATTATAGACTTCATATTTAAAGTTAACACATTCATTTTTCAAAGTCACATCACAGTTCTGTAGCAGAAGTCAGAAATGATTTTCTTAAGCTGCGAAAACTTTCTCCAAATTGGTTTATTGTTGTTAGTTGCCGTCTAGTCGATTCTGACTCATGGTGACCCCATGTGTGCAGAGTAGAATGCTCCATAGAGTTTACAAGGTTGTGACCTTTCGGAAGCAGATCACCAGGCTTGTCTTCTGAGGCATCTCTGGGTGGGTTTGAACCACCAACCTTTCAGCCAGGTAGCTGAGCACTTAACCGTTTGTATTACCAAGGGAAAATCAGAAAAGACTGTGGAAGAATATATAAATTCACATTGGTTCGGACAGGGAAAAAGTTTTTTATCCTCTCCCTACGAAAGAAATGCTGTTTGCAATTAGTATATGCAGTATAGCTTCCTTGGCATTCAAAAGCATTAAAAGAACACTAATTAATTTCCAATAGATTTTCAAAAAATACTAATTCCTAGAGTATGAGTTGGAATTGACTCAAAGGCACCCAACAACAGAGTTCAGATTGCTATTTCAGAAAAATCCCTAACTGTGGATGAATAGAATCTGAAACTAAGAAGACTTGGGTACTCAGATGTAGGCATTAATTTTGGACAAGTTTTTTAACCTTTCTTAGATCACTTACTTCTAAAATAAGAATGGTAATGCCTCCTCCCTCAAAGAATAGAAATAAGTGAGCTGTGGTGTACAAGTGTGCCTTGTGAATCATAAATTCAAACTTCTGTACTTTATTGTTTCATAAAGATGTTTCTGTTTAGCTAGACAGAAACATATTGATATTGAAAATCTGATGAATGTTGCCAAAAATTAACCAGCTATAAGCTAAACTATAGTCACTGACATTTGAATGAAAAGTTTCAAGCTAAGCTTTAAGTGGTTACCACCATAGTCAAATAGCACATACTATACTTGGTCTCAGTTTTAACGATTTTCTAGAGAACAAACTGATATATCAACATGCTGCAATATCCCTGTATGTAAGTTTCTTTATATGTAAAAATGTGGGATTTTTCATGTTTATGTTTAAAAATTTGACTAACATTTCTTTCCAGATGACACTTTAAAAAGTTACAGATAAGTAATACTGCAGAACTGAAGCACTAGTTAGCCAGGATAATTACTGGAGTGGAACAGTGGCATATTTCTGCATACACTTATCTTTAGTATCTATCTTTGCCACTCACACTCACAGCCATTCTGAGGGTTCTGAGCATTCCTCTACTGCTCTTCCAGGGCATTGCTTTTGGAGAATTACTTGGTCTTAATACTGACTCATATTGCAGTTTTCACAAATAGGTAAATTTTCTATTTTATGATAGAATAAACACTATACACAGCCAAATATACACCCTGGTTTGCAATGTGGCAACAACTAGATTAAATGAGCATTGTAACAGATAATCTTTAAGTCAATAGAAAGGTAATTTATAGGTACACCCTCAGAACATAAACAGTTGAAATTCAGTCTTTCAAAGGTAATGATAACTAAGTACTGGGTTCAAAGGATTTAATGACTATTACACATAACCAGTTATTGTTGAGTTGATTCTGACTCCTGGTGACCTCATACGTGTCAGAGTAGAATTGTGCTCCAGAGTTTTCAATGGCTGCTTTTTCAGAAGTAGATTGCCAGGCCTTTCTTCTGATACGCCTCTGGGTGAACATGAACTGCCAACCTTTTGGTTTCGTTAACTGTTTGCACCACTCAGGGGCTCCTTTGTTACACACAGCACTAGGCAGTTAATATCCATGTAAAAATATCCAGACTGTTTTATTAAATGGTAGTAACATGATAACAACACCTCTTCAGGTGCTTCTGCCTATTTTAATGTATTTGTGTTCATGTATTGCTGGTCAAAGAAGTGTTGGCAACGAGAAAGAGAGAGAGAGAGAGAGATGCACATTTTTTCAAACTCAGATTTCCTTAGTTGCAGTTACTCTTTATATCTTAGTGGGACCTGATGCAGCCCCAACAGGGGTTTGAAAATGATATGGCAGACAAAAATTAAATACATTTGAAAAAGAATATTTTCTTATGTCTTATGTCTTGGAAAAGTAAAACAAAACAAAAACTTTTTTGAAAGAAATAACAACACCCCTCTCCCATCAAAACAGACAAATCCATAGTACAGTTTGTTAATGGTTATCAGAGCATCAGCTTCTATAGGATTGTCTCAACTTATTTATTCTTCAACTTTGGGTGAGACTTTACTACCATGTGTTTACTACTATGTGTTTCTTCTGCTTCAAACCAGTATCAGCATAATCCTAGTGGGCATTTAGGTGGCCGAGGGGGTACTGAGCTGCTGTTTGGGGTAATTTAAAACTTTGACTTAAGCCAACATTTTGAGAGATCAAGAGCATTTTCTTTTTTTCACCCTGTAGTCCAAAGAAACTGCATTCTGCCCATCTACATTCCACAGCAGATTCAATCAGTTAGGATAGTTTCTATTTTCCATTCAAAAACTGTAGAAAAAGCATGTCAGATTTGCATTTTAACAATGGATGGCAGCCATTAGCCAGGCGTATCACTTGCAACAAAAGCTGCTGGGAGATCAAAAAAAATGATTTTTTTTTTGTAAAATACACAAAAGACTATAGCTATCGAAAAATGCAAGTATTCATGTATAAATTCATGAATATCATAAAACAATAAATAAAGTATGGTCTTTTCAAATGTATTTGATTTTTAGCTCATCACTTTCAATATTTGTGACCTTCTACTTTGCACCTAGCACAGAAATCCCATTAGCAATATGACGTACAAAAATACTGCCTTCTGGATTTAGTGGAGAGACCACAGATAAAGCAACAATATGTTATAGTTTTGATACAGGGTAGACAAGGGATGTTGAAGGTGCGTTTCTATTCAACAATAGAATTGTGACATTTTTAACTTTTTGAGGGATGGAACGAGGAAAAAAGTTCAGATAACATGTTGAACTAATAACTAGTGTTCTGCAGAAGACTACAATTGATTATGCTTTAGCAATATTCTGAATAGCACTATGGATCTGTAAGCCTGTGAGGTTTCCTGAATCAATAAAGTCCCCCAACAACCTAAATTAAAATAATTTAAAAAATTCCCTCTTGAGATCTTTAGCTAATTTTGTTGTTTTAATTCCAGGGCGAGAAGTAGTAAAAACGCTTAGCGCTAACACGTCATCTAATGTCAGGCAAGCGTCTCCCAGTAAATTGCCTCCAGTCAAACCTAACATTTCTTCTGTAAAAATATATTCAAACTCATGGAAAGTAGGTTTTTTTTTTTTTTCCAAACTGAAATTTCAGATGGCTTAACCCTAAAAAGCATTCTTCATTTATGTTTACACTTGTGTTCCCACCAAGCCTTTTAAATCAAACCCATGGAGGCCATAGCCTGGACAATTAAACGAAAAGGCACTACAGCTGAGAATAAGCTCCACCTGTTGAGGTCAGTTGGTTCACTGGACTGGGCTGCTTCTTCCCTTCAGGTCAGGAAGGCTGCAACCACTCTCTCTAGAAGAGTCTACCCCGCGGGCCTTAGGCAGTTAACTGCACATATCTGTAACATCTGGCCGACAGGCTCGCCCCTGGCCGTCGAAGGGTGAGGGGACCGCATGGCAGCCACTTTATTTGCACTGCAGAAAAGACAACACCTATCGCGGGGAGCCACCGGCCCTGCGCGGACCCCGCAGCTCCCAGAGCTGGGGCATCTCCCGCGGGGACGAGGGCAGGGAGGGCCGGGGGCGAGCCCAGGTACGGCGAGGGAGAGTAGGGCTCCGCCGAGAGCCGAGAAGAAAGCCTGACTCATGTCATGACGGCGGCGGCGGGCTCTTGGGAACTCAAACTCGTGATGCTGTTGCTGCGGAGAAAAGCCTCATTACCCATTCCGCAGGCGGGGACACCACCCGGGGCTAGCACACCCGAGACCAGGGCTCCAGCACTCTCCGTGGGCCCCGCCCCTCCCCGTTGCGCCCCCTCTCCTGCCGCGTGCCCGCGCACCCGCCGCGTGTGAGATTAGAGCCGGCACACCTAACCTGGCGCGCGCGGCCCCCCGCCCCTCAGCCAGCCCCACCCCCACTCGGAATCCCACAGTCCGACCCGGATCCGCTCGCTCGGCCGAAATTCCCCACCCCCAACACCCCAGACGTCGGCGCCTCCGCCAGCCTTCGGCAATTTCCGTGGGAAGACATAGAGTTCGGCAAGGCCCGAAGACTCGCCGCCACCTTCCCTTCAGACAAGGCTTTATGTCTGCGGTGGCGGGGCGCATGCGCAGACGCCATCTTTCCTCCGTCTCCTTTTCTTGCCCCCTCCCCCCGTCGCCGCCACCTCCTCCTCTCGCCGGCAGTCGCCCCTCCTCCTGCGCTCGGGCGCTGGTCCCTCCTCTCCCAATGCCGCGAGAGACTGGGGGATACGGCAGAGCCGGGGGAGAGCACTATTAACCACCACAGCCCGGTCCCCGCCCGACACCCTCCCTCAACACCCACCCACTGACCCGCCCCGTTTGCCAACACCGGCCAACCCCACCTCTCGTTTCTTTGAACGGCGTCGGCTGCAGTCGCTGCACCAGCCCTTCTAGCCACCAACGCTGCCGAGAAAGGAGTCGCTGCCGCCGCCTGCGGCCGCCTCCCGCCTGGGCCGCGGGAGCAGCGGGGTGAGGACGAGCCGGCTGCGGAGAAGAGGACAAGAGAGGCTCACAGCCCTCCGCTTTAGCGCACGTCTCGCCGCCCTCCGGGGAGGCTCGGGCGCCGGCCCCTTCCTCCCCGAGGACTTGTGCCGAGCCGAGGCGCCTGCCCTGAGGGAGGAAAATGCTCGGGCTCCATGGCTGCCAGTGATGGAGCGATCCCTGGGCTCCCGCTGCCACCGCCGTCGCCGCGCCCCGGCCGTGCTCCGCGAGGACCTGGCGTCTCTGCGCGCCCGCCCGCGCCTCGTTGCTGGGCTCACCGTACCGGGCGCCTCGCCGCCGCCCCGCTCCGAGCCTCGCCGCCCCAGCCGCGGCCAGCGTTTCCTCACCGAGCAGCCGCCGCGAGCCCAGGGGGTTTGAAGGGGTCCGCGGGGCGTGGGGGGAGGGCGCGGCGGGGCCGGCGGGGCCGGGAGGGGAGGTTTGAGGGACACTGAGCTCGGGCTCGCCGGCGGCGGCGGCGTCGGGGGTGGCGAGGGGAAGGCGGGAGGGTGTTGCAGCCGCCGCGCCGGGAGGAGGGGGCTGAGGTGGCTTCTGAGTTGGCCGCAGAAGGTGGGCATTTCTCGGTTCCTCTACCCCCTCCCCTCCCGCCTGCCCCGCACCCCACGTGAAGCAGAATATAAAGGGGGGTGTGAGACTAGAGGGGAGAGTGAATGGCAAAGGACTGAAGGGGGCTCCCCTCGGGACTCCGACAGCCCTGTTCACCCTCGTTCATCCTCCCTTCCCGAAGCTCGCCCTCGAAGGCAGGAGCGACCGGCGCCGGTGCCTTCGGCTGAGGAGGAGGAGGAGGAGGAGGAGGAATCGCGCCCGGCGGAGCGTCAGTCCTGTTTTCCTTTCCGGGTCTTGAATACAAAGATTACGGTTCAGAAGGAAATTGCACTCTGCTTCTCCGTCCCCCGGTACCCAACACAATGCACCAGCCACCCGAGTCGACCGCCGCGGCCGCCGCCGCTGCAGACATTAGTGCGAGGAAGATGGCGCATCCGGCACTGTTCCCTCGAAGGGGCAGCGGCAGTGGCAGCGCCTCTGCTCTCAATGCAGCAGGTACCGGCGTTGGGAGTAATGCCACATCTTCCGAGGATTTTCCGCCTCCGTCGCTGCTCCAGCCGCCGCCTCCTGCAGCATCTTCCGCGTCGGGACCACAGCCTCCGCCTCCACAAAGCCTGAACCTCCTTTCTCAGGCTCAGCTGCAGGCACAGCCTCTTGCGCCAGGCGGAACGCAAATGAAAAAGAAAAGTGGCTTCCAGATAACTAGCGTAACTCCGGCTCAGATCTCCGCCAGTATCAGCTCTAACAACAGTATAGCAGAGGACACTGAGAGTTATGATGATCTGGATGAATCGCACACGGAAGATTTGTCTTCTTCCGAGATCCTTGATGTGTCACTTTCCAGGGCTACTGACTTAGGGGAACCAGAACGCAGCTCCTCAGAAGAGACTCTGAATAACTTCCAGGAAGCGGAGACACCTGGGGCAGTCTCTCCCAACCAGCCTCACCTTCCACAACAGAATGTTGTGATCAATGGGAATGCCCATCCACACCACCTCCATCACCACCACCACATTCATCATGGACACCACCTCCACCATGGGCACCACCATCCATCCCATGTTGGTGTGGCCAGTGCACCCATTCCTGGAGGGCCACCCTCAAGCCCAGTATCCAGAAAACTCTCTACAACTGGAAGCTCTGACAATGTAATACCAGCAGCACCAGCTTCTGCTGTATCATCCGGTGGCTCACCTGCATCTGTAATGACTAATATCCGCTCTCCAAGTACTCTTGTCGGTATCGGTATAAATTCTGTTACTGGCACTAATACGATGAATAATGTTAACGTTACTGCTGTGGGTAGTGTTAGTCCTAATGTGACAAGCAGCATGCTTGGTAATGCTAACGTGAATACAAGCAATATTCCTAGTGCTGCTAGTGTGAGTGTTGGACCCGGAGCTAGCAGCAGTGTTAATGTGAATATCTTGAGCGGCATGGGCAATGGTACTGTTTCTTCCTGTGCTATTGTTAACAGTGTCCCTAATGCAGCCACAGGGATGACTGTGGGGTTGGTTTCAAGTCAGCAGCAACAACCAACGGTTAACACATCAAGGTTCAGAGTTGTGAAGTTAGATACCAGTTCTGAACCTTTTAAGAAAGGTAGATGGACTTGCACTGAGTTCTATGAAAAAGAAAGTGCTTTACCTGTTACAGAAGGTGTGATAAATAAAGTGGTGGAGACTGTAAAACAAAACCCCGTGGAAGCGACTTCAGAGAGGGAGAGCACTAGTGGCAGTTCAGTGAGCAGTAGTGTCAGCACTCTTAGTCACTACACAGAGAGTGTAGGAAGTGGAGAGATGGGAGCCCCAACTGTGGTGGTGCAGCAGCAGCAACCAGCTCTTCAAGGTGTGGCCCCTCAACAGATGGATTTCAGTAGCACTGGTCCACAGAGTGTTTCAGCAGCTAGTATACCACAGAGTGTTTCACAGTCACAGATATCACAAGTACAGTTACAGTCTCAAGAGCTGAGCTATCAGCAGAAGCAGGGTCTTCAACCAGTACCTCTGCAAGCCACTATCAGTGCTGCAACTGGTATTCAGCCATCGCCTGTGAATGTGGTTGGTGTAACTTCAGCTTTAGGTCAGCAGCCTTCCAGTTTGGCTCAGCCCCACCTGCCATATTCTCAGACGGCTCCTCCAGTGCAAACTCCCCTTCCAGGGGCACCACCCCAACAGTTACAATATGGACAACAGCAACCGGCTGTTTCTACACCAATGGCCCCAGGCCATGGTAAATCAGTGACTCAAAATCCTACTTCAGAGTATGGACATGTACAGCAGCAGCCAATTCTTCAGACGGCAGTGTCCTCCGGACAGCCCAGTTCTGCAGGAGTGGGAGCAGGAGCAACAGTGATTCCTGTGGCCCAGCCACAGGGTATCCAACTGCCAGTGCAGTCCACTGTAGTCCAAGCACAACCTGCAGGGGCATCTGGCCAGGCCATTGGCCAGGCTCAAACAGCAGTGTCTGCGGTACCTACTAGCAGTCAGATTGCAAATATTGGTCAACAGGCAAACATACCTACTGCAGTACAGAAGCCCCCTACTCAAGTCACACCTTCAGTTCAGCAAGGTGCTCCTCCATCTTCACAAGTAGTTCCACCTGCTCAAACTGGGATTCTTCATCAGGGAGTTCAAACTAGTGCTTCAAGCCTTCCTCAACAATTGGTTATTGCACCCCAAAGTACCTTGTTAACTGTGCCTCCCCAACCGCAAGGAGTAGAATCAGTAACTCAAGGAGTTGTTTCACAGCAGTTGCCCGCAGTTAGCCCTTTGCCCTCAGCTAGTAGTATTTCTGTTACGAATCAGGTTAGCGCAACTGTTCCTTCTGCAATGCCTTCTGCCCCAACAAACTTGGTTCCACCACAGAATATAGCACAAACCCCTGCCACCCAAAATGGTAATTTGGTTCAAGGTGTTAGTCAACCTCCCTTGATAGCAACTAATATAAGTTTGCCCTTGGCACAACAACAAGTACCACTGAGTTCTGCTCAGTTCTCTGCACAATCATTAGCTCAGGCAATTGGAAGTCAAATTGAAGATGCCAGGCGCCCAGTGGAACCCTCCTTAGTTGGCTTACCTCAGACTATCAGTGGTGACAGTGGGGGAACATCAGCAGTTTCAGATGGGAGTAGCAGCAGCCTAGCAGCCTCTGCTTCTCTTTTCCCGTTGAAGGTGCTACCGCTGACGACACCCCTGGTGGATGGCGAGGATGAGAGGTAAGATGATGCCATGTCTCTGCAGACATTAAACAGATTTGAAGTTTATTTAGTAGCTCTCTATATATGCACGGAATTAGTCTAAAACATTGTTTTCGTTTGTGTATGTGAAAATGTGTTTTCATGGTAAGTGTTCCTAGAGCAAGAGTGTTATGGAGTGGTTTCAGAGTGGATAGGAAATGGTCTGAGTTTTAATATGTAAACAGTGTCAGAACAGTTGAACATATGTTTGTATTAAAAATAGGTTTGGGGGCACCAAGTGTTATTTATAAAATGCTTTTGAGAAAGAATAATGAACAGAAGCTTAATTTTTGTTAACCTATATAATAGTTAATCCATTCTTTTGAGTTACTAAAATCCTTATGCTCATGTCTTGGGGTGGTTGTGGTTCCCACATTTGTGCCTCCTTTACTAAACAGTCCTTTTCCAGTTCTACTGTGTTTGATTTTAGTCTGTGAAACATAATCTTGCCTTCTTTTCTTAGGCAGGGAAAGATGACCTAATCCGGGTTATATAGATTGCCCTCATACTGTAATTGGCCAACTTTTGTGTGTTTATTTAATGGTCATTTGATCTGAGCAGTAAAGGAATGGGAATCCTAAGAAATATTTTACAGAGGAGGAGGGCATACAGTGTCAACATAACCAGATTTACCTTTGATAGTAGTATGCTGAACATTTTTTCTTTTACTTAGTAGACCAAAGTGGTAGCCATTTTAGAGTAAAGGAAGAAAGTCTTGGAGGATGGGCTTACAGGATCATGAAAATAAGACTTGTTCCCCTGCTAAGCTACTTCACCTGTTTCCTTTTTCCTTACCAAAAAAATACCTAAAGCCGAAAATACATTCTTAAACCAATGTTTTTTCAGTTACATTGAAAATAATGTGCTAATCATACCCATTGAATCAAATTGTGCTGTTGAAGCTGACTGGCTAGAAAAGTTGTGAAGTCTCATGATTTTACATTGCTTTAAAACTTAAATTGATTTTAAAGGAATATTCTTTTCACAAATTTGCCAGTCTGTGACTAACATTGATCAAAATAATGTCATAGGAGTTATGACAAACGCTATTCATTTTCACTGGAATTTTGAATAAGCTTGCAGGATATTTAATTATTTTGGAATTAGTTTGAGATTTTTGTGATTGAACTTTTATCAGATCAGTTGAAGCATTTATATTCTATATGCGCATTTGTGATTTTCATTTTGGAAGATTTGAGAATATTTTCAAAAGAATTGCAATTTTTTAAAAAAAAAACAAAGGCCAAATGTTTCAGTGAGGGTTTCATGATTTTTTTAGTTGTTAAAAAGGTGTAAAGGCATAGTTAATTGAAATAATTTAAAATCTTTCAAGATTTTTATTATTTTTCTAAGTCATATAATTAAAATCTTGTTTACCTAACCAAATGTATTCTGTATTATGTGTACAGAATCGTACTTTGGAAACCCCAGCATTTTGCATCCAAACTTACCGTGATTTTGTTAATTACCATTTGTGGTCTCCTGGCATGACTCATTTTTTTCCTCCTAGTGGTAGGAGGCTTTCTTCAACTAGCTGTTGCAAAAAAAAGAGTCACATTTTGTGACTTACAGCTAGGTTTTTAACTGTAGTGATAGAGTCACAGATTAAGATATTAATAACAAAATTAGTTTTTTCCAGATAGTAACTGAGGTAGATTAATTACGGTCATATTACACAGAAAGGTTTGGAACTGTAGAAAGCGACACGAAATGATACCAAGAAATACGACGCAAAATATTGGCTTAAAGTAACGAGTTGTCTTTAGATTGTACCTGTTTTGAATTTACTACATATTTGAGCCTTTATTAGTTAACATCAAAATTAAGTCACCAAGATTGGAAAATTTTTGTTTCACAGTATCCTCTAAATTCTGAAAAATAAAAATACTTCATCCCTAAAACACCTGTTAACGGTCAGAAAGCAGATATATATATATATATATATATATATATATATATATATAAAATCTTTAAGGTGTTTTATTGCAGATTATTTTATCACTATAGTTTGGAAAAAGAAATGTTACTTGTTTCAGTTAAATTTTCCCTTGGAAGGGAATTTGAGAATAACTACAAGAGAAAAAAGTATATGATTCAAAAAAAAATTTTTTTTTAACCTTTCTTCCTGTATTAACTTCTATGTCATTTGCATCATCTGGAAGCCGAACCATCATTAGTCTCTTAATGGGAGAAAGTGTACATTATAATTTCAATATATGAACTCAGGAAATATGTTCACTATATAACTTTTTGGTGGTAGCACAAATAAGGGATGGTTATTCTTTAATCAGCTTTTGAAATAATACTCTAAAGCTTTAGATTTAAAAAATATTCCTGAGATGTGGAAAATGTTTTCATTTGGCCACTGGGAGAGACTAAAGATTAGAAACATGGATCAAAGCATTAAGATTATGTATAATCTTTTTTTTTTTTTTAATTACTCCTATTATAAATATTTTAAGATCTTATTTTAGTCTTTAACGTGAAGTTACAGCACAGAGAAGATACAGACATTTTACACTGAAATGTAGTCTTTTGCGCTTTGTGATTATTAACACAGCTTTTGTTAAATTGGTTGAACTTCTATTCGTCCTTCAAGACTCAGCTCAGAATGTTCCCTCTGAAGCATTCTCTCTCCCCAGGGAATATTGTTTCCTTAGCACTTTTTAATGTTCCTCTAAGCACTGTACACATTGAATTATAGTTATCTGTTTACCCACCTTCCCCTCAAGACTGAGTTCCTGAAGAACAGGGACTAAATATTTTTTGAACCAATTAATGAACAGACAGACCTTTCTCTGCTTTGTGGATTGCAGTCAGTTTTTCTATCATGATTTAAAGTTTGTGTTGTCCCTCATCTTAATTATAAGAGATGCGGGATCATATAATTTATGCAATGGATTGAAAAGAAATGAATAAAAAGACTGGCTTCTTTGTATCTCTTACTTCATTATTCCTTGAGATAATTGAAGACTATTTTCCAAACAGTCCTGGTATATGGTACATACTCAAATATTTACTAAAGAGGAATGAGAGTTTTCTTATGTATAAGCTGGGGATAATACTTACTTTGCTTACTTCCAAGGATAATTTTATCAGATAAACTGTAAAATCCTAAATTATAATTTTTTAAAGTTTTTATTTTTATTTAAGTTGTATATCACAGCTTAAAGAGTCAAATAGTTTACAGGGTTATATAAAAAGAGCTTCCTGTCCCACCGTCCAGTTTTCCCTTTTACAGAAGCAATCACTTTCACCTCTTTTAGATGATTATTGTGATATTTACTTTCTAGTATCTAAATGACATGCATGTATTGCTATTAGATATACAGGATAGCTTGATGGTTACGAGCATGAACTCTGGAACGAGACTGCCTAGGTTTAATCATTCGTCTTTCATTTACTAAGTTTTATGGGGCTACTTAACCTCTCTATGCCTCAATTTCCTCATTTGTTAAAAAATGGAGATAATAATACGTACCTCGTAGGGTTTTTATAAGAATTAAGGGAGTTTGGAAAGGCCTTAGAACTGTGTCTAACTCATACGCCCTAAGTGTTTGTTAGATAAAATATTCCTTGCTTTTTTTGGTTTTAGCCATTAACTTCCTGGATAGAAATGAAGATTTAACTCTTGCTGTTGTCACCACTTACTTAGCAGTACCCCCTTCCTCCCAGTGCCTTTTCCTCTCAATAATTACAACATAATTATAATTATATCACTTGATTATTTAATATTCTTGTAAAATATGATTAATTTTCCTGTTCTGTACAATGTCTTGTGGCCGCCTCCTACCCCACCCCCAGCAATCAAGTATATAGAAATGTTAGTATATCATCCCCCCAGCCCCAGGTTTTCATCTATTAGCATAGTTTGTTTCCTCCAGGTTGTCTTTTTTCCCCTTTTTGTATGTTTCGGGCCCTACCTTTCATGATGGAGCATTTCCTCAGATGTCTGGTAGTTCTTGGTTGTGTGCTTGCACTTAGAAGTAACAGACTAAAGAGCTGGTTAGAATTCTCAGTGTGGCTTGTTGACTGTTAGCTTCACCCTGGAGTGATCTGGCTGGAGTTAATTGTCTTTTTGTTCTTTTCCTTTGCTTAGTTTTCTCTATATTTATCACTGATTCAGCTTTTCAACAGATGTCTCTCAAGATGTTCATAGATACCAGGTATTGTTATCAGTTTTATCTTCCTGAGGAAGTTTTTCTCATGTCCTTCTGACCGCTGTTCTGAACTGATCGCTCTCTAAGCTTGGTACACAGCTGTTGCATTCGGATTCCCTTCACTTTCTTCTGTGTTGGATCTCCCATTTTCTGGTGACCTGTGTCTTCGTTTTTGGTTTACAGTGAGTGTACCTTACCCCGGCACTTATTTCATTCTTTGGTTCAGTAAAGAATCCTATTGCCACTGAGTCAATTCTGACTCGCAGAGCGCACCTATATGACAGAGTAGAACTGCCCCATGGGGTTTCCAAGGAGCGGCTAGTGGATTCAGACTACCTACCTGAGCTCTTGACCACCATGCCACCAGGGCTTCTCAGTGAAGAATACCAGGTGGGAGATGGTGTTCTAACTTTGCTCCGTTGCTTTCTATCTTCCATGTTGCTTTTGAGAATCTGAAGCTATTTTGATTCCGCATGTATCATGTGTATGTGTATTTTGTTTTTTCTTATTCTTTTCTTTCCCGTTCTCTGTTCCCTTCCTCTCCTTTCTTAAGTTTCTGAAAGCTCTTAGGATTTTATTTATTTTTCTAGTGTTTTGAACTTTTATAATGACAGTTCTTTGTGCAGGTCTGTTTTCATCCATGGTGCTGAGTACTTGGTGCGCCCTTTCAGTCTGGAAACATCTTTAATTCTGATGCTTTTTCTTGAATGAGCTTTCTTTCTCTTTTCTTTGCATTTTCTCTCTCTCTCTCTTTTTTTTTTCTTTCTCAACTCTTTTTATTTGGATAATGGACCTTCTAGACTGGTCTTCTAATTTTCTCTCCTGTTTTCGATCTCTTTTCTTTTACTCTTTCTGTTGAGTTTTTATTACCATATATTTAATTTCCAAGAGCTCTTTTTTTTGTTCTTTTCTCCTTTTAAATAGTATTGTGTTTTAATTGCATAATTCAGTACCTTCTCTTAGCTATCCGACTACATAAATGTTAGATTTTTTTTTTTTTTAACTTCTCCCTGTGAGACTTGATTCCTCTAGGTTATGTTTGTTTTAGTTCTTATTTTTCATGTTATATAGCCTTTTCTCAGATGTTTGGTAATCGTGTAAGTGTAGGGGACTAAAAGAGGCTTGTCGGCTGTTAGCTTCAGTGGGTAGATTGGCTGGGCTCTTTGGTTGGGGGTTTCTGATATCAGTATCTTCTTGTCTTTCCTCCTGCCTGGTTAGATTCCCCAGAGAAGTCTCTTGGGTTCTTGCCTGGAGGGGGAAGGCCTGTCTATATGAATTCTGGATGGCAAGTGGGTTAAGAGGTTTTGGGGAGTCTTAGCATACCCCCAGATGTTTCTTCACTCAGTCCCCCTGTTTTCAGTATATTCTGCCTTCTGCATTGCCCTATTTCCTCAGTTCTGGGATCTTGTGTTTTACTTTCTCCAGATAATATGCCTTCAGTTTTTTGCCCACCACCCCCAGTCCTATTTCAGATGCCAGTTCCTGAGTCTTTTGGGGATTTTGCTGTTTAAATTGGGTTTGTTCTTGGCTTTCTCCACTGTTTGCTAAAAAAGATTTGATTTTTCAGAGTTTGCTAAGTCATTTGTCACTCAGCCATCTGCTTTCCAGCTTTCAGATTTTTGTTGCTATTGTCTTTTTACCCATTCTCTCCATTTTTGTGGGTTTATGTCTTTATACTTAAATTTTTTTTTTCCTGTCATATTAGTGGGGCTTTTAGGGTAGAAGTGAAAAATAAATGTGTGTATCTACTATCTTTGCATAGCTATCTCAACTGTAGAACACTGCACTATTAAATGTAAAGAATGATGGTAATTTTAATAAAATTATTGCTCCAAGATATGATCCATAATGAGTACATAAATTTTAAGAGTGGAATTGCTTGACTTATATCCAGCAGAAATAAGAATAGTATATAACTCAGTATTTCAGTTCATAGAAGTGATTGAAAAAGTTATTTTTGGATGCAGTTAACATTTGTTATCATATTTAACCAGCTCAACTTTGTGAGTTAAGTTCTTTTCCATTTTACTGGTGGATAAACTGGAGCCTGCTCATTTTATTAGAGACCAAGTGAGTTGTCTGAGGTTACGTACGTAGCAGTAGAGTACTCTTTCTACTACTTAGAAAGCCAACAAGAGATAAGGTTGATGCCCATAAATAATACTAGAATGACTGAAAATTTGTGAATGCAGCTTCATTGCCTCATTGATCTATGTATTAGTACAAATAATGGAATTACTAAAGAACATATCAACATTTCCTTAATCATAAGCCATTGGTGAGAAAAAAGTGGGTAAAGGCTTCACAGTGCTGTGCCTGGAATGCAGTAGACATTCAAGTGTTAAATGAATTAATTTAGTAAGTTTTTATCTTTTGAATATTATATGGAAATTATCTTTTAAAGCAGTTTAAAAGATAATTTTAAAGGGAAAGCATTTTGATTTTCTAATAATTTAAATTCCATCTTTATAACATTGGCCTTAGAATTGCAAAACAAGTAGATTTTATTTTTTGTTTAGACAGTTTAATTTGAAAATATGCAAGTATGCAAAGCATGACCTGTTCTGGTGCCGCAGTGTTAGAACCATGCTGCAATAGTAGAACCATGATGGTGGTTTTTGCCATGTTACTTGCTAAGGTTGAGTATGTCATGGTGAGAATAGGCTTTAACAGTTCATTGAAAGAAATCTACGTGAAGGGAAAATTTAAAGCATGTTTATAGAATTTTAAGGAATTATCATGAGGTTTAGATTATAGGTGTTTTTTGTTTTTGTTTAGTCTCACGTATACACATATATTCAAATGCCTTTTTTCCCCCACCATTTCTTTCTTACCAGTCAGTTTAACCAGGATATTGTACTTGACTTTTCAGCATCATTAGACCTAGTTGAGCTGTGTTTTCCCTCCTGGAAACACTCCCTCTCTTTGTTTTTTTTGTTTTTGTGTTACCCTTCTTGATTTTCTTGCCGCCTTTCAGGCTACGCCTTTTCATTGCCCCTTTCAGATTCTTCTGTCAGACTCTCGGTGTTGTAGTTTCTTTGGATTTCTGAGCCACTTTCCACTTACTACCCTTTACCTAGGTAATCATCTATTCCCATGGCTGTAAATACAGTCTAGATGCTAGCAACTCCTGAGTGCGTATCACTAGCCCAGATTTCTCTTCTTAGACTTTGATAGAATCACCTGCCTACATAACACCTCTGCTTAGATTCTCATAGGCCTCCTTATCTCAACAGGTTGTAAACTTAACTCTTGACTATGCAACCCCTCAAATTTTCTTTTTCTGTTGTTCTCATTTTTATGAATGTCATTTCTTACTGTGGTTCTCAGTAGAAACTTGAGAGTCATTCTTAGTAACTCCTTTTTCCTCACCCTCTGCATTCTGACCATTACCTTAAAAAGTATATCTTGTATGTATTTGTTTTTCTCCATCTCTACTGCCATAACTCTAGCATAACATTAAAACCAGTTACTATTGAGTCAGTTGCAACTCCTGGCGACCTCATGTGTGACAGAGTAGAACTGTGTTCCATAGGGTTTTCAGTAGCTGATTTTTTAGAAATAGATCACCAGCGCTTTCTTTTGAGGTGCCTCTGGGTGGACTTGAACCACCAGCCTTTCAGTTAGCAGCCAAGCACATTAACTCTTTGCACCAGCCAGGGACTAACATAACGTTGTGTGCTGTCAAGTCAGTTCCAACTCATAGTGACTCTATAGAACAGAGTAGGACTGCCCCACACAGTTTCTAAGGCTGTAATCTTTATGGAAGCAGACTGCCACATCTTTCTCTTGTGGAGTGGTTGATGGGTTCAAACCACTGACCTTTCAGTTAGCATTAGCTCTCCCTTAAAGTACTCTAGTGGCTTCCTCCTGCACACACTCTGGCCTTTCTCTAATATTGCATTTTGTAGTCAAGGTGATATTCTTAAAATGTAAATTTGTTCATCTGTTTGGGACACTCACTTGCCCAAAATCCCTGAAAGTCTTTCTATTTCTTTTAAGATAATTACTCCTTGCTTTTGCTTATTTCTGGCCTCATATCCTGCTACTCCCCCCCCCCCCCTTTCTGCAGTTCAGCTGCACTTGGCCTTCTTTGAGTTCCTCAATTTGCCATCCATTCTTTCTTCTTCCTCTGGACCTTTGCACATGCTGTTCCTTTGCCCAAATATCTCATATGCTACCTCCCCTCCTATTCGTCCTTAAAGCTTAGCTGTCACTTTTTGAGAGACCTTCTCGGACATACTATTGTAAATTACTTAAGTTCTTTGTTACACTGTTTCATAGCACCTTGTTCTTTTCTTTCATGATGCTCATTACAGCTTGAAGTTTATTTATTTATTTATTTTGGTAATTATCTGTTTGGTGATTTTAAGCTTCCTGAACAGGGATGTTTGGTTTACTACTATACATCCAAAGCCTGTCTCAGTGCCTGACACATAGTAGGTACTCAGTAAAAATCTGCTTGGTGAATAAATGAAGAAAAAATTTTTTAAATATTGGCATAAGGTTTAATATTGGCATAGTGTTTACCTTGGTAAACTCTATTGTCATATATTTCAAAGATAAGTAAGTCCTTTTACTGATTATCATGTGTTACCACTGTTTAATAGAGATGCTTGAGAATTAATTGATTTACTTTTTGCTGTGTTTGTGAACCAGAAAGCAATAGTTACTTCCTGCTTTTATGAGCATTTTATGTTGTATATTTATATTTTGTATTTAGGCCAATAAAAATTCTCCTATTCGAAAATAAATTTCTTCAATTCCCCATTTATTTCAAAATAGAATATCAGAATTCTTTTTTTCCTCTGCTTTCTTTACTTTTGACTGGTTTAACTATTTAGCACATTATGTTTCTTAAATATCTAAGCATTACCTTGGAATTCCTGTGGTGCATTTTCAGCTGTTGCACGTATAAACATATAATGCCACTTATTTGTGATTAGAGAGTTTTTTTTTTTAAATTAAACAGTTTAGTAAGTATTAAGTTAATTGCTTGTTTAAAATTCCTAACTGTGATATCTTTTACTTGTGGTAATTCTAGTTACTTGTTACTCAACCAATAAATTATGGGTTATACAAAGGGAGAAGAACTGTGGAAAAGGTTTGGCAGTGATCAGAATTAGCAGTACACTTTATATCAATTATCTATGGGTATTAAATGGGAGTAAAAAATATTAAGACATGAAGCCTTTACTTTTAAGGTTGGTGCAGTTAAAAACAGTGGGAAATACAGAATTTGATGCTGCAGTGCAATGACCATCAGAGGCTAGTTCTAAGAGTCTCTTCACAGCAGGAGGTTTTCACATCCTATTTGTGGACATGACATAGTAGTGTTAAACCTGCCTTAATACCGTTGTCTTTGTGTTGATTGGGGAGCAAAGTTACTGTGATTTGATTCATTAAGGATTAAATTTAGATAAGGAACGGCATTGCCCTTCCTCATCCATCCTCATCCATTGAGCCTTTAGAGCAAAAGGTTACTCTGAACTTCATGTGGATAAGATAGATGAGATAGCATCTTACTCTTCCAGGCCTCCCAGATTATTTTGTGGTATCAGCTCACTATTCAGGTTTAGGAACTCCTGATACCCTATATATATGTCTTTTTTGAGTGAATTGTAGCTGGTTTGATCCGTAAAATTGTTCATTGTTGATTGCGACTTCATTCTCTCCCAGCTCATGTAGTTATCTAATTTCCTTGATTATTAGGCTTCCTTAGTGTGTACAAGGAGCCCTGGTGGTACAGTGGTTAAAGCACTTGGCTGCTAACGGAAAGGTCAGCAGTTCGAACTCACCAGCTGCTTCATGGGAGAAAGATCTGGCAGTCCACTTCCATAAAGATGATAGGCTTTGAAACCCTATGGGGCAGTTATGCTCAGCCCTGTAGGGTCACTGTGAGTCAGAATCGACTGGATGGCTGCGGGTTTGGTTTGATTTTGGTTAGTGTGTACTGTTCACCTGGTAACAAATAGCATATTGAGTAGTTAGGGGTACTTTGAAGATATAAACATATACAATTGATATATATACATATATATAGCATTAAATTTTCCCTATTAATGCACTTATGATATATTTCTAGTGGTAGTAGTAATAAAACTTTATCTCCTATATGATTTTGGGTTGTTTGTAACAAAACATTTTGATATAGATTGTCCACTTGCATCTCAGCGTGATTAAAGTTGATAGGATGCACATCTTAGGTTCATTTATTCAGTCAGTAATTCAACATAGAGTTCCAGCTATGAGTTATGTACTGTTACCAGCTTATTCATAGACTGACTCTACAACAATTTAGTAATACTAGTAACAGGAGTAGTTGAAATTAATAGCACTAATTATGTGCCAGACCATTCTAAGCACTTTAGATGTATCAACTTATTTAATTCTCAGAACAACCTTACAAGGTGTAAGTACCATTATTATCCCCATTTTACAGGTTAGGAAGCTGAGGCATAGAGAGATTAAGTAATTTATTCAAGGCCACATAGCTAGTAAGTGGGTGCTGAGATTCAAATCCAGCAGTGTAGTTCCAGTGTTTATGCTCTTAAATACTTTGCCTTTACAACATATCAGAACTAGGGTGTTCTGACTCTTGTTTCCTCAGTTAATTTAAATGCATTGGAAGGCACTGGGAACTGCAAATATCTTATAACTCATCATATCCTTGTTTTGATCTTGCAAGTTTAGGTAGGGATGCTACTCTTGTTCCTGTACTCAAGAATATAAGTTCCGTGAGAGCAAGGATCTTACGCATCTAGTTTACTGCAGTATTCCTAGTGCATGGAATAGTGCCTTTTTCATAGTAAGTTCTGAAATACTTGTTGAATAAATGAATTCAGACACAAAGATCCAGGATAGAGTTATAAACACCACCACTTTGCTATCCTGTTACCATTAAGTGCACAGTCTTAGGGCTAGGATTCAGTTCTTCCCAGCTATGTTACTGTATCTGTTATTTTGAATTCTCTCCCCACCCTGCTCTGCATATCCAATGGGTATATTTATTGAGTAGATCTGATAAAAACAAAACAAAGCCTGTTACCGTTGTCTGACTTATGGCAACCCCCTGTATACTAAGTGTAAATCATTGTATCTTGTAATGGTGTAAGCAAAAGTGTAATCAAACATGGTTCTTATCCTCAAGGAGTGTATAATACATATTAAAAAACCCATTGCCTTTGAGCTGATTACAACTCATAGTGTCCCTATAGGATATATATAAGGATATATATATATATATATATGGGGAAATTATATGGCAGTGTAAGAGCTAAGTAAGTTTCAAACAAAATGAAATATGAAATCAAGGAATCAAAAATTAAGAGCAGGAAATCTTGAGATCTTGTTCAACCCTTGGTTTATAGGTGAAGGAACAAGTTCAGAGAAATTAAGTGAAGTCTCTGAGATAGTGCTACAAAATATTTCTTAGACTGTAACTGGAACTTAAAATTATATAAAAAATTGCATTCAGAATTAATAGAAGGGATAGAATTGACCTTCAGTAGATTGGAAAAGCAGAGTCCCTACGGGGTGCAAATGCTTAATGCACTTAGCTGCTAACCTAAAGAAAGATTGGAGTTTCAAGTCTTCGGAAGAAAGACCTGGCGATCTACTTCAGGAAGATAAGCCATTGAAAACCATATGGAACACAGTTCTGCTCTGACACACATGAGGTTGCCATGAGTCAGTTAGGTCAGCAAAGCAGTATTCTTTGAACTGACTATAAAGTTTTGAGGTAAAGGAGAATATTTCAGCAGAAGAGTATTAACAAAAATGGTGGAAAGAGGAAACCATTTTGGGCAAAAATGAGGCAACAGTTGTGGATTCAACCAGTGTAAGTTCATGTAAAGAAGTGATAGGGAATGACTGAGGGTTGAACTTGGGAACGATTTGGCCCTTGATAGTTGTTGACTAAACTATGTTCAAGGAAGATTAAATGGAACCTGTAGTTTGGATTGGAATGGGGAAACCTGGATGCAGGAAGGACCAGTTAGGAATGTAAGTTTTTCTGTTCTTTGTTAACGAATGAAGGAACTAAATTAGGGAGATAGTGATTTCCATTGTTAAATGATTAAGTACAGGATTCCTCTGGTTAGCAGATTCCTCGAGTTATAAAAACACTATTCACTTGCCTGGCTTCTCGTCCCTCAAAGTAATAATGTTTCACTTCTCATTTTGAGGAAGGAAAAAAAAATCCTAATATCCCAGAAAAGCTATTATCCACAGCCACAGTTTTAAAGGTCTGAAGTATATGTGGTTATAATCTTAAGGTAGGATTTTTGACAGTTTAAAAAGTTTTCTTAGGGTTTACCCATGTTAATAATCCAAAGCAGATATGTCCCAAATATGTTTAGTAATGAAAAGAAGTTAAAGTGAATGTCAACTAGTATTGTAGTATTGGTCCTTTCTATTAGTGGTTGTAGAGACTTTTGCCTGCTTGTTTTTCATACTTAACCAGATTCCCACTGCCAGTCTCATCTGGGCCCTGGAGAGAGGAAGAATTATTTCTTCCTGTTCCCTAGGCTCTGCCAAAGGGAATGTGGTATGGATCTTAAATTATTTAAAAAATGAAAAACATTAATGTCACCATTGATACTTAATGTGAATATTTTGATTATTTTTTTGACACTTAAAGTGCCACAAAACTTTTCTTTCTTTATATATTGGCGCTTTTCTTCACTTTGCTCGTCGTTTTTCAAGTATGAGGATACGTGCACATACATGTGTATATACATATAAAGGAATATAATATTTTTAAAAGGACATGTTGAAATTGTCCTTTGGTTACAAAGTCTCAAGTATTTGAAAGAATGTAATTATTTAATAAGTTTAGGAACAGCACTGACCCTATCCTTAGGGACTGTATATTATTACTCTTTGACTATTTTTTGTCCTTTGCTTCAGTTTTTTTTTCCCCCGTTTTTAATTTTATCTAACAATACTTATATCTATCTTTGTAAGCTGCTTTAAATATTTTAGGGAATGACTTGGGATAGAAATTCAATAAATGGGGAAAGTATGACAAGGTAGAATATGATATATAATGAGAAGTACTAATAAAGCAGTTCTGGAAGTCAGAAGGTAAAGATCACATGATTTTGAAGAGGTGGCATTTGAGAGAAGTTTGATCATTATGGGGATTAGTAAGCCATTTTAGTAGAGAAAACAAACCCAAAAGGTTCAAAGAACAATATTGTTTATGGAAAAGAATATAGGGCACAGAATATAGTCAAAGTTGGTAAGAGATAGTGTCTTTTTACAGGAATACAGGAGATAAGGCTAAATTTGAAAAGCCTTAAATTCAGGATTGAGAAGTCTGGACTTCACTGGAAGTAGAATGGAGGGCCCTTTTTAGTTTTTTAGCAGTGTAGTCACCTGGTCAGTGCTGTGTTTTAGGGAAGTGCTGGCTTACTTGGGATCTCTAGTTGCTTCCTTTATTAATGGGGTATGAGAAACTCAGTAATTCCTTTTTCCTCCATAGGGGAAATGGAGACACGTTTGCTCTTTGTGGTTGCAATCAGCGACCTTGGCTTACATCAGCGACCTTGGCCTCATTAGCAATAGTAAGAAAGTAAAGACTCAATCCACATATGGTAGCACTTCACTTATAAAGAGATTGAACTATGGTAACTTAATCCTTTGGGGACACAGTTCTTGGTAGCTCAAACAGTTAAGTGCTCGGCTATTAACAAACAAGTTGATTGGAGGTTCGAATCCACCCAGAGGCACCTCGGAGGAAAGTCCAAGTGATCTACTTCCAAAAGATCACAGCCATTGAAAACCATATGGAACACAGTTCTACTCTGACATACATGGGGTTGCCAACTGATTTTCTGGGATACAAGGGTCCTCCAAAACTACGTGAAGTTACTATCACAAAATAAAGTTATGTGGTTTTTTTGTGCCCCCCCCCCCCCCCCAATCTTGTATAGCATTTCTGGTTCTTTCTTGGGCCTATTTTTATTACATCTTTTTGTGTTTGCTAGCTTTTAGCATCTTAAGCAAATAAGGGAAGGGAGGAAAAAGAAAGGTGGTTTTGGGACATGTAAGGTGACGTTTGTTGGAAAATGGCAGTTTATAGCCTGACATCAAGATGTCAGCGTTAGAAATTTTAAGAAAACCCCAAGAAAATGTGATATGGTATTGAATGCTCATCAGGGGAAAGTTAGATTATGTTTGGTATATTATTTTAAGGAAGCATGCACATAAAAAATAAATTTTAAATGGTGTTAATTACTGAGCTATGGGCAAGTATAAAGAGACCCTATTGTTAATCATATCTGTATCATCTTAACCATAGACAAATCATTTTACTGCTCCATTTACTTTTTCCCCATTTTAAAATAATGACAAGTACTTTACATTTTCTTAGTTTTCAGGACTGGTGAGGTTATTTTGTAAGATTTGTGTAACATGATATAAATAAAAACTAGACTTCTCCAGAGAGGTATTACAGGGAACATTTTTTAAGAGTAAAAAGTCCATAATAGATGCTAAAATTTAAGTAAGTACCAATAATGATTTTTTACTGAATTAGTAATAATGGAACTATTGATGAATAAAGGATGTATCAAGTATCTACTCTGCGTAAGGTATTTTGTAGGTAATTACTGATTTAGATATTTTAGTATAATAAAGATAACCCTCCCCCAGATTTTCCTCTGAAATTATTGTTATTAATTACGTTTCTTAATACAGTAAATCAAATAATTGTATCAAGGGAAGCCGACTTCTCATTTCTGGTTTTTTGGATCCCTTTGTTAGAAACAGACAGCCAACCAACTTACTTTCTTTCATCAGAAAGTTTTTGTTTATGCTTAATATTAATGTTGTTTCTTGATTGGTTCCTTTAGACAATTTCGTTGTGGTATTTTTGACAATGACAAGTATTTCCTTTCTGTTGAGGAAATACTCCTATGTTATGAAAATTGATTTTAAAAGATGATAGTCATTGAAACTTAATACATTAGTAAATTTATTTTGGACAAAATGCTGCTTTATAAATTTCGTTTGTTTGCTTGTAGTTTGTTTCTTAAAGTATGTTCTTTTGGGCTCAGGTGTTGAGGTATGTGGATACAGAAACTCTGTTACCCTGCTGTCCACTGATCAGGCGCTGTTAAGCCATCAAATATCTGGGTCTTTCCCTTCTCTTTTAAAGGCTTTTTCACTGTAATGAATCTTCTCTGTTGGAGTCAAAGTCATTGTCCCGTGTCTTATATTTGGTTGATGCTGCTTGTTACTGTAGAATCTTGGAATGAGGTGTTTGGCTGAACATTCCTAAACTATTCTTCATCTTCATTTTGTTATTTTCCTCATTGGGGATCCACTAAACATGATTCATCAGTTTTTTTCTGAAATGACAGATAGCAGGATTTGTATATTTATTCAGTTGGTTGTAGTTTATTATTAGGAATTTTACCTATTTTGAGACTCCAGGAAGAAAGGGAGGATCCAGAATGAGAAGAGGTTTAAGTTCAAACTAGATATCTTACTAGTTTCCTACCTCCATCCCCCAGCCCCATAATAATAAGCCATGATTCCACAGTCTAATCATCCTAAAAAGTATATTTAATGCTTATTGCAGGTATGTAATATTTGAGTTGGCAACCTCTTTAGCCCTTTTTTTTTTGAAAATTTACATAAGATTTGTAATACATTCATAGAGGACCTAAGGAAGATGGTTTTAAATTTTCTTTTACTATATTATTGGATAATATATTATTATAAGTAAAATATTGTGAAGTTAAGTAACTTGGTCACATAACTACTAAATGATGGCGCTAGTATTCCAACCTAGGTGATTTGATTCAAAAGCTGCAGTCTTGCCCAGGCCCATGATAAGCAGCAAGAGTTGACAGCTGACAACTATAAAAAGCAGTCCTTAGCCTATGAGTATGGAGCCATTTGGTCCTATAGACTTCGGTAATTCCTCAGATTACCACTGTTTTATAGAGCTGTGCAGTAATTGATGTTCATGATGATTCTTTAATCTTAATTGTAATTATGATTTTCTCTTAATACATTTTTTAAAGCATTTTCTACCCAAAATGGTTAAGTTATCCAAATTTATTGCTGAAGAATAAATTTTAAATTTTGGAAAATTTGTTTAAGTGGAATCTAATTCCTGAATAAGTGAATATAGAGGCATTCATTTTTATGATGTGAACATTTCAATAAATCAGATTGGTAGCTCCCGTTAGTCTCAGTTTGCGAAATTTTACTATTTTCTTTAAGTTTACTATGATCGAATTAAAGTAAAATGCTTTTTTAATATAGAAAAGAAATATAGAAATCTCACTTTAATAACATTTAAATCATTAATAGCACATTTTATGACTCATACCTTTAGGTTTGAATGGTTACAGCTTATATTAGCATTGCCTGTTTATTACTGAAGCAAGAAAATGCTAATATATATGAACACTTGAATAGTCAGTTAAAAATAGGACTTGATGTCTTTTTCTTCACTATCCTAGAAGAATGAATTTATTTTATAATCTGAGACAATTGTATTAGGTATTCTTTTAATTCAAAGTTTTTATAGTAGAGTTGCTTTTCTTCATTTTCATTACAATGTTCCTGATTCATTTATGAACACTGAAAGAAGCAATTAGAATTCTTTTGGAATTGCAGTTAACAGCAGTAAAGAATGATCTTAAAAGATTTAGTAGCTTAATTTATTGTTTAATAGTAATAGAGTATAAAACCTTATTTGTGTGTTCCATAGTTTCCACTTTCCACTAATAAGAAATGGCTAAAAGCTGCTAAAAGCCAATAATTTTCACATCTTGTACAAGTCGATTGCATTTTTAGACATTTTACTTATTTGATAAGCTTTTGACAGCCTAAAATTGCCATTTTTTGCCAATCCCTGTAGGCAACTATAGGGAAGAGAGAATTTTTTAAAAGTAGTGTTACTTTTTGTGAAATGGAAATGCTAAAGACCCACTTTGGATTTTTTTACGTAGGGATATAGTCAGCTTTGCAGTTCTACTCAGCTTCTTAGTTCATGAGGATCTACTGTTAGCTTATTAACTTATTAAGAAATTGATTCAATATGAATAAAAGCTTTTAACAAATGGACACATTGGTCTAACAAAAACCAAATTGTGAATATGAATGTGACCTAAATGTGACTCTAAATGCCATTAGACCCAGTGGTCTGAGTTAGAGGCTCAGCACATGAGGAAGGGCAAATAAACAGAAATAGAAAGGGAGTTAGAAGACCATTTAAGTAGGTAGAAGAAAAAGAAGAGAATCTGGCCGTAATAGATACTATTAAACAGTTGGCTCTGACCACATTCAGGCCCACTATGCCCTCACTGTCTGCATTGTAAATCTAGCTATATACAGTATCTGGTATCTTAGAAAAATTATCCAAGCTAGTTTAAGAAGTTGTCTGTTCCCTAGGAAGCTTTTAACAGTACTTCTGTTTTTTCCTGGTATTGTGATGATTTATTTAAGAAATGCTTATTGAATGTTTATTACGTACCTAACACTGAGAAAAGGTACTAGGATGCATAGAAAAAAATTTTAAAAAAAGAAGACGTGGTTTTCTCTTCAAGAAATTTTGTTTAGTACCCTGAAGAGTCATCATGAGATCTTGATAGATCTTCTGAATTATCCAAATTAAGTTAGTTGTATATTATGCTCAATTGTTATTCAGTATATGGTATGCATGACTGCTTTTTTTAAAAATTCAAATTAGGCGATTTATCTAGACCAGATGGTAGAGTTTAACAAGCCTTGGCATCAGACCTGGTATCTAGTTTCTGCTACCTCTTCATTTTATGACCTTTGTAAATGAGCTAACCTCTCTTAGCCCAGATTTTCTTACTTGGTAAGTGGAGGGTAGTAGCTACCCCTGCACTGTTGTTGGGAGCATTAAAGGAGACAGGGTGTGTAAGACACCTAGCTTAGTTCTTTGTAATTCTGTAAATGGTAGCTGCTCTTACTGTGCCAAATAATTGTGAGTCCTTGTTTAAGCACTGTAAATTAAAAGCTTGTCTACATATTCAGAGACTTTCTACATACTATATAGCCTTCTAAACCAGTGATTTTTGGCATTTTTGGTATAGCCTTTCCCAGTTGGGGTTCCACAAGAGAATTAATTCCTAAAGGTGGTATACAGCTAGTGCCCCTATGCTAGATGCGTTCGAGAAGAGTGAGTTCATCACATACGCTGGAGGCATCAGGGACTGATTCTTTGCGGAACTCAGGCTGCTAGGACTGTTCTGTTATCTATTTTCTTAAATTCATGAAAACGAAAGTTGTTACAAAATGCCCTTTACCCTTTTTTCAGTATGAGGGCTACTTAGGAAGAATGTAAGTGTCATGTAGTAGTTTGTTAATACTCTGAAATAGAACCATTATCCTATTCAAGTGATTTCAAACTTTATTCTAAAGATTATTTTAGAGGGGCATAATCCGCTGAAGACCATCTGTTCCCTTCTCAGTCCCATATGGGACTGAAAACTATCTCCTTAGAAAGAATGGAATTAATCAGTTTATTTTTAATAAGATAATGAGTCAGTACCTGAGTTTTAAGTATCAAAGATTCATTGAGTTAAATTTTGAAATCTAGTATAAAATTTCATAAGTAGTATTTATGTTTTTCATTAGGTGAAAAAAGTAGTTCTAGAGCCCAGGAAGTCTGGAGAATGCATTTCTTTGTATACATGTTGAAGGCTGACATTGCATTTTAGTTTATTAAAGACTTCTGAGAATGTCTGCAGAAGAGGGACCATTTTATTTTATTGGATCTACCTCTTTTGATCATATGACACCTATTAATGTCCTGTAGAACTAGTGTTCCTTGGAATACACTTTGGGAAATATTAATTGGCTTCACTTTTTTTTTTTTTTTGAGAAATTTCCTAGACCGTGTAATTAAGTGATGGCAGGCCTGAACTGGAGCCCATGCCTAGATTTATTATTCCACTGTAACAGTTCCCTTTCTGTTATACTACCCTATTTTCCTTAAGTATACAGTTCATATTAGAAATAAAAGTATAATTGTCATGTGAGAGTACATACCAAGTGCTTCATCTGGCAGACCTTTAAGAACGGATTTTGAGGAGTACAGCATTGATACACAGTGTTGCAGCCCCACTTAATTGGCTGTGTCTTTGTAAACGGTTTGCAGACCTCAGGATACCTTTTATTTATATGTGGTGGTATATTCCTGGGGGAAATCTGTAAATAGGGTAGAAATTATTAGTTAACTTTGTAAACATTCAAAGATAAGGAAACTAATCTGAATTTGTTCTGTGCTCCAATTACCATCACTATAGAATATTTTACTAACTTTCCGTGCTTTGTTGGAGAGCTAAATCTTGATGGTGTTAACTAAGTAATGGAGCCAATTGAATATTCTTGTCTCCTATTTATCTATTTTCTGTATTACATTTTGAGAAATGGAATAACAAAGAAGTACAAAAAGGAATGTTAAAATTCTGAGGAGAAAAATAGAAGTTTTTTTTGGATTAAACAGTTTATCAAAGGAGTCAAAAAGATGGTTATTGGAGTTGTTTCTGAAGATACAAAAATCAGTTGCCATCAAGCCTGTTCTGACTCATGACTACCCCATGTGTGTCAGAGTATAACTGTGTCCTGTAGAGTTTTCATTGGTTGATTTTTTTGGGAGGTAGATCACCAGGCCTTTCTTCTGAGGTTCCTCTAGGTGGACTTGAACCTTCAATCTTTTGGTTAGCAGCAGAGCGCATTAATCGTGTGCATAACCCAGGGGCTCCACTGGTAATTAGGGAAGGCATTTTTGGATCTTTTGGAAATGCTTTTGAAGATAGACCACGATAAAACTGCAGAAAGTCAGAGAGTCTTTAAAGTACTACTATATTTAAGTTTCAGAGATTTGATGTTCAAGTTTTGAAGAAAGACTGGACTTTTTTTTTTCTACTTAGAAAAGCCATAATCTGGTATTACTTCTGAATAACATTTAAAAGAATGACTTACTAAAATGTGTGAAAACCAAACCAAGCCTGTTGCTGTCAAGTGGACTCCAACTATAGCGACCCTGTAGGATAGAGCAGAACTGCCCGGTAGGATTTCCAGGGAGTGACTGTTGGATTCAGACTGCAGACCTGTTGGTTAGCAGCCAAGCTCTTGAAGGAAGATACGTTAACTTCATTTCCTAATGGAGGTATATCCAGATACAAATCTTGCTAAATTAAGAACTTAGTTCTGGTAGTATTGGCACTTAAAAGGACTTAAACCGAGATGTGTTGTGGCTTTTACAAACTTTTACTTTGGTAACTAATACAGTGTTAACTAAATGTCACGTATCTCTTATATCAAATCGTATTTCTTAAAGTATTGATTTGATGGTGGTGGCATTTCCCCATTTTCTTTTTGGCAATATTTTTCTTCTCAGACATGGATTATGACTTTATCAAAATTTTATTCCCGAAATGTTTGGAGAGTAGAGAAAAACAGAAAGCTGTGACAGGTCAGTAAGGTACCAGGATTAATTTTTTTTCCAGTATTTAAAGTTAGGATAGCATATCAGATTGGACATTTTTTATTTTTCTGGTTTGTAATCTCCGTTTCTTTGTAGAAATCAACTACTTGATGAGTAGTTGACCAACACAAACCTGAAGGCAAACACTGTTGGATATTTTTACCCTTAAATATTTCAGTGTCAAAACACTTTTAGCAGGCGGCCTGTGTGGCCTCAGTGACTCTTGACTCTGTTAGAATTGTTTTACATTTGTATGTAATTAAAATGATTAAACTTAATTTTTTTTTGAAAAATATCTTTTTTTTAAACAAAGTTTCTATGCAAAATACATTTTAATGTAACAGATTTCTAAAGTCCATTTGTGCCTATAAACTTAAATAATACATTATAGAAATTTAATATAAGCAGTATATTTGAAAATGTATAGATTTCACTAGTTTATCGGGAGGTAATCAAATTATGAGAAATGCGTTTAATCTAACCAAACGCAAAGAGATTGATATAGTAACCAGAATATAATTTTATTAATTTGTAAGATAACTTATATTGGTTATTTTCTGTAGATACTTCTTGAGGGATGAGTTCTCTTAAGTGACCAAACTTATAAATTGGAAAGCTTTTTTAATAAGCATAAAAATTTAGTAAAATTTGTTCAGAAGGATAGCTGGATGAATTGGCTTTCTTAATTTCTGCTATTTTACTGACATTAGCCCTCTCTTTAAGACTGACGGAGGCCACTGACCTTATGACTTTCTTTGTCACTGCAGGCTAAATTGCCAGACAAGTTGTAATATAATAGTGTAGATTAAAGACTTTCTTTGTAATTATATACCTGTACTGTCTTTTAAAAAATCTATCCCATTTTATTAACTCAGAATTGGAAAGCATCCCGTTCTCATCTAAACTGTTGCATGCTCCTGCAGATCTTACATCAGATTTATGCTGATTTTTATTAGATTCAAATGGAGATGGGCAGTGACTTGCTTGGGTCTTCTTTTGATCTTATCTTTAAGGAAGAATTCTAATAGAATATTAAAATTTAGAACTAACAACATATTACTGTATATTATGTAATTCTGTAACAAACTAAAGAGTGTTTTCTGGATAACAGAATTGAGTTCTGAATCAGAGAATAAAATCCTGTTTGTTATTGCCACATTATTATGTTAATTATGCTTATAAGAGCAATGATGACTTAAGTTGTATTTGTAATGTTTAACATACATTAAGATAATAAAACTCATTAAACTCTACATGAGATTTTCATACATTTAAAAGACTATCTCGTGTATTTCTTAGATAAATCAATAGAAAGTCAATAGCTAAGTCAAAAGACAAACCCAACATCTAAACTAGAAATTCTATTTAGGAAAAAAACCTTTTCTATATCTTGCTTTTTGCAAGTATTTACAAGGTGAGGGGGATTTCTGATTATCATTTCAACATATTTTTAAGGTTCAATGGAAACTTCTATTTCTAGATTACTTATGTTGCTAATTTTGAGTTGTTAAATTTGTTACTGTTTGCTTCTAAGTTTTATTGCCTTCCAAAACTTTCACAGTTTAGAAACGGCAATTCAAATAACCATCAACTGATTTATGTTTAAGAGAAATTGAGGGAGTTTCAGAATTCTACTTGAAACAAACTGTGTTCATTCTAGCATTTTTATCATATACTAAGTATGTGAAAAGAAATATTTAATTGTTAATCAAAATAATGTGATTCGGAAAATTATAAATTACTTAAAACTCAGAGTCCTAGAGTTAAACTGGTTTTTATTTCTCTGCTCTGTAACTTAACTAGGTGTGTGATCATAGATGAGTTACTTTACCACTTTTACCTTAGTTTTCTTATCAGTAAAATCATGATGATGATAATAATATTGCATGCATCATAGGGTTATTGTGAGGATTGAATGAGGCAATATGTATATAAAATGCATAATATATTAATGCTATATTAGCTTAAGCACTCAATAAGTATTAAATAAAAGAAAAATGTTAACAAATACTTACTTGTAACTAACTTTTTAGGTTACTTTGTAACCTAATTATTTAGGAGTTTTATCTCTTGCTTTTTAATAAAAAAATGTAGAGATATTTATGGTACTAAATTTTCCTATGGAAATTTTTAAAGAAAATAATGAGCAGAAAGTCTTTTTTTAAAATGCAGGAATAAAAATTCATATCATGTAATTTTAATTTGAAAGACTTTTTTGTCTGTGTGTTTTTATCTGCCTATTATATACTTACTGTTGTATAGAGTTAATTTCTACGTTATTTGTTTAACATAATTCTGTTTTCCTGTTTGTAGGAGAGAAAATTTCCTCTTTTGCTCTCTCATACCATTTCTGAATCAAAAGTTATTTTGTGTAGAGAACTGTTTTCCGAAGGAAGAAAAATACTACCATCTGATTACTTTTCTGATATTACTATAGAACAGGACATAATGCTGTCATTTCCTTCAGGGTTAGTTTTTTAAAAAATTTTGGGCTAGATTTTTCATCTGAATAAAATAAATGTAGATTTATGTATCTTAGCTTCTCAGTGGAAATGCCATAGGTAAGTCAAATGTGATACCGTATTCTGAACCTTTTATTTTTGACTTTTTATTTTGAAATAATTTTAGACGTAACAAAAAGTTGTAATACAGCATTCCCATGTACCCTTTACCCAGCTTTCCCTAATGTTCATATTGTATATAACTATAGTATAAATATTGAAACCAGGAAATTCATATCAATACAGTGCTGTTGACTAATCTATAAACTTAATTTGACTTTCGACCGTTGTCCACCGTGACCTTTTTCTGGTACAGGATCCGATCTGAGATCCTGTATTGCACTTGGTTGTCGTGTCTCCTCACTCTCCTTCAGTCTGGGCTGGTTTTTCATTCTTTCTTTGCCTTTCTTGACTTTGATAATTTTGAGGAGTGCTCGCTGGCTATTTTGTAGAATAGCTCTCAATTTGTGGTTTTCTGATGTTTTCTCATGATCAGATTGAGAGGATGCATTTTTGGCAGGGTTACCAGAAGTTATGTTGTGTCCTTCTCAAGCCATTATATCGAATGGTACTGATTTTTCCCATTACTGGCGATGTTAATCTTGATCATTTGGTTAAGGAGTTGTCTGCCAAGTTACTGCACTGTGAAATGATTATTTTCTCTTTGGTAATTAACAAGTGTTTTATGGGGAGATAACTTTGAGACTATATAAATATCCTGTTTCTCATCATACTTCTGCCCGTTAATCTTAGCATTTGTTGATGGTTCTTACCTGATTAGAACTTTTTAATTCTTTAACATTTTTGTTGTTGTTGACTGATACATAGCTTTTCTTGTCATAGGTGGATAAGAATTCTGAAGAAATTAATGTAAAGGCAGCCTAATTAATAAAACTTAAGTGTATTTCTTTCTGTATCTTTTTGTTTATATAGATATATATATTTTTGAGTATACACATGAACGTAGCACACTGCAAGATCCTAATGGCATTTAAATCTAGTGGAGTAACTTGAATCCCAAGAATATTTTTGGATGTTATCTTTTCCAAAAGGTTGTGAGGAGAATTTCTTTTTTTTTTTTAACACTGATAAATCTTGGAATTAGGTTAGATATTGAGTTCTTAAAACTTAGGTTTTTTTCATTCTCATTACAACTTTATTTTCTTTTAGGGAATTGCTTTCCTAAAGGAAATGATTATAAGTGCATATTCTTACAGTGCTGTATATTCCCTTAAGTTCCAGGCTTTCTTTCCTATTCCGTGTTTTTAATTTGTATCCTGTTTGACAGTACATAAGAGATTTGTGGTCTAGAAATCTTATCTTCCTCCAGAGTCAATACAATGCCTTGGCTAACTAATTCCATGGAAGCTGTTATTTTATTGTGTGTGTGTGTGTGTGTGTGTGTATCTATATACACATTGTGTGTGTGTATATATGCTTTTTAAGGCAAAATTTCTCAACTTTTTGAAATTGAAAAATTAAATTGGATGTTCTGGAAATACCTGGTTTGTTTTCTTAAATCTCTGGAAAAGAACACTAGAAACTCTTTAAATAGATGCTAAAATTTGTATCATCTCTGGATAATGCCTCTGAAATTTCTGCTGACTATACTCAAAAATTAATCCTAGAAGCTGATGACACCCATAAAAGATCCGTGAAAGTGATACTTTGGATAAAATGTTTATTTCCTTTAGGATTAGAAAGTTGAACATTTCAGTGTCTACTTAGTATTTCAGCCACTTGACAAACTTTTGTTTCTTGATCAGTAGACTCCATTTATTTGTTAAACATTTACTGAATATCTATTCACTGTACCAAGCCCTCTTCTAGGGCCTAGAGGTACAAAGACTCACTGTGTCTGTTAAGGATGTTCTTTCACTTCCTTCCTAATGCCACCTGGGACCGTTTTGGAAACTAAGAGGGTTTTGTGATAAATTATTTTTCTATATGAAAGTGCCTTAGAGCCAATAAGAGTGAATGATAAAAGATAAATAAGAAAACGATGTTGTATCATGCTTCCAACTTAGGTAGACCATCATATTGTATGAGTAATAGTAAATGCATTGACTAGGAAGTTCAACTTTAGATCAGTCATAGATACAAGTGAAAAAAATCATGAAGTCTTTGTAGAAATGTGTTAACCTTCTGTTTCACTGCTTAAAAATGATTAGGTGTAGTGTAGCCTTCCCTTTTTTTGATATTAGAAATACTTAAAACTTACAAGCAGTATGTGCTTATTTGATAGTATTGACAAATATTGCAAATAGTCTGATTGAATTTCTCATAGTGTGTTTGTATAGGTATTTATAGATAGAATACTTAGATTTTATTTCTGATTTGAATATAACTGAATTTTCAGTTAGAATCTTTAAAAATTTATGTATTTATGGAAAATGTTAAAATGATTTTGTTGATCTACTGGTAGATTAGTAGACCTTATAATACCCGGTAGAGCTCCTTTGTGACATCTCAGTGTTGCTGATTTTGTTAGCTTTGATTTTGAATTTCTTCTCAGTGGTTGAAATTCAAGTATTGTAGTACCTATTTTCCCCCCTTTTGAAGCGTCACATAGAAGAATGCTGTCTATTAAAATAAAATTAGATAAGGTCCTACTGTATCATTCTTGAGAGCCTCCATCAAGAGAGGTCTGACAGAGGCTGCTGTTCTTGTTTAATAATGACCTCATTTCGAAAACACGTTTATATTTTTCTGTATAAATGGTACATTATCAAATCTGTAGAGTTTTCATAAATATTATTAACTCCTGAAGCAATAGAGACACCAGCTCTCCTCAGAGATTTAAAAATAATTTCTGTTATGGGAAAACTGTTTGTTTATTCATTTTTGAGCATAGTGTGTTAGAGCCAGAAGTTTTGGTACTTAAGGCAAAATAAAGAAGTTATATTCTGAAAGTGATTTGACTGGGGAGAAGTTTGAAAATGAACCACTTCTCCAGCTAGCTGTTGTATTTAAGTTGCCCTGTAGCCTAACTTAAGAACAGTTTTTTAAACCTAAGTTTGTTCTATTTTTAACCTGTATATTCTGTGGGGCATGGTAAATAATTCAAAGGATTGGAGCTCTTTCACGTCAAATTCCTCCTGAGGGAGTAATTGTAAACTAAACCCAATATTAATTTGAGCAAGCTATGGGTTCTTAGGACTTGTTTTTCATTTTCAAATTAAAGTGAGCCTGTAAACTTTAAAAAAAAAAAAAAATCAGATAATGTTTCCTGTTTTTAAAAAAAGGACCTTTCCTTTTTTTGCCTGCATTTTTACTCAGCTATATTGTTAATACTGTAGGGTCACTATGAGTCAGAACCGACTCAACGGAACCTAACAACAACAACAACGTGTTGTTACTACTAATTGGTATTCAAAAAATAATGTAATACTGGAAAATTTGGAAAAATCGTATCTTGTTTATATATTTAACATATAATATGTTTAACTATCTCATCAAAGTCAAGTTTAATTAGATTTCATTAATTTGGAAATTTTAGATAATTCTGTGGTTTATGTTGAAATATTACCGAAAAAGAGAATGATTTGTCAAGTTGAGTAGAAAGGAGTAGAGGATGATTGTTTAAGAAGTATTTTATAAGGGATTTCTGTAGCACCTATCTACATAGTATAGGTGCAATGAAATCCTAAATAAGATAGCTCTGATATACTTATTTTAAGCCTTTTTCATCGAGCCATCTCTTTTGAACCCCAGCAGTGGAATACTGTGTTAATCTGTTGGAGTTTTTTGGATTCTTGAAAGTACCTAATTAGGTTGCATTCCTTAAAATACTCTGTATTCAGATCTTTTTCCTAATTTGTGCCCCTTTTCTCTTAAAATCCCTCATATACCTCCTCAGTGCGATTGTGTTGTAAAATACTTTTTTAACCTAAGTATACTCTTTTCAAAACAAAAAGACTTTCAAGCTTAAAATCTATTAGAAGCTTAACATGAGTAGCTGCAACTTAGGCTCAGAAAGTACTTTTTGTAGTTATTTATTTGATACCTCTTGCTAGATGGCAATTTTCCTCTCTTGACTTATTCTATCAGATTTCTTTCTTTTTTTAATTTTTGGAAATTGCAGATTTGATGGCTAGATTCATAGATTTTTCTTTCCTTAGGCCAAACTGTTTTCATTTCTCATTTGTACAGAATTGAGTATATTCCTAAGCAAGAAGATTAGCTTATTCTTTCCATCTTTAGGCTTTTAAAAAACTTAGCTAAATACTGTTAGGTAATAGAATAACCATTCCTTTTCAGCTTTGAGTATATTTCCACACTGGCCAGCAGAGCCAGGAGGAAGTGAAGGCATTAAAATACACATTCACTTTGGTTGGTTGCTACCTTCTTAGCGCTGAGACTATAACCTTTGTTGGTTGGTTGATAGAGAACAAGAGAACACAATCTTCGTTCCACTAACAGGTAAGGAACCCTTGTGATAATTAGTTGGTGTGAGAGGGAGATTACATGATGGCATTTGACAAATTTTTTTATCCCAAAATACAACGTGTCCCTGAAATAAGATAGTATGATTGTATATTTCATAGAGTAGGGATATACAGCACCATTATATTTAGAATAAGATCTAAAATTTAATAGGGATATATCACCCTGTGCTACAAAGTATAATTGATCTATTTTTCAAAGGCAACACTGTTAAAATGTATCCTGCAGTCCCTATAACTTTAAATACATATCCGCCTGTCTTATTCTCCTTTCAGCTTTTCCTTGATCACATGCTGTGTGCTTTGAACTTTCTTCTCTTATTTAGCTTATTCTATAATAAAGCAAACTGTTTTCCAGTATCTTTACCATCATCTATTGTTTGGGTGTATCTTGCTGCTTTAATTTCTACATTGTAGCCATTAATGATTATTTCCTGGTCCTTCTTGGCCCCAAATCAAATAATCATGCATTTTAAAAAGATTTTGAATCTATATTACCTATGTCCACTATTCTGCCCTCCCTGTTTTAAAGATGAGTGCTTGAGAAATAAACCTTTTTTTCAATGAAAGTAGTCATAGCTTTGATATAAATCACCTTTAGCTTTGTATTGCTATAACATGGGACTGTAGGCTGATTAATTCTTTAAATTACTGAAGACTTGAGAACTGAAAACAAATTCAGCATCTTAGACATTCCCAGGGTTTAGTAGTATTCCTGTTAATATCCTTGATTATTCTGTTTCTACTTTTCAATCCATCTTCTTCTCTTTGACAGAAGAATTAACTGGGGCTCCTCCTTTGATATATCTGAGGTTGAGTGCCTTTTCCCTGTCCATTTAAGACAACTGTGGTCTTGTTTCCAGTCGTAATTTATTATTTTTCAATTCCATCTTCCATTTGAAGTTGAATGGTTTGTCACAGAGCGTGTTATGGCTTAGACCCAAGACAGGTCCCTTCTTAAGAATTAGTTACTGAGGAATTAATCACTTGTGGTGACAGACTTCTAAAATTCAAATTAAGAAGGCACTAAAGAAGGTACACCCAAAGGTAGCTCCTTTCTATCCTGAGGATAAGCCATTACAAACTCAAATGACCAGAGAATGTAATTTCTTAATAAGAATTTTTTTTAAAATCTATATTCAGCTCTCTATTTCAGTGCTTCTCTCCTACCAGAGGTGCAAGGAGTGATCCTAGAACCACAGATACAGCCAAGACCACGGAGAGCTTTTGACGTCAGGGGTCCACTTTCTCCACTGAACCCTTGGAGGCAGAATATCCAGCTTCTGGAGAGAGTGGGAAAGGATAATAAACAAGTGGGTGCTTTCCATTATTTGCTTGGGTTTATTTATAGATTGGAGTGTCCTTCCATTGCCCATTTAATTCTATTGGTAAACTCCTTGGGTTCATAGAAGAACCAAGTGGGGCTGCAATCTGTTCGTTTTTCTTCTATGAACGCTACCTAGTGCCCTTTCAAAAAAGAGACCTAAAATTTAATTTTCTCTCCAGATAATTAAAACAGTGGATGATTTGGGGCACATGATTTGGTGAATGCCCATGTAGTCCACAGGAATTTATAAAGGGAATATTTGCCCATTTTAGCCTTTAATGGCATTAGTGGACTTCTAAGTGTTCTTTTACATCCCTAATTAAAAGCTCTTTGGGCTAGCTGGACATCTGAACTCTCCTAATTGACACAGTTGGATGTTCAGGTGTTATCAGACCTTGTTAGTGAGGACTTTTAGATCTTTTTCCTACCTCAGACTTTAGGACTTTACATTAATTAGACTTTTTACAAGATACAATGATAGTACTGTTATGGTTTTACTGTCAAATCTAGGTTTCATTCTTTAATAAAATAAATGTGAATTAATTTAAGTTTCAGGATATATTATCCCTGAAAGTTTAATATACTCAAAAGTAGTTTTCCAGTCCCTAGTAATATGTTATTTGTGGCGAAAAGAGCCTTGTCCTAGATTTTTCCCATGGCATTAAAATGGGTTTCTCTTAGTTTCTTTGATGCCAAGGGTAGATACGATTACAGGAAGTTCTTATCATCTACAGTGGGTAGAACATGAACTTGGTGCCTTTGGCAAGTTTTCATTTTTCCTTGGTGGATTCCTTCTGTGACTCCAGGTATCTTGAAAATGGGAGACCGGTTTATTTGTTCTCTAATTGCCCAGATTTCTTTCAACTGGTAAACATCATACTTCTTCAGCAAAAGGAATTCTTCTAGCAGAGCCTTCATGGATGATATCTGTCACACATGCCAGCACCTGCAGTTTGGAAGGCAGTGGTGAATGGATCCATGCAATATGTCTAGAAGACACAAGGATGAGAGAGCCACCTGATCTTGTCATTTATAAACTTTAAGATTTACTGTGGTTTACTCTTGGTTGGAAGTGGAGAGGCTCAAATAATGAAATAGTCTTTTCAGATTGGAATTTTAAACACGGCCATGCAAATACCACTTTCTTATTAAGAAGACTGAAATAGAGGAAGCGTGATAGACTCCTTTAAAAAGCAGCTCTCTATCTGTTTCACTAAAAAGATTGTGGGATTGAATCTTTTCACCTAAATAAAACAGGCAAACTTTATTTCTAGTAGTATAGAAAATCCAAAAAAAACCCCAAAAAACTGGTGATTGTTGCCTGACACCAGAAGGAACTAGTAAATTAAAGGTGAACTTTTTAACTATTCCCAAATTAATCTTAATATTAGGAAATTCTCTCTTAGCTCATCTTTTTTCTGTTCTTGAGCCTTATTATAGTTGTCAGATCGACCAAGATCCTAGCATAGAAGCAGAAGAGAGATCTTTTGAGATCAAAGTAGCTTGGTCTGTCTGCTAAAAGTAGTAAATAACCTGCTGCACTTGAGGTATTCTTCTACACTGAAGGCATACTAACACGTGAATGATGCTGTCAGAAAGCATTATTTCATAGAGCAAAGGCAATTAATTAGTATTAGAATAAGACTGTAGGTATGAGTAAGTCTTGGTAAATAGTTATCCAAAATATCAATTACATCAAAATAAAAATATAACTCCTTAAAGAATAGCATATCTATCAAAATGTTTCTCTTTCTCTATGAACTGGTCAGTCAAGAACTTTTTAAGGAAAAAAAATTTAGGTCATTTGTTGTTGCCGGTTTGTTTTAGTTGGGTATAAATTTTAAGAATAGAAATTCTAGAGTTATTAATATGGAAGGTTTAATAATTTGATTATTGAGCAATCTAAAATGTTTTAGGAATCCTAAAAGTTTTTAGAAGCCACTTTTGCTAAAATATAAGCTGACCTTTATTTTTTCTTGGCTGTATCTGAGAAAATTTTTTTCTCATTAATCATAAATAAATTTTTATAAGTATAGTACTTAAAAATAAGTTTAAAAGATCAGTTTGAACTGAAATATCCCTAGAGAGCTTTGAATTCCTTTTACAAGTTTTTATTTTTGATTTTTTTTTTGTTAAGTATTAATAAAACAGTTCGTTTACAAATACATATCAATAAAAAGACATCTGCCCAACATTTTAGAAAGTACTCAGTGAACTGAGTGAAATTTGTTTGGAAATTAAGTTGGTTGAACACTTTGAACCATAGTACAAACCAGTTTATGGCCTGTGTGATTATTACCTTGTTTCAGCTTTGAAGATGAAATGATTTAATCTCTTAATCTCATGCTTTGATTAAGTTTTAGCTCTGTTCCTTAAAGTGTGCAAAAGAAATTTAAGTGCCTTTCAGTTCGTCTCATGCCACTTTTAAAAGCCATTTAAAGGTTAAACTTTTTGTATATTGATGTGAAGTGATTTGTTTATTTAGATTCTATTTTGATGCATTTTTCTTTCAGATTTTTTTTATATTTCATGTCAAAATATGCAGTCCTATATTTTCCAGTGTTTATTTTATGAATATTAATATGCTATTTTTTTCTAGAATGACCAATTGTGTAATATTTGTATATGTGATCATTTGAAAACTAATAAATATTTTCTCCATGAAAAAATGTACTTACTGATAAATGGTGTATTTCTGTTTTAGGAGTAGAAAATGAAAACTACAACAATATTTTTAAGTGTATATTAATTCTGTGTGTCTTTCCTCTAAGTATTCCTGATTTCTTGAGAAAATTTATTATTTTTTAAACTGTTAAATTAAAATGATTCATCATGGGGTCACCGAATGCCAAATGTATGAAATAGGCAGTGATCTATTCAGTCTGATTTTGCATTTTTCTGATCGGCTTCAGCTTAGCTTTGTTTCCTGATTTGGAATTCACTTGCTGTTTTTGTATGTCAGTTTTACAAACCATTAAAACTCTTGAGTTCATATTGTAAATTTCAGGAGTAATTTGGTCAAATCTCTTAAAGCTAGATTGATCAAAATGTAACCTTTTAAAAAATAGCATACAAAAGACGGTCACTCTACCCAGAAAAAGAACATTTGAAAACAACGGTCGATTGGAGAACCACAGAATTCATAAGAGCTGTCAACGGGAGAATAAAAATGTTTTCTGTTTTAATGTTCTGCTTGAACAAGTAATTGTAGAAGGAGACATCTTGACTCTAGAGTCTCTTGCTTTTAACCTTATCAAGACAACATGGAAAAGGGTGAAATTTGGTTTTAACTAAGACAAAGATTTTTGTCTTTATAGCTACGTCAACTCAGTTGGAGCCACTGGGACAATTTACCTTTTCTATGCAGGGTCTGATAGAAGCAAGAGTGTTTCCTTTTGGATTTAAAGAAGAATTATACAAGAAAATGGACTCCATAAATTATAAATAAACATTAAGATGGGGTCCTGGGCAAGAAATAAAAGTTTAATTAATGACAATTTGCGGATTAACATGAAATAATCGTCTTCCCCAAGAAATGATACTCTGAAAAAATAAGAATAAAGGAAATTACTATGATTTAGAATAGCTACTGTATTTGGGGGAAGGAGGAGGAGACAAAATCTTGGCTTTATTAGCCTGATAAGTTTGAAAAAGGGCTTATAAAGATTCTGCAGACAAATTTCATTTTTAGAATTAAGGCTTTTAAAAGTTTACAAGCATAGTGTTTTCAATGAAGGCTGTTATTTGAAAACAAAAATATTTATAAGCCTTTCCTGTAAGTGTAAATAAGAGTGGAAGGCTAAAAAAAAAATCCTGCACTGGAAACTTCAAAAGTATTGCAAAGAGTTTTAAGTAATTTAAATGGTGAAATGAGTTTTAAGTAATGGTGAGATGAGTTTTAAGTAATTTTTATTACACAGACTCTTGCCTACACTGTCGGTAGCTTCAAAATAAAAATATTACAGAATGTTGAACTTGGCTTACCTTTATATCTTCAAAGTATAAGAAATATGCTTATTATTTCATCATTGATTGATTATAGTATAAAAATCTGCTTTGATTGTTCCTTAGTGAGGAAACAATTTTTTTTTTTTTTTGGTATTTTCTGTTAAAAAAAAAAAAGTAAATGTCACATAGCAGTGTGACTGCAAAGTACCGACCTTGTTATAGTGTATTGTAATTATGTGCACACACTTTTTTTTTCTTTTCAATATTGAAAATTTAAGCTAAATGTCACTGCTTAGATGTTCCAAGCAATTTTCTTGCTTTTTACTGAGGTATTTCAGTTTCCCACTAAAAAGATTTAATACTAATTTAGTCCCAAAATGTGGAAGATTCGTGTTTCAAAAATAAGCACATAAGTTCTCTGAATTTTGTTTGTTTCCACTAATATGTATGTCTAAGTTAATTAGATTACGGCAGTAGAAGTGTTAGGGAACTTTGAAGTATGCGTCGGAGTTTTCAGGACTAATGATCAAAGGGATCTCTGCTCAAGAGGTAAGGTATGAATGGCATAGGTAGGAAAATGTTAAAAATGTGTTCAGTGTAATTTTTTTAAATGTCTGATAAAATATAATAGATAATGCTTCGGTTTTCAGACAGATATAAAATAAGGAAAATAATTTTTCATAATAATCTCTCCCAGAGAAGAGAAATGATAAACTACGGATTTTTTTTGTATGACTTCAGAGTGCGTTTAGAAGCATATACACAGACATTGTACCCTTTGTGTACTTAGCCTCCTCTATTCCAAGAGATTTCTTAGTTTGCTCTTGGTGTATGAGCCCTATTTAATTTTGTATTTTAAAATCATGAGCACTATAAAAATAGTGTACTTTGCATAGAAAGTTGTGTATGTATTCCATGATATTATTGCCAGGCTTCATTTTGGCTATATATGCTTATTTTTATTAAATGATACCCAGAACACAGAGTAATTTTTTTTCTGTGTACTGTACGGAACAAGATGAGAAGTCAATACAAAGAGCTTTATAAACATTCACTTGCATTATAACTCAGGAATCTGTTATATTAAGGATTAAGAAATAATTTTGTTGATTAGTATGTAAAATCATTCAGAGAGGAAGGTTATACTGTTATTCTCTAGGGAATAAAACAAACCAAACTCACCGCCATCGAGTCGATTCTGACTCAAAGTGACCCTATAGGACAGAGTAGAACTGCCCCATAGGGCTTCCAAGGCTGTGAATCTTTCTGGAAACAGACTGCCACATCTTCTTCCCATGCAGCAGCTGGTGGTTTTGAACTGCTGACATTTGGTTAGCAGCTGAGTGCTTTAACCGTTGTGCCACCAGAGCTCCTTATAGGGAATATTAAGTAGATTCAAAGAGTTATGTTAGCATAATACTTAGTATCATTTCTAGAAACATGAAAATGCAATATTGAATATAGATGAACTAGAAAAGTAGATTAGGATTTTTTCTAGAATTACTAGTATAATTTATTTACTCGATAGATGGTAGCATAGAATACCAACAGTCATCCCTTCTGTGTTTTAAGTTCTTATAAAAGGAACTCCAGCTTGTGGACATTTTGCTTTTACTTCAAATAGTAAGCTGCCTATCCTACTTTTCCCCTTTATACAGAACAGATGGGAATGTTGATGTACGCTATTGATAGAACTGTATCCCTAGGAAGCTGGATCTGTGTGCAGGATACTCTGTCATGGTAAAATGTTGATCCAGAATTTGCTCCCATGTCCTTTTTTTATTTGAAAAATCCCTCAGAAATTACCTAGTTTAGCATCCTCATTTTACCTATAATTGATAACCAGCAGTATCACATACATTCCCTGTATCACACAGTTGATAAAACAGTTGTCAGTAGGACCCAGCTGTCTTGACTACTGTCTCAGAAATCTGTACTACTTTACTGCTTCCTCATCTTGATCTTGGTTCTGGACTATGCAGACCAAGTCCGATGTCTAGATATGACAAGCTTTCAAGTATTTGAAGGTGGTAGTTATACCACATCGATTCCAAGCCCAAGTACGCCCCCACCCCCGCCAAGGTTAAACATTCCCATTTCTTAGCTCTTATTCATGTGGCATGGTTTTGGAATCCTTAGAGGTTTTGTGTATCTTCTCTGAACGTAGTTCAATCATCATTGGTCACTTCGTGTGTAACACTGAAACAGCAGTAGGTCTCATCAGCCTGGGCTGTTTAATACTCATGCCGTTGTATTGTGTGTGGCCCTGGAATAGTCTTGCCACTTTATTTGACCTTACGTATTTACCCAGTAAGGTACTTAATTTTACGTCTGTTAAGATTCAGTTAGGAAAAAAAATTACAAAGTGAAATCCGAAATATTTTGTTTCTGAAAATCGGTTTAGTAGTCTTGTTTAGACAAAGCCTGTGTAAGTGGTGTGTTAATTTGCACAGTTCAGTGAAAAAGAAAAAAAAAACGATAGCTAAAACCTTGGGAAATCATAGTTGTGTAAGTACATTCTGCATTTAAGTTATTTTTGGTTTGCTTGGAGCCCTGGCGGCACAGTGGTGAGGAGTTCAGCTGCTAACCAAAAGGTTGGCAGTTCGAATAGAGCAGCTGCTCCTTGGAGACCCTATGGGGCAGTTCTTCTCTGTCCTATAGGGTCACTATGAGTTGGAATCGACTCGACGGCAATGGATTTTGGTTTTGCTTAATGCTGGCTTAAATAGCTATAAATTCTTTATTAAATGTTTTGTATCATGTAAAACATTTTTTCAGATTGTCGTTGCTAAATTAAGGATAACCAGGCTCACTGGAGCTAAACTTGTCACATGACTGGCATTGAGAAGAAGGTGAAATTACGTTTAGTAACATAATTAAAATTAGAAATGGAAGGCAGTGCTTCAGTGGAAAAGTATGAGAAATATCCCGAACAGCAGAAGATGGTCAAGAAGTAGCCCTGGAAGTCTGGAAATGTGGCCCAAGTTCTAGATCAAGCATAGTCCTGTGCTGCATCTTAAAAATAGTGCAAATATTCTGCTGCAGCAATGTTGTTTTGGTATAACAGTTTTTTAAACTACAGGTTAAATTGTTTAGCTTTTCTTCTTCAGATCTTAAATTGAGTTCCAGAGCAACATGTTTATTTAATGGTTGCATGTACCTCTATGGGTATAAATAACCCTTGTCTGAGAAATACCCGTCTGAGATATAGAGTCTATTCTACCTTACCTGAATTAGAAAGAATTTTATGGAAAATGAAGAAAGAGAACAAATATTTATATGCCTACTGTGTGCATCTTTGACGAGGTGCTCCACATACACTAATTTACCTAACAATTTTGTGAGGAAAGTGATCATTTTTCCCATTTTACAGATAAAGATACTGAAGCTCAGAGGTTAAAAAACCTACGTTAAGGGCATATAACCAGTAAGCAACAAAGATGGCATTTGAAAGCAGATCTTTCAAAATCTAAAAATTTCTGTTGTGGCATTGATTTTGAAACATTGTTGCCAAAAAGTGCATATTTCCGGTAAAAATTTCATGTAGAACTCAATGTTTAAAGTAGATGAAAGATACTTAGTATGCATTTTTTAAAGTTTGAATTTGCCTTCAATTAGCTTGGGCCCTAACACTTACAAGTAATGGTGTTCTTCTAGGAGCCATCTAAACCATTATAGTTACTTAATTTGATTTAATTCTTATTGAGTATCTACCTCTTAAATTTCATGTAGAGTGGGTGAGAGCAGTGAGAGTTGGCTGATTTTAAAAGAAATTGGAGACTAAATAGATTCTAGTTATAGCATCCAATTTCTATATTTTGTGTGTAACTTGCTTTTGAGAGCTTTGCATATTTTCTGTATGAATAGGAAGTACACATGATAAATTTCTAAAAGTGTTTATTAAATCAGCTGCTGTTGATTAAGTAAAGCAAATTCAGTTGAAATTTTCATTAGGGGAATGTGTATATTTGTACCCACACATGACCTAAGATTAAAATATAAGATTAAATAGTTGGTATAAAAGATTAAGTATGTTTTCCATAATTTGATAGTAATTATTTTTTCTGATTAGAGTGATTATGAAAGAGTGTGCAGGGTTTTCTATTTTAATTTTGCAAGTAAGATAGCTGAAGTTTTTTTCTTAACAATACTACCAGTAAATAAATACTACCAAGTATATGTACTAACTGGCATACTGCTGCCTTATATAGGCTTAAGTTATCAAAATTACCAGTGTGATCAAATCAAAGTTTTTTTTCCTAGTGATTATTGTTAATTTAACTTGAATTAAATGGCTGTCCAGTTACCAATTAAATCTATCATGTGATAAATATTGTTAAATTCTGAGGGAGGAAGAAGTGAGGTAAGTGAAATTTCCTACACCTACTGTATAAAAATAAGCATTTTATATACATAAATGTCCCCTACCTCTATCAAAATAAGCCTTTTACATGTAAAAGGCTCGTTTTCTTCATCTGGATATTTTAAAACATACCAAGATAATTTTTCATAACTACCCTTTTATAGTCCCATGGTATTCTAAGTGGGGCTTAAATGATTCGTTAGACTAGGGGAAGAAAATTAAAAATTATTTCAATTATCATATCCTTTAAAATTGTGTTAACAGTGTACATAATATTAGTGAACGTAATTTATAAATAAAACATGAGTTCTCAATTTTTTTTTTTTTTTTTAATTTAGGGGCACATTAAAATAAGGTTTTGACTACTGGTCTAATCCATCCTCCTATGATTATTGAGGAAGATAAAATTCAGAGAGGTAGAAATTTGCTCAATTTTATGCCCAACTTCGTAACGTCACATTCGTTAGTCCTGAGCATAGAATATAAAGTTAGTTGCAAAGGGAAATTTGCTGTCTTCTGACTCTCACTCCTTTTTTTATGAATGATGTGTCTGTTACACGATATGTGTACTTTTTCCTACTGGAGGTAAAATTTTTTAAAAGCTGATTTGTACAGTTTTATAATCCTGTTGATTACATATAGTCAGCTAAAAACGTCAAACCAATAAACTTACAGTTGAGAGTTGAAACGGTTGTTTTGCAGTGAAATTATACCAATCTGTTTATTGCCCTCTATATTCCTAGCATGTTTGATGTATGTTCATGTCTTAGATATTCTTTCGAACAAAAAATATTCTTTAAAACTACTTTTTATTAAAAGTAGTTTCTGTTAGCTAATTTTAGACACTTCACGTTTATTAGCCATTTGAGAAATCCTCAGGGTCTCAAAATGACTGTATATACATCAAGTAGGGGCTTTGCAATGGCTGTTAATGTACCAATAAGGTTAAAATATAATGTGCTAGGTCATAGTGTAAAAGGACTTTATATTTTACTTTACAAAAGCCTTTTTTAGTTTTTGCATTTAAATATTTCTGTTCTTAAAACAATGAGAAGTTTGTGTACTTTCAGTATCTATTTTTAAAGCTACCTTAAATCATTGGGAGTTACAGATGATAGTATTAAATGAAACAGTTGATATAATTCAAATTAGCAGTAATATCAGAATAACTACAGAGATGCCATTACTTAAATTTGTATAATGTGTTACAGTTTGTAAAATATTTTCGCATAGTTTTTTTCAACTATACTGGGAATTTAGACTGATTTTTTTTTAGAAAAGATTATTACTCTACATGCCCTTTGGGAGCATCACATTTGTTGGTCCTGAGCATAGAATATAAAAATAAGATAGAGTGAAGAATTGCTTATAATATGAAATGTATCCAAATAGGTGCCTTATTTGTTTTTATGTATTTGTGTACTTTAAATGAAGACTACTTGGTCCCTAATCAGGTGCCCTAGCAACTTCAGTGTAGTTTGGATTCTAACACTTGGAAGAAATCATGGTCTATAAAGAGCCATTTAAACCATTATAGTTATTTAAATTTGGTTTATTTAATCTTTATTGAGCATCCACCTACTAAATTTCATGCATCTCACCAATCATTGGAAATAAATTAAGATGCTTCTACCCCCACACCTGTCACAGGCTTTCATTGTTCTCTAGAGTCTGGATCTGTGTCATATCTTCTTAAGGAGTTTGTGGCTTTAGTACTCCCTTTCTCCCCTCCATCAGCAAATCTCCTCCTCTACTAGATCATTCCCATCAGCATGTAAATATGCTTTTATATTTTAAGAAAATGAAACCATCCTACCTTGACCTTTTATCCCCTCTAACTTAAATAGTTCTCTACTTCCTTTCATTACCGAGAGGTGTCTACTCACACCGTTACATATTCTCCAACTTTGCTTTTCAATCCATTCCAACTTGGCTTTTGCTTCTGATAACCTCTAAAACTGCTCTTGTCAAAGTCACCAAGGTCCTTCCTATTGCCACATGCTGTGAACACTTACCTTCCTGTTTCTTGAATTTTTAGCAGTATTTACTAAAACTGAACATTTGTACATTTTAGAAACAACCTTTTTTGCTTACATAATACCATACACTTCTGGTTTTCTTTCCAGTGTTTATAGTTGCTGTTGCAGGTTCTCACTCTTTGATCCAACTATGGAATGTACTTCAAAGCTCAGTCCTAGAGTCTTCCCTCTCTCTTCTCCCTTTACACTTAGATGGTCTTACGCATTCCCATGGCTTAATACTTTTTGTTTTGTCAGCTCTCCAAATTTTTATCTCCTCCTGCCCAGCCACTTCCTCAGAGCTCCAGCCTTGATATCCACTTGGATAACAAAAAAATTGTATCCAACCCTGAACTATTTTTGTCTTCCTCATCACCATGCATCTAGTTATTTATGGCAAAAAACTTGGAGCCATTCTTCATTTTTTTCCCCTTCGTCACTTTCCAAATACAATCTGCTAGTTCCCTCCCCCTGAACTCCTGACAACCACTGATCATTTTACTGTCTCCATAGTTGTGCCTTTTCCAGAATGTCATATAATTGGAATCATGTAGCCTTTTTACACTGGCTTCTTTCATTTAACAATATGCGTTTAAGGTCCTCCATGTCTTTATGATTTGTTAGTTCATTTCCTTTTTATTGCTGAATAACATTGCATTGTATGGATGTACCACAATTTGTTTATCCATTCACCTATTGGAGGACATCTTGGTTGCTCCAGTTTTTGACAGTTATGAATAAAGCTGCTGTAAACATTCACATGCAGGTTTTTGTGTGGACACTTGGGTACATATTTAGGCGTGTGGTTGCTGGATTGTATGGTAAGCCTGTGTTTAGCTTTTTAAGAAGCTACCAGACTGTCTTCCAAAGTGGCTGTACCATTTTATACTCCCACCAGCAGTGAATAAAAAGAGTTCCTGTTGCTCCACATTCTTAGAAGATTTGGTTATCAGTGTTTTAACCATTCTATTAGGTGTGTAGTGATGTCTCATTGTTTTGCTTTGCAATTTCATATATGATTATTTGCCATCTGTTTATCTTCTTTGATGAGATGTCTGTTCAAATCATTTGCCTGTATTTTAATTGGGTTGGTTGTTTTCAAGAATCGACATCTTAATAGTGAATCTTTCTATCAGTGAACACAGAATATCTGTTTGGTTATTTAGATATTTAATGTCTTTCATCAGCATTTTGTAGTTTTTCTCATACAGATCTTGTGAATATTTTGTTAGATTTAGACTTCTAAGTATGTCAAATTTTTTTTGGTGCTAATGTAAATAATATTGCATTTTTATTTCAAATTCAGTTCATTGTTGGTGTATAGAACAGTAATTAACTTTCATGTATTAACCTTGTATCCCACAACCTTCCTATAATCACTTATTAGTTCCAGGAGGGTTTTTTTTTTTTTTTTTTGTCTTATTCTTTAGGATTGTCTACATAGATAATCCTATTTTCTGAGAACAAACACAGTTTTATTTCTTTCTTCCCAATCTGTATACCCTGTATTTCCTTTTATTGTCTTAGTGCATTAGCTAGGACATCCAGTACAATAGTGAAAAGGAGTGGTGAAAGGGGACATCCTTGCTTTGTTCTCTATCTTAGGAGGGGAAAGCATCTAGTATGTCACTGTTAAATATGATGTTAACTGTAGGTTTTTTGTAGGTGTTTTTTTATCAAGTAGAGGAAGTTCCCCTCTCTTCTTAGTTCGCTGAGTGTTTTTATTATAAATGGGTGTTGGATTTTTCAAGTGTTTTTTCTGCATCTGTTAATATGATCGTATGATTTTTCTTCAGGATAAGCTGTTGATGTGATGGATTACATTGATTTTTGAATATCAGACCAGCCTCGCAGACCTGGGATAAATCCCACTTGGTCTTGGTGTATAATTCTGTTTGTACAGTGTTGGAATAAATCTACTGATATTTTGTTGAGATTTTTTGCATCTGTGTTCCTGAGATATCAATATATAATTTTCCTTTCTTACAATGTCTTTGTCTGGTTTTGGTTATTTGGGTAATGCTGGCCTCATAAAATGAGTTGGGAAGTATTCCCTCTGTTTCTGTTTTCTGGAAGAGATTGTAGGGAATTGGTATCATTTCATCTTTAAAGGTTTGTTAGAATTCATCAGTGAAATCATCCAGGCTTGGTGTTTTTTTGTTTTGGAAGGTTACTAATTGTTGAATAGATATAGGCCTATTCAGGCTATCCATTTCTTCTTGTGTGAGTTTGTGTCCTTCAAAGAGTTGATCTAGTTCATCTAAATTATCAAACTTATAAACACAGAATTGTTTATAACATTCCTTTATTATCCTTTTAAAATCCATGATACAGTAGTGATGGCCCTACTTTCATTTCTGAAATTAGTAGTTTGTCTTCTTTTCTTCCCCCTTGGTTAGTCTAACTAGAGATTTACCAATTGTATTGATCTTTTCCAAGAACTAGATTTTGGTCTCGTCTATTTTCCTCTATTGTTTTCCTGTTTTCAGTTTCAGTGATTTTTGTTCAAGTTTTTATTATTTTTTCTTCTATGTACTTTGGATATAATTTACTCTTTCTAATTTCCTAAGGTGGTGGAAGCTTAGATCATTGATTTTTAAATCTTTTTTCTTTTTTATTATGTATGTACATAGGCTATAAATTTCCCTTCAAGAACTGCTTTTGCTGCATTCCACAACTTTTGATAAGGTTGTATTTTTATTTTCTTTCAATTCGAAATATTTTTTCTTTGAGACTTCTTTGACTCATGTTTTATTTAGAAGTGTGTTGTTTAATCTCAGATATTTTGGAATTTTTCAGCTGTGTTTTTGTTACTAGTTTCTAGTTTAATTCCATTGTTGTCTGAGAGCATACTTTGCATGATTTCTGTTCTTTTATATTTGTTAAGATGTATTTTATGGTCTGCGATATGGCCTGTCTCGGTGAATGTTCCATTTGAGGTTGATAAAAATGTATATTCTGTTGTCTTTGGGTGAAGTATTCTGTATATGTGAATTAGATCTAGCCAATTGATAATGCTGTTTAGTTCAACTATATCCTGATTGATTTTCTGCTGGATCTGTTAGTTACTGATAGAAGGGACTTGAAATTTCTAAGTATGATAGTGGATCTATTTCTCCTTACAGTTCTATTAGTTTTTACCCATGAATTTTGATGCTCTGTCGTTAGGTGCATACATATTAAGGATTGTTGTATTTTCTTGGAAAATTGACCCTTTATCATTATGTAGTGCTCTTCTTTATGCCTGATAATTTTCCTTTCTCTGAAACCTACTTTGTCCAAATTAATATAGCTACTCCAGCCTTCTTTTGATTAGTGTTAGCATGGAATATCTTTCTTCATCCATTTACTTTTAATCTGTGTCTTTATATTTAAAGTGGATTTCTTATAGCAACATACAGTTTTTTTTTTTTTTTTTAAATCTGATAGTCTCTGTCTTTTAATTGGTATATTTAGACCATTCACATTTAAAGTGATTATTGATATAGTTGAATTAATATCTTCATATTTCTACCTGTTTTTTATTTGTTGCCCTTGTTCTATTTCTTTTTGATCTTTCACTCTTTTTCTGCCTTGTTTGGTTTTAATTGAGCATCTTATCTGATTCTGTTTTCTCTCCTCTCTTAGTGTATCAGTTATGCTTTTAAAAAAATTTTAGTAGTTGCCCTAGAGTTTGCAGTATACATTTACAGCAAATCTAAGTCCACTTTCAAATAACAGTGCAGTTACCTTACAACAGAGTATGCCCAGTTCCTCCCTCTTGCCCCTTATAACATGACTGTTGTACATTTCACTTACCTTACTTTGTAATCATCCAGTATATTGTTGCTATTATTATTTTGAACAAACTGTTATTTGGTAGATCAGTAAAGAATAGGAAAAGTAGGAAATCTTATACCTTCATTTATTTCTTCTTGACCATTCTTTCTTTATGAGAACCAAATTTCTGACCTAATACTTTACTTCTCTCTGAAGAATTTCTTTTTAACTTTTGCAGTGCAGGTCTAATGGTGACAAATTCCCTCAATTTTTGTCTGACAAATTTTTCATTTTTCCTCCTCTTTTGAAGGATAATTTCGCTTGGTACAAAATCCTAGACTAGTGATGTTTTTCTTTTAACACTTTAAATATTTCATTCCACTCTAGCTTGCATAGTATCTAAAGAGAATTCCAATGTATTTCTTATCCTTATTCCTCTGTAGGTAAGATGTTCTTCCCCTCTGGCTTTTAAGATTTTTCCTTTGTATTTGGTTTTCTGCAATTTGAATATGATATGACTAGGTGTCGATTTTTTTAGTGTTGACAGAGCTTGGTGTTCTCTGAGCTTCGTGAATCTGTGGTTTGGTGTCTGTCAATAATTTTGTAAAGTTTTCAGCCATTGTTACTTAAAATATTTCTTCTGTTCCTTTCTCTTTTTCTTCTCCTTCTGATACTCCCATTATGTATATGTTAACACCTTTTGTAATTGTCCCACAAGTTTTAAATTGTTCAGTTTTTTCCCCCCTCCCTCTTTGCTTTTCAGTTTGGGAAGTTTCTGTTGACAGATCTTCAAGCTCACTGTTTTTTAGCTTAGTTGTGTCCAGTCTAGTGATGAGCCCATCAGTAACATTCTTCACTTGGTTACATTATTTTTGATTTCTAGCATTTTCTTTTGATTCTTATAGTTGCCATCTCTCTGCTTTTATTACCCATCTGTTCTTGCATATTGCCCACTTTTTCCATTAGCACCCTTAGCAAATAATCATAGTTATTGTAAATTCCTGGTCTGGTAGTTTCAAACTCTCTGCCATATCTGAGTCTACTTCTGATGCTTGCTCTGTCTCATCAGACTGCTTTCATCTTTTACACTTTTTTGTTGAAAGCTGAATATGCTGTACTGGGTAAAAGGAACTGAGATAAATAGACCTTCCATGTGAGGTTTTATGTTTATCTGGCTAGGACTTAGGCTTCGTTTACTGTAACTAGGTGTTATATAAAGGCTAAAATTTCCTCTGATGACCTTGTTTTTGTTTTCTCTGTTGTCTGTAGGTTTCTCTAGAGACTTCTTAAATAAGGGTTGAACCTTAAATTGTTTTCATTGTAATTGCCTAGTATTATACAGGAGCCCTACTGATGTGATGGTAAGGTGTGAGAGGAGAAGTGTTCTGTAATCCTATGATGAGGTCGCAGTGCTTTAGTGAGCCTTTGTCCCTGAACTATGACCTTCACAAGTGCTTCTCAGCTTTTTTTTTTTTTTTACTCCTTAGGTGAGACTAGAAGGTTATAGGGGGCTAGAGTTGGGTATTTCCCTTCTCCTCTGTTGAAGGGTAGAGGGTACTGGTGTTGGGTATTTCCCTTCCCCGCCCCCGTAAGAAGCTAGAGGGGGTTGGAGTTGGATATTTTCCTTCCCCCATGTTGGTTAGGCTCTGGTAAAATAGTTTCCCCCCAGGGCAGACCTTTTAGTAATGAAAACAGAAAGCAGTGGGCGTATTTCACAATGGTTACTTTTACCATCTTCTGCTAGAAGGAGGAGGGGATTTTCGTCCAATATTCACAGAACCTGGTGGGGTTCCTGGTGGAGGTGATACTCAAAAGTGTGGGGTTCCTCTGAGACTAGGCCACCCAGAGTTTCTAACTCTCAACCTAGTCTACACTGAGCCTCTAGCAATTCAGCATTTGCAGTTTAAGTGTTACCTGAAGTTGTATCTACCTCTCCAGTTTTGGGAAAAGTGGCTTGCCCTGTGACCTCAATTATAAGATGGATCTAAAAAGAATTGTTATTTTTCCTTTGTTCAGGTTTTTTCTTGTTGTCAAGGCTGGGAAGGATGATTTGCAAGCTCTTCACCTGTCGGAACAAAAACCAAAAGTCACTCATTCATATTTATCACTGAAAATATTCCATTTTATGTTTGTTCATTTGTTTATCCCTTCACGTATTGAAGGATATCTTGGTTACTTCGAGGTTTTGCTGATTATGAGTCAGGTTGCTGTAAACATTTCATGTGCTGGTTTTGTGCAGATATACGTTTTCAAATCAGTTGGGTAAATACACAGGAGCACAATTGCTAGATCATGTGGTCAGACTATGTTTAGCTTTGTAAGAGACTGCCAAATTGGAGAGAAAGTCAGATACAGAGAATCACAGCTTACCTGAAGCAGAAGCCCAGGAATAGTAGCCCTCAGCTGGAGTCCCTTTCTAGCCCTTCTTCCACCCCCAACTATTTAGATCTCGGCATGAGTGTTTCCTCTTCAGAGACTCCTTCTGTAGTCACTGTATCTAAACATACAGTAGTACCCCTTGGCTTTAATTCTCTTAACATTACATTGATTTCTTCCTATTCTTTCCTTCAACTTGAAAGCATACATTGTTTGTCTGTTTATTACCTGACTTCCTGAAACCAGGGATTGTGTCTGTCTGGTTTACCGTTACATTTTTTAGCACCTGGCACAGTTGCTGCAGCATAGTAGGCACTGATCAGATATTTCTATGAAAAAGACATAGGCAGCCTTCGAGATGCTCAAGTCTATAAAGGAGATCCACATGTAAATAGATAAATTGCATTACCACTTCGTTATTAGTGCTGTTGAGTTAGCCCTCGACTCACAGTGACCCCATGTACCATGGAATGAAATGCTGCTTGATTCAGTGCCATCCACATGATTGGTTGTGGGTTGGACTGTTGTGATCCATAGGGTTTTTGCTGACTGATTTTTGGAAGTAGACCTCCAGGCCTTTGTTCCTAGTCCATCTTAGTTTGGAAGCTCTGCTAAAACCTGTTCAGCATCATAGCAGCATGCAGGTCTCCACTGACAGGTAGTGGCTGTGCATGAAGTGCATTGGGTGGGAACTGAACACAGGTATCTTACATGGAAAGCGAGAATTGTACCACTGAACCCCAATGCCCCAGCACCCCTTTAGTACTGTAGGAAAGTTATTATAGTCCTGGAAAATAAGCAATGAAAGATTTTTAAAAAAATTGCGGGGGGTATTATTTCTCAATAGTGTGAACTAGTGATTTCAGGGGCCAATTTATGAAGTCTTATTGCCTAGTCTTCTTATTTATACATGTTTGTATTTTCATTATTTGATAATGTGGGATCAATAACTCTCATCCTAGCTGTTCCAGACTTAGACTCTGAAGAAACCACCAATCTGTGGTGACAATATCGGCACTGTAGGGGCATGTCAGGCCACTAAGAGGTCATACAACATACTCACTGAGCATTGACCTTAGAGTCAGGGCATGGATTTGAGTGCCCAGTGCTGCTGCTCACCTTGGACAAGTCACGTAACCTCTCTGTACCTCAGTTTCCTCATCTGTAAAAGGGACTAATTAACATACCTACCTCACAGAGTCGTTCTAAGGTTTAAATGGGCTAACATATGTAAAGCATGTACCACACCCTGTAATAAACATGTTTCTATTATTTAAATGTCTCCTAATTGAACTAAAAAGCTATTACATTAGAATACACTTATATTAACATGCAGCTTTCTCAGCTTTACAGAGAAATTAAAGCCATCAGATGGGACCTCATTCATTTTTTTTTGTCACCAAACATAAACCTGACTTCACCACCCATCCTTTCTTCCTCCACCTGTGTTCTGGATCTTATCTCCTCTGCTTGCTTAAATGTATTATGGTAATTTTATTATTATTTTTTCCCATATTCATTGTCTTCCTTCTTTGTAAGGAAGAACCTAGATCCTTCTCATACGCATAAAAACATGTTAAAGTCTCTCCAATTAAAAAAAAAAAATCTTCCGTTGATTTATGTAAAACTAGCTACTGCCCTATCTCTTCCTCTGTGTACCCAGACTTTAACTGTCTATAATATTCTGTCCATTTCTTCCTCCCCAGCTCACTTCTCAGCCCACTCTAGTCTTGCTTCCACCCTTAATTATGTTACCGAAATATTAAGGTTACCTTTTCATCAACAGTTTACTTGTCATAATCTTTCAGCAGCAATCAACACAATTGATTACATTCTCTTCTTTACTCCTCTGGTTTCCTCCTACCTTTCTGGCTGGGCTGCAGACTCAGAGTTGCACACTCGGATTTGCAGACTCATTCTCATTTCACCCAGCCTTTATATACGGGAATTTCTCAGCCTTGGTCCTTGATCATCATTTCCTAATTCCTTGGGCATCTGCACCCGTACTGCAGATTAAATACCTATATATAGCTGCTTCAAGTTTCTAGCACTGGGCAATCTTAAAGATCTAACTACCTATTTGACAAGTCTCTTAACATGTCATTTTGGATATCCCAAGAGCACTTAAAACACGATTTATGAATTTATGATCTTTCCTTCCTCTAATCTGGACTTCATTTAGCATTACTCATTGTAGTAAAGTCACCCGCATCCATCCAGTTATGCTCACTGGAAACCTAGGTGTCACCTTGAATATCTCTATTCCTTATACCTCTTACCTAATCCATCATCCAGTCCTGTTGATTTTTGTGTCTTAAATACCTCAACAGTCTGTTTTTCTGTTGTCGCTACCTGGCTCAATCCATTATTCTCTAACTTGAACTATTACAGTGCTCTCCTTCGTGATTTGCTTATATACTCCCTTGTCCTAACTGAATTCATTCTCCACAGTGTAGCCAGAGTGCTGTTTCTCAAGAAATGAATTTAATGATGTTATCTGAATAAAACAATCAACTGACTCTCCATTGCTCTTAGGAAACAAAAATCCTTAATATGATTTGCGAAGCCCTGAAAGTCTAAGTCTGTTTACCTCTCCTGTCTTACCTTTGGACCACTTTTTGGTCTCTGTCTACTTTCACTCTTACTCTCCGTCTTACTCTTTATGTCTTACTGTAGTGATCACTACCTCATCACTAGAAAGCTTCCCCGGATGCTCTTGGAAAGGTTAGATTACCATTCTGTTTTCTCTCATAGTGCCATGTACCTATTGTGTCATCTTTACAGTCCTGACTTTGAATCTTTGTGTGCCATTTCTCTATTTAGTCAAAAACCTCAAGAGACTTAAGTATCTTGTTTTTGCTTATGATTTTGCCGATGTTTGGCACGGTACCTCGCTTATACCCCTCATTTTATCAGGTGTTAAGATGCCACCCTTATTTTTCTTAAGAGAAAAAAGGGTAAAAGAAAAGTGATCAATGAAAGAAGAAACCGAATTCGAGAGAGGTATAAATATGTGAAAAAAAAGTGATGCTAGAGTCGATGAAAGATAAGCTCACAGTAATGTTGAAAGAATTTTCTGTGAAATCTGAATTAACTTGAACTGTAACATTCTCTCCCAGCCTCCTACCTTTCTACATGATTATAAAAGAAATGTTATTTAAAAAAAAATTCAAACCGTAAGGGCTGGACTGACAGTTCAAGAGCATTACTGGTACTTGATGATGGTTCCACTGTTGAGACCTTCCAAAACTGAAAAATGAGACGTTTCTAACTATGAAAACAAAATATTCAACTCATTTTAATTAATTTGGCTTTAAATGTAGATTTGATTACTTTCTGACCTTTCAAGTGACTTCAACTTGGGATCATTTCTGGGAAGGAATATTTAGTGATAGTTTGAGTTTAAGAATATCACGTGGATTTTTCAGTTTAGGGTGATTCATGATGAGTTTTTTTTTTTTTTTTTAATAGCTTTTCATTTAATTAATTTGCCATTTCTTTTTTTTCTTATACTTTTGTTTCTTACTGGAAGATTAACCCACCAGAAGCATTTCCGTTTTCATGCCTGTTAGAGTCTTCTGTCTACCATGGCTGCAGAATGGTGAAAGGGTAAAAGAGGTCGTTTACGTAATAGATTTAATTTTTTGTCTTGACTTAGTTTATGCCTTGTATAAGAGACATTTAGAACGGAATGGCTCAATTCACTATTTAACATTATGTAGATTCTCAAAGGTAACTTTGAGAAGAAACCCTTTTTGTAAATTTTGGGCCTGTTTTGCTAGGGTCCGAATAACAAGCACTTTTGGTAGTCTGGCATTTGGTAGTTGGAATAAACTAATCACTTCAGCCTTTACAATCACTTAAAATGCTCATTAACTATGAGTCATTATTTTGAAATAATGTACGTTATAGCTCTTTGTGTTTTTCTTGTTTGAATTGCCTAACAGTCTTTAGAACAGCCTTGTGGCAGTTGTGAGCTTAGTACATTTTTATTTTTAAAATTGGGTAGTGCTACTTAAGTACATTACTGGACAATAAACTATTCATTCTCAACTAATCAAATTGGCAGGAAGATGTCCTTTAGTGGAGCAAAAAGGTCACTGATGTACTGAACTACTTTTTAAATTTTTTTGCTTTATTTTGAGAAAACGTGCATGTTTGAATTATTAGGGAATGAATCACCTCCAGCATCTTTCAAAACTTAAACATGTTTCTTTGCTAAGATAGAGTTGCATTTCTTTATCTTCTTGATTAAATTTATAGTATTTCTTTGAAAACAGAGAATAACCTTCATATTTATCTAACAGTTAAAATTGAGTCACTATTATCACACTGATGAAAATTGCTGTATAAACTATTAAATGCTTCCTAAAACTTCTAAAGCTTTATTCATAAGGACTTACTGGTTTTTTATAAGTAATTTTTATTCAGACATTTTAAGTATGCAGACTACTTTTTTTTAAGTTGGTGGCATTGTAATATAAATGTATAAGTATCTTAATAAAAGTCTTTTCTTTATGGTAGATGTTGCTTAATGAAAACAGACATGTTTTTAAATATTGTCTTGAAGAAGACATTAAAAACAATCTCGTAATGGTTGTCATGTTTTTAAAGTAGTCAGCAGCTCTGCTTCCACTTTTCATATGAACTGTTAAAACAGCCTTGATTTCCAAGTTGCAAAATTCAGTGCATTAAAAACAAAAACAAACCAATAACCTGCTATTATTCACCTTCTTTGTTCTTTGAACTTCCATGCTGGGGTGGATATAGGAGTAACTGAATGAAGACACATTTTATACACATTTTCTAATTAAGTAGTCTAAATTCCAAAGGAGCCCTAGTGCCACAAATGTTAAGAACTCAGTTGCCAACTGAAAGGTGTTAGAACCCACTAGTCGCTCTGTGGTAGAAAAAAACCTAGTTATCTGCTTCCGTAAATGTTGTTCGGTTTTGTGAGCCAGTCCTGACTCATAACAACCCCATATAGAAGAGAACGAAACACTGCCCAGTCCTGCACCATCATAATCATTGCTATGTTTGAGCCCATTGTTGCAGTCACTGTGTCAGTCCATCTCATTGAGGGTCCTCCTCTTTATTTTACCAAGCATGATGTCCTTCTCTGGACACTGGTCCCTCCTATTAACATGTCCAAATACCTGAGATGAAGTCTTGCCATCCTCACTTCTAAGGAGCATTCTGGCTGTACTTCTTCCAAGACAAATTTGTTCATTCTTCTGGCAGTCCATGGTATATTCCATATTCTTTGCCAACACCATAATAAAAAAGCATCAATTCTTCGAGTCAGGTGCCCCTTAGTCCTCAAAGTGACATCTTTGCTTTTTAACACTTTAAAGAGGTCTTTTGCAGCAGATTTGCCCTGTGCAATACGTCATTTGATTTCTTGACTGCTGCTTCCATGGGCATTGATTGTGGATCCGAGTAAAATGAAATCCTTGACAACTTTAATCTTTTCTTTGTTTAACATGATGTTGCTTATTGGTTCGGTTGTGAGGACTTTTGTTTTATGTTGATGTGTAGTCCATTCTGAAGGCTGTAGTCTTTGATCTTCCTTTTCAGCAAGCAAGGTTGTATCATCTGCATATTGCAGGTTGTTAATGAATCTTCCTCCAGTCCTTATGCTGCATTTTCTTCACATAGTCCAGCTTCTCAGATTATTTGCTCAGCATATAGATTGAATATGTGTATGCTGAGCAAATAAGTATGGTAAAAGGTTACAACTCAGTCGCTCATCTTTTCCGATTTTAAACCACGCTGTATCCCCTTGTTCTGTTCGAATGACTGCCCCTTGGTCTACGTACAGGTTCTGCATGAACACAATTGAGGGTTCTGGAATTCCCATTCTTCGCAATGTTATTCATAATTTGTTATGTTCCACACAGTCAGGTGCCTTTGCATAGTCAGTAAAACACAGGTAAACATGGTATTCTCTGCTTTATCCATCTGACATCAGCTATGATATCCCTTGCTCCACGTCCTCTTCTGAATCTGGGTTGAATTTCTGGCAGTTCCCTGCTGGTGTACTGCTGCAAACATTTTTGAATTCATCAAAATTTTACTTGCGTGTAGTATTAATGATATTGTTTGATAAACGTCCACATTTCTGTTGGATCACCTTTCTTTGGAATGGGCATAAACATGTGTTTCTTCCAGTCGGTTGGCCAGATAGCTGTGTTCCAGATTTCTTGCCATAGATAAGTGAACACTTCCAGTATTGCATCCGTTTGTTGAAACATCTCAGTTGGTATTCCATCGATTTCCTGGAGCCTTGTTTTTCTCCAGTGCCTTCAGTGTCACTTGGACTTTTTCCTTCAATACGTTTGATTTCTTGATCATGTGCTACCTCCTGAAATGATTGAGCATCAACCAATTCTTTTTGGTACAGTAACTGTGTATTCCTTCCATCTTCTTTTGATGCTTCCTGCATCATTCTATATTTTGCCCATAGACTTCTTCAGTGTTGCATCTCGAGGCTTGAATTTTTTCTTCAGTTTTTTTAGCTTGAAAAATGCTGTGTGTGTTCTTCCCTTTTGGTTTTCTAACTCCAGGTCTTTGCACATTTCATTATAATACTTTACTTTGCTTTCTCAAACCACCCTTTGAAATCTTCTGTTCAGCTCTTTTACTTCATCATTTCTTCCATTCCCTTTAGCTACTCTACATTCAAAAACAAGTTTCAGAGTCTCTTTTGATATACATTTTGGTCTTTCTTTCCTGTCTTTTTAATGACCTTTTGCTTTCTTCACATATGATGACCTTGATATCATCTCACTACTCATCTGATGTTTGGTCACTGGTGTTAGGTGTGTCAAATCTATTCTTGAGATGGTCTCTAAATTCAGGTGGGATATATTCAAGGTCATACTTTGGCTCTCGTGGACTTGTCTTAGTTTTCTTCAGCTTCAGCTTGAACTTGCATGTGAGCAGTCGATGGTCTGTTCCGCAGTTGGCCTCTGGCCTTGTTCTGACTGATGATATTGAGCTTCTCCATCGTCTTTTTACACAGATGTAGTCAATTTGATTCCTGTATATTCCATCTGGCAAGGTCCACATGTATAGTTGCCATTTTTGTTATTGAAAAAAAGTATTTCCAATGAATATGTCATTGGTCTTGCAAAATTCTGTCATGAGATCTCCAGCATCCTTTCTTTTACCAAGTCCATATTTTTCAACTACCAATCCTTCTTTGTTTCCAACTTTTGCATTCCAGTCACCAGTAATTATCAATGCATCTTGATTGCATCTTTGATCAATTTTAGACTGCACAACTTGGTAAAAATCTTCAATTTCTTCAAAAAGTTTACAGCCTAGGAAACCCTATGGGGCAGCTCTCCTGTCATACAGCATCTCTGTGAGTCAGAGTCAACTTGATGGCACACAACAAATTCCAAAATCTTTATTTAAATATATTACATTCATCTTGTTCGTTTCTTAATATGTCTATAGCATACCTGTATCGGCAAGTTTGAATTGCCTTTTTTACTCTGTCCAGTAAAAAATGTCAATTTATATAATGAAGATGAGGTTATCCTAAAAGATTCAACTCCTCATGTATATTCTTGGAAAATTATTGAACTGTTGTTCCATGTGGGCTCCAATAGGAAGGAATAAATTTAATGTAATAGAAGAGAGTGGAAATTCTAACTTTATATTTTTTCAGTTAAAAATTGTATACTATTTATTGGCTGTGCTTTTTGATGTCATCTTAATGTCTGTTTAAGATGGTTGCCTTCATAGGAAAAAGAGGATCTGTAGGAAAATCAAATTTGTCATATAAATTAGTTTTTCACTGCCTACGTCTGTAAGACAGAAGTTGTTTTTTTTAGCTCAACCTAATGTCTAGATGTGGGAGGTTTTTTAAATCAGTCTCAACATTTCAGTGCAAATTATATAATGATGGGGATGTCCCTAAACATCCATCTGTAACATGCTGCATTATTTTTTTTTAAATATTGGTTATATGCTTTGTGACAGAGTGATATAAATCTGATTCTAAGGTCAGTTTCTTTTGACACTTTTTTTTTTTTTTTTTTTAATAGCTGAGCCAGGTAAGATAGTTTACAAAGATACATAGATTCAAACGGCCATGCTTTCTAGATCATGATACTTAGATTTTAAAGCCATTCAGGAATTCATCTAACTGAATTTTTGGTGAAATTCAGGTACTGAATTTCTGTCTTCCATAGTGTTCATCAGTCCTTGTACCTAATCAGAAGGTTTTTAATTTGTACCATTTAAAAAAGTAGATTAAAAACCCAGTATTGATATGCTTCTTTTGGAAGATTTTGAAACAGGTTAAAAATTGTTTTCAAGTGTGCAAATGATTGATTTTAAAATTATATTCTCAACATTCTTAGTACAACCACAAAATTACAGGAATGTCTTTAAACATTCCTTTTACATGGAAGGTACAGGTTCAGTGTGTTTATTGTTTGGAAGATTCTGCTTTGTAGTTTAACCTTTTTTCAGCACAGAAAAGGTCAGCAAATTTGCAATGTTTTTCCTTTTCTAAAAGAAAAATTGTAGCCCATCTTTAAGCTCACCCTCTTTTAAGTTCTTTACAATATATAACTTGCAATAGGGGAAGTAGATAACTCTACAGGCATGGGAAAAGGTTTTCAGTCACTTCCTATGCCATTAAAAATATTCTAATGATTTTTTTCTATTTTAAAAGTCTGGTTTCTTATAAAATTAACCACAGTGATGATATACTGGAACATTTAGTGCATACTTCTTACTTCAGTTTTTTGCTGCAATAACTTACCTGTGACTGAATGATACAGCGGATAATTTTGATGTAAGTTGCTATCTCTCTATAAATTTATTTGAGAATCCCTTTTCTAATTAAAGCAGCTGCTCCATCAGAAGTTACGCTTATATTGTTTCTTAATTTGCTGTTGAGATTATATCTTCTCCAATAAAACTTTCCTTTAATCCTTCACATATTCAGAGAGAATGTTTGTTTTATTTTGGAAATAGAATCTAGCAAATACCATAGGCTGAGACAGGTTAAGTAATATCTCTCCTTTTATCTTGTATCTAACCTTCTATACTACATAATTTGCTCTAATACTTCTTTCTTCAGACATTAAGCAATGTTTCCTATAATTCTTTCAACAGTATTTACTGATAAAGGATTGCATTTTAATTTGTCGTTTAACTCTTCTTTGTCATTTCACCCATTTTTAGCACAGGAGGGAAGAACAAGTGCTTTTCCAATGTAATACTGCTATTCGATATTGTCTGCTAACTGAAAGGTTGGTGGTTTGAACCCACCAGCCACTCTGCGGGAGGAAGATGTGGCAGTTTGCTTCTATAAAGATTATAGCCTTGGAAACCTTATGGACAGTTCTGCTGTGTCCTGTAGGGTCACTGTGAGTCAGAATCAAATTGATGGCAACAGGTTTAGTTTTTTAATATTTAGTGAGTGTTGTGAAATGTTAAAAGAACCAGACTGAGTATTGCATGGCTTTAAACATATCTTTAAAAAATATAGATGTATGTCTTTATGTTCTGGATGTTTAATTTTTAGATATCTTGCTAATAATAGCAAAGGCTTTATGGTCTCATTAATCAACTTCTCACAATACAGTATATCTTTAGGACTATGATTATCATTTTTGATGCTGTTGTGTGCTGTCGAGTTGATTTCCACTCATAGCAATGTTATATGGCAGAGTAGAACTGCCTCATAGGGTTTCCAAGGCTAAAATTTTTTAAGAGAGCAAGGAGATCACCAGGTTTTTTCCCCCAGTGGAGCACAGCACAGTGGCTGGTGGTTTTGAACTGCTTATCTTTCGGTAGGCAATTGCTCTCTTAACCATTGTGCCACCAGGGCTCCTTATTATCTTTGGTAGTAGATGTAAATCTGTATTTCAGATGTAATTCTTGATAGTTTTATGGTAGTGGTGGTGGTGGTTTTATAATCTGATGAGCATGGTGTTGCTTTTGTCAACTAATGGAGTTAATTAATAAGGTGCTTGTGCTAGAAGTATTCATTTCTGCCATTTTCCTTTTATGTTTGCATTATTAATATTATCTAAATCCTAGATTCCTTTGCAAGAATATTTTGAAGCCATTTCTCCATTTGATATGGGTTATTTTAGTTAAAACAATATAACTTTGTCAGATACCCATAAACTGCAGTAAAATTTAACACATTGAAAAGTAACCAAGTAAAGGTGCTACTGAAAATTTCTATACCTTTGTGGAACTACCACTGAGGAGACCTCACTTTGAACACATCTTGGACACTGGAGTTGACGGGGAACATATGACAAAAGACAGAGTGTGCCAATGTCATTTTGCATATCAAATAGCAGAGCTCAGTGTCTTACTTTTTAAGATAAATAAAAATAGAGATTCTAGTATTTTCTTCCTGCACCAACTGGATTGTCTTTCACAACTTACGGAGATTACTGGTTTAGAGTATGGTTATAAAAAATTTGGGCTTCTCTCACAGTCCTTCCAAATTAAAACAATTCATCGTCAATTAAAATAAATTCCAGCCTTACTTAACAATGCTTAATTTTTTCCATCCCCTTAATTCCCTCAAATGTTTTTCATTTCTGAGATCATCGAACTTTCTGAATTAAACAATTGTACACTCTTAGGTAAATTTTAAAGCCGAGTTTGATGAAAGTAATAATACTACATCCCTGATACCTTGATAGCTAGATACTACAGTTAAAACCGTCTGAATAAAGTAAGCAAGCTATATTTAACTTCGCCTTTTTAGGGGAATGAGAATTTGATCAATTAGAAAAACGGTTTGTAAATTAGTGTTTGTTTACCTTCACTTTGAAGCAGTATATCAGTTTTCTTCTGGGATTTTTAACTTTATTTTTCATAAAAAATTGTTTTGAACGTACTGACACGTGCCCTTGAGATTTATCTGATTTGTAGATGTTTAATGAAAATAACATTGTTAGGCTAGAAAATACTTTAAAATGCTCAAATATTGGTAGATCAAGGAATAGGATTCCTGTATGTTTTCAGTTTGAAAGCTTAATGATTATCTTCTGTTTAATATTGATATGTCTTAGAAATTGTAGGGGATAATTTCTTCTGGGAAATTTTCTAATTTATGCTCACTGTTTTCTCCAATTTTTACCAATGCTTTAATGAGGGGGGAGTAATTTATTTTTATTAGAACAGTGATGTTACCATTGCTCTCCTATATTTTAGATATAATGTTCATAGGCAAGTGTATAAGAGTGTTAAGAAAGCTAAATACTAGTTTGTGAAATGGGCAGCAGTAGCACAGGATGAATAAATAAATAAATTTTGAAAAATAGCTTCTGTTTCAGTCGTTGCCTCTGAGGATTGAGAGATGTATGTGTGTGTATTTTATAAAGATATCCTCATACAGTCTGGAACTAATTATACTTAGATGTATATATTATACATATACACATATATACATGTACATGTATATATCGTGAAGATGGCACACAGAAACACACACGTATATACGTGTGTATGTGTGTGTATACTTGATCCCAGACCAGAAGGGGAGATGGTAGATCAAACAGCCACACTTCCAAGTTGCTTTTTTAGAATTAATGGCACATTATAGAGCTGAGAAGTCAGGAGGTGGCAGGAAGAAGAGGGATTGACTAACTGATGGGTAGGACTGGGTAAGAGACTGCTGTTCACCTCTTCATCTTGTTGTTAGTTGCCTTTGAATCTGCACAGACTCAATGGGTAACCCTATGTACAACAGAACGAAACATTGCCCAGTCCTGCACTATCTTCATGATTGTTGGTATGGTCGAGCTTGTTGTTGCGAACACTTCATATTTTGAGTGTCTTCCAACCTAGGGGGTTCTATTTTCCAGAACTATACAGAACGCTCTTCTGTTGTGATCCATAGGGTTTCCATTGACTAGTTTTCAGAAGTAGATTGCCAGGCCTTTCTCCCTCCTCTGTGTTAATCTGGAAGCTCAGTTAAAACTTGTCCACCATTGGTTACCCTGCTGGTATTTGATATCTCGGTGGCATAGCTCCCAGCATCATAGCAACCCGCGAACTACCACAGTACAACAAACTGACAGACGGGATGGCTCTTCATCTTGGTGGTAATCAATCTGCTTTTGCCAAAATGTGTTATTTTCTATTTTGAGAATCAGTGTTGCTGTTTCCAGAAATAGGGGAAAAGAAAGGAATTATAGAGGGAAAATCCTGTCTTTGAAAGGAGAAATTGCAAGTTGCCTTGGCCTCATCTTTTCTACGTACTGGATTTGTGATGGATTGTTTTTAAAGAATCCTGTTATAGATTTTGCTACTTTTAACAAGCGTGATTCAAATAGTATTTTACTTGTACTACTGGTTATTTTCCCATAATAAGTAAGGAAGAATATTTCTCTACTGGTGTGATGCAGTCACTGGGTGTGTTTTGAGGATGGTCTGCACGTGGTTTGATGTGGTGTGATGTCCTGGGGTTTCTTTTCTGTCAAATGTCTATCATGTGACTAGTTTCCATTAGCCACTGTACCCAGATAGCCTTTGGGAGCCGGAATCCTAGTCTTTAGGAATTTTTATTAGGAGACTATTTAAGACTATTAAAAAAAAAAATATTAGGGTCGTCAGGATTAAGAGGGAGGTTATCCATGTTGGAGGGGAGATGGGAAGGGGTGTGCTCCCTCCTTGTTCAGCATCAGTTTCTAGCACCCTCAATGATTCCCAGGCACACCAGTGATGTTCAATAAGAAAAACTCTTTTAATAGTCTAGATGCTGAAGTTATGCACATAAAGTAACATTATTCTAAAGGTATTACACATTAGCTAAAGCAATTGTCATTGTTAGGTGCCGTCGAGTCAGCTCCAACTCATAGCGACCCCATGTACCACAGAACGAAACACTGCCAGGTCCTGCACCATGCTCACGATCATTGTTATGCTTGAGCCCATTGTTGGCAGCCACTGTGTCAGTCCATCTCGTTGAGGGTCTTCCTCTTTTGTGCTGACCCTTTATTTTATCAAGCATGATGTCCTTCTCCAGGGACTGATCCCTCCTGATAACGTGTCCAAAGTATGTGAGACGAAGTCTCGCCATCCTTCTAAGGAGCATTCTGGCTGTACCTCTTCCAATACAGATTTGTTCATTCCTGTGGCAGTCCATGGTATATTCAATATTCTTTGCCAACACCACAATTCAAAGGCGTCAGTTCTTCGGTCCTGAAGGTTGTATCATCAGCATAATGCAGGATGTTAATGAGTCTTCCTCCAATCCTGATGCCGCTTTCTTCTTCATATAGTCCAGCTTCTCGGATTATTTGCTCAGCATACAGATGGAATAAGTATCGTGAAAGGATACAACCCTGACGCACACCTTTCCTGAATTTAAACCACACAGTATCCCCTTGCTCAGTTCGAATAACTGCCTTTTGAGATGTGTACATGTTCCTCATGAGCACAATTAAGTGTTCTGGAATTCCCATTGTTTGCAATGCTATCCATAATTTGTTATGATCCACACAGTCAAATGCCTTTGCATAGTCAATAAAACACAGGTAAATATCTTTCTGGTATTCTCTGTTTTCAGCCAGGATCCATCTGACATCAGCAATGATATCCCTGGTTCCACGTCCTCTTCTGAATCCGGCCTGAATTTCTGACAGTTCCCTCAGAAAGCTGCTTTTGAATGATCTTCAGCTAAAGCATTTAGAAACTGCTTTTTGGAAATGGGATATATTTTTATTAAAATCAATCTCACTTTTTCAACAATCCATTTCAAATAGTGTTATAGAGGGGAACATGAAAAATGTTTACCTACTCTCAGAAGTAGTATACCAGAAGCATGGGTTTTATTCATATTTATATTCTATTTTCATATTTATATTCTGTTTTCCCCTCTGAAGTTACTGCTTATTCCAAGTGAGGTGGTTTTCTTTTTAAAAATTTTAGTAGGTTTAAAAATTGTACTTATTGCAAAGTTTCTCTATTCTGTTACAAATTCACCCAGTACTACACAGCTCCCTAGCCGTAGCCCCTAGGCAACCACTGTTAAAGTCTTTATATATTCTTTCAGAGATGATTCTATATATACAAGCAATTAAGAATTCATATACTTAAGAAAAAAAATTTATATATTAATTTTTTCACTTTTTACGAATTTACTCAAAAGGTAGCACACTATACACACTGTTCTGCCGCTTGCTTTTTTTCACTTAACAATATTTCTTGGCAGTCTTTCATATAGTAAGTAGACTTTGTGCTTGTCGTTTTTACAGTTGTATGGTTGAAATTGACTCACTGGCAACTAAACAACATCAACAGCACTGTATTATACAGATGTACCATATTTTATTTAACCAATCTCCAGTTAATGTACATTTTAGTTTGGTTCTTTTGCTGCTACAAACAATACTGTAATGAGTTACCTTGTTCGTATGCCATTTCCTAGCTGTGTAAGTATATTTTTGAATTAGGTAATTTATATTCCAGGACATAGAATTGCTGGGTCAAAGGGCATGCATTTGTGATTTGGATGCAGATTGCCAAATCGCCCTCCATGGGAGTGTACCAGTTTACACTCCATGAGCAGTGGCTGAGAATGCCTGTTTCTCTGCTGCCTTGTCTTTAGAGTGTCCTGTTGAACTGGATTTGTGCCCATCTATTAGGTGAAAATCGTATCTCAGAGTGGTTTCAATTTGCATGTTTCTTAAAAGTGACTAAGCATTTTTCATATATAAGTTTTCTTTTCCATGTACTGCTAATTCCTATCCTTTGCACATTATTCTATCGAATTGTTGGTCATTTTTTTTTTTTTTTTACAATCTCTGAGACCTCTTCATATATCATGGAAATTTTTTGTTAGTGATATGAGTAACATTTTTTCCCAGTTTGGCATTTATCTTTGATTTTGCTAATGATGGATTTTTTCTTTCTTTTTGGCCATGCAGACGTTTTTGATTTTTATATAGTTAAATCCAGCAAACTTTCCTTTTATCACTGCAGAATTTTAGTCAAGAAAGACTTTTCCTATTTCAGGGTATAAAGAAACTATCTTATATTTTCTTTAATGATTGGTTTCATTTTTTCTATATAAATCTTCAGCCTCTTTGGAGTTTCTCTTGGTGCACTGAGTGGATCCAAATTTATTTATTTATTTATTTATTGTTCAGATGGCTCCTAGTTCTTCTAGCAGCATTTAATGGATAATTTATATTTTCTCCAAATGATCAGATCATATTCAGAAGAGTTTTAATTAGAATGTCCTTCGGATGTTTTGAATATAAGATTGATAGAAAAGACGAGTAATAGAAAAGGTAGCATGTCAGCTTATATTTCCCTTCTTAGTTAACAAAATTTTACTTATCTGTAGCTACCCAAATGTTGAAAGGAACTGTCCCCAAATTCTTCTACTGTTATGTATATGTTAGAGTTTAATGTAGGCTATCTTCATGGTTTATCTAGCAAAACTTTTTTAATTGGTGTCTAGGTTTGCTCATGCCTAGTGAGGTAACTTGTATCTGAATTCTCTTCTCCCCAAAACCTTAACTAGCTAACTTTAGAGCATACTTAGAAGGAAAGGGTAGAAGAAATAAGACAGAATTCTCTATTACGGCTCAGCAAAGCATTGGCTGATATCATTCATGGTGACTGTAATTGGATATGTTTTAGTTAGCTGATAGGATTTCCACAAATTCTGAATAAAAATGAAAAGAAAACTTAACTAATTTTTATCAGCTGATCTCTGTTCTAGTCAATTCATGTTATTCCTGGAGTGCTTTCTATTGTTAAGGAGTCCCTGGGTGGTACAAATAGTTAATTCACTGTTCTGCTAACCAAAATGTTGGAGGTTTGAGTACACCCAGAGATGCCTCAGAAGAAGGGCCTGGCAATCTGCTTCTGAAAATCAGTCATTGAAAACCCTATGGAGCACAGTTCTACTCTGAGACACTTGGAGACTCCATCAAGTCAGAAGGGATGGCATCTGGCTTTGGTTTGGTTCTATTGTTGAACATTCGCCCTGTTTCGCTAGGCCAATTTCTTCCTAATACACATTTTAAGTGTGAAGGCCTATTTTGAATATTAAAAAAATTCACAGATCTTTGTTCTTTTTGTGTACATTGACTAAGAAAATGCATGACAAAAAATTTTATCATTTCTAGCCCCCAGTTGCTGTCAAGTCAATTCTGACTCATAGTGACCCCATAGGATGAAGTAGAACTGCCCCATAGGGATTCCAAGGTTGTAATCTGTGGGGAAGCTGGCTGCCACATCTTTTTCTCCAGAGATTTACATTAATTGGTATTGCATTGATTCCAAAAAGCATCTATATACATTTTAAAAATAAATAAATGGTTCTTATTTGAGATACAGGATTTGAGGCAATGATTGCTATCAGTCACTTATTAGATCTTTTGCATGAAGCCGTTTTAAATTAGTTCCACATAAAGTAAAGCAAAATGGTATGAGAGAAACAGCCTCTTTCCTCATACAGTAGCTGACTTAATAGTGCAGACAACCATACCAAGAACATTTCAGAAGTGTTAAGACAAAGAATGTAGAGGATTACTGGTCTCCGAGGAGGACTGATGAGTTAGTACTAAGAGGCAAGAAAACCAACTAGCAGGCAATTTCAGAATTTAGGCAAGAGCAAATGTGGGCCTGAATTAGGACAGAGGCTTTAGAGATAGAAATGAAGACATTGCTTTAAGAAATACTTAGAAATTCCTAAATCTTGTTAATTGATGGATGTAGGTATAGGGAAAAGGATAAATCAAAGATGACCTGTTTTTCTAGGAGGGAAGCTGTTTTGTTTCACAGAAATACAGTAGAGTATGAACAGGCTTACAGAGGGGAAGATTAATTCAGTTCGAGTATATCGAGTTTGAAACAAATATCCAAGTAGAGATAGCCAGTGGGCATTCAAATGGGAGCCTGAAGGTTGGGATAAAATTCTGAAATGAAACTAATGATTTGGGAGCTGTTGTGTTAATGCTGGTAATTAAAGCTACTAGAGTAGATGTGATCACCCAGAAAGTGTGTGTAGAATGAGAAGAGCAGAAGGCTGAAGGTGGAACTCTTGGGAACAGGGGCATTTAAGGGAAGTCAAGATTCTAATGATGGCTTTTGTTTGAGCAGTTCCTCTTAACCTGATAGGCATTCAAGCTCTTCATATAACCAAATTGAATCAGTCCTGCAGTTCTCAAATTAAAATCTTCAGCATGAAACCCTTCCCACTACTTTCCTTAAACATTAAAAAAGAAGAAAAGGCATTTATTGACGATAACATTTTTTTTAAATCAAGTACTACATAGTTTCCCAGATTTTTGGCTTGGTCAACTGGTTCCTGATTGTTTGAAAAAGAAAGCATGTGTGTGTGTGTGTGTGTGTGTATTTCTTTTTGTTTAGAAAGCTGGCATTTAGATGGGTAGGTGTTTTCAGAGTGTCATGTTCTAATTTACTGAGCAACTACCATATGCCAACAGATGTGCTAGATGGTAGAGATAAAGAAATAAGATGTAGCTCCCAATCTTAGGGTACCTCCTGATCTGATCCTTAGGTACCAACAGCCTGCTGGGGAAAATAGACAGCTGAGTAGATATTTTATGAAGTTTATAGCTTCCCTTTTTTTTTTCCTTCCAAACGTAAATTAGAATTAGTTTATTGCTTAGTTAAATTTATTTTCCCATTATTACAATTCAGCTGTAGAAAGCAGAAAAATTTTAGGCACAGATTTTTGTTAATGTTATTTGAGAATGTATGAAATTGACAACTGTTCATAATTTTTTAACTTAACGTTTTTTCATATTATCACAAGTTCTTCAGAAACATTTTTACTTAATATATAAAAACATTGTATGCATGTATCATCAAAGTTTATTTATGCCCTTATTAACAGACATTCATTTTTTTCACTGTTTTATTACAAGTAATGCTTTAATGAACATTCATATTTATGTATTAAACTTTTTATGCATTTAGGATTATTTCCTTAGGGGTTAATTCACAGAAGTGAAATTTAATGGATGAAAGATTATGAACATTTTTAAGACCGCTAATATGTACTGAGGAGCCCTGGTGGCCCAGTGGTTAAGTGCTCACCTGCTCATCAAAAGGTTAACCAAAAGGTTGGTAGTTTGAACCCACCAGTTGCTCTGTGGGAGAAACAGGTGGCAGCCTACTTCTGTAAAGATTACAGCCTTGGAAACCCTACGGGGCAGTTCTACTCTGTCCTATAGAGTCGCTATGAGTCGAAATTGACTTGACAGCAACGGGTTTCGTTTTTTGGTTTAATACGTACTGACAAATTTCTTTTCAAAGGGGCCTTGACTATACTTTCACTAGCAATGTATGAGAGTTCTTATTTCCCTTGTTCAGATTGAGTTTTTTTTTTTACTTTTTTTCCTAATTCCCTAATTTGATAGTTGAAAATAGTATCTTGTTTTAATGTGAGTTACTTTGATTAGTAGTAATGGTTAAACTTGTTAAAAATATAATTTTATTTCTTCTTTCAACTGTCTGTCTCTTCTTTCTTCCCCTTTAGTTCTAGTAACTCGAATTTAGTGAACAATTGCATATTCTTACTGTATCTTTCCTAATTTAATAGACTTGGATCACATTTTTAGCTTTATGCTTTTCAGGGCAAGGAGTTCCAGGTTTTTTAGTGTTAAAGATGTATTAAAATTTTCCTATCCTCTTTTTTGTTTGTTTGTAAGTGACTTTCTCTTTTTGGTGGCAATGTACACGACCAAACCTACACTCGATCGCAGTTTCTGCATGTGCACTTCAGTGGCATTGGTTACATACTTCACAACATGTCGCCGTTCTTAACTATCTCTACCCATATTGTTACATCACCATCAATTTAGATTCTCTGCCGTTAAAGTTCTCATCTGTACTTTAGATTAACTGTTGTCAGTTTGAACTCGTGTAGATAATTCCTTATAAAAGCACAATGCTCAACGCAAACATTCTTTATTCATTGAGCTAAATTGTTGTTTAGTTTAACACAGGCTTCATGGGATAATCTTAGTTCACGGTTTAAAGCTTATTTCTGGGCAGTAGATTCAGGCATCCCCCGAGTCTCAATGGCTCTAGTAAGTCTGGTTTCCATGTGTTTCCTATCCTCTTGATCATTTTGATCCAGCATAATAATGTTTGCTTCAGAATTCACCAGTGTTGCCTGTGCTATTCTTAGTAACCTTTTTTTTTCCTTTAACTATTTCTAATAATTTTGTGGAGATTTGTTGGCTTTTCTGGGTTTAGAGGCACACTACACAGAGATTTCCATTTTATATTGGCACTTGGGTTGTTATTAATAATTTAGAGTCCCTCATTTAATGAATATGGCTTATTAGCATTAATTTTCCCTCAACTTGTTATTCTGCCAAGATTGATGGTCACCTGCCACTTTATGCTTGTCACATGGGGCTTCATGAGCTATTTATATGGTTTGTTGTTCTTTTTCACTAGACACTTCACTTCTCAGAAATTCTTAACCATGAGGATGGGGCTTTATGTCTGTCTTTATGTTCTGTTAGAGGGCACAGGAAGTGCAAGGCCTCTGCTGTGGGAAGGAGATTGACTTTCAAAAGGAGGGCCAGGGTGGCTGGAGAACAGGCCGCAAGGGGGACAGTGGTGTGAGGTGAAGTTCCAAAGGTAAGTAGGGGCTAAATATAGGGCCCTATAGGAGTTAGGAGGAGTCCTGGTGGCTCAGTGTTTAAAGCACTCGGCTGCTAACCAAAAGGTTGGCAGTTCAAACCTATCAGCCCTCCATGGGAGAAAGATGTGGCAGTCTGCTTCCATAAAGATTTACAGCCTCAGGAGCCCTGTAAGGCGGTCCTACCCTGTACTATAAGGTCGCTATGATTCAGAATCGACTCGGCAGCAGTGGGTTTGGTTTTTCGGTTTATAGGAATTAGAGGAACCCTGGTGGCACAATGGGTAAGTGCTTGACTACTAACCAAAAAGTCGGCAGTTCAAACTCACCAGCCTCTCTGCGGTAGAAACGACCTAGCAATCTGCTCCCATAAAGATTACAGCCTAGGAAACCCTATGGGGGCAGTTCTACTCTGTCATATAGGATCACTATGAGTTGGAATCGACTTGATGGCACATATCAGTAACAACACAGGAGTTAGGTTCCTATTGCATTGAGAATAAGACTATTGAAGGGTTTTATTTGGGCCTTGGGGGTGTGTGCAACATAATCTGATAAATATTTTTTAAAAGATTATTCAGACTGTTGAATGGAGAAGTGGATTATAGAAGAATAAGAGGCTCTTTCTGTTAATCCAGGTGGCAGTGTTACTAATTCATCTATTCTTTAACTGAATCCATATTGTGACCCCCTGCAGCATAATTGAGGATAACTGGCCAGGATTATTCCATGGAAAAGTGGAGTTTATTAGGACGTATAAACATTGGAACCATAGCTTCATTATATCATACTTAACCAACCAAGCTAACTAACCACAGGCTAAATAGAGTTTGCATATCAATCTCAAAATTCTACTGTTGACTATCTTTGGACATCCCTGTAAGGTTAAATGAATTTTAAAGAATGTAGTGAATTCAGAAAGATAATTATATTTCTGCTTTATATATAAAGAGTAGGAAATGCAGTCAGTAATAGTACTACTGAAATAAAAGCAAAACACTTGTCAGTGTCTCCCAACTACAAGCACCATTTTATCAACATCATGATTTTAGTTTTAATTCCTTCTAAATCTTCAGGGCATAGGTGAGAGAGTTTTATGTATTTGGCATATATTTTTTTGGTTTCCCACGTTAAAGGTCGTGTAACTCCTGGGAAGCTGCCCCTGACTCCCCAAGACTGACAAAGGTGCCCCCTCTATGTGCTGTCATGGCCTCTTAGTACCCTCCCCTATGGTGATCACTTATCAGGCTGATCTGTAAGGGTCTTTGAGGACAGGGACAAAGATTGGGAAAAAACGAATTCAAACGCAGGAAATTTGGGAGGCAAACTTGAAGGGGCTTGAGGCAAGTGAGAAATTTCTTTGAAATCTTGTGAATTTCCTATATTTACCCCATAATACATTTTCATTTGTTTTAATATGAAGTGATATATTATCTAATATCAGTAAAGTCAGCATTCCAGGAAGCTGTACATTTTGTTTATACTGTGGCTTCATTATTCTCAACTTGCTTGTAATCTCCAGTGTGAGGAGTATAGTTCGTAGTATGTTGTGTACTTGAGTTTCTTGTGTGGGCTTTAGGGGATAATATCAATACCTACATGATTAGAATTTATAAGTTTTAAAAAATAATATAAAATCTTTACTTTGAGTATAAAATTTTGAAAGAAAAGTGCAGTCTTCGTTCTTCAGTATAACATGCTACTCTTGAGTCCTTGCCGTCTTAGACCTCTCGCTAAGCTTGGTCTTTCACTCCTTTTTGAACCTTCCTTATTTTGACACTGCACTAGTCTAGTTTTCTTCATTCTTCTGCTACTTTTATCTCTTTTCTTGGCTATTTACCCTTCCTCTGGAGCCCTGGTGGCACAGTGGTTAAGATCTCGGCTGCTAACCAAAAGGTTGGCAGTTTGAATCCATTCCACCAGCTGCTCCTTGGAAACCCTATGGGGCAGTTCTACTCTATCCTGTAGGGTTGCTATGAGTCAGAATCCGTTGACAGCAGTGGGTTTGGTTTTGGTTTTTACCCTTCCTCCCAGGAGCTGCGTGTGTGCACGTAAAGGTTAACTCCTTAGTCATGTTTGTTCCTTTCTGTCTACTTAAACTCTGCAGATGATTCCAAGTCCTTATCTTCCACCTGGACCTCTTCTCCACTGCCCTGTCCTATCTGAGTAACTGCCTCATGTTCCGTAGGAGCTCCTCCCCCTAAGTTGTAGTTTCTGTTAATGATTGTCCAGTCATCCAGCCTCACAAGCTTAGTCACCTTTGACTCTACTTTCTCTTGTCTCCCCCTTGCTTGTTCCTGAGTCCCCAGTTCCTGGCACACAGCAGTCACTCTGTCAATTATCCAGTTCTGTAATCGTGGATTCTGTAACACGTTTTGGCTTTCTTTTTTCTTCTTCCCTCCACCTCCATTATTCAGGCTGTTACTATTTCTTTGTACTGTTTTTAAGTGCCCAAGCCCACCTCCCTCATCCCCAGCCATAAGGTTAAACATTTTTAAGTATACCTACTCAACGCTCAGCTCAGAAATCTTTAGTGCTTCCCTTTGCTCCTTTCTAGCTGGCTTCTTAGACATACTTTTAATATGCTATCTTAACATCTTGCTTTTTCTTATGTGTCCCCTTTACCCAGAGTTCTACTCCACCCTTCCCCTGAAACTTACTGTCCTTTAGGGACCATATTTCAACTCCGATTAGATGTGACCTTCTTCTGGAAACTCAATAAACATTTATTTTTCTACTTTTAAAAGATGACACTTAATCCACACTCTGCCTTAATCATTATTTTCAAGTCAGTAGGGCAGAGTGGTTAAAAGTATGGACTCTGGAACCACACTACCTGCATTCTGCTTCCACCTCTTACTAGCTGTGACCTGGAGCTGGTAACTTAGCCTCTCGGAGCCTCATTTTCCTCATCTATAAATTGGAAGCAGTAATAGTACCTATCTCACAGAGCTCTTGTGAGGAATAAGTGAGTTAATATATATTTAAAACACTGCCCAGTACTGCATAGATGTTTGCTGTTATTATGTGTTTAAAAAGATTTGTCTTGCTATTCCATAAGCTCCTTAAGGATACAGATGTCTTGTTCATTGGCTGCGCCACAGAATCTAGCATGATGCCTTATACGTAATAGGCAGTTAGTAAATATTTATTGAATTAAATTGAAATTTAAAGAAAAGTCCAGTTGTCCAGTAACAGCTACTTTTGGTTTTGAAATAAGGCTATTAAAGCTTGTCCATACAGAGTAGTTTCAACACTTCTAAAGTGAGGTCACAGAGTTCTTTTGGGATAATTTTAATAACAGAGTATACTGTTTCCTTGTATAATCCTGTGGTTTTGGGGGGAAAAAGTATAGTTTTAAAATATATGTATTTTAAACAAAATCACAAGAAGATCATGAAATAGGGAACATTTGAACATTAAAACTTAAGACACAAGCTTTGGTATTTTAAATTAAAAAAAAGAAACACTGAATCATATTGGGCAACAATTTGCATGCAATAGAGACAATCTTCTGAGTGAAAGTATCTCAGAGTAGAGCTAGCCAGTTACACTGTATAATTTTCTTCAAGAACACTAGTTTTAAGCTCTATTCTGGCATTTTTAACTTATGTATGTGTTTGACTTTTCTAACGTATATTTAATAAAGTTTTGGAATAACTCTTAGAATTGAATAAGAAGTGTTTAGGATTAAAATTTGCTGTTGGTGTAAATATGATTGCAGATTGTGGTAATGATGTTATAAGCTTAAATATTTGACATTTTGAGTAGTATTTGTATGGATTTAAAGAAATGGTAAACATTATATTTGGGATAGATCCTTCATTTAATTTTATCAATTTACTTGAGATTTTTTGTAAAGACTGGAACTAGACTATAGGCGAAATTTAGGGTACTCTTTGGTTTCAACGGAAAAAGGAAAAAAGAATTCATCCAATATGGGCTTAATTTTTCTGGCTCCAAGAGAACAAAAATTGAACTTTCACCAGCCAAAAAAAAAAAAGAAAGAAACCTAGCTAAATGCCTTAAGAAAGTGAAATTATTTTTCTCACTTTAAGATTTTATTCATTGATACCAGATCATTTTTTTTTAACTTGTAGGAATTACAGGGACTTTGAAGCATCTGACAAAGAACCACTTCCAGTGTTCTAAGATTTCTATTATGCCACTTAATAGTTTAAATTCCCATTAAGTAATCATTAGTTTTAATGAAGTCCAGGTATATTATCTTGCATATTCAGCATATAGGTAAAAACTAAACTTCCATGTTTGTATGTTAATATGCTCTATTAAGATTTGTTAATTAATGTCTCTTAATTTTATCATGAATTTATTTCAAATATTTGTTAATGTTAAGGTGTTCTAAGTATTTCTGGTAGAAAGAAAAATGTAGATGTATTCTGTTGTTGTGTGCTGTCGAGTCGATTGACTATGTCGACGCATAGTGACCCTGTAGGACAAGGTAGAACCGTCCCATAGGATTTCCAAGGCTGTAATCTTTACGGAAGCAGACTGCCACATCTTTCTCCAGTGGGGTGGTCGAACTGCGGACCTTTTGGTTAGCAGCTGAGCACTTAACCACTGCGCCACCAGGGCTCCTTAGATGTATTCTAGAATCTATACATTTAGGTTTTGTAATGGGTTGGTATATAAGTAAAAGGAGGAAAGGTATCAAGTAATTGGGATGAAATATTAATCAGCTGTAGAAGGACCTACTCATCGACTTGCCAAGTCTTACCTGTGTCTCTGTTTCATTTGTCCTTACAACCTTCATGTTGAAAACGTCTCTGTTTTCTCTGCTTTAGAGTTGGAAATGCTGATTTTTCTGTTCTAGATTATACCTCCCTGTTCCCTCCCTACTCCCAATAGAAGAAAACTTTTGAGTCAAGTGGATGATTTACAAACCCATTAACGATGACAACAAATTTATGTATGGCATCCTCAAGTTTTAATGCAAATCATTCATTTTCCTTTCTTTTCTTCCATGCCATGTTAGATTTAGTCTAGATTTGTATATTCCAAAATTAGACCCCAAATATTTCTGGAGTCTTTCATCTTGGACTGTGTCATTTCTCTCTCTTCTGTTTTTTTCTGTGTACTTCTTTGGAGTATCTGCATGGGAACATTAGAAGCTATCAGAAGGAACTAGGAAGTTAAAACTGCTGAAACAGCAACCTTTATGTTAGCAACTGTTAACTTGAAAATTATTGATTGTAGATATATCTATTTTATGTAAATCTTCTCCATATTTTTATCTTAAAATTTTAATATGTTCAGTATGCACAGATTAATGTTCCTGTAATGAATGATGACTATGTTTGGTTCAATTGAGGTTAAGATTAAATACGTTTGTCACGCCTGTTTGAATTCACCCTTCTTTGTTTCTTGCATTTTTTATGGCTGTCATTAGTTGTAATTAAACAAATCAAACAAATCTTAAACAGCTTGTAATTCACAAATTTATGCATGTGAAATAATAAAAAAAATTTAAGAGAGCAGATCATTAAGGTTTAGATCATAGGGCATAGCCTATGGGGAAAAGCTATGTGGAATCAGAGTAACAATATTGGACTTACTGAAGTAGTAGGGATACTGGGCCAGACTGTCTGGGTTTGACTCCTGGTTCCACCATTTATTAGCTATGTGAGCTTGATCAAGTAACTAAACCTCTGCCTCATTTTCCTCATCTGTAAAATGGGGATGACAGTATAACCTACTTAGAGGACTGTTGTGATTTGTGGCCTTATTCAGCTGGTACTTCTGGAGAGAATCAAACCCTAATGACCTAAGGCATCTATTGTATGTAATAGATTGACTTCTCTCCTATACATCTAGATTGGCACTGGTTAGGAACTATCTTTGAGCGATTTGAGAAAATAGTCACTCAGATCATTTTCTGTGTGTGGGGCTCAGATGAGGAAACCTAGTTGAGGATATGAGTTAACGTATAATAAATTACTTAGAACAGTGCTTGAAAACGTTAGCTGTTATTATGGTTGGACTCTGAAAAATGAAGAGGATTTAATTAACCAGTGGTAAAGGATTTTTCAGGTTGAGAGAAGTTAAATAAAGTTATTTGAAAGTATTTTTCGTCTCAAGCAAATATCCAATTACTTGTGTTTCTGGGACCGAGACGGGCCCTGGAAGATCAATGACTTAGTCAACAATTAGAAAGGCATTCGACACTTGAGCTTACCATAGGGAGGAAAAACTTAATAAGCATATCACCTGCAACAAAGTCATATAAATTCACAAATATAGTGGAACTATGAGAGAGAGGTCGGAGTCCTGGTAACACAGTGGTTAAGCTCTTGACTGCTAACCAAAAGGTCAGTGGTCTGAACCCACCAGCTGCTCTACCAGAGAAAGATGTGGCAGTCTGCTTCTGTAAGGATCACAGCCTTGGAAACCATATGGGGCAGTTCTACTCTGTCCTATAGGGTCGCTGTGAGTCCGAATTGATGGCAATGGGTTTGGGTTTTTGTTTGCTTGTTTGTTTATAAAAAAGAGAGCCATAAAAATGTTTAATGAGCTGGAGATGGCAAATGGAAGTTAATCATAGTGTAAGGTGTGTAAATTGACATACCTTTTTGTTGTTGTTGCTGTTGCAGATAAAGGCAGACTGGAGAGAGAGACTTCATTTGATCTACAGCGCTATGCTAGTACTATTTTAGATAGGTTAAGTACTAAAAGGAGTCCCTGGGTGGTGCAAATGGTTAACATGCTCAGCTGTTAACCGAAAGGTTGACAGTTCAAGTCCACCCAAGGGCTCCTTGGAAGAAAGACCTGGCAATCTACTTCCAAAATATCAGCCATTGAAAACCCTATGGAGCACAATTATACTCTGACACACATGGGGTCTCCATGTGTTGGAATCACTCGACAACTGTTTTTTTTTTTTTTTTTTTTTTTTAAGTACTAAAAATTGAGTATAAAGATCTCTTTCTCTCATACACACATACAATATAATATTTGTAAATTTATATGGCTTTGGTGCAGGTAATTAAGGTATTAAGAATTATGTATTTATTTATTTTTACTAGACTCCTAGCTGGTCATGCTACCTTCAGGCTCCTTTTTCCCTGCAGTTCATCCTGCATGTCACTGCCATGATCATGTTCTCCTGTCTGCTCCACTTGACGCTGTACTAGTATGCTCACCCTCTGGGACCAAGTCTGACCTTAGAGAGTACTTAAAGAGTTCCAATTCAATATTGGGAGGCTCAGCATGAAGGGTGGTTGTTGCTAGTTTGATGCTTTTGGTTCAGTATTTATAATTGGTATTCTGCTTTGTTCCAATGATCAGTTCCCCACCTTGCACTCCAGTTCACATTACCTGGGCTACTTTTATTTATCTTTGCAGGATCTTTGCTTTGATAACTCTAAGACTAGTCATGGAACCCTGAAGCTAACTCTCACTCTCTCTCTGATGTGTGACATTTGCAAGACCCATCTGTTGGGATATCTGTTAACTCTTGCTGAAATGCCCTGATGCCAACCACTTTTCTAATTATTACCTGTTGCCTTACTAGACCAAACTTTCCCTCACTGCTTACCTTTGGTTCATCACCTCCCAGTGTCTAGTTCCAGACTCTTAACCCTTCCAATCCCACTGCAGAAACCTGTGGCACTGCTGGAAAATGATAACATCAGAGAGTATAAAACTTCTCTGGCAAAGGAAGAAATCAGTAGAGTGGGTACCACTAAATATATGAGATGAAGTAAGACCACAGAAAAAAAATTGAGAAAGTTTTAGCTTTAAGAACGCAGATAGAAGCCTTTTCTTTCTTTTGAGATTATTATTTAGACAATTTAAGATGGGATGTGGGGTGGGGAGGATGAGGGAGTTTAACTGATTGTCATCTCTGAAATTAGGTAGAGATGATACTTGTTGATAGAGAAATTGCAAAGACTGGAAGGGAACAAAAAAAAAAAGTATATAATGGTTTATATGAATGGATAGATAGAGTCAGCCAAGCATGAACACAAGGATTGTTGGGTAACTGTGGAGTAAGTTTGATTGTGCTTGGCTCCTGGACCAGAAGTCCAGAAGCAGACTGGCTAATAATTAGTCAGGTGTGTGCATGAGGTTTTCCAGGCTTATTTTCCTGGAGTTTAAGGCAGCTCACAAAAATGTATCCGGTATGACAAAGTAAAAGTAAAAGTAAGGATCTATTTTGACAAAGGAGAAAAATAGGTTAGAAAGAGTAAGATGGAGCTCATAATGAAAATAATACCCAAATTGCCTATGAAGAAGTAAGAAATAGGCCATAAATCAGCTGTGAGCTTTCTAGCAGCCAGTGTAAAGATGGAAGTAATAATTACTGATTCCAAGCCTCTAAGGCATAAAACAAACAGATTACTTAGTAGCAGCACAAGAATTGCTGATATTGAGAAAACATTTGCCCATGGGTCTTTCTTGGAAATTTATAATCTAATGAAAATGGGTAAAATGCTTTGGGTCAGCAGGAACAGGCCCTAGGAAAATGTAAGTCTTGACTATAAGAAGCTAAGTTAATATTTGTATTTCCTTCTTTCGAGTGTTTGAAATCTATAGATGTTATAAAGTGGGCAGAATTACACTGGATTAGAACAATTAGACCATCCCCAGTAAGAGTGAAAATATGTAATTATAGTTTGTCATACAAGTACAATTTCATAGGAAGTATTTATAAATTTTAGGAATTTCAGAATATCAATTTATCTCTGGTCATCGAGGAAGTCTAGGGAAATATTCCTGCTCATTTTGGGTCCACCTGGGTACATTCAAATTCAGATTGTGAAAATATTCTCAGATATCATGTGTCTTCAGAAACAAAAAGAGTGGAGAATGCTTTGAAAAATATTCAGAAGGAGAATCTAGCTTCTGGCATATTATCTAATACCAACAAAATGGTTTGGTGAGCTGAGAACCCAGTCAGTGTGCCTCAGGGGATTTTTAGGTAGGAGGCACAGTGATTAAGCACTCCAATGTTAACTAACTAAAAGTTGGCGGTTCAAACCCGCCAGCTGCTCCGTGGGAGTCTGCTTCCATAAAGATTTACAACCTTGAAAACCCTATGGGGCATTTCCACTCTGTCCTTAGGGTCACTATGAGTTGGAATTAACTCGGTGGCAGTGGGTTTGGTTTTTTGGTTTAGTACAGGAATAAGTATAACTGTGTATAACTCTCAAGACTGAGCTTGGATTGTACGTCCAGCAAGGGAGAGGACGGTAAGTTAAATTTTTATATTTAGATTTTTCATCTCACAACTAATTAAGGGATTTTACTTTGACAGTAATATTACTTAGTAAAAGACTATTTTACCTTTCCTTAATGATTAACTTAAAGGAGTCCTGGTGGTGCAATGATTAATCGCTGGGCTGCTAACCCAAAGGTTGATAGTTTAAACCCACCCAGTGGCTCTGCAGGAGAAGGACCTGGTGATCTGTTCCTATAAAGATTATAACCAAGAAGACCCTATGGGGCAGTTCCACCCTGTCACATGGGGTCACTGTGAGTCAGAATCGACTCAACAGCACCTAACAATGATTAGCTTAGAGCAATTTTCAGTTTTTTAATAAGGATTAGAAAAAGTGTGTATTTTTTCCTGTATTAAATGCTCTCATCAAGTCAGAAGTTCTTGTTTACTTAGTTTGAGGATGGACTACTAAGCAGAAATATTGCACAAGAAAGTTGCTAATTATTCTCTCAGATACTGGCCAGCCATGCAGACTTGATGGCCAGCCATGGAGTAGCAAAGGGTGAACAGATCTATGAATTATTTCATTGCTGACTGACTGACTGACTGACTGAACGAACATTTGCTGAGCTAGGTACTTGTGATATAAACACAGTAAAATCATGGCCCCTGCTGTCAGACTTAGAGTCTACCTCGGGCATTGTCTAGTCTATAGGTAAGTAAGCCAAGCTCTGATGAATGCTTGGCATTCTGTGAAAATAGAGCATGGGGAGCCGGAGGATAACCCTTTCTAGAGGATGAGACATTTAGTTGGATTTTGAAGGAAGTTACTCACTTGGTAAAGGGTCTTCAGGGCACAGGAGTACAGCACAGATCTTTCAAGGAAGAAAAGTATAATACCCTATGTGTAATGGGGAAAGGGAAAGGAATGGCAGGAGATGAGGCCAGAGGGGTAGGAATGGGCCAGAAGGAGAGGCCTTTTGTGCTAAGATAAGGAGCTTCTCTTTATCCATGAAATGATTCTGAATAGAAAAATTATATGACTAGATTACAAAGGCGGATCTGGCAGCAACTTGGAGAATGGGTTAGATGTGAGAAACAATGCTGTCAGCAGCTAGACTATCTGGGAGACTTGTCTTATTATGTATGAAGTGTTGGGGTCTTGGACTAAGGCAGGAGCAGGGACAAGGAAAAGGAGGGGGAGAGAATCATATTTAAAATTGGAAGTACAGTCTCCCTCACTTGTGCCTCATAACATGTGAGGGATGATGGAAAAAAGGAAGTGAAGATAATTTGTGGCTTTCTGACTCAGACCATAGGTGGTTTTTTGAAGAAAAAAATTGTTAGGAAAGGTGAGGATTACCAGAGAGAGACAGAGAGAGGGATTTTGAAGTTATCAGTTAGTTGTAGATAATGTACCCAGGGAGAGAGTGTCACTTCAGCAGCAGTTATCAAGGGAAATACTGTAACTCCTATACATACATAAATATAGATATATAGTTGTTTTACATGGGATTCAAGTGAAAGAAATATATAACTACAAGTAAATTATAAAGCAAAATAAACACCTGTGAACCTACTACCCAATTTAAGAAAACTAAAACATTATTGGTATCTTTCAGATGATTTTGTACTCCTCCCAGCCCCTCCTCTGACCTTCCCCCCAGTGGCAACCACCATAGTGATTTTTTTGTTGTTGTTGCTTATAGTCCTGTATTTTAAAACAAAAACAACCCCCAAAGAAGCTTAACTAAATTTGTAGCCATCAAGTCAATTCCGACTCATAGCGACCCTATAGGACAGAATAGAACTGCCCCATAGGGTTTCCAAGGAGCAGCTGATGGAATCAAACTGCCGACTTTTTGGTTCTCAGTCACAGCTCTTAACCAGTGAAGCTTAACTAGATATGTTCATAACACTAAACAATACATTGCTTAGTTTTGCTTGTTTTTGAGCTTTATAAAAAGGGAATCTTGTAGGAAGTCTTATGGTTTACACTTTTCATTCATTATTATTTTAAGATTTTCCCCTGGTATGTATGTTGTTCATTTTCATATATAAAGCTTGGGTGTATGAGTATACCACAGTTTATCCATTCTTCTCTTGATGGGCATTTGCGATTATTTCCAGTGATTTTTTTTTTTTTTTTTGCCAGTATAAGGGATTTTTATACATGTGCACAAGACATACATTGTGTTTCCACTGGAGTAGAATAACTGAATGATGGAAGATACACATGTTCAACTTTACATTGTTTTCTACAATGATTGTTCCAATTTACCAACCCACCAGCAACACATAAAAATTCCCACTGATCTGTATCCTTGCCAACATTTTGTACAGACTGCTAAAATTTTGCCAATAGGTATAAATGTCAGTCATTGTGGTTTTAATCTGAGGTTGAGCATATTTATCTATGTTTATTAACCATTTATGTTTCCTCTTCTCTAACATTCCTTTTCTCTCTCTTTTTTTATTGAATTGTTTGCATCAGATTGATTTGTGGAAGCTCTTTATATATTCTGGATACTAATCTTTTGTTGGCTACATGTGTTGTAAATATTATCCCCCAATTTGTAGCATGCCTTTTCACTTTCTTTGTGATGTCTCTTGATGAATTAAAACAAAAAAAACAAACCTTTTGCCATCAAGTTGATTCTAGTTCATGACAACTCCATGTATCACAGAGTTGAACTGCTCAATAGGGTTTTCTTGGCTGTAATCTTTATGGAAGCAGCTTGCCAGGCCTTTCTTCCATGGCACTGCTGAGTGAGTATCAACTGCCAATCTTTAGGTTACCAGCTAATCTCATTTTTGATGAATAAAAATTCTTAATTTTAATGCAGACAAATTTATGAATCTTTTCTTTATGATTAGTGATTTTGGGATTTAAGAGATTCTTCCTATCCCAAGGTCATCAAGATAGTTCCTCCAATTTTTTCTTAAAAATACTAAAGTTTTGTCTTTAACCATACAAAATTAATTTTATTTTTAAATTGAAGTATAGCATACAGAGAGAAAAATGCACAAATAATAAGTATATAGCTTGGTGAATTATCACAAAACAATGTGTATGTGATCTCTATTCCAGGTCAAAAAATAGAACATCACTAGCATTCCAGAATCCCACCCCCATACCTCCCCCCACATCACTACATTCTTCTTCCGAAGGTACCCACTCTATGGACTTCTTGCACTATTGGTTAGCTTGTCTACTTTGAGCTTTATATAAAGGAAATGATACACTTATGTATTCTTTTGTATCTGGCTTTTCTTTCTTCATAGTATATTTGTGAGATTATCTATGTTGTTGAGTTTAATAGGAGTTTGTTCATTTTCATAGCTACTTCATTGTATGAATTTGCCACATTTTATATTTCTGTTCTAATTATGGACATTCGGGTTTCTTGTTATGGGCTATTATGAATGATGCCACTATGAGCATTCCTATACATGTCTTTGGGTGCACATGTATTTGCATTTCTGTTGAGTATATTCCTTGGAGTAGAATTGCTAGTTGACCTTCAGCAGATATTGCCAAACAGTTTTCTGAAGTAGTTGTGCCTATTTTCATGTCTGTCAGCAGTATATGAGTATTCCAGTTGTTCCACATCCCAGCCATCATTTAGATTTAAACTCAATTGTCAATCTTTCCAAATTAGCCATCTTGATGGGTGTGTAATGGTATCTCATTGTGGTTTTTAAATTGCATTTCCCTTGTTTCTGATTAGACTGGATTCGATTGCATTGGATTAGATTAGATAGACAGGCTATTTGTATATATTATTTTGTAAAATGCCTGTTCCAGTCTCTTGCCCATTTTTCTGTTAGGTTGTTTGTCTTTTCTTATTAACTTTAGGAGTTCTTTAAATATTCCTGAAATGAGCTCTTTGATGTGTTGTAAATATCTTCTCTCACTGTGTGGCTTGCCTTTTCATTCTCATATTAACCTGTTGCCGCAGAGGTGATTCCAACTCATAGCGGCCCTGTAGAACAGAGTAGAACTGCCCTATAGGGTTTCCAAGGAGCAGCTGGTGGATTTGTATCTTCTAATGAACACAAATTCCTAATTTTGATGTAGTTCAGTATAAATTGTCTTTTCTTTGAGTCCTGTTTTAAGAAATCCTTGCCTATTCCGAAGGTCCGTAAGATATTCTCCTATGTTATCTTCTAGAAGCTGTTTTACGTTTCACATTTAGAACTATAAATAAATCATCTGAAACTGATTTTTAATATGGTGAGGTAGGGATCAAGAGTCATTTCTTTTTTCCATATGGACAGCTTATTGACATCATTATTTGAAAAGATCAACCTTTCTGTTCTCCTTTAATGTGATGCCTCTTGTTATAAATCCATATATAGAGAGCCTGTTTCTGCACTGTAATCATTGTTCTCTTCATCTGTCCTTTTGCCAATACCACGCTGTCTGAATTATTGTAGCTTTATAATAAGTCCTGATATTTAGGTAGTGTGTCTTCCCAAAATGGATTTTTGTGTGTAGTGTGAGATTTGACTCCCAAAGAGTTTTCTTCTAGATGGCTAAACAGTTGTCCTCAGGACCTTTTATTGAAAAGTTCATCATTTCCTAACAATCTGCAATGCTACCTCTGTCATATATAAAGTTTCCATATATGTATGATTTTATGCCTGGGCTCTCTCTTCTTGTTCACAGGTTAATTCATCTTATTCCTGCACCAATATCACAGTTTTAATATACTGTTATTTTATTAAAAGTTTTTGATATTTGAGAGGGAAAGTCCCTTCACCTTCTTCTTTAAGATGCCTTGGCTATTATGGGGCCTTTGCTCTTCAGTATAAATTTTATGGTTTCTATAAAACCATTTTGGGATTTTGATGTAATACTACTGAACTTATATATCAGTTTGGGGGTTTATGATACTGAGTTTTTGTGTCTCTTTGGCTTTCCATTTATTTGAATCTGTTTAATATATTTCAGTAAAGTCCTAGACATCTTTTGTTAATTCTTAGATGTCTTATATTTTTGTTGCTTATATATATATTTTTTGAAAATTACATTTTCTAAGTGTTGGTATGTATAGAAATTGTTAGCCACTTTGTTAAATCTTCTTACTGAATCTAATAATTTCTCTGTATATTAATTTGGATTTTCTGTGTAGATAATCATAGCATCTGGGAATAATGATAGCATTCTGTCTTTCTTTCCAATATTTGTTCTTTTTTTTTTCCCTTTGATTTATTGAGCTAACTAGAATAGCACTGTCCAATAGAAATCAATACAAGCCATATACCTGATTTTAAATTTTCTAGTAGCCACATTAAAAAATAGAAAGAAACAGGTAAATTATTACATTAAATTATAATCATAAAGTAAATTATTTTTAATAATATACTTTATTTAACACAATACCCTAATGTTATCATTTCAACATGTAATCAACATTAAAAATTCTTAATGAGATATACTTTTTTTGGTATTACAGCTTCAACAGTTGGTGCGTATTTTACACTTACAGCACAGCTCAGTTTGCATTAGCCATATATTTCAAGTACTCATAGCCACATGTGGCTAGTTGCTACTTTATTGGACAATGCAGAACTAGAATTTCCTTGAGGTTGCTGTACTTGTCTTATTCCTAATTTTGAAACAAATGCTTTTGATGTTTCACCATTAAGAAGGATGTGTTTTGTAGATTTTGGTGAATACTTTTCTGTGATTAAATAAGTTTCCTTTTATTTCAGTTTACTAAGTTTTATTTTTTAATAAAAATTTATTTAATTTTATCAAATACGTTTTCTGTGATCTTTTTTCTTCTGCTTCTTTCATCTGTTAAGGTGATGGATAACATTTGTAGATTTTCTAATGGTTAACCACTCTTGTATTCCTGAGGTGTAGCTAACCTGGTTATGTATCAGCTTTTTATTAACTACTAGATTTGCTTAACTTTTGTGTGTATGTTTGTTTCTTTTTAAGGATTTTTGCACTATTTGTAAAAGGAAATGGCCTGTAATTTTCTTTTCCCTAACTGTCCTTTTCTGATTTTGGTTTCCAGGTTTTATTAGCCTCTTAAAAATAAGCTGGAGAGTAAAGAATTTCCTTTTTATATGAACCTATATGTGTATATATATATATATATATATATATATATGTTCTCTAGATAGATTTTTATAAAAGTGTGTCATCATCTGTTACTTGGAAGTTTGGTAGAATTTTGCATTTAAAACCTTCTAGGTCTGGTGTTTTCTTTGTGGTATGCATTATGTCTGAATCAGTTTCTTTAATGAATATAAGATTTATTCATGCTCTCTTCTTTTTGAATTAGCTTTGGTAGGTTAAATTTTCTGTTACCTTAAAGTTCATAGTATTCTCTTTATTATATTTTTAACTTTTGCTGTATCTATAATTATATCCCTTTTCCATTCCTGATATTGTTTATTTTTGCTTCTCTTTTTCTTTATTAATCTTTTCAGAGTCTACCCATTAGTCTTTTCAAAGAGCCATCTTTTACCTTTGAAATGACATCTTGTTTTAAAATTACACTAATTTCTGATTTTATATCTTTATCTTCTTCCTTCTGCATTTTAAAGGTTTATTCTAGTTACTTTTTTATCATGTTAAATTAAAAATTTAGCTCATTAATTTTCCACCTTTTAGTTTCCCTCCATGTTATTACTTTTACAGCATATCTTACAAATTTGCATCTTCTTTCCATTGTAAGCATTTTAAATTTCTAGCATAAGCTTTTTGACCCATAAATTATTTAGAAGTCTGTTTTGAAATTTCCAAATATAGATGTTTTTAACATTTTTATCATTTTGCTGTTGATTTATACACTAATTGCATAGTGATCTGTAAATTCAATTGTGTAAAACTGATTCTTTGAAATTTATTTAGTCTTGTTGTATGGCTTAGCACGTGAACTGTTTATATAGATGATCATAAATGCTTGTAAAAATACATGTTCTTTAATTTTGTGGTTGAGGTTTCTATGTTTCCCTTAAGTCAAATTTTTAATTGTTTTGTTCAGATCTTTGATATCTTAACAGTTTTATTAGCTTGACCTACAACAATGGGGAATGGTGGTTTGACACTTTCTTATAGTTCTATCAAATTCTCCTTTACATGTTTATATGTATGTTATTCAGTTCATATAAGTTTAGAATTCTTATGTCTTCCTGGTGCATGGAACTTGCTATGTGATGACCTTCTTAACGCTAACGATGCCTTTTGCCTAGCTCTGTTTTGTCTTGTTTTACAAAGTTATTTCACAAAGTGACTTTTTGGTTGGTATTGCCAATGATACATTTTTTCTGTTTTCTATCTATTTTAATTTCTATACCCTTATATTTTAGTGGATCTCTTGTAAATACTATGTAGCAGATTTTTGGAGGGACATTTTAAATCTTTTAACTGATACTTTTGGTCCATTTATATTGATTTCTGATATGTTTTAATTTCTCTCTTCCATCTTTGTGCTATTTATCCTGCTTTTTCTGTGCTTTCCCATCCTCTCATTTTTGCCTCATTTGTTTAGATTAAATTTTTTGTTTTTGGCTTGTTTACCTATTCTGTTTTTCACTCCTTTTCTGGCTTGTGAGTTATATATTCTATTTCTGTTCTTCTAGTTTCTATCCTTGTATAGTTAACTTAAAGTCTAATCAATGTCTTAAAACCCATTCTGCCCCACAGAAAAAATACAAAATTCTTTATGACATTGTAACACTAATTACTACCTTCCCCACTCTCCACAATTTATATAATAATTGTTGTCCATAATTTTAAGTACTTCTTTTTTATAACCCTAAAAATTATTATTATTCCTCCTTGTAACATGGATGTTTTTAATGGAGTATGTTTCTTCTTCCTAAGGTATATTTCTTGCAAGTTTCTTTAGTGAATGCCAGATGGTTGTTTATCTGAAATTATATATATTTTAGTCTAGCTCTTGAAAGATCTAGGTGCCCAGTTCTGGGCTGACAGTTATTCTAGTCTTCTGTTCTTTCTGCAGTAGCAGATCTAATCTTTATGTACTGAATTTAACTCTTCACATCTAACTGGTTTGTTTCATCAATTTGAGTCAGTTTTGATTTGTCTTTCTAATTTGGAAGATGTAATCAGAAGTCTCATATTTATTATATACACTCGTAAAACACTTTTACCAAGAAGGTCCTTAATAACCTTTCTACAAAGCTAGTATTAGGTTACTGGCAGAATTTCTATACATATTAAGACTGAAATAAGATTAAAGGGACTTTCCATATGTGTATGCATAGTAACTACCGTTAGGTTTGTAACTAGAGTCATTATTTATAGTACCTATTGTTTATGGCTTTGAGTTTTGATTGCTTATATTAGGCACCCGTTTTTTTCCTGAAAATTCATATATTATTAATGCAAAGTATGGTGACATAAGGGCAGCCCATCTGCCTTTCATTTTTAAAAAAACTTTAATTTCTAACTGTTGCCTTGATTGAAGTTAGCTTAAGTGGATTTATACTATTCTTTCTGCCTGCTCCTTATTACTTCTACAGTCTGGTAAAAGGAAGGGGTTGGAGTCCAACAGTCATTGCATCTTATATATCACGCATGCTATATACTCTACATATCTTTCTTATTTATTGTTTTTTAATTCTCACTACAGTGCCACCTTCCATTTTACAAATGAGGAAAATGAGTCTGAAAGTTGGTTAAGTGACTTTCTTAAGCTATCATAATAAATAATGTTGGAGATCGGAGTGAAATACTAATGCTCATATATTTTCCAAGATTCTAGTGTCATTTTGGGTAAGATAGCCTATGGTAATCAGTCCTCTATGCAATCCAGCAGGCCGACTGGAGAACTAACTATGTGACTTGATGTCGGACGTGCCAAAGAGCCCCCTCAACTAAGAATATTGCTGTACTATTATCCTGTGGTGCTTCAAAGACCTATAATTAGATTTAATTCTAGGATTTGAGATAGGTATTTGTATGTGATGGCTAAATGGATTACATAAAAAATAATTTTTAGGAGTTAGTTGAAAGGTGGGAAATCATTAAATATATATAATGAGTATCAGTAGTACTTTTAACATTTTCTATCACTCTCTGCCTTCCCCTACCCCAGCTCCCATCCTAGACTAACATGACTAGTAGTAAATAGCTATGTATTTTTCTTCTTCTACAGTAATTGAAGTAATTTATCATATACTTCCAAGTCCCACATTCAGAGGCATTATTTACCTGAGTTGGGAAGAACTGTTATTTATTATAGGATTCCCCAAGTGGCCAAAGGATTAGATTGCTTGGCTACTAACTGAAAGATTAGCATTTCAAATCCACTCAAAGGTTCTTGGGGAGAAAGGCCTGGTGATGTACTTCTGAAAGATCACAGCCATTGAAAACCCTATGGAGCACAGTTCTACTTTGGAATACATGGGGTTGCTGTGAGTTGGAACCAACTTGATGGCAACTGGTTTGGTTTTTTGGTTTATTATTATAATATTTAGAAGATAGACTGTAAGGGAAGACGGAAGGACTGTGTTATCTTGCCTGTCATTAGGAAATTAGTTTATTCTGCATAGTCTCAGAGGGTTTGGTAGGTAGAAATCGAAATCTCATTATTGTAGATATTGGGGGATTTTAAAAGGATTTTTGACTATTTCCATAGTTGACTATAGAAATAATTTCAAACTCTCATTTACTCAAGAATTCATTAGTTTCATAAATGAAAAATGGAACATGAATATTTTCTTATAATATGAATTGAATAAAACATTAAAATATTCAGGACTATTTGTTTTGAGTTTATTTTACCTGTTCCTGTTTGGTTAAAGTTTTCCAGTCATTGTGACAGTTATGTCTGTTCTATTTGTGTAACTTTTTATCCTGTATTTAAGTAATAGAATTTTGTGTTCAGTATAAGAAAAGGTAGCTAATCAATTAAGGTGTATAGAATAGTATGTAAATGAGCATTTTACTTAATATAAGATACCGCGGATTGCGTATATAAAAATGCTTTTCCCAGAATATGAACCACTATTTTAATAGGCTCTGATCTGTTAGCGCCATCTACTGTTAAATAAGAGTAATCACTTCTTGGTGCACATTTGGATTTTCTCTAATGCTGTAGTCCAAGTCTTCCATATTACGGTGGGTACTATCACTTAGCTGGCTACTCAGTAGAAACTAGATGTTTGGGACTATTCAAATGATACTATGTCTGTGTTTAGGGTGGGCCAATTTTTGGAATTCTTCCTTTATAATTCTTATCAAAATAGCAATGGCAAAATTTCCTACAATATTCTTGACAGTCTAGGATTTTAAAGTAAAACTAGATGATTATGCTAGTTTTCAGCGTGGTATTCTTGTTTTAAAATTTGCTTATTGGTTGACCATGGCTATACAAAGACTGGAACTCTGGTGGCGCAGTGGTTAAGCGTTCAGCTGCTAGCCAAAATGTCGGCAGTTGGATCCACCAGCCGCTCCTAGGAAACCCTATGGGGCAGTTCTACTCTGTACTGTAGGGTCACTATGAGTCAGAATCGACTCAATGGCAGTGGGTTTTTTTGTTTTGGTATACAAAGACTAGTGGACTAAAATTGGGGTTTAAATTGAAAGTCCCATTTGTAGTTGAAAGACTATCCATGGGAAGCTATGTCTCAGTATGCTGCTTCTTTAATTCATTGAATGTCCAAATTTGCATAGTACAATATCAGGTATAGTGGTAGTTTAGGCAAAAACCTGTGTCTAAATAATATAGTTACTTTCTTGGAGTTTAATTTCTTAAAGGAAAGGACATTGCAAAAATGTTTTTTTATAATGCACATTGACTGAGAGCATGAGCCTTAAATTAGACTCCCCGTGTTTAAATGCTGGTTTTACCACTTGTTCCCTTTGTGATCTTGAGACCAGCATAACTTCTTTGATCCTCAATTTCCTCATTTGTAAAAGAAAATAATAATAGTAACTACCTCTTGGGATTATTGTGAAGCACAAATAAAATAATCCTTCTAAAGCATTTAGCGCAGCATCTGTACATAGTAAGCACTCAGTAAATGTCAGTTGTTGTTGTTCTTGTCATTATTAATATTTTTATCGTTGTTTATATATTCAAAGTGAATGTAATATTTCAATAAGTATGTTTTTACCTTAGTAACTAATACCTTTTTGGACAATGGAACCTATTGCGTTTGACTTAAAATATATAGCTTAAGAAAATAAGTGTTCAAAATGTTTACTGTCTGTCTGTGAGCATTATTTAGAATAGTGTGGTAAGGTGTAAAAACAAGGTCTTTTGGGTTTCCAGTCCTGGCTCTGTCACTTACTAACAGTGTAACTTTCAAGAAATTATTTAACCTCTCTAAACGTCAGTTTCGTCATCTGAAAAACAGGTTGTTTTGAAGAGGAAACGATATAATGTATGTATAAAGCCATTGTCCTTGGCACTTTGTAGACTAATAGAAAAAAAGTGTTAATTCTCCCTTTCAATAAAAATGTACTACAAATTGATTAACATGCATATATTTCTGTAATTTCATTTTATATTACTCATACTAAAATAAAATTTGAAAAATATGTTAATCACCCTTTACGTTTGAAAGACTGCTGGAGCTTGCGAAGGATACAAAGAGAATGTGACATCTTCATGGAGTATATCAAGGAGATGAGATGTAAATATGTAGTTTTTTGATTTTTGTTTTTCAATTTGGGTGTGATTCAGGCAGTAGTGTTTGTATGAATTATACAAAAAATCATTTTTAGGAGTTGAGAGAAGTGTTTTTACACTGGACCTAACATTCCCCTCTCCCCCTTATTATTGTCATTCTTTGGTAGTTATGGCCACTTGGGCATTCCAAGATGATATAAAGAAGATAAAATCCACCCTTGGGTGATTAGTAATCTTTATTTATTTCATGATACCTATCAGCATCATGGACCAAAGCTGTGGCCATATCCAGCCTTGTTCAGAGGGAGGGAGGGGTGGGGTGGGCACTTGCCCCACGCGAATTATTGTTCCTGAGCACAGCAGCTGCTCGTACGTCTTGAATGTGTGAATGAAAGTTTCTGCATCACAGTTACCATTCTAGCTCAAACCAGGTTCTGATCATACACTAGTTTAAATTTCTGTGTACGATTATAAATAGTGAATTCCCTCCTGTGGCCTCTGGAATTCTTCATCAGCATGCATCATCTCTTGTTATTTTCAATCTTTTTCACTTTACTGGCTCTTTCTTGTGTGAACCAACACCATCCCCAATTCTCTGTCTTCCTCACAATCCATTCATCTCTATTGCTGTAGTGCTGCTTGTCCTTCTTCCTTACCAACCCCCCCAACCCAGGCTTCTGAGAACAGGGCCCCCTGCTTAGCACTGCTGGTAAAGAATGTTTGTGTCATTGTGTGTATACTGGGCTCTTTTGCTGGGTAGTGGGTACAGCAGGAAAGACTACATACTGCGGTAGAATGTAGAAAAAAAACTACCATGTGTTTTCCATAAATAGTTTGATGTTGGCTTCTATTCTGGAATGTGTTGGCTTATTTTAATTATGCAAAAAATTGTTGTGCATTAAAATGTGAAAAAAAATTCTAATGCCCCATTATTTTATTTTTTTCTAGTTGTGAGCTGTCACATCTGTTTTATTCTTTGTAGAGGCAATAGAGCATGTGTACTCTGGCATCAGGCGAACAGGTTCCAAGCCTGACTCAAAAACTTAATTCACTTAGGCCTATCGACTTAAGCATGTTAATATCCCTGTGCCTCAGTTTTCCTGCCCATAAAATGGTAAAATAGAGTTATTGTTAGTATTACATGAGACAATGTATGTCTAAAGTACTATGAGGTCTTGTGGAACAGAAAAGCTGGCAGTCAGTGTCTCTACTTCTCCATAAGACCTCATGACATCAATTTGCTTCACTTTTGCTTTGCTTATTTGCATAGTTTTCCCTTCCATCTTCCTTCCTTCCTCCCTCCCTCCATCCCTCCCCCTCTCCGCCTCCCTCCCTCCCTCTCCCCCTTTCCCTCCCTCTCTCCCTCCTCCCTCCCTCCCTCATTTTCTTTCTTCCTTCATTCTCCCTTTCCTATCTCCATCTCTTACTTTGTTCTCAAGTCTTCTTTCATTCTTGATCCTTTGTTCCTCCCAAATACAAACATGTTTCAAAAGTTGGAAGAACACCCACTAGATCCTCCTGGTTTTTGGATCAAAGAGAAATGATCAGTAGACGCAACATGTTACTGAATTGTCACATTTTAAAAAACGCGAAGAAAATCTGTGCCCTTATAAATCCTTGAAACATGGCAGGTGACTTCATTTCTAGTATCTTTGTTCTTTTTGAAGCATTGGGCCATCATATATAAAGTGGATCTGCCCCTTTAAATAGAAACTGCCTTGGGGGACTGATGGAACCCTGGGGCTGCTTCTTGCTAAAGGCACTTGTTGGCCCCTAAGCGTCAGTTGGGCCTGGGTGGGAGGAGAGACCCAAAGAAGCCACCATTGTGTGTGTGACATGAAACCTTTCCTGTACTCTAGTGACAGGCCAACTGTGAGTATTTAACTATCAAGCAAATAATTGTCGAAGTTGCTGTTCCTCAGTTGTCCTTAACACTGCTTTATTACCTTGAGAGGCAGTTGGCTTCTAAATACCCACCTTTGAGGATAAATCAGGCCCAGTTCAACCGTTTTTTGTCTTTTGCTTCCTTTTGTTTTTCCTAGTTGGAGCATTTTTAAAGCTTTTTGTGAAACTACTTGGGGAATTATTTAGAGATCATGAAGGAAGGAATTTTTTCCTTCATTTGTTAACTGAAATGAATTGTATAACATCTTTTTTTAAGATCTTTAAATATTTAGTTGCATAAAAGTGTTAGCCTTTTAATTTGATTCCTCATGATGAACTGATAAAAATTGTAAATGATTCAGAATTTTATATTGAGATTTTCCTTCTGAAAATATTAGCTTCACTTATCTAAGCTTGAAAATGACATTACCTGTATGTCATAGAAAAAAAGCCTTTATATGGTTATATATGTAAAGCATGGTTCTTCTGAAATGTTTAAAATTATTGTGAATACTTCTTAGAGCTGGCTAATTCTAGCTTAGTGATTAAAAATATGTACATATATATGTGTGCTGTTTCTATCTACTGTTTCTATAACTATTAAATAAAAGTCTGTTTTAAAAGCTGACAGAAGTACTCATTCAATTATATAGTTCTGAATAAATCTAAAATACTTCAGAGTTGGTTGTAATTATTCAAATGAAGAATTCATTTAAAATTATAATTTTAAAGCCATTTAAGTTCTAAAACAAGCTCTTAACTGGCTTAAAATTAGAAAAACCAACCAGATAATTTTGTAGTTAACTTCCGATAAAAAACCATAGGTTAAGTCATTTTATCTAAAGGAAAGTAAATCAAAAGGATAATAGCCAAATGAACTTTTAAATCTTTTATAATTAAATCTGTAGATTCATGAATATCAACAGTTTGAATAAAAGATATACCCATATGCTAGACCTGAAATTATAAATCAGAAATTTTCTTCTTAGTTTAAACGAAAATGTTTGAATATTAAAGGAGAAATTAGCTTTTTGCCTTTATTAACCCTTGCCATTATTTGATGGCAAAATATTTCGAATTATTTTTAGTGAAAACTAAGTCCATCATTTAAAAATTTTCATTTCTTTTTTATTTGTGGATTTCTGAAGTATTTGTAAACTTTCTAGTAAAATAGTCATATAATTTTCGGGCAGGAAAAAGGAACTAAGAGAAATCATATTTGATTCACCCGTTAACCTGTTAGCATCAAGTCGATTCTACTCATACCAACCCTGTAGGACAGAGTAAACTGCCCCATAAGGTTTCCAAGGAGTGGCTGGTGGATTTGAACCGCTGACCTTTTGGTTAGCCACCAAGCTCTTAACCACTGCACCACCAGGACTCCAATTTTGATTACTAATATCAAATGGAAACCCTGCTGGCTGTAGTGATTAAGTGCTACAGCTGCTAACCAAAAGGTTGGGAGTTTAAATCCACCAGGTGCTCCTTGGAAACTTTATGGGGTGGTTCTACTCTGTCCTACAGGGTCTCTGTGAGTTGGAATCGATTCAACGGCAACAGGTTTGGTTTTTTTTTTTTTTAAATAGTCAAATAATGTTTTTTTTGGTAACAATACAGATGCAGATGGAAAGACTTATTTAAGATCATTGAAATAATTTAGATTTTAGTTGTTGACACTAACAACCAGGAATTTGTTAGATGGAATTTTTTTTAGAACTGGCTGTGATGATTTTAAAAAGATCTTTTTTTTTTTTTTTTTTTTTTTTGCTAAACCAGTTAGACCTTATGATTCACAAGTAAATACCCCGCTGAAATTAATGGTTAATTAGAAACATTTTAGGTACATAAGATAAATTTCATCTCAGTTATGACATTAAATAATCTTATTTGCCTGCCCGTTTTGTATTATGACTTGCCTAATTCTCTGATTATTGGTCCTGGAGACAATACTATTTTATGAGTGCTTTTACATATATTGTCTCATTTGGATCCTTGGAATAACTTGTGAGATAGGTAAGGCAAATATTTTTTATCCGTGTTTTATAAATGAATAAATTGAAGTCAAGAGGTTTGTTATTTATAGAAACACAGCTAGACAGACTAGATCCTCAATCTTTGAATTTCTGATTTTACAGTTTTTATATGTAATGTATATAAAGTATGTGCTGAGTATATATTTGTTGAATGAATTAACAAATATTTTTTCAATTATGAAAGCAATATATGCACATTAAAGATTTAATAAGAAATTTTGGAGATACAAGAAATTTGAAGGAAAAAGTCTCCAACAAATCCTTTTACCAAAGGCGTTGGATAAAGGATTAAAAAAATCACCTGATACATATCATGTATGTCATTATATATATATATAAATATATACATTTATGTATATATTTATATAAATATTTCTATATGTATACTTAAAGATCTGTATAGTATATAATGTGTATATATGTCTCTGTATGTATTTAATTGAAATCATGCTTTATTGGATTTTAAAAATCTGAGGGAAGAAGCTTTTCTAGAGGAATTTATGTCCAGTTGAAGGATTATTCCCATAATAAGGCTAATATGTTATTGAATTGTTACACTTTAACAACTCATAATGAAGTTGTTTTATCTGAAGCTTCACTGATATGCCATATTCTTTAAGGTTCTTTTATGTGGCCAGTTTAATCAGATGAAGTTTTCAGAGAAAATGAATCTCTTTAGATCTTTTGTGATCTAATGAGTTGCATCTTATATTTTTAAAATGCTTATTGCTTTCAAAGTTGTTTTGTGTATAATACCTTTCTTAAAGCATTCTTGGAGGGCTCTTATGATTTTTAAAGACTCTTAGGTAGACCACTACCAATACTGAAGTTATGGTTAGAGGGGGACTTGAAAATTAAAACCATAACATAACCAGTCATAGCTAAAATATTTTATTATGTTATGTTAGATATACAAAAATTAAAAATTTCGACTGCTCATCTAATAAATTGTCTTAGTATCAGCCTGAAAACATTTTCAAGTTGTGTACTTTTTTTATGATTTTTTTAAAGTTTTATTTATTTTGTTGTTGTCAAGAATATACACAGCAAAATATACACCACCAGTTCAACAGTTTCTATATGTACCGTTTAGTGACATTGATTACATTCGAGTTGTGCAACCATTCTCACCTTCCTTTTCTGAGTTGTTCCTCCCTGATTAACATTAATTCACTGTCCCCTAAGGTTCCTATCTGATCTTTTGAGTTCCTTTTATCATTTGATCCCATATAGATAGTTCTTAAAAGAGCATAATGCTGAAGGCAGATATTTTTTACTAGTTAAGCTAAAATATTTTTTGGTTTAAAAAAAAACTTCAGGGGATATTTTTTGTTTAAGGTTTAAAGATTATCTCAGGGCAGTAATTTCAGGGGTTCACCTAACCTTCATGGCTCCAGAAGTCAAGCTGTGTACTTTCTGACTTATCTGGAATTAGAATCCTAAAATCTTAGATTAGCACACTCTTTAACTCTGTACCATGATAAAACCATGTTTTTACTTGAATAGGTGATGAATTTAGACTTATAACCCTAATGAGATCTAATTCTGTTTTTGCTTGACATGCAAAGTAAAATATAATTTTACAGAAAATTGTTTTTCGTAGTAGGGAGAAACCTAAGAAAAGATGTATATTTTGTCAAGAAAGTTAAAAGGGAAAATAGAGTTAAGAAAGGGCCGTGATGGAGCTTTAAAAGGTAGTGCTTGGTTAAAACAATGGCATTTAAAGCAAATTAATGTAAAAATCTTTATTTTTTAAAAATTTTCTTTAATCTCCAATTTTTCTGGGTTTAACTGTGGATTTGTAGGTAATACTGATTCCCTTGTTTCTATGGTCATTTAGGAGCAAATAATTTGAACATTTTAACTTATGGACAGAGAAGATAAAAGATCTTGAAAAAAGTTAATTTATATAATTATCCCTGATAAAACTGTTTTGTTTTGTACTTTTTAAAAAAATTTTTTTTATTGTACTTTAGGTGAAGGTTTACAGAAAAAATAGTTTCTCATTACATGTCAGTATGCATATTGTTTTATGACGTTGGTTAACAACCCCACGACATGTCAACACTCTCCCTTCTCGACCTTGGACGGCCTTTTTTCTTTTTTGGTGAAAATATACATAGCCAGAGATACACCATTTCAAAAATTTCTACGTGTACAATTCAGTGACATCAATTACATTCTTCCAGTTGTGCTGCTATTCCCATCACCATTATCTTCAACTCACTGCCCCTAGGCTTCCCATCAAAACTTTTGAGTTGCTGTTGTCAATTTGATCTCACATAGATAATTCTTTTTTTTTTTTTTTTTTGTACTTTAAATCAAGGTTTACAGAACAGAATAGTTTCTCATTTAGCAGTTAGTACACATATTGCCCTATGACAATGGTTAACAATTCCACAACACGTCAACACTGTCCTTTCTCAACCTTGGGTTCCCTATCACCAGCTTTCCTGTCCCTTCCTGCCTTCTAGTCCTTGTCCCTGGACTGCTGTGCCTCATTAGTCCCATTTTGTTTTATGGGGCTGTCCAATCCCCGGCTGAACAGTGAACCTTGGGAGTGACTTCGCCACTGAGCTAAAAGGGTGTCCAGGGGCCATACTCTCCGTCTCTGTTAGGCTAGTAAATCTGGTCTTTTTTTGTGTGTTAGGATTTTGTTCTACATCCTTCCCCAGCTCTGGTCAGGACCTTCTGTTGTGATCCTGGTCAGAGCAGTCAGTGGTGGTAGCCGGGCACCATCTAGCTATACTGGACTCAGTCTGGTGGAGGCCTTGGTAGCTGTGGTCCATTAGTCCTTTTGGACTAATCTTTTCCTTGTATCCTGTTCTCTTCATTCTCCCTTGCTGCCGAAGGGATGAGACCAGTGGAGTATCTTAGATGGCTGCTCACAGGCTTTTAAGACCCCAGACGCTACTCACCAAGGTAGAATGCAGAGCATTGTCTTTATAAACTGTGTTATGCCAATTGAGCTAGATGTTCCCCAAAAGCATGGTCCCCACAGCCTTCCACCCAGCAATTCGCTTCCTCAGGGAGTTTGGATGTCTCTATGGAGTTTCCATGACCTTTCCTTGTACAAGTTGTACTGGCTTCCCCGGTATTGTGTACTGTCTTACCCTTCACGAAAGTTACCACTTATCTATTGTCTGTTTAGTATTTCCCCCCACCCTTGTTTTGTACTTTTATCTATTAATGCTGATCTTGACTCCTTTTAGTACTAGACTTAACACTATGAAAATGAACACTGAGCAAAGCTGCACAATTGGGGATGGAAGGAATGGACAGAAATAGATACCTCAGAACAAAATTAGCTGCCTTTCCCCCCAAATTTCATTATACTCTGTACATATTTGTCCTGAAGTACTGATTATTGTACTGTCTTTCCTACTGTACTATAAACTTTTGAGGGTAAGGACTGTCTTTTCGTGTTTCTGTCCTCAGCAACTGGCATACCTAGGAGCTTCTCAAATATTTATTAGTTGGATGAATGGGAGAGAGAAATCAGATATACTAATGGTTATCAGTATCTAAGGAATTGATACCAGCATGCAAAGTAAAAAATGCTTGTTCATAAGAGAAAAGAGAAGGGAAAATCCTCAGTTTGTGAGATAAAAGAGTTGACTAGTTTTTGTTAAAGAAGTAAATTCAATTGATGCTCTTTGCCCTTCTTTCCAAAAATTTTTGGAGTAAAGAAGGAAACATAAATGTTATTGAAATTCATTATTAACAGAAAGACAAAAAAATTTTGTTAAAAGATCTAATTATCTTTTCAGAAATACTTTAAGCAGATATTCCATTTTTGTCTATATAGATAGCTATCCTATTGAATATTGTAGTTAAGACCATGGAAACTGGAAGCAGACAGGCTCTGTCACTTAGGGCAGGTTATTTTACTTCTAAGCCTTGATGACCTTGTTGGTAAAATGGGGGTAATAAGGGTACCTCTCCACAAGTTTGACATGAAGATTATTAAATGAGATTGGATCAGGTAAAGAATACAGGGTTCAGTCATGGCTGAAGATGCGAAATCAGAACAGATCCAAAATTTTAAAATTAGCTGCCAGACTTTGAAAATTTGGGTGGGAATGGTTGTACAACTCAAAGAATATAAGCAATGTTACTAAATGGTACATGTAGAAACTGTTTAATTGGTGTACATTTGCTATGTAATATTTTTCCAAATTTTTAAAATTTGAGTGAAGTGGAATGGTAAGTGGAACAGGAAAAATTACAAGTCAAAGCCTTGGAATGGGAGACTCGGAAGAGGCATAGTGAGCCTTTTCAGGAGCCTGATGCGGGAGATTGGATTATTGCCTGGACATGGAAAACAACACATGTTCAAAGCAGCACAGTCAGCTGTCATTTTTGAGCAGGGTGCCACTGTTTCTGACTCTGCCAGTCAAGAGATTTGGTTGCTATGCAACGTGCATGCTGCCCTTGTTTTCTAAAAGGGGAGATTAAGTTTCTAGCAGGGCTTTGGCCTGTAATTTTTTCCATTCAGTTTATTGTTCAGATTTCACTTCATTGGCCATTACTGAACCAGCCAGAATCAGTCCAAAGCCCTAAAGTACACAGCACGCATGTATAGGAAGCTCTCAATAGATGTTAATTATTACATCTCAGTAGATGTAATTGTATTACCTTGAGCCATATTCAACCATTTCTGACCTACATAAATAGACGTTGCATATGGTTCAACCTAATACTATCGTATTCTTCTGTAATTGGTAGTTCATATTTTCATGGAACAAACTTCCAATCCTTCATTTAATAATTTTCTATGATGTAGAATGCATGGAGCTCTGAAATGTTGATCCTGTGTTTTTTTTTCCACTTTTTTAAAAACTAACCTTTTTTTTACATCAACACGATGATAAGAAACATAATAATGCTTTACTTATGTTCATCGAAGAATCCTAACAATCTAAGAATTATAAAATATATTTAGTAAAAGTATAGGAATTTACTGTACTTTCTTTATTCCTACTTCACATTTTAAAATTGATCAAGCAATGCAGTCTAGTAAGCAATAAAAATTTTGCATTTCCATTTACTTAACGTGATGATTATTTAACTACCGGAAGGACTTTTCATTATTGATGTGGAGTTATTAAGAGTTCCATGTGTTGCACAATTGCATTTCTACATCTTACGTTTGAAGAGAGAATTTAGTTTTGACCCTAGAAATAATTTTATTAAGCTAAAACATTTACACTTTAATAAATTTCTGTAAATTTTAGTGAATATCAACAGTAATATTTAATAGTTTAAAATAATTGTTATTTTGATTGTTTTTCCAAATAAGCACATTTTTTAAAATAAAATAATATGATATAAAGTGATGAAATACTTTTGAATGTCTACCACAAGGTGGCAGGATTGTATTTTTGTAGACTGTTTTTGCTTTGATGCACAGCAAACTACTGATTATCTAAAATCAAAGTTTTCTATGTGGTTAATTGTTCAAGATTTTATATTCCAGTACTTTTAAACTTTAACTTTTCTGATGGAAAACTTTCTAAACTACATCCCATGCTTTCCTGAATTCTTAAACAGGAGAATATAACTTAACCTTTGTCAGTGAGCCATTTGAATACTTGTTATCGAATTCGGATTAAGATGAAGCAATAGATAAAGCAGTAGGTGATATGGAGGGAACAAGGACTGGACCCAGCAGAGACTCTGGAACTTGTGCTCTCAAAAACCGCACCTGATATCAGCTTGCTTTTTGTTTATCTGTGTTTTTTTTTCCCAATTAAAGTTAAGCCAGGCTCTGGGGCACTAGAACATGGCTACAATTCTGCAAAATAGCAAACCAGGGTAGAAAACCAGGGGGTTTGTAACAAGGGGTTTGGAGGAAGGAAAACAACTACGAGGTCTTAAGAAGTCTTCATCAAAGGCCACTCTTGTAAAAAGTGGCACCAAACTATGAGTGCTTCTTCATGTCATTTAGTAGGATTCTCTAGTTCCAAGGAGCATTATAAACAAATGTAACTGCTTGGCAAGCACCTTTGAGAAATCTTTTCTATAATGATGTTTTAGACTCTGAATTTGTGTGAATGAGATAATATTCATTATAAAAGATGTGACCAGACACGAATCTCTTTCCCTGGTGAAGTTTCATGGTGATTGGTAGTAACTAGAGAGCTGTCCCAGGCAGCTGTACCTTTTTTGGTGTGCCTTTATTTACTCAGTCTCTTGGACTGCTCTGTTTGTTTGTTTGTGGATGCTACTGCCTTTTTTTTTGGACAGTGTACGTCTTTCCTCTCCTATGTACTTCCAGGTCTGGAGCTGTTCTGTGAATCTGTTATGAAAGACTGGACTATAGAGAGGTCTTCTTCTGCATTTGTTTTCTTCATTATTTGTATATTTTTCTAATCCTTTAAAATACATTCATTGAAGCAATGAATCAATTTAACATCACTGAGCAATACAGAAGCAATAGTGGAGCGTCACAAAGGAAGGGGACGGGAGGAGGCCATAGATTCCAACAGCAGTCCTGTGTTTCTCTGGCTCTCTAAAATGTTTGCCTACACGCCTGCCACATTCCTACTCCTGTGGATTTTACCTTATGGCTACAGAAATCATCAGTTTATGGAGGGTTTTTTTTTTTTTCTCATCCTTCATTCACCCCTCCTGGTGAAGTGAGAACTTTTATAAGAGCACCGTAGAAGCCAGGAGAAATGACTGATAAATTATTTCCACCTGAAATGGATATTAGACCATAGACACTTGATCCTTTCTTATCAGTTCTCCTTGCTAGTAGAACTTTTATTTTTAACCTCATAGATGAGTAAGTGGGACTTTCATGACTAAAATACATGGATAGCTTTTGCTAGCTTGTAATTTTCTAGGATGTATATACTTTCCTCCTGTCAAGATACTATATCTTTTTAAATAAAAATAATCTTACCCAAGATTAACAACCAGGTTTTGTGGATTATATAAAAGATGAGTGCTTTAAGACAGCCTAAACGCTCCCTGTTTCCTTGGAGCAGAGTTTCTGTGTAACTGTATACTCTGAAACTAAATTAACTCTAAGCTTTGAGATGATCTGAAAGATCAGATGCAAGAGTTTAGCTTGTGTTAAGAACATCCTCCTACAGGTTCTGCAAAAATTTAAGAACTGTTAGAAAAAGCAGCTCATCTGAGTAGTACCAAATTAGAACATTTGACTCTAAGATAGCTAGAATCTTATTAAGAGGATTTAAAGAATTAGCCCATAATTTAAGTATTTTTCTCATTTTAAATGTAGTTTAAAGTATATTTCATTTTTGTTTTTATGAAGAAATTTTGGGTTAAAAATGTAACTGAATTGAAAAAAAAAAAAAGAAGTTGAAGATAGGGGCAGTTAGTTACAGACCTTGAATGCCAGGCTAAAGGTTGGGGTTTTATCCTATAGATAGTCTATGATCGTTAAAGGACTTCTAATTGAATGGGAGTATCTGGGTAGTACAGATCATTAACATGCTCAGCTACTAACCAAAAGGTTGGAGGTTCAAGTCTACCAGAGGCACCTAGGAAGAAAGACCTGGCAACCTACTTCCAAAAAACCAACCATTGAAAACTCTGTGGAGGACAGTTCTATTTTGACACACGTGGAGTTGCCATGAGTTATAATTGTCTCTGTGGCAACTGGTTTAATTGAATGGGTGACAAGCAAGCAACATTTTAGAGAAATTGACGAGGAAGCAGTATGCAGGATGGATTGGCTTGGATTGGGCTGAATAGAAGTTGGTGCCAGATCAACCATTTGGGATATATGGTAGTAATCTGGAAGTCATATGATGTGGGTCTGGATTAGGGTGGTGGCAGTAGGCACAGAAAAAGAAGTAAAAGGCAGAGCTATTGTTAGGGAAGAACTGGCAAGAGATAGCAGCTTGCTAAGTGAGGTTAAGAAAAAAGTATGTTATGTAAAATTTCTATTTTTGTCAGAGAACAGAAGTCTTAGATACAAACCCATCTTCTATATGAGAACTATTTCTGTACGTTTAGCATAGTAGTAAATTCTTCATAATACAGGCAATAATGCTACTTGAGCATAAAGCCCAATAATGGAAGACGTTGCTGATTGTGAGCCTGATTTCATAGAATGATGTGGCTAAAAGTGACTTTAAACAATCATATCATCTAGTGGCTCCCAAATACTAGATGGATTTGGCTGCCTCAAAACACTTGGTTTGTTGGAGGTGGAGAGAGTTTTTTTTTTTTTTTCAATAATGCAGAATATTATGGTTAAGAGCACAGACTGTTTAGGTGCTCAGGTTGAGTCTTGGCTCGAGCATTTACCATGGGCAAGCTACTTAACTTTTCTGTGCCCTGGTTAACTATTAGGATTCTTGTAGAAACAAAATAAGATGATACATAGAAAGTGCTTAGAAGATTTCCTGACTATGATAAATGCTGAATAAATGCTAGCAGCTATTTTTGTTGATTTATTATTTCCTGCCTCTGGAGATTCTAACTCATAGGTTTGACATTGGGCTCAGGAATCTCTATTTTAAAAATATTTCCTCCTACAACTCTGATCACCAACTTTGATAACCTGTTTGTTTTTTTTTTTTTTTTTACTTTTATAGTTTATCTTATTTTTATAGTTGTTGTTGAGAATATACCCAGCAGGACATACACCAATTCAACAGTTTCTACAGGTACAGTTCAGTGACATTGACTACATTTTTCAAGTCGTGCAACCATTCTCACCCTCCTTTTTCAAGTTGCTCCTCCTCCATCAACACAAACTCACTGCCCCTAAGTTTCCTATCCAGTTTTTTGAGTTGCTGTTGTCAGTTTGATCCCATATAGATAGATCTTAAAAGAGTACAATGCTCAAGGCAGACATTCTTTACTAGTTAAGCTAAGTTGTTTGGTTTCAAGAATACTTCAAGGGATATTTTTGGTCTAAGGTTCAAATTTTAAAGATTATCTCAGGGCAGTAGTTTCAGGGGTTCATCCAGCACCCATGGTTCCAGAAAGTCTAGATTCCATGAGTATTTCAAATTCTGTTCTACAGTTTCCCCCTTTTGATCAGGATTCTCCTATAGAATCTTTGATAAAAATGCTCACTAATGGTAACCAGGCACCATCCAGTTTTTCTGGTCTAATGGCAAAGGGGGCAGTAGTTGATGGAGGCAACTGGCTACACATTCCACTTCTTCCTCCTATTCCTGACTCTTCTTCTTCCTCTGTTTCTCTAGGCAAACAGAGACCAATTGTACCTTGGACAGCTTGTTGCAAGTTTTTAAGACCCCAGGCACTAGGCAAAAAACTAGGAGAGGTAGAACAGAAGCACTAAATATGATATTAGGCCAGTTAACTGGGATGTCCCATGAAACCATGACCCTAGACCTCCAAACCAGGGAACCAAATCCCATGAGGTGTTTGGTTGTACATAAACAGCCTCAGCAGCTACTTTTTTTTTGGTCATTGTTATAAATACACTTATCAAGCAACTTTTGCCAATTCAACTTTTTACAGGTGTACAACTTATGGACAGCACTTATATTGCAACCTATTTTCTACCACCATATAATAGGAATGTATTTAAACCACTCTGGGGTTTTTTTTTTTGTCCTTTATTTTGACATTCAGAAGATGGCCATGTTTTTAAATGATATGTCCTACTGTTCCAGTGTACCAAGTCAGGAATTCCTTTTGAATAGCTTACCCAAATCCCTCTGGAACTATAGGTCTAAGCCTCCCTTACCCTACTCCTATCCCCAGCAGAAATGAGGATCATAGGTTCTATATCTGAGAGTTGTCCTTAGGTACCAGCCCTACATGCTGCCTCACCCAGAAACCTAGATTAGCGCTCTGACTCATAGTGCCTCCACGTGTGCAGAGTAGAATGCACTCTGTAGGATTTTCATGGCTGTGACCTTTTAGAAGCAGATTGCCAGACCTGTCTTCCAAGGCGCCTCTGGGTAGGTTCAAACTACCAGCCTTTTGGTTAGTAGTCAAGTGTTTTAACTGTTTGCTCCATCCAAGGACTCCCCTCATACACTAGCTCTGCTTATTTCCAGCCCTACATATGGGAATAGGCAGTCTTATTTACTAATTAAAATGGTGTATGTATGTGTGTCTGGGTGTGTGTGTGTGTGTGTGTGTGTGTGTGTATGAAAAGAAAGACCTGGCCATCTGTTCCCATAAAGATTTATAGCCTAGGAAACCCTATGGGTCAGTTCTACTCTGTCCTACAGGGTCGCTATGAGTCGGAATTGACTCAACAGCACACAACGACAACAAAAAATGTATATATACATAGAGAGAGAGAGAGTATTTTAAATGCTTCCTAAGACCTATTCTCCAGTTGTCTGATCGTTGCTGGTGCCTTGCCCTGGTCTAGTGCTTGGCCCTGGCTTCACAGTGGAATCAAATGGGTGAATTTTTAAAACCGATCAATGCTCAGGACTCACACAAAACCAATTAAATCAGAATCTCTGTGGAATAGGCCCGAGCATCTGTATTTTTGAAACACTTCCTACTTGATTCTAAAGTTCAACCAAGGCTGAGAACCACTGAATTAGCCTCATCAATCTCACCCCCCTCCCCTGCCCCATCTGAAGTGAATATAGCTTTCCTAGGCTGGCCAACATCTTTGCGGTAGATAAAGAGAAAGCTCATTTGCTCAAGCCCGCATTTCGTTTTTCCCCGAGAGACTCTCCGGGTACGCCTGTCTCTGCGTTAGACCTTTGCTTGCGCTCTTCCGTATTAGGTCAGGGTCCTCTGTGACACATTGCCCTAGTACTGCGAACTTTTCTTTAGCAGGGCAGGCATTTCTTCTACAACATGTTATGTATGTTCCTAAAAACCTTATCATTCTGCAAAATCCTATGCTAAAAATAAGACAGTTTATGGGGAAAATAGGGTTGGGGCTGACTACTCAAAACTTAGGCAGCTTTGTAACCAGAACACCGAGACAATAAAAAATTGATACCAGTTCAATACAGCTGGAAGCTCTCATGGTAGGTATTAAAAATACACAAAAAAGCAGAGTGAAATGCCAGCAACATTCTGATTAGAGCAGAGGTGGCAGGTACTGAGATGATGCAGAAAGAAGTGGTGCTGGAAGCCAGGGGGCAGAGGTGGCAGGTACTGAGATGATGCAGAAAGAAGTGGTGCTGGAAGCCAGGGGGCTGCCTGCGGTTGGGTTGCGGTGAGAGGCAGTGCATGAGCCCAAAGGAGCACAGAGCTGGGAGTGACTCCTGCAGGAAGTGCTTGTTTCTAAGTTCTGCTGAATACAAATGAGAAGACTCCCTGCAGTTGGTATAGCAGCAGAGTTGAGAGCTCTTTCCTTTCTTGCTAATGGTTGTAATTCACTGGCTTTTCTAACTCCCCTTGTGCAGGAAAAAACCCATGTGAACCAACACAGCTTTTGTGTTATACTGATATTTCCCTGTTTATTAATCATGTATGCATTAATTTGCCTTCCAGAATCACATGAAGCAAAATTAGGGATCCTAGACTAATTTGTGGCATTACTTGATTAAGGTCTCTTTCTCACTAGACTGTAAGTGCCATGAGGTCAGGGACCATGATCATTTTGACTTACCCTCCTCATTGGCATTTGATGAATAAATAAATGTCTTAGGTAAAACTCTAAAGAAAATGGTGGGAATGGGATGATTAGAAATATGAGCATTGAAGTGCTTTTAAAAATGGAGCAATGAAAGTAGCATACCTTGCAGAAAGTTTAAGAGGTAGCGAAATTAATCATCCCGATCTTCTTGTACTGTACTATTATTATTTTAGTATGTTCCTTTTAAGTATATGTTACATTAAAATAAGTATTACATTAGTTCACTATGGCTGCATAAGAAATTACCCTAAAATTTAGTGGCTTAAAACAAGAATAAGCATTTATTATTTTACTCAGTTTCTGTGTGTCAGGAATTTAGGAGTGTCTTAGCTTGGTGGTTCTGGTTCATGGTCTCTCATGAAGACAGTCAAGGTGTCAGCTATAGTCATGTGAAGACTTGACTGGGCTTAGCGGACCCACTTCCAAGATGGCTCACTTGCATGGCTGGCAAGTTGATGCTGGCTGGTGGCAGGAAGCCGCAGTTCCTTGTTACATAGAACTCTCTACTGGGCTGTATGAGGGTCTTCATGACATGACAGCTGGCTTCCTCAAGACAGTGATCAAAGGGAGGGCAAGGCAGAAGCCTTATGACTTAGCCTTGGAAGTCACACACCATCATTTATCCAGTGTTTTTCACAGGTCAGCATTCTTCATTGTGGGAGGGACTATACAAGGGCGTGAATAGGAGGGGAGGATCACTGGAGGCCATCTTGAAGGCTGGCTACCGCATATATGCATTCTTTGTTATAGTTGTCATCATAGGATATGTACAATTCTATATCTTGCTTTTTGTTTACTACAATGAACACATATAAGTGTTTCCCATGTTGCTTAGTTTTTGTTATTTTTTGGTAGCCATATGTAACTCCCTAGTTTCTTTTGTTTCTAAATATGAAATTATAAAATATAATAGTTAATTACACTTACATTTTCTTTAAAATTCAACAAAGATTATACATGAGACTAAATTGGCAGCTTCTGTCCGGAGGTGAGATAAGAAGACAGAGAGAGGGTCAGGAGCTGGTTGAATGGACACGGGAAATCAGAGGTGGAAAGGAGGAGTGTGCTGTCACAGTATAGGGAGAGCAATTAGGGTCACATAACAATGTATGAATAAATTTTTGTATGAGAGACTAACTTGAATTGTAAACTTTCACTTAAAGTACAATAAAATAAAGAAAAAACAATAAAACTGAAACAAAAAAAATTCAACACATATTGAGCAACTTTTGTGTACATAGCTAATTATTTTTAATTTGCCAGTATATTCCTAAATATATGAAAATGAATGCTGTGCACACACATGTGAAATAACTCAATCATGGGTATAGGAAACAGTATGGAAAATGACTGATTTTTCTTTTCTTTTTTCTTTCATGGTTTGATCTACTCTTCTGACATTGATCTTTGACAATTGCTGTGATTGGATTGCAGGTAAGGATAATTTTAAACTTTTTCTCCTTTATTATATTTTAAGAGTGAATGTTAATTTGCAAATACAACTTTTTCATCAAATCCTGTAATCAAATGCCACGCATCTAAGGATTTAGACATTTCTTTAAAAAGACCATCTTGAAAGAGAGAACTACACTCTTTAAACAAACTTCTTAATGAAATTTAACAGTTAACCTGATTTCATTTCCATTGACCTATCTCTGAAGTCAAAGTGCATGGTATTTCACATACTGGCTATTTAGCCACCTTGCCATCTTAATGCAGAATTCAAAGTGCAATCAGTCACTGAAGGATAGTTTAGTTAGAGCTGATGTTCCTATAATTCTGAATAGATTGAAGATTAATACAGGTGTGTGGGAAGTTTGTGACTATGTCAAACAAGTTGTATTTAATTTATAAATTGATATATAGGTCATTGCCATACTTGAAAGAAATTTTCATAGACTTTCTACTGAAATTTCATAATTTTAGGAAATCACATGTAGTTTTTTTATATCCACTTGTACTTTTTTTCCTTATGCTTCTACACAGATTGGGATTTTGTGACTTTCTGTTTTTGTTACTTTGTCAAGTAAAATTGACCCCTTTGATCAAACACATGAAAAACTTATATGCAATATTTTCTTATATGATAAACTTTCATTTTCATTTCAAAATTAGTATTAATTGGAGAAGGGACTAAGAATTACTAAGTGGATCTGTTTTAATGAAACAAGTGGTATGATTTAAATCGTTTAAAATTTTCAAGCTCTTAATAAATGTAGCATGCATCTAAAACCTTGTTTATAATTACACATTAGCTTGCAACTCTTTACTTTTCACAGATGAGTAAATAGTAAAACATATCCAGACACATTCACCATCTTCATGGGCCTGACATGATACCATGTCCATTTCCTTCCCCGTTCTTTGTTCTCTTCCACTCTACTTTTATAACTTTCAGTCATTTTTTGTCCCTTTGGCATGCTCTCTAAATTTTTTATATTTTCTTTTTGATGTGGAAATGGAGCCTGTATCAAGTACTTGTTAAGAGCAGGCAAATACCATGTGTAGAGAGAGTAACCTCTCCTATCGTGTATCTCATGATAATAGACTTTTTGACTTTATGTATATATCTTGATATTGTATAAGATTTGTTTTTAATTTGAACTTTTGCACTATACTTGTGTTCATTGCCATTTGCAGGCTTGTAAGTGATCTACTGGAGTACATGATGCATCTAACCAAAAGTAGTGTGGGCCAGACTATATGGTGAACATGTTCTATAAGATGATCGTACCTAGCTTCCTTTAAAATCATGTTATTTTTTCCAGCATAAACCTTTTTACATAATTTTTTCCTGATCTCTGCTTTTGTCCTCCTTCCACTCAACCTCCATACTATATCTAGAATTACTTTTCTAAAATACAGAACTGGTCGGGTCCTTCCTGTACAGAAAACCTCAGTGGCTGCTCCCAGTTCCTACAGGCAGGGTTGGTATTGAGCTGGTTTGCAGCAGTTAGTTTGAACTGGCTATTTACAACCAGTGTCTGTTATGATTGCCTGGTGTGCGTGTGCCGTGGGGTAAATTTCAGATTCCTTAGCAATGTTTTTCAAGATTTGGGGGGGCGGTGAGTTGGAAGATCTGTAAGTACCTCTCTGCCTTCATTTTACAACCGTTCTATAGTTTTTTAAGATGTGCCCCTCCACCCTACTGACCTGCAGTTGGTTACCTCGTATGCTCCCATGGCACTTGCCATACTTAAGATCTCACTTATTATGATGCCCTATGATTATTGTTTGCAAATTTGCCTCCTCTCCCAGACTTTGGAACCTATCTCAGTGTTTAGTATGCCCCATTGTCATGGACTCGATTCCAACTCAGGGTAGAATTGCCCCATTGGGTTTCCAAGGAGCAGCTGGTGGATTTGAACTGCAGACCTTTTGGTTAACAGCTGACTTCTTAACCATTGTGCCACCAAGGCTCCAGTGCTTAGTACAGGTAGTGCTAAAGTGTAATAGAAAGAGTTTGGACAAACTTGAGTTCAAATTTCAGACCTGCCATTTACCAGCAGTGTAACTTTGGACAGATTAATCTTGCTTAGCCTCAGTTTACTCACTTGTATATAGAATAATAGAATTGAATTAAATATTAAATGGTATAATGTGTAGAGGGCTTATTATATTGCCTGGGGCATAGTTACTCAATACATGTTCAATACATGCTCCATTTTCCTAGTTAAATTTGGTTGAAAAGTTTTGTTTTACTTTTTTTCCCTCCTTTTAATTCTAATTTGTAACAAGAAAGCTGTTTTTATCTGAAAACAGATGCCTCTATTCTAGCACTCTGATAAAACTAGATGCTAGCTCATATCACTCTTGCTGCTAAGATAAACCAAATGCCTGCCAGCACTTTCTGATTTGAAAGCTTTTATAGAGAGAGGGCTACTTCACTCTTCAGAAGAATCCCTGACTAGCGCCATGCAGGCCACAAAATATTTGTGAACTAAATATTTGTGGAAGGGAGCTGTGTTGGGAAAGAAAGCGTATATTCTCTTCCTTGCTCTGGGGATTAAGGTCATTTGATTGCCTGCTAGAGCAACAAATGGAGCCCTAGTGGCGCAGTGGTTAAGAGCTCGCCTGCTAATCAAAAGGTCGTCAGTTTGAATCCACCATCCACCCCTAGGAAATCCTATGGGGCGTTCTACTCTGTCCTATCAGATCGCTATGAGTCAGAATCGACTTGACAGCGGCGGGTTTGGAGCAACACACACCAAAATTACAAGAACAAAAGACATGGAAGGTGACAGGGAGTCTCCTTCGCTTTTCCTTGGGGAGAGACTAAGATGGCAGAGGTGGCCTATATGAAGAAGGCCATGGGGACTGCAGTGTAGTGTGGGGCATCAGATAAATGGGTGAGAAAAAAAAAGGGGGTTCTCTATAAAAATATAATCAAGCAAAAAAAGCAGAAGTTGAGTTGCCCTTTTACCAAAACAATGAAGTCCCAGGGCCCTATAAATTGTCACAAGTTCACTCATGACTTGGTTATCAGGATAATTACTATGTATTAGGAAACAGGGTAGGTAGCAAATTGTATAAAGGTGATTTTCATATGAAAAAATCCCTTTTGGAAATAATTTATAGCAATACTGTTTATACTAGGCCATTTCAAAAAGCTTTCTACTTTAAAAAGTAAGTGGAGAAATATGCTCATCTCTTTGGATTAACCTCAGTTATACCTGAAACCAAGTACAGGCAGTCCCTGGGTTAAGAACGTCTGATTTACGTACAACTCATACTTGGCCCTTGAATGTTATATAAATTTGCCCTCACTTCGAAACAATTGAACCAACTCCTACTTGCAACAAATTCTTCATCACAATCACCTTCCTTGCTGCACATGTAGCTTTTTAATTACTGAAAAAGCTTCCAGCCTTTCCTTGCACTAAAAATAAAAAAAGCCAAACACAACACGTTCCCATCGAGTGGATTCCGACTCATAGCGACCCTATAGGACAGAGTAGAACTGCCCCATAGAGTTTTGAAGGAGTGCCTGGTGGATTCAAACTACCAACCTTTTGGTTAGCAGCCAAATGCTTAACCACTGCTCCACCGGGGCTCCTTTCTTGCACCAAAGTAGAGCTAAATAAGAACTATATGCACCTGTTCTGACTTACCTTCAAATTCTTAAGGACACACATTCAGGAATGGACCTTGTTCATAACCTGGGCACTGCCTATAGTTCAGAATACACATCATAACTAAATAGTTGTTCAACCCTAATTGCTATGGGAAATGCCAAGTCCTTTCCTTGTGTTATCTCATTTGATTCTCACAACAATATTAAGAAATAAATATTATAATCCCCATTTTACATATGAAGAAATTATTTTGGAGAATTTGAATTACATAAGTTTTAAATATAAAGCTCAAAATCTGACCCTTACTCTTTAAACCTGCATTAAAAAGCTAGTACTGGCCAGGAGTTTTGAAATTGCATATCTGAACTTAAGTGACTAAAATAACATCATAGATGCTTTTAAAGGTTGTTAGGAAGTTTAATTGGAATTAAAAGGAGAAATCAGCATCTTTCGGGCTTACCTCTCTTAGGCCATATAGGATCGTGCTGCTAAGGGAATACGGAGAGTTGTGACTGATAACAGAACTTTAGCAAAAAATAGTACGAGAGTCAAATTTGATAGGATATAGTCACTCATATTCTAGCCGTCAGGCCTTCATTGATCTGTTTAGAAAGTGAAAATAGATCCTAGAACTTCTTCTCTTTTGATATAAGTGGACCTTCAAATCCTTGAAAAGTTAGTTTTCTAAGTGGATCCAATTCTTGCATATAAAGCAGTGTCAGTAGACTTAGATGTGGCATCCATTTATATTAGATACTTGTTTCATCTGTTGAAAATTTGATCCAGTATTTAGCCTTTTTCAATTAACTTCTGCATCACTGCTGGAAATTCTTTTGTACCCTTTTCATCTGAACAATGCTTGGCCCAACAGCTGAAGGTTTTGAAATTTTTAGAGATGTTTGAAACCACAAAACCAGCCACTATTAGCACTAAAACAAGCAACTTCTGCAGGATTTGCCAATTTCCACTTCCAAATAGTGTATATAGTACTTTCTCTTTGACTGTGAGAAAGGTTGTTCCTGATTTTTCTCACGTTTAGATCTTCAATCCATATATGCAACAATCTTTCCATTTCTTCTATTTCTGTCCAGCTTGTTCTTACTGACTTCTAGCACTTAAAGTTGAAGCCGTAGATGTTTCTTTTATTTTTGCGTATCACTTTCAGGGTCCACAATGTGGGTTCCTTTATGCCTGTAGTTTGGGAGATGTCACATGTTCTCATGTTTCTTTCAAAATGACTTATTTACAGCTTCACCTCAGTTACTTACAGCTTTCCTTTGCATGCCCTGTTTGGCATTTTTGAAACAGGACACTTGGACATGTTTGATATATGAAGTGAGTGCTTTTTTTTTTAATAGAAAGGTTAACAAATGCAAAAGAGTAGCCAAACATAATCTCATAGGATAACAAACATGGTAAAATGAAGTAACTGGTATGTTTGAGATGTGTCATGTTTGCTTTTTATGTTTTCCTATGAGGCTTGGTTCAGTTGGGTGCAGTTTTCTGTGTTCACCTAGTGTTTCTTGCAGACAAAGTCACACATAAGCAAATGTGACATGCATATTATGCTCAAATTGTTCTCTAATATACCAATTGGATGGAGATAAATTTGCATTTTCAAAACAAGGTTTATATCAGAAATGATTGTACTTGGTAAACTTTTAATTTAGAAAAGCATGATCTGTAGTTTCTAGGAACTTTTCTTGAATTATTTTATGATAATTTCTCCTCCTTCCCCATATTCTGTGTTCTGTTTCTAGAACTTCTATTGTTCAAATGTTGACCCTCCTGAATTGTCTTATCTGTTCTATTTTCCTCTTTGATATATTGTTCTAGTTTCTGACATAATTCTTCAACTTTACTTTCCAGTCATTCTAGTGAATATTCACTTATTTTATAATAATATTAATTTTTCAATTTCCAAGAAGTCTTTTTGGTGTTCTGAATATTCTTGTTGTCCTCCTCCTCCTCCCTATCCCATCCCTTACCATCCCCCCACCCTTCTTTCGGTCAGTTTAGTAGTTCAGTTGTGCTCTATACTATAGCCAACTGACTTGGGTTTGGATTTGGCCCTGCCATTTATTTAAGCATTATGTAATCTTGGGCAAGTTGTTGGGCCACTGTAAGCCTCATTTTTCTTTTCTTAGAAATGAAGAAAATAATGGTACCTACCTCAGAGTTGTTGTAAGGATTAAAAAAGATAATGCATGTATGACCAGTTTGATAAGTCTCAACTCGTTGAGGGTATGAATACAGGCAGTCCCTGGGTTGTGAATGAGATCAGCTCCTAAGCCTATCTTTGAGTCAAATTTGTAGGTAAGTTGGAATAGGTACATGCAGTTCTTATTTAGCGTCAGTTAGTCAAATGTTTGTCTTAGTATATAATGTGTACTTTACCTTTGTGTGCATATAAAACAGTTAAGAAGCACTCCCATGCAATGTTTTCAAGAGTGTCACAAAGTAGTATATGCTGGTTATTATGAACCATTGTATGCACTTAACTCAAAATTTTAATATAACAGGCTTAATGGCAGCCCATTCTTAAGTATGGGTTGTCTGTAAGTCAGACGTTGATAACCTGGGAACTGCCTATACGAAGCAATTCTATTTTTCTAATAATTGTTACCGTCTTAGTTACCTAGTGTTGCTGTAACAGAAATACCACTAGTGGGTGGGTTTAAAGAATAGAAATTTAGTTTCTCACAGTTCAGGAGGCTGGAAGTCTGAACTCAGAGCATGGCTCTAGGGGGAGGTCCTTCCTTGTCTATTTCAGCTTCTAGTATCTGCCAGCAATCCTTGGTGTTCTTGAGCTTGTAGATGCGTCTGTCTCCATTGTCTGTATTTCTTTTACCCTGTGTGTCTCTGTGTCTATTCTGGTCTTCTTATAACTAAAAAGTGATTAGGTTTAGGATCTACCCTACACTGGTATGGCCTCATTAACATAACACAAGAAAAACTATTTCCAGGCAGGGTCATATTTACAGGTACAAGGGTTAGGATTTCAACACCTATTTTGGGGGGGATGTGATTTAATCCGTAACAGTTACCAACTTTGCCCTTTTGAAAGCCTCTGGGGATGCTTTGTAATATTTCAGTTTATTTCCATAACTTTTCAGTCATTTTTAGTTACTTAAACAGCCTCATTTTGGTTCTTAAGCTTTAGTTCTATTATTTAATAATGTTACATCATATTTACTTCAAAGCTGTCCTCTTCTCATGCCTCCTGAGGCTAAGCTTGTGTCTCAAGCAGTTTAAAACAGAGATGGAAGGGTCTGGTTTGTTTCCATATCTGTCTGTCTGTTCCCCTCCCCTTCCCTGAATGAGTTCCCCTGGTGTGGGGCTGGGACTCCGGAGAGGGACCAGGCAGAGGCATCCTTACCAGGCAGCAACCCTTGGTGAGCTTGTAGTCCTCTCCTTAGACAGAATGGCTTTTATATTTGTGTTCTGTATTCTGTGGGAGCACAGTTTGAAAGTCATTCTTAGGCATGTTCACAATGTTACGTACCTGTCGGCAGGATGTGTCTCTGGGTCTCTGGTGGCTTTGTCCCCACTACCCAAAGTCACCACCCAGTGACTGTAGAACTTGCTCTCACTGGTACCTATCTGTAGTCCCCCTGTCTGCCTCTCCAGCATCGTAATTGGAAGCTATTGAGGGCCCACTCTCACTAAGAGCTCAACGTATCTACTCTGGACAAGGCAGAGAAACCCTGCGGCCAGGCTGCGCAGCTCATAAGCTATGTCAGTCTCTGGCTTTGGTCTCTACAGTCTCCCAGCTTGTTTCTTCATATATAACGTGGGCAGCTCTAGATGATTACTAAGGTTCCACTGGGATTGGAGAGGGGGCTCTCCACTTTACAGTCTCTTCCCTCTTCCAGCTCTAATGTTCGTCCATTTAGATCTGTACATCTGAATCTGGAATACCTGGGGCCTGCACTTCCAGAGGAAGGTATATTGGATCAGAAATTATTCTTTATCCATCTTTGGAAACTTAGTATCTTTTGGGGACACTTAATGTCTTTTAATTTCCATTTCTAAACATATAAAATAGGGAAATTAGAACTAGGTGATCTCGAAAGTCCATTTCAGCTCGAAAACTCCAAAGAGATCATGTAAAGAAATCATCAGGCACCCTGAAGTCACAGAGGTGGAGTCCAGGGAGACCATAACATGGAAATACAGCCTTTGATCAAAGCAGAAGGTATTTACTGAATACTCACTGTATCCCTACCACACAGTCATGGTTTCTGATTTGTTAATGCTTACCTAAGCCTGTACTGCATTAGGAATTCAGTAGCTATTCAAGTAGCCTTGAATTTATCTTCACCTTTGTAAATTAAACTGTTCAGTTGAGCTTTTAATTGTTTTAGGGCCATCAAGGGACTAACTCCCAACAGCCCCAAGTAGTTCTTTATGCACAGAAAAATGTTTAATCCAGCTCCTACTGACTAGTGTTTCTGTACTCCTTATCACTGTTGTTATCTTCTGGAATTTACATGAAAAATTAGCTTAAGGTAACTGGTTATTTTTAAAAATTAAAAGAAAAAACTGAAGCATCTATTTTTCATAGCTATGCCAATGTAAGATAGAAATAGTATTCGTTTTTCATGGGAGACATACACGAGGTTCCTGAAATAGAAAACCATGATCGGGACATCTTTTCACATCTCAGATGTTTTATATAGAATATCATTTGGCTTCTAAATCTGTAATGCCTTTTTTGTCTGTGGCTCCTTATTTTCATAATCTACCACTATTAAGCAGAAGTGGCAATTTATGAAGAAATTTGACTTTGAAGACCCTATTATTTTCATGAAGATGAAAAGTAAAATAAGAATGCTAACCTTTTGAATCCTAATGCCTAAGGCATTGAGTCTTTTTAGCATATGGGCATTCTTTTAGAATTCGTAGTTAAAATAAGGCAAAGAAAATAAAGACGTGCAGAAGGTTGTGAGAGAACTAGAAATTGTTTCTAGAATTTTAACAATAACTTGAAAGTAATCATAAATGTTTAGAGAGAGAAAATATACAGAAAATATATACTTACGAGACGCTGTATATACTACCATATATGTTGTTGTTGGGTATCGTCAAGTTGATTCCGACTCATAGCAACTCCATGTATCAGAGTAGAACTGCCTCATAGGGTTTTCTTGGCTATAATCTTTATGGAAGCAAATTGCCAGATCCTCCTCCCTTGGAGCCACTGGATGGGTTCAAACCACCAACCTTTCATTTAGCAGCACCAGGGCTCCTTATATACTGTATATATGTTTGTATAAATAAAAAGTTCTATCTAAATTTACTAGCATTTTTAAAATTATCAAACTTAAAACATTTTTTTTCAGTCTTTTAACATTAATATGGGATTTAGGAAACCTGTATTATCAATAAATCTAAGTTAGTACTTCTGCAGATAATTACCAACAAACTCGATAGCTTTAAAAACAAAGCAGGATTATAATTTAAAATTTAAGGCCCTATGATTACAGAGCATTTAACTACTTATAAAATAGGCATTTTTAGTTCCCCTCAATGGAAGTGGTTAAGTCCTTGGATTATATCTTTTTTGTACTTTTTTTTTTCTTTTTGTTTTTACTTTAAAATGTTTTTAATCAGAATAATACATGTACGTATATAAAGATTGAATAGAATTCATAGAAAAATATTAGCTCCTTTTTTTTTTCATTCTCCACAGTCTCCTACCTAGAGGCAGCCACTTCTTATTTTCATTTTTAAGGTATAATTTACATACAGTCAAAGTTCCTTTTTTAGTGTACAGTTCTATAAGTTTTGACAGACACAAACAGTGGGAATAACCACTACCACAATTAAGATATAAGACAGTTCCATCACACCAAAAATTCCTTCGTCCTGTCCCAAGGCCTTGGCAACCTTTAATCTATTTTTCGTCCCTATAGTTTTACCTTTTCTAGAATGTTATGTAAACGGAATCATATAGTTTAAGGCTTTTTTGAGCCTGACTTCTTTCACTTACCATACTATATTTGAAATTCCCTCATGTTGCTACCTCTATCAGTAATTCATTTCTTTTTATTGAGTAGTATTCCATTGTATGGATATACCACAGTTTGTTTATCCATTCTCCAGTTGAGTGGCATTTAGGTTATTTCTAGTTTGGGGGGACTCAGATTTTTGTGAGAACTTAAGTTTTCATTTCACTTGGGTAAATAACTTGGGTTGAGATTCTGGGCCTTAGGAAAAGTATATGTCTAACATTATAAGCAGTTGTCAGAGTGGCTGTAACATTTTGCATTCCTGCTGTCAGTATATGAGCATTCCAGTTGCTCCGCATTTTCGTCAACACTTTTAAATGGTCAGTTTTTTTTCTAATAGGTGTGTAGTGGTATCTCATTGTGGTTTTAATTTGTATCTCCCTAATGATTCATGATGTGTTCCATTTTTTCCATGTGCTTATTTCCATGTGCCTACCCATGTATCTTCTTTGGTAAAGTGACTGCTCAAGTCTACTTGCCCATTTTTTAAAAAGTAGGTTGTTTTCTTAGTATTGAGTTTTAAGAGTTCTTTATATATTCTGAATATAAGTCTTTTATCAGATATGTGACTTGTAATTATTTAGTCTCAGTCTATTGCTTGTCTTTTGATTCTTGTAACAGTGTCTTAAGAAAGTTTTTAATTTTGATGAACTTCTATTTAACATTTTTTCTTTTATGGATTGTGTTTTTGATGTCATATTTAAGAAATCTTTGCCTAACTCAAGGTCCCAAATATTTTCTCATACAAGTTTTATAGTTTTGGATTTTACATTTAGGTTTCTGATATACTTTATGTTAGTTAATTTCATATAGTACAAGGAATGAATCAAATTTTTGTTTTGTTTCTTCACGTATGGCTATCCAGTTGTTCCAGCACCATTATTTGTTGAAATGACTGCCTTTTCTGCATTGAATTTCCTTTACATCTTTCTTGAAAATCAATTTACTGTGTATGTATGTGTTCATTTCTGACCTCTCCACTCTGTTCCATGCTTTATGTGTCTCCTTTTGCCAATAGCACACTATCTTGATTAGAGTAGCTTTATAGAAAGTCTTAAGATAAAGTAGTGTGAGTCCTCTAATGTTCTTTTTTTTCAAAATTGGCTTGGTTGTTCTAGTTCCTTTTTTTTTTTTTACATATAAACGTTAGAATCAGTTTGACAATTTCTACAAAAAGTTCTTCTGAAATTTTGATTGGGACTGTACCGGATCTATACATCAGTTGTGGAGAGGGGCGACTGACATCTTAACAGTATCGAGTCTTTCAATTCACGAACATGGTATATCTCTTCATTTACTAGGTCTCTGATTTTTTTCATCATTGTTTAGTAAATTTCTGTATATAGATTTTATACATATTTTGTAGATTTATACTTATGTATTTTTTTTTTGCTGTTATAAATGGAACTTTTTGAAAATTTGATTTTTAATTCTTTATTGCTAATACATAGAAATATAATTGATTTTTATATATTTAACATATTCTATAACCTTGATGAAATTGCTTCTTGTTAATTCCAATAGCTTATTTGTGGATTCTTTGGCATTTTCTACTTAGCAGTCATGTTATCCATGAATAGAGATAGTTTTATATCTTTGTTTTCCAACCTAGATTCCTTTTATTTCTTTTTCTTGACTTATTGCACTGGCTATCACCTCCAGTATGATGGTGAATAGGAGCGCTGCCCATGGGCATTCTTGCCTTGTTTCCAGTCTTAGGAGGAAAGCATTAAATCTTTAACTATTAAGTATGATGTTAGCTGAAGGTTTTTTATAGATGCTCTTTACCAAATTGAGGAAGTTGCTGTCAATTCTCATTTTGCTGAAAGTTTTTAAGATGAATGGATGTTGAATTTTTTCAGATTTTTTGCTGCATCTATTGAGATGGTCTCTATATAATCCTCTATGTCTGTGTGTATATACATACATATTTATTTATTTATTTAAGTCTGTTGATAGGGTAAATTACATTGATTGATCTTTGAATGTTGACCCAACCTTGCATTCCCAGGATAAACACTACTTGGTCATATGTATTAATCTTTTTATATATGTTGAATTATATTTGTTAAAATTTTGTTAAGAATTTTTACATCAATGTTCATGTTGGCTATTGGTCTATAGTTTTCTTTTTCTTTACTTTCCTTTTGTAATCTTTTTGGTTATGGTGTTAAGAGTAATGCTGGCTTTGTAGACTGAGTGTAGGAGTGTTTCTGCCTCTTCAATTTTCTGAAAAGTTTTTGCAGAATTAGTATTATTTCTTCCTTAAGTGTTTAGCAGTATTCATCAGTAAAACTATCTGACCCTGAGGTTTTCTTTATAGGAAGATTATTTAAACTACAAATTTGATTTCTTTAAATAGGACTCTTCAGGTTATCTTTTTCTTGAGTGAGCTGTGGTAGTTTGTGTCTTTTTGTGTCCATTTCATCTAAGTTGTTAAATTTATTTAAGTAAGTTTTGATGTACTGTGTTTTTATTTTAATTCAGCTCAAAATACTTTCTAATTTCCCTTTTGATTACTTCTTTGAACCGTGAATTATTTAGTGCGCTGTTTTGTTTCCAGATGTTTAGAGATTTCCCAGATAGTTATCTGTTTTTGAGATCTAATTTAATTCCATTATGGTCAGAGGACATACTTTGTGTCTTAGCTAGGTTCTCTAGAGAAGTAAAACCAGTAAAGTGTATATATAGAAAGAGAGAAAGGGAAAGGGAGAGGGGGAGAGAGAGAGAAAGAGGGAGGGAGAAGTTTATCTCAAGGAAATAGCTCATGCAGTTGTAGAGGCTGGCAAGTCCCAAGTCTGTGGGTCAGGCGTAAGGCTGGAGGCTTCTCCTGACTCACATAGTTGTAGGGGCTGACAAACCCAAGATTGTTAGGTCAGATGGCAAGCTGCTGGCTCATAGGCTGCAGAGGATGACGAATCCCAAGATCGGCAAGAATACAGCAGGCAGCTGGCTCAGTCCCAAGAACCAGAGGTCAGATGATGACGAGCCAGATGCAGGATCCAGAGCAAGCAAATGAGCTTTGCTAGAACATCTATATATATATTGGATGCAGGCCACACCCCTGACGAAACTTGCCTTACAACTGATTGGCTGATCACTTCAGATCACATCATGGAAGATGATCATATCATTATATACTGCCAAACTACATCATTACATAACTGCCAAACCACTGAGAATTATGGCCCAGCCAAGTTGACACACAGACTTAACCATCACACTTTGTATGCTTTGAAGCTTTAAATTTATTGAGGCTTTTTTTAAGGCTCAGAATATGGTTTATCCTGGTAAAAATTCTATTTGTACTTAAAAAGAATGTGTATTCTGTTGTTGGATGAAATGTTTACAAATATCAATTACGTCACATGGGTGATAGTGTTATTCAAGTGTTGTATATCGTTACTTATTTTCTGTTTACCTGTTCTTCTAATTACTGAGAGAGGGTTTTTGAAATCTCTAGCTATAATTGTGGATTTTTCTATCTCTTCTTGTAGTTCTATCAGTTTTTGCTTCATATATTTGAAGCTCTATTATTAGGTGCACAAACATTTAGGATTTTTATGACCTCTTGATGAACTGACCCTTTATCATTATGAAATGACCTTCTTTATTCCTGGGAATATTGTTTGCCCTTTAATCTTCCTTGTCTGATTAATATAGCCACTTTTGATTTTTGCTAACATGGTGTATCTTTTTTTGTCCTCTTATTTTACCTATTTGTGACTTTATACTTAAAATATGTTTCTTGTAGGGAGCATATACTTGGGTCTTTTTTTTTCAATCCTATCTGACAAACTCTGCTTTTTAATTGAAGTGCTTAATTGAGGCTATTTACATTTAATGTGATTTTTTTTATCATTGGATTTAAATCTACCATCTTGCTCTTTAGTTTTTATTGTATGTCTTATTCTACCTTCTTTTAGTTTGTATATTTTCTTATGATTCCATTTCATCTCCTTTGTTAGCTTATTAGCTATAATTCTTTGTATTATTTTAGTTGCTCATTTAGAGTTTGTAGTATACATCTTTAACTTTTCACAATCTACTTTCAAGTAATGTAAGAACCTTACAAAAGTACTTGCCTTCTCCCCTCGTAGCCTTTGTTCTATTTTTGTCATACATTTTTTCTTATACTGTATTGTTGTTGTTGTTGTGTGCCGTCAACTCAAATCTGACTCATAGTGACCCTATAGGACAGAGTAGAACTGCCCTATAGGGTTTTCTAGGCTGTAAATCTTTATGGGGACACATGGCCTGGTCTTTTCTCCCACGAAGCTGCTGGTGGATTCTATAACCACCAACCTTTTGGTTAGCAGCTGAGCTCTTAACCGTTGTGCCACCAGAGCACTCTTACATATGCTGTCACTCTCCCATAAGCACTTAGCTGCTAACCAAAAGGTTGGCAGTTTGAACCTATCCAGAACTCCTCGGGAGAAAGACCTGGCAATCTGCTTCTGTAAAGATTATAGCCAAGAAAACCGTATGGGGCAGTTCTACTGTGTCACGTGGGGCCACTATGAGTAGGAATCGACTCAATGGCACCCAGCAACAACATAGCTCTCCCATACATTGTTATTACATTTGCTTTAAGACTGTTACCTTTTAAAGAGATTTAAATAGTAAGGAAGAAGCCTTTTATATTTAACCAAGTAGTTATCATTTCTAGTGCTCTTCATTCTTTTGTGTAGATCTAGATTTCCATCTGGTGTCATTTTCCTTCTGCTGGAGGAGTTCCTTTAAAATTTTCTTGTAGTGCACCTCTGCCAGCAAAGAATCCTCCCAGCTTTTGTATGTATGAAAAAATCTTTATTTCACCTTTGTTTTTGAAAGATATTTTCACTGGACATAAAGTTGTAGGTTGACATTTTTTTTTGTTTTTCCTTTCAGCACTTTGAAGATATTGCTGGACTGTCTTCTGTCTAGAATTGTTTCCAATCAGTAGTCTGCTATCATCCTTATCTTTGTTGCTCTGTGCATTATGTATTTCTTTTCTCTGGCTGCTTTTAAGATGTTCCTTTTTATCATTGGTTTTAAGCAATTTGATTCCAATATGCCATGTCATAGTTTTCTTCGTAATTCTTTGGCTTAGGGTTCATTTAGTTTCTTGGGTCTGTGGATTTATTATTTTATAATAAAATTAGAAAACTTTTGCCATTATTTCTTCAAATATTTTCCCTCTCCTTCTCTGTCTCCTGTTAGGGACTTCAACTACAGACATATTTAGTTTCTTGAAGTTATCCCTCAGATAATGATGCTTTGTTCTACCCCTCACACACACAAAGGTTTTTTTTTTTCTCTTTGTGTTTTGTTTTGGTTAATTTCTATTACTATGTTTCCAAGTTCGGGAATATTTTCTTCTGCCATTATCTCCATATTAATCCTATCAAGTGTATTTTTCTTCTCAAACACTGTATTTTTTTTATTTTGGTCTAAGTTTGATTTGGGTTTTCATTTTATCTTCCACGTCTCCTCAATATGCTCGTGTTTTCCTCTACTTTCTTGAACATACAGATATAGTTGTAATAATCTTTTAATGTCTTAATCTACAAATTCTGTCATCTTTGTCATATCTGGGTCATTATGATTGATTGATTTTTTTTTCTCATTATGAGTCATATTTTTCTGCTTACTTGTATGCCTGGTAATTTTTTTATTGGATGCCAGACATTGTGAATTACTAGATGTTAGATATTATATTTTATTCAACATCCTTGAGCTTTCTTTTGGAACTACATTAAGTTACATGCAAACGGTTTGATCCTTTCAAGGATTCCTTTAAGTTGCTTTACATGGGACCAAAGCACCCTTCAATCTGGGTTCATTTTTCCCCACTCCTTGGGCAATATCCAGGACTCTGGTGGTGCAGTGGTTAAGTGTTTGGCTGCTAACCAGAAGGTCAGCAGTTGGAATCCACTAGCTGCTCCTGGGAAACCTTATGAGGCAGTTCTACTCTGTCTTATAGGGTAGCTATGAGTTGGAATTGACTCAACAGCATTGGGTTTGTTTTTTTTTTTTGGGGGGGGTGCAATATCCTTCTGAGTACCTGGTATCCTGTGTATCATGAGATTTTTCCATTCAGAGTGGTGGTAACACCACCTATTCCCAACCCTGTGTGATTTCTGAAAATTGTTCCGCCTGCTTCTTTGGGATGGTTCTTTCCCCAGCCTCAGTAGTTTCCTCACGTGCATGAGTTCAGGTGAAGCCTGGGGTGGGGGGACCCTCTGCAGATCTCTCTCTGAGTACCCCTCTCATCTTTTACTTTAAAATCTTTTAAATCAAAATAATACATGAACATACATAAAGATCAAATAGAATGAATAGAAAAATAATTAGCAGTTCCCTTTTTCATTCCCCCAAGTCTGTTCCTCAGAGGCAGGCACTTTTAACTTTTCTTATGTTTTTTTCTCATATTTACCTCCACATTTTTATTTAATAAATTTGCACTGTTATTTCTTGCTTTTCGATTTTAAATGTTACTTACTCAAGTTGTAATAGATTAGGGTCTAGCACTTTTAAACCATTCCTGCCACATTTTCTTCTAGTAAAGTTAACTTATTGAAGTTAAATCAATAAATATTTTAAAAATTAATATCATATAATCATTTAAGAGCTTATCTTTTTTTCTTTGTATTGTTTTCTGTAAAACTGTCTTTTAACTTTTTTAACTGCATCATTAGATCTGTCATATACCTATCAGTCCAAACCCACTGTTGTCGAGTCGATTCCAACTCATAGCGACCCTATAGGACAGAGTAGAACTGCCCCATAGTGTTTCCGAGGCTGTAAATCTTTACAGAAGCAGACAGCCACATCTTTCTCCCAAGGAGCAGCTGGTGGGTTCTAACCGTTGACCTTTTTGGTTAGCAGCTGAGTGCTTTAACCACTGTACCACCAGGGCTCCTGATACCTATCTATAGCTCCCCCTAAATCCGAAAAAACCAAACTTCTTGTCTTTGAGTCGATTCCAATTCACGGCAACCCCATGTGTTACAGAGTAGAACTGCTCCACAGAGTTTTCTTGGTTATAATCTTTACAGAAGCAGATCACCAGGCCTTTCTTCCACGGTACCACCTGGCAGGTTCAAACTGCCAGCCTTTAGGTTAGCAGCCGAGCGCTTAACTGCTTGTGCTACCCAGGCTACTTTGGCTCCCTCTAAGCCCCTGCAAATGGTCAGATGTATCAGATAGTCTGTTTATTCCTCCCCGCCCCCCACCGCCCGAAGCTCTCCCTCCCAAAGTCCTCCATCTTCCTACAGCATTACAGACCAGCTGCTGTTTAGGCTTGCTTGGCAGCTGAGATTTCTCTGCACCATCATGCTGCTGATTCTCTGCCCTCCTTGCCAGTGTTAGAGTCCCTGTTTCTTATTTCCCAAGTCTTTGTTTCATTGATTTCCTCCTCCATTTTGGTGTCAGAAATGTCTGAAAATATTTTTATTCTACGTTTTACAATCAATGGCAGATGATCTGGCAAGTGTAGAATTCTAGATTAAAAAACTTTTTTCTCAGAATTTTAAAGACATTTTCTCCATTATATTCTGGCCACCAACAAAACCATCCTGATGCTAGTTCCTGTATTTGCAACTTGTTTTTTTTTCCCCCTTCTTTGGAAGCTTTTAGGATTTTCTCTAGATCCTTAGTGGTCTGAAGTTTCATGATGGTGGGCTTTGGTGTAGGGCTTTTTTTATTCATTTTGCTGGGCATTTGGTCATCTCTTTTAATCTGAAGACTCATGCCTTTTCATTCTGGAAGAAAATGTTAAATTGTTTCTTTGATAATTTCTTTCCCTTTGTTCTTTGTTTTCAGAACTCATCCTATTTTGATGTTTGACCTCCTAGATTTGTCCTTTAAGTCTCTTATCTTTTTATTTCCCAATGTCCATCTTTTTTTCTTTTCTACTTTTTTGGAAGATTTTCTCTACTTTATCTTCCAGTCTTTGTGTGTAAATCAATGAAATTTAAAATATGGTTGAATGTAACAGCTTTTACTTGTTTTGATTTCCTTGTCATTGCTTCTTGTTCTGACAGTGTGTGGGGCCCAAACATGTGCCTTACTTAAGAAGGCCTTTCCCAGCTCTTGTTTTTCTAAATAACACCTCTGATGAACTTGTAGCTTTTCTGCAGGCATATTTCTTACCAGCATTATTGTGTTTGTCCAAAGATCGAAATTTCACTTTTTAGAATAGCCTGATAAGGACTTTGTTGGTTACATTGCAGGACCAGCCATATTAATCTGGGAGAAAAGGGCTCAAAATATTGTTAACATCTACTAAATTGTCTTATTCAGGAAAATCATTTAAATATTCTCAGGCACTCTTGATTGGCAATGTCATCCTTTTTAAGGAACATCATTTTATCCTGTTACCCATAGGTAGGTTTTATTCATTAATGTGTATTATGCTTCAGGGTGCCCTGTTAATTTTAATTTCAGATAAACAACCAATATGGCATGAAGCATACTCATACTAACACATTATTTGCTGTTTGCCTGCAGTTCCAATTTAAATGGGAGTCCTGTATTTTTATTTGCTAAATCTGGCATCCGTACTCTCTGTGTGAGAGTGAGCTAGAAAAGTGGAAGTGGCCTGAGAGTCCCTAGACAGCTGTAATTTGGTCAGGTGCAAGGTGATGTGCCTCTTTCTTGGCAGTCACTTTAAATTTGCAAGGAGTTTGGACAGGGGCAGTAATAGGTCATTTGTATGAGTGGTAGATTCCCAACTTTGCCTCTATTGGCCAAGTCAGCACAAGTGGAAGAAAAGCATGTGCTGCTGAATTAGAAACACACGGACCTTACCCCTGCCCTGCCCCTTGTCTCAGTGTGCTTGCTACCAGTATGCAGAGGTGACTGAATTGGAAGCCAAGTAAAAAAAGGCTTAGTCTTAGACAAAAGGAAAAAAAAAAAAAAAGCACCCCAGTTTCACTTTCATATATATATCTGGATGTAAACCCAATGGATCACAAACATCTGATCTGCAACCAGTCATAGGGCAGGACCAGGCAGGCGTTTCTTTCCGTTGTGCATGGGTTTACCATGAGTTGGGGTGACTCCAGGGCAGCCAGCAACAACAAAGCTCTAGTTAAAGAGCTGTTTTCACCCAAATGGGGACTGTCCAGGCTGTTTCCTGTACTGCAGATTCCCCACCTAAGTGAGACCTCCTGATCTCTGCCAAGTGCCCTGAACATGACTTGTCTCATCCATCCTTTGGGGGTCTCTTCTGGAGGCGTCGTAGTGTTTTCCCTCCTTTCAGCAAGGCTTCATGGGCACTTGACATGTAGATGTTTTGCTTTGCAAATAGAACATTTGAAAGTAATTCTAGTCATTTGTGCCTCAGACATTTCTGACCCAAGGATTTTTCTCTATGGCGCTTTCTTCCGTTTCCTTTGCCTACTTTTTTCAAATTAATGTCTTTTCAGTTTTGATATAAAATCCCAGTTTTAAAGAATCTAGCACATAAAGACTGTAGCACATAAAGAATCTAGGACTGTATTTCCAGTCACTTTTGTTGTTGTTGTTGCATATCCTTTGGTCCAGCAAATTCTCCAGAAATACAGACACAAGTGTCAAGAATGTATGTACAAGGATATTTCTTGCAATTTTATTTAAAATAGCAAAGCATTGGAGATCCCCACCATGGTCCTTCAGTAGGGAAATGCATTAAAGAGACTGTGGTTGCTTATGTTTGCTTCTGTGGCTTAACACAATGGATCGGCAATTGAAATGTTTTAAATATAAACCTAACCAACTTATTTCTATGCTGAAGAACATCATGAATAAGTAAAACTCAGTGAATTCAGTATGGGCAGTCCCTGGGTCGTGAACTTCTGACTTACAGACAGCTTTTACTTGCTGTTTAATGTTACACAAATTCGCCCTCACTTTGAAATGACTGAACCAACCCCTACTTGCAACAAATTCATCACAGTCACCTTCACTTGCTGCATGTGCAGCTTTTAAATCATTGAAAACGCTTCCTGAACCTCTTCTTGCACTAAAGTATAGCTGTAATGCTAAATAAGAACCGTATGCACCTGTTCTGACTTGCCTACAAACTCAACTGAAAGACACAGGAATGGATCTCATTCGTAACTGGGGACGGCGTGTAATCTTAAACTCCAGCTATTCATTTAAAATTCCTTTTTTATATGACTTTAGAGTTTTTGGTTTTTTAAGCTATTTTTACAGCTTAAAGTGATGCTTTTTAAAAAATGTTTCCTTTGGAGTTGGCATTCGATTAAAATATGTAAGTGGACTTAATCATAGATTTGGTTTTACTCACAACTTTACGTTTTTAAAATACAAAAACTACTACGTAGTAAATAATACATAATTCTGTTTAGCATTGGTATAGGCGACCACATGCCTGCTTTCCAAATAATTATGATTTTTAAGCTTCCACTTACTAAGTGATTGTTTCCTTTACTGAAAATGGGTGTCTTCTTTAAAGAAATTTGTACCATATGAGATAATATATTTTAAAAATTTTTGTAAATCATAAATATGCTAACAAATATTATTTGTTACTTAAGAGTAAAGCTTTAAATTTTGGGGAATAATATGACCCTTACAATAGAAAAGAATGTTATTACTTTATAGTCACACTTTGGTGTTTTGACCCAAGAGAGAATTACTGTCTTTATCATCTACTACATTCATCAGTTTTGGTCCCTAATCATGTTGGACAGTTTCTAAAACCAGATGCGCTTTGCCAGCATTGGGTCAATTTAAAAAAATGCACAAAGACTCTGATGGCAATTTTAGAAAAGGATGCTGAGAGAGAGGAAGAGGGAGAGAATGAGAATTACATATGTATAAATAGAATATATGTATTGTATGATCAAATTTTATATTGGAACTGTTTGTGATGGCATACATGCGTATGGATTAGAGAAGTCTCCCCAGTACTTTGTAGATTTTTGCTTGTTTTTATAGTATTATGCCATTAGAGGGCAGTATTGTAGAGATTAAATATGCCTGCTTAAAAATACTGAATTGCAAACTGTTTATAATCTATTATAATCAAGCAAACTTTAGGCCTTAGATTTATAGTATATTAAAGTATAACCTCAATTAAATTGTCCTTGCAAATATTTTAGATTAATAAAGCAAATTTTGTAAGGGGTTAGGCTATTTTACACGCCATCCAATCTCTTGATTTTGGTTGGAAGAAGGGAATTATTTGGTCAGTGTGACCCTGAGGGTGAAACGGAGGAGGGCGAGCTTTGCTGCATCTCTTGACCACTTAACTATTTTTTAATCACCATCAAATCTCTTTTTTTACTGCTTCTGGACACGGCGAACGGGCAAAAAGACTAACTTAAAGGAACTGTGCGCGTTGCGCGTTGTATACACTGTTTACAGTATGTAGTTTTCAGTCCCTCTGATGTAAGAAGAGGAGGTTCATAGGATTGAGGCTTAATGGAATTCCCACTTTCAAAAGCTTGGCTTCGGGACATACTGAAGATAGGTCTATATAGGGTTCAGCTTGTGGAGTTGACTTTTCTAGCTATGGATGAAAGAATGCATATTTAATTACTGGTGAGAAGGTACTGATAGGGGTGTCTGTGTGTGCAATTTTAATGTTTATAGCACTGGGGACAACTTGGGGACCTGATTTCATCTGGTGGATCCCTTTTAGGCTCAATTTATATATGCCTAGCAAAGAATATATTTTTTTGTTTTGCTTCTGTAAGTGATAAAATTCAAGGAAAGCTATTATCTCTCGAAATGTAAATGTGATTTTTCTCTCTAAAACCCACTGGCTTAAAAAACAAAAGTATTATTATAGTACGGTTGTTATCTTTACAAGTAAAACCTGCTAGAAAACTCTCCCATTACTGCTGCCTGTAAAAACCAGATGATCGAAATCCAGACACTCGAGCAAGTCTTCAGCGGTGGGACTGGGCATGCCCAGTAGCGCAGACCGGTCTAGTTGCAAATAGGAAGCTCCCGCCGTTCTGCAGCCGCGGGGACAGGCAGCTCCGGGGACCGGGTCTGACTCCTTTAAACGTAAGCACGTGCGAGGCCCCAATCGTATTTTTTCAGGGACCCTTGACGTTTTGTGCCGAAGCAGTCGCCCGGCGTTCGGAGGAACGGTGGAAGCCCCGAGAGGCCCCGTATCCGAGCCCTCCGAGCGCGGCCTGGGCCAGCCCACCCGAAGAGCGGGATTGGGAGATGGGGGCTGGGAGCGGGGAAGGCGGGGAAGGGAGAAGGGGCGGGGCCAATGGCGTGCCGGCCAATCGGCGCGGCTCCTCCCGGCATATATTTTGCACTAAGACCGGGACACCTCGTTTATAGCAGTGGAGCTGGGCTACAGAGCTGCCAGACTTCTCCACACATCCCTGGGATCCGCATCTCCCCGGGATCACCAAGCCCCAGAAGCCAGGTTTCCTTAAATTAGGGCTGCTGATTTCTGTTTGTTTCTGGGCTGCAGTAAAGCTAGACGATTTTATCTAGCTCAAACAAGGCTGCAGGTGTTCCCTCTTTTTTTTTTTTTCCTTTCCGCGAGGGTGTTTTTGGCTGCAATTGCATGAAATCCCAATGGTGTAGACCAGTGGCGATGGATCTAGGAGTTTACCAACTGAGACATTTTTCAATTTCTTTCTTGTCGTCCTTGCTGGGGACTGAAAACGCATCTGTGAGACTTGACGATAGGTAAATGTCGGCTGAGATAGTTTATTTAAATTTACTAGTGAGAGATTTGTAATAATGCAGGTGAAAGCCAGGGGAATTCCTTTGTCCATTGCTGAGAGACTACGGTGACATGGATGTTGCTTTTTGAAATGTTCAGAATAGCCTTCTTTTCGCAGGTCTGGGCACAGAACAGGCTTTTACCACATTATGTAATTTAGTCCTTTGTGGCTCACTAAAGTAGGGAAATGTCTGGATATTCCTTAGTCAGAGAGTGGCCGGTGTTGTTCGTGATCTATTACTTACATACCGTTAAAGAATATTCAAAAAATGATGCTAGTAACACCACAGAAGTGGGGGATCCTTTTTTTGTCTTGGATGTTTAAGAAAAATTCCATTTATCGATGATCTTTTCCCCTCTTTTCCAGCTCCTCTGGTGCAAGTGTGGTAGCTATTGACAACAAAATCGAGCAAGCTATGGTATGTACTGATTTAAGATCATTCGTACAAAATGTGGGCACAGCACTAAAAGCGAGATGTCTTGGGTTGGAACCAGTGCATCCATAAGTTAAGATGATGTGGATTGCTCTTCATCCATTTAGAAATGCCGGCGCTGTCTCCATTTTACCAGCATAAAGCCACATCCCACGGCTGCTATGGAAGGAGCAAGGGGCCCTGAGGGTATCAGATGTTCTCCTACCCTGTAAGGGGTGGGCTGAACGTTGGGGGTTTTGCAGAGATGTCCCCTTTGGCCCGGGAATTGAGAGGGAATCGAGGCCGTCCTCCTCCTTCGGTCGTGGCACGTCTTCAGTGTCGCTGTACTGGGAATACGAAGGTTTTACCGTTGGTGGCGGGGGCGGAGGGGGAGCTCGGGGGAAGGGTCTTCTAGACCTGCATAAACGGATCTCCAGTGCTGTAAACTACTGCACAGTGAAGGAGAATCGGAGAAAAGTTTTGTTTTCTCAGCCTCTGCCTGGATTTCTCCTATTTTTTATTTCCGCCTTGGCTGTTCTTTGTTATTGGAGCAGCGCCTGTGGCTCTTCTCACGGGATTCTCTGCCCACTGTTGCTAGGCAAACTCCGAACCTTTAATTCGGAGCTATAAATAACTCGCGCTCCCATTGGCTGTGAGCTCTGCCCAGGTTTCTGTAATGTCAGCTTAATCAGGGAAAGGCTGTGGGGGTGGAGGGAGGAAAATGCGGCAACATGCTCGGTAGGAACTGGCTGCAGCTGGTGCTGAGGGAGGCGGCTCCGGACGGGAGGGGACGGACGTGGGGCGGGCCCGGCTGGCCACGCTAGTGTCGGGAGACCCGGGGCCCCGGGGGTGAAGAGCCGAGTACATTTGGCGATCTCGAATGGGAAACCCGACAGTATGCATTCCTGTGTAAAGTCTGTAGGAAGCCATAGAGCTTTAAGAAACTCCATCATTTACATATAAGTTACTTAAGTATTGTGCAGTTGTGGTTGTATTCAGTAGATGAACTCAGATGTCGCTTACTGAACTTTACAGGCAAGATGTGTAAATGGTTAGGGAGAGCCATACAAAATAATGCTTTAGATATCTAGGAAAATAGTAAGTTAAGCCTTTTTTTTCTTCTTCCTCTTTCAGGATCTGGTAAAAAGCCATTTGATGTATGCGGTTAGAGAGGAAGTGGAGGTCCTCAAAGAGCAAATCAAAGAACTAATAGAGAAAAATTCCCAGCTGGAGCAGGAAAACAACCTGCTGAAGACGCTAGCCAGTCCTGAGCAGCTTGCCCAGTTTCAGGCCCAGCTGCAGACTGGCTCTCCCCCTGCCACCTCGCAGCCACAGGGGACCACACAGCCCCCTGCCCAGCCAGCGTCCCAGGGCTCAGGACCAACAGCATAGCCTCCTATGCCCCCGCAGAACTGGCTGGCACCGCCGTCTGAACTGAACCGACCAGACCGGAGAAGACGTACTAGCGGGAATCCGCCTCCACAGTCACCCATTTCATTGCTCGCTGCAAGAGAAACGTGAGACTGACATACACCACTCTCTTTTTTTTCTCTCCCCACCCCCCCCCCAGTATTAAACACTCATATGCTTTTGGCTTGAAGAAGTTTCCTAGTTGTGTGAATTAAAGGTTAATGAGAGAATTAGCATGGATATACTGGGACCTTATGCAGCTTGGCAAATACCTGAGAAATGGTTAATTCATGCTGAGGAGTTGTGTGCCTTTCCATCCCTGCCCTGCTCCCCACCCCCCACTTCAAGAGTTCTCTCCTGCTTGCAAGTAGTTTAATCCACGGGGTTATGAAGCAGTGGAGTTCCACGTGGACTGGCCTCTCTCCTCTTCTCCCCTTATGAGGAACTTGAAAGGGAGGTTAAAGTAAAGACTGTATAGTCTTACCTATACTGAGGGGAAATACAGTTCATTGTACAAATTGACTGCTGTCACTGAAATCCATAAACAATAGTTCTGTGCCTCTTTCTGAAACAGTGAATGACACAAAGCTATTAGAGTGAATAAACCGTGACAGGTAGCTGGGACCTAGGCTATCCTTACCATGAAGGTTGTTTTGCTTATTGTATATTTGTGTATGTAGTATAACTATTTTGTACAATAGAGGACTGTAATTACTATTTAGGCTGTACAGATTGAAATTTAACTGTTTCATTGGCTGTCTGAAGAGGTGTGGATTGTCTTTTATATCTAGATCTACGTATAAAACGCTACATGAAGAAAACCACACCTGAAGAAATTTAAAGACTTGGCACAGTTAGTCTCTGTGTGTAATCTGAAATCTTCTAGCTGCTGAATATCCTGAAGTAAATCCCTGTTCACTGAAGTCTTTTGATTGAGCTGGTTGAATTATTTGAAAAATGATCAGTTCTAGCTAATGAAAAGAATTTCCCAGTAGGGGTATCTGCATATTGCCTGTATAGTAGTTATATGCATATGTGTCTGTGCATGTTCTCTACACAGTTGTAAGGTGTCACTGTATTTAACTGTTGCACTTGTCAACTTTCAATAAAGCATATAAAATGTTGATAAACAAGTGTTTCCATATTACAGTGTTAACATATTGCGGTCATTTCCACTAATGTTTCCAGGTAAAGTTAGAATAGTAAAGTCTTGAGGAGAAGTGAAAGGGCTGGACAGAGTAGGAGTGCTAGTAGTTTGAGTGTGAATGTGCAAGGAAATAGACATGCATTGGCCAGCCAATAAGGGAAAAGATATAGCAGAGATGAGCTCAATTCTGACTAGTTATGTGGCCTGGGCAAGTCACTTCACCCATCTGGGATGACGTAGGGGACTGAAAGAAATAATCTCTAAGCTCCTGTAGCCTTAAAATTCTAGTAGTCCATGGAAATCTTAATCCTCCAATGTATACTGAAATGACAGGGGAAGAGCCTTATTCTGTGTATAATTTCAAGCAGCTCTAGTAGAGATCAAAAGATGTATAGAGAGAAATGTTGACTTCAGCTTAAAGAACTGTCACTCTGGGTTGGGATGTCTTTCCTAGAGTGGAATGAGTTTCCAGCTCCTGGAAGTGCCCAAGCAAAAAACAGGATGCTTCTTGGTTTTACAGAAGGGTTTCCTGTACTGGATGTGAGATGGGACCAAGTAAGCAAGAAGTCCCTCTAAGTTGGTTCCACAGGATTGTAAAAAGGACTGATAGGAAAATAAGAGAGCCACCCTGAGGCCTTATTGGGGACCTGATAATCTTCATAGGATTGGTCCTTTTCTTGGACTCTTGACAGAGTGACATCAGCAACAGACCCTCCCTGCCATGGCAGTCCCCATGGGGCATTCCCAAGCTCCAAGGCCTACCTAAGCCCTTGCAGGACAGAGGCTTGGAATCCTTCATGTCTGTAATGTGGAGCTGGTGGGAGATTGATAGGTGAGTGGAACCTAGAGCTCCTGAAAAGAATCGTTGGACAGTGTGCTTCTTAAAAGGAGCCCTGGTGGCACAGTGGTTAAGCACTCGGTGGCTAACCAAGAGGTCGGTGGTTCAAACCCACCAGCTGCTCTGTGGGAGAAAGATGTGGCAGTCTGCTTCCGTAAGGATTTATAGGCTTGGAAACCTTATGAACAGTTCTACTCTGTCTTGCAGAGTTGCTATGAGTTGGAATCCACTCGACGACCATGGGCGTGGGGTTTGGTGCATCTTACAAGGCTTAAAGCGACTAGTTAGATGGTGACACAGGCCTCCTGTTGAAGCAATAGAGGGTGCAACTGCTGACTGCCGTACGGCTGATGGCACTGCCAGAAAGATGTTCTGGGGAGTTTAAAGAGGACTTAAAGTCTTTGTCAAAATAATTTGAAGGTTATATAACTTTGATTTAAATAAAGGGATACTTCTGTAGTAATTGCATTTCCTTTAAAAAGAAAAGTGTAGTGAATAGAAATCCCTAGTCATTTTATCTTTTATGGTTTTTAACAAAGGTCTTCCAGATCAAAGGTGGTAATTTGTCAAAACTTTGTGAAAAATGTCATGTCGGTGTGTTAAGATAGCGGTGAACTTTCCTCTCCATCATTTAATGGAACTGGAGCCTTTTTATTTAAAATGTGAATCTCCCATGAAATTTTGGTAGGTGAATATCGTACGTGAAATTTCATTTCAAAATACGGTTAAAATGCTATGAAACATTCAAATAAGAATGAATCGTTAAAAGCTGTTTTTCCACATGTATTCCTCATTTTAGTAATGACTAAACTGGTATTTTAAGTAATTGATTGACATATTTTAGGTAGTTTTCAAAAGATATTTTATTACTTGCTTATAGACCTGATTAGGCCTTGTTGGCCTGGAGGTTGTTCCATAATTGATTATATCACACTTACCTTCTGTGAAGGAAAGATTTCTAAGGGGAATGGAATGTTGCCCCAGCACTGGGTGTTGATGACATCATCTGTTGCAGCAGGACAGACGGCCATTCAGAGAAGGAGAAGCAGAAGGAATTTGACATGATTTTCATGAACGTCTGCTTTCTGTTTCAAATTAGCAATGCTCATAATTCAGTAATTCTGCATCCTTTTTTTTTTTTTTGCTTATTTCAAAACAAAAATTTATTTTTTATTATGTGATGAATATGCAATGCCAGAATCAATTTTAAATTTGTCTTTACACAAGAAATTTATAAAAGTTCATTATAAGAAATTAGAAATGAAAATTAATTTCAGTGCTGATACTACTCAGCCCTTGCTTTATGTAAAATAAGTAGTTTAAGCGACCAGGGGCCTGTCAACATGTCTGTCAACTTCAGATCCATTTTGGACTGTAATAATGCCATAAGGAATAGAAACGGAGTCAGAGAACATTTCCTCCCTCTTACATAAAATTGCCTGAAAATGGAGAGGTGTGCCCAGCAATAGAACTTGGAAGCAGATTGTGTGGCAAACTTGATGCGTTGGCATGTGGGAGAAAAACAGCAAGCTGAGAGTCAGACTTGGGGCTGCCTGGCCTGGCCCTGCAGTAACTCACTTAAAATGGGGACCTGTTACTTTCAAGGGGTTTTTGTAAGGATAATGCTGGAATGCTGTAAGCACAGAGAGTGGCTCAGAGGAAGTACTCAATGAGTGTTTGACTTTTGGGCGAAGAACGGAACCTCTCTGACTGCCTTCTCATCTGTAAAACAAGTTGGATCGGATCACTAAGATTCTGTCTTACTGTAAAATGCTCCAGTCCTGTGATTTTATGATAGCTTTATTCTTTGGTTGAGGGGAGGGGGCTGTTGTTTTGTCTGTTCATTTTCTGGACTAAAACGTATGAATTTAATTTGGTTTTCTACCTCTTGACTGTCAGTTCGTCATACTGTGGTGGCTTGCATATTGCTGTGATGCTAGAAATTATGTCACTGGTATTTCAAATAACCCATGGTGGACAGGTTTCAGTGGCTCTTCCAGACTAAAATTAGGAAGAAAGTTCTGGCCATCTACTTCTGAAAATTAGCCATTGAAAGGCCTATGGATCACAACAGAATATTGTCCAACATAGTGCCAGAAGATGAGCTCCCTAGTTTGGAAGCCACTCAGTGTACACAGTGGTTGCAACAATGGACTCAAGCATATCTATGATCGTGAAAATGGTGCAGGACCAGGCAACGTTTTGTTCTGTCGTCCATGGAGTCACCACGAGTCGGAAACAACGGCAACTAACAGCAATTTGATTTTAATCCCACCTCTACCAGTTACTAGCTAAGTGACCCTGGGTAAGTTACTTAATTTGTTTATCTCTGTTTTTCCTCATGCTTAAAATGGGGACCTGATATCTTCATCGGATTTTTGTTGGGATAATGCTGGGATGCTGTAAGCACAGAGATTGATCCAGAGTAAGTATTTAATGAGGTGTTAACCGTTATATTATTTTTGAGTCATCCTTTTCTTTACATTTTAATTCTGTATTTTTCGTAGGAATAAACTGGCAGTTTTATTTTCTAATTGCTGATTTAGCATTTGATGATGATTGTTTAAGTTTTATTTTAAAAACGCATTTAAAAAAAAATTTAAAAAACCCTTTAGAATATGAACCGAAATGTACCATTTCTTTTGTATCTAGGAAATAATACCTAAAGGCAGCTGTTTCACTTACGGAGTTAGAGAAGATATTAGTTAGGAATCGCCCATGTTTGCAAATAATATTAGTGGTAGTAAATAAACAGTTACAGGTGGGGTATATATATCTTAAATTATTAATTTCATCATGGAAAAAGCTCTCTGTAAAACAGTGCTGTGGAATGCCAGGCTGACCTGAAGTCACTGAGATTAGTGACCAGGCCCTCTCAACAACTACTGGAAAATTCAGTGGTCATTTTAAAATGTGCAGAACTACTACAATATAAATGGGTGCTTTAGACCAGGTGTTTCAGACATAAATGTCTCTAGGACCTGACAGAATTTCCTTGAGAAGTGAAAGACAATAGGAAGTGGTGTGCTTGGCTCTCGTGGGGATGGCTGTCAGTTCCATCCAATCGTTGCTCTATAGAAATTCAAGCACCATGTTGCCGAATCTAGTTTTTCCAGGTCCAGAAATTGAGGTTTCTATTTGAAAATTCCTGATTTGTGAACACTGCAGACTAAACAAAAGTAACATATACTATCCTGATTTATGCCACAGGCCATGAGTTTTCACCCCTTACTTTGTAACTTCTGGTTATCTCAAGATCTAGATTCCTGTCCTAAATGGCCGTTCACCCTTCAGCTCCAAACAAAACAAACCTCTTTTCTTTTTTAAATTTATTTTGTTGTTTTGAGAATTTACACAGCAAAACGTACACCAGTTCAACAGTTTCTACATGTACAATTCAATGACACTGATACATTCTTTGAGTTGTACAACCATTCTCACCCTCCTTTTCTGAGTGTGCCTCCCCAATTAACATAAACTCACTGCCCCCTAAGGTTTCTATGTAATCTTTCAAGTTCTGTTGTCACTTTGATCCCGTAGAGATAGACTTCAGGGGATATTTTTGGCTTAAATTTTAAAGATTATCTCAGGGCAGTAGTTTCAGGGCTTGATCCAGCCGCCATGGCTGCAGAGAATATGGAGTCCATGAGAATTTGAAATTCTATTTTGCATTTTCCCCCTTTTGATCTGGATTCTTTCATAGAATCTTTTATCAAACTGTTGCCGAGCACCATCCAGTTCTTCTGGTCTCGTGGCAAAGAGGGCAGTGTTCACTGGGGAAATTAGCCATACATTACTTTACCTCCCATTCCTGACTCTCCTTCTTCCTCTGGTTGTTCCAGGTGAATAGAGACCAATTGTCATGGCTTGGATGGCCGCTTGCAAGCTTTTAAGACCCCAGACACTACGCATCAAACTAGGAGGTAGAACAGAAGCACTGAACAAGTTATTAGGCCAATTAATTGGAATGTCCCATGAAACCATGACCCTAAACCTCCAAACCAAGGAACCAATATCTTGAGGTTTTTGGTTGTACATAAGCAGTCTTAGCAGCTACTTGTTTTTTCCTTTATCATTGTTGTAAATATATCTATCACACAACTTTCGCCAATTCAACTTTTTACAGGTGTACAACTTACTGATATCAATTACAGTAATTGACTGTGCAACCCTACCCTTAATGAGATTTTTCCATCACCATTAATCCACCCTCCTTTTCCCCTCCCTCCTGTCTTGGGAAACCACTAATAAACTTTCGTCTCTATTGGTTTGCCTTTTCTTGTCTTTTTATATAGGTGAGGTGATACAATATTTGTCCTTTTGTGATTGACTTATTTCACTCAGCATAAGGTCTCCAAGCTTCATCCATATTGTAGTTTGTATCAAGACTGTTTCTTCTGCTGGCTGAGAAGTAGTCCACTGTATGTATATACCACATTTTGTTTATCCATTTATCCGGTGATGGGCATATAGGTTGTTCCTACCTTTTGGCTATTGTGAATATTGCTGCAGTGAACTTTGGTGTACAAGTCTCTGTTTGAGTCTCTGCTTTCAAGTCTTTTGAGTATATACATAGGAGTAGAATTGCTGGGTCATATGGTAGTTCTGGTTTCTTTAGGAACCGCCCCACGGTCTCCCACAACAGCTGTACCATTTTGCATTCCCACCAGCAATGGATAAGGGTTCCAATTTCCCCACATCCTTGCTAACACTGTTATTTTCTGGGTTTTTTTTTCAGCCGTCCTAGTGGGAGTAACGTCGTATCTCGTTGTGGTTTTTTATTTGCATCTCTCTGATTGCTAATGATATTGAACATCTTTTCATGTGTTTGGTGGCCATTTGAATGTCCTCTTCTGTGAAATGTCTATTCAAGTCGTTTGCCCATTTTGTGACTGGGTTGTCTTTTTGTTGTTAAATTGTCCAAGTTTTATTTGTATTTTGGTTATTAGATTCTTACTGGATATGTGGTTTCTGAAGATACTCTCCCAGTCAGTAGCTTGTCTTTTCACTTTTTTGGTAAAGTGTTTTGATAAACAAAAGTTTTTCATTTTGTAAGATTCTATTTGTCTTTTGCTGTTTGTGTTTTTGTTATTATATTAGATAATCCATTGTTAAAAGCTAGGCCCAACGGCATTGCTCTTGCATTTTCTAATAAGAATTTTTTTTTTAGGGGGGGAGGGGTGGTAATCTGTTTTTTAAATTCTTTGTGTTTTAGATGAAAGTTTATAGCGCAAATTAGTTTTTCATTCAAAAATTTATACAAAAATTGTTTTGTAACATTAGTTGCAAACCCCTCAATGTTTCAGCACTCTCCCCCTTGCCCTTTCCACCCTGGGTTCTCTTATCCATTCGTCCAGTTTTCCTGTCCCTTCCTGCCTTCTCGTCTTTGCTTTTTGGCAGGTGTTGCCCATTTGGTCTCGTATATTTGATTGAACTAAGAAGCACATTCTTCACGTGTGTTATTGTTTGTTTAATAGGCCAGCCTAATCTTTGACTGAAAGGTGGACTTCGGGAGTGGTTTCAGTTCTGAGTTAGCAGGTTGTCCGGGGCCGTAGTCTCGTGGGTTCCTCCAGTCTCTGTCAGACCAGTAAGTCTGGTCTTTTTTGTGAATTTAAATTTTGTTCTACATTTTTGTCCTATTCTGTCTGGGACTCTCTATTATGATCGCTGTCAGAGTGGTTGGTGGTGGTGGCCAGGTACCATCTAATTCTTCTGGGCTCAGGCTGGTGGAGGCTATGCTTCATGTGATCCATTAGTCTTTTGGACTAATATTTTCCTTGTGTCTTTGGTTTTCTTCATTCTTCTTTGCTCCAAATGTGATGGGATCAATAGAGATATTATGGTTTTAGTTTGCACATTTAGGTGTTTAATCCATTTTGAATTTGTTTTTGTGTATGGTGTGAGACATGAGTCCTGTTTCATTTTTTTGCATGTGGAAATCTACATCATTTAATGAAAAGACTCTTCTTTCCCAATCAAATGGACTTAGCATCCTTGTCAAAAATCAGTTGACTATAGATGTGTGGGTTTATTTCTGGACTTTCAGTTCTGTTCAGTCGGTCTACGTGTCCATCATACGTGAAGAAAGCAAAAGTTCATTAAAAAGACAGGAAAGAAAGAAAAGACCAAAGTGGATGTCAGAAGAGACTCTAAAACTTGTTCTTGAACGTCGGGTAGCCAAAGCAAAAGGAAGAAATGATGAAGTAAAAGAGCTGAACAGGAGATTTTGAAGGTCAGCTCGAGAAAACAAAGTGAAGTATTATAATGACATGTGCAAAGACCTGGAGATAGAAAACCAAAAGGGAAGAACATGCTCAGTGTTTCTCAAGCTGAAAGAACTGAAGAAAAAGTTCAAGCCTTGAGTTGTAATACTGAAGAATTCTATGGGGAGTATATTAAATGGTGCAGGAAGCATCAAAAAAAGATGGAAGGAATACACAGAGTCATTATTCCAAAAAGAACTGGTCAACATTCAGCCATTTCAGGAAGTAGCATATGATCAGGAACCGATGGTACTGAAGGAAGAAGTCCAAGCTGCACTGAAGGTATTGGTGAAAAACAAGGCTCCAGGAACTGACAGAATACCAGTTGAGATGTTTCAACAAACAGATGCAGCGCTGGAACTGCTCGTTCGTCTATGCCAAGAAATTTGGAAGACAGCTACCTAGCCAACTGACTGGAAGAAATCCATATTCATGCCTATTTCCAAGAAAGGTGATCCAAATGGATTCAGAAATTATCAAACAATATAATTAATATCACATGCAAGTAAAATTTTGCTGAAGATGATTCAAAAGCAGCTGCAGCAGTATATCAACAGGGAACTGCCAGAAATGGAGCCTGGACTCAGAAGAGGATGTGGAACCAGGGATGTCATTGCTGATGTCAGATGGATCCTGGCTGAAAGCAGAGAATACCAGAAAAATGTTTACCTGTGTTTTATTGACTATGCAAAGGTATTCAACTGTGTGGATCATAAATTATGGACAACATTGCAAGCAGTGGGAATTCCAGAACGCTTAATTATGCCCCTGAGGAACCTGTACGTAGATCAAGAGGCAGTCATTCAGATGGAACTAGGAGATAAACTGCATGGTTTAAAGTCAGGAAGGGTGTATATCTGGGTTGTATCCTTTCACCATACTTATTCAATCTGGATGCTGAGCAAATATTCCAAGAAGCTGGATTATATGAAGAAGAACGTGGCATCAGGATTGGAGGAAGACTCATTAACAACCTGCATTATGCAGATGTCAACCTTGCTTGTTGAAAAGTGAAGAGGACTTTAAGCACTTACTGATGAAGATCTAAGACCAGAGCTTTCAGTATGTATTACACCTTCAGCATAAAGAAAACAAAAATCCTCACAACTGGACCAATAAGCAACATCATGATAAATAGGGAAAAGATTGAAGTTGTCAAGGATTTCATTTTACCTGGATCCACAATCAACACCCATGGAAGCAGCAGTCAAGAAATCAAACGACGCATTGCATTGGGCAAATCTGTTGTAAAAGACCTCTTTAAAGTGTTAAAAAGCAAAGATGTCACCTTGAAGACTTAGCTGTGCCTGACTCAAGCCATGGTATTTTCAGTCACCTCATATGCATGTGAAAGCTGGACAATGAATAAGGAAGACCGAAGAAGAATTGACACCTTTGAATTGTGGTGTTGGTGAAGAATACTGAATATACCATGGACTGCCAAAAGAACAAACAAATCTGTCTTGGGAGAAGTACAGCCAGAATGCTTCTTAGAAGCAAGGATGGCGAGACTACGTCTCACATACTTTGGACATGTTATCAGGAGCATTCAGTCCCTGGAGAAGGACATCATGCTTGGTAAAATAGAGGGTCAGCGAAAAAGAGGAAGACCCTAAATGAGGTTGATCGACACAGTGGCTGCAACAATCAGCTCTAGCATAACAAGGATCGGCTCTAGCATAACAAGGATTGTGAGGATGGCGCAGGACAGGGCAGTGTTTTGTTCTGTTGTCGCTATGAGTCAGAATTGCCTTGAAGGCACCTGAGAACAACAACAACATGTGTCCATTGTTATACCAGTACTAGGCTGTTTGATTACTGAAGCTGTTCAATATGTTTTAAAATCAGGAAGTGTCAGTCCTCCTGCTTTGTTCTTCTTTTCTGTAAAGAAGGCTGTTGGAATTGTTATTGGGATTGTGTTAAATCTATAGATTGCTTTGGATACTATTGATAATAATGTTAAGTCTTCCACTCAAGAACATGGGACATCTTTCTATTTATTTACGTCGTCTTTAATCTCTTTCTTCAGTGTTTTATAATTTTCATTGTATGAGTCCTTCATGTCCCTGGTTAGATTTATTCCTAGGTATTTTATTCTCTTAGATGCTGTTGTACCCCTCTTCTTTTTGACTAGGGAAAGTGAGCCCAGGCTATCTAGTAAGCTATGTTTTAATTTATTCAGAGACACCTTTAGTGCCTTGTACATGCCAGAGATATAATAGTGAACACGCTATAGTTCCTGCCCTCAGAGACAGCGCACGTACCCACCTTTAAGATAAATGAGATAGTTTGTCTTGTGGCAAAGTTTTGCCTTATGTGTTATACCTGAAGCGCTCCTTTGCTCTTCCTTCTCTGATGAACCTTCGGCAAAAATATTTCTGGGAGTTCTTTTAAGGACTCTTACTCAATTGGCACCATTTCCACATGGTAGTGTAGGCCCCTGCTACAACGTTTTATAGGTGACTTATTCAGGGACAGACAGTATTTGCAGATGCATATGCTACAAGGTTACATCACACATGTCCCAAATTCCAGGAACAACAAATATTCCAATTAATGTAATCTTCCCCGTTGTCTTCTAAGTACATTCAGTCCCTGCCCTGATACGTGGTTTGTAGTTACGGTAGACTAGGAGACAAAGGAAGGAGAGGACTTGGCTTCTCTCAAGTAGAGAGAAAATGCTTAGGAGACTTTTACAGTGACCTACCATACCGGTTTGCCTGGGACTTGGGGGTTCCTGGGTTGTGGGACTATCAGCGCTGGAACCAGGAAAGTCACAGGCAAATCCAAACAAGTTGGTGGCCCTAGATCCCATTTCCTCTTCTACTTGAATGCACAGCTGAATTACATCTCCCACCCTCCCTTGGGTTAGGTGTGGCCTGCAATTCAGTGTAGTCAAAGGATTGGGCGACAGCAGCACATCCAGCCTTGGTCCATAAGAAAACCGTCCTTAGAGATCTGCCCTGCGCCTTCCCTCCCACTGACCGGATGGAGAAGACCATGGTGACTTGGAGGTGACAGAGCTTGTGTCAGCCTGAGACTCTGAATGACTGTGGAGTAGCGTGCCTCTCCCAACCCACCACCCACCCCACCAACTTGGAACCGGCCAGCACAGTTAGATGAGCAGGAGGGTCTCAGCCATTCAGCCTTTTAGAATCAGCTGGCTTCCATGGCTAGCATTCCCTTAAACAGTATGGAAACGGGTATCCTGAAGTGGGGTACTGCTTCTGCTGTCACAAAAACCTAAAATGTGTGACTCTGACTTTATGGTTGGGTGGTGGGTGGTGCTGAAACTAGTGAAGTGGCAAAGTATTGTGTCCAACTGCTGCCTTCGAGAATTTAGCAGGTCCTCGGTGTGCCTTTTGAGTGTGTAGCTCCCAGGAGCCAGAATGGCAGTGACCTGCTGCTCCACACCGCATTTGGCAAAGGATTTCAAGACGAAGGTCAGCTCACAAAGGAATTAACCAATTTGCAAGGAGAAAGGAAAGGGAACAAAAAGTGCAAAATTTTGGGGCTGTGAATTATTGGAAACGTCTATTGCTCCTAACCAAAACCCGTTGCTGTCAATTCCAACTCATAGTGACTGCCCCATAGAGTTTCCAAGGAGCACCTGGTGGATTCGAACTGTTGACCTTTGGGTTCGCAGCCGTAGCTCTTAACCACCGTGCCACCAGGGTTTCCCTATTGCACATAGACCCCCAAAAGTTAGAAATAGGCTTAAAAAAGGCAACAAAGACCCATTAAGCCTTTTCAGTTAAACAAGGCACTTCATAGCCCTGCCATGCCAAGCCTCTTCCACATGTTGCTGTTAAAAAAAAAAAAAAAAAAAAAAAAAAAGGCATAGTGAGCTTACAAAAATACCTTCCGGGGGGAGGGTGCAGTTGGCAAACAAATGTAGCAGATGTGCATTATTTGGGTAAAATACAGTAGATCGCAAGGCCTTTCTTCCTAGTCCATGTTAGTCTGTAAGCTCCGTTGAAACCTGTTCAGCATCATAGCAACACACAAGCCTCCACTGATAGACTGGTGGTAGCTGTGCATAACGTACATTGGCCAGAAAATGAACCCAGGTCTCCTGCATGGAAGGCAAGAATTCTATTACTGAACCACCACAGCTCCCAATATTAAGGATACGGACCACTGTATAAGCCTTTTGTTTCAGATGGCGTCTCAGTGACTAGAATTCAGCTGATAGAGATAGGGGAGAGGAAGTAATTAAACATAAAACAGGCTTGGGAAATACATGTTCAGGAAAATATTTTAGGTCTTGTACTGACACATTGGAGTCCCTGGGTAGTGCAAACAGTTAACACACTTGGCTGCTAATCTAAAGGTTGGCAGTTTGAGTCCACACAGAGGTGCCTCAGAAGAAAGTCCTGGCAATCTACTTATGAAAAATCAGCCATTGAAAACTATGGAGTGCAGTTCTACGCAGACACACATGGGGGTACCATCAGTCAGAATCAACTTACGGCTACTGGTACTGGTACTGACACACTGGACTGACCAGAAACAAATAGAGAAGCCGACTAAGTTTTTGAGGGACTTTTATTGCCAAAGAAAACACAAGCTGAGACTTAACAACAAAAACAAAACTTTGTTCAACTCTTCAAACAAGCCTCAGGGCCCCCGGACATGTATGCTCTGGGAATGGGTGAAATGAGCGCCTAAAGCTGTATAGTTCCAAAGGAGAGCATTCTCCCCAACATCCGTTTCATACATGGCCATGGAGGATACTGGACAAAGAAAAATCTCCCAAAGGGAGAGCCCGGAGCTTTGGCGAACTCAGAGGGAACCAGAGTCTAATCAGGGAGCTTCTCTCACTGTCAAAGCAAAGGAGCCTCTCAACACCTGGCCAGTAGGATTTCATAATTGCTAAGGACTGGGGGCTGGTGGCACAGTGATTAAGGACTCAGCTACTACTTAAAGGTCAGTGGTTGGAACCCATCAGTCACTCCTCGGGAGAGAGATGTGGCAGTCTGCTGCTGTAAAGATTACAGCCTTGGAAGCCATATGGACAGGTCTACTTTGTCCTGTAGGGTTGCTATGAGTTGGAATCGACTCGACGGTAATAGTTTTGGGGGCTACTCTGTCTCCCACGCCACCATTTTCCCAATGGGAGTTTCATGGCAGTTATCATGCCTCTGCTCCACCATTGTCCATTGTCCATGGAGGGAAGATAATTGGTCTTTGAGTTCATAGGCCATCAGACCTCTAGGAGCCATGTCCAAACCTGGGCCAGACCTGAGATCCTGAGTATAGTAGAGCTGGGTGTAGTAGATGGTTGGGACTTTGGGTTGTTTCCCCTGGGAAGGGGTGAATGTAGTCTGTAGGTGCAAGAAGGGTGATATGTACGTTTGGATCCTAAGGTAGGGCTATGGCAGGGCTACGGCAGACACAGGTGTTTACCAAAAAAATTTCCTCCTGTTCATGAGCACACAGACTGCATATCCCAGATTCCTTGCAGATGGGGGAGCCCATGTGGTTGAATTCTAGCCAAAGAAATGTGGACAGAAATGCTGTTTTGTCACTTCCAGGCCTGACTTATAAAAATTTCCCATGGGCGGTCCTCCATGTTCTTTCCCCTTCAGCCAACTGGTGGGAGACAATTACAACCACTTTGAAAACCACATGTTGGAGATGGTAGATCTTCATCAGCTTGGGTCCCTGAAGGACTGAGTGGAGCAGAGCCCCTCTCCAGCCTAGAACTACTCAGGACTAGTACATGAGAGCAAGAAATAAATTCCTGTTATGTTTCAAACATATGTTTTTGAGTTCATTACCTTAACTGATATACAAATATGTGGAATACCTGAAGCAATATTACAAGGCGATATAACCACAGATTAATGTAGTACAAATTGAGAATATCAGAGCCAAGGAGCAGTCATAGAGTTAGAAGAGTAGACTAAATCACGGAGGGGTTCCAGATGAGGTGAATCTTAAGACAGATTTTTGAAGGAACTATAAAATAACAAGTGAGAGAAGTAATTTTTGGCTTAGTTACCAAAAGCAATTGCCTCCCTGTCATGTGATAAGAATGAATAATCTTCCTAAGAGTTTGGAAAAACTCTTGTCTGCAGTGAAAATTGGCCTTTTCAGCTTGCAAAGCATAACCCATTTTGAGAAACACCACAGACAAGGGGTCAGCTGAGATCAGAGGTCACAGTCTGGTCGTCCTTGGACCGTATCAGGAACACTGACCAGAGCTGGCCCCCAGACACGTTTTTTTTTAAAAACTTGAATTAGTGACACCCCTTCTGAAACTGGGATGTTATTTCAACTTCTTTTGTAAAACCTAGACCATCTGGGAACCTCGAGTCTATATTCCTGCTGCCGCTGAGCAGGATCCGCTGTTCGCGTTAGACGGGGCTTGGGGCCTTCCGGGCTGTAGGCCCACCATCCCCTGCGAGCTCCCTGCGCTGTCAGCGGTGGGCGCCTCAAGTTCTGGATACGAACTGGGGACCGCTGGTGGCTCAGTGATTAAGAATGCTGCTGCTGACCAAAAGGCCGGCAGTTGGAATCCACCAGCCACTCCTTGGAAACCATATGGGGCCGTTGTGCTTTGTTCTATAGGGTCACCATTAGTTGGAATCGACTGGATGGCAGTGGGTTTGGTTTTTTGGTTTACCTGGCTCCGGTAGGCATTTGAAGTTGTGTCCAAGACTATAGCACCTCATTCTTAATTTTCCGGCTTCATTCATTTTTAACCGTTCTTTTAAAAGGCACAAGATTTGGACTCCGTAAGAAGGAAACAACTAGATCTTATTCTATGATCTGTTAGGTTTTTTGTTTGTTTGCTTGCTTCATAGATCCAAGCTCTTGGAAATGAACAGAGCTGTACCAGCTCCTTCATAGACGTGAAATGGGTGAACTGGGCCACGACCTGAAGACAAGCTTTCCCCTGCACCCAGTGACCCATCCACCAAGCCTCAGGATCCTGGAGATGAGTCAGACACATAAATAACGCAAATAAAAAGTGACAGTGCTAAAATCTATGAGGGAGAGTGTTGAGGGAGGCAGTGATTAACTGCAGCTGTGAAGAGGGACTCAGCAGTGAAGCCTCAGGACTGAGTAGGATTGTGGTGAACAGGGTGGATTGGGAGTCAAAGAATGATAAGAACTATACTGGGGAAACCATCAATTATTCTGATGGAATTTTTACCTTAGGGAAGGATCGTCTACAGATTTGAAAGCAAAGAGCAGCTGAAATCTGCGTTTTTTCTTGATGATGGTTCCTCGGGTCTGCCCAGCGCTCCTCTTACCTGCCAGAGTCAGCCATTTCCAAAGAGGGCTGTCTTGGGGGGGTCATTCTTTCAGTTTGTCTGGCAATTTATAAATGTTTGTTGATGTAATGAATGTAAAAGGAAGATGCGAAAAGATTCAGAAGGGCTTCTACCCTTCCACTAAGAGGATCTCTTTTGTAACTCTGGGATTGTTAAAAAAAAAAGGGGGGGGGCTTACCATGAGTCCGCGTCAACTTGATGGCACCTAATAACAACAACGTATGTATATATATGCTTCTTTATTAACACATTGAACAAAAAGATCTGGTAGCAGTTCTCATAACTACTGTACTTTCAAAGTAGTGATGAAAAGGATATTTTGAAGTATCTGCAACAACTGTAATATATGAAAATATCTGTTTCTACTGGTAATAAAGTCCCAGGAACAGTGAACGCTACTATGGTTTGTGGCCTACATTTTCTACTGAAGGAAATCCTAAATGACAGCTTGTTATTATTAGCGGCCATCAAGTTAGCCCCAACTCATGGCAACTCCATGCGCAACAGAATAAATGCTGTCCGGTCCTGCACCATCCCCGTGATTGGATGTGGATTGGACCATTGTGATCCATAGGACTTTCACTGGCTGGTTTTTGGAAGTAGATCGCTATGCCTTTCTTCCTAGATCATTTTAGTCTGAAAGCTCTGCTGAAACCTGTTCAGCATTATAGCAACACCCAAGCCTCCACTGAGACAGGTGGTGGCTGCATATGAAGTGCATTGGCTGGGAATGGAACTCGGGTCTCCCATATGGAAAGTGTGAATTCTACCACTTAGCCTCCCTCCAGTACCCCGAAGGAACAACTAGAAGTTAGTGAAACAAAGATGCATTTTTCCCCCATCCAAGTTCATGCACCGCTTGAGTTCTGTCCCTGGTTCAGACTTCTGCCCAGCCATTCCCCAGCATCTGCCCCTGCTGTTATTGCAAAGGCCTCTGTTACTGGGACAGAGCCCACTTGGACCTGGTGTGGGAGGTATTCAGGGAAGCAAAATTGCTGAGGATCTGGAATAATTTGGGCCCTTTGCTGCAGATGGAAATGATGTAGACAAGTTGCTCTGCTTTGCCTGAGGCCGTACAAGATTTGTCACCAGGACAAGTGTGTCCAAGGCTATAGCAGGCTGAGTGGGTTCCTGACGGAAGGATTTAAGCAGTTCTAAACTGTGAATTTTCTCTTTCACCTCACTGGGCAAGAACTCAGCGAGACCACAGGAGCTGCATAAACACCGGAGTCATTTGAAGGGGTTTGTTTGTCTGTTCCTTTGTTTTTCCAGGCTGTGTATCAAATTGAAGGAGTTCCTGGGTGGTGCAAACAGTTAATGTGCTTGCTGCTAACTGGAAGGAAATTTAAATCCCCCAGAGGTGCCTCGGTAGAAAGGCCTGGTGATCTACATCCCAAAAATCAGTCATTGAAAACCCTGTGGAACACAGTTCTACTCTGACACAGGGTCGCCATGAGTCGGAGTCAACTCGACAGCAACTGGTTCTGGTATCAAATTGGAAATGATGAAAAAGAGCAATAAAGCCTGGAGTTGGTAAGAGTGTAGAAACAAGCTCATTCTGCATTTGGTTCAACAGTCCTGCAGGATAGTGTGGCAATCTGCACCCAAAGCCTTAGATCTGGGCTTACACTTTTTGGTCCAGCAATCGTGTTGCTAAAATTTTTGCTTAAGAAAATATATGTTTTTAGTAAAGAAATGTGTACGAAATGTTTATTGGTGTTTTTAACAATAGCAAAATAATAACTATGCAAATAAACCAGAATAAACCATTCACAATATATTGCAAAGAGGGCAGACCCAAACAGCATCCGCAAGCTTCGGACTGCACAAGGGCAATATGGAAAGCTAATACATGTGTTCATGAAAAACGTAAGAAGCATTTACAGAAAATGTTATCAGTGGTCATCTCTACCTGGCAGGATTACTGATGAGTATGGTACTTCCTCCTGTGCTTTTCAAAAGTTGTTGCTTTGAGCATGTTTTATGTATCTGAGATAAAATTATTTTAGAGGACCAGTAACCAGCGTCAGCTGCAGGGGTTTATTTGTTCCTTTGTTTTCAGGCTGTGTGTCATACTGGAGGAGTTGCTGTGAAGTTGATTCCAACTCAAGGTGACCTCATGTGTGTCAGAGTAGAACTGTGCTCCATAGGGATTTCAGTGGCTGATTTTTTTCAAAAATAGATCGCCAGGCCTTTCTTCTGAGGCATCTCTAGATGGCCTCAATCATCCAACCCTTTGGTTAGCAGCCGAGCATGTTAACCATTTGCACCACGCAGGGACTCCTTAGCCTTTTGGAATCTGCTGACGTCAAATGTCTGAAAATTCTGTTGCTTCGCTTTGGCTTTGCACACTTTTTCTTTCAAAGTGTGGCTTGGGGGAGGTGTCTGACCTCCTCCAACCCCACCAGGGGGAAGGAGAACCAAGATCAACCGCATAAGGCAAAATCCCATGAGGCAGAAGCCAGACAAGCCTCCTCTCTCCGCCATCTCTAGCAGTCCTGACACCAACTGTCCCTCCCACAGCACTCTCTACTGGAGTCGATAATTCATCGCAATGGCCACACAGAACTCACAGACCATACTCACAATTATGGGGTTTATTAGGGAAGTAACAGTTACAATTCAGGCCCACGAACACTCAGGATACAGTTCTTCCATCAGGACAGCCTCTCCCCAGCCGTGCTCTCAGGCATATCTCTCCCTGGCCCTCGGCCCCTCCGCAAAGGCCCTCAGCTTTCTCTCTCGTGGGCCGGGAAGCCCACTGTGCTGTCTCCTGCTGCCAGTCTCTCCTTCCTTGGTGGTACGCTCCTTGTCTCTGCTCTGGAATCGGCTCTCTTTTAAGGCAAAACTGATGAGTCCCCTTGGTGGGCCACAATTACCCTATCACACGATCACCTGAGTGGGAGTTACAACACCATGGCTAGAAAGGCCACACACAAAAATAATTAATCGCACCACATAGAGATTGACTGTATCTCAGCTGTAAATAATACTTACTTTCTTGCCTTTACTCCACAAATATTTACTGAGCCTCCTTCAGGAAGAGCAAACCATTTGTGGCTCCCTCTAGGACCGTGGGGGCACCTCTGCCCCACCATTAGTAAGCAGATTCCAGTAATCCTTCACAGTTTGGTTAAGCAAGCATGCCTCTCCAGTGAAGATAATGGGAGGAACCTAGTCCCCTGCCAAGTGGAGCCACACTGGGGTGGTGCTGGGGGTCATGCTGGGAGGCAGGCAGGGGACAGGGGCCTGGTGGAGCTGGTTCCTCTTGGTTGTTATGAATCTAGCAACAGGGGGCCCACACAGAGAGCCCGCAGGTGGCTGCACAGGGCTGGGGGTCCTGTAGAAGTGATATGTTCTGATTCTGGGCTAAGCTAATAGACAGGGTTTTATGATATCATTCATTCTTGTACTCCCTCCCTTCATCCAATGAGATTGTCTATATATAACTACTATGTGTACTATCCACCAGGAGCCTGGGTGGCACAATGGTTAAGTGCTCAGCTGCTAACCAAAAAGTCGGTGGTTCGAACCCACCAGCAGCTCTGCGGGAGAAAAGACCTGGAGATATGCTTCATAAAGGTTACTGCCAAGGAAACCAGCTCTATTCTGTCATGAAGAGTCACTGTGGGTTGGAATCAACTCGACAGGAAACAACAACAACATACTATCTGAGGATGTAAGAATGTTTTCTAGTTTGTTTCTCTCTGGGTCAAGAGTATCTGAGGCAGGATGGTGGGTAGAACAAACCACAGGGCTGTGCTTTAAAGTCTTTTTAAAAATAAATTCTCACCGAACCAAAATATATCAAACAACTTAGTTTAATGAGCAAGCCAAATTAAACATTTACTATTTTCTGGAGTTCCTGGGAGGAGCAAATGGTTAATGTGCATGACTGCTAACCTTTCAGATCTACCCAGAGGAAGCTTGGAAGAAAGGCCTGGTGATCTGCTTCCAAAAAATCAGCCACTGAAAACCCTATGGAGTCACCACGAGTTAGAGTCAACTCCATAAAAGTGGTCTATTTATGCTTCTAAGCGAACAAAGCAAAATTCTAAACACTGTACAAGAACTTTCAGGGTCCCCAACTTGCTGTTAACTAGCTGTGTAACCTTAGGGAGCCACCTACTCTCTCTGGGCCTCTATCAACTCACCATAAAATGAATCATATAGATCAGAATCATCACTCAGGTTTCTTCTAGTCCTAAAAGTCTAGTTATAAAGGCAACCAACTCTGAGCCTGGTTTAAGTAACTTGGTGTACCTAAAAATTAAATGACTGCTTTTTAAAAACATGTTGTATGTGCTAAAATCTTCAACAAAATACTAGTGAACAGAACCCAACAGCATATTAAAAGGGTCATACACCATGACCAAGTGGGATTTATTCCAGGAATGCAGGGATGGTTCACATTAGAAAATCAACATAATACACCACATCCATAGAACAAAGGAAGAGAACCATGTGATCATCTATATGGATGCAGAAAAAGCATTTGATAAAATCCAACACCTTTCTTGATGAAAACCCTAAAGAAGATTGGAATAGAAGGGAAATTCCTCAATATGATTCAGGGCATAGATGAAAAGCTAACAGCCAAATTAAGCTTAGTGGAGAAAGACTGAGAGCTTTCCCCTTGAAATCGGGAATAAGACAAGAGTGACTGCTCTCTCCACCTCTACTGAATATTGTATTAGAAGTCCTAGTCAGAGGAATAAGGAAAGAAAAAGAAATAAAAGATATCCAGATTGGAAAAGAAGAAATAAAATTATCTCTATTCATGGATGATATGACCCTATATACAGAAAATCCCTAAGAGTCCACAAGAAAACATCTAGAGCTAATAGAGGAATTTAGCAAAGTTGCAGGGTACAAGGTCAACAAAAAAAATTAGTTGTGCTTCTATACACCAGCAATGAGAAATCTGAAAGGGAAATTATGGAAACAATTCCATTTACAATAGTATCTAAGACAGTAAAATACCTAGGAATAAATCCAACCAGGAATGTAAAGGATTTATACAATGAAAATTATAAAACACTGCTAAAAGAAATTAAAGAAGACTTTTTAATAAATGGAAGGATGTTTCATGTTCATGGATTGGAAGACTTGATATTGTTAGGATGTCAATACTACCCAAAGTGATCTACAGATTCAACATGATCTTGATCAAATTTCCTATAGCTTTCTTTACAGAAATGGAAAAAACAATCCACAACTTTATATGGAATGGCAAGAGGCCTCGAATAGCTAAAGCAATGTTGAAAGGACTCACACTACTAGATTTTACAACAGCTACAGTAATCAAAACAGCCTAATATTGGTATAACAACAGACACGTAGACCAATGGAATAGAATTGAGAGTCCAGAAATAAATCTACACATCCATGGTCCACTGATTTTTGACAAGGATACTAAGTTCATTTGATAGGGAAAGAAGAGTCTCTTCAATAAATGGTGTTGGGAAAATTGGATTTCCGCATGCAGAAAAATGAAACAGGGACCATACACAAAAACAAATTCAAAATGGATTGTTGTTGTTGTTGATAGGTGCCATTGAATCGTATCTGACTCACAGCAACCCTTTGTATAACAGAGAGAAACATTGCCCGGTCCTGTGCCATCCTCACAATCATTGCTATGCTTGAATCCTTTTTTTGTAGCCATTGTGTTAATCCATCTCATTGAGGGTCTTCATCTTTTTTCACTGACCCTCTACTTTACCAAGCATGATGTCTTTCTCTAGGGACTGGTCCCACATGCCCAAAGCAAGTGAGATGAAGTCTCACCATCCTCCTATCTAAGGAGCATTCTGGCTGTACTTCTTCCAAGACAGATTTGTTCTTCCGGCAGTCCATGGTATATTCAATATTCTTCACTAACACCATAATTTAAAGGCTTCAATTCTTCTTTGATCTTCCTTATTTCATTGTCCAGCTTTGGCATGCAGATGAGGCAATTGAAAACACCATGGCTTGGGTCAGGCGCCCCTTAGTCTTCAAGGTGACATCTTTCCTTTTTAACACTAACAAGAAGTCTTTCGCAGCAGATTTGCCCAATGCAATGCATCGTTTGATTTCTTGACTGCTGCCTCCATGGGTGTTGATTGTGGATCCAAGTCAAATGAAATCCTTGACAACTTCAATCTTTTCTCCGTTTATCATGATATTGCTTATAGGTCCAGTTGTGAGGATTTTTGTTTTCTTTATGCTGAGGTGTAATCCACACTGAAGGCTGTAGTCTTTGATTCATCAGTAAGTGCTTCAAGTCTCCTTCACTTTCGGCAAGCAAGGTTGTGTCATCTGCGTATTGTAGGTTGTTAATGAGTCTTCCTCCAATCCTGATGCCCTGTTCTTCTTCATATAGTCCAGCTTCTCGGATTATTTGCTCAGCATACAGATTGAATAAGTATGATGAAAGGATATAACCCCAGTGCACAACTTTCCTGAATTTAAACCATGCAGTATCCCCTTGTTCTGTTCCAATGACTGCCTTTTGGTCTATGTACAGGTTTCTCATGAGCACAATTAAGTGTTCTGGAATTCCCATTGTTTGCAATGTTAGCCGTAATTAGTTATGATCCACACAGCTGAACACCTTTGCATAGTCAATAAAACACAGGTAAACATCTTTCTGGTATTCTCTGCTTTCAGCCAATATCCATCTGACATCACCAGTGATATCCTTTGTTCCACATCCTCTTTGGAATCCAGCTTGAATTTCTGGCAGTTCCCTGTCGATGTACTGCGGCAACCGTTTTTGAATTATCTTCAGTAAAATTTTACTTGGGTGTGAGATTAATGATATTGTTTGATAATTTCCGCATTCTGTCGGATCGCCTTTCTTTGGAATGGGCACAAACATGGCACAAAATGGATTAAGGACCCAAATGTGCAAACTAAAACCATAAAATTCTTAGAAGAAAATGCATAGGCAATGCTGTCAGGGCTAGCTTTTAACAATGAATTATCTAATATGATAACAAAAGCACAAACAGCAAAAGACAAATAATGAAATTTCACAAAAATGAAAAACTTGTTCATCAAAAGTGAAAAGACATCAAAGTGAAAAGAGAAGCTATCAACTAGGAGAACATCTTCGGAAACCATATATTGGATAAGAATCTAATAACTGAAATATACGTAAACCTTTGACAACTTCACAACAAAAGGACAAATAACGCAATCATAAAATGGACAAAGCACTTGAACAGACATTTCACCAAAGAGGACATTTAATTGAGCACCAAACACAAGAAAAGATGCTCATCATCATTAGCCATCAGCGAGATGCAAATCGAAACCACAATGAGACACCATTTCACTCCCACTAGGACGGCTAAGAAAACAAACAAAGAAAAAAACCCAGAAAATAACAAATGTTGGCGAGGATGTGGGAAACTGGAACCCTTATCCAATCCTGGTGGTTAAAGCGATTGACTGCCAACCAAAAGTTTGGTGGTTCAAAACTACCAGCGGCTCTGTGGGAGAAGGCTGTGGCAGTCTGCTTCTGTAGAGATTTACAGCCTTGGAACCCCTATGGGGTCACTATGAGTTGGAATGGACTTGATGTCAGTGGGTTTTTTAAATTTTTTCTAATCCATTGCTGGTGGGAATGCAAAATGGTACAGCCGTTGTGGAAAACAGTGTGGAATTTCCTCAAAAGAACTGAAAATAGAACTATCATATGACCAAGCAATTCTACTGCTAGGTATATATATACTCAATAGACTTGACAGCAGAGACTCAGAGACTTAGACACCAATGTTCATTGCAAAACTATTCACAACAGCCAAAAGATGGAAGCAACCTAAATGCCCATCAATAGATGAATGGAAAACCAAAATGTGGTACATACATGCAATGAAATACTACTCAGCCAGTAGGAAAAATGAAGTCTTGATACATGTTGCAATATGGATGGAGCTTGGTGTCATTATATGCTGAGTGAAATAGGTCAATCATAAAAGGACAAGTATTGCATGACCTCATCTATATAAAAAGACAAGAATAGGCAAATGTATAGAGACCCAAGTCTAGTAGTGGTTACCAGGCACAGGAGGGAGGGGGGAAACGGGAGTTAACAGTGATGGAAAAATCACATTGATTAAGGTAGAGTTGCACAGCCGATTATCGTAATTGCTGTCAATAAGTTGTAGACCTGTAAAAAGTTGAATTGGCAAAAGTTGTGTGACAGATATATTTATGACAATGAAAAAAAAAAAAGTAGCTGCTGAGGCTTCTTATATACAACTAAATACCTTGTGCTATTTTGTTTCTTGGTTTGGAAGTTTAGGGCCATGGTTTTATGGGACATCCCAGTTAATTGGCCTAATAACGTGTTTAGACTTCTATTCTATCTCCTAATTGGACGTATAGTGCCTGGGGTCTTAAAAGCTTGCAAGCAGCCATCCAAGGCACAACAATTGGTCTCTATTCACCTGGAGCAACAGAGAAAGAACGAGAGTCAGGAACAGGAGAAGGATATGGAATGTGTGGTTAATTGTTTTCATGAGACCAGAGGAAATGGATGGTGCCAGCTACCATTACTGAACATTTTGATCAAAGAGTCCATAGACGAATACTGATCAAAAGGAGGAAAATGCAGAACAAAATTTCAAATTCTCATGGACTCCAGACTTTCTGGAGCCATGGACAGTAGACGAACCCCTGAAACTATTGCCCTGAGATAACCTTTAAAACTTAAATCAAAAATATCCCCTGAAATCTTCTTAAAACCAAATAATAGTTTGGCTTAACTAATAAAAAATTTCTGCCTTGAGCATTGTGCTCTTTTAAACATTGCGCTTTTTATCTGTATGGCATCAAACTGACAACAGCAACCTGAAAGATTAGGGAGCAGGGAGTTTATGTTAATGAGGGATGAACAACTCAGAAGAGGGTGAGGATGGTTGAACAACTCGAAGAAAGTAACTAATGTCACTAAATGGTACATGTAGAAATGGTTGAATTGGTGTATGTTTTGCTGTCTATATTTTTAACAACAACAACAAAATAAATAAAATTTAGATTAAAAAAAAAATATGTAAAAGGCAGGGGGAGAGGTAGAGTCCACAGCAAGGTGAGAAGCCAAAGTAGAGGTTGAGGGGACAGAGGTCAAGGGGACAGCTCTCAGGTCTAAAATGGGCTGCCCTGGCTTTAACCCAGTCTCTGAGAGTTACGAGCAGGGTGCGTCAGTCAGTCAGTCAACAAACACCACCTGAGGCCTCCTGCATCTAAGCCACTGTGCCTGAGGCCAAGGGCACACTCTTTGTGACCCCAGCAGACACAGTCTCTGCCCTTGTTTGTGTTTGCAATCTGTTGGGGAGCAAGCCCAAAATAATTAATTGATTGTAAAATCGTGGGTGGAGTCCCTGGTGTGCAAACAGTTAACGTGCTAAACTGTTAACGAAATGTTGGAGGTTCAAGTGCACCCAGAGTCTCCTTAGAAGAAAGGCCTGGTGATCTACTGAAAAATCAGCCATTGAAAACCCTGTGGAACACAGTTCCAGTCTGACACACATGGGGTTGCCATGAGTTGGAGTTGACTTGATAGCAACTGGTCTTAAGACCATGGGAAATTTACTTCATTTTTCTGAGCCTGAATATTCCCTTCTGTCTAATGGGGATACAAATATTTAGCTCAAAAGCTGTTATGAGAGTAACTGCATGAAGATGGTGTATTTATCTTATTTGATGTGGCTTGCAGGGATACACGGAGTACAACATGTTAGAGAGTTAATGAATGAGGACATTGGAGTAAAGGGATAATAAGTTGATGGAAGGGTAAACTGATCTCCAAAACGCACACATAGGGCCCTCTATAGTTGCTAGCAGTGGGCTGCAAATTTGATTTTGTTCTTCCAAGCTGTCAAAGAAAGAAGGAAATATGATCAGTCTGATCAAATCACTTCTGCCTTAAAATTTTTCAGTGAATTCCTATTGCCCTTGGATAAAGCCCAAGCTCCTTTTTCTGTCTCACACCTTCCTCAACTCCCAGCAGCCATGGTTACTCTACAACGTAGAGAAGCCAAACTTACCCTTTCCTCGGCCCAGCTATTTCCTTCTCTCAGTCTTTCCCTCACAGCTCAGCTCAATTGCCTCTTCCTCTAGGAAGCTTCCCCTGCCCCTGAGGTGGGTTAGAGAGTACTGCTGCTCCCTGCTGCCTGGGTGTAGCTGTACTGCCACTAGCCTGTGATTGCTTGGTCTGTCTGCTCTCCAGACCTTGACTCCAGCCACCTAGAGTGCCTGACACAGAGAAAACAAAAATAACCAAACCAATTGCTGTCGAGTCGACTCTGACTCATGGCGGCCTCATGTGTGTCAGAGTAGAATTGTGTTCCATAGGGTTTTCTTTTCTAATATTTTACTGTGTTTTGGGTGAAAGTTTACACAGGAAATTAAGTTCTCATTTAACAATTTCTATACATACTGTTCAGTGACATTGAGTATATTCTTCACAATATATCAGCATTCTCGTTATTTCCATTTTGGTGGTTTTGTTTCCATTAATCTAGCTTCCCTGTCCCCTCTAGCCTTCTCATCTTTGGTCTAGAGTAAATGTTAACTATTTGGTTTCATCTAGATGATTATTTTGAGGAGCACAGTCCTCATGGGTGATATTATTTTTCCATAGGGTTTTCAATGGCCTTTCTTCCAAGTGCCTCTGGCTGGGTTCAAACTGCCAAACTTTTGGTTAGTAGTCATGCGTTTAACTGTTTGCACCATCCAGGGTCTTTGATGAAGGGAGGGGCTCAGTAAATATTGGTGAAATGAATGGATGTGTTAATAGTTGTGTCGCTTTGCCTGGTCCTGAGACCTCTGTGTCACAATTCCCCCAGGGATCTTCATAAAGGGGGCTGTGTAGTGTGGTGGACACACTGCCTGGCTGGGTGGATTGAATAAATGGTGATCTAAGAGAAACAATGGAGTCGCTGGGTGGTGCCAATGGTTACTGTGCCCAGTGCTAACCAGAAGGCTGGAGGTTCAAGTCTGCCCAGAGGCACCTTGGAAGAATGGCCAGGTGATTTACTTCTGAAAAATCAGCCATTGAAAACCCTATGGAGCACAGTTCTATTCTGACACGCGTGGGGTAGTCATGAGTCAGAACTGACTCAATGGCAACTGGTTTACGGGGTATTGGTGGTTCAGTGGTAGGAGGTTCACCTCCCATGCTGAAGGCCCGGGTTCAATTCCTGACCAATGCACTTCATGCATTACCACCATCTAGCTGTCAGCGGAGGATTGCATGTTGATATGAGGCTGAATAGGTTTCACCAGAGCTTCCAGACTAAGATAGACTAGGAAGAAAGGCCTGGCAATCTTCCAAAAATCAGCCAATGAAAACCCTATGGAGAGGACTTCTGGCAAAATGGCGCTCTAGGCAGAAGTACCATGCTGTCCCTCCACAGCAAAGATCCAAAAAACTAAGCCGAACAAAGAAAACAACAATCCTGAAACCCTAAAACATCAAATGAAGAGATAAAGAACTCAGCCAAGCACAAAATGGAGTGATAAAACTGACAGAGAACGGAGAGCGAGGAGAGATTCATGCAGAGGTCCCCTATCAGCTAACGCAGTGTGGATCTGCCATCTTGGACTCCTATTGGAGACCAGCAAACGGGGTATGAGAAAGCAGCTTCATGGAGCTTCCAGCGGGAGACAAAAGAACCAGTAATTTGCGATATACCCTTTCCCACTCCCCCACCCTTCTTCACCCCCACTCGGCCTCCTCTGCTTCCCGCGGCCACAATCTCTTGTCCGGGAATCACGGCTGCTTGGATCCCACCCACCCAAACGGGCTGGCTCTCTGAGTGCCATTTATTGGCTGCTGATGTTGCTTTTTTTCACTTCTTTTGATTTCTTCCTTACCTCTTACCACCTCCCTCTTCTTTTGCTCAAATACCTGGCTCTGTGCGCCATCTTTGCTTCTTCCTGAGGGGCTGTGGAGCTCCATTCGAGTGTGGAGCTGCTTCCTGGTCTGGGCTGCGTGCTGGTGGGATCTCGGGGCTTTTGTTCGTTTGTTTTCTTTTCCTTTTCTTGAATTGGGAACCCGTTCTGGCCAGGCGGTGCTGCATGGCTTGGAAACTAACCCCTCGGCTTGCACAGACGTGCAGAGGGATCCCTGAGGACATTTCTTTTTTCGTTGTTTTTTTTTTTTTCCCTTTTTTGGGGGCTTTTCTTGTTCTTGTTCTTCTTTTTTTTAAATTTGTTTTGTTTTATTTTCCTTCTTTTTCCCTTTTTGTCTTTCTTCATTACTCAGTTTCTCATCTCTCTATATCTTCCTTCTCTTTCTGTTCCCTGAATACCTGGCGTTGTATACCTCTATGCCTTATAGCCAGGCTGTACTGTAACACCTGAGAACAACTTCCCCAGACCTCATAGCCACACCGGTGGGATCTCTGGGAACTTTGCTGTTCTTTAACCTTTCCAATTTTTATTTATTCATTCTTTTCTTTTTTTCTTCCTCTTCCCCTTTTTGTTTTTCTCCATTTCATAGTCTCTCATCTCTCCACTCCAACGGCCAGCTCCCCTAGCATTCTTTTTTGTTTGTTTGTATGTTTTTGGCTCCTGTTCTTCTCTCCTCTCTCCCATACCCATCTTAGCTCCACACATCACCATCTCCCCCTTCCATCCTGCTGACCTACACCGTGCACTTAACATCACACCACCAAGCAGCACAGGCACAGCCTACTGGAACCTGCCCTGGATGGATTACCGACCCTCCCTGGTGGCTTTGGTAAGTGCCACAAACAACCTATCCCAGCAACTCCTCTTCAGCTAGACCTACACTGCTGTGCCATATCTGAGTGACTGACCCTGCCAGTTAGAGAAGAAGGTGAAAAGTATCGTGCCCACAGACATGCAAACAAGAAAGAACACACAGCTTGTCTGCTCAGACATAGCCAAATTTAGAAAGAAAAAAAAAAGGACGAAACAAACAAATCTACAATCAATAAACGAGAAAAATAACTACTGAATGTCCCGAAGACAGCAGACAATATCAAAACATTTACAAAAACAGGACTAGATGGTTCCAGTAGGCATCCAAAATAAAACACCAGAAGACTTTCCAGTGGAAGAAAAGGCACTAGAACTACCTGATAGGGAATTCAAATCTCTAATACTCAGAATTCTCCAAGAGCTGAAGCAAAAAGCAAATAAAAATGAGTTAAAAATAGACAAATCCATGGAAAATACAGGGAAAAAATTGGAAGAATTCAGGAAAATAATGCAGGAACAAAGTGCCAAAATAATTTCACAACTAGAAATTATACAAAGACAACAATTAGATCCAAAAGATAAACAACAAGATTTCAGAAATGGACGGTGTCACAGAAGGGCTGAGAAGCAGATTTGAAATTGTGGAAGACAGGATCAGTGGAATTGAAGACAAACACTTGGATACAACACTGTTTGAGGAAAACTCAGAAAAAAGAGCAAATAAAAATGAAGAGACCTTGAGAGTCATATGGGATACAATCAAAAGCAAAAATTTGCAAGTGATTGGAGTTCCAGAACAGGGGGGAGAAAACATAAAACACAGAGAGGATCATTGAAGAACTGCTGACAGAAAACTTCCCCAATATCATGAAAGATGAAAAGCTGGCCATCCAAGAAGTTCAATGAACCCCATATAGGATAGACCCCGAAAGAAAATTACCAAGGCATATCATAATCACACTCGCCAAAACCAAAGACAAACAAAGAATCCTGAGAGCAGCTCATGAAAAACAAGAAGTCACATATAGAGGAGAAACAGTAAGACTAAGCTCAGATTATTCAGCAGAAACCATGCAGGCAAGAAGGCAATGGTATGACATATATAAAATCTTGAAAGAAAAAAATTGCCAGCCAAGAATAATATATTCTGCAAAACTCTTGTTCAAATATAATGGTGAAATTAGGTCATTTCCAGATAAACAGAAATTAAGGGAATATGTAAAAGCCAAACCAAACTTACAAGAATTATTAAAGGGAGTTCTTCGATCTGAGAACAAACAACTTCAGCTCACAGGCAGAATCTAGCACACAGGATCGTACCAGCCAGATACCAATCTAGGAAATGAACTCTCGAGGACTATCCAAAACCAAAAAAAATACAACAGGGAATCAGAGCAGTTAATCAGTATATGACAAGAACATCAAAACAATAAAAGAGGGAATAAATGGCATAGGTATACAACCTTCTAATGGAGAGGAAGGCAAGGCAATACCAAGTAATGGTAGACTGCTTCAGACTTAGAAAAATAAGGGTAAAATTCATGGTAACCACCAAGAAAGTTAACAAACATAAAAATAAAGAGGACAAACAGAGTTTCAGCAAAAACAAAAGAAATGAAAAAAAAAAAAATCCACAGAAAAAGTAACTCAGCACAGGAGAGTAAGAAGAACAAAGAAAACGTCAGCACCACAAACAAACAAAAAAAAACTACAAACTAACAGCAACAAACTCACATCTATCAATAATTACACTGAATGTAAATGGACTCAATGCACCCAGAAAGAGATGAAGAATGACAGAATGGATAAGAAAACAGGATCCATCAATATGCTGTCTACAAGAGACACACCTTAGAAACAAAGATGTGAATTTATTAAAAGTCAAAGGTTGGAAAAAAATGTATCAAGCTAACAACTACCAAAAAAGAGCAGGAGTGGCAATAGTAATCTCAGATAAAATAGACTTTAAAACAAAATCCACCATAAAAGACAAAGAAGGACACTATATAATGATTAAGGGGACGATCCATCATGAAGACAGAACCATAATAAACATCTACACACCCAATGACAGGGCTCCAAAATACATAAAACAAACTCTAACAACACTGAAAAGAGAAATTGACAGCTCCACAATAATAGTAGGAGACTTCAACACACCACTCTCAGTAAAGGACAGAACAACTAAGAAGAAACTCAGCAAAGATACACAAGACCTAAAGGGCACAGTCAGCTAACTTGACCTCATAGACATATATAGAACACTCCATCCAACAGCTGCAAAGTACACATTCTTTTCCAGTGCACATGGAACATTCTCCAGAATAGACCACCTCTTAGGCCACAGAAAAATCATCAACAAGACCCAAAATGCTGAGATAATTAAAAGTATCTTCTCTGACCACACTGACATCAAGGTAGAAATTAACAACAGAAAAGCAAGGAAAAAAAAAATAAATTAAATGGAAACTGAATAACACTCTGTTTACACATCACTGGATAATAGAAGAAATAAGAGATGGAATCAAAAACTTCCTAGAATCAAATGAGAATGAAAACACATCATACCAAAACCTTTGGAACACAGCAAAGGCAGTCCTCAGAGGACAATTTATAGCAATAGATGCACATATCAAAAAAAAAAAGGGACAAAATCAAAACATTCACTACAGAACTCAAACAAATAGAAAGAGAACAGCAAAAAAAGCCCACAACCACCAGAAGAAAGGAAATAGTAAAGATCAGAGCAGAAATAAATGAAATAGAGAACAGAAAAACAATAGAAAGAATCAACAAAACTGAAAGTTGGTTCTTTGAAAGAATCAACAAAATCAACAAACCACTGGCCAGACTGACAAAAGAAAAACAGGAGAGGATGCAAATAACCCAAATAAGAAATGAAATGGGGGGCATTACAACAGACTCAACTGAAATAAAAAGGACTATAACAGAATATTATGAAAAACTATACTCCAACAAATTTGAAAACCTAGATAAAATGGATAAATTTCTAGAAGCACACTACCTACCCAAACTACAACAAAGTGATATTGAAAATCGGAATGACCCATAACAAGAGAAGAGATTGAAAAGGTAATAAAAAAAAAAAAACTCCCAACAAAAAAAAAAGCCCTGGCTCAGATGGCTTCACTGGAGAATTCTACAAAACATTTACAGAAGAGCTTGTACCAGTTCTACTCAAGCTATTTCAGAGCATAGAAAAGGAAGCAACACTTCCAAATTCATTCCATGAAGCCAGCATAACGCTGATACCAAAACCAGGCAAAGACGTCACAAAAAAGAGAAAATTACAGACCAATATCTCTCATGAATACAGATGCAAAAATTCTTAACAAGATTCTAGTCAATAGAATTCAGCATCATATCAAAAAAATAACACACCACGACCAAATAGGATTCATACCAGGTACGCAAGGATGGTTCAACATTAGAATATCAATCAATGTAATTCACCACATAAATAAAAGGAAAGAAAAGAATCACATGATCATCTCAATTGATGCAGAAAAGGCATTTGACAAAGTCCAACACCCATTCCTGATAAAAGCTCTCAATAAAATAGGTATAGAAGGGAAATTTCTCAACATAATAAAGGGCATCTATGCAAAACCAACAGCCAACATCATTCTTAATGGAGAGAGGCTGAAAACATTCCCCTTGAAAACAGGAACAAGACAAGGGTGCCCTTTATCACCACTCCTATTTAACATTGTGCTGGAAGTTCTAGCTAGAGCACTAAGGCAAGAAAAAGAAATAAAGGGCATCCAAATTGGTAATGAAGAAGTTAAACTGTCCCTGTTTGCAGATGATATGATACTATACATAGAAAACCCTAAACACTCCATGAGAAATCTAGGGGAACTAATAGAAAGATTCAGCAGAGTAGCAGGACACAAGATAAACATACAAAAATCAGTTGGATTCCTGTACACAATAAAGAGAATGATGATAAGGAAATCAGGAAAACAATACCATTTTCAGTAGCTCCTAAAAAGACAAAATACTTAGGAATAAATATGACCAGGAATGTAAAAGACCTATACAAAGAAAACTGAAAAACACTACTGCATGAAACCCAAAGGGATCTACATAAATGGAAAAACATACCATGCTCATGGATAGGTAGACTCAACATTGTGAAAATGACAATTCTACCCAAAGCAATTTACAAATACAGCACAATCCTGATCCAAATACCAACAACGTTCTTCAAAGAGATGGAAAAACCAATCATTAACTTTATATGGAAAGGGAAGAAGCCCCGAATAAGTAAAGCACTACTGAAGAAGAAGAATAAAGTTGGAGGACTCACACTACCTGACTTTAGAACCTACTATACAGCTACAGTAGTCAAAACAGCCTGGTACTGGTACAACGACAGACACATTGACCAATGGAACAGAATTGAGAACCCAGATGTAAATCCATCCACCTATGGTCACCTAATCTTCGACAAGGGCCCAAAGTCCATCAAATGGGGAAAAGACAGTCTTTTTAACAAATGGTGCTGGCAAAACTGGATATCCATCTCCAAAAAAAAAATGAGACAGGACCCATACCTCACGCCGTATACAAAAACTACTTCAAAATGGATCAAAGACCTGAAAATAAAGCCTAAAACTATAATGTTCATAGAAGAAAAAATAGGACAAACACAACAGGCCTTAATACATGGCATTAACAGAGTACAGACCATAACCATCAATGCACAAACCTCAATAGAAAAGCTTGATAACTTGATAAAAATCAAACACCTATGCTCTTCAAAAGACTTCACCAAAAGAGTAAAAAGAGAACCTCCAGACTGGGAAAAAAATTTTGGACAGCACAAGTCAGACAAAGGTCTAATGTCCATAATCTACAAGAAAATCGAACACCTCTACAACAAAAAGACAAATAATCCTATTAAAAAATGGGCAAAGGAAATGAACAGACCCTTCACCAAAGAAGACATTCAAATGGCCAACAGACACATGAGGAAATGCTCACTATCACTAGCCATTAGAGAAATGCAAATTAAAAACACAATGAGATACCGTCTCACCCCAGCATTACTGGCACAAATCAAAAACACTGGAAATAACAAATGTTGGAGGGGCTGCGGGGAGATCGGAACTCTTATGCACTGCTGGTGAGAATGCAAAATGATACAACCATTTTGGAAAATGATATGACAATTCCTCAGAAAGCTAGAAATAGACATACCATTCGATCCAGCAATCCCACTCCTAGGAATATATCCTAGAGAAATAAGAGTCGTCACTCAAATAGACATATGCACACCTATGTTCATGGCAGCATTGTTCACAATAGCAAAACAATGGAAACAACCTAGATGCCCATCAACAGATGAATGGCTAAACAAACTATGGTACATACACACAATGGAGTACTATGCAACGAAAAAGAACAACAATGAATCTGTGAAGCATCTCATAACATGGATGAAACTGGAGGACATTATGCTGAGTGAAATAAGTCAATCACAAAAGGACAAATATTGTATGAGACCTCTATTGTAAAAACCCATGAAAAAGTTCACACACAAAATGTAACAATCTTTGTTGGTTACCAGGCATGGGAAGGGTGGGGGGGAAATACTAAATAGGCAATAGATAAGTGGTATCTTTGGTGAAGGGTGAGACAGTACACAATACAGGGGAAACCAGCACAACTTGTACAAGGAAAGGTCATGGAAGCTCCATAGACACATCCAAACTCCCTGAGGGACTGAATTGCTGGGTGGAGGGCTGTTGAGACCATGGTCTCGGGGAACATCTAGCTCAATTGGCATAACACAGTTTATAAAGACAGTGTTCTACATTCTACCTTGGTGAGTAGCGTCTGGGGTCTTAAAAGCCTGTGAGCAGCCATCTAAGATACTCCACTGGTCTCATCCCTTCGGGAGCAAGGGAGAATGAAGAGAAACAGGATAGAAGGAAAAGATCAGTCCGAAGGACTAATGGACCACAGCTACCAAGGCCTCCACTGGAGCGAGTCCAGTACAGCTAGATGGTGCCCGGCGACCACCACTGACTGCTCTGACCAGGATCACAACAGAGGGTTCTGGACAGAGCTGGAGAAGGATGTAGAACAAAATTCTAACTCACAAAAAAAAAAGAACAGATTTACTGGCCTAAAGGAGACTAGAGAAACCCCAAGAGTATGGCCCCTAGACACCCTTTTAGCTCAGTGGTGAAGTCATCTCCGAGGTTCACTGTTCAGCCTGGGAGTGGACAGCCCCATAAAACCAAATGGGACTAATGAGGTACAGCAGTCCAGGGACAAGGGCCAGAAGGCAGAAGGGGACAAGGAAGCTGGTGATAGGGAACCCAAGGTTGAGTAAGGATAGTGTTGATGTGTTGTGAGGTTGTTAACCATTATCATAGGGCAACCTGTGGACTAACTGTTAAATGAGAAACTATTTGTTCTGTAAGCCCTCATCTAAAGTGAGACTGGCAGTACAATTGGAAGAGCGTAGTCGATGTCACTGAACTGTGCATGTAGAAATCTTTGAAATGGTGTATCTTTTGCTATGTAGTTTTTCACCAAAAAAAAAAAAGGTCAAGAAGGGAGAGGGTTGACATGTCTTGGAATTGTTAACCAATGTCAAAAAACAATATGTGTACTACTGTTTAATAAGAAACTATTTGTTATGTAAGCCTTCACCGGAAGTACAATTTAAAAAAAAGAAAAAAAAGAAAAAGTAAAAAAAAAAAAAAAAACCCTATGGATCACTATGGTTCAATCCGCAAGCAATTATGGGGATGGCGCAGGACTGGGTAGTTTCATTCCATTGTGCATGTGGTCGCCATGAGTTGAGATCGACTCCATAACAACAACACAACAAAAGAAACATACCACCAATGATGTGGTGGTTATGGTCGGACTTGCTGAAGAAAATAATCTTAGAACTGAGGTGAAAGGTTATGTGATGTGGTGGGGTAGGGAAGTGAAGTTAAGATAGTTTTCATAAAGCTTGCAAAGGGCATATTAGGAAGCCTGCTTCCTATTTTGGAAGCCTGCTTTCTATTTCCCTTGTAAGGAGTATCTGCAAAAGTTAGTGAGATTTTGGATATAAAGAACTCAAAAGATCAGCCTTAGAAAAGAAAAAGCAGGGGATGGTACAAACCAGGGGACAGATTCTGGGACAAAGGCCATAGGGACTAGTGAATTATCTACAGCGTAGACAGTGTTAACAGATAACCAGAAGACACTTAGAGTAGCTGAGCTGTGAAGATATTGTGGTGAACCTCATGGTAAATATTTCCCGAGCCTTAAAAATCATAATAAACACTCCACAGTGACATTTCACAACTAGAGATTGCTCCAAAAATCATATATGCATATGTCATCCCTCACCTTTGTACTGTAGTGGTTTGCATGTTGCTATGATGCTGGATGCTATGCCACCAGTATTTCAAATACCAGCAGGGTTACTCATGGTGGACAGTTTTCAGTGAAGCTTCTAAATTAAGACAGACTAGGAAGAAAGGCCTGGCAATTTACATCCAAAAATAAGCCATTGAAAAACATATGGATCACAATAGAACAGTCTCTGACTTGCTTTGGACATGTTATCAGGAGGGATCAATCGCTGGAGGAGGACATCAAGCTTGGCGAAGTAGAAGGCCAACGAGAACAAGGGAGACCTTGGTGAGATGGTTTGGCACAGCAGCTGCAAAGATGGACTCAACATGCTGGTGATCGTGAAGATGACACAAGACCGAGCAAGGTTTTGTTCTGTTGTACACAAAGTCTCCACGAGCTGAAGTCGACAACTCTCTATATCTCCATCTCTCTATATCTATATTATATATCTATCTATAGATTGATACAGATATATATATCTACGTATATATCTGTATCTATCTATATGGAAATGCTGGTGGTGTAGTGGCTAAGTGCCACAGCTGCTAACCAAAAGTTTGGCAGTTCAAATCCACCAGGCGCTCCTTGGAAAACTCTATGGGGCATTTCTACTCTGTCTTATGAAATTGACTCGACGGCAACGGGTTTGTTTTTTTTTTTTTTTTTAATCTATCTATATAGATAGATATATTTCACACTAGATTTTAAGCTACTTGAAAACAGTGAGAGCATATCATTTTTATACATTCCATTCCAGAACCTTCAAATCATGTTTGCTTGCTGAACTAGATTGGATTCAAAGGATTAGAGGTGTATAGCTTTGAGATGTAGCAAAGACATGCTGAGCTTAGTGGTATAGGCCAGCATGTTGAGTAGTAAAAAGAAATATTCATTTGTAAAGATATTCACTAGCCCATTAAAAAATGATCCAGAGCCTACATGAAGCAAAACTTAGGGGTTTTATACAGTAATCTACGTGAGTCAATGCTGTGAAATGACTTTCAAGAGAATCCTCTGCCCCATGGGCTGCATCAATAAAAGTGTGTGATGGTCCTGTCTTCCACTAGTCAAACCACATCTGGAGGGCTGAGTTCTATTCTGGGCCCCACATGTTAAAAAGGAGGGGAAACTCAATGCATCCAGGGAAGTGTGAGCAGGAAGAAGATCCTTAAGCCTCTGAGATGCAGGAAACAATCGAAGCAAGATTCCATTCATGTCACCGTTCACCCTTGCACTCAATTCAGAATTTCAAGGCTAATTCTAGACACTTCCACCTCCTTCAGCCCTTCTTGGATCCAGGCACTGATTTCCGTTCCCCAGTGTCCCTAGAGGAATTCTGTTCCCGTGTGTCTCTCCTCGCTCCACAGCCCAGCTCTGTAGCAGCCCCCTTCCTCCAGGACCGCTCACCACCCACCCTCCACACAGCTCCCAGTGAGCTTTCTAGAATTCACATCTGTTTGCGTTACTTCCCTGCTTAGAATCCTTAATGAATACTCATCCTAAGGCCTTTCACGATTTGTCCCAAGCCCAATGTTACAGTCTCGTCCCATTTCCTCCTGTACAAACACTCCAGCCTCTGGCCAGGCACCACGTTCAGCAGGTCCCTCAATATGTGCCATGCACTTTCTCGTCCCATGCTTTTGCCCTTGCGACTTTCTCTGAGACTAGGTGGGCTCCTACTCCTCTTTCAAGACTCCGCTAGGAGAGAAGCTCAACACAAACTCACTTAAACAAAAAGAGAAAGCATTGACATGCATATAGTCTATGCTTGAATATAAGGTAACTCTGAATATAAACCATTTTCCAGTGAGATGATTTCTCACCCCACCCCAGTTTTTCCCACGTTGACTATTTACATTTATGTGTGTGGTAAGGACAGACAGTAGCCATAGTTCTAGCTTCACTAGCACCCTGAATTCAGAGAGGCAAGAGACAGTTTTCATCACTAGTTGAAGATCCCAGGGAAGACTGAGTGGCTGGGCTTTGGTTTGGACTCCTCTGAAACAATCACCGTGGCCAGGAAACTGGGAAAGCCTCTGATGGGCTGTCCTGCAGCCAAGAAAGGCAGGGCACCATGACTGAGATGGTTAAGATTGTGTGTCAACTTGGCTGGGCCATGATTCTCAGTGTTTGGCAGTTGTGATGTAGTTTGGCAGTTGTATGATGCTGTGATCACTTCCATGTGGAGATCTGATATAATGTGATCACCCCCATGATGGGATCAGCTGTGAGTAGCCAATCAGTTGAAAGGGAGATTCCCTGGGCATGTGGCCTGCATCGAATATAAGTGGACATTCTGGCAAGTCTTGTGGACTTTGCTGGTTCTGGATCCTGCAGCGGCCCCATTTGTCTGACCTCTAGTTCTTGGGACTTGAGCTAGCAGTTTACCTGCGGTCTTGCCTGTTGATCTTGGGATTCGTTGAATCAGGAGAAGCCTGACCCATTTTCCAGTCTCTACAATCGCATGAACTGTTTCCTTGATATAAATCTCTCTATACATATACTTATACCGTTTACTGGTTTTGCTTCTCTAGAGAACCCAGCCTAAGGTGATGACTGAGATTCTACCAGGATCATACGGTGTGAGGTAAGCAGGGACGTGTTCCTCAAAGGAAAGGATACCAGGGAACAGAGCACTTCTGTCTTCTCTCTTGCAAGCCTTCCCTAACCTTCCCTGGCCTTCCCTGCAGAGTCCAGCCCTTCTTCATTAGCCCTTCCAGAAATCCTCATGCTCATCACTCTTTCAGGATGAGCTACATTGCTGTTTTTTTGACTATGTGCCTTCCCATCCACTGGATAGAAGTTCCCGGAGAGCTGGGGTGTTGTTTGAACTGGTCCTCTTCGGCTTGCCCCTCCATATTCACTCTCCACCCTTCTTCCCCTGCCCACCCATATGGACTGCACCCCCGGACTCTGCGCCTCTGGCTTCTGGTTGGGTTTGGCCCGTGAGGCAGATGGGCAGGAGATCAGTGGGAGAGAGGAGGGCAAGGCTGCCATATCCCTCTGGCCCTTCCCTGCAGGGTTCCTGAGGGCTAGTTGCCTCCCAGGACTGAAGGCTACGGCTCCTAGCAGCCAGCTCTCTGACACAGAGCTCTCTCGAGTTCTGGAAATAGCTTCCTTCTCTTGCCCCTCAACTTTGCTCTGCTGTTAACAGCCCCAGGGGTCTGCCCCATCTCTTTAGGTTTCCCTATATCCAGCCCACACCTTTATAAATAGTGCCTTTATTAAACTCTCCTTGTATTACCCAATTTGTGTGTGCCACCTGGTTCCCACCAGGACCCTGGCTAACACAGTGCCCTGTTCATCTTTGTTCACCCAGTGTCAAGCACAGCGCCTTCCACACCATGGGAACTTAATAAATCCAGGGATTAAGGAATGATTAAGCATAGGCTGGATATAGAAGTGTTGAGCCCTATATGGAAAATGGACTGGTGGGGTAGCTTTCAAACTTTTTAAAAAAATATTTTAGGTGAAAGTTTACATAGTAAATTAGGTTTCCATTGAACAATTTTTGTACAATGTGTCAGCATCCTCATTATTTCCATCCTGTTTGTTCTGTTTCCATTGATCTAGCTTCCCTGCCCCTCCTTCCCTTCTCGTCTTCGCTTTTCAGTAAACGTTGACCATTGGTTTCATATAGTTAATTGTTTAAGGGAGCACATTCCTCACGGGTGCTATTGTTTATTTTATAGGGCAGTCTATTATTTGGCTGAAAGGGTTGCTATGAGTTGGAATCCACTCAATGGCAATGGGTAGGGTAGTATATTTCTATTTCTAGCTTTCTGAGGAAGCGCCATACCGTTTTCCACAGTGGTTGTATCATTTACAATCCCACTAGCAGTGTGCTTTCAAAACCAGAATTCATAGTAAGAGACAGCTTTCATTCTGCAGTGCAGAATACACATACATATTTATATATAACGGAAGCAGAAGTTTTATGAAGCCATGCTTACCTTTCCTATGTGTGAAGCGCTGTGATATTTTCTGTTTAATTCTGTTCTATTTCCTTTTTTTTTTTTTTTCCTACCACCCACCTGTCAGTTTGTCATACTGTGGTGGCTTGCTTGTTGCTATGATTCTAGAAAATATGCCACTGGTATTTCAAATACTAGCAGGGTCACTCATGGTGGACAGGTTTCCGTGGAGCTTCCAGACTAAGACAGATTAGGAAGAAAGGCCTGGTAATCTACTCCCAAAAATTAGCCAGTGAAAAGACTATGGATCACAACAGAATATTGTCTGATATAGCGCTGGAAGATAAGATTGGAAGGCACTCGAAATACACAGTGGCAGCAACAATGGACTCAAACATGCCAACAATCGTGAAAAAGGTGCAGAACTGGGTAGCATTTTGATCTGTTGTACACGGGGTCGTCATAAGCGAGCCAATTTGATGGCAACTAACAACAGCAACAACAATTTCCTTTTTAAAATTAAATTCTGGGTATGCTCCACTGGACTGATTTCATGACCTGTGACAGGGTCACCACCCCGGCTTAAAAACAGTGGCCTCAATAACCTTTATCATCCCCTCCATTCTGGAGAGTCTGTGATTTCAAGGGTAGAATTCTCAGGCATAACAAATGAAAATGTAACAACCCTACAGCGATGGTGCATTTAATGGGCGTTGGCTCCATTGCCTGGGAATGTCAAATGCTATTGCGATTGTCTTCAGCGTTCATGGAATTCTTACTCAACGCTGGCCTTCTTTCAGGTTCAGCCTAATTTTTGTGGGGTGGGGGGCGGGGAGATTAGAGCTCTTAAAACATGCTGATGTACTTGAGAAACTTCAGTCATTATGTTTATAAATGTCAGCGTCCTGAAGCCGCAGTCCCAGAGTGCCAGCTGGGTGCCCCAGGCCAGAGCAAGCCTGAAGAGAGCTGCTGATCTGTGAACTTGCCTTAAGGGCCCTGGGCCTCTCCACTGCGTTGTCCTGGCTGCCACCAGCAGCTCCTTCTCCTCCTCAGCACAAGCATCTCTGGTTATATGTAGAGCTCTACTGAGGGGCTGCACAGGCCTGTCCGTGTCACCCAAGCCTAAAACCCCTTGCCATCGAGTCGATTCCGACTCATAGCAGCCCTAGAGGACAGAGTAGAACTGCCTCATAGGGTTTCCAGGGAGCGGCTGGTGGATTCGAATTGCTGACCTTTTGGTTAGCAGCTGAGCTCTTAACCACTGTGCCCCCAGGGCTCCCCATGTCACCCAGGGCCATGTAATTCACGAAAATTGCTTCAAACTTGGCTGTCTGTGCTCCTCTCCATCTCCAAAACTGTATGAATCTATTTTAAAAACGGAGTTACAGGTTCTCTACAATGGAAACGCCCCTCCTAACGTACCGTCTTTTACTTTCCTGGTACCTAAACTGCTAAGCCCGGTTGAGAGAGCAGAAGCTGGTAATAGTATTATTTGGCTGTGGTTCTGAATGAAATCCTCAAATCCTGTCTTCAGCCAGGTACCCCGTCCCTACAAGGCTCTTGAGAGTTTTAAGGCAAAAAAGACAAGCGTAGGAGAGGGGGGCACGTACGACCAGATGGGACGTTAGACGCCAAGGTGGAGCCTTGGTGAGCTCTGCAGGCCATTCATTCACTTGTTTATTTGTTATTCTTTCAAATATATTCATATTAGCAACTGTGAGATGCCAGGGACAGGGGAGACAGCAGTGGACAAAACAGTCCCTGCCTTCTTGAAGCTTCTGTTCTAGCAGGGGAATCAGAAAAGAAACAAAGAAAGAATGTGTGTATATATATACAGACCGAAAAAGAAATGGCGGTAAGTGCCATGCAGAAAATAAATTCAGGGAGCACAGTGTTCCAGGATGTGTGCCTCTGCGTGTGTGCAGGTGTGCGCGCACGTGTATGCACACAAGTGTGCATGTAAGCATTATTACATTTAGTGATGGCAGGGAATGCTTTCTGAGGAAGTAACATTTGAGGAGAGATGTGACTGGATTTGAGCCATGGAATTATCTAGTGGGAAAAGCATCCTGGGTGAAGGGCAAAGTACATGCAAAAACCTTGCGACCACGAGAAAGACTCCCTGTGCCCAGAACAAAGCAGGCCTAGGGCCTCCGACCATAGCAGTCCGAGCAGCTTCCCCCGTCCTTCTCCACCCCAGCCTGCGGCAAAGCCTTGGCCATCTTTTGGACACAGAGACTCAACAATTTTGGACTGCTTTTTTTTCATTGTGGTCAAAACTATACATAACAAACATTTGCCAGTTCAACAATCTTTACACGTAGGATTCAGTGACGTTGGTCACCGTCATCATGTTGTGCAAACTTCACTACCATCCTTTTCCAAATTATTCTACCACCATAAACAGAAACTCAGTGTCTCTTAAGTAGTGAGCTCCCCTTTCCCCCGTCCACCTACCCAGGGTAACCACTAATAAACTTTGCTCTCTATGCACTTGCCTGTTCTAGATGTTTCATGTAAATGGGGCCATACAACATTTGTCTTTCTGTCTGACTTATTTCACTTAGCATGAAGTGTCCAAAATTCATCCATGTTGTAGCACATATCAGGACTTCATTTCTTTTTGGCAAAGTAAGTCTTGTGTGTACAGAATACATTTTGTTGATTCATTCATCTGTTGATGGACATTTAGGATGTTTCCACCTTTTGGCTATTGTGAATAATGGTGCAGTGAACATTGGTGTACACGTATTGAGTCCTTGCCTTCAAATCTTTTGGGTATATTCCTAGGAGTGGGATTAATGGTGCAGTTGTTAAGTGTTAGGCTGCTAACTGAAAGGTCAGCAGTTCAAAACCACCAGGTGCTCCTCGGAAACCCTACGGGGCAGTTCTACTCTGTCCTCCAGGGTTGCTATGAGTTGGAATCGACTAGACAGCAGTGGGTTTGGTTGTTGTTTTTTGGTATGGTAGCTCTATGTTTAACTTTTTGAGGCACTGCCAGACTGTTTTAGATCACTTTTTCCTTGAGTGCTTTATACGTGGCCACTTGTTAATGACACCACTAGTTTTGGAATACTACATTGATGTTTCCACCTCCCCCTCCCCTGGACTGTAAGCTCCTGGTGGGCAGGGAGCCGGTGTTCAACACTCCTGCACCCTGGTGCCTACAAAGGTGCATAGTCTGCACTCCATGGGAGCTGGTAAATAAGCAAATCTGGAAAGGGCCGTTGCAGAGAGGAGGGTGAGCCGTGTTTGGGACCGAGCCTTCCCTGCTCCCCGTCCCTTCATGGATTTTTACATATTGGGCTTCTTTGTGATTTTGTCTGAACCAAGGGCACCCACTGCCCCTAAAAAAACCTGATATAGTCCAACCCTTGTGGGAGAAGTGGAGACCTACAGAATGTAAATGACCTGCCAGATGCCAAGATGTAGTTGGTGGCGAGGCCAGGATAAGAACTCGGGCTTCGCAATTCTCTATTCGGCCCGCTGCCCCGTGCCCTGCCGCCAGAAGAGGCAAAGGCTGGGGAAATCGGTTTCTTTTGGGTTTTCCCTTCTCCTCTGCCTGTCTCTGTCCCTCACCTCCAAGGTCAGAGGGGTGCCAAGGACAGAAGAGAGGACAGACCCTCACCCCAGAGCCTGCCTGTGCTGAGAATGGGCCCTGGGGCGAGGCAGCCCCGCTGGGAGGGCAGCAGAGGCACAGTTGCTCTTTCTCATGGGCTTTAATCAAAGTCAGGGCTGTCTCAGTAGGCGGCACCTCAGGGCCTCCCAGGCCCGAGGTCGCTCAGCTGAACAGCTGGGTAGCTCAGCAAGAGGGCACTTGATGAGGTTCTTCACGCTCTGAGGCTGTTCCTCCCTGAGGAGATGATCTGCTTCTTATTGACCGACTGTGGACTAGGCTGTGTGTGAGAGAGGTGGAGAGAGACCCAAGGGCTGGGCTGTGTGTGTGTGTGCGTGCGTGTGTGAGGACAGAGAGAAACACAAAGAGACAGAGACACAGGCAGCAAGAGAGGAAGAACGTGATGCAGAGTAACAGATGGAACCTTCCTCATACAGCTTTGGGGGTTAAAGGATCTGAAATCTGACGAGTGCTTGGAACAGTACCTGGCGCTAGTTATTATTATAGAGGCAGAGAGAGAGAAGTAGAGAGGTAGATTCAGGGAGAATAGAGACAGAGAGACAATGAGAGATAAGAAGGGGAATGAGAAGAGAGGGGGGTGGGAGGTGGGGAGGAGGAACTCAGTTCTTGAAACCCCAGCAATTTAACAAAAAGGCAGACTCGAGAAGAGCTCCCTTGTCTGATTATTCGCCCATAAAGCTAGTCATCTTCACGGTTCTTCCCTGTTGTATTATGAAATTTAAATAACAGCCTCCATCGTATGAAGGAAAATACTTCCCTGGGTTCTCTGAAGCACCTCAGTGCTCCGTGGTTACAGAATCCCTCTGGCCACAGCCTTCTAGGTCCCAGGGAGTCTGAACTCCCCAACGGTGAACACCTCGGGGTGGGAGGCCTCCCCTCCTGGGGAGCCATGCTCCTGTGCCTTAGCCCTCCCAGCCCTGTACATCATTTGTAAGGGCAGTGGTGGTTCAGTGGTAGACTTCACGCCTTCCATGCTGAGACCTGGGTTCGATTCCCGGCCAATGCACCTCATGTGCAGCTACCACCCATCTGTCAGTGGAGGCTGGTGTGTTGCTATGATGCTGAACCAGTTTCGGCAGGGCTACCAGACTACGATGGACTAGGAAGAAAGCCTGGTGGTCTACTTCCAAAAATCAGCCAGTGAAAACCCTATGGGTCACAACGGTCCCATCGCCAGCCCATCATGGTGATGGGACAGGACAGGGCAACTTTCGCTGTGTTGAGCATCGGGTCCCCATGAGTCAGGGGCCGACTCAAGGGCAGCAAAAAACAACAACATACATCACTGGGGTTTTAGGAGGGGAACTGCTCCTCAGATGTATTGGACTACATAAAGGTGTATCCCAAATGGCCTATGGCCCCCTGGCCAGGGATGGGTCCTGGGCCTGAGACTAACAGGGAGCTAGCTGTGTCTTACAGAAGTCCTCCATGTGTGATGGCCATGAAGGGACACATTCTGTGGAACCCCAAGTTGTCTGCATTGACTTACAATCCAGGCTACTACAGGGAGATTTTTCTGTTAACATTTTTAAAAATGCATTTTCTTTCTTGTTTCTAAATGAAGACTGACAAAAGGCCTGCTGGAGGGCTCCTGCCCCAGAGGCAGGCTGCTGGGCTGATTGGCTCAGGTACACTGTGGTCCCCAGAACCGTCTTCATCCCTTGTGCCGACGGTGGCTGCACCAGCTATGCTTCTTCTGCACCTTTGCACACAGCTAAGAAAAGCAAACAACCAAAGCAAATAACGGCTTGCATTTGCCCCATGCGCTCAGACTGCAAAAAATACAAACCAAACCAGCTGCCATTAAGGAGATTCCAACTCATGGTAACTCCATATGTGCAGAGTAGAACTGTGCTCCGTAGGGTTTTCAAGGCTGTGACCTTTTAGAGGCAGATCACCAGGCCTTTCTTCTGCAGCACCTCTGGGTGGGTTCAAACCACCAGCCTGTCAGTTAGTAGTTGAGTACTTCACCATTTGGGTTACCCTGGGACTGTCTCAGGCTGCAGGAGAAGAGCTAGCATTAAGCAGCACCAGGGAGAGGGAAAGGGCAACAGGCTTCTTCAGGAAGAGAATGCCGGAGCTAACCCCGCCTGGGGAAGGACAGGATGCTGGTCAGCCAAGCGCGGTGCTGAGTGGGAGAAGCTGTCAGCAAACCCACTTATGCGAACAACTTATGAAGCTTGAAGAGGCAAAGATGGTGCAGTGGTTAAGCGCTTGGCGGCTGCCCTAAAAGAAAGGTCAGCGGTTCGAACCCCCTAAACGCTCTGTGGAATAAAGATGTGGCAATCTGCTTCTGTAAAGATTGCAGCCTTGGAAGCCCTATGGGGCAGTTCTACTCCATCCTACAAGATCACTGTGAGTCGGATTCATGGGTTTGTGTTTTTTGGTTTGAAGAGGTAATGGTATTAAACACTCAGGCCTGGGCCTATTTCGCATTTCAAAGCAAAGAATCAGTAGCCTTGTCAGATATAGAACAGCAATTGTTGCTCCTTGGGAAATGGGATGGGGATGGGGGGCAGACAGACAAAGGTAGAAAGAGACATGCTGACACCCCGTAAGGATGTCGTCAAGGGTGGCTTCCGAGAGAAAAGCCTGAGCCCCTGCTGTGAAGACTTAGACCATTTTAAGCCACGGGTCCTCTGGCCTGGCCTCTGCGCCTAGGCCTCCTCACTCGCCGTAGCTGTGCCCAGAGAAGGCCGTGTGCTGGCTTCCCCTGGCCCGTGGCAAGCGGCAGCACACCCAAACTGTATTATTACATCAGCACTTTTCCCATCAGTCCTGAGGGAGGTGGGTCAGGTTGGAAAGCAGCAGGAACCTTTCCCAACACAAATAAACGACGCTCTCAAGTAGCAGCCCTGCTATGAGAACATGGACAGAGGAACTCACTTGTCTCCCTTACAGGGAAAGGGATCAGCATCTTTCAAAGAGCCAGGCCCGGGTCCCTGTTCAGGGCTCCAGGTCCATCTGGGAGATGGAGAGTGGAGAAATGTCCCTTGAAATACAGGTTTGGTGACTTCTGGCAGTGAATGGCCTTCATGGGGGAAGCACGCCTGCTTCCCGGCCATCCATCGCTTATTTGCAGCTCTTGCTGGAAAACAGAAAGAAACAGCCAGGCAGCATCTCCCGCTGTATCAGCAGAGAGCAAATGACAGGTTTTCCTACCGGCTGAAACACCTTAGTGTTCCCATATGTAGAGCATGGAACAGTGTCACCAGCCTCTCTTCCTCCTTTTACTTTCCGGAAGAGAGTACAAACGCCAGCTTGATAGACCTACTTCTAAAACACAGATACTGTGTTCCTGGAGTCCCTGGGTGGTACAAATAGTTAATGTACTCGGCTGCTAACCGAAAGGTTGAAGTTTTGAGTCCACTCAGAGGCGCCTCAGAAGAAAGGCCTGATGACCTGCTTCCAAAAATTTAGTCACTGAAAACCCTATGGAGCACAGTTCTACTATGATACACATGAGGTCACCATGAGTCGGAATTGACTCAATAGCAACTGGTTGCTGGTTGGTCTGTGTCACTGTCATATCGAAAGTCACTGTGTGTTCTGGAAGCCACCCTGACTTCCTCATGAGGCGAATTAGATGGTGTGCCAGGCGCTAGTGTGAAAGGGAGTGGGCCAAGAATGCAGGGTGCCGCTCTGCCCCACAAAGTGACCTGTGGCCCTGCGGCCTTTAGGAGCCTGTGCTTGGCTTCCTGGGAGTTCAGGAAGGGGCGGCGGCACCCAGCCCGCCTGGCTCTCTGCTCTTCCTGAGTTCCGGAGACACACCTGTTCCAAACCATCGAGAGCCCTTTTGCTGTGTGTGAGTCTTGCTCCCACAATCCTCCTGTTCATGCCTTGTCACCAGAAATGTGCCTTTATTCTATTCTCACCTGTTACCCATCATCCCTAAGCTTATCCAGTCTGAAAATGGTTTATCAAAACGATAATACAAGGTGAAAAACAGGGAAAAAATAAGACCTTTTCCCATACAGAAACAATAGACGGTCTTGGAACTGGACAAGTTTCTGCCATTCCTATCTAAAAACATTTCTCCTTGAGTTGTGGTCCTGAGAGTGGGGATGGAAGTTGCGGGATGTGTAACATGCTGGACCCTCCCTGTAACCTGGCCGAGGCAAAATATGCCTGGCAATTTCCTGTGAATGACCAAGTGAATTACTGCAATGTCAGCAAAACCCTCCTTCCCTTCCTCCTTCCTTCCCTCCCTCTGTCCCTCTTCTTCTCTCGGTCCTTCTGTTCCTCCCTCCCTTCTTCCTTTCCTGTCTCTCCCTTTCTCCCTCGTTCCTTCTTTCCCCATCTGTTTTGAGTCTCTAGCGCTGTGGGAATTGACTGCAAATCCTATCTCCGTCCTCTTCAGGGATAACAATAGGAGGTTTGAAGATAACAAAGATATAATCAGAATTACATGGGCAGTCAGTCAGCCTTCTAATAGGTACCAACGGTCCTCCACAGCCCAGTTTAATTTTGAATCTCACCTAAGCTCCACCTTCAGAAATTACTAGTAAGAACAACAACATATAAAACCATGGCACCGACATCAGCGTGTGCCCTTTGCATTCTTTCTCCATTAGCTGGGATGGATTGGGTTGACCCAGCCACACTCTCCCTTCTGGGCATGAGAGCCTGTTGTTCTGTGTTAGGGCCCCTGCAGAGGTAGGATTTTGAATATGAAGCAACGTTTTTCTCTGTGTCGTTCTCCACCTGTCCTGAGTAGCAATTATTATATTATGATTGCCGACAATGATTATATATATAGTGTAACCGTGTATATATAATTATATATAATCTGTATAGCACTGTACAGTTTTTTTCAAAGCAATGCCACATACATCATAACATTTGCTTCCCACAACAGCCCTGTGATGTGGGAGGGGCAAGACATCTTCAAGCGTACTGACGAAGAAATCAAAGCCCAGAGAAGCAAAGTCGTGGGCAGCAGTCAGGCTGAGGACCCAGGGCCTTGATTTCTGGTCCTGTGCTGTTCCCGTGATTCTGTTCTGCCTTCTACAGGCAAATTCTCTTCTGCCCTGCAGACATTATGTACTCACCAAGGAGCTATTCATTCGTTCATTTGTCCATTCATTCATCCATTTCATGAATAGTTACTGAGCTGCAGGCACTGTTCTATGCCTTGAATAAATAGCAGTGAGAACAACAACAAGAAGAAAATCAGCTCTTTATATCAGCAGGGCCATGTCCTTTTTAAGAAGCAGTGCAGTGGCAAACAGCACCGATTCTGGAACCAGCCAGCTTGGGGTTGAATCCCAGCTCACCTATTTACTAGCAATTCAGTTTCCCCATCTGTAAGGTAGGGATAATTATAGCACTCACCCGGGGGACATCTGGTGCAGATTCAACAAGTTAATAACATAAGTCCTGAATAGTTCTGGCACGCAGAAGTGCGCCGTAAGTGTTAGTTGTGAGTAAAACCTACCAAATGAGAAGACTGAAAAAGGAAATGTCTGCAAAGTGTGCAAAGATTATAAAATGCTTCAAAATTATTTTGCAGCAAATATTAGGTGATGACTATGCTTTCTTTGTTTTGCTTTTTTCTTGTTGCTGTTGAGTTGGCTCTGACTCATGCTGACCCCATGTATAATGGAACAAAATGTTGCCCCAGTCCTGTGCCATCTTCATGATTGTTGACAAGTCCTTCTCCAACAATCAGTCTCGCCTGATGAGGCATCCAAATAAGCGGGTCAAAGTCTCAGACAATATTCTGTGATCCATAGGGTTTTCACTGGCTGATTTTTGGAAGTAGATAGCCAGGCCTTTCTTCCTTGTCTGTCTTTGTCTGGAAGCTCTGCTGAAGCCTGTCCACCATGGGTGACCCTGCTGGTATTTGAAATACTGTGGCATAGATTCCAGCACATAGCAACATGCAAGTCACCGCAGTATGACAAACTGACAGATGCGTGATGGTCTCTTCTTCTTATCAGTAACTTATCTTCTCCCTCACCCATATTCTACCTCCATTCTTCTCCCACCAAGAATAAATGGGTGGGTTATAAAAATCTCATTGCCAGTTGTAAAACACTCATTTGGACTTCTCTCCCAGAGCTCTATTCATTATGTCCCTACAATATTTAACTTTTGTATTAATAAAAGTAACATAAAATAGAAGTCTTTGTGAACAGTTTGTGTACTGGGGACTTTTAAGATGTTAGTGCTACAGTCTGGTTTGACTGATGGCATTTTGAACATGTTACTTCACAGAAAGAATGTGACTGCCCCTCACTCTCACTGAACTTTGCTTTGACTCTGGTCCCACCTCCCACTCTGATTCCCCACTCACACCATCGCACTGATAAAATCAGTATCCTTTGTGTTCCTCCCTAAAGATCTCTTCACAGCTCTACCAAGGCAGATCAACTACCTGTATCACTTTTATTATTTAAATTTGAAATTTCTTCTTAGGAGAGACTGCCCTATGCAATGCAGAATGGGTTCATGGAAACACAAACCTTTCTGACCTAATCCAGCATTTCTTTAGATGAGGGTCTGTGCATCTACCTAAGGCTAGGTTGACTATATGCCCTGATTTACCCAGGTGTGTTCTAGAAAATCCCACTTATGACACCAACTGTGCCTTGTCTGGGAATCTCAGAATCCCACTTTCTGTCTATGAAGATATAAAAAATCCCCACTTTTTACTTCTCTGCTCAGTTCTGATACCAGCTGACCATGCAGCACTTCTCTGACTCTAGCCACCCAGAGGTAGGTCAGATCTCACAAGTTAAAAGGATACCATCCTTCGGACTGCCAAATAGGCAGATGCTGGCTGCAAGTTTGGGAAATCCACCTGACACCCCAAACTTCTGACCTATTGGCTACAAATTTGGGGGTTCCCTCTACCCCTTCAGGATGCCAGCCATAAGATCAGGGGTTCCCAGCCCCTCACGTCTGACCTGATGGCCCTTACTACTCCTATGGGTTTGATAATTCACTGGAACAACTCAGAGGACTCAAAGAAAGTGCTATACTTAAAATTACACTTTTATTATAGCAAAAAAGATACAAAGAGAAGCATAGGATGAGGTTTGGGAGGGTGCCCAGCATGGAACTTCCATGTCCCAAAGGATGCATAACCCTCCCAGGTGCATGGATGTCTTTCACCAACCAGGAAGCCCATGGAGCTTCCATGTCCAGGGCTTTTATTGGCTTCATTACGTAGTCATGATTGATTGGATCAGATGCCTTCTCTCCCCTGAGGTCAGTTGATACCAGGCCATGTGGCGATCTTTCTGGCCAGGCCAGCCCCCACCCATTAACACAAAACCTCAGGTGTGCTCTAGAGGTCTAGGAAACAAAGGCACTTTAAATGCTCAGGAAATTCCAAGGGTTTAGAGTTATCTGTTAGGAACCAAGGACAAAGGCCAAATTACTTGAGGTAAAGTAATTCTTTACCTCACATCAAGAAGTCCCAGTTTATGCCTGGCATGGTGGTATGATTATCAATAGTACCTCCTCCCTGGCTTGGATGATAATTCATATGGTCAGTACACCAATGTTCATTGAAGTATTATTCACAATAGGCAAAATGTGGAAACAACCTAAATGTCCATCAACAGATGAACAGATAAACAAAACGTGGTACATACATACAGTGGAATATTGTTGTTGTTGTTATTAGGTACTGTTAGTTCTGCCTCATAGTGACCCTATCTACAACAGAATGAAAAACTGCCTGGTCTTGCACACCATCCTCACAATTCTTGTTATGCTTGAGTCCATTGTTGCAGCCACTGTTATCAATCCATCTTCTTGGGTGTCTTCCTCTATTTTGCTGACCCTCTACTTTACCAAGCATGACATCTTTCTCCAGGGACTGATCCCTCCTGATAACATGTCCAAAGTACATGAGACCAAGTCTTGCCATCCCTGCTTCTAAGGAGCATTCTGGTTATACTTCTTCCAAGACAGATTTGTTTGTTCTTCTGGCAGTCCACGGTATATTCAATATTCTTTGCCAACACCATAATTCAAAGGCGTCAATTCTTCTTTGGTCTTCCTTATTCATTGTCCAGCTTTCACGTGCATATGAGGCGACTGAAAATGTCATGGCTTGGTTCAGGCGCACCTTAGTCCTCAAAGTGACGTTTACTTTTTAACACTTTAAAGAGTTCTTTTGCAGCGGATTTGCCCAATACAATACGTTGTTTGATTTCTGGACTGCTGCTTTCATGGAATATTACTTAGTCATAAAGAGAAACGAAGTCCTGATACCTGCTACAACATGAATGAATCTTGAAAACATTATGCTGAGTAAAATAAGTTAGACACCAAAGGACAAATATTGTGTGATCCCACTTATATAAAATAGGCAAATGTATAGAGATTAAAGCTTATTAGTGGTTACTAGAAGTGGGAGGGAAGGGGAAAGAAGGAGTAATTGCTTTGAGGGCACTGAGTTTATGTTACTGATGGTGGAATGGTTTGGAAATGGATAGTGGTGACGGTTGTACAACGTGATGAACACAATCAATGGCACCGAATTATACATGTAAAAAATTGTTGAATTGGCCAAATTTTGTTATATATATTCTTACAACAATAAAAAAATGCATGTAAGGCAAGGATTGGCAATTTAAAAAAAAAAGAATTTTTTTATTATACTTTAGATGAAGGTTTACAGAACAAACTAGTTTCTCATTAAATAATTAATATATATATATATTGTTCTGTGACATTGGTTGCTAACCCCATGACATGTCAATATTCTCTCCTCAACCTTGGGTTCCCCATTACCAGTGTTCCTATCCCTTCCTGTCTTCTCATCCTTGTCCCTAGGCTGGTGTACCCATTTAGTCTCATTTTGTTTTATGGGCCTGTCTAATCTCTGGCTGAAGGGTGAACCTCAGGAGTGACTTTGTTACTGAGTTAAAAGGGTATCTAGGGGCCATACTCTCGGGGTTTCTCTAGTCTCCGTCAGACCAGCAAGTCTGGTCTTTTTTTTTTTTTTTTGTGAGTTAGAGTTTTGTTCTACACTTTTCTCCAGCTCTGTCCGGGACCCTCTATTGTGATCCCTGTCAGAGAAGTCAGTGGTGGTAACCAGGCACACCTAGTTGTGCTGGCCTCAGTCTGTGTAGAGGTTGTGGTAGTTGTGGTCCATTAGTCCTTTGGACTAATCTTTCCCTTGTGTCTTTGGTTTTCTTCATTCTCCCTTGCTCCAGATAGGTTAAGACCAGTGGAGTATCTTAGATGGCCACTCACAAGCTTTTAAGACCCCAGACACTACTCACCAAAGTAAAATGTAGAACGTTTTCTTTGTAAACTATGCTATGCCAATTGAGCTAGATGTTCCCTGAGACCATGGTCCCCACAGCCCTCAGCCCAGTAATTTGGTCCCTCAGGGAGTTTGGTTGTGTCTATGGAGTTTCCATGACCTTGAGGATTGGCAAACTTTTTATGTAAAGGGCCAGATAAGAAATATTTTAGGCTCTGCTGGCAAAAAAAAAAAAAAAAAAAATCATATAGTCACCTACCCATGACCCACAGCAAGCCTCCTCCCAGCCACTGTCTGTGACCTATGCACAGATGGGATCTAGAGGTAAAAGGAGCATGGTGAGAATAAGTCTCAAAGAAGATGATTGAAAATTGACCTCAACTGAACTTTGAATCTTATAGTCAAGCAATTCCATGAAAATACAGTGAGTAGAGTATTGTGACAGAAACAGAGCTCACCCAGTATCCATGTACACCCTAACACTTCCTGGTCTTCCTTGTAGATAGGCTGGAGTCATGTGACTAGTTTTGGCCAATAGGTGATGAGTAGAAGTAAAGCACCACTTCTTAGCCAAGCAGTGAAGGGCTCTTTCTATGCTGTGGTGATTTTGGAAGCCACCAGAGCCTGGATTGCTGAGCCACTAGTGACAGGTGAGTCCTTACCAGCCTGCATCAGACTTGTGAGAGAGAAGTAAACATTTATTGTGCTAAGCTACTGAGATCTTTTTTGTTATTGTTCCTGCAGCACAGCTTATTCAATCCTGACTGATACTGAAAGGAGTACTGTTATGGCTCCCCCTCTAGAGAGGACTACATAAAAAGGCCTACAGTTTCTCTTTAAGGTCATAAAAATGCATTGCTCTCCTCTTGGCTTTCCTCTGACCATGCTAAAATCCCGCCCACCCCACCAGTCACCATCATATTATTTTGCTTTGTTTTTCTTCATAGTACTTATTGATGCATTATGTGTTTATTATGTCTCTCCCACTAGAAGGTAAGTTTCATGAAGACTTAGTGCCTTAAAACAAGGCCCGGCACATAGTAGGCACTCAATGTATATTTTTGAAAAATGAATTGTGGGCTGGAAATGCTGTGTTTAGCTATCTTTTCTAAGATTCAGGAAGCTAATAATGGTAAAAATCTTTCTTGCCTTTATGAAACAGTCAAAATGGGAGGGAGGGTGGGAGTGGACATAGAAGAAGTCAAAGGTACAGATGCTACATGCAGGGATCTTCAATCTGATTGACAGACAAAATGAAGAGGCATGAAACAAGCAGGCAAGCAGGGAGCAAAACTCTACGTACATAATGGTTAGTTAAGTACTAAGTGCATTCCCGGAAACCCTGGTGGTGTAGTGGTTAAGTGCTACGGCTGCTAACCAAAAGGTTGGCAGTTCAAATCCACCAGGCATTCCTAGGAAACCCTATGGGGCAGTTCTACTCTGTCCTATAGGGTCGATATGAGTCGGAATTGAGGGCAATGGGTTTGGTTTTTGGTTTTAAGTGCATTTCTAAAGTTGTGAGGGATGATGGGGAAAAGGCCCATGTGAGGGTACGGCTAACCAGTGGAAACTTCCTGGAGCAAACAGGTTTGGCACAAGATCTAGGGCAGTGGTTTGCAAACTTGAGCTTGCATCAAAATCACCTAAAGAGCTTTTAAATCCGAGACTACTGGGCCCCACCCCTGAGGTTTGGATTGGGGCCTGAGGATTTACAGTTCCAACATGTTCCCAGGTGATACCGATAAGGCTGGTTGGGGGATCACACCTGGAGAACTACTGCTCTAGAGCAGGGGTCAGCAAACTATGGCTCTTCAAGGGTCACTTATTTTTGTAAATAAACTTTTATTAGCAGAGTTACGCCTAGTCACTTATCTATTGTCTGTACATACTTTTGGAGGCCTCAGGTGGTCCAAACAGTTAACATGCTCGGCTGCTATCTTAGTTATCTAATGCTGCTATAACAGAAACACCACAAGTGGGTGGCTTTAACAAACAGAAATTTATTATCTCACAGTTTAGGAGGCTAGAAAGCCAAATTCAGGGCACCAGCTCCAGGGGAAGGCTTTCTCTCTCTGTTGACTCTGGGGGAAGGCCCTTGCCATCAATCTTTCCCTGGTCTAAGAGCTTCTCAACACAAAGACCCTGGGTCCAAAGGATGCACTCCATTCCTGGATCTTCTTACTTGATGGTAGGTGGTCCCTCTCCTCTCTGCTCAATTCTCTCTTTTACATCTCAGAAGAGATTGACTCAAAATGCAACCTAATCCTGTAGATTGAGTCCTGCCTCATTAACATAACTGCCTCTAATCCTTCCTCATTAACATCAGAGAGGTTAGGATTTACAACACATAGAATAATCACATCAGATCACAAAATAGTGGACAACCACACAATACTGGGAATCATGGCCTAGCCAAGCTGATACACATTTCTGGGGGACACAATACAATCCATAACAGCTGCTAACCAGAAGGTCGGAGGTTTGAGTACACCCAGAGGTGCCTTGGAAGAAAGGCCTGGTGATCTATTTCTGAAAACTCAGCCATTGAAAACCCTATTGGGCACAGTTCTACTTTGACACACATGGTTTTGTCATGAGTCAGATTGCATTGAATCAACTTGACAACTGGTTTTATAAATGCTTTTGGGTTACAATAGCAAGTTGAGTCTGGAGACCGTTTGGCCCACAAACTCTAAAATACTTACTATCTAGCCCTTTACAGGAAAAATGTTCTGACCCTTAGAGAAGAAACTGTGGCCCATGGCTGGCAGAAGAAGTCTCAAAACTGAAGATTTCTCAAAGACAGGGGACCTATTGCCAAGAACTATTAATATGCATTCATATTTTACACTCAAACCTGATGAAGACTTGTATATGATAAAGAACATCACCCAAAAGACACTTTCTTAAATTGTGGTAAAATATATATGATATAAAAATTTCCATTTGAATCACTTTTAAGTGTACAATTCAGTGACAGTAATTATATTCACAAGGCTGTGCAACCATCACCATTATTTATTTCCAAAACTTCTCCAACATCCCAGACAGAAACTGTCCTAGTCATCTAGTGCTGCTGTAACAGAAATATCACAGGTGGACGGCTTTAACAAAGAGAAGTTCATTTCCTCCCAGTAAAGTAGGCTGAAAGTCCAAATTCAGGGTGTCAGCTCCAGGGGAGGCCTTTCTCTGTCGGCCTTCTCATCAGTGTTGCCCTGGACCAGGAGCTTCTCTGGGCAGGAACCTGGGGTCCAAAGGATGCGCCGTGCTCCTGGCACTGCTTTCTTGGTGGTATGAGGTACACCCCCCCCCCCCCCACAGCCTCTCTGCTCACTTCTTTCTTTTATATCTCAAGAGACTGCCTCAGGACACAATCCTATCTTACAGACTGAGTCCTGCTTTACTAACACAACTGCTGCCCATCCTCCCTTAGTAACATCATAGAGGCAGGATTTACAACATATAGGAAAATCACACTGGGAATCATGGCCCAGCCAAACTGATACACACTTTTTTTTTTTTTTTTTAATTTTATTGTGCTTTAAGTGGAAGTTTACAATTCAAGTTAGTCTCTCACACAAAAATTTATACATAACTTGTTATGTGACCCTAGTTGCTCTCCTAAACTGTGATAGCACACTCCTCCTTTCCACCCCAGATTCCCTGTGTCCATTCAACCAGCTCCTGATGCTCTCTGCCTTCCCATCTCACCTCTGGACAGGAGCTGCCCATTTAGTCTCATGTTATCTACTTGAGCTAAGAAGCACACTCTTCACAAGCATCATCTTATGTCTAATAGTCCAGTCTAATCTTTGTCTTAAGAGTTGGCCTCGGGAATAGTTTCAGTTCTGGGCTAACAGAGAGTCCAGGGGCCATGTCTTCCGGGGTCCCTCCAGTCTCAAACAAACCACAAATCTGGTCTTTTTACTAGAATTTGAGTTCTGTAGCCCACTTTTCTCCCGCTCCGTCAGGGACTCTCTCTTGTGTTTCCTGTCAGGGCGGTCACTGGTGGTAGCTGGGCACCATCTAGTTCTTCTGGTGTCAAGTTGATGAAGTGTCTGGTTTATGATGATACACACATTTTTTGGGGGGACATAATTCAATCTATGACAGAAACTCAGTACCCATTAAACAATAACTTCCCATTCTCCCCTCCCTCCAGACCCTGGTAACCTCTAATCTACTTTCTGTCTCTGTGCATTTGCCTATTCTAGATATTTCATATAAGTGGAATCATATAGTATTTGTCCTTTTGTGTCTGGCTTTTTAAGGTTCATCTGTGTCATAGCACACGTCAGAACTTCATTCCTCTTTATGGCCGAACAACATTCCACTGCATGTATATATCACATTTTGTTAATCCCTTCATCTGCTGATAGACATTGGGGTTGTTTCACCTTTTGATTATTGTGAATAATGCTGCTATGAACATTGATGCACAAGAAGCTGAGCTTCTACCTTCAAGTCTTTTGGGTATACGCCTAGGAGTGGGATTTCTGGGTCATACGGTAATTTTATGTTTAACTTCTTTAGGAACTGCCAAATTGTTTTCTGCAGCAGCTGTACCATTTTACGTTCCCACCAGCAATGCACGAGGGTTCCAATTTCTCCACGTCTTCACCAATACTTGTTAGTTTCTGTCTTTTGGATAATAGCCATCCTAGTGAGTATGGGGTGGTATCTTGTTGTGGTTTTGATTTGCATTTTGCTAGTGACTAATGAAGCTGAGCATCTTTTCATGTGCTTATTGGCCATCTGTATATCTCCTTTGGAGCAATGTCTATTTAAGTCCTTTGCCCATTATTTAATTGGGTTGTTTGCCTTTTTGTTGTTGAGTTGGAGGAGTTCTTTATGTATTCTAGATATTAAACCCTTATCAGATATATGGTTCCCAAATATTTTCTCACACTCTGTAGATTGTCTACTCACTTTCTTGATAATGCCCTTTGATGCACAAAAGTTTGCAATTTTGATGAAGCCCAACTTTTCAATTTTTTTTTCTTTTGTTGCTTATACTTTTGCTGTCTTATCTAAGAATCCATTGCCAGTACAAGGTTCTAAAAATTTATTCCTGTTTTCTTCTAAGAGTTTTGTGTTTTTAGCTTTTACATTTAGGCCTTCGATCTATTTTGAGTTAATTTTTGTAAATGGTATGAGGCAGGGGTCCAACTTCATTCTTCGCATGTGGAGATCCAGCTGTCCAGCACTACTTACTTAAGAGGCTGTTCTTTCCCCATTGAATTTACTTGACACCCTTGTCAAAAATCAACTGGCCATAGATATGGGTTTACCAAATATTTTACCCCCAAAACTCTGGGGAAAAAATGTGGAATAATATCAGGGATATTAGGTTAGGATGTTCTTGTGCCTGGATAGGATGAAATCTGTCTTGTAACAAAGCAAGCCTACATTTCTGAGCGCACATGTCCTGTGAGTTTAGGCACTTCTGAACCAGTGAGACATTCACCCATCTACTGGCCTCCCAGAAGCAATGTTTGCTCAGTAATTATGCCTTGGAGGGCAGGGGATTACAAAAAGCCTTTACCGTTCCCATCAGGCATGCTTCTTCCTTCTAAAATTGCTTTGAGAGCCAAGTATTAAGACTGTGTGCACCAGTCACTGACCTACTTGGGATGACAGAGAGACACACACAGAAGACCTGGAGCAAAACAAGAAATAGCGTATCATCGTTGCAGAGCTCTGTGGAGCACCCTAAAATGATTAAGAATGTTGGAAGAGGGAGAAACTCTTGTGGATTAGGGTTGGTGCAGTGTTAGTTTGGGAGCATTACATCTGGGTCCCTGCTCTAGCTTAATTAAACTAGGTTTGCTTGTGATGTGATTCCCAAATACTAACTGGTGAACAGGCAGCATCTGAATCATTTGGACATCTTTTTAAAAAATACATATGCACACATGCCTTCCCAGGAGAGTTTGATCTTCAGCAGGCCTGGGGTGGCTCCATACTTTTAAGAATCTTTCATCCCCAGTCGTCAAGATGCACAGCAAGTGAACACCGACACACACATACAAACAAATATCTGGGTGTTTGCTTCATATTCTTTCAATGGATTCAAGATGGTGCTAGATCAACAAACTCATGTGGCCCCCAAATTTTGTTTCTAGCTTTCTCTGCCGGATCTGGCGATGAATCTTAAATCCCAAATGAAGTCACTTATTATGTGCCACTGGAGGTATTAATTGGCTGTGACTGAGATGAGGTTCTCAGTAGGATACAGAGCTGGATTCAAACTGTCTTATCTTATGAGACCCCGTATCTATCTCCTACAAGGGCTGGATGTTCCTCTGAAGAATGATGTTTTTAAAACTGTAGGTTGGAACCTATTTGTGCATTACCTGGGGTAAAGATAAGTGTGCTTTGTATTAGTGTGTTGTGCACTAGGGTTCTATGTAAAATGTATTTCTTACTGTTATGACAATAAAAGGTTTGTAAGCCCCTGCTGTAGAGGAGCCCTGGTGGTACAATGGTTAAGCACTCAGCTGCTAACTGAAATGTCAGTAGTTCAAACCCACCAGTGGCACTGCGGGAGAAAAGACCTGGCGACCTGCTTCCATATAGATTACAGCCTAGGAAACCCTATGGGGCAGTTCTACTCAGTCCCATTGGGTTGCTATGAGTTGGAATTGACTCGACGGCACGCAACAGCCCTAATTTACTTATTGCAACTCTCACCTGTGCTTACAAAGGACTGAGGCAAGAAGTCATCAGGGAAGCTAATATGCAGTACTTGAGGGAGTCTACTTGGAAACAAATAGAGAAACGATTTGTGGAAGATCACATAGACTGGGAGGTAAATCAATCACAGGCAGTTTTATGGATGGTAGCCGACTCAGCCCACCACGCCTAACATCTGGGGACTGGCTGGGCTTATCTGGAGCTAATCTGACCAAGCTTTAGTTTTCTTTTCCTTACAATGCTCGTATACTCACCCTGTGGACTATAACTGTTGTGGGAAAATCCAAAGTAAACAAAACAAGGACTCTATCCAGTAGATGATGAACCACAAGGCCAAGGCCCAGTAATGGCCTTTAATGGTGCTTTGGTTGTTGATGTTGTTAGCTGCTGTTCAGTTGAGATGTGCTTTTATTGGCATTAGGGAAAGAAGACAGGCGTGCACTCAAATCAAGACTAGGCAACTGTGGGCATCAGAAAGGGTGTGTTTGAGAGCATGGGCCTTAAAGAAAGGGGCTTTTCTCCCTCTGGCCTCTTAGCAGGCAGCTGTGGGCTCCTAGATCCTACTCAGGAGCCAAGGCGTCTGATCTCTCACAGTACACTGGTCTACTAGGGGATAGCTGGACAGCCCACAGGATTGGGGACCAGCCCACAGAGCATCTACTTGTGCAGCCCTGGGCGTCACCAACTGGGGAGGGGGCTCCATGGAGTGGAGCAGTGGGGGAGCACAGGGTGATGGGCTGTCCCTGGGGCTGCTAATCCTATAGCAGCCCTGCTACTTTGCTCTCCTCAGTGGGAGGGGGTAGAGGTGCTTTAGGAGGGGAACTCAAAGGATAAGAGAAAAGAAAGCCCTAAAGAACATCATTAAAGGGCCTGGGATGAAAGACTATAGGGGACAAAAAGCCCCTGCCTCTACTACGAAGTGTACCACTAATCCTCTTAAGTGGTAGGGAGGTGACGGCCACTTCCACTGCTCCGTTTCTCAAGCTCTCACAGTATTAAGGAACATCTTTTCTTTAATCCTGTCAGTGATCTCTGTGCTGGACCTATAACTCCATTTGGCTGTATCAGAACTTGATGGGAGGGCGAGCCAAATCTCTCCTGCCCCCTTCCCTGTCACCATACCTGTTGCTGTCAATTCGACTCACGGCGACCCCACCTGTGTGTCAGTGAGAACTGTGCTATACGGCACTTTCAGTGGCTTATTTTTTGGAAGTAGATCACCAGGTCTTTCTGCTGAGGCGCGCCTGGGTGGACTCGAACCTCAACCCAGACCTGAGCCAATCAGTTAACAGATGAGCGCATGAACTGTCTGCAGGGACTGGTCCGTGCTTAAGAGTCAGCTTCATAGCCCTTGTGGCTTTGGAATGGGGCAAAGCCTTAGTCCCTCTCTAGCTGGATTTTGCCTGAGTCAGAGGTTCTCAACATTTAGAGTGCATAAGCCTCACCCGGGCAGCTTGTTAAAAACATTTTTTTCCTTGGTCCCACTTGCAGCAATTCCGATTCAGCAGGCTTCAGGTGGAACCCAGGAATCTGCATTTTAAGAAGCGCCTCCCCCAACCAAACATACACATATGCAAACATCCTGCAGTGCTGATGCAGGTGGACCACACTTTGAGAGTCAGGGGGGCAAAGTGACCAGGGAGAGGAGCGTTTCTTCTCACCAGCACTGAACTTCCCCCTTCTGTCCTCCCAGCTGACCACAGAGTAACACTGGGACTCCTGCTCCACTCAAACCAAACCCATTGCCATCAAGTCGATTCTGACTCTTGGCAACTCCATGTGTTACAGAGTAGAACTGTTCCATAGGGTTTTCTTGGTTGTAGTCTTTACAGAAACAGATTGCCAGGCCTTTCTTCTGTGGCACTGCTAGGTAGGTTCAAACCACCATCCAGGGTGGTATGCCACCCAGGGGCCTCTTGCTCCACCCAGTAGCTCTCTGTTAGGGCCAGGGCTGGGCCTGGAGTTGACAGTTTTCACAAAGAGGCCTGGGTCATCTGCTCTGTGGAGCCTTGAGGCTGGCCACACAGGAGATAAGGGCTAATCCCACTTTACCACACACTTCAGGTGCCTTTTCTGGTTTGGAAAAAAAGAAGAAAACAAAACAAACAAACAAAATGAAGAGTTAGCTGTGTGGAAAACCGAAGGACTGGAGCTGCCCAGGGCTGCATTTCAGGGGAAGACCTTGGGCCTTTGCCAGGGACCCGCTGGGTAAATGGAGCTCTGCTTCCCAGGCCACAGACACCCTGACCCTTTCCCAACTGCAGCATCAAGTTCCCCCACGGCCCCAACCCCCTTGAGCTTTTCTGATTTCTTCTTCACTTCAGCTTTCTCACGGTCACCCACACATGGCATGAGGTTGAACAAAGACATTTATTTGCAAAACCAATTCCCCATGGAGGCGAGACTGTATCCGTAGAAGGTAAACCAGCACTCGTTCAGAGGGCCACGTGCAGACATGAGTGAAACCAAGGAAAAACCACACACAGCGTGGCTGCAGACAGCCAGGGGCTGCCGATCCAGTCAACAGAAAAGTCCAATGTCCTTTCCGCTTGGGAGCACGGACACATCAAGATGTCCTGTGAGAAGGCAATCTGGCCTGACATCCAAGATGAAATGATCAGGAACAATCGAGGGAGCCTTCTTTCTATTCTGCACAGCTTGCGTGCTTCCCACAGACACCTGGCTAAAAGTGTATGCGGTCCTCTGCCTTCCAGCGGGAGTGAGGCAGCCTCGAACCCGGGGCCTTCTCACATGCCCATCCTGATGCTCTGAATGATCTGAAAGATAGCTGAAACGGGAAAGCCAAACAGACAGCTCAGACACCAGACAGCACACAGCTGGAAACCCAATCCCATAGAATCCTTGGCTCCCTGATCCCTGGACATGTTAGCGCACAGCTGATTAGACATTTCCTAACTAGGAGTTAACAAGAGGTCAGTGAACTTCCTTAAAAAGCCAGGCTTGCTCTGTTGGCTGATGGATGCCTCAGGGATTTATCCAGATAACTCCTGCTAATTCCACCAGGAGTGAAGGCCAGAAACCCACTGGGTGCTGAGTGGAGATTTGGCCCCCTTCCCTTAAATGTTCTGCCCCTGCCGGGGAGAGAGATATGGGGCTTCTGGGCAGTGCTGCAGTTTATTTAACAGCTCAATGAGTCTGCCTTTTCAAAATGGCCATGACCTGTACAACACCTGCCTCTGTGCTGGTGAGGGAGGCCAGGTGTGAGCAGACCCACCAAGAAGAGTCTCTGGCTGCAGGTAACCCTTGATGCAAGAGTATGTGCTGGCTGCCTGTACCAGTTTCCATGGGGTCAACTCTTGATTCATGATGACCCCATGTGTGTCAGAATAGAACTGTGCTCCACAGGGTTTTCAATGGCTGATTTTTCAGAAGTAGATAGCCAGGCCTGTCTTCTAAGGCACTTCTGGGTGGACTCGAACCTCAAGCCTTTTGGTTAACAGTCCGCACGTTAACCATTTAAATGCCCAGGGACTCCCTGGCTGCCTGTAACCCTCTGAAATGTCACCTGTCTCTCAACAAGTGTAACACGGATCTGTTCAGGGCCTAATCTTCACTAGATGGGCCTTCTTCCTGATACGCCAAGGAGGTGGGTAGCCTGGAAGCCCCCCGAGAATTGCTGACACTCCCACTCCTCCCCCCTCCTTGCGTATTTTGGTAAGAGCTCGTTAGACAGCTCCCAGCCTGGCGCCATCTATCAGGTTTCGAATGTGTTCCAGGAGACGAAGATCTCAGCTCCCAGCTGGCAATATTGATCAATTTTGATGACGACAATGATGGCGATAATGATAAGAGCAACTACCACGGCTTTAATGATGTTTGTTTGTTTGAGGGGAGGCTGGCATCATCGTATTTAATCATGCGTAGAAGCAAAATAAACACTAGGCTCTCAGAGGTCATCTCCCTCCTCTCCTTCATAAAGTCAGCCTGGAATATGTCCAGGACTGCAGCTTCCTAAGTGGCCACAGAAAAGCAGGGCTAGGCAGAACTCTCAGGACACAAGTCCTTCCGTGTTTCCTCATCTAACGTTAATGAGCACGTACTATGTGCTGGGCGCTGTGTTTCAGGGACACAAAGATAAAAAAAAACAGAGGACCTGGGGGATCTTTCTCGAATGGCTGGATTTTAAGGGAAGCTAAAGCACCAGTGCATTTTCTTTTCTTTTCACGTCATCACTATCTTCCCAAATTGGATATACCAAACATAATTTTACACTAACTGCTCGTGACTGTTCAGCATTACCATAATGAAAAACAATTAATAAGGCTCTGCTGTAATATTGCTATTGAGGTTGCAGAGTGTTGTCTGATCTGTCATCAAAATAGCTCTGGTCTGCTGTACTTCTCCACTACCCATCTGCCAGTTTGTCATACTGTGGTAGCTTGTATGTTGCTGTGATGCTGGAAGCTATGCCAGTGGTATTTCAAATACCGGCAGAGTCACCCAGGGTGGACAGGTTTCAACTGAGCTTCCAGACTAAGACTAGGAAGAAAGGCCTGGTGACCCTATAGCTCATACTAGAATATCTTCTGATATAGTGCTGGGCCAGGCAACGTTTGGTTCTGTTGGTCGTTGCCATGAGTCTGAGCCGATTTAGCAGCAACTAACAACAAAGCTGTACTTCTTGGCTCTCATGTCTGGTTCTTACCATTTTTTTGTTTTTCTTATTCTTGTCCCTGGTCACATGTCCCGTGTTACTGCATCAATCTGCAGTGAGCCCTCCTTTCATGTATTATTACGCTGTTGTAGACTAAGAAACCTAAAAACAAAGACTTAGAATTCTGTGCAAAATCAAACTGGTTCCCTGTGGGGGTCTGCAGGACTCTTCTCTAGATAAAGAAGCTAGTCAACAACTTGTGATTTCTAATTCTGGCAGTTCTTGGAGGTCTTCTTGGCTTATTCTGGGTTCTTGGGTGGGTCTTGACAGGGGAAGTTGTTAGATGGATGAGAGATTGGCATACCACAACCTATAAACCCACAGAAATATCTGACCTTTCTGTGCTCCCTACCAAGGCTGACAAGGAGTAAAAATTAAATAAACATTCTTTCCTCTGGCTCAACAGAAATGGAAGGCACTTGTATATTCAACAACATTAGACAAAAAAATTTACATCTCCCATGCCTCAGGCTTTGTTCCTGGCGTCAGGGAAACATCTCTAATTCTGACAAACAAGTTTACTTTAGAGAGGAATGTTAGAGTCAGATGGAACTGGGTTCGGATCCCCGTTCTTCACTTAACAGCTGTGTGACGAGGCAAGTGACTTAACCTCATAGAGCCTGTTCCCTCCTCTGTACTATGAGGATCAAGGTACTCACAGGGTTGTTACAGGGATTAAACGATGTAATATGTATGAAGGTTCCTCATACCTTGAAGGGTCAATAGGTGGCAGCTACTGCTATTATTACTATTACTGCAACAACTACAGCTTCTTCTCCGTGGATAAGACAGTAGACCAGAGGTTAAGTGCCAACTCTGTCACCCTCTAAAGATATTAACCTTGAGGAATTAATAAACAGTTCTGAGCCTTGATTTCTTTCTTTGCAAAACTATAGATAATATGTACCTCAAAGAATTGCAAGCAGTAAATACAATGACATAAATAAAAGGTCTACCTGTGACAGATGCTCAAAAATGTTATTCCTCCCTTACTCTTGTCCTTAGACAAGAAATTATCATCAGTGTGATGTAGGTCAACAAATAGAGAGCAGTCTGTTTCTTAGTCCATCATACGCCACTAAGTTAATTCATGACTTAAAAAAGTTCTAGGTAATGAGAACATCACTCAGTACTTTTTGAGTAACTGCTGCAAATTTCTCTAAAGAATCTTGGACCAAAGATCACATGTCTCAGAGGAACAATACTTCCATTACAACAACTGACCTGTTTCTTTGGGTCTGCTTTAAAAACAATTCAAGATGATTTCAGATCCTAATTGAATCTGTGAGTGAACATGTAAAAATCCTCTGGTCCCTAACATGTTTACAGGTGATGCTTTAAAACTGAATGCTCCTGGAGAAATCACTTGGAATAAAGTCTATTTTAAGCTCACCATTTGCCTCCACATCTAAGTGAATGGTGAGACGGATGTGCTTAATTATCCCCGCTTCAGGTGTATCAATGTCTTTAAAAAGCCTTCAACCTTTTATACCAGTTATGTTCACGGACGTTCTGCGTGCCTGCCAGGGCAGACCTACGGAGTAACCCCGGCCTTCTAAACGCTGACTTTTCCGAGGCAATGAACAGGAAGGGAGCCAAGAGGCAGTTCAAAGAGGGAAAGGAAGTGGGGAGTCTAGACCCTGACAAGTTAATAACTTAACAGTGGGTGAACAAAGCTGAGAAAACAGCTGAGCAGGCTGCAGGAAAGGGGCTGCGTGCAGGCGAGACAGCAGGGAGGAGAGAGGCCAAGAAGGAGGGCTGGCAGGCATTCCAGGTCAGGGAATTTGGCCCTGGGCAGTCACAGAAGTTCAGAAAAATCTCGGCTGGAGCGGGCACCACCAGAGCCAACGAGCATCTGCACTTTCCAACTGAGTTTACGATCCTGGCCGTAGGCAATCTCTCCTGACCACCCCTCTCTTTTGTTCAACCTCCCCCATCAATGAAATCCTTAGGCTTTTACATGCTAAAATTGCTTCCCCTCAAAAATCAAACAAGCCAAAACAATACTTCTGACTCCACATCTCCCAGCAACTATTGTGGTCTCTTCCTCTTCACAGTCAGCCATTCCCAAAGAGCCGTCCATGCATACTGTTTTCATTGTCTTATCTTCTATTCCCTCCTCAACCCACTTCATTCTAGCTTCTGCTCTCTTTACTCAAATATCTCTTGCTGAGTCACAAACAGAGGCATTGGTGCATCAGTGGTAGAATTCTCACCTTCCATGAAGGAGACTTAGGTTCAATCCCCAGACAACGTACCTCATGCACAGCCGCCAGCCGTCTGTCAGCGGTGACTTGTGTGTTGCTATGATGCTGAACAGATTTCGGGGGAGCTGCCAGACTAAGACAGACTAGAAAGAAAGGCCTGGAGATCTGCTTCTGAAAATCAACCAATGAAGACTCTATGGATCACAACAGTCTGGTCCAAAAGCGATCATGGGGATGGCACAGGACAGGGCAGCATTTTGTTCCTTTGTCATGGGGTGGCCATGAGTCAGGGACTGACCCAGCTGCAACTAACAACAACAAAAAAGTCACTAATGACGTTCTATCTTTCAATCCAACAGGTGTTCTTCAGCCTCCTCTTCTCACCACTGCTGAGCACTCGCTCCTGAAAACTCTCTCTTCCCGTGGCATCTGTGACACCATATTCTCCCTCTCTTCGGCCCTTCTCATGAGATCCTCCTCCTCCACCCCATCATTAAACACTGAAGTTTCTCAGTGAGCACTTCTGCGCTTTCTTCCCTTCATTATATTACTTCTCCCTAGAGGATCTCATCAAGGCCCACAGTTTTCATCACCACTTAAGTTCATGACTCACAAATGGGCATCTCCACCCAGACCTCTCCTCTGAAGCACCAGACTCACATTTTACCATCTCATCGATATCTCCATTTGGATGGCTCAAACTCAGTAGGACCTTCTTAACATCTCTTCTCACTGCCAGACTTGGCATTACTACCCTCCATTTTGCTGTGCAAGCCAAAAACACTGAAAAACTGAAAAAAAAAAAACAAAAACAAAAACAAAAAAAAACACTTGACATCTCTAGTCAATGACAAAGACCTGTGGATTTTACCTTAGGATCTTTTGATTATGCACCCTTCTCTCCCATCGCCCCAGAAATCACCCTAGTCCAAACTACTACCATCTTTCCCTAGACCCCTGCGATGACTTCCAACTGGTCTATTCTTGCTCCTTTCCAATCCTTTCTCCATACTGTAGCTAAAACTATCTTCTAAATAAAAGCAAGTAAGATTGTGTCCTCCCTGGGCTGAAAGCACATCAAAAGCTTCTTATTGCTCAATCCTTGATGAGACCTCAGTGACCTGCATATTCTGGCCCCTGTCAACCTCTCAACCTTGTGTCACTCTTCTTCCCACTGGGAGACTCATGCTTTCCAAAGCTCCATGCTCTCACTACAGGGTTTTTAGACATGTCATTCTTTCTGTCTCAAGTACTTCTCCCCTGCCCCACCCTACTGCCTAGTTACCCTCCAGCTCTCACTTCTCAAGTCATTTCTTCAGAGAAGCCTTCTTCGACCACCTGGAGCAGTGGTTTTCAAACATGCACCACAACCCCCTCACAGCGTGTTGAAACACAGATGCTGGCCTCACCCCCAGAGTTACTTGTCCAGTGGGTCTGGGGTGGGGTCTGAGAATTTGTGTTTCAAACAAGTCTGCAGGGGACGCTGATGCTGCTGGTCCAGGGACCACACTTTAAGAACCACTGCCCAGAGTAGATCAGCCTTTGGCATTGTATGCTTTCCCAGCCCCATGTGCCTCTCCTCCAAACACAGCTTTCACAGCTGAAACTCTACATGGTTTAGTGCCATGAGTTGATTAACTCATCTTTCTTTCCCACTAGACAGTACACTCCAGGAGAGTGGGGACCATGCACGAATTTGCTCACAACTCTACCCCTGGGCCTAGCTCAGCACTGGGCACAAAATAGGTCCTCAATTAATATTGATTGAATGACTGAAAGGGGAATAATTGCAAAAAAAAAATGTGGAGGAAAATACATTTAAAACAATTCAAATGATTGCTTTGCAAACCAAAAGAGTCAGAACCAGTCTGCTGCCTTCAGATTCAAATGTCCCAACAGCAAAGTCATGACAGACCATAAACTCTTAAGGCCTGTGTTATGGACTGAATTATGTCATCCAAAAAATATGTGTTGTAAATCCTCACCTTTATACCTATGGAATAAGAAGCCCTGGTGGCGCAATGGTTAAGCGCTCAGCTGCGAACCAAAAGGTTCGTGGTTTGAACCCACTGGTGGCTCTGCGGGAGAAAGACCTGGCCATCTGCTCCCGTAAAGATTACAGTCTAGGAAACTCTACGGGGCAGTTCTACTCTGTCCTATAAGGTCCCTATGAGTGGAATGGACTCAAGGGCAAACAACAACATGTCTATGGATGTAATCCCATTTGGAATAGGGATTTCTCTGTTACGTTAATGAGACCATGCCGGTGTAGGGTGTGTTTGAAGCCAATCACTTCTCGAGATATAAAAGAGCGGCTCAGGCACAGAAAAAAGCAAGCACACGCGGAGGGGAAGTACAGGCTGCACGGAGACCGTCAGGGAATGCCAGACAAGGATTTTTCCCTGGAGCGGACAGTGAGAGTCTTCCCCGAGAGCCGGCACCCTGAATTCAGACTTCTAGCCCCCTAAACTGAGAGGAAATAAATTTCTGTTTGGTAAAGTCACCCACTTGTGGTATTTCTGTTATAGCAGCCCTAAGAAACTTAAGACAGACTGGGACACTGTCATCCCAGCCCACTTTCAGCCTGCAGACTGACCTACCCTGGCTATAAGAAAGGAGTCAGGAGGACCTGGGGATGACACAAGTGGATCCCAGAGGAAAGTGTCAGAAAGCTGAAGCCCTGCTAAACCCCAGCAAGCTTCATAAAGCCACTTTTATTAAAAATAAACAGTTGACAATAAGAGAGAAGGAGTTGCTGACAGGAGAGATTAAGACAGGCCAGAGGAACAACTACCCTAGAAATCACACAACTTTGATTACTGTTAATCTAAAACACATGAAAAAGATGGAAAAAAGTCTGAAAGAGCTGGTAAGAATAGTTACGGGTCCCATAAGAGACAAGGAGAAAAGCTAGGAGAGAAAACACTGCAAAGGTGGGTCGTTAAGCTCTATAAAACAACCAGCACAAAGAAAGTCAAGGGCAAGAGAACATTTCCTGGTAGCTTTTCCCGGTGCTTCTCCAGAGATGGCAAAGGCGGAAAAGAGATGCCAGCGGCGGGTGAGGACAGGAAGGCGGCATAAAGAAAACGGATACTGGTAGCAGAGAATGCGATGGCCTCTATCCACATTAAAATGGCAGACAGCAGAGACACTCTCTGAGAAACAGGACAGGAACATACCCTCAGGTGCTCCACCGAGGCACAGGGCAGAGGGAGGCACATAACAAGGGGGGCTGCGGTCACCTTGAGGGAGCCACAACGGCAGATGAGGCATCTTCTCCAAATCGTCCACCTCAGACCTGAGGAAGGGATTCCACAGCAGATGGATGTGCGCAGGCTTTCATTTGTGGTGAAAGAGAAGAGTTGCTCCGGGGCTGTCCAGTTCCTCAAACGTCCCACTTGCCAGCCTGAGGGGTGGCACTCCCTCTGATTGTCGAAATTTCAGGAAAGCACTGGCAATCTCCAGGAAAAGGCCAGTGTGTACGTGTCCACCTGCAAATATGCGAATTCAAGTCTGTCCTGGGCAAGTGTCCAGAAAAAAGCAAGGTGAATGGGACACAGTTGCCCCATCAAGAAGGAGCCCATGGCTGGGTCAATGCTTTATCCACCTGGTAGCAGATCCAGGATGGCTGTATGTCTGGAATCTCCGGAAAGTGCACCTTTTTCTGACAGGGAAAGAAGGCAAACTCATTTTAAGTGTACAGTTGTATGCTAAATGCCTATAGTTGGTGGAAAACTGTTGTGCTCTGTAATAGTTTTAGGGAAAGAGTAAAAGAGAGAAGGAATGTAGGGTAATAGAAAGATGGGTTTTGTAGTCTCGAAGAACTAGGTTTGAGTACTAGCTTCTTCATATTTTAGCTATGAGACGTAAGCCAATGTCCTCTATGAGCCTGAGTTTCGTGATCTGGAAAAAGAAGTATAATAGATTCTTTGTTGGCATTGTGTGATTATAAGAGAAAATACATGTGTAGGGCCTGACATTATAGTAAGGATTCAAGAAATGGCAGCCAAAATAGTTGTATGCACAGATCCTGCTCACCTCCATGGACCAGCTTATAAAGAGTTCTTTCTAGAAGCAGAGATGAAGTTTGAGTTGTCCTGCAGTGATGATACCACTGGCCTTCTGGCTTACAAGTCCTAACTTCTACCTGTCCAGGTGGCAGCCTTTCTGAGGGCTCGTGCAGGTTCCAACATCTCAAGAGCTACGCTCTCAAGTTTTCTCACCATTAGAAAGCAAAGCCACCAAAAAGGCCAAAATAGTATCTTTCTTTCCTTGAAATCATTCAGAATCTTGGGGGAGAACCTTGCCAGGGAGGTAGAGATGTAGGGAGACAGGATGACTAAGGGCCATGAACGTAATTACAATTAACACACATTTTTAAAACCATTACCCTGATTCTGCTAAACACTTTACATGCATTGTCCTATTTAATCCTCATAATTAGGAACAGTGGAGTCCCTGGGTGGTTCAACTCACTGGCTATTAGCTAACCTGGAAGCAATCACCTGACCCATAGAAGGAGTCCCTGGGTGGTGCAGATGGTTCACACGCTTGACTGTTAACTGAAAGGCCAGAGGATTCAATCTGCCCAGAGGCACCTTGGAAGAAAGCCTGGCAATCTACTTCTGAAAACTCAGCCATTGAAAACCCGATGGAGCACAGTTCAACTCTGACACAAATGAGGCTGCCATGAGCTGGAGCTGCCACGAGTCAGGGTCAAGTCAATGGTGACTGGTGGTGGTGACAGGCACCCCTCTTAAGAACGGGAGAGCTGAGGCCTAGAGCGGGCAGGCGTAACTTGGATACGGCCACACAGCTAGTAGGCGGCAGAATCAAGTTTCACACCCAGGCAGTCTGGCCGTAAGTCCTTGGCGCACACGTGACTTAGTATTTTCTATCCTCACACCATCCTTAGCAGAACAGCCAGTCTCAGGGAGAGGGGGGGTGTTGGCCCTCCCAGAAATGAGGTTTCTAGCACATACATGAAAGGAGACAGCTGAACCACCTGGAACACGAGGCTAGGGGAACCGGAGGAGTTCAGGCCCAGCCAAGAACACCCCAGAGAATCACTTCTTCACATCTGTTCCGAAGAGGTTTCCTGAAAAAGGGATCCGCCTGTGACAGGATATCTCTCTCTCCTCTCCCCCCTCTCCCTCTCCCCAGAGCAGAGTCCCTGGAGAATGCAGGAGAAAGAGTACAGTCTGTTACAATTCCACTGAGACAAAAGGAATGTCCCTGCCCAGAAATGGTGGAGCTACTCACGATCGATGGTGCCAAATAAACCTAGCAGGCTCTTTGCTGAAACGCATAGCTCTGTAGCATCAGAGGCCAGCTACGGGCCAGACACAATTTCCTATCTGATGGGCAAACAGAGTCCAGATGTGTGTTCTCTTCTGGGGATAAAAAAATCAGAATATTCAGCAATAGAGGGAGGTACCCCCTACACCCCACTTCAACCAGAACAGCTGTCCTTTCATTTGCTTCCCCCTGAGATTTGAACACAGTTCTGCAGCTTAAAAAATAAAAGGCTAAAAACCAAGAGTCTGGAGGTTTTGTTTTTAAAAGACATTTATTTTTTTCTGATTATAAAAGTAATATTTGCTCACTGACAATTTTGGAAAATATAGAAAATTATGAAAAAAATAAAAGTCTCTGGTTAATCCTATTACCCTAGAGGTTTCCTTTTGATGAGGTGGGGGTGGGGGTGGATAGAAGCTCATCAGTTTCAAACACCCAGGCTTCAGTAACCATTAAAATTCTCATGATCGCTAATTAAGCAATGAATATTAGGGTTGGCCAGAGAAAGAGAAATACAATTGAAATTAGGAATACATGAGGGAGAAATAGTCTGAAGAAGGGAGCCGGGGCATGACGAGTATTTAAGCGTTTCCCTCTGAGAATCAAAGGCTGATGTGAATGAAACAGGGATTCCACTGAACCCAGCTTAAACCTTAATTGAGGGGTGAGCAAGGAGAAGGATACAACCATGGTGCAAAGCAAGAGTGCTGTCTCAGATTGCTACTTTCTGTCTACTTAGAGTATCACATCAGGGCTTGGAAGAGGTAAATAATGGTATAAGACCACATGCAACACTTGTACGCTGACACTAAACAACAAAATTATCTGAACAGCAAGGATGTTAAGGACAAGATCCAATTTTACCAAGTCCTGAGGCATTCTGGTCAAAGAGGAAAGCTGAAAATGCTGAAGACTGCTGTTGTGTGACCACTGTGTCACTGACATTATAAAAAGGTTGGGGCAGGGACAGCAAAAAGATAAGCAAGGGACTGTGCAGTCCATACTATGTCTGTGACAGACATTATTAATCAATTGCAGCTCACTTTCCCATTAAGCCTTGGTGTGGTCTGAGACTCTTCCTCAATATTGCTCTTAAGAGCTGGGGACAAAAGAGAGAAAATAAAAACAAAGAAAGAAAGCAGGAGTGCCTGCTCTGGGTGCACACAGCAGTGACTAGCTGCACTGATGGCTGGGGAAGGGCACAGGACCGCAAGTGTCTTGGGAAGAAGCAGTTGGTCTGTCCGTGTGACAGCATCTCTGTGGTGGACAGTCCGGGTCACACTTGCCTCTGATAAGAACAAGCACCCTTCAGAAGCTATCAAACAGCTCTCCAAAGAGGCAGGTTTTGAAACCCAGGACTGCAAGAGACAGGATGAGCTGCTTATCTGGAAAGAGGCCCTACTGCCTGTAGACATGGAAGATACGCTTTAAAAAAGGGGAAGGAACACAGGACAAGGTCTTTCAAGGGAGCGCCTAAACCCCTTGGGCTTCAGTGTAGATCTGGGTCCTAGGAGACCAAGAAGGAACCAATAAAATCAGCTAAAAAGGCTCAAGCAAAACAAAATGCATGCCAAGATTTGAGCAAGAAAGATTTCTGGTCTACTTGGAATGATCATCTGAGGGGACCAACAATAGGTATTTGATTGAGAAATAGGTTTTATATTTCTGACATAACCTATATAATATAAATAACAATAAAGCTGGTTACCAAATAAAACAAGACATGGCCCTGAGATGTCCTGTCTAGATACTGTGTCTCAAAAGAACACACTGTTTCAAAGCTTTTTTATCTCACAAAGAAAAATCTCCTACAGCAAAACGGCTGTCTAATTAAGGTTGCTTTAAGGAACTGAAGGGGCATGGGTGGTTCATTGGTAGAATTCTCAACTTCCATGCAGAGGACTTGGGTTCGGTTCCCGGCCAATGCACATCACGCGCAACCACCACACTTCTGTCAGTGGAGGGTTGCCTGTGGCTATGGAGGCTAAACAAGGAGCCCTGGTGGCATGGTGGTTAAGCGCTCAGATGCTAACCAAAAGGTTGGTTGGTTCAAATCCACCAGCTGCTCCACAGGAGAAGGATGTGTCCGTCTCCTTCCATAAAGATTTACAGCCTTGGAAACCCTACAGGGCAGTTCTACTCTGTCCTATAGGGTTGTTATGAGTCAGAATTGACTCGACAGCAGTGGGTTTGGTTTTTGCATACGAGGCTGAACAAATTTCACCAGAGCTTCCAGACTAAGACAGACTAGAAGAAAGACCTGGCGATCTACTTTTGAAAATCAGCCAATGAAAACTCTATGGATCACAATGGTCCGATCTGCAACCGATCATGGGGCTGGTGCAGGACCAGGCAACACTTCGTTCTGTTGTCCATGGAGTGGCCATGAGTAGGGGCTGACTCAACAGCAGGCAACAACAACAAAAGAAGTGAAACTCACATTTTATTTCTGAAATTCAACTTAAAAGTACCAACTACTTATTCAGTGATTTTAGTCTACATACTGGTATTTCTTTTTTCCTGCTTGTGGATGTCTGAAAGATTTTGGTACTTTATCGTGGGAGAATACAGTCTCATGCACCAAAGTGTTATCACTTCAAGTGCTGACACTCATCCCTGGAGGGAGGAGGAAGGGCCTACTGCTTTCTGATAGTTCAAGATCAATGTCTGAGGCTGAGCTTGCCAAGGAAAGGTGCAGCCTCGGAGGATGAAAGGCGAAGGGATGTCTAAACACTTCACGGCACAAAGGTCAGTGTTGCCACAGTTTTCCATGAAGGCCAAGAGGACAGTGGTGGGGAAGACTGCAGCTACAGGTTTCGGGTTTACAACTTGCCAGGAATTTATATCCATTGAACCATATTACCCTAGGACAATCTTTTGAGGGGCTCTTGGGATAGACTCGATGGCAACTTTTTTTTTTTTTTTTTTGTTATTATCCCCATTTTATAGATAATGAAGTCAATACAGAGAGATTAAGTAACTTGTCCAAGGTTATTCTGCTAATCTATAGTGACTCCAGGCTTTGAACTCAGATCTGGCAGATTCCAAACCATTTTTCTCTGAGGCCCCTTGTCCCAGTACTGCCAATTTGTCAGTTTTCAAAGAAGTCCCCTGCCTACGGGATCTTTTCAGTTGTTTTTCTGTAGGAGTTTTCTTTGCTAGATAAAAAAAGCTTTGGAACAGTATGTTCTTTTGAGACACAGTATTATCCAGATAGGACATCTCAGGGCCCTATCTTGTTTGATTTTGTTTAATTTGGTAACCAGCTTTATTATTACTCAGATTATGGAAAGTGGAAATTTACTTACTTTTAAGAGGGCTGTATTTGGATAACCTCCCAAACTCCCTGCTCAACAGGCAATGTATGAGAGCTTACAACCACGCATCAAAGCAGGAAGTGGAGCAGCACTGGCCTGACGTGGACCTTGAGGGTGTCAGGGCAGCCCCAGGAGATCTGGTGCAGCCATGGGATTTCTTGGTGGGGGGTGGGGGGACATTCCCTGGTGCATGTCTGCGCCAGGTCTCAGGTGCCTGTACTCTGCCCTCACTGTTCTCCTGGTGCTTGTCCTTCCTTTTCACGGTCTCACACTTACCAGCATCATAGCCGTGAAAGACGTGCTGAGAATGAAGAAGGCCGCTTGAAACAAGCAGAGAATCAGGGTTCAAGAGTCTGCTGGGATCCATCACTCCCCATGATAAAGGAGTCTTATAACCTCCTGGTGAGTCCCTGGGTAGCACAAATGGTTAATGCCCTTGGTTGCTAACCAAAAGGATGGAGATCTGAATCCACCCAGAGGCACAGCAGAAGAAAGGCCTGGTGATCTGCTATACTTCCAAAAAATCAGCCATTAAAAAACCCAACGGAGCACAGTTCTACTCTGACAGATGGGAGTCAAAATGAGTCAGAACTGCCTCAACAGCAACTAGTATAACCTCTTGGAGGTTTTTAAACCTGTTTTTCCACATTAAATGGAGTAACCCTTTGCTGCTGAGTCGATTCCAACTCACAGCAACCCTGCATAACAGGGAAGAGCTGCTCCATGAAGTTTCTAATGCTGTAATCTTTACAGAAGCAGACTGCCACATCTTTCTCCTGGCTAGTGGGTTTGAACTGATGACCTTTCAGTTAGCAGCCAAGTGTTTAACCCACTGTGCCACCAGGGCTCCTTCAATTCCTTCAATGGAGTAAGGGTGACTGATAAGCCAGTGTATACTTAAATATCAAAACTTTACCAGCCTAATTTTCCCCTAGAATATAGCTAGGAAAACAGATAAATTGTGCATTCTTTATTACTTGCCTGACCTGAATATTTATTTATCCAAGGCACACTGGCACTATTTCTAAAAAGAGCACTTTGCCCAACCAACCATTAATTAGAAAAGTGGGTTAACAGAGTAAGGTAATGAAAGGCAATGAGTCAAGAGATTCAGATCAATGATCAACAGCTTCACTAACATTAAAAGACTTCACCTTTCTCCTTATTGTCTGTATAAAAAGTGTGCAAAATATGACTCCCAACAATATGAACTCAAAGAGGGAAATACGACCTCATTGCTGGGACTTGGTGAAATGGTACGTATGGCTGGAATAGGGGTTCATCTTGCTCAAGGAAACAGATTTAATAGACGGGCAGGAAGAAGTGTCTGTATGTAAAGGCTTAGAAATCCGACAAGAAACTGCAGGGCAATTGTGAGTGAGTATAAAAGGCACGAGAAGCAGTGAGAGCTGTGGTGGGCTTACTACCCACGTGATCAGACATGATCTCTCCAACTTGGGTTATAAAACTAAAACAGGAGCAATACAGACCAGTGACGAGGGGCGTCAACAATCCTAGTACCTGTGAGAAGGCTCACTGTGTAAAGCACAGCATCTGGTAAACTGGTGAGACTTGAGAGGAAATCATGTATTTTTTTTAAATGTAAAGGAAAGCTAAGCTGGAGCCTACAGCCCAAGGCTGTATAAGGGAAGACACTGAAGAAGGGCATTAGGCTCCACCAGATGACAGGACTGGGCCTGATCCCAGAGAGGCGGGAGTGGGGGCAGATCTGAAGAAACTATTGTGTTTTTCATGACACGTTCAGTTTAGAAAAGGACGTGCACAAAGGTGAAGGGCACATTACCGAGGACAAACTGAGAAGAATGACGGATTTCTGTGAGAACAGTGCCCAGCTTGAGCTGAGGCTTGCAAAAAAATGCTACCGTTGCCAAAAGAAAGGGGGTGGTGATGGATTATTTTGGTTGTTGTCAGGTGCCGTCAAGTCGATTCCGACTCATAGCCACCCTATGTACAACAGAACGAAACACTGCCTGGTCCTGCACCATCCTCACAATTGCTGGGCTCAAACACAGGAATTATTTTTAGTTAAGATTAAAAAGGGATGAGGCCCATGGCTTAGGGATCATGGTAACATGTTAACAGAGGACAGAGAAAATTAGACAACTTAGCTACTCCCAGTTTATGTCTATCGTCTCCATAAAAAGCAAAGTGGTGTTCTAACTGAGAAGACTTACAAAGACATCATTAAAACAACACTGGACGCTGCAGGCGTGGTGAGCCAGTAAATGGTAAGTATATCCTCTTCACCACTTTAAGTCCCCATCTCCAGACCCTGCAGGCTCACATTGCAGGCCCTCGGACAAACCTACCGTTGTTGTTAGTTGCTGTCATGTCAGCTCTGACTCATGGTGACCTTATGTAACACAGAACAAAACACCGCCTGGCCTTAAGCCATCCTTGTGATTACTGTTACGTTTGATTTTGAGTGCCTTCCTACCCAGGAGGCTCATCTTCCAGCACTATATTGGGCAACCTTCTAATTTTGGGGAGTAGATCACCAGGCCTTTCTTCCTAGTCTGTCTTAGCCTGGAAGCTCCACTAAAATCTGTCCACCATGGGTGACCCTGCTGGTATTTGAAATCCTGGTGGCATAGCTTCCAGCATCACAGCAACATGTAAGCCACCACAGTACGACAAACTGACAAATGGTTGGTGGTTAGACAAACCTACAGATAGGATAACAGAGCCAACGTACACAATCCCAGAGAAACTAGGGAGTCTGGGAGCAGTCCCAAAAGACTTTTGTCAGCAAACGTCCCAATTTAGCCAAGGGGGAAAGACAGTTCCTGGTATGTGGACCAAAGAGCCTGGCAAAATCTTAAAAACCAAAAACCAAACCCGTTGCTGTCGAGTTGACTCTGACTCACAGCGACCCTATAGGACAGAGTAGAACTGCCCCATAGGGTTTCCAAGGAGCGCCTGGTGGATTCGAACTGCTGACCTTTTGGTTAGCAGCCGTGGCTCTTAACCACTACGCTACCAGGACAAAATCTTAGGCCACATAATTTCATAGATGGTTTTTAAGTCCTTGGAAAAGGAAGAGGTGGATGCTGAGAATGAGCATGAGTTTGAGAAAAACAAGCCAGGCCCAAGAACTGTTGACTTTTCTCCCCTATAGGCTACGTGAAGGGGCCAACTAGGGAGGGCTGCAGTTACTAGCAATATCTTGAAGCCAAAAGAAGAAAAAGAACAGTGGCTTTGTCTCTAGTGAGGCCTTTGGCTACCAGGCTGAATGACTACCGGGCTTCCGGGTCTGAGTCTGGGCTTTAGCCATTCTCAGCTACTTACACCCTTGAGCCCATCGTGCCATCTCGTGCCTCCCTGCCTTTGCCTTACGTGTTCCCTCACATCCTTCATTTGCCTGTTTGTCCTTCAAAACTCAGCTCAAATAGCACCTCCTCTTGGAACCCTTCTCTACTGCCCAGTGTGATTTAGAAGTCCCTTATAGGAACTCAACAAGCACCCTGCACTGTACGGCGCTCTTCCCCTGGGCTGCGGCTTTGTTATCTGCCTCCCCCAACACCCCTGCAAGCTCCTGAAGGCGCCGGTATTTCCAAAGCCCAGGCCAGCACCAGACACAAAGAGGACCCTCCAGAAATGACTATTGCTTGAATGAGTTTTGCTCAGAGGTTCAAAGTCATTTAGAAGCAAGACTGTTTCCAAATGTGTTCCATGGGGTTCTCAAAGTTTAGACTTCTATCAGTGATGTGGAGGAAAATATAATTTCAGAGACTAAACAGCTGGGAAAGAGATAATGAGACAAAAGGCTTAAGGTTCAAGATCTAACAACCTACAGGCTGGCCATAAAGTCTGAAAACATAGATAACTTTTTTATCAATTGACTGATTCTCTTGATTATTTCTTCTATGGCATGGGAAAGGCACAGCTTTTTTTTTGGTGGGGGGGTGGGAATTAGAGATGAATATGCAGGGTTGACAGAAATGCTGCATAATATGCCACGTTCATTGTAATTTCGTATGGTACTTTGAACTATGCATTGCTAATGAGGGCACTACACTGAATCCCTCATGCAATGTCACCGCCCATACTGTGTCTTGTAATATCATTAAGCCATTTATTACGTATGTTTATGGTTCAAAACTTTATGATCACTCTGTAGAAAGACAACTGACAATTAACCTAATAGAATTTTAACAGAAATAATCATGACGTTTTAATATTAGGTCTCAAAAATATCTACAGTATGGGAAATATATGGCCCCATCCATCCATCCATATTTATTGAGCCTTCACTGTGTTAAACACCATGCTAGGCTCTGCAAATTTAATGGAAAATAAACACTGCCTCCCTTTGATCTTACATCCTAGTGAGGGGAAATGGGTAAGTAAGTAAATAGTTCTAAATGCTGATGAAGGCCACAAATAAACCAAAACGAAGTGTGATGGGACAGGGGACAACTTCGGATAGAGGGCATAGAGATGCATCTTGAGGCTGGGAGGAAGTGTATGTGAAGAAGGGTGGGGTGGGGCTGGCTGGTCATTACCTTGAAGTGATCAGTAACGTGCTGAGACTTAAAAATAACTGCAAGCTCGGGCCATGTTAACAGAAGCCAGGGCAATGACAGTCCCACTGCCTCTGTGGTGGTTCCACCACTTCTAGATCACCTTCTGCACTCATGAACGCTATCCTTTAAGAGGGAGTTGCTTGGTGGTCCAAACAGTTAATGCACGTGGCTGCTAACCAAAAAGTTGGAACTTCGAGTCTACCCAGAGGTGCCTTGGAAAAAAGGTCTGGCGATCTACTGCTGAAAAGATCAGCCACTGAAAACCCTGCGGAGCACAGTTCTGCCCTGACACACATGGAGTCACCATGAGTTGGAGTTGACTCAGACTGGAACTGGAGCTGGAATACTTCAGGAGAGTCCTTGAGTGAATCCAGGAGTATTAAACCACATCTTATGAGGCAAGGCAGAGAGAACTAGGGAAGTTTAGTGTGCAGAAGGAATCACTAGGCATTTGTCCTCAGAATTTCTGAAGACTCAAGATGTTCCGAAGAGAATATGTTCATTCTGTATTATTGTAGGAAGCCAAACCTGAACTACTGAAAGGGAAGTTTAAGACAGTTCAAACTAGGGGAGAAATCCCTAATAGAATTTGACCTATACAGGAATGGCTTTTTGGAGAAGGGAGTATCCCATCCTCAGAAGTGATCAACTAGAGCTGGGAAAACATCTACTCAAAACAGTGATGAGGGGGTTCCTATACTGGGCAAGAGATATTTTTCAAACACATCTTTGGGGATGGGGCACAGCTTTTATTGTTTCTCTGAGTGGGATATTTTCTCATCTTGGGATGCCAAATCATCTTTAAAATGTTTGAGCCTCAAGCAATTACCGCCAAGTGCTCCTGATCTCTCCTTCTTCCTAAGAGCTTGTGCTTCCTTGGAAGACTGACCTTCTCTTGGAGATGAGAGGAACCGACCCATCTTTAGTCATGGGCTTCTCTTGCCATTGGACAGAATGACGTCTTCCTGGGAGCCCTGGGTGTGCACAAGAGGATGTGGACAGCTCCTCTTCCTTGGCCCCAGCAACAGTGCAGATGATGGGGGATGGGGGCTCCTGAAGGCACACCCCACGGTTAGAAGTGACCTCCACTCACCAGTATTGCAGAGACACGACACAAGGGGACCAGGAACCACGTCAAGATGCCCAATGACAGAATTCCACTAGAAGCAACTCCATGATACTTTTACTCCAGTCTCCCCTCACTTTTGTGTGTGTGTGTGTGTGTGTGTGTGTGTGTGTGTGTGTGTGTGTGTGTGTGTGTGTGTGTGTGTGTGTGTATATATAAGTAGAGCTCTCTGAACTTTACTTATAGCACCAGGTGACCATATCTGAAGGCTCAGGTCAAAGGCTCAGTTCTATCTCGGAGCTCTGTACAACTCTCTCCTAAGGCATACGGCTTGCCCTCTCTCTGGAACGTGAACTTATCTCGGGCAGACAGGTGCTCCACCTTCTGTTCCAAACGCCCTTTTTAGACTGTATCTTCACAGAAAAACCGAACTCCTAAGTGCATACAGCCAACTGAATTGCCCAACTTAATCATTTTATGATTATGATTTGATAGTATATCAATTCTGTTTGTACCCATATTTGGTCTGCTGGAAGAGAAACGAAATCAAAACCCATTAAGATTAAGGCTTAAGGCAGTGATTAACTTGAATCACAGACCAATATGTTTTTCCTCCATTTACCTTGTGAATAAAACACGCATTGGAGAACATGAGGTATAATTTCAGTGAAAATCATACCTGAGCCGCATACAACAAAAACAAACAGTGCCAGCAGCCATGGTCCTACTGGATATTTCTCTTCTTGAGGCCTCTAGAAGAGAATGGAAGACAGTAGGGTTAGATTCATTTGTTCCATAGATATTTATTGAATGCTTCTTGGTACTGTGAATCAGACAGACCTGGTCTCAACCCTCAGTGGCTCTAGTAAGGGACAGAGATAAAGCCAATTATAAAGGACTGAGGTAGTTTTGTAAAAATTCACCAATAACTTTATTAGCACACCTGTAACTCAATAAACAGCAGTCGCCGGGTGGCACAAAGGGTTTGTGTTTGACTACTAACCTGAAGATTGGCAGTCTGGACCCACCCCGTGGTGCTGTGAAAGAAAGGCCAGGTAATCTGCTTCTGTCAAGATTACGGCAAAGAAATTCCCATGGAGCAGTTCTACTCTGTAACACATGGGGTCACCATGAGTTGAAATCGACTCCACAGCAACAGGTTTGGTTTTGGTTAACTCAATGAACTTGGTGGTCTTAAAGATTCTGGGGACAAACGAGGTCTAAGTACATAAACCAATACAGTGATCTTGGAGCCAAAAACAATATGGATGGTAATTGCTTCCATTTGCTGAAAGCATGCTCTATGCTGGTGTGGTGAAATGAGTTCCTGTATGTGGCCTTTTGTCTTACTTCTTCGGAAAAACAGCTTGAGAGATGTTTCCCCTAAGCCCTAAGGAGTTGCCTTTGCCCTAGTCTTCTACTCCAGAGGGTTTATTACTTTTGTCCAGGCTGACTGACATTTCCTGGGTAAGCCGTGAACAACTTGGATTGATAGTTTTTGTCTGGCCCTGGGCTGCAGCCTGCCCTGTGACTGGTATGCACCTTGTAGGGTTGATTAACAGACTATGCAAATGAAGTGTCTGTAGCCTACTATGTAAATGAAGTGTCTATGCCTACCAGGAGGGAATTGGTCAGTTTGTGGCCCCCTGATGGGAGGGGCCATGTCTTGAAATTTATAAAGAGTTGTATATACCAGCAGCCAACCCCACAGAGGTTTTTCAAACAGAGGTTTTGCAGGAAGGGAAGCAGAATGAAGAAAAGAGAAGCAGCAGAGAGAGATGAGGCAAAGAACCTCCTAAAAGAGCTATAACATAGGTCAAGGGCTATAACACTGAAGACAGTAATAGGCCCAGAAGGGGGCCCTTTGGCAGAGCCTGCAGCAGAGCCAATGGCAGGGAAGCTGAAGGCAGAAATGCATGTCCTCAGGGGGCCCAGATGAGACCTGTCCTGAGGGGGCTGAGAGAAGCGTGTCCTCATGGGGCAGAGATGAGCCCGTCTAGAGGGGCCTGTCCTGAGGGGGCTGAGAGGAGTCCATCCTGAGGGGGCCAAGAAGGCCCTGTCCTCAGGGGGGCCTAGAGGAGGCCTGCACAGCCCAGAGGCTGCACTGAAGAAGGGAGACTTTGTCTACATGCTTCCTGATCCTGAATTGAGTATGGTCTGTGAGTTCTGTGTGGCCATTGCAATGGATTATTGAGCCCAGCTGAGAAGTAGAGTGCCATGGGAAGGACAGCTGGTGTCAGAATTAGTAAAAAGGTTGGAGGGTAGAGGTATGTCTCTTATAGGGATCAGCCTTGGGTTGATCTTGATGTGCATTATCCCCCCTGAAGTCAGACAGGTTCTGATGCTACTACTAGCACCCCATTTTACAGCCGGGCGCTATACTAAGCACTCTACATCCATTACTTCCAGCACTCACAACACTGCAAGGCAAGTATTACTGACTCCATTTTGTAGTTGAGAAACTGAGGCTCATAGTTCATGTTCCTTTGAGCAAGAGGTGGGATTCAAAGACAGAATCGGCATCTGGGTATACAGAGCCTGGGTGTGTTCCTCTAATAAGATTCATCTTTAATTCTCATATGTGTGACTTCCCAGCAGGGTCACAGAACACAGCATTTTCTCAAAACCTTCTACAGGCCAGAAGAGTTGGGAAACTGACACACTGGAAATCCCCAGAACAGCGCAAGCACCACAGTACTGTGAGTGGACGTGAGGGAAGCCTTACCGAAGCTTACACTTTGGAGCTCTCTCTCCCTTTCCCCGGGAAGCAGCAAGGACGGTTATACCTGCATGAACCTAGCCCCACACACCTCCTGCTCCTCTCAAACCAAGAGCACAGAAAAAATAAGAACGTCCCGCCACAACACTTCTGGGTCTATCTGCAGCCTTGAAAGCAAATCAATCAACGGAGCAACACACATTTTCTGAGGGAGGCTTCAGAAAGAGCAGTGTGTTTCTTAAATAAGAAGGACGAAGGAAGAAAGTGGACAAAAAAAAAAAAAAATCAAAGAACTCACCAAATATTTCCTCATTAGCTGGAGCTAAAAACAGTCTTTATTCAACATCCCTCCTCACTCTCTTTTCCATCGCCTTCTTGGCAATCTGACATAGTTGACCAGAAACCAATTCTGTTGCTGTTGTTCCACTAACGCTACGCAGAAAAGATCATTTCATTATAGATGAGGCGACAGTTCTTTGGTTCTCAGCTTACCTGTTCCACGCTCAAAGGGCCTTCCGAGTCAACCGCAGTCGGGCTCGCTTGTCACTTCTATTACCATGTACTTTTTTCTCAGTAGGATTTGTCAGTTTGTAGCTCTAGGTTTATTCCCGTGATACTGTGTTTAACATCTATCTTCCCACTAGACTGCAGGCCCCACAAGGGCAGGCACTGTGTCTCTTCCATGTATCAGTGAATACCACCACCCGGTTGTTGTTATTGTTGTTAGTTGCTGTCCAGTTGATTCTGACTCATGGCCACCCATGTGTGCAGAGTAGAAGGGCACACCATAGAGTTTTCAAGCCTGGGACCTTTTGAAAGCAGATCACCAGGCTTTAGTTCTAAGGCGCCTCTGGGAGGGTTTGAACTATCAACCTTTTGGTTAGTAGTCTAGTGCTTAACCATTTGTGCCACCCAAGGACTCCATACCAATACCTGTCATAGCAGTTAAACATAGCAGATAGATACTTAGTGTTCATTGAAGAATGAATCGGCATACAGGTTTTGTTAAATAATATTTCTTAGTCTGAATAAAGATAGGATTTAGGAAGGATATGGGAGTCCGTGGGTGGCATAAACAGTTAATTCTCGGCTGCTAACCAAAAGGTTGGTGGTTCAAGTTCACCCAGAGGTACCTTGGAAGAAAGGCCTGGAGATCTACTTCTAAAAAATCAGCTATTGAAAACCCTCTGGAGCACAGTTCTGCTGTGACATACATAGACTCAGTGGCAACTAGTGTCTGTGTGTGTAGGAAGGATCTTGTCATTTTTATTAACACTTCCCAACTGGTGGTAGGATTATCTCTGCATTCTCTTCCTAGAGAAGCATGGGTTAATGTGTTGATGGCTTTGACTAAGGAAAAAACCATTCGTGTCTCTGTCCTTGACAAGCCTGGAAGTGTACCTGCCACCACTCCTACATGATGTCAAAGCACACCGCAAGGGGACAGGCGGTTGCTCTTGACCAGAGAACAAAATCGGTCTTAAATAAAATTGGTCTTTAATAGTTGCATAAGATAACTTTAACCAGAATTTCTACTATGCCATTCTTTGACTCTTAAGGCCAGGTCAAACTCAGATTAAGTACATAACAGAAATTGTAAATAAAGTTACCTTAATAGAGTGTGACATTTATCCTTCCCCACCCTCTTCCACCACCTTCTTAGAAATCTGACATAGTTGACCAGAAGCCAATTCTGTTGCTGTTGTCCCACAAACACTATATAAAAATTTTACTTGAGCTCTATTTCCAGCAAAGCCAACAGCTGAATGCAGGAGCCTGCAAATGAATTATTGGTCTAGTTCACATACCTAGTGGGGTCCTTTATTTTTCATTTGCAGGAGAAGACAAATTATGAGCATGAAGAACTTGGAGCATATAACACAAAAATCTCTTTGATGACATTCCCCTGTGAATCAATATTATTTGGGAATTTTCACAGCTCATAAACACCTGGCCGATCATAATACCAATCTATCCTTTTTCTGAGAGCTTTGGGTTACTCTTTTTTTGGAAGCGGTATTCTGCACAATCCCACTGGGACAATTCCCATGGCCTGCATCTACTGCTGAGAAAGGCAGGGAAAGCTGCAGCAATGCTGCAGGTGACGTGGTTCATGTCAAACAGGAGTCTTCCACTTCCTGAGGCTCCAAAGGATCACAATGGCTTTTCCCATGATGATACACCAGAGGAGTAACCCACAACTCTGAAATTTAAATCCCCCGCTTCACTCTAGAGAAGTTACTACTGTATAATCATAACATGGTGACTTCATTTCTCTGCTTCTTGGATTTACCTATTTGGGATAAATAATAAATACATAAACAATAAAGAATCTGCTACTTGCTCTCATGTCAATCCCAACTCATGGCGACCCCACGTGTTTCAGAGCAGAACCGCCCTCCACAGGGTTTTCACGGCTGTGACCTTTCAGAAGCAGACTGCCAGGTCTTTCTTCTGAGGAGGGTGGGTTCGAAACTGCCAGCCTTTCGGTTAGCAGCCCAGCGCTTAACCATTTGCTTCACCCAGAGACGATTCACCCCACAGCTATCACCTAACAACGGAATACTGAAGCATCTGCATACAATTAAGGGAGAAGTTTATTTCCAAACTATTAGTCTGAATTTTCAGTTGGAATCTGTCTACATCTCCCCATTTACTGAATTTCATCCTGAACAAGCGGTCTTTGGAAGTTAACGTCTATCAAAGTATAATCATATCTGACCTGTTATTGGGAAAATGAGATTTAGGTTTTATAGACTTGCTTCTTGAAAGAGAATTTCATTTTAACTGTTTGGATGCTGATCCATTTACAATAAAGTTAACCAAAAAGCCCCTCCAACCAACTGAAAGTAAACATACATCGTGGCTTCGTCTGGAAAACTTTCATTACAAATTTAGTAGGGCCACTTACAAAGCCTCATGGGCGCCAGGGACATTCACAGGGCCTGCCTCACAGTGTATCAAAACCTATTAAAATGCACCCTTTGTGGCACATTAAATATATTTTAAATGTAGCTATAGGAAAGTTGAGTTGAATTTCAAAAGACTAGCTACATTATCTAGGCATTCAAATAGTTTTTTCCCATTTTCTTCTGATATTTTGGTGCCAAATATTTTTGTTTCAGGTCGCAGACATTTTCTAGTCATCTTGGAGAGCTGGAAGTCTATGGAGCCTAATGGATAAAACAGCCCTGCCAATTAGCTCTTATTTTGTTGCTGCTTTTGCAGTCAGGTAAGTAAACTTAGTTAACAGCTGACCTTTAGATCCTTAGTTCAGTAAAAAGAACCACACACTAGGAATTTTCAGTATGTCAGCATGTTGCTGTTGTTAGGTGCCACTGAGTTGTTTTCAACTCATAGCGACGCCAAATGACAGAGTAGAACTGCCCCATAGGGTTTTCTAGGCTGTATTCTTTATGGAAGCCAATTGCCAGGTCTTTCTCCTGAGGAGCCTCTGGGTGGGTCCAATCGCCAACTTTTTGGTTAGCAGCTGAACGCTTAACCGTTTGCGCCACCAGGGCTCCTTATACGTCACCTAGTAGGTATGATATACTGGGAAGAACTGATCTCCTAGGGATAGAAAACTCTGCATGCTTTAACATCAATTAAAAAATTTTTTCAATGTAAATTTGGACACCATTTTTTTCCTGAGTACAAATGAAAAAGGAAGACTAGATCTACCTGAAAAATGATTTCATTTCGATGGCACAACGGCATTTTGGTGCACCAATCACAACTAAATGATCTAACCCCCAAATGAATTTTAAGGAGTCCTTAAGCCTGGAGTTGTGTGTAAAGCTCAGAGCAGAGTTTAATTCTAAGGTCTCTGTCACATACGCTTGTTTTGAAAGAACTCTGGTGTGATGATTGCAGATCCAATTCTTTTTCTGCTCAGTTACTCAAACCAGCACAATATCTTTGGCTAAGAAGAGTTGCCTCATCAAGTCTGAAAGCTTTTTCAGCCAAACCCCACGCTTCAGCTGGACAGCCACCTAACTGTATGGGATAATAGATTCCAGGTGCCTTTGCTCACAGACTTGGAGACCACCACTGCCCAACAACTCAGCCAACTCATGCCTTTGAATGTCCAGTCCCAGGCCAGGAATTTTCTGTTGCAGATACTCTGCTTTGTTAAAAGAATCCCCTGTGCATAAGACTTAAGTTTTATTTGTAATTTCAGTTGTAAAGCATTGATCTACAGTTCCGAGGGTACAATCCCTGGCAATAAACTGGTTTCTAAAGTTCGGGATTATACCATCAGGAAGAGCCTGGACTCAGGGCAAACAACACTAACGTTGCATTTAAATTTAGCCCAGCCAGCAGTGGGAGTCCTCACAGGTGAGAAGGTCAAGAAGAAAGGAAGACAGAGGGAGATGAGGGTTAGAATCTCACTCCCCACTTGGAGCCCTTTCACGTACACAGGGCAGACCATTAGAAAGGGGCTAGGAAGAAAACCTTATCAAGGTATATGTCTATTGGGGGTGGGAGATACAGGGTGGGGTCTACACAGAGGCGGTTTATCCAACAAGCAAGGTAAACACGGGCCTACAAGTAGCCCCCGTGTCTACAGGAGATGATAAATGGCCTCCATTTACCCTTTCTTTCATTCACTCAACAAATGTTCCAGTACCTAGTACGTTTCGGGCCCTGTGTCATGCAGCTGGTTTAACTGTCCCCTAAGGATGTGGCTTTCCGTCTTTCCCAGGGACGAAGGCCCAATTTTTTTCCGGGGGAGCCACCACCGCGCTTCCATGGTAGCCCAGGCAGCCACTCCCAGAGGGGCCACGACCAACCAGGGCCCTCTGTCCACGAGGGTACCGCGGCGCCCACGCCGCCCTGCGCCCGGCTCTCACCTCCACGCTCCGAGACCCCGCAGGAGGAGCGGACCGGGGTCCCGGGAGCGGGAGGCCCGGCGGCCGGGCCCTGCCCTCGCGTCCGGGCCCTGCCCTCGCGTCCGGCCGGCGCCGCCCCACCCGACCCGCCCGGGTCAGCCCAGCCGGCGCCGCCCCGCCTTACCAGGGTTTTGGCTACGTTCCCCCTCTGGGTGATGTTTTTGCTGTGCTTCTCATTAGCCATCCGAATCCGCTGTTTGGCCACCATGGCTTAGACGCTTTGAAATGCCTTCGACTCCCACCTGCAAAAATCCCCCGCGTTAGCCCCTCGGACAAGGCCGAGCGCGTCCCGCCCGCCCGGGCCGCTGCAGGTGGCAAGGCGTGGCCGGAGCCCCGCGCGCCCCGAGCCCGACCCCCCGCGAGCCAGCTGCGGTGAGAGGCCAGAGCCCGGACGGAAGTAATCTCTCATCTCAGGAAACCCTCTCCAACTTCCTCGTTATCCTTCCGGTCCCCCGGCTAACTTACCAGCGCGGCCACCGAGGCAGGCGCTGCCGCGCGTCCTCGCCGCATCCAGCGACGGGCGTGCGGAACTCCGGCCTGGAGCGCTACGCGCGGCGCCGCCCGACCGCCGGGACTCTGCTGTGTCGGACTTCCGAGCCGAACGCAGCGAGGCCGGGGATTCCGGTCGCCACTGGCGTTCGTGCGTGGGTGGGGAACAGGGGCGCTGGCGCTCCCAGGGTCTTAGGCAAGGACTCACCCCAAACCCGGGGATAGATTGGGCGGCCGTGCTCCAGGCCAGGCCGCGAGGTCGCCCTTGCACCTCCGCCCCCAGGCTGAGGGCCAGGCTGGAGGTGGCGGCCAGGGGCCTCAAATGACAGGTGGAACCTGGGCAGGGCAGGTCGGCTGCTGTTGGGGGGCGGCCCAAAGGAGACTCCTCTTCGGGTATCTGTGGAAGGTCCTTTCACGAGGGTGCCTTACTGTGGGATCTTTCCTGGGCCATGTAAAAAGGGTCACAGTACAACTGGGAAGAGAAGACAAAGCCAGGCTCCTTGAGGGATGGGGAGAAGGGGTGTGAGGATGGAGTTGGGACAGGCATTCTTGCCTTTGTAGTTGTGGGGGCTACAATTGGAAGATAAACCAGTGCTACACCTGAGCAGAATGTGTGAGAAGGATGAGAAGGTCTTGGGCCTGCATCCCAGGTTGGATTTGGTGGTAACTGCCCAAAGGTGGTTGACCTTCATCAGTCTGGGCTCCTCATCTGCCCGGCACTGGGGCCTGGCTCGCACACCGGGACAGCCCAGAGCTCCCTCCAGTCATCCTTGTCTTGTAAGGTTTGCGTGTGGACTCCCAGGCTGAACTTCTTGCAGCATACCAGTTGCCGTGAAATCCATTCTGACTCATAGTGACCCCATGTGTGTCAGCATAGAACTGTGCGCCATAGGATTTTCAGTGGCTGATTTTTCAGAAGTAGATTGCCAGGCCTTTCTTGTGAGGTACCTCGTGGTGGACTCCAACCTCCAACCTTTCAGTTAGCAGTAGAGCACAGTAACCATTTGCACTACCCAGGGACTCCCTTTCCTGCAGTATAGGGATTAAAACGGAAGGGTTTAAGTGCATCACAGACCTTCATATTAGGTCCCCACACTTGCCTAGTTCTGAGAGTGGGAGAAAAATGGGTTCAATTCCACACTTTTCCAAATGGTGAACTGGTTGGTGTTAGCTCTTAGAAGCTCAGAAGAGGGGAAAACTTCAAACCTGAAAGATTTGGGGTCATGGGAAGTGTTGATCCAGGGTTGCTGGTTGCAAACACTACCCCAGCGTGAGTGAATAGCTGTGTGTCAGACCAGCTCTGGTGTCTGCACCCCCAGTGCTTCCCTAGCAGGTGTCTGTGGCTGGCTTTATAGAGGGGTTTGTGTGGGTAAAAATTCTCAATGTCACTGGGAAGTTAGGGACAGCTCCTCTCTTCTTGGGCCCTTTCCCAAGCTCGACCCTGCACTTCTTGCTCTGGGGGCTGCTTGGGGTCATCCAGAAGAAGACAAAGTCTACCTGGAGTCATTAGTAAGGTCTAGTCATTTGTCTACTCAAAAGGTCAGTTCAGTTCTCAGACTAGCTTCCCTGGGCTTCTTAATCATTGCCAGCAACATCACTACCTTATCACAGCTGGGGTTGCAAACCATGTGAGCCCAACTCTAGTCCCATGCTTTTAATAACCACTGATTTTTATTTAAAAAAAGAAATCTGAGGAGGGCATCCTTACATGGCGACCCTTGGCAGAGCCTGGCTGTGGTATGAGGCCCAGAATGTGCCTCCCCCTGACTTGCCTCTCACAGTATGCCCAAATGGCTGGGCAAGAGGCAGAAGGCAGTCCTCACCTGAGCTGAGTATAGGCCTGGCTCTGAGGAACATTAAGAAAAACTACCCACAGCTGGCTTTTCCCTTTGGCCTTCAAGCAGAAAAGTGTTTTTTGCTGAGAGAAGTCTGCCTTCCCACAGGCTCAGGGATCCACTTTGAGGAAAAGTTATTTCTTGACTGTTTGACTCTTGATGCTAACCAATTTTCCTCCTTTTTCCTGCTATTCTTCCCTTTTACAACATTTTTAATCAGTTTGTTTTAACTCTACACAGACTGCATGCTCACAGTAAACAATCAAATGGAAATAAGGTTATGAAGTAAAAAGTAAAGCTCTCCTTTTCCTTGCCTCCCCTTCATCACTAACTCTGTGAATCAATACAGTAAATGATGTCTAGGTTCTCCTCCCAGATATTTTCTATACATATACAAGCCTGTTTGTATATTCTCTTTTTTAAAAAAATGGAATCATACTATGCAAACTCTTCTGGTACTTGCTTTTCTCAATTTATCAACAATATTATACCTATTTATATACCACCTATTTTTCATGTTTGCATAATATCTCATACTGTGATTGTACAGTAATATATTAAATTATTGATGGACCAGTTATTTCCATTTTTTTTTGTGGTCGCCAGCAATGCTTCAGTGGACTTCCTTGTACATATATCTTTATGTACTTGCACAAGTGTTATCTGTGAAATAAATTAACCAGTTGCCATTAAGTTGATTCCGACTCATGGCAACCTCTTGTGTGTCATCTTGGAAATGTGCTCCAGAGGGTTTTCAGTGGCTGATTTTTCAGACATAGATTGCCAGGCCTTTCTTGTGCAACACCTCTGGGTGGACTTTAACTTTTTGGTTAGCAACCAAATGCTAAAGGTACCAACCACCCAGGGACTTCATGGAATAAATTCCTGGAAGTGAAATTGCTGCAACTTTCTATGTCCTTCCATAGAGTTATTACTGCTGTTTTTGGATGAGGAAACCTGCTTCTGACCTCCACTTTACCCACCCATATTTCCCCTTTCAGGTCCCTGGGTGGTGCAAGCAGTTTGTACTCGTCTACTAACCTAAAGGTTGGTGGTTTGAACCTACCCAGCGGCACCATGGAAGAAAGCCTGTAGATCTGCTTCCGTATAGATTACAGCCACGAAAACCCTATGGAGTGGTTCTACTCTGTAACATGTGGGATCACCATGAGTCAGAATCGACTTGAAAGCAGCGAGTGGTAGTAGTAGACTCCCCCTTTTGCTGTCTTCCATCAGGTGCGCTCCTCTGCAGACCTCCGTACCGTTGATTGCCTTGCAGATCACCACTATTTACTAAGACCTCCCAGCAGGTATCTGTTCCTTCTTCTTCCCAGCCTCCCACAGCTAGAGGCTGAGCTGGTTCATCCAGAAGGCCCTTCGGTGGGTGAGCTGGAGCCATGGTCTGAAGCCACATCCCAGACTTCCAGAGTAACCGCTGGACTAGGATGGAACCAAGCCTGCAGTCTTACTCTTTTGAGGTGGGAGGATTGAGGAGGAGAGTGGAAACTTGACCAAGAGTTGAAAGTTCCCCTGGGTAAATCCAGGCCAGCAGCAGCGCTTGTATGACAAACTGGGAGCATGCACTGCTCGACCACAACTTCTAAGAAAACCTTGGGTAGACAGTGCCAAGAAACTGCTAACTGATTAACATTTAATTTTGGCTGGTAACTTTTTTTTCTGCCTTTAGAGCAAGAATTCCTGGCAAACATATGGACATTAATCACGAGCCTGCCCCATGTGAAGAGGACTTGAAGCACTTACTGATGGAGATCAAAGACTACAGCTTTCAGTATGGATTGCACCTCAGCATAAAGAAAACAAAAATCCTGACAACTGGACAAATAAGCAACATCATGATCAATGGAGAGAATATTGAAATTGTCAAGGATTTCATTTTACTCAGATCCACAATCAACACCCATGGAAACAGCAGTGAAGAAATCAAACGATGTATTGCACTGGGCAAATCTGCTGCAAAAGACCTCTTTAAAGTGTTAAAAAGCAAAGATGTCACTTTGCGGACTAAGGTGTGCCTGACCCAAGCCATTGTATTTTCAGTCGCCTCATATGCATGCAAAATGTGGACAATGAATAAGGAAGACCGAAGAAGAATTGATGCCTTTGAATTGTGGTGTTGGTGAAGAATATTGAATATTCCAGGGACTGCCAGAAGAATGAACTAATCTGTCTTGGAGAAAGTACAGCCAGAGTGCTCCTTAGAAGCAACGATGATGAGACTTTGTCTCACTTTCTTTGGACATGTTATCAGGAGGGACCAGTCCCTAGAGAAGGACATCATGCTTAGTAAGGAAGAAGGTTAGCATGACGGGAACACAACAGAGAGTCCCTGACGGAGCAGGAGAAAAGTAGGGTGCAGAACTCAAATTCTAGTAAAAACACCAGACTTAATGGTCTGACTGAGACTGGAGGGACCCAGGAAGACATGGCCCCCGGACTCTCTGCTAGCCCAAAACTAAAACCATTCCCAAGGCCAACTCTTCAAACAAATATTAGACTAGACTATGGGACATAAAATGATACTTGTGAAGAGTGTGCTTCTTAGCTCAAGTAGATACATGAGACTAAACGGGCAGTTCCTGTCCAGAGGTGAGAAGGGAAGGCAGAGAGGGTCAGGAGCTGGTTGAATGGACACGGGAAATCGGGTGGAAAGGAGGAGTGTGCTGTCACAGTATAGGGAGAGCAACTAGGGTCACATAACAGTGTATGTATAGATTTTTGTATGAGAGACTAACTTGAATTGTAAACTTACAGTACAACAAAAAAAAAAAAAAAAAAGGAAGAGGGTCAGTGAAAAAAAGGAAGACCCTCAATGAGATGGACTGATACAGTGGTTGCAACAGTGGGCTGAAGCATAACAGTGATTGTGAGGTTGGCACAGGACAAGGCAGTGTTTGGTTCTGTTGTACATGGGGTTGCTGTGAGTCAGAACCAACTCGATGGCACCTAACAACGATTGCCTCATGTATGGTACTGGATTTGTGACTGTAGAGACTGGCTTTACCCATCTTTATGAACAATGTATTATCAAAGCATACAGACGCTACATTATTGAGCCATGGTATAGTAGACACCTGTCCTTTTTCTGTTGCTGACCAATGTGCAAACCTCATTTCTATTTGGGGGACTTCCTCACTGTGTGAGTTTTAGATGGAGGCAGGGCCTTTTATCCTACTATGGGAGCATAAGGGGAACAGATACTAGGTCTCCCAACCCCTGGCAGCTAGTTCTGGGGCATGTGACCCAGCTTGGCCAATCAGATCCTCTTGTCTGGAACTTTGACTCTTGACCATATGGTGCAAAGACTGAAAAACAAAACCAGTTGCCATCGAGTCAGCTCTGACTCACGGTGACCTCACGCGTGTCAGAATAGAGCTGCACTCCATAGGGTTTGCAATGGCTGATTTTTTGGAAGTAGATCTCCAGACCTTTCTTCTGAGGCACCTCTGGGTGGCCTCGAACCTCTGAGCTTTTTGTTAGCTGCTAAGCGTGTCAACTGCTTGCACTACCCAGGGACTTCACAAAGACAAAGGGACCAGTTCACAGAGGTAGGCAGTGGAACCAGTAGTGGTATCCTACCTAATTTGTGGTAACTGAAATCCTTACAATAAAATCCTCTTCTGCTTCCATTGGGCAGAGTTTCTTTATGTTGTTTACAACCAAGAAGCCTGATGAAAACAGACAAACACAAAACCAGAATATCTTCCTTGGTCATTCCTCCTTTTAGATCTGGAATGGTTGTCATGTCACTTGAGGCTTTCAGACATTGCTTGCTATGGTCTCTCTGCAGTTGGTGTCACCAGGGGAACTGAGATGGGCCTTGGTGTCGAAGGCTGTGGGTGCCCAGTTCTCCATTATGGATAGGCGCTGTTGATAGGCACAGCCTGTGCAAATAAAACTAGCAGATCACCCACACTTCAAAGTGATCAGCACTTTGCTTCTTCCTTATTCAAACCATGTTCAGTACCCTTAACCAAAAACCAAAACAGCTGCTTTTAAGTCGATTCTGACTCTGGTAACCTCATGTGCATCAGTAGAAACTGTGCTCCATAGGGTTTTCAGTGGCTGATTTTTCAGAAGTAGATTGCCAAGCCTTTCTTCCCAGGCACTGCTGGGTGGATTCGAATTGCCAGCCTTTTGGTTGGAAGCTGAGTGCTACTCAGGGACTCTTGCAGTACTGCTAGAGAAAAGGAAAGTTTGGCAAATTTTCCTTTTGTTCATACTACTCACATTCTGGTGGAAATGTTCAGGAAGGTGTCTCAACAGTAGGCTGAGAAAAATAAAAATCGGAGAGCTGATGGCTAATGTTATCCGCTACATGCATTGAATCACCTCAGTGCATTGGATTATGATTTTGTGAGTCATGCCATGTTGTACCAGCGAGGAAGCTCAGAGATTCATTCATTCGCTTGTTCTGTGTTTATTGAGTGTCTGCTATATGCCAGACACTATTTTAGACACTGAGAATTCGGTGGTTTATACAGCCAAAGCTGCTGCCTTTAGGGAGTTCTCAGTTTAGTGGGGGAGAAAGGTATACATTGGGAGACTGACTTTATTTCATAAATGAGCAAAAGCCTCTGAATTACAAAAGGAATTGCAGCAGAACTGAAAGAAGAATTAAGGCCTCCTGACTTCCCGTCTTCTCAAAAGAAATATTTACTAGATAAACTTGAGTGGGAGCTAGGGCTCCACCCAGCTGAGCTTTGGAGCAGCTTATACATGCACAAAAAAATAAATCACACACACACTGCAAACAAAGATAAACTCATGACGTTGCAGACCTCCAAGGCTTGAACTTGGGTCCATAAATGGTGGCACAAGACATTCTTTAACCATTATGATAGCTGTGTAATTCCTTGACCCTACAGGTGGTCAGATTAAGCTTTAAAATGCAAGAAGTGATGGCGTCTCTCCAGTCTGTAATTGTCTGGCCACATCTGTTATTAATAGCAGTAAAACCACCGTATCCCGAGGGCAAAAAACATACCCTGCTACAAGACTTTCCTAATGACCTCCCTTGGCGATTTGTGCTCCAGCTGAAGAGACGGGAGGCACTGCTGCGTGTGACAGTTCAAGTTGGTGGCTCTGTGTCACTCAAGACTGCCCCCGCGGAGATTTCCTGTTATTTCAAGACAAAGCCATCTTGTTTCTATTCAATCAGCTGCGTGTTTTTAATGGTTTAAACAGTTTCCTGGTAGGGAAGACATGGCATTATCAGGAATAATATCTAACATTTACAAGCGCCTGGTGAGGGCCCAGGAACCCTGATGGCGCAGTGGTTAAGCGTGCTTAGCTGATAACCTAAAGGTCCGCAGTTTGAACCGAACTGCTGCTCTTCAGGAGAAAGGTGTAGCAGTCAGCTTCCGTAAAGATTTACAGCCTTGGAAACCCTACGGGACAGTTCTACTCTGTCCTATAGGGTTGCTATGAGTTAGAATTGACTCAATGGCACTGTTTATTTGTTTGTTTTAAACTGAGGGCTAAACACTTCACCTGTGCTTTCTCTCCTGTTCTTATCACAACCCTGTAAGTACATGGATTCTGGAAACAAACCAGTCTTGGCTCCTCTACTTATTAGTTTCATGATATAAGCCTATTTCATTATCTGTAAAATGGTGATGATGGCAATAATACTTATTAAATGGGGTTGTTTTGAGATTAGATGAAATAATCCATGTAAAAGCATTAAGCAGAGTCTGCCCCCGTGGTAATCACTTGACAAATGTCCATCACTAGAGTGATTATTATCTCCATTTTACCAACAAGCGACGAGATTTACAAAAGTGACAAAGTAACTTGTCCAAGGAAGGACAAAACCAAAGAGTTGGAGTCTCTGTCCTTAGGCAGCTAGAAGTCCGCCCGTGGAACGCTAACATGCACAACCGAATGTCAGAAGCACGGATGAGCACAAATAGCCGGCAGGACTTGTGCACAATCTTTCTAAGTCATTTCTTTCTTTTTAATTGTTTTAAAATTAAAAAAAAAAAAAAAAAAAAAAACTCAGACATTACCAACGAGATATAGAGAAATAGGGTTTCCTAATCCCTGACTCCAAGTTCAAAGCGATCTCTATTAACTACTTCTGTGTCTCTTTCTATGCATATGAAAGCATATACACATAATATATTTTGATATATGTACATATATATGCATATTAATGTATAGCATATGTATACATAGTCCTCTTTTAAAAATCACAAATTATGTCATATTATTCAATATGATCTGTTGTTGTTGTTGTTAGGCGCTATTGAGTCAGCTCTAACTCATAGCAACCCTATGTACAACAGAATGAAACACTGCCCAGTCCTGTGCCATCCTCAAAATCGTTGCTATGTTTGAACACATTTTTGCAGCCATTGTGTTGATCTATCTTGCTGAGGGTCTTCCTCTTTTTTGCTGACCCTCTACTTTACCAAGCATGATGTCCTTCTCTGGGGACTGATCCCTCCTGATAACATGTACAAAGTATGTGAGATGAAGTCTCACCATCCTCGCTTCTAAGGAGCCTTCTGGCTGTACTTCTTCCAAGACAGATGTGTTCATTCTTCTGGCAGAGCATGGTATATTTAATATGATCTAGACCTTATTTTGTTTTGTTTCACTTAATAATAAATCATAAAAATTGATTCAATCATTACATCTAGATCTATTTCATTCCTTTAAAATGGCTGCATGGTATTTTACTGTAGGAGATAACATAATTGATTTAAACCAATCCTCTGCTGATGGATATTTAGGTTGCTTCCAGTTTTTTGCTACTATAAATAACGAAGCAATGAATAGTCTTGCGTATGTGTTTTTTTTAAAGCAATTTGATGGTGGTATATATGTATTTATATAAACATTTACCATTTCAACATTTCTTACAGGTACAGTTCAGTGACATTAATTACGTTCATCATGTTGTGCAACCATTATCTCTGTTTCCAAATTTTTTATCATCCTTAACAGAAGCTCAATGCTCCCTAAGCAATGACTCCCTCTTTCCTCCTCCCTCCCACACCTGGTAACCACTAATAAACTTTGGTCTCTGTGCAGTTTGCGTAAGTGTTTTTGCAAACGTGTGCGTATATTTATTGGAGATCGTCTTAGAAGCACTTCTAAGTTGTGGGACAGGGAATGTGGCTCTGGCCCCAGGCTTACATTTCCAAGTGACAGGGGGGGCTCTAACGCTAAAGACATGTGCATTTAAAGGTGTGATGGATATTGCCAAATTATGTTCCAAAAAGATGGTATCAATTTACCCTCCTATAATGTATAGAATGTGTTCAGATCATTTTTTCTTAGTTGTATGATATTGGACACAACTTTGAGTAAGTTAAGTAGCATCACTTCTTTTGGCTTCTTACTAGCTAGTCAGGTTGAATGCTATGCTAATGAACCAAGGTCAAGAATTTATCCACAGATAGTCTTTGCTCTATCCTTAACCAAGTTTAGTCCTTTCTACCATTTGTGAGTAACAAAAGAGATCAGAGGAAAACGTAGATGAATCAGCAAACATTTATCACCATTTCTGGATTCACTGCCTTGCTAATAATAATGGATCATCAAAAAATGTAAATTTCAGTGATAATAAAATTGCTCTTTTTTTAAGCTTTATTATTATAACACAAAACACATAGCAATTATAGAGCTCTGAGTGGTTTAGAGAAAGAGGACATGTGTTTATGAATAATCTTTATAGTACAGAAATTGCTTTCAGTAGACTGTTAGTTCCTTGAAGATAGAGACCACATGTGTTCATCACGGTATCCCCAGAGACTAGCAAGATAACATGTCTTAGGCATTGAATGACTATTGAATGAAAGAATCAGTGGAACACTGAAAGGATTTGGGAATACAGGTATTAATTACAATCAATATGGATTCAGGGTTTCAGATAGTTTGTATTCATGTGTATTTCATTCAGGCGTCATGTCAACGTGTTAGGTACGCAAAGCATGTTCACACTGCAAGTTGTGACCCAGACATCTAAAACAGGTAACAGTTTAAACCCTCACTTATTGCTTATGGTTACTTTCCTTTGCTCTAAATTAAAAGTTAAATTGCCATTTAAAGAAATTAACAGAAATGTTTTACCGACCTAATAATGCTTTACTATTGTTGTCGTTTGTATCTCTGGACACCAAATTGGAGAAAAAGTCCAATCAGTCTCTTTCAATAACTTTGTCACAAAGTGACTCCAGAGGAGTTATGTTGATGCTCAAGAATTGGCCTTTCAGAATGTCAGCACATTACACCTAGGATTCCAGACTCTAAAAATTCTAGAAACCTGTCACATCCGATGTACTTCCAAATGAACTTGCAAAGAGCTTACTGGCAATGGTATGTGGTTACTACAGATTAGTAAGCTGCCTGCAGAAACCTCAGACGTTTGTGGGAAACTGAGACCACGGCAGCTTTTAAATCATGCAATGTCCCTGTGCCATAGTACTGTGAAAACTGTGAGAGCCGGAATTCAGTGGAACTTGGTTTTCCACGTCTCACAAATTTTCTGCCTTTGACAGGGTACGGTCTTCTTTTTTTTTTTTCGTTTTGATTACTGTACTTCAGATGAAGGTTTACAGAACAAACTAGCTTCTCATTAAACAGTTAGTATACATACTGTTTCGTGGCATTGGTTACCAACCCCACAACATGTCAACACTCTTCCTTCTCGACCTTGGGTTCCCTATTACCAGCTTTCCTGTCCCCTCCTACCTTTTTGTCCTTGCCCCTGGTCTGGTTTTATTTTATGGGCCTGTCTAATCTTTGGCTGAAGGGTGAATGTCAGGAGTGACTTCATCACTGAGCTTAAAGGGTGCCCAGGGGCTGTACTCTTGGGGTTTCCCCAGTCTCTCTCAGACCAGTAAGTCTGGTATTTTTTTGTGAGTTAGAATTTTGTCCTACATTTTTCTCCAGCTCTGTCTGGGACCCTCTATTGTGATCGCTGTCAGAGCAGTCAGTGGTGGTAGCCGGGCACGACCTAGCTGTACTGGACTCAGTCTGGTGGAGGCTGTGGTAGTTGTGGTTCATCAGTCCTTTGGACTAATCTTTCCCTCTGTCTTTGGTTTTCTTCATTCTCCCTTGTTCCCGATGAGGTGAGACCAGTGGAATATCTTAGATGGTCACTCCACTCGCGAGCTCTTAAGACCCCAGATGCTACTCACCAAAGTAGAGTGTAGAACAATTTCTTTAAAAACTATGTTTTTAAACAATTGGGCTGTATGTTCTCCGAGACCATGGTCCCACATCCCTCGGCCCAGTAATTTGGTCCCTCAGGGAGTTTCAATGTGTCTATAGAGCTTCCATGACTTTGCTTTGGACAAGTTATGCTGGCTTTGCCAGTATTATATACTGTCTTACCGACAGGATACGGTCTTACCACTTTTCTGTTAGTGAGAAATATTTGAGTTTTCCTTCTCTGAGCTGTTTCCACCTTACACAGTTTCCGGCTTTTGTAGATTTTACTGTATATGCGGGGAGCTCTGTGTTTCTCTGGTTTTCCCAGCTTCATGGGGTGGAATTGCATGCTCTGGCGGGGTTTTCCCTAAGATTGTTAAATATCAAAATGAAATCTGAGCCCAGCTTAGGGAATAGGTGAGGGAGGAAGAAAAGGGAGCTTCAAAGATATCCCCACCTGGGTCACTATAGAAGCATTTGAGCTCCCTCGTCACATAGAAATACAAGCCTGGGGCCAGGACTGTGTTCCCTGTCCCACAACCGATGTGCACACCCATTTGTCTGGGAGCAGAAACCAGGAAAGAGCCAGTCTGTGGGAGGAAAGGAAGTGACTCAGAGTGGTTGGCAATTATCAGCACTAAGCAATTCCCAGGAATTTCTCTAAGCCTGCTATTGGGTGTGTGGCTAATGTACCCTTTGACTCCAGGGCCCTTTATCCAAGTGTGACAAAAAGTCAACAAAAGGTGACATGTGCTCCAGCTTCTGGGTCTGAGGGAATGGGGTGAGTTCTTTCTGACCGAGGGAGAGTGTCTATTTTCCATTTTTCAAAGCTTTTACAGGGTTGAATTAGTCAATCCTCACCCACCACCAGGAGATGTTCTTGTTGTTTGCTGTGATTGAGTTGGCTCCAACTCATAGCAAGCTTATGTAGTAAACAGAACAAAATGTTGCCCTGTCCTGTGTACCATCTTCCTTCAAACCTGGAGGTGGTGGGGCTCATCTTCCAGCACTATATCAGGCAATATTCTGTTGTGATCCATAAGGTTTTCACTGGCTAATTTTTGGAAGTAGGTCACCAGGTCTTTCTTCCTAGCCTGTCTTAGACTGGAAGCTCCACCAAAGCCTGTCCATCATGGGTGACCCTGCTGGTATTTGAAATCCTGGTGGCATAGCTTCCAGCATCATAGCAACACCCAAGTCACCACAGTACAAAAACTAACAGATGGGCGGTAGATCACAGGGAGATAGGTCAGTGTGATCATCATTTCAGATTTACAGTTGAGAAACTAGTATGCAGATAGCAGCCACTACATGATTTGTATGTAGGAGGATCTTAGGAGCAACAATCTGGCTGGACAGTGATGGGTATGTATCCTGAAGTCATGTTTGCATGTCATTTTATATAAAATTGAGAAAACCTCAAACATGCCCAGCCAGCTCCTAGCCCTGGCACTGTCCATGGGCATTCCCCCTGCACTTAGTCAAATGATTTTGCCTGAGGTTTCTCACATACCAGTGGTGACTTTGGGTTAGGATTCAGATCACCTGGTCCCTCTGCTCATTTTCAGAGCTCACTGTTTGACAACCCATGACCTTCACAGAACTTCAGGGTTGAAAGGGATCTTGGCAATTATCCAGTCCAACTACCCATTCAAAGATGATGCAAAGGAAACATCAGAGGATAGAAAACAAACTATGGCGGTTGCTTGGTATCCCACGGTGACAATTTCATAATAATTTGAGCAGGTGTGTGTGTGCATGGGGGAGGTGTGTGTGTCATTTTCCACTACTTTTACTATTGTTTTTTTAAAAAATTAATTTGTAGGCCATATAGTTCAAAAATATTAAATTTTTAAATTTTAACACCGTTAATTATAGTTCTCTAGTAAAAGTCATAAACGGAGTTTGACCGTTAAAACAGTCTAGATGGAAGAAAACATGGCTGATTTGACTGAGAGCTTTTCCTTTGCTCTAGAGTCAATCCTCATTATTTGTGGATTCCATATTTGTGAATTCGTCTACCAAACCAAAGCAAACCAAACCGTTGCTGTGGAGCTGATTCTGACTAATAGTGACCCTGTAGGACAGAGTAGAACTGTCCCATAGGGTTTCCAAGGCTATAAATCTTTATGGAAGCTGACTACCACATATTTCTCCCCAGAGTGGCTGGTGGGTTTCAACCGCTGACCTTTCGATCAGCAGTGAATTTGCCTACTTGCTAAAATTTATTTGTAACCCCAAAGTCAATACTCATGGTACTTTTATGGTCATTTGTGGACATGCGCAGAAGGGTGACAAATCTGAGTTGCTGATGCTTACGGTCTCAGATGAGGCTGAACAAGGCAACACTCTGCCTTCTTGTTTCAGCTCGCACACTGTAAACAAGTGTCCTTTCCATGGTCCGTTTAGTGCAATGTTTTGTGCTTTTTGTTGGTGATTTCACTGATTAAGATCGCTCTCAAGCATAGTGCTGAAGTGGTCTAGTGTTCCTAAGTGCGAGAAGGTGTCGATGTGCCTTACAGAGAAAATGCACGTGTTAGATAAGCTTCATTCAGGCATGAGTTATAGTTCTGTTGGCTGTGTGTTAGGGTTAGGGTTAGGGTTAGGGTTAGGGTTAGGGTTAGGGTTAGTTCAATGTTAATGAATCGACCATATGTATTAAATAAGGTGCCTTTAAACAGAAACACACAGAAAACAAAATATGTATTGGTCGATGGATGAAAATGTTGTGACCAGAGGCTTGCAGGAACCTAACCCTGTATTTCCTGTAGGACATTGGTTCAGTATTCACTAATTCAGTGTTCACGGAGACTTTATAGAATGTAACTACTGAGTATAATGAGAATTGACTGTATGTTTCTTTCAGATTAATTATGGCTAATGCTAGCATTTCTGTTGTAACAATAACTGCTCACAATCTCTCTGGCAAGCTTAGTTGTCCAGGAAGTTCCCATGATTGATTCCATCTAAATTTTGTTTTCTGTGATCCCTTAGCACTTTGGTACTAATGGTGGGTTTTATTCATTTGTCCTAATTGATATTCCATGAGTGTATTCACTTGGTTCGTATTCGCACGACCTGTTTTCCCTTTCTCTGCCTACCTCCCCTACAGTGGTCTACTGCACATAGACATTTCAAAGGCACAGACACTCAGCCACGTGGACATCTGATTGGCAATGATGTCCTATATTAAAAATTGTGTTTTCTGAATGCACATCCAACATTTTGACTATATGCAGTAGGAAAGCGCTGAATGTTAATAGCAAAATCTCCCAAAAAAGAGGATTCAACTTATAAACAATGCATCTACCTCCTTCCAAAAAACCAATACCAGTTGCTGTGGAATTAATTCCAACTCATGTCGACTCCAGTTGTATCAGAGTAGAACTGTGCTCCAAAGGGTTTTCAATGGATAATTTTCTGGAAGTAGATCACCAGGCCTTTCTTCCAAGGACTTCTGGGTGAACTTGAACTTCCAACGTTTTTTGTTAGCAGCCTAGTGCATTAATTATATAATCTAAGAAAATAAGGCCTTAATCAACTGCATTTTACAGCAGACAATGCTTGATTTTTTAAGGCCCTGGTTGCCTTTGTGCACATGGCTCTGTAAAAAGCTTATGGTAAGAAAAGGTCCATCTGGCTCTCTATCTCCCAATGACCAAGAGTGTCAAAGAAGCAGAGCCTGTTCATTCTCTCCATGGTCCATGTTTCTTCCTGCTCTTTATCCTTCCCTAGATGCTCATACTTGGCCAGCCCATGGAAATCTCTCAGTGAGTGACTGCGTGGTGCTGTGGCTTCTGTGCTTGATTTGGTCGAACTCTTTTCTCTCCGCCCCAGCAAGAGCCAAGGAGAAGGTGTCCTGTGATGACAGGCATTAAGTCATCCTTGCTTAGTTCCTCTCTTGCTCTCTGGTGTATCCTTTTTCCTTCTCTGTCCAAACCCACAGTCTAATCAGTACCCAACAGAGCTTTATTACAGACTTGACTTGAAAAGGAATCTTACCTCCCATTCTTGCTTCTCCTCATCCATTCTCTTAGCTTCTACTCCGCCCCATGTGAACTCACTCTGGTAAGTGGTACAATTTGCCCTTTCCATCACTGGTTTGTTGAGATCTGGAAATAATCGACCACCCAACATTTATTTCCACAGCTAAACTTGTATAAATCTAATTGTGGTCTCTCATGCTTCATTGGCTATTTATTTTCTTAGCTCTGAAATGTGCTTGCTCCTCACCATCCCCCTCCACCCTGCGTATTTTGTTTATGCAACGTGAGCGGTTGCCAATATAAAAGAAAGAAAACGACCAGTAGGGCTCTGAATAGCTGAGGAGGAGGGGAAGGAAGGGAATAAGAGGCCAGGGAAAGAGACTGGACGGCTCGGAAAACTTCCAGATGAATAGAGGGCCTTGCCAGCCAAAGATCCAAGATAGATGTTTGCAGAATTGATGGATGAATGCTGCCTCATGTCAGCGATAATCTGTTTTGTAAAATATAATTTGAAGGCTTAGTTTTCCTAAACTGATAATAGTTGGCTCCAAGCCTTCAATGCCCTTTGATGAGATTTCAGAATGACCATTTAGGGGACAGAGTTGTTCTTTAAATAATCCAAGGAACTACTATAATTCACCTGAATTATTCATACCATGACTCCTAGCAAACAGTTTGACTTTATTTCATGCTCTCAAGTGTTCATTTCTCCCTTCCCTTCGTTTATAGTGGTTTTCAAATAGTATACTAAAAATTGGTCTGTCATAAAAAGGTGTCGACTACTTTGGTCATTGACATTGGGAGATTATTCTGGTAACTGGTTTTAAAACAAATTCCAAATCTGCTCTTAATATATATGAATCCCATCTGGCAGCGAAAATGGGATTCCACATGGAGAGGAAAGGGACTTATAAGACTTCTGGCCTTTATTTCAGGCCTATATTTTGACGAGGCTGAAACTGTAGTGATTTACAACCACAGATTCTGGTTATAGATCAGCTTTGTGATTCCTTTACTGTGATAAGGGAATCACTTCAACCAAATGGTGTACTTATTGGGCTAGTTTCGTGTTGTTATTGTTGTTGTTAGCTGCTGACCCCACACACAATAGGATGAAACTCTGCCTGGACCAGTCCTGTGCCATCTTCATGATCAGTTGGGGACTGGGCTATTGTGACCCACAGGGTTTTCAGTGGCTGATTTTCAGAAGTAGCTCATCAGGCCTTTCTTCCCAGTGCATCTTACTCTGGAAGCTCCACTGAAACCTACTCATCATCATAGCAATACACAAGCCTACACTGGCAGATGGATGGTGGCTGTGTGTGAGGTGCATTGGCCAGGAATTGAACCTGAGCCTCCCGCATGGTAGATGAGAATCCCACTACTAAACTACCACTTACTCCACCCCCACCCAGTTTCTTCTTTGGTAACAGGAATTAGATGAGCTAATGTTTATTTAGGAGCCCTGGTAGCACAGTGGTTAAGAGCTCAGCCGCCCACCAAAAGGTCAGCAGTTTGAATCCACCGGGTTCTCCTTGGAAACCCTATGGGGCAGCTCTACTCTGTCCTGCAGGGTCACTATGAGTCGGAACTGACTGCACCTAACAACAACAATAGTGTTTATTTAACTAGAGGCAGAGTTTGCTGATTCTAAAAGGGACGTGTTGTCTTGAGGACGTTTAACTTAGTTTAACAGTTGGAGTGTGAGCCTTTGAGCTCATTCATAGTACTTTCAACCCTTCTAGTGTGGGAGTGTAAATAAAATGTCTCCTTGTGGTATAAGAAGGAAAGCTTCTAAAACGGGAACCGGCGACTCAAGTAACTGTCTCAATTGTGGTTAGAGAATTTGTCATTATCTTTCATTTTATGGGGAGTGAGACGTAGGAGGGAGAAAGGGATTTGAATTTGTTTCTTCCTATCTTGGTACAAACAGGGTCAGGATAAATGTGCAAACATATTTAAAAATAGACGAGCAAGAGCGCCAATCGATTCTCTTAGAAGAATGCTCAGGGCCATTTTCCTTCACGAAGCCTTTCCTGAAAACACAGCCTATAACTTTTGTCTCCTCCAAAATCATCTCTCACTTCTCTGAGTCACTTATCTGACAGAGACCGCACATTGCCCTGGAAAGTTCTTTATCTGTTCAAGGTTAGACTTACCTCTCAACAAGATTATAAATCCACCAAGGACTAGAATCAGGGCTTCTACATGGTATTTCTAGCACCTATCTGTCAGTTTGTCATACTGTGGGGGCTTGCATGTTGCTGTAATGCTGGAAGCTATGGCACTGGTATTTCAAATACCAGCAGGGTCACTCATGGTGGACAGGTTTCAGTGCCTCTTCCAGAGTAAGACAGACCTGGAAGAAAGACCTGGTGATCTACTTCTGAAAATTAGTCAATGAATACTCTATGGATATTGACAGATACAGTGCTGGAAGTTGAGCCCCCTACGTTGAAAGGCACTCAAAATACATAGTGACCACCACAATGGACTTGAACATACCAATGACCATGAAGATGGTGTGGGACCAGACAACGTTTTGCTCTGTTGTACATAAGGTTGCCATGAGTCAACAGAACTAGGGATAACAACATGGTACTTACAGTAGCATCTACACTTTGGCAAATGTTTATCAAACATAGCCCTTTGTCCACAGGAGCTCAGTCATGACTTGGTGAGATCGTTACTAGAAGGGGAAATATCTGGGTTTGTTTTCTTTTTTTTTCCTTCTGATTTTTCATCTTTTACCTTTAGCTCCCCCTTTTCACTTTCACCTCCCCCTCTTCTCCTCAGTGCCTGTGGGAATTCCCTCTTTCCCTCAGTGCTACTCAAAGCAGGAACTCATGAGCTTTCAAGGCACGTGTGGCAGAGTGGAAAGAATACCGAACTTGAAACTGGAAAACATGGGTTTGGGCTCGAGAACTCTGTGATCTGAGCAGGACTTTGTGTTAACTAACACTCATCAGCAAAAAATTAGCATAACAATACCTCTTCCTTAGGGCTGCTGTGAGGATGAAATGTGGTATAGGATATTGTCTTAGGCTGGGTTCTCTAGAGAAACAAAACCAGTGAAGTGTGTACATATATTAAAAACCAAAAAAACCAAACCCATTGCCATCAAGTCGATTACGACTCATAGAGACCCCATATATATATATATATATATATATATATATATATATATATATATATATATATATGAGCCCTGGTGGCACAGTGGTTTAGAGCTCAGCTGCTAACTGGAAAGTGGTAGTATGAATCTACCAGCTGTTCCTTGGAAACCCTAGAGACCCCATATATATATATATGAGCCCTGGTGGCACAGTGGTTTAGAGCTCAGCTGCTAACTGGAAAGTGGTAGTATGAATCTACCAGCTGTTCCTTGGAAACCCTAGAGACCCCATATATATATATATGAGCCCTGGTGGCACAGTGGTTTAGAGCTCAGCTGCTAACTGGAAAGTGGTAGTATGAATCTACCAGCTGTTCCTTGGAAACCCTATTGGGCAGTTCTACTCTGTCTTATGACTCGATGGCAACAGTTTGTTTTTGGTTTACATATATAGATAGATAGATAAATAAATAGACAGATAGATAGATATAGATACATACAGACAGATAGATAGATGGATGGATAGCTAAAAAGACGGAGAGAGATTTATCTCAGGAAATGGCTCACAAAGTTGTAGAGGCTGGAAAGTCCCAAGCCCGTGGGTCAGGCGTCAGGCTGAAGGCTTCTCCTGACTCACGAAGCTGCAGAGGCTGATGAATCCAAGATCTGCAGGTAAGATGGCAGGCTGCTGGCTCACAGGCTGTGGAGACCAACAGATCCCAATATCAGCAGGCAATACTGCAGGCTGCTGGCTCAAGTCCCCAAGAACTGGAGGTCAGATGATGATGAGCCAGATGCGGGATCCAGAGTGAACAAAACCCAGTGAACTTTGCCAGAACATCCATATATATGGGATGCAGGCCACACCCCTGAGGAAACTCCCCTTACAACTGATTGGCTGATCACATCATGGGGCTAATTACTTTATATCACAAAATGGAGGATAACTACATCTTTACGTAACTGCCAGATGACATTATAACATAACTGTCAAACCACTGAGAATCATGACCCAGCCAAATTAACACACAACCTTAACCATCACAGATGTCCAAGTGCATTATAATCTGTAATGATATATAGAGAGGCATTAGACTTGAGTGTTAGGGGTGGGGACATTGGTGCCAGATTGCCCGAGTTTGAATCCTGGCTCAAACTTTATTAACTTGGCCATGCTGTTTAATCTCTCTGTGTCTCAGATTCCTGATCTGTAAAATGGGAATAATAATAATAATAATACCCACCTCACAGGCTTGTTGTAAGACTGTAATGGATTAATATGTTTATTGATGTATAGGAAGAGTCCTATCAAATGTGATATGATGGTGATTATTATGTAATCATAAAAGTTATTATTATTGAATGCAGATAAGTCTCAAATCTTATACCCAGTTTTATCTTTCATTCTTGGGTTTTTTTGTTTTTTGTTTTTTTCAGTCTGCAATGTGTTTCCTCTTGGATATTTTACCAGCACCTAAATCTCTAAGTCTAAAGTGGAATATATTATTGTAATCTGAGTTTCCCCCAAACCTTTACTGCTGCTCAATTCTATCATTGATGGTGATGACAGTCCTCAGTTCTTAGTTACCCATGTTTATATTCTCATCTTCACCATTGACTCCATTCTTGCCTGCTATCCTCCACGTCCAGTTAATCTACAGATGTGCTATTTCAAACACCCTTAAGTCCAGCTGAAAGAGCAGGAGGCAATGTTCTTCACTATAAGAAAATTGCTATGGGACCAAGTCATAGATTCAACTCAAAAACACTGACCACCAGACCCAGTTGGAGACCCTAATTTTTGTTGTTATTGTCATTTCCTCAGCTTTAGAAGCAAGTGTTGTGCTTCATAGATCATGAACCTTAACATATCCTACTCTGAAAACTTTGTCTTAACCCTCAACACTTGGCCAAGTCTCCCTGTACATAACTATGCAGATACACTTAATACTACGAAGGGAGTAATCTCCTTCATAGTGTTAAGTGTTGTATAGGATGTTAAAGTGTACTTTTTGTGTAACTATTTAATTAGTGTTGATGTCTTCTCCGGACTGTGAGCTCTATGAAGGCAGAAACTATTTCTATTATTGCTGTTATTATGTATTTTTGAGTCAATTCAGACTCATAGAGTCCCTATAGGACAGAGTAGAACTGCCCCATATGCTTTCCTAAGCTGTAATCTTCACTAAAGGGAGTATATCTCCAGGTCTTTTCTCCCATGGAGTCTTTGGTGGGTTTGAACCACTGACCTTTTGGTTAGCAGCCAAGCGTTTAACCATCGTGCTGCCAGGGCTCCTTATATCTGTTATTATTACCATTTTATCCCTAGAACCAAGTGGAATAATGGAAAATGACATTAGTTGACTAATATATGAAAGCCAGAACATGCTAATATTAACAGGATTATGTCAAGAGTTACTCAACATTCAGTAGAAATTCCAGATTTCAAAATCTTGAAACCCCTATTTAAGGACAAGACTCTAGGTCAAATTAAACTCTTACAGCAGCAGAGTGACTAAGGGCAAAGACTTTGAGTTCAAATCTTGACTTGCCACTTATTATCTGAGTCAACTAAGTCAAGTTATTTAGCTTTTCTAAACCTCAACTTCAGCACTTTTTAAACCAGCTTAATAATACTTAATCTCTTTGAGTTGTGTATAACATTTGTCTCATAGTAAATTTTCAATAAAAAGTAATATTTATTACTAATCAACTGTTTCTTCTGGGGTTTCCCTATAGACCTTTCTAATCTTTGGCTGAAGAGTGAACCTAAGGAGAAATTTCAGTATTGAGTTAAAAGAGTGTCTGGAGGCCATATTCTTGGGGTTCCTCCAGTTTCTGTCAGACCAGCAAACCTGCTCTTTTGTGTGTGTGTGTATGTGTGTGTGTTCTACATTTTTCTCCTGCTCTGTCCAGAATCCTCTATTGTGATCCCTGTCAGAGTAGTTGGTGGTAGTAGCTGGGCACCATCTAGTTGTTCTAGGCTCAGTCTGGTGGATGTTGTAGTAGTTGTGGTCTATTGGTCCTTTGGACTAATCTTTCCCTTGTGTCTTTGGTTTTCTTCATTCTCCTTTGCTCCAGCCAGGATGGGACTAGTCGATGTATCTTAGATGGCCATTCACAGGCTTTTAAGAGTCCAGATGCTACTCACCACAGTCGGATATAGAACATTTTCTTTATAAACTATGATATGCCAATTGAGCTAGATGTCTCCTGAGACCATGGTCCCCAGCCGTCAGCCCAGTGGCTTGGTCCCCCAGGGCGGTTGAATGTGTCTGTGAAGCTTCTGTGACTTTGCCCTGGTCAAGTTGTGCTGACTTCCCCAGTATTGTGCGCTGTCTTACCTTTTACCAAAGTTACCTCTTATCCACTATCTAGTTAGTGTTTTTCCCTCCCCGACCCTCCCCTCTCTTCCCTCATAACCATCAAAGATTGTTTCTTTCTGTGTATAGATGCATTCTTGATTAAATATATCCTAATTTTGTCTGAACTGAATTAAAAAAAAAAAAGACTTTCAACCACATGATAAACTTGACACACGTTTACGACCGCACTCTCCAGGAACGATTTCCATTTTGATGTGTTGTTTCACGGATTGTTACTAGTGAGTTAGGCAGAGTGGAAAATAAGATATCAAGTTGACATCTTGGATGGATGAAACTCCAGATTAATGGGGTAAGGGAATTCACTCAGGGCTGTAAGGAAGTACACCATAAGTTGAGCAGTAATTTCATCAGAATTTGCCAGAAGACACAGGCGAGTTGCCAGGCTGGGATATGACGAAAGTGAATGGTTTGGCTTTTGCTATCATAACAGATTGTCAAATGTTTTAAAGAAGTGATTTTATGGGTGCATAAATGGGAAGGAAAGAAGAAGATTAGTTCAGCTGCTGTCGTTTCTGACACAGGTTGAAAGGGTAATCAGAAGAGCAAGAAACCTAGCAAAATATTTGGCATGCAAGCCCATCATAATGGACCACAGAATAAAATCTGTTTTCTTCTGCGTTGCTCTGAGTATAGACAGAAAAAGAACATTAGACTGAGATAAGAACATCTAGGATCTACTCCTGTTTCTACTAGCTGTGTGATCTTAATCTCATTTGTCTGCTTTGTAAAACAAAAACGATATTCCTTCTCTTAACTCGTAAAGTGTGATGATCACATTAAATAGACGAAAAATATTTGAAAAATATAAAGCATGGTATGTATTGCTATTGACATTACATACATTTTCCTGAGATCTCCCCGTTATTTGACCCATTACGTTTATTTATGTCTCAAAAGTTGTCCAAATTTACCTTCATTTCCCAGAAATGCTTAGCAAATACTTCTGTTGCTTATTAAGAAACTAGACCTGAAGATCAGCTTGGGGCCTGTTTACAGCAGTTACTGTGCACTTAGGGTCTGTTTACAGCTGTTACTGTGCACTTAATACTTTTCTCAGAGATGGCTATCTCTCCTCCCAGCAGCCCTGCAGGCGAACCATAAAACATGTTGAAAGTACGCTGATAGATTTTAGGCAAAACTTACAATGTGGAGGGTACCCCATTTTTTTCTCTAAGGGGGCTAGGATGACTGATTACAACGAGGGAAGTTCTTATGGGCACTTTTCTTAGGGTTGGCAATATATATATTAATAGCCTAGTAACATTACTAACTTATCTCGATTTCCGTGTAGCTGTATGTATTTCCCGGCCAATGCACTTCATGCATAGACACCACCTCTCTGTCAGTGGAGGCTTGCATGTTGCTATGATGCTAAACAGACTTCAGTGGAGCTTCCAGACTAATATGGACTGGGAAGAAAGGCCTGACTATCTACTTTAGGAAATCAGCCAATGAGAACTTTATGGATCACAACAGTCCGATCTGCAACCAATCAGGGGGATGGCAAAAGACCAGGCCGCGTTTTGCCTCGTTGAGCATGGGGTCTCCGTGAGTTGGGACCATCCTGATGGTGGCTAACAACAACAACGGCAACAATTGTTTGAAACAGAAATTTCAGGAACTACTATAGTTAATCGAATCTAAGACTCTGCTGATTTTAAGACGTATATTTATGTTATGGAGCCCTGGTGGCACAGTGGTTGAGTGTTTGCCTGCTAACCAAAAGGTTGGCAGTTCAAATCCACCCGCTGCTCCTTGGAAACCCTATGGTGCAGTTCTACTCTGTCCTATGGGGTCAATAGGAGTCAGAATCAACTCGGCAGCAATGAGTTTGAGTTTTTTTTTGTTTATGTTATGCACTGTAAGAAATTTTTAAAAATTGTAATTTTGAGATATTATCGATCATAAAACAGGTCTTGATTTCAGAGATTTTAAAATGGGGATAAGTGTGACTTACAGTTGATGAAATATGGTAGCGTTTAGAGTGTTTTTTATGCCCCAAGAACTTTACAAGCCCTTTTCATTTATTTAGACTTCACAACACACCCGCGAGGAAGATACATCTTTCCACATTTGATGGATAAGGAAATTGAGACGCAGATATGTTACTCTGCCAAGGGATTCAAAACTAGCAAATGATGTTGCTGAAATTTAAATTCAGCTCTGTCTGATTCCAAAGCCTATTACACCATGTTGGGTTTTATTGTACATTGACCTGCCAGGAAGTTTAACCCTTTCTCTGACTATATTTTACCGCTAGAAACCTACGACTGGCTTTTGTCTTAGCTAGATGTTCCTACTTTTTAAATAATGAGTTATATCTGACTTTCTCAGGATAACTGACCTCAGATCTGGACTAGACCCAAGAGACCAGCTTGCTCAGGTCCCTGGCTAAAGACAGGTATGTACTCTGCTTCATTGGAGAGGGGCCGCCAGTGCTGCCAGAGAAGCTGTGATGCGCTAAGATGGTTCAAGGGAGTCCCTAGGTGGTGCAAACGCTTAAGCACTTGGCTACTAACTGAAAAACTGGAGATTTAAACCCACCCAGGTGTGCCTGGGAAGAAAGGCTTGGCACTCTGCTTCTGAAAAATCAGCCACTGAAAACCCTATGGAGCACAGTTCTACTTTGACACACATGGGATTGCCATAGGTAGGAACTGACGGTGACTTTTTTTTTAAGATGGTGCAGCCACGTGGTGGAGGATAGACTGCTTTTTCTGTGCACTGCTTCTTATGAGACCATTGCCCTTTCTATTTCAAACAAAAAATGTGTATGCACCAAAAACAACTGAGAATATAACAAACATCCTACGCCCACTACCCAGAAGGAACAGATGTGCGCATTTCATCATCTTTGCTTCAGAGAAAGTTGAAGTCCCTTTTGTTCCCCTTCCCAGTGTCACTCTCTCCCCTCCTTCCCTAGAAATCACCACCAGCATGAATGTAGTGTGCATCTTCTAGTTCATGTATTGGAAGAGAAAAAGGAAGACGAGGCAGGAAAAGAAAAAGAAGTCCCTGGGTGGTGCAAACAGTTAACACTCAGCTGCTAACCCAAAGGTTGAAGGTTTGAGTCCACCCAGAGGCATCTTGGAAGAAAGGCCTGGTGATCTACTTCCAAAAAATCAGTCATTGGAAACCCTGTGGAACACAGTTGTAACCTGACACACATGGGCTTGCCATGAGTAGGAGTCAGCTCGACGGCAAGTGGTTTTAATGATCAGACAATAGTTTACCTGAACTAAAGCACTAGCTGTGGGGCTGGGAAGAAGAGGTGGGACCCAAGAGATATTTAGAAATTAGAATCAACACTTTCTCTACACAACATACCATAATAGTGTATTTTTAAAACATTCCCAGAGACATAGTGACGTACTATATTTATCATCCTACAACTTTCTTTTTTCACTTAACATCACGTTCCTTAGATACAACCATATTGATTTATATGAATCCAGTTCATTCACGTCAACTTATATACAGTGTTCCATAGTGTGAATATACCACAAAAAGGATTCATTCCCTATTTTTGGCTAAGGTAAACCTTTGTGTACACCTCTCCTTATGCGTTTCCTCCCGGGAGTTCACGCCTAGAGGTGTTTTCAATAATACCAAATGCTTTCCAATGGGTGAATGGATTTACACTCCTACCAGCAATGTATGAGAACTCCTATTTCCCCCGTGTCTTTGACAATACTTGGTATTGTCACATTTTTCAAATTTTGCCAATCTGATACCTGGCAAATGGTAACTCTGTTGTTCTAATTTACTGGTAATATTTTATTTCCAACATGTATTAAGGCTCGTTGGAATGTGGATGGTGCCCACACAACCACAGGTCTCAGCCTCCGGGGAGTTGCATCACCCCATCTGCCTTCTGTCCTCACCTGAGTGTCCAAAGCATCAGAGGGGCCATGAGCAGGCCTGGGTGTGGCCAGCGGAGTGTGTGGGAGATGTGTCATGCTGTGTGTGCCCACATCCTGTTAGTCAGTAGGCCTGCAAGACCATAACAAACATTGATCCCAATTTTCCTAAGTGTAGGTTTCTCTCTGTTTATAGACTGAGCACACTTCAGAGGCACTCTTCCTGATGAGCAAGTAGAGTAGAAAATGCCTCCAGCCAAAAGCCCTTGGCAGAGAAGTTTCTACCTCCGGATAGGAGACATCTCACTTTTAAGAATCTATGCCACGTAGAGGCAGTGGCAATAATTCATTATCCAAGATTCTCCCTGGGCCTTTCTCCCTTGACTCTTCATGCTCACGTAAGCATTGGCTGTTGTGTAGCTCTAAGAACTTGGGATTTGGAGTATACAGATAGCTGCTCTTAGCTCCACCTCTTATCAAGTAGATGATCATGGGGGAATTATCTCTAAGCCCCCATTTTCTTATCTGTAAACTAGTGATCGTAATAGCGCCTACTCCATGAAATTGTTAGGACTAAGTGAGCTCATGCAGGTACACAGTAAGAGCCCATTTAATGTCATCAATTTGTGGTAATAACTATCTGATTTGTGTATGCAGTGACAGGTCACAGCAAGTGACACAAGGGCCATAGAATTTGCATTGGTTTCCAAGTTCAGGGACTAGATCATCTATTGTACCAGTTGCATTTTTACCTTGTGTAGAGATTGCAAACTGATGGTCCACGAGAATGTATTTTATCTGACCTGCAAAATATTATTTTAATTTGTTGCAGCAGTTACAAATTGGAAACTCGCAAATAAATATCTTGATTCCTAGCTTCTCAAAATATTGGAAGCTCTGGTAGCACTGGGTCCAATGCCTCTTTATTTGAGATAATCCCAAGAGACCCCTCTTGCGGGGGGTGGGGCATATTCTCTCTTGTTTGCCAGAGCCCTCAGAAGCAAACACCGACTACACTTGTTTACATCACTTGCCAGGCCCTTGTAGGAGTCTGAATTTGCACCTCTTGCTTTTGTGATTGCCAGTCCTTTTATGATACCCTCCCCCACCCCCACCCAAAAAAACCCAAAAAAACCATTGCCGTGGAGTCAAATTCTGACTCACAGTGACCCTATAGGACAGAGTAGAACTGCCCCATAGAGTTTCCAAGGCTTTAAATCTTTACAGAAACAAGCAGACTGCCACATCTTTCTCCCCCTGAGGGGCTAGTGGGTTCGATCCAACAACCTTTCAATTAGCAGCAAAGCACTTAACCACCGCGCCACCAGGACTCTTTCCTTTTCTGATAACTGATCTGTATGTAATTCACTGAGCAGGTCCTTATGATCCCTGCTACTGCCTCCAGGGACAAGGGGGAATGAGGAAAGACAACTAAGGATTGGTGATGCACAGCTCTATACAAGATGTGTGTGCTCGGCGCTTTACACACCCCGTATTATTTAATCTTCATAATGGCTGTGAGGTAAATACCATTATCCCCATGTTAACCAGTTGCCATCAAGTCCATTCCAACTCATGGAGACCCCATGTCTATCAAAGTAGAACTATACTCCTATAGAGTTTTCTGATTTTTCAGAAGCAGATTGGCAGGCCTTTCTTCTAAAGAACCTCTGGGTGGACTCAAACCTCCTACCTTTTGGTTAGCAAATGAGCGTGTTAACTGTTTGCACCACCCAGAGACTCACATCCTTACGTTGCAGATGGTGAAACAAGCTTGTTGACACTGGGTAACTTGCAAGATTACACTGCCGCAAAGGGGCAGAGCTGGTATTTGAGGTTGGGTCTTTAGAGCTCCTAGCCCATTTTCTACTCAATGTATTGTGCCATTGGAGCCCTGGTGGCACAGTGGTTAAGAGCTTGGCTGCTAAGCAAAAGGTCAGCAGTTGGAATCCACCAGCCACTCCTTGGAAACCCTCTGGGGCAGTTCTACTCTGTTCTATAGGGTCGGTATGAGTCGGAATCGACTCAATGGCAACCAGTTTGGTGTTGGTTTATGTTGTGCTATGGGGTCGCCATGAGTTGTAATCAATTCTTTGGCAACAGATTTACTTTGTGCCCATGGATAGAAAATAAGTTTATCAGAGATTTTGGTGGCTTCACCTAAGTGTTTTGGTAGCTGTCCATGGTCTCAGGGTCAGCTTCTGGGGAAAGGAGGGGTGAGGATCACAGTGTGTGAGTGTCAGGGCATTGTTTAATATTTCCTGATTGGAGCTACCTCCTCCCATAGCGGCCATCTCCCTACCCATCCCTGTGTTTATTCCCTGGAGGACAGAGGGACATCCCAAAGTGAGATGTGCCTCTAACTCTTCAGGGATGTCTTTAAGTTTGGCTGTGCCCCCTAAGTTTGGCTGTGCCCCCAGATGCTCTGAGGCGGGGTTGTGAGCCTCGAGAGTCAGGCTTCCGCATTACCTGTCTGACTGTGACTCCTCAGCACAGTTCTAGAAAGTCAGAGAAAATGTGGGTCAGGGTTTGAGCAAGCAGAAACAGGATGTACTCCACACTGAAGGTAATTACATGGCTGGTGTAGGAAATGGTAATGAGGTGGGTGAATTCACACATAGAGATGCCTCTGGTTGGCAGAGGATGTTCCTCTTGCCTGGATAAATATTTTGCAGTAGTAACCTGGGTAAAAACCAACTTCCTGTAAAGAGTTGATTAAAACAATAAATAAATAACAAGACCTCTTGTGGGCTGAGTGTTCTGTACTATGAAATTATTTCTCAATTAACGATACCAACTCAACTTTATACAAAGGGAAGCTTTAAAAGGCAATTCTCACTGGCCAAGGACTATTCCAATTTGTATAACTATTGCCCCATAGCTTCAAAGGTGAGAACCGCTTGTTCCCTTTGTTCTTCAAACAGAATTCACAGCTAAAGAAATGTTCTGAAATAAATTTTTTAAAAAAGCCATTTAATTTAAAGCTCATAATTTAGTAGAATGTGCTCGTTATGGCCTTAGAAGTCAGAACACTTAGCACTGAGATCCTGGTCCAGAGAACCTTGGTCCAGGAACTTAACTTCTTTATACCTCCATTTTTACCTGCATAAAATGGGATAATAATATGTTGATTTCACTTGTTGAGGGTCAAGTGAGATTATGTTCAGTTCAGGCAACAAACATTTATTGAGTGTCTATTATGTGCCAAAGGAGCCCTGGTGGCACAGTGGTGAAGCTCTCAGCTGCTAACAGAAAGGTCAGTGGTTCAAACCCACAAGCCGCTCTGTGAGAGAAAGAAGTGGCAGTCTGCTTCCATAAAGATTACAGCCTTGAAAACCCTGTGGGGCAGTTCTACCTGTCCTATAGGGTCACTATGAGTTGGAATCAACTTGATGGCAGTGGGTTTTTATTATGTGCCAGGCAGTATGCCAGATCCTGGGGACAAAAGATGAAAGGGAAGTGTCCTTGAACTTCAAACACTCCCAGTATACTGTGGACAGACCCCTTAATGTGTGATCTATCCCACGCCAATAGGATGAGCACCACGCAGCAGAGATGAGCCCAGGGAAGGCCATTTGGCCCAGTCTGGGGGGCAGTGGGTAAGAGTGTCACCCATGCTGGGTCTTGAAGGTACATGAGGACCCCCCAGAAACAGAAAGGGTATGAGGAGGAGGGGGCATGCAGGTATTGGACTCTGCATGTGGGTGTGAACCACACAGGAAGCATAGGACAGGCACCAGCAAGCCTCTGTTAGCATGCTTGGCTGCTAACCAAAAGGCTGGAGGTTCAAGTCCACCCAGAGGTACTTCAGAAGAAAGGCCTGATGATCTACTTCTGAAAAATCAGCCATTGAAAACCCTATGGAGTACAGTTCTACTCTGACACACATGGGGGTGCCATGAGTCAGAATCAACTCGATGGCAGCTGGTTAGTTAGTAAGTGAGATACTGGAAATGGCTTGGGGGGAGTGCAGGGAGGTTGATGCGCAGGACAGGGCATGGAGAGCTGCGGCTACTGGGTGAAGTGCTTGGACTTCCTGTCAGAGGCAAAGGACCACGCTGAAGGCAGGAGACTGTCAGATGTGAGCAGGGTAGGGCAGGTATTTGAAGGTGGTACACATAGTGACAGTCACAGACATCATCAGGTAACTTGGAGCCAGTTAACAGCCACTTAATCAGTTATGGAAAGCAAATCTCCCCTGGCCTTTTATCAATCCAGAGTCGGGGGTCTTACGCAGTCAGGTACCTATTTTATGTGGTTTCTTGCGCCGTCCATCTGTCCTTCCAGTCATATCCCCTTGCTTGGCCTTAGGCGCCTTCTTAGCCAGGATTCCTGTCTCTGCAGAGCCTTGCTGTCCCCATTCCCAGCACGTCCTGTGTGTACTTCACTCTAACTCTATTCCCACAGTGGCATAAATGGTTTGTGCTCAACGACTAAACTCAGGGTTGATGGTTCAAACCCACCAAGCAGTGCTGTGGCCGAAAGGCCTGGTGAGCTGCTTCAATAAAGATTACATAGTCATAATCAACTCGATGACCATGTTTTGTTTTTATCTATTCTCATGAGGGAGTCCAGGCCCCACCCACGGCCTGGCTCTTCCAGCATTCCAGGACTCAGCTGGCTCTACCCCTGCAATTTCTTTCCTCCCAATTACTGCTCACCTTGGCTTCACCTTTTTAGCGGGGCCTTGAGAGGCCTTTGGTCTCATAGAGGACAAGAGCCAGACTTCCCTGCTAACACACTGCAGAAGGAGCCCGCTGGACCCTCTCACTTTCCCTTCAGAGGAGATGAAGCATCCCTCATACTATACTCTCAGACAGGCGCAGCCATGACACCCCCAGCCCGGAGCAAGAGTTCCAAAGGAGAGCCACAGCCCGCATGTCTAAGCACAGTACTGAGAAGTTATCAACTGAGCTAACAAACTGTTAAATAAAATACATTCCATCTGGCTGCGGAGTCAAACAATAACATCATTTAAAAACATGTGTAAGAGCAGACTTAATGATTTGATTGAGACTGGAGAAACCCCAGAAAGCATTGCCCCTGGACTCTCTGTTAGCTCAAAACTAAAACCATTCCCGAGGCCAGCTCTTCAGACAAAGATTAGACTGGACTATGGGACATAAAATGATACTCGTGAAGAGTGTGCTTCTTAGCTCAGGTACGTACGTGAGACTAAATGGACAGCTTCTGTCCGGAGGTGAGATGAGAAGGCAGAGACGGTTAGGAGCTGGTTTTTACTATATTTTTCTGGGGTGGAAAGGAGGAGTGTGCTGTCACAATATAGAGAGAGCAACTAGGGTCACATAACAATGTGTGTATAAATTTTTGTATGAGAGACTAAAACTTGAATTGTAAACTTTCACTTAAAGCACGACAATAAAAACAAACCAAAAAAAACCACACGTAATGTTTTTCACTCAACTAATAGTTGGCAGAAGGAGCCCTGGTGGCACAATGGTTAAGTGCTTGGCTGCTAACCGAAAGGTCAGCAGTTGGAACCTACTAGCAGGTCAGTGGGCAAAAAGACCTGGTGATCTACTTCCTTAAAGATGACAGCCTTGGAAACCTTATGGAGCAGTTCTACTCTGTCCTATGGGGTCACTATGAGTCAAAATTGGCTCCACGGCACACAGCAGTAAAAATAGTTGGCAGGATATCCAAGATGACTGAATTAATTACTATTGCACATGTCTAGGTGATCTGTTGATGAGCTGGCATATTTGGATACATAATAAATAGACACCTAGATAAATATAAATTATTATATAATGATTACATACATTTTATTTTTCTTGCCTTCATTTCAGCTCAATCACTAATTATGTTAAGGTTTTTCACATTATTTATGCTTACTTCATAATAATGATATAAAGGACTAATAATACATTATAAATAATTGAAGGTGACAAAATGTAAGTATATTTTAGCAAAAATATAAACTAAATTAAATGTGAAACTTTGTAATTTTTTATATACATTTTTAAAATATTTTTCTCCTAAAAAAGTCAAAATTGTCTTTTAAAATTAAAAGTAAGTTGATAAATTTTAATTAATAACATCAAACTTTTAAACAAAAATTATTTAAATAAAGTTGATTTTTAATATAATTTTCTGCATATTCGAATCATATTAAATATTTTATAAAAATAAAACTATCTGTATTTCTAGCACTATCTCGTTGCCAATGTAGAGAATCGCTATCACATTGTATGCATGTCATGCGCACATTTATAAATATACAAATGTAAGAATGATTAAAAAAAAAAAAAAACGGCCCCATAGGGTTTCCAAGGAGCAGCTGGTGGATTTGAACTGCCGACCTTTTGGTTAGCAGCCAGTCAAACTCTTAACTACTGTACCGCCAGGGCTTCGGAAGAGTGATCGTAATTGCTTAACACTGTAAAACATTTTTCTGTCACCATGTTGTGAATGCCCCATGCACGAGTTTATGAGTGCCACCGGAGCCACACACTAGAACACATATGAATCCTTCAGCACTTCTATGAGACAATATTTAGTTTTGCAAGAGTCTAGGTTGTTCATGCTACTGGAAAGGAAGACCTTGGCAAGTTAATTTGTCTTGTACATTCGTGCTTCTGTCACTCAAAATCTCCCTGCACATTGAAAGAATGCCCATCTCTGACTTTGGCAGTGGCCCAATCCACAAACCTCCACAGAGTTTGGATGCAGTTGTTTTTTATTTCAAGGACCAAGAGCAGGAGGTGTGGACAAGTGATTCCCTGGGGCCCGAATGGTATTACCTATATAAGAATCATTAGGAGCTGTTGTGGTGCAGTGGTTAAGTGCTCAACTGCTAACCAAAATGTTGGTGGTTGGAACTCACCAGCCGCTCCATGGGAGAAAGATGTGGCATTCAGCTTCTGTGACGATTACAGCCTTAGAAACCCTATGAGGCAGTTCTACTCTTGTCCTATAAGGTGGCTATGAATTGGAATCAACTCAGTGGCAATGGGTTAACAGGTATAAGAATGGTTTAGTTATAAGAGAGACTGTTTAGGCTTGGGGGTATGTTATGCCTTTGGTGAGTGCGAGATCTGCATAACAAACGACAGAAGAGAAGTGCCTATAAATTTTTTTATCACATTTTTTTGGTATGTGTGTTTTTGTTATGTGTGAGTCAGAAACAACTTGATGGCAATGGATTGGTTGTAAAGAGTCTCTGGGTAGTGCAAATGGTTAATGTGCTCGGCTGCTAAACTAAAGTTTGGGGATTGAGTTCACCCAGAGGCACTTGGAAGAAAGGCCTGGAGATCTACTTCCGAAAAACCATCCACTGAAAACCCCATGGAGTGCAGTTCTCCTCTGACACATAGGGGTCGCCGTGTGTTGGAAAGTTGGAATCAACTACATGACAACTAGTTTATGACATGTAAGGCTCTCTAAAGCATGGGACAAAAATTTCAGATAAACAGTGACTACTTTTTTAGTATAAGTATGTCCCAAATATTGCATGGAACATGCATGGAGCATACTTACACTAAAATATTGTTCATTGTTTATCTGAAATTCAAAGTTAACTGGGCATTCTGGGCATTTCTGGAAACTTTAGAGGCAAAGGGAAGTTTCTCTCTTGCCCAAGACTAAGGCAGTACTGAGTAATAAAGGAGTTATATAGAATGCAAAAAAAAGAAAAGTAGACCCCTGAATTCTGAAAATCTTAGGAGGACTCCTCTGGGAGGAGTTTTGAATATACTTCGTACTTGTCATCAGAGAGACACAGAGTCTGGGAGGTCAATTTCCTACCAGGAATGTCTGTGGGAAATAAGGATATGAGCTTTCTCTCCCAAATGTATCTTTAACATGAAGTCCTGGCGTGCCATTGGTTCATTCTGTCATATAGCTTGAATAATCACCAACTCTTCATTTACTTACACATTCATCCATAAAATATTTACTCAACCTTTTTATGTACCTGGCATGTTACACTTTATAGCTATAACAACCCTATGAGGTAGATATTGTTATCTCCGTTTTACAGATGCAGAAATGAAACTCAGTGAGGTTTAAGAATTTGCCTAAGATCACCCACTTGGTAACTGATAGAGGCAAAATTTAAGCCTCTGTCTTTCTGACTTCCAACTTCCATTGGAAATGCAAGTGGGGGTGTGGAAAGGAGAAAAGAGCTATTATTTCTTTAGTGCCTATTATACCCCAGGCACAACCTTTTATACTTTAAACTATTGATAACCTTCTTTTGTTCAAGTCAGATTAAATTGTGACCTCTCAGAGGAAAAGAAAGGTGAAAGAAATCTGTAATTGTTTACATAAGATTAAAAACTGTGGCATTCAAAAAAATACATGGATTTTCCTAAAACTTATTTGAACATACAAAGGAGCAAAAATTGCCAAAATAGTTTTGAAAAAGAAGAACAGAGTTGGAGGACTTACACTACCTGATTTTAAAACTTACTGTAAATGTGGTGGCGTAGTGGTTAACAGCTCGGCTGTTAACCAAAAGGTCGGCAGTTCAAATCCACGGGTCTTCGTTGGCAACCCTATGGGGCAGTTCTGCTCTGTCGTATAGGGTCGCTATGAGTTGGAATCAACTTGTTGGCAACAGGTTTGGTTTTTGGTTTTAAATATACACATACACGCACACGTATTTTTAAGGAGGTGAAATGTGCAGTCTAGGTATGCCAGGATGGTTCAACATTAGAAAATCAATCAAAGTAATACATCATATAAATAGGACAAAAGGATCACATAATCATCTCAATTGACACAGAAAAGTCATTTGATAAAGGCCAACACCCATTCCTGATTAAAAAAACTCTCAGCAAAATAGGAATAGAAGGGAAATTCCTCAATGTAATAAACGACATCTCTACAAAACCAACAGCTAACATCATTCTCAATGGAGAGAGGCTGAAAGCATTCCCCTGAGAATGGGAACAAGACAAGGATGCCCTTTGTCACCACTCCTATTTAACATTGTGCTAGAAGTCCTCGCTAGAACAACAAGGCAAGAGAAAGAAATAAAGGGCATACAAATTGGAAAGGAAGAAGTAAAACTATCCCTATTTGCAGATAATACTATACATAGAGAACCCCAAAGATTCCACAAGAAAACTACTAGATCTAATAGAAAGATTCAGCAGAATAGCAGGGTACAAGATCAATATATAAAAATCAGTTGGATTGCTATACACCAACAAAGAGAACTTCAAAAAAGAAATCAGGAAAACAATATCATTTATAACAATTTTTAACAATCAAGTGGATAGGATTTTGCATTCTGTGGAAACCAGTCTTTCTCTTTCCCTAGCCACTCCCATCATTGCCCAATGGCTTATGAACAAAGTGGCCATGGTGGCAGAGATGGAGGTTATGCATAGGCTCAGCAACATGAACTTCCACTCACCAAGGCCAGCTTCACTACAGCCACTGCTGAGTGCCCAGTTTGCCAGTAGCAGAGACCAACACTGAGTCCCTGATAGGGCACCACTCCTCGAGGATCAGCCAGCAACCTGGTGGCAAGTTGATTCCACTGAACCACTTCCACCATGGAAAGGGCAGCGTTTTGTCCTTACTGGAATAGACACTTACTCTGGATATGGATTTGCCTTCCCTGCACACAATGCTTCTGCCAAAACTACCATCCGTGGACTTACAGGTAGCCTTATCTACCATCATGGTATCCCACACACTTAGGAATAAATCTGACCAGGGATGTGAAAGAGCTATAGAAAGAAAACTACAAAATACAAATGCAAGAAACCAAAAGAGACTTACATAAATGGAAAAACATACTTTGCCCATGGATAGGAAGACTCATGATAGTGAAAATGTCTTTCTATCCAAAGTGATCTACTGGTACAAAGCGATCCTGATCCAAATACCAACAGCATTCTTTAACAAGATGGAAAAGCTAATCACTAACTTTATATGAAAAGGACAGAGGCCCCAGATAAGTAAAGCATCATTGAAAAAGAAGAACAAAGTAGAAGGCCTCACACTACCTGATCTTAGAACATACTATAAAGGTACGGTAGTCAAAACAGCATGATAGTGGTACAATGACAGACACGCAGACTAACAGAACAGAATTGAGAACCCAGGTTTAAATCCATCCACCTATAGTCAGCTGATCTTTGACAAAGGCCCAAATTCCATTAAATGAGGAAAAGACAGTCTCTTTAACAAATGGTGCTGGCAAAACTGGATGTCCATCTGTGAAAAAAATGAAATAGGACCCATACCTCACACCAAACACAAAAACTAATTCAAAATGGATCAAATACCTAAGTATAAAACCTAAAACTATAAACATCATGGAAGAAAAGAATAAGGACAATGCTAAGAGCACTAATACCAAAAAAACCAAACTTGTTGCCGTCGAGTCGATTCCTAATCATAATGACAGTATAGGACAGAGTAGAACTACTCTATAGGGTTTCCAAGGAGCGGCTGGTGGATTCGAACTGCCGACCTTTTGGTCAGCAGCCTTAGCTCTTAACCACTGCACCACCAGGTCTCTGAATAGGATGCAAGCAATAGCTAACCATGCACAAACACCAGAAGATAAACTAGATAAGTGGGAGCTCCTGAAACACTTATGCTCATCAAAAGACTTCACCAAAGGAGTAAAAAGAGAACCTACAGACTGGGAAAAAATTTTTGGCTACGCAACATATCCAACAAGGGTCTAATCTCTAAAATCTACAAGATACTGCAACACTTCAACAACGAGAAGACAAATGATCTAATTAAAAATTGGGCAAAGGATGTGAACAGACACTTCACCAAATAAGACATCCAGGCAGCTAACAGACACATGAGGAAATACTCAAGATCATTAACCATTAGAGAAATGCAATCAAAACCACCTTGAGATACCGCCTTACCTCAACATTACTGGCACTGATCAAACAACAAAAAATAACAAGTGTTGGAGAGGTTGCAGGGAGATTGGAACTCTTATGTACTGCTGATGGGAACGTAAAATGGTACAACCACTATGGAAAGCAATATGGTGCTTCCTTAAAAAGCTAGAAATAGAAGTAACACATGATCCAGCAATCCCACTTCTAGGAATATATCCTAGAGGAATACGAGCTGTCGTAGGAATAGTCATATGCAGACCCATGTTCATTGAAGCATTATTCACAATAGCAAAAAGATGGAAACAACCTAGGTCATCAACAGATGAATGGTTAAACAAATTATGTTACACACACAATGGAGTATTATGTAACGATAAGGAACAATGATGAATCTGTGAAATATCTCACGACATGGATGAATCTGGAGGGCAATCTGCTGAGTGAAATAAGTCAATCACAAAAGGATAAATACTGTATGAGACCACTTTAGAAAAGGTTTACACACAGAAAGAAACAATCTTTGATGGTTATGAGGGAGGAGACGGTTGAGCAGGGAAAATCATTAACTAAATAGTAGATAAGTGTTAACTTTGGTGAAGGGAAAGACAGTACACGATATAGGGGAAGTCAGCACAACTTCACCAAGGCAAAGTCCCAGAAGCTTAATAGACATATTCAAACGCCCTGAGGTGACTGAGTTACTGGGGCAGAGGGCTGGGGACCATGGTTGCAGGTGTCGTCTGGGTCAACTGGCATAATAAAGTTTATAAAGAAAATGGTCTACATCCAACTTTGTAGAGTAGCGTTTGGGGTCTTAAAAGCTTGTAAGCAGCCCTCTAAGAGACATCTACTGGCCCTATCCCATCCAGAGCAAAGGAGAATGAAGAAAACCAAAGACACAAGGGAAATATTAGTTCAAAGGACTAATGGACCACAAGTACCACAGCCTCTACCAGCCTAATCCCAGAAGAACTAAATTGTTCCTGGCTACCACCACCAATGCTCTGACAGGGATTACAATAGAGGGTCCCAGACAGAATGGAAGAAAAATGTAGAACAAAATTCAAATTCACAAAAAAACAGACCAGACTTACTAGTCTGACAGAGACTGGAAGAACCCCTAAGACTATGGCCCCTGGGCACCCTTTGAACTCAGAACCGAAGTCACTCCCAAAGATAAGACAGGTCTATAAAACAAAAACCAACGCACATAAGGAAAGTGCTTCTTCGTTAAATCATATACACGAGACGAAAAAGGCAACACTTGCCCAAAAGCAGAGACAAGAAGGCAGGAAGGGACAGGAAAAAAGGACAGATAGTAAGGGAGAATTGGGTTGTGGAAGGGGTGGAGTGTTGACACATGGAGGGGATTGCAACCAATGTCATAAAACAATTTGTGTATGAATTGTTGAAAGAGAACTAATTTGCGCTGTAAACTTTCACCTAGAGCTCGCGTGTGCGCGCGCACACACCCACACACACGCAATAAAAAAGAAACTCTATGGAGCAGTTCTACTCTTTAATACATGGGGTTGCTATGGGTCGAGATCAGCTCAACGGCAAAGGGTTTTTTTTTTTTTTTTTTTTTTTATACAGGCCAATGATAGAGAATAGAGTTCAGAAATAAATCCACACATTTGTGATCAGTTGGTTTTTTATAAGAGTGGGTAGGAGGAAAGATAATCTTCTCAACAATGGGAGAAATGTGCTGGAGCAACTGGGTATCCATATGCAAAAACAAGCACTTAGATCCTCATTCTGTGCAGAAAAATTAACTCAAAATGAACTAGAGATCTCAATGTAAGAGCAAAAACAATGAAACTTCTAGAAGAAAGCATAGGAGTATGCCTGTCATGTTCAAGGAACTGCAAGGAGGCTAGTGTGACTCCAGTCAAGTGAAGGAGGCAAGTTACTGAGCAAGCTCAGAGATGTAACTGGAAGTCAAGTTCTTGTAGGGCCAGGCAGGTTACTGACACAACTTGAGTTGTTATTCCAAGTGAGACGAGGAGCAACACACCAAGACTTTCTCCTTGATGCAATTAGAAGTTCTAAAAGAATATTTTAAGGGAATGATATTTTGTAAGCTCTGTTGGAGAAACTGGCTGGTTCTTATCCACCCTTTGGGAAACACTGGTTCTGGGAAATCAGTCTTAGCTCCTTAGCATAACATCCAGTGCTCTTCAGCCTGAATATTTTTACATATTAAGACTCCTCACACTGTATACATACTCCCTCCAGCCACACCAGACTCCTCACCGTTGCCCATGTCCCTTACTCAGCTCAGATGTCACCTCCACTGTGCATGTCTCTTTGACTTCATTAAGTTCCTTCCTCTGTAGTCTCAAAGCACTTAGTATGTTCTTCTATTAGTCAGGATGGGTGGGTAACAAACACTCCCTAAATCTTACAGATATAAAACAACAAAGATGTAAAGATGTATTTCTTGTTGATGGGAGAATTGGTTTGGGAGAATTTCCTCATATGTTTGGCTCAGTAGTGCAGCTTAACGTCAACTCATACGTCCATGCTTACCAAGATAACAGATGAGAGCTCTGGAGAGAATCACAATGGCAATTATGTGCTTCTGCCCATAACATGTTCTCTAACATTTTATGGACCAAAGCAACTTGAGCATGCCTGGAAGGAGAACTGGAAATATTGGTGGATGGCACTTATGTTACAGAGCACCTCTTCTGAAGTTGTTCTACTTGTTATTGTAGAGGTATGTTTATAGTCTGTCTCCTCCACCCCCATTACACTGTGAGCATCTCTAGAGGAGACACTACGATTTATTCTTCTTGGTTTAACTTGGCCTAGCACCATGCCTGGCACTTAGAAGATGCTGAATAAATGTTTGATGAGTGAATAAATGTCCACCATGGAAAGCACAGTCGTGTGGCTCAGAGAAGCTGTGTGTTCTGTATTTTTGCATTCTACTTTATTTTTAGTAAAAAGCAGTCAAAATCCCCAAAATTCCATTTGTTATCACATACGTATTAGGATGATCTAGGAGCCCTGGTGGCACAATGGTTAAAGGAGGGTTTTTCGAACCCACCAGCCACTCCAAGGGAAAAAAGACCTAGTGATCTGCTCCCCTAAAGATTACAGCCTAGGAAACCCTATGGGCCAGTTCTACTTTGTCCTATAGGGTCACTATGAGTTGGAATTGACTCAACAGCATACAACGACAATTCAGACGATCAGCTTCATTTCTCATAACTTGGCTGGGTCAAATTGTGAGGGAATTTGTGGTTTACAATTTTTAAAAATTACAAAGAAAGGACTGTTAGATCTCCAGTGTTGCTGGAATATTTACGATAGCATAAGTTTTGCTCATACCCACTCTCTAAGGAACTCAGAGTAGTTACAGGCATTACATAATGCAGTCAGGCCTGGGGAAGGGCAGCAGCAGGATAATAACCTCCATTGTTGTTAGGGTGAATACAACTCAGGGGGTTCCCTGGTCTGCCCAGGTACACACTGGGGCCAAACAGGCCTTCGTTTCCTCACTTGGGTTCACACACCTCCCCATTCCCTCAGGTTCTGTCTTAATTTTTCAAATCCACAAAGCGTCTGAAAGTGAACATTTTGATTGGCTTTGTTCAAGGTAAATGCTTTTCTTTTCCAGTGTCTTTTTGATATTCTAAAGAATTTGAGTTCAAAATAATGAATATAATCATAAATCTGCCAAAATATTGGATAATATTGCTATGAAGCTGGGTTACTACTCAGGTTGGGCTGGGCAAGCTCAGAGGATGAAATGGAATTTCCTTGCAGGCCCCAAACTATTCTAAGATTTCATGAGTGCAGGCTTGAGAGCATCTCCAAATGAAATCTGTCCTGAGTTAAACAAATATATCCAACTTGCTTTCCAACAGCTGTCTCAGGGACTTTGCCCAATGCATGAGCAGCTTTTGGTGGTCAGTCCACCATCCTTGTATCTATTCTTTTGGGAAAAAGTGGTTCAGACGTTAAAAAAAAAACAAAAAACAAACAAACAAAAAAAAACACCATACAGATGGTGCCTGGCTACCATTACTAAATATTTTGATCAAAGACTCCATAGAAGAATCCTGATCAAAAGGGGAAAGTGTAGAACAGAATTTGAAATTCTCATGGAATCTAGACTTTCTGGAGTCACGGAGGGTGGATGAACCCCTGAAACGCTTGCCCTGAGATAATCTTTGAACCTTGAGCTGAAAATATCCCCTGAAGTCTTCTTAAAAACAAACAACAGTTTAGCTTAACTAGTAAAAGAGATCTGCCTTAAGCATTATGCTCGTTTAAGAACTAACTATATGGGATCAAATTGACAACAGCAACTCAAAAGATTGGATGGGAGGCAGTGAGTTTATGTTAAAGAGGGAGGAACAACTCAGAAAAGCAGCGTTGGAATGGTTGCACAACTCAAAAAAAATGTAATCGATGTCACTAAATTGTATACATAGAAACTGTTGAATTGGCAGATGTTTTGCTGTGTATATTCTCAACAACAACAAAAAATAAATAAAATTTAAAGGAAAAAATTAAAAAAAAACTTACAATTTAGCAAATCACTTGGATGACTAGAAAGAAGCCTTTTCTCTTTTACTTTCTTTGTAGGTTCATTCATTCATCCATGCATCAAGCATTTACTGAGGACCTACTCTGTTCTGGACACTGGGCATGATGCAGGGCATGGAAAAGGATCTGGTCCCTGTCCTCAGGGATCCCACCATCCAGTGGGTGTACAGATACTTACAATACATGGTAAGTGCAGGAATTCTTGGGTGGCACAAACAGTTAAGTGCTTGACTATTAACCTGAAGATTGGCAGTGAATCCACACAGAGGTGCCTCAGAAGAAAGGCCTGGCAATTTGCTTCCAAAAGGTCACAGCCTTGAAAGCTCAACGGAATGCAGTTCTACTCTGTAACAGATGGTGTCACCATGAGTCGAAGTCCACTTGACAGCAACTGGTTTTATTTTGTTTTTGGTGGTAAGTGAAATACGTGCACAGAATATTTTAAGAGGACTGAAGTGAGGCACCTCTTCTGGCCTTAAAGATGGTCAGAGAAGAGGTCGAGGAAAGCTTCCTGTAGGAGGTGGTATCTTAAGCTCAGTGTCCAGGTATGAAATGTTGATACAGGAGAATGAAAGAGCGAATAAGGGAATGTGGTAGGATTGTCTGGTGGCATTGAGGGCTTCTTGAGCTTATCAGTCATGAATTTAAACTGAGACTCATCAGCCTGGCAGAATGTTCTTCTCCAGCCATGTTCAGATGCTCGAGTACAGGTACAGAGTGGTTGGGGAGTTAGACATTTCTAGGATTTGATTTCCCCATGTGAGTATGAGGGAAGGAGAAAAAGGAAAAGAAGATGAGGGTGCACGCAAGGCCAGTGCAGGAGTCCTTGGGTGGTACAAACAGTTAAGTTCTCAACTGCTAGCTGAAAGATTGGCTGTTCAAACCCGCCCAGAGACGCCTCAGAAGATAGGTGATCTTCTTCTGAAAGGTCACAGCCTTGAAACCTTATGGAGTAGTTCTGCTGTGCACACATGGGTTCTCTGTGAGTCAGAATCGACTTGACAGCAACTAAAACAACAGGCTTGACATCAAAAGTCTGATGCATTAAAAAAAAGGAAAATTGGATACATTTGACTTCATCAATATAGTTATGGCCAATGAAATCTAAGTGGGGAAGGGCATGAGGGAAAGAGAAAATGTAGCTGAAGAACTTTTGGAGTTTCAGTACTGACCTTGAAGGAGTGAGTTGGAAATGTAAGTGGAGACTTGAAAGTGTGATGCTTGACAATGAGATTGTGGTAGGGTAATGGTAAGACTGTGGGAACAGGGCCTGAGGTAGGGTGCAGGACAGGGCCTTTGGAGGTGAGAGGTTCAAGGAACTGGGGAAACTGAAGATACTGGATGGACTGTCTACTCTCCTTACATGTTAAAATCACTCTCGAAAAGAGGCTTAGATATCAGTGTTTCAGCTCATGAGTTCCAGAGAGCACAGGGGAAGAGGTTGGTGGGTAGGAAGTGGTGAGACCGGGTTAGCCTAGGGGTGTACAAAGCTATACAGGGGATGAGGCATGGCCTGGGAAGCTTGGGTTTCTCATGGTGACAGCTGAAAACAGAGCTGGGAGGCAGCTTAGTTACTACTCATGACCCCCAGCCCCACCCGCTTCAAAAACTTTTTTGCAGGTCCACACTAATATCATTCTTCTCAAACCCCTATTTCACTGAAGGTATTATTTGGCTTTGTACTAAATTATTCCGGAGCCCTGGTGGTGCAACAGAAACCCTAGGGGGCAGTTCTGCTCTGTTATGTGGGATCACTATGAGATACACGACAGCCACAACAATGAAATTATTCTTTGTTTCAGATGGTTTTTCTATACAATTAGATTGTAACCTCTTCTAGGACAGGGTCCTTGTGTGATACTTCTGACAATGCCAAGGACAGTCCTGCACTGTCATTCAGATGTTCATTAAATAATTGGTTCATTTCCCCATGCGTTGTATTTAACAGGCAGGATCACTCACCACTGTCTATGCCTCCATTTTCTTTCTTCAAATTATCATTATTCCTATGAGTTGGGAGTTTGGCTGGAAGGGTAGCGTGATCTTATTTCCTAGCAGGTCCAAAATGCTGGCTGCCATCTAAGTGAGCATGTTCTTTTTTTGGATGCTGGTTACAGGCATCCTTTAATTTAATCTTCCCGGTAACTCGATGAGGGAGATACTTTGACTCTCCTCATTTTACAGATGAGCAAACTAAGGTCTGGGCAGGTGAAGCAACTTTTCCTGACGTCACATGGCTGGGAAGTGGTGGAACCAAGTCTCCAACCCAGTTCTGTCTGAATCCAAAGCCCATTCTCTTTACATTTAGATGGGCAGCCTTCCATTTGGTGGTCTTCCTTTCTTTTCTGGTTGTGAAACAGCAAATAGTACACTTACAAAAGTGTTACTTGCACAGGATGACCACTTTTAGACTTTGTTGTGAGCCTTTATTTTTGCTGCGCAAAATTTTAACCTCCCAAGCACAGCCTCTTCTCTGACTTCAGTATGGGTTTGTGACCAATTGACTTGTTGTTGTTAGGTGCCAGTTGAGGCAATTTTCAACTCATAGTGACCCCATGTGACAGAGTAGAACTTCCCACTGGGTTTTCTAGGCTGTAATTCTTATGGGAGCGGATTGCAGGGTCTTTCTCCAGCAGAGCCGTTGGGTGGGTTTGGACCGCCAACCTTTCACTTAGCAGCCGAGTGCTTAACCTTTGTGCCAGCAGGGTTCCTTTAGGGACTTCTAGATACGTGGAAATGAAATCTAGAGCACAATTTCTCTCCAGAGATTTGCTGAGATCTCCAGCATTCCTGCTTGTCTGCTCCTCAGAACTCTGATTTCAGTGATTTGTGAAGATGTCGGTGAGCTGAGAGATGCTTCTGCCTGGCATAGAGAGCTTTGGGTCAAGCGTCATGACCCTTTCCATCAAAAGGAAGGTTGACTTATGTTTTCTAAGCACCTCATTTAAAACCGTAGTTTAGTAAACTTTTTTTTTTTTTGAGAAAAAATATTACCAGCCTGCTCTTTATTTAGGGAGAGATTAAGTTGGGAGCAGAAATTTTGTCAAGGTCCAGAATATTTTCTACCCCCATTGTCTTTCTCCACATGTTCTCTTTCTCTCTGAGTGCATCTAGAGAGATTGCATCTCAGTTGTACTGTCCCCATTTGACCCAGTGATACAGAATGGAGATAATGTGCCAAACCATTCTAGGAAGCAGCCCAATTCTCTCTGAAGGTCACGCAATCTCAAGCCACATATGTGCAGCCAGATCCGCTCTTTAGACTACTCTGAAGAGAGGGAATCTCCAGAGAAGGAAAGGCCACAACAGCTTTTACTGCAACGGAATTCAGTGTCTCATGGCCCTAAAATTGCAGAATTCACTTATTAGATAATTGAAATCCCACCCGGGACAGCCAGGCTTTGAATCTTGTTTTGCCCTTCATGTGGTTTGGATTGCTGTTTCTAATGTTCATCTTCTTGTAGAATGCTTCTCCCGGGAACAACAGCCCAAACATTATCGCCAGAACCCACCTGTGTACACAGCACACAAGTGAATGAACTAATGGGAGCTCTCTGGGACCTGTTCACAGCTGGGGGCAGGGTTGTAGTTAAGCGTTGGAGAAACCTTGGGACTCCTTGTGAAAGGTCATGCATCAATCTGATTTTGCTTGGCATCTGCAGTTGGACACCTGAGAACTACTGGACTCTGTAGCAGCATGTGTAGGCTCTAGTAGTGGTTCTCGAACATTGGAGAAAAGAATAGAGAGGCTCAGGCTCACTGAAATAGGATAGGGCCCGGACCTTCATTCTTTTATTAGGTTTCCCAGGAGATCCTGATGTATACCAAAGATTGAGAACAGTTCCTCGAAGCCTAATTATTATACATCTTTCAACCAAATTGGCTTGCTAGCAAGATGTTGTCCTTATAAATGAAAGCATATTTCTTGAGGGTGACCTTTTATAAAATCATTTCCTAGTATATCTGGAAGGGAAGAAACAGAAAGTACCAAAGGTACTATCTTCTTACACGGCAATCAGAAGAAAAGCTGAATCATTGATAAGGAGGGTTACTAAGCAACCACATGCAGTCTAGGCTGATGGAAGTGCTTGAAGTGTGAACTGCTCTGCCTGGGGATAGAAAGCTCCAAGCTCCATCTACAAAAGAATTGATAGTCACTTTTTTTTGCTTCTGTTTTCATTCCTGGTAAACACTCCTCAAAACAGCGTCCTCATCAAATACTTAAAGAATTTCCCAATTGTTTCTCAAATGAAAGCTAATTAATTTACGGAGCAAAAAACGGTAGTCTTAAGTAATAGTTCTTGATGAAGGGTAATTGAGTAAACTAATTTTCGTTTGTGTGTTAAGTTTTGCTAAAAGATCATTTTCTCAAAGAAGTGGGCAAAAGTATTGTTGCCCACATTAAGATAACTGGAACCAAATCTTGCAAAGGGGGACTTTTTACTTAGTATCCGTTACCAGTTGCCATGGAGTTAATTCCGACTCATGGTGACCCCGTGTGTGTCAGAGAACTATACCCCATAGAGTTTTCAATGCCCGATTTTTTGGAAGTAGATTGCCAACGCTTTCTTCCGAGGTGCCTCTGTGTGAACTCAGACTTCTAACTTTTTGGCTAGCAGCCAAGCCTGTAAACCATTTATAGCACATAGGGACTCCTCTTTAGTCAGTGGAATGTCCAAACAGCAAATTCTTCTTGGCTCTACTCGTCGGCTTTGTGGGGGCTGAACGGCCGCCAACCCTGCTAAGATTTGAACATTTGAACCTCATTTCATCAGAGTGTAGAGGTGTTTCATACCGCTGCTTGGCTCATCTATGCCCTCGCTGCCTCTCCTTTATTCCCCTGACAGGGCACAGCAGTCTGAATGTGGGAATTAAAAAAAAGAAATCAAAACCAAGAGGAAAACTGCCACTAAATGTCCCAAGGGATTTGCTCCTCTGGTGGAAAATGTTTGCAAGGCCCAGTCACACTGCCGTTTCCACAGACTGAGTGTGTGTTCTTTCAAAAGGCTGAGAGCTCTGTGAAGAAGGCAACATCCTCAAAGGTGCATTATGCAGGCTTCCTGTGAGCTCCTGAGGAGCCCCGAAACCCCGCAAGGGGCTTTTCAGGCCTAACCGTCAAAGCCAGGACAGACTGGGCCTCCAAACACAGCGGACCTGTTTACCGGGCCACATTTTCTAAATTCAAGTTTACAACACTGGCAAATGTTTGTTTGTGGGAGCAACGGCACAGAATATTTGAAACTGGGACTGTTGTTAAAAGCTGCACGCATAAATATTTCATCTAACTTGGGTGCCGAGTTCCAACCACCATGTTTTCAAATATGAGACAGTTTTCTCTCCAAACATGTTCAGTCTGGGAAGGACTTCAGGGGGCTTTTTCCAGGTTGGAATTGCTTGTGCTGTGTTCAAACTCTAATGCCATAAAGAAAATGTGAAAGGGAGCCTCCTTTTTTCCTCTAAGTAACTGTTATTTCTTTCCTCTGGAAAGAGAAAAAAATGTCTGGATTAAAAGTGTACACATAATTGTTATATTTGGTCTAAATACTTAGGCGTTCTAGACTGGGGAAAGTGGCTTGTCCTTCCTGGCTTCTGGCTTTGCCTTCACATGGTCAGCTCTGCAGAGTGTAGCCTCAGGAAACCGGGAAACTGGGACTGGAGGCCCCTCCCCTGTGGGGGCTGCCGGTGGACAGAGTTAAGGAGCTGGGAGCTTGGTCCTCTGGGTAGGCTCAATGTGGCAGCCAGCAGGCTCCAGAGGCTGCTGGGAAGTGTGTGTGGCGGGCTTCTTAAGGCCTGGTTTTGTGCCATTTGGTTTGGATTTAAGTCCTCCTATGCAGCAGAAATTTTGACATGGGCTCGGCCCTCCCTCCCTTTATCCGACAAAGACACTCCTGCCACTGCAGAGACCCGATGCTCACCGTGTTTCTAAACTGGAGATGATGGGCCAAGGATGACTCAGGGACCTGAGATGGACGGAGAGGAGGAGGAAGAGCATTTATCGAATTCCTGCGCTAAGCCACGTGTTTTGTATTGTTGTTTCATGAAAAGCTCTTCCAAACCATTCTGTGAGATAGGAAATGTTACACTGAGGCCCTGGCTTCTTAAGTCATTTGCCCAAGGTCATGCAGCCAGTAAGTGGCCGAGCCAGGCTGAGCTCAAGTCTGCCTGATTTACAATTCATGCCATTTCTGCTGCACTATCCTGGAATTAAGGAGTCCCCAGGTGGTGCAAACAGCTGATGTGCTCGGCTGCTAATCGAAAGATTGGTGGTTCGAGTCCACCCAGAGGTGCCTCAGAAGAAGGCAACCTGCTTCTAAAAGTCAGCCATTGAAAACCCTATGGAGCTCAGTTCTACTCTGACACGCAAGGGTTGCCATGATTCAGAGTCGACTTGACTGTTTTTTAATACTGGAATTGGGAGGTTAAAATCCATCTGATTTGGCAGGAGGGAAAAGTTCTTTTGCAGTGAAGCTCCTCCTCTCAGACAGAGCTAAGGAACAGACCACCCCCTCTGAAGGGGGCTGCCTAGCCCTCAGCATACCCTCTTCTTTGGGAAGAATCCCACCTGCACGGTGTCCTGGTGGGAGGTAGCAGTGGCAGGGCAGGGATGTGTCCAGGTGCGTGGGGGATGCCTGCCACAGTCAGGGCTGGGTTCCCGATCCCACTGTCCCTGCGAGGGGTCCTGGACTGTGCACTCAGATACCTGGACTAACTTTTCTCCAGTCTTCTTGCCAATTCTGTGGGCCGCTATAACCTTCCAATAAACTACTTCTCTGCTTGGCTTAGCTGAGTGCGTTTTCTGTTGCTTGCAAACCGAGAATCCTGACAGGTGCACCCCCTGGAGATCCCTGCACACCTGCAGCAAACAGGACGGAGGTGGCAGCTTCATCAAATGGGAGCCCGCCTGTTCCCTTTGACTCCTCTCCACTCTCCCTCCCCTGGGGGCTCACTTCTCTTAGGGAGTGTGCAGGCTCCAGACTCTTCTCATTTTCCCATCAAAACTGCCCCACCAAAGCTTCTGAAATGTATTTATCCTAAAGCAAAAAGGACAGATAAACCATTACCATTTGCCATGGTGACCCCATTCATGTCAGAGTAGAACTGTGCTCCATAAGGTTTTCCATGGCTGGTTTTTCAGAAGTAGATCACTAGACCTTTCTTCCAAGGTGCCTGTAGGCGGACTGGAACCTAGAGGTCTTTCATGTTGCTGCTTGGCTCATCTACACCCTCGCTGCCTCTCCTTTATTCTTCTGTTCCTCTGACAGGACACAGCAGGCTGAGCGTGGAAATTAAAAAAAGAAACCAAAACCAAGAGGAAAACTGCTACCACTTACTTCAAGCCTCCTCAAAGGCCATACTCATATATTGTACCTTTACGTTTCTCCAGATGCTCCCTGGGTGGTACAAACAGTTAAGGGCTTGCTAATCGAAAGGTTGGCAGTTCAAACCCACCCAGAGTCATCTCAGAAGAAAGGCCTGGTGATCTACTTCCAAAAAATCAGCCATTGAAAACTGCAGAGCACAGTTCTGCTCTGACACACTCGGGGTCACCAAGAATCAGAGTCAACTTGATGGCAGCTGTGTTTTTTTTTTTTTTTTTTTTTTTGGTTTATGTTTCTCCAGAATACTCAATACAATGTCTTATGGATAGTAATTAGTAAATTCCTCTTAGTTGGTGGATGTTATAATTCTACCAACTGGAGTGTGATAGATCTTCAAATGCATGAAAGAGAAGTCTTTAAGAATGTGGATTCTCCTTTGTCCTTTCCTCTTCCCCCTCTGACAAACACACACACACACACACACACACACACACACACACACACACGCGCGCGCGCACACTGCCTTGATGTAGATCTCTGCAGGAATCCTGCTGACTGTAAGGAAGAACAGACGAGTCAGTCAGGCTAAACCCACCAGTAGACGTTATCAAAGGTGCTACACATCATTGTCTGGGCATTTAATAACCAGCTCAGTGTGCATTCACTGTACCCATCAGGGCACAGTCTGAGCACAGCTGGGCACATCCTCACTTGACTTCTCTCTCTCTTGCTCTCCCTTTCTTTTTAATGGAACCTCACCCATCCATTGTTTAAAGTATAAAAGGAAATCTCCTCAGCAGGACTAGACAAACTCAACTTTAACAGGCAAGTTGACTCTCTCTAGGGGGATTTCCTACAGAGGGCACAAACACTTTGCTGACCTGATGCTAATCCTCATGTCTTCTTGGGAAGTGTGGAACAGATAGGAATTTTTCAGCACCATTTTAATACAGGTCCAAAATAGAGGCATAGAGTGGAGAAGTGACTTTATAACTACCATGGATTTTGCCCCTACATTTATCATATATAATTTCAGGCTCTTTACCTGTATTATCATAAACCTTATTGGGGGTCCCTTACAACCAGTTGACAGAGGAGGAAAAATTACATGCTTGGTTTACAGATGGGTTAAAATGGATGCCACTGGTACTTCAGGCTGACTTGGTAGTGGCCTTGAAAGATAGCGGCTAGGAAAAATCCTCCTAGGGGGTGGAACGTCAGGCAGTAGACTTGAAGCAGCAGTAGACTTGAAGCAAGGCTTTGAACTGGTTCAAACCAGTTCAGTCATGGCTTACAAAGTGAAACCAGAACAGACCCAAATGTTTACAATTTGGGTGATCTGGAATGACAACTGGAACAGGAAAAACGAATGGTCGAAGCCCTGGAATGGGAGACTTGAAAGAGGCATAGTGAGCCCTTTCAGGAGCCTGATGCATGAGATTGGATTATTGGCAGGACTGTGGAGAGTGACACACATTCAAAGTGGCACAGTAGGCCACCATCTATGAGTAGGGCAGCACTGTTTCTGACTCTTCTCAAAATCCAGCGGGCGACAGATTTGGTTGCTCTGCAATGCATATGCAGCCCTTGTTTTCTAAGATGGAGATTAGGTTTCTAGTACAGCTTCGACTTGTGATTTTTCCTGTTCCAGTTATTGTTCCAGTTCACCCAAAATTTAAAAATTTGGGTCTGTTCCAGTTTTGCTTCCTTGGCCATGACTGAACCAGGAAGAAGTGGTTCAAACCCCTAACCTGAAGTCCTCCACTTGACGTGAAGGAGAAATGGCCGCAGGTTGGAGTATATATAAACTCCAGGGCAGTGGTGAATGGCTTGGCTAGAAGACCAGGCCTGGAAGGAAAAAGATCAGGGATAATGGGGTCTAGGGTAGAGGCACGGAGACAGACATATTACAATGGGCACAAAGTGTTACAGCCTTCCAGAAAGCCACAACAAAAGCACTAAACAAGCAAGTAGGCTGAATGACACAGCCAGTTATCATTAGCCAGATTTGATCATAGCCAGGGCTGCCATGATGGGCAATGAATGGAGTATCCATGGTGGCAGAGATGGAGGCCATGTATTGGTCCAATAAAATGGGCTTCCATTTACTAAAGCTGATTTAGTTACTGCTGCTGCCAAATGTTCAGCTTGCCAGTAACAGAGACCAACACTTAACTCTCAGTATGGAACTGATCACTTAGTAGCAACTTGACTACACTGGGACACTTCTATTTTGGAAGGTCCAAAGATTTGTTTTAATAGGAGGACTTATATATGTCAGGTACGGGTTTTCCTTTCCTTGACTGCAGAGTGTCAGCCAGCACCACTAATCAAGGCCTTATGAAGTGTTTGAACCACCAGTTTGGAATCCAATACATTATAGGATCTGATCAAGGAAGTCACTTTTCAGCAAAGGAGATGTGAAAGTGGATCAATGAACTTGGGATCCACTGGTCATATCAAATCATATACCACACCATCCAGAAGCTGCTGTCCTGGTAGATCATTGGGATGATCTGCTGAAGGTAGAGTTATAGAGCCAGCTCAAAGGTGATAATCAACAAGGATTGGGCTCCATTCTCCAGGGTGCAATATAAACACTGAATCAAAGTTTCTTATATGATACTGAGTCCCCATTGGAGTTCTTGGGTAGTGCATGTGGTTAATGCATAGTGAAAGGGGTGGAGTATGGTGGATACAAGATGTACTGTTCAAATCCCCCTCATGGAAGGACTTGTTGCCCCAGTTGCCAGCATATATCTTCAAGTTGTCAGCTCTTTCAGGGTTTGCCTCAGCTAAAGAAAGATGCCTCGTCTAAGGGCAGCCTACATTCAATGACTGATTGAGGTGGAAGTAAGAAGGCCTAGCTATTTCAGCCCCATGTGGGACAACCCTGATGGCCATGTATAGTCCTAAGCTCCTGGCGGTTACCCTTGTTGACAAAGGTTTTGTCATGCCTGCATTGGCTGGACTTCTTTTAGCTAATCCTACCTCCTCCCCCTATCTACCACAGCTGCTGATCTCTAATAAATACTCACATGCCGAACTCTGGAGCACTGGTGGCATAGTGGTTAAGAGCTTTGGCTGCTAACCAAAAAGTCAGTAGTTCAAACCTACCAGCAGCTCCTTGGAAATCCTGTTGGAAATCCTACAGTTCTGTCCTGTCCTATAGCAGCGCTGTAAGTTGGAACTGACTCAATGGCAGTGGGTATGCCAAACTCTGTCTCAGAGTCAACCTACAACAGGAGAATCCTACCTACAACAGTAGGTACAAGAAGTGGTCCAAGGACGTGAGCAAGAAGGTGGGTCTCTGAAGCTGGCAAAAAGGATCATCCCATCACTGGTGATAGGTTGAGCACACGCAGCTCCTGGCACTAGGTGATGATCTAGTTACTTAAAACTTGAGAGTTGGTGGAAGGGAATGCATTAGCTAGAGTGACTTACCAGGCATTTGAGAAGAATGAAGGAAACGGTAATTACGAGGACTGATCTTGCTGACTGACTTTGATCAAGACTCTCAGCATAATAGTTCAGAGGTATCTGTTTCAAGTTAAAATCAAAATTCAACCTTGTAGTGAGGTTGAGAAAAATTCTTGGGGGACATATGAAGTTTTTCCAGCCAGGAAAATTTAACTGGCTTTGAAATCATGCATCTGAAAGTCAAAAGTGCAGTCTGTAGGCATCCTCTGGTCCTCTAAGAAGTATAAATTGACTTGCCTTGAATGAAGAATTACAAAACTGGTGCTAGAGATCAAATTTAAAATTCCTGCAATTACTAGTTAATGCTCGGCTCATCCAAAATTTACTCTGATGAGGATGACTCCCCCTCTCTTGGGCAAATATTCACGTCTGGGTATTAGTGAGCAGCCTCATGCAGAACCCCTGATTCCCCATCACTGTCCATGCTTTGGGCTGGGCAGAGGTCTGCCTTGTAATGTGTACACTCACCTCCCTGAGCCCAGGCTGGGTTGCAGTGCTTTATGAAATGCACATCATTTGGACCATTGATGCTAAAGGACATGCTACAGAAAATCTTGTCCATCTGCTTGGTCAAGAGCCTTTCCAGCTTCAAGATGCGGTCTTTCATCAGCTTCTGGCAAGCAGCTCCAGGAAACTTCAATTTTTCATTTATGCTGGACTGGGTTTTCACCTAAACAGCTGAGGGTAGCCCTGAGTAAACGTGTGAGTGTCTACGTGTTTACAGAGAGAGTGATGCAGTCAGGCAGGAGAAGTTCTGCTGCGTGTACAGGAATCCTGAGGATCACACACCTAAGTTGTGTGTCATTGCTCTTTACCTGTGAAAACAGCTCTTCCAAGGGCCCTGAGCATGTCGGCTGACAGGTGAATACTGGCAGGTGTTTTGTTTTGTAAACTTGTGCATGTTTGATGATAAATATTGTTTTATCTTTTCTGCTTTATATTTTCCAGACCTCGTTCAACTGTTACCTCATTTTATCCTGTTAATGTTGTTGTTGTTGCTGTTGAGTTGATTCTGACTCATAGTGACCCCATGTAACAAAGTAGAACTACCTCATAGGATTTTCTTTCTTTCTTTTTTTTTTTATATTTTACTGTACTTCAGGTGAAAGCTTACAGAGCAAATAGTTTCTCATGAAATAGTAGTACACATGTTGTTCTATGACATTGGTTAACAACCCCCCAACATATTAAGCCTCTAAATTCTCAACTTTTTTTTTTTTTTTGATGAAAATTCAGATAGCCAAAGATACACTGTTTCAAAAATTTCTACATTCACAGTTCAGTGACATTGACTATGCTCTTCCAACTGTGCTGTTATTCTCACTTAAGATGAAGGCTTACAGAACAAAATAGTTTTTCATTTAACAGTTACTACACATGTTGCCCTATGACAATGGTTAACAATCTCACAGCACATCAAGAATATCCTTACTCCACCTTGTGTTCCCTATCACCAGGGGACTTCCTTGTCCCCTTCTGTCTTCTGGCCCTTGTCACTGGACTACTGTACCTCATTAGTCTCATTTGGTTTTTTTATTTTATTTTTTTATTTTATTTTATTTTAACACCATTTCAAAACTTTTTACTTACACATTTAAGTGATATTGACTATGCTCTTCCAATTGTGCTGCCATTCTCGCCCAAGATGAAGGCTTACAGGACAAAACAGCCTCCCATTTAATAGTTACTACAAATGTTGTCCTATAGCAGTGGTAAACAATCTCACAATACATCGACAGTGTCCTTATTCAATTTGTGTTCCTTATCATCAGTTTCCTACTCCCCCTCTGCCTTCTGGCCCTTGTCACCGGACTCCTGTACCTCGTTAGTCCCATTTAGTTTTACTGGGCTGTCCACTCCCAGGCTTAACATCGAACCTCGAAGGTAACTTCACCTCTGAGCTGAAAGGGTGTCTGGGGGCCACACTCTGGTTTCTCCAGTATTCTTTAGGCCAGTAAATCTGGTCTTTTTTTTTGGGGGGGGGGGGTTAAAATTATGCTCTACATCCTTCTCCAGCTCTGTCCAGAACCCTCGGTTGTGATCCTGGTCAGAGCAGTCAGTGGTGGTAGCCGGGCACCATCTAGCTGTACTGGACTCAGTCTGGTGGAGGCCTTGGTAGCTGTGGACAATTAGTCCTTTGGACTAATCTTTTCGTTGAATCCTGTTCTCTTCATTCTCCCTTGCTCCTGAAGGGATGAGACCAGTGGAGTATCTTAGATGGCCCCTCATAGGCTTTTAAGACCCCAGACACTACTCACCAAGGTAGAATGTAGAGCATTATCTTTATAAGTAGTGTCATGCCAATTGAGCTAGATGTTCCCCGAGACCATGGTCCCCAGAGCCCTCCGTCCAACAACTCAGTCCCTCGGGGGGTTTGGATGTGTCTATAGGGCCTCCATGACCTTTCCTTGTGCAGGTTGTGTTAGTTTCCCCTGTACTGTGTACTATCTCACCTCTCACCCAAGGTACCACTTATCTATTACCTATTTAGTATCCCCCCCCCCCCATCCCTGGTAACCGACAAGGATTGTTACATTTTGAATGCGAATTTTTTCATGGGTTTTTACAATAGAGGTCTTCTACAATATTTGTCCTTTTGTGATTGACTTATTTCACTCAGCATAATGTCCTCCAGTTTCATCCATGTTATGAGATGCTTCACAGATTCATTGTTGTTCTTTCTCATTGCATAGTACTCCATTGTGTGTATGTACCATAGTTTGTGTATCCATTCATCTGTTGATGGACATCGAGGTTGTTTCCATCGTTTTACTATTGTGAACAATGCTGCCATGAACATAGGTGTGCATATGTCTATTCGAGTGATGACTCTTATTTCTCTAGGATATATTCCTAGGAGTGGGATTGCTAGATCGAATGGTATGTCTATTTCTAGCTTTCTGAGGAAACGCCATATCATTTTCCAAAATGGTTGTATCATTTTGCATTCCCACCAGCAGTGTATAAGAGTTCCCATCTCCCCGCAGCCCCTCCAACATTTGTAATTTCCAGTATTTTTGATTCGTGCCAGTAATGCCGGGGTGAGATGGTATCTCATTGTGGTTTTAATTTGCGTTTCTCTAATGGCTAGTGATCACGAGCATTTCCTCCTGTGTCTGTTGGCCATTTGAATGTCTTCCTTGGTGAAGTGTCTGTTCATTTCCTTTGCCCATTTTTTGATAGGATTGGTTGTCTTTTTGTTGTAGAGGTGTTGGATTTTCTTGTAGATTATGGAGATTAGACCTTTGTCTGACTTGTACTGTCCAAAATTTTTTTCCCAGTCTGTAGGTTCTCTTTTGACTCTTTTGGTGAAGTCTTTTGAAGAGCATAGATGTTTGATTTTTAGAAGATCCCAGTTATCTAGTTTATCTGTTGGGTTTTTTGTGTTGATGTTTACGGTTTGTATCCTGTTAATGCCATGTATTAAGGCCTGAAGTGTTGGTCCTATTTTTTCTTCTATGAATTTTATAGTTTGAGGCTTTATATTCAGGTCTTTGATCCATTTTGAAGTAGTTTTTGTGTATGGTGTGAGGTATGGGTCCTGTTTCATTTTTCTACAAATGGATATCCAGTTTTGCCAGCACCATTTGTTAAAAAGACTGTCTTTTCCCCATTTGATGTATTTTGGGCCCTTGTCAAAGATCAGGTGACTGTTGGTGGATGGATTTACATCTGGGTTCTCAATTCTGTTCCATTGGTCAATATCTCTGTTGTTGTACCAGTACCAGGCTGTTTTGACTACTGTAGCTGTATAGTAGTTTCTAAAGTCAGGTAGTGTGAGTCCTCCAACTTTATTCTTCTTCTTCAGTAGTGCTTTACTTATTCGGGGTTTCTTCCCTTTCCATATAAAGTTAATAATTAGTTATTCCATCTCTTTGAAGAATGTTGTTGGTATTTGTATCGGGATTGCATTGTATTTGTAAATTGCTTTAGGTAGAATTGCCATTTTCACAATGTTGAGTCTGCCTATCCATGAGCATGGTATGTTTTTCCATTTATGTAGATCCCTTTGGGTTTCATGCAGCAGTGTTTTGTAGTTTTCTTTGTATAGGTCTTTTACTTTCCTGGTCAGATTTATTCCTAAGTATTTTAACTTTTTAGGGGCTATTGAAAATGGTATTGATTTCCTGATTTCCTTTTCATCGTTCTCTTTACTGGTGTATAGGAATCCAACTGATTTTTGAATGTTTATCTTGTATCCTGCTACTCTGCTGAATCTTTCTATTAGTTCCAGTAGATTTCTCATGGAGTCTTTAGGGTTTTCTATGTATAGTATCATATCATCTGCAAACAGGGAGAGTTTAACTTCTTCATTACCAATTTGGATGCCCTTTATTTCTTTCTCTTGCCTTATTGCTCTAGCTAGAACTTCCAGCACAATGTTAAATAGGAGTGGTGATAAAGGGCATCCTTGTCTTGTTCCTGTTTTCAAGGGGAATGTTTTCAGCCTGTCTCCATTAAGAATGATGTTGGCTGTTAGTTTTGCATAGATGTCCTTTATTATGTTGAGAAATTTCCCTTCTCTACCTATTTTATTGAGAGCTTTTATCAGGAATGGGTGTTGGACTTTGTCAAATGCCTTTTCTGCGTCAATTGAGATGATCATGTGATTTTTTTCTTTACTTTTATTTATGTGGTGGATTACGTTGATGGATTTTCTAATGTTAAACCATCCTTGCATACCTGGTATGAATCCTACTTGGTAGTGGTGTATTATTTTTTTGATATGATACTGAATTCTATTGGCTAGAATTTTGTTCAGAATTTTTGCATCTATATTCATGAGAGATATTGGTCTGTAATTTTCTTTTTTTGTGATGTCTTTGTCTGGTTTTGGTATCAGCGTTATGCTGGCTTCATAGAATGAATTTGGAAGTGTTGCTTCCTCTTCTGTGCTCTGAAATAGCTTGAGTAGAACTGGTACAAGCTCTTCTGTAAATGTTTTGTAGAATTCTCCAGTGAAGCCATCTGGGCCAGAGCTTTTTTTGGTTGGGAGTTTTTTTTATTACCTTTTCAATCTCTTCTCTTGTTATGGGTCTGTTCAGATTTTCAATATCACTTTGTTGTAGTTTGGGTAGGCCGTATGTTTCTAGAAATTTATCCATTTCCTCTAGGTTTTCAAATTTGTTGGAATATAGTTTTTCATAATATTCTGTTATAATCCTTTTTATTTCGGTTGGGTCTGTTGTAATGTCCCCCATTTCATTTCTTATTTGGGTTATTTGTGCCCTCTTCTGTTTTTCTTTTGTCAGTCTGGCCAGTGGTTTGTCGATTTTGTTGATTCTTTCAAAGAACCAACTTTTGGTTTTGTTGATTCTTTCTATTGTTTTTCTGTTCTCTATTTTATTTATTTCTGCTCTAATCTTTACTATTTCCTTTCTTCCGGTGGTTGTAGACTTTTTTTGTTGTTCTCTTTCTATTTGTTTGAGTTCTGTAGTTAGTGTTTTGATTTTGTCCCTTTCTTCTTTTTTGATATGTGCATCTATTGCTATAAATTGTCCTCTGAGGACTGCCTTTGCTGTGTCCCAAAGGTTTTGGTATTATGTGTTTTCATTTTCATTTGATTCTAGGAATTTTTTAATTCCATCTCTGATTTCTTCTATTACCCATTGATGTGTAAGCAGATTATTATTCAGTTTCCATGTGTTTGATTTTTTTTCCTTGCTCTTTCTATTGTTAATTTCTACCTTGATGGCATTGTGGTCAGAGAAGATACTGTGAATTATCTCAGCATTTTGGATCTTGTTGAGGATTGCTCTGTGGCCTAAGATGTGGTCTATTCTGGAGAACGTTCCATGTGCATTGGAAAAGAATGTGTACTTTGCAGCGGTTGGATGGATTGTTCTATATTTGTCTATGAGGTCCAGTTGGCTGATTGTGTCCTTTAGGTCTTCTGTATCTTTGCTGAGTTTCTTTTTAGTTGTTCTGTCCTTTACTGAGAGTGGTGTGTTGAAGTCTCCTACTATTATTGTGGAACTGTCAATTTCTCTTTTCAGTGCTGTTAGAGTTTTTTTATGTATTTTGGAGCCCTGTCATTGGGTGCATAGATATTTATTATGGTTATGTCTTCATGATGGATCATCCCCTTAATCATTATATAGTGTCCTTCTTTGTCTTTTATGGTAGATTTTGTTTTAAAGTCTATTTTATCTGAGATTAGAATTGCCACTCCTGCTCTTTTTTGATAGCTGTTAGCTTGATATATTTTTTTCCAACCTTTGATTTTTAATAAATTCACATCTTTGTTTCTAAGGTGTGTCTCTTGTAGACAGCAAATTGATGGATCCTGTTTTCTTATCCATTCTGCCACTGTCCATCTCTTTATGGGTGCATTGAGTCCATTTACGTTCAGTGTAATTATTGATAGATGGAAGTTTGTTGCTGTCATTTTGTAGTGCTTTTTTTTGTGGTGCTGAAGTTTTCTTTGTTCTTCTTACTCTCTTGTGCTGAGTTACTTTTGTTTGTGGATTTTGTGTTCATTTCTTTTGTTTTTGTTGAGACTTTATGTTTTTCGTCTTTATTTTTATGAGTTGGTTTGTTAACTTTTTTTGTGGTTACCATGAATTTTACCCTTATCTTTATAATTTTGAAGCAGTCTACCGTTACTTGGTATCGCCTTGCCTTCCTCTCCTTTAGAAGGTTCTATACCTATGCCGTTTGTTCCCTCTTTCATTGTTTTGATGTTGTTGTCATCCTTTGATTGATTTCTCTGATTCCCTGTTGTATTTCTTTTGTTTTTGGAAAGTCCTCTGTAGTTCAGTCCCTATAATGGTATCTGGTTCATGTGAACCTGCGTCCTAGGTCCTAGGTCCTGCCTGAGGGCTTAAGCTGTTTGTCCTCAGATCGAAGAACTCCTTTTAATAATTCTTGTAAGTTTGGTTTGACTTTTGCATATTCCTTTAGTTTCTGTTTATCTGGAAATGACCTAATTTCACCATCAAATCTGAATGAGAGTTTTGCAGGATATATTATTCTTGGCTGACAATTTTTTTCTTTCAAGATTTTATATATGTCATCCTATTGCCTTCTTGCCTGCATGGTTTCTGCCGAATAATCTGAGCTTAGTCTTATTGTTTCTCCTCTGTATGTGACTTCTTGTTTTTCACGAGCTGCTCTCAGGATTCTTTGTTTGTCTTTAGTTTTAGTGAGTGTGAATATGATATGTCTTGGTGATTTTCTTTTGGGGTCTCTTCTATATGGGGTTCGTTGAGCTTCTTGGATGGCCAGCTTTTCATTTTTCATGATATTGGGAAAGTTTTCTGTCAGCAGTTCGTCAATGATCCTGTCTGTGTTTTCTGTTTTCTCCCCCTGTTCTGGTATGCCAATCACTCGTAAGTTTTTGCTTTTAATTGTGTCCCACATAACTCTCAGGGTCTCTTCATTTTTCTTTGTTCTTTTTTCTGAGTTTTCCTGAAACAGAGTTGTATCCAAGTGTTTGTCTTCAGTTCCACTGATCCTGTCTTCCATGGTTTCAAATGTACTTCTCAGCCCTTCTATGACACTGTCCATTTCTGAAATCTTGTTGTTTATCTTTTGGATTTCTAATTGTTGTTTTTGTATAATTTCGAGTTGTGAATTTATTTTGGCATTTTGTTCCTGCATCATCTTCCTGAATTCTTCCAATTTTTGTCTGTATTTTCCATAAATTTGTCTATTTTTTCCTCATGTTTGTCAGCTTTTTGCCTCAGTTCTTGGAAAATTCCGAGTATTAGTGATTTGAGTTCCCTATCAGGTACTTCTAGTGCATTTTCTTCCACAGGAGAGTTATCTGGTGTTTTAATTTGGACACCTATTGGAGCCATCTTGTCTTGTTTTTGTAAATGTTTTGATATTGTTTGCTGTTTTTGGGGCATTCAGTAGATATTTCTCTCGTTTATTGATTGTAGATTTTTTTTTGTTTTTTTTTTTTTTTTGTCCTTGTGGTACAGCTGGGCAGATCTAGCTGAGGAGGAGCCACTGGGACGGGTTGTTTGTGGCACTCACCGCAGCCACCAGGACGGTCGGTAGTCAGTGCTGGGCAGGTTCCAATAGGGCGTGCCTGCACAGCTTGGTGATGTGATGTCTAGTGCACGGTGCAGGTAGGTAGGGTGCAGCAGGAAGATGGTTATGTGTGAAGCTAAGGTGGATATGGGAGACAGGAGAGAAGAGCAGGAGCAAAAAGCATACAAACATAAAAGAATGCTAGGAGAGCTTGTCGTTGGAATGTACAGATGAGAGACTATGGGATGGAGGAAACCAGAAGGGGGAAGAGAAAGAAAAGGAAAGAATGAACAAATAAAAATCAGAAAAGTTAAAGAACTGCAAAGTTCCCAGAGATCCCACTGATGCAGCTATGAGGTCTGGGGGAGTCGGTCTCAGTTTTCACAGCACAGCCTGGCCAGAAGGTACAGAGGCATACATCGCCTGATATTCAGGGATCAGAAAGAGAAGGAAGAGATAGAGAGACGAGAAATTAAGCAATGAAGAAAGACAAAAGGGAAAAAGAGGGAAAAGATGACAAAACTAACCAAAAAAAGAAGAAAAATAAATTTAAAAAAAGAAAAAAAAAAAAAGCAACACCAGCAGTCAGTGCCAACAAATGGGACCCAGAGAGCCCCCACTCAGGGGCGCGAATTCCAAGAAGCCGGCAGTCTCGGGGTTAAGAGACCGTGGCCACGGGAAGCAGAGGGGCGAATGAACAAAGGCCCTGGGATCTCACCAGCACAGCAGCCCAGACCTGGAAGCAGCCATACGCCAGAACGCAGCCCCACAGCCCCGCAGGAGAGAGCAAAGACGGCACTCGGAACAAGGCACCCAGGCAAAAGGAGGGGGAGGCGGCAGAAAAAGTTTCGCCAGCAGCCAGCAAATGGCTCTCAGAAAGCCGCCAGCCCTGGCGCGTGGAATCCAAGCACCGGAACCCCCCAGCCCAGGGACCCTGGCCACGGAAAGCAGGGGAGCCCCAGCCGAGGCGGAGAGGGGTGGGGGGTGGGAAAGTGCGCACTGCAGTTTACAGGTCGTTGTCTCCCACTGGATGCTCTGCAAGGCTGCTCTCCTGTTCGCTGGTCTCCGATAGGAATCCAAGATGGTGGATCCGCGCTGCGTTAGCTGGTAAGGAATCTCTGCATGAGTCTCTCCTCGCTCTCTGTTCTCTTTTAGTATTCTCACTCCGTTTGGTGTTTGGCTGAGTTCTTTATCTCTTCATTTGGTGTTCTAGGGTTTCAGGATTGTTGATTCTCTGTTAGGCTTAGTTTTTCGGATCTTTGCTGTGGAGGGACGGCGTGGTGCTTCTGCCTAGAGCGCCATCTTGCCTAAAATCCTCATAGGATTTTCTTGACTGTAATCTTTATGAAAGCAGATCACCAGGTTTTTGGTTAGCAGTTGAGCACTTAACCGTTTGTGCCACCAGCACTCCTTCATCCTCTTAATAGCCCTGTAAATTAAGCAATTTAGCTATTATCATCTCCACTTGATATATGAAGAAACAAACTTCAAGTTTATCTAGCGTGATGCTTGGAAAACTTGAGCAATGAGTTTCTTTGACAAAAATTCTTACAGACCCCTGGTTTTGGCTTAAGTTATATTTATTATAGAGGTACATACCCAAAACCAAACCACACTTACTGCCGTCAGGTTGATTACAACTCACAGAGACCCTGTAGGACAGACTAGAACTGCCCCACAGGGTTTCCAAGGAGCAGCTGGTAGATTGAACTGCAGACCTTTTGGTTAGCAGCCATAGCTCTTAACCACTGCACCACCAGGGCTATAAACATGTACAAATATGAAAGTAGACACATATTCCCTATGCTTATATGTATTATGCATCCATGAAACAATCTGCTAATTAAATTCAAGCAAGACAACAATGCTGATAACATTGAAGTTAACAACGCTCATTTCATTTATTAGGTGATATTTTGCTGAATCTAAATTGCTAATATTGTGCTTAAAGCTAGAAAGATGTATGTACCTTTTTTATATTTCACTTGTCAATATGATTTATTATATTAATTTGAGTTCTTGTTTTTGACCATAGTCACTATTCTTCCATATTAACATGGTCTCATTTTAAGCAATGGATCCATTATTGTGAAGGATCAACCAACTGAAAGGTATAAACTGAACTGACATACTGAAAAATTAAAAGAAAAAAGTACTTCATGGAAAACTCTTCATTATATATTTGCTGTGACATTTAATGTTGGATTGTTGGAGACTGGTACAAACAAATGCAGGATCCAAGCAAAACATCCACGCTCAGGTGATACTACTCTGAGCCATGTCTCTGAGGGCCACCACCGTCTGTCAGTTTGTTGCACTGTGGTGGCTTGTGTGCTGCTATGATGCTGGAAGCTATGCCACTGGTATTTCAAATACCAGTAGGGTCACACATGGTGGACAGGTTTCAGTGGAGCTTTCAGACTAAGACAGACTAGGAAGAAAGTCCTGGTGATCTACTTCAGAAAATTAGCCAATGAAAACCCTATGGATCACAACCAAATATTGTCCAATACAGTGCTGGAAGATGAGCTCCCTAGGTTGTATGCAATAGGTTGGACTACACAATAACTGCAACAGTGGACTCAAGCATACCAAACGATCACGAAGACGTTGTAGGACTGGCTAACATTTTGTTCTGTTGTACATACAGTCGCCATGAGTCAAGAGCCAACTCAATGGCAACTAACATTAATAATGGCTCTGAGGTGGTATCTCCATTTTCCCACCACTCTTTTCTATTTAAATTGCCCTTTGTTAGTAAAAAGAGCCCTGGTGGTGCAAAGGTTAAGTGCTCGGCTGCTAACAGAAAGGTCGGAGGTTCAAACCCACTAGTTGCTCCTCAAGAGAAAGACGTGGAAGTCTGCTGCCATAAAGCTTACAGCCTTGGAAACCCTATGTGGCAGTTCTACTCTGTCCACAGGGTCATGATGAGTCAGAATTGAGTGTCACAATGGGTCTGTTAGTAAAGCCTTCTAACATGCCTCCAGCCTTCTATGTTCATGAGAATCTGTACATCCCTCAGGGCTCAATTCAAAGGCTTCGTCTTCCAGTCAGAATTAGTATCTCCTCTCCCTACACCCCTCAGCATACTGCTTCTACCTCTGCGTTCACTCTGCCTTGTCCTGCAGTTAGCAGTTATGTCTGGTTCCAGCCTGGATGGAGAGTTCTTTTGAAGCCAGAGACCTTTCATAATCATTGTGGTAAGACTCTCTCCAAAATGTTTGCTTTCTGACATGATAGAAGCCTCTCAGCATAGATTGGTTGTCACAAAGCTTTAAACTTTCAAAGCTGGAGCAGACTTAGGACTCATCCAATCCAGTTCATCTCATCCAAATCCCTTATTATAGAGGAGGAAACTGAGTCCCGAGAAATGACTTGCCCAAGGAAACGTCACACCGCTAAATGTTGACAGCACCAGTAACTAACTTGGGCCCCCTGAATCCCAGTCAAGCACTCTGTCTGATACATCAGGCTGCTTCCCTGCCTTCAATGCTTCAACGAGCCCTAGAGAAGCCATTCAAAGCAGAGTCTGCTCGGATTTCAAAGAAGAGACTATGTTCAGTTGCTCATCAGAAGTTCTTAAAAATTGATTTATATTGCCTGCTATTGTACAACTTTTTATTTTCTCAACCAAGTCCACCTAAAATTGACAAAAATGTAGTCTTGGGTCATTTTTAATAGACACATATTTAACAGAGTCCCTTAGGCTCTGTGGGCCAATGGTCCCATAGCTACTCAAATCACCCAGCACGAAAGCTGCCATAGACAACTTGCAAACAAATGAACAAAGCCATGTTCCAATACCCCATGTGTCTGTCAGTTTGTCATTGTGTGGTGGCTTGCATGTTGTTGTGATACTGGAATCTTTGCCACTAGTATTTCAAGTACCAGCAGGGTCACCCGTGGTGAACAGTTTTCAGCTGGGCTTCCAGACTAAGACAGACTAAGAAGAAAGACTTGGCGATCTACTTCTGAAAAGAATTAGCCAGTGATAACCTTATGAACAGCAGTGGAACATTGTCTGATATAGTGCTGGAAGATAAACCCCTCAGGTTGGAAGTAACTCAAAATACAACTGGGGAAGAGCTCCCTCCTCAAAGTAAAGTCAACTTCCTTGACATGGATGGAGTCAAGCTTTTGGGATCTTCATTTGCTGATGTGGCAGTACTCAAAATAAGAAGAAAAAACAGCTGCGAATATCCATTAATAATCAGAATGTGGAATGTAGGAAGTATGAATCTAGGAAAATTGGAAATTGTCGAAAATGAAATGGAATGCATAAACACTGATATTCTAGGCATTAGTGAGCTGAAATAGACTGGTATTGGCTATTTTGATTCAGACAATCATATGGGCTACTATGCTGGGAATGACGAATTGAAGAGGAATAGCATCACATTCATCATCAAAAAGAACATTTCAAGATCTATCCTGATGAACAACGCTATCAGTAATAGGATAATATCCATATGCCTACAAGGAAGATTAGTTAATATGACTATTTTTCAAATTTATGCACCAACCACTAATGCCAAAGATGAGGAAATTGAGGACTTTTACCAACTTCGGCAGTCTGAAATTGATCAAACGTGCAATCAAGATGCATTGCCAATTACTGGTGATTGGAATGTGTAAGTTGGAAACAAAGAAAGAACAGTAGTTGGAGAATATGGCGTTGGTGACAGAAACGACGCCAACCCTTGATCTAGTATGTGAATGGCAAAATGTGAAGACCTCATAACTATCAGCTCTGTACTCCTCCCATCTGCTGTTTTTGTTTGCAAGCCCATTACTTCATTTCATCATTGTCCATATTTATATGTAATGGGATTTTAGATGTGGTTGTTCATTCATGCATTCAAACACACTGATTTTTTTAATGTCTGCCATATGCTGGACACACTACAGTTCTATCCGACAGGCAAGGAAGTTAACACAGCACGACAAAACCAAATCAAAGCAAAACAGACTTTCTCTACCCAAGAGACTCATCCTGGCATAATCAAACATATAGGGGATGAGGAGACATCCACATTAAACTTTGATTTGGGTCCATTTTTCTTAGTTATATGACCAGTTTTAGTGTTCAGGGTATTCATGAAGCTTTCAGTGGGTTTCCAAGGACCTGGGCTTTTGCCAGGTGTTATGGATTGAAGTGTGTCCCCCCAAAATATGAGTTGGAAGCCTAACCCCATACCTGTGGGTGTAATCCCATTTGGGAATAGAGTTTTCTTTCTTATATGAATGGGGTCATATCAGTGTCAGGTGTGTCCTAAACCTAATCTCTTCTGAGTTATAAAAAGAGCATGTTAGATACATAAGCAAACATAGACTGGGGAAGACGGATGCCAAGTGCAGATCCTCTACAAACCAAGGAACCAAGGAATGCCCGGGCTACCTATCAGGAAGGCACCTCCAGGGATGAGACCCTCATTTGGATGGTTAGCCTCCAGAACTGTGAGAAGATAAATTGTGTTCTTTAAAGCCACCCACTTGTGGTATTTCTGTTACAGCAGCACTAGAAAACTAAGACACCAGGGGAAACCAGTGTTACTCCATCTGGCTAGAGTAATGGCAGCACTTCACTCCCTAACTAGAAATGTGCCTCTCGCAGGGAAATGTGATGTTGGGCTTGATCATTCATTTAAAATGGTGTCCTTGAGACATCTACACAGCGTTGGGGGTCTCTATCAATCCAATCAGATTCATGAGGAGAGACAGGGAGATAAAACCAGACAGGCTTTTAAAAGTTCACAGTCTACGAGAGAGAAGACAGATGAGTTCAAATGGAAACTTTCAAAGCAAGAAAGCAGAACTTGCCTTATAAAGCCTGAATCCATGGCAAAGCAATCAAAATACCCATCTCCCCAAAGTACGAAGCCTTGCGTGATATTTCAAACCAAGTAACTACTTAGAAGGACAATTGCAGACTGGAACAATCCTTTTGGAAAGAATTATGTAACAAGAGACATAAAGAGAACTCATACCCCTTGACCCGGTATTCCACTTCTAGGAATTTTTTTAAGGAAAAACTTCACAGAAACCAAAAAATATATAAACAGAGATGTTCAATGCTTAATTATATTTACAATAAAAAATGAGGAAGAAATTTAAACATCAACACTGGAGAAATATTTAGTAAACTCTGCTATACTAATATTATAAAACTATTAAAAGAAACAGTTATAAAGAACATGCAGAAATATGCTATATTTTAAGTAAAAAACAGCATGTTCACTATAGTTGTAGGTATATAAACATTATACAAGAAATGCAATATCAAAAAATGAAAATAATTTTTTTAAAATTTATTTTGGTGATGTTTTTGAGAATATACAGAGCAAAACATATACCAATCCAACAGTTTCTACATGTACAGTTTAGTGACATGGATTACGTTCTTTGAGCTGTGCAACCATTCACAGCCTCCTTTTCTGTGTTGTTCCTCCTCCATTAACATAAACTCACTGCCCCCTGAGGTTTCTGTCTAATCTTTGCTGTTGTCACTTTGATCCCATATAGATAATTTCTTAAAAGAGCATAATGCTCAAGGAAGGAATTAAAAAATGAAAATAGTTTTATTAGGTAGTACGAAATTACGAGGGATGTTTTTAATATTTAATGATGTTATGTTTTTATTAATATTTTTATTATTATTAGGCAGTGGGCAGTGACTAAATTAAAAAGCCAATAGCAAAGATAGGATATGAAGGAAACACTATATTTTTATTTTGACGTAGATTTGATTTAGCAGGAGAAATTCCTTTCTTCAAAACATCCCAAGCATTCTGAGGAAAAGAATCTAGCTGTCAGCGCCCTGCAGCTTCCTTTCCTGTGAGGGCTAACAGGCACTGAGCGCTTATTATGTGCAAATGTCCTGTCATCTGAAAACAGCCCTTAATAGCAGGTGCTATTCTTATCTCCATTTTTCAGATGAGGTGACAAGTATGAAGAGGAGAGGTAATTTGCCCAGGATCACACAGCTAATTAGTGGCAGAGCTGGGATTTGATCCAAGTCTGTCTGACTCCACTGAGCCTTTATGCTACCAAAGACAGCCTCTCAGACTAGTTAACTCTGGGGTGAGGAGATGCTTGGTAATCAGACAGACCCGAGTTTGGGTTCTGGCTTTTTGCGTCAGCTGGGATGCTTTTGACAGGAAGGAAGTAGAAATCTGACTCAGCCTGGCGTAGACACTAAGGAGCTTTATCCTCTTACCAGACGAAGTCCAGAGGTTAGGGTGGGTGGATACGGCAGCTCAATGATGCCATCGACGACACAGTTGCTTCTGCCTTGCCGTCATTGGAGGTATCCTCGCCGGAAGCAGGATGCATCCCGTGCTTGCCAGAGGAAGAAGAGAGACTTCCCCGACTAGGACATTCTCTCAGGAGAGGGGAAGCTTTCCCTAGGAGCATTCTGTCCAGTAAGGACATTCCTGAACTAGTTCCTAGCTGGGGATCATGGTAGCCCGATTGTTTTACACTAGTGCGGCATGACTGGACGTTAGAGTGTCAACCACGATGTCCACAACGCTCTCCTCTTAGCTGCCTAACTTACGTGCACCTCCAGTTATTCATCTGTACAAGAGCGCTTATGAGGATTCAGTAGGAAAGATTCTGATGTGCCTGGGCTAATATGTATCGGTGGAGTTTTTCAGTTACGTTATTCTGCTGAGTCCCAGGGTGGTGCAAACGGCTAACGTGCTCCACTGCTAACCAAAAGGTTGGCAGTTTGAGTCCGCCCAGAGGTGCCTCAGAAAAAATGCCTGGAGATCTACTTCTGAAAAACCAGCCACTGCAAACTCTGTGGATCACAGTTCTACTCAGATAAACAAGGGGTTGTCGTGAGTTGGAGTCATATTAACGGCAACTGGCAAAATATTGGCTGTATAAACTTGAAGTCTCTGAGGTGCAATCTTGGTGTCCTTAATTTTTTTCTTTACTGTACAATAATACCTTTGCAGTGGTGGACGGATCGCTTGGTAAGGAATGAAGTGTTAATACTCCTAAAAATGCTAAAAGAATTCGTTTCTCCTGCATTTCTTCCTGAGCCTTCATCCCAATTCTCTATTAAATTAATTATGAACTTCTGAATCATTGATAATAAAAATACATAAACACTCATCATTTTAAGATGCTATGAATTTCTATTATTAAAACATTGAAAATTGGGTTTCAGAAAACCCACAATTTTTATCAAAATCCAGGCTCAATAACTTCTGCTGCTCCCTACCCCACTATTCTTTATTACTGGTGTTTCTCCGAGGCTATTTTCAGTTTATCCATCAACAGGAGAATTTCTTTCTGTGCATACGTCTTAGTATTTTATTTACAGTAAGTGAAAAGACAGTGAGTTTTTACAAACTGCAAAATGTATGCACCTAAACAGTTGTGGCTCTTCTCTCCCTACTCTCCTGCAGAGAGAGAGGGCACCCTTCCTCAATTAAATGCTCCTGTCTTGACTGAGTCCCCTGGGGAAACATCAGGCATATGTTCTGACTGTTTCATATACTAGTATGTAGGCTGAATTACGCTCACATGCTCCGTCTGTTCTCCCATCTCTGAAACGTGTGTGACAGATAGAAGGACACCTGGAGGTCAACCCAGGGACCTGTGCAAAACAAGAACAGGAAAACTGGTGTGCGGTGCTTTTAGCATGAACACATAATGATTGCTCACCTTGTCTGTCCTTCCTTCCTCCTTCTCTTCCAGAATCATGTGGATCAAGACTGTCTTAATTTCCTAGTGCTTCTGTAACAGAAATACTACAAGTGGATGTCTTTAAGGAAGAGAAATTTATTTTCTCACAGTTCTGGAGGCTTAAAGTCCAAATCAGATTCTTGGCCATTTCACTTCTTTCCTTATCGGTAACCCTGGCCCTTCCTTGGTTCCTTGGCTATCCTCACATCTGCCTTCCCCCTGTGTGTGCATCTCTGTATCTATTCTAGTCCTTTTATAACTCAGAAATAGTTTAGGAGTCATCCTATCTTGGTATGATCTCAACTGATTTATTGATTACATTCGATTGCATTATGGAACGTGATTACATTACATTATGTTACATTACATTACAGAAGGTGCTATCGCCTGTCTGACAATTTGCAGTACTGTGGTGGCTTTCCTGTTGCTATGATGCTGGAATCTATGCCACCAGGATGTTAAATACCAGTAGGGTCACCCATGGTGGACAAGTTTCAGTAGAGCTTCTAGACTAAGACAGACAAGGAAGAAAGGCCTAGCAATCTACTTCCAAAAATTAGCCAATGAAAACCCTACGGATCACAGAATATTGTCTGAGACTTGGACGCACTTACTTTAGATGTGTCATTAGGAGGGACCAGTTTCTGGAAAACAACATCATATTTCATAAATTGAAGGGCCAGCAAAGGCAAGGGACTCTAATGAGATCGATTGACTTAATAGACAAGACAATGGACTCAAACATCACAAAGAAAGCCCAGGAGCTGGCAACATTTTTTTCTATTATACATGGGGTTGCCGTGAATTAGAGCCCACTTGATGGCAACTAACTACAATGGAATGTAATTACAGTAGATTACATTAAACCCAAACCAAACCCATTGCCGTTGAGTTGATTCTGACTCAAAGCCACCCTCTGGGACAGAGTGGAATTGCCCCATAGGGTTTCCAAGGAGAGGCTAACCTTGGAATGTGACAATGTGATACTTAATAAATATTTTAAAACAAAAATATTACTTAAAATTCTTTCACTCAAACACAACTGTCTTTACTTTTTATGTTTCCAGCAGCTTTGGCCACATGCCTACATTTTCAAATCGTTGTAATCCTAATGCATATGTAATTGAGAATAGTAGTGGACTGTTGATGTTCTTGGATTTGACACTCAATTTTGATTATTTGCCTGGGCCTTTCAGATCACAGCCATTTGTAATTTTGCAGGGGGTTGATTATTTTGAAATGGCTGAATTTCAAAGCTGATGTACAAGAAGGTAGGAATCACATAGCCAGTGAACAAGCCCAGCCCACTGTTACTGGGGCCAGCATTTCAGCATAGTTTTTGTGCTTCGGGAGTCTCTGGGTGGTGTAAACAGTTAATGAGCTCAGCTGCTAACCGAAAGGTTGGAGGTTCGAGTCTACTCAGAGGTGTTTTGGAAGAAAAGCCAGGAGATCTACTTCTAAAAAATCAGCCATTGAAAACCCTGTGGAACAGAGTCCTACTCTGATATACACGGGGTTTCCATGAGTCAGGGTTGACTTGATGGCAACTACTTTGTGTGTGTGTGTGTGTGTGTGTGTGCGCGCTTCCATATGGAGCAAGGTCAAATTACAAGGAACTCTTATGAAGTGATAAAGAAGTTGTTTCTTTGCAGATTTAGGTAAATTTAGGTAAGCACACTAATGATGTACTATAATGCAATCTAGAATTTATTTTAATAGCTCTATAAACAAGTCCTGTATTCAGAGATTCATTAAGAGGCTTAAGCATTACTTAACAGTTTTCGCTGCTGCATTTTAAAAGGGGAAATTATATGCTACAGTGGTGTTCACCTGTCTGGGAATTTTCCAAGGTATGAGGCCATATTCTCAAGACTGTCAGTAGTGTGCTATATTCTACCTTTTCAGATGACAGTTTGCATCCTATAAAATATATCCCATGGTATTACATAATCCTCATAAAAATCATTTTAAATGACTACTTGATATCCCACTGAGCTGTTGTACCATAGTTTACCAAACCATTTTTCTGTCGCTCCACATTTAGATTGTTTTCAATTTTACACTATTAAAGATAATGTTGCAATGATAAACTTTACATCTTCTTTTGAAATATTTTCTTAGGATAAATTCCTAGAGGTGGGCTTGCTGGGTAAAAGGGAATGGACTTTATAGGACTCCTAATATACATATATTTTTATATATATATATAAAATAGTGTTTTCCAAAATAATTATTCAAATTTGCAATATGATCATCAATGTATTAATGCCAGTTGAGTGATGCAAACTACATAGTCTTGCAAATTATTGTTAATGCTTTCTGCTAATTTAGTTGGTATAAAGTGGGTTAATATTATTATTTTACTTTCCAATGCTTTGATTTGTGCCCATGTAGAACACTGTAAATATGTTTAGAATCCAAAGTTTCCCTTGAAGCCATGCATCTGTTCTTATCCTTTGCTGAATTTCTTTTAGGGAGTCATTCTGGGCTTTGGAGTCAGACAGACATGGGTTTGAATCCCAGTTCTGTCACTTGTAGTGGTGTGAATTTGGAAGAGATACTAAACCTCCTTGGCCTCTGTTTCCTCATCCATAAAGTGAGGATAACAATGAGTCCCTCAGAGTAGTTAGGAGGATTAGTCAGGAGAACACATATGAAGAAGTACTGAGCCCATGGCCTGGCCAGAAATAAGTGCTTAACAACATTTCCGTTTTCCTCCTTTTTTCCTTCTTAGACATCTGAATACGTGTTTTCATGTATCACAGGCATTAACTCCTTTAACGAGACCATTTTATTTTTAACCACAAGTCTGGGACTTATACAACATACAGTGGTATCCTTTAAAGTCACTGTTTTAAGGAAGTCGTCATACTTGCCCTGATGTTTTGGAATTGTTCTTTTTGTAATTGATTTTAAAGGCCCACAAAAATGATCTCACTAGTTTTTAGTCACAGTGACCTTTAGATTGTTCCAACTTTACACTACGAAAAGTAATGTTGCAATGATAAGCTTTACATCTTCTTTTGAAATATTTTCTTAGGATAAATTCCTAGAGGTGGGATTGCTGGGTAAAAGAGGTGGATATCTTTACTTAGTTTTGACTTGTTGGTTGGTTTTTATCCCAGCTTGACCCCTCAGTGGCTTTCCATTGCTCTCAAGATAAGCTGTCCTTGACTTCGCGGGGGTCTGACCACCTCTCACATCTCTCTGTGCTCCTTCCACTTGTCCACCTTCATGGGGAGTGTCTGGAATGGGTCTTGCTGTTTCATGTGATCTATGCCTTCCTAGTAATAGTTCCTCCTCTCACTTCCAGCCACTGATCTTCTTCACCTAGTAAACTAATCATTCTTCAAAACTTAGCTTCTGAGAGTTTCCCTAATCCCCAGTCTAACTTTACTGCTCTTTCTCCCATAGACCTCTGTGCAAGCTTCCATAATAGCATCATTGCACTATCTCTCCCCTCATAGAGTCTAAGCCCTTTATGAGTAGAAACCGCGTTTTATTTGATTTTACAACCTCACTCATTGCCCAGTACTTTCATGTGGAAGTTGCTCAATAAATATTTATTGAATGAATGAATCAATACCTACATTACTCATCAGGTATGGATCCAGATGTGTCAAAGAGGAAAGAAAAGTCACTTTCACAGGGCAAATATTTGCCATCACTGGGATTGGTTGGGTTTGGAGCAGCATTGTGGGAGGAAGTGTTTCATCTACCAAGGGATGCGTAAATTGTGGAATTACAAAATAGATGTGTACTCTCACTGCTCTGCAGTCATCAGTCATGGCTCTGAGTGATCTCCTAAAACCTCAAAGGTTAGAGAATTGCTGAAGCCTATCTTGTTCAGTAGCATGTGAGACATACTCTGAAGGCAAGCTCAAAATGGAAATCCCAAAATTATAATGGGCCATGGCTGTACTGAGGGAAGTGATGAATCTCCCATGATGAGTACTTTGAAAGAGACAACATCTAATTGGATTATTAAGTTCTGGTCTAACTGTCTAAAAAATAAAGATAGGTACATGTTTTGGCACATCACTTAAATGCTGAAAGAAATTCACACGTAAGGGGTATAGGTAGAGACTAGTCAGGGAAACCTCAGAATAAGTAAAATATGAGTTAGATCTCAAAAGCAATAGATAAATGGAGAAAAAGCTTCCCAGCAAGGAAGGAACAAAAATAAAACATGAGATGTGGGAATGAACAAGAGGAGTTTGGATTGAGCAGAGTGCATAAAGGAAGGGGAATGAAGCAGGTAGCTTAAGGAGGAACTAGAAGTCTACCACAAGAATGCTTTGTTAGTGCATCTGTACAATGTTTGAGGGAAAGCAGGGGTTTACTGTCTTATTATGAGTTCCCTAGAAAGAAAGCCTGAGACAGGAATTTGGATGCATGTGATCTATTGCCCTACATGATGATCCCATGTACAACAGAACAAGACGTTGCCTTCTCCTGTGGGTCTTCATGATTGTTGCTATGCTCAAATCTACTATTGTGTTCACTGTGTATTCTGAGTGCCTTCCAACTTAAAGGGTTCATCTTTGAGCACAATATCCAACAGTATTCTGTTATAATCCATAAGATTTTCACCGGCTAATTTTTGGAAATTGATCCCCAGGCCTTTCCTCCTAGTTTGTCTTAGTCTGAAAGTTCTGCTGAAGCTTGTCCACCATGGTTGACCCTGCTGGTATTTGAAATACCAGTGGTATGGCTTCCAGCATCGTAGCAATGCACAAAACACCACAGTATGACAAACCGACATATAGGAGGTGGACTGAAGGGGTGCTTTCAGAAGAAACCTGTCAGGGAGTGAGGGAAGGAACGAAGACAGGAACAGGGATAGATGCCAGCAAACGTATGGTCTCAGTAGAGATCAGCCTGGGTCTGATTCACTGGGAGGGGTGGAGTGGTCTCTTTATAAGCCACACTGCAGAATTGTCCCCACCTTGCAGCACACATCTGGCCTGTTGTGCCCCCTGTCTCAATCAATCTTTGGCTGGGCCATCCTCACGGCAGGGTGGGGTTAACGTACCTGGTGAGGTGCTCTGGTCAGCCAAAGGCAAACCTCCAGAAAAAGAGAGCAGCTGTGTGCCCGGAGCAGACAAAGTTCATAACAGCTCAGAGGTGGGTGCACCGTGGCGGCAATGAGGATCATGGTGAGGCTCCAGCAACTCTGCTACATTTATGGCTGAAGCTGATGATTTCTCTTCCTCCTCAATTTCACATGCCTGATTTCTCCTGCCCTTTTAATTTTCTTTTTTTGGTGGAAGTATACACAGCCAAAGATACACCATTTCAACAATTTCTACATGTATATTTCAGTGACACTGGTTTAAGCTGTGCTATCATTCTTGCTATCCTTTTCCAAGTTATTCCTTTCTCATTATCTTAAACTCATTGCCCCGTAAGCTTCCCATCCAACCTTTTGAGTTTCTATTGTCCATTTGATCTCACATAGATAATTCTTTAAAAGAGCATGATGCTCAAAGAAGACGTACTTTACTAACTCAGATAAAGCAATTTTTTTTGTTCAAAGAAGAAAATTTTAATCAAAAAGGGGAAAATGTGGAACATAGATTAAAATTCTCAATGAAATCCAGATTTTCTGGAGCCATTGAGGCTGGATGAACCCTGAAACTATTGAGCTGAGATAATCTTTAAACTTTAAACCTTAAACCTTCCCCCCCTTTTAAGAGTTAGTTCAAATACTTCTCCTCCATAAAGCTATCCAGTTTCATCAGCATGGGGTAGTGTAAAGCTGATTCTTATGAAATGGGGGTCAGACATTTCTCCACTCTCCTACTTTTTCTCTATTTCTGACACCAGCCTCCCCCTTCCTTCTCCCCCATGGCATTCTCTGCTTCTCTGCTGAGTTTGATAATTGTTGCAATGGCCACACAGAACTCAAAGACCACACTTACCATTATATGGTTTATTAAGGAAGTAACAGTTTACAATTCAGGATCAAGATCAGCTTGAAAGCAACAGGATACAACTCAGAGACAGGATACAGCTCTTTAGTCAGGATAGCTCCCAACCAAGACAGCTCTCAGCTTCTTCTTGACTGAGCCGGCAGGCAGGTCTTCTCTCAGTTGTGCCTGCTGCTGGGTCTTCTCTCCACCTCTTCTCTGTTTGGGCAAGTGTTACAGCTTTTTAGCTCAGCCAACAAGTGCCTGGAGGCACCCCACTCTGTCAACAAACCCCCTGCCTGAAGGTGGTCATCTCTTTCCTGCTCTGCAAGCCCACTGCAGCTGCCTCACGCCTGTCTCTCCGTTTCTGCTGTTATCGTTTGTGCTGCTTTTGTGGTTGCTGCTGTCTCTCACTGTCTCACCATACCCAGTGTTACAGCTCTCTCTCTCCTGTGTCTAGGATGTTCTCAGCACAGGGCCCCAGGTCCAAAGGACATGCTCCACTCCAGATTTTTCTTGATGGTAGTGAGGTCCCTCTCAACCTCTTGTGATTGGCCCTTACGTAAGCCTACTTCTTGTCAATTTCAAGACATGGCCCTGCCACCAGACCACAAATTCGCCAATTACGGACTGCCACAGTCACTTAATTTGCATAGTAATCAACCAATTCCCTCAAGGTCACTTAATCCTATTGGGTGGTTTTACACATTTTCATGGATTGAATTGTGTCTCCCAAAAATATGTGTATCAATTTGGCTGGGTTGTGATTTCCAGTGCTGTGTGGTTGTCCTCCATCTTGTGATTGATATGTTTTTCCTATGTGTTGTAAATTCTGATCTCTGCCTGTGGTTAACAAAGCAAGATTAGATTATGTTAAAGAGGGTTAGGATGGGAACTAACACCCTTGCTCAGGTCACATCCCTGATCCAATGTAAAGGGAATTTCCCTGGGGTGTGGCCTGTACCACCTTTTTATCTTACAAGAGATAAAAGGAAAGGGAAACCAGCAGAGAGGGGAGACCTCATACCACCAAAAAGTAGCACCAGCAACAGAGCACATCTTTTGGACCCAGGGTTCCTGTGAGGAGAAGCTCCTAGTCCAGGGGAAGATTGATGACAAGGACCTTCCTCCAGAGCCAACAGAGAAAGCCTTCCCCTGGAGCTGATGCCCTGAATTTGGACTTCTAGCCTACTAGACTGTGAGAGAATAAATTTCTCTCTGTTAAAGCCATCCACTTGTGGTATTTCTGTTATAGCAGCACTAGATGGCTAAGACACACCCTATTCACATAGTAGAGTAATCAATCCCTTTAAGGTTGTGGCCCAGCCAATCATTTTGGCAGAATTATAAACCCAAGGCCAGAAAGGCCATATATAAAAGAGGAACTCATTGCATTGCAGGTAGTGATCTCTTTCCTTGGACTTCCATACCTCTCTTGTGGCACTTTGCACCTAATATTTGACATTTCACCTATTTATGTGTGGGCCTGCTAGACTGTAAGTTCCCCAAAGTCAGAAGTCACTCCTCATCTATCTTTGTATTATATCGATCGTAGGACAGTGGATGGCACACAGGGGTTTATGATAAATGAGAGTCAAGAGGATGCTGCTGCTGCCCGTGTTGGGAAAGAATGTCAGCAGTAAATCCATCTTTTTCGAGTTTGCTGCTGAATGCTCTTGGTTTGTTATCAGACCATAGCTCTGCAAAGTCCTTTATAATCTTTTTTTTTCTCTTGAGCATTAATATAATATTTTTTTATTGTGGTAAACATCTATGCACCAAAACATTTGCCCTTTCAACATTCTTCACGTGTACAAGTCAGTGACATTAATTACATTCATTGTGTTGTTCAGTCATACTGTTATCTGTTTCCAAATGTTTCCATCGCCCTAAAGAGAAGCTCAGTGCTCCCTAAGCATTGAGTTCCTCTTCCCCCCTGCCCCCACCCATGGTAGCTAGTAATAAACTTTGGTCTGTATAACTTGCCTATTCTAGATAATTCATATAAGTGGAATCATGCAGTATTTGTCCTTCTGTGACTGACTTATTTTACTCAGCATAATGTGTTCAAAGTTCTTTCATGTTGTAGCATGTATCAGGACTTTATTTTCTCTTTAGGGATGCGTAACAGTCTATTGTATGTATGTACCGATATAATCTTTTTTTATATCCTTTTGGCTGTGTGCTATTCGCACTACTAGCACATTAACAAAATTATAGTTAACTCCAGAATTGTTATTTCAGGTATTTTGAGGGATGCTTTCAGAGGAGTTAATTTTGAGCTACAGGGTCCAATTTCAGAGATCAATGTAAGGCCTATGAATTTAGTACTGAAGTGACATGGTTGACATGCCCATGACTACAAGCATTAGTCACATTGTGGCCCACAGCCGTGCTGAAATTCTGAGCCTACCCTCTGGATTCTCTTTTGAGAAGTCTGCGTAGGAGGGCCTGCCAAGCACTTAACAGAAATGGAGAGTCGCAAGATTAAGTCCAAATGACTAAAGGACCACGGCTACCACGGCCTCCACCAGACTGAGTCCAGTGCAACTGTATCGTGCCTGGCTACCACCACTGACTGCTCTGACAGGGATCACAACAGATAGTCCCAGACAGAGCTGGAGAAAAAATGTAGAACAAAACTCTAACTTAAAAAAAAAAAAGACCAGACTTACTGGCCTGACAGAAACTGGAGAAATCCTGGGAGTGTGGCCCCTGGACACCTTTTTAGTTCAGTAATGAAGTTACTCCTGAGGCTCATCCTTCAGCCAAAGATTAGATGGGCTCATAAAACAAAACGAGAGTAAAGGGGCACACCAGCCCAGGGGCAGGATGAGAAGGTAGGAGGGGACAGGAAAGCTGGTAATAAGGAACCCAAGGTCGAGAAGGGGAAAATGTTGACATGTTGTAGGCTTTGTAACCAATGTCACAAAACAATATGTGTACTAGTCTTTTAATGAGAAGCTAGTATATTCTGCAAACCTTCATCTAAAGTACAATTAAAAAAGAAAATAAATGGAGAGTCACAAGGTGCATGGACATTGCCCCATGCAACCTTCTTACTTGGGTCCTTCAAAGTGCCCTGGTGTTGCCTCTCACTCCAAATGCTGAAGGAGAAGACAGAGGAGGTTATGTCAGGATTCCAGCAGGTAGTATTGGGCTCATCATTGCTGTGTGCAAGCTTCAGCTTGCTGGGAGTTTGGTTTGGGGGTGGTGAGAGGTGGGGGTTGGAAAGAAACCTTTTCTTTCTGGGAGAAAGAGCAGCATTTACCGTACACGTTCTTTTGGAAGAACATCCAGGACCGTATGTGTTTCATAACGCGATGCAACCTGATATATCCTGGGCAGGTTGGATTCATGACTTACGGTGTGTATTTTAATCAAGTCCAATCTGCTCAAAAATGTTGGCAGAGATGGGAAACAGGTATTCAGTAAAGTCTCTGTTGCTAAGTGTTACAGTGCTGAACTTTCTGTAACCCGCATCATCCAAAGACCAAACCCGTCACCTATGCAGCTTAAGAGAAATGAAGTGATTCAGAAGAAAACAGAGAACGTGGATTGGTTTCCTAGGCTTGGGGACCTGCCTGCAGTCAAGTTTCTTCCTTGAGCAAAACTACTCTCTGGGCAGAGACAGGCAAACAAAGAGGTCATCAACCATGGGCAACCAGGGTGCCCATTTGGGACGGGGAGACGTTTGTGGGGATGGAAGTCATCAGCTCTGGAAGTTGCTGACCAGGTCATGGCTAAGGCCCTTTTTAAGTTATTAGTGCCAGGCTCTTCCCAGGCACTCGTTCCTTTTCTTCCCAGACCCCTCATTCCAGCTACTGCAGGATGCAATCAACCAATGGCCCCAGAGACCCAGGTGACACCACCCTGACGTGTTGAAAGCAGACAGCAACATGATTCTTCTTTCTTTTCCATTCTGGACAGTGACAGCCTCTTGTCCTTGTCAGGTGCCACTGGCCCTTTCCTATCTTCAAGCTGGTTAAACTAAGACGTTTACAAAAGTGACCCTTCACTTACTGAGAATGAAAGTGTTGGCTTTACTTATATTCTCGATTTCTGCTTGTTAATTGTGTCTGGCTTGGCTAACTTTGATTCTCTTGGACTTAGGATCCTTATGAATAAAACATTCAAGGGCCAAAATGTTTTAGTGCGATAACTTGACGGGAACACTGTACATAAGGTACACATCAGGCTCCTGTAATACATCTCTCCCAGAGTAAGATCTAGAAACAGCTGTGGTGTAGTGGAAGGAATCTTTAACTTGGAGTCAGAAGACTTTGTTCAAATACCAAGTCTGCCACTAACAAGAAACTTGATCAGACAAATTGCTTCTCCTCTGTTTCTTTGTAAAATGGTGTGATATGTAATATCATTGTTCATAATTTTGCTGTCTCTCTCTGAGAGAGGATTATACATCCTTGTCCCATGGTTCCAGCTGTGGCCATGTGATTTTTGGTGCCCCTCCCTCCTCTGTAAGCATTATACATGCCTGCCCTGTTGACGTCAGGCTTGGCTGTGTGGCTATGTGATTGCTTTGCTTGACTCAAGTGAGCGCGGATAATTGTCTGACTTTTGTATAGAAGCTGTAACAGTCATTATGGGTTTCTGTCATCTTTCTTTCTCTCTGTCGTTGGGTTCTGGAGTGAGGACGATGTGGAACAGAGCTGCAGCTGACCCTTAGGGCGTGTGTGAAATAAACCTTTGTGGCGTCAACATTGAGATTTTTGGGTTGTTATTGTAGCATTGCATAGCTTAAGCTGATTAATATACAGAGTAATTGGGAATAATAAGATCTATGGGGTGGGTTTTTGGTGAGAATTAAGTGAGACAATTTAAAAACACATTGAGGACTTGCAAGGTATGAGGTACTGTGTTCTTGGTATAAGGCCCACAAAGTTGTATAAGGCGTGGAGCCTGTTCCCCAAACGGCTAATAGCAGAAGAGACCAAGATCGCTAAAGATTATGTTAATAATAATGTATAGTAGATGGAGCCCAGGTGGCGCAGTGGTTAAGAGCTACAGCTGCTAACCAAAAGGTCTGCAATTTGAATCCACCAACCACTTCTTGGAAACCCCAAGGGGGAGTTCTACTCTGTCCTATAGGGTCATTATGAGTTGGAATTGACTTGACAACAATGGGTTTGGTTTTGGTTTTTAATGTATAGTAGAACCATGGCATTTGCAAAGGATTCAGCCCAGGTCATCACCAATTTCCAAATTCAGGAAGACCTTTTCACCTATGATTTCCTCCATAAAACGCTGAAAAATATGAGTAGAGAACAGAAAGCTGTATTACGACATGAATGCTGGGCAGCTGTATGGGATCATTCATGAGATGAGCAACTTGCTCTTGCACTGAAGCCTTGTAGGTCCAAGTACCTTATTCAAACCCAAACCAAAAAATCAAACCTGTTGTCGTCATGTCGATTATGACTCATGGTGACCCCAAACAGAACTGAGCTCCATAGGGTTTTCTTGGCTATAGTGTTTATGAAAGCAGATCACCAGGTCTTCCTTCTGTGGTGTTGCTGGGTGGGTTGGAACCGCCAACCTTTCAGTTAGTAACCAAGTGCAAACCATTTGTGTTACACGGTGACCTTTATTCAAACCCACATCATGAAAATATTTTATTTCAGCCACACATGGTTGCTTGTAAGTGGTCAAAACCATAAATGTAAAATATCTAGGAACTAAGGGTATATGGTATATAACATGGCAGAGCTTGTCACCCAGTATGCGTTGAATAAATGTTTTAATTGTTGGATATTTTCACTAGTGTAGAGTCCATGGTTAACATGCTCAGCTGCTTACCAAAAGCTGACAGTTCAAGTCCACCCAGAGGTGCCTCAGAAGAAAGGCCAGGTGATCTATTTCCAAAAAGTCAGCTACTGAAAACCCTATGAAGCAATGTTCTACTCTGATGCACATGGGGTGGCCATGAGTAGGAGTCGTCTCCATGGCAACTGGTTACACTAATTTGTCACTTTTGATAAACGGCTGGCTTAAAGTTAGAGAATGAGGCTACCTCTCATAAAATTCAAAGAGATCAAAAATGTACTTGTTCTAATCAGGGACCTGTTCAGTTGTGAGAAAGAGAAACCCACTCAAACCAGTTCAGTTGGGTGGAAGGGGTATTGGAGGGATGCAGGGGAATATCAGGGGATGTGAGTGCCCTTTCCATCTCTCATCTCCATTTCTCACTGACAGTGTTCAATTTCCTTCTCCTCTAACCTGTGCTCCCTGCAACTCCGCTGCCTCCTAACTTGGTCTTGCCTGAATTGGGGCTTCCCACCAAGCTGACCTGGCTTCAGGCTGGCAGATGTTTAACTATACTTTCTAGGTCTCGTTACCACTCCCATGAGTTGCTCTCAGTCAGGTGACCCTCCCTGGTCCAATCTGCTCTAGATGGGGGTCATGTGGTCCATAGGACCACACCATTGAGAGCAGTGAGAGGGCAGGTTCATGATGAAGATGTTGTGGATAAGGAACAAGGAAGCAATACTTCTTTTAGTTTTTCTCTGCAGCTAATGCAGCTACTATTAACCTCTGTAGACTCCAGAAGCGATTTCTACATTGTTATGAGGCCACCAAGGGATTGTAGGAAGGATTGTGGTGCAAACAGTTAAGTGCTTGACTACTAGCCGAAAGGTTGGTGGTTCAAATCCACCCAGAGGGCTCAGAAGATGGGCCTGGCTTCTGAAAGGTTACAGCCTTGAAATCTTATGGAGCAGTTCTACCCTGCATACATGGGGCCACCATGAGTCGGAATCAACTCAACGGCAACTAACAATAACAACACAGGGTCATACATATCTAAGCATTCCATTCCCCAGATGCCTGGCACACTAAATAGCTCCCTCTTACCCTCACTTGCTTTCCAATGGGGAAAAAAAATCAGAAAGAACAACACTTGGATCTTATTATTGCGGATGCAATATTGAGCATTCCGGTGACACCATGGCCCATACAGAGCGCTGAACCAGGAACCAGTACAATGAGGGTTTATTCTGGGCTCTGCTAGCTACCAGATGCATCTCTGGTGGTGCAGTGGTTAAGAGCTTGGCTGCTAACCTAGAAGGTCGGCAGTTTGAATCCACCAGCTGCTTCTTGGAAACCTCATGGGGCAGTTCTACTCTGTCATATAGGGTTGCTATGAGTCTTAATTGACTCAAAGGGAACTGTGTTTTTTTTTTTTTGTTTTTTTTTTTTGAGGTTTTATCTACCAGATATTTACATTAGACAGGTCACTTCCCCTTTTACTGCTGTGTAAAATAGGATTAACACTCATTGTTGGAGATAAAGTGAAATGATGTGTAAAATCCTCTGACAGCTTCATTGTGATGTAAACGTTAAGGTTGTTTCTGAATTTGAGGATATCATAACTAGAAGGTATCACAGAGAACACCTAGTCCAACCCCTTAATTGTAAAGGTAATGAAACCAAGGCTCAAAGAGATAAGATTATTGCTTTTGGCATCTATAATGATTTAATTCTAAGGTTACTTCTGGACTGACCTTTCCACCCTCCAGGAGGCAGCTGTTTTCTTAGCTGGGAGGGTCAGGATGCGGGCTGCCTCACCTCACCCCCTCCTTTTAAGGACTTTGGGCCACTTGACTGACCCCTCTGATGTGAGGTGTGTGATAGGTTTCACTTATAAGGCAGCTGCTTTTCTGAGGGCAAGCTTGCCAAGGGCAGGCATCCAAGCTCTAAGGGCAAGAAGAGTGGAGTGCTATAGATCTGAATGCGTGCCAGGAAAAATGCACCCCACACAGGCATGCCAGCCCTGTGGCCAGCTTTTGGGGATGTGCAGTTTAACAGAGCCAAGCCTGGGGTGCCCAGGAAACAGATTTTGATCAGACGCTATGGTGGTGGTTTTTGAACTCAGGGTGCAGGGCCTTTAATCATTCTTGGCTCCAATTTCCCAGGTTAATTTCCTGACATCTAAGGAGCTTTGTTTAGCGTATGTAACTTCCTGCCTTTTATGTCAGAGCCTGTGAACTGACGGAATCATGGAAGGAGCCAAGACAACTTGGGGGTGCGGCGTGCGTTTGAGACCTGCTTCCTAGTTTATTTTCCTGAGTCACACACTAGCCCTTAGCCATAGTTTCCCCCCGATAGTAGCACAATAAACCAAAAAAACCAAACCAGTTGCCATCAAGTCGACTCAGACTCATAGTGACCCTAAAGGACAGAGTAGAACTGCCCCATAAAGTTCCCAAGGAGCACCTGGTAGATTTGAACTGCTGACCATTTGGTTAGCAGCCGTAGCTCTTAACCACTATGCCACCAGGGTTTCCGGTAACACAACAGAAGGCTCTTTATATAAGATGGTCCTTGGGTGGTGCAAACGGTTATGCTCAACTGCTACCCCAAAATTTGAAGAAAGGCCTGGTGATCTACTTTTGAAAAAAAATACAGCCATTGAAAACCTTGTGGAGCACCGTTCTACTCTGACACGCATGGGGTTGCCAAGAGTCGGAATCCACTCCACGGCAACTGGTTATGTAAAATGTTAGAGGGAGGCAGAGAGGAGCCCAGGAGCGATTGTCCAAGGGCCTGCTGTTGTGATAGTCAAGTATTGAGCGGGGCTGTACCTTGGTTTTGGTAGTTTGTACTGATGTCAGGACAGCTTTGTAGACCAGTCACTGAGTGAGGGCTTGTGTCCTGGGTCCCCATCCCAGTTCTCTGCACCCCCTCTTTCCACCCCACAAAAGACCCTGGCAACCCTGGACCAACAGAGACAGAGCTAGGGGTTTCCCCAGCCCCTCACAGGGCCTGTGCTAACTCCTCTATTCTTTCCTCTGACCCTCCACTTTCCCAAATGGTAACTTCTCCACCAATTCTTTATTTACATTTCTTTGTTTGATGGCACCATTTCATCAGTGTTCACTCAATTGTTTATCCTTTATGTGGGCGAGCTCCAGGGCTTCTGGGAGCTTCTGGACAGCTAGGCTGTGTCTCTGACTTAATGCATAGTGTGCCCTGAGCAGACAAGAACCTAATAAGTGCTTTGGATAGTGGCAGATGTTGCAAAACTTATCTCTTTCCAGCGGCTGTGGTGAGGGTCAGTTAACATTTCAGACACCCACATTGCAAATGCAAAGTAGCCAAGTCTGGGAACCCAAATGTAAAGAAAACAAACCTGTCCCTTTTACTTAGCAGGGCCTGAAGTCATTAGCTCAGGAGATGTAGGCAAGTGTTTTGCCACTTAGGAATTACGTAGAAAATATTAGCTGAAAAGGGGCCTTAGACCCTTAGACAGTATCTTCTATAAGCCCGATGACAATGTGTCCACATCGGCTGTATTACTCTTTTTGTTTTTATAACTACTGTCCCTGGTTGGTGCAAAGGGTTAACATGCTTGGATGCTAACAAAAAGGTTGGAAGTTTGAGTTCACCCAGAGGTTCCTCAGAAGAAAGACCTGGTGATCTACTGTACTTCCAAAAAATCATCCATTGAAAACCCTATGGAGCACAATTCTACTCTGACACAGATGAGGTCACCATGAGTGGGAATCTACTCCATGGCAACTGGTTTTGCATGCCCAGTGCCCAGGGAAGTCTTTGAAATCTAGTAGGTGCTCAATAAATGATTGTTGAATGAATGACTGAAACCAATCACACCCTCACACATCTCACAGATGAGCAAACTGAGCTCTGCGTAAGTTGTGATCTGATCAAAGTTGTGATTTGAACTAGAAAGAGTAAAACTTGGTCTCACGCTTCCAAGGTTAGTAGTGCATCCACTTGATTGACCTGGTTTGACTTGCATGTCTCGTGTGGACCACTGACTGTTTCAAAGGAGACGCAAGCGTTGTCTGAGGAGGCACGGGTCCTCCTGTCTCAGGAAGCTCCTCAGGACCTCCCAACTGGGTCAGAAGGAGCGCTCAGGAGTGGGCCGCAGGAGACCGGAAACCATTGTTGTGGAGACTAGAAAGCCTTGTTGGGGTTGAGGGGAGTCTCCTTTAGACATGACTGGCTCCCCATGATTGAATATTCAGTGATATTTGGCTAGAGACAAATGTTCCCAAAGGCAGTGCTTTTTGGCAGTAACTTCCCCCTCAGGGTTGCCTCCAGAGAGAGTTCAGGGGATGCTGCAACATGTGGTTCTAGCCTGGGAGGGGGAGCCCAGGGTCACCCATCGGGAAGATCTGCCTTAAAAATCTACCCTCCCAGCAGTTAAAAACCAACAAGCAATGAAATCCCTAATAATAACAAAAGAAGTCAAAACAAGATGGTCTCTGTAACTCTTCTTTCTCTCTGTTTCTTCATTTCTGTCTCTGCCTTTCTCACTTTCTTCTGTTTTTGACACATACACACCCCTATGCACTTCAGTTAATTATTTCCCTAAATTTTCACCATCAGCAGCCTTGTACCATCCGCTGTGTTGTTGTTAGCTGCCATTGAGTAGGCCCCCGACTCATGATGACCCCATGCACAAGGAAACTAAACACTGCCTGGTCCTTTGCCATCCCCATGATCGATTGCGGGTTGGACTGTTGTGATCCATACGGTTTTCATTAGCTGATTTTCAGAAGTAGATCACCAGGTCTTTCTTCCTAGTCAGTCTTAGTCTGGAAGCTCCTCTAAAACCTGTTCAGCATCATAGCGACATGCAAGCCTCCACTGACAGACGGGTGGACGGGTGGTGGCTGCCCATGAGGTGCACTGGCCAGGAATCAAACCCAGGTCACCCACATGGAAGGCGAGAATTCTACCATTGAACCACAAATGCCTCATCTCTGCTGTGCAGCACAGGTAAATCCTGCATAAATGGAGGAGATACCAAGTGCTAAAGTTAAATTGACTGGTATTCATCTCTGGAGAGGCAGCAGGCAGAGAACCAATTTGAAGTTGCCCAGAGCCTCACACGGAAGTGCAGAGAGAAGTTAGAGAGGCCATTTGGATTCCCAGTATGACAGACGATGCCATAGGTACAGAAGGGACAGTGGTGGCATTGGTGAGGAACCCAGGAATGACCATCAGAGAGACATGGGAGTCACGTGGGGAATTGACTCCTGACAGGTGACTCCTGCTCCTGCACAGGGCCCATCTCCTTCCCCGCAGCTGACCTTTTGAACTCCTGGGGGCTCTGTGGCCAGACGGGCTTTGTCTTAGTTGTCTAGTGCTGCTATAACAGAAATACGACAAGTGGGTGGCTTTAGCAAAGAAAAATTTACTTTCTCACAGTTTAGGAGACTAGACGTCTGAAATCAGGGTGCTGGCTCTAGGGGAAGACTCTGTCTGTCAGATCTGGAGGAAGGTCCTTGTCTCTTCTGAGCTCCTGCTCCTGGGTGATCTTCATGTGGCTTGGCATCTCTCTTCCCCCATCTCTGCTTCCTTAATCTCCTCCTTTTATGTCTTGTAAGAGATTGACTCAAAATACACCCTGTACTAATCCTGTCCATTAACGTAACAAAGATAACCCCTTCCCAAAGGAGATTATAACCACAGGCACAGAGGTTAGGATTTACAACTCATATTTTGGGGGGACACAATTTACCACATAAGAGGCTTCGACTGCAAATCTCTGGCCCAAGTTAGGGGCCGTTGTGTTTAGCTACCATTTAATTAACATCTGACACATGGTGACCCCATGCACAACAGAAAGAAATGCTGCACCATCCCCATGATCAGTTGTGAATCAGACCATGGTGAGCCATAAAGTTTTCATTGCTGATTTTCGGAAGTGGATCATCAGGCCTTTTCTTCCTAGTCTGTCAGTCTGGAAGCTCTGCTAAAACCTGTTCAGCATCATAGCAAGACATAAGTCTCCATGGACAGATGGGTGGTGGCTGTGTATGAGTTATACTGGCTGGTAATCGAACCTGAGTTCCCCGCATGCAAGGCAAGAATTCTACCACTAAACCACCAGTGTCACAAGTTAGGGAGTAGGGCCAAAATAGCAGGAGAATGAGAAGGGGAGAAGAGAGACAGTGAGAGTTTTCTACTACCTTTAGGCCATTGTCCAGGCATGGACCAGTAATGTGAAACTTGCCTCCAAAAATGGAGGGTGCTGAGAGACCAAAGAAACAGGCGGGCAACTCCAGTGTGGTAGAGAAGGAGTTTATTAGGCAGACTTACATACAAGGCAGTCACAGGGGGCCACAGGATGAAAGCAGATTTTTGCACCCCACAGTGGGAGGGCAGAGGTTTTATACTGGTGGTGGACAATAGTGGCTACAAGCCAGAGGCTTACATAAGAATGAGTCAGCAAATGGTAGTGAACTAGCGCACCACATGAGGGTGCTCATGTTTGGCCTCGCAAAGCCTGATTCCCCTTCAGTCCAACCCTCGAGGCTGGCTTCTACATTCTGTCACACTCTCTTCTTGTGACATAGTATGAGAGACTCCATTCCCTCCCTGCTGGGAACAGATATAGAAGTGGAGTTGGTCAGGTGTCATATGGTGCCCAAGCATCTGCAAGAGATAGAGACAGTTACTGCGTGCTCAGAATAGGGGAAAGGCTTCTCTAAAAAGGAGAAGGAACTGGGAGAGAGAAGGCAACCCAATTCCCAGCCTCCTTGTCAGAGAATGCTCTGGACCCAAGGTCTTTACTTAGGCAGCCTGGATGTGAGGCAGAGAAGCAGACCATTCCCCTAACAGCCAAGCCCGTGGAAAAATGCCAGTGATGGGAGCCAATTCTAGAATCTTCTTAAGCAAGACACTTTATAGTCCTAAAGTCAGGGATTCCAACACTGAGATAAAAAAGATTGTTTATAGCACTGAGGCTAGGTAATGCCATGATTTCTAGTTTAACACTTTTGTTTTTCATTCATTCCTATTTCCCCTATCACCTAGCCACCTCCCAAGGGTGTTCATAGGAATAATGAGAACATGTGCAATTGCTGTGAGCTCCTTAAAATCCTATATAAACACAGAGTATTTTTATGTGTGCCTGCAAAATATATCTTCTCTGGCTAGGAGTGCCTTATTCATGGAGCCAAGTAGAACAGGTTTATTTGGAATAGTAGCAATCCCAAAGGACCTGAATAGTCCAAAAAGCTTGTGTTTGGGGAGATACTGATAGTCAAGAGGAAAATGATTCTAGCATCAGTCCTCCCCCACCCTGCCCCATTTGTAGAGTCTTAGTTTCTACATTATTTTATTCATTTTGCTTAATGAGGCTTCCAGAACTTACTCACATGTGAGCTTTTCTGCCCAGAATACAATATGGTTTCAGGCAACGATGTGCTTGTAAATGTTTATCAACAGACTCTATGGGGGAAAATGCCCAGATTTTAGTTTCTGCCAAATTTCATGATGTAAATACTCTCCATCATGGCCAGTTTCAAGCTATCAACATGACAGATGGTGGATATGGGCAGTAGCATATCATTATATGGTATTTGCACCATACAGATAAAATAGACACAAATAACCTCAAAAGCATAGAAAATAGTAAAGGCGAGTGAAATACTTAGGAATAGATGAGTGTTGAGTCTTGATAACATTATTTTTAAGATAACATATTTAACTGTAAGTCTTTTAGATTTAATTTTTAATAATGGCTCTCGTAACAACTAGCTTTCAAAATTTCAGAAAAATGTAACAATTGGCTCTCATGAGCTGGTACGAGCTGGCTTGTACACGCCAGTGTGTTCAGGGTAGCACAACGCTGATGCCTCCGAGGCTCCTGGCTCGCTTTGCCAAGTATCTGTTGAGTGTTTCCACCTGGATGTCACACTGTAACAGCAAACTAAACAACTATGAAAAGAAATTCCTCACATCTGAACTAATATCCCTTTAAAACTTCACTCAAGTTTTACCTTCTTTCCTCTTTCCCTCTCAGCCTTCCCATTTGCTAGCCAAGTATTATCAATTCCTTCCCTGCAACATCTCTTACAGCACTGGTTCTCAAACTTGGCTGCACGTTAGAATCACCCGGAGAGCTTTTAAAAAAAATACCGATGCCTGGGTTCCATTCTCAGAGATTCTGAGTTAATTTGTCTGGGGTGCCGCCTGGGCAGCAGGATTCTTAAAAGCTCCCCAGGTGAATCTAATGCAGCCAGGGTTGAGAATTACTATCCTTTCCACTATGCAAATCTCTGATTTGAACAATGGGAAACACAGGCTTTGAAGTTCAACAAACTGGGTGTGAATCGGGGCTTTGCCATCTACAAGATCATGTTTCTTAAACGCTCTGAGATTCACTTTTGCCAACTGTAAAGTGGGAATAATAACTCCTATCACAGAAGGTTATATAAAAATATGCTAGCTCAGTCCTGGCATATGCTGTGTTGTTGTTAGCTGTCATTGAGTCAGCCCCTGACTTGTGACGACCTCATGCACAACGGAACAAAGAGCTGCCCAGTCCTGAGCCATCCTCATGCCTGGTGGCAGATCAGATCCTTGTGATCCACAGGATTTTCATTGCCTGATTTTCAGAAGTAGATCACCAGATCTTTCTTCCTACTCAATCTTAGTCTGGAAGCTCCACTAAAACCTGTTCAGCATCATAGCAACACTCAAGCCTCCATGGACAGATGAGTGGTAACTATGTATGAGATGCATCGGCCAGGACTTGAACCTGGATCTCACACGTGGAAGGTAAGAATCCTACCACTGAATCACGAATGTCAGATTCCTGCTTCATATTTCAATGATCTCCTAATTGATTCCCTTGACTCTTGGTTCTCTGCAGCCTATGTATCTCAGACATCACTGATAAAGATGATCATCCTCAAAAGTCAACCCCTGCTCGGAAACTTTGAATGACTCCCTAGTAGCTACAGATTAACATCTGGTCCACCCTGTTGCTAGTCAATGCCCTGGATGATTCACCCCAATGTACCTTTCTAGCCTCACCTTCCACCAGGAAGAACTCTGCTGCCCACTACCAGGTCCTCTCTCATGTCTGCAAATTCACCTTGGGTCTTCTCTTGCCATGCCTTTCCTCCTACTGTGACACTCTTTGGAGTGCCCTCCCTGCGCCTCTCTGACTTGATTAAAACCATCCTCATTCTTCAGTAACCACCTCCAGCCTCACAGCTTTCTGGAAACCTTTTCTCCACCCCCACGCTGATGCTGTCTCCTTTGACCAGGCTGCATTAGTCCTTGCTCTCTGCATCTCTGATTTGAAACTTTTCTTCTCCCCTCATTAAATTTACATTTCATATCCTCAGTCTGAAGCCTCTTGGGTGACAGGGACTCATCTACCTACAGCTAAGGCTGTCCCTGAGATGTGGTCAGTGAGGGTGGCTAATTATGTGGAGCGATCAACCAGCCTTAAAACTCTGAGCTGCCATTCTCTGGAACTGCTCAGGTTGGAGGGAGCAGAAGTGGCTCAGCAATTTGGTCCTGTGGCCCCTCTTTGAGGATGGAGTCAGCCCCTGACTCATGGCCTTCTTGTAGCACCTACTCATCACTGCTGCCCCTCAAACCTGCCCCAGTGGTGACCGCACTTTGTGTGTCAATCCCTCTTGGACATTCAGAATGATATCCCTAGTGCCCTGCATGCCCCAGGCACTCTAGTGTGGAAATAATGAGGAAAAAGGTCCCTCCTGCTGACCCCGGGGGTGCTGCATATGCAGGGGAAGGCCTTGCAGCAACGCTGGTATTCACATGTCTCCCCAAAGAACACATGTCTAATACCACCTACAAAATCAAAAACACATTAGTTCAATAATAGATTTAAAAATTGTTCCTATATGATGCAATTGCTTTTGCCCAGGCTACTGGATATCCTAGTACTGTACAGTAAACATTTTGGATGAACAGGGCCTAATTTCTCCGTTTCTTGTGTGTTGGTCTCTTGCATTCAGTTTCCTAGCTCAGTTATCACCATCCTCATTGACTCAGTTGGTTGAGTAGGAAACCTCAGAGCCATTCTTGATTCCCTTTCTGTCTCACCCTCCAAATCTAAACAGCCACCAAGTGCTGTTAATCACACTTTCAAAAGGCCACACGCCTGGCTCCCCTCACCATTTCCACCACAAGTAACTTAGTTCAGACTTTCATTCTCTCTTACTTGGTATGGGGATAACTTTATGCAAAGAATTTGGCCTTTGTCCTTGTTTTCTGAGAGAGAACCTCTAAAACCTTGGCATTTCTCCAGTGACTGAAGTTACTTTTATTTATAAGGGCTCCAGATCACACTTGACAGTTTTTTTCAGTGAGGTGCCTCTTGGGTAAGGGCTGCCCACGCCAGAAAGACCCTCTGTGTGATATCATCCAACCTTAGGGAAGAGGGGCATGATTCAGTCAGTCACGCCTGCTTAAGGAGATCCCAATAAAGGCTCTGGACATAGACACTCCACGGGCTTCCTGGCTGGTGATAGACATTGATGCACGTGGAAGAGTAGCAAGACCTTTTTTGAGACATGGAAACTTCTCATTGAGAATCTTTCCAACCTCGCCCTGTGTGCCTCTTTATTTGTATCCTTTTTGTTACAGTAAAACTGTAATCATAAGTACTGTATAGCACTTTCTATGAGTTCTGTGAGTCATTTTAGTGAATTATTGAAACCAAGGGAGTGGTGGGAGCCAACAGGTCAGAAGTGAGGTGATCCTGGGGACCCCTGAGTTTATGGCTGGCATCCTGAAGGGGTGGTGAGGTAATCTCAAATTTGTAGTCAGCGGGTCAGAAGTGAGGGTGTTATGAGGACTCCCAAGCTTGTGGCTGGTGTCTGAGGTCTTGGGCAGACATGGCAGTCTGGAGGACTGTGCCCATTAATGTGTGAGCTCTGACTTAGCTCTGGGTCTTCAGGGTCAGAGGAGGAAGTGCTGCGTGTGCAACTGGCGTCAGAGCAGAGGGGAACAGAAGGGAGTGGAACTGATAATAATAAACTGATTTGGATCATCAACACATTTGATGTGAGAGAAGTGGGATTTGATTGATCCTTAGACTTAGTTCTATGACACTAGCCTCTGACCTTCCCTTTCCATGTCATACTTTGCTTGTGGCTGGTGTGTCTTTCTAAAAGCTGATAGATTACATCCATGCTTTAAATCCTCTGTCATTTCCCTGTCACACAGAGAATTACATCTAGACCTTTTAATGTGGCACACGAGTCCTTCACATCTGACCTCGTCCCACCATATCCGTCTCATACTTACCCTGCTTCTTTCCACTTAACCTTGTTCGAGACACACCAAACTTCTCAGGGGACTTTCATGCCTCCATGCCTTTGTGTCAGCTGCTCTCTCTACCTGGTGTGCTTTTCCCTCTTTGTTCTCACCTGAACATTCCAACTCACCTTTAAAGATAAAGCTTGGAGGTCGTTCTCTACAAAGCCTTTCCTGACTCTCTCTGACAGAATTAGTTATTCCTTCTTTGTGGTTCCATAGCCCTTGGTGCAAACCTTTATTCAGCACTTGGCTGCATTATTTTAATTCTTTGTTTTCATGTCTGCACTCATTTGACCATGACTTAGTCACCATGGTATTTCCCCAGGAGACCCTCACAGAGAGAGGAGTTCCATGGTATTTACGGAATAAACGAACACGTTTTCTGTCTCATGTTGACATGCTCTCTCTTGTCTTTCTATTGAGAGATACGTCAACAGACTAAGTGAAGAGAGCCTAGATCAGACAACAGTACTTACAAGCATCTTAAATCTATGTTGTACCTCCAGAAAAAAAAATAAACAAAAATCTTCCTCCCAGACCCCACATGACAAAGCATATTGAAGTAAGTCAGGGCAGACAGGTGAGAACTCTACCCTTCACCCTCAGACAGGCTATGTTTGTAAAGCCCTTGTTGGTTTTAGCTTGAGTATTAATCACCCATAAAATACTGCCAGAAATTTCTTTGGAATTGGCCCAAGTTGTAGAATGTGTGTGCATTGTTTTTTAAGCTGTGCTTTGTTAAAACAGCAATTCCCAGTTTGCCTCGGGTGTAGAGTTTAGGTTCATGGTTCACTGGATTTTTTAGGAAAATACGAGTGCACATTCCAGTCCCTTCTTTCCTCCCTCACAGCATGTGAGGACCAGATTGTTCTCATGGCTCAGACTTTTCAGAGAACAGATTGCTGATAATGGCCATCTCATCTCCTGCTCCTCTCTCAAAAGAACCATATTTAAGCTCTTGGTGGATTTGAATAGCCACAAAATACTTCACTCTCTAGGGTAAGTCCAAGGGGGAAGCATGGGGGCACTTTGGAGACCCTGACAGAGACAGAGCCCTGGGCCCACATTAAAACAACAACAACAACAACAACAACTCAGTTGTCCTCAAGTTGATTCCAACTCATGGCGGCCTCACGCATGTCAGAATAGAACCGTGCTTCATAGGGTTTTCAAGGCTGTGACCTTTCAGAAGCAGATCTCCAGGCCTTTCTTCTGAGATACCTGGGGGGGGGGGGTTTGAACTGCTGACCTTTTGGTTATTAGTTGAGTACTTAACTGTTTGCATCGCCCAGGGACTCTGGGCCTACGTTAGAATCAGACAAACACTAGACTTTTCCAGGAGACCATAAGTCTAGCCAGATCATGAGAATGAATAAAGGAACGAACGAAGGGATACTTACTCATACTTCAGGAGAGGATTTGAAGCCCCAACTCTGGATTTAATGTTTTATTTTCCACTCTCATCGGCCTTCTTCCACTCTTCCCTGCAGAGGTTCACCCCACTTGCCTTTGGAGCACTGTCTGGGTGATAGCTCTTCACGGAAGCCTACTTTGCCAGATTAACCTTCAGGATTAGACAATAAGTAAGACCATCAGTGACCATGCGCAGGTTTGGAGGCTGGATGCTGTTTAATGAATTCTTGTCAAAGCGGAAGAAAAAGCACTTTTAAAACCGAGACAGGAGGAGCCAAGGGATGATGACAGGGAACGAGATGTAGGCGGTTTGTCATTCTTCATCAAGTGGGCGTGTGTGCTGGAGATGGTGTTGACAAATAGAGGGGAACTGGGGGCCTGGGAAGACACAGTTGGTGAAGCAGTGAGGTGCTGAAAGGGAAGAGGATTTGGCAGAGTTTGGGCTGATTCTTGTTAGAGCTCTAGCTAGGGTGAAGAAAACATATCAAAACTGTGGAAAGAAGCTGCTCCAACTCCATGTCATCAAGCTAATGGCTATGGGAGTATTTGTGAACCAGGGCAATGCTGCCTTATGTTTGCTTGGGCAGGCATTTATGGCATTTCATCTGTCAGAACCCCCAGGAACTAAAGGCTAAAACAGATGTGCTTAGAAATGTGACTGCAATAAGGTTACATACATCCATGAACAGAAATTATATGGAATGGTGAAGAAAATGTTGCAGCAGTGCATAGCTGTAGTCTGGGGTGTGGTACTGCTCAGTGGGAGTGCAGCCACTGCCTGTCAACTCAATGAAGCACTTGAGGCAAGCTTCCCGCCTCTTGAGGTGCTCAGGAGCTCGTGTCATCTTGGAAGGTTTGCCGCTCTGTTTCCAAGACAGGAACTGGCAAAGTTTTCTTCACTGATTATACCCTAGGATGGAGTTAGAGTTCATAGAGGGTATATTCTTGACCACACAACCATATTATGTGGCTAAATCAAATACTCAAATATAGAGTACAAGGTGTCTCATCCCTTATCTCACTTGATCCTCACTGTGTCCTTCTGGGGGGTAGACAGGGCAATCATTCATTCACTGATTCATTCAACAAGCATTTCCTAAGCTCCATGTGCCAAGTTCTGTGCTAGAGACTAAGGATGGAATAAGAGACCCTGGGTTCAATATGCTCAGAGCTCAGTAAGGGAGACAGGCAAGGATATTAACTATGATACCATAGTATAAAAATATCAGACCAGTGGTATGTACAGGATTCCATGAGAACACATTAGGGTGGTGTTTAATCCAGCCTGAAAGAGAAGTCCAGGCAGGCTTGAGTTGAGTCTTGAAGGGTGAATAGGAAGGGTGAATAATTATAAAATGTTGGGGGCAAGAGAGAATGGGTTCCAGGAAGTGAAAATGGCACTTACCTGAGTTCATATTGATGTCTCCAACTCTAACGCATCACCACATGGATTACCCTATCCTCTCCCCTTGCTAACCTGTAAATTCCTGCTCCACTAGTGAGAAATCTGACTTTCACCATCTGCCATCCATTCACTTCATTGTTCAATCCCGGTATCCGTGTATAGCAGCATCAGAATTATTAACTCATAACCCTGTGGGAAACAACTACCAACTAGAGGACAGTGCTTATGTGTAGTTCCTTTTACCTTTAGTCTTACAGACGGCACTCATTTCCAAAGTTACTTAGGTCAGCATCTCTCCCCCGACTGCCTTCAGTGAGGTTGTTTCATATATTTGTATAAGGTTGGAGTCTCTTGTCTTGTCTACATTTCTTCCTGGTATCCTTCTACTTCTTCTTCTTTTTTTGAATCTCTCTACTTCTTAAATAATTTTTTAAAATTTGCATACATTAAGGTTTACTCTTTGTGCTGTAAAGTTCTACAAGTTTTGACAAATACTTAATGTGTTATATTCTCCATAAGAATATCATACAGAACAATTTTACTGTCTTAAAAATCCTCTGTGCTCCATCTATTCATCTCCCCTCCCACCAGAACCACCGGTCATTTAAATCTCTCTATAGTTTTTAGTTACAGGAAGCATCAAAAGAAGATGGAAGGAATACACAGAGTCACTGTGCCAAAAAGAATTGATTGATGTTCAACCATTTCAGAAGGTAGCATATGATCAAGAACCAATGGTGCCAAAGGAAGAAGTCCAAGCTTCACTGAAGGAACTGGTGAAAGACAAGGCTCCAGGAATGGACGGAATACCAATTGAGATGTTTCAACAAATGGATGTGGCTCTGGAGGTGCTCACTTGTCTATGCCAAGACATTTGGAAGATAGCTACCTGGCCAACCGACAGGGAGAGATCATATTTGTGCCCATTCCAAAGAAAGATGATCCAACAGAGTGTGTAAATTACTGAACAATATCATTAATATCACACTCAAGTAAAATTTTGCTGAAGATAATTCAAAAGCAGTTGCAGCAGTACATCACAGGGAACTGCCAGAAATTCAAGCCAGATTCAGAAGACATGGAACGAGAGATATCATTGCTGATGTCAGATGGATATTGACTGAAAGCAGAGAACACCATAAAGATGTTTACCTGTGCTTTATTGACTATGTGTTTGACTGTGTTGATCATAACAAATTATGGATAAAATTGGGAAGATGGGAATTCCAGAAGACTTAATTGTGCTCATGCGGAAACTGTACATAGATCCAAAGGCAATCGGTTTGAACAGAACAAGGGAATACTGTGTGGTTTAAAATCAGGAAAAGGTATGCATCAGTGTTGTATCTTTTCACCATACTTATTCAGTCTGTATGCTGAGCAAATAATCCGAGAAACTGGACTATATGAAGAAGAATACGGCATCAGGCTTGGAGAAAGACTCATTTACAACTTGTAATATGCAGATGATACAACCTTGCTTGCTGAAAGTGAAGAGGGCTTGAAGCACTTACTGATGAAGATCAAAGACTATAGCCTTCAGTATGGATTACACCTCAACATAAAGGAAGCAAAAATCCTCACAACTGGACCAATAAGCAACATCATGATAAATGGAGAAAAGATTGAAGTTGTCAAGGATTTCATTTTACTTGGATCCACAATCAACATCCATGGAAGCAGCAGTCAAGAAATCAAAAGATGCATAGCATTGGGCTAATCTGCTGCAAAAGACCTCTTTAAAGTGTTAAAAAGCAAAGATGTCACATTGAGGACCAAGTGGTGCCTGACCCAAGCCATGGTGTTTTCAATCACCTCTTATGCACGTGAAAGCTGGACAATGAATAAGGAAGACAGAAGAAGAATTGACACCTTTGAGTCGTGGTGTTTGCGAAGAATATTGACTATACCATGGACTGCCAAAAGAACGAATAGATCTGTCTTGGAAGAAGTACAGCCAAATGCTCCTTAGAAGCCAGGATGACAAGACTTCGTCTCACATACTTTGGACATGTTATCAGGAAGGATCAGTCCCTGGAGAAGGACATCGTGCATGATAACGTGGGGGGTCATCAAAAAAGAGGAGGACCCTCAGCAAAATAGATTGATACTGTAGCTGCAACAATGGGCTCAAACATAGCAATGAATGTGAGGATGTCACAGGATCTGGCAGTGTTTCATTTTGTTGTAGATAGGGTCACTATGAGTTAGAAGTGACTAGATGGCACCTAATAACAACATAGGTTTTAGTTTTGCCTGTTCCACAATGTCATATAATTGAAATTAGACAATATGTAGCCTTTTCAGACAGGCTTCTTTCATCTAGCAATATACATTAAGATTGCTCCGTATCTTTCATGGCTTGATAGTGTTTTTTTTTTTTTTTTTTTTTTTTTAATGTTAAAGAACATTCCATTGGTATGGATGACTACCAAAACCCAACCCCATTGCCATCAAGTCAATTCCAACTTATAGTGACCCTATAGGACAGAGTAGAACTGCCCCATAGGGTTTCTAGTGTTGTAATCTTTATGGAAGCAGACGGCCACATCTTTTTCCCACTGCTAGGTGGGTTTGAACCACTGACCTTTTGGTCAACAGCTGAGCAACTTAACCAATGCACTTTTACATAGTCTTCATAAGTATTATCTTTATTTTTGAAAAATAATGCATTATGTTTACATACCATACATAAGCAAATTATTTCCCTATTGTGGATAGTTAGATGTTGTTGTTGCTGTTTTTCGTTGTCATGAGTTGGCTCTGACGAACAGCAACCTCACTTACAACAGAAGCAAACGTTGTCTGGTCCTGTGACATCTTCAAGGTTGTTGGTATGCTCGAGCTCGTTGTTGTGGCCACTGTATATTTTGAATGCCAGCCTAGAGGGCTCATCTTCCAGCACCATATCAGACAATGTTCTGTTGTGTTATGTAGGGTTTTTATTGACTAATTGTTGGAAGTAGATCGCCATGAGTTTTTTCCTAGTTTATCTTAGTTTGGAAGCTCCACTGAAATCTGTCCACCATGAGTGACCCTACTGATATTTGAAATGTCAGCAGCATAGCCTCCAGCATCATAGCAGCACACAAGCCACCACAGTATGACAAAGTGACAGATGGTTGGTGACAGATAATATTAAGTATTTCACTGTTAAAAATCATGCTGAATGAACTTCTTCATGCCCATGAGGGTTTGTTTCCACTGAATTGGTTCCTTAAAATGAACTCCTAGGATTGGGACCACTGAGTCAATGGGTATAATAAACATTTGTTTTTTCCTGCCAAGTGCCATTCTGAGTGCCTAAGGATTGTACCAACCAACAATGGGGTATATATTATTAATTATTTTTCATAGTTCAGGAAAGAGAAGATCAGATAGATGATCTGAATTCACTAACACAAGGAGGAAAAGTCACAGCGTGTTTTGAACCCTTGTCCTTGACCCTCCATTAGTTTAGTGGTTCTTTCTCTCCTGCTCTCCTCTGTTAACCACATTGTTTCCCCTTCTGTTCACACTTGTCTTCACTCAGAGCACTGCTATCTTGAGAACTCCTTCTCTGTGCCACAGACTCTATAGATGTTGTTGTTACTAGATGCCACTGAGTTGACTTTGACTCATTGCAACCCCTTGTGACAGGGCACCGAGTGGGTTTGATTAGCAGCCCAGTGCAAATGAAAATGCGTAGAGCTTATGGGCTAGGGACCTTACCCTCCTCTCTGCCTCACTTGCATAGAGAAAATCTCACTGAGCCCACTGAAGGACAGAAGGAAGGAAAGAGAAAGAGACATAGGCTAGGCCAGAGCTTGGATAATTTTGACCCAGGGTGCAGGACTATGCTGAGAGGCAGGGAGAGAATTGCCACTCTGTGCTGTGCTGGTATTTGGCTGGGTCAACCATGTTGAGGGAGGCTTAGGAATTAAGAAACTCATCTCGGTGGGGAACGACTGCAGAAATTCAGTGGGAGCTTAAAAAGCCCTAAGCAGGGAGAATGACAGGTTGAAGCAAGAGCTGAGCAAGTCTGAGCAAGACATTCTGAATTGAGTGATCGACTTACATACGTTTCTTGAGTTCTTCTGTGTGGCTGGAGGAAAGGTAGAAGAATAAAACTTTGGAGACTAGAGATCAAGACGTTCCAAGAAATATCTGGCACATACCTGTGCAGGTGAGGTAGGAGGCAGAAGGTGGAGGTGGTACCATTTCGTTTTAGTGTGTTCCAGCTCACTCGCTCCAGCCCTCACCCCCTCTCTGCACCCATCTTCTCTACCCTCTCCCCCGCTGCACCACTGGGGCTCCAGATACCCAGCAAGATCTGTGGTATTATCCCAGCTCCTCAAAGAAGTACCTTACCCAGGCCTGCACCCCTACTTTGGGATCACAAACACAAATGCCTACAGGGGCTCTCAGCTCACCCAAATGAGTGAAGAGAATTGTTGTAGGGGAAGCAATACGGGCCCTATGGAGAACTGGGCAGCTTCTTCCCCGTTGCTACAGTGCTGGGTGATTGATGCTAACGATGCTAATGGAACAGGACATTAGAAGATCACCCAAGGGTCCAGGAGGAGTGAGAAAACCAATTTTTATTTGAAATCTTACCATGCTTAAATATTGGAAATCTAGTTAATTTTAACATTTTTTTTTTTTTTTTGTACAGTTTGCATTGTCCAAATAAAATCCGACTTCGGACTGGAGTCCACTGGGGTCTGCTGATCTGCACTTCCGTCCTAGGAAATGTTGCTTTCCTTTTCTATCAAAGCCCATCTCTCATTTTCAGGATCTGCACCCTTCATACCTGGGAGGCGACTGGTCAGCTAATTAATTTCCAAGGGTGATAGTGGCTTAATAGTGACAAATTTGTCTTTGCCTTCAAAGCCATGACCTGGAAGTTCTGAGGTTGATGGGGAAAATTGAGACCCAGTGGAGGAGCAAGTGATCATCGGGTGGCTGAATGTTTGGATTCTATCTCATCGCACCATATGGGCAGCCTTTGGATTCTGACTATGTGTAGGGTCAGCCCCCTCTTCAAGGGTTCTAGGAACACAAAGAGACTATTCATGAATGGGCTGGAATGGAGAAAGGATATCTGGGAGGGGGAGTACCTATGGAAAGACAGAGATGACCGACTCAGATGCCCGCCCTGTACAGCTCAGGTTTAGCACTAAGGCCCAACTGTATTATCTAGTATGGTAGCCATTAGCAACAGGCGCTATCTAAATGTAAATTATCTGAATTAAATACAATCAAAAGTTCAGGTCCTCAGCTGCGCGCTAGCCGCAGTTCCAGTGCTCAATAGCCACAATGAACTAGTGATCATCATATTAGTGCAGATATGGAACATCTCCATCACTTTTCCTTTCTTCCATCTATTTCATCTTCTGTTCCTGGTTCTATTGGACAGCACTGCTGGACCCCAGCCTCGTGAGGAAACAGGCCTGGGAGTCAGGAGAACTACGTTTGGCCCTAGCTCAGCCACGCACTGACTCTATGACCTTGGGCAAATTATTTAATCCTCTAGATCATGTTTCTTCACTGGTAAAATGGAGATAACATTTCCCACAACATTCTTGTAAGAATTAAAGGAAAATACAAATATGTTGGCTTTACAATGATTAATAATATTAACAAGGCTTGTGGCCTCCTAGCCAGAGAGCAGTTCTGCGTCAGGGAAGAGCTGGGCCTGACAGGCAGAAGGAGCCTTTGCTCCCCTCTGTGGTGCCACATCTTGTTCTCTGGTTTTACTGTCTTAACGTTGCTTAGTAGCGAAACTTCATATTAATGAGGACTGAATTATGTCCCCCACCCACTCAAAATATGTTGGAATCCTATCTTTTATTAATTAGACCATACCCATGTACGGTGTGTCTTAAACCTAATCACTTCTGAATGTTATAAAGAGCAGGTTAGACACGGCAATGACTTTGGTTTTTTTAGTACAAAGTCTTGAGTTAGCAGGAGATGGGATGTGAGCCTGGGTGGGGGACAAGTGTGGGGCAGGAGTAGTTTGCAAATAGGATGCAATAGGTACAGGGGAGGTGTAATAGCCTGTTCATTGAGCATCAACTATCTTCCAATGTGTTATGGATTGAATTCTGTCCCCTCCCCCCAAAATGTGTAAGGAACTCTGGTGGTGCAGTGGTTAAGTGCTCGGCTGCTAACTGAAAGGTTGGCAGTTCGAACCCATCAGCTACTCTGCAGGAGAAAGATGTGGCAGTCTGCTCCTGTAAAGTTTACAGTCTTGCAAACCCTATAGGGCCATTCCAGTCTGTCCTATAAGGCTGCTATGAGTCGGAATTGACTCCGTGGCAATGGGTTATGGATTTTAAAATATGTGCTATAAATCCTAACCCTTATACCTGTGGTTATAATGCCATTTGGGAATAGGGTTTTCTTATTATGTTAATGAGGCAGTATTAGCGTAGCTGTGTTTTAAATCCATCTCTTTTGAGATTTAAAAGAATGGATTAAGCTAGCAGCAAGGAAGGGAGATGGGGAAAGACAGATGCCACACCACATGAAGATCACCAAGGAACTGAGAAACAGAAGCTGAGAAGAGACAAGGCCCTTCCCCTAGAGCCAACAGAACAATAAAGCCTTTCCCTAAAGCTGGCTCCCTGAATTTGGACTTCTGGCCTCCTAAACAGTGAGAGAATAAATTTCTGTTTGTTAAAGCCACCGCTTGTGGTATTTCTGTTATAGCATCCCTAGATAACTAAGACACAAGGGTTCTGGATATTTATCTGTACTCCTTACAAACTCCTGCAAGATAGGTGTCTTTATTCCCATTTTACAGAAGTAAAGTGCCCAAAGTCACATAGCTCATCAGTTGCAGATCCAGGATTCAAATCTAAAGGTGACATCTGTCCTGCTACGACAAAAAAAATCAAACCAAACCCCTTGCTGTCGAGTCAATTCCGACTCATAGCGACCTTATAGGACAGAGTAGAATTGACCCATAGGGTTTCCAAGGAGCACATCAAGCTACCCTGAAACAGGCAGCATGTTTGCTCTAAGGACGCCTACACTGCCCGCGCTTTAATGCAAGAAGCTGCAAAGATCTCTCACCTTCAGATGAATCCCTAAATTGGCCAATGTTCCTCTGGGTTGAGCTTTGTTGGGAGACTAGCCTGTTCCCGCACAGTCTCATTTATACAAGGATACAAGGGTTTCCCAGCACTTCATGTTCAGTTGCCTTGAACATACAACAGCAGTGAAGTGGGTTTTTTCCTCCAACTTGAAAATGAAGAAACTACAGCACAATTGAGTTATGTAACTTGTCAGAGTTTAAACGAGCGAATCGTATGGAATGTCGGTGGAAATGAGGACATTGAAGTAGGTAGAAGACTGTTTGGGGAAGTGAAATGAATCCATGACACAGAATAGTATGCATCTATGGTACTACAAGCTACAGTTATGGAATTGTTTAATTTTTTTTCTTCTTCTTTGTCTTCAATACTTCAGTTGTATATCCCACAAGGTACCAAACAATGCCAAGAGATTTTAGATAAAATAGCACATGGGTGTCAATCACTGGCCACTCTTCCTGGAGCTTGGTTGGTCTTCTGTGCATGAGAGTTGAGTCACACCAGATCCTGCTATTTGTCACCTATCTTTCTATTAACTGCTTTGCCCACCCTCTACTTGAAAACATCTCTTACATGGTCAAAGGCCTGTCAAGGAGCCATAAGTGAAAAGCATCCAGAGGGAGCCAAGCTGCCAGGGTCCTTCTTAGACCTTTCCTTTTGCGTTTACCACCTAGACAATGTGTTTAATTTGCCAGTGTAACCACATTGCCTCATGCTCCAATAAGGATCAATCTGGGGTCAGCGTGGGATGTCTAATTCCTTTCTGGAGTGTGTTGGAAGGCAGCCTGGAGGAAAGAGAGGGAAGGAAAACTGAAGTCAATCATTGGTCCAACTCAGTAGTTGCTTGGTTACACTATTCCTCAAAATGTGTTATACGAAACACTGATTCCATGAGCTACTCCCTGATAAAAGGATTCCAGGTCCAGAGATTTGGAGGATTTTCCATATTATATCACCCGTGTGGAGATTCACATTGTAAATCATATAGGTTATAAGAGGCTCATCTCTTTTTGTTTAATATATTTTTCCTAAAATTTCCTTGAATGTGGAGCCCCCATCCCCAATCATGTCTCTTAACATCCCAGAAAAACACTTTGCATTGAGGGAAATTGAAGATACGGGAGGAGACTGAAATTATCGTCTAAAAGAAAGTGCAAGCCGTCTTTCCATTGTCTGTTACTCAAATTGGTAAACACCAGATTCTGTTTAGTAAACCGTCAAGGTATCAGGAAGCACACAAAACATTATTTAAAGCAAATAAAGGTGCATTCACTTTGACTGGAAAAGCACCACTTCCTCATGGAATGTTTAGCAGGAAGTAAAGGGCCACAGAATTATCTTCCCTGAAACCTGCTGCGGTGGCCCACGATTACTGGAAAACCTGAACTAGAAAAATGCCCTGGCCCTGCTTTCAACAAACTGTAGTGCCAATGGCTTCCTTTGTGAATCACCACCTCAGATTAACATAGTGGTAAAGTTTGGGAGGCGCTCTAGCTTTCAGCATTAAAGTAGGGGGACATTTGGAGCCATAGTCACCTGTTGGGTTAAGATTCCCTCCTCTTGGTGACTCGCATGTATACTTTATCCTCTTCCTTGGTTATGGATTGAATGGTGTCCCTCCAAACTATGTGTTGGAGTCCTGACCCCTATACCTGTGGATGTAATCCTATTTGTTATGTTAATGAGGCCATATCAGTGCAGGCTGGGTCCTATACCTAATCACTTGTGAGTGATACAGAGAGTAACCTGGACACAGAGACAAGAAAGGATGAATGAGGGAAAGAGAGATGCCATGTGAGGATCGCCAAGAAACTGAGGAATGCCAAGGCTACAGAAATTGAGACAAAGATCTTCCCCCACAGCTGACAGAGAGAGAGCCTTCCCCTAGAGCTGTTGCCCTGAATTCAGACTGGGAGAAAATAACTTTCTGTTTGCTCAAGCTACCCACTTGTGGAATTTTGGTTATAGCAGCACTAAGAAACTAAGACACCCCTCCAAACTCAACGTAGATGCAGTCATAGAGTAATACCATCAGGTAGAGTAATACCTAGTAGCTATTACTCTTATTACTGCCCAAATCTCCAAATAAACTGAAAAGAGGAGTTAAAGATATAATGACTTTCTCACCAACATACGTGGAAGAAGAATGAGGAGAAAGGCAGGGTTTGGTCCTTTCCCGGTCATAGGGAAAGACAGAGGTGCTATGCCTGAAATAATCCATTTTGTTTTCTCCATCCGCTAGTTAACAAAAAAAAAAAAAAAAAAAAAGTAAAATATGAACCCACAGAAGAGAAAAAGCTCGAGGAAAATAAAGGAAACTCTGAGGAATTATCACACCCCACCTGCAGAAGGGAGATTTCCAAGAATTTTATGGGAAAGACGGAGAAAGAATGCAGTAACATCAATACCCATGTCTGTGGAGGCAGACAATACTTTTTTTTAAAGTTTAATTTCAAACAGATATTGATGATTTTGTTTTTGAGACACTTGGATGGAGAAACCTCTGGCTGGAAATAGCTTTCAAAATGTTACTTTCTAACATTCATCTCCTTCCCTTCCAGGGAGCAAAACTGAAGAACCTCAGAGTTAAATCCAAAGGTATGCTGGAAATATTCATTAGCAAATACGTCAGACCCTACTAAAGATGGGAGGCAAAGGCATCTTGTCTTTTTGTTCTTTCTGATCAGACATAATGAAATGCGTTGCATTAACCTTGATATGTCAGGGGACCCTGAGCTCACATATTTTATTTAGCAAAAGGGCAAAGTATGCCTTTCTCTCCCAAAGCCCGTTGCTTTGAGAAATCTCTTTGCCCTTCATGCACGCACAAGAAGCATAACCTCAAGGCACATCATTTCCAAACTATGACTTCAGCCAAGTGAACTGCAAAATGGATCAGACAGTCTTTCCAACCAAGAGGAGGAACTGTATTTTGAAGGTTCCCTTTCCAAGACTGGGGTGTGGACTGGAGGTTTGAGGGACAAGGGTGGGCTTTAGCTGGGACAAGTTATGGAGGCTTTGAGAAACTTTTGCAATGTGTTCAATGAAACAATCTCGTTTGAAACAATACTCTTTTGACCAGGTGTACCCACTGGATTCTGGGATTACACAATGCAAGTGCTAATGAAAGCCAAGTCAAAGAAAGCAGCCAAGGAGGGACAAGAGGGGAGGGAGAATATTTCCAGACGAGATCTGAAACGAGATCATGAGTTGATGAGGCGAAGACATATTGAATGGCTGTTCCAGAAGACAGGAGCTGCATAAGATGTCACTGCATGCTTATCTTCAGGAAGAGAAAAAAGCTTAAAGGGACAGGAACATCAAATATTAAAAGTACTATGTATAACACAAAACTTTGTTTTAGAATCTGAAAATGTTACAAGTATGTAGATTTTATTTTAAATGGGTTTGTTGAACATGGCTTCTGAAAGCACAGGAGTCATTTTCCATTGTGTGGTGTTTAGACCAAGGTCTCAGACACACCTGGCTTTGAGTTCATGCCCCTATTTTTCCTGACCTTACACACATTATTTAGCATCTCTAATATTAGCTTATGCGTCTGTGAAATTGATAAGATGATAGTACCTATTTCCTAGGTTGCGAGGAGCAAAGGACTGGATGGTACAGTGTATGTCACACAGTAGCTAGTTAAGCACTCAACTACTAGCTGATAGGTTGATGGCTCAAACCTACTCAGAGGCACCTTGGAAGACAGGCCTGGAAGTCTGCTTCCAAAAGGTCAGAGCTTTAAAGTCCTATGGAGCAGTTCTACTCTGCACACATGGGGTTGCCTTGAGTCCCAATTCACTACATGGCAACTATCAACAACAAATAGCCCTTAGGCCTATCTCCACCTCCCCACCCTACTACTGCATCCTAGCTTAAGAGTTCAACAGCTCCGTGCATGGACTAGCGAACAAGACTCTTAACTGATTCCCTGCTTCCGGTCTTGGCCCCTCCCATCTTCTATCTTATAGTTAGATGACATCTAAGCAGATCATCCTCAACATTAAACCATTCTGTGGCTTCTCAACACCACAGAATGGAGTGAAGCTCTTAGCTTGGCATACTGGGTCCTGCGTGAGCTGGCCTCTAGCCTTCTCATTTTCTCATCTTCCCTTTCCTATCTGACCCTTTATGCTAAAGCCCTTGTAATCCCTAACACGCATTCCGCTGTTTCAAGTTTCTGTGCTGATGTTCATATTCTTTCCTTTATCTATCTGGAATTTCTGTTCATATTTTTTAACAGCTTTATTGAGATGTAATTCACATACAATTCACTCATTTGAAGTGTACAATTCACTGTAGTAAAGTTTTTAGTAAATATTCACAGAGTTGTACAACTATCACATTAGATTTTAGAACATTTTCATCACCTCAAAAAGAAAAACCATGCACTTTAGCTATCACTCTCCCACCCCTCCACACATCCCACACAGTAAGAAACCATTCATTAAATTTCTGTCTCTATAGACTTCTCCATTCTGAATTTTCATATAAATGACATCATATAATATGTGGTCTTTTGTAACTGGCTTCTTTCACTTAGTATAATGTTTTCAAGGGTCACCCATGTCATGACATGTATCAGAACTTCATTTCTCTTTATGGACGAATAATATTCCATTGTATAGATAGATCACATTTTGTTTATCCATTCATCCATTGATGGGCATTTGGGTTGTTTCCACCTTTCGGGTATTATGAATGATGCTGTTATGAGCACTGTGTACAAGTTTATGTGTAGACATATGTTTTCATTTCTCTTGGTTGTGGAATCACTGGGTCATGTCGTAACTCTATGTTTAATCATTCGAGGAACTGCCAGACTGTTTTCCAAAGCAGCTGTACCATTTCACTTCCCCAAGAGATGTGCTTGAGGATTTTGATTTCTCCACATCCTCTCTAACACTTGTTATCATCAGACTTTTTCATTTGCAAAATTAAATCCGACTCCTACTTTGTTGTTCTTTTTCAAGATTTTTTTGTTGCCTTTTTTTGACATGTGGTTGTTGTGTGTCATAGAGTTGATCCTGACTCACATAGCCGTCCTTTGCTTACCTTTGAAGACTCAGCTCAGCCCCTATCACCTCTCAAATTCTTCCTAGAATCCCCAGGTTGGGCCGAGTGCTCCTCTTCCGTGCTCCCAAAGCATCCTCCATGTAACTTTCCCCTGGCCTTGACTATATTATACTAAAATCCATTAGAAGTCCGGCTTCCCCAATGAAAACTTCCAGCTCTTAATGTCAGGGACTATGTCCTATTTTAATTTTGCTCCGGGGAAGCTAGCACAATGCTTGGAAAAGAATAGATGCTTAATAAATGTCCAAATGCACTAGCTGTACCGAGCACAGAGCCATGTTGTAGGGGGTGCCCAATCGATGTTTTCCGAATAGAACTTGACTCCTGGCGTGGAAGGTGGGGAGGAGCCTGCTGGTGAGAAGAGTATGGAACTGGTTGCTTCTCTTGAGTGCTTTCTCCAAAGTAGCCCCTTTCAACAATCATGACATGAGAGTCGACAAGTCTGTGGTGAGCAGACTTCAGAGGAAGCAGTGTGAAACACCCAAGTGGCACACCAGGGACCAGCCTGAGGCGTGAAAAAAGGTAGTTAAAGTGCAGAACACTTTTGTCTGTCCAGTCTCCCTTGGTGGAGTAGCGGTTGAGAGCTCGGCAGCTAATCAAAATGTCAACAGTTAAAATCCACGAGCTGCTCCTTGGAAACCCTGTGAGGGCAGTTCTACTCTGTCCTACAGGGTTGCTATGAGTCGGGGCTGACTCGATGGCAAAGGGTTTGTTTTTCTCTCTCCCAGTTCAGCACCTTCTCTACCAGCCTGGCCCTTCTGGCCCTTCTACCTCTCCAGGTTAGAACCTGCCAGACTTCTGTATTTTGAGACCTCAACATTTTGTTTGCCTACCTTCTATTCTTCCATAGCGCCTGAAATCCCCTTTGCTGCACCCTCCAAATTCATACTCCCTAAATTTAATAGCATTCCACTGCTACCCATTTTGAAATTTCTGTGCACCCCTTTCTGGTCACTCCTTTGTTAGAATGGCTACTCTTTCTTTACATCTCATCATCTTAGAACCTAAATTACATTTTACATTTAAGGCACGTGTTTGTTTACCCGTCTCCTCTCCTGAGATTGCCGGTCCTTGAGACCAGGATCTATGACTTATGTGCCTGCTCAGTGCCTGATGCTGTGCATTTGTTCGTTGAATGAATAGCTGACTGACTGCATGTTCTCATATAAAGAAAGCAGAGTCACGAGATGTTAGAGATGGTACACATTGGTGGTGGACAAGAGGAAGTAGTTTTATTTTGAGGATGACCTGCTTAGATGTCATCTAACTATGTAATAGAAGATGGATTTAAGGGGTCAAGACTGGAAGCAGGGAGTCAGTTAAGCGTCTTGGTTCAATGGTTTAGGCATGAGAGATGATGAGCTCCTGAGCTGAGAAGGGGTAGTAGGATGGGGAGGAGGAGACAGGTCTAAGGGCTACTTCTTCTTGTTGGTTGCCATCAAGTTGATTCTGACTCATGACCACCCCATGTGTGCAGAGTAGAGCTGCTCTATAGGGTTTTCAAGGCTGTGACCTTTCAGAAGCAGATTACCACGTCTTTCTTCTAAGGCACCTCTGGGTGTGTTTGAACCTGCAGCCTTCAGCTAGTGGTTGAACGCTTAACTATTCCTAAGGGTTAGGAGCCAAGTAGATGGATTAAACCCCTTTTAAGTTGATACAATGATGCCAGCAGGAGCAGCAGCAGCAGGGCATTGGGGTCAAATGGTGGTAGGTGAGAAGAGAGAATGGGGGAAATAATTCCCAACAGACTCTGAAAAACACTTTTCATTGGTGATATCTATGTCCCAGGCCCTGCACCTGCCAATTCAGGAATCTTCCTGGGTGTCCTGGAAAATTCCAGAAGTTAGAGGAATCATACGTGTAGATATTATATTTGTGTTTGGACTTGTCAGCTTGGTCTCCCATTACACTGGAAATCCCACACCAGCTAAGACTATAGTTTTTATTTGACTTTAATTCTGGCAGCCCCTATCAAATGCTTCCTTACCTACAACAGGTGCCCAGAGAATGTTTGGTGAATGACAGGCCATGCTTTTTGACATTGAGTCTTTAAACATGGGAATAACTTCAAATGAGTTTGACTAAGTATTAAGCAAACAGTCGCAGTCAGATTGTATTCCTTTAATTTTTAATTCGCACTCCACCACCCCAGGGACGCTGCAGCCTGTTACTGAATGTGCTTCTAACAGTCAGACAGCACGTCCGTGAAAGAGAGTGCTGAGCGAGCAATGGACAGCACCACGCTATCTAAAGCAACCCATTGGTGCTCCGCACAGGAGTATTGTTTTTCAACCTGACTTACTGTGCTGTTCAAAGTCACCTCCTTTCGCATTCTGCTATCACTTCCACATTCTTAAGTCAGTTGGGGTCAAGCTAATTAATATAGCAGAACTGCAGCCTTCTCGTCTAAAACGAACAGCTTAAATGAACCATGGAAACTGAAATAAGATAGTCCAGACCTGCTCCTAGGGAGGAGTTCCTATTCCCGAAAGGAGGAAGCAGAGACTATGAGAGATACACAGATGAAAAGATATATTCCTGGCATACGTAAAATGATAGCCAGCATTTTTTGAACATCTGTTAGGTTTTGGATAGTTTTTAGACATTATCCCATTCAACTACACGTAACCCTACAGGATAAGCATTATTAATCTCATTTTACAAATAAGAGAATTGGACCCTCAAATAAGCCAAGTATTTTGGCTGAGCTTTCTCACCTGGAAAGTAAGGGAGCCAGGATACAAACCTAAGTCTTTCTGGTTTCAATTTAGTCTTCATTCTGTTGTACCAACCATTTTCCACACTCGTAGGAAACCAAGCAACCAACAGAGTGTCATACCTGCCAGGGTACGGTAAGAAAACAGAAACTGTATTAGTGATTTTAACAGAGAGAATTTAATATAGGGAATTGGTTAAACAGGTTTTGAGGGACTGGAAAGGCAAACTAGGAACTCTGAAGTAACAAAGATAGTAACTGTAGGAAGTAATTACCATGTCCACGGCTGAAGGAACACAGATTGGGGGCTAGGGTCATTAGATCCTGGAAGCTTGGAGGGGAGGCCCTTCTGAGCTGGAACTCAGATTTCTGAGAAGGGGGCACTGCCCAGCTGGTGCTGGTACCTCAGAGCAGGTGTGATGAGGCTAACTCTGGGAGTACTAAACAAAGCTAGAGATTGCAAACAATTGAAACCAATGTGCCTTCCAGGGTTAAAGGCCAATACGAGGCAATGCTGACAGGAAAAACAAGCAAACAGAAAAGAGCAAGTTCTCTATGTTCTCCTTGGGCCACCCAATTTCCCCTCCCTATAAGAGCTACGACTGCTAACCGAAAGGTCAGCAGTTCGAATCTACCAGCTGCTCCTTGGAAACCCTATGGGGCAGTTCTGCTCTGTCCTATAGGGTCACTATGAGTCAGAATTGACTCAACAGCAATGGGTTTGGTTTTGGTTTTTTATAATAGTACTGGTTAACCAATTGTCATCGAGTTGACTCCGACTCTTGGCAGACTCAGGTATGTCGGAGTGGAAGTATACTTCACAGGGTTTTCAATGGCTGATTTTTCAGTAGATCACCAGGCTTTTCTTCTGAGATGCCTCTGGGTGGACTCAAACTCCCAATCTTTCATTTAGCAGCTGAGCACATTAAGCTCGCAACACCCAGGGACTCTGTGTCACATAGTAGGTACTCAGTAATGGTAGCTGATATTATTATAATGGTGATTGTCTCCCTTACCCCCAGCTACCTGCACTGGTTCTTGTACATAACTCACTTGAGCTGTTTACGAAGCTGTTACTCTCAGCTCCAAACCCACCCTTCTATTGTCTGCTCTGTTAGGCTGAGGCTGGGACTCTGCTAACTGCACTTTTCCTTTGCCAATTACGGACACTCTACAGAGATCGTGGGCTATGTAAGGACTATCCTAATGGCTATCTAAGAGATAAAAGAATCAATTGGATTTAGTGATTGGCTAAAACAAAATGAGCTAAAGGAGACAGCAAGGATGAATCAGGATGGAGGTTTGATTAACTGATATGGGAACACACGAGAGAGAACAGAATTTTGAAGAAGTGGGGGAAGATTATGAGTTTACCTTTGGTGGCTTGAAAATGAGGTGCTTGCAGTTGTAGGGCATGAGAAAAGGGTTGTTCAGCAGGGAGTTGGACATATAATTTGAAACTCCTGAGAAGACGGGAGTGACTCATGATCATCAACATACAGGTAGTATATAGAACTTCGCCGGTGGCTGGAGTCACTTATTCATGAAGAGAAAAATCAGGAGATATACATTAGCCTTTCCCTGGAGGGAAGATATAGTCTACTGGGGAAAAAAGGCTTGTAGACATATAACTGTAATATGAAAAACCCAGTAATAATTCCTATAATTACAACGACTGCATTTTCCAGGTCAAATACTGGGTTGTTGGTCTCATCTATGTTTGACCTCAGAATTTTTGAAAGAAAGTTGTGTCAGAAATCCAGTTACTCTAGTTCTAATAGATGTACAAATAGAAGTGCTTTTAAAGGACAGAGTAAAAAGAATCTTATGAAAGGGGAATTTGAATTCATCCTTGAAAGTGGACTTAGAAACTGTCAATTCTACTGTATAATGCTGTCTTTGTTGAACATTGTGTCATCCTGGAGCCACCAAGAACAGGTTTGGCCTTGGTGAAAAAGAAATTGGGAGTCTTGCAGGTAAGACTGGCTAAAAGTCTCTAGAGGGGATATGTTTGGGGGATCTAGGTTCCCTTCTGGACTTCTGGGCCCCAATAATTTGTGCTGGCACCATCTTTCCCCACTCTGTGTCAACCAGTGAAGACACACCTAAAGGATACAATTAATGAATTATATTAACAAGTAGAGTGGGGCTTTATTTAGGTCCAAACTGGAATTGAAAGTATTTTTATCTGTAGAATAAATGAGCTATTGATCAGCTATCCCCCCTCCATCTACCATATTTGTTTCATGAACGGTTTTGCATAAGATTGTTTTCCCAAGGTGTGATGGTTAAGGTTGTGTGTCACCTTGGCTGAGCCATGATTCTCAGTTGCTTGGCAGTTATATAATGGTGTAGTTTGCCAGTTCTGTAATGATGTAATTTGGCAGTTATGTAATGATGTAGTCATCTTCCATGATGTGATTTGATGTGATCAGCCAATTAGTTGTAAGGGGAGTTTCCTCTGGGGTGTAGCCTGCATCCAATATACATATGGCCATTCTGGTAAAGCTCATTTGCTTGCTCTGGATTTGGTATCCAGCTCATCATCATCTGACCTCCCGTTCTTCAGACTTGAGACAGCGGCCTGCTGTCTGACCTTCCAGTCTCGGGTTTGTCAGCCGCTGCAGCTACATGAGTCAGGAGAAGCCTCCAGCCTGATGCCTGACCCATGGACTTGCGACCTGGTAGCCTCTACAATCACATGAGCCATTTCCTTGAGATGAATCTCTCTCTATCTCTCAATACTTCGCTGGTTTTGCTTCTCTAGAGAGCCCAGCCTGAGACACAAGGGTAGTGGGGGAGGTTTAGATGGTAGATAATTGCAGTAATTCTCCTGGGAAAAAAATAGATGGTAGAGAATTGCAGTAAAGTCTGTCTCCCCTGATGGGTGTCATGAATGCCAACTTTTTATTTTAAAAAACTTGAAATCCTCATAAAGAATAGAAGATAGATTTAAGGGGTAAGTCAGAAATAGTATACCATATACCTTTCACCTAGATTCACCAATATTAACATTTTGCAACATTCTCTCTCTCTCTTTCCACATGTGCAGCACACACAGGGTATTTTATTTTTGCAGAACCATTTGAGAGTTAGTTGTAGGCATCATGAGCCTTCACCCATAAATGCTTTTATATCCTAGGAAAGGGCATATTTTTTCTACACATCTACAACTTCCACACTCATAAAATTTAACTTTGATATGACTAAATCCTCTAATATGTAGCTCATGTTCAAATTTCCTCAATGGTCCCAATATCTTTTTATTTATTTTTTTTAAATTCTGGGATTCAATAAAGGACCATTCATTCATTCATTGTATTTTGTTGTCATATCTCTTTAGTCACTCTTAGGTTAGAGAACAGTTCTCCAGAACTTTTGTGGTTTTTCATGACACTGAGATTTTTGAAGATTCCAGGCCAGTCATTTTGCATATCTTCAATTTGGATTTTTCTGATTGTTTTCTTATGACTGGATTCAGGTTAAACATTTGATAGGGCTGGTGTGTGAGCCTTTGAATGAGGGTTAGGGGCAGATCTGAGAGTTGTGTGATTGGGACCCCGCAGGGCTGGCACAGAGGTGCCCTTCCTGATAAGAACTCAGCCTGCTCCAGCGCTGTGTGAAGACCAAGCTGCGTTAGTGGGGTTTGCCAATTCTGGGGCTTTGCAGTTTGGTTGCAATCAAGGGTCAGTGGCACAGATAGACACAGGGACGGTGGCCTGGAGCAACTGTCAGGGGCTTTTAAGACCCTGGCAGGAGGCATAGAAAGTTGGCTGGGGCTTGGCCAGAGAGCAGCACCATCCTTGAAGTGGACACATCCCTAAAATACATAAGGTTCCCCTGAGGTTCCAGAATACTTGGGAAGAACTCTGTTGGGTGGTGTCTTAGTTATCTAGTGCTGCTATAACGGAAATACCCCAAGTGGATGGCTTTAACAAACAGACGTTTATTCTCTCACAGTCTAGTAGGCTAAAGACCAAATTCAGGGTGCCACCTCCAGGGGAAGGCTTTCTCTCTCTGTCGACTCTGGAGGAGGGTCCTTGTCGTCAGTCTTCTGGTGGTCTAAGAGCTTCTCTGCAGAGGAACCCCGGATCCAAAGTACGTGCTCTACTCCCGGTGCTGCTTTCTTGGTGGTATGAGGTCCTCATGTCTCTCAGCTCGCTTCTCTTTTTTATACCTCAAAAGAGATTTGCTTAAGACACAATCTTATCTTGTAAATTGAGTCCTGCCTCTTTAACATAATTGCCGCTAATCTCATCTCATCAACATCATAGAGACAGGATTTACAACACACGGGAAAATCACATCAGATGACAAAATGGTGAACAACCACACAATACTGGGAATCATGGCCTAGCAAAGATGACAGACATTTTGGGGGGACACAACTCAATCCATGACAGGAGGATGGATGGCATTTCTTTAGTTACCCTTGTAGGTGCAATGAAGCACTAAACCAGTGCCTGTCGGGTAGATTTTGACTCACGGAAAACACCCATGTGTGTTAAAATAGAACTGTGCTCCACAGGGTTTTCAGTGACTGATTTTTTTGGGAGTAGATCACCAGGTGTTTCTTCTGAGGTGCCTCTGGATGGACTTGAACCTTCAACTTTTCAGTTAGCAGCCCAGCGTGTTAATCATCTGCACCACCCAGAGACTCTATAGATGCAATAGACCCAAGGAAATCTCACCTACACCTACCTGTAGAGGGGCCTGGAGTCCTTCTAGGGTAGAGATTTCTATTTGTTGATGGTCTTTTCCTGAATAGTTAGATGATTTTTGGGGTTTATAATCCAGAGGGGAGGAAAAGGTCCTGACCCCAAACCTGTTGCCATCAAATTGATTCTGACTCATAGCAACCCTATAGGACAGAGCAGAACTGCCCCATAGGGTTTCCAAGGCTGTAAATCTTTACAGAAGCAGACTGCCACATCTGTCTCCCACACAGCGCCTGGTCGGTTTGAACTGTTGACCTTTTGGTTAGCAGCCAAGTATTGTGACCACTGTGCCACTAGGGCTCTACTTATAGTCTGGAAGGGTGGAGAAGGTCCTAATTAGCAGACGGGAAATGAATGATAAATGAAAGAAAATACAGGGTTTTATTTTCATGAGAAAAGCAGAGGCCATGGAGGGAGGGATGGAAGTAAGGTAGTTTGGAATTCTCTCAAGCTGGGGAGGAGAAATTAGGAAATGTATTATAATCAGACAGCTTAAGTAAGCTTATTTTTAGTAGAATTTTTATCATTAGAGGTTCAAGATAAAACACGAAAGGCATGTATGATGTGTGTTTCCTTCTAAAAGAGAGATTTCCTTTCCAGAGATTTTTATTGATCTTTCTGAGAAATATGTAGGAGGCAAAGAACATTCCCTTCTGTTCCCCCAAGGGAGATGCCAGGTTATATGCTTGCGATCGTCTCTCCTGACTTTGTCCTTGAGTTGCCCCTGTGAAAACTCATTGCTTCCTGGGTATGGAAGAAAATAAAAACGGAAGCCAAATTTGCATGGGAAACAAGAGGAGAGGAAATGTGTACGGTTTTGTGGAACTGGTCCCCTCTACAAGTACTCAAGAGAGGCAAATCCAGGCTTGGGTTTTGGATTGCGGAACCTTTGATCTTAAACCATCCCACGATCCTGAACATGACTCAGGCCAGGAGAATGTAGCTGGTGGTTTGGTTTAATCATTTGCTCACCCCTAAGACCAAATCCTACCCTATATTGCATACCGAATGCTTCAAAGAAGAATATTATTTTTGTTAAACTTTTTTCCCTTTATAAAGCAGCAGTGCCTTCGACTTGTAAAGTATTTTACCATTTACAAAACATTTTCACAAATCATGTGAAATAGCATCACAATAGTAAAGTATCCCTGGAACTCTGGACTCTTACTAGGACTCTTAGCCCAGCGTTACTCCCTCCTCTCCTTGCTTCTTCCTCTCAGCAGATGGGCACTGAGTTGTTTTCTAGGAGGTTGACTTCCACCTTTTTTGCTTCAGCCTTCTGTAAATTCTTCCATCCACCTGGTACCATGTTTGCATGGGAAGAAGACCAGCTGACCCTTGCGAAAAGTCTGGGCCATCCGTGGGCAGCTGTTGACCCAGAGAGAGGAAGATGCCTCTGAGACTTCCCCTTCTATGAAAACACAAGTTCTCATGTGACGTGTGTGTGTGTGTGTGTGTGTGTGTGTGTGTGTGTGTGTGACAAAGAACTTGGTTTGGCCTTTTGTCTATGGTTTCTGAAAGTGGCCTTTGGAATTCTTGAGCAACAAATGTACCATTTGTTTTTCAAAAAGAGCCAGGCAACACCTAAACATGTGTAAATGAATTATTATCAGGAAGGACCAGTCCCTGGAGAAGGACATCATGCTTAGTAGAGTAGAAGGTTAGCAAAAGAGAGGAAGACCTTCAACAAGATGGATCGACACAGTGGCTTCAATGATGAGCTCAAACAAACTAATGATTGTGAAGATAGTACAAGACTGGGTAGTGCTTCCTTCTGTTGTACATAGGGTTGCTATGAGTCAGAACCGACCTGAAGGCACCTAAGAACAACAATGAAATGAGTTAGGAGTCTTCAACTCATCACCTTGGTAACAGGCCTCAGGAAGGGAGGGTGGCATGATGAGGCCTTGGGACAAACCACTGCCCCCTACCCTTAGAGGTACGACCTTTGTTAGCAGGGTTAAAGAGATACCTGTCTGGATTGGTGCCAAGGTGTCTGACCCATCCCCTTCCTAGAGTGTCAGGTGGGAAAAATCTATATTGCACTTCAGGTAGCATGTCATATAGGCTTTGGAGTATAAAATAGCTAGAAGAAGGATTTTGATCATTTTAGCTATGATGCTAGGTGGAGCACGCGTAGCAGAAGTTTTTAGTCCACCTAACTAATCCTTCGTGGCTTGGGGGAATCCACAGAACGTAGGCCCTCTTTTAAAGTCTCTCAGTTATGGTACAAAGTAGGATATGTTTAGCAGAGTTGACATCTCTGCCTGGATAGCCGTATTGAGTCATAGGTGGGACTGACTCAAAAATGGATTCAAATTTGTTCTGGTGTGCTGTCTGTTTTGAGAAATCATTTTAATCCTCCTGATTTCTGGGACCATGGAGCTGGGGTGACCCATCCAGGCCATTTGCCCTTAGGTGTTCTTATGAACCTTGAGCCTTTTAGGAATTGGTTTCCCTAAAGTCACCTTCATGTCAAACAATAGCAGCTTAGTGGAGACCAGTTCTCAAGAGCAGGAACTCCAGGGTCCAACTGGAAGCTGTGATTTAGGATATATGGCACGTCCTTAATTACTCTGTTTTTACAGCTGACTGACCCTGAAGCACTGCATGTGCTCTAAGAAACCAACACGGAAGGAATTTACAATGACCCTCTGGAGACTACCCCGCCTGAACCTGCCTACCTAACTTGCTTTCACTGTCCCCTCTTCAGAGCGCCTTCCGGATACCTTCAGGTTGACACTGCCCAATTCAAATAGTATCTACTTACAATAAATATATTCTGTGACACTAATTTCTGGTGTTTCTCTGTGCATTTAGGTCTTCAACAGCTTTTTGTTGAAAGTAATAGAAGCTATTTTTCATGTGCTAGCATGCTGGAAGCTCTGGTGTGTTCAGGCTCTGGTCAGAAGGATGTCGTATTCGTAGAGGAATCACTATTGGTGGTTGGCACCCTTTTTCTAATGGCCTTCTGGCTATTTATAAATCTGGAGCAACCTGACAGTGTCTCACAGTGTGGGAGAGATTCACCCTCTCTCTTCTCTATGAAACCACTTTGGAGGAACAGATATGCCCCATGAGAGCAATAGAAAATGTTGTTGTTGTTAGTTGCTGTCAATTCTCACAGAACGAAAACGCTGCCAAGACCTGTGCCATCCCCATGCTGGGTTTTGGATCAGACTATTGTGATCCATGGGGCTTCCACTGGCTGATTTTGGGAAGTAGGATCAGCAGGGCTTTCTTCTAGCCCATTTTAGTCTGGTAGCTCCACTGAAACCTGTTCAGCATCATAGCAACACACAAGCCTCCACTGACAGATGGGTGGTGGCTGCACATGAGGCATATTGGCTGGGAGTTGAACCCGGGTCTCCTGCATGGAAGGTGAGAATTCTACCACTGAACCACCACAGCCCTCATCCAATAGAAGGTAACAGCCATGTTAAGAGGGTCTTCTGCATGGCCCCTGAGTGTGGAGGGATGGATCAGTAGGCTATAGACACTACCTACCTGATTTCTGCAGGGTGTGTGTGTGTGTGTGTGTGTGTGTGTGTGTGTGTGTGTGTGTGTGTGTTTGAGCAGGTTTACTCAGAAAGCTATTCAGTGGCTGCACTCTGAAAGATCCTCCATAAAAGGCGTAGCACATTTCAGTATGTCACTCACAGGAAGAATGTCAAGATGGAATGACAGCCTCCACCTACCATTTAAGCTAACTTTGGGTTGATTTTATCACTTATAAAAGAGATATCTTCCATGGAAGCAATTAATCAAACTCTTGAAAGGGTAGGCTGCGGAGGGAAGAGGCTTCCAGGGCACGTGTATTTTTCCACATTGAGATGAAGCCCTATGCCTGATGGGTTTTTTGACCCTATAGGACCCAGCCATCTTTGCTTTCCTCCACTAGAAGTGGAAGCAGACACCATTGTCCCAGCACATGTTTACCATTCCTGGAGGATGTTCTGGAGCACAGCCCATTACACTCTGTCATCCCTGCTGCTCTGTGCCCAGCTCCCAAGGCAGAAGGCGTGTGAAATCATACAGTGGAGAAAAGAGTGCCAAACCCCAAAGGCAAGTGCTTCCCAGCTTATAAGGAAATTGGGAAATCCAGAAAATTCAGAGGTTAATATAACAGAACCAAAAGAACCAGCCAATTCAGTAATAAAACAAAACAAGCCAGTTGTAAAACAGCTCACTGATTGACAGATTTGTCAGCTGTTTGCTTGGACTTCCTTGAGACACAGCCACAGAGCACAGCCTGGAGTGGGGTCAGATGAGGTGATATTAGGCGGAGTGAGAAGTTGCCCAAGGGAGTGTTTGCTGAGGAGGGAGTTGGGTTGTTTTCTGCTCTTGCCTTCCTGGGAATTCATCCATGATCTATGGAGGAAACTCAGTGTGAAATCCCTGTGTTTTACTCTAAATACTGGCAATGTCCCTGGGCAAGAAAGTGCTATTTCTTCAAGGTTTCTGGAGACTGGAGTGGGTATGTTTTTCCTTGGGCCCAAAGACTGGTTGCACACATAGGAGAATGCTGCCAGGGTTGGTGGTTGGTCTGATAGAATGCTTCTCAAAGGAATTCGCAGATTCTCTCTGCAAATTATCTTGTGGTTGTTGTCCGCTGCCCTTGAGTATCCCGTGACTCATGGCGACCCCAGGCACATTGGAACAAAATGCTGCCTAATCCTGTATCATTCTCATGATTGATTGTGGATCAGACCATTGTGATCCATAGGATTTTCATTAACTGATTTTTGGAAATAGATTACCTTGCCTTTTTCCCTAGTCGGTCTTAATCTGGAAGCTCCACTAAAACCTGTTCAGCATCATAACAACATGCAAACCTCCACCGACAGATGAATGGTGGCTGCACTTGAAGTACATTGGCTGGGAATCTCTGGGTTTCCATCATGGAAAGTAAGAATTCTACCACTGAACCACCACTGCCCTCTAGTTTTATAGTAGCCTAACCTTTAAAATATAAATATAATATAAAAAAAAAAACAACAACCCACCAAACCCATTGCCGTTGAGTCAATTCCAACTCATAACCACCCTATAGGAAAGAGTAGAACTGCCCTATAGAGTTTCCAAGGAGCAACTGGTGGATTTGAACTGCCGACCTTTTGGTTAACAGCCAAGCTCTTCACCACTGTGCAACCAGGGCTCCAAATAGAGGTAGACATTTAACAGCTGGGGCAACTGGATGTTTGATTTATCATTAGTGTGCAGGTGTAATTTCAATGCCTATGTTTATGATTGCATTCACTCCATGAAGGGTGAATGGCATTGGGAAGCTTTGCACGAATGGAGGTGTAACATCAAATTCAGCTGAAGAAAGTGATGGGAGAATGGAGTCATCCCATGGTTCATGGTAGCCTTGGCATGCCCCTTTCAGAAATGCCAGCATCGGAACACTGCCAGCATCATGTGCAAGCAGCAAATTAGTTTCAATAAACAACATTATTGGTTCCATTAATTTAATGTGGTTAATTTGAATTTTATTAGCCTTTTAAGCTTTCTTTTTAATTTGTAAACTTTGTATTTCTTTTCCTTAAGTGGAAGTTTATGTTTTAGTCATTGCTCAAGGAAATGTGAAAAACATGCACCATTATGAGTTGTTGATAGGAGTGTAAATTGGTACAACTTACGAGGAAAACATTTTTCAAAATGTAATGTATATACCTGTTAACAATAAATACCTTTTTAGGTATTTATTTTGTAGACAGGTTTTTTTTTTTTTATTTTTATTTTTTTTTTAGGGCTCTTTAAAAAAAATCTATTGTGGTGAAATATATATATCAAAATAGTTTCCATTTCAACCACTTTTATATATAGCACACTTCGTTTTACTGTGCTTTGCAGATGTTGCCTTTTTTTACAAAGGTTTGTGGCAACCCTGCGTGGAATGAAGTGTATTGGTGCCATTTTTCCAACAGCATGTGCTCCCTTTGTGGCTCTGTGTCACATTTGGTAATTCTTGCAATATTTCAAACTTTTTCATTATTATTATCTCTGTCATGGTGATCTGTGATCAGTAATCTTTGATATTACTATTGTAATTGTTTTGGGGCACCATGAACGGTGCGCATATAAGACAGTGAACTTACTCCATAAATGTGTGTGTTCTGACTACTCCACCGACCAGCCATACCCCCGTCTCTGTCCCTCCCCTTGGACCTCCCTATTTTCTGAGACACGACAATATTGAAATGAGGCCAATTAATAACTGTACAATGACCTGTAAGTGTTCAAGGGAAAGGAAGTGTCGCACATCTCTCATTTTAAACCTAAAGCTAGAAATGATTAAGCTTAGAGAGGAAAGCATGTCGAAAGCTGAGAACGGCTCAGAGCTAGGCCTCTTGTGCCGAACAGTTAGCCAGGTTGTGAATGCGAAGGAAAAGTTCTTGAAGGAAATTAAAAATGCTACTCCAGTGAACACACAAATGATAAAGCTAAACAGTCTTACTGATGATACGAAGAAAGTTTCAGTGGTCTGGATAGAAGATCAAACCAGTCACACAACATTCCCTTAAGCCAAAGTCTAACCCACAGCAAAGTCTTAACTCTCTTTAATTCTGTGAAGGCTGAGAGAGGTGAGGAAGCTGCAGAAGAAAATTTGGAAGTTAGAAGAGGTTGATTCATGACGTTTAAGAAAAGAAGCCGTCTCCATAACGTGAAAGTGCAAGGTGAAGCAGCAAGCGCTGTTGTAGAAACTAAAGCAAGTTATCCAGAAGATCTAGATAAGATAATTGATGAAGGTGGCTACACTAAACCACAGATTTTCAATGTAGATGGAACAGCCTTATGTCGGAAGAAGATGCCATCTAGGACTTTCATAGCTAGAGGAGAAGTCAGTGCCTGGCTTCAAAGCTTCAAAGGACAGGCTGACTCTCTTGTTAGGGGCTAATGCAGCTGGTGACTTTAAGTTGAAGCCAATGCTCATTTACCATTATGAAAATCCAAGGGTCCTTAAGAATTATTCTATATCTACTCTGCCTGTGCTCTGTAAATGGAATAACAAAACCTGGGTGACAGCACATCTGTTTACTTCATGGTTTACTGAATATTTTAAGCCCACTGAGACCTACTGCTCAGAAAAAAAGATTCCTTTCAGAATATTAATGTTCATTAACAGTACACCTGGTCACCCAAGAGCTCTGATGGAGATGTACAAGGAGATTAATGTTATTTTCATGCCTGCTAACACAACATCCATTTTGCAGCCCATGGATCAAGGAGTAATTTTGACTAACAAGTCTTATTAAGAAATACATTTCATAAGGCTATAGCTGCCATAGATAGTGATTCCTCTGATGGATCTGGGCAAAGTAAATTGAAAACCTTCTGGAAATGATTCACCATTCTAGATGCCATTAAGAACATTCGTGATTCGTGGGAGGAGATCAAAATATCAACATTAACAGGAGTTTGGAAGAAGTTGATTCCAACCCTCATGGATGACTTTGAGGGGTTTGAGGCTTCAGTGGAGGAAGTAACTGCAGATGTGGTGGAAATAGCAAGAAAACTAGAATTAGAAGCGGTACCTGAAGATATGACCAAATTGCTGCAATCTCATGACAGAACTTTAACAGATGAGAAGTTGCTTCTTATGGTTGAGCAAAGAAAGTGGTTTCTTGAGATGGAATCTATTCCTGGTGAAGATGCTGTGAATATTGTTGAAATGACAACAAAGGATTTAGAATATTACATAAACTTAGTTGACAAAGCAGTGGCCGAGTTTGAGAGGATTGACTCCAATTTTGAAAGAAGTTCTACTGTGGGTAAAATCCTATTAAACAGCATTGCGTGCTACAGAGAAATCTTTAATGAAAAGAAGAGTCAATCGATGAGGCAAACTTCATTGTTATTTTAAGAAACTGCCACAGCCACCTCAGCTTTCAGCAACCACTACCCTGATCAGTCAGCAGCCATCAACACTGAGGCAAACCTTCCACCAGCAAAAAAGATTACGACTCACTGAAGGCTCAGATGATGGCTAGCATTTTTAGCAATAAAGTATTTTTTAATTAAGGTATGTACTTTTTGCACACTTAATAGACTACAGTATAGTGTAAATATAACTTTTATATACACTGGGAAGCCTGAAAAAATTCGTTGACTCTCTTTATTGTGGTGGTCTGGAACTGAACCCACAATGTCTCTGAGGTATGCCTGTATACAACTTAGTGACATTAATTATATTCACAATGTTGGGCAACCATCACCACTACGTTTCTAATTTTTTTCATCACTTTTAACAGAAACTCAGTGCCCCTGAAGAAATGCACCCCCTTTATGTTGCTTTTATTGTTATATAAGGGCTCTAGATGTGAAGGGTTTATTCCTAAATTTGTGTTGGTATATTTTTAAGTAGCATTATAATGAAGTAAATTAATGTTAACATTGAGGGTCCATGATACCTTCTCTTTAGAAGGACCTTCAGCACTCAGTGTGAAAAGCTGTAGCAATCCCGGTTGTTAGGGGGGTTGTCATGGATTGAATCGTGTCCCCCCAAAATATCTGTCAACTTGGCTAGGTCATGATTCCCAGTATTGTATGATTGTCTACCCTTTTGTCATCTGATGTGATTTCCCTAGGTGTTGTAAATCTCATCACTATGATGCTGTCGAGATGGATTAGCAGCAGTTATACTGATGAGATCTACAAGATTAGATAGTGTCTTAAATCAATCTTTTTTGAGATATAAGAGAGAAGTGAGCAGAGAGACATGGGGACCTTATGTCGCCAAGTAAGGAGTGTCGGGAGCAGAGCTTGTCCTTTGGACCTAAGGTCACTGTGCCTGAGAAGCTCCTTGACCTGGGGAAGATTGATGACAAGGACCTTCCTCCAGAGCCAACAGAGAGAGAAAGCCTTCCCCAGGAGCTGATGCCCTGAATTCGGACTTGTAGCCTACTAGACTGTGAGAGAATAAATTTCTCTTTGTTAAAGCCATTCACTTATGGTATTTCTGTTACAGCAGCACAAGATAACTGAGACAGAGGTCAACAGACTCTATCTATATTAGATCATACTAGAGGGATTCTTTAATTCAGGACTTCCTGAGCACAATATAATGATTTATTGAGAATGACTGAACTTACATTCAGGAATTCTATCCATTGTCGTCAACATAAATTCATAAAAAAAAAATATACAAATACACATATCAGCTTCTTGTTTGTGTTCATGAAAAACTGGTGCTTGGACTTCTTAGCGTCTTCTCTGGGGCTCAGCTGATCCTCTCCTGTGTCTCACACCCTTCTTGTCGCACAGCGTCTGTGCTGGGCTGGCTGCTGCTTTTCTTTGGGATACTTGTTTTACGTATGGAAAGCTTTTAGACTTTACATCAGCAAAGCTTCAGATTTCACTTTAAATATAATTCTGCTCAAGCAGTTTTTATGGACTTTGGCTTTCCTAGAAAACATTCTGCAAACTGCTGCTTTCTTGTTTTGCTTATTAACCTGAGGCTTGTTTTTGTCTATCAGCTTGCGTTCACAGCTCTCTTTGTCTCTCTCTCTAAGGCATCCACTCAGCCCTCCATGCTGCTTTCTCTGTTTAGATGAGGATTCTGCCTGTGTAGCTCCAGTTGCTGTTGAATGGATTCCAGGTCATCATGGCTCTATGTGTGTCAGAGGAGAATTATGCTCCATAGGGTTTTCAATGGCTGATTTTTTGGAAGTAGATTACTAGGCCTTGCTGACGGGGCTCCTCTAGGTGGATTGGAGTCTCCACCCTTTCGGTTCGCAGCTAAGCATGTTAACTGTTATACCACCCAGGGACCCGGCCCATTTATCCTTTCTTTTTCTGGAAGTCTGCCCATTTAGTAGGAGGGGCTTTTTGAACTCTTTGGGGCAGGAAGTCAGTTTCTGAATGGGAGCCATGTTGAAAATTGATTCTCACTTGGGGTAGAAACACAGACACTCAGGCACTTTGTTTGTGAAACCATTCATGTTCCAGATGGCAGTGGGAGTCAGGGGTTATTTCTGGTTAACATTCCATGACAGGTGTCATGGAGACATCACACCTCCACGCTATCCCTTCATCTGGCAAATATTTATTGAATACCTTTTAAGTGATACTATGAGCCACTGTCTTAGGTGTTGTCAATACTAAGATGAATAAAATATAGTTTTTGTCTCTCATGAACTTGTGGTCTCATTGGGGATGACATGAGCATCTGAATAAGCTGCAGGACAGTGTGACAAATGCCATTGTTGTTGCCACAGAGTTTGCCTCCAACTGGTGCCCCCATGCACAATGGAATGAAACCCTGCCTGGTCCTACACTATCCCCAGGATTGGTTGAAGATCAGACTATTGTGATCCAGGGGATTTTCTTTGGCTAGTTTTGAGAAGTAGATCACCAGGCCTTTCTTCCCCAGTGTCACTGGGTGGATTTGAATCACCAAATTTTCTGCTAATAGCTGAACATGTTAACAGTTTGTGCCACCCAAGGACTCCACTATTTTCATACGCAAGGTAAATCTTCATTTGCAAGAGGGCAGCTCTTGCCCATTTTCTGTGTTGCTGTGTAGAAGAGCTGAGTTCTGGAAAGCTCTGATTTGCTTTTTCTGTGAGTCCTGATGACACGTTTTCAAGGTCTGTATCTGTCAATGTGAGCAGCTGCTTGATGCCTTTCCATGAAGCCTGCTCAGGGTTTTACAGACCCCAACATGGAATCATATAAAGACTGGCTGCCATTTTGGGCTGCAGTCTACTGATACTCAGTTTTTTCTTGTATGAAGATTTGATTTTAGATCAGTTGGAAAATGACGTGTTTAGCCTGAATCATCTTAGTCTGCAAAATTAAAATAGAACGGAATATGCAGTAGTTGACTCATACTATCATAGTTAAACTACTTGTAACTTAATACTACGTGACTTTATGGATTAGTTTAGTCAATGACTTTATATGGATCATATACGCCAGAGAGCTTCTTCCTTCTTGATCTGTCCTCTAGCTATGTGTGTCATTATTACACCTCTAACAAATAGTATATTTTAAGATCCCGTATATGTATAGCTCTATTTTCTCTCTCTGTCACTCTCGTTTTCTGTCTGTCTGTTTCCCTCACTCACTGTCTTGGTTATGTAGTGCTGCTATAACAGAAATACCACAAGGGGATAGCTTTAACAAGCAGAAATTTATTCACTCACAGTTTGAGAGGCTAGAAGCCTGAATTCAGGATGCCAGCTCCAGAAGAAGGCTTTCTCTCTCTGTCGGCTCTTGGGGAAGGTCCTTGTCATCAATGTTCCCTGGTCTAGGAGCTTCTCAGTGCAGGGACCCCAGGTGTGCACCCCTGGCTCTTCTTGCTTGGTGGTGATGAGGTCCCTATCCTCTCTTCTTGATTCTCTCTTTTATAACTCAAAAGAGACTGACTTAAGATACAACCTAAATGTGTAGGTTGAGTCCTGCCTGATAACTGCCTCTAATCCTGTTTCATTAACATCATAGAGGTTAAGATTTACAACACATCAGATAATCACACCAGATGACAAAATGGTGGACAACCACACAATACTGGGAATCATGGCCTAGACAAGTTGATACACGTTTGGGGTGGGGGGGACACAATTCAATCCATAATGTTCCACCCTTTAGCCACCCAAAATTCATGTCCTTGCCACATGTAAAACACTTTCACTCCATCATATCATCCTGAAAGTCTTAAATCAACTCCAAGTCCAAATTCCATCCTGGGGCAAAATTCCTCTTCATCTATGAAATCTAGATGCAAGTTATCTGCTTCCAAAGTACTATAGTGGAACAGGCACAATGCAGACATTTCCATTACACATGGGAGAAATTGGAGGGAAAGAAGTGGTAACAGGCACCAAGAAAGACAGCAGAGCACATTACATTAGCTCTCAAGGCTTGAAAACGATTCTCTATTCTCTAAGATTATGTAGGCAATGGCCCTACCCTCCAGACTCTGAGTGTTGGCCACACTCTCTGGATTCTTGGTGGAGGCCCTTCAGTCCTTGGCTTCAGCTTCACCTTCCAGACCCACTGGAATGGCAACTCTGCTCCCTCGGCTTTGGATGGCTCCATTCTCCTAATCCATCTGAGTGGTGACCCTACCTCCTGGGCCCCAGCAGGACATTCTTCTGCCTCTTGGGCATGGGAGTCCCACCCCTTCAGCTTTGGGCAGTGGATCTGGCCCCATCCTGCTGGCACTCCTGAAGAGCAGCCCCACATTCCAGAACTCAGGTGGTGAAGATCTGACTCTTTGAAACCTAGGAGGCTGTGGCCCCACCCTTTGAAACCCCAGAGACCATGGCTCCACCGTTTGAGACCCCAAAGGTTGTGACCCTACCCTTTGAGAATGAGGCAGCTCTGTGTCCTGTGTTCCTTGTCTCTTCAGCTTCTGCTTCCTTGTTCCTTGGCTTCTCAGCTCCTCGGGCCTCGCTGCCTGTGTCTGCCCTGTTGGGGCAAGAGTTCCAAAACTCTTTAGCTCCGCCAATAAGTGCCTGGAGGCACCCTACTCCGCACTCTGCCAGCAAACCTTAGTTGGAAGGCACTCAGCAGTCTTGCTCCATGGGTCAGCAAGTCTAGCTCTGCTGATAAGTACCCGGAGGGACCCCACTCCAATAGGAAGCCTCCTTCGAAAAGGCACTCAGCTCTCTCACTCCATGGGTCAGCACCAGTGCTGTTTCTCACTGGTCACCTGGTTCTGCTGCCACCGTTTCTCTGCTGCTGCTTCTCGCCATCTTTGCCGTCTCCAGTGTTACAACTCTCCTCACTTCCTTCTGCGTCCTTCACCGGAATTGTCTTTCATGTCCGTAATTCCACCAACAGTCTCTTCAAGGCAATCTAGGATTTTACTATGATGCACTTTAAAACTCTTCCAGCCTCTACCCACTACTCAATTCCAAAACTGTTTCTACACTGTTAGAGCAGCACTCCACTCTTCTGGTACCAAATTCTGTCTTAGTTATCCAGCGCTGCTATAACAGAAATACCACAAGTGGATGGCTTAACAAACAGAAATTTATTCTCTCACAGTTTAGGAGGCTAGAAGTCTGAATTCAGGGTGCCAGCTTCAGTGGAAGGCTTTCTCTGTCTTTTGGCTCCAGGGGAAGGTCCTTGTCATCAATCTTCCCCTGGTCTAGGAGATTCTCAGCACAGGGACCCTGGGTGAAAGGATGCATGCACTCCTGGCTCTTCTTGATTGGTGGTAATGAGATCCCTGTCCTCTCTGCTTCTCTCTTTTTTTCTCTTAAAAGAGATTGACTCACGATACAACCTAATCCTGTAGATTGTGTCCTGCCTCATAATTACCTCTAAACCTGCCTCATTAACACTGACACTTGTATTTATAAAATTATGTTTACAATATTCCCTGACTAATTAGGAAGGTTTGGGCATGTGGATTGAGGTTGTTCTTCAATGATTTTAAGCATGTGCTAAATAAGGATGGGTAATGGCAGAGGCAGGGCCATGACATGGGGTGGGGGAGATGATCAGTGCTGCATAAAGTCTACACTGACACCACGCCTAGTGTAGTGAAAGCTCTACCTGAGGTTAAAGACCAATTTGCCTGATCATAACAGTTGTGACCAGAATCTGATCTGGGCGTTAACTTGCTCTAAGAGTGTGATTCAGCAGTGTAAGCCTGGCGTGGTTGGAAAGCACATATTTTGCAGTCCGCGCACCTGAGTTGAAATTTGGGGCTCAGCCATTTGCTAGCTGTGTGATATTGGGGTCAATGTCCAATATCTCTGATCTTCAATTTACTTCTCTGTAAAAGAAAAATAAAAGCCCCTTCCTCATGGAGGTTATTGAAGATTAAATGTATGTTGAGTGTGCAGATATGGGAAGTTTCAGATTCAAGATTTGTCTCTGTCCTTTGAGGGGGCAGTGGTGGTTCAGTGGTAGAGTTCTTGCCTTCCATGCAGGAGACCTGGGTTTGATTCCTAGCCAATGCACCTCATGTACAACCAACTCCTATCTGCCAGTGGAGGCTTACGTGTTGCTATGATGTTGAGCAGGTTTCAGAGGAGCTTCCAGACTAATACAGATTAGGAAGGAAGGCCTGGCGATCTACTTTTGAAAATCAGCTAATGAATACCCTATGGATCACAATGGTCTGATCACATTATGCATGGGGTTTCCATGAGTTGAGTGCCAACTTGATGGCAGCTAACAATAACTTGAGGGGCAGTGTGTTATGTGACCCATTTCAGAATATCTGAGCAGTCATTTAGCTGGAAAGGTTGCTTTATCCATTTTTTCATTTATTCATTCATTGATCTATTGACTCTGTAGGACACGTCCTACTGGACCACACCATAACTGTAAGACAACACCCCAAATCTGTGTGGTGCTCACAGGTTGTACCTGATTTCTAGATAGCCAGGAGTCCATTAGAAATAGGGCACCAATAACTAATATGGATTGCTCCATAAACATCATGTCCTTCCCACCAGATCCTGAACGCATGTTAGCACATGAAAGGTAGCTTTTACTACTTACAAGAATCAGACTGCATACAACAGGAAAAGTTCCATAATGAGCAGAGCCCCCTCAAAAGCTGTCTGGGCATAGATGACGACCCTTCCTTGCACATCCCACTTTGTGCCGTGGGTGAGGTGCTTAAATGGGACCCTATCTACTGCTAGTCTCCCCTTGGCCAGGTAGGTTCACTTAAGTGGACTGTAAGCTTATGCTACGTGTGCCCCACCTGCTCCATAGCTGAGAAGACTAAGAAGACTTCCACTCTCAGCCATTTTATACCTCCAGCTTAAGTGACTAAGGAGCCCTAGTGGCACAAGTGGTTAAGCGCTGGACTGCTAACCAAAGGGTTGGCGGTTCAAACCCACCAGCCACTCTGTGGGAGAAAGACGTGGCAGTCTGCTTCTGTAAAGACTACAGCCTTGGACAACTTGTAGGGGCGGTTCTACTCTGTCCTATAGGATTGCTATTGGTCAAAATCAACTCAAGGGCAGTGAATTGGGTTTTTGGGTTTTAAGTGATTAATTTTATTTTTTTAACTCTGTAACAAACATCCTACTGCATCATGCTCCCGGTGACTTCCTGAGGAGGGAGGGTGATTCGCCCAGAATTGTATCTTTTTAACCTTGCTGACAAACAGCAGGCCTCAGTGGGGGTGGTGGTTTGTTCTGAGGCCTAAAGATGCTGGCAGGGAGAGGAACGGAGAAGATCATGGCCACCTGGCTTCTCCGCGGGACTTGCTCCTCACGAGCTCATTTCCTCAAGGCTGAGCACGAAGTACATGACACTGGGCGGGTGTGGGGGCATAATTTTGAGGAAGTCAGACCCTGTCTTGGTCCTGCCAGTTGTGTGGAAGTGCTGACCACTTACAGTGATTACAATCCAGCGTGAATCAGGGTTACACTAGGGGATGTACACCATGCTCCGGGGCATTTGGAGAGTCTGCTAACCTGGCTGGTGTGGGGCCAAGGAAAGCTGGGGTCCAAATGATAAGGAGGAGGTAGGTAGGTGAAGATGAGGCAAAGAGCATATCATAACACACAAACAGAGGCCAAACAGCTAGAGAACATGTGGCCCCACTAGACATTTTGGTATGGATGGGATTTCAAATGTTGTTGTTAGGTGCTGTCAAGTTGGTTCCAACTCATAGCAACCCTATGCACCACAGAACGAAACACTGCCCCAGTCCTGCGCCATCCTCAACAATCATTGTTATGCTTGAGCTCATTGTTGCAGCCAAATATGGGTGTTGATGTCAGATAGAGGATTGCAGAGATAAGAAGCTACTCATGCCCAAGAATACTCTCCTTGCCTCCCTGATGGAGTCCCTTACTGAATACATTGATACAATGGGCACTATCATCACCAAAAGATAAGATGTTAAACCTTAAACCAAAACTATCCCCTGAAGTTTTCTTTGAACCAAAAAACAGCTTATCCTAATTAGTAAAGGATGTCTACTTTGAGCATTGCGCTCTTTTAAAGAATTATCTATGTGAGTTCAAATTGACAACGACTGCTTGGAAGATTGGATGTGAAGCTTAGGAAGCAGTGAGTTTAAGATGATGGTGGTAGAATAATTTGGAAAGGATAGCAAGATGGTAGCACAGCTTGAAGCATGTAATCAATGTAGCTTAATTGTACATGTAGAAATGATGTATCTCTGGCTGTATACTTCCACCAACAAAAAAAAAGATAAGATGCTGAGGCATTCCCCACATTTGGAGTTGGAACTTGACATGCATTTTTCCCTAGAAACAATACGTTAAATGGTGGTTAGATGTAGTTATGACAGTGTTAGAAATAACATCTTTGGGTGCATTATTCATTTAAATAGATAAGGTACAGAAAAATAAGGGAGGGGGCTCCTGTTTCCTGCCTGGGGTCCTTTGCAATGCGGTGCAGAGCTGCACTCCTCCATCTAACCTCTGAGCCCGACTCAGACCCTCAGGCGGGCTATGCTGGTCCCCGGGCTTGAATGTGAATGTTTTGGTCAGAGAAGGCTCTCTCCACACTGTTTCCATGGTTCCATCATTCCCTGTTATTTACTGTTTGGCCCACGATCTCACACTGATGCGACCTGCTGGCCCCGGGAATCAATGGAGTCTGCAACCCTTTCTTGAGGCAGTGGAGGTTAGAGATGACATCACCCCTTCCGACTGAGTCTCAACGGCTCTATGTTAGTCCACGTACAAAGTCAAGCCTAATAGTCGAAGCAGTGGTTGGAGATGCCCTCTCACTCGCCACCAAATGCTTCTTTCTCTTTCTCTAATTTTCCTCCCTTTCTCTTATCTTGCCTGCCTAGTACTTTTCTTTTCTAGCCCAATTGAATTCAATTCAGCAGAAGCATGTGGAACATCCACTATGTGCCTGGCACAATGTAAAGGCTAACAAGCACAGTGCTTACCCTCAAGGACCTTCTGGTCTGGTTTCAGGGGGTGGGACCTTCTGGTCTGGTTTCAAGAGTGGAGGATGGACAAGTATAGTGGCCAGTTCTCCGCAGGGTGATGGATTCCCTGTTAAGTGGAGTCCAAAGAAGCACCAAGGAGGAGTCTTTTTGAAATCCTTTTTTTTTTTTAATTGTAAAAATATATATAACGGATTTGCCAATTTAATGTTTTTCACATGTACAATTTAGTGATATCAATTATATTAATAAAGTTATGCAACCCTCACCAATAAAAAAAAAAAAATCAGTTACTATCAGTGGATTCCAACTCATGACGACCCCTGTGTACAAAGTAGAACTGCTACACAGCGTTTTCAAAGCCGTGACTTTTGGAAGTAGATCAGCAGGGCTTTCTCTGAGGAACCCCTGGGTGAGTTTGAACTGCCAACCTTTTGGTTAGTACCCGAGCTCTTGACCATTTGCACTACTCAGGGATTCCACCCTCCTAAATAACTGTTGCCAAATTTCCCATCAACATAAACAGTAACTCACTGCTTCCTTATCAATGACTCCCTTCCCCCTCCTTCCATCCCTGGTAACCCCGACCATCTTGGGGATGAGGAAGCGACCTGCAGGACTAGCAGGAATTAGCCAGACCAATGTACGTGTGCTCCGGGCTCAGGGTAAAACACAAGCAAAAGACTAGACACTTAGCTGGCACAGGTAGGATACCGTGGGACTGAAAAAATGGCTGGGGCAGAGAGCAGAGGGAGTGGAGGTGGTGAGAGCTGAGAATGGGGAGGCCAACGCCTGCCTTTGCTATCACTCCCAGTGGCATGGAGGGTGGTACTTAGCACGTCCTGGCAGCTGTCCGAGCTGAGATGCGTGCTGACTCCTGTCCTACAGGAAGTCTGTATTTTTCAAAAGTTTCCTTAGAGGAAAGAGTCCCAGAAGAGCAGAGAGGCTGAGTCTTCGCTGGCAGGAAAAACGAATTAAATGCAGACCTACACCAAAATAGCTCCTGGAGGTTGACCAGATGGAAATTAGATTACTGGTCTGTGTGAGTATAACTCTCAGGAGGCTAGTAAAGCGGTGAGAATGAGGGAATAATACCTTCTGGAGTGCTGGCGAGCGAACGCTCCTGCCTCTGTCCCAGCTCAGGAAACGTTAAGGGGGAAAAAAAAATCTACGCACACACCTTTTAAAAATTTCAAAATGCAAGCCATTTTTTGAGTGCCCTAGGGAAAAATATTGCTTTATTAATAGAAGAGAACAGAAAAGATTGGAGTCCTTGGGTGGTGCAAACGGTGAATGCTCTGAGCTGCTACCCGAGAGGTTGGAGGTTGGAGTCCACCCAGAGGTGCCTTGGAAGAAAGGCCTGGTGATCTACTTACCAAAAACCAGCCATTGAAAAACCCTATGGAGCGCAGCTCTGCTGTGACACACATGGGGTCGTCATGAGTCGAAGTCGACTTGAGGGCAACTGCTAACCGAGAAGATTATTGACACTGCTGTTTACAATATTAATATCTGGACATGTTTGAGAAGTAACAACCTGGAGGCAGCTTTCCAGTCAACCTTCCTGAGCTGGGAAGAATTGAGCTATTCTTTGTAGGTTACCTATCACTGGCTGTGTGGTGCCCCATTAGGAAAATGCACCCAGCCTCAGAAAGGGGTGGGAGTCTGTGGGTAGTTCAAATGGTTAAGTGCTTAACTACTAACCAAAAGGTTGAACCCACCTAGAGGCACATCGGAAGAAAGGCCCGGTGGTCTGCTTCTGAAAGGTCACAGCCATGAAAACCGTATGGAGCACAGTTCTACTCTGACACATACCGGGTCGCTAGGAGTCGGAATCAACTTGATGGCAACTGGTTTGGTTTTCAGCAAGAGGCAAGCTGGCAGTCCCGACCTCTTGCCTCTGTGTCTGGCCTTTAGCAGAAGGCCATCTGCTTGAGAAGACCCAGAGCCAGGGTTCTATGTAAACATGTAACGCTTATGCTGTTTTGCTTTCCTTCTCTCATCCCCGTGTTGTTCTGGGAACTTGGTTCAGGGAAATGACGAAGCCCAGCCTTTCAGCCTGCCCTGAGCTGCCAGCAGCCCCAGGGCACCTCAGGGCAGGCCTGTCTGATTTCCTCATCTTCAAGCTGCAGGAAGTAGCGGCTCAGGGACTGCACCCACCTGGGTCTCATGAGAAGGCCCGGCTTCAGGAAAGAAGATTTAGGTTTAGAGTAAGCAGGAGAAAGGGTGTCGTCTAGCTTCTCGGAAACTCCTGGACCTGACGCTTGTCATCTGCTACTAAATTTGGCCTTAGCATTTGCCTTACACAGGATGTAATGGCATCTGTTGCCCAAATTTTGGGATGAATTTAGATAAACAACTTGGCTGCTGAGGATTTTTACCTGTTACTGGTCCAAAACTTGTCAAAGGCTATAAGCATGGCCCAGAACAATTTCAATTAAGGTGACAAGAATAGAAACAAACAGCAGTATAAATACTCAGTCTCTTTCTCTCTCTTTTTTTCCTATATGCATAGTTTATGTGACTCTTAATAAATGGCTTGAGGTAAACCAATTTCCTCCTTTTGGTTTTTGTGTTGTGTGTCAGCTGATTCCCGTGTTTGGGTAAGATTGAGGAGTGCTTCAGTATCCCCTCATTGAAGGCTTACTGTATGCCCTCATCCCTACCGTCTTCCTGGACAGGCAGAGTAAGCGCCCCCGCTCCCTTGAATTTCCAGAACACCCTGTGTATGCCTCTATTACAGTACTAGTTGCTTACAGCATATTATTTGTCCATAAGTCTGTCTCTCCCATCTGTCTTTGCCCTCCACTAGGGACCATTTCTCATTGACTTTTGTGTTCTCAGTGTGAGTAGAGTGTCTGGTACACAGTAAGCATATATCTGATGCTCAGCGGTGGCCCTGACTCTGAGGGATGATGTTTTTGACAGTCAGGTGACAATGAAATAGAGTATAAGCCTCATGTAGACAGAGATAGAAGGTAGGGGAAGGAGCAAAGGGGATGGAGACCAAAGGTTGCTCTTTTGTTCATTGTAAGTTTTGATCACCTTGGACAAGTCATCAGTTTCACCTTTTGTTACCCATGAAGAGATAATCCTGATTTCCTTATGCATTTTTGGGAAAGCATCAAATGGTGAATAGATACGGAAATACTTTTTTTAACTGTGGTAAAAATATACACAACAAAACACATGCCAATTCAACAATGTCTACGTGCATAATTCAGTGACACTGATCACATTCTTCAAGTTTTCCAACCATTCTCGCTACCCTTTTCCAAATTATTCCACTACCATTAACGGTAAACTTAACGCCCCTAAGCCAAAACTCCCTCTTCCCCTCTCCCTTCCACTCCTGGTAACCACTAATAATCTTTGGTGTCTATATATTTGCTTATTTCACAGAAGTGAGATCATACAGTGTTTGTCCTTTTGCGACTGACTTATTTCACTGAGCATGTTCTCAAGGTTCATCCATCTCGTGGCACGCACCAGGATTCCATTTCTCTTCAGGGCGGAGTAATACTGCATTGTATGGATAGACCGCGTTTTGTTTATCCCGTTCATTTGTTAATGGACATTTGGGTTGTTTCCACCCTTTGGCTGGGGTGAAAAGTGCCGCAGTGAACATGGGTGTACAGGTTTCTGTTCGCGTTCCTGCCTTCACTTCTTCTGGGTATAGACCCTGTGGAAATGCTTTCTAAGCTCTGCGAGTTAATGCAGGAGAAGCATCAGCATTGGTGGAGAGACCTATCTGGATGACCCTGGCCATGTGAATGACCTTGGCCTGTTGTGGATTCTTTGTCTGTAAGACAACTATCAGTACTGTTCCCCAGGGTTGTTGTGAGGCTCAAAAGACATACCACACCTGAATATGCTTTGAAGATTATTAGGGTCTGTGAACTGGAGTCATGACATCATTAGATAAGGAGGGGATGATCTTGTCCAGAGTCCCCCTCCTCCCTGCCCATCTCCCCACTACAAATTCTAGGCCTGTGGGGGGTGGGGGCAGGAGGCCCTCCAACTCTGAGCTCTGGCAGCTGCGGGGGCGGGGGAGGGCCCTGCCGGGCAGTAACCCGGATGGACTGAATTCTTGGCAGACCGCTATGAGGCCTGGGTGGGAGGGGGAGGTGGAAGCTGCGGCTGCTGAAATTCCACTCCCAGGTGTCCAGTCAAACGCATACATTTCTGGTATATCTGGACCCAAACTGTACGAGAAATGTTGTTCACTCTTTAATGAACTAGATCAGTCTTTCTGCCAGCCAGGCAATACAAGCAAGAAGCGTTCTTATCTGTGCACTGAAAATAAAGCTTGATTAAGTAGAACCCTAATAAGCCACCACCAAGCCCACTGCGGTCAAATCGCTTCCAACTCAGAGCGATCCTAGAAGACAGAGTAGAACTGCCCCACAGGGCTTCCAAGGCTGTCACTCTATATGGGGGCGGACTGCCACATCTTTCTCCTGTGAAGTGGCTGGTGGGTTCCAACTGCCGACCTTTCGGTTAGCAGCTGAGTGCTTTAACGACTGCACCACCAGGGCTCCTTCCCTAATAAACAGGGCCCTCAGTTAGCCAGAATTATGGCGCTACGTTTCGTATTTACAAGAAAGATTAGCAAGCCAACACACAAAGCTAGGGTGTCAGGATAATGCATTAAAATACTAATTTGTGCTCTGTGCCACGTTAGAAGCATGAAGCTGAATGACAGTGTTGTGCTTTAATCATTTATCCCACCTTTCTCATGCCAAGAAAGTTGTCGCTGGGTGCTGTCGAGTTGATTCTGACTCATAGCAACCCCATGTGGCAGAGTAGAACTGTCCTAGGCTGTAATCATTACGGGAGCAGATCGCCAAGTCTCTATCCCGAGGAGCTGCTGGGTGGGTTTGAACCGCCAATCTTTCGACCTTTTGGTTAGCGGCCAAGTGCTTAACTGTTGTGCCACCAGGGGTCCCTGCCCCGAAGTAGGCAGGTCTTTTAGGTTCTCTTGATTATAAGCGCTCAGCAAAGAAGACAGAGGTGAGTGCCTCTGGGGTCAGCAAGTGGAAGCTGCGGCGGGGGTCGAGGTGGGGAGATACCCTCAGACTGGGGAGCTAGTTGACATTGGGGGGGGCTCTCTGAGTCACAGCACCCTCACCCCTGCTCTGTCTACGTTCAGGTTAGCGACAGGACCAGGATGGAAATGGCTGTGTACAGTTTCCAGGGGGCTGAACTCTAGGAAATGGGGTTCCCAACCCCAGCCCTCACCCCAGCAGTGGCTGGATTCCTCTGTCCCTCACAGGGATGGGAAATACCAGACAGAATTTCAGGAGACCATGTCGATCTTTGTATGATTCCAGAAGGTCAGAAAGCCCCAAGAAGTGTTGAGATTGAAATTTGGAATCGTAGCTCAGAGTTGGATTTAATGAAAGTAAATAAGCATGACATTTCCTGCACAGCTGAATATGAGTTTGCAGTTAGCCTCACTTCACTGCCAGTATTTATTTTAGGGGTCAGTTGATAGGGGTCAGTTGATATCCAGTCCATTTTCCAGCATCTTCATCTCAGGACCGCATGAGCTTGGAGAGTTGGGGGTGGAACAAGAGGAGAGCTGACAGTAAAATTTCAGGACTCAGGGCGGTGGGGTGTGGCCCAGACTGTGACTCACCTGAGCCGGAGTTGAAGTGTCTCTCATCTCTCTCCCCACTGGGAATCCCAGAAAACCCTGGAGGTTGTGACAATGTCAAACCACTAATGAGGAACTGTGCTAAACATGTTTCACGCTCAACTCATTTAATCCCCATAACAGCCTGGGGAAGTGGGCACTGTTATTAACCTCCCATTTTACAGGTAAAGAAACTGAGGTACAGAGATGCTGAAGATCACAGAGACAATAAAGAGCAAGGCCAAGAGTGAACCAGTCTGTCTGGCTTCAAAGTTCATGCCCTTAGCAACTACATAAACCTGACTGTGTGGCTTCAGAGCGTATGCTCTGAGCAACTCCACTCTTCTACCAACCCACCTTGAATCATCACCTCTGCACTGGGAGTTGTTACTGGACAGCGCTCATGGGTGCTCAGGATGTTAATCCAAGCAGGATTCTAAATCATCAGGGATAAATACGCATATTCTTTTATGTTTATTAAGAGGTAAAGTATTCTTATTTTTTAGGACGAATTATACAAGTCCTAAAACAAAAAGGGATTTCTGGATAACCATTGGTTATTTCATCTTGGCAATACAAAGCAATTCTCTTCCAAGCAGATTTTGGTTAATCTAGATTTTATTTCAACAAGCAACTTATGGTAACTAAGGCATTCTTGAAGTGGATTCAAGCGAATTCCTCCTGCGCTACTCTATAACTAAACCAAATCTGGTCTGCTTTGTGCGGCTCTTCTCTGGAAGCATTGACAATCTCAGGATGAAATTGCAAAACCGCTCTTTTTGCTTTCCGGCAAGAACATTGAATTCTGGCAGAGGGGATGTGGCAAATATTTTGCTTCAAACCATTCCGCTGAAATTAAATTTGACTAGGGATTTGGAAAACATTATTACTACCTTGGGGAATTCCTGTGTGGATGGAAATAGAGCTTAGTATTTGTTTATAGGTAAATACCCAAAAGACATCACAGGTGAGAGCTTAGAGGATAAAGCAGCGATAGCATTTTCGACAAGGCCTTTATTTTATATGTGGGTACTTTTCCCGTAACACTACTTTCTGGATTTGAAGAGAACATTTCTCATTGTACTCCCAACCTGTGGTTGAATGGAAGTGAGGTCCTATGAAAATGGATACATTTAGATTCCTTGTGGATTGTAATTTTATCCTCACTGAGAGAGAATAACAACGTAGTGACTGGAAGTTTCCTTTGTTAGAAGCTTTGAGACATCCCCATCCCTTCCATCCCCCACTCCCTTGGGACCTGCCTCAGGGTTGTCAGCCTCAATAAAAATACGTCCCAGCGGTGAGAAAATCACGGAATGAAAGTCATCTGGGTGGCTTCTGACCACCATTTTGTCCTTAGTATCTTGCTATTCCATTTTCATTCTGATTTAGCTTTTCTTTTGGACCTGAGTCCTCTGCTGCAAAGTCATCCATATGTCCATCCATCCATCCATCCATCCATCCAATTGTCCATCCGTTCTTCTATTCAGGTATTGTCTACCTCCTGCCTTGTTTGCGACAGGCCTCCCTCAGTGCCTCAGACTCTCCTGTTCTGCTCTCCTCGTGGGACCTGGAGACTCTCGGTGGCACCCTTCTTTCACCACACTGGGCCATATAGGGCTCATCTTTGAGACACTTCGCTTGACCAATACTACTGATTGTAGTGCCAGTTTGAACGGTCTGGTTTCTATCCAGCACTTCCCTTGCAAAGTTTTGAGCCCACAGGGCTGGAGTGGGGGGCAGGGAGGGGTCCTACGGGAAGGAGCAACCAGGACTGCTGTCTTCCCCAAAGTCCCATTGTAGCTCCTCTTGTTCCTGTGGGGTGGGAGCCGCCCTCATATCACACCCTACCTTCTTTCATGACTTGTTTTTACGGTCAGCTGAAAAGTTTTGAGTCTTTATATATTATTTTTAAAAAAAGAAAATAAGAAAGAAGGGAAGCTTTGGGAATCCTGATAACACCCTTTCTCTTAACAGTCTTTCTTACAAAGTCTATTGCCTTCAGGGTGGAGTACGGTTTGAAATTCACAGCATAGCAATGGTGTCTCTTTTCCAGTTGACATCCCCTTCCTGAGGCCCTGAGTCTCAGTAGTATGCGCCAGCTGTGATGGCAGATGAGCTGCAAAGTCAGAGGCAACACGTGACCACTGGGAAGACATAGTGTGATAGTTCAAAGTATCCCTCGACGTGTGAAGCTGTGTAAGCACCACCGTGGAGTAGACCAACCCCATGTCCCACGGAGGTCACTGCCTTGAATGATGGTTCTCCATTTCATGTGACATGGAGTTGCTGCTTTCCTCCTCATATGGGGTTCTGATGGATGCGGCCATTTTGAAGGTCAACATTTGAAGTAAAGCTCCTGTGTGTGTGCATGTATATGGATATAGAGAGATTTGCCTCGAGGGCTTGGCTCAAGTGATTGTAGGGGGCTGGCAAGTAAAAAATTTGTAGGTCAGGCAACAGGCTGGAGATCCTGTGGGCTTGCATCCTAAGATCCATAGATCAGGTGACAGGAAGAAAGCAGAGCGGGGAGAGAGAGAGAGAAAGAGAGAGAGTTTATGTGTTCTGCCAAAATATCTATTTCTAGTCTGGAGGCAGAACACATCCTTTTCAACTGATTATTGATTGCATTACATTACATTACATTGTGGAAAGTGATTACACTGCATTGCATTAGATTATTTGATGGAACCACAGCTAGTTTAGTATTTGGCCAAACCACTGGGAACCATAGCCTAGTAAAGTTGACACATAAAATTAGCCATCACAGCTCCTGAGCTAGGAATCCCTATGTATGATCCTAAACCCAAGTGCATGGGAGGCCTCTGTGCTGGACTCAGCTTTCCCTGGACAATTAGGCCCGTATTCAGAAGAAGCAGTTGCCACCACCTGCAGGCCAGCAAACTAGCAAATCTCCAGTTGGCGTCCCTCGTCTTTCACTCCCTGGGTTTTGAGTGGCATCAAATGCAAGTACCCTCTCAAACTTAGGTAGGCTGAAGATTGCTTGTCAGGGGCCAAGGGGTCAAGGTCAGGCTACCTCTGAAGACAATTTGGCTTTGGGGCTAGGTTTGTGGTCATGACCTTCTCCTTCTGTCTTGTTCCAGCCATGTTAGAGGAAGCAACCTAACCAGACCCATGGGGGTAGCAGTTGCTAAGTTCCTCATCATTATGGTCAGAGGACTCAAACATTCCCTTCTCTGTCACACCTCGGTGCCTCTGCACCTTCTCTTCTGTCTTTGTAGGACTCTTTCTACTCTAATCCTTCACTCAACAAACTGTCACTAGAGCCAGCTGGGCACTGCTGTGGGTACCAACACTGGTCTAAGTCCCACTTGACCTTTTGGTTTTATTCCAGCACACAATTCCATCTCTTGGGGGCCTGTCTTGATCACCCTGTCTCCCTTTTCCATCCCTTTCCCCTTCTCTCCCAGCCATGAATTAGAAGCTCCTCATCTGCTATTTTAGAAGGAGGTGCACACTCTTATCACAGCCCTCATCACGGTGCATCGGCACTGCGTTCTCTGCCAGCCTCCTTTCTGAGCTTGTTCGTTCCACCAAAGGCAAGGTCTGCATCTTGTTCATCAGCACCTAGCACACTTTCTAGCACATGGTAGGCCCTCAACAAAGTGTATTAAATGAATGAATACATGAAAGAATGCCGTTAATGCATTTTCTGAATGACATCCTGGCTAAATATTGTAGAAGAAGATGTTCCTGGGGCTGTGAAAACAAACCAGAGCAATTTAGTGTGATTTTAATTTTAACCTGACCCTGAGGCCCTAGGCTGAGAAAACAGAAGATGAAAGAGAAAATACTGGATTTAAGAAGTGGTAATTTTCTCAATGTTTAGAGTTTTAAAAATTCTGTGCAATTTTATTCATAGAGGAAAGAAGAAAAAAACAAAAAACAGTGTTGTATGAGAAGGCCGTGCATTTTATCTTGTCTCTGAGGCAACTAAGTGAATAATTGTTAGAGAGAGGAGAGAAATTGAAACGGAGTCTCACAGAGTGAATTCAATGTTAAAAAAAAACAAAAACAAAACCCAAACCCAAAACAAACGAACAAATCACCCTGAAAACTGTGCGTAATAAAGCATTTGTCAGGGATTTGGAAGGAACTGATCACGTTCAGCAGAGACAACATCGACTAAGATAATAGTTTGGGGTCGTTTAGCACCCCCAGATGATATAAAACAAAACGAAAACCACTATCCAAGAGCAGAAGGATAGGAATCAAAACTGAAATAAAAGGAGATGCAGTCAATTCCCTGTGCATAATCTTCTCTTGGTGGAGGCTGAGGAGGAGATGCGAAACAATGGGAATTTTATGAGTGTCTGACTCCACTGAGACACAGTAGTGCCGTTTTTCTGATGTTTACAGCAAAGACGAAATGTCAAGTCAGAACGGTATGGGTAAGCCATCTCCCAAGGTCGGCTGTGAAATGCCATCAGCCTGAGTGGCGTGTGGAAGGAAACAGTGCTGGGATTTCCCTGAACAGGGCCAGCAGGGAGACAGAGGTGCTCTGAGGGACGGCACCTCCCCTCTTGCTATTGTTCTCCAGCCAGGAGCATTCTTGTTTTGGCTGCATTGGGAGAAAACTTCAGGTCTGTTGTTCAGCGTGGTTGTTTTCCTCCTAATATTGGCATTCTATGAATCAGACAGTTCGTTGTCATGGGGATGACCATTTAGACAATTCATCTGCACAGGGGTCAGGGATGGAGATTACCCAGTAAGCAAGGTATGCACGGGCGTAATTGTGCTTACTTATTAATCTGTAATGCACAATTTCATCTGTTTTCCACCATGTGAAATTATGTACTGCAGATTAGTAAGCAAACACAATTAAGCCCTCGAGTACCTTGCTTACTGTAAGCCTGTGCGTACTGTGTTTACTGCTTTATCTGCCCCTGACAGGGGCTTTGTAAAAGCAGAACAGGACCAAAAGAAGCATATTTCAGGACATGAAAGACCCCCCTTGTTCCCTCGGGAACTTTCTGTCTCTGCTGAGGGTAGTAGCTTCTCACATGGCTACAGAAGTTGCCTCCCAGTTTCCAGCCTAGAACGTGAAGATGATGAGCTACTGCTTTCTGTCTATGGCATCAAATGTGAGTTCTCAGACTGCTTCAGGCCCCGTGGAGCAGTTCCATGCGCGGTAGGTATCTGTAACACCAAGCCTAACTGTTAGAGAACCAGCCCCCAAGTCATGAGGCACGGGGCACGGCTGCAAGTCTAGAGCTAAGGAAAAGTGTAAGCCGCTAACACCACCCCGGGAAGAGTAGTTAGTTGTTGTTGTTAGTTGCCGTCCAGTTGATTCCAACTCATGGTGACCCCATGTGTGCAGCGTAGAACTGCTCCATAGGGTTTTCAAGGCCGGGCCTTTCTTCTGAAGCATCTCTGGATGGGTTCAAACCACTAACCTTTTGCTAATAGTTGAGTGATTAACCATGCATCACCCAGGAACTCCTTTGGGAAAAACAGCTACCCCTAATGGGCCTAGTGCATTTTATTCCATGTAAGCAATGGGAAGCCATTCTCAGGACTTCACCCTGGAAACTGTGTAAAAAAGCATTAAGCAGGGATTTGGAAGCAACTGATCACATTCACCAGAGACAACATCTACTAGGAGAGTAACTAGGGGTCATTTAACACCCCAAATGATACGGGGGACAAACAATATTGCATATCTCAATAGCAACGTGCTCTATTACCATAATGCACAAATATTGGTCATTAGAATGATAGCAACATTTATCAAGAAAAGCTGAATATATATGCATATATATGCACAGTGGTTAAGAGCTCGACTGCTAACCAAAAGGCCGACAGTTTGACTCCACCAGCGGCTCCTTGGAAACAATATGGGGCAGTTCTACTCTGTCCTATAGGGTCACTATGAGTCGGAATTGACTTAATGGCAATGGGTTTAATTTTTTGTTTTATATATGCACACACACATATGTTTTTAAGGAGGTGTAATGTACTGTCTATTTTAGGACTATGAAATTGTTAAAATAAGAAAAGAAAAAAATACTAGTTTTATGGAAAATTAAATCATGTCAACTATTACTTTATATTATGATCTGGTAGAATTAAGAGTTATTATATGTGGATTGGAGCCTTGGTGGCTCAGTGGTTAAGAGCTTGGCTGCCAACCAAAAGCAGCTCCTTGGAAACACTGTGGGGCAGTTCTACTCAGTCCTATAAAATAAGGTCACCATGAGTTGGAATCGACTTGACAACAACAGGTTTTTGGTTTTTTAAATGTGCATTAAGGAGCCCTGGTAGTGCAGTGGTTAAGTGCTCGACTGCCAACCGAAAGGTCAGCAGTTTGAACCCACCACCTGCTCCGTGGGAGAAAGATGCGGCAGTTTGCTTTGGTAAAGATTACAGCCTTGAAAGTCCTATGGGAGCAGTTCTACTCTGTCCTATAGGGTCGCTGTGGGTTGGAAATGACTCTGCAACAAAGGGGATATATGTGGATCTCACTGAAGCACTGACAGAGTGGGGAGGGATCTTACCAATCGTCTATTACGGTGGTTTTCAAATAATTATCCTTTCTGAGATGGAATCATATGCAGAAGCCCGTCCGTATGTAAAACCCCTCTGTCTGCAAGTATGTGAGAAGGAGCTTTAAAATCCTTTGGTTTCAGGCTCCAGTGCAGAGCTGAGACAGGTCCTGTGATGTGTGCTCGGCCAGGCAGAGGGGGGACATGCGCCCAGGTCAGGTGACGCCTAACCAAGAGCTCCTTGCCTTCTACTGCACAGCTGTGACTTCCAGAGTGACCACCTGAGTACTGACCCCTCAGCCTCATCTGTCCTTCAGAGAGCTGGGTGCGTTTAAGGAAGCACTCCTGGAGGCTGCCTTTTCCAAAGCCCATCAGGGGCAACATTAGTAATTATACTGGAAGTAACTGTCATTTATAGAGCCTTGACTAAAGTCAGCACTATTCTAAGGAATCTACATACAGTATCTCACTGAACCCTCATGATGACCCCCAGGGTGGTTGTTGTCAGCTGTTGTCTAGTCGGCTCTGACTCATGGCCACCCCGGGTACAACAGAACAAAACATTGCCTGCTCCTGTGCCATCCACATGAATGCTGATATGCTCGAGTCCATTGTGTGCTGCCACAGTGTATTTGGAGTCTATTTCAACCCAGGGGCTCATCTTCCAGTACTACATTGGGCAGTGTTCTGTGGTGATCCATAAGGTTTTCACTGGCTAATTTTCAGAAGTAGATCACCAGGCCTTTCTTCCTAGCCTGTCTTAGTGTGGAAGCTCTGCTGAACCGTATCCGCCATGGGTGACCCTGCTGGTATTGGAAATACCAGTGGCATAGCTTCCGGCATCACAGCAACACACAAGCCACCACAGTACAACAAACTGACAGACAGGTGGTGGGACCCTAGGGTAAGGTGCTCTTACTCCTTCTCCATTTTACCTAGAGTGCCGAGACGTTAAGTAGTTGTGCGAGGTCGTGGTGGAACTCCAGCTGTCTGGCTGCAGGGTCTTAATTAGCACTGCCTTTAGGACAGGAGTAAGGGTCACTCCTCAGTGACAGCACCTTTTGTCCTCTGGTCAGGGCTGGGACTAGCACATGAGGCTGATTTTGTGCAAAGGTGTAAGTGTGATTGACGTATGGATGTTTCCCAAGCTGAGAACGCTGGCACAGACTTGAATCCTCTGCCTTGTTCAGTGTCAAATAAAGAAGTAGAAAGCCAGCTTCCAGCCATAGCCCCACATTCCTGCTGTCTAGCTGCACAGAGATCAAGGTCTCTTGATCTAGGATCACAGAATCAAGGGGTTAGAGTTCGTTAAACCACCAGAGACCTTTTGGTGCCATTGGACAAGACCGCATGGAACAGGAAACCATTTTAGTATTAAATAGTAACTGCTGGTCTGTCACTGTTGTTGCCGTTGTGTGCTGTCAAGTCAATTCTGACTCATAGCAACCTTTTAGGACAGAGCAGAACTGCCCTGTAGGTTTCCAAGGCTGTAATCTTTACGGCAGCGGATTGCCACATCTTTCTCCTGTGGAGTGGCTGGTGGGTTCCAATTGCTGACTTTCGGTTAGCAGCTGAGTGCTTAACCATTGAGCCACTAGGGCTCCTTTACGGGAAGAATAGCATTATGCTATTATCTCTTCTATGCCAGCACTTGGCTGGCAGAGAAACACACACACACACACACGCATACACACACACACACACACACACACACACACACACGCCATCCAGGTGGAATTGATGAAGCTGAAAGAATTGTAATTGGCTGAGAAAGAAGGTTAGAAAGTTACCCATAGAGATGAACCCTGCAGATTTAATTTAACACTGAGTTCAGTTTCAAGAGAAAGAAATTGCCCTTGCAGCTGAGAGTGTGCTGTCGTGTGGGAATCCTTGGGTTTTCATTCTGACCAGGACTTTTCCCCCTTCTCACGGCCCCCTGCATGCGTGTCTTACACTGGGGGCATTTTGAAGGGCTGTACATTCATTCCAGAAAGCGAGAGTGGCATAAAAAGTGCCTTCAGTCTAAAACACTTCTGTAAAGTGACTGGGACATCCCAGACAGATAAATTCAATTCCCTGAATAAGATAGTTTTCTTTCTCATGCTGCCTAAAAAACATCGGGATCTCTCTACCAGACCTCCAGCCTATTCTTAAGAATGATTTTTAGGAAATGAACAACCACTGTGGTTTTGCCTCTTTAACACAAAGTGATTTTAAAATAACCAGCTTTGGGGTCAAACACTGGGGTAACTATTGCTTGGGTCCCTGTTTCTGGTGTGAGTTTTCCTCCCAAGTCCTTGAGGAAAATGACACCATTCAGGGCTAGGGCTGCCTAACACGGCATCTTCCCGTGACTCTGTTAGCACCAACACTCACGCTTTCATCCCTGGCCGCCTGGCCACCCGGAAACCATGTGACTGACACATAAATAGTGCCGAGCAAGGGACAGGTGGGTTCGCTGAGCTTGGGGCCCTGCCAATCCTCCCAACTTGGAGTGAGAAGCTCTCAAGTAAACATTGTCCAAATTAATTGAATCTGAGCTAGGAGATATGGTTTTTACCGAAAGTAATTATGGCAGGCAGCCTGGCATATTAAGGCAGTAAATCTAACTCATGCCCAGCCCTTGCACTGTTGCTGTGTGTTTGTTTTTAAATCTCTCTCGGTCTCCCTTTGCTTCTGTTTCTTTCACTCGGTTTGCACTTACTCTCATCTCTCCCCCTTCTTTCTGGCCATGTTTAGATCTTAAATGGGGGTTGTACTGAATGATTCCAACTAATGAACATAGACTACAGCATCAAAACTTCAGGTGCCACTGACGCAGTTAACATGTATGGTTCTGTGTGCATGTCTGTCTCTGTGTGTGTTGACCTCTCTGTCTGTAATAGATATGGGAATTCAGCATGGAAATGACATAATGCATCATCTATGACAGACAGCAGTGGGGAGCAGTGGATACAAAAATGATTCAGACAAATTCTCTGCCTTTGAGTAGCATATTGTTGGTAGGGGTGGTGGGTGGTGTGACAAGGGGAAGAGGAAAGTTATGTAAACAACTAGCCTTGGAAACACAAGGCAGAATGAGGTACAGGCATCTGTCACGAGAGTGCAGATGGAGAAGTTATTAGTTCTGACTAGGGCTTCTAGGATCTAGACAGGTGTTATGGATTGAACTGTATCCCCTCAAAATATGTATTGAAGTCCTGGCCCTTGTACCTGTGGATGTGGTCTTGTTCGGAAATAGAGATTTTCTTTTGTTAAGTTAATGAGGTCATACCAGTGTAGGGAAGATCCTGAGCCTAATCCCTTCTGAGTTATAAAAAGACCAGAATAGACACAGAGACTCACAAAAGAGGAACAAAGATGCCAGGGAATGCCAAGGGAAGCCAAAGATCCCTGGCAGATACCATAGAAGAGTGGCTCACGGAAGGAATCCACATACCCAAGACCCTGATTTGGACTTTTAGCCTCCAGACCTGTGAGAAAATAGATTACTGTTTTTGAAAGCCACCCACTTGTGGTATTTCTGTTAAGGCAGCTCTGGGTAACCAAGACAACAGGCTAAGTTTAGCTTCTTCTCTTCAAGGGTTATCTTCTGTTTCAGTTAGAATTGTTTTTGGCTGCAAGTAACAGAATAGTTGACTAAATATTGTGAGTAAATTAACTCATAATTACATTTACTATTTACTTAAGAAGAAGTCTGGAGCTAAGTGGTCCCAGAGTTTGTTCTGTGACTTGATCGTCCACTGTTTTTCCATCCTTCTTTGCCATCCTGACGTTTTGCTCTCGTGCCTCATGGTCTTAAAATGGCTGCTGCAATTCCAGACATCCCATGAGCATCTTAAACTTAGAAGATGAGGTAAGGGCAAAAGACCTCCTCTTCATTAGGTGCCAGATTTTTATTTTTCAAGAAACAAACATCTTTCCTAAAGCCCCCAAGAAATTTTTCCTTATATGTCATCGTCTGAACAGAGTGGCTGGGATGGGAATGTGAATATCTAGCAAAGAGGAATGAGATGGCCCTGATTCATTTCCAGGGATGGATACATTGTCACCCTAACAAAACTGAGATTCGTGAGCAAAGGAGGACTGAAAATGACAGCTGAGTTGGCCAACCAACCCCTTCCTCTAGTGTATTTGAGAAAAAGGATATTTGTCTCACACTTGCTACTAAGCTGTCCCCCACAGCAGCTGTTCTTCTCACGAAGTACCCTTCCCTCCCATTTGCTTTGCTGCTGGATCCCACCAGAATCCTTCAGCTCTAGTTCTCTTGAAATAGTACTGCTTCCTCCAGAAGGCCTCCACAGAGGGTTTCTGCTCAGACAGACCCAGGTTCAAATCCTATCCCAGATGCACCACTCAACGACATTGGGATGCTGGGCAAGTTACTGAACCTCTTCACTCAGTAAAAATGCACATAATAACACGTACCTCCTTACATTATTGTGGTGATTAAATAATGAACGTAAAGTATCTAGCACTATGCCTTGCCCAGAAGGGTGCTCCATAAATAGTGGTTTTCTTCTTCCCTGCATTTTCTTCATCATTATCACTGACACTTATTGAGTGCTTACTGTATGCCAGGCACAGTTTTATGTGCTTCATACAAATGAACTCATTTAACCCTCACGACAACCCAATGAGATGTGTGCTACGCTATCTCCCTTCATGGTTGAGAAAATTAAGGCTACAAGTAAATTTGCCCCATTTCCAGAAATAGTGACAGGCAGAATGAAGACGGAGTCCAGGCAGTTAGTGGATCCAGAGCCTGGGCACTTACTCACTGAACTATCCTTCCTCCCATGCACACACATTTGTTTCTCTCCTAGAAATGGTTTCATGTCCAACTAGGACAAAAGCTTCCTATTAGAAAATAGACATTGGACAATAGGGAGGCCAAGTAACCACACTTTGTGTGATCATGTAGCTTGGAGAATGGTGAGCTCCTCAAAGGGCGTAAGAGCTGTGTCTTGTCTGAGGACGTGGCACAGCAGGAGGGCCAAATCACAAAAGGAATGAGGGGGAGTAAGTGCTCAGCCCTACACATTCGGCTGTAACTCAGCAGAGGGTTTCCTTCCACCCCTCATTGGGTTAGCCAGTCCTTCAGTAATGCTACAGCATCCAGCTCCTATGCAAGGAGACAGCCCTCCAAGAAGCAGGGATTGGAAGCCTCCTGCTTCCAACAGGGGCCCTGAGCAGCTAGATTACTTGCCAGGTGGGGACCACTGAGGTGTTGAAAAGATCAATATCAGAACCTAGCGGGTTTGGCATGAAATCATTTTTTTAAATTAATATTTTATTGTGTTTAAGGTGAAAGTTTACACCGCAAATTAGGTTCCCATTTAACAATTTGTACACAAATTATTCACTGATATTGGTTACATTTGTTCACAATGTGTTATTATTCTCATTCTTTCTGTTCTGGTTGTATATAATTTCCAGTACTCTAGTTTCCCTTGATGTTTTACACGTTCCATTTCATTTTTGACGATTTCTAATTTTCCTACGTTCATACATCGTACAGTCTACATTCAGATTATTAATGGATATTTGTGGCTGTTTCTTCTCATTTTGAGTCACGCCACATCAGAAGTGAAGGTCCCAAAAACTTTACTCCCTCCACATCGTTAGGGTCAACTCCGCTTTGAGGAGGCAGCTCTTCCCCAGTCTTATTCTGAGTGCCTTCCAACCTGAGAAGCTCATCTTCCAGCACTGTACCGGACAATGTTCCACTGTTATTCATAAAGTCTTCACTGGCCAATTTTTTCAGAAGTAGACCACCAGGCCCTTCTTCCTAGTCTGTCTTAGTGTGGAAGCTTAACTGAAACCTGTGCACCATGGATGACCCTGATGATATTTGAAATACCAGTGGCATAGCTTACAGCATCACAGCAACACACAAGCCCCCACAGTACAACAAACTGACAGATAAGTGGTATCAACAGTGGGCTGCAACAATGGGCTCAAATATAGCAACGATTGTGAGGATGGTGCAGGATTGAGCAGTATTTCATTCTATTGTACAAAGGGTCGCTATGAGCTGGAACTGACTCAACGGCACCTAACAATAAACAGTTTCCCTGCCCCGTTACCTTCTCATCTTCACTTTAGAGTGATGTTTGACCATTTGGTCTTCTGTAGATGAATTTTCTTAAAGAAGCTCATTACTCATGGGTAATATTCTTTATTCTGCGAAATAACTTTTATGTTTTCCCTAGAATACAGTTTTCTAATGGAAATAAGACAAAACAGTATTTCATGGGGGAAAATAGTCGCCTTTCCTTTGGCTTCAGAAAAGTCTGTTAGTGAAAGCTACCATTGAGTCTCATGGTGACCCCACGCACAATGGAACAAAGTGTTGCCCAGTTCTGCACCATCTCCATGATGGGTTTGAGATTGGACTATTGGACCCACAGGGTTTTCACTGGCTGATTTTTGAGAGTATATCACCAGGCCTTTCTTCCTATTCCGTCTTATCCTGGAAGCTCCACTGAAAACTCTTAAGCATCATAGCAACACGCAAGCCTTTACTGACAGACTATTGTGCTTGAGGCGCGTTGGCTGAGAATCAAACCTGGGTCTCCCACATGGAAGATGAGAATTCTTCCACTGAACTGCTACTGCCCCCACTCAGAAAAGCCTGCTCAGGTTGTACTGAATGACTCTAACTGATGGATACCGGCTACAGCATCAAAACTTCAGGTGTCCTATGGCGCTCAGGGCCTCATGCACCTTTTGGTGTGAGATTCCCAGAAAACCAAGGAAGAAGGATTAAAATGGAAAACTGAATCCCTGCTTTGCTGGCTGTTGTCAGTTTAAGTAATTTCAGTGTGATTTTTGGATAGTGATATTTCTTTCCTAAGGGAACCATGGAGCCAAACATCAGTGCCTGCATTAATGAACTTTCCATTAAAAGAAACAGATGAATCACAAATCATGCTGGAAAGTCTTTTATGAAGACATAAGATTTTTATTTTATTTTATTTTTAATGGGATTACACAAGAGTTTATGAAGGATGGAGGGCAGTGCTTGTTCAGCGGTAGAATTCTCGCCTCCATGCAGGGGACCCTGGTTTGATGCCCAGCCAGTGCGCCTCATGCGCAGCCACCACATTTCTGTCAGTGGAGGCTTATATGTTGCTGTGGTGCTGAACTGGTTTCAGTGGAGCTTCCAGACTAAAACAGACTAGGAAGAAAGGCCTGGTGATCTACTTCTGAAAATCAGCCAATGAAAACCCTATAGCTCAAAATGATCTGATCCCATTAGGCATGGGGTTGCCATGTGTCCAGCCAATCTGACTGCAGCTAACAATAACAGAAACAGAAACAAAAACAAAAATCCTCACAACTGAACCAATAAGCAACATCATGATAAATGGAGAAAAGATTGAAGTTGTCAAGGATTTCATTTTACTTGGACCCACAATCAATACCCAGGGAAACAGCAGTCAAGAAATCAAAAGATGCATTACATTGGGCAAATCTGCTGCACAAGACCTCTTTCAAGTGTTAAAAAGCAAAGATGTTACCTTGAAGACTAAGGTGCGCCTGACCCAAGCCCTGGTGTTTTCAATCGCTTCATATGCATACGAAAGTTGGACAATGAATAAGGAAGACAGAAGAAGAATTTATGCCTTTGAATTGTGGTGTTCGAGAAGAATAGTGAATATACCATGGACTGCCAAAAGAAGGAACAGATCTGTGTTGGAACAAGTACAGCCAGAATGCTCCTTAGAAGCGAGGATGGCAGGACTACGTCTCACATACTTTGGACATTTTATCAGGAGGGATCAGTCCCTGGAGAAGGACATCGTGCTTGGTAAAATAGAGGGTCAGTGAAAAAGAGGAAGACCCTCAACTAGAAGGACTGACACAGTGTCTGCAACAGTGGGCCCAAGCATAACAACAGCTGTGAGGATGGTGCAGGACGAGACAACATTTCATTCTGTTGTACATAGGGTCGACTAAATACATAGGGTCGCCCCTTTAGTCGGAACCAACTCAACAGCACCTAACAACAGCAACAACAATAACAACTTGGGGTATGTGATCATTAAGGTTGTGTGTCAACTTGGCTGGGCCATGCTTCTCAGTGGTTTGGCAGTTATGAGGTAGGTTGGCAGTCGTATAACGATGTGGTCTATCTGAGCATTGCTAAACCATTGATAAGACAGGTTTACCATTTTAAAAGTGATTTCTTGGTATTTTACCTTACATAATCCTCACAATAACCTTGGAATGAAACCAAAAGATAAAGGAAATTTTATTGTTGTTCGCATTTTACAGAGGAAACCTGAGCTTGAGCAGTTAGATGACTTGCCTGAGGTCAGACATACGACAAGTAAGTGATGGGGGAAGGCCTTGACTTCTCTGCTTTGGAATGCAAATCCCACCAGGCCATACTGCCTTTCTACTGGCAATTGAGCTTTCTCCTTAAGCCTCCCTAAGCCTTGGGGATTCTTTCATTCACAATGCATGAGGAAGGTGCTGTCAGTACAAATGATGGAGACACAAATGTCTTGAGTCACCAGCTTGCTGCTGTCATATGGCCAGAGCTGCCATTAGATTCAGCCGGGCTTTGGCAATATGGTGGTTTATGAGAAGGCCTGGAGTACGTCCATATTTAGAATCATAGAGTCTCAGAATGTGGATTATGGAAGGGACGCCAGCAGTTTCCCAGGCTAGTTCTCACAGATGAGGAAAATGAGACTCAGAGAGGTTAACTGACCAACCCAAGGCCACACAGCTAAGGCAGAGCCAGCACTTGGGTTCAGATCTATCTTCAGGGGCTGTCCTAGTCATCTAGTGCTGCCATAACAGAAATATCACAAGTCGATGGCTTTAACAAAGAGAAATTTATTTCTTCACGGTAAAGTAGGCTAAAAGTCCAAATTCAGGGCTTCAGCTCCAGGGTAAGGTTTTCTCTCTCTGTTGGCCTTCTCGTCAATGTTCCCCGGGACTAGAAGCTTCTCCGTTCAGGGACGCCAGGTCCAAAGGACGCGCTGTGCTCCTAACACTGCTTTCTTGGTGGTATGAGGTCCCCCTGCCTCTCTGCTCACTTCTCTTTTTTGTATCTCAAGAGATTGCCTCAGGACACAATCTGATCTTGTAGATTGAGTCCTGCCTTACTAACACAAGTGCCACCCATCCTCCCTCATTAACATCACAGAGGCAGGATTTACAACATACAGGAAAATCACACAATATCAGGTCATGGCCCAGCCAAATTGATACACACAGTTTTGGGGGGACATAATTCAATCCATGACAGGTGCCCAGCCCAGTGTGCTTGTTGCTGTTCCTAGCATTTGGGTTTCTTTCTGTTGTCTGAAACTACAGAATGTAAGTGGGTTAAGTAAGTGATTAAAAGGAGGCAATAGAACATGATGGTTAGGAGCTCGGGCTTTGGAGTCAGCGAGACACAAGTTTGCATTCCACCTCTTCTAATTGCCATTGGTTGTAAGATGGCTGTGCACCTCCAAGTACCCTGTTCAAGGCAGGCAGAAGGGGAAAGGGCAGGGTCAGGCCAGCCAAAGCTGTCTTTTTTCCTAAAAAAACAAACGAAAAACTAAACCCGTTGCCTTTGAGTCAATTCCAACTCATGGCAACCCCATGTGATACAGCATAGAGCTGCTCCATAGTGTTTTCGTGGTTGTCATCTTTATGGAAGCAGAACACCAGGCCTTTCTTTCACAACACTGCTGGGTGGGTTTGAACTGCCAACCTTCAGGTTAGTAATCAAGTGCAAACCGTTTGTGTCACCCAGGGATAATTTATTCTGGAAGCTGCATTCAGGAGTTTTCTGCTTATACTTCATAGGCCAGAATGGGCCACCTGGCTATGCCTAGCTTCAAGGGAAAGTGAACTTTAAGCTCTGGCCTCTGTAGTGGGAGGCCACAGAAGAAGGGCCTTAGGGAGGTGCGCAGTGTCTGCCTCAGATCAAGCTCGGAGTTTCAGGGATTGGGGGAATGCGATACAGTCTCTGGCTCAACCTCACGTGTTGAAGCAGGTAACATAGAAGCAGGGCAGCAGCTTAGGGAGATACTCTTGAGCTCTTAAAAGCCTGGTGGGATTCTCTCATCTACCTGACCATTCTGTCTTCATTTCCCAGGACCACCTGTGGAATAACAATAATAATCTTTCTGTAAGTACAACTGAGGGCATTTGTGAAGATAAAATTAGGTCATAATTATTGAAAGCACTTGGTTGAAATTAAAAAAAAACAAAAAAACTTTCCTAGACTATAAAGTGGTTTTCTATTGTAGTACTCCTTAAGAAGCAAGTTTTTAAAAACAAAGATGTCATTCTGATGACTAATGTATGTCTGACTCAAACCATGGTCTTTTTAATCACCTCATATACATGCAAAAGTTGGATAGTGTAAAAGGAAGACAGAAGAAGAACTGATGTATTCGAATTATGGTACTGGTGAAGAATATTGAATATACCATGGACTATCAGAAGAAAAAACAAATCTGTCTTAGAAGAAATACAACCAAATTTTCCTTAGAAGCAAGGATGGTGAGACTTCAGCTAGCTTACTTTGGATATGTCATCAGGAATGACCAATTGCTAGAAAAGGACATCATGTTTGGTAAACCAGAAGGCCGACAAAAATGAGGGAAATCCTCAACGAGATGGATTAATATGATACTTGAAACAATGGACTCAAACATACCAACGATCATGAAGATGGTGCAGGAATGGGTAGAGTTTCCTTCCGTTGTATAGAAGGTCACCGTGAGTCGAAGCTGACTCGACAGCAGCTAACAACAACAAAGAACCAGGTAAAATTGTTTCAAGTCTTCATTTCATACTTGGTGGTACTTCCAAGGTTGTCTCTAAGATGTCTTCATGTTCAAAGGAAGCTTATGTTCTCACAGTCAGCTCTAACACGCAGCCCCGTCTCGGCTGCATTGGTTCCCTTTAGAGACCACATCGCTGCCTGTGTGGCTATCCCTCCCCACTTGACCCAGAATGGATCTCAGGGTCTGGAGCTCAGATCTTTCTTCTATTTCCAGCAGCCTCCCCAAGGTCCAGGTATGTGCATTTTACTGAGAAGTGAGTCTAGGGCCAACTGACTGACATCAAAGCTAAGGAAAATCCAATGGAAGGAAAAAAACAAAACATAACATTGCACCATTGTTTTTGCAATAGCTTACTTATAATCATTTCTTTCAAGTGAGTTTTCTGCTTTGGGGCAGGCTGAGTCCATTTTATAAAGTTTCTGTCTGGGGCCACTGTTTGCATAATGCTGGGTTTCCGGAGCAGGGTGGGTGTGTAATTAGCTAAATAAGAGCAGGAAGCAACCACTCACATATTTGAGAACTTTTGAGAAAGTTTGGGGAAAAGGAAGTAGAATGTCTTTTTTGGTTAACTGGGACGTAAAAAGGCATTTTTTTCTTTAAACTTTCACTTTCTCATGTGAAAATTTTTCTTATCATTATCTTGGTGGATAGAGTAGATTTCGGTTTGAAACTCTGGTCGCCTCCAATGAGGTTAGGGGGACTTTGCTGAAAAAATTTTGTATAGATACATTCTGGTTATATACATATATATATGCATAGTAGAAGGTACAAGAGCCCAAACCTGTGTAAGGCAGAAACCTGTCAGAGAGGAAGACTCAAACAGTCTCCACTAATAGCGAGCGATAGAAAAGTGGTAAGTTGCACCCTGTAAAAAAGGCAGAAAATTTGTGAGTCCCAGAAAAACAAGGCTGTTCTGTTGAGTTCCAGCTCTCACAGTTTTCACCACATATATATACATATATATATATATATATATATATATATATATATATATGGAAGCCCTGGTAGCTTGGTGGTTAAGTACTCTGCTGTTAACCAAAAGGTTGGCAGTTTTAACCCATCAGCCACTCTGTGGGAGAAAGATGTGGCAGTCTGCTTCTGTAAAGATTACAACCTAAGAAATTCTATGGGGCAATTCTACTCTGTCCTATAGGGTCACTACGAGTTGGAATTGACTTGAAGGCAATGAGGTATGGGATATGTATATATATAAAACCAGTTAACCAGTTGCCATCCAGTTGATTCTGACTCATGGTGACCCCATGTGTGTCAGAGTAGAACTGTACTCCACAGGATTTTCAATGGCTTATTTTTGGGAAGTAGATTGCCTTTCTTCTGAGGACTTGAACCTCTAACCTTTAGATTAGCAGCTGAGTGTGCTAACAGTTTGTACTACTCAAGGACTCCACATATATGCATACATACATAAACATATATATTATAGTAATAATATACATTAAATAGTTTAATATTTGCCTGAACCCTATGTTATCTCTCTCTGTACCCTACCCACTTACCAGGGTTGTTTGCAGACTACGTGAGCTGCATCCTTGAGATGGGCTTGGAGAAAGCAGTTCTAGGGTCTTGGCCATACATAAGGGCACTGAGTTTTCTCTCCTTTCTGCTTGGGAACTCCTTTGGGCCTTGAACATGCCCCATATGCTCACTGTGAATAGTGGAATTGTCATTATACAGCTTCTTCATTGCCCTGAAGACTCTCCGATGGGCATTTCCAGGCAGCGTATGTAGGAAACATGGCCTAGCTATGTCTTCAGGAAATCAGACTCTGAAGCCAGACCCTGTAGTGATAAGACTGAACAGGGAGATCACTTCACTGATGAGAGAATACAGATGATGTCTTTCTATGGCCAGAATGGAAAAGAAGCCCCGCTTTCAGTCTACTCGAGTTGATGTGTCAGGTTACTTAATGGAACTGTCAGCTCTTCACTTAAGACCGATAGCTTTCAGCTGCATTTTATTTTATTTTTTTGGTGGGAGTTGCGGGGAGAAGCATGAGGGAGCATTGGTTGGGAGGAACTTAAGTACTTTTACTTGTGTTAATGTTTTCTTCCTCTGAGCTGTAATGTGAGATCCCTCCTAAGAGGAACCAGAAGTGGAAGCAATCATTTAGGTTTGATTTCTCCTCACCCTGCAGGTGAGGAGCTCAGGGCCACAAAGAGAAATGAAGTTGGGCCATGAGGAGAGAAGGAAAATACCTCTTCAACACATTCGTCATCTATTGTGACAAGTCAAATTGATTTCCAGAAAGTTGCTTTGTGTGATCTTCTTGAAAGATATGTTGAACAGCTGCTTTAATCAAATAACCGGTTGCTGACAAGTTGACTCTGATTCATGGTGACCCTGTGTGTGTCAGAGTTTGCCCCCAAGTATTTTCACTCAGTAGGTGATGGGAAACTGAGTTTTTCATGAAGTTCTTTCTTTGGAAGGAAGAACTGTCCCCCCAACCCAATCCTATTTTATAGATGAAGAAACTGAACTTTAAGAAACCTTTGTTTACATAGAAAACAAGATCTGAGGAAACCATTGTGGTGCAATGGATTGCTTTTATGTGAACTTTCTTGCCATGGTCCTGTAACTCCCATGCAAGTGATTGGGTGGGACTGTGAAAATAAGGTAACTGTAGCCCACCAAAGGGAAGGGTCACTTTTGCCTCAAAAGACAGCCAATTCCAGAGCAGAAGGAGAATCCCACTACCACCAAGGAAGAAGGTCCAAGAGAGGAGCGTGTCCTATGGACCAAAGATCCCTGTGCTGCAAAGCTCCTGGAGAAGATGACAAGAAGTGGTGGCAGAGAAATGGTGGCAGGAGAGACTGGGAGCAGAGACCCGGCAGCAGGAGATGGCTACGGTGAGCTTCCTGGCCCAAGGAGCGAGAAAGCCGAACGCCTTTGGGCAGGAGGCTTACTGGAGGAGTAGGGTGCCTCTGGGCATTTGATGGAGCTAGGTTTGCTGACCCATGGAGCTAGAGCTGAGCGCCTTGGGGCTGAGGCTTACTGATGCAGTGGGGTTCCTCTGGGCACTTATCAGCAGAGCTAAAAGAGCTATGTCATGCTTGCCTGAGCAGGGCAGAGGAGGAGGGCCAGAGAGAGGCATGCCTGCAAGCACAGATGAGAAGAGGCTGTCTTGATAGAAGAACTGTATCCTGAGTGTTCCTGAACCTGTATTGCAACCTATTAATTCCCTAATAAACCTCATAATCTTGAGTATTGTCTGTGAGTTCTTTGTGGCCATTGCAATGAATTATCGAACCTAGCAGAGTAGAGAGTACCGTTAGAGGGATGGTTGGTGTCAGAATTGGTAAAGCTGGCCGAGAAAGGAGGCATGTCTGACCTCTGCCTCATCGGAATCGGCTTTGGGCTGTTGGTCTTGACTCTCCTTCTCTTTTGTGAAGAGAGAGGAGGTCAGACGCCACCCCTACACCATTTGTACAACTATTTACATCATGTTAAGACTTAACTGTTGTCCCCCTGACTCTCTTGCTGCCTCTGTGGCTGGGGTTGAAGGGGAATGGGATGACACAGCCAGTCCAATCATCTTATTGGTATTTCCTTGGGTGGCCTAGGCTGAATTGCTGTATCAGCAGAATAGATATCCATACAGTCCTATCTTTCCAGATGAATTTCCCCCTATTATGTTCCAATCACATGTTCTCCAAATATGGCATATTCTTTGCTGTTTCTTTGCATTTGTGTATTCCTTCTCTCTGGATCCCCACCCTTATTTTCTCCTCTGGATAAACCCCTGCTCACCCTTCAAGACCCTTCTCAGGGTCACCCTTTCTAGGGACCCTTCCCTGATGCCCCAGCCACTTTACAATATCTCTGTCATAGCTACAACCACACTGAAAGCTGTCGATCTTTGATCAGGTGTCTCCATCTCTCTCTGTCCTGTGCGTACTCCTTGAGGACGGTGAACTGGGCCCTTACATCTCTGTAGACTTGCACCTCAGCAATGCCTGACACATACCGTAGGTCTGTTTAGTTAATTATTTTATCAATCAATCCTGCCATTCTCCAAGCTGAGAAAGTACATAACAGCTCCCACAGAAACCTATGTTGATTCACTCCCATTACACCTAACCTCTTGTGGGAGTTGCTGGGAGCTCACAGAAACAAGCTGTCAGCGGCTGAGAGTAGTAAGGAGAGCTAAGCCCCCTTCATTTTACATTCAGATTCTAATCTTTATTGACAATCAGCGTGCACAAGGCACTTTCCATCCACCATCTCATTTAATCTTCACAACAGCACTGTGAAGTAGGTATTAATATCTGTCATGGATTGAATTATGTCCCCCAAAAAATGTGTGTATCAATTTGGCTGGGCCATGATTCCCAGTATTTTGTGGTTGTCCTCTATTTTGTGATTGTAATTTTAGGTTAAAGAGGATTAGGGTGGGATTGTAACACCCTTACTAAGGTCACATCCCTGATCCAATGTAAAGGGAGTTTCCCTGGGGTGTGACCTGCACCATGTTTTATCTTACAAGAGATAAAAGGAAAGGGAAGCAAGCAGAGAGTTGGGGACATCATACCACCAAGAAAACGGTGCTGGGAGCAGAGCGCATCCTTTGGACCTGAGGTTCCAGCGCTGAGATGCTCCCAGGCCAAGGGAAAACCGATGCATCACGAGGAACTTCCTCCAGAGCTGACAGAGAGAGAAAGCCTTCCCCTGGAGGTGATGCCCTGAATCTGGATTTCTAGCCTACTAGGCAGTGAGAGAATAAACTTCTCTTTGTTAAAGCCATCCACTTGTATTTCTGTTATAGCAGCACTAGATGACTAAGACAATATCCTTCCTTAACATTTGAAGAAACTGAGGCAAAGGGATTAGTACTTGGCTCAAAGACACAGATCTCCCAAATGGAAAGCTGGATTTGGATCTTAGTCAGTTGAAGGCTACAGGCAGTGCTCTTGACCTTTGAGTTGTGTTGCTCGTTAATACATCCACCACAGCATGCTTTTAAGTGGAGAGGGCTGGGAAAGGGTGGCTCACCCTGGGCTAAAAGTTTTTTTCACCTCTTGGCTTAGAGTAAGATTCCTAAATAGAGTCAGGCCTGGAAGCTTGAACTGGTGGTGAATGTTCGGTGATCTATTTGGAAGGGTATCCACGGGCCACTTGGAAGAAGGGATCTGCAGTGTCTACAACCAGGAGCATCATTGTTGAAGACCAAGTATAATGGACTTCACACACACACACACACACTGTCACTCAAACACAGACACACATGCTCAGACATACACACTCACACAAACTAAGACACGCACTAAGACACACATGCACAGACTCTCATACACCCTCACACATGCATAGGCACACACACTCCAACACACGCACAGACACCCCACTCTCTTACACACACACACTCACATACACGTATGTACTCACACATACACTCACACACTCAGACTCTCACACACAGACACCCTCACTCTCTCCTACACATACACTTACACACTCAAATGCACACATACATACACACAGACACCCCCCACAGACATACACACACACACAGACACCCTACTTTCTTACACACACACACTCAGACATACTCATACACACACACGGACACCCTCACCCACACATGCACGGACATACACACTCAAACCTCATACACACAAGTATCTCTCACTCTCTTACACACACACACACAGACATCCACAGGAGTCCAGTCCCCAAAACAATGTCAGCTGCTCATTTGAGACCAGGCAACACAGGCCCCAGAGTCTCACATCGACCTTCAAGGGGAAACGCCTGTGGGGGGCTTGGCAAGAGGCCTACAGCTGACTTCAAAACAACTCCAGTAAGAGGAAGCCTCAGGGAGCCAACTGCCCTGTGTGTTCTCAGAGTTCTGGACAGTGTTTTGAGGCGAGGATGGGAAGTAAGGAGCAGCGGGGGGGCTTCCAGCTGTTCTAGGCCAGTCCTGGTCAGTGCTCAGAGCCTGGCATTTGTCTGGGCTTGGCAACCCTGGAGGGCTTTGCTGCTTGCTGCAGACTGAACAGCTGCCAGAAAATGCTTGAGAACAAAGAGGCAATAAACACACGTTGAACCCTTTTATCAACTGGCTCCGTCCCAGACCAAAACGAGAAATGAATTGCTGGGGTGAGAGAGAGAGAGAGAGAGAGAGAGAGAGAGAGAGAGAGTGTGTGTGTGTGTGTGTGTGTGTGTGTGTGTGTGTGTCTTAAGATGATCGGAAAGAAAAACCCTGTTTTAAATTGGAATATTCAGTTTAGGCCATTTAAAGTTCTAATGAAATGAATACAGCAAATTTTATTTGCACAAATGGATCCCCTGAAAAAGCTGACCTGTGAAATATGCTTGAAATCTTGGCACCTTAGATTTTCATAAGTACTGACATTTCAGAGGGAAAAGGCAAAGCGTTTACTCAGCTTAAGAATGTGTTTTCTGAATAGGGAAGCTCATTATCATCATCATCATCACTATCGTCCTTTGTTAAGCATCTTTTACAAAGTAGGCAATCTGCTAGAAGCTTACAGATTCCTATAATTTTCATAACAACCTTGCTAGCTTGCTATCTTTGTCCCCATTTTACAGATGAAGAACTGGAGTTCAGAATGGATAAGTAATTTATTTGTTCAAGATCACACTGCTGGAGTTTGAGTTTAAATCTCTCAGACTATAAAATCTGTCTTATTTCTGCTGCCCTTCTCTGTGTGCAAATATTTATTATTACTAACTCAGGGTCCAAGGCAGATCAAAACTAGGCAGTACAATATAAGAATGACTGTTTTTTTCAATGTTACTGACTTTTAATAGAAAACTTCAGGTAGTAGTGCTTTTACCCAAACAATGGATCCAGGAGCTGGGGGCTGGATTCCATTTCTGGCTCCGAATGACTTTTTCTGTATTTCTCTGGTAAAAACAAAAAAACTTGCCTTTATCCCTATTTCATAAGACTCAGTGAATTCACGTGTGCAAGTTGCTCCCAATGTCTTAGAAGCAAGACATTGACACATTTTACGAGTTATTATGTCTGTTTTTTTTTTTTAAATTAAAATCATACCATAAATACTTCCTTTTTAATTGAGCTGAAGTTTTTGGAAAGGTTTAGGTGAGGGGCCCAGTGTGAACTTTCAGGGTGAAGTGACTCACAGTCTGAGGGTACTGAGGAGATTGGCATGGTCAGCTTACCGTCTGGAAAGTTCTTTGTGACCTTCCTTCCATGTGGGGGCTTGCTATTAAGAAAACATCAGGGTGTCTAGGAGTTGGGTGTCCCCATTTCGTAGGAAGAGAAATCAACCCAAGGAAAGTATAATCAAGTGTCCAAATGTAACTTGGCTCTTTTGGTGTCACAGATGTGTCTAAACACAAAAGTCACACTTAATATAAGATAACAGGAATAAAACTAAGCACCCTATATATTTTGGCCTTTGACAAAGCAAGGCAAACAACAAAACAAAACCAAAAACCTTTCAGGAATTTTCTGGCTGAAATAATTTTTAGATATATCTGTGAAATTGCTGAATATTTACCAATCCTTTGTGAGGACATAGACAATGTGCAATTGATGGGAAGCCCTATGCTCAAAAATATCTAACATTAACAGCTTTAGAAAGATTTTCGTGATTGAACTAATATCCTCACAACAATTCTATGTCCTTCTCAAGATGAGGAACAAGGCACAGAGAAGGGGGGGTACCTTGTCTAAGCTTATACAGATAGGTAGTTCTTTGACTCTATTATTCATACTTGGTTCATTCATTAATGAATTTGTTAATTCGGTAAATACTTATTGGCTACTATTATGGGTTAAATTACATCCTCCCACAAAATACTTTGAAGTCTTAACCCCTGGTGTCTGTGGACATGACCTAGTTTGGAAATAGGGTCTTTGAAGAGGTCATACTGGAGTAGGTGGGTCCTAATTGGATATGACTGGTATCCTTATAAGGAGAGGAGACACAGGGAGACATGGAGGGGAGGCAGCCACATGAAGACAGACGTAGAGATGGAGTTATGCTGCCACAAACCAAGAAATGTCTGGGCCTTCCAGAAGCTGGGAGAGACAAGAAAGGATCTTCCCCTAGAGCCTTCAGAGCAATGATGGACCTGCCAGCACTCTGAATTCAGGCTTGTAGCCTTCAGAACTGTGAAAGAGTGCATTCCTGTTGTTTTAAGCTACCCAGTTTGCAGTGCTTCATTGGGGCAGCCCTAGGAAACTAATATAGCTATTATGTCTAGGCACTGTTCTAGTTGCTGGGGTCCTGCAGTCAACAAACCCAGTGCAGACCCCTGCCCCCATGGAGCTTACGTTCAAGTGTGGGGCTGGCACCCAAACTGTGAATATCTATCACGTTTAGTATGACAACAATGCCTTCAAGTGCTGGGCTGGGCAGGTCACACCTCTGAAGTGGTAGCCAGCGCTGGCTCTCTGCAGCCAGTTTGTGTTAGTAAGCTGACTGTACGCTTTGAGTTCCAGAGGAGCAGATGCTGAGGTCTGTCCCTCGTCTCAGCTCACGTGCCTACATGGGAGGGGGCGTTTGAGAAATGTTGGCTCTTCTTTAAGATCGCGAAACTCCTGGTCCCTAGCTAATTAAGACTTTTTGTAAAATGAAGCAAAACTTTCAGTTTTGTCAGTGTGTGTGTGTGTGTGTGTGTGTGTGTGTGTGTGTGTGAGTGAGAGAGAGCGAGCGAGCGAGGGAGAGAGAGAGAGAGAAAGAGAGAGACAGACAGACAGACAGAGAGATGTGGGGAGGAGCTAAGAAGGGCAGAGGGCCTGACACTGAGCTCTCAGTGTGAATACCTTAGTTCGGTCTTCCAGTGAGCACTGCAGGTTGCTTTGCTTCTCCTGGATTTGTGCTGATTTGGTTTGAGCTGCATTTAATGGAGAATGGGAACTGTGGGGAGATGCTCTCTAGGTATCCACAGCCCTCACTCCCTTTAATTTGAGCTCCAATGCTTCTTGCAATCACAGCACTGAAAACCATGGGCTCCTGAGGGCAGAGACCGCCTTCCCTCTCCCCATTCCCAGCTCCTCCAAGAACTGGCTTATTTAAATGGTTGTCAGAAGTGGACTGGGTAAGGAGAAGATCCCACAACAAGAGTTATGATAGCTCGTTTCTGCTCCTGACTCTAACAAACAGTAGCTAAGACCTTGGCCAGGCCTCTGTATCCTCATCCGTAAAATGAGAAGAACATCTCTCAGGTCCCCTCAGACTCAGACCATGAGGCTCAGAGAGGCCTGAAGAGGCTATGGGGTGGCGGGGTGGTGGTGGTGTCCAGCTCAGCAGAGAGGAGAACCTAAAAAACAAAACAAACGAGTTGCCATTGAGTCAATTTTGACTCATGGCGAAATAGGTGAGGTGAATATGAGGGACCAGCGATTGTTTTGCACACTTAGCAGCAGGCATGAACAGCAGCCCATGGAAAACTCAGGTAAAATGTGCATAATGATTTCAATTACTGTATTTTTTTCACAGATAAGGCACCTGCACATATAACGCATGGTACAGCTCACTTGCGAAAATAGTTGGGGGGGGGGGGCGGGTGTTGCATGGTTGGCAAAGGAAAGTATAGTGTGCACATTATTTGTGTAAAAACACGATAGTAGGCAGGCCTGAGAGCCTCGCCTAATGACACTGGATGCACAGATTGTGGATAATGAGGCAAATCTCAGAGCAAAGCAAGCTGACATGCATCCTTGGCCCACACCGAACACACCACAGCGTGATTAGCCTTCTTGTTTATTGGGTCGTCTTCACCAAGGTGTTCTGCCACCAGGCAATTAAATGTACGTGACTTCTTGGCTTTAAGGTATTTCTTCTGTGAAATAACACAGCACTGAGCCCATTGTCCAGGGTATGCTATGCCACCAGCAAAGGCAATTTTGTGTGCATGTGTTCACATGTGCATGCATGCGTGCATTTATACGTGTATTCGTGCACTTGTACGTTTACTCATGCATCCATGCGTTTGTGCGTGCATGCATGTGTGTGTGTGTGCATGTGTGAGTGATGCATGTGTGCATGTGTGCATGCAGAGGAGTCTCTGTGGCCATCCTGTACACAGCTGGGCAGTTGGTAATGATATCCTAGGGTTTGCTAAAGAGACTGGCAAATGTGTCCCAACACAGAGCCCTTTTCTCAAAGAGGCCACCACCTGATTAGTTTCTCCATGCCCGTGGATGTGCACTGAGTTTTAATGCCCTTGATTTCAGTCAATGGCAGCTTTGTTAGTGTTAACAGCAAGCAAGACAAATTTGTTTGGAATCAAAGATTTGTGGATGCCTGAATATGTACCCTTCTCTGAGCTGAAAATGACTGCAACCTTGAGATCGAAGAGTTGGGCAGAATTGTCTCTTCATGGAAAGGCAATTTAGCAACTGGAATTAATGGTCACAAAAGCTTTCGGAAGTTTGAACAATCCTAGTTTTCTCCTCTGGGAATCAGTCTAGGTTCTTAAATACAAATTCCACATGTCCTTCCCCATGGAGGCGCTTCCTTTGGGAAAGTTAGTTCCATGGTTCTGACTTGCCCTTTATTCCCCCCTTCCTTTGTATGAAGCGTCTGGGTTTGCGGGGACAGAAGAGCTAGTTACTCTTCTACCTCTCTTGGTGTTGGTGGGTCAGACAGGAAGCAGCTTTGTTTTAGCTGTGGATCTTTGCCAGAGTCTAGTCTCCTGAGGGTCTGTGGGGCAGAGCTTCCCACTGCAGAGCTGGGGCAGATGAAAGGAAAAAGAGATGCTCTTACCTGAGATAGCAACACCTGAACATACCCGCACACACACCTGCAGACACACACGTGTGCACGCCATTTGGGTACAGGATGAGTACCTATTTGATTAATTTTTCTAAAACACAGAGTTTGAAAACACACAGACTTGGTTTTGATTCCTGTCTCTATCACTTGTTGGCTTGTGACTCTGTGTAAGAGCCTTGGTTCTCTTGTTTATAAAATGAGGGAAAATAAAAGTTTCAAATCATAGTGTTGCTGCAAAGATTAGAGGAAGTAATATACACAGAGCATGATGCCTGGAATATTCTAAGTGCCCAATAAATGATACCAAAAAAACCCCAAAACCAAAAGACAAGACAAACCCACTGCCATCGAGTCAATTCTGACTCATAGCAACCCTATAGGACAGAGTAGAACTTCCCCACAGGGTTTCCAAGGAGCAGGTAGATTTGAACTGCTGACCTTCTGGTTAGCAGTCATAGCTCTTAACCACTGCACCACCAGGGCTCCCAATAAATGATAGATAATAATAATAATAACAAATAATAAAACACTCCTCTTTCCTGACAAAGGACATTTAGCCCCTCAGCACTCTAAATAAAGTCAGAGTTGATTCCGTATGGGGATTTTTATAGGGTTCACTATGAGACGGCAGTACAATGTAAGTTAGAGGCTGTCAATATCTATTGTTATAAATAAGAATTCCTGAAAGAGAGACCATCTGCAGTTGTCTGAGTTTGGAGGGCCCTGGGAGATGGCCTTCTCTTTTTACAGATGAGGATACAGAGACCCAGAGATCTTGAGCACCTGGCCGAGGTCCCAGCTACTGATTATTAGAATCAAGAGCAGAAATGAGCTATCATGACTCTTGGTCTTCTGATCTTTTCCTTATCCACATTTGACAAGCATTTAAATAAGCCAGTTCTTGGAGGAACTGGGAATGGGAAGAGGAGGCGGGGGGTCTCTGCCCTCAGAAGCCCATGGTCTTTGGTGCTGTGATTGCAAGAAGTTTTGGAGCTCAAAGCAAAGGGAGAGAGGGTATTGGGTACTGGGAGGAAGTCTCCCCACAATTCCCATCCTCCACTGGATGTGCTCCAAATCAGCACAAATCCAGGACACACTAAATAAACCAAAAACTCCCCCTTGCCGTCGAGTTGATTCCGACTCAGCAACCCTATAGGACAGGGTAGAACTGCCCCACAGAGTTTCCAAGGAGCAGCTGGTGGATTTGAACTGCTGACCTTTTGGTTAGCAGCCAAGCTCTTAACCACTGTGCCACCAGGTCCCCACACTAAATAGAAGCACCGGGAAACAAGATCAAAGTGACCAAGGCCAAGAGAACCAACACAACTGCCTCCTTATCTCTCCCCACAGCCAAGCTGAAGAGCGGCCCTGAGTGACCAAACGCCAGGATGGACGGGTGGGCCTTGCCCCCACCCCAGCACAGCCTCGGATGAATCACACACCAGAGAACAACGAGGCTATTTCTTGTGAGCCATTTGTCAAGTTGTCATCCCTGCTCAGAGTTATTTAGGGCTTTCTAAAGGCACTTCTTTCCCTCCCCACTGCAGGAAGCACCTGTGCAGCTGTTGAGTTGTGGTTTTGCTCAATAGCACTTTGATATCCTGCTGGCATGGACTGTGGCTGATGTAAAGATAGGGAAGCCTAGAGAGGGTGATGAGGAAGAGGATGGCTCATTCCTCAGGGATCGGAGGCTGGGCACGATCTGAGGTGGGCTTCTCACTGAGTTCTGTGAGGCATCCTCCAGCAAGGAGGCTCTGATTCCTGGGCTGGCTGGACTTGGAACGTAACTGATGCTCCCATGAGGCCAGGTCCCCCACTTGGAGCAGAGCTATGCTTCTTGCCAACTACTTAGAGAGAAAGCAGACCCGTCAGATGAGCGTGACTAGGGAAAACTGGTCTTCTGATTCAGGTAAATGACTTAAGGGAGAGGGAACTTGGAGGAGGATCAGAGGAGAATAACAGAAGTAATTAGAAGACTTGGCGAAGCGGTCCCTGAAAGCAGTTAGGGGAATTAGAGTTGTTGAGTCTAGGGAAGGCGAGGGTGGAGGAAGACCCACTCTGATTACAAGGAGAATAATTGTGCAGAGATTAGTGGTCATTTCCACTGAAAATACGATGTGGGCTAGAGATGTTTCAATTGCTCCCTGAGGATTTTGTTCAGTGAGTGCCATCCTGTCTGGGTTTTTGCACAGTCATTATTAATGAGGTGGTGGGTCCTCTTCCTTGGAGATTTGCATGAATGAAAATGACATTCTCCAGGCCGGAATGGCTTAGGGAAAGTCTTAATGGCACACAGAGCTTTTCCCTTCAGTTCACACTGCTCAACACCCCCACTCAAGCTTTATGTGTGGATCGGTTTGGCAGCATCTTGCTAGTATCCGGCATTCCATCTCTGCCTCCTCCCATCCATCCTGCAAGTTGAGGTCCCGTTTATCGTCCTTAAATTCATCTTGGGTTATGGCAATGTCCTGCTCAAAAAACTTTGATGCCACATTCATTCATTCAGTCAGTCAGTCATGCAACAAATGACTACCAATGTTGTCTTAGGCTGCGTTCTCTAGAGAAGCAAAACCAGTAAAGCGTATAAATATATATATAGAGATTTATATCAAGGAAATGGCTCATGTGGTTGTAGAGGCTGGAAAGTCCCAAGTCCGTGGGTCAGGATAGAGGCTTCTTCTGATTCATATAGCTGGCAAACTCAAGATCGGCAGGTCAGAGAGCAGGGCTCTGGCTCATGGGCTGTGAAGACCAACGAATCCCAAGATCGGCAGACAAGATGGCAGGTAAGCTGTTTGCTCAAGTCCCAAGAACCAGAGGTCAGATGAACAGGAGCCACTGCAAGATCCAGAGGGAACAAAAGTCCACGAGACTTGCCAGAAACTCCACCTATATTGGATGCAGGCCACACCCCCAAGGAAACTCTTTCAACTGATTGGCTACTCACAGCAGATCCCATCATGGAGGTGTTCTCATTTTATCAAATCTCACATGGAAGTGATCATAACATCATACGACTGCCAAACCACTGAGAATCAGGGTGCAGCCAAGTTGTCATACAACCTTAACCATCACAGCTGTACTAAGCCCTGTAGGTATGACATTGCACAGAATGCAGTGGGGCCTGAAGGAGCTCACACAGTCTGCATTCCCTTGCCTTGGACTTTTCCAAGGCCCCCATCATCTATTCTTAATATATCTTTCTGACCTCATGCCCACCATGAAACCCTGTCTGCTACCAGCCTAGTCTATTCACCATGGCCAACCTACTCTGTGCCCTTCCTCTTGCCATTACTTCTGCATAAACTATCCTGATCCAAAGTCCATCTCTCCTTGGAAGCTAACACAAGTTTCACTTCCTTTAGGAAGACCTCTGTGGCCACTTGAACTTTTAGAATTTTCTATTAACTCAGCACCTATAGTGCTTACTTCTTGTTGTTATTAGCCATTGTTACGTTTTCCTCCAACTCATGGTGACCCCATGCACAATGGAACAAAATGCTGCCTTGTCCTGCAAGATCCATAGGGTTTTCACTGGTTGATTTTCAGAAGTAGATTGCCAGGATTTTCTTCCTAGACTCTTTTAGTCTGGAAGCTCAACAGGCACATGTTCAGCATCATAGCAACATGTACGCCACGGCTGATGGATGAGTGGTGGCTGCAGATGAGTGCTTACTTGGCACTAGTTATTTTCTGCCTGAGTTCAGAGAGCAAGCAGAGCAGCTGCTGTGCCTCTTCTGACCACTTCGGCACCCACTCTCTGTAGATAAGTCTTGAGAGGCTGTGACTGTGTGGACCTTCTCTCCCAACCCACAGCTCTGCTGTGGGTGATGATGCCTGCAACGTGGGGTTGGCCATGTGCTTCCACGGCATGAAGGAAAGGGCGAGAGTCTAGAACCTCCATGGCGACCATGCGAGTGTCAGCAAAGAACCATGATTCATGGGGTTTTCAGTGGCTGATTTTTCAGAAGTAAATCCTTAGGACTTTCTTCCAAGGCACCTCTGAGTGGACTCGAGCCTCCAGCCTTTCAGTTAGCAGCCCCGTGTTTTAACTGTTTGCACCACCTAGAGACTTCATGAGTGAGAATCAACTTGTCAGCAGTTGGTTTATAGAACCTCTGAACTTAAAGGGAGAAAAGCTTTTGGGATTGTTTATAAAACCACCTTATTTTACAGATGTGGAAACTGAGGACTGGAGGGAAAAAAAAACTTGGTTTACCCAAAGCCACAAGGTGAGAGAGTAGCCAAGTCAAACTTCTTTTCCTTGCCCACTAAACTATCCTGTCTCCATACAGCCTGGCAATTGGAACCCTTAAGAGTCTAACATATCAGGATATAGATGAAAGAAATAGGAAGTGTGTTAGTTTCCTATTGTTGCTGTGACAAATTACCGCAAATTCATGGCTTAAACAACATAAATTTATTATTTTTATAGCTTTGTAGGTCAGAAATCTTACATGTTTATCACCGGGCTAAAATCAAGGTGTTGACAGGGCTGTACTCCTTTCAGAAGACTGTAGGGGAGAATCCATTTCCTTGCCTTTCCCAGCTCCTAGAGATTGCTCAAACCCTTGGCTCGTGGCCCCCTTCCTCCACCTTCAAGTCCAGCAACAGCAGGCTGAGCCCTTCTCATGTAGCATCACTCTGACCTCCTCTGCCACCCTTGTCCACTTTTAAGGACCTTTGTGATTACATTGAGCCCATGTGGCTAATCCAGGATAATCTCCTCATCTCCAGGCTGACTGATTAGCAACCCTAATTCCCCTTTGCTGTGTAATTTAACGTATTCAGAGGTTTCAGGGATTAGGATGTGAACATTTTTGGGGGTGCCTTTATTCTGCCTACCAAACAAAAGGAGGGAGAAAGTAAGAAAATGATAACAGAGACCAACTATTTCTCTCTCTCCTTCGATTTCTCTAATGTTCTATGACCAGAAAAAATTAGTTTGAAGACGTTGTAGACCCTGCGTTCAGCATTCTCTTCTGAGCCACGATCTGGTTAATTTGGTCAAGACACAAAGGAAAGGGGCAAAATTGCTGAAAGCTACAGGAAAGGAGGCTCACAGATGTTGGTTAAGACAGGATGAGGACTAAGGGGACTCCTCTCATCTCTAAGGGCCTGCCAGGAGTCCCTGGTGGTGAAAACAGTTATCATACTCGGCTGCTAACTGAAAGGTTGGAGGTTGGAGTCCACCCTGAGGTGCTTCAGGAGAAAGGCCTGATGATCTTCCGAACAATCAGCCATTGAAAACTATATGGAGCACAGTTCTACTCTGACATGCATGGGGTCGCCATGAGTCGGGATCAAATCCCCAGACTTTAAGCATATTGGCTTAGTTTGCCAGAAGGGGAGTTTATATAAGACCAGACTGAGAAATCAAACCTGTTGCCATTGAGTCGATTCCAACTCATGACGACCCCATGTGTTAGAGTAGAACTGCTCCACAGGGTTTTCTTTGCTGTAATATTTATGGAAGCAGATCACCAGGACTTTCTCCTGCAGTGCCACTGGGTGGGTTTGAACTCCCAACCTTTAGGTCAGTAGTCAAGTGCAAGCACACATCAAGCTCAAGTGCCACACAGGTAAATGGAATTTCCAACTTCAAGGCCTGTTGGTCATTAAAATCAGTTATTAAGAGCATCAGGGGGAATGTTCTGAACAGTTTAAAAAAGAAATCAGCCAATTTCAGGGTGGGATGGTTTCACAGCCTCTCAGCTTCTCAGAGTCTAAAGAATCTTAAGAGTTTCCTCATGCCTAATGCAAGTTCCTCTATAAGACCCCTGACCACCCATCTTAGCTCTTCTTTTGAGGCTCTGGCCAGAGCTAGGAAACCATCTATATTGCCTTACATCTTGTCCAATTCTCTGAGTCTATGATTTTCCATGAATCCCAGACTTCATCTCTAATTAATTCTTGGTGTTGGTAGGAAAAATCAGGCACACTCTCCCCTCTGATGGTTTCTCTGCCAGGATGGTAGGATTTGACTGTTGTTATAGCTCCATGTGGAGGGTCTGAGATCCTATATACGATTTGAGTACTTAAACCTCACTTATTGGACTGCAAGCTTAGGAAAGAGGATCCAAGAGAAGAATCATCTGCCGTAGACTTGGCAGCCTTCACAAGGATGTCTTTTCCTCAGATACTGGAGTGGCCATTGTTTAATCTTCCTGTCACCCTTCCCTCCAAGTATTCCAGTAATAGATCCTGCTCCTCTGGCCATAGAATGGGGCTCATGACCCAAAAGAGCCAATCACATACCTCACTCCCTTAGTCATGGTGAGTGGACCAATCAGCATCATTCCTCAAGAACTTTTCCACTCCAGGTGAGGGGGCAAGGGGGGCTCCTGTTTGCTCAGGTCACACACTGTGAGGAGGTGAGCTTTGCCCTTGGCCACCTGCTCACCTCACAGAGGAGCCCAACTGGGAGAAAGGTATCAGGCAGGAGCAAAGAGGAGAGTGAGCAAGTCTTTTGGTGTTTTGGGGTACCTTTATGCAGCCATCCTTTTTCATGCTTGGTTATATGAATAAATAAATTTCCCTTTTAAGCTTAAGCCAGCCTAAGATGCATTTCTTCCGTTTGTAACCCATGAGTCCTGAATAATTTAGGACCTTTCTTTCTTAGGTTTCCTGTTTTCTAGAAACTCTGAAAAGTGAACTAAATATCAGAAACTGCTAGTCTCAGAGTCCAACCTGTCCATGATGATTTGGGGAAGAATCAGGAGAAAGGGAGGGTGGGAAATCACCCAGGTGAGAAATCACAACTCTTATTTGTGGGGCTTAGTGAGATGGTATCTATGGGTGAATCTTGGGTTCTGTCACCTTTGCTCTTTTTGGGACTTCAGTGTTGTTAAGATAAACCAAGGTTGGAAACTCAGGTCAATCTTGGGGTTCCAAAGTGAGGATTTTTGTATTTTATGAAAGTGTGTTACTTGTTTGGTGCAAATCAGAGGTTTAGAGAGTACTTAGTAGATTCATTGGTAAGCTCAATGTTTTGGCAGCAGAGAAGAGGAAAGAAAGAAGGAAGGAAGGGGAGAGAGGGAGAAAGGAAGAAGGAAGGAAAGAAGGAGAGAGAGAGGGATGGAGGGAGGGAAAGAAAGAGAAAGTGGGAGAAAGAAAGAAGGAAGGAATCCTAGAAGGAAAGGAAGGAAGGAGGGAGTAGAGGAAGCTAGGAAAGTAGTAGAGAAAGTAAGACATCACCCCATCAACAAAATACTGATTCAGTATCGCCTATGTTTTTAAAGCCATGCTAGTTCCACCTCGTCATGCCAAAGCCCCAGGTAGAAACCTTATTTGTGACGACAAACGCTGAGAGTTAGGTGTGTCTGGTGTAAGAAAAATGCACACCCAGGTAGAATGGCGAACAGCAAAGAAAATAGACGATTACTCATGAAGGCTGTTAAGTAAGGAACAAATGGGCCCATGTTGAAAGTAGAAGTTAAGTTAAAACATATGGAAACTGTTTCATGATAGTCATTTAAAGCCCGGTACAGTCTACACAAAGAGGCGGTGTGGCGTCTGCCTCCAACGGAGGCTGCTGTGAGTGGTTTAGACTGAACTTGCGGCCACTTCACCAAGCGTGATCACAGGGCTTCTCGACTCCGCTCCTCACATCTGCTTTTCAGTAACTCGCTGAGGGGAAGACAAGTTGTCCCCTTGGACCCTTCAACATAATCCGTCTAGGAGTTTTGCATTTTTTCCCCGGCAGAGTTGATATTTTGTGTTTGTTTTGTGAAAGCTCTAATTTTTCTTCTTCTTCTTCTTTTTTTTTTTTTTGTTGCAGTAAACAGTTGAACAAAATGTACGTAGTTTTGTCCAAACTTTTTAAACGTTCCCAGACTTGGACATAGTGTTTATTTATGTAGCTTCTAGAAAATCAGAATGGCTCTGAAAGGTCAGGAGATACCTGAACTTTTGACTCTGCCCTTCAGCTCACACACAGTTGTGCGTGCATTGTTTTAGCCTAACAATAGGAAATGAGGGGCCGTTCTTGAGCCATATCTTGCTCGCAAAGCCTTTCCCCCTGTATAGACTGTACCACCACCAGCAAGTGTTGAAAATACCTCAGGAAGCCATTTCACGTCATTGTGAGAGCACTAGTCACCACACACCACTTGGTTTTCCTTCCGGGACTGCACCGCGTTCCCACATAGTTTCTGTCATCGTCCCGAGGAGTGTAGCTCCTGGGCCTGGACCTGGGCACGACAGCCTGTCTCAGCATGAGCTCTCATGTAAGTGGCTTGGGGGAGAGCTGGCAGTAAGCATTTTTCCAGCCCTCATTTTGTGTTTTCCCTGCAGCCTTGAAAAATCTTTCTCCAAGTCACTCCTGTAAGAGGATGGCAAATTTCCAGCTTAGAAATTTCTAGATTGAAAAACCAGAACAGAGTAAACTAAAACTGTTAAAATAAATGGAGTCACTGAGAACCTGGACATCTAGCTGTTTCTGTACATGGGGCTCTGCAGCAGTTCAGAAGTTGGGTCCATACGTCCCGCTGGACATAAGTTACCGGTTGCCGCGGAGTTGACTCTGACTCATGGCAACCCCATGTGTGTCAGAGGAGAATTGTGCTCCATAGGCTTTGCAATCTCTGATTTTTTGGAAGTAGATCACCGAGGCTTTCTTCCAAGGTGCCTCTGGGTGGACTTAAACCTCCAACCTTTTAGTTAGCAGCCAAACGTGCACTGTTTGCACACCCAGGGACTCCATGCTGCACATTGGTTGATTACACGGCCACTTCCAGATCCACCGGTGAAGACCCATAAAATGATAGGCGCTCGCCTGGGAATGGAAAGGGACAATGATTTTGTGGCTCCCGATCTTTATCTTCCCAGTGTCAAAGTCGGACTCACCGTATGAACAACGTGCATCCATACTTACGAGAACAATGGGTCCCAATATTTGTGGGGTCTTTCCCTGGGCCACCCCAGCCTAGAGACTCAAAGGAGGAACAATTTACAACAGCAGTCTCAAAGCACTCTAATGCCCATTACTGAACTCAGTGGAGATCCAGCCCTGGTTCCTCCCACCCAAGCAGGCAGTTGCTGTGGGTGTCTCACAGGGACATCCAGACAGACAGGAGTGCTTCTCGCTTCACCTGGGTGCATCCCGAGAGCTAAAGCTGTGGCTCCTGTGGCTGACAGAGGACGTCAGCCATGAGGGCTGCTGGTATCAGCTGCTTTTCTGAAGCGGTCATCACTTCCCTCCCCTGCAGTAATCCACACCATGAGCCCCAGCCAGGATGGCCTCATGCTCTCAGCTTCTGCACAGTGGCTGGAGCCCTCCCTGTGCTGAACATCAGGCTAGTTTCTCCAAGTCTCTGAGTACTTCGACGAGGATTTGGTGGTTCAGTGGTAGAACTCTCAGCTTCCATGTGGGAGACCCAGGTTCAATTCCTGGCCAATGAACCTCAAGCACAGTCATCACCCATCTGTCAGCGGAGGCTTATGTGTTGCTATGATGCAACTGATCATGAGGATTGTGCAGGATCAGGCAGTATTTCGTTCTTTCGTGCATGTCACCGTGATTCGGGGCCTCACTCACGGGCAGCTAACAACAGCTGAGTGATTTAAATCATTTGGCAATGAATTACCAAGTGAGATTGTTATTTTGGGGGGTGTTGTTGTCAGGTGCCGTGGAGTTGGTTCCGACCTATAGCGACCCAACACAAAATAGAACAAAACACTGTCCAGTCCTGCGCCATCCTCACAATCATTGCTGTACTTGAGCCGATTGTTGCAGTCACTGTGTCAATTCATCTTGTTGAGGGTCTTCCTTTTTTTTAAACTGACCCTCTAGTGATAGGAAAAGGAGCCCTGGTATCTCAGTGGTTAAAGCACTCAGCTGCTAATTGAAAGGTTGGTGGTTTGAACCCACCAGCCACTCTGTGAGAGAAAGATGTGGCAGTCTGCTTCCATAAAGATTTACAGCCTTGGAAACCATATGGGGCCATTCTACTCTGTCCTTTAGGGTCACTATGAGTCAGAATCTACTAGACAGCAACAGGCTTGGTTTCTTTGGTTTTTTAGGGATAGGAAAAAAAAAAGCAGAGGGTCAGCAAAAAAGAGGAAGGCCTTCAACAAGATGGATTGACACAGTGGCTGCAACAATAGGCTCAAACATAGCAAGGATTGAGAGGATGGTGTGAGACCAGGTGGTGTTTCATTCTGCTGTATTTAGGGTCGCTGTGAGTTGGAACGACTCGATGGCACCTAGCAACAACAACAACAAGGGATACTAAGCACACCCAGAGTTTCTTTTCATTTTCCTTAGATCTATTGAGGCCTGAGAGAGGACTTATTGCTTGTAATCTGGAAATATTGCTATGCGTCCAAGAAGTTGCCACTCTGGTGATTGGCAAGGCTGGGTCTGTGGCTGTCTGAATCCTACCTCTCTCATCATTGTCTCCTCAATGTCTGTGTTAGTTTAGGTAGGTAGTGTGCTTCTAGAAATTTGCACATTTCTTCTAGGTTTTCAGATTTGTTGGAGTACAATTTTTCATAATATTCTGTTATACTCCTTTTTATCTCAGTTGGTTCTGTTCTGTTGTAATGTCACCCATCACATTTCTTATTTTGGTTATTTGCATCTTTTAATTCTTTTCGTTTGTCAGTTTGGCCAGTGGTTTGCCAATTTCATTGATTCTTTCAAAGAATCAACTTCTAGTCTTGTTTTTTTTCCTGTTTTCTATTTAATTTATTCTTGCTCTGATCTTTATTATTTCCTTTTTTTTCTGGTGACTGTGGACTTCTTTTGCTGTTCCTTTTCTATTTTTTCAAGTTGTAGGGTTAAGCTATTGATTTTGACCCTTTCTTCTTTTTTGATGTGTGCTAAAAATTCTCCTCTGACTACTGCTTTTTCTGTGTCCCAAAAGTTTTGATATGCCGTGTTTTCATTCTCATTTGATTCTAAGAATTTTGTAATTTAATTTTTAATTTCTTCTATTACCCAATAGTTTTTAAGTAAGGTGTTATTCAGTTTCCATGTATTTAATTTTTTAACTCTTATTCTTTCTATTATTGATTTCTAGTTTTATAACATTATGATTAGGGAAGATGCTTTGTATTCTTTCAATGTTTTTGAATTTATTAAGGCTCACTTTATGGCCTAAAATATAGCCTATTCTGGAGAATGATCCGTGTACATTGGAGAAAAATGTGTACTGTGCTGCTGTTGGGTGGAGTGTTCTGTATATGTCTACAGGGTCGAGTTGGTTGATTGTGTTATTTGTATCTTCTGTATCTTTGTCGGGTTTCTTCCTAGTTGTTCCATCTGTCATCGAAAGTGGTATGTCAAAATCTCTTACTATTATTGTAGTATTGTCTATTTCTCTATTCAATTCTGTTAGAGTTTGTCTTATGTATTTTGGAGCTCTGTCACTGAGTGCATAAATATTTATTATAGTTATGTCTGCTTGGTGGATTGACACTTTAATCATTATATAATGCTCTTCTTTGTCTCTTATAATGGATTTTGACTTAAAGTTTATTTTATCAGAGATGATTGTTGCCACTCTTGCTCTCTTTTGATTACTGTTTACTTGATATACCTTTTTCCATTCTTTGATTTTTATGTCTTTGTGTCTAAGATGTGTCTCCTGTAGGCAACATATTGATGGGTCTTGTTTTCTTTATCCATTCTGCCACTATCTCTTGACTGCATTTAAACCATTTACATTAAGTGTGATTATAGTAGGTATGAATTTCTTGCTGCCATTTTGTTAGGCTTTTTTTGTGTGTGTGGTGTTAATGATTTCTTTGTTCCTCTTAATTTTCTGTGCTGAGTTCTTTTTGTTTATGGATTGTCTTTTTGTGTTCTTCATTGTCGTTGATTTTGTGTTTACTGAGTCTTTTTGGTTTTCTTCTTCATTTTGGTGAGTAAATTTATTAATTTTCTTTGTGGTTACTCTTAAATTTACCTTTATCTTCCTAAGTTTAAAACAGTGTGTTATATCTTCATATCATCTTGACTTCCTCTCCATATGGAAGTTCTATAGCTACACCATTTATTCCCCCTTTTTGTTTTGAAGTTATTGTCATTTACAGATTGACATCTCTGGTTCCCTGTTTTCAGTTTTGCAGCTTTATTTTGCTTTTGAGAATTCTTTACCTAGGTTGATATCTGGGTGATGGTGTTGTGTGTCTTAATCTCAGGTTGTTATCTGATGTTGTTGGTTTTCTGTCCAAAGGACTCCCTTTAATATTTCTTGTAAAGTTGGTCTGTTTTTTACAAATTCCCTTTGTTCCTGTTTATCTGGCAACGTCCTAGTTTTGCCGTCATATTTGAAAGACAATTTTGCTGACTATGTGATTCTTGGTTGGCAATTATTTTCTTTCAGGATTTTATATATGTTATCCGATTGCATTCTTGCCTGCATAGTTACTGCTGAGAAATCAGTACTTTGTCTTACTGGTGCCCCTTTGTAGGTGATATTTTGTTTTTCATGAGCTGCTCTCAGAATTCTTTCTTTGTCTCTGGTTTTGGAAAGTTTGATTATGATATGTCTTGGTGACTTTCTTTTGGGGCTCTACCCTGTATGGGGTGCATTGTGCTTCTTGGATGGAAATTTTCTTGTCTTTCATGATATTAGGGAAGTTTTATGCCAATAAATCTTTAAAAATTCTCTCTGTACTTCTTTTTTTCTCCTTCTGTTATGGAATTCCTATTACATGTAAATTATTCCTCTCGATAGTGTCCCACATAACTCTTAGGCTTTCTTCATTTTTCGTCATTCTTTTTCTGATTGTTCCTCAAACAAATTGGTATCAAAGGATTTGTCCTCTATTTCTCTGATTCTTTCTTCTATTGATTCAATTCTACTTTTATGTCCTTCCATTGAGTTATCTCTTTCTGATATTTTACTGTTAATCTTTTGGATTTCTAGTTGTTTTTGTATGGTTTCTAATTGTCTATTTATTTTGTCATTTTGTTCTTGTATTGTTTTCCTGAGTTCTTCTATGGTTTTGTCTGTGTTTTCCTTGATCTCTTTGAGAATCCCATATATAAGCCTTTTGAATTCCTTCTCAGGTAGTTCTATTACCATTTTTTCCTCAAGAAGGTTTTCTGCCCCTTTATTTCACTCTTTGAGCCACCTTATCCTGTTTCTTCATATGATTTGTTTTGTCTGCTGTATCTGAGGCATTAAGGTCTTTATTTATTTATATATTTCTTTATTGATTGCATGTATGTTTGTTTTGTGCTGATTTTTTTGTTTTTATTTGATGTATTAAGAGTTTTGTTTCTTCTCTTTAGAATGTCTTTTTTCCTTTGTATTATTTTAATTGTTGTTGTTTTGTTGTTCTGGTGTGTGTGTGACTATGGTGGTATTTGTTGGCTGAGTGTGATCTCCTCTCACTGGTGGGTATGGTGGGCCACACGTGCGAGTCCTCTGTGGATAGGTATACATCTTTCCTTACCAGATTGAGTGGAGATGGGAGAGCAGGTTCTTTCCCTGATACTACGTGACAAGTGTTGGTGGCCAAGGTCCCTCCACAGCCCTAGTAGGACTGTGGGGTTCTTCCAGGTTGGTGCTAGAAGTTAGTGCATTCTCTGGAGGTCAAGACAGGACATCTCTGGAGGTCAGGGCAGGACAGCTCTGTATTGCTGTAAGGAAGTGCTACCCAAATGTACAGGGAAGGCCTGCTGTGTGTGCACAAATTGGCATCTCAAGGGGTTTCAGTGCAAGTGCAGAAGGCCTGCAGGAACTGTTTGGATGTGGGATGTGTGGTTCTGCAGCTGGGTGGATGTTGGATGAAGGCACTAGGATCTCCTGCTTGTCATTTGGCTGAGGTGCAAATGGTGCCTGTGAGGATGTGACTGACATTGCTGATAAGGTGATATGTCTGTCCAGCTGGTTACCAGGGCATGGGTTCAAGGAACATTCTCACCGGTCATTGGGTTAGGTGCTGTACATGTGCTGGGTGCTGAGTGGTTCTGGCGAGCGTGCATGGGTCACCAGTCACCAGATAGGTGGCACGGGAACTGGCACTGCTGGTCACTGAGAGTGTGGGGTTGTTTGGGGGGTAGGTGGAGCAGGCACAGAGTGCCTGCACCTCAGGGAGGAGTGGCAGGCATGACAGGGCTTGCATGTGTCTGTGCAGGGCTCCTTTACCTCAGGAAGAGGTGGCAGGTGTGGCCAGGCTTGTGCATGGAAGTGCAAGCTGCCTCCACCTAAGGTTGGGGATGGTGGGTGTGGTTGGGCTTGCACATCAGTGTGGGCCTCCTGCACCTCAGGGTGAGTTAGTGGGTGTGGCTGGTCTTGCACGCATCTGCTAGGGACTCCTGCATCTCAGGAAGAGGTTGGTGGGTGTGACCAGGATCCTGCATGCTAATGCAGATGGCAGGTGGAATGACTGTTTGCACTGGGCCGGTTCTGCAGGGGGCTTCTAGTTGTTGTTCTGTGGATTGACTTTTTGCTGGATAGCTCCTGTATAAATGGCCAGGTGACTCCACCGACAAGGGTCCCTGCACTAATTGCTAGCTTTTCCCTTCTTCCACTCACCAGAGGGGCTGGAGATCTCACCAGCCCCTCTGTTCCTCCCTTTTACTCTCCCACAAATGTGCACTCCCTGTCTACACTTTCTCATTCTCTAAGGCTCAGATGACTCAGTCTGTTTCATTTGCTCTAGAGGCACTTCCCCATGGTTCCCTGATCTCAAAGCTAAACCACTCTTGTGATCTTCCCCCAGGGGTGACCCATCCCTGGCCATGTCCTTCCCACCTTGTCATTTCTTTTCGAGGTTGTTTGTGCAGAATCTCTGCCACGAGCTGTGCTGTTTTTGCGTATGCTTTCTTGGGTTCCTTACTCCAGGCTGTTGTTTGATGCTGTCCCAAAGTGACCATGCTGCTCTGTGGCACCAAGCAGGGTGCAGTTGATCCATGAATCCCTGTTTTCCCACTGGCCTCTTTCTGCCTCTCCTCCAATCAGTGCTCAGTCTGTTTCTAGAAATTTCTGTTTGATGTTCTGGGATCCCAAAGACAATTTTTGTGTCTGTTTACTTAGTTTCTTGCGTCTTTGTTGTCAGGGGGTCATTACAGTACGTGTATCTAGGGTGTCATATTGACTGGAACTCTCCTAAATGTAGCTTTTGTTTAAAGAATCATAAGTTTGGTGGTTTGAACCCACCAGCCACACCACAGGAGAAAGATGCACAATCCGCTTCCGTAAAGATTACAGCCTTGGAAACCCTATGGGGCAGTTCTACTTGGTCCTATATGGTCGCTATGAGTCAGAATCTATTCTACTCATTGGCAGTGGGTTGGGTTTGGTGTAGTTTTCAGACTGGAGTGACCAGAAGAGGTAAGTACTTTGAGGGGCATGTAAAGAAGCCTGTGATAGAGAGACGTCAGCTGGCTGCATCCAGTGGGGTATTGTGAGTGGGTAATATGCCTTGTGGAAGGAACCCTGGTGGCACAATGGTTAGGCGCTTGGCTGCTAACTAAAATGCTGGCTGTTTGAACCCATGAGTAGCTCCACGGGAAAAAAGACCTGACAATCTGCTTTTGTAAAGACTACAACCTAGAAAACCCTATCAGGCAGTCCTGCTCTGTCATTTGGGGTCACTATGAGTTGGAGTCGACTCAATGGCACATAACAACAACACGCCTTATGGGGTCTATAAGTAATATGCACCATTTTGAGTACTTTATTATATTTAATCCTCACAACAGCCATATAAAATCACCATTATTATTTTTCCTTGCTTTAAAGTAGAGGAAACTGAGTCAAACAGCGTTCAGGAAAATATTGACTTAGAGTTTGGCTCTCTGCTTTCTGATTCAGAACCTCTATTTTTCAAGTTTACCTAGAGCTTACTAGACCTTGAGGGACTAATCATGCTAAACTCACCAATAATTAATTATATACCACAAGACACGTGTGTTCCTATACAGTGACAGCCACTATCATTCCAGGAACTGAAATACTCATTTCCATGAGCCAGGGCACCCCCTTCTGGGAATTCATGTTCTTATGGGGGTGGGGGTGGAGGGTGGGGTGAAATAAGAATCAGAAAGTTGCTCAGTGAGCACAGAATCAAAACAAAGCTAATTGCATAATCTCAGGGGAGATTTCAACCAGACTAACGTAGAATCTGGTAACTCATCCTTGATGTGCTTAGCACACTCCTTCCTGGTAAATGGATCTTTTTCCTGTGCAGGATGCTCAACTCCCCTTTTCCAGAGTCACCTCTACCACCTTATGCCAGGCCACTTACATTACAACTGGGTAAGCTGTCACTCGTTGTCCCCAGATGGCACAAACAGCTAAGTGCCTGTCTACTAACTGAAAGGATGGAGGTTCAAATCCAACCAGAATCATCTCGGAAGCAAGGCCTGGCGATCAGCTTCTGAAAGGTCACAGCCTTGAAAACCCTATGGAGCAGTTCTACTCTGCATAGAACTTGAGGGGTTGCCTTGAGTCAGGATTGACTTGATGGCAAGTAGAAAGGCTGTCACTTCCTTTATATTGCAGCATTCTGGGCTGGGATTCAATCTCAAACATTGTGATCCCAGCAGCAGGTTATTTATAAACCAACTCTGATGACACCAATCTACAGAAGGCCTGCTGATTTCTACAGGTTTCCATTCCAGAGTGGCCTGTACCTGGGCCTCTACGTGCTGACTAGACTTAGCACTGAGTTGGCTTTAAAGAGGAACAGAATGTAACATGTTAAAATGCGATTATGTTGGTTCTGTCACGAACTTAGGGTAATGATGCCAGACTGGCCTCTTGGAGGTAAATTAACTCCATAAAAATGCCTACCCATGTGACATTATATAATTAAACAACGCAACTCCACTTGGGTAGGTTTCAAGTGGGACTCGGGAAGAAGCCATAAAGTAAATGACTTTGCATCATCAGGGAGTTGGGTTTTGTTTTGTTTTGTTTTTTGGTAATCCTCTACTTGGAAGTTGTCTTTTTCTTGCCAAAAGTCAGGGTGATTCATAAAACTGTCTTCTGCTGATGTAAAGAGAAATTGCTAGAGGTGATTTTAAAGGACATCCTCTGGGAGCCCTTTAAAGGGTAATATAATAGGATTATAAGGATGATGATGATAATAATGGCTAATATTAATTTTTATTTTTACTACATAGGGGCCAGGCATTGTGCTGCTGCATAAAAAATTATGCTATTTAATCCGAACAAAAATCTTATGAGATAGTCACTTTTAATTTTCTCATTTTATAGCTGAGAAAACCGGGCTGTAGATCAGCAGTGGTTATAGATATAAATTTGATGATTCTGTACTTAAACTCTGAACTTCAAGCATTGAGGACTGGCTAAAATTAGAACTCCGTAGGTGGAAGGGATGGCTCCAGGAAGACCACTATGGGCTGGATACTGGTGGGGAGCATGAGGGAGGTTACCAGAGACCACACAGAACCAGACAATGAAGGTGCAAGAGTGTCCTGAGAGGACAGGGCAGAGACGTCCCTTTAGGTGAAAGCTCACCAGGTTTTGTGGATTGAATTACGTCCCCCCAAATTACGGGTCAACTTGGCTAGGCCATTATTTCCAGTATTGTGTGATTGTCCACCATTTTCTCATCTGATGTGATTTTCCTGTGTGTTGTAAATCCTGCCTCTATGATGCTGATGAGGCAGGATTAGAGGTAGTTATGTTGATGAGGCTGGACTCAATCTACAAGATTAGGTTGAGTCTTGGGTTAGTCTCTTTTGAGATATAAAAGGGAGAATTGAGCAGAGAGACAGGGAGACCTCATACCACCAAGAAAGCAGTGCAGGGAGCAGAGTATATCCTTTGGACCTGAGATTCCTGCGTTGAGAAGCTCCTAGACCAGGGGAAGATTGATGACAAGGACCTTCCCCCAGAGCCAACAGAGAGAAAAAGATTTCCCCTGGAGCTGGTGCCTTAATTTGGACTTCTAGCCTCCTAAACTGTGAGAGAATAAATTTCTCTTTGTTAAAGCCATCTACTTGTGGTACTTCTGTTAAAGCAGTACTAGACGACTAACTCACCTGTCTAAAAGTTCTCCTGAGATCCTTTAGTGAGAAGGGATAGAAAAGAACACCAGAATCATCTACTTTCTTGTTAGATGTGAATATTAATTGTAATTGGTGGTATATGTACATTTATGTTCAACTTAACTTCAAGTAAATTAGTTACAGAGTCCCTGGGTGGTGCAAACAGTTAATGGACTTGGCTACTAACTGAAAGGCTAGAGGTTGGAGTCCACCCTGAGGCATCTTGGAAGAAAGGCCTAGTGATTTAAGATTTCTGAAAAATCAGCCATCGGAAACCCTAAGGAGCACAGTTCTACTCTGACACACATGAGGTTGCCATGAGTCAGAATCGACTCAATGGCAAATGGTTTTTTAATTAGCTGAATGCCATTCCATGAAGTGGATTTTGTCTTTCTAATCTTTTTTGATCCATTATGAACTGCAGAGTTAATGGAAGTCCTTCAGGGATTGTTAGAGGCAGGTAGTCAGCTGATCGTTACAGTCACCTGTCTTCTCCTCCCTGGGAAGTGGTTTAAATATATCCATTAATAAAAGAGGAAGTGGCAACTCCAAGATGCTAAGTAATTCTCACCAGGTGTCACAGCTAGATAATTCACAGGTGAGGTGTTCCCAAGGAGCCCTGGTGGTGCAGTGGTAGAGCGCTTGGCTGCTAACTGAAAGGTTGGCAGTTCAAACCCTCCAGCTGTTCAGCAGGAGAAAGATGTGGCAGTCTGCTTCCATAAAGATTTACAGCCTTGGAAACCCTATGGGGCAGTTCCACTCTGTCCTATAGGGTCGCTATGAGTGGGAATCGCCTCTATGGCAGTGGGTGATAAAGGCACTAGAGTCCCTGGGTGGTAAAAATGGTTAAGCGCCCAACTACTCAACGAAAGGTTAGTGGTTAGAACTCACCCAGAGGCCCCTTGGAAGAAAGACCTGCTTCTGAAAGGTTACAGCCTTGAAAACACTATGGAGGGCAATTCTACTCTGCACATATGGGGTAGCCACAAGTCAGAAATGACTCGACGGCAACAGTTTACTTTTTTTGTTTGTTTGTTTGTTTGAGTGGTTCCCCTATAGTGTCCACAGTGGGGACTCTAGGTAAACAGTCACTCTCATCTGTAGGCACTCAACCAGGTTTATTTCTGTTTTCAGTTTGCCTCCCAACACCCATCTACCTATACCTGCCAGCAAGGGCCCATCATCAGCTACCACAGGCCTCATTTAGCTCATCACTGTGCCTTTTGATGTGTGATAACAGAACAACAAAAATATGACTTGTGATTTCCTGAACTAATTTTTATGTACAAGCCAGCTCTTTGAAAGTAAAATCAAGATACAGTACAGTAATAATAACAATAGTCGAAGATCTACTTCCAAAAAAGCAGGAATCCCTGGGTGGTGCAAATAGTTAACACTCTTTGCTGCCAACCAAAAGGTTGGAGGTTTGAGTCCATCCAGAGGTGTCTGGGAAGAAAGGCCTGGTGATCTACCTCCTAAAAATCAGCTGTTCTCTGACACACATGGAGTCACCAGGAGTTAGAGTCAGCTTGATAGCAACCAGGTTTTTTTTTTTTACTTTCTAGTTAAAGCAGAGCTCCAACAGCACTTAAGTAGCATCTACTATTAGGTGAGGACTGTTTTAAGGATGTTATATTAATTCTTGCTTAGTTCATCCCCTATCTTCATTAAGCAGTTTCTTCTTGTGTGTGTGTATGGGGCGGCGGGGGCAAACAATGCTAGAATTTCGGTTTTGTCTTTCTCCTCTCAAAGTCAACCTTTCAAAATGAATTTCAGCAGGCCGGATTGAAATAGAATCTGATTCTGATGTGTGGCTCTAAAAAATGTTACCACTGTAAAACCTGCATCTTTGGCAAAGGAAGGTGCCAGACAAAAGCGAAGTTCTCAGGCCTAGCCCTAGACTCCCCCAGGCCTGGTCTTCCTGAGTGTTTCTCAGAATCTGTGGCTCCTGTGCTCCTGCCTCCTCCCTTGTTTCTTCCTCTGGCACCACAAAATTTTTCTTTTTCATCGTCAAGAGCCACATGCTAATTACTTTGTACGGCAACACCCCCACCCTCCTCCAGCTCTGGGGGCCAAGACTCCTGGTCTCTTTGGACCTTTGTAGCCATTCCGGCACCCTGGGAGGGTGGAGACAGCTCCGTCTGACTCCTGGTGCCAGCGCAGCGCGCAGACCTTGATGAGAGACATATGTGTGCAGTCAAGGGGAGAATTTAGCTCCCAGGATTCAAAGGCACACTCAAAACCATGCCCTGTGCGGTAATCCCCCTCATAAATCTCTGCTTTAACTACAAATTATTTAGACTACCCAGTTTCACTTCCTTCTCCTCTCCCATTGGATTCAAAGGATTTTAGATTTAAGAGAAAGAAACATTGAGTCTGAATTAAGCCTCATCATTAACTTGATTGTCTCTAAGTCTCTCATTTCACAGGGGAAGCCAAGGAGTTGCAGGGTGGGGGTGAGGGTAGCAGGGACCAACTTAGGCAGGGATCAGAAGATGTCCACCGACAAAAGGGCATTTGTAAGGCAGCACTTGCCACGGACTTTATAACATTGGAGATCTTTTGCCAGTTGCTGTTGCTTCAACTCCGATTCATGGTGACCCCGTGTGTGTCGGAGTAGAACTGCACTCGTAGAGTTTTCAGTGACTGATTTTTCAGAAGTTGATTGCCAGGCCTTTCTTCTGAGGCACCTCTGGGTAGATTGGAACTTCCAACCTTCCAGTTAGCAGCCAAGCGTGTTAACCATTCAGACTACCCAGGGACTCCATGTTGAAGACAGTAAAGCCCAAATGAGAAACAAAAAGGAGGCCAGCCCATCTCCCTGTGAAGCTAGTAAAAAAAATTAAAAATTGGCCTGGACTGGCACACCTCTATAAGTTTGGAACAGGAAGTAAACAATATTTGGGGTCCCAAAAAGGAAATAATGACAGCTTTAGAGCTCAGCTTGCAGCCACTTTCTGTGATTAGGTCTCTGTCCTCGCCTTGGCCTTGGCTTTGGGTCTAAAGTGCTATTTGATCCCTACAGCTTTCCTCCACCCAGTTCAAGTACCTGCTTGCAGCCTTGCCCTTGCCCAGCACACAGGCACACAAACAAGCTTTAAATGACAAAGGAAAGAAAACAGGACAACTGTTGCAAGGCCTGAGGCGGGGATTTCCCAGAGTCTGTGATGGAAGGCAACCTGCTCTTCCCACCAGGTCTGGAGGAGCCAGGAGCAAGACTGAAACCACTGTGAGTCAGGCCTAGGGAATGTCAGTGTCCACACCCACTCTGTAAGATGCTGTTTAATTATACCTGTTACCTTCAGTGAAAAGGTCACCAACTCTGTAGTAAATGATTAATTGCTGGCTGTTTCACATGCTGTCCTGATTCTAATCGCTTTACATTTTGGGTTAATTTTTGCAGGAAAGCCATGATGTGCTGAGTTTTGTTTTATGGGGCGGTAACCACAGTTAATGGTCAGCTGGTGAGCTGGTGCCAGCCGCTCTGTCTAAGACTGAGCAAGCAGCTCCATCTAGGATTGAAGGGGAGGGTTGGGCTGCATGATACTCAATTTGTAGTTCAAGTTCTGCTGTAAGTTGTTCTGCCCAAGTCAAGTTCATTGAATGACTGGGGACCAGTTGGATAATCAATGTGGCCTGAGTGGGGAAGGAAGAAAAGATGTGGGTACCAGGCTCCTAGAGAAAACGTTGATCTGGCCACGCCATGTCTGCACTCAGTCTCCTAGCGCACAACTTGCTGTCATCAGTCCTCAGAGTGACTGACCCAGAAGATCAAGCAGGACCCCACTTGGGACTTGTCAACATGCTTCTTGAGAAGATACCTTAGTCAAGAGTCATGCTCAGCCCAGTAACGCTTGCTGGCTTTCTACATTAATGTCATGGCAAAGAGGAATAAGGAGACTCGCTAAACTGGATCTAGAACCCACCATCAAAATTTAGCACCTTCATTTTCCCCAAGAGCATAAATGTTAAGGGTCTGCTTTGTGGCAGATGATTTTAGGGGGAGTGAGGGGAATGGGGATTGGCAGATGAGGGGGTGCCAAGTGTGTTCTGGTAATTTCTTTACCTTTTACTACCCTTTTTCTATGTGAGACATGTTTAATGTCTCTCATAAACTCCTTAACAAGCAGAAGCACATCATCTGTACTCACACCCAGGAGCCAATCCAGTTGTCTGGGGCCCGAAGCTTTACAGCTGTGGGAGCCTCTTTTATGAAAATTAAACATGCGTGAGCATGACCATTTTTTCAGAATGAGGAAAGAAATCAAAATAAGTTATAAATTTTAAAAAGCTGAAAAATATCACAAAAATCCAGAACAAAAAAAAGCATACTGTTTTTATTAACTGCCCAACACAACTCTGTAATATTGTTTTACCCATACTTTCTGGCTCCATACTCTTTGATCACCTCTTTGTATGACAACACAATCATAGAAAAAAAGTAGCTAACATAGCTTATCATTTTTTTTTTTTAATTTTGAATTGAATACTTGGGTTTCATAAACCTGTAACTCACATAAAAGCACATTTGCTATTTATAGTATTGCTACAGGTTGTTCCCTACAGACACAGAGAGAACGTCCATTTTTAGTATGTATCCAGGAAAATAAAATTTTCCACTTATAATTTTACACGTCTGATGATTAGAAGAATTTTCCACAGAACAGCTTCTGGCTCCGTAATTCCAAACCTTGGTTATCCTGCATTTCCCATATATTTTCAGGGCCAGGTTCTGCATGACACACATTATGATATGACCTCTGGCAGTAAACCTTCAAAGCATGATGCTAGGTAAGTTGGCACAGTAGGTTATAGGAATATTTCTAGAAGCAGTTCCTACACTGTGATGAATAGGAGCCATGATCATTAAGGTAGAGGGTCAACTTGGCTGGGCCATAATTCTCAGTGTTTGGCAACTATGATATAGTTTGGCAGTCGTATGATGATGAGATTTGATATGTGATCATCTCCACGATGGGATCGGCTACGAGTGGCCGATTAGTTGAGAGGGAGTTTCTTTGGGGGTGTGGCTTGCATCAAATATAAGTGGACTTTCTGGCAAGGCTTGTGGGCCTTTGCTCCCTCTCTATCCTGCAGCTGGCTCCTGTTCATCTGGCCTGTGGTTCTTGGGACTTGAGCTAGCAGCTTACCTGCAGTCTTGCCTGCTGATCTTGGGATTCATTGATCTCTGAAGTCTGTAAGCAAGAGCCCTGCTCTCTAACCTGCCAATCTTGGGTTTGCCAACACCTGTGGCTGTGTGAATCAGGAGAAGCCTCTATCCTGACCCATGGACATGGAACATTCCAGCCTCTACAAGTGTGTGAGTCATTTGCTTGATATAAATCTTTCTCTATATATTAATATGCTTTACTGGTTTTGCTTCTCTAGAGAACTCAACCTAAGACAGGAGCCCTGGTGGCACAGTAGTTAAAACACTTGGCTGCTGACTGAAAGGTAGGCAGTTTGAACCCTCCAGCAGCTCCTCAGGATAAAGATATGGCAGTCTACTTCCATACAGATTTACAGCCTTGGAAACCCTATGGGGCAGTTCTACTCTGTCTTATAAGGAACAGGACATCCCAGCCATGTGTGGGAGCCAAGCAGAGTCTCTGACTGAGCTGGGGCTTGGGGAAGTAGCCACTGGACCGGCCAAGGGAACTTAGAAGGATGGTTCAGACTCGGGGTCTGCTTTTTAGACCACGATGTTTCTCAAAAGCACAGAGCAGTCTTGGATGTTAGTGGAGATGAGAGGGCAGCCTGAGTATGACAGAGAAAAAGGCAATGTTATATTAGGGGCTCGGTAGGGGGTGGGAAGAGTCTCTGGGTCGAGTAAACAGTTTTAATACCCTTGGCTGCTAAATGAAAGTTTGGAGGTTTGGGTCCACCCAGAGATACCTTAGAAGAAAGGCCTGCTGATGTACTTCTGAAAAATGAACCATTGAAAACCCTATGTAGCACAGTTCTACTCTGACACACATGGGGTCTCCGTGAGTTGGAGTCGACTCAATGCAACTGGTTTTTGGTTTAGTGGCTGGTGCGTTCAAATCGCCAACCTTTCGGTTAGCAGCCAAGCGCTTAACCACTGCACCACCAGGGCTCCTACTGTGCCCAGGACACACATAATCCTGAAAGAAGAGCTTCACAGAACAATACTTACCATTACTCTGTGAGCAAAGAACTCTGATGTAGATAGAATACTGCTAGTCCCCAGTACCGGTTGCTGCCATTATGTTCTTTCCAACTCATGGCAGTCTCATCTATGTCATAGTAGAACTGTATTCCGTAGGACTTTCAGTGTCTGATTTTGTAAAAGTAGATCTTCAGGACTTTCTTCCAAGGAGCCTCTGGGTGAACTTGAACCATCAACATTTTGATTAACAGCCAAATGCGTTAACCATTTGTACCACTTAGGGACTCTGATAGGATACTACAGCACCATTAAAGTATGGATGTGAAGAGTTTGCAAGAAACCTGGGAAATGATGGTATTATGTGTTGAAAAGCAAGAAGTCGTAACTGAGCTCTTTTTCATGGCTGCTACCTTGAGCCCTCTGCATTAAACTCATTTTTGCTTAGAAATGTTGTTTTTCTAATGGAAAGGAAACTTAATACTGCATTTCAGATCCAAAGAAAACCCAGATTCTGGCCCCAGCTATACTTCTGACAGACTGTATAATCTATAAAAGTGGTGTGAGGAAAATATGTTGCTTCCACCAAGAATTCTGATGGGAAAGAGAATGGCATTTCTTGTAGCACTTTCCAAGGGCCAGTTCTAGATAAATATAAGGTGTTATTCTACCTGATTTTCACAATTGCAAAGGAAAAATATGAAACATATCCTTTTAAAAAATAAGGTGTTGAATCCTGAGTAATTACAACCATAGACATTCAACAGAGCATGGGAGACAAACTAAAAGGGTAACCTATTTTTCTATAATCCCAAACTCTTTGCTTTGACTGAAAAAAAAATTCTGTGTCACAAATGTGCAGACTACAGGGATTGCTGTCAGCTGCAGTGGAAGTGAAGGAACCAGTCTCTGTTGGGAGGGACCCCTTTCTGGAGCCTTCCATGGAAGTGATCTAGAATAGAGTTAATGAGGAGGTATAAGTGCAGTCCTGAAGATTCCAATTTTTCCTACAGGACCTCAGAGTTGCTTCTTTTGCAACATAGCCTAGTGGGGTTATACGTTACTTTGTCGATTGGTTCCAGAAGCTGGTCAACTGTTTTGCTATCCCTCTGAGGAGTTTTTTTTTATCGCTCACAGCCCAGGAACCTCCTGAGACTGCAATTTCTTGGACCTCAATTGCCTGTGAAATCTCTCTTGGAAAGGTTAGAACAAGTATCAAGGGCATCACTATCTTGCTTTCTTCACCCAGGTACGTTAGTGTTTCATGCCTCAGTGGATAAGAAGAGAAATTATAGGAGGTTGGAGAGGAAGATTTTAAATGGATCTAAGGCAAAGCATGGGGTTGGGTATCAGTGGAGAGGATGTGTTGTGAGATGTTTCTTATTCTAGAAAGATGATATGGGACATCAACACTATCGCCTATCCTAGACCTCTGTAGTCTTGTAATTCCTGGGCGCTCTTGATAATAATACTGATAATATTGAAAATAATAATATCTGAAGTAAACGTTTAAGGAGGTTTAATTAAGTGTTGGACACTGTACTAACCACTTTACGTGTATTATTTTATTTAATTCTCATAGTAACCCAAGAGGTAAATTCTATTATCATACCCATTTTGTAAGTGAGAAGACAGATGCTTAAAGAGGGTTAGTAACTTGCCCAAATATCCTAGCTAACAAGTGGCACTACCAGTTTTGAACCTGAGTCAGACTCCAAAGTTTATGCTCTTAGCCCTTATGCTCTACCATCTTCTTGATGCCCACTGGAAGAAGCTATCACATTCTAGAACAGGTCTCATGAGTAATCGGTGCTAATGCACCATTAATGGTGGTGGCATTTTCTTTTGTTGCCACCTTTGTCTTTCTTTAAGAAATAATGCTTTTCCCCAAATCCTAATGTACTAGATCTGAGTCACTATGAGAACATTTCTCTTTGCTTCTTTCAAATTTGCTGGTTTATAATATCCCCTAAGTGACCGTTTACAATCCCTCTCTCTTCTGGAAACAGATCCACTTTCCCTGACCACATGCCATGTGGGCATGTGGCTCATGTTTAGCCACAGCGATTAGTCAAGGCTTGAGCATATGATTCAGCTGGGCCAATCAAAGTCCTTCCCTGAGATCTTCCTAACTGGAGATGAGAGAAAGGTTAAGTGAATCAGTAAATCACCGTTTTTTTTGCTTAAGTTATTCCAAGTTCAGTTTTTGAAAGAGTCTTGACTGATACAACTTAATCCCCAACTCTTTCCAATTTTTTTTCACTGTACGTCTCTAGAAGATTTTAACTGTTGAAGATATCGGTTTTGTACCGATAAAAACTGAGTAGTTCACTTGAGAATAAAACAAAAATGAGATAAAGACGGGGAATGGGTACTGATGGGGGAACATCCTGATTGGTTGTAAGGGTTGGAGGGCAGAGTTCCAAGGGAAGTGATAAAATTTCTTCTCAAAATATTTGTTTAAATATGGTAAGAAATTTTCACAAGGAGGAGATGCCAGAGAAGATGTCCTGCCTAAATGGAGGAGAGTCCTAGTCCTGAGGACTTTCTGGATCTAGTCTCTAATATTTTATGCCAAGTTCAAGGACACTTCATACTTTAGGTTTTATAAAATATTTCTCCTCTGGGTGCTTCTGTTTGCATGACTTTTCTATATTGGGTATGTTTTTCTAGTGGAACCTTTCTCCATTGTGTACATCTTTCCGCCCATCCCCAGGGACGTTTAAGAATAGTATATATTCATATAACATATAACAAGTATAGCAGCTTGTTGTTCTATCTAAATGGAGGTTTGTGCTAAACACAAAAATCTAGCTAGGAGTGAATTATGCTCTGATTCTGAAGGACAAAATAAACACAAAGCAATGCAAGGTTTGTGTTTTGCCAGAGTGAAATGGAACATGACGTTCAGAAGTTTCCAACTGAGTTCCAAAATTAGAATAAATTTTGGCAAAATGCATACTCATGTCCCATTAGGAATCTTATCATTTGAACTCAGAGCTGGCTACTCCATGCCTTGCTCATTCCAGTAGCTCCCTGGAGGCCTGAGGACCTGATTCCATGTGTTCTGGAGCTCCCCCAAGGCTGCTGGTTTTTTTCTGCTATTGTCAAGCCCATGCCTCAGTCAGCATGGAAACAGGGCAGCATAAACTCAATCAGTGATCTAACACTTGAAGGCCCACTTCCAGCTCCATTTCTTCTAGGAAGGCCAACTATTGCTGCTGGATTTGTGGAAAGAGTAGTTACCACTACATGGTTTTACAACTGTAGCCCAAGTACTTTGTGGTAGGTACTGGATCTAAGCTAGTCCTTGAGCTCTGGGTTACTATGAAAATTTCTCTGGTCACAGGTTATACAAGAGGCAGTTCATTTCCAGATTAGAGGCCTTCCTGGACAGGTAGTCTGGTTCAAGGTGTTTGAGTATGGGAGTTCCTGTTAGTTCTTATTGGGAAGCTCTTAATTAAAGGCACGATTGGTAAAGTTTGATAGAGGGTCAGCGAAAACAAGGGAAACCCTCAATAGGATGGATTGACACAATAGCCACAACAATGGGCTCAAACATATCAAAGATCATGACTATGGCACAGGACTGGCAACATTTTGTTCTGTTATACATAGGATCCCATGAGTCAGAGCTGACTTGACAGCAACTAACAACAACAATTAAAGACAGCCATATGGTTATCAATTAGTGTCGACCAAGGGTAAATACTGTGCTGAGTTACCTTCCAGGGGAATGCCCTGATGCCAAACTTCATCACCAAAGCGAATGTGTAGCTCTTCCTTCTTTTATTTATGGGGTATCTCAGCACAAGATATCATCTTATCTCCCACTAATCATGAATCGGAATGTAGACAGTTTAGTGAACTGGTGTTGTCTTAGCCCCTTAACATGCTACGTTAATTTTGCCCTCAAGGCTTTGCCTCATTCCAGTTTTCCCTCTTGGAATGCCACCCTCTACACTATGTTCCATCCTTCTCAAACCCTACATCCTCTTGTGAAGCATTTCTTTTCAACAATTTCAGCCTACTTTTATTGTTTGGTTCTCTCATTTCTCATTGCCTACAACACACAATTACTACTTCATTCATATTCAGTCTTTTATTTTTCTGCAATTGTGTCCTACAATTGTACCAAAGCATTCTGAAATCATGGCATGTATTTCAGACTTAAAAAAAAAAATCTCTTGCAGTATGAAAAAGAGCTACTTGACATTTGCTTGAAGTTGAATATAAATCAAGATATTTACACTGAAAATTACAGAACATTACTGAGGTAAACTGAAGAAGACATAAGTAAATGAAGGGCTAGATCATGCTCATGGATTGGAAGACTCAATATTGTAAAGAAGTTAATTCTCTGCAAATTGCTCTATATAGTCAATTGATCTCAATAAAAATTTCACAGGTTTATGTGTGCATGTGTGTATGTGTAAATTGACAAGCTAATTCTAAAATTTAAATGGAAATGCAAAGGACTGAGAATAGCTAGGACAATCTTGAAGAAAAAGTGCAGAATTAGAGGGCTTATACTACCAGCAGGAGCCCTGGTGGGGCAGTGGTTAAGAGACTGGCTGCTAACCAAAAGGTTGGCAGTTGGAATCCACCAGTTGCTCCTTGGAAACCCTATGGGCCTTTTTATGAGTCAGAATTGACTCAACGGCAATGCTTTGATATACTACCAAAAGAAGCCCTGATGGCACAATGGTTAAGCACTCGACTGCTAACCAAAAGATTGGTGGGTTGAATCCACAAGCCCCTCCAAAGGAAAAAAATGTAGCAGTAGGCTTCCATAAAGACTACAGCGTTGGAAACCCTATAGGGCAGTTCTACTCTGTCCTATAGGGTCACTATGAGTCAGAATTGACTCGAAGGCAAAAAGTTGTTTTTTTTGAATACTATTAGACATCAAGACTTATTAAATGAAAATGCAATGAAAAATCAAGCCATGGTAATTAAGACAGTGATGCACTGATGCAAGGATAGACAAATAGACCAATGGAGCAGAATAAAGAATCCTGGAACATATACATACATTTTATTTATGACAAAATTAACATTGCAAAATAGTGAGGAAATGATGATCTTTTCATCAAATAGAGTTGAGCCAATTAGATGTCCATGGGGGAAGAATGACCCTTGATTTGTACTTCACACCATACACAAAATCAATTCCAGGTGAACTGTAGATCTAAATGTAAAAGATAAAACAATAAAACTTCAAGAATAAAATGCAGAAGAATATCTTTATGACCTTGAGAAATTCAAAGATTTCATAAATAGCATGTAAACTGTACTAAATATAAAATTAATAAATTGGGCTATATTAGAAATAACTTCTGTTTATCAAAAGATACTATTAAGAGTGTGAAAAATGAAGTCATGGATTGGGAGAAGACATTTGCAAATCATTTCTCTCACAAAGGACTTCTATCCAACATACATAAAGATCTCCTACAAATTAATAAGAAAAAGATAGACATCCCAACATAAAAATGCTCAAAAGACTTGAATAGGCAGTTTACAAAAGAAGAAACCTGTATGTCCAGTAAATATATGAAAAGGTGCTTGACTTCATTAAACCAAAAACCAAACAAGTTGCTGTTAAGTAGATTTTGACGCATGGTGACCCTAGGTGTGTCAGAGTACAACTGTGCTCCATAGAGTTTTCAATGGATTATTTTTTGGAAGTAGAATGCCAGGCCTTTCTTTATTACTCATTAGGAAAGAGCAAATTAAGATCATGACTTTCAACAACACAGACACCAAAATGACAAAAATGGGAAGGAAACTCAATACCAAGTGTTGGTGAGGATTTGGAATATATGGAACTCATATATTGCTAGTGACAGTGTACATTGGTATAAACACTTTCCATATCAATTTAGCAGGATCTACTAAAGCTGAAAGGAGCCCTGATGACTGTAGCGGTTGAATGCTTGGCTGCTAAACAAAAGCTTGGTGGTTTGAACCCACCAAGTGCTCCGTAAAGATCACAGCCTTGGAAACCCTAAGTCGCAGTTCTACTTTGTCCTACAGGGTCGCAATGAGTCGGAATTGACTTGATAGCAATAGGTACTAAAGCTGAACATATGTATACCATATGAGTTAGCAGTTCCACTTCTAGGTATCTATGAGCACATATGCTCATCAAAGAAGTATAGGAGAACCTTCACAGCAGTACAATGCATACTAACCAAAAAGCAGAAACAGCCCAAATGTTGAACAGTAGAATGGGTAAATAAATCTTACATCCATACAATGGAATTCTTTCAGCAACGAGGATAAACTATTGCTACAAGCATGTCTTAGTTATCTAGTGCTGCTATTACAGAAATAACACAAGTGGATGGCTTTAACAAACAGAAATTTATTTTCTCACAATTTAAGAGGCTAGAAGTCTGAATTCAGGGTGCTGGCTCGAGGTAACGTATTCTCTCTCTCTGTCAGCTCTGGGGAAAGGTCATTTTCTCTTCTGAACTTCTGCTCCTGGGAGCTCTTCATGTGGCTTGGCATCTCTCTTCCCCCATCTCTGCTTCTTAGCTTGCATTTAATCTCTTTATATCTCAAAAGACATTGACTCAAGATACGCTCTACACTAATCCTGCCTCATTAATATAATGAAGGCAATCCATTCCCAAATAGGAGTATAAGCACAGGCATGTTGTTGTTGTTAGGTGCCGTTGGGTTGGTTCTGACTCTTAGCAACCTTGTGTACAACAGAACGAAATACTACCCAGTCCTGTGCCATCCTCATATTTGTTGTTCTGCTTGAGTCCATTGTTGCAGCCACTGTGTCAATCCATCTCCTTGAGGGTCTTCGTCTTTTTCGCTGACCATCTACTTTGCCAAGCATGATGTCCCTCTCCAGGGACTGGCCCTTTCTGATAACATGTCCAAATATGTGAAATGAAGTCTCGCCATTCTTGCTTTGAAGGAGCATTCTGCCTGTACTTCTTCCAAGACAGATTTATTAGTTCTTTTGGCACTACCAGCACTGCATCCATTTGTTGAAACATCTCAATTGGTATTATGGCAATTCCTGGAGCCTTATTTTTGTCAGTGCCTTCAGCAGAGCTTGGACTTCTTCCTTCAGTACCATCAGTGTTTCATCCTATGCTACCTCCTGAAATGGTTGAACAACAACCAATTCTTTTTGGCGCAGTGACTCTGTGTATTCCTTCCATCTTCTTTTGGTGCTTCCTACATTATTCAGTATTTTGCCCATAGAATCCTTCAATATTGCAACTCGCGGCTAGAATTCTTTTCTTCAGTTCTTTCAGTTTGAGAAATGCCGACCGTGTTCTTTCCTTTTGGTTTTCTAACTCCAGGTCTTTGCACATGTCATTATAATACTTTGTCTTCTCGAGCTGCCCTTTGAAATCTTCTGTTAAGTTCCTTTGCTTCACCGTTTTTCCTTTTTCTTTAGCTACTCAACATTCAAGAGTAAGTATCAGAGTCTCTTCTGACATCCATTCTGATCTTTTCTTTTCTTTCCTACCTTTTTAATTGCTTTGCTTTCTTCACGTATGAAGTCCTTGAATGTTATTCCACAACTCCTCTGGTGTTCGATCAATAGTGTTCAATGCGTCAAATCTGTTCTTGAGATGATCTCTAAATTCAGGTAGGATATACTCAGGGCTGTACTTTGGCTCTTGTGAACTTATTGTAATTTTCTTCAGCTTCAACTTGAACTTATATATGAGCAATTGATGATCTATTCCACAGTTGGCCCCTGGCCTTGTGCTGACTGGTGATATTGAGCTTTTCCATCGTCTCTTTCCACAGATGTAGTGGATTTGATTCCTGTGTATTTCATCAGGTGACTTCCACATGTATAGTTGCCATTAATGTTGCTGAGAAAAGGTATTTTCAATGAAGGAGTCATTGGTCTTGCAAAATTCTGTCATGGGATCTCCAGCATTGTTTCTATCACCAAAGCCATATTTTCCAACTACTTATTCTTCTTTGTTTCCAAGTTACCCATTCCAATCACTAGTAATTATCAATGCATCTTGATTGCATGTTTGATCAATTTCAGACTGCAGAAGTTGGTAAAAATCTTCACTTTCTTAATCTTTCGCCTTAGTGGTTGATGTATAAATTTGAATAATAGTCATATTAACTGGTCTTCCTTGGAGGAGTATGGATATTACCCTATCACTAACAGCATTGTACTTCAGGATAGATCTTGAAATGTTCTTTTTGACGATGAATGCAATGCTATTCCTCTTCAATTTGTCATTCCCTACATAGTGGCACATATGACTGTCTGATTCAGAATGGCCAATACCAGTCCATTTCAGCTCACTAATGCGTAGAATATCAATATTTATGCATTCCATTTCATTTTTGACGATTTTCGATTTTCCTAGATTCATACTTCATACATTCCACATTCTGATTATTAATGGATGTTTGCTGCTATTCTTATTTTGAGTCCTGCCACATCAAAAAATGAAGATCCTGAAAGCTTGACACCATTGCCAACATTATGTTGACCCTAATTTGAGGAGGCAGCTCTTCCTCAGTCTTATTCTGAGTTCCTTCCAACTTGAGAGGCTCATTTTCTAGCACTATATCAGACAATGTTCTGCTAACATTCATAAGATTTTATTCATTTTTTAATTTTTTCCCATACAAAAATTTATACATACATTGTTAGGTGACTCTAATTGCTCTCCTCATACTGTGACAGCACACTCCTCCTTTCCACCCCTGATTCCCCATGTCCATTCAACCATCTTCTAACCCTCTCTGCCTTCCCATCTCACCTCCGGACAGAAGCTGCCCGTTTAATCTCTTGTATCTACTTGAGCCAAGAGGCACACTCCTCACGAGTATCACTTTATGTCCCACAGTCCAGTCCAATCCCTGTCTGCAGAATTGGCCTCAGAAATTGTTTTAGTCCTGGGCTGATAGAGAATCCAGGCGCTATGCTTTCCGGGGTTCCTCCAGTCTCAGTCAGACCATTAAGTTTGGTCTTCTTACTAGAATTTGAGTTCTGCACCCCACCTTTCTCCTGCTCTGTCAGGGACTCTCTGTTGTGTTCCCTGTCAGGGCAGTCATTGGTGGTAGTTCTTCTGGTCTCAGGCTGATGGAGTCTCTGGTTTATGTGGCCCTTTCTGTCTCTTGGGCTAATACTTTCCTTGTGTCTTTGGTGTTTTTCATTCTCCTTTACTCCAGGTTGTTGGGACCAGCTTATGCATCTTAGATGGCCACTCGCAAGCTCTTAAGACCCCAGACACCACTCACCAAAGCAGGATGCAGAACATTTTCTTAATAAGCTTTGTTATGCCAATTGACCTAGATGTTCCCTGAAACCATGGTCTCCAGACCCCTACCCCTGCTACTCTGTCCCTCAAAGTGTTTGATTGTATTCAGGAAACTTCTTAGCTTTGGTTTAGTCCAGTTGTGCTGACTTCCCCTGTAGTGTGTGCTGCCCTTCCCTTCACCTAAGATAATTCTTATCTACTATCTATTTAGTAAATAGCCCTCACCGTCCCTCCCCACCCTCGTAACCATCAAAGAGTGTTTTCTTCTGTGTTTAAACCTTTTCTTAAGTTCTTATAATAGTGGTCTTATACAGTATTTGTTCTTCTGTGACTGACTAAATTCACTCAGCATAATAAGTTCCAGCTTCCTCCATTTTATATGGTGTTTCACAGCTTTATCTTTGTTCTTTATCATTGCATAGTATTCCATTGTGTGGATGAACCGTAATTTGTTTATCCATTCATCCGTTGATGGACATCTAGGTTGTTTTCATCTTTTGCTACTGTGAACAGTGGTGCAATGAAAATGGGTGTGCATATATCTATTCCTGTGATGGCTCTTATTTCTCTAGGATATATTCCAAGGAGCAGGATAGGTGGATGGTATGGTACTTCTATTTCTAGCTTTTTAAGGAAGTGCCAAATCGATTTCCAAAGTGGTTGTACCATTACATTCCCACCAACAGTGTATAAGTGTCCCAGTCTCTCCACAACCACTCCAGCATTTATTATTTTGTGTTTTTTTTGGATTAATGCTAGCCTTGTTGGGATGAGATGATATCTCATTGTAGTTTTGATTTGCATTTCTCTAATGGCTAATGATCGTGAGCATTTCTTCATGTGTCTGTTAGCCACCTGAATATCTTCTTTGGTGAAGTGCCTGTTCATATCCTTTGCCCATCTTTTAATTGGGTAATTTGTCTTTTTATTGTTGAGGTTTTGCAGTATCTTATAGATTTTAGAGATTAGACGCTGATTGTATTTGTCGTAGCCAAGAATTTTTTCCCAGTCTGTAGGTTGTCTTTTGACTCTTTTGGTTAAGTCTTTTGATGAGCATAAGTGTTTGATTTTTAGGCACTCCCATTTATCTAGTCTCTCTTCTGGTGCTTGTGCATTGTTACTTATGGTTCGTATTGTGTTTATGCCAGGTACTGGGGCTCCTAGCATTGTCCCTATTTTTTCTTCCATGATCTTTATCGTTTTCGATTTTATATTTAAGTCTTTGATCCATTTTAAGATAGTTTTTGTGCATGGTGGGAGGTATGGGTCTTGTTTCAGTTTTTTGCAAATGGATATCCAGTTATGCTAACACCATTTGTTAAAGAGACTGTCTTTTCCCCAACTAATGGACTTTGGGACTTGTCAAATATCAACTGATCATAGGTGGATGAATTTATGTCTGGATTCTCAATTCTGTTCCTTGGTCTACGTATCTGTTGTTGTACCAGTACCAGGCTGTTTTGACTACCGTGGTGGTATAATAGGTTCTAAAATCAGGTAGTGAGAGGACTACCACTTTGTTCTTCTTCTTGAGTAATGCTTAACTTATTTGGGACCCCTTTCCTTTCCATATAAAGTTGGTGATTTGTTTCTCCATCTGATTAAAAAATGCCAGTGGAATTTCGATTGGGATTGCATTGTATCTGTAGATCATTTTGGGTAGAATTGATATTTTCACAACCTTGAGTCTACCTAACCATGAGCAAGGTATGTTTTTCCACTTATGCAAGTCTCTTTTGGTTTCTTCCAGTAGTGTCTTGTAGTTTTCATTGTGTAGATCTTTTATGTCTCTGGTTAGATTTATTTGTAAGTATTTTATCTTCCTGGGGGCTATTGTAAATGGTATTGATTTGGTGATTTCTTCTTCAAGGTTCTCTTTGTTGGTGTAAAGGAATCCAACTGATTTTTGTATGTTTATCTTGTTTCCTGAAACTTTGCTGAAATCTTCTATTAGTTCCAATAGTTTTCTTGTGGATTCTTTGGGGTTTTCTGTGTATAAGATCATATCATCTGCAAATAGGGATACTTTGACTACTTCCCTACAAATTTGGATGCCCTTTATTTCTTTTTGTAGCCTAATTGCTCTGGCTAGGACTTCCAGAACAATGTTCAATAAGAGTAGTGATAAAGAGCATCCTTGTCTGGTTCCCTTTCTCCAGGGGAATGCTTTCAAACTCTCTCCATTTAGGATGATGTTGGATGTTGGCTTTGTATAAATGCCCTTAATTGTGTTGAGGAATTTCCCTTCTATTTCTATTTTGTTGAGAGTTTTTATTATGAATTGGTGTTGGACTTTATCAAATGCCTTTTTTGCATCAGTTGATAAGATCATGTGATTCTTGTCTTTTGTTTTATTTATGTGTTGGATTACATTGATTGTTTTTCTAATGTTGAACCATCCCTGCATACCTTGTATAAATTCCACTTGAACATGGTGAATTATTTTTTTGATATGTTGCTGAATTCTATTGGCTAGAATTTTGTTGAGGATTTTTGCATCAATGTTCATGACGTATATTGTTCTGTAATTTTCTTTTTTGTGGTGTCTTTACCTGGTTTTGGTATCAGGGTTATGCTGACTTCATAGAATGAGTTTAGGAGTATTCCATCCTTTTCTATGCTCTGAAATACCTGTAGCAATAGTAGTGGTGTTAACTCTTCTCTCAGAGTTTGGTAGAATTCTCCAGTGAAGCCATCTGGGCCAGGGCTTTTTTTGTTGGGAGTTTTTTGATTACCTTTTTAATCTCTTGTTTTTTTATGGGTTTATTTAGTTGTTCTATCTCTGTGTGAGTTTAGGTAGACAGTGAGTTTCTAGATACTTGTCCATTTCTTCTAGGTTTTCAAATTTGTTAGACTACAATTTTTCATAGTATTCTGTTATGATTCTTTTAATTTCAGTAGGGTCTGTTGTGATATCACCCATCTCATTTCTTATACCGGTTATCTGCTTCCTCTCCTGTTTGTCTTTTGTCAGTTTGGCCAATAGTTTATCAATTTCGTTGATCTTTTCAGAGAACCAGCTTTCGGTCTTGTTAACTCTTTCAGTTGTTTTTCTATTCTCTATTTCATTTAATTCTGCTCTAATTCTTATTATTTCCTTTCTTCTGGTGCTTGAGGGCTGCTCTCTTTGTACTTGTTCCAGTTGTAGGGTTAATGTTTTGATTATGGCCCTTTCTTCTTTTTGATGTGTGCATTTATTGCTATAAACTGACCTCTGAGCACTGCTTTTGCTGTGTCCCAAAGGTTTTGGTAGGATGTGTTTTCATTCTTGTTTGATACTATGAATTTCTTTATCCCATCCTTAATTTCTTCTATAACCCAGTAGTTTTTGAGCAAGATGTTGTTCAGTTTCCATGTGTTTGATTTTTTTCCTTTCTTTTTCTGTTGTTGATTTTTACTTTTATGGCTTTATGGTCAGAAAAGATGCTTTGTAGTATTTTGATGCTTTGGATTTTGTTAAGGCTTGCTTTATGGCCTAATATGTGGTCTATTCTGGAGGATGTTCCATGTGCATTGGAAAAGAAAGTATGCTTGGCTGCTGTTGGGTAGAGTGTTCTGTATATATCTATGAGATCAAGTTGGTTGATTGTAGCATTTAACTCTTCCATGTCTTTGTTGAGCTTTCTTCTCGATGTTCTGTCCTTCATCAAAAGTAGTGGGTTGAAGTCCCCTACTACTATTGTGGAGCTGTCTATCTCCATTTTCAGTGCTGTTAGACTTTGTTTTATGTATTTTGGAGCCCTGTCTTTGGGTGTGTAAATATTTATTATAGCTATGTCATCCTGTTGTGTTGACATTTTACTCATGATATAGTGTTCTTCCTTGTCCTTTGTGGTGGATTTTACTTTAAAGTCTATTTTGTCAGAGATTAGTATTGACACTCCTGCTCTTTTTTGAGTGTTGTTTGCTTGATATTTTTTTTTCCATTCTTTCAGTTTTGTTTGTGTCTTTGTCGGAGGTGTGTCTCTTGTAAGCAGCATATAGACAGATTGTGTTTTTTTATCCAATCTGCCACTCTCTGTCTCTTTATTGGTGCATTTAGTCCATTTACATTCAGCGTAATTATTGATAGGTATGAGTTTAGTGCTGTCATTTTGATGTCTTTTTTTGTGTGTTGTTCACAGTTTCTTTGTTTCACTGAATTCTCTGTGCTGAGTCATTTTTCTTTACGTATTTTCTGTTCATCTTTTTCATTGTTTTTGATTTTGTGTTTGCTGAGCCTTTATATTTTTCTAGTTTTTAATTTTGTCTGGTAGGATTGTTAGTTTCCTTTGTGGTTACCTTGATATTTACCCCTATTATTCTAAGTTTATACCAGTCTTTTATTTCTTTATTTCACCTTGACTTCCTCTCCATATACAAAGTCTATGTCTACATTTTTTAAGTCCCTCCTTTTTGTTTTAATGTTGTCATCTTTTACATATTGACATCTATTTCCTATTTTCAGTGTTTTAGCTTTGATTAATTTTTGTGACTTCCCTATCTGGGTTGATATCTGGTTGCTCTGTCCTGTGTTCTAGTCTTGGGTTGTTATCTGATTTACTGATTTTCTAACCAGAGGACTCCCTTTAGTGTTTCTTTAATTTTGGTTTGGTTTTTGCAAATTCCCTAAACTTCTGTTTATCTGCAAATGCTGTAATTTTGCCATCATATTTGAGAGACAGTTTTGCAGGATGTATAATTCGTAGCTGGCAGTTTTTTTCCTTCAAGGCTTTATATATGTCATCCCATTGCCTTCTTGCCTGCATGGTTTCTACTGAGTAGTCCGAGCTTATTCTTATTGACTCCCCTTTGTAGATGACTTTTTGTTTATCCCAAGCTGCTCTTAAAATTCTCTCTTTATCTTTGGTTTTGGCAAGTTTGATTATAATATGTCTTGGTGACTTTCTTTTGGGATCTACTTTATGTGGGGTTCGATGAGCATCTTGGATAGATATCTTGTCATCTTTCACGATATCAGAGAAGTTTTCTGCCAACAAATCTTCCCAATTTGTTCTGTATTTTCTGTTATCCCTCCCTGTTCAGGTACTCCAGTCACTCGTAGGTTATTCCTCTTGATAGAGTTCCACATTATTCTTAGTGTTTCTTCATTTTTTAAAATCTTTTTATCCAATTTTTCCTCAAATAAGTTGGTGTCAAGTGCTTTATCTTCAGTCTCAATGATTCTGACTTCCATTGCCTCAATTCTGCTCCTATGACTTTCTATTGAGTTGTCTAATTCTGAAATTTTATTGTTAATATTCTTGATTTCTGACTGCTGTCTCTCTATGGGTTCTTGCAGCCTGTGAAATTTGTCATTATGCTCTTTTCTAATCTGTTTAATTTCCTCTATTGTATGTTCTGTGTTTTGATTAATTTCCTTCCTAATTTCTTGTAGATTTCTGTATATTAATCTTTTGTATTCTGCCTCTGGTAATTCTAAGAAATTTTCCTCCTCTGGAAAATTTCTTGATTCTTTATTTTGGGAGCTTGCTGAAGCCATCATGGATTGCCTCTTTATGTGATTTGATATTGACTGTTGTCTCCAAGCTATCAATAAGTTATTGCATTTATTTATTTTATGTTATTTTATGTGTCCTGTCTTCTTGTTTTGTTTTGATATGCCCAAATAGACTGCTCATATGAGCTAGTTTGATTATTGGCACCTTTGAAGCTCTAGTGTACTGTCACCAGGTGGTTAGATCTGTTACTAAGTATGTGAGCTCAGGAGTCCACCCACTCCTCCTGTATGGATTCAGCTTAGGTGCCCAGGCAGATAGCCAGCAAATGTGTGGAGTAGGCTCTAACTTACAGTCCTAGACAGGCATGGGTGATTGGTGTAGGCACAGGCATCAGACTGCAGCAGGGGGACACACTCTGAGCAAGGCAGTTGGCTGATGGCCACCCCTGAGTGTCCAGGAGGAAGCTATGTCTCTGTTCCCTAGAGCATGTTGGTGGGTAGGTTTTGCAGCCGGACTGTGAACACCTAATGCTGTTGGCTGTAAGGACTGGGGGGCACCTCTTAGTCATGAGCCCCTATTGCAGGTGGCTAGGTGACATGGGTGGAGCCACCAGTCCTCAGGCCCCTGATGTGGGTAGGTGAAGACCCTGCTTGATGGGCAGAGCAGTGTCACATGTCAAGAAACTGCCACTTCACAGCTGAAAGAGTTGAAGTTAGGGTTCCAGTACATACCTTGTTGTACTGCGGTAATGAGGGCCTAGGCTGTTGAGATGGGCCCACACAAGTCTATGCAGGGAGAAAGGCACTCAAAGTCCATGGACCCCTTATGCCTGTGCCTAGGCAAAGGAGCTGTGCCTACCCTGGGTTCTTGGCTTAGGGGAGCTGGCAGTTTATTTTTTTCCCATTTGTTAATTTGCTCACTCTCCAAGGCAGGGAGAATGGCTCCGGGTGTGTGATGGATCCTACTTCTAGCCAAGGGGACTTCGGAATTGCTGAAGCCGGTCCAGGACCCAGTGCAGAACAGGCAGCAGGGAGGTAAATGGGAGAGAAGTTTTTCCCTATGGGGGCTGTTTTTGTTCCACACAGTAAGCTGTACACAAGTACTTATCTTTCACCAATAATGGCTGCTTCTCCCTAGTTTTGGGTGGCTGTGTAGACTCTTCGGTGCTGGGTCTCACCTGGTGCAGAAAATGCACCTCCTGAGCACCGCTGCTTGCCTGCCTCACCACTCACCCACGAGCTGCTCAGGCCTGAAGGGCTCGGGCTCTCACTGGGTCAGGTCTGGCAACTCCTTGCTGCTTCCGAACCATCTCTCCATCCCCTGTCACTCAGTCCAGTTCCTCAACTCTGCCTTTGATGTTCAGGGCCCCCAGATTGCCATATATAATCAAAGCACTTGTTTTTTCAGGTCTTTGTCGTAAAAGGATCCAACGGAAGCATCTGACTACTCCACCATCTTGGCCCCACCTCCTATTCATAAGATTTTAACTCGCTAATTTTTTTCAGAAGTAGCCTGCCAGGTCCTTCATCCTAGTCTGTCTTAGTCTGGAAGCTAAGCTGAAACATGTCCACCATGGGTGACTGCTGGTATTTGAATACTGGTGGCATAGATTCCAGCATCACAGTAACACCCAAACCACCAGAGTACTACAAACTGACAGATGCATGGGGAGCACAGGCACAGAGGTTAGGATTTACAACACATATTTTGGGGGACACAATGCAATCCATAACATTCCATCCTTTGGACCCCCAAAATTCATGTCCTTGCCACATGTAAAATGTATTCACCTCATCACATCATCACAAAAGTCTTAAATTAACTCCAGGTTCAAAATATCATCTTCTGAATCAGCTGAATCAAATATGGCTGAGACTTTAGGCATATTCCATCCTGGGACAAAATTCCTCTTTATCTGTGAACCTGTGGAATCAAGACAACAAATTATCTGTTTCCAACGTACAATAGTGGAACAGGCACAAGGTAGACATTTCAATTACAAATGGGAGAAATTGAAAGAAAAGAAGGGATAACGGGCACCAAGAAAGTCCAAAACCTAGCAGAACACATTAACTCTCAAAGCTTGAAAATAATCCTCTGTTCTCTGAGACCATATGGGCAATAGCCCTGTCCTCCAGACTCTGGGTGTTGGCCATGCCCTCTGGATTCGGTGGAAGACCCTCACCCCAGGGCTTCAGACTCATCTTTCAGGCACACTGGGATGGCAACTCTGCTCCCATGGATATGGGCAGGTCCATTCTTCTAGTCTATCTGAGTGGTGCGCCCACCCCCTTGACCCCACCAGGCCCCATTCTTCTGCCCTTTTAGCATGGTATCCCTGCCCCCTCCGATTTGGGCAGTGGCCCCATCCCCCTGACACTCGTGAATGACAGTTCTACACTCTGGAACTGAGCTGTAGTGAAGATCTGACTCTTTGAAACCTAGGAGGCCTTGGCTCTACCTTTTGAGAACCTGGAGGCTGTGGCCCCACACTTTGAGACCTACAGAGCTATGGTGCTTCTTCCAACAGTTCTGCTGATCTCTGAGCTACTCTGGGTGCAGGTGTAACTAATATATGGCAGGTACTGCACCAGCCCTGGGTGCGAGGCACCACTGAGTAGTTTCTATTAACTTGGTACAGCCAGCTGTATATCTACAGAAAATGACACCTATGGCAAGCACTGAAATTATGCCCCTATCCAAACATCTGACACCCCTCTTTTAGATAATTTTACCATAATATCAGTTCAAAAGTACAAGTCAAGTCCTTAATCCTTTAATTAACACATTAACAGGCTTGAGTAAAGCCCTTGGGCCATATTGGGTTAATGGAATCTGCTCAGTGGGGCCACGTGACCAGGGCTGGTGCAATACCCTAGATATGCCACTGGCTTCAGGGATGGTTCTTTTCTTTTCTTGAGGGACAACAGATATAGCTCCTTTGGCCTATTTCCTGCTTGTAGAACTCAAAGAGGAAGACAGCATTCTTCTTTAAAATCTTGCTTAGAAATCTCCTCAGCCAGATACCCAGGTTCATCACTTACAAGTTCTACTCTCCACCAAATTTTTTGGAAATAATTCAAACAAGTTCTTTGCCATTGCATAAAAAGCATCATCCTTGCTCCAATGTCCAATCACATGTTCATCATTGTCTTTCACACCTCACCAGAAGCACACTTAAGGCCCACACTTTAAGCAACATTCTGTTTCTAGTGCCATATAGAGATGATAGAGACTTTCTCTACAGATCTCCTCACTTCCTTCTGTGCCCTCATGAGAATTGCCTTTGACCTCCATAATTATACCAACAGTCTCTTCAAGGCAATCTAAGCCTTTATTATTTACCAAAGCCAAACCAAACCAACTGCCTTCAAGTTGATTCCAACTCATAGCGACCCTATAGGACAGAGTAGAACTGCCCCCATAGAGTTTCCAAGGAGTGGCTGGTGGATTCGAACTGCTAACCTTTTGGTGAGCAGCTGAGTTCTTAACCACTGTGCTACCAAGGCTCCCAACTTTTACTATTAGGCGTCTTAAAACTCTTCCAGCCTCTACTCATTACCAAATTCAAAGCCACTTGCATGTTGTAGGAACTTATTACAGCAACACCCCATTGCCGGTACTAAATTCTGTTGTAGTTATCTAGTGCTGCTGTAACAGATATATCACAAGTGGGTGGCTTTGTTGTTGTTGTTAGGTGCCGTCGGGTAGGTTCCGACTGATGGCAACCTTCTGTACAACAGAACGAAACACTGCCTGGTGCTGTACCATCCTCACAATCATTGTTATGCTTGAACCAACTGTTGCAGCCACTGTGTCAGTCCATCTCATCGAGGGTCTTCCTCTTTTTCGCTGACCCTCTAATTTACCAAGCATGATGTCCTTCTCCAGGGACTGGTTCCTCCTGATAACGTGTCCAAAGTATGTGAGAAGTAGTCTCACCATCCTCGCTTCTAAGGAGCATTCCAGCTGTACTTCTTCCAAGATAAATTTGTTTGTTCTTCTTGGCAGTCCAAGGTATAGTCAATATTCTCTAACACCATAATTCAAAGGTGTCAATTCTTCTTTGGTCCTCTTTATTCATTTTCTAGCTTTCACATGCATATGAGGTGATTAAAAATACCATGGCTTGGATCAGGTACATCTTCGTCCACAAAGTGACATCTTTGCTTTTTAACACTTTAAAGAAGTCTTTTGCAGCAGATTTGCCCAATGCAATGCGTCGTTGGATTTCTTGACTACTGCTTCCATGGATATTGGTAAAATGAAATCCTTGACAACTTCAATATTTTCTCGGTTTATCATGATATTGTTTATTGGTCCAGTTGTGAGGATTTTTTGTTTTCTTTATGTTGAGGTGCAATCCACACTGAAAGCTGTAGTCTATGATCTTCATCAGTAAGTGCTTCAAGTCCTCTTTGCTTTTAGCAAGCAAGTTTGTGCCAACTGCGTATCACAGATTGTTAATGAGTCTTCCTCCAGTCCTGATGCCCTGTTCTTCATATAGTCCAGCTTCTTGGAGTATTTGCTCAGCATACAGACTGAATAAGTATGGCGAAAGGATACAACCCTGACTCACACCTTTCCTGACTTTAAACCATGCAGTGTCCTCTTTTTCTGTTCAAATGACTGCCTCTTGGTCTATGAACAGGTTCCTCATGAGCACAATTAAGTGTTGGGGAATTCAAATTCTACTCAATGATTTCCATAATTTGTTATGATCCACACAGTCAAATTCCTTTTCATAGTCAATAAAACACAAGTAACCATCTTTCTGGTATTCTCTGCTTTCAGCTATGATCCATCTGACATCAGCAATGATGTCGCGTTCCACATCCTTTTCTGAATCCAGCTTGAATTTCTGGCAGTTCCCTGTTGATGTACTACTGCAACTGCATTTGAATGATTTTCAGCATAATTTTACTTGTGTGTGTTATTAATGACATTGTTGATAATTTCTACATTCTATTGGATCACCTTTCTTTGCAATGGACACAAATATGGATCTCTTCCAGTCAGTTGGCCAAGCAGCTGTCCTCCATATTTCTTGGCAGTGCTGCATCTGTTTGTTGAAATATCTCAGTTGGTATGCCATCAATTCCTGGAGCCTTGTTTTTCACCAATGCCTTCAGTGTAGCTTGGACTTCTTCCTTCAATACCATTGGTTCTTGATCATATGCTACCTCCTGAAATGGGTTGAACACCGACCAATTCTTTTTGGTACAGTGACTCAGTGTATTCCTTCCATCTTCTTTTGATGCTTCCTGCATTGTTCAATATTTTCTCTGTAGATCCTTCAATACTGCAACTCAAGACTTGAATTTTTTCTTCAGTTCTTTCAGCTTGAGAAATGCTGAATGTGTTCTTCCATTTTGGTTTTCTAATTCTAGGTCTTTGCACATTTCATTATGATACTTTAGTTTGTCTTCTCAAGCTTGCTCTTTGAAATCTTTTCTTCAGCTCTTTTACTTCATCATTTCTTTCTTTTGCTTTAGCTGCTTTATGTTTAAGAGCAAGTTTCAGAGTCTCTTCTAACATCCATTTTTGTTTTTTTATTCTTTCCTGTCTTTTTAATGGCCTCTTGCTTTCTTCATGTGTGATGTCCTTGATGTCATTCAACAACTTGTCTACAGTTCAGTCATTAGTGTTCAATGTGTCAAATCTATTCTTGAGGTAGTCTCTAAATTCAGGTGGGGTATATTCAAGGTATTTTGGCTCTCATGGACTTGCTCTACTTTTCTTCAACTTCAACTTGAATTTGCATATTAGCAATTGATGGTCTGCTCGGCAGTGGGCTCCAGCCTTGTTCTGACTGATGATATTGATCTACTCCATCATCTGTTTCCACAGATGTAGTCGAATTGATTCCTGTGTGTTCCATGTAGGGTGATCCACATATATAGTTGCCATTTATGTGGTTAAGAAAAGGTATTTTCAATGAAGAAGTCGTTGGTCTTGCAGAATTCTATTGTATGATCTCTGGCATCATTTCTATCACCAAGGCTGGGTTTTCCAACGATTGATCCTTCTTATTTGTTTGCAACTTTTGCATTCCAATCACCAGTAATTTTCACTGCATCCTTATTGCATATTTGATCCATTTCAGATTGCTGAAATTGGCAAAATGCTTTACTTTCTTCATCTTTGGCCTTAGTGAATGATGAATACATTTGATTAATAGTCATATTAACTGTTCTTACTTGTAGGAGTGTGGATATTATCCAATCACTGACAGAATTGTACTTCAGGATAGATCTTGAAATATTCTTTTAACAATGAATGAGATGCCATTCTTCTTCAATTTGTCATTCCCTGCACAGTAGACTGTACCATTGTTGGACTCAAAATGGCCAATACCAGTCCATTTCATCTCACTAATGCCTAGAATATCGATCTTTATGTGTTCCATTTTATTTTTGATGATTTCCAGTTTTCCTAGATTCATACCTCATACATTGAATTTGGAATCTACATGGATGTTTGCAGCTGTTTCTTCTCTGTGGTTTAATGAAAAATTTTTTTTCTCACAGTTTAGGACACTAGAAATATGAATGCAGGGTGTCTGCTTTAGGGGTAGGCTTTCTGTTTCTGTCAGCTCTAGATAAAAGCCTTTATCCCTTCTGAGCATCTGCTCCTGTGCAATCTTCATGTGACTTGGCATCTCTTTTCCCTTATCTCTACTTGCTAGCTTGCATTTTATCTCTTTATGTCTCAAAAGAAATTGACTCAAGACAATCCTGGCGGATCTCACAAACATATTACCGAGCAAAAGAAGTCAGAGACAAATAGTATATATTACTGCATTTCTTTAAATTTCAAACTGGGCAAAGATGTCTATGATAACCTATGAGGAGAGGGAGAGGCTGGGAGGGACCACTTGGGGGGCTTCTGGGTAATGTTCTACTTCTTCATCTGATTGGTGGTGAACATTTAGTGAAAATCAATAGACTTATGATTAGTGTACTTTTTCTGTATGTATGAGGTGTGTATACTTAAAAGCAAAAGTTATGTCCTCAGAGGGTGAACTGCCTCTAGAGCAGAGATTTTTGTCTGCTGCTTTACTTCTTCTCATGAGCTCAGGAGTGGAAAATAAGGACAGTTTGATTGAAAAAACAGCCTCATAAATGCGATTTCAAACCTCTTCTTGACCTTGGAAAGGATAAAACACTGGTTTGAGCTACTCAGCTCCTTCTACTTCAACAAGTTTACTCATGAAACCATTTTTATGGACATCGCTTTGCTTTGCTTTGCTTTCAGCGAAGAAAGCATCTTTATCAATAACATTAGTGTCCTCATTATCTCCTGTGGCATTTCCCTATTCTAGCTCATCTCCTCACTTAGAATGTCCTGAGTCCCTCTCATGACGGTGAGCTTATTGAATCTCCCATGACAATTGTGTGTATGCTTTTCTTATTCCCTCACCCCTAACTCCTGAGGGCAAAGTAGCTCTGTATGCTCAGTTCAGAGGCTTGAGGCTGGGTTTGTTTAAAAATTTTAATCTAATTGGATTAACTGCAGGGCTCAAGGTTCCAAGCTAAGGGGACGATTACAAGTACAACTGGTTATGACTTGGATTCTCCCTGTTGCCAGAGGGGTAGAAGGCCACCGTTCCCGCCCAAACGCATCCTGAGCTGAAGTATCTCTGTTGAGTCTGCGAGACCACAAGATACTTGAATACTCCAATTGACGTAGTATATTCCAACCAAGACATTCTTGAATGTTGGAGGAAATTTGGAGACTATATTCTCCTGTTTCAGTATGAATTCTACCAGTCGTGCCAAAGTAGGGTGAGACAGTATTGAATTTGGAATCTGAAAGTTCCTGATTTAAAATGTTTCTGTTAGCATTTGTCAACTCTGGGACTTTGGTGGTGGTTGGAGGGCACTTAGCCCCTGTTTTCTTATCTTCCCCCAATAGGATAGTAATGCCTACCCTCAGGATTTGGGGAAGAATTCATTCATTCATGTATGTATATATCCAGCTTTCAACATTCAACATTTATTAAGAAACACTCTGTGTGACTGCCACTCCGTAGGCTCTGGGTACTCACACAGGGCTCATGGTCCACTTGGCAAGAAGATGTATAAGCACATTATTTCAGTATTCTTCAAACTATTTTTCATTATTGCCTGCCCCTAAAGATCCTTTTTAAGTTATTTTTCTCTAATTGCCCCTATGAAATTTTACTGCCTCAGATATAATGTGCATCTATTTATGTACTATACAGTCATCCCTCGGTATCCATGGGACATTGGTTTCAGGACCCCCTGCTGATACCAAAATCCATGGATGCTGAATTCTTTTATATAATATGGTATAGTATTTGCATATAACCTAAGCACATCCTCCTGTATACTTGAAATCATTACTTAGAATACTTAGATTACTTAGAATACCTAATACAAGGTAAATGTTATATAAATAGTTGTTACACGGTATTGTTTAGGGAATAATGACAAGACTCGAGGCAAGCAATGCTCAAACAGCGAGTGCTGGAGAGAGACTGAGGATCTGTGACATAGTGGGCAGTTACAGCAAGGTCTGCCTACATATCACTTCATTTGCATGGATTTGGTGTATTGCTTGGTTCACTGCAAATTCAGGTTTTACATTGTGGAATTCTGTTTCTTTCTTTTTTTTTTTGGAATATTTTCTATCCGTGGTTGGTTGAATCTGTGGATGCAGAACCCACAGATATGGAGGGCTGACTATATGTATATCTGGGCTTTATACATTAAAAAATGTAAGATTTTCCACCCCTATCTTCCCTTATAGCCCAAGAGGAGTCACTGGGTGGTGCAAATGGTTAATGTGCTTGGCTGTTAACCAAAAGGTTGGAGATTTGAGTCCACCCAGATGCACCTAGGAAGAAAGGCCTGGAGATACACTTCCAAAAAATCAGCCATTGAAAACCTATATGGAGCACAGTTTTACTCTGGCACATATGGGATCACCATGAGTCAGGATTGACTGGATGCTGACCTTTTTTTTTAACTCCTCAGGAACCACTTCTCACCGCTGTGGGAGTGACATCACCCCCACTGAGAATACATGAAGCAAATGATCACAGGGGAGTGTAATGAGCATGATAGGAGCAAGAGGTACAAGCTGCAGAATCACTCACATCGCCCATGGAGATGGGACCAACTGCGGTGGAGGACATCAGAGAAGACTTCTTGGAGAAAAGGGAGGTGCTGGAGATCACAGACGATGCCTCATAACTGACTGGCAGCCACAGGGAGGGTGATTCCCATGGAAAGGTCCTGGGATGTGAGGCAGTGTGCTCGTTCACGGTGAGTACAAGTGGGAGGTCCATGGGCAGGAATGGTGGGTGACCTGGGGAGGCAGGCAGGGGCCAGCCACGGAGGGCTTAAATGCCGAGCCAAGGAGAGACGACCTCACACCAAGGCATTAGGGACACATAAAGTCTTCAAAGGGAGTGACTTGATCAGATGTATACATTGGAAACTTTATTCAGACCTCTGTGTGGATAAGGCAAGAAAATCAGGTATGAGATTATTAGAGTAGTTAAAGCAAGAAATCATGAGGACTTGAGGGAGAACAGTTGTCAGTGAGCATGAGAGAGAAGGGCAGAGAGATTTTGGAGACTTGAGTATGTGAAACCACTTATTCAAAAGCACCTGGCATATTGCAGGTAACTGATAAAGTGCTAATTACTAAAACTCAGCATTAGGGACCATTTAGCTACTTTGCGTTTCAGAAGCTTTCCAGGGTCATCAGAATCTGAATGCTTCAAGGGGCTGCTAGTGGCCCCAGGTTTGATATTTGTTAAGTCGCTGTTTTTCTTTGAAATGGAAGTGGGCAGAGGAAACCCAGCCAATGGGACCAGGGGGCCAGCACTTGCTGTCCATTGCTGGGTGCCTCCACAGAGCTGACCAACTGCCCTGAATTACGCAGAAGCATAATGACAAGACAGTGCCCACCACTGGCACCCACAGACCAGGGTGGGCTTTTGTTCATTAGCTTCCAATGCTCCCTTGTCTCTCAGCCTCTCAGCTCAGCCAGATCGTAACGTGCTGACGACATTAGTTGCTACACTTGCTCTTCCTTTGGTCTGGCTTTGATCTCTCTGGGAATTATCCAATCCACCCCGGAGACCCTTGAGAGATAACCACATTCTCTTCTTTTGTTACTGTCATTGTTCGTAATAAATTAAACCACTTACAGATGATTCAACAGCATAAAGTTACTCATTTCCTATCCGTCAGGAGCTTTCAGGATTATGAAAAAAACAAAACAAGTATAAAAAGCAGCAGTGAGGTAACACGCAAGGAAGAATGAGAAATGTTAATGTGTGAATGGTTTTTCTAGTCAGGGGAGAAGCCGGTGTCTGTAGCTTTTTTTAAAAAATATTTTATTATATTTTTAGTGGAAGTATACGGAGCAAAACAAGTTTTCCCATTTTCTATATATAACATTCAGTGACATTAGTTACATTCTTCAATTTGTGTCAACATTTCCATTATTTCTGTTCTAGTTGTTCCAAAAAAAAAAAAACCAAACCCGTTGCCGTTGAGTCCATTCCGACTCATAGCGACCCTATAGAGCAGAGTAGAACTGCCCCAAGGAAAGGCTGGTGGATTTGAATTGCCAACTTTTTGTTTAGCAGCCAACTTCTTAATCACTGCACCACCAAGTCTCCCTAGTTGTTCCATGCTTATTAATTTAGTCTCACTGCCCCTCAAACTTCTTATCTATGCTTTTTTTAGAGTAACTGGTGTCCATTTGGTCTTATATGGATAATTTGTAAAAAAGTGTAGTTCTCAAGGGTGAAATTCTTTACTTTTTGAGCTAAACTGCTATTTAGTTGAAAGGTGATTTCAGGGGGTAGATTCTGTTCCCAATCATCTTGCAATGTGGATGAGCCTGGGGGACATTATGCTAAGTGACATAATCCAAGCACAAAAGGACAAATATTGTATGATCTCACTTTTTTGAAATGACACGAATAGGTAAGGTATACACACAAAGAATAACGTTCACTGGTGTCTGTAGCCTTTTGCAATGGCAGGACTACCGTATTTTTACAAAAATAACACACATCTTCTACATTTGCTTGCCAACGGACCCCTCCCTCTAAGAGGTATTTTCATAAGCACCACTGTGCCAATTTTTTTGTTATATGTTGCTTTAAAAAAATTATCACAGCACACTTACAAAAATACCTCAAGGGGGGAAGGCGTGGTTGGTAAACAAACTTAGAAGGTCCGTGTTGTTTGCATAAAAATACAGTACTTAGCATTCCTGGAGATGAGGAAAGAATTGAAGGAGATGAGGCAGCAAGAGTGGCTACTGCTATTAGCTCTGTTTCCTCTCTCCATGCTGAGGACCTGGTAGCAGCCACGGCAGCAAAGTCCTGGGAGGTACAAGGATCTCTCCACTGTCCAAAAACCAAACCAGTTGCTGTCGAGTCTGACTCATGGAGACCCCATGTGTGCAGAGTAGGACTGTGCTCCATAGGGTTTTCAAGACTGTGACCTTACAGAAGCAGATTGCCAGGTCTTTCTTCTGAGATGTCTCCGGGTGGGTTGAACCATCAACCTTTCAGTTAGTAGTTATTGACGAATTAACCATTTGCACCACTGAGAGGACTCCTGTCCACTGTCCAGGATGCTGTGATATTCGCTAAATCCATTCCGTTTAGCTTTATGTAGAGCACACTCACTATGTCTGATAAAATGGCTTTGAAGCAAAGATTAAAAGACTTTTTTTTTTTTTTTTTTGGCCTGTTTTGAATCAAATCCACCCACTGATGGCCACATCCTCAGTGCTCCTGCTTATTATCCCACGTCCCTCAGGCTTCCAGCAGCCACCACAATGGCAGCCCAAATCAAGAATTGCCATAGGCTCCCTCCCAGGCATCTTTTTTAACTTGCTTGGCTGTTAACATTTTGCTTCGCAGGTGTCCATACCATTGGCTTCCCATACTCGCTCTCAGCTTTGCCTAACCCCAGTCAGACGGACAGCTGGGTCACAGATGGTTTATGTTGGCTCTGATGTGGAGTACCTTTAGAACACTGCTTTTTGAAACTGCCCCTCCTGGATTTACAATGAAACGTGGGCCACAGACCCTGGCTTTGACTCAGTCTGGCCCATAGAGCCCTCCAGATTCCACTGATCAGTTAGGAGAAAGTGGAAGTAGCAGTGTCGAGAGGGAACCAGAGCTGAAGATGGTTAGGGAGCTTGCTAGGGAGCTCCTTGATGCTCCAGTGAGGCCAGGGCTGCTGACCTGGCTGAAGTCCCATCCTAGACAGGGGCTGCCTCACTACCCAAAAGCCAATAAAATTCTTTAAAAAATTAGCTGGGATTAGGAGCTTTAGGAAAATGTTAAATAAACCCTGAGAGAATGCAAAACTGGGAGTGGAAACCAGTGCACTGCAACCAATCAAGATTTAGAGCAACTCTGAGAGGCTGGAATGATGAGCTGAGCCCCCGAATCCAACTGCATAGTGCAAGAGAGAGATCTGGCTTAGCAGCATTGTTGGAAAAGCCTCCAGGGTTTTAGGTAACAATATGATCAAGAGAATAAAGCACAAGATCCAGCGTCTCAGATTTCACATACCCAAAAATGAGCTTGTCAAATTTGTACCTCTACTCATGGTCTCAATTCTGTTGACTAGTGCTACTAGACTTCCAGAATTATCTACTATATGGTTACAATCTATAAGCAACTTTTCAATAAACATAATTTGGTACATACTTCCACAAAATATGTTAGTGAATCATTTGACCATTCATTCTTTCAACAAATGTTTATTGAGCACATAATAAATGTCAAATACTCTGCTGGGTGCTGGGAATACATTAATAAATGCAATAGACACAGTCCTTGCCCTCCTAGACCTTGTTCTCTCAGGGGAGATAGACATTAAACTAGTAAATACATGCTAAATTATTATCCTCATAAACCTTATGAAGGTACAAGGTGCTACGGGTGAATATAGTGGGAACATCAGGCTTAGTTTTGTGGGGCTAGGAGACAGTCTCAGGCATTGTTCCTGAGGAAGTAATTTTGAATTCACTGAAGGTTATGTAGGTATGCTGTTCAATATGGTAGCCACTAACCACATTTAGGTATTTAAATTAAAATTAAATGATATTAAACATTCAGTTCCTCATTTGCACTAAAAAGCAAGTACCATCAAGTTGACTCCAACTCATGGCAAACCCATGTGTGTTAGAGTAGAACTGTGCTCTATGGAGTTTTCAATGGCTGGTTTTTTGCAAGTAGATTCTTCTGAAGTAGGTATGGGTGGACTAGAACCTCTAATTTTTCAATTAGCAGCCGAGAGGGTTAACCATTGCACCACCCTGGGTCTCCTCAATCTTACTAATCCAAAAAAACCCAAACCCATTGCCTTTAAGTCCGTTCCGACTCATAGCAACCCTATAGTCAGTCGTACTAGTCACATTCAAATGCTCAGTAGCCATATTCAGCTAGTGGCTACCATATTAGACAGTGCAGATAGAGAACACTTCTATCCTTGCAGAAAGGTCTATTGGACGGTGCTATTACGTAGCTGGAAAGGGACACAGGGGAGGGGCAACGAGTATTCTAAGAAATGGCTTGAGCAAAAAAATGATACTTCTTCATTCAGAGAAACTTAATTATAATTTACAAGAAATAAGACTTAAGAAAGTTAAGTTGATGGTGACATTAGATGACAGGGTTTTGGTGAGGAATCAGAGGAGATGACCCATGTTCCGTCTTGTTTTCTAACTCTAGATCTGGGCAGATAATAACCAGAAAATTTTTCAGTGCTTCTGTTCTGAACCCTTGCCTTGGTTTCCAGTTCTATGAAACAGTGATCAAGGAATTATAACCTAGAGTATAGAATATAGAATCATTTAGTAAAACATGAAACAAGTGACATAGAATAGGGCAATTGACAATGAGGTCCCAATTGTATAAAAAAAATCATCTATAACAAAACATTGGAGGTTTGTACACTCTGATTCTCTGTCCATCACTAAAGTACAGATGCTCCTGAGGGTTCTGTGCTGAGCCCTATTCTCTTCACTCTACACATTCCCCTGAGTGCAGTCATTCACCCTATGACTTAAAATATGATCCATGTGCAGTTTCCAAATCTACGTTTCTAGCCGCAGACCTCTCTCCTGTGCTTTAGACCTCTAAATTAAAATGTTCACTAATAATCTCCAATTGCCTGTCCACAGACACTTCAAAGTTATACCCACAGAGCCCACCCAACTCTGCACCTCCTCCTCTGTTTTTTCCTTCAGCAATGGCAACACTCTCCACACCAGGATCCAGAAGCCTGGTGTCATCCTTGACTTCCTCACTAAAATCTCATCAGTCACCAATAATTATTGATTCTAACTTACAGATGTTGCTATTGTTGTTGTTGGGTGCTGTTGAGTCAATTCCAACTCATAGTGACCCCATGTGACAGTAGATCTGCCCCATAGGGTTTCCTAGACTGTATTCTTTTTGGAAGCAGGTCTCCAAGTCTTTTTTCTGTAGAGGCACTAGGTGAGTTCCAACTGTCAACTTGTTTGTTAGTAGGCAAGAGTTTAACCTTACCTCCTGAATAGCCTCTTGAATTTATTGACTTTTCTGGCTTCCTTTATGCACAATCCTAGTTTACCATTCACTACCTGAATTACGTAACTGTTTCCTAACTGGTCTCCTTGGTTCAGTCTTGGTCACCTCTAAACCATCTTCCACCCTGCAGCCATAGCAATCTTTCTAATCTGATAATGCCTTCCATTGCTTAAATCCTTCAATGCCTCCCCATTCCATTTGTCCAAATGACCTTCTGTGGTTTCAAAGCTCACCTTGATCTGGCCCCTTATTACTTCTCCAGCTTTTTCTCTTACCTTTCTATCTTATCCATTATTCTTCTGACATATTTAGCTTCATTTAGCTCCAGGAATCCACCATGCTTAAGTTTGTACTGGGGCCTTTGCATATGCTACTTACAGAAACACTTTTACCACCCCTACCACCCTCCTTTCTTTCCCTTCTTTTTTCAGTTTAAATGTTATCTTGTTCACAGAGTCTTCCTCTGATTCCCCAAAGCAGGGTTAACTGCTCCTATTACAATTTCTGTAGTCCCTGAAAAAGATATGCCCACGTTTTAACCTCTGGAACCTGGAAATGTGACCTTGTTTGGACAAAAGGTCTTTGCAGATGTAATTAAGTTAAAGACCTTGAGATGAGATCATCCTGGATTACCCAGGTGGGCTCTAAATCTACTGACAAGTGCCCTTATAAGATACACAGAGGAGTGACATAGAGAGGAGAGAAGAAGGCCATATGAAGATGCGGACAGAGCTCGGAGTGATGCAGCCACAAGCCAAGGAGTCAGAAGCTGGAAGAGGCAAGGAAGGATTCTCCTCTAGAGTCTTAGGAAGGAATACAAGCCTGTTGACACCTTGATTTCAAACTAACGGCCTCCGGAACTGTGAGGGAATAAATTTTTGTTGTTTTAAGCCACCAAGTTTATGGTAATTTTTATGGGAGACCCAAGAAACTAATTCTCCTCCCTTTACTTTTTGTATAACATTTCCAACCACGTGGCATTAAAGTGGCCTCTTTACTTGATTACATTCCACCCTTTTTGTAAGCTTCAAGAGAACAGGAATGTGCATATGTTGTTTACAATTGTTTACAATTGTACACTAACTCAGTACCTAATACTAGCAATAAATAATTATTTGAATAAATAAACGAAGGCAGATATACACAGGAAGTGCGTTGTGGAGGAGATGAGACTTGAGCTGGTCTGGAAGGGGCTGGCTTTGGGGAACATTGAGAAGTGGAGTAAGTGATTAGTTCCATCAACAGGAACCATATTAATGAGGGCCTGGAGATGAGAATGTGCATAATACATGAACTTACAGAGATAGCCTGACTACAAGATGTTATTGTTGTTAGCTGCTATCAAGATGGCCCCTGACTCATGGTGACTTCATGCACAATGGGACAAATTGCTGCCCAATCCTGCGCTATCCCCATGATCAGTTGGGTATTAGACTGTTGTGATTCATAGGGTTTTCACTGGCTGATTTTCAGAAGTAGATCTCCTGGCCTTTCTTCTTAGTCTGTCTTAGTTTTGAAGCTCCACTGAAACCTGTTCAGCATTACAGCAACACATAAGCCTTCACTGACAGACAGGTGGTAGCTGCCTATGAAGTACATTGGCCAGGAATTGAACCCAGGTCTCCATGGAAAGCAAGAATTCTATCACTAAACCACCACTGCCCTAGTCCTAAGGTGAACTAATTGGACTTTCTCCCGCAGGCCAGAGCTTCCCAATGGGTATAGTCAGCATCTTTGTGTGCTGTGAAAAGGCCACAATTTGCCATGGCATTGCTCTGCCCCTTCAGGGCTGGACAGGGCCTGGGGCTTCAGAGCAGCCCACTGTAGCATACAACTATTATCATGATCTTTGCATGTCATAACTCAAAAAAGACTAGGAAATACTGCTAAAATTAAGAGTCATTCAAGCTTTTTAAATGGAAAAATGAAAAAAGATCAGCTACATAATTTGGGGGCCATGGTGAAAAATAAAAATGTGACTCCATTGTTCAAAAATCATTAAGAATTTCAATTTGGTGATGGTGGCCCATTAAACCAAGTGTGGGGATCTTCTAAGCATGGGATCCCATGTCACTGCACAGGAAGCTGGCCGTGACCCTGAAGGAAGAGTTGTCTGAAGATGGATATGAAGTTTCTGTGTGAAATGGATTACAGTGGGTAGGATGGTCTGTCAGGGAGACAAAGTGGGAGACTACTGCAATATTTCAGGAGGACAGAGATGAGGAGAACCTAGCAATGATTACTGCATGGGAATAGAAAGGGGGAAAAAGACAAATCTATGATAGCAGTCCCTGGGCGGTACAAATGGTTAACGCACTAGGTTGCTAACCAAAAGTATGGACCTTCAACTCTACCCAGGGGCATCTCCAAAGGAGAGCCTGGTGATCTACTTTTGAAAAATCAACCGCTGAAAACCCTATAGAGCACAGTTCTACTCTGATGGACATGGGGTCACCACGAGTTGGAATCAATTCAATGGCAACTGGTCTAAGAGATGATATGTGCTGAGAGTCAGGGATGCTTCTGCATTTTTCCAGACTTTGCAGAGCAGGCGGAGACATCAGGGGACCCCTCAAAGAATCTGGGTGCACTAGTGTGCTGTAGGCATTCACTGGGAGCTGAGTCGGCAGGAATGACTAGCGTTCAACAGAAACAAAGTTAACATGGACGTTCTACTCCATAAAGGAACCACGGGCAAGTATCAGGTTGTCAGTTAACAACTTTACCACCTTACTGAGCAAGATGGATGGAATAGGCAGTGGAAAAGAGGTCAAGCCCTCAAATGCTTCCAGGAGCTCAGTGTGTACATGTGTGTGTGAGAATGAGGAGTGATGCAGTGTTGTGGGCTTGCGACTATCCAAAGTGCACGTGGGAACGCATGGCAGGGTGGCCAGGGCGCAAGATTATTAAAGGGAAGCCCAAGATCCAGATTTTATGTGAAATCTTTCCCAATTTTTTTTTTTTTTTATATATATTTTATTGTACTTCAGGTGAAAGCTTACAGAGCAAATAGTTTCTCATGAAATAGTAGTACACATGTTGTTTTTTTTGACATTGGTTAACAACCCCACAACGTATTAAGCCTCTAAATTCTCAACCTTTTTTTTTGATGAAAATTACAGATGGCCAAAGATACACCGTTTCAAAATTTTCTACATTCACAGTTCAGTGACATTGACTACGCTCTTCCAACTGTGCTGTTATTCTCACTTAAGATGAAGGCTTACAGAACAAAATAGTTTTTCATTTAACAGTTACTACACATGTTGCCCTATGACAATGGTTAACAATCTCACAGCACATCAAGAATATCCTTACTCCACCTTGTGTTCCCTATCACCAGGGGGCTTCCTTGTCCCCTTCTGTCTTCTGGACCTTGTCAGTGGACTATTGTACCTCTTTAGTCTCCTTGTTTGTTTATTTATTTATTTATTTTTATTTTATTTAAACACCATTTCAAAACTTTTTACTTACACATTTAAGTGATATTGACTATGCTCTTCCAATTGTGCTGCCATTCTCGCCCAAGATGAAGGCTTACAGGACAAAACAGCCTCCCATTTAATAGTTACTACAAATGTTGCCCCATAGCAGTGGTCAACAATCTCACAATACATCGACAGTGTCCTTATTCAATTTGTGTTCCTTATCATCAGTTTCCTACTCTCCCTCTGCCTTCTGGCCCTTGTCACCGGACTCCTGTACATCGTTAGTCCCATTTAGTTTTACTGGGGTGTCCATTCCCAGGCTTAACATCGAACCTTGAAGGTAACTTCCCCTCTGAGCTGAAAGGGTGTCTGGGGGCCACACTCTCGAGGTTTCTCTAGTATTCTTTAGGCCAGTATATCTGGTCTTCTTTTTTTTTTTTTTTTTTTTTTTGGGAGTTAAAATTATGCTCTACATCCTACTCCAGCTCTGCCCAGAACCCTCTGTTGTGATCCTGGTCAAAGGAGTCATTGGTGGTAGCCGGGCACCATCCAGCTGTACTGGGCTCAGTCCCGTGGAGGCCTTGGTAGCTGTGGACCATTAGTCCTTCGGACTAATCTTTTCCTTGTATCCTGTTCTCTTCATTCTCCCTTGTTCCCGAAGGGATGAGATCAGTGGAGTATCTTAGATGGCTGCTCATAGGCTTTTAAGACCCCAGACACTACTCACCAAGGTAGAATGTAGAGCATTATCTTTATAAGTAGTGTCATGCCAATTGAGCTAGATGTTCCCCGAGATCATGGTCCCCAGAGCCCTCCGTCCAACAGCTCAGTCCCTCGGGGGGTTTGGATGTGTCTATAGGGCCTTCATGACCTTTCCTTGTGCAGGTTGTGTTAGTTTCCGCTGTACTATGTACTATCTCATCTCTCACCCAAGTTACCACTTACCTATTACCTATTTAGTATCCCCCCCCCCCTCCCATCCCTGGTAACCAACAAGGATTGTTACATTTTGCATGTGAATTTTTTCATGGGTTTTTACAATAGAGGTCTCATACAATATTTGTCCTTTTGTGATTGACTTATTTCACTCAGCATGATGTCCTCCAGTTTCATCCATGTTATGAGATGGTTCACCGATTCATTGTTCTTTCTCGTTGCATAGTACTCCATTGTGTGTATGTACCATAGTTTGTGTATCCATTCGTCTGTTGATGGACATCGAGGTTGTTTCCATCGTTTTGCTATTGTGAATAATGCTGCCATGAACATAGGTGTGCATATGTCTATTCGAGTGATGACTCTTATTTCTCTAGGATATATTCCTAGGAGTGGGATTGCTGGATCGAATGGTACGTCTATTTCTAGCTTTCTGAGGAAACGCCATATCATTTTCCAAAATGGCTGTATCATTTTGCATTCCCACCAGCAGTGTATAAGAGTTCCCGTCTCCCCGCAGCCCCTCCAACATTTGTTATTTCCAGTGTTTTTGATTCGTGCCAGTAATGCCGGGGTGAGATGGTATCTCATTGTGGTTTTAATTTGCATTTCTCTAATGGCTAGTGATCGCGAGCATTTCCTCATGTGTCTGTTGGCCATTTGAATGTCTTCCTTGGTGAAGTGTCTGTTCATTTCCTTTGCCCATTTTTTGATAGGATTGGTTGTCTTTTTGTTGTAGAGGTGTTGGATTTTCTTGTAGATTATGGAGATTAGACCTTTGTCTGACTTGTACTGTCCAAAAATTTTTTCCCAGTCTGTAGGTTCTCTTTTAACTCTTTTGGTGAAATCTTTTGAAGAGCATAGATGTTTGATTTTTAGAAGATCCCAATTATCTAGTTTATCTGTTGGGTTTTTTGTGTTGATGTTTACGGTTTGTATCCTGTTAATGCCATGTATTAAGGCCTGAAGTGTTGGTCCTATTTTTTCTTCTATGAATTTTATAGTTTGAGGCTTTATATTCAGGTCTTTGATCCATTTTGAAGTAGTTTTTGTATATGGTGTGAGGTATGGGTCCTGTTTCATTTTTCTACAAATGGATATCCAGTTTTGCCAGCACCATTTGTTAAAAAGACTGTCTTTTCCCCATTTGATGTATTTTGGGTCCTTGTCAAAAATCAGGTGACCGTAGGTGGATGGATTTACATCTGAGTTCTCAATTCTGTTCCATTGGTCAATGTCTCTGTTGTTGTACCAGTACCAGGCTGTTTTGAGTACTGTAGCTGTATAGTAGGTTCTCAAGTCAGGTAGTGTGAGTCCTCCAACTTTATTCTTCTTCTTCAGTAGTGCTTTACTTATTCGAGGTTTCTTCCCTTTCCATATAAAGTTAATAATTAGTTTTTCCATCTCTTTGAAGAATGTTGTTGGTATTTGTATCAGAATTGCATTGTATTTGTAGATTGCTTTAGGTAGAATTGCCATTTTCACAATGTTGAGTCTGCCTATCCATGAGCATGGTATGTTTTTCCATTTATGTAGATCCCTTTGGGTTTCATGAAGCAGTGTTTTGTAGTTTTCTTTGTATAGGTCTTTTATATTCCTGGTCAGATTTATTCCTAAGTATTTTATCTTTTTAGGGGCTATTGAAAATGGTATTGATTTCCTGATCTCCTTTTCATCGTTCTCTTTACCGGTGTATAGGAATCCAACTGATTTTTGAATGTTTACCTTGTATCCTGCTACTCTGCTGAATCTTTCTATTACTTCCAGTAAATTTCTCGTGGAGTCTTTAGGGTTTTCTATGTATAGTATCATATCATCTGCAAACAGGGAGAGTTTAACTTCTTCATTACCAATTTGGATGCCCTTTATTTCTTTCTCTTGCCTTACTGCTCTAGCTAGAACTTCCAGCACAATGTTAAATAGGAGTGGTGATAAAGGGCATCCTTGTCTTGTTCCTGTTTTCAGGGGGAATGTTTTCAGCCTTTCTCCATTAAGAATGATGTTGGCTGTTGGTTTTGCATAGATGCCCTTTATTATGTTGAGAAATTTCCCTTCTATACCTATTTTATTGAGAGCTTTTATCAGGAATGGGTGTTGGACTTTGTCAAATGCCTTTTCTGCATCAATTGAGATAATCATGTGATTTTTTTCTTTCCTTTTATTTATGTGGTGGATTACGTTGATGGATTTTCTAATGTTAAACCATCCTTGCATACCTGGTATGAATCCTACTTGGTCGTGGTGTATTATTTTTTTGATATGATACTGAATTCTATTGGCTAGAATTTTGTTGAGAATTTTTGCATCTATATTCATGTGAGATATTGGTCTGTAATTTTCTTTTTTTGTGATGTCTTTGCCTGGTTTTGGTATCAGCGTTATGCTGGCTTCATAGAATGAATTTGGAAGTGTTGCTTCCTCTTCTATGCTCTGAAATAACTTGAGTAGAACTGGTACGAGCTCTTCTGTAAATGTTTTGTAGAATTCTCCAGTGAAGCCATCTGGGCCAGGGCTTTTTTTGGTTGGGAGTTTTTTTATTACCTTTTCAATCTCTTCTCTTGTTATGGGTCTGTTCAGATTTTCAATATCACTTTGTTGTAGTTTGGGTAGGCCGTATGTTTCTAGAAATTTATCCATTTCCTCTAGGTTTTCAAATTTGTTGGAATATAGTTTTTCATAATATTCTGTTATAATCCTTTTTATTTCAGTTGGGTCTGTTGTAATGTCCCCCATTTCATTTCTTATTTGGGTTATTTGTGCCCTCTGCTGTTTTTCTTTTGTCAGTCTGGCCAGTGGTTTGTCGATTTTGTTGATTCTTTCAAAGAACCAACTTTTGGTTTTGTTGATTCTTTCTATTGTTTTTCTGTTCTCTATTTCATTGATTTCTGCTCTGATCTTTACTATTTCCTTTCTTCCGGTGGTTGTAGGCTTTTTTTGTTGTTCTCTTTCTATTTGTTTGAGTTCTGTAGTTAATGTTTTGATTTTGTCCCTTTCTTCTTTTTTGATATGTGCATCTATTGCTATAAATTGTCCTCTGAGGACTGCCTTTGCTGTGTCCCAAAGATTTTGGTATGATGTGTTTTCATTTTCATTTGATTCTAGGAATTTTTTAATTCCATCTCTGATTTCTTCTATTACCCATTGATGTGTAAGCAGATTATTATTCAGTTTCCATGTGTTTGATTTTTTTTCCTTGCTCTTTCTAGTGTTAATTTCTACCTTGATGGCATTGTGGTCAGAGAAGATACTGTGAATTATCTCAGCATTTTGGATCTTGTTGAGGATTGCTCTGTGGCCTAAGATGTGGTCTATTCTGGAGAACGTTCCATGTGCATTGGAAAAGAATGTGTACTTTGCAGCGGTTGGATGGATTGTTCTATATATGTCTATGAGGTCCAGTTGGCTGATTGTGTCCTTTAGGTCTTCTGTATCTTTGCTGAGTTTCTTTTTAGTTGTTCTGTCCTTTACTGAGAGTGGTGTGTTGAAGTCTCCTACTATTATTGTGGAACTGTCAATTTCTCTTTTCAGTGCTGTTAGAGTTTTTTTTATGTATTTTGGAGCCCTGTCATTGGGTGCATAGATATTTATTATGGTTATGTCTTCATGATGGATCATCCCCTTAATCATTATATAGTGTCCTTCTTTGTCTTTTATGGTAGATTTTGTTTTAAAGTCTATTTTATCTGAGATTAGAATTGCCACTCCTGCTCTTTTTTGGTAGTTGTTAGCTTGATATATTTTTTTCCAACCTTTGATTTTTAATAAATTCACATCTTTGTTTCTAAGATGTGTCTCTTGTAGACAGCAAATAGATGGATCCTGTTTTCTTATCCATTCTGCCACTCTCCGTCGCTTTATGGGTGCATTGAGTCCATTTACGTTCAGTGTAATTATTGATAGATGTGAGTTTGTTGCTGTCATTTTGTAGTGCTTTTTTTTGTGATGCTGAAGTTTTCTTTGTTCTTCTTACTCTCTTGTGCTGAGTTCCTTTTGTTTGTGGATTTTGTGTTCATTTCTTTTGTTTTTGTAGGTTTTGGTTTTGTTGAGACTTTATGTTTTTCGTCTTTATTTTTATGAGTTGGTTTGTTAACTTTTTTTGTGGTTACCATGAATTTTACCCTTATCTTTATAATTTTGAAGCAGTCTACCGTTACTTGGTATCGCCTTGCCTTCTTCTCCTTTAGAAGGTTCTATACCTATGCCGTTTGTTCCCTCTTTCATTGTTTTGATGTTGTTGTCATCCTTTGATTGATTTCTCTGATTCCCTGTTGTATATCTTTTGTTTTTGGAAAGTCGTCTGTAGTTCAGTTCCTAGAATGGTATCTGGTTCATGTTAACCTGCGTCCTAGGTCCTAGGTCCTGCCTGAGGGCTTAAGCTGTTTGTCCTCAGATCGAAGAACTCCCTTTAATAATTCTTGTAAGATTGGTTTGACTTTTGCATATTCCTTTAGTTTCTGTTTATCTGGAAATGACCTAATTTCACCATCAAATCTGAATGAGAGTTTTGCAGGATATATTATTCTTGGCTGACAATTTTTTTCTTTCAAGATTTTATATATGTCATCCCATTGCCTTCTTGCCTGCATGGTTTCTGCTGAATAATCTGAGCTTAGTCTTATTGTTTCTCCTCTGTATGTGACTTCTTGTTTTTCACGAGCTGCTCTCAGGATTCTTTGTTTGTCTTTAGTTTTAGCGAGTGTGAATATGATATGTCTTGGTGATTTTCTTTTGGGGTCTCTTCTATATGGGGTTCGTTGAGCTTCTTGGATGACCAGCTTTTCATCTTTCATGATATTGGGAAAGTTTTCTGTCAGCAGTTCCTCAATGATCCTCTCTGTGTTTTCTGTTTTCTCCCCCTGTTCTGGGATGCCAATCACTCGTAAGTTTTTGCTTTTAATTGTGTCCCACATAACTCTCAGGGTCTCTTCATTTTTCTTTGTTCTTTTTTCTGAGTTTTCCTGAAACAGAGTTGTATCCAAGTGTTTGTCTTCAGTTCCACTGATCCTGTCTTCCATGGTTTCAAATCTACTTCTCAGCCCTTCTATGACACCGTCCATTTCTGAAATCTTGTTGTTTATCTTTTGGATTTCTAATTGTTGTTTTTGTATAATTTCGAGTTGTGAATTTATTTTGGCATTTTGTTCTTGCATCATCTTCCTGAATTCTTCCAATTTTTTGTCTGTATTTTCCATAAATTTGTCTATTTTTTCCTCATGTTTGTCAGCTTTTTGCCTCAGTTCTTGGAAAATTCCGAGTATTAGTGATTTGAGTTCCGTATCAGGTACTTCTAGTGCATTTTCTTCCACAGGAGAGTTATCTGGTGTTTTAATTTGGACGCCTATTGGAGCCATCTTGTCTTGTTTTTGTAAATGTTTTGATATTGTTTGCTGTTTTCGGGGCATTCAGTAGATATTTCTCTCGTTTATTGATTGTAGATTTTTTTTTTTTTCGTTCTTGTGGTACAGCTGGGCAGATCTAGTTGAGGAGGAGCCACTGGGATGGGTTGCTTGTGGCACTCACCATAGCCACCAGGACGGTCGGTAGTCAGTGCTGGGCAGGTTCCAATAGGGCGTGCCTGCACCGCTTGGTGATGTGATGTCTAGTGCACGGTGCAGGTAGGTAGGGTGCAGCGGGAAGATGGTTATGTGTGAAGCTAAGCAGATGCTCTGCAAGGCTGCTCTCCCGTTTGCTGGTCTCCGATAGGAATCCAAGATGGTGGATCCACGCTGCGTTAGCTGGTAAGGAATCTCTGCCTGAGTCTCTCCTCGCTCTCCATTCTCTTTTAGTATTCTCACTCCGTTTGGTGTTTGGCTGAGTTCTTTATCTCTTCATTTGGTGTTCTAGGGTTTCAGGATTGTTGATTCTCTGTTAGGCTTAGTTTTTCGGATCTTTGCTGTGGAGGGACGGCGTGGTGTTTCTGCCTAGAGCGCCATCTTGCCCCCAACCTCTCGCATAATGACAAATTTAAAAAGTGAAAATGTCAATACTTTTCTAGTAACAGGAGGTTAGAAATAAGGATACTCATTATTCCATTCCTATTCAACGTGATCCATATCCTGACTCCAGCTTCTGGAAGTCTATATGAATGTGCTCTCTAACCCAAGAAGTCACTTCAGGAGGAAGGATGGCAGTGGAAGCAGAGCCACTAGGCAGTTTGGAGGCAGATGAATGATGTTTGGTCTACACAGCCAGTCAGAGCAGTTAAAATCCTTACTTGGGATTGCATGGATGTGCAAGATGGTCGCCCTCAGTCCCCTGCTGCCTAGACTGGACTAGCTCTCCCTGTGCCACTCCTGGGACCGTAGTTAGCAATTTTTGTATTACTGGATATTGTGTTGTCTTCAATTAGAAATAAAGCTCGTGGGATCTTCGCTCAGAGTGAGGCCTCTTCCCTCGGGCAGAAAATGGCGCTGCCTCTGAAATCTTTCCCAATTTTTAAACGCTGGCAACTAAGTTGAATATTTTTATAAGCACTGCAAGCCAAACCAAGAACACCAGTGGGCTGATTGACTTCTGGGGCTTAGCTTGTAACCTCTGTACAGGACTCAGTGGGTTAAGAGCCAGGACTGTGAAGTCAGACTCTCTGGGTTCAAATCCTGTCTCTGCCACTTCACATCTGTGGTCCTGAGGAAGAGCATTTCTCAGCCTCAATTTTCTGTACAGTGGGGATAATTTTAGTATTATTTAGTATCTACCTCTCTGCGTGTGTTGTACAGATTACATGATTTCGTCAGGTGAGTACTGAAGACAGTGCTGGCACGGAAAAGCTAAGTAAACACTGGCTGTTACTAGTCTTAAGCATCTACTACATGCTAGCTTCCTGGCTGTCTGATTTGGATATTCTGTTTTATTTTATGCCCACAGCCACCCTGTGAAGTAGACTTTCTTACCGTGTATCTGTTTCCCAGAGGCAGAGTGGAAGCAGAGGTTCAGAGAGATGAAGTCATTTGCCTCAAATCACAGTCTCTAAGTGTAGAGCAAGAATTCAAATCTCATGATTTCTGCCTCCGGAGCTATTGCTTTGTAAACAGCCTCCATTATACTGTATTGGCTCTTATATTTTCTTTTGAGCATTTCTAGAAAGAATGTTCTAGCAAATGTTTCATTTAAAAGAAAAATTTAATAACAAAAGAAATTTAAAAAAAAGAACGCTCCCCCCCACACTCATATACACACAGATACACTCACACACACAACCACATAAACACACTCACATACACATACACACAGTCATATGCACACACTCAAATAACCACACATAGTCATATACACACACTTATATAAACACACACTCAAACACAAACTCACATATCCACAAATACACACACTCACATACACACTCATTCATATACATATACACACACAATTAAATCATCACAAACACACTCATATACTTACATCCAGACACACACTCACATACACATTCAAATAAACACACACATTAAAATAAACTCACACACACTCACACACAAATAATCATACACGTTCAGACGCATACTCATATACACACACTCACATACACATAAACTCACATACACACACATTCAGATAAACACACATTCCCCACACAGATGAACACATTCTCACACACTCACATACACACACTTAAATAAACACACATACACACATACACATGCACTCACATACACACACGTACTCATTTAAACACACACACGTACTCACATACCAACACCAATGTTTAAAACACAAGTAATAAAAGCTGGAGTGTGCTTTTCCCCCCATCCAGTGGACTATGAAATAACATTGTTTGGGGGAACATATTCTTTGCGTTTTCAGAATCTCATAGGATAGACTTCCTGTTCTGCCTCAAGGAGGAAGGAGCTGACAGTGTAATGAATAAGGCACCAATGAGCGCCCTGAGGCAAGAGATGACCAGGTAGGACCTTAATGCTTTTTTTGAGTAGACTGACTCCCTTGGGCCCACTCAGGAAGTGTGACAGGTGTCAGAGCCCAGCATGGGCCCCAGGGCCTCTGTGCCCTGGAAAGGCAGTTAGGGATTTGCTCGGAGCCTCCTCTTCCTGTGTATTCCTCAGTCCTGCAAACTGACCACTCCCTCTCCTGCTTCTCCTTGGAGGCTTTAGACTCTGGAGCTGCTGGTCCAGATCTTCCCACAATCAGAATTTCTTTCCTGAAAAAGAGAAAAGGAAAGAAAAGATTTGCATTGTTTTCAGGCCCGAAGGTAGCAGGAAATTTAACTTGTTCCTGGAACTCTTTTCGTGGAATTGGGGCAGGGGGAAGCTGAGGTCCCAGCTGGACAAGCCAGAATGTTGAAATTCATGGTAAACATCTTTGTTTGATTCTTTTGACTATGGCCAAGCCAGTATGGCTGAAGTGTGACGTTCTCAGTCACAGCCTTGAGAATGACATGAGTTGTTGTTCTTCCAAACCCCAATATGGCTTCTCAGTCGGCAAATGGGGGTTTTCTTCTGGACCTGTGGGGTAGGAGGGCGATTTCAGCCTCCAGAGTAGGAAATGAAGGCATTAGGAAAGCCACAGCAACACTCCTCTGAACAAGGTGTATTTTACGTTCAAAATGTCGTCTGGCAGCAACGCTCCTCTGAACAAGGTGTATTTTATGTTCTTTTGGAGAACTGCTCTTTAGTCTTTTCATGGGTAGGATTTCAGGCTAAGATGTTTCTCTTTTCTAACCTCCACATTGAAACCGAATATTGCTGTCACCCAAGGGGCACAATACCTGTGTTATTTCTAGAATTCACAGCAGAAACAAAGTCCTGAAGCTGGACCCAAGCCAGCTGATAGTTTCGGGCTCTGAGCTCATCTACATAAACGGTTTTCTTTTCTTCGTGCTTCTCTGAATTCCTTCAGAGAACTGGGAGTGTGTAAAGTAAGCCTCAGTGTCTTTTCTACAGAGAAAATGGAGAGATAATAGGTATTTATGCCATCAAGAGAAATAATGGTTGTAGTTAGAGAGAGAGAGAGATGAATGGATGCTAGACAGACAGACAGCAGACGGGTAGACAGACAGACAGATAGCTGCTGTCAAGTCAACTCTGACTCATGGTGGTCTTATATACACAGAATGAAAAGTTGCCCAGGCCTACGTCATCTTGATGATTGCTGGCATGTTTGAGTCTATCACTGTGGCTGCTGTGTGAGTCAGTCTCACCAGGGTTCTTCCTCACCCTCGCTGGCCCTCATTTCACCAAACACGATGTACTTCCCTAGCAATTGCTCCCTCCTGATGATGTGTCCAAAGTGAGTTAGAAGATGTTCTGTTGTGATCCATAAGTTTTTCCTTGGCCAATTTTTGGAAGTAGATGGGCAGACTTTTCTTCCTAGTCTGTCTTAATCTGGAAGCTCCACTGAAATCTGTCCATCAGGGTGACCCTGCTGGTATTTGAAATACCAGTGGCATAGCTTCCAGCATCACAGCAATATGCAAGACACCACAGCACAACAAACGGACAGATGGGTGGTGGGTGCAGTTAGCTAGCAGTTAACAATGTTTATAAGTGATTCCAAATCTCTTGAGCTGCAAAAGTGCTACGGAGTGAGGGGCTCTCATGCTTTCTCCTTCAGCGAAAAGCACAAACTAAGCCCAAATCTGTCAAAAGCAGTGCTCCAGTGCCGCAAGAAAATGAGTCACCAAAAAGAGTCATTCCCACCCCTACTAAACTGACAGTGTAATGCAAGAACAGGATGCACACAGTCACACATGTGAACACCCAGGCACACACAGGTTGAAGACAAGCACAGTCTCCAATGTGTGCATTGGGAAATTTCATTTCTTCATCAATGGTTTGAACTCAGGTTGTATTTGCCAATATAAATTCTATAACAAAGGCTGTGTCTTAGTTATCTAGTGCTGCTATAACAGAAATACCACAAGTGGATGGCTTTAACAAATAGAAATTTATTTTGTCACAGTTTAGGAAGCTAGAAGTCTGAATTCAGGGTGCTGGCTCTAGGGGAAGTCTTTCTGTTGGCTCTACTCTCTGTTTAGCTTTTGCTTCCTGGTTCCATGGAGATCTCCATGTGTCTGACACCTATCTTACCCCATTTCTGCTTCTAGCTTGTGTTTTTTAATCTCTTTATATCTCAAAAGAAATTGACTCAAGATCCGTACTACACTAATGCTGCCTCATTAACATAACAAAGACAACTCATTCCCAAATGGGATTATAACCACAGGCAAAGAGGTTAGGATTTACAACACATATTTTAGGGGGACACAATTCAATCCATAACATTCCACCCTTTGGTCCCCCTAAATTCATGTCCTTGCACATACAAAACGTGTTCACCCCATCTCATCATCCCAAAAGTCTTAAATCAACTCCAAGTCCAAAATCTCCTGTTTTGAAATATCTTAATCAAATATGGGTGAGACTTTAGGCATATTCCATCCTGCAGCAAAATTCCTCTTCATCTGTGAATCTGTGAAATCTAGAATACAAGTTATCTGTTTCCAAAGTACGATGGTAGAAAAGGAACACAGTAGACATTTCCATTACAAATGGGAGAAATTGCAGGGAAAGAAGACATAACGAGCACCAAGAAGTCCAAAACCCAGGATAACAATTTACATTAGCTCTCAAGGCTTAAAAATAATCCTCTGTTCTTTGGGACCATCTGGGCAATAGCCCTGCCGTCTAGACTCTGGCTGTTGTCCTTGTCCTCGTCCTCTGGATTCTGAGTGGAGGCCCCTCAGCCCTGGGCTTCAGCTTCGCCTTTCAGACCCACTGGGATCGCAACTCCAATTCCTCGGCTTTGGGTAGCCCCATTCTCCTAGTTCATCTGAGTGGTGACCCCACCCTCTCAACCCTGGTAGGCCCTGTTCTTCTGCCCCTTGGGTATGGCAGCCAAGTCCCCTCACCTTTGAGCTGTGGCTCCATCCCCTGGCACACCTTAATAGCAGCCCCATGCTCTCCAGAGCCAAGTTAGTGAAGATCTGACTCTTTGATACCTAGGAGGCTGTGGCCCCACCCTTTGAGATCCAGGAGGCCATGGCCCCACTCTTTGAAACGGGGAAGGCCCTGCTTCCCGTGCTCCTTCCAACACTTCTGCTGATACCGAGCTGCTTCAGGGATGGTCCTTTTCTTGGAAGACAACAGATATAGCTCCTTTGGCCTGTTTCTTACCTGTAGAATTCTAAGAGGCAGACAACATTCTTTCCTTTCTATCTTTCTCTGTCCCCTTCACTCTAAGCTGATAGGTTTTCTGCTGTGGTCATTGGTTAAATCCATCAGTCCCAGGCTTAATCTCTTAACAAAATATTGTATAGCCACATCCTTGGTGAAAATTCTAGGACACATGTCCTTAGTTGGTACAACAGAATTTGCCAAATCTTTAAGTTCTGTTTTCATTTTGCACAGTTTATTTTTAATTTTCCTCTCACATTGTACTATAAGCAGCAAGAAGAAACCATGTGGCCCCTTTAAGATCTTGCTTAGAAATTTCCTCAGCTAGATGTCCAAGTTCATCACTTACGAGGTCTACTTTCCACCAAACATTTGAACACAATTCAGAAAAGTTCTTTGCCACCACATGAAAAGCATCACTTTTATTCCATTGTTCGATCACATGTTCATCATTTACTTTTAAAGCCTCACCGAAAGCACATTTAGAGTCCACATTTCTAGGAACATTCTGTTGCTGGTGCCATAGATATTCTCTAAGATGACAGAGACTTTCTCTGAAGTTCTCCTCACTTCCTACTGAGCTATCACGAGAATTGTGTTTAATGTTCATAATTCTACCAACAGCCTCTTCAAGGCAATCTAAGCTTTTACTATTGGGCACCTTAAAACTCTTCCAGTGTCTACCCAATTCCAAAACTACTTCCACATTGTAGGTATTTGTTAGAACAGCACCCTCACTTCTCAGTACCTAATTTTGTGTTAGTTATCTAGTGCTGCTATAACAGAAATACTACAAGTAGATGGTTTTAACAAGCAGAAATGTATTGTCTCACAGTTTAGGAGGCTAGAAGTCTGAATTCAGGGTGCCAGCTCTAGGGGAAGGCTTTTTCTCTGCGTCAGCTCTAGAAGAAGGTCTTTGTTTCCTTAGCTTCTGTTTCTTGTTCCTTGGAGATCTCCATGTGTCTTTCTTGGCATCTATCTTACCCCATCTGCTTCTAGCTTGTGTTTTTTACTCTTTTATATCTCAAAAGAGATTGACTCAAAATACTCCCTACACTAATCCTGCCTCATTAACATAACAAAGACAACCCATTCCCAAATGAGATTATGACCACAGGCATAATGGTTAGGATCTACAACACATATTTTGGGGGACACAATTCAATCTGTAACAGGCTGAGTAAGTTCTCATGCTGGTAAACAACCGCTCATTTTCCTCTTGAGACAACTATAGGACTTGCCCATCCTTTTATAATTGTTCTTATGCACAAATGTACTGGTCCCCTAAGGTCCTCACGGTAAATCTCAGAGGTTCCTTGTCCCCATCCTGCTGGAGGGAATACCCCTTTCTCTCTCCTCTTACATGAGTTCTGCTTCCTTAAGAGACCTGTGGGGGTAGTGTGATGGCTAATTTTATGTGTTAACTTCTCTGGGCTATGGTTCCCAGTGGCTTCGCAAAACACTAGTCTAGTTGCTATCATGGAGAATTGTTGTTGTTAGGTGCCATCGAGTACGTTCTGACTCATAGTAACACTATGTACAACAGAATGAAACACTGCCCAGTCCTGTGCCATCATCGCAATCATTGCTATGTTTGAGTTCGTCATTGCAGCCGCTGCATCAATCCATATCATTATGCGTCTTCCTCTCTTTTGCTGACCATCAACTTTACCAGGCATGATGTCCTTCTATAGGGACTAGTCCTTCCTGATAATGTGTCCAACGTACATGAGACTAAGTCTTGCCATCCTCGCTTCTAAGGAGCATTCTGATTGTACTTCTTCCAAGACGGATTTGTTCGTTCTTCTGGCAGTCCACGGTATATTCAATATTCTTCACCAACACCATAATTGAAAGGCATCAATTCTTCTTCGGTCTTCATTATTCACTGCCCAAGTTTTGCATGCATTTTTGAGGCTATTGAAAATACCATGGCTTAGGTCAGGTGCACCTTAGTCTACAAAATGACTTCTTTGCTTTTTAACACTTTAACAAGGTCTTTTGCAGCAGATTTGCCCAATGCAATGTGTCATTTGATTTCTTGACTGCTGCTTCCATGAACACTGATTGTGGGTCCGAGTAAAATGAAATCCTTGACAGACTGTGAAAAGTGAAGAGGACTTGTAGCACTTACTGATGAAGATCAAAGTCTTCAGTACGGATTATACCTCAACATAAAGAAAAGAAAAATCCTTACAACTGGACCAATAAGCAACATTACAATAAACAGAGAAAATATTGATGTTGTCAAGGATTTCATGGAGAAGTTGCCTGTGATTAAATCAGTTGCTCTTGGGTAGAGCAGGTTACCTTCCATAATGTAATGTAATGTAGTGTAGTGTAGTGTAGTAAAGTGTGGTGTAGTTAAGTGTAGTGTAGTGTAATGTAATATAGTGTAGAGTAGTGTGGCGTAATGTAATGTGATATAGTGTAGTGTACTGTAGTGCAGTGCAGTGGAGTGCAATGCAATGCGATGCAGTGCAATGCACTCACCTTCCATAATGCTATCTAATGTAATGTAATCAAATCAACCAGTTGAAGTAATACCATTGTTGGGTGAATCCTAAACCTAATCAGTTCTGAGTTTTAAAAAGACCAGAATAGACACAGGGACACACACAAGGGAAAACAGTTGACACGTGAGGATTGTCTACAAGCAAAGAAATGCTAAGGATCACTAGCAGACGCCATAAACTAGGAAACAGGCGCACAGAAGAAATCGACATGGCCAAGACCCTAATTTGGATGATTAGCTTCCAGAACTGTGAGAAAATAAATTTTTGTTCTATATAGGCACCTCCTCATGGTATTTTTGTTACAGCAGCACTAAGGAACTAAGATAAGTGGGGACGGCGTTTGACCATTGTGGGAGGAGGGTGGCATGGGTAGAGACTAAAAATCAGGGTAGGCCTCCAGGGCATTTAAGAAGCTGCACATCTTTAGGAAAGAGCTTCAGTCTTAAAACGTCATCGGTGCACTTATTAGTTGTGGGGCCTTATGCAACATATTCTTGGTGAGTCCCTTAGCAATAAGGGACTCTTTAGAGCTCAGTCTCCTCATCTGGAAAATGAGAACAACAACAATAATAAATAATATCTCCTTCACAGCGTTTTAATGAACATAATGAGATAGTATATGAGAAAGTACCTTGTGATTCTCTGCAACCTAGCTGACATTCAGTAAATATTGAATCTGAATCCATTAGGGAAAGGGATAGCTCATACAAAGGTATAAACAAGCAAATACACATTGAATGCAAACTATTTACATACAGGCTGAGACAGGGAGTTGTTTAGATATGAGGTAATTTGGGGGCAGCAGATAGAACTCTCCAGGGCAGCTCTGGAAACTTCAACACGGATGTCTCTCTATAGCACACACTTCTTAGCAAAGCCTGCTCTGTGGGTTCTTCATGATGGTCTAGGTTTGGTCAGAGCTTCCAGATGCTATGGTTGGCTCTACCTCTGTTCCTGCTGACTAGTTCAGGCTCAGCCTCACCTGTCTAGAGTTAGCAGATTCAGCAAATAAAAATATAGGGTGTCTAGATGAGCTTGAATTTCAAATAATGAATAATTTCTAGTATATGTATATCCCGTGAAATATTTAGGAGGTACTTGTACTTTAAAAAAAAAAAAACAAAACCCATTGCTTATGGTGAAGACTGAATTCTTTCCCACTAGGATTGAGAACAAAGAGCCCTGGTAGCACAGTGGCTAAGCACTTGGCTGATAACTGAAAGGTGGCGGTTAGAACCTACCAGCAGCTCTGCAGAGGAAAAAAGTGGCAGTCTGCTTCTGTAAAGGTTACTGCCTTGGATATCTTATGGGGCAGTTCTACTCTGTCCTATAGGGTCGCTATGACTTGGAATTGACTTGATGGCAATGGATTTGGGTTTTCTTTGGTTTTAAGACTGAGAACAAGGTAAGGATGTCTGATCGCCCCACTTTTTTTTAACATAGTGCTGGAAGTTCTAGCTAGTTGCAATAAGGCAAGAAAAGGGAATAAAAAGCATATAAATCATAAAAGAAGAAATAAAATAGTCCTTATTTTCAGGTGACATGATTGTTTATGTAGAAAATCTCAAGGAATATACAAACATCATCTAGAACTAATAAGTGTGTTTAGCAAGGTTGCAGGATACAATATAAAAATATTTTAAAATTTGTGTTCCTGCATAATAGCAAGGAACATATAGACACTGAAGTTAAAATTACAATACCAGAAAGATGTTTACCTGTATTTTACTGACTATGCAAAGGTATTTGACTGTGTGGATATAACAAATTATGAATAACATTGAGAAGAATGGGGATTCCAGAAAATTTAATTGTGCTCATGAGGAACCTGTACATAGATCAAGAGGCAGCTGTTCAAACAGAGCAAGGGGATAGTGGGTGGTTTAAAATCAAGAAAGGTGTGCATCAGGGTTGTATCCTTTTACTATACTTATTCAGTCTGTATGCTGAGCAAATAATCGGAGAAGTTGGGCTATAAGAAGAAGAAGAACACGGCATCAGGATTGGAGGAAGACTCATTAACAACCTGTGATATGCAGATAACACAATCTTTCTTGCTGAAAGTGAAGAGGACTGGAAGCACTTATTAATGAAGATCAAAGACTACAACCTTCAGTGTGGATTATACCTCAACATAAAGAAAACAAAAATCCTCACAACTGGACCAATAAGAAATATCATGATAATGGAGAAAAGATTGAAGTTGTCAAGGATTTTATTTTACTTGAATCCACAATCAGCACCCGTGGAAGCAGTAGTCAGGAAATCAAACAATGTACTGCACTGGGTAAATCTTCTGCAAAAGACCTTGTTAAAGTGTTAAAAAGCACAGTTGCCACCTTGAGGACTAAGGTACCCCTGGCCCAAGTCATGATATTTTCAATCATCTCATGCATTCAAAAGCTGGACAATGAATAAGGAAGATCAAAGAAGAATTGATGCCTTTGAATTATGGTGTTGGTCAAGATTATTGAATATACCATGAACCACCAGAAGAAGGAACAAGTCTGTCTTAGAAGAAATACGGCCAGAGTGCTTCTTGGAAGTGAGGATAGCAAGGCTTCATCTACCTACTTTGGACATGTTATCAAGAGGGACCAGTCTCTGGAGAAGGACATCATGCTTGGTAAAGCAGAAGGTCAGTGAAAAAGAGGAAGACTCTTGAAGAGATGGATTGACTCAGTGGCTACAACAATGGCCTCAAGCATAACAATGACGTGAGGATGGCGCATGACTGAGCCATGTTCTCTTATACATAGGGTTGCTATGAGTTGGAATCAACTCGATGGTACCTAACAAACAACAATAACACCACTTACAATTGTTCAAAAAAAATACTTAGGTGTAAATCTAACAAAACATATACAGAATTTGTATGCTGATAACTACACAAAGCTAATGAAAGAAATCAAAGACGAGCCAAATAAATCAAGAGGCGTACCATGATCTAAATAAATGGATTGGAAGACTCAACATAGTGAAGATGTCAATTCTCTTCAAATTGATATACATGTTTAACTCAATTTCTCCCAACAAGAGTTTTTGTATTCTAAAATTTGCGTTCCTACAAGCAATAGTTATCCTAAAGTTTATATGGAAAGGCAGAGAAACTAGATAGCTAAAATATTTTTGAAAAAGAAGTCTACCCTATTTCAAGATTTATTAAACAGCTACAGCAATAAAGACCATGTGGTATTGGTGGATCAACGGAGCAGAACCGAGAACCCAAAAATAGGTCCACAAAATACGCTCAACTGATTTTTGACAAAAATGCAAAAGTAATTCAATGGAGGAAAGATAGTCTTTCAACAAATAGTGCTGGAGCAATTGGACAAACTAGGCAAAAGATGAACTTTGACCTAAGTTTCATGCTTTATACAAAAATTAACTCACAATGGCTTATAGAATTAAACGTAAAATATCAAACCATAGAATTGTTAGAAAAAATATAGGAGAAAACCTTAGCATCTATGGCTAGGCAAAGAATTATTAGACTTGACCCCAAAAGAGCATAATCCATAAGAGGAAAAATTGATTAATTAGACTTCATCAAAATTAAAAACTTTTGCTCTATCTATGAAAGACCCTGATAAGAAGAGGAAAAGACAAGCCACAGAGTGGGAGAAAATACTTGCAAGCCACATATCTGACAAAGGCTAGTATCTAAAATACAGAAAGAAGTCTCAAACATTAAAAGGCAAAGCCCTCAACAGTAAAAAAAAATCCAATTAAAACTTTCACCAAATAAGCACATGCTCAGCATCATCACTAAGGAAATGCAAATTAAAAACACAGTGCGCCATCTCTACACACCTATCACAATGACTCAAATAGAAAATAGTGACAAACCCAAATGCTGGCAAGGACATAGAGAAACTGGATCACTTGTACATTGATGGTGGGAATGTAAATGGTTCAGTCACTCTGGAAAACAGTTTGACAGTTTCTTTAAAAAGTAAAAATGCAGTTACCATATGACCCAACTATTATATTTCTGTGCATTTATCCTAAAGAAATGAAGACAAACACCTGTACAGGAATATTTATAGCAGCTTTATTCATAGTACTTGGAAACTACCTAGATCTATTTTGAAAAGTTAATGGTTAAGCAACCTTTTTCTTAGCAGTCAAAAAAAACAAAATATTGATACTTGCAATAACCAAGATGAATCTCCAGAGAATTATGCTGAGTAAAAAATGTCAAAGCCAAAATGTTACATACTGTATAATAAATTTACATAACATTCTTGAAAAGACAAAACTATAGAAATGGAGAACGGATTAATGGTTGCTAGGGGTTAAGGTGGGAAGTAAGTTTGACTATAAAAAGGCAACATGAGTGCTCATTTTGGTGATGGAAATGTTCTGTTTCTTGACTGTACTGATGTCAATATCCTGACTGTGATATTGTACTCTAGTTTTGCAAAATGTTATTATTGGGGGAAACTGGGCAAGAGGGTGTCTCTTATTTCTTACAACCACATATTTGATTTCTGTAATTATCTCCAAATAAGAGATTAATTTAAAAATATCTGAAATAAAGCACCAAATCAATACCATTTACAATAGCCCCCCAAAAGATAAAATATTTAGAATAAATCTAACCAGAGATGTGAAAGATCTTTACAGAGAAAACTACAGGACACTACTGCAAGAAACTAAAAGAGACCTGCATAAGTGGAAAAATATACCTTGCTCATGGATAGGTAGACTCAACGTAGTGAAAATGTCAATTCTACCCAAAGCAATTTACAGATACAATGCAATCCTTATCCAAATTCCAGCAGCGTTTTTTAGTGAGATGGAGAAACAAATCACCAACTTCATATGGAAAGGGAAGAAGCCCCGGGTAAATAAAGCACTACTCAAGAAGAGGAACAAAGTGGGAGGCCTTACACTACCTGATTTTAGGACTTATTATACTGCCATGGTAGTCAAGACAACCTGGTACTGGTACAATAACAGATACATAGACCAATGGAACAGAGCTGAGAATCCAGATATAAGCTAATCCACCTATGAGCAGCTAATATTTGACAAAGGCCCAAAGTCCGTTAACTGGGGAAAAGACAGTCTCTTCAACAAATGGCGCTCGCATAACTGGATATCTATATGCAAAAAACTGAAACAAGACCCATATCTCACACCATGTACAAAAACTAACTCAAAATGGATCAAAGATTTAAATATAAAATTGAAAATGATAAAGATCATGGAATAAAAATAGGGACAATGCTAGGAGTCCTAATACATGGCATAAACACAATACAAGCCATAAGTAACAATGCACAAGCACGAGAAGAGAGACTAGATAAATGGGAGCTCCTAAAAATCAAACACTTATGCTCATCAAAAGACTTCACCAAAAGAGTCAAAAGACAACCTACAGATTGGGAAAAAAAATTTGGCTACGACAAATCTGATCAGCATTTAATCTCTAAAATCTACAAGATACTCCAAAACCTCAACAGCAAAAAGACAAATAACCCCATTAAAAAATGGGCAAAGGATATGAACAGGCACTTCACCAAAGAAGATATTCAAGCAGCTAACAGACACATGAGGAAACGCACACAATCATTAGCCATCAGAGAAATGCAGATCAAAACTACAATGAGATATCATCTCACCCCAACAAGGCTGGCATTAATCCATAAAACACAAAATAAGAAATGCTGCAGAGGTTGTGGAGAGACTGGAACACTTATACACTGTTGGTGGGAATGTAAAATGGTACAACCACTTCGGAAATCAATTTGGCACTTCCTTAAAAAGCTAGAAATAGAAGTACCATATGATCCAGCTATCCCACTCCTTGGAATACATCCTAGAGAAACACGAATAGATATATGCACACCCATGTTCATCGCAGCACTGTTCACAATAGCCAAAGGGTGGAAGCAACCTAAGTGTCCATCAATGGATGAATGGATAAGCAAACTATGGTATGTCCACACAATGGAATATTATGCAACGATAAAGAACAATGATGAAGCTGTGAAACATCGTGTAACTTAGTGGAAGCTAGAACTTATTATGCTGAGTGAATTTAGTCAGGCACAGAAGGCCAAATACTGTGTAAGACCACTATTATAAGAACTCAAGAAAAGGTTTAAACACAGAAGGAAACATTCTTTGATGGCTACGGGGGTGAGGAGGGAGGGTGAGGGTTATTCACTAACTAGATAGTAGATAAGAATGATCTTAGGTGAAGGGAAGGACAGCACACACTGCAGGGGAAGCCAGCACAACTGGACTAAACCAAAGCTAAGAAGTTTCCTCAATACAATCAAATACTTTGAGAGACAGAGAAGCAGGGATGCCGAGTCTGGGGACCATGCTTTCAGGGGACAACTATGTTGATTGGCATAACAAACCTTATTAAGAAAATGTTCTGCATCCTACTTTGGTGAGTGGCATCTGGGGTCTTAAAAGCTTGCAAGCGGCCATGTAAGATGTATCAATTGGTCCCAACCACTCGGAGTAAAGGAGAACGAAGAACACCAAAGACACAAGGAAAGTATTGGCCCAAGAGACAGAATGGGCCACATAAACCAGAGACTTCATCAGCCTGAGACCAGAAGAACTAGATGGTGCCCGGCTACCACCAATGACTGCCCTGACAGGGAACACAACAGAGGGTCCCTGATGGAGCAGTAAAACGATGGGATGCAGAACTCAAATACTAGAAAGAAGACCAGACTTAATGGTCTGACTAAGACGGGAGGTGCCCCGGAAAGCATGGCCCCTGGTCTCTCCATCACCCCAGAACTAAAACAATTTCCGAGGCCAACTCTTCAGAGAGGGATTGGACTGTACCGTGGGACATACAATGATACTCGTGAAGAACGTGCCTCTTAGACAAGCAGGTATAAGAGACCAAAGGGGCGGCTTCTGTCCAGAGGTGAGAGGGGAAGGCAGAGAGAGTTAGGAGCTGGTTGAATGTTCATGGGGAATCAGGGGCGGAGGGGAGGAGTGTGCTGTCACAGAATGGGGTGAGCAGTTGGGGTCTCATAACAATGTATGTTAAAAAAAATTCTGTATGGGAAACTAACTTGAATGTAAACTTCATTTAATTACATCAACAAAAAAAAGAAAGAAAGAAAAAAGAAAAAATATCTGAAACTTAAAAACATTTGTTTTGCTTTACTTGAACAGTTAAAAACAAAAATAAGCAACCTACTGAGAAAATACATGTAACATATATTAAAAGGGTTTATATTATTAGTGTAACTTGATCTCTACATAGTCAGTAAGTACAGGACAGACAGTTAATGGTCTAACTGAGGCTGGAGGGACTCCAGAAGACATAGCCCCCAGAGTCTGTGTTAGCCCAGAACTGAAACCATTCCAGAAGCCGACTCTTCAGACATAGATTAGACCAGACTATAAGACATAGAATGGTACTTGTGAAGAGAGAGCTTTTTAGCGCAAGTAGATACATGAGACTAAATGGCCAGCTCCTGTCCAGAGGTGAGATGAGAAGGCAAAAAGGGATAGAAGCTGATTGAATGGACACAGGAAATCCGGGGTGGAAAGGAGTGTGCTGTCACATTACAGGGAGAGCAAATAGGGTCACATAACAATATGTGTATAAATTTTTGTGTGAGAAACTAACTTAAACTGTAAACTTTCACTTAAAGCACAATTAAAAAAAAGAAGAAAAATAAGCAAAAGTTACAAAAAAGTACATCTCAAACTAGGAAATGCAAATGACTCATAAGTAATGTGACGATGAACTCCATTTGCTTCCCTTCTGATTAACACCCTCTTTCACTCTTAAAAATATTTCAGACTGGACAATAAGTTATGTGATCATCTCACTGATAAACCAATAAAAAGATGCTCACCTTCATAAGTCGTCAAAGAGATAAAAAAAAAAAAGTTATTGTTTTCTTCTATTAGTATGGTAAAGTATGAAAGTTTGCTAATTTTCATTGTCTACAAAGATGGGAGCAAAGGTATACACTTATGTGCTTCTGGTGGGAGTATAAATTGAATCAAGTTTTCTGGAGAGTAATCTAGCAATAAGTACTAAAAATCTTTAAAAAGTGTATTACCATGAAGAGTATTCCATTTCTAGAAAATTATCCAAATTAGACAAGTATACAAAGACATATGTTCAAGGATCTTCACTGGAATGCTGTGTATACACTGAAGAAATTCTAAACAGCAAATGTCCATTAATTGGTGGAGTTGGAGGTGGAATGCTTATATAGATAACAGTGTGTGTATACATGCCATCATGTCGATTTGTCGTACTATGGTGGCTCGTGTGTTGCTGTGGTGCTGGAAGCTATGCCACTGGTATTTCAAATACCAGCAGGGTCACCCATGGTGGACAGGTTTCAGCTTGGCTTCCAAACTAAGACACACTAGGATGAAGGAGCTAGCAGTCTACTTCTGAAAAATTGGCCAGTGAAAACCTTATGAATATCAGCAGAACATTGTCTGATATAATGCTGGAAGATGAGCCCCCTCAGGTTGGGAGGCACTCAAAATACAACTTAGCAAGAGCTGTGTCCTCAAAGTAGAGTTAACCTTAATGACATGGATGGAGTAAAGCTTTTGGTACCTTCATTTGCTGATGTGGCAGGACTCAAAATAAGAAGAAACAGATGCAAAATCTATTAATAATTGGAAGCTAAAATGTACAATGTATGAATTTAGGAGAATTGGAAGTCATCAAAAATGAAATGGAATGCATAAAGATCAATATCCTAGGCATTAGTGATAGGAAATGGATTGATATTGGCCATTTTGAATCAGACAATCACATGGTCTACTATGCTGGGAATGACAAATTGAAGAGTAATGGCATTGCATTCATCATTAAAAAGAACTTTTCAAGATCTATTCTGAAGTACAAAGCTGTCAGTGATGGGATAATATCCATACTCCTACAAGGAAGACCAGTTAATACGACTGTTATTCAAATTTACCCACCAACCACTAATGCCAAAGATGAGGAAATTGAACATTTTTACCAACTTCTGCAGCCTGAAATTGATCAAACATGAAATCAAGATGCATTGATATTACTGGCGACTGGAATGCGAAAGTTGGACACAAAGAAGAAGGATTGGTAGTTGGAAAATATGGCTTTGGTGACAGAAACGATGCCAGAGATCGCATGATAGAATTTTGCAAATCTAATGACTTATTCATTGTAAATACCTTTTCTTAACAACATAAACAGTGACTGTACACGTGGACCTCACAAGATGGAAAACACAGGAATAAAATTGACTATATCTGTGGAAAGAGACGATGGAAAAGCTCCATATCATCAGTCAGAACAAGGCCAGAGGCCGACTGAGGAACAGACCATCAATTGCTCATATGCAAGTTCAAGTTGAAGCTGAAGAAAATTAAAACAAGCCCAGGAAAGCCAAATTATCACCTTGAGCAAATCCCACTTGAATTTAGAGACCATCTCAAGAAAAAGATTTGACGTATTGAATGCTGATGACTGAACATCAGACGAGTTGTGGGATGACATCAAGGTCATCATACATGAAGAAGGCAAGAGGTCATTAAAAAGATAGAAAAGACCAAAATCAATGTCAGAAGAGACTCTGAAACTTGTTCTTGAATGTAGAGTAGCTAAAGCAAATGGAAGAAATGATGAAGCAAAAGAGCTGAACAGATTTCAAAGGGTGGCTCGAGAAGACAAAGGAAAGTATTATAATGAAATGTACAAAGATGTGGAGTTAGAAAACAAAAAGGAAGAACATGCTTGGCATTTCTCACTGAGAGAACTGAAGAAAAAATTTAAGCGTTGAGGTACACTGTTGAAGGATTCTATGGTTAAAATATTGAAGGACACAGGAAGCATCAAAAGCAGGTGGAAGGACTACACAGAATTGCTGTACCAAAGAGAATTGGTCAACTTTCAACCATTTCGGGAGGTCGCAAATGATCAAGAACCGAAGATACTGAGGGAAGAATTCCAATCTGCACTGAAAGCATTAGCAAAAACCAAGTCTCCAGCAATTAACGGAATACCAATTGAGATGTTTCAACAAACAGATGTGGTGCTGGAGATGCTCACTCATCTTTGCCAGGAATTTGGAAGACTCTACCTGGTCAACCGATTAGAAAAGATCCATATTTGTGCCCATTCCAAAAAAGGTGATCCAACAGAATGTAGAAATTATTGAACAATATCATTAATATTTTGCTGAAGATAATTAAAAAATAGTTTCAGCAGTACATGGACAAGGAACTTCCAGAAATTCAAGCCAGATGCAGAAGAGAACTTGGGACAAGGGATATCATTGCTGATGTAAGATCTTGGCTAAAAGCAGAGAATAGCAGAAAGATGTTTACTAGTGTTATATTGACTACGCAAAGGCATTTTACTGTGTGGATATAACAAATTATGAATAACATGGAGAAGAATGGGAATTCCAAAACACTTAATTGTGCTCATGTGGAACCTGCACATAGACCAAGAGGCAGTTGTTCCAACAGAACAAGGGGATACTGTGTGGTTCAAAATCAGAAAAGGTGTGCATCAGGGCTGTATCTTTCACTGTGCTTATTCAATCTGTATTCTCTGCAAATAATCCAAGAAGCTGGACTATGTGAAGAAGAATGCAGCATCAGGATTGAAATAAGACTCATTAACAACCTGCGATATGCAGATGACACAACCTTGCTTGCTGAACGTGAAGAGGACTTGAAGCACTTACTGAGAAAGATCAAAGTCTACAGCCTTCAACATGGATTACACCTCAACACAAAGAAAACAAAAATCCTCACAACTGGACCAATAAGCAACATCATGAAAGGGAGAAAAGATTGAAGTTGTCAAGGATTTCATTTTATTTGGATCTACAATCAACACCCATGAAAGCAGCAGTCAAGAAATCAAACGATGTATTGCATTGGGCAAATCTGCTGCGAAAGACCTCTTTAAAGTGTTGAAAAGCAGAGACGTCACTTTGAGGACTAAGGTGCACCAGACCCAAGACTTGATATTTTCAGCCACCTCATATGCATGTGAAAGCTGGACAATGAATGAGGAAGACCGGAGAAGAATTGATGCCTTTGAATTATGTGTTGGAGAAGAATATTGAATATACCGTGGACTGCCAGAAAAATAAACAAGTCTGTCTTGGAAGAAGTACAGCCAGAGCGCTCCCTAGAAGTGAGGATGGCAAGACTTCCTCTCACCTAGTTTGGATACGTTATTAGGAGAGACCAGTCCCTGGAGAAGGACATCATGCTTGGTAAAGTAGAGGATCAGCGAAAAAGAGGAAGACCTTCAATGAAATGGATTGACACAGTGGCTGCAACAATTCGCTCCAACATAGCAACAATTGTGAGGATGGAACAGGACCAGGCCGTGTTTTGTTCTGTTGTACATGCGGTTGCTATGAGTCAGAACCAACTAGGTGGCAGCTAACAGCAACAACATACATACATGTGATAGAATATTACGCAGCATTTTATACATAAAGTATATACAGGAGCCTATAGGGCCACTATGGGTCAGAATCTGCTCCATGGCAACGGGTTTTTTTTTTTTTTTTAATTAATATTGATCATATAGTAGCAATGGGATACCTGTTAATGCTTATTTTCTTTACACTCTTCTATGTTTTCTAAATTATTTCAAAAGGTGTATAATATGTATATAATTTAGTGTAGTAAAACTATTTTAGAAGGCACCTGAGAAAATTATACAGAAGATCAAGGTAGCTTCAAGGAGATTAAATGAAGCGAGAAAAATGCAGAATGTCACTTAGGAAAGTCGCTTCGACAGTGTGAGAATTGACTGTAACATCTAAGAATATCCTTAGGACTGGGCCTCAAAGTCTGAACAATACGATCACATTGTCTTTACAGTGGCTGTGCTCAAAAATAGAACATAAGAGGCACTCAAGTGCTAGAAAAATGTTGGCTGTAACTCTTACTAAAATTGGCCTCTCCATACTAGAAGAGTTTTAGGATCAGCTTTGGGACACCTGGGTGGTGCAAACAAATGGTTAGCTTGGCTACTAACTGAGCGGTTGGAGGTTTGAGTCCACCCAGAACTGCACTGAAAGAGAAGCCTGGTGATCTACTTCCGAAATATCAGCCATTGAAGACCCTATGGAGCACAGTTTGGTTCTGACACAGGAGGTCACCATGACTCGGAGTTAACTCAATGGCAACTTCTTTTTTTTTTTCGACTGAAGAATGGGACAGTTCACATTCAGCTCTTCATCCTTGGGCTCCAAGCTGAGATGCTGCATTGTGTGGTGCCAGTAACAAAGGTTTGGGCATTGTAAGCTGTGGGCTCAAATTCTGACTGACCCATTCACTACCTTAGAAAACCTGGACAAACTGTTTACTTCCTGAGCCTGTTCCTCCTCTTTAAAATGAAGAGAATAATCATCTTTACTACACAGGAAGGTTCCAAGGACACAAGGAAGTGGGGCATGTGAAAGCACTTTGTAAGTGTAATATTACGCGAGATCAGTTATGGTTATTAGAGAGGCAGTGTGGATACTAGAGAGAGCACAGCTGTTCCAGTTCGAATCCAGAGTGGCCACTTGGTGGCCAGTGGACTGAACAAGTTACTTAAACTCTTTAAATTTTTGTTTCCTCATCTACAAAATAAATATTATAATAATGTCCTCATACTGTTCTTAAATGAGAATTGAATGAGATAGTAAGGTAGGGAATGAATCTCACATTCATTGAGCATCTGCTCCATGTCATACATGAACTAAATGCTCTTGTGTGATAGTAAATAAACTAGGGTAAGGCATATTTTCACCAACTGTCTGTCATTTGTCTTACTGTGGTAAGACTGTCAGTATGTGAGGTGACTTACTTTGGTGACTTCTATGATGCTGGAAGCTATGTCACCAGTATTTCAAACACCAGCAGGGCCACCCATATAGTAGATACGTCTCAGCAGAGCTTCCAGACTAAGACAGACTAGGAACAAAGGTCTGCGATCTACTTCTGAAGATTAGCCAGTGAAAACCCTTTGGATGACAACAGAATATTGACAGATACAGTGTTGAAAGATGAGCCCTCTAGGCTCAAAGGCACTCAGGATGCACAGTAGCCACAACAATGGACTTGAACATACAAACGATCGTGAAGATGGCGTAGGACCAGATAACGTTTCATCCTGTTGTACATGGGGTTGCCATGAGTTGGAGCTGACTCGATGGCAGCTAACAACGACAACAACAAGCATATTTCCCCCCTAAACTCTCCTTTGGAGCCCTGGTGGCTCAGTAGTTAAGGGTGTGGCTGCTAACCAAAAGGTCAGCAGTTCGAATCCACCAGCCGCTCCTTGGGGCAGTTCTACTCTGTCCTACAGGGTCACTATGAGTAGGAATTGACTCGACAGTGACAGGTTTGGGTTTTGGATTTTTTTAAACTATCCTTCGATGTGGAGAGCATTGCCTTACATTCAGCTCATTATAATATTTCTTATGTTATAGGATGTTCTTTCAGTTCTGTTATTTTTGAACAACAAAGTACTATTTGGGAAAGACACCTAGATCAGGATGACCCAATGCATGCTGATTTTGGACTCTGTGTAGGTCATCTGACAGAATCAGTAAAACAGGAAGGCTTGGCATAGGATCAGAAATAATCACCATCCCAGGGTGTTAACTAGCAAATGAGATGCCCAATCATGAATCATCAACATCTTCAGAGGTTTAGCACACTCCATATCTTTAGTGAAATCATGTCTTTGATAGAATGAATAGCGTTCAAGACTAGTGATTGGTTAGGAATATTGTACAGGCTCCACCAACCTTTCACGAACAAGACATAAGGAAGTGGCAGGTCTAGACCCAGCATTAGCCCCTTGGTTCTCTTTCTCTCCCCGTCACAGAGGACCCTGTTGCCTGATCTGACCCAAAGCTGGCTAGTGTGTCTGCTTCTGAGTGAGCATTTCATGCACAATGTGAGCTGGTGAGCCTGGGGCAGAGCAGGCCTTCCCCAAACTACTGGATGAGCTGAATACCTGTGTTTGTGTTTGCCTGGTACAGTGGTTAAGAGCTCGGCTGCTAACCAAAAGGTTGGTGGTTCAAACACACCAGTTGCTCTGTAGGAGAAATGTGGCAGTCAGCTTCTGTAAAGATTTACAGCCTTGGAAACCCTATGGGGCAGTTCTACTCTGTCCTATAGGATCACTGTGAATTGGAATCGACTTCATGGCAACGGGTTTTGCCAATACATGTTTATTTATTTGGTGGAGTTCAGTCCAACAATTTTCAGGTTGTGGGGAGGGCAATACAGTGCCCCCATGCACCTCTAAAAGGATACTTGGATAGCACAAATGGTTTGTGCTGCCTACTAACCTGAAGACTGGCAGTTTAAACCCACCCAGCGGCTCTGCAGGAGAAAGACCTGGCGATCTGCGTCCATAAAGATCACAGCCAAGAATATCCTATGGAAAAGATCTACTTTGTAACAGATGGGGTTGCCATGAGTTGGGAATTTTGTTTGTTTTAGATACCTCTAATCTCAAGAGGCTACCAGTAGTTACAAAAATAACCTAATATTTTCTGAATGGCAAAATTTTCGTAGGTCAGAAGGCAATGCTGTCTGTCTCTCCCTTCGACTATTAACTCCGCTGAAGGTAGGGACCATGACATTTTTGTTAGCCTCCTTCAAATGCCTAGTACAGTGCTTCGTTCATATAGGAAGCAGGTATGCTTAGTGATTAAAAGTATGAGACTTAGAGTAAAACGTCCTGTGTTCAAATCCTGACTTGCATACAGTGAGAGACTTTGGGGCATTACCTCACTATGCCTCAGTGTCCTCCTCTGTAAAATGGAAATGGTAACAATAGCACGCACTTCCTAGGACTCTTGTGTAGATTAAGTTAATCGATGTGAAGATCTTAGAACAGTACTTGACCTTCAATAAATGTTAGCTATTCTCATTAAGTGGAGTCCCTGGGTGGTGCAAACGCTTAACACGTTTGGTTGCTAACCAAAAGGTTGGAGGTTTGAGTCCACTCAAAGGTGTTGTTATGGATTGAATCGTGTCCCCCCAAAACATATATCAACTTGGCTAGGCCACGATTCCCAGTATTGTGTGATTGTCCACTATTTTATCATCTGATGTGATTTTCCTATGTGTTGTAAATCCTACCTCTGTGATGTTAATGAGGCAGGATTAGAGGCAGTTATGTTAATGAGGCAGGACTCAATCTACAAGATTAGGATGTGTTTTAAGTCAATCTCTTTTGAGATATAAAAGAGAGAAGAGAGCAGAGAGACGTGGAGACCTCATACCATCAAGAAACAACAGTGAGGAGAATAGTGTGTCCTTTGGACTCGGGGTCTCTGCACTGAGAAGCTCCTAGACCAGAGAAAGATTGATGACAAGGACCTTCCTCCAGAGCCGACATAGAGAGAAAGCCTTCCCCTGGAGCTGGCACCCTGAATTCGGACTCGTAGCCTATTAGACTGTGAAAGAATAAATTTCTCTTTGTAAAGCCATCCACTTGTGGTACTTTTCTGTTATAGCAGCCCTAGATAACTAAGACTGGTGTCATGGAAGAAAGCCTGGTGATCTACTTCTGAAAACTCAGCCATCGAAAACCCCCAGGGAGCACAGATCTACTCTGACACACGTTGGCTAAAATGAGTTGGGATCGACTCAGCAGCAACTGGTTGGTATTCTCATTAAGTAGGGAAAGTGGTTTTTACGACTGTTATGCAAATTAATAATAGTAGTACAGGGTTCTGGTAACTGCATAAGAGCTCTGGCCGTGCCAGCTATTTTTGTGCAATCAGTTGCTATAAATCTGCTACCATTTCCAAGATATATATCCCTGTTTAAGAATCCATCTGCACGCATGCTCTGCCACCCCTGTCAGCGTTGGGGGCAGTCTGCCCACCCAGTCTATCTCTGATTCCTGCTTCTGAGCACAATTCAGCACAATGCTTTAAGTGTGAGAAGGTTATCTGGGATCCAGTCCCAATTTGTTCCTAATGGGCCCTACTTTTTCAACACTAAGTGACCTCCCCATCAGGATGTTGTTTATAACCAAAAATCAGAAACCAAACGTGTTACTGTTGATTCCAACTCATGGCGACCCCATGTGCTACAGACTAGAACTATTCCATAGGGTTTCTTGGCTGTAATCTTTACAGAAGCAGATCACCAGGTCTTTCTTCCTTTGTGCCACTGCATGTGTTTGTACTGTCAAGCTTTAAGTTAGTAGTTGAGCACAAAATGTCTCCGCCACGCAGGGACCGTGTTTGACTGTGACAATTGGTAGAAATTCGCCTTTGTTCCATTCCATCTCACTACTTTAACCATTCCTCCACCCCCAAATTTGCTACATGATTCCAAGAAGAACTGGCTATTTGTTGATTCTTGGAAAATAATGGCTTTTCCCACTAGAGTTGGATTTGGCAGTTGTTCTGTGGTTAGGCTAACATGTGCAGAATTTGTATTGTCTGCAGCAGTATGTGGGTTTACACACGTAGGTCTGGAGGCTCCACACACACATACAGGCCTGCATGGGGTGGCACACATACCCCATGTACACATACATGTGTTCACAATCCCCCACCCCACCCCAACTTCACATACATTCCAAACTTATTCTGAGACAGAGGGGAGACAGCAATCCACTTTGTTTCATCTTGTTTGCTTTATACTTGTTTTGAAGAGTTGTTTTTGTTGTTGGGTGTCATCAAGTTAATTCTGACTTATGGCGCCCCCATGTGTGCAGAGTGGAACTGCCCCATAGGATTTCCAAGGAAAACTGGTAGATTCGAACTACTGACCTTTTGGTTAGCAGCCTGAGCTCTTAACCGCTGCATCACCAGGGCCCTTCTTAGGGCCCCTGTAATAAGGTGCTGTCTAGTTGACTCCAACTCATGGTGACCCCATGTATGGCAGAGTAGAACTGTGTTCCTTAGGGTTTTCAATGGCTGATTTTTCAGAAGCAGATTGCCAAGACTTTCTTTTGTGATGCCTCTGGGTGGACTTGAACTTTCAACCTTGTGGTTAGCAGCAAGCGTGTTAACTGTTTGCACCACCCAGTGACTCCTCAAGCCTCTATACTGACGTTTATTCTCTCCCTCCTTCCCCACTTGGCTCTCAGTTTTGCTGCTCTACCTCGGGGAAGTCTCGGCATGTGTATAGAAGGCTGGGTGTGTGAGTGTGTGTGCAATGTGATGACTCACTCTTAACAGGATCTTGCAGGCCCTCTGTCCTCCCACACTGACAGTCCTCCCCACTGGCCTATGGGTTGGGGTGGTGCGAATGGTCACTGCAAAAGGAACAGTCCAGACTTGAGGGGCTGGGGCTCTGTCTTTCAGGGACTGATAGCTTTATCTCAGTGCCTGCTTGTTTCAGGAGACTGAACCCCTGGGACTCCTAAGTACTTAGTGGCTGCTGCCTCCCATATCCTTGAGATGGTCCAACTCATTAGCAAATCCCTGGGTTCATATCAGACATGCTGTAACTGATGTGGCTTGTCCCGCAGGCCAAGAGAGTATCAGGAAGAGAACAGACTTCTCCTCCTTGTCTGAGATGGTGACAACATGGCCTCAGCCATAGCAAAAAAAAATGTCAAGTCAGCTCCAACTCACAGTGACTCCATGTGTATCAAAGTAGAACTGTACTCCACTGGGTTTTCAGAGGCTGATTTTTCAAAAGTATATCTCCAGGCTGTTCTTCTGAGGCACCTCTGGATGGACTTGAACCTCCAACCTTTTAATTAGCAGCCAAGCGCATTAACCATTTGCACCACCCAAGCACTCCAGCCATAGCAAAGGAGACTATTTATAGCTGGTGTCTATGGCCACTTAGGTGTGTCTCTGTAAATAGAAATTCCCAGGAGGCCTTTCTAGAAAATTTTCTTATCAGTCCCCTAGATAGTGTTGACTGACAGAGAGACGCAATGCCCTAATAGCTTTCTGCCAGTAAGTGAAAGGCATGGCTGATAGATGAGTGAGATGTTGAGGAAGTTGAATAGGTAAACTCCAGCAAGAGCCAGGTGATGGATAAGCACTGTTTAAGAGATGTGGACTCTTTCAACTGGCACCTATGTTTTCCCCTACTAATTATACACTGGCTTTGGCAAAGACAGCAGATAATGCAGGTAAGACATGTTTGTATTCTGGTTGTCAAGGAGACGGGGAGTCTGTTTGCTTGGATCAATGCACAGGCAAGATGAGTAAGCACAGCCCAGCCTTGAGATTCCTGAACCATTATCAAATTGCTTCTCTGCCCCAAAGCTGTGTGGAGTTTAGGGATCTGAGGCACGTTCTCCTCCTTCCATTTTTCTCTTATCTCTACCACCCTCAGCTTGTGAAACTGCGGACATAAACTACAATCCCGTGTAGTAAGGGAGTTCCAGCCAGCAGGGGACTCTGCCTAGTGTTGGCATAGAATGACGGCACCAGGCAAGGAGAACATCCACAGCCCAGCTCCCAGCATCCACTCCTCGGACCATGTGGAGAACAGAGACTTCCTCAAGCCACTGATTGGCTGGATCAAAGGACAGGCGATTGAAGTGGAGAAATCTGGTTTTGAAAGTCTTATGTAAGAGATGTAAAAGGTGATTGGAGCCAGAAAGGAATATGCTGGACCTCAGAGCAAGAAAGCAGAAACATGGATGTTGGTTAGATCCAGGGCTGGATTAAGGTATGTGTGGGCCCTAACCACTGATAATCAGTGGTGCCCCCTCCTCTGCTTACTCACATATTCAATCAGGATATGTGAGTTACATATATATATATATGCACGTGTGTATATATATGTGTGTGTGTGTGTTAGTCATCTAGTGCTGCTGTAACAGAAATACCACAAGTGGATGGCTTTAACAAAGAAAAGTTTATTTCCTCACAGTAAAGTAGGCTAAAAGTCCAAATTCAGGGTATCATCTCCAGGGGAGGGCTTTCTCTCTCTGTCGGCTCTACAGGAAGGTCCTTGTCCTCAATCTTCCCCTGGTCGAGTAGCTTCTCTGCGTTGGAACCTCAGGTCCAAAGGATGCGCTCTGTTCCTGGTGCTGCTTTCTTGGTGGTATGAGGTCCCCAACTCTCTGCTTGCTTCTCTTTCCTTTTACCTCTTGTAAGATAAAAAGTGGTGCAGGCAGAACTTCCTTTACATTGGATCAGGGAGACGACCTTAGTAAGGGTGTTACAATTACACCCTAATCCTCTTTAACAAAATTACAATCACAAAATGGAGGACAACCACACAATACTGGGAGTCATGGCCCAGCCAAATTGATACACACATTTTTGGGGGGACATAATTCAATCCATGACAGTGTGTGCGTGTGTGTGTGTGTGTGTGTGTTAGCTATTCAAGACATAACTTCTTTTTAAATTCAACGATAATATTAGCAATTGAACACAAAAGTGGCAATATGCCATTTTAGTGGAATGAGATGAACTGGATTTTTAGTGGATGTGAGGTACTACGATTTTTACTATATACCACATTTTCTACAAAAGAATATTCCACATATTCTACAACAAAGAAAATGAGTCAATGAACTTAGTTGTTTCAGCAATCAATGTAAAATTCTACTGATCTCCCACAATGAAAAATTGACTTTTACCAATTTTGCTCTAAATGGCTCATATGTCAATTTTGATGCTTGTTTCATAATAATGCTATAATTATAAATGAACAAATGAAAAGATGTCATAAAAGAAAATTTTATCATCAGAAAACAAATATTACAATAAATTGCTATATTTTATTTTTAGATAGTTCTTTCATCTCTAACATGTTATAATTAAAAACATTACTTTGTATTTTTTGCTCTTACAAATTTTTCAATGATTTCTTCACAGTTAAGCTGCTGAACAATATATACTTCCATATATAATAAGGATAATGAATCTAGCCTTTCTTGAATCATTATTGTACACTGAAGTTTTCTGAGTCTCTTAGGTACAAAATTAAGCATTCTTTTCTGAAGTTTGTGATCATTAAAGTTAGGAATACGTGCAAAGCAATTTCAACACTGGAAAATATACATTGTATTTTATCTTCCCTTATGGAATCATACATGTCTACATGAGTAGACTGGAGTTACTGGGTCAGCAGATGTGGATGTACAAGATAGTTCTCTCAAAGTAGATAAGAGACCTCTTATCTATTAATATAACCCGTCCTTGCCCAGTAACCACTCATGTTGTATCCAGTTGCATATTGGGTAAGACTCAACAGTTGAGTTAGACTCAACAGCCCACCTCCACCTCTTATTTATTAGAAAGAAATAGTGTACTGCAAAGAGACCTGCTGAGATAAGGAGTTTCAATTACACGAGCGGGGACCATAGGAGACAGATGTCAGTGAAGGTGTTGAAGTGGTAGGCGCCTCATAGCTTAAACAACCTTACGGGTGGGTGCCCTTGTGACCCTGCATGAACTTTATTTCCAGTCGGCACATTCTCACTCACTGGAGCTGCTATCAGTTTCATATAGTGCCCTGCCAGTTCTCCTCCACTGCAGCGCTTGCTCTTCCTCGTGCCCTGTCTGCTTGGTATCTATGGATCTTTGTTTGGACAACTGGTGTGTCTGTTTTCTTGATGCCTTAAGCAAGTGCTTACCTTGCTTATTGGGTAATCCAACCCTGGTTGGATCAGAGCTGATTTGAGTGTTGTAACTCAGGTCAGGAAGTGACAAATGCAGAATCTGGGGCAGTGATGGAGAAAAGAAGAGAGGTGAGGAAACACACCAACAAAACATCTGGGATTCAGGTACCAGCACAACAGGGCCTGTCCAGCAGGGTAGTAGGGAAGGTTGTTGGTTCAGCTAGGCCAGGGTGAACTGTGACAGGTGCTGTGTTCCTCCTGGAGTCATCTCTTGTGGAGCCTGCTTCTCCTAGAGGATTAGTGAGTCATCCCAGAGCCACAATTGGACTACGCTTGAGTGCTCCCCAGGCTTCATTAGCCTTGGACACAAATGAGACTGGCAACCTTTCAGGCTACATTTTACTTGCTCAGCTGGTTTCCCTTGTGGGACCACAGTCTTTCTTTCAAAGTCTTGTTGTTTGCTACCATTGAGTTAGCCCCCGATTCACAGTAACCACACACACAATGGGACAAAATGCTAGCTGCCCAGTTCTGCACCATCCCGATAATCAGGTGAAGATCAACCACTTGTGATACACAGGGCTTTCATGGGCTGATTTTTGGAAGTAGATCGCCAGGTCTTTCTTCCTAGTCTAAGTCTGGAAGCTCCACTGAAACCTGTTTAGCATCATCGCAACATGTACACCTCCACTGGCAGTTGTGTGGTGGCTGTGCATGAGGTGCATTGGCCAGGAATTGAACCTGAGTCTCTCACACGCAAGGTGAGCATTCTACCACTCACCCACCACTGCCTCCTTCAAAGTTCTAACTAAAAAAAGAAACAGTTGCCATTAAGTCGATTCTGTGCTCCATAAGGTTTTAAAAGGCTGTGATCTTTTGGAAGTAGATCACCAGGACTTTCTTCCAAGGTGCCTCTGAAAGGATTCAAACCTCCAACCTTTTGGTTAGCAGGCAAGCACTTAACCCTTTGCACCATCCAGGGACTCCTTTGAAAGCCCTACCCTCCTCTTACGTCTATATGCGTTCCAAGGCTGTGCCTCCTATACTCCAATGTCAGTTCAGGTGGCTACTTCTGCCTTGCCCAGTCCATACCATTCCAGCCATTGCATCACACCTGTTTGGGAACAGCATCCTGTCTTCTGTGATCTGCTCTTTTAGGGGAGCGTGCACAAAGGGTTGGAAGTTTAGTAGATGAAGTCTGAGTTACCTAGCGCCCTTTCTCTTCAAGACACACAACCCAGCACCATGATGGATGGTTAGGGTGGAGTCTGACAAGAGCCACTGCTTTTCTTTTTCTCTGAGGCATATTCTCCCCAAGCAGGCACATCACCCTTCCTTTAAGTTTGTCTTATTTTATCCTCTCCTCCCTCATTACAGTTCACCAACTGAGGCAGCAAAGTTCAAAGAAATATGCTTTGCAGATTAATGTATCAACAAGCACAGAGAAATGTAGAACAATTTGGTTGCATAGTGAGGAGGTGGTGCCTAGAAGGAATGAATGAAGGGTCGGGCATGGAAAGCCTCCTAGAAGGGGTGAGTGGAGCCCAGCAATGAGTGAAGGAGGGATGAGATTCCTGGAGACGTGGGAAGGGAACATCCTACGCACTTCCATAGCAACCTGGGCTCTCCTCAGTCTCACTTACCACAGTTACAGGGCTTGGTAATTGCTCTTCCAGCTGTCTCCCCACTAATCTAGGAGACTGAACGTTTAATCGCTGTCTTCCCAGAACCCAGCACAGATCCTGGCATATGACAGGTACTCAAACAACGGAAGAACAGCTCCTGTAAAGATCTGGAGGTGAAAACAGGGGCAGTAAACAAAATTGTTAGGTTTAAAATGATAGACACGTGTAGGAAAATGACTGTTGTGAAGGAGGGTGATACCTTGACAGCGAGGCTTGAATACTTAGATTTTGTAGCGCGTTGGAAGCCAAACTCAATCATCGAGCGTGGATCCAACAACGGTGCTTGAGAATGATCTTTTAGAAACAGTGTTTATAATGCTGTGTGTGGTGTGTGCACACGTGCATGTCCATGTGCCTGTGCGTATGTGTGTCTCTGTGTATGGTGTGTATATGTGTGCGCATACGTGTGCATAAATGTGTATGTCTGTGTGCACATCTGCGTGTGTGTATGTGTGCATGTGTGTGTCTACCATTGAGTATATGTGGGCATATATGTGTGTGTCTATGTGTACGTGTGCATGTGAGTATGTGTGTGCATGTCTCTGCGTGCACGCGCGCATGTATGTGTGTATGTAGAACAGAAAGGAGGCTGCAGGCTGAGGGATCCATTGAAAAGGTGTTGCAGGTAGTCAGCATGAGACAACGGAGGTAAGGGCTCAAAGAACACGGGAATAAAAGGGAGGAGCAGAGCAGGAGGCTGAATGAAACGTAATTGAGGCTGCACTACTAAGGCCGGACTCATAGAGGTGGACTCATTCATTTGCCCCATTGTTCATTTATTCACAAATCCACGCATGCTTTATTCAGCATTGGGTCGTGAGCATCTAAAGAACGGTATGGGCACCTGTGATCATCTGGTTCGGCCCTCAGGTTGCAGCTGCAGGGCACAGCTTGCCAGGAGGGGGACCGCGTGGCAGACTGTGGACTCAGATCCAGGCTGCGCTGGTTCACGTCCCGGTTCTGCCCGCTTCGTTCTGTTGACCTTCTCTAAACCTCACTTTCCCCTTCTAAGACATGAGGATAATGACCTCCCCCATGGGGTTATTGGGAAGATTGCCTGAGACAATGCACATAGCTAACAAAGGCCAGCCGTTATCATGATAAAGGAATATTCCTTAGGCACCTGCTATGTGTTAGGCACTGTGGTAGGTGTTAGAATACCAAGCAGGATAAAACACCATCTTGTCCTCTAGTACCCCAGAGACAACTTTGCGGAGGAGCTACAAAAATTTGTAAACTGTGATGTGTAATATAATGTGGTAAATTGTCTATCAGACAAAGGGTTGATGCCACAAAGGAAATGGTGTTTGAACTGGGTTTTAAAAAGGAGTCAAAATTTGGGAGGTAAGTATTACAGACAAAAGGGGCACTATGTTCAAGAGGACAAAGGGTAGTGACATACCTCCTTTGCAGGGTTGTTGCGGGGATTAACTGAGGTATCAGCACCATATGCATGGCACCTGCCCAGCAAGGCCCACAGCAAACACCTAACGGAGCAGCAAACATTAACTTGCTCCCTGCCTTTCCTGAATTCCAACTGTAAAGACAACTTATAACTCAAACCAAGAAAATGAAGGACTCCCCAAAGGGAGGGGAAAGAAAGCAGGAGAGCCAAGACTGGGGTTTCATAGTCATGGTCAATGAGTGAATGACGATGGGGTGAAGCAGGCCCCTGCAAAGTAGCCTGACAAAGGTCACTCAGGAGCAGAGAAAAGAAGGCTCAATGTCACCTAAGCTGGGGAAGGAAAGTCTCAAGAATGAGTTGGGTCAGTTATGTCACATGTAGTGAGAGATGGAAGAACTTTGCTACCAGTGGCCTTCAGCTTCCTCCTCCTGGGTTTCCACGGTAACCTGGCTCTCAGGTGCCCCAGCTCAGGGAATGTTCCCCCTTCCCCGGGCTTCTCCACTTGTCCTCTACACCCCTCACTGAGGGCCATGCTGCAGGCAGACCCCAGAGAGCTGGAGGAGGAGAATGACTACCTCTACCCTTGTCCCACCCCACAGACCAGGCCACTCTCCCTGCACTGCCTCACCAACCGGAACCTTTGCACAGGTCACAGCCCCCACGCAGAAGAACCCCGCTATCATGAGGATAGCCGCCTGCCAGGCTGCACTCAGCCTCAGGGAGGAATTCAGTAATATGGAAATAAAGAAGAACAAAAGAAGCCTCCCTGTGACTCTTGTGTTACTGTTGTAACTGGGATTGGTCTTCAAACAATCTGGCCCTGTAATCTCCCAGGAGATACCCTTAAAGGACTCAAACCTCAAATATTTAAGACAAACATACTGTTAAGATAAAGCTCTGTGAAACTGGGTCGTTCATGAATGCATGGGTAACTTGTGAGATTACATTCAGTCTCCACGCTGTTCACCTATAACAAAACTCAAGGAGCTTAAAACAAACAAAAAACGAACTGGTGGCCATCCATTGAATCTGATTCATGGACCCCACGTGTTGCAGAGTAAAACTGTACTCCATAGGGTTTTCAAGGCTATCACCTTTCAGAAGCGGATTGCCAGGCATGTCTTCTGAGGTGCCTCTGGGTGGGTTCAAACCACCAAACCTTGGGTTAGTAGTCGAGCATAAATCATTTGTGCCACTGAGGGATTCCATGAAGGATCTTACAGCACTAAAGACTACTAATTAGTAGCTCTGCCTTCACTTGAATAGTACGCCAGTGCACCTGGATATGGGCTACCTCTCCTTTATTTATGGCTGAATCCCTGAAGAGTAGAATAAAGAAGTCACTGTTGAAAGTACAGTAAAACAACGAAGAAGACAAATAAACCCAGTCGGGGGTTTCCTCCTTGCTTGCCTCTTCTCCTTTGCTCCCCAAATTGCCTCACATTTTCTAAAACATTAAACAGTGAATCAAATCTGAGGACTATTCCGGGTAGCAGTGTAAACTAATATGTTAATGTTTAATTCACTTTTGGCTAATCCCAAAGCCGTTGAGTCACCAACTCTTAGAGACCCTATAGGACAAAGCAGAAGTGCCCTGTAGGGTTTCCAAGGTTGTAAATCTTTCTAGACATAGACTGCCACATCCTTCTCCCACGGAGCAACTGGTGAGTTCAGACTCCTGACATTTCGGTTAGCAGCCGAGCGCCTTAACCGCTGAAACACCACGGCTTCTTCTTTGGTTGATCAGTACTTTAAAACTTTGAACAAAATGGACTTACAGATAAAGATGGATGAAGACCTTAACATATCTTTGGCTCAGAAATAAGTGCAAAAGCAGTCGTCAACGAGGAAGTAGGTTGTACAGAAAAACAAGCCGTAGCTAAGACGTTGACACACAGAGCAGAGAAAAGCTGCGATCTACCCTTGTGTGGGAGAGATCTTGTCCCTTCCACAGGGACTGGGCTTGTGTTCTCACGCTGCACTTTTTGTTCTGCTATGTCTTTTTCACTCTGTGCCCAAATACAGTCTATCCTCGTTATTTATGGATTCCATGTTTGTGAATTTGCCTACAATTTGCTAAAATGTATATTGGTAATCCCAAAATCAACTCTCGAGGCACTTTCGCCGTCATCTGCAGACGTGAGCAGAGTGGCGGAAAATGTGAATCGCCCAATGTGCGTGGTCCCCACAGAGGTCAAACAAAGTGACCTTCTGCCTTCTCTACTGCTGTAAATAAGTATCCTTTTCACAATCTATTTAGTGCCACATTTTTGGCATTTTTGTGCTTTTTGTTGGTGATTTTGTTGTTTAAAATGGTCCCTGAGTGTAGTGCCGAAATGCTGTCTAGAGCTCCTATATGCAAGAAGGCTGTGATGTACTTTATGGAGAAAATACGCGTGTTAGATAAGCTTCATTCAGCCACGAGTTATTGTGCTGTTGGCCATGACGTCAATGCTAATGAATCAACTGTATATATTAAATAAGGTATCTTTAAACAGACGCACACATTAAAAAAAGGTTATGTATTGGTAAGTTGATGAAAATATTGTGACCAGAGGCTTGCAGGAACCTAATGCTGTATTTCCCCTAGGAACGATGCTTCAGTATTTGCTAATTGATGTTCACAGCGATTTTACATACCTACCATGAGTAACGAGAATCAAACACTGATCTAACACATGCCAATTGCAAAGCAGAATACTTAGCACGTGGGCGTCCAACAAATACAAATGACACTGTAACACCACCCTTACTTAGTCTTCACCTACCTCAGAGGCCCCCCGACCCCCAGACTTGGTGAGGGTTCCCATCATGTGCTTGCACGACAACCTGTGTGTGTCTGTCACAACAGCCATCATGCTTGTGTTTACTCTGTCGATATCTGTGTCCCCACAAATCATAAGCTCCACAAGGCAGTGATTCTCGGTGAATTGATCCCATCTGTATCTGTAGCATCTAGAACAGTGCCTGACATAGAGAGTAAGTCTTCCTGCGCAATGAATGTGCCAACAAGGAAGGAGCAGACACCATCTTCTGGCTTTTCCCAGACCATTGAGACCATTATTTCATCCCTCTTCTGGAACAGCAAGTGGAAGGAAGGTCATTCAAACATCAGCTCCTTCCTTCCTCCCTCCCTCCATTCCTTCCTCTCCTCTATTCCTCCCTCCCTTCTTCTCTCTCTCTTCCTTGCTTGCTGCCTTCCTTCCTTCCCTCTCCCTTCCTCCCTTTCCCTTCCTTCCTCCCCCTCTTCCTCCTTGACCCCTTCCCTCCCTCCCTCACTTCCTCCCTCTCTTCCTCCCTCCCTCCCTTCTCTTCCTCCCTCCCTCCTTCCTCCCTCCTTCCTCACCTCTCTCCCTTCCTTCCTCCCTCCCCTTTTCTTCCCTTTCTTCCTCTCTTCCTTCTTTCTTCCCCTTCCTCCTCCCTCCCTCCCTCCTTCCCTTCTTCCCTTTCTTTCCTTCCTTCCTTCTTTCCTCCCTCCCTTCCTCTCTTCCTTTCTTTCTTTCTCTGTCTGCTGCTTCTCTCACTGCCACATGCCTCACTCCCCCACTTCCCGCAAGCCCCCTCACTAAAATATACTAAAATAACAACATCGTCATCAACCAAAAAATGCACTCTGAGTGTCTGCATCCTGGAGGGGGTGATGGTGGCTCCATGGCTGCACAAGCTCATCCCTCCACCCTCTGCTGCCTGTGGTTTTATGTAATAGGAACATGTCGGTTGGCATGTTCTCAGTTGGGAAAGAGAAGCCGTGCCTTGTTGTGGCTTTGAGTTCAGAACAATTTTTCTTAATCTTTGAAGATGACAAGCCCATAAGCAAAGAAAGAGCAAATGAGCCTGACTGCTTCAAGCTCTGTGCAAGGGAGGAAGAATGCCGTGCGGTGATGCTGTTTAGAGACTCCGTAATTGCAGCACAGGGGAGCCGACATTTGCAGAACTCAATTGTGTGGCGTCCGACTGAGTAAGTTAGCAAAATAAAGACAGATGGCAATGGATTAACTCCAACAAGCCCACCAGACAATGACAGCCAACATGGCGAACTGTGATGTGCCCCTAAAAGCGCATGTTTTGGGACCGTTTCCTGAGTGCCTCAATTAAATGCCACCTAGTGACTCACCGAAGCATTGCATCTTGCACAACTGTTTACATTTAGGACGCAGTTTAAGGAGACTGAGCCATAGGTTGTTTACCTTTGTTTCATGGTGGACTTGAAAACTGATAGTTTGATGTTTCATTCGGTAAGAAATAATGGTTTCATTCTGTATTATTCTATGCGTGCGTGGGGGATTTATTTTATTTTTTTAATTAAAAAAACAAATCCCGCAACACCGGCAACCATCTTTGTTTAGAAACAGGACACAGAGACAGATACACGATTTAGGACAGTTTATGTATTTTGGTGCTGGCTTTATACAACTACAACCTAGTGCCAGCTCCAATCCACTTTCAGAGGCTCCTTGGAGCTCCATGCTGGGATCGTGAGGTGGGCTTCAGTCTCGGGGTCAGGATCCTGTGCTCACTGATGGACGTCAGTCCATGGCTGCAGAGAGGGGATCGGTGGTACCTGGGTCTGTATTGGACAACGCTACATCAGGCCATGAAATCTCCTAATTTTGTTTAATGGTGAGTGTTTAGTCAAAAAGCTCTCTGTACACCTGAAGGTCTGATAGAAGAAGCTGATATGTGCATAGAACATACAAAAAAGGTGATACTTTCCTGTCTAAAAGAAAGACAAGGAACTAATATGAACAATTCTGCTACAATCTACCAAATTTAGGGTTTCATTCTGTATTTGACTGGCAATTTGCACCACCATATGATATGTAGGGAGCCCTGGTGGTGCAGTGGTTAAGAGCTCAGCCACTAACCAAAATGTTGGCAGTTCAAATCCACCAGCTGCTCCTTGGAAACCTTATGGGGCAGTTCTACTCTGTCCTATAGGGTTGCTGAGAGTCAGAATTGACTCAGTGGCAACGAGTTTGGGTTTTTTTATGTAATGTAGGGATTATAGTACTTGACTACCATCAGTCTGTCAGATTGTTGTAATATGGTGCCTTGCATGTTGCTATGATGCTGGAAGCTCTGCCACCAGCAGGGTTATTCCTGGTGGACAGGTTTCAGCGGAGCTTTCCTAGCTGAGGAAGAGGGTCACTCAGTGGAGGAGACGACATTTCAACTGAACCTTGAAGGATGAGGGAGACTTGGACACGCTGGGGAAGAGGGACTGGTGTTTGCAAGGGCAAGGTCACATGTACAGTGCGATTGGGCAATAGTGAGTTGAGGTCCAAGATAACAAGAAGCTATTGGCAATAAGACCAGAGGGCCTTTGTGTCTCTTCTTATTTGTCATGAGCTTCACATTTGCACTTTATCCTGTAGGCAAGTGTTCCCAATATTCACACCCCACCACTCTCCCCCAAAAACACCCTGCTGCCATCGAGTCAATTCCAACTTATGATGATCCCAAGTGTTACAGAGTAGAACTGCCCCATAAGGTTTTCTTGGTTGTAGTCTTTACAGAAGCAGATCGCCAGGCATTTCTTCTGAGGAGCTGCTGGGCACATTCAAACCAACCTTTTGATTAGCAGCCAAGCGTAGATCATTTGCGCCACTCAGGGACCTTATTCACACCCAGGGACCTTATTCACATCCAGGGACCTTATTCACATCCAAGGACTCTTTTTTTCTACTTTCTTTCCTGTGGATCACATGTCCTTATAGATGTTTTTAATCCCCAAACACTGCAGTTATTAAGTTACTTATTTGTTTCCCGTTTTAAAAAGTCATCCAACCTACATAATTTCCAATCAGAGCCATTGATAAGCGTGAGATAAAACATATTACTAGAATGAGTTTATACACCATTCAGAAAGAAAGGCGCTCTCCCGTTCAGTGAGCTGTATCACAGGGTGGATTGGTCAGATAAGTAGCATTAGCTGCCACATCAGACAAACTCCCGAATCTCGGTGGCTTAACAGACACACGTTTATTTTTGCTCACGTGAAGTCTATTGTGAGTTAGAATGTCCTCCTCCATGTTGCAACTGAGCCATCAAGAACATGTCCTACAAGATCCCCGTGTCAGGGAAGGAGAGAGCATGGGCGAGGCACCCTAACCATCTCAGCCCAGAAGGGACACTGTCACTTTTGCTCACAGTCCATTGGACAAAACTAGTCACATGCCCCAGCCTAACCGCAAGGGAGGCTGGCACACGTGGAATATGGAACACGCACACGGCATATCTGTTTGTCACTAACTGCCTCTGCCGTGTAGTGCACTTCTCTGGCAATATGAAGCAGGGTAGTGACAGGACTAGTTTATTTTTCAGGAAGATCATATGGGTGGTAGTTTGAGAATGGATTGTAGTGGTTAGACTGGAGGCAGTAAAACTAGTTTAGAAGGTGCTAGATCCAAATGAGGTCCCTGGTTTGCACTCAGCTGCTAACGGAAAGGTTGGAGGTTTGAAATTCACCCAGTGGTACCATGGAAGAAAGACCTGGTGATCTGTTTCTATAAAGATTACAGCCAAGAAAACCCTGTGGAGCACAGTTCTACTCTATAACACATGGGGTCACCATATGTTGGAATCACATTTGGACTCTGTCCTATAGGCCAGTGGTCCCGATACTCACTCCCCACCCCCATCTGGTTTAGGCCAAATGAGGGAAAACGAGGACCTGATCCAAGGCTTTGCAGTGAGATTCTAAATGGGTTCTAAAATAGTCAGGAGGTGAAATCCCTAGGTGTTGGGGACCACATGTAAGGATTGAGGGGAGTCAGAAGTGTCGAAGTTGACTCTTGGGTTTCTAGGTTGGGTGAGTCAGAGACACTAGTACAACAACAGCATGAGGCAGATGAAGGCAAGGCCTGGTCGACAGGATAACCTTCTCTGGGGCTGCAGGCATAATAGTTGCAAGTCATCCTTCTTTTTCCTTCTGGCCTAATCATCTGCTCTGCCCCGCCCCACCCAAGACAAGGACACGTCTGAGTCACAGCCAGTGGGAACTGAAAAGCCGAGGCAACCAGAGTGAGGGCAGACCTGGCTGGAAGTTCCAGGCTCCATCCCAAGATCAAAAGCTCTCCTAGCTCTACCTGTTCATGCTTAGGTGCTCTGATAAGTGTCTGAGCCACACAGTACCTAAAACTACCACTGTGTCCATTCCTCAGGGATCCTTCTCCTCTTTTACTCACGTCACCAGGTTTTTTCCTTCTAGACTCTTCCCAGTTGTCCCTACTGGCCTTGCCAATTGCATCAAGTATTACAGCAACCCCCTTAATAATCCTAGGGATATTGTAATTAAATGTATTTGTGCTCTTCTTGTTTGGAAAAGGTCCCTGGGTGGGGCAAACCGTTCGTGCTCAACTACTAACTTCTAAAGGTTGATGGTTGGAACCCACCCAGTGGCACCATGGAACAAGGGCCTGATGATCTACTTCCATAAAGATTAGAGCCAAGAAAAGCCTATGGAGCATTCTATTCTGTAACACACGGGGTCGGCATGGACTGAAGGCAGTGGGTTTTGTTCTGTTTGTTGTTTATATTTGGTTTGTTGTTCGGAAACCTGTCCTGTCTCCCATTAGATTGCAATGTCATCTGTGGACCGGCCACACCTTCCCAAGTTCTACTCACTGAGCAGAAGTAGACCCTCCTCATCCCTTTTCAGTAATCAGGCTACTTTTCTGATTGGCCCACTCTGGAGAGAAGAACCTTGAATGCAAAAATCAATTGGGTTCATCTGCTTGAAGTATTTCCGTCTTAGAAGAACCTGCTGTGATTCTGTTTCTTTAAACTTTGTAAAAACAATAAAAAGAAGTTGAGAAAAATTGAAACCTCACTTAGGAACAACTGTTTAGCACACTAAAACTCCTTTCCATTTACTCAATACAAGAAACCAGGAATAACACCCACTGTGAGCACGGCGTGGGGTCCCTGGGTGGTGCAAATGGTTAATGCGCTTGGCTGCTAAATGATAGGCTGTCAGTTTGAGTCCACCAGTGATGCTTAGAAGAAAGGCCTGGCAACCTACTTCTGAAAAACCAGTCACTGAAAACCCTATGGAACACAATTCTACTCAGACACACATGAGGTGTCCATGAGTCAGAGCTGACTCAATGACAACTGGGTTTTATAACCACTGTGTGGAACCACTGTTGATGGATGGAGAAAGAGAATGGGTTTGGGCGTCAGGGAAAATTTGGTACTTGGCATCTAACGCTACCACTAACTGCCTGTTACAGAACTTCACTGCAAACTCATCTGTAAACTTGGAGTCACAAGAGGTGGATGGCAATGCTGTTCCAAGACTGGGCACGTAATACATACGTAGGCATCTAGTGCAGGTCTGTACATAAGAGACACTCAGTGAAGGGCAGCCAGCATGGTGATTCCTGGTTTCCATCCTTAGTAGGCATGGTGCTGTGACCTGAAATCTTTCTGCCTTATTATCTAGGTCCCCTTCATTCATTACCATCCTGTTCTTGTATCATTTACCAATCCTCATCCATGCCTCACACCAAACCTTGGTGGACTTATCCCTTCCTAGTCCTAGCATTAATTGCAAAGAGTTCTCAGTATTTTGTTTGTAAAAGCTTAAAAGTTAGACCTAAGACTGTGGAGTCTTCATTGACTGCTTTTATGCGTACAGCCTGAGCTATTTATGTTTCCACTGGCAGCTCTATGAGACTAGGCAACCACTGGACGGGAGACTTGCTTCCAGTACTCCCAGAGCTGCTTGGGAGTGTTATCTTGCAGTGGAGAAAGCAGAGTCAGCAGCCGCTGCTCCTTCTGCCAGAAGCTCTGTAAGCCTCCCTGGCTTTCAGCAGGAAGAGAAGTATTTTCAGCTTGGAACAATTACACTGCTCAGAGGTAAATTACTGCGAAGATCAGACTTTTGTCTCAACATTGGTTATCCATGCTAGCTGCAGAAGCTGGGGTTAAAAACTGGGCTATTGTTGCCTCGCTGCAGATTTGCTAGTCAACCTTATGTGTGGGTTATGGTGGCATGAAGTACTAGGCTGTGCACACTCTGGACAGTCTTTGTTTCTGTTTGACAGGTTTGATATAGTCGATACACACACACACATACAAACACACACACAACTACACACATATATAGAGTCCCTTAGTGGTGCAAATGGTTTGTTCTTGGTTATTAACCAAAAGGTTGGCAATTTGAATCTACCCAGTGGTGCCACAGAAGAAAGGCCTGGCAATCTGCTGCCATAAGATTATAGTCAAGAAAATCCTGTGAAGCACAGTTCTATTCTGAAGCTTATGGGGTCGCCATGAGTCAGAATTAACTGGACAGAAATGGGATTATGTGGGATACATGTATATACACACACACATACATACATCTATAACATATATATACGTATATATATATATATATATATATATATATATATATATATATATATGCACACATATATAAAACCAAATCCATTGCTGTCGAGTCGATTTCTACTCAAAGTGACCCTACAGGACAGAGTAGAACTTCCCCGTAGGGATTCCAAGGAGCAGCTGGTGGATTGGAACTGCTGGCCTTTTGGTTAGCAGCCTGAGATGTTAACCACTGTGCCACCAGGGTTTCTTATATATATATGTATATATATCTCCATATATCTGTTGTCGTCAAATTGATTCAGACTCATAGCGACCTCATAGGATGGAGTCGAACTTCACCATAGGGTTTCCAAGGCTGTAATCTTTATGGAAGCAGACTGCCACAGTTTTTCCCATGGAGAGGCTAGTGAGTTCAAACTGCCAACCTTTAGGTTAGCAGTCGAGCACTTAACATCTCCACCACCAGGACTCCATATATATATGTATATATATATGTATGTATGTATATATGTACACATATATATATATGTGTATGTATGTATGTATGTATGTATAAAGTAGCACAGTGGTTAAGCACTTGGCTGCTAATCAAAAGGTTGGCAGTTTGAATCCATCAAGCTGCTCCTTGGAAACCCTATGGGGCAGTTTTACTCTAGCTTATAGGGTCGCTGTGAGGCAGAATTGACTTGACAGCAGCGGATTTGGTTTATATATATACACTTCTGACACGATTTTATATATACTCGATATGGAGTCCCTGGGTGGTGCAAATGGTTAAAGCACTTGGCTGCTGACCAAAAGATTGGAGCTTTAAGTCCACCCAGAGGTGCTTCAGAAGAAAAGCCTGGCGACCTACTTCCAAAAAATTAGCCATTAAAAACCCTATGGAGCACAGTTCTACTCTGACACACACGGGTTACCAAGAGTCAGAACTGACTCAACAGCAACTGTTTTTTATATACTTGAGAGAGTTTGAAAATTCTAAGTTGTCCCACATAACCTTTCAAGGAAAGGGTCTGTAAGAATATTTCAAACAAACAAAAACATGATGTCACAGACCCACTCCAATCAGATTGAGGAGAACCAAGAACTGACCTGTGAGGATGGAAAGCTAGCATCCTTTTTTTTTTAATTGTTGTACTTTAAGTGAAAGTTTACATTTCAAGTTAGTCTCTCATACAAAAATTTATACATACATTGTTATGTGACCCTAACTGCTCTCCCTGTACCGTGACAGCACACTCCTCCTTTCCACCCCGGATTTCCCATGTCCATTCAACCAGCTCCTAACACTCTCTGCCTTCTCATCTCACCTTCGGACAGAAGCTGCCCATTTAGTCTCATGTATCTACTTGAGCTAAGAAGCACACTCTTCACAAGTATCATTTTATGTCCCATAGTCCAGTCTAATCTTTGTGTGAAGAGTTGGCCTCGGGAATTGTTTTAGTTCTGGGTTGACAGAGTCTGGGGGCCATGCTTTCTGGGGTTCCTCCAGTCTCAGTCAGACCATTAAGTCTGGTCTTCTTACTAGAATTTGAGTTCTGCACCACACTTTTCCCCTGCTCCATCAGGAACTCTCTATTGTGTTCCCTGTCATTGGTAGTAGCCAGGCACCATCTAGTTCTTCTGGTCTCGGGATGATGTAGTCTCTTGTTTACATGGCCCTTTCTGTCTCTTGGGCTAATACTTTCCTTGTGTCTTTGCTGTTCTTCATTCTCCTTTACTCCAGGTGGTTGGGACCAATTGATGCATCTTAGATGGCTGCTTGCTAGCTTTTAAGACCCCAGACGCCACTCACCAAAGTAGGATGCAGAACATTTTCTTAATAAGCTTTGTTATGTCAATTGACCTAGATGTCCCCTCAGACCCCCGCCCCTGCTACTCTGTCCCTCAAAGTGTTTGAATGTATTCAGGAAGCTTCTTAGCTTTGGTTTAGTCCCGTTGTAGCATCCATTTTAATTTGTGTAACAGGCCTCATGCGTCCTGCCAGTCTGCCAAGCTTTTGACCCAGATTCCTTCTCTAAGCCTATTTGCCTGGTCCAAGTGCAAACATAACTCCTGCTCTGACCCAGATCCACTGCCTCCACTCACCAGGGTCTCCTGCTTTGGCCCATCTATGAAACCTGATGTGTGGCCAACCTTGATGAAGAGTCAGGCAGGGAAAGCTGGCACTGCATGGTCCCAGGACAACATCTGACTCTCTGGCTATCTGCAAGGCAACAGGGCGGGCTGAGCAGATTAAGATTTCAGATACTTTCAAGGTCAAGAATCCTAAGTGCTGCCCACAGCGAATCCTGAGGCAGGAAGCAGGTGTTGACGTGGGCCAGACCAGAGTCCAGGCCAGACCGCAGAGCAGTTGGTGTTGATATCTTGTCTGCCCTCACCAACTGTGACCACCCATCTCAGGGGTGTGGATGAACCTGGAACAAGCGTGCAAGGAAAAGGGCATACAAGGAGTGCCAGGTAGTTTCAAACTGGATAAAGGGATGGATTGTATTTAGACCCAGTTAGGGCCCTGATAGCCATCCTTTGTTCATCTGCCAGAGAAATGGGTATGTGTGGGATTGCTGGGTGCATGAACAAGGCTCTCAGAGCAGGAGGGGAAAAAGTCAAGGCAAAGGGAAGTTGTTGGCTTGAAGTCACGTAGGAATTGCTCCTTTTCCGCCAAAATGGTCAGTAGAGACCAGAAGTACCTAGAAGAAGGTCCCTATCCCAAGAAATTATCTTCCACTTACAGGATAAGTAATAGTAATAGAACTAATAATAATAATAACAATAAAAATTACTAAGAGCATGTTATGTGTCATTGTACCAAGTGTTGAACTAAGTTTTGTGATGAGAAAATTGAGGCTCAGAATGATTAGGTAAACCCTTAAATAGCACTTACTATTTGCCAGGCTTGTTGTGAGAACTTTATAATTATTAACTTATGTAATCTTCATAATAACCCTGTGAAGTAGGAATTATCATTATCTCTATTTTACAGATGAGAAAACTAGCTCACGGAGAGATTAGGTAACACGCACAATGTTACACAGCAAGGAAGTAGAAGAGCTAGAATTCAAATCCAGGAACTCTTGCCCTTAACCTCCACCCACTGTTGTTTCGTGTCCTCGAGTAAACCATAGTTTCAGGTAAAAGAATAGGGGCTTGAAGGCAAGTGTGTGTGACCCCATATCCCTGCTCATTCCACAAGCTTCACTGCCTCTTAAGTAACCAAGTGGTGGGATTACACTGTGAACAGCACTCCTGCCCACATGACAGTCCCTGTCTGCCGTGGTCTCTCTAGGTGGCAGGCTCTAAGGGTCTTCAGCCAGTGGGCCCGATTCCTTCTCTCCGCGGTTAACACCCCCAAGCATGGCAGCCAGCACATAAGGAGTCCAAGACCCGCTCCCTGGCAGAGGTTGACGCTGGTTTTATGAGCCAGTCTCTGGGAGATTGCAGGGGGCCCTATCGTGGCCCATCCCCACACATTGAGCTTTCAAGTCCACGTTTACCTGGTTGTGTAATTGAGGCTTTTATTATTTCAATAAATATTTATCAGCCATCTATGATACACTCTGCCATCTGACAGAAGCAGGCGATGTAGTGGAGCCAAGGCCCAGGTACTGCGTGCATAGTCTCCAATTCAGAATGACACGGGCTGACAAGGGACAATAATATTAACAATAACCACCTTTTTTATTTTTCATTTTTTATTGTATTTGAGATGAAAGTTTACAGAGCAAATTAGTTTCTCATTAAATAATTAATGCACACAAGTATTGTGACATTGGTTGCCAAACCCACGACATGTCAACATTCTCCCTTCTTAACCTTGGGTTCCCTATTACCAGGTTTCCTGTCCACGCCTGCCTTCTCATCCTTGCCCCTGGGCTGATGTGCCCATTTAGTCTCATTTTGTTTCATAGGCTTGTCTGATCTTTGACTGAAGGGTGATCCTCAGGAGTGGCTTCATTACTGAGCTAAAAGTGTGTCCTGGGACCATACTCTCAGGGTTTCTTCAGTCTCTGTCAGGCCAGTAAGTCTGGTCTTTTTTTTTTTTTTTTTCATTTCCGAATTAGAATTTTGTTCTACATTTTTCTCCTGCTCTGTCCAGGACCGTCTATTGTGATCTCTGTGAGAGCAGTCAGTGGTGGTAGCCCAGCACCATCTAGTTATGCTGGACTCAGTCTGGTGGAGCCTGTGGTGCTTGTGGTCCATTAGTCCTTTGGACTAATCTTTCCCTTAGGCCTTTCGTTTTCTTCATTCTCTCTTGCTCCAGACAAGGTGAGACCAGTGGAGTATCTTAGATGGCCGCTCACGGCTTTTAAGACCCCAGACGATACTCACCAAAGTAGGATGTAGAACATTTTCTTTACAAACTATGTTATGCCAATTGAGCTAGATATTCCTGAGACAACGGTCCCAGCCCTCAGCCCAGTAATTCAGTCCCTCAGGGAGTTTGGCTGTGTCTATGGAGCTTCCATGACCTTGCCTTGGTCAAATTGTGCTGACTTCTCCAGTATTGTGTACTTTCCTACACTTCACCATAGTTACCACTTATCTATTGTCTCCCTTGTAATAATCAAAGGTTGTTTCTTTTTGTGCGTAAACCTTTACGTGAGTTTTTATAATAGTGTTCTCATACAATATTTGCCCTTTTGTGATAGACATATTTCACACAGCATAATGCCCTCCAGATTTATCCATGTTGTGAGATATTTCACAGATTCATCACTGTTTTTTGTTGTTGCATAATATGCCATTGTGTGTATCTACCACAGTTTGTTTATCCATTCATCTATTGATGGGCACTTAGGTTGTTTCCGTCTTTTCGCTATTGTGAGTAATGCTGCAATGGACACGGATGTGCGTATGTATATTTGTGTGATGGATCTTATTTCTCTAGGATATATTCCTAGGAGTGGGATTGCTCGATCATATGCTGTTTCTATTTGTAGCTTTTTAAGGAAGCGCCATATTGTTTTCTAAAATGGTTGTGCCATTTTGCATTCCCACTAGCAGCACATAAGAGTTCCAATCTTCCCGCAGCCTCTCCAACGTTTGTTATTTTCCAAGTATGATGAAAGGATACAACCCTGACACATACCTTTCCTGATTTTAAACCACACAATATCCTCTTGTTCTGTTAGAAAGACTGCCTCTTGGTGTATGTACAGGTTCCTCATGAGCACGATTAACTGTTCTGGAATTCCCATTCTCCTCAATGTTATCCATAATTTGTTATGATCCATGCAGTCAAATGCCTTTCCATAGTCAATAAAACACAAGTAAACATCTGTCTGGTATTCTCTGCTTTCAGCCAAGATCCATCTGATATTAACAATGATATCCCTCATTCCCCACCCTGTCCTCTTCTGACTCTGGCTTGAATTTCTGGCAGTTCCCTGCCAATGTACTACTGAAACCATTTTTTAATTTTCTTCAGCAAAATTTTACTTGCCTTTGATATTAATCTTGTTCGATAATTTCCACATCTGTTGGATCATCTTTCTTTGGAATGGGCACAAATATAGATCTCTTCCAGTTGGTTGGCCAGGTAGCTGTCTTCTAAATTTCTTGGCATAGACCAGTGAACGCTTTTAGCGTTGCATCTGTTTGTTGGAACATCTCAATCGGTATTCTGTCAATTCCTGGAGCCTTGATTTTCACAGATGCCTTCAGTGCAGCTTGGACCTCTTCCTCCGGTACCGTCAGTTCTTGATCATATGCTACCTCCTGAAATGGTTGAAGGTCGACCAGTTCTTTTTGGTACAGTGACTCTGTGTTTTCCTTCCATCTTCTTTTGATGCTTCCTGCCTTGTTTAATATTTTCCCCATAGAATCCTTTAATATTGCAATTCTAGGCTTGAATTTTTTCTTCGCTTCTTTCAGCTTGAGAAATGTTGAGTGTGTTCTTCCTTTTTGGTTTTCTATCTCCAGGTATTTGCACATTTCATTATAATAGTTTACTTTGTCTTTTTGAGCCACCCTTTGAAATCTTCTGTTCAGCTCTTTTACATCATCATTTCTTCCTTTTGCTTTAGCTACTCTACATTCAAGAGCAATTTTCAGCATCTCTTCTGACATCCATTTTTGGTCTTCTCTTTCTTTCCTGCCTTTTTAATGATGTCTTGCTTTCTTCATGTATGATGTCTTTGATGTCAATTCCACAACTCGTCTGGTCTTCGTTCATTAGTGTTCAGCACATCAAATCTATTCTCAAGATGATCTCTAAATTCAGGTGGGATATACTCAAGGTCGTACTTTGGCTCTAGTGGGCTTGTTTTAATTTTCTTCAGCTTGTTCTTAAACTTGCATATAAACAGTTGATGGTAGGTTCCGCAGTCAGTCCCTGGCCTTGTTCTGACTGATTATATTGAGCTTCTCCATCATCTCTTTCCACAGATGTAGTCGATTTGATTCCCGTGTACTCCATCCAGCAAGGTCCACATAGGTAGATGCCATTTATGTTGTTGGAAAAAAGTATTTGCAATGAATAAGTCATTAGTCTTGCAAAATTCTATCATGGGATTTCCGGCATTGTTTCTATCACCAAGGCCATATTTTCCAACTACTGACACTTCTTGTTTCCAGTTTTCAAATTCCAATCACCAGTAATTATCGATGCATCTTGATTGCGTGTTGGATCAATTCCAGACTGCACAAGTTGGTAAAAATCTTAATATCTTCATCTTTGACATTAGTGGTAAATTTACATAATAGTTGTATTAACTGGTCTTCCTTGTAGGCATATGGATATTATCACATCATTGAGAGCATTGTACTTCAGGATAGATCTTGAAATGTTCTTTCTGATGATAAATGTGATACCATTCTTCTTCAGTTGGTCATTGCTGGCATAGTACACCATATGATTGTCCAGTTGAAAATGGCCAATACCAGTCCATTTCAGCTCATTAATGCCTAGAATATTGATCTTCAAGTGTTCCATTTCATTTTTGACAACTTCAAATTTTCCTAGATTCATACTTCGTACATTCCACTTTCCAATTATTAATGGATGTTTGCTGCTCTTTCTTCTCATTTTGAGTCATGCCACATCAGCAAGTGAAGGTCCTGACAGCTTTAGTACATACATGTTATCAAGGTCCACTCTACTTTGAGGAGACAGCTCTGCCCAGTCATATTTTGAGTGCCTTCCAACCTGAGGGACTCATCTTCCAGCACTAAATCAGACAATGTTTCACTGCTATTCATAAGGTTTCACTTGCCAATTTTTTCAGAAGTAGACCGGCAGGTCCTTTTTCCTAGTCTGTCTTAGTCTGGAGGCTCCACTGAAACCTGTCCACCATGAGTGACCCTGCTGGTATCTGAAATACCGGTGACACAGTTTCCAGCACCACAGCAGCATGTAAGCCACCACAGTAAGACAAACTAACAGATGCATGGTGGACTAGGAGTTAGCCAGGTAAAAGTAGGGAGGCAGGGAGAACTGTCTTTCAGGCAGACAGTATGTCACTGAGAAAGCATTTGGTATCTGTGTTAGAAATGGAAAGCAGTTCAGTGTGGCTAGAGGCAGCGCAGGAGGTGGAGTAGCAATGGATGTGGGGGAGAAGTACAGGTGCAGGGCAAGATCATCCTGGCCCTGTAAGCCATGTGAAAGGTTTGGCCATCCAGCAGAACCGGAGCCCTCCCTATCAGTCCCTGTCAGCTGAGACCCTTAACATCTTCTACTCTTGATGAATTCCCTGTCCCCTGTTCACTGCCTGTAATACTCCTTCCACATGTATGAACAACCCTGCCACCCATTTGATTCCAGGCACTATCACTGCCCAAAAGGTCCTTGGATATTGATGCTGGCCTGAAAGGTGCTCAAGTTCACTGCTCCCCTCCCCACCATGGACACTTCCAAATCAGTGGCTGGATGTCACTAGCCCTGAGAGAAGATTCACAACAGGATTATTCCTTTAGTCCTGGCCCCATTGCCCTTTCTTCTCCATTTTCTGATGCCTAGAGGGAGTCCCTGAAATGCTTCAGGACCACGCCTACCCTCAAGAAAGGTTCAGAGCTCTGCATCTGGGTCAGTGGGATGGGACCCAGGCCTCATGACTTTGTGTCCAGAGTTTTCCCTGCAACAGTGTAGTGGTCAAGTGCATGGGCTTTGAAAACATGTAGCTTGTGTTTGAATACAGTTTCCACTACTCAGTAACTGGGTGATCTTGGACAAGTTACCTAGTTTTCTAAAGTCCTAACTGTAAAATAAGGGTAGAATCTATCTACCTCATAGGAATATAGTAAGAACTAGAAAATGAGTGTATAAAACTTAGCACATTGCAGGACATTTAGTAAAGACTCAGTATAATGAAGATGGTAGCGGAGGTTGTGGTACAATCCCAGATCCCCCTTGAGTCCTGAGGCACTCCTTCTCCTGGCTGCTGGAGACCCTCAGCTGGTTTGCTCTGAGGTGTTACCTTTGCCAAAGGATGGTTCTGCTCAGTCATGCCTTTTCCAGGGAAGCCCACATTCAAAGATGAGTTGATGTGGGAATATAAATCCTGCCTCCCTTCCCCCATAACAGACACCAGTGAAGTCTCATTTCATCTTGAGAGCTCCACGTGGGATCGGCTTAGCACTTCATTGCCACTTTAGTGGGGCCCAACGTCTTCCTGCCAATCCTGTTTACTCTGCTCCCCCAAAAGTACTGTTTCCTAGAGCAGTTATTGTTAGCTGCCATCGAATCAGCCCCGAATTTATGGCAACCCATGCACAATGGAACGAAATGCTGCTGGTCCCACGCCATCCTCATAATCCATTGTGGATGAGACCATTGGGATCCATAGGGTTTTCATAGGCTGATTTTTGGAAATAGATCATCAAGCCTTTCTTGTTAGTCTGTCTTTGTGTGGAAACTCTGCTGAAACCCGTTGAACATCACAGCAATACACAAGCCTCCACTTACAGATGAGTGTTGGCTGTACATGAGGTGCGCTGGTTAAGAACTGAACCTGGGTTTCCCTCATGAAAGGCAAGAATTCTACCACTGAACCACTGCTGCTCCTATGTCCCTTAGAGCAGTCCCCAGTAAATCTTTCGCATGCAAACTCAGAATCTGATTACGCAAGCGGTGACACCGGGAATCGTGTGATGATTACACCGCATAGTCTTTAAAGATCAAGCCTGAGCTAATATTGGCAAAGAATATTCAACTGGTGAAATTAATTAATGGCATTATGTTTACAGCCTAGTGTCAAATATGTTATTTCTTTGTTTATTTGAAGTTCCTGTTAGAAAAAGTATACACAAACTTGAATTTCACAAGTGTGTGTGAATCACACAAGTGTGATATTTCCTTAGCAAGGACCCAGCTTCATGCTGCTTTCAGATGTGGATTTTTCTCGGTAAGGCACAGGTCTGGATCAAGAAGTGTTTATCCTTCAGAAACTGGAGGAACCCCCGAAACTATGCCCGCCCCCACCCCTCACGCTCTGCTAACCCAGAACTGAAACCTTTCCTGAAGCCCACTTTTCAGACAAAGATTAGACAGGCATATAAAACAAAAAATAGCACACTTGAGGAACGTGCTTCTTAGTTCAATCAAATACGTGAGACCAAATGGGCGGCTCCTGCCCCGAGGCAGGATGAGAAGGGACAGGAACTGGACTAAAGGACACAGGGAACTGGGTTGAAAGAGAGAACGTGCTGTCACATTGAGGGGATTGCAACCAATGTCACAAAACAATATGCGTATAAATTTTTGAATGATAAATTAACTTGAGCTGTAAACTTTCACCTAAAGCACAATAAAAAATAAGTAAATAATAAAAAAGCACAAAAATAAATGTTTATCCTTTATGTTAGAACTGAAAACTGAACAACACATTCATGAATTCAGTAACAACTGCTGTGACCTATTTTTTCCCAAGTTTGATCTAAATCATATATATTGTTATCATTGTTGTGTGCTGTTGAGTCAATTATGACTCATAGTAACTCTATATGACAGAGTAGAACTACCACATAGGGTTTCCTAAGCTGTAATCTCTACCGGAGCGGATCGCCGGGACTTTTCTTCCGAGGAGCTGCTGGGAGTAGGTTCAAACCATGACCTTTTGTCTAGCAGCTGAGTGCTTAAGCGTTGTGCCACCAGGGCTCTTTATGTATATTTTGTAACCTCTATTATTAGCCTTAGTAAAAAACAGGATCATTTGGACAAACCAATATTATCATAAATAGAGCTGTCACATTTCTATGCATGTAATACCAATTTTTTAATAATTTATTTTTGTTGTTGAGAATGTGCACAGCAGAATATACACCAGTTCAACAATTTCTACATGCACAATTCAGTAACACTAATTACATTCTTCGAGTTGTGCAACCATTTTCCACCCTCCTTTTCTGAGTTATTCCTCCGCAATTAACATATAAACTTACTTCCCCCTAAGGTTCCTATCTAATCTTTTGAGTTGCTGTTGCAAATTTGATCCCATATAGATAGACCAGAAAAGAGTACAATGCTCAAGGCAGATTTTCTTTACAGTTAAGCTAAACTATTGTTTGGTTTTAAGAAGACTTCAGGGGATATTATTGGTTTAAGATTTAAAGATTATTTCAGAGCAGTAGTTTTGGTGGTTCAGCTAGTCCCCATGGCTCCAGAAAGTCTGAGTCCATGAGAATTTTAAATTCTTTTCTACATTTTCCCCCTTTTGATCAGAATTCTCCTATAGAATCTTTGATCAAAGTATTCAGTAATAATAGCTGGGCACCATTCAGCTCTGATCTCATGGCAAAGGAGGCAGTTCTTCACAGAGCAATTTAGCCTTCTATTCTTGACTCTCCTTCTTCCTCTGTTGCTCTAAGCAAATTGTTTGGACCAATTGTTGTAACTTGGGTGGCCGCTCACAAGCTTTTAAGACCCCAAACACTACGCAACAAACCATCAGGTAGAACAGAACCACTAAACATGCTATTAGGCCAATTAACTGGGACATCCCATGAAATCATGACCTTATACCTCCAAACCATGGAACCAAATTTGATGAGGTGTTTGGTTGTACATAAGCAGCCTCAGCAGCTACTGTTTTTTTTTTTGTCATTGTTATAAATATATCTATCGCAAAATGTTTGCCAATTCATGACTCAGCAATTCCACTTCTAAGTATATACCCAAAAGTCTTCAAAGCAAAGACTCAAACAGATCTTGTACACCAACGTTCATTGCAGCATTATTCACAATAACCAAAAAGTGGAAACAACCTAAATGCCTAACAATGGATGCATGGATAAAGTGTGGAATACACATACTATGGAATACTACTCAACTGGTAAGAGAAATAAAATCTTGATACATGCTACAATATGCATGGAGCTTGAAGACATTATGCTGAGTGAAATAAATCAATCACAAAAGGACAAATATTGTATGACCTCACTTATATAAAAATACAAGAACAGGTAAATGTATAGAGACCAAAGTTTATTAGTGGTTACCAGGGGCAGGAGGGAGGGGGAAAGGAAGGGTTATTGCTTATGAAGTAGTGAGTTTCAGTTTATGGTGATGGAAAAATCACATTAATTAAGGGTAGGTTACAGAGCCAATTAATGTAATTGTTGTCAATAAATTATATACCTGTAAAAAGTTGAATTGGCATGTAATACCAGTTTTTAATGAATGTGAAAATAGTAAAATGTATTTAACACTTAAAGTCTGCTGTATTCAATTTAATTTAATTTTTGGTAATTCCAAAGGCATTTGGCATTTTAATGATTATCAATACATTGCAAATGTGCATAGGTAATAGTTACTAGAGAATGACAGATAAATCCAGTTTTAATCTGACTGTATCTGATTATGATGTACCTGAATATCCATACTGTATGTATTATATCTTGTTGAATACAAATATGAGTACTGTTATAAAAATTGGTAAGTAGAGTATAGCTGCTCATGGGTACAGCAGGAAACTCATGAATTAGAATGAGATTAGATAGATAGACAGACAGACAGACTGGTAGGTAGGTAGGTAGACAGACAGACAGACAGATAGATAGATTTAAGAAACCAACCAATTGTCAACAAGTTGCCTCTAACTCATGGTGATCCCATGTGTGTCAGAGTAGAACTATGCTCCACAGAGTTTTCAATGGCTGATTTTTTGGAAGTAGATTGTCATGCTTTTCTTCAGAGGAGCCTCTATGTGGACTTGAACCTCCAACCTTTTGATAAGCAGTTGATTGCATTAACTGTTTGCACCACCCCGGGACTCCAATAGAAATACAGATAAATGTATTTTTTAATTGAGATAAAATGTGTACACACTGTGCAGTTAGGAGTACAATTTGATGAATCTTAGAAACTGTATATACCCGTGTAACCAACATACTGATCAAGATACAGAACATTTCCAAAGTGGGATTATATCTTAAAGGTCTTTTGGATTTCCTACTATCCACAGCAGTGTGCTAAGCTTCCTGACAGGGCTTGTTAGTTGCTGGACCCTGGTGTCGGCCTCACCCCCTCTTCCAACCACCATTGCTTCTTGCAACTTCCATCTCTGTTCATTGCACCTTTCCTCAGATGATCTTCAGCACACACAACTTTTGTCAGATGGAGGTGAATTCTTTCATTATTGCAGGCAGGGACTGTCTCCATCTGTTCCTTCCCAGTAGTCTGTTATCAGCTTAATAGTTTCAAATGGTCTTTCTGCACTAGGAACATCCATAGTGACCAGATTTCTCCATCCTTCCAACAGCTTCCCAAATCTGTGTTCATAAATCTTCCCAGCACCATCCTGGATAATGAGTAGGGAGCAAGTCATCTGCTTTTATGGATGAAAACCTTGAAGTAAAATGAAGTTAAGTGGCTTCCTGGTGAGGAGTCTGACGCCTGCATGGAATTAGATAACCAGTTTGTATCACATGCTTGCTTTTTGCCTCTAGTAGGAGAGAGGGAGTAGTGAAGTTGAGGAGGTAGTTACCTTAGCCTTTTTGTTTTTAAGCCTCTCATTTTTTCTTACCCCTACTTGGGTGATCCCGGCATAGGGTTTCATAAGTTGCAATTGACTTGATGGCAACAGGGTTTGTTTGTTCGTTTACTTGAGAGGCTACTCCATTGTCTAGGTGTAAGGAAATAAGGGCTGGGATCAAGAGAGCAGGAGGAAGAGACACAGGGAGATCTGGTATGACAAACCTCACATCTTGGTGATGGCTTTAGAGATTAAGAAAGAGAAGAAGAGAGCAAAGAGTCAAAAATGTCCAAAAAAATAGCAGCAGTTCTTCACACTCCATGCAATTTTCTCTTCAGCAGCTTTATGGTTTAATTTAAATGTTGGTAAACATTTTCAATTATACTCTTTTCAGTTATCAGAAGGATGACGATGAAAATTTATAAAGACAAACCAAAAAAACCCAGTTGCTGTCAAGTCCACTCTGATTCATGGCAACCTCATGTGCGTCAGAGTAGAACTGGGCTCTGTAGGGTTTTCAATGGCTGATTCTTCAGAAGTAGATCACCAGGCCTTTCTTTCAAGGTGTCTCTGAGTGAATTCGAACTTCCAATGTCTTGGTTAGCAGCCGAGTGCATTACCCGTTTGCACCACCCGGGGATTCCACTTATAAAGAAGACATTGACTTTTCGGGGAAATTCCTTTTCCCCATTCCAAACATACTTACCTCTAAATGTTGTTCTTTACGTTAACTGATTGGCTTTGTTGAAATAGCCATATTTAGTTATTAGGGGAAGTATATATTTAGAGGCTTAGGAAATTACACCAAATGATTTTCCATGCTTTCAGCAACAGGAGGAGTAGCCACTCAGTGTGCTAAACTTTGTGAAAGGAGTTGTGGGGCTAGCTTTGCCCCTGCCCTGCCTCTCCAAGCAGAGCAGGAGACTGAGCAATCAGCAATGGCCCCACTCTTCAGCTGTTCTCACTGGCTGGCTCACAGTTCACCTCATCTGCTTAGCATAATGACTATGCTGTGGGATTTGACAGTTGCAACATCTAATCCGCCCCAAAGGCTCTTTCTTGCTTCCAGGGAGTTCCACTGGAACACCCTTAGGTTGGTGTCAGACCTAACCACAGGTTTAATTATTAGTCTTGAGAAAACCAGGGAGACTCTCTCCCAACCATGACTCCATCCACTCAGCTATGAATGAACAAACCAGCCCTTTATTGCCAATTCCCAAGCATCAAACCCCAAAGCATGAGTAAAATAACTTATAGACATTCCACAACCCAACCCAGGGCACACCTCCCTTTCTTGCTCCTTATGCAATATTTCATACTCATCCATGGCCTCAGTAAAACTTTCTCTGGTACCTTCTGACTCACACGAGCATCAGTTTAATCCACTGCTGACAAGGATTCTGTTGAGGTGTAATTGTGGAAGAGGCACCATCAAGGTTGCTTAGCAGAAGAAATTGGTTTATTTAAAACAACCGTCTGTGAGGAAAGCACCCCCTTGCTTTCCCCTGGATTTGTGACTTCTGGTTGATTAACTCACTAACTGGATTACACAAAAGATTTTCTCCTTCTGTGTGCTGTGAGGAACTGGAGAGCAAAGTGACTGGGGAAGAAAGACTCAGAAAGTTGTTTATTTCTTCTGCATGGAAGACTCTAATAAGAATGTCTGAGGACTTGGCTTGCTTTGCGTCCTTTGCCCTGCTGTCAGGCTTCATTATGAGCTCTAGAAGGATGAGGCAGAAGCTCAGAGAGAGAGGGACATAAGTCACACTGGGAGCAAATCAACCCAGGAAGGGATGTAGGCTTGAGTTATTACCTAGTGATGGGAGGCACCATGGTTGCCAAACTCATTTTGTGGAACAATCTAAACTACGCATGCTTGTGGAGACAGGAAATTTTTAGGAAAATAGCAAAGCCACCTGTCTGCCTGTCTAAGGAGGGCAGATAATCGACATTCATTGAATGATTACTGTGTGCTGGTCACTATTTTATGGAGCCCTGGTGGCACCATGGTTAAGCACTCAGCTACTAACTGAAAGGTTGGTGGTTTGAACCTACCCAGACTCTCCATGGGAGAAAGACCTGATGATCTGATCCCAGAAAGATTACAGCCTAGAAAACTCTGTGGAGCAGTTCCACTCTGGCACATGGGGCCACCATGAGTTGGAATTGACTTGACAGCACCTAACAACAGTCACTATTTTGGAGTCACTGGGTGGTACAAATGATTAACAAGTTCAGTTGCTAACTGAAAAGTTGGAGGTTCGGGTCTATCTACAGTTGCCTTGGAAGAAAGGCCTGGTGATCTCTGATCTACTTCAGAAAAATCAACCATTGAAAACCCTATGGAGCATAGTTCTACTCTGACACACGAGGTCACCATGAATTAGAATCGACTTGATGGTAACTGGGTAGTCACTATTTTAAACTTTTTTTTTTTTTTTGTACACAAAAATAAATACTGTAAGTTCAATAGCAGCTTTAAAAATATGGACACCAAGGTGCTGAGAGATCAAGTTCAGAATACAGTCACCCAGCTAGAGAGCAATGGAATGGGGTTTGAATCCTAGCAGCAACCCACCTGTCTCTATGCTTCCATGGCCCTCAGTCTCAGCTGATTGTGACGTTGGGGCTACTGTGACCCTGAGCTGTCAGATTTTCAAATTTTCAAGAGATCCAGTTTATCTAAATTTTTAATTTCTGAATTTTTAAATCCATGGCAATATCTTTTCTACTATTTTTAAAAAAAAAACCCATTTTGGGTCAACAATTGAGCATGGACTGAGTGTGGCCTAGAATTACCTCCTTCTTGCTCAAAGTCATTATGTCGTTGCTCATTCTCCAACTCTATGCATATCTGGGGTAAAACCTGGTCCAAGGAAATGGAGAAGTAAACAGGAACTCACAGGAGTCCTACTGCGAGAAACACCCTCTGAAGGAACTCTGCAATATTGGGTCGTCAGAGGAAATTTGATTCCCTAGACATTGCTAGTTTCACCAGAAACCCAGGGAAAATGTGGATCAAGATTTTAGATTTGTGGTGGAATACAGCCTAGACCTGGGGGGTAATAGTGGATCAGTGGTAGAATCCTCACCTTCCATGCACCAGCCAATGCACCTCATGCGCCCATGCCATCGCTTAACTGTCAGGTTTTCGTGGATTTTATAGAGTAAGATGGACTAGGAAGAAAGGCCTGGTGATCTACTTCCAAAAAATCAGTCAGTGAAAATCCTATGGATCACAACAGGCCTATCCACAACTGATTATGGAAATGGCTCACAATTTCATGGCCATGAGTCAGGGCCAACTCGATGGCAGCTAAGAACAACAACAACGGAGTCTAGACCTGCATGTTTAGGCGGGAGCATTGTATTCTATAGTTTAAAGAGTCCCAACCAACTACATAGTGGTGTGTGGTCAGTGGGTTACAAGGGAGCTGAGAAACTGACCCCGTCAGTCTTCTGGGAACTGGGTAGTTTCTGGGGATCTAGAACTTCTAGCCATAAATAGCTTCTCCCCTCAGTTTACCCCATATTGCAGATATCATATATGTATTACGAGTGCCACAATGTTAAAAAAGTTCTAAGCACTACTGCAGTCTGTTTCTTTTGTGATGTGGATTGTCCTAACTTAACATTTTTTTTCTTTTCAATGAATGGGATCTACCTCTTTCTAAGAATCCTTTAAAGGAAATTTTATTCTCCTCCATTCACCTGGCTAGTAGGATAGTCCCTTCCTGCTACTGGCCCGTCCCCCCCCCCCCCCCCCCCGTATTCACAGATCTTTTCCTCAGAAACAAGTCAGTACATCTCATTCATTCATCTATTTGGATTCTTCTTCTGACCATGCCTAGAAAACCCTGTGGGGAAGTTCTACTCTGTTACATGGGGTAACTACAGTCGAAATCAACTCAATGGCACATAGCAACAATAATCTTACATAGCAGTTTGGTATTATTTTGAATTACATCCTCTAAAAAAATTTATTGCAGTCCTAGACTTGTATACCAATGAAAGTGACTTTATTTGGAAGTAGCATCTTTGCAGATATAATCAAGTTAAGATGAGGTCATACTGGATACGGATACGCCCTAATCCAATATGACTTGTGTCCTTATAAGAAGAGAAGAGACACAGAGGGACACACAATGGACAAGACCATGTGACCACAGAAGCAGAGATTAAAGTTAGGCAGGTTGAAAGAGCCTTCTACCTCTGAGACGGTAGGCGAGTTTGGGGAGGAGGGGAGAAGGGAAAATAAGGGATTTCACACAAGAGAACATTAATTTTTTTACTGGAGATGTAAGGTCATCTGCTGAGAGAAAAAAGGTCAGGGGGTGGGTAGAGGAAATATCACTCAAGAAATCTTAGTTCCCTTGTGACCACATTCTTCTAAAACAACCAACAATAACTTATGCTGGGTGATGTATCTACTTTACGTGGATGTAATGTCATTTCTTGGAGAATGCAAATTAATATGAATGACCTCAAAAATGAAATAATTATATATTTATTTTTTAAAAATAAAAGGCAGTTCCCAAAGAGATCATCTATTAAAATGAGGATATCATGATCACTAGAAAGCACCTGCAGCCCTGGTAGCACAGTGCTTAAGTGTTCAGCTGCTAACTGAAAGGTCAGAGCTTCAAACCCACCAGCCGCTCCATGGAAGAAAGATATGGCAGTCTGCTTCCACAAAGATTACAGCCTTGGGAACCCTACAGGGCAGTTCTGTTCTGTCCTATAGGGTCACTATGAGTCAGAATCAACTTAATGGCAATAAGTGGTTTTCTTTTTGTTTGTTTGTTTTTTTAGATAACACTTCTTCCTGTAAGTGTTATAAATGGAAAAGTTTCAGACTGGAGGCATCCATATCAGATGTAAGAATGATGGGGCCAACATGCATTTCCAGGAAGCAAAAGGTCAGGATGTAAGCCATTTGTTCATGGGAAAAATGTGTAAAGATGTAAAAATTTGTTCCCTAGACAAATGTGTTCATGACTACAACCATGTATAACTGAACCAGCAGGTGCAACTCACCTAGCTGGTAACTCACTGCCTCCTAGAACCTAGGCCATTTGAACACAGGCTTGGTACCTGCTGAGCCACTTTGGGCTTTCTGCTTCCGTGAATTCTTGGTAATTGTTTAAGGTAAAAGACCTCTCGAATCTGAGCTCCACTCCCTTGTGTTGATAGCTCTTTGAGTTTTATTGTGGATTTGTTTTGGTTTTTGCAAGTAAAAGTTTTTCTGCTCTGTCATTATAAAATGGGGAATGCAGTGTCTGAAGGAGATTTGGAGCCACCTTCTGGGACTTCTCACTACATGAACAAACATTATGGTCCCTTATTGTGTATATTCTTGTCTGTCTGGCATAACCTCACAGGCCACAATGTGGAAAATCAGCAGCTAATTTGGGATTCTTTTGATCTCTCTCAGTTAAATTTTCTTTGCCGTAAGTTAGAGAACCACAGCTCCTGGATTAAACAGTCCCTGTGGAGTGCCTATTTTGTTTGGTATATTGAGGTCTCTAAAAGATATCAAGACAGTAAAATTGTGTCCCTGCAGGACACTATCTCTAAATATACTAAGCAGAATAAAGAATTACAATGTCAAATAGCAGCTCCCACACCTTCTACTTCCCTGCCAGGTGCTGCCTTTTTATACCTTTCTTTGCCTTCCTACACATTTGATAACACTTTATCTGAACTTCCCTTTTTCACTAAAAAACCAAGAAATAAACACTTGCCAGAAATGTCTTTAAAATTTGTCCCAGCAGTGATGTCAAGGATTCCCCTCATATCACTTTTGCCCATGGACATGCTCAAAATTACATAGCATTTTGAAAGACTTTCCCAAATTTCTTGAGGACCCCTACAAATTTTATGAAGAATTTAAAATCCTTGTTGAAGTCTACTAGCCTGGGCTTCCAAACTTGTATCAGCTTGTTCACATAATTACTGGCACAGGGAAAGCCCAATTACGGCTAGAACAGGCAGAGTGGAAAGACCCCAGGGACAGTTTAGCCTTAAATATTGATAAAACAACCACTGAGCTGTTGGAAGACTCTCAGGCCATGACTAAAAAATTGCTGGAGGCTGTCCCAAAGGCCTTTCCTCCACTAACTGATTGGACTAAAACTTACTCTTGTAAATTAAATAAAGATGAAAGTGTTTATGATTATCAGACTCGACCGCTCCAGAAATTTTCCAAGCATTCTGACCTCGCTTTGACCATGCCTGGTGCCTCTGGCGCTTTCAATGCTGTTTTCATATCTGGTTTTAAACCTGAGATCTCAGCCTTAGTAAAGCGACATCTGCTGGACAGGGAGACAGCTCTTATTGCCAAGCTAACCAACTTAGCTTACAAACTTTCCCAGACTCTTGAAGCCAAAAAGGTTTCTAAGGCTAATAAATTAATGGCCCTTCAGCTGCGAAAATTACAATCTCCCAGTCAAAAGAAAAATGGTAAGCCTTCCAGTGGCACAAAGGAGGGTATTTGTCACTATTGTAAAAAACCTGAAAGTTGGAAAAATGAATGCTGTACGTTAAAAAATAAAAGACTGACATACATAGCTCCCCCTTAAAAAAAATCCTACAACCTGCTTCAGAATGCAGGGGCTCTGGGGACAAAACAGGGACTTTTCCTGTGGTGGCTCTTAATCCGCAAGGATGAATTACTTCATTTATTAACAGAGAAACTTGAAAATTTTTAATTAACACTGGTGTAACCCTGTCTGCTATTAACCCCACGGGTATTTTTTTTCATTTTTTTCCCATAGAAAAATTTATATGCACATTGGTATGTGACCCTAATTGCTCTCCCCATCCTATGACAGCACACTCCTCCTTTCCATCCCTGATTACACATGTCCATTCAACCAGCTCCTAACCCTCTCTGCCTTCCCATCTCACCTCCGGACAGAAGCTGCCTGTTTAGTCTCTTGTATCTACTCGAACTAAGAGGCACACTCCTTACGAGTTTCACTTTATATCCCACAGGCCAGTCCAATCTCTGTCTGAAGAATTGGCCTCAGAAATTGTTTTAGTTCTGGGCTGATAGAGAATCCAGGGGCTATGCTTTCCGGGGTTCCTCCAGTCTCAGTCAGACCATTAAGTCTGGTCTTCTTACTAGAATTTGAGTTCTGCACCCCACCTTTCTCCTGTTCTGTCAGGGACTCTCTGTTGTGTTCCCTGTCAGGGCAGTCATTGGTGGTAGCCGGGCACCATCTAGTTCTTCTGGTCTCAGGCTGATGAAATCTCTGGTTTAGGTGGCCCATTCCGTCTCTTGGGCTAATACTTTCCTTGTGTCTTTGGTGTTCTTCGTTCTCCTTTACTCCATCTTAGATGGCTGCTTGCAAGCTTTTAAGACCCCAGATGCCACTCACTAAAGTAGGATGCAGAACATTTTCTTAATAAGCTTTGTTATGCCAATTGACCTAGATGTCCCCTGAAAGCATGGTCCCCAGACCCCTACCATGCTACTCTTTTCCTCAAAGTGTTTGATTATATTCAGGAAACTTCTTAGCTTTGGTTTAGTCCAGTTGTGCTGACTTCTCCTGTAGTGTGTGCTGTCCTTCTCCTCACCTAAGATAATTCTTATCTACTATCTACTTAGTAAACAACCCTCATCATCCCTCTGCACTCTTGTAACCATCAAAGAATCATTTTTTCTGTGTTTAAACCTTTCCTTGAGTTCTTATAACAGTGGTCTTATACAATACTTGTCCTTCTGTGACCAACGAACTTCACTCAGCATAATGACCTCCAGCTCCCTCCATGTTATAAGATGTTTCACAGCTTCATCGTTGTTCTTTATTACTGTGCAGTATTCCATTATGTGGCTATATCATAATTTGTTTATCTTTTGTCCATTGACGGGCACCTAGGTTGTTTCCATCTTTTTGCTACAGTGAACAGTGCTGCGATGAATGTGGGTGTGCATATACCTATTTGTGTGACGGTTCTTATTTCTTTAGGATATATTCCAAGGAGCGGGATAGCTCGATCCTATGGTACTTCTATTTCTAGCTTTTTAAGGAAGCACCAAATCGATTTCCAAAGTGGTTGTACCATTTTACATTCCCACCAACAGTGTATAAGTGTTCCAGACTCCCCACAACCTCTCCAGCATTTATTATTTTGTGTTTTTTGGATTAATGCTAGCCTTGTTGGGGTGAGATGATATCTCATTGTAGTTTTGATCTGCATTTCTCTAATGGCTAATGATCATGAGCATTTCTTCATGCGTCTGTTAGCCCCCTGAATATTTTCTTTGGCAAAATGCCTCTTCATATCCTTTGCCCATCTTTTAATCAGGTTATTTGTCTTTTTGTTGTTGAGGTTTTGCAGTATCTTGTGGATTTTAGAGATTAGATGCGGATTGGATTTGTCGTAGCCAAAAATTTTTTCCCAGTCTGTAGGTTGTCTTTTGACTCTTTTGGTGAAGTCCTTTGATGAGCATAAGTGTTTGATTTTTAGGTGCTCCCATTTATCTAGTCTCTCTTCTGGTGCTTGTACATTGTTACTTATGGTTCATATTGTGTTTAGGCCATGTATTAGGGCTCCTAGCACTGTCCCTAGTTTTTCTTCCATGATCTTTATTGTTTTCAATTTTATATTTAAGTCTTTGATCCATTTTGAGTTAGTTTTTGTGCATTGTGTGAGGTATGGGTCTTGTTTCAGTTTTTTGCAGATGGATATCCAGTTATACCAGCACCATTTGTTAAAGAGGCTGTCTTTTCCCCAATAAATGGACTTTGGGCCTTTGTCAAATATCAGCTGCTGGTAGGTGGATGAATTTGTGTCTGGATTCTCAGTTCTGTTCCATTGGTCTATGTGTCTGTTGTTGTACCAGAACCAGGCTGTTTTGACTACCGTGGTGGTATAATAGGTTCTAAAATCAGGTAGTGTAAAAATAATAATAATAATAAAAAATTTTTAAAAATCAGGTAGTGTGAGGCCTCCCACTTTGTTCTTCTTGAGTAATGCTTTACTTATTTGAGGCCTCTTTCCTTTCCATATGAAGTTGGTGATTTGTTTCTCCATCTCATTAAAAAATGCCAGTGGAATTTGGATCGGGATTGCATTGTATATGTAGATCACTTTGGGTAGAATTGGCATTTTCACAATGTTGAGACTACCTATCCATGAGCAAGGTACGTTTTTCTACTTATGCAGTTCTCTTTCGGTTTCTTGAAGTAGTGTCTTGTAGTTTTCATTGTATAGATCTTTTATGTCTCTGGTTAGATTTATTCGTAAGTATTTTATCTTCTTGGGGACTATTGTAAATGGTATTGATTTGGTGATTTCCTGTTCAAGGTTCTCTTTGTTGGTGTAAAGGAATCCAACTGATATTTGTATGTTTAGCTTGTATCCTGAAACTTTGCTGAAATCTTCTATTAGTTCCAGTAGTTTTGTTGTGGATTCTTTGGGGTTTTTCGTGTACAATATCATATCATCTACTTTGACTTCTTCTCTACCAATTTGGATGCTCTTTATTTCTTTTTCTAGCCTAATTTCTCTGGCTAGGACCTGCAGCACAATGCTGAATAAGAGTGGTGATAAAGGGCATCTTTGTCTGGTTCCCATTCTCAAGGGGAATGCTTTCAAACTCTCTCCATTTAGGATGATGTTGGCTGTTGGCTTTGTATAAATGCCTTAATTATACTGAGGAATTTCCCTCCTATTCCTATTTTGTTGAGAGTTTTTATCATGAATGGGTGTTGGACTTTGTCAAATGCCTTTTCTGCATCGATTGATAAGATCATGTGGTTCTTGTCTTTTGTTTTATTAATGTGATGGATTACATTGATTGTTTTTCTAATGTTGAACCATCCCTGCATACCTGGTATAAATCCCACTTGGTCATGGTGAATTATTTTTTGATATGTTGCTGAATTCTATTGGCTAGAATTTTGTTGATGATTTTTGCATCAATGTTCATGAGGGATATTGTTCTGTAATTTTCTTTTTTGGTGGTGTCTTTACCTGGTTTTGGTATCAGGGTTATGCTGACTTCATAGAATGAGTTTGGGAGTATTCCATCCTTTTCTATGCTCTGAAATACCTGTAGCAATAGTAGTGGTGTTAACTCTTCTCTCAAAGTTTGGTAGAATTCTCAAGTGAAGCCATCCAGGCCAGGGCTTTCTTTTGTTGCGAGTTTTTTAATAACGTTTTCAATCTCTTCTTTTGTTATGGGTTTATTTAGTTGTTCTACCTCTGTTTGTGTTAGTTTAGGTAGGTAGTGAGTTTCTAGAAATTTGTCATTTCCTCTAGGTTTTCAAATTTGTTAGAGTACAATTTTTCATACTATTCTGTTATGATTCTTTTAATTTCAGTTGGGTCTGTTGTGATATCATCCACCTCATTTCTTATACAGGTTATCTGCTTCCTCTCCTATTTTTCTTTTGTCAGTTTTGCCAGTGGTTTATCAATTTTGTTGACCTTTTCAAACAACCAGCTTTTGGTCTTGTTAACTCTTTCAATTGTTTTTCTATTGTCTATTTCATTTAATTCTGCTCTAATTCTTACGATTTCCTTTCTTCTGGCTCCTGAGGGATTCTTTTGGTGCTTTCTTTCTACTTGTTCCAGTTGTAGGGTTAATGTTTTGATTATGGCCCTTTCTTCTTTTTGGATGTGTGCATTTATTGCTATAAACTGACCTCTGAGCACCGCTCTTGCTGTGTCCCAAAGTTCTGGTAAGATGTGTTTTCATTCTTGTTTGATACTATGAATTTCTTTATTCCATCCTTAATTTCTTCTATAACCCAGTAGTTTTTGAGCAAGGTGTTGTTCAGTTTCCATTTGTTTGTTTTTTTCCTTGCTTTTTCTGTTGTTGATTTCTACTTTTATGGCTTTATGGTCAGAAAAGATGCTTTGTAATATTTCAATGCTTTGGATTTTGTTAAGGCTTGCTTTATGGCCTAATATGTGGTCTATTCTGGAGAATGTTCCATGTGCGTTAGAAAAGAAAGTATACTTGGCTGCTGTTGGGTGGAGTGTTCGGTGTATGTCTATGAGATCAAGTTGGTTGATTGTAGCATTTAGCTCTTCCGTGTCTTTGTTGAGCTTCTTTCTGGATGTTCTGTCCTTCACTGAAAGTGCTGTGTTGAAGTCTCCTACTACTATTGTGGAGCTGTCTATCTCTTTTCGGTGCTGTTAGAGTTTGTTTTATGTATTTTGGGGCCCTGTTATTGGGTGTGTAAATGTTTATTATAGTTATGTCCTCCTGGTGTATTGACCCTTTAATCATTATATAGTGTCCTTCCTTGTCCTTTGCAGTGGATTTTACTTTAAAGTCTATTTTGTCAGAGATTAATATTGCCACTCCTGCTCTTTTTTGAGTGTTGTTTGCTTAATATATTTTTTTCCATCCTTTGAGTCTTAGTTTGTGTCTTTAAGTCTAAGATCTGTCTCTTGGAGGCAGCATATAGATGGATCGCATTTTTTAATCCAATCTCCCACCCTGTGTCTCTTTATTGGTGCATTTAGTCCATTTACATGCAGTATAATTTTTGATAGATAGGAATTTAGTGCTGTCATTTTGATGTCCTTTTTTGTGTGTTATTCACAGTTTCTTTGTTCCACTTAATTTTCTATGTGGATTCGTTTTTCCTTATGTATTTTCTTCTCATTTTTTTCATTGTTGTTGATTTTGTGTTTGCTGAGTCTTTATTTTTTTCTAGTTTTTTATTTTGACTTGTAGGGTTTTTAGTTTCCTTTGTGGTTACCTTAAGATTTAGCCCTATTTTTCTAAGTTTATACCAGTCTTTTCTTTCTTTATATCACCTTGACTTCCTCTCCATATGTGAAGTCTATGTCTACATTTTTTAAGTTCCTCTTTTTGTTTTAATGTTGTCATCTTTTACATATTGACATCTGTTTCCCTATTTTCAATGTTTTAGCTTTAACTTGCTTTTGTGACTTCCCTATCTGGGTTGATATCTGGTTGCTCTGTCCTGTGTTCTAGTCTTCGTTTGTTATCTGATGTTACTGGTTTTCTAACCGGAGAACTCCCTTTAGTATTTCTTGTAATTTTGGTTAAGTTTTTGCAAATTCCCTAAACTTCTGTTTATCTGGAAATGCCCTCATTTCCCCATCTGTTTAAGAGACAGTTTTGCTGGATATATAATACTTGGCTGGCAGTTTTCTTCCTTCAAGGCTTTCTATATGTCATCCCATTGCCTTCTTGCCTGCATAGTTTCTGCTGAGTAGTCCGAGCTTAGTCTTACTGACTCACCTTTGTAGATGACTTTTCGTTTATCCCTAGCCACTCTTAAAATTCTCTCTTCATCTTTGGTTTTGGCAAGTTTGATTATAATATGTCTTGGTGACTTTCTTTTGGGATTTATCTTCTGTGTGGTTCGATGAGCATCTTGGATAGATATCTTCTCATCTTTCATGATATCAGGGAAGTCTTCTGCCAACAAATCTTCACCAATTCTTTCTGTATTTTCTGTTATCCCTCCCTTCTGGTACTCCAGTCACTCGTAGGTTATTCCTCTTGATAGAGTCCCACATTATTCTTAGTGTTTCTTCATTTTTTCAAATCCTTTTATCCAGTTTTTCCTCAAATAAGTTGGTGTCAAGTGCTTTATCTTCAGTCTCAATGATTCTGACTTCCATTGCCTCAATTCTGCTCCTATGACTTTCTATTGAGTTGTCTAATTCTGAAATTTCATTGTAAATATTCTGGCTTTCTGATTGCTGTCTTTCTATGGGTTCTTGCAGCCTGTTGAATTTGTCATTGTGCTCTTCTGTAATCTTTTTAATTTCCTCTATTGTGTATTCTGTTTTTTGCTTAATTTCCTTCCTAATTTCTTCAAGAGTTCTATATATTGATCTTTTGTATTCTGCCTCCAATAATTCCAAGAAATTTTCCTTCTTTGGAAAATTTCTAGATTCTTTATTTTGGGAGTTTGCTGAAGCCATCATGGATTGCCTCTTTATGTGATTTGACTGTTGTCTCCGAGCTAACATTAAGTTATTATATTTATTTATTTTATGTTTGCTTACTGTGTCCTGTCTTATTGTTTTGTTTTGATATGCCCAAATAGGCTGCTCGTATGAGCTAGTTTTATTATTGGCAACTTTGGAGCTCTAATGTCTTGTCACCAGCTGGTTAGATCTGTTACTAGGTATGTGAGCTCAGGAGTCCGCCCACTCCTCCTGTATGGATTCAGCTCAGGTGCCCAGGCAGATAGCCAGCAAGCGTGTGGTGTAGGCTCTCACTTACAGTCCTAGACAGGCATGGGTGATTGGTGTAGGCACAGGCATCAGGCTGCAGCAGGGGGACACACTCTGAGCAAGGCAGTTGGCTGATGGCCACCTTGAGTATCCAGGAGGAAGGCATGTCCCTGTTCCCTAGAGTGCGTTGGTGGGTGGGTTTTGCAGCTGGACTGTGAGCACCTAATGCTGTTGGCTGTAAGGACTGGGGGGTACCTCTTATTCATGAGCCCCTATTGCAGGTGGCTAGGTGACATGGGTGGAGCCACCAGTCCTCAGACCCCTGATGTGGGTAGGTGAAGACCCTGCTTGATGGGCAGAGCAGTGTCACATGTCAAGAAACTGCCACTTCACAGCTGAAACAGTTGAAGTTAGGATTCCAGTACATACCTTGTTGTACTGCGGTAATGAGGGCCTACGCTGTTGAGATGGGCCCACACAAGTCTATGCAGGGGGAAAGGCACTCAAAATCCATGAAGCCCTTATGCCTGTGCCTAGGCAAAGGAGCTGTGCCTACCCTGGGTTCCTGACTTTGGGGAGCCGGCAGATTTTTTTTCCCGTTTGTTAATTTGTTCACTCTCCAAGGCAGGGAGAATGGCTCTGGGCGTGTGATGGATCTTAATTCCGGCCTAGGGGACTCAGCAGTTGCTGAAGCTGGTCCAGGACCCACTGCAGAGCAGGGAGCAGGGAGGTAGACGAGAGAGAGATCTTTTCCTAAGGGAGGTGTTTTTGATCTGCACAGTAAGCCGTACACAAGTACTTATCTTTCTTCGAGGACTGCTTCTCACTGGTTCTGCGTGGCCAAGTAGACTCTCAGCAGCTGGGTCTCTCCTAGTGTGGAATATGCCTCCTGGGCACCCATGCTTGCGTGCTTCACCGCTCACCCCCAAGCTCATCAGGCCTGAAGGGCTCAGCCTCTCGCCGGTTCAGGTCTGGCAACTCCTCACTGCTTCTGAAACATCTCTCCCGCCCCTGCCACTCTGTCCATTTCCTCAACTCTGCCTTTGATGTTCAGGGCTCCCAGACTGCCATATATAATCGAATCACTTGTTTTTTTGGGTCTTTGTTGTAGGACGGTCCACTGGAAGTGTCTGACTACTCCACCATCTTGGCCCCGCCTCTTCCCACCTTTTAACAAAAGCTTCTGCCCCAGAATACTAAACCTCAAAAGTCATGAGGGTCACCAATCAGGAGCAAATGTTGATTCATTCTCAAACTGTTCCAAAATCTCTTGGACTGTTGAAGATTTGCACCCTTTTTTGCTTAGTTATGATACCCCTATCAATCTATTGGGAAGAGATCTTTTATCCAAATGGAACTGCCTCTTACAATTTAATGAAAAGGGGGAAATATTATTGAGTCTGCCTGATATCCCCAATCCAACAGACAATATTCATGAAGAAGAAGCCATTTGCTATATGCAAGCACTTGTCATGCCTCTGCAAAATTCAACTTAACCTAGTTTTCTCCCTTCTAACATCTTTTCACTAGTTCCTGAAACTTTATGACCAATCATATCCACAGATGTTGGCTGAGTTTTGTTAACTGAACCAATTAAAATTCAAATACAAGTATGTTCTGTTGTACATAGGGTCGCTATGAGTCGGAACCAGCTCCACGGCACCTAACAGCAACAACAACAGCAATAACACATTGTCCCAATCTCCTCAGTCTTCTGGTCTAGTAGAGAGAACTAATGGAATAATAAAAACCCAAATAGCATAGCTTTGTGAAACTTTAAATTTATCCTGGACTAAGGTCTTCCCCTTAGTTCTTTTAAATCTGAAGTCTACACCATTTAGATCTCACAAACTTACCAACTATGTAGTAATTACTAGGATACCCATTGTCATGGATTGAATTATGTCCCCCTAAAAGTGTGTGTATCAATTTGGCTGGGCCATGATTCCCAGTGTTGTGTGATTTTCCTATATGTTGTAAATCCTCCCTCTATGATGTAAATGAGAGAGAATGGGTGGCAGTTGTGTTAGTAAGGCAGGACTCAGTCTACAAGATTGGATTGTGTCCTGAGGCAATCTCTTGAGATATCAAAGAGATAAGTGAGCAGAGAGATGGGGGACCTCATACCACCAAGAAAGTAGTGCCAGGAGCTGAGCATGTCCTTTGGACCTGGGTTCCCTGTGTGGATAAGCTCCTAGTCCAGGGGAACATTGATGAGAAGGCCAACAGAGAGGGAAAGCCTTTCCCTGGAGCTAACGCTCTGAATTTGGACTTTTAGCCTACTTTACTGTGAAGAAATAAATTTCTCTTTGTTAAAGCCATCCACTTGTGGTATTTCTGTTGCAGCAGCACTAGATGACTAAGACATCCATGCTCCTTCCTTATGTTGCCTGCACTGACCCTAACATTGTTCAACCTGAATTACTAAAGTATTGCCAGTCTTTAATACAATATTCTAAAGAATATCTCTCACAGGGTAGAGAAGCCTTTGAAAAACAGAAACTAGACTCCCAAAGTCTGTGTAATATCACCACAGGAGAATATGTATATTGGAAAGCACACCAAATAAAAGACACATTAGAACCTCATTGGAAGGGACCATACTTAGCCCTCCTCACCAATCCATGTGCAGCCAAATTAGAGAGAATAAAACCTTGGATCCATTTGTCACAGTTAAAAAAGGTTAAGATTCCTCTTTGGGCTAGCCAACCCACCAGAGAATTAAAGGTTACATTTCAATGCCCCTGTGGCCAGAAGCAGATGACATCTGAGGCAGATGGCTGACCCAAACCCTGGATGAGGCCTGAAAATGTACCTCCATCTTTTTTTTTCTTTTTACCTTTGTTATAGTCATGCCTCTACTAATGTTTTCTTAGATTGGGAAGATACTTATGCTCACCATTTTAAAAGGTGTAATTGTTGGATATGTGGTGCCCTCCCAACCTCAAGTCAGTCTGGCCTTCCCTGGTGGATCTCTCCACTACAGGGATCTGATTGGGTTGCTCTTGATCTATGAATACAAGAACAACGGAGAAATAGTTCATTACTATAGGAAATCACTATTACTAGATTTTCCATTGATAAATGGCCTCTTTTGGATCTGAACAAAACCCAGGCCATAAGTTAACCTTTAGTCTTAACATAACCCTTACTTTACTAAATAAAGTTGCCCAAGAAGAGCTAGCTAGCTAAAGAATTGTCCACACCCACAAACAGTACTCTTTGTATAGTAGGTCCATATAAACAACTGTGGGATGGATTCATCAAGTTAACTCCCCAAGAGGGGGATGCTAACTCAGGTTACTTACCTTTGCTGGGAACAATCTACCCACACACATATAAATAACCCAGCCATCACCAGCCTATGGAATGGCTTCCAGTTATCTGAATGTGCATCTGTTATAACCTTACAAGCTACTGATTTGTTTGCCCCTGACTGACTACAACGCTCAGCTATCTATTGGTTAGCCCCTAAAGGCACCTTCTGGCCATCTGGAACCAACCTTTGGCCGTGGCTCCCACCAGGCTGGATTGGAAGATGCACTCTGGGCCTGAGTTGGACTCAAGGATGTATTTCAATTGAAATCCATTTACTAGATAACATACCATATTAAGAGCTTGATGGTCTTGATCAATGTTTCCATGGCTTGATCATTTTAGTAACAATATTAACACTCAGATAGGACTTGAAGATGTTATGGCACATGTAGAAATATTAACTAAATATATACAAACCGTCCTAAATGACAGTGCCCATGGGCTTCAAGAGATCAATACTGAAATAGCAATGATGGAAAAAGTTTGTTGTTGTTGTTAGGTGCTGTCAAATTCATTCCAACTCATAGTGACCTTAGGCACAACAGATCGAAAAACTGCCTGGTCCTGCGTCATTCTCACAATTGTTGCTATGTTTGAGCCCATTGTTGCAGCCACTGTGTTAATTCATTTCATCAAGGGTCTTCCTCTTTTTCACTGACCCTCTACCAAGCATGATGTTCTTTTCCTGGTCCCTCCTGATAACACGTCCAAAGTACATGAGACAAAGTCTTGCCATCCTCATTTCCAAGGAACACTCTGGCTGTATGTCTTCCAAGACAGATTAGTTTGTTCTGCTGGCAGTCCGTGGTATATTCAATATTCTCTGCCAACACCGTAATTCAAAGGCATCAATTCTTCTTTGGTCTTCCTTATTCGTTGTCTGGCTTTCACATACATACAAGGCAATTGAAAACATCATGGCTTGGGTCAAAAAACAAAACCAAACCCATTGTCATCGAGTCGATTCTGACTCATAGTGACCCTATAGGATGGAGCAGAACTGCTGCATAGGGTTTCCAAGGAGTGGCTGGCCGATTCAAACTGCTGACCTTTTGGTTAGCAGCCGTAGCTCTTAACCACGATGCCACCAGGATTTCCATGGCTTGGGTCAGGCACACCTTATTCCTCAAAGTGACATCTTTGATTTTCAACACTTTAAAGAGGTATTTTGCAGCAGATTTGCCCAACGCAATACATCTGATTTCTGGTGAGAAAAGTGGTACTCCAAAACAGAATGGCCTTTGACATTCTTACTGCAGATCAAGGAGACACCTCTGCCATAATAAAATCTGATTGCTGTGTTCATATTCCTGAAAATAGTTGTGATATTACACACTGTGTTAATCATATGCAGTGTGTGGTATCTCACCTTAGTGATCTTGTTCCTTCCTTAACTGATATTATAAGTAATTGATTTTCCTCTTGGGGTGGGTGGTGGGAAAATTGCTACTTTATTTTGAAATCTTTATATTCCTCATCATTTGTTATTGTAATTAAAAATGATATTTTGCTTATGTTCAACACATTTTAGCTATGAAATGCTCTACTTAAAAACCATTTGACCGTCACATAAAATCATGCTGGTTTCAAAGGCTTTCACTTATGATTGTATTATTTAATCACCTCCTTTTTGTTTCCCTAGGTATGTTTCTTCTTGACCTCTATCATTCTGTCCTGACTGAGAAATATTCTTTGAATGTGGCCTTATATGTTAAGACATTCCCTATAAAATCTACTCATCCTGAAGATGAGACCTATTAGCTCAACAAGGTGAAGAAAATAATTTACATTAACCAAAGCTCCTCAAGAAAACAGACAAAGTCCTTGCAGAAGAAAAGATACTCCATTGTGGGTGATCAGCACCCCCTAGCAGAGGCTTGATCAAAAGGGGGAAATGTAAACAGGAAAGTTTCAAACTGGAGGCACTCGTGTCAGATATAAGAAGGACGGGCTCAACAGGCATTCCCAGGAAGCAAAAGTTCAGGATGTAAACCATTTGTTCATGGAAAGAATGTGTCAAGACGTAAATAATTTGTTTCCAGGAAAAAATGTGTTCATCACTGCAATCGTGTATAACCGAACCTGCTGGTGCCACTCGCCTACGAGGTAACTCACTCCCTCCTAGCCAAGTGGCTGACCTTTACATTTCAAAGGAATTCAAGCTGAACTGATCTTATCTATAATCAGTCAAACTAACCCCCTACTTTTCCTTTGTTCTCTATGTATATAGACCCCTCTTTCTGCTTGAATAGCTGAGTGTTTTTTATATTTAGTGTTTCCCAGCTCAAGCTGTATTATCCTCCATGAAACTCTTTTTCTTTCACTCCTGAGTGTGATTTTCATCTTTGACGCTGCCATTCTTTAATAACCACTTGTCCTCAACCTCCTACCCTCCTCCTGCTTGCCCCTCCCTGCATCCTAAATAACATACCTGGCTTAAGTGGTATTTACTCATTCAAAAGTAGAGAAATGTGGCTATGATGGGGGGTTCACCTAACTTAACTGTGGTCCTCAAAGACACACTGGAGGGCAGCCAGCATAGGCTGTGAGGGAGCAGAGGACAAGATGACTTCAGGTGAGTGCCTGACCTTTCTGATCCCCCTGCTCTCATCTGTAAAGTGATGGGGTGGATTACCTAAGCCTCTAAAGTATCTCACATGTTCTAGAATTCTAGCAGTTTTTTAGGATTGTGAGAGAAGAGCAACTGTTACAAAAACATTTCAAAATATTAAGTCTTTGGTATGGGGAGCCAAGGAAACAGGCCAGGGGTCTCTGCAAAAAATAAAGTTATGAGTGTTGCTGTTATTGGCTGCCGTTGAGTTGATCCCCAACTCATGGTGCCCCCATGCACAATGGGATTGGACCATTGTGATCTACAGGGTTTTCATTAGCTAATTTTTTGAAGTCAATCACCAGGCCTTTCTTCCTAATCCATCTTAGTCTGGAAGCACCACTGAAACCTATTCAGTATAGTATCATAGCAACACTCAAGTCTCCATTGACAGATAGGTGGTGGCTGAGCATGAGGTGCATTGGCCAGGAATTGAACCCGAGTCTCCATCATGAAAGATGAGAATTCTACCACTGAACCACCAATGGATTATGACTAGGATGAACAAAATCCTAAAACACTGAGAACCAGGTGGCACTCTAAACATTTGTGACAATGGAAGTCTCCCTCCTTACATTAAAAGCAAACTTTCATTGTATACCTTTACAACATATAAACATTTTAACATAGAACAATAGGTTGCAGATTGAGAAGCATTTAAACATATAGTGTTTCATTTGATCCTTAGACAACCTTTGGAGGTAGATAGGGTAGTTTTTATTCTCCCCATTTTATGTCTGAGGAAATTGAGTTTCTAAGTAGTTAAAATCACAGAGCTGAGTCTTGGACCCTGTACTCATTAATACCTGTAATCTCTATAGAGAGTAGGAGTCAGTGTGGTCTCATTACTGAACAGACATTTCAGAAGTAGGAGCCCTTAGCAAGGAGCATTAGGGATTGATAGGATACACTGTGTGTCACCACGGTGGACCAGAGGTCTGAGGTTGTGGATGACATCGTTCACCTGTTTCAGAGAGGGACTCCCTTAAAGCCACCAAAGGGAAGTCCCTGTAGATTTGTTGGTAGCCTGACCAGTCTGTGTTCTTACCCTCTGATGGGGCTACCCGCTGCTCAAGCCCCATGTCCTCTGTGATCACATCACCAATCAGGTCACTGCTGGAGACTCTCTTCCTGAATGCTCTGAGGTGGTAGCTTTGGTGGTCTGGGAAGCTGTGGGTTGAAATGATCTAGGGGTCTAGGAGGACCCAGGCTTTTCAGTCGCACTGTTCTGTGAAACTGGATGCTAGTGTGCCATTTTGCTGCTGTTTGGATTTTTTTGTCCCCTACAGATCATTATTCCAAAAATAGACCTGTAATGTATTCTTGTACATCTGAATTTAATTAAGAACCGTCTTCTCACTGACATGGATGTGATTTTACTGTTTCTGGCCAGTATTCAGATTTCTGAATAATGTGGTGGGCCAATTTCTCTGATCTTTTCAACTTTATAACCCAGGGCCCCTGCTCTGAGATGGCGGTTCATGACCAGTCTCTCTCTAATTGCTGGAGAATATGTGGAATGCTCACAGAAAACAATCAGTCCCAGGAGTCAAGATGGAACCACACTGACCCTTCCAACTGAGGAGTCCAGCTCCTAGCTGAAAAACCTATGTGTGACCTTTCAGGCCCGAATACAGGCGATTTACCCGGCAGGCCTCAGGGGGAAACCTGCCTCCCTAATCATACTTGGTGCACAGCCAACGCACTGCAGGCTCTGGAGGAAGTTGCCGTTGAGGACTCAGGCATCCTGGCTAGCCACGCTTGCAAGTATATCTGTATTCCTAGCCCAGGCACCTCCATGTGATGGCCTCTTTTGGGGCGCCCTCAGCTGAAGCTTTCCTCATGTGCCTTTGCAAAGACCTTATGGAATGCAGATAGCACAAGTGGTTTGCGCTCAACTACTAACCTAAAGGTTGGTGGTTCAAAGCCACCCAGTGGTACCATGGAAGAAAGGCCTGGAAATCTGCTTCCACAAAGGTTACAGCCAAGAGAATTCTGTTCTTCTCTGACACACATGGAGTCACCATGAGTCAGAATCAGGTTTGGTTCTGTTTTTCAGGGGGCCTTGAAGACAGTTTTCTCCATTGAGTCAGTACTCAGTACTTCCCCACCCCAACTGGCCTTTCCCCTCTCCCTTCCCCCAGTCCCATAAAACTGCAGGAGGCTTTGGTCCAGGGGTTGATCCATCTGACCCTCACTGATGCTGTTCCATCGGGAAAAATGGAGCATTAGGGAAGCCAGAGCTTTCTCCTGCTTAGTGTCTTGCTTATACTATCTCAGTAAGCCATTAAAGATTTTCATTTTGGTTTATTGTCTTAATTGATTGCTCTGATGCCTGGCAGCTCAGCTCTGCCCACCTTGGCTCAGCTTTTGACACTCCCAGGAGTCAAGGTGGAACAACATTGTTCCTTCCATTCAACCTCGAATGAAGTTGATCCATTTGACCTCATCATTCGAGGTTAACAAAGGGCCAGGCTCCCAAGAAGCAGAGGGAACCAGAGCTTCCCAAACTTAATAAGGCCCTTGTCTTAGTTCTCTAGTGCTGCTATAATAGAAATACCACAAGTGGATGGCTTTAACAAAGAAATTTATTCTCTCACAGTCCAGGAGGCTAGAAGTCCAAATTCAGGGTGCCAGCTCCAGAAGTCTTTCTCTCCCTGTCAGCTCTTGAGGAATGTCCTTATCATCAATCTTAACCTTGGTCTAGAAGCTTCTAAGGACAGGGACCTCAGGTCCAAAGGACACACTCTGCTCCCGGCGCTTCTTTCTTGCTGGTATCATGTCCCCCTGTCTCTCTGCTTGCTTCTCTCTTTTATATCTCAAAAGAGATTGACTTAAGGCACAACCTAATCTTATAGATTGAGTTCTGCCTCATTAACATAACTGCCTCTGATCCCACCTCATTAACATCATAGAGGTAGGATTTATAATACGTAGGAAAATCACATCAGATGGCAAAATGGTGGACAATCACACAGTACTGGGAATCATGGCCTAGCCAGGCTGACACATATTTTTGGGGGACACAATTCAATCCATAACAGCCCTGAACACCTGTGAATTCTTGGCAGTATGTAATATACCTGAAGCAAAAACAGATTAAGTTCCCTTGGCTCCTCTGTTTAAATGCAAGTCTGTCCTTGAGACCATATCTGTTATGTTTGCCACTGAATGTCCGGTATCCAGCTTAGTACATAGCACACACTGGGCACTTGATAACTATGTCAGCACTCTCCAAATGAGGACTACACACAGGGAGGGACTGGGCGTGGGGAACCCAACGGTTGTGTCATCCCAGCTCTGGCCACAGAGGTTTCATTACAGAGGGAAGCTGAGCTGTGCACGTTGCTAGGCTATGAGTATTTATTTTCATAAATGAGACTTGTGCTTAATTTAGAAACCTACTTTTGCTTTTGCTTTCTTCTTTCCAGCATCATCTGGCTGTCTGGCACCATCAAAGAATTGCATTTTTGACCCAACCAGAGCTTGTGGGTGGATGGAGGCGGGAGGAAGGCTGTGAGAGGACGGATTCCAGCCTGGCTGTCTCAGGGGAGGTGGAAACACATGGCCATGCCATTAGCATTCTGTTCGGCTTCTGGATGAGTTTTCATCTGCTACACCTACGTCGCCTTCACTGGGAACAGCAGGATACAAAGCGGCTGTGGTGTCGGTGCCTCTTCTGATGAACCACACACCAGACTACAGCAGAGCAGAAAGCAGGGCCACGCAAAAGAGGACCAAAATCAGGTGCCAGATGCAAGTGACATCTTGACTCTCAGTTCTTTGGATGCAGCTATTTTAATAGAGCCACTTTATTGCAGCTATTATGACGTAAGATTATTCTGATTTGGCTCCAAAATTCAGACAATACATGCTCAGCTTCTTAAAAGTAAGTAAACGATGAGTAAATCAGGCATTTCCACTCCGTCTGTGAGCTTCACTACAACTCTGACCTTCACTTCATTGTCAACCCTACCTCTGGTTATCAAGGGTATATGGGTCAGGGACAGGTAACGGCAGGGATTGGTAGAGGTTCCAAACGGGAGGAATATCAGGGATCAGACAATGGCCAGGGATGAGGTGAGGATCAGAATTGCAAGGAGAGACAGAACTCTGGTGGTGCAACAGTCAAGTTTCAGCTGCTAACTGAAAGGTTGGCAGTTCAATCCCCCGCAGTGGCTCTTTAGGAGAAAGACCTGGCCACCTACTGTAGTGAAGATTTCTGTCATGAAAACCCTATGGGGCAGTTGTACTGTCATGTGGGGTCACTATGAGTCATAGTGGAGTTGACAGCACCTAACAACAACAACAGGACTAGAGAAAGTTTGGGAGTCCTCTGAAGTCAAAAAGTCAGAGTTCAAGTTCAAAGATAGTCAAGTTCAGAGATGGGGCAAGAACCAGAGACAAAATGAGGAGCAGGAAATCATTTACACACAGAAAATAGAGTTTGTATTTTGCCTCACCTGTTTTGAGGCAGCTGTTATCAAAAACAAAAAGGAGCCCAGGTGGTACAGTGGTTAAAGCACTCAGCTGCTAACCAATAGTTCAGCAGTTCGAATCCACCAGTCACTCGGTGAAAGATGTGGCAGTCTGCTTTTGTAAAGATTTATAGCCTTGGAAACCCTGTGAAGCAGTTCTACTCTGTCCTGTAGGGTTGCTATGAGTTGACATTTACTCGACGGCATTGGGTTCTTTTTCTTGGTATCAAAACAATTGTGTCATCACAGCTGTGTGAAATTGTTGGGCAAGAAAATAGTCCATTTAGGATTCAGAATAGCAAATTCTGGCTTTTCCGTGAGTAGAATCTGACTAAATGTCTATGTATTTCACTTTAGGGTTTGTTTGAACCTCAGTTTTCCCATATAAAATGCAAATAATCATGTCTGCCTTTTGTCTTTCCCCACCTTTTGTTCTCCCTCCAAGCAACATGATGAAGAATAAGTCAGCAGCTCCTAAACTGCCTCAAGACACGTGTGGAAAGGTGTTTGCATCGAAGGTGGGTATTAGCCTATGAGTCCTCTCTGAGTAAAGGGACTTCAAAGTTGGACGAATGCAGCCATCTGGTCTAGTGACTCATGTGGATGCAGTGATGACTTCAGCAGGAATATGCAGTGTCTATAAGGAATCTGCTCCTGCCATGACAGAGAACGGAGTATTATCTACCCAAACACTGTCCACTTGCGAGTTTGCGCACGGGCACTGGGGATTAGATGTGGAACCAGTTGAGAGGAATCTGAGTTTCTGCCTGTAATCTAGAGTCTCACTGTACAAAGGCTGAATGACAGCAAGCTGGTGCCCAACCACTGGCTGCCCTTTGCCAGTGAAGAACTTCTTCTGAACAATTCTGCAGGTCATCAAGCTTGTCTAAGTCCCACTGAGGGCAACCAACCAACCAACCAACCAACTGCTGTGGAGTTCATTTCAACTCATGGCGGCCCCCTGTGTGTCAGAGTAGCATTGTGCTCCATAGGGTTTTCAGTGACTAATTTTTCAGAAGTAGATTGGCAGGCCTTTCTTCTGAGGCACCTCTGGGTGGATGCGAATCTCCAACTTTTTGGTTGGCAGCTAAGCGCCGAACAGTTTGCACCACCCAGGATACCCCCTACATACACACACACAGGCAGTTCCTGTTTCACTGAAGTGGAGGGAAGAGAACACTCTCTCAAACTCTCTCTGCCATGTTTCACTACAGGTAGTACCCAGTTTAAGACGTATTTGAGTTATGACGAATCGCAGTTACGACAGTCTCTTTTTTTTTTGGTACATCTTATTGTTAGTAATATTGACCACGGGCGATGTTGCAGCATGTAATTTGCTCATATTATCATTCTCAGATGTTTATTTGCAGATGTTCAATTTTACGATTTACTCTTCAAAACACTGCTGTATAGGTTTAGCTTTCTAAACTAAATCAGGGGCTTCTGTTGTTCGAAAAGATGGACCCAAATGCTGATCGCTGTGCTAAAGTCGACAGGCAGACTCAGGAAGCAATGAGATGTTACCGTGAAATATACGAAGAAAAACAGAAAAGGACCATACAGACAACTCTCACTAATTTTCTGACTAGAAACACCATCCCCATTCCCAGAGATAATCCAGATGATCCAGAACCTTCCACAAGTGGAGTTATTATAGCAACTGACAAAATGCCTTCCTCCGATTCTTCAGCATCAGAGTAAATTTTTATGATTTGTGTATTTTTTATGTATGTCTGTATTAAAAATATATACGTAAGTTTGTATGTAATGTTTCCAACCCCCAAAGACAAATAAAGATTGGATTTATAAAGTTACTAATAATAAAAGTCAATGAAAATGAAAACAAACAAAAACCATGACGTATTCGACTTAGGTCAGAACCGACTTACAATAGAGTCGGGAACAGAACCCTGTGGTACCTCGGGGACTACCTGTATTGTCACTGTTTGTTGTTCGCCAGGAGCAGAGCTTTTGCATCACAAAATGAAGCCCGGGTGACTTGGTCAAGGAGTGTCTCTCCAGGAGTGGTGCAAGGTGTCAGCAGGAAATGGGGCTTCTGCTTCTAGAAGCCTGTCGTGGGGCTGCCCACTGCTGGGCTGGGGCCTTCCTCGTCACCCTCAGAGAGGAAGGGTATGCCTGCACCTCTGCAGCTCGGCTCACCGGGCCAGACGCACCTCCAAGCTCTTGACTTTTTTGTATCCCTATTTTAAGAGCCAAAGCGCTGTCTCCTCTGGTACAGTTAATCTTTGTTCCCGTCATCGACTCATCTTTCTTTGCTCCTTCTCACTATCCCCTGCCTTCAGATTCCTCCTGGACTCCTTTCTCAGGCGTCGTGTTTTGATTCCCTCCTCACATTTACTTCCCAGTGCCAAGAACAACTCTGTTCCAGCAGGAGGCTTAAAAGGGAGATGGAGCAGTGGCTTCTGTCCGTTAGCATTCTTTGGATTTACGGATTTACGGGGGAATTTATTCTGGGAACTGGTTAGAGTCTCTCTTAAGCCTCTCCCCCACCCACATGTCTCTGTCCCAGGGAGTCGCTTTGCATCCATTGTTTGTAACTGAATGATGGTAAGAGCTTTTCTTTCCTAGCCTGCATAGAAAGGTTCAGCAGCCCCTCCCACACCAATACTCCCCTGGGGCCAACTGACTATTATAATGGGCATTGTATTCCACTGGTTTGGACGTGAGCATTATTCCCAGTGTTTGATTGTGTGACAACATTTGAGTCCTCTTCCAGAATTGCCTGGTTTTTTCCAGCCCTCTGGCACCCTGTTCACCCTTTAGGACAGTCTCCCTGACTCCCTGGCTTCAGGGTTTAGCTGGAGGGATCAGGTCCAGCCAACACTTGCTTCTCTGTTGGCACACGTTGGCCTCAGTGACACATTCCAAGCACAGGTAGCTGGCGCTCTCACTAGTGCCTCTTCATGTTCTGGGGAAGTCGCATTGCCCCATCCACCACTCTGGATAGTCATCAAGGAATCTGCTTTTTGACACAGAGTGGAACAGAGATCCCGGAGGGGCAGGAAACACCTAGGCAGCAAGTAAGTCTGCTCTGTTCATCCTAAGAGGACTTCCTGTGCCACCTGGGAGTGGCCTCGCCCTGGACTTGGCCTGCCTGGACCGATTTCAACAAAGGCAGAGTTTCTTCTAGACCCGAGAACATTCTGCCCTCCCAGAACAGGATGCTACATTGGCAGTGGTGAGGGAGGGGATCTGCAAAGAGGGCCTTTGAGAGTCAGCCCAGCCAGGCCTGTGCCTCAGGACCTAAAGCCAGCCCAGAGTAATTAGGCCGAAGCTGAGCAGAGTTAGGCTTTGCCATAAACACACCTTACATTTGAAGGTGATGCCATGTACATGAATTGTCTCCTTTGACCCTTACCACAATTCTTAGAGGTAAATAAGGCAGGTGTTCTTACTCCCGATTTACAGTGGGAAAACTGAGTTCTGTAAGTTTTGCTAATCTCCTTAGGATCAAATAAGAAAATTACTGGTGGACTTGAGACAAGAAACTTCCAGTTCCTGCCATCTGCTCCTGCTTTTTCCATTACCCCTTGCTGTTCTTCAGCAGGGCTTAAGTAAAATGGCAATCGCAAGTCCTAGCCCTTCCTGCTGGGCAGCAGTTGGAAGATGGCTTGGATTTGAGTTGTAGAGGCCAGGGGGCAAAGAGGCTGCAAGCTCGGCTTCCACTTGCCGGGAGGGTGAGGCCATTTGGAGGCTCACTGTTTACAAGGCCGTGGAGAGGGGAGAGCAGATGAGAAGGAGGTAGACTAACTATGGGAGTGTACAGATTAAGACAGACTAGGAAGAAAGCCCTGGTGACCTATAAAATCAGCCAATGCAAACCCTATGGATCACAACACAGATAAGGAGGAGCCATTATTGCCATAATGACTGTTGCAGATGGATGGAGCAGACCCACTTGGAGGTCATCTGCAGCTTTGTGGACACGTCCACGGCTTCCTACCCCAAGCATCTGCATCTCTGCTTGAAGGCTTTCTCTGGCTACAGGAATTGGCTGAACCCCTGCATGGAGCTGGTCGGAAGAGCTCCAAAGTTAACGGTGTCTGGAGCAACCCTTGGAGTCCCTGGATGGTGCAAGCGTTAATGCACTTCGCTGCTAACTGTAATGTTGGAGGTTCGAGTCTACCCAGAGACACCTTAGAAGAAAAGCCTGGTGATCTACTTAGAAAAATCAGCCACAGAAAACCCTATGGAGCTTAGTTCTCCCCTGACACACATGGGGTCTCCGTGGGTTGGAGTTGACTCGATGGCAACTGGTGTGTGTGTGTGTGTGTGTGTGTGTGTGTGTGTGTGTGTGTATGATGTGTAGCAACCCTTAACCAATGAGCAATGGAAGCTGGTGAAAAAATATCCAAGGTTCCTTGTCCACCCATAGGACTAAGAGGTGTGTTTGAGAGGGGCTCCAGTGGGAGTGAACCCCAATTCCTCTCAGCAGGTTTCTACTCATGAGTGCACCCTTTATTGGCTTTCCTTTCTTTCATCTCCCTTCCTGAATCCCTCACTGTCTTTCCTGGGTCACATCCCCAATAAACGATGTGCACCCAGATTCTTGTTTCAGGGTTTGCCTTTGGTGGAATCCGGATGAAGGCAATGGTCCAATTCCTGCCTACCAGGATGCCTCCTATGGGGCAGGCTTTCAACCCAGCCTTGGGTCTGCTGGGAGAGGCAGGCGTGCACTTCAGCTTGGGCCTTCCTCCTTTCAGCCACTGTATAGGAAGGCTGCTGCTCCAGCAGAAATAATTATAGAATTCTTCAGGTTGGAGAAATCTCTTCTGTGAATCCAGGCGACAGTCCCTGGGTGGTGCAAATGGTTAATGTGCTTGGCTGCTAATGGAAAGGCAGAGGTTCAAGTCCACCCAGAAGCACCTTGGACGAAAGTCCTGGAGATCTACTTCTGAAAAATCAGCCATTGAAAACCCCGTAGAGCACAGTTCTATTCTGGCACACATGGGGTTGCCCTGAGTCAGAACTGACTCCACAGCAACTGGTTTGAGGTGGTTTTTTTAATCCAAGAAGGTCCCTGCATCAGGGCTGTTCAGATGAGAGAAATGGATGAGAGCTCAGTTTTCTTTCAAAACAATGCCAAGTTGAAGAAAGCTTGGAAACTTATCTCAGTTATCTAGTGCTGCTATAACAGAAATACCACAAGTGGGTGGTTTTAACAAACGTAAATCTATTTTCTCACAGTTTAGGAGGCTAGAAGTACAAATTCAGGGTGCCGGCTCTAAAGGAAGGCTTTCTCTTCCTGTCGGACCTGGGGAAGGTCCTTGTTCCTTGGTTCCTTGGTGACTTTCGTGTGGCTTGACATCTATCTTCTCCCATCTCTGCTTACTTCTCTGTGCTTCTCTGCTCATTTTATATCTCAAAGGTGACTGGCTTAAGACATCTCTACACTAATACCGCCTCACGAACATGACAAAGAAAACCCATCCCCAGATGGGATTATAACCACAGGTAGAGGAGTTAGGATTTACAGCACGTATTTTGGGAAGACACAATTCAATCCGTAACAACTCTTCTTGTCATTTTATCTTATGTTTTGTTGACCACATGGACTCAAGCAGGTGCTAAGTCAGCTATTCCTCCTTACCTTTCAGGCCAGGCAAACCGTGCCTAGGTACGCACGCTCATGCTACAGGCCTCAGATGGAGCACTCTCTAAATTTCTCTTTCAACAGCAGAGGTGGCAAAGTCCTCTAGAGCTGGGGAAGATATATCCAGAACTCCCTGGGGTGGGATCTGGTTCCTGAAGACCACTTTCCAACCAATTCTCCTTGATTCCCAGGGAGGGTGGGATCCAGGAGACAGCAGATTGGACTTGAAACCAAGCACGCACGTGAAAGCAAACGTGCGCTTCTAACACTTTGTAACCTGCCTCCCACAAAACAGAAGGCGCTCTTCCCCTCACGTTATTCCCTGCCTTGTTCTTGACATTTTTAATGTGGTGAGTATACAGCCGACTTTGCATTTCCTACACCTCCCACTGGAATTGGCTCCTGGTCCCCACAGGCCTGAGAATGCCAGTCACATGCTTCGTCCCGGAGAACATTCTCAGCTCCCATTCTGACCGAGCTGTACTCCTCCTCGCCTTGACATTAAGGGCCTGTTGATTTTTCTCCTCTGCTCCCATAAATCAGGGCCGGTCAAGGGTCACTGCCCGTGGGCAGCATGTGGGGAAGCTGACGCTGGATAAGCAAGCTGTTCCGCACACACTGGGTGATAAGCCAGCATTGCCTTTCTGCTCTGGTTCTGTGGCTTTGTAATGGTCTGGAACCCTAAGCTGGAAGCCCAGGCTTTATTTCTTGGCCTCGTGTCTGACCTGCACAAAGCCGAGTGTGTCTTTGAAGGCCTTCAATTCAAACCAGACAAAGCAAAGATGTCCCTTTCTTGGGTCCCTCCCTGCTTATGGCCCAGGCCTGAGTTGCTGGTTCGGTTCACTTACCTCTGGTGAGTGTGGAATGGAGTTGTCATCAATCTGAACACAAGACTGCTGTGCCAGTCCTGTTCTTCCCTTCCCCTCCCCCATGCCACATTCTGGAGTTTGAGTTTAACGCAGCTTAGGAGCAAAGGGGAAAACCTGGTGGTATAGTGGTTAAGAGCTACGGCTGTTAACCAAAAGGTTGGCAGTTCAAATCCTCCAGGCACTCCCTGGAAACTCAATGGGGCAGTTCTACTCTGTCCTATAGGGTCACTATGAGTCAGAATTGACTCGACAGCAACGGGTTTGGGTTTTGGTTTAGGAGCAAAGGAGAAGCAAGCTTTTTAGTGCGGGTGTCAGATGCTAAGCAATGCTTAGGGGTATGTCTTACAGAAGGTTAAAGTCCTCAGGGAAGGGAAGAGAAAGCAGCCAATAGGAGAGAAAGAGAAGGGGAAGGAGGGGAATGAGTACACAAAGTGAGAGTTATGCAGAGGAGTGGCTGAGTGCCACTTACAATGCCATCTGTCCCCATCCTTGCTTCAAAGTGAGGTTGTTATTGTTGTTAGCCGTCACTGAGTCAGTCCCCAACTCACGATGACCCCACAGGCAATAGAACAAATTGCTTCCTGGTCCCAGGCCATTCCCCCACGATTTGTTGTGGATCAGACCATTGTGATCCATAGGGTTTTCATGGGCTGATTTTCAGAAGCAGATTGCCAGGCCTTTCTTCCAAGTCTGTCTTAGTCTAGAAACTCTGCTGAAACCTGTTCAGCATCGTGTTGTTGTTGTTAGTTGCTGTTGAGTCGATTCCAACTCATAGTGACCCGCAATACCCAAACCTCCACTGGCTGATGGGTACGGCTATGCATAAGGTGCATCGGCTGGGAATTGGCAAGGAATGGAACATGGTGTCCCTCGTGCAAGGCAAGAATTCTACCAGTGAACCACCCATATCCTCATTCAAAGTGAGGCCAAAACAAAACCTGTGGCCATTGAGTTGACCCCGACTCCTAGCGACCTTATGAGACAGAGCAGAACCGCCCCATAGGGTTTCCCAGGCTGTAATCTTCATGGGAGCAGACTGCTACATCTTTCTTCCGTGGAGCTTCTGGTGGACCTGAACTGCCAACCTTTTGGTTAGCAGCCGAGCACTTCACCCCTGTGCAACCAGGGCTCCTTCAAAGTGAGGTAGGAGCTGGTAAATACTTACACTTGCTCCAGAGGAGGCCCTTAGCTCAGATTTTAGAACTGTGTCACCTCCCATGGTCCTCTGAACTAGGAATAAGCATGACCCTAGCTACTCAACCATGAGAGGTCTTGACAGAAGGATTTTAAAATGCTGAAGGCTGTTTAGCATCACAGCAACATGCAAGCCCCCACTGACAGAAGGGTGGTGGCTGTGCATGAGGTGCTTTGGCTGGGAATCGAACCCTGGTATCCCACATGGAAGGCAAAAATTCTACCACTGAAGCCCCAAGTGGAATGATCTCTGATCTTCTAAGCATCTCATGATGCTTATCTGGTTTCTAATCTGCATTTCTCTCAGCTGTGAGCTGCCTCAGGGTCAAATCTTCCTGTTCATTAAGCCGACTGAGCACCATACAGCTTTCCTGAAATAGTAACTAGATGGATGGATGTTCAGGGTCCTATAAAAGCCCTCAAGCCCCACCACTCTCTCCAATGGGGGTAAAATTTGTCTTTACCATGAGGACTCCTTGTTTATCACTAGCCTTGCAAGTCTCCCTCCCACAGGCATAGAGCCCAGAAGAAATCAGCCTGAAATGAAATGAGACAAGGCTGGAGCCCGCAAAGAATTTAGGAAGAACAGTGGTTGGTGTTATATAAAAATCGCCGCTGGCCCAGGCTCTGAAGCTTGGGAGGAAGGGGAAGTAGTGGGGAGGCTCTGGCAGCCCCCAGGCCAGCCGCAAGCTCCCCATCCTCTGCAGTGCCAGCAGAAATGGGCTCCAGCACTGGAACGCTGTGAACTCTCCTGCTACAGAATGCCTTGGGAGCCAAAAGATTTGATAAGGCCCGAATCAAAAGTAGATAAAAGGCAATTATGCTTCCATTTCCTGGGCCCCTGCCACCCTGTGATTCCCTGGGGATATTCTTGTGGCATTTGGATGTTTCTCTCACAAAAGTCCTGAAGAGAGAAAAACAGCCACTCCATACCCAATAAATTATCCACCATGTCACTGCTTCTGCTGACCTCATTTTGACACTTCTCCCCTTCTGTTGGAGACAATAATTAACCTCTAATTGCTTAGATAACCTGCCTGTGGAGCTGCCAGAACAAAGGAAAAGCTCTCGTTTGTTATTGTTCCTCTTGGTTTAAGCTGAATTGTGCCTCAGTTGTCCACACGGCTCTATTCTGAGGTGCGGGGTCTGCCCCACATTGGGCAGGGTCTTTGGCTCTATGGGAGGGGATGTGACAGCGTGTTTCCTGCTTCCCCCTTGGCTCCTGGGCTGCACCTGACTCTGGGGGTCACTAATCAGCCCTCCCCCAAATGGAGCACTGCAGTGAGGTCCTTGTGCATCTGAGGGACCACCCACCAGCAGCGGACGGAGAAAAACTGCAAGAAGGCAGTGAGTGTAACCAAGTGACCACCTCTCTAGTAAGTGGATTCCCTTAAATGCAGACCAGTCTCTGATCCTGTGCACCATTATCTCTTTATTCATACCACAGAATCGAATGGCAGAAAAATACTAGTCATCAACCTAATTAAGCAGTAGTTATTAGACACCCATATTCATTGCTTGGTGCTGCACGCTATACACTCTTTGAGAAGCTTATTTCCTGCAACATAGTACAGATTTTGTGTGGAATGCACCGTTGTTGTTAGCTGCTGTCGATGCCAGACTCATGGGAATCCCATGCACAACTGAACAAAATGCTGCCCAGTCCTGTGCCATCCCCATGATCAGTTAGGGGATGATCTATGATCTTCTAAGCATCTCATGATGCTTATCTGGTTTCTAATCTGTATTTCTCTCAGCTGATTTTCAGAAGTAGATCTCCAGGTCTTTCCTCCTAGTCTGTCTTAGTATGTAAGCTCCACTGAAACCTCTTCAGCATCATAGCAAGATGCAAGCCTCCACTGTCAGATGGGTGGTGGCTGCACATGAGGCGTATTGACCAGGAATTGAATCTGGATCTCCTGCCTGGAAGGTGGGAAGTCTACCACTGGACCACCACTGCTCCTAGAATGAGGAGCATATGAGTGAACATATGGAAGTAATGAGGCTGAGGTGTGAGTCGGACGTAACAGTGAGCATCAATTTTGGAGAGGCAGTCAATGGAGAATGCTTGAGAGAAGCACCTGAGGGGGATAGGTCAGACTGGGAGATATGAGTTGCTTACTGATTAGTTGATTGATTTATCCACCACTTATTGAGCATGTTAAATGACAAGTACCAAACCAGGCAGGAGAGTTTTAAGAAAGGGTTAAACACTGCCGGTGGCTTTGAGGAATTCATACCTGGTGAGAGTACGGAGTGTGATTGTAGCATATAAATAATGAGAGAGCACAGCTATACAGACATTGGGAGTGTAAGGAAAGCATAAAAGAAGGACTAATGACTTAGCTGGAGGAGATCAGACATGGATTTGAGTGGGCCTGGAAAGGTTGGTGAGTTTTTGAAAGGTTTGCTGAGGGGGCTTCAATCCTGGAAACTGGAAGTTCAGGGATTACTAATTAAAAGAATGTGAAACAGTTCTGTGTGAGTAGAGAGTATGTGGAGGGAGGCGTGGTGATGGGGAGGCTGGAGAGAGGCTGGGCTAGTTCCAGAAGGCTCTGAGTGCCCTGTGCAGAACCTGGCTTTGTACTTCGAAGGCTTTAAGCGAGAAGACAGCATGAAGAGATGCACTCTGGCCCATGTGGAAGGGAAGGGGTGGAAGGAGGGCAAGGTTGGCTGCAGTGAGACCGGTAAGAAAGTGAGCAACATTGGTGGGACTGACGGAGGAGAGAGCTTCCCCAGACGTGTAGGAGATGGAACCTATACCCCCTCGTGTTTTCTCTTTTTGGTGCTTTTCAGGCATTTATACACGGTGTTGTTTTATAATTTGATTCCCTTTATCTTCTTTATCTGGAAGCCTTTCCACAAATTTCTCTCAGGCTCTGAGCTTTAGTCTCTGTTCTGTAATGTCAGGCTGCACAACTGCCTGCATAGACTCAATTGCTTTGAGTTGATTCCAACTTACAGCAACTCTATAGGTCAGAGGAGAACTGCCCCAGAGAGTTCCCAAGGAGTGGCTGGTGGATTCGAACTGCCGACCTTTCGGTTAGCAGCCGTAGCTCTTAACCACCGTGCCACCAGGGCTCCACCGGCATATAAGGTGCTTTTTTTTGTCCTTGGTTGCAGATAAGATACCCGAGGCTGCACACGTGGGTTAATGGAAGTTTCACATGACAGGTTGGACTCAATTTCAAGTATCTCCTTTATGACTTTGACAATTAACTTGTTTTCTCTTTTAAAGGAGACAAATTCTCACCTGAAGCTGGAGTTATTTGCAGAAGAGCAAGATATGAACTGAATGTATTTCAATGGCCCAAGCTAAGGAGGAAGTTTAGGCCACACGTTCATACCAGTCAACAGCCTCTGCCTGGGGCTGAACTGGGCCAGCCTCAGGGTGATGGTGAACCTCTCTGTCCCTCTCCAGAGTGTGGCACATTTCCTTGGAGTATCTCTGATGCGATGACTCAGCATCCTTAGACTTCATACACACCAGCATTGGACTCCAGGCTAATTGCCATGAGTTGTTTCCAGATCATTTCTATGAAAGGCGGTAAGTCCAAGTGCTCTCTATGAGGTCTGAAAAGAGTTCTGCTGTGAGCCTGGACCTCTGCTACTTTCTCCACCAATGGTGTCATAATCTAGGGGTCCAGAGTCAGCCGGCCCAGCAACACAAATTTATTGAATACAGGTACTTGAAGGGAGCTCCCCTTCTCTGTCTGTGCTGTCATGGGCCCTTTGGCTCAGCAATGATTCTGTGATTGCAGACCGCTGGATAAGTCTCTGCCACTTGACATTCCTAGCTAGATGAGGGAAAGCCTTCCATCTGCAGCTGGCTAACCCACAACAAACCTCCTCCATTAGAGAGGCTGGTCTTCTGTGTGCACTTTATCTTACATTTTGCCTAATTCTTCCTGGCCAAGTCTGTTAAATTAGCCTGACCCATCTGAAAAGACATCATGCTTGTTAAAGTAGAGGGTTAGCAAAAAAGAGGAAGACCCTCAAAGAGATGGATTGACACAGTGGCTGCAACAATGGGCTCAAGCATTGCAACAATTGTGAGGATGGTGCAGGACCTGCAGTGTTTCCTCCTGTTGTACATAGTTGCACTTTGAGTGAGAACCGACTTGACGGCACCTAACAACAACAACATCCGAAGGCTGGCAGATTGAACCCACCAGCAGCTCCAAAGGAGAAAAGACCTGCTGTTCTGCTCCTGTAAAGATTACACAGCCTAGGAAACCATGTGGAGCAGTTCCAGTCTGCCACACAGGGTGGCTAAGAGTCAGAATCAACTTGATGCCATACAATACCAACAACACATTTCTTAAACCAGGAGTCCCCGGGTGTCACAAAACACTTTTAAGTGCTCAACTACTAACCAAAAGGTTGGCGGTTTGAACCCACCCAGAAGCACCTCAGAAGAAAGGCCTGGAAATTTGCTACCAAAAGGTCATAACCTTGAAAACCCTATGGAGTGCAGTTCTACTCTGCATACATGGGGTTGCCATGAGTCAGAATAGACTCAATGGCAACTGGTTTGGTTTGGTTTTATTCCTTAAACCAAATCAACGCTCTTTGAATCACCAAAGTTTGAATTCCAGAGAAAGCATCCACGTACTCATTCACTCGTTTATTCAGCGGTGCAGGAGTGTTGTTCATGAAGCCAGGTGCTGTGCTAGGTGCTGGGGAAGTGACTACAAACATAGGTAAGACACAGTACCTTCCTCAAGGAACTCACAGCCTGGAGGGAGAAACAGACAAGTAAACAAACTATTGCACTGCAGCTTGTGTTCCAGGCTCCAACAGGATACTACGAAAACACAGAGGTGGTTGTCGGGTGCTGTCAAGTCAATTCCTACTCATAGCGACCCTATAGGACAGAGCAGAACTGCCCTACAGGGTTTCCTAGGCTGTAATCTTTATGGGAGCAGATCGCTAGGTCTTTTCTCCTGTGGAGCCACTGGTGGTTTCAACCTTTCGGTTAGCAGCCGAGCGCTTAACCATTGTGCCACCAGGGCTCCTTGAACACAGAGGAGAGACCCCTAAACCGGGCTGGCGCAGGAGGTTCAAAACAGCCTTGTCTTCATTGTGTTTGACCTAAACAGAAATAAATAGGGTAGATATCGCCTAGCACACTGGAAACCCGAGCAGTGACTTAGAAGAATAAGGGTGTTACAAAGAACCAAGACGTGTCATTTTAAGCACAAAGAATGGTTGCCTAGTAATTGATCGAATAAACAGATACAAACGCAAAGGGCCCCGCCGGCTGAGTTATCGCTGCTGTAGCTTTTCTCCCACTCAAATGCTCACTTCCTGGGGGTCCAGAGAAAGGGCAACTGAATCCATCGGTGTCTGCTTGGGGACTTGCCAAAGCAGTGGCGATCAGAACAGCGTTCTCCCGCTGCCTTTCCACCTCATAGCTTGGCTGGCCACCCACAGACGTGGTCGGGACTCAGCCTTTCACTGCACGGCTGCCTGATTGTTGCTTAGTCTCCCGTGCCGTTCATCAGTCCAGGCCTGTGAAACAGGCGAAGGCTACAGCCTAACTCTGAGGTTAGGAATGCTAATTGTTTTATGTTGATATTATTGTAGCTGGTGCTAATGGGAAAATAATTACCCCTCTTTGCTTTGATGGCCATTTTCATGGCCTTCTGGTAGTTATGTAGTTATTTGGCTACAGACGGTAATGACATAATGCTCGGCGGCGACTTCAACCAAGGAGTTGCACGGAGTCAGGAAGGAGAGATGTTTGAAAGAGGCTAGGACCTGATAAAATGCTTCATTTTTCCTAGGATTTTCTTTGCAGTGGGTGCTCTTTGGCTCTAAGAATGTAAAGTCCTAAAAACACCAGTGATTTGGTGGTTCCAGAGCTCCAGGATCTTATTCCTAAGTCAGCTCTGTTGGTGGTTCCATGCTGGGGTTTAACTGAAAGCTCAGGAGTGTTTTCTGCCTCTCTGAATGCCACCTACCACCTAGTTGCCTGGTTATAAGCCTTGAGGTCAATCTAGATTCTTCCATCTTACTTATTGCCCTGTGTCCCCCTCCCGTCATTCTCAAAGCCCATCAGTTGTATCGGTTGAGTGTCTCACTTCTGTTGCCTCCTCTCTGGGCTTGACCATGGCTCTAGCAAGGGTCTGTCCATTGATGTCTTCCTTGGATCATTGCCTTGCAATAGCCTCTGTAGCGAATTGAACTGTGTTCCCTAAAAGTTGTGTTGAATTCGTGGGGCTTGTACCTATGGACGTGATCCTGCTTGGAAATAGGGTTTTTTCTGTTATGTTAATAAGGTCATACCACTGTAGGGTGGATCCTAAACATAATCTTTTTTCTTTCTTTTTTTATTGTGCTTTAGGTGAAAGTTTATAGCTCAAGTTAATTTCTCATTCAAAAATCTATACACATATTGTTTTGTGACATTGGTTGCAATCCCCACAAGGTGATAACATGCTTCCCCTTTCCATCCTGGGCTCCCTGGGTCCATTTGTCCAGTTCCTGTCCCTTCCTGCCTTCTCGTCCTGCTTTTGGACAGGAGTTGCCCATTTGGTCTCACGTATTTGACTGAACTAAGGAGTATGCTCCTCATGTGTGTTATTTATTTATTTTTTTGTTTTATTGGCCTATCTAATCTTTGTCAAAAAGTGGGCTTCAGGAATGGTTTCAGTTCTAGGTTAGCAGAGTGTCAGAGGCCATAGTTTCAGGGTTCCTCCGGTCTCTGTCAGACCAGTAAGTCTGGTCTTTTTTCATGAATTGGAAATTTGTACTACATTTTTCTCCCACTCTGTCCGGGACTCTGTGTTGTGATTCCGGTCAGGGCGGTGGTTGATGGTAGCCAGGCGCCATCTAATTCTTCTGGTCTCGGGCTGGTAGAGTATCTGGTTCATGGGGTCCTTTAGTTCTTTGGGTTAATATTTTCCTTGTGTCGTTGGTTTTCTTCATTCTTCTTTGCTCTGGGTGGGATGGGACCAATAGATGTTTCTTAGATGGCCACTCGAAAGCATATACGACCCCAGATCCTACTCACCAAAGTGGGATGTAGAACTTTTTTTTTTTTTTTATGAAGTATGTTATGCCAGTTGACCTAGATATCCCCTGAGACCATGGTCCCCAGGCCCCTGGCCCAGCTACTCATTCCTTCAAAGTGTTCGAATGTGTCTAGGAAACTTTTATGCTTTTCCTTTTGTCCAGTTGTGCAGACTTCCCCTATATTGTGTACTGCCCTTCCCTTCACTGAAGTTAACACTTGTCTACTATCTAGTTAGAAATTTCCCCCTCCCTCCCTTCCCACCCTTTTAACCATCAAAAAATCCTTTTTTTCTGTGTGTAAACCTTTTCTAAAGTTCTTATAATAATTGTTTCATACAATATTTGTCCTTTTGTGACTGACTTCTTTCACCCAGCAATAATGCCTTCCAGATTCACCCAGGTTGTGAGATGTTTCTCAGATTCATTGTTGTTCTTTATCGTGGCTTAGTATTCTATTGTGTTTATTACCACAATTTGTTTATCCAGTCATCTGTTGATGGGCATTTTGGTTGTTTCCATTTTTTTTTATTGTGAACAGTGCTGCAATGAACCTGCATGTTCATATGTCTATTTGTATGACGGCTCTTACTTCTCTAGGGTATATTCCTAGGAGTGAGATTGCTAGATCTTATGGTATTTCTATTTCTAGCTTTTTAAGGAAGCATTGCATCATTTCCCACAGTGGTTGTACCATTTTACATTCCCACCAGCAGTGTATAAGAGTTCGAATCTCCTCACAACCTCTCCAACATTTGTTATTTTGTGTTTTTTTGATTAGCGGCAGCCTTGTTAGGGTGAGATGGTATCTCATTATAGTTTTGATTTGCTTTTCTCTAATGGCTAATGATCGTGAGCATTTCCTCATGTGTCTGTTAGCTGCCTGAATGTCTTATTTGGTGAAGTGTCTGTTCATATCCGTTGCCCATTTTTTAATGGGATTATTAGTCTTTTTGTTGTTGAGATGTAGGTTTTTGAGATTAGACCCTTGCTGGATATGTCATTGCCAATTTTTTTTTCCAGTCTGTAGATTCTCTTTTTTCTCTTTTGGTGAAGACTTTGGATGGACTGACACAGTGGCTGTAACATTGGGCTCAAACATAGCAACAATTGTGAAGATGACGCAGGACTGGACAGTATTTCATTCTGTTGTACATACGGTTGCTATGAGTTGGAACCGCCTCAACAGCGCCTAACAACATCACCTGGCAGGATGTCAGGCATATGACAATTATTTGATAGTATTTGTTGAATAAATGAAAAAAGTGAGTTTCCTCCTCACATGCTAGGATCTTCTGGATTAAAATGATATACAAATCAATTACATTTTACATGAGTTTTTTTAAATCAACTTATAGTCACAGTCACATAGTCACAACTGATAAGTACCCAGCCTCCCTTTTTTCATGGTTCTAGCATGTGCTGTTCTTTCTGCTTGGAACATGCTTCCCTCCTCTTCATATAGTGTTGGTTTAAATGTGTATTGTTTAAGAAGCTCTTATTGAACACCCTTCCACCCATCAGAGTAGGCTAGGTTCCCCTGTTATATGTTCCCGTGGCATATTATTTATTTCATTTATAATTAGAACATGTTTTTCTAACCATTTGTTTAAAACCAGTTGTTGCTGGGTTGACTCCAACTCATGGCAATCCCACGTGTGTCAGAGTGCTCCAGGTTTTCAATGGCTCATTTTTTGGAAGCGGATCGCCAAGCAAGCCTTTCTTCTGAGGTGCCTCTGGATGGACTCAAACCTCCAACGTTTGGGTTAGCAGTGTGTTAACTGTTTGCAACACCCAGGGACTCCAATGAATTGTTTAATACTCTTTTATTTATTACATATTAAGCTCCCTGAAGGTAGGGGTTATGTTTGTCTTATTCACAAATGTGGTCCCAGGCACTGTATATCCCCTTGCCTATAGAGAGTATACTGTAAATGTTCAAAATAAGGGATTGAGGAGTCCCCTTAGGCAAGCATACTTTGACATTTATTTATACACACAGATTAACAGATTACGTAACTGCAAATCTTTTCAGAGGCAGATTGGAAGTGCCTGTTTTGTTGTGTAACATATGAAGCAATACATCAAAACTTCATCAGTTCAGACTAGTGGGATTAGAGGAGTTGGAAGGCTCTTAAATTTGTAGTAAATTTCAGCTTCAGGGTTTTTTTCCCCGGGTCAGTTTAGTTCAACATTTTTTGAGCACCTACTATGTGCTAGGCACTGTGCTAGACACAAGCGTGACATGGTTCCTGAATCTGAGATGTTTAAAGGCCTTTGAGAAAAGTCTTTCTGTTGATTTGATGAACCTATATTTATTCAAAGGAGCCCTGGTGGCACAGTGGTTAAGAGCTCAGCTGCTAACTAAAAGGTCGGCAGTTCGAATTCACCAGCCGCTCCTTGGAAACCCTATGGGGCAGTTCTACTCTGTCCTGTAGGGTTGCTATGGTCAGAATTGATTCGATGGCAATGGGTACATTTAGTCTAAACAAAACTTGTTTCAATCGTGTAGTTATCTTGCCTGGTTCTGTCTGGAACTTTCCTTTCTGCTTTGACCACTTGGCTAATTATTTTCTTTCCCACCTCAAAACCTTCCTTAATTAATATCACATCCCTTTTTCCCTGCTTCTGTCTTTCTTTATTTCCCGGAAAGCCTACCTTCATAGCTCTCTTGGTGCTTCTCTTCTGTTTCCCCAGGAGCCCCTTTCCCCACAGCACTTTGTCCACCACAGCATCATCACTCAATGACCTGTCTCTGGGTGGTGCAAATGGTTAACGTGCTCAGCTGCTAACCGAAAGGTTGGAAGTTCAAGCACACCCAGAGGCACCTCGGAAGAAAGACCTGGTGATCTACTTCTAAAAAATCAGCCATTCAAAACCCTGTAGAGCACAGTTCTACTCTGACATACATGGGGTTGCTGTGAGTCAGAGTCCACACAACTGGTATGGGTACTGGTATCTTCCCTATTCTCCTGCGTGCTCCTTCGGGGCAGGGACCATCATTTTATTCTGCCTCTAACACAGTGATTGAATAATTTCTATTGTTGTTGTTGTTGAAATGAATGAATAAATAAGTAAAACTAGTGCTTTTAACTAGAGATCCTGCAAGTATATTTTTAATGGATTGTTTACAATTAGGAACATTCATTCATATAAAGACCTAGCCCCTAAGTTCCTCACGGTTGTTTCCCCCTGTCAACTAAGTTAAACATCTGTTAGTGTATCTTATTTATCTCAGGATTCTATTAGATTCAGCCTTAGGAAACAACCATTTTTGTGTATTAAAAATGGTTGAGTATCAGCACTTCATATAGTTCAGCCTAACACTTACCAAGGTGAGCTTCAGAGTGTCTATATCCAAATGTCCCAGACTCCAAGTGAGATGACTGGTTTCCTATCTCAGTCTGGGTCTTCCTGGCTTGTCTCCAAAGCTGTTCAAGAGGTCCACTAAGCCAACTGCTTCTTTCACTCTTCCTGGTAAGTCCATTAATGCTTGGAGTACTGTGAAGAAATAATGGTTTTTAGGGTCACTTAATAAAGGTTAGCATTTATAGACAATTAGCAAAGTCCTACACAAAGTAGATGCACAATAAATGTCTATATTTGAACGAATACCACGCTAGTATTCATACCATGGAGGGAATCTCTAGTGGTTGGGCTTGTGGGATGGTGGTTTGGTGAAGCCCCTTCCTTCCTGGAATGAGATTCACAGTTTTGGGCTGGTTGTCCCTGGGCCTTTAACTCTACCGCCCTGCTCCTGTTCCGTGTGGCCACCACCCACAGGAACGAGTTATGTGACCTGTCTAACCCATAGCCTCTGCCTGAGACTTTACTGTTCATGCCACCCTTTTCTCCATTTCCCAAGCAAATGGTTTCATTGTCTCCCAGCCTCTCACTTCATCAGCTGTCTGGGTCCATTGTCACTCTCTTGAATCTAACAACCAATATTTTTCTACCAGAATATCCCTAGATTTCCCTCCTTAACAGAGAGTGGATTTTTCTTTGCTCACTTTTCTCTTAGAATGTTGACACAGCACTTGGAACCCTAAGCCCCAGCATTACCCCCACTTGTCTGATAACATTCCTCTGTGGTATTTCCCAGCCTCAGAGACAAGAATTGATCTTTCTTTTCCTTTCTTTCTTTTATTTTTTGTTGTTGTTGTTGAGAGTGTCGGGAAATTCAACAATTTCTACATGCATTTCTACCTATTCGACAATTTCTACATGTACAATTCAGTGACCCTGGTTACATTGTTCAAGTTTTGATGCTGTTGTTGAGAATGTCGAGAAATTCAACAATTTCTACATGCATTTCTGCCTATTCGACAATTTCTACATGTACAATTCAGTGACCCTGGTTACATTGTTCAAGTTTTGTTGCTGTTGTTGAGAATGTCGAGAAATTCAACAATTTCTACATGCATTTCTGCCTATTCGACAATTTCTACATGTACAATTCAGTGACCCTGGTTACATTGTTCAAGTTTTGTTGCTGTTGTTGAGAATGTCGGGAAATTCAACAATTTCTACATGCATTTCTGCCTATTCGACAATTTCTACATGTACAATTCAGTGACCCTGGTTACATTGTTCAAGTTTTGTTGCTGTTGTTGAGAATGTCGAGAAATTCAACAATTTCTACATGCATTTCTACCTATTCGACTATTTCTACATGTACAATTCAGTGACCCTGGTTACATTCTTTAAGTCGTGCAACCATTCTCACCCTCTTTCTAAATTGTTCCTCCCCCATTAACATAAACTCACTGGCCCAAAGTTACCTATCAAATCTTTCTAGTTGCTGATGTTATTTGATACCATATAGATAGATCTTAAGACAGCACAATGTTCAATGCAGACATTATTTACTAATTAAGCTAAACTATTGTTTTATTTTTTTAACTCCAAAGATCTGACCCATGCAAAGTGGCCAAAGATGGGAACACAGGCTGCCACCTCCAAAGATCTTCCTTTTGCTACCAGCCGAGTTTAAACGTCACCCAACATCGTCACACCTCAACCTCCACTCAGCTTCCTCCTCATACCCTATTATTTTCCAGCTGGGCCTGGAAAGGTGGAAGAAGAGAAGGCAGAAAGGAGGGGTGACGCGCAGGAAGGAACCTGGCATTCCTCTTGGGCAAGGGTCAGTACTGCTCTGGGCAGACGGGAGCTGAGTGTGGAAGTGTGCTGTGTGGTTCAGAGCCACCACAGCTGCCAAGGTCAACAGTACCTCAGCAGGAACTCTGGCCTGGCTCTGAGGGAGAAGTGCTTCCAGCTTTCCCCTGTGAGAATTATCCCTTTTCCCCTTCCAGGCAAATAAATCCCCACTCCCACCTCATGGGATTTAACTTTCAGTTTGAGTCCTTGGTCTCCTCTGCCCTACTCAGTGGGAGCTCCTTTCTTTTTCCTTGTTCTTTGACACCTGTTTAATTAGGCACACAGGGTTGGCAGTCACTGTGTTCAACTTAAAGGCAACCAAGCAGTTTGGTTTTTTTCTGGGATCACCTTCTCGGAAGGTGAGAAGTTATCATGAGGAGGTGAGGCATTCCTCTCCTGGGAGGTGTCCCTGTGGTCAGATAAGATGACTATTACATTCCATTCCAGTCCTATCACTCTGCCACAGCTGCTCGATGGGGACACTGAAGGATGTGACACTCCAAAGCACTCAGCTAAACCCGTTGCTGTTCAGTCAATTCTGACTCATGGCAACCTCAGTACAGAGTAGTACTGAGTTCCCTAGGGTTTTCTTGGCTATAATCTTGATGGAAGCAGATCACCAGGCCTTTCTTCCATGGTACCACAGCATGGATGTGAACCACAAACATTAGTAGTCGAGCACAAACTGTTTGTGTCACCTAGGGACCTACTCAGCTAAAAGGGAATTCCAAACATCACCCACAATGTGCGTTTCTAATAATTAGTCTGTAGCCTGTCCACAATTTAGGACTTTTCCTCTCATGTCTCCCCCCCCCCCACCACCACCATGTTTTGGGACTCTAATAAAGTCAGAGACATCTGGTAGATGGTGACGTAAGTATTCCTTATCAAAGAGAACTACTGTCACAAAGTACATTTTGCCAAAATATACAGCACAAATATTAATGTGTGTGGCTTTATGAGCCAGATTGCCTGGGTATAAATCTCAACTCTGACACTTTTTAGCTGTTTAAACCTGGGTAGGTTATTTAAGTTCTCTGTGCCTCAGTTTCCTCATTTGTAAAATGAGAATTCTAACAGGATGTAGCTCACAGGCACGTAATGTCTATAAAGCACTTGGAACAAAATCCGTTGCTACCGAGTCAATTTGCCACATAGTGACCCTATAGAACAGAGTAGAACTGCCCCAATAGGGTTTCCAAAGCTGTAATCCTTACCGAAGCAGATTGCCGCATCTTTTTCCCATAGAGTGGCTGAGGGGTTCGAACTGCGAACCTTTCGGTTAGCAGCCAAGCACTTAACCACTGCGCTGCTAGACATCCTACGCACTTGGAACAGAGCCTGGCAAATCGTTAGCAAAAAATACATTCAGTTATTATTGCCGGCGGTGGTGGTGGTGGTAGTAGTAGAAGCAGCAGAAATAATGACTATGCAGGTCATAGAGGACTATGGTTTACTGCAGTGTTTCTCCTACCTGAGAACTCACTGAAGCCTTTAAATGTGTCCCTGGACCCCCTGAGGTCTCTGCACCTCCGAGAACCATTGGCTTAGTAAAAAGAGTCCTAGACTGGAGGTCAGAAAACCCGGGATTTTTTGCAGCTACACCCATGCTATTAGTAGAAGCCTACCATGGCAGTCCTTGTACTAGGTGCTTCGGTTACTTTATGTATTCTTCACACCAGCGCCGCAAAGTTATTATTTCCCTCATTTCACATATGAGGAAATAAGCTCAGAGCGGTTTGAGGACCTCGCCGATGCTACCGAGCACAGAACACGGGTCTGTCTGGAGCCACTATTAAAATCCCTTTGTAAAATCCCGGTTTATGGTTCTAAGGAAAGTCACCGAACCTTTCTGAACGCTATTTCTCCCACTTGTAAAACTGGAATACCCCTGCCCTGCCCCCTCACAGGGTGAGAGTCAAACGAGAAAGTGTGCAAGTCTACTGTAAGCTGCGCAATGGCAGTTGGCGTTGGAATCGTCATTGCAAGCGGAGGGAACCACCTAGAAGAGAGATCACTCTGGGTCAAAAACTTCAGAGACCCGCCTCGGGCCGGAGCCGGGGGATGAGAGCTGGGCTGAGTGGCAGGCACATAGGCCAATAGGGCTGCAGGATAGGCGAGGGGCGGGGCTTCTCCATGGCGGCTTTCGGAGGTGTAGGAGAATAAGCAATCTCCCTCCTCGCGCGGGCCGCCGTCGTTCCTGCGGTGGGAGCCACCGGGCTGGGCCCTGAGACGGCTGGTCTGACTCCAAGGAACTTGGGGAAATCTCGTTAGCAAGAGTAGGAGGCTGTTGGCAACGTCACGACGAGGTGTAAATGGCCTCTTTCCCCTCCGGCCCCCGCTGGCCCGCAGGCTCCGGAATCCGGGCGTGGCGACAATTGGGACGATTGGTCACCGGAATAAAGCGCCGCGGGGGGCTGTTTTGCTCAAAGGCCTTCAGATGCACGGTGACTAAAGAGACTCCAGGGACCTGGACCTTGCTGCATCTTCTCATTCCTGAGCGTTACAGGGGCTGGGAAGGCGGGAAACGGAGCAGGGACGGATTTCCCAAAGGCAAGGAGGCATTTGCAGGCTTCCTAGAAGGAGAAATCCAGAAACAGTGGGATTTGAGGAAAGAACAACACCTCGGTTCTGTTAAAAACGTAACACTGACAAAGAGATCACCTATTAAGGGTGAGAAGGAGTGACGTTTGCACACGGGCAGTCAGTTCTAGACTACTGCCCCTATCGCAAAGCGGTTTTTGCTTATATGCTATTTACAATCTTGTGATGAAACAGTGTACAGTTGGTTCTTTAAAGGTTATACAGCAGTACAGAAGAACAAGTCACATGGAATACACAAAATCCTAGAGATAGCACGTCTTGGGGAAAAGAAACGTTTAGGCTGCTTCAAAGTGAACAAAACCCAAAACCAAACTCATTGCCCTGGAGTCGATTCCGACTCATAGTGACCCTATAGGACAGTAGAACTACCCCATAGGGTTTCCAAGGAGTGGCTTGTGGATTCGAAGCAGCCAGTTGCTTAACTGCTGTGCCACCAGGGCTCCTCAAAATGAGCAAGGTGTTGGGAAAACAAGAAGGGGCATCTTGAGGTATTAATAAGGTTGGTTTGCAGGGGTATATTTAATGATAAAGTGGGCCCTGGTGGTGCAGCAGTTAAGCACGCAGCTGCTGACTGAAAGATTGGAGGTTCCAACCCACCAGCAACCGCTCTTGGGAGAAAGATGTGGCAGTATGCTTCCATAAAGGTTGACAGCCTTGGAAATCCTATAGGATCGCTATGAGTTGGAATCCACTCCAGGGCAGTGGGCTTGGGTTTTTTGGCTTATTTAATGATAAGACACCCAGAAGCCTTGGCGCATTGTCCAGGCTTCTAGGGAGTTGTTTAACGGTTCTTACATCTTCATAGAACCACTTTGCTCCTCATAGCTGCCACTGCTAGCTCACATCTGCCTTATAACCATTATCTTCTGACTAGATTTCCTGCCCCTAGATTTGCCCTTAACTGTCAGGCCCACTGCAACCCAGAGTGACTGCTGCAAAAGACAAGTCTAATCATGAAATTCCACTGCTGAAAACCATCATCAGGTTTCCCATTGCCCTCAGGATAAAGGTCTAACACTAACCTTGGCTTTCAGAAGCAGGATCTGCTCTCCTACCACTCCAGCCCCATTTCTGATCACTTTTTCTAATCAGAAGTTTATGAGATCAACAAATGGATGAATGAGTTATTTCTAGAATTATCAGCATTATTAATCAGAACAGAAGAAACCCTTCAGAATCTGAATAACAATGAAAACCTATTGCGCTCAGTAATAACCTCAGATGGGAAGCTGACTCTCCCCAGGGATCCAGGAAACCTGTCATCTAGTTCCTGCTCAGCTGTTGATTTTACTGTGTGATCCCCACATGTTGCTTCCAGTCTCTGTTCCTTCATTTATAAAATGAGGCCAGTGAAGTAATGTTTCCTATTCTCTTACATCGTCTACCTTTTTAGAGATGCTTCAAAGCTAAATCCAACAGTACATGAGAAGCAACTTACAAATTTAAGGTATTATTCACATGTATCCTCTATACTCAGGTGTACACCATGAATTGCTTTTAAAATCCTTCTCTGGGCCATATAGAACCTGCATTTTATATACAATATGTAATACTTAAGATTTATTTTTATATCAGCATGGATTTAAAGCACCCCACAGATTTCTTGTCCTATGCTGGATCTGAGCTGCTGGCCAGGTTTTAAACTTTGCCCACTTTTGTTCACCAATTACTGTACTTAACAGTTGGTGCCGTGGGGACCTAGAGAGAAGGTAAGATAGAAGATGTCAGCTAAAGAATCCTGCCTGGATGAGGTAAAGATGGCCCTGTCTTTCAGGAAACCTTGCAAATTAATACTATTTGTGCCCACTGAGAAATAGGAATATGTGTAAAACTAAGAATGTGGGATCATGGACTGCTGTAGGTTGCTGCTCACACCGTGCTGTTAATCACCTCATTTTCTCTCCTTCAGTGCCCTTTCTCAATCTGCCCCCGCTCTCTTTTTCCCCCTAACCTTCCAATATACACTTTTAACCTAGCAAACTCTTGGAAGATACCATGCATGTTAAATGAATGAATGAAGAATGAAAGAATGATGCATGGGTGGATGGGTGGATGGATGGATGGGTGCATGGGTGGATGGGTGCATGGGTGGATGGGTGGATGGGTGGATGGATGGATGGGTGGATGGATGGGTGGATGGATGGATGGATGGATGGATGGATGGATGGATACCATGGATATGAAGCCAGAAGACCTGGGTTCTTGTTTGCATCAGCACAACAACCTTCTGAAGGAAGTAGGACAGAAATTATTGGTCCCATTTTACAAATGAGGAAACTGAGGTTCAGAAAATTAAGTAACTTGATTGAGGACACACTTTTACAAAGTAGCAGAATTGGTCCTTAATGCTTAGGACATTTTTCGTCCCACAACATCGTAATTCTTAAAAGTAAGAAAGACTTATTTCCACGTTTTAGGCTAAGAACAAGCCTTCTTTACAGAAAGGAACATTTAAAAACCTGTCTCCTCCTCTTCCTCCCCTAGACTGAAAGTGATTTCAGAAGCAAGCCAGTCCTCACAGACTACACCTGCAGGCATGTCTGGAAAGTGACACCTGTTAGGAAGAACTCGGCATCAGGAGACTTCAGCCCTTTTTTGCACACTCTCGTAAGGGAAGACTTGACACAGTTCTCTGCTTAAGAAGTGAACCTGTTTCCATGAGAGGGGTGGGACTGAAGGAGGAAAGAGGGAGAGAAACTGTAGATTGTATTTTGTCAGAATAATTTCTCCAGTTACACTGAACAATTGAAAGTGCAAAAACAATTCAATGACCAGGGAGGAGCGTGGCTGTGGGTGGGCTCTGAGAAATAGAACAACTCTTTAGTTTTGTCCAAGGGACAAAATAAATGAGAAACGTGGGCATGAAAATGTCTCCTTGAGCTCATGAGCCTACCCTTTTCTGCTTCCTCTGACTCACGTCTCTCCACGTAGGCGATGGAAGTAGATTTCCTGGGTTTTAAATTCCGGCTTCACCACTAATTAGCTCCATAATCTTGGGCACGTTTCTTAGCCTCTCTCCCTATTCTCATCTGTAAAATGGGAATAATTAACACCTCTCTTGTAGAATTAAATAAATTTGTTTATGCTAATCCCCTTAGATCAGAGTCTGGCACATTGTAAATGCTATTATTACTATCATTGTTACAGCTGCCTCTTGGTAATCCAACTGGTCAAAAAAAGGACAGAATGACCAGATCACCTGAGATTTTACACATTTTGGCCTTTCTCCCTACCTCCCCTCCCCAACTTTCTGGAAATTCAGGCTCAATAGCTTTGGAATGAGGTATGGGCATGCATGTTTTGAAAAGAATATACACGGCAAAAACATACACCAATTCAAGTTTCTACCTGTACAATTCAGTGACATTGACTGTATTCTTTGAGTTTTGCAACCATTCTCACCTCATTTTCTGAGTTGTTCCTCCACCCTTAAATATGCTTTCTCTTATCTGTTAAAAACCTAAATGCACAGAGAAACATCAGAAATTAGTGTAACAGAATATATTTATTGTGAGTAGATATTCGAATTTGGCAACATCAACCCAAGTATTGGTAAGGCGCTCTGCAGAGGGGTTAGTGAAATCAGGTTATTTAGGCCAGGTCCAGGCAGGATAATTGCCAGAGGGTAATAGTAAATTCCTTCCATGTTGGTTTCTCAGAGCATATGCGGGGCTTTAGGATCAGTCAGCTGTAAAAACAAGGTCATTAAGGTCCGGTGGAAACCAAAAAAGCCAAACCCGTTGCCTTGGAGTGAATTCTGACTCATAGCAACCCTACAGGGCACAGTAGAACTGCCCCGTAGGATTTCAAGGAGTGGCTGATAGATTGGAACTCCGACCTTTTGGTCAGCAGCCAAGCTCTTAACCACTGCGCCACCAGGGCTCTTGCCACATATGCTAGAACACAGCTTCCAGTCAGACCCTGGAGTTCCTGCTCTTGGAAACTGGCTGCACATATAGATAATTCTCCAAAAGAGCCTAATGCCTAAGGCAAATGGTCTTCCCTAAGCTGCTTATTAGACTACTGTTTGACTTGAAGGTGACCCCAGGAAAACCAGTTCCTTAAAGGCTCAAGGTTCAAGAGGACACCTAAGGACAAATGGGCTGGGTGGGTCACCCCAACTCCATGGACCCAGAAATCTGGATTCCAGGAGAACTGAAATGGTTTCTTACAGCCTACCCCTCAACCTAACACCCCACCAGAAGCTCAACTTTAAGGGATTTCTCTGGAGTGAGAAAAGATATTTTTACTGCATGAAAATTAGCAGGGCATTGGTAGTATAAGCTTGGACAGGATATGTACAGATTATCAAGTCCATTCCCCAGTCTTCAAGAGGAGCTAGACTGAAAGTAACCCAACTGATGATTCAAAATCCCTTTTGCCTTGTGGATATGCTGATGGGCCTGCCTCAAAGGTACAGATGATATTATCATGATGATACTCTTTCTGAGGACACTGAAACAAAAAGCCGGTTGCCGTGGAGTTGATTCTGACTCATAGTAACCCTATAGTATGGAGCAGAATCGTCCCACAGGGTTTCCCGGGAGGAGCTGGTGGATTCGAAATGCCGGCCTTTTGGTTAGCAGCTGAGCTCTTAAGCACTGCGCCACCAGGGCTCCCTGGGGACACTAAGCCCCAGTAATACAAAGTTTGATCACACAGTGTTGTGAGCATTACTCTGCAACGTGCTTTTTTTTAATGTCATTTTTTTATTGTGATAAATATATATATAACAAACATTTGCCATTTCAACATTTTTTACATGTACACTTCAGTGACATTAACCACGTTCATCTTATTGTTCAACCGTCATCACTATCCATTCCCAGATTTTTTCACTGCTGCTAAGCAATGAATCCCCTCCCCAGCTCCTTCCTGCCTGCCTCTGGTAACCACTGATAAACTTAGATCTCTATACACTTGTCTATTCTAGGTATCTCATGTGAGTGGGATCATACAGTGTTTGTCCTTTTGTGGCTTACTTCACTCAGCATGATGTTTTCAGGGTTCATCCATGTCGCAACATGTATCAGGACTTCATTTCTCTTTATGGCTGAGTAATATTCCATTGTAGACAACTTGCTTTTCTCACTTAACACTTTATGTGGACATTCTTCCAGGTTCATGCACATAGATCTACATAATTATTTTTAATAGTTGTGTAAGCCCCATTAAGGTAACCCATTGCCATTGAGTTGATTCCAACTCATAGCAACCCTATAGAACAGAGTAGAACTGCCCCATAGGGTTTCCAAGGAGTGGCTGTTAGATTCGAACTGCTGACCTTTTTTGGTTAGCAGCCAAGCTCTTAACCACCAGGGATCCAATAGTTGCATCATAGTCCAGAATATATATTTACCATGCTTTCTTCAACTGGGGCTTTTTAAATTTTTTATTTTTCCTTTTCTCTTAGGAGAGAATCCCAAGGTGTGTACAATTTTTTAAGATATTGCCAAAAAGGCTGGAACAACTCACTACTCCTTCCCCTAGCAGCTTCTCTTGGGCATGTTATGTGTAATGTGGGAAGAGGGCAGGCTGACCTAGAACACCTTTAAGTGGGTGCAGTTGCAAGTATGACAAGACAACGATTCGTGGTTTGTGAAGTATTTGGGATATTATGGGTCAGCTCAAACCTCATTAGATAGCACGCTGCCCACTTTTTTCTTAATGTAAGTGTGTCCATGATGTGGCTGAATGAACCACCCACCATTGCACAGTCAAGCATCCATCCACTTTCCATCCTTGCTCCTAGCTTTTGGGTGATACGTGCTTGAGGGAGAGAGGGAGTGGGCAAGAGGAGATGCAAAATTATTGCAGGGATAAATGAAAGGAATTGTGGGAGGGAGAACTCACGTGAGCTCAAACCAGAGACCACAGGAGAGATGACAGGTGACAAGCTAAACCTCTGTCTTTATTTCCATGTTCTCTGTCTCTGCTCAGGAACACTGTCGTGTAATAGTCGCTAACTTCTCTAACACCCTGTTGTAATCTCCTGCAAATTCAGTGCACTCTGTAGTCACACTTCATCAGCTGTGTTCTAATTCCCAGTAACTGACACACAATTGATATCCTATCCCCGAAAAGCTGGCCCAAAATAAATGGTTTCTGAGGGCTTAATGATAAATCAGAGACAATCTGAATGGATTCTGAAAGTATTCTAAGTCAGGACAAATCCTCCCTGGAAGCCAATTTGGCTGCTTCGTTACCAGTTCTATCTCCTGCATGCAGAAAGATGATGAATACCATTGTGAAAATGTAGATGAGATTGGCTTTTGACCTAATGTTTCTGATGAAGAAAGAAGTACATGTTGTTAAAATGGGAAAAATACACAGAATCTATTGGCAACAGAATATTCCAAGCTTCATTTCGAACAGGAATCATTTGTGAGTTTATTAGTTTGGAGACAAAGACCTGGCCACTTCTGCATTTTATCCTGGTTTTATTAATCTTTGCGTGTGCACAGCAACCTAGGACATCTACTCTACCAACTAAAAGCCACTTTAAACAACACAGAAAGTTGCCAACTACTTTTTATCGATCTTGCTATTTCTTGTTGAATCTGCAGGGACATATAAAAGAGTAGTAAGAGCACACTTTCCAAGGTCAGGCTCCATGGGATGAGTTCCAGCATGTGACTTAAACTCTGTGCCCCAGTTTCTTCGTTTGGGAAATGGGTTAATAGTCTGTGCCTCAGTTTTTAAGTGGCTGGCACTAAGAAGAACCTATAGATAACCAAATATGAGAGAATATATATTGGGAAGACCGAAAGTTTAAGAACTAAATCTAGCCTCAGCTAAAGCATGAAGAATTGTTGGAGCTTGGCTGTCATTTTAGGTCAATACACTTCTATGTTACCTGAAGTAACTGACACAATGGTGTAATGTTGATATTCATGACCCGTGGAGTTAGACCTGGGTTTAAGCTGGCAGTCCCTGAGGGGTACAAACAGTTAACACACTCGGCTGCTAACTGAAAGATGAGAGGTTCCAGTCCACCCAGGTGCACCTCAAAAGAAAGGCTTGGTGATCTACTTCTGAAAAAATCGGCCATTGAAAACCATGGGGCACGTCTAATCTGACACACATGGAGTTGCCATGAGCTGAGGTCGACTTGACGGCAACCAGTAGGGTAGGGTAGTTGTTGTTAGGTGTCATCAAATGAGTTCCGATTCATAGTGACCCCATGTGACAGAGCAGAACCTCCCCATAGGGTTTTCTAGGCTGTAATCTCTTTTTTCTTTTAAATAATGTTTTATTGTGTTTTTGGTGAGAGTTTACATGGCGAGTTAGGTTCCCATTTGGCAGTTTCCACACAAACTGATCAATGACATTATTTAGATTTTTCACAATGTTTCAGCATTGTCTTTAATTGTGTTCTGGTTGTTCCATTTCCAGTACTCTAGTTTCCCTGTCCCCTTACCTTCTCATCATTACTTTAGAGTAAATGTTGACCTTTTTGGATTCATACAGGTGGGTTTTCAGTAGAGCACTGATCTAACAGGCATTATCTTTTATTTTGGGTGTCACTCTGCTTTTCTGCTAAAAGGTGATCTCAGGGGATAGAGTTGGTTCAAGGTTTAAAGAATATCCCAAGGCAATCTAGGCCATAATCTTTTTGGGAGCAGATTGCCAGGTATTTCCCCCACCGAGCCGCTGAGTGGGTTTGAACTGCCAACTTTTGGCTTAACCATTGCGCAACCAGGGTAGGGTAGAGTTTAAACCCTTGCTCTGCTACTTAGTAGCTCTTTCTTCGACTACCTCATGGGGATTAAACGGAGGTACTGTATGTCACAGAGTGCGTACCACATACGTTGTAAGGGTGCGGTGCGTGGCAGCTATGGTTATTATTACACTCAAACTAATGGCTGCCGTGTGTTGACCTCTGTATTCTTTTCCCAGGGCTGCTGTATTAAATTATCACAAACTTAGTGGCTTAAAAACAACATAAATTTATTCTCTTACAAGTCTGAAGGTCACAAATCCGAAATCAAGATGTTGGCAGGGCCACACACCCTTTGGAAGCTCAGGGAAGAATCCGTTCCTTGCCTCTTCTAGCTTCTGATGGCTGCCGGCACTCCTCCGTGTTCCTGGACTGCGGCTACGTCACGCCAGTTTCCATCTTCACATCACCTTCTCCTCTGGGTGTATTAAATCTTCCTCTGCTTCCCTCTCATAACGATGCATGTGATTGCAGTTAGGGGCCACTGGGATAATCCCTGATGGCGCAGTGGTTAAGAACTTGGCTGCTGACCAAAAGACCGGCAGTTGGAATCCACCAGCAACTCCTCGGAAACTCTATGGGGCAGTTCTACTCTGTCCTATAGAGTCTCTGTGAGTGGGAATCAACTCGACGGCAACGTGTTTGGTTGTTTTAGGACAATCAAGGATAATCTCATTATCTCAAGATCCTTAATTTAATAACATTTGCCAGACTTTACCGTATAAGGTAAGATTCACAGGCCCCAGAGATTAGTGCCTGCTATCTTTGGGGATGCCGTTCAGCCGACTACAGTGTCTGAGAGTGTCACACATTTTTACGGATACACATCTTCATGACTACCCTGGTTTCAGAGATGCCTCTCATTCTTAGTTGGAGGAAACTGAAAGGGAAGCAGCCACAGCTTCATCGAACCACAGTGCTGAGAGCAGTTGGTTTGTACTTATCAATCAGAAGCAAACAAGTCAAGATTTTGCTTCCGTGGTACTGGGTCATCATTTCAAACAGAGGCCGCGGAGACCCTGTGTTCTGGACTTAAATGGCCCGGGTCAACTCCCAGCTGTACCGTGCATGTTAGGTGTAAGATTGGGAAATTTGCTTTGGGTTTCTATGCCTCAGTTTTTAATCTGTAAAATGAGTACAGTTATGGTACCCCTCTCCAGGGGTGTATGTGAGGATTAAAAGGGGCCCAGCTCACAGTCAACACTAGGTAATCATTTACATTGTTGTGTGTTTCGGTGCACGTGGATGGAGAAAGGATCCGGGACCAGGTAGAACACTTGCTACATTTCTAAAATTAGAAATCTCCACTCTGCTTTTTTCTCTTAAAATTTCATTGCTGCCATCTAAGAGCAATATGCAGACAACATTCTGTTTAATTAGGAATCAGGATTATCAGGATGCCCACTAACTGAGATTTCTGTATAATTATGGACACTCTAAGAATATGCACTGCGTGGTGGATATATGGAGGGCAGATCCAACTTTGTGGGTACTAAGAAGTATAATATGGGAGCCCTCCTCATGAAAAGGAGGCCCTGGTGGCACACACAGTTAAACAGTTTGGCTGCTAACTGAAAGGTTGGAAGTTTGATTACACCCAACCTCAGAAGAAAGGCCTGCCAATCTACTTCTGGAAGATCAGTCATTGAAAACCCATGAATCACAGTTCTACTCTAACACACACGGGGTCTCCATGAGTAGAAATCGACTCAATGGCAATTAGTTTGGTTTTTTCCTTTATGAAAAAGCACACAGAATCACAAATGCAAACTTAGGTACAAAAGGGAATATTTACTTAGAATGCAAACGAAAACACAGCGAATCATGAACTCAGCTGACGTGAAAGGCAAATGAAAAGCAAATCTGAGGGGCCAGCCTGTGCATGTGGCGCTGGTCCAGGTGGTTAAAAGAAGCACTTTAGAAGTAGTCTTGGCAGGGTGCATGATCTGATTGACAGCCTGAAATAGTGGTCAATAAAGCTAAATCCATTAATCAATTAAAAAAGAGAGACGTATTACATGTAAACTCGAGGCAATTTAATTTGTTTTCTCTTTTTAAGATTTCACACGTAAAGACATTTGCAGATGTGCCTGAACCTATTTTCCAGTTTGGGGTCAGGAAAATACAGTCCTGTGTTTTCTTTTTAAGTTCTTAACCACCATCTAGAAAAGGATTCTTCTTCAGATCCTGGATCTTATCTTGATGGAGAAGGGAGCCTGGAATGTGGGCCTGGGGCCTCGTACCAGGACGACAGTGCTTTCTCAAGCAACCCATTTTGCTTTGATCTTCTCCTTTCCATTCTCTCGTTTCCCTCGTGTACTTAAGTTAGCAGGTGCTGGTGGCTGGGAGAGGAAGTACGTTTTTAAAAATATGCCTGTTGAGTACTGAGCCCCTGGCTTCTCTGTATGGTCTAAGCAACTTCGGAAGGGCTGAGAGTATTCTGAAAATAATTGTTCTGTACAAGGAGCTGCTGGAAGGTGGACAAAGTCTGTCTATATGTCCCTCTCATTTCCTTTCTCTCTGTCCTTCTCCCCTAGCCCCATCCCCCCTATTCTGAAGGCCTACACAGATAGCGATGTGGATTGAACTGTGTCCCCCCAAACATATGTGTTGGAATCCTAACCTCTATACCTGTGGAGAAAACTCTGGTGGCGTAGTGGTTGTGAGCTACAGCTGCTAACCAAAAGGTCAGCAGTTTGAATCCACCAGGTGCTCTTTGGAAACTCTATAGGGCAGTTCTACTCTGTCCTATAGGGTCGCTGTGAGTTGGAATCAACTCAAAGGCAATGGGTTTGGTTTTTTTTTTTTATATACGTGTGCATGTAATCCCGTTTCGGAATATGGTTTTCTTTGTTATGCTAATGAAGCCATGTTAAAAAACATCAAAACCAAATGCCTTGAATCAATTCCAACTCATAGTTGACCCTATAGGACAGAGTAGAATTGCCCCATACAATTTCCAAGGGTTACCTGGTGGAATCAAACTGCCAACCTTTTGGTTAGCAGCTGTAGCTCTTAACCACTGCACCACCAGGGTTTATGTCCTAAGCCTAATCACTTCTGAGTTATAAGGGGCAGCATAGACACAGGGACAAGCAAGCACAAATGAGGGAAAGACAAATGCTGCATGGGCCAAGGAACTAAGACACACTGGGGTCAGAGAAGCCCAAAGGCACAAGGATCTTTTCCTAGAGCTGACACAGAGAAAGCCTTCCCCCAGAGGTGGTGCCCTGAATTTGGACTTTTGGCCTCCTGAACTGTGAGAAAATAACTTTCTGTTCTTTAAAGCCACCCACTTGTTGTATTTCTGTTACAGCACCACTAGGAAACTAAGGCAGGTACTAACTTAAGCAATCACTCACTAATTGGATTTCTGAAAAACCCGAAGGCATGAATAGCTAATTAGTATGGAATTTTGGAGACTGTGACAGGAAAAGGAAAGTTCCATGTCGGGAACTGTGGGGTTGGCAAGCTTCCGGGCACTTAGCAAATGACTTCAAGGCCATGCCTACCCACTCAGCCTACTCACCAGCTCATTGCTGCTCATGGAGATAAGCTGGCCTCTATATTGGGCAGTGCAGCTGGGCCAGCTCTGCCAGGCATAGTGAGAGTGGCCTGCCCACGCCAGCCCATCCACATGGAGGAGTGTTGCAGATTCCAGTGTGGGTCACCACAGAGATCATGCTGCTGGAAGCCTATGGGTCATCTAAATGATTCAGGGTGATGGTAAAAGGTGAGAACAAAACTGGCCCAGCTTTTTGATGATAAATGAGACCTGATTTTGCTGAGTGAGTCAGAGTTTAACCTTGACAACAAATATGTGTAGCAATCATTTATGCACTCAAGTATTTTCTCAACAAACATTTCTTAACACACACCAGGCACTTTACTGGCACAAAGATACAAAGGAAAACTTCACAGGTATAATTATAAAAACATATGCATATACCAGAGATAATACAGCATACTATGATAAATGCTGTCATGGAAGATGGAGCTTTAGGGAAGCCGCAACAAGCTTTGGTGGCTCAATGGTTAAGTGCTTGGCTACCAACTGAAAGGTCAGTGGTTCGAACCCACCAGAAGCTTTGTGAGAGACGAGACCTAGCGATCTGCTTTGTGAAGATTTCTGTCTTGGAAACCCTATGGGGCAGTTCTACTCTGTCTTATAGAGTTGCTATGAGTCAGTGTCGACTCACTGGCTCACAACAACAACAGCAACAACAGGGAAGCCAATAAATAGGAATGGTTGTGTGTGTGTGTGTGTGTGTGTGTGTCTGTAGGCACTGGGAGTTCTTGTGCAAACCAGGGAATATGATTTTTTTCATATGTGATGTGAGAACCCAGTGTTTCCTGACAATACAGTTACCTTCTGAGTAAGAACTAGCTTCCCCCTCCCACCTCTCTATCAGGGTCACCTTCCTGTAGAGTCTATGAGGAAAAGCGGATCAGCTCACATCCATTCCTGAGGTGGCCCATGCTCCAGCCTTCTCTCCAATCTAGCCTGTTCCCAGTGGCCACTCACAGCCCCTGTGGTTACTGACCTATCCCTACATCACCCTACACTGGACAGTACCTCACTTCCATTCTTCCCCAAAATTTCCCTCACACACAGCTATGGTATATAATAAACTCATGGAAGGGTTGGGCATTATGTAATGGGACACAAGATAATGCAGAAGACAGACTATTTAAAAACGGAAAATCAAACACCACTGTTGTTTAAAATGCCACCACCATCCTTTCCCCAGGAAGTTTCTCATGGCCCTCCTGGAGCCCCATGCCCACCATTTTCATTGGGCCCCCCATCTCTTCCCAGAGCCCACTGTTTGATCTTGGGCACTCAGCTCATATGATGTCTCTATTTCCAAGAGGAACACTCAGAATCCCAGCGACTTTATTAAGCAGTTCATTGCTTCTGTGCCCCAGCCTCTCCACGTATGATTAGGACCTCATTTTCCTGAACCAAAGACACACTTGATGTGCCTTTCCTTTGAGAAGCTTCTCCCCTAGACACAGAAAAGCAACAGTCATTTTACCATTGTCTGTGGCTGTTAAAGCATTTAGTTTTCAACCCCCTACACATGAGAGCTGGGATCAAATTAAGCCCGGTAGACCCGCTTCCCCTATAGAATCCCCCACAGCCAAGGCATTAAGAGGAGCTCTTTAGAAGTGGTCTTAGCAGGGTGCGTGATCTGATCGGCAGCCTGAACCAATGGTCAATAAAGCTAAATCCATTAACCAATAAAAAAAGAGATGTACGACATGTAAACTAAAGGCAATTTATTTTGTTTTCCTTTTTTAAGATATCACAGATAAAAACATTTGCAGATATGCCTGAACCCACTTTCCAATTCAGGGTCAGGAAAATAGAGTCCTGTGGGGTTTTTTTTTAAGTTCTTAACCACCATCTAGAAAACAATTCTTCTTCAGATCCTAGATCTTAACTTGATGGAGAAGGGAACCTGGAAATATGGGTCTGGGGGAATCATATGAAACCCAGGAAAGGTGGGTCCCAGAGGTGGACAGCAGATTAGGTTGAGGTTTCACATGCCTGTCAGTCAGGTGGTATGCCCTGGACAGACTAACTCGAGTCCCCCTACTCTTAGGTACCATGGATTTTATATGATTTCTCCTTCACTTAAGCTTCCCAGGTGATTCTAAACCATGAAAGAATCGAATGGCTACCGCAATCACAGTCTTCTCCCAGCTTCTGTGTGAATGGCGGTATATGCGCATCACTCTCCCACACCACGTCATCTGTTTGCCAACTCAGCCTGGCTAAGAAACCTGGTCACAGTGCCTCACATAATTCAGAATGAGAATAAATGAAGAGGAAAAAGAATTTTTTTTTTAAGTTTGTTTTGGTTTAAATGATCTAAGCTGTGTAACCAGCACCCATCTGTCAGTTTGTCATACTATGGTGGCTTGCATGTTGCTGTGATGCTGGAAGCTATGCCACTGGTATTTCAAAGACCAGCAGGGTAATCTATGGTGGACAGGTTTCAGCGAAGCTTCCAGACTAAGACAGACTAGGAAGAAAGGCCTGGTAATCTACTTCTGAAAATAAGTCCATAAAAATTCTATGGATCACGACAGAATGTTGTTTGATGTAGTGCTGGAAGCCCATAGGTTGAAAGACACTCAAAATACATAGTGGCCGCAACAATGGAATCAAGCATACCAATGAATGTGAAGATGGTGCAGAACCAGGCGATGTTTTTTTCTGTTGTACATGGAGTCACCATGAGTTGGAGCCAACTCAGTGGCAACCAACAACTAACAACAAAGCTATGTAAGACAACTTTTTGTTGTTGTTATACTCGGACCATCCAGGACTTAGGTCTTCTTTGAATGGGTTCTACGGATTTCTTTTTTCTCCTGAAAGATTGTTCCAGCTCTTTCCAAGGGCTATAATTTCAGCTCAGTCATTGCCATCCAGTGGGCTTCACAGTTGTGTACTTAGATATCTACTCCTTTGTTTTCATCATCCCTACATGGAAGATCTTTGTGAAGCTTTATTGCTGGAAAGAGGCCCCTTCCCAAGCACTTGGCAAGAAGGGGTTCTCCTCTCAGGCAACCATTTTGTTCATGTCCAGTAATCCCCTGGCTGTCGGTCTGGCAAGCATTACTGTCACGCAGGAACAGGGACACTGGGTTAAGCTGGTAAGGAGGGGCATGGTTGTACTTAGCATCTGGAACAGATGAGGTCCAGGAGGCCTGAGCAGAATGAGACCGCCATCCATGGAGACTCAGTAGGTGTCAAAAAGTCTTCTAGGGAAAGGGAGTAGGAAGTATTGGGAGGAAGAATGTCGTCTCTTAGAGAGAATTTCACTGTGAAGAAATGAGTGCAAACAAAAAAACCTAAACCAGCAAGAGGCAATAAATCCAAAGTTCTGAGGCCAATAGGTAGGGAACTCAAAGTCATCAACTCAAAGCCACCAACTCTCCTCAAAGCCACCAGCTCAAAGCCATCAGCCCTGCCTCCCAGCTCTCACTGATCTCCCCTTTCCTGAACTCATCTGACATTTTCCAGCTTATCACTCCTTTTGGTATTTACTTCAGTCTCGTGTGTATACATTATCTCTTCACAACTTAAATATAGACTCCTGGAGCGTAACACCATGCCCGACAACTGGCAAAAGGAAGGAATGAAGTCAATTTTTTGTGTATTTAATGAGACAATGCAGTGAAGTCATTGCGTTGTACATTGAAGTAAATTAACTAATAATTATTATAAAAAGCTTACTGGAGCTATAAAATAACATGTCCTAATTTCCAGTTCTAAAAAATATTTTTAAAGTTTTTAAATTAAAAAAAAAAAAAACTTCCACATGCCCTAAAGGAGAGAGAATAGTATAACTAACACCCATATAATCCTCACCCAGAATCCAGAGATTTCAAGTTTTCACCATTCTTGCTAAATTCACACCACCGCCTCTGTTTACCCAGAGTAATTAAAATATTTACCACAAATCTCAGATACGTTGCTCACCCTTACATAATTCAGCATGGATTTCTAAAAGCTATGGACATTTTCTTTCATAACCATAATGCTGTAATAAACCTAATTAACATCAACCTAGAATTAACAGTAATTCCTTGGTATCATCTAAACTTCCCCAATTGTTTCCAAAGAGTAAGAACCTCATTTAAAAAAAGGCCTATTGCTCAACCCTGTCATGGGAGCCATGCTGTAACTAATGAGAAAGTAGTGATTAAATTTAAGGTCAATCCTCGTCTGACCGTAGCAGACTTGCATTTTATTTTGCGCATTTAAAAACAGTCTTCCAAGAAGGAGGCCGTAGCTTCACCAGTCCACCCAGGAATCTGTGGGGAAAAAGTACAGAACCACTGGGGATGGAGGCAGTCTGTGTGAAGATGCCCAGAAAGGCTGAGAGCTGAGATGATGCTGAGTGATGCTTAGGGGGAAAAGAGGATCATCAGCTGCCACTGAGTTGACTCCGACTCCTGACGATCCCATGTACTTCAGAGTAGAACTGTGCTCTATAAGGTTTTCAATAGCTGACCTTTCAAAAATAGATGAACTTTCTTTTGAGGTGTGTCTGGGTGGACTCAAACAGCAGACATGTTGGTTAGCAGCCAAGTGTATTAACTGTTTGTGCCACACAAGGACTCCAAAAAGAGGACTACCCCTTGACTAATCCATCCATTTTTTGAACCCTGAACATAGTAACCAGGGATGAGAAATCAGCCCCTATAAGGAGCCCCGGAAGTCACAGGAGCCACATGAAGGCCCATCTCCGAAGCTGCACTTCTACTAATGCTGGCATATGAGTCACACGCTTTGGCCAGCTCTGCCGAAAGGATGCTCTAGGTACTTCAGAGGCAGAGTGCTATAAAAGTCTACGGTATTATTAGAATCCCTCCCACCGCAAGGCTGCGGTCCTCCCACTGCGCGGCCTCAACATATTGGTCATCCCGTGAAGCCGCCTGTGCTGGGTGGATTGTCGGAGGCAGTGCTTGGCTCACAGTCAGAGCCCCGCGTGTTCTGTCACCACGACACCGACTGGCTGTTGCCAGCGTGGCGAGAGGGAGCTAAAGCGATTCGCCTAGACTTCCTTTTCTGGAAAACGGGAGCAATGCCCCTTGCCCCCTACCTTATAGGGTTTTAAGTCAATCAGCAAGGTTTATATGTTCAGTGCTAGGAGTGTCTCATTATCATCTCAAGAAAAAGTTACCAAGCTTTGCTAGAAACAAACAAAAAACCATTATGGTCGAGTTAATTCAAACTCATAGCAACCCTATAGCTTTGCTAAAAGGCAGAGGATGAAAATAGCCAGCTGCTGCCTGGATTACAGGGAGTCCTTGGGTGGTGCTAATGGTTAAGTGCTTACCTACTAACCAAAAGGTTGACAGTTTGAACCCACCCAGAGGTACCTTAGAAGAAAGGCCTGGAGATCTATTTCCAAAAACTCAGTCATTGAAAACCCTGCACAGCACAGCTCTACTCTAACATACATGGGGTTGCATGAGTTTAAACTGGCTTGACAGCAACTGATTTTTCATTTGTAAACTGGATTACAAAGACCCACATTCTTTTTTTTTTTTTGTAACCAATTTTTAAAATAATATATAATTGTGTTTTTGTGAAGGTTTAAACAGCAGTTTAGTAGGTTCACATTCAACAATTTCTACACAAATTGTTTAGTGACATTGGTCACTTTTTTTTAACGTTTCTCTGGTATATTTTTATTTTTATTGTACTTTAGATGAAGGTTTACAGAGCAAATTAGTTTCTCCTTACACAATTAATACACATATTGTTTTGTGACATTGGTTACAACCCCACAACATGTCAACACTCTCCCCTTCTTGACCTTGGGTTCCCTGTTACCAGCTTTCCTGTCCTCTCCTGCCTTCTCATCCTTGCCTCTGGGCTGGTGTGCCCCTTTAATCTCGTTTTGTTTTACGGACCTGTCGAATCTTTGGCTGAAGGGTGAACCTCAGGAGTGACTTCATTACTGAGCTAAAAAGGCGTCCGAGGGCCATACTCTTGGAGTTTCTCCAGTCTGTCAGACCAGTAAGCCTGATTTTTTTTTTTTTTTTTTTTTGGTTTTTTAAATTGTACTTTAAGTGAAAGTTTACAGTTCAAGTCAGTTTTTCATACAAAAATTTATACACATATTACTATGTGACCCTAGTTGCTTTCCCTATAATGTGACAGCATACCCTCCCTTTCCACTCCAGATTTCCTGTGTCCATTTAACCAGCCCCTGTCCCTAGCCTGGTCTTTTTTTGTGAGTTTGAATTTTGTTCTACATTTTTTTCCAGCTCTATCCTCTGTTGTGATCCCTGTCAGAGCAGTCAGTGGTGGTAGCCAAGCACCGTCTAGTTGTGCTGGGCTCATTCTGGTGAAGGCTGTGGTAGTTGTGGTCCATTAGTCCTTTGGACTAATCTTTTCCTTGTGTCTTTAGTTTTCTTCATTCTCCCTTGCTCCAGATGTTGTGGACCAGTAGAATATCTTAGATGTTCCCTCACAAGCTTTTAAGACTCCAAACACTACTCACCAAAGTAGGATGTAGAACATTTGCTTTATAAACTATGTTATGCCAATTGAGCTAGGTGTCCCCCAAGACCATGGTCCCCAGCCTTCAGCCCAGTAATTCGTTCCCTCAGGGAGTTTGGATGTGTCTGTGAAGTTCCCATGACCTTGCCTTGGTCAAGTTGTGCTGACTTCCGCGGTATTGTGTACTGTCTTACCCTTCACCAAAGTTTCCACTTATGTATTGTCTAGTTAGTGTTTTTCCCTCCCCACCCCCTTCGCTCCCTAGTAACAATCAAAGACTGTTTTTTTCTATGTAAACTTTTTCATGAGTTTTTATAATAGTGGTATCATACAATATTTGCCCTTTTGTGATTGACTTATTTCACTCAGCATAATACCCTCCAGATTTATCCATGTTGTGAAATGTTTCACAGATTCATCATTGTTTTTTATTGTTGCATAATATGCCATTGTGTGTATGTACCATAGTTTGTTTATCCCTTCATCTATTGATGGGCACTTAGGTTGTTTCCGTCTTTTTGCTATTGTGAATAATACTGCAATGAACATGGATGTGCATATGTCTATTTGCGTGACAGCTCTTATTTCTCTCGGATATACTCTTAGGAGTGAGATTGCTGGATCATATGGTATTTCTATTTCTAGCTTTTTAAGAAAGCACCATATCATTTTCCAGAATGGTTGTACATGTTACATTCCCACCAAGGACCCACATTCTTTATCCACAAATCCATCCATCTTGTTTGCTCACTGGCTGCTATTAGCGTTTGGCAGTGAAGACTGCAGCATATAATTTACTTTATACAGTAATCATATCTTTAAGTTTCCCAGACAAGAAAAAGATCTTTTACAGTTATTTTTGCTTTCTATAACCACAGCAATTTATCAGCCCTTGAATTTCACATTCACGTTTGGTGTGGCTTTTGTAAGAAGTATGCATGCTAACAACACATTAAAAACAGGCTGGCAACTGTTCATATTAGCCTCAAACTGGAAATGACTCAAATGCCCATCAACGGCAGGATGATTTAAAGAAATTGTGGTATATTCCTTCAATGGTACACTATACAGCCATGAGAACAAATGTACCATTGGTACTTACAATAACATGTATCAGTCTCACAAACATAATGTTGAAGGAAAAGAAGTAGACAGAAAGGAATACGCCCTGAATGATTCCATTTATATAAAGTTCACAAACAGGCAAAGGAACCTGTGGCGTTAGAAGTCAGAGCAGAAGTTTCCTCTGGAGAGGGAGCAGTGACTGTAAGAGACATGGGGGATGGCTTCTGGGGTGCTAGTAGTATTCTGTTTCCTTGATCTGGATGCTTGTTATTTGGTTGTGTTCATTTTGTGAAGATTTACTGAGCTGTACACTTATAATTTGGGCACTTTTCTGCATGTATAATTGAACAATTTTAGAATAAAAAAAATAACTCATGGTGTTATGGATTGATCCACTTGACAGCAGTGGGTTTATGGATTGAGTTGTGTCCTCCAAAAAGATATGTTCAAGTCTTAACTTCTGCACCAGAGAATGTTACCTTATTTGGAAACAGGGTTTTTCTTTCGTTGTCAGTTACGAGGTCATACCAGAGTAGGGTGGGTCTTAGTTGTTGTTAGTTGCCTTAGAGGAGATTCCGACCATGGTGATCCCATGTGTGCAGAGTAGAGCTGCACTTCATAGGGTTTTCAGAAGTAGATCTCCAAGCCTGTCTTCCAAGGTGCCTTTGGGTGGGTTTGAACTGCCAACCTTTTGGTTTAGTAGTCCATCTCTTAACCATTTGTGCCACCCAGGGATTCCTAATCCCTTCTAAATGGTGTCTTATAAAAGGGAAGAACAGACAGAAACAAAGTCACAAGGTGAAGATAGACTCCGTGTGAAAATACATCCACGAGCAGCAAAGAAGCGCCAAGAATTGTTGGCAGCCGTGGAGCACTTCCTCTCTCACAGCTCTGAGAAGGAATCCACGTGGCAATACCTTCATTGGGACTTCTGGCCTTCCGAACTGTGAGACAAATAACTTTCTGTACTTTAAAGCCACTCACTTTGTGGTATTTCGTTACTGCACCCTAGGCAATTCAGACACATGGACAGGGAACCAAAAAGTTTTCTGAACACACCCTTCTGCAGTGTATACAACCTTCTTAGAGAACTGGTAATATCTGCAAACAATATGAAGAAATCTGAATTCTTTACTGGAGTTTCTGGTAATATGCAAGTTACTAGAAAATAACCTATCCCGGACTCCCCTCCCTACTTGGATTATCCTTTTTATTGACACATATGCTACTCTTAAATGACAGATACCACCAAACCAGCTGTGATCTCTTCTAATGACTTGTTAAAGTGACATTAAAGGAAGGATTTCGCTACTGGGAGCTTCTCCGTGGAGCAGGGTGGTGGTGCCTATTTGCCCTGACAAGGGCACCCTGCTGAGGGATGCAGTGGGGTGGAAATTGGCCCTGTTCAGCGTCCTGTGTAGTACATACAGCGTGGGGCAGCATCAGAGGGGAGAGAGGAAATCTTTTTCTGGTTGATCAGCCTAGAGAAGGCATTTTTTCCTAATTAGTGGACCCAAACCAAAAAAGCAAACCAGTTGCCACTGAGTGGATTCCAACTCATGGTGACCTCATATGTGTCAGAGTAAAACTTCTCCATAGGATTTTTGAGGCTGTGACCTTTTGGACGTAGATCACCAGGCCTTTCTTCTGAGGAACCTCTGGGTGACTTGAACCACCAACCTGTCAGTTGCTGAGTGCTTAACTGTTTATGCCACCCAGGGTAACCCTGGTAGACCAAAAGGGGCGCCTTTTTCTAAGAAGGGTTAAGTAGGACTGCATCCTTGCTCTACTGCCTGCTCTCTGTTGGTGTGGAGTGCTGTTCCTTCTCTGCTAGCTGCCTGCCTTTTTCTCCCTGCTTTTACATAGAAAACCTTTGGGAACTATCTTCTGTCTTGAACCTCCTTGTCTCCCACTTCACACTCCAAAGCGGAGCCTTAGCGCAGGTCTCATGCTCACTTTTTGCTTCACTGGGATAAATGTAGGAGCCCTGTCTGAGTCACTGAAGCTAAGTTCCTGGGAGGAGTTTAATAAATATTCATTCAATGAAGAAACTGCAAATTCTCTACGTCTTTTCGTCCTTTAGCATTTTTGTCTATTCCTTATGCTGAGATGTTCTTGATGATCGCTATGGCATGAATGAAAGAGAGTGGGTGTCAGACTGAGGCAGACCCCATACGGAACCCCACCAGTGCCTCATTAGGTCCTCGACAAGTTACTTAGCTCCACTTTCAGTTTCCTCAACTGTAAAATGGGGATGATATGAGCTTTTTTGCAAGCAGATAGGGAGGATTGTACATGTAAAATGTATGTAGCTCTTAGAACAGTGTTTGCACACAACATCCGCTCATGGACTCACTCACTCACTGACTCACTCACTAACTCACTCACTCATTAGATAAACATTCACTCATGTGATAAACATCAATAAGCTCAGGATGGATGTCAGACACTGGGCTAGCTGCCATGATGCATTACACAGGGTTCCCATTCTCACTGTGCATAGAATCTTGTGGCAGATATATTTGTGATCAATAAAAAAAATTATGGGGATTATAGGAGAAATACACGTAGGGTTATCTATCTATCTATCCATCATTTAGTTATCCACCCTGTTACAGATTGAACTGTGTCCCCCAAAAATGTGTTGTAAATTCTAAGCCCTATGGTTATCCACCATGTGTCTGTCAGTTTGCTGTACCACAGTGGCTTGTGTGTTGCTGTGATACTGGAAGTTTTGCAGTCACCCATGGTGGAAAGATTTCAGTGGCGCTTCCAGACTAAGACACACTAGGAAGAAGGACTTGGGAGTCTACTTCGGAAAAAATTGGCCAGTGAGAAACCTTATGAATAGCAGCAGAACACTGTCAGATATAATGCTGGAAGAGAGCCTCTCAGGTGGGAAGGCAGTCAAAATATGACTGGGGAAAAGCTGCATCCTCAAAGTAGAGTCGATCTTAACGACTTGATATAGCAGACTTGCAAAATGCAATATGTCGTTTGATTTCCTCACTACTGCTTCCACAGGTATCGATCATGGATCCAAATAAAATGAAATCCTTGACAACGTTAATCTTTTCTCCATTTATCATGATGTTGCTTATTGGTCCAGTTGTGAGGATTTTTGTTGTCTTTATGTGGATGTGTAATCCATACTGAAGACCGTAGTCTTTGATCTTCAGTAAGTGCTTCAGGTCCTCTTCACTTTCAGCAAGCAAGGTTGTGTCCTCTGCATATCACAGGTTGTTGATGAGTCTTTCACTAATCCTGATGCTATGTTCTTCATTTAGCCCAGTTTCTCAGATTACTTGCTGGACATACAGATTGAATAAGTATGGGAAAAAGATACAACCCTGACACATACCTTTCCTGATTTTAAACCATGCAGTATCCCCTTGTTCTGTTAGAACAACTGCTTCTTGATCTATGTACAGTTCCTCATGAGTACGATTGTGTGTTCTGGAATTCCCATTCTTTGCAATGTTATCCATAATTTGTTATGATCCACACAGTTGAATGTCTTTGCGTATTCAATAAAACACAAGTAACCATCTGTCTGGTATGCTCTGCTTTCAGCCAAGATCCGTCTGACATCAGCAATGATATCCCTCTTTCCATGTTCTCTTCTGAATCTGGCCTGAATTTCGGGCAGTTCTCTGCTGCAACTGCTTTTGAATGACCTTCAGCAAAATTTTACTTGAGTGTGATATTGATGGTATTGTTCGATAATTTCTGCTTTCGGTTGGATCACCTTTCTTGGGAATAGCCATAAAAATGGATCTCTTCCAGTCAGTTGGCCAGGTAGCTGTCTTCCAAATTTCTTGGCATAGATAAGTGAACACTACCAGACTGCATCAGTTTGTTGAAACATCTCAATTGGTATTCCATCAATTCGTGGAGCTTTGTTTTTTGCCAATGTCTTCAGTACAGCTTGGACTTCTTCCTTCAGTACCATCGGTTCCTGATCATATGCTACCTCCCGAAATGGTTGAACATTGACCAATTCTCTTTGGTACAGTGACTGTGTATTCCTTCCATCTTCTTTTGATGCTTCCTGAGTCATTTAGTATTTTGCCCATAGAATCCTTCACTATTGCAACTCGAGGCTTGAATTTTTTTCTTCATTTTTTCAGCTTGAGAAATGTGAGTGTGTTCTTCCCTTTTGGTTTTCTATCTCCAAGTCTTTGCACATGTCATTATAATACTTTACTTTGTCTTCTTGAGCTGCCCTTTGAAATCTTCTGTTCAGCTCTTTTACTTCATCATTTCTTCTTTTTGCTTTAGCTTCCCAACGTTCAAAGAGCAAGTTTCAGAGTCTCTTCTGACATCAATTTTGTGTAGGCACACTAAAACAGTAAAAAGAAAAAGGTGATATTGATTTTAATAATATATCTTATTTAATCCAACATACCCAAAATATTATCACTTCAACATGAAATTGACATAAAAGTTATTAATGAGATTTTTACATTGTTTCTTTGTATTAAGTTTATAAAATCCTGTGTGTATTTTACACTTACAGCATATCCCAATTCTGACTAACCACACTTAAAGTGCTCAGTAGCCAAATATGGCTAGTGGCTACCTTACTGAACATGCAAGTGTAGTATAATTTTTTAAATCCTGCAATATTTAATGTTGTCTTTAAAATTGATGAGTTCCACTGTATTATTCTCAGATAATAAGCGTTTGGCTAAGAAACAACATCACATGGTTTTTCCACCTCGGTCATTAGAAATGGAGATGTTTTTGGAATGACGGTTAGGCTTTTAGTGCTTCTAGCAAGGGGTCTTTGCAAATGCTCCCCCTTTTCACTCCAGTTTCTGCCTTGAAAAATAGCCTGGAGTGAGGCCAAATGGGGCTGTGGGGTCTCCCTTGACCCAGGACTCTGTGGAGCAGTTTTGGCCTCACCTTGAGGGGCCTGCATAGCTCCCTGAGTGGCACAAATAGTTTGTGCTCAGCTACCAACCTAAAGGTTGACAGTTTGAACCCACCCAGCGGTGTCATGGAAGAAAGCTTGCTTCCATAAAGATTACAGCCCAAAAATCCTATGAAGCAGGTCTCCTGTGTAACACATAGGGTCGCTATGAGTCAAAATCAACTCTATAGCAACAGGTTTGGTTTCTTTGAGGGGCCTGAAGGCTTTCTTACTCTTCCCCTTGGAGTTCAGAATATTAAATTCTAAAACAAATTATACCCCCTCCCCACACCTGGGAAGATGCAAACCACACGAGCCATTAAACAAATGGGAAGGAAGGAAGCAAGTTTTTCCATTAGAAGCCCTTCACATGCTGCTGCAGTCAAGGAGCTCTGTATTAAACTGTTCTGTTTGGAATCTGTTTGGAAAGAGCTAGACGAGAAGTAAATAAAACTGCATATGGTTATGACAACCACAAACTGTGTGAGACAAGTATTAATGACGCTTGGAGCAAATTAGAGTATGTGAAATTATTACCTTTATCCTCAATCTAGTGGGATGCCCTGCCCACATGTGAAGGCATTCCTGCTTTGGGTGGGAGGGTGACAAGATGACCCTTCTCAGATCCACTGTTATTGTTCTCTAGTGTTTGAAGCAATACATAGGGGACATTTTTTAGAATAAGATTTAAAAAAAAAATTGGATCTCCCAGATTTACCATTTTTTAAAATTCATTTGTTGATTTTTTTTCACCAAATTTTTAATGATCTGCAACTAGATCCTAGATGCTGTCACTATACAAGTGAAGGCTTACTCCACATTGAAAAGCTAGAAAGTGGGAGTTTTCCATCTCCAGTTACAGTAGCCATATTTAGGACTTCCTTGAGACTTACTCCACTAAACCATAAAGAATGCCACAGGGACTAGAGAAATATTGTCTTATTATTACCAGTTGCCATTGAGTTGACTCTGATTCATGGCGATCCCATGTGGGTCAGAACAGAACTGTGCTTTATAAGGTTTTTAATGGCTGATTTTTTTTGGAAGTAGATCCCCAGGACTTTTTTCTGAGGCACCTCTGGGTGGATTCGAACCTCCAACCTTTAGATTAGCAGCTGAGCTTGTTAACTCTTTGCACTACCCAGGAACTCCAAGCACTTCATTACTCTATGTTTTCTCATGCTCCTGGGGACTGATCCAGGTTCTCAAATTAAGGGGAATATAGACAAAAGTAAGCATAAAAGATGTATGTGGCCTTGAATGAAGTGGAGACTGACTCATAAGCTCAATCTCTCATGCTCAGTGATTTGGATGGGAGATGGACTGGCGATAGAGACACTAGCCAATAGCTGAGAATCCTGCATCACCAGATTCTGTCCCCACCCTCTGTCCTCCTCACTCCCACCACTTTCAACATCCCCAGAGAGTCAGGGAAGTCAGCCCTGCCATGTGTGTCTTAGGTCAAAGAGAAAAACTACAGAGTGCCCGTGTGTGATTCTCAGGCTGAAAGGAACCAAGTGGCTTCTGATAAACAACACTGGAGAATTTTTTTTTAAAATGAAGGCATTAAACTGACCTTCTTTTGAAATGGGCTAGACAGGGTAAACAAGGAGTGATCTTGTTTTCCCTTCATCCTGGAAAAATAACATTCTTCCCTTTCCAGCTCAGTACAGTTGACTGAATTGGAAAGGAATCTATTTTCTCTGGAAAGATTTATTTGCCCAACAGTTGTGTTTTTGTATATGTGTGTGTGTTGGCAAGAGGGGATAGATTTTACAGAACAAGGGTCGTCTTGTTAGCAGTTTAAAGGGGCCCAGAAGCTGACTGGGGAATTTAGTGTTGGCGAAGCCATTGGTACAGCCTTCTTTAATGCTATGCACAGACTCTGAAGCATCTCAAGTCAGCCTGGACATCAGGACAGGGAGGTGACAGTGCTGGGTGACTGCGTGGTGCCACCTCACTCATACAAGGGCAGATAGAAACATCTGTACTATCTTCACCTTTCTGAATACAATTTCAAAATTTGTAACAATCAAGGTCTATTAGGAAGCATCTGCATTTCCATTTTTCAAATAGATTATTTCCAAAAAATTTCAGCAATGTTTGAATAAAGACACTGGAGAAGCTAAGTGTAGAAACTCCTACTCTCCCCACAACCTTTTTTTTTCCTCCAACTGGGGACACCTGTTCAGGAATCAAGCAAAGAACAACATGAATTCCCTTCTGGCTGAATTAGAGAGAAAATTTATAGGAATTACTGTTTCTAACTGCTGTCGAGTCTGCCTCCAACTCATGGCGACCCCATGCACAGCAAAATGAAACACTGTGTGTTCTGTGCCATCCCTATGATCAGTTAGGGGTCAGACTATGATGATTCAGAGGGTTTTGATTGGCTGATTTTTTTGGTGAGTAGATTGCCAGGCGTTTCTTCCTAGTCTGTCTTTGTCTGGAAGTTCTGCTGAGACCTGTTCAGCATCATAGCAACACACAAGCCTCCACTGACAGATGAGTGTGGCTGCGTATGGGGTGCATTGGCCAGAAATCGATCCCTGGTCTCCCACATGGAAGGAGAGAATTCTACCACTGAACAACCAATGTCCTCACATAGGAATGATTAGGTGTCCCTATATCCTGCCTCTTCCCCCACTCAACTTTCTAAAGGGCTGGCATCACATTGGAAATTATACAGCAAATACTTACTACTTTATGGAGAATTTTTTTTTAACTACTTCTAATTCTCTCCCCTTGTGTACTAGAGATTATAAAAATAAATAAACATAATATAAGATAAAAGTGTTATAGTTTGGGATATTTTCTCAAGAACATTTCTTTGAAGTTGAATGGCCTATTTCTTGTCAACTCAAAAAAAATGGAATCTACTATTCCAACACCAGCAATATAGTGTATCTTCAGCTACAGGTTATTTTCCTGGAGTTTTTGTTTCCAACTCACTGCTGACTGAGCTCAGCTGACAGCTCAGCTGGATTGTGCACAAGTGCCTTTTCACTCAGCTGGTCACCGTCTTGCCAGGTGCACTGGACAATGTCAAGGAAAGGAAAGGTGTTTTTCCTTTTAGCACAAATGTTAAAACTTTTACCACATTTTCCATCACACAGCGTCATTTTCAAAGAAGCACAGACCAGCAGAAAGTAAGGGAGTCTGAGATTTCTCCTTTGTAGATGTTGGCTCCCAGCCTCTTAGTGCATTTAGTTTAGCAAAAATCTTCGTAATTAAATGAGGGGGGAGATCTAATTTTTCTTTGATGGCAAAAAGGTTTCCATGAGGAGAAACTGGCTGGTGGCTTCCCCTCTGAAGTGTTGCTGGAAGGATTCACTGAGGCCAGGCTCCATCCTTCAGGCGCCCCGTCTGTCCACATTCCTAAGGGCTGGCAGCCTTCTACAGCTGAATGTCTTTCCACTTTGTAAGTGTATACCTTCTGAGGTATTCTTCACTTTTACAAAGACATTCCATTTGTAGGACAAAGTCCATGTATTTGGCATAACTGGATTTCACTAATTCCCACCGTTTTCTTCATGACCCAAGTTTGAAGACAGTGGGGCTGAATCTGGGATAAATGAGTTTAACATTTGCTTTATAAAGTCACCCAGCACAGGAGTTCTACAAGAATCAGGTGCCTCTGGAAAAAACCCCAAAAGTTTTCCAAGAAAGTGTCCAGGCTTTTCTTCTCAGTCTGTTCCCTAAATATCTACCCCATGCTTGGTGTTCAACAAATATTAACTGGAAATGTTGATCATAAGGTAAAAGAAATGTTAGTTGCTCTTAAGTAGGCTCCGATTCTTGGCGACCTCATGTACAACAGAACGAAACATTGCCTGGTCCTGTGCCATCTTCATGATTGTTGGTATGCTTGAGTTCACTGTTGCAGCCACTGTGTATTCTGAGTGCCTTCCAACCTAGGGGGCTCATCTTCCAGCAGTATATTGAACAATGTGCTGTTGTGATCCATAGACTTTTCACTGGCTAATTTTCAGAAATAAATCACAAGGTCTTTCCTTCTAGTCTATCTTAGTCTGGAAGCTCCACTGAATCCTATTCATCATGGGTGACCCTGCTGGTATTTGAAATACCAGTGGCATAGCTTCCAGCATCATGGCAGCATGTAAGCCACTACAGTATAACAAACTGACAGACAGGTGGCAGGGTAAAAGAAATAGAAAAGAGAAAAAGATGACTGGTTGCCATCAACAAAGGACAAAACAGGGGTAATCATCCAACGGAGCAGGACCTAATTTCCAATCTCCAAATTTTCCTTAGCAGGATTCCCAGACAAGTGAAAATTTCCAGGTCTCTCTCTGCCATGGTCCCTTCTCTGGTTCCCCTCCGGTGGAGTCACCTACACTCTGCCTATCCATCCTTCTATTGGCACCCTCTCCTTCCCACCTCAGTTGTGCTGAGAGTCTTCCCAGCTGGCAGCTTCTCTTGCCTCACCGTCTGTCTCTTCACCTCTAGCCAGTGGCCTCAAGAGTTTTGGAAAATTAAGAACAGCTTCCTCAGCAAGAAGCAGGTCATCTCCAGGATGGAATATTATTTAAGGGTTGATTAATCATGCACTCTGGGTTTCTGAACATAAGACAAGTAGCAGTTGTCTCAAATTCTAAGAAGGAGAACTAAGGTGAGAGAGTGGAACTTGCCACTAAATTGTCAAGGACCGTTATTCGCTGAGAGATGCATTACTCACTGGGGTTGTGGATAGTCTTAATGTAACATCAAACCCAAAAATCCAAACCCGTTGCAGTCAAGTCAATTCCGACTCATGGCAACCCTATAAGACAGAGTAGAACTGCCCCATAGGGATTCCAAGGCTGTAAATCTTTACAGAAGCAGACTGCCACATCTTTCTCCCACAGCCGATGGGTGCGTTCAAACCACTGACCTTTGGATGAGCAGTCGAGTGCTTAACCACAGCATCACTAGGGCTCCTTTAATGTAACATAATTGGGATGAAAATAGACTATTTTAATAGCTGGCTTCAGAATTTCTCCTACGTGGATAAGCCAGACTAATGTGAAGAGTTAGGCAGGAAAATTATGGAAGGAAAAGATGGAACAAAAAGAAGGTTGAATTGCTCTGCATAAGACAATAAGACAATGGAAGTATAATTTTTTTTTTGCTAGCGAGGATGGGGGTAGAAGTGAGAGAAGCATGTTGAGCAACCTGAGAGTAAGCCCCAATTGACTGGAAAAATATTTATATGATATTCAATTTTTAATTGCTTTGTTTGCATTGCTATGATGTAAACCCCTTCATTTATCCAAGCCTTGATGAAAGGACTGAGGAATGGAATTTTTAAATCTCATGGAATCCAGCTATTTCTGGAGCCATCAAGGTTGAGATGACCTACCCAAAATTATTGCCCTGAAGTAATCTTTAAGCCTTGAACCTTAATTGAAACTGCCCTGAAAGTCATCTTTAAGTTAAACAATACCGATTACTAAAGAACGTTTGACTTGGGCATGTGCTCTTTTAAAGACTTACCATATGCAGCCAGTTTTGACAACAGTAATTCCAAAGGTCAGACTAGAAGCTATGTTTTAATGTCAATCAGTAATTATTTGAATCGTTCCTCCAGAAAATGCTGTATGGAATCCTGCATGTCTGCAAATTATTATGTAAACACTATTTTGGCCCCGTTTCCATAGTAATATATAATTACTAGTGATAAGCTGGAGTATGAGAATCTGTGAAAGATTTTTCTCCTTAGGAACACTTTTGACTCTAGTCAGAAATGTTGCCCTGCTATACAAATCACGTATTAAATAAACTTTAATTGATTTCTACTATTGGCTTAATATTACTTTTGTTTTAACAGGTCAAAAAGCAAATATAAAGTACAGCAAAGTAGATATAAAGACTGTGTGCGTGTGTTTATGTGTGAAAAGCAAGGAAAGAAGTTCATTTTCTACCTCCAGATGGATACGATAGAAAAAGCCCAAGGTGAACAGTGAGGGGACTCATTTTGATACACAGATCCAATATTTCAATGGAAGATACTGGAACTTGTTGTACGGAAAAAATATCACAAAGTTTTATTTGGCATATATTCAAAAAGGCAAAAGCGGGAAGCAGACAAGCATGCTGCCAGAGCTAATGTCTGCCTGAATCCAAGGAATATTACAGAATAAGCAAGAATGGGAAAACGGACAAGCCTGCTGCTAGAGCCTTGTCTGCCCAAGTCCAAAGAATATTACAAAATAGGCAAGAATGGGAAAATGGACAAGCATGCTGCTAGAGTCATGTCTGCCCTAGTCCAAGGAACGTTACACAATCATCAGCATATATTAGCATTACAAATGGGCAAAACCATTGAAAGCTTCACCTTTTCATAGATTGGCTAGAAACTGTGATCCTACATTTTGAAACTTCTTTCTTTCTTTCTTTTTTTTTTTTTTTTTTTAAATTATTATTGTACTTCAGGTGAAGGTTTACAGAAGAAATAGTTTCTCATTGAACGGTACACATATTGTTTTATGTCATTGGTTAACAACCCCACAACATGTCAACCCTCTCCCTTCTCGACCTTTTTTTTTTTTTTGGTGAAAATATACACCATTTTAAAAACTACTTGCACAGTTCAGTGACATCAATTATGTTCTTCCAGTTGTGCTGCTATTCCCACTTTAGATGAAGATTTACAGAACAAAATAGTTTCTCATTAAACAGTTAGTACACATGCTGCTCTATGACATGTCACTACATGTCAACACTGTCCTTACTCAACCCTGGGTTCCCTATCACCAGCTTTCCTGTCCCATTCTGCCTACCGGCCCTTGTCCCTGGACTGCTGTGCTTCGTTAGTCCCGTTTTGTTTTATGGGGCTGTTCAATCCCTGGATGAATGGTGAACCTCGGAAGTGACTTCACCACTGAGCTAAAAGGGTCTCTGGGGGACATACTCTCGGGGTTTCTCTAGTCTCTTTCAGGCCAGTAAATCTGGTCTTTTTTGTGTGTTAGAATTTTGTTCTACATCCTTCTCCAGCTCTGTCCAGAACCCTCTGTTGTGATCCCGGTCAGAGCAGTCAGTGGTGGTAGCCGGGCACCGTCTAGCTGTACTGGACTCAGTCTGGTGGAGGCCTTGGTAGCTGTGATCCATTAGTTCTTTGGACTAATCTTTTCCTTGTATCCTGTTCTCTTCATTCTCACTTGCTCCCGAAGGGATGAGACCAGTGGAGTATCTTAGATGGCTGCTCACAGGCTTTTAAGACCCCATTGAAACTTCTTTCTTAACTATCACTGGTACAGATTTCAGTAACGACAGTCAGGAGGGTCCTCATTGGTCGAACAAATCTTACTATTCACTAAATGCTAATAAAAAAGATGAGTGTGGAAAGTATGTGGGTCTTTTGTGCTGTGTTTTATGATTTGTTTATGTGAAAATTTCCCTAAAAGTTGTTTTCCAAGATTATCCTAGCTATTGTCATACCTCAGGGCACAACTGATGTGTCCTTGTGAGTTCTTATGAGTCCCGCTCCAGCTGGGTCACATTCTAGGACAGGGAATAATGTCTCCAATATTATCTCCTAAATCAAACTTGACTAGGAATATGAAAAGATACACCTTCCTTAGCCAGCCAGAATTCAGAGGTAGAAGGAATACAAGCCTCCCTTAGAATCTGAGATGAAGAATGAAAAAATTTATTTGAAACCCAAAGGACATTTTTATTTTCCCCTCTGATACCTTCGTTAAATTAAGGGAAGGTTTAGCAAAGTGGAGGGAGGTGGCTGCACAGTCACTTATCTGCCTTGGTTTGGGTCTAACATTATTATCTGTGAAAAGAGACCAAACCAAAGGAACTTTCTTTGTGTGTGTAATCACTTTTTTTTTAAATTGTGCTGTAAGTGAAAGTTTATAGTCCAAGTCTGTTTCTCATACAAAAATTTATACACACATTATTATGTGACCTTAGCTGCTCTCCCTGCAATGTGACATCACACTCTTCTTTTCCACCCCAGATTTCCTGTGTCCATTCAACCAGCTCCTGTCTCTTTCTGCCTTCTCATCTCGCCTCCGGACAGGAGCTGCCCATTTAGTCTCATATATCTACTTGAGCTAAGAAGCACACTCCTCATAAGGATCATTTTATGTCTTATAGTTCAGTCTAATTTTTGTCTGGAGAGTTGGCTTCAGGAATGGTTTCAGTTTGGGGCTAACAGAGAGTCTGGGGGCTGCATCTTCCAGGGTCCCTCCAGTCTCAGTAAGACCATTAAGTCTTGTCTTTTTACTAGAATTTGAGTTCTGCACCCTACTTTTCTCCTGCTGTCAGGGACTCTCTGTTGTGTTCCCTGTCAGGGTGGTCATTGGTGGTGGCCAGGCACCACCTACTTTTTCTGCTCTCAGGCTGATGAAGTCTCCGGTTTACCATTTGGCCATTTTTGTCTCTTGGGCTAATATTTTCCTTGTGTCTTTTTATTCTTCTTTGCTCCAGGTAGGTTGGGACCAATTGATGCATCTTAGATGGCCACTTGCTAGCTTTTAAGACCCTAGACACCACTCACCAAAATGGGATGCAGAACATTTTCTTAATAAACTTTGTTATGCCAGTTTACCTCGATGTCCCCTGAAACCATGGTCCCCAGACCCCCAACCCCCTACTCTGTCCATTGAAGTGTTTGGTTGTATTCAGGAAACTTCTTAGCTTTTGGTTTAGTCCAGTTGTGCTGACTTCCCCTGTATTGTGTGTTGTCCTTCCCTTCACCTAAGATAATTCTTGTCTACTAACTAGTTAGTTAATGCCCCTCTCCTTCCCTCTCCACCTTCGTTACCATCAAAGAATGTTTTCTTCTGTGTTTAAACCTTTTTTTGTGTTCTGTCATACATAAGGTCACCATGAGTCAGAGCTGACTGGAGGGTAACTAACAACAATTACTAAATACATTAGTATTAGTTGAAAGAAAAACAATTTTTCTCCTTAAAGCTATGTCTAAAGAAAAAGTTTCTTTTGCTCTGATAAGCAGTTTGGGTAAGCCTGGTTCACTGGGCTTCCTGTCATCCTAGTGGCTCATGCTTAGAGGTTGCTATTGGTAACAGTATGGAGTTTTTCTTAGTTATCTAGTGCTGTATAACAGAAATACCACAAGTGGATGATTTTAACAAAGAGAAATTTATTCCCTCACAGTTTAGGAGGCTATAAGTCCAAATTCAAGGTGCCAGCTCCAGGGGAAGGCTTTCTTTCTCTGTCGGCTCTGGTGGAAGGTCCTTGTCATCATTCTTCCCCTGGTCTAGGAGCTTCTCAGCTCAGGGACCCTGGGTCCAAAGGATGTGCTCCCCTCCTGGTTCTTCATTCTTGGTGGCATAAGGTCCCTATCCTCTCTGCTTAATTCTCTCTTTTATATCTCAATATACAACCTAATCCTATAGATTGAGTCCTGCCTCATTAACATAACTGCCTCTAATCCTGCTGCATTAACATCATAGAGGTAGGATTTACAATACATAGGATAATCACATCATGATGGACAACCACACAGTACTGAGAATCATTGCCTAGCCAACTTGATACACATTTTGGGGGGACATAATTCAATCCATAACAGTGTTGATTAATCCAGAGATGCCCAAGTCTGGATAACTTGAGATAAGGTAATTCTACTGATGGAAATAAAACTAGGGAAAGATCATCACGATCAATAGTGGAGGGAAGCATAGAAAAAGAGAGGAAAATGCAGAAGAACTGCTGTTTTGGAAATGTATTGAAATGTATTGAAATGTATACCCACCATGCATGCTTCATTGAAATTTTAAATACTTGAATATACAGGTAGTCCCCAATTTATGACATATTTGAGTTATGATGAACTGCACTTATGACCATCTGTTTCTTTGTTTTTGTACATCTTATCATTAGTAATATGTACTACATACAATGTTGCAGCACATACAAGGACCATACAGATGACTCTCACTAATTGGTAACTAGAAACACCATCCCCCTTCCCAGGTATAATCCAGATGATCCAGAACCTTCCACAAGTGGAGTCATTACTGCAACCGACAAAATGCCTATGTCGTCCATTTTTTTACGGATGTGTGTATTTTTTTATGTATGTATGTGGGATGGTTAAGATTGTGTGTCAACTTGGCTGGGCCACAATTCTCAGTGTTTTAATGTAATCACTCTCATGACTGAATACACTGTGAGTAGCCAATCAGATGAAAGGGAGTCTCCTTGGGGGTGTGGCCCACATCTGTATATAAGCAGATGTCCTGGCTTTTTGCTCTCTCTGGATCCTGAGGCTGCTTCCTGTCGTCTCATCTTCCGTTCTTGGGACTTGAACTGTCAGCTTATCTGCCGAACCTGGGATTCGTCGATCTGCACAGCCTGTGAGCGGGAGCCCTGCTCTCCGACCTGCCAATCTTGGGCTTGCCAGCTTCTGCAGCTGTGTGACTTGGGAGAGGCCTGTACCCTGATCCATGGACTTGGGACATTTTAGCCTCTACAATCGTGTTAGCTGTTTCCTTTATATAATCTCTCTCTATATATATATGTATATATTTATACACATTACTGGTTTTGCTTCTCTAGAGAACCCAGCCTAAGACATTTGGTATCGGGAGTGGTTCTAGAGAAACAAAATAGTAAAGATGAGTTTTCTAAATTGGTTCTCAAGTCTGGTTAGTCATAAAGACGTTGATGACGCTGCTTCCAGCAGTAAAGAGGTCACTGCTAGTCCATGGAGCGAGGTGGCGATACAAATATGCAAAATATCACCACCGGTAGATCAGGTATTGGTGAAAGGTGAGGCTCGGGGTGAACACATGTGTGATATCTTTCTACAGCTTTGTCAGAATGAGAAGCATAAGGAAGCTGGTTGGTTTGTCCTACTTTCGCTGGACAAACTGATGAAGGAAAGAGATGCGCTCAGGGCTTCAGAGTCAAGGCTCAAGTTCCACATACTTGACCTCAAGGCTTCCACTTGTGCTTTGAAAGAAAGCCTTATTTCTTGTAGTAACAGAGCTGAAATTGCTGAAAACCAAACCCAGAGTCTTATTGTAAGAGTGGCTGAATTACAACGCCTACTCAATTGCAAACCTTGAGAGGTGTCTGAAGTTAAAGTAAGGGCATCGATTAGGAAGAGATGGGATCCTGAGACTTGGGATGGGGACATATGGGCAGATAATCAGGAAGCTGGGGATACTGAGCCTGTAAATTCTGTTGAATCACTCCTGCCAGCAAACCAGTTCCATCTGAAGAGATTACTTCATGTTTCTCTGCTAAACCACCCTGCCCAGAAAAACCATTAGCCTCTCCACTCCCATCTGAGGTGATTAGCCCTAGCCCAGCTGCCTCTAAAGAACACTTGCCTGAGTCATTGCCTGGAGCATCGCCTGAGGCAGATGCTTTACAAGATAATTCTGAATGTTCTCAGAACAATTCCACACTACTGATTCTGGCTTCTAGACCTATAACTAGGCTTAAGTCCCAGTCAGCCCCAAAAGGTGAAGTACGAAGTGTGACCCAGGAGGAGGTACGCTACAGTCCAAAAGAACTACCTGAGTTTTCTAATACGTAAACACAGAAACCATGTGTGGGCATGGCTACTAAGGGTGTGGGATAATGGTGCAAAGAACATAAAGATGGATCAGTCTGAGTTTATTGATATGGGTCCACTGAGCACAGACTGTTCCCTCAATGTTTCAGTTAGAGAAGTTAGGAAAGGATCTAATAGTTTATTTGGTTGGGTTGCTGAAGCATGGATTATGAGGTGGCCGACACTAAATCAAGTTGAAGTACCAGACCTGCCTTGGTATACTGTAGAAGAAGGTATCCAAAGGCTTAGGGAAATTGGCGTGCTAGGGTGGATTTATCAAGTTAAGCCCACAGACCCACACATGGAGTGTTCAGAGGACACACCTTTTATCACAACTGTGAGGAACAAATTTGTAAAGGGAGCTCCAGCATCCTTGAAGACTGCTGTGATTGTTGTTTTAGGTAAGTCAGATTTGACAGTGGGAACTGCCCTAACTGAATTAAGATACCTAACTACAATGGGGCTGATTGGACCCTGTGGTAGTAGGGGCCAAGTGGCTGCACTCAATCGACAAAGACAAGGTGGGCGTGGTTACAGTAATGGACAGAGGAGTCAAAGCAATAATCAGAATAGTCCGACTTGTATGGACTTATGGCATTGGCTACTTAGTCATGGTGTCCCTAGGAGTGAAATAGATAGGAAATCTACTAAATATCTACTTGATCTATACAAACAGATGGATCTTGGAGAATGACAGTAGATTATCAAAAACTTAGCCAGGTGGTGACTCCAATTGCAGCTGCTGTTCCAGATGTAATTTCACTGCTTGAGCAGATTAATACATCTCCTGGTACTTGGTATGCAGCTATTGATCTAGCTAATGCCTTATCCTCCATACCTGTTTCAAAGGACCACCAGAAGCAGTTTGCCTTCAGCTGGCAAGGTCAACAATACACCTTCACTTGCCTACTTCAGGGCTACATTAACTCTCCGGCCCTATGTCATAATTTAGTCCGTAGGGAACTTGATCACCTTTCCCTTCCACAGGACATCACACTGGTCCATTACATTAATGACATTATGCTGATTGGACCTAGCAAGGAAGAAGTGTCAATGACTCTGGACTTATTGGTAAAACATTTGCTTGCTAGAGGGTGGGAGATTAATCCCACAAAAATTGAGACCTTCCACTCCAGTGAAATTTCTAGGGGTCCAGTGGTGTGGGGCATGTCGAGACATTCCTTCTAAAGTGAAGGATAAGTTATTGCATCTTGCTGCTCCCACAACTAAAAAGGAGGCACAATGCCTAGTGGGCCTCTTTGGATTTTGGAGGCAACATAGTCCTCATTTGGGTGTGCTACTCTGGCCTATTTATCAAGTGACTCAAAAAGCTGCTAGTTTTGAGTGGGGACCAGAACAAGAGAAAGCTCTGCAACAGGTTCAGGCTGCTGTGCAAGCCGCTCTGCCACTTGGACCATATGATCCAGCTTATCCAATGGTGCTTGAAGTGTCCGTGGCAGCTAGAGATGCTGTTTGGAGTCTTTGGCAGGCCCCTATTGGTGAATCACAGTGCAGACCCTTAGAATTTTGGAGCAAAGCTCTGCCATCCCCTGCAGATAACTACTGTCTTTTTGAGAAACAACTTTTGGCTTGTGACTGGGCCTTAGTAGAGACTGAACGCTTAACCATGGGAGACCAAGTCACCTTGAGGCCTGAGCTGCCCATCATGAACTGGGTGTTGTCTGACCCACAGAACCATAAAGTTGGACGTGCACGGCAGCACTCCATCATTAAATGGAAGTGATATATTTGAGATCTGGCCCGAGCAGGACCTGAAGGCATGAGTAAATTGCATGAGGAAGTGGCCCAAATGCCCATGGTCTCCACTCCTTTCTCATTACCTTCCATCTCCCAGTCTGCACCTATGGCCTTATGGGGAGTTCCTTATGATCAGCTGAAGAAGAGAAAACTCTTGCCTGGTTTACAGATGGTTCTGCGTGATATGCATGCACCACTCGAAAGTGGACTGTGGCAACACTACAGCCCCTTTCTGGGACCTCCCTGAAGGACAGTGGTGAAGGGAAATCCTCTCATTGGGCAGAACTTCAAGCAGTGCACCTGGCTGTTCACTTTGCTTGGAAGGCGAAATGGCCAGATGTGCGATTATATACTGATTCATGTGCTGTGGCCAATGGTTTGGCTGTATGGTCAGGGACTTGGAAGGAACATGATTGGAAAACTGGAGACAAGGATTTATGGGGAAAAGGTATGTGGATAGACCTCTCCGAATGGGCTAAAGAAGTGAAGATACTTGTGTCTCATGTGAATGCTCACCAAAGGGTGACCTCAGCAGAGGATGATTTTAACAATCAAGTGGCTAGGATGACGTGTTCTGTGGAAACCAGTCATCCTCTTTCCCCAGCTACTCCCGTCATTGCTCTATGGGCTCATGAACAAAGTGGCCATGGTGGCAGGGATGGAGGTTATGCATGGGCCCAGAAGCATGGACTTTCACTCACTAAGGCTGACATGGCCACAGCCTCTGCTGAGTGCCTAATCTGCCAGCAGCAGAGACCAACACTGAGTCCCCAATATGGCACCATCCATCAAGGTGATCAGCCAGCAACCTGGTGGCAAGTTGATTACATTGAACCACTTCCATCATGGAAAGGGCAGCGTTTTGTTCTTACTGGAATAGACGCTCTGGATATGGATTTGCCTTGCCTGCCTGCAATGCTTCTGCCAAAACTACCATCCGTGGACTTACAGAATGCCTTATCCACCATCATGGTATCCCACACAGCATTGCCTTGGATCAAGGGACTCACTTCACAGCAAATGAAGTGCATCAGTGGGCCCATGCTCATGGAATTCACTGGTCTTACCATGTTCCCCATCATCCTGAAGCAGCTGGCTTGATAGAACAATGGAATAGCCTTCTAAAGACACAATTATGGTGCCAGCTAGGTGGCAATACCTTGCAGGGTTGGGGCAATGTTCTCCAGGAGGCTGTATATGCTTTAAACCAGTGTCCAATATACGGTGCTGTTTCTCCCATAGCCAGGATTCACAGGTCCAGGAATCAAGGGGTGGAAATGGGAGTGGCACCACTCACTATTACCCCTATTGACCCACTTGCAAGATTTTTACTTCCTGTCCCCTCAACTTTATGCTCTGCAGGCCTAGAGGTCTTAGTTCCAAAGGGAGGAATGCTCCCACGTGGAGACACATCACTGATTCCATTGAACTGTAAGTTAAGAATACCACCTGGCCACTTTGGGCTCCTTATGCCTCTGGCTCAACAGGCAAAGAAGGGAGTTACCATACTGACTGGTGTGATTGATCCTGATTACCAAGAGGAAATCAGATTGATATTACACAATGGAGGTAAAGAAGAGTATGTCTGGAATGCAGGAGATTCCTTGGGGTGTCTCTTAGTCCTACCATGCCCTGTGATTACAGTCAATGGAAAACTACAGCAACCTAATTCTAACATGACTGCTAATGACCCAGACCCTTCAGGGATGAAGGTTTGTGTCACCCCACCAGGCGAAGAACCATGACCAGCCGAGGTGCTTGCTGAGGGCAAAGGGAATACAGAATGGGTGGTGGAAGAAGGTAGTTCTAAATACCAGTTACGGCCACTTGACCAGTTGCAGAAACGGGGACTGTAATTGTTATGAGCATTTCTACTTTGTATGTGTGCATCAAACATTTTTTGTTTACTTCACTTATAAAATATAAGCTGTAAATGGGGCTAATGCATTTTTGATTGTACGTGTGTTAGTTGTATCATCTTAGGTGCAAGTATGACTTTCTAATTGTCTTTATTCAGAGATTATATATGGTTTAAGGAGATGTGTACATGTGCCAAGTTGACAAGGGGTGGACTGTGATGGTTAAGATTGTGTGTCAACTTGGCTAGGCCATGATTCTCCGTGTTTTAATGTAATCACTCCCATGATTGAATATACTGTGAGTAGCCAATCAGATGAAAGGGAGTCTCCTTGGGGGTGTGGCCCACATCTGTATATAAGCAGACGTTCTGGCTTTTTGCTCTCTCTGGATCCCGAGGCTGCTTCCTGTCATCTCATCTCCCGTTCTTGGGACTTGAGCTGTCAGCTTATCTGCCGAACCTGGGATTCGTCGATCTGCACAGCCTGTGAGCGGGAGCCCTGCTCTCTGACCTGCCAATCTTGGGCTTGCCAGCTTCTGCAGCTGTGTGACTTGAGAGAGGCCTCTCCCCTGATCCATGGACTTGTGACGCTCTGGCCTCTACAATCATGTGAGCTGTTTCCTTGATATAATCTCTCTCTCTCTCTCTATATATATATATATTTATAGACTTTACTGGTTTTGCTTATCTAGAGAACCCAGCCTAAGACAGTATGTATTATTAAAATATATCTGTACATTTACATGTAATGTTTCCAACCTCCAAAGACAAATAAAGATTAGATTTATAAAGGCACTGATAATGAAAAGCAATAATAATGAAAACTGAAAAAAATGAGGTATTCAACTTACATCTCACCGACTTACAATGGAGTCATAGGAACAGAATAACTTCATAAGTCAGGGACTACATGTAGTGTATGGGGGATGGTGAGTGGGTTAGGAGAGGTTGGAGAGAATCGTCTCTCCTTGAACACCTCTTATTGTCAGTACCATGCTAGATACTTGGCATACATTGCCCCTTTTAATCTTCACAACCTTTTTCTGAGAGTGCTAGTGTTATCCTCTTTTTAAAGATAAGGAAACTGAGGCACAGAAGTTTAGGTAACTTACTTATGTTTTCACAGCTGCTAATTTTGGGGCACCAGGCTTCAAACATAAGACTGTTTGACTCCAAAGCCCATGCTTCTGATATTAGCAAATTGCCCTTGTTGGTTGAAGATAGACCCAGATTAAATTAAATTCCAGGCCAGGGTGAGTTGTGTTATCAGGCTCTATTCATTCATTTACTGGGGGTCAGAGGCAGACAAGATTGTTCTTCCACTTACACAAAGAATATATTTAAGCCCCATAATGAGATAGATCTTCAAATATTTGAAGATTACTACCCTACCTTCCCTAAATCTCCTTCGGAGAGAGTTAGTTACTCTGGGAACAAAAAGCGAAAGGATTGGTCAAGGATTTCAGTTGAAATACCAAAAGATGGGTTTAAAAGGGATGTGTTTAGAAAGAAGTCATTTATTTAGGACTGAGTATATAATATGACAGTTCATTATTACAGGGATAGGGCAAGTTTTCTGAGACACAGTGTCTGGATTATATCAGTCTTTAGTGGTACTCCTTTGTAGCTGGTAGTGGAATAGATGTCGCTTTGGTCTTGAAGGTGAATTATGTGAATTAGACTTTTGTGAGTAGTTGCTATGTAACGCATGACCTAATTTGACATACGGCCCAGTCAAATTCATCAGTGTCTCCTTTTCCATCCTTGCTGCCATGACCCTCTTTCTCTCCTTCATTGTCTCTCATGGACCATAGCAATGACCTCTCAACTGGGATTCTTGTCTCCAGTTGCTCCCCTCTCCAAACCATGAAACACTATGAAGGGAGAGTAATGTTTCTAAAATGTAACTCTAATCATGTTTCTGGCCCAACAGCCCTGTTTTAAAAAACCTTCAGTACCTCCTCCCACCTCTTCCCCAAGGACTTTCCTGAGCCCCATATGGAGTTGACCACCCCTACTTTTTACCTGAGATGCTGAGGGGTGCAAATGATTAAAAGGCTCTGCTACTAACCAAAAGGTTGGAGGTTTGAACCCACACAGAGGTGCCTCAGAAGAAAAACTCAGTGGTCTACTTCTGAAAAATCAGCCACTGGAAATCTTATGGAACACAGTTCTCCTCTGACACACATGGAGTCCCCATGAGTTGGAACTGACTAGATGACAACTGAAAAAAGGAAAAACAAAGAACTTTTTACCTATTATTTCTGATACAGATTGTGATCATGTACTTACAACACTTTATTTCTTTACGTTCCTCTTCTATCTTCAAGACTATAATTTTACATTTGCATCCCCTACACCTATTGTAGTGCCTAGCACCCAAAACCAAACAAAACCGACTGTCATCGAGTTGATTCTGACTCATAGTGACCCTATAGGACAGAGTAGAATTGCCCTATAGAGTTTCCAAGGCTGTAAATCTTACAGAAGCAGACTGCCACATCTTTCTCCCATGGAGTGGCTGGTGGGTTCGAACCACCGACCTTTCTATTAGCAGCCAAGCACTTAATCATTGTGGTGCAATCAGCTAGTGCTTTTGGCTATTAACCGAAAGGTTGGTGGTTCGGGCCTACCCAGAGATGCACCTAGCACCCGGTAGGTGCCTAACACCTTGTTGTAGGGGCAAATACAGGATAGTCCATCCTACTTGGTACAGCACTCAAGGCCTTCCATAATCTTGCCCCACCCCAGCTTTCCAGTATGCTTCTTTGTGGCTGCTATTCTCTTGCACACCACAGAGCAATCTTAATAAACAAGTCTTGAATTTTCCCACCTTGACAGCTCTGCCCAGTCTGTCGCTTTCAGCTGGATAACCCTTCTCCCTTCCTCTGCCTATTGAAACCCTACTCTTCAGATACCCCTTTCCATGAAGCTTCCGCATGCTCTGCTAACACCTGGTTCATCTGTCTTTTACAGCATTTATCAGATACTTATTTTGTGACCTCATTCACTTGCACTTCCACCACAGCCTATAGGATGGGGACTCAGCCAAACTGGTGCTAAGATAATTTTGCAGAGTGAAAATAATAAGGTTACAAAACCAGAAAACAAAACCCGTTGCCCTAAAATCAATTCCGATTCATGGCAACCCATGTATTCCAGAGTAGAACAGCATACCATAGGGTTTTCTTGGCTATAATCTTTTTGGAAGCAGATCACCAAGTCTTTCTTCTGTAGCGCTGCTGTGTGGGTTCAAACTGTCAACCTTTAGGTTAGTAGTTGAGTGCAAACTGTTTAGTAGGGCTCTGCTATGGATTGAACTGTGTCCTCCAAAACGATATGTTTAAGTCCTAATCCCTGTATGTGTGAATGTGACCCTTTTGGGGGGGAATAGCATCTTTCTTTGCAGTTAACAATGTCATACTGGAGTAGGGTGAGTCTTAATCCTAATCCCTCCTAAGTGTCATCTTATAAAAGAGAAGGTGGACATAGAAATAGAGTCACACACAGACAGGGAGAAGATGCCCTGTGACAATGGAGTAAGATGCATTTGTAACAAGCAAAGGAACATCAAGAAATGCCAGAGGCTACAGAAACAGAAAGAGACAAGGAAAGCCTCTTACTCTACAGCCAACAGAGAGGGAGAGAGAGAAAGAGAGAAGGAGTGAGGGAGAGAGAGAATGGTCCTTCCAATGCCCTGAAATGGGACTTCTAGCCTCCAGAACCATGAGTAAATAAACTTCTATTTTTTAAGGCCACCCACTTTGTGGTATGTTGTTACAGCAGCCCGAGGAGACTAAGACAGACTTTATATCGACCACACATAACACATAGCCCCATCCCGGGGACACAGATCTCACTTCTGAGCAAGTGAAAAACTTGCTCAGAAAAGAAAAAAGAACAAAAAACAGTACATAATAGGTACTAAGCATACAGCTGGAACATGATCAGGCCAAAGCATTTTTCTCTCTTAATTTTCTCTGGAGGAGTAGTGAGCCAGTCTGCAGAGCCCAGAGCTCCCCAGCAGCCTGTGTTCCCCACAGCAATGGTTACTGGTGTATGCAGAGAGATTTCTTTCATCCTCAGGTGGCTGGAATCTGTGAGCCCCGGGGCCTCTGACTATTACCCCACTGTACCCGGCAGATGGTATATGTGGGTCCTGTTATGAAAAAGGTTGGGGAGTGCTGGCCTTAGTCAAAGCAGGACAAAGCCATAAACACACGGGCACACACACACTGCAGTGGGAAATGGCATGCTCTCAGTGGGCACAGCAGGAGGCCAGGGGTCAGGAGCTGTGTCCCAAACCAGTCCCTTATATTTGCATAACTTTGAGTGAATCACCTTAACTTCCTGAGCTTCTGATATTTCTTGCAGATTTTTTTTTTTAACTGCCTTTACTTGGGGTCAGACCAAAGCCATTATTTGAGTTTTCCAGCCCTGTTCCCCTCTTGAGTCACGGCAGCTCCCTCTGGTCTCCTGTACATTTGGGGAACAGACAAGATGCTACTAGAAAAAGTCTTCCACCACTGTAAAGTGTCCAAAACCCCTGGACGAGGTGGTGTCCACAATTCCTCCAATGCTCACTTCTTCCACATCTGTGAAAAATCTATCCTATTACCTTGCTTAAGGAGGTCTGACAGCACATTAGTTAAGTGCTTGGCTCCTAACCAAAAAGTTAAAACCTACCAGCTGCTCTGTAGGAGAAAAGAGCTGGCAATCTGCTCCTGTAAAGATTTCAGCCTAGAAAACCCTATGGGACAGTTCTACTCTGTCTGTAGAGTCACCATGTGTCGGGATTGACTTGACAGCACATAACAACGGCAACAATTACCTTGCTTAAAGTGAGTAAATTAATACACTTTAGGCCCAAACTTTTTCATTTTAAGTTTCTGTTTTTCTGATCTGGTAACTTGATCATTTGGGCCTCTGAAAAACTAGAGCCCCTGGGTGAGGTAAAAAGCTTTAATGATGTATTCGCAAATCCAACCATTGACGGCAAGTATTACGGTTCCTCCTGGGAAAGGAATGTGGATGTCTTTGGGGGCATAAAATGCCATATATTAAATCTTCTGGCTGTTTATTTCTCTCCCTCCCAAGTATTATATGATTGTGAACTAACTAGAAAAATATAGCCTCCAGATTGTGTGCTATTCACATATTAATTCAACAAATGATTTGCTTATGGCAACCATATGTCCAGTTTGCCCACAAAAAGTTCAGGTTATCCTTTTTGTGGATCAGGTGGTCTCTACTAGTTACTATTTTTGTTTCTTATTGTGGTCAATATAAACGTAACAGAACATCTGTCATTCAAGCATTCTTCACATGTACAGTTCAGTAACATTAATTGTGTTCTTGTTGTGCAACCATCACCATCATCCATTTCTAAAACTTTCTACACTTTTAACAGAAGCTCACTGCTAATTATTTTTAACACCACCATTTACCCGGCATATCAAATGCCTTGTCTCTGCCAGCACTGTGGTCCCCTAGGCTGGGTTTTTATAGACTCACAAAAGACTCAGCACGTTCAAAACAGAGAACTGGGTCAAAACAACCATCTATTTCTGAACCCAATAAATCAAAAGCAGTTAGTAGTAAATAAAGGATGGTGGGTCCTGAATGAATTACAGGATCCAGAATCAAATCCTCTAGCTATGCTTTGGTTCCATTTCAGATATTAATTTTTAGGAGGCTCTGAATTCATGCTCTGTTTTTGATCACTGTGGCTTCTAATGGTTTGGTTTTGCACATTAAGATTTCACCATTGGTGTGGGCATTCACACAGATCTTGACCACCACAGAATCCTGTTTGCTGAGTCACACACTGCCTTTGAGGTGGGAATTAACTTGGTGAATGAAGATGACTTTTAGTATCGAGACGTCTCCTTTACCATTCATAAATATGATTTAGTCACGTTTCCACACACTAGCTTCTGTCACCATCCACAGACCTGGAAAGAAGAGTCTTGTTTATGTAAGGTGGTTATAGAATGAACCAGCCCTTAAGAGGTCTCCTCCTTTTGCACGGTAAGAACTCAGAGACACGCCCTTCACCATATAAACACGCCTTTTCATAAACACCTGGCACACCTTTTCCATTTGTAAACCATAAATTCCCTTCCCTTGTTGCGAAGAATGAGAATTCCAGAACACTTAATTGTACCCATGCGGAACCTGTACATAGACCAAGAGGCAGTCATTGGAACAGAACAAGGGCATACTGTGTGGTTTAAAATCAGGAAAGGTGTGTATCAGGGTTGTATCCTTTCACCATACTTATTCAATCTTTATGCTGCGCAAATAATCTGAGAAGCTGGACTATAAGAAGAAGAACGTGGCATCAGGATTGGAGGAAGACTCATTAACATATGCAGATGACATACTCTTGCTTGCTGAAAGCAAAGAAGACTTGAAGCACTTACTGATGAAGATCAAAGACTACAGCCTTCAGTATAGATTATATACCTCCACATAAAGAAAACAAAAATCTTCACAACTGGACCAATAAGCAGCATCGTGATAAATAGAGAAAATATTGACGTTGTCAAGGATTTCATTTTATTTGAATCCAAAATCAACACTCATGGAAGCAGCAGTCAATAAATCAAATGACATATCACACTGGGTAAATCTGCTGCAAAAGACCTCTTTAAAGTGTCTAAAAGCAAAGATGTCACTTTGAAGACTAAGGTGTGCCTTATCTAAGCCATGGTATTTTCAATTGCCTCATATGCACGCTAAAGTGGACAATGAATAAAGAAGACCAAAGAAGAATTGATGCTTTTGAATTACGGTGTTGGTGAAGAATACTGAAGATACCATGGACTGCCAGAAGGATGAACAAATCTGTTTTGGAAGAAATACAGCCACAATGCTCCTTAGAAGTGAGGATGGAGCTACTTCGTCTCACATACTTTGGGCATGTTACCAGGAGAGACCAGTCCCTGAGAAGGACATCATGGTTTGTGAAGTAGAAGTTCAACGAAAGAGAGGAATACCCTCAATGAGATGGATTGACACAGGGGCTGTGACAATGGGCTCAAATATAGCAATGACTGTGAGGATGGCACAGGACCTGGCAGTGTTTCATTCTGTTGTACGTAGAATCACTATGAGTCAGAACTGACTCCATGGCACCTAACAACAACAACAACATTCTGTCCGAGGATTTTAGTTTCTTAGTGCTGCTGTAACACAAATACCACAGGTGGGAGGCTTTAAACAACAGACACTTATTTTCTTGCAGTTCTGGAGGCTAAGGGTCCAAATCAAGGTCTCAGCCATGTTGATTGCTTCTGTGGGCCTCTCTCCTAGTTTCTGGGGTCTGTTGGCAGTCCTTAGCATTCTTTTGCTTGTAGACAATCCGCCCACAGAGTCTGTCTTCCCACAGTGTGTCTTTGTGTCTATTCTGTTCTTTTTATAAGACACCACTGAGATTTAGGATCCACCTTAATTTGGTATGATCTCATTAACATAACAAAAGAAAAGTTCTATTTCCCAAAGGGTCATATTTACAGGTACAGGGGTTTGGACTTCAACACATATTTTTAGGGGACACAATTCAATCCATAACACCTAGTAATGTTTCTATCTTCACTTAAAAGCTGCATTGGGTTTCTGCAATCTTTTCTCTATAAATCTCCACCAGAGCGTGGCCAGGTACTATTTAAACAGAACCTCTTCCAAAGCCTTCACTGACTTGCACTGCTGGAAATGCTCTCCTTCCTCTGAGCTCCTATAACATTTTATCTGTAACCTTTCTCCATTAGTGGATCATATTTTACCTTGTATTACAGTAATTCGAATAGAACACTTAGTGTTCCCATTATTACTATAAACTCTTGAGGGGTAGTGTTTCTATACCATGGCCAAAACTAGGGTGAGGTGATTAAAGCACTTGCTTCAGGTGCAAAATTTGAGAAGGACCCTGTCATGAATTGGATTATGTTCCCCAAAAAATGTGTGTATCAATTTGGCTAAGCCATGATTCCCGGTATTGTGTGATTTTCCTATATGTTGTAAATCCTGCCTCTATGATGTTAATGAGGGAGGATAGGTGGCAGTTGTGTTAGTGAGGCAGGACTCATTCTATAAGATTAGCTTGTGTCCTGAGGTGATCTCTTGAGATATAAAAGAGAGAAGTGAGCAGAGAGACAGAGGGACTTCATACCACCAAGAAAGCAGTGCTAGGAGCAGAGTGTGTCCTTTGGACCTGGGGTCCCTGCGTGGAGAAGCTCCTAGTCTTGGGGAACACTGATGAGAAGAAGGCCAACAGAGAGAGAAAGTCTTCCCCTGGAGCTGATGCCCTGAATTTGGAGTTCCAGCCTACTTTACTGTGAAGAAATAAATTTCTCTTTGTTAAAGCCATCCACTTTTAGTATTTCTGTTATAGCAGCACTGGACGACTAAGAAAGAATTTGGTACCAACAGAGTAGGGTGCTGCTCTAACAGATACCTAAAATGTGGAAGTGGTTTTGAAACTGTGAATGGATAAAGCAGTGTCAGCAGCACAGGACCAACAGCAGCAGAGAACCAGCAACAACAGAGAAGCGGCAGTGGCAGAGAACCTGCAGTGGCAGAGGAGCAGCAGCGGCAGAAAACCAACAGCAGCAGAACCAGGAGACCAGTGTGAGGTGGTGCTGGAGCCAATCCACAGAGTGAGAGAGCTGAGTGCCTGTGCACATGAGGCTTCCTGGTGGAGTAGGGTGCCTCCGGGCACTTATTGGTGGAGCTATCGAGCTTTGGAACACTTGCCCAGCAGGGCAGATGTGGGTGTGAAGCTCGAGGGACAAGAGGCCACAGGAAACAGAAGCAGAAGCTGAAGAGACAAGGGACACAAGAAGCTGAGCTGCCTCAGTCTCAAAAGATATGGCCATGACCTCTGGGGTTTCTAAGGGTGGACCGATGGCCTCTGGTGTTTCTAAGGGTGGAGTCGCCACTCTGATGGACTAGGAGAATGGTGAGCCTAAAGCCAAGGGAGCAGAGTTGCTGTCTCAGTGGGCCTGGAAGGCGGAGCTGAAGCCCAGGACCGAGGGGCCGCCACTCAGAATCTGGAGAGTGTGGCCAATACCTAGAGTCTGGAGGGCAGGGCCATTGTGTAAATTGTCTCAGAGGACAGAAGATTATTTTCAAAGCCTTGAGGGCTAATGTAATGTGTTCTGCTGGCTTGCTTGGTGCCTGTTATCCCTTCTTTCCCTCCAGTTTCTCTCATTTATAATAGAAATGTCTAGCTTGTGACTGTTTTGCCATTGTACCTTTGGAAGCAGATAACTTGTATTCTAAATTTCACAGATGAAGAGGAATTTTTGGATTTTGGACTTGAGTTAAGACTTTTGCTATGTTATGATGGGGTGAATATGTTTTCCATGTTGCAAGGATGTGATTTTTTTGGGGCCAAAGGGTGGAATGTCATGGATTGAATTATGTCCCTCAGAAAATGTGTGTATCAATTTGGCTGGGCCATGATTCCTGGTATTGTGTGATTTTCCTATATGTTGTAAATCCTGCCTCTATGATGTTAATGAGGGAGGATAGGTGGCAGTTGTGTTAGTGAGGCAGGACTCAGTCTACAAGATTATATTGTGTCCTGAGGCAATCTCTTCAGATATAAAAGAGAGAAGTTAGCAGAGAGACAGGGGGACCTCATACCACCAAGAAAGCAGTGCTAGGAGCAGAGCGTGTCCTTTGGACCTGGGGTCCCTGCGTGGAGAAGCTCCTAGTCTGGGGGAACACTGATGAGAAGAAGACCAACAGAGAGAGAAAGTCTTCCCCCGGAGCTGATGCCCTGAATTTGGACTTTCAGCCCACTTTACTGTGAAGAAATAAATTTCTCTTGTTAAAGCCATCCACTTGTGGTATTTCTGTTGCAGTAGCACTAGATAACTAAGACAGACCCACAAAACACAGTCAAGATAAGTAAAATTTTGAGGGCAAAGCCAACATGGTGCCCCAGACAGATGTACCATGCCGTCCCTCTGCAGCAAAGACCTGAAAAACTAAGTAAAACAGATACAAACGTCAATCTGGGAACCCAAGATCAAATGAAGGGGTAAAGAACTAGATTGAACACTGAATGGAAGAAGAAACTAAGGGAAAACAGAGAACAAGGAGAGATATGGAGTGGCGGTCCCCTGCCAACTAACATGACACAGCATGGCCATCTTGAAGCACAGCCAGCACTGACCCTGGACAGGGAGTACGGGAAGGCAACTTCATAAAGCCCCCAACAGGAGACAGAGCACCCTGTATCCATGGAAACACTCTTTCCCATCCCTCACCCTTCTGGTGAGTAGAAGCAAAAACCTCCCCCATCCCAGCGGCCCCTTCTGCCAGGCTCCACAGTATGAGCCTCCCCTCCCCCTGGGCCCACCTCACACCCCCATGCCATGCAGAATTTTTTTTCCTCTTTCTTCCTTTTCTTCCACACTCCCACCTAGCCACATACATCACCTCACCCACTTCCTGCTGGTACCTGCCACACTGCTGAGGCTAGAGAGCCCCCAGCCCACTGCCACCCTAGGTCTGCACTGCCCCCACCTGCCAGCTCCCACCAAGCTGTTTTTTTCTTTTTTCCCCTTTCTTCCTTTTCTTGCTTCCTCCCCCATATGCCACCTTCCCCCCTTCCTTCCAGCCCTGGCCACACTACCACCAGCCTGCTTCAGTCCGGGTCTGCCTGCTCCCACCTGCCAGCTCTTGCCATGTTGACATTTTCTTTTTGCTTTTTTTTTCTTTCTCTTCTCTCTACTTCCCACCTAGCCCCATACATCACCTCCCCTCCCTTCTCACCAGACCTTGGGTCGGCCCTAACCCCACTCATCAGCCACCAGTGCGCTGCTAGTTTTTTCTTTATTTTTATTTACTTCTTTTTTTCTTTTCTTTCTCCCCCCCACCTAGTGCCATACACCATCTCTATCTTTTCCCACCAGCCCCCGCCATGCAGCCACTAGAGAGCCACCAGCATTCTGCTGCCCCAGGTCTGTCCCGCCCCCACCTGCCAACCCTGATTCTCTGCCTTTTTTTTTCTTTTCTTTCTTTCCTTGTTTACTTTCTCCTTCCCCCCTAGCTCTGTACATCACTTCTCCTCCCTTCCCACTGGCCCTTTGGTCCGCCCACCCCATTTGCTGGCCATGACTGCACCACCAGTTTTTTTATTGTTTTTTTTATTTCTTCCTTTTCTTTCTGTCTTCCATCTAGCCCCATAAGCCACTTCCCACCCCTTCCCACGGGCCCCCGCCAGATGCCCTAGCTGGAGAGCCACCAACTCACCAGGCCTCCACTGCCCTGGGCCTGCCCTGCCCCCACATGCTGGGCCCTGCTGAGCTGCCATTATTTTTTCTTTTATTTCTCCCTCCCACCTAGCCAAGTAGTCACATCCCCTCCCTTCCCACCAGCCCCAGGGTCCTCCTTGCCGCCACTTGTTGGCCTCCCCATCTTTTTATTTTCTTTCTTTTCTTTCCTTCTTCCATGTAGCCTCATAAGTCACCTCCCTTCCCTTTCCCCTGGCCCCCAGGTCTACCCCTCCCCCCACTTGCTAGCCCCAACTGCACCACAATTGTTTTAGATTTTTAAATTTTTTTCCTTTTTCTTTTCTTAGTTTTCATTTGCCCTCCTGCCTAGCCCCGTATGCCATTTCCCCTCCCCCTTTCTGCTTGTCCCCAGTCACACCACCACACACTGAGTGCCATCAGCGTGCCAGCCCACTGCTGCATCAGGTGCCCCCCACCCCCAATGGCAGGCCCCCACCATGCCACCACATAAACAGAGCAAAAGAAAATAATCACTTGATTATCTAAACGGATGCAGAAAAGACATTTGATAAAGTCCAACACTCATTCCTGATAAAAACTGTCAATAAAATAGAAATAGAAGGGGAATTCCTCAACATAATAAAAGGTATCTATACAAAAGCAACAGCCAATATCCTTCTCAAAGGAGAGAGGCTGAAATCACCCCTCTGAGAATGGGAACAAGACAAGGATGCCTTTTATCACCACTCCTATTTAACATTGTGCTGGAAGTCCTAGCAAACGCAATAAGGCAAAAAGAAAAAAGAAAAGAAATAAAGGGCATCCACTTTGGAAAGTAAGAAGTAAAACTATCCTTATGTGTAGATGATATGATTTTATACATACAGAACCCCACCGATTACACAAGAAAACTACTGGAATTAATCAATGCACAAAAATCAGTTGGATTCCTATACACGAACAAACAGAATTTAGCAAAGGAAATCAGGAAAACAATACCGTCTATAATAGGCCCTGAAAAGATAAAATACTTAGGAATAAATCTAACCAGGGACATAAAAACTATACAAAGAAAATTACAAAACGCTATTGCCGGAAACCAAAGAGACCTACATAAATGGAAAAACATGCCATGTTCATAGATAGGAAGACTCAACATTGTGAAAATGTCAATTCTACCCAAAGTGATCTATAGATATAATACAATCCCGATCCAAATAGCAACAGCATTCTTTAATGAGATGGAAAAACTAATCACCAACTCTACATGGAAAGGAAAGAGGCCCCGGATAAGCAAATCATCACTGAAGAAAAAGAACAAAGTAGGAGGTTTCATGCCACCTGATCTCAGAACCGACTATACAGCTACAGTAGTCAAGACAGCCTGGTACTGGTACAGCAACAGACACACAGACCAATGGAACAGAATTGAGAACCCAGGTGTAAATCCATATACATACAGTCAGCTGATCTTTGACAAAGTCCCAAAGTCCATTAAATGGGGGAAAAGACAGTCTTTTTAACAAATAGTGCTGGCAAAACTGGATGCCAATCTGTAAAAACATGAGTCAGGACCCATACTTCACACCATACACAAAAATTAAGTCAAAATGGATCAAAGACCTAAATATAAAACTTAAAATGATAAAGATCATGGAAGAAAAAACAGGGACAACACTAGGGGCAAACAAACACCAGAAGATAAACTAGGCAACTGGGAACTCCTAAAAATTTAACACTTATGCTCATCAAAAGACTTCAATAAAAGAGTAAAAAAAGAACCTACAGACTGGGAAAAAATTTTTGGCTATAACAAATCCGACAAAGGTCTAATCTCTAAAATCTATAGAATACTTCAACATCTCAACAACAAACAGACAAATTATCCAATTAAAAAATGGGTAAAGGATATGAACAGACACTTCATCAAAGAAGACACTGAGATGACTAACAGACACATGAGGAAATGCCCGTGATCATTAGCCACTAGAGAAATGCCAATCAAAACCACAATGTCTCATCCTGACATTACTGGCACTAATTAAAAAAAAGCAGAGAATAACAAATGCTGGAGAGGTTGTGAGCAGACTGGAACTCTTATGCTCTGCTGGTGGGAATGCAAAATGGTACAACCATTTTGGAAAATGATATGGCGCTTCCTTAAAAAAGCTAGAAATAGAAATACTATACTATCCAACAATCTCACTCTTAGGAATATACCTTAGAGAAATAAGAGCCATCACATGAATAGACATATGCACACCCATGTTCACTGCAGAACTATTCACAATAGCAAAAAGATGGAAACAACCTAAATGGCCATCAACAGATGAATGGATAAACAAATTATGGTACATACACACAATGGAATACTATGCAACAATAAAGAACAACGATAAATCACAAAATATCTCACAACATGGGTGAATCTGGAGGGTATTATGCTGAGTGAAATAAGTCAATCACAAAAGGACAAATATTCTATGAGACCACTATTATAATAACCCAAGAAAAGGTTTACACACAGAAAAAAAAAAAAAAAAACAATCTTTGATGGTTACGAGGGAGGGGAGTAGTGGGGAGGGGAAATCACTAACTAAATAGTAGACAAGTTTTAACTTTGGTGAAGGGAGGGACAACACACTATATAGGGGAAGTCAGCACAACTTTACCAAGGCAAAGTCATAGAAGCTTTCTAGACACATCCAAACACATTGAGGGATGGAGTTACTGGGGCTGAGGGCTGGGGACCGTGGTCTCAGTGGACATCTAGGTTAACTGGCATAACATAGTTTATAAAGAAAATGTTCTACATCCTACTTTGGTGAGTAGCATCTGGGATCTTAAAAACTTGGGATCAGCCATCTAAGACACATCCATCGGTCCCATCCAGTTCAGAGCAAAGGAGAATGAAGAAAACCAAAGAAACAAGGAAAACATTAGTCCAAAAGACTAATGGACTACATGAACCACAGCCTCCACCAGCCTGAGCACAGAAGAACTAAATGTGCCCAGTTACCACCACCAACCACCCTCTCAGGGATCACAGCGGAAAGTCCTGGACAGAGCGGAACAAAAATGTAGACCAAAATTCAAATTCACAGAAAAAAGCCAGACTTACTAGTCTGACAAAGAAACTATGGCCCCTGGACACTGTTAACTCAGAACTGAAGCCACTCCTGAAATTCACCTTTCAGCCACGGATTAGACAGGCCTATAAAACAAACACAAACATGCGTGAAGAACATGTTTCTTACTTCAGTCAAGTATACAAGACAAAATGGGCAATACCTGTCCAGAAGTAAAGAGGAAAAGGCAGGAAGGGACAGGAAAACTGGAGGAATGGATGCGGGGAAACTGGAGTATAAAGGGAAAGGGGGAAAGTGCTAACATATTGAGGGGTTTGCAACCAATGTCACAAAGCAATTTGTGTATAAATTTTTGAATGAGAAGCTAATTTGCAATGTGAACTTTCACCTAAAGCACAATAAAGTTAAAAGTAAAAGATAAATAATACTTTAACACAATGGTTTTTAAACTCAAAATTAATACAAAAAATTCATTATGAGTAAAAATATCAAAATTTTCAATAAAGAGAAGATGAGGATTTTTCCTTCTACTATTCCTTTTCCTTTCAGATTTTTTTCTCTTACCTCAGGCTCCAATATAGTCCAGCACAGCACTGTTAGTGATCCTGTCTGTCTTGGTCTGGGTTCTCTAGAGGGCCCAAACCAATGAAGCATACATAGATATATATATAGAGAGAAATTCACACAACTTTGGGGGCTGGCAAGTCCCAAATCCATGGGGCAAGCAACAGGCTGAAGACCTCTGCAGGCGTGATACTTCTGCAGGTTTACTTCCCAAGAACTGGAGGTCAGGTGACGAGAAGAGTAAAGGGCTGAGAAAGAGAGCTAGCTTTGCCAGAATACCCATTTACATACTGGAGGCAGACCACACCCCCAAGGAAACTCCCCTTTCATCTTATTGGCTGCTCACATTAGATCACAGAATGGAAGGTGGTTACATAGTGTCTGCCAAACCGCTGAGAATCATAGCCTGGCCATAACATTACATTACACATAACACTAACCATCACACTGTCTTTATTGAAAATTTTGATATTTTGTTCATCCTAAGTTATTTTGCATTAATTTTGATTTTAAAAAATTGCATTAAAATATTATTTATTTTGATTACTGAGTTATTTGGTTTTCCCTTAAATTTTACAGCTGAGGAGGAGCCTCACTTTCTTCACACAATCCAAGCCCTGATCACCATAGCACCTAGACATTCACTCAATTAATATGTCAGAAATGAACGAATGAAAATCGCCAGGGATATTTTTTCTAAAGATAAAATGATATCTGCATTAGTATCCTAAGGAAGCTTGGTGGCACAATGGTTAAATGCTTGGCTCCTAACCAAAAAGTTGGCAATTTGAACCTAGCCTAACCTAGCTTCGCAGAAGAAAGACCTGGCGATGTGCTCCTGTAAAAATGACACCCTAGAAAACCCTATGGGGCAGCTCTACTCTATAAGACATGGAGTCACTATGAGTCGAAAATTGACTCAATGGCTCTGAGTAACAACAACGACATTAGTTTCCTAGGGCTGCCATAACAAAATAACATAAATTGAGTGACTTATAAAAACAGATATTTATTTTTTATTTTTATTTTTTATATAATTTTTTAAAAAAATTTTATTGTACTTCAGGTGAAGGCTTACAGAACAAATAGTTTCTCATGAAACAGTAGTACACATGTTGTTTTATGACATTGGTTAACAACCCCACAACATACTAACCCTCTAACTTCTCAACCTTTTTTTTTTGGTGAAAATACAAATAGCCAAAGATACACTGTTTCAAAATTTTCTACATACACAGTTCAGTGACATTGACTACACTCTTCCAATTGTGCTGTTATTCTCACTTAAGATGAAGGCTTACAGAACAAAACAGTTTCTCATTTAACAGTTACTACACATGTTGCCCTATGACAATGGTTAACAATCTCACAACACATCAACAATATCCTTACTCAACCTTGGGTTCCCTATCACCAGCTTCCCTGTCCCCTTCTGCCTTCTGGACCTTGTCACTGGACTCCTGTACCTTGTTAGTCTCATTTGGTTTTACAGGGCTGTCCACTCCCAGGCTGAACAGTGAACCTCGGAGGTAACTTCACCACTGAGCTAAAAGGGTGTCTGAGGGCCATACTCTCGAGGTTATTCCAATCTCCTTTAGGCCAGTAAATCTGGTCTTTTTTTTGTGAGTTAGAATTATGCTCTACATCCTTCTCCAGCTCTGTCCAGAAGCCTCTGTTGTAATCCTGGTCAGAGCAGTCAGTGGTGGTAGCCAGGCACCATCTAGCTGTACTGGACTCAGTCTGGTGGAGGCCTTGGTAGCTGTGGACAATTAGTCCTTCGGACTAATCTTTTCCTTGTATACTGTTCTCTTCATTCTCCCTTACTCCCGAAGGGATGAGACCAGTGGAGTATCTTAGATGGCCGCTCACAGGCTTTTAAGACCCCAGAGGCTACTCACCAGGGTAGAATATAGAGCACTGTCTTTATAAACTGTGTCATGCCAATTGAGCTAGATGTTCCCCGAGACCATGGTCCCCACAGCCCTGTGCCCAGCAATTCAGTCCCTCAGGGAGTTTGCATGTGTCTATGGGGCTTCCATGACCTTTCCTTGTACAGGTTGTGCTAGTTTCCCCTGTACTGTGTACTGTCTCACCCTTCACCCAAGATACCACTTATCTATTGCCTATTTAGTATTTCCCCCCCACCCCTCCCATCCCTGGTAACCAACAAAGACTGTTACATTTTGTGTGTGAACTTTTTCATGTGTTTTTATAATAGAGGTCTCATACAATATTTGTCCTTTTGTGATTGACTTATTTCACTCAGCATAATGTCCTCCAGTTTCATCCATGTTATGAGATGCTTCACAGATTCATTGTTGTTCTTTCTCGTTGCATAGTACTCCATTGTGTGTATGTACCATAGTTTGTGTATCCATTCAACTGTTGGTGGGCATCTAGGTTGTTTCCATCGTTTTGCTATTGTGAACAATGCTGCCATGAACATAGGTGTGCATATATCTATTCGACAGATGACTCTTATTTCTCTAGGATATATATTCCTAGGAGTGGGATTGCTGGATCGAATGGTATGTCTATTTCTAGCTTTCTGAAGAAGCACCATATCATTTTCCAAAATGGTTGTATCATTTTGCGTTCCCAGAAGCAGTGCATAAGAGTTCCCATCTCCCCGCCGCCCCTCCAACATTTGTTATTTCCAGTGTTTTTGATTCATGCCAGTAATGCCAGGGTGAGATGGTATTTCACTGTGGTTTTAATTTGCATTTCTCTAATGGCTAGTGACCACGAGGGTTTCCTCATGTGTCTGTTGGCCATTTGAATGTCTTCTTTGGTGAAGTGTCAGTCATTTCCTTTGCCCATTTTTTAATAGGATTATTTGTCTTTTTGTTGTAGAGATGTTGGATTTTCTTGTAGATTATGGAGATTAGACTTTTGTTTGACTTGTACTGTCCAAAATTTTTTTCCCAGTCTGTAGGTTCTCTTTTTACTCTTTTGGTGAAGTCTTTTGAAGAGCATAGGTGTTTGATTTTTAGAAGATCCCAGTTATCTAGCTTATCTGTTGGGGTTTGTGCATTGATGGTTATGGTTTGTATCCTGTTAATGCCATGCATTAAGGCCTGAAGTGTTGGTCCTATTTTTTCGTCTATGAACTTTATAGTTTTAGGCTTTATATTCAGGTCTTTGAACCATTTTGAAGTAGTTTTTGTATACGGTGTGAGGTATGGGTCCTGTTTCATTTTTTTGCAAATAGATATCCAGTTTTGCCAGCACCATTTGTTAAAAAGACTGTCTTTTCCCCAGTTGATGGACTTTGGGCCCTTGTCGAAGATCAGGTGACTGTAGGTGGATGGATTTACATCTGGGTTCTCAATTCTGTTCCATTGGTCAATGTATCTGTCATTTTACCAGTACCAGGCTGTTTTGACTACTGTAGCTGTATAGTAGCGTCTGAAGTCAGGTAGTGTGAGTCCTCCAACTTTATTCTTCTTCTTCAGTAGTGCTTTACTTATTCGGAGCTTCTTCCCTTTCCATATAAAGTTAATGATTAGCTTTTCCATCTCTTTGAAGAATGTTGTTGGTATTTGGATCTGGATTGCATTGTATTTGTAAATTGCTCTGGGTAGAATTGACATTTTCACAATGTTGAGTCTGCCTATCCATGAGCATGGTATGTTTTTCCATTTATGTAGATCCCTTTGGGTTTCATGCAGTAGTGTTTTGTAGTTTTCTTTGTATAGGTCTTTTACATCACTGGTCAGATTTATTCCTAAGTATTTTATCTTTTTAGGGGCTATGGAAAATGGTATTGTTTTCCTGATTTCCTTTTCATCGTTCTCCTTACTGGTGTATAAGAATCCAACTGATTTTTGTATGTTTATCTTGTATCCTGCTACTCTGCTGAATCTTTCTCTTAGTTTCAGTAGATTTCTCATGGAGTCTTTAGGGTTTTTTATGTACAGTATCATATCATCTGCAAACAGGGGCAGTTTAAATTCTTCATTACCAATTTGGGTGCCCTTTATTTCCTTTTCTTGCTTTATTGCTCTAGCTAGAACTTCCAGCGCAATGTTAAATAGGAGTGGTGATAAAGGGCATCCTTGTCTTGTTCCTGTTTTCAAGGCAAATGTTTCAGCTTTTCTCCATTAAGAATGATGTTGGCCACTTGTTTTGCACAGATGCCCTTTATTATGTTGAGAAATTTCCCTTCTATACCTATTTATTGAGAGTTTTTATCAGGAATGGGTGTTGGACTTTGTCAAATGACTTTTCTGCAACAATTGAGATTGATCATGTGATTCTTTTCTTTCCTTTTATTTATGTGGTGGATTATGTTGATTGACTTTCTAATGTTGAACCATCCTTGCATACCTGGTATGAATCCTACTTGGTCGTGGTGTAGTATTTTTTTGATATGATGCTGAATTCCATTGGCTAGAATTTTTGCATCTATATTCATGAGAGATATTGGTCTGTAATTTTCTTTTTTTGTGACATCTTTGCCTGTTTTGGTATCAGCATTATGATGGCTTCATAGAATGAATTTGGAAGTGTTGCTTCCTTTTCTATGCTCTGAAATAGCTTGAGTATTACTGGGACAAGCTCTTCTGAAAATGTTTTGTAGAATTCTCCAGTAAAGCCATCTGGGCCAGAGCTTTTATTTGTTTGGAATTTTTTTTATTACATTTCAATCTCTTCTCTTGTTATGGGTCTGTTCAGATTTTCAACATCACTTTGTTGTTGTTTGGGTAGGTAGTGTGTTTCTAGAAATTTATCCATTTCCTCTAGGTTTTCAAATTTGTTGGAGTATAGTTTTTCATAATATTCTGTTATAATCCTTTTTATTTCAGTTGGGTCTGCTGTAATGTCCGCCATTTGATTTCTTATTTGGGTTATTTGCATCCTCTCCTGTTTTTCTTTTCTCAGTCTGGCCAGTGGTGTCAATTTTGTTGATTCTTTCAAAGAACCAAGTTTTGGTTTTGTTGATTCTTTCTATTGTTTTTCTGTTCTCTATTTCATTTATTTCTGTTCTGATCTTTACTATTTCCTTTCTTTCGGTGGTTGTGGGCTTTTTTTGCTGTTCTCTTTCTATTTGTTTGAGTTCTGTAGTTAATGTTTTGATTTTGTCCCTTTCTTCTTTTTTGATGTGTGCATCTATTGCTATAAATTGTCCTCTGAGGACCACCTTTGCTGTGTCGAAAAGGTTTTGGTATGATGTGTTTTCATTCTCATTTGATTCTAGGAATTTTTTGATTCCATCTCTGAATTCTTCTATTACCCGGTGATGTGTAAGCAGGGTATTATTCAGTTTCTATGTAATTGATTTTTTTCACTTGCTCTTTCTATTGTTAATTTCTACCTTGATGGCATTGTGGTCAGAGAAGATACTTTGAATTATCTCAACGTTTTGGATCTTGCTGAGGATTGCTCTGTGGCCTAAGATGTGGTCTATTCTGGAGAACGTTCCATGTGCATTGGAAAAGAATGTGTACTTTGCAGTGGTTGGATGGAGTGTTCTATATATGTCTATGAGGTCAAGTTGGCTGATTGTGCCCTTTAGGTCTTCTGTATCTTTGCTGAGTTTCCTCTTAGTTGTTTTGTCCTTTACTGAGAGTGGTGTGTTAAAATCTGCTACTATTATTGTCAATTTCTCTTTTCAGTGTTGTTAGAGTTTGTTTTATGTATTTTGGAGCCCTGTCATTGGGTGCGTAGACATTTATTATGGTTAAGTCTTCATGATGGATCGTCCTCTTAATCATTATATAGTGTCCTTCTTTGTCTTTTATGGTAGATTTTGTTTTAAAGCCTATTTTATCTGAGATTAGAATTGCCACTCCTGCCCTTTTTTGGTAGTTGTCAGCTTGATATAGTTTTTTCCAACCTTTGACTTTTAATAAATTCACATCTTTGTTTCTAAGGTGTGTCTCTTGTAGACAGCATATTGATGGATCCTGTTTTCTTATCCATTCTGTCACTCTCTGTCTCTTTATGGGTACATTGAATCCATTTGCATTCAGTGTAATTATTGATAGATGTGAGTTTGTTGCTGTCATTTTGTAGTGCTTTTTTTTGTGGTGCTGAAGTTTTCTTTTTTGTTCTTACTCTCTTGTGCTGAGTTACTTTTGTTTGTGGATTTTTTTTTCATTTCTTTTGTTTTTGCTGGACTTTATGTTTTTCCTTTTTTTAATGAGTATTTTTGTTAAATTTATTTGTGTTTACCATGAATTTTACCCTTATCTTTCTAAGTCTGAAGCAGTCTACTATTAAATGGTATCGCCTTGCCTTCCTTTTCATTAGAAGGTTATATACCTATGCCGTTTATTCCCTCTTGTATTGTTTTCATGCTGTCATTTATTGATTAACTGTGCTGATGCCCTGTTGTATTTCTTTTGGTTTTGGATAGTCCTCAAGAGTTCATTTACTAGATTGGTATCTGGCTCGTACGATCCTGCATCCTAGGTTCTGCCTGTGAGCTGAAGCTGTTTGTCCTCCAATCGAAGAACTCCCTTTAACAATTCTTGTAAGTTTGGTTTGACTTTTATATATTCCCTTAATTTCTGTTTATCTGGAAATGACCTAATTTCACCATCAAATTTGAATGAGAGTTTTGCAGGATATATTATTCTTGGCTGACAATTTTTTTCTTTCAAGATTTTGTATATGTCATCCCATTGTCTTCTTGCCTGTATGGTTTCTGCCGAATAATCTGAGCTTAGTCATATTGTTTCTCCTCTGTATGTGACTTCTTGTTTTTCACAAGCTGCTCTCAGGATTCTTTGTTTGTCTTTGGTTTTGGAGAGTGTGAATATGATATGCCTTAGTGATTTTCTTTTGAGGTCTCTTCTAAATGGGGTTCGTTGAGCTTCTTGGATGGCCAGCTTTTCATCTTTCATGATATTGGGGAAGGTTTCTGTCAGCGTTTCCTCAATGATCCTGTCTGTGTTTTCTGTTTTCTCCCCCTGTTCTGGTATGCCAATCACTCGTAAGTTTTTGCTTTTAACTGTGTCCCACATAACTCTCAGGGTCTCTTCATTTTTCTTTGTTCTTTTTTCTGAGTTTTCCTGAAACAGAGTTGTATCCAAGTCTTTGTCTTCAATTCCACTGATCCTGTCTTCCACTTTTTCAAATCTGCTTCTCAGCCCTTCTGCGACATCATCCATTTCTTAAATCTTGTTGTTTATCTTTTAGATTTCTTATTGTTGTTTTTGTATAATTTCTAGTTGTGAATTTATTTTGTCATTTGTTCCTGCATCATCTTCCTGAATTCTTCCAATTTTTTGTCTGTATTTTCCATGAATTTGTCTATTTTTTCCTCATGTTTGTCAGCTTTTTGCCTCAGTTCTTGGAGAATTCTGAGTATTAGAGATTTGAATTCCCTATCAGGTAGTTCTAGTGCATTTTCTTCCATAGGAGAGTCATCTGGTGTTCTTTTTTGGACGCCTACTGGAACCATCCTGTCCTGTTTTGTAAATGTTTTGATATTGTCTGCTGTTTTCAGGGCATTCAGTAGTTATTTTTCTCATTTATTGATTATAGATTTGTTTGTTTCATCCCTTTAAAAAAAAATTGACTATGTCTGAGCAGGTGTACTGTGTGTTCTTTGTTGTTTGCTCGTCTGTGCACTCAATACTTTTCACCTCCTTCTCCAACTGCCAGGGTCAGTCACTCAGATATGGTACAGCAGAGCAGGTCTAGCTGACGAGGAGTTACTGGGACGGGTGGTTTGTGGCACTTACTACAGTCACCAGGGTGGGTCAGTAATTAGTGCAGGGCAGGTTCCAGTAGGCCATGCCTGTGCTGCTTGGTGGAGTGATGTCAAGCACACGGTGCAGGTAGGCAGGATGCAGCTGGGAGATTGTTATGTGTGGAGCTAAGATGGATATGGGAGAGAGGAGAGAGGAACAGGAGCCAAAAACATACAAACAAACAGAAAAGAATGCTGGGGGAGCTTTCCATTGGAATGGAGAGATGAGAGACTATGAAATGCAGAAAAACAGAAAGGGGAAGAGGAAGAAAAGAAAAGAATGAATAAATAAAAATCAGAAAGGTTTAAGAACCACAAAGTTCTCAGGGATCCCACCGGTGCAGCTATGAGGTCTGGGGAAGTCGTTCTCAGATTTTGCAGTACAGCCTGGCTAGAAGGCGTAGTGGTATAGAACACCTGGTATTCAGGGATCAGAAAGAGAAGGAAGATATAGAGAGATGAGAAACTGAGCAATGAAGAAAGACAAAATGGGAAAAAGAGGGAAAAGAAAACAAAACAAATTAAAAAAAGAAAAGAACAAGAAAGGCCCTCCCCCCAAAACAAAACAAAACAAAACAAAAAAACCACCAAAAAGAAATGCTCTCAGGGATCCATCTGCATGTCTGTGGGAGCTGAAGGGGAGTTCCTTGCCATGCAGCTCCTCCTGGCCAAAAAGGGCTCCCAACTCAAGAAAAGGAAAAGGAAACAAACAAACAATTCAAAATGAACAAACAAACAAAAGCTCCGGGATCCCACCAGCGTGGTAGCCCAGACCAGGAAGCAGCTCCACACCCGAATGGAGCTCCGCAGCCCCTCAGGAAGAAGCAACGATGGCACACAGAGCCAGGCACTAGAGCGAAAGGAGGGGGAGGTGGGGAGAGGCAAGCAAGAAATCAAAAGATGCAAAAAAAAAAAGCAACACCAGCAGCCAACAAATGGCACTCAGAGAGCCAGCTAGTGCAGGCTGGCATCTCTGGACAAGAGACTGTGTCCGCGGGAAGCAGAGGAGTCTGAGTGTGGGTGAAGAAGGGTAGAGAGTGGGAAAGTGTACATCACAAACCGCTGGCGCTGTGGATCCCCTCAGGAAGAAGCAAAGATGGCGCACGGAGCCAGGCACTCGAGTGAAAGGAGGGGGAGGTGGCAAGAGGCAAGTGAGAAATCAAAAGAAGCAGAAAAAGAAAAGCAACACCAGCAGCCAACAAATGGCACCCAGAGAGCTGCCCACTTGGGTGTAAAAACAGATATTTATTGTCTCACAGTTCTGGAGACCAGAAGTCTGAATTCAGGCTGTAAGACCATGCTGCTTCTGAGGGCTCTAAGGGAAGATCCTTTCTTGTCTTTCCCAGCTTCTAGGAGACCAAGTCATCCCTTAGCTTGCAGCTGCAGCATAACTGTGTCTTCACAGGGCCATTTTCCCTTTGTCTGTGTGTCTTCTTTTTTTAAGACACCACTCAGATTGGATTAGGACTTACCTTCCTCCAGTATGAGCTCATCTTGATAGACTCTGTTTCCAAACAAGGTTAAGTTCACAGCTATCAGAGATTAGGACTTCAATATAAATTTTGGGGGGACATAATTCAATCCATAACAACTCCTAATACAGCATCTAACAACAGGTAGACAGGCCACACAGTTAGGGAAGTTGTAGCATTGCTTCTACTCATTAAAATAATGGATACAGGACCTCTGTCTGGCACAGAGCACCCCTTACAGCATTTCTTTATTTCATAAACAATTCTCAAGAAACTAGATAGCCACAGAGGTACAGAACCATCTTTCTCCCTCTTCTGGTGAGTTGTAAATCACTAACAACAGAACTAACCTCCTTAGAAGTCCCAAAATACTGTGTGCAATGGGTTTCTGCAGGGAGCCTCAATGCTTCTAGGGGAGAAAGTAGGCAATGGGCTATATAAGACCAAATGCAATAGGGCCGGCCTCTCCCAAGTATACTACTCAGCTTGTCAGAGAATAAAATTTTGTTTCTCTGCAATAGCACAGACATATAGGAAAGGTTCCTATGTTAATCTGACTATATTAGGTCTAAGATGGAGTCACTTAGGCTAAGCCCCATGTCAGAAAACCGAAACCTAGCTAGTTTCCATTTCCTGTAAATGCCTGACCTTCTTAGGAGCCAAAACCAAAGTTAGCCAATCTGCACTTGCCATTTCAGCTGTAGTATATGACCTATGACCTGGCTACAAAAGTTTTCAATATGTCATATAAGGAAAGTAACTTAGACCTAACCAATCACTTTCTGCCCAGTGTTACTTCCTTGTTCTTACACCACTTTGCCCATGTAGATTTGGTCTCTTTCACTTGTCCTCTGGAGCTCTTGTCTGACTTTCAGATCAGACACCCCCAATTCATGAATTGCAAATAAAGCTTATGAGTTCAGACACAAATTTAATCTTGTGGAAATTTTATTTTTAATACCTATTTCTCAAGGGAAAATGAACAAATCTTGTAGGTGTTGAGTCTGAGACTAACATATGCCATGAAGATTACAGTTGATTCCTCGATGTATTGAACTAATATTTATCTTTAAAAGACAATAGTGACCATTCATAAAATCCTCTCACAAAATCACCTCTAGAAAGTTGAGCATATAATAATAAAATTATTTCTATACCCTGGTAGATAGCTCATATAGTGTTTTTGATTTAGTTACAGACATTTCATTCAACAAACAATGCTGTTAAACTGTTTTTTCTGGGTTCTACCCACATAATAATCACTGTTCCTAAGGGGGAAAGTAGATTTTATCTTGTTATAATTACTATGATTTATACTTTTTTGTTCTGTCATGAAAAATTGTTGATCTTTATCTATCCTCACCTCTTCTAACCTTAAAAATTCCAGTGTTAGATGTGGGGCCAAGACGGTGGAATAGTCAGATGCTTCCTGTCATCTTTCTTACAACAATGATCCAAAAAAACAAGTGAATTGAATATATAAAGACAAAGCTGAAGAATCAGACTAAGTGGCAGGCAGCAGGAGAGACAATTCAAAAGCAGCAGAAACGGGGAAGTTCAGATCACAAGATCACCAGTGCCCTGCTAGCTGAGTCTGTGCAGTGCGCACAGGCTGAGGTAAGCAGCAACATCTAAAGCTGAAAGTTAAGTGCAAGCTTCTAACCTACTGCAAGTGATTCAACCCCTCATGCCCTCATTAGCATAAAACAGCAGGGGGTACACCTGAAGCCCATTTTTACCTGCAGCAGCTAAGGGAGAGCTGCAGATTCATGACATTCAACACCTCCCCACTGCCATAGGCAGTGCCTCACCCACCCACACCAGGAGCCTGAGGGGCAGCAGTACCACTCACTCCATCTAGCCACCCACAACAGGGGTCTGAGACTTAGTGGTGCCTCCCAGTCCTTCCAGCCAACAGCACTGGTGTCCAAAGACCAGCTGCACTACCCTCCGACTATGCACTCTAGGGGACAGGGACATGCCTTCCATCCAGGCACCTGGAGGCCGGTGTCAGCCCCCTTCCTTGTCCCACACATAGCCACCCACTGTAGCCAGACATCTGTGCCTGCTCCCAACACCCGCATATGTAGCCCTGCCTTCCCTGGACTGTAGGTGAGAGTCTGCACCACATACTCAGTGACTGAAGATCTAGACACCTGTGCCTTGAATAACCACATCCCCACAAGAAAAGTGAACAGACTCCTGGGCTCACACACATAATAGCTGCTCTGACCATCTGGAGACAGGATGTGAGAGTTTCAAAGATGCCAACAACCAAAGTAGCTTACACACCCAGCCTACCTGGACATATCAAAACAAAACAAAATAAAAAGTCAGGATGTAGTAAACAAGCGTACAATAAATAAATATAATAACTTATTAATGCCTCAGAGACAACAGTCAATCAAATCACATAAAGAAGCAGGCCAAGATGGCTCCAGCAAGCGACCAAAATAAAGAACCAGAAAACCTTCCAGAGGTAGATAAGGCAATGGAACCACCTGAAAAAGAATTCAAAAGACTAATATACAGAACTCTCCAAGACATCAGGAAGGAGATCATGCAAAACTCAGGCCAAGCCAAGGAACACACAGACAAAGCAATAGAAGAATTCAGGAAAACAATACAAGAACAAAATAACAGAAAACACAGGCTGCTAGAAACCATACAGAGACAGCAACTAGAAATCCAAAAAATTAACAATAAAATTTCAGAATTAGACAACTCAATAGAAGGTCATAAGAACAGAATTGAGACAGTGGAATCAGAATTAGTGAGACTGAAGATAAATCCCTTGACACCAATTTGTTTGAGGAAATAATCAGAAAAAAAAATGAAAAAAAAAAATGAAGAAAGCCTAAGAATTATGTGGAATACTATCAAAAGGAAAAACCTATGAGTGACTGGAGTACCAGAACAGTGGGTAATAACAGAAAACACAGAATTGTTGAAGATTTACTGGCAGAAAACTTCCCTAATATCATGAAAGACAAGAAGCTATCTATCCAAGGAGCTCAATGAACCCCATAAAGGGTAGATCCCAAAAGAAAGTCACCAAGACATACCATAATCAAACTTGCCAAAACCAAGGACAAAAAAGAATCTTGACAGTGGCTAGGGATAAACAAAAAGGCACCTACAACGGAGAACCAAAAAGACTAAACTCTGACATTCTCAGCAGAAACCATGCAGGCAAAAAGGCAATGGGAGAACATATATAAAGCCTTAAAGGAAAAAAAATTGCCAGCCAAGAATTATATATCCATCAAAATTGTCTCTCAAATACGATGATGAAATTAGGTCATTTCCAAATAAGCAGAAATTAAGGGAATTTGTAAAAACCAAACCAAAATTATAAGAAATATTAAAGGGAGTCCTCTGATTAGAGAAACAACAACAGACAACAATCCAAGACTAGGGTACAGAACAGATCAACCAGTTATCAACCCAGATAGGGAATTCACAAAAACAAATCAAAACTAAAAGATTGAAAATAGGGAACCAGAGATGTCAATATGTAAATGATGCCAACATCAAAACAAAAAAGAGGGAATAAACAGTGTAGTCATAGAACTTCCATATGGAGAGCAAGTTAAGGTGATATCAAGAAATAAAAGACTGGTTTAAACATAGAAAAAATAAAGGTAAATTTAAAGGTAACCACAAAGGAAGTGAACAAACCTACTCATCAAAGGAAAAAAGAAGAAAAACATTAAGACTCAGTGAACACAAAATCAACAATAATGAAGAAGATGAAAAGAAAATACATAAACAAAAATAACTCAGCACAGAAAATTAAGCAGAACAATGAAAATGTCAACACCACACACACACACACACAAAATACATCAAAATGACAGCAGTAAACTCAGATCTATAAATAATTACACTGAATGTAAATGCCCTAAATGCACCAATACAGACAGTGGCAGAATAGATTAAAAAATACAATCCGTCTATATACTGTGTACAAGAGACACAACTTAGACACAAAGACATAACAAACTAAAACTAAAAGGATGGAAAAAAATATATCAAGCAAACAACAATCAAAAAAAGAGCAGGAGTGGCAATATTAGTCTCCAACAAGATAGACTTTAAAGCAAAATCCACCATAAAGGATAAGGAAGGACACTACATAATGATAAAAGGGTCATTACACCAGTAGGAAATAACTATATAAGTATACATGCACCCCATGACAGAGCTCCAAAATACATAAAACAAACTCTAACAACATTGAGAAGAGATATAGACAGGTCCACGATAATAGTAGGAGACTTCAATACAGCACTTTCTGTGAAGGACAGAATATCTAGAAAGAAAATAAAGATACACAAGATCTAAATGGCACTGTCAGTCAACTTGACCTCATCAGTATATACAGAACACTATCCAACAGCAGTAAAGTATACTTTCTTTTACAACGCACATAGAACATTCTTCAGAATAGACCACATTTTAGGCCACAAAGCAAGCCTTCACAGAATCCAAATCATTGAAATAAAACAAAGCTTTTTTTCTGATCTTAATGCCATAAAAGTAGAAATCAATAACAGAAACAGCAATGAAAAAAAATAAAATACATGGAAACTGAATAATACCTTGCTGAAAAACTATGGGGTTATAGAAGAAATCAAGGGTGGAATAAAGAAATTCATAGAAGCAAATAAGAATGAAAACACATCTTATCAAAACCTCTGGGACACAGCAAAAGCAGTGTTTAGAGGTAAATTTAGAGGAATAAACACACACATCCAAAAAGAAGAAAAAGCCAAAAGTAAAACATTAACCCTATAACTTGAACAAATAGAAAGAGATCAACAAAAGAAGCCCTCAGGTACAGAAGAAAGGAAATAATAAATATCAGAGCAGAAAAAAATGAAATAGAGAATAGAAAAATAATTGAAAAAATCAACAAGACCAAAAGTTGGTTCTTTGAAAAGATCAATAAAATCAACAAACCATTGGCCAAACTGACAAAAGAAAAACAGAAGAAGCAAATAACCCAAATAAGAAATGAGATAGGTGATTTCACAACAGACCTAACTGAAATAAAAAGGATCGTAAGAGAATACTATGAAAAATTGTACTCCAACAAATTTGAAAACCTAGAGGAAAAGGACAATTTTTGGAAACACATTAGCTACATAAACTAATCAAATTGAGATAGAAAATCTGAACAGACCCAAAACAAGACAAGAGGCTGAAGAGGTAATGAAAAAACTCCCAGCAACAACAACAAAAAAGCCCTGGTCTGTACAACTTCACTGGAGAATTCTACCAAACTTTCAGAGAAGAGTTAACACCAATACTACTAAACCTATTTCAGAGCATAGAAAAGGAAGGAATACACTTGAACTCATTCTATGAAGCCAGCATAACCCTGATACTGAAGCCAGGCAAAGATACCACAAAAAAAGAAAACTACAGACTGATATCCCTCGTTAACATAGACACAAAAATCCTCAACAAAATTCTAACCAATAGAATTCAAGAGCATATCAAAAAATAATTATGACCAAGTGAGAATCACACCAGGTGTGCAGAAATGGTTCAAAATTAGAAAATCTATCAATGCAATCCACTACATAAATAAAACAAAAGAACCACATGATCTTATCAATTGATGCAGAAAAGTCATTTGACAAAGTCCAACACTCATTCCTGATAAAAACTCTCAGCAAAAATAAGAATAGAAGGGAAATTCCTTGACATAATAAAGGGCATTTATACAAAGTCAACATCATCCTGCACAGAGAAAGACTGAAAGCTTTTCCCTTGAGAATGGGGACCAGACAAGGATGCGCTTTATCACTACTGTCACTCAACATTGTGCTGGAGGTCCTAGCTAGAACAATAAGCCAAGAAAAAGAAATAAAGGACATCCAAACTGGTAAGGAAGAGGTAAAACTATCCCTACTCACAGATGATATGACCTTATACACAAGAAAACCCCAAAGAATCCACAAGAAAGCTACTGGAATAAATAGATTTCAGCAAAGTAGCAGGATACAAGATTAACATACAAGAATCAGTAAGATTCCTCTACACAAACAAAGAGAACTTCGAAAAGGAAATCACCGAATCAATACCATTTAAGATAGGCTCCAAGAGGATAAAGAACTTAGGAATAAATCTAACCAGGGACATAGAAGACCTATACAAAAAAAAAACTACAAGACACTACTGCAAGGAACCAAAAGAGACCTACATAAGTGGAAAAACATACCATGTTCATGGATAGGAAGACTCAAGACTGTGAAAATGTCAATTCTACCCAAAGTAATCTACAGATATAATGCAATCTCAATCCAAATTCCAACAGCATTTTTTAACAAGATGGAGAAACAAATCAGCAACTTTATGTGGAGGGGGAAGAGGCCGCAGATAAGTAAAGCATTACTGAAGAAGAAGAACAAAATGGGAGTTCTCACACTACCCAATTTTAGAACCTATTATACCCCCACGGTAGTCTCAACAGCCTGATACTGGTACTACAACAGACACATAGACCAATGGAACAGAATTGAGAATCCAGACGTAAATCTATCCATCTATGAGAAGCTGATATTTGACAAAGGCCCAAAGTCCATTAAATGGGGAAAAGACAGTCTCTTTAACAAATGGTGCTGGCATAACTGGATATCTATCAGTAAAAAAATGAAACAGGACCCATACTTCATACCATATACAACAATTAACTCAAAATTGATCAAAGATCTAAATATAAAATCTAAAATGGTAAAGATCATGGAAGAAAAAATATGGACAATGCTAGGGGTCTTAATTCATGGCATAAATAGTACACAAACCACAACTTACAATGCACAAAGATCAGAAGAGAAACTAGATAACTGGGAGCTCCTAAAAATCAAACACTTAGGCTTGTCAAAAGACCAAAAAAGTGAAAAGAGAACCTAGAGACTGGGAAAAATTTTTGGCTATGACATATCCCATAAGGGTCTAATCTCTAAAATCTACAAGATACTGCAACACCTTAACAACAAAAAGACAAATAATCCAGTTTAAAAATGGGCAAAAGATACGAATAGACACTTCACCAAAGAAGACATTCAGGCAGCCAACAGATACATGAGGAAATGCTCATGATCATTAGCCATTAGAGAAATGCAGATCAAAACTACAATGAGATACCATCTCACTCTGACAATACTAGCACTAATCAAAACAAGCAAACAAATAAACAAAAAAACGTTGGAGAGATTGTGGGGAGATCGGAAGTCTTATGCACTGTTGGTGGGAATTTAAAATGGTAAAATCACTATGACAATGATATGTTGCTACCTCAAAAAACTAGAAATAGAAATACCATATGATCCAGCAATTCCACTCCTAGGAACATACCTTAGAGAAATAAGAGCCATCACATGAATAGATACATGCACACTTATGTTCATTGCAGCACTATTCACAATAGCAAAAAGATAGAAACAACCTAAATGTCCATTGATAGATGAATAGATTAAGAAATTGTGGTACATACACAAAATGGAATACTATAAAATGATAAGGAATAACAATGAATCTGTGAAATACCTCACAACACGGATGAATCTGGAGGGCATTTTGCTGAGTGAAAGAAGTCAGTCATGAAAGGATAAATATTATATGAGACCACTATTATAAGACATTGAGAAAAGGTTTACACACAGAAAAAAGCATTCTTTGATGGTTACAAGGGTGAGAAAGGAGGAGGAGGGGAATCACTAACTAGATAGTAGATAAGTGTCAACTTTGGTGAAGGGAAGGACAACACACAGTACAGAAGAAGTCAGCACAGCTGAACAAAGCAAAAGTAAAGATATTTTTTAGACACATCCAAACACTTTGAAGCACCGAGTAGCTGGGGCTGGGGCCTGGGGACCATAGTCTCAGAGGACATCTAGGTCAATTAGCATAACATTGTTTACAAAGAAAATGTTCTACATCCCACGTTAGTGAGTAGTATTTGGGGTCTTAAAAGCTTGGGAGTGGCCATCTAACATACATATATTGGTCCCATCCCACCCGTAGCAAAAGAGAATGAAGAAAGTCCAAGACACAAGGAAAGTACTAGCCCAAAGAACTAAAGGAGATGGTGGGACCAAGATGGCAGAGTAGTCAGATGCTTCCTGTGATCCCTCTTACAACAAAGACCCAAAAAAACAAGTGAATTGATTATATATAACAATCTAGGAACCCTGAACATCAAAGGCAAAGTTGAGGAATCAGACTGAGTGGCAGGGGGAGGGAGAGATGATTCAGAAGCAGCAAGGAGTTGCCAGACCTGACCCAGGGGTTCAAACACAGAAGAAAACATTCTTCGATGGTTACAAGAGTGGAGAGGGAGGGAGAAGGGAATTTACTAACTAGATAGTAGTCAAGAATTATCTTAGGTGAAGGGAAGGACAACACACACTAAAGGGCAAATCAGCACAACTGGACTAAACCAAAAGCTAAGAAGTTTCCTGAATACAACCAAATACGTAGAGGGACAGAGAAGCAGGGTTGAGGGTCTGAGGACCATGGTTTCAGGGGACTTCTAGGTCAATTGGTATAACAAAATCTATTAAGAAAACGTTCTGCATCCCACTTTGGTAAGTGGCGTCTGGGGTCTTAAAAGCTAGAGAGTGGCAATCTAAAATGCATCAATTGGTCCCAACCTACCTGGAGCAAAGGGGAATGAAGAACACCAAAGACACAAGGGAAATATTAGCCCAAGAGACAGAAAGGACCACATAAACCAGAGACTCCATCAGCCTGAGAGCAGATGAACTAGATGGTGCCTGGCTACCACCAATGATTGCCCTGATGGGGAACACAACAGGGAGCTCCTGATGGAGTGGAGAAAAGTGGGGTGCAGAACTCAAATTCTAGTAAAAAGACCAGACTTAATGGTCTTACTGAGACTGGAGGGGACTCAGAAGACATGGCCCCCAGACTCTCTGTTGAACCAGAGCTGAAACCATTCCCAAAGCCAGCTCTTCAGACAAAAATTGGACTGGACTACGGGACATAAAGTGATACTCATGAGGAGTGTCCTTTTTAGCTCAAGTAGATACATGAGACTAAATGGGCAGCTCCTGTCTGGAGGCGAGATGAGAAGGCAGAGAGGGTCAGGAGCTGGTTGAATGGACATGGGAAATCCGGGGTGGAAAGGAAGAGTGTGCTGTCACAGTATAGGGAGATCAGCTAGGGTCACATAGCAATGTGTGTATAAATTTTTGTATGAAAAACTGACTTGAATTGTAAACTTTCACTTAAAGCTAAATTAAAAAAAAAAAAAGAACTAAAGGACCACAGGAACCAGAGACTCCACCAGCCTGAGACCAGAAGAACTAGATAGCCCCCAGCTACCACCAATCACCACCCTGACAGGGATTGCAACAGACAGTCCTGGACAGAGCAGGAGAAAAATGTAGAACAGAATTCAAATTCACATAAAAGGACCAGACTTACTGGTCTGACAGAGACCGAAGGAACCCCCAAAAATATGGACACCAGATGCTCTGTTAACCTGGAACTGAAACCATTCCCGAAGCCCACTTTTCAGACAAAGATTAGACAGGCCTATAAAACAAAAAAATAATACGCATGAGAAAAGTGCTTCTTAGTACAATGGAATATACGAGACCAAATGGGCAGCTCCTGTCCAGAAGCAGGACAAGAAGGCTGGAAGAGACAGGAACTTGATTAATGGACAAAGGGAACCCGGGGTGGAAAGGTGGAGCGTGCTATCACACTGTGGGGATTGCAACCTATGTCACAAACAATATGTGTAGAAATTTTTTGTATGAGAAATTACCTTGAGCTGTAAACTTTCACCCAAAGCACAATTAAAAAAAAAAAAAACTTAAAAAATTCCAATGTTAAAATAATTAACTAGATTAGCTTAACAAAAAGGGTATTCCAGCCCCATCCTCTGCCCCATCCAGAAACTAGAAGAAAGAAATAAAATTATTCTTAGAGACTACCTCCCTGTTTCTCCGACAGTCTTCAAACGCTTATCTTCCATTTAGTTTCTTTACTGTTTCATTGTGAAGCGACTGAAACTTCACTTCTGTTATGCCTCTGGAAATTTAGCAATCTGAGATGGAGAAATACACTCATTTTAAACAAATTATCGTACAGGAAAAAGTTTAGACACTTTTCATGGTGCATTCTTGAGTTAGTCTGGCTAGGTTTAGGTTCCACATTTAGTGAGGGCCTATGGTGCCACCATGAGTCAGAACCTACTCAACAGCAACTGGTGTTTGGAGTCCCCGGGTGGTGCAAATGTTTAACGTACTCAGCTGTTAACTGAAAGGTTGAAGGTCTAGTCCACCCAGAGGTGCCTTGGAGGAAAGGCCTGGCAATCTACTTGCAAAAAATCAGCCATTGAAAACTCTGTGGAGCACAATTCTACTCTGACACACATGGAGTTGCCATGACTTTATGTCAGCTGGTGACTGTGTGCTAGTCACCATGCTAGGCAGCTTTCCCATGTTATTTCATTTAACTCTCTGAAGAGTCTAGACCAAGAGTAGATATTCATGCTCATTTTGAAGAAATAAAATCCAAGACTCAAAGTAGGTCACAGGACGAATAAGGGGTGAGCTGAGATTTGTCTCAGGTCTTTTGCCTCCATTCTCACTGCTTGTCATATTATATACAGCTATCTGGTTATTGTCACAGCCTGAATCATTTTTAAAAGAGATATTCTGCGTTGATTCTGTTCCAAGAGATGCATAGGATGCATTTATCCAACCCAGATTGTCATGTGGTTAATATCCAAAGTAAAATGAAATCCCAGAAAGTTTTAGACATTATTTTATTCTCATTTGGAGAGACAACATCACCTGTCCAGGTGTAGGCCCCCTATACCTTCCCACACTTATTAGGGATACTACCCCTTTTCAAAAAAGTCCCCTTAATTTCTAAAGAGGCTTATAAATAATAGATTTCAGACCATCTTGGTAAGAAGAGGTATTGTAATTATGTATGCAAAAGAGAACAATATGATCTTAAAAGAAGAAAGAATGCATCTTAGTTTATGTGTCTGATTTGGGGTAACTGTGGTCATGGTTGTGTTGGGGAAGGGGAGAATATGTGTAACAGCAAAGAAACGATGATGAAAAGTACATCGTAATTACTCAGGACTATACATACACGTTTATTTTTATTGTGGTTTAAGTAACAGTTTACAGAGACAATTAGTTTCTCATTGAACAATTAATACACAAATGTTTTTGTGACATTGGTTGCCAGCACTGCAATGTGTAAACACTCTCTCCTTCTCGACCTCGTGTTCCCCATTTCCATTTGTCCAGTTTTCCTGTCCCTTCCTGCCTTCTCGCCATTGCTTTTGGTGTGGTGTGCCCATTTAGTCTAGTATACACGCTTGAACTGCGTGTATTATTGTTGGTTTTATAGGCTGTCTAATCTTTAGTTAAAGGGTGAACTTGAGGAGTGACTTCAGTACTGAGTTAAAAGGGTGTCCGGGACCATATTCTTGGGGTTTCTCCAGTCTCGGTCAGACCAATAAGTCTGGTCTTTTTTTGTGAGTTTGAATTTTGTTCTACATTTTTCTCCTGCTCTGTTCAGGAGGACCCTCTGTGATGGTTAAAGTGAGTGTCAACTTGGTTGGGCCATGATCCTCAGTGGTTTGGCAGTTATGATGTAGTTTGGCAGCTTTTTAATGATGTAATCACTTCCATAATGAGATCTGATACAATGTGATCATCTCCAAGATGAGATCTGTTGTGAGCAGCCAATCAGTTGAAAGGGAGTTTCCCTGGGGGTGTGGCCTACATCCTATCTAGGTGGCTTTTCTGGCAAGGCTCCTTGGCTTTTGCGGTCTCTGGATCCTGCAGCTGGCTCCTGTTCATCTGCCCCCAGTTCTTGGGATCTGAGGTAGCAACTTACCTGCTGTCTTGGGATTCATCAGCCTCAACCCCCTGTGAGCCAGAGGCCTCCTCTCTGACCTTCCAATCTTGGATTCTCAGCACCTGTGGCTACAAGAGTCAGGAGAAGCCTCCAGCCTGACCCATGAAGTTGGGCCTTTCCAGCCTCTACAACCACACAAGCCATTTCCTTTATATAATTCTCTCTACATATGTCTTTATATGCTAACTGATTTTGCTTCTCTAGGGAACCCAGCCTAAGACATCCTGTGTTGTGATCCCTGTCAGAGCAGTCAGTGGTGGTAGCCAGACACCATCTAGTTGTTCTGGACTCAGTCTGGTGGAGGCTGTGGTGGTTATGGTCCATTAGTCCTTTGGACTAATCTTTCCCTCGTGTCTTTGATTTTCCTCATTCTCCTTTTCTCCAGACAGGGTGGGACCAGTAGATGCACTTAGATGGCCGCTCACAAGGTTTTAGGACCCCAGATGCTAGTCACCAAAGTAGGATGTAGAACATTGTCTTTATAAACTATGTTATGCCAGTTGAGCTAGATGTCCCCCGAGAATATGGTCCCCAGGACTCAGCCCAGGAATTCATTCCTTTAGGGTGTTTGGATGTGTCTATGAAGCTTCTGTGACTTCACCCTGGTCAAGTTGTGCTGACTTCCCAGTATTGTGCACTGTCCTACCCTTCACCAAGCCACCATTTATCTAGTGTCTAGTTAGTGTTTTTCCCGCCCCACCTTTCGCCTCCCTTGTAACCATCAAAGATTGTTTCTTTCTGTGTGTAAATCTTTGCATGAGTTTTTATAATAGTGGTCTCATACAGTGTTTGTCCTTTTGTGATTGACTTATTTCACTCAGCATAATGCCCTCCAGATTCATTCATGTTGTGAGATGTTTAGCAGATTCATCTTTGTTCTTTATTGTTGCGTAGTATTCCATTGTGTGTATGTACCATAGTTTGTTTATTCATTCCTCTGTTGTTGGGCACCTAGGTTGTTTCCATTTTTTTCTGTTGTGAATAATGCTGCAATGAACATGGGTGTACATATGTCCATTTGTGCGACGGCTCTTATTTCTCTGGGATATATTCCTAGGAGTGGGAGTGCTGGATCATGTGTATGATATTTCTATTTCTAGCTTTTTAAGGAAATGCCATATCATTTTCCAAAATGGTTGTACCATTTTGCATTCCCACCAGCAGTGCATAAGAGTTCCAATCTCCCTGCAGTCTCTCCAACATTTGTTATTATCTGTTTTTTTGATTTGTGCCAGTAATGTCAGGGTGAGATGGCATCTCACTGTAGTTTTGATTTGTATTTTTCTAATGGCTAGTGATCACAAGCATTTCTTCATGTGTCTGTTAGCCACCTGAATGTTTTCTTTGGTGAAGTGACTGTTCATATCCTTTGCCCATTTTTTAATTGAATTATTTGTCTTTTTGTTGTAGAGGTGTTGGGTTTTCCTATAGATTTTAGAGATTAGAACTTTGTCGGATTTTTCATAGCCAAATTTTTTCCCCAGTCTGTAGGCTCTCTTTCTGCTCTTTTGGTGAAGTCTTTTGATGAACATAAGTGTTTAATTTTTAGAAGATCCCAGTTATCTAGCCTATCTTTTGGTGATTGTGTATTGTTAGTTACGGTTTGTATCCTATACATGTCATATATTAGAGCCCCGAGCATTGACTCTTTTTTTCCCTATGATCTTTAGTTTTTCATTTTATATTTAGGTCTTTGATCCATTTTTAATTAGTTTCAGGACGATTTTTTTGAAAAATAAGCAAACATGAAATTAAGGCTATAAGTGTAATGGGTAGAATGGTTCAAATTATAAACAATTCAGGGAAGCAAAGTAGAATAGCGTATCATAGTAGTCATGCACAAGGGCTCTTGAAGCCAGTAGCCTGAATTTATATCCCAGTTCTGCTGCTTGTTAATTGTGTGACATTTGAGAGGTCACTTAAAAACAAACAAACATCCACGAGCCTGAGACCAGAAGAACTAGATGGTGTTCGGCTACCACAAATGCCCGCCCTGACAGGGAACACAACATAGAGTCCTGGTTGGAGCAGGAGAAAAGTGTGGAGCAGAATTCAAATTCATGTAAAAAGACCAGACCTAATGGTCTGACAGAGACTGGAGGAACCCCCAAAACTATGGCTCCCAGACGCCCTGTTAACCCAGAACTGAAACCATTCCTGAAGCCCACTCTTTAGACAAAGATTAGACAGGACTATAAAACAAAAAATAATACATGTGAGGAGTGGGCTTCTTAGTTCAATCAGATACGCAAGACCAAATGGGTGGCTCCGGTCCAGAGGCAGGATAAGAAGGCGGGAAGGGACAGGAACTGGTTGAATGGACACAGGGAAGCTGGGGTGGAAAGGAGGTGTGTGCTGTCACATTGTGGGTATTGCAACTAATGTCACAAAACAATATGTGTATAAATTTTTGTATGAGAAATTAACTTGAGCTATAAACTTTCACCTAAAGCACAATAAAAATAAAAATGTGGGGCTCACATATACCTCAAGAGAATTTTGAAATCTACATACTCTCACACACACGTTTTTGGTTTGCATCTAAATGTTTTCTTCGCGAATGTAAACAGCTGTAAAGGATGTAATTTCCTGCATGTCGTATACTGAACATGTACTTTCAGTAAAGTCTCACCAGAATATTAAAAACAAACAAACAAACAAATCCTCTATGTTCAGTATCCTTGTCTGTAAAACGTGCATAATAAGTGCTCATAGAGTGTTGTGAGGATTAGATGAAAAAGTGCGTGAAAAGTACTTGACATTTCATAAAAGTTTGTTATTATCAAAAGGAGGAAATGTCTGTAGCATTTTTTAGCTGCCTTTAATAAAAAAAAATCTACTTCTCAGACTCAGGAAGCTGGGAAAGAGTTGATCACGCCAGGAATTGCCATCAGGCATGAAGACAGAGCAAATGATTTTATTACTGAAAATCAATATGACCCCAACAACCTACAAAGCATGGGGGAGAGGATATGTGCCAATAAATAGTAATAATCGAAATATTGTTGACAGCTGAGACCTCAGAACTTCCGTCTGTCCTGAGGAATTAGGCTAATGACCCTGCCTAGTGGATCTGGGCTAATACAAGAGAAAAAAATTATAATAACTTGCTGGCTTTGACTTGTTTCTGACTCATGGCGACCCCATGTGTTACAGAGTAGAACTGCCCCATAGGGTTTTCTTGGCTGTAATGTTTCACTGGGTGGGTTCAAACTGCCAACCTTTAGGTTAATAGTAGATCATAAACCATTTGTGCCACCCAGGGACCTAGTAATACAAAAGGCATCATGCAAAACTAGGAAAAACCAGCAGACTCCCCTCGCATGAAACTTTATTGAAGTGGTCAGGCCTGCAACAAAGTTCCCACTATATTCTGCACTTAAACTGGAGAATCAGGGCATCCTGTCAGTTCTCCAGGTCAGGGCACTGGAACACAAACAACCAGACACTCCTGGCTTCCTCGGACCCATTTGCCAACAGACTCGGACCAGGTAAATTGATAGTAACTTCCCTGAAAGTCTCAGAGCTCTTTCAGATCCACACAATTCCAGGCCGCAGAACAAGTGGGAAGTCACAGAGCTCCAGGCCCTTTCGATGAAGTTAAAGATTACACAGTCTGTAATCTTTACATGACCTCACGTTCACAATTACTCAGTCACTAACAATATAACAAGCCCTCCAGATATAATTCACTAATCAAGCCCCATCCTTTTATGTTTTGAGGCGTTACCAATAGCTCCACCTCTTGGGGTGGGGGCTAAAACCTATTGCGCATCCTCAGCACATGGTATTTTCCTGCAAAAAACCAAACCCGTTGCCTTTGAGTCGATTCCGACTCATAGGGACCCTATAGGACAGAGTAGAGCTGCCCCATAGAGTTTCTGAGGAGCGCCTGGTGGATTTGAACTGCTGATCTTTTGGTTAGCAGCTGTAGCTATTGACCACTACGCCACCAGGGTTTCCTCCTGCAATTATAGCAGACCCTAATTTTTTAGTACCTACCTCATAGGATTGTTGTGCCTGGCTCACTGTAGCTGCCAAAGAAATGTCAGCTAGTATACCCATTCTTCTGTGCTGTTAACAATAGCTTCACCTCTTTGATAGTCTACCAAAGTATTCTTTGAAAAAAATTGCAATTGCCAACAAAATGCATGTTTCATATAGGTAAAATATTTAGCAGTACCTTACACATAGTGACTCAGGTAACTGGTGGCTTTTTGATTGCTTTGAGAAGACTTAATATGTCTTACTTCTGTTGTTGTTGTTAGGTGCCGTTGAGTTGTTTTTTACTTATAGTGACCCCATATGATGGAGCAGAACTGCCCCGTGGTGTTTTCTTGGTTGTAGTTTTTTCATATAAGTGAGGTCATACAATATTTGTCCTTTTGTGATTGGCCTATTTCACTCAGCATAACGTATTCAAGCTCCATCCACACTGTAGCATGTATCAAGACTTCATTTCTCCTACTGGCTGGGTAGTATTCCATTATATGTATGTACGACATTTTGTTTATTCATTCATCTGATGATGGGCATTTAGGTTGTTTCCACCTTATGGCTATTATGAATAGTGCTGCAGTGAACATAGGTGTAAAAGTCTCTTTTTGAGTCTCTGTTTTCAAGTCTTTTGGGTACATACCTAGGATTGGAATTGCTGGGTCATTTGGTAGTTCTATTTTTAGTTTTTTGAGGAACCAACACTCTGTTGTTCACAGCTGCTGTACCATTTTGCATTCCCACCAGCAATGAACAAGAGTTCCAATTTCCTTGCGTCGTCAACATGTGTTATTTTCTGTTTTTTTTTTAAATCTTAATCATCCTAGCGGGAGTGAACTGGTATCTCATTGTGGCTTTGATTTGCATCTCTCTGATGGCGAATGATGCTGTGTGTCTTTTCATGTATTTGGTGGCCATTTGAATGTCCTCTTTGGTGAAATGTCTATTCAAGTCCTTCGCCCATTTTATGATTGGGTTATTTGTCTTTTTGTTGTTAAGTTGTCAAAGTTTTGTATATACTTTGGTTATTAGATTGAATTTAAGGCTTCTAAAGAGATTCTCCCAGTTGGTAGCTTGTATTTTCACTTTTTTGGTAAAGTCTTTTGATGAACAAAAGTTATTGGCTAATCTTCATGGGAGCAGACCGCCAGGCCTTTCTCTGCCGGAGCCACTGCTGTTGGGTTCAGATTGCCAACCTTTTGGCAAGCAGCCCAGTGCTTAACCACTTGCACCACCAGGGCTCCTACTATGAACAATATTCTCCTCTTTGTTGACCCCACCACTTTGATACTTTCCCAGTGAACCAGGTGAAAAGATCACAAATATCTGCTTTTGGCAAGTACTTTTGAGGTTCATTTGAGATGCATTTAGCTGGCTAGATACTAGATTACAGTGGGGGAGGAGTGCAGGGGAGATCCCTCTTTCATGGAATTTAAGTTCTGGTTAAACAAATAGTAACGATAAAACCAGAGTCCCTGGGTGGTGCAAATGGTTAACATGCTTGGCTGCTAACTGAAAGGTTGGCAGTTCAACTCTACCCAGAGGCACCTTGGTAAAAAAGGCTTGGTGATCTACTTCCAAAAAATCAGCCACTGAAAACCCTACAGACCACAATGGTACTCTGACACATGTGGGGTCACCATGACTCGGCATTGACTTCAGGGCAACCGGGCTGGTTTTTGGTAACAGTAAAGCCCAGAAGCGTTGGAATCAGAAAATCAGCATGGGAAGGACTTGCTTGTCAAGACCCGCTGGGGGAGGAAGGAAAGTTTCCTGAAGGCAGTAAAGCTTAAGCTGAAAGTGAAGGTTTCTAGGAATTCGCTACATCTGAGAAAATGCTCTGGGCTGGAAGAACAATGTTCCAAGACCTGGAAGGGAAAGGAGCTGAGAGTTGCGGAGGCCCCTTCACCTGTCTGTATGAGGTGAGGTGATGGTGCTCACGTCATAGCTGACGCCTGATCCTCAGAATGTCGGGAGTCTCTCAAAGGTTTCAGGTTGGGGAGTGAAATGATCAGATCTGAGATTAGGCAGGCTCTTTCTGGCTGCTTTGTGCAGCAATAAGGAATGTGGGGAGCCCTATAGGAGGCGGGGGTATGAATATGTTCATACTCAGGTACGAATGTATTATATTCTGATGATTCTGGCCCAGATTTGTGAGCAGGGAGGCAAAGAAGTGGATAGATTTAAGAGATATTTAAATATTTGGCTGCAAACTAAAGCTAGTTCCCCTCTCCCACTCTCACCCCCTCCCCCACCCCCAACAAAATCCAGGTAGGAACAGGCCAGGTAGAAAGCTTAACTTTTAGTCTGCTCTTCTATTAACAACACCCAGAACGTAGCTTGGAAAAAGGAAGGAACTGATATCTACAGTGGAGCTTGGAGGTTGTCTGCTGTTGTTAGCTACTGGGGAGTCAGCCCCCAACTCATGGTGACCCCATGCACACAGAGGAATGAAACGTTGTCCAGCCTTGCACCATCTCTAGGATTAGTTGTGGATTGGACTGTTGTTGAGTCATAGGGTTTTCGGTTTTCACTGACTGATTTTTGGAAGTAGATCACCAGGTTTTTATTCCTAGTCCCCTTAGTCTGGAAGCTCTGCTGAAACCTGTTTAGCACCATAGCAACATGCAAACCTCCACTGACAGACAGGTGGTGGCTGTGCATGAGGTACATTGGCTAGAATCAAACCTGAGTCTCCCGCAGGGAGGGTGAGAATCCTGCCGCTGAACCACCCCTGCTGTCTAAGTTGTATAGTGATGTCAGTTATCTCAGCCAATCTTCTCGACCCATTGCCTCAGATGATGAAGGGGGCCTGCCCTCCTTTTACCCTGATTGTACTTATCACCAAAAGAAATGACAAAACAAAAAACCCACTGCAGTCAAGTCGATTCCAACTGATGGCAACCCTAGAGGACTAGAGCAGAACTACCCCATAGGGTTTCCAAGGCTGTAAATCTTTATGGTAGCAGACTGCCATATCTTTCTCCTGCAGAGCAGCTGTTAGTTTTGAACTGCTGACCTTTCAGTTAGCAGCTGAACCCTTTAACCTGACCTTTCGGTTAGCAGCCAAGCCCTTTAACCACTGTGCCACCAGGGCTCCTTATACTTACCACAGAACTTGTTAAAAAGCCAGGAATAACTCAGCACCAGTCCCTTTAGGCAAACAACAAACAAAGATAACTTTAAAGAGTGTTCAAGCCCATCTTTATGACTTCCTCCCTCAGAGGCACCAAGGGCATTATCTCAATGCCTAAGCCACCAGACAGGGTGGCCCAAGGCTGCTTGTTAGTTGACCTGCTGGGAACAACCATGATTCATCTGTTTACTGCAGAGCAAAGGTAACTTGGGCTGCAAAAACTCACATCTGCCTCCCAGGAGGCCTTCATACCTGGAGACGAGGGCACTGGGCTTCAGCTGGAAATGTTTGCATTGGCACAGACCCAGGCTGGATGAAGCGTGCCCCACGAGAGGTCACGCCACTGGGACATGAGTGAGTGCACGCAAGTACGCATTTTCCCGAACCCAGATCATCACAGCTCAGGAGCTATTTCAAGTCACGCTCATTACTGTCTCACGAGCAGCTTGGAGCCTAGTTATCATCAGTTATCTGTGCTCTGCTATTTACAATGTGGATATGTTAGCCCCATAGCCAGACTTACTTTCTTCGCAGAAGTCGGATTAAGGGCAGCCATAATAGTCATGTTGGTACCATTCATTAATGGCGTATTATATTCCGACACACTATACCATTCATGTTCTATGTTGTTGTTGTTAGTTGTCACTGAGTTTGCTCTGAGTCATGGTGACCCCATGTACAACAGAACAAAGTGTTGACTGGTCCTGCACCATCTCCACTTTCAGAGTATGCTTTAGTGCATTGTAGCCACTGTGTATTCTGAGTGACTTCCAACTAGGGGACTCATTTCCTAGCACTATAATGGATAATATTTTGTTGTGATCTTTTGGGTTTTCACTGGCTAATTTTTAGAAGTAGTTTGCCAGGCCTTTCTTTCTTGTCTGTCTTTAGTCTGGAAGCTCCGCTGAAACCTGTCTACTATGGGTGACCCTGATGACATAGCTTCCAGCATCACAGCAACATGCAGTGAGTTCTTAGGCAAAGAATAAGCTGGGAAAGCACACCCACTGCCATCTAGTCGATTCTGACTCATAGTTACCCTGTAGGACAGAGTGGAACTGCCTCAGAGAGTTTCCAAGGAGGGGCTGGTGGATTTGAACTGCCAACCTTTTGGACAGCAGCCAAGCTCTTAACCACTGTGCCACCAGGAGGAGAAAAAGCAGCTGGGGACCAGACGTTTGTGAGGAGGGGCTTCCACCCCTCCCTCAAGGCCAGCTGTGCACAGTGGAGGTTGCCTGGGGGTGAGGCTTAGTAAAGGAGGAGTGATCCCAGAGGGCAAATAACTGACCTTTGTGGTTACAGCAGCAGCTCCTGACCTTTGCCCAGGCCCCAGCAGTGGCACAGAGGTTGGACAGGGTGTGGCTGGGCTGGGCAGGCAGCTTCAGGCATGCTCGGTTCACCTTTTGCCTAGTTCTATATTGCTGCAAGGAGATAGACTTCCTTCACCAGTCCCTGCCTCCTCACTCCAAGCTGCATCAGCTCCAGGCTGTGCCACAATCCTTGGGGTTACCTCTGCACTGTTGTGAACCGTAAGTGTCAGCACAAGAAGGTGGCAGGAGCTTAGTCAACACTGATTGACACACTACTGTATGGAAAGGAAGCATCCTCTGATTCTTGTCTCTCCAGCTGTGAGTACCCTTAACCATAACTGTCTGAAATAAATATAGCCAAGCAGGACTGTGAAAGAAGCCCTAGTGGTGCAAATGGTTAAGCACTCGGCTGCTAACTGAAAGGTTGGCAATTCAAACACACCCAGTGGTTCTGCAGAAGAAAGACCTGGAGATCTGCTTCTGTAAAGATTACACCCTAGAAAACCCTATAGGGCAGTTCTGCTCTGTCACACAAGGTCACTATGAGTTGGAACCGACTCGACAGCACCTAACAACAACACTATTTTGAACTGCGCTTTTCTGCCTCACAGCTGAGAACCCACCGCAACAGGGCCCTTGGCTCTCAGCCTCCTAGAATAGTGGACACACATCAAGGAGCTGAACTCCCTCCAGCCGCCTAGTTCACAGATGAAGGCGAATCTCCCCAGCATTTCTGATATCATCGCTGGGAGTGGCTGTGAAAATTCAAACTCCAAGGGGTGAAGGATGGAGTAGAGAAATTTCTAGAATCTGAGGTGGGAGGTGTCTGGCCTCCCCTATAGTCCAGATGTGAGTGCTACCCTCATACTCCCCACAAAGGCTTGGAGAGGGCACCTTCATTCATTTATTTACTCAGCATTCATTAAGGATTTATAGCGCTAAGGATCGTTAGAGGAATAAGACCTGTTTCTGACTATCTCGGTTACCAGTGCTGTTGTAACAGAAATACGACAAGGGGCTGGCTTTAGAGAACAGAAGTTTATTTTCTCATAGTGTTGGAGGCTATAAGTATAAATCAGAGTCTTGGCCATGCTGATTCCTTTCTTGTAGGTAGTCCCGGACGTTCCTTGGTTCCTTGGCAGTCCTCCAATGCATTTGTCCCCCTTTGCGCCCCCCTTCCCTGTGTGTGGCCTCTCTGTGTCTAATCTGCTCTTTTTATAACTCAGAAGTGATTAGATTTAGAACCCACCCTACTCGGGTATAACCTAATTAACATAACGAAGAAAACTTTATTCCCAAACAGGATTGTATCCACCAGTATAGGGGTTAGGATTCCAATACGTATTTTGAGGGACACAATTCAGTCCACAGCACTGACCTTCAGTACCTCACAGTTGAACAGGGAGAAGCCACATAAGGAGCCAGCATAATGACAGAGGAAAACACGGAGTGTGATGGGGACATAGGGGAGAGGCCCTGGATCCTGTCAGGAGGGAGAGGGTAGACTTCCTAGAAGGAGTAACACCTGACTTGAGACTTGCTGAGTGCCTAGCAGGAGTTAGCCAGGCGAAGAGGCCTGGGAGTGGTTTTCTAAGTGAAGGAGCGGCTTAAGAAAAGGAGCAGAGGTTCTGTCTCCTGGACTCCATAAAAGGGGCATTTCTTGTTGAAAAGTCACATTTGCTTTGCTGTAGAAACTCTTTTCTTTCTAGGTTTCAGAGACTTGGACTCCCTTATCGATGTACAGGCCAAAAGGCTGAATCCAAAGTGTGACTAAATTTCAACTCAGGTTTTTTTTTTCAACAGAAACGGCAGTTCAGAAGGCCTGCCAGCCACACCAGACTGCTTTTCCCAAGAAGGCCTGAGCCGGGCAGAGCAGCTGCACAGTAGGAGGAGTGTGGTTTTTGGATCAGAAAATAATACTCAGGTGAGGCCAACAATGCACAAAGCACAGGAATTCATAAAGGTGCCTCGCCCCCACACCCTGAGTAAGCATTATGTTTCATAATATTAAATGTCATAACAGGGCCACTAGACAGATTTTTGGAGGACAGCCAGCATACCTGGGTTTCAATCTTGGCTCTACCACTTAGAATGGTAGACTAATTACTGCAAGTCTCTGAGGGTCAAGTTCTTTTATGTGTAAAATAGGGCTCAGGGCATCCCCAATAGCCACTTCAGTACATTGTTGAGGCCATGTGAATTTTGAGTGCCTTCCAGCCTAAGGGGCTCATCTCCCAGCACTATAAGGGACAATATTTCTTGTGATCCATAGGGTTTTCACTGGCTAATTTTCAGAAGATCTCGAGGCCTTACTGGGTGAGAATTAGGTGAGATGACTCAGAGCTTGGCACAAAGAAGGCACCAGCAAATGGCAGCTGGGCTTAATGTTTCTCTTGAGAACTGGTGTTTGGGCCTAAAGAGAGTAATGTCATGAGGCTAAGTCCCCAAATGTTGTTGTCATTAGCTGCCATTGAGTCGACTCCCAACTCATGAAGACCTCATGCACAAGGGAACGGAATGTTGCCCAGTCCTGTCTATCCAGTTATGGATTGGAACATTGTGATCCATAGGGTTTCCACTGACTGATTTTTGGAAGCAGATTTCCAGACTTTTCTTCCTAGTCTATCTTAGTCTAGAAGCTCCACTGAAACCTGTTTAGCAACACAGCAACAAGCAAGCCTCCATTGACAGACAGGTGGTGGCTGTTCATGAGGTGCATTGGCTGGGAATCGAACCCAGGTTTCCTGTATAGAAGGCAAGAATTCTACCACTGATCCACCAGTGTCCCTGTAAGTCCCCAAATAGGCTTTTTTATTTGTGGAACCTCTGTCATCCTTCTCAGAAATGTCTGCGATAAGCCTCAATGGTGGTGAGAGAGAGTAGAATGAGTCAACATAAACCCATTCCCATGCTCGGAAAAAAGCTCCAATCTCACATTGTACTGAGAGCCACTCAATGATATTATTCCAAATGTGACACCGATTTGGGATCAGAGTGGTGCCATCTCTCCACTGTCAATTCTTGGGAAGTATGGGATGGCCAAGGATAAGGGAATGTCTCAGATATCAGCACAGTCACTCTGCAGCTTTCCTACCTTCTCTGAGATTTTCCTGACCATTAGGATTTCCTCATTTCCCTCCCTGACTTTTAAATGTGTAAGTCTGGTTTCTAGTTACCTAATACTTATCATTTCTCTATGAATTCTACTTATCATTCCCTCTGTGAATTCTATCACCATCCTGGCTTCCCAAATTTTTAGGGAGCTTTTCAAACAGTCCTGGTTAGTGGGTTCAATGATCACTGTCTTCCTACCAGCAAAAAATGATGATTTTCTAGGATTGTGAATCAGTGCATTAAATGCTTCTTGCAAACTCAAAAGGAAACCATCACCATCTAGGACATAGAAGGTAAGCCATTTGCTTCTTTACAGCCTGCTGGGTTGGGCGTACACATCATAATCAGGCCCAGGATCTTCTCAGGTGCCTCCCTGACTTCATACTCCATGTCTCTTTGGGGGTAGGGGTGGAGTATCAGTGGTCCTCCTGATAAATCCCCCACAATGCTCTGGTCTAGTCTATGGGAATGGCTGGGAAGGATGAAACTAACCCTCCATGACTCTCTTGATTATCTCTGGTAGATAAAGGGAAAAGCTAGCTAGCTGAGCTGTTACCATGAAAGCACAAGGAAAGGAGCTTTCTAGAAAGAGGCTTTCAGGAAGAGGGTCCCTCATGGAAAATTTCTACACTCCTGACCAGACCCTTTTGTTTCCAGTCCCCTCACCATGCAGCTTCCTCTCCAAGCCCTTAAGTTCAGCGATCAAATCCTCACCCTCAGAAATTTCTGTTTCCCCCAAAGTAGATGGTTCACCTCTTGATCTTTACCGTATCTTGAAACACCCCAACACATTTCTCTTCAGGCTTTTCAGCTGGATATTCATTGACACTGCTCCGTTTGGTTAGTTTCTACTGGGGGCAGGTGAAGAGAGAGGTGGTCTGTGGTTCCACGAGCAAGTGCAGTGCAGGTGTCCCAGCTCCATTTCTGTCTCCTCACCTGACAGAGTGGTGGTCAATTCCCTTACCAGCTCACTTTATTTCTCCTATTACCATGACTTTCACTTTGCCCTTTTGAGAACAAAACATTCTCACTGATGTTAACAAGTGTTTGTTTCTTTCTGTCTGTTCTGAGCCCATCTACATTACCGGAGAAATCACAATCGTTGCCATAGTTACGCTCTTTGCTTCCTGAATAGAATAGCGCTAGTTTTCATGTTCCACTTCCCATTTATTATATTCTAGGTCTTTTTTGAAGAGGCTTTGCTGATACATTCATTCCCTCACAATATTTTGTTGATAGACCTCAAAATTAAATCCATTTTGTTATCTTCTTTTGGTTTTTAATTGATTTTTTTTAAAGCTCATCAAGTTAAAAAGCATATTTAAACACTATGGTGTGCCATGTAATGGCACTGGGAAAGAATCCAAAAGAAGTGGAGGCCACAGAAATGTTTTAGAAGACAGTGTCCAAACACGAACAAATACCTTCCTTTCCTCACTCACTGCTGTCACTTGAGGTGAGGCCTTTATCAGCTCATACCAGGACTGTGTTAAGAACTTGCTACTTGTTCCCCAGCCTCCAGCCTCTTTGCTCCGCAGCTTATGCTGCTCAAGTACTTCAATCATCATGTCATGTGTCAACTCAGTTTTCCAGGATCGCCTCACTATGACATACATTCCACTAAAGGTGCTTTATCATCAGGCTCCTCCTGACTTTCCAGTGACTCTCTTGCTGTCAAATGTGTTAACTCATTGTCCCATGATAGCAGCTCTTCTCTGACACACAGGGAGTCTCCGTGAGTTGGAATTGACTTGATGGCAATGGTGGTGGTGCTGGATGATTTGTGCTTAGTTATGGATCCCTTTGTGTTCCCCCTCTTAAACAACCTCTGTTTCATCCTTGATATGTGTCTAAATCCTACCCACATCCTCTGACTCCTACAGCTGGAAGCACAGTCTTTGCTTAGATAGGCACGTGACCATATATATATTGATGAGCAGAGGCAGATTACCCAATAGGCAAGATAAGTATGGTGCTTACCTTGCTTATCAGATCATCTGTAGTGAACAATTTCACATGGGTTTTACCACAAAGATGTTCACCACAGATTAGTAAGTAAGCACAAGTAAGCCCAGGTTTACTTTGCTTACCCTGTCAGGGATTGAAAATTTGAAAAAAGGCTTTGATTCTGTAGGAGGGTGCTGTGGGGTTGGGTGAGTGGCAGATGCCAGTCATACCTAGAAGCAGAATATTTTATGTGGTGAAAAAATATGAAATTGCTCACTGCAGGTGACTTGGTAAGCAAGGTAAGTACCGTGCTTAGCTTGCCTATTGGATAATCTGCCCCTGTTGATGAGCAATCATTTTGTGCTCCATTTCCTTTTGCCCACACATAGATGGAGATTAAATAAGATACTCCTGGGCAAAATGGTGCTTCATGCCCTGTCCCCTTTTCTTTTACTCTTTACTGGCATCGCACTATTCTTCGTCTGCTCTATTCCAGCTACTTTTTAGCTCCCTTTCTTCATAAACCCATAAAGGATTTAATATCACTGAGATATTATTCTCTTTGCTGCAGTCTGTGTCCAAGCAACTTCTTGTAGTTCTGTCTCCCATGTTGGGCACCTATTCCCCATACAGATTTGCCAGGGCAGGCAAGAACAGAGGGAGCACCCATGTTCGTTGTTGTTGTTGTGTGCTGTCAAGTCAATTCCAACTCATAACGAGACTGTAAAACCAAACACCAACTCCATTGCCATCGAGTTGATTCTGACTCATAGCGACCCTATAGGACGGAGTAGAACTGCCCCACAGCGTTTCCAAGGAGTGGCTGGTGGATTCGAACTGCCAACCTTTTGGTTAGCAGGTGAGTTCTCAACCACTGTGCCACCGGGGCTCCAACAAACCTATAGAACAGAGTAAAACTGCCCCATAGAGTTTCCAAGGTTGTAATCTTTACAGAGCAGATCACCAGGTCTTTTCCTCTGTGGTGGGTTCAAACTGCCTACCTTTCAGTTAGCAGTTGAGTGCTTAACCATTGTACCACCAGGGATCCTTGTTATGTGTTGGGGATGGATGCATTTGGAGACATTTAAATTTACCAACAAACCCATAAGGGAGTGTTTTTATCCACACTTTTAAATGAGGGAACTGAAGCTCAGAGATGTTTAATAACTTCCAAGGACAGTTTGATGCCAGATATGGAGCCAGAGAGAAGAATAAATACATTGTCGTGGGATGGAGTTTGTTTGAACAGGCTTCACAGATGTGGTGGGAGCTGAGCCAGGCCTGGGTCTGGTGGACAGGAGGAGAGAGTGCCCTGAGTGTGAGTGGCATGACAACTATTTCAGATTGAAGTGACAATGTGACCATTTATGACTTCCAGAGTCTGTACCTGATTCCCTTTAAGAATGCAATGTTAAAGTGAATTGTCTGGTTGTAAACCCTGGAACGTACTAGAATGGCCCAAGTTCAGGAGTAAGCGAACTTTACTGTGGCATATTAACAGCAGAATAAATGCTGACAAAGAAACAGAGATTTTTAAATTTTAACTTCAGGTCAAAAGAGGACTCTTGACACAAAGCAGTTGAAACCGGGCATAATCTCAGATGGTTTCATACAATAGAATAAAAATTAATGAGACCAGGTCCCTAAGCTGTCCACATGGCATGAGGGTGAATGTGCCTTCCTGGGCGTCCTGGAGCATAGATGTCCTGCTCAGTTATTGTAAGCATCATTGCCTTTTATTTTTCTAGTTCGCTTGCTAATAAAATGCTTATGAGCACTGGGATGTGAAAAAGGGGGAAGGAAAATGAAGACAAGGAACTGAAAGGATACTTTAATAGCCCGAAAAACAGGAGTCCCTGCATAGTGTAAATAGGTAAAGCACTAGGCTGCTAACCTAGAGGTTGGAGGTTGGAGCCCACAATGAAGTGCCTTGGAAGACAGGCCTGGCAATCTACTTCCAAAAAATCAGCCATTGAAAACCCTATGCAGCACAGTTCTATTCTGACACACCTGGGGTCTCCATGAGTCAGAGTCAACTCAACGCAGCTAGTTATACTGAAAAACTAAAATCTGGCTGCAGGTATGTGTTGCAAAAGCATAACGATTAAGTGCCCAGGATATGGAGATTTACAGAAGATTTAATATATAGTGGCCTTGGAAAGGCTGCTCCTTGTTTAATTTTCAGTGAATCTTTTCTCTAAAATGGGGATAACAATGCCTACCTTACATGGTTATGGTGAGGATTAAATGACAAAATGTACACAATGTGCTTAGCCCAATAGTCCGTGCTCATCCATTAAAAATATTTATTGAGTGCCTTATATGGATTCGATGCCAAAGATTCAATGGTGAGCAAAACAGACATGGATGGTCCCTGCTGACTCATAGAGTTTACAACCTAGAGAGGGAGAGAGCTGATAAGAAAAGAAACATACAAATAATTAATTACACATTGGGAAGAATTCTAGAAAAGAAAAACTCAGAGTGCTTTGGGAGAATAACAGGGTCTCTAAGTAAATGATTGATAAATAGTAGTTACAGTTCTACTCTGCACACAAGGGGTCGCCGTGAGTCAGATTGACTCGATGGCACTAACAACCACTTAAAGACAGATTTTTCTTTGCAACTATGACAGATTAGTTTCTATTAACAAAGCCACAATGATTGGGGAAAAAACTGGGTAAAATAGTAGAAAATCGATCAGTTTGAAGGAATATGAGCACTATCAAGGCAGCAAGGGCATTGGTAGGCAAGATTCCAGAGAGAAAGTAAATACTGAGAAGTGAGATAAAAATGCAACTCTACTTTCTCCTCAAAGCATTTGCCCACTCATATGTGGCTGAAGAGACAAAACTGGAATTCATGGCCAGCTAAGGAGAAAGGGCACTGGAAAATACCCTAGGATTTCTGTTGGGACCTCTAAAAGGTAAGACTCTAAGAACAAGGGCAAACTGGGTATAGACCAGCTCTCACAAACACTAAAATCCATCTTCTAAGCATCTCAAGGCCAGGTTGAGTTAAAGTGATTTGCCTAGCTTAATTACTTGACAAGTTATTCTGTAGGAAGAAAGATAACATCATCCAGAGCCTCAAATAATTTTTATAATTTTTCATATAATAATGGCCAGAGTTCAAATTAAAAAAAATCACAACATACCAGTGTTGTTGTTAGGTGCCACTGGGTCAGTTCCAACTCATAGCAACCCTATAAGACAGAGTAGAACTGTCCCATAGGGCTTCCAAGGAGCAGCTAGTGGATTTGAACTGCTGACCTTTTGTTTAGCAGCCAAGCTCTTAACAGCTACACCACCAGGGCTCCAGTGCACGCCAGCATACCAGCAGACAAGCCAAATGAACAAAAAGCATTTAGAGGCAATAGAAATAGATCCATAGAGGACAGAGATACTGGAGTTACCAGACACAGACTTTAAATACTGTGTTAATTAAATAAAACGCATGACAAGATGGAAAATTTCAACAGACAACTGGAATCTATAAAAAAAAACTCAGGAAGAAATTCTAAAACTGGAAAATACAATAACTAAAATTAAAAACTCAGTAGATGGATTAGCAGACTGGACACAAATGAAGAGAGAAAAAGTGAGCTAGAATACATTTTTCAGTAGAAAATATTCAGACTGAAACACAAAGAAAAAAAGTTGAAAAATAGAGAAAAAGACAGTTGTTGCTCTCAACTGGATTCTGACTCATGGTGACGTCGTGTGTGCAGAGTAAACTGCTCCATAAGGTTTTTGAGACTGTGGTCTTTCTGAATTAGATAGCCAGATCCGTCTTCCAAGTCATCTTGGGGTGGATTTGAACCTCCCATCTTTTGGCTAGTAGTCGAGCACTTAACTGTTTGCACCACCCAGAACATTGTAAAAAGGTCTAACGTATATATAATTTTGTGCCAGACAGAAAGAAAGGAGAACAAGAAGGGGTAGAAGCAATATTTGAAGAGACTTTCCAAAACCTGATGAAAAGAATCAAGCCACAGATACAAGAAACGCTATGAACTCCTTGATGCACAAATATAAAATGTTTTAATATTTCAATTATTAAATATTAAACACAAAACACACTGTAACAGAACTGATGAAAACTAAAACCAAAGAGAAAAATGTTAAAAACAGCTAGAGGAAAAAAGACACATTGTCTTCAAGGAGAACAATAAGGCTGACAACTGAATACTTAAAAAAAAAAAAAAATTATGTAAGCCAAAGACAATGGGATACCATCTCTAAGGTGCAAAAATATCTTGCCAAACTAGGATTATATGACTAGGAAAATTTTCCTTCAATACTGAAGATAAAATTTACTAATGTTAATTTTTTTTTTTTTTGGTCTTTTTATTATAAAATAAAACACAAATTTGGAAACCACCTAAAACGAATGACTCCATGAATTCTTTTCAGGCCAACACCCTTGCAACCATGAAACAGAAGTAGGACTTTGCCAGCTATTCAGAAGCCCTTCCTTGTGTGCTATACCAATCATAATTCACTGCCTTCCCTAAAAGTAACATTTATTCTTTCATTATACTTTTTTAATCAACTCTTGTGTTTCTTTATAGTTTCTGCATGCCAATGTGCATCACTAGAGAGTATAGTATAGTCTTGTCCATTAAAAAGTTTTTGATATGTCTCGTAAGTCTCTTCCAAGCTAGAGGAGCTCCCTCCATTCCTTTCTTTTCCTTAAACTTGATCTGTTGATGATCCTGAGCCATTTGACCTATAGAATTTCCCAGGGTCTGGATTTGTTAATCTCATCATTATGGTTCAGTTCAACCTGACCATCTCTTATCTGTGTTTCTTGTAAATTTCAGCTGCGTCCACAGCCTTAAACTCTGTGTTTTTTGGAAGAATTTTTCATCAGTACAACACAAAAGGAAATCCACAAGGGAGATCTTCATGCAGAAAGACAGTGTTGCTAATGACAGCATAAAACTGTAGGAAAGAATTATGAGTAAAGGAAACGTACAAATGTAAGTAAATCTAAATTAATATTGACTGTATAAAACAACACTAATAGTATCTTATGGAGTTTAAATATCTGTAGAAATAAAATACATGACAATGATGGAGTAAAAGTCAGTCGGAAAGAAGACAAATTAAGTCAAAGTGTTCAAAGCTTCTTTCATTTTACAGGAATTGATTAAAAAATACTAATCTATATTATACTCTAATAAATCCAGCATGTTGAATCTCTAAAGTAGCCTCTGATAGAATGTCAAAAGATTGTGTAACAGTCAAGATGTGAAAAAATGAAATAGCAAAACCTACAAGATTAACTCAAAAGAAAGTAAGAAGAAGAAAATAAGGAACAGAACAGGTGGGACAAATAGGAAAAAAAAAAAAGTATGATGGCAGATTTAAACCCAAATATTTCAGAAATTATATTAAATTCAAATAATTTTTAAAATTTATATTGCCACGATGTATTAAAAACTACAAGGCCCAACAATACAATGCTTATAAGAGAAGCATCTTGAATACAAAAGTACAGATAGAATAAACATAAAAAAGGGAGAAAATACAGCATACAAACACTAACCAAAAGAAAGCTGACATAGCTATACTAATAGCAGAAAAGTAAACTGTAAGGTAAGAAGGAACCCTTTACAATGATAAAAGGGTCAATCCGCTAGGAAGATAAAATAGTTGTAAATTATTTAATAATGTAACTTCAGAATATATGAAGCAAAAAAGAATTAAAAGAGAAATAAGCAAATCCGCAATCATAGTGGAAGCTTTTAAACATATTCTCACTGAAACTGATAGAATAAGAAAGCAAAAAATATAATTGTAAGCAAAATCTGACAAACCCCTGCCTATACTGAACTTGCATTACAGTAAGGGAAACCAAAACAACCAAACCCATTGCCGTCGAGTCGATTCTGACTCATAGTGACCCTGTAGGACAGATCAGAACCACCCCATAGAGTTTCCAAGGACTGCCTGTTGGTTCAAACCGTCGATCTTTCTGTTGCCTCTTAACCACTCCGACACCAGGGTTTCCACAGTAAGGGAGAGAGAGAATAATCAAATCAGAATACCAGTGAATGTAAAATTGCAACGTAGCTGAGTACCTTGAAGAAAAGGAAGACAGCTTTATGAGAATGAATGTGACCCGGGCTGAGGAAATCCCGAAAGGCTTTTCTGAGGAAGTGACACTGGATCTTAGATCTGAAGAATACATAGTGGTTAATTAGGTGAGAGTAAGTAGAGGTGTGGAGCAAAGAGCATTGTAGACCTAAGGCATGGCATCTGCAAAGATCTTGTGGTGGTTGTTGTGTGCCTTTGAGTCGATTCTGACTCATAGCGACCCTATAAAACAGAGTAGAACTGCTCCATAGGGTTTCCTAGGCTGAAATCTTTACTGAAACGATCTCCAGGTATTTCCTCCCAAGGTCTGAACTGCCGGCCTTTTGGTTAGCAGCCAAGTGCTTAGGCATTGTGCCAGCAGGGCTCCTTGATCATGTGGTAGGAGGGAGCATATGAGTTTGAGGAACTGGAAGGACACCAGAGAAGTCAAAGCACAGTATGTGTATGAAGCAGAGTAGCTGGGCAAAACCAGGCATTCAGAACTTTGTAGACCATGTTAAGGATTTTGAAGGTTATCCAAAGAGCAATGGGAAGTCAATTAAGGGAGTTAAAGCAGGTTTATATTATTGTTGAATTTACGTTTTGAAAGATCATTCTAGAGGTGGCATGGAGAATGGACTGTAGAAGACCAGAGTCAATAGAGGAGACTAAACAGACTACACAAGCCCAGCAGTTGTTACCAGTGGTTGGAAATGAGGGATGATGGTGGTGACAAGCCCAGCAGTTGTTACCAGTGGTTGGAAATGAGGGATGATGGTGGTGACAAGCCCAGCAGTTGTTACCAGTGGTTGGAAATGAGGGATGATGGTGGTGACAGTAGATGGAAAGGGGTCAGATTCAAGGGGTATTTAAAAGGTGAAATCAACAGGACTTGATGAGAGATTGTTGATGGTGACTGAGGGTCAAGGAGGCATCAAGGATGTGTTTTCAGTTTCTGACTTGTGCAGATGGATCTGATATTGATGCCGTTCTCTGAAACGAGCAACAGGAAGAGGACCAGATTTTTGAAAGATCATTAAATTCGGTCTTGGACATGTTGAGATTGTTTTTCTGTTAGAGATTGTTCTATAGGGCCTCTCAAGGCTCTGAACTGATTTTTGTGTGTGTTTAGGTTTATTTTATTTGCTTGTTTTACCCCTTCCGGTCTAACATTTCAAAAAATGCAATTATAAACCCTGACTGTGGATATTTATCATGTTGCCCCATCAAAATATTGACCTTGCCTAATTTGAACCTTCCCAGGGAGTAATGCAAACAAGAGAGGAGATGGAAAATTTGTTCAGATGCCCAGGAGTGCTTGCAGGATGTTGGACACTAACCCAAGTAAGAGTCCAAATGTGTCAGAGAACTTTGTTGGCTACAGTTGTCAAAGGCCATCTAAGGTGGCAGGATCGCTTTTCTGGAACATGCCACACAAGGATGGGCAAGCCAAGTTTGGGGGAACTGGCTCTCAAAACAAGAGCCATTTTAGAGAAGCACTAATGAGCTCTGCCTTCTCTGAAAAATAAATCTGTTATGGATATGAATCAGGTGTCATGTGAAAAGAGAAGCCAATCAACTCTTCTGCAGCAATTTCCCGTTAGAGCTCCAGATTGGGAGATGCATTTCCCTTGACCTGGATGGTTGCGCAGCTTGTTTGAAACCCTTTACATCAGAAAGAACATAGGGAAGATGACAGCCTGTGCAGAGTCATTTCACATCCAGAAAAAAGGAACATACATTCACAGCTATTTTTCTATTATACGTCATTGGCTAGTAAACTGAAGAGGATACATCAGGCTTTTTAGTCAACGCTTTTTTTTTTTCCTCCTTCTGGCCCACGTGTTCTTTAATTCGTTCAGGTTTTAACTTAAAAGAAGAAACTGAATTCATATATACTAAGGTCTCAGCCTTGAAAACCGCATGGGGCAGTTCTGTTCTGCACGCGTGGGGTTACCACAGGTCAGAATCAACTCAATGGCAATGAACAACAACAACAAAGTCTAACAAGAAGTTTGGTTCTGGTATCTGATTGGAATGAAGTTTGTAGATTATATTATAGACTTTTTCTTTACGAGGGCTTGGATTTTAAGGTTTTGCCCCAAACCATTATTATTGAGTTTGCCTATACAACCAGAATGCTCCTTAGAAGTGAAGATGATGAGACTTCATCCGGCTTGCTTTGGACAGGTTATCAGGAGTGACTAGTCTCTGGAGAAGGACATCATGCTTGCTAAAGTAATGTTGTCAGTGAAAAAGAGGAAGACCCTCAACAAGATGGGTTGAGATGATGACTGTTACAAAGGGCTGAAACTTATCTACTATTGTGAGGATGGCATAGGACCTGGCAACATTTCTTTCTGTGATACACAAGGCTGCTATGAGTCAGAGCTGACTCCATGGAACCTAACAACAAGTTTCAACAGTTGGAGAACTAGAGGGAAGATTTGATTCCTTACTTGCAATAGAATCCTTAGTTTTCTAACTGTACAAGGAAGATAGGAGAGACAATTTACAACTGTTTCACAAGCTATTGACTGTTATTCAATTGTCAAAGGAGAAAAGGTGGTAGATATTCAGGAGCTTGTTATTTTATGTGGTTTTTTGTAGTTCTGATTTGTTTGGGGATCCTTGTCTTAGGAATATAAGTTAATACGCTATATACATCTGGCCAGGAATGGAGTGGGTCAATGAACAATGACTTTGCTTAATACCAATGCTGTTCAACACAAAGACCCCATAGAATTATTTTTTAACTTTTATTGTGCTTCAGGTGAAAGCTTACAACATAAATTAGTTTCCCTTTCAAAAATTTATACACAAATTGTTTTGTGACATTGGTTGCAATGCCCACAATACATCAGCACTCTCCCCCTTTCCCTTTACACTCAGGTTCCCTGTGTCCATTCATCCATTCTTTTGGCCCATTCCTGCCTTCTCATCTTTGTTGCCCATTTGGTCTCCTATACTTGATTGAACTAAAAAGCACATTCCTCATGTGAGTTAGTGTTTGTTTTACAGGCCTGTCTGATCTTTGGCTGAAAGGTACATTTCAGGAGTGGCTTCAGTTCTGTGTTAGCAGTGTGTCTGGGAGCCATAGTCTTGGGGTTACTCCAGTCTCTGTCAGACCAGTAAGTCTGGTCTTTTTTTCTGAATTTGAATTTTGTTCTACATTTTTCTCCCGCTCTGCCCGAGATCTTCTATTATGATCCCTGTTGGAGCCGACATCGGTGGTAGCTGGCGCCATCTTCTGAACTCAGGCTGGTGGAGTCTCTGGTTCATGTGGTCCATTAGACCTTTGGACTAATATTTTCCTTGTGTCTTTGGTTTTCTTCATTCTCCTTTGCTCCAGACTGGATGGAACCAATAGATGTATCTTAGATGGCCACTCACAAACTTTTAAGACTCCAGACACTACTCACCAAAGTAGGAGATAGAACATTTTCTTTATGAACTATGTTATGCCAGTTCACCTAGATGTCCCCCGAGACCATGGTCACAAGCCCTTAGTCCCAGTAACTCATTCACTTAAGGTATTTCGATGTGTCTTGAAGCTTCTATGACTTTGCCTTGGTCAAGTTATCACCATAAAATTTAGAAGCAGGGACACACTTAAGCCATCTTGTAGTCCGGGGCTCTCTGGAGGGCCTGTGATTTGGGATCCTGACTTATTTTTTGTCTTCATTTCTCCCACTCCCAACTCTAATTTACCCATAATGAAGTAAAGGCCTAGAGGTGCAGTGTTTTGGTAAAAGTCACACAACTTGCATGAATTTTCTTCAGAGAAAAGAACTGAGAGCTTAAGCCAGTTGTTATTCCGGCAGAATGATTTTGGCATATTACAAAGAGAAAGCAGATGATGGCAGTGGAGTGGACTATCCTTTACGAAGTTCCTCTCCATGGACTTTGTTTGGGCTTCACATGTGTTTAGGCCATTTTTATTTCTTGTTGTGGATTCTGCAAACTCTGTAATTAGGAGGAAGCTGTCAGGTTCTTGGGACAATTGCTGAGTGGAAATGAGGGAAATGAGAGGAGGGAAGCATCTCAGATCTTGTCTGAACTTGCTCCTTCCTTTGGGCCCTCCTATATATTCATAACTGCATATAGAGCCCGTAAGCAGATAAACAAGGGCCTTGAGCTTTAGCGGAGTCCCTGGGTGGTGCAAACAGTTAAGCTGATCAACTGCCAACCAAAAGGTTGGAGGTTTGAGTCCACCCAGTGGTGCTTCATAAGAAAGGCCTGACAATCTACTTCCGAAAAACCAGCTATTGAAAACCCTATGGAGCACAGTTTAACTCTCACACATATGGGTCACCAGAGTCAGAATCTACTGGACAGCAACTGGATTTGGGGCTTTTCTGTTTGCAAGCTTTGTGTTTATTTCCGTTCCTCTAGTAGAACCCTTGTTTATTCCTCATGTGGCACCAAACCATGCATTAAGAAATACGGGGCCAAGTCTACCTTTTAATAATTTGTCATGTTGTTGCCTGTTATTAAATTTGATGGATGAAACAAATGACTTAGAGTTTGTGATTAATGGAATCTCATCTCCACTCCAACACCAATTCATTAACCAATAGTTTCTATTTGCACCTATCATATTAACAAATATGCCAGAGTTCCTAATACAAATATGGAACTAAATCTCTGATCTCAGTTACAATGCTCTACTCATTCTGACACAAATCATTTGGTAGAGTAGCCTCAGTTTTCCCATCTGTAAAATGCATTCAATGTTGGTGACGCTGATTTTTTTTTCCCCCACCCCTGATTCCCCACGTCCATTCAACCAGCTCCTAACCCTCTCTGCCTTCCCATCACACCTCTGGGCAGAAACTACCTATTTAGTCTCTTAGTGACACTGATCTTAAAGTAAAATTGCTTTAGGAAAATTGTGGAGGCTGTGACATATGGCCTAGTAAATTATTGTTTTATAATGGAGAGTTTTACCTGCCAAAGAGAGGCGCTATCAGCTATCCATGGCATTGCTGGTAATTTATTATTAATGATTTCTAAAATCTCCAGCATTGCAGGGAGCTTCAAGCATCATTACTGAATTATGTTTTGTTTTTGTGTTAATGGACAGCTATTTTTCACTGTCATTTTCACGGGTAGCAAGAAAACACAGACGAGCAATGAGATTCTATATTTTTTAAAATACAGGTCAGCAGAAGATGTATTCCAGGCTCTGCCACTTATTATTAATTCAGTGAACAAATTCAGCTTTATAAGAGCCTAGAATTTCCTGGACACAGTAACCCATACACCTCCTTCTCACCAGTGCCCTCACCACATCACACCCACTCAGAGGCAAGGGTTAGCAAAAGCTACATTTAGTTTTTACTTTCATGTTTGAAATTAAAGAATCCAAATCATCATTTCTTTGATTTCTAGATCATGGAGAATAAAAAAGTCATGGTATAATTTCAGACTGAGGAGAAGTTCTATTCACTTCAATTCAACTTCTCTAAGGATTATAGGCCAAGAGGCAGTTGTTTGAACAGAATGAGGGAATACTGGGTGGTTAAAATCAGAAAAGGTATGCGTCAGGGTTGTATCCTTTCACCATACTTATTCAATCTGTATTAAAACAAACAAACAAACTCACTGCCATCAAATCAATTCTGACTCACAGTGACCCTGTAGGACAGAGTAGAACTGCCCCATAGGGTTTCCAAGGAGCAGCTGGTGGATTCGAACTGTTGACCTTTTGGTTAGCAGCCGTAGCTCTTAACCACTATGCCGCCGGGACTCCATTCAATCTATATGCTGAGCAAATAATCCTAGCAGCTGGACTATATGAAGAAGAACACGGCATCAGGATTGGAGGAAGACTCATTAACAATCTGCCATATGCAGATGACACAACCTGGCTTGCTGAAAGCGAGGAAGACTTGAAGCACTTACTGATGAAGATCAAAGACTACAGCCTTCACTATGGATTACACCTCAACATAAAGAAAACAAAAATCCTCACAACTGGACCAATAAACAACATCGTGATAAACAGAGAAAAGACTGGCATTGTCAAAGATTTCATTTTACTTGAATTCCCAATCAGCATGGAAGCAGCAGTCAAGAAATCAAATGACATTTATCATTGGGCAAATGTGCTGCAAAAGACCTCTTTAAAGTGTTAAAAAGCAAAGATGTCACTTTGAGGACTAAGGTGTGCCTGATGTAAGTTATGGTATTTTCACACACATGTGAAAGCTGAACAATTAATGAGGAAGACTGAAGAAGAACTGATGCCTTTGAATTATGGTGTTGGTGACGAATATTGAATATACAAGGAACTGCCAGAAGAACAAACAAATCTATCTTGGAAGAAGTACAGCAGCCAGAATGTTGCATAGAAGAAAGGATGATGAGACTTCGTCTGCTTACTTTGGACACATTATCAAGAAGGACCAATCCCTGGAGAAGTACATCATGTTTGGCAAAGTAGAGGGTGAATGAAAAAGAGAAAGACCCTCAGTGAGATGGATTGACAGTGGCTGCAACAATGGGCTCAAACATAGAAACGATTGTGAGGATGTGCAGAACCGAATAGCGTTTCATTCTGTTGTATATAGGGTCACTATGAGTCAGAACCAACTCATCAACGGCATGTAACAACGCAACAACAAGGATTACAGAGGGGGCGGTGGCAGTTCAGTGGTAGAATTCTCACCATCCATGTAGGAGACTAAAGTTTTATTTCTGACAAATGCACCTCAAGCATAGCCACCACCTGCCTATCAGTGGAGGCTTGTGTGTTGCTATGACGTCAACATGTTTCAGTGGAGCTTTCACACTAAGACAGACAAAGAAGAAAGGCCTGAAAATCTGCTTGGAAAAATCAGCCAATGAAAACTCTATGGGTCATAAGTAGTCTGATCCACAGCCATTGGTGCAGGACTGGGCAACAATTCGTTCTGTTATACCTGGGGTCACCCTGCATCAAGCCGACTCCACAGCACCTAACTATAGGGATTAGAGAATGGAAGCCTTTTTGATGTCACCAAAGAAATCTTCTCCTTTGAGAAAGCATTTTAAAATAATCATGTCTCATGGCGGGTTTTCCTTTTTTTTTCAGATGGCTCTTGGAAGTAAGGAATCTTTGCCTCCCTACAGTCTGGAATATTCACTGTCAAACCAGGTTGAGCATACTACAGAAACAAAACTGTGCTAACTCCAAATATTATGAATAGAAGCAATTCCTTTCTGTCTAAATAACTGTACCCACAAGTCCCAGCTTGTAATTTCTCTCTTCCTAATCTAATATCCATGGCAAAATGTTTGTGCTCTGATGGCTGGGCCGGAAGGTGGTAATGGTCAGCAGGAACAAGGACATCAAAAGACTTGTTCTTGGCTCCTCTGCTTTTCCATTGCTTGCTCTTTGCTTGGTTGATGCTGTGAGAACAAATGTACACATTAAAATGGCATATTTTCAAAGAGATAAAGAACACCAAGACAACAGCTCTGCAAACCTGGTGCAATTGGCAGAGGTAGGAGGTGGAGAAAGAAGAGATTTAGCATGTACATATTCATTATTTAATAGCTTACAGCTAACAAACTGCATATTTTGCTTTAATGTCTTCTGACCTCGTTGAGTTTTCCTTTACACAGTCCAAGAATGTGCAGCAAATATTTTCTTCTGATTACAGGCGGCCATTTACTTTTTCTCAGTCAGCAAGGTCCTTGGTTGTATGGCAACAGGCAGCAGGAACAAGGACATCAGGGGACTTGCTCTTGTCTCCCCTTATTTTCCAAGCCTGCCCTTTGTTGTTTGACTTTAGCTTATTTGATGCCATGAAACAACTTTAAACACATCATATTTTCCGCCCATTAATCAATGCTCACCCAAAGAAGCACTCAGTACACTGAGACACTGACAGGGAAGGTCTCTTGCCTTCACTTACAAAACAAACCAGCATTTATACTTAAGATCTGTTTTAGACAAATTAAAGGACAAAAGAGAAATGCTCTCTCCATTAAGCATCATGACAACCTGGCTTTAAAATCACAATTTGATCAGAGTCAGTAAATGGATGTTATGGTATCTGTCATATGTATAATGGCTTAACGAAGTAGTTCCTAAATGATGTTTCATGGAAGAAAAAAGTCCCTGGAGCTGCTTAAGGAAGGGGCTCTGGGGGTCCGTAAATTTGGGGAGTGCTTTACACAAGATCTCCGTCTTTTAGGCTTATAACACATAACAGAATTTTGTATCTCTGACAAGTCCTTCTGTTAAAAAAGCAAAAGAAACAAAAATTATACTTTGTGTAAGCCAGCATTTAAAAAATTCACTTGATCAGAGATCCTTTCTTGGAATAACACCTAGTAATTCCTAAAAGTAGCAACAGGAAAAAGTGTCCCATAAAATAAAGTTTGGGGCTAGATTAGTATTTTTAATCAAAATATAAAGTTTATAACCTGAAATCTGCTACTGATTTGTAATGTTTCACAAGCCACCATCACATTCTGTTCTGCATCCCTGTGCATTGATCACCTTTTTTAAGAATGAAAATAATAATAGAAGTGAAAATGTAGTAAGTCCTTGTGATATGCCTTATTTCATTTATTCCTTTAAACTAGTGTTTATTTAAAAAAATTACTCAAGTAATACAGGAATACATTCTCATTACAAAAATTAAATTAAAGAAAAAGAAAATTCCTTTAATTTTAGCCATGTAAACACCTAGTTCTTTTTCCTATTCATTTAAATATAAACGTATGTCCCTTAAAAATACATGTATTTCTCATTTTTCTACATAAACAGAATTATATTGTTCATACTGTCATGTAACTAGTTTTTTTTTTTTCAATTAAAGCTATGTGCTAGAGATATTTCTATGTCAGTACATGTATATCTAACACATTCTGTTTAATGGCTTCATGACCATCTTAGGCTAGGTTCTCTAGAGAAGCAAAACCAGTAAAGTGTATAAATACATACAGACAGAGATTTATATCAAGGAAATGGCTCACATGGTTGTAGAGACTGGAATGTCCCAAGTCTGTGGGTCAGGATAGAGGCTTCTCCTGCTTCATGTAGCCGCAGCGGCTGGCGAACACAAGATCAGCAGGTCAGACAGCAAGGCTCTTGCTCACAGATCAAATGAACAAGAGCCAGCTGCAGGATCCAGAATGAGCAAAAGCCTGAGAGCCTTGCCAGAGAGTCCACCCATATTGGATGTAGACCACACCCCCAAGGAAACTCCCCTTCAACTGATTGGCTACTCAAAGCAGATCCCATTGTGGAGGTGATCACACTATATCAAATTTCATTACGGAAGTGATCACATATTCATACAACTGTCAAACTACATCATAACTGCCAAACCACTGAGAATCATGGCCCAGCCAAGTTGACACACAACCCCTAATGGTCAAAATCCACCCCTTGTCAACTTGACACTTGTACACAGCTCCTTAAACCAAACAAAATCTCTGATAAAGACAATTACAAAGTCATACTTGTGTCTAACGTGATATAATGAACACACATACAGCCAAATATGCACTAGCCCTGTTTACATCTTATATTTTATAGTGAAGACAACAAAAATGTTTGATGTACACATACAAGGCAGAAATACTCATAACAATTACAGTCCTCATTTCTGTTAACTGGTCACATGGTTGTAACTGGTATTTAGAACTACTTTCTTCCACCACCCTTTCCGTATTCCCTTTGCCCTCAGCAAACACCACAGCCAGTTGTAGTTTTTTGCCTGGTGGGTGGGTCTGAGCTATTAGTAGTCATGCTGGAATTAGGTTGCTGTAGTTTTTCATTGGCTTTAATCACAGGGCATGGTAGCAGTAAGAGATGCCCTAAGGGATCTCCTGCGTTCCAGACACACTCTTCTTTACCTCCATTATGCAATATTAATCTGATTTCCTCTTGGTAATCAGGATCAGTCACACCAGCCAATATGTTAACTCCCTTCTTTGCCTGTTGATCCAGAGGCATAAGGAGCCCAAAGTGGCCAGGTGACATTCTTTGCTTCCAGTTCAATGAAATCAAAAGATTTTGTCTCCAGGTGGGAGCATTCCTCCCTTTGGAACTAAGACCTCTAGACCTACAGAGCATAAGCTCGTGGGGACAGGAAGCAAAAATTTTGCAAATGGGTCACTAGAGGTAATAGTGAGTAGTGCCACTCCCATTTCCACCCCTTGATTCCTGGACCCATGAATCCTGCCTATGGGAGAAACAGCACCATATATTGGGCACTAGTTTAGAGCATATACAGCCTCCTAGAGAACATTGCCCCAACCTTGCAAGGTATTGTCACCTAGCCAGCACCATAATTGTGTCTTTAGAAGGCCATTCCATTGTTCTATCAAGCCAGCTGCTTTAGGATGATGAAGACAATGGTAAGACCAGTGAATTCCATGAGCATGGGCCTGATGCCACACTTCATTTGCTGTGAAGTGAGTCCCTTGATCCGAGGCAATGCTATGTGGGTTACCATGACTGTGGATAAGGCATTGTGTAAGTTCCATAAGTTCCACGGATGGTAGTTTTGGCAGAAGCATTGCATCCAGGGAAGGCAAATCCATATCCAGAGTAAATGTCTATTCCAGTAAGAACAGAACACTTCCCTTTGCATGATAGAAATGGTCCAATGTAATCCACTTGTCACCAGCTTGCTGGCTGATCACCTTGAGGGATGGTACCTTATCAGGGACTCAGACTTGGTCTCTGCTGCTGGCAGATTGGGCACTCAGCAGTGGCTGTAGCCAAGTTGGCCTTGGTAAGTGAAGTCCATGTTGCTGAGCCCATGCATAACCTCCATCCCTGCCACCATGGCATTTTTGTTCATGAGCCCATTGAGCAAGACAGGAATAGCTGGGAGAAAGAGGATGACTGGTTTCCACAGAACGCATCATCCTATTCACTTGATTGTTAAAATTCTCCTCTGCTGAGGTCACCTTTTGGTGAGCATTCACGAGACAAAAATATCTTCACTTCTTTGGCCCATACAGCGGTCTACCTACATACATCTTCCCCATACCTCCTTGTCTCCAGTTTTCCAGTCATGTTGCTTTCAAATCCCTGGCCATCCAGCCAAACCATTGGCCACAGCCCATGAGTCAGTGTACAATCACACGTCTGGTCATTTATCCTTCCAAGCAAAGTCAACGACCTGGTACACTGCTTGAAGTTCTGCCCATTAGGAGGATTTCTCTTTACTGCTGTCCTTCAGGGAGGTCCCAGAAGGGGGCTGTCCACTTTCGAGTGTGCCTGAATATTATGCAGAACCATCTGTAAACCAGGCACAAGTTTTCTCTTCCTCAGTCAGTTGATCATAAGGAACTCTCCATAAGGCCATAGGTGCAGACTAAGTGATGGAAGGTAATGTGATAGGAGTGGATACCATGAGCATTTGGGCCACTTCATCATGCAACTTACTTGTGCCTTCAGGTTCTGCTCAGGCTCAATCTTGTATATACCACTTCCATTTGATGATGCAGTGCTGCTGTGCATGTCCAACTTTATGATTCTGTGGGTCATACAACACCCAATTCATGATGGCAGCTCAGGCCTCATGGTGACTTGGTGGCCCATGGTTAAGCATTCAGTCTCTACTAAGGCCCAGTAACAAGCCAAAAGCTGTTTCTCAAAGGAGAGTAGTTATCTACAGAGGGTGGCAGGGCTTTGCTCCAAAATCCTAAGGGTTTGCGCTGTGATTCACCTATAGGGGCCTGCCAAAGATCCCAAACACCATCTCTATCTGCCACTGACACTTTAAGGAGCATTGGATCAGCAGGAGCATATGACCCAAGTGGCAGAGCCACTGCACGGCAACCTGAACCTGTAGCAGAGCCTTCTCTTGATCTGGGCCCCACTCAAAACTAGGAGCTTTTCAAGTCACTTGATAAATAGGCCTAAATATCACACCCAAATAAGGAATATGTTGCCTCCAAAGTCCAAGGAGGCGCACTAGGCATCGTGCCTCCTTTTTAGTTGTGGGAGGGGCCAGATGCAATAACTTAGCCTTCACTTTAGAAGGAATATCTTGACATGTCCCACACACGGAACCCCAAGAAATTTCAATGAAGTGGAAGGTGTCTGAATTCTTGTCAGATTAATTTCCCACCCTCTAGTACACAAATGTTTTCACCAATAAGTCCAGAGTCATTGACACTTCTTCCTTACCAGGTCCAATCAGCATGATGTCATCAATGTAATGGACCAGTGTGACATCTTGTGGAAGGGAAAGACGACCAAGGTCCCTGTGGACTAAATAATGACATAGGTCTGGAGAGTTGATATAGCCCTGAGGTAGGACACTGAAAGTTGGTCTTTCCAGCTGAAGGCAAGCTGCTTCTTGTGGTCCTTCGAAACGGGTATGGAGAAAAAGATATTAGCTAGATCAACAGCTGCATACCAGGTACCAGGAGATGTATTGATTTGCTCAAGCAATGAAACTACATCTGGAACAGCAGCTGCAATTGGAGTCACTACCTGGTTAAGTTTTTGATACTCCATTGTCATTCTCCAAGATCCATTTCTTTTTCCACAGGCCAAATAAGTGAGTTGAATGGGGATGTGGTGGGAATCACCACACCTGCATCCTTCAAGTCCTTGATGGTGGCAGTTAATCTCTGCAATCCCTCCAGGAATGTGATATTGCTTTTGGTTTACTATTTTCCTAGGTAGGGGAAGTTCTAATGGCTTCCACTTGGCTTTTCCTACCATAATAGCCCTTACTCCATTTGTCAGGGATGCGATGTGGGGGTTCTGCTAGTCGCTGGGAATATCTACTCCAATTATGCATTCCTGAACTGGGGAAATCTCTACAGGATGAGTTCGGAGACCCACTGGAACTACTGTGAGACAGACATGGGCTAAGTCTCCATTAATAACCTGACCTGCATATGCCGCCACTCTGGTGGGCCACAGTGATGTTTTAGGTCGCCTGGAATTAGTGTCAGTTCAGAGCCAGTATCCAGTAATTCCCTAAAACTCTGATTATTTCCTTTTCCCCAATGAACAGTCACTCTAGTAAAAGGCCGTAGATCCCTTTGGGAAAGTCTGGGAGAAAGATTAACAGTATAAATTCTTGGCAGTGTAGTGAGGTTCTTCCTCAAGGGGACCTGGCCTCCTCTTCATTCAAGGGGTTTTGGGTCTTTAAATTTGCTCAAGTCTGGGAATTGCTCATTCTTGATTACTATTACTATTACTATTTCCAGATAAGGTCACATTCTTGCCAGAGAGTCCACCCATACTGCATGTAGGCCACATTCCCAAGGAAAGTCCCCTTCAACTGATTGGCTTCTCACAGCAGATCCCATTATGGAGGTGATCACACCATACCAAATCTCATCATGGACGTGATCACAACATCATACAACTGCCAAACTACATCATAACTACCAAACCACCAAGAATCTTGGCCCAGCCAAGTTGACACACAACCCTAATGATCACAATGACATTTAACAGCATATATGCACTACTATTTTTTTATTTCTAAATATTCAGATTATTTTTAATTTTTTAACCAATGTAAACAAATATTTTCATTTGTGGTCTGGTGACATGAATAACGGATAAACTTGAATGGCCTCTGTCTTAGTCATCTAATGTTGCTATAACAGAAATATCACAAGTGAATGGCTTTAACAAAGAGAAATTTATTTTCTCACAGTCTAGTAGGCTAGAAGTCCAAATTCAGGGTGTCAGCCCCCAGGGAAGGCTTTCTCTGTTGGATCTGGAGGAAAGTCCTTGTCATCAATCTTCCCCTGGACTAGGAGCTTCTCTGCACAGGAACCCCGGACCCAAAGGATGCACTCTGCTCTCAGCACTGTTTTCTTGGTGATATGAGGTCCCATACTCCCTGCTCACTTCCTTTTCCTTTTATCTCTTGTAAGATAAAAGGTGGTGCAGGCAACACCCCACGGAAACTCCCTTTACATTGGGTCAGGGGTATGGCCTTAATAAGGGTGTTACAATCTTACCTAATCCTCTTTGACACAATCTAATCTTGCTTCATTAACCACAGGCAGAGATTAGGATTTACAATGCATAGAAAAATTACAGTCACAAAACGGAGGGCAACCACACAATACTGGGAATCATGGCCTAACCAAGTTGACACATATTTATGGGGGACACAGTTCAATCCGTGACAGCCTCTTAACTGAAACAATCAGAATGCTGGATACAACATAGAATATATAAACTAGTAGATAAGGAAGGAATCCTCAGAGGCCAAAAATAAAGTCAAAGCAGGGACCCTGTGGAGCATAAGATTGCCAAAGTTGTTTTCATTTCTGAAGTTTTCTGCTGAACCCTGGAAAATTTGAGTTACTGCTTGTTGCAGGAGATAGGAAGTAAAACTTCCACACAAGGAGCTCCCTCCACACAAGGAGCTAAAGCCAATGGGAAACATCTAACATAAAGCTGAGATCCAAAGGGCTACTTTCATTCTTCATTTTAAGGGTAAATAAGAAATGAAATCACCATTCAGAAGGGACAACAAAGAATTCGCCTGTCTCAACCTGGGTTCTGGGTAAGGGATGAGGAGAATCTCTCCTGATAATTCAAATCCACAGGTCTGTCTTCATGTTCGTTTGCAATGTAGTTCATTATTACTTTGTATCTCAAAAAAAAAAAAAAAATCAAGTAAAGATTTTAATGTGGTCCCAGGTTAGTGGTGCCCATAGGTATATGATGGAAGCAAAACAAATCCAAATACTCGTGTATGAATTTCAGCTCAGAACTCATATAATTATCACTGATAAATTTATAAGGAAAATTATCAACCTATAATCACAATTCTCAAAACACATAAGGAACTAAAACACGGTGAGTGAAAAGCAGAAGAAACAATAAGCAGGAGAATCAGACTTGCAAAAACTTCATATGTTGGCGTTATCAGGCACTAAAGAGAAAATAACTACATTGAATGCTTCAAGAAATACAGGAAAAACTTCAGGATATGAACAAGAATAAGAAATTTTAAAAGAAGAACCAAATATATTCATAAATGAATCACTAGGGAACTTCTAGAACTTCTAGAAGTAATATATATAATATTATATATATATATACACACACATCCATACACAAATTGCATTAATAAGGCAATGTAAACAGGAGGTAAGAAATATGAAGTTGAAGAGAGAATTAATCACTTGGAAGATAGATTTAAAGAACGTATACAGAATGCAGTCCAGAGAGATTAAGAGATATAAAATATGAAAGAGAGGTTCAAGTCATGAAGGATAGAGTAGAAGTACCTGGCATACATCTAGTGGGAGTTCCAGAGGAAAATAATTGAGATAATGAGAAAAAAAAAAGCAATATTTGAAGAGATAATGGCTAGAAATTTTTCCTAATTGTTAAGACTCCAATCCTCATTTGCAAGAAGGCCAACGAGTCATGAGTATGATAAACAAGAGAAATTTACACATAAACATATCACAGTGAAGCAAAATACCAAAGAAAAAGAGATTAAAAAAAAAAAAAAAAAAGTTAGCAAGAAGACCCAGCCACCTACCTAGAAAGAAAAGGCAATTAGAGTGGTGACTAATTTCTCAACAGAAACAATGGCAACGCTGGGAGAATATAAATATCATTTTTGAATTTTCTACTAAAAAACTATGTTTCAAGAATGAAGATGAAGTAAAGGTATTTCTTTTCTTTTGTTTAGTCATCCTTATTATGTGCCATTTACCTTGTCACAGAACAGTTACTTCACCTCTGAGTATTGCCTCTGCATTCCCGGTAAGAAAAGGGGAAATGGCAAAGGGTAAAAAAAATGCCAGATGAGTCTGCCTTTCTTTTCTAGAAAGTCTCATCCATACTTTCATTTATATTTTATTGGCTAGAACTCTGTCATATACCCTCACTTATCTCTGAGGGAGTCTGAGATACACTGCCTCCCCCAAGAAAATTTGGAAGAGTGGGGTGGATACCACTAATTAGTGATTTCTGTCACAACCAGGAAGCATAAAACATGGGTTCCTTCCTCAAAGAATTAATTGTCTAGTAGGAGAGATGGACCTATTAAAAAAAAAAAAAGTGAATATAGGATTCCAGACACTTATTTCTATAGTTTTTGCCATATATTGTATGGAGAAACTTTAGTAGTATTATTTTGGGTCTTTGTTCATTTATCAATCAATTGGCAAACCAACCAACTGACTTTTAATGAGCAACTTCTATGTGCTAGAAATTATTCTAGAATTCGAGGTACAAAAAAAAAAATCAAATATGGTTCGCACTCTGTAAAGGCTTACAACTTAGTGGAAGATGAGAGGCAGGAAAAACACACTTGTACAATAATTTATTATAACATAAATAGGAGAAACGGAATAAAAGAGGGAGTGGTAAATTCTCCGTGAGGCATGAAGAGTGAAAGTTATTAGAAAAGCCTTCACGGAAGAGCTGAAGATTGAGTTGCAAGATGAGGAGGCATTCGTCAGGCAGAGTTAGAGAAGGAGGAGCCATAGGAATTCCAGGCCAAAAGGATGTTACGAGCAGAGATTCAGAAGCATGATGAAGCGTCATGGCATGGCCTGAGAAAGCAGTATAGCAGGAACACAGATTTTAAAGTCGGATGCCATGAGACAGGAGACTGAAATAGTAGAATGCCCAGATTAAGAAGGGCCTTTGATGCCATTAAAAAAAAAATAACGTTCTGAAAAATAAATATGAAGTAGAGCGGTCTTTGCAACTAGTTTTGTATTGGATTTGAGTCTATTTCCGATTTCTTTTCTTTGATGTCATTTAAATTAGCCTTCATCAGCTAAAATGGCTGCTCAGATGAAATTTGCTCCCTCTATAGGATCTCTCATAGCGACCTTATAGGACAGAGTAGAACTACCCCATAGGGTTTCCAAGGAGCACCTGGTGGATTCGAACTGCTGACCTTTTGGTTAGCAGCCGAACTCTTAACCACTAAGCCACCAGAGTTTCTCTGAGTCATAATTGACTCGATGGCAATGGGTTTTGTTTTTTTTTCTTTAGGGTCTCTATGAGTCAGAATCGACTCGACAGCATACAACTGCGTTCTCCGGTGGGAGTACTTGGTGGTGCAAAAGGTTATCACACTCAGCTGCCAACCAAAAAGTTTAGGTTCAAGTCCATCCAGAGGTACCTCAGAAAAAAAGCCTGGTGATCTACTTCCAAAAAATCACCTATCGAAAACCCTGTGGAGCACTGTTCTACTCTGAGCCACGTGGGATTGTCATGAGTCGAAATTGACTCAACGGCAACTTTTTTTTTTTAATTTGTTCTCTGGTGCACTCTGCACAGTACCCAGTACACTGCCAGGCACGTGGTGTTTTTTAGTGCTTCTAATACAAAGGTGTTCGTTTGTCCCCCTGAGATAGGTCAAGATTCGGGCCTTTGCTCCAGTACAGGAAATCACTTAATGTAGAAGATAATCCTGTCTGAGGATAGGACGATACCCAACTGCTACAATTTTGACTTTTCCAATAATTGTGATATTTGTGTATCTTCCTACTTTGAGATTTTTTGTTCTGGGTATATATTTCATTAGTCAGTTTAATCAAATCAAGCACAGGCAGGGAGTGGTGGAGAAACAGCAGGTACAGGCCTTACGTGTCCAAACCCAGCAAGTAGAAAACCCTAGTGTGTTTTAAAATAGAAACTTTTTTCAATTAAATCAACTCCCTCCTGATCAATAAAACCCATTTAAATCAAATTTGATGGCAGTGCTTCCTAACTGTAATAAATGTCTGTAAATAAGCAATCTAATTTGCAGTGCCTGCAACATGAAATACAATTAACCTAGCACAACCATCATTATAATATTTGTCACACCTTGAATCAAGGTTATTAAAATGGCCATTATTTACAAGAGAGACCAGCCATTCATTGCTGACTTTTGTTATGCCTGGATTCTAAACTGCTATTCTACTTCTATATAGAAATTCTTTGAAGTAATTAAATAAAACAATATTTTACAAATCTTTGCTACTAAAATATAGGCTGTTGAAGGTATTATACATGAGGGAAGTCTAAATAGCATAGCAAGCTGGGTTCCATTTATGAAATCTGCTAACCATTCATTGTGAGGTTTGATAAATCATTTTATCCTTAGAGTACTTTTGTTTTTTTCAACTACGACATAAGAATAGGAGAAGTAGATGCCCACATCTAAATGAAGCACATTGGGATAAAAGCAACAACATTCCAGTAGTCCTTGCTTAAATGTACACTAAAAATATTACAGCAAAACGAACATTTTTGCTTGAAAAAAACTAAGGCAATTTACAACTAATGTTGGAAGATGCTGCTCATAGCATATTTAACAGATATAACTAACATCAATTTTGCTTATGCAGAGACTGATTTCTTTTCATTCAATGCGTGTATGGAACAGAAGAAACAGCCAAGTAAATAAAATTCCTTAGAAGAATACTAATGTTAACTAGATATGAAAATTGCTATCATTAGAGTTGAGCACGCTTGCTGCTTTGAAGACTGAGTCTGAAAGAATTGTAGTTCAGGTAAAGGACCTCATTCTCATTCTCGCACTGGGATAGAATAAGTAACAGACTTACAAATAAAAAGACAATGACAGCTGTTGTGGGTTGAATTGTTTTCCCTAAAAAATATATTGAAGTCCTAATCCCTAGTACCTTGGAATGTGACCGTATCTGGAAATAGTATCTTTGCAGATGTAATCAAGTTGAGATAAGGTTACGTTGATGTTCTTCTAAGAAGAGGAGAAGAGACAAGACAGAGCACACAGAGAAAACGCCAGGTGACAATGGAAGCAGAGATTGGAGTGGCTTGTCTTATTAGCCAAGGAACTCCAAGGACCACCGACAACACCAGAAACGAAGAGGAAGTCGCTGAACAGGTTCTCCTCTAGAGTCTTCAAAGAGAGCATGGCCTTGCTGACACCTTGATTTTGGACTTCTAACCTTCCTAACGATGAGAAAATAAAGTTCTATTGTTTCAAGCCGCTCGGTTTGTGGTAGTTTGTTACAGCAGCCCTAGGAAATTAGTACAACAGCTCAAGGAGGTTTATTTCTTAAAATGCAAACATAAAACAAACAAACAAACAAACAAAAAACCAGTTGCCATGGAGTCAATTCTGATTCATAGCGACCCTATAGGGCAGAGTAGAATTGCCCCCTCAGAGTTTCCTAAGAGCGCCTGGTGGATTTGAACAGCCAACCTTTTGGTTAGCAGCAGTAGCTCTTAACCACTACACCACCAGGGTTTCCAGTGCAAACATAGGTAGGCATTAATTTGATTTTTATTATTAGCTGAAATTCTGTTTGGCGTAAAATAATTGCAGTCCACCCTGAATTATACACACTTATCTTATTGTCTCATGTTTAAGAAATGGCTGGACAATCAGGATGATCAGTAGGAAAGAGGGTCACTCCTGGGACCAAAAGAGTGGAAAGAATACTCCCAAGTTCCATTAGCACAAGGTGCTCCTCCAATGTTTGGTTCCCTCACTCCTATCACAAAACCTTATATGCACATTTATTGATTAACTGATTATTACATATTATGGATTTATATAGTATACATATGTTTAAATAGTTTTTAAAAGATAAGATGTAGGTAAAATAAATCATACTTTTATAATACCTGTGTTTTAATGAAACAGAACCAGTGAGATATATATATACATATATATGTGTGTGTGTGTATATATATATATATATATATGTATATGTATCTGCAGAGAGAGAGATATACTTTAAGGAATCGGCTCACGCAATTGTGGGGGGCTGGCAAGTCCAAAATCCATAGGTCAGGTGATTGGAAGAGAGAACTGAGAGTTCTGCCAGAATATCTGTTTATAGTCTGGAGGCAGAACACACACTAGGGAAACTCCATTTTGCTCCCAAGGTTCTCACCAACTGATTGATTACATTGAGAAAGATAATCTGCTTTGCCCAAGCAAACTGATTTAATCACTTGTAACTACTCTATATCAGCAACTAGGCTAATGTTTAGCCAAACAACTTTTTTTAGATATCAGCTATTTTACTTTCAGCTACTTGCCATGGTAGAAATGGTCAGCAATTTTGGACCACTCATCTTTTTAAAGAAAGTAACTCATCTTAAAATTTAACAGTTCTTTTAAATATCTTCTCCTGAGAAAACCAGAGAATCTCTGTATAGTACAAAGATCAGGGTCACAGGCACAAGTTAACTGCAAAATTTCAAAATATGCTGCAAATGAGCTAACATGAAGTTTCTGCCGTTAACATCTCTGTGTTGTGAAACCTCTGCCTATGGCGGGTCACACAAACCTCGGAACACAGAGCTAGTGAGGAAATCATTACCAGCCCATATGTTAATATAAAATGCCATCCCTTTCTTATTTTTTAAGGTAAATAAATACAACCAGAAGTTAGTTATTGGTATGAATTGAATTGTGTCCTCCCAAAATGTGTTGAAATTCTAACCACTGTATCTATAAATATGACCCTGTCTGGAAATAGGATTCTCTTTTGTTATGTTAATGAAGCAACACCAGAGTAGGGTGGATCCTAAATCTAATCACCTCTGAGTTCTAAAAAGAACAGAATTGACACAGAGGCACACACAGGCTGAAGACAGATGCTATGTGAGGACCCATTGCAACCAAAGGAATACCAAGCAGATACCAGAAACTAGGAGAGAAGCCCACAGGATTAGACGTGGTCTTTTGGGATTTTTAACCTCCAGAACTGTGAGAAAATAATTTTCTTCCCTTAAAATCCACCCACTTGTGATATTTGTGTTATGGCAGCACTAGCTAACTAAGACAGTTATGTACACTCCTTTGGGAACACGCACCTTACTTTGGAGACCACAGCATCAAACAGCCATTGACTTCAAAGTGTGTGTGAAATCAGTCTTTGAAGTGGGGACTGTGGTTGTGGGTACTCGATGGTTTCTTCAGCTTCAGGGTATGTTGTATCTGTGCCACATTTGTCTCAGAATACATTTCTCCTTAGCAGTCCCATTGTGATGCTTAAGGTTTTGAGTTACTACTTAACCCACAGTCTAAACAAATTACTATTATATTAGGTCACATAATAAATGAAGTAGATTTTATAAGTTAGTTTTTGAAACTAACCAATATCAGGATCATGAGAAAATATGTTCTGTGTGTGAAGAAACTGATAGGTCCCTTACTTCTTTTGTACCACAGTGAATTTATCCACTTACTTACCCAACTAGCTCCAGAATGGAGGTGTAGGATACAGACTGAGGTAGACAGGAAAATCAAATTAATCTTCCAACTGGATTGCACCAAAAACTGTGGAGAAGAGTCCTTGTTGTTATGTTGTTAGGTATCATTGAGTTCGTTCCAACTCATAGCAACCCCATCTACAACCGAATGAAATACTGCATGGTCCTGTGCCATCCTCACAATCATTATTATGCTTGAGCCCATCCCCATTGTTACAGCCACTGTGTCAATCCATCTCACTGAGGGTCTTCCTCTCTTTCACTGACCCTCTATCAAGAATTACATCCTTCTCCAGGGACTGGTCCCTCCTGATAACATGCCCAAAGTATATGAGATGAAGTCTTGCCACCCTTGCTTCTAAGGAGCAGTCTGGCTGTACTTCTTCCAAGACAGATTTATTTGTTCTTTTGGCAGTCCATGGTATATTCGATATTCTTTGCCAACACCATAATTCAAAGGCATCAATTCTTCAGTCTTCCTTATTCATCGTCCAGCTTTCTCGTGCATATGAGGTGAGTAAAAATACCATGGCTTGGGTCAGACACACCTTAGTCCTCAAAGTGACATCTTTTTTTTTTTTTTTTAAAGCACTTTAAAGAAGTCTTTTGTAGCAGATTTGCCCAGTGCAATACATCATTTGAATTTCTTGACTGCTGCTTCCATGGGCCCTCCCTTTCCTGAGTATCACTTCATCTGCCTTGTCCTGAAATGATAATAAATACACTAGATCCTAGACTAACATAATCCGTCAATTGATAAATGTAAAGCAGGGTTTCTCAACCATATCACTATTGGCATTTTGGGTTAGATGATTCTTTGTTGTAGGGCACTGTCCTGTGCGTTGTAGGATGTTTAGCAGCATCTCTGGCCTCTACCAACTAGGTGCCAGTAGCACCCCCTCCCCAGTTGTAACAATCAAAAATGTGTCTAGACATTGACAATTGTCCACTGGGGGACAAGAGTGGCCTTGGTTGAAAACCTCTGGTCTGAAGCTAAAAGAATCAATGGAAGGGCTAGATGTTTTGCTACTTCTCTCCTTTGCACCACACAATGAGGCTTAGACATACAGAGCTTTCTCATGTGGAAACTTCCTCTTTCCCTTTCTTACGAGACCCCAGTCCTGAAGTCTTCTATTTATCATTTTCTTTGCTTGATATCCCTACTTCCCCTATTTCCTTGCCACTCAACCCTGCAGAGATGATCAACTCGCAAGTATACTCATATCTTGAAGATTGTGCCATCTCCATTGCACAAGGAAGTCGAGGTGTTTCTGCTTTCTCTTGTTCCTACTGGCTTTGCTGAGTGGAGGAGTGAGTTCTCAGTGTTTGTGGGATGGAGGCAGAGGAAGGGATGGAACCCCTTCTCACCACCTCCACTGCTCACAAGTCGGTCAGCACCACCTTTACCTCTTGTCTCGGCCACTTGAACAAACTCCTAACTAGTCTCTGTGCTTCTACCTCCCCCCACCCCTACAATCTCTTATTGTAGACTGATCCTTTTTAAACATGAATCAGATCATGCCACACCTCTGCTCACAACTCTGCAATGGTTATATTCAGGATAAAATTGCAGAGGTTCTTACAATGGCATATAAGGCTGTATGTGATCTGGACCATATATTTACCTCTGACTTCAGGTTCTACCCTTTACCCTCCTTGCTCTGTCTGCTTCAGCCATACTCAGCTTCTTGCCATTCCTGAGCACAGCAGGCATGGTAGTGCCTCAGATCCTTTGCACTGGCCCTTCCCTCTACCTGGAATGCTCTTCTCTCAGATATCCATTCAAATGGCTACCTCCCTCACCTCCTTCAAGTCGCTGCTCAAATGTTACCTTCTCAATGAGGCCTATTCTGCTCATCTGATTTACAGTGCAACACATCTACCATTCCCTGTTACAGCTTTCCCGGACCCCTTTACCTGCTCTCCTTTAATTTTCCCACAGGGTTAATCAGCTTCTACCATTCCGCAAGGAGTCCCTGATCGTGCAAATAGTTAAACACTGAGCTACTGACCAAAAGAGTGGTGGTTTGAACCCACCCAGAGGTGCCTCAGAAGAAAGGCTTGATGGTCTTTACTTCCAAAAAGTCAAGGCTTTGGAGCACAGTTCTATTCTGACACATATGGGGTCATCATAAGTTGGAATCAACTCAACAGCAACTGGTTTGGTTTGATTTATATTTTTAATGTTCTGCATATATTACTCATTTGTTATGTTTATTACTTTCGCCTTTGACTGTTGTGTCCACTGACGTATTCAGTGTCTAGAACAGTGCCCAGTACGTAGTAGGCATTCAATAAATATTCTTGAAATCGGTGAGTGAATGAAGGTTGAATTTTGGTCCTATTGGAAATGGGGCAGAGAATGGACAGGGCCTTCCTTGCAAACTTTGATGCAATCTCTCCTACAATACCTACATTCATGGCACTATTGACATTTTGGACTTGATAAGTCTTTCTTACATAATATCAAGCAGAGCGCTAAGAGGATTTATTTCATTTTGAAAGTCCTGATCTAGTCTGTATTTCAGATTCATGTTCTTCATATTAGCATAATTTTAATCTTATAAAAACCAGTGAGAAGAATTTCACCGTCCCTATCCAGGTTGCATAACAAATCCTCATTACCTGACTTCTGGAAACTGGGTGGATGTGGGGTGTGGGTAGTCTCATTTCACCACCCCAAACAATGTATTTGAAAGCTTCTAGATTATTAACCTGTCTTAGTCTGGGTTCTCTAGAGGTGCAAGACTTGTAAAGTGTATGTATAAATATATAGAGAAAATTTAATACAAGGAAATGGGTCACTTAATTTTGAGGATATGGCTCACACAATCATGGGGGTTAGCAAGTCCCAAATCCATGGATCAGGTGGCAGGCTGGAGGCCTCTATTGGCTCACAGGGTTGCAAGGTTGGAAACTCCAAAACCTGCAGATCAGGCGGCAGGCAAGAGATTTCTGCAGGCTTATGTCCCAAAAACTGAATGTCAGGTAATGAGAAGAGTGCAGGGTTGAGAGAAAGAGTGAGTTTTGCCAGAACATCCATTTCTATACTAAAGGCAGGCCACACCCTCAAAGAAACTCCCCTTTCACCTGATTGGCTTATCACATCAGATCACATCATGGAAAGTGATTACATTACATTATGGAAGATCACCCAGTCCAGTGTCTGCCAAACCAGTGAGATCATAGCCTAGCCAAGTTGACACACAACATTAACCATCATAAATCCTTTGTAAATTAGACCTTGACTGAATTCAAGATGTAAGTTACAACGACAACGACAACAAAAAAACCTTTTATTTTATGAGACATTTAGTCTCTAACAATTCCTAATGAAAATTTCCGAGTCTTTTCAGAGGAATTAAAGTGAAGGAAATTAAAAAAAGAAGAGGAATATATGATAGATAAAGTGATAAAACTTCTCCCTCTTCATGTTAAGATGTTAGTGGTGGAAGGAGATTTTTCTTGATGATTGAATATAGTGCCACCGATACAGTGTCAATAGATACTTGCCAGCTGCTGGCTCTTAATTCATATTTTCAATAGTTAGAGTCCAGAGTACCTTAATATTCCATCTAGATACCCCATTAAAAATGACACTAGCTACATTTTACACTGAACTACAAGCTTATGCACTTCCACCACCAACAAAAGTAAAATGTATTAATTTTGACACTACCAATTTGTAATGCTATTCATAAGGTTTTCACTGGCTAAATCTTTTCAGAAGTAGACTGGCAGGTCCTTCTTCCTAGTCTGTCTTAGTTTGGAAGCTCAGCTGAAACCTGTCCACTATGGGTGACCCTGCTGGTATTTGAATACCGGTGGCATAGCTTCCAGCATCACAGCATCACAAAAGCCCCCACAGTATGACAAACTGACAGACACGTACAAATCTGTTCTGGAAGATGTACACCCAGAATGCTCCTTGGAAGCAAGGATGGTGAGACTACGTCTCACATACTTTGGACATGTTTTCAGGAGGGATCAGTCCCTGGAGAAGGACATCATGCTTGGTAAAGTAGAGGGTCAGCAAAAAAGAGGAAGACCTTCAATGAGATAGATTGACACAGTGACTATAACAATGGGCTTAAGCATAACAGCGATTGTGAGGATGGCGCAGGATGGGACAATGTTTCGTTCTGTTGTATGTAGGGTCACTATGAGTTGAAACAGACTTTATGGCACCCAACAGCAACAACAATTTGTAATGCAAAAGATAAAGGAATTGAAGACATTTACCTATTTCTGCTGTCTGAAATTGATCAAATATGCAATCAAGATACACTGATAATTACTGGTGGTTGGAATACGAAAGTTGGAAACAAAGAACAAGGATCAGTAGTTGAAAAATATGGACTCGGTGACAAAAACAACACCGGAGATTACATGGTAAAATTTTGCAAGACCAACGATTTCTTCACTGCAAATATGTTTTTTCAACAACATGAATGGTGACTATACACATGGACCTCATCAGATAGAATACACAGGAAACAAATAGACTATAACTTTGGAAAGAGACAATGAAGAAGCTCAATATCATCAGTCAGAACAAGGCCAGACACTGACTATGGAACAGACCATCAACTGCTCATATACAAGTTTAAGTTGAAACTGAAGAAAATTAAAACAAGTCCAAGAGAGCCAAAATATGACCTTGAGTATATCCCACCTGAATTTAGAGACCATCTCAAGAATAGATTTGACTCACTGAACACTAATGACTGAAGACCAGACGAGTTGTGGGATAATATCAAAGACATTATACATGAAGAAAGCAAAAGGTTATTAAACAGATAGGAAAGAAAGAAAAGACCAAAATGGATGCCAGGAGAGACTCTGAAACTTGCTCTTGAACACAGAGTAGCTAAAGCAAAAGGAAGAAATGATGAACTAAAAGAGCTGAATAGAAGATTTCAAAGGGCAGCTCAAGAGGACAAAGTAAAGTTTTATAATGAAATATGCAAAGACCTAGAGTTAGGAAACAAAAAGGGAAGAAGACGGTTGGCATTTCTCAGGCTGAAAGAACTGAAGGAAAAATTGAAGCCTTGAATGGCAATATTGAAGGATTCTATGGGCCAAAAATTGAATGACGCAGGAAGCATCAAAAGAGGATGGAAGGAATACACAGAGTCACTGTACCAAAAAGAACTGGTCGACATTCAACCATTTCAGGAGGTGGCATATGATTAAGAACCGATAGTACTGAACGAAGAAATCCAAGCTACGCTGAAAGCATTAGTGAAAAACAAGGCTCCAGGAATTGACAGAATACCAACTGAGATGTTTCAACAAACAGATGCAATGCTGGAAGCACTCATTCATCTATGCCAAGAAATTTGGAAGCCAGCTACCTGGCCAACCAACTGGAAAAGATTCATATTTGTGCCCCTTCCAAAGAAAGGTGATCAAAAAGAATGTGGAAATTATCAAACAATATCATTAATATCATGTGCAATTAAATTTTTGCTGAAGATAATTCAAAAACCACTGTGGCAGTACACCGGCAGGGACTGACAGAAATTCGAGCTGGATTCAGAAGAGGACATGGAAAGAGGGATATCACTGCTGATGTCAGATGGATCTTGGCTGAAAGCAGAGAATACCAGAAAGATGTTTACCTGTGTTTTATTGACTATGCAAGGCAAAGGCATTCCACTTTGTGGATCATAACAAATTACAGATAACATTACGAAGAATAAGAATTCCAGAACGCTTAATTGTGCTCATGAGGAACCTGTACATAGACCAAGAGGCAGTTGTTTCAACATAACAAGGGGATACTGAGTGATTAAAATCAAGAAAGGTGTGCATCAGGGTTGTATCCTTTCACCACATTAATTCTTTACGTTGAGCAAATACTCTGAGAAGCTGGACTGTATGAAGAAGAATGGGGCATCAGGATTGGAGGAAGACTCATTAGCAACCTGTGTTATGCAGATAACACAGCCTTGCTTGCAAAAGTGAAGAGGACTTCAAGCACTTCCTGATGAAGATCAAAGACCACAGCCTTCAGTATGGGTTACACCTCAACATAAAGAAAACAAAAATCCTCACAACTGGGTCAATAAGCAACATCATGATAAACAGAGAAAATATTGAAGTTGTCAAGGATTTCGTTTTACCTGGATCCACAATCACTGCCCTTGGAAGCAGCAGTCAGGAAATTAAAAGACGCATTGCATCGGGCAAATCTGCTGCAAAAGACCTCTTTAAAGTGTTAAAAAGCAAAGATGTCACTTTGAGGAATGAGGTGCACCTGACCCGAGCCATGGTGTTTTCAATCACCTCATATGCATGTGAAAGCTGGACAATGAATAAGGAAGCCCAAAGAAGAATTGACGCCTTTGAATTGTGATGTTGGCAAAGAATATTGAATATACCATGGACTGCCAAAAGAACAAACAAATCTGTCCTGGAAGAAGTACAACCAGAATGCTCCTTAGAAGCAAGGATGGCGAAACTACATCTCACATACTTTGGACATATTATCAGGAGGGACCAGTCCCTGGAGAAGGACGTCATGCTTGGTAACACAAGTGGCTGCAATGATGGGCTCAAGCATAGTAATAACTGTCAGGATGGTACAGGACTGGGCAGAACGGTTTCTGCCACTAAACCACACGCTTCCAATATAATCAGTAAGGGAAGGACTATAACATGAGTTCATCTTGTGAATCACTCATTCATATTTCCTTACCTCAGTGGATATTAGCAGCAGCATTTTCTGGTGATTTGTTTTATTTGCACCGATATTTATATGGATGGCATGTGTGAGTGAGATATACACATGCTCTATTAGTAAAGGTTGCTGAAATTATCAAGTTGGGAAAGCTGTGTGAAATATGAATCATAGTCAATGACCCGGTGAAATTTAGCGAACTAAAGAGTATGAATTTCAGTTGTTAAGGTTGTTTTGGGGAGTACAATGATGAATTTCAGGAGAAATGGGAAATACCCCTAAAAATGTACCCAATAAATGTGGGACCTTGCTATGGAATAAATTGTGTTCCTTCAGAATATGTGTTGGAATCCTGCCTCTACCTGTGGATGCAATCCTATTTGGGTTTTCTTTGTTATGTTAATTAGATAATGCCCTAGTAGACTAAATTCTAAATCTAATCACTTGTGAGTTATAAAAAGAACAGATTAAATTCAGACACACACACACACACACACAATGGGGTAGATGGTGATAAGACTCCATATGAAGATCCCCCATAAGCCAAAGAAACAAGGAAGCCTGGACTACCTACAAGGAAGGAGTCCACACCGCCGAGACCCTGATTTGAACGTTTAGCTTCCAGAACTGTGAGAATATAAATTTCTTTTCTTTAAAGCCACCCGCTTGTGACTTTGATGTTAGAATAGCACCAGGTAACTAACACAAATCTATATAGGTCAGGCGGGTTATTGTTAACCAGCTACATTTTTTAAAAAATTTATTCTATTTGCAATAGGAAATCAACTTATTTAAGAAGGGTGAACTTATTTAAGAAGATCAGTCAGGCTAATAAGGGGAAAAGAAGGCACTGGTAAAAGTGAGGAGGTCAGTTAGGGGGATGTTATAATATTCTAGGCAAGAGATGATGGTAACTTGGAATACACATTATGATAAGATAATTTAGGTGGGAAAAGTTAAAAGAGAAAAAAATTCTGTAATTGTAGCATTCACAATCATACCTAACATTAAATTACTGTATACATCTTTGCAGTAATTTTTCTACACGTACATTTTGGTCTGGTAGTATTTATACTATGTATTTTGAATTATGCTTTTTAAATTTAGTGTTACAGGATTTTTTCATGTTATAAAATGCTTTGTAAGTATAGCCTTTAATAGCCGCATAGTATTTTTTCAATACTTGCTATTGGGTACTTAAGTATCCCCTGCTGTTGGTTATTTTAGGTTACATAACACATTGTGCTATTTTAAATTACATTAATTTTTATTACTACATTCTCAGGGTTGAATGCCAGAGTATAATTACTGACTTAGAGGTTGCAAACATTGGAGGCCTTTAAGTATGTTGCCAAATTGCTTTAGATTCAGGGGATATTTTAAAGAGAGGAATTTTTATTACTTTCAGATGCAGGCAAGAGTAAGGCTAGGCTCACAAAGTGTTTTCAAGTAAAATGCTCCTTGGTGACCCTTTTTTAAATTAAATAAATGATTCTTTAACATATGAATTATTTCATTTATTCATCTGTCATCTCTTGAACATCCATTCTGTACCAGGAACGTGCTACAAGTGAGAATACAAAGAGAAATAGAATCTCTCCTTGCCCTCAGGTTGAGATATGGATGAATAATTCTAAAGCAATAGAGGATGTTGGACACTGATTTGTTTTCTCAAATGCTTTAAATATTTGCTTAGAATCTTGCTTATATTTCAACTTAGTAAATTATTTCTACATAAATAATCATTAGCTAAACTTTAGCCTTTCATAGAATTATTAAATATTACAAATTGTTGTTGTTAGGTGCCATTGAATGGGTTCTGACTCATAGCAACCCTATTTACAACAGAATGAAACACCGCCCAGCCCTGCACCATCCTCACAATCATTACTATGTTTGAGCCCATCTTTTTTCAGAGCCAATTGCTCTAGGGAAGGAGAACTGTGCTAATATTTATTGAGTTCCTACCTGTGGTAGATAATTAATGTCTGTTATCCCCGTGGTGCAGCATTTAAGCGCTCCGTTGCTAACTAAAATGTCAGCAGTTCAAACCTACCAGCCACTCCACGGGGGAAAGCTGTGGCAGTCTGCTTCCATAAAGATTTATAGCCTAGGAAACCCTATGGGGCAGTTCTATTCAACTCAACAACACCCAACAACACAACAACAGCTAACTTTAAGTCTAGAAATGTTAGGAGATAGATACCTGATAGAAGGAAAACAAAGATTGCCAAATAGCAGTCTCAAATAAAGCTATCTTTGCTTAGTTCCAGTTCAGTGGGTCTCCCTGTGTAGAAATTAGAAAGGTTAGATAAGTGCCATCTAATGGAAACATAATACAAGCCACATATGTAATTTGAAAATTTTCTAATAACACATTAAAAAAGTAAAGAGAAACCAATGAGATTAATTTTAATAATGTATTTTAACACAGATACAAAATATTATCATTTCAACATTAATCAATATCAGTAAGTAGTCAATAATGAAAGTATTAGTAAGATATTTTATAGTTTTTGTATTACCTTTCCAAATCCAGTGTGCATGTTACAGTTACGGCACATCTCAGTTCAGACTAGCCATGTTTCAAGTGCTCAATAGCCATGTATGGCTAGTGGCTACTGCATTGGAAAGCTCAGGGCTAGATAACAGGACGAGAGGAGAAACTTACCAAATCAGAGAGATTCTGAGTTCAGTTCTCTGGTTGGCTCATGAGGCAAATTGTAGACTCTTTTCTGGGATTGGTTGCTTTCAGTTTTCAAGTGACTGAAGCTGAGAAACCTGTTTTAAACAGTTCTGAGATGAGTTATCTAAGATTTCCACCAACCCCAGGTCAATCGGTGGATGTACTTGGTAGCACATGGTTGAAATGGGACAAATTTATCTTTGTCATACAAATAATCCTTCATCTGCTACAAATGAGGGCTTGAACCTTTTGTTGTTTCATCTGCCACACTGATCTTTGGTTAGGATGATCGTATCACTTTTTATTCAAACCAGTACACTTTTGAGAGAGAAACAAAAAAAAAAAACAAAACAAAACCAGTTGCCTTCAAGTCAGTTTCGACTCATGGCAACCCTGTGTGTGTCAGAGTAGAAATGTGCTCCCTAGTGTTTTCAATGGCTGATTTTTCAGAAGTAGATCACTAGGCCTTTCCTTCCAGGTGCCTCTGGGTGGACTTGAACATCCAACCTTTCAGTTAGCAGCTGAGGGCATTAACCTTTTCTACCACCAAGAGATTCCATGAGAGAGAGAAAGGGGGCATTACTAATAATTGCCTGGGAACAAGAAGCATAATATGGGACTATCCCTGCTGGCAATTCAGGACATATGCTCACCCTACATTTTGTCAGTGTTTCTACCTCTCAGAATAACTTGGGTTTCTGCCAATAAGCACATGTACCATCAAGGCATGTATAACTGAATGAAGAGGACCCAGTTCTCTCAGGAGTCCTGCACACAAAGTCCTAAATTCCTCCTATAGAATTCTAGGTCTCATCCCAAGAGCCAGCATCATAAAGGGTCTTTTACTCCCATGTCTAATAACATTGCTTTGATACAATTTACAAGCATCCTGTTTTGCAATTTTCCACCCTGGGTCTTGTTTAAATTGGGAGTTTAATGAGAAATGGCTGTAGTCAGCTAAACAGAGCTTCTTCTTGGCAGGGTGTCCCAAGGAAACTAGAAGACCAGCAAACAAAGGCAATGCACGCGGGTGGCCAGGAGACTTTTTTTTTTTTCCTTGTCTTTTTCTTTTCTTCCTTTTCTCCTTTTATGAAAAAGAAGCATAGCAATCAGCAGTGACAGCCGGGGGAGATGTTCCCCTGGAAATAACAGATGACTCAAAGCCACCTTCAATTCTGAGAGAGAGAAAGAATGCCTGTGGGCCTGGAAAATGGAAGGTTTTAAAACTAATTTTGTTTGGCTCTTTAATCCATTTCAAACACAGGCCTCAAAATGGAAGATTAAAGGATTTCACTTTTGCTACTCAGTAAATTCAGCTTGGAGAGGTGAGAGATATTGAAGCAGGTGATAGCGGATGGAATGGCAAGAGATTTAACAGGAGGAATTTACCTTTATTAGCCTGAGACTATTTGGGAAAAATCCTCAAATTCGAGGGTCTTTGTTTGTTTGTTTTGTTTTTTAATGTTAAGACTTGAGAGTTCTATCAGATTGGAAGATATAGGATCCTTGTCTTAGTTATCTCGTGCTCCTATAACACAAATACCACAAATGCGTGGCTTTAATGAATTGAAATGTATTTTCTCACTATTTAGGAGGCTAGAAGTCCGAATTCAGGGCACAGGCTCTAGGGAAAGGCTTTCCCTCTCTCTCGGCTCTGGGGGAATGTCCTTGTCTCTTTTCAGCTTCTGTTCCTCAGTTCCTTGGTGATCTTCATGTGGCATGGCATCTATCTTCCCCCATCTCTGCTTGCTTCCTTTCTTTCTTAATCTGTTCTTCTCTATCTCAAAAGAGATCGATTTAAGACACATCCTACATGAATACTGTCTCATTAACATGTGAAGAAAACCCAATGGGATTATAACCACAGCTACAAGGGTTAGGATTTACAACACATATTTTTGGGGACACAATTCAATCCATAACATTCCACCTTTTGGCCCCCCAAAACTGATGCAAAACACATTCACCTCATCATATCATCCCAAAAGTCTTAAGGCAACTCCAAGTCCAAAATCACATCTTTTTAGTCATTTAAATCAGATATGGGTGAGACTTTAGGTGTATTCCATTCTGGGACAAAATTCCTCTTCATCTGTAAACCTGTGAAATCTAGAGTACAAGTTATCTGCTTCCAAAGTACAATATTGGAACAGACACAAGATAGACATTTCAATCACAAATGGGAGAAATTGAAGGGAAAGAAGGAATAATGGGAACCAAGCAAATCCAAAATCTAGCAGAACAAATTACATTAGCTTGAAAATAATATTCTGTTCTCTGAGACCATCTAAGCAGTGGCCCCCTCTTCCAGACTCTGGGTGTTGGCCATGCTTTCTAGATTCTGGGTGGAGGCCCTTCAGCCCTGGGCTTCAGCTTCCCCATCCAAGCCCACTGTGATGGCAATTCTGCTCCTTTTGCTTTGGGTAGCCCCATTCTCCTAGTCCATCTGAGTGGTGACCTTATACCCTACACACACCCTAATTAATACTGTCTTATTAACATAGCAAAGAAAACCCATTCCTAAAAGGGATTATAACCAGAGTTATAAGGGTTAGGATTTACAACACATATTTTTGGAGGACACAATTCAATCCGTAACAATCACCATACAAAGTATTTTATATGGAAACTACAGGTCAGATTATCATTTATTGTCAAATCTATTCCAACTCACGACAACCCTCATGGTGACCTCATGTGTTTCAGTTTAGAGATGTGCTCCATATGGTCTTCAATGACTGATTTTTCAGAAGTGGATCACCAGATCTTTCTTTCAAGGTACCTCTGGTTGGACTCAAATTTCCAGCCTTTCAGTTAGCAGCCGAGCTTGTTAACTGTTTCTATGACCCAGGGATTCCACAAGTCAGATTATCCAGAGCAAAAAGGCATAAAGTAAGATTTAGAGGTAGATTAGTGTGAACAATACAGCAAGGCAGTGAAAAGCAAAAAGGACTTGGGCCCACTCATTCATTCATTCATAAAATATTTATTAAGCACATACTAAATATTAGGCAATGTTCTTGTTTAGGTTCTAGGGATCTAAGATAAAGAGGATCTCTGTACTCTATGTTACAGTAGCAAGAAATTGACAATAAAAAAGTAAACAAATAAGATAATTTTGGATATGTTTAAACATGTGGAAAAAACCTAAAATGGTATTGGGAGACAGAGTAAGTAGGACAGAATAGGAATACTTTAACCAGTGAGGTCAGGGAAGACTTCTCTGGGGAGGTGTCTTTTAACCTGAAACGGGAACAGTGAGAAGGAGATTTCCATGTGGGAGGAATAGAAAAAGCAAAGGCAGGCTGGCCTGCTATGGGACAGGAATCATTCTAGGCACTGGGGATGCAGTGTGAACAAATTAGACAAAGTTCCTACCCTCATGGAGCTTACACTTTAGTGGCAGTAGAAAATAAATAAAGGCTAAGTATAAAAATTTAACAGGGAAGTGCTATGCAGAAAAATTAATCAAGGTGATAGAGAATGGTAAGAAAATTCTGAGAAGAGAACATTCTAACAAAGACCTGTAGCAGAAAAGGGAATAAGCCATGCAAATTCACGAGGGAAGACAAGTGTGCTAGGCAGACAGAACAGCTAGTGCAAAGGCCTTAGGCAAACTACGTATAGCTTGTTTGAGTAGCAGCAAGGAAGCCAATATGTTCTACCCTGAAAAGAAGATTAATTTATACATAATATTTAACATATAGTATTAGAAGATGAAGGAGCTCTGGTGGTGCAACAGTTAAGCACTTGGCTGCTAACCAAAAGATTGGCGGTTGGAACCCACCTAGCATCTCCATGGGAGAAAGACCTGGCAATCTGCTCCCATAAAAATTACAGCCTAGAAAATCCTATGAGGCTGCCCTACTCTATCACAGTGGGTTGGTATGAGTCAAAATCGACTCAGTGACACCTAACAAACAGCAACAATTAGAAGATGATGCAAGCCTTGAAGGTAAAGATAGTCTTTATATCAGAGAACCATCACATTTCTGCCCAGAAAAGCTCTTTTTCTTACAGTGGAAGGCCTGAGTCTGGGTCTTAGAGAGAAGGCTCACATTAGACAATGTTCTCCACTTACAGTTTCTTCATCTAATTCAAGTTCCACAATTATTTCTAGATATTATAAGCTCCAGAATTTAATATGTGTCCAGAGGCAGATTGCTTTAATATTTTCTACCTTGATTTGTTCATTTGTAAGGAAAGTTTAAAGATTCCCTGGCCAATACTATGAAACTTCATTCATAATTTCAATCAATTATTAGTATGTTGTTCAATTTTCAACACTCTAGAGGAACTGTCAGATGTTAATTAATTAAATTGCAGAACACCAGTGATAAAAGAAAATCTTAAAAGCGACAGTTCAATTATGACATGACTTTGTAGTTTTTCTTTGTGTTTCTTCTAGTTATAGACGTTGAGTTTCTTCTACCATCATGTTATGTTTTTATTCATCCCATCTCTTCCTTTATTTCTCATTTCTACCTTTTTGGGGGGATTAATCAAGTACTTTTATTATTTTATTTACCTCATTATCTTGCCAATTATAATTTTAGCAATTAATCTAGAAATTACAATATGTACACTAGACTTATTACCGTCTAAGGAGCCCTGGTGATGCAACAGTTAAGCACTCAGCTGCTAATCAAAAGGTTAGCCATTCAAACTCACCCAGTAGCTCTGTGGGAAAAAGGTGTGGCTATCTGCTCCTGTAAAGATTACAACCTAGAAAACCATATTGGGCTATTCTACTCTGTCACGTGGGGTTGCTATGAGTCAAAATCGAATTGATGTCACTTAACAACAACACATAATAAATTAGAATTTTTTGAACATTTCCCAGATTATGCAAGGATCTTAGAATATTTTAACTACATTTACCCCATCTTTTCTTTGTACTATTGTTGTCAAGTATTTTACTTCTACATATATTTTAATCCCTAGAAGATATTATTTTTATATTATTTTATTGTTTTATACAGTCAATATATTTACTCACATATTTGTCCTTTCCAGTACTGTTTTCATCTTTGCGCATTTCTGTAATTTCATTAAAAAAAATTTTTTACTTGTCAAAGTAGAATTATTTTAAATATTTATTATTGCATAGGTTTGCCAATAATTAATTATCCAAGTTTTTTTTGTATGAAAACATTTTTATTTCCCCTTCACTTTTGAAGAATATTTTCACTCATTATGGAATTCTAGGATGGTACTTATTTTATCTCAGTGTTTTGAAGATGCTACTCCATTGTCTTCTAACTTCCAGTTTCTCTGCTGAGAAGTCACCTGCAAATTTATAATTGTTTCTTTGAAGGCAATGAGCTTTTTTCCTCTGATTGCTTTTACATACATATTTTATTTATAGCTTTAGCAGTGTGACAACATTGTGCCTGGGAGTGGTTTTCTTTGTATTTTAATCCTTTAGGGAGTTCTTAGAGCTTCTTGAATCCATGGGTTGATATGTTTCATCTGTTTTTAGAAATGCTCAACCATTATCTCTTCAAATATTTCTTCTGTCTCATTTTCTGTCCTCTATTTCTGCAAGTTCAATGAAAAAGTTCTATCTTTTTATTGTGTTTCATATACTCTTTACACTGTTTCTGTATTTTACCCTCTTTTCTCTCCATGCTTGAATCTAAGTTTCCTTTCACTAACCTGTTTTCCAGTTCACTAATTCTCTCTTCTGCCTTGTCTGATATTCTATTAAATCATATATTGAATTATTAATCAGAGATATTGTATTTTTCAATTCTAAAATTTCTACTTGATTCTTTACTTAAAGATTCTCATTTTCTGATAAAATGTTCTAGCTTCAAAATCCAGAATCAAACAGAGTGTAGTCTTTATAATTACAGTTTGTATTCCACTTATCGTATGTTCTTAAACATATTGGTCACAGTTAATTTTAGCTCTCTGTCTGGTAACTCCAATATCTGGATTACTGTGGATCCATTTCTATTATTTACTTTTTATCACTTGGTTTTCAGTCATTTGGTCCTGTCTTCAGGCAAGACTGGTAGTTTTCAACAGAGAAATGGGTATTGTCTGTGAAAAATTGTAGAGGCTTTGATGATGTTATGTTCTTTCATAAAGGATTTTCTTTTCTTCTGGCAGGCAAATAGAGTAGAGAGATATCACCTTGATTCAATCAGGATTGAGAGAAATCAAGACTGAGTTTCTGCTTTTGTGAGGTATTGTCTATTTCCAGTTTGTTTTTACTCTTATGGTATAGTCTTTCTTGGGTCTCAGCTCAAAGAGTAGAATTTTTACCATTGCCTCTCATCCTTGGTTGAGGCTTTATGTCTCCCCAGCACCATAATACCAACAAAAGTTTGCTTAGTTTTTGAAATTCTTTGTGTCTTTCTGTTTGTCTTCAATCTTTTCATCCTGCACAATTTAGGAATGGAAAAATGTCTCAAGGGGAAAAGCAACATAGAATATAATTTGCTTCATTGTATTTTCCTTCTTTCCAGGATATTTATCCCTTAACTCCTTTCTCCCTTCATTGTTCTCTAATACCTTCAAATTGCTGCTTTTTAGTATTTGACCAGCTTTCATTGATGTTATCAGAGGAAAGTTGATTTAATACCAGCTAGTCCATGATTTTTTTTTAATGTAGATGAATTTTTATATTTCTTTTACTTCTAAATACCATTTTTGATGAAAAATTATTATAATATCTAAGAATTGTTATATTTCTGCCAAGTAAGATAATAACCTGGAGTTAGGACACCTACTACGTAATAACCACATTTTTAGTAGATGATTATAATGTGGTCATGTTAGAAATAAAATTACAGGAGGAAAGAAACAAATCATGAGATTATATTACTAGTAAGATGTTAGTTGAAACCAAAGGGTAAGGTACTGGAAAACTATCTCTGTAATATTATTGTGGGTGTGTAGGAGAAAGAGAACCATTAATAGCCCATTTATTTTTAGGAAATATCTTTGCAATTCTAAAAATATAACCATTTATCAGTCAGCACCATGATATTTCAGTGTGATTTTGTAAAAGGAGAAGTTGATTGGGAGGCAGATGATATTAATCATTCTGTGTCTGCTTAATTTTGAAGATAAAGCAGTAGAACTGAGTAACTCCTTTTCCCCAGCCATTGAGACATCAGAAGTGTATCAGTTATGGTGAGAGGCGGCATAGTATACTAGTATTGGTGGAAAGTGCTATTCTGTGCCAATATGTAGTAAGGGCAGTTATGTGAAATGAGTGGATAAGGGAAGAAATGAGCAAACGCAACCTCTGGACTCTTTAACTGGGTTATCAACTGTCATGGTTTGAATTATGGCCCCCCAAAAATGTGTGTATCAGTTTGGCTGGGCCAAGATTTCTGGTACTGTGTGATTTTCCTATATGTTGTAAATCCTGCCTCTATGATGTTAATGAGGGAGGATGGGTGGCAGTTGTGTTAGTAAGGCAGGACTGGATCTACAAGACTGGATTGTGTCCTGAGGCAATCTCTTGAGATATAAAAGACAGAAGTGAGCAGAGAGACAGGGGGACCTCAAACCATCAAGAAAGCAGTGCTGGGAGCAGAGCACGTCCTTTGGACCGGGGTCCCTGTGCCGAGAAGCTCCTAGTCTGGGGGAACACTGATGAGAAGGCCGAGAGAGAGACACCCTTCCCCTGGAGCTGACACCTTGAATTTGGACTTTTAGCCTACTTTACAGTAAGGAAATAAACTTCTCTTTGTTAAAACCACCCACTTGTGGTATTTCTGTTGTAGCAGCACTAGATGACTAAGACATCAACCTATAGCAAACCATTAGTCTGTCCACACACACACACACAAACATTAACACACTGGAGAGTGATGCTCCAACTTATTAAGTAGGTGATAACGGCTAATGTATAGAAATCCAGAAGCAGAGTGGAAGAATACAAAAGAATCTTTGAGTCATTGTAACTAGGGTTTGAATTCCCAGGTTCTGTTACTTATCAGCTATGTGGTATTAGTCATGCTGCCTGAGCCTCTTTTTCATTTATAAAATGAAAATAATAATACCTACCTTGTAATGCTGTGCAAAAATTTTCTAGCAAGATAACTGATATAAATACATTCTCAATAAATAATTGATACTCTTGTTATCTTTTTCTCAAAATCTCCAGGTATAATAATGTGTATCTAGATACTCCTGTCAAGTAACCATTTATGTAGAAGACAATTTACCTCAAAGATTCTTTTAGAATGAATTTTCAATTTTTATATTAGAAGAGTCATGTGAAAATAGATAAGGGTGAGAGAATGATTTTATTAAAAGAATTCATAATAACTGTACCAAAGGCTATTAGTAATTTCTCATGAGAAATGAAACAATTAAAAACTGTAAGTTTGAGAAAGAGGGAATCAAACTGAGTGTAGTTTTTGTAATTATGATTTGTATTCCATTTATGATTTGAATACAGCAAGATATAGACGTAGTCTTAGTTCTTTGCCATCAGTGATTAAAAACACACAAATTAATTTGTGGCACAATGACTTTGATACTGATTATCATGCTCTTTCTGGTACTCAACCTTAACAATTCTTCACAAATAAAACCTCTACTTTATTGACCCTACCCCTACTGTTCATCACCCCCTTCATGTTCTCCATGTACCTCCTTATTAGGTTTAGAATTCACTGTCCGTAATTAAAATTACTCTGTCTTACACTCAAGTTTCTAGCTCTATCCCCTTCCATTATGAAGGTCTGGCAAAACACTAACCCTCCCATTACCACCTCATTTCTCCTTATAGAAAAACTTGAGTTTTTTTGTTCTCTGTACTCACTTTCCACGTATTCTCTCTTAAACCCACCACAGTCAGGCTCTTGTGCTCATCACTTCTCTTCAATTGTTCTTATCAAAGGCACCAAATCCAATAGTCAATTCCACATACACATCTTACTCAGACATATTTGATGCAGATGATAACTCCCTACATTTTTTTTATATATATATTTTATTGTACTTCAGGTGAAAGCTTACAGAGCAAATAGTTTCTCATGAAATAGTAGTACACATGTTGTTCTATGACATTGGTTAACAACCCCACAACGTATTAAGCCTCTAAATTCTCAACCTTTTTTTTTTTTTTTGATGAAAATTACAGACGGCCAAAGATACACCGTTTCAAGAATTTCTACATTCACAGTTCAGTGACATTGACTACGCTCTTCCAACTGTGCTGTTATTCTCGCTTAAGATGAAGGCTTACAGAACAAAATAGTTTTTCATTTAACAGTTACTACACATGTTGCCCTATGACAATGGTTAACAATCTCACAGCACATCAAGAATATCCTTACTCCACCTTGTGTTCCCTATCACCAGGGGGCTTCCTTGTCCCCTTCTGTCTTCTGGACCTTGTCAGTGGACTATTGTACCTCTTTAGTCTCATTTGTTTTATTTTATTTTATTTTATTTAAACACCATTTCAAAACTTTTTACTTACACATTTAAGTGATATTGACTATGCTCTTCCAATTGTGCTGCCATTCTCGCCCAAGATGAAGGCTTACAGGACAAAACAGCCTCCCATTTAATAGTTACTACAAATGTTGCCCTATAGCAGTGGTCAACAATCTCACAATACATCGACAGTGTCCTTATTCAATTTGTGTTCCTTATCATCAGTTTCCTACTCTCCCTCTGCCTTCTGGCCCTTGTCACCAGACTCCTGTACCTCGTTAGTCCCATTTAGTTTTACTGGGCTGTCCATTCCCAGGCTTAACATCGAACCTCGAAGGTAACTTCACCTCTGAGCTGAAAGGGTGTCTGGGGGCCACACTCTTGAGGTTTCTCTAGTATTCTTTAGGCCAGTAAATCTGGTCTTCTTTTTTTTTTTTTTTTTTTTTTGGGAGTTAAAATTATGCTCTACATCCTTCTCCAGCTCTGCCCAGAACCCTCTGTTGTGATCCCGGTCAGAGGAGTCATTGGTGGTAGCCGGGCACCATCCAGCTGTAGTCCGGTGGAGGCCTTGGTAGCTGTGGACAATTAGTCATTTGGACTAATCTTTTCATTGAATCCTATTCTCTTCATTCTCCCTTGTTCCCGAAGGGATGAGATCAGTGGAGTATCTTAGATGGCCGCTCATAGGCTTTTAAGACCCCAGACACTACTCACCAAGGTAGAATGTAGAGCATTATCTTTATAAGTAGTGTCATGCCAATTGAGCTAGATGTTCCCCAAGATCATGGTCCCCAGAGCCCTCCGTCCAACAACTCAGTCCCTCGGGGGGTTTGGATGTGTCTATAGGGCCTCCATGACCTTTCCTTGTGCAGGTTGTGTTAGTTTCCCCTGTACTATGTACTATCTCACCTCTCACCCAAGTTACCACTTACCTATTACCTATTTAGTATCCCCCCACCCCATCCCTGGTAACCAACAAGGATTGTTACATTTTGCATGTGAATTTTTTCATGGGTTTTTACAATAGAGGTCTCATACAATATTTGTCCTTTTGTGATTGACTTATTTCACTCAGCATAATCTCCTCCAGTCTCATCCATGTTATGAGATGGTTCACAGATTCATTGTTGTTCTTTCTCGTTGCATAGTACTCCATTGTGTGTATGTACCATAGTTTGTGTATCCATTCATCTGTTGATGGACATCGAGGTTGTTTCCATCGTTTTGCTATTGTGAATAATGCTGCCATGAACAAAAAGTGTGCATATGTCTATTCGAGTGATGACTCTTATTTCTCTAGGATATATTCCTAGGAGTGGGATTGCTGGATTGAATGGTATGACTATTTCTAGCTTTCTGAGGAAGCGCCATATCATTTCCCAAAATGGTTGTATCATTTTGCATTCCCACCAGCAGTGTATAAGAGTTCCCGTCTCCCCGTAGCCCCTCCAACATTTGTAATTTCCAGTATTTTTGATTCGTGCCAGTAATGCCGGGGTGAGATGGTATCTCATTGTGGTTTTAATTTGCATTTCTCTAATGGCTAGTGATCGCGAGCATTTCCTCATGTGTCTGTTGGCCATTTGAATGTCTTCCTTGGTGAAGTGTCTGTTCATTTCCTTTGCCCATTTTTTGATAGGATTGGTTGTCTTTTTGTTGTAGAGGTGTTGGATTTTCTTGTAGATTATGGAGATTAGACCTTTGTCTGACTTGTACTGTCCAAAAATTTTTTCCCAGTCTGTAGGTTCTCTTTTAACTCTTTTGGTGAAGTCTTTTGAAGAGCATAGATGTTTGATTTTTAGAAGATCCCAATTATCTAGTTTATCTGGTGGGTTTTTTGTGTTGATGTTTATGGTTTGTATCCTGTTAATGCCATGTATTAAGGCCTGAAGTGTTGGTCCTATTTTTTCTTCTATGAATTTTATAGTTTGAGGCTTTATATTCAGGTCTTTGATCCATTTTGAAGTAGTTTTTGTATATGGTGTGAGGTATGGGTCCTGTTTCATTTTTCTACTAATGGATATCCAGTTTTGCCAGCACCATTTGTTAAAAAGACTGTCTTTTCCCCATTTGATGTATTTTGGGCCCTTGTCAAAAATCAGGTGACCGTAGGTGGATGGATTTACATCTGAGTTCTCAATTCTGTTCCATTGGTCAATGTCTCTGTTGTTGTACCAGTACCAGGCTGTTTTGAGTACTGTAGCTGTATAGTAGGTTCTCAAGTCAGGTAGTGTGAGTCCTCCAACTTTATTCTTCTTCTTCAGTAGTGCTTTACTTATTCGGGGTTTCTTCCCTTTCCATATAAAGTTAATAATTAGTTTTTCCATCTCTTTGAAGAATGTTGTTGGTATTTGTATCGGGATTGCATTGTATTTGTAGATTGCTTTAGGTAGAATTGCCATTTTCACAATGTTGAGTCTGCCTATCCATGAGCATGGTATGTTTTTCCATTTATGTAGATCCCTTTGGATTTCATGCAGCAGTGTTTTGTAGTTTTCTTTGTATAGGTCTTTTATATTCCTGGTCAGATTTATTCCTAAGTATTTTATCTTTTTAGGGGCTATTGAAAATGGTATTGATTTCCTGATCTCGTTTTCATCGTTCTCTTTACTGGTGTATAGGAATCCAACTGATTTTTGAATGTTTATCTTGTATCCTGCTACTCTGCGGAATCTTTCTATTAGTTCCAGTAAATTTCTCGTGGAGTCTTTAGGGTTTTCTATGTATAGTATCATATCATCTGCAAACAGGGAGAGTTTAACTTCTTCATTACCAATTTGGATGCCCTTTATTTCTTTCTCTTGCCTTACTGCTCTAGCTAGAACTTCCAGCACAATGTTAAATAGGAGTGGTGATAAAGGGCATCCTTGTCTTGTTCCTGTTTTCAAGGGGAATGTTTTCAGCCTCTCTCCATTAAGAATGATGTTGGCTGTTGGTTTTGCATAGATGCCCTTTATTATGTTGAGAAATTTCCCTTCTATACCTATTTTATTGAGAGCTTTTATCAGGAATGGGTGTTGGACTTTGTCAAATGCCTTTTCTGCATCAATTGAGATGATCATGTGATTTTTTTCTTTCCTTTTATTTATGTGGTGGATTACGTTGATGGATTTTCTAATGTTAAACCATCCTTGCATACCTGGTATGAATCCTACTTGGTAGTGGTGTATTATTTTTTTGATATTATACTGAATTCTATTGGCTAGAATTTTGTGCAGAATTTTTGCATCTATATTCATGAGAGATATTGGTCTGTAATTTTCTTTTTTTGTGATGTCTTTGTCTGGTTTTGGTATCAGCGTTATGCTGGCTTCATAGAATGAATTTGGAAGTGTTGCTTCCTCTGCTATGCTCTGAAATAGCTTGAGTAGAACTGGTACGAGCTCTTCTGTAAATGTTTTGTAGAATTCTCCAGTGAAGCCATCTGGGCCAGGGCTTTTTTTGGTTGGGAGTTTTTTTATTACCTTTTCAATCTCTTCTCTTGTTATGGGTCTGTTCAGATTTTCAATATCACTTTGTTGTAGTTTGGGTAGGCCGTATGTTTCTAGAAATTTATCCATTTCCTCTAGGTTTTCAAATTTGTTGGAATATAGTTTTTCATAATATTCTGTTATAATCCTTTTTATTTCGGTTGGGTCTGTTGTAATGTCCCCCCATTTCATTTCTTATTTGGGTTATTTGTGCCCTCTGCTGTTTTTCTTTTGTCAGTCTGGCCAGTGGTTTGTCGATTTTAGTGATTCTTTCAAAGAACCAACTTTTGGTTCTGTTGATTCTTTCTATTGTTTTCCTGTTCTCTATTTCATTTATTTCTGCTCTGATCTTTACTATTTCCTTTCTTCCGGTGGTTGTAGGCTTTTTTTGTTGTTCTCTTTCTATTTGTTTGAGTTCTGTAGTTAATGTTTTGATTTTGTCCCTTTCTTCTTTTTTGATATGTGCATCTATTGCTATAAATTGTCCTCTGAGGACTGCCTTTGCTGTGTCCCAAAGGTTTTGGTATGATGTGTTTTCATTTTCATTTGATTCTAGGAATTTTTTAATTCCATCTCTGATTTCTTCTGTTACCCATTGATGTGTAAGCAGATTATTATTCAGTTTCCATGTGTTTGATTTTTTTTTCCTTGCTCTTTCTAGTGTTAATTTCTACCTTAATGGCATTGTGGTCAGAGAAGATACTGTGAATTATCTCAGCATTTTGGATCTTGTTGAGGATTGTTCTGTGGCCTAAGATGTGGTCTATTCTGGAGAACGCTCCATGTGCATTGGAAAAGAATGTGTACTTTGCAGCGGTTGGATGGATTGTTCTATATATGTCTATGAGGTCCAGTTGGCTGATTGTGTCCTTTAGGTCTTCTGTATCTTTGCTGAGTTTCTTTTTAGTTGTTCTGTCCTTTACTGAGAGTGGTGTGTTGAAGTCTCCTACTATTATTGTGGAACTGTCAATTTCTCTTTTCAGTGCTGTTAGAGTTTTTTTATGTATTTTGGAGCCCTGTCATTGGGTGCATAGATATTTATTATGGTTATGTCTTCATGATGGATCATCCCCTTAATCATTATATAGTGTCCTTCTTTGTCTTTTATGGTAGATTTTGTTTTAAAGTCTATTTTATCTGAGATTAGAATTGCCACTCCTGCTCTTTTTTGATAGTTGTTAGCTTGATATATTTTTTTCCAACCTTTGATTTTTAATAAATTCACATCTTTGTTTCTAAGGTGTGTCTCTTGTAGACAGCAAATTGATGGATCCTGTTTTCTTATCAATTCTGCCACTCTCCGTCTCTTTATGGGTGCATTGAGTCCATTTACATTCAGTGTAATTATTGATAGATGTGAGTTTGTTGCTGTCATTTTGTAGTGCTTTTTTTTGTGATGCTGAAGTTTTCTTTGTTCTTCTTACTCTCTTGTGCTGAGTTACTTTTGTTTGTGGATTTTGTGTTCATTTCTTTTGTTTTTGTAGGTTTTGTTTTTGTTGAGACTTTATGTTTTTCGTCTTTATTTTTCTGAGTTGGTTTGTTAACTTTTTTTGTGGTTACCATGAATTTTACCCTTATCTTTATAATTTTGAAGCAGTTACTTGGTATCGCCTTGCCTTCCTCTCCTTTAGAAGGTTCTATACCTATGCCGTTTGTTCCTTCTTTCATTGTTTTGATGTTGTTGTCATCATTTGATTGATTTCTCTGATGCCCTGTTGTATATCTTTTATTTTTGGAAAGTCCTCTGTAGTTCAGTTCCTAGAATGTTATCTGGTTCATGTGAACCTGCGTCCTAGGTCCTAGGTCCTGCCTGAGGGCTGAAGCTGTTTGTCCTCAGATCGAAGAACTCCCTTTAATAATTCTTGTAAGTTTGGTTTGACTTTTGCATATTCCTTTAGTTTCTGTTTATCTGGAAATGACCTAATTTCACCATCAAATCTGAATGAGAGTTTTGCAGGATATATTATTCTTGGCTGACAATTTTTTTCTTTCAAGATTTTATATATGTCATCCCATGCCTTCTTGCCTGCATGTTTTCTGCTGAATAATCTGAGCTTAGTCTTATTGTTTCTCCTCTGTATGTGACTTCTTGTTTTTCACGAGCTGCTCTCAGGATTCTTTGTTTGTCTTTAGTTTTAGCGAGTGTGAATATGACATGTCTTGGTGATTTTCTTTTGGGGTCTCTTCTATATGGGGTTCGTTGAGCTTCTTGGATGGCCAGCTTTTCATTTTTCATGATATTGGGAAAGTTTTCTGTCAGCAGTTCATCAATGATCCTCTCTGTTTTCTGTTTTCTCCCCCTGTTCTGGTATGCCAATCACTCGTAAGTTTTTGCTTTTAATTGTGTCCCACATAACTCTCAGGGTCTCTTCATTTTTCCTTGTTCTTTTCTCTGAGTTTTCCTGAAACAGAGTTGTATCCAAGTGTTTGTCTTCAGTTCCACTGATCCTGTCTTCCATGGTTTCAAATGTACTTCTCAGCCCTTCTATGACACCGTCCATTTCTGAAATCTTGTTGTTTATCTTTTGGATTTCTAATTGTTGTTTTTGTATAATTTCGAGTTGTGAATTTATTTTGGCATTTTGTTCCTGCATCATCTTTCTGAATTCCTCCAATTTTTTGTCTGTATTTTCCATAAATTTGTCTATTTTTTCCTCATGTTTGTCAGCTTTTTGCCTCAGTTCTTGGAAAATTACGAGTATTAGTGATTTGAGTTCCGTATCAGGTACTTCTAGTGCATTTTCTTCCACAGGAGAGTTATCTGGTGTTTTAATTTGGACACCTATTGGAGCCATCTTGTCTTGTTTTTGTAAATGTTTCGATATTTTTTGCTGTTTTGGGGGCATTCAGTAGATATTTCTCTCATTTATTGATTGTAGTTTTTTTTTTTTTTTTTTTGTTTCGTCCTTGTGGTACATCTGGGCAGATCTAGCTGAGGAGGAGCCACTGGGATGGGTTGCTTGTGACTCACCGCAGCCACCAGGACGGTTGGTAGTCAGTGCTGGGCAGGTTCCAATAGGGCGTGCCTGCACCGCTTGGTGGTGCGATGTCTAGTGCATGGTGCAGGTAGGTAGGGTGCAGCGGGAAGATGGTTATGTGTGAAGCTAAGCTGGATATGGGAGAGAGGAGGAGGAGCAAAAAGCATGCAAACATAAAAGAATGCTAGGGGAGCTTGTCGTTGGAATGTACAGATGAGAGACTATGGGATGGAGGAAACCAGAAGGGGGAAGAGAAAGAATTGGAAAGAATGACCAAATAAAAATCAGAAAAGTTAAATAACTGCAAAGTTCCTAGGGATCCCACCGATGCAGCTATGAGGTCTGGGGGAGTTGGTCTCAATTTTCACAGCTCAGCCTGGCCAGAAGTTACAGAGGCATACATCGCCTGGTATTCAGGGATCAGAAAGAGAAGGAAGAGATAGAGAGATGAGAAATTAAGCAACGAAGAAAGACAAAAGGGAAAAAGAGGTAAAAGATGACAAAACTAATCAAAAAAGGAAGAAAAGTAAAATTGAAAAAAAAAAAAAAGGGCAACACCAGCAGTCAGTGCCTACAAATGGGACCCAGAGAGCCCCCACTCAGGGGCGCGAATTCCAAGAAGCCGGTAGTCTCGGGGTTAAGAGACCGTGGCCACGGGAAGCAGAGGGGCCAACGAACAAAGGCCCTGGGATCCCACCAGCGTGGTAGCCCAGACCTGGAAACAGCCACACGCCCAAACGCAGCCCCACAGCTCCGCAGAAGAGAGCAAAGACAGCACTCGGAACCAGGCACCCAGGCAAAAGGAGGGGGAGGCGGCAGAAAAAGGTTTGCTAGCTGCCAGCAAACGGCTCCCAGAAAGCCGCCAGCCCGGGCGTGCGGAATCCAAGCACCGGCGCCCCCCAGCTCAGGGACTCCGGCCACAGAAAGCAGAGGGGCCAACGAACAAAGGCCCCGGGATCCCACCCGCGCGGGAGCCCAGACCTGGAAACAGCCACACGCCCGAACGCAGCCCTACAGCCCCGCAGGAGAGAGCAGAGACGGCACTCAGAACCAGGCACCCAGGCAAAAGGAGGGGGTGGCGGCAGAAAAAGGTTCGCTAGCTGCCAGCAAACGGCTCCTAGAAAGCTGCCAGCCTGGGCGCGCGGAATCCAAGCACCGGCGCCCCCCAGCCCAGGGACACTGGCCAAGGAAAGCAGGGGATCCCCAGCTGAGGCGGAGAGGGGTGGGGAGTGGGAGAGCGCGCACCGCAGTTTACCGGTCGTTCTGTCTCCGACCAGATGCTCTGCAAGGCTGCTCTCCCGTTCGCTGGTCTCTGATAGGAATCCAAGATGGTGGATCTGCGCTGCGTTAGCTGGTAAGGAATCTCTGCTTGAGTCTCTCCTCGCTCTCCATTCTCTTTTAGTATTCTCACTCTGTTTGGTGTTTGGCTGAGTTCTTTATCTCTTCATTTGGTGTTCTAGGGTTTCAGGATTGTTGATTCTCTGTTAGGCTTAGTTTTTCGGATCTTTGCTGTGGAGGGACGGCGTGGTGCTTCTGCCTAGAGCGCCATCTTGCCCCCTCCTCCTAACTCCCTACATTTTGAAAAACTTTCTTTAATTGGCTACAGGGACACATAATTGCCTAGTCTGCTTCACACTTCATGAGCTGCTATGCCTCAGCCTCTCTGGTTGGTCCTTTCCTTTTCTTGACTTCTGAACATTAGAGTGTACTGGAGTAAGTCCTCAGATTCCCTGTTATCCATGCTCACTCCCTCCATGATCACATCCAGATTCATGGCTTTAAATGGCATTTACATATTTCATCAAGTCTACAATGTTGTGATAGGCTGAATAATGGCTCTGCAAAATATCCAGGTCCTGATCCTTGGAACCTGTGAATGTTACTTTATACGGCAAACACAAAAGGAATTTTTCAGATGTGATTAAGAATCTTGAGATGTGACGATTACCTGGGTTATCCAGGTGGACCCTAAATGTAATCACAAGTGTCCTCACAAAACGGAGAGGAAGAATTGACCTCAAAGACAGAAGGCAATGTGATGACTGTAGTAAGATGCTTTGCTGCTGGTTTGGCTTTGAAGATGGAAGAAGGGGCCACAACCCAAGAAATGCAAGGAATGCAGCTCTCAGAGGTAGAAAAGGCAAGGAAATGGATTCTTCCCTACAGCCTTCAGAGGGAATACAGCCCTGTCAACACCTTGATTTTGGCCCAGTGAAACCATTTTGGACTTTTGGCCTCCAGAACTGTAAGAGCATACATTTGTTGTTTTAAGCCACCAAGTGTGTGGTAACTTGTTACAGCAGCCATAGGAAACTAATACAGATATACAGATGCATTTATTTTTCACAATTTAATATCTCCAAGGTCAGGATGCATTAATAACCATGACATTTAACAATTGCTGTCAGCCAGGTGGAAGTTGTGACATAGTTTCTTTTTTTTTCCCATGCATGCTCGATATTGAGGTTATTCCTGGTGGCATGCCTGTATGATGCAATCCCTTGACTTTTCAGTCAAAGAACCATTTAAGGACTATTTAAGGAAGAAATAGGAGTTTTGGTTGTTTTATGAAAACCTTCAATTGATGATTTCGGATAAGATCATAAAATTACCAGTAAAAGACCTTGTAGAATGACTGTTAGTAGCTTGAAATGAATTCTGGAGACAGTAGTGAAGTAGTTTTTTTATTGAAATGTTGAACTGCTGATGTTCTTGATAGCTCTGAGGAGGCTGCTAACTGAGAAAACAGATATTGGTGATTATAAGTCAAAAAGTAATCAGAAACATCTGGACTTAAGACGTGGTAGGAATACATTAACCAATTTATTCTGCATGAATTTTACTTTTATGTATACATGAGAGTTATATGATAAAACTCTACATCTAAATTAGTTTAAAAGGGGCTCTTTTAATATATCTAAAATAAAAATTGTAAGTAATAAGAAAATATAATGTCAGTCTAACTGGCAAATTTTTTTTTATTATTTCTTAATGATACATAACATAATGGTGAATCTGTGCTCATGACTGCAAAATTTCACCTCTGGTCCCCAAAATTACACTGAGCTCTAGGCTTTCAAGAGCCTACCCAATATCTCCATTTCAATGCCTAATAGACATCTCATAATATATCCATAACCAGCTCTTAATTTCTCACCTAATCCTGCTCTTCCTTTTGTTTCTCCATCTCAGTAAAAGACAGCTTTATGTTGTTGTGTGCCATCAAATCCGTTCCGACTCATAATGACCCTAAAAGACAGAGCAGAGCTGCCGCATAAGGTTTTCTACTCTGAAATCTTTACAGGAGCAGAGCACCAGGTCTTTTCCCCCAAGGAGTGGCTGGTGGGCTTGAACCGCTGACCTTTTGATTAGCAACCAAGTGTTTAACCATTGCACCACTAGGATTCCTTAAATGGCAACTACAGTTACCCAATTGTTTAACCCCACAACTTGAAATTAGCCTTTATTCCTCTTTTTCTTTTATACCCTTCTTTCATCCTATAAGCAAATTCTGTTTGTTTCACCTAAAAATTTTTCCTAAGTAATCACATCTCACCATCTACTCTGCTACCACCAGGTTTAGCCACCAATATCTCTGGTCTCAGGAGGTGCCCTGCACTTCATTCTCCCTGTATCAGCAAGAATGGTTCTATGAAAGTGTCAGAAAGACAATGTAACTCTCTGCTTAAAACTTTCCCATGGTTTTTCATCACAATTGGAATAAAATCTGAAGTGCTTACAATGGCTTACCAGTTGCTGTGGAGTCATTTCTGATTCATCGTGACCCCATGTGTGTCAGAGTAGACCTGTGCTCCACAGGGTTTTCAGTGGCTAATTTTTTGGAAGTAGATGGCCAAGCCTTTCTTCTGAGACATGTCTGGGTGGACTTGAACCTCCAACCTTTCAGTTAGCAATCAAACCTGTTAACTGTTTGCACCACCCAGGAATTCTTTACAGTGGTGATCTGGCCCCTACCCATTATTGTGGCCTCCTTGCTTATTAAGCTCCTCCTCACTCCACTCCAGCCACACCACCCTCCACCACACCCATGCTGGTTCCTCTTTTGCCAGAACTTATGGGAAGCCTCTCTGAGTTGTCCACATGACTCCTCCCTCACTTCCCTCAAGGTTCTCCTCAGAAGTCACCTCAGAGAGGACTTCTCTGACAAGTCCATCTAAAACAGCTCTGCTGCCCCCTCCCCTGCCATTGCAGTTGGTGGATTCATTTTCCTCTATAACACTTACTATCTGACATTATTTATGCTTTCATGAGTTATTTTATTTATTATCTGTCTCCCAACCAAAATAAAAGCTCCAAGGGATTTTGTCTCATTTAAGGTTGAATTCTGAGTGCCTAAAATAGGGCATAGTACATGTCATGGGATTGAATGTCTTCTAAAAATATCTGTCAACTTGGCTAGGACATGATTCCCAGTATTGTATGATTGCATACTGTTTTGTAATCTGATGTGATTTCCCTATGTGTTGTAAACTCTATCACTATGATGTAATAAGATGGATTAGCAGCGGTTATACTGATGAGGTCTACAAGTTTAGATAGTGTCTTGAGCCAATCTCTTTTGAGATATAAAAGACAGAAGCAAGCATAGACACATGGGAACCTCATACTGACAAGAAAGCGGTGCCGGGAGCAGAGTGCATCCTTTGGACCTGAGGTTCCTGTGCAGAGAAGCTCCCAGACCATGGGAAGATTGATGACCCGGCCCTTCCTCCAGAGCCAACAGAGAAAGCGTTCCCTTGGAACTGACACCCGGAATTTGGACTTGTAGCCTACTGGACTGTGAGAGAATAAACTTCTCTTTGTTAAAGCCATCCACTTGTGGTATTTCTGTTATAGCACACTAGATGACTAGACAGTATGTAATAGAAGTTCACTATTATAGAATATTGAATGAACGAAAAGAAAGAGATCAAATTCAGCAAGTAACTTTTGAAGTGTTTTAATTTTAAGTGGCTAGGCTTTTCCAATTCACCACCATCTGTCAGTTTGTCATAGTGTGGTGGCTCGGGTGTTACTATGATGCTGGAAGCTATATCAGTGGTATTTCAAATAACAGCAGGGTCATCTATGGTGAACAGGTTCCAGTGGAGCTTCCAGACTAAGCCAGAGTAGGAAGGAAGTTCTGGCAATCTACTTCCAAAAATTAGCCAGTGAAAACCCTATGGCTCACAATAGGGTATTGTCTGATACAGTGCTAGAATATGAGTCCACTTGGTTGGAAGGCACTCAAAATACACAGTGGTTACAACAGTGATCAAGCATATCAGTGATTGTGAAGATGGCACAGGACGTGGCAATGTTTTGTTCTGTTTTACATGAGGTTGCCAGGAGTCAAGCCAACTCAATGGCAACTAACAACGAAAACCCTTCTGATAGACATGAGAAAGTCCGTGCTTGAGTGTTCTTTTGTCCCAGCCCTTACTGCTCCTAGTCCACGGCCTTCATGTTTAACGTTCTTCCTTTTCAGATTATCAGGAAACTTCAGCACATCTCTTGGATAAAAACAAACAAAGAAAAAAACAAAACTTCGCCTAATAACGTTTCATCTTGGACTTCTTTCGGCAAGATTGCTTGGATCCTAATTATCACTCAGTTGTGGTCTCTGATGCTGACGTCTGAAGCCGTGATTAGTATGGGGGCAGATTGGTAAATAACTCCTCATACAGATTCATTTCCTTTTTCTAGGATTGTCCCCACTCCACTCCCACTTTTTTTTTTTTTTCGCTCTCTCTCCTTGTCTTCATTTTCTATCATGTTTGAGTTATTGAGTTTTTTAAATCTGTTTTTATGCAATGCCACTTGAATTAAGAAATGGCCAAAAGCAAATTGATTTTTCCAGGCAGTCAAGGGGGAAGGCTGTGCTTGAAAGTTTACAAATGACAGATGCTTTCATGTTGGTTTTGGTGGGTGGGGAATATGGAGAGCTAACAAAAGGCCAGGTGTCTTTCTGCTGCAATGGAGGACAGAGGGACTGTCAGGCTTACGACTTGTCTGTACTGGTACTGAGAGAGCTGCTCTCCTGTTTACCTTCTGACCACCTGTGAGGGTGGCTCAAATGTGGAGGGGGGACGTAAAGCTTTGTGGCCTTCAGCTTGGTCCCTGGGGGGCTCGGCCTTCCTTTATTCCATCATCATCAGCCTTTAGATCATTTCATTAGCTTTCAACAACAGAGTATCTCCTTGAAGAAACTCGCCAACTACAAAATCACAGCCATTGCTAAATGCAGAGAAGCTTTCTGAGAGAGCTAAAGATGAGGAGTGTGTTCAAGTGAGCAAATTAGTTGTGTTCATTGTGTAAACCAAATTCATAAGGATGGTTGTTTCCTCTAAATTTCTTGCCATTTCCCAAACACATAATTCTTTCTTTCATTTATGTTTTCCATGTGCTAATCCCTATGTCTATGTTGCCATTTCTTTTTTTCTCCCTCTTCTTCCTCTGTGATGGCTTCTTCATGGCTCCAGGGAGAGTCAGTCATGCTTTCCAAAACCCCCAAAGTGCTTTATACATCATTTTAATATAACACTTTAATGACTCCCCTACTAAATGACAAGTTCTTTCTTGAAGGCAAGAAGTTCATCTAGTGCCCACAATACATAGTAGGTGCTGAAGAAATTGTTGAAGGCAAGAATGGGCTTGGATCTTTTAAACATGTGTAGTGGGAGCCCTGGCTTGATCGGAAGCTGGGTTTACCCTATGGCCACTCCTGCATGCCTGGAGCCCTAGTGCTACCAGACTACTGACAGCTTCTTTTCATTAGGACTCAGAACCTTCTGGGAAATAATTAATACTACAGGACTCATTCCTGGAAAGACCTAATTTCACCTGCTTCCAGGCCTCTACACATGCTCTGCACATTTTCTGCCTGAAACTTGTCCTCCATTTCTTGACGGAGCTTATTTCATTTCTATTTCAGAGCTGAGCTGAAACATCACCTCCTTAGGAAGACTTTACTAGAAACCCAAACTGTCAGCTCCCCTTGTTCTTCCCCTCTCCAGGCCTCCGATGTCTACATCAGTATATACATCATGCTTAGTTACTTATCTAATGTCTGTCCTTCCTGCTTGCTTGTAAACCTTATGAGGTCAATGACCATCTCTGTTTTGTTTGTTATCTACCCACAGAATCTATCCCTGCTTCTGCACACAGTATCCATTGCTATTGGTTGATTCTAACTCATGGTGACCCCATGTGTGTGTCAGAGTAGAAGTTTTCCATAGGGTTTTCAATGGCTATAATCTTACAGAAGTAGATGGCCAGATCTTTCTTCCATGGCACCACTGTGTGGATTTGAACTGCCAACCTTTAGGTTAATAGTCAAGCACAAATCATTTACACTACCCAGGGACCTTCTAGATACAGCAGGGATGCAAAATATTTGTTAAATAAATGAGTATATGCAAATACCTACTCAGTGCTCCATTTCAGTGACTCATAAGCACATCCAGCTTAGTATGTCACAGACTTTTGAGTTCCCTTCTGAAGTCTGTCCCTCAGCCTGTTCCTCATCTTAGTAAATACAAGAAGGAAGGAAAAAGCATGGTACATTCATGGACCTAAGATAAAGTTGGTATGAGTGTGGCTAAAGCCAAGTGAGAGAGAGGCAGAATGGTAGGAGGTGGGACTGGAGCAGTAAGGGGGCGCCAGACTATGTTTGGGTTTGTGGGTTGCACCTGGGAAGCCAGGAAAGAGCAGAGGAATAGCATGATTTTCTTTAAATTTTGCAAAGATCATCTTGACTGCTATGTGGGGAATGGATTAGAAGAGAACAAGAGTGAAAATAGGGAGTGCAGTCAGGAGGTGATTTGCATTATCCAGGTGAGAGACGATCGTGGCTTGAAGTAGGACATTGACAGAGGAGATGGAAATAAGGGAATGGAAGATGTATTTTGGAATAGGCAGGATTTGCTGATGGATTCAATAAAGGGGTGTGATAGGGAGAAGGAGAATCAAGGTCAATTGCTAAATTTCTGGCTTGAGCAACTGGATGGACGATGATGTATTTACTAAGATGAGGAAGAGGCCAAGGGACAGACTTCAGAAGGGAACTCAAAAGTCTGTGACATACTAAGCTGGATGTGCTTATGAGTCACTGAGTGGAGCATTGAGTAGGCATTTGCATATACTCATTTATTTAACAAGTATTTTGGATCCTCCTAGGAGATAGATTCAAATTCACAATTGTTAGCAGAAGGCAATGAGAATTGACAAAGTGCCTCACAGTAAAATAGTGAGAATTCAGCAGCACAAATTGAGATGAACTTCAAATGTCTGGATTGACCCAATATGAAATCTCACCCTTTTTTTTTTATAGGTTTAGGGAGCTGAGCTCCAAAGTCATCAGCTCTAACCTATTTCCCCAGGCCCTCCACCACACCATGTAAAATGTGAATCTTATTGACAACATCCCCAACATGGGTGGCCTTGCCTTTCTTTGGAAAGCCCACTGACAAGAAACTAATACATCTCAAGGTGCCCCATTGTCTATTACAATGTTTGATGGTTCAAACCTAAGGTACTATCCCAAAGAGAAGCTTGTTCTTCTAATGTACCATATTAGTCTTATCTTCTGCTTAGGAATTGGTTTCTATACCATTTTAATAGTAGGTATCTTTAGAGGTCAGTGAAATATTACTGTGAAATTGAGAACAATGACCCAATTCCCACCTTCTGCAACAGAACTGGTATATATTAAGGCTTATCTCCCTGCGAAGACATGTGAGATAGAAATCATAACTGCAAATGTTCAAGTACTCCATTCTCCAATGAGCCTTTAAAAATAGCACACATATTCTATTCAAAGTAGCATTTGAGTCTTCTTTATCAGTCTAATACTTTTTGTCACATGGTCAGGGCACAAGGACAGGCAGGGACCAGAGGCTCAGCGTCAGGCGAGGGAGTGAGGAGTTTAAAGCCGAAATACAGCACGGAAGCAGAGTCAAATCCCATGGAGAGTGATTGCTCACCAGCTGAGCAGGAATCAGAGGCATAGAAAGTCTGACCAGACTCATACAAGAGGCAGAAATGATGAAAGCATTTGAGGAACAAATGAAAGGAGGAAATGAATGACTAGAATTCAACTTGGGTGTTGCTTAGAATAATCTCCTAATTTGTTTATATCAATGACCACTCAGAAAGCTCTCACGCATCAGAAGGTGACATTCTTGTTCCACATGCCTGGTGTCTGCTAATATGCCCCAAAGAAAAGGACAAAAGTGTTCTCAGAACATGTTTAGCTATTGTTATGGATTGAACTGTGTCCTCCCAAAATTTATGTTGAAGTCCCAGCCCCTAGTACTGGTGAACATGACCTTATATGGAAATACGGTCTTTTTTTTTCTCATTTGACACAAGTTAATTAGGCACGTACTGTGTGCCAGCGGGAAATAGAGTCTTTGAGGATATTGACATGAAGCCATACTAGAGTAGCAGTAGTAGTTATTGCTGTTGTTGTTAGCCACCGTCAAATCAGCCTTGACTCACAGTGACCCAATACGCAATGGAATGAAACCCTACCCAGCCCTGCACCGTTCCCATGATCAGTTGCAGATTGGACGGTTGTGATCCAACGGCTTTCATAGGCTGGTTTTTGGAAGTAGATCACCAGGCCTTTTTTCCTAGTCTGCCTTAGTCTGGAAGCTCCGCTAAAACCTGCTCAACATAGAAACACTCAGACCTCCACTGACAGACAGGTGGTGGCTGCTCATGAGGTGCACTGGCCAGGAATCAAACCAGGTCTCCCACGTGGAAGGCGAGAATTCTACCACTGAAGCTCCAATGCTTCCAGAGATACTAATCCTTCAAAAAGAAAAGAAGAGACACAGAGAGACAGAGGGAAGACGGCCATGTGACTACAGACTTAAGCTGCAGCTACAAACCAAGGAATGCCCAGAATTTCCAGAAGCACAAGAAAGGATCTTCCCTTAGAGCCTTTGGAGAAAACATGGCCCTGATGGCACCATGAATTTGGACTTCTAGCCTCCACAATTGTGAGACAGTAAATCTCTGTTCTCACAAGCCACCCTATTTGTAGCAGTTTGCTAAGGCAGCCAGCCCTAAGAAACCAACACAGCTGCAGAAATGGTATTAGATTTGAATTTGGAAGACCTAGGTTCAAGTCCCAATTCCTTTACTTATTAGATGTGTACGGGGAGGATTTGCCTTCTTTGAAACCGTTTCTTCAACCAAATAATTAAAAACAAAACTCTTCAGACATCAAACGAGTTAGGGGAACTTTGAGCATTAGAGGACACTCTGTAATTATTAAAACTAGACTTTCCTAAAAGAAATAATTATTGGAAGTTCTGAAAAGAAAAATCCAGTCATTTGTTCCATAGAAGATATGAGCTGCATTCAAAAGGCAAAGTCAAGAGAGTTTGTATTTTCTAATAAAGTTCTGTTCAAGAGTTCCATGTTCGGTTTTCAGCTGCTAATAATAGAAATTCTTGCCAAATGGGTAATAACAATAATTCTAAACCTTACTTGACTGCCACTTTAACATTAAGCCAGTAGATTTTTGAGTTTCAGAGCCAAATGGTACACATTTTTTTAGAACTTCTCTTTATGAGGGCAGTTCAATTCATCCCAGGCTTTGTCACATATGTGTTCCCTGATCTGTCTTATGTTACAGAAATGAGATATTATTTTCTTGTGTTTTAAATAAACTTTTTAAAAGACAGTTTCAGATTTATCAAAAAATTGAAAAGATAATTCAGAGAGTTCCCATATACCCCACACCCAGTTTTCCCTGTTATTAAGATCTTATATATTAGTTTGGCACACTTGTTGCAATCAATGAATCAATACTGATACACTATTATTAACTAAAGGGAGCCTCGGTGGCACAGTGGCTAAGTGCTTCACTGCTAACTGAAAGATGCGCAGTTTGAACCTACCAGCTGCTCCGTGGGAGAAAGATGTAGCAGTCTACTCCTGTAAAGATTAACCAAAAACCAAACCAAACCAATCCCATTGCCCTGGAGTTGATTCTGACTCATAGTGACCCCATAGGACAGGGTAGAATTGTCCCACAGGGTTCCAAAACTGTAATCTTTACAGAAGCATAATGCCACATCTTTCTTTCGTAGAGCTACTGGTGGGTTCAAACCACCAACCTTTAGTTTAGCAGTTGAGTGCTTAACCACTGCACCACTGGCACTCCTTTCTGTAAAGATTACAGCCTTGGAAACCCTATGAGGTAATTCTACTCTGCCCTACAGGGTCATTATGAGTTAGAATCGACTTGACGTCAACGGGTTTATTGTTAACTAAAGTTCGTACTTTATTCAGATTTCCTTCGTTTTCACCTAATGTCCTTCTTCTGTTCCAGGATCCCATCCAAGATACCACATTACATATTTTTATTTCATTTAACATGTTCTTGGTATTGTATTTAAAAAACTCTTCCCCAAACCCAAGGTTGCCTAGATATCCCCCTGTGTTGTCTTATAGAAGCTTGTCGTTCTGTGTTTTGCATACAGGTCTATGACCCTTTTTGAGTTAATTTTTGTGAAAAGTATAAAATCTGTGTCTAGGTTCCTTTTATGCATATGGACGTCCAATTGTTCCAGCATCATTTGTTGAAAAGACTGTTTTCTCCACTGAATTGACTTTGCTCCTTTGTTAAAATCGATTGGTTCTATTTGTGTGAGTGTACTTCTGAGCTCTGTGTTCTGTAACTTTTATCTGTGTCTATTCTTCCGTCCAAACCATGCTGTCTTGATTCTAGTAGCTTTATAATATGGCTTGAAATTGGGTCGTGTGAGTCATCCAAATTTTCTTCAGTTTTGTGTTGGCTATTCTAAGTCTTTTACCTTTCGGTATAATTTTAGAATCACTTTATCGATATATACACAATAAGAGATTTTGATGGGGATTGTGTGGAATATAAATCAAGCTGGGAAGAAGTGATATCTTAACAGTATTGAATCTTCCAGCCATGAATATGGAATATTTCTCCTTTTATTTAGATTTTCTTTGACATCTTTCATCAGAGGTTTGTAATCTTCTGCTTATAGATCCTGCACATATTTTGTTAGCTTTACACTAAGTATTCCATTTTTTTTGGTGCTATTGTAAATGGTAGTGCTTTTTTTAAATTTCAAATTCCAGTGGTCACTGATGGTATAAAGGAAGACAACTAACTTTTTTATATTAACCTGGTATCCTGAGACTTTGCTATACTAACTTTATAGTTCAGGGCAACCACTAAAAATTTTTTTAAAAGAACGTAATTGATATACTAAAAGAGGAATTGTTTGTTGTTTGGTTTTTGCAATTCTTTGCAATTTTCTCCATAGAGAACCATGCAAACAAAGACAGTTTTATTTTTTCTTCCCAACCTGTATGCTTTTCTTTTCTTGTCTTACTGCACTAAGTAGGACTTCCAGTATGATGTTGAATAGGAGTGGTTAGAGGGGATATCTTTGTCTTGCTCCTGATCTGATGGTAAAGCATTTACTTTCTGTTAAGATGTTATGATGATTATATACATATATATATATATATTCAGATTATCTATTTCTCCTTGTGTGAGTTTTGGCAGTTTGTACCTTTCAAGAAATTGGTCCACTTCATCTAAGTTATCAATTTTGCGGGCACAGAGCTGTTCATCATATTCCTTTGTTATCCTTTTAATGTACATGGGATCAGAAGTAATGACCCCTATTTTATTTCTAATATCGGTCTTTTTTGTCTTCTGTTTCTTCCTTGGTTAGCCTGGCTAGTGGATTATTAATTTTATTGATCTTTTCAATAAACCAATCTTTGGTTTCATTGATTTCCTTTATTGTTTTACTCTTTCAATTTCATTAATTTCTGCTCAAATTTTTACTTCTATTCTTCTGCTTATTTGCTTATTGTATCCTAATGTAGACTATTGATTTTAGAATTTTCTTCTTCTACAATTAATGCAGTTAATGTTAAAAATTTCCCTCTAAGCACTGCTTTTGGTGCATCTCACAAATTTTTGATACTTGCATTTTCTTTTGCATTTAGTTCAAGACTTTTTTTTTTTTTTTTTTTTTGTACATTTCTCTTGATACTTCTTCTTTGACCCATGTGTTATTTGGAAGTGTGTTGTTTAATAACCAAATATTTGGAGATTTTCCAATTACCTTGCTGTTATTGATTTCTAGTTTAATTCCATAGTGGTCTAAGAACATGCTTTGTATGATTTCTATTCTTTTAAGTTTGTAAGGTGTGTTTTATGGCCCAGAATGTGGTGAATGTTTACCTTGGTGAATGTTTTATGACAACTTGAGAAGAATGCGTATTCTGCTATTGTTGGATGGAAAATCCTATAAATGTCAATTAGATCAAGTTGATTGATAGTGCAGTTCAGGTCAATTATCCTTACTGATTTTCTGCCTCTTTTATCTATCAAATAATGAAAAAGGTGTTGAAATCTCCAACCATAATAGTTTATTTTTCCTTATTTTGCTTTGCTTGTTTGATGTTCTGTTGCTAGGTGCATATACTTTAAGGATTGTCATAAGTTCTTGTAGATTTGACCACTTTATCACTATGCGATGCCCCTCTTTGTAGCTAATAATTTCCCTTGTTCTGAAGTTGACTTTGTCTGAAATTAGTATAGCTATTCCAGTTTTCTTTTGATTACTGTTAGTATGGTATATCTTTCTCTATCCTTTCACTTTTAACCTATTTGAGTCTTTATATTTAAAGTGGGTTTCTTGTAGATAATATATAGTTAGTTCGTGTTCTTTTATCCACTCTAACATTGTTATCTTTTTCATTGGTGTATTTAGACTATTCAAAGTGGTTTCTGACAATGTCTTTATAATTCTTGTCTTTGTTCCTCTATAGGTAAAGTGTCTCCCCTACTTTCCTTGCCTTCTTCCAAAATTTTCTCTTTGTCTTTGGTTTTCTGCAAATTTGAGCGTGACATGCCTAAGTGTAGGTGTATCCTGTTAGTGTTCTCTAAGTTTCCTGGAGCTGTAGTTTGGTGTCTGTCAACAATTTTGGAAAATTCTCAGCCATTATTACTTCAAATATCTCTTCTTCCTTAGTCTTTCTTTTTCTCTTCTGGCATTCCAATTACACATGTTGTAACTTTTGAAATTGTCCCACAGTTCTTGGATGTTCTGTTCTATTTTGTTATCATTATCATTTTCTACTTGTATTTCAGTTTGGCAAATTTCTACTGATACATCTTCAAACTCACTGATTATTTCCTCAGGCTTGTGCAGTCTATTGATCCCATCAAAGGCATTTTTCATTTCTGTTAGAATGTTTTATTTTACTATTACATTTCCTTTTGAATCTTTCTTAAAGCTTTCATCTCTCTGCTTACACTGTCCATCTGTTCTTGCGTATTTTTTACTTTTTCAAATTAGAGCCCTTAATATAATAATCACAGTTATTTTAAATTCACTGTGGGTTTTTTTTTTTTTTTTTTTTTTTTTTTTGGCATATGGAGAGACAATTGTTCAAGCATTTTTGTTGAAAAGACTATCTTTCCCCATTGAATTATCTTGGCACCTTTGTTGAAAATCAATTGACTATGTATGGGTGAGTTTATTTCTGTACCCTCTATTCTGATTTATATGTCTGTCCTTATCCCAGTAACACACTGTCTTGACTACTATAGCCTTATAGTGATCTTTAAAATAAGATAGTGTAAGTCCTTCAACTTTTTTTCCCATTTTTCAAAATTGTTTTGGGTATTCTAGGTCCTTTTTTCCATATAAACCTTAAGATCAGCTTATCAATATATAACAAAAGAAGCCCTCAGGAAATTTAGTAGGCATTGTTTTAAATCTCTAGATCAATTTGGGGAGAATTAATATCTTAACAATATTGAGTTTTACAATCCATGAACATGGTATATCTCTCTGTTTCTTTAGTTCTTAATTTTTCTCAGTAAAATATTGTAATTTTCAGTGTACAGATCTTAGACTTATTTTTAAACCTTATTCCTAAGTATTTTATTTCTTTTGATGTCATAATGAAATTTTTTAAAATTACATATTAGATTGTTTGTTGCTAATATATTTAATTTATTTTCATATATTGATCTGGTATCCTGAGACCTTGCTAAACTCTATTATTACTTCTATTACTCTTGTTCTTAGATTCCTCAGGATTTCCTGCATAAAAATCATTTTATCTGTCAATAAAACATTTCTTTTCTTCTTTTGTAATCTAAAATGACTTTATAGAGAGATGTTAGTCAGTAGTTTTATTTATTTATTTATTTTTCTGAAACTTCCTTAGCACTGATATTAGGGATATACTGGCCCCTTTAAATAAGTATAAAAGTGTTCCCTCCTCTATTTTCTAAGTTTGTGTAGAATTGGCACTATTTCTTCTTTAAATGTTTGATAGATTTTACCAGTGAAATCGTTTGAGTCTGGTATTTTCTATGTGGAAAGATTTTTAATTACTAATTCAATTTATTTACTTGATATGAATCTATTCAAATTTTCTATTTATTTTTGAGTCATGTTGGTAATTTGCGCCTTTCTAGAAATTTGTCCATTTCATCTAAGTTGTCTAATTTGTTGGTATAAATTTGTTCATAACATTTCCTTATAAATTTTTAATTTTTTATGGTCTATAGTGTTATCCTGTCTTTCATTTCTTACCTGGGTAGTTTGTTTCTACTTTCTTTTTTACTTGGTCAGGCTAGGGAAAGGTTTATCAATTTTGTTGATGTTTTCCAAGACCTCAATTTCAGTGTAATTGAAATCCTACATTATTTCATTGTTTTTTATTTCACTAATTTCCAACCGATCTTTTATTTTTTTCCTTTTACTCCCTTTGAACTTGATTTGTACTTCTTTTCCAAGATTATTATGATGGAAAATTAGATTATTTAATTTACATCTTTCTTCCTTTTTAATATAAGAATAAATTTTCCTCTAAGCACTACTTTAGCTACATCCAATGAATTTTGATATGCCATGCTCTTGTTTTTTTTATAAGTCCACAAAATTTTCTAATTTCCCTTGTGATTACATTTGACCTATGGGTTATTTAAAAGTGTGCTGTTTAATTTTCAAATACTTTGTTATTTCCCAGATTTCTTTTTATAATTGATTTCTAATTTAATTTTGTTGTAGTGGTAAATATACTTTGTATGATTTCAATCCTATTAAATTTATTAAGACTTGTTTTATGGCCTAGCATAAGATCTGTACTGGAAAATGTCCCACGTGCACTTGAAAAGAATGTGCATTCTGCTGGTGTTGGGTGGAGTGTTTTAAATATGTCAGTTAGGTCAAGTTGGTTGATTAAAAAATAACAAACAAACAAACAAACAAACAAAACACTACTGTCAAGTTGATTCTGACTCATGGCGACACTGTGTGTGTTAGAGTGGAACTACACTTCATAGGGTTTTGAAAGGTGGATATTTTGGAGTAGATTACCAGGACTTTCTTCCAAGGTGCCTCTAAATGGACTCAAACTTCCAACCTTTCAGTTAGTAGCCAAGTATTTAACCATTTGCACCACCCATGGTGTTTAACCCTTTGTACCACCCACAATATTGTTCAAGTCTTTCTTTCTTTCTAGTTGTTCTATCAATTAATGAGAAAGGAGTATTTAAATCTCCAACTATAATTATTAAATTGCCTGTTTTTACTATCATTTCTGTCTGGTTTTGCTTCATGCATTTTGACACTCTGTAGTGCAGTGCATATATATACAGTTATAATTGTTAAAATCTTCCTGCTTTATTGGCTCTTTTAATCACTATTAATTGTCCTCTTTGTCTTCAGGAATGTTTCTTGTCTTAAAATCTATTTTGTCTGATATTAATACAGCCTCACTAGCTCTCTTGTGGTTACTCTTTGCATAGCATATCTTTCTCCATCCTTTTACTTTCAATTTATTTGTGTCTTTAAATCTAAAGTGTGTTTCTTGTAGCATAAACCTGCCATAATTTACTTTTTATTCTTACTTTCTTGGACATTTTTGTTATACATTGTTTTACAGATAGTTTCCCTCCAGATGTTTAATTAAATGCTTAGAATAGGAAATTCATTGGGTTACCATCCCTTACACAAGAAATGTTTCAAAGTTCTTTCCCGTGGTTATGTGAACATAGTGATTATCCTTAGGAAATTATAAATTAACGAAAATAACAATTATTTTTAAAGGAATTATACTAAATGCTTTATATTTATCATTTAAGCAAATATAATCCTCAAAACAATCTAATGATGTAGATAATTTTATTGATTTACAGATGAATAACCTAAGGATCATGGAGATTCTTAATCTGGTTCAAGAATACAAAACTAGTATTAAACCCCCTTGTTGTCAAGCCAATTCCGACTCATAGCGACCCTATAAGACAAAGTAGAACTGCCTCATAGGGTTTCCAAGGAGTGGCTGGTGGATTCAAACTACTGACCTTTTGGTTAGCAGCACAGCTCTTAACCACTGTGCCACCAGGGGAGCTAGGATTTTGATTCAGTTCTGTTAGATTCCACATACTATTCTGAAGTTTTTCTTCAACACCTTCTCTCTCTCCTTCCTTCCATTCTCTTCCCGCTAAGAATTATTATTATTTTTTTTTTTACTAGCCTACCCCACCACCACCACTGCTTCAAAGTGCTTCCATAACAAGTTATCTGGTCCATCCAGTCAGGGACTAGAGACTGTGATAAAACCATTCACAGTTGCAAATAACTGATTACATGCTGCCTTATATAAAGGTATGGCCAAGAGTAGGAATCTTATTCCATAAGAACATTATCTCTTGATGTAGTGGTAGAAGATCAGTCATAGAAACATAAGATGAAGACTGAGGAGAAGGGAGTTTCTTTTTTTTTGTCATTGCTGTTAATTTTTGTCATTTTGTCATTGCTCGTGTGTGTGTGTGTGTGTGTGTATGTGGTGTTGTTGGTGGTGGTGGTGATGATGGTCTGGGTATTTTCAACCAGATCTCCCCAAAAGAATCTAATCCCATCTGCTTTGGGTTATAAATTAGCATCCATCACTTATCATTTCATAACACTTTCTAGGAGGAGAAACAATGGATGTTAAAATTACAGAAAAAAATTGGAAAAAGATTGATGGTAGTGAAATCTTTGTGTGAGTAACTGGAGAATAATCATGAGAAGGCAAAGAGGAATGATGATATATACATATATATGGATATATACATATAGATACACAGTGTGTATATACATATATACACGCAGTGTGTTGGTGTGTGTATGGACGTATACATATATATGCACAGTGTGTCGGTGTGTGTATGGATATATACATACACGATATATATGTATATTAAAACCAAACCCACTGCTGTCTAGTCAATTCTGACTCATAGTTACCTTATAGGACAGAGTGAAATTGGCCCATAGAGTTTCCAAGGCTGTAAATCTTTACAAAAACAGACTGCCACATCTTTCTCCCACAGAGCTGCTGGTGGGTTCGCACTGCTGACCTTTCAGTTAGCAGCCAAGGGCTTAACCACTGTGCCACCAGGGCTCTTATATGTATATTATTATGTATATATTTATTCCTCTATTGCTCTATTTCTCTATCTACACATATATATGTTTTAATGTACATGCAACTTCTCTGCTCTAAATCACCCCTCTAGCATAAAATAACTCTCAGCAATGATCTCTTTCAATAAATCCAGATTTCATTGCATCACCAAAGAATTCAGAAGTTATTTGCCCTTTTTGTGTTCTGTGCCAGTAGAAGGAAACGCACAAGGGAAATACTGAACTTTAACTTAGCAAGTTTGAAGTACATGAGGAATTTCATAAACGTTACAAACTATTTTAGATGCATACAGTGTTATTCCATTTTAATACTTTGCCAGAGCTACTATACTTTATTGAGCCTTTAAGTGATTTCATTTTGATCTTTTTAAAATGTTCTTTACCCATGAAAAGAAAAATTTGTCATGGAAACAGAAGCAGATGTGAAAAGTGTTGAAATTTACAATTTCACAAACTCATTAGAATTCTCGAGTTCTGTCCTTATTTTTTGTGATGGTGGGGGCACTAGGGCAGGGGGCAAGGATAGAAAGAGTGTTCACCCCAAGAAGAACATCTAGAATACAGTTCTGCCCATTTCAAGTCTCAGTTTGTGTTTCACTGGGTTTGTAACTGATGGGGAGAGGCTAACGGCAGAAACAGAGAGGAGACCACTGGCAAAAAGATCAGACCTTTACTGGGATTCTTCTTTAGTATGTATACATACACATTTTTTTCATTAAAAAAGTGTTGAAAGTTGGACTTGAGTAATCAACAATAATGTCTATCTTTCTCTAGTCTATAGCAAAAAACAAAACCAGAAACCGTGATCCCAGAAAAGTCTTTTTTCTCTCTCCCGCAGCCAGTCGTCACACCCTTCTTGCACATGGCTCTTTGGTTGATGGCCATGCCGGGAAGTTTACCTGGACAGGGTTGTGTGGCCCAGGCAGGCTGGAATAGAAGATAGTTTGGCTGTTTGATATATGGCACTTGTCTTCCTCTTCTTCCCACTCTAGGGCATGTTTCTGGACATGTAAACTGGGTTGACTTTTACTCTGATTTCCTAAACCTAACTGGAAAAATGGAATATAAATGCCTCTCCTGTTTTTTAAGATGTCTAGAGTGTTATTTTAGAGCCCCGGTGGCGTAGTAGTTAAGTACTTGGCTGCTAACCAAAAGGTCAACTGTTCAAATCCGCCAGCTGCACCTTGGAAATTCTCTGAGGCAGTTCTACTCTACAGACAGTCCTGTAAGGTTGCTATGAGCCAGAACCAACTCAACGGCAACAAATTTGGCTTGGTTTTTGGAGTGTTACTTGAGGGAGTCAGAAGTAAAACTTACCTTCCAAGGGAAACTATGGTCTTGATTCTTTTTTTAATTTTCTCTACAAAAATAAAATTTTATTACATGGAAGATCATCCAGACCAGCATGTTAATTTTGCGGGTGAGAAAACTGAACCCTAGAGAAGCTGAGGGACTTTGGCACTGTCTCACTACTGGTTCATGCCCAGCTTGGACTTGAATTTACTTCTCCGGCCTCTGAGGCCAACATTCTTTCCCTGTGGCTGTGCCGCGTCTTTGGAGGATGCTAGAGAAGAACATTCTGATGAAAAGGACCTTGTTGGAAACAACCCAAGTGTCCATCAACAGATGAGTGGATAAACAAAATGTGGTCCATACATACAATGGAACATTACTCACCCATAAAGAGAAATGAAGTTCTGATACATACCACAACATGAATGAACCTTGAAAATATTGTGGTGTGTAAAATAAGTCAGCCACAAAAGGACAAACACTGTATGATCCCAGTTGTATGAAATATTTCAAATAGGCGATGTATACAGACAAAGTTTATTAGTGGTTACCAGGGCTGGGTGGGAGGAGGAAATGGGAGTTATTATTGAAGGGTACTGAGTTTCTCTTTAGGGTGATGAAAAACTTTTAGAAATGGATAGCAGTGATGGTTGACAATGGGCTGAAAGTAATTAATGTTATGGAACTGTACACTTAAAAATGGTTAAAATGGCAAATTTTTTGTTATATATATTTTACCACAATAAAATTACAATTAAAAAAATAGTGGTTAAATAAAAAGGACCTTGTATTTTTACATCTGCTTTTAAAACATTTTTAGCAGCACACAATTTTATAAGCTAGAGCGTGCACATAAATATTATTCTCACTTCAGACATCAGAAGACTGAGGCGCTGAGTTGCAGCAACTCCCACAGAGTTTCAAAAATACACCCGAGACTGTGCTCTTCACACAGCAGGCGCTCAATACAGGCTTCTGCCGGGTGACCACGGCCACGCAAGCCCAGGACTCCTGGGTTCAGCCCTCCCGCGGCTGGCCCTGCCGCCCACTCAGTCAAGTGCGAGGGCACAGCATCCTTTCCAACAGTCTGGCCCTCCGAATAAGCTGACGTTTGGACTGCCAAAGGCATCAGAGGCCTTGGTGCTAAGGCTGCTTGACACTAACACCACACTTTGATCACTCAGTCAAATCAAAAAGCATTTATTAAGCATCTGTGCAGGGCGCCCTGCGGGGCTGTTCTTTACGTCTCTTGCGTTCACACTTCCTTGTTTTTCCTCCGAGGCTCTTCAACCCTGCCCAAGGAAACTCCCCTATCACATGAATCTCACCCGGTGTTATCCTTATCGTACCCAGAGTGGGGTCGCTTTTCACTTCCTCTCAAGATGTTATTCAAAGTCCAGGACAGAATGGTTCAAGCCTTTATTCCGTTGTGGAATTTACCTCTTCCTGCTTTAACAGGATTGGGTGTGAGAAAAGCCTTAGAGCATAGGGTGATGTCATTTCAGTGTCTGTTTTCTTCTTCAGAACGCACAGTGAACATTGAGAATGGTTTTTAGGAATGCAATTTACAGCCAGTAATTGAAAGTGCTGAAGTGTTTTTGCAAGACCAATGTCTCAGATTACAGGCTTCTGATTTGCCTGAACACACATCATTTCTTTTAGGCTTGGACTTTAGGAAGAAGAAAAATGCAGTCTTAGAATAATTTTCTTTCACGTTTTCGAGGACATTCTTTGCATCAGGGAGAGAGATGAGGGAAGGCACGACAGGAATCCCACACTATTTTCCGTTGGCTCATTTATGAGATTTCATTTTTCAACCACACACACTATTTCCACTTTATGACTCACTCAGATAATTTATAGTACTTAAAATTATTATTAAATTCTTTTGCAATTCTTTGGTCAAGTCAGAAATTCTTCCTCATAGATCTGGCTCATGGTATGGATGTTGTGTTTATGTCTTGTTGCCATGGTGACTCGGGTAGGTTAAAGCTAGCATCTCAGAAACAGAATTGCTGTGAAGTAAAATTTCAGAAACGTGGATGTTTCTTAAAACTATGCTTCTCAAACATGGATTAAAAAAAATCTTAGACCCACTGTCTAAAAATTAAGTTGCCATTTCTAGCATGTGGGAGACTGCCTAAAAAAGAATATTCTCCGAACGATCTCTTTCCACTCACTCTGTTTCTCTTCAAACTGTAATCTAATGGCTGTTCATCTCAAAAGACAAACTATGTAAATCCATAAGGAACGCTTTGGTTTTTAGGAATGGATGAGACACGCCAATGGGAATATGAATGAAGCTGTTTTCTGACTGAAACAGGCTGCCTTTTAGCTTCTCTTTGCATCCATTATACAGAAATAATAAAACACTTTCCTCAGTCTGTTTAAGAGCTTGTTAAATAAACTTGGGCTACACTGGAGAAGGCCAAGATGTTAAACATTTACCTGCTGTGAGAATCCAAACTCTTCTTTTTACTGGCCGAAGGCCCTCAGGTCCCTGACTACCCCTTTTTATTTCCTTATACTTTTTAACTGCCCAGTGAGATGACATTTAAAGGGTTATCCTCAAAAGTGACACTGAACAGGAGTAAGACTGTAACTTCTGGAAGGCCAGAGCCACCACAGCATCAGATTAAAGAGCATATCTCATACTTATACATCTTTCCTCCTTACATTTCTAGGCACAGTGGGAGGGTGGGTAAAGAGACCTTTGTTAAATGCCTTCCCCATCCCAGTGCCCATTTCATAAGGATACCAGAAAGAGTATTAATATGTCCCTTGGTCTTTAATCTCTTGCTTTATTCTCTGGCTTAACTTTCAACTTCCAACCCAGTGCCTAAATTCTCTACAACCCTTTCTTTATTTCAAGATATTTCCATGCACAAAATATAATAAAAATAAAATCATAGCAATATATTTAAGCATGTATTGTCTACTTTTGATACCATCTCACATTTAATAACTGAAAGTCAACAGCATCTCAGGCTCGATTGCTCGTCATTTCTTCTGCCATCTGGTGGATAAATAGGGAAGCAGTGAAATTTAATAAATGGCTTTGTCAGTAAATGTTTATGAGGTTCTTATTATTAGTCATCAAACAGTATTCATGGCGGCACAGGGCGCCATTAAACGCCATAGTCTGTGGATTAGCCAAACTCAGTCCTGTCTCCAGAAAGGCTATGAAAATTATGTAATTAAAATATTATGGAAATATCCTATGATTAAAAGCAATCAGTTCAACATACAGGACAATGCAAGAACTCTTAAAAAGATTATGACATTACCTGCCATTAGGCTCATTTTAGTAGTAATTTGCTTTATAATGATACTCTGACCCCAAAATGGTCATGCTTTTCTGAGCAGTTCCAGAGGGAAAGAAGAGAGAGAGAGAAACTCCCTTACGCCTTCCACAGCAAAAAAAAAAAAAAAAAAATAAGAAGTCCTGGGAACATTTTTCAAAAAACCATTTAGGAGTACCTGAAAGATTTCTATGTGAAAATTAAAATAATAATATGCCTGTGAGCTGCCAGTGTTTTTATCCATTTCTGGATTTACAGGCCATGGAGAATGAAGATGTGATAATAATCATCCTAACTGGGACAGATTTAAGCAAAGTGACAGCCCCTTCAAACTGAACTTTGAACAAAATTACACTCTAAGCCCGTTGAATTGCCACACGTATGTCCAAACCTAAATTCCTTTCTTCTTGCCAAAACCCATAAAGAGTCAGCCATAAATCGTGTAGGAGATACTGTGGTTGTTATTAAATGTCCAGTACATTTCATAGAAACGCGGCTCTTCATGTTAACGGATCTGGCTGAAGGTACTCTAGACAGAGGACTATCCTGTTTTGTGTTGAAAGGGGCTAGTGGCTTGGTCCACTGCCACATACTCTCTGGTCAAGATACAAATCTAAGGCCCCTCACAATGTTCCAGAATCATTTGTGTTAGTTGCCATCCAGTGGGCTCCAACTCATCATGACCTTATGTACAACATAACGAAATGTTGCCTGGTCCTACACCATCTTCATGATCATTAGCATGTTTGAGCCCATTGTTGCTGTTATTGTGTAGTGCCTTCCACCTAGGGAGCTCATTGTCCAGCTCTGTATCAGACAGTATTCTATTGTGATCCATAGGGTTTTCACTAGCTAATTTTTGGAAGTAGATTGCCAGACCTTTTTTCCTAGTCTGTCTTAGTCTGGAAGCGCTGCTGAAACCTGTCTACCGTGGGTGACCCTGCTGGTATTTGAAATACCAGTGGCATAGCTTCCAGCATCACAGCAACACAAAAGCCACCACAGGATAACAAACTAACGGAACGTAGTGGCCAGCATTATTATTCATGGCATAGAGAGAGGAAAAAAAAGTTATGCTGATTTAACCAAGATTCTTAACTCAAGTGAGGCCATGTATGAGTGGGAGCACAGTGAGCTTTCACCCTACTCCCTGCCTCCTCCACTTAGCACCCTCTTGGCCCAAATCTAGGGTGAGCAGTCTGGCAGAAATAACCCTCAGGCTTAAAGATGGCTCAGGGGCTCAATCCTGAATATCCGTAGTTATAATAATCAGTGGGTATTTTTTAATATGCATTTTAATTATGGTGTCGGTGGAAAATACTGAATATACCATGGACTACCAGAAGAACAAACAAATCTGTCTTGGAAGTACAGCCAGGATGCTCCTTAGAAGTAAGGATGGCAAGACTTCATCTCATGTACTTTGGACATGTTATCAGGAGGGACGAGTCCCTGCAGAAGGACTTCAGGCTGGTAAAGTAGAGGTTCAGAGAAAGAGAGGAAAACCCTCGACAAGATGGACTGACACAGTGGCTGCAACAATGGGCTCAAACAACAAAGATTGTGGGGATGGTGCAGGACCGGCCAGTGTCTCATTCTGTTGTACGTAGAGTAGCTATGAACTGGAACCAACTCCATGGCACCTAAAAACAACAACACACTTTTAATATACACTGGACATGTGATGTTTTTCTAAACAAAATGAAAATTTATGTAGTCCAAAAATAGGCTTTAAAGATACAGCCTCCCCCCTCTCCACCCCTGGTTTCCTGTTGCCATTTCTCTACCTCAACCTCCCTGCCACATATCCTCATCCACTGCGGCAATGTGAAGAATCAATGCAACTTCACAATTAGCTCCTATAAATTGTTCACCCTACCAAAGTGTCCATGAGAGGGCTCATGTGACATTCTGCCCAGAAAGGGTGGATTTGGAACGTATAGAAGAGGATGTGGAGATGCCTGGGATCCAGTATGGGTTCTTTATTATCAAGTTATATCAAACTAATTTCTTCCACTGAAATTGTTACTATAGTGTTTTATATCTACATAATTGCAAAGCATCTTGAAACCTTTCTTATGGCAAAGATGGAAAGAAAAACGAGCTAAATTCAACATACTTGGATTGCATGTTAACAGAGTGGTACCAACTAGCAGGGATGGCCAGACTTCAGCTTGCTTACGTTGGACATGTCATCAGGAAAGAACAATAGCTAGAAAAGCACATCATGTTTAGTAAAGTAGAGGGTCAGCAAAAGTGAGGGAAACTGTCAGTGAGATGGATTGGCACAATAGCCATGACAATGGACTCAAACATACCAGTGACTGTGAAGATGGCACAGGACTGGGCAGTTTCCTTCTGTTATACATAAGGTTCCCATGAGTTGAAGCCAACTCAGCAGCGACTAGCAACAACTAGAAGGGGGGGTTCTGGAAGAAAGCTGAAGTATTCTGTCCTTTTTTTACATTTTAAAAAATAATGTGGAAAAATATGGAATATATGTCTTTTGAGGTGTGTCCTATAAGCATTTACCAGGCATGTTCTAGATGCCAGCAATATACCAGGATCTGGAGGGAGCAGGACGGATGAGGCAGAAAGCTTTTCCCTGGAGGCCTTGTGTCAGGTTCATTAATTATGCTGATAGTCGGAAGCAGGGAAAACGAAAGACTGGACAACAGGATCACTAGCAAATCACAAGCAAAGACCATGCAGACATTCCTTAGCTAAATTTAGCGGGGATATTTGTGAAGTGCTTAGGGCATTCAACTGCTAACCAAAAGATTGGTGGTTCGAAACCACCAGCAGCTCTGCAGGAGAAAGATGTGGCAGTCTGCTTCCACAGAGATTTACTGTTTTAGAAATCCTATTGGGTCACTATGAGGGCAGTGGGTATTTGTGAAGTTTTGAACTAAGAATAAAAAAAATAGGATAATCTCACAATGATACTACAGAATGGAGAGATATGGCTTAGCAACTATTTCATGAACAGAACTTAGTGGTTGAGATGATCTATAAAGGGTAACAGTGCAATCTTAGGATGTGTCATATGGATATCTGGATCCAGAACAAATTGGCTACCTCCTCCTTATATTCTCTGATGGTTCTATTGATATGAGAGTGTTATACTCTGCACTGACAAATTCTGGTGCATTCACAGGAGACCCACTGAGATGATGAAGGGCTAGAAAGTGCTCATCACAAATGCTTATTGAGGGCCTACTTTGTTTCAGCCACTGATTCTGGTGCTGGAAATAAATGACAGACAAAACAGACACGGTCCCTGTTCAGCTGGACATGACTGTTTAATGCGCAAACAGAAGATAAACAAAAATTGATAAAACAATCTTACTTGCTGATAAGTGCTACTCTGAAAACTACCCAAAACCATGTGACATAAAACACATTGGAAGAAACAAGAGATATGATGTTCAGCCTGGAAATGAGAAGATTAAAGGGATACACAATTGTCTTATTAAAATATGAGTGGGGCCTTTACGTAGAAAAGAGATGAAATACATTTTGTAAAGACCTGATGGATAGAACTATGGTCAGTGAGAGATATGAAGACAGAACTGACTCAACATAAAACAAACAAACAAACAATAGTTGTCATCAAGTCGATTCCAACTCATGGCTACCCCTTGTGTGTCAGAGCAGAACTATGTTCCACAGGGTTTTCAGTAGCTGATTTTTCAGAATCAAGTCACCAGGCTTTTCTTCCGAGGTGCCTCTGGGTGTACTTGAACCTCCAACCTTTCAGTTAGTAGCTGAGCCCTTAAGCATTTGTACCACCCAACATAAGACTTCCTAAAAATCTGTTGTTGTTGTTTTTGGGTACTGTCCGGTCAATTCTGCCCCCATAGAGTTTTCTAGGCTGTAATTTTTACTGCAGCAGATAACCAGGTCTTCCTCCTGTGAAGTGGCTGGGTGGGTTTGAACCACCAACCTTTCTGTTAGCAGCCAAGAGCTTAACTGTTGGGTCACCAGATCTCCTCTCCTATAAATCTGGTTACTCCAAAGAAGGTAGAGGCTACTTCAGAAGAATCGTCTTTCATCAGTGTACTTATCAAAACAGAAACTACCCATCTGTTTGGTCAGGAGTCGTAGGTGCAAACTCCATGTGCCCCAGTACTTTCTAGGTGCCTCTGTTAGCACTTCCTACTCAGCCCACAGAGATGTAATGTCTCCCAACTGAACTGTGGGCTTGAGGAGGACACGGGCTGTGAATACATATTGCCTCCTCACTCCTAGATTAGCACATGGCACAGAACAGGCTCTTAATAAATAAAAGGAATTAAAATATCAGATGAGTGTTTGGATTAAAAGACTCTTAAGATGCTCACCGTCATGCGGTTCTGTAAATTGCCTGTATTTCAGAGAGTGGGTTGCAGGAGATGTCAATTGAAAATTCCAACTGGATGTCTCTCAGACATCCAAAAGCCAATGAACTGAAAAATTTAACTCATCTTTTCCCAAAATAGTTGTTCCTCTTTTTATTCAACATCTTATAAGGTGGCATCATCACCTATTCAAGCAGGAGCCTGGGTGTCATTCTGGGTTCTTTCCTCTCTCACATCATTATGTCACTCTCTCCAGTTACTGAGTAGCTTCATTAACTTCATCCAAACCACCCTCTCCATCCCCTACGGCTTCAACTCAGGCTCTCGTCATTTTTACCTGGCTTCTTGGTCAGGAAACATTCAGTCACAAGTGACAAAATCATCACACAAGCTTGCTCAAGCAAGAAGGAATTATTGGTGCGTGTAACTGGAAAGCCCCTTGGTACACTGGTTTCAGACACAGCTGGATCGAGGCCCTAGAGTCTAGGGGCTCAAACAATAAAGCTCTGTTTCCTCATCTTTCAGTTCTATTTTCTTCTAAGTGTTGGCTTAATGTTCAGAGAGTCCTCTCCACACAGCAGGAAGTATGGCCTCTAGAAGCCACAAAGCTACATCCATTCATCTTGAAAAAAGAAAAATCCTATGTCCGAGTGTCCATGTGTGGAATTTCATGGAAGAAGTCTGATTGGTGCTGCCTGGATTTTGTGTCCATCACTGGACCAGAGATAGTGTACTATAATTGGCTGCGTTCGGGTCTTGTGTCCATCCCTGTATGGGTGGGCCAGGGGATGAAGCCAGGGTAATTCTCTCCCAAAAAATGGGTGCCAGACAGACAGAAAACAATAGCTGTCCTCTATAATCACACTATTTCAATTAATTTCTAATATGACACAACAGTTAAGTACTTGGCTGCTAACTAAAAGGTTGGTGGTTTGAATCCACCCAGCATCTCCATGGGAGAAAGACCCAGCAGTCTGCTCCTGTGAAGATTACAGCCTAGAAAACCCTATGGGGCAGTTCTCCTCTGTCACATGGGGTCACTATGAGTTAAAATCAACTCGACAGCACCTAACAACAATAACCTACTTCCCCAGTTCATACTCCTCATGGTAGAAGAATTATCTTCCTAAAAGGCAATTATGATTCTCTGCCTTCACTCCTTTAAACCCTTAAGTAGCTCCTACTTGCCTGCAAAAGAAAGTCAAACCTCACTAGGATCTGGCCCCTGCCTACCTCTCAGTCTTATTTCCCCCCTACTGCTCTCATGGCCAACACTGCAGCCACCTGAATTGCATGCAACTCCCCAGCAGATACAAGGTCTTTTCATACCTGCAGTCTTTACTCAGGTTGTCCCTTCTACTGCCCTCCCCCAGTTCCTCTACCAGGCCTTTCCTGATCTCTCTCTCCCACAGATAGGATTCATCCACCTGTGCCCTGTACACACCTCTCACTGTTTAGCTCATGCATTTATTTACATGCCTGTACCCATCTAGTGACTTGCTGTCTCCTACAGAACAGCGATTCAGCCTTATTCATCCTTGTGTTTTTGATAATTGCCTGCCAGATAATAGGCACCTGATAAACACTTGACCCTAATAAACACCTAGAGCCCTGGTAGCACAGTGGTTAAGCTTTTTTTAGCTGCTAACCAAAAGGTCGGCAATTCAAAGCCACCAGCTGTTCCTTGGAAATCCTATGGGGCAGTTCTACTCTAGCCTATAGGGTTGCTATGAGTTGTAATGGACTCAACAGCAATGGGTTTGGTTTTTTTGGAATAAACACTTTTAAGAGAGAGAAACGGGGAAAAGGAGAAAATAATAAAAGGACTTTTCCTTTCCTCTCAGATAATAGATAAAAACCAAACCTGTTGCTGTCGAGTTGACTCTGACCAATGGCAACCCCATTTGTATCAGAGTAGAACTGTGGTCCACAGGGTTTTCTTTCTTTCTTTTTTTTTAAATTTTTTTTATTGTTCTTTAGATGAAGGTTTAGAGAACAAATAGTTTCTCATTAAACAGTCAGTACACATATTGTTTTATGACATGGGTTAACAAGCCCACAACATGTCAACACTCTCCTTCTCAACCTTGAGGACCTTTTTTTTTTGGTGAAAATATACACAGCCATAGTTACACCATTTTGAAAGTTTCTACATGTACAATTCAGTGACATGGATTACATTCTTCCAGTTGTACTGCTAGTCTCACTAACCTTTTCCAAATTATCCCATCACCATTATCTTCAACTCACTGTCCCCTAGACTTCCCGTCAAACCCTTTGAGTTGCTGTTGTCAATTTGATCTCACATAGATAATTCTTTTTTTTTTTTTTGTACCTTAGATGAAGATGTGCAGAACAAATAGTTTCTCATTAAACAGTTAGTACACATATTGCCCAATGACAATGGTTAACAACCCCATGACATGTCAACACTGTCCCTTCTCAACCTTGGGTTCCCTATCACCAGCTTTCCTGTCCCCTCCTGCCTTCTAGTCCCTGTCCCTGGACTGCTGTGCTTCATTAGTCCTGTTTTGTTTTATGAGGCTGTCCAGTCCCCGGCTGAATGGTGAACCTCGGGAGGGGCTTCACCACTGAGCTAAAAGAGTGTCCGGGGGCCATACTCTCAGGGTTTCTCCAGTCTGTCAAGCCAGTAAATCTGGTCTTTTTTTGTGAGTTAGAATTCTGTTCTACATCCTTTTCCAGCTCTGTCCAGGACCCTCTATTATGATCCCAGTCAGAGCAGTCAGCAGTGGCAGCTGGGCACCATCCAGCTGTACTGGACTCAGTCTGGCGGAGGCCGTGGTAGCTGTGGTCCATTAGTCCTTTGGACTAATCTTTTCCTTGTATCTTGTTCTCTTCATTCTCCCTTGCTCCCGAAGGGGCAAGACCAGTGGCGTATCCTAAGTGGCTGCTCCCAGGCTTTTAAGACCCCAGATGCTATTCACCAAGGTAGAATGTAGAACATTGTCTTTATAAACTGTGTTATGCCAATTGAGCTAGATGTTCCCTGAGACCATGGTCCCCACAGCTCTCCACCCAGAAATTCAGTCCCTCAGGGAGTTTGGAAGTGTCTCTGGAGCTTCCATGACCTTTCCTTGAACAAGTTGTGCTGGCTTCCTCAGTAATGTGTACTGTCTTACCCTTCACCAAAGTTACCACTTATTTATTTAGTTGCCCCCTACTCCTCACATCCCTCGTAACCAACATTGTTTCTTTTTGTGTGTAAACTTTTACATGAGTTATACAGTAGCTGTCTCATACAATATTTGTCCTTTTGTGATTGACTTATTTCACTCAGCATAATGTCCTCCAGTTTTGTTCCTCTTACTCTCCTGTACTGAGTTTCTTTTGTTTGTGGATTTTTTTCAATTTCTTTTGTTTTTGTAGGTTTTGTTTTTACTGAGACTTTATGTTTTTCTTCTTTATATTGATGAGTAGGTTTGTTAACTTTCTTTGTGGTTACCTTGAAATTTACCCTTATCTTCCTAGATTTGAACCAGACTATTATTACTTGGTATCTCTTGACTTCCTCTCCATTGGAAGTCTCTATATCTACACCGCTTATTCTCTCTTTTATTGTTCTGATGCTGTTATCATTTACAGATTAACCTCTCTGGTTCCCTTTTGCAATTCTCTTGGTTTTGCATAGTCCTTAAGAGTTCATTTCCTAGGTTGGTATCTGGCTAGTACAATCCTGTGTCCTATATTCAGCCTCTGGTCTGATATTGTTTGTTCTCAGATCGAAGGACTTCCTTTAATAAGTCTCGTAAGTTTGGTTTGGTTTTTACAAAGTCCCTTAATTTCTGTTTATCTGGAAATGACCTAATTTCACCATCATATTTGAAAGAGAGTTTTGCAGGATATATTATTCTTGGCTGGCAATTGTTTTCTTTCAAGATTTTATATATGTCATCCCATTGCCTTCTTGCCAAATGTTTTGGTTTCTGCCAAATAATCCGAGCTTAGTCTTATTGTTTCTCCTCTGTATGTGACTTCTTGTTTTTCATGAGCTGCTCTCAGGATTCTTTGTTTGTCTTTGGTTTTAGCCAGTGTGATTATGATATGCCTTGGTGATTTTCTTTTGGGGTCTATCCTATATGGGGTTCGTTGAACTTCTTGGATGGCCAGCTTTTCGTCTTTCATGATATTGGGGAAGTTTTCTATCAGCAGTTCTTCAATGATCCTCTCTGTGTTTTCTGTTTTCTCCCCCTGTTCTGGAACTCTGATCACTTGCAAATTTTTGCTTTTGATTGTATCTCACATAATTCTTAGGGTCTCTTCATTTTTCTTTGTCCTTTTTTCTGAGTTTTCCTCAAAGAGAGTTGTATTCAGGTGTTTATCTTCAATTCCACTGATCCTGTCTTCCACCATTTCAAATCTGCTCCTCAGCCCTTCTATGACACTGTCCATTTCTGAAATCTTGTTTATATTTTGGATTTCTAATTGTTGTTTTTGTATAATTTCTAGTTGTGAATTTATTTTGGTATTTTTTTCCTGCATTATTTTCCTGAATTCTTTCATTTTTTGTCTGTATTTTCCATGAATTTGTCTATTGTTTCCTCATTTTTGTCTGCTTTTTGCTTCAACTCTTGGATAATTCTGAGTATTAGAGATTTGAATTCCCTATCAGGTAGTTCTAGTGCCTTTTCTTCCACTTGAAAGTCATCTGGTGTTTTACTTTGGATGCCTACTGGAACCACCCTGTTCTGTTTTTGTAAATGTTTTGATATTATCTGCTGTATTTGGGGTGTTCAGTAGTTATTTTTCTCGTTTATTGATTGTAGATTTGTTTTTAATCACCCTTTTTTTTTTTTAATTTGGCTATGTCTGAGCAGGCGGGCTGTGTGTTCTTTGTTGTTTGCTCACTGTGGGTACAATACTTTTCACCTCCTTCTCCAATTGGCAGGGTCAGTCGCTCAGATATGGTACAGCAGGGCAGGTCTAGCTGAAGAAGAGTTGCTAGAATGGGTTGTTTGTGGCACTTACTACAGCCACCAGGGCAGGTCGGTAATCAGTGCAGGGCAGGTTCCAGTAGGCCGTGCCTGTGCTGCTTGATGGTGTGATGTTAAGTGCACGGTGCAGGTAAGCAGGATGAAGGGGGGGGAGATTGTGATGTATGGAGCTAAGATGGGTATGGGAGAGAGGAGAGAGGAACAGGAGCCAAAAACATACAAACAAACAAAAAAGAGTGCTAGGGTAGCTCGCCATTGGAGTGGAGAGATGAGAGACTATGAAATGGAAAAAAACAAGAAGGGGAAGAAGAAGAGAGAAAAAAAAAAAGAAAAGAAAAGAATGAATAAATAAAAAATTAGAAAGAAAAAAGAACAGCAAAGTTCCCAGGGATCCCACCGGTATGGTTACGAGGTCAGGGGAAGTTGTTCCCAGGTGTTGAAGTACAGCCTGACTAGAACACGTAGAGGTATTCAGCTCCAGGTATTCAGGGGACAGGAAGAGAAGGAAGGTATAGAGAGATGAGAAACTGAGTAGTGAAGAAAGAGAAAAAGGGAAAAAGAGGGAAAAGAAAACAAAACAAATTAAAAAAAAGAACAAACAAAGCCCCCCAAAAAAACAGGAAAAAAAAGAAACATGAAAAAAGAAGTGTTCTCAGGGATCCCTCTGTGCATCTGCGCAAGCTGAGGGGGTGGGTCCGAAGCCACGTAGCACTGCCCGGCCAGAACGGGCTCCTAACTCGAGAAAAGAAAAAGAAAACAAACAATTCAAAACAAGCAAACGAAAAAAAAAGCCCCAGGATCCCACCAGCATGGCAGCACAGACCGGGAAGCAGTTCCACACTTGAACGGAGCTCCGCAGCCACTTATGAAGAAGCAAATATGGTGCCCGGAGCCAGGTATTTGAGCGAAAGGAGGGGGATGTGGTAAGAAGTAAGGAAGAAATCAAAAGAAGTGGAAAAAAGCAATACCAGCAGCCAACAAATGGCACTCAGGGAGTCAGCCAGGGAGGGCGGGTGGAATCCAAGCAGCCGGTTCTTCCCGGCCAAGAGACTGTGGCTGCGGGAAGCAGAGGAGGCCGAGTCGGGGTGAAGAAGGGTGGAGGGTGGGAAAGCGTATATCGCTGTTTACCAGTTGTTCTGTCTCCTGCTGGAAGCTCTGTGAAGTTGCTGTCTTGTACCCGTTGTTCTCTGGTCTCTGATAGGAATCCAATATGGCAGATCCATGCTGCATTAGCTGATAGGGGACCTCTGCATGAATCTCTCCTCACTCTGTTGTCTGTCATTTTCTCACTTCATTTGGTGCTTGGCTGAGTTCTTTATCTCTTCATTTGATGTTTTAGGGTTTCAGGATTGCTGTTTTCTCTGTTTGGCTTAGTTTTTCGGATCTTTGTTGTGGAGGGACGGCATAGTGCTTCTGCCTAGAGTGCCATGTTGCTGGAAGTCTTCCACAGGGTTTTCAATGGCTGATCGTTCAGAAGGAGATTGCCAGGCCTTTCTTCTGAGGGAGTTTTGGAAGGACTCAAACCTCCAACCTTTCAGTTAGCAGCTGAGGGCTTAACTGTTTGCACCCAGGGACCCCTAAAGTATGAAAATTATATTCTGGGTATAAGCTCCTGACTTTGTTGTTGAAACAAAAGTAATGAGCAGTGCAGAGAGCTTCAGGCCAGTCATGGTGGAAGCTGGCCCCTTATTAGGCATGGGAAAGATTGCAACATGGCACCAGAAAGGTCTTATAGTGGTACTTTATGGTGTGAACCAGGGAAGATCAGCCACTGTCCCACCCATGGGAAGGGCAAACCCAGTCACAGGTAGGAGAAGCTCCATCTCCATAATGTGCTCTGGCTTTCCTGTCTCTGGCTTAATTCCAACTGAACAATCACGTGGAGAAATAAAAGCAAATGGAGAGCTTCCGTTAAGGAGGGATGGAAAAATGTGGAAATGGATGGTGATGATGGCTGCTCAACATGCTGAATGGAATCAATGTTACTGAATTGCACATCAGAAAGGTTGAAATGGCAAATGTTTTGTTATACGTATATTTACCAAACCAAAAAAAAATTTTTTTAAAGCAAATTGACAATGAAAATGATGACCAAATACTCTGCTGAAAGCGTTTCCAGTCATAGGTTTGAGTGGGTTTAATTATGCCTGGACACAGGTGCCCTCACCCAGAGAGAACTGAAGTCCTGCGTGAATTGTCACTGCAGCTGGAATGATTTGTCTGAGCTTGTGGTTATCTCAAGCGCCTGACATCACCCTGATCATTAAGCAATGGTACTGAGGAGCAGCTGAGTGTTACCATGGCAACCTGCACTGGGTTAGCACAGAGCTTGGTAACAAAAGCATTTTATTATGGGTCATTAGGGCAAAAGGCTTCATTTACATTATTTCCTGTAAAATCCTATTATTTAAGGAGTTAAACTCCCTCCCCATCTATGCATCTCTTCTAGGAGAAATTATAAATGGAGATTATTAGGAGGAGAAACAATTACCAGCTTCAGGTAAACCACGAACACCACAGTGTTCTGTAGATGAGAAAAGCGTCCCCCACCCCCATGGATGTGGGGTAGAGGCATCCTGTGTTCTCTGAAGGCAGAGAATTCTTACTCTGAAAAGTGAAAGGTCTTTCTTTACATTCAGTCTGTTCCCCCGACATGAGTCCAGGGCAGATTAACCAGTAAGCGTGGTGCATACCAGCTTACATTAAGCAAGGTACGCAAGGGAACTTGTGTTTATTTACTAACCTGTAGTGACAACTTCACATGGGTTTCACCACGTCAAAGATCAAAAGATGTGAAATCCATGTCCAATTGTCCACTACAAATTAGTAAATACTCAGAAGTAAACCCGTGTGTACCTTGCTTATTGGGTAATCCAGCCCTGCATGCATCATACTTTAGACTGGCTTTGATAAGGACTCTTGGGTCCTGTAATCTGCTAAATTAGTATTGACAAATCTGGCTTAAGTGCCCCTTATCCTCCTCAGCTGCTCTGAGTCTCAAGTGTCCCACATTCCAAAGTACCCTTTCCCAGTTGTACCAAAGGCAGAAATGGTAGCTTCTACAAGCCCTTGGAGGCACTGGTGGATCAGTGGTAGAATCCTCGCCTTCCATACAAGAGATCCAGGTTTGATTCCCGGCCAATGCACCTCATGCGCAGCTACCCCTCATCTGTCAGTGGAGGCCTGTGTATTGCCATGATATGTTGAACATGTTTCAGCTGAGCTTCCAGACGAAGACTAAAATCAACCAGTAAAAACCCTATGGATCACAATGGTCTGATCCCCAACCGATCGTGGGGATGGCACAGGACCGGTCGACATTTCGTTCTGTTGTGCATGGGGTCACCATGAGTCGGCGCCAACTCGACTGCAGCTAACAACAATCAGTACTTAGAGCCCTAGAAGGCAATGAGTTTCTTCCTTGCTTATTTCTGCTTAGGAGCAGGGAAATTAGGCATGCAACCCTAGCCAATGTCTTTGTGTAGCCCAGCCCTCCCCGGCCCCCAGGCCTCTGGCCAGCACTGCAGACTGACCTGGAGCTGATGGGCAGGAATTGCTTTTGAATTGTGATAGCACTAAGTCTATTTGGCCAATGGACCCTGGAAGGTCACGGGCTGTCATCTCCACCTGCTGCCTATAATCAAGGATATCAGCTCAACACAGGCAGCACCATAAATGCCACAGAATATGCCCCAGCTTGTAAATCCCTAGATCTAGATGGTAGTTAATCTAGGGCTTTCTGAATGCTCATAAGTCCTCTCATGGTGTAGAAGACTCTGGGGCAGAGGCCTAAGTTATGGCAGGCAGGGTGTGTGCCCTGGGCCCGATCGAGGAGGGCCGCTAACAAGCAGTTTCCATTGGCAACCAAAGTTTCCGTCACCACCTGTGAGAGATCATTCAGCAATTTAAAACTAATTGCCATAGGTGCTATTTTCTATTTTCTGTAGATAGGCCCCTGCTTTGGGGGGGGGTTGGTCTTCTACCCCAGGATAACAACAAAGAACTAGAGATGGGCAGCAAAGGGTCTGATACTGGAATTTTCTAAATTAATTTAGTATCGTTAAGAGTATGTGAAAATGCTTCCCTGTTCAGAAAACTGTTTTCCTGAACGAGTGGGGCAATAGGCATGTCATTGAATTAGTTCGTGATTTCACTGGCATGTTACACCATCCTCCAAGGACGGCACTAATTGTCTTCAGATGACCCAGAGTAGAGCAGGGTCCAGCAAAAGGGTGCTGGCCAATGCTTTGCTTACAGAGGAAATGCTGCACAGTTGCAGGATTACATATTTTTTTAAAAACAAAAAGCAAACAAAGAAAAAAACTTTTTCCTCTTAAAGTTCAACAGAACTGTTAGAACTTTAAAAAAAAAAAAAAAAGGATTTTTGTGTCCAATTCTGATGTTTTAACTGGAGAATTAAAGTCCCTCTAATAGACTAAAGGGGCACACCAGCCCAGGGGCAAGGCTACAAGGCAGGAGGAGACAGGAAAGCTGGTAATAGGGAACCCAAGTTCGAGAAGAGGAGAGTGTTGACATGTCATGGGGTTGGTAACCAATGTCACAAAACAATATGTGTACTAATTGTTTAATGAGATGCTAGTTTGCTCTGTAAACCTTCATCTAAAGTACAAAATAAAGTCTCTCTAATAAAGGTTGGGAGCCCTGGTGGCGCAGTAGTTAAGAGCTTGGCTGCTAACCATAAGGTCAGCAGTTTGAATTTACCAGCCGCTCCTTGGAAACCCTACAGGACAGTTCTCTTTCCTATATGGTTGCTATGAGTTGGAATTGACTCTAAGGCAATGGGTTTGGTTTGGTTTTGGTTTTTTAATAAAGGTTGTTGGTATTGACTCGACAGCAATGGTTTTTTTTTTTGGTTTGGATAAAGGTTGATGGTTTGAACCCACCCAGTAGCTCTTCAGAAGAAACGCCTGGTGATCTGCTTCCATAAAGATTACAGCCAATGTGGGGTCTGTGGTCTCAGGGAACATCTAGCTCAATTGGCATAACACAGTTTATAAAGAAAATGTTCCATATTCTACTTTGATGAGTAGTGTCTGGGGTCTTAAAAGCCTGTGAGCATCCATCTAAGATACTCCACTGGTCTCAATCCTTCAGGAGCAAGTGAAAATGAAGAAAACAAGATATAAGGGAAAGATTAGTCCAAAGGACTAATGGACCACAACTACCACGGTCTCCACCAGACTGAGTCCAGTACAACTAGACAGTGCCCAGTTACCACCACTGACTGCTCTGACAGGGATCACTACAGAAGGTCCCGGACAGAGCTGGAGAAAAATGTAGAACAAAATTTTAACTCACAAAAAAAGACCACACTTACTGGCCTGATAGAGACTGGAGAAACCCTGAGATTATGGCCCCGGTCACCTTTTTAGCTCAGTAATGAAGTCACTCCCAAGGTTCACCCTGCAGTCAAAGATTAGACAGCCCCATAAATAAAATCAGACTAATGGGGCACAATAGCCCAGGGACAAGGACTAGAAGGCAGGAGGGGACAGGAAAACTGATAATAGGGAACCCAAGGTCGAGAAGAGAGAATGTTGACATGTCGTGGGGTTGTTAACCATTGTCATAAAACAGTATGTGTACTAACTGTTTAATGAGAAACTATTTGTTTTGTAAACCTTCATCTAAAGTATAATAAAAAGAATTAAAAAAAAAAAAGATTACAGCCAAGAAAACCCCATGGAGCAGTTCTACTCTGTCACAAATGGGGTCACCACGAGTAGGAACCAACTCAGCGGCAATGGGTTAATATGAACAGTGCAATCTCTTCTATTAGGGTTGAGTTACACAAGGGAGGAGACAGGTGTAGTGTATTAAGACAATTAGGTGGATGTTCTTGGGTGTATTCCTGGCAGAGGGACCAGCGAGGTGAGTACAGTTCACACTTCCTGTTGAGCTGCTTGAGCCAACACACACGGACCTTCAGCCATATCTTCAAGCCCGAAGAAACTATGTCAGGGTTATGCCAAAGAGATTACTTTACAAGTTGCTTTTCTTGTCCCAGACAAAGGAATCAAGCTGGATTAGATGTGGAAAATGAGGCTCTACTCTGGGTATACAGTATGGGATATATAAACACATACTACATGCAGAACAGAGGTGAATATGAGCTTTATTTATAGCGGTTAAGCATTTGGCTGCTAACCAAAAGGTCAGCAGTTGGAATCCACCAGCTGCTCCTTGAAAACCCTGTGGGGCAGTTCTACTCTGTCTCATAGGGTCGTTATGAGTCAGAATCGACTCTACGGCAACAAGTTTGATTTTGGTTTGCAGATGAAAGGATTGCAGATGCATGATATGCCAAACACTCAAGAACTCGAACTCAGGAAGTGCCATATTTCAGGTGATGAGTCTTTCAGCTGCCTAAATCAACAAGTATACAACTAATTAGAGTTAAAGGGTTAAAGCTCCAAGGACATGGGCTTGACAGGCAACTCCCAATAGCCGGATTAAAGGACTGGATTCAATCACAAATTGTTGTCCCAAATTCCCTCTTTCAGCTCTGATATATTGACAGCTAACTCTCATAAAGGCTTTACACAATGAAGAACTTTTTCTTGGATAAAGATAACTGAATAAGAATGTACTTACACATAAAACTAATACTTTTTATCCTACATTTTGAGTGTCCTTTATCTAGAGCATGTGGAAATAATTTCCATACAGATGACTAAAATGTGTATGTTTAAATATTAGAAACAGGACGTATACAGACGAGATTTGTGGAATGAACATATATTAGATGCAATAATGACAAAGATAAAAAGAAAGAAGTAAAATGCTTAGAATTAGAATCAGTAAAAAGGAAAGGCTTTTAAAATGTCACAGTGTTCTTTACTTTTGAGTTGTCCTTCCATTGTGTATTACTGGCTTCTAAGCAGTAAAGGAATTACAATGATATGCATTTCAAAAAATAACAATGGATTTATATTATAATGGCTTGAACAAAATGAACTAATTTAATTAACTTATCTATTACAACCTAATGGAGCCCTAATGGTGCAGTGGTTAAGAGCTACAGCTGCAAACCAAAAGGTCAGCAGTTCGAATCCACCAGCTGCTCATTTGAAAACCCTACGGGGGCAGTCCTACTCTGTCCTATAGTGTCGCTGTGAGTCAGAATCAACTCGACAGCGACAGGTTTGGGTTTTTTGGGTATCACAACCTAAACTGTTAAAAATTAAAATAGTCCTACTCTAAGTTAAAAAGGAGCCCTGGTGGCACAACTATTAAGCACTCGGCTGCTAACTGAAAGATTAGCAGTTCGAACCCATCCAGTGATTCTGCAGGAGACAGAACTGGTGACCTGCTCCCATGAAGATTACAGCCTAGAAAACCCCACGGGGCAGTTCTACTGTCACATGGGGTTGTTATGAGTCAAAAATAGACTCCACAGCATCTAACGACAGCAACTCAAGTTAAAGATCTGAGCTGCTTGTGGACATGTCTCACAAAAGACATTATTTCTGTTATTACTAGTTCTGAAGAAAATCATCACAACAACATTTCCAGGGCTGCCTCTCCTCAGTTCCTAAAGAAATAGTTGCTTTATTCCGCTTTGAAAAGCACGCATATTTATCATTTAGCATTAAACCCGTTGCCTTCAAGTGGATTCCGACTCATAATCGACCCTATAGGACAGAGTAGAACTGCCCCATAGAGTTTCCAAGGAGCGCCTGGTGGATTCAAACTGCCGACTTTTTGGTTAGCAGCCATAGCTCTTAACCACTATGCCACCAGGGTTTCTTACTTAGCATCGGGCATATGGAAAACAAAAACAAAAACCCTGTTGCCTTTGACTCAATTCCAACTCATGGTGACCCCACATGTTACAGGGTAGAAATGTGCTCCATAGCGTTTTCTTGACCGTCATCTTATGAAAGCAGATGGCAAGGGCTCTCTTCCACAGTGCTGTTGGATGGGTTTGAACCACGAAACTTAGGTTAGTAGTCAAGAACAAATCATTGTGCCACCCAGGGACTCTCATGAAAAACCAAAGTGCCACCGAAAACAAAAGGTTTAGTAATTTCAGTCTTTTGGTATAGGCAAAACAGTTATTTGAATGATATTTCAGCCTGTTCTTTTAAAAAAAGTCACATCTATTTTTGAGAATAAAATTAAACTAGCGCTGAACCTTTGACATTTCGTTTCAAACTGCTTACTTCAAAACTCTTGATTCCATACCTTTTTCTAATACACAGCATGTTAGCAGACACCACACTTCCTGAGTGTAAGCCCTTCAAGCTTCTTGGAGATGGTGATGACTGTTCATACTTTCTTCGACTGGATGAAATGGCCAAAAGTGTCAAAACCATTCCCCTATAGAAAGCTTTACAGGCTAACTGGGAAGCCACAATAGTTGGGCCTGAAGAGACCATTTAAATCATGGATATTCCCAGTGTTGATTAGCAAAGAGATCCATAGTTAATATTGCTTGGGTTATCACAAACCCGAAACCAAACCCGTTGCTGTTGAGTTGATTCCAACTCATAGAGACCCCAAGTGCTACAGAGTAGAACTGCTCCATAGTAGGGTTTTCTTGACTGTAATCTTCATGGAAGCAGATTGCCAGGTCCTTCTTCCAGGGCACCGCCGGGTGGGTTCAAATCACCAACCTTGCGGTTAGTAGTTGAGAACTTAGCCATTTGTACATCATACCAGAGTAGCAATCACTCATATAGAGCTTGAGTCTCAGGAGTTTTAAGGGTCTCAAAAATATCATCTAATGATTTTCTGCAGCATCTTAGTAGGATAGAAGGACCTGGAAGTTCTGGCCCTGGAGTCTACATGGGGATGCAAAGCCACTTTAGCAGGCATGGTATTTATATCAATAATGCATTAAGCCATATCCTTTTGCATTTTATTTTTGAGGACCTCAGGCACACAGTTTTGAGTTGACATACTCATTAGTCCAAGGCACACCAATTAGCATCCTTCTGAGAAAGGTCCTTGATTTAATTACTTTTTTCTTCATCTCTCATCTCCAACCCCATTCCCCTCCTCACTATACTGGGAAAGTATGTAAAAGTATGCCCTATACTTCCAGATCTACCATATGTAAACTTAAGTCTTGTGACTGAGAAATTTTGCTCCTGGAAGCATACCCCGGAGAAATACTTACACGCATTCACAAAGAACTAGGCACATGTTTGTTCAGCAAGAGTTGTTTGTGGCAGCAAATAGTTGGAAGTCAACTATGTCCATCACTAAGGCAAGAAATACATAATTTATGGCTTATATACACGACAGAATACTGTGTAACAGACAGAAGAAAGGCCTGGCAATCTACTTCCAAAAAATCAGTCATTGAAAACCCTTTAGAGCATAGTTCTACTCTGACACACATGGAGTCACCATGAGTCAGAATCAACTGGACTGGATTGCAACTGTTGTTATTGTGTTTTGTTTTTAACATGAAAAGTATGAAATAGAATGAGATGTAGTGCCCAACATCATTTATGTAAAATTTTCAAATCACACACAAAAAACACGATAAGTATCTCTCAATAAACACTCTCTCTCATGTTTTTCAGTAACTAAATTGGTGTAATTGATTAAGAATGAAGACAAGAAAAAAAAAAGCAAAGAGTGACCTATGAGTAGAAAATTCTTCCTTACACTAGATGTGCATGCATTCAGAATACTTTTATGGGCACAAACTTGTTTTTAAAATTACAGATTGGATTCTTGCAAAAAATTTGGAGGCTATTCAGTCGTTAGTTCTTATATATTTCTTTCTGCCTTTAGGATCATAGTACTACTGGTTCCCAGTGCCTGCCATCAGACCTGAGCTGATCCATGACAAAGATTTTAGCCAGTTTGTGATCAAAAAGAAAACCAAGAAGTAAAGAGTTTTTATTTATATCCTCAATTTATTCAATTAAAAAGTATTCTTCAATCTGAGATCATGTCCTGCCTACTTTTCTGCTATTAAAAAGCCCTTTCTTTATGGAACGGTGATTTGAATATACAATAGTTATTTGTCATGATTTTGGTTTTTAATGCATTAACTTAGGGAGATGAAAATCAACAAATCTATTTTGGTTCCCTCTGCTCCATTCAGTGGAAGGGTGGAATTTACCGGTCTGTCAAATCCCAAAATTTGAGAATCACTATACATGAAATCTAGACAAGCAGATTAAAAATGTTATTTCCTATTAATATTTAATCTAAGCTGTGGACAGAGCCATCAATTCACTTCACACACACACATGCATAAACACACACACACTCAGTTCAAGTGAGGTGGTCTTATGTTTATGTTTATTAATTTTTAGCCAAGAGTTGGGGTTTGGAAAAAAAGTTAACCTGGTTGTTATGAATTGAATTGTGTCCCCCAAAAACATGTGGTGAAATTCTAACCCCTGCACCTATAAATAAGGAGACCCAGTGGTGCAAGAGTTAAGCACTTGGCTGCTAACCAAAAAGTTAGTGGTTCAAACCTACCTAGTGACTTCTCAGGAGAAAGACCTGGCTATCTGCTCCTGTAAAGATTACAGCCCAGAAAACCCTACGGGGCAGTTCTACTTTGTCACACGGGGTAGCTATGAGTCAAAAATCGACTCAGTGGCACCTAGTAACAACAACAACAGCAACAGCACCTATAAATATAAACCCTGTTTAGAAACAGGGGTTTTCCTTTTGTTATGTTAATTAGGTCATGTCAATCAGAGTAGGTGGGTCCCAATCCTAATCACTCCTGAGTTATAAAGAGAATAGAATAAACACGGAGAAACACACTGGGGAAGCAGATGCCGTATGATGATCATCTACAACCCAAGGAACACCAGGGAACCAAGGAGTGCCCAGGGCTACTCACAAGGAAGGAATCAAAGTGGCCAAGACACTGATTTAGACTTTTAGCCTGTGAGAAAATAAATTCCTGTTCTTTAAAGCCACTTACTTGTGGTGTTTTTGTTATAGAAGCACTAGGTAACTAAGACACTGGTCTTCCTGTATTTTTTTTTTTAATAATATATATAAATCTCACTTAAGGGAACACAGCACTCTACAATTTGTGTTTATTTTCCATAAGAAACCTTGTCTGGGAAAGTTGCCTATGCTTGAAGACCATATATCAATGATATCAGTTTTTTATGAACCTGCTGCATTTGATTTCATCTTTTCAAACAAGATTTTGTCTTCTTTTCTGGTTCCCCACCCTACTTCCACGGTCATGGTATGCTGTTTAGGAATTTCTGCACCTCTGTCAGACAAAATTGGTTTCAGATTATGGCTCCTTTATTTATTGGATAAGCTACTTAAGTTTGTTAAACCTAAATTCCTTCCCATGAAAAAATGGGAATAATAATATCTATCTCATAGAGTTATTAGGATATCCGGATAAAATAGTGAAAATAAAATGTGGTGATCTATGCTGAATTCAGGTGCCACCACTTAATGTATTAATTAATATTTATTGACTTTATGTTTTGTTTTATTATATTTGAAGATGAAAATATGGTACTTTGAATGGCATTTTTTAATTGACACATACTTTTTGCACATGCTATAACATGCTTATGGATACCAGTACCAGTTACCATTAAGTCGTTTCCGACTCATGGAAACCCCATGTGTGTCCAGAGTAGAACTGTGCTCCATAGGATTTTCACTGTCTGATTTTTTAGAAGTAGATTATCTGATCTTTCTTCCAAAGTGCCTCTGGGTGGACTCGAACATGTAACCTTTCAGTTAGCAGCCAAGCACATTAACCATTTGTACCACCCAGGAGCTCCATGCTTATGGGTAGGTGTATTCTTATCCCTATTCTACAAATAAACTAAATGAAGATTGGAGAGTTTATTTAACCTTTAAATTACATACCTCCTAGATAGAAAGGGAGCCCTGGTGGCACAGCGGTTGAGAGCTTGGCGGCTAACCAAAAGGCTGGCAGTTCAAATCCGTATCAGCTGCTCCTTGTAAACCCGATGGAGCAGTTCTACTCTGTCCTACAGCATTGCTATGAGTCGGAATCGACTCTATGGCAATGGGTCGGGGTTTTAGATAGACCACTTGGAGGAAGACTGGGGTGGCAGTCACGAGAACAAAGAAACCATCTTAGATATCAGACTTTCAGATGAACTCCCAGCTCCAGCCGCTCTCTGACTATTACCACAGGAGACACCCTAACAGAGTGTTACCCAGCTGAGCCCAGTCACCCCTGAGAACTTTGAAAAATAATAGCAAATTGCTGTTTTAAACCACAAAGTTTTGAGGTAGTCTGTTACATAGCAATTGATAATAGGAATAATTTGTTAACAAAGTACCAACACAATGCTAAGTAGTCATTATCTTATTTCAAACTTATAACAACCCTGTAAGGTAGATACCATTATTTCCCCTACTTATACTTGAGAGAAATGAAGCTCAGAAAGGCTAAATATCTTGCCCAGGGTTTCCGTGCTAGAAAGTAGCAGGGGCCATTGACACATGCAGGAAATCTGGCCCAAGAGTCACCAGGTAGTTGTAAAATCACTCTGTCTCTGGAGAGCTGTACTTTTTGTAGTCAGGTCATTTATTAAGAATTTTCTCATAACCTGTTTTTTCTGTTACAATTCTATGCTCAATCATAACCTGTATTGATGCTTTTTCCCCCTGGGTATCCATACGTGTTGCCGTTGAGTCAATTTGGACTCATAGCAGTCCTATAGAACAGAGTAGAACTACACCATAGGGTTTCCAAGCCTGTAAATCTTTATGGAAGCAGATTGTCATGTCTTTCCTCCGTGGAGCGGCTGGTGGGTTCAACCTACCAACCTTTCGGTTAACAGCCGAATGTGTAACTGTGCCACCAAGGCTCCTTCTGGGTATCTAGTGGGTATTAAAAGTAGAAGTCACAGGTATAACAGGCACTCACAAATATATTCTGCTTCCTATAAATAAATGCATTTGCATTTATTTATAAATAAATGTTTCATTGATTTAGTCAGCATGAGTTGATATCTAAGAAACTAATAATCCTGAATACACTGTCAAAATTTACTTCCAGGATGTCTGAAGGCAAGAAAATGATTCCACAACGTGGTGACCTATCTGCTATTGCCATGCCTGAACACGCAGCATGACCCCACATACTGTTTCTCTTTAAACTCCATAGATTGCTCCCAATAGATTATTAAGCTTCTGAGTGTATATGTTGTTTTCTTATTTATATAAAATATTCTATTGTTGTTGTTAGGTGTCGTCGAGTCGATTCTGACTCATAGTGATCCTTTGTACAACAGAAACACTACACTGTCCTGCGCCATCCTCACAATCACTGTTATGCTTGGGCCCGTTGTTACAGCCACTGTGTCAATCCATCTCATTGAGGGTCTTCCTCTTTTTCACGGACCCTCTACTTTACCAAGCATGATGTCCTTCTCCAGGGACTGGTCCTTCCTGATAACTTGTCCAAAGTATGTGCCATCCTCACTTCCAATGAGCACTCTGGCTCTACTTCTTCCAAGACAGATTTGTTTGTTCTTCTGGCAGTCCATGCTATATTCAATAATCTTCATCAACAATGTATTCTACAGTTCATATTTAAAATATTAATAAAAATGTTAATTAACTGGATAATCAGTTAAATTTCTTTCCTAGAATTTTTTATGAGCTGTTGGATATAAATCTAAGTATCTGAGTATAAATCTAAAAAATAATTGTCAAAAAGGCAGACCACACACCTACCAGTGAGTTGACCTTTTATTTTCTCTATAGTTGCCTAGTGGAAAATGTCTTTTGAGAGCTCTAGCAGAGATGGCATGAAAGTTGCTTCTGATCAATGGAAGAAGGAGGAGAAAGATGAGCAGGAGTGACAACACTGGTATCACTGTGTAATATAATGTTTGAAAGTTTCACTTTTCTATTAAATATATTCAGTATGTGATCCAGAGAAAGAAGTAGAAAATTCAGAATAATCCTCAAAAACTACAAAGGAAGAGATCTGGAATAAAATGGGAGGAGAGATGAAATTTGTCTTACATAAACTTTGAGACTCATGGTTTCTAAAATAGAAAAAGGAATCAAATAGTAATGGCGAGGACTTATTCAATACTTTCCTAACTCTCAGACCATCACCCATCTGTCAGTTTGTTATACTGTGGTAGCTTGGATGTTGTTGTGATGCTGGAAGCTATGCCCCTGGTATTTCAAATACCAGCAGGGTCACCCATGGTGGACAGGTTTCAGTGAAGTTTCCAGATTAAAACAGACTAGGAAGACTGTCCTGGCAATTTACTTCTGAAAATTAGCCAACAAAAACCCTATAGTTTAAAACAGAACATTGTCTGACTCTCTTGCTTTGGATACCTCATCAAGAGTGATCAATCGCTGGAGAAAGGCATCATGTTTGATGAAGTAGAGGGCCAGCAAGGGTGAGGGAAATGCTCGGTGAGATGGATCGGCACAACAGCTGAAACGATGGACTTCAACCTGCCAGTGATTGTGAGGATGAAGCAGGACTTGGCAACGCTTTGTTCTGTTGTACATAAGGCCACCATGAGTCAGAGTTGACTCAACTGCAGCTCTTTCTCTCTCAGAAATTTAGTAGTACCTATTACAAAAATCCTTGTGTTTCCACCAAGAGGAACCTAGTTAAAGGATTCAACTTCTTTATGCAGAGCTGTGCTTTTTGGGGTATAAAGCTCTTCAAAAATTTGATGAAAGTTATGAACCATGTTTTCTCAAAATGCACATACATGCAACATTTTGCATAAAATTTCAGGGAGTTCATAAATCTGAAACCCAAGGATCCAGATGAGATAGATCAAGTTGATAAGACACATAACAATCTCAAATTTCATCTACCAATCCTTTTAGATGTTTTCTAAGGAATATCTTGACATTTGCCACTTTCACAGGTGCTCACATATTATGTAGAATGAAAACTAATTATTCTACTTCAGGGAAGTTCTGATTTTTTACATAATTAGAGTTTTGTTTATTTTACTGGAGCTGCCACTGAATTCTGCAAATTGTAGATATCATAATGACACTTCGAGGAACTAGGGCCAAAGGACTCAAAAAATATCTAGTTACCAAGGAGAATTATAGTGATGTCTTATCCTTGTGGAGGGGAGACAATATAAATCAGTGCTATATAAAACTAACAGAAGAGAACTGAGAGCTCATTAACGTTTATAGCTTTTTGAGAAAGTAAATCTAGATGAATGCTCCAGTGGTATAGTTGACACTCAATTAAAACATTCTTGTATAACCCCCTTGACAGGCACATCATTAAGGTTTAATGCAATCATGTCCTGGGAGCAAATAGAAATGTTATTTCCCAGGTGTATGGAATCAAATTGAGAACGTTTGTTAACTGATGAGATCAGTTCCTTGTGCCTTGGGATGACCTAATGAGAAGCACTTACCCATTAGGAAAAACTTTAGATTCCAAAGCTGCACCTACTGCTCACCTAGACGTTCATCTCTGTTCCTCAGAGTGCCACCAAGCCAAGGGTGCAGCCAAGACCCCAGGAACACCCGGTTCTGTTCAGTTAGCTCAGTCATGCCTAATGAAGGATATAATCTTGTATATTTAGATCTTTTTTTTGGTAGGGGGCTGCTACTGTGTGGATGATATTATTTAAAGCAATATGCCAAATTTAAGCTATGAATTAATGAGAAGGAGCAAAATATTATAAGGAAGCCTGACATATGAAATCAAAAAGCGTGAGTTTGAGCCTTGGCTCTGCTACTAAATAGCTATGGGAACCTGCACACTCTCTCTGGGCCTCAATTTTCTCACGTTTAAGGGGAATATTGGCACAAACAGTTAAGTGCTCGGCCGTTAACTGAAAAGTTGGTAGTTGGAACCTACCCAGCGGCTCCACAGGAGAAAGACCTGGTAATCTGCTTCTGTACAAGTACTGTACAGCCAAGAAAACGGGGAAGTTCTATTCTATCAGATGGGGTTGCTATGAGTTGGAAACGAGTAGACAAGAACTAACCACAACAACAAAGTGAATATATAGTGCTTATCTGTAACGGGTTTTCTGAGTTTTCATATCAGTCATTATAGCGCAGTATGTTTTTCTCAATATTCTGAATACATTTTTAATTTAATTTTTATTTTCATTATAGTAATTAACGTATATAATTTAAAAACTCATATACTACTACAAGGCCCAAAAGAGCAGCAATTACAAAACATAAGTTTCCTCCCCAATTCCTGTTCCCTGGGGGCAGCCACTTTCAACTCTTTTAATTGTTTTTAATCTCCATTTTTATAGTATACTTGCATCTATTTCTGGATTTTTCCCCACACTTAGGTATTATATATCAAATTCCTAAATTAGAAGATGAGAATTTACTTCTCCTAGATTACCTTCAACATATACACTTTCCCTTCCCCCATCCTCCCAAAATAATTTTAGCACAATTTGTGATTAAATTAATACTTGATACTTACGTTATTATGACAATAAAAATGTTCAGAGCTGAGCCATGTAATCTACTATGACTGTTGTTGTTAGGTGCTTTTGAGTTGATTCTGACTCCAAGTGACTCCATGTGACAGAGTAGAAATGCCCCATAGGGCTTTCTTGTCTGTAATCTTTATGGAAGCAGATTTCCAGGTCTTTCTCCCATGGAGCCACTGGGTGGGTTTGAATCACCAACCTTTCAGTTAGCAGCCAAGGGCTTAACCATTTCACTACCAGGACTCCATCTACTAAGATTACATTCCTTTATTATACAAATTTCTCCCTCTCACATATTATTTTTATGTTTTTTATTTACTCAGTTTTCTATTTGCTTTTCATTCATTCATCTTTCAGATCTCCACCTGAATTTTAAATCTCCTCTCAACATATTCAGATGCCTCAAATAATATTAGTTTCAATTTTCTCTTCCCACAACTTTCTTGGAGCCCTTCATCTTTTCTGTTCCAATCTTCACTGTTTCTATGAACTCTTAGGGACTTACCTTCACCAACACGCTGGTAATTCCCCTTGCTTCCCTCCTGTAGTAGACTCCCTGTTTCCTCAATCCTTCTTTCTTATTTATTTATTTTTCTTAATTTAAGTAGAGTACATTTTCTTGCTGCTTTCTAAGAAATTATTAATTTTTGAGACCTACTACACCTGAAAATTACCTCATTCTTAATTGAGAGTTTAGCTGGGTATAGAAATCTAAGTTGGAAATTATTTTCTTGCTGAATATAAGGCATTGATTTATTGTCTTCTAGCAACCAGTGTTGCCCTTAAAAAGTATGATGTTATTTTAATTCCTCACCTATTATATCTGTGACCTGTTTCTTCCTCCCACCCTTTAGAAACTTTTAATATGTTTTCTTGTTCACAAATATCATGACATTTCAAGATGTTGTGGGCTTTGTTGTCTTTTTTCTTTCATTGTGCTGCTGCGCACTTGAAGGGCTCTTTCAACCTGAATTCTTATTATGTCCTTCACTTCCAGGAAATTTTCTTGCATTATAACTGTGATAATTTTCTACCCTCTGTTTTCTATTCCTTTTCTAAGCATTTTTCAAACAGTTCTCCCACACTTACACGTTAGGAGAAATCTCATATCTCCAAATCCTAATTCCCGAAAAGGAAGGATAGCAATGCTGATTTGATGCATTGAACAAGACCAGAGGAGTTGTGGAATGACATCAAGGACATCATACATGAAGAAAGTAAGAGATCATTAAAAGGACAGGCAAGAAGGAAAAGACCAAAATGGATGTCGGAAGAGACTCTGAAACTTGCTTTTAAACACTGTGCTGCTAGAGCAAAAGGAAGAAATGATTAAGTAAAAGAGCTGAACAAAAGATTACAAAGACCAGGTCAAGAAGACAAAGTATTATAATGACATGTGCAAAGACCTGGAGTGAGAAAATCAAAAGGGTAGAACACGCTCAGCATTTCACAAGCTGAAAGAACAGAAGAAAAAATTCAAGCCTCAAGTTGCAAGATTGATGGATTATATAGGAAAATACTGAATGACAAAGGAAGTATCAAAAGAAGGTGGAAGGAATACACAGAGTCACCGTATCAAAAAGAATTGGTCAGCTTTCAACCATTTCAGGAGTTAGCATATGATCAAGAACCGATGGTACTAAAGGGTCCAAGCTGTACTGAAGACATTGGCATAAAACAAGGCTTCAGGAATTAACTGAATACCAACTGAGATGTTTCAGTTGTGGAGGTGCTCACTTGTCTATGTCAAGAAATTTGGAAGACATCTTCCTGGCCAACTGACTGGAAGAGACTCATATTTGTGCCCATTCCAAAGAAAGGTGATTCAACAGAATGTGGAAATTATCAAACAATATCATTAATATCAAGCAGAAGTAAAATTTTCTGAAGATAATTCAAAAATGGTTACAGCAGTGCATTGACAGGGAACTGCCAGATTCAGAAGAGGATGTGGAACGAGCGAAATCATTGCTGATGTCATATGGATCTTGGCTGAAAGCAGAGAATACCAGAAAGATGTTTACCTATCTCTTATTGACTGTGCAAAGGCATTCGACTGTGTGGATCATGACAAATTATGGATAACATTGCGAAGAATGGGAATTTCAGAACACTTAATTGTGCTAATGAGGAACCTGTACATAGACTAAGAGGTAGTCGTTCACACAGAACAAGGAGATACTGCGTGGTTTAAAGTAAAGAAAAATATGCATGAGGGTTGTATTCTTTCACTATACTTATTCAGTCTGTATGCTGAGCAAATAATCCGAGAAGATGGACTATATGAAGAAGAACACGGCATCAGAATTGGAGGAAGACTCATTAACAACCTGCAATATGCAGATGACACAACCTGGCTTGCAGAAAGTGAAGGAGACTTGAAGGTGCTTACTAAGGAAGATCAAAGGCCGCAGACTTCATTAAGGATTGGACCTCAACATAAAGAAAACAAAAATCCTCACAACTAGACCAATGAACAACATCATGATAAACAAAGAAAAGATGGAAGTTGTCAAAGATTTCATTTTACTTGGATCCACAGTCAACACCCATAGAAGCAATAGTCGAGAAATCAACTGACGTACTGCATTGGGCAAATCTGCTGCAAAAGACTTCTTTAAAGTGTTGAAAAGCAAAGATGTCACTTTGAGGGCTAAGGTGTGTCTGCCTCAAGTCACGGTATTTTCAATTACCTCGTATGCATACAAAAGTTGGACAATGAATAAGGAAGACCAAAGAAGAATTGATGCCTTTCAATTATGGTGTTGGTGAAGAATATTGAATATACCGTGGACTACCAGAAGAACTAACAAATCTGTCTTGGAAGAAGTATAGCCAGAATGCTCCTTAGAAGCGAGGATGGAGAGACTATGTCTCTCATACTTTGGACATGTAACCAAGAGGCCTCAGTCCCGGGAGAAGGACTTCATGCTTGGTTAAGTAAAGGGTTGGTGAAAAAGAGGAAGACCCTGGATGAGATGGATTGACACAGTGGCTGCAACAATGAGCTCAAGCATAACAAAGATTGTGAGGATGGCACAGGACCAGGCAGCAATTCGTTCTGTTGTACATAGGGTTGCCATGAGTCAGAAATCACTTGACAGCACCTAACAACAACAACAACAATAAGACACACTAACCAGTCAGTCACTTTCAGCCACAGCCCTGAGCTCTCCAGTTAAGTTAGAAGAATCCAGCTACTGCCTATCATTTATATCACTAAGCAGAGTGAAGATTCCCACTCTATCTCTCTTTTTCTTTCTTTCTTTCCATTCTCTTTCCTCTTTCTCCTTTTCTTTTTCTTCCTTTATATTCTTCATCTCTTTCCCCTATTGCTACTTGGTTCTCTTCCTCATTCACTCTCTTCTCTTTTTCCCTTAACCTTTAAGCTCTGCCTGTTTCCTAACCCTACTGATTCTCCTGACTCCATTTCAGTTCTATGGCCTATCACCTATTCTCTCTGTAGGCTAACTTGTCATATTAGATACAGCTACAGACAGGAGCTGGAAGGATTACAAATCAGGCCCAGAGAGGTTGGGTGACTTGTTTAATGACAGCATCAGGAATCCAACCCAGATCCACTGACTCTGAATCCATTACACTTCCCATTACGCGACTATCAAGGAAACCTCAACTCCAAGGACACAAACCCTTGGACATTGTGCCTACAAAGTTTGTACAGTGCGAATCCTACCAAAAAAGTGGGTTTTTAGATTGTTTGTGTTTGAGTTAAGTAAACCATCAGAATGTAATCTGCTTGATATTCCAAATGCAAAATTAATCAAATCAGAAAAAGGTTTGGTGATGCAGTAGTTAAGAGCTTGGCTGTTAATCAAAAGGTCGGCAGTTCGAAAGCACAAGCCATTCCTTGGAAACCCTATGGGGCAGGTCTACTTTGTCCTATTGGGTCACTATCAGTAGGAATTGACTCGATGGCAATGGGTTTGGTTTGATTTGGTAACATTCATTGAACACTTATTTTGTGCCAATAGTTTTGCATGTATTTTTTTAAATTGTAGTTTAGTTGAAGGTTTACAGAAATAGCTTCTCATTAAACCATTAGTATACATATTGTTTTGTGACATTGGTTGCCAATCTCACAACATGTCAACACTCTTCTCTTCTTGACCTTGAGTTCCCTATTACCAACTTTCCTGTCCTTTTCTGCCTTCTCATCCTTGCCCCTAGGCTGGTGTGCTCATTTAGTCTCATTTTGTTTTATGGGCCTGTCTAATCTTTGGCTGAAGGGTGAACCTCAGGAGTGACTTTATTACTGAGCTAAAAAGGTGTCTGGGTGCCACATTCTCAGGGTTTCTCCTGTCTCTGTCAGACCAGTAATTCTGGTCTTTTTTTTTTTTTTTTTTTGTGAGTTAAAATTTTGTTCTACATCTCTCTCCAGTTCTGTCCAGGACCCTCTATTTGATCCCTGTCAGTGGTGGTAGCCAGGCACCATCTAGTTGTGCTGGACTCAGTACGGTGGAGGCTGTAGTACTTGTGGTTCATTAGTCATTTGGACTAATCTTTTCCTTGTGTCTTTGGTTTTCTTCATTCTCCCTTGTTCCAGACAGGGTGACACCAGTGGAGTATCTTAGATGGCTGCTCACAAGCTTTTAAGACCCCAAATACTACTTGCCAAAGTAAAATGTAGAATATTTTCTTTATAAAGTATGTTATGCCAATTGAGCTAGATGTTTCCCAATACCATGGTCCCCACAGCTCTCAGCCCAGCAATTCTGTCCCTCAGGGAGTTTGGATGGGTCTATGGAGCTTCCATGACCTTGCCTTGGACAAGTTGTGCTGGCTTCCCCAGTATTGTATGCTGTCTTACCCTTCACCAAAGTTAACATGTACCTATTGTCTATTTAGTGTTTTCCATCCCCACACCTACCCTCCCTCGTAAACATCAAAGATTGTTTCTTTTTGCATGTAAACCTTTTCATGAGTTTTTATACTAGTGGCTCCATAAAATATTTGTCCTTTTATGATTGACTTATTTCACTCAGCATAATATCCCCCAGATTCATCCATATTATGAAATGCTTTGTAGATTTATCATCGTTCTTTATCATTGCATAGTATTCCACTGTGTGTATATACTATAGTTTATCCATTCAATTGCTGATGGTCATCTACGTTGTTTCCGTCTTCTTGCCATTGTGAAAAATGCTGCCATGAACATGGGTGTGCATATGTCTATTTGTGTGATTGCTCTTATTTCTCTAGGATATATTCCTAGGAGTGGGATTGCTGGATCATATGGTATTTCTATTTCTAGTTTTTAAAGGAAGCGCCATATCATTTTCCAAAATCATTGTACCATTTTGCATTCCCACCAGCAGTGCAAAAGAGTTCCAATCTCCCTGTAGCCTCTCCAACATTTGTTATTTTCTGTTTTTTTGATTTATGCCAGTAATACCCAGGTGAGATGGTATCTTACTGTGGTTTTGATTTGCATTTCTCTAATGGCTAGTGAGTGCAAGCATTTTCTCATATGCCTGTTACCTGCCTGAATGTCTTCTTTGGTGAAGTGTCTGTTGATATCCTTTGCCCATTTTGTATTGGATTATTTGTCTTTTTGTTGTAGAGGTGTTAGATTTTCCTGTAGATTTTAAAGATTAGACCTTGGTCAGATTTGTCATAGCCAAAAATTTTTTCCCAGTCTGTAGGTTCTCTTTTTACTCTTTTGGTGGAGTCCTTTGATGAGCATAAGTGTTTGATTTTTAGAGGATCCAAGTTATCTAGCTTATCTTCTGGAGTTTGTGTGTTGTTAGTTACAGTTAGCATCCTGTTAATGCCATGTATTAGGGCCTCTAGTGTTGATCCTAGTTTTTCTTCTATGATCTTTATAGTTTTTGGTTTTACATTTAGGTCTTTTATCCATTTTGAATTTGTTTTTGTGCATGGTGTGAAGTATGAGTCCTGTTCCATTTTTTTGCAGATTAACATCCAGTTTTGCCACCACCATTTGTTAAAAAGAAAGTCTTCCCATTGGATGAACTTTGGGCCCTTGTCAAAGATCAGGTAACTATAGTTGGATGGATTTACATCTGGGTTCTCAATTCTGTTCCATGGTCCATGGTCTGTTGTTACAGTACAAATACCAGGCTGTTCTGACTACCGTAGCTGTATAGTAGGTTCTGAGGTTAGGTAGTCTGAGTCCCCTATCTTATTCTTCTTCTTCAATAGTGCTTTACTTATCCAGGCCTCTTCCCCTTCCATATAAAGTTAATGATTAGTTTTTCCATCTCTTTAAAGAATGCTGTTGGTATTTGGATGGAGATTGCAATGTATTTGTATATTGCTTTGTGTAGAATTGACATTTTCACAATGTTGAGTCTGTCTATCCATGAGCATGGTGTGTTCTCCCATTTATGTAGATCTGGTTTAGTTTCTTGCAGTAATGTTTTGTAGTTTTCTTTGTATAGGTCTTTTACCTCCCTGGTTAGATTTACTCCTAAAGTATTTTATTTTTTTAGGGGCTATTATAAATAGTATTGTTTTCCTGATTTTCTTTTTGTCATTCTCTTTATTGATATATAGGAATCCAACAGATTTTTGTATGTTAATCTTATATCCTGCTACTCTGCTGAATCTTTCTATTAGTTCCAATAGTTTTCTTATGACATCTTTTGGGTTTTATATGTGTAGTATCGTGTCATCTGCAAATAGGGACAGATTTACTTCTTCCTTACCAATTTGGATACCCTTTATTTCTTTTTCTTTCCTTATTTTTCTAGCTATGACTTCCAGCACAATGTTAAACAGGAGTGGTGATAAAGGGCATCCTTGTCTTGTTCCTGTTCTCAAGGGGAATGTTTACAGTCTCTCTCCATTAAGAATGATGTTGGCTGTTGGTTTTGTATAGATGCCCTTTATTATGTCAAGGAATTCCCCTTCTATACCTATTTTATTGAGAGTTTTTATCAGGAATGTGTGTTGGACTTTGTCGAATGCCTTTTCTACATCAATTGAGATAGGATGCTTCTATTTCCTTTTATTTATGTGGTGGATTATGTTGATTGATTTTCTAATGTTGAACCATCCTTGCATACCTGATTTGAATCCCACTTGGTCGTGGTGTATTAATGTTTTGATATGCTGCTGAATTCTATTGGCTACAGTTTTGTTGAGAATTTTTGCATCTGTTCTCATGAGAGATATTGGTCTGTAATTTTTCTTTTTTTTTTTTTTTTTTGTGGTGTCTTTTCCTGGTTATGGTATTAAAATTATGCTAGCTTCATAGAACGAATTTGAAAGCATCTCTTCCTTTTCTATATTCTGAAATAGTTTTAGTAGTACTGGTGTAAGCTCTTCTCTGAATTTTTGGTAGAATTCTTCAGTGAAGCCATCTGGGCCAGGTCTTTTTTTGTGTTGGAAGTATTTTTTATTACCTTTTCAATCTCTTCTTTTGTTATGGGTCTGTTCAGATTTTCAATTTCAGTTTGTGTTAGTTTGGGTAGGTAGTGTTTCTAGAAATTTATCCATTTCCTCTAGGTTTTCAAATTTGTTGGAGTATAGTTTTTCATAGTACTCTGTTATGATCCTATTTATTTCAGTTGGGTCTGTTGTAATTAATGTCCCCCGTTTCATTTCTTATTTGGGTTATTTGCATCCTCTCCTGTTTTTCTTTTGTCATTGTGGCCAATGGTTTGTCAATTCTGTTGATCCTTTCAAAGAACCAACTTTTGGTTTTGTTGATTCTTTCTATTGTTTTTCTATTCTATATTTCATTTATTTCTGCTCTAATCTTTATTATTTCCTTTCTTCTGGTGGCTGTACGCTTCTTTTGCTATTCTCTTTCTATTTGTTCTATTTTTTCTATTTGTTGTAGCTAATGTTTTGATTTTGTCCCTTTCTTTTTTGATGTGTGCATCTATCGCTGTAAACTGACCTCTGAGCACTGCCTTTGCTGTGTCCCAAAGGTTTTGATATGATGTGTTTTCATTCTCGTTTGATTTTAGGAATTTTTTGAATCCATCTTTGATTTCTTTTATTACCCACTGGTTTTTAAGCAGGGCATTATTCAGCTTCCGTGTATTTGATGTTTCTTCCCTTGCTCTTCTTGTTGTTAATTTCAACTTTGATGGTCTTGTGATCAGAGAAGTTACTTTGTATTATCTCAACATTTTGGATTGTGTTGAAGGTTGCTTTGTGGCCTAAGATGTGGTCTACTCTGGAGAACATTCCATGTGCATTGGAAAAGAATGTGTAGTTTGCTGCTGTTGGGTTGAGTGTTCTATATATGTCTATGAGGCCAAGTTGGCTGATTGTAGCCTTTAGAGCACCTGTATCTTTGCTGAGTTTCTTTCTAGATGTTCTATCCTTTACTGAGAGTGGTGTGTTAAGTTCTACTACTATTGTGGAACTGTCAGTTTCTCTTTTTACTGCTGTTAGAGTTTGTTTAATGTATTTGAGAGCCCTGACATTGGATGTGTAGATATTTATTATGGTTATGTCTTCATGATGGATTATCCCTTTAATCATTATATACTGCCCTTCTCTGTCTTTTATGGTGGATTTTGTTTTAAAGTCTGTTTTATCTGAGATTAGTATTGCCACTCCAGCCCTTTTTTGGTAGTTGTTAGCTTGATATAGTTTTTTCCAACCTTTGACTTTTAATAAATTCACGCCTTTGTTTCTAAGGTGTGTCTCTCATAGACAGCATACTGATGGATCCTGTTTTCTTATCCATTCTGTCACTGTCCTCTTTATGGGTGCATTGAGTCCATTTAAATTCAGTGTAATGACTGATAGATGTGAGTTTGTTGCTGTCATTTTGTAGTGCTTTTTTTGTGGTGCTGACATTTTCTTTGTTCTTCTTACTCTCCTGTGCTGAGTTACTTTTCTTTGTGGATTTCTTTTTCATTTCTTTTGTTTTTGTAGGTTTTGTTTTTGCTGAGACTTTGTTTTTCCTCTTTATTTTTATGAGTATGTTTGTTAACTTTCTTTATGGTTACCGTGTATTTTACCCTTATCTTTCTAAGTCTGAAGAAGTCTACCATTACTTAGTATCACCTTGCCTTCCCCTCCATTAGAAGGTTCTATACCTATGCCATTTATTCCCTCTTTTATTGTTTTGATGTTGTTGTCATTTACTGATTAACTGCTCTGTTCCCTGTTGTATTTCTTTTGGTTTTGGATAGTCTTTGAGAGTTCATTTCCTAAATTGGTATCTGGCTGGTCCAATCCTGTGCCCTATATTCTGCCTGTGAGCTTAAGTTGTTTGTTCTCAGATCGAAGAACTCGCTTTAATAATTCTTGTAACTTTGGTTTGACTTTTACTTATTCCCTTAATTTTTGTTTATCTGGAAATGACCAAATTTCACCATCATACTTGAATGAGAGTTTTGCAGGATATATTATTCTTGGCTGGCAATTTTTTTCTTTCAAGATTTTATATACGTCATCCCATTGCCTTCTTCCTGCATGGTTTCTGCCGAATAATCTGAGCTTAGTCTTATTCTTTCTCCTCTGTATGTGACTTCTTGTTTTGCATGAGCTGCTCTCAGGATTCTTTGTTTGTCTTTGGTTTTGGCGAGTGTTATTATGATATGCCTTGGTGATTTTCTTTTGGGGTCTCTTCTATATGGGGTTCGTTGAACTTCTTGGATGTTCCGCTTTTCATCTTTCATGATATTGGGGAAGTTTTCTGTCAGCAGTTCCTCAATGATCCTCTCTGTGTTTTCTGTTTTCTATCCCTGTTCTGGAATGATAAAGGGGACAATCCATCATGAAGACATAACCATAATAAACATCTACGCACCCAATGACAGGGCTCCAAAATACAGAAAACAAACTCTAACAACACTGAAAAGAGAAATTGACAGTTCCACAATAATAGTAGGAGACTTCAACACACCATTCTCAGTGAAGGACAGAACAACTAAGAGGAAACTCAGCAAAGATACAAAAGACCTCAAGGGCACAATCAGCCAACTTGACCTCATAGACATACGTAGAACACTCCACCCAACTGCTGCAAAGTACACATTATTCTCCAATGCACATGGAACATTCTGCAGAATAGACCACATCTTAGGCCACAGAGCAATCCTTTACAAGATCCAAAACGTTGAGATAATTCAAAGTATCTTCTCTGACCACAATGCCATCAAGGTAGAAATTAACAATAGAAAGAGCAAGGGAAAAAAATCAATTACATAGAAACTGAATAATACCCTGCTTACACATCACTGGGTAATAGAAGAATTCAGAGATGGAATCAAAAATTTCCTAGAATCAAATGAGAATGAAAACACATCATACCAAAACCTTTGCGACACAGCAAAGGTGGTCCTCAGAGGACAATTTATAGCAATAGATGCACACATCAAAAAAGAAGAAAAGGACAAAATCAAAACATTAACTACAGAACTCAAACAAATAGAAAGAGAACAGCAAAAAAAGCCCACAACCACCTAAAGAAAGGAAATAGTAAAGATCGGAGCAGAAATAAATGAAATAGAGAACAGAAAAACAATAGAAAGAATCAACAAAACCAAAACTTGGTTCTTTGAAAGAATCAACAAAATCGACACCACTGGCTAGACTGAGAAAAGAAAAACAGGAGAGGATGCAAATAACCCAAATAAGAAATGAAATGGCGGACATTACAGCAGACCCAACTGAAATAAAAAGGATTATAACAGAATATTATGAAAAACTATACTCCAACAAATTTGAAAACCTAGAGGAAATGGATAAATTTCTAGAAACACACTACATACCCAAACTACAACAAAGTGATGTTGAAAATCTGAACAGACCCATAACAAGAGAAGAGATTGAAAAGATAATAAAAGAACTCCCAACAACAACAAAAAAAAAGCCCTGGCTCAGATGGCTTCACTGGAGAATTCTACAAAACATTTACAGAAGAGCTTGTACCAGTACTACTCAAGCTATTTCGGAGCATAGAAAAGGAAGCAACACTTCCAAATTCATTCTATGAAGCCAGCATAATGCTGATACCAAAACCAGGCAAAGACATCACAAAAAAAGAAAATTACAGACCAATATCTCTCAGGAATATAGATGCAAAAATTCTGAACAAAATTCTAGCCAATAGACTTCAACATCATATCAAAAAAATAATACACCACAACCAAGTAGGATTCATACCAGGTATGCAAGGATGGTTCAACATTAGAAAATCAATCAACATAATCCACCACATAAATAAAAGGAAAGAAAAGAATCACATGATCATCTCAATTGATGCAGAAAAGGCATTTGACAAAGTCCAACACCCATTCCTCATAAAAACTCTCAATAAAATAGGTATAGAAGGGAAATTTCTCAACATAATAAAGGGCATCTATGCAAAACCAATGGCCAGCATCATTCTTAATGGAGAGAAGCTGAAACATTTGCTTTGAGAACAGGAACAAGACAAGGATGCCCTTTATCACCACTCCTGTTTAACATTGTTCTGGAAGTTCTAACTAGAGCAATAAGGCAAGAAAAAGAAATAAAGGGCATCCAAATTGGTAATGAAGAAGTTAAACTGTCCCTGTTTACAGATGATATGATACTATACACAGAAAACGCTAAAGACTCCACGAGAAATCTACTGGAACTAATAGAAAGATTCAGCAGAGTAGCAGGACACAAGATAAACATACAAAAATCAGTTGGATTCCTATACACCAATAAGGAGAATGATGAAAAGGAAATCAGGAAAATAATACCATTTATAATAGCCCCTAAAAAGATAAAATACTTCAGAATAAATCTAACCAGGGATGTAAAAGACCTATACAAAGAAAACTACCAAACACTACTACCAGAAACCCAAAGGGATCTATATAAATGGAAAAACATACCATGCTCATGGATAGGTAGACTCAACATTATGAAAATAACAATTCTACCCAAAGCAATTTACAAATCCAATGCAATCCCAATCCAAATACCAACAACATTCTTCAAAGAGATGTAAAAACTAATCATTAACTTTATATGGAAAGGGAAGAAGCCCCAAATAAGTAAAGCACTACTGAAGAAGAATAAAGTTGGAGGACTCACACTACCTGACTTTAGAAACTACTATACAGCTACAGTAGTCAAAACAGCCTGGTACTGGTACAATGACAGATACATTGACCAATGGAACAGAATTGAGAACCCAGACGTAAATCCATCCACCTACAGTCACCTGATCTTCAACAGGGGCCCAAAGTCTATCAAATGGGGAAAAGACAGTCTTTTTAACAAATGGTGCTGGCAAAACTGGATATCCATCTGCAAAAAATGAAACAGGACCCATACCTCATGCTGTATACAAAAACTACTTCAGAATGGATCAAAGACCTGAAATTAAAGCCTAAAGCTATAAAGTTCATAGGCGAAAAAATAGGACCAACACTAAAGGCCTTAATACACAGCATTAACAGGATACAAACCATAACCATCAATGCACAAACCCCAAAAGATGTAGAACAAAATTCTAACTCACAAAAAAAAGACCCGATTTACTGGCCTAAAGGAGACTGGAGAAGCCCGGAGAGTATGGCCCCCAGACACCCTTTTAGCTCAGTGGTGAAGTCATTTCCAAGGTTCACCGTTCAGCCAGGGAGTGGACAGCCCCATAAAACCAAGTGGGACTAATGAGGCACAGCAGTCCAGGGACAAGGGCCAGAAGGAAGAAGGGGACAGGAAAGCTGGTGATAGGGAACCCAAGGTTGAGTGTTGTGAAGTTGTTAACCATTGTCATAGGTCAACATGTGCACTAACTGTTAAATGAGAAACTATTTTGTTCTATAAGCCTTCATATAAAGAGAGAATAGCAGCACAATTGGAAGAGAGTGGTCAATGTCACTGAACTGTGTATGTAGAAATTTTTGAAATGGTATATCTTTGGATATGCATATTTTCACCAAAAAAAATGGTCGAGAAGGGAGAAGGTTGACATGTTGTGGGGTTGTTAACCAATGTCATAAAACAATATGTGTACTACTGTTTCATGAGAAACTATTTGTTCTGTAAGCCTTCACCTGAAGTACAATTTAAAAAAAAAAAAACTTCAAAAAAAAAAAATTTATGTCTTTGTTTCTAAGGTGTGTTTCTTGTAGACAGCATATTGATAGGTCCATTTTTTTATTCTTTCTGTCACTTTCTGTCTCTTTATGGGTACGTTTAGGCTGTTTACATTAAGTGTAATTATTGATAGGTATGAGTTTAGTGCTTTCATTTCGTAGTGCTTTTTTCTGTGGTGCTAATGTTTACTTTGTTCCTCTTACTCTCCCGTGCTGAATTCCTTTTGTTTGTGGATTTTTGTGTTCTTTTTTCTTTCATTTTTGTGTTTACTGAGACTTTGTTTTTCTTCATTTTGTGATTACCTTGAAATTTACCCCATCTTCCTAAGTCTGAACCAGTCTTTTATTACTTGGTCTTGCCTTGCCTTTCTCTCATCTGAAAGTTCTATACCTACACCATTTAGTCCCTCTTTTATCGTTCTGACATTGTTTTCATTTACAGATTAACCTCTCTGGTTCCCTTTTGTAAATCTTTTAGTTTTGTTTTCTCCTTGAGAATTTATTACCTAGGTTGGTATCTGGCTGATGCAGTCTTGTATTCTAGACTCAGGCTGTTGTCTGGTGTTCTTCGTTCTCTAACTGAAGGGTTCCCTTTAATAATTCTTTTTTCTTTTTTTTATTGTACTTCAGGTGAAGGCCTACAGAACAAATAGTTTCTCATGAAACAGTAGTACACATATTGTTCTATGACATTGGTCAACAACCCCACAACATGTCAACCCTCTCCGTTCTCGACCCTCTCTTTTTTTGGTGAAAATGTACATAGCCAAAGATGCACCATTTCAAAAATTTCTACATGCACAGTTCAGTGACTTCGACCACGCTCTTCCAATTGTGCTGCTATTCTCACTTTAGATGAAGGCTAACAGAACAAAATAGTTTCTCATTTAACAGATAGTACACATGTTTCCCTATGACAATGGCTAACAACCCCACAACACATCAACACGATCCTTACTCAACCTTGGGTTCCCTATCACCAGCTTTCCTGTCCCCCTCTGCCTTCCGGCCCCTGTCCCGGGACTGATGAAATACTTGGTTTCATGGGGCTGTCCGCTCCCAGACTGAACAGTGAACCTTGGAAATGACTTCACCACTGAGCTAAAAGGGTGTCTGGGGGCCATAGTCTTGGGGCTTCTCCAGTCTCCTTTAGGCCAGTAAATCTGGTCTTTTTTTCTTTGTGAGTTAGAATTTTGTTCTACATCCTTCTCCATCTCTGTCCAGAACCCTCTGTTGTGATCTTGGTCAGAGCAGTCAGTGGTAGCCAGGCACCATCTAGCTGTACTGGACTCAGTCTAGTGGAGGCCTTGGTAGCTGTGGTCCATTAGTCATTTGGACTAATCTTTTCCTTGTATCCTGTTCTCTTCATTCTCCCTTGCTCCCAAAGGGATGAGACCAGTGGAGTATGTTAGATGGCTGCTCACAGGCTTTTAAGACCCCAGACGCTACTCACCAAGGTAGAATGTAGAACATTGACTTTATAAACTGTGTTATGCCAGTTGATCTAGATGTTTCCTGAGACCATGGTCCCCACCGCCCTCCACCCAGCAATTCAGTCCCTCAGGGAGTTTGGATGTGTCTATGGAGCTTCCATTCCTTTAATAATTCTTGTAAGCTTGGTTTGGGTTTTACATATTCCCTTAATTTCTGTTTATCTGAAAATGTACTAATTTTACCATCATTCAACAAGAGTTTTGTTCTCCTCTGTGTTCTCTGTCAGTTTCTTATTCCATTGGATGCTTGGTTGAGTTCTTTATCCCTTCATTTGATGCTTAAGGTTCCAGGATTGACGTTTTTCTCTGTTTTACTTAGTTTTTCATGTCTTTACTGTGGAGGGACAGTGTGGTGCTTCTGTGTATAGTGGTATGTTGGGTCAGCCTCTCTGCATTTATTATTTCAATTAAGTTTTATTGCAGTGCAATAAATCAATTTTGTATGGCCTTTCTAGCCATAGTCTGTAACTCACACTAAATGATTGGCTGGGACTATGCAAACTGAGTGAGGAGGCACTGATTCTGACACATGGCAATGCCATGTGTTTCTGAGTAGAATGGTGCTCCATAGGGTTTTCAATGTCTGTGATCCTTCGGAAGTAGATCACCAGTACTTTCTCCTGACGCACCCCTAGGTGACTTCAAATTGCCAAACTTTCACTTAGTGGCCAATCACTTCCCCATTGTGTCACCCAGGGACTTCAAATAGCTGCTAAAAAAAAAAAAAAAAGTTGCCATCGAGTCAATTCTGACTCATAGCAACCCTATGGGACAGAGTAGGACTACCCCATAGGGTTTCCAAGGAGTGGCTGGTGGATTCGAACTGCTGACCTTTTGATTGGCAGCCATAGATTACCGTAGCTCTTAACCACTATGCCACCTAGACAAACTCAAGTAGGCAAAGAGCCTGCATGGTTTAAAATAGCCTTCAAATTTTCCATACTCTTTGCCTGCTTAGCATTGTTTGTGTTCCCTAAGACTTTGCTTACCTCTCTAAGTTTGGAGACAGACAGGTTCTGTCTGCTCCACTATACATCCCGGGTCCTCCCACCCTCATAGGGAAGGTAAATACAGGAAAAGCTGAGTTTCCCAGATTGTTTCCTGACTGGCATAATTCTTTTCACATAAAAACATTGGACAAAGTGATCTTTGAAGGACTATTATAACAATTAAATCCAGCAAGCTTCTCAAGGCTTATTTAAATGGAGGTGATTGTCATCAATCCAAGTTCCCGTTCTGCTATCCAGGTTATTGTGGATGTTTTTTGAGCTGTAAATCTAGTTTTGCTACAGAACGAAAATAAGCAAAGTATCGTTTCTTTCTCTTTAACACACCTCAGCTATATGTCATAGAACAAAACCTTTATTGTGATTTTAGACATGGGTTGGCTAGCTTGTCAGAATTTCAATTCGCATTGTATATGAGGGTGGGTGGAACTGCTACAATTTATATGTAATTGGGTTTTTAAATATCATTCTTTCAAGTGACTTCAACTCCCTGACTTGTTTTCAATTTGGAAAAAACAGCAGGTACGTGACGGACTGCAAGAGATGTGTTTTGGCAAGCACAATTTACAATCCGTTATCTTTTTTTTTTTTAATCAATTTTAAAAAGCTATTTCTGTCATCTTTTTAACTGATGTGTTTCTTTTTTGACTGCCATACCAACTTTATGCCTTAATTCCAATATCTTCAGGGAGTTTTGCTTATTGCTTTAAAGTATGTTGTTGTTATTGTTGTTGTGTGCCATCATATCAATTCCAACTCAAAGTGACTCTACACGACAGAGTAGGACTGCCCAATAGGGTTTCCAAGGCTGCAGTCTTTATGGAAGCAGATCACCAGGTCTTTTCTCCCACGGAGCCTCTTGTAAGTATGAACCGCTGACCTTTCAGTTAACAGCCAAGCGCTTAGCCATTGCACCACCAGGGCTCCTGCTTTGAAGTATAATGAACCATATATCACATATTGTAAAATATGTTCTACCTTTCAAAGCTAGTTAAGTCTATTAGCTGTTTCAGAACAAGCAAGGAGCCCAGTGAATATTCTGCTGTAATATCCACAGTGTTCACGGTGATAAAGAGTATTTCATATTCATGTGGCTCCTAGGGTCTTTTGAGCCAGTTTAGAATCCAGGACAAACAGCAATTTGTTGCTCTCAGGACTGTCCAAACACCCAGGACACCTGCATTAAAAAAAAAAAAAAAAAAAAAAAAAAAAAAAAAAAACTTGTTGCCATCGAGTCAATTCCGACTCACACCTGCATAGAGGACTTTAAATAGCTGAACTATGGGAGGTGGGTAAGAAGAATGTCACGGGGACTAATGTATAGTGAGAGTCCCTGGGCGATGCAAATAGTTAGCACACTCAGCTGCTACCCGAAAGGGTAGAGGTTCAAGTCCACCCAGAAGCACCTAGGAAGAAAGGCCTGGTGATCTCCTGCTGAAAAGTCAGCCATTGAAAATCCTGTACAGTTCTACTCTGATACACATAGGGTCAGCATGAGTTGGAAAGAACTCTACAGCAGCTGGTTAGTGTATAGTGACCAGAGGTAGGATCACCTTTTTTCAAGCAAAAGCGCAGCCACTGAGGCAGAAGGAAGTCCAAGCTTGACATGAGCCTTGGAATGCAGTGTTAGAGGTGCAAATTTAACAAATAGACTTTAGGAGTAAACTGGGAGGGAAAAACCTCAATAACATGTTAATCGTCACAGCTACATCAACACACATAAGCATAGGACCACTAAGCCCCTGCCTGTAATTTTGCAGATAGTTCAACTATAGAAAATGTAAAGATATTCAGTGTGTGTTATTGGACAGTAGTCATTGCTTTGGGAAATTCAAGTTCAGGACTTGAGCCAAGACTCCAAACTGCTTAGACGGGAAGCATTTTACACTGGGAAGCATGCGGGCTTTGGCAACAATGAGCCACGCGCTCAGATCCTGCCCCAGAACGTTCTGGTTACTTGGCCCCAGTGTCCTCATTTCAAAATTGGAAGAAAAACACTTACATTATTAGGTAGTTATAAGGATCAAATAAGATAGCATATCTAAAGCACCTGGCATATAATGGGTGCTTATTATATGTTAGTTCTGTCCCTCCCATCCCTGGCATCCGAGGAATTAAACAATAACTGCCATCTTCCTTCCTATCACCCTTGTATCTCTAAGAAACCAATGTGTGGTTTCTAAAGAATGGAGGAAGTTTTCTTTGTCATTTACACTTGTGGAAGAATGAAATTGATACACTATTTCCCTATATAATGGTTAGGGACAAATTATTTTTAATAGTCATACCTTAGTATTTATTTAATAGTCATACCTAATGTTTATATAAGAGGTCTTCCAGAAGGCAGGGTTTTTAACTGCGAAGCAGACATCGAGTTCTGCTGTGAGGGGAGCTACACTTCTACCATGTTAGTTTGTCCCCGGCTGCCTTGAGATCCTTTTCTAAAGAGCCGTACTGCTGGCCAGTGAGGCAAGAAAGTACAAAGGACCGCTCTTACACAGCTTGGAATTGGTCCAAGATGCCGATGGAACAAAGACCTCTACGCCAGGGCGGAGAGGTAACATGGAAACTTTACTCTTCTCTACTACTGCAAAAGCACAAATTCTTTCCCAACTCAAGTATCTTTAGATAGACTTTTCTGAGTCCAAAACCTCAGGGATTTCTCAAAGCGGCGATTATCTAGTCTAGATTCAAACCAGGACCTAGAAGCTAGAGTGCCTCTCAGACCCGATCACAGACTGCCTCTCAGTATGTCCCTCCGGCATGAGCTTCCTCCCTTCCGTAAGAACAATGAGACTAACCCAGAGCTTTGTTTCTGAATTTTCTAAAAAAGCTTTTGTTTTTCCCAGAGAAAGAAGTTACATCCTGATTCTACAATAGTTAAATCATGAAACGAAAACTTGAAGACACTTGGGCAAGATGAATGGTTCATCAAGTCTGCGAATCAGCTTCCTGGAAAGACAAAGGAAGGTATAGGAAGGGAAAGAAAGAAAAGAAGGAAGGGAGGGAGGGAGAGAGAGAGGGAAAAGAGGAGGAGAGGAGAGAGGGAGGGAGGGAGAGGGAGGAAGAGAGGAGAGAGGGAGGGAGGGAAGGAGGAATAGAGAGGGAGGGAGGGAGAGGGAGGAAGAGAGGAGAGAGGGAGGGAGGGAGAGGGAAGGAGGGAAGGAGCAATAGAGAGGGAGGGAGAGGGAGGGAGAGAGGAGAGAGGAGGGAGGGAGAGAAGGGCGAGGAAGAAGGGAGGAGAAAGGGAAGGAGAGGAGGGAGTGAGTAGAGAGGAGGGAGGGAGGGATAGGAGGAACAGAGAGGAGGGAGGGAGGGAGGAAGAGGGAGAAAGGAAAAGGAGAGAGGGAGGAAGGGAGGGAGAGGAAGAGTCATTTTAAAGTAAGAACACTGTTAGTCTGATCTCCATCTCTCTGTCTCTTCTGTGTTATTTTTCCACTGGGGTCAAACTCAGGAGGGAATGTAGGGGGTATTTTTTATTAGCCTCCCTAAATCCCAAAAAGATGGAGTGTGAATTATGAAACTGTACTGATCTGGATTTGAACTCCAGTTTCTTCATCTACTAGGCACATCACTTTGGTCCAGTTACTGAAATTTTCTGTACTTGAGTTTCCTCAAGTTCAAAGTGGGAATAATAATACCTACCTCACAGGATTGTTCTAACAATTAAATGAGACACAGTATATAAATTTCTTTGCATCTAGTAAGCATTTGACAATTATTTGTTTCTTCTCCCCTTTCCTTCTCCTTTTAGTCCAACTTTTATGAATTATTTTTATTAAAGAAATCTAAATATACCTTTCCCATTCTATAGTCCTCTGTTGCAAATATTTAATTTCATTTTTATACTCTCTGGTAGATATCGGCAATAAAATTAAATTTGTGTAAATAAGAAGTCTCACTGAGCTGGTAACTCTAGAGCTGGGCCTCACATCTTAAATGTTTGAGTAGACTTATCCCATTGAAAGCAGTGCATCTGAAGCAATTGTTTTCAGCAGCACAGTTTTTTAAATTGTGTGAATAGTGTGTAATAATTACGCTCTTAGGAGTCACGCAATGGAAATTGGAAAGTGTAAAGTAAATTAGACCTTTTAGAACTCAAAGTTATTATTTTGACTTCAATTTGGTGTACCACATTATTTACAGAAGGTGAGAAATGGGTAAAATATCTTTAGATTCAAAGTGACTCCGCATCTTCTGAATTTCTTTATTCAATTCTTTTACGTTTGTTCTGATGAGAGAGCTAAATCCTGGCCTTCAGTGGCCAGGCCATGCTGTTTTGCCCAGTTGCGTCTGTAGTTTCTATCTCTTCTCATGTAGCAAGGGAGCAAAAACAAACATGCAAGCAAATAATCTAACAGCCAGCATATGAGAGCTGAACATTTCCCATTGACGTGCAGTATGACTCTCCCTTGGAAAGTAAAAAGTGACAAACTGGTGTGTGACATTGGAGTCAATAAGTAGTCAAGCCCAGTGAGAAGATCTTGGCAGTTCTGCCTTAAGGGCCAGAGCTTAAGGAACTATCCAGGCCAATACAGAAGACGCTCCTTGACAGAGCTCCTTGAACACAGAGTTGAAAACGTTCTACCTTAGGATGTGACTAGGTGTTGAGTGGAGCTCCATGGAGGCAAAGACTCAGTAAGACAGATCTCAGAAGGTTCCCTTTGATTCCTGGCTGGAGCTCTGGCAATGCTAACAATGATGGGAGACAATGATGGTCCCAGCTGAGCAGCACTCAGATCATTTTGTCCATTGTCTTGGGTATAGACCATGGTGATATGACCCCTCTTCGTCACTTGCTCGGTTTTGAACTCTATACCTTTCCTTCAACTTTAGTTTTCTTCCTGAATTGGACCCCTGATCAAGGAAAAGAGAAATAACAGACAACGACTCAAGGCGTTTCCTTGAATTCTGAAGGATTGTGCACCTTGAACCAACGATAAAGCGTCTGAAAGTTAGGAGAGGGGCACAGCAGCCGGTTTCTTCCATACCTACAATTCATCCTCAGCTACCCTCTCAGAATCCCACCTTTATTTGCCCAGACTGAACCCCATTCTCTAGGAAGAGTCACAAGAGTGTAGCCATTCCCTCTCTCCCATTGGATAAGAAGTCAGAAAAGATAGGATAGAACAGAAACAGGGATTGATCAAACTTCCACCCCTCTGTAGTCATTGTCCTAGTTTCATAGTCAGTATTTGGTTGTTGTTCTGAGGTGCTGTCAAGTCGATTTTCGACTCATAGCACCTCTGTATGACAGAGTGGAACTGCCCCATAGGGTTTTCTAGACTGTAATCTTTACAGGTGCAGATCACCAGGTCTTTCTCCTTCGGAGTTGCTGGGTGGGTTCAAACTTTTGGTTAGCAGCTGAGCAATTAACCATTGTGCCACCAGGGCTCCTTAAAATCACTATAGAAGATGAGAAACCTTCCTCACTGACTCGAAGTTTTATCACCTTCCCTACAATGCTTATACCATTGTACTTTGCCAAGTTATGTCTGCCATAACTGTTAGACGCCATCAGGGCTGGGGATTTGAAACAAATTAAAGATGCTATTTCCAATTTCTTAGACAGCAATAAGTTATGAGTATCTTCAGTGTACAGTATTTGAAGTATTATTTAGCTTGACTCAGTGTGAAGAAACTTCACTATTTTCTTTTGGTACTTAAATAATGGAAAATTACACGAGACTGTGAACATCACACATCATCTATTTAATGACTACCTTTGCAGAGTCTTGGTTGGACAGTGGTTCAGAGCTTGGCTGCTAATCAAAAGGTCAGCAGTTTGAATCTACCAGCCACTCCTTGGAAACCCTACGGGGCTGTTCTACTCTATCCTATAGGGTCGCTATGATTCGGAATCGACTCAACAGCAATGGGTTGTTTTGGTTTGGTTTTGTGATTGCTAATTGCTCGTCAGTAATACTCTTGAATGCTGCTTGCCTGGAACATGGGTTAGCTGGTAAGAATTAGACAGAAAGAACTACAAGACATAAGTTTGTGTACAGCTGGTGAGGCCATATTTCTTTTCGAGTTAAATTCACTGTGACTTTCAATAGTAAAACAGGAAAGATATGTGTTTTTATCTGAGACAGAAGTTAGCATAGCTGAGCAGCAATTCTAGAATTCACATTTTTTAGATTCAGCAAGAAAGAAACTTACTTTCTAGACTTTGGGGTGGGAAGAAGCAGAAGAAAGTTGCTCTAACTGAGGAGCTCACTGCCTATGTCATCCCTGGTCAAGGCGAGGTTGTCCATAGCAAAGAAGCCTCATGTTGGAGGAAAAATTAGGGTCTGTGGCAAATTCTAATGATGATATGTACTTACATAATATTTTAACCTAAAAATCAAGGCAGTCAGTGAAAAACAATTGGGTTTTATGACCTTGGCCATGTGCTAACATTCCCACAATTGTGGTAACAAATAGAACAATGACCTTCCACTTGTTCCACTAATAACTTAAACTTATCATTATATCATTTAGTTGTTGCTTTCTTCCCTCTCTACTCTCCACAAAAAGAAAACTCCTCCTTGAAAAAACTTTGTTGGCTGCTGAGAAGCTCATTGTAAAAGAGATTTCAGTATTATGGAATAAAATGAATTGTTGCAAAATCTTGTGTCCTAGAAATTCAAATATTTGAAGTCTTACATAGTGATCAGGGGCTGTGAAAATTATCCTGGTTTACCTTGCATAAGTAACCTGAGCCTTCTTGAGGAAGTGCCTTGTGTGGTAGTTGGAGAGACTAAAGTGTCATTAACTCCCTGGGTGTTTCCTTCCACAAGTATTATCTAGCCCAACCCATATACTTCCTGCCCTAGTGCCCAACCCAATCCTGGGCAATGCCCATGTGGCATCCTGCAAGGGACGGAAAGCTGTTAGACTATAACCCACATTTGAATTTGCATAACTCTCTTTACCCAACCTTCCCTCTAAACTAACTGGATGCAACTTCCTTCCTGAGCTACGCTGTTGTGCTGGCTGTAGTATCTTGTCTTCTTTCTCATTCCTCATTACTCACTACCAGATCTCAGTGATGAAATGATAAAGAATTTGGGGAATTTTAATGATGGGGACTACCAGCTATGAAAATATTGATTGCTGTGTCTTAAAGAAATTGAAATAGGTTTAACACATATTTTCTTTCTGTTCTCTTCTGTAAATGTCTTGGTCTGACATAAGTGACATCTCACAGAGGCGTAACTAAGGTATGGCGGGTACCCTGGGTGCTGCTGGACGAGGGGCGCTAATGAGCAATTTCTCATTGGCCATCACAGTTTCCATCACCAGCTATGACATCATTCAGAAATTTAAAACTAATGGCCATGGGTGCTATTTTCCGTAGATAAGCCCCCAAAAAAACAAACCCCCTGCCATTGAGTAGATTCTGATTCATAGGGTTTCCAAGGCTGTAAATCTCTATGGAAGCAGACTGCCACATCTTTCTCCCTCAGAAGGCCTGTGATTTCCAACTGACAACCCTTCAGTTACAAGTTGATCGCTTCAAACACTGCGCCACCAGGGCTTCTGGGTTTAGGCCCCTCATATCATAGACCAGTGTTTCTTGAACTTTAACATGCTGCATGCCATGATTAAAGAAAAAACAGAAAACAATAGGTGTTGGTTTTAGGATGTGAAACCCTCATCCATTACCGGTGGGATTGAAAATGGTATAGTTGCTGTGGAAAACAGTTTGGTGGTTCCTCAAAAAGACATAGAATTACCATATGCTATAACAATTCCACTCCTAGGCATATACCCAAAAGAATTGAGAGCAGGGATGTAAACAGATACTTACATGCCAATGTACATTGTGGCACTATTCCCAATAGCCAAAATATGGAAACAGCATAAATGTCCATCAGCAAATGAATGGATAAATAAAATGTGGTAAATACATACAATGGAATACTGTTGTTGTTGTTAGTTGCTGTTGAGTCAACTCTGATCAAGGTGATCCCAGTGTGCAGAGTAAAACTGCTCCATAGGGTTTTCAAGGTTGTGTCCTTTCGGAAGTAGATAGCCAGTCCTTTCTTCCAAGGTGCCTTTGGGTGGGTTTGAATTGCCAGATTTTTGGCTAGTGGTCAAGCACTTAACTGTTTGAGCTACCCAGTGACTCAGCCAGAAAGAGAAATGAAGTCCTGATCCACGCTACAACATGAGTGAGACCTTAAAACGTTATGCTGAGTGAAGTCAGTCAGTCACAAAATAACAAATACTGTATGATCCCACTCCTGTGAAATATCTAGAATAGGCAAATGTATAGAGACCAAAGTTTACTGGTGTTTACCAGAGGTCGGGGAAGGGGAGGGAGGGGAAAAGAGAGACTCATTGCTTGGGGGACACTGAGCTCCTGTTAAAATAAATAAATAAATAATTTTTAAAAAGCCTATTGGACGAATAAACATACTTGTTCTAAGGGAAAAAAGAAATCACCTGGAAAACTTATTGAAACTCAGACTACTGGGTCCCACTCCCAGAGTTTCTGGCTCAGTAGGTCTGGGGTGAGCCCCACAGATCCGTATCTCTAACTAGTTTCCAGATAAAGCTGATGCTGCTGGTCTGAGGTCCCCACTTTGAGAGTCCCCAGTTGAGGTGAAAGGGCTGATACCTGTGAAGTGGGACTGGGGTGACTAATTCATCCTGGTTTGCTGGGGACTTTCCCAATCTACCAAGAGTGCTAACTGAAAATCTCATGCCCCAGGAACTCCCTAGATCCTGGGCAAACCAGGACAGATGGTCAGCCTAAGAGAGACTAACAAATATTTTTTTAGTTTAAAGAGAAATACTGTAGTCCTTCGTATTTCTGAAGAGCCCCTGGGTGGTGCAATGGTTAACATGCTTGCCTGCTAAATGAAAGGTTGGTGGTTCCAGTCCACCAAGAGGTGCTTCAGGGAAGAAAGTCCTGGAGATCTACCCTGAAAACTCAGCCATTGAAAACTCTATGGAGCACATTTATACTCTGACACAGGGGGAGTCACCATGAGTCGGAGTCTACTTGATGGCTAGTGGTTTAATATTTCTGAGAACAATTTTCAAGAATGCTGTATTATGAATTTCTGCTTAAACAATCAAAGGGATTTCAAAATCACCAGGTTTAAGATGCTCCATCTATTCAGTATTCATATTTCTAAAATATGAATGGCCTCATGACACACTGCAATAACAGTAATGAGCATTTATTGAGACCCTAACAGCCCTGTGTGGCACTGTTACCACTTTGCATATATTGTATCTAATCCCTACAGCAATACAGCTTTTAGGAACAGCTAATACAGATGGAAGACTAAAAGCTCACAGAGGTTACAGGTAACACAGATGGTTATTCTGTGGCTGAGATTTGAACTCAGATCTCCCTGGCTCCAAAGCTTGTATTCTTTCCTGTACAATTATCTGGGAGGATATTTACTGTTCCCAGGGTTTAACAGCTGCTATCAATTAGTAGGGGCCATGGTGGTGCAGTGGTTCAGAGCTTGGCTGCTAACCAAAAGGTCAGCAGTTCGAATCTACCAGCTGCTCCTTGGAAACCCTATGGAGCAGTTCTACTCTGTCCTATAGGGTCACTCTGAGTCAGAATCAACTCTACAGCAACAGGTTTGTTTGGTTTAACACTTAGTAAGGAGCCCTGGTGGCACAGTGGGTAAGCACGTGGCTGCTAACCAGAAAGGGTGGCAGTTTGGATTCACAGGTGCTCCACAGGAGAAAGATGTGGCAGTCCGCTTTCATAAAGATTCACTCTGTTACTTCGGGTTGCTATGAATCAAAAATTGACTTGATGGCACCTAACAACAACAACACTCCTATATAATTCCCTTTTACTTTGTAGCACAAATGGTTAAGTGCTGGGCTACTAATGAAAAGGTTGGCAGTTTGTACCTACCCAGAGGCACATTGGAAAAAAGACCTGGTGATCTGCTTCTGAAAGGTCACAGCCTTGAAAACCCTGTGGAGTGCAGTTCTACTCTGCACACCTGGAGTCGCCATATGTCGGAATTGACTTGACAGCAACTAACGACAACAAGTTTTATCGGAATTCCTTAAATTGTTTAGTGTTGTTTCCAACTGTAAGAAAATAAAAGCGAAGAAGGCAAAAACTCTCCAAGTTTCCTAGCACCTCTGCTCCTGCTCCAATCAGAAGCAAGGAACACCTACAGACCGCCCACTCCCATGAGGATTGTTCACCCAAGGTGGGCCCAAAGATACCCACTCATAGCAGGGTGAGAAAACATCCCCTGACCGAGGAACAAAGTCCACACGGTGCTATTCACTACTCACATCATCACTTCAAATCCATGGATTCTGGGCTCTGAGCCTAGGTCTTCAACTGCCTTGAACTTTGTATGTTGGCTTTAAACACAGCGATTCTCTGGGCTTGACCCAGTAAATCTTTGCCAACAGGTCAATCAAGATATGAACAGGTTACCACATAATGTTTATTTTACCCTAAATGTTGAACCCACCACTCCTCCATCAGTTTGTCTTACTATGATGGCTTACGTGTTGCTATGATGCTGGAAGTTATGCCACCAATATTTCAAATACCAGAAGGGTCATCCACGGTGAACGGGTTTCAATGGCGCTTCCACACTAAGAGAGAGCAAGAGAAGGGCCTGGAGATCTACTGCCAAAAATTAGCCAGTGAAAACCTATGGATCACAACAGAACATTGTCCAATTTGCTTGCTTTGGATATGTAATTAGGAGGGATCAATCACTGGAGGAGAACATCATGTCTGGTGAAGTAGAGTGCCAACAAGGGCAAGGGAGTCCTTGGTGAGAAGGATTGACACAGTAGCCACAACAATGGACTGGAACATGCCGGTGATTGTGAGGATGATGCAGAACTGGGCAACGTTTCGTTCTGTTGTACACAAGGTCACCATGAGTCGGAGTCGACTGGACGGCAGCTAACAACAACAACAAATGTTGGATAAAAGAGGAAGATGAAACTACGCACGTAGTCATAACCTGATGCCCAAAAGTGAAAGTTTCTTGTTGAAACTTTGAAAGAACGAGAAAGAGGCTGGGAAGGAGAATGGGCCTCAGGTAAGGCATTAGTGTGGAAGAGTTAAACAAACACAGCAAATCGCATTGTTCCATGCTCAGCAAATAGCAACCACTTTCTCTTTCCTTTAAGTCAACATTTAAAAGTCAAATATCTTGAACCAGACCGTTTTCTTTTTCTCCGTAATCAAATGAGAAGGGTTATTAATAGAACATGGATAAACACAAATGACCAGTATCATAAAAGCTTCTTACTCACCACGTGTCTCAGAAACAAAGTAATGGTGTCCTAACAGCATTTAGCATTGTGGAAACTGAAGGAAACCAACAAACAGACTTTTTAAACTGCAAAGTACTTTTTGCTGTTTTCGCTCATGAGATCAAATTCCCCTTTTTTGGCAAAGACAGGGGATGATGTTTTAAACTCTGTACTGAACCAGATAAAAGTTGCTGGTCGTTTCCTCCTCTTTAGGGCGTAGACCAGCAGAACCCCTGCCAGGCCGTGGGCCTTCCGCCCTTCTCTTCCTGCTACGGAACAGGCACCAGTAGGTGGAAGGGTGGACATTTTTGACATCTTTGTTTTAGAGCATCAAGAGCACAGCCTTCCGTTTGAGTTTCCACCTGGCAAGTTCCAAGGAATACGATCTTTTAGCAAGTAACCCCTCTCAATACTGTCCCCAAGGATCCTGCTAGCAGACAGAAGTTAGCCAATGGAGTTTGCAAAAAGCACAACCTCTCCCCCAACACTTCCTCCTGAACGCCCAGCTATTTCTGGAAAGCAAGCAATTGCTGCTGAGAAATTGTTTACTTCTAACCTGTAAGCAGTGTACAGAAACAAGATTTCCGTTAGTTGGGTAATGTTTGTTCAGTCATTAACATATTATATTTTCTGGGTTGAATAGTTGATGGTTACCCAGAAAGTTAGTGTCTGGCGGGGGTTGGGGGGCAGGGAGGGGGGAGGCAAGGGAAGTGTTTGAACTATAAAGGATCAGACTATAAACTATAAAGAGGATCAGACTGATTGATCATTTAGTTTTCCAAACTACATTCAAAAAATTTAGGATAATTTAATCTGGCCTGGGAGGCTAAAGTTTGTATTTCCTTATTTGGGAAGAAAAGTTTTGCCAAGCAAGTTAATGCACCAGTACCTATATACTTGTTGCTGTCAAGTGAATTCCATCTCAAGGCAAATCCATACGTTACAGAGTAGAACTGCTCCATGGGTCTTTTTTTTTGGCTGTAATCTTTATGGCAACAGGTTGCCAGGCCTTTCTTCCATGGCATGGCTGGATGGGTTCAAACTGTCAACCTTTCAAGTGTTTAATCAAATAGTCAAGTATGAACTATTTGCACCGCCCAGGGACCTCCCTCAGCAAATTAATAGTATAAACAAAATTATACAGTGAAGATTATTCTACCAAAAATAATAAGGTATAACTACTTTCTTTTCATGCTTTATTTTTACAGACCTTGAATGGATGAAGACTATATGTTCTGTTTATTATTGATGGCATGATTTTTTTCCCATAGTGATTGATGTAACTTTCTGGTGGGATAGCAAGAGGATGAAACATCCAGTTTAGTGTGGCTAATGATGAACTGCCTGGAGTTTTTGTTCCAGCATTTCGCTTCTCAATCTAATCTAATCGAGTTTTTTTTAGTTATATACTTTTTAATTAACTATTGTTATATTAAATAAACATTGGTATAATTTATTTTGATTGTAGGTAATTTGAGAGGAGCCCTAGCAGTGCAGTGGTTAAAGCACTCTGCTGTTAACCAAAAGGTTGGCAATTCAAACCTACCAGCCATTCCTGAGGAAAAAGATGGGGCAGTTGGCTTCTGTACAGATTTACAGCCTTGGAAACCCTATGGGGGCAGTTCTACTTTGTTCTTACAGGGTCGCTATGAGTTGGAATCCACTTGATGGCAATGGGTATGGTAGGTAATATGATGGAAAAAAGCATCAAATTTAATAAAACTATGAATGACCTTACTATGGCATTTTAGGTTCTTGAATTAGCAGCGCTATATCAAACTTTTTATCTATTTTAAACACTTTCCTCTTTTTACAGCCCCCAAACAAACAAATCATTACGGAAGCAGACTGCAATATCTTTTTCCTGCAGAGCAGCTGGCGGGTTCGAACTGCCGACCTTTCAGTTGGCAGCCTAGTGCTTAACTACTGCACCTTGAAGGCTTGAGTTTTACAGTCCAGTAGGTGTGATTTCCTTTTCTGGGAGCCAAAAGCCAAATCGAATCATTTCCCAGTTTAAGCAGCAGGGCACTTCATATTGGAGATTCAAAGTATGAGGCAGGAACCAGGGCCAATGGACCAGGAAGCTGGCGGCGGGTAGGAACCACACAGCTCAACAATCAGACCCCAAGATCCCACTGCTGCCTGGGAGAAGTCACCCCAGCTGTTCTCTAAGAGTAGGGCAAGGATTTCACTTGCATCTGATCCTGCCAAGAAAATACCGGGAACACATGCTGGTTAGGTACAGAATGACCATATAATTTATTGTCCAAATTGGCATGCTTTTAAGAGTATAAGGAGGAACTGTTAATAATTACGCCAGGACAAAATTAAAAATCCATTGCTGTTGAGTCAATTCCGACTCATAGCGAACCTGTAAGATAGAGTAGAACCGTCCCGTAGGGTTTCCGAGGACCAGTTGGTGGATTCAAACTGTCAGCCCTTTGGTGAGCACCCTGAGCCCTTAACCACTGTACCACCAGGGCTCCTATGCCAGGACAAAGGGTGTAAATTAGGCCTGTTGTTGTTAGGTGCCTTCAAGTCTATTCCAACTCACACTGACCCCATGTGACAGAGTAGAACTGCCCCACAGGGTTTTCTAGGCTGAAATCTTTGTGGGAGCAAATCACCAGGTCTCTCCTCCACAGAGATGCTGGGTGGGTTCAAACTGCCAACCTTTCTGTTAGCAGCCCAGTGCTTAACCATTGCACCACCCGGAAAATTCCAGCAAAACAGGACTTACAGTCCCCTAGTTAAGAGCCATATAGTGCTATAGAGTTTTCACATCCTGAGAGTTTACAGCAGAGGGAATCATCAACCAGCACCTACGTCGTTCCGGGTAGGTAGCTCAGGCACAGGCTGCAAAGGGACTTTCTCAAAACCTGACAGCAAGTTACTGGCAGAATTCGGACTAGAACTAGAATTTCCTGCTCACAGCTCAGTGTTTTTCTAACGTACCACATATTTGTATAGTTTTATTCTACTCAAAGCTTGGTCACAACCTCATGTAACCCCACGTTTCCCCAGGCCACACCATCCAGAAATATAAAAGTCATAGCAACAATAACAAATAGTGTTTTCCTGGTTCCTTTCTCTACCTGAGATTTCAGAAACCCCAGTCCTATTTTAACTTCCCACTCAAAAATTCCCAGGAGTGTTCTTGGAACAGCTCCTGTGTGTTCATAAATAAAATCCTCCCTGCATTGCATGGGGAGTCCCTGGGTGGTGCAAATGGTTAATGTTTTCATCTGTTAACCCAAAGGCTGGAGGATTGAGTCTGCCCAGAGGTACTTTGGAAGAAAGACCTGGCAATCAACTTCTGAAAAATTAGCCATCAAAAACTCTATGGAGCACAGTTCTACTCTGACACACATGGGGTTACCATCAGTTGGAACTGACTCCACAGCAACTGGTTCTTTTACACTATGTGGAATCCTCCATTTTCCTCTACCTCCACCTTCACACCAACAACAAAAACAACCAAACCCGTTGCCAAGGAGTCGATTCCAATTTATAGCAGCTCTATAAGACAGAGTAGAACTGCTCCATAGGGTTTCCAAGGAGTAGCTGGTGAATTTGAACTTCTGACCTTTTGGTTAGCAGCCAAGCTCTTAACCACTGAGCCACCAGGGCTTAACCAAGGCAGCATAATTGCCAAGAAGCCAAAAAAACAACAAAAAAAGAAATTGCCATCAAGTCAGTTCTGACTCATGGCGACCCCATGTCTTGCAGAGTAGAACTGCACTCTGTAGGGTTTTCAAGGCTGTGACTTTTCAGAAACAAATCACCAGGCCTTTCTTCTAAAGTGCCTCTGTGTGGGTTTGAACCACCATCTTTTTGGTTAATAGTCAAGCACTTGCCCATTGGCACCAAGCAAAGATTCCCACACAATCAGCAAGAGTGCAATCTAGAATCAGAGCTGAGTTCTAATCTCTGGCCGGTATTATGACTTTAAGGGCCGTATTTAACCTCTCTAGGTCTAAAATTCCTGTAGACCTAAATTTCTACAAAATGGGTCTATAACTATGAAATGAAATATTGTATATAAAGGGTTTAGCCCAGTACATGGCATGGAGCCACCCAGTAAGTGATAACAAATGATAACTGTTATCATTTTGGGGTTGTGGTTGTTAAGCAAAGCCTCCTGCCACATTCTAAGACACAAGGATGCCAACCCCCTACCCCACAACTGTTTAAAACCCCAGTGCTACCTACTGCTATCAACCAAGGTGATATTTTATTCTCCAAGATAAAGCAATAGGCTGGTCTAGCCCACTGAGCACTCCTTACACGCCGGTTAGAAAAAGCCTTCTGAATTTTTTCCAAGGGGCTCCACCGTCCGCCAGGTAAATGGACTGGTGAGGCCACTTCTCAGGTTCTCTAGGGTCAAATATGACTGAATTCTTAGGTGTGAATTCCAACTCAGACACCCCTTCCCCCTCCTGGGCCCCACTCCTCTGCATTTGGCCCTGAAGAGGCATTTATATGTTATGTATGCAAGGGCATGGCACAAGGGAATGAATTAATGAGCCATCATCAGACAAATTCCACACACACCTGAACACTTCTCAGTTCCTCATACAAAAGGTATACTCAGATTTCCAGTCCCTTCTCTTGTTGCTTCTCAAGTTCCTCTTTCAGCTCTCTTTATGGCCTTAGTTGTTCCCCTATTCTTGGAGCATGTTCTTGAAATGGGTTTGAGTCCTTCTTTGGCTGCCTTAGGGTTTTCTCTTCCCCTATCCTCTTTGACTTCGTGATTTCTGGCTTATTCATCTTCTCAAGTTCCCATTACTCCCTCCTCCGCCAGATCCTCTTCTTGCAGATCTTTCTATAACTGGGCTTGTTGTTCTCCTCTGGCTGTCTCCGTTTCCGAGAACGGCCTCCTCCCCACGCTTTTTCCTCTCCTGTGGCCCTGGACAGGGTTGTTTTCTCTGGGGCAGGCCCAGACTGTCTCCTTTGCTTGGCAGGGGAGTCTTCTCCCTGCTGTTTTCTTCCTGTGCTTTTTGTTTAGCCCTCACTGCCTTCTCATTTTCCCACTTCCCCTTCCTCTCTTATTTCCATCTGAAATCCATCATCCTTGACTCATGTGATTTGTAAGTCTGGGTTTTGCGAAAATTGGATTGTCCTAAAATAGTTTGTCCTTGAACACTCTGTACACCTGCCATATAAAGCAGCTCATTACGACATGACTTTGGATACACACTGTAGGTCAAATCCTGCCCTCTAAGTTGCATCTCCACACAGGTCAGCCTATTGGGACTGCCTACAAGGTGAGTGCCTCAGATTTGTCTTCCAATACCCGCATCATAAGGAGCAAATGCAGTTACTTGCAATTCTAGAGTTTTAAATATGATGCCCAAGCATCAGTTTGCTATGACTTAGGCCCTATGATTCTTGCTGCTTCTGCTTCCTCTTCCCCACCTCACCTACAGCAATAAGCAACGACAAGCCACTGCCATCGAGTTGATTCCGACTCCTAGTGACCTCACAGGACAGAGTGGAACTGCCCCCTAGGGCTTCCAAGGCCGTAATCTTTATGGAAGCAGACTGCCACATCTTTCTCCCTTAGAGTGGCTGGTGGGTTCCAACTACTGATCTTTGGTTAGCAGCCAAGCGTTTAACCACTGCACCGCCAGGGCTCCTCCCACCTTACCTAGCCACCCCTCAACTACTCTCCTGCAGCTGCTCTCACTAGGGTTGCAAAGGGTTTCCTAGAAAATCAACTCAATGACCTTGCTTCAGCCCACTCTCCTTGCCTTCTTAGCACTGTCCAGCAATGTCCATTCTTTCCTTCACCAAACAGTCATTGAGTGTGTGCTCTGTCCCAAGCACTGTGTTAGGCATTTAGGATAGATCAGTATACAAAATAGACAGAGATCCCTGCCTCATGAAGAAACCAGAACCAAACCCATTGCCATCGAGTTGATTCCGACTCATGACAACCCCATGTGTTACAGAGTAGAACTGCTCCCTTGGGTTTTCTTGGCTATAAACTTTACAGAAGCAGATTACCAGGTCTTTTTTTTTTTTTTTTTTTCAGCACTGCTGGGTGGGTTTAAACTACCAACCTTTCAGTTAGTATTCCAGTACAAACCATTTGCTCCACTCAGGGACATTAAATCAGTAGCTGTTGAGTCCAACCCCTGGTGACTCCCTGCGTGCAGCGTAGAACTGCTCCATAAGGTTTTCAAGGCTGTGACCTTTTGGAAGTAGTTTGCCAGGCCTTTCTTTCGAGGTGCTGCTGTTTATGTTCCAGCTGCCAACCTATCAGCTAGTGCTTGAGCATTTAAATGTTTGCATCACCCAGGGATGCCTCCTGAAGGTTATATTTTAGTAGGAGGAGGCAGACTTTAAACAACATACATAAGAAGTAAGGAAGTTCTAGTATATTAAAAAGTGATAGGTACTAGAGAAAAAGGAAAACCAGAACAGGGAAAGGGAGTCAGGGAGGCACAAGTAGTGGGATACTGCCATGTTCAAAGAGTGGTCAGCTAGACTTCACTGAGAAGGTGAAAACTGAGCAGAGACCCTTGGAAGGAGGTGAGAGAGGAAGCTGTGTGGATATCTGAGGGAGTGTTCTAGACAGAGGGGACAGCAGGTGCTAAGACCCTGTTAACCTGACTATTCATTCAAAATGAAACCCACTGCCATCAAGTCGATTCCGACTCATAGAAACCCTATAGGACAGAGCAGAACTGCCCCATAGGATTTCCAAGGCTGTAATATTTATGGAAGCAGACTGCCACATCTTTCTCCTTTGGAGCACCTGGTGGATTTGAATTGCGGACCTTTCAGTTAGTAGCTGAGGGTTTAAACACTGCACCTCAAAAAAAAAAAAAAAAAAAAAAAACCATTGCGGTTGAGTCGATTCCAACTCATAGCGACCCTATGGTGCAGAGTAGAACTGCCCTGTAGGGTTTCCAAGGAGCAGCTTGTGGATTCGAACTGCCAACCTCTTGGTTACCAGCCAAGTTCATAATCACTGCACTATCAGGGCTCCTTTAAGCTGACAATATCAGCCTCAGAATGGAGTCACTTGTGCTGAGCTCTACATCAGCAAACCAAAACCTAAGTTTCTATTTCCTATAAATGCCTGACCTTCTCAGGAGCCAAAATCCAAGTCAGTCAATCGACTTCCTAGAAAAGGAAACCTGAACCAGCCAATCAGGACTTGATTGGTCAGTTTAACCTGGTTCAAATATTCCCCCTAATCCCAACTAAGGAAAGACAATGCCCGCCAGCCAATCTGAAAATTGCCCAGTGTATCTTCCTTGTTCCTATTTGTCAGCCATTATAAAAGCCTTTGCACCTGAACAATGCTTCCAAACCCTTGTCTGGCTTTAGACCAGACATCCCCCATTCGTGAACTGGAAAATGCAGCTAACGAATTCATAAACAAATTTAATATTGTGAAAATTTTATTTTTAACAGCCTTTCGTGTTCAAGGAAGAGCAGGGAGGCTAGTGTGCTGGAGAGGAGGGAGTTGAGGGGCAAGGGTCGTAAGAGATGAGGTCAAAGAGATAGCGGGGCACCAGATCTCCATCTTGTAAGCAGCTGTTGATCACATTCTCCTTGGCCTCCATAAAAATGGGCTGTGCTGATTCTCCCTTTCTTTACACTCTTCCTTCGTCTTCTCCGGGGCGTCTTGCCCTCTGCCTATCCACTCAAAGTTCGCTTGCTCTTTTCTTATCTCTCTCACCCTCTATCCCTTCTTGATCACATCTACTTCTTTGCCTTCTACAATATGACCAATTCCCAAATTTTTCTCCAAGTTACACCTGTCTTCAAGATACTGTTTCTAACATGATAACCTACCAACACCTCAGACTCAGTATGTAATAAATCAGCTTTCTCTCCAGCCAATAATTCCTACGGCCTTTCCTATTTCCACTCATGAAAACCCTATTCCCCGGGGCCAGTCATTTTTAAAATTTCGTATCTACCATCATCTTCCTTATCAGTGTCTACCTTCAAAGAAGAAAACTTCAAGTGGGGGTCATATATCCAAGAAAGCCATAACTTAAACTAGAGTTCACCAAGTCACTGTTAAACTTTTAATAATGTTGTAACATATGCCTACTAGAATGCTGTGCTACCAATAACATTTTTGTAATGAATCTAACAAATGCAGAATTAATTTTGTTTTATTTTAGAGTCATTCGAAAAGTTTACAATTAAAAGGCAATTCCAACATCGATGAACCTTCAAAATACGCTGAGTGAGATAAGTCACAAAAGGATAAATATTGTATGATTGCACTTATATGAGATATCTAGAATAGGCAAGTGCAAAACAGTCCAGTTTATTGGTGGTTAACAGGGGCGGGTGGGAGGGAGCAGGGAAGGAAGACTCAATGCTTAGGGGACACTGAGCCTCTTCAGTTAAGGGTGATGGAAAAAATTTGGGAATGAATAACAGTTATTGATTGAATAACATGATGAACATAATTAATATCACCGAGTTGCACATGGGAAGATTGTTGACCTGTCAACTATTTTGTTACATATGTAACTACCACAATTTTTTAAAAATAGCTAAAATAAAGGCTGTGGTGGTTGTTGTTAGGTGCTGTCTAGTCAATTTCAGCTCATAGCAACCCCATGCGACAGAGTAGAACTGCCCCATAGAGTTTTCTAGGCTGTAATCTTTACAGAAACAGATCACCAGGTCTTTCTCCTGCAGAGCCACTGGGTAGGTTCGAACTGCCAACCAATCGGCTAGCAGCTCAGTGCTTAACCATTTGCACCACCAAGGCTCCTTTCCTAAGGAAAGTGGGGGAGGGGGGTAACAATTCCAAGGTGTCACCTAGAGAAGGTAGTTTTATAAAACCTGATGGAATAGTAGGATCTGGATTGCAAGATCCTCTTTTTGTGCCAGAAAATTCTGATCCTGCCCTTTGCTGTGCCTTCTCTAACATTCATTCATCAGACTCGGGCTGTTTTGTCGCTCCTGCCTGGCTCTGCAGTATGGCAGTTTATCACTGATCCACTCAACAAAGAATTCAAGGCATGAGTGAATTCCCTGAAATAACTTATTGGAAATAACGCCCCCCCCCCACCACCACCTCCAACCTGTTGAAACGTTACATGGCTTATAAGCCTGCATAACTCACTACTAATTTCCACTGCCCCAGTGAGTTTTAAATGACAAGTCCATTGTTCATCCACATCCTTGCCTCCAACCACAGGGCACAGGCTGTTGTACTTATATCCACTTTTCTCCAGGCATTGTCACTTTCTGGGCCCTTCCATTGCAATAACAAGACTTCTCTTCCCTACACATCTCTCCCCTTCTCTCCCTCCCTCCCTTCTCTCTCTCCTAAGAAGCCTGCATCTAGGCAGGTCCAGTAAGACGCAGTTACAGCACAGCTGCTCCCCGCTGCCAAGTCAGTACCATTTTCCCTCTCGGGGTACTACCCTTCTGAAAGCACATAATAAATCTCCCATTCTTGTTTGCATAATTGTCCATTATTCTTCCTCTGAGGGGAGGGACAGTCTCCAAGGAGTGGCTGTGCTTACTGCCTGAAGCACAATCTCTAACTCTGCTATGTCGGCAAAGATTCAGAACTAGCATTTGAACAAGATGGAGTGTGCAGCAAGGCCTTTGGCTAGGGCTGGTCAGATCTCATGGTTCGAGAATGGCCCTGAGCTCTATCAGACAAGTGGACGGACTCATCTTCAGGAACCGGCCGCTCAGCGGAAATGTGAGGGATTCTACAGGGTTTCAAGGTCGGGGTTAAGGAACTGGAAGAGGCTGATGACAGTTCTGAGGCACTAATGAAGAAAGACAGGAGCTACACAGAAGAAAAGGCCTGGCGATCTGTGTCTGTAAAGATTACGGCCAAGAAAACCCTATGGGGCAGTTCTTCTCTGTCACATGGGATCACCATGAGTTCGGGGCCAACGCCACAGCAGCTAGCAACAACAGTTGCGAAAGGAAATCAAAGGGGTGGGAGTGAGAGGTGAGAAGAGAAGAAAACAGGTCAGAAAGAAGGCCAGAGGGGTTTCCTCCCTTCCTGTGGAGCTCTGGACGCCACACAAAGCATCTCGGCACTTCAGAAAGGCTTTTCACAGCTCACTGGCTGTCTATTCAGTCCAACAATGAGATCAGAAACTAATGGTGTTATTGGTGCTACTGAAGCACCCTTGAAGTACTTGGGGCCCACTGCCAAAAGACCACCTCAGACATATGAAGAGACCAGTTTATTTGGGCTGAGGTCTCTTAGTAAGATTTGAGTTTAATGCTGCCAGCTGGCTCTGTCTGCACTGAGAGCTTCTCCAACACCTCCGTCGGAGGCCTCTCACACCTGCATTAAAGCTGTTGTGAATTCTCAGCTCAGAACCTCCTCAGCCACTGGTCCCACACAGCTCCTACCCTGGTAGATGTCACCACTTGGCATCCTCTTCCTGTGTTGTCCCATTCATAACTGGTAATTAGGTTCCTAAAGGTACTAAAAACAAAAACCAAACCCGCTGCCATTGCATCGATTCTGACTCATGGTGCCTGCGTGCGTTACAGAGTAGAACTGCCCCATAGTGTTTTCTTGGCTGCAATCTTTACAGAAGCAGATCGCCAGATCTTTTTCTGCAGCACCGCTGGGTGGTTCAAACTACCAACCTTCAGATTAGTAGTCGATTACAGGCCTGCAATCCCTGTAGAAAACTGACTTGCCTAATCTCCTCCAGGCTCCATTCTCTGCTCTCATGAGAAGTTCCCCAAGAAACCAACAGCCAGGCAGGGAGTGTGGATAGAGAGAATGTTCCCTCAGTATAATGGGATTTGGTAATTGGCTATGGGATGGGAAAACATCTGCGGGAATAAGCTTGTACATAAAACTAGAATTCATTTGGACTCCAGTGGTATACAATTGATAGGGCCAAAAACTTAGAGAAATGCATAGGTTAATCATCCTTCATTGGCCTGACATGTAGTGATACTGATTGAAATTAGGAAAACCACATTGACCAATCTGATTAGTAAATAATCATCCTAACTCATGGCCACCTCATGTGTGTCAGAGTAGAACTGTGCTCCATAGGGTTTTTAATGGCTGACTTTTTAGAAGTAGGTCACCAGGCCTTTCTTCCAAGGCACCTCTAGGTGAACTTGAACCTTCAACCTTTGGGTTAGTAGCCAAGCATGTTAACCATTTGCACCACCCAGGGACTCCTGATTAGTTAAAAAAGAAAAAAGAAAACCGTTACCATCGAGTTGATACCAACGCATAGTGACCTTGTAGGACAGAGCAGAACTGCCCCAAGGAGCAGCTGGTGGATTTGAACTGCCAACCTTTTGGTTAGCAGTCGAGCTCTTAACCACTGCACCACCAGGGCAGTGAATGCTAATTAAAAGTTCAGTGAAAAAAAAAAATTCAGTGTAAATGAACAAAAAATATATAGTTCATTGTAGACTTTATAAAATATATCTGGTCAATTAGGCCAAAATATTTAAGTTCAGTATTCATATGGTCATATTCTAGAAGGATACATTTGGTTCTTCAGTTTGCTATCTCTGCCAGTGGGTTTCCAGGTCAGAGAGTTAGTTAGTCTTTCAATTGCTCCCATCTTATGGTGAACAGGAATGATGGGAAGATTATAAAAGAAGTTTCTGGAAATTGTGTAAAACTTTGACTTAACTTCCTGAACCATCCATCCTCTTGTTCTTTGCTGACCTAGATGGGAGAGTCAAGTGCACAGCTGTGTTCAGGAGGCCAGCAGGGCTAGGTGCACCCAGAGCCTTGGAGGTGTAAGCGTGGGTGGACCCACTCCTACAGAGCTGAGGCTGAGCTCACTGCCCAGCTGGTTGCAATAACACCTTCCTTCACATAAAAGGAAAAAAGTCTTAAAACAGCCCTCCCATGTACAGTGTTAACCCAGGCAAGCATGGGAAATCAAATCTGAGTCACCTATTTAAATCCAAAGTACTATTTTCAGTTGACAGTGTCAGCTGCTACGTGACACCTTGTGGTGATGTCTGGGCCTCTTGGCCAGAGTTCCAGGCACTTGCTGATCATTAATGGAGTGGGTGAGACATGACTTATTAACAAGGTTCACTTTGAGGCTATGAGTTGGTGGCATAGTAGTTGCGCTCCTTCTCTGTAGAATAATCAAAGTTTAGTAACTAAAAGGCTGTGACCAAACACGGCTCCCACCCATTTCTTTCTCACCTCCACCCTTCCGGAAATAGGCAGGGTTTTGCCAAAGAGCTTTCTTGTTTTGATGCCTCTGTATAAACAGAATTTGGAAAAGGTAACTTTTTAAAAACCAAAACAGTTCAAACAGAAGTTTTCGTTAAAAAAAAAAATAAAGTTGGCTTCGCCCTAGTGAGGTGCTTGTATTTTATATTCATGGATCATCACCCATGCTTTCTGTGGCCCAAGCTTCTTATATATTCCCAGAAATTTGGCAAAATTTGTAGGGGAAACCTCTGGGAAGGTCTACTACCATTGTTTCTAGGATCTCATTTCTCCTCAGGCTATTCAGCAAGATCCTGGAACCTGGGCACCAGGGGATGATCAAGAAGGGGCCAGACATCCAGTTTATCCCTGGGAACCCCCCGGCGCTAGGCAGGAGATGGATGCTGGGGCCTCTCTCCCTGAGGCGAGGTTTATTGTCCTGGGCTGGCTGCCCTGTACGTTTCCACCATGCCTGTTTGTTTATGTAACGGATAAAGCCTCCCTCTCGTTGGTTCTCATATTTCTAGATTCCAGCACAACACGTATGCTGACTGCCGGGAAATGTTTTCACCCCAGGCTGACCAGTCCGGGCAGTAACCACCATCTGGAAATCAGAGAACTCCAACTTCAAGCCTGAAAACAATTAAATTTACTTTAACACATTTTCACAATAAGTGGAAAATGTGAAGGCCAGGTCTGCATTACCTACTACATTGAAAAGATGGGCAAAAACAATAAAACCTGGTTTTTACCCCGATGTGTGTTATCTAATGCTGTTATAACAGAAATACCACAAGTCGTTGGGTTTAACAAACAGAAGTTTATTCTCTCACAGTTCAGGGGCCTAAAAATCCGAATTCAGGGCTCCAGCTCTAGGGGAAGGCTTTCTCTGTCGGTTCTGGGGGAGGTCATTATCATCAATCTTCCCCTGGCCTAGGAGCATCTCAGCACAGGGACCCTAGGTCCAAAGGATGCTCTCTGCTCCCCACACTTCTTTCTTGGTGGCACGAGTTCCCCTATCTCTCTTCTTGCTTTTCTCTCCTTTTATTTCTTGTAAGAGAAAAGGTAATGCAGGCCACACCCCAGGAAAACTCCCCTTGCATCAGATCAGGGCTGTGACCTGAGTATCGATGTTGCATCCCACCCTAATCCTCTTTAGCATAACCTAATCTTGCCTCATTAACCACAGGCAGAGATTAGGATTTGCAACACATAGGAAAATTACATCAGGTCATAAAATGGAGGACAACCACATAACACTGGGAATCCTGGGCTAGCCAAGTTGACACATACTTTGGGTGGGACACTATTCAATCCATAACAGTGTCAGATGATTACTTCAGGTTTTCCATTTTGTTGTGTTACTCAAGTACATTTGACTAGAGGCAAATGCTTATGTCCTCCCAGTGCTTCATGCTCATCAAACATTTGAGTGACCAGGACAGCTATTTGGTAATATGCGTAAAAGTTATAGAACGTGACTATCTTTGTGCAAGTGATTTTGTTTCTTGAAATTTATTGAAAGGTATCGTCAGGAAATAATCAACCACTGTAAACAAAGATTTAGATAACCTAACATTCATCAGGAAGCAGACCAAATGTCCAACAACAGGAGAATTAGGATAAGTCATAGTAACTTATGCTACAGAATACTACGCAGCCACTAAAAACCAGGTGGTGCAAAAGGTTAATGTGCTTGTCTGTTGACCAAAAGGTTGGAAGTTCAAGTCTACCCAGAGGTGCTGTGGAAGAAAGGCCTGGAAAAATCAGCCATTGAAAACCCAGTGGAGCACAGTTCTATTCTGACACACATGGGGCCGTCATGAGTTGGAATCAACACAGTGGCAACTGGTTTGTTTGTTTGGTTGGTTGGTTTTTGACGAATATTTAACAGCATGGGGACATTTCCATATTACAATAAGAAAAAAAGTGAGAGAGAGACACTGGGACAGAAGGGTTGGCGGAAGGGAGGGATGGAAATAATGGGGAGGAGAATATGTGCGATATGTGGAAGTACAGGGCAGGAACCAAGGTGTGGGGTACCACCCAGGATGTTGAGGTGAGCACGTACAGACTCTTCTGAGGACTTGTCTATTTGCTCAGTAGGCCAGGGTTGGTAAGCAATTCTAGAGACTGTTATATTCTTAGAAGCAGGTGAAGGAGTGAATATTCCTGAATGGAAATTATGAGCAAAAGAAGTCCACATGCTCTCTGTCCAGACCAGGTAAACTCCTCTTTACTTACCAACTAAGGAGCCCTGGTGACGCAATGGTTAAGCAGCCCTCCATTCTTGAAATCTTCTCTAAAACTCTCTTCAAAGACATTCTCACCCGGTTCTCCTTTCACTTTTACTATTCCTTTTATTGTCTCCTTTGCTAGTGCCTCTTACTAGGCCAGGCCCTTTCCACTGATCTCCTGAAATGCCTTATCTCCTTGTCTTTCAAGACTCAGCTCAAAGTTCACTGCTGTCATATATTGAATTGTGTCCCCCAAAAATATGTGTCAACTTGGTTAGGCCTTGATTCCCAGTACTGTGTGGTTATCCTTCATTTTGTGATTGTAATTTTATGTTAAAGAGGATTAGGGTGGGATTGTAACACACTTACTAAGGTCAAATCCCTGATCCAATGTAAAATCAGTTTCCCTGGGGTGTGGCCTGCACACCTTTTATCTTACAAGAGATAAAAGGAAAGGGAAGCAAGCAGAGAAGGGGGACCTCATACCACCAAGAAAGCAGTGCCAGGAGCAGAGCACATCTTTCAGACCTGGGTTCCCTGTGCTGAGAAGCTCCTAGTCCAGGGGAAGATAGATGAGAAGGACCTTACTCCAGAGCCAACGGACAGAAAAAGCCTTCCCCTGGACCTGACTCCCTGAATTTGGACTTCTAGCCTACTTTACTGTGAAGAAATAAACTTTTCTTTGTTAAAGCCATCCACTTATGGTATTTCCGTTATAGCAGCACTAGATGACTAAGACTAATATCACTGTGAAGTCTTTCTTAACCCATTCAATTTACATGCCTGCCTCCCCAGAGGTGGATTTACATGGAGCTTAATAAAACTTAGGAATCCTTGGGTGGTGCGGACTCAATGCATTAGGCTGCTAACCAAAAGGTTGGAGGTTCGAGATCACCCGGAAGCTTCTCAGAAGAAAGGTCTGCATATCTACTTCCAAAAAATCAGCTACTGAAAAACTTATGGAGCAAAGTTCTACTCTGACACAAATGGGGTTACCATGAGTAGGAACCGACTCAATAGCAACTGGTAGTACAACTTAAGCTTCAGAGCCCTCTGGGCCTTATGTGTTTATGAGATCACAAATCTGGGTAAAATTTTCAGATGTAACATATCTAAAAGGAGCCCTGGTGGCATGAAAGGTTGGTGGTTGGAACCCACCCAGTGGCTCCATGGTAGAAAGACCTGGCAATCTGCTCCCATAAAGATTACAGGCTGGAAAACCCTATGGGGCCGTTCTACTCTGTCACATGGGGCTGCTATGAGTCAGAATCAACTATGCGACACCTAACAACAACAGCATATCTTAATTGTTATCAGCTAAGTCTGCTCTCTCTTTCCACTCTGACTCCCCCTTTGCAGATGTCTCCTCATGTTGGGTGTCCTTGAAGTGGCTAGGGACATTTTCGGGTTTCAGCTCAGGGACAGTTAAATAGGAGATGCATTTATTTGAATTTACTGGAAGCTATTTGTGTGGTTCATAATCACTTCCATGTAAAGGTAAGTTATGCTCGCTGTCCTGGTGCAGGAACGGCTTCCAGGAATACTCCTACAGCCCAAGGGTGCTGACTCACCCTGCAGAGCGAGACACGGGGGCAGGCGACCAAAGGCAGCCTCACACCCACAAGGCTAGTCATGCCAGCCCCGGGACTTGTGAGGGAAGCTAGGAGACACCAGGTTCAAAACATACAGAACTCTCTTCTCCTCTTCAGATGTATAAAATTATAAGTGGATGACTCAGCTCTAATCCTAGAAAAAACTATCAATAGCAAAACTAAATCTCAGTTAGTTATGCCAGAGTAAAGACGGAATGATCTTGCTAGTCTCTCTATTGAAAGCAGTATTAAAAAATCATTGCCATATGAAGAGGTGATCAAAAAGGATACAGTCAAAATACATAGGAAAAAATGTAATAGAAGTTTGTTAGGCAGTTAATTACTAAAAAAAAAAAAAAAAGTTTTTTTCTGGATTTTGTGATGCTTGTAGTATTGGTCAGATTTTTAAAATTTGAAATTTGTTGTGATTTCTTTCTTCATGCTAAATAACATTTCTCTTTCATACTTAATTTTGTACTTTTTGTATTTTGTACTTTTTTTTTGCATTCAAAAGTTTACACACAAAATGTTTTTTGACTTTGATTGCAATCCCCATAATGCATCAGCACTCTCCCCCTTTCCCTTTCCACCCTGGGTTCCCCGCATCCATTCCTCCAGGTGTCCCGTCCCTTCCTGCCTTCTCATCTTTGCTTTGTCTCATATACTTGATTGAACTAAGAAGCAAGCCCTTCACGTGTGTTATTGTTTTATAGGCCTGCTAATCTTTGGCTGAAAGATGGACTTCAGGATGTATTTTGTATTTTTATTCTTAAAAAGGTCCCTAGGTGGCACAAGTAGTTTGTGATCATCTGCTAACCTAAAGGCTGGCGCTTTAAACCCACCCAGGGTTTCATGCAAGAAAGCCTTGCTATCTGCATCTGTAAAGATCACAGCCAAGAAAACTCTATGTGGCAGTTCTATTCTGTAACACATGGGGTCACTATGAGTAGGAATTGACTCCATGCAATGGGTTTTTTGTTTGTTTCCTCTTAAAAAAGTCCCTCAAGTTACATAAACTTCAGGCTCCACAAACCTGGATACCCCCGGCTCCCCCTGCACACCTCAGAGAGAAGCCTCGGTTCTTCGTCTTGGAGCCCATTGCTCAGCCCAGGTCCAGAGGCCTAGTGTATGCTCGATAAACATGTGTGGAAAAACAGATCATCCCTAAATCTTATGATGTCTCACAAAGGGTTTATCTCAACGTAACCAGAGAGTGAGGACCACTGGCATTCGGAATACTAGAAAACCAGTTCCGTTTAGTGAGATCACATTCAGCGTATGTGCCCCTCTGCCAACATAGTGTTTTCACATATTGTGTTTCATAATGTTCCCAGCTCCTAACAACTGGGGGAGAGAATTGTTGTTGTTAGGTGCCCTCCAGTCAGTTCCGACTCACAGCAACCCTGTGTACAACAGAATGAAATACTGCCCAGTCCTACTCCATCCTCAAAATCGTTGCTATTCTTGAGCCCATTGTTGCAACCACTGTGTCAATCCATCTCGTCCAGGGTTTTCCTCTTTTTCACTGACTCTCTGCTTTACCAGGCATGATGTCCTTCTCCAACAACTGGTCCCTCCTGATAATATGTTCAAAGTATGTGAGACGAAGTCTTGTCATCCTCACTTCTAAGGAACGTTCTGGCCGTACTTTTTTCAAGACAAGTTTGTTTGTTCTTCTGGCAGACAATGGTATATTACATATTCTTCGCCAACACCATAATTCAAAGGCATTAATTCTTCTTCAGTCTTCCTTATTCATCGTCCAGCTTTCATCGCATACGTATGAGGTGATTGGAAATCCCATGGCTCGGGTCAGGCGCACCTTAGTCCTCAAAGTGACATATTTACTTTTTAACACTTTAAAGACATCTTTTGCAGCAGATCTGCAATACATCGTTTGATTTCTTGACTGCTGCTTCCGTGGGAATTGACTGTGGATCAAATAAAATGAAATCCTCGACAACTTCAATAATTTTTCCGTTTATCATGATGCTGCTTATTGTTCTAGTTGTATTTTTGTTTTCTTTATGCTGAGGTGTAATCCATACTAAAGGCTGTAGTCTTTGATCTTCATCAACAAGTGCTTCAAGTCTTCATCACTTTCAGCAAGCAAGGGTGTGTCATCTGCATAACGAAGGCTGTTAACGAGTCTTTCTCCAATCCTGATGCCCCGTTCTTCTTCATATAGTCCAGCTTCTTGGATTAATTGTTCAGCATACAGATTGAATAAGTATAGTGAAAGGATACAACCGTGATGTACACCTTTCCTGATTTTAAACCATGCAGTATTCCCTTGTTCTCTTTAAATGATAGCCTCTTAATCTATGCACAGCAATCTAATGCACAACATTAATCTAATGAGCACAATAAAGTTTTCTGGAATTCCCATTCTTCTCAAGGTTATCTGTAATTTGCTATGATCCACACAGCTGAATGCCTTTGCATAGTCAATAAAACACAGGTAAACACTTTTCTGGCGTTCTCTGCTTTCAGCCAAGATCCATCTGACATCAGCAATGATAACCCTTGTTCTAGGTCCTCTTCTGAGTCGGGCTTGAATTGCAGGCAGTTCCCTGGAGACGTACTGCTGTAACCATTTTTGAATTATCTTCAGCAAATTTTATTTGCATGTGATATTAATGATATTGTTTGATAATTTCCACATTCTGTTGGATTAGCTGTTTTTGGAATGGGTAGAAATATGGATCTCTTCCAGTCAGTTGGCCAGGTAGCTCTCTTCCAAATTTCTTGGCATACATGAGTGAGTGCTTCCAGTGTTGCACCCTTTGGTTGAAACATCTCAGTTGGTATTCTATCACTTCCTGGAGGCTTGCTTTTCACCACTGCCTTCAGTGCAGCTTGGACTTCTTCCTTTGGTACCATTGGTTCCTCATCATGATATGTCCTGAAATGGTTGAATGTTGACCAATTCTTTTTGGTACAGTCACTGTGTATTCCTTCAATCTTCTTTTGATGCTACCTGCGTCATTCAATACTTAGTCCATAGAGTACTTCAATACTGCGAGCGTCCTCTTCCCTTGTGGTTTTCTAAGTGTAAGACTTTGCATATTTCACTAGAATACTTTGTCTTCATGAGCTGCCCTTTTAAATCTTCTGTTCAGCTCTTTTCCTTCATCATTTCTTCCATTTGCTTTAGCTACTTGACATTCAACAGCAAGTTTCAGAGTCTCTTCTGACATCCTTTTTGATCTTTTCCTTCTTTCCTGTCTTTTTCATGACCTTATGCTTTCTTCATGTATGATATCCTTGATGTCATTCCAAAACTCATCTGGTCTTCAGTCATTAGTGTTCAACGTGTCAAATCTATTCTTGAGATGATCTCTAAATTCAGGTTGGTTATACTCAAGGTTGTACTTTGGCTCTTGGGGACTTGTTTTATTTTCTTCAGCTTCAACTTTAACTTGCATATGAGCAATTGATGGTGTGTTCCACAGTTGGCCTCTGGCCTTATTCTGATGATATTAAGCATCTCCATCATCTCTTTCCACAGATGTAGTCGGTTTGATTTCTATGTATTCCATCCAGCAAGGTCCACATGTATTGTTGCCATTTGTGTTGTTGACAAAAGGTATTTGCGATGAAGAATTTGTTGGTCTTGCAAAATTCTATCAAGTGATCTCTGGAGTCGTTTCTATTACCAAAGCCATATTTTCCAACTACTGATCCTTCTTCATTTCCATGTTTTGCATTCCAATCACCAGTAATTATCAATGCATCTTGATTGCATGTTTGATCAATTTCAGACAGCAAAAGTTGGTAAAAATTTTTAATTTCCTCATCTTTGGCCTTAGTGGTTGGTGCATAAAATTGAATAGTAGTCATATTAACTGGTCTTCCTTGTAGACATATGGATATTATCCTATCACTGACAGCATTGCACTTCAGGATAGATCTTGAAATGACATGGATGGAGTAAAGTTTTCAGGACCTTCATTTGCTGATGCGGCACAACTCAAAATGAGAAGAAACAGCTGCAAACGTCCATTAATAATTGGAATGTGGAATGTAGGAAATAAGAATCTAGGAAAATTGAAAGTCATCAAAATTGAAATGGAACACATAAAAATCAATATCCTCAGCATTGGCTGGTATTGGCCATTTTGAATTGGACAATCATATGGTCTAAGCCGGGAATGATAAATTGAAGAGGAATGAGAGAGAGAATAAAAGTGAAAATTACATGAACTCCTCTAATTACTGTAGGTGAGTCAGAACATAGAGTGCGGTAAAATGAAGATGAAATTAAAGAACAATAATGAGAAATATCCTCCCAGGACCCACTGAAACAGTAGGCTCCTTTTTCTATAGACACTACCCAGCTGTTAAGAGCAGTCAGAACTTAAAAATCTCCTCTTCAAATATCAAATCCTTTACTTTGTTCCTTTACTTTGTCTCGGAGGCCTCACTGTTCTTGGTGACAAGCTTTACCTATAGAACTAACCAGTCATCCTCGAGTCAACTACACCTCATGGTGACCTCATGTGCATCAGACTAGAACTGTCTCAAAGGATTTTCAATGTCTGATTTTTCAGAAGTAGATCATCAAGCCTTTCTTCAGAGTCACCTCTAGGTTAACTTGAACCTCTAATCTTTCAGTTAGCAGCAGAGCATCTTAACTATTTGCACCACTCAGGGACTCCTCCCAGAGGTCTCAATTATAGGTATTCAGTCATTTGTTCCAGCACTACATCAGACAATGTTCTGCTGCTATCCATAGGGTTTTCAATGGCCTTTTTTTTTTTTTTTTTGAAGTAAATCACCAGGTCCTTCCTCCTAGTCTGTCTTAGTCTGGAAGCTTCACTGAAACCTTTTCACCATGGGTGACTCTTATGGTATTTGAAATACCAGTGGCATAGCTTCCAGCATCATAGCAACATGCAAGCCACCACAGTACAACAAACTGACAGTCAAGTGGTTGTCTACTATGCTGCAGAGGGCAAACTGAAGAGGAATGACATCACATTCATCGTCAAAAAGGACATTTCAAGATCTTGTTCTGCATCCCAATTTGGTGAGTGGTGTCTGGTGTCTTAAAAGCCTGTGAGCGGCCATCTAAGATGCATCAATTGGTCCCAACTCACTGGAGCAAGGGAGAATGAAGAACACCAAAGACACAAGGAAAATATTAGCCCAAGAAACAAAAAGTTCACAAAAACCAGAGACTTTATCAGCCTGAGACCAGAAGAACTTGATGGTGCCTGGCTACCACCAATGAACAATCTGACAGGGAAAACAACAGAAAGTCCCTGATGGAGCAGGAGAAAAGTGTGGTGCAGAACTCAAATTCACATAAAAAGACCAGACTTAATGGCCTGTCAGAGACTAGAGGAACCCCAGAAGACATGCCCCCTGGGCCCTCTGTTAACCCAAAACTAAAACCATTCCCAAAGCCACCTTTTCAGACAAAGATTAGACTGGACTAGAAAACATAAAAGAATATTCGTGAAGAGTGTGCTTCTTAGTTAAAGTAGAAACATAAGGCTAAATGGGTAGTTCCTGCCCAGAGGCAGGATGAGAAGGCAGAAAGGGATAGGAGCTGGTGGAATGGACACAGGAAATCCAGGGTGCAAAGGGGGAGTGTGCTGTCACATTATAAGGATTGCAACTAGTGTCACATAACAATATGTGTATAAATTTTTACATGAGAAATTATCTTGAGCTGTAAACTTTCACCTAAAGCACATTAGGGAAAAAAAAAAAAAAAACCTATCCTGAAGTACAACGCTGTCACTGATAGGATAATATCCATACACCTGTAAGGAAGACTAGTTAATACGACCATTATTCAAATTTACACATGAATCACTAAGGCCAAAGATGGAGAAATTGAAGATTTTTACCAAGTTGTGCGGTCAAATCATGAATCAAGATCAAACATGCAATCAAGACACATTGATAATTATTGTTGATTGGAACGTGAGATTTGGAAACAAAGAAGAAGGATCTGTAGCTGGAAAATATGACCTTGGTAATAGAAATGACACTGGAGATTGTGTGATAGAATTCTGCCAGATCAATGACTTATTCATCAGAAATCCTTTTTTCAACAACATAAACACCAACTATACACACGGACCTCACCAGACAGAATAGACAGCAATCAAATCAACCACAACTACGGAAGGAAATGATGGAGAAGCTTAATAGCATTAGTCAGAACAAGGCCAGGAACTGACTGTGGAACAGACCATCAATTGCTCATATGCAAGTTCAAGTTGAAGCTGAAGAAAATTAGCACAAGTCTATGAGAACCAAAGTATGACTTTGAATGTATCCTGCCTAAATTTAGAGATCACCTCAAGAATAGATTTTACACATCGAACAACTAATGACTGAAGACCATAAGAGTTGTGAGATGACACCACGGACATTATACATGAAAAGAGCAAAAAGTCATTGAAAAGACAAGAAAGAAAGAAAAGACTAAAACCCATGTCAGAAGAGACTCTGAAACTTGCTCTTGAACATACAGTAAGTAGCTAAAGTGAATGGAAGAAATGATCAAGTAAAAGAACTGAACAGAAGATTTCAAAAGGCAGTTCAAGAAGACAAAGTATAATGAAATACACAAACACTTGGAATTAGAAAACCACAAGGCAAGAGCACACTCAGCATTTTTCAAGCTGAAAGAAACGGAAAAAATTCAAGCCTCAAGTTGCAGTATTGAAGTATTCTATGGGCTAAGTATTGAATGACGCAGGTAGCATCCAAAGAAGATGGAAGGAATCACAGTGACTGTACCAAAAAGAATTGGTCAACGTTCAACCATTTCAGGAGATATCATATGATCAAGAATGGATGCTACTGAAGGAAGATGTCCAAGCTGCACTGAAGGCATTGGTGAAAAACAAGCCTCCAGGCATTGACAGAACACCAATTGAAACACTTCAGCAAATGGACACAATGCTGGAAATGCTCACTTGTCTATGCCAAAAAATTTGGAAGACAGCCACCTGGTCAACCGACTGGAAGAGATCGACATCTGTACCCATTCCAAAGAAAGGTGATCCAATGGAATGCAGAAATTAGGGAACAATATCATTAATACCACACGCAAGCAAAATTTTGCTGAAGATAATTCAGAAACGGCTACAGCAGTACATCAACAGGGAACTGCCAGGAATTCAAGCTGCATTCAGAAGAGGATGTTTAACAAGGGATATCATTTCTGATGTCAAATGGATCTTGGCCAGGGGCGGATGAACTACAATATGTGCTGGCTTAGAGTAAGCAAGGTAGGCCAAGTTTAACTGTATTTACTTACTAATCTGTAGTGCACAATTTCACATGGGTTCACCATATCAGAGATTAGGAACTACAGATTAGTAAGTAAATTTAATTAATCCCATGCCTACCCTGCTTATTGGGTAATCCATTCCTGATTCTTGGCTGAAATCAGAGAATACCAGAAAGATGTTTACCTGCGTTTTATTGCCTATGCAAAGGCATTCGACTGTGTGGATAATGACAGATTCTGGATAACATTGTGAAGAATGGGAATTCCAGAACACTTAATTGTGCTCATGCAGAAGCTGTACATACACCAAGAGGCAGTCATTTGGAGAACACGGGGATACCGCGTGGTTTAAAATCAGGAAAGGTGTGTATCAGGGTAGTATCCTTTCACCATACCTATTCAATCTGTACGCTGAGCAAATAGCCCGAGAAGCTGAACTATACAAAGAAGAACGCCACACCAGGATTGGAGGAAGACTCATTAACAACCTGCGAAATGCAGATGACATAACCTTGCTTGCCGAAAGTGAAGAAGACTTGAAGCATTTACTGACGAAGGTGAAAGACTACAGCTTTCAGTATGGATTCCACCTCAACATAGAGAAAACAAAAATACTAACAACTGGATCAATAAGCAACATCATGATAAACGGAGAAAAGATTGAAGTTGTCAAGGATTTCATTCTACCTGGATCAACAATCAATGCCCATGTAAGCAGTAGTCAAGAAATCAAACGATGTATTGCGTTGGGCAAATCTGCTGCAAAAGACCTCTTTAAAGTATTAAAAAGTAAAGATGTCACTTTGATGACTAAGGTGCCCCTGACCTAAGCCACAGCTTTTTCAGTCTCCTCATACGCATGCAAAACGTGGACAATAAAAAGGAAGACAGAAGAAGAACTGATGCATTTGAATTATGGTGTTGGTGAAGAATATTGACTATACCATGGACTGGTAGAAGAATTAACAAATCTATCTTGGAAGAAGTATAGCAGCCAGAATGTTGCATAGAAGAAAGGACGATGAGACTTTGTCTGCTTACTTTGGACACATTATCAGGAAGGACCAATCCCTGGAGAAGTACATCATGTTTGGCAAAGTAGAGGGTGAATGAAAAAGAGGAAGACCCTCAATGAGATGGATTGACACAGTGGCTGCAACAATGGGCTTAAACATAGCAATGATTGTGAAGATGGCGCAGGACTGGCAGTGTTTCATTCAGTTGTACATAGGGTCGCTATGAGTCGGAACTGACTTAACGGCACACAACAACAACAAGCCTTTTGTTGATTATGCAGAGCACACATCCAAGTCTGGCTTTTTGTATTTTCAGTCTTCCTCTTGCCCCTTGTTATGGATTGAATTCTGTCCCCCCAAAATATGTGTTGGAATCCCCATACCTGTGGATATAATTCTGTTTGGGAAAAGGGTTTTCTTTGTTATGTTAAAGAGGTTCTATCAGTGTGGGATATTTCCTAGGCCTATTCACTTCTGAACTATAAAAAGAGTAGATTAGACACAGGAACAAGGACAAATGCGGGAAAGATAGATGCCACGTGGAGATGGCCAAGAAACTGAGGAACCCAGGGGCTACAGATGCTGAAAGAGGCAAGGATCTTCCCCCAGAGCCAACAGAGAGAGTCTTCCCCTAGAACCAGTGACCTGAGTTAGTACTTCTAGCCTCTGTAACTGTGAGAAAATACATTTCTGTTTTTTTGTTTGTTTTTTGCTGTGCTTTAAGTGAAAATTTAAAGTTCAAGTTAGTTTCTCATATAAAAATTTATACACACATTGTTATGTGACCCTAGTTGCACTCCCTACACCGTGACACCACACTCTTCCTTTCCACCTCAGATTTCCCGTGTCCATTCAACCACCTCCTGTCCCTTTTTGCCTTCTCATCTCACCTCCAGACAGGAGCTGCCCATCCAGTCTCAGGTATCCACTTGTGCTAAGAAGCACTCTCTTCACAAGTATTATTTTTTGTCTTATAGTCCAGTCTAATCTAAGTCTGAAGAGTTGGCTTCTGCAATGGTTTAACTGTTCTGGGCTAAAAGAGAGTCCAGGGGCCATGTCCTCTGGGGTTCTTCCAGTCTCAGTCAGACCATTAAGTCTGGTCTTTTTACTAGAATTTGAATTCTGCACCCCACTTTTCTCCTGCTCCGTCAGGGAGTCTGTTGTATTCCCTGTCAGGGCAGTCACTGGGGGTAGCCTGGCACCATCTAGTTCTTCTGGTCTCAGGCTGATGGAGTCTCTGGTTTATGTGGCTCTTTCTGTCTCCTGGGTTAATATTCTCCTTGTGTCTTTAGTGTTCTTCATTCTCCTTTGCTGAAGATGGGTTGGGACGAATTGATGCATCTTAGATGGCCGCTTGCTAGCTTTTAAGACCTCAGATGCCACTCACAAAAATGGGATGCAGAACATTTTCTTAATAAACTTTGTTATGCCAATTGACCTAGATGTCCCCTGAAATGATGGGCCCCAGACCCCCACCCCTGCTACTCTGTCCCTCAAAGTGTTCGGTTGTATCCAGGGAACTTCTTAGCTGTTGATTTAGTCCAGTTGTGCTGACTTCTCCTGTATTGTGTGTTATCCTTCCCTTCACCTAAGATAATTCCTAATCTTCTACATAGTTGGTGAATACCCCTCTACTTCCCTCCCCACCCTCGTAACCATCAAAGAATGTTTTCTTCTGTGTTTAAACCTTTTCTTGAGTTCATATAATAGTGGTCTCATATAATATTTGTCCTTTTGCGACTGACTAATTTAACTCAGCATAACGCCTCCAGATTAATCCCTGTTATGTTTCATAGATTCATCATTGTTCTTTATCATTGAGTAATATTCCATAGTGTGAATATACCATAATTTGTTTATCCATTCATCCATTGGTGGGCACCTAGATTGTTTCCATCTTTTTGCTATCGTGAACAGTACTGCAATGAATATGGGTGTGCATATATCTATTCGTGTGATGGCTCTTATTTTTCTAGGATATATTCTAAGGAGCAGGATTGCTGGATCGTATGCTACTTCTATTTCTAGCTTTTTAAGGAAGCATCAAATCGATTTCCAAAGCGGTTGCATCATTTTACATTCCCATCAACAGTATGTAAGTGTTCCAGTCTCTCCATAACCTCTCCAACATTTATCATTTTGTGTTTTTTGGATTAACCCTAGCCTTGTGGGGGTGAGATGATATCTCACTGTAGTTTTGATTTGCATTTCTCTAAGAGCTAATGATCATGAGGATTTCCTTATGTGTTTGTTAGCTGCCTGAATGTCTTCTTTGGTGAAACACCTGTTCATATCCTTTGCCCATATTTTAACTGGGTTATTTGTCTTTTTGTTGTTGAGGATTTGCAGTATCTTATAGATTTTAGAAATTAGACGCTGATCGAATTTGTCACAGCCAAAAATTTTTTCCCAGTCTGTAGGTTGTCTTTTTACTCTTTTGGTGAAGTCTTTTGATGAGCATAAGTGTTTGATTTTTAGGAGCTCCCAGTTATCTAGTTTCTCTTGTGGTGTTTGTACATTGTTGCTTATAGTTCGTATTTTGTTTATTTCATGTATTATGGCTCCTAGGGTTGTCCCTATTTTTTCTTCCATGGTCTTTACCACTTTAGGTTTTATATTTAGGTCTTTGATCCATTTTGAGTTAGTTTTTGTGCATGGTGTGAGGTATAGGTCTCGTTTCAGTTTTTTGCAGATGGATATCCAGTTATGCCGGCACCATTTGTTGAAGAGACTGTCTTTTCCCCTATTAACAGACTTTGAGCCTTTGTGAAATATCAGCTGCTTATAGGTGGATGAATTTAGGTCTGGATTCTCATTTCTGATCCACTGGTCTATGTATCTGTTGTCGTACCAGTACCAGGCTGTCTTGACTACCGTGGCAGTATAATAGGTTCTAAAATCAGGCAGTGTGAGGCCTCCACTTTGTCCTTCTTGAGTAATGCTTAACTTATCCGGGGTCTGTTCCCTTTCTATATGAAGTTGGTGATTTGTTTCTCCATCTCCCTAAAAAATGCCATTGAAATTTGGATCAGGGTTGCACTGTATCTGTAAATCGCTTTGGGTAGAATTAACATTTTCGCAATGTGGAATCTTATATCCATGAGCAAGGTATCTTTTTCCACTTATGCAGGTCTCTTTTAGTTTCTTGCAGTAGTGTCTTGTAGTTTTCTTTGTATAGGTCTTTTACGTCTCTGGTTAGATTTATTCCTAAGTATTTAATCTTCTTAGGCGCTATTGTAAATGGTAGTGATTTGGTGGTTTCCTCTTCGAAGTTCTCTTTGTTGGTGTAGAGGGATCCAACTGATTTTTGTATGTTTATCTTGTATTCTGATACTTTGCTGAAATCTTCTATTAGCAGTTTTCTTGTGGATTATTTGTGTTGTTCTGTATATAAGATTATGTCATCCGCAAATAGAGATAGTTTTACTTCTTCCTTACTGATTTGGATGCCCTTTATTTCTTTTTCTAGCCTAATTGCTCAGGCTAAGACCTCCAGCACAATGTTAAATAAGAGTGGTGATAAAGGTCACCCTTGTCTGGTTCCCGTTTTCAAGGGGAATGCTTTCAAACTCTCTCCATTTAGGATGATGTTGGCTGTTGGCTGTGTATAAATGTCCTTAATTATGTTGAGGAGTTTCCCTTCTATTCATTCCTATTTTGTTGAGAGTATTTTTTTTACCATGAATGGGTGTTGGACTTGGTCAAATGCCTTTTCTGCATCAATTGATAAGATCATGTAGTTCTTGTCTTTTGTTTTATTTATATGATGGATTACATTGATTGTTTTTCTAATGTTGAACCATCCCTGCATACCTGGTATAAATCCCACTTGGTCATGGTGAATTATTTTTTAGAGACGTTGTTGAATTCTATTGGCTAGAATTTTGTTGAGGATTTTTCCATCTATGTTCATGAGGGATATTGGTCTATAATTTTCTTTCTTTGTAGTGACTTTACCTGGTTTTGGTATCAAGCTTATGATGGTTTCATAGAATGAGTTTGGTAGTATTCCATCCTTTTCTATACTCTGAAATACCTTTAGTAGTAGTAGTGTTAACTCTTCTCTGAAAGTTTGGTAGAGTTCACTAGTGAAACCATCAGGGCCAGGGCTTTTTTTTGTTGGGATTTTTTTAATTACCTTTTCAATTTCGTCCTTGGTTATAGGTATATTTAGTTGTTCTACCTCTGTTTGTGTTAGTTTAGGTAGATACTGTGTTTCTAGAAATTTGTCCATTTCCTCTAGGTTTTCAAGTTTGTTAGAGTACAATTTTTCATAGTATTCTGTTATGATTCTTTTAATTTCAGTTGGATCTGTTGTGATGCCACTCAACTCATTTCTTATTTGGGTTATTTGCATCCTCTCCTGCTTTTCTTTTGTCAGTTTGGCCAATGTTTTATCGATTTTGTTAATCTTTTCAAAGAACCAGCTTTTGGTCATGTTAACTTAATTATTTTTCTATTCTCTATTTCATTTAATACTGCTCTAATTCTTATCATTTCCTTTCTTCTGTAGCCCAAGGGCTTCTTTTGCTGCTCTCTTTTTACATGTTCCAGTTGTAGGGTTAATGTTTTGATTTTGACCCTTTCTTCTTTTTGGATGTGTGCATTTATTGCTATAAATTGACCTCTGAGCACTGTTTTTGCTGTGTCCCAAAGGTTCTGGTAGGATGTGCTTTCATTCTTACTTGATTCTACGAATTTATTTATTCCATCCTTAATTTTTTGTATAACCCAGTAGTTTTTGAGCAAGATGTTGTTCATTTTCCATGTGTTTGACTTTTTTCCTTGCTTTTACTGTTACTGATTTCTACTTTTATGGCTTTATAATCAGAAAAGACGCTTTGTAATATATCGATGTTTTGGATTCTGTTAAGGCTTGCTTTATGGCCTAGTATGTGGTCTATTTTGGAGAATGTTCCATATGCATTGGAAAAGAAAGTATACTTAGCTGCTGTTGGGTAGAGTGTTCTGTACATGTCCGTGAGATCAAGTTGGTTGATTGTGGCATTTAGATCTTCCATGTCTTTATTGAGCTTCTTTCTGGATGTTCTATCCTTCACTGAAAGTGGTGTGTCGAAATCTTCCACTACTATTGTGGAGCTGTCTATCTCTCTTTTCAATCCTGTTAGAGTGTGTTTTATGTGTTTTGGAGCCCTGTCGTTGGGTGCATAAATATTTATTATGGTTATGTCCTCCTGGTCTATTGACCCTTTAATCATTATATAGTGTCCTTCCTTATCTTTTGTCCTGGATTTTACTTTAAAGTCTATTTTGTCAGAGATTAATATTGCCACTCCTGCTCTTTTTTGAGTGTTGTTTGCTTGACATATTTTTTTCCATCCTTTGAGTTTTAGTTTGTGTCTTTAAGGTGTGTCTCTTGTAGGCAGCATATAAAAGGATCATGTTTTTTTATCCCTTCTGCCACTCTCTGTCTCTTTATTGGTACATTTAGTCCATTTACATTCTGTGTAATTATTGATAGGTATGCATTTGTGCTCTCATTTTGATATCTTTTTTATGTGTTGTTGACAGTTTCTTTGTTCCACTTGATTTTCTGTGCTGAGTCATTTTCTTTATGTATTTGTTTTTCATCTCTCTCATTGTTGTTGATTTTTTATTTTCTGCATCTTTTATGTTTTTCTTGTTTTTTATTTTGATGTGTAGGATTTTTAGTTTCCTTTGTGATTACCTTAATATTTATCACTATTTTTCTAAGCTTAAACCAATCTCCATATGAAAGATCTGTGACTACATTTTTTTAGTCCCTCTTTTTTGTTTTAGTGTTGTCATCTTTTACATATTGACATCTCTGTTTCCCTATTCACAGTGTTTTAGCTTTTTTCATTTTTGTGACTTCCCTGTCTGAGTTTATATAAGGTTGCTATGTCCTGTGTTCTAGTCTTGGGTTGTTGTCTGATGTTATTGATTTTCTAACTGGAGGACTACCTTTAGTATTTCTTGTAATTTGGGTTTGGTTTTTGCAAATTCCCTAAACTTCTGTTTATCTGGAAATGCCCTAATTTTGTCATCATATTTCAGAGACAGTTTTGTTGGCTATATAGTTGTTGGCTGGCCATTGTTTTCCTTAAAGGCTTTATATATGTCATCCCATTACCTTCTTGCCTGCATGGTTTCTGCTGAGTAGTCCGAGCTTAGTCTTATTGACTCTCCTTTGTAGATGACTTTTCGTTTATCCCTAGCCACTCTTAAAATTCTCTCTTTATCTTTGGTTTTGGCAAGTTTGATTATAATATGTCTTGGTGACTTTCTTTTGGGATATACCTTGTGTGGGGTTCGATGAGCATCTTGGATAGATATCTTCTCATCTTCACGATATCAAGGAAGTTTTCTGCCAACAAATCTTCAACAATTCTCTCTGTATTTTCTGTTATCCCCCCACCCCCCGGGTTCTGGTACTCCAATCACTCACAGGTTATTCTTCTTGATAGAGTCCCACATAATTCTTTGGGTTTCTTCTTTTTTAAAAAATTCTTTTGTCTGATTTTTCCACAAATAGGTTGGTGTCAAGTGCTTTATCTTCAATCTCACTAATTCTGACTTGCATTGCCTCAATTCTACTCCTGTGATTTTCTACTGAGTTGTCTATTTCTGAAATTTCATTGTTAATCTTCTGCATTTCTGTTTGTTGTCTCTCTATGGTGTCTTGCAATCTGTTAAATTTGTCATTATGCTCTTCTCTAATCTTCTTAAGTTCCTCTATTGCTTTGTCTGTATGTTCCTTGACTTGCTCTGCATTTTGAATGATCTCCTTCTTGATAACTTGAAGAGTTCTGTATATTAATCTTTTGTATTCTACCTCTGGTAATTCCAAGAAGTTCTCTTCCTCCAGAAAATTTCTTGATTCTTTGTTTTGGGAGCTTGCTGAAGCCATCACCTTCTGCCTCTTTATGTGATTTGATATTGACTGTTGTCTCCAAGTAATCAATAGTTATTATACTTATTTATTTTATGTTTGCTTACTGTGTCCTAGCTTCTTGTTTTGTTTTGCTTTGATATACCCAAATAGGCTGCTTATGTGAGTTAGTCTGATTATCAGTGCCTTTGAAGCTCTAATGTCCTGTCAGCAGGTGGTTAGATCTGTTACTAGGTATGGATTCAGCTCAGGTGTCCAGGTAGTTGATCTCCAAGTGTGTGATGCAGGCTCTCACCTACAGTGCTAAATGGGCAGGGGTGATTGGAGTAGGCACAGGTATCTGGCTGTAGTAAGGGGTCACATGTTGAGCAAGGCAGGGGGCTGATGGATGCTCCTGAGTGTCTGGGAGGAAAGCATGTCTCTGTTCCCTAGAATGTGTAGGTGGGTGGTATTTGCAGCCAGGCTATGGGCACCCAATGCTGTTGGCTGTAAGGACTGGGAGGCACCACTTATTCTTGGACCACTTTTGTAGGTGGCTAGGTGGTGTGGGTGGAGCCACCAGTCCTCAAGCCCCTGATATGGGTAAGTGAGGACCTGCTTAATGGGCAGAGCAATGTCAAGTGTCATGAACTTTCCACTCCATCATATAGCTGATATAGTTGAAGTTAGGCTTCAGGTATATACCCAGTTTTATTGTGCTAAATGAGGGCTTATGTGGTTGAAATGGGCCCGCACAGGTCTATGCAGGGGTAAAAGTCATTCAAATTCCATGGACCCCTTATGCTTGTGCCTAGACAAAGGAGCTGTGCCTGCCCTGAGTTCCCGGCTTAGGGGAGCTGGAAGATTATTTTTTCCTGTTTGTTAATTTGTTCCCTCTCCACGGCCAGGAGAATGGCTCAGGTCACATGACGGGACATACTTCTAGCCCAGGGGATGTGGCCATCATTGAAGCCGGCCCAGAAGAGTGGGGAGGAGGCAGGTAAATGGAAGACAGTCTCTTCCCAAACGGGGTGTGCTTTGATCCACGCAGTGGGTTAAACACATGTACTTATCTTTTGCCAATTGAGCACCACTTTTCACTAGTTCTGGAGTTCTGAGCAGACTCTCTTCCACTTGGTCTCTCCCAGTATGGAAAATGTGTCCTGAGCACCACTGCTTGCCTAACTTGGCAAGCCAGCTAATCCAGCCTACAGGGCATCAGTTCCCACTGGGTCAGTTCTGGCAACTCCTCACTGCTTCTGAACCATCTCTCCCTCCCCCTACCACTCAATCAATCTCCTCAACTTTGCCTTTGATGTTCAGGGCTCCTAGATTGTCATATATAATTGATTCACTTGTTTTTTCAGGTCTTTATTGTAAGAGGGACCACAGGAAGCGTCTGACTACTCCACCATCTTCACCACTCCCACATTTCTGTTTTTTAAAGTCTCTCATTTGTGGTATTTGTGTTACAGCAGCAGTAGGAGACTAAGACACCTCTCTTCTGGAGATTCCCTTTTCTGTAGGCCTCCAGGTACACTTTCCTTAGCTTGAGTCTAATATTGATCTCCTTCTGAATTCTTGTTAACTAATTTGCTCCATCCTCTGGGTTTTATGCTAAGAACTCTATGACCTCACCTTAACCTCAGCCTCCACTAAAGTTTAGGTTATTTCTTTCATTGATGAAAATAATATAGAGGAAAATAATCATTTTCCATCTAAAGTTTAGTAACCACGAGACACAGCCATGGAGACACTATTCTCTTATTGTTTACAGTTGTTTATCCTGCATCTTCATCATTAGGCCCTTTACCGTAGCATCACCTCTCTGTTCAAACATTGCAAGGAAATTTCCTGGAGAAAATTCATGTTTCTCTGATATCGAGCTCATGTGGTTCAATCCAGCTTGTCCCCCATCCTTGCACTTTGTCAGCCAACTTCTAAATAAAGAGAAAACTGGCATCCCCATACTCATGCCTGCAGGCATCCTGTCTCTACACACCAACACACAACTCATAAATAAAGGAGAAACCTGGATAAAACAATTTAGGAAGTCAATAAAATTAAGCATAAGATAATCAGGATAAATAAAAGAAAGAGAAGGCTTTGAGGCAAATAGTGATGAAGAAGACAGAACTTTCATTCAGTGTTTTAGATTTATAAAAAAAAAAAAAAAAGACTTGGAGAACAAAACTAAGAGTGGCTTTCTAGAGGAAAAAAGAAAGAAAGAAAGAAAGAAATCCAATGCCCTGAGGCAAAGGACAGATGTTATTTGAAACAAGAGGCAAATCAAAGAAAATGTAAAAGTTTATGTCTCAGTGGCAGGAGAAACATCCCCTTCTGTCTGATAAGACTGATCATCTGAACTAAGGATGCAATTCCTGGGCCTTAGGAGCCCATACTGGAACAGAGTGAAGACAAAAACCCAATCACTGGAGAGTTCTGGCAAAATGGCACTCTAGACAGAAGCACCACTCAGTCCCTCCACAGCAAAGATCCAAAAAAAACTAAGCCGAACAGAGAATACAACAATCCTGAAACCCTAAAACGTCAAATAAATAGATAAGGAACTCAGCCAAGCACCAAATGGAGTGAGAAAACTGACAGAGAATGGAGAGCGAGGAGAGATTCATGCAGAGATCCCCTAGCAGCTAAAGCAGCACGAATCCACCATCTTGGACTCCTATCAGAGACCAGCAAATGAGGTACGAGAAAGCAGCCTCACGGAGCTTCCAGCAGGAGACAAAACAACTGGTAATTTGCGATATATGCTTTCCCACCCCTGACCCTTCTTCACCCCAACTCGGCCTCCTCTGTTTCCTGCGGCCACAATCTCTTGACCGGGAAACACTGTAGTCCACACACACAAACGGGCTGGCTCTCTGAGTCCTGTTTGTTGGCTGCTAGTGTTGCTTTTTTTCTGCTTCTTTTGATTTCTTCCTTACCTTTCACCACCTCCCACTCCTTTCACTCAGATACCTGGCTCTGTACACCATCTTTGCTTCTTCCTGAGGGGTTGTGGAGCTCCATTCAAGTGTGGAGCTGATTCCTGGTCTGGGCTGCCGCACTGGTGGGATCCTGGGGCTTTTGTTCATTTGCTTGTTTTCTTTTCCTTTTCTTGAGTTTGGAGCCCTTTCTAGTCAGGCAGTGCTGTGTGGCAAGGATACTTCCCCCTTGGCTTGCACAGACATGCAGAGGGATCCTTGAGAGCATTTTTTATTCTGTTTTTTGGCGGGGGGGGATTTCTTGTTCTTTTTTTTTAATTTGTTTTGTTTTCTTTTCCCTCTTTTTCCCTTTTTTTCTTTCTTCATTGCTCAGTTTCTTGTATCTCTATATCTTCCTTCTCTTTCTGTTCCCTGAATACCTGGCATTGTATACCTCTACACCTTCCAGCCACGCAGTACTGCAACACCTGAGAGCGACTTCCCCAGACATCATAGCCGCACCAGTGGGATCCCTGAGAACATTGTGGTTCTTTAACCTTTCCAATTTTTATTTAATCATTCTTTTCTTTTCTTCTCTTCCTCTTCCCCATTCCGTTTTTCTCCATTTCATAGTCTCTCATCTCTCCACTCCAATGGCAAGCTCCCCTAGCATTCTTTTTTGTTTGTTTGTATGTTTTTGGCTCCTGTTCCTCTCTCCCATATCCATCTTAGCTCCACACATAACAATCTCCCCACTGCATCCTGCCTACCTGAACTATGCACTTGACATCACACCACCAAGCAGCACAGGCACAGCCTACTGGAACCTGCCCAGCACTGATTACCGACCCACTCTGGTGGCTGTAGTAAGTGCCACAAACAACCCGTCCCAGTAACTCCTCTTCAGCTAGACCTGCCCTGCCATACCATATCTGAGTGACTGACCCTGCCAACTGGAGAAGGAGGCAAAAAGTATTGTGCCCACAGATGAGCAAACAACAAAGAACACACAGTCCACCTGCTCAGACATAGTCAATTTTTTTTTTTAAAAAACGGGGCAAAACAAACAAATTTACAATCAATAAAAGAGAAAAATAACCACTGAATGCCCCAAAGACAGCAGACAATATCAAAACATTTACAAAAACAGGACAGGATGGTTCCAGTAGGCTTCCAAAATAAAACACCAGATGACTCTCCAGTGGAAGAAAATTCACTAGAACTACCTGATAGGGAATTCAAATCTCTAATACTCGGAATTCTCCAAGAGCTGAGGCAAAAAGCTGACAAACATGAGGAAAAAACAGACAAATTCATGGAAAATACAGACAAAAAATTGGAAGAATTCAGGGAAATAATGCAGGAACAAAATGCCGAATTAAATTCACAACTAGAAATTATATAAAGACAACATGTAGAAATCCAAAAGATTAACAACAAGATTTCAGAAATGGACAGTGTCATAGAAGGGCTGAGAAGCAGATTGGAAATGGTGGAAGACAGGATCAGTGGAATTGAAGACAAACACTTGGATACAACTCTGTTTCAGGAAAACTCAGAAAAAAGAACAAAGAAAAATGAAGAGACCCTGAGAGTTATGTGGGATACAATCAAAGCAAAAATTTTTGAGTGATTCTAATTCCAGAACAGGGGGAGAAAACAGAAAACACAGAGAGGATCATTGAAGAACTGCTGACAGAAAACTTCCCCAATATCATGAAAGATGAAAAGCTGGCCATCCAAGAAGCTTAACGAACCCCATATAGGAGAGACCCCAAAAGAAAATCACCAACGCATGTCATAATCACACTCACCAAAACCAAAGACAAACAAAGAATCCTGAGAGCAGCTCGTGAAAAATAAGAAGTCACATACAGAGGAGAAACAATAAGACTAAGCTCAGATTATTCAGCAGAAACCATGCAGGCAAGAAGGCAATGAGATGACATATGTAAAATCTTGAAAGAAAAAAATTTCCAGCCAAGAATAATATATCCTGCAAAACTCTCATTCAAATTTGGTTGGGAAATTAGGTCATTTCCAGATAATGAGAAATTAAGGGAATATGCAAAAGTCAAACCAAATTCACAAGAATTATTAAAGGGAGTTCTTTGATCTGAGGACAAACAGCTTCAGCTCACAGGCAGAATCTAGGACACAGGATCATACCAGCCAGATACCAATCTAGGAAATGAACTCTCAAGGACTATCCAAAACAAAAAGAAATACAACAGGGAATCAGAGCAGTTAATCAGTAAATGATAACAACATCAAAACAATAAGAGAGGGAATAAACGGCATAGGTATAGAACCTTCTGATGGAGAGGAAGGCAAGGCGATACCAAGTAATGGTAGACTCCTTCAAACTTAGAAAGATAAGGGTAAAATTCATGGTAACCACAAAGAAAGTTAACAAAAATACTCATAAAAAAAGGAAAAACATAAAGTCTCAGCAAAAACAAAACCTACAAAAACAAAAGAAATGAAAAAAAAAAAACCACAAACAAAAGTAACTCAGCACAAGAGAGTAAGAAGAACAAAGAAAACGTCACCACCACAAAAAAAAAAAGCACTACAAAATGACAGCAAAAAACTCACATCTATCAATAACTACACTGAATGCAAATGGACTGAATGCACCCAAAAAGAGATGGAGAGTGACAGAATGGATAAGAAAACAGGATCCATGAATATGCTGTCTACAAGAGACACACCTTAGTAACAAAGATGTGAATTTATTAAAAGTCAAAGGTTGGAAAAAATATATCAAGCTAACAACTACCAAAAAAGAGCAGGAGTGGCCATTCTAATCTCAGATAAAATAGACTTTAAAACGAAATCTACCATAAAAGACAAAGAAGGACAGTATATAATGATTAAGGGGATGATCTATCATGAAGACATAACCATAATAAACATCTACGCACCCAATTACAGGGCTCCAAAATACAGAAAACAAACTCTAACAACACTGAAAAGAGAAATCGACAGTTCCACAATAATAGTAGCAGACTTTAACACACCACTCTCAGTAAAGGACGGAACAACTAAGAAGAAACTCAGCAAAGATACACAAGACCTAAAGGGCACAATCAGCCAACTTGACCTCATAGACATATATAGAACACTCCATCCAACCGCTGCAAAGTACACATTCTTTTCCAATGCACATGGAACGTTCTCCAGAATAGACCACATCTTAGGCCACAGAGCAATCCTCAACAAGATCCAAAACGTTGAGATAATTCAAAGTATCTTCTCTGACCACAATGCCATCAAGGTAGAAATTAACAATAGAAAGAGCAAGGAAAAAAAATCAATGACGTGGAAACTGAATAATACCCTGCTTACACATCACTGGGTAATAGAAGAAATCAGAGATGGAATCAAAAAATTCCTAGATTCAAATGAGAATGAAAACACATTATACCAAAACCTTTGGGACACAGCAAAGGCAGTCCTCAGAAGACAATTTATAGCAATAGATGCACATATCAAAAAAGAAGAAAGGGACAAAATCAAAACATTAACTACAGAACTCAAAGAAATAGAAAGAGAATACCAAAAAAAGCCAACAACCACAGGAAGAAAGGAAATAGTAAAGATCAGAGCAGAAATAAATGAAATAGAGAACAGAAAAACAATAGAAAGAATCAACAGAACCAAAAGTTGGTTCTTTGAAAGAATCAACAAAATCGACAAACCACTGGCCAGACTGACAAAAGAAAAACAGGAGAGGACACAAATAACCCAAATAAGAAATGAAATGGGGGACATTATAACAGACCCAACTGAAATAAAAAGGATTATAACAGAATATTATGGAAAACTATATTCCAACAAATTTGAAAACCTAGAGGAAATTGATAAATTTCTAGAAGCACACTACATACTCAAACTACAACAAAGTGATGTTGAAAATCTGAACAGACCAATAACAAGAGAAGAGATTGAAAAGGTAATTAAAAAACTACCAACCAAAAAAAGTCCTGGCCCAGATGGCTTCACTGGAGAATTCTACAAAACATTTACAGAAGAGCTTGTACCAGTACTACTCAAGCTATTTCAGAGCATAGAAAAGGAAGCAACACTTCCAATTTCATTCTATGAAGCCAGCATAATGCTGATACCAAAACCAGGCAAAGACGTCACAAAAAAAGAAAATTACAGACCAATATCTCTCATGAATATAGATGCAAAAATTCTCAACAAAATTCTAGCTGATAGAATTCAGCATCATATCAAAAAAATAATACACCTCAACCAAGTAGTATACATACTAGGTATGCAAGGATGGTTCAACATTAGAAAATCAATCAGAGTAATCCACCACATAAATAAAAGGAAAGAAAAGAATCACATGATCATCTCAATTGACACAGAAAAGACATTTGACAATGTCCAACACCCATTCCTGATAAAAACTCTCAATAAAATAGGTATAAGAAGGGAGATTTCTCAGCATAATAAAGGGCATCTATGCAAAACAAATGGGCAACATCATTCTTAGTGGAGAGAGGCTGAGAACATTCCCCTTCAAAACAGAAACAAGACAAGGATGCCCTTTATTACCACTCCTATTTAACATTGTGCTGGAAGTTCTAGCTAGAGCAATAAGGTAAGAAAAAGAAATAAAGGGCATCAAAATTGGTAATGAAGAAGTTAAACTGTCCCTGTTTGCAGATGATATGATACTGTGCATAGAATATCCTAAAGACTCCATGAGAAATCTACTGGGATTAATAGAAAGATTCAGCAGAGTAGCAGGATACAAGATAAACATTCAAAAATCAGTTGGATTCCTATACACCAATAGGGGGAAAGATGAAAAGGAAATCAGTAAAACAATACCATTTTCAATAGCCCCTAAAAGGATAAAATACTTAGGACTAAATCTGACCAGGAATATAAAAGACCTATACAAAGAAAACTACAAAACACTGCTGCATGAAATCCAAAGGGATCTACATAAATGGAAAAACATACCATGCTCATGGATAGGCAGACTCAACATTGTGAAAATGACAATTCTACCCAAAGACATTTACAAATCCAATGCAATCCCGATCCAAATACCAACAACATTCTTCAAAGAGATGTAAAAACTAATCATTAACTTTATATGGAAAGGGAAGAAGCCCCAAATAAGTAAAGCACTACTGAAGAAGAAGAAAAAAGTCAGAGGACTCACACTACCTGACTTCAGAACCTACTATACAGCTACAGTAGTCAAAACAGCCTGGTACTGGTACAACGAGATTCATTGACCAATGGAACAGAATTGAGAACCCAGATGTGAATCCCTCCACCTACAGTCACCTGATCTTCGACAAGGGCTCAAAGTCCATCAAATGGGGAAAAGACAGTCTTTTTAACAAATGGTGCTGGCAAAACTGGACATCCATCTGCAAAAAAATGAAACAGGACCCATACCTCACACCGTATACAAAAACTACTTCAAAATGGATCAAAGACCTGAATATGAAGCCTAAAACTATAAAGTTCATAGAAGAAAAAATAGGACCAACACTTCAGGCCTTAATACACGGCATTAATAGGATACAAACCATAACCATCAATGCACAAACCCCAATAGATAAGCTAGATAACTGGGATCTTCTAAACAAACACCTATGCTCTTCAAAAGACTTCACCAAAAGAATAAAAAGAGAACCTATAGACTGGGAAAAAAATTTGGGACAGTACAAGTCAGACAAATGTCTAATCTCCATAATCTATAAGAAAATCCAACACCTCTACAACAAAAAGACAAATAATCCTATTAAAAAATGGGCAAAGGAAATGAACAGACACTTCACCAAAGAAGACATTCATATGGCCAGCAGACACAGGAGGAAATGCTTGCGATCACTAGCCATTAGAGAAATGCAAATTAAAACCACAATGAGATACCATCTCACCCTGGCATTACTGGCATGAGTCAAAAACACTAGAAATAACATATGTTGGAGGGGCTGCGGGGAGATCAGAACTCTTATGCACTGCTGGTGGGAATGCAAAATGATACTACCATTTTGGAAAATGATATGGCGCTTCCTCAGAAAGCTAGAAATAGACACATCATTCGATCCAGCAATTCCACTCCTAGGAATATATCCTAGAGAAAAAAGACTCGTCACTCAAATAGACATATGCACACCTATGTTTATGGCAGCATTGTTCACAATAGCAAAACGATGGAAACAACCTAGATGCCCATCAACAGATTAATGGATAAACAAACTATGGTACGTACACACAATGGAGTACTACGCAACGAGAAAGAACAATGAATCTGTGAAGCATCTCATAACATGGATGAAACTGGAGGGCATTATGCTGAGTGAAATAAGTCAATCAGAAAAGGACAAATATTGTATGAGACCTCTATTGTAAAAACACATGAAAAAGTTCACACACAAAATTTAACAGTCTTTGTTGGTTACCAGGGATGGGAGGGGTGGGGGAGAAATACTAAATAGGCAATAGATAAGTGGTATCTTGGGTGAAGGGTGAGACAGTACACAATACAGGGAAACTAGCACAACTTGTCCAAGGAAAGGTCATGGAAGGCCCATAGACACATCCAAACTCCCTGAGGGACTGAATTGCTGGGCACAGGGCTGTGGGGACCATGGTCTCGGGGAACATCTAGCTCAATTGGCATGACACAGTTAATAAAGACAATGCTCTACATTCTACCTTGGTGAGTAGTGTCTAGGGTCTTAAAAGCCTGTGAGCGGCCATCTAAGATACTCCACTGGTCTCATCCCTTCGGGAGCAAGGGAGAATGAAGAGAACAGGATACAAGGAAAAGATTAGTCTGAAGGACTAATTGTCCACAGCTACCAAGGCCTCCACCGGAGTGAGTCCAGTACAGCTAGATGGTGCCTGGCTACCACCACTGGCTGCTCTGACCAGGATCACAACAGAGGGTTCTGGACAGAGCTGGAGAAGGATGTAGAACATAATTCCAACTCACAAAAAAAAGACCAGATTTACTGGCCTAAAGGCGACTGGAGAAACCCCGAGAGTATGGCCCCCAGACACCCTTTTAGCTCAGTGGTGAAGTTATCTCTGAGGTTCACTGTTCAGCCTGGGAGTGGACAGCCCCGTAAAACCAAATGAGACTAATGAGGTACAGTGGTCCAGTGACAAGGGTCAGAAGGCAGAAGGGGACAAGGAAGCTGGTGATAGGGAACCCAAGGTTGAGTAAGGATATTGTTAATGTGCTGTGGGATTGTTAATCATTGTCATGGGGCAACTGTTAAATGAGAAACTATTTTGTTCTGTAAGCCTTCATCTTAAGTGAGAATAGCAGCACAATTGGAAGAGCATAGTCAATGTTACTGAACAGTGCATATAGAAATTTTTGAAATGGTGTATCTTTGGCTATGTGTATTTTCACCAAAAAAAAAAAAGAAGGTTGAGAAGTTAGCGGGTTGACATGTTGTGGGTTGTTAACCAATGTCATAAAACAATATGTGTACTACTGTTTCATGAGAAACTATTTGTTCTGTAAGCCTTCGCCTGAAGTACAATTAAAAAAAAAAAAAAAAAAACCCAATCTCCAAGACAACAGATGTTGTAGGCAGATGACCTTCATAGCTCATAAGAAAATGAACTACATAGCTCTCCTTTGCGTGCTGCATTTTGAAATCTCATTTTTAAAAGAATAATAGTTAACAAATTAAAATAGACTTTTATTAGCCCAAGCAATGTATATTGTTAAAACAAAAAGGGAACACTAAATTAATTCATTTATATGAGAATTCTTTGAAGGTAGATTCAAAGTGTATTCAAGTTGGAAGATGTACAGAAAATATATTTCAAAAGCAGCAAGAATATGTGCTGCTTGTTTTTTAATAAATTTGGTATGATTCCAAGAACAAGTTACTCATAATTATAGGTTTTTCAGAATTATTAGTTAAAAACCAGTTAACAGTCAACCTTGATTTCTTTCCAGTTCCTTTAACAAATTAACAAACTGAAAAGGTAATGTAGCAAAGTTGTGTTCTACCTTTTCAGAGGTCTGACATTCCTCCACCATTACATACGGAGGCAAACAGGTTTTTCTACTAATGTTGGCATCCTTTTCTGCTCAGAGGTTAGAACATCCCACAGGAGCATCAAACTATGTGAAAATAAAAGGCTGGAAACCGAAATCTACATCATCTGATCTTGAGCAAATTTGGAAAATGGTATTTTGCATGTACCAAGAATGCTCCCCTCTGTTTACATTAGGAAGCTTTTCCTACTCAATGTCCAGAATAACATATACATGTTTGAGAAACGAAAGGTTACATTTGGAAAATTGGGACTCTCTAAGATTTTACCTCTCCCAGGTGGCATAAATCTCGGTATCTTGGTGTAAAGAAAGACCAATGCCAATATTCACAGAGTAAACACATCTTAACAGAGAATTCTCATCACATACTTGGAATCCCTGAGTGATGCAAATAGCTGATATACTTGGCTGCTAACCAAAGGATTGGAGATTCGAGTCCACCCAGAGGTACCTCAGAAAAAAGGCTTGGTGATCTACTTCTGAAAAATCAGGCATTGAAAACCCTATGGAGCAGAGCTCTACTCTGACATATATGGGGTCGCCATGCGTCAGAGTCAATTCAACCACAACTGGTTGGTTCTACCTCTTTCTAGGACCACAGCATTTCCAAAGACTGGATGCCAGATAAGAAGCCTTGGTGGCACAGTGGTTAAAGTATTCAACTGCTAACTGAAAGGTCAGCGGTTCAAAACCACCAGCAGCTCCACGGGAGAAAGATGTGGTGGTCTGCTTCTGTAGAGATTTACAGCCTCAGAAACCCTATGGGGTTGCTATGAGTCGGAATCAACTCGATGGCAGTGGGTTTGGTTTTGTTTGGTTGCATGCTAGATGTTAATCAAACACAGTGACCAGAAGCTGGTTGCTGTCAGTTCATGAGGGAGCCACCAAAAGTAATCTTAGCAGTAGAGAAACAAGAAGAGTAAAACAAAAATCAACGTTGCCTTCTGTAACATCTTAGATCTACCACCCATCTGTCAGGTTGTCTTACTGTGGTGGCTTGAGTGTTGCTGTGATGATGCTGGAAGCTATGACACTGGCATTTTAAATACCAGCAGGGTCACCTATGGTGGGCAGGTTTCAGCAGAGCTTCCAGACTAAGACAGAATAGGAAGAAAGGCCTGGTGATCTACTTCTAAAAATTAGCCAATACCTAACAGAAGAAGTATGGCCAAAATGTTCCTTAGAAGTCAGGATGGTGAGATTTTGTCTCACTTACTTTGGACATGTCATCAGGAAGGATCAATTGCTGGAGAAAAATATCATGTTTGGTAAAGTAGAGGGTCAGCAAAAAAAGAGGAAGGCCCTCAATGAGATGGACTGACACAGTGGCTACAGCAATGAGCTCATATTTAGCAATGATTGTGAGGATGGTGCAGGAGTGGGCAAAGTTTGGTTCTGTTCTACACAAAGTTGCTATGAGTCAGAACCAACTCAATGGCACCTGACAACAAGAACATCTTAGATCACACTGATGCCCAGGTAGAATTTCCCAAATCTACTGTACAGCACTGCACAGCAGAAGAATATATACATACCAGGGAGACATGTTAAAATTTTCTGGTGGTTACAAAGAAATTTGCTCCCCCATTCCCCTGCCCCATTATGTCTGTGTGGTATTCCAAACTTTGGCAAACTTCCCTGGCAGGGGAAGCACAGAGGTATGATCTCTGAAGAGATGCTGACGTCTTTTCCCAGGAGGAGACCCAACCTTACAAAAAGAGTTGTATTTCCTGGGGATGCACTGAACAGCACCACTGTTTTCTCAGGAAGCTGTTTATGTGTTCACTTTGTGCTTAGCCAAGCACACTCCCAAGTAACTCAAGCAAAGAGGTACTGTAAGATTTCACATTTGAATTGCTTCAGATGATTCTCTAGAAAGGCTTGAAGTGTTTCGAGTTAGGGACTATGTCTTCCACAAGAAAGAGTAGGCATCACTGAGCTGACAATTCTTTCAACAATCTCCACTCTCACTTCTTTTGCTGCATCAAAGGGTATTTATTATACCCATGAACCAAATTCTAGATGAGTACTATGATGAGGGCCTCCTTGGTCTAAGAGGGTTAGCCAACACAGGTCCCAAAGGGAACTGTTCTATGAAGAATTGGTGCCAGATTACTTGAATCAAATGGATATGTCTAATATTCTAAGAAGTTGAACTAGTCCTGACAGTCTTACAAAACTGTTATTATTTTTGTGTTAGTGAAACTTTGTCTATCTGGGCAAGATTCAAGATTGAAGTCATTGTGGCATTTTTAAAACACGGCCCCAAAATTCTTTGATGTTCTTCCTGTCAAGAGGCAAGTCTACACCCTTCAGCCAAAGATTAGACAGGCCCATAAAACAAAATGAGACTAAATGGACACACCAGCCCAGGAGCAAGGACGAGAAGGCAGGAGGAGACAGGATAGCTGGTAATGGGGAAACTGAGGTCGAGAAGGGCAGAGTGTTGACATGTCATGGGGTTGACTACCAATGTCACAAAACAATATGTATATTAATTGTTTAATGACAAGCTAGTTTGCTCTGTAAACCTTCATCTAAAGTGCAATTAAAAAAAAAAAAGGCAGGTCTATTTCCCCTTCCCATAAGTCGGTGCTTTATGACTGCTTGACTAATACAGAAGAAGAGATGCTGTGCTAGTTTTCAGGCCCAGACTTTACGACTCTAGGTTTTCACTTCCTCTCTTGGGAGGCTCTCACTTTGAACCAAGCCACCAGGCTATAAGGAAGCCCAAGCAGCACATTGAGAGATCCACATAAAGAGGAAACAAACCCCTGGCCCATAGCCTCGGTGGCCTCCCAGTTGATAGCTAGCACTAATGCTATCCATGTGAGTGAGCCATCATAAAAATGAATTCTCCAGCCCCTAGTTGAGCTACCCCAGCTGACCCACCCATTGAGTAGACAAGCTGTCCCTGCTGAGCCCTAACAAAATTACAGATTCAAGTCCAAAATCAGTCATTATTGTTATCTTAACCAATTAAGTTTTAGAGGAGATTATTGTGCAGTAATATATAATAATACAGACAACTAGCCACAGGTTATTTCTAGAAGCAATCCAAGGATTCAAAATTATTACCACTTAATTCTATATCAATTCTGAAATCTAAGAAAGCAGATTCTGTTTTAGACAGTAGTACTTTGCAACAAACATAAATTTGATGTTAGCTTTTTGCAGCAAGCTATGTTGAGTTAATATAGTCCATGCTTAAAACTGAAAATGATATTAATAATAATGAAAGCACTATTGACCAATTCAACTGATTATGTTCTTCTTAACATAGGAGTCTTATTGCTGTTACCTTTAGCATGTTTGCTTTCAATTGCATATCTCTCAGTGATGGACTGTTCTAATGCTTTAATTTCTCTGGAATGTTGGATTACATGGAGAGAATTGTGATTTCATAACCATTAAGATGTTCAACATGGGGCAAAATACACCATCTTTAAAATTTTTAAAATCTTTAAAAATTTTAAGTAAACAAAGCACTAGAGGACCTGAGTAGCCCTCGTTGCACCGTGGTTAAGAGATATGGCTGCTAACCAAAATGTCGGAAGTTCAAATCTACCAGCCTCTCCTTGGAAGCCCTATGGGGGCAGTTCTACTAGGTCCTGTAGGGTCACTATGAGTCAGAATCGACTTGACAGCAACCGGTTTGGGCAGAGGACCTGATAAATGTAGACAGTACACCTCAAGTACTTACAACAAAGGTATATTCATCTATTTATGCATTCATTCAACAAATATGCAATGAGCTCCGAATATGTAGCACCTGCTACTGACTAGACATAAAGATGAATAAGAAAGCATGGTGAAGAACACTGAGTAACAAGGATTATCTTCTCAAAAGGAAAACCTTATTCCATTTTCATCTCAATAGGGTTCAAATACCTTTCTTTCACCCTTGTCTGAAAAGAATTTCTACCTATACACCTGAGGGAACTGGATCTCATGAACCTAAAACCATTTCTCCCTCTCATCTCCAGTGGGGCAGAAGCTGCCTTCTGGAGACCCCTGCCTTTCCACTGGGATAAGGGGCTGAATAGGCTGGAAAAGGTAATGCACTGGCCCAGACTCCTTCACATGTTACTGAGGGTGCTGGCATCTGTTATATTCATCCCTCACTTCTAGTAACAACATCTTGATTTTCCTTTCAGGATCCACTTTCAGTTCTACTGCTCCAGGCCTAGCTGAGGGAGCACATCCTACTTCATGTCCACTGGCCATAATAACTGATTTGGAGTTGGGCAGGAGATACAAGTTAGGAAAATTTGGACTCTCTTTGTAGCTACCAGGAGTGAGAATTTCTGTTCTAGCTGAAGGTGCAAGACTAGGGGGTGTAAGGCTGGAGCTGATGGGGGCAGCCAGGAGGAGAGGAGAGCAGAGCAGAGCAGAGCAGACCTGAGGATATTCCTTAAGCACTGGGGTGGGAGAGGAGTGCATGAGCTGGGAATTCCCATCATTTCAGTGAAGTTCATTTGAATAGGGTTTCTGTCATTTGTAACCAAAAGATTCCTAAAATAGCTAATTAATCTGATGACCCTCTTTTTGGCCAAGAAATGATATATAGAGAGATAAGTATTACTTGAGAAAGGAGATTAAGAACGACCCAGAGTCTGGGGTATCCTCAATGAGGATGTTCCAGGTAGCTAAAGACAAACATGAGCGTGATGAAGATACTTGTGGTTTGGCACCAGGGAGCTGATAAACAGCAGTGGAAACCAAAGGGGTACAGTGACTCCCAGAAATTCTCTTTACTTGTGCACATGGACTCAATAGTTTACAACTACACTGTTATGAATTGAATTGTGTCCCCACAAAATATGTATTGAAGTCCTAACTCCTGTACCTGTGGATTGATCTTGTTTGGAAGTAGGTTTTCTTGTTATGTTAATGGGGTCATACTAGAGTAGTGTGGGCCCTAAACCTAATCAATTTTGTCTTAGTCATCTAGCGCTGCTGTAACAGAAATACCACAAGTGGATGGCTTTAACAAAGAGAAGTTTATTCTTTCACAGTCTGGTAGGCTATAAATCTGAATTCAGGGTGTCAGCTCCAGGGGAAGGCCTTCTCTCTCTGTCAACTCTGGAGGAAGGTCTTTGTCATCAATCTTCCCCTGGTCTAGGAACTTCTCTGCACAGGAACTTCAGGTCCAAAAGATGTGCTCTGCTTCTGGCATTGCTTTCTTGGTTGTATGAAGTCCCCAACTCTCTGCTTGCTTTCCTTTCCTTTTATCTCTTGTAAGATAAAAGGTGGTGCAGGCCACACCCCAGGGAAACTCCCTTTACATTGGATCAGAAATGTGACCTGAGCAAAGGTGTTACTTCCCACCCTAATCCTCTTCAGCATAATCCAATCTTGCCTCATTAACCACAGTCAGAGATCAGGATAATTAGGAAAATTATATCAATCACAAATGGAGGACAACCACACAAAATCAGGAATCATGGCCTAAGCAAGTTGACACATATTTTGGGGGAAAACAATTCAATCCATGACAACTTCTGAGTTATAAGAAGAACAGAATAGACAGAGATACACACAGGAGTAAGACAGATGCCAAGGAATGCCAAGGATTGATGGCAGTCACCAGAAACTAGGAGAGGAATCGACACAGCCAAGACCTTGGTTTGGAATTTTAGCCTCCAGAAATGTGAGAAAATAAATTTCCATTTTTTTAAGCCACCCACTTTGTGGTATTTGTGTTATGGCAGCACTAGGTAACTAAGACACATTTAAAACTAGAACTTAATTTAAAAAAAAAAATCTGCAACATAATTTAACGTTTTCAAAAAGCACACGCACAACCATTTCTATTAATCCTCAACAACCCCCATGGGGTATATTATCATCCCTGTTTTAACGATGAAGTAACTGAAGCTCAAAAATCGAAGGAACATGGACTCTATCTGACTCTAAAATTGTGAGGATGGTGCAGGACCAGGCAATGTTTCATTCTGTTGTACATAGTGTTGCTATGAGTCGAAACCTACTCAACAACACCTAACAACAACAACATCTGACTCTAAATCCAGGGATCTTTCCACTACTCCATCCCATTCTAAGAAAACTTGAGATATTCTATATTGTCATTTTGTTTTTAAAGCATTTGCTTAGCCAAAAACAAAAAGAAAGAAATATAAGGAATCTGATAACAATGTTTCAGAAACCTGAGTCAAATGAAGATGTAGGAACTAAAGATGGCCTGTTAGAGATGGCAAATTGAAAATTCTCTCCTCTTTTTTATTTCATCAGGATAATCAGTTGCTATCTTAAAAATTGTTACTAGATTATTTTTCTCCTTCATCTTTCTGAATACATGAACTTCTTCCCTCATGAGGCCAGACAAGGATGACTGGCCATGGTCCACATGGTGACAGTGGGTTGGTAGGCAGAGAGAATATGAGGATTGTCAAAAGATACCAGTTGCCATGGAACTGATTCCAACTTGTGGTGACCCCATGTGTGTGACAGTAGAACTGTGCTCCATAGGGTTTTCTGTTTCTTCTTCTCCACGTACCTTTTCCCTTCCCTCCACCTCACCCTTCCCCCACACCCCCACCCCATAAGGTTTTCAAAGGCTGATTTTTTTTGAAGTAGATTGTCAGGTATTTCTTCCAAGGCATCTCGGGGTGTGCTTGAACCTCCAACCTTATGATTAGCAGATGATCCCATTAACTATTTGCACCATCAAGGGTCTCCAGGAGGATTGTTAGATAAGGAATAAAAACATGAAGATTTACAAAGGCCTTTTTTGATATTCCAGTGAGAGTTATACAGCAGTAAGTTTGAAAGGCTATCAAAAAGAAAAGATCTAAATAAATTTGGTTTTCATTAATAAAGAAGGATAGGAGGACAAAACTGAGTTTTGAATGAAAGCCTGAGAAGACAGGAGGAGAAGGTCAAAGAAGACCCATCCCCTAGCAGCCCTGAGAGATTGTGGGAGGAGAAGGTGTGCAGGGGAATGCGAAGGAAAGAGTCCAAGTCATAACCTGATATCCCTGCCCAGGGAATTCAGAGTGCAGAGCTGGGAGGAGGGTCTCTGGGCAGACAGAGAGGCACACCAAGGCAGAGGGGCTTCTGCCGGCTCTGTTCCCTCATGGGCTGAGTCACGCCAGTATGAGGCCCAGCAAGGCTGGGAGAATGAAAGCATGGTCAAGCAAAAAAGGTTTTCATGCCATTCCTAAACTTCCTTCTATTTCTGTGTAGCAGGTACACTAGGCTGAAAACCCTTGGACATGCCGTGGTAGGGTTGGGTACAGGGCAAGACCAAGATGGATAACCCTGTAGTACATACAACAGTATGTATAGCCTGGGCCAGGGGCCAGACGGCAGATGTGGGGAGACTCCAAAGAAAGGCCTGGTCATCTACTTCCAAAAGGTCACAGCCATTGGAAGCCCTACAGAGCAGACTTTTACCCTGACACACACAGGGTCGCCATGAGTTGGGATAGACTAGATAGCAACTGGTTTTGTTGTGTTTTTTTGTTTGTTTGTTTTGCTTTTTACTAAGGCCCAAACACGGTTCTAATTATTTTACATGTAGTACTTTATTGAATACTCACAAAACTGTCTAAGACATGTATAATAATCCCCATTTTACAGATGAGGAAACTGAGGCACAAAGAGATTATTTTACTTGTCTGGGGTGACACATGGATTGAAGCACAACTCTTCATGATTGTACTCCTTCCTCTTTAAATGTTTAGGGGTCCAGGTGTTATCTCTTTATTATTATGCTTGCACAAAGCCAAGAGAGTAGTTAAATCCTGTCAAAGCACTTTGTTTTAAGTCATGCAGATAAATTAACAGCCTGGAGGGCTATATTCTCCACTTGAAGCAAGGGCTGCCTTTTCCCTACGTCAAATGTGAATGTGGAAGCTTATATCCCTGTTTTCTAGAGTATTAATCAGTCTTCGGGGGCAAATCCCCGGAATCTGCATTTTCAACAAGCTCACCCAAAATGTTTGAAAAATGCTACATCAGACAGAGAGCAAGAACCTATGCTCCTACCAGACACAGCCCAGATTCTGGAGAAAATGAAAGTATTTTAGGCAGGTAATTGCTAGTAAAGAAAGAAGAGAAAAACTGTTATGAATTAAATTATGTGCCCCCAGAATACATGCTGGACTCTTAACCCTTGTATCTGTGAATGTAATCCTGTTTGGAAATGGAGTTTTCTTTGTTGTGTTCACTACAACATATCTAAGTAGGGTGGGTTCTAAATCTAATCACTTCTGAGTTCCAAAAGGAACAGATTAGACACAGAGATATGCACACACACGGGAAGACAGATGCCATGTGAGATTCATGCACAAGCCAAGGAACCAAGGAACACCTGGGACTACCTACAAGGGAGGAATTGGAAGGACTGAGGCCCTGATTTGGACTTACAGCCTCCAGAACTGTGAGAAAATAAATTTCTGTTCTTAAAAGCCATCCACCTCTGGTATTTGTGTTACAGCAGCACTAGGAAACTAAGAAGGAGCCCTGGTGGTGCAATGGTTGAGAGGTAACAGAAAGGTCGGCAGTTCAAACCTACCAGCACTCCATGGGACAGAAAACCGGGCAATCTACTTCTGTAAAGATTACAGCCTAGGAAACCCTATGGGGCATTTCTACTCTGTCCTATAGGGTCACTATGAGTCAGAATTGACTCGATGGCACACAACAAAGATAATGACAGGAAAATAATACAGCCACAAAAAGTGCATGGCTTGTAGCTAGTGAGGAGCAATCTTGTGCTCACGTGGGAAATGCGTTCTCCTGCCAGCACTGAGTCATCAGGGTGAGTCTAGAGAGAGCAAAGCAGCGGCTGCAGAGTGGAATGTAGACTGCTCTAGACACAGCAGGACCCAACCAGACATGGACTCAGTGAACACTCATTGCAACAAGGGGACAGAAGGATGAGTCAGACATGGTCCCAGAGTCAACAAATTTCTCTTAACTCTGCTTGAGAAGCAACCAAAATGTGATCACAATTCCATCATCAGGGAATCAGGAAGGGCTCTGGAAAGGTAGCATTTGAACCCCGTTCTGAAGAACGAGCAGGTTTTTGTTCTTGGGTTGTTTGTGTTGTTTGTTGTTACGGATCTATTGTGTCCCCCAAAAATTTGTGTATCAATTTGGCCAGGCCATGATTCTCAGTATTATGTGATTGTCCACCATTTTGTCATCTGATGTAATTTTCCTATGTGTTGTAAATCCTATCTCTATGATGTTGATGAGATGGGATTAGCAACAGTTATGTTAAAGAGGTGGGACTCAATCTACAAGACTGGATTGTGTCTTGTGCCAATTTCTTTTGAGATATAAAAGAGAGAAGTGAGCAGAGAGACATGGGGACCTCATACCACCAAGAAAGAAGCACCGGGAACATAGCGCATCCTTTGGGGTCCCTGAACAAAGAAGCTCCTCAACCAGGGGAAAATTGATGACAAGGACTTTCTTTCAGAGCCGACAGAGAGAGAAAGCCTTCCCCTGGAGCTGATGCCTTGAATTCGGACTTCTAGCCTACTAGACTGTGAGAGAATAAACTACTCTTTGTTAAAGCCACCCACTTGTGGTATTTCTGTTACAGCAGCACTAGATGACTAAAACATTTGTTTTATTTTGTTTTCATATTTTGTGTTGTTGCTAGTTGCAGTTGAGTAAGCTCTGGTTTACAGTGACCTTGTGTATAACAGAAACGTTATCAAAACGTTCCCCCGTACTGAGCCATCTCCACGATCATTCGTGTGTTTTAGTCCATTGTTGCAGCTATTGTGTCAGCCCGTCTCACTGAGGGTTTCCCTCATTTTGCTGACACTCTACCTAACATGATGTCCTTTTCTAGTGATTGGTCTTTCCTGATGAAGTGGTCAAAGTAAGAGAGCTGAAGTCTCACCATATTCCTTAGAAAGAAGTATTCTGGTTGTATCTCTTCTAAGACTGAATAGTTCCCTTTTCTGGCAATCCATGATATATTCAGTATTCTTTGCTAACACCACATTTCGAACTCATCAGTTCTTCTTCAGTCTTTCTTTTTCATTGTCCAGCTTTTGCATGCATATGAGGCAATTGAAAAGACCACGGCTTGAGTCAGGTGCACCTTAGTCATCAAAGCGACATCTTTGCTTCATATTTTACCATCTTCCAAAAAGGCTTTGAAGCAATTTTTGAGTTGGGATGTTCCAGGTGGATGAGCGTTTTGGTGGCAGAACAAGCAGCAGGCACTAAGGCGTAAAATAATGAAAATGAATTCAACCGGAGCAGTAAGAAGAGAGGGGAGAGTGACGGCAAAGACAACATCAGGAGGTTATCTCACTGGTCCAGGTGACAGGTAATGAGGGCCTGGAGCAAGGCAGGGTTAGCACACACAGCAAAGAGGGCTCTATGGAGATATTTTAAAAAGCAAAATCTGCGAGACTGGCCAGAAATGGGATGTGGTGCGTTAAAAAAACAAACCAAAAAAAAAAAAAAAAAACCAGAAGGTAATAGTTAAGAATGCTCTGAAGTTTCTAGTTTTGGTGCTGGGTAAGTGGAAACATTATTGCTGAGATGGAAAATACAGGGTAAGTGTCATAGCAAAGAAGAGAGACCCCCTTGCAGGGCTGAAGTAGTCAATTCAGAACCAGTCTGTTCAGACCTAAAAATTCATAGGTTATGTAGGGGAAACATCTCCAGAACAGCTACCAGCTAGAGCTGGAAGCCTAAGCTCCTACATGAAGAAGGGAGCAGAACAAGGTGTATGCAGCTCAGAGCACAAAAGCTTCAAAAAGAAGACGAGAATAGTCTAGGAGCTCAGTAATTTGCACACCTTTAAGGTCTAGCGGGAGTCCCTGGGTGGTGCAAATGGTTAACACACTGGGCTGCTAACTTAAAGGTTGGAGGTTTGAATCCACACAGAGGCACCTCAGAAGAAAGCCCTGCCAATCTACTTCCGAAAAATCAGCCATTGAAAAAACCCTGTGGAGCAGTCCCTATTCTGACACACAGGAGGTCTCCATGAGTCAGGGTCAACTCAACAGCAACTGGAAAAGATCCAGGGGGTGTTTTTCTGATTACACAGATGCATCATTTTACCTTATGCTTCCTTGAGCTTTGGTGTTATAGCTGTTCTGTTTTGTTTGTCTTTGACTAGCTGAAAAATGCTTTGAGAAATGATAGGGTACCAATAAGCTAGGGGACAGCAGTACCAGCCTTGCATTTTTCTCCAGAGAGGGGCAGAGAAAGGAGGCAAACCAGTGGAAATCATGAACAAAGGAGTTAATTACTGGAGTCCAAGAGTCAGCTGGAGATCCATGGGAACTGGTCCAACCTGGCAAACACCTACAGCTTTACCCAGTGAAAAGACTCAGCCCAACTGCCCCAGCCCAAGTGGATTGCAAGGTCAAGGCCCCCCTCCCGAAATACAGCACAAAAACAAACTGTGACCTTGACTGCTGAGCGCATAAGCTCCTTTAGAGAAAAAAGCAGCATTTTGTACAAGAAGCTTGGCAAGCCCTGTGTTGTTGACAATCTGCTGAGAGAGTCGGTTAACGCTCGACCTCACCAAGACTTAACCTATTTGAGTTCCCAGCCTCAAGTCCATATCACCAAGCCTCTGATAATGGAAAATCCCTTTCTTTGCTGTGTTCTCCAACTGTCACTTGAACTTACTGGTAAAATTTCAGCAGACAAAAGTGAGATTGTCATGTCAAACAGTAACTCTTTTAGTGATTCCAGCGAGGTCTCTGGGCTTACCTATATGGCAGGAGTCCAGGCATGGCGAAGGGGATACCAAGAATAAATGGCCACTGCTGGAACAAGACATGTCATCAGAAAGGAATTCTCCTTTTTGGAAGAAAAAGGGTATCCATGGGTGAGTGTTTTCCTGCTGAATGCAGAATTAAGTCCTGGGTGAAATCTGTAGGACCAATTACTTCACTGCCTCTGTCCACTGTAATCAGATTATCCAAGAAGCAGAAGCCTAGAGCAGATTCCTGAATGTACAGGAAAAGATAAGAAATTTAGAAATGTTGTAAATAGAAGAACAATGGGAAACTGTTTCAGGATGAGAAACACTTTTAGGGAAAAGGCTGACAACACAGTAGTTCATGATCCATTCCTAAAAGACCACCCAAGTTGGGAAGAGTTGGGAGAGGCCCTGGTCAAATGGGGTTTTACTTTTTCCATCCCCATCTCTGTCAATCCCAAGTTTTAGTGAAGCAGGCAGAGGTGATACACATATTTAAAACATTTAATAAATAGAATGGCAAGGTTGGATCAATCAGAATAGATGTGGGCCAAGGTGTTAAAGCAGGTGCTGGAAGTCTCCTGCCAGGCTGGGTCGTGGGGAAATCCCAGAAAAGGAGCCAGTAAAGTCAGGCATTAGAGTAACTATTTAACAACCAGTATTGCTGGTTCAGTGGTAAAATTCTCGCCTCCCATGTGGGAGACTCGGGTTCGATTCTCAGACAATCCATCTCATGCACGGCCACCACCTGTCCATCAGTGGAGGCTTGTGTGCTTCTATGATGCTGAACAGGCTCAGCAGAGCTTCCAGACTGAGACAGACTAGGAATAAAGGCCTGGAAATCTACTTCCAACAGTAAGCCAATGGCACAGTTCGATGTATAACTGATCACGGGAATGGCGCAGGACCAAGTCCACCAACAGTCTCCTTTGAAGAAAGGTCTGGTGATCTATTTCTGAAAGATCAGCCACTGAAAACCCCATGGAGCACAGTTCTACTCTGACACACGTGAGGTTGTCATGAATAGAGCTGACTCAACAAACTTAACTGGACTGGAAGCCTCACAAGAGAAATATAAAGAGGTTTTAAGTATAATATTATCCCCACTTTATAACTGGATAAACTGAGGCACTCTGTGATTAAGTCATCTGCAGCAGTTAAAAACAAAGCTGCAGCTTGAACACTGGTTGCTGACTGTAAATCCATTACTCTTTCTACACTGGCAAGTCATTTTATATTTTTATGACAAACCGTCCTTCCGTACGCAACATGTTCTCCAGATAAAAAGAAAGGATTGTGATAGTGATCTTGATTTCAAATATGTCTGTGACAATTTATACCAGAGAGAGACAAAAAAGCAAGATGAATTAGGAAAGAGGGAGAAGAAGAAGTATTTATGAAGTGTTTAAAAGGTAGACTTTATTTAAAATGTCCTGTCCTTTCAAGTTTCATACGTAATACTTCAGTATATTTGGTCTGAAGCAGATTACAGGCAACTGCTTCAGGCAAATAACCTCAAAGCGCTCCTCTAGGTCCCTAGATTAGAGGGAGGTTCGAGCCACAGGTAGGTTCCACAGGGCACTAGTACTCATTTCATCCCTTTCTGGTCTTGCTCTGTGGTGGTTAGCAGAGGTCACTAACACGTCAGGGAAGGCTGGGGCAGAAACAGACAAGAAGCAGGCAACAAAGAGCAATAGGAAGAAACAATCTTTGCCAATGGTGACAGGGACAGAACTCATTCTACTTTGTTTGAAAGGTGTTCCTTGATGAGGAAAAATGTAGATATATAGAAAGGGAATCACATCAAGGAGGGATTAGCATGTTCTTCCACTACCCGACTTTCAGTATGCTGTGCTGTGGTGGCTTGCGTGTTGCTGTGATGGTGGAAGCTATGCCACCGGTATTTCAAATACCAACAGGGCCACGCATGATGGACAGGCTTGAGCAGAGCTTCCAGACTAAGACAGACCAGAAGCAAAGCCTGATGATCTACTTCCAAAAATTAGCCGTTGAAAACCCTGTGGATCACAGCAGAATATTAACCAGTACGGTACTGGAAGCTTAGCCCTTTATGTTAGAAGGCACTCAGAATATACAGCAGTCACAACAATGGACTCCAGCATACCGACGATCATGAAGGTGGCACGGGACTGGGCCGATGTTTCGTTCTACATTGTGCATGGGGTTGCCATGAGTCACAGCCAACTCGACTGCAACTAACAATGACAACATAATGTTCTTATCTAGATCACTCAGCCTCTAGTTCTTAAAACTCCCCGTGAGCATTGCTAGAAGCTCGAGAGCTGCTTCATAAGAAAGAAAGCGGGGGGCAGCGGAGTAAGGGGGATTGAGATAATTAGGTAGGGACACATTGCAATAAATTTTATCCTCAAAATGCAGGGTGTGAAGAGTTATGTAAGGGGTTGAAACACAAGTAAATATGGCTATTACAACCTCCTTTGAAAATTAGACTCATACTGTTAAAGTTATTTTAATAATCTTGTGGTTTATACACTAACGTGTTTTCCAAATTGCTCTAGAAAGCCTCAAGGCAAAAGTATGATGGAACCATTCAACCAAGTTCTTTAAACAACTGATAATGGAAATAAAATAAAAACCAGCTTCTTCTAACTGTAAGCCACATTAAGAGAATTCTTTGCCCTTCTATGCCATTTGCCTTGATGTGACCAACCTCTGTGTAAGGAGTAATTAAATCCCACAACTGGAATGAGGGGCAGAATTGCAGGCAAGTGCGACATAATTCTGGTATAAAGTGCATTTTTAACTCTTGGATTGGGTTACACCTGGGTCAGATTCATGGTCTGATGTAAGTGAAAGTATAAAACACATCTTGCACTCTGTAACCCTGAATATTCATAACACAAGGTTACCCTTTGACCAGGAAAACTGATTAGATGAGTGACTCAGGAACATTTTACTTTTGTTCACTTCATCTGTCCCCTGCTACCTCTCCATTCCTACCTAGTCCCCAGATGATGTTTGCCTAATCCTACACTGAAAGCATTACAGGATTTGACCAAATGATACAATAATTAATTTCCCAAACTCAACTTCTTCTCATTTCTCCAATCTGTTTCCCGTGAAAGAACTGAACAAAATGTCCATGTGCTTGCTGTCAGAGCTACTTCAAGGAAGAGTGAAGAGGCTGGCTTTTCTTCCTGCCTTCAGTACTGAAGTTATGTTTTATTTTTGGAGACTGTACTTTTTTTTTTTATAAAAGATGTAATTAGTTTCCTATTGTAACTGGAAGTCTGCAGGGCATATGTCCTCCAGTAAGTGAACTTTTAACTGAGCATAAAGCAGGAAATGGCCAAATACATGTCAGATGGTAATGCTAGTGCATTAAGACACCACTTATTATGGCTGGAGTTGTGTCCTTCCAAAAAATATATTGAAGTTCTAACCCCTGGTGCCTGCGGATGTGACTTTGTTTGGAAATAAGGTCTTTGGAGATGTTGTTAGTTAAGTAACATGAGATCATACTGGAGTAGGTGGGTCCTAATCCAATATGAATGATGTCCTTATAAAGAGAGGAGAAGAGACACAGGGAACAACACAGAGGGGAAGACGGCCACGTGAAGACGGAGGCAGAGATTGTAGTGATGCATCTACAAGCCAAGGAACGCCAAGGACTGCCAGGAACTGCCAGCAGCTGGAAGACACCTGGAAGGATTCTTCCCTAGAGCCTCCAGAGAGAGCATGGCCCTGCTGACACCTTGAATTTGGACTCCTAGCTTCCTGAGCTGTGAGACCATAAATTTCTATTGTTTTAAACCACTCAACTAGTAGTTCTTTGTTACTGCAGCCCCAGAAAATGAATCCACCACTGTTTTCTCTTACATTTGAATGGGACATTAACATGGAAGACCCTATAGTTCATTTGGGTAACTCTGCCCTTTTCTCAGCCACGCTTCAAGACTTCATGTCTCTCAACTCCTCTCTGGCAAGTTAAACCTGACCTCCCATCTCGTCAGTTGGTTAGATTCCATTAACATCACCCACAATGTGTAGACTATGCCTCTCAATATCATGCATTATCCGAAAAACTTCCTCACCCACCTGAGATAGATCAAACGCCATCCTATGAAAGGATGACGATGCGCAAATAAGAAACCAAAACCATATCCATGACTTGTTACAGCTTCAGACAAGGTCTGGCTCAGCCAACCAAAGCGAAGAGATTTAAAGAGGGGTTTTCCAAAGACCCCTTAAGGATGCAAGAAAGCTTTAGGACATGTTCCACATGTTAAAATTTAAAGGAATGAAGACACTATTTCAGTCAGAAAAAGGTATGGCAGGAGCAGGAAAAATTCTTTGGAATGAACGAAAGTATAAGGAGGTGAGTTGTGAGTAAGCAACCATTTGCTTGTCTGGCTCAGATGAAAGTCTAAAATAGATGTGCTTTACTCAAATCCTTTCCAGAGGGCTGATAGGCAAATATATCTTTGAAAGACTGTTCTCTTGTTGTGTTACATTTAATGTAGCGTATAACAGATCCTCAGATGCCTCTTCAGACTCAAATGATAAAGCAATAGGTAATATTTCTATACTAAACCCATTGCCATCGAGTCGATTCTGACTTATAGCCACCCTATAGGACAGAGTTGAACTGCCCCATAGGGTTTCCAAGGAACAGCTGGTGGATTCGAACAGCCAACCTTTTGGTTAGCAGCCGACCTCTTAACCACTATGCCACCAGGGCAGTGACCTTTAAAGAAGGAGCCCTGTGGCACAGTGGTTAAGCACTCAGCTGCTAACCAAAAAGTGGGCTGTTCGAACTCACCAGCCACTCCGTGGGAGAAAGATGTGGCAGACTGCTTCGCAAAGATTATAGCATTGAAAATCATATGGGGCAGTCCTACTTTGTCTTATAGTGCTGCTATATGAGTGAGAATCAACTCAATGGCGATGGGTTTAAAGAACAACAAGAACAGACACCCTCTTCTAACTTCAGACATAACTCGGTCCAGAATTAGAGCAGTCTTAGAGCAGACCACCAGAGCCACGTCCTCACTGGACATGCCCACTGATCCAACTACACGTGTACAGGTCCACTGGCCTACTCAGACATTAGCTGCAACTACGGAACATCCAGGTAAAAGCAGTAAGAAAACTGTCAGAGAGCATGAACAGAGCAAAGAGGAGAAATTGGAACAGCAGAAAATGACTGTTCATTTGTTCCTGCTTTTTCTTTTAACAAAGCGAGAAGATGCACCACTCTCTCTGTTTTCTAAGAAAAAAGGTGAAGCTGAGTGGATAGTGACGTGCTTTCTAAAGAGACTGCCAGACAAGAATAGAACCCAGACCTCCCGCCATGGTTTTGATTTGTTTGAGTTCCCCATCATCACCTTGAGAGAGGGTCTCGCTTCCCTCTAAACCCCCAGAGTAAGATTAGTTTTAGTTCTAGCTTCTGCATAGCATCTGGTACTAAGCGAGAAGGCCCACTGGAGTTTGCAGCCCCAAAGCAGGGGAAATCTCGAGGGTTCCCCCAAGGAACACAGAATTCACCTGTGTAAAAAAGAAAAGGCTCCACCAAATCAATCCATCCATCTCTCCTGCCCTGCCCCCAACTCCCTCTCACACCACAGATGCTCAATGCTGGCAATGCTGTTACTCTCTGAAGAGACAGAAATGAATATTGAAATCCACAAACCTAACAAAATTCATCCTTCAGGGAAAACAGAGGGTTATATAATATGCTTTGTGAGGCAGAAGAATTCCTAGAAAGAAAAAAAAAATCAATTGACAATGCAAATTAATTGTTATCACTTACTGCCTTTTTTTTTTTTTTTTTTTTCTTTGCACAGAAGGTAATTAAGATGACACCAAGCAAAACTGCTTTGGCTGTTCACAGCAGTCGGACCTAACAAGTCAAACAGGTTCCTCCCTTGTAAAACCAGCACTACTTCCCCCTTCTATCTCCCTCCACTACCCCCCACCACCATCCAGCAGCTTTCCTGCAGGCCAGGCGAGGTGGAGCTTTGACCTTATAAAGGCGCACTGGCAGGCTTCTGACAGGCAGGGACGACAGACTTTTGAGATTCATTCCCAGCCGTCAGCCTGACAGGCTTCACAGCATTGTAACAGTACTGCCCCAGGGGCTCAGCATTCCAGCCAGGCTAATATCAGGGGAAAGAACAGAGGGCGATTTGCCAGCATTGCCCTGGATCCTTATCCACTCAGTGCCAAGGCAAATGGGGAAGTGCTCCAGGCTTCCTGTTGTAATCTGAAGGATGCTAACCTCAGCTCAGTTCATATGAGTAGGCATGCACACGTGCACACGGATGCACACACACATGTACACATGCATACACTGGTTCACACATGCAGACATAGGTGCATACCTGTATACATGTACACATGTGTGCACATGAAGTTGGCTGATATAAAACATTTTACATATTTTTCTTATTTCTTCAACAGAAAACCAAAGCGAGGGTGAGGGCAGGGGTATACTATCAGTCTCCTCAGATGGAAGTACCTGAGGCACACAGCAAGCTTTTCCTCTTTCAATCCCAGCACAAAATGAATGAATAATAGCATAAAAGTGGTCAGCATAAATGTTTGGGGGAAAATACGTTTTTCTAGTGAATGGGAACAAACAACACAAAATGTGGATGTTCTGTTAAGATGCCAATTCTTACCCAATAGACCGTGTGAAGTTGCCCCTCCCCACCCAACCCTCTATCCTTGAGTTTCAGATTTTCATTCCCACAAAAATCTTCCAGCCAAATTGTTAGGAAGGTGAAAGAATAATACAAAGGTGCAGGTTAAATCTCAGTGGTTTGCTGAAAGGATTGCTATTTGGTAAACTTCAAACTTGATTGAAAAAAAAATCACTATTTATTAAAGAAACTGCTACAGGAGAATGCCGTTTGCACTACCCAGATGTTACTGATGGAAGCAAACTCCACTGCTTGACTCTTCAAACTAAACCAAACCAGTTGCCTTCAGGTCAGTTCCAACTCATGGTGACCACATGTGTGTCACAGCAGAACTCTGCTCCACAGGGTTTTCAGCGGCTGATGTTTTGGACGTAGATCACCAGGCCTTTCTTTTGAGGGGCTTTGGAGTGAACTCAAACCTCCAAACTGTCAACATGCCAGTTAGCAGCCGAGTGTTTAACTATTTGTTCCATCTAGGGGCTCAACTGACTCTTACAAAACCAAAAACCAAACTCTTTGCCGTCGAGTTGATTCCCAGACATAGCGACACTTTAGGACAGAGTACAGCTGCCCCATTGAGTTTCCAAGGAGCGCCTGGTGTGTTCAAACTGCTGATCTTTCAGTTGGCAGCTGAGCTCTTAACCACTGCACCACCAGGGTTTCCAATAGACGGTTTTAGCTGCCAGTTATTTTAAGTGCAAACAGTCTAGGTTCTTTTCTTTAGGAAGGTGAAAGCAGACACTACCAGCATATGTTACGGAATCCTGTGGCTCCTTGATGGTTGGAGTTATCCAGGGTGCGTGTTAAATGTACAGATTACCAATGTTCTTCAGGAAAATTTTTGGTTCAATGAGTGTGTGTTTGGGGCCTCAGGAATCTAAATTCTTCACAGGGTCTCCAGGTGAAGTTAAATAACTTGCCTGGCATCCTAAGGAGCCCTGGAGGCCCAATGGTTAAGTGGTCCACTACTAACCAGAACGTTGGCAGTTCAAACACACCTAGCGGCTTCGTGGGAGAAATACCTGGTGATAGCATACAACAACAAAGCATCATGTTTTGGTTAGTGGCAAAAACCAAAACCAAACTCTTTGCTGTGTAGTTGATTCTGACTCACACTGACCCTACAGGGTTTCCAAGAAGCCGCTGGTGGATTCGAACTGCCAGCCTTTTGGTTAGCAGGTGAGCTCTTAACCACTCCAATACTAGGGCTCCAAAAACCAAAACCAAACCCATTGCTATCGAGTCAATTCCGACTCACAGTGATCCTGTAAGACAGAGTAGAACTGCCCCACAGGGTTTCCAAGGAGCAGCTGGTGGATTCGAACTACCAACATTTTGGTTAGTGGCAGAACTCTTCTTTTTTTTTTTTTTTTTAACTTAATAGATGTTTTATTCTAAGGGATTTTTGTTTGTTTGTTTATTGTTGTAGTTTAAGTGAAAGTTTACATTTCAAGTTAGTCTCATATAAAAATTTATACATACATTGTTGTGTGACCCTAATTGTTCTCCCTATACTATGGCAGCACACTCTTCCTTTCCACCCCTGATTCCCCATGTCCATTCAATCAGCTCCTAATCCTCTCTGAGTTCTCATCTCACCTCCGGACAGAAGCTGCCCATTTAGATTCATGTATCTACTTGAGCGAAGAGGCACACTCCTCACGAGTATCACTCTATGTCCCACAGTCCAGTCCAATCCCTGTCTGAAGAGTCGGCCTCAGAAATTGTTTTAGTTCTGGGCTGACAGAGAGTCCGGGAGACACGGTTTCCGGGGTTCCTCCAGTCTCACCAGACCATTAAGTCTGGTCTTTTTACTAGAATTTGAATTCTGCACCCCACCTTTCTCCTGCTCTATACTGGACTCTCAGTTGTGTTCCCTGTCAGGGCGGTCATTGGTGGTAGCCAGGCACCATCTAGTTCTTCTGGTCTCAGGCTGATGAAGTCTCAGGTTTATGTGGCCCTTTTTGTCTCTTGGGTTAATACTTTCCTTGTGTCTTTGGTGTTCTTCATTCTCCTTTACTCCAGGTGGTTGGGACCAATTGATGCATCTTAGACGGCCACTTACAAGCTTTTAAGATCCCAGACACCACTCACCAAAGTAGGATGCAGAACACTCTCTTAATAAACTTTGTTATGCCAATTGACCCAGATGTCCCCTGAAAGCATGGTCCCCAGACCCCCACCCCTGCTACTCTGTCCCTCGAAGTGATTGATTGTAGTCAGGAAACTTCTTAGCTTTGGTTTAGTCCAGTTGTGCTGACTTCCCCTGTAGTGTGTAGTAGATGAACTCTTAACCACTATGCCACCAGGGCTCCGGTTAGTGGCAAAGTCAGGGCTAAATTCAACTTCTTGACTTCTAGACCAGCAATGATTGACAATTCTGTGCTGGATCCAATATTGCTAAGGAAATATAGCAAAGTTGTCAGGTAAAGAAATACAGGACATTGTATCCTTTGTTGTTGTTGTTAGTTGCCATAGAGTCAGCTCCAATTCATGTGACCCATGTACAGCAGAACTTAACACTGCTCAGTCCTGCACCACCCTCATGATCATTGGTATGCTCAAGTCCATTGTTGCAACCACTGTATTTCAAATATCTTACAACCTAGGGAGCTCACCTTTCAGCATTACATCAGAAAATATTCTGCTGTGATCCATAGGGTTTTCAATGGCTAATTTTTGGAACTAGATCACCAGGCCTTTCTTCCTAGTTTGTCTTAGTCTGGAAGCTCCACTAACCTGTCCACTACGGGTGATCCTGCTGGTATTTGAGATACCACTGGCAAAGCTTCCAAAATCATAGCAACAAGTAAGCCGCCACAGTACAACAAACCGACAGACAGGTTAGATAATGACTGATAAAGTGTCTCCTTAGCAATGAGTCAGGAGTTATCTCTTGATCTGAGACAGAATTGTCCTGCTCTGGAAGAATATAGAAACCAGAAGCTATGGATGTTTCCTTGCCTTTCCGTGTGTTCTTAAGGCAGCTATATTTATGTGAAAACTAGGCAGCAATGGAACTTGAGGATATTACTGAGTTACCATTCATAGCTCTAGGTTAGAGACCCTAGGGCTTTCCTTCTAATTTTAATGACTATTCTCAGCTTTAAAAGCATTTGATAAAACAAGTAGACGTCCCTTTCCACAGTTTACGGTGTACATCCCCCCAGAGTACAACAGTTAAGGCCTCCCAGCCCAGCAATAACAAGAAGTTCAGGAACCCAGCCTATCCCACTTTAAACCTTCTGTTACGAGGGTGGGCTCAAACCTCCAAATAGTTGGTGGATATATGAAAAATATCAGTAATTTTTCCTCTTTATTGCTAAATACTATTCAGTTATATAACACAATTTGTTTATATATTTTTTGGTCGATGGACATTTGAGATATTTTCAGGAGTATTTAAGCTACTATGAATAAAGCTGCTGGTGTGCAAGTCTTTCTGTAGACATACTTCTCTATTTCTCAGGAGTGTATGCCTAGGAATAGAATTGACTGGTCAGAGAATAGGTATACATAGCACTCTAAGAAAGTGCCAATGAGTTTTCCAGTTACTTGTTTCATTTTACACCTCTTACCAGCACTGTATAAGAGTTCCAGTTGTCTCACATCCTGCTAACATTTGCTGTTGCCATACTTTTTTTTTTAATTTAAATTTCAGTGGATATGAAATAGTATCTCACTGTGGTTTTAATTTGCATTTCTCTGATGAAAGATGATGTTGAGCACAGCTCACCCTTCCTCACTGCTGCCTTTTTGACCTCACCAGTATCTGAGCCCGGAGAAGGTTTGGCTGCAGTTGTAGATATGTTTGGTTCACTTTGGGATTCAACTCAGTTGGGGTTCGGGGGTCCAATTACCACAAAAGCACAGGCATTGTTATTTCTGTCTGCTTACCATCCTCTTCCTTACTGCTGACTTCTGGCAAAAGCCAGGTTTGAGAAATTGGGCGAGAATTTTTGGGTCAAATTCTGTTCATCAAGGCTTCCTTGAGTCCACTATTCTTTGCCAGCCCCATAGAAAAGTATAGTTTTAATTATGTATGAGGTTTTCTTTTTGTGGACATAAAAGATAGGAGCAAAAGTCCCTCATATTGTTCTACATATTCTAGCTGGAAGCATAAGTCTTTTCTTTCTTACTTTTTCTGTTTTTTGGTTTTGTTTTAGTTTTTAATTAATTGACAACATCTAAAAATCAGGAAAACTAAAAGAAACATCCAGATTGCCAGCTTCTCTTGAAAGTAGGTTCTCTCGAACCCTCTAGGCCTGGACTCCTTCATGCAGTGGTTAGCCAGAGGTAAGCTACTCTGACATACATGGGGTCGCCATGAGTCAGAGTCGACTCTAAGGCAACTGGTTTGAGCAGTGGCTGCCCCTTTACTCAAGGTGGGCACTCTCCACTTCCACCCAGTCCCCCACGCTCTCCATTATCCAGCCTAAGTCACTCATTTACATTACCTGCGATTTCTGGTCATTTCAATATTCATCACCAGGTCTTTCCATCAGAAGTGAAGCAGAGTCAGACCAAATTCTGATTCATTTAAACCTATAGGCACAAAAAATTAAGTCCATAACACCTTGAGTGACTTATAATCAATTCTTGTACAAGTCTCTGATCACATCTGGTGGATAGTGTGTCTCCACAGCAAAGAATCAGGAATACCTGCAAGTAGTTATCTCTTCATCTAGGTTAGAATTTCCCTGCTCTGGGAGAACACAGAAACTCGGGGGCCAGAGAGGCTCCCCTTGAGTTTCCATGCCGTGGGTTGCTAGCCCTGAGGTATTGTCTGATGATACACATAATCTGCCTGATCTTTGACTTTACTTTCTTTCAAAACAACTGTGGTGTAATGAGCTTCTTTGTGTGGCCTTTTGCCTTGGTTCTTTGGAAAAACACCTTGAGACATTTTTCCCCTAAGCCCTGAGGGGTTACCTTTGCCCTTGTTTTCTACCTTAGGAGGTTTGTTACTTTCGTCCAGATTGATTGACATTTCCTGTATAAACTGTAAACAACTTGAGGCTTGATACTTTTGGTCTGGCCCTGGATTGCAGCCTGCCCTATGATTGACCTATTTTATGCACCTTGCGAGTGTTGGTTGATACATTTATGCAAATAAAATTACTATAGCCTACTATGCAAATGAAGTGTCTGTGACCTACTGAGAGGGGATTGTTCAGTTTGTGGCCCTGGTGGGAGGGCTACGCCTTGAAATTGACCAGGAGTTTGCGTATATATGCAGCCAAAACCACAGAGGTTGACAGAAAAAGAAGGAAGAAAGAAGCAGAGAGGAGAAAATGCAACAGAGGCAAGAAGAAGCAGAGAAAAAGGAGGCAAGGAACCTCCTATAAGAGCTGTAACATGGATCAGTGTCTGTAACACTGAAGACAGCAAGAGGCCTGTGGCAGAGTTGGCAGCAACGGCAGAAAACTGCTAGGAATGCAGCTAAGAGAGCTGAACAAAACCACCACACTGGCTAGGAGCTGGCTCAGTTAGCAATGGAGAGGCCAACAGCAGAGGCCAAAAGCACACCTGAGAGTGGGTATGCATTGCCAAAGTGAGCCTGCCCTGAGGGGGCCAAGGTGAGCCTACCCTGAGGGGGCCAAAGTGAGCCTGCCCTGAGGGGGCCAAGGTGAGCCTGCCCTGAGGGGGCCAAAGTGAAGCCTGCCCTGAGGGGGCCAAAGTGAAGCCTGCCCTGAGGGGGCCAAAGTGAAGCCTGCCCTGAGGGGGCCAAAGTGAAGCCTGCCCTGAGGGGGCCAAAGTGAGCCTGCCCTGAGGGGGCCAAAGTGAGCCGGCCCTGAGGGGGCCAAAGTGAAGCCTGCCCTGTGGGGGCCAAGGTGAGCCTGCCCTGAGGGGGCCAAAGTGAAGCCTGCCCTCTGGGGGCCAAGGTGAGCCTGCCCTGAGGGGGCCAAGAGGAGGGTTGTCCTCAGGGGGCCCAGAGGAGAGCTGCACAGCTGAGACAGGGCATGCATGGTAGATGTAAGAGCCTGCTTGCAAGGCTGAGAGGAGCTGAAAGAGCTCTCCTGCACTGAAGAAGTGAGGGATATGCTCTTCACTCTGGGGGACCCTTCCAGACTTTGCCTCCATGCTTCCTGATCTTGATCCCAAGTTGCAGTCTGTCACTTCCTCAATAAACCGCTTAACTGTAAGTATGGTCTGTGAGTTCTGTGTGGCCATTGCAATAGATTATCAAACCCAGAAGCGAAGTAGACAGTGTGCTGTGGGAGGATGGCTGGTGTCAGAATTGATAAAAAAGGTTGAAGACTGGAGATATGCCTGACCTCCACCTCATGGGAATCAGCTTTGGGTTGATCCTGGTCAATATCCCCCCTGAAGTTAGACAGGTTCTGATGCTACTACTACCACAGTACAATAACATGATTATGTTTCTTAGAAACTGCTCCAACTTAGCTTGAAAGTCACCTTTATAGGAGCTTCTTACCATAAAATTCCCTAGGTGGCACAAATGGTTTGTGCTTAACTGCTAACTTAAAGTTTGGCCAGTCAAACACACCAAGCAGTGCCATGGAAGAAAAGTCTTGGCAATCTGCTTCCATTACGATTACAGTCAAGAAAACCCTATGGGACAGTTCTACTCTGCAGCACATGAGGTCACCATGAGTCAGAATGATCTCGATGCCAGCTAACAACATGGCTTCTACTCAATATCAGTATCGATTTCATGCAAGAAGTCTCACCTTATTTCCAATGTGTATATTCTTTTCCTTGGGGTGTTCCCAAACTATGCCCAAGGTTGGCACATTTAAATGAAGTCAAGTAAGATGAATTTTCAAAAAACCTTTTATCCAAAATAGCAGTGAGCCTCAAGTATTGGAAAGTCAGCATCAAAGACCTATCAAGAAAATAGAATTTAAAACCTATAGTTAGGAATTGAATGATATGTTTTAACCAGCACGAAAATTTATTCCTTTAACTAAACTATTATTTTGCATGCTTGTTCTGCAGCCAGTCATGAGCTTCTTTGGGACAGGGACTGCACTTTACTCATAATATGCCCTCAGCAACTGGCCCACTGCTTGCCTGATAGTGGAAGCTCAATAAATATTTGTTGAATAAATGGATTGTGAGAAATACTTCTTCCTGAATTATGGAAGTTCAGAAAAAGCCAAGGAGCTCAAAAGCACACAGTACTGCTAACCTCTGAAAGTAGCAGTGGATTAAAGTTATAAAGTCACATGTTTGTTGTAATGGACCTAGAATGTCCTAGAATATGTTAAGATTGGGGCCCTAGTGAGGATAGGGGTGGGAGGGACTCTTCAAACAGGACTTTTAATATCTATAAAATTCACAGCTCTCCAGGACGTGGCTCTCCATTGGTGAAACTCCTCCCAAAGTAGCGCTGGCTTGGGGCATTTACAGCTCAGCCTGTTTTCCGGGAAAGAACAGCAGGGAAATTAACCCTGAACCAGTGGGTGTATTAGGCTCCAGGAATTCTAAGCCCTAACAGACGACTATCTAGGTGACTCAATGGTGGCAGAAACTGTGGGGAATGGACAAGTAGATATGACTAATGTGAGTGTTCAGGCAGTACCTAATTTACCTTTATTGGTGACGTTCTACAATGTGTGTTTCTTGCTTGATGTAGAGCCACATCTCGGTCACCATGGCCCGTTGTTGGATCTGCTTCTCTGCTTCCTGCTCCTAAATTCCAAAAGCCTTGACAAGGCTGATACATTCTTTACAGATGTTATCCATACACCTTTTCACTGAGGAGTCTGGCATTTCTTAAGTAATGCCTGAGACAAATTAGCTTGAAAGATCTCTCCCATCTATTTTATGCAAAATTTATTTCTATTTGACTAGAAACAGAAAAAAATGAAAAAAGATAACTAAGAAAGCCTGTATTTTGAAAATTCTCACATTAAATCAGGGTATAAATGGATAGGAAACTGGGTTGAAGATACACCCTGAGCAAGTTGCTTAGTCTCTTGCTACCTTGGTTGTATCATCTGTCAAAGAGTAAGAGTAGACTCAGTAATCAAATTGTCATTTTAGGAGTGACATTAAAAACCAAAATTTCCTACCAGCCTTAAAAAAAAATTTAATGAACTTTTAAAATTAAAATTCCACATATAAAAAGTGCACAAATTATGATTGTCTTGCTTAAAGAATTATCACAAAGAGGACACAACCAGCTATCCACCACCTGGATCAAAAAATCAAACATTACCAGCATTCCAATCCCCGTTATGGCCCGCCCAATCACCACTCCTGCCCAAAAGTAATCACTGTCCTTACTTCTAACAGTACTTCAAATTAGTTTGCTTTTGAATATTATAAAAATGAAATTGTAGCATATGTGTTTTTATGTCTCTCAGCCATCAATTGGTCTATAAGTGGGTGTTAACCAAAATTTAGATTTATCAACATAGATGACTAATGCATTAGGCCTTTACTTCAATTAAGACTATTTAGGAGAAAAAAAGTGACTGTATGTATTTTGAGTAGAAAGGTATTTAATATAGAGAATTAGAGGTTCACATCACCATTGGAAAGGCCAGGAAGGCCACTTTAGGAAACCTGGAGATGCAGAGACCACAGGGAAATCACTGCCAGTGATGTCAGCGGCCTGCCCACGGCAGTCACAGGAGAAGATCCAGTTACTAGTTGCTGTTGAGCCAGTTCTAACTCATGGCAGCTTCACGTGTGTCAGAGTAGAACTGCTCCATAGGGTTTTCAATGGCTGATTTCTCAGAAGTAGATCACCAGGCTGTTCTTCTGGGATGCCTCCGGGTGGACTCAAACCTCCAACATTTCAGCTAGTAGCTGAGTGTGTTAACCATTTGCACCACTCAAGGATCCCTAATCAGTTCCCCATCGAGTCAATTCCAGCTCATGGTGACCCCATGTGTATCAGAGTAGAGCTGTGCTCCATAGGGTTTTCAGTGGCTGTTTTTTCAGAAGTAGATCGTCAGGCTTTTCTTCTGAGGAGCCTCTGGGTGGACTCCAACCTCCAACCTTTTGGTTAGCAGCCAAGTGCATTAACCATTTGCACTACCCAGGGACTTTGCAGGAGTACACAAATGGCTTCTCTCTCTCTCTTCTGTCTTCCAAATCTCACATAAGTGCCTCTCATTGGCAGATTTAACCCAGAATCCTACTGTGAAAAGGATTCAGGAAAATGTAGCTCTGGGTTTCTTTGCTGTGAGAATACAGAAAGGGACAATGGTGACACTGAGCTAAAATCAGATGATTTGGCAGAGGCTTAGACGGTTCTTTAATTAGCTGATAAAAGAGAATTGGCTTGTCTGCGTTGCTGATCTTCTAGCTTCTCCTAAGTCTTCAGATCCATATTCAACATAAATCCTATAGTGCTCTGCCTAGGGGTACTTGAAAGCTTGCTTCTATGTTACTTCATTTAAAGCCAGTGAATCAGAAGACCCTCTCTTATATTGCATATTGCACAAAGCAGCTTTTAAAGATCAGCAGGCCTGTGGATAATCATCTGAGAGTCCCCAGAACTAGAAGCAATATGAAACTCAGCACACTGAATGTGGAGTTTCACTTGTTTTGGCTGCTTCCCACTGAGCCTGCTGTTCAGACGGTGAGACAACCTCTTAGGGGTAGACACAGTTGAAAAGAACTACTATTTACTCTTCACTTCTTTACTCTGCTAACAGAACTGTGCACTCCACCTAGGTTTCCAACCTTAGTGGCTACCCTGTCATCACAGAAGATTTACCAAGGAGGTTGGAATTTTGTTTGTTTGCTTTTCTGTGCATCAAAATAACCTGGCAATCTAATCTCCAGAGAGTCCCAGGAACTAGGCAACACAAGGAATACTTTGAGAGATCTTCAATCCACTTCCTCCGTGCAAGTCTAGTTCAAAGTAATAACACCAAAGGCCCTGTTGCTTTTTGTCAATTCCAACTCATGGCGACCCCACATGTTGCAGAGGAGAACTGCTTCATAGGACTTTCTTGGCTCTAATCTTTATGGAAGTAGACCACCAGGTCTTTCTTCTGTGGCACTGCTGAGTAGGTTCAACCACCAGCCTTTAGGTTAGTAGTTGAGCACAAACTGTTTGCACCATCCAGGGACCTTAATACTAAAGGCAGAGCTGCAAAAATCTGATCTGGATCTTTATACTACAAGCAGATAACTGCCCCAGCCTTGTTATTACTGATCAGAAATTCTGAGATAAGTGTTTAAAAAAAAAAATAGAACAACAAAATTCACACAAGGATAAGGTCAAAGCCAGTTCCCTGTTTTCCTTACAGACAAAAAAAAAAGAAAATGGAACTAGGTAGTTTTTGTCTGGTGACTATTTATTTTAACCTAGATGCTTTCTCCATTTGTAATTTAATCTCACTTATGTTTTCAGAAGCATTGCCAATTCTGATGGGTCTCTTGGGCAGAGACTAAGAGACAAGGTTAAACACAGCTGTTCTGGTGCCTGAAATCCTTGAGAGTCCAGCAGGCCTTGAGTTAGTAAAATAAACTCAAAGAGTCTGGACCAGGGCTTTCAGAGACAAGATGCATATAAATGAGCACGGAGTGAGCAGACGTCCTGGGCCAAGGTCGGAGGCAATCCCAGGACGTGAATTTACAGTGGAAGAGCACCGGCCTTAGTACATTTGCTACGACACAGAACAGAATTGACATTCTGGCCTTTGATCATCAGGCTGTCCCAAGAAAATTTCATCCAGATTAGCATCGTCCCTGCCAGCACTTTCTGTAATAAAATGCTTAATTTACTAGGAGTTTTGCTATTAGGTTGCAGGAATAGAAATGTTACTCAAATGCAAGCTCAAACCACAGCATTTATGTTGGTGGTGGTTACCATTGAGTTGGCCCTGACTTGTTCCAACCTTATACATAATAGAACAAAAAGTTGCCCAGTCCTGTACCATCTTCATAATTGTTGGTATATTTGAGTCCATTGGGAGCCCTGGTGGTGCAGTGGTTAAGAGCTCAGCTGCTCACCAAAAGGTCAGCAGTTCACATCCCCCAGCTGCTCCTTGGAAACCCTGTGGGGCAGTTCTACTCCACCCTATAGGGTTGCTATGAATCGGAATTGACTCGATGGCAACGGGTTTGGTTTCGTTTTGAGTCCACTGTTGCAGTTATTGTGTCAATCCATCTCAATGAGGGTTTCCCTTGTTTTCCCTGACCCTCTGCTTTACCAGACGTGATATCCTTTTCTAGCTATTGCTCTTTCCTGATGATGTGTCCAAAGTAAGCCCGTCGAAGTCTTGCCATCCTCACTTCTAAGAACTATTCTGGTTTTATTTCTTCTACGACTGGTTTGTTTGTTCTTCTGGTGGTCCCTCCTATTAGCTGAAACACACAGTCCTAATTATCCAGGTGAGGAGGGTAATTGTTTTCCCAAATGGTGCCTCAATTATTAGTGATTTACAAAGTTTTTTTTTTTTTAATATTATCGTGTTGTAGGTGAAAGTTTACAGCACAAATTAGTTTTTCCTTCAAAAATTTTATACACAAATTGTTTTGTGACATTAACTGCAACCTTTGCAATGTGTCGGCACTCTTCCCGTCTCACCTTCCACCCTGGGTTCTCCACGTCCATTCATCCAGTTTTCCTGTCCCTTCCTGCCTTCTTGTCTTTGCTTTTGGGCAGGTGTTGGCCATTGGGTCATGTGTACTTGATGGAACTAAGAAGCATGTTCCTCACATGTGTTATTGTTTGTTTTATAGTCCTGTCTAAGCTTTAGTTGAAAGGTGGACTTTGGGAGTGGCTTCAGTTCTGAGCAGAGTGTCCAGGGGCTATAGTCTAGGAGGTTCTTCCAGTCACCGTTAGACCAGTAAGTCTGGTCTTCTTTTGTGAATTTGAATTTTGTTTTACATTTTTTCCCAGTCTGTGGGTTCTCTTTTTACTCTTATTGTGAAGACTTTTGATGAACATAAGTGTTTAATTTTAAGGAGCTCCCAGTTACCTAGCTTCTCTTCTGGTGTTTGTGCATTGTTAGTTAGGGTTTGTATTGTATTTATGCCACCTACTAGGACCCATAGTGTTATCCCTATTTTTTCGTCCATAATCTTCATCGTTATAGGTTTTACATTTAGGTCTTTGATCCATTTCGAGTTAGTTTTTGTGTGTGGAACCTGTTTCTTTTTTTTTACAAATAGACATCCAGTTTTGCCAGCACCATTTGTTAAAGAGACTGCCTTTTCCCCATTTAATGGACTTTAATCTTTTGTCAAAGATTAGTCGACCATAGGTGAATGGATTTGCATCTGGGTTCTCAATTCTGTTCCATTCATCTATGTGTCTGTCCTTGTACCAGTACCAGACTGTTTGGCTACTGTGGCTGTATTGTAGGTTCTGAGATCCAATAGTAAGAGGTCTCCCACTTTGTTCTTTTTCTGCAATAATGCTTTGCTTATCCAGGGCTCTTTCTTTCCATATAAAGTTGGTGATTAGTTTTTCCATCTTGTTAAAGAATGCTGTTGGTATTTAGATCAGGATTGCAGTAATCTGTAGATTGCTTTGGGTAGGATTGACATTTTCACAATGTTGAGTCTTGCAGTCCATGAGTATGGTATGTTTTTCCATTTATGTAGGTCTCTTTTGGTATCTTGCAATATTGTTTTGTAGTTTTCTTTGTTTAGGTTTTTATGTCCCTGGTTAGATTTATTCCTAAGAATTTTATCTTTTTAGAGATTATTATAAAAGGCACTGTTTTCCTGATTTCCTGTTCCAAGTTCTTTGTCGGTGTTTAGGAATCCAACTGATTTTTGTATGTTTTTCTTGTATCCTGCTGAATCTTTCTATTAGTTCCAGCAGTTTTCTTGTGGAATCTTTGAGGTTCTGTACATATCATCTATGAATAGGTATAGTTTTACTTCTTCCTTTCCAATTTGAATCCCTTTTATTTCCTTCTTTTGCCTTACTGCTCTAGCTGGGACTTATAACACAATATTAAATAGGAGTTATGATAAAGGGCATCCTTGTCTTCTCCCCATTTTCAGGGGGAATACTTTCAGCCTCTCTCCAGTGAGAATGATGTTGGCTGTTGGTTTTGTATAGATGCCCTTTATTATGTTGAGGAATTTCCCTTCTATTCCTATTTTATTGAGAGTTTTTATCAGGAATGAATGTTGGACTTTACCAAATGCCTTTTCTCCATCTATGGAGATGATCATGTGATTCTTTTGTTCTATTTATGTGGTGGATTATGTTGATTGATTTTCTAATGTTGAACCATCCTTGCGTATCTGGTATGAATCCCACTTGATTGTGATGTATTATTTTTTTGATATGATGCTGAATTCTATTGGCTAGAATTTTGTTGAGAATTTTTGCATCTGTATTCATGAGAGATATTGGTCTCTAATTGTCTTTTTTTTTTTTTTTGTGGTGTCTTTGCCTGGCTTTAGGCAACCTGGTGGCACAGAGGTAAAGAGCTCAGCTGCTAATCAAAAGGTCAGCAGCTCAAATCCACCAGCCACTCCTTGGCAACCCTATGGGGCAGTTCTACTCTGTCCTGTAGGGTCATCATGAGTTGGAACTGACTTGATGGCAATGGGTTTGGATTTTTTTGTTTTGTCTGGCTTTGGTATTAGGGTTATGCTGGCTTCATAGAATTAATTCAGGAGTATTCCTTCTTTTTCTATGCTCTGAAATAGTTTGAGTAGTACTGGTGTGAGTTCTTCTCTGAATGTTTTGTAGAATTCTCCAGTGAAGCAGTCCAGACTAGGGATTTTTTTTGTTGTTGGGAGTTTTTTGTTTTTTACGTATTATTACTTCTTCAGTCTCTTCTCTTGCTATGAGTCTGTTCAGATTTTCTATCTCAGCTTGTGTTACTTTTAGGTAGATACTATATTTCTAGAAATTTGTCCATTTCCTCTAGGTTCTCAAATTTGTTGGAGTACAATTTTTCATAGTATTCTGTTATGATCCTTTTTTATTTCAGTTGGGTCTGTTGTAATATCCCCCATCTCATTTCTTATTTGTTTATTTTCTTCATCTCCTGTTTTTCTTTTGTCAGTTTGGCCAATGGTTTGTCGATTTTATTGATCTTTTCAAAGAACCAACTTTTGGTCTTGTTGATTCTTTCTATTATTTTTCTGTTCTTTGTTTATTTCTGCTCTAAGCCATTGAAAACCTATTACCGTCAAGTCACTTTGACGCATGGTGACCCTATAGGACACAGTAGAATGCCCCATAGGGTTTCCAAGGAGCAGCTAGTGGATTCAAACTGCCAACCTTTTGGTTAGTAGTCAAGGGTTTAACCACTGCACCACCAGGGCTCCATTTTTGCTCTAGTCTTTATTATTTACGTTCTTCTGGTGGCTGTGGGCTTCTTTTGCTATTCTCTTTCTATTTGTTCAAGTTGTGGGGCTAACATTTTGATTTTAACCCACTCTTCTTTTTTGATGTGTGTGTTTATTGCTATAAATTGACCTCTGAGCACTGCCTTTGCTGTGTCCCAAAGGCTTTGGTATGATGTGTCTTCATTCTCATTTAACTCTAGGAAATTTTTTATTTCCACTTTGATTTCTTCTATTACCCAATTGTTTTTAAGCAAGGTGTTATTCAGTTTCCATGTATTTGACTTTTCTTCCTTGCTCTTCCTGTTATTGATTTCTACTTTTATGGCATTCTGATCAGAGAGAATGCTTTCTATTATTTTGATGTTTTGGATTTTATTGAGGGTTGCTTTGTGGCCTAAAATATGGTCCATTCTGGAGAATGTTCCACGTGTGTTGGAAAAGAATGTTGCTGCTGTTGGGTGGAGTGTTCTATATATGTTTAGGAAGTCAAGTTGTTGATTTTGGCCTTTAGATCTTCTGTATCTTTGTTGTGTTTCTTTCTAGATGTTCTGTCCTTTCCCAAGAGTGGTGTGTTGAAGTCTCTCACTATTATTGTACAGTCTGTTTCTCTTGTCAGTGCTGTTAGAGTTTGTTTTATGTATTTTGGAGCCCTGTTGTTGGGTGCATAGATACTTACTATAGTTAAGTCTTCTTGGCAGATTGTCCCTTTAATCATTATATAATGTCCTTCCTTGTCTTTTTATGGTTGATTTTGCCTTATAGTCTATTTTGTCTGAGATTGATATTGCCACTTCTGCCCTTTTTTGGTTACTATTTGCTTGATATATTTTTTTCTATCCTTTGATTTTTAATACGTTTACATCTATGTGTCGAAGGTGTGTCTCCTATAGACAGCATATTGATGGGTCATGCTTTTTTATCCATTCTGCCACTCTCTGTCTCTTTTCAGACACATTTAAGTTATTTACATTTAGTGTGGTTATTGATAGGTATGAGTTTATTGCTGTCATATTGTTGTGCTTTCTTTTGTGGTGCTGAAGTTTTCTTTGTTCCTCTTATTTTCCTGTGTTGAATTCCTTTTATTTGTGGTTTTATTTTCTTTCATTATTATAAATTATGTGTTTAATGAGACTTTATGTTTTTCTTTTTTATTCTGATGAGTAAATTTGTTAACTTCTTTGTGGTTACCTTGAAATTCACCCTCATCTTCCTAAGTTTGAACCAGTCTTTTATTACTTGATATCACCTTGTATTCCTCTCCATTTGAAAGTTCTATACCTACACCATTTATTCCTCCTTTTATTGTTTTGACTTTGTCATCATTTACAGATTGACATCTCTGTTTTCCTGTTTCAAGTCTTTTAGCTTTGTTTTGTTATTGAGAGTTCTTTACCTAGGGTTGTATCTGGCTGATTTGTTCTGTGTCCTTTACTCTGGTTGTTGTTTGATGTTGGTTCTCTAACCAAAGGACTCCCTCTAATATTCCTTGTAAGTTTGATTTGATTTTTACAAATTCGCTTAATTTCTGTTTATCTGGAAATGTCATAATTTTGCCATTACCTTTGAGAGACAGTTTTGTAGAATGTGTTATTCTTGGTTGGCAGCTTTTTTCTTTCAAGGTTTTATATATGTCTTCTCATTGCCTTCTTCCTGCCTAGTTTCTGCCAAGTAATTAGAGCTTAACCTTATTGTTTCCCCTTTGTAAGTGACTTTTCATTTTCTTGAGCTGGTCTCAGGATTCTTTTTGGTTTTGGCAAGTGTGATTATGATATGTTTTGGTGACTTTCTTTTGGGGTCTATCCTGTATGGAGTTTGTTGAGCTTCTTGGAGGGTCATCTTTTTGTTTTTCATGATATTTGGGAAGTTTTCTGCCAGCAAATATTCAACAATCTTCTCTGTATTTTTCATTTTCTCTCCCTGTTCTGGAACTCCAATCACACAAAAATTTTTTCTCTTGATTGTGTTCCACATAATTCTTACATTTTCTTCATCCTTTTCTCTAATTTTTCCTCCAAAAAAAGTGACAGCTATGGATTTGTCTTCAATCTCCCTGATTCCGTCTTCCATTGTTTCAAATTTGCTCCTAAAACCTTCTATTGAATTGTCCATTTCTGAAATCTTCTTGTTTATCTTTTGGATCTCTAGTTGCTGTTTTTGTGTGATTCTAATTATTTATTTTAACATTTTAGTCTTGCATTATTTCCCAGAATTCTCCTACTGCTTTGTCTGTGTGTTCCTTGATTTTGGCTGTTTTTGTTGGTTTTGTCTATGTTTTCCATGATTTTGTTTATTTTTCCATTGGTTTTTGTCTGTGTTTTTCTTGATTTCTTTCCTAATCTCTCGTACAGCCCTAAATATTAATCTTCTGTGTTCCATATCGAGTAGTTCCACTGCTTTTTCTTCTACTGGACTGTCATTTGAATCTTTATTTTGGCCACTTGCTGGAGCTATCTTGTCCTGCTTTTTTATGTTTTGATATTGCCTGCTGTCTCCAAGACATTAAGGTTATTATTTTCTTTATTTACTGATTGTATGTTCATTTGTTTCATTCTACTTCTTTATTTTGTTTTGATATGTCAGGGTAGGCAGGCCAAGCATGCTTTCCTGCTTGCTCGTCTGTGGACTTGATAGCTCTCACCACCTTGTCTGGGTGGGTAGGGCAGCAGCAGGCAGGGTAAGCTCATTTCACTGTACACTGGTTTGGCGAGGTAGCTGAAGGTGGACTGGGCAGGTGCTGTCTGCCTCCTGATGTTGGTCCAGCAGCGTGGGAGCATTCACAGTCCCTCGCCAGATCGGCAGGGGGTGTCAGATGGAGAGTGGTATGGGCTTATTTCTGTCTGTTCAGCAGCTGGTTGAGTGGTAGAAGTGGAGGTGTGGTGCAGGCCTGAGCCAGTGACACTCTAGCCATGGCAGCATGGCAAGGGCCAGCAGGATGGTGAGGTGGGGCTCAGGGCCAGGTGGGGGAACAAAGAGAAGTAAAGAGATAGAAAGAAAAAAATGAGGGGTACTTGGTAGGTCGGGGCAGGGCAGACCTCGAAGCTGGCAGAAGGGAGGGAGAGGTGGCATACAGAGCTAGGTGGGGGGCAGAAAGTGACAGGTAGGTGGCTTTCTAGCCACAGGTGTGGCGTGGCCCAGGGGAAGTGGGGGAGGTGGCTTATGGGGCTAGGTGGAAGGGAAAGAAAAAAGAAATAAAATAAAATAAAAAATGGTGTGACAGGGGCTGGCGGGTGTGGGCAGGTGGGGGCAGGTATGACCTGGTGTGGCGGTGGGCCGGTAGCTGTCTACCCTCGGTGGTGCAGTGAGGCTCAGCAGGGGGAGTTAGAAGCAGCATACAAGGCTATGTGGGAGGGAGAAAGAAAAGGTAGAAAGGGGAAAAAAAAAGAAAAAAAAAAGCCTGACTGGAGCCTTTGGGTGGGGGCAGGGTGGACCTGGGGTGATGGTGGGCTGGTGACTCTCTAGTCAGTGTAGCACAATGAGGCCCTGTAGGAATGGGTAGAAGTGGAGTACAGGGCTAAGTGGGAGTGAGAAAGAAAAGGAAGAAAGGGAAAAATTAATATAAATAAATAAATAATGAAATGGTGTGACAGGAGCCAGCTGGTGGTGGCAGGGGGACCCAGGTTAGTGGTAGGCTGGTAGCTCTTTACCCATGTCAGGCCTGGTGCATAGGGGTAGAGGTGATGTATAGGCTAGGTGGGAGGGAGAAAGAAAAAGAGGAAAGGAGAAAAAAAAATGGTGTGGCAGGAGCTGGCAGATGGGGTAAAGCAGACCTGGACTGGCAGCAGAGAGGTAGCTCTCTAGCGAAGGCAGCAGGTGTGGTCTGTTGGGAGGGGTGGAGGTGGCGTATGGAGCAGAAAGGCAAGGGGTGAGAAAGTGTGTTTCTCTGGTTACCAGATGCTCTGTCTCCTGTTGGGAGCTCACCCAGAGGCCCCTCAGAAGAAAGGCCTGGCAATCTTCTGAAAAATCAGCCATTGAAAACCCAGTGGAGCACAGTTCTACTCTTACACACATGGGGTGGTCATGAGTTGGAATTGACTCAATGGCAACTGGTGGTCATAGTGGTAAATGTCCTTTAACATGGGACTAATTTAAAAAGAAATGGTATATTCATGCAAGAGAATCTATGCATCCATTAAATTGAATAATGTAGATTTATATTTGTTGACTTGAGTAGAAATTCCATGACATATTGTTTTTGAAGAAAAGGAATTACAAAACAGTATGGTTGGTATAATCTTGTTTTTGTGTAAATCAGATCAATCCCAGATGTCTCTGTGGCCCAGTCTCAACAACAGTGTCACATCCAGGAGAGCAGCCCAGCTACCAAAAGTCATTGCCAAATAATTTCAGGCTTTACTCTCATCTTTCAGAAAACATAAAAGAACATAGATTCCTAACCTGCAGCGTCACATCTTCGAATCTCCTCTGGTACCTCATTTCTTTCATCTTTTTCTCTAACTCACACTGTAACAGCTCCTGAGACTCTCTTTCCCCAACACCCTTTTTCATTCTCAACCCAAAATTTCTTCCTGATAACCAAATTGATCAACCACTTCTCTTTTGCCCCTCTTTTTTTGATTCTCTCTACACTTATTACAATCATCTGAATAATCAGGTGGAAAGAAAAGAAAACGCTAAGTGGAAAAAATATCTTTCCCAGGAAGGAGGAACAAAAGACATTGTGACTATGCATATACTACAATGTAGCAAATGCAAAATTATTACACTGATATCTACTGTATACAGTCATAGGAGTGTCTGCAAAGATGTCAACAGAATTCTTAACAATGATTATCTCAGTTGGGATTGCCCCATGAATTTTGCTTTTAACTTCGTATCTCTCCTTATATCTCTGAATTATTCACAATGAGCGTGTTTTGTTTATAATCAGAAACGAGAAATTAACTCTTATCAGCAAATAAAAAAGAGATCACAACAATGCTCACAAGAAATACTGGATGTGAAAAAGTACACAATTTAAGTACAAAATATACTTATTTTAAATAAATACAGTTGGATCATCTCTTCCTGTTTTTGACATTAATAAACTCCATTATTTTGGAATTATTTTAATTACTCCTGCATGTGAGCTAATAAAGTACAGTTGGGGCGGGTCACTTACTTAACAACTTAACAGCTGGATACTCCCCTATATTGTTTAATTGGTTATTTTGTTACCAATCAACCTTGCTTAATTTGTGAGTCCACTGGGATGTGACATGTACAGCATTTAAGAACTTACAAAAAGCATTAAACATTTCTAACTAATTGTGATGTTTTTCTTTCATTTGCTCCAGCAGCTAATATTTTTAGGGTTTTCTTGGTGAATAGGCAGTTAGTGTGTATACATTTGTATTCATTTTAATTTCTTCACACCTACACATCCTTGTATGTGTTTATAAATACAGGTTAATTGTTGTTCTTGTTAGTTGCCATTGACTTGACTCCAACTCATAGGGACTTTACGTCCAACAGAATGAAATGTTGCCCAGACCTATGTCATTCCCACAATTGTGGGCGTGTTTATTCCAGCATGTTGTTGTGGCTATTGTGCCAATCCAGCTCACCAAGAGTCTCCCACACCCTCACTGCTCTCAGCTTCACTGAACATGATGTCCCCTCCAGTGAATGGCCTTTCCTGATGATATGTTCAATGCAAGTGAGTTAGACAACATTCTATTGTGATCCATAAGGTTTTCATTGGCTAATTTTCAGAAGTAGATCACCAGGCCTTTCTTCCTAATCTGTCTTAGTCTGAAAACTCCACTGAAACCTGTCCATCACAGGTGTCCCTGCTGGTATTTGAAATACCGGTGGCACATCTTCCAGCATCACAGTAACTTGGAAGCCCCTACAGTATGACAAACAGACAGCATAGTTATATATATACAACATTTGTTTATTTTTATGATTTGTGAGCCAGACAAATTTCCCTGAAAATCAAGGTGCCTGTCTATGCAGTGCCCAGCATTCTGACTCACGAGTCTTTTCGCCCGGGGAATTCTGAAAAGAAGTTTGCAACACATTGTTGACAGGGCACTGTCACTGCAGCTGCTGGCAACTAGTGCCAGACGTCCTGAGCTCTGGGTTCCTGAGAAGGGAGCTCATTAGTCAGACTCTCTATCTAGAAATACCAAATGGTTCCCTGGCTTATGTCTGGAGATTCCAGCCTGGGAATTCCAGAAAGCATAATTTGTCGGCTGAGAACTATATTTGACTCTCAAAGTTCCTTCAAGTTTATAATTAAATAACGGAATCAGTTCTAGTCATATTCAACTTAAAACAGGTGTCTGTAAGAAGCAAAGGAGTAACAGCTGACTAGAACCCCAAAGGACCACACTAAATTGGAAAAGTGATTGGAAACAGGCTTTAGCAGGCTAGCTAGGACAGAACATTCAGAGGGGGAAAAAAAAAAACACTTCTGAAAGTAAGCAGAAGGTGGCTGATTGTTCTGGCGGTCTGGTTCCAAAGATTCGTGAAGAGATAATTCACTTCAGTGGTAGTCTATAAACAGAAAGCAACCATTTTATAAAAATGGCAGAGTACAAGGGGTGCAGAGGATAACAAAATATCCAAAATAATGTTAACGTGAATATAGAAAGAGATGGGGCCAGTAGATTGGCCCTGATTTTGAGTCAAAAACAGAAAAGGGGGTAGTTATTTGATTTTCATAATGTAACAGCCATTGGAACTGGTCTTTAGTCATCCTTCCTGGGAAGGCCTATTCCTAGGAACTGGCTGAGTGTATAATGAAAGAAATAGTCTGTATGAACGATAACAATGCAGGCTTCAGAGTTTATAGGTTGAAGCTATTTAAACTGAAAAATGGACAGAGGTGAGCTTCCATCAGAGGATTGCTGAGGTTGAGAAGGGACTCTGTCAAAGCAGAGGATGTCACAGCCCCACTGCCATGTTCTCTCGCATTGTGCAGTGTTTAGCAACAGGAGCAGGCAATGGAGGCTCATCTTACACAAATGGTGCTTCACCTCCCCACCTGCCTCTTCCTCTGCTGGGGGGACTTACTGGGTTTCAGGGTCACCTCACCCCACATGAGGTGCTTCAAATCCAGTGGTTGGAACGCCGTTGGACTCTCACCCACCTTATTCCCACATAGTGATTTTCATCTGAACCCTCCCTAGGTGAGATTAGCACCCTCTGAAAGTCATCAGTGAAGGAATAGAAATAGATATAACTCAAAGGGACCTGGTCAGTTTGGCTGGAAGCCTGGGCCACTGAGTAGAGCCCTGACCTCCCTCCAGTGACTGGCCAGGCTGCTGGCCAATGCCCTTGACTGCTCTAGGAAGAGGGAACTTCTATCTTTGTCTTTCCAGCAAGGTCAAATTCTACTCAAGGTTTTCCAACCCCCCCCCCCCCGCCCCCAATGCTGTTGATACCCCATATGGCTCAGAACTGGGCTGAATTCCCCTCTTGCCAGGACACCTGAAGTGGATGCCAGGATACAAGATGAGAATACCATTAGAGCCTGAAGGAGGAGAGACTGACTGTCTGGACTTTCTGCTTTTATGGCCATGTGGGAACCTGAGCACCATACCCAAGGAGCTTCCGGTGCAAGTTACTTCTCCCCAAAACTAGGCAGAAGACTACACTTGTTACATACATAAAGACTAAAAGCCAACTAATTCATTAAAATCAAGCCACCTCTCACCAGTGCCACCTACATTTCTCAATTATATCTGTTATCTTGCAAAAATATAGACTGACTCATGTCTCCCTTCTGATGAAAAGTCCCCCTGTGATTCTCTTTCTGTACAAAATCAAATCCAAACTCTCTTTACACCCTTGTCTCAAGCCCCTCCATACATCCTTGAATTCGTGTGCTAGCCATACCAATCTTTATATTTTTTTCTTCATTTTAAGTATAAAAAGTACATACTCAAAAAATTCAAACAATATAAAGCATATGAAGAAAAATAATGTATTCCTTTATTTTATCTTCACCTTTTCCCATTCAGAAGTAAACTGTTAACACTTTGGTGTGTATACTTCAGACCTTTGCCTATATATACACATTTATGTAGTGGACTTGCATCGTAAGCTACAAAACCAACAAATGTACTCATAAAAATTACTTACAAAGAAACAGAAAGAGAGAGATTTTGGTGAGCTGAGTGGTAGCTTCCCAAAGATATCTAATCCCTGGAACCTGTGAATGTTACTTTGGAGGCCTGGTGGTACAGTGGTTAAGAGTCGGGCTGCTAACCAAAAAGGCTGGCAGTTCAAATTCACCAGCTGCTCCTTGGAAACGTTCTTTGGGTCTCATGGATAAGGAGGCAGCAGTTCATGGTGGCAGTTAGACCTGCAGTCCAGTTCCTTCTTTGATTCCTGGGTCTCTTTCCTCTGCTGCTCCAGGAGAGTGGAGACAAATTGTTATATCTTGAATGATGACTTACAAGCTTTTAAGACCCCAGGCACTACTCACCAAACTAGGCAGTGGAACAGTAACTCTAAAAACAGTATTAGGCCAACTGGACAGTCCCATGAAACCATGACTCTGAACATTCAAACCAACAGAACTAATCTCATGAGATGTTTGTTTGTATGTAGTACTTAAGTAGTATCAGCAACGTTAGCTGCTGCTGCTTCTTTTTTTTTTCTCTTGGTTGCTGATGTTGTTATAAAATTACATATAACACAGTATTTGCCATTTCACCCTTTTTCTGATGTACTACTTAGTGATACTAGTTACACTAATCAAGTTATGCAACCATTACCCTTAATCGATGTCAATTTTCCCGTTATTATAAACATAAACTCACTACTTCGCTAGAGGCATGTTTTGACTGTAATTGATTTCACCTTATGAATTTGCTTAGGATCAAATCTCTCATTGGATGTGATTCCATTGTATATATGAATACACTTTTGTTATTATTATGAGAGCATAATACATTGCTTTGCAACCATGCACATTTTTTTCAAGTTTTTATTTATCTCATTATTTTTAACCACTGCCTGATAGGCCATGTTTTAGATGAACCACAATTAATTTAACCTGTTTCCAGTTGACGGGCATTTCCCCCAGGTTTTCACTACTGTAGGTAACATACAAAACATCCTTTTACATAAATCCTTGTGTTCTTATTTAAGAATACTGATGAGATAGGGAAACCCTCATGGCATAGTGGTTAAGAGCTATGGCTGCTAACCAAAAGGTCCACAGTTCACATCCACCAGGCATTCTTTGGAAGCCGTATGGGGCCGTTCTACTCTGTCCTATAGCGTCACTATGAGTTGGAATCAACTTGATGGCAGCGGGTATGGTTTTGGTGGGATACATCTCTGGAAGTATTTGAACAAAAGGTAGGAATTTAAAAATTTTTTTAAATTGTACTTTAGGTGAAGGTTTACAGAACAAACTAGCTTCTCATTAGACAGTACACATATTGTTTTATGACATTGGTTAACAACCCCATCACATGTCAGTACTCTCCCTTCTCGACCTTGGGTTCCCTCTTACCAGCTTTCCTGGGTTTTAGTCCTTGCCTCTGGGCTGGTGTGCCCTTTTAGTCTCATTTTGCTTTATCAGCCTGTTTAATCTTTGGATGAAGAGTGAACCTCAGGAGTGACATCATTACTGAGCTAAAAGGGTGTCCAAGAGCCATACTCTTGGGGTTTCTCTGGTCTCTGTCAGGCCAGTAAGTCTGGTCTTTTTTTGTGAGTTAGAAGTTCGTTCTACATTTTTCTCCAGCTCTGTCCAGGACCCTCTATTGTGATCCCTGTCAGAGCAGTCAGTGGTAGCTGGGTACCATTTAGTTGTACTGGACTCCATGGTGGAGGTCGTGGTAGTTGTGGTCCATTAGTCCTTTGGACTAATCTTTCCCTTGTATCTTTGGTTTTCTTCATTCTACCTTGCTCCCAAAGGGGTGAGACAACTGGAGTATCTTAGATGGCTGCTCACAGGCTTTTAAGACCCCAGATGCTACTCACCAAAGTAGAGTGTAGAACATTTTATTTATAAACTATGTTATGCCAATTGAGCTAGATGTTCCCCAAAACCATGGTCCCCACAGCCTTCAGCTCAGCAATTTGGCCCCTCAGGGAGTTTGGACGTGTCTACAGAGCTTCCATGACCTTGCCTTGTACAAATTGTGCTGGCTTCCTGGCATTTAAAATTTTTTGATAAATATTATCAAGTGGTTACATAAAATGTACACACACTTACAGTGTCCTCCAAATTTTTCTAAAAACCTTTTTGCTTATTTTTTTTAAAGTATGAAGAAAAAAATAGTCCCATAACACCCACTGAAATTCACAATATAGAACTTAAGTATATAAGTATTTTTAAAAAATCTACCTTTCCAGAGACTTCTGGCAAAATGGCACTCTAGACAGAAGCACCACGCCGTCCCTCCACAGCAAAGATCCAAAAAACTAAGCCAAACAGAGAAAACAACAGTCCTGGAACCCTAAAACATCAAATGAAGAGATAAAGAACTCAGCCAAGCACCAAATGGAGTGAGAAAACTGACAGAGGATGGAGAGCAAGGAGAGATTCATGTAGAGATGCCCTACCAGCTAACGCAGTGCGTATCCACCATCTTGGACTCTTATCGGAGACCAGCAAACAGGGGGTATGAGAAAGCAGCTTCACGGAGCTTCCAGCGGGAGACAAAAACAACTGTTTCTCGTCTCTCTATATCTTCCTTCTCTTTCTGTTCCCTGAATACCTGGTTTTGTATACCTCTACGCCTTCTAGTCAGGCTATACTGCAACACCTGAGAGCTACTTCCCCAGACCTCATAGCTGCATCGGTGAGATCCCTGGGAATTTGTGGTTCTTTAACCTTTCTGATTTTTATTTATTCATTCTTTTCTTCCTCTTCCCCTTTCTGTTTTTCTCCATTTCATAGTCTCTCATCTCTCCACTCCAACAGCAAGTTCCCCTAGCGTTCTTTTTTGTTTGTATATTTTTGGCTCCTGTTCCTCTCTCCTCTATCCCATAGCTGTCTTAGCTCCACACATAACAATCTCCCTGCTACATCCTGCCTACCTGCACCGTGCGCTTGACATCACACCACCAAGCAGCACAGGCACAGCCTACTGGAACCTGCCCTGCACTGATTACCGACCCGTTCTGGTGGCTGTAGTAAATGCCACAAACAACCCATCCCAGTAACTCCTCTTCAGCTAGACCTGCCTTGCCATACCATATCTGAGTGACTGATCCTGCCAATTGGAGAAGGAGGTGAAAAGTATTGTGCCCACAGATGAGCAAACAACAAACAACACACAGTCTGCCTGCTCTGACATAGTCAAATTTAAAAAAAAAAGGATGAAACAAACAAATCTACAATCAATAAATGAGAAAAATAACTACTGAATGCCCCAAAGACAGCAGACAATATCAAAACATTTACAAAAACAGGACAGGATGGTTCCAATAGGCATCCAAAATAAAACACCAGATGACTTTCCAGTGGAAGAAAATGCACTAGAACTACCTGATAGGAAATTCAAATCTCTATACTCAGAATTCTCCAAGAGCTGAGGCAAAAAGCTGACAAACATAAGGAAAAAATAGACAAATTCATGGAAAATACAGACAAAAAATTGGAAGAATTCAGAGAAATAATGTAGGAACAAAATGCCAAAATAAATTCACAACTAGAAATTATATAAAGACAACAATTAGAAATCCAAAAGATTAACAACAAGATTTCAGAAATGGACAGTGTCATAGAAGGGCTGAGAAGCAGATTGGAAATGGTGGAAGACAGGATCAGTGGAATTGAAGACAAACACTTGGATACAACTCTGTTTCAGGAAAACTCAGAAAAAAGAACAAAGAAAAATGAAGAGACTCTGAGAGTTATGTGGGATACAATCAAAAGCAAAAATTTTCGAGTGATTCTAATTCCAGAACAGGGGGAGAAAACAGAAAACACAGAGAGGATCATTGAAGAACTGCTGACAGAAAACTTCCCCAATATCATGAAAGATGAAAAGCTGGCCATCCAAGAAGCTCAACGAACCCCATATAGGAGAGACCCCAAAAGAAAATCACCAAGGCATATCATAATCACACTGGCTAAAACCAAAGACAAACAAAGAATCCTGAGAGCAGCTCATGAAAAACAAGAAGTCACATACAGAGCAGAAACAATAAGACTAAGCTCAGATTATTCAGCAGAAACCATGCAGGCAAGAAGGCAATGGGATGACATATATAAAATCTTGAAAGAAAACAATTGCCAGCCAAGAAAAATATATCCTGCAAAACTCTTGTTCAAATTTGATGGTGAAATTAGGTCATTTCCAGATAAAACAGAAATTAAGGGAATATGTAAAAGTCAAACCAAACTTACAAGAATTATTAAAAGGAGTTCTTCAGTCTGAGGACAAACAGCTTCAGCTCACAGGCAGAACCTAGGACGCAGGATCGTACCAGCCAGATACCAATCTAGGGAATGAACTCTTGAGAACTATCCAAAAGCAAAAGAAATACAACAGGGAATCAGAGCAATTGATCAGTAAATGACAACAACAACAAAACAATAAAAGAGGGAATAAACGGCATAGGTATAGAACCTTCTAATGGAGAGGAAGGCAAGGCGATACCAAGCAATGGTAGACTGCTTCAAACTTAGAAAGATAAGGGTAAAATTCATGGTAACCACAAAGAAAGTTAACAAACATACTCATAAAAAAAAAGAGGAAAAACAAAGCCTTAGCAAAAACAAAACTACAAAAACAAAAGAAATGAAAAACAAATCCACAAACAAAGGTAACTCAGCACAACAGAGTACGAAGAACAAAGAAAACTTCAGCACCACCAAAAAACGCACTACAAAATGACAGCAACAAACTCACATCTATCAATAATTACACTGAATGTAAACGGACTCAATGCACCCATAAAGAGACGGAGAGTGACAGAATGGATAAGAAAACAGGATCCATCAATATGCTGTCTACAAGAGACACACCTTAGAAACAAAGATGTGAATTTATTAAAAGTAAAAGGTTGGAAAAAAATATATCAAGCTAACAACTACCAAAAAATAGCAGGAGTGGCAAATCAAATCTCAGATAAAATAGAAAAATTAAACACCTATGCTCTTCAAAAGACTACAGCAAAAGAGTAAAAAGAGAACCTACAGATTGGGAAAAAATTTTTAGACAGTACAAGTCAGACAAAGGTCTAATCTCCATAATCTATAAGAAAATCCAACACCTCTACAACAAAAGACAAATAATCCTATTAAAAAATGGGCAAAGGAAATGAACAGACACTTCACCAAAGAAGACATTCAAATGGCCAAACAGACAGATGAGGAAATGCTCGCGATCACTAACCATTAGAGAAATGCAAATTAAAACCACAATGAGATACCATCTCACCCCGGCATTATTGGCACAGATCAAAAACACTGGAAATAGCAAATGTCAGAGGGGCTGTGGGGAGATCAGAACTCTTATGCACTGCTGGTGGGAATGCAAAATGATACAACCATTTTGGAAAATGATATGGGGCTTCCTCAGAAAGCTAGAAATAGACATACCATTTGATTCAGCAATCCCACTCCTATGAATATATCCTAGAGAAATAAGAGTCGTCACTCGCATAGACATATGCACACCTACGTTCATGGCAGCATTGTTCACAATAGCAAAACGATGGAAACAACCTAGATGCCCATCAACAGATGAATGGATAAACAAACTATGGTACATACACACAATGGAGTACTATGCAACGAGAAAGAACAACAATCAATCTGTGAACCATCTCATAACATGGATGAAACTGGAGGACATTATGCTGAGTGAAATAAGTCAATCAGAAAAGGACAAATATTGTATGAGACCCCTATTGTAAAAACACATGAAAAAGTTCACACACAAAATGTAACAGTCTTTGTTGGTTACCAGGGATGGGAGGGGTGGGGGAGAAATACTAAATAGGCAATAGATAAGTGGTATCTTGGGTGAAGGGTGAGAGAGTACACAATACAGGGAAACTAGCACAAGTTGTCCAAGGAAAGGTCATGGAAGGCCCATAGACACATCCAAACTCCCTGAGGGACTGAATTGCTGGGTGGAGGACTGTGGGGACCATGGTCTCGGGGAACATCTAGCTCAACTGGCACAACACAGTTAATAAAGACAATGTTCTACATGCTACCTTGGTGAGTAGTGTCTGGGGTCTTAAAAGCCCGTGAGTGGCCAACTAAGATACTCCACTGGTCTCATCCCTTCGGGAGCAAGGGAGAATGAAGAGAACAGGATACAAGGAAAAGATCAGTCCAAAGGACTAATTGTCCACAGCTACCAAGGCCTTCACCAGACTGAGTCCAGTACAGCTAGATGGTGCCCGGCTACCACTACTGACTGCTCTGACCAGGATCACAACAGAGGGTTCTGGACAGAGCTGGAGAAGGAGGTAGAACATAATTGTAACTCACCAAAAAAAAAAAAAAAAAAAAAAAAGACCAGATTTACTAGCCTAAAGGAGACTGGAGAAACCCCAAGTTTATGGCCCCCAGACACCCTTTTAGCTCAGTAGTGAAGTTATCTCTGAGGTTCACCGTTCAGCCTGGGAGTGGACAGCCCCATAAAACCAAATGGGACTAATGAGGTACAGTAATCCAGGGACAAGAGCCAGAAGGAAGAAGGGGACAAGGAAGCTGGTGATAGGGAAATCAAGGATGAGGAAAGATATTGTTGATGTGTTGTGAGATTGTTAACCATTGTCATAGGGCAACATGTGTAGTAACTGTTAAATGAGAAACTTTTTTGTTCTGTAAGCCTTCATCTTAAGTGAGAATAGCGGCACAATTGGAAGAGCTTAGTCAATATCACTGAACTGTGCATGTAGAAATTTTTGAAATGGTGTATCTTTGGCTATGTGTATTTTCACCAAAATAAAAGGTTGAGAAGTTAGAGGGTTGACATGTTGTGGGATTGTTAACCAATGTCATAAAACAATATGTGTACTACTGTTTCATGAGAAACTATTTGTTCTGTAAGCCTTCGCCTGAAGTACAATTAAAAAAAAAAAAAGTACCTTTCCACAATCCCTGCCAGAGGTGTTCACCTTGTGTTTCCTTTCGATAATTTTGTATGTGTGTAATACCATTCTTATATACATAAAAACATATATATATGTACATATCTCCTTTTAATAAGTAAAGGATTATTATATATATGAAATTTTTCACTGTGCTTTTCTTTCCTTTGAATAATATATCTTTGAGGTTTTTTCCATATCAACATGTACAACTCTACTTAATTCCAGTATCTGCATACTATTCTATTTTGTTGATACTTTGTAATGTATTTAACCAGTCACTTACTGATAGACATTTATGATATTTGTTTCTATTTTTATGTTATTACAAATGATTCTGAATACACTCATTCTTAAAAAAACACATTCATACTCTAACACACTAATTCTCAAAATTTAACATTGTTATTTTTATTCATATTTTGTTAAATTTTTTAAAATATAGGTGTATTGTGATTACCTACAATATGTTTTTCCCCGATACACTGTGAGCTTCTGGAAGAGAAAGGGCATTCCCTCCTATCTGGTAAATCCCCAGGACCTAGAACATTGTTACATTATAGGAGTTTCAAAAACGTTATATAAATGAATAAAAAAATGCAAAATGAATGCTACTGGAAAATGTTCCTCTTTTCCTTAGTTTCAATGTGTACATATGTACAAGAGACACTTGGTAAGCATTTACAATATACTAGACATTGTGGCCCCTGTGGCCAAGAATTGGGGCAGACACATAAATACCGATGATAAAAAGGAGTTAAGGGCCACAGGAGAGACACAACAGAAGGGCTATAAGCAATCAGAGGCAGCCAGAGACCATTTCTAGAAAGTAGCATATGCTTAAAAGCTGACAGTGGCATGCTGGTAAGCTAGCTCTTTGAAAAAAAAAAAAAAAGACTGATGTGTAGCACAGTAGTATCACTAGCAGGGTGACACTGTCAGGGGGGTGACACAAAATGACCCCAGGGTCTGCGGCAACAGCTGCGGCGGGAGGCGGGCAGGCCAGCGTCACGAGGGAGGAGCTGCCAAGGCAGTGTCATCACTAGGGTTAGTGTCACCCATCACCCAGTGCAGTAACTCGTTATTCCCCACGCCCACCCCTGCGCCCTTCCCCCATCGCCCACCAGTCAGGGTGCAGGCAGCCTGCCATTGGACAGAGAGGAGGGTCTCTGCCTTGGGCAGTAGGAGATGGGAGGAGCTGCCGGGAGTCACAGGGAGCGAGGCCAGGAGGCCGGCCCCCGTGGCATGACAATCGGCCCTGTTGGGGGCTGGGTGGGGCAAGGCTGCTCCGCCCACAGAGGTGGCGGGGTGGGGAGGCGTTCACCAGCCGGCCCCACCCACCCCAGGCGGCGGTGGGGTGAGATGTGACACCATGAGTTACCTAGGTGACACCAATGGTCAGTTCGAGCCACCGATCTATTTAACAATCAGCTCTCTTGAGCCATCTCCATTACAACCCTGAATCAGGGCACATCAGTCAACCTTTTCTCTCCTAGCACCGTGACCTCTCACCATCACCTCATCTCAGCTATTGCCACCCACCACCTACTCTAACGTCAGACAAAAGGTGCTTTGGAGAGGTGAGCAAGCAGAGATTGGAAGCAATAGAGGTGACTTCTAGACTTAATTAAGCAAACAAAACTTCTCTGTCCAGTTGCACATGCTTCATGTCTAATCTTGCTGGTCCTCAAGGGGTTCATTCCTTCCTTAAGGCCTCTTTTCCCTTTTGCATTACCTAAGTGGCTTAGTTCTTCACCAACACTTCCAGCTCAGTTCTGTTGATGGATTAGAAATCTGTTAGTAACATAAGAAAATAAATGGAGATTGCATATTCTAAGTAAGGTTCAATGCTAACCAAGCTCACATCCCTTGGGACTTCAATGTGTGTATTTAGATATCAAATTTACTGCAGGAATATGGGATCTGCCATTTGGGAAATGAGTCAGAGTATATTTTAAGATGTATTTGACACATGTTAAGATTATATTTTTCCTTGGAGCCAGGAAACAAAGTGTGTCAGCTATGACATAAGAAGGTAAAATTTCAAGATCCTGATTTTCTTGCCTGAGTGAAAAATAATATTCATCCAAGTTTCTAGAAGACAGACTTTATACGGATTAATCAATCTTAGTCCAAAGGGTTTATAATAGGATTATTCGGCTTCGGGCTCCACTGTTTATCAGAAATCTTGAAAAATAAAATAAAAACAAACAACAAAAAAGCACACCCATCTCTCTGGGGGTTTTGAATGTATTTTTCCAAGCAGCACTTCAACTTACAATAGTCTTATTCATCAGATTCAGACTTGCAAACCAGTGTTAGATGCTAGTTTTATACTCAAAATAAACCGAGAAAACTAGTTCTGTCGGAAGAGGTCCCTTGGAGAATTAAATAGTGTCTTTGATGATCAAAATAAAGGGGTGGGGAACCAACCCAACCCAGTTAAAATCATAATAAAATTGTATTTTTTTCTTGTTTAAATTAAGAACCTTGATGCACTATCCCTGAAAATTAGCAATATATGCTTTCCACTTTTTCTATAGAAGATTTTGGACTTGGCGAATTGTTTAAAGCTGATTACTAGCAAGAAAAAGAATGCTGTTTGAAGATAAAATACAATGCATCAAAAAGTCTCTGGGGGGTGCAAATGGTTAAGTGCTTGGGCAAGAGGTTGGTGGTTCAAACCCACCCAGAGGTGCGTGGGTAGAAAGACCTGGCAATCTACTTCCAAAAGATCACAGCCATTGAAAACTTTATGGAACACAATTTTACTCTGACACACATGGGGTTGTCTTGAGTCGGAATTGACTTGACAGCAACCGATTTGGTTTTTTTGGTTGTAATGCATCAAAAACCAAAGGCTGAAGCAGGAAAGAAATTGGCACAAGAAAAGGACCCAAACAACAATGAGAGCAAGGGAGAATGAAGAGAACAGGATACAAGGAAAAGATTAGTCCGAAGGACTGATTGTCCACAGCTACCAAGGCCTCCACCGAACTGAGTCCAGTACAGCTAGATGGTGCCCTGCTACCACCACTGACTGCTCTGACCAGGATCACAACAGAGGGTTCTGGTCAGAGCTGATGACCTAAGTGGCTTAGTTCTTCACCAACACTTCCAGCTCAGTTCTGTTGATGGATTAGAAATCTGTTAGTAACATAAGAAAATAAATGGAGATTGCATATTCTAAGTGAGGTTCAATGCTAACCAAGCTCACATCCCTTGGGACTTCAGTGTGTATATTTAGATATCAAATTTACAGCAGGACCTATTATAAATAGTACATAAATAGTACACATATTGTTTTATGACATTGGTTAACAACCCCACAACATGTCAACCCCTCTAACTTCTCAACCTTTTTTTTTGGTGAAAATACACATAGCCAAAGATACACCATTTCAAAAATTTCTACATGCACAGTTCAGTGACATTGACTACGCTCTTCCAGTTGTGATGCTACGTATGTGTGTAATACCATTCTTATATACATAAAAACATATATGTATGTACATATCACAAAAGGACAAATATTGGATACTGGGCTAGATAACCTTTAACACACTCCCAACCATTGCGATCTCACAGGGCCCTACATGGGGAAGGACCCTACGCTTCAAGTACATTGCTTGTGATCGTCTTGAAATTCTTAGTAATTTTATCTTTGAATTTGTGTTTTTAAAGCGAACCAGTGAGACAATGGAGCCCGCACTGGCAGCTTGGATTCACAGAGGGCCCGTCTCCTTCTGCCTCCCTAGGAAAGGTTACCCGCTCCTCCACTCCCTGGTGTCCTAGGCCATGCCCAGCCTCCCTTTCCTACTGCTGCCCTCCAGCCCCACTGGAGACAGGGAGGGTTGGAGTTGGGTTCATGCATCCCACAGCGTCTAAGCTGTAGCATGGTGGCCGCCAACCCCACCCTTGTCTGGTAGTACCACAGTGTATGAGGTGGGTGACTTAGCAAGGTGAGCCTCCCCCATCCTTGGTTCAGGTACTGACTGCATCCCAGCACAGAGGCTGCAACCCTTTGGGGTCACCTGTCTATCAGCTATGGGTTGGGGCAGCTATTCTGTGATAAGGGAGACTGACTTCCTGTTCCCAGCTGAGCACACATGTCAGTCTGATGGCTGGACACTGATACATAATTAGTAACTTTTATATGTTTTACTTTTTCTTCACTTAATTATCTCTCTACATTTATATTCCCCCCCATGCAGTCATGTTTTTGTTATTGTATTCTCTAACTCTCAGCTGCAGCCCTCTGTCCAGATTCTCAGTCTCTTGACCCAGACCAGGAATCAGCAAATGCCCAACGAGAAACGCAGACGCAGAATGTCAGCTCACTTCTCTGCCGGTCCCTTTCTCTTGAATCTTAGCCCATACGTCCTGGTTGCTTTGGCAGATCTCTGATGCCTTTGAAGAGATTTTGTTTTTTATTTTGCATGGCTTCTTATTTTTCAAAAGAAGAGTAGGCATGCCACAGCTATTCCATCCTAGTTAGAAACTGATGAGACAAGGTTGTGTCAGAAACTAGGCAACTGTTCTTACTGACGTTTGACACAAAGAATGAGTGAAGACCAACCTTTCTAGAATCCTAGCTATCATCGTGAGCTCAAAGATTGCAACTAGCAATCAGTTTTTATTAAACAATGCATTACATTACTTCTTTAAATTAGACTATATCTTTGTTTTTTCTGTTGCTGTTGTTAGTTTTTTTTAATGGTCACTATGGGTGATCAAAGAGGTTAAGAGCTATGGCTCCTAACCAAAAGGCTGGCAGTTCGAATCTACCAGCCTCTCCTTGGAAACCTTATAGGGCAGTTCTATTCTGTCCTATAGGGTTGTTATGAGTTGGAACCTATTCGACAGCAAAGGGATTTCTTTTTTTTTTGTTTTGTTTTTTTTAATGAGTGCTTAATATCATCTAATTGTAACATTTTCCAGGCTAAAATGTCTGTGGGCATGTGTTATATACCATAATACTTTGGGGCCTCAATCGCCCACTTCTTTGTGTGATTATGTGAACACATAACAACTCTCTGAGGAAAATCTTGGCCCTGCAAAGGCACATCCTCTACCCAACCTCTGATGAAGGTGGGGCTGTCTCCTTACTGTACATAAAATTCCCATAACAATTAGATTCTTTGTTATCCATAGAATTTCATAAGAGGATCTGTCCATCTTTCAGTATATTAAAAAAATAATTATGTAGGGAGTTTTATTTGTAAGCTGGAGATTGGGTTCTAAATAGAGAATATACTGTGAAGTTTTTTGTGAGACTTTTTTTTTAATGATCAAAAGCTTAATTGTAAGAAATATTCAAGGAAGAGTACCATAAGGCTGTACGGTGCGCTTCTTTCTTTTGAATCTAAAATAGCTAAAGAGAAAAAAAAAAATTGGCTTAGATTTAATTGCTTTGGTCCCTCATATACTGCCTATGCTTTGGCATTATGCCTTTAACTTGCATACAGGGAGGTAACCAGAGGAAGTCATTCTAAACTTGCCATTTTATTTATGGCAGAAATATCGTTGAGGATGTTGATCTCCATGGGAATTCACAGGAGCTGTTTCTCTCAGCTCTCAATATCAGGAAGAACTATGCATCTTTGGGGAAAAAAGACAAAAAAAGTTTGTTTTTATTTTGGGGCACTTTAAACATTGTAATCAATCGTATTTCCTTTTTGCTTGGCTGCTAGAAAGTTCACAGCTAAATCTGTAGTCCACCTCAGGAAATTCATTTCAAATATTTTGTGTATTAATTTTACCTTTGGTTTTATTTTTATTTTCCTCATTGTTCCTTCCCTCTGATTTCCTCAATTATCCTGTGGCATTGTGGCAATGTTTTCACATTCAACCGTAAATAATTTTTGGAATAAAACAAGGTAAAAATAATATGCAAATAAATGACCTTGAGAGTGGAGCTGGGTTGCCCTTGAGCCTCCGATGTTTTATCTTTTTGATCTGTCCTCCAGGCATGGGCAGAGCAGACCTTGCATCACCTTTAAAGCAGTGATTTCCTGGGAGGGTCCCAGTTGGCAGTGCCAGGAAAGTGAGGTGAGAGGAACATGGCAGCAGGTCCAGCTTGTGATCAACAAGGTCAGTCAGCCATGACTGATGGGTTAGAGATCTGTTTAAATGCTGTGAAAGTCCCATTCAGTTCTAAAATTCTATGATTCTGTAATTCTATGAGCTGTCATTCAACTTACAGGTTAAAATTTTAGTTTTGTAAATTCTAAACCCACCACACATCTGTCAGTTTGTCGTACAGTGGCTTGCATGTTGCTGTGATGTTGGAAGCTATGCCACTGGTATTTCAAATACCAACAAGGTCACTGGTTACAGCAGAGCTTCCAGACTAAAACACATTAGGAAGAAAGGCCTGGCAGTCTACTTCCAAAAAAATCAGTCAATGAAAGCCCTATGAATCACAGTGGTCTGATTCCATTGTGCATGAGGTTGCCATGGTTCCAGCAACAACTACAAGAACACTCTGCCTGTCACATCAGGTGGTCAAGGTTTATATCACCGGTGGTGGGATGGGTCAGCATGCTGGTGCCTCCTGATGTGACACATGAAAAGAATGTATGGCCTGAGTCTGGACATGAGGAAACATTGAGCAGACCAAGGTTGAGAAGCATTATACAGAATGAAGGCCCTGTACTCTTTAAAAATGTCAAGACCATGAAAGACAGGATAAGAGTGGGGAACTGTTCCAGACTGAAGAAGATTCAAGAGATATGACAATGAAATGCAGCACGTGATTCTAGATTGGGTCCTGGATCAGAAAGAGGTAGTTGAGGAAATTTGAACTGGGTCTGTGGATTGGAGGGTAGTGTTGCATCAATGTTAATTTCCTGACTGAGAAGGTTGTATGGTAGAAATGTAGGAAAGCACCCTGGTTTGCAGGGAAATGCATACTATTTAGAGATGATGGAGCATCACGTTTGCAACTTTCTCTCAAATGAATCAGAAAAAGATTAATGATAATGGAGATATATGGATATACATGTGTGCATATATATGTGTGTGTGTGAATATGTGTGTATATATGTGTGCATATATGTGCATATTATGTGTATGTGTGTGTGTATGTATATATTAATCTGCGTGTGTCTGTGTGTGTATATATATAGACACAGAGTGAGAATAAGGTGCAAATATAGTAAAATGTTAATACAAAGAAATTTGGATATGGCATTCATTGCCCTGTTCTTACAACTTTAAGTTTGAAATTATTTCAAAATAAATTATAAAAAATGATGTGGGATTTACGTTTATTGAAATGAAAAATTCCATGATTTTATTATGTAGATCATTCCATATGTGACTGTTCCATATATTTATGTTTACAGGGGTGACTTTTTGATCATAGAATTATAGGTGATTGTTAACTTTCTCTTTCTACTTGTCTAGATTGCTGGACATTTTTATGAACTTTTAAACTTTTCTAATGAGAAGAAAATAAAAAGTATTTCCATTGTTAAGCCCGTCTTTTAAAAACTCCATAATTACAACTTCTGCAAAGCTTTTTAAGTCACTTTATTCTTCACAAATGCCAGAATTAAAATTATGCTATTAAGAAAAAAAACATTGCAGTCGAATCAATTCCGACTTACGGTGACCTACAAGATAGAGTAGAACTGCCCCATAGGGCTTCCATTATGCTGTACATACAAATAAACCTATGCATACAAAGTACTCATACTTACTAAAGACACAGATATATAGACATAAAATCATCACTTATTTTAAAGTATACATTTCAATAATTTCTAAGCAATGACCTAAAACTGTCATTTTGTAGACTCAATACGTAATTACTCAATTGTATTAATAATCAGCCTTGTAAACCAGCAGCTCAGAAAGTTAAAATTAAACAAGTGACATTTACATAACCCTTTATAGTTAACAAAGTAATATAATTAAATCTTCAAAATCCCATTGTATGGCTGGCATTGTTATTACACAAGAAGCAATTTGTGCCTAACTCAAGACCTTTCCTCCTCATGAGACAAGAGCCAGCAAAGGCCTCCTCTCACTTGAGGAAGCCTGGTGAGAGTATATGAGCTGTCAAACAAATCAGAAAACCACTGAATTGAACCATCTTGGAATTGGAAGAGATTTTATCAATCAACTATTCACCTAATTCAGAAACGCCTTTTAAATCACACGTATGGTCATGTCATCCTCTTTCATAAATCCTTTCAGTGCCCCCTTCCTCCATAGTGTATGTTATGGGGTAGCATTCAACTTCCTTAAAGCATCAAGTTGTTTCTAGGTGCTGTCAAGTTGATTGTGACTCATAGCAACCCTATGTACAACAGAATGAAACACTGCCCTGTCCCACGCCATCCTCACAATCGTTGGCTATGTTTGAACCCACTGCTGCAGTCACTGTGTCAATCCATCTCATTGGCTGTCTTCCTCTTTTTGCTGACCTTCTGCTTTACCAAGTATGATATCCTTCTTCAGGGACTGGTCCCTCCTGATAACATGTCCAAAGTACATGATACAAAGTCTCGCCATCCTTGCTTCCAAGGAGCATTCTAGCTGTACTTCTTCCAAAACAGATTTGTTCGTTCCTCTGACAGTCCATGGTATATCCAGTATTCTTTGCCAACGCCATAATTCAAATGCATCGATTCTTCTTCAGGCTTCCTTATTCATTGTCCAGCTTTTGCATAAAGCATCATAAAAGGCCCAGATTGTCCCTTCTTAACTCTTCAGACTCACCTCCCAACATTTCTCTATGTACTCAAAGCAAAACCAAAACTCATTGCCATCTAGTCGATTCTGACTTACAGCAACTCTATAGGACAGAAAAGAACTACCCCATAGGGTTTCCAAGGAGCAGCTGGTGGACTTAAACTGCCAACCTCTTGGTTAGCAGCTGAACACTTTCTCTATGTACAGACGGAACCTTCATAAGGGAGTAAAACAAAAACGATTGTTAAGACTAGGCAAAGGTGAGAAGACAGGAGAACATCTTACACCGGGGGATCGCTATGTACAAAGCCCCCAATATGAGATGTTATCTTGTCTTCTCACCTTTGCCTAGTCTTAAGAATTGTTCATCATTTGTTTTACTAGCCTTTATAAAGGCTTCATCCATGGTTTTAGAACAAGTTTTCCTTTGAACATTTTGAAATAGGCTTTCCTAACACTCAAGTAGTTGTTTTACTAATGACTCCCCGGGGCCTGTCTCCTTTCATCTTATCCAAGTGCACTCGGCATTATCTGTTGTCTCAGGTCTGTGGTTCTCTCTTTTGATAGCCACGGCCATCACATGGAGACTTCGTCCTCTTCTATTATATCTGCTTATCTTCCTCTTCTATTATATCTGCTCATCTTCCTCTTCTATTATATCTGCTCATCTTCCTCTTCTATTATATCTGCTCATCTTCCTCTTCTATTATATCTGCTCATCTTCCTCTTCTATTATATCTGCTCATCTTCCTCTTCTATTATATCTGCTTATCTTCCTCTTCTATTATATCTGCTTATCTTCCTCTTCTATTATATCTGCTTATCTTCCTCTTCTATTATATCTGCTTATCTTCCTCTTCTATTATATCTGCTTATCTTCCTCTTCTATTATATCTGCTTATCTTCCTCTTCTATTATATCTGCTTATCTTCCTCTTCTATTATATCTGCTTATCTGATTCAAGATAAGCCATTACACCTCTGTCTTGTCGTCACAAGTCTCATCTCACGAAATCTCCGTGATAACCATGAGCTTATTTATTCATTCAACAAAATATTTATTGTGTATTTACTATTACTGAATATTTACTATTATTGAGTGTTGTTATTACTGAGTGAGACACATTGCTAGATGCTAAGGATACAGTAGTGAGCCAGGCAGATTCAGCCCCTGAGTTCTTGAATTTCATACTCTAGTAAAAGAGCCACACATTATACAAATTATACAGATATACTGTTGTTGTTGTTGTTGTTGTTGTTAGCTGCTGTTGAGTCAACCCCAACTCATGGCAAGCCAATGCACAACAGAACAAAACACTGCCCAGTTCTGTGCCATCCCCATGATCAGTTACAGATTGGTTCCACTGTGATACATAGGATTTTCATTGGATGATTTTGAAAAGTAAATTGCCAGCCCTTTCTTCCTAGTGCATCTTAGTCTGGGAGCGCCACTGAAACCTGTTTAACATCATAAGCAACACATAAGTCTCCAATGACAGATGGGTGGTGGCTATGCATGAGTTGCACTAGCCGGGAATTGAAGCTTGGTCTCCTGCATGAGAAGAGTGGTAATTCTACCATTGAACCACCAGTGTCTCATACAGATGTATACAGATAGTTGTAAGTAAGTGCTGTAAATGAGAAATATATGCTGCTATAAAATCTGTTAACAAAAATTACTACATAGTCTGAGGGGAGAAAGGAAAATCTCCAAGCAAGTAACCAGTGGAGGCAGCATTTCAAGCAGAGAAAAAAGCACACGCAAAGACCCCAGGGTAGGACCATGGAGTGTTCAAGTGATTGACAGATTAGAGTGCCTGGAGCACAGCAAGGGAGAGTAGGGTACTAGATGAAGTAGAAGAAGTAGGCAGGGGGAGGCGGAGCAAGGTGGGGAAGTGAGTGGATGCTTCCATCTACTCCCCCAGCAACTAACACACTGAACAACGAATAATAACAAGCATAAACTGAGATCTCTGAACTCTGGACAGCAGCTGAGGAGTAGGAGAATCAAGGTGAGTCCAGAAGCAGAGGAGAGGAGGAACGGGGTCAGCAAAAAAACTGAGATCCTATCCGCTAACATGGGGAGCACAAGCTCATCACAGCCATTTGGGGACAGGACTGGGTAACACCCCAAGCAGGAAACACAGAAAGGGAGCTTATTTAAGGAAGGTCTAGTCAGATTTTTTTAAGGCAGCACAAATTAGCAGTGGGAGTTAGCAGGCCACACAACTGAGAGAGGCGTGAAGGAAGACCTTAACACAGCGTGAGAGTACTGTTGAACCTCACTGAGGCCTGAAACTAATGGGCCCTAGAACTGGGAAAAGCTGCAAGGGCAACAGGGCCAGGGGATCAGTCCACATTGACAGGCAAGCAGGAGGCTGCCCCAGTAGCACACTATGGGTAGTGGGTATGCCAGTACAGGGGCGCTGGTGAGACACAAGCTTAAAAAATAACCCTCACCACCGCCACAGCAAAGTCGATCCCCATTGCACACAACAGCAGAGGCATCCAGCGAAATCCCCCGCTTCTGTGTGTATGTATCGAATCCCAGAGACCAAGCATACAGATCTCTTGAATTTTCCCACAATAAACAGAAAAAAAAGATTAAAGAAGAGAGAACAAAATGGCTCAAGTTCAACAAAAACTAGTAAAAAACACAAAGGCACAAGAGAAGGAGGAACACTCAAAAGCAAAACAAGAAGAGGAAATCGCTCCTACGGAGGCCAGAATAATGCAAAGAAGTGATAATTTTTCAGACTATGGTGCTAAATATGTTTAAAGAAAGCAAAAAACCACAAAAAAAACTAGCAGATTTCAGAAAGCAAGTGCAGGAACAAAATGAAAGCTTCAACAAAGAATTTGGAAACATTTAAAAAAAAAGAGAACTACTGGAACTGAAGAATAAAATATCTGAATTAAAAAAACAAGAGAAACACTCAACAATAGAATCGAACAAGCAGAAGATAAAATATCTGAATTAGAAGACAAAATATCAGAACTTATCAAGTCCCCAATCAGAAGAAACACAACAAGATCAACTCCACAACATAGCCTAATAAGATCTTGAAAACCAAAGACAAGGAGAGATTTTTGAAAGCAGCAAGAGAAATACACAATTTAACATACCAAGGATCTTTCATAAAAATCAGTGTGGATTTCTCCCCAGAAACTCTAGAGGCTGGAAGATGCATATAAAATACTGAACCAAAACAATTGCCAACCAAGAATACTTTACCCAGCAAAATTGTCATTCAAAAACAACGGGTAACCAAGACATTCCCAAACAAACAGAAGCTCTGGGAATTTGCCACCAGCAGGCCAGCTTTCCAAGTATTACTCAAGGGAGTAATCCAGATGGAAAGGCAAGCAAGTTAAGAAATAAGCACAAACTAAACCTATTGAATATAGCTTGTATATTGATGTTACTGGAGACACACTAACAGAAATGAGGGAGGGAGGAGCATACCAAGAATAGATTCATTATGTTAAGGTTGTATGTTAACAGTTATTCATATGCTAGATGCTGTAGTTATTGTTAAGTCACGTTATGTAACATATGTGATAACCACTAAGAAGAAACACTCAGGAGAAAAGAAGCAAGTTAACAAAAAGACTCATCACAAGAAAGCACCCAAATACAAACAAAACCAGAAAAATCAGTATAATAAACAAACAAGATACGAAACACTCAAAAAACAAATAACAAAATGAGTGAGGTAGACAATTAGTTTTCAGTAATAACCTTAAATGTAAATGGCCTAAATGCCCCAAGCAAAAGACAGAGAGTGGCAGAATGGATTAAAAATAGCATGATCCATCTTTTGCTGTCTACAAGAACCCCACCTCAGACACAAGGACACAACAGACTGAAAATAAAAAGATGGAGAAAAATATTCCATGCTGCCAGTAAACAAAAAACAGCAGGGTGGCCACACTGATATCAGATAAAATAGATCTTAAATCAAAATCTGTTACAAGAGATAAAGAAGGTCATTGCATAATAATAAAAGGGCCAATTCAACAAGAAGACATAAAAATTATAAATATATATGCATCTAACAGCAGTGCACCAAAATACATGAAACAAATTCTGACTTATATGAAAGGAGAAATTGACAACTCCAAAATAATAGTAGGGGACTTCTGCTCATCAAAAGACATTATCAAAAGATTAAAAAGAGAACCTACCTATACACTGAAAAAAATTTCATAAAAGACGTATCAGATAACAGTCTAACCTCCAAAATTCATAGAAAACTTCAACAACATAGCAACAAAAAGACAAACAACCCAATTATAAAATGGCAAAGACATGAACAGAACCTTGACCAAAGAAGACATCCAAGCAGCCAACAAACACATGAAAAGATGCTCACAATCATTAGTCATTAGAGAGATGCAGATCAAAACTACAGAGAGATACCATCTCACTCCTACTAAAGTGGCACTGATTTTAAAAAAAGAAAACAACAAATGTTGGCGAGGCTGTGGGGAGATTGGAACCCTTATTCATTGCTGGCAGGACTGTAAAATGGTACAACCACTATGGAAAACAGTTTGATGCTTTCTCAAAAAACTAGAAATAGAGCTACGTTACAATCCAACAATCCCACTCCTAGGAATATACCGTAGACCTAAAACTACTGCCATGACCAGACATATGCACTCTTGCATTCATTGCAGCTTTATTCACTGTAGCAAAACAATGGAAACAACTGAAGTGCCTATCAACCCATGAATGGATAAGCAAATTGTGGTACATACGCACAATGGAAGACCGCACAACCATAAAGAACAATGATGAGTCTGTGAAACAAATTATAACATGGATGGGCCTGAAGGGCATAAATGCTAAGTGAAATAAGTCAAGAATATAAGGATAAATATTGTATGATCCCTCTTTTATAAAAAGACAAGAACAGTTAAATATAGAGAGACCAATATTCATTGGTGGTTACAGCAGGGGAGGGGTAAGTACGGTTTAGAACTTAGAGACTTGTTACTTTTGGTGATGGGCAATGTGGCTCCAAGTGTGGAAGTAGTGAGCACAGCAGAACCATAGTAAAGACAAGTGTTTGAACACAAATAGAAGGGTATAGACATAATGAAAGAGAATGCCAACAAATTATGACAAATGTAACTGTTAATGAACTATATGGAAATTTGTAAAAAACAATTACTGAAGGATACAGAATTTTGCAGCAATTATAATAACAACTAAAAATATGTGTTTGGTTACATAGATATATAAGTGTGCATAAATATGTACAGGAAGGCATATATGAATAACTATAGGCATAAGTATATACACATTTATGTGTCCTGCATGTATTTTTAAGTATAAAATAAAGCACATAGGGATCACAGTTATAGATACTTGCTAGATACAACCAAACACCTCATAGGATTGGTCTACTGGGTTTGAGGGCTTAGAACCATAGACTCATGGAGCAACTCAACTGGCATGACATAGTCGATAAAGACAATGTTCTACATTCTAGTTTGGTGAGTAGCGCCTGGGGTCTTAAAAGCTTGCAAGTGGCCATCTAAGATACAACAGTTGGCCTCTTCTCTTCTGGAGCTAAAGAGAAAGAAGGAAACCGAAGACTCAGAGAAGAAACTAGTCTACAGAACCAATAGTCTATACGAACAACAATATCACCTACCTGGAGACCGGAAGAACTAGATGATGCCTGGCTACCACTACTGACCATTCTGACGAGGGATCCAATAGATGGTCCTGGATAGAATGGGAAAAAATGTAGAACAAAATTCCTTAAAAAAGGCCAGACTTACTGGACTGGTAGAGACTAGATGAATGCCCGAGGCTGTCACCCTGAGATATTCTTTAAACTTGAAACTCAAACCACTCCCCGAGGTCACCTTTCAGCCAAATGACAGATTGGCCCATAAAATAAATAATACCACTCATGAGTACCGTTCTCCTTAAAACAATTGTCTAGATGAAAACAAATGGTTACCATTTACCCTAGACCAAAGATGAGAAGGCTAGGGGGGACAGGAAGCTAGATTAATGGAAACAGAACAACCAAAATGAAAATAACAAGAATGCTGATATATTGTGAAGAATATAACCAACGTCATTGAACAATATGTATAGAAATTGTTAAATGAGAACCTAATGTTCTGTGTAAACTTTCACCAAAAACACAATACAATATTTTTTTAAAAAAAGAAGTAGGCAGGGGCCAGACTGCAAAGAGCCCACATGGGCTGTGTCAAGATTTAAGTCTTCATCTTAAAAGCAAAGAAAAGTCATTGAAGAATTTTAATCAAGGAGTTAGAGGTGACTTGTAAAATTTGTTTTTTAAAATGATCTCTCTGGCTGCTGTGCGAAAGCAGACAGGAAAGGATGAGGAGGGGGTACAGGGAGGTCAGCTAGAAGGCTGTTGCGGCCATCCAGGTGAGAGATAATGATGATGTAGACAGATGGCAGTGGGGATGACAAGAAGAGGAACAGATTTGGGAGACACAAGGAATTAAATTTTATGGCAAACATATTTGAAGCCAGGTGAGAGAGGTGCCACAGTTCCAGTCATTAACCACCTTAGAGCATGTTCAGGCAGTGGCTGAGGATAAGCAAATCAGGCCTACCAAGAACGTTGGTAAGACGTCAAAGCGACAGAAAAGCAGAGGAGGGATGCCTGTGAGCTCTCCAACCTGGCAAGGACTACCATGATAAGGAAGACATCCAGAGCAGAAACTACTTATGTGGATGGGACTGGGTGGTGCAAATGGCTAACGTGCTCAGGTGGTAACCAACAGGTTGGAGGTTCGTGTCCAACCAGAGGTGCCTCAGAAGAAAAGCCTGGCAGTCTATTTCCCAAAAATCAGCCACTGAAAGCACTATGGAACACAGTTCTACTCTGACACTCATGAGGTTGCCACAAGTTGGAATCAACTGGATGGCAACTGGTTTTAAGATTCTGGGGGCAGGGAAAAGCTTCCCCTTAGTGAGAGCCCTGGGTGTTTTAACATCTGATGATTAAGCTATTCTAAACAAGAGAGTGGTCAGAAATCTAAATTCTTGGATATGAGACGTGGGAGAACAATATGAGGGTTTGATGGAATTTCACCTATTCCAACAGGAAGTACAAGCATCGTGTTTACATACAATTTGTGTAAAAAGGAATTTGTGGTCACGCTTATTTGGGATACTGATACACCATCTGGTCTTTGGCTGGGCCCATGTGTACATTGCAGAGCCCTCATTTATCCTTCTCATTGGATATGTGTCTCTGGTCATCTTGGTTTGTAGTTATTTCATCCGCTTAGTCACGTACCAGTACAGTTTGCAGAAGGAATTTTATCTTTTGCATATATGACTCTTGTCTTGTTTGATGGACTTTCAGCAGCCTTCACCTATTGGTTTCTCTGTTCATGTCATGGTTTTTCATTGGCTGTGCTAGATGTGCCCCACTGCTGAGAGAATTTAGCAGGGATCTATAACTGTCACCAAAGGGGAAGGTAAGGGAGACGGCACAGCATTTGAAGATAGTGGTGAGAGCAGAAAAAGTTGTTTACAATTGCACAGGCTGGAACTTGGATGAAGATAGCACTCTGGAATGCTCTGCAGATGAAAGGGGAGAAATAGACATGACAGAAAAGGGGTAAATATTCAGGAACGGGCAGACAGGGAGTAAAAAAGCTAAGCACCAGAGAGACAAAAAGAGAGACAACCAAGATCAAGAAGAGAGACTTGAGACGAGAAATACATTTTCTGGAGATATTTCAGCAGAAACTGTCTTCTGTGCATACAGTGTAAACCGCCCCCTTTACCTCTCCTTCATGTCTCCCACAAAAATCCTAATCCTAAATTGTTTACTAATAACCTTATACAAATAGAATTTTGTTTTTGAGAAGAGGACAGGCAAACATAATGAAATAGGCTGTTTGATTTTTCACAGAAAGTCAGTTTCTCCCCACCCCAACAACAATAACAAAAAATGTTGAATACATTTTTTGTTTAAATACTGGTTTGAAAGAGTACTAAAGCATTGGCCTCCCCCCATGTCTCAATCCAGCCCTGGGAGTGGAGCGTTCCTAGGTTGTCTTACATGTTGGTACATGGACTTCCACGAATCATTGCAGATCTGGTACACGCTGTATAGCTTAGAAAGGCCATGGGTTGCACTGTGCAGAAACGGTGCAATCTGAAAATGTTCAAGTTCTTTTTTTTTTTTTTTTTGATTGCGTCTTTTTTTTATTATTATTATTGTACTTTAGATGAAGGTTTACAGAACAAATAGTTTCTCATTAAACAGTTAGTACACGTATTGTTTTATGACAATGGTTAACAACCCCAGGATATGTCAACACTGTCCCTTCTCAACCTTGGGTTCCCTATTACCAGCTTTCCTGTTCCCTCCTGCCTTCTAGTCCTTGTCCCTGGACTGTTGTGTCCCATTAATCTCGTTTTGTTTTTATGGGGCTGTCTAATCTTTGGCTGAAGGGTGAGCCTCAGGAGTGACCTCATTACTGAGCTAAAAGGGTGTTCGGGGGCCATACTGTCAAGGTTTCTCCAGTCTCTGTGAGGCCACTAAGTCTGCTCTTTTTTTGTGAGTTAAACAATTTTGTTCTACAATCTTCTCCAGCTCTGTCCAGAACCCTCTGTTGTGATCTCAGAGCAGTCAGTGGTGGTAGCCGGGCACCATCTAGTTGTACTGGACTCAGTCTGGTGGAGTCCGTGGTAGTTGTGTCCATTAGTCCTTTGGACTAATCTTTTCCTTGTATCTTGTTTTCTTCATTCTCCCTTGCTCCTGATAAAACGTTCAAGTTCTGATTATCTCTTTACTTCTGTATTTCCTACCTTCTCTTCAAACTTTCTTTGGGCTAAAAAACAAAATAGAATTTTTTTCTGAGTTTCTGTCTACCCCATCTAGCCTAAACACTTCACATTTTTCTTCCTGTGTTGGAAGTTTACACACTTAAGATATTCTGAGGGTAAAACAACCTCTTTACTCATCTTCCAACTTCAACTCTTGTTCCATTCTTCTTCACATTCTTCACATAGAAGCCAAAATGCTATTTTAAAAACATAAAATCAGACCATTAACTCCCTTGTCTAAAATACTCCATTTGCTTTCTACCATATTTAGAATCAAACCCAAACTCCTGACCACGGCCCCCAAAGACTTGTATGATCTGGCCCTTGATACTGCCCTAGCCCCATGTAATGTCACTTTTTCCTTCACTCACCATCTTCCAACCTCCCTCGCTACTCTCAGCCTCTTAAATGTACCTGTTCTGAAAGAATTATTCTAACCAAACAAATTATTCTCACAGGGAAACAACTTGTAAGACTCTGCTCTTCCAGAAGCCCCTGGAAGAGCTGAGATGCCAGTGAGTAAGGAAGGTTTTATCCTGGGAGACAGAGACCCTTGTGACATCAACACCTGGTAGTCTACTGTCAACATGTGAGAGAACCAAGAGGGCAACTGTCTAATTTCCCCTTGCTCTGAGTGCTGTGGGAACCCCATCACCACTCAGATGAGAAGAGAAAAGCTAGCATCAGGCTCCAGACAGTATACAGAGTGTTATGGTTAAGAGCACAAGTTCGATGTTAAACAAAATTGGGTTTGAAACCTGGCATTACCACTTATTGGCTGTTAGTCTTACTGAGGTGCAGTTCTATCTTTAATTTTACTGAGCCTCCATTTTCTACCCGGTAATGAGGTAATAATTTAACTTCGTAGAAGTCAAATGAGAAAAATTATATAAAACCCTTTCTCAGAGCAAGCACTCAACCACTGCTAAATCCTGAGCAGTAACTAACAGAACTGTAGTCTTGGCATTTATTTTTGCTTTCACACACACAATAGGTGCAAAAGTGAAAAGATTGCTTAAGCAGGGAAAGAGCCAGAAAGGCAGTCAACTTCCTGTTGATCGTGATTATGTCAGACTTCACCTGAATCCTCTGTAGTACCTGGTGCAGTGATGGGTGCATGGTGGGGCAATGTTTCTCAGGTGAGGCAGGCAAACCCTCTGCATCAGAATGCCTGGTCTGATGCATATTCCTGAGTTCCAGCTAAGACTTCTTATCCAGACTCCCTGGGGTTAAGGACAGGAAGAGGAATTTTAAACAAGTTCTCTAGGTGACTCTTATGCACACATGAGTTGAGAACATGTAACTGGCACACAAAACAAAACTGATTGATTTACTGAGCAATAAAACCTAAAATTCTGTTCCCACAAGCAAACAATCTCCATTTAACTTTGCGTCTTTTAAAAAAAATCGTCCCAAAACATAAGCAGATCTTTTATAATTTTCTTAAAAAGAAAAGCAATGAACAAAAGGTCAACTGTTGCTGGGGTATTTATATCAAAGCCCTAGAGATAGCCTCTTTGACATTCCAAAAGCCCTCACTGGGCCTGTAAATTGAACACTATCAAATTAAAATCCAGAGACCTGCTTCCCACAACACAGGTTCTATCAGAAAGAGGAATATAGTTCATTTATGATATTAACATGGCACCCTAACTCAGCACTCACAATCATATTACTGTGTAATAAAGAGTCTGACTCCTTCTTTTGTATTTGACTGTTGACAGCTATCAAGTCACGTAATTCCCTTTTTTCTTCTGCTCCACATTTGGACAAGAAAAGAAAGCCTGGATGCTTCCTCCTTTGGCACCAATGGGAAAGTTGAAACCATGTAAGCCCCAGTCCATATGGGGAACCTTTGCTCCAGCCTTTCCCTCTAACCACCATGAAAATTCAAGCCAGTTACCCCCATCCCAAGTCATTTTTGGACCTGCTTGGGAGTCTGCCCTGCTCTCTCCAGAAAGCCTCGTTATGAGAGTAACAAGCCTTTCCATACCTTCTTAGTGTGTGTAGAATCATCATTCTAGATATCTGAACCAAATTCTGGGTGGAGGTCCATCCTGTCTTCCTGGGGTGACTACAATAATCTGAAAAATAGCAGAAGATCAAAACTTCAGAAGTCTCTTAACCTGTCTCAGTATCTGAAGTGTCTCTGTCCAGTTACACACAGTTGATAGGTTCATCTCCCCAGCGCGCTCCTCTGATTTTGTCACTTCGCCACTTAAATTTAAGATTGAAATTTTTCAGTGGTTTTCCTACCAAGTCTAATTCCAAAACCTTAACCTGGCATCTAAGGCCCATAATTTTAGCCAGATTTCTCTCTCCAGGCTTTTCTCCTCTGCTATTTTTCAAAAACCCTGTTCTGCAGCCAAATGGCAGACCTACTGATTCCCAAAGGAATTTTAACGTATGACTTGTATTCATAATTGGCCTTGTATGATCTCTTCCATTGTTGTTTTAAAGTATTGTTTAAATCTTATGATGTTATTTAACATTTAGTTCTTAACAATTTTCTTCTACCTGATTTTAAGGAGCCAGGAACCTTCTTGGTTCCCTCCCGCAGGACTTAGGACAAAGCCTGGCACATCACATGTACTTAATGAATATTTATCATTCTGATTTGATTTTATAAAGAGTCTAAAACCTATTCCAGGATTTCTCAAGGGAGAGAAATTAAAACAAAGGATAATATTTATGTGGATTTTTTTAGTGAAATTTTATGTTTAATCATGTATGACTTATGGAATTGGATTTGGGAAATATTATGTAAAATATAAAAATGAAATAGATCTGTCCTTGAACTTTTCTTACAATTGTAACTTATCAAGGGGAAAACTTGCTTATGCCGAATTATTAAATCAATTGATTTGTTTCAGATGTACTGATTTTTGCAGGAATTTGGAAGAAATGTTTCCAAATCATATGCTTTTAGTACAAATTTTAACCATTTAATTGGCACCAATAGGCACCATATTGCTGAAAAGTACAACATGGTAGGTAATGTTTTTTCCATTGGAGTGGTGTTCACATGGGTACACACAACAGGGGTTTGTGACTCTTGGAAAAAAACAATTTATCTTCCTTAAGCTCTCCATCTACTATCCTTCCTGGGCAGATGATAACTCAAATTGGAGGCCCAGGGGCATTATAGCTCTCTCAGTAATAACTCTAGTCATGCCAATAAAGCCTCTGTCAGAAAGACACAGGACATTCCATGGCAACTGGTAGAATTCTCAACTATTTCCAATAAATGTTAAGTGGCTCACCTTTCTCGTATACTTGGTTAAATGCAAAGTAAAGGAACTCCAGCAGAAAGCCTTCTGTAATCTAGAAGCTACATGAAAATTATTTGTACAAACACATCTCAAAAAGGCTACTAATATATCCAAATATAGATTATTGTTTATTAGATAACTTACTCAGTAAAGACAGATGAGCCAATAGACCTGTACACATAACCCTCTTGGAGCTTGGTGTTGAAGATTAGAAAGGAAGAGAAATTTCGATAAGAAATGTTTTGGGTCATTTAGTTGGACTCCCTCAAATATTTTTGAGAGCCATATTAAAACTTGGATGGTCTATTTGTGCTGTGATTTTGTAAATGTGACACTGCTTAGGGACTGGACCACATAGGTCATAGCTTTATAAGTATTGCTTCAGCTCTGAACTCTAAATTCTGCAGCATTTCTTCAGTTCTTCTGCCAAAATTATAGCTGCCATTCACTAAAAAGCTCATTATTCGTACACAGCACTCAAGACCTTCTCAGATATCTATTCTCTTCCCCATCTCATTCAACACTCTGTATACGTCTCTTTTCCTCTAATTGAGTGTACCTTTCTTTTTTTGGAAATAATGTGCCCATGTAAATAACACGTCCACACATATAACGCATGGGAATGATGAAATTAAGTAAAACAATTCTGGCATAGCTTGCACATGCATGTTCCATGCATGTCTTGTGGCATTTCCAGAAGTGAATTTTGACCTCATTCACCCATCCTTCCATATTACAGGGAAATCGTATTACTCTGTTCATTTCCTTTAAACTCTTGCTTAGGTGTGCAGGCAGTCCCCAGGTTACGAACAAGATCCGTTCCTGAGTGTGTCTTTAAGAATTTGAAGGTAAGTCGAACAGGTGCATATTGTTCTTATTTAGCCTTACCCTGCTGGCATAGTGGTTAAGAGGTATGGCTGCTACCAAAAGGTCAGCAGTTTGAATCCACCAGGCACTCCTTGGAAACTGTGACGCAGTTCTACTCTGTCCTGTAGGGTAGCTATGAGTTGGAATTGACTCGACGGCAGTGGGTTTGGTTTTGGTTTTAGTGCAAGAAAAAACTTGAAGCTTTCTCAGTGATTTAAAAACTGTACATGCAGCGAGTGAAGGTGATTGCGATGAAGAATTTGTTGAGAGTAGGGGTTGCTTCGGAGACCTGGTGGTGCAGTGGTTAAGAGCTTGGCTGCTAACGGAACAGTTGGCAGTTGAAATCCACTAGCCGCTCCTTTGAAACCTATGGGGCAATTCTACTGTGTCCTGTAGGGTCACTATGAGTCGGAATTGACACTACAGCTATGAATTTGGTTTTGGTTTAGGGATTGGTTCAGTCGTTTCAAAGTGAGAGCAAATTGACATAATGTTAAAGGGCAAGTACAAGTTGTCCGTAAGTCAGATGTTTGTAACTCGGGGACTTACTGCATAAAAATGTTCCTTTTGATGACGACTGTATAACAAAGGTATAAGCTAAGGTCAAGAAGTCATGGATTGAGTTTGGTAGTCCCCTAGTAATCCGAAAATAAACAATCAAAATTGTGCATTTGTTTCTATTTGTTAATTATAGCGCATTAGCTCAACAGTTGAATGTGAAAACCTTATCAGATTGTGTTAAGTGAAACCATTAGGTTATGTTAGGTCTACTTATTTCATAGTTTAATAATATTTTCTCAGTGTCAATTGAAATCGGCAACATGTTCAAAAGAATGGACATAGCGCACTTATGAACATAGCGTTGGGGAGTAGTGTTGCAGTTGGCAAAAAAAAAATGTAGAACACACATGTTATTTGCAAAAAAATATGGTAAGTCCCCATTCTCTTTTCTCACTTCGAACTCTAGCATACAGCTTCAACTGTTTGAAATAACTTTCATTCAGCCAGTCTCCACATTTCTCCCCTTTAAGTGCTCCATGTATTTGGATAATCTGAAAAAATCTCAAAATTTCTAAAGTCTCCTTAGAGGAGTTTTATATCTGCCCCTATTAATTTGTTGCTCTCACACATACTTTTCCATTTTTCTCCCTATATGGCACTTTCTAGCTACGTAACATTGGTCATGACAGAACATCTACCCCTGGGCTTTGATAGACTATCCACTATTTTTTGGAGGGAAGGGGGGTTGGCTGAAATCTTTTTTTTTAAGTGTATTTTAGATGAGGGTTTACAAAGTAAATTAGTTTCTAGTTAAACAGTTAATACACATAGTTTTGTGACATTGGTTGCCAACCCCATGACATGTCGACACTCTCCCCTTCTTGACTTCGGGTTCCCTGTTACCAGCTTTCCTGTCCCCTCCTGCCTTCTCGTCCTTGCCTCTGTGCCAATGTGCACATTAGTCTCATTTTTTTTATGGGACTGTCTAATCTTTGGCTGAAGGGTTAACCTCAGAAGTGACTTCAGTACTGAGTTAAAAGGGAGTCCGGGTGCCATACTCTAGGGGTTTCTCTAGTCTCTGTCAGACCAGTAAGTCTGATCTTTTTGTGTGTGTGTGTGAGTTGAATTTGATTCTACATTTTTCTCCAACTCTGTCCAGGACCCTCTATTGTGACCTGGAAGAGCAGTGGGTGACAGTAGCTGGGCACCATCTAGTTGTACTGGACTCAGTCTGGTGGAGGCTGTGATAGTTGTGGTCCATTAGTCCTTTGGACTAATCTTTCCCTTGTGTCTTTGGTTTTCTTCATTCTCTCTTGCTCAAGACGGGGTGAGGCCAGTGGAGTATCTTAGATAGCCATTTGTAATCTTTTAAGAACCTAGACGTTACTCACCAAAGTAAAATGTAGAACATTTTCTTTATAAACTATGTTATGCCAACTGAGCTAGATGTTCCTTAAGACCATGGTCCCCACAACCTTCAGCCCAGTAATTCATTCTCTAAGGGAGTTTGGATTTGTCCATGGCACTTCCCCCACCTCACCCCGAACAAGTTGTGCTGGCTTCCCCAGTATTGGGTACTATCTTACCCTTCACCGTAGTTACCACTACGGTAACTGTCTACTTAATTTTTTCCCTCCCCACAACTCCCCTCCCTAATAACCATCAAAGATTGTTTCTTTTTGTGTGTAAACATTTTCATGAGTTTTTATAATAGTGGTCTCATAAAATGTTTGTCCTTTTGTGATTGACTTATTTCACTCAGCATAATGCCCTCCAGATTCATCCATGTTGTGAGATGTTTTGCAGATTCTTCATTGTTCTTTGTCGTTGTGTAGTGTTCCATTTTGTGTGTGTATCATAGTTTGTTTAGCCATTCATCTATTGGCAGGCATTTAGGTTCTTTCCATCTTTTTACTATTGTGACTAATGCTGCAATGAACATGGGTGTGCATATGTCTATTCCTGTGATGGCTGTTATTTCTTGTCAGGGATTGAATGGTATCCTCCAAAAATACCTGTAAACTTGGCTACCATTTTGTCATCTGAAGTGATTTCCCTATGTGTTGTAAATCCTATTACTATGATGTAATCAGATGGATTAGTGGCAGTTATATTGATGAGATCTACAAGATTAGATACTGTCTTAAGCCAATGTCTTTTGAGATATAAAAGAGAGAAGGGAGCAGAGAGACAGGGGGACCTCATACAACCAAGAAAGCAGCACCGGGAGCAGAGCACATCGTTTGGACCTGAGGTTCCTGTGCTGAGATGCTCCCAGACCAAGGGAAGATTGATAACAAGGATCTTCCTCCAGAGCTGATGGGGAGAGAAAGCCTTCCCCTGGAGCTGACGCCCTGCATTTGGACTTGTAGCTTACTAGACTGTGAGAGAATATGTTTCTCTTTGTTAAAGCCATTCATTTGTGGTATTTCTGTTGTAGCAGCACTAGATGATTAAGACATTTCTCGCGGATATATTCCTGGGTGTGGGATTGCTGGATCATTTGGTATTTCTATTTCTAGCTTTCTAAGGAAGCACTGTATCGTTTTCCCAAATGGTTATATCCTTTTGCATGCCCACCAGCAGTGCATAAGTGTTGCGAACTCCCCGCAGCCTCTCCAACATTTGTTATTTTCTTTTTTAACTCATGCCAGTAATGTTGGGGTGAGATGGATTCTCATTGTGGTTTTGATTTGCATTTCTCTGATGATTAATGATCTCAAGCATTTCCTCATGTGTCTGTTAGCTGGCCAGTTGTCTTCTTTGGTGAAGTGTCTTTTCCTTATCCTTTGCCCGTTTTTTAATTGGATTATTTGGTTTTTCTTGTAGAAGTGTTGGATTTTCCTGTACATTTTAGAGTTTAGAACTTTGTCAGATTTGTCATAGCCAAAAATTTTTTCCCAGTCTTCCGGTTCTCCTTTTACTCTTTTGGTGAAGACTTCTGATGAGCATGAGTGTTTAATTTTTAGAAGATCCCAGTTATCTAGCTTATCTTCTGGTGTTTGTGTATGGTTAGTTATTGTTTGTATCCTGTTTATGCCATGTATTAGGGCCTCTAGCATTGACCCTATTTTTTCTTAAATAACCTTTATAGTTTTTGGTTTTATATTTAGGTCTTTGATCCATTTGGAATTAGTTTTTGTGTGTGGTGTGAGGTATGGGTCCTGTTTCATTTTTTTGCAGCTGGACATCCAGTTTTGCCAGCACCATTTGTTAAAAAGACTGTCTTTTCCCCATTTGATGGACTTTGGGCCTTTGTTGAAGATCAGAGAACCATAGGTGGATGGGTATATCTCTGTTCCGTTGGTCAATGTGTCTGTTGTTGTACCAGTACCAGGCTGTTTGAATACCGTAGCTGTATAGTAGGTTCTGAGGTCAGGTAATGCGAGTCCTCCTACTTTATTACTCTACTTCAGTAGTGCTTTACTTATCTGGGGCCTCTTCCCTTTCAATATAAAGTTAATGATTAGTTTATTCATCTCTTCAAAGAATGCTGTTGGTATTTGGTTTGGGATTGTGTTATACTTATAGATTGCTTTGGGTAGAATTGACATTTTCACAATATTGAGTCTGTCTATCCATGAGCATGGTATGTTTTTCCATTTATGTAGGTTTCTTTTGGTTTCTTGGAGTAATATTTTGTAGTTTTCTTTGTATAGATCATTTATATCACTGGTTAGATTTACTCCTAAGTATTTTGTTTTAGGGACTATTATAAATGGTATTATTTTCCTGATTTCCTTTTCATCATTTGCTTTATGGGTGTATAGGAATCCAACCGATTTTTGTATGTTTATCTTGTATCCTGCTGCTCTGCTGAATCTTTTTATTAGTTCCAGTAGTTTTCTTGTGGAGTCTTTTGGGTTTTCTATGTAGAGTATCATATCATCCACAAACAGGGACAGTTTAATTTCTTCATTACCAATTTGGATGCCCTTTATTACTTTTTCTTGCCTTATTGCTCTAGCTAGAACTTCCAGCACAATGTTAAATAGGAGTGGTGATAAAGGGCATCCTTGCCTTGTTCCTGTTCTCAAGGCGAATGTTTTCAGCCTCTCTCCATTGATAATGATGCTGGCCATTGGTTTTGCATAGATGCCCTTTATTATGTTGAGAAATTTCCCTTCTATACCTATTTTATTGAGAGTTTTTATCAGGAATGGGTGTTGGACTTTGTCAAATGTTTTTTCTGTGCCAACTGAGATGATCATGGCATTCTTTTCTTTCCTTTTATTTATGTGGTGGATTACATTGATTGATTTTCTAATGTTGAACCATCCTTGCACACCTGGTATGAATCCTACTTAGTTGTGGTGTATTATTTTTTTGATATGATGCTGAATTCTATTGGCTAGAATTTTCTTGAGAATTTTTGCATCTGTATTCATGAGAGATATTGGTCTGTAATTTTCTTTTTTTGTGGCATCTTTGCCTGGTTTTGGTATTAGCATTATGCTGGCTTCATAGGATGAATTTGGAAGTATCCCTTCCTTTTCTATGTTCTGAAATAGTTTGAGTAGTACTGGAGTAAGCTCTTCTCTGAATGTTTGCTAGAATTCTCCAGTGAAGCAATCTGGGCCACGGCTTTTCTGTTGTTGTTGAGAGGTTTTTTGTTTTGTTTTGTTTTTTAACCTTTTCAATCTCTTCTCTTTTTATAGATCTGTTCTGATTTTCAACTTCAGTTTGTGTTAGTTTGGGTAGGTAGCATGTTTCTAGAAATTTGTCCATTTCCTCTAGGTTTTCAAATTTGTTGTAATATAGTTTTTGACAATACTCTATTCTGATCTTTTTTATTTCAGTTGAGTCTGTTGTAATGTTCTCCATTTCATTTCTTTTTTGGGTTATTTACATCCTCTCCTGTTTTTTCTTTTGTCATTTTGGCCAGTTATTGGTCGATTTTGTTAATCCTTTCAAAGAACCAACTTTTGGCTTTGTTGATTCTTTCTACTGTTTTTTTATCCTCTATTTCATTTATTTCTGCTCTGATCTTTATTATTTCCTTTCTTTTGGTGGCCGTGTGCTTCTTTTGCAGTTTTCTTTCTATTTGTTTGAGTTGTGTAGTTAATGTTTTGGTTTTGTCCCTTTCTTCTTTGTTGTGTGCATCTCTTGCTATAAATTGACCTCTGAGCACTGCCTTTGCTGTGTTCTAAAGGTTTTGATATGTGTTTTCATCCTCATTTGATTCTAGAAATTTTTTGAATCCATCTTTGATTTCTTGTATTACCCAGTGGTTTTTAAGCAGGGTTTTATTCAGTTTCCATGTGTTTGATTTTTTTTTTTTCCTTGCGCTTCCTGGTATTGATTTTAACTTTGATGGTGTTGTGGTCAGCGAAGATACTTTGTATTATCTCTGTGTTTTGGATTTTGTTGAGGGTTGCTTTGTGGGCTAAGATGTGTTATAATCTGGAGACTATTCCATGTGCATTGGAAAAGAATGTGTACATTGCTGCTTTTGGGTGAAGTGTTCTATATATGTCTATAAGGCCAAGTTGGTTGATTGTGGCCTTTAGATATTCTGTATCTTTGTTGAGTTTCTTTTTATATGTTCTGCCCTTTACCAAGAGTGGTATGTTGAAATTTTCTGCTATTATTGTGGAACTGTCAATTTCTCTTTTCAGTGCTGTTAGAGTTTTCTTTTTTTTTTTTTTAAAATGTATTTCGGAGCCCTGTCATTGGGTGCATAGATATTTATAATGGTTATGTCTTCATGGTGCATTGTCCCATCAATCATTATATAATGTCCTTCTCTGTCTTTTATGGTGGATTTTATTTTAAAGTCTATTTTTTCTGAGATTAGTGTTGCCACTCCTGCACTTTTTTGGTAGCTGTTTGCTTGATATTTTTTTTTCCATCCTTTAATTTTTAATATATTTATGCCTTTGTTTTTCATGTGTCTCCTGTAGACAGCATATTGATGGGTCCTGTTTTTTTATCCATTCTGTCACTCTCTGTCTCTTTATGGGTAAATTTAGGCCGTTTACATTCAGTGTGATTATTGATAGGTGTGAGTTTATTGCTGTCTTTTTGTGGTACTTTTTTTTTGTGGTGCTGACATTTTCTTTGTTTCTCTTACTCTCCCTGTGCTGAACTTTTTTTGTTTGTGGATTTTTTTTCATTTTTTTCATTTTTGTAGATTTTGTGTTTACTGAGACTTTATGTTTTTCTTCTGTGTTTTGATGAGTAGGTTTGTTACTTTCTTAATGGTTACCTTGAAATATAGCCTTATCTTCCTAAGTTTGAACCAGTCTTTTATTGCTTGATATCACCATGACTTCCTCTCCATTTGAAAGTTCTATACCTATACCATTTATTCCCTCTTTTATTGTTCTGATGTTGTGGTCATTTACAGATTAACTTCTCTGGTTCCCTGTTGTGAATTTTTTAGTTTTGTTTTATCCTTGAGAGTTCATTACCTAGGTTGGTACCTGGCTGATGCAGTCTTGCATCCTAGATTCAGGCTGTTGTCTGATGTTGTTGGTACTCTAAGCAAAGGACTCCCTTTAATAATTTTTGTAAGTTCGGTTTGGTTTTTACATATTCCCTTAATTTTTGTTTATCTGGATATGTACTAATTTCACCATCATATCTGAGTAAGAATTTTTCAGGATATATTATTCTTGGTTGGCAATCTTTTTCTTTCAAGGTTTTATATATGTCACCCCATTGCCTTCTTGCTTGCATGTTTTCTGAGAAGTAATCAGAACTTAGTCTTATTGTTACCCCCTCTATATGTGACTTTGTGTTTTTCTCGATCTGCTGTCATGATTCTTTCTTTGTCTTTGGTTTTAGGAAGTGTGATTATGATATGTCTTGGTGTTTTTCTTTTGGGGTCTATCCTATATGGTGCTGAGCTTCTTGGATGGTCAGCTTTTCATCTTACATGATATTAGGGAAGTTTTCTGTCAGTAAATCTTCAATGATCTTCTCTGTGTTTTCCATTTTCTCCCCCTGTTCTGGAACTCAGATCACACACAGATTTTTGCTTTTGATTGTATCCCACTATGTTCTCAGGGTTTCTTCATTTTTCTTCATTCTTTTCTGTGATTTTTCCTCAAAGTGGTATCCAAAGATTTGTCTTCCATTTTGCTGATCCTGTCTTCCATTGTTTCAAATTTGCTCCTAAAACCTTCTATGGCACTGTCCATTTCTGAAATCTTGTTGTTTTATCTTTTGGATTTCTACTTGCTGTTTTTGTATGATTTCTAGTTGTTTTTTTATTTTGACATTTTGTTCCTGTATTATTTTCTTGAAATATTGTTTTATCTGTCTTTTTATGATTTTGTCTGTATTTTCCATGATTATGTCTTTTTTTTTTTTTTTCCTTATTTTTGGCTGCATTTTCCTTCATCTCTTGGAGAGCTCTGAACATAAGAGTTTTGAATTCCCTATTAGGTAGTTCCAATACCTTTTCTTCTACTGGAAGGTCATCTAGTATTTTTTTTTTTGGATGCTTTCTGGAACCATCCTGTCCTGTTTTTTATATGTTTTGATATTGTGTGCTGTCTTCTGGATATTCAGGAATTAGTTTCTTCATTTATTGATTGTAGATTTGTTTTGTCCTGCTTTTTTATTTTATTTGGTTATGTCTGGGCAGGTGGGCTGGATGTTCTTTGTTGTTTACTTCCTGTGGGTAGGATACCTCTCACCATCTTGTCCAGGTGGGCAGCATCAGTTTTTCAGCTATGGTACAGCAGGGCAGGTCCAGCAGAGGGGTGGGATAGGGATGGGTCATTTGTGGCACACAATGGAGCTGACAGGGTGGGGCCGGGGTCAGTGCAGGGCAGGGTCTGGTGGCCCACACTTGTGCTTCTAAGCAGTGGGGTGCTCATCGAGCAGTGCAGTTAGGCAGAAGGGATGGGGGAGGATGTGATGTGTGGAGCTTACTGGATGTGAGAAAAAAGAGAGAGAAGAGAGCAAAACAGAAGCCAAAAAAAAAAAAGAAAGAAAGAAAATTAATAAATAAAATAAAAGTAAAATTAAAAGAAAAATGCCTTGAGAGAACCAACTGGCTTGGTGGTACGCACCAGGGAAGCCATTTGCTGGCAGCTTCCCAGCCAAGTGGTGTGTCACAGCCCATCACAAAGCATCAGGGATGGCACATACAACCATGTAGTCAGGAGAAAGGGAAAGAAGGAAGGTAGAGAGAGACAAGAAACCGAGAAAGAAATAAAATTTTAAATTAAAAAAAAAAATCCTGAAGGAGCCCACCAGCGTGGCAGCGCGGACTGGTGAAGCTGTGTGCCTACAACTCCCCAGCTGAGCAGTGTGGCACAGCCCATCGAAAAGCTGCGGAGACAGAACATGATAACAGGTGATTGGGAGAAAGGAAAGGACAGAAGGTAGTGAGAGTCAAGAAAATGAGGGAAAAAAAAATGCCCTGAGGGAGCCCATCGGCATGGCAGCATGGGTGGGGAAAGCAGCTTCCCAGCTGGGTGGCAAGGCACAGCCTATCAGAAAGTGGTGGCGAAGGCACACAGAACCAGCTAGATGGGAGAAAGGAAAGGAAGGAGATGAGAGAGAAATGAAACAAAAAGAAGTCAAAAAACAAAACAAGGCACTGAAGGAATCGGCTGGTGGGGGCCATGTGAATCCAAGCAGCAAAGAGCCAATGTCTCTCCGGCCGAGTGACCCACCACCCGCCAGGAAGCAGTGGAGGCCACGCAGAGGGAAGAAGGGTGGGGGGTGGGAAAGCATGTATCCCTGGTTACCGGGTGCTCTGTATCCTGCTGGGAGCTCCGTGAAGTTGCCTTCCTGCACTCCCTGTCTGTCTGCTGTTCTTGGTGGCTGAATGGTCCAAGATGCATATCTGTGCCACCTTAGCTGGTAGGAGCTCTACTCAGTAGCTCTCATCATTCTTTGTTCGCTGTCAGTTTCTTACTCTATTCCATGCTTGGTTGAGTTCTTTATTCCTTCATTTGATGCTTAGGGTTCCAGGATTTACAATAATAACTGTTTTATTTAGTTTTTCAGGTCTTTGCTGTAGAGGGACGGCATGGTGCTTCTGTCTATAGTGCCATGTTGTCTCTGCCCTGCCGAAAATTGACTGTCCACTGTTAAGGCTATATAAATCTTAATTCATAATAATGGAGGGTAATAAAGCAGTCATTTTGAATAAAGCTGTGCAAGTTATTAACAATGGTATCTGAGCCATGTGTCAATGAGCACCCTCAACTGCCAGAATTTATTTTATTCTTAAAAAAAAAATGCAGCCTAGTTTTCCAGCTGCACAAAGCAAAATGGAAAAATAAAATATGATCACAAATTGATGTCAGGTTTCTAAATGTGTATTTTTGGAATATCCAGAACCATGACCTGAGACTGTTTGTAACACAAGTGACATTGATGTGTAAAACATAGAAATAATTCCATGGAAACTAAAAGCTTAAGTAGAAAATATTTAAAATATGCTCACATACTTAAAGGATTTCTGGTCAATCTAAATGTTTTATTGATTTCTCAAATTAGTCAACACTTGGTCTGTTTTTGCATCAAATGAATAAAATAATCATTCCTAAATAATGTTCAATAATGATTATATTCTGTTGTTTTTTTATTAAAAAAAATTGTTGTCAAGTCAATTCAGACTTATGGTGACCACATGTGTCACAGAGTAGAACTGAGAACCCCCCTATAGGGTCTGCTTGTCTGTAATCTTTGCAGAAGCAGATCTCCAGGTCTTTCTCCCATAGAGCTGTTGGGTGGGTTTGAACCATGTCTACCTTCCGGTTAGCAGCCCAGCAATTTGTGCCACCAATTTTTCTTTTTAGGTTAGTAGTGAAGTGAAAACTGTTTGCACCACCCAAACCAAACCCACTGTTGTCAAGTCAATTACAGCCTTGGAACATCTTTCTCCTGTGGAACGGCTGGTGGGTTCGATCTGCCAATCTTTCAGTTAGCAGCCGAGTACTTTAACCACTGTGCCGCCAGGGCTCCTCTGCACCACACTTAAACCAAACCCATTGCCATCCCGTAATAATCAAGCACACAAAACCAGAAAAGCAGTTTTATATTATAATGTTGGCACCTCTTTGTGGGGATTTGAACCTAAATATGACCAGAAATCCATTCTCAAATGGTCTCCTTGGCAATGATCCACACTTCTTGACTCCCATCCCTTTCTCTCCCATCCCCCATATGGAAATGGTAAAGAGTTGCACTTTTCTTTATCAGTCAGTAGCAGTGGAAAAGGTAGAAATTCTGACTTCTGTTTCTGAGATATCTATCAAGAGCTGATCGCCCTATTTTCAAGCAAGAGTGGTCTTCAAATTCCTAAATATTGGCTACATAGCTTCCAGGTAAAATGCAGATTGCAAACAAGTATTTACCACTTTTCCTCCAGAAACCTCACTAAGAAGACAATAAAGGTGTTGTTCTTGTTATTACGTGCAGTCAAGTCAGTTCTGACTTATAGAGACCTTATAGGACACAGTAGAACTGTCCCATAGGGTTTCCAAGCCTGCAGTCTTTTATGAGAGGAGACTGCCACATCTTTCTCCTGTGGAGATGCTGGTGGGTTTAAATTGCTGACCTTTTGGTTAGCAGCCAAGCACTTAACCATTGCACCGTGCCACCGGGGCATCTAATAAAGATATTAAAATATATAAATCCACAAGTACAAACATAACAGGAAAAGAAATAACAACAATACAATTTTGAAATCTGGCAATCAGAAGGATAAGAGGTTACTAACTTTGGAAACTAGAAGCCTGGAAGAAGTTTGGGGTGGGGAAGCTTCGAGGTAAGTCTAGAAAGAGGCAAATGCCTGCCACAAAACCACAGAGAGCCTCAGTAATTGGGGATATCAATTACCTCTGAAACGAGGGGTTTCAATGTGAGGCTGAAAGCCAAAGGCTTAGTTGAAATCTGTGTAAGATGCAGTTATACCCACAGATTTCCTCCCCTACCTTGCTCAGCCAAATGCCCTCCTCTATCCCCACACTGAGAGAAAACAAGAGGTTTATTCACTGGAGAGATTGAGCCAGAGAGATGATGGCCTCAAGGATACAACACAAAATATAATACTGGAGAACAGCCCTAAAAACAGGGAGAACATGCCAAAAGTGAAACTTCTGAAAGGTGAACCCTCCCCACCCTAGCCCCGGCCCCTTCCCTGACTCAGTCCCAGAATGCTGGCAGGAACTCAAAACCCTCAGGCGTGAAACTGGAGAAGTCACCTCTAGGGAAATTGACCAGCCGAGAAAAAAACAAAAAAATCCACTTGCTTTCCAGTGGACTCCAACTCATGGCGACCCCAAGTGTGTCAGAGCAGAATTGTGCTCTACAGGAGAAAGGTCTACAGATATTGCCAAGCTGGGGTTTCTCTAAGGAAACATCTTAGCCAGATTAGTTTAGTGTAAAGCCCACTACTCAGCAAGGCCCATCCACTCACACAGAGTTTATAAGCAGCATTTTTCATACCTCAAATATTATAGACATCCAGTAGTAACACTGAATGTGAGAAATATCTGTGACATGAAGGATATAGACCAAAACAAACAAACAAAAACAGAAAAAAAGATTCAAAGAAAAGAGAGGCACTGCATAAAGCAGAAGAAATGGTCAAACAGACAAAGATAGTAACTGATCCTCATAATCCTCAGAGAAATGAAAATAATATAGCATCCATTAACAAGAAAAGGAAGCTAAAAGAAGGAAATTAAAAAAAATTTTTACTGTGTCTTAGGTGAAAGTTAATAGTGCAAATTAGTTTCCCATTTAAAAATTTATACACAAATTGTTTTGAGAGATTGGTTGCAATGCCCGCAATATGTCAGCACTCTTCCCCTTTCCCTTTCCACCCTAGGTTCTCCGCGTCCATTCGTCCAGTTTTCCTGTCCCTTCCTGCCTTCTCATCTTTGCTTGGGCAGGTGCTGCCCATTTGGTCTCCTACACTTGACTGAACTAAGAAGCACGTTCCTCACCTGTGTAATTTTGTTTTATACGCTGGTCTGGTCTTTTTTTGCGAATTTGAATTTGAATTTGGTTCTACAATTTTCTCCCACTCTGTCCAGGACCCTCTATTGTGATCCCTGTCAAAGCCTTTGGTGGTGGTAGCCAGCACCATCTAGTTCTCCTGGCCTCAGGCTGGTAGAAGCTGTGGTTCACGCGGTCCATTAGTCTTTTGGACAAATATTTTCCTTGTGTCTTTGGTTTTCTTCATTCTCCTTTGCTCCGGACTGAATGGGACCAATAGATGTATTTGAGACAGCTGCTCGCAAGCTTTTAAAACCTCGGAAGCTACTCAGCAAAGTAGGATATAGAGCATTTTCTTCATGAATTATGTTATACCAATTGACCTAGATGTCCCCTGAGACCATGGTCCCCAACCCTCAGCCCCAGTAACTTGGTCCTTCAAGATATTTGGGTGTGTCTAGGAAGCTTCTATGGCTTTGCCTTGGTCAAGTTGTGCTGACTTCCTGTATATTGTGTATTGTCTTTCCCTTCACCAAAGTTAACATTTGTCTACTACGTAGTTAGTGATTTCCTCTCCCCATCCCTCCCCTCCCTTGTAACCATCAAAGATTGTTTTATTCTATGTGTAAACCTTTTCTTGGGCTTTTATAATAATAGTATCATGCAGTATTTGCCCTTCTGTGATTGGCTTATTTTACTCAGCGTAATACCCTCCAGAATCATCCATGTTGTTCATCATTGTTCTTTATCATTGGGTAGTATTCCATTGTGTGTATGTGCCATAATTTGTTTATCCATCCATCTGTTGATGGGCATTTACGTTGTTTCCATCTTTTTGCTATTGTGAGTAATGCTGCAATGAACACAGGTGTGCATATGTCTATTTGTATGATGGCTCTTGTTTCTCTAGGATATATTCCTAGCAGTGGGATTGCTGGATTGTATGGTATTTCTATTTCTAGCTTTTTAATGAGGTTCCATATCATTTTCTATAGTGGTTGTACCATTTTACATTCCCACCAGCAGTGCAAAGAGTTCCAGTCTCCTTGCAACCTCTCCAACATTTGTTATTTTCTGTTTTGTTTTTTTAATTAGTGCCAGTAATGTTGGATTGAGATGGTATCTCATTGTAGTTTTGATTTGCATTAAAGAAGGGAAATTTAATGAACAAAAACAAACTATTGGGAATTAGGAAAAAAACAGCAGAAATGAAATTTTAATAGAAGGGCTAAAAGATAACATTTAGGAAGTCAAGGAGAAAGTATGACAGGTAGTTTAAGAGCTAAAAAATACAAGAGAAGGATAAGAAAATTAGAGGATAAATCCAGAGGTACAACATCATTTTAATAGAATCTTAAGAAGGAGAGAAAGAAAGCAGAGGGGTAGAAATAATTAGAGAAATAATTTGGAAGTGTATATGGATTTAAAAAATTGGCTTCCAAATGGAAGAATCCACAAAATGCCTAGCACAATGCATGACCACAGGTCCACATCAGTCCATATAGGCATGAAAATGTAGAAGCTGAAGGACAAAGAGGAAATCCTAAAACTGTCCAAGGGATGAAAAACAGGTCACATACCAAGAATCAAGTATCAAACTAACATTAAATGCAGCATGTTATTATAACAATTGCCAAATAACAGACTGCAGCACCAAGAGCTAGAAGATAATAGAAAGATGTCTTCAAAATTCCAAGGGAAAATTTTCAATCTAACAATCTAGTCAAAAAAAATCAATTAATTCAAGATTAGAATAAACACAGCAAGGTCTCAAAAAATTTACCTTCTGTAAACTCTTCCCTAGGAAGTTACTACAAGATGTGCTGAATCAAAACAGTAGAATAAACCAAGAAAGAGGAAGACATGGGAAGCAAGGGAGATAACACAGGAGAAAAAGGGAATCACAAAGATGGTGACAAAGGAAGATTCCACGGCAACGTCTGCAAGACAGAGATCAGTCAGTCCAGATTGGAGTGAGAATCAAGGGTTATAAGAGAGATATCTTCAAGGAAAAAAATGATGTGATAGACTATCTGATATAATATATTCACAGGGGATTTGTATTTCTGGCAGAGAGTTCAAAAACAATTAGTATGGTGTTGTTAGTTGCCTTCCAGTTGATTGCGACTCATGGTGACCCCATGGGTGCAGAGTAGAACTGCTCCATCGGGTTTTCAAGGCTGTGACCTTTTGGAAGCAGATCGCTAGACCTGTCTTCCGAGGTGCTTCTGGTTGTGTTTGTACCATCAATCTTTTGCCTATTAGTCAAGCGTTTAACAATCCGTGCCACCCAAAGACTCCTTAGCTAGTGATAGTAAATAGTAAATAATAATAAACAAATGAAGAAAAAGAAGTGCATATTAACTGCAGGGAAAACAAAAAGGTATAAAAGAATGCTATGAGTAATATTGACAAGGAAATAATGCAAATAATGCATACTGAGTTCATTAAAGTTATCCATGTTGAGAAAATGTAAGAGAACTAAACTATCTTCCACAGTAGAAAGTTAATAAATAATAACTAAAGCTGAAAATCAAGAAATAAAATTATATTATTGAGAAATATGATTCTAAATGCCAGAAGAAACAGCTAAAAGACCAGAAAGGGGTTACTTCATGAAATGGGATTTAGGGCTAAAAAGGAGTGGAGTAAGATAAACCACTGTTTTTCATTTCGAGCTTTATAGAACTATTTGACTATTTAATCTATGTACATATATAGCTTTGATTAAAAGTAAAATTAAATGTAAAATATTAGAAAATACGTTAGCTACAACTTACTGATGTGTGTGTGTGTGTGTGTGTGCTCTAGACTTTTCATGATTCCCACTGTCAAACACTCTTATCAAAAGTTTTCCTGGCCAGACTTCCGGGCAACATGGTGCTATAGTCAGAAGCACCACACCCTCCCTCCACAGCAAAGATCTGAAAAACTAAGTCAAACAGAGTCACAAGTCAATCCTGAAACCCTAAGCATCCAATGAAAAGATAAAGAACTCAGCCAAGCACTGAATGGAATAAGACACTGACTGAGAACAGAGAGCAAGGAGAGATACACGCAGAGGTCCGCTATCAGCTACCACAGCACAGATTTGCCATCTTGGACTCCTATCGGAGATCGGCAAACAGGGGGTACAAGAAAGCAGCTTCACGGAGCTTCCAGCAGGACACAGAACAACTGGTAACCAACAATATACACTTTCTCACCCACAACCCTTCTTCACCCCCACTCAACTACCTCTGCTTCCCGAGGCCACAGTCTCTTGGCCAGGAAGCACCAGCTTCACCCTGGTGTTGCTTGGATTCCACCAGCCCATACTGGCCAGCTCCCTGATTGCCATTTGTTGGCTGCTGGTGTTGCTTTTTTCACTTGATTAGATTTCTTCCTTACCTCTCAACACCTCCCCCTCCTTTCTATCAAATACTTGGCTCTGTGGCCATCTTTATTTCTTCCTAGGGGGCTTCGAGGTGCTGCTCCACTGTGGAACTGCTTCCCAGCCTGGGCCACTGAGCTGGTGGGACCCCTGGGACTTTTTTTTGGTTTGTTCTGATCTGTTGTGTTTTGATTTGTTTGTTTGTTTTCTTTTTCTTTTCTCTGCTTGGGAACCACTTTTGGCCAGGCAGTGCCATGCAGCTTGGGATATACTCCCTTACTCTGCACAGAGGCAAAGTGACACCCCTGGGGGCATTTCTTTTTTCATCTTTTTTTGGGGGGGTTGGTTTTTTTGGGGTTTTTTTGTTTCTTTGTTTTGTTTTCTTCTGTCTCTTTTTCACTTTTTGTCTTTCTTCATTGTCACAGCGGCAACGGTTGTCGGGACAGCAGAGACAATAACCAATGCCACAACTCTTACAGAGAAGTGGGGCCAGGAGGGTCACTCTGAGGAGTTGAACCTCGGCTTCAGTCCCAGGAGTTTATTTTATAGTCAATACAGCAAACAGTGAAGCAAATAACAGAACAATGGGCTTTGGGTGAATAACAATAAGTTTCGGGCAAGGGAGGAGGAATTCAGGTAAACAAGCCAACCAATAACGGGTTTGGAAAAACAAGTCGTGACAAGTCTCAACATGTTGGGGACAAGTCTCAACATGTGCAGCATAGAGGCCTTTATACATCCATATTTTAATGGCACATAACCCCACATTTCCCCCCTTTTGTTTAGTTAATGGAATAAGAATCAAGAGGATTTTCACTGGTCCAACAAGTGTCTGGTAGGACAAAGTAAAATTTTCTCTACGAGATAAAATCCAAGATTATCTCAGCTACTGTCTCCACACCTCAGGGCCTGGCATCTTAGTGAGTCCTTGTGAGCCCTTGTGAGCCCAGCTACAGCTGGGGCACACTCCATATGTTTAAGGAGGAGAAGTAGCATAGCTATGAGTAATACCTGGACTTAGTTGCCTAGATGGCTGCCATAGCAAGCTCTTTAAACTCACGGTGCTGGTTTTCCACCGGATACCATCTGGTTCTTCACCAAGTTACTAAGTAAGAGCAATGCTCTTATCAGTTGCATAGCTGGAGTGAGTGGACTCAATGTGCCTTTTAGGTGTGTATGACAATAGAGGATGATCTTATAATAATCCTTTGTACCGACAATACCCTGATTGTTGGGCCAATGGGTTTCCTCTGACTCTCATTTTGTCAGGTAAACACTAACTTTTAACATCCACTGAAATTATTATTCTTAAAGGCTTAAAGATTTATAAAGGCTCAAAGATTCATTAACAATCAAACAAGCAATGATTTACACAGCTTCACTATACTTGGAAGGGAATCACTAGGAAGGGCAATTTATACATCATAAAGGATTTAACAATCAAACAAACACTGATTTACACAAATTTACTATCAATTGGAAAGGAATCATCTAACTTAGAAATCTATCTATACAGAAGCATCTAACTAGGAGAAGCAGTAAATATAGAGGAGTGGACACATATCAAATTTTCATTGGGAACTTACTGACTAACAAAATACAGGTAATTACTGATTATCAAAATAATAGCATAGGAAGGGCCTTCTTAAGAGGAGGTCTTTATTTTTCCTGTCTCCTGTTTAGGTAACTGGTAGCGAATGGTCCAGGCATAGAAGGCTGACTTCTGTTGGTGATGGGAGATCTTCAGGGAGTAGAGACAACGGATGACTATAAGGAGGCACAAGACTATTAAACATTCTATAGCAAAAAGGATCCAGACACGGAGATTGAGTCCAGAGAACCAATGTGTGGGATTGAGCCAGTAGGCAAAATCATTAAGTATATTAAGCGTAGCCTTATTAGACTCTGATTGTAATCTCAAGAGCTGTTCTTGTAATTGAAATTGTAATTTTTGAATATCACTTTTCAATGGAGAAGTGAAGCTAGCTAAAAGATTACTTTTAACATCCTTCCAAGATTCATTATATGGAAGGGCTGCAACAAAGAAGAGTGTATTCAGCATCACAGGTTAGTTGGGAATGTTCCCATACGGCTTCCTGTCACTCTCCAAGCCAAAGGACTGAGGTTTCTAAAGCACCCAGACGCTTGAGGATCTCTTCATCAATATGTGCTATAGTTTGCATTTCAGAAGTAACATTTTGCATATAAGTGTTCAACTGCTGGGCAGTCTGAATAGATTGGGAGAGAGCTACGGTGGCAGTAGCTGCCGTAGCGGCAATAGCAGTGGCTGTGATAATAGAGGCTATGAGAATTCCAAGAAACCTTTTAGTTCGTATTTTCTGTAATATATTAACAACCTGAGCAAGGGGGGAACCATCTTGCCAAGGGCGTGTAAGGTTAACGGGTAGCCGAAGGTGGCCTTTTTGTCAAAGAACAAATACAGAATTGATGTTAAGAGTGGAGACATTTTGTCTGGACAGACATGGAGTAATCCAAGCAGAGCCATTGGATAATGTTAATTGAAAAGAGGCGTTTACTTTAATAATATCTGGAGGACTAGAAGTTATAGCAAAAATGTATGGTCGAGACATGCATATAAGCACAGAATGTTATGGTCATGGAGAGTCCATTTTAATTTGGGGAGTGGGTTCTCAGCATCCTCTGTCCCCTTCAGAAAGGCTCCTGAATGAAGGGTTCTTTCATAAAAAGGGAGACCTAATCACCAAGAAAGGATTTTTAATGGGAAGAAATGAGTAGTTGAAAAACATAAGCGAAGAATGGGTTCAGCTAGGCCAGGGTTCCAGGACTTAGAATGTCCTTGATAATGGTATGGGGCTGCCCACTGCCAAGTAGAGCGATTTGGTAATAAAATTAAACCTTGAGGGCCCCAATTTTCTAGTGAAATCTTGAAAGGGAGAGAATATGAAGAAAAGTTAGTAGTTTGACAAATAACCCAAGTATTATCGATAGGGTCTGTAAGAGATAGGTGTGGGTGTTGACATACAGGGATGGAAGGAGGTGAGTGAGTAATATAGGCACTGAACGTGCCATTAATGCCTATGGCTTTAACAAAAAATTGCTTAGAATAGGTTGGTTGCTTATAGGTGCCACTGTAGTAAATGTAATTCATATACCATTGTTCTAGTATAGGCACGCACGCAGAAGCAGTGCGTGGCTAAGTAGTGAAACACAAAGGAAGGGCGTCAGCATAGAGTGTCCAATTTGTGGACAGTACAAACCATCCCTCTTCAGGGGAGTTAGTAAGTGGTTTGGAATAGGCCAAATACTGTCCTCCAGTAACGTTAGTATCATTAGAAGAAAGAGGGGGCTCTGGTTCTTCCCAAGTAACTGGGTGGAAGACAGGGGGGCTAAGAACATGAGCCCAGTAGGTGGTTGAGGCAGAAGTTGTTAGTACCTGAGAAAGGAGGAGGAAGAAAACACATACCTGTTGATAATTGAAGGTCACAAAGGAGACCATAGTTAGAAATAGATTTTCAGGTGTAAGTGGGGCACCTGTAGTTGAGAGGATATGTTCAGCTTTGGAGGAGAGGGCTTTCGGACCTCCCAATGTTACTGGTATTACAGAGCTCTGTTGTTCATTCTTTCCCCAAGGGAAGGGGTGATGGTGTCAGTTGTCGCTCTTGAATTAGATCGACTGGCCAGTGGAAGGGTGGTGGCTGTCGCTGGGTCATGATATGGTTTTACTAGTCAAGCAGGAATCCAAAGTGGGCCTGTAGGAGACAAAACAGCTGCATACCCTCGCCCCCAGGTTAATAATTCTACAGGTCCTTGCCAGACAGAGGGATTTTGAAGATCTTTATAGAGGATCTGTGGGCGAGGTCCGGTGTCAGAGGGGATAAAATGTCGTTCTGCAGCAGTACGACCATCTTTGGCAACCGATAAAAAGGTAAAGGTAAGGAGAGCTTTGGCAAGTCTTTCATTCTGGTCACGTACTCTAGACCCATCATCTTTTCCCCCTTTTGTTTATTTAAGAGCTGTTTGAGAGTATGATGGGCACGTTCAATTATGGCTTGCCTCTGAGAGTTATAAGGAATGCCAGTGGTATGAAGAATATTCCAAGTGGCACAAAATTGTTGAAATTTAGCAGAAGTATATGCAGGACCATTACCAGTTTTAAGGGCTTGGGGGCATCCCATAGTTGCAATGGCTTAGGTAAAGTGACGACAGGCATGAGTAGAATGTTCCCCAGAAAGGGCTGTAGCATAAAGAAACCCAGAACATGTATCTATGGACACATGGAGATATTTAAGTTTCCCAAAGGGAGTATAGTGTGTTACATCCATTTGCCACAATTGATTGGCTACTAGACCGCGTGGGTTGACGCCAGCAGCAAAGGATGTGGGAGAAAAGCATTGGCAGTCAGGACAGGTGTGAACAATTTGTTGTGCTTCAGTAGAGAGACAGAAAATTGTTTTTGAAGTCCCCGTGCATTTTGATGAAAGAAATTATGAGAAGTTCATGCATTAGAAAAGGCAGAGCCAGCAAGTAAATCAGCGCGAGAATTGCTGTCAGAAAGAGTCCCTGGCAAGGGTGTATGGGAGTGCACATGTACCACAAAAAAGGGAGAATTATGGCTATTAAGCAGGGTTTGGAGCCTTTTAAATAAAGTAAATAACTCATAATCGGGACTAAATTGAAGAGTTACGTCACTAATATGTTGAATAGTGTGAACAATGTAAGCACAATCAGCGACTAAATTGAAAGGCATAGATTTAAAAATTTCAAAGGCAGCAACAGCTGCCGACAACTCGGGTGCTGTGTAGTGGAGGCTTTTTGTGTAATAAAATGCTGCCAGGCACCGTCCGTCTGCCAGGTGATCGCTCTCTTACCAGTTTTTCCTGATCCGTCTATCAAGGCAGTAGGGGCGTTAGCAAGAGGGGAAGGAGACAGCATAGTAGAGAGTGTAAAGGAAGACGCTGCAGGGTAGAGAGTGGCCTTGAAGTGGGATAAGAGTAAATTATTTGCCCAGTAAAATCAGCCAAAGCAATTTGGAGCTCTTCAGAATTAAGAAGAGCATGGTCAAAAGCTGTTTTCATTACCCAAAGTATATAAAATGAGGGTCAGAACCCAAGAGCTGCTGAGTGTGGGTGCATCCTTGCATTAATAAGTTAATGCACTGAGAGAAACGTGTAAACAACTGTTGCGGAGGGCAATAAGGAAGAAAGTCACTCAAGTGCTCCGAAGTCAGGCGTAAATTGACAGAGCACGCCTGTAAGACTATGAGGAGTATTTAATAGGAGAAGGTAAACAGGATGATTTATCTGTAAACGAGTCAAAAATTTTTGTTTAATGGCTTAGTTAATAAGTATTAATTCATGGTGTTCTTGGGGAGAGAGTGTCCTCATAGAAGTTAGAGCAGGGTCACCCTTAATGGTCTCAAATAAGTGGGTCAGTTGAGAGGTTGTTATGCCGAGTGAAGGTCGCAGCCAATTTATATGACCAAGGATTTTTTGGAGGTCATTTAGAGTTAAGGCCTTGGGAATTATAATTTCTGGTGTTTTAGGGTGAACGATATGGGTGTCAAGATAGTATCCCAGATACTGCCACGGGGTGAAAGACTGAACTTTTTCAGGGGCTACTTGTAAGCCAAAACCTTGTAACGTGTGTTGAACAGAGACAAGAAGTGAATCAAGTTGTAATGGTTTGGGATGGGCTAGGAGAGTGTCGTCCATATAATGATATATAAGACATGAGGGAAAGGCTCTTCAGACTGGCTTAAGAGCTTTATCAACATAATATTGACAGATAGTTGGACTATTGACCATGCCCTGTGGGAGAACAGTCCACTCAAAATGCTGCATAGGATGACAATTATTCACAGAAGGAACTGAGAAGGCAAATTTAGCACAGTCATCGGGATGGAGAGGGATGGTAAAAAAAAAATCTTTAAGATCAATAATAATAATATGATATGTTTGAGGAATACAGGCCGGACTGGGAATTCCTGGTTGGAGAGGTCCCATAGGGACAAGGCGTTGATTTAACAGCCCGTAAGTCATGAAGAAACCTCCATTTTTCGGATTTTTTGGGGACACAGAAAATAGGTGTATTCCAAGGGCTGCAGGAAGGCTGGATGTGTCCGACCTCTAACTGTTCCTGGACAAGTTTTTTAAGGTGCTTTAATTTTTCTTCTTTAATGGACCACTGCTCAACCCACACAGGAGGGCCAGGTGTCCAGGTTAATTTTAGCAGAGGGTCTGTTTGAGCAGTGGTCCCTATGAAAAATCCTGAGGGGGTGCCAATTTGAACATTCCACTGGGAGAGTAAATCTCGTCCCCATAATATAGTAGGTAAAGGAAGGATAAAGGGACAGATAGAAGTGGGCTGTCCATCAGAGCTATAGCAAACAATGGGAAGTGTACTTTGAAAAGGGCACTGTGCTCCTCCAACTCCTGTGAGGGTTTCAGCGGTTTGCTTCTTGGGCCAAGAAGAGGGCCAGGAATCAGAGGAGAAGATAGTTACATCTGCCCCAGAATCCATGAGCCCTTTAAACAGGCGATCATTGACCTGAACAGTAAGATATGGTCGGGAAGATTGTAACTTAGTAACCCAAAAAACGTCAGTACTGCCGAAACCCCCAGCCCGTCTTGGGGTAGTGCGAGCAGAGGGGACTACAAAGGGAAGTAAAATTAGCTGTGCTATCTTATCAGAGGGAGTAATGTTCCACTAAGAGAGACTGGAAACCATAATTTTAATTTGACCTTCATAATCGGAGTCTATTACACCAGGATGAACAGTTAGACCTTGAGATGTAATACTAAAGTGACCCATTAGGAGTCCTAAATATCCTCGAGGCAGGGGTCCCCAAACCTGTGTTGCTGTAAGAAAAACTTTTCCTGCCTCATCTATCATAGTTCCCCCCGCTAAGGGTAAATCTAGACCTGCATTCCCTTCCGTGGCTGCCTTTAAATCATTGACTCAAAAACGTTGCTGTTTGGAGTCTATGCTGTGGTCTCCACACTCCACACTCCGGGGCTCCCTGGATTTTTCGGGGCGTGAGAGCTCTCGCCCCTCTTCCCATTTCCCGACATAGGGCTGCCTTGATTGTTGAGACCTGGACTGAATAGCCCAATGAAAGCCTTTACCACATCGGGGACACTTCTGGGTTGGAAGTTTAGTGTTGGCATTTTGGTTTTTTAACCTATGACAGTCCTTTTTAAAATGTCCAGGTTTACCACACCCAAAACAGGTGTCAGTGGATGGATGGAGAGCTGCTGTTAATACTTGTGCCTTATGAGTTTCTGTGCCAACATTTTGACATGCTGTAATCATTTCAGCTAGGTTAAGATTCTGTACCTTTAAGGGAGCTAAAACAGCCCGACAGTCAGCATTAGCATTTTCATAAGCAAGCTGGAGACAAAGAACTTCAGCTGCTTGTTGATTATCTACTTGTCGGGAAATGGCTGTTTGGAGATGGTTGATAAAGTCAATGTAAGGCTTATTTGCCACTTGGCGAATAGTGGCAAATGAGCCGGTGGGCATTCTGGAATCAGGGATTTTACTCCAGGCTTTGGTGGCAGCATCAGAGGCTTGACTGAATGCTTGCCTATTCATCTGGCTCTGGGCCTGAGGAGTGGAATAATTCCCAACACCCAGGAGCATGTCAAGACTAACAGGGATATTATGATTAAGAGTGTCTATGGCATAAAGGTTACAATGCTCCTTGTACTCTTGACTCCATACACTAAATTGAGCAGGAGTTAAGACTGTTCGCATTAGGAGATTCCAGTCCCAGGGGGTCATTTCAAAGCATTGTCCTAAACCTTCCACAATCCCTTTTGTAAACGAACATTGTAAACCATTTTCTATCATGCTTTTACGAAGTTCCTTAAAAGCTTGAAAGCCAAGGCCATCGTGACGGGGCGGTCCTGATCCCAGAATGACAGGATAAGCAGAAAACCCCTCTTTCTCACAGCCCTCCCGCAAACATCTTTCCATAAGAGACTCATGTTGAGAGAAATCAGCCTTGGGAGGTGTGGAAAGAGGACGGTCATAAACATTTTCTTTACTAGGGGAGGGAGCAGAAGGAGCTGCATGTAGGGGCTGTAAAGCGAGGCGGCAGTGATGCCAAGCAATAAGAACTGAAGCTGGGATGTTCATGTCACGAATGATGTTACCGATACGTTCCCATGCTTCTACATCAAGGTTCCCTTGCAAGGGGTACCAAGGACAGGCAGATTCAATTAAAAGCAGAAGTTGGGTAAGGGCTTCTTCTGACACCTTAAGCTTAGAGAACTTTAACAATCCCAACAACTGGGTTTTGTGTTGACGCTGCTCAGGAGAAAGAGAATTCCCCATAGCGAGGAGGCATAGGAAAATGAAGGAAAGAATGATATGAAAGCTCCTGGCCTGAAGCCTGAAATCCCTTGGGAGTGGTCAGGAAAGACCTGCCGCTCTGAAGCTAAAGCAGCCTGATCTGAAAGTGTTCGGGAAAATTCTGCCCGCGGAAAAACCCCGCCGCTCTCAGGCTGTGCCTTAAAACAGCCTGAAACAGACGTCCGATAGTCACCACCTAAAGTGATTGAGTGCGAGGGCGCCTATGAAGCTATACGGTGGTCTGCCTCACACGGGGTACCATCTGTGGCAGCGGCGATGGTTGTCGGGGCAGCGGAGACAATAACCAATGCCAGGAAGTGGGGCCAGGAGGGTCACTCTGAGGAGTCGAACCTCGGCTTCAGTCCCCGGAGTTTATTTTATACTCAGTACAGCAAACAGTGAAGCAAATAACCGAACAGTGGGCTTTGGGTGAATAACAATAAGTTTCGGGCAAGGGAGGAGGAATTCAGGTAAACAAGCCAATCAGTAAAGGGTTTGGAAAAACAAGTCGTGACAAGTCTCAACATGTTGGGGACAAGTCTCAACATGTTGTGCAGCATAGAGACCTTTATACATCCGTATTTTAATGGCACATATCCCCACACTTCATTTCCAGTTTCTAACTTTATTCATTGTCTTTTTTTTACCCTTTTTCTTTTTTTTTCATTTTTTGTTTTTCTCCATTTGTCAGTCTCTCTTCTCTCCACTCCAATAGCAAGCTCCCTTAGTACTCTTTTTTGTTTGTGTGTATGTTTTGGCTCCTGTTCTTCTCTCCTCTCTCTCCTCTTTCCCATACCCATCTTAGCTCCACACATCACAGTCTCCCCGCTCCTTCATGCCTACCTGCACTGTGCGCTGAACATCACACCCCCAAGCAGCACACGCATGGCCTACTGGAACCTGTCCTGCCCTGTCAGCCCTTGTATGTGCCACAAACAACCTATCACAGCAATTCCCCTTCAGCTGGACCTGCCCTGCTGTACTATACCAGAGTGACTGACCCTGCTTATTGGAGAAGGACGTGAAAAGTACCGTGCCCACAAAAAACCAAACAACACAGAATGCAAGGCAAACTTTTAAGACATACAAAAATAAAACAAAAAAGCTGAATGAAACAAACAAATCTACAATCAGTAAATGAGGAAAATAACTACTGAATGCCCCAGAGACAGCAGGAAATATCAAAACATTTACAAAAACAGGACAGGATGGTTCCAATAGCCATCCAAAATAAAACACCAGATGACTTTCCAGTAGAAGAAAAGGCGCTAGAACTAACTGATAGGGAATTCAAATCTCTAATACTCACAATTATCCAAGAGTTGAAGCAAAAAGAAGTCAAAAATGAGGAAAAAATAGACAAATTCATGGAAAAGGCAGACAAATTCAGGGAAAATACAGACAAGAAAATGGAATAATTCAAGAAAATAATATAGGAACAAAATGCTAAAATAAATTCACAACTAGAAATCATACAAAAACAACAATTAGAAAACCAAAAAGATAAACAACAAGATTTCAATAATGAACAGTGTCATAGAAGGGCTGAGGAACAGTTTTGAAACGATGCAAGACAAGATCAGCAAAATTGAAGACAAACATTTGGATACAACTCTGAGGAAAAATCAGAAAAAAGAACAGAGAAAAATGAAGAAGCCCTGAAAATTATGTGGGATACAATCAAAAGCAAAAATCTGTGAGTGATCGGAGTTCCAGAACAGAGAAAACAGAAAACACAGAGAAGATCATTGAAGAATTGCTGACAGAAAAGTCCCCCAATATCATGAAAGATGAAAAGCTGGCCATCCAAGAAGCTCAATGAACCCTATATAGGAGAGACCCCAAAAGAAAATCACCAAGGCATATCATAATCACCTTGCTAAAACCAAAGACAAACCAAGAATCTTGAGAGCAGCTTGAGAAAAAAAAAAAAAGTCACATGCAGAGGAGAAACAATAAGACTAAGTTCAGATTATTTGGTAGAAACCATGCAGGCAAGAAGGCAATGCGATGACATATATAAAACCTTGAAAGAAAAAAATTGCCAGCCAAGAATAATATATCCTGAAAAACTCTCATTCAAATATGATGGTGAAATTAGGTCATTTCCAGATAAACAGAAATTAAGTGACTATATAAAAACCAAACCAAACTTACGAGGCTTATTAAAGGGAGTCCTTCGATCTGAGAACAAACAATATCAGTCCACAGGCTGAATATAGGACACAGGACTGTACTAGCCAGATACCAACCTAGGAAATGAACTCCTAAGGACTATGCAAAACCAAAAGAATTGCAAAAGGGAACCAGAGAGGTTAATCTGTAAATGACAATAGGATCAAAACAATAAAAGAGTGAATAAATGGTGTAGATATAGAACCTTCTAATGGAGAGGAATGCAAGGTGATACCAAGTAATAATATACTGGTTCAAACCTAGGAAGATAAGGAGAAAATTCAAAGTAACCACAAAGAAAGTTAACAAACCAACTCATCAAAAAAAGAAGAAAAACAAAGTCTCAGTAAAAACGAAACCTATAAAAACAAAAGAAATGGAAAAAAATCCACAAATAAAAGGAATTCAGCACAAGAAAGTGAGAAGAACAAAGAAAATGTCAGCACCACAAAAAAAAAAGCAGTACAAAATGACAGCAATAAACTCACACCTATCAGTAATTACACTGAATGTAAATGGCTTAAATGCACCCATAAAGAGATAGAGAGTGACAGAATGGATGACAAAACAGGATCCATCAATATGCTGTCTACAAGAGACACACGTTAGAAACAAAGATGTGAATTTATTAAAAATAAAAAGATGGAAAAAAATATATCCAGCAAACAGCTACCAAAAAAGAGCAGGAGTGGCAATACTAATCTCAGATAAAATAGACTTTAAAACAAAATCCACCATAAAAGACAAACAAGGACACTATATAATGATTAAGGGGAGGATCCATCATGAAGACATAACCATAATAAACATCTACGCACCCAATTACAGGGCTCCAAAATACATAAAATAAACGCTAACAACACTGAAAAGAGAAATTGACAGTACCACAATAATAGTAGAAGACTTCAACACACCACTCTCAGTAAAGGACAGAACAACTAAAGAGAAACTCAGCAAAGATAGAGAAGACCTAAAGGGCACAATCAGCCAACTGGACCTCATAGACATATATAGAACACTCCACCCAACAGTTGCAAAGTAAACATTCTTTTCCAATGCTCATGGAACGTTCTGCAAAGTAGAGCACATCTTAAGCCACAGAGCAATCCTCAACAAGATCCAAAATGCTGAGATAATTCAAAGTATCTTCTCTGACCACAATGCCATGAAGGTAGAAATTAACTACAGGAAGAGCAAGGAAAACAAATCAATTACATGGAAACTGAATAATACCCTGCTTACACATCAGTGGGTAATAGAAGAAATCAGAGATGGAATCAAAAATTCCTAGAATTGAATGACAATGAAAACACATCATACCAAAACCTTTGGGACACAGCAAAGGTAGTCCTCAGAGGACAATTTATATCAATAGATGCTCACATCAGAAAAGAAGAAAGGGACAAAATAAAAACAATAACCGCACAACTCAAACAGATAGAAAGAGTACACCAAAAAAATCCCACAGCCTCTGGAGTAAAGGAAATTATAAAGATCAGAGCAGAAAAAAATGAAATAGACAACAGAAAAACAATAGAAAGAATCAACAAAACCAAAAATTGGTTCTTTGAAAGAATCAACAAAATCGACAAACCACTGGCCAGACTGACAGAAGAAAAACAGAAGAGGACACAAATAACCCAAATAAGAAATGAAATGGGGGACATAACACCAGGACCCAACTGAAATAAAAAGGATCATAACAGAATATTATGAAAAACTGTACTCCAAAAATTTGAAAACCTAGAGGAAATGGATAAATTTCTAGAAACGCACTACCTACCCAAACTACAACAAAGTGATGTTGAAAATCTTAACAGACTTGAAAAGGTAATAAAAAAAATCCTAACAAAGAAAAAAAGCCCCACCACAAATGGCTTCGCTGTAGAATTCTACAAAACATTCACAGAACAGCTTGTACCAGTACTACTCAAGCTATTTCAGAGCATAGAAAAGGAAGCAACACTTCCAAATTCATTCCATGAAGTCAGCATAATGCTGATACCAAAACCAGGCAAAGATGTCACAAAAAAATAAAACGGAGATTACAGACCAATATCTCTCATGAATACAGATGCAAAAATTCTCAAGAAAATTCTAGCCAATAGAATTCAGCATCATATCAAAAAAATAATACACCACAACCAAGTACGATTCATACCAGGTGTGCAAGGATGGTTCAACATTAGAAAATCAATCAGTGTAATCCACCACATAAATAAAAGGAAAGAAAAGAATGCCATGATCATCTCAGTTGACACAGAAAAGGCATTTGACAAAGTCCAACACCCATTCCTCATAAAAACTCTCAATAAAATAGGTATAGAAGGGAAATTTCTCAACATAATAAAGGGCATCTATGCAAAACCAATGGCCAACCTCATTATTAATGGAGAGAGACTGAAAACATTCTCCTTGAGAACAGGAACAAGACAAGGATGGCTTTATCACCACTTCTATTTAACATTGTGCTGGAAGTCCTAGCTAGAGCAATAAGGCAAGAAAAAGAAATAAAGGGCTTCCAAATTGGTAATGAAAATGTTAAACTGTCCCTGTTTGCGGATGATATGATACTATACATAGAAAACCCTAAAGACTCCACGAAAAATCTACTGGAACTAATAGAAAGATTCAGCAGAGTAGCAGGATACAAGATAAACATTCAAAAATCAGTTGGATTCCTATACACCAGTAAAGAGAACAATGAAAAGGAGATCAGGAAATCAATACCATTTTCAATAGCCCCTAAAAAGATAAAATACTTAGGAATAAATCTGACCAGGAATGTAAAAGACCTATACAAAGAAAACTACAAAACATTACTGCAAGAAACCCAAAGGGATCTACATAAATGGAAAAACATACCATGCTTATGGATAGGTAGATTCAACATTGTGAAAATGACAATTCTACCCAACACAATTTACAAATACAATGCAATCCTGATCCAAATACCAACAACATTCTTCAAAGAGATGGAAAAACTAATCATTAACTTTATATGGAAAGGGAAGAAGCCCCAAATAAGTAAAGCACTACTGAAGAAGAAGAAGAAAGTTGGAGGACTCACACTACCTGACCTCAGAACATACTATACAGCTACGGTAGTCAAAACAGCCTGGTACTGGTACAACGACAGATACATTGACCAATGGAACAGAATTGAGAACCCAGATGTAAATCCATCCACCTACGGTCACCTGATCTTTGACAAGGGCCTAAAGTCCATCAAATGGGGAAAAGACAGTCTTTTTAACAAATGGTGCTGGGGAAACTGGACATCCATCTGCAAAAAAATGAAACAGGACCCATACCTCACGCCATATACACAAACTAATTCCAAGTAGATCAAAGGCCTAAAATATAAACCCAAAAACTATAAAGTTCATAGAAGAAAAAATAGGACCAACACTACAGGCCCTAATACACGGTATTAACAGGATACAAACCATAACCATCAACACAGAAACCCCTGAAGATAAGCTAGATAACAGGGATCTTCTAAAAATCAACACTTATGCTCTTCGAAAGACTTCACCAAAAGAGTAAAAAGAGAACCTACAGACTGGGAAAAAAATTTTGGACAGTACAACTCAGACAAAGGTCTAATCTCCATAATCTACAAGAAAAATCCAATACCTCTACAACAAAAAGACAAATAATCCTATTAAAAAACGGGCAAAGCAAATGAACAGACACTTCACCAAAGAAGACATTCAAGCAGCCAAAAGACACATGAAGAAATGCTTGTGTTCACTAGCCATTAGAGAAATGCAAATTAAAATGACAATGTGATACCATCTCACCCCGGTATTACCGGCAAGAATCAAAAACACTAGAAATAACAAATGTTAGAGGGGCTGCGGGGAGATCAGAACTCTTATGCACTTCTGGTGGGAATGCAAAATGATACAACCATTTTGGAAAACGATATGGTGCTTCCTTAGAAGGCTAGAAATAGAAATACCACACAATCTGGCAATCCCACTCCTAGGAATATATCCTAGAGAAATAAGAGTCATCACTCGAATAGACATATGCCCACCTATGTTCATGGCAGCATTGTTCACAACAGCAAAAAGATGGAAACAACCTAGACGCCCATCAACAGAAGAATGGATAAACAAACTATGGTACATACACACAGTGGAGTACTATGCAACGAGAAAGAACAATGATGAATCTGTGAAGCATCTCATAACATGGATGAAACTGGAGGACATTATGCTGAGTGAAATAAGTCAATCACAAAAGGACAAATATTATATGAGACCTCTATTGTAAAAATCCATGAAAAAGTTTACACACAAAAAGTAACAATCTTTGTAGGGTACCAGGAATGGGAAGGGTTGGGGGGGACTAAATAGGTAATAGATAAGTGGTGTCTTGGTGAAAGGTGAGACAGTATGCAATACCAGGGAAACCACCACAACTTGTACAGGTCATGGAAGCTCCATAGACACATCCCAACTCCCTGAGAGACTGAATTGCTGGGTGGAGGGCTGTGGGGACCATGGTCTCGGGGAACATCTAGCTCAATTGGCATAACACAGTTTATAAAGACAATGTTCTACATTCTACCTTGGTGAGTAGCGTCTGGGGTCTTAAAAGCCTGTGAGCAGCCATCTAAGATACTCCACTGGTCTCATCCCTTCGGGAGCAAGGGAGAATGAAGAGAACAGGATACAAGGAAAAGATTAGTCCAAAGGACTAATGGACCACGGCTACCAAGGCCTCCACCAGACTGAGTCCAGTACAGCTAGATGGTGCCCTGCTACCACCACTGGCTGCTCTGACCGGGATCACAACAGTGGGTCCTGGACAGAGTTGTAGAAGGATGTAGAACAGAACTTTAACTCACAGAAAAAGACCAGATTTACTGTCATGAGAAACTGGAGAATCCCTGAGAGTATGGCCCCCAGACACCCTTTTAGCTCAGAGGTGAAGTCATTCTCAAGGTTCACCGTTCAGCCAGGGATTGGAGAACCCCATAAAACAAAACAGGACTAATGAGGCACAGCAGTCCAGGTACGAAGACTAGAAAGCAGGAGGGGACAAGAAAACTGGTGAACCCAAGGTTGAGAAGGGACAGTGTTGACATGTCATGGGGTTGTTAACCATTGTCATAAGGCAATATGTATACTAAGTGTTTAATGAGAAACTATTTGTCCTGTAAACCTTCATCTAAAGTACAAAAAAAAAAGAGAGAGAGAAAGAATTATCTATGTGAGATCAAAGTGACAACAGCAACTCAAAAGGCTTGATGGGAAGCCTAGGGGCCAGTGAGGTGAAGATAATGATGACAGAATAATTTGGAAAAGGATAGTTAGAAGAGCAGCACAACTGGAAGAATGTAATCCATGTCACTAATTGTACATATAGAAGTTTTTGAAATGGTGCATCTTTGGCTATATATATTTTCACCAAAAAAAAAGAAAAGGTCCTCCAAGGTCGAAAAGGGAGAGTATTGACATGCAATATGTGTACTGACTGTTTATTGAGAAATTATTTGTTCTGTAAACCTTCACCTAAAGTACAATAAAAAAAAATTTAGGAAAAAAGATAAAGTCTTTCTGATTTATGCGTTTCTACTGCAAATCAGGGGACAATACTTTTAATATCTTAAGGACTTTCCTACTTTTCGGGATGTCTGGGCCATCATAAGTTCCTCATAAATGTTTAGTAGGTTGTTTTGTAAATAGTTGCTACTCAGATGTGTGCTCTCTAGCTGCTTAAATGCTCAAAGATGCAGAACTACTATGTTTATCAGGAATTTAAGTACAACGAGGACAAAGGCCCTGTTTACTTTGTTTCCTGCTGTGTTCCTGGAGTCTAGTACAGCACCTGATACAAAATTGGTGCTCAGTAACTCTGTAAAATGAATGCGTCTAATGGGAGCTCAGTAATTCAGCATCAAGATTTTTTTTGCAGAACTGCAGTCTTGGCACCAGAAGGAAAGTAGGTCATTGAGGACAAAGACTTTGACCCAGAAGATGTTGGGGTTACGAAGATATGCCTCTCTTCCCAGAGAAGGGCATTAAGGGTTCCTAAGACCCCTTATTCCCAGGATGTCCAAATTAGCCCTAATGACTAAAACACTTCTACCTTCTAAAGAAGCCCACCAGGCAGCTCTGACCTGCTCAACAGGAGAACTGTCAAAGCAGAATTTCCCTTCAATTGCTTTCTGAAGCCATGGCAACTCCTAGTTTAGTCTTCTCCAGTTGCCTGAGAACTTACTGAGAGTGGACTGCCAGAGGATGATTTCTGCCCAGCTTTATTCTGCTAAACTGCATTCACCACAACAACCTGGCCAACTGCAGAGTCTGCCTCATGATGAGCCACAGTGCAGTCCAGCACAGATCTGTGTCCTGGAAATGCCCTGCAAATTGCCCTCACCCCACCAGGGCTTGTTGCTCTTGGTAGAGAGCACTGGAGCTAGTCAGATGATTTTTCTTCCATGTCTAGAGACAAAGTGAAATACAAAAATATTCAAGCAGTCTTAGAGTCAGAAAAATGTAGTGATATAGGTTTGTATTGCTGCATGTTTATGTGGTTTTAGTTGTGGTCAGAATTTAGGAAAATAATCTACTAAATGTAAGTATATAATTATATTCCCCCCACCCTGTTGATCCACTGAGGTTGATTTCTCCCCTGGTGTATTATTACAATTATGATTGTTAGTATTCTTATACCTGGTGAAGAGGAAGGCATGATCTCACATTAATAATATAACTCATTACATTGCCTTGTATTAGAGTTTATTTCTTTATTTGAAAGGCACTGTTGAGCTCAGTGTTCATTCCCAGGGTGCCAATGGCCTGGCCTTAGTAAAATTATAAAACAAGAATAGTTTACTAGAAGACATTCCAAAATGCATATGAAAATGCAAAGTATCTAAAATAATCAAAACAAGATGCACTTTTTATAAAGCTTCACAATTAAGACAGTGTGGTAAAGAGATACAGCGCAACAGAACAAAGTAGAATGAAGAAAAAGACCCATACATATAGTCCTCTGATTTATAGTAAAGGTGACATTGTAATTTAGGGGAGAAGATTGGAATCTTCAGTAAATGTAACCAAACTAATAGTATAATGATTTGGGGGAAAAATGAACCTTGACCCTCGCACTGTATACAAAAATTAATTAGACATAGATCATAGATCTAAAAGTAAAACCTCTAGAAGAAAACAGAATAATAATTTTATGAACTTGAGCTAGGAAAAGATTTCTTAAGCAGATTGCAAAAAGCACTGATCATAAAACAAAAGATTAATAAATTAAATTTCTTTAAAATTAAGAACTTCCATTAACCAAAATATACCAACAGGAAAGTGAAAAGGCAAGCCACAGACTGAGAGAAGATATTTGCAATACACATATCTGACAAAAGACTGGTATCTAGACTATATAAAGAACTTCTACAAATCAATAATAAAAAAACAGGCAACCTAAATTAATTATGTGCAAAAGACTTGAAAAGGAACTTCACAAAAGTGGATATCCAAATAGTCAATAAACATATGGCAAAAAGAAAGAAAAGAGGAAGGAAAAAGCCAAACCCATTGTCATGGAGTCAGTTCTGTCTCATAGCAACCCCATAAGACAGAGTAGAACTGCCCCATAGGATTTCCAAAGCTGTAATCTTTATAGACCACTGGAGAAAGATGTGGCAGTTTGCTTCTGTAAAGATTACAGCCTTGGAAACCCTATGGGGCAATTCTACTCTGTCCTATAGGGTCACTATGAGTTGGAATAGACTAGAGAACAATGAGTTTGGTTTGGTTTTTGGAATCTTTACAGAAGCAGACTGCCACATCTTTCTCCGGCAGAGAGGTTGACAGGTTTCAACCGATGACCTTTCGGTTAGCAGCTGAGCGCTTAACCACTGTGCCACCAGGGCTCCTTCATTTGCTGTTAGGGAAATACAAATTAAAACCAGAATGGACATCACTATACACCCACCAGAATGGCTAAAATTTAAAAGATAGACAATAGCAAATATTGGTGAAGGAGATGTGCAGCAACCGGAACACTCAGACATTTGAATTGTATAACCAGTTTAGAAAACTGTTTGGCAGTATCTGTATGCCTATCTCTTGACCAAGCAATTCCATTCCTAGCAATCTACGCAAGAGAAATGAATGCATATAACCATCAAAAGACATGTACTGGACTGTCCATAGCAAATTTATTCATTAAAGCAAAAACAGTGGAAACTATCCAAATGACCTTCAACAATAGAATGGATAAACAAACCGTAGTATTTTAATACAATGAATACTGCATAGCAATAAAGAAGAATAAGCCACTATTATGTGCAAAAATATAGCTAAATCTCATGGATATATGTTGGCTGATAGAAGATAGACATAAATAAGTATATACAGTTCAATTCCATTTATATGAAATTTACAAGTAAGACTAATCTTTAGTGATAGAAATTAGAGTGATTACTTCTGAGGATAAGGGTGTTGACTGGAAGCTTTCTGAGGTGCCAGAAATGTTCTATATCTTGATCTGGCTTGTGGATCCATGGGTCTATGTATAAATAAAAATTCAATAAACTCTACTTAAGATTTGTACACATTACCATGTATATGTTATAACTCAACATAAAAGTTTGTTTGGGAAACTTCTCACGTGTTTTTCAGCTCCCTCACCTCACTGTGGATCTCCATATCACCATTACCTCTGGTTGCCAGTACCCCCAGTTTGGCCTATTGACTTCCTCAGGATCAGCAACAGTTCTTATGTCAGACCTTAGGATCTGGAGTTACTTACTTAGTCTCTCAATCCAGTCCTTCTACTTAACTAATTGTCAGTACTTGAAGTAATCAGCTCAACTAACTTTTTCTAAAAGTGTAGATTACTATTAGGTTACTATGTCCTTACTGGGATATTTGCATTTTAAGTAGGGATGCCTGGAGAGACCAGTTAATCTCAACTTAATCATTGTGACTGGCTACTTGAGGATGTATAAGGAAATTTTCTTAGTATCTCTCAGATCACATTATGCAGGAGAAAAGTGTAACACCAGAGAAAATCAGCATTAATAAGACCAAAATAAGTTGTATTTCTTATGGGGACCATAATCTTAAAAGTAATAGTTAGGCATGGCCTACTCCATTTGATTATGTCCTGTCATGATACTTGAAAGGGTTCTTTATCCTAGGACTTTAGGAAGACAAAAAGAAGTGAAAGAAGGGTAAGGAGAAAGAATGAAACAAAGGAAGGACGGAAAAGGGAGGGAGTAAGGAAGGAAAAAAGGAGAAAGAAGAAAAAGATACGCATGAAATCATTGGATCTACATTCTTCAGTGAAACTTACACAGTAAAACCTGTGAGAGCAGGAACCTGTGTAAGGCGGAAACCTGTCAGAGAAGAAAAACTCAGATATTTTCCACTAACAGAGAGCAACAGAAAAGTGGCAAGACTGCACCCTGTCAGAGGCGGAAAACTTGTGAGACCTGGCAAAACAAGGCAGTCCTGTCAAGTTCTGGCTCTCCTAGGTTTTGCTGTATATAGACGTTATTAATAAAATAGCAATAATAATAGCTAAAAGTTATTGAAGAGGTGCTATGTACCAAATACAGTTTTTAAGTACTTTACATGTATTAATTTATTTAACCCTCCCAATGACCCTATGAGATAATCTTTTTCCATTTAATTAAATGAAGAAATTGAGAAATCCGTTGTTTAAATAACATGCCCAAGATCACACAGTGAATCAGAGGCAAAGCCAGGATGTGGACCTGCCAGTGTGGCTCCAGAGCCTGTGCACTTAACCACTGTGTTGCTGTTGATGGGTGCTGTAGAATCAGTTCTGATGCATAGAGACTCCATGTAACAGAGTAGAACTGCCCCATCGGGTTTTCTAGGCTGCAATATTTATAGGAGCAGATTGCCTGTTCTTTCTCCCACGGAGCCGCTGGATGGGTTCAAACGCCAACCTTTTGGTTAGCAGCCCAGGACTTAATTACATGCCACCACGGCTCCTTTCTTAACCACCATGCTGGACACATTTTATTCACAAACTTCAAAAGCTCTGCTGTAGATTCTAACAAGTGTTAACTAGGTGGTAGTTGATCTTATAGTTAAGGACCTATCTAAGGGCTCTCTTGGCCGTGTTACTAGCCTTGCTTATACCCTTATTGAAACGACAATCCCTAAATCAGAGCCTTTATCAGTCAGTATCAGTGGGAGACCTTGCTGTCACCTGGAAGGCCCTGTCTACGTGCCTATGTTGCCTCCAAGCAGAAGTGGCTGTGGGTCCCACCCTGTCCCTTTGTACCCCTCACAGACACGGACATGGATGATGTCTGCGGTCCTCAAGGACTGGGTTCTCCCAGAGAATTAGGGCCCTCAGCTACTCACAGAGGCAATGCAAGCATTGCTTTAATCTTCCTTCTGTGGGAAGAGCCACTCAGGCTTGGAGTCCAAGCTGAAAACAAATCCCAACTGAGCAGCCCCATAACTCCTCCAGTGTCAAATTAGTCACCCCCTCCCCTCCAGGAAGCTAGGTTTGACCATCTCATGCTTGATCACATCATCAATGTATACTGCCCCTGGCCATCCTGGCCTTTTGTCAGTCCTAAGTAAAATGCTTGCTCTCAAGCAAAGGGCATTGACTATTTTTAAGATTCCATGCTACCATCTCATCCCCCATTCAAAAATTGCTGCGACCCCCTCCCCGGTCCCCTTCCCATAAGAGAACGAAGGAAGAGAGGAACAAAATCAAAGATGGCTCTGTAAATTTCCAATCTTCTTGTGGTGGTTGTTCTGGTGGCACAAATTGCATTTTCTGTATCTTTTCATAATTCTCATATTTGTACTGCCTCTCCGCTTTCCTTTGTTGTTAGCTGCTGTTGAGTTGGCCCCCAACTCATGGGGATCCTATGCACAGCACTGGAATAGAACCCGGGTTTCCCAAAAGGAATGGGAAAATTCTACTACTGAACCACTCTCCCCTGCCCCCTTTCCTTTACACTGTTCTTATTCCTTCTATGGGAGTACCTGGGAGTTGCAAACAGTTAACAAGCTCAGCTCTAACTGAAAGGTTGAAGGTTTGAGTCCACTCAGTGGTGCCTCAGAAGAAAGGCCTGATGATCTACTTCTGAGAAATCAGCCATGGTAAACACTATGGAAGATAGTTCTACTCTGACATGCATGAGGTCACCAGGAGTCTGAATCGACTCCACGGCAACTGGTACTTTCCAGAAATCTCTGTCCTTGCCTCCTGCTTAGTTTTTCTCCTTGGCACTTAGCACCATGGAACATTCTATATATTTCCCTGATTTTTCTTATTTATTGTCTCTCTTGGAATTGGCTTGACAGCAAGTGAGTTTTTTTGTTTTGTTTTGTCTTGTTTTTACTGGTATCCATTTTTTTTCTCTCTACTTATATCTGTTATAAGGAGCCCTGGTGTCACAATGGTTAAGTGTCTGGCTGCTAACTGAATGGTCAGCGGTTAAAACCCACCAGCAGCTTGTGGGGAGAAAAGACTTAGAAATCTGTTTCCGTAATGATTACAGCCTTGGAAACCCTACAGGACATTTCTATTCTGTCACACAGGGTCACTATGAGTCGGAATCAGCTTGATGGCTATGAGTTATATCTGTTATACTTTAATAAGAGATATGAAGAATGAGGTAACTCTAGTATAATTTTTTTTAATTCTAAAAATAAAGAAATGAGGTACTTCTTTAGAATAGGAAATTGGAAATAGCTTTTCTTCAGTTGCTACTCCATTTCTGTTCAATAATAATAGGTTTTAGAATAGTTAACATTTCAACATTTTATCCTCTTCCACATTTCTTCTTTTAAGGAGTTTCTGCATTCCTCTGTATAACAAATCTGAATCACGTACACCTAGGTGGTAGGGAAGAGAACCAAAATGCTTTAGACCAAATACCGTAAGTAAGGCTTCTATCCTTTTCCTGGCATAAGGAGCTTTGAAATGAGATAGTCCAAGTCTGAATCCAAGATCCACTACTTACTAGCTCCTTGTCTTCTCTCTCATCTCATCTTTGGCAGTTACTTAACCTCCCATAGCCTTGGTTTCCCGTCTGTAAACGTGGTAACAATAACTGCATAATGGCATTGCAGGGAGGATTAAATGAAGTGACATACGCAACACAAGTAGTACAGAGCCTAGCACATGGGAGATACCCAACAAAAGTTTATTTCCTTCCTTGGCTTAAGACTATTTGAATACCATACTCTACATTTTCCCTCCCCACTTCACTGAAGTAACAGCACTGGGCAGCGACCTCTTCTCAGGAAACCAGGAAATCTTCTCTGACAAGAGACCACTCTGAAGGGTTGGGAATCACTGGGTGGTGCAGACCATTAATGCACTTGGCCATTAACTGAAAGTTTAGAGGTTCGAGTCCACCAAGAGGCCCCTCAGAAGAAGGGCCTGGTGATCTGCTTCCAAAGAGTCAGCCACTGAAAACCCTATGGAGCACAGTTTTACTCTGACACATGGGGTCACCAACAGTTGGAGTCAACTCCATGGTAACTTTTTTTTTCCTTGTCAAGTGTTGAGGGAATGAAAAGACTTCCAAGAATTAGTGACATTCTGTAAAAGTCATTTGGAGTAGGATGGAATCAGACCTGGACATCTCTCTGGATGGCTTTATTCCTTAATGCTCTTAATGTAGTACCCTCCCAGGGGTATTTGCATTTTAAATGAGTATTCCAGAAGATAATACAAAGGAATTAGTGTCCAGCTGAATTTTAATCAATCTTGCATTCACTCCCCTTAACCTGCCCCAGTAAATACCAGCCTTCATGCAGCAGAGCCTAACTCTGTTGGGGATTTTCCACAGCATTCAAGTTCTCTAGCTTCTTAGCTCAGACTTTGCTCCTTCAAGCTAGGATGGAATGTGGTATCATCGTTCCTACAAGGACCACAAAGTTCAAATAAAGGAACACAGTGTTCAAGACAGCGCTGACCCCTGTGAAAAAGAGACTGCTGGGTTTTATGGCTGAGAATGTAAAAATTATTTTCTGCGGAAATACATCTATCTTTTGATGTGTTCATCCAGCCTACCTCAGGGAGTATCTAGTCAAAGTTAAGTGACTTCACAACGAGGAAAAGTGCTGAGATTTGCTGAACATATCGAGGCTATGTCAGATTTTTTTAGAGACGGCTTTGTGCTTTTAGTATCATAGTAAATGATATCTCCCTGGATGATCACCAGGGTATTAAAATGCACTAATATTATGACCTTCTGCTATTCATAAATCCCAATGTTCTTTCCCTAAGATAATTTACCCTCCCATTTTTCAGCATTATATATGAGCCTGAAGCCAGTATTTTCCCTTCCTCAGAAGAGGGCAGGACCATACCTTATTTGTCTATGCATTTTGTAGCACAGAGCCTTGTGTATAGCGGTGGTGACTTTCTGTTGTCAAACGTCATAAACTATTGTAAAACAGGAAATTAAAATGTAAATTCTTTCTTTACAATGTGATTACTGACCCAATGGTTTAATAATTTGCATTTTACAATTTGTTATGCAGCAGCAACTATGTTAGTAGTATTCAAAATAATTACAACAGACCCTTGACATTCTTAAGAGATCTGCCCTAAGATATTTACAAATTCCCTAGATCACAGATCCCCTTATAGCATAGAATTCCTCCCATAAAATGCAGTCAAAAATCACTACAAAATTTTAATTGACCCCTTAAGACCGTAATAATTCTATAAATAGAGGACTAGAATCATTTACAAAGCTAATAATATAAATCTGTCTGGAATATTTCTTTGGAACACTTTGTGAATTGCCTTTTCTTATTTCCTTATAGAACACAAGGTAAAGACATTCACATCATCGGTCCATGTCACTGCCAAGGTGGCATTCTCACTCCATAATTTTTCCCAAACTCCTATTTTACTTTGTAAGCATCATCTATTTCTTAGGCTTCTTAACATTATCTTCACGTCCATGCCAACACTGCGAGCTGGTTGGTTTTAGCTGTTTCGTTCTTGGTGTTTCTTCGTTTAGCGGGGGCATTTTCCATAAGCCTTTATTGCTTCACAAAAAGTGCATGGATGGGAAGATGAGCAAGAATCATGAAGCCAGACTGAGATGAGGATGCTTGGCAATGGGTAGGTTTCACCCCAGATAAGTGATTCATTCCTGTAACCCAGCCTCCTCTCAGCGTATAGGATTCAATCGTGTACCTCGGCAAAATTCAAATTATTACGTTTTGTGGGCCACTGGAGTTACTTAGCAAAAATTAAAACTGCAAATGTTAAATCTATGAATCCTAAAAAAAGGCTAATGATTTTTTTAAATTCTTATATAATCTGTAAGTATGCAGTCATTTGGAGAAATGTGGGGGAGAGAGACTAAGTTAGTGAGCCCCGTTGTGAGTAAAGAACTGGGTTATGTGCTTTACGCTTTAGAGACATGACGTCGTTCAATTCTCTCAACAACTTTACAGGGTGGGTATAATATTCCTATTTTTACTAAAAACTGGAGCTCAGAGAAGATTTAAACTTGTCCAGTGTTTTACCCAGCTAATTGTTGACTGGGAAATCATTGAAAGTTAAGTCTGCCTGACTCAACTGCTCAAGCCAAACCTAGAGGTCATCTTTAATTATTGTATTTCCCTTGTCCCACATGTAATCCATCACAAGTTCTTTTGGATTCGCCTTTACAATAAGTACCAGAAGTCAATCACACTTTACCGTTACCACCCTAGTCTAAAACATCCCCCAATCTCTCTCCTGGGTTATTGCTATGGTCTCATAACTAATTGTTCTCTTATTCCACTCTTCAACTTCTGCAAATCATTTGCTATACTCAAGTCAAAGTGAGATTTATAATTACCCGCTGCTTAACAACCTCAAATAATTCCTTACTGAATTTAGGATAAACTTCAAACTCCGTGGCCATTCCTTCACCAGTCTTTCTCGCTCACCATGCCCAAGGCACACTGGCCACCTTTCTTTTTCTGCAACATGTCCAACTCATTTCCACCTCAGGGCCTTCATACTTCCTTCTGTTTGGAATGCTATTCCCCAAATCCTTTTTGTGCTCTTTCTCATCATTTACATCTCAGCTCAAATATCAGTTCCTCAAAGGAGTGTTACCTGGCCATCTTAACTACTTAACTACCTCTCCTGATATTCTGTTTCGTTACCTGGTTTAATTCTTTTTTTCATAGCACTGTTGCAGTTGGGTTCCCCAGGAGCCAGACACTGGAGTTCTGCATATAGGAAGTTATTCAAGGTACTCTTGATGAACCTCTGTGGAAGGGAAGGGACAGAAGAGGCTTGAGCAAAGGGAGAAGTTGGGCTACAGTTGCAGTCTCAACAAAGGCCTCAGTCAATCCCACCAGAAATTCTGAGGATATATCCCTTCAGAGATATCCCAAGTTATGGTGAGAGGGGACAGGCCCTTGTACCCACACACCAACAACTTAATGGATGCCAGCTGTCCCAGGAAAGTGCAGCAGCTCCCTTCAGTCAAGGCAATTCCCAAAGAAGTCTCACAGCTAAAGCTCTCTGCTGGCTGCACTCCCAGACCCCAGAAGAGGGACCTGGCAGCACATCATAGAGTCCACCCTTTGGATCTACTGCTTTGTACAAATTATACCTCTATGTTGAGCAGTCATTGGACATGGACTACCCCAAAAGGGAACATGATCTTGGGCAGGGTGACTCTCTTCAGCTAAGGTAATTCCCAAAGAAGGGCTGAGAGTTAAGGTATGTCTGCTGAGAGCATTTTCAGTAGCTGGGGAAAAAATAACTTCAGATCTGAAGGGGTATCTGGGTAGATCACCACAGAGTTCATGACAAGCAGGTGTCATTCTCTGAAATGATGTTCCTTTAAAAAAAGTTCTCTCATTTGTTAAATATCTCTTCCCACAAAACTAAACATCATGAAGACAGATGCCTTATCCACCTGGCATGTAGGAGGTAAGTTCTCATCAGATATTTGTTGAATTTTGAATGAATGAATGCTTAACACTGGTTATAACCCCCATTAGAATAATTAAAGATAATCTATACAGTGTTATTTGAGGGAGTAGTTTCACTGTCAGATTGTTCATTTCGTTTTATTTTTCTTTTATTTCTTCTTTCTTCTTTTTTTTTGATATTCAAATCCAGGATATAAAGGTTTAGACATATCACAGCCAAACACCTCAAGGTCATTCACTTTTTGGATGCCATCTGGAGGATAGTAGATATTTGAAACAAAAAGAAAAGAATCCTGGGAGTAAGCTGGCCCACCATTGGAGTAATTAATATTTAGAGGTGGGGGTGTCAAAAGGAGTACTTATGAGGAAAAATAAATTGAGTAGGCTATTTTGGTCTTGCCTATGTGGTATAAACCTGGGGAGCTAGTAATCCCCAGCAGCCCCCACAGTGAGGACCTAGACCTCATCTCTTGCATATGAAACCGTGATAGTTTTAACATCAAGAGAACTCACCCTCATTAAGGGCTGGTACAGTACCCCTGCTAGAAAAAACACATTTTGGGGGTGAGGTCTTCCTTTAGCCTGGGAAAATTTGCAAGAGTGAACTAGCAACACTTTTAGGGCCACCACTAGCTTTAGAATGTGATGGAGGAGCAAAAAATAATCAGAACTTGGTGACTGGAGTTTGGGGAGCAGTACAGCCAGCCATTAAGGGCTACAGTTCTAGGCATCAACAGCTTATTATATTAAGATTTCTGGAAGGTTTTGAGCCTCTATTAATATTTACTCTGCTTTATTCCAATTTCAAATTACACTTTAAAGGAAACAAAAGGAAAATATTACATCCTTTAAACTCATTTATTATGTGCATTTACCAATTAGATGAGAAACTGGATGCCAACTTATTACCAAAAGCCATGTGGAATTGTGTTTGATTTTTTATCTATAATTACCTAAAGAAAATGACATATAAATAAGGGTAATATTTTATGTCTATAACTATCTATTTATGTATCTATGTACATTTACATATATAGACATACAAAGATATATTAGATGCCACTTGATTTCCAGATAGTGGAGTTTGTAATATCCTTTTAAAAATAATATTCTTCAGTAACATAATATTTTTATTCAATTGCTCGGACCAGTCTATCCAAAACACACATACTTTTAATAATGGTATGAAATATGTGGAAAATACAAGGAAGGAAAAATATGTAAGAACAGCTAGTGCCAGAATCAAATTGAAAACTCAAGGAATGCAAAGTCTAAAAAAGGTGTATATATGTTCCACCAGTTGCTGTGGAGTTGATTCCTACTCATAATGATGCTATTTGTGTCAAAGTAGAACTGCACTCCACAGGGTCTTCAGTGGCTGATTTTTTGGAAGTAGATTGCCAAGCCTTTCTTCTGAGGTGCCTCTGGGTGGGCTCGAACCTCCAACCTGTCAGTGAGCAGCCAAGAACGTTAACTATTTGCACCACCCAGGGAATCCTTATATATGTGCACCAGTAAGCTAAAGTAGTCAGCCAGACCCCAGGAAACAGCTTAGTTCAGCTGCAAAATCCAGTAGGGGATTTTCTTGTCTATTCTGTTCTTTTTTCCTTGGTGTCTCCCTGAACCTAGATAAATACATTCTTTTTTCTAGAGGGGTGTGTAGATCTTCTGGTGTGGGTCTGGTGCTTGGCTCTGGGAGGCACCGGGTACTGAAAGTGGCCATAGAAATCATGGTTTACATTGCCTTTGAGCCGCAGCCTTGTTTGCTCAGGGAGAGGAGCTGGCTGCAGGAAGGAGGCACCTCTCCCTTCACCACAGAATTTCAATGAGCAGAATCAATCAACAAAGTCGGGACACTGTAAAACCTGACAGGCTCAGGGCCTCTTAGAGGAGGAGGCCAGCCTGGAAGCTGAGCCTGACACAGAACTTGTTACATTTAATACTAAAGAAACATGAAGTGTGTCCCCAAGGGGCTCTTTCTTCTGGATACTGAGGAGGAGTGGAAGTTATGGCAGTGGGTTTCCTGCCCTGGTGTCTGCATCAGGAATAAAGGCATGTTCTTATGAAGAGAGTTGTACAAGCTGTGTATAATTATTGTTAGTTATACATTTTACTAACATAATTAGCAGATAAATGTCACAGGGTATAACTCTTTAAGTTTCCCTTCCTTAAAACTTGAAACCAGAAAGTTTAGCATCCAGTGTAAATCATCCCCTTATTTGAGGAGATGAGCAGGATGGCAGGTTTAACTTCAGTATGGCCAAACCAACCCACACCCGTGGCCACTGAGTCGATTCCGACTCATAGCGACCCTATGGGCCAGAATAGAACTGCCCCATAGTGTTTCCCAGGAGCTGCTGGTAGACTCGAACTGCTCAATTCAATCATGCATGCTAAATTCAAGGACTCCCTACAGATCCTGGTCTGTTCCTGGTTTTATCTAGTTTTGCACTAGTGGGGAAGACTTTAGTAGTGGTACCTCCATCAGGATTATTCTGCCTAGGGTGCCTCTGATTCCTCTTGATTCATTTCACTGACAAAAACATGTTTTTAACCTATCTGCATCACTGAAGCAGCGGAGAAAAGAGAGAGCAAAATGGATCTGATTCCTTGTGAATTATTAAAGCAAGTTGTCAGCCACTATAAATCTGATAACTGATGACAGCTTCAGAAGCAGACAGAATACAGCCCCATCTTTAGAGCCTAGTGGGAAAAAAAAGAAAGAAAATAGCTTTTTTTTTAAAGGAAGAAATCTATATTTAGTTTATAATTAGGATTAGGATTTGGGGCTTATAGTCATAATTGGCCCTAATCAAAATTGAGCAATAGGTTCTTTTTTAAATGGTTGGGTCAAGTTTTGTACTATTTCTGTTGTTCTTGTTATTGTGCCTTCCTTAACATCCAGTCTGGTTGGGATCACAGTGGACTAGAGTGATTTTAATATGTTTCAGAGGAAAATCCTGTGGGCCCTTCATATCGATACCTCTCACATCTTCTGGTAAAAACAGTACATAAAATGAAGCATGCTTCCTACTGTAACCACCAGATGAAACTAAAATAAAGGATACTGAGTATCTGCACGAAGCACGTGTGAGCCCCACCACCCCTTTCAGCAGTTCTAATTTATTATCTATTCATTCAGCAAACATTGGCCGAAATCTCACAGTAACTTCCTCTTTGTTCTTTTTGAAGCAAATACTCCTGGGAAGGTAATTAGAACTTTCTGTGTCTGTAGGTGAGAAAAAATATATATTTAGCATGGCATTAATGAAAAATGTCTGTTTCAGCAACTTAGTAGTTGATTTTCATCCAACCTATATTATTATACTCCAGGGAATAACTAAGTATTAGTAATATATTTTGTTTCAAGAAACATCATCAGATGCACAGTCTGACTCAGAATGGACTCTTGGCCTAATGGCAGAGAGAAACAAAGACTACCAGGAGTCAGGCCAGTGCTAGCCTGCGCTGGGTCGGGAGGACCCTACATTTGTACGACACTAAGAGTCGATGCTTCCTTAAGCTTTGTACCCTAGATGCCTCACTTGTCTACCCACCTAGTTCTGGTCCTGTCTCCATGTCACTACTTTGGTCAGCTTTATGATATCAGGAACGCCTGGGGTAGGAAGGGCTCCTCCTTATTCTGTCTCCTGTTGTCCTTGTTCTTAGCTGCCATAGAGTCAGCCCATAACCTGACTCATTGTGACTCCACGCACAATAGAACAAAATGCTGCCATGTCTTGCGCCATCCCCGTGATCGGTTGAGGTTTGGACTGGTGTGGTCCATAGGGTTATCATTGGCTGACTTGCGGAAGTAGATCTCCAAGCCTTTCTCCCTAGTCCCTCTTAGTCTGAAAGCTCTGCTGAAACCTGTTCAGCATCATTAGCAACACACAAGCCTCCACCAGCATAGAGGTAGTGGCTGTGCTTGAGGTGCATTGGATTGGAATCGAACCCAGGTCTCCCACGTGGAAGGCAAGAATTCTACCACTGAACTAGCAATGCCTCATCCTTTTGGTCTGAGACTGGTGAAAACTGAAACAGCCCAGCCTGACTCGAAGATGAATCCCACCACCAGAGCCCAAGCATAGCAGCTGCTTTCCAAAGAGGCAGCACCACAGTGGGGGAGAAGGACGTAGTCTCAAAATGATGACGCTGGACATTTTTGCTCCGTGTTGCTTACTCCTTTTGGTTCCTGTCAGGTGCTTTGGTCCTGAGCTTTGCTAACTCTGAGTTTTGGCTCTGGCTCCATTTTGGCTCCTGCCTTCTGGCTTCCCCCTTGTCTTAGTAGCACAGCTTCCAACTCTGTCCATCAGCTGTGTCCCTGATCTGGTTGGTAGGCTGCCTTCCCTTTAGACCTCCTGCTCTTTTCCCACACCTGAGATCCTGATGACATTTTGAAAGCCATGGTCAGTGACAGCTGTAACCAGGAAGGGAGAAAGGAGATCAGAAAAGCTTGCCTCCTAATGTTCTTTCTCTACCAGGAAAAACAGAATTAAAATATATATACAGTGTTTCATCCTTCTGAGCTCATAGGTGTGTTATAAAGATTAACGTCCGTGAAGCCTGGGTGGATTAATCTGAAAAGCAGCCATGTAGAAGATTGCCAAGTTATTGCCTTGGCAACATCTCCACACTGGGAGGAAACCTATAACACGAGCTGTAATTACAAAGTGAGGAGGCTGGCTTTGTTTTTATCAAACATACCGAACACTGTACTCCCAGACACCTCTTATCACCTTCAAATTACCCATTGTGGGGAATTGGCACTTATTTCAACAATGTACCCTTGCTCAAAACATTTTTTGGAATGGCTTATTGACATTTCCTTTACAACTAGTGGCACTTTTTTTTTTTTTTTTCAAATATCCTTAATGGCTTTTCACCATTAAGTGTTCATTCTTGGCGATACAACGGTTAATGTGCTCGGCTGATAACTGAAAGGTTGGAGGCTTGAGTCCACCCAGAGGCACCTTGGAAGAAAAGCCTGGTGTTCTACTTCTGAAAAATCAGCTACTGAAAACCATACAGAGCAAAGTTCTGCTCTGACACACACGAGTTCACCATGAGTCAGAGTCTACTTGATGGTAACTGTGGGTTTTTTTGTTTTATATTTTTACTTTAAAACAGTTAAATCTGGGGAAAGAGTGGCCATTAATCTGGGAAACATTGCAGAGTGAGAGAGAGAGATTTCTACAAAAAATAAATAAGCTCTGGTTCTAAAATAATAAGTTGGAGGGGTGTGTGTGTGTGTGTGTGTGTGTGTGTGTGTATGACTCAGAAAGAGAATATTCTAGGTATTCCAATTTGGTGGTGGTGTAGTGATTTTCTCTCTCACCAAACAAAGAAAGCAAATCCAACAAGCCGTGCCTGCTACAACTTCCACCCCTGTCAGGAAAGTTCCTCAGCTTTAGTCTTGATTGGAAGCAGAAATTTTTTGAAACACAGATGATGCTGTCAGCTGGAAAGCAGAAGATCCCAGGGGACAGACACGGCCCCGTCTGTCCTCCATCCAGGATTCACATAGCCCTGTCATCATCTCTAATCTCTGCTGGACCTGTAGACATGTGAACGTTTTCAAGAGGATTTATAAAAAGCTACTTGCAAACGGATCAATTTGCCCCTGAGCTGTGAGCTTCCCTTTCCCTCCCCAACTCGCTCCCCTTTCCCCGCCTGCACTAGTCTCTATTTCCTTTATTTCCTCCCTCAGGCCTCTCTCTGCCTCAATAAAGATAAGCAATTATTTCAGCTTCAAACAAGATGCTGCCCCTTAGGGGCCCTGTGAATGCAATAATTTTGGAAGAAGCTCGGTAATTTACAGATAAGCGGTTCCCTGGCAGATTCTATGGGGTGCTTTGCTGTTGAGACCAAGGGACGGATGAGCAGAGTTTTGCTCACCTTAGAAAAATCTGTAAATACAGAGGAATCAAAGCTTCTCCCCCTCCTCTTGAGGAATCTAGTTACTGATTTCTTTCCTATTGGCAGACAATTCCATTGTTAGGTGCCTACCAGAGGAACAGACACATCCTTGCCTTGTGAATTCTGGTATTTCCTACTTTGTACTGTGTGTAATTCCTTGGGTATGCAATATTCCCTGGATCCCCAGGATGTCTGCCCGTCATATTCCACTGAGGACCACTCAAAGCTAACTCAGGACAAAGAGTGTAGCCCTTGTTGTTTCTCCTAGTTCTGAGAGGTACAATCCACCTTCTCACCTTGGCTTTGGCCTATCTTTCCAACTTGCCAGTACTGCCAGTTTGTCACTTTTCAGAAACTGCTATTCTAGATGCCATAGTAGAGTAAGGTTTGAGGTTCATTTTTTTTTTTTTTTTCTGTTTTAATTTCTCTGGTAGATAACTGCAATATTTTAAAGTAGATTAATTGGGTCAATTTCACCCTGCTTAATAGCACAGCCATCTAAATTCAATTCAGTTTAACAATCTTTTATTGAATCCTTGCTGAGGACAGATATAAAAGCTGAAAATGTTACATTAAAAGTTACATCATTGTTTGAAATCTAATTGGGTAGATAATTCAAGCACAAAAAGGAATGTAATACAGGATATAATGAAATAGGTATTTTAGGACACATACGAATTGTTTATTTACTACTCTATGGTTATATGTTTGCCATCAGGAATAGGATCCTGAGGAGAAAAAGGGTGAACATCAGGAGGCTGCAAAACTGCCTGCTCAAACACTTACAATAAATAAGCCCAAACTGAATTCTGGGAGGGGTTTGTACTTAAAATGGCTATGTTGGAACTGTCTGAATAATACTATGGTGGTCAACCTGTTTTCAGGGTGTAAGTGTGAGAAGCCGTTATTTTATTTTAGAAAATAATTGTGAAATCCAAAGGATGGAAGGGACCTCCCAGGCAATCTGACCCATCTCTCCAGAAGAAGCTAAATTTTCCTCTTCCAACAGAAATTTTACTCTGTCAAGGAGACGCTGTCCAATCTTTTCCTGAACAGACCTAAACCAACCAGTTGCCATTGAGTCAACTCCAACTCGTATGACCCCATGTGTATCAGAGTAGAACTGTGCTCCATAGGATTTTCAATGACTGATTTTTGAGAAGTAGATCACCAGGCCTTTCTTCCAAGGTGCCTCTGGGTGAACCCAACCTCCAGCCTTTAGGTTAGCAGCCTAACACGTTAACCATTTGCACCACCCAGGGGTTCCTAAACAAACCCAGAAGTGATTAATTTACCTCCTCTTGACCCAGCAGCCCATTTCTTCTTCAGACAACTTGTTCAGATTTCTTACACTAAGATAAAATCTGCTTCCCTGTAATATGCACCAAATGGACATCTAATCCTTCTCCATGAATGCCCCTAAATATTTGGAAACAGATACTGTGACCCATCATCCCTCTTGCTGCTCACCTTGCCTCTTCCACACCTTCTTTTCTGCAGCTAAACACCATCAATTCCCACAATAAGTACCCCCTCACAATTCTTTAATTTTTTTAGAATGTAAAAATAATAAATGACCATTGTAGAAAAACAAAGATGTCACCTTGAGGACTAAGATGTGCCTGACCCAAACCCATGGTGTTTTCAATCGCCTCATATGCATAAGAAAACTGGACCATGAATAAGGAAGACCGAAGAAGAATTGACGCCTTTGAATTGTGGTGTTGGCGAAGAATACTGAATATACCATGGACTGCCAAAAGAACAAACCAATCTGTCTTGGAAGAAGTACAACCAGAATACTGTTTAGAAGCAAGGATGGCGAGAGTACATCTCACATACTGTGGACATGTTATTGGGAGGGATCAGTCCCTGGAGAAGGACATCATGCTTGGTAAAGTAGAGGGTCAGCAAAAACAAGCAAGACCCTCAATGAGATGGATTTACACAGTGGCTGCAACAATGGGCTCAAGCATAACAACAATTATGAGGATGGCGCAGGACCGGGCGGTGTTTCCTTTTGTTGTATGTAGGGTCACTATGAGTTGAACTCACTTGACGGCACCTAACAATAACAACAACAGTGTAGAAAATCGATAAAAGTATAAAGAAGCAATTCAAGAAGCTTGTGGCCTAGTCAGATAAATTTGTGTTATGGACACTATCCACTACCTGTCTGTCAGTTCGTTGTACTGTAATGGCTTGCATGTTGCTACGATGCTAGAAGTTACGCCACCAGTACTTCAAATACCAGCAGGATCACCCATGGTGGGCAGGTTTCAGCAGAGTTTCCAGACTAAGACAGACAAGGGAAAAAGGCCTGGCAATCTACTTCTGAAAATTAGCCAATGAAAATCTTATGAATCACAACAGAACACGTCTGACTCATTTACTTTGGACACGTCATCAGGAGGGATTAATTGCTGGAGGAGGACATCATGTTTGGTGAAGTAGAAGGCCAGCAGGAGCAAGGGAAACCCTCGGTGAGATGGATTGGCACAACAGCCAATGAACTTGAACATACCAGCAACCGTAAGGCTGACACAGGACCAGGCAACGTTTCATTCTGTTATACATAAGGCCGTCATGAGTCAGAGTCGACTTGATGGTAGCTATCTATCTATCTATTGACACTATAAGAGCACAAAAGAGGGACATATGAATGAAACTGGGAGACAATGGCACTGAACCGACAGATGAAGGATGAGTAGAAGGAAAAGAGGTGAGGTCAGAGAAGAAGATGTACCAGGCAGAGAACAAAGTCTGTGCGGTCGCCCAGAGGTAGGGAATTATATGACACACTTAAGAGAACTGCAGGAGTTCAATTTGGCAAATGTTTTGTATGAGGAGGGTAAAAGATGAAACTAGAGGTGGTTGGAAACCTGATCATGAAGGACCTTGCATACTAAGCAACGAAATTCAATTTTGTCCTGAAAGCTAGAGGGATACACTGATGTGCTGAAGAAAGAGAGCAATAAGATAACATTTTTGTTTCAGAAAGGTCTCTCTGCTGGCAGAGTGGAGGATTAATTGCAAAGAGCAAGCTAGTGTCCAGAAGAGACGAGTTAGAAAGCTATTGCAGAGAGAGAATGGAAACCAGAGTAGCAGCAATGACCATGACTGTAGGAATGGAAGAGAGAAACAGAAAAGATATTTAGGAGGTAGAATCACTATAATTGGTGTTTGATCGACATTGAGGTGGAGAAAAAAGGAAAGGCTCTGGGAATTGACTGCATGAAAATTTGAGGAACTGAAAGATATTCAGTGTGTTTAGAACAGAGTTCATTTCAGGCAAGTGGTAAGAAAAATTAAAAGTAGGACTGGGGCTTGATAAACCCAAAAACCCAAACCCGCTGCTGTCGAGTTGATTCTGACTCATAGCGACCCTATAAGACGGAGTAGAACTACCCTATAGGGTTACCAAGGAGCGGCTGGTGGATTTGAACTGCTGTTCTTTTGGTTAGCAGGCGAGCTCCCAATCACTATGACTAGTACCTAATATAGCCCTTGGAAAGGGCAAAGGAGTTTGAACTATATCCCCAGAACAAAGGAAGGTTTTGAAGAGTGGTCAGCAGAGGAGTGTCCTAGATCAGGGCTCCATTCTCAAAAAGTTCTTTCAGGCTGCAGTGTGGAGAATGGACTGGATGGTAGGGGACTGAGATGGGAGGTAGACATCTAAGTTGGAGGCAATTGCAGTAATCCATAAAAGAGATAATTGTAGCCTGGCTTAGAGCAGTAGCCCCAGAGAGTGGAGGATTAGAAATATTTAGAATCAACTCCAACAGAATTTAGTTATTGATTTGATTAAAATATTATAACATACTATGTAATATCTAGTACAAGTCTCCATGTGGGAGACCTGGCTATGATTCCCAGCTAGTTTATCCCATAGACAGTCACCATCATCTGTCACTGGAGGCTTGTGTGTTGCTATGATGCTGAAAAGGATTCAGCAGAGTTTCCAAACTAAGATAGACTAGGAAGAAATGCTGGAGAGCTACTCCTGAAAATCCACTAATGAAAATGCTATGGATCACAATGATCCAATCCACAACCAATCAGGTTATGGCATAGGACTGGGCAGCATTTTGCTCTGTTGTACATGGGGTCACTGTCTTAGACTGGGTTCTCTAGAGAAGCAAAACCAGTAAAGCATATAAATATATATTTACAGAGAGGTTTATATCAAGGAAACAGCTCATTCAATTGTAAAGTCTAGAACATCCCAAGTCTGTGGATAAAGGCAGGGGGCTCTCCCAAGTCATGCAGCTGCAGAAGCTGGTGGGCCCAGGATCAGCAGGTCAGAGAGCAGGGCCCCTGCTCACAGGCTGTGAAGGTTGACAAATTCCAAGATCGGCAGGCAAGACCACAAGGTTTCTTCTGATTCACATAGCTGCAGGGGCTGGCAAACCCAAGATCGGCAGGTCAGAGAGCAGGGCTCTGCTCACATTCTGTGAAGATTGATGAATCCCAAGTTTGGCCGATAAGCTGACAGCTCAAGTCCCAAGAACCAGAGACGAGACGACAGGAGGCAGCCCCAGGATCCAGAGTGAGCAAAAAGCTTATATTCAGATGCAGGCCACACCCCCAAAGAGACTCGCTTTCAACTGATTGGCTACTCACAGTATATTCAATCATGGGAGTGATCACATTAAAACACTGAGAATCATGGCCCAGCCAAGTTGACACACAATCTTAACCATCACAGTCACCATGAGTGGGGAGCTGACTTGATAGCAGCTAACAACAACCACAAGTACAAGTCTGCAATGTACCTGGCACTGTACTCATCAGTTGGGGGGTGGTCATCAGAGGAGGAGTCACAGGTAATTCTAAGGATTCTGCCATGGTCAACACAGGAGGTTAAGCCAGTTTGAAGAGGAAGATGGGAGAGTTTCTCTTTGAGGTAGGAATATCACTGAACAGTTAAATATACATATCTGAAGCTCAGAAGAGGAACTGACTGGAGATTTAGATTTGGAAATTATTAACATACATGTGGCAATTGAGTGGACGAGAGTACATGAGATTCCATGGAGAATGTATAGAGAAAGAAGGGCCCAAAGTCTAGAGCAAAACACTAAAGAACAGAGGAAAGGAATCAGTGACCCAAGATGTTTAGTAGAACTTTTCTGGTTGACTCTGAATTGGTACTAAAGCCTGTAGCTGAGAACTATAGAAGCTAAGCACCCAACATTCTATAAATAACAGCCAATAATTTGCGCCAAAATTCTCTCTAGGGTTTACTAAGAATCTCAGACTTGCCTATACAACAATAATCCCTGAAGTGGATTTACCATGAAGCTAATAAAACTTAACCTTTAGGGTCTACACAGGCCTCTTCCAAGGCTATGGGTGGAGGCTTAGTAATATTTTCACAAGTCATGTTTTTTTTTTTTTTATTGTACTTCAGGTGAAGGCTTACACAACAAATAGTTTCTCATGAAACAGTAGTACACATATTGTTTTATGGCATTGGTTAACAACCCCACAACATGTCAACCCTCTAACTTCTCAACGTTTTTTTTTGGTGAAAATACACATAGCCAAAGATACACCATTTCAAAAATTTCTACATGCACAGTTCAGTGACATTGACGACTCTCTTCCAATTGTGCTGTTATTCTCACTTAAGATGAAGGCTTACAGAACAAAAGTTTCTCATTTAACAGTTACTACACATGTTGCCCTATGACAGTGGTTAACAATCTTACAACACATCAACAATATCCTTACTCAACCTTGGGTTCCCTATCACCAGCTTCCTTGACCCCTTCTGCTTTCTGGCCCTTGTCACTGGACTCCTGTACCTCATTAGTCTCATTTGGTTTTATGGGGCTGTCCACTCCCAGGCTGAACGGTGAACCTCAGAGATAACTTCACCACTGAGCTAAAACGGTGTCTGGGGGCCATACTCTTGGGGTTTCTCCAGTCTCCTTTAGGCCAGTAAATCTGGTCTTCTTTTTGTGAGTTAGAATTATGTTCTACATCCTTCTCCAGCTCTGTCCAGAACCCTCTGTTGTGATCCTGGTCAGAGCAGTCAGTGGTGGTAGCCAGGCACCACCTAGCTGTACTGGACTCAGTCCGGTAGAGGCCTTGGTAGCTGTGGACAATTAGTCCTAAGGACTAATCTTTTCCTTGTATCTTTGGTTTTCTTCATTCTCCCTTGCTCCCAAAGGGATGAGACCAGTGGAGTATCTTAGATGGCCGCTCACAGGCCTTTAAGACCCCAGACACTACTCACCAAGGTAGCATGTAGAACATTGTCTTTATTAACTGTGTTGCGCCAGCTGAGCAACATGTTCCCCGAGACCATGGTCCCCACAGTCCTCCACCCAGCAATTCAGTCCCTCAGGGAGTTTGGATGTGTCTATGGAGCTTCCATGACCTTTCCTTGTACAAGCTGTGCTAGTTTCCCCTGTATTGTGTACTGTCTCACCCTTCACCCAAGATACCACTTATCTATTGCCTGTTTAGTATCCCCCCCCAACCCTCCCATCCCTGGTAACCAACAAAGATTGTTACATTTTGTGTGTGAACTTTTTCATGGGTTTTTACAATAGAGGTCTCATACAATATTTGTCCTTTTGTGATTGACTTATTTCACTCAGCATAATGTCCTCCAGTCTCATCCATGTTATGAGATGCTTCACAGATTCATTGTTGTTCTTTCCCGTTGTATAGTACTCCATTGTGTGTATGTACCATAGTTTGTTTATCCATTCCACTGTTGGTGGGCATCTAGGTTGTTTCCACGTTTTGCTATTGTGAACAATGCTATCATGAACATAGGTGTGCATATGTCTATTCAAGTGACGACTCTTATTTCACTGGGGTATATTCCTAGAAGTAGAATAGCTGGATTGAATGGTATGTCTATTTCTAGCTTCCTGAGAAAGCACCATATCATTTTCCAAAATGGTTGTATCATTATGCATTCCCACCAGCAGTGCATAAGAGTTCCGATCTCCCTGCAGCCCCTCCAACATTTGTTATTTCCATTGTTTTTGATTCGTGCCAGTAATGCCCGGGTGAGATGGTATCTCATTGTGGTTTTAATTTGCATTTCTCTAACGGCTAGTGATCGCGAGCATTTCCTTGTGTGTCTGTTGGCTATTTGAATGTCTTCTTTGGTGAAGTGTCTGTTCATTTCCTTTGCCCATTTTTTAATAGGATTATTTGTCTTTTTGTTGTAGAGGTGTTGGATTTTCGTGTAGATTATGGAGATTACACTTTGTCTGACTTGTACTGCCCAAAAATTTTTTCCCAGTCTGTAGGTTCTCTTTTGACTCTTTCGGTGAAGTCTTTTGAAGAGCATAGGTGTTTGATTTTTAGAAGATCCCAGTTATCTAGCTTATCTATTGGGGTTTGTGCATCGATGGTTATGGTTTGTATCCTGTTAATGCTGTGTATTAAGGCCTTAAGTGTAGGTCCTATTTTTTCTTCTATGAACTTTATAGTTTTAGGCTTTATATTCAGGTCTTTGATCCATTTTGAAGTAGTTTTTGTATACAGCATGAGGTATGGGTCCTGTTTCATTTTTTTGCAGATGGATATCCAGTTTTGCCAGCACCGTTTGTTAAAAAGACTGTCTTTTCCCCATTTGATGGACTTTGGGCCCTTGTCAAAGATCAGATGACCGTAGGTGGATGGATTTACATCTGGGTTCTCAATTCTGTTGCATTGGTCAATGTATCTGTTGTTGTACCAGTACCAGGCTATTTTGACTACTGTAGCTGTATAGTAGCTTCTGAAGTCAGGTAGTGTGAGTCCGCCAACCTTATTCTTCTTCCTCAGTACTGCTTTACTTATTTGGGGCTTCTTCCCTTTCCATATAAAGTTAATGATTAGTTTTTCCATCTCTTTGAAGAATGTTGTTGGTATTTGGATCAGGATTGTGCTGTATTTGTAAATGTCTTTGGGTAGAATTGTCATTTTCACAATGTTGAGTCTGCCTATCCATGAGCATGGTATGTTTTTCCATTTATGTATATCCCTCTGGGTTTCATGCAGTAGTGTTTTGTAGTTTTTTTTTTTGTATAGGTCTTTTACATTCCTGGTCAGATTTATTCCTAAGTATTTTATCTTTTTAGGAGCTATCGAAAATGGTATTGTTTTCCTGATTTCCTTTTCATCATTCTCCTTATTGGTGTATAGGAATCCAACTGATTTTTGAATGTTTATCTTGTATCCTGCTACTCTGCTGAATCTTTCTATTAGTTCCAGTAGATTTCTGGTGGAGTCTTTAGGGTTTTCTACGTATACCATCATATCATCTGCAAACAGGGACAGTTTAACTTCTTCATTATCAAATTGGATGCCCTTTATTTCTTTTTCTTGCTTTATTGCTCTAGCTAGAACTTCCAGCACAATGTTAAATAGGAGCGGTGATAAAGGACATCCTTGTCTTGTTCCTGTTTTCAAGGGGAATGTTTCAGATTCTCTCCATTAAGAATGATGTTGGCCATTGGTTTTGCATAGATGCCCTTTATTATGTTGACAAATTTCCCTTCTATACCTATTTTATTGAGAGTTTTTATCAGAAATGGGGTGTTGAACTTTGTCAAATGCCTTTTCTGTGTAAGTTGAGATGATCATGTGATTTTTTTTCTTTCCTTTTATTTATGTGGTGGATTATGTTGATTGATTTTCTAATGTTGAACCATCCTTGCACACCTGGTATGAATCCTACTTGGTCGTGGTGTATTATTTTTTTGATATGATGCTGAATTCTATCAGCTAGAATTTTGTTAAGAATTTTTGCATCTATATTCATGAGAGATATTGGTCTGTAATTTTCTTTTTTTGTGACGTCTTTGCCTGGTTTTGGTATCAGTGTTATGGTGGCTTCATAAAATGAATTTGGAAGTGTTGCTTCCTCTTCTATGCTCTGAAATAGCTTGAGTAGTACTGGTACAAGCTGTTCTGTAAATGTTTTGTGGACTTCTCCATTGAAGCTGTCTGGGCCAGGGCTTTTTTTGGTTGGGAGTTTTTTTATTACCTTTTCAATCTCTTCTCTTGTTATGGGTCTGTTCAGATTTTCAACATCACTTTGTTGTAGTTTGGGTAGGCCGTGTGTTTCTAGAAATTTATCCACTTCCTCTAGGTTTTCAAATTTGTTGGAGTATAGTTTTTCATAATATTCTGTTAGAATCCTTTTTATTTCAGTTGGGTCTGTTGTAATGTCCCCCATTTCATTTCTTATTTGGGTTATTTGTGTCCTTTTGTTTTTCTTTTGTCAGTCTGGGCAGTGGTTTGTCGATTTTGTTGATTCTTTCAAAGAACCAACTTTTGATTTTGTTGATTCTTTCTATTGTTTTTCTCTTCTCGATTTCATTTATTTCTGCTCTGATCTTTTCTATTTCCTTTCTTCCGGTGGTTGTGGGCTTTTTTTGCTGTTCTCTTTCTATTTGTTTGATTTCTGTAGTTAATGTTTTGATTTTGTCCCTTTCTTCTTTTATGATATGTGCATCTATTGCTATAAATTGTCTTCTGAGGACTGCCTTTGCTGTGTCCCAAAGGTTTTGGTATGATGTGTTTTCATTCTCATTTGATTCTAGGAATTTTTTGGTTCCATCTCTGATTTCTTCTATTACCCAGTGATGTGTAAGCAGGGTATTATTCACTTTCTGTGTAATTGATTTTTTTTTTTTTCCTTGCTCTTCCTGTTGTTAATTTCTACCTTGATGGCATTGTGGTCAGAGAATATACTTTGTATTACCTCAGTGTTTTGGATCTTGTTGAGGATTGCTCTGTGGCCTAAGATGTGGTCTATTTTGGAGAACATTCCATGTGCATTGGAAAAGAATATGTACTTTGCAGCTGTTGGGTGGAGTGTTCTATATATGTCTGTGAGGTCAAGATTGTGCTCTTTAGGTCTTCTGTATCTTTGTTGAATTTCTTTCTAGATGTTCTGTCCTTTACCGACAGTGGTGTGTTGAAGTCTCCTACTATTATTGTGGAACTGTCAATTTCTCTTTTCAGTGTTGTTATAGTTTGTCTTATGTATTTTGGAGACCTGTCATTGGGTGCGTAGATGTTTATTATGGTTATGTCTCCATGATGGATCATCCCCCTAATCATTATATAGTGTCCTTCTTTGTCTTTTATGGTAAATTTCGTTTTAAAGTCTATTTTATCTGAGATTAGAACTGCCACTCCTGCTCTTTTTTGGTAGTTGTTAGCTTCATATATTTTTTTCAACCTCTGACTTTTAATAAATTCACATCTTTGTTTCTAAGGTGTGTCTCCTGTAGACAGCATATTGATGGATCCTGTTTTCTTATCAATTCTGTCACTCTCTGTCTCTTTATGGGTGCATTGAGTCCATTTACATTCAGTGTAATTATTGATAGATGTGTTTGTTGCTGTCATTTTGTAGTGCATTTTTTGTGGTGCTAAAGTTTTCTTTGTTCTTTTTACTGTCTTGTGCTGAGTTACTTTTGTTTGTGGATTTCTTTTTCATTTCTTTTGTTTTTGTAGGTTTTGTTTTTGCTGAGACTTTATGTTTTTCCTCTTTGTTTTTATGAGTATGTTTGTTAACTTTCTTTATGGTTACCTTGAATTTTATCCTTATCTTTCTAAGTTTGAAGCAGTCTACCATTGCTTGGTATCGCCTTGCCTTCCTTTTCTTTAGAAGGTTCTATACCTATGCCGTTTATTCCCTCATTTATTGTTTTGATGTTTTTGTCATTTACTGATTAACTGCTCTGATTCCCAGTTGTATTTCTTTTGGCTTTGGATAGTCCTTGAGAGTTCGTTTCCTAGATTGGTATCTGGCTCGTACGATCCTGCGTCCTAGATTCTGCCTGTGAGCTGAAGCTGTTTGTCCTCAGATTGAAGAACTCCCTTTAATTATTCTTGTAAGTTTGGTTTGACTTTTACATATTCCCTTAATTTCTCTTTATCTGGAAATGACCTAATTTCACCATCATATTTGAATGAGAGTTTTGCAGGATATATTATTTTTGGTTGGAAATTTTTTTCTTTCAAGATTTTATATATGTCATCCCATTGCCTTCTTGTCTGCATGGTTTCTGCCAAATAATCTGAGCTTAGTCTTATTGTTTCTCCTCTGTATGTGACTTCTTGTTTTTCATGAGCTGCTCTCAGGATTCTTTGTTTGTCTTTGGTTTTGGTGAGTGTGATTATGATATGCCTTGGTGATTTTTTTGGGGGGTCTCTCCTATATGGGGTTCGTTGAGCTTCTTGGATGGCCAGCTTTTCATCTTTCATGATATTGGGGAAGTTTTCTGTCAGCAGTTCTTCAATGATCCTCTCTGTGTTTTCTGTTTTCTCCCCCTGTTCTTGAATTGTAATCACTCGAAAACTTTTGCTTTTGATTGTATCCCACATAACTCTCAGGGTCTCTTTATTTTTCTTTGTTCTTTTTTCTGAGTTTTCCTGAAACAGAGTTGTATCCAAGTGTTTGTCTTCAATTCCACTGATCCTGCCTTCCACCATTTCAAATCTGCTTCTTAGCAATTCTATGACAATGTCCATTTCTGAAATCTTGTTGTTTATCTTTTGGATTTCTAATTGTTGTCTTTGTATAATTTCTAGTTATGAATTTATTTTGGCATTTTGTTCCTGCATTATTTTCCTCAATTCTTCCAATTTTTTGTCTGCCTTTTTCATGAATTTGTCTATTTTTTCCTCATGTTTGTCAGCTTTTTGCCTCAGCTCTTGGAGAATTCTGAGTATTAGAGATTTGGATTCCCTATCAGGTAGTTCTAGTGCATTTTCTTCCACTGGAAGGTCATCTGGTGTTTTATTTTGGACGCCTACTGGAACCGTCCTGTACTGTTTTTGTAAATGTTTTTGATATTGTCTGCTGTCTTCAGGGCATTCAGTAGTTATTTTTCTCGTTTATTGATTGTAGACTCGTTTTATCACTTTTTTTTTTTTTTTTAATTTGACTATGTCTGAGCAGGCGGACTGTGTGTTCTTTGTTGTTTGCTTGTCTGTGGGCAAAATACTTTTCGCCTCCTTCTCCAATTGGCAGGGTCAGTCACTCAGATATGGTACAGCAGGGCAAGTCTAGCTTAAGAGGAGTCACTGGGACAGGTTGTTTGTGTCACTTACTACAGCCACCAGACCGGGTCAGTAATCAGTGTTGGGCAGGGTCCAGTAGGCCGCCTGTGCTGCTTGGTGGTGTGATGTCAAGTACACAGTGAAGGTAGGCAGGATGTAGCGGGGAGATTTTTATGTGTGGAGCTAAGATGGATATGGGATAGAGGAGAGAGGAACAGGAGCCACAAACACACAAACAGAAAAGAATGCTAGGGGAGCTTGCTGTTGGAGTGGAGAGATGAGAGACTATGAAATGAAGTAAAACAGAATTGGGAAGAGGAAGAAAAGAAAAGAAAAGAATGAATAAATAAAAGTCAGAAAGTTTAAAGAACAACAAAATTCCCAGGGATCCCTCTGGTGCAGCTATGAGGTCTGGGGAAGTCGCTCTCAGGTGTTGCAGTACAGCCTGGCTAGAAGGCATAGAGGTATACAACACCAGGTATTCAGGGAACAGAAAGAGAAGGAAGATATAGAGAGACGAGAAACTGAGCAATGAAGAAAGACAAAAAGTGAAAAAAAGGGAAAAGAAAACAAACAAATTAAAAAAAAAACAAGAAAGGCCCCCCAAAAAACAGAAAAAAAAAAAACAACAAAAAAGAAATGCTCTCAGGGATCCCTCTGCACATCCGTGCAAGCCAAGGGGGAAGTCTCCTTGCCACGCAGCACTGCCTGGCTAGACAGGGCTCCCATCTCAAGAAAAGGAAACGAAAACAAACAATTCAAAACAAACAAATGAACAAATGCCCCGGGATCCCAGCAGCATGGCAGCCTAGACCGGGTAGGAGCTCCACACTCGAATGGAGCTCCACAGCCCCTCAGGAAGAAACAAAGATGGCGCACGGAGCCAGGTATTTGAGCAAAAGGAGGGGGTGGTGGTGATAGGTAAGGAAGAAATCAAAAGAAGTAGAAAAAAAAGCAAAACTAGCAGCCAACAAATGGCACTCAGAGAGCCAGCTAGTGCGGGCTGGTGTTTCTCAGACAAGAGACTGTGTAAGCGGGAAGCAGAGGGGGTGGAGCGTGGGTGAAGAAGGGTAGGGAGTAGGAAAGCATATATCACAAATTACCGGAGCTCTATAGCCCCTCAGGAAGAAGCAAAGATGGTGCACGGAGCCAGGTATTTGAGCAAAAGGAGTGGGAGGTGGTGAGAGGTAAGGAAGAAATCAAAAGAAGTGGAAAAAAGCAACACCAGCAGCCAACAAATGGCACTCAGAGTGCCAGCCCGTTTGGGTGTATGGAATCAAGCAGCCGGTGTTTCCTGGTCAAGAGATTGTGGCCGCGGGAAGCAGAGGAGGCCAAGTTGGGGTGAAGAAGGGTGGGGTGTGGGAAAGCGTATATCCCAAATTACTGGTTGTTTTGTCTCCCGCTGGATGCTCCGTGAGGCTGCTTTCTCGTACACCCTGTTTGCTGGTCTCTGATAGGAGTCCAAGATGGAGGATCCGCACTGTGTCAGCTGGTAGGGGACCTCTGCATGAATCTCTCCTCGCTCTCCGTTGTCTGTCAGTTTTCTCACTCCATTTGGTGCTTGGCTGAGTTCTTTATGTCTTCATTTGATGTTTTAGGGTTTCAGGATTGTTGTATTCTCTGTTCGGCTTAGTTTTTTGGATCTTTGCTGTGGAGGAACAGCGTGGTGCTTCTGCCTAGAGCGCCATTTTGCCGGAACTCTCACAAGTCATGTTTTTATAAAGTTTGCAAAGGTAAAACATGTTAACTGCAACCATTAAGACTGGTCTCTTTCTACTCCAACTTCTTTCTGTCACTCTTCCCTAGTAACATTTGGTGTGACTATAAGATTTTTGAGATATTCTAAGGAGATGTTGAGTTGGAGATTCATTTAGTTTGGCTTAGTGAGATATTTTTATGTGTTTCATAGTCACTTCTATGTGTAGTTATTACTGGCTATGCTTGTGTAGGAATAACTTCCTGAAAGTTCCTACCACTCACCATGCCAACTCACTCAGAATTGTGACAAGAAAGTGCATGGCCAGAGGACATATAGTGATAATAACATTAAACTTGACACTGGAAATACATGGGTGGCAAAGAAATAAGATAGGAAATGTTTGGAGCCATAGGCTAGTATATGGAATTTTCTTCAATTCTTATAATTCACATATGACAGAAACTTCACTGAGATTTTCCCAAATTTGACAACAATCCTAAAAATATATATGACCATTCCTATAATGAGTTGTGACACTAAAATAAACTGTTCTAAATGTTACCGATAATAAAAACAAATTTTATTAACCACACTTGATGCCAGATTGTCTTTCTATTATTTCTGTAGAAAATATTATAAAAGTCATCGTTATAATAAATCAAAGGGTAAAAATATATATGCAGTCAGAAATGGATTTTTAAAATATTACAGTAAATTAAGTTAGGTAATCATTTAATAAAGATGTCATTTTTCCGAATTTCTTGACATTCATGGTAGCTTTCAGCTTTCTAAAATTCGTAATTTATTATGGTTTTGAATTAAAAAAATAGAAAATTTGTAGATTTAAACCCAATAATATTACAACTTGTGTTAAATGTATTTTGTCTAAAAAAATAACTAGACCTGCTGCCGTCCAGTTGATTCCAACTCATAGCAACCTTGTAGGACAGAGTAGAAGTGCCCCATAGGGTTTCCAAGGCCGTTATCTTTATGGAAGCAGACTGACACATCTTCCTCCCTCAGAGCAACTGGTGGGTTGAAACTTCCCACCTTTTGGTTAGCAGCTGAGTGCTTCACCACTGCACCACCAGTGCTCCTGTAATTGGTCTAAACACATGAATAAAAAGCAGAGATTGTCATATGGGGTAAAATATCGAAGAATAACTATAGGCTATCTATAATAAACCCACTTTAAATATAAAAACACAGATAGGTTAAAAGTTAAAGAACAAAAAAAAATTCCATGTTACCACTAATTAAAAGAAACTACACATTCTTTGCAAATGGTACCAAAAAAACCAAACTAGTTGCCATCAAGTCAGTTCCAACTCATGGCGACCCCATATGTGTGAGAGTAGAACTGTGCTCCATAGGGTTTTCAGTGGCTGTAATCTTTCAAAAGTAGATTGCCAAGACTTTATTTCAAGGAACTCCTGGATGGATTCAAACTGCCAAAACATTTGCACCACCCAAGGACTCTTTATTAGGAAAGCAGAAAGGTTTAAAATGAATGATCTAAGAGTCCACCTTAAGAAACTAGGAAAAGTAGAGGAAATTAAGCCCAAAATAAGCGTAAAAAAGAAAAAAGTAGGTAAGAACAGAAGCCAATGAAACCGAACACAGAAAAAGAATAGAGAAAATCAGTGAAAGAGATCAAAAAATAGTTCTTTGAAAAAATCATTAGAATTGATCAGGAAAACGAGAAAACACATAAATTACAATATCAGGAATGAGAGCGGGGATATTGTTACAGATCTGTAGTCAGTAAAAGGAAAATTAGGAATAACTTATGCCAATAAATTTGACAGTTTAGATGAAATGAACAATTCCTTGAAAAACACAAATCACTAAAGCTCATCCAAGAATTCGATAGCTGAAATTACCCCTATATCTTTTAAATAAATTGAATTTGTAGTTAGATTTCTAAACACATACTGTAACCCGACCCTACGAATGCCAGTAAATTTCCATTAGTCCTTAAACTAGCCCAAGCCAGATTTGGCCCACCTCACATGCACAGAAGGGTCAGCTGTGACCATTAATTGACTTCAAAAGAGAATGCAGCAACCGGTGGAATGAATCACAAGAAAAATCATCACCCAGACCCTATTTTGAAGGGAGAGATCTGACAAGAACCACATTACCTCCTGTTTTCTGGCCGCCTTCTACAATTTTCCCTCCCCAGGATGCCTGTGCTGCCACCATCTTGCTGCCCAAATCACATATAAGCTCTGCTTCCTGGCACCTTGGGGTGTCGGATCTGAGGAACTTCCTCCTGGCTTCTTGTTCTGTGAATTGCAATAAAATTCCCTTCTCTTTCTCAAAGACCAGCTTCCAGATAATTGGCGTGTCTGAGCGCTCTGGACAAGGATCCACCTTCCCGGGTTCGGTAACAATATGGCTGCTTTAAAGTTATCTTTTGATAATGACATATATTTTAACTTTCTTCCTCTAGTTGCTTTTAAATTCTTCTCTTTATTTTTTGTGTTTTGCAGTCTCATTATGTTGTCTAGTTATGTATTTCTGAATAGAATTCACTGTGTTTCCTGAATCTGAGAATTCATGGCTTTCACCAATTCTGGGAAATTCTTAGCCATACAGCCAGAAGCAGAGCCTCCACCATTCACTTTTTACTCAAGAAGTGTTCTTTGTTTTTGTTTTTTCAGTCTACAATTGCAGGTCATATTTCAGGCACACAGCTCCTAATTGACTCAAATTCTACTTTTCATGACTCAGTTGTCCTGTTGTTGTTAGGTGCTGTCAAGTCAGTGCCGACTCATAGCAACGCTCTGTACAACAGAATGAAATACTGCCCAGTCCTGCGCCATCCTCACAGTCATTGTAATGTCTGAGCCCATTGTTACGTTTGAGCCCATTGTTACAGCCACTGTGTCAATCCATCTCGTCAAAGGTTTTCCTCTTTTTCAATGAGCTTCTACTTTACCAAACGTGATGTCCCTCCTGATAACATGCCCAAAGTACATGAGATGAAGTCTCACCAACCCTGCCTCCAAGAAGCATTCTTGCTGTATTTCTCCCAAAACAAATTTGTTCATTCTTCTGGCAGTCCATGGTATATTCAATATTCTTGGAGAACACCCTAAAATTCTTTTTCGGTCTTCCTTATTCATTGTCCAGCTTTTGCATGTATATGAGGGGATTAAAAATATCATGGCTTGGGTCAGGTGCAGCTTAGTTCTCAAAGTGACATCTTTGCTTTTTAACACTTTAAAGAGGTATTTTTCAGCAGATTTGCCCAATGCAATACGTTATTTATTTCCTGACTGCTGCTTCCATGGGTGTTGATTATGGATCCAAGTAAAATGAAATCCTTGACAATGTCAATGTTTTCTCCATTTATCATGATGTTGCTTATTTGTCCAGTTGTGAAGATTTTTGTTTTCTTTATGTTGAGGTGCAATTGATACTGAAGACTGTAGTATCTGATTTTCATCAATAAGTGTTTCAAGTCCTCTTCGATTTCAGCAAGCAAGGTCGTGTCATCTGCATATTGTACATTGTTAACGAGTCTTCCACCAATCCTGATGCCACATTCTTCTTCATATAGTCCAGCTTCTCAGATTATTTGCTCAGCATACAGATTGAATGAGGATAGTGAAAGGCTGCAACCCTGACACACATCTTTATTGATTTTAAACCAGGGAGTATCCCCTTGTTCTGTTTGAATGACTGCCTCTTGTTCTACGTACAGGTTCCTCATGAACACAATTAAGCATTCTGGAATTCCTATTCTTTGCAATGTTATCCATAATTTGTTATGATCCACGCAGTTGAATGCCTTTGCATAGTCAATAAAACGTAGGTAAACATCTTTCTGGTATTTTTTACTTTCAGCCAAGATCCATTTGACATCAGCAATGATATCCCTCATTCCACGTCCTCTTCTGAATCTGGCTTGAATTTCTGGCAGTTGCCTGTGATGTACTGCTGCAACTGCTTTTGAATGATCTTCAGCAAAATTTTACTTGTGTGTGATATTAATGATATTGTTCAATAATTTCCACATTCTGTTGGATCACCTTTCTTTGGAATGGGCACAAAATATGAATCTCTTCCAGCCGGTTGGCCAGGTAGTTGTCTTCCAAGTTTCTTGGAATAGACAAGTGAGTACCTCCAGCACTGCATTCATTTGTTGAAACATCTCACTTGGTATTCTATCAATTCCTCTAGGCTTGTTTTTTGTGAATGCCTTCAGTGCAGCTTGGACTTCTTTCTTCAAAACCATCAATTCTTGATCATACGCTCCCTCCTGAAATGGTTGAACATCAACCAATTATTTTTGGTACAGTGACTCTGTGTATTCCTTCTGTCTGCTTTTGATGCTTCCTGCATCATTCTATATTTTGCCCATAGAATCCTTCAAAACTGCATCTCGAGGCTTGAATTTTTCATTCAGTTCTTTCGGCTTGAGAAATGTCGAGCGTGTTCTTTCTTTTTGGTTTTCTAACTCCAGGTCTTTGCACATTTCATTATAATATTTTACTTTGTCTTCTCAAGCCGCCCTTTAAAATCTTCTGTTCAGGTCTTTTACTTCACATTTCTTCCATTTGCTTTAGCTACTCAACATTCAAGAGCAAGTTTCAGAGTCGTCTTCTGACATCCATTTTGGTCTTTTCTTTCTTTCTTGTTTTTTTAGTGACCTTTTGCTTTCTTTGTGTATGATGTCCTTGATGTCATTCCACAACTCATCTGGTCTTCAGTCATTAGTGTTCAACACGTCAAATCTGTTCTTGATATGGTCTCCAAATTCAGGTGGGATATACTGAAGTTTGTATTTTGGTTCTTGTGGACTTGTTTTCATTTTCTTCAGCTTCAGCTTGAACTTGCATAAGAGCAATTGATGGTCTGTTCCACATTTGGCCCCTGGCCTTGTTCAGACTGATGATATTGAGCTTTTCCATCATCTCTTTCCACAGATGTAGTTTATTTGATTCCTGTGTATTCCATCTGGTGAGGTCCACACGTATAGTCACCATTTATATTGGTGAAAAAAGGTACTTGCAAGAAAAATTCATTGGTCTTCCGAAATTCTATCATGCGATCTCCAGCATCATTTGTATCACCAAAGCCATATTTTCCAACTACCCATCCTTCTTCTTTGTTTCCAATCTTTTGCACTCCAATCACCAGTAATTATCAATGCATCTTGATTGCATGTTCTATCCATTTCAGACTGCAGATGTTGGTAAAAATCTTCAATTTCCTCATCTTTGGCACACAAATTTGAATAATCATCGTATTAACTGGTCTTCCTTGTAGGCATGTAGATATCATCCTTTCATTGACAGTGTGTTGTACTTCAGGATAGATATTGAAATGTTCCTTTTGATGATGAATGTGACACTGTTCCTCTTCACTTTGTCATTCCCGGCATAGTATACCATATGATTGTCTGATTCAGAATGGCCAATACCCATCCATTTCAGCTCACTAATACCTAGGATACCAATCTTTATGCATTCCATTTCATTTTTGACAACTTCCAATTTTCCTAGATTCATACTTTGTACATTCCATGTTTTAATTATTAATGGATGTTTGCAGTTTTTTTTTTCTTGCAGTCTTTTTTTCTTTCTCATTTTGAGTCATGCCACATCCGCAGATGAACGTCCCAAAAGCTTGACTCCATCCACATCATTAAGTTCAACTCTACTTTGAGGAGGCAGCTGTTCCTTAGTCATATTTTGAGTGCCTTCCAAACTGAGGGGCTCATCTTCCAGCACTATATCAGACAATGTTCACTGCTATTTATAAGGTTTTCACTGGCTAATTATTTCAATTATTACATTTCCTAGTCTGTCTTAGTATGGAAGCTTCACTGAAACTGTCCACCAAGGGTGACCCTGCTGGTATTTGAAATACCAGTGGCATAGCTTCCAATATCACAGCAACATGCAAGCACCCATAGTCCAAAAAATTGATACAAGCATGGTGCCTTTATCCTGACTCTTCTAAATTTAGACACTTTTTATAAACCCCCAATGCCCTGTCTCTAATTTAAATTAGTGGAATATTGAAAAACTACAATTATCATGTAGATACATTTTGGAGTATTTACTGAGTCCGTGCCCCTTGTTTGTAATTTCTCTCTCACCCTCAATCCCTGCTGTGATATTTCTACCATATTGCTCACACAGGCTATCAAATTGAAACAGAGATGGACACCTAGCCCAAACTGAGTTCCCTTTAGGATTTCAGAGTGGGGACACATGAGACTGGATCAGTTTATAGAAGGAAATAAGAGAAAGAGACCAAAAAACGGTAACTAAGGCCTTTCGAAGGAAATTCACTAGAGGGAGAACTAGAAACTCCACTAGTAACATCCTCAAAACATACTCTCTTCCTAAAAGGATTAGATTCCACTGGATTTGAATCTCCACAAAAACCACCCAGATTACTTAAGATATGTGGTATGAGACAGTATTCTGGCTGAACCAGAAAATCAGTTACCCCACAGCAGATAGATAATTGGCTGTCCAATTTTCCAGTTATTATAGGCCCTGAATCTTTGAGTCTGTTGGGAGTGGTAGAGAAATAAAGTAAATCCTTATTTTGTTCAGAATAGTAGGTTTGCTATGTTTTATGTGACACAAAATATATCAATTACCAATAGGATTAAAATTCAGTGCCATAGATAGTATATTTAGAGGAATTTCTCCCCAGATAGTAACAAATGGACCGTCTTATTAGCTGCTAGTGTATTTTTGTCAATTCTGCTCTTTACTGATGTCGTAGCAGAAAGTGGGGAATTGCTCAGTGGAAGACAGCTATCTTGATATCTTTTCACCATAACATCAATATTTACTTTTGCCAAATAGTTATCTTTAAATCTCTCTCATTATCTGGACCCTGACATTACCACTGCCATAAATAAGCTTTTATAAAATTTCTTTTTAACAAAAAAAAATTTCCAGCTTCATGAATTTCAAGAACAATCTTCCAAACCTATACACAATCCCACAATTTTTTATCGCTACTAACACATCTATTAACGAAATGATTAGATGTTTGCAATTAGTTCTACTATCTATGCTTTTCATTATATTTTTATAACAAAATTTAGTGCCATCTTCTTGCATAAATGCCCCTGGGTAAGTCTCATATATAGCCTAGTACTTGCAGATGAAAATGTAGCACAGGCTGGCATAGGCTATATATTAGAATTTTTCACTGAGAATCCACGGAAGGATAATAATTTCACATGCTCCATTTGCCTCCTTTGGACAGTGAGTTGCTCAGTGAATCCAAGAATAGTTTCACTTCCAGTTCCTAAGTCTCAATAAGTAGAAATAATAATTCCACTTCCTTTATGGGCAAGAGTTTTAATATGAATGTGTTGGTAAAGCAATTTGAGGTCCCTCACATGATCAAAAGGGGAAGGAAGGGTCAACTTGTGAGTCCTAGAAAGAAAAGGATGGTTATTATTATTCTGTGAGATTCTCACAGCTTGGCTTCTGCTTCTCAGCAGTATTGTTGAAATCCCAGGAAGGACTGTCCACACATTGCTGTCAATTCCTAATTATTTTACCATTGACAAGAGCAGTTAAGCCAAATCATGCACGCTGGTTTTGTTTTTAGAATTGGAGTTGAGGACATTGAGTCAGTTTATATATGCAAGCAGAGCACACAATAAATTCATATAATCTCAGCTACAGATCAGCACTACATGCCAAGATCACAATAGGGAATAAGGACAGGAAGAAGAAAAGACAAGACCATGGTACAGGTATAAGTTCAAAGAATACTCTTAGATAAAGAAGATTACAGTGAGTGCAGGCAGCTATTCCTCCCATACACACCGGACTCCATCACCCCTCATAGCCAATTTTATCAATGGATATACACAAAAAAATGGTTATAGACAAAAGAAAAGTAACCTAATTATGTGGTTTTCTTGGAAATAAAAAATTTAAAAAAGTTCAATTTATCACATTTTAAGTGAATAATAAATAACATTAAATCTTACTGAATACACGAAAGTAATTACATAAGTTACCCTTTAGTCCCAAATAACTAATGGATCAATTAAGGAGAAAATGGAGTAGAGAGAAGGCAATAAAAGAGAAAGTATTGAACAGAGAAGAGGAGAAAGGGAAAAAGATAAAGAGGGGAGTAAAAGGTAACAAAAAAAGGGAGTCATATATATCAATAAAAATAGAAGAGGAACAATTAGAATGAATACTGATTAATAAATTTAGTTTTTTTTAAAAACTGAGGTAATTATAAAATACCTCTGCCTTACTTTTTTTGTATCTCCTTCTATATTGAATTTGCAATGACCTTTTAATTTAAAAGTTGGTAATAACCAAAATCAAAACCCGTTGTTGTTGAGTCAATTTGAACTCATCGCAACCCTACACAACAGAGTATAACTGCCCCATCAGATTTCCAAGGTAGAGTAGAACTGCCTCACAGGGTTTCCAAAGCTGTAAATCTTTTCGGAAGCAGACTGCCACATCTTTCTCCCACAGAGCAACAGGTGTGTTCAAACTGCCAACCTTTCAATTAGCAGCCAAGCACTTAACCACTTCACCATGAAGGCTCCTCCAAAAGTTGATAATATGGAACAGAAAAACACTTGAAGTTTTTTAAATGTTTCAATTTTAAGTTTTAAGGAATCTTAAAAATATAGTTTTCTAAAAATTTTTCATATTCTAACAAGGTCTCACTCCACAAAGTAACTAACACTTCTTGCACCGTTTTGAAGGGCATTATATCTCAACATAATTTGTAGAGTTGAAATATAGAAAGAGATGGGAGGAGAATTGCAATTTGTTTTCATTTTCAAAGTTCCTGTATCTTTTTCACCAGAAAGCTTGTATACAAGGGTGTGTCAATGGTTGTGTCTCAGAAACAAAAGACAGAAAGATTACTGCTTCTAAATGGCTGTTTGTTAAAATGCAATGCAGCTCTTCAGTTTTTTGGCAGAAGGGTCGAATGGTCAGCCAGCACCACCAATTGGTTTCTGTCAAATGAGTCTGTCAGTGTTAGGTCAAGTGAGTGGACTGGACGTGGGGGACAAGTTGCTGAATACTGTGGTCATTATTCCCTATACTACCCATAGCAGTGACCAGAGCAATATAAGTCTAAAGGAAGTCTGAAGTCATCAAATAAAATCTACACCAAAGGTTCCATCCTACACTAAGATCATGGCCACTGGCTGTTCTAAATGTTCCAGCTATTTAAATTTTAACCTGTTAATAGGTCAGATTTTTCTGCTCTTGTGTTTTTATTAACAAAATATAAAATTCTCATTTCATTGTTGTATAAAAACTCTGCTATAATTGACATGTGGTGATGAGATTTTAGGTACAGACTCTCTGCTCTTCAGAATAGGACACCCAGAGTGTTCCCTACCACAGACAGTGGCTCCCCAGGTCAAGTTTGGAAGAGACACTGATTAATAGTCTGTCTTCTAGACTAATATTTCTCAACCTTAAATAAATTATGAGCTCCCTTTAAAGAGAAAAATTTTTAAATAGTCTAAATTTATAATTCATTTTAATAAAAATAAAACTAGGTATAAACTCCTTATGTTTTAAACACATACAACTATGGACCCAAAAGAAATTTACTTATATGCTATAAACACATTAAAACAAAATTAGAAAAATTCAAATTTGCAACATTAATTCAATTAATGGATGATATTGGTTTGCTGAAACTACATCTCTGATGCAGAAATGTGTAAACTCAGATCCAGTTTTAAAATACACTCTCTCAACTCTGCAAAAGATTCTCCATCGTACATGAAATAAAGTCGACCTCCTTACATGGAATTAAGATCTTCCATGTAGTTAGATCCCTTCTCAACTTCATTTCCCTGTACATCTCCCTGTTCATCCGTCTCTCTACTTCCAATTGGATGACTTGGCATTCTCCCAGAAAAACACAGTCTTTGCATGTACCTGTGCCTTTGCCCACGCTGTCTTCTTCTCTGCCTGTCAACATTCTCATTTTGTCCCAACATCCGTTTCCAATGCCATCTACTTCATAAAGCCATCTTCCATTCCCCTGGACTTAACTACACCTTACCTGAGTTTCCAGAGTACATTGCTCATAATTATTTCCATATTGCCTGGTGTTATGTTAGCTGTTTATAGATCTGTCTATCTTACTACATCGTAAACTTTTTTTTAAAATAACATTTTATTAAAATATAATTCCCATACAGTGATGGTTAATTTTATGAGTCAAATTGGCCGGGCTATGGTGTCCAGTTGTTTGGTCAAATGGTAGTCTACTTGCTGTTATGAAGTACATGTGAGCAAATCAGTTGGCCTTGGGTAGAGCAGATTACCTTCCATAATGTGGCTGGGCCTCATTCAATCAGTTGAAGGCCTTAAGAGCAAAAAGGGAGTTTTCCCTCCGGAGTATTTTGCCTCTAGACTATAAATACACATCTTTCCAGAACTTCTCCACTCTTTCCATCGCCTGACCTATGGATGTATCTACTAGAGCTAAGAATCACTGTCTTCATGAGTATCATTTTATGTCTTATAGTCCAGTCTAACCTTTGTCTGAAGAGTTGGCTTCAGGAACGGTTTCAGCTCTGGACTAACAGAGAGTTCCGGGGGCCATGTATTCCAAGGTCCCTCCAGTCTCAGTCAGACCATTAAGTCTGGTCTTTTTACTAGAATTTGAGTTCTGCACCCCACTTTTCTCCTGCTCCATCAGGGACTCTGTTATGTTCCCTGTCAGGGCGGTCATTGGTGGTAGTCAGGCACCATCTAGTTCTTCTATTATCCTCAATTTTAAGGAGCATTCTCTTTCCTTCAAGATAGATTTGATTGTTCGTCTGGTAGTCAATTGTACATTCAATGTTCTTCATTAACACCATAATTCAAAGGCATCAATTCCTCTTCAGTCTTCCTTATTAATCGTCCAGCTTTCATACCTGTAAGAGGCAATTGAAAATACCATGGCTTGGATCAGGCATAACTTAGCCCTCAAAGTGACATCTTTGCTTTTTAACACTTCAAAGAGGTCTCTTGCAGCAGATTTGCCCAATGCAATACATCGTTTGATTTCTTGAGCACTGCTTCCATGGGCGTTGATTGTGGATCCAAGTAAAATGAAATCCTTGACAACTTCACTATTTTCTCCGTTTATCATGATGTTGCTTATTGGTCCATTTGTGAGGATTTTTGTTTTCTTTACGTTGAGGTATAATCCATACTGAAGGCTGTAGTCTTTGATTTCTTCAGTAAGCACTTCAAGTCCTCTTCACTTTCAGCAATCAACATTGTGTCATCTGCATATCGCAGGTTGTTAATGAGTCTTCCTCCAATCCTGATGCCCAGTTCTTCTTATAGTCCAGTTCTCAGATTATCTTCTCAGCATACAGACTGAATAAGTATGGAGAAAGGACAAAACCCTGATGCACACCTTTCCTGATTTTAAGCCACACAGTATCACCTTGTTCTGTTCCAACAGTTGTCTCTTGGTCTATGTACAGGTTCATCAAGAGCACAATTAAGTATTCTGGAATTCCCATTCTTCGCAATGTTATCCATAATTTGTTATGATCTACACCGTCAAATGCCTTTGCATAGTCAATAAAACACAGGTAAACATCTTTCTGGTATTCTCTGCTTTCAGCCAAGATCCATCTGACATCAGCAATGATATCCCTCATTCCATATCCTCTTCCAAGCTTGAATTTCTGGCAGTTCCCTATTGATATACTGCTACTGTTTGTTAATTTCTGCATTCTGCTGGATCACCTTTCTTTGGAATGGGCACAAATATGAATCTTCCAGTTGGTTGGCCAAGTAACTGTCTTCCAAATTTCTTGGTATTGACGAGTGAGCACTTCCAGTGTTGCGTCTGTTGGTTCAAACATCTCAATCAGTATTCTGTCAATTCCTGGAGCCTAGTTTTCACCAATGCCTTCAGTACAGCTTGGACTTTTTTCTTCAATACCATTGGTTCATGCTACCTCCTGAAATTGTTGAACGTCAACCAGTTCTTTTTGGTACAGTGACTCTGTGTATTCCTTTCATCCTCTTTTGAGGCTTCCTGCATTATTCAATATTTTGCTCATAGAATAATATAGGACAACAATACTTATCTTGAAAGATGTTTGTGAGGATTAGAAAGCAGATATGAAGAGGTCCTAGAAAAGGATGTGCTCAATAAATTGAAGCTGCTATTTGTATTTGCCACAGTACCTGGCATAGTTATAGATATTGATTAATGTAATAATGGATAAGTAATTAAGAATTCTAATGCCTTTCCTTCAGAGTGTCAACAGATTTCCAACAATTTAGGGGACAGAGCTAGAGCTCCCAGGGCCCAATCTGTACCTGAAGATCTAACCTAGTTTCCTTTTGTTTCTCAGCCACTGTTCTCCCACAGTAAAAAATATATAGGAGGTGGGGCCAAGATGACAGAGTAGTCAGATGCTTCTGGTGATCTCTCTTACAACAAAGAACCAAAAACACAAGTAAATTGATTATATATGACAATTTAGGAGCCCTGAACATCAAAGGCAAAGTTGAGGAATTGGACTAAGTGGCAGGGGCAGGGAGAGACGGTACAGAAGCAGCGAGGAGTTGCCAGACCTGACCCGGCAGGAACTGGCACCCTTCAGGCCAGACTGGCTGGGATGTGCAGTGAGGCAAGCAGTGGTCCTCGGGATGTGTTTTCTACTTTGGGAGAGATTGAGCAGTGAAGAATCTACTCAAACCTCTAGAAGTAGTGAGAAGCAGTGCTTAATCGGCAAAAGATAAGTACATGCGTCTAACCTACCATGCAGATAAAAAAAAAAAAACCCTTTGGGAAAAACCTCTCTCCCATTTACCTACCCCTTCCCACTCTGTACTGGGTCCCAGGACAGTTTCAGCCATTGCCACGTCCCCTGGGCCAGAAGTAGGACCTGTCACATGCCCTGAGCCATTCTCCCTTCCTTGGAGAGGGAACACATTAACAAACAGGAAAAAATAATCTGCCAGGTCCTCTAAACTGGGAACTCAGGGTAGGCACAGCTCATTTGCCTAGGCACAGGCATAAGGTGTTCACAGACTTTGAACACCTTTCACCCCTGTACAGACTTGTGTGGGCCCATTTCAGCAATGTAGGCCCTCATTAGCACAGTACAATAGGGTATATACCTTAAGCCTAACTTCAACTGTCAGCTATATGGTAGGCTGGCAGGTTCATAACATTTGACACCACTATGCCCATTAAGCAGTGTCCTCACCTACCCACATCAGGGGCCTGAGGACTAGGGCCTCCACCCATGCCACTTGCCACTCGAGACGGGGTCCAAGAATAAGTGGTGCCTCCTTATAGCCAACAGCATTGGGTGCCCATAGTCCAGCTGCAAAACCCAGCCACCTATGCACTCCAGGGGACAGGGACATGCTTTCCTCCCAGAAACTCAGGACAGCCATAATAAGCTCCCTGCCTTGCTCAGTGCATGACCCCCTACTACAGCCAGATACCTGTGCCTACTCCAATCACCAGTGCCCAACCAGGACTGGAGGTGAGAGGCTGCACCACACACTTGGAGACCAACTATACCTGGATACCTGAGCTGAATCTATACAAGAAAAGTAAACGGACTCCTGGGCTCACATACTTAGTAACAGATTTAATCTGTGACAGGACGTTAGAGCTTCAAAGTTGCCAACAATCAGACTAGCTCACACAAGCAGCCTATTTGGGCATATCAAAATGAAACAAAACAAGAAGCTAGGACACAGTAAGCAAACATAAAATAAATAAATATAATAACTTATTGATGGCTCGTAGTCAACAGTCAATATCAAATCACATAAAGAGGTAGACCACGATGGCTTCAGCAAGCTCCCAAAACAAAGAATCAAGAAATTTCCCAAAGGAAGAGAACTTCTTGGAATTACTGGAGGTAGAATACAAAAGATTAATATAGAGAACATTCAAGAGATCAGGAAGGAGACCAGGCAAAACAGAGAACAAGCCAAGGAACACACAGACAAAGCAACAGAGGAACTTAAGAAGATTACAGTGGAGCATAAAGACATATTTAACAGGCTACAAGAATGCATAGAGAGACAGCAAGCAGAAATCCAGATTAACAATAAAATTTCAGAATTAGACAACTCAATACAAAGTCATAGGAGCAGAACTGACACAATGGAAGTCAGAATTAGTGAGACTGAAGAAAAAGCACTTGACACCAACTTATTTGAGGAAAAATCAGATAAAAGAATTAAAAAGAATGAAGAAACCCTAAGAATTATGTGGGACTCTATCAAGAGGAATAACCCATGAGTGATTACAGTACCAGAACAGGGGGGAATAAAAGAAAATATAAAGAGACTTGTTGAAGATTTGTTGGCAGAAAACTTCCCTGATATCATGAAAGATGACAAGCTATCTATCCAAGATGCTCATCGAACCCCACACAAGGTAGATCCCAAAAGAAAGTCGACAAGACATATTACAATCAAACTTGCAAAAACCAAAGATAAAGAGAGAATTTTAAGAGCGACTAGGGATAAAGAAAAAGTCATCTACAAAGAAGAGTCAATAAGACTAAGCTCAGACTACTCAGCAGAACTCATGTAGGCAAGAGCAGTGGGATGACATATATAAAGTTTGAAGGAAAAAAAATTGCCAGCCAAGAATTATACATCCAGCAAAATAGTCTCTCAAATATAATGATGAAACTAGGGCAAATTCCAGGGAATTTGCAAAAACTAAATGAAAATTACAAGAAGTACTAAAGGGAATTCTCTGGTTAGAAAATCAATAACATCAGATAACAACCCAAGACTAGAACACAGGATGGAGCAACCAGATATAAACCTGGATAGGAAAGTCACAAAAATAAATCAAAGCTAAAACACGGAAAATAGGGAAACAGAGATGTCAATATGTAAAAGATGACAATATTAAAACAAAAAAGACAGACTAAAAAATGTAGTCATAGATTTTTCATATGGAGAGGAAGACAAGGCAATATAAAGAAATAAAAGATTGGTTTAAACTTAGAAAAATAGGGGTAAATATTAGGGTAACCACAAAGGAAACTAACAATCCTACAAATCAAAATAAAAAACAAGAACAACATAAAGAATCAGCAAATACAAAATCAACAAAAATGAAAAAGATGAAAAGAAAACACATAAAGGAAAATGACTCATCCCAGAAAATTAAGCAGAACAAAGAAACTGTGAACAACACACACAAAAAAGATATCAAAATGATAGCACTAAACCCATACCTATCAATAGTTACGAGGAATATAAATGGACTAAATGCACCAATAAAGAGACAGAGGGTAAAAGAATGGATTAAAAAACATGATCCATCTGTATGCTGCCTACAGGAGGCATATGTTAGACTGAAAGACACGAACAAACAAAAACTCAAAGAACGGAAAAATACATATCAAGCAAACAACACTCAAAAAAGAGCAGGAGTGGCAATATTAATCTCTGACAAAAAAGACTTTAAAGTAAAATCCACCACAAAGGATAAGGAAGGACACTATATAATGATTAAAGGGTCAATACACCAGGAGCACATAACTATAATAAATATTTACATACCCAACGACAGGGCTCCAAAATACATAAAACAAACTCTAACACCACTGAAAAGAGGGATGGACAGCTCCACAATAATAGTAGGAGACTTCAACACATCACTTTTGGTGAAGTACAGAACATCCAGAAAGAAGCTTAATAAAGACACAGAAGATCTAAATGCCACAGTCAACCAACTTGATCACAGAACACTCCACCCAGCAATAGCCAAGTATACTTTTCTTCCCAATGCACATGGAACATCCTCCAGAATAGACCACATATTAGGCCAGAAAGCAAGCCTTAACAAAATCCAAAGCATCGAAATATTACAAAGCATCTTTTCTGACCATAAAGCCATAAAAGTAGATATCAATAATAGAAAAAGTAGGGGAAAAAAAAAAACACATGGAAGCTGAACAACACCTTGCTCAAAAAATTACTGGGTTACAGAAAAAATTAAGGATGGAATAAAGAAACTCATAGAATCAAATGAGAATGAAAACACATCCTACCAGAACATTTGGGAAACAGCAAAAGTAGTGCTCAGAGGTCAATTCATAGCAATAAATGCACATATCCAAAAAGAAGAAAGTGCCAAAGTCAAAACACTAACCCTACAACTGGAACTAGTAGAAAGAGAGCAGCAAAAGAAGCCCTTGGGTGCCAGAAGAAAGGAAATAATAAAAATTAGAGCAGAATTAAATGAAATAGAGAATAGAAAAACAATTGAAAGAGTTAGCAAGACCAAATCTGGTTTTTTGAAAAGATTGACAAAATTGATAAACCATTGGCCAAACTGACAAAAGAAAAACAGGAAAGGAAGCAAATTACCCAAATAAGAAATGAGATGGATGATATTACAGTAGACCCAACTGAAATTAAAAAATCGTAATAGAATACTACTAAAAATTGTACTCTAGCAAATTTGAAACCCTAGAGGAAATGGACAAATTTCTAGAAACACACTATCTACCTAAATTAACACAGAAGTAGAACAACCAAATAGACCTATAACAAAAAACAAAAATTTTGGCTATGACAAATTTGATCAGGGTCTAATCTCTAAAATCTACACGATACTATAAAACCTCAACAACAAAAAGACAAATAACCTGATTAAAAACTGGGCAAAGGATATGAACAGGTACTTCACCAAAGAAGACATTCAGGCAGATACATGACAAAATGTTCACAATCATTAGCCATTAGAGAAATGTAAATCAAAACTACAATGAGGTACCATCTCACCCCAATAAGGCTAGCATTAATCAAAAAAACACAAAATGGTAAATGTTGGAGAGTTTGTGGAGGGACTGGAACACTTATACACTGTTGGTGGGAATGTAAAATACCACAACCACTTTGTGAATCGATTTGGCACTTCCTTAAAAAGCTAGAAATAGAAGTATCATATGATCCAGCAATCCCACTCCTTGGAATATATCCTAGAGAAATAAGAGCCATCACAGGAATAGATATATGCACACCCATGTTCATTGCAGCACTGTTCACAATAGCAAAAAGATGGAAACCAGCTAGGTGCCCATCAACAGATGAATAGATTAAAAAATTATGGCATATTCATACAATGGAATACTATGCAATGATAAAGAACAATGATGAATCCGTGAAACATCTCGTAACATGGGTGAATCTGGAAGGCATTTTACTGAGTGAATTTAGTCAGTCACAAAAGGACAAATGTTGTATGAGACCACTATTATAAGAACTCAAGAAAAGGTTTAAACACAGAAGAAAACATTCTCTGATGGTTATGAGGGTGGAGAGGGAGAGGGTTATTCACTAACTAGATAGTAGACAAGAATTATCTTAGGTGAAGGGAAGGACAACACACACTACAGGGGAAGTCAACACAGCTGGGCTAAACCAAAAGCTAAAACGTTTCCTGAATACCAAACACTTCGAGGGAAAGAGTAGCAGGGTTGGGGGTCTGGGGACCGTGGTTTCATGGGATATCTAGGTCAACTGGCATAACAAAGTTTAAGAAAATGTCCTGCATCCCATTTTGGTGAGTGGTGCCTGGGGTCTTAAAAGCTAGTGAGCAGCCATCTAAGATGCATCAATTGGTTCCAACCCACCTGGAGCAAAGGAGAAGGAAGAACACCAAAGACACAAGGAAAATTGTAGTCCCAAGAGACAGAAAGGGCCACGGAAACCAGAGACTTCATCAGCCTGAGACCAGAAGAACTAGATGGCACCCGGCTACCACCAATGACTGCCCTGACAGGGAACACAACAGAGAGTCCCTGATGGAGCAGGAAAAAAGACCAGAAAATTCAGGTAAAAAGACCAGACTTAGTGGTTTGACTGAGACTGGAGGGACTCCGGAAGACACGGCCCCTGGACTCTCTGTTAGCCCAAAACTAAAACCATTCCAGAGTCCAACGCTTTAGACAAAGATTAGACTGGACTATGGGACATAAAATGATACTCGTGAAGAGAGTGCATCTTAGCTCAAGTAGATACATGAGACTAAATGGGCAGCTCTTGTCTGGAGGTGAGATGAGAAGGCAGAAAGGGACAGGAGCTGGTTGAACGTCACGGGAAAGCTGGGGTGGAAAGGAGGAGTGTGCTGTCACAGTATAGGGAGAGCAACTAGGGTCACATAACAATGTGTGTATAAATTTTTGTATGAGAAACCAACTTGAATTGTAAACTTCCACTTAAAGCACAATAAAAAAATAAAATTCAAACACAGAATAAAATATATAAACCTGTCAATGGAGAGAGACAACAGAAGCAATAAACTAAGACTAGGATCTGAAATTAGAGGGAAAGCAGTTGGGCTCTGGCCCGGACACTGGTTTTTTTTTTTCTTAAAAGCATTAGGAGAAATCAGTTCATCTATCTCAACTTTTAGTTTTCATTTGTATATATCTCTTCATCCCTCAATCATTTCTGGCTCCCCTATTACAGGACAAAAGAAGTCTGAATCATACCTGAACGATGCTTGAAATCTGCTGAAGACAGAAAAGCAATACTCTGTAAATTATAAGTAAAAAAAAGTACAGAAAAGGAAAGGCACAGAATAGATGTTTATCCAAAGGAAGAAAAAGTTCAACCAACATAAAACAATTAACTTATATCTAGAGCCATCCACATTCACCAAAAAAACTAATAATGCTCCCTCGCAGGAAAGAAAGGCACTAGCATACCAATCCAGTTCCCCAAAATAAAAGCAAAGAAAGAATTTAAAAAGTCATAATAATATGTTTAGCTGAGTCAGACTTATAATAGAGGATGTAATGATTGAATCAATGGCCTGAAAGAAACTGAATAGCCTGCCTTAAAATAAAAAGTAATTTAATCCCTATGAAAAGAATAATGGCAGGATTTTTAAAGAAAAAAAGGATCAAATTTCCAAAAGAAGCTAATTCAAGTTGCATGAGTTTTCTCTGGATTTAACTTTTTAAAACCATAGTCCTGTAAACCATGAGAATGATTAAGGAAATAATCATTTAATTTGAATAGATCATTTGTCAATTGACTATGGAAGTAGTTCAGTTTTACCAAGAGAAATAAAAAATATAAATGATCTTGGGAACTTTTACCATTTCAATGTTTTTATTTTTGTTTTTGTTTTTGTTTTAATAAAGAACCAGATAAATTGTCTTCTAGCTAGAGGCAACTGCATGAAATTCAGATGGAGAAATATAACACCTGTGCCATGGAAATGCTTGAATTGATAAATTCCAGCCCTTCTGGGAAAGCTGAGAAGATCTTCAAGCAAAGCTTTGAGGTAGGATACTTTATTGGCATAGAAATAGGCTGAGCAGTCCCATCTCAAATTGCTCTCTTTAATTTACCCTTTCTCAAATAATTTACGCCATGAAGAGAAAATGTTTATCTTTTGATCCAAAGAAAGAGGGCCAATAAATTTTGCAATCCACTTACCTCTTTTAAAATAAGGTTTAAAAAAAAGAAAAATAATAAAAAATATATCTATTCCTAACAGGTTTAGTTCCTTATGCTAGCCTGCTCACATATATTCATAGATAAGGCATTCTAAAACTTCATGCCATCAGCTCACCCCCACTTCATATAAATACCGTCTTAGAAGATAGAAACGTCCACAACCCTACTTCTACATCAAAAGCACACAAGTGAGAACAGCTCCAAAAATTCTCTAAGGATATTAACAAAAACCAAACCAAACCAGCTGCCATCAGTTCGATTCCAACTCTGACTCTTGGCGACCCCATCTGTGTCACAGTAGAACTGTGCTATGGAGGGTTTTCAATGGCTAATTTTTTGTATGTAGATTTCCAGACCTTTCTTCCAAGGTACCTCTGGGTGGACTTGAACCTTTCAGATTAGCGGCCAAGCCTGTAACCATTTGTACCATGCAGGACTCCTGAAGGATATTGTTGCTGTTAGGTGCTCTTGAGTCGATTCTGATTCATAGAGACCACATGTGACAGAGTAGAACTGCTCCATAGGGTTTTCTTGGCTATAATCGATACAGAAGCAGATTGCCAGATCTTTCTCCTGCAGAGCCACTGGGTGGGTTCAAACTGCCAACTTTTTGGTTAGTAGCCGAGCACTTAATCGCTTGGCCACCAGGGCTCCTCTAAGGATATTAGTCCACTGTAAATAAGATAATAATTCTCTGAATATCTAAACCTGAAGTTAAGAGTGAGATATATATATTTTTCGTCGTTAATTTCCAGATTCTATCAGAAATCTATTTAAAGACTTGGGTTTTGTTTTGTTTTGAGCAGATTTAATAGCCCTGTTAATCTGGCCAGTGATGGCTACATGAAGAACAGGTCCAACCCAGCTCCAATGTTCAGTCATCTAGGAGAGGAGGCAACATCAGCAGCTTTGTCTGGGCTTCTGATTGTGTATGGAATTATCTGTATGAGACAGGCTTTCAATACTGCCTCATGTATTGTCCATTGAAGGGATTTTTCTATTGTTGACAAGCTTGGGAATTGGGAAAGAAGAGGGAAAAATAAAGTGATAAAATATTGGCATTTAATATTACCCTAACCATAACTGAAATGAGCCATGATCCAGATCCCAAACAACCAACACGAAACTCACCACAAGAAATGAACAGCCTACGAAAAATATTTATAGATATTATGCAATTGCAATCCAAATCCCAACAACATTCTTTAATGTGATGGAAAAATTAATGTCCAGTTTTATATGGAAAGGAAAGAGGCCCCAAATACCCAAAGCATTACTGAAAAAGAACAAAGTAGGAGGCCTCACACTAACTGATCTCAGAACCTGTTATACAGCCACAGTAGTCAAAACAGCCTGGTACTGGTACAACAGGTACATAGACCAATGGAACAGAATTGAGAACCCAGAAGTAAATCCATACAGCTGGGGACAACTGATCTTCGACAAAGGGTTGAAGTCCATTCAGTGGGGAAAATATAGTCTCTTTAATAAATGGTGCTGGAAAAACTGGGTATATATTTGCGGAAAAATGAAACAGGATCCATATCTCACACCATACACAAAAACTAACTCAAAATGGGTCGAAGACCTAAATTTTAAGCCTAAAACTATAAAGATACTGGAAGATAACATAGGGACAAAACTTGGGGTCCTAATTTATGGCATAAATAGCCTATCAAACATAGCTAAAAATTCACAGACAACAGAAGATAAACTAGATAACTGGGACATCCTAAAAATTTAATACTTATGCTCATCCAAAGACTTCACCAAGAAAGTAAAAAGAGAATCTACAGACTGGGGGAAAAAAAATTGACAACAACATATCTGACAAGAGTCTAATCTCTAAAATATATAGAAAAGTTCAACATCTCAACAACAAAAAGACAACTAATCCAAACAAAAAATGGGCAAATGACATGAACAGACATTTCACCAAAGAAAACATCCAGGCAAATAACAAATACATGAAGAGATGCTCACGATCATTAGCCATTAGAGAGACGCAAATCAAAACTACAATAAAATACCAACTCACCCCAGCAAAAATGGCATTGATCCAAAAAACCAGAAAACAGCAAATGCTGGCAAGGTTGTGGGGTGACTGAAACTCTTATAGACTGCTAGTGGGATTGTAAAATGGTACAACTACTGTGGAAAATGGTATGATGCTTCCTCAAAAAGCTAGAAATAGAAATACCATGTGATGCAGCAATTCCACTATTAGGTATTTATCCTAGAGAAATAAAAGCAATGACGTGAATAGACACATGTAGACCCATGTTCACTGCAGCATTATTCACAATAGCAAAAAGATTAAAACGACCTAAGTGTCCATCAACAGATGAACGGATAAACAAATTGTGGTACATACATACAATGGAATACTATGCAACGATAAAGAATAATGATGAGTCCGTGAAACATAACTTGGATGAATCTGCAGGATATTATGCTGACTGAAATAAGTCAATTACAAAAGGACAAATACCGTATGATACAACTTTTATAAAAAGTTAAGAATAGGTTTACTAACAGAAAGCAACATTCCTTGATGATTACCAGGGATGGAAGGGGGAAGCAGGGAGAATCACATACTAGATAGTAGACACATGTTAATTCTGGTGACAGGAAAGGCAATACACAATATGGGGGAAATCAGCTTATGACCAAGGCAAATGAAAACACTGAGAGGTACACAAGAATAAAGGACTCCTACAGTAACGACTAAACCACACACAATTTCTGCAACAGCAATAATAACAACCTAAAATCTATGAGTGGTTATATTGGTAGATACATATGCTATATAGATGTGGGAGGGTGCATAGGAGTATATGCACATGAATATATGGGTATTGTTGTGGATAATTATATATGTATATTTGGATTTGCTGCATGTATATTCATATAAATAATAGAGCATATAGGGCGCACAGTTATGGAAACTTCTTAGACATATCCAAACACCTCATACAACTGAGTTACTGGGCTTGAAGGCTATGGAACATAGTCTCAGGGGACATCTAGCTCAATTAGCATAACATCATTCATAAAGACAGTATTCTACATCCCAGTTTGGTGAGTAGTATCTGGAGTCTTAAAAGCTTATGAGCAGCCATCTAAGATACAATCATTAGCCTCTTCCCGTCTGTAGCAAAGGAGAATGAAGGAAACCAAAGACTTGAGAAGAAATTAGTCCAAAAGACTAATGGCCTACATGAACCACAGCCTCCTTTAGCCTGAAACCAGAAGAACTAGATGGTGCCTGGCTACCACTAATGAACGCTCTGACCAGGGACACAGTAGAAGGACTTGGTTAGAATGGGAGAAAAATGTAGAACAAAACTCATAAAATTCATAAAAAAAGACCAAACTTCTTGGAATGACAGAGACTGGAGAAACTCCCGAAACTATCGCCCTAAGATACCATTCAAACCGGAACTAAAGCCACTCTCAGAGGTCACCTTTCAGCCAAATAATAGCTTGGCCTATAAAATAAACAGTAACACTCATGAGGAATGTGCGCCTCAGAACAATCAACTAAACAAAACCCAACAGGCAACATTTGCCCAAAATCAAAGATGAGAAGGTAAGGAGGGGCAGGAAAACTGGAGGGATGGAAACGAGGAAGGTAGGGTGGAAATGCGGAGAGTGCTGACACACTGCAGGGACACCAACCAATGTCATGGAACAATTTATATATGAATGGTTGAATGGGAAACTAATCTGCTGTATAAACTTTCACCTAAAGCACGATAAAATGCTAAAAGAAAGGAAGAAAGAAATGAACAGCATACACGCCAGTGTAAAATGATGACACAGAATAATTGTTGTGATTGGCCAAACTCCTGACCCTTTCTAAAATTCACAGTTATCCTGGTTCTTGCCCAGCATGAAATATGCTTATTAAATTTCTCTCTGACAAGCCACATAAAAATTAAGCCTTAGTGGCTGGCTTTGTTTTTGTGCCTTTCACCTTCCCCAGGAGTTTTATTTCAAGAACCAAAAGTCTACTATCCAGGATGGTAGTCACCAGACTCTCATTCTGTCTTAGACTCTTCCAGTGACCTGTTACTTTACCCAAATGAAGGGTATATTTTTTATTTTTCTCTCCGGTTTCTCTTTCATTATATGGGAACAATAATATGGTACTTACAATTTTCCCTTAACAGAGTTATAGTGAATGCTCTTCAAACATTAACTCATGGATGTTGTTCTGAACAAATATGAAGAGCCATTTTATATTGGAACGGTTATGACACACACTAATAAAATATTGACAGAGAGCATTATAGTAAGAGCTTCATAGTGGCTAACAGAGCTGAAAGTCATAATTATACATACAACCCAGCCCTCCGGACACCTGATTACTGCCTACAATCCTTTTACATCTCCGGAGCAGAAGGCCCAATGGTCCATTCAATTTATCCCTTTATCATCAAAACAGTTTATACTAACAAACATTCAATCTGCTAAAAGGCTGTGGCCTGTGACTCAGGTATTTTAAAAACTGACAAAAATATCCTCCAGCATCTCAGATCTCTATTATTCCAGGATATTTAATATTATAAAGGCTTATTTCATGGACAAGCTAAGTCAACTAGTAAAAAGGACAGAATCATGGGGCAGAGGAAAGCATATGTAATCCAATCTGCATTCCTTATAATGGGGCTCAACTCTCCAGGGTCTCAACTCAACATGGGGCATTTTGTTGCCTTGGTTATACAACAATTCCAGTATCAGATGAGGTATTTGCCTGGGGTCACATCTGTGCTCACTACCTGAAGGTCATGTGGAATGACAGGAAGAGTTTAGGGTTTGAGTTTCCTCCCAATAAAAAAATAAAGGTTGAATATCAGTTTTGTCCATTGCATAATATCGGGCTAACAGTTGAATCCTTCTGAGTCCCAGTTTATTCTCTGTAAAATAGGAATAATAATACAACCATACGGAGTTGAAAATGCTTCTATTGCATTCATCACACTAAACTTTAATTTCTTTATAGTTATGTCTCTGAGTTTCTCCTCTTAAATTTTTTAAATTAATTTATTTATTTTAATAATTCTGAGTTTCTTGAGAGTAGAGATTGTGTCTTATCCATCTCTGTAGCTTGAACACCTAGTATAAAACCAAAAAAAAACCCATCACTGTCAAGTCGATTCCAAATAATAGCAACCCTGTAGGACAGAGTAGAATTGCCCCAGAGGGTTTCCAAGGAGCAGCTGGTGGATTCAAACTTCCGGCCTTTTGGTTAGCAACCATAGAGCTTAACCATTAAGTTACCAGGGCTCCTGAACACCTAGTACAGTGCCCAACAAGTAAAATACACTCAATAAATGTTTGTCACATTGTATTGAAGCAGCCATGTATACTACTGCTACTCTTTGATAACAACATATTGAAAACATATTTGCAAAGAAGAAAATACCAGTTGAAATTCAGATGGCCTGGTAAATTAGATGATTGTTTAGCAAATATTCACCCTCTTTCCCCTCCTCAGTGAGAAGAGTATATTTCCCCACCCTTGAATTTAGGCATGGCCATGTGACTTGTTTTGATTAATAGGATGTTAGTAGACATGACATGAGCAGAAGCTTGAATTGTGCTTGCTCTCTTAAACTTCCACCTGTCATCATGAGAAGAACATGAGTAGAGACAAATCCAAGGAGGATAACAGGCACTTGGTGTCAAGCCCTCCCAAGCCCAGGCTGGATCGGCAAACCTTAACTGACCTTTAGATGTATAAGTGAGAAATACTTACTACTCTATGCCATTGAGTTTTTGGGTGGGTTGCTAGACAGCATTATTCTGGTAAGGCTGATGTATACAGATTATAGAATGTGCACCATTTGCTATGATATTAGTTCTCAAAGTGGAGTGTACTTTTAAGCTAGTGAGTCAATTTTTCACTGGAACTCTAAGTAGATTACCTATTAGTATAAGTAAATTATTTGCATCTGATGTTTTCAATGGTATAGTGATGAAAAGTGAGGATCTGAGAGCAAGGGATTTTTTTCCAGGCAAAGTTTACTATAAGATGCACAGCTCAAAGTTTTGCATAGTGGGATGATTTCTCTGTAGCGTTCCCAGTGTCATTCAGGCCACTCCCTTAATGCTTGATGCCAGCATTTTTGTCAGAGCCTTCTGTAAACCAGGACCAAATATTTTTCTTCTCAGGTGGCAGGTTATAAGAAACTAACTCCTAATGAGGCCATGAGTGTGGACAGATGGAGAAAAGGCAACACAGCAGACCTTCTGGCTAAGGGAGTGTGAGCCAAGTCACCTTCTCAAGTCTTACCACAGCCCTTAAGGTCTTCTTGGGCCCAATGATAGATACACCACTTTCATTTGATGATGAGGCTCTTTTGGCACTGTGACTAGTATGATGACCTCCACCTTCATGATGAACGGTACCTGAAAATATCCAATTCATATTGGAAAGCTCAGTTCACGAGTCCTGTAGTCAGGTATTCATTTCTTGTAGCAAGCTACACATTCTTCTTTAAAAGGAGAATAGTGAGTTAATAAAGAAGTCATAGCTTTGCTTCAAAATCCTAGGGGCCCACACTATGATTCTCTTATGCCAGTTTGCCACAGGCTCCATTCAGAATCCTTATCTGCCACAGACACTTAAAGAACTTTATGATCCACTAGATTATAAGAGGTTAAATTGCAAAGCCTCTTACACTGAAGCCTGACCAGCTAGGGAGTTGTTTTTCGCTCTGGGCTCCATTCAAAGCTGCAAATCTTTTGGTCACTGAGTAAATGAGTCAGAGCAAAACAACCAAATGTAACATATGTTACCTCAAAAATCCAGAGATGCCCACTAAACACTGTGCCTTTTTCTTAGCGGTAGGGAGCACAAAGGTGCACAGTCTTTACCTTTGGACAGGATATTCCAACATGATCCAGACCACTTGACCCTAGAAACTTCACTGAGATGGTGGTGTTATTGTCATTAAGTGCCATCAAGTCAGTTCCAACTTATAGTGACCCTGTGTACAAAAAAACAAAACACTGCCCAGTCCTGCACCGTCCTCACAATCATTGCCATGTTTGAGTCCATTGTTGCAGCCACTGTATCAGTCCATCTCATCAAGGGTCATCCTCTTTTACAATGACCCTCTATTTTACCAAGCATGATGGTAACCCACCTGACACAGCCACTAATTACCTCTGCATTTTTTATAAGTTATTTAGCTACTTGGCACTGAGTTTGCTCCTTGCTGAGTTTGCTCCTTGGTAAAATAAAGTTGGAATAGATGATCTTTAATGTCATTATCTAGATCTAAAATCTCCAGTTTTATATTAACAGGAATCTATCACATACAGGAATAGATTAACCAGGAAGCAACATACCCACCAACCTACATTAAGCAAGGTACTTACAGGCTTACTTGTGTTTACTTACTAATCTGCAGTGAACAATTTCACATGGGTTTCAAACAGGTGAAACTGTTTACTACAGATTAGTAAGTATGCACAAATAAACCCGTGTTTACCTTGCTTATTGGGTAATCCGGCCCTTAACACATCTGCCTAAATTAAAGTTTTATACTCACTGAGGTTGCTCCCTCTTCCTGACCACAACTCTGACATCCTAAAAATCTTGATTTCTCATTTATCTTCTCTAACTTTTTCATCCCGTGATGTGCAATTTTTTGTAAAAAAAAAGTAGATTGGATTTTACATCAGTTTCTACCTCTATTTATGCCTGGGAACTTAGAATTGAGATACAATAAATAAAAATCCCAAAGAGGGAAGGTTGTATTTCCTATTTATAGGGATATACATTTCCCATTTTGGTTTTCTCGGAGACTTTAGAGAACTAAACACCCATCAGCAGACGTGCCACTGAGACAGAAAGGAAGTTGAGATTGTCTTCATTACATGGCTTGAATTACAATAATGTGACAGATGATTCACCACGGCCCAAGGAGTGGAAATTTCAAGTTGTTCTAGGATGGAAACTGCAAATAATGCATTAAGATGCCATTGGTTTTGTGGAAGGGTCACTCTATAGAATTCTGCATGTGGGCATTTTTATTATCAGTGTAACTTCATTTCTATCATGAACAGCAACTTAGTGATGAGAATGCACGAAGGGGACCAGAAATGAAATGCACGCTTGCTGACATGTTTAGTTCACTATTTACTATCTGTTTGCCTTCTTTTGAAATGTCCTGACAAGTTGTTAGCTGAGAGCTACATTTTTACAGGAGGGAATGTGGTCTACCTGCACACCGAACGAATGCCACTGCTTCTTGCCTACACAATAACCTCTCTCCTTCTTGCATCACCCCTTTTTCCTCTCTATTGCATCTTTCTTTTCTGCAAACATGCTGTTATTTTATCCACCTTAGAAAAAGAAAAGCTTCCCTTGGTCCCACAGCTCTCTCTAGATACTGCTCATTTCTCTGCTTCCCATGATTCTGCTTCCTGTTGTAGCCATGCACCTCGACTGCACTGTGTACACTCAATCTTTCCGCTTCTTCTCTCATTCTATTTTGAGCGGAGTCATCTCAGGGTCTCCCTCATTTCAGTGAAACTGCTCTTTCCCTGATCACTGTTAACTTCCACATTGTCAAATCCAATGGTGGTCACTTCTTGGTCTAAACTGAATGCCAACTTTTAAAATACTTTCTCAATTTAGCTTCCAGAACACTACACTCTCCTACTTTTCTTCCTGTTTCACTGGCTGCTCCTTCTTGGCCTTCTTTCCTGAATCCTCCTCATCTTCCTTAACTTTTAAACACTGGGATGCCCCAGGGCTCAATCCTCAGACATATCTTCAGTAATTATATTATTTGCTAAATGATCTCACTCATACTATGGCTTTAAATACAGACAGCTCTGAAATGTCTCTATCTCCAGCGCAAACTTGAACTCTGGACTCACATATCTAACAGCTGACTGAACAGTTCATCTCAAATTTAACATATCCAAAACTTAAGTCTTAATTTGCTCTCCCCAAAGCCTTCTCCTTCTCCACTATTCCCTATCTCAGTGAATGGCATTTCCTTTCAATCAGATACTCAGGCCATAAAACTTGGAGTCACTTTTAACTTATTTCTTTCTCTCACACCCGACAGGCAATCCACCAGAAAATTCCATTACTTCTATCTTTAAAATATATACAGGCATACCTTGAAGATACTGCAGATTTGGTTCCAGACCACCACAATAAAGCAAATATCCCAATAAAGTGAGTCATACAAATTTTTTTGGTTTCACAGAACATATAAAAGTTATGTTTACACTATACTGTAGTCTATTAAGAGTGCAATAGCATTATGTCTAAAAAAAATGTATCTTAATTAAAAAATACTTTATTGCTAAAAAATGCTAAACATCATCTGAGCCTTCAGCAAGTTGTAATCTTTTTGCTGGTGGAGGGTCTTGCCTTGATGTTGATGGCTGCTGACTGATCAGGGTGGTGGTTGCTGAAGGTTGGGGTGGCTGTGACAGTTTCTTAAAATAAGACAATGAATTTTGCCACATTAATTGACTCTTCCTTTCACAAAAGATTTTTCTGTAGCATGCGATGCTGTTTGATAGCATTTTATCCACAGTGGAACTTTTTTCAAAATTGGAGTCAATGCTCTCAAACCCATTTGCTGCCTTGTTAACTAAGTTTATGTAATATTCTAAATCATTTGTTATCATTTCAACAATGTTCACAATATCGTCATCAGGAGTAGATTCTGTCTCAAGAAACCACTTTCTTTGCTCATCCAAAAGAAGCAATTCCTCATCTGTTAAAGTTTATTATGAGATTCAGCAATTCAGTCACATCTTCAGGCTCCATTTCTAATTCTAGTTCTCTTGCTGTTTCCACCACATCTGCAGTTACTTCCTCCACCAAAGTCTTGAACCCCACAAAATCATCCGTGAGAGCTGGAATCTACTTCCTCCAAACTCCTGTTAATGTTTATGTTTTGACCTCCTCCCATGAATCACGAATGTTTTTAATGGCATCTAGAATGGTGAATCCTTTCCAGAAGGTTTTCAATTTACTTTGCCCAGATGCATCAGAGGAATCACTATCTATGGCAGCTATAGCCTCACGAAATTCATTTCTTAAATAATAAGACTTGAAAGTCAAAATTACTCCTTGATCCATGGGCTGCAGAATGGATGTTGTGTTAGCAGGCATGAAAACAAAATTAATCTCCTTTTGCATCTCCATCAGAGCCCTTGGATGACCAGGTGCATTGTCAATGAGCAGAATATCTTGAAAGGAATCTTTTTTTCTGAGCAATAGGTCTCAACAGTGGGCTTAAAATATTCAGTAAACCATGTCGTAAACAGACGTGCTGTCATCCAGGCTTTGTTTTTCCAGGCAGAGTAGATTTAGCATAATTATTAAAGGCCCTAGGATTTTCAGAATGGTGAATGAGCATTGCCTTGAACTTAAGATCACCAGTTACATTAGCCCCTAACAAGAGAGTCAGCCTGTCCTTTGAAGCTTGGAAGCCAGGCATTCCTCTCTAGCCATGAAAGTCCTAGATGGCATCTTCTTCCGATATAACGCTGTTTCATCTACACTGAAAATCTGTTGTTTAGTGTAGCCATCTTCATCAATTATCTTAGTTAGATATCCTGGATAACTTTCTACAGCTTCTGCATCAGCACTTGTTTCTTCACCTTGCACTTTTATGTTATGGAGACGGCTTCTTTCCCTAAACCTCGTGAACCAACCTCTGCTAGCTTCAAACTTTTCTTCTGCAGCTTTCTCACCTCTCTCAGCCTTTATAGAATTGAAGAGAGCTAGGGCCTTGCACTGGATTAGGCTTTGGCTTAAGGGAATGTCATGGCTGGTGTGATCTCCTATCCAGACCACTAAAACTTTCTCCGCATCAGCAATAAAGCTGTTTCGCTTTCTTATTATTACTGTGTTCACTGGAGTAGCACTTTTAATTTACTTCAAGAACTTTTCCTTTGCATTCACAACTTGGCTAACTGTTTGGTGTAAGAAGCCTAGCTTTGGGCCCATCTTGTCTTTCGACATGCCTTCCTCACTAAGCTTAATCATTTCTAGCTTTTGAATTAAAGTGAGAGATGTGTGACTCTTCCTTTCACTTGAACACTTAAAGGCCATTGAAGAGTTATTGACTGACTTAATTTCAATATTGTCATGTCTCAGGGAATATGGAGGCCCGAGGAGAGGGAGAGAGACGGCGGGAATGGCTGTTGGTGGAGAAGTCAGAATACATGCAATATTTATCGATTAAGTTCGCCATCTTATATGGGTGCAGTTTGTGGCACCCCAAAACAATTACAATAGTAACATCATAGATCACTGATCACAGATCACTGTAACAGATATAATAATAATGAAAAAGTTTGAAATATTGCGAGAATTACCAAAATGTGACACAGAGACATGAAGTGAGAACATGCCATTGGAAAAATGGCTCTGATAGACTTGCTCGACACAGGGTTGCCACAAACTTTCAATTTGCAAAAAATGCAATATCTGCAAAGGTGAATAAAGCAAAGTGTAGTAAAACGAGGTATGCCTGTACACAATGACCTAAATATAACACTAAAACCATAAAAATCTAGAAGAAGGGAACACAATATAGAGTCCTTGACACAGTGGGAGAAAAGTGCAGAACAGAACTCATATTCACGTAAAAAGACCAGACTTAATGGTCTGACTGAGACTGGAGGAATCCTTGAAACCATGGCACCCAGACACTTTGTTAACACAGAACTAAAACCATTCCCAAAGCCCACTCTTCAGACAAAGATTAGACTGGACTATGAAACATGATATAATACTCATGAAGAATATTTCTTAGTTCAGTCAGATACACGAGACCAGATGGGCAGCTCCTGTCCAGAGGCAGGATGAGAAGGCAGGAAGGGACAGGAACTGGCTGAATAGACACAAGAAACCCGGGGTGGAAAGAGGGAGTGTGCTGTCACATTATAGGAATTGCAACTAATGTCACATAACAATGTGTGTATAAATTTTTGTATGCGAAATTAACTTGTAAACTTTCACCTAAAGCACAACTGAAAAAAAAAAATCTAGAAGAAAACATAGAGGTAACGTTTCAGGACCTTGTGTTTGACAGTGGATTTTTAGATATGACACCATCTTAGTCTGGGTTCTCTAAAGAAGGAAAACCAGTAAAGTGTATAAATATATATATATAGAGAGAGAGAGGGAGAGATTTATATCAAGGAAACAGCTCACACAATTACAGAGGCTGGAACATCCCAAGTTCATGGATCAGGATATAGGCTTCTCCCAGTTCACATAGCTGCAGGGGCTGGCAAACCCAAGATCGGCAGGTCGGAGAGTAAGACTCTTGCTCACAGGCTGTGAAGAGCAAAGAATCCCAAGACTGGCAGGTAAACTGCTAGCTCAAGTCCCAAGAACCAGAGGTCAGACAAACAGGAGGCAGCTGCAGGATCCACAGAGGACAAAAGCCAGAATGTCCACTTGTATTTGGATGCAGGCTACATACCCAAGGAAACTCCCTTTCAACTGATTGGCTACTCACAGCAGATCCGATCACTGAGGCGATCACATATAAACACAGAGAATCATGGCCCAGCCAAGCTGACACACAATCTTAACCATCACAGACACCAAAAGCAAAAGCAATAAAATAAAATGTAGATAAACAGGACTTCAGCAAAATTAAAAAAATTTTGTGCATCAAATGACTTTATAAAGAAAGTGAAAAGGCAATCTACCAAATGGGAAAAACTATTTGTACACTATATATCTAATAAGGGTTTAATATCCAGAATATGTAAAGACTCCTACTACTGAATAACAAAAAGACAAATATTCCAACTGAAAAATGGGCAAACAACTTGAACAGACATTTCTCCAAAGAATACAGACAAATGACCAATGTTGTTGTTGTTGTTAGCCATAGAGTTGGCTCTGACTCATAGCAACCTTATGTATAACGGAAACGTTGCCCAATCCTGTGCCATCTTCACAATAGTTGCTATGTTTGAGTCCATTGTTACAGCCACTGTGTCAGTACATCCCATTGAGGGTCTCTCTCTTTTTCTCTTCTCTGACCCTGTATGTTATCAAGCATGATGTACTTCTCCATCTATTGGTCCCTCCTGATGATGTGTCCAAAGTAAGTGAAACAAAGACTCGCCATCCATGTGTCTAAGGAGCATTCTGGTTGTACTTCTTCCACGATTGATTTGTTTGTTCTTCTGGCAGTCCATGGTATTATTCGATATTCTTCACCAACACCCCAATTCAATGTGCCAATTCTTCTTTGGTCTTCCTTTTTCATTGTCCAGCTTTTACGTGCATATGAATCGATTGAAAATACCATGGCTTGGGTCAGGTGCACCTTAGTCATCAAAGTGACATCTTTGCTTTTTAACACTTTAAAAGAGGTCTTTTGCTGCACACTTGATTTCTTGACTGCTACTTCCATAAGTGTTGATTGTTGATCCAAGTAGAATGAAATCCTTTACAACCTTAGTTTCTTCACTGTTTTATCATGATGTTGTTTATGGGCCCATTTGTGAAGACTTCCATGTTCTTCATGTTCAGGTGTAATCCATACTGAAGTCTGTAGTCTTTTACCTTCATCACTAAGTGCTTCAAGTCACGTAAAAAGATATTTAACATAATTAGTCACTAAGGGAATATAAGTCAAAACCACAATGAGATACCACTTTACCCCCACTAGGATGGCTATTATCAGAAAAATAGAAGCTAACAACTGTTTGCCAGGATGTGGAGAAACTGGAACCCCTTATGCATCGCTGATAAAATGTAAAATGTTGCAGCCACTATGAAAAATAGTTTGGCTGGCTCTCAAAAAGTTAAATATAGAATTACCATATGACCCAGCAATTCCACTCCTACTATATAGCCAAAAGACTAGAACGCAGGAACTCAAACGGATACTTGTATACCAATGTTACAGCACTACTCACAATAGCCAAAAAGTAGAAACAAGTGTCCATCAACTGACGAATGGATAAACAGAATGGTATACAATGGAATATTAGATGAAGAAGGGTTGAGATGAAGGGGAAAATGTAGGGGCAGGGGGAAGTGGCAGCAAATCTAATTTGTGTCCAAACCAAGGAATGACAAATCCAGTTCAGCTCCAGGCAGCTGTTAAGATTAGGGTGGAGGAATCAATGAAGGGGGAAGCTCTTAGCATAGGGACACAGCTTCATAACTATAGGGTGAATAATAGAGATAACAGGGCTCCAAACCCCAGACAAGGTTGTCCAGAGAAACTATCAGGTGTCTCGTAGCTGAAGAAAATATACAAAGCCCATAGGAGACATAACATCCTAATGCTCGATTTCAGCATAGGATCATGGCTGCTGCAGATGGCTTGATGCTCAGTCCAGGTTCAGGAATGGAGATAGGGCTGGGGCAGGTACTGTGGGGAATGCAAAGATAAATAAAGCATAATCTCTACCTTCAACATGCCTGTAGAATTATAGGAGATGATAAGACACAGACAATAGAAGTAAGAGCATTATATAACATGTAGCGTACTTAGCAGAACCGTGGAATCATAGCAAATTATATCTGTAAAGGAGGCTATTTATGGATTGTGTTTAAATATAGAACTAGTCTCTTGGGTACAAGAAAAGGAACAATTCACCAGTCACATATCTCTTCATATGCAAAATGTAGGGTTTAAACAGAATTCTTTTTTATGTTTCCTTCCAATTTTAAATTTTTATGATTTTTAATTCACATTCATGTAGCCCTACATAGATACCCATAAACATAGTAATGAAACCTTATTAATTTGGGTGGGCTAGTGGAACTTTAATTCTGCCCTCTCAGTGGCATTAGTAGCTTGTTCAGCAAACAGTGTAAACAAATTATAAAAAGAATGTCTACCAATTTTAGAGAACAGACTGTTTTCAAAGCCTTTAGCACTCCAGCTTGTAAACAAATAGCTGAAGTGGACGTCAGCCACCTGGGCTGGTGTTTTGATATGCTTTGTGCCGAGCTGGGGTCCCCTGGTGAGAAACGGATTCACACAACAGTCCCCTGACCTTTACCTTATCTTGGAGCATCAGGAAGTCAGAGCTGGCCTTGGCTGGAGAAGAAGTCAGAGGAAGTCATCCACAGATGCACCATGACCTAGCAGCTTATCCCCTGAGCCTCCTGCGTATTTCTTGCTCTGTCAATAAAAAGTGCCTCAGACAAAGAATGCAACAAAGAAGATACATTCTTCTTTATTAATAGGTTAGTCTGTAAAATTAATTCATTCAAAAGGATTGGTAGAAAGCCTACTGTGCACTAGGCACTCTTCTATACCCTTGCTACGTTATGGATTTTCAGGACCAAATGTTTCTTTTATTCACCGCTCTTGAGCATATGCTGTAAGAGTATCTTATTATTATACAGTTAACTCTAATGGAAGTTTCAACTACATTTTGCCTCAGAAATCTGCTGGTGGACCTCACAGGCAAATGGAGATGTTACCAAAAATAGAAACTAAGGTAGATTAGGCAATATTCAAATTTAGCAAAAGCATTTAGGACTAAGGTCAGAAAAGCTAAAATTCAGAATGAGATGCAAATGTTTAAAAGTCAAGAAGGGAATAGATGAGCAGTTACCAAGTGTATCAAGGAAAAGGGGCAAGCCAAAGGTAGGCATTTTCCCATGATTGAATGAGAATGAAAATAGGCAAGAGTTGTAACCATGTGGTGCTTCCAGCTTCAACAACATGGGGCCAGGAACAAAAGGGCGCTCCAATTGAGTAGTGAAGAACCGTGTGGAATTGGGAGCCAATCTATTCATTCATCAATTTATTTACTCATTTATTCCAAAAGTTGTTTGTTGAGCATCTGCATTCACCAAACACAACCTAAAGAAGAAAAATGTTGTTATTGAGTGAACCTCGATTCATGGTGATCCCATGTGTGCCAGAGTAACTGCTCCATAGAGTTTTCAATGGCTAATTTTTCAAAAGTAGATCACCAGACCTTTCTTACAAGATGCCTCTGGGTGGACATGAACCTCCAACCTTTTGGTTAGCAGTGAGCAGGTTAAACATTTGCACAACCCAGAGGATCCAAACACAATGTAAAATCCTAGAATTGTGTAGACATCACCTTACTGCCATCAAGTTCACCAGCTAATAGGGGGAGATAGACAGATTCGTAAATTACAGAAAAATATGTCAAGTGGCCTGAAACAAAGTTCAACTCAAGCACAGAAGTTACGGCAACTAGTTGTCTGAGGGAATCAGAGGTGACATTTGAACTGAATCCTGAAAAAAGAGCTGGAGTTTACCAAGTAAAGAAGGGAAGGCTGAGTACACAATATGTGCAGAAGCCGAGTCAGGAAAGGATCATAAGGTGCCTGGAGAAGAGTGATATAAAGACTATTTATGAAAGTGTCTCAGTTATCTGGTGCTGCTATAACAGAAATACCACAAATGAATGGTTTTAACAAAAAGAAATTTATTTTCTCACAGTCTATGAGGCTAGGAGTCCAAATTCAGGGCCCCAGCTCCAGCGAAATTCCTTCTCTGTCAGTTAATGGGGAAGGTTCTTGTCATCAATCTTCCCCTGATCTAGAAGCTTCTCAGATCAGGGAGCATGAGTCCAAAGGATACGCTTTGCTCTTGGCTCTTCTTCCTTGGCTCTTCCCAACACCTCTGCAACTGGAGGCTGGGGGTCTGGGTGCATATCAGACAACAACTCCCACCTGTGAGTGGGTCAGCTCTGGCGACCCCAAGAACTGATAATATAACCGGAAATGAAAGAGAGCCAAGATTCTGGAGACCACACAACCAGAAATTTTAATTATATCTTCAAAAATTATCACAAAATGAATCCTGAAGGGAAGATGGATATAGGAAAGCAGATATAGGAGCCACACAAACTTCCAGATTAATTTAGTTGTCTCTGTGGCTGAGTCAGAGCCCTGGTGGTGCAGTGGTTAAGAGCTCGGCTGCTAACCCAAAGGTCAGCAGTTCAAATCCACCAGCCGCTCCTTGGAAACCCTATGGCGCAGTTCTATTCTATTCTATAGGGTCGCCTTGAGTTGGAACTGACTCCACGGCAATGGGTTTTTGGTTGATAGCTGAGTCAAAAGGATTATCAAGATAGGCTAGGTCTTCAATCTGCCTTGAACACATTGAGGTCATTTCCAACTGAGTGTCTTTCCTGATGCTGATCTCCTTACACATTGTCTGACTTTCCAGATCTTGCCCACGTTTAGAGCCTTGCTTTAGTTTCAGCTTCTCCTCAGTAGAGCCTTTCCTCATTCCTCCTGCCCAAAATGAGAGCCATTTTTCTGGATGTCTGGTGAAACTTCACAATATCAGAGTTTAACACAAAATGGTTCTCTAATAGATACTGATTTCTGGAATAGACTATAGATTCCTTGCTTGCTGGATTCATACCTTAAACCTTTTAATGATTTATAAACTTACTGATGAGAAAAGCATTACCAGATATAAAAATTAAATCACATTTATTATATATTTAATGAATTACATTGGTTGAAAAGAATAACACTGCAAGAAATTGAAACTACCTTGGAAAATTTGGAATGTACAATCCACCATACCCATCGCACCTAACTCTTTATGAGACATAAAGGAGACAAATAGTCTTGACTCACTGATGGTTATAAGAAGTTTTTCTTTACTCAGATATTTCATTCTAACCTTCATGTGATGTACGAAATTGATAGTGCAAATGAGACAATATATCTCAAAGTAAACTCAAGACATTCTCCACCACCACCACACCCAAAACCTGCTCCGTCTCCTGTATCCTCCATCCTGATTAATGACATCCCCATTCACCCAGGGACCTAAGCAAGAACCTGGTGGTCACCTAGCACTCTCCTCACTCATGTATTTTATTCTTCACCAAATTCTCTTGAATATCTCAGATCCGTCCCTTCTTCTCCTGAACTCAGGACAGCTGTTACCTGGGTTCAGGCCTTAGCATCCTGGTCCTTTCCTAACTGGTTCCTGAGTATCTGGTATCACCTCTCTCCAATCCATGCCACATACAGACAATCTTTCTGAAATGCAAATCTGTTCATGTCATCCCCCTTTCTAAATGTTATAATGACTCCTAATGCCTAAGGGATAAAGTCTTAACTTCTTTGCATGTCTTTCAAGAGCCCTCATAATTTGGACCCTGCCTTTCTTTTAAATATCATCTTCAACCACTTGCCTGTATACATCACACCTTCTACCCATGCTAAAATTGTTAAGCTTTGAAGTGCCAAGTTATGTCATCTCATTATGTCAAACAATCTTTGACTCTGGATCCATTTAAACTATTCAAATTCCCTTCAGACCTAACACAAGAACCAATTTCTTTCTTGAGCATGCCTGCCTCAAAAAACAAGGCTGCTACTATGGTCATGTCTGTGTCTGATGAATGCCCCCAATATAGCAATTATTTGTTCATAGATCATTTTACCTACTAGACCTGCTCTACTCTCAGAAGAGCGTGTGTTGGGTGGGGGGCATATCAGATTCTAATATGATGAGAAAATACATAGCTTGGCATTTCATATAGTGTCATCATTATAACCATGCAACTCTTTGCTGAATACTGGTGAGTCCTTGATAAAAGGTTTTAAAAGAGAAGGGATTTCAGGGGAAGAGAAGAGCAGGAGCAAGGCTCAGAAGCAGCAGTGAACTTGTAGGGGACTAGGACCAGCCCAAGGTTTTTTTTTTCTTGATATTACAAAGTCGAGTATTTTATGAAGGGGCTAATGGTGAGGGAAGGAGCCATTCTGAACAAGCAGTAATTCAATAAGTTAAATACAAAATGGAACAGAAAAATAAATTTGAGGATTTCTGCCTGAGAAGTTGAAAGACTGGTGGGCCCTTAACAGAAAATGATATTCTTAGATTGAACATTGAGACCAGTTTTCACCATCTGAAATATAATTTGAAAATAAATGTAAGAGGAAAAACTGAATGATTATCTACAAAGTATCTACAAATGTCCTTGCCCATCTGGGGGCTTATGCCACCTGGTGGCAGTTGACCCAATTTTAGATTCAATTCTTTAAAGTGATGCAAATTCTTGGAATTGGTACCTGTAACCCCTAGCACAGTGCTAGACATGAAGCAGCTATTCAAATTTTGTTGTTGTTGTTGTTGTTGAGTGAATGAATGAGTTGAATGCATGAATAAATGATTAATGAGGCCAAGCTCTATGGAATGAAAAAAGCTCTGGTCTGAATGTCAAGAGCTTCTCGTCCTACACTACTGTGAGGTGACTCTGAAAGTCACCAGGCTTTTCTGAGTCTCAGTATTGGTGTATGTAGAAACTGTAAGTAGATGATCTCTAAGGTCATGTCCAGTTCGAACATTCTTGACTTTATATTGGGACTTCAGTTTGCTCATCGGAAAAAGAAATGTAGTCAAACTTAATGATATCTAAAATCCCTTACAGTTATAATATTATTTGATTTTTTTGAATATATATAGAAAACCTGCTTTTGCTGGAAAATTCCTGCTTGGGCTCACAGCTCCTTGGAGGGTCACAGCATAAGAGGGGCTGTCAGAGGTGCATGCAAACCTCTGGCAATTGAATTTGAACTCACAGTTGGAGGAACCTTTCCATTTCTGACCTAGGTTCCCTTCTGGTTATGCCATCTCTCCTCAGCTTAGTGTTGCTTAAAAGTGGCTTTCTAGATGCCATTCCTCCTGGCTTCACCCAGCTCCAGGGTCCCTCCCTGGAGCACTCTTGACCCCTCCATCATGTCAGTGCCACGTTCATTGTGGGAAGTGGAGAGTGAACAAATACTACTATGTGGATTTTTTTGTTTACAGTTTTAGCCTAATCCAAAAACCATACCCATTGCTGCTGAGTTGATTCCAACTCACAGCAACCCTATAGGACAGGGTAGAATTGCCCCATAGGGTTTCCAAGGCTGTAATCTTTTTTTTTTTTTTTTATATATATATTTTATTGTACTTCAGGTGAAAGCTTACAGAGCAAATAGTTTCTCATGAAGTAGTAGTACACGTTGTTTTTTTTGACATTGGTTAACAACCCCACAACGTATTAAGCCTCTAAATTCTCAACCTTTTTTTTTTGATGAAAATTACAGATGGCCAAAGATACACCGTTTCAAAATTTTCTACATTCACAGTTCAGTGACATTGACTACGCTCTTCCAACTGTGCTGTTATTCTCACTTAAGATGAAGGCTTACAGAACAAAATAGTTTTTCATTTAACAGTTACTACACATGTTGCCCTATGACAATGGTTAACAATCTCACAGCACATCAAGAATATCCTTACTCCACCTTGTGTTCCCTATCACCAGGGGGCTTCCTTGTCCCCTTCTGTCTTCTGGACCTTGTCAGTGGACTATTGTACCTCTTTAGTCTCATTTGTTTATTTATTTATTTATTTATTTTTATTTTATTTAAACACCATTTCAAAACTTTTTACTTACACATTTAAGTGATATTGACTATGCTCTTCCAATTGTGCTGCCATTCTCGCCCAAGATGAAGGCTTACAGGACAAAACAGCCTCCCATTTAATAGTTACTACAAATGTTGCCCTATAGCAGTGGTCAACAATCTCACAATACATCGACAGTGTCCTTATTCAGTTTGTGTTCCTTATCATCAGTTTCCTACTCTCCCTCTGCCTTCTGGCCCTTGTCACCGGACTCCTGTACATCGTTAGTCCCATTTAGTTTTACTGGGGTGTCCATTCCCAGGCTTAACATCGAACCTTGAAGGTAACTTCCCCTCTGAGCTGAAAGGGTGTCTGGGGGCCACACTCTCGAGGTTTCTCTAGTATTCTTTAGGCCAGTATATCTGGTCTTCTTTTTTTTTTTTTTTTTTTGGGAGTTAAAATTATGCTCTACATCCTACTCCAGCTCTGCCCAGAACCCTCTGTTGTGATCCTGGTCAGAGGAGTCATTGGTGGTAGCCGGGCACCATCCAGCTGTACTGGGCTCAGTCCCGTGGAGGCCTTGGTAGCTGTGGACCATTAGTCCTTCGGACTAATCTTTTCCTTGTATCCTGTTCTCTTCGTTCTCCCTTGTTCCCGAAGGGATGAGATCAGTGGAGTATCTTAGATGGCCGCTCATAGGCTTTTAAGACCCCAGACACTACTCACCAAGGTAGAATGTAGAGCATTCTCTTTATAAGTAGTGTCATGCCAATTGAGCTAGATGTTCCCCGAGATCATGGTCCCCAGAGCCCTCCGTCCAACAACTCAGTCCCTCGGGGGGTTTGGATGTGTCTATAGGGCCTCCATGACCTTTCCTTGTGCAGGTTGTGTTAGTTTCCCCTGTACTATGTACTATCTCATCTCTCACCCAAGTTACCACTTACCTATTACCTATTTAGTATCCCCCCCCCCTCCCATCCCTGGTAACCAACAAGGATTGTTACATTTTGCATGTGAATTTTTTCATGGGTTTTTACAATAGAGGTCTCATACAATATTTGTCCTTTTGTGATTGACTTATTTCACTCAGCATGATGTCCTCCAGTTTCATCCATGTTATGAGATGGTTCACCGATTCATTGTTCTTTCTCGTTGCATAGTACTCCATTGTGTGTATGTACCATAGTTTGTGTATCCATTCGTCTGTTGATGGACATCGAGGTTGTTTCCATCGTTTTGCTATTGTGAATAATGCTGCCATGAACATAGGTGTGCATATGTCTATTCGAGTGATGACTCTTATTTCTCTAGGATATATTCCTAGGAGTGGGATTGCTGGATCGAATGGTACGTCTATTTCTAGCTTTCTGAGGAAACGCCATATCATTTTCCAAAATGGCTGTATCATTTTGCATTCCCACCAGCAGTGTATAAGAGTTCCCGTCTCCCCGCAGCCCCTCCAACATTTGTTATTTCCAGTGTTTTTGATTCGTGCCAGTAATGCCGGGGTGAGATGGTATCTCATTGTGGTTTTAATTTGCATTTCTCTAATGGCTAGTGATCGCGAGCATTTCCTCATGTGTCTGTTGGCCATTTGAATGTCTTCCTTGGTGAAGTGTCTGTTCATTTCCTTTGCCCATTTTTTGATAGGATTGGTTGTCTTTTTGTTGTAGAGGTGTTGGATTTTCTTGTAGATTATCCAAGGCTGTAATCTTTACAGAAGCAGATGCCACATCTTTCTCCCACGGAGTGCTGGTGGGTTCGAACCGCTGACGTTTTGGTCAGCAACTGATTGCTTAACCACTGCACCACCAGGGCTCCTTTTAGCCTAATACTAAAACCCATTGTCATCAAGTCAATTCTGATTCATATCGACCTTATAGGACAGAGTAGAACTGCCCGATGGGGTTTCCAAGGAGCAGCTGATGGATTCGAACTGCCGGCCCTTTGGTTGGCAGCCGAGTTCTTAACCACTGCACCACCAGGGCTCCCACAATATTATATATTTTGTCTAATTTTCTCAGTGAGAATGCAAGATCTAGTATTTAAAAAAATAGTATTCCTAACATAAGAAATAGACACCGAGTACTTTTTATCATTAATCTTTATGATCAGGAGTTAAAAAGCATAAGTCAGTTCTAGGGCGGGAGCAGGAAACACACAAAATGATTCTGGGGGATCTTCTAGTGCCAGAAAGTAAGGGGTGCTCAAACACACACAGACACAGAGACACACAAAGACACAGAGACACACACAGACACAGAGACACACAGAGACATGGAGACACGTGCAGACAGACACACGCACAGACACAGAGACATGCACAGACACAGAGACACGCACAGACACAGAGACACACACAGTGATAGCAGTCTGTCAAAGGGTCACAGGAGCCAAACTGAAAGAGCTCCCAGTGGCCAATTTCAGCAACAAAATAAAGAGGTGTTGGATTATAACCGAAAGTATAAAATAAATATCCATTAGTTCATTTCGACATAAATAATCAAATAAATAAGAGACAAATCTCCCATGCAGAAGAATGTCAAGTAATTTATATAGACAGTGAGCCCTCACAGCACAACTCCACACTCAGCAGATGTGGGCTGGACTTAGGGACTTCCTTCCAAACGGTACAGTACGGAAAGGGTGAGAAAGAGAGAAACCTGACAAACGCTACCTCAGCAAGGTGATCGAAATCAGTATCAACGCTGATAAATCCTGTTGGTACTATGTACCCTTGATATGCTGTGATGAAAATGGCAGTTTACCTCTGCAGTCTCCTCCTTAAATCCATGACCCCAGTCTAATCATGAGAAAAATGTCACACAAATCCCAATTTGTCTGACCAGTACTTCTCAAAGTTGCCAACGTCATAATAAACACGGGAAGTCTGAGAAACGGTCACAGCCAAGAGGAGCCCAAGGAGACACAATAACTGCACATAATGTGGTCTCCTGGATGGGATCCCAGAACATTAAAACACCTAGTATCCTTTTTATGTTCCAGGATCCTGGTGGCACAGTGGTTAAGTGCTCGGCTGCTAACGGAAAGGTCCCAGTTCAAACCCACCAGCACCTCCTTGAGAGAAAGGTGTGGCAGTCCGCTTCTACAAAGATTTACAACTTTGGAAATCCTATGGGACAGCTCTACTCTGTCCTTTAGGGTCTTAGGGTCTCTGTGAATCAGAATCAACTCGACAGCTGCGGGATGTTTGTTTGCTAGGTAAAAACAAAGCAAATCTGAGTAAACTATGGACTTTAGTTAATGTTTCAATTGGTTTATTAATTACAATAAATATACCAAACTAACGTAAGGTGTTGATAATAGGAAGAACTGTATGTGGGGTATATGGGAAGTCTCTGTACTATCTTTGCAATTTTCTGCAAATCTAAAACTATTCTTAAATAGTTTATTTAAAAAAAATTTTTTTTTAAAAGCATGAGCCAAGCCTCCCATCACTCTCTGTAGTAACCAGAGCCATGTGGAGACTCAAGGAAATGTCATAACATTACTAAGTATCATTCAAACTGTGGTGTTGGCGAAGAGTATTGAATACATCGTGGACTGCCAGAGAATAAACTAATCAGCCTTAGAAGGTATACAATCGGAATGCTTCTTGGAAGCAAGTACAGCCAGACTTTGGCTTGCTTACTTTGTACGTGGTATCAAGAAACACCAATCACTGGAGAAGTACATCATGCCTGGTAAAGCACAAGGTCAGGGAAACCCTCAGTGAGAGGGACTGACACATAGCCACACAATAGACTGAAACAGCAATGACTATGAAGATGGTACAGGACCAGGCATCACCTCACTCTGTTCTACATAAGGTCACCGTGAGTCAGAGCCGACTTGACAGCAACTAACACCACCATTGGAAAATCAGGTGGTAGAGGGATATAGAAAAGAAAGAGCAATTTTTCATTGAGGAAGGAAAAAAGCATAGTTCACTGAAGAAAAATCACAAAAAATATCAGAAAGGGGTAACAAAACTTTCATAATTCCACCATCTAACACAGCTATTATTATTAATAATTTATCACTTTATTTTCAATATAAAATATTGCTAAATTTTTGTAAGTTTTTTTTTTTTTTTTCCATAGTTGTAGTCATACTTGAGCTCAGCTGCTATCCAAAAAGTCAGCCATTTGAATCTACCAGCCACTCCTTGGAAACCCTATGGGGCAGTTGTACTCTGTCCTACAGGGTTGCTATGAGTCAGAATCAACTCAACAACAATGGGTTGGTTGGTTGGTTGGAATCATACTTCATATACAATTTAAATTTTGGAAGTTTTCCCTGTCTTAATTGAAGATAAATCTTACTTAGAGTAAGCTAATTGGTCTTGTTTTGCATTTTGAACAGAATAAATTTAAATGAAAGAGAACCATATGACTTTACAAAGCTATATGAATATCCAGAATCTGTTCTATTTATCTAGTACGTAGTACAAAACCAAAGGGGATGTATATGATATTGTACAGGAGCCTAATGGCCTATCCTTTGTTATATCCTGTGGTGAGGCTGTGGTATTTAAGAAACAAAATGCAAAAGGGACAAAGTCCATTGCCAGGGAAGAGCCACAGAAATAAGAGGTAGGGTACTAAGAGTAGTGATGTTGGAAAATGGTTTATGGTAACTTAGAAAGGGCACGTGCAAACTTAGGGCATTTAGAAGGGCACTCCTTAAAAGGAATGAGGTATGAAAAACCATAAGATGGTGAAGAATGAGAAGAATATAAGGGGTAATCTGTTTTGTAAATGTGTGATGTGTAAACACGTTGGGAGGAAAGAGAATGTGGTAAGAAGTATTTACATTATTGGAGTTCCTGGGTGGCGCAAACAGTTAACGTGCTTGGCTGCTAACTGAAATGTTGGAGATTTGAGTCCACCCAGAGGCAGCTCTACTTCCGAGAAGTCAGCCATTGAAAACCCTATGGAGCACAGTTCTAATCTGACACACATGATGGGGTCACCAGGAATCAGAATTGACTCCACAACTGGTTATTAACATTATTAAAATTTTTGTAGCCACCTCTAGGTAGGAACTTGCATTCTGACAATAGTGTTTCTTAATATATGATACAACAGCAGTTTTTGAGATAGAAAAATTTGACATCTTAAATTCAGGGAGCTTGAGGGAACTAGAAATAGTAAATGTTATTGAGTACATACTGCCATCCAGTGGATAAATGTGCATAATGCACAAATCATTTGCAAAGGAAGACAGTAAGGGCTTATGATCATGATGCTGGTGTTTAAAGCTTTATGTTCAGTGAAGGCCAGATGTCATTGATCCAGAACTGAATCACACCACTCTTTCAGAACGTCAGACTTTACTATACCTTCTCAAAGTATTATGATAAACATCACCAGAGACTTTCAGCAATGAAAGATAAGAGAAACATTATGAGATGTAAGTTTACCACCACATTATATGCTAAAGTCTCCTTACTGCTAACAAAATTTATGTCCATGAATTTCCAAGAAGATGGTCAGAGATACTTAACTTATAATAGGGAAGAAAGAGGGCCATCAAGGAAGATATTAGAGATTCAAATTTTAATTCCTCTAAGAGCCCTGACATGAAGTCTGGGATGAATTCCATTTTTGGCGCAATAATCTTGAGTTTCCCTTAATCTGAAATCAAATAAATAGTTATTAGAATGGGGATATATAGAGACAATGGATGAAAGTTGGGTCATCTAAATATGTATTCAGGCCATGTTTATGTAGGGATTTCCTAGTGGTTCAACTTGGAAGGACATAGCAGTATGCCCTCTTGGGGTAACCCCATAAGAGTCTTCTGGTATTTTATAAAGAAGTTCAAACCTATTTACTGCGTTTCCTAAAAAGAATAATAGAATTTGTGGGTTTGGAATGACCTTGAAAGACCAAGGAAAACTACATGCCTGAGGCTTCATTATTTATTGTTTATATGGTATCCAGGAGTCCCTGGTTGGTGAAAATGGTTAACACTCTCAGCTACTAACTGAAGGCTGGAGGTTCTAGTCCACCTAGAGACACCTTGGAAGAAAGGCCTGGCAATCTACTTTCAAAAGATCGCAGCCACTGAAAACTCCATGGAGCATAGTTCTGATCTGACACACATGAGGTCTCCATGAGCTGGAATTGACACAATTGCAACTAGTTTATACAATATCTTCGTGAGAGGTTTATCCAACTGCTTTTGAACACCTCTAGGTAGGGAACCCACTAACTAATGGGTTAGTTATTCCATTGTTGGGTCTTAGATTTATCAATTTCACCCTAATTATCATTTAATAAATTAACCTATTATTATTTTATGGATGTTGGCATAAGACGTGAGACTCCTAGGCCAGAGACAAAAGACCTTATTACTCACGGTCAGCAAGCAGCATGAGTATCATGATTAAGATGGTTCCCTTTGCCTCCCAAGTCCCATGGAGGCAAACACAGAAGGGCACAAGTTGAACCAGCGCATACAGTAGGTTTGTGTCCTAGCTTGGGAATGTTGAGCTTAGGGAATCCACATGGTGCTTTTATAGTAAGTGGTAAACCAATCTGCTCTTTACCCAGATGGAGGCTTTAACGTATCCCTCAAGATTTCTCACTGCAAATACAAACCTGAGAAATGGCCTAAATAAAGATCAGTCAGGGCCTTGCACTCTTGGTATATACCCAGCAAGAATGTGCTGGGATACTTACAACCCATAGTGGATTGCCTTTCCCAACTTTCATACAAAGCCAAAACTTGCCTTTCTATAATTTCTACTAATTATTTCTGGTGATTTCCACGCCTTTAGTATTTTGTATCTGTGGGGTGTTATCCTATTTCCACTGGGACTTTTCTCCAAGCTGATCATTTTCTTTTTGTAAGTTTTATAATTTTTTTACTGCACTTTAGATGAAAGTTTACAGAACAAATATTTTCTCATTAAACAGTACACATATTGTTTTATGACAGTGGTTAACAACCTCATGACATGTCAACACTGTTCCTTCTCAACCTTGGGTTCCCTATTATCAGCTTTCCTCTCCCCTCCTGCCTTCTAGTCCTTATCCCTGGACTGTTGTGCCCCATTAGTCTCATTTTGTTTTATGGGGCTGTCTAATGTTTGGCTGAATGGTGAACCTCAGGAGTGACTTCATTACTGAGCTAAAAGGGTGTCCAGGGTCCATACTCTCGGGGTTTCTCCAGTCTCTGTCAGGCCAGTAAATCTGGTCTTTTTTTGTGAGTTAGAATTTTGTTCTACATTTTTCTCCAGCTCTGTCTTGGACCCTCTGTTGTGATCCCTGTAAGTCCAAGCTGATCATTTCTAATGCCTTTGACCATTCCTTATATGATCTGGTTTTGGCTCCCCTCACCAACTTACCGTTGCTTTTCTCTGAACTTATTTAACGGTTACTTCTCAGAATGGACTATCATACTCCCAGTATGGTCTAATCACTTCAAAGCAGAATGGAACCATTACTTTGCTTATTCTAGAAGTATACCTCCATTTGACAGCCTAAGATCCCGTAAGCTTTATTGGCTGTCCCCACTGAAAAACACTGATTTTTTTACCATAAACTGTTATTAACCATACACTTCTATCCTATATGTATTTCAGAGTATGGAAGCTCCACTACTCTCTGCAGTTTTTCATTAAAGAAATTATCATACCAAGTCTCATTTAATACAATAGAAATGTGAGAGTAAGCTCCTTTTAAATAGTTATCTAGCCATTATAGCAGAAAAGTATAACCCTTTATTGTCTCCTATTTTTCAAGTTATGGACCTTCTCTATATGAATTGTTTGTTCTCTTTGTTAATATAAATGGCATGTAACTCTTATACTCTTTGTTTAAATGAGAATCTGACAGTCAGAGGTTTTCGCTTTTTTGTTTCTCCCCTACCCCATGCATATAGGAGGAAAGGGAATTACCAATGTTCCTTTTCTACTTTAACAAAGAACACTGACAAGTACATGCACGTTTTCAAAAACAGAGATGTTATTTTAAATATTATTACCAGGGCAATAGGTTTTAAAATGTTTTTATGACTACATTTCAAACATACAGAAAAGTAAACAGTACAATGAACCCCCAATACCCATCACTCAAATTCAACAATTATTAAGATATTGCCACATTTGCATCAACTTTTTTCTTTTCTATTATTATTATTATTATTACCAAAGTATTCTATGGCAACTCTCAGATAACATGTCAATTTATCCCTGCAAAGTTCAACATGTTGTAGTTGCTGTTAGGTGCCGTCGAGTCAATTCCGACTCATAGCGACCCCATGCACAAAAGAATGAAACACTGCCCGGTCCTGCACCATCCTCACAACTGTTGCTTTGCTTGAACCCATTGTTGCAGCCACTGTGTCAATTCATCTCATTGAAGGTCTTCCTCTTTTTCGCTGACCCTCTACTTTACCAAGCATGATGTCCTTCTCCAGGGACTGATCCCTCCTGATAACATGTTCAAAGTATGTGAGACATAGTCTCGCCATCCTTGCTTCTAAGGAGCATTCTGGTTGTACTTCTTCCAAGACAGATTTGTTTGTTCTTTTGGCAGTCCATGATATATTCAATATTCTTTGCCAACACCACAATCCAAAGACGTCAACTCTTCTTTGGTCTTCCTTATTCGTTGTTCAGCTTTTGCATGCATATGAGGTGACTGAAAACACCATAGCTTTGGTCAGGCACACGTTAGTCCTCCAGGTAACCTCTTGGCTTTTCAACACTTTAAAGAGGTCTTTTGCAGCTGATTTGCCCAGTGCAACGCGTCTTTTGATTTCTTGACTGCTGCTTCCATGGGTGTAAAAACATGGATTTTTTTTTACATTACTACAATGCCATTATAACACCTAACAAAATGAACAATAATTCCTTAGTACCTAGCCCATATTCAAATTTCTCCAATAGTTTCAAAAGACATCTTTTTACAGTTGGCTTGTTTTCATCGGGATCCAAACTAGGTCTATTCATTGCATGTGATTGTTGTCTTATAAATCTCTCTTAATCTAGAATAGTCCTACTCTCCTCCTTTTTTTATTTCTTGCCAGTTACAAAAAGTGGATCAGTTGTCTTGTCGAATGTCTCACACTCTAAATTTGTGGTATCCTTTCACTTAATCCTCCCTCCCTCAAATTTCCTATAGATTGATAGCTCTAGAGCTTGATTAGATTCAGGCTCAACTCGTTTAGAAAGAATATTTCAGGGTAGTTATGTGTACTTGCTATTCCAGTATATCCTGAAGCAACAACATCCAGTTGTCTCACTTTAATTATGTTAAGGAATTGTCCATTCACTCTTATTTTATTTTGCTTTTCTTTCCTTTTTTGAGTCAAAAATGTGTGCTGAATTTGGACAAGTCTTTTAGACATCTGTGGAGATAGTTGCATGATTTTTCTAACTATTAATATAATAAATTGATGAATTATACTAATGACTTTTCTAATACTGAACTCTTTTGGCATTCCCAGAATAAATTCCACTTATTTTGATGTATTTTTAAAATGTTTTTGAATTCTATTTACTAGTATTTTATTTAAGACTTATGCATTGATATTTATAAATGAGATAGGTCTGTAATTTTCTTTTTTGGGAAATCTTTATCAGGTTTCAATATTAATGTTATGATTACTTCATAAAAAGAATTTGAAAGTTTTTGTTCTTTTTCTATACTGTGGAACAGTTTAAGTAGCATAGTACTTATCAGTAAATAAGTTATCTTCAAAAGTTTGATAGAATTACTTCGTGAAATCAATTAGGCCTGGAGAGATCATGGGAGGGGTGTGTATGACAAGGAACAGCCTGACTGCTTTTCAGGGTTTTCAAGTGTATTTCACAAAATTACACAAAGTAATCTCTTATTTTTGTTATTTTTATGTTTCAAAAATTATTTTTTCCTGGGTCATTTTGAATTTTAATTAACTTGTATTTTCTCTTTAAATAGCTTATTTTTATATTAGTTTTTTTTCTCTTTTCTAACTCATTTATTTATGCCTTTATTTTTATTAATTCCTTCCACTTAACTTGAATTACATTCGCTTCCTTTTTATATTCTTTTGAGTTGAGAATTTAATATACTGATTTTCATTTTTGCTGATCTAGGTATTGAATGCAATGAATTTTCCTCAGCGCACTGCTTCAGCTTTATCCCGTGAATTCTGATATTGCTTCATTATTATTATTTTCTAGAAATGATGCGGTTTCATTTTATGACCCTTTTTACTTTCAGCAACTCTTACCACATAGCTGTTCATCTTGCTTAGGTCCTACTTTGTTGATGACTTAGCCATACCCCCCCTCCCTCCCTTATTCTGAGATTTTGGGAAATTTCATGTCACTGATTTTGACGAATGTGCACCCATGTTTTTTCTTTTGATATCATGTTAGTTTGCTTGGTTTTTAGCAGCAGTTTTGGAGTGATGACTCAAAGCTGCTACAATGGTCACAAATCTAGAAGTTCGATCAACAGATTATTTAGTAGTACAACCAGTCAGAATTGCAGGTTATTGTCACAGAACATATTGACATTTCCTAAAGTCTGGGTGCACTTATGTGGGTTTCTTGCTAGAAGCAAACTCTGCAAGGACAGTTTTATAACCCAGAATAGTATCTTTTCTCTTTTTTTGCAACTAAAGGGAAAGAAGGAATTTTTTCCCTTTATCATGTGATTTCTTTTCTTTCCCAACTAGTTTGTACAGCCCACAGTTTCAAGGCTGACCACAGGCATCCAATTAGACTGAGAGAGAAAAGCAGGCCTGGAAAACTCAAAAGGTACAATATGGAAGTAAAGGACAGAACAAGAATTTTAATAAATGAAATCTGGGGCATATACTGCCATATCTTCAACTCAGCCCACAGCTTTGGAAAGGAAGTAAAGGTCAGGGTAAAGGAGATCCCTATTTAGACATTCAGATGAGTACGAGCTGCAATTAATCATTGAGGATTATCATTGCCAAATTTTCTGCATGGTACTTTAAATAGATATGATCATTAGAGGTTTATGAATTAAAATTTACATAAATAATATGAATAAAATGAGGGGGAAGAAAAAAATGAAGAAGCTACAGATCCCTTTGGCATAATCTCATTTATTTCTTCTAGAGTAGATTGGGAAATTAGAGACATGATTTCCCATGAAGTTAGAGCAGAACATAAACTGAGACCTCCTCTTGTGGAGTCTTTGTTGATGGGCCAAAACTAAGAGCAGTGGCTAACAAGTGTCCCCGTATTCTAGAGAGAAACCAGGCACAAAAAGAAGAATTGCTAAGACGGGGCCCCAAAAACAACTCATGGGACCCCTAACTCATCATCTACCTGCAGAGATTAAGGCTTCAGGGAGGAAGATGTGAAAATTTCTTTAAAGAGCATTGTCGGAATGTTGTGCATTCCTCCGTCTTCCTCAGTAGAGCCAGGAGTTGAAGAGAACTAAAGCAGATCACTTAAGAAGTTTTACTAAACTTGACCTGTGGTTCCCAAGTTCAGTAGCTGGGTGCACTGTAACCTGTGCCTGACTCTCCTCTGTTAAAGTATAAAGAAAAGAGGCTGGCTACTGGCTAGAGCTGGCTGGGATGGAGAAAAGAGAGCAGACTATATTGGGAGTTGTCTGCATATCCAGAATCTGATGGAACAAAAATGTCAAGTTTCTTGTTGGCTAATGGACCATAGCTAGGCTAGAACTGTCCTTAAAAGACTTTGCCAGGGAGAATAGAGTGTACCATTGTCATGGATTGAATTGTGTCCCCCAAATATATCTGTCAACTTGGCTAGGTCATGATTCCCAGTATTGTATGACTGTGTAATCTGATGTGATTTCCTTATGTGTTGTAAATTCAATCACTATGATCTAATAAGATGGATTAGTGGCAGTTATACTGATGAGGTATACAAGATTGGATAGTGTCTTAAACCAATCTCTTTTGAGATAGAAAAGAGAGAAGCAAGCAGAGACACATGGGAACCTCATACCATCAAGAAAGCAGTGCCAGGAGCAGAGTGTATCCTTTTGACCTGAGGTTCCTGGGCAGAGAAGCTCCCAGACCAAGGGAAGATTGATGAAACAGACCTTCCTCTAGAGCCAACAGAGAAAGCCTTCCCCTGGAGCTGATGCCTGGAATTTGGACTTGCAGCCTACAAGACTATCAGAGAATAAATTTCTCTTTGTTAAAGCCATCCACTTGTGGTGTTTCTGTTAGAGCAGCACTAGATAACTAAAACAACCAGCAAAGCAGGAGCTGAGAAGGTATAATAAATGGTCAGCTAGAGAGTACCTTTCCTGAGTGTGTTTGGGGGGAAGCTTTGAATTCAGATCAGATTGGATTTGTTAAAATCTAAAATGTACTGTTCTGATATCTGAAAGTTACCTGGAAAAGTATAGGATTGGAAGAGGCTGCACAGGTCCGGCTCACTATTATTACTCCCCAGTGCTAACCCCCACATTGTCTCATGATCTTGTTTTTCCCTCCGGTTCCAGTCTCTACAAAAGGTTTAAGATTAACCAATGTTCTTCCTTGGAGGGTAGAAAACAAGTGATAATGATCAAAGGATGAAACACCAAACAAAGCACCGGTCTTGTGACAAGAAAACCAGGATGTCACCAGATAACCCCCAAGAGTATCAGTAAAAGATTAACTCATCTAATACGTGACCACCTCAAGGGGGAACTAACACAAACTCTAAGACCCATGATCCTGTCCCTGTAAAAGCCTTCGGCCGATCTCCGGTGGGGGAGACAGGTTTTTGGAGGAATTTATTCCCCTCTGTCTCCTATATATCGATAATAATAAAACTCTTGCCGCTCACATCACCCCTGTCTCAGAACTGGCTCTTGTGGCAGCTCCAATCCACGTTATTGCAGTAACAGGATCTCTCTGAGATCTCACCCAAGGATGAAGGAGGAGACCCAACATGGTCAGTTTAAAGACAACAGTGGGAGAAATATAAAGTTGCTTCCTGCTTGCACCTTGCTGGGGCCAGCTCTTTTAATGAACCCTTATGGTTAAAAGAAATCCAGTGTGACATACTACCTAGAGTAGAGCTTCTCAAACTTTAAATCACCTCCAACTCATGAATCACCTATGAATGACCTTACAAATGTTCAGATTCTGATTCAGTACGTGTCTGGAGTAGAGCCCAAGATTCTGCATGTTTAATGAGCTCCCACATGATGCCTATGCTGCTGGTCCCCAAACTACACTTCTGAGTAGTGAGCACCTAGGGCAGTGCTTTTTAAACTTTGGTGTGTATCAGAATAATCTAGAGAGTTAATAAATCCAGGGGCACAGGCTTGCTGAAGTAGGATAGGGTCTAGGTCTCTTCAATTTTACCAAGTTTTCTATGTAGCACTGAAGTTTGAGAAGCTGATTATGAAGCCAAAACCAAAAACCCATTGTCACTGAGTCAATTCTGACTCATAGCGACAGTATAAGATAGAGTAGGGTTTTCCATGGGGTTTCCAAGGAGCAGCTGGTGGATTTGAACTGCTGACCTTTTGGACAGCAGCCGAGCTTTTAACCACTGTGACACCAGGGCTCCAATTATGGAGCACCAGTCCTCAAAATTGGTTACATGCTACAATCACCTGGAAAGCTTTCAAATGCACTGCTTGTTCCTGTCCCCATATTCTGATTTAATTGGTCTGGGGTGTGCAGCTTAGACACCAAGGTTTTCTAAAGCTCCCCAGGTAATACTGTCATGCAGCCAAAGGTTAAGAATTACTGCTCTAGAAATAAAGTCTAAAAAAAAAAAAAAAAAAAAAATTCCACCTTACTTTACTATCAACTATCAACAGAGCTATTGAAAAGTTGGAATTTTCATGGGAAAGACCTACCTGCTTGGTCTTCACTCTCTGATCACTGTCATGGAGATTTGATTAAATGGTTTATATGAATTTCATTAAAGGCATTAGAATAAGTTTCATGAGGACAGGGACCCTGGCTTTTGTATAGTATTTGTTAAATACTAAAAATACAGTATTGCAAGAGTGGAAATAAATAAATAAATACTGGTCTCTGACATACTTGATTCACATAGGAGGTATGTAGCCTAAAGCAGTTTTTTAAAGTTTAAATTCCGAATGAGTTGGAAGCAGGAAAATCTAACGACTTGGCCAAATGCCTTAAAACAGATCGTCTCCATTACAAACGTTCTATCCTTAGATATTGATACACAATTATTATTTAAATAAATTCAACTAAACATTGAAGATATAAAAGTACCTGGTGAAAACTGACAACACACACACATACACACACTCAGATGGTTTATGATCTTTATGTTCCCAGACCTCTAATTCGATCATTAAAATATTCCTTTCCCTCTTTCTCTTCCTCCCTCATTTTCTTCTTTCTAGAAATATTAGATGACTACAATGTGATAATACCTGCCGACCTTTTGGTTAGCAGGAAACCCTGGTGGTGTAGTGGTTAAGTGCTACAGCTGCCAACCAAAGAGTCAGCAGTTTGAATCCACCAGGTGCTCCTTGGAAACTCTATGGGGGCAGTTCTACTCTGTCCTACAGGGTCGCTATCAGTAGGAATCGACTTGACGACAACAGGTTTTTTGGTTAGCAGCTGAATGCTTAACCGCTGTGCCACCAGGGCTCTGATAGTATCTTTGCTAGGTACAAAATATGGATATATGCAAGACGGGGAGCTTACATTTATCAGTAGACAGGTACACAGACCAACATCTAAAAATTAGTACACTAATGATTATAAAAAATGAAGCACAGGATGCTATTTAGGTAAACAACCAAGGAAAGTGTTCTAGAAGAAGTAACTCCTGATCTGAGTCTTAAAGGATGGTTAAGAGTTATTCAAGTTGAGAATTTCTGTGCATACCACGCCAGCAATAGGTACAAAGCCAGCAGACAAGAAACAACGTGGCTATGGAAGATCATGGAGAGACATGCTGTGGACCCAGGTGACACAGAAAAATAAAAAGTTCACATTTGTAGATAAAACAAAGCTTTCCTTATATAGAAGGTAGATTCTTGAATATTAACATGGCCCCTCACTCTAATGTGTGCCTGTCATGGATTGAATTGTGTCCCCAAAAAATGTGTCAACTTGGCTAGGCCATAATTCCCAATAATGTTTGATTGTCCACCATTTTGTCTTCTGATGTGATGTGTTGTAAATCCTACCTCTACCTCTATGATGTTAATGAGATGGGATTATAGCAGTTATGTTAAAGGGGCAAGACTCAATCTACAAGATTAGATTGTGTTTTAAGTCAATCTCTTTTGAGACATAAAAGAGAGAAGCGACCAGAGAGACAGGGGGACCTCATACCACCAAGAAATAACAGCCAGGAGAACAGCGCATCCTTTGGACCTGGGGTCCCTGTGCTGAGAATCTCAACCAGGGAAGATTGATGATAAGGACCTTTCTCCAAAGATGACAGAAGACAGAAAGCCTTCCCCTGGAGCTGGCACCCTAAATTTGGACTTCTATCCTCCTAGACTGTGAGAGAATAAATTTCTCTTTATTAAAGTCATCGACTTGTGGTATTTCTGTTATAGCAGCAGTGGATAACTAAGACAGTGTCTAATGTAACAAAAGATACTGTGCTTCTATGTATGACCTGGCATACTGCTTACTGTGTATGTACTGTACTGACAACTGAATTTTGGGCATATCTTTGTGAGGAACTAGGGAGAAAGTGGAGTGCTTTATCCACTCACTTAGATGTTTATATCATATGTACCCTTGGTGCTGCTTGTCTGCTGATATAGCAGAAAGTCTAAGTGGCAGTAACCTTGAATCAGCATTGACTTCTGTTCAGTCTTGGAACATAAACCAATCTCTGTGGTCTGAACTTGCTCAGTGGCAAGTTGTAGAAAATGAAGAAGTATAGATTGGCTAGAGCATATGGTGTAGGATTGGGAGTGTGGGAGTTGAAGAGGTCAGCTGGGGCATGATCATGACAGCACTTATAAACTGTAGTGTGTGCAGCTTTATCTTGGTGGCAACGGGAAAGCCATCGAATAATTTGGGGGGATGTAATATGGCCTGATTCATATTTTGGAATAATCAATAATGGAAGTATAAGAAAAAGACTCAATAAAGAAATATTAGAAGACTAGAAGAAAGACTGTTGTAATCATCTGGTGAGAGACGATCACCTGAATGTCTGCAGCAGTTGAGATAGAGAACACAAAAAGTCTGCTTCAGATACAGAAAAGACAAAGTTCACCTCAAGTACTTGGCACTAGGACACAGGGAATGTGATAGAAGCATTTCTTTCACTGCAAAGACGACACATCTAGGGAGAATATGAAGTTTGATTCCACCCAGTTAACATGTAATCACCATGAACCCAAATTAAATGTGTTAATCCAGAGAAAAGCAGCACTGGCATATTTCTTTTCCTCTATTAAGCAGTGATCTAGCACGGAACAATGCATAACTTAGAGCAGTTGCATCATATTTGAAATTACAAAAACAAAAAGAACAGTTGTCGTCAAGTCAAAGTTCCACTCATGACGGTCCCATGTGTGTCAGAGTAGAACTGTGCTCCATGGGGTTTTCAATGGTTAATTTTTTGGAAGTAGATCTCCAGGCATTTCTTCTGAGGTGCTTCTGGGTGGACTTGAATCTCCAACCTTTCAGTTAGCAGGTGAGCACGATAATCATTTGCAACACTCAGGGACTTGAAATTACAAATAAAAGCTTAAAAGCACAAATGTACATGCCTTAGACTAAGGCTCCCATAAACACATTCAGTAAGCACACAGGCCATACTTCCCATTCTTTACTGCACCTCAATGTGTGTTTTGTGTGAATTTACATTAGGGCAAAGTGGTTATATATCATACTTAACAAACACACATTTCTTGTTTACCACTCAACACACACACACTGATCCATGCATACACACATACACACAGATAACTGAATCAAGTATAATAGAAGAACCAAGTGAAAACAAATAGCCAATCCCACTATGAGATACAATGATGTAACTCATATATCACTGTTTTCTTATCTTCCAGCTCCTGAAGTCATGGGTATTATTTATGTTTCTTGTCATGTGACACAGAATGAGCTTCTGGATTTTCTCAAAGAATCTACTAACAGAAAAGCAGTTATTGGAGATTCAGTAAGGGAGAGACTGAGGTTGCTATGAGGGTTCCTAAATGCTTTTGTCTACTTGAACCACAATACTTCCCATCTAAAGTAGAAACAATACTTTCATTTACTCTGTCATTTTTTTCTTTCTTTCTTTTTTTTTTTTTGGTACAGGTAAAAAGAGAGATTAGGATTAGTTCCAATTTACACTAAGAAATAGAGTAGAATCCCTTGTAGAAATACCGACTCCTAGTGTTAACATCGTTTTCTCGTGTTTGTTTTATAAAGCACTGGTAATTGGACTCGGCAGCAATGGGTTTGTTTTCTTTGTTTTGGGATGCTATTCCTCACAATTTAAAATTATGATTAGATAAATGGCCTAATAAATTTTAATGTGATAATTAGTACTTCCCAAAAAATCACGTCATGAACTCTCATTTGATTTACAAAGCTAACTCCTCTTCAGAATGGCAAGCTTTTGTGCAGTTAGTAGCAGTGCTTAGATTAAAAACAAACAAACAAAAAAACTTAAGTTACTAAAAAATCATTACTGTTGTTGCATCCCAAAAGTTCTAGAAACCTATATACAAATGCTTGAAAGTGACAGAGATCCTGTAGAAGCAGTAAGTTATGTTGTTGTTGTTGTTAGGTGCCGTTGAATCAATTTCCACTCAGTGACCTTGTGTACAACAGAACGAAACACTGCCAGGTCCTGCGCCATCCTCACATTCATTGCTATGTTTGAGCCCGCTGTTGCAGCCACTGTGTCAATCCATCTCATTGAGGGTCTTCCTCTTTTTCGCTGACCCTCTACTTTATCAAACATGATGTCCTTCTCCAGGGATGGATACCTCCTGATAATATGTCCCAAGTATGTGAGACCTAGTCTTGCCATCCATGCTTCTAAGGGGCATCCTGGCCGTACTTCTTCCAAGACCGATTTGTTCGTTCTTTAAGGTATAGTAAGTATTTAATAACCTAGTAGTTCTGTTTCTGAATTACTGCATCAGTACTTTTCACTTAGTACTAAAACAGCGAGGAGGCAACTTTTCATTATATTCTTAGGCACAGAAAACCCGAAGTCACAGATAGTTGAAAATAATTTTTATTTGGTTTTGGAATGTTTTGGTACATAAAGTAAAATATGGCTGTCTAATACTCTGTAAACTTGTGAACTTAAAGCACAGGAAGAACTGGAAAATTATCGACTTTCTTCAGTGTTTGAAATTATTCTTTAATATATTTTTAAACAAAAGAGTATTTTCCACAAGTTTGAAATTTCTATCTTATGCTTTGTGTTTAATGCCATCACTGAATTGAAAGAAATGAGGTCTTTTATTTAAATTTCACTCTAGGCTATGGGCTGCATAGAAGAATTAAACTAAACAAGGTATCAGGTTGTGGCGACCTCACAACACGTATCACAGAACTGACATTGCTGGTTTATGGACTGTCACCTTTCACTGGATATTAAACATCTTGAGGGCTACAACTTTTTTTTTTTAAACTATCCCAATACCTCAACGCAATTTTGATGGAATGTATGAATAAATTGTGTTAATAAGTAGAAAACAAAAGTTTAATTTAGATAGCTTTGATTAATTGTAAAATCTGAAATGAAATTTGTAGTCACAAGATGTGGGCTCAAATCTTACTCTACCACTAATTATGTCATTTTGACCTCCAACTCAATGAGGCTCAGTCTTATCATCTGAATAAAAGGATTAACACTTGACCTACCTATTTTAGAGTAGTTGTTAATGTAAATGGGAGTCCCTGCGTGGTGCAAACCATTAACGCACTTGGCTACTAACCAAAAGGTTGGAAGTTCGAGTCCATCCAGTGGTGCCTTGGAAGAAAGCCCTGCTTATCTACTTCTGAAAAATCAGCAGTTGAAAACCCTGCTCTGACACACATGGGGTTGCCATGAGTTGGAGTCTACTCGACAGTGGCTTTTTTGTTTGTTTTGTAAGGTAAATTGAAGTAACGTGTGTGAAAGTCCTTTGTAAATACCAAACGAATGCTGTTTGTCGTTAATTCTACTGGATAGACACGTAAGAAATATATGTATGAAATAAGAAATCTTTTTAAGACATACTCTGGCAGTAACTCCTATTAAAAAATATATACCGTATACAACACTGATTTTTTTCCCCAAATATATAAAACAGCTTACCTTCTCTCTTCAGCCTATATACTCAAAACCACACACCAAAAAACACCCTTCCTTCATGTACAGCGGTTGCTCTTTATCTTCTCTAGCAAACACTGTCAAAGAAGAGCTGATTCCTCAATGCACTGAAATCTGAACCAGCCACTGCTGCCTCTAGAGCAGCTTCATAATGACTAACCCACTGGTTTCTTCTCAGAGCTCACTTTATCAATCTCTGAAGACTTCTTTTTGAGTACGTCCCACACTTATGCTGGCTTCTTCAACACCACAATACACTTTTTTTTTTTTTCCTACTTCTGTGGTTAAGAGCCCTGGTGGTACAGTGGTTAAGAGCTTGCTTGCTAACCAAAAGGTCAGCAGTTCGAATCTACCAGCCACTCTTTGGAAACCCCACAGGGCAGTTCTACTCTGTCCAATAGGGTCACTATGAGTCAGAATTGACTTGACAGCAATGGATGGATTTTTCTATGGTTAATCTTTTTTACTGGTTCAGCTCCTTGTTCTTGAAATGCTGATGTTATACGGGGTTTCACCCTGGGATCGCCTTTCTCACTCTCTTGCTTTGCCCAGATGATTCAGCCCTTTCCAAAAGACTCAGGCATCATCTCTGCACAGCAGACTTCTAGATCTGGGTCTTAGTCCCCAGCTCCCTCCTAAATCTGTATTTCTAACTGTCGATCAGGTATTTCCACCTGGAATCACTTCAATCTGTCTAAAGTCAAACTCATTATCCTTCTCCCTTGTCCCAAACCTCTTCCTTGCTTTGGTTGCCACTCTTGGTACTTAGCCACGCAGAAAAAAAAAAAAAAAACGGCTTCTCCAAGCCTCCTCACCTTCCAGCTCCATCACTGTTAACAGGATCTATTGATTTCGTCTCGGAAGGCTGTCTCTAATCCATCTACTCTCTTCTCCATTTCACTTTCCACTGCCTTCATTCACGCTTCAGTACTTCTTGTCTGAAGCACTGTGACCACCTCTTAACTAGTCATTCTGCTTTGGTCTCTCACAACTGGAATCCATCCTGTTAAATATGATGCCAAGGAAATAAAAACACTCCTGCCCGTTGCTTGGAAAATAAATCCCAAAATCTTAGACATGGCATTTGAGACCCTTACTAATCTGTTTCCAAACTGTCTTTCCAGTCCTAACTCCTGCCCACGCCTTCTTCTCTCTAGAACATGTTTTGCACTTCCACAGTTTCATGCCCTACTTCATGGTATTCCCTCTATCTGTTAAGGTTGTTCTACACTTGTCAGAAGCCTGTATATCTTTTGGGCCCATATCAAATGTCATTTTCTCTGTGATACATTCTCTATCCTGACTTCTAGACAGAATTAAGCCTTCCTTCTCTGTACTCTTCTACTGCTACTAAAATTAAAGTTGTAGAAGTGTGTATCTCCTCCACTGCATTAGATTCAAGGAAAAAAGTTTTATTCATCTTGATTCACTTATGCTTAACACAATGCCTGACAAATACAGGGTACCTATAAATACTAAAATGAACAGATCTACTCCTAATTTATTAATAAATAGGGGAATAAACTTTAAGAACCATAATCCTTACCCATGTAACTATTAGCTCCATCATACTGATTTTTTTTGGTCAGTTATTGTTAGAATCAAATGAAAATCATTTGGCTCTGGATAGTAGTGAAAATAAACCCTAAAGATGAATGTTCCACTGTAATCCTTTCGGTTTTAAGTAACTCAAGCAGCTAAAATGCTCTCTTGCCATCAGTTTCGAAGGGAGACAGGAAACATGTATGTAAAAATCCAGTCAAGTATCTGTAAAACACACAGAAATCCAATATGAGAACTTCACTAGTGCTATTAGAATATCAAGGTAAGGATCATAAACTTTATTAAAGTCTTTTTGTATATTAAAAAGTTAAAGCAATTTTAAAGACCATAATTAACATTAAATCAGTTAAAAGTAACCTCAAGGAGAATAAGATATACGCCAAAGGGGCAGTTCTAAATCACTGTCATGAAATATTTTTGCCTAGCTCTAACTAAACCATCTCTAATAAATACTAATTTAATGAAATTACATTCACTCTTGCTCTAGGACTGCAGACCAACGATCATCAAATTACAGCCTGTGGGCCAAATCTGGTCCCTTACCTGCTTTTTTTGTAAATAAAGTTTTATTGGAATACAGCCACTCGTCTGCTTTTGCTCTACAACAGAACTAAGTAGCTGTCACAGAGACTGTATGGTTCTCAAAGCCTAAATATTTACTATCTGAACCTTTACAGATAAAGCTGGCTAATCCCTAGCAGACAGTTGGCAATCTAGTTAAAAACCAAGCCAGTCTGTGTATTTGAGGATTTCTGATTATTCTAGAATTCAGAATTTTATACATAAAAACCAGTCATGAAATGTTATATTTATCAATCTCAATATCCATACATAAAATTATCCTTTATTAGAAAGTTGTCACTAAAATTTTAGAGCTGACGTTAAAAAGATGCTGTGATGAGGCCTTTATCAAAAGACTACCAAGCCCACATTGATTCTGGTCGATAGTAGTCAAGGTGCTCCCATTCCTGTTCTCAGTGTCATACTTGCTCTTTTGACTCTCTTACAATTGCCAGTCTAGTTCCATTTAGCAATATAAAATTACTTGGTGAAACATTAACCAAAAGTTAGATTACTTAAGTGAACCAACAGGGTTGGAATACTGTACTACTTTCAACCCTGCCTTTTCCCTTGGCATAAGTCTAAGTGATAGAAATGTGAAGAAGATAAAAATCAATGTTCCAATTTCTCTTCAAGTGATTACTAACATACTCACAGTGCTCAATTCGGTAATCAAGGGCTTAAAGGGCATCTAAGAAACTCAGATAAAGTTCCAGACCACAGTCACTGAGGGACTATCCTGCATTTACTGTACAGCCCATTAGTCACAGGGCTGGAAGTGGTATTCATTCTGGTCTCTTGATTTCTAGATCCAGTACCCTTTTCTTATTTCTCATTTTTCCTCATAGTACATGAAAGAGTTCTGGAAATGTTATGCATTATACAAATAAAATATTGTTAATATTATTTAATGTTCTTTATCTACACTTATGCAAAGATTTCTTTTTAAAAATCAAGGGAATAAAAAAAATTAAAGATATAAGAATGTTATAATAGGAAATGTATGGATATCAAGTACATAGTAGACATAAAGAGAATACATACTTTTTTTCCCCTCTCTCTCTTAATAATCCTTTATTCTCTAAGGTCAGGAGTAATGTCCCCTCTTTCATTTCTGACTTTAGTAATCTAGTAATTTGAGTCTTCTTTTTTCCTTTGGTTAGTCTAGGTAAAGCTTTCTCAATTGTGTTGATCTTTTCAAAAAACCAACTTTTGGCTTCATGGATTTTCTCTGTTGCTTTTTTTTTTTTTTTTCATTACTTTCCACCGTAATCTTTATTATTTCTTTCCTTCTGCTTGCTTTCAGTTTAGTTTATTCTTTTTAAGGTTTTTTTTTTTTTTTTTTAATTGTGCTTTAAATTAAAGTTTACAGTTCAAGTCAGTTTCTCATACAAAACTTTATATACACACTGCTGTGTGACCCTAGTTGCACTCCCCATACTGTGACAGCACACTCCTCCTTTCCACCCCGGATTTCCCATGTCCATTCAACAAGCAAGCTCCTGTCCCTTTCTGCCTTCTCATCTCACCTCTGGACAGGAGCTGCCCATTCAGACTCATGTATCTACTTGAACTAAGAAGCACACTCTTCACGAGTATCATTTTATGTCTTATAGCCCAGTCTAATCTTTGTCTGAAGAGTTGGTTTTGGGAATGGTTTTAGTTTTAGACTAACAGAGTCCAGGGCCATGTCTTCCAGGGTTCCTCCAGTCTTAGTCAAATCATTAACTCTGGTCTTTTCACTAGAATTTGAGTTGTGCACCCCACTTTTCTCCTGCTCCATCAGGGACTCTCTGTTGTGTTCCCTGTCAGGGTGGTCATCGGTGGTAGCTGGACACCATCTAGTTCTTCTGCTCTCAGGCTTATGAAGTCTCTGGTTTATGTGGCCCTGTCTCTTGGCTACTACTTTCCTTGTGTCTTTGGTGTTCATTTTCCTTTGCTCCAGGTGGGTTGGGACCAATCGATGCATCTTCAATGGCAGCTCGCTAGCTTTTGAGACCCCAGATGCCACTCACCAAAGTGGAATGCAGAACATTTTCTTAATAAACTTTGTTATGCCAATTGACCCAGATGTCCCCTGAAACCATGGTCCCCAGACCTCTGCCCCTGCTATTCTGTCCCTTGAAGTGTTTGGTTATATTCAGGAAACTTAAGCTTTTGGTTTAGTCCAGTTGTGCTGACTTCCCCTGTAATGTGTGTTGTCCCCTTCACCTAAGAATTCTTGTTAGTGAATGAGATAATTCTAGTTAGTGAATACCCCTCTCCCTCCTTCCCCACCTTCGTAACTATCAAAGAATGTTTTCTTCTGTGTTTAAACCTTTCCTTGAGTTCCTATAATAGTGGTCTTATTCAATATTTGTCCTTTTGCGATAGACTAATTTCACTCAGTGTAACGCCTTCCAGATTCCTTCATGTTGTTTCACGGATTCACTGTTATTCTTTATTGTTGCGTAGTACTCCATTGTGTGAATATACCATAATTTGTTTATCCATTCGTCTGTAGATGGGCACCTAGGTGGTTTCCACTTTTTGCTATTGTGAACAGTGCTGCAATGAACATGGGTGTGCATATATCTATGCGTATGACAGCTCTAGGATATACTCAGAGGAGTGGGATTGCTGGATTGTATGCTACTTCTATTTCTAGCTTTTTAAAGACACGCCAAATCAATTTCCAAAGTGGTTGTACCATTTTACATTCCTGCCAACAACATATAAGTGTTCCAGTCCCTCCACAACCTCTCCAACATTTATCATTTTGTGTTTTTTGGATTAATGCTAGCCTTGTTGGGGTGAGACGGTACCTCACTGTAGTTTTGATTTGCATTTCTCTAATGGCTAATGATCATGAGCATTTCCTCATGTGTCTGTGAGCCACATGAATGTCTTCTTTAGTGACGTGCCTGTTCATATCCTTTGCCCATTTTTTAATTCGGTTATCTGTCTTTTTGTTGTTGAGGTTTTGCAGTAACTTGTAGATTTTAGCGATTAGACACTAATCGGATTTGTCCTAGGCAAAAATTTTTTCCCAGTCTGTAGGTTGTCTTTTTACTCTTTTGGTGAAGTCTTTTGATGAGCGTAAGTGTTTGATTTTTAGGAGTTCCCAGTTATCTGGTTTCTCTTCTGGTGCTTGTGCATTGTTACTTAAGATTTGTATTCCATTTATGCCATGTATTATGGGTCTTGTTCCAATTTTTTGCAAAGGGATATCCAGTTAAGCTGGCACCATTTGCTAAACAGACTGTCTTTTCCCCATTTAACAGACTTTGGACCTTTGTCAAATATCAGCTGCTCACAGGTGGATGAATTTACATCTGGATTCTCAATTCTGTCCCATTGGTCTATGTATTTGTTGTTGTACCAGTACTAGGTTGTTTTGAGTACTGTGGTGATATAACAGGTTCTAAAATCAGGTAGTGTGAGGACTCCCACTTTGTTCTTCTTCTTCAGTAATGCTTTACTTATCCAGGACCTCTTCCCTTTCCACATGAAGTTGGTGATTTGTTTCTCCATCTACTTAAAAAATACAGTTGGAATTTGGATATGGATTGCATTGTATCTGTAGATTGCTTTGGGTAGAATTGATATTTTCACAATGTTGAGTCTTCCTATCCATGAGAAAGGTATGTTTTTCCACTTATGCAGGTCTCTTTCGGTTTCTTGCAGTAGTGTTTTGTAGTTTTCTTTGTATAGGTCTTTCACATCTCTGGTTAGATTTATTCCTAAGTATTTTATCTTCTTGGGGGCTATTGTAAATGGTATTGATTTGGTGATTTCCTCTGCAAAGTTCTCTTTATTGGTGTAGAGGAATCCAACTGATTTTTGTATGTTTATCTTGTATCCCGATACTTTACTAAAATCTTCTATTACTTCCAGTAGTTTTCTTGTGGATTCTTTGGGGTTTTCTGTGTATAAGATCATATCATTTGCAAACAGAGATACTTTTACTTCTTCCTTACCAATCTGGATAACCTTTATTTCTTTTTGTAGCCTAACTACTCTGGCTAGGACCTCCAGCACAATGTTGACTAAGAGTGGTGATAAAAGGCATCCTTGTCTGGTTCCTGATCTCAAGGGGAATGCTTTCAGACTCTCTGCATTTAGGATGATGTTGGCCATTGGGTTTGTATAAATGCCCTTTATTATGTTGAGGAATTTCCCTTCTACTCCTATTCTGCTGAGAGTTTTTACCATGAACTGTTGTTGGACTTTGTCAAATGCCTTTTCTGCACCAATTGATGGGATCATGTGGTTCTTGTCTTTTGTTTTATTTATGTGATGGATTACATAGATTGTTTTTCTAATGCTGAACCACCCCTGCATACCTGGTATGAATCCCACTTGGTCATGGTGAAAATTTCTTGTTTGATATGTTGCTGAATTCTATTGGCTAGAATTTTGTTGAGGATTTTTGTGTCAATTTTCATGAGGGACATTGGTCTGTAATCTTCTTTTTTTGTGGTGTCTTTAACTGGTTTTGGTATCAGGGTTATGCTGGCTTCATAGAATGAGCTGGGGAGTATTCCATCTGTTTCTATGCTCTGAAATACCTTTAGTAGTAGTGGTGTTAACTCTTCTCTGAAAGTTTGGTAGAATTCTCCAGTGAAACCATCTGGGCCAGGGCTTTTTTTTTGTTGGAAGTTTTTAAACTACCTTTTTAATCTCTTTGTTTGTTATAGGTTTATTTAGTTGTTCTACCTCTGTTTGTGTTAGTTTAGGTCGGTAGTGAGTTTCTAGAAATTTGTCCATTTCGTCTAGGTTTTCAAATTTGCTAAGAGTACAGTTTTTCACAGTGTTCTGCTATGATTCTTTTAATGAGACAGGTGTGGTATCACCTATCTCATTTCTCATTCCAGTTATTTGCTTGGTCTCCTGTTTTTCTTTTGTCAGTTTGGCCAACGGTTTATTGATTTTGTTGATCTTTTCAAAGAACCAGCTTTTGGTCTTGTTAACGCTTTCAATTGTTTTCCTACTTTCTATTTCATTTAATTCTGCTCTAATTTTTATTATTTGCTTTCTTCCGGTGCCCAAGGGCTTCTTTTGCTGCTCTTTTTCTGTTTGTTCGAGTTGTAGGGTTAATGTTTGGATTTTGGCCCTTTCTTCTTTTTGGCTGTGTGCATTTATTGCTATAAACTGACCTCTGAGCACTGCTTTTGCTGTGTCCAAAGTTCTGGTAGGATATATTTTCTTTCTCATTTTATTCTGTGAATTTCTTTATTCTATCCTTAATTTCTTCTATAACCTAGTAGTTTTTGAACAAGGTATTGTTCAGTTTCCATGTGTTTCATTTTTTCTATTATTGATTTCTACTTTTATGGCTTTATGGTCAGAAAAGATGCTGTGTAATATTTCAATGCTTTGGATTTTAAGGCTTGCTTTCTGGCCTAATACGTGGTCTATTCTGGAGAATGTTCCATGTGCGTTGGAAAATAAAGTATGGCTGCTGTTGGGTGGAGTGTTCTGTATATGTCTAGGAGATCAAGTTGGTTGATTGTGGCATTTAGATCTTCTGTGTGTTTACTGAGCTTCTTTCTGGATGTTTTGTCCTTTACCGAGAGTGCTGTGTTGAAGTCTCCATTATTGTGAAATGGTCTATTTCTCTTTTCAATGCTGTCAAGAGTTTGTTTTACATATTTTGGAGCCCTGTCATTGGCTGCATAAATATTTATCATGGTTATGCCCTCCTGATGCACTGACTCTTTAATCATTATATAGTGTCCTTCCTTATCCTTTGTGGTGACTTTTATTTAAAGTCTTTTTTGTCAGAGATTAATATTGCCACTCCTGCTCTTTGAGTGTTGTTATATTTTTGATACATTTTTTTCCATTCTTTGAGTTTTAGTTTGTGTCTTTAAGTCTAAGGTGGGTGTGTCTCTCATAGGCAGTGTATAGACGGATCATGTTTTTTTATCCATTCTGCCACTCTCTGTCTCTTTACTGGTGTATTTTGTCCATTTACATTCAGCGTAATTATTGATAGAGACACATTTAGTGCCGTCATTTTTATGTCTTTTTCTTGTGTTGTTGACAGTTTCTTTGATCCACTTAATTTTCTGTGCTGAATCCTTTTTTAATGTATTTTCATCTTTGTCATTGTTGATTTTGTATTTGTTGAGTCTTTATTTTTCTTGATTTTTATTTTGATGTGTAGGATTGTTAGTTTCCTTTGTGGCTACCTTAATATTTACCCGTTTTTCTAAGTTTAAACCAATCCTTTATTTCTTTATATTGCCTCGACTTCCTCTCCATATGAAGGATTTATGACTACATTTTTTAGTCCCTCTTTTGTGTTTTAATGTTATCATCTTTTACATATTGCTATCTCTGTTTCCCTATTTTTAGCATTTTAGCTTTGATTTATTTTTGTGACTTCCCTATCTGGGTTTATATCTGGTTGCTCTGTCCTGTGTTCTAGTCTTGGATTGTTATCTGATGTTATTGATTTTCTAACCAGAGGACTCCCTTTAGCACTTCTTGTAATTTTGGTTTAGTTTTTGCAAATTCCCTAAACTTCTGTTTATCTGGAAATGCCCTAATTTCACTATCACATTTGTGAGACAGTTTTGCTGGATATATAATTCTTGGCTGGCATTTTTTTTTTTTTTTCTTTCAAGGCTGTATATACTTTATCCCATTGCCTTCTTGCCTGCATGGTTTCTGCTGAATAATCTGAGCTTATTCTTATTGACTCTCCTTTGCAGATGACCTTTTGTTTATCCCTAGCCACTCTTAAAATTCTCTTTATCTTTGGTTTTGGCAAGATTGATTATAATATGTCTTGGTGACTTTCTTTTGGGATCTACCTTGTGTGGATTTCGATAAGCATCTTGGATGGATATCTTCTTATCTTTCATGGTATCAGGGAAGTTTTCTGCCAACAAATCTTCAACAATTCTCTTGGTATTTTCTGTTTCCCCCGTTCTGACACTCCAATCACTTGTACGTTATTCCTCTTGATAGAGTCCCACATAATTCTTAGAGTGTCTTCATTTTTTTAAATTCTTTTATCTGATTTTTCCTCAAGTAAGTTGGTGTCAAGTGCTTTATCTTCAACTCACTAATTCTGAATTCCATTGCTTCCATTCTGCTGCTATGACTTTATATTGAGTTGTGTAATTCTGAAATTCTATTGTTAACCTTCTGGATTTCTCTTTGCTGTCTTTCTATGGATTCTTGCAGCCTGTTACATTTGTCATTGTGCTCTTCTATAATCTTCTTAAATTCCTCTATTGCTTTGTCTATCTTTTGCTTGGCTTGTTCTGTGTTTTGCCTGGTCTGCTTCCTGATCTCTTGAAGAGTTCTGTATGTTAATCTTTTGTATTCTGCCTCTGGTAATCCCAAGAAATTTTCTTCGTCTGGAAAATTTCTTCATTCTTTGTTTTGGGAGCTTGCTGAAGCCATCATGGTCTGCCTCTTCATGTGATTTGACATTGACTGTTGTCTCTGAGTCATCAATAAGTTATCAAATTTATTTACTTTATGCTTGCTTACTGTGTCCTAGATTCTTGTTTTGTTTTGATATGGCCAAATAGGCTGCTTGTGTAAGCTAGTTTGATTACTGGCGCCTTTGAAGCTCTAATATCCTGTCACCAAGTGCTTAGATCTGTTTCTAGGTATGTGAGCCCAGGAGTCCATTTACTCTTCCTGTATGGATTCAGTTCAGGTGTCCATGCAGTCGGTCACCAAGTGTGTGGTGCAGGCTCTCACCTACAGTCCTAGATGGGCAGGGGGGGTTAGTGTAGGTACAAGTATCTGGTTGCAGTAGGGGGTCACGTGCTTAGCAAGGCAGGGGGCTGATGGCTGCCCCTGAGTGCCTGGGAGGAAAGCGTGTCCTTGTTCTGTAGAGTGCATTTTGGGTGGGTTTTACAGCCAGACTATGGGCACCCAGTGCTGTTGGATGTAAGGACTGGGAGGCACCACTTATTCTTAGACATCTGTCACGGGTGGCTAGGTGGTATGGGTGGTGCCACCAGCCCTCAGGCCCCTGATGTGGGTAGATAAGGACCCTGCTTAATGGGCCGAGCGACATCAAATGTCATGAACCTGCCACTCCACCATGTAGCTGACAGTTGAAGTTAGGCTTCCGGTATATACCCTATTATCCTGTGCTAATGAGGGCCTATACTGCTGAAATGGGTCCATATAAATCTATGCAGGAGTGAAAGTCATTTGAAGTCTATGGACCCCTTATGCCTGTGCATAGGCAAAGGAGCTGCACCCACCCTAAGTTCCCTGCTTAGGGGAGATGGTAGATTATTTATTCTTGTTTGTTAATGCATTCCTTTTCCAATTCCAGGATAATGGCTCAGGGCACGTGACTGGTCCTTACTTCCAGCCCAGGGCACTTGGCAGTGGCTGAAGCCCGCGAGGGACCCAGTGCAGAACAGGGAGTGGGCAGATAAACAGGAGAGATGTTTTTCCCAAAGGGGGTGTTTCTCGATCTGCATGGTAGTTTAGACACATGTACTTATCTTTTGCCAACTGAGCGCCACTTTTCACTGGTTCTGGAGGCTTGAGTAGACTCTCCACCACTCGGTCTCTCCCAGTGTGGAAAATGCATCCTGAGAGCCACTGCTTGCCTCGCTGCATGCACTGGCTGCAGGGTACTGGTTCCCACCCCACCAGGTCAAGTCTGGCAACTCCTCACTGCTTCTGAACGATTTCTCCCTCCCTCTGCTGCTCAGATCAATTCCTCAACTTTGCCTTTGATGTTCAGGGCCCTAGACTGCAATATACAATCGATTCACTTGTTTTTTCAGGTGTTTGTTGTAAGAGAGACTGCAGAAAGCATCTGACTACTCTGCCATCTTGGCCCCGCCTCAGAATACATACACTTTTAAAGAAAAATTTTTCTTTCTATGTTGCCAGAATATTTATGCCTAACTAGGAAAAGCAGTGGTGCTTGTTAGAATAGAGCGTGCCACTGAAAATGAAATTTTCTACCACTACTGCTTCACTAAAAAGGAGAAACAATTTTTCCTGTAGGAAAAAAGTGGTAAAGCTAAATTTAATTAATTACAAGGTTAGCATGAATAGTCCCTTAAAATTCCCTAATCAATTATTTTTAAAAACAAGGTGAGGAGAAGGTTAAAAGAGAGAGACAGGGAGAGAGAACCTACTGTACCTCATTCTCTAATGGATATGAAGCCAATCTGTGTACCAAAACTAAGGCCATCTCGAACATGGGAGAAAAACTTGTTGGGATGGCAGGATGTACAGAGGCTGAGATCTTGGTCCTGGTCTTGAATATTCTGAGGAAGAATTCCTCCCCGTTCTAGAAGAACCCTTAGGATAAACATTTTTCAAAAGACATCATGAGTTTATTTTACCAATAGCCAAAACAGTATGAAAAAACTATAGATACTGGTGAAAGAATTCTGGGAAAGCTCTTCTTGGAACAATGCAAACTGCTACTCAGTTATAAGGGCTTGTCAGGAAATGGTAGATTTTATTAGCATTTATCATACATGAACCGTACATCCTACCATATTGCCCAGCAGACATGATCTGGGTACAGAATTTTGTAATCAATTACTTATTCAAGTGGAAACCTTTAAAGTTACCAGGTATTTGTAGACAAGATTCATTTGATTCAGACATAGCATGCTTTTTAGTTATCTGGCCCTACCACCTCCTTTCCTCCTATTAACTGGATTTTTCACAGAAAACTTGCTTCTCCATAAATATTTTATTTGAAATATGACTACAAATTAGTGATACTTATTCAACAAGTCACATTTAAAAATCAATTTCAATTTTTTACACTTATGTACTAAATGAGGCAGAATAATGGCAAAGTTTGGGTGACTGGAATAGAAACACAATTCAAATCAGACAGCAATTTTCCTTTGCAGAAATAACAAACATTTTTTTCAAAAGATATTAATAGTAAAACTTCATAAATTCAAGAATGCAAGGCATCATAAAAATATGCCTTGAAAATGACTGTGTGTTTATATTACCTAATATCTTTATTAAGAAATATATTCTTCTAGTTAGAGAATAAGAATCATTTAAAAAATATTGGCTTCCTCATAGTTTATTATAATTAGGAGAATTTAGCTGAGTAATGCTTGTAAAGTAAAGTAGATGTTAACTTCATATATGAAGTTAAAGTAGACCTCATAAAATTATATGTCAAACCCTGGCACCTAGCCAACTGTTTCTTCCTTTACTTTTAAATCAGTAAGAGATGCCAGATAGGAAAATTTCTGTTATTCAACTGAAATGACAATAGATTTCATATATAAAGTAAGTTTTTGTGAATATATGTATATAGTGGTAGCTATTTAAATGTCTACCACCTGAATTTTCCTTGGAGTTACTAATTGTTTTCTGAAACGGCTTTGACTTTAGAAGCAATAAGCAATAACCAAACTTACAAATCCAGAATGAAATCAAACATACCTGGTGGCTTTACGAATGTCAATGCAGGGATCTGGTGAGTCAAACAGTCGTACACATTTGGGATCAAGGTTATGAAATGCCATTGCTGATTCCTTTGGAAGAGTAAAACAGCAAGGTCCCACTGAAGGGCCCAGCACAACAATAATGTCTTCCAAACTACAGTCATATTCTGCTACCATAGCATTCACTGTAGCCATAGCAACACCTAACAAAGTTCCTTTCCAACCTGGCAAACAGGAAGAAAAAGAGGAAAGTTAAAACATAACAAAATTTCACCTTAATTTACATCTAAGTTAAAAATTAATGGTGTTAGTTTGTGTATTTTTTCAAAGTCCAAAAACAGTATATGAATTGCAAATTAATTATTATAGTACTGGTTTTTCAATGAGATATACTGTATAAAGCATCTAGTAAAGAAAAGACATTTAATGAGAGCTCCCTTCCACTTCCTTTTAGAAATATGCTATCCTTTAAGCTCCCTCTGGAATTGTACCTTCTTAGTTTTCTCTCTCACCCCCTCACTTCTTATAATAAAACAAACCTGTTCTATTTCAATTAACAGTCCTTTTTCACACCCTTCTCCATTTGCCCATCTTTCCTTTCCAATGGATCCCATGGTTTTTCTAACATTCAACCATTTTCTTTATTCTTACTCTCATCCAGTTACCAAAGACAGAAATCTAAGAATAGATTTAATAACAAATAATATTCCCATTTTATATCCAGGAACTGAGATTCAAATTTAAAATAACTTTTGACAACATCATATGGCAAACCTGACTTCTAGTCATCCCATTCCATTAATTTAGCTAGATCAAAAGAAAAATGTCACTTTCTTATCTGTGGTCTAAAAACCAAAGTGGGCATAGATTTACAAACAGAAGGGAATTAGAAAGGTTATCCCTCATTTCACACAGAATCATATCCACTGATAATCTAAATACTATTTTAAAATACTTCCAGAAAACAAAATTCTATAACCTTAACACAATATAAACCTACTGTCGTCAAGTGGATTCCAACTCATGGTGACCCCATGTGTTAGAGAGTAGAATTGCTCCACTGGGTTTTCTTAGAGTCAGAATTGATTCGATGACAACTAACAACAACAAAAACAATAACAATCTTTATGGAAGCAGATCACCAGGCTTTCTTCTACGGAGCCACTGGGTGAGTCTGAAGCATCATAACATAGTATCTGAAAACTTCTTTTCTCTTATCTTTGGAGGATGGTGGGACCATCTTACATGAAATGCAGATTTCCAGACATATCCATTTTCTTACCTGCATACCTTTACATGCTGCTGCATCTGCCCAACATTCCTACCCCTGTTGTTTGGATTTCCAGGGTTCTCAACCAGAGATAGTACCACTCCCATGAAAAACATGGACATCTTTTCTGGTTATCCCAATTACTGAGAGGTGCTTCTGGTATTCTGAGTTTCAAGGGCCAAGGATGCTTAGTCTGCAATGTAAGATTCTCCTGCCCAAGATGTCAATAGTGCACCTGCTGAGAAACACTGGCACCTAGCCAAGTCCTAGTAATTCCTCAGGAATTGGCCTAGGTACCACCTCCTTCAAAAATTATACTCTAATTCATATAATTTGACTTAGGTGCCTCTTTTATCTACTCTTATAGCTTATAGACTAAGAAATACTAGGAAGAAAGGCCTGGCAGTCTACTTCTGAAAAGTAGCCAATGAAAACCCTATTGATCATGACACAATATGTCTGATACAATGCTGGAATATGAGCCCCCTAGTTTGGAAGGTACTCAAAATACACAGTGACTGTAACTCACACATACCAAAGATTGTGAAGATGGTACAAGAGTGGGCAACGTTTTGTTTTGCTGTACATGATGTCTCCATGAGCTGGAGTCAACTTGGCAGCAACTAACAACAACAACAAAGTAAGGGTATACTCGCCTATCCCTATCATTACACTTATCACCATGTAAGTTAATTAACTATTTACTTGCCTGTCATGCCTATTAGAAATTAGTGAAACCTGTGAGAGCTGGAACTCGACAGGATTGCCTTGTTTTTCCAGGTCTTACAAGTTTTCCACCTTTGACAGGGTGCAGTCTTTAAACACTTTTCTATCACTTATTTTAGTAGAAAATATTTGAGTTTTCCTTCTCTGACAGGTTTCCACCTTACACGGGTTCTGGCTTTCACAGTTTTTAACTATATAATTTTTACTGTACTTTAAAAATTAAGAAGATCCTAAATGACTGATTGAGTATACTTACCAGAGTGAGCAACCCCACATGCTTTTTTGACAGGATCTGCAAAAACTATCGGTATACAGTCAGCACCAAGAGCCGCTATCGTGACCCCTCTCTGATTTGTAGTTATTCCATCATAAGATTCAGGCTCCTTCCTTCCCATAATCCAGACGTCATTGGCATGATCAGTCTAATACCAAAGGTACACAATAAAAATATTTTGAAAATAGGCTTTATCATACCATAAGGTTTTTTACTAAAGTACTCATTTCAATACAAAATTATAAAACCAGTTTAAGACTACTAGCATTCATTAAATATATCACTCCCGCATATGGTAGGAAGGAGCCCTGGGTGCAATGGTTACGGCAGCTTGGCTGCTAACTGAAAGGTCGGTGGTTCGACCCCACGAGCAGCTTCATGGGGGGAAAGACCTGGCAATCTTCCCCTGTAAAGACCACAGCCTAGGAAACCCTGTAAAGCAGTTCTAGTCTGTCCTATAGGGTCGCTATGAGTCAGAACAGACTCAACAGCATACAACAACAACATACGGTAAACACGCCAAATTTACTTATCATATAATTTTTTCAAGCTTTTGATATTATAATCTGAATATTTTATTCAAAGGAAAATAGACTTTAACATTTAAAAATCCAATCGAGTCCATCATTAACACCTCCCACTAAAGATGGGTGCATCTCTACTTGCAGCACTTTCTGTGAAGCACTATTTTAGTGGAGGAAGTTAAATTAATTATTAAATCAGTAATATTCCTACTTTTTCTTAGACTCAAATAAATAAGAATTCTGAAAGGAACATGGCATTGTTCCAATCTCAGCAGTTGCGACCCTGGTTTCTCCTAGTGTTGAGTTAACAATGGTCGTTCTTACCCCACCATTCTAGACTCTTCCTTCTAAATGAAAAAGGGCAGTGGTACTATACTTTGAAAATTAACTGTGTTTTCAGAAGTGAGGAGTGCCAGGAGAAATACATACATCACAGAAATGACCTTTAGGCTATGGTATTCAGATATACATAACCACAAACACTATCCTAAAATTTTAAATAAAACATCAGATGCAAAAGTTAAATGGCTTGGTTAAAGTCCATGTAGTCACTGGCCAAGTCAAGAATGTACTTCAGACCTTGCACAATAGGAAGCAAAAGTTTACCTTTATTCGGTAAAATTTCTCTGCACTAAATCCTGCAGCATTCGCCAACCTACGCAGATTTTCTTGAACAACTGCCTTGGGGTCTCTCCGTTTGGAACTACTGAAGAGATTTAATGAGCTGAGAGTTGGTAGGTAAGAGATTCCACCTGTTCTTGTAGTGAATCCATGTATGAAAACATCTGTTGGAAGAGAAGCGGTGAAAATTAAAAAGAATGCCACACAACGGACTGCAAAGCATTACAAAACCAGTCTCTCAGTAAGACACTCCCTGCTCACTTTAATCTGTACTTCCTTATCTGGCTTCTAATTTCTACAGCACTTTGTACATCATTGTGTTCTTATTACACACTAACTTGTATTCGTCTTACATTCTCTATGGGATTATTGCTCATCAAAAAAATATCTTCTGTCCCATTTGTCTTTGTATGCCCAACAGCATATAGCTCATAGTATCTTTTATGCAAAGACTATTTTAAATTTCATTCTTTTACCCATATCTCACACCATACACAAAAACTAACTCAAAATGGATCAAAGACCTAAAGATAAAACCTAAAACTATAAAGATCATGGAAGAAAAAATAGGGACAATGCTGGGGGCCCTAATATATGGCATAAATAGAATACCAAACATAATTACAAATGCACAAACAGCAGAAGATGAACTAGATAAACGGGACTCCCTAAAAAATTAAACACTTATGCTTCTCAAAAGACTTCTCCAAATGAATAAAAAGAGAACTTACGGATTGGGAAAAAAAATTTGGCTATGACATATCTGACAAGGGTTTAATCTCTAAACATTTATAGAAAACGTCAACACTTCAACAAGAAAAATACAATCCAATTAAAAAATGGGCAAAGGATATGAACAGACACTTCACCAAACAAGATATTCAGGCATCAAACAAACAGATGAAGAAATGCTTGCAATGATTAGTCATTAGAGAAACGCAAATCAAAGCTATAATGAGATACCATCTCAACCCGACATTACTGGTACTAATCAAAAAAACAGAAAATGACAAATGTTGGAGAGGTTGCAGGGAGACTGGAACTCCTATACACTGCTGTGGGAATGTAAAACGGTATAATCACTATGGAAAATGGTATGATGCTTCCTTAAAAAGCTAGAAATAGAAATACCATATGACCCAGCAATCCCACTCCTAGTTATATACCCTAAAGAAATAAGAGCTGTGACACAAATCGACATATGCACACCTATATTCACTGCAGCATTATTCACAATAGTAAAAAGATGGAAACAGACTAAGTGCCCATCAACAGGTGAATGGATTAACAAACGGTGGTACATACACACAACGGAATACCATGCAACAATAAAGAATAATGACAAGTCCAAGGAACATATCACAACATGGATGAATCTGGAGGAACACTATGCTGAGTGATATAAGCCAATCACAAAAGGACAAGTACTGTATGTGACCACTACTACAAAGGAACAAGAAAAGGTTTACATGCGGAAAAAAAAAATTCTTGGATGGGAAGGGAAGGGAGGGAAAATTACTAAGTAGATAGAAGACACATGTTAATACTGGTGAAGGGAAAGGCCATGCAATATGAGGGAAGTCAGCAAAACACGACCAAGGCATGGAAGGACAGAGAGACGAATGGAAGGACAGAGAGACGAATGGAAGGACATTGAGAGGAACACAACAACAAAGGGCAACAACAGTAATTACTACAGCACAGACAATCCTGCAACAATAGTATTAATAAACGCTAATTCACCTATGGATACATAGGTAGACAGTTTATGCCAAAAGATTTGGGTGGGTGTCTTAGTCATCTAGTGCTGCTATAACAGAAATACCACAAGTGGATGGCTTTAACAAAGAGAAATTTATTTCTTCACGGTCAAGTAGGCTAAAGGTCCAAATTCAGGGCGTCAGCTCCAGGGGAAGGTTTTCTCTCATCAATGTTCCCGAGGACTAGGAGCTTCTCCGCACAGGAATCCCAGGTCCAAACGAGATGATCTGCTCCTGGCACTGCTTTCTTGGTGGTATGAGGTCCCCCTGTCTCTCTGCTCACTTCTCTCTATTATATCTCAAGAGGATGCCTCAGGACACAATCCAATCTTATAGACTGCGTTCTGCCTTACTAACACAACTGCCACCCATCCTCCCTCATTAACATCATACAGGCAGGATTTACAACATATAGGAAAATAACACAATACCAGGAATCATGGCCCAGCCAAATTGATACACACATTTTCTGGGGGACATAATTCAATCCATGACAGCAGGTGTAAGGGAACACACCCATCTGCAGACAGAGGTTTGGTGGTGGATATCTCTACATACATAACTGCAGGTGCTGCTTATGTATGAATATAGACAACAGAGCACACTAGGGCCACAGTCAGGGCAACTTCTTAGACATTAACACCTAGCGGGAAGAAGTTCCTAAGCTCAAAGGTGAAGGACCATAGACTCAGGTGACATCTATGTCAATTGGCACAATATAGCTCGTGAAGACAAAGATCTGCATCCTACGGCAGTGAGTAGCGTCCGGGGTTTTAAAGGCTTGCAAATGGCCATCTAAGATACAACTATTGTCTCTTACCATCCAGAGAAAATGAGAGTGAAGAAAACCAAAGACTTAAGGGAGCAATTAGTCCAAAGGACTGATGGACCACATGAACCACAGCCTCTAGTTCTTCCCAGATCCAAAGAACTAGGTGGTGCCCAGCTACTGCTACTGACTGCTCTGACTGGGATCACAGCAGAGGGTCCAGACAGAGCAGGAGAAAGACTGTAGAATAAAAAATCAAATTCACAAAAAAGACCAGACTTTATGGTCCTTCTGAACTGGAACTGAAGCCATTCCCAGAGAACACCCTTCAGCTAAACAATAGACAGGCCCATAAAATACACACTAACACCAAAAGGAACGTGCTCCTTAGAACAATCAACTATTCGAGATCAAAAGGGCAACATTTGGTCAAAACCAAAGATTAGAAGGCAGATAGGGGTAGAAAAGCAGGATGAAAGGAAACGGGGAGCCTAGGGTGGAAATGAGAAGAGTGTTGACACATTGTGGGGAATGATACCGATGTCATGGAACACTTTATGCACAAACTAATTCGCTCTGTAAGCTTTCACCTAATGCACAATAAACAAATAAATTTCACTCTTTTATGAACACTCCAATGAATTGAGGTTTCAGAATTTCTAAATAGAAGATGCTCAGGGTCATAAATCTAATTTTAAAAGAGGACTGAAAGATATGTCTCAGAGCTGAATTTGCATAAAGCAAATGTATTTACCTAATGTGGCTTTGAAGGGGCTGATAGCCATTAAGTCTCTATCCCTTTACACCCATGTTGCAACTGATGCAAAATCCCATAAGCCCACAACAGTCAATAAAAGAAAGTAGGAAAAAAAGAGGTGAATAACCTCTAAAGAAAAGGTGGGTTTTCATGTACACATTAAAAACTACATATGGTGTTTAGCATACCTGGAATCGAAGGAGATGTGATAATGGTTAATTCTCCTTTCAGTGGGGGCAGACTTCTCAAATATGTTTCTACTTCATTCCGGATTTCTTCTAATTCTTGAGCTGTAATCATGTTTATTTCATTGGACTGTTTCAAGAGGCCTCCCTGCAAAGTCATCTGTAAATCTTCAAACTCAAAACTATAAACATCAGTGAAGAGTTGATCAATAAAAGCCTTCATTAATGTCTTCCTGTACACGGGTACAATTACCTTAATGCTGCTCAGGTTTTTTTCATCAATTTTCTGTTTAATGGTATACAGAGAGGCAACCATGCTGGAATTGCTAACAGTCTCAAATTTCCTCAAGAGAGCGGATAACCCATTATTTGTTTCTAGTTCACAATTACCACGTTCACCATCCGTTTCACTGCTGATGTTACTGCAGCACATTATGCAAAAGAACTTGGCATTGGCAGTATGGTGGTATCGGACAGCATTCAATGCTTTCAGTAACATCTGATGACAGTTTTTCTGAGAGTTTAATTTCAAACCAAAGAGATCAAGCAACACTGCTTCTGCCATCCTTCAATATTGTAGAAAGTGCTTCAGAGAAGACTTTTGTGCCAAGTAAGTCACCTGTAAAGAATAATTAGCATAAATAAGAATGCAAAATTGTATCAATCTTCCTATGGTTATAGCAGAAAATTGTGGTGAGATAAAAAAGAATTGCTTTGATCTGATAATGTAACCCATGAAATAGTTAAGTGTAGACTTCTCCAAAAAAAGTTAGCCTACAATTTGTCTAAAGAGAGTCATAATAATTAATGGAAAGCAATCTCTTAATTTGTTTTGTGAAAGTTTTTATCTATCTTTCCAGCAGAACAACAAATGTTAAGTAGCGAATTACTTGACTTAAATTAAGTAATTATTTTAATTATAGGGTGTCAACCTACGTGTTACATCATTAATCCTGACATGATTATCATGTTAGGTCACATCCGTTCATATGAAGTATCAGGGCCTTAAGTTCAGGTTAAATGGAGCTGCACCTGAAAATCACGTTTTTTAAGGAGAGATAAAAGCTGAGAAGACTGATAAATTTCCCTTCAAGATTTACACAGTAATCCTGGTGGCGAAAACAGTTAAGTGCTCAGCTGCTAACCAAAGGTTGTTGGTTGGAACCCACCCAACAGCTCCGGGGAGAAAGACCTGGAGATATGCTTCAATAAAATTACAACCTAGAAAACCCTATGGGGCAGTCCTACTCTGTAACACATGGGGTCGCTATGAGTCAGAATGGACTGAAGGGCACCCAACAACAACAACCACGTATGACAATTTCACAAAAGCGATTGCTTTTACCTACTTTCCTATTCATTCTCCCCAAGCAGATTTTCTCACCTCCACCTTGCTGCTGGTCTCCCTTTGGCTAGAGCAGTTTCCTGGAACTTTTTTGACGGAGAGACACACATTCGAAGCTGTTGTGGCTGTCCTTGCCTTCTCGCACTTCACACGATCGGTTACGATCTGGGGTCTCCCCGACCCCCGGTATCGCCCCGAGTCTCTGAACGAAACCTGGCAGCTGCGCGCGTGTCACCTGGAGCGATGACCCGGTCCCTGGCAGCACTGTCCTCCGCGGTGGTGACACCCACCTCACCTCACCTCACCTCACCGCGGACGGACTGAACCCCCACCTGGCACCGACCCAGGCTTCCTGCTGAACGCCCGCGGAGGGTTACGGGTTCCGCAGGCACCGGAGAGCAGGGGTAAGGCTGACGAACTCTAAGGAGTCACAGAGGTCCGAAGGCAGGGCTGGGACTGCCGCGCATGCACCTTGCGGACTCGGAGAGCCGAGCCCGCGCGCAGGGGAATCCCGGGATGAGCCAAGTGCCCGCCCGTCGGCGGCCGGCTCAGCAGTTCCGGGTCAGAGCGTCCCGTCGAGCCTGCAGCCCGCAGCCACGACCGAGGCGAGAAGAGGAACAGGAACCAGGGCCGCGGAAGGCCCCTCTGGCCCGAGCCAGGCGGGTCAGCGGGGAGGCTGCCCAGGCGGGGCCCAGAGGGAGAGGGCACACGGGACCGCGGGCGGGAACGGCGGGTCCCCTGAGGGGGTGTAGAAGGCAGGGCCCGAGAGGGGCACGGGCGGCGGGCGTGGTAATAACGCCTTTCCAGCCCTAGACCACAACCCCATCCTCCCTACCGCAGTGGAAACCCCTTCACGATCTCTCTGGAGGTCCACTCTTCCCGTTGCTCTGGGACGAATCGCTGAGCCCGCGGTGTGGTCAGAACTTGTTTTACTTACCAGACCGCAGAACTGTGAAACTCATCACGTTAACATTTGGTAGTTTGTCCCATCCAGGGTTCCAGTAAAGGGGACTTTTTAAATAGTTTTTTTTTTTTTTTTTTCACTTCCAAAACAAGATTGGTCTTCTTTGTTCGCCTTTGGTCGATTTTGCCTTTCTTGTTGACAGGACCAACACTCTTTACTGCTCCTTCACTTGTATGAACGAACAGATTTTCTCTATTCCCTTTTTAAATATGTGCCACTAGTAGGAAGTTGGAGCCCTGGTGAGCTGCTAACCAAAAAGGTCGGCATTTCAAATCCACCAGCCGCTCCTTGGAAACCCTGTGGACAGTTCTACTTTGTCGTATAGGGTTGCTATGAGTCGGGATCGACTCGACGGCAGCGGTTTTGTTTTAGTAGAAAATTAGAAGGCACTAACCCTTAGAATTGCGATAAAGGTGCAATATAGATCCTCAAAGAGTACAAGGTTTATTTATTTTAAAATATTGAGCAGCTGTATGGAAGGCAGGTGTTGTGGTAAAGAGATACCCACCCAGTCTTCAAAGAGTAGGAGAAAGGGTGCTTCCTGTGGAACTGGTTGTGATGGAAGGAGAGAATCCATTTATCTTTATTGTTGCTCAGGTGGTAAATGCTGAAGAACCTTTATCTGGCAGAGAAAGAGAATCTTGGAAATCTGGCAGTTTAGAAGAGCCCTTGGAGGTAGGCAAGTGCTTCCACTTGACCAGAGAATGGGATCAGCAACCCTGAATAGGAACTCTCTTTTCAGTATCCCTAGCAGATGTTTTCATCAAGATTTGCATCGTCATTATTTTTTCTGGACATTTGTTAAGAAGTCTGAGTGGTAGATGGTAAACTTCTTGAGCAGAAGGTACATTCTCTGTCCTAAGTTTGTTTTATGTTAAATACTACCTCAAGTAAAATGGAAGTCTTAATTAAAAATAGGTTTAAAACATTTATCCTGTTTTTACAGACAGTGGTGGAAATTGATTTTCTTTTCTGCAGCAGTAGCAGTAAAAAAGAAAAAAAAATTTAAGTAGTGGAGTTGTCGGGGGAAGAGAAATTTTATTGTCATACTGTATGTACATACCACTTCCTTTCACTGTCTTGTCAGAGACTACTACCTAGCCTCATCGTCTATACTCTCCTACCCTTCGTCAGTTACCCCACTCTGGTGGTTCTCAATGTCAGTAGCACAACAGAACAACTAGTGGAACTTTTCAAAACAATAAATGCAAGGCCCCACGCCAGCTATACAGTGAATTAGAATCTCTGGGAGTCCTGCTGGGGCTTGTTTTACTTTGTTTTGTTTTACAAACAACTCTACAGATGATTCAGATGCATAATCAGGTTTCAACAAAAACATTGCCCTATTCCGAAAACACCCGAATGAAAGAACGGGTCACACAGGTTCATACTTGACACGTGCTATTCCTCTGCTTAGAACACCATTCTCTTTATAGGCCGGTTTTATTATTCAAGATTCTTCAAAGTCAAATTTAACCTTGTCTGAAAGCTTCCCCTCTGCAAGCATAATTATTTGCTGCTGCTTTAGCATTTCATTCATACAGAAGAAGCCTTGTCATAGATGCAGTCCAGACTGGACTATGGAAAAATTGGAGAAAGTCAGTTAAACATTGAATTGTACACTTCATAAGAATGAATTTTATGGTTTATAAATTATATAAAGCTGTTTAAAAAAAAGAAGAAAAATGGGTTAAACCAGAGAATCATGAAAAAAATAACAAATATCTCAAACATTTTTATTTTAACCTAAAACAAATAACTATGCTTATTTGCCAGTCTGTTGAGAAAAGCCAAGGCCTTTTTTTTTGCACATGGACTGCTGATTAGAGTTCTGCATTGTCTCTCTTGTATAAACCATACCATCAGCTAAGATTTCCCCAGATTTGATTTCCTTAAGAGGAAAATAATTTAAAGGCACTTGTGAATCAGAATGCAAATTTCTTCTTCTTAATCCCTTAGCGTTGTATTACACAAACAACTTATGTTTATTGGGTCTTTCCAGAGTATGAAATGATTTTTAAAGAAACAGACTATTTTCAAGCTGTTTTCATTGGTTCACATATTATGTAAAATATTATGAACAACAGATAAAATATAATGAAAGCAAAATAACAAGTACAACTGGCATAAACAGGTTTGGGAACAAACATAAGTAACTCATTGTAAGATTGTAGAATTCAACTGGTAGAAGGAGAAGCAAGCAGACTCACTAGAGAATAGCTTATTAGCCATGAGGATTTCAGCATGATGAGGCATTAGCCACTTATGATTTACAAAGAAAATAATTCAGATTAATCGATGACAGGTTAAGTAGAAGATGACTAAGAGAACTTTTAATGTACTTATACACATTTTAATTATTTGACCATGTGTCCATTCTTCCCAGAGAGAGGAAAACATTTTGAGGGCAGATATAGTGCTGGCCGTTAAGGGGAACCATTGAGGAAATCCCAAGATGTTCTTTTTTATTTTATTTTATTGTGATTTTGGAGAAAATTTACATAGCAAATTAGGCTCTCATTTAACAATTTCTATACATGTTATTCATTAACATTGGTTACACTTTTCACGATGTGTAAGCATTCTCATTATTTCCATTCTGATTGTTCTGTTTCCCTTAATCTACCTTCCTTGTCCCCCTTTACCTTCTTATCTTTGGCCTAGGTTAAATGTTGACTGTTAGGTCTCATTTAGATGATTGTTTCAAGGAGCACAGTACTCACGGGTAATATGTATTTTATGAGCCACTCTGTCTTTTGGCTGATAGGTGACCTCAGGGAGTGGTTTGAGTTCCAAGTTTAAAGGCATTCCCAGGGTGATAGTCTTGGGGGTTCCTCTAGTCTCTGTTGGTCCAGTGAGTCAGGCCTTTTGTAGGAATTTGAGTTTTGCTGTACATGTTTTTCCTTTTCTATCTGGAACCATCTGTTGTGTACTTGGTTGGAATAGTCAGCAGTAGTAGCCAGGCACCATCTAATTCTTCTGATCTCAGGGTAGGTGAGGCCATAGTTTGTGTAGATTATTAGTTCTATAGACTAGTTTCTTTTTTGAGTCTTTGGTTTCCTTCTTTCTCTTTTGCTCCAGTTGCATAAAGACCAATAGTTGTATCTTAGATGGCCACTCGCAAGCTTTTAAGACCCTAGATCCCCGCTACTCACTAAACTAGGATGTTATGCCAGTTGACCTATGAGCTATGAGCTATGTTATCCCAGTTGACCGAGTTGCTCCCCCAAGACTATGGTCTTAAGCCTTCAAACCCAGTAACGCAGTCCTGTGAGGTATTTGGTTATGTCTAGGAAGTATCCACAACTGTGCCCTCTATGTGCTTAATTTTATATATGAATATATATGTAGCACACACAAGTATATAAATTTGCTTATAGATACACCTGTACATGCACACAGGTATGTGTGCTTACCTATACATATATAGGCATACATACCTACCTATGTAATCACACATTTTTTTTGGTTGTTGTTATTGTTGTTGCAAAATTGTATATGTTGTGGCTTTTACCAAAATCCTTTATTCTTGTGTACTTCTTAGTGTCATCTTTTACCTTGGTCAGGTTGTACTGACTTCACCCTTATTCAGTATTGCCTTACCCATCACCAAAACTAACAGGTATCTACTATCTAGAAAGTGATTCCCCCTCGCCATCTCCCCCCATCCCTGGTAAACACCAAAGAATGCTACTTTCTATATGTGTACCTATTCTTGTCTTTTTATAATAGTGAGATCATACAGTATTTGCTCTTTTGTGATTGACTTATGCTACTCAGCATAATGTCCTCCAGATTCATTCACGTTATATAGTATACTTTGAGAACTCATCATTCTTTATGGCTGCACAGTATTCCATTGTGTGTATGTACCACAGTTTGTTCACTCGTTTATCTGTTGATGGGCACTTAGGCCGTTTCCATCTTCTTGCTGTTGTGAGTAATCGTACAATGAACATAGGTGTGCATGTATCTATTCGTGTCAGTAGGTTTGGTTCTCCAGGATATATATACCTAGGCTTGGGATTGCTGGATCATAGAGTATTTCTATTTCTAGATTTTTGAGGAAATGCCATATCATTTTCCATAGTGGTTGAACCAGTTTACAGTCCCACCAGCAGTAGAGCAGGGTTCCAGTCTCCCCGCAGCCTTGCCAGCATTTGTTTTCTGTTTTTTGATCAGTGCCATTTTTGCAGGGGTGATATGGTATCTCATTGTAGCTTTGATTTGCATCTGTCTGATGGCTAATGATCACGAGCATCTTTTCATGTGTTTGTTGGCAGCTTGAATGCCCTCTTCGGTGAAATGTTTGTTCATGTGCTTTGCCCATTTTTTAACTGGGTTGTTTGTCTTTTTGTTTTTGAGTTGTTGAGAACCAAGGTGTTCTTATATCACCATGTAAATCTTCTCATGAGAATAAATGGAAGTTAAAAATACTGTGAACAGTTGTTTTTAAGCAATTTGCCCTAAAGTTTATGGATCCTTCCAGAAAAAGACATGTAACATCTGCAGAGTTCCTTGTTAAAAGCTCTTCTTGGCTTAGAAACCATGCTTACATGTTTAGAAAACAGAAAAAAATCTTGCACGTTAGCATCCCAAATGAGACAAGGGGGTTATAACTGAATTTCACCAAGGGCCTTTAATTTTCTATACCAGAGGTAGGCACCTTTTGAAGCAGTTGTCTAGTCATTCCTTTTTCATCTGCCAGCCATGTTTTATGCCTCTGGACCTCACTGGCAAAGCATTTCCCATTCTAATGCCTTTAGTGTCAAGGTGGGTCCCTTTTGAAATGTGTGAAGCTCAGCAGACCTGAGTTGGAGATTCATTGTTGTATAGTTTGAGCATTCTATTAAGTGAGCTTTCTGGATGTGTTAGTTTTGTAAACTTTGACCACTTGTTCCTCTATTTTTGTGAGATGAAGCTTGCAAGCATAATTATGACTTACTTGCGTGACAGGGCACCCAGTGGGTTTTTTTTTTTTTTTTTTTGGAAAGGTATCGCTGTGAGTCACAGCTGACTCAGCAGCACCTCACAATAACAGTTCCGTGGCACACTGTCATGCCACTAGTCTCATTGGTGGATGGTATTGCCAGATCATATTTCTCAAAATCCATACTACCAACCAAAAATTTAAACACACTCAGTAAGCATGCATTCCAATACTGAAAACACATGCTATCAAAAAAAAGTTTTCTTAAATAAAAATTTGGTAACTGAAGGGTTAAAGCATGAATGTGGTCTGCAGACCAATCCCTACATGTCTACATGCAGAAAGGAGATGATTTGATAGTCTAGTACTTTCTGCACATGCAGAGAATTCCAACCTTTGGTAGAAAGCCAGGAGCAATGTGGGTAATGTATGAATGTTGCTTATACTGTTTTGGATAGGAGTTGAAAAACAGTACAATTCCTCTGGTTTCTGCTCTTAGGGCCCTGAAACTTGAATCTCAGTGCCTGGCCAGAAAAGGGAGTAAGTAGTCCCTAGTTTCAGCAGCTTCTAAGACACTGTCATATAATAGGTATGTAATAATTTTTTAATGATTCAATTAATTACTTTTGGATGACTCTGATGATATTATAACTTCTTTGAAAAACGTGGTTGAAGACTTAAAAGTCTTTTTTATCTGAAGCATGTATCATTGATTCTTACTCATTTTTGTAGTAAGAATCATTTCCCCATTATGCCTCTCTATTTGTTGGAACTGAACCACCCAAATCTGATTGTATCATAGTTATGATGAATACATACTATAATTTAAAATTCCCTTGATTCCAGGAAACCCTCTTATCTTGTCTTTCCCCAGGTTAGTTTTCTAGCCTCCCAAGTCCAACATCAGTTGTGAATGTTGAACTCCCCCTCCCACTTAGGGAAAAAAACCCATTTCACTTGTGTGAAAATTACCACATAATTTTTCTTTCTGTATTTTCTAGTAAAATGTCTACCCTAAAGGAGGTAAAATAAAATAATAAACATAACTATACTCTGCTGCCTGGCAGGTCCACACAGCAGCTTTTTTTCATGCAGAATGAAAAATGTTTCAATGTGACATGGGTACATGTATGTTATTGCTTCCTTTGGATTCTTCTGAGTCAGAAGCTCTCAAAGTCCCACTGGAGTTTGACAATCCTACTTTAATTTGCTCATCTATTTGGAGGAAGGTATCAGATGATGAGTTTCTGAAAGCTGGAACCATGGCCTTTTTAAAATCTCATCCTAAGGGCCTAGAACAGGGGCTTGCCTCTTGAATTCAAATGAGTTAATACACAAAACATGCTTATCACAGTGCCTTAGTACATATTAAGTGCCTAATAAATGTTAGTTTGAATCCTACTTGGCTTCAAATACCATCCCTCTTACTTGGCTGTGTGACCTTAGGCAAATTTCCTAATTTCCCCGAAGTTTCCTTATCTACAAAATATAGGTAATTCTATTTTATAGGATCACTCTGAGAGATAAAAGATAATCCAGTAAAACACTTAGAACAGTGTTATTACATAGTAAGCACTCAATAAATGTTGACTATTATTAATATAGCAGAATGGTAGTTTTTTGTACTATTTCCATTGCACTGTTTTCTGTAAAGCTTCTTTTTTAGTTGGAAGTATTTTTTCCAAATGACTGTGTTTTATATAATATGTAATGTTTGAGATATTTACTGTCAAATACTATAGGTATTGTAAGGTTTTCTTTTTTTAATCAGAGTCATTTAATTCATCTTTATAGTCTCTGAAATATATTGCATATAATATGTACCAATATATATGTTTTGAATGAAAGAGTAATTGAAACTGTTAGTTGCTTAAGTCTATTTCATTGATTTATGCATTTCTTATCAATTATCAGTAGATGGCAGTAGTTCTTTTCTATTTTTATCTTTTCTCCATTCTACAATAAAAACCCTTTGCCATGGAGTTGATTCCAACTCACAGTGACCCTATAGGACACAGTAGAACTGCCGATAGGGTTTCCAAGGAGCGGCTGGTGGATTTGAACTGCCAACTTTTGGTTAGCAGCTGAGCTCTTAACCGTTACACCACCAGGACTCCCATTCTACAATAGAGATCTGAAAAAAACTAAAAATTACCTGGTTTTACAACAGATATTGTTTCATGAGGAGCTTGTTTGGCACAAGTGGTTTGCAATCAGCTGCTAACCTAAAGATTGGCAGTTCAAACCAACTCTGTGGCTCCGTGGAAGAAAGGCCTGGTGAACTGCTTCCATAAAGATTACAACCAATAAAATCCTATGGAGCATTTCTACTCTGTAACACACAGGGTCACCATGAGTCGAGGGATGACTTGACAGCAACTGATAACAACATCCTTTCATAAATAGTTGTTCTAAATAAATATCATTCCAGAGTTGTTCAATTGATGTTGTTTCAGAAACAGAGATAAGGAAGTACCAAATTACTTTAATTTTTAGTATATAAATCTGATCTTCCTCATTCTTTGTGTTACTTCAGCAGATATTTTAGGAAATGCAAAAATGAATAAGCATGGTATTTGTCTTCCTGGAGTGTATAGTCTAGTGAGGGACAGATAAGTATAAAATAATGAAATAACAATAATAGAAATCTGTTGAGTACTCAGTATGTGAAAGGAATTTGCTAAGTGCTTATTGTATGTTTTAATCCTCATAATAACCCTAATGAGGAAGGTACTACTATTATTCCCACTTCACAGATGAGGAATCTGAGGCCTAGATTAGCAATAATAATCTAGTAAGTGGTACAACCTGCATTCAAAACTAGCTGTATCAGACTCCAGGACCTACACTATTATCTATGATGTTATAATAGAGATACAGAAACAATTGTGCTAAAGAGGAAGAAATCACATCTGAACAGAAAGACTAAGGAAGATTTCTTAAAGGAGATGCCATCAAAGATGAATTTGAAACATTAGCTATGATATTGGCATGATCAGAACTGTGCTTTAGGAGCATTATTCTGTCAGCAGGATAGGGTGAATTGGAGTGAGGATAGAATATAGTTAGATACCTATTATGTGCCAGGCAGTATTCTAGGTCTCTGCCCTTGTAGAGCTTACACTAGTGGAAGAAGATAGAAAAGAAACAATGAAAGAAATCAAAGATAATCTAAATAAATGTAGGAATACTCTGTGCTCATGGATAGGGTGACAATATTCTTAAGATGTCAGTTCTTCCCAAATTCATCTCTTGTTTCAATGCATTCCCAGTCAGTATTTTGTGGACATCGACAAACAGATTCTAAAGTTTATATGAAAAGGCAAAAGACCCAGAACAGCCAACACCATACTGAAGAAGAATAGAGTTGGAGGACTGACACTACCTGACTTCAAGACTTACTATAAATCTGCAGTGATCAAGACAGTATGGTATTGGCCAAAGAAATCCAAGCCTAGACATCAGATAGGCAGTTTCGTATGAGTCTGGAGTTCAAGAGCTATAAATCTGCGAGTTGCCAGCCTATAAGTGAATTTTAAAGCCATGAAACTGAATTATATCACGTGGGGAATGAGTATAGAAAAAACAAGAGGCCTGAGGAATGAGCCATAGCACACACTAACATTTATAAGTGAGAAATAGGAGGAAACCGCAAAGGAAAGAAGTGTGGTGGTTCAAGGAGAGCATAATCAAATGTGCTAAATGATGCTGATAGGTCAAGTAATAAGATGAATGAAATTTTTCATTAAATGTGGCAACATGGAGCTGGAATGGTGAAAGCTTGATTTAGCGACTTCAAAAAGAATGAGAGGGAGGTAGCAGACAGTAAGGAGTTTGGTTATAAAGAGGAGCAAAGAAATGTGTCCATAGCTGAAGGAGGTTATAGTGCCAAGGGAGAGTGGTGGTGGTGGTGTTTACTGATTTTGTACTGGGATGTTTAGGGTAATATATTTGACCGAGTAACGAGGGAAATTCTGTTCAGAAAACATTTAAAGGAGTAATGTCCTTGAATAGGGGGGAAAGAAGTAAACAGTAGATGATTAGCCGTTGATAGGAACAAGGACATTTTAATCATTGCAAGAAAGGGGTAGACTAATACATAAGTTCAGATGCAGTAGAAACAGTTGTAAATGAGGTGATTTACCATCTCCTGTAATTTTTTTCTACATTTTCAGTTAAATAAGAAGCTAGGCTCTCAACTAAAAGGAGAAGGATGAAAAGATTTGGGTGGTTTGAGGACAGAGAAGAAGGAGTGAAATAATCGTCTATGAAAATTAGGGAATCCTAAAGGCCTAACATCAAAGGTCTGTTTGACATGAATGGTCTTGAATATAAAATGAGACTACGATGTAGTTGTATGTCTTTCTTCAGACATATTCAGCTACTCAAGTGTAAGAAAAGTAGCTGGTTTGGATTTTTCCAGGGAAATAGAACAGGGAGAGAGATTTAAGGGAGTTGAGGGTAAATGCAAAGGAATTCAAGCCAGGTAAGGAGGGGAGTGAAAGATCATGAAAATATAGAAGAGTCAGTGGGTTAGAAGTCTTGGTGTGTGTCTTAGTCATCTAGTGCTGCTGTAACAGAAATACCACAAGTGGATGGCTTTAACAAAGAGAAATTTATTTTTTCACAGTGAAGTAGGCTGAAAGTCCAAATTCAGGGCGTCAGCTCCAGGGGAAGGCTTTCTCTCTCTGTTGGCCCTCATCTATCTTCCCCCAGACTAGGAGCTTCTCCGCGAAGGGACCCTGGGTCCAAAGGATGAGCTGTGCTCCCAGCACTGCTTTCTTGATGGTATGAGATCCTCAACTCCCTGCTTGCTTCCCTTTCCTTTTATCTCTTGTAAGATAAAAGGTGGTACAGGCCACACTCCAGGAAAACTCCCTTTACATTGGATCAGGGATGTGACTTTAGTAAAGGTGTTACAATCCCACCCTAATCCTCTTTAATATAAAATCACAATCACAGAATGGAGGACAACCACACAATACTGGGAATCATGGCCCAGCCAAACTGATACACACATTTTGCGGGGGACATAATTCAATCCATGACAGTGTGGTCAAGGAGTGCTTAGAGTCAAACTGCTAGGAGGAGAGCTGGAAAAATAAGAGTGTGAATCTGCAGTTGTGGGTAAGGTACAGTTATGAGAGTGGGTGGCTGGATGAGAGAAGACATCAAGGAACTTTGAGAACATAGAATTAGAAGCATCATCTGTATAGATGTTGAAATCCTGAAGAAATAACGACAGCAGCATTAGTAGATACATAGCAGGTCAGATGCTGAAATCTAGGAATGAGGAGGAGAGTTCTGGAGATCAGTAGATAACAATGAGGAAGAGTCAACAGTCTGATGGCATGGACGTCAAAGAAACTAGGGCGCTTTAAGGAGAAGGAAAGGATGATAATGTGGCAGTGCTAATGAGGAACGGGAAAATAAGCTTGCCTCCATGCTTAGTGGCTTGAGGATGGTACAGGGAAAGCAGTATCTTTGGACTTCAGTTAGAGCAAAGCGGTGAAGGGAAAGGCCATTGAAGAGGCTGTAGTTAGGCAGGATATTGTTGAAGATGGACCACGAGTTTCAGTGGTCATAATGGAGGGATGTAAAGGGGTTGGGAAGTGGGTAACATGACATCAAATTAGGAAACTTATGTGATAAGTCTCCATGATGAGGGATGAAATGGGAATCTTAGGCTTCTCCTGGAGATAGGGTTGTAAGGCATAATGGGAATAGTGCCCAAAGTCTCCTAGGCACATTGTGGGGATGACAGTGTGATTTTGGCTTAGGAGAAGGAGAGGGACTTCTCAGGATCAAGAGGAACTCACTGGGTCTCCTCTCCAGTCATGCAAACAGTGTTGTTGAAGCTACTGGAGGTTTGTAGGCGTTGTAGCAGCTTCGTCCATGGACTTCATTGAAATAGTTCTCCTGAGACGTAATGTGGATAGTAGGAGAATGGAAAGGAGGGGGTCAATATAAAAAATGGTATTTTAGCAATACAGTAAGTCAAAAGTGATTAGATTCTGGGAGTGGTATATAAAGACATGGTTCCTTCCTTAAAAAGATTATAATCTTGTAGTATAGCATAGTAGTTAAGAGCATAAACCTTGGAGCCAGGCTACCTGAATTCAAATCACATCTCTTGACAGTTAATAGCTGTTTGACTTTGGGTAATTTCTTCACCTCTCTGTGCCTGACTTGACTTCTCTGTAAAATGGAAATTTCAGTTATAATATCTACCTCATAGGGTATGAGTAAATAAATTTGTGAAGTTCTTAGTATATCAATTGGCACAGAATAAATGCTTTATAAATATCTGGGTTTTTTTAATTGTGCTTTAGATGAAGGTTTACAGAGCAAATTAGTTTCTCATTGAACAATTAATACACATACTGTTTTGGACATTGGTTGCCAGCCCCAAGATGTGTCAGCACTCTCCCCTTGACCTTGGATTCCCTATTACCAACTTTCCTGTCCCCTTCAGGCTTCTCGTCCATGCCCCTGGGCTGGTGTGCCCATTTAGTCTCCTTTTGTTTTATGGGCGTGTTTAATCTGTGGAGGAAGGACGAACCTCAGGAGTGGCTTCAGTACTGAGTTAAAACGGTTTCCGGGGGCCATACTCTCGGGGTTTCTCCAGTCTCTGCCATACTAAGTCTGGTCTTTTTTTGTGAGTTAGAATTTTGTTCTACATTTTTCTCCAGCTCTGCCTGAGACCCTCTATTGTGATCCCTGTCAGAGCAGTCAGTGGTGGTAGCTGGGCAGCATCTAGATGTGCTGTACTCAGTCTGGTGGAAGCTGTGGTAGTTGTGGTCCATTAGTCCTTTGGACTAGTCTTTCCCTTGTGTCTTTGGTTTTCTTCATTGTCCCTTGCTCCAGACAGGGTGGGACCAGTGGAGTATCTTAGGTAGCTGCTCACAGGCTTTTAAGACCCCAGATGCTACTCATCCTACCCGAAGTAGGATGTAGAACATTTTCTTCATAAACCATGTTATGCCATTTAAGCTGCATATCCCCCAAACCATGGTTTCCATATCTTGGGGGTTTTGTTGTTATTTTTTATCTACAGCACACAGTGTGTGGCACAAAGTAAGCACTGTATAAAAGCGTTTGCTACTGTAATCATTGCAAGAACTAGCTGCAAGTATAACTGTAGAGGGGCTGGGCAGAATTGAGGATGAAATCTGTGACCATGAAACTCATACAAAAGACCTGGAGAGCATCTGAATTATTCTGGGACAATTCTGTATATTAAACAGAAAAGACCTAGATTAAGGGCATGGACGGAGTGCACAGGCTTAATATCAGGGAAGACTTGATGAAGGAGATAAGTTCAAAGTGAGCTTTGAGGGAAGGAAGTGACATGAAGATACAGGAAAGAATCATAAATTTTCAGGGGTGATCATGACAAACTTTACATCTGCTGAGTAAAGGTCCCAGGATTTCTTTAGCTTGAAAAAATAATTCTAGGCAGATTTGAGGTCTCCTGACATGGGAAGAAATTTTATTTTGTTTTTCTTTCCTTTTTATTTACATATCAGATTTCAGTCCTTTAAAATTTTATTTTGGTGAGAAACTATTTGTTCTATAAACCTTCACCTGAAGTACAATAAAAAAAAGATTATTTTGGGAAACAAATGTAACTGATACTTGAAGTACTTTGTAATTAACCAATCTTTAGGAAAGATATTTAGTGATTTTGCAGACCTTGTAGAGGCTTCCTTACGTATGCCTTGCTGTTATGATAATATTTCACTTCTTTTGGTCTATAAAGTTGATCATGACATTAGTATGATTTGGAAGGATTCACAAGTTGTGTAAAAATCAGCTAAGATTTTTTTAAATCCTCAGTCATTTATAAAGAAAAAATCCATATGAGTAAATGTTATATAGGAGATAACAATTTTCAACTTCAGGATTACTTAACAACGTTGAGCTACTTTTGCTCAGGGTCATAACAGTTGAAAAGCAGCAGAACCAAGATTCAAATACAGTAATACTTCTCTCCAAAAATCTCACCCATAACCATTGTATTTTAATTCTTGGCACTAGTGATGAAATGTCATTGCCATCCCTGTGAGATGTTAGACGAGTTACATTTACATGACAGGAAAAACAAAGTGAAAGATTATCATTGTAGATTATTTTGTAGAAGTAAAGTGAACCAAAAAGGAGAGAAGAGACTACAAGTTGTACCTTTTCCTCTGTGTAAGAATGGACAGGTAAATTCACATACCGCTTTTCCTAAAGCTGGTAAGGCCGTTAACTCTGACCATTTGCCATTCATTTATTATGTTGGTTGAGGAAGGAACTCTTCTTTTAATCTTAAAGGGAGGAAATATTTCCCCTTTCATCTTATCAGTTACTCCTGTATAGAAGAGACCAAACATAATTTTAAACCTGCTTAGTTCTTATCCTGGCCAGAATATTACTGGGCAGAGGGCACTGTATTTCCTGTATCCTGTACCCATGGCAGAGCCCTGGGTGATGCAAATGGTTAAGCGCTTGGTAAGGCTTGACTACTAGCTGAAAGGTTGGCGGTTTAGACCCACCCAGAGGTGCCTTGGAAGACAGGCCTGGCAGTCTGCTTCCAAAAGATCACAGCCTTGAAAACCCTGTAGGGCAGTTCTACTCTGTACAGGTGGGGTCACCATGAATCGGAATCGACTGAACGGCAACAACACCATGGCAGACATCGCTAACCGATCTTATAGATTCTGTTTCTTATAGATTCTGGTCATAGTCTCAGAATCTATTTCATCATAGAACTCGAGGCAACTGCTACTAATCTGTAATAATTAATTTTACTAATTGTACGTCGGGTACTGTGCTAAGCATGTTACACATATTACTTTAATTATTACAACAGCTCCATGAGGTTTTACAGATGAAGCCACTGAGGATCAAAGAAGCTAAGAAACTTGCTCAGGGTCATAACAATTGAAAAGCAGCAGAACCAAGATTCAAATACAGTAATACTTCTCTCCAAAAATCTCACCCATAACCATTGTATTTTAATTATTGGCACTAGTGATGAAATGTCATTGCCATCCCTGTGAGATGTTAGACAATTAAGTTACATTTACATGACAGGAAAAACAAAGTGAAAGATTATCATTGGAGATTATTTTGTAGAAGTAAAGAAAGTGAACCAGAAAGGAGAGAAGAGACTACAAACACAGAAGAATGTCCGGCAGCAAAGAAAGGAAGAATCAGGGAGAGCCTAAGGAAGGTAATGAAGCAGTCTGAAAAAATAAATAATTAAAATATCAGCAACCAAAAAAGGGTAGTATGAGAGGATAATTATGTTAAAATTGATAGCAAATTAGAATAGAGAGAGGGAAGCTGTTAAATTTGTCCAGGAAGAAGCATATATGGTGTTTAGAAAAGGTATAACAACCTGAAAATACAAACCTATAATGAAAATTCATCAACTATAATTGCTATATAGTTGTATAGTAGCACTGTGATTATAGTATACGTGTAAGTGGTCTGGATAAAACATTATAGTCGGCATTTACAATTGTTACTATTGCCTTTGATGTTGCTTTTGTTTATAGTCAGAAATGGAAAATCCTAAATTTAGTTTATTTATGAGAAAAGAGCATCAAATTCATGATTTTGAGTAAAGGAGCATAACTTTCTTAGACTGTCTGCATTTTAATTTTTATTATGTACTTTATTCTTTTGTCTAGCTGTGGTTAAACAAGACACAACTTCATTAACTGATGCTGTAGAGCAAGTTGCAAAGCAACAGCAATCTCAAACATCTGAAATAGAAAAAAACAAAAAAGTTCTCTCCCATTTGCAGGTAACTTATTTCATAGTCTTTAAAATGAGTTTTTATTTTCTTTAAAACTGTATTAAGTTAGTGCCAGGGACGTTATTAAGGATACTTAATTTGGGGATGCAGTTTTAAATTCATATGTTTCATATTTACTCTCTCAATTACTCTGTAAGTAAAGTCTATGTGAGTATTCCAGTTTCACGCTCCTACCAAAGATTCAGCAATGTCATTCTGACTGTAATACAAGCATATAAAACCTAAGATGTACATAATAAAGTCACCAAGAATCATTTTAAATCCACATTTAGTTGATACTTGTTTTTCTTTCCTAAAATGCTGAATTGAAGGAAGATTAAGGTTTTAAGTCAGTGATTTTAATGTTATGGCTTTTGAGTCACAAGTTGTCAGTGAACATTTCAAGTAGCCTTCCTCTGTATTCCTTACCTTTTATAATGTATTCATAATTTCACTACAGGGAATCTGGGAGCCATACTTGGTCTTTACATGAAGCATAAGTAAATCTAACTATACTCTGTGAAAGGAGCCCTGGTGGTGCTGGGCTGCTAACCAAAAGGGCACCAGTTCGAACCCACCAGCCACTCCGCGGGAGAAGGATGTGGCAGTCTGCTTCTGTAAAGATTTTATAGCCTTGGAAACTGTATGGGGCAGTTCTACTCTGTCTTATAGGGTTGTTCTGAGTTAGAATCGACTCAATGGCAGTGGGTTTTGTACACTCTGAATATAGCTGAAGAAACCAGAATTAAAACAGCATTTCTACTATGTGCTTCATAAAGGTTATTATTAAATATGTTATTAAAATAGGCTCTGGAGCTAAACTGCTTAGTTTCAAATATCAAATTTGCTACTTCTAGCTCCATAATTTAATTTGTCTGTGCCTTTATTTCCTCATTTGTAAAATGGAAATACTAATAGGACCTGTCCAAAAGGTTTTCATGAGATTAAATGAATTAATACTTGTAAATATATGTAAGGTACCCTTTCTGGGAGCCTGGTAGACAGCATAGGGCAAGGTTTTTTATATCAGGTTTAGATATCAATGCAAGAGATATGATGATAGGGAACACAGCAGAGAGTCCTGATGGAGCAGGAGAAAAGTGGGGTGCAGAATTGAAATTCAAGTAAAAAGACTAGACTTAATGGTCTGACTGAGACTGGAGGAACCCCAGAAAACATGGCCTCTGGACCCTCTGTCACCCCAGCACTAAAACCATTCCCGAGGCCAACTCTTCAGACAAAGATGAGACTGGACTATGGGACATAAAATGATACTCGTGAAGAATGTCCTTCTTAGCTCAAGTAGATAAATACATGAGACTAAATGGGCAGTTCCTGTCCAGGGGTGAGATGAGAAGGCAGAGAGAGGGTCAGGAGCTGGCTGAATGGACACAGGAAAGCAGGGTGGAAAGGAAAGCTGTCATAGTATAGGGAAAGCAATTAGGGTCACAGAACAATGTATATATGAATTTTTGTATGAGAGACTAACTTGAATGGTAAACTTTCACTTAAAGTACAACAATAAGATAAAGATATGATGATGATACTACCATGATATTATGAATTTCTTACAAATATTTGCATTGCATTAGTCGCTTCTAGGAAAGAATACATTTATACAATAGATTAGAATACAAAAATTATAATGTCTTAGATTTCTATAAAGAAATTTTTAGAAAAATTCTGTTTTCAAAGGGTTTCACAGACATTATTTCATTTATATTGAGGACCTATTTTCTACTAAGTATTTTCCTAGTCACTGTTCTTATTCTTACATTGCTTATCTGCTATTGGGGAGGGAGACAAAGTAGTAAATAATTACTTATAGAGTAATAGTGTCAATGACAGAGGCATAAACACAACACAGATTTAACACTGAAGAAGGAGTGATCACAAAAGGCAGTGATATTTCATTTGAGTTTTATAGGACAGCTGAGTTCACATGAATGATTGGATATCTGGGACAGGCATAAGGGTTAAGGGGTGAGGAGGAGGATATTCCAGACAAAAAGAACCTGAGAAATTTATAAAGGCTTGAAATAGTGTTGGCACATTCATAGAACTATAAGTAGTTCTGTGATGGTGTCACTTAGGGTGTGTGTTGAAAAGTGGTAAGAGATGTATACCATGATAAGAAACTTGGACTTATTCTAAAGGTGGTGGGAAGTCTTTGATGGATTTTAAGCAAGGGATCAAACAAGGAAATTTGTTTTAGAAAGAGAATTCTAAATGCATAAAAAGCACTTGACAAAATCCAGCATCCATTCATAATGAAAACTCTTAGCAAATTAGGAATTGAAGGGAACTTCCTCAGTTTAAAATAGGGCATCTGCATAAATCTTATAGCCAACCTAATACCTAATGGTGAAAGACTAAATGCTTCCCACCTAAGATAAGGAACAAGGCAAGGATGTCTGTTCTTACTCCTTCTATTCAAGATGGTACTGGAGTTTCAAGCCAGTGCAATCATGTGAGAAAAAGAAATAAAAAGGAACCTAGATTAGACAGGAAGAAGTAAAACTACCTTTATTCACAGATGGTGTGATCATCTTTAGAAAATCCTGAGGAGTCTACAAAAAGTTATTAGGACTGATAAGTGAATTTAGAAAGGTTGCAGGATACAGTATCAGTATATAAAAATTAGTTGTATTTCTATATACTGGCAGGAAACAATCAGAAATTAAAATTTTAAAAAAGCAAAACCATTTATAGTAGTATCGAAAATATTTAGTGCCCAGGGTCTTAAAAGCTTGCAACTGACCATCCAAGTTATGATAGACCTCCATTCACCTGGAGTATCAGAGGAAGAAGGAGAGTCAGGAATCAGAGGAGGAAATGTTGCCACCATGAATATCTGCTTCCTATGCCATGAGACCAGAAGAACTGGATGGTGCCTGGCTACCATTACTGAATATTTTATCTAAGATTCTGTAGAAGAATTCTGATGAAAAGGGGGAATAAAAAGAATGGAATTTCAAATTCTCAAGGGAATCCAGATCTTCTGGAGCCATTGAGGCTGGATGAACACCTGAAACTATTGCCCTGAGATAATCTTTAAATTTTAATCCTCAAACTAAAACTTCCTGTGAGGTCTGCTTTGAACCAAATAATAGTTTGACTTAATTAGTAAAGTATATCTGCCTTTACCATTGTGCTCTTTCAAAGATTTACCTACGTGGGATCAAATTGACAACAGCATCTTAAAAGGTTAGATGAGAAGCTTAGAGTAGGGCAGTGAGTTCACCTTAATGGTGTAGGAATAATTTGGAAAAGGCTAGCAAGAATGGTTACACAACTTGAATGTAAACAATGTCATTGAATTGTACATGTAGAATTTGTTGAAATGGTGAATCCTTTGCTGTGTATATTTTTGCCACAAAATAAAAATATATTAGGTTCTTAGTGGTAAATTTGGCAAAAGATTTGTAAAACTTTTATGCTGAAAACTGTAAAACATTGCTGAGAGAAAGAAGACCTAAATAAATGTAGAGATGTACTATGTTCATGGATCAGAAGGCTCAGTATTGTTAATTTACAGTGAAACCTGTGAGACCTGGAATTCGACAGGACTGCCTTGTTTTTCCGGGTCTCGCAAGTTTTCTGCATTTGACAGAGTGCAATCTTACCGCTCTTCTGTCACTCTCTATTAGTGGAAGATATTTGAGTTTTCCTTTTTGACAGGTTTCCCACTTACATAGGTTTTATGTATCAGTTCTCCCTGTTTTATCTGTAGATTCAAAGCAAGCCCCATCAAAATCCCCAGCAGGCTTTTTTTTTTTTTTTTTGAGAAATGGAGAAACTGATTCTAAAAGTCATATGGAAATGCAAAGGACCTAGAATAGCCAAAACAATTCTGAAGAAGAAAATCAATGTTGGAAGTCTTATACTACCTGATTTTCAGAATCCTTATGGAGTACAGTAATCAAGACAGTGTGGTATTGACATAAAGATAGACATAGAGATCCATGGAACAGAATAAAGTGTCCAGAAAAAGACTCATACATATCAATTGATGTTTGAAGAGGTGCCAAGAAACTCATTGGGGAGGAGATAATCTTTTTAAAAAATAGTGGTGAAATGATTGGATAGCCATGAGCAAAAATTGAACCTCAATTTTCGCCTCATACCACATAAAAAAATTAACTCACAATGGATCATAATTAATGCAGATTGGATCATTAACTCAAAATGTAGTGGCAAAACTACAAAGGGTCTAGAAGAAAAACAGAAAAAGCTTAGTGACTTTGGGTTTGGCAAAAAATTCTTGAACAGGACACAATAATTTTAAAAAACTTAAAAATGGACTTTATCAGAATTTTTTTTTAAAATTGCATTTCAGAAGACACTGTTCTGAAAATGCAAAAGCAAGTCACTGACTGGGAGAAAATATTTGAAAACACATACTTGTATTTATACTATATAAGGATCTCTTAACAACCCATGAAGACCAACACCCAATTAAAAAACACTCAAGAGATTTGAATAGTCATTTCATCAAAGAAGACATTGCAAAGGGCAAAAAAGCACATGGAAAGATACTCAGTATTATTAGTCTTTAGGGAAATTAAAATTGAAATGAGGTACCACTCTATACTCACTAGAATGAGTAAATTTAAAAAGACTGACTGAACCAAGTGTTGGTGGGAACGTGGAACAATTGGAACCCTCATGCCCTGCTAGTTGAAATGTAAAATGATACAATCATGTAGGCCAACAGTTTCCAGTTTTTAAAAAAGTTAAGCATATACTTACCACGTGGCCCAGACATTCCATTCCACTCCTAGGTATTTATGCAAGAGAAATAAAAGCAGTCACACTGGAAAATTGGAAACAACGCAAATGTTCATCAGTTAGAATTTGAATAGATAAACCAATTGTGTGTATCCATACAGTGGAATGCTACTCAGCAATAAAAAGTAAGAACTGTTGATATGCAGAGCTCTGGTGGTGCAGTGGTTAAGAGCTCAGCTGCTAACCAAAAGGTCAGCAGTTCAAATCCACCAGCCGCTCCTTGGAAACCCTACGGGCAGTTCTACTCTGTCCTGTAGGGTCACTATAGCTTGGAATCAACTCGTCGACAACAGGTTGGGTTTTGTTTTGTTTTACTGATAAACAACAACATAATGGATCTCAAAGTAATCATGCTGAGAGAAGCCAGAATAAAGAAGAGTATATACGAGGGTAAGTCAAAAAGTATTGCCACTAGAGTTCCAGTTCATACATGCACGAGTTTATTCCAAAGGAAACATGTTTAAACATGTCTCTGCAATCAGTGAATGGCTGCAACAAGTTCTCTCAGTAATACACTTGTTTTAATCTTGTTAGGGTGCCTTCAAAAAAAAAGATACATTTTGTGCCATGGGGGGAAAAAAACAATTTTGAGGTCAGGGCTATTATCAAACTTTTAACAAAACTCAAGTGGACATCTTCCCAAATCATTGAAGCTTTGCAACAAGTTTATGGGAATGCTGCCCCACATTAAACAACAGTTTTTAGATGGATCAAACATTTTCAGGAAGGTCAGGAATACCTCAAAGATGAGCCAAGAGAGGGAATACCACTCAGAAGGTTATAGCTACTTTTTTTGGGATTCCAAGAGGGTAACCTTGGTAGATTTTCTTGAAGGACACAGGACAATCACAGGGGGCTTATTATCAAGAAATTTTAAGAAAATTGAAAACTGCATTGGTGAGAAAAAGGCCAGGGAAGTTGTGCCAAGGAATTTTTTTTCCAGCACAACCATGCATCTGCTCATTCTTCGAGGGTAGCAAGGCTGTCCTGTGAGAATTTCATTGGGAAACCTTACCCCACCCACCATACAGCCCTGATCTTGCCCCTTCAGACTTCTTTTTGTTCCCTAAAGTCAAATAACATTTAAAAGGAACGTGATTGGAGTCCCTCGAGGATGCCAAAGCTGTCATTTTGATGTGTAAATCAAAGAGCTCAGAATCTTTCAGGGAAGGGTTAGAGAGTTGGAAACACTGCCTTCAAAAGTGTATAGACCTACATGGAATCTCCATGGACAAATCTAAACTCCTTTAGGGACTGAATTGCTGAGCTGAGGGTTGTGGGGACCATGGTTTCAGGGAACATCTAGTTCAATTGGCATAACAGTTTATAAGGAAAATGTTCTACATTCTACTTTGGTGAGTAGCGTATGGGGTCTTAAAAGCCTGTGAGCTGCCATCTAAGATACTCCACTGGTCTCACCCCTTCAGGAGCAAGGGAAAATGAAGAAAGCTAAAGACCCAAGGAAAAGATTAGTCCAAAGGACTAATGGACCACAACTACTATGGCCTCTACCAGACTGAGTTCAGTACAACTAGATGGTACCCAGCTACCATCACTGACTGCTCTGACAGGAATCACAACCGAGGGTCCTGGACAGAGCAGGAGAAAAACATAGAATAAAATTCTAACTTAAAAAAAGATCAGACTAACTGGCTTGACAGAGACTGGAGAAACCCCACGAGTATGGCCCCTGGAGACCCTTTTAGCTCAGTAATAAAGTCACTCCAGAGGTTCGCCTTTTAGCCAAAGATTAGACAGACCCATAGGACAAAATGAGACTAAAGCGGCACACCAGCCCAGGGGCAAGGACTAGAAGGCAGGAAGGGATAGGAAAGCTGGTAACAGGGAACACAAGGTCGAGAAGGGAGAGTATTGACATATCATTGGGTTGTTAACCAATGCCATAAAACAATATGTGTAATATTTAATGAGAAGCTAGTTCTGTAAACCTCCATCTAAAGTTCAATTAAAAAAGAAAGCGTATAGACCTAGATGGAGGATGTGTCGAGAAACAACAGCTTTACATTTTGATATTTTTGTTTAATAAAAGTTTCCATGATTTTGTAGCAATACTTTTTGACTTATCATTATATCATATGATTCTGTTTATATAAAATTATTGAAAATACAAACTAATATATAGTGACAAAGCAGATCAGTGCTTGGGAGTGGAGAGGTGGGGAGAGAGGGATAGATAACAGCATCGAGAGGAAACTTTTGTGAGTAATGAATATGTTTATTAATTGTGATGATCTCATGAGCATATAAGTATATAAAAACTCATCCAATTGTAAAGTTTAAATATTTGCATTTTATTTATATCAACTGTACCTCACTAGGAGCCCTGGTGGTGCGATGGTTAAGAACCTGGCTGCTAACCAACAAGTCAGCAGTTGGAATCCACCAGCCGCCCCTTGGAAACCCTATGGGGCAGTTCTGCTCTGACCTATAGGGTCGCTGTGAGTCAGAATTGACTCAACAGCATCGGGTTCTTTGTTGTTGTTGTTGGGGTGAGGTACCTTAATAATGTGATAAGTAGATAATTCTAGTGGAAGGGTAGAAATGGATTGAAGGAGAAAAAGACTAAAGGCAGAGAGAAAAGTTAAGAGTCTATTACATTAGTCCAGGAAAGAGGAGAGATGTCGAATAAATCCGTGGGAATGCCATCCCTCCCCATATTGATCAGTAGGGTTGATAGCCTGATCTAGCTAGCTGGCTATATGCCTCCCTCCTGACCATTCCATATGCATCATTCATTCACTCAGTTAATTAATATTTATTGAGCACTTATTTTGTGCCAGGCACTATTTAAGCACTTGGAAGATAGTAATGAATAAGATAGACAAGGTTTCTGCACCTGTGGAGCTTAGTTTCTACTCAGGAGGCAAGCAATAAAGAAATAAACAAAAAGAAGTTAATTTCAGAGGTGGATGTGTCACCAAGAAAATACAGTAGGGTAAAGTAATAAAGAGTAACTGGGGCAAGAGGGTGGGTGGCTAATTTATCTTGTGATAGTGAAGAGTAAAATAACAGAGGAAGACTCTTCTGAGGAGTATTAATAAAGCTGAATTGTGAGAGGCATGGCTTAACAGGTAGTAACTAGGGGTGGGGAATTCTAAGGCAGAGGGAGCAATTACAAATTATCCTTTAGGTGGGAAGGAACTAAGCATACTTAGAAAGGAGGCTGGAAGAAGGGACAATAGTAGAAGCTGAGAAAAATAAACAAACCCACTGCTGTCAAGTTGATTTTGACTCATAGTGACCCCATAGAGTTTCCAAGGCTGTAAATCTCTATGGAAGCAGACTGCCACATCATTCTCCTGCGGAGCCACTGGTGGTTTCGAACCACCAACCTTTCGGTTAGCAGTTAAGCACCTTAACCAGCTGAAAAGAATGGCAAAATAGATAGTAGAGCGTGTCTCATTCAGAATTGACTCAATGGCAACAGATTTGGTTTTTTTTGGGGGGGTTTAGAACATATATGGCCATGTAAGCCACATTCTCCCTAGAGAAAGACATCATGCTTGACAAAGTAGAGGGTCAGCAAAAAAGAGGAAGACCCTCAACAAGATGGACTGACACAGTGGCTGCAACGATTGGCTGAAACATAGCAACAATTGTGAGGATGGCACAGGACCAGGCAGCATTTTCTTCTGTTGTCCATAGGGTCACTATGAGTTGGAACTGACTTGACGGCATCTAACAACAACAACAAGCCATATTAAGTAATTTATAGGTACAATGGGAAACCACTGGAGAATCCATGCTACAAAGATTTGTCAGAAGTGGATTTGGGATTTTATTTTGGAGGTCCAGCTGTCAGGATTTTCTGTTGAACAGGTTATGGGAGGCAAGGGAAAGGGAGGAATCAAGAATGACTTATAAGTTTTTAAGCATCCAAGTGGAAAGTGGTGCATTTTATTGAAAACAAGAAGACTGGGGGAGGAACAGATTTGGTGTGTGAATTAAATGTTCTTTGGCAAACTTCGATAGTTGAGATGTCTACTAGATATCCAAATAGAGATTTCAAGTGGACATTTGAAATACCAGAACTTGGGATAAAAATTGAGGTTCATCAGCACATTGCATTTGTCAGTGTATTGGCCTCTCTTGTCTCTGTCAGGAAAGGGACAGATGGGATCTGCCTTCTTAGCACAGTGCCTCCCTCCCAAAATTCTATAAAAATTATTTAAAGAGATTGACTATATTTGATAGAAAAAAGAGGAATGGAGAATGAATTGCAGTTATTTTGGTGAGAGGATCTATAAAATATGACAAACAGTTAGGAATAGTTAATGAAGATGTTGTTAGTTGCTGAAGAGTTGATTCTGACTCATAGTGACCCTGTGTGTGAGTGGAACTGCTCCATAGGGTTTTCAAGGCTGTGACCTTTTGGAAGCAGATTGCCAAGCCTTACTTCCAAGGTGCCTCTGGGTAGGTTCGAACCACTATCCTTTCAGTTAGTAGTCTAGCACTTAACCATTTGCTCCACCCAAGGACTCCCTAGATAGTAAGGAGAAGGGAAAAATTAAGGATTGCTCTCAAAGTGGTACCATTAGCTAAGTCTGGGAATATAGGAGTGTTGTAATTTGCATTTTTAGTTTCAATTCTTCATCCTTCCCTGTATCGACATCTTTTACCATGTATTTTTGCAATGCCCTCCCACAGTGGGTGGGCATACTTCCTCACCCCTTGACTCTAAGCTTGATCTTGTGACTAGCTGAGATATTAGCAGATGTGGCTCCCACTGTTCTGCATCTACCATCATCATGAGAAGGACAAGCCTGCACTGGCCCACTAGAGGTTAAGATACAGGAGAGGTAAAGCCAGGATACCCAAGTCAGTGCAACTGAAGCCAGTCTAGATCATCTGGCAGCCACCCAGCCCCTAGACATTTGAACAAACACAGTCAAGATCAGTAGAACCACCTAGCAAACCCCAGCTAATCCCAGTCATGTGAGCAATAAACACTTAATGTATGTCACTGAAGTTTGGTGGTTGTGGCAACAGATAACTGATACGGGGGGAACAAGTTTTGGGGACGGGGACTTAGTCCAATTTTTGGACATGATCAATTTGAGATGTGCAGTGGCATCTGGGTCTAGAACTCAATATCCACTTATTTCTGTGAATTATCAGCATATAGGCCAGGGATCTGAGCTGTTAGGTATCAGAGTAGCCAATTAAAACACTGAGCCAAATTGAAAGTTAAGCATTTAATCACTTACTGCAATCATATAAGCGAGAGATAAAACCTGAAAAAGGGGCCGGCTCCTACCTCCCATAGTTGCCCAGAAATGACACCTGGGCAAGAGTGAAGTGGATCAGCACAGATGTGGGGACCCACCTCACTGCCAAGGGATCCCTGAACACAAGGCTCCTGTGGTTTTATGGACTCAGGTCAGGAGGAGGGCGAACGGGAAGGGCTAGTAGTGGAAAAATATTGAGTTGGGAATCAGAGTTTGGAAAAGTGTCTTCAAGATTACCCCCACCCTCATCCCCCCCCCCCCCCAACTTCTGCCTGATAAGGTGACTTCAGCAGAGGCACCTGAGGAAGGCATCTGTCCCAATAAAAAGGCCTTAACTGCCTGGGCTAGGAATGCAGCTATGCAAAAGGGCATGGGGTGGGTGGAGTCGGGGAATGACTCCCTGATGGCAGCTCCTTCCAGAGCCTGCAGTGCACTGGCTATGCACCAAGTCTGATTTGGGAAGCAGCTTGCCCCCTGAGGCCTGCCAGGTAAAGCCCTTGTAATCGCCTGTGTTCCAGCCTGAAAGATCACACATAGGTTTTTGGCCAGGAGCTGGACTCATCAATAGACGTAGCTCAGAATGTGAATATAGATGAGATTACCCGATGAATATATGTAGAATGGAGAGGAAATTATGGGACTGAACCCTGAGGAAGACCTATATTTGATGGAACCATTGAGATTGAGAAGGAACGCTCCAAGATACCTGAGGAGAACCAGAGAAGAGCAGTGGTGTGGAAACTAGGCTTTAATAAGAAAGTACTGCTCAGCACTGCAGATGCCCCAGAGAGGCAAGGTAGAGGACTTCATACGCATTTTACAAACGCAGAAAGTGAGGTTTCGATAGGGTAATCTAGTTTCTCATGGCTGATCCTTCTAACCAGTAAATAGCAGTAAGGGAGCCAGGACCTTCATCTTTTGATTCTTAACCTAGGGCTTTATTATTTACATCATACTGTCTTTCTTCAGTGTGATTTCTGATGCTCAGAAACATATTATTAAAATGATTGTAAAATATCGTTTACATTTAAAATGTTAAGACAAATATAATTTTAATATTTTGAATTAGATGAGCATTAAAAAAATAAGAACTATACAACTCCGGGCTTCCTCTGAGATTACAAAATAATTTTGTTACTGTATTACCTGTTTCCTTCTATTATGCATCAGTTTTTCTATATCTGATAAATATACATTTTTTATGTTGAGCAGTTTTCCTACATGCATTATGGGTCAAAACAATGACTTTCCTTTTATGTTTAATATCATGAATTAATAATGATAATATTGATCTATATTACAGAATGAACTTCATGAGCTTGAAAAACAAATAGCATCTGTCTCCGCAGAAACTAAAGGAATAGAAAGGCAAATTTATCAGCAAGATGCTGCCATAGAGAACACCAAACTTCAGTGCAGAAGCCTGGAAACTCAAGTCGTATCCTTACATACAGAAAATGTAAAGCTTAAATTTGACATAGAAGCAGCTCAAGAAGATTTTGAGGAACACATGATAAGATATAATGCATATTATGCAAAAATAAAGGCACATAAAGATAGTTTGGAAGAAATAGAAAGCAAATGGTCATTCATGATTGAACTCAATGAAAAACGAGATCTTGTTAAAAAACTAATGACAATGAAAGAGGAACTTATGCAAGATCTCCAAAATCCAGGAGGAAACCGCATAAAGCAAGTACAGGTTTGAAATATCATTCATCACATGTTTTTATTACCCTGTTTTTGCAAGTACATTTGTTAGATGATACATTTATCATTAAATTACCAAAATACCCATAGCTTCTCTAACTGCATTCAGAAACTGTTTTCAAAATTTTTAAAATCTTAGACAAGTACATGAATTATGTAGCAACTATGCCAAATATGCAAATGCCTAAAGGAAACAGCCCCAAACGCCCTGTGGATTTATAAAAATATATAGTCAAACAAAATCACTGGGAACAATTAATCCATTTGTTGCAGAAAGTGTGACTCATAGAAATGGTGAAGCACTAGCTTCTAGGCTAATGGGATCCAGACCAATTCAAATCCATTTAGTATGCCTAATGTTGTTATGCAAACAATATGAATTAATAATTGTACCTTAAGCATCTTTCTATTCCTCTTTCTATTCTTTGAAGAAAGTGGGAGATACCAAATTAAAACATCTATCATTTCTTGCTAGAGAATTAAAAAATATCCTTTATACTGTTGCTGGGCAATTGCCACCATGATGACCACTTTCCCTTATGTGTTAACTTTCATTGGGATTTTAGTTTTAAGTTTTTATATCTAAGCTTTGTTTATTTGAATGATAGTTCTTTTTTCTGGATATCTAAAAATATAAGTAATATTCTAATGTTACTTATTAAAATTAAATGTGATGGCTAGTTTTCCTAAATTACAGAAACACTGAAAATCTTAGATTTATATTGGCCATTCTTTGTTTGACTTATTTTACATTTTTTAAACATACAGGAAGATATTACGAAGCTAAGCAATAAAATTATAACCCTAAAAGAATCTATCGTTGAAAAAACTTGTTTTCTTGAGAAAGAAAAAAAGATACATGAAAAATTAAGAAAAGAAATAGAGGTAAGTTTTTATTATCTGGATTTCACTGTTTTATGGGCCCATTTCTTAAACTTATACTATATTTATATTTCTATGGTTTATTATTCTCAAAATCTTAAAGAACAAAAAAACTACAAAAAGTAATAGATATGTCCAGATCATTGATAGATATAAGTCCCTTATTCAGAGATATTCAGATATGTTAATGTATTCAAACAAAGTAAGCACTCACTGCTGTTTAAATTTGGTCTAGAGTTCTTGCAGATCTCATTCCACCAGCAACTTGGTACCTAATTAGTGGCTAGAGAGCAGAGGCTATAAAGTCAAAAAGGATGACCATTCCTAGATAAACACCAGAGACCCCTCAAAACAGAGTAAAAGACAATGGAAGTTATTAGTATTCTAGATAACTCTGATTTCATATTTGCAATTATCAAGAGTCAAGTTAAAAAAAAAACTGGGTAGGCAAAATTGAAAGTGAGACTAAATTTTTAGAGTTGTGGTACCAATGACAGACTTCTTATAGTCATTATTTAAATGAATGGTGAACAAAAATGGAGAATATGTAGTTAAGGGCAAATAAAAAATACCTTTCACTTTTAAGACATTAATTTGGAAAATAAGGAGATATATGTTTTCAACTTATTTGTGACTAATTCAACAATAAAAAAGCATCTGAGAAATTTATATTATTTATGTAATCGGGTAGTTTTTTGCTCTTCTAGATAACAAGATTTATAAAACTATAAATAGTAAGACAGTGTATAATTGGCACAGAAATAGGAAAAAATAATTAATGAAACAGAAAAAGATAATTCAGAAATAACTCATGTATAACTGGCAGAAACAATACATTAACCATATGGAAAAATAAAGGAAATTTTAAAGTAAAACAAAATTGGCCATACCTCATAACACACACACATACACACACATTATTACAATTCTTGGAGGATTGAAGACAACTATTTGTGTCGGAGAAGTATTTCTTCATAAAGACAAGCACATACACACGCACACAAACCACATGATTAAATAGTTTCATATCTGACTATATCATGAGTTTCAAGCTTTTTGAAATTCATCATAACATTAGAGATAAGACTTAGTTCAAGAGGAAACATAGTGATAAGAAAATGTTAAGCCAGTAGAACATTGAGTAAATGCTATGAAAAGTTTTTTTTTTTCTTTTTGAAATATGACTATTCAAGAAACAATGGAAAAGGGGACCAAAATGGACATCACAAGACCCTCTAAAACTTGCTCTTGAACGTAAAGCAGCTAAAACGAATGGAAGAAATGATGAAATAAAAGAACTGAACAGAAGATTTCAAAGGGTGGCTCAAGAATACAAAGTAGTATGATGAAGTGTGCAAAGACCTGGAGTTACAAAACCAAAAAGGAAGAACACGCTTGGCATTTCTCAAGCTGAAAGAACTGAAGAAAAAACTCAAGCCTTATAAAAATGGTTTGGGGGAGGTGTTTGACCTCCTACAACCCCACAAGGGGGAAGGAGAACCAAGATCAACAGCGCAACCTGACAGAGACTGGAGAAACCCCAAGAGTGTGGCCCCCGACACCCTTTTAGCTCAGTAATGAAGCCACTCCTGAGGTTCACCATTCAGCCAAAGATTAGACAGCCCCATAAAACAAAACGAGATTAATGGAGCACATCAATCCAGGAACAAGGATTAGAAGGCTGGAAGGGACAGGAAAGCTGGTAATAGGGAACCCAAGGTTGAGAAGGGACAGTGTTGACATGTTGTGGGGTTGTTAACCATTGTCATAAAACAATATGTGTACTAACTATTTAATAAGAAACTGTTATGTAAACCTTCATCTGAAGTACAATTAAAAAAGATCAACAGCCCCAAGGCTGATTCCTGTAAGGTGGAGGTCAGACACGCTTCCTCTCTCCACCATCTCTACCAATTCTGACACCAACCGTCCCTCCCACAGCACTTCCTACTAGGTTCAATAATTCATTGCAGTGGCCACACAGAACTCACAGACCATACTCAAAATTATGGCATTCATTAGGGAAGTAATAGTTACAGTTCAGGCTCAGGAACACTCAAGATACAGTTTGTCCATCAGGATAGCCTCTTCCCAGCTGTGCTTGAAGGCATGCCTCTCCCTGGCCTTCAGTCTCTGCCCAGAGGCACTCAACTTTCTCTCTCTGTGGGCTGAGAAGCCCACCACACCATCTCCTGCTGCTGGGTCTCTCCTGCTGGTCTCTTCTTCTTTGGTGGTGGTGGGCTCCTCCCATCTGCTCTAGAATTGGCTCTCTTTTAAGGCAAAACTGACTAGTCCCTTGAATTACCCTATCACACAGTCCTGCCCAATCACCTGGGTGGGAGTTACAAGACCGTGGCTAGAAAGGCCACACAAAAGTAATCAGTAATGAATCACACCACAAGCCTCGAGTTGCAGTATTGAAGGAATCTGTGGGCAAAATATTGAACAATGGACGAAGCATCAAAAGAAGATGGAAGGACTATACAGTCACTGTACCAAAAGGAATTGGTCCACATTCAACCATTCAGGAGGCAGTATATGGTGAAGAACTGACGGTATTGAAGGAAGAAGTCCAAGCTGCGGTAAAGGCATTGGCAGAAAAACAAGGCTCCAGGAATTGACAGAATACCAATTGGGATGTTTCAACAAACAGATGGAACACTGGAAGTGCTCACTCTTCTATGCCAAGAAATTTGGAAGACAGCTGCCTGGCCAACCGACTAGGAGATATCCATATTTGTGCCCGTTCTAAAGAAAGATGATCCGACAGAATGTGGAAATTATCTAACAATATCATTAATAGTACACACAAGTAAAATTTTGCTGAAATCATTCAAAAGCAGTTGCAGCAGTACATCAACAGGGAACTGCCAGAAATTCAAGTCAGATTCAGAAGTGGAACGAGGGATATCATTGTTGATGTCAGATGGATCCTAGCTGAAAGCAGAGAATACCAGAAAGATATTTACCTGTATTCTATTGACTATGCAAAGGCATTTAACTCTGTGGATCATAACAAATTATGATAACAAATTAGGACAACATTGCAAAGAATAGGAATTCCAGAACACTTAATTGTGCTCATAAGGAACCTGTACACAGACCAAGAGACAGTTGTTCGAACAGAACAAGGGTATACTGCGTGTTTTAAAGTCAGGAAAGGTGTGTGTCAGGGTTGTATCCTTTCACCATACTTATTCAGTCTGTATGCTGAGCAAATAATCCGAGAAGCTGGACTATATGAAGAAGAACGTGGCATCAAGATTGGAGGAAGACTCATTAACACCCTTCAATATGCAGATGACACAACCTTCCTTGCTGGAAGTGAAGAGAATTTGAAGCACTTACTGATGAAGATCAAAGATCACAGCCTTCAGTGTGGATTACACTCAACATAAAGAAAAACCCAAAAAAAATACAACTGGACCAATAAGCAACATCATGATAAACAGAGAAAATATTGAAGTTGTCAAGGATTTCATTTTACTTGGATCCACAGTCAGCGCCCATAAGAAGCAGCAGTCAGGAAATCAAATGACACATTGCATTTGGCAAATCTGCTGCAGAAGACCTTTAATGTATTAAAAAAGTAGATATGTCATTTTGAGGAGTAGAGTGTGCCTGACTCAAGCCTTGGTGTTTTCAATTGCCTCATATGCATGTGAAGGCTGGGAAATGAATAAGGAAGACCAAAGAAGAGTTGATGCCTTTGAATTAAGGTGTTCACAAAGAATATTGAATATACCATGGACTTCCAGAAGAAAGAACAAATCTGTCTGGAAGAAGTACAGCCAAAATGCTCCTTAGAAGTGAGGATGGTGAAACTTTGTCTCACGTACTTTGGACATGTTATCGGGAGGGACCAGTCCCTGGAGAAGGACATCGTGGTTGGTAAAGTAGAGGGTCCACAAAAAAGAGAAAGACCCTTAACTAGATGGATTGACACAGTGGCTGTAACAATGGGCTCAAACATAGCAGTGATTGTGAGGATAGCGCAGGACCAGGTAATGTTTCGTTCTGTTGTATATGGGTCAGTATTAGTTGAAACCGACCCCATGGCACCTAACAACAACAACAGTAATAATTAAAACCACAATGAGGCCCCATATAAAGCTCACCAGATTATCAATATCACAGTTGGTAAAATGTGGAACAACTGAATTCTAACACACTATTGGTGGGAGAGTAAATTGGTAAAAAGCATTTTGGAAAAGAATTCTACATTACCTAGTAATTTTGTTATGCTAACATACTTGTATAATTGTCATAAAAGTAACTGCACAAGTTTTAAGCATTTAGCTTGATGAATTGTGACTAATACGTATATACGTATACCTGTGTTACCATCATCTAGGTTAAGATGTGGAACTTCCCTATCACTCCCAAAATGTTCTCGTGTGCCCTTTTCTCAGGCAACCACTATTCTGATTTTCTGAACAGCTTTATTGAGATAGAATTCACATACCATACAGTTCACCCTTTAAGGTTTGCATTTGAATAATTTTAGTATTTTCACTGACATGTGCAACCTTCACCACAGTCAATTTAAAACACTTTCATCACCTCAAAAGGAAATCCCATGCCCTTTAAGTATCCTCCTCCTATGCCCCCAAGACTACCCCTACCCTAAGAAACCACTAATATATTTTCTGTCTCTGTAGATTTCCATATTCTTTACTTTTATATGAATGGAATCATATACAGTAACATGTAGTTTTGTTTTGTTTTTTTTTTACTGGATTACTTAACATAATGTTTTCAGAGTTCATCCATGTTGTACCATGTATCAGTACTTCAGACATTTTTATGGCCAAATAATATTCCATTGTATGACATACCAAATATTGTTGATGGACATTTGGGTTGTTTCCACCTTTTGGCTATTAAGAATAATGCTTGTGTGAACATTAATGTACAAGTTTTTGTGGAGACATATGGTTTTATTTCTCTTGGGTATATACCTAGGAGTGGAATTTCTGATCATGTGATAACTCCATGTTTAAACATTTAAGGAACTGCCAAACTGTTTTCCAGAGTGGCTGCACATTCCCACCAGCAGTGTGTGAGAGTTCCAATTTCTCCGTACCTTCACTAGCACTTGTCATTATCTGACTTTGTTTCTAGCCATCCTAGTGAATGTGAAATATCTTCGTGGTTTCTATTTGAATTTCCCTAATGATCAATGGTCACTATGAGTCACAATCGACTCAATGGCAATGGGTTTGGTTTTCTTTTTTTGGAATGATTAATGATGTTGAGCATCTTTACATGTGCTTACTGCACGTTTGTACATGTTCCTTGTAGAAATGTCTATTCAGATCCTTTGCCCACTTTTTAATGGGGTTATTTGTCTTTTTTATTATTGAACTATGAGAATTCTTTATATATTCTGGACACAAGTCCCTTATGATATATTATTTGCATAATGTTCTCCCATTCTGTGGGTGGTCTTTTCACTTTATTGATGGTGTTCTTTGAAGCACGAAAATATTTAATTTTGATGAACTTCTCTCTCGTTGCTCATGCTTTTGCTGTCACATCTAAGAATCCTTCACCAAGTCTAAGATCATGAAGATTTACCTCTATGTTTTCTAACAGGAGTTATAGTTTCAGCTTTTACTGTTCGGCCTTTGTTCCATGTTGAGTTCAGTATTCTGGTTCTTACCACCATAGTTTAGTTTTGTGTGTTCTTGAATACGAAATCATATAGCATATACTTGTTTGTGTCAATTCGAGACTCATCCAAGTGGATGCATATGTCACCAATTTGTTCTTTTTATTGTTGAGTAGTATTCCATTGTAATGAATAAACTACAGTTGATTTAGGCAGTCTCCTTTCAATGGACTTTTATGTTGTAGCCAGCTCTTTTGCTATCTGAATAAAGCTGCTGTGAATTCTACTCTTAGTATATGCCCTAAGTAAACTCATGCTGATCTGTGTCAGAAGCTGTGTTAATAGATGATTATGTCTTCTACATGAAATGAGATCAAAATCGTAGTGTGTGTTGACATGAGAATGAATGAATAAATTGGAATGAAATTGAATACTAGTGAAAATAAATAAGCGACAACTTTTAACAACATGGGTGAATTTCAAAAACAACATTGAGTAAAAATAATACAAAGCAAATAGAGGAATACAGACAGAATTATTCCATTTATATAAATTTGAGAAACTTGTTATTTATACCATAAACTACTTAGGGATACATATGTGTATAGTGAAATTTTGAAGACACGTAAGAGATTAATAAGCACAAAATTTAGTATAGTGGCTACTTTTGCAAGTGAGGGATATACAGGATGTATCACCTTCATTAATAATACTCTAGGTTTAAAGCTTGGGTGTTGGGTATACGATGTGTGGTAGGTAGAATAATACCCATCCAAAGATGGCCACACCCTAATCTATAAAACCTGTGACTGTTACCTTACACGACAGAAGGGATTTTACAGATGTGATTAAGGTTATGGACTTTGAGATGAGGCTGTTATACTGGGTTATTTAGGTGGGCCAGTTTAATCACATGAGTCTTTAAAATCGGAGAACCTTTTCCTGCTAGAGTAAGAGAGATGGAGGCATGAGAAGGATTCGCTGCCCTTTTGCTGGTTCAGAGATATAGGGGGCTATGTGCAAGGACAAGAGAAAGACTGCTAGGAAGTAAGAGTAGACCCCAGATGACAGCCAGTAAGGAAATAGAGACCTCAGTCCTACAGCTACATAGAACTGAATTCTGCCAAAACTTGAATGAGCAGGAAACAGATTCTCCCCTATAGCCTCCAGAAAGAACACAGCATGCAGCCACCTTGAGTTTAGCCTGCACATCTTACCTACAGAATTGTAAGATAGTTTATTTGAAGTCACTAAGTTTATGGTAATTTGTTTCTGCAATAATAGAAAAATACCAATGTTTGTTATTAAATTCTTTATTGTATTATGTATGCCTGACTTATTTCATGATACAGTTTTTAAACAATGCCTTTTTATTTGAGATATAAAGTTTTGCTGTAATTGGTGAATCTACTTTCATGCATATAAACATTCTCTAAATTAGGAAATACTGGTGGAATTTTCTATAATTTCCTGTGCTTATTTTCTTCAAATGTTCATCACGTTCTAAGATACACTTTTCCTGATTCATTGTAATTAATGCTTATCAAATGGCCTGTTTTGTTTCACACACTCGACTTGGCACTTGGGATATATCATTATCATCAAGAAGATCTGTGCCTTCATGGAATTTGCATTCTAGTATTAAGAGACAGACAACATAATAAGTAAGTATTAGAAGACAGTAAGTCTTATGGAAGAAAGACAAGGTAAGACAGGATGTATGTCCCAGGTGGAGGGGTGGAGTAGCTGGGAGGAGACCGAGGTCAGGAAGCATGGGCCTCATTGACAAATTGAAATTTGAGTCAAGTCTTGAAGGAAGTGAGAGAGTAAGTCAAGTGGATAATATACTGGAAGAACATCCCAGACAGGTTATTATTATATAAATAATTCATGTTTTTAGCAGTTGATTTGGAAACTAGAGAAAAGTATAAACTAATAATAATTATCTTAACTCTACACACACCGCTCACTGATACATTTTTGTCATTTTTCCTTTCAGGTGTGTGTGTGTGTGTGTGAAAGAGAGAAAGAATGAGAGAGGGAGGTTAGAGGCATGTTGACTCAATTTTCTTTAATAATGGTCAAAGGATATCTCCACATTTTACTGGCAGTAAGAAAAACAGGACCTGTGAATCTTCTGGCTAAATGTGTTCTTTTATTATTCCCTTGGGAACCTGTGAATTTATTTATCTTTATCCTTTCTCCATTTATCATAATGTAGCTTATTGGTCCAGTTGTGAGGATTTTTGTTTTCTTTATGTTGAGGTGTATTCCCTACTGTTGTTGTTGTTAGGTGTCATTAAGTCAATTTTTGACTCATAGCTACCCCATGTGACAAAGTAAAACTGCCCCATAGGGTTTTCTAAGCTGTAATGTTTATGGAAGCAGATCACCAGGTCTTTCTCCTGTGGAGCTGCTGGGTGGGTTCAAACTGCCAATCTTTCTGCCACTCTCTGTCGCTTTACTGATGCATTTAAGCCATTTACATTCAGTGCGATTATCAGTAGGTATGAGTTTATTGCTCTCATTTTGTTGTGCTTTTGTGTGTGTGTGTGTGTGTGTGTGTGTGTGTGTGTGTGTGTGTGTGTGTGTGTGTGTGTTGTTGACAGTTTCTTTGTTCCATTTAATTTTCTGTGCTGAGTTATTTTTGTTTATGGATTTTCTTTTCATTTCTTTCATTGTTGTTGATTTTGTGTTTACTGAGTCTTTATGTTTTTCTTCTTTTTTATTTTGATGAGTAGATTTGTTACTTTCCTTGTGGTGGCCTTTAGATTTACCCTATCTTCTTAAAAGTTTAAAATAGTCTTATTTCTTGATATCACCTTGACTGCCTCTCCATATGAAAGTTCTATAACTACACCATTTATTCCTTCTTTGTGTTTTGATGTTGTGGGGATCATTTACAGATGGGTGTCTCTGGTTCCCTGTTTTCAGTTGTTTAGCTTTGTTTTATTTTTGAGAATTCTTTGTCTGGGTTGGTATCTAGCTGATGCTGCCCTGTGTCCTAATTTGTTGTGTCATGTTGCTGGTTCTATGTCCGAAGGACTGCCTTTAATATTTCTTGTAAGGTTGGTCTGTTCTTTACAAATTTTCTTAATTTCTGTAAATTTGAAAATGTCCTGATTTCACTATCGTATTTGAGAGACAGTTTTGCTGGATATGTAATTCTTGTTTGGCAGTTTTTTTCCTTCAGTGTTTTATATATGTCATCACATTGACATCTTGCCTGCATGGTTTCTGCTGAGTACTCAGAACTTAATTTTATTGGTTCCCCTTTGTAGGTGACTTTGTTTCTCCTGAGCTGCTCTCAGGATTATTTTTTTGTCTTTGGTTTTGGCAGGTTTGATTATAATATGTCTTGGTGACTTTCTTTTGGGGTCTGTCAAAGATTGAATTGTATCCCCCAGAAATATGTGTCAACTTGGTTAGACCATGATTCTCATTATTGTATGGGTTGTCCTCTATTTTGTTATTGTAAGTTTCCTGTGTGTTGTAAATCCTAATCTCTGCCTGTGGTTAATGAGGCAAGATTGGATTATGTTAAGGAGGATAAGGGTGGGATGTAACACCCTTCCTCAGGTCTCATCCTTGATCCGTGTAAGAGGAGTTTCCCTGGGGTGTGGCCTGCACCACCTTTTATCTTACAAGAGATAAAAGGAGAGGGAGGCGAGCAGGGAGGAGGACCTCATACCACCAAGAAAGCAGTGCCAGGAGCAGAGCACATCTTTTGGACCCAGGGTTCCTGTGCGGAGAAGCTCCTAATCCAGGAGAATATTGATGACAAGGACCTTTTTCTCCAGAGCCAACAGAGAGAAAAAGCCTTCCCCTGGAGCTGACACCCTGAAATTGGACTTCTAGCATACTAGACTGCGAGAAAATAAATTTCTCTTTGTTAAATCCATCCACTTGTGATATTTCTGTTATAGCAGCACTAGATGACTAAGACAGGGTCTATCCTGTATGGGGTTTGTTGAGCTTCTTGGATGGATATCTTCTTGTCTTTCATGATATTAGGGAAGCTTTCTGCCAGAAAATCTTGAACAATTCTCTCTCTGCTTTTTTTTTTTTTTTTTTGCCCTGATGCCCTGGTGGCGCAGTGGTTAAGAGCTTGGCTGCTAACCAAAAGGTCAGCAGTTCAAATCTACCAGCCGCTCCTTGGAAACCCTATGGGGCAGTTCTGCTCTGTCCTATAGAGTCACTGTGAGTTGGAATTGACTCAGTGGCAACGGGTTTGGTTTTTCCTTGGTTCTGGAATTCCCATCACATGTATATTTTTCCTCTTGATAGTGTCCCACATAATTCTTAGGCTTTCTTTATTTTTCTTCATTCTTTTTTCTGATTTTTCCTCAGACAAATTGGTGTCAAGGGATTTGTTCTCTATTTCACAGACTCCATCTTCCATTGATTCAGTTCTGCTCCTATGTCCTTCTATTGAGTTTTCTATTTCTGAAATTTTTCTGTTAATCTTTTGGATTTCTAGTTGCTGTTTTTGTATGGGTTCTAATTGTTTATTTTTTGCTTTGTTTTGTATTGTTTTCCTAAATTCTTCTATTGCTTTGTCTGTGTTTTCTTTGATTTTGTCTGTTTTCCTTGATCTCTTGGAGAATCCTTTTGAATTCCTTATCAGGTAGTTCCATTACCATTTCTTCCTCCAGAAGGTCTTCAGGTTCTTTACTTTGGTCACTTGCTGGAGCCGTCTTGTCCTGCTTCTTTATGTGATTTGATATTGTCTGTGGTCTCCGAGGCATTGAAGTATTATTATATTTGTTTATTTATTATATGTGTGTTTGCTGCATCCTGATTTTTTGTTTTGATATGTCCAAGTGGGTGTGGCATGTGTGCTACTCTGGTCACTAGTCTGGCTGCACTGGAACTCTCACTACCTGTCTCCAGGTTGGTGGGGCATCAGCTGTGTGTGTGAACATGGGTCTCTGTTCAGTTGTCTTGCGGGGTGGCTGAAAATGTAGCAGGCATTGTTGGTAAGGTTATGTGTCTCTCCAGCTGGTCACCTGAGTGTGGGTGCAGGGAGTGTTCTTACTGGTTACTGGGTTGGGTGTTGTGTGTGCGTGCTGCCAATTGCCAGATAGTCAGGGTGAAGGTGCCATGTTATCACCCACTGGGTGGGTGGTACAGAAACTCTCTTTGACGGTACCGGGTAGGCAGAGCTGTGCCAGGGTGGTCGGAGCAAGCACAAGCCTCCAGTTGCAGGAGTGGTGTGGAGGGGGTGAGTCAGGGGATGCCGCCAGTCCATGGATACCCAATTGGAGGACGTGCCCCTGTCTGCTACAGTGCAGTGCAGGGGAGGGTGTGCCACTGGTCCTTTGGCCCCCAGTGCAGGTGGCTAGAGGAAGTAAGAGGCACTGCTGGTCTGCTGGCTTCTGGCATGGGTGGCTGGGTCTGGGAGCGGGCACCTCCATTCATGGGCTCCTGGCACCAGTAGCTGGGTGGAACAGCAGGCACTGCCAGTCTGAGGGCCCCTAGTATGGGTGGCTTGGCATAGGAGTGAGCACTGCCATTCCTCAGTCTCCAAGCACAGTTGGCTGAGTGGAAGAGGGAGCGCCACCAGTTCCTGGGCCCCCAGTGTCAGCGACCAGACAGAGAAGTGGACGCCGCCAGTCCACAGGACCCCGGCACTGGTAGCTAGGTGGAGTAGTGGGACCCTGTGTTCTGTGGGCCCCCAGTGTAAGTGGTTGAGTGAAAGGGCAGTCGCTGTCAGTTCATGGGCCCCCAGCTCAGGGGGCAGGGTAGTGGTGGTGCCACCATACCACAGTCACACATGGGACGGGGGATGGATGAGAGGGATGGGAGGACCCCCGTACATCCATGGGCCTCTGGCATGGGGGTCTTCAGGAGGCACAGTGGGTGATGTGAGTGTACTTAACTTGGGCATGGTAGGGAGCACTCCTGCCTGGCTCTAGATGTGTGTGCAGAGTCACTCCTGCTTGGCTGCAGCAGGTGATGGGGGCTTTGGCTGGGAATGCTGCTTGCTTTGTCTCAAGATGGCCATGCTGTGTAGGCTCAGCTGGAAGGGAGCTGACGATCCACAATTCTCTGTGTCTGCTGTTTTTGTACAGTCTCTCCTTCTACTTGACCCTTGGTCCATTTCTTCATCCTTGCCTTTGATGCTCAAGGTTCCAAAGTTGTCATCCATGTCTGATTCACTTCTCTTCACAGGTCTTTGTTGTAAGAGGGACATTATGAAGCATCTAACTACTCCACCGTCTTGGACCTCCCTCGCCAACCTCTATTATTTTATTTAGATATTATTCAATTTCTTTTAAATGTGTAGGAGCCCTGGTGGCACAGTGGTTAAAGCAATTGACTGTTAACCGAAAGGTCAGCTATTCGAAACTACCAGCGACTCCGCAGGAAGAAGATGTGGCAGTCTGCTTCCATAAAGATTTACATCCTTGGAAAGATTTTGGGGTCATTAGGAGTCAGAATCGACTCGACGGCAGTGGGTTTGGTTTTGAGGTTTGTTTTATGGCCCAGGATACAGTCTATCATTGTATGGGTTTCATGAGCACTTAGAATATATATTCTGCTGTTGTTGGGTTTAGTGTTCTTTTGCTGTAAATGTCAGTTAGATCCTGTTGATTGATGGTGTTGAGTTCTTCTATATTCTTGCTGATTTTCTCTCTAGCTGTTCTATAAATTGCTAAGAGTGGGCATTGAAATCTCCAACTATAATTATAGATTTCTATTTCTTTCATTTCTATCAGTTTTTACTTCACATTTTTGGAAGCTTTGTATACATTTAAGATTGTTATGTCTTTGGTGAATTGACTCCTTTATCATTATATGATATTCCTTTCTGTCCTAGTAATTTTCTTTGCTCTGATAATTTCTCTTGTTTTCTTTATCTGATATTAATATAGCTAATTCTGCTCTCTTTTGAGTAATGTTTGCATGGTAAATCTCTTTTTTCATCCATTAACTTTCTACCTACATATATCATTATATTTGAAATGAGTTTCTTGTAGATAGCATATTGTTGAATGATGTTTGTTGTTTTTTTTTTTTTCTTTTTTAATCCACTCTGCCAATCTCTGTCTTTTAATTGGTGTACTTAGACAATTTACATTAATTATTGATATGTTAAGGCTTAAGTCTGCCGTTTTGTTTTTTGTTTTCTATTTTTTCCTACGTATTTCATTTCTTGGTTTTCTTTTTCCTGCTTTCCTGTGGATTATTTTAACATTCAGAATTCTGTTTCATCCGTAGTGTTTTTGAGTGTATCACTGTATAGATTTTTTTAGTGGTTTCTTTAGATATTACATTATATAATAACTTAGCAAAGTCTACTAGTGTCATCAAGAAACCTTGCTTTCCTTTACATCCATTTACCCCCCCCCCATTTATAATTGTCTTGAATATTTCTTCTGTATACTTTGATAACCACATAAGACAATGTTAATAATTTTTGCTTCAACTGTCAAACATAATTTAGAAAATTCTAGAGGACAAGGAAAGTCTATTGTATTTATCCATATTTTTGCTCTTTCCATGTTCTTTCTTCTTTATGTCCAAGGTTCCTTCTGTTACTACTTTTCTTTCTGTTTAGAAAATTTTTAATCCATTATTTTAGGGTGGACCTTCTGGTGGCAAATTCTTTTAGTTTTCCTTCATCTGAGAATGTCTTGATTTCCCATTCATTCCTGAAGGATAGTTCTGCTGGATATAGAATTCTGAGTTGACGTTTCTTTCCATAGTTAAAAATTTTCTGCCACTTCTTTCTGGTTTCCATAATTTCTGTTGAGAAATCCTCTATCATTCAAATTGTTTTTCCCCTATAAATAAGGTATTTCTTTCTTGCTAATTTCAAGACTTTCTCTGTCTTTAGTTTTCAAAAGTTTTACTATGATGTATTTTGGCATGAATTTCTTTAGATTATCTTCTTTGGGATTCTCTCAGCTTCTTGATTCCATAGGTTTATGTCTTTTGACAAATTTGGGGAATTTTCAGCCATTTTTTATTTGAATACTTTTTCAGCCCCACCCTTTTTCTCCTCTTCTCCAGGGCTCCTATGACACAAATATTAATTAGATCTTTTGTTATAGGCCAGCAGGTCTCTGAGACTCTGTTCATTTTCTTTTTTAGTCTGTTTTCCCTGCACTGTTCAGATTGAATAATTTCTAGTGTTCTTCCTTCCAGTTTACTGATTGTTTTCTCTGTCCCCTCCATTTTGCTACTGAACACATCCATTGAATTTTTCATTTCAAGTATCGTATATTTTCATTCTTAATTTCCATTTGGTTCTTTATATATTCTGTTCCTTTGCTGAGATTTTCTAATTTTTTATTGGTTTCAAACATCTTTGTAATTGCTTATTGAAGCATTTTTTTATGATGGCTACTTTAAAATTATTATCAGATAATTTGAAATATCTATGTTATCTTAGTGTTATATCTGTTCATTGTCTTTTCTCATTCCATTTGAGATCTTCTTGGTTCTTGGTTTGATGAGTAATTTTTCAGTTGAAATCTGGACATTTTGGGTATTAGATTTTAAGACTCTGAGTCTTCATAGTGCCAAGTGCTGTGAAGTCCAGGTTACCTGTTCAGTCTCCATTAACACCCAGGGAGGAAAGAAGCATTCCTTATTACTGCTGGGCAGGTATGGGAGTTCCCACTGCCCAGTAGGCCCCTGCTGATACCAGTCTGGCTAGCTGTGGGAGGGGCATCTCATTACTGCTCCTCACATGATCTCCACGGACACTGTGGGGCATGTCCTTGTTACTACTGAGTGGTCATAAAAGTTCTGACTCTCCACTAGGCCTCCTCTGACATTCTTCCAGCAAGGAGGGTGGAAAGATACCTAATTACTGCTGGATGGGGGTGGAAGTCCAGGCTTCCAAATGGGCTCCACTGATACCACAAGGTAGGGCTTGTAACTGCCCAGTAAGGATAAAAGTCCTGGGTTCTCCACTTAGCCTTCTTTGACACCATCCCAGTAGGGAGATTGAGGTACCATGTTATAGTCTAGCACTGGTAGAAGTTTAAGCTCTCCATTCAGCCTTTGCTGGTGTGAGTAGTTGTGGGGCCATAGTTTTGTCTGTGGCATTTGACTCGAGTGAAACAATTCTGCCTAAAAGTTTTCTGTCTTGCTAGGCTGCTGCTTTTGTGGCCCTTTGGCTAGTGTTTATTCGTCTGTTTGCTTTGTATGTGTACGTGTGTGTGTGTCTTCACTTACTGGTGTTTTCAGGTTGCTGGCTTCTCCAACATCCAGTCTGAGATTTATGAGGCAAGACAAAGCAGGGAACTCATCACCATGTTGTTTCTTAGGTCCCAAGATCCCTAGTCAGTGTGTCTTCTCTCCATCTTTCAGAAGATTCTTATGTTTGTATAATACATATTGTCCATGCTTTTTAGTTGTACTTAGCAGGAGGGATAGGGAAAAGTACTTATCTTGTCAGAAACAGAAGTGTAAATGGATATTTTTAATGGTGAAGGGTGATACAAGTGGTCCTCATGTTTAGATTTAGATGAAATGTGACTAAGCTGAAGACTTCCATTTTTTAATGTTTTAATCATAAAACTTCTTGCCCTGATATTTAATAAACTAGTTTTAAAATTTCATAATAGGGATACCTCTGTTAGATTCTTTTGTGATTTTTATTTTAGTTCTATTACTTCTATAAATAAAGTAGACCTCAATACCATCACAGTTGAAAAAAAATGAAAATTTAAGAAATTAGAGATTCTCTTTAATAAATTATAAAACCAAATGACAAATACAGCCACATCATTGTCTTGAGAACACTGCATTTTTTCAACAATTGCACTTAACCCTTGATGAGAGGTGATCATTGATGTGAGTAACCTCCTTATCAAAACTGATTTTTTTAAGAGGGTAAATTCCAACACCAGAAGATTTTTACTACTTATTTCTTCTTTTGAGCCTTTTTGCTACCCCTTCTGAATATCTTTAGCCATGCTTTGGTGAAGTTCATGGTCATCTTTTGCCTGTACTACATCATTCTTTATTCTCATCTTTAATGCTTTCAGAATTTGTGATATGCATATTTTCATTTTTATATTAATGTTGCTTTTTTACATTTTTGGTTCAGAAACATAAAAATAGTTTTTGAATTTCACATGCTTTTCTGTCAAAAATTTTAAGTATAATTTAGGCCATTTCTGAGTGAGACAAGTATTTCCAAATATTTATCTAAAAATGTCTATTGTGTGTCTTTATGTATATTTTGGAAGAATGGAATTAAAGGTAAGAGAGAGGAGAATAAAGATAAGCTATAAGTCATTGACAAAAAAAATGAGGAAGAAAAATGCAAAGCATACAAACACAAAGCTTCAAACACAAAGCATTACAGAACAATCAGTGATTTCTAGTTCAAGGAAAAAAAAGATGTTGTCAATTCCAAGAGTTTTCAGGCAAGAGACACCAGAGGAGTTAAGTGTTTTGCAAGTGATCAGTACTGCAAGCAATATTTTGTGATACCATTGTACAAAGCGGTTTGAGATTCATTGATGGCTTACTGTTACCTAAATTTTCCACAACCTGAACTCCAAATTTAAAAGCATAGGGAAAAAATTTGAGTGCTTTCAGAGCTACTTGGGATCAGGAACAAAGCATGTTTAACTTGGTATAGTACAACATGTTAACAGATGCATTCATTCATTGAGGTCAGTCACAGAATTGATTATACAACTAGAAAGGCAGTCTTATGAGAAAGAAAAAAAAAAAAACAGATAAGCAAAGGTATTATACAAAGGTGACTTAAAGGCAGGAAAAGAATTATTCAGATAGTATGATAACAAATCATTCTGTTATAGAAAGTACAAGGAAAAATCTACAGAATTTCACAAAATTTAAATAGCTTATACAAATTCATACAGCTAATGATAAGTGTCAGAGTAGGATATGAATCTGGGTCTCTAGGGCTGTATTTCTCCCAATCTTAAAAAAAAAAAAAAGTTTTCATTTCTATAGGGATAAATACATACTTCTTGAAAACAACCAAAATATTAGAGGCTATATAGCCCTTTGACTACCACCTCTCATCCTATTGCTCTTTTTTCATTCTTACCTCTCACTAACAATAACCAGTGTTTGGTTTATATCCTTTAAGTCTTTTCTCACACTCACACACACACACGCACACCTGTGGGTGGAGGAAGATTGCATAAATGTATTATGCATATAATTTTGCAGCTACTTACTCAACAATCTGACTCATGTATTTTTCATATTGGTACGAATGGATATACCTAATTCTTTTTAACTGCTGCAAAATATCCCATAGTGTAGCTATACCTTAATTTATTTAACCATGCCACACCAATGGACATTTACAGAAAAATATTACCAATAGCTAAGAAAATAATTACACAATGAAAACAGAACCACAATTGACTTAGAAGTTGTTAGACAAAGATTAACAACCATGATAAATATATTAAATATTCTGCAGGGAAAAAAATGGATACAAGGATGAATATAACAGATAAAACATAGGAAAAAAATGAAAATCTTAGAACTGAAAATATAAAATGTTGAAATAAAAAAGGTATTGGGTGGAATTAGCAGCAGATTAGATACAACAGAAGGCACAGTCTCTCTAGCCTGAAGACATCAGTAGAAGTCATCTAACCAAGCTTCCAGAGGAAGAAAAAAAAAAAAACTGAAAAAATATATGTAGAGCCTTAATGAACTCTGGGACCATCTTAAGCAATCTAACATATGTGGAGTTGAGTCCCAGAGGTGAGGAGAGACAGAGGAAAAAAAGAGAAAAGTTTGACATATTGGCTGAAAATTTTCCAAACTTGGTTAAAAAGATAACTGACAGATTCAAGAAATTCAGCAAACCTCAAGCAGGATAAACACAGAGGAAACCATACCTAAGAACATTATAGTCAAGCTACTGAAAACGAAATGTAAAAAGAACAAATCTTAAAAGCCAGGGGAAAAAGTCACATTAAATATACAAGAACAATGATAAGAATGATGGTTGATTTTTTTTATCAGAAAAATGGGAGGCCACTTGTATCCTGAACATATAAAAACCTGTTGCCATCGAGTCGATTCTGACTCATAGCGACCCTATAAGACAGAGTAGAACTGCCCCATAGAGTTTCCAAGGAGCGCCTGGTGACTTTGAACTGCCAACCTTTTGGTTAGCAGCCATAGCTCTTAACCACTACGCCACCCCCTCAAAACTCAGTACTAAGACAGCTCTGATAGGGATCACAATATAGGGTCCAGAACAGAGTGGGAGAAAATGTAGAACAAAATTCAAATTCACAAAAAAAAACCAGAATTAGTGGTTTGACGGAATCTGGAGGAACTCCCTGAGACTGTGGCCCCTGGAGACCATGCTAACTCAGAACTGAAGCCACTCCCGAAGTCCCCCTTTCAGCCAAAGGTTAAATGGGCCTTTAAAACAATAATACACGTGATATACGTGCTTCTTAGTTCAATCAAATGTACAAGACCAAATGGGCAACACCTGCCCAAAAGCAAAGATGAGAAGGCAGGAAGGGACAGGAAAACTTGATGAATGGACACAGGGAACTCAAGAGTGTAAAGGGAAAAGGGGAGAATGCTAACACATTGCAGGGATTGCAACCAACATCACAAAACAATTTGTATGTAAACTTTTGAACAAGAAACTCATTTATGCTGTAAACTTTCACCTAAAGCACAATAACTTACATTCTAGTTGAGAATATAGGCCTAAACATGATATATAAGTAAGATATATGACATATTAGATAAGGATGTAGGTTAAGGGACAAAAAAAACAGAGCACAGAAGGGGATATGTACTGTTGTGGGTGGTGCAGGAGAGAGAAGGTATAATACTAGATCTGGTAGCCAAACAGGCTTTACTGAGTAGATCTCTTTTGGGAAAAACCTGAAAGAAGTGAAGGAGCTAGGCATGCAGATGTCTGAGAAGTTTTCCAGGCAAAAGGAAAGCAAGTGCAGAGGTCTTAAGATGGGAACATGCCTGGGTTCAGGAAATAGAAGTTTGATGCTTCTGGAGTGGAGAGAATAAAGAAAAGTAGCAGGAGATGAGGTCAGAGTGAAGTTTGGATTATATAGGGTCTTGTTCTCTTTTTGCCACCGTGCTTTGTGGGTATCTGCTTCTCTATTTTATTTCTGCCAAGCTAGCAACAATAAGTATTTATTGATGTTTACTTCTTCATGTATCTAACAAACTCTCACACGATGTAATTATTGTTTTGCCATAGAGAGAACATCGTACTTAAACAACTTGGAGCTCACTTCCTGCCATTTGAATGTCATTTAACTTCTCTTTGATTTAGTTGTCTAAAGGATAGTAACCCATCCATTTCCTAGAGCCAAAAAAGCTTTATTGTCTTCGGAACCACTACATTCTTAGTTACTTAATGGTATTCAAGTTTGAATATTAAGGCATATATCAAAGTCAGAATTTTACCAGTCGAGGCTGAATAAATGGCTGGCCTTCAAGAAAGCTCACAAGGTGAGTTACCTTTGCCTTCATGAAGTCACCACCAACTCCAAACTGCCTTTTATCCTTGTGGGCTTAGAAACAGTATTGTTAGTGTCCCAGAGTTAGGTAGATGTGGAGAGATACTAGTAAAGTTTACAAGAAACTGATGCATAAAACTCAAATGCCAGTTGATTGGTTTAAAATAATAATCAGAATGCTCAAGGAGACCAGATAACTTACGTCAGTTATCGGTCTTTTTTTCCTCCCTGTAGGGAAGAAACACTGGAAACCAAATTATCACAAGGTTGATTAGTGAGCATGGCCTTCAAATTAGTCATCTGAGTTTGATTGTTCTTGGCCTCTGACTCTGGCCACTCAAGGAACCAATCTCCGTAACAAGGCTGTATTTGTCATAGCAACTACCAATATATGCCTCTTTCACTTGCCTAATTTTGCTGCATTCTTCACCTCTTCTGAATATATTTTCTTTCTTTAGATATATTAAACACATTCTGTGTAACCTAGCTGTAGATGATGATCTAGACGCCCTCTATGGGACTTTGTACATCTTTACTCCGATCCATTTTGTATTACCTTCATAAAAGAATAATTGTAGAAGCAAGTCAGTTTGAAGCTTATTAAATTTATTGATTAACAAAAGGTGTGTTCTGTTTGTTATATTCCTGTGAATATATTCTATGAACATGAATATAAGCGTATTCAGTGACTGTGTTATTGTTTTTAGTTGCCATTGGGTTGACTCTGACTCATGGCAATCTTATGTATAACAGAATGAAAGACATTGCCTGGTCCTTGCCGTCTTCATGATTATATTCTCCTTATTAGTATATTTTATTGGGTATATCCAATGGATATATATCCTCTTGACTATATTCAATGTATAAAAAATCATCTTTTGAATATAGTTTCATCATTTAATATGAGAAAGTTTAGTTTATGCTAATTTATTTCCAGTCCTTCAAAGTAATTTTGCCAGCATAGTAACATTTTAGGCCTCCTTCACCAATCTGAATGAATTTCTGAATTTGCAGAATTAACAAAAACTGAAAAAGATATGTAAAGCTTACAGCAATTTATGTGCAGTTTTAGTTGACAAGTCTTCGCTGTGTTTCATAGCAGTATTTGGAGTGCTTAGATTTGTCTCTCCCAGTGCCCCTGCTGCTGCAGAACTATTTCAGTATAATTGGTTTCCTTTGTGATCCTACATGTTTTCTTTTATGCATTTAAAAACATTTTTCTGAGGAGTCCATAGTCTTCATCATACTGCCAAAGGCATAATAAAGAAATACAAATGAGCTAAGGGAGGAACAAGGAAGGAGAGGAACCTGTGCTGGGGGAAAGGAGGAGATTTGCCATCAGCATAACGTGGGTCCCAGTGAGAAGGAAAGCTGAAGCATACAGAGAAAGGAAGACAGGTCAGAGACAAGGTCTTAAAGCCCCAGGAACCCAGAGTTTTGGCTTACTGTACCCTCTTAGGCTGTAAGCTTATTTTTGGCAAATCTTCTGTTTTGGTAAATTTGGTGAATTGGTGTTTTGACAAATTCAGACTTCTTTGAAATGACCTAGAACCACCTTACTGACTTGCTAAAGCACTCCCTAAAATAGATGTAATAATGAACAGATAGATTCCCCAGCCCTATTGTTCTGTTAGCTCATTTAAGAGTGAATGTTCTACCACACTGAGATATCACTTCACATCTACTAGGATGGCTATGATCAAAAAGACAATAGTAACAAATATTATCAAGGATGTGAATAAATTGAAACTCTTACACATTGCTGATGGGAATGTAAAATGGTGCAGCCACTTTGGAAAACATTCTGGTAGTTCCTCAGATGGTTAAACACAGAATTATCATATGACCCAGTAATTACAGTCCTAGGTATGCCTACATGAGAAATGTCAATGTATGTCCACAAAAAGACTTGTACACAAATGTTCATAGTAGCATTATCCCTAATAGCCAAAAAGTGGAAACAACCCAAATGTCCATCAACTGATGAACTAGATAAATATAATGTGGTATATCCATACAGTGGAATATTATTCAGCCATAAAAATGAAGTACTGATGCATGCTACAACATGGATGCCTCTTGATAACAAGCTAAGTGAAAGAAGTCAGTCACAAAGGACCATGTATTGTATGATTCCATTTATATGAAATGTTCAGAATTGGCAAATCTATAGAGATAGAAAGTAGATTAGGGCTGGGTGGGGGCTGGAATAGAGAGCGACTGCTAATGGATACTGGGTTTCTTGCTGAGCTAATGAAAAATGTTCTAAAATTGTGTTGGTGGCTGCACAGCTCTGAGAATAAAGCCATTGAATCGTACACTTTAGAGAGTGAGTTTTATGAAATGTGAATATTTCAATAAAGCTGTTAAAAAAAGAATGAGTGTTCTTTGTATAGTGAACACTAATATTAGGGAATTTTGGCTTTTTTATACGTTCTTGTGATCTGACACCAAAACCCTTGCCCTTTCCATCAGGCTTCATTGCCTTCCAGTGTAGCACCATCTGGCTCAGCATAAACACTGATCTGCTTAATGGCAGGGAAATGGACTACATGAGTTCCTCAGATCCTTTAGACCTGTGAGTCTGTTTCAGTAAACCACTGTATATAGGAAATGAAACCATTCCTCTTAACTTGAAACTACTTTGATAAGTAGATGACACTCCATCATGGATGCTTCATTTGGTTTCAGGTCCCAAATACCATCTCTTGGTAGCTGTGAAACCTTGACCAAATTACTTAGACTCTTTGATCTTCAGTTTCTGAACAGAAAAATGGGAATAATAATATACACATCATAAGATGTTTTGAGAATTTCATTATATATAAAAAGCTCTTAGCATGGTATCTAACATGTAATAAGTGTTAAATAGTTATATTACTGTTTATTATTATTATTTACAGTGAATAATTTATAGTCAAACGCTTTTCTCTTTAGAGTAGTCAAGATAATCCTTTCTGGTGGTTTTCTATTTATCCTTCACAAGCCCTGTTGATTTGTTCTCTTCTTTTAATAGGTACAGCATAAGAGATACAATGCAATTCTTAAGCGATTGCATTGTCAGGTGAAAAAGCGTCAGTCAAATAGAAGGCAATGGCAATGGAACATTCAACAACTGGAAGAAACTGCAGCTGAGCTGAGACAACGCATTGGAATGCAAAAATGATGCCATAGGGCAGTGTGGCACACAGACTGCGCCAACTCAAATTATGGGACAGAGTGTTGAGAAAATCCTTTGGATTCTTAACAACCAGCATCCACTGTAAGAGGTCTGTCTTAATGACAGATATATTTTCTCCTTTTTTGAATAGTCATCCATTTATTAAAGCACATTCCAACCCTACAACTGAGCAGATAGATAATAGGAAGGTTTACTGGAGAATAGTGGAAGACGATAAATGTTCTCAGTCAGTGTGTAGGATGTATTGTACTTAGGAGTGCCTCTTTATAACCATGTTGCATTCACCACCATAGTAAGTAAAACTCTTAGAAGAGAAACTTGAATTTCCAATGATTTAAATTGTTAAGATATAAAAAATGGGCTATTTCAAACTTTTTATTAGAACTTGTTCTTTTACAACCATCTTCACAGTAGCCCATGAATACTGACATTTACAGTAATGTTGTTATATGTTCAATGCTTCAGATATTTTACTCATTTTTCTTTTTTATCCAAAATGTAATTATCATTTTTTTCTTTGTTATTAGATAATATATTTTTAGTGATGCAGTGCACAAAATTTTTTGTTCACTTTTTTTATCTGTAAATTCTTTATTCCTGTTTTGTGACCAAATTAAATTATAACATTGCATAAGGCAAATGTTGTTGTTGTTGTTGTTAGTTGTCATCGAATCAGCTTGGACTCATGGCAACTCCATGCACAACAGAATGAAACTTCGCCCATTTCCTGCACCACCCTTTCCTGCACCATCCTTTCCTGCACCATCCTTTCCTGCACCATCCTTTCCTGCACCACCCTTTCCTGCACCATCCTTTCCTGCACCATCCTTTCCTGCACCATCCTTTCCTGCACCACCCTTTCCTGCACCATCCCTACAGCCAGTGGCGTGCTCAAGTCCATTGTTGTGGCCGTGTATTTTGAGTGCTGTCAAACCTATAGGGCCCATTTTCCCACACTATATCGGACAGTATTCTGTTGCAGTCCATAGGGTTTTCATTTGCTAATTTTCCGAAGTAGATTTCCAGGCCTTTCTAGTCAGTCTTAGTCTGGAAGCTCTGCTAAAACCTGTCTACCATGGGTGTCCCTGCGGGGATTTTAAATACCAGTGGCATAGGTTCCAGCATTATAGCAACACACAGCCATCACAGTACAACAAACAGACAGTGGGGAAGGCAAACATACAAGCTCAAAAAGGAAATATTGACCAGTGTAGACTAACATACTTATTTTTTTCCTCATTGGGAGGCAAATGCTCTGTGCCATGGCAACAAATCAAATTTTAACTTGTCCCTTTTAAGGTAAAAATGCCCTCTCTCATGGCTCCACTGAGTCAAATGCTGAGTAGGAACAAAAAATTACTTACTGAAGATAACAGTTTTAAAATATTTGCTTTTAGGATTTAATGATTTTAAAACAGCACCAAAAAGGTATCTCATGTCCGTCTTCTCCCCACCTTTCTACGTACCTGAGATTCGGTAAGAGTATAAAACCAAAACAAACCCACTGCCATCAAGACGATTCCGACTCATAGTGACCCTGTAGGACAGAGCAGAACTGTCCCATAGAGTTTCCAAGGAGAGGCTAGTGGATTCAAACTGCCGACCTTAAAACCTAAATATAAAGTCTTATTATGTCCAACATTAATGTCTTATTATGTTGCTGTTAGGTGCCATCGAGTTGGTTCTGACTCATAGCGACCCTGTGTACAACAGAACAAAACACTGTCCGGTCCTGCACCATCATTAACAATCGTTGTTATGCTTGAGCCCATTGTTGGAGCCACTGTGTCGATCCATCTCATTGAGGGTCTTCCTCTTTTTCGCTGACCCTCTACCAAGCATGATGTCCTTCTTCAGGGACTGATGCCCTCCTGATAACATGTCCAAAGTATGTGAGATGAAGTCTCACCATCCTTGCTTCTACGGGGCATTCTGGCTGTACTTCCTCGAAGACAGATTTGTTGGTTCTTTTGGCAGTCCATGGTATGTTCAGTATTCTTCGCCAATACCACAATTCAAAGGCATTGATTCTTCAGTCTTCCTGATTCGTGGTCCAGCTTTTGCATGCATATAAGGCGATTGAAAACACCATGGCTTGCATCAGGCACAGCTTATTCTTCAAGATGACATCTTTGCTTTTTAATACTATAAAGAGGTCTTTTGAAGCAGATTTGCCCAATACAATGCATCCTTTGATTTCTTGACTGCTGCTTCCATGGGTGTTGATTATGGATCCAAGTAAAATAAAATCCTTGACAACTTTAGTCTTTTCTCTGTTTATCATGATGTTTCTTACTGGTCCAGTTGTGAAGCTTTTTGTTTTCTTTATGTTGAGGTGTAGTCCATACTGAAGGCTGTGGTCTTTGATCTTCATCAGTAAGTGCTTCAAGTCCTCTTCACGTTCAGCAAGCAAGGTTGTGTCATCTGCATAATGCAGGTTGTTAATGAATCTTCCTCCAATCCTGATGCCCCATTATTATGACTTAGTATGGCTTATTATGGCTAATATTTCAAATGGCTTATGCTATAATACAGTCAGCTTTGGCCATGACTCAGAAACACAACTGCGAATAAAAATGGTAAACCTACAGATTGTGGTGAGTATCCACCATGCTCAGCTGACGACAAGGCTGAATCAAGAGCTGATGGTACAAAAATATTTTAATGTTGTTTCCATATGAAAAGACTCTTCTTATAGCTATACTTCATCATTTTATTTACAGTTTATAAAAGGAAAATTCTAGACTTTGAAAGTTTATAAGGAAACTGGTCTTCAAAATATTTGTACATGGTAACTAACACTTTAAGTTATATTTTTGAAAGCTTACTTTTAAATTAAGACATAAAAAAACAGCTTCAATCTGCTTAAGATAAGTTGCCCCATTTGAGAAAGGAATTTTCAATGTAGTCTTCTAAAATATCCATGGTAATAATTACATGTGTCTATTTTAAATTTTATGACAATTGAAAAAAAATTATTTTAAAGAGACGACTTTTGTTTTTCTTCCTTGAGCATTCTGATCTTGAAAACCCTTTTAGATGATGGAGTTTTTCAGGTTCACGAAGAAGAACTAAAACCTGAGGTTTCCCTTAAGGTTGATGATGTAGTGGATATGATATTTCAACAGTCACAAATTCTAAAGTTAGAAAATCAAAGTAGTTTTTTAAAAAATTCTTTATAATTGAACCCAACTTAGAATATGAGCTCTTCTACTTAGTGGCCTTTCTCACACATGTTTCTGGTTTAAAACTTAGTCTCTTTTGAATAACCACTCAGTTTAGAATTCTCCGCCGCCTCCTCCCTTCTCCTCACAAGTGATCTCAGTTCCCTGGCGACTTGCATTGCTTTGTCATCAGGGAAAGTCCTCTGATCCAAGTGCTGTTCTCTGACTTCCACTGGCCTCTGCAGAAGTGTAATTCTTCTGGTCTTGAGCATCATCTTCTATCTCCTGTACCTGCTGTATCTGCAGTTGTTATCGCCAGTCAATGCAGTCTACGTCTTCCTTGTTCAATCATAAGACCTTTTCTCATCTAATTCAAATTCCCTCTTTCTGGATACTGGCCAAATTTTATCTCTTTGGAGCCAAGAAAATGTTACTCTATCCATGCATTCTTCCCTACTCTGATTTCTGCTATTACTGAGTCTTCTAAGGCTGTCAGCCCTTTGGAGCTCAGAATTTTTCACCTCTCAAAATAGCCATCCTTCTGCAAAGGACAGGTATGAATTCAAGAATATTGTTTCTACTGTGGGATTCATAAAGAAGTCCACTGTGAAACTCAAAGCTGATGAATTACTTCTAAATTCCCAGCAGTATCTGTCCTGACCTTGGCCTTCTAGGTGTTGTCACCTAAATGATCAGGAAAAGATAATTAGTACAAGGAGGCAGAGGTCAAAGAAAACCTACAGTTAATATCTCAAAATACTACCTACTACATGTGCAATCTCTGGAAAAATTATAGTTTAACAATGTACAATGTAAATCTCCAACTTACAACAGGGACTCTGTCATAAGTTGGTTCTAGCATTAAATCCAATACCTCTTTTTTCTTTTTTTAAGTTTTTATTATTATTGTCGTTTATTATCAGTATCTTTATAAATCTAATCTTTATTTGTCTTTGGGGGTTTGAAACATTACGTAAAATTTACAGATATGATGCAACATTGTGTGTAGTACATATTACTAATGATAAGATGTACTAAAAAAAAGGACAGCTGTAAGTGCAGTTCATCATAACTTGAATACATCGTGAGTCAGGGACTACCTGTAAAGAAAATGCTACCCACTTTTAAGGAGCCCTGGTAGCAAAGTGGTTAAAGTGGTTGTTTGCTAACTGAAAAATCAGTGGTTTGAACCCACTAGTCATTCTGTGGGGGTTTTAAGCCATGTTTTAATAAACTTGGAAATCACCAGGTTACAGACATTAAAGTCAGGCAGGTCAGCCCTCTTGAGCAATACAAATGATCTGCATGTTATCTGTTCGGCCATTTCTCTCCAGTCAATTGAGTAACCATACTCATTTTCTAAAACATTAGGTATAAAATAATACTAATAACAACAGTAACATATAGAGCAACTATGCTGTGCCCTGTTTGGCAATTTGTATATATTATTTCATTTAATTCTCAAAATAATGGTATGTATCATTGTCCCTAATTCCAGACAGGAAAACTGAGGCATAGCCAGGTTAAGTAACTCCCTAAGATCTCATCACACAGCTAGCCAGGAACAGAGTTGAAATTCAAAGTCTTTGTTCTGTTAGCTATATGGCACTGCAAAAAAAAAATGACTCCAAGCAAGGGTAAACTTCAATTTTACTATAAGTAATAATTTATTTCTATATTTAATCTGCCATTTTAATTGATTACAAAGCATGAAATGAGTTTAACCAAAAAGGTTAAAGTTAATGATTGGGGGAAAAAAAAAAACCAGCACTCAAACATGAAGGTCAGTATTGGTAAAACATTTTGGCTAAAGGAAATGAAATTGTGTTTACAAAATTGCTTTGGAATCTTTTAAAATTCATACAGGAGATTTCAATTAAAGATCTAAGCTCCTAAATCATTTTACATTTAACATGGACTCCATGATTTCATCCATGAACGTTATTAAGGCCTATATTAATGCTGAAGCCGTGGTGGCACAGTGGTTAAGCATTCGGCTGCTAACCAAAAGGTTGGCAGTTCAGATCCACCAGCAACTCTTTGGAAACCCTAGGGGACAGTTCTACTCTGTCCTATAGTGTCGCTATGAGTCGGAATCTACTCAACAGCAACAAGTTTGGTGTTTTGTTTTTGTTTTGTTTTTATATTAATACTACAGAGATTCTGAGGTCTTTTGGGGAAAGGGGAGTTAGTTGATTAAAAAAAAACTTGTGGTTTTGGAACTAAAAATTGTATTTGATTCACTAGTTACTCAAATTGCTTGCTTGTATTTTCAATATCCTAAATATTTTATTTTTCATCAGCTAAGATAATGATTACTAAAGCTAATGATCAGAAACTAAAAGTTGTATGCCTGTCAAAAATAACCTATGCTGTATTTGTTTATTTGGATTTATAATGTATTTCTAAGGGAAGGTTTTTAGCTTTTTTATTTTATTTGCTGATATATTTGGCAGTATAAGGAATGCTTTTTCTATATCGTATTAGTTATTGTATAAGACTTTCCACTGAATGTTTTTGAACTATGACCAAAACCAGGAAGAATAAATTGAAACAGATACTAATATCAGTAAAGATTTATTCAATATGTAGCAAAAAATGGAATGCTCCAAATTGCTTTCTCTTCTGTAATATTCCATTTAAATTATAACTGTGAGATCTAGATCTTTACAAAAATAAAAATAGCATATGATTAGTTGCTGTTTATATAATTTAGTGAAGACAGACATGAAGTAATGAGACTTGAACCTTTTAATTAACGAGATGATGTATTCCAAAAGCAAAACCAGATTTCATATGATAAATAATTTTAAAAGTTTTCTTACCCAAAAAGCTCTCTGGCATAAAAATCATACCAAAATTAGAATAAAGAAGTTCAGTTACAGTATTTGCCAGTATTGCTGAATCACATATTGTGAAGTAATTTAGAGGCAATGATAATACTCTGCCAGTCTAAGAAAAATTTTCATTTTTTTTAATTCAACGCATTTAAGTGAAGACACCTCATCCACCTCATCTGCTATTATTTCTTGCTCCCCCTGACATTATTTTACATAGAATAGATTTATGTAATCGCCATGCTTGTTTTGGAGACGCTTCCTCAAAGTGCCTTCCAAACTGTTTCTCCTTGAATCCATAGTGCTCCTTTGTGTACATGACATCATGACATGCAAAAACACACAAAAATACTACATACACACCCAATAGAACTGAAAGCAGGAAAGCAAACAGATCCTTTTACCTTTTCTGTGTACAGGCATTCCCCGGGTTACAAATGAGATCAGTTCCTAAGTCTGTCTTTAAGTCGAATTTGTAGATAAATTGGAACAGGTACATATGGTTCTTATTCAGTGTCAGTCAGATGTTTGTCTTAACTCGGTGAATGCCTGTACAAACACACACACACACACACACACACACACACACACAAAGATCTGAGAAGATCAGGGCAGAGAATTGGAGGTGTCTACTACAAACGCTTCTGAGAAAGTTTATCTTTGTGAAACATTTCAAGTAAAGAAAAAAGATGAGATTGTATATGTATATAAAAGAACATTTCAAGATCTATCCTGAAGTACAACGCTGTCAGTGATACAATAATATCCATAGACCTACAAGGAAGACCAATTAACACAACTATTATTCAAATTTATGAACCAACCATTAAGGCCAAAGATGAAGACATTGAAGATGTTTACCAGCTTCTGCAGTCTGAAATTGATCAAACATGCAATCAAGGGGCACTTATAATTACTGTTGATTGGAATGTGAAAGTTAGAAACGAAGAAGGAACAGTTGTCGGAAAATACGGCCTTGGTGAAAGAAAAGACACCAGAGATTACATGATAGAATTTTGCAAGACCAATGACTTATTCATTGCAAATACCTTTTATCAACAATGTAAATGGAGACTATACAGGTGGACTTCGCCAGGTGGAATACACAGGAATCATATCAACTACATCTGTGGAAAAAGACAATGGATAAGCTCGATATCATCGGTCAGAACAAGGCCAGGGGCCAGCTCTGGAACGGAACATCAACTGGTTATATGCAAGCTCAAAGGGAAGCTGAAGAAAATTAGAACAAGTCCACGAGAGCCAAAATACAACCTTGAGTATATCCCACCTGAATTTAGAGACCATTTCAAGAATAGATTTGACACATTGAATGAACACTAATGACTGAAGACCAGACAAGTTATGGAATGACATCAAGGACGAAGAAAGCAAAAGGTCATTAAAAAGACAAGAAAGAAAGAAAAGACAAAAACAGATGTCAGAAGAGACTCTGAAACTTGCTCTTGAACGTCGAGTAGCTAAAGTGAAGGGAAGAAACTGATGAAGTGAATGAGCTGAACCAAAGATTTCAAAGGGTGGCTAAAGAAGACAAAGTAAAGTATTATAATGAAATGTGCAAAGACCTAGAGTTAGAAAACCAAAAGGGAACAACATGCTTGGCATTGCTCAACCTGAAAGACTTGAAGAAAAAATTCAAGCCTCGAGTTGAAACATTGAAGGAGTCTATGGGGAAAATATTAAATGACACAGAAAGCATCAAAAGAAGATGGAAAGAATACAGAGAGTCACTGTACCAAAAAGAGTTTTGGTCAACGTTCAATCATTTCAGGAGGTAGCATATGATCAAGAACCGATGGTACTGAAGGAAGAAGTCCAAGCTGCACTGAAGTCATTGGCGAAAAACAAGGCTCCAGGAATTGACGGAATACCAACTGAGATGTTTCAACAAATGGATGAAGCACTGGAAATGCTCACCTGTCTATGCCAGGAAATTTGGAAGACAACTATCTGGCCAACCAATTGGAAGAGACTTATATTTGTGCCCATTCCAAAGAAAAGTGATCCAACAGAATGTGGAAATTATTGAACAATATCATTAATACCACACAAGTAAAATTTTGCTGAAGATCATTCAAAAGCTGTTGCAGCAGTATATCAACAAGGAACTGCCAAAAATTCAATCTGGATTGAGAAGAGGATGTGGAACAAGCGATATCATTGCTGACGTCAGAAGGATCTTGGCTGAAAGCACAGAATACCAGAAAGATGTTTACCTGTGTTTTACTGACTATGCAAAGGCGTTCAACTGTGTGGATCACAAATTATGTATAACATTGCAAAGAATGTGAATTCCAAAACACTTATGCTCATGACGAACCTGTACCTAGACCAAGAGGTGGTCATTAGAACAACGCAATATTGGCTGGTTTAAAGTCAGGAAAGGTGTGCATCAGGGTTGTATCCTTTCACCACACTTACTAAATCTGTATGCCAAACAAATAATCTGAGAAGCTGGACTATATGAAGAATGCAGCATCAGGATTGGAGAGAGACTCATTAACAACCTGTGATAATGCAGATGACAGACACAACCTGGCTTGCTGAATGAAAGTGAAGAAGACTTGAAGCTCTTACTGATGAATATCAAAGACTACAGCCTTCAGTATGGTTTACACCTCAACATAAAGAAAACAAAAATCCTCAGACTGGACCAATAAGTAATATCATGATAAAGGCAGAAAAGACTGATGTTGTCAAGGATTTCATTTTACTTGGATCCACAGTCAACTCCCATGTAAGCAGTAGTCAAGAAATCAAACGAAGTATTGCATTAGGCAAACTGCTGCAAAAGACCTCTTTAAAATGTTAAAAAGCAGAGCTATCATCTTTAGGACTAAGGTGCGCCTGACCGAAGCCATGGTATTTTCAATAGCCTCATATGCACGTGCAATTGTTGTTTGGCTGCTAACCAAAAGGTCTGCAGTTTGACTCCACCAGCCACTCCTTGGAAACCCTATGGGGCAGTTCTACTCTGTCCTATAGAGTCACTATGTGTTGGAATTAACTGGATGGCAGTGGGTTTGGTTTATGGCTCATATGCATGTGAAAGCTGGACAGTGAGTAAGGAAGACCAAAGGAGAATTGATGCCTTTAAATTATGGTGTTGGTGAAGAATATTGAATATATCATTGACTGCCAGAAGAACGAACAGGTCTATCTTGGAAGAAGTACAGCCAGAATAATCCTTAGAAGCCTGGATGGCAAGACTTCGTCTCACATACTTTGGACATGTTATCATGAGGGAGCTGTCCCTGGAGGACATCATGCCTGGTAAAGTAGAGAGTCAGCTAAAAAGAGGAAAACCCTCAATGAGATGGATTGACACAGTGGTTGCAACAATGGGCTCAAGCATAATAACAATTGCGAGGATGGCGCAGGACTGGGCAGTGTCTCATTCTGTTGTACATAGGGTTGCTATGAGGTGGAACTGACTCTCCGGCACCTAAAAACAACAACATGTACATAAAACACATAAGAAACACTTCCAAACCCTGCAATGTTTTCATGAGCTTTATAAAGTAGTGCTGGTTTTCATTATTACGAACCATTGTATTTAAGTCAATTTTTATGGCTTTATGGCAGTCTATTTTTAAGTATGAGTTGTCTGTAAGTTGCATATTTGTAACCTTGCGATTGCCTGTACTCCTCTCACAATTTAGGCATGCTTTTGCCTCTAATAGCTCTCATGTAAGAATTTCTTTAGGTGATCTGCTACCTTAAAAAGGGCAGAGCCTGGTATTGCAGCCTTTCTTGGCTTCCTCCCATTCCCAGTCTTGCTTCTCTTACTAATTTCTCCTGGAGGACTTAATAAATCACTTTCTCAAGAATCCTCATCTCAGTTTGCTTCTGGGAAACCCAAACTAAGTCACCTTGTAAAAACAATCGTGTCGAAATCTTTATTTTCTTTCAAGAAATGATTATTACTCTTTCTTTTCCTTCCCCCATAGCAATTCTATTCCCAGCAGCAAAAATAAGTAAATAAACTTAGCACCTTTGAAAGCTAATTAGTGCCCCATATGATATAATTTTGATATGATTTATTTGCTTTAAATAAAAAAGCAAGCCAAAAGGCACAAATTTTATTCCACGTATTTAGTATGACAATAAAAGTACAGTATTAGCTTTCAAAAATAATACATTACTGTTTTGTATTATGAATCTTTTTTTGATGTTAGTACCCTTAGGAGCTACCATGTGGCTATATCCAATAAATTTAATAAAGAAATCTTGATTCTGAAAACCCAGTTTAAAAGTTTAGGATATTTTCCTCCTGTGTTGAGGGCATGTGATTTTAGACAGATTTGTTTGAAGGCTAATGTGATAAGACAAAAAGTATGACATTTGGGTAAATCATTTTAGTTGATTACATTCCAACTAGATGACACAGACAGGTCCTGAGATGGGAGTAAGTCATGTGTGCACATCCACAGATCCTATGGCTTCATACTTCAGTCCTGGTTCCCTCAAACCATTCTTTTCCCTTGTTTCCATCTTTTAAAATCAGCAAGTCTCTCTTCCGATCATTCAGTTATCCTACCTACAGTTCAAGAACACTAGAATAACAGTTTGATGTAGACCAAGAGTAATTAACATTCAGAAAATTACAAAGGAATGTAGACCTACAAGACAGAACCTTGTAAAATATCAGTCATTATCTGTCATCACTGTTTCAGGAAATTTACAGTAACTTTGAGAGCATTTATTGCCAAAAGTAACTTATAATATATTTGTGATTTTTATTTTATTGACACTTAAAATATGAAAATAGTAATTTATCAAAAACAATTATTGATGTTGCAAAACTGATTTTTCTAGGCTCACGTCAACATGACATTTTTTGCACTTGACCTCAAAGCTCTTGTAAACATTAATGTCGCTAGTCCTCAAAACCTCTAGCTGAAATATGAATAATCTAAAACTGCTGCAAAATGCCATACACTTATAGAAGTGGAGCAGAGTAAAACTTAGGAGCAAAGCTTAAATCTTTTTTTATTGCATTTTAGGTGAATCAAAACAAATATTTTCTCATTAAACAGTCAGTACACATATTGTTTTATGACATTGGTTAACAACCCCATGACATGTCAGCATGCTCCCTTCTCGGCCTTTGAGGACCTTTTTTTTTTTTTTTTTTTTTTTGTGAAAATATACATAGCCAAAGATGCACCACTTCAAAAATTTCTACATGTACAATTCAGTGATGTCGATTATGTTCTTCCAGTTGTGCCGCTATTCTCACTTTAGATGAAGGTTTACAGAACAAAATAGTTTCTCATTAAACAGCTAGTACACATATTGCCCTATGACAATCATTAAGAACCCCACTACATGTCAACACTGTCCTTACTCAACCTTGGGTTCCCTATCACCAGCTTTCCTGTCCCTTCCTGCCTTCTAGTCCTTGTCTCTGGACTGCTGTGCCTCATTAGTCCCAGTTTGTTTTCCAGGGCTGCCAAATCCCTGGCTGAATGGTGAATCTTGGGAGTGACTTCACCACTGAGCTAAAAGGGTGTCCAGGGGCCATACTCTCAGGGTTTCTCCAGTCTCTGTCAGGCCAGTAAATCTGGTCCTTTTTTTTTTTTTTTTTTAGAATTCTGTTCTACATCCTTCGCCAGCTCTGTCCAGAACCCTCTGTTGTGATCCCAGTCAGAGTAGTCAGTGGTGGTAGCCAGGCACCATCTGGTTCTACTGGACTCAGTCTGGTGGGGGTCTGGTAGCTGTGGACCATTAGTCCTTTGGACTAATCTTTTCCTTGTACCTATTCTGTTCTCCCTTGCTCCCGAAGGGATAAGACCAGTGGAGTATCTTAGGTGGCCGCTCACAGGCTTTTAAGACTCCAGATGCTACTTACCAAGATAGAATGTAGAACATTGTCTTTATAAACTGTGTTAAGCCGATGGAGCTAGATGTTCCTCAAGACCATGGTCCCCACAGGCCTCCTCCCAGCAATTCAGTCCCTCAGGGCAAAACTTAAATCTTGACTTTTACTTTGTTATGTAGCTCAAAAAATATGACTGGTACAAGTTAGAGCCAAAAACAGTGAACTGATGGCAAAGGATTCTGAACAATTTTCATGTTATGCCCTCTGTGTGTTACATAACTGCAAAAATATATATGATATGATTCTTTCCAACCTGGAGATCAATTTAGTTAACAAGATAGACACATATACTATGTTTAAATACAGTGCAAAACATTCTGTAATAGAGACATAAGCCAAATTCTATGGAAACAAAATAAGGAACAATTAATTCCGATTAGAAAGTAGGGGAGGGAAGGTTGAAAAGAAGAGGTGACATTTCAGGTGCAGTTGAGCAGTTATGGAGTCACTGCATGGTGCAAATTGTTACACAAACACTCAGCTGCTAACCAGAAGGTTGGAAGTTCAAGTCCATACACGGGCACCTAGGAAGGAAGCCCTGGCAATCTACTTCTGAAAAATTAGCCATTGAATACTCTATGGAGCACAGTTCTAATCTGACCCACATGAGGTCACCATGAGTCAGAACTGACTCAATAGCAAATGGTGGTGGTGATGAGCAATTATAAGCTTTCAAGATTGTCTCCACTTGGCCAACATGGCGCTATAGACAGAAGTACCATGCCATCCCTCTGCAGCAAAGACCAGAAAAACTAAGGAAAACAGATACAAACATCAATCCTGGAACCCTAACTACCAAATGAAGGAATAAACAACTCGATCAAATACCGAATGGAATAAGAAACTGACAGAGAACAGAGAACAAGGAGAGCTACAGAGTGGATTCCCCTAAGAGCTAACATGGCTGGATTTGCCATCTTTGACTACAGCCACCAAAGAACACAGACAGGGAGTATGGGAAGACAACTTCACGGAGCTCCCAACAGCAAACAGAACACCTAGTAACCAGGAATAAGTGCTTTACATACATAAAATCTTGAAAGAAAAAAATTGCCAACCAAGAATAACATCTTGGACTTCCGGCAAAATGGCGCTCTAGGCAGAAGCACCACGCTGTGCCTCCACAGCAAAGATCCGAAAAACTAAGCCGAACAAAGAAAACAACAATCCTGAAACCCTAAAACATCAAATGAAGAGATAAAGAACTCAGCCAAGCACCAAATGGAGTGAGAAAACTGACAGAGAACGGAGAGCGAGGAGAGATTCATGCAGAGGTCACCTACCAGCTAACACAGTGCGGATCCGCCATCTTGGACTCCTATCGGAGACCAGCAAACGGGGTCCGAGAAAGCAGCTTCATGGAGCTTCCAGCAGGAGACAAAACAACTGGTAATTTGCAATATATGCTTTCCCACCCTCCACCCTTCTTCACCCCCACTCAGCCTCCTCTGCTTCCCGCGGCCACAATCTCTTGTCCAGGAAACACCGGCTGCTTGGATTCCACACACCCGAACGGGCCGGCTCTCTGAGTGCCATTTGTTGGCTGCTGGTGTTGCTTTTTTCTGCTGCTTTTGATTTCTTCCTTACCTCTCACCACCTCCCCCTCCTTTCGCTCAAATACCTGGCTCTGTGAGCCATCTTTGCTTCTTCCTGAGGGGCTGCAGAGCTCTGGCAATTTGTGATATACAGTTTCCCACTCCCTACCCTTCTTCACCCACACTCGGCCCCCTCTGCTTCCCGCGGACACACTCTCTTGTCCAAGAAACACCGGCTGCTTGGATTCCACCAGCCAGCACTAGCTGGCTCTCTGAGTGCCATTTGTTGGCTGCTGGTGTTGCTGTTTTTTCCTGCTTCTTTTGATTTCTTCCTTACCTCTCACCACCTCCCCCTCCTTTCGCTCAAATACCTGGCTCCGTGTGCCACCTTTGCTTCTTCCTGAGGGGCTGTGGAGCTCTGTTCAAGTGTGGAGCTGCTTCCCAGTCAGGGCTCCTGAGCTGGTGGGATCCCGGGGCCTTTGTTTGTTTGTTTCTTTTGAATTGTTTGTTTGTTTTCTTTTCCTTTTCTTGAGTTGGGAGCCCTTTCTGGCAAGGCGGTGCTACGTGGCAAGGAGACTACCCCATCGGCTTGCACAGACGTGCAGAGGGATCCATGAGGGCGTTTCTTTTTTCATTGGTTTGTTTTTTTGTTTTTCCCCTTTTTTTTTTCTTGTTTCTTTGGGGCTTTTCTTATTTTTTTCTTTTAATTTGTTTTGTTTCTTTTCCCTCTTTTTCCCTTTTTGGCTTTCTTCATTACTCAGTTTATCGTCTCTCTCTATCGTGCTTCTCTTTCTGTTCCCTGAATACCTGGTGTTGTATACCTCTATGCCTTCTAGCCACACTGTATTGCAACACCTGAGAGCAACTTTGCCAGACCTCATAGCTGCACCGGTGGGATCCCTGGGAACTTTATGTTTCTTTAACCTTTCCAGTTTTTATTTATTCATTCTTTTCTATTTTTTCTTCCTCTTCCCCTTTCTGTTTTTCTTCATTTCATAGTCTCTCATTTCTCCACGCCAATGTCAAGCTCCCTAGCATTCTTTTTTGTTTGTATGTTTTTGGCTCCTGTTCTTCTCTCCTCTCTCCCATAGCCATCTTAGCTCCACACATAACAACCTCCCTGCTATATCCTGCCTACTAGCACCATGCACTTAACATCACACCACCAAGCAGCACAGGCACGGCCTACTGGAACCTGCCCTGCACTGATTACCGACCTGCCCTGGTGGCTGTAGTAAGTGCCACAAACAACCCATCCTAGTAACTCCTCTTCAGCTAGACTCCCCAGCCGTACCATATTTGAGTGACTGACCCTGCCAATTTGAAAAGGAGGTGAAAAGTATTGTGCCCACAGATAAGCAAACAAAAAACAACACACAGTCTGCCTGCTCTGACATAGTCAAATTTTTTTAAAAAAAGGGGGTGAAACAAACAAATCTACAATCAATAAATGAGAAAAATAACTACTGAATGCCCCGAAGACAGCAGACAATATCAAAACATTTAGAAAAACAGGACAGGATTCCAGTAGGTGTCCAAAATAAAACACCAGATGACTTTCCAGTGGAAGAAAATGCACTAGAACTACCTGATAGGGAATTCAAATCTCTAATACTCAGAATTTTCCAAGAGCTGAGGCCAAAAGCTGACAAACATGAGGAAAAAAATAGACAAATTCATGGAAAATACAGACAAAAAATTGGAAGAATTCAGGAAAATAATGCAGGAACAAAATGCCAAAATAAATTCACGACTAGAAATTATAAAAAGGCAAGTAGAAATCCAAAAGATAAACAACAAGATTTCAGAAATGGACGCTCTCACAGAAGGGCTGAGAAACAGATCTGAAACGGTGGAAGACAGGATCAGTGGAATTGAGGCAAACACTTGGATACAACTGTGTTACAGGAAAACTGAGAAAAAAAGATCAAAGAAAAATGAAGAGACCCTGAGAGTTATGTGGGATACAATAAAAAGCAAAAATTTGTGAGTGATTGGAATTCCAGAACGGGGAGAAAACAGAAAACACAGAGAGGATCACTGAAGAACTGCTGACAGAAAACTTCCCCAATATCATGAAAGATGAAATGCTGGCCATCCAAGAAGTTCAACGAGCCCCATATAGGATAGACCCCAAAAGAAAATCATCAAGGCATATCATAATCACACTCACCAAAACCAAAGACAAACAAAGAATCCTGAGAGCAGCTCGTGAAAAACAAGAAGTCACATACTGAGGAGAAACAATAAGACTAAGCTCAGATTATTTGGCAGAAACCATGCAAGCAAGAAGGCAATGGGATGACATATATCAAATCTTAAAGGAAAAAAATTGCCAGCCTAATATAATATATTCTGCAAAACTCTCGTTCAAATTTGATGGTGAAATTAGGTCATTTCCAGTCAAAGAGAAATTAAGGAAATATGTAAAAGTCAAACCAAACTTACAAGAATTCTTAAAAGGAGTTCTTCAATCTGAGGACAAACAACTTCAGATCACAGGCAGAATCTAGGACGCAGGATTATACCAGCCAAATACCAATCTAGGAAATGAACTCTCGAGGACTATCCAAAACCAAAAGAAATACAACAGGGAATCAGAGCAGTTAATCAGTAAATGACAACAACATCAAAACAATAAAAGAGGGAATAAACGGCATAGGTATAGAACTTTCTAATGGAGAGGAAGGCAAGGCGATACCAAGTAATGGTAGACTGCTTCAAACTTAGAAAGATAAGGGTAAAATTCATGGTAACCACAAAGAAAGTTAACAAAAATACTCATAAAAAAAGAGGAAAAACATAAGTCTCAGTAAAAACAAAATCTATGAACACAAAAGAAATGAAAAAAAATCCACAAACAAAAGTAACTCAGCACAAGAGAGTAAGAAGAACAAAGAAAACTTCAGCACCACAAAACAAAAGCACTACAAAATGACAGCAACAAACCCACATCTATCAACAATTACACTGAATGTAAATGGACTCAATGCACCCATAAAGGGATGGAGAGTGACAGAATGGATAAGAAAACAGGATCCATCAATATGCTGTCTACATGAGACATATCTTAGAAACAAAGATGTGAATTTATTAAAAGTCAAAGATTGGAAAAAAATATATCAAGCTAACAACTACCAAAAAAGAGCAGGAGTGGCAATTCTAATCTCAGATAAAATAGACTTTAAAACCAAATCTACCATAAAAGACAAAGAAGGACACTATATAATGATTAAAGGGATGATCCATCATGAAGACATAACCATAATAAACATCTACGCACCCAATGACAGGGCTCCAAAATACAGAAAACAAACTCTAACAACACTGAAAAGAGAAAATGACAGTTCCACAATAATAGTAGGAGACTTCAACACACCACTCTCAGTAAAGGATAGAACAACTAAGAAGAAGCTCAGCAAAGATACAGAAGACCTAAAGGACACAATCAGCCAACTTAACCACATAGACATATATAGAACACTCCATCCAACTGCTGCAAAGTACACATTCTTTTCCAATGCACATGGAAAGTTCTCCAGAATAGACCACATCTTAGGCCACAGAGCAATCCTCAACAAGATCCAAAACACTGAGATAATTCAAAGTATCTTCTCTGACCACAATGCCATCAAGGTAGAAATTAACAGTAAAAAGAGCAAGGAAAAAAAAAATCAATTACATGGAAACTAAATAATACCCTGCTTACACATCACTGGGTAATAGAAGAAATCAGAGATGGAATCCAAAAAAATCCTAGAATCAAATGAGAATGAAAGCACATCATACCAAAACCTTTGGGACACAGCAAAGGCAGTCCTCAGAGGACAGTTTCTAGCAACAGATGCACATATCATAAAAGAAGAAAGGGACCAAATCAAAACATTAACTACAGAACTCAAACAAATAGAAAGAGAACAGCAAAAAAAGCCCACAACCACCGGAAGAAAGGAAATAGTAAAGATCAGAGCAGAATAAATGAAATAGAGAACAGAAAAACAATAGAAAGAATCAACAAAACCAAAAGTTGGTTGTTTGAAAGAATCAACAAAATCGACAAACCACTGGCCAGACTGACAAAAGAAAAATAGGAGAGGATGCAAATAACCCAAATAAGAAATGAAATGGGGGACATTACAACAGACCCAACTGAAATAAGAAGGATTATAACAGAATATTATGAAAAACGATGCTCCAACAAATCTGAAAACCTAGAGGAAATGGATAAATTTCTAGAAACACACGGCCTACCCAAACTACAACAAAGTGATGCTGAAAATCTGAACAGACCCATAACAAGAGAAGAGATTGAAAAGGTAATTAAAAAAACTCCCAACCAATAAAAGCCCTTGCCCAGATGGCTTCACTGGAGAATTCTACAAAACATTTACAGAAGAGCTTGTACCACTACTACTCAAGCTATTTCAGAGCATAGAAAAGGAAGCAACACTTCCAAATTCATTCTATGAAGCCAGCATAACGCTGATACCAAAACCAGGTAAAGACATCACAAAAAAAGAAAGTTACAGACCAATATCTGTCATGAATACAGAAACAAAAATTCTTAACAAAATTCTAGCCAACAGAATTCAGCATCATATCAAAAAAATAATACACCATGACCAAGTAAGATTCATACCAGGTATGCAAGGATGCTTCAACATTAGAAAATCAATCAATGTAATCCACTACATAAATAAAAGGAAAAAAAAGAATCACATTATCATCTCAATTGATGCAGAAAAGGCATTTGACAAAGTCCAACACCCATTCCTGATAAAAACTCTCAATAAAATAGGTATAGAAGGGAAATTTCTCAACATAATAAAGGGCATCTATGCAAAACCAATGGCCAACATCATTTTTAATGGAGAGAGGCTTAAAACATTCCCCTTGAAAACAGGAACAAGACAAGGATGCCCTTTATCACCACTCCTATTTAACATTGTGCTGGAAGTTCTAGCTAGAGCAATAAGGCAAGAAAAAGAAATAAAGGGCATCCAAATTGGTAATGAAGAAGTTAAACTCTCCCTGTTTGCAGATGATATGATACTATACATAGAAAACCCTAAAGACTCCATGAGAAATCTACTGGAACTAATAGAAAGATTCAGCAGAGTAGCAGGATACAAGATAAACATTCAAAAATCAGTTGGATTCCTATACACCAATAGGGGGAACGATGAAAAGGAAATCAGTAAAACAATACCATTTTCAATAGCCCCTAAAAAGATAAAATACTTAGGAATAAATCTAACTAGGGATGTAAAAGACCTATACAAATAAAACTACAAAACACTACTGCATGAAACCCAAAGGGATTTATATAAATGGAAAAACATACCATGCTCATGGACAGGCAGACTCAACATTGTGAAAATGACAATTCTACCCAAAGCAATTTACAAATACAATGCAATCCTGATCCAAATACCAACAACATTCTTCAAAGAGATGGAAAAACTAATCATTAACTTTATATGGAAAGGGAAGAAGCCCCAGATAAGTAAAGCACTACTGAGGAAGAAGAATAAATTTGGAGGACTCACACTACCTGACTTCAGAACCTACTATACAGCTACAGTAGTCAAAACAGCCTGGTACTGGTACAATGACAGATACATTGACCAATGGAACAGAATTGAGAACCCAGATGTAAATCCATCCACCTACGGTCACCTGATCTTCGACAAGGGCCCAAAGTCCATCAGATGGGGAAAAGACAGGCTTTTTAACAAATTGTGCTGGCAAAACTGGATATCCATCTGCAAAAAAATGAAACAGGACCCATACCTCATGCTGTTTACAAAAACTACTTCAAAATGGATCAAAGACCTGAATATAAAGCCAAAAACTATGATGTTCATAGAAGAAAAAATGGGATCAATGCTAAAGGCCCTAATACACAGCATTAACATGATATAAATGTAACCAACAACACGCAAACTCCAGAAGATAAGCTAGGTAACTGAGATCGTCTAAAAAGTAAACACTTACACTCATCAAAAGACTTCACCAAAAGAGTAAAAAGAGAACCTACAGACTGGGAAAAAATTTTTGGACATTACAAGTTAGACAAAAGTCTAAGCTCTAAAATCTTCAAGAAAATCCAACACCTCTACAACAAAAAGACAAATAATCCAGTTTAAAAATGGGCAAAGGAAATGAACAGACACTTCACCAAAGACGACATTCAAGCAGCCAACAGACACATGATGAAATGCTCACGATCACTAGCCATTAGGAAAATGCAAATTAAAGCCACAATAAGATACCATCCCACCCCAGAATTACAGGCACGAATCAAAAAAAAAAAAAAAAAAAAACTGGAAATAAGAAATGCTGGAGAGGCTGCAGAGAGATTGGAACTCTTATGCACTGCTGGTAGGAATGCAAAATGATACAACCATTTTGGAAAATGATATGGTGCTTCCTTGGAAAGTTAGAAATAGAAATATCATACAATCGAGCAATCCTACTCCTAGGAATATATCCTAGAGAAATAAGAAATAGACATATGTACACCCATGTTCATTGCAGCATTGTTCACAATAGCAAAAGGATGGAAACAACCTAGACGCCCATCAACAGATGAATGGATAAACAAACTATGGTACAATGGAGTATTAGGAAACGATAAAGGGATGGGGAGTGTGGGGGGAATACTAAACAGACAATAGGTAAGTGGTAAGTTGGGTGAAGGGTAAGACAGTACACAATACTGGGGAAGCCAGAACAACTGGTACAAGGAAAGGTCATGGAAGTTCCATAGACACATCCAAACTCCCTGAGGCACTGCATTGCTGGGCAGAGGGATGTGGGGACCATGGTCTTGGGGAATATTTAGCTTAATTGGCCTAACACAGTTTATAAAGAAAATGTTCTACGTTCTACCTTTGTGAGTAGCGTCTGGTGTCTTAAAAGCCTGTGAGCAGCCATCTAAGATACTCCACTGGTCTCACCCCTTCAGGGGCAAGGGAGAATGAAGAAAACAAGATAAAAGGGAAAGATTAGTCCAAAGGACTAATGGACCACAACTGCCACGGACCGCACCAGACTGAGTCCAGTACAACCAGATGGTGCCTGGCTACCACCACTGAATGCTCTGACAGGGATCACAACAGAGGGTCCCGGACAGAGCTGGAGAAAAATGTAGGACAAAATTCTAACTCACAAAAAATGACCCAGACTTACTGGCCAGACAGAGACTGGAGAATCCCCGAGAGTATGGCCCCCTGGACACCCTTTCAGTTCAGTAATGAAGTCACTCCTGAGGTTCACTGTTCAGTCAAAGATTAGACAGCCCCATAAAACAAAACGAGACTAATGGAGTGCAACGGTCCAGGGGCAAGGATGAGAAGCCAGGAGGGGACAGGAAAGCTGGTAATGGGGAACCCATTGTCAAGAAGGGGAGAGTGTTGACATGTCGTACGATTGGCAACCCATGTCACAAAACAATATGTGTATTAATTGCTTAATGAGAAATTAGTTTACTCTGTAACCTTCATCTAAAGTACAATAAAAAATAAAATAAATAACAAAGCAGAAGAAGAGTTCAAAAAAAAAAAAAGATTGTCTCCACTCATCAGACTAAAAGTTCCTATTTTATTCTCATTTGCATCTCCACCAGCTGGCACATATCTGGCATGTAATAGGTGTTCTGATATATGTTGAATGAATTAATGAATAAGATAATCAATCATCATTCTTGTTATCAATATCTCCCAACATTCCTATCTTTAGTGTTCCCAGCGCTAATCTTATTGTTCATATTATTGCTTGAATTATCTTCTTTACGTCAAAACTGAACATGTAACTCATCTTCTAAAACAAAAAACAAAAAACTTTCCATAGGCATATAATCCATTTTATGACTGAACGCTTCAAAAATATATCCCCATCTTAATAACCTATGACTGGCCATCTAAGATACTTCACTGGTCTCACCCCTTCAGGAGCAAGGGAGAATGAAGAAAACAAGATAAAAGGGAAAGATTAGTCCAAAGGACTAATAGACCACAGCTACAACAGCCTCCACCAGACTGAGTCCAGTACAACTAGATGGTGCCCGGCTACCACCACTGACTGCTCTGACTGGGATCACAACAGAGGGTCCTGGACAGAGCTGGAGAAAAATGTAGGACAAAATTCTAACTCACAGAAAAAGACCCAGACTTACTGGCCTGACAGAGACTGGAGAAACCCCGAGAGTATGGCCCCTGGACACCCTGTTAGCTAAATACTGAAGTCAGTCCTGAGGTTCACCCTTCATCCAAAGATTACACAGCCCCATAAAACAAAACGAGACTAAAGGGGCACACCAGCTCAGGGGCAAGGATTAGGAGGCAGGAGGGGACAGGAAAGCTGGTAAGAGGGAACCCAAGGTCGAGAAGGGAGAGTGTTGACATGTCGTTGGGTTGTTAATGTCACAAAACAATATATGTACTTTTTAGTGAGAAGCTAGTTTGTTCTGTAAACCTTCATCTAAAGTACAATTTAAAAAAAAATATCTATCCTCAACCTGCTAATCTACCCTCATCTTTTTTCATTCTATTTAATACATGAGCCCTATACTCCAGTCAAACCAAAATTCTAACTTCTGTAAGCGTATGTTTTCACGTTACTCCGTCTGCCAAAAAGTTCTTTCTTCTACATCTGGGAGTCGATTCCAGCTCAACCTTCGGGATCCAGCTCAATTGTCATGGCTACTATAATGACAAAGGATATTTAACATGCCTCAATTTCTCTGTATTGCTACAGCATAGAAGTATTAAGAAATCTATATCATAATTTCTAAATTAATACACATATTGGCTTACAACTTAGAGAATTTGTTTACAATAGGTTAAAATAATTTTTAAGATTTTAAATACTGAACTTTATTTTGGATAGTCTGGCATGGAATTATGTGATTGACATAGGATGATATCAAATAACAGATAATTCACTGATCATTTATAAAAGTACATAAAAATTATTTTTCCCAGGACTATTCCCAAAATCTACTCCTATGATTTTAAACCTAAGTGTGTGGATATTTATATAGATCAAAACTTCAGAAAAAAATGCTTATCTGGAAAATTAAATATTTTTAGGTAGCACTACTAAAAGAGCTTGTCTGCTAACCAAAATGTTGGCAGTTCGAATCCACCAACTGCTCCTTGGAAACCCTATGAGGCAGTTCTACTCTGTCCTACAGGGTTGCTATGAGTCAGAAATGACTCAACAGCAATGGGTTTGGTTTTGGTTTTTTACTGAAAATCAACATACTTAATAAGCCACAAGAAATATTCTTTGGTTTTCTTCCATTATAAATGCTTTGTTTTAAGCATGTTTTTAAAAGAATTTTATATACTAAAAAATTATGTAAAATATTCTATTCTTTAAAAAAGAATGCTGTAATACATTTCATTAAAATATGTCTAAATGAAGGGACTGTATGGCAATAAAAAGGAAAAATCCTTCTTAGAAATTGAAATCATAACATTTTTCTGAATAGAACATTGTACAGTATATTTAACGCATGTTCAGGATGATTTGGGGCAATTTCACTTGTTTTTACTGTTTCTATATGGTTATGCATGATTATGGAGCTTATAACTGTAATATAATTTTTCCCAATGACCCACTGAATATCTCTCCTAATTATACCTGTAGCAAAATCATTTTCATAAAACCAGTTTTCTATGTCTATTATTCTTTGTACCAGTGAAAATCGCCTCTCTTTTAACTACTTTCAAATGTTCTTTACTTTTTTCCCTTAGAATTACAGTGTTCCATTAGCTGATGGCACAGAGGAATGAGTACTTTTCAGAGTTTTGGCATCAGAGATATCCTTAACATGCTTATTAGGACTTAGAGAGTGCTAATTTTCTTGTACAAAGGGAATTTTGAGCTTTCATTAGGATGTTTCCTAGATGCTTTAATTTTCAGATACATTTTAGTATAATTATGAATGTTTTAACCAGGGAAATTTAGAAACAATGTACACAGTGAAATGGAAAAACAACAATGAGTAGCCAGTAAATAAATAACCATAGTAACATGGTTTAATATCCCACCACCAAAGGGTATATGTGTGTTATGTGATAGTAACTATTGTAATTACTAATACATCATGATTTAGGCAAGTAAGTTAAGAATACCAAAGTCTCTGAAATTGTACACAACCTTTGAATCTAAATTAAAAATGAAACACCATCTAATATGATGGGCATGAAGGTGGAGTGAATGAAAAATGAAAGGCCAAATGTACTTCATTAAATAATGGAAAAAAAAAGAGTTTTTAATATGAGTATTACCAAGAGTATGAATTCATTGAATGAAGTAAGAAGAAAAAATAGATTACAAATTATTATAAATAATATATTCTAATTATTATTATTTTCAGTGACTAAGGAGCACTGGAAGCGTAATGGTTAAGTGCTCTGTTGCTAACTGAAAGTTTGGTGGTTTGAATCCACCCAGTGACTCTGTAGGAGAAAGACCTGGCAATATGCTCCCATAAAGATAACAGCCTAGAAAACCCTATGGGGCAGTTCTACTTTGTTACATGAGGTCGCTATGAGTTGAAATCAACTCAATGGCACCTGACAACAAAAAAGTTACCATGAGCTATGTTGGAAAGATCTGGGAATATTCAACCCATGTCCAGCCCAAGAACCCTTGTCTCTGGGCTAAATATTCCCAGTTCTTCTATCACAACTCATGTGACATAAGTTCTAGCCCCTTCACAATCCTAGTCACATCTCTTTGGATATACTCTGCCTTGACATTGTCCTCTGAAAGTGTATTAGCCAGAATAGAAAATGATAATTAAGGTATAGTCTAATCAGCTGCTTGTAGAAGAGGACTGCTTCATATTTTATTGGGACCTAGTTTTCTATTAATGCAACTAATTTTACAAGAGCTTTTATGGTTGTTGTTGTTGTGTGCTGTCCTAGTCATCTAGTGCTGCTCTAACAGAAATACCACAAGTGGATGATTTTAATGAGAAGAAATTTATTCTCTCACAGTCCAGTAGGCTACAAGTCCAAATTCAGGGTGTCAGTTCCAGGGGAAGGTTTTCTCTCTCTGTTGGCCTTCTTCTCATCAGTGTTCCCCTGGACTTGGAGCTTTTCTGCGCAGGGACCCCAGGTCCAAACGACGCGTTCTGCTCCTGGCACTGGTTTCTTGGTGGTATGAGGTCCCCAATTCTCTGCTTGCTTCCCTTTCCTTTTACCTCTTGTAAGGTAAAAGGTGGTGCAGGCCACACCCTAGGTAATCTTCCTTTTCATTGGATCAAGTATGTGACCAGGGTAAGGGTGGTGTTACAATCCCACCCTAATCTTCTTTAACATAAAATTACAATCACGAAGTGGAGGCCAACCACACAATTCCGGGAATCATGGCCCAGCCAAATTGATAGACACATTTTTGGGGGAACATAATTCAAACCATGATATATGCTATAGTGATTTCCATTCATAGTGACCCTATAGGACACAGTAGAACTGCCTCATAGGGTTTCCTAAGCTATAATCTTTAAGAGAGCAGACTGCCACATCTTACTCCTGCAGAACAGCTGGTGGGTTTGAACCACCAACCTTTTTGTTAGCAGTTGAGCACTTAACCATTGCCACCAGGTCTCCTTGCTTTTATGGTAGTCATATATTGTTTACTCATTTTGAACTCAATGCCTACACCTGAGAGATTATGTTGGTGTACCAAGGATTAAACTCTTTCCCAGATGATGGAACCATTATTTCCTGTCATTTAAATATTTTCCCTTACTGGCCCACCCTGGACCACATATTGTCATGGATTTTTTTGTGTCCCCAAAAAATACGTGTCAACTTGGTTAGGCCATGATTCCCAGTATCGTGTGGTTTTCCTCCATTTTGTGATTGTAATTTTCCTGCGTGTTGTAAATGCTAATCTCTGCCTGTGGTTAATGAGGCAAGATTAGAGGATTATGGTGGGATTGTAACACCCTTAACTAAGGTCACATCTCTGATCCAATGCAAAGGGAGTTTCCCTAGGGTGTGGCCTGCAGCACCTTCTATCTTAGAAGAGATAAAAGAATAGGGAAGTGAGCAGAGAGAGGGGTCCTCATACCACCAAGAAAGCAGCACTGAGAGTAGAGCCAGTCCTTTGGACCCTGGGTCCCTGCACCTAAGATGCCCCTCGACCAGGGAAGATGGATGACAAGGACCTTCCTCCAGAGCCGACAGGGAGAGAAAAGCCTTCCCCTGGAGCTGATGCCCTGAATTTGGTCTTGTAGCCTACTAGACTGTGAGAGAATAACTTTCTCTTTGTTAAAGCCATTCACTTGTGGCGTTTCTGTTACAGCAGCACTAGATGACTAAGACATATATGAAATGTGATATTTGAAAATAAAATTTGGTTTAGGATAGTGAATATTTTAAGGTGAAATCAAACCATTGTTCTAAGTAGGGAAATACGTTTAAAGAATATTCTCAACAGTATGTGTGTTCTCTCCGTAACATCTTCAAAAGGGAAATTGTACTCTTCAAAAAAAGTAATTATAAAAGCCAAAGTATTGAGCCTTTGTTGTGAACCATAGTAACACTATGAAATAGATCACAAATATTCCCATTTTAAAGATGAAAAAAACTGGTTTATTTGCTGTGATTCTTATATAAAGAATTGTGATAAACCAACTCTTTGGTTACTCAGAAACATGGTTTACACAAAAAAGGCAGGATGGCTTTCGTTTTGGATTTCTAAATTGCCACATCTCTGACAAGTTGTGGCTTCTTCAAGTTGGCTTCTATTCTTTTGGCATAATCCTAAGTTTTTCAAAGCTTCCCTGCTTTCATGACTGACAAGGTATCCCAGTCTTATCTTTTACATTTCCTGTCTCAGACCTGAAATCTGCCATTTTACTGAAAACCTCTTGTTTATTAGGAAATGGGATTTAGAAACCACAATCTGGGCACTCAGGGTGTTTGTTGAAACTGGGTTGTCATTTTCTCTAGGGCTTTTCAGTGGATCGAGGTATAAGATACAAATGTTTTTGGACAAATAAAAAAAATCACGAGTTTATACTGTATTTTCAACTCAAATATTGCATGGAGTTTTACTTTACATCTTCAATTTTATAGTTATGTTTTTCCTTTTATGCTAAATATCTTAGTTCCCAATGGCATTAATACAAATACTTATTGTTTCAAAATAACAATGACAATGTTATTATTAAAAACATGACAACTTAAGTATTTTGTGGTGCTTTTTGTCCTTAGGATATACCACTAGCAATGAACAGACAAAATACTGTATTTTAAAATGCCTTAAAAAATAACTTTTCTCTGTGGTATGCCATCAGCTTGATATAGAGTTAAATTTATTTGTTTCTCTTTATTTTCTATGTTGATTTCATTTTGGTTTTTAATTACGTTAAATATTTGCATGATTCCAAATTCAAAACTCTAATATAAGGTACATTTAGAGAAGTCTAGGTCCCATTCCTGCTCTCTCTTCCTGTTTTCTTCCTCCTAACAATTTTTATTAGTTTTTAATTCATCTTTCCATCATTTTTTAAAATACACTTTATTTTTTAAAGCAGTTTTAGGCGTACAGAAAAGTTTTGAAGAAAGTATCAAGAGTTTTCATATGCCCCCACCCCACATACACACAGTTTCTCCTATTATTAACATCTTGCATTAGTGTGGCACATTTGTTACAATTGTTGAACTAATATTGATATTATTACTAACTAACGTCTATTTTTACATTAGAGTTTACTCTCTGTTGTACAGTTCTGTGGGTTTTGACAAATTGTCATGTAGCCACCATTACAGTACCACTATAATTTTTTATTAAGGATGAAAAATGTATCTCTCTCCTCCTTAGACAAAAATGTTGCACATTATATACTCTTTTGAACTTTTTTTTTTTAAAACTTAATATATCCTGGCAATCTCTCCATAGCAATATATAAAGGTATTTCTCAGTTTTTAGAAAATAACTACATAGTTTTCTATTGTAATGGATGAATCATAGCTTATGAAATTCTAAAGGGCATTCTATTTTGTTATTACATATAGTGCTATAATGAATACCCCCTCGTGAAATGTCATTTTCTGTTTTTGCCAGTGTGTCTTTGGAATAGACTCCTAGATGTTGGAATTGCTGATTGAAAGGATATGTGTATGTATAATTTTGTTAGATATTACAAAATTCCCCTCCATAGATGTTGCATCGTTTTGTATTCGCAGTAACAATACATCAGACTGCCTTCTTCTCCAAAAGGAAAGCCGTACCATCAGAGTACATCGTCAGTCTTTTGGATTTTGCCCATATGATAGATAAAAGAATATATATATATATATAATTTATAAGTGAGGCTGAGCATCTTTCATATGTTTAAAGTCCATAAGCATTTCTTTTTCTGTGAACAGTCTGTTTATATCTTTTATCCATTTTTACAATTGGGCTGACTGGTTTTATACATAAGCAATAATATACTTTTGTGATATACGTAGCAAATCTTTTCTCTAGTTTTTCAGTTGTCTTTTTACTTTTGCTTATGGTACTTATTTTTGCCATGTAAAAGTTGTTTTACTTTTATGTAGTTAAATTATCAATACGTTTCCTTATTGCATCTGTATTTTGTGTCATAGTTAGGAGAGTTTTCCCCATACTCAGGAATATGTTTATGTTCTCCTCTAGTACTTGAATAGCACCATGTAAATTTATCTAATAATGATTCTATACAACTCTCCTATAAAGTGTTCAGAGAAAAAGAGAGATAGACCCTTTTAAGTAAATCCATGTTAATAAACGAACTTGAAAAAAATTGCAACAGAACTGCTGGCCTAGTTAGAAAGTAATCTTATGTTTAATAGGAATGATGACGGAGATGACAATGGCAATGATGATGATAGCTACTGTGTAATGATTTCATAATCTGTACAAAGTACTGTAGGAGGTCTTCATATACACTAAATATAGGGGAAGGGGAAGAACACAGTTGCTAAGAGCTTGAACTTTGAATCTATATAAACTTAAGTTCTAATATATGTTTAGGTAGGTTGATTCCTAATTCTTTCTTTGTTTATATTTTATTCTTGTACTTTAAGGGAAAGTTTACAATACAAGTTAGTCTCTCATACAAAAATTTATACATACATTGTTATGTGACCCTAGCTGCTCTCCCTATACTGTGACAGCACACTCTTCCTTTCCACCCCTGATTTCCTGTATCCATTCAACCAGCTCCTGACCCTCTCTGCCTTCTCATCTCACCTCCGGACAGAAGCTGCCCAGTTAGCCTCACGTATCTACTTGAGCTAAGAAGCACACTCTTCACGAGTATCATTTTATGTCTTATAGTCTAGTCTAATCTTTGTCTGAAGAGAGAGTCGGCCTCAGGAATGGTTTTAGTTCTGGGTTAACAGAGAGTCCAGGGGCTGATTCCAAATTCTGTCACTTACCAGTTATGCAACTTTGGACTAGTTTCTTACGTTCATTAAGTCTCAATTTTTTTAAATCAGCAAAATGGGAATGACAATAGGATTTACTTCATGGAGTGGTTGTAAGGTTAAATAGAATATGCGTATAAAGCCCTTAGTGATTTGCATTAAGTATTCAATATATGTTAAAAAAAACTAAAACCAAATCCACTGCCATCAAGTCGATTTCAACTCATAGTGACCCTATAGGACAGAGTAGAACTGCCCCACAGGGTTTCCAGGGCTGTAATCTTTACAGAAGCAGACTGCCACATCTTTCTCCTGTGGAGCAGCTGGTGGGTTCGAACCACCTACCGTTTGGTTAGCAGCCAAGCGCTTTAACCACTGCACTACCAGGTCTCCTCTTTCAATATATGTTAGCCACTGTTAATAAAGTTAATATTAATTATTTCATAAAACCCTCACTTTATAAATGAAATTATTAATGTGGTGAGAAATTAGATAAAGTTACATAACTAGTAAGTGTCCGAAATGGAATTCAAACCCAGGCTCAGAACTATTTTCACTCCAGTGTTCCTATCCCTCCACTACATCATTAGCAAGCTATTTTTACATGAATGCTGAATTTTAGAAAAGCCTATAGTGGAGCAACTCGGGAGTTATGGGAGAACTCTTCTGATTAGAAACAATGGTATTTGCACAAGAAACTTGGTGTGCAAAAGCATAGTGCATGACCCTATGATCTTTGCCTCTTTTCCCACAATCAAATGGGAAGTAATCAAATTTTAGAACCGAGAAGTCAGAGAAAATGAGGACTGAGAAGCTGTCACAGGCTTGAGTGACTAAGATCTCATAGTTGATTTTTGAGGCAGATATCACAGTGTGTGGGGTTAAGAAGTGAGTGTATTATGGCAGAATCAGGGCTGGCATGGACTACATCAGTGGTAGCCAAGATTGGACAGGCTTTCTGGGACAGGAGCAGTAATCAGAAGTCACTGCAGGGAGGCAGAAGATGGATAACCGGTAACATTAATTCCCCGTGTCTCATGTTTCCATAAATGGAAAAGAATGTCCAATCTACTGCCAGAGGGAGCCTTGTCAATCTTCCTCTTCTAGTCAATAGTTTAGGGACTTATCTTTCTACACATTTGGAAGAGGATTAGTTCCTGTCTCTTTCTGTCGTCAGCCAGCCTGCAGACCTAGTGCAGACAGGGTGCAAACTGGGCAAATTCAATCCCACAAGGCTATTTGGCCAAATACCTAAAGACATGTTGTCCAATCAGCTTTATCAGTAATAAAGTTGACATCTTGCTCTCTGTTTGTCCAAACATAGGAAGACAAGAGAAGAAAGGAGAGTAATGATAGAATACATCTTCAGGGGTCAACAATAGGTGTTTGGCATCAGTACATTTAAGTAGCAGTGATACAGTCAGAATCTATTTCCAAATTGGAGCACTTGACACAGAGACTCAAAACTGAGAATATAAAGGGTGATAGTTGCTTCCTTTGACTACATTTGTCCTGAATCTAAGAGCAAGCTAACCTTTTAGACCGGAGTTTGTGGCCTTGGGTGTGAGGACTGGAGGAATGCTATACCTTAAACCTAAAAAGTGGATAAATGGAGAGTACATATGTACACTGCACTTTTGAGAAATGAGATAGTGAATGAAAGGCGAGAAACACAACAATAATTTACATGGTAGAAAGAAGGGTCAAGAGGAGGATTTTCTAGGAAAGGTCTTGGGAATCTGACCATGCTTGTACAGCTCATGAAAAGGGCAATGTCGAAGATGCAAGAGAGTGGAACAATAATTCATGGATCCTAGAAGGCCAGGAGGGTCCAGGGTCCAGGGCGGAGATCAAAGGAGTAGCCTTGGGAAGAAAGGGCACCTCTGAGGCAGGATGAAAACAAGACAAAGGTTAAAGGAAAATATCATTTAAAGGGAGGAGGAGGGAAATAGAAGGAGTTCTTGTTTAAATAGCGGGTGGGGACAACAGCTGAGGATGAGGGTGTCAAGTTCAGGTGTTCGAGGAGAATGGAATGGCATGAACAGCAATAAAGGAATAGAAAAGGGGGATTGGCATTAATGATCTAAGCAATGGAGATTAGAGTAAATCCATGGTGATCCCTTTGAGCTCAGTTTTGCTATGTTTGTCCAGAAATGTTCTGTTGTTCATGATCAAGAGGCACAGCTGACAATGGGATGGAAATTGAATTAAATAAATTCAAAACACCAAACACATTTTAACTTTTCTTACTTAACACTTAAGGACTTTTACCTCAGAGTGATTAGTTTGAATCCACCACCAGGATCACCTACAGTAGACAGGTTTCACTACAGCTTACAGACTAAGACTAGGAAGAAAGGCCGGGCGATCTATTTCCAAAAATCAGTCAATGAAAATTCTATGCATCACAACAGAATATTGTCTGATACAGTTCTGGAAGATGAGCCCCCGAGGTTGGAAGGCACTCAAAATACCCATGATTGTGAAGATGGTACAGGCTCACGCAACACTTCATTCTGTTGTACATGGGGTCGCCACGAGTTGGAGCAGACTCTACGGAACTAACAACAACATCATTTTGAATAGCCGTTCTCTAGATATGGTAGTGTAGCTGTAAATATAAAAGTTTTAAAGATAAGGCTGAACTCAGAACATCCCTGGAAAGTAGTTGTTCGGTTTGTTTATTTATTTTGAAACTAAACTCAACATCTCAGTTTACAAGTGGAGTGCAGATGTTTATTGAACACCTAAGAAGTGGCAGGCATTTGCTAGGGCACCACACTAATATGCAACTTGATTTAATTAGGTATTCCAATTTGTAAGGCTGTGGATCATTTATTCAACAATTGTACATCTACTAACTACATATCTCTGCAATATAATATAATGTGCAATACATGGTTATTTCGCTGCTTTATCTTAGCACCCAGTTGTGCCAGTAAGACACGAAACAGAGGAAACAGTTAGTAACAATGAAAGGGTGAATATAACGAAGCACCAATATGTTTCACACATTTTCAGAAGAATGGAAAGCTTGGGCTATCTTTGGGATGATGGGCAGGATTTGGATGGAAAGGAAAAGAAAAGATCGGATATTTCAAACCCCAGTCATTGTTTGTGGAAGCCTGGAATCAGAACCACCACAGTACTCAGCATTCTGACTGTCACGAGGAAGGACTAAAAGAGAACATTTGACTAAGAGATATACTGAGAGTCAGAGGCTGGTAAGAAGACTTGGTGGAACAATGATTAAGCTTCGGCTGCTAAACAAAAGGTTGGTGGCTGGAACCCACCATCCACTCCGCAAAAGAAAAGACCTGGTGATCTGCTCCCATAAAGATTACAGCCTAGAACACTCTATAGGGCTGTTCTACTCTGTCACATGGGGTCACTATGAGTCCAAAAATCAACTCGATGGCACCCAACAACAACGACACAACCAGAGGCCAGGTGGGGTGGGGCAGGCTGTGTGGTGGAGGGAGAGGAGGGAAACAAAACCTCTGAGAGTCTACACCACTGGTTCATCTGCTACTTAAGCACGGTTTGGGCAGGCAGTTGTGACTATAGCGTGCTTTTTTAACCATAGGCTATAATGTTCTGTGACTATTATAATTTATAATAATCTTATCATAATGCTTTTCAGAACACGAAGTCCACAAGTATCAGTGTTCTCTATAATTTAAGTAAGCCACCTTCCCCCAAGCAAGCCTCAACAGACCAAACCATTAATCCAAGTTAAATAGGAAACTACTGACTTTGGAGCAAGCCACAGGTCTTTAAGGGACCTATACTTTTTTCTTTTATAATTCGTACAATATACTAAATAAATAAGAAGAGGTAGCAATTTAAATTTTTGAAATTTCTCTCTTAAAGTCAAAATCTGAGCTCATATATTTTTATTGTTTATAGCTCTAAAAGCAGCTAATGGGTTGGTGCCATTAAAGTATGCCTCTTGAAAGGAAAATAAATAGCCTGGCAATTTTTATTTTGACAACTGTTTGAACAAAACCCACCAGAATATATGCTAAAGTCTATGATCCATAACCCCAAAATTGATGGCAGGCCAGCTATGACACCAGGCTGACTCTGAATCGGAAAGTCCCTAGACAGTTGAGTGAGGGGTGAGGGGTCTCAGGAGTCCACTTAGTTCAAGTCTACTCACCCCTCCTAAAGCCCAACTCTTCACACAAAGCAGCTAGATGGGGTAGTCTGGCCTAGCCTGCCTACCCTGGCCTTTCCCTGGCCCACGCCTCCTCCCATACCTAGCATGTGAGCAGATTCATTAATTTATTTAACAAAAATACCTATGGAGCAGCTACTGGGGTCCAACGTGAAAGATATGATTCCTGAAGTCACGGAGCTTACAATGGAACCAGGAAGGCAGATGTTAAATAAGTAACTATGAAGTTAATTATTTAACTGTTAATTTGGTTAAGTCCTCTGAAGAAGCAGTACAGGGAATAAGAGAAAAAGAGAGAGACAATCAAATCTGGGGAGCTCAAGGAAGATTTTGTCTAGCTAAAAAAATGCTACCCGTGTAGCAAATTTATTGCCCCACGGAGATCCTAGAATGTAAAAGAACAAGCAAATTATCATCACAAACACTTGTTTTGCACTTAATATGTTTCGTGGAGTTCCTGGGTGGTGCACACGATTTAACATCCTCAGCTGCTAAACAAAAGTTGGAGGTTTAAGTCCACCAAGAAGTGCCTCAGAAGAAGCTGAAGCCAGGCCATCTACTTCCAAAATATCAGCCATTGAAAGCCCTATGGAGCACAGTTCTATTCTAACACACATGGGGTCGCCATGAGTCGGAATCAGCTGGACTGCAACTGGTTTTGGTGTATTTACTTATTTTGTTTATGTCTCATACACTCTTCCAAGCGTTTTATAAACATTAACTCTATGCTCACATTAACTGTAGCCTTATAATCTCCTTATATGGTAGATACTATTATTATCACCATTCCCATTTCATATATGGGAAACTGAGGAACAGAAAGGTTACAGAGCATGGTAGCATAGCTAGTAAAGTCTCAGCCAGGATTTGGACTTAGGTATTCTCAACCACCACACTCTGCTGTCTCTCTTAAAAAGTCCATAGACAGCATAGGAGAAGAAGCAAGCACATTAATGTATAAAATATACTGAAATTACTTTAGGTAGGTTTTTCTTATGCATGCAGTAGTAAAATCCAATCACTGAATGATGTAATTTTTAAAATTTTAACAATCAATAATTACTAAGGTTTTTTAGAAATGAGAGTGGAGCTGGATAATTTCTTACATATAATTTATGGTTTTTTTGTTTTTTTCTCACCTGATTTTCCACCTTTTTCTATATTGAAGCAGATAGCCAGCTGGTGCAGAAAGTAAAGTAGCATCCCCCCTTCCCAATCTTACCGGTCCACCACCCATCTGTCAGTTTGTCCTACTGTGGTGTCTTGAGTATTGCTATGTGCTACCATTATTTCAAATACTAGCAGGGTCACCCATGGTGGACAGGTTTCAATGGAGTTTCCAGACTAAGACAGACTAGGAATAAAGGCCTAGTAACCTACTTCTGAAAGTTAGTCAATGAAAACTTTGCAGATAGCAATAGAACATTGTCCCATGGAGTGCTGTAAGATGAGCCCCTCAGGTTGGAAGGCACTCAAAATATGACTGGGGAAGAGCTGCTTCCTCCAAGTAAAGTTGACCTCAATGACATGGATGGAGTAAAGCTTTCAGGACCTTCATTTGCTGATGTGGCACGACTCAAAATGAGAAGTAACAGCTGCAAACATCCATTAGTAATCAGAACATGTAATGTATAAACTATGAATTAAAATAATGGAAGTTGTGAACAATGAAATGGAATGCTTGAAGATCGATATCATAGGCATTAGCGAGCTGAAATGGACTGCTATTAGTAGCATATGATCAAGAACTGCTGGTACTAAAGAAAGAAGTTCAAGCTGCACTGAAGGCATTAGCGAAAAACAAGTCTCCAGGAACTGACAGAATACCGACTGAGATGTTTCAACAAACAGGTGCAACACTGGAAGTGCTCACTCATCTATGCCAAGAAATTTGGAAGACACCTCCTCCCATACCTGGCAAACTGGCTGGAAGAGATTATATTTATGCCTACTCCAAGGAAAGGTGATCTGACAGAATGCAGAAATTATCAAATAATATCATTAATATCACATGCTAGCAAAATTTTGTTTATTGGTGGTAAATCCAGTCATTCTGCTGGGATTCTTTCACCTCAACAGGAAGATGCCTCAAATCTGGCTCCTCTCTGGCATCCACCTGGTGGTGCAAAATCTCAACACAATGATGCATTTGCAGGGGGAGGGAGATGGCTTCCAAGAAAGGCAGCATGAAATTTTCCTCTAAGCAGTAACAATGGGAAGCCCAAATTCTTAAACTGAGTTACAGAAAATAAATGGGTATTTCTTGCACAGTTAAGTTGGTGGTTTGAGAGTCATGCCTGCTAAAAAAGTAAGTCACCTATAGGAATGTTGGCCACAGGAATTATGCAACATATGGCCCTAATCATCTATAAATGTAGACTAATAAATTTTTGCCCATAGCAATGAACTTCTTGGAATAGTTGTAGAGGATGATCAGTCAATTGCCATTATACTACAGGAGGCTAAAGGAATGATTTACTTTCTAACCAGTTAGTAAACTTACAAGTTACGATATCCAGTGCAGAGTACCTCTGGTTTCTAATGCAATATGGAGAAAGAGTTCTTCCCCTCCTCTCCTTAATCTTGCCCTTACTCTCTTCTTTTCTGTCGATTGATCAGTAGGTCAAAATTCTCAAGTCATTGCTAACTGCTAATTGTTACAAAGTTGGTTTCTGTTCCCCTCCATATACTTTCTAGATTTTACCTTGGCCTTGCTTGGTAGCAGGGGACCGTCCATCATGTTTTGACAATTTATTATTCCCTTGATCTTCTGTGTTAATTTGAAAGATAGTTTGCAGGAAAGCACTTTACTCTATGTTGGGGGTAGCAGGGGGGAACCTGTTACCTGGGCATTTCCTCAACATCAATAACAGCCCTAAAAGAACAAAATTTAATACTTAAAAGTATATGATGTTACATGTCACTGGATGCTACTTCATCTCTTCAGAGCTATTAAACGCTTCTGAGTCAAATTTGACATGCTTAGTTAATGGAAAAAAGAGAACAAAGAAACTAAACCTACGTAATGTGTCTGCAAATTACAAAGAAAACACCATGGTTGGGGGTCTCTCAGGATTCACACATATGTGTGTTCTGCCTCTCACTGTAGCTTTCTGACTTGTCCATTTGTTTTACTTTTTCAATTATACCTCTATAAATGTTTAGAAAGATAACAAAATCTAAACCTAGCAAATCTATTAACATTTTTTAAAAATTAAACAAACAGCCCAGAGTATGTTTTTGGGAGGATGACATAGTTTCATAACAATTCCAGATCACTAGTTCATACTACTCTGCTAAGGCACCTCCCTCAACTGGTTACACATTCTTTTACGAGGATCCTCAAAGTTCCCTTTATACCCATAAACGCCTATTTAGCAAAATTGGCAGATGCAAACTCTCATTCTTTGAATGGGCTCAAAAAAAAATTTCATAAACTAATTACGTATTTCAGATAAGCTAATTTTTCCTGATAAAATAGATGTTAGACATGCAGATTTTATGCCATCATCATTTCCAGTGATTGCTGACAGCAATATTAGGGACCCGATAGTGTGGAATACAGTTAAACAAACAATTTCAAATGGATGAAGGAGGGCATTGTGTCCTAATGTGAATGATTTTAGTTTAGCTAAACCTATTACACACATACATTTATTAGCCATTTCCACATCCCCCAGACACCTGATGTGCTATGCAAAACACAGTGATGGGCTGAGAAATGTCAAACGCTATTGTGCTCAACAGTAATTAACATCTAAAATTTTGGAAATCGTGTACTGAGCAGGTAGTTAAAGCCAGTTAGATAGAATCGTTGGCAATATACTAGGCAGCAAATTTGAGTGAGAGTCCTGTGTCTAAATGGTGCAAATGGTAACACATTTAACTGCTAACTAAAGGTTGGGAGTTCAAATCCACCCAGAGGAACCTGAGAAATAAGACCTGGTGATCTCCTTCCAAAAAGTCAGCCATTAAAAACTCTATGGAGCACAGTTCTACTCTGACACACATGGGATCTTTACGCTTTGGAGTCGACTGCATGGCAGCTAGTTTTCATATCACTAAATTCTTTTCAAGGCAATCCTCTTCTCAAAGCAAGTCACATCTCTTGATTCCTTCCTTTCTCCAGCATTAAAAGTTCACAGAAATGTTTAGGGAGAGAGAACATTGGTGAAGATTCTCAAGGTCTTGTACTACCAGAGCTTTCAGTTTCATACCAATTAATAATTCATATAATAACTAGGCGGTCCTTAAAATGATTTGGGGGAATTCCTAGCCTTGAAACCTCTAAAATCTGAGGATTCTAGTTTATTTCCTTCAGGTGATGGAAATAGGGCAGAGTATAACACCTCTCTATTGTATTTCTAGGAAACCTTTGTGGCACAGTAGTTAAGTGCTGTGGCTGCTAACCAAAAGGTTGGTAGTTTGAATCCACCAGGTGCTCCCTGGAAACTGTATGGGACAGTTCTACTCTGCCCTATAGGGTCACTATGAGTCAGAATCGAATCAACGGCAACGGGTTTGGTTTTTGTTTTTTTTATTGTATTTCTGGAGCCCTGGTGGCACAGTGGTTAAGCGTTTGGCTGCTAACCAAAAGGGCGGCAGTTGGAATCTACCAGCCACTCCTGGGAAACCCTATGAGGCAGTTCTACCCTGTCCTATAGGGTCGCTATGAGTTGGAATTGACTTGATGGCAAGGGTTTGGTTTTTATTTTATTTCTATAATTATATTTGGATTATCTTAGACTATATCACTTCTTATTTTTTTAAATGTCTATACATGCATGTATTAGTTTTTCATAGTTAAATCTTAAGCCAGGGATTTTGGTCTAAATTTGAGGAGAAAGGAAAAATAGGACTATCCTAAGTGAGCCCTGGCAGCGCAACGGTTAAGCCCTCCAATGACTCCATGGGAAAAAAGATCTGGCGATCTGCTCCCATAAAGATTACAGCCTAGAAAACTCTATGGGGCAGTTCTACTTTGTCATGTGGGGTTGCTGTGAGTCAGAAACAACTGGACGGTACCTAACAACAACAACAGGTGGGCACAATATAAAACAGAAAAGTACAGTGTTGTCAATTCTGCACATTAGAATTGTCTGAGAGACTTTAAAGAACACTGATGCCTTGCCCCCCTTAAAAGCAATTGAATCAGATTTGCTTAGGAGGCCTGGGCATCCACATTTTACACAGTTTCCCAGATATTTCCAGTTTGCATCTAGAGCTGAGAGTCACTGGAAAAAATATAGCAGCAGTGAATTAGATGAGGATGTGTCCCAGACTGTGGAAGACTCTTGAGAACAGGATAGAAATTATGTTCAGAAAATACTGGACTTGCCTAAGGTGCAGTCTGTATAAAGGGAAAAGTCATGGAGAACCAATGAGAACCTGATAGAACTAAGCAGGAGAGGTAGGCTTCTAAGACCACACAGTAAAGAAAGACTTGACCTGGGAAGGGGCTGCGACTGAATGACAAAACCATGATGTCCACAGCTTCTTTTGACCTAAGGCATACCCTACTCTGTAACTTTGTAATTGCCATCCTGCAGAATACCCAATAAATCCTGCATTAGAAGAGATTTCGAGCACTCCAATAAACTGCTATTCATATTGTATTCCTGAGGAGAGGGAGGAGAGAAAAAAAATTACATCAAATAAGCCAGTATTTATTTGAGTACTTGCTCTGTATGAGATACTATGGAAGATATTAAGAAACATAAGACATAGTCCCTGCCTCCAATGAGTTGATTTCCAATGAGTTGGAAAGACAATGCTAAAATAGATAAGAATACTCATGTATCATTCTAAGTTTTTACTTTCACGTCATCCTTATTTACACCCTTCTTCTTCAACACAATTTAAAACCTATTTCAAAACACTCTGATCCTAGTTGTCATGTAGTGGATCAGGCTGTAGGGGCTGTGGTTTCAGAGGAAGAAGAGATGGCTGTGCACAGGGCTGGCCGAGGAAGGCTGCATGGAGCGCTTAGACCAGGGCTGGGTTTTGACCGCTGAATTTGCTGTAGATATGTAGAAAGGAGGGTGTTCTTGCTCCTGCGGATGTCTCTTCCTGGTGCCATTGCTGTTAGGCAGTGAAACGAGAGATGGGTCTGGTTTACAGAAGCTCAGGAGGCCTCACTGCTTTGTGGTATGCACTGACAGCACCAGGATGGGTGACCAGATACCCAAAGCCCACCCCACACGAATGAACTTCCACGGAAGGCTGGATAGCCAAACCTCTTTCCAAACTGCCACACCATTCCCAATGCTCTCTGGTCCAGCCACACATGCCCTTCACCATGACAACCTGGACATCTTTACCAGGTCAAAGCAACTGATGTTTTATCTAATGGAGGGAAGGGTGCACCAAGTCTGGGAACATAGGAGGATACAGATTAAATGGTTCATTGATATTACATTACAATACATGACAAAATCATATTTTATTTAGGCCACCCTGGGGGCACCCTAAGCTCATTAAAAGCTCATGGTCTGGGAAGAGGTTTGTTGCCATCAACGAGCCTCATCAAGAATGGGATAAATGGAAGAAATCACGGAATGGAGAGTAAAAAAGAGAGGAGGGGTCCACATAGGGAGGCAGGGTGCCAAGAGGAAGGAGGGGGCACTCAAAAGGCAATGGGAGACAGTCAAGACATGCCGGCTGCTTCACAGTTTTCCTGAGGACTGTCTTTGTAGGGGTGGTCCTAGAGCTTCCCTAGGGTAGCAGCTTGCCAAAACAGGCTGTACTTTGGTGTACAATGAATCAGAATCACTGGGATGGAACCCAGGAATCTATAATTTTTTAAGTGTCACAGGTTGCCCCAATGTGCAGACATACACTGCTCTCGAAGAGTCCTCACAGGAAAAGCCGGGAATGATCGATCACTGTGAATGTGCCCACCTGCAGTCAGATCTTAGGCACCACTGAGGCCACAGAGGAAAGAATCCCGAGGTTCTAGAGTAGTGGTTATTAAACTTCAACACACGTAAGGATAACCTGTGAAATGCAGACTCCTGGGCTTCAGACCAGAAGTTGATGAAACAGCGTGCCTTGGCTTCAGGCCAGGAAGCTGTAGCTTTAACAAGCTCCCTAGGTGATCTTCATGCTGGTAATTCGAGGATCACAATTTGAGAAACACTATGCTAGGGTGTTGCGGAGGGTGGATCATGAACCACCTGGCACAACTGAGTACAAACACGTTGGTAGAAAAAGCCAGATGACCCAGTGCAATGAGTCCTCCCAGAGAGAGTTGGGGACAACACATCTGGCACTTTCTTTTCACCGTGTTGGGAGCACAGAATAAGCATATGTATGTTCTATGCAGGCGATAGCCTCCTCACTAGGAAAAAGGTTTCTCTTTTCTTCCTCTTCTTTGTAAAGAGGAAACAGTTTAGCCTCTGAGGTGGACCAAATTGAGATTAGAAAGGAAAGTCGTCAGTTTATCAGAGGAAATGGCTTATTCCACACACCTAGGGAGGTTTCTTTAAATTCTCACTTGGTGCTTCCATGTGGGGTAATTTTGTTTCTAGAAAGATTTTTATTTTTAATATCAAGATAGATTTCTTTGAAGGCAATTATTTTGTTTGTATTGAATACTTCTACTACCAATAATAAAAAGGCTTAGAACGCATTCATTAAAAAAATAAATAATTTTTAAATAGCTTGAAATCTTCCTGACAGGCAACAAATGTCTTGTTTATGTATTCAATATATGCAATACAGTTATGATCATCTGCAAAACCTGTAACAAAGAGAACAATAAAGCCCAGTAGATGGCACTGTTCGCTACTTTTTAACTAGTCAATTAAGCAAAGAAACCTTCCCCTTACCCCTAAACCCATTTGTTTTTTCACAATAGTATAAATCCAGCCTCCATTTTAAAAAAGTATTTCTTACAAGAAGCCTAATCATTATGTCCTTTCCCGGAACCCACAGTTGAATGTCTCTGTCACTATTTATTAAAGAGAAAAGTACTTAAGGGTCATTAGAATTGTCTGAGAATAGAAAGTATTTTACTTGATCCTTTTCTCTTTGTTCTCGTTGTTAGGTGCCCTCGAGTTAGTTTCAACGCACAGCAACCCTATGCACAACAGAACAAAACACTGCCCAGTCCTGCGCCATCCTCACAATTGTTATGCTTGAGCCCATTGTTGCTGCCACCGTGTCAATCCATCTCATCAAGGTCTTCCTCTTTTTTGCTGACCCTCTACTCTACCGGAGCATGATGTCCTTCTCCAGGGACTGATCCCTCCTGATAACATGTCCAAAGTATGTAAGATGAAGTCTTGCCATCCTTGCTTTTAATGAGCACTCTGGCTGTACTTCTTCCAAGACAGATTTCTTCGTTCTTCTGGCAGTCCACGGTATAGTCAATACTCTTCACCAACACCATAATTCAAATGATTGTATTTCCCCTTCTCCTTCCCCCACTCCCCATACACAGAAGCCATCTCTTCAAAAAAGGTGTAAGTTAAAAATTCATTTCAGGCCAGAACTGCACTTGTGCTTAAATTACATTATCTTTGTACTGGAACTATACCTAACTGTTCTCTAATGTCATTTTTCAACCACTCTAATACATTTATGAGGCGCCCTGCTGGCACAATGGTTAAAGGGCTTGGCTGCTAACCGAAAGGTCAGTAGTTCGAACCCACCAGCCACTCCACAGGAGAAAGATGTGGCAGTCTGCTTCCTTAATGATTACAGCCTTCGAAACCCTATGGGGCAGTTCTAATCTGTCCTATAGGGAGGGTCCTATGAGTTGGAATCGACCCGATGACAATGGGAGGAATACATCTATGAACAACTACTTCATCGTGTCTTTTGACATGAGAAAGAACTAATATAATTCATACTTGTAGGTAGGCCACTGGAATCAGAAGGGGCACACGCATAGGCTTTGGAGTTCCAGCTCTGGGCCTAATCGTATGACCCTTGGTATGGTAATTAACTTTTCTGAGCATCAGTTCTCTCATGTATGTAATTGTAATAACAATGCCTACTAAGTACGGTTATTATGAGAATGAAATTAGATAACATATAGCATCCAGTGTAATGCAAAATATATAATGTTGTTGTTGTTGCTAGATGCCATCGAGTCGGTTCCAACTCATAGTGACCCTGTGAACAACAGAACAAAACACTGCCCGGTCCTGCGCCATCCTCAAGACCGTTGTTATGCTTAAGCCCACTGTTGCAGCCACTGCGTTGATCCATCTCATGGAGGGTCTTCCTCTTTTTCACTGACCCTGTACTTTACCAAGCACGATGTCCCTCTCCAAGGACTGATCTCTTCTGACAACATGTTCAAAGTATGTAAGACGTAGTCTTGCCATCCTTGCTTCTAAGGAGCATTCTGCTTTTACTTCTTCCAAGAAAAACATATAGTAGGTACTCAGTAAGTGATTATCTGTTGTTGGTGTGGAGTCCTTGGGTGATAATGTGTTCTGCAGTTAATGTGTTCTGCTGATAACCAGAAGGTTGCAGGTTTAAGTCCACTCGGAGGTACCTCAAAGGAAAGGCCTGTCTATCTGCTTCTGAGAAATCAGCCATTGAAAACCCTATGGAGCACAGCTCTACTCTCCACACATGGGGTCGCCAAGAGTAAGAGACGACTCCACTCTACACAACTGGTTTACTGGTGTGCAGTTATATCAGACTTAACCACCTATAATCAGAAATGCTTTACACAAACATTCTTAAAGAAGTCCAGACAAATAAATTATAGAATCTCCATTAGCAATAAATTTAGTCCTAATTCTCCCCTAATCTGATGCTAATCCACTGTGTTTTCTCATCATTAACATCAAACCTATATTTTTAAGCTTCCTGAGCTTTAGAGGCACATGGAGGCGATTCAGCAAGCATCATTTACTACTGAAGGTTAAAGCGACTGTACCCTATAATCTCCTACTAGCTGCCAATACCGATTTATTACAGAGAGGTGAACACATGGCATAAATGTTTAGTGCAGTATCTATTTTTCCCATCTTGGTTTAAAATTATGAAAATTATATAATGTCTACAAAAGCTAGTATTTCTATTCAAGTGATAGTTTCCCAACGTCAGGGCACTAAATACGTCAAAGTGCCAAGGTATTCTACTATAAATTAAAATTTGATATCTGTTGGCATTCCATTTGATTAACATTCAGAAGCCAAGCAGAAAAAGATTAACAAAATGAATTGGAACATCCAGAAGGAAGAAAAATACCAAGTAGTAAAGAGAAAAGGGGGAAAAAAAAAATACCCTAACACCAACTTGGATTTTCTATATTTATCCAGCTGTGTTTGCTTCACTTCGCTGTCAATTTTAATTGGCCTGCAACATGCTGTGGTTCTAATGTACGCAGAATTTCAACTGTTATTTCTACCATCTATTACAGTATCCTCAAATGCAGTCTATTCCTTGTGAATAATAAGGATTTCTCTCATTATAGAAATAAATAGCTTATTAAGTCTGCTGTTCATTTTTATACCTGATGACAGAATGGCTTAGAGGTACAAAAAATGAGAAACTGTCTCCTTCAAAAAGCATATTTACTTTACTGAGAGCAAAAATGTTTCATCAAGGTTGGCCCAATGCTAATTAAGGTTATGTAAAGGTTAAAACGAAGGCAGGCATATACCAAAATATCAGAAGTTCACTACTGATACTCACGTCCTTCTAACGCAATTGTTTTTTGGATGCCAAGACTATTTTTAAAAAGGAAAGAACTCCGCTCTGCCTGTGTGGATGTGTGTGTGCAAGTACATATGTCTGTATAAGTCTCGGATGGTTTTAAATTTTAAGAGGCCACATGATACACTGAAAAGAGCATAGGCCTTGGAGAAAGACACATCTGGATTCCTGAACAGATTCCAGCATTTATTAATTTTCTTACCTTGGGAACTTATTTAACCTTTCTGAAGCAGACCTTTGTCATCTATAAAAAATGAGGATAATAATACACGCCCTACGGGAGGTGATTGGTGTATTTCATCACAATGCCTGAGATGTAGGAGATGCTCAATACTTGATTAAAAATTAACTCAGAGCACAGGTGAGCCCCTCCTTAAACAGCTTCATATATGGAAATCTGGATTTACAACACCAAAAATGCAGTTGTGGATGATTATTTTTATAAGGTTATTTTAAGAGAAATAATGACACGGCCATGTTTTAAAAAGCACCTCTTAGTGCATTTAAATTTTAACAAAAACTACACTGTATGAACCATTACTAAATAAAGTGGCACGTACCTGTATAATTAACAGAACACTAGAGGGCAAGCATTACATTGTTTCTAACCATTCATTTGTTCTCTCCTGTTTGGCACAACGGTTAAGTGCTCAGCTACTAACTAAAAGGTTAGTGGTTCCAGCCCACCCAGCGGCTCTGCTGGACAAAAGGCCTGGCGATCTGCTCCCACAAAGATTACAGCCCGGAAAACCCTATCAGGCAAGTCTACTCTGTCACATGGGGTCACTATGCATCGAAATTGACTTGACGGCACCTAACAACAATAACAAAATAATAACAACAGCACTAATAAAAATGGAGCCCACCCCCCAGTAACACTCAACAAGAATTTTTTTTGTTTGCCTTTAAATAGGAATGGCTGAGTTTCAGTTTTCTTAATACACAGTATATATATATTTCTTAATACACAGTATATTTATATAATATATACAAACATTAGCATATATACACAGACATGTAATCAAAAAGGTATTTAATATTTATATATTGAATATCTATACATATATTTAATACAGGTAGTCTTTGACTTACAACTTATTTGAGTTACGACAAACCACACTTACAACTGTCTGTTCGTTTTTTTTTTGGTACATCTTATCTTAGTAATATGTACTACTTACAATATTGCAGTGAGTAATTTGCTGATATAATCATTCTCAGATGATCACTCGCATAAAGTTATATGTAATGTTTCCAACCCCCAAGACAAAGATTGAATTTATAAAGATACTGATAATAAAAGGCAATAATAATTAAAACTGAAAAATAAAAGAGGTATTCGACTTACCTCAGAAGGAATTCATGATGGAGTTGTCGGGATATAACCCTGTCGTAAGCAGTAAGTCAGGAGCTACCTGTATCTAAAAGTTCTTTTCTCTGTTCTGAGATGTTACTTAAAATGTGGCTAATCAGTATAGGAAAATTAAAGATTCAACAAAATAAAATAAAAGAAACTTAAAGTCACGGAGTAGCAAGTTGGGGCCTACTTCCCCTCATTTTCTCTGTATATCCCTCAGACCTTTGCTTGACATGAAAAGTTAGAAAACTACTGAAAATCTGAGGTGGTTTTATTCAGTGGATAACTGAACTACCGCATGCTTATACTGGATGCATTAATGAATACAGGGTTGTATATTCTATAACTACTCCAAATGTTACTAAAATATATTACCATAAGGTCTTTATCTTAAATAAGCTCTTCTTCCAAGAGAAATAGTTTGATTGATACTTTTGTTGGTCATTTTCTCAGGATATTGAAAAACTGAACTCAGACCATGAGGTTAGCTGTAATACAACAATATATGTGTGTAAGAGAGGCTGTGTGGGTAAGTAAGTGTTGGTAGTCTTGGGAATTGATTTTGAATCTGAGAAATCACACTTGTTAGTACATTCAGCCACCAACTTCCTTGATGAACCATTTGACACTGCCTAAATGCTACTAAAAGGCTAAAATGCATCTACAAAATGATAACATACATATAAAGAATGTTGATTTGGTCCCTAAGCTAGTGCCCACATGAAACATATGGATTGTCATTTGATTCTAGCATTATCAAGGGTTGTAGGACGCTCCTTGCAGCTAATATGTGAAGAGCTCCTTCAGCCCAAATTCAGTCTAGCTACGGTTACTGACTGTTTCCACATCTAGGAAAGTAAAAAATAAAACCCAAATCTGTTGCCATTGAGTCGATTCAGACTCATGGCAACTCTGTGTGTTACAGAGTAGAAATGCTCCACAGGTTTTCTTGGCTGTAATCTTTATGGAAGCAGATTGCCAGGCCTTTCTTCCAGAGTACCACTGGGTAGATTCAAACTGCTTTTGGTGAGTAAACCAAAAAACTCATTAACTCATAGTGACCCGATAGGACAGAGTAGAACTGTCCCATAGAGTTTCCAAGGAGCAGCTGGTGGATTTGAACTGCCGATCTTTTGGTTAGCAGCCGAGCTCTTAACCACAGCACCACCAGGGCTCCTTTGGTTAGTAGTCAAGTGCAAACCATTTGTGCCATCCAAGGAAGTAGCCACTAAGAAACACACAGCTATTCGCACATCTTTCTCTGCATTACTCTCTACTGTTCTTCAACTTTCTTATTGCACAACCCAGCTTGTGTGCTGAACACTCTTCAAAGCTCAATATGGAACACACATGTTTCAGAACTCTCATATGCCATTAGGCACGAACACAGGACATTAATGGCAGCCACTGAATTGTAAACCATGTGTATCCTGGTATCAGCGTCTGACTTCAAGCGTTTCTGGACAATTCAGAAGCTTTTAGCAGTAAACGTCATACGTGTTTTTAATGAAATGAAACGTTAAGCTTAAATGTCTTTAGGATCTTCCATTTATTCTATTATGCAATCTATCAGTCAGTCTGTTTGAGAAGTGGCCTATTTACCTGAGTTACTAAACAGAAATAGCAACTTGTTGTGAGGAAGATACTACTAGAAAGTAGTAGTGAAAACTGGCATCACAAATTTCACGAAACAAAACAGAAAACTGGCAAAATCTAGACCTTGCCATGAACTCAATAGTTAGTTCCTGAGTCCCACTGATTTGATCTCCATAATATTAATTAATCATAAATTATATCACGTCATGTAATAGATTAATTATATAATTACACACATTTATACTTTAAATAACCTAGAATATATATGTATAAAATATAACACAATGAGTGATATTTATAATAAATTATGAAATTATTATAATAACATATTAAATTATATCACGTATGAATTAATTAATTTTGCCACTGTTTACTAAGCACTTCCTGTGGGCCAGAGTTGGTTTTATGTGCCACTGAGGATACAAAAATAACTAAATATATGTGTTTCTTGACAAACCACACGTTCCAGACCCATCACAGGGCTTGCTCTGAAGTCAGAGATTCTGCAGGCTGGACTCCACTCTAGCTGTGCCACTGACTTGCTGTGGGACCTTGAACAAGGCATTCAACCTCATGGTCTCATTTTGTCCTCTGTACAAGAAGAACAGTAAAACTGCCCTATCTAGCTCTTGTACAGAGTTGCTATGACGTGCAAATGACATAATCAGTACGAGAACGCTTTGAACATTGCACAGTACCTGTTTTATTTTCACCTGGCTATAGACAGAAATAATAATTTCCACCTATTTACCTCACATGGATACTGTTGCTTCTTGGCATTTATTGAACAACAGTACTCTCTCCTTGATTTACAAATAGAATTAGACAGAGTTCCTGCCCTATGATTTTAAACTAGGCGGACTTGGCGTGATAAAGATATGAGAAAACATTCGAGATAGACAATATTGTGCAATGATCACTAATGTGTTTATGGAAGGCCTATGCATGTCTTAGACGGAAAACGTCATGGCATTTTTCACAGTCTTTAGGATATTTGCTTACTGTGGAAGATGATAAGCTACATGATGCAAAACAACACCTGGAGGCTAGGAGAAAAGAAAGGAACAGGAGGATTGAAAAGAAAGAAATTGAGTAGAAAGAAGGGCAAAAAGTAACAAATGGGGCTGTTGAGTCAGAGAACATCTATTGAACACTTGATTATATGCTTTGGAGTCCCTGGGTGGTACAAACAGGTTATGTGCTCAGCTGCTAACCCAAAGGTTGGAGGTTCAAGTCTACCCAGAGGTACGTCAGAAGAAAGGCCTGGCGATCTACTTCCAAAAAATCAGCCACTGCAAACTCTGTGGAGCTACAGTTCTACTCCATGTCAACTGGTTTTTAAGTAAGACATTTAGGTGAGACACCAGTGGCTTGAACCCTGGTTTTCTGACAGTAAGAGCTGTGCATTTTTCATCTTCACTTCCTATAAATAAATCAATATTCTAAAATACAGCAATATAATAATGGACTGGGAAAAGAAAGGACTTTGGAAAATAAATTAAAAAGCAAGTTTAAAACATGCGTTGAATTTGGAAGAATTGTCCCTCATAGCCTTCATCTTATTCCAGTTCTAGAATTTACAAGTAAACTCCACTGGTTTCCAGAGTGATGTGGTCACTAGAAAGATTTTATGAGATGGATGTCCTCCTTAAGGACTGTGACCATGAGAGTTTAATCATGGATTGTACTACATACATTCTTGTACTTTCACGTATAGCACAAATTTCTTCAATGGCAGCGTTAGGATGTTTGAAAGAGAGCCTCAATCTAAGATTCTCTAAAAAATTTAAAGCTCTTATTTCATTATCACCTAACATGGTTTTTTATTTCATTATTATGTAACATGAAATCTGAAGAGAGTGAAACATAGCTTTAGCGAAATATAAGCCAAAGACAAAGTCATAACCGACATTTCAAATTGAAGAATTAAGTAGGATCCTGGTTAACTGGATTAATGACAAGGCTAGATGGGTAAAACATACACACATTCATTCAATCACACATGGTTGGTAGCAAAACTATAATAATTTCCTTGGAATTCTAACAGAGCCTTCTAGCCCAAGAACATGGTCCCTCTCCTAAAGCTAGGGTAAAAGACCACAGCTACAACAATGACCCTTGAGATTTCCCAGCATTTTCCAGCGATATTTTTTATTTTTTCTCTCTCTTTTATCGCATATATAAGATCTTTAACATATCCTAAAATTGTTCTTATTTAAAATATAATTTAAAATATAAATTGTTTTAAGCCACTGAAGGTCAATTTCCTTTTCTTTTCAGTTTTTCCTTTTATAATTGTGTTATGGATTGAATGGTGTTCCCCAGAAATATATTTTGAAATCCTAACCCCTACTCCTGTAGATAAAGGAGCCCTGGTGGTACAGTGGTTAAAGCACTTGGCTGCTTACTGAAACGCTGGTGGTTTGAACCCACCAGCTGCTCCACGGGAGAAAGTTGTGGCAGTCTGCGTCTGTGAAGATTTACAGCCTTAGAAACCCTACGGGGAAGTTCTGCTCTGCGCTATAGGGTCACTATGGTTGGAATTGACTCGACAGCAGTGGGCTTGGTTTTGGTTTATACCTGTAGATATGTCCATGTCTGGAAATAAGGGTTTTTCTTTTGTTACATTAATAAGGCCATAACAGTGTAGGGTGTATCCCAAACCTATTTGCCACTGAGTTAGGAAAAGGAGAACAACACAGAGACACACAAGGGGGGAAGAGCAATACAGACAATGGAGAAAGATGTATCTACAAGCCCAAGAACCCAAGAACACCAAGGGTTGCTGGTAGCTACTAGAAGCTCAATAGACAAGAAAGCATCCTCCTGACCCCCAGAGTCATGCCCTGAATTTGAACATCTAGCCTCCTGAACTATGAGAAAATAAATTTCTGTTCTTTAAAGCCACCCACTTGTGGTATGTCTGTTATGGCAGCACTAGGTAACCCAAGAAAAATTGTATGGAATAAAACTATCAAAATGTATCAAAAGTAATCTCACAGACTGAACTTTCTGTTCTATGGCATCTGAGGAAACCCTGGTGGTATAGCGGTTAAGTGCTATGGCTGCTAACCAAACGCTGGCAGTTTGAATCCACCAGGCGCTCCTTGGAAACTCTATGGGGCAATTCTACTCTGTCCTATAGGGTCACCATCAGTCGAGACCGACTTGACGGCAACGGGTTTGGTTTTTTTGGTTTTATGGCCTCTGAGAATCATCTGGCTAGAAGGACACTTGGTTCATCATCAGTTTCTGGCTTGAGGAAGTAGTGTGCATAAATACTTTTATTTAGACCTATTTATAAACAGCTTCTGAGCAGACAATTCACCGCCTTCTGTAGTAGCTTATTTCAGATATAATCACTTCCGTTGTCAGGAAATTCTTCTTTATACTTGATTAAATCCTTTATGCCACAGTCCACCCAGAGGAATTGATCCATACTAGCTGAAATTACAGGAGACTGATTTACAAGAGTGAGTATATGCTATGATATGGGGGTGAGTAGCTGAGCAGAAAGGAGGAGGAGCCAATTGGTACCTTCTCTGTTGGGCTATTCTTTTTCAGATATTGATGTACCTGAAAAGCCAAATTCCGATAATACTTTATTTATCTATAATACAGCATATATATATGGGATGTAAGCAAAAAGAGACTATTTGTAGTCAAAATATACGTTCTGAAGTCTGTGCACTGGAACTCTTTTTCGAGCAGAGAAGAATCTAAAATCCATCACATTGACAGAAATAAGAAGACATAGATAATCTTAAAGAAATCTAGAAAAAGCAAACTTGTGGACTAAAAGAACTTTTTGGTGGAAGAGTGTAGCTCCACAAATGCCCCAAAATTCCCAGGGGTGTGTCAACATTAGGGAAGAAGGAAATGCTTAACATTATCTCATTTAATCTGCACCCAAAAATCCTAAAATGTATATATTAAATTATCCCTATTCTCAGGTGAGGAAACTGTGGCTTAGAGAGTCAAAGAAACTTACCTAAAATCACTCAGGGAGTAACACACCCATGATTCCAATCCAGCTCAGTCTGATGATGAATTCCATAAGGTTTTTATTCTTTCCTACTGTCTACATTGCCTTTAAGAAGTCCTGGTGGTGCAAACAGTTGAACGCTTGGCTTACCCACCCAGCGGCTCTGCAGGAGAAAGACCTGGTAATTTTAGATTTTGTTTCTGCCCTCACCCCACCTTTCAAGTTCAATGCTATAAAATCGGCGTCTCTCAGTAAAGACTTTGGTACTTCTTCCACCCAAGACCACTTCTTAAATGGCTGAACTTTGACTCGAATGACATTTAAAAAAAAGAATAAATACATGCAAAGAAAATGTCTGGGCCTAGGAAATAAACTTGTGTCATCTGGCACAGGAGAAGTCAAAATCAGTGATCCTGTGCAACCAGGGTTTACCTTTCTTGTTGCTGAAATTCTCTGATTTACGAAATACAATGGCTCTCTCCTTTGACTGACAATAGAGACATACTATCAATTCTTAGGTTCCTCTTTTGTAACTTAGCATTCACCAAAACTTTTTAATGCATATTATTATATCATATATATGATTTCTAAGATTACAGTTTATCTCACATGTTCTATTTTATTTTCTTACATGATTTACATATATGGGGGGTAGTTATTTATTTAAAACTTCCATACATCACAATGTAGAGTGTATGTTCTATGGAGAACTCCTAGAGATAATTAATCCCACCTTCTTTTCTCCTTTTTCCACTTCTTTCCCTCCTCCCTTCCTTCTCTCCTTTTCTCCTTCCCATCCCTTCTGTTTGTCTGTCTGTGAAGTTTTTAGTTTAATTTTAAGAGTGACATCAGAGGGTCCTGGTCTCTTAGATTTGCAAGGTGGAATAGGCTGGGTTCAGGTTGTTTTGTCTTGGGAGTCTGTAACCCTCTACAACACTAGCAAATTGGCAAAATTACAGACATTGCTATATTTTTCATGAATAATGATAGCCTCCTGGCTAAAATAGTGAACACGTTCAACTGCAAAAGTAGGAAATTCCATTGAAATTGTAGCCAGCATTTGCATTAATTGTTAAGGAGAGTTTATGGGCTTTCATTTAAAACAAAATAAAACAAACCTCCCAACAGCAGTTGACATAAAACACGAAGTGAAATAGTTCACCACCTCTGGGCCAGCCCTCTGCAGAACCAGTAGATGGTCACTCTGGTTACTTATTGAAATCAAGACTCTTTTCTGCTTCATCAGGGAATGCAGTACCAGGTCCAAGGTTAGAGCAAGACCTCATCTTGAGGTGGAGGTTAAGTAATGCAAAGCATCCACAGAATGTCCAGAGGCCAAGGAGCAGGGCCTATGACTCCAAAACACGTCACCGACAAGGTGAGATTAAGTTTTTAAAGGGCCATGACAACATACTCATTGTTAGAAGTAGTGAAAATGGGGAAGTAAAAAAGAAATGTGCAAGGATCGCCGGTAAAAATTCTGTTTTGAAGGATTTCCTGAGCAAAGAGCTCACTCTGTTAAAGAAAAAAATAACAACTTGAACCATTTTGTGAAAGTGTATAAAGTGTTTTTTGTTAAAATGCTAGCACTTAAATGGCTGAATTTTGGCTCGAATGACATTTTAAAAAAATAAATACATGCAAAGAAAATGTCTGGAAGGGTAGGTACCAAAACAGTAATAGTGGTTGGTCCCTGAGAAGTGATCTTACTGCAGGTTTTTTTCTTCTTTATACATTTCTCTATTGCCTTTTTTTTCCCCTTCAATGAGCATATACATTACTTTTACAATTAAGGGGAGAAACGGTGAACTATTTTTGTTTAAAAGAAAAGAAATTTTAGCATTGGTATTCATCTGTAAAATGAATGCTCGCATAGCTAAATTAGCAGGGCAAAGCCCCATTGGAAAACAGAGTCTGTGTGACAGAAAAAACAGAGACAAATTAAAAACAAATGAGCACAAAGCCTTGGGTTTTGCCACAGCAGCAGAATTTACAGAATTATAGCACCTCTAGAATTATGGAATCCACAATTTCTGGCACGTGTCAGTTTCTGCCAACTTTTGGTTGTCTGTGGTTTTCTTAAAATACCCTTGGAGGGGACTCCCAGAAATCATCAACTCAGTTCAGTGTTCTTTAAATTATAATCTAAAAAAGGTTTCCAGAATTTCGACAGGAGCTTCCCATTTGTGTGTGTGTCTTACTTTTCCGATACACACTTTGATTTAGATCCAAGATTTACTGAGCTTCTACAAAGTGAGGGACCCTTCCACATATTACTTCATTTAAATTCCATCACAAACCAACGAGGTAGGTGCTAGTGTCCACATTTCGCAGTTGTGACAACTGAAGCTCAGAAGGGAGGTGCCCAAGGTTGCAGAGTAAGTTGTTGGCAGGCATGGGATCTGAACTCAGGTGTTGTGACTCAGTGCCCAGTGCTGATTTCATACTACACTGAGACTACCCCTGGAAAACTCCAAAGATGTGACTGACAAACAGTTCTGGTTTCCTTACATGCAGCCTCGGAGGCTCTTGGGGAGGCAGGCTGTGTAAAATGTTCAATACAAGGTGGGCTAGGGTTTCAACAGTTCTACTATGTCACTGGAGTCCCTGGGTGGTGCAAATGGTTAACACACTCAGCTGCTAACTGAAAGGTTGGAGGTTTGATTCCACCAGGAGGCACCATGGAAGAAAGCCCTGGTGATCTACTTCTGAAAAATCAGCCATCGAAAACCCTATGGAGTACAGCTTTACTCTGACACACATGGGGTTGCCATGTGTCAGAGGTGGCTGGACAGCAACTGGGGCTGGTAATTATGTTACTGTCAGCCTCACCTATAAATGGGAGAAAAGACCATGGTAACTCTGCGTGTAACCACTGAAAACTTGTTTCTTTGGGTTATTGTTTTTCTGCTTTTATAATTTTGTCACGAATTAAATGCAAGAGCTGTATTTTTAAAGTTATATTAACCAAAAATAATTCTGTGTTGATAAGTGAAAAACTGAGAAGGCAAAAATAAATTTTAAGAAGAGTAATAATAAAATATTGTTAAAATCATCCACCAACAGACTGCTGGAGCTTTGTAAATACAGACTTTTCAAGATAAATGGGGGGGGGGGGGTCTTATCAATTCTCTGATACAGTGGGAAATAAGCTCTGGCATATTCTAATTTAATCCAGGCTGTTCATGGAGCTCCAGGGATAGGTATTCTATAGCTGCCCTTGCCAACATGGACTGTTCTTGCTTGTCAGAAATGTTTTTCCTATCTGCAAACTGAAATCGAGACTACAGTAATAGGCCGACTTTTTCCATTATACTTTTATGTAATGATCTAAAAGGCTGCTTCTAAGGCATATGAATATGAAAACATATTCATGTTAATAATTATTAATAATCAGTAACCAACTGAGTGGTTTGTTTTACAAATGGCTATATTAAGTCATAATGTTCCTTCAAATTGATGTTGCACCAGATCAAGTGAAAAATTATGCCTATGTTCACTTTGTTCTCGATAACAATAACTAGATTGTAGGTTCCTAAAAGGCAGAGACAGGTCATGTTTTAGACTTATTGGTAACAACCACAGAGTGAAGAACAGAACTGATTATGAAATAGGTGCTCAATAAATACCTGTTTGGTTTACTAGTTTATGCCTTTTCTTGTTGTTGACAATCAAATAAGTAATTAGATTCAAGATAGAAGTGGAGATATTACTAAATTTACCAATTCATTTCCCTTTAGCCATAATATGTTAATCAGCAAAAGATCTACATTATACAGGGGTTCTTAGCCTGATTTCAAAGAAGGTTCTTTTAAGTCCTTGAAATTTTATTCAAAATTATTTTGTATGTTCATATGTTCAGTGTCCTGTGGAGAGAATCTGTACTTTTCTCCAGCTTCCAGGAAATCCATAACCCCATTAAATATTAAGAACATCTGGAATCTATCTACCTGCATCCCAAACGTCAGCACTGATGACTAAGAAAACCTGTTTACTTTTGCCGAGAATAAACTACAAGCTTTTTCCCTTTGATTTTTTACTTTCTTAAAGATGCTTAATCTCCCAGGATTAAGTTGCCCTATGAAATATCTGCTCTTTGGAATAAGGCGATGTATTAAAAAAAAGAAATAAAAGCAAAATCAGGATTACTTGAGATTGCTCCTTGCTTCCCTGCTACACTGTACAAGTTGGCACTGTGTTTCTAGGTGCAGGTCAAGGTGTTTTTATCATTTAGAACTCTAATGGACTAAGTGATCTGAGACCTAATTATGGGAGAAATTACCTGTATCCTTATGCGTGCTCACAACCAGTAAAATCAACAGCGGCACTTCGGCTAGGCTAACGGTCCCTGCCTTCTCACTTCGAAGAATTTGGGGCAATCTGCTCCCAGCATGAGGAGTTGACTTTGGAATTCATGGTACATCTCTTAGCCTGCATTTATCAGTCTTCAGAGGTAGAAGGCTTTTGTTTTTTTTCTTTAGACAGAATAGTTAGTTGTGATCAAATCTGTTTGAAATGTTCTCCACACACCTCACCCCTGCACCATCCTGTGTTTTTAAAGAAGTTAATATTTAACTGGTTTATTGCACTGCTGCAAATTGAAAAAGGCAGTTATGTTAAGAAGCATTCCCTTTTTAGGAAGAAAAATAGAACTTTTATAATTACGGTATTGACTCTCAGCCCAACTGATAATGACATACAAAAATGGTTTAATATTTATTGTTGTTTAGCATTTACGTAACTCAGAGAATTATAGCATTTTAATACTAGCTGCTCCTCTAAACTTTTCTCTGTAAGTGGGTCTGAAACACTATATGTTACTGTTCATGGTATCAAGATGCTGATTCTTTCTACTGTTTATCTTCAGTGATATTAAAATAATGGGGGCAGTGGTGGTTCCTTGATAGAATTCTCACCTTCCATTTGGGAAACTCGGGCTCAATTTCCAGCCAATGCACCTCATGGGCAGCCATCAGTTGTCCATCAGTGGAGGCTTGCCTGTTGCTGTGGTGCTGGAAAGGTTTCAGTGGAGCTTTCTAAGACGGACCAGGGGGAAAGACCTGGCAATCTACTTCTGAAGATCAGGGAATTGAAACGCCATGGATCACAATGGTCTGATTGGCAACCGATCACGGGGCAGGACTGGGAAGTGTTTCTTTCAATTGTGCATGGAGTCACCATGAGTCAGGGGCTGACTGAATGACAGCTGAAACAACAACATATTAAAATAAATTAAGACTGCTATAAACCCGCGTTCTTATCAGTGCATTTATTCTTACAAAGACAACACTGCCCTCCTTGGTGGTCATTACAGAAGTTACAGCTTTTCCATCTAAGTAAGACAAGCATTTGGGAAGCTGATGAAACCCTAAAGGCTACTTTCTAAGGGAAACAAAACTTCAGAAATTATCTTGGAATCTTTTGACTCATATCTATTATAAAGGTTGACTGTTTAAACAGTTCATTTTGGGTCTCAGAATTTTTCTGCTCCTCTTCCAAGTTCTAGAGTTTCCTTTCAAGTAAAACATCTTGAATATCTAAGCTTTCAATAAAACAAAAAAGCACAGGAATTCCAATATCACAAAAAAATGGCTTCTAAGAAGATTGCAAATTGAGTGATAGAAAAGAAGTCATTTAAAGGGACCCCCACCAGAGAACACACTGCAGCAGCCAAATAAATCCATTTCAATTTACACTTCATTTCAGTTAGATTTCACAGCTGTGATATCATGAGTGGACAGAGAACCAGCTTATAGAAAAAGAGCCTAAGTTCAAAGGAATTGAAATTTAGCCTGGAATGTAACATTGAGGACGTTTGCCTCTAAGAGGATGACTGTAGAAATACTGAAAGTTGAAGGAAGTGGATTTGATGCTACAGCAGAATTAGTGGTTGGAGTAACCCTGCATGTACTGGCGGGTATCCATCTAGCACTGCTCTTTACAAAAGTAAAGCTTGTACCTAAAAAGCTAGTAGAAACATGTATTTCTCTTAATACTATTTTCCTGCACGTTTATTCTAGAAGGGACATAAACTGCCAATCAACTGTGACTTTCACGTTTTGAGTTTGGGCTTTATTCTTTCTCACACCAGAGTATCCTGTTGGGTTCCGTGCAGGGTGGTCTTCCTATGCACCTTTGGGTGAGGATGCCCAAGAGATCAACATTGTCTCCTGTCTTTCTTTGCACTGAGACACTGACGTCAGCAGCCAGAGGGGAAAATAGCCTCACACAGGGAAATGGTATAAGTTAAAATCAAGCAAGCCTAGTAGGGTGGTAATGATTTTCCCAGCTTCCAAGTCTTTGCCTCCAGGATATGTGAAGCTAAGAAACAATTTCAGTCATTCAACATTTATAGAAAACACACAGCGGACTCAGTACAGTGCTAAGTACTGGAGGGCATGCAAAAGTATGCAAAAGACAATCCAGCCTGGAAGAGTCCTGCCTGGAAGGGTGTTTCAAGTATCACCCAGGCCTTATGACCCCCTTGAACAAATTCTTGGGTGAATAAAACCCCAATGAATTTAAAATAAGAAAGGAAAAGTATCTTGCCAGGACAGTAAATCTTAGGCCGGGGGAGGGGGCATGTAAATGTGCTTTAAAATTTGTATTCCAAGTGTTAGCTGTGGCTTGGACGAAGCTGTAGGGGGTTTAACCGGCCAACAGCTGTGCCAGGATGGCCGCACTGGCCCCTTCTTGGAATGCCTGCGGTTAGCTGAATCTGAACAAAGAGGAGGCCGGCAGTTTCACCTGGAAACTGTGTAAGTTTGGTCAGAAGTGGTCTCCGAGGAGGAAAAAAGGCACCATTTCAACACGGCGTGGAGAGCTCCCCATCCCGTATGGAACGTGCACGCTGAACGCACCCGCGGCCCCCGCCCGGCATCCTCAGCCCAGGCGAGCCGGTGGAGTGCGCTCGGCCCGGCCCCGCCGCCCACCGCACGCCCGCAGCCCTCGCACCAGCCCGCTCTCGCCCAGAGTCAGCCACGTGTGCCCGGGTCCCCGTTTGGCCCGCCCTGCCGACCGGGCGCCTCCAAGGTCGCCGTAGCAACCGTGCGATCCCGCTCTCAATCGCCCGGCGCCTAGCCGAGAAGTCCGGAGAGCGGCGGCGGCGGCGGGAGCGAGCGACTTCTGCCCCTCCCCAGAAGGAGCGGCGCGGCGCGGCGGCAGGCTGCGGGCACCGCCTCTGCTGCATCGGTGGCCGCGCGCCCCGCTCGGCTCAGCCCGGCTCCACTCCAGAGCCCGCGCGCGCCGCGCCTCCTAACCCGCCGCCGCCGCCGCCGCCTCCGCCTCGCGGACAACTCCGCCAGGCGTTCGGTCCTTCTTCCCGGGTCTACGGATTTCCGGGGACGAAGAATTTTGCCCCGGTCCCTACGAGCATCCCTCGGCCTCTCTCCCCCTCCCCTCGAGACTCCCCACCTCTGTGGACGCGCGCGCACACACGCACACACACACACACACACACACACACACACACACACACAGACACACTCTCACACTCGCAGACGCGCGTGCGCACGCCCGCGCGCTCCGAGCCGCGGAGTCTCCAGCGTCCCTTAGCAGATCCCACTCTCCGGGAGCCGCTACTCACACAAGCTTCTAGCCGCCACGGGGCGTTCTCTGTCTGCTGCAGCGGCGGCGGCGGCAGCCCGGCACCGTCTCGCAGCTCCCGGTTTCGGACGGAGTCCCGTGAAGCGGAGAAGGAGGAGGACACCGAGGCGAGGAGGAGCCGCGCCGCGCCCGGCGCCCAGCTCCGCGCGGCGGGCTGCCACCGCTCCCCGTACCGCGGCCCCAGGTAAGCAGCTCCGGGGCTCGCAGCATCACTGGGGAGTCCGGGCTCGGAGCCGAGGTTCCCCGGTCCCGCCCCTGCCTTGGCACCGGGACCGAGGCTCCGGAGGGGAGTGGGGGAGGGGGGAGGGGAGTGGAGATAGAGGTGAGGGTGGTTGGGAGGGGTGTGTGGAAGCGTGAGGGCTTCGGCGTAGCCTTGCGCTGTTCCCTGCCGTACCAGATCAACCCCTTTCACTTTTACGAGCCCGGGGGTGCCCGGCCCCCAGACAGCCGTTCCCCGCTTTACCCGCCGCCCGCTAGCCGGTCTGGACTCCAGGCTCCGCGCCCGTCGCGCGCCACCCACCTACCGTGCACCTTGGACAGCGCACCCTCAACTGCCAGTCACCCCCTGCACTGCACCTGGGACCCTGTCCTTCTGGCGCAGCCCTCTCGCTGCCCTCCCCCTTCCTCCCGGTTTCCCCCCACGCCCTGCATCCCTTTTCCTCCGGGTTTTGGCAGATCCACTCCATGCGGCCCGGAAACTTTCCTCCCCGTCTCCTCTGCGCTAGGTACTATTTGTTATTTGTCCACCCTCACGGGGAACTCGGACACCTTGGACGGGTGTTACTTGGCGGGAGCGCGCTCTGCCCTGCCAAGCCCGAAGCAAAAAAGGCATTGGGCAGCTGGACTTAGCAACTGCCAGGGTGCAGAACCCGCGCCTCGGCAGCTGGACACCCGCCGCCTCCCCGCCTCTTCAGACTCGACATGTGCGCGCCTCCCACGGACAAGTCCCCTCCCCGACCACCCCACGTCCTCCCCCCGCACGGCCACGGCCACCCCATAGGTTGGACACCCGGAGCTCGTGGGTCCTGATTGGCTGAAGGCATAACCCCGCCCCCTTTCTGGAGGGGGGTGGTTCTGGAGTGTTGTGGTTGTCATCCCGCAGCGCGCACATGGGGGAAGTGGGGTCGACAGGTGGGGAAACTCCGCTGAGGGTGATTCACCCCCCACCCCGTACCACTGTGTATGGCCACGCGGCCACCACCTTTCTTTCTAGTACACCCCTGCTTTTCTTCTTTATCTTTGTTGTAACATTAAAAAAAGACTTGTAACGCTAATTAGTATTAATATTTTGTTTGCTGGTGGCGATATTTCAAGCAGGTCTAGCGGAATGCGGGAAACAAGTGCGTACGGGGGAGGTCGAGGCAAGCCCGGTTGCAGCTATGAGTGTGGTAGTTTGGGGGAAGTAGTGAAAGGCCGTTAACGGATCTGAAGAGAGTGAAGGTGGGAAGGAAGTTGATTTTTGGAGAAGGGGAGATACAGGTGAGCAAGCTTGAGAAGCAAAAGGAGGAGAAACTGGATCAGTTGTGGGGTGAGACGTGGAGGCGAAACCTTAGTGGGCGCTCCCGAGACAGGTGGGTACGAACCACTCTGTCCCGAGACATTGTAGTTTTGGCTAGTACTTAGTTCAGTATTAACCCACTGTGCTTTTGTTTTGCTTGCGTTTCCCTTTTGGTAGGAAACTTTATAAGAATGATATCTATCCCATATGTAATGGCTATTGCTTATTTTAGTTTCTTGTAATATATAGATTTCCACGTGATACTGAATTTCAAACAGCGAATTTCAGAAGCCTCTCTAGAGGAATCCACTAAATAGTTAAGTTAAAGTGCGTTTGAAATATTGTGAGAGAAGAAGGATAAGCGTTGCACAAAATTCAAAGATTGTTCTGGGCATTATTCAGGGGCTTTTGCAGAAATATACGTATGCATAAGTGGTACTGATTTCGCTTCATTTGAAAGCCTGATTGCCTTTAGCATTTTCAAGATTTAATTCCTTCAGGCTGTTTGGATTTGTGTCTGTACATCCAAGAATATTGTAGTTCTTATCTTTAGAAGCCTTATCAACGCAAAACAAACAGCAACTGATGCAAGTTAATGTTGACAACTTTATATTGAGTACACTGTGTGTTATTTTATTTCTGAGCTAGTGAAATATGTAAGAGTAACATAGCATGACTGTTATTCCCCGGAGACCCAGATCAGCACAAAATGGGGAATCACATGAAGCTATTCCAAGAAGAACTATTCAATTATTTTTTACAATGAAATAAATTTTAAGATTCTTGGATGTAAACAAACAACAGAATTTTCCTATTTGAATTATTACCTTTGTACAGAATGGCAGCACATTAAATGTTAGATGATTCTAAAGTAGATGGCAAAGGCTTTTCATTTATTATTATTTTTATACAAGTAGAACTGCTTTTCTGACTGGAGAACTTTATATTCACAGGGCAGGATTTGATACATCTGACAAGTTGGAAATGACTGCTGTTGTTGAGAAAATATTTATTATGTTTTCATATTCTAGTTGATGCATTGATTCAGCTAGTTTTGGAAAGTTTTAGATGGGTTTGGAGGTAGAGAAGTGTATATAATCACATGCATATATGCATAATAAATGTATGCATATCCACACAGTTATATATTTATACACATACTTTTAGAGTACATTTAGCATATTCAGGTATATGTTATTGTTATAGTTAGAATTTTTTCTCACTTGTTTTGTCCAAAAGGTGGCCCTGTTTTAATCTGTAGAAAGCATTATCACTAGTAGAATTGGCCAATAGATCATGGAAACAGACAATAGTATTTTGTTGCCTGGCAACCACCTAATGTGAATGAAAAACAAAAGCAGTGACAGCTTCTTCCACATCCTGATACTCACACTGTAGTTCAAGTATTGCAACCCTCCAAATGAGACAGATGTACTGTTTCATCTGAGTAAGGTGAAGCTTTTTCTTTTTTTGAATGCTTTTAAAAAAATATTTCAACAATTTTATTCTAGGAAGAATGGTGTTATTGTAGGATGAAATGAAATAATCTAATTTCAACTGTCCTCTTAAGCCGAAAACCAAAACCAAACCCACTGCTGTCAAGTCAGTTCCCACTCATGGTATCCTTAAGCCTAGTATAAACTAAAAAATTGGACCCTTCTCAGTTCCTCCCTTTATAGTCATTAAACATTGTAAGCAAACTTTCTGCTGCAGTCAGATGCTCTTAGGATTTTCCAAAAACTTGAATTCCCTGTGATACCTAAATAGATGGTAGGGTTTTACCGCTAGGCGGAACTCGTAGGTTGATGCTCTGGTCTAAATCTCTAATTTTAAAAGACACTGAGGCCCAGTGAGGTGATGTGACTGGACTCTGGTGACAGAGCCAGTCTGTGGTATGTATGCCTTTGGGTCACACATGGCCATTTTTTCCCCTGAATTGCTATCAAATTCTTTCTATGTTCTTCATTTACATAACATCTGTGTCCAAGATTTTTATCTAAATAAGGATACTTAGAAAAATACAGTAATATTTGGGAATAAAAATTCAGTATTGACACTAGGTTCGATTATAGTCTAAGATGCATGATACACAGTTTATTCTGCCTTCAGTCTCCTCCCCCAAACTGTAAAACTCAGTCCCTTGCATTGGTTAATTGTTTACAGTGTGGACAATTGTTGAGGATCTATTATTCTGTATGCAGATTCTAACAGGGATGAGACTGAAGATTGTGTTGATCAGTTTGTATACCTGCAAGAGTTGAAACATTATAACGGATTAATCACTCATTCCAGTCTACTGTCATGCAATGCGAATAGACATGCTCTAGGTTTCGTGACTGTGGGACAGACTGTGTCACTGCATGATATGGGTTTCATTCTCTTATCAAAGCTGTCTTGCCAAAAGTGTTATCCGACTGCTGTAGGGGAGGATGAGTTGTGCACCTCTAAGAAGTGGTTATAGTGCATATTGTTTCTTAACTCTCAAATGATGATGGGTGCATTATCGGGTGCTTTACAAACCTGGATTACATTTGCATTATTAAGCATTTCTCCTAAACTTAGAAAATGGATTGCATGCGTGATGACATTTTGAGGTTCCTTCTGCTATTTTAAAGAATCTATAGTCCGTTGTTTACTATTTATGACAAAGGTAGTCATTTAACTTTAATAAAACACCTTAAGCAGAAAAATTTGGAATGGACAGGTTGGAGAAACAATGTAGTGACAGTATTAAGTGTCATTGAAGAGCCAGTTTTGCCAGAAAAGCATGGACTTTAGCAGATTTGTAGGGGGGAATAAATTGATTTACAGCATGTTTAACCTAGTTTTAGAAGCCTGCTATTAACTTGTTCTAGCTAGAAAGATTTTCCAATTAGAATAATAATTTGTCAGATTTCAAGTGAACTTCACTGATTTTTTTTTATTTAAAAAAAAACATTTTCCACAGTCTGGTTACAGTTTGTCCAGCACAAATACTGTTTTGGATCCTCTAGGATTAATTTGAATTTCAAGGTTTTTTAAAAATTCTATTTTCTGTACTTTAATCCATTTGCATAGTGTGCTGTTAAGTAATATTCTGTAATTCATATATTTATCCACTGGGATCTTGAAATGTACCTGACTTCTCTCTCCTATTTTCATGTATAAGACAATATGTGTATATGTGCAAACACATTCACAGTTCTTTTATTTTTTTCATTTTAGTTTTTGTGTTTTTTCCATCCTCACTATAGAACACTGAGGGGCTTGATTTGTGTTATTTTTCATACAGTAAAGAGAAGCTTTAAGCAAGGGATATTTATGTTTTCAATTTCCTTATGTCAGCTTTTGCTGTTATAACCTGTAAACTCTCACCCACACAAATATGATGATTGCCAAAAACAAGCAGATATAGAATTTATATATATCTATGCAGCATCACATTTTCTACCCTTCAGACTAGCCAGGAAAACATTTTCTCATTCTTAGACACACATATACTTCTACACTCCCGCCTCCCCATGGAGAGTGTAAGAACTTATAGTTTCTTATTTTAAGGATAGACAAAAATAGTATTTGATTGGGAGACCTGTGTATAATAGTTTTTAAAAATAAAGACAATGTATTCAGATTATGAGAAATGCAGTAGCATAGAAAGAATTAAATTGAATTATGCCCTTTGGAAATGTTTCATATTGATGCTGACAACATACTAATCCATGGCACCAAGAACAGACAGGTACCTACACAGAGCCTGACACACAGAGGTTGTAGAATGAGTGCACCCTCCTCCCCTCTTTGTGTAACATTGCACATTTTTTCATCTTTATCTGTGTGGATAATAAAATAGAAAGAAAAGTAAAGTTATAAGTAAAATTTAAAAAAAAATTACTGTGGTTTTCTAATGGTTTGTGGTACTGAATAAAAAAAGCCAGGATAGCTAGCTTAGCCAGTGATATTTCAGAATATACTTCTTGCTAGTGTAGAAAGTTATACTAGGGGTAATGATTTTTCACAGACACAGCCATCCCAGTATAGAATAGCTCTTTAATAGCCCACAGCAGCGTAACAAAGGTTATGGCAGGAAGTCCAAAGGAAGGCTTTATTTAGTTGGAGCTGGAGGGTGAAGTTTGCTACCCTCAGTGTAATTATCCAGACTGGAGTGTGGCCAAGGTGCTGTGGTTAACACCCTCAACAGTGGGAGGAAAGCCACGGATGAGGTCCTTAATGACTGCAAGTGGCCAGAGCCTCTATTTTGGTCTCATTTGCAAGAAAGCACCTTGAGAACCTCTGAAAGCAACATCCACTTAAGGGGTAGAGCTCAAAGTCTGCTTCTAGATCCCAGGTACGTGATTTCTGTAGGAAAGGAGAGTGGACGGGGAGGCCGACCAGGGAGGACCTGGTAAGGCCCATCAAAGACACTGAACGGCATGTTCGTAGGAATCCCACAGGTTGCTTGTCACAATATGGATTCACAGGCTCCTCTCCCTCCCCCAGGGAGCCCTGGTTGCGCAGTGGTTAAGCATTTGGCTGCTAACCAGAAGGTCGACAGTTCGAATTCACCAGCTGCTCCTTGAGTTGGAATCAACTTGACAGCAGTGGGTTTTGGGTTCCCTCCCCAGACCCACTGAATCAAAATCTTCAGGAAAGTGTCTTGGTGAAACTGGCATGGTCACAGTTCCCTGCTCATATGTCCTTGATGCTCGCTCCACTACATGCCTATAGAGTCCTTCTGCAAGCATTTACTGTTCTCCACCCCAGGGCTTTCTCTTCCACATGTGGGGCAGATTGGCAGGGCAGTTAATGGCCTCAGCCCATGACAACCAAAAAAACCCATTGCTGTCAAGTTGATTCCAACTCATAGCAAACCTATAGGTCAGGGTAGAACTGTCCCATAGAGTTTCCAAGACCATATAATCTCTATGGGAAGAGACTGCCACATCTTTCTCCTACGAAGTGGCTGGTGGATTCAAACCACCAACCTCTCAGTTAGCAGCTGAGCACTTAACCACTGTGCCACCAGGGCTCTTTAGCCCATAACAGAAGAGAACTAGTTTAGGGGGTTAGTAATAAGAGATATAGTAATAAGGGAGCTAGTAATATCCTGGGACCCTCAGCCTTGGGTATGGTCACTGACATAATCTTCTACACTGTGTCCCAGAGTTCCCCAGTGAAAATGAGCTTCAGTTGCCCACAGTGGCAATCTGCTAGATAACCTATACTTTATGTCTGTGTCTCCTTTCTGTCTCCATTCCCTACTCCTCTCCCTGCCCTTCCTGGAATCCCATCCCTATTGGATAACTTGACCTTAAATCTGTTTCTGGGGAACTCAACATGAGATATTGAAGAACTTTTTTTTTAAATGCAAGCCTGTCCCCCACCACCTGTTTTTTTTTTTTTTTTTTTATAATGAGTGAAGTTTGGTAGACCCAGCCACCGGGCCTCAGGTGATAATGAGCTACTAAAGGATTTGGTACTTTAGATTGGCAGCTTGGAAAGATCTCCCTGGCAGATGTGCAGGCAATGGATTGAGGGGCACAGAGACCAGCCAGGCAGCGGCAGTGCCCAGGCCAGCAACGATGAGCACTTAAACGAAGGTAGTAGCCATGGGGATGGGTTCAAGGCTGATTTGTAGGAAAGTTGTCTAGAAAAGCCAGCATGACATAGAGGTCTGCGGTATATGGTCACTTAGCTCACTGCCATCCCCAATGTAGAGATTTCAGCCCCTACCCTGTACCATTGTTTTGTTCTGTCCATTATGCTTGGCGCCCTTAAAGGGCTGGGAATCATCAGCCTTGCTTGTAATCTTAGTCAGGCTTTATACAGTTAAGTAGTACAACTCTGGGCATAAATAAAAGAAGAGGGAAAGATAAATTGAAAATATAAATAATTCACTACTAGATCATTAAAGGAAGAAAGTTATATTTTACAGGAAGGATTTGTGGACTTGTAGAGAAGGAGCATTGGAGCAATGTCTGCAATGCATGTCCATTTCATAATGAATAGTGATTTTTTTTTCCTTACTCTTGGCCAAGAGGTGATTTTCATCTGCCATCAGTATCTGGAAGCCCTAGCATGACTCTTTATGGGCTTACATCTATTGTTTTCCCTGCTGCTCTGATAGCCTATATTTTAGCTAAGTGAATGAGTGGTAGCCAAGGGTGGGGCTGGCTCCTTTCTCTTGTTCTGTCAAAATGCCAGGCTTTGTACTGCAGTTTCTCTTGCCAGTTCTTAGGCCACCAGCTCCCAAAGGAGATCAAAGAGTACAGAGGGTGGGAGGAAGAGGGAGAATAAATTCACAGAGAGAGCCATTTTGAATTAGATGCTTAATTATGAAATCAGCAAGATAAAGCTTGTTAGATAATATGAAATAAGATCAGACAGCCTTCTGATTGTCCCATGTACAAATACTAATATTCTGGCTCTCTTTGTAGTCAGAAAAGCAAAGGCTGAATAATCAAACAAGAGCAACCTGGCACCATCATATTTCTGCAAAAGTAGCACTGAGTCAATGCCAGAGAAGACGGAATTCTGAGAGGTTGTAGAACGGATCAGCAGAGAGCTTACTGAGCCTTGCTTACCAGGAAGAACAGAGTCGTGGCAATAAAATACCTTGAGTTATGTGAGTGTGAAAGAAGCATGAGACACGGTGGGTAAACACAGTGGAGAGGGAAAAGACTTATTAATTTAGGTATTATGCAAATACTTATGTTATTTTTTATTTTTTAAAAGCACCTTCTTCTTCATTCTAGAAATTTGAAAAAAAAATTCACTGTTTAGACTAGTACCAGTTTCATTGTTACTGAAGAAAGAGTAAAATATTCCCAAATCCCCTTCCAACTCTGGGATTCTGCAGAGCAGCATCAGGGGCCACCTGAGTGTGGCAGGAAGGTCAGTGGGCTATTCCACAAGGTATAGATAGCTTCCACTCTATTCACTCCTTTGTGACCACTGTATGGTAGTAAGCAAACCTTTTGAGAGTGTGTCTGTTGTAAAAGAAGCTTGCTGGTTAAAGCTCACTTAGCTCTGCTTCCTTGTGCCAGCATTTCTGCCCTTCCCTTTTGTGCTGAGTGGCAGGTTTCCTTGCCCTTCCCCTCTTCCCCTGTGTTAAGTGGGCTCCCCTGCAGGCCACTTTCCCGGATTTCTGGATCAGCGGTTTCCAGTGTTCAGCCCACGGGAGGCACTGGTGGAGATGGGAGGGAGGAGGGCAAAGCCAAAGTACTTCTTCTCTTTCCTCTCAGATTTGGACGGCTCCCCTGGCAGTGGGGGTGCACTGCTCCTGCTCAGCGGTCTTCTCTGGTTCTAGCTGTCACAAGTGACCTTGGTCCTGGACTCCAGCAACACTACCTCCTGCCATTGTCTCTGCAGCCAAGAGGAGGTGTCAGCTCCCTGCCCTTGCTAATTTCTGGATCACCTCACTATCCTGTGTTAGGTTCTTTGCTCCTCCATCACCTGAGAAGCCAGTTCTCTGTACTAAATTTCCTCCCTGGAAAATACTTTAAGTGGTTTCTCTTTTCCTAGTTAGACATTCCCCATGACTCAGGGCATAACCAAACCAAACCAAACCCGTTGCCATTGAGTCAACTCCGACTTGATACTGACCCTATAGGACAGAGTAGAACTGCCCCATAGGGTTTCCAAGGAGCAGCTGGTAGATTTGAACTGCTGACCTTTTGGTTAGCAGCTGAGCTCTTGACGACTGCACCACCAGGGCTCCACTCAGAGCATGGAATGGTCTAATTCTGATGAGGCCTTTCTCTTCTGACATTCTGGTTTCTTCCACTGCAAAAATATTACCAGCTCCAGTTGGGGTAAAATGTACCCACATTTATAATCTCACCCCAGCAACCAGGTATTTCCCTTCCATTACTGACTGTTCATCCCCTACTCTTCCGTTTTTCAAGTACTAATTTACCTTTATCAAATATATTTGGCATTTTAGCATCCCCTCCCAATGCATTTGCTAGTCTGTCCTTTAACCCTCCATGTTCTGACTTTCCTTACCTTATTTTCTGCCAGCAGGCCTTACTGACCTCGTCGCCATGTGTCTGTATTAACACGCGGGTCTCATGACTCACTTCTGAATATCCTTCAGATTACAGATCATACCTCTGTTACATAGACTTTGGTTTTGCTGGCACTTCATATGGATGCTTTTCATGTGTACTATCACTTCATCTCCCATAGACGTATATTTGATTCTGTAACAAAAACAATGGTAAGAACATCAATCAGAATGCTTTGGCTATCTTTCAGTTACTCCGAAAGCCAAGCTCTTTCTCAAATCTGGGCTTCAAATATGGGACCCACAACCTGGGTAACCCCAGTCACCCTTCGGGTGTTAATTTATGTATTACTTTCCCATACAAGACTTCCTTGACCACCCCACCCTCATTATACCCATCAGAGAAACCTGTAGGAAGAAGGGAACAGGACTGAAGTAACATCTTCAAGTATAAAGCCAATTAAGAGGGCATGTGAGAGGAAACAAAGCTGGGGCCACCATGGTGGCCACACACACTGCCTTGAAGAAGGGGGTAGGAAAGAGCAACCTGATATCCTTAGGGATGGCGGTGGGACTGTGTCATGACTGCTCAGGCTTCTTCCCTTGTTGGAGAGCAGTCTTGTTGGTTTCTACCATATTGGCCACATAGTTGGCTGCATTAGGCGCTCTGGCCCTTGGAGAAACTTCATCCCTTCTCCTGGGGTCCCCAGCTAAGCACAGAGAGCTGGGAGCTGGAGCTCTAACAAGGAGCAAGCTTTAGAACTGTCTCTGAAAAAGATGTTCAAAAGGACACACAAACCACCCAATCATCAGTGCCCCCTCCTTGGGTGCCAGGAGCAGTATATTTAGGTGTTGTAGCACACATGGGGATATTCTTAAAATTAACAGCCGTGAAAATCACCGCCAGGTCTATACACCTGGGGCCTGGGACAATTGGAAGCTTTTTCCGTGACATGGGTAGTAAATGTGTTCAGGTCCTGATGTTCTCCGGCCCTTGCAGTGGGGACGGGCTGGGGACTGTTACACACAGTTATGAACAGATGGATCTTTTGGAACCTGCCTGCAAGGCCCCTCACTTGCCTGTGCTCTCTGTAAGCATCAGATGTCATGAGTGCTGGGTGGGAGAGTTGTGGATTAGGCTGTTGCGACTGAGCTGACAATAGAAAAGAAAATAAGCTTATTTTAAATGGGCATAAACTTGGATGGCAAGTAATTAAGACACACTTCAACCTTATGGACAAATTAGGGTTCTACTTAATACAAGCACAAGACTGGAAAAAATAAATCACTTGCACACCTGTAATCACTAAAGAACAGTTTGTTCAGTAACAAAGCACTGATTATGCCTGCACCTTTGTGAGCTCGCCTGTATTTCCCTTTATCTGAGAACTGACTGAGGTCAGGGTGTTTTTCCCCTGGCGGTACTCTTGTACACTTTCCTTCAAGAGAGTCGTGCCTGTGTGAGAGCTGCTAACAGTTCTCGTGATAACCTTCCGAAGTCCAGTCTTTCATGCATTTCACCTGGCATCATTCTCTGTTGTAGCCTCTTTTTCTTTTCTTATTGCTCAGTAATGTGCAGTGGCGTGAGGAGAGAGTTCTTAGGTAGAACTTTCTTGGGAACTTGATTCTGTCAAGAAACAGAGTAGGTGCTGTAGAAGTTATAGAAGTTGTTTTCTGTGCATTCATTGATGCACTCTGTATTGCGCTGAGTTGACCCTAAGCAGTTACTGATTTTTCTCATCTAAAAGAATAACGTTGACAGCTGTATTGTTTTATTACAGTGAAAAAACACACAACAAAATGTACATAGTCTCAATGACTTCTACATGTACTGTTCATTGACACTGATTACATTTTCCACGTTGTGCAACCATTCTCACCTTTTCCAAATCATCCACCTCCATTAACATAAACTCAGTGTCCCCTAAGCAGAAACTCCCTCCTAACCCCTCCCTCTCACCCGATAACCACTAATAATTTTTGGTTTCTATATATTTGCTTATTTCATAGGAGGGAGATGGTACACTCTTCTTTTGCAACTGACTTATTTTGCTTAGCATGATGTTTTCAGGGTTCATTACTGTAGTGGGTATATCATGACATCTATATTTTAAATCTCACATAATGCAAACTAGCTTGATAGTTATTTTGTATTTGAGACTTAAGGTTTTTCGAGGAAAGCGTGCTAGATAGTCATTGTGCCAATGAACAGGTGTTTATAGTGCCAAATCCACACTGGGTACTGGGAATGCACTAGTGTGTCACATTATCATCGTTCCTGTCCTGGCAGTCACAGTTTCCTGGAAAAGACAATAAATAAACACAAAAATAACTATATAATTGAAACTCATGGTAAATGCTTAGAAAAGAACAGGTTTCTCTGAAGGGTATAATGAGAGTAGAATGGTCAGGGAAGGCTTGTATAGGAGAGTAATTTATGAATTGAGACCTAAATGGTGATTAGGGTTATCCAGATGGGGAGTCCAATGTGTGAAGCCCAGATGTGAGAAAGAGCTTGGCTTTTGGAGTAACTGAAAGATGGTCATTGTGGCTGGGGTGCAGAGAATGAGGATGGAACTAACTTGAAATGAGGGTGCTGAGATGTAGTTAGGGCTTGATTATGCCAGATTTCCACTCGTCTGTCAGTTTGTTATAGTGTGATGGCTTGCATGTTGCTGTGATGCTGGAAGCTATGCCACAGGTATTTCAAATACTAGCAGGATCACCCATGCTGGACAGGTTTTAGTAGAGCTTCCATGCTAAGACACACTAGGAAGAAAGGCCTGGTGGTCTACTTCTAAAAATTAGCCAATGAAAACTCTGTGGATGAGAATAGAATATTGTCTGATCACTGGAAGATGAGCCCAAACATACCAGTGATCATGAAGATAGCACAGGACTGGACAACATTTCATTCTGTTGTACATGGGGTCGCCATGAGTCAGAGCCGACTCAATAGTAACGGACAACAGTGTTGGCCAAGCTGAGAATTTTGGATTTTATCCTCAGAGGAATGGGGAGCTAATAAACGGTTTTGAGGGGAGTGATGTGATCTGATTTGTAGTATATAAGCTCTCTCTGACCAGTGTCTGGAGAAGGGATTGGAGAGGGGCAAAACTGGAAGCAATAGAACCAATATGGAAGTTATTGTCAAGTGTGGGGAGAGATGATGGTGGTGGCTTTTCAAGGGTAGTAGCTATTGAGATAGAAAAGTGTGGAATGATCCAAGATTAAGGTACATAATCAAGTTTGATGATCTATAAGTGACTAGTTCATCTTGTAATTATATCAGTGTTTCCTAAAGGGCGATCCATACCTCTCATGGATTGAATTGTGTTCCCCCAAAATATGTGTCAACTTAGTTAGGCCATGATTCCCAGTATTGTATGATTGTCTACCATTTTGTCAACTGATGTGATTTCCCTATGTGTTGTAAATCCTGTCACTATGATGTTAATGAGATGGATTAGTGGCAGTTGTATTGATGAGATCAGATAGTGTCTTAAGCCCATCTCTTTTGAGATGGAAAAGAGAGAAGCGAGCAGAGAGACGGGGACCTCATACCACCAAGAAAGCAACATTGGGAGCAGAGCGTGCATCCCTTGGACTCTGGGTCCCTGCACCTGAGAAGCTCCTCAACCAGAGGCAAGATTGATTACAGGGACCTTCCTCCAGAGCCGACAGAAGGAGAAAGCCTTCCCCTGGAGCTGATGCCCTGAATTTGGACTTGTAGCCTACTAGACTGTGAGAGAATAAATTTCTCTTTGTTAAAAACATCCACTTGTGGTATTTCTGTTACAGTAGCACTAGATGAGTAAGACAATACCCTAATCAGATTTAACTAAGATGTTTGTTAAAAGTATAGCTACTTGAGCCTTCCTCAATGCTATGACACAGAAAGGCTGGAGATGATCCCTAAGGAATTCTTATTGGAACTGAGGTCTGAGAACCACTGATTGTTGTCTTCTTTCCTGTTCTTATGCCCTGTCAGATAAAAGGCTACCAACAGTTTGTCAAAGTGGGAGTGAATTAGAACCAGACAAAGAATAGACCAATGGATAACCCTAGTGCATGCTTGTAATTTTGCACGGGAAGCATGCTTTTTGGAGTAGGCATCTTTAACTTTATCCCAAAGCCAAATATGTAATATAAATAATTTGATGGCTAGTGTTTATTTTTGATTACTTCCTTTCTTGTAGTACTGTGACTGTCCCAGAATTAAATGGTGACTGACTGTGAATAATGTTGTTATCATGAAACACAATGTAAGTACCAAACCCATTGCCACTGAGTCAGTTTCGACTCATATGGGGAGTAGAACTGCCCCATAGGGTTTCCAAGGCTGTAAATCTTTGTGGAAGCAGACTGCCACATCTTTCTCCTGTGAAGCAGCTGGTGGGTTTGAACCACCCACCTTTCAGTTAGCAGCGGAGTGCTTAACCACTGTGCTATTAGGGCTTCTTAATGTAAGTACCCATAAAAACCCAGTGCCGTCGAATCGATTCTGACTCATAGTGACCCTGTAGGACAGAGTAGAACTACCCCATAGGGTTTCCAAGGAGCAGCTGGTAGATTCGAACTGCCAACCTTTTGGTTAGCTGCCAAACTCTTGACCACTGTGCCACCCAGGCTCCAGTATAAGTACAGTGTAGTAATTTATTGTGAAAAAACCAAATTACTGGAAATAAACTTGTAAAACAAACCATCCTAATATCTTATAAGCAACTGACATATATCTTCAAGATTCCTATTACTTTCAAGTGGTGTGTACACCAATTAACAGATTTTAGAGGCTGGATTTTTTTAAACATTTTAGTCCAAGATCTAACAAGTTGTAGTAAGAATCACCAGTGAACAAATCAAGATTTTGTCATTAACTTCTGTTTTCTCGTTGCCTTTGTAGGTTTTTCTCATCTAGTGCTACTTCTTAGTCTGAGCCTGGAATACTGCCGGTGTTTCTATTCCAGTGGTGTTTGGAAATCTCTCAAATAATACCCCTGCCACAAACAATTGATGAAACGAGTTTATAATAACTATAATTTTACGGCTGAAAGAGATCACCCAGACTATCTAGTCCTCTAGTTTGCTTTAAACAGTTACCTCTGGAGAGACTGAAGTGACTGGAGTAAGGTCTTATTGCTGAGAAAAGGGTCAGGTTCTTGGGGATTTATTCCATGAAAGGGATGTGAATATCCACCAGTAGTCAGGGATTAAATCCCCTACCTCTTCCCAACATACTAAAAAAAAAAAAAAGAAAAAGGTTGCTGTCAAGTCAGTTCCTACTCAGGGTACCCCCGTGTTACCGGGTAGAACTGCTTCCTAGGGTTTTCTTGGCCGTAATCTTTACAGAAGCAGATGTCCAGATCTTTTCTTCTGTAGTGCTGCTGGGTGGGTTTGAACTGCCAACCTTTGGTTTAGGAGTCAAGTTCAAACTGTCTGAGCTACCCAGGGACCTACCCCTACATAACAGTGTCCAATACCAGCCATCCCTTTCAGCATTTGAGTGGCCTCAAGGGCATCTGATCTTTCTGGATGCAGCTGTGTCATTGCTCTGAGTCTGCAGCCCTTCCCCCATGATGATTCCCTTCCCTTTTAGGAACATGAAATGCTCAGCTTCTGTAAGAGGATGTCTCATGGTGATTAATGTTATTTCCACTCTTCCAGAAAGACACTTAGGTACTTCTGGTTGTGTTTCTTTTCCAGCACGTATAAATCTGGGTCTTAAAGTGGTTTCATTGCTTCATCATGGAATTTTATAATGAAATAATATTTTGAGTGCCTGGCTACTTCCTTTGGTTTTTTTTTTTTTTTTTTTTCCTTCTGTGAAACACTTAAGTTTGGAGAGGGATATGAGGCAAAGCTGTCCATTTTATTTTATACTAAACACAAAATCAGTTAAATAGCCAGCTTTTCTTTTTTTAAAGCTTCATTTTCTCCCACAGAAATCCATGTTGTTATACAGGAGCAAATAATACAGAAGAGTACAAAAAGGAAATGAAAATTTTTCCAGGTATCTCTTCTCTCTCTAATATATATGCTCACATACACACCATATACACACAAAGTTCTAAAAAAATGGGATCCTGCTGTATGTACTGTTCTGTAATCTGTTATTTTTTTTCTAAGAACATGTGGTAGGCATCTTTCCATGTCAGTAAATACATATCTTTTTAATGACTGAGTATTTTCATTGAATGCTTTTCCTTGTAAATAACACAAATCTCAGGACAAACTAGCTTAAATAATAAGAGTATAATGAAAAATCCAGTGGGTGGGGCTTTAGGCACAATTTAATCAGGATTTAGAATTTTTTTAAATATAATTTTCTCTTTCCTATTCCTTGTCATGCTTCTTACAGTAGCAAAATGGCAGCAGCTCTAGGGGCCCATTTCCTGTTCAGAGTAAGAGAGCTTCCATTCTTTTAACCACCAAACTAAAGTCCTAGGCTTCTACTTGGCCTATCTTGGATATGTGACCAGAGAAATGCCATTTTCTGATTGCTTTCGATTTGGGTAGAAGTTTATGCTAATCCTGTCCAAACTGCATGAATAGGAAGCTCAGAGTTCTCTTAGAAAAGGGGGAGGGATAATGGCTGCTGAAGAGGTAGCTTATGGTGTCAGAGCAGAGTAGCAAGGTTTCCTCTAGACGTACTGATAGACATTTAAGTTGTTTACAGTTTTTCACTCACAGTCATTGCTGCTTTAAGCCTACTTGTACGTGCTCCATTTTGTACTTGTTTCATGATCTCATTTGGGTAAATTCTTATTAGAGGGATTGCTGGATCACAAAGTGTCTTAGTTATCTAGTGCTTCTGTAACAGAAATACCGTAAATGGGTGGCTTTAACAAACAGAAATTTATTCTCTCACAATTTAGGAGGCTAGAAGTCCGAATTCAGGGTGCCAGCTCTAGGGAAAGTCTTTGTCTCTCTGTCATTTCTGAAAGAAGGGCCTCGTCTCTTCAGCTTCTTGGTTCCTTGGAGATCTCCATTTTTCTTGGCATCTATCTTACCCCATCTCTCTCTCTCAGCTCACTTGTTTAATCGCTTTTACATCTCAAAAGAGATTAACTCAAGATACACCCTACACTTATCCTGTCTCATTAACATAACAAGCACAACCCATTCCCAAATGGAATTATAGTCACAGGTATAGAGGCTAGGATTTACAACACATATTTTTGGGTGACATAATTCAATCCATAACAAAAGGTATGCCCCATCTTACATTTTACTAGTCGTAAGTCATCTAAGCCATAAAAGCACACTTTTGGCATTTATACACTGATATCCCTCAACTGCCACTAGTGAGCTTTTTTTTCTTAGCCTCTGAATCTGTAAGTAGAGACTTCGGGGTTAAAGCAGAGTTTCAGGTGTCACAATTTCTCTAAGCAAGAGAAATATGAAGTGACATCATTAGGGGTTAATCCAAACTTCTATGGTGTAACAAATGTTTCACCAGGAAGGCAAAAAGCACCTATAAGCTGCAGACATAGTCCCTGTTGGGTAATGGCCCAGGGATAGACTGCGAGCTCCGGATGCCCACCTGTATCTTGTCATTAGCATATGCTCTACAGTCACTCATTTGCTGACCACCTCTGCAGTCCAGTGTGTGATATACAGACCAAAACCAAAAACCCATTGCTGTCGAGTTGATTCCGACTCATAGTAACTCTATAGAACAGAGTAGAACTGCCCCATAGGGTTTCCAAAACTGTAATCTTTATGGAAGCAGACTGCCACATTGGGTGGTGGGTTGGAACTGCCAATCTTTTGGTTAGCAGCTGAGCGCTTAACCTCTGCACCACCAGGGCACCTTGTTATACAGACCAGTGGGGCATAATTGAAAGTTCTGGGAGCAGATGGCCAGTCATGTATTCACCCTGTGCTCTTCAGTGCAATATTTTTGAACTGCTTGTAGTTTAATTTGGTGGAAAAAAAAATTAACTTAGAAATTGGTGATTTCTAGAATGGTAAGAACTTGTGTGGCTTGGTCGTCTTTAGGAGAAGTGAGTGGAGAAGCTCGTTAAGATTACACACTTTCAAGGATGCAGTGACCGGGAGATGGTGTTTGCTAGGTTAATTTTCATTAATACGGATGAGGAGAACATTTGAATGGAAACCTAGAAGAACTGAGAGTATCAGTTAACATCTTTTGAGCGTTTCCAGGCATGGTTGCATGTGCCATCCTATTTAATCATCATGACACCTTTTTAAATGTAGATAATAAGAGGAAACCAAAGCTCAGAGTGTTTAATTTTGTCACTGTCATACCTGGTAGGTAGGAGAACCAAGAACTGTGAACCTTTTCTTTCATCATGTGCTCCAGGATGCCGCTGCTTCTCCAAAATAGAAATTATTTTATTTTTTTCTCATAGCAACCCTATAGGACAGAGTAGAACTGCCCCATAAGGTTTCCTAGGCTGTAATCTTTTTTTTTTTTTTTTCCTGAAGGTAGAGGTGTATACCACTTTTTCTTTTTCTTTTAAATTGTGTTTTAAGTGAAACTTTACAGTTCAGGTCAGTTTCTCATACAAAAATCTATACACACATTGCTGTGTGACCCTAGCTACTCTCCCTATAATGTGACAGCACGCTCCTCCTCTCCACCCAGATTTCCTGTGTCCATTCAGCCAGCTCTTGTCCCCCTTTGCCTTCTCATCTCTCCTGTGGACAGGAGATGCACACTTAGACCCATGTATCTACTTGAGCTAAGAAGCACTCTCCTCATGAGTACCGTTTTATGTCCCATAGTCCAGTCTAATCTTTGTCTGAAGAGTTGGCTTTGGGAATGGTTTCAGTTCTGGGCTAACAGAGAATCAAGGGGCCATGTCTTTTGGGGTCCCTCCAGTCTCAGTTTAGACCATTAAGTCTGATCTTTTTACTAGAATTTGTGTTTGGCCTTCTACTTTTCTCCTGCTCGTTTAGCGACTCTCTGCTGTATTCCCTGTCAGGGTGGTCGTTGGTGGTAACCAGGTACTATCTAGTTCTTCTGGTCTCAGGCTGAATGAGTCTCTGGTTTATGTGGCCCTTTCTGTCTCTTGGGTTAATATTTTCCTTGTGTCTTTGGTGCTGTGTATTCTCCTTTGCTCCAGGTAGTTGGGACCAATTGATGTATCTTAGATGGCCGCTTGCTAGCTTTTAAGACCCCAGACGCCACTCACCAAAGTGGGTTGCAGAACATTTTCTTAATAAACTTTGTTACACCACTTAACCTAGATGTTCCCTGAAACCATGGTCCCCAGACCCCCGCCCCTGATGCTTTGTCCCTCAAAGTGTTTGGTTGTGTTCAGGAAACTTCTTAGCTTTCAGTTTAGTCCAGTTGTGTTGACTTCCTCTGTATTGTGTATTGTCCTTCCCTTCACCTAAGATAATTCTTATCTACTTGTAGTTAGTGATACCCTTCTCTCTCCCTCCCTAACCTCATAACCATCAAAGTATGTTTTCTTCTGTGTTTAAACCATTTCTTGAGTTCTTATGATAGTGGTCTCATACAATATTTGTCTTTTTGCAACTGACTAATTTCACTCACTGGAATGCCTTCCAAATTCATCTATGTTATGAGATGTTTCACAGATTCATCGTTGTTCTTTATCGTTGCATAGTATTCCATTGTATGGATATACCATAATTTGTTTATTCATTCATCTGTTGATGGGCACCTAGGTTATTTCCATCTTTTTGCTATTGTGAATGGTGCTGTAGTGAGCACGGGTGTGCATATAACAATGTGTGTGATGGCTCTTATTCCTCTAGGATATATTCCAAGGAGCGGGATAGCTAGATCATATGGTACTTGTATTTCTAGCATTTTGAGGAAGCGCCAAATCGATTTCCAAAGTGGTTGTACCATTTTACATTCCCACCAGCAATGTATAAGTGTTCCAGTCTCTCCACAACCTCTCCAACATTTATTATTTTGTGTTTTTTGGATTAATACTAGCCTTGTTGGCATGAGATGGTATCTCATTGTAGTTATGATTTGCATTTCTTTAATGACTAATGATAGTGAGCATTTCTTCATGAGTCTGTTAACCACCTGAATGTCTTCTTTGGTGAAGTGCCTGTTCATATTCTTTGCCCGTTTTTTAATTTGTTTATTTGTCTTTTTGTTGTTGAGGTTTTGTGGTATCTTCTAGATTTTAGAGATTAGATGCTAGTTGGATTTGTCATAGCCAAAAATTTTTTTCCCAGTCTGCAGTTTGTCTTTTTATCCTTCTGGTGAAGTCTTTTGATGAGCATAAGTGTTTGATTTTTAGGAGCTACCAGTTATCTAGTCTCTCTTCTGGTGTTTGTGCATTGTTACTTATGATTTGTATTCTGTTTATGCCATGTATTAGGGCTCCTAGGGTTTTTCCTATTTTTTCTTCCATGATCTTTATTGTTTTAGATTTTATATTTAGGTCCTTTATCCATTTTGAGTAAGTTTTTGTGCATGGTGTGAGGTATGGGCCTTGTTTCATTTTTTTGCAGATGGATATCCAGTTATGCTAGCACTGTTTGTTAAAGAGACTGGCTTTTCCCCAATTAAGGGACTTTGAGCCTTTGTCAAATATCAGCTGCTCATAGGTGGATGAATTTATGTCTGGATTTGTCTGTGTGTCTGTTGTTGTACCAGTACCAGGGTGGTTTTTTTTTTTTTTTTTTCCTAATTTTTTTAAATTGTACTTTAGTTGAAGGTTTACAGAACAAATAGTTTCTCATTAAATAGTCAGTACACATATTGTTTTATGAAATTTGTTAACAACCCCACGACATGTCAACCCTCTCCCTTCTCGACCTCTTTTTTTCTGTTTGTTTGTTTGTTTTTTTGTTTTTTGGTGAAAATATACATAGCCAAAGATATGCCATTTCAAAAATTTCTACATGCTCAGCTCAGTGACATCGATTACGTTCTTCCAGTTGTGCTGGTATTCTCACTTTAGATGAAGGTTTAGAGAACAAGATAGTTTCTCATTAAACAGTTAGTACACATGTTGCCCTATGACAATGGTTAACAAACCCATTACATGTCAACACTGTCCTTACTCAACCTTGGGTTCCCTATCACCAGCTTTCCTGTCCCCTTCTGCCTTCTAGTCCTTGTCGCTGGACTGCCATGCCTCATTAATCCCATTTTGTTTTATGGGGCTGTCCAGTCCCCAGCTGAATGATGAACCTTGGAAGTGACTTCACCACTGAGCTTAAAAGGGTGTCTGGGGGCCATACTCTCACGGTTTCTCCAGTCTCTTTCAGGCCAGTAAATCTGGTCTTTTTTTGTGTGTGTTAGAATTTTGTTCTAGGTCATTCTTCAGCTCTGTCCAGAACCCTCTGTCGTGATCCTTGTCAGAGCAGACAGTGGTGGTAGCTGGGCACCATATAGCTGTACTGGACTCAGTCCGGTGGAGGTCTTGGTAGCTATGGTCCATTAGTCCTTTGGACTAATCTTTTCCTTGTATCCTGTTCTCTTCATTCTGCCTTGCTCCCGATGGGGTGAGACCAGTGGAGTATCTTAGACGGCTGCTCACAGGCTTTTAAGACCCCAGACACTACTCACCAACGTAGAATGTAGAACATTGTCTTTATAAACTGTGTTATGCCAGTTAAGCTAGATGTTCCCTGAGATCATGGTCCCCACAGCCCTCTGCCCAGTAATTCAGTCCCTCAGGGAGTTTCGATGGGTCTATGGAGCTTCCATGACCTTTCCTTGTAGAAGTTGTTCTGGTTTCCCCAGTATTGTGTACTGTCTCACCCTTCACCCAAGATACCACTTATTTGTTGCCTATTTAGTATTCCCCCCCCACCCCTCCCATCCCTCATAACCAACAAAGATTGTTACTTTTTGTGTGTAAACTTTTTCATGAGTTTTTACAATAGAGGTCTCATACAATATGTGTCCTTTTGTGATTGACTTATTTCACTCAGCGTAATGTCCTCCAGTTTCATCCATGTTATGAGATGCCTCACAGATTCATCATTCTTCTTTATCGTTGCATAACACTCCATTGTGTGTATGTACCATAGTTTGTTTATCCATTCATCTGTTGATGGGCGTCTAGGTTGTTTCCATCTTTTTGGTAATTATTGGTAGATGTGAGTTTATTGCTGTCATTTTATAGTGCTTTTTTTTTTTTTTTGTGGTGCTGACATTTTCTCTGTTCTTCTTACTCTCCTGTGCTGAGTTCCTTTTGTTTGTGGATTTTTTTTTCATTTCTTTTGTTTTTGTAGGTTTTGTTTTTACTGAGACTTCATGTTTTTACTCTTTATTTTTATGAGGAGATTTGTCAACTTTCTTTGTGGTTACCATGAAATTTACCCTTATCTTTCTAATTTTGAAGCAGCCTGTTGCTACTTGGTATCACCCTGCCTTCCTCTCCGTTAGAAGGTTCTATACCTACGCTGTTTATTCCATCTTTGATTGTTCTGATCTTGTTGTCATTTACAGATTAACTGCCTGATTCTCTGATTCCCTGTTGTATTTCTTTTGGTTTGGGATATTCCTCAAGATTTCTTTTCCTAGATTGGTATCTGGCTGGTACGATCCTGTGTCCTAGATTCAGCCTGTGAGCTGAAGTTGTTTGTTCTCAGGTCGAAGGACTCCCTTTAATAATTCTGGTAAGTTTGGTTTGGTTTTTACATATTCCCTTAATTTCTGTTTATCTGGAAATGTACTAATTTCACCATCATATCTGAACGAGAGTTTTTCAGAATATATCATTCTTGGCTGGCAAGTTTTTTCTTTGAAGGTTTTATATATGTCATCCCATTGCCTTCTTGCCTGCATGGTTTCTGTCAAATAATCTGAGCTTAGTCTTATTGTTTCCCCTCTATATGTGACTTTTTGTTTTTCATGAGCTGCTGTACGGATTCTTTGTCTTTGGTTTTGGCGAGTGTGATTATGATATGCCTTGGTGAATTTCTTGTGGGGTCTATCCTATATGGGGTTCGTTGAGCTTCTTGGATGGCCAGCTTTTCATCTTTCTTGATATTAGGGAAGCTTTCTGTCAACAGTTATTCAGTGATCCTCCCTGTGTTTTCTGTTTTCTCCCCCTGTTCTGGAACTCCGATCACTCACAAATTTTTGCTTTTGATTGTATCCCATGTAATTCTCAGGGTCTCTTCATTTTTCTTTGTTCTTTTTTCTGAGTTTTCCTTGAACAGAGTTGTACCCAAGTGTTTGTCTTCATTTCCGCTGATCCTGTCTTCCACCGTTTCAGATCTGCTCCTGAGCCCTTCTATGACATTGTCCGTTTCTGAAATCTTGTTTTAACTTTTGGATTCCTAATTGTTTTTGTATAATTTCTAGTTGTGAATTTATTTTGGCATTTTGTTCCTGCATTATTTTCCTGAATTCTTCCAATTTTTTGTCTGTATTTTCCATGAATTTGTCTGCCTTCTCCATGAATTTGTCTATTTTTTCCTCGTTTTTGTCTGCTTTTTGCTTCAACTCTTGGATAATTCTGAGTATTAGAGATTTGAATTCCCTATCAGGTAGTTCTGGTGCCTTTTCCTCCACTGGAAAGTTATCTGGTGTTTTATTTTGGATGCCTACTGGAACCATCCTGTCCTGTTTTTGTAAATGTTTTAATATTGTCCACTGTCTTCAGGGCATTCAGTAGTTATTTTTCTCATTTATTGATTGAAGATTTGTTTGTTTCATCCTGGTTTTTTTTTTGTTTTTTTTTTTTAATTTGGCTGTGTCTGAGCAGGCGGGCTGTGTGTTCTTTGCTATTTGCTCATCTGTGGGCACAATACTTTTTGCCTCCTTCTCCAGTTGGCAGGGCCAGTTGCTCAGATATGGTACAGCAGGGCAGGTCTAGCTGAAGAGGAGTTACTGGGATGGGTTGTTTCTGGCACTTAGTACAGCCACCAGGGCTGGTCGGTAATCAGTGCAAGGCAGGTTCTGGTAGGCCGTGCCTGTGCTGCTTGGTGGTGTGATGTTAAGCGCATGGTACAGGTAGGCAGGATAGAGTGGGGAGATTGTGATGTGTGGAGCTAAGATGGGTATGAGAGAGAGGAGAGAGGAACAGGATCCAAAAACATACAAACAAAAAAGAGTGCTAGGGGAGCTTGCTGTTGGAGTGGAGAGATGAGACTAAGAAATGGAGGAAAACAAAAAGGGGAAGAAGAAGAAAGAAAAGAATGAATAAATAAAAATTAGAAAAAAGAAAAGCAAAGCTCCCAGGGATCCCACTGGTGCACCTATGAGGTCTGGGGAAGTTGTTCCCAGGTGTTGAAGTACACCCTGGTTAGGAGGCATAGAGGTATTCAGCTCCAGGTATTCAGGGGACTGGAAGAAAAGGAAGGTCAGTGATGCTTTACTTATCTGGGGCATCTTCCCTTTCCATATGACGTTAGTGATTTGTTTCTCCATCCCATTAAAAAATGCCGTTGGAATTTGGATCAGGATTGCATTCTATCTGTATATTCATTTGGGTAGAATAGACATTTTCACAATGTTGAGTCTTCCTATCCATGAGCAAGGTATGTTTTTCCACTTTTGCAGGTCTCTTTTGGTTTCTTGCAGTAGTGTCTTGTAGTTTTCTTCGTACAGGTCTTTTATGTCTCTGGTTAGATTTATTCACAAGTATTTTAGCTTCTTGGGGGCTATTGTAATTGGTATTGATTTGATGATTTCCTCTTCGAAGTTCTCTTTGTTGGTGTAGAGGAATCCAACTGATTTTTTTATGTTTATCTTTTATCCTAATACTTTGCTGAAATCTGCTATTAGTTCCAGTCATTTTGTTGTGGATTCTTTGGGGTTTTCTGTGTATAAGATCATATCATCTGCAAACAGACATTCTTTTACTTCTTCCTTACCAGTGTGGATGCCTTTTATTTCTTTTTCTAGCCTAATTGCTCTGGCTAGGACCTCCAGCACAATGTTGAATAAGAGTGGTGTTGAAGGGCATCCTTGTCTGGTTCCCGTTCTCACCGGGAATGCTTTCAGAGTCTCTCCATTTAGGATGATGTTGGCTGTTGGCTTTGTATAAATGCCCTTAATTATGTTGAGGAATTTCCCTTCTATTCTTATTTTGCTGAAAGTTTTTATCATGAATGGGTGTTGGACTTTGTGAAATGCCTTTTCTGTATCAATTGATAAGATCATGTGGTTCTTGTCGTTTATTTATGTGATGGATTGCATTGATTGTTTTTTTTAATGTTGAACCATCCCTGTATACCTGGTGTGAATCTCACTTAATCTTGGTGAATTATTTGTTTGATATGTTGTTGAATTCTATTGGCTAGAATTCTGTTGAGGATTTTTGCGTCTATGTTCATGAGGGATATTGGTCTGTAATTTTCTTTTTTTGTGGTGTCTTTACCTGGTTTTGGTATCAGGGTTATGCTGGCTTCATAGAATGAGTTTGGGAGTATTCCATCCTTTTCTGTGCTCTGACATACCTTTAGTAGTAGTGGTTTTAACTCTTCTCTGAAAGTTTGGTAGAATTCGCCAGTGAAACCATCAGGGCGGGGTTTTTTTTTTTTTGTTGCGAGTTATTTAATTACCTTTTCAATCTCTTTTTTTGTTATAGGTTTATTTGGTTGTTCTACTTCTGTTTGTGTTAGTTTACCTAGGTAATGAGTTTCTAGAAATTTGTCCATTTCCTCTAGGTTTTCCAATTTGTTAGAGTACAGTTTTCCATAGTATTCTGTTATGGTTCTTTTAATTTCAGTTGTTAAGTTGGGTGTGTTGTGGTATTGCCCATCTCATTTCTTATTCGGGTTATATGCTTCCTGATATGTTTTTCTTTTATTAGTTTGGCCAATGGTTTATCAATTTTGTTGGTCTTTTCAAAGAACCAGTTTTTGGTCTTGTTAACTCTTTCAGTTGTTTTTCTGTTTCATTCAGTTCTGCTCTAATTTTTATTGTTTGCTTTCTTCTGGTCCTTGAGGGCTTCTTTTGCTGCTCTCTATTTGTTTGAGTTGTGGGGTTAATGTTTTGATTTTAGCCCTTATTGCTATAAACTGATCTCTGAGCACTGCTTTTGCTGTGTCCCAAAGGTTCTGGTAGGATGTGTTTTCATTCTCATTTGAGTCTATGAATTTCTTTATTCTATCTTTAATTTCTTCTGTAACCGAGAAGTTTTTGAGCAAAGGGTTGTTCAGTTTCCATGTGTTTGATTTTTTTTTCCTTGCTTTTTCTGCCATTGATTTCTACTTTTATGGCTTTATGGTCAAAAAAGATGCTTTGTAATATTTCAATGCTTTGGATTCTGTTAAGGCTTGCTTTATGGCCTAATACATGGTCTGTTATGGAGAATGTTCCACATGTGTTAGAAAAGAAAGTATACCTGGCTGCTGTTGGTTGGGGTGTTCTGTATATGTCTATGAGATCAAGTTGGTTGATTTGTGGCATTTAGGTCTTCTGTGTCTTTACTGAGCTTCTTTCTGGATGTTCTGTCCTGTACCGAAAGTGGTGTTTTGAAGGCTCCTACTGTTATTGTGAAGCTGTCTGTCTCTCTTTTCAATACTGTTATAGTTTGTTTTATGTATTTTGCAGCCCTGTTGCTGAGTGGGTAAATATTGATTATGATTATGTCCTCCTGGTACTTTGACCATTTAATCATTATATAGTGTCCTTCCTCATGCTTTGTGGTGACTGTTACTTTAGTCTATTTTGTCAGAGATTAGTATTGTCACTCCTGCTCTTTTTTGAGTATTATTTGCTTGATATATTTTTTTCCATCCTTTGAGTTTTAGTTTTTCTTTAAGATGTGTCTCTTATAGGCAGCATATAGGTGGATCATGTTTTTTTATCCAATCTGCCACTGTCTGTCTCTTTATTGGTGCATTTCATCCATTTACATTAAGCATAATTATTGATAGATATGCATTTAGTGCTGTCACTTTTATGTCTTTTTTTTGTGTGTGTTATTGACAGTTTCTTTGTTCCACTTAATTTTCTGTGCCAAGTCATTTTCCTTTATGCATTTTCTTTTCATCTTTTTCATTGTTGTGGATTTTGTATTTGCTGAGTCTTTATATTTTTCTTGTTTTTTATTTTGATGTGTAGGATTGTTAGTTTCCTTTGTGGTTACCTTAATATTTACCCCTGTTTTTCTAAGTTTAAACCAATCTTTTATTTCTTTACATTGCCTTGACTTCATCTCCATATGAAAGATCCATGACTACATTTTTTAGTCCCTCTTTTTTCTTTTAATGTTGGCATCTTTTACGTATTGATGTCTCTGTTTCCCTATTTGCAATGTTTTAGCTGTGATTTATGTTTGTGGCTTCCCTATCTGGGCTGATATCTTTTTGCTCTGTCCTGTGTTCTAGTCTTAGGTTATTATCTGATGTTATCAATTTTCTAACTGGAGGACTCCCTTTAGTATTTCTTGTAATTTTGGTTTGGTTTTGGAAATTCCCTAAACTTCTTTTTATCTGGAAATGTTCTAATTTTGCCATTTGAGAGACAGTTTTGCTGGATATATAATTCTTGACAGGCAATTGTTTTCGTTCAAGGCTTTATATATGTCATCACATTGCCTTCTTGCCTGCATGGTTTCTGCGGAGTAGTCCAAGCTTAGTCTTATTGACTCTCCTTTGAAGATGATTTTTTGTTTATCTCTAGACGCTCTTAAAGTTCTCTCTTTATCTGTGGTTTTGGCAAGTTCGATTTTAATATGTCTTGGTGTCTTTCTTTTGGGATCTATCTTGTGTGGGGTTCCATGAGCATCTTGGATAGATATCTTCTCATCTTTCCTGATATCAGGGATGTTTTCTGCCAAGAAATCTTTGATAATTCTCTGTGTATTTTCTGTTATCCACCCTGTTCTGGTACTCTAATCGCTTGTAGGATATTCCTCTTGATAGTGTCCCACGTAATTCTTAGGGTTTCTTCATTTTTTTTAAATTCTTTTTATATGATTTGTCCTCAAATAAGTTGGTGTCAAGTGCTTTGTCTTCAGTCTCACTAACTCTGATTTCCATTGCCTCAGTTCTGCTTCTGTGACTTTCTATTGAGTTGTCCAATTCTGAAATTTTATTGTTAATCTTCTCGATTTCTGTTTGTTGTCTCTCTGTGTATTGTTGCATCTGTTAAATTTGTCTTTATGCTCTTCTCTAATCTTCTTAAGTTCCTCTATTTCTTTGTCTTTGTGTTCCTTGGCTTGTTCTGCATTTTACATGATCTTCTTCCTGATCTATGAAGAGTTTGGTATATTTATCTTTTGTATTCTATCTCTGGTAATTCCAAGAAGTTCTCTTCCTCTAGAAGATTTCTTGATTCTTTGTTTTGGGATTTTGCTGAAGCTATCATTGCCTTCCTCTTTATGTGATTTGATACTGAGTGTTTTCTCCAAGCCATCAATAAGTTATTATATTTACTTATTTTTATTTTCTTACTGTGTCCTAGCTTCTTGTTTTGTTATGTTTTGATATGCCCAAATAGGTTGCTCATGTAAGCTAGTTTGATTATTGGAGACTTTGAAGCTCTAATGTCCTGTCAACAGGTGGTTAGAACTGTTAGTAGGTATGTGAGCTCCAGAGTCCATTTATTTCTTGTATAGATTCAGCTCAGGTGTCCATGTAGTCTGTCACCAAGTGTGTGGTGCAGGCTGTCAGCTACAGTCCTAGATGGGCAGGGGTGATTGAAGTAGGCACTGGTATCTGGCTGCAGTAGGAGGTCATGCGCTGAGGAAGGCAAGGGGCTGATGGCTGCTCCTGAGTGTCTCGGCGGAAAGCATGTCCCTGTTCCCTAGAGTGCGTAGGTGGGTGGGTTTTGCAGCCGGGCTATGGGCACCCAATGCTGTTGACTGTAAGGACTGGCAGGCACCACTTTTTATTGGACCCCTTTTGCAGGTGGCTAGGTGGCATGGGTGAAGCCACCAGTCCTCAGGCCCCTGATGTGGGTAGGTGAGGACCCTGCTTAATGGGCAGAGTGGTGTCAAATATCATGAACCTGCCACTCCACCATATAGCTGATACAGTGAAGTTAGGCTTCAGGTATAATGAGGACTACGCTGTTGAAATGGGCCGACACCGGTCTATGCAGGGGTGAAAGGCATTCAAAGTCCATGGACCCCTTCTGCCTGTGCCTAGGCAAAGGAGCTGTGCTTGCCCCAAGTTCCTGGCTTAGAGGAGCTGGCAGATTATTTCTTCCCATTTGTTAATTTGTTCCGTCTCCAAGGCACGGAAAATGGCTCAGGGCATGTGATGGGTCCTACTTTCGGCCCTGGGGAAATGGCAGTTGCTGAAGCCAGCCTGGGACTGGTGCAGAGCGGGGAGAGAGCAGGTAAATGGGAGAGGAGTTCTTCCCAAATGGTGTTTTTTTGATCCACACGGTAGGTTAAACGCACGTACTTATCTTTTGCCAGTTGAGCACTGGTTTTCACTGGCTCTGGAGGCCTGAGCAGACTCTCCACTGCTCAATTTATCCCCCCGTGGAAAACACGTCCTGAATGCCACTGCTTTCCTCACAGAGCACACCAGCTGATCCAGCCCCCAGGGCGCCGTCTACCACTGGATAAGGTCTGGCAACGCTTCACTGCTTTTGAACTGTCTCTCCCTCCCCCTACCACTCAGTCTGATTCCTCAACTTTGCCTTTGATGTTTAGGGCACCTAGATTGTCATGTATAATCAATTCACTTGTTTTTTTTCGGTATTTGTTGTAAGAGGGTCCACTGGAAGTGTCTGACTACTCTGCCATCTTATCCCTGCCTCCCCAAATAGAAATTATTAATAGCAGCTTGCTTTATTTTAACTGATGATACAAAAGGACTACAATATCTAATATTGAAATGGAGAGATGTCATTGAAGAGAGTGATTTGAAAATTGTAAATGATAAACGTCACCAAAAGTGTAAATGAACCAAATAGGGTGTGTATTCTAGTCAGAAAACAAGGAATTTGGATAAATAATGACAAAGGAAACAGCCTTACCTGTGGGAAGTGATTCTGAAAGTTGGGAGTTTTTGTGAACATGAGAGATGTGGAAAAGTGCCAGATAATAAAATTAGACAAGATAAAATAATATAGTATATGGGGGAAAGGAAGACACAGCTCTTAGGGGACACTGAGCTTCTATTAGGGGTGACGGTAGAATTCAGGAATGGTTATTGGTGATGGTTGAATGACATATTTAAGTTCACTGAACTAACTGTACGTGTGATTGTTGAAATGGAAAGTGTTTTGTTACCTATATATTTACCACAATAAAAAAAGGTTTAAAAATGATACAGTGATATAGCATGTTTTAAAGCTATAAATATGCTAAAGAATTATAAATAATTATTGTTATATTAGAAATGTTTGTCATGGAAGCACATTTCCCTGACAGAAAATTTTATTACAAAGTAGAGAAGTGGTGGCATTTTGGAGATGTCTGAATTGGGCTGCTATGTTTATTTGGGTTCAGAATGCTAGATGGATATGGATCAATCAAGTCAGACAATATCCCAATCAAGAAGAGAAAAAAATGGCAACTTGTAAATAAAGCATACTTTGTCAGACTAAAAATTCAGTTATATCGAGAAAGAAACTGTTAGGGTGTAGAGTACTTAGTGAAGGAAAGCAATGGCAGTTAAAGGGCCCCAGCTCTCTTAGTCTCTCTGTCTCCTCCCCCTCTGTAATTGTCAAATGCCACGTGGAGCTGGAGGGCACTGACAGATTGAGTGGTCCTAGTGAGTCTTGTATTGCATCTGGCAGCAAGTGGATTGCTCTCCCCGGGCTCCTGCCAGCTGCTATGTACTGCCTGTGTTTGTGGCGTCTGCCAATGGACAACTGATTAAGGGCCATGGGGGAGAGGACATGACTTTGGCAAGGGCCCAGCTGTATATGGCAGACCCTGCTTACTGTAAGTGCTTTGGTGAGAGCTGAGTGCATTCTTTCCCACTGATGCGCTAATGAGCGCATTACGGAATATCTCTATAGGATCTCCTTCGTCACCTTTATTGGGAATTGACTGTATTGCCCAATTGCACTGGTCATAAGAAACTTTCTTTTAATGTGCAGTCTAAACTTTTCTTTCCTTGGCTAGAGGCAGTTGCCTCCTGCCCTATTTGGCAGTTGCTTGGAGTAGCTGTGAATGCTGGTGATGTTATTGACTGAGGAGGGAAACAGAAGCAGAATAAAGTTTGGCTTCCTGCATACTTCAGGGCAGAGCTTCTAGTCCCAGGGTTAAAAACACAAACAGCAACTGAAAAGTCATGGAGCATTGCATCCGTGAATGGCCTTTGATGCCCAATGGGGGCATCCGTGTCTCAGGGTTGAAGATGCTGCTGCAAACTTCCAGTGCTGCAAATTGGTGCTCATGTCTTTTTAGTCTCCAAATCTTAGCGTGAAATATTTAGTACCCCGGGAAAGCTAAATTAATGGTGAGTAAAAGTAATTAAGGCAATGCAGATAATCTCCGAGGTTCTCATTCCCCGTGAAACTAATTTCATATCTTATCCTTCATGTGTTAAAAATAGTTCTCTGCTAATTCAGGATGCCAGTGCTCTGTGTTGGTGAAGTGCACTTCAGTTCTATTGAAAGGGTGCAGATTAGAGAGTTATTTTCAATTGAGTATTTTTTTTAAGAGAGACAGTCATTTTGGCACCATGAGAGTGTGAATCTCTTTGGGTGAGCTGAGACTTGGATACAGCTGCAGCCGGGCAGATGATGGGCCAACTAGCTTATGATAACTTGCAGCTGGGACATCCTTTTCATCCTTTCAAGGAGGGCTCTCAGTTCCCATCCTCCCATCCAGTATTGAGATTAGTTAACTCTTTTGCAGGCCATAGCTTGAACTCAGCTATGTCTACAAGTTTAGAAACTAGTTCTGTTTAGCTCTTCTGAGCAATGGGAACATTAGAACTTCAACATAATTTTAGAGTTAGTTGTCACCTTAAAATAATCATGAAATATAAATAAGGGAACAGTTGTGAGCTGGTGGATTTTTGACTTCAGTATACCAAAGCTGATCTCTGTAATGGAGCTACAGCCACAAGACTGCCCCACTGGTCTCAGGCAGGTCTGAGAGGATTCTGGTGCTTTGGCTTGAATGCATGGCCTGGTTGCTGTGCTTCCTCAAACACATGAAACTGCCTTAGGATTTGTTATTCCTACAGCAGTAGTCTTGACCAAATGAGAAAATTCTCGATCTGTGATAAGAGTGAATTTTCGCTAGGAAGAAGAGGCATTTGAAGAGAAATGTTTAACCTATAATCTTTAGGTACCTACAGCTGACATACGCGATCATTATCGCTGCCATTGCTCACCTTCCAAATCCCTCAGGTAATCTCTTTCTCTTTAAAGAGATACCTCAACTCTTTAGTGCTTCATGGACTTGCTCTTCCAGAGAAAGCAGTTTTGCTTTAATAATATTTCGAGATTGCAGCATGAGAGTGGAATCTGCAGTGTCCAATTTACATCCCAGAGTGTAATCTGTATGTAGCCACATGTCCAGCAGAAACATGTGTCTAGTTAATGGGAAGAGAAGCACATGGAAAGCGACTTTAATGATTCTCCTATTCTTAGTTCTAGTGTCATAAGTACACTTTTGGGATGGTGAAGTGTCCCCTTTAGCTAAATTCTTAAGTTTTCTTTCTGAGAAAAATATATTGAAACTGAAATGAGTGTAGGCATGTGATATGTATGGGGAATGATAACTGTACTTTATGTCAAAACGTAATACTATATTTGTGCATTGTGACTTTTTAAATATTACCATCTTTATTATAATCGTCGTTGTTAGGTGCCATCAAGTTGGTTCTCACTCACAGTGACTGCATGCACAACAGAACGAAATACTCCCCAGTCCTGCACCATCCTCAAAATTACTTCTGTGTTTGAGCCCATTATTGCAGCCTTTGTGTCAGTCCGTCTCCTAGAAGATCTTCCTCTTTTTGGCTTACCCTCTACCAAGCATGATGTCCTTCTCCAGGAGCTGGTCCCTCCTGATAATAATGTCCAAAGTATCTTGCCATCCTTGCTTCTAAGGAGCATTCTGGTTGTACTTCTTCCAGGACAGATTTGTTTGTTATTTTGCCAGTCCATGGTATATTCAGTATTCTTTGCCAGCATCACAATTCAAAGGCATCAGTTCTTCTTCAGTCATCCTTATTCATTGTCCAGCTTTTTCATCCATATGAGGCGATTGAAAATATCATGGCTTGGGTCAGGTGCACCTTAGTTCTCAAGGTGACATCTTTACTTTTCAACACTTTAAAGAGGTCTTTTGCAGCAGATTTGCCCAATGTAATACATCATTTGATTTCTTGACTACTGCTTCCATGGGCGTTGATTGTAGATCCAAGTAAAATGAAATCCTTGACAACTTCAGTCTTTTCTTTGCTTATCATGATGTTGATTATTGATCCATTTGTCAGGATTTTTGTTTTCTTTATGTTGAGGTGTAATTCATACTGAAGGCTGTAGTCTTTGATCTTCATCAGTAAGCGCTTGAAGTCCTCTTCACTTTCAGCAAGTAAGGTTGTGTCATCTGCATATCAAAGGTTGTTAATGAATCTTCCTCCAATCCTGATGCTGCGTTCTTCCTCATACAGTGCTGCCTCGCAGATTATTTGCTCAGCATTCAGATTGAATAAGTATGGTGAAAGGATCCAACCCTGACACACTCCTTTTCTGATTTTAAACAATGCAGTATCCCCTTGTTCTGTTCTAATGATTGCCTCTATACATCATTACAATAATTACAAACATTTATATAGCACTTAATGATATACAAAGCATCATCTCATCTTTTTTTAAATTTATTTTTATTGTGCTTTAGGTGAAAATTTACAGCTCAAGTAAATTTATCATTCAAAAATTTATACACATATTGTTTTGTGATGCTGGTTGCAATCCCCACAATGTGACAGAATGTTCCCCCTTTCTACCCTGGGTTCCCTGTATCCGTTTGTCCAGTTTCTGTCCCTTCCTGCCATCTTGTCCTGCTTTTGGACAGGAGCTGCCCATTTGGTCTCTCATATTTGATTAAGCTAAGAAGATGTTCCTCACATGTATTATTATTATTATTTTTATTGGCCTGTCTAATCTTTGTCTGAAATGTGGGCTTCAGGAATGGTTTCAGTTCTAGGTTAACAGAGCCTCCAGGGGTCATAGTTTTGGAGGTTCCTCCAGTCTCTGTAAGTCTGGTCTATTTGTGTGAATTTGAATTTTGTTCTATATTTTTCTCCTGCTCTGTCCGGGATTCACTGTTGTGTTCCCTGTCAGGGTGGTCATTGGTGGTAGCTGGGCATCATCTAGTTCTTCTGGTCTCAGGCTGGTGGAGTCTCTGGTTCATTTGGTCCTTTAGTCCTTTGGGCTAGTGTTTTCCTTTTGTCTGTGGTTTTCTTCATTCTCCTTTGCTCTGGGTGGGAAGGGACCAATAGATGTGTCTTACTTGGCCGTTTGCAAGCTTTTAAGACCACAGATGCTACTTACCAAAGTGGGATGTAGAACATTATCTTTGTAAACTATGTTATGTGAATTGACCTAAACATCCCCCGAAACTATGTTCCACAGCCCCCAGACCCAGCTACTCTGTCCCTCAAAGTGTGTGGATGCATCTAGGAAAATTCTTTCTTTTGCTTTGATTCAGTTGTGCTGACTTCCCCTCTGTTGTGTGTTGTCCTTCCCTTCACTGAAGTTGACCATTGTCTACTAGTTGACCGTCTCTCTAGTTAGTGATTTCCCCTCCTTCTCCCTCCCCACCCTCGTAACCATCAAAGAATACTTTTTTCTGTGTGTAAACCTTTTCTTGAGTTGTTACAATAGTGGCTCATACAATATTTGTCCTTTTGTGACTGACGTATTTCACTCAGCATAATGCCCTCCAGATTCATCCATGCTGTGAGATGTTTCCAGGATTCATCATTGTTCTTTATCGTTGCATAGTATTCCATTGTGTGTATGTACAATGATTTGTTTATCCATTCATCTTTTGAAGGGCATTTAGGTTGTTTCCAACTTTTTGCTGTTGTAAATAGTGCTGCAGTGAACATGGGTGTGCGTATGCCTATTTGTGTGATGGCTCTTATTTCTCTCGAGTCTATTCCTAGGAGTGGGATTGCTGGATCATACGGTATTTCTATTTCTAGCTTTGTAAGGAAGTGCCATATTGTTTTCCAAAGTGGTTATACCATTTTACATTCCCACCAGTAGTGCATAAGAGTTCTAGTCTCCCCACAACCTCTCCAACGTTTGTTCTTTTGTGTTTTTTGGATTAGTGCCAGCATTGTCGGGGTGAGATGGTATCTCATTATAGTTTTGATTTGCATTTCTCTAATGGCTAATGATTGTGAGCATTCCCTCAAGTGTCTGTTAGCTGCCGGGATGTCTTCTTTGGTGAAGTGTCTTTTCATACCCTTTGCCCATTTTTTAATTGGATTATTTGTCTTTTTGTTGTTGAGGTTTTGCAGTATCTTGTAGATTTTAGAGATTAGACCCTTATCGAATATGTTGTAACCAAAAATTTTTTCCCAGTCTGCAGGTTGTCTTTTTACTTATTTGGTGAAATCTTTTGATGAGCATAAGTGTTTGATTTTTAGGAGCTCCCAGTTATCTAGTTTCTCTTCTGGTGTTTGTGTATTGTTAGTTATGGCTTGTATACTATTTATGCCATGTATTAGGGGCCCCAGCATTGTCCCTATTTTTTCTTCCATGATCTTTATTGTTTTAGATTTTATATTTAGGTCTTTGATCCATTTTGATTTAGTTTTAGTGTATGGTGTGAGGTATGGGTCCTGTTTCATTTTTTTTTTTACAGATGGATATCCAGTTATGCCAGCACCATTTGTGAACGAGACTGTCTTTTCCCCATTTAACGGACTTTGGGCCTTTGTCAAATATCAGCTGCTCATAGGTGGATGGATTTACATCTGGGTTCTCAGTTCTGTTCCACTGGTCTGTGTGTCTGTTGTTGTACCAGTACTAGGCTGTTTTGACTACCGTGGCCGTATAGTAGGTTCTAAAATCAGGTAACGTGAGGCCTCCAACTTTGTTCTTCTTCTTCAGTAATCCTTTGCTTATCTGGTGCCTTCGTCTCCTCTTTTGATTATCGTGACTTCTAAGTGAACCAACCGGTGATTATTGTCCCTGAAATTTGGTGAAGTCTATTTGTTGTTCATTCCTTCATCGATTCATTCTTTATTTAAAAAATATTGACTGAGTGCATCCTAGTGTTTATGACAGCTCTGAATATACAAAGATGAGATCCTCTCTGCCCTTGAGGAACCCATAGTCCACAAGAGGATATGGATAGGACTGGGTAACTAACCCTGTGTGATAAGCATTATGATGCAGATAATCATAAAGTGTTAGAGGAAAGCAAAGTGAGGTGTGATAAATTCTGGCAAGGGAATTGAGGTACCGTTCATAGAGAAGATGAGAGTTAAGCTAGGCTCCAAAGGGGTTCTTCAGATAGAGAAGGTCATTCAAAGCAGAGACACAGAGGCACAAGAGGTTGTGGTATGTCTGCAGATAGTACTAGGAAGTGGCTGGTTCACTGAGAACATGCAGAGAGCATGGGGAGATGAAACTTGGAAAGGTCACAAAACTCGTAGATGACAGAGCTGGGAAGACACAGGATTTTCTGCTTCCTAGTCCAATGCTTCTTCCGTAAAGTTACACTAGGTTTTTTGTTGTTGTTTTTTGTTTGGTTTTTAAATTTTAAATACGTTGTTAGCATCCTCTATACAAGCCATGGGGTCCCAGGGTGGTGCAAATGGTTAAGTGCCTGGCTGCTAACCGAAAGGCTGGCGGCTGGAATCCATCCAGAGGTGCCTTGGAAGGAAGTCCTGACTACCTGCTTCTGAAAAATCAGCCATTGAAGGTCACGGAAGCTTCATAGACACATCCAGACTCCCTGAGGGACTGAATTACTGGGCTGAGGGCTGGGGACTATGGTCCCGGGGGACATCTAACTCAATTGGCACAACATAGTTTATAAAGAAAGTGTTCTACATCCTACTTTGGCAAGTAGCATCCAGGGTCTTAAAAGCTTGTGAGCAGCCATCTAAGATACTCCACTTGTCCCACCCCAACTGGAGCAAGGGAGAATGAAGAAAACCAAAGACACGAGGGAAAGATTAGTCCAAAGGACTAATGGACCACAACTACCATAGCCTTCACGAAGACTGGGTCCAGCACAACTAGATGGTGCCCGGCTGCCACCACCGACTGCTCTGACAGGCATCACAATAGAGGGTCCCGGACAGAGCTGGAGAAAAATGTAGGACAAAATTCTAACTCACGCACACAAAAAAGATCAGACTTGTCTGACAGAGACTAGAGAAACTCCAAGAGTATGGCCCCCGGACACCCTTTCAACTCAGTACTGAAATCACTCCTGAGGTTCACTTTTCAGCCAAAGATTAGATAGGCCTGTAAAACAAAAGGAGACTAAATGGGCACACCAGCCCAGGGGCAAGGACTAGAAGGCAGGAGGGGACAGGAACGGTAGTAATGGGGAACCCAAGGTCAAGAAGGAGAGAGTCTTGACATGTCATGGGGTTGGCAACCAATGTCCCAAAACAATATGTGTCTTAATTGTTTAATGAGAAACTAATTTGCTCTGTAAACCTTCACCTAAAGCACAATAATAATAATAATAAAAATCAGCTGTTGAAAACCTCATGGAGCACAATTCCTCTGTGACACACATGGGGTCATCATGAGTCAGAATCAACTCAACAGCAACTAGTTTGGTTTTTTTTGTTTGTTTGTTTCATACAAGCCATGTTGAAGAGTATAACTAGAGATTTCATTTGACAAGGTTATCCCATTTAGCTAGAGGTGCAGCTTATATTTTGCTCAGTATATGTGTCTGAGTGTGTGCGCCCATGGATTAGTTAAGGTGAAGTGGGCGGGGCAGAGGTCCAGGTGTTTTCAGGTGTGTGTTCTGGTAGGTGAAGCCAGTGCCAGTTCATCACCTGCAAACAGATGTGCTCCACTGTATGACCCAGTGCTAAGTTAGTGGTCTCTCAGTGTCTGTATACTTGGCACGTGGAAGTCTAAAAGCTTTAGCAATTTTTCTGAAGGGATTGATGATCTTTAAGCTGTTTCTCTTTGTTTGAAAATGCCTTTTTTTTTTCCCCACAGAGCTGAGAAAGTGTTAGAAATAATTGAAAATGACTTGAAGGGGGTAAAGTGGAGGTAAGGCATATTAGCTGTTGGCTGATCTTATTGCTTGAAAGCAGGCAGTTTTCTTAGATTTTGAACGCTGTGTATGGTGTAAAGAACAAACCTTCCCATTTTTTCTTTTCTGAGAGCCATGATGTTATCTCAGTAATTGGAAATAATCTTCTAAAGTTGCTCTTTAACACAATCCTCTTTCAAATCAGCTGTTATCTGCCCTTGCATTTCACAGTAAATGTTGCTGTCTGCACAGCCCCTGCTAACAGGAAGATCAAGTATAACTCTTTTCATGATTTGAAATGAAGTGTTTCTATTGTCGTTATCCTGGCTTCTGGTTGTGCTGTTACAAGTGGGCTTATTTCTCAGCTGGGTTTATGAGGATGTTTCATTGTGGAATACAAGGCCCTCTGTTTAAGCGGTATTTTCTTTCACAGACATCTTAAAGATTTCTCTAACTCTCCCAATCGTTTCAATTTTTTATGTTTGAAAATGTTTTCAATGATATTTCAGAGTTGGGGGCTGCATTTTGGGAGAGATTGATTTTTGGGATTTTTTTCCCCAGCTGTCTGGGGTGAAAAGTGCTTGGCTGCTAATGGAAAGTTTGGTAGTTCGAACTCACCAGCTACTCTGCAGGAGAAAGATGTGGCAGTCTGCTTCTGTAAAGATTTACAGCTTTGGAAACACAATGGGGCAGTTCTACTCTGTCTTATAGGGTCGCTATCGATTGGAATCGACTTGTTGGCAGTGGGTTTGGTTTGGTTTGAGTCTGGGTTGACACTTGAAAGGCACTATATTCCCTGTTTATGTCTTCATGACCTGGTTTTGGCAAAATTAGAATAAACAGTATGCCTGTTAAGCTGCAGTAGGCAGGTTTTAAATAGATGGCTTATGACATGGTCAGAGGTAAACTTTGAAATGTGCTCCCAGGGCAGGTTGTGAAAAGCTGTGGAGTCTCCTTTGGCATTCTTCAGGAACAGGATAAATTCTCATATGTTTTGGTTACAAATTCTCTATGTGTCATGTGTATCTGTGATAACACATGTAACTATTTCTGGATAGAAATCAGACTTTGTATTTAAGTGGTTATGTTATCTCCCTTGCATTATTGACCTACAAAAGACTTCTGTTTGTTCTGTTGTTGTTGTTAGGTGCCACTGAGTTGACTTGTGAGTCATTGTGACCCCATGTGACAGAGTAGAACTGCTCCATAGGGTTTTCTAGGATATAATTTTTACAGAAGTAGATTACCAGGTCTCTCCTCCTGCAGAGCCACTGGGTGGATTCGAACTGCCAACTTTTTGGTTAACAGCCAAGTGCTTACCTGTTGCACCACTGAGGCTCCTTTAGTTTGTTCTGTGCTAGCAAAATTTTCAGTAAAGTTTTCTTTAAATCGTAACTACTACTTCCTCAAGAAAATGTTGATCAACAGCCATAGAGAGAGATGTTAAGTGGTATTTCAGTCGGGGTATGGAATCCATCGAGTCTCTACCTTTAAGGTGCTCAGTAGGTGTTTGTAACTGGTATTTCAAGTAAGGAGTAAGGCTTGAGGGATGAACTGATGGTGGAGCTGGGGAGGGAAGACTCTAGCTGAGGAACTGGTTGGTCTTCAGACTTCTTTTGAACGTAGTCCTCATAGCTCCACTTCATGATGCCAGTTGGAATAGTTAGATTAAGGCCCAAATCTTCCATTTAACAACTGTGTCAAAGTTCTTAAACATTGTAAGCTTAAGTTTCTTTGGATGCAAAGTAAGGAGGGGAAGATAGACAAAATGACCCTCTTAGATTCTCAACAGTTTTGAAATGATGAGTTCTGTGAAATCTGAAAAATGTCCAATGTACTGATATACCAGAAATAGAGTGGATTTAAAACTCAAAGTTAAACCACATGCTCTGCCATTTTAGACTATTCATGGTATTGATCAGTTCCACTAGTAGGAATAATTGAGAATTATCTGAGTCACTTAGACACTTTTCTTAAATACATTAATGAAATATAAATATCCATAAATATTTCATGTAATATTTCACAGGCATGTATTGTGACACCTTAAAATATCTTCTGATTCTGGGTAGTCCAAACATTGTCTTATTTTGCATTGTAAACAGTAAGGGAGTAAACATCTTGCCTGTTTCCCACAATTGGCTATCAACAGTGCCTTTTCAGGATCATCGGTTTCTAAGTGAGTGCTTGTCCCAGATTATAAACTTCCACTGGTGAAAACAGATACCCCAGCTTACTCGCGCTGGAGAGAGGAGACTCAGGTTGTGGCTGGCTCTTTCTTTGGCCTTTCTTTCTTTTTTTTTTTAAATTGTGCACTGAATAAAAGTGTATACAGCAAATTAGATTCCTATTCGATAGCTTGTATATAAAGTGTTTCATGGCCTTGACTTCATACCCTACATGTGTCACACTCTCCCCATTTCCGCCTTGGGTTCCCCATTTTGTTTCATCCTGATGTTCTATCCCTTCCTGCCTTCTCATCTTTGCTTTTGGGTAAATAGTGCTCTTTAAATCTTATATAATTGATTGTTCTAAGGAGCATGTTCCTCTCAGGTGTTACTGTTTATTTTATGGGCTTGTCTGTTGTTTGGCTGGAATCTACTTTTCTTTCTATGTGTTTTGGCTAGTTCAAATGCTTATTAGTATTACCACATGAAACATATCTAGGGATAGTCTTAGGGAGTTAAATTTTATTCCACGGTTAACTAAACAGGTGAGAAAGTTGATGAGGTAGAAACTCGTGTCTGTTTGTTAAAATGAAGCTTATCTCAGAAAGGTATCTCAGAAAACCGAGACTTGGCTGTCCTGTAGAATAGATAATAGCGCCTTAACGTCCACTCCTTTTTCTCTTTCTCTGAGTCGGCTGTTGACAGAACAAAGTAAAGGACAGATTGGAAGGGAGCTCTACATGGAGGCAGTGGGATGCTACATCTGTAGCCTACATTCATCCTGCAGCTCAGAGCAGAGACCACACTGTGGTTGAGACCGAATAGGTAACAAAGTTTAAATGGCTCCCAAGCTGCTTTAATTTATGAGTTTCTCACTTAATCGAGATGTTGCCAGATGAATTCTTCAGATTTTTGCCAATACTGAGCGATCCCTTAAGACATAGCTCAGTAGTCCGTATCCATCAGAGATACAATCATACACATTAGATATTATCCTTCTACTTTCACCAGTAAGTCCAGTTTTGTTCGACATGTGAAGAAGTCGGAAAAGGAGGATGCGCACCAATTGAATTTTCAGGAGGAGCCAGCATGACCTAGAGAAGGGCAGAAACTCACAGTTCTTGTTTCTGTTCTGCTGTTGGCTCCTTGGAACACCATAAAAGTTTATAATAGTTTACTAATTTAGGCTGGAAAGTGACACAGCTTTTGCTTAAAACAGTGAAAACATTGTGAACACTTAAAAATGGTAAGTACCTGGGACCCTGTAGGAAAGCTGGGTGGTTCAGCAGACGCAAATGAGGAGAACAAAGAGCAGCCACTGTCCCTCTAGTAGAATAGTAAGTAGAGGCGGGTCCTCACAGAAAGAACTTCCTCTGAAAACCGGCCAGTCTGATGCAGGAAAGCCAGAAGACTTCCAAAGATAATGGGCGGGGATTTGATATTTTTAACATGCTAATGAAAGTAATTTCTCTGACAGTGTGTACATGAAGTAGAATGCTTTGGTTTTTCTCACGTATGAAAAGTGCTCTGAAAGTTGCTACATTTATCCGAAGAAATTTCAAGGTGTTCTTACAAAGATGACTAGTCTAGCTGGTGGTGTAGAAAGATGAAGGGACCTTCTTATACCCGGCACTCTCAGCAGGGTAGGTTTTTGTATAACATAAAGATGGTTTTCTTTCATACTGAAAACATCTATTAAAATTTTTTAGTGATCTCAATTCTGAAGAATTTGCTTTTTTTTTCCACCCTTGACCTCAGCTTCTCTATACCTGAGAGGAAAATTAGATATTTTGCAGACATTTATGCTCTGGAAGCATTGTTTCCTGGAAGGTGGGGGCAGGGAGGCAGAAAGATCCTCAGGCTTCTTTCTGTGACTTTGGGCAACTGTGAGTTAAAATCTTGCTGGTCTCCACTTCCCTCTCTAAGTCTTTATTATTGATTATACTTGCCTTTATCTATATCTTGGAGCCCTGGTGGTGCAGTGATTAAGAGCTTGGCTGCTAACCAAAGTGTCGGCAGTTCATGGGTTCTGACCACCACATTAGCCAACTGAGCACTTAAGCATTGCGCCACCAGGGCTCCTTCAGTACCCCTTGACCCACTGTAAATACTTTCCACAAATCCTGTTCATTTGAACTTTGTTTTAGGCAATAGGATCTATTTATTTTATATTTACATTCAGTGCCTGGTTGTTTGGCTTCTTGGTGATTTTCATTTTTATTCTAGCTTATAAAATACAAGGAGGAGAACAGCTTAGCTGAGGATAGCATGTTGTGGACAAGTGCCAGTGGAGTCAACAGGCCCTGAAGAAGACAGAAAGCATTGCTACACTGGGGATGCTTAGTGTAGGGGCAAACATGCTGATGTTTTCTCTGGCACACGGGAAGGGGGTGGGCACAGAACATGGGCAGACAGCAGAGAAGAGCATGCAGGGAAAGCTCTATTCTCCTGTAAATCTCAGTACAGTTTGTGATCTTCTTGGTATGAATACATGTTACTGACATTCATTATATCATCATGGGCCATTGAAAATAGTGTAAATTACAACTAGTTGTCGATTTTAGTGATACAGAGTAGTGTATACCATGTAGCATTTTAGAAGGATTTATTTTTTTAAGTTTGGAATAAAAATTTAGCACAAGGTGATATTGTCTATCTTTCTAGAAAATACACTTAATCAGCCCAAAATACCCCTTAATAATGTCTGATAAATGAAGTGTTTATGGTTATTTAAATGGAAAAAAAAAGAGCTATATTTCATGATCTTTCATCATAGGAAAGACTGTCTTACTGTTGATAATGACCTTTAAGACAGGGCTAGATGCTTCTTCATCCTGTGACGTATTCTCATAGGCCCTCTGTAATTCCCATCATTGTACATTTTACGATAATTAAGTAATTATTTGACTCTCCTAATAGAATGCAAGTTTCATGAAGGCAGAAATCCTGTCAGTCTTGCTCACAGTTGTAACTCTGGCATCTAACATGGTGCCTGACACATAGAAGATGTGCAACAATTATTTGTTGAAAACGGATGGATCTAAATATGGTAAACCCGATTATTTTGTACCCTGGCTGGTTGAAGACACCACTCAAGAAGTAAATATCTTATAGTGGTGCCTATGAGGATCCACTACACTGAAGAAACCACTTTTTATCATTCCAAGGTGATATAAAATGCCATGCCTATGGAAATCCTTACTCTGTATTTTAAAAACGCTTATCAGATGATTCTGTTGTGCAGCTTGGACTGGGAACCTTTAATTTAGAGTTCAGTTGTATTTTCACTCTGCAAAGTAGCAGCTTCTCCATCACTGGAGTTTAAAAAGAAAGGTGAGAAGGTTCCCTATTAGGTAGCAGAGCTATTTAAGCATTGGACAAGGGGTTAGGTAAGTTAACAAGTTGCACTGAGTTGACTCTAACTCGTGGTGACTCCATGTGTGGCAGAATAGAACTCTACTCTGTCGAGTTTTCAGTGACTGATGTTTGGAAGTAGATTACCAGGGCTTTTCTTCCAAGGTGAATTTGCATGGACTTGAACCTCAAAATTTTGTTAGCAGCAGAGCGTGTTAACTGTTTGCCCAACCTCGGGACTCCCAAATAAGTTAAATGGAGGTAAAGTGTCATTTAACTCTAAGATTCTGTGACTCTTGGAGGATGTTTTTAATGCTGTATCTTTTGGCATATTACGCTCTGTAACTTAAAACAGTAAGCATTTATTATTGTTCGTGAGTCTGTGAGTCAACTGGTGGTTCTACTGATCTGATCAGCCTCCTCAGATCTTGGTGGGGCTTGACCATTATCTGTGGTCATGTGGCAGAGAGGCTTGGGGCTGGCTGGTTCAGGATGATCTCACTTATGTGTCTGGTAATTGGTTGGCTGTCGGCTGGGGCTAGGGGAATGAGGGTCACTGAGCCACATGTCTTCCAGCAGAGCAGGGTAACTTGGTGGCTGGGCAGGGTTCTGAGAATGAGAGAGCAGGAGCTACAAGGCCTCTTGGTGTCTAGGAACTAGCACACCATCACTTCTCCTGTATTTAGTTGGTCAAAGCAAGTCACAAGACTAGCTGAGGCTCACGGGGTGGGGAAGAAGACTCTACTTTTGGGAAAAGCTGCAAAGTCAAATTGCAAAGGACGTGACTACAGGGAGGAACAGAGAACCGAGGCCATTTTTGCAATCTATCACACCAGGTGTCTAATACTATCATCTCCCACCCCGTTTTCTATTTGCTAACACACATAGACTTTGGAAACAAGTATGTCTTAGTGTAAGTTGGAAAATCAGTTGTGTGTGTATGTGTTAAGAAATTGGATTAAAGATGCCTGGAGCCCTAATATTATCTGTTTTATTTAAGAATATTTACCTTTAACATATATAGGATTACTTCTGCCTATATCGGGAAGGGACAGTTATAATTAGAGAAGGTTATTCTTCATCTTTTGTGTAATGTAAAGTATTACCTAGGCAAGTTTCTGCCCATCTGCTTTCAGCTAAACTGCTTCTGGGATAGCCCTTGCATTCAGCAGATCCTAACAGAGTGCCAGGCACTAGGGATAAGAAGAGGAATAAGTACCTGCTGAGGCCTTCCAGCCCAGTGGGAGACACAGATATAAATAAAAATGGCAAGCGGTGCATTTTATCTCCCACCCCATCCATGTCTTTTCTCCAGACCTCATTTATTAACCATTTTTTCTGCATCTGCTCAGCAACAGGACCTCAGCTCTTATCCATTTCCCTTCCCTGCATGTATCTTTAGGCTGCTTAGAGCTTTGTCTGTGGACTGTGCTCTTTCCTGTGATTGGCTGGGTGAGTCTTCTGTGTACAATTTTCTACTTAGTGAGAAATTGTTTATGTACTAGCTAATTCTCATTTTAGTAGTAAACCATGGGAAGTAATTCAGTTCCCACACCATAATTATTTTATGGCTTTGGTTGAAGGTCTGACTCTCTCTCTCTAATGTTTTTCTCATTTTGCCAGAGCTCAGCAAAAGGTAATCTATATATCTTCTTTCCATTTTACCTATTCGAGAACTTAGAGAACAGTTACAAAATACTTTATAGTTTTATTTTTGTTGAAAGTGTTGTAACAGAAAAGTCTGGGAGAATATACCAAATATTAGCAGGGGTAATCTCTGAGAGGTAGGTTTAATGATCATTGCAGTTTTCTTATTTGTGCTTAATTGTGTTTTCTAATTTTATACTGTAAAAATGTATTATTTATTGTAACAAAAATTAAGTAGTTTTTTATGTGAAAGAAAATTTAGGGCCCATAGGTAATGATTTATAATGAGAGAAAGAGAGAAGATACGGGCAGTTCCCGGTTGGGAATGGCTGATGACCAACAACTCCTACTTGTCTCTTGATGTTATGTAAATTTACCCTCATTTTGAAAGGATTGAACTAACCCCTACTCTCAACAAACTCTTCCTCACGATCACCTTCACTTGCTGCACCTGCAGCTTTTAAATCATTGAAAAGGCTTCGAGCCTCTTCTTGCCCTGAAGTCAGGCTGAATAAGAACCTAATGCGTCTGTTCTGACTTACCTACAAATTCAGCTTAAAGGCAGAGTAAGGAATGGATTTCGTTCGTAACCCGGGGGACTGCCTGCATACCTCAGAACTTCACAGGTACACGAGGCCTTGATTAAAGTCATGACAAAGGCCTCCTGAATGGCTTGTACATCAATGTAGAGAGATGGAAGGCAGGTTCAGGAAATTTTGACCAGATTTCATTCTTTGCTGTTAACTCTGTATATTTTCCCCTGGTGTCTCTATTTCTCTCTGCCCTTCATACATCATGTCATTCATACTCAAAGATGCTGTTTCTGACAGTGATGGTCATCTGGAGGTATAGATGTGGCTGGAAATGCACATGTTCACCAAAAAGCCTTTCAGTTAGGAATATGCTTTGAGGTTTTCTGCACAGCGTGGAATAGAGAAGTGGTTTGTGTTCTGGGGTTTGGAACAGTGACATCCTTTCTTTTCTCTTCCGAGCCAGACAGATAGAGTTCTGTTGATGTGATGGATGGAAAGGCATGCGACCTCTGAGCCTTCTATTGTGGAGGGTCACTGCAGAAAACAGGATATGCTACATTGTTTACAAGTATCCTGTTTATTGATGTAGGGTCAACAAGAACATAAGCAGATTAGTCATACTGGCAGTCAACATAAATTAATAGGTAGCATTTAGAGTGAGAACCCAAAACTAATCACTCAAAATACAAGTAAATACATAGAGGAAATATCTCAGCTTAAGTCTCAGTTCTGAAATGTAAGGACTGGATTCCTATTGAGGGATCTGGTTATAAGAGGTAGGGGAAACCAGAGACTAGCAGGGACCAGCCTAAATGAATAAAGACCAAGAGATAGGTGAGGCAGTGCTGTTACTGGTCCTGAGTTCCTCTGGCAGGGGGTTATACTGTTCCACATTTTGGAAACTGTTTTAGGAAAGGCTATGTACATTAAATCTTAGGGTTTTTCCTAACTGATTTGGCTGATGGACTCAAAGACTTATTCAAACTACCTCGGCCATAGGCGCAGAAACAGGAATGTCTTTACTTCTCTTCCGCAGCAATTCTAAGTGTCTCCACAGCACCTTTTCCTCTGTGTAGCTGTGATCGACTTTCTTTGTCCGCCTAGGGCACTGAGATGTCTCCTATCTTAATTCCAGTGTCCTCTGGCCTGCCTTTGGTCAAGAGCAAAGCTTCCCTTCTGGGCCATTCTTTTGTATTCCTTGTATTCAAAGCTGCGATTACCCATATCCACTCATTCCTAGACAGGAGTTTTTAACTATATTGTCCATGGAAGGCAATTGACAACTTTATACAGTTGCTAGTCTCTGAGCAAAGGTGTTCGAAGAGAAACTGGGAACCTTGGAGAAATTAAAATAAGAAAAAAACATACCATTAATAACATCATAATATGAAATACTTAAGGATAAATCTGACCAAAGATGTGCAAAACCTGTACCCTGAAAACTATAAAATATTACCAAGTGAAATTAAAAAAGACCCAAATGAAAGGAGAGATAAAACTTATACATGGTTGGAAGTCTCAATATTGTTAAGCTGACATTTTTTCCCAAATTGGTCTGTAGATTCAATGTAATCCTAATTAGAATGCCATCAGTTTTTGAAGTTGAAAAGCTGATTCTAAAATTTATGTAGAAATGCAAAGGACCTACAATAGCCAGAACAACTTTGAAAAAGAAGAACAGAGTTGGACAACCAAAATTACCTGACTTCATATATACAGTAATCAAAAGAGAGTAGTACTAGTATCCCAATAGAAAATAGATCAATAGAACAACAGAGCCAGAAATAGACCCACACATATATAGACAAGTGACTTTAGACAAAGGCACGAAAGCAGTTCAATGAAGAAAGGATAGTTTTTTAAACACATGATGTTGGAACAAGTGGATATTCCTATGCAAAAAGTGAATGTTGATCCATATCTCATACCACATACAAAAATCAAAATAGATCATAGACTTAAATATAAAACTTCTAGGAGAAAATATTTCTGACCTTGATTTGGGCAAATATTTCTTAGATATGATACCAAAAGCACATAAAAGAACAAATTGATAAATTGGACTTCATCAAAATTAAAAAACATCTTTGAAAGACATTGTAAAGAAAATGAAAAAACAAATCACAGGCTGGAGAAAATATTTTCAAATCATAGATGTGGTCAAGGACTTGCACTCAAAATACATAAATTACTCTAAACATGTATAAGAAAACAACCCACTAAAAAAATCGGCAAACAATTAGAACAGATAATTTACCAAAGAAGAAATATTGGTGGCAAATAAGCACAGGAAAAGATACTCAACATCATTAATCCTTAGGGAAAGGCAGATTAAAACCTCAATGAGATAACATGACATACAGATTAGAATAGCTAAAATTAAAACAACTTACAATACCAAATGTTGACAAGGATATGGAGGAAATGGAACTCTCATACACTGTTAATGGGAATATAAAATGTTACAGCCACTGTGGAGAAGAGTTTGGGAATTTCTTAAAATGTTAACCATGTACCTACTGTATGATTCAGTCATTCCCACTCCTAGGTATTTATCTAGGACAAAGGAGAGCATGTATCCATACAAAGACTTGTACATGAATGCTCAAAACAGTGTTCTTTCTAATAGCCAAATACTTGAAACAACCCAAATGCCCATCAAAAGGTGAGTGGCTAAACTCATTGTAGCGTATCCATTCTGAAACTACTCAGCAATAAAAAGTAATGAACTATTGATTCACACGACATGGATGAATCTCAGTGTATTATGCTGAGTGAAAGAAGTAAGGAAAAAACAAAACAAAATAAGATTATATACTGTGATTCCATATATGTAAAACCGTATGTGTAAAACCCTATTCACTCAAAAACGCTAATGAGTCTATAATGTCAGCAAGCAGATGAGGGGTTGCCTGGGAATAGAAAAAACCAGGGAGGGTTAGGAAGGAGGAAGGAAAGGATGACAAAAGTGTCTAAGAAACTTTAGGAGGCCACGGATCTGTTTATTATTTTGACTGTGGTGGTGGTTTCACAGGTACCTACATATGTTAAGACTTACGTTTTAAAGTGTGCATTTATTGTGTATGAATTATACCTCAATAAAACTGTTAAACAACCAGAGTGCACTAAAGTACCATAGCAGCTAGCAGAGCAGGAATGGTGCAGGGGATTTTGTGGGCACAAAGGGAAGAGTGGGTAAATGTTTCCTGGGAGGGAAGAGTTGATAAAGGCTTTATGGGGGGGTGACCTTAGCTGCACTGGGAAAGATGAATAAGCGTTTGTTGGAACTACTACAAAGATAAAACATTCCAGTGTTTTGGTTACAGAAGCATTTCAGAGACAGTGCTAGTACGGGCTGAGAGGTGTGAAGAAGCATAGCAAAAATTTGGTGGACTCATGGAGGTAAATGAAGCTAGAGAAGCAGGCAGGAGCTAGACCATAGAAGTCTTGTTTGTCATCCTCAAACATTAGGATTTTAGCTTATAGGCAGAGGACAGACCTTGAAAGTGTTTAATCTGGAGAGTAATAAGCCTTATTAACAGGGCTTACTCATGTTTACGAGTCCCTGGGTGGTGCAAACAAATGGTTAACTCACTGGGATGCTATCCAAAAGGTTGGCAGTTCAAGTCCATTCAGAGTTGCCTTTGAGTAAAGGCCTGGCAATCCACTTCTGAAAAATCAGCTGTTGACAACCCTATGTACAGTTCTGCCCTGACACATATTAGGTTATCATGAGTCAGAGTCGATTCAGTGGCAACTGGTGTGTGTGTGAGTGTGTGTATTGACGTTTGAGGAAGATTATTTTTGCGCTAGGATGGAGGTCAAATGGAAAAGCTTTAAGGTTAAAGTAAGGAGAGCATTGCACTAGCCTGGGTGAAAAGTAAGGAGGGCCAGGTGAAAGGTATTGTGGGTGAGGATGGACAGATAGGGCCAAACTGACATCTGTGTAGAATGTAGAAGTGACAGACTTTACCATTGGGTCAGATGAGGAGAGCGAGGGAAAGATTTTTGATTTGTTACCGCTGTTATCCAGACAGTAAGTGGTGGAGCAGGTTTATGAGAGGGAAGATTGATTCAGTTTTCAGTTCCCTGGATTTGAGGTACTAGATGTAACTGGGCAAATCCAGTAAGCAGTAGGAAGTAATGCCTTCTGTCTCAGAGGAGAGATTTTTACTGGAGATAAACATTTAGAGTCCTGAGATTGACCAGAAGGGATATGGGGGATAAAAAGAGAAAATGACCAAGACAAAACATACTCAAAAAAATCAAACTAAAATGTAAAATCAAAAAGGTATGATAAGTACATAATAGGGGTGTTACGAATAGGGGTATAATCATGGTGCAAAGTTTGAATGATAGCTCTTGTTGGAAGGTTTCACAGGAGAGTGAGTGCTTGACTATGCTGATTAAGGATATTTAGGATTATCAGTTAAATAACAAGGCACCATTTTCATTGGTAAAGATTTGCTACAAACACCTTCTGTGAAAACATTGTATTTTGAATGGGCCTGAAAGAAATTCCGTCACATGCAAAATTTGGCCCCAAAGGCCAACTGCGTAGATGCATGCATTCCTGGATTTCTCTCCTGTGCTTCTCCTCCCGAGCCTGTCCATGTAGAGGCCGCATTCGGCTGTCCTTGGGCTTCTCTGACAAAAGGTACCAGATCAGAGATCTTGCCTTTATTTAAGCTCCACTGCAGAGTCACATCAGAGTGGGGCTGAGAACCAGCTCAGCAGGCTGGGGATTTGGATGGCATCTCAGAGCTGTTGAGCTTCTGGTAGTCCATGCACTGAAGACCAGACCCACCTCTCCCTGGGGTGCTTTGAAAAGCCTCTTGGAGTGTTTAAAGCAGCATTGCAAGGGCACCATTAATCCCTCAGCTGGAATGGCATGCTTTTGACACCATTACAGGTCACTGGAAATAATAGTACTGGCATGAGTAGAGCGTTGAAGAATGAAGCCCTCTAATTATCACATCTGTGTTGATTCCGCTGTAAATATTTCCACTACCTGATAATTTTCGGTCACTAAAGCCAGAATATGCAGAATTTTATTTTCCTTGCAGGAAGAGAAGCTTTTTTTTTTTTTTCCCCTCTTGGGAATGTGCCTTTAGCCATATGTGTTGGAAGACTATCCAAAGCATACTTCTGTGTGCGTCAGGGGAAACCTAAAGGTTGCTTTTGACTGTTAGCACTAGTGGTTCAGGAACCTTTTAATTCTTATTATTTTTAAAGCTCGGATTCTCACTGTTTGATTTTTGGTGAGTACTTGGGATGGTGATGAGCATTAATTTTAGAGTGGGTTGGAATTATTGGGGTATGTTTCATAACACGATTTTAATATTCATTATCTTACATGCCAGGAGGGTTAACTGTCATGTTCAGTAAAGTACCCTAAATTATTTTTTAAATTTTATTTATTTTGTTGTTGTTGAGAATATAAACAACAAAACATACTCCAATTCAGCAGTTTCTACACATGTACATTTCGGTGAGGTTGATTGAATTCTTTGCCTTGTGCAGCCATTCTCACACGCTGTTGCTGAATTGTCCGCCCCCTTCCGAAACTACTGCTCTTAGATAAACTTGAAACCTTGAACCAAAAGTATCCCCTGAAGTCTTCTTAAAGCTGAACAGTAGTTTAGCTTAACTAGTAAAGAATGTCTGCCTTGAGGATTGTGCTCTTTCGAAGTCTACCTATGTAGGATCAGATTGAGAACAGGACTTGAATTATTAAAGCTTGTGAAGTGTGTACAACGATGATGACAATGTGAATAGAGTCACTTGCTGCACAGTTGTGCTGTGAGGACTGGTTGTTGAGTTACTAATCAACTGCCTTGAAAGATGGAGAAGAATGAATGTAAGTGCTTATTAGTATCATTGTTATTGTTTTTAGTGTTACTCTTAGTTCAGAAAATAACATCAGTCACATTCTCAGAGATCAGTGGTTTGTGTAGGTTTTACATTAAGTCAAACCCTACTAATTGCCAGGTGAGGAGCCAGGTGGTCCCTGCTGGGAAACAGGTGCCTATCTGCTCCCGAGATGCCGACGTGGCCCTTGCTGTTGTCACCAAGCCCGGCAGCCCCACAGCTCCTGTCCCCCAGGTGAGCTCCAGCCTGCGCCGCAGAGGGCCCCCTCGGCACCGGCTCTAAGTTACAAAAGCAAAGTTACGTTTATTCCTACGTGGCACAGCTCTGTTGCCATAAAAAAAAAGCGTTTCAATCTATAGAGGCTCTTTCCTTCATAGCCTCTGACTTGGTCACAGAGGCACAGGAAGTAGGGTCTTTTTTAGTCTGTCCTTGCAAATGATAGTAGCTGAATTTGCTCAATGCCTTGCCCTCATTAACACCAAAATATATTTATAGAAATAGTTTCACACAAATGGGGCTGATTCCATTGCATTTATAATGAATCTTCACTAAAGTTCAGCTTAGAGTAGGAAGAAAGCTCTATGTGATATGGTGAGAGACCATTATATATTAACTATTGATAATGATAATTAATTGATAATGATGATAATGACATAATGATAACAACAACAATAATAGTTAAAAACAAACAAACAAAAAAACCCAAACCAGTTGCTTTGAGTCAGTTCTGACTCATGACAACTCCCTGTGCTGCAGAGTAGAACTGTGCTCCATGGGGTATTTACAACCGTGACCTTTCAGAAGTAGATTGCCAAGCCTTTCTTCCAAGGTGCCACTGGGTGGGTCCAAACCACCAACTTTTCCATTAGCAGCTGAGTGCTTAACTGTTTGCACCATCCAGAGAACTCCCAATAATAATAACAGCTGATAATTACAAAATGTTTATCATACACCAGGCACTTTTTAAAGTGCTTTACACGTAGTTACTAATTTGACCCCCATAATAACCCTGTAAGGTAGATTCTATTATTTCCCAAATTTACAGATGTGGGAACTGAAGCTCAGACAAGTTAGGCAATTTACCCAGGTCGCACAGCTTGTAAGTGGTAGAGGAAAATTCAAACCCAGGCACTCTGATTTTAGTCTGTATTCTGAAGCAATATGCTATATTGCCTCTTAATTAGATAATCTTTTAAAAGAAATCATCTTAAAGACTCTTAATATAAGATTTAAATGGCATTAATAACTAAAAGAATGCAATAATATTGCTACAATTTATTGAGTACTTACTGTGTCAGGTACTGTGCTAAGTACTTTGCATGCATTATTTAGTACTCTTAATAATGCTGTGAGGAAGGTATTATCATTCACATTTTGTAGATGAGAAAAACTGAGGCTTAGAGACATTTACTGACTTGCTGAAGGCCAGAGAGTAAATTCAGGATGGGATTTAAAGCCAAATCCTTGCCTCAGATTCTTGAATTTTTAACTCTGTGCTAATGAGGAAATAAAAAGCACTCATATTGTCTGTTTCATGCTTCTTCTTGTTAGGTGCCGTCTAGTTGATTTTGACTCATAGCGACCCCGTGTGACAGAGTAGAACTGCTCCATAGAGTTTTATTTGCTGTAATCTTTATGGAAGCAGATTGCCAGGTCTTTCTCCTGAGGAACGGAGCTAGGTGGGTTTGAACTGCCAACCTTTCGATTAGCAACTGAGCACTTAACTGTTTGCACCACCAGGGCTCCTTGTTCCATGCTTCCACTTTAAGTATGTGATGCCATTAGTTTTGAACTTCTTAGTTAATGCATGTACCTCCTACATATCAAAAGAGTTGTAGATCAACTGATGTTTTCATCATTACATTTAAAACAGTTGCAAGCAATACGATTGCTACCTACATAATGCTTTGAAGTGTTGGGCTGTGTAGTTTAGAGCAGGGATTCTTAACCTGTTTAGTGCCATGGACATCTTGGACTATCTGGTGGAGTCTGTGGACTGCTTCTCAGTCTGAAGTAGGTAAGGACATAAAATAAAATACATAGAATGACAAGGGACCAGTTATATCAAAATAGTTATCAAATTATTAATAAAATACATTTGTATTATAGTAATATATGTGCTTCTTTATTAACACATTACGTTAGATACAACAGTGGGTATAACGACCCCTATAATTTCAAAGTGGTGATGAACACAGATGATATATTGAGATGTCAGCAACAATTGCGTGATATAAAAAGATCTATGATTTCTGTTAGTTAGTGATAACTACTGTAGTTTGTTGTCTAAATTTCTAATTGAAGCAAATGTTAAATTTTAGTTAGACGTTGGGGAAAGTAAAGATCTAATTTTTCTCATCTGAGTTTAAATACCTCCATGAATTCTGTTCCATGGACCTCTTAGGGATCCAACGACCCAGATTAACAAACTATAGTTTAGAAGATAACTGCTTAATATGTGCTTCAAGTGAAAGGTATCCAGTTTGATGGTTCACATCTAGGGTCTCAAAACAGAAAAGCTGAACTTTCTGTCTTCAACATTGCCAAAGGATCTGGAATATTCTTCATTCCTCCTCAGATAGGGATTAGCACGTTAAGGTTCTCTCTGAGACTGAGGAAAGCTTAGAAATATTTTCTTCTGTGCATGGCTTTGGAGTGTCAGTTGGTTATTTGCCTGCGCGTGAAGTATGAAGACACAGCTCGCACCATCTCAGAGCTTGTGGTTCTAAGGAGAGAAGGTATAAAGCACAGAAGTACACTTTCAAGCTTGGGTGTGTGATTACAGACACACAGGAAGCTTGCTTATGAGGGACAATAGCAGCAGCTGGAACAAGACATGGGAGACTTTGACGTTTAAAGAAAGTTACTTGACATTTCCCAAACCTTCTTTTTGTGCAAATGTTAATAGTTCTGTATAGTACTATTTCATGTTGGTTCATTTGCTCACTCAGAGTATTTATTGAGTGCCTACGATATCCCAGGTGCTGAGCTATTATTCTTCTGTCATTTAAACCTCACAACAATTCTTTCATATTATACACGTTTTCAGAATGGAAACCTGAAGCGTGCAGAGGTTGTGATGTGTTTTTGAGTGGTAGAGCCCCTCTTTCTCCTTTTTATCCCGAGGGGTATCACTTCCTCTTGTCAGCTCTCCTAGCCTGCTGAATTGGAGGGGAGGGCCCAGTAACTGAACAATTTCGCTGTCCTGATTCCGGGAGTATCTAAGACATGGTGGCACAGGCTGACGATCTATAGGATGGTGGTTTCAGCTGAAATGTGCTGACCATGTTAAGGGCAGAGCGACTACACTTAGAAGGTCAGATTGCTTTTTGGAAGCAATTCTTATTGAATTTCAGGTTAATGCTTTTGGTGCTAGATTGCTTGTGCTTTGGTAAATCAGCCATAGTTATAAGTCTTCTCCTTCCTATACATTCTGTTCATTCCCTTCCTGTTTTTCCTTTGTGCTGTCTTACTCTTACCCATGAATCCTCAACTTTGCTTTTACATTTTTGCCTCTTCCTTTCCTCTGCTTTTTAGCACCTCCCCATCACCTTTTCTCAGAACCCTGTGGATAAACAGTGATAGCTTTGTCCTCTGGAAACACCTTTTTCTGCCTTTCTGTTCCGAGGCCCTGGGTGGTGCAAATGGTTAATGTGTTCAGCTGCTAACTGAAAGGTTGGAAGTTCGAGTTCCCCCAGAAGTGCCTTGGAAGAAAGACCTGGCGGTCTACTTCTGAAAAATCAGCCATTCAAAACAAAACCCCTGTGGAGCACAGTTCTATTCTGACACACAAGGGGTTGCCATGAGTCGGAGTTGACTCAATGGCAACTGGTTTTACCTTTAATTTTAGATGATTCTGTCCTTCTTGCTACCCCTCAACTTAGTGTGATTGGTTAACTACTGCTGGACTGCTTGGGTTAGAGCTCAGCTTGGCCACTTGTTTTTATTCCCGCAGTTCTCTGTTATTAGTTGACTTCCAGGCTGTTTTTCTTGGCTGTGACCTTTTGGAAGCAGATCACCAGTCCCTTCTTCCAAAGTGCCTCTGGGTGGGTTTCAGCTGCCAAGTGCTAGTTGTCAAGCACTTAGCTGTTTGCTCCACCCAGAGACTCTTCAAATTATATAACCGCCTAACCGTATATGCCCTTCCCCATCTGACCACTCTCTGCCCTTCAAAGCGCCTCTTAGATTTTTAACACTCCATTACCCTAAGATAAACTTCTGAAACACTTATTTCTATGTGAGTTGATTCCAACTCGCAGTGACCCTTGAGGACAGAGTAGAACTGCCCCATATGGTTTCCAAGGCTGTGACTCTGTGAGAGCAAACTGCCACCACATCTGTCTCCTATGGAGCCACTTGTGCGTTTGAACCACAGCACTTTCAGTTAGCAGCCGAGTGCTTAACCATTGTGCCACCAGGACTCCTTTGTTTCTGTATACCCATTGCATTGCCGTCAGGTCGATTCCAACTCATACCAACCCTATAGGACAGAGTAGAACTGCCCCATAGGGTCTCTAAGGCTGTTATCTTTACAGAAGCAGACTGCCACATCTTTCTCCCGCAGAGCAGCTGGGGCTTCCAACTGCCAACCTTTCGGTTAGTGACTGAACACTTTAACCACTGTGCCACAGGGCTCCTTATGTTTCTATATACCAGTTGTTTAATTTTAGTGGAATTTATACTCTTTAAGAAAGTCTTTTTTCCAATGACATGTGTAATACAAAGTTTTACAAAATTCAAACATTACAGAAATACATTAAAGTAGAAAGTGAAAGTCTCATCACATAATTTCCCTTCCGTTTAGTGTCCCTTACTCCAGACTCTTTGTTTTCTATGTACATACCAACATATATTTGTCATTACTTATATTCATGTAAATGTGGTTATACCATGCATATTGTTCTGCAACTTGCTATTGAAAATTTCACCCGACCTCATCTTGTAGACATATCTTAATGTTAATATAAATAGCTATATCTCAGTGTTTAAACTGGTGTCCAAACCAAACCCACTGCCGCTGAGTTGATTCTGACTTGTGGAGACCCTGTAGGACAGAGTAGAGCTGCCCCATAGAGTTTTCGAATGGCTGGTGGGTTCAAACCACCAATCTCTTGGTTAGCAGCCAAACACTTTAACCACTGTGCCACAGAGCTCCTTTAAAGTGGTATAGGAGGTCATTTATGGGTATGCCAGAGTTTATTTAATGGATGGTGTCATGGATTGAATTGTGTCCCCCAAAAATATGTGTCAACTTGGTTAGGCCATGATTCCCAGTTTTGTGTGGTTGTCCTCCATTTTGTGACTTTCCTATGTGTTATAAATCATAATCTCTGCCTGTAGTTAAAGAGGATTAGGGTGGGATGTAACACCCTTGCTCAGGCCACACCCTGATCCAATGTAAAGGGAGTTTCCCTGGGGTGTGGCCTGCACCACCTTTTATCTTACAAGAGATAAAAGGAAAGGGAAGCAAGCAGAGAGTGGGGACCTCATACCATCAAGAAAGAAACACTGGGAGCAGAGCGCTTCCTTTGGACCTGGAGTTCCTGCACAAAGAAGCTCCTAGTCCAAGGGAAGATTAATGACAGGGACCTTCCTCCAGAGCCTACAGAGAGAGAAAGCCTTCCCCTGGAGCTGACGCCCTGAATTCAGACTTCTAGCCTACAGGACTGTGAGAGAATAAACATCTCTTTGCTAAAGCCATCCACTTGTGATATTTCTGTTATAGCAGCACTAGATGACTAAGACAGATGGACATTTGAGTTTTTTCCTTTTTTTTTCTCATCACAAACAGCTGCAGTGAATGTTCACATATACTGTTTTTGCCTTTAAAATACATTGTGTGTGTATGTGTGTGCAGGCCGTGTGTGTATTTTTGGTAATTGAATTAAAGGAAATTTCAGAGAAAACTGATCCTCCCACAATTCTACCACTGTCATCCACTGGGTTTGATTTCTCTATATTCCCTTTCAGACGTCAGCCTTTGTATCCGTGATTTCAATTATAGTATATTTACTATTTTGTAATTATATTTTTTCACTTAACATTTTATACGGAAAAGTCATTCCAGTGAAAGTGTCATTTTTCCATTATGCTGGTATTCTGTTTGACATTTTTTTTATTTTCTACCCTCTCTTCTGCTTTTTGTTTCCTATCTCGTGATGCTTCACCACTTTGAACTTTCTATTGCAGTTACCTCTCCTCTTGTGTATCTTCTGTTAACTGTTAAGCAGCTTCTTCTCCCTCGGCTCTTTTGGAACCTTTTGACCAGAGGCTGCTGCCGCCTTGCCACTTCTTCCGTGGAACTACATTTCTAGCACGCTCTTAGAGTCCAATAAATAAATGATCGTCATTTGCCACTGAGCAGCCTCACGGTTATCTCCCTAAGAATTTACTCCACGTTGCAGTGCCTCTACAGACACTGCCTTCCAGAAAAACGTGTACCCTGTCAGTAATCCATAAATGCTAAGATGCTCTGTAGATGTAATTTATATTCACAGCCGTTTATACAGTGCGTTATTTAGGCAGTTCAGCACCAAGGAGAGTGACTATTTACTTTAGCTGGGGTTCAAGGTCAGTGGAGGATTTGCTGTGTTCAGGCCTCTGTAGTGCTGTTGGCAAGATGTAATTTTTTCATAATAGATGAAAAGCCAAACCCTGTATAAACACACTTTAATAATGGTGAAAGTACTAGCAGAGCTGTACACTGAGGAAATATTAAAGTTCATTCTCCTGTAGCTTAGACTTAATTGAAGCAAATAGTCTTCCTATTTACATTTGGGAATGTTTGTTTTAATATCCTTTCTTGCAGTGGTTCATCACATATCTTTTGTTCCTCTACACATTTAACAGTCTATATCCCAGGATTCCATTCGGTCTTGTGTCTTCAGGCCTGGGGATAGATTACATCTTCCTAGTGTGCCTTGGAAATTCCTGACATGGTATCCTAGCCTCTCTGCCTCTGAATCTCTCCAGTGCTCCAAGGCACAGCTTTTTCTTTAGCTGCTGGTTCACTGAAAAAATGACTTGAGGGGCTTTACCAGGGTCTTGAACTGAACTCTTTTTGTCTGTTTGCATAACAGATTTTCAGACCCAGTTCAGGGTTGCTCAGAACCTATCTTCTGAGAAGCCTGGAAGCCTCATGCTTTACTGCAAAGCACACTACCTAGCACCATTCCTTGTGCCCTGTAGACTCGATAGAGTTTCACTGAAACAGAAATCTTGTCTAGGGTAGAAGGCAGTAGAGAGCTGCTAAATTCAGAAGAGTATCTCCTTTTTTTTTTTTTTTTAAATACAGAAAGAGCCCGTTTCCATGCCCCCGTTTCCCCTGCACATTGTAGTACTTACTTCATCTGCACCAGAGCCTCCCTTGAGGCCAGGGGAGGAAGATTAAGTCTCTTCAAGGGACACTAGAGCTGTGGTGGCTTTTTTCCAGTGCAGTGATATGAGCTATTTGAATTGTGTCTTGACCATCTTCTCAAGGGGCTTTAATAGAACTTGAAGATGTATGCCTGAGAACCCCCTGGGCTGGGCCTATTAGAATGTGTACCACAAAAGCTGCTTGAAAGTGTTTCTGAGTTAATAGGAAACGTGGCTCTCTTGTCTTCCAGTGAAAATGTTCCAGATTTGTGTGATTTGAGAGGTGCCTAAAAATCTCCCCACCCTGGAATATCTTCTCCATTGACCTGTGATGACATTTCTAGTTTTCACAACTAATTATTTGTTCAAGCTTGATCATCACGTCTCTGAAGTTACTAATGAAAATTTAAATGAATTCCCAACGAGGGGTTATTACAGTAGGCTTCTGACTGGTTTCTTTGTTTCCTTCTTCCTGCCCCTAGTGTCTGTTTTTAATACAGCCATCAGGGTGATCATATCCCTCTTTCCCAAACCGAGACTGTAGTCTGTCTGACTTCAAAATAAAAAATATTGGAGTACTTTTGAGTTCTGTTTCTTACACCCACATCCAATCTCTCAGCAGATTCTATCAGCTCAACTTTAAAAACATATCCAGAATGTGACCACTTCTTGCCATTTGCACTGTTACCCTCCTGGTGCAGCCACCGTCATTTCTCACCTGGTTTATTATTGCAGCCTCCTTATGGGTCTGTCTGCTTCCCCTCTTGCCCATTTAGTCTGTTTTCAATACACCAGCTAGAGGAGTCCTGTTAAAATGTGAGTTAGTTTGACAAGGGTGCCAAGAGAATTCAATAGTGAAAGAATAGTTTTTTTTTTCCCCCAACGAGTGGTGCTGGAACAGTGGGGTATCCACATGTAAAAGAATGAAGTTGAACCCCTCCATCACATCACTCACACTGTGTACAAAAATTAAAATGGATCAAAGACCCAAGTGTAAGAGCTAAAACTATAAAACTCTTAGAAGAAAACATAGGTACAAATCTTCGTGACTTTGGATTAGGCAGTGGCTTCTTAGACATACATCAAAAGTACACATGACAAAAGAAAAAATAGATATATTGGACTTCATCAAAATTAAAAACTTTTGTGCTTTAAAGAACACCATATTGTTTTGTTGCTGGGTGCTGTTGAATTGACTCCAACTCTTAGTGACCCTATGTACAACAGAACGAAATACTGCCCAGTCTTGTACCATCTCACAATCATTGCTGTTTGATTGTGCAGCCACTGCGTCAGTCCATCTCATCGAGGGGCTTCATCTTTTTTGCTGACCCTCTACTTTACCTAGCATGATGTCCTCCGGGGACTGGTCCTTTCTGGTAAACATGTCCAAAGTACATGAGACGAAGTCTTGCCATCCTAGCTTCTAAGGCGAAATCTGGCTGTACTTCTTCCAAAACAGATTTGTTCATTCTTCTGGCAGTCCATGGTGTATTCAGCACTCAAAAAGCAAAGATGTCACCTTGAGGACTAAGTCACGCCTGACCCAAGCCATGGTATTTTCAAACGACTCATATGCATCTGAAAGTTGGACAGTGAATAAGGAATCCTGAAGAACAATTGATGTATTTGAATTATGGTGATGGTGAAAGGATGCCATAAAGTAAGTGAAAAGATAACCCACAAAATGAGAGGAAATATTTGCAAATCATGTATCTGATAAGGAGCTTATGTCTGGGGTGTATAAAGAACTCCTATAACTCAAGAGTAAAATGACAACACAATTACAAAATGATCAAGGGATATAAATAGACATTTCTCCAAAGAAGATATGCAGATGATCAGTACCAGACCAAACCCATTGCCAATGAGTCAATTCCGACTCATAGCGAGCCTATAGGACAGAGTAGAACTGCCCCACAGGGTTTCCCAGGAGCAGCTGGTGAATATGCCTTGCTGACCTTCTGGTTAGCAGCTAAGCTTTTAACCACCATGCCACCAGGGCTCCAGATAGAGACCCTATAAGCACATGAAAAGGTACACGGTGTCATCAGTGTTCTGTTGTTGTTAGGTGTCGTCAAGTCGGTTCCGACTCATAGCGACCCTTTGTACAACAGAAGGAAACACTGCCCAGTCCTGCGCCATCCTCACAATCGTTGTTACACTTGAGCCCATTGTTGCAGCCACTGTGTCAGTCCGTTTTGTTGAGGGTCTTCCTTTTTTTCGCTGACCATCTACCAAGCTTGATGTCCTTCTCCAGGGATTCGTCCTTCCTGATAATGTGTCCAAAGTATGTAAGACAGAGTTTCACCATTTTTGCTTCTAATGAGCATTCTGGCTATACTTCTTACAAGACAAATTTGTTTGTCCTTCTGGCAGTCCGTGGTATATTCAACATTCTTTGCCAACACCATAATTCAAAGGCATCAATTCTTCTTCGGTCTTCCATTAGCATTCTGAGAAATACAAATCAAAATCACAGTCAGTGGCCACTTCGCACCCACTATGATGGCTTTTCTATTATTTTGTTTTATTGTAAATGTATAGAAAACCAAAAGTTTCCATTTCAGTAATTAGCACATCTACAGTTGAGACATGGACTATGTTCATCGTGTTGTTCAACCATCACCATTCACTGCTCCTAAATTTTTGCATCAGTGTCCCCTAAACATTGTGTCCACTATGATGGCTTCAATAAAAAATACATATAATAGCAAGTGTTGGGGAGAATATGGAGAAATTGGAATTCTGCTGGTGGGAATGTAAAAGGTACAGCTACTTTGGAAAATAACCATTTCTGAAAATATTAAACAGAGTTACCATATGTACCAGCAATTCATCTCCTAGGAATTTCTTTTCTAATAGCAATGAAAACATATGTGCACACAAGTACCTGTACATAAATGTTCATAGCAGCATTATTCATAATAACTAAAAAGTGAGAACACCACCAGTTTATTTATTAACCGGTGAGTAGATAAACAAAATGTGCTATATATGTACAATGGAATATTATTCTGCAATAAGAAGAAATGAAGTACTGATAACGTGCTACAGCAAAGATGAACCTTGTACACATGATGCTAAGTTAACTAAGTCAGTCACCAAATGCAATATATTACACGATTCCATTTATACGAAATACCTGAGTGTATAGAGACAGATAGTAGAATAGTGGTTGGCTAGTGGTGGGGGTGGGGAGTGACCGCTCGTGGGTATAGTTTTCATTTTGGAGTGAGGAAAATGTTTCACGCTGAGTGTGCTCATGGCTGGACAACTCTGAATATACAGAAAACCATTGAAGTGTACACTTTAATGAGTGAATTGTATCATATGTGAATTCTATCTTAATAAAAATGTTCTTTAAAAAAGTAAATTAGGTGATGTTACTCTTTTGCTCTAAAGCCTGCGATGGCTTCTCTTCTCATTCAGAGTGAAAGCGAAGTCCTTACAATGGTCGCTGGTGTCTCCCTGACTTGAATACCCACTACACTTTGCCTCCTTACCCAGCATAGACACATTGGCTTCGTCTCTGTTCCTCAGAAGTAGACACACTTCTAACTTGTGGCATGCATCTGCTGTTCCATCTGCGTGGAACACTTCCCCATATATATGACTTACTTCCTCACCTTCTTCAAGTTTTTATCCAACTGTCGCCTTATTTAACCATCTTATTTAAAATGAAGCTCCACCACAGCAGCTCTTCTGTAGTTTTTTTTTTTTTTTTTTTCCATTGCTCTTAGGACCATTTAACATCACACACACACCCACGTTTATTATTATTAGTCTATTTAGTATTTCAGCCTCCTATGCGGGCAACAGTCCTGATCTGGTATTGTTCACCACTCTATCCCAGCACCTAGCAGAGTGCTAAAACATAGCAAGTGCTCAGCGGATATTTGTTGAATGAATGAGCGGGAATAAGATTGTCATTGAACAACTGGCATCAATCTGTTTACCTAGTTGAAGCCTAGGAAACAACAGGAGACAGGAGAAATGTGAGATAGATTTGTTTTTTTAAGTTAAAGTTTAGAATGGTGGACACTGTCTATAAAGAGGCAGTCCTGTAAGCCATGAACGTGAAGGGTGAGCATCCTAGGTGATAGCTGAGACAAGGTTTAGAGAGGAAATAGGATGGAAGAACTTCCAAAGCAGAAATGAGCAGAGTTAAAGACAGTGTCACTTCCTTTACAGTTGTAATTAGGGTGAGTATTGGGCTTTCTTAAGAGCTGAGTTACTGCTTAGCAAAACTAGTAGGAATAGATGAGATGGTTTCAGACTTTTTGGGGCAAAAAATCATCAACATCTGCTTATTGTAATCAGGTATCATGAAAAGAAACTGAGCAAACAAACTTGATAAGGATTAATTGCTATCTTGGTTCTGCCTGTTAGACATGAACTTGCATTATACATCTTTTTCACATCTCTAGTGATAGGCAATTAAAGGATTACGTTTGGAAGAGACTTCTTTTTGAAAAGTAGTAAATGAAAACATTGTTTCTATTTAAATGTGGATGAGAGTTGGGTCATTTAAATAAAGAGAGCTAATGTTATCTTTACCAATTAATCCTTTTCATTGATAATATAAGAAATTATATATAGCATGAGGGAAAGGCAGTTAATCATGGAGTAGATGTTTTCAGTGTAAGGTATCTATATATTTTTAATTTTATTTGTATGTTGTTGAGAATATATACAGCAAAATGTACACCAATTCAGCAGCTTCTACGTGTACAATTTAGAGACTGATGACATTCTTGAAGTTGTGGAACCATTCTCACCCTCCATTTCTGAGTTGTTCCTCCCTCATTAACATAAACTCACTTCCCCCTAAGGTTCCTAGCTAATCTTTTGTGTTGCTGTCGTCAATTTGATCCTGTATAGATAGTTCTTAAAAGAGCATAATGCTCAAGGCAGACCTATTGTTCGATTTTAAGATAGCTTCAGGGGGTATTTTTGGGCTAAGGTTTAAAGATTATCTCAGGACAGTAGTCTCAGGGATTCATCCACCCTCCATATATACAGTCCATGAGAATTTGAAATTCTGTTCTGCATTTCCCCCCTTTTGATCAGGATTCTTCTGTGGCATCTTTGCATAAAGTATTCAATAATGGTAGCCAGGCATCATCTAGTTTTGGTCTCATGGCAAAAAAGGCAGTTGTTTATGGAAGCAATTAGCCACACATTCGATAGCCTCCTATTCCTGACTCTCCTCCTTTCCTCTGTTGCTCTAGGTGAATAGACACCAATTGTTGTGCCTTGGATGGCCGCTTGCAAGCTTTTAAGACCCCAGGCACTATGCAGTGAAACTAGGAGGTATGGCAGAAGTGCTAAACACATTATTAGACCAGTTAACTGTGATTTCCCATGAAATCGGAACCGTAAACCTCCAAACCAAGGAACCAAATCCCATGAGGTGTTTGGTTGTAACATAAACAGCCTTAGCAACTACTTTTGTTGTTGGTGTAAATATATCACACAACTTTTGCCAATTCAACTTTTTACAGGTGTGCATCTTACTGACAACAATTACAGTAATCAGCTGTGCCACCCTACCCTTAATGCGATTTTTCCCCTTTGTCTCCCTCTTTCCCACCCCTAGTAACCACTAATAAACTTCGGCCTCTATACATTTGCCTTTTCTTATCTTTTTATGTAAGTGAGGTCATACAATATTTGTCCTTTTGTGATTGGCTTATTTTGCTCAACATAATGTGTTCAAGCTCCTTCCATACTGTAGCATGTATCAAGATTTCATCTCTTCTACTGGCTGAGTAGTATTCTGTTGTATGTCTGTGCCGTATTTTGTTTATCCATTCATCTGTTGATGGGCATTTAGGTTGTTTACACCTTTTGGCTATTGTGAATAGTGCTGTAATGAACATCCATGAGTCTCTACTTTTCAAGTCTTTTGAGTGTATACCTAGGAGGGGAATTTCTGGGTCATATGGTAGTTCTGTTTTTAGTTTTTTGAGCAACTGCCCACACTGTTTTGCCCAATGACTGTACCATTTTGTATTCCTGCCAGCAATGGATAAGGGTTCCAATTTCCCCACATCCTCACCAACATATATTATTCTTTTTTGCCCCCTTAGGATTTTAGTGGGAGTGAAATGGTATCTCATTGTAATTTTGATTTGCATCAGAATCGACTCCACGGCAGTGGGTTTGGTTTTTGTTATTTTTCCTGGCTAATGACACTGAGCCTCTTTTCATGTGCCTGGTGGCCTATCGAATGTCCTCTTTGGTGAAACGCCTATTCAAGTCCTTTGCGCATTGGGTTATTTGTCTTTTTGTTGTTAAGTTGACCAAGTTTTGTATGTATTTTGGTTATTAGATTCTTATCAGATATATGGTTTCTGAAGATATTCTCCTGGTTGGTAGCTTGTCTTTTACCTTTTTCTGGTAAAGTCTTTTGATGAACAAAAGTTTCTAATTTTTATGATATCCCATTTATTTATTTTATCTTTTGCTGTTTGTCCTTTTTTTATCATATTAGATAATCCATTGTTGAAAGCTAGGCCAGACAGCATTGTTTCTGCTTGTTCTTCAAGGAATTTTATGGTTTTAGTTTTCATGTTTAGATCCTTAATCCGTTTTGAATTTGTTTTTGTGTATGGTGTGAGGCATGGATGCTGTTTCATATTCAGTGTAAGATATTTTTTCTCTATTTTATTCTCAGAGAGCTTTTCTTTAAGTTATTCGATCATTTCACTGCATACTTGATTGTATTACCTGTCATTATGTTGATAAACTGTTAAAAGACTCTTACATTTAAAATGCTGTGATCTAATTTATGAAATAATTTTTCTTCGTTGTTGTCTTGTGTGCCCTTGAGTTGATTCCGGCTCATAGCAACCCTGTAGGACAGAGTAGAGCTCGGTTGTATCATATACCGTGTACTCTTTGAGTTTGGGTAAAACGGTTTTTGAAGGTATTCACACTATAAAATAGAGAATATGGCATTTCTAATACTTTATAACCATATTTGAAAAATACCGTCTTATCAGTAACATTTTACTACTCCTTTTCATTAGAATATGTAAGATTTTTAACATTTAAAGAATACTCATTATGGTGATGAAGTTAGGTCTGAATTAAAGTAGGAATTCTTTAGATGAAAGAGAAAAGTGGTTTAAAATCATAGCCCCAATTTTCCATTCAGAATTGATTCAAGTAAGGCAGAACTCTGATCAACTGCATGAGATGTGGAACAGAATAAGAATTAGGCCCCATCTCATTAGGTATGTTTATTGTGTAAGGGCCCACTGTGTGCTCAGTGTGATTGGAAAATTAGTTATACATGAATTTTAAATAATAAAAGTCAAGGTATATTCATGATATTCACAAATTATGACTTGTTTGATGACGTTTATATTTGTGGATACCAGAGCTTTAATCAGGTGGTCTTTCCTAGAGGGTCAGGTCTGGTCCCTTGTCGAATATACTATCTTGCTTGTCACTTACCATATGGAAATATGTTAAACACACTCTCTGGGTAACATATATAACTTGTGCGAACAGGTAGTGTCCTTGGACAATGAGATTAGCTCTGAGCAAGGGTTCCTTCTGTCTGGAATAGTTAAGTGGCGTTTTGAACCAAATGCAGGAACATTCCATGGACTCAAGAGAAAAGTGAGGCTTCGATAAAAGTACAAACCATCAGACTGTTCAAGCATTGCCACTGCCAAGCAAGACAGAGAATTTCCTGAGATCTAGACCAACAGTGTCTTGAGGAAATATGCTTCGGTCACTCTTCTGATGTACATTCTATGTGGTATTTACCATAAATGCTCCAAGATATGCAGCCCCTGTATTGACACCTGGGACCATTCAGGCAGATGTGGCAGATCTTTCTGCTGTTGACCAGGACTGGGATAACCTAAAGGACACGGGTATATAGTAATAAAAATTTAAATTATTATTCCGAATTTGATCCACGATTCTGGGGGTATCTGTAAAAGGTTATACTTGATTTTATTTCATACATTATTACCTTGATATTGGAAAGTATAAGATGAAATAGGAAAATATTTACTGGTCAGTATTCCCTGAAAATCTAAATGTAAAGCTGGCTTTCATTAGAAATCTTCTATGATTATAGCCTTCAGTAGGGATTACACCTCAGTATGAGGAAAACAAAAATCCTCACAACTGGACTAATAAGCAACATCACGATAAATGGAGAAAAGATGGAAGTTGTCAAGGACTTCATTTTACTAGGATCCGTAATCAACACCCATGGAAGTAACAGTCAAGAAATCAAATGACATAAGGCATTGGGTAAATCTGCTGCAAAAGGCTCTTTAGAGTGTTAAAAAACAAAGATGTCACTTTAAAGACTAAGGTGCACTTGCTCCAAGCCATGGTATTTTCAGTCACCTCATATGCATGCAAAAGCTGGACAACGAATAAGGAAGACAGAAAAAGAATTGATGCATTTGAATTAAGGAGTTGGTGAAGAATATTGAATGTACAGGGATGGACTGCCAAAAGAACGAACAAATCTATCTTGGAAGAAACACTACTGTAATGCTTCTTAGAAGCAAGGATGGCAAGACTTCATCTCACATACTTTGGGCATGTTATCAGGAAGGACCAGTCCCTGGTGAAGGACATCATGCTTGGTAAAGTAGAGAATCAGTAAAAAAGAGGAAGACCCTCAACAAGGTGGATTGACACAGTGGCTGCAACAGTGGGCTCAAACATAGCAACGACTGTGAGGATGGTGCAGGACCTGGCAGTGTTTCCGTCTATGTACATTGGTAGGGTCGCTATAAGTTGGAACAAACTCCATGGCACCTAACTACAGCAGCAACAATGGCAGAGTCAGATTAGACCTGTATTGTGACTGTACCTTCTGGCTCACCTGATTCATCCAAGTTTAAGTTGTCTATATTTATGACTAACTGTTGTGGGACTTGGGAGGAGTTTGGGTGGTAAAAGATGACCAGTCAATGTTTTATCTCTTTTCCACCTTGAACCTACTGTCTTTGCTGCCACTAGTGGCTTCCATAAGGACTCAGCACCTCCCTGTCCATTTCCACTAAAGTCCCATCTTCCATTACCACCTTGTGGCTGGTCCTATAGAGTGTCCCAGATTGAAATTCTGTCTGTTAGGGATTGAATTGTTTCCCCCAAAATATGTGTTTGAGTCCTGACCCCTATGCCTGTGGATGTAATCCTGTTTGGAAATAGGGTTTTCTTTGTGATGTTAATGAGACCATATCAGTGTAGGGTGTGTCCTATACCTAATCACTTCTGAGTGATATACCGAGCATCAGCATAGACACAGGGATAAGCAAGCACAAATGGGGACAGATAGATGCCATGTGAAGATCGCCAAGGAACTGAGGAACAGAAGTTGAAAGAGGCAAGGATCTTCCCTCAGAGCCAGAGCCCTGAATTTGAACAGCTAGCTTCCTAAACTGTAAGAAGATAAATTTCTGTTCTTTAAAGCCACCCACAAGTGGTATTTCTGTTACAGCAGCACTAGGAAGCAAAGACAGTGCCCTTAACTTTCATAGTTAATCCAGTACAAAGTATCTGAGTCAGAATGAGTCTTTCCCTAGAACTAGAGGGCCATGCTGAGGACTATTAGAGACAAAATATTAAGAACCAACTTAAGTGAGATAAAGCAATTCACCAGACAATGCATACCACTTCACGCTTTGTCCACAGCCGCTGGAAGACGATCTTAGCTTTGCGGCAGTTTTACTCAAAAGCTTGCCTACTTGATGTGGCTCTAATAATCTGATTATGACAGCACTGAAATGGAGCACTTGCTTGCAATTCCTAGGGCCAGATTAAGGGCATGTCAGTAATAATATTTCCAGAAAAATTTTAAAACATTTTCATCCAAGGAATTGTCCAGGCTTGTATTATTCTAACTTTAGAAAGGAAAAAAAAAAAAAAAACCCTATTGACAGAAACACAGCCCATTGACTAGCCTTTTTAGAGTGAAGAGCAAATGACCATGCTTCATTTGCTGAAATTTTCTGGTCACTTTCTTGCCATAATTTGTAAAAATAAAAAAAATTTACAATAAAGCACTTCAGGTTTTGTGGCCTACATTAATAATTAAAAGTTCAATAAATGCACCGTAGCAAAAGTTTCTGCACAAATACAAACGTGTATGGTTGAATCAATAAGGTACATTCGACCATGTTCCCTGCAACCAAGCTGACTGAGTGCAAAGTGAGTTAAAAAAAAAAAAAATCAATAAAAGAAGGGAAATGGAAGGAGTTAGTCCTGAAAATGGATTTTGACCATCCTTCTCTCTGGTTCACTTTACATTCTATAAGGTTGTACTTTTACGGGAAGTCTGAGGAAGCAAGGATTTTTCCCATCATTGTCCGCGCTATGGGCAGCACTAAATGGAAAGCCTGCATTGCTTTAAACCATAACCTTGAACGACCTTCAGGTGTGGTTAGACATGTGTGTTAACTGTCCTTCCAACTTGAAGGTTTTGAGTTATTTTTTCTCCATGGCCTTTTCTCTTCCACATTTCATTTTGTTTCAATGTGGCCTTTTCCTTTCATACTCCTTGATTCCGCATGTACTTGTATTTTTTAAAGAGAGTGGTAATAAATTTTATTGTTTGTTTCAGTTTGGTAAATAATGTGTTTTATTGATTACATTATTATTTTGTTATGTACAGCAGAGAGGAATGTTTTATGTCTGCTCAGAAAAGCCAAGTTATAATTGTGGTCTTTAAAGGCCCAGTTACTAGTTTGTTATCTTAAATGTCATGCTTTGTGATACATTTAAACATTGAGTATTTTGATTAAAATTTGATAGCATAGGAATATGTTCTTTTTAGACTTTAAAATGATAGTTTTTTTTTTTCTTCCTAAAACAAAATTGACTTTAGCTAGGGTATCTGAAAGCATTGATATCAACACATGGTATTACTCCGCTTTGGAGACAGAGGAGCAGGGAGATGGCAGTCTGGTAGACAGCCTGCTTAGATCTGGATTGGCAATGGTGGCCTAAAGATGTATCTTCAGTATGATCTTGCTCATCTATAAAATTATGTTATGAGATCTCAGTAAATATAACTAGCTAGCAGTAACTTTTCTCATTCCATGTCTTCCAGAACTTTCCTCTATGCCAGTGAGTATATCCCGTACATCTGTGTTCCAAACAGAGAAAACTGGAGTCTCCTTTACATCCCATTTGATTATAAAGTCTTCAACAGGAACGTTCAGTTTTCTCAGTTGCTAATGGTGCATCGTGTGATTTCATTAAATGGTATAAAGTTATCACATCTTGTGCTCACACATGCAGATGTTAAAACGTCAGGTTACTAAAGGTTCTTTAGTTCTGGGTGTTCTGAAAAGCAGATGACAAGGGTCAAGAGTTGATTGCTGGCCCTTGTGGGTTTGCCTCATTGCCTCCTCCAGCGTGATTCCCTTAGGAAGGGAAGGCAGGGTGACCTCAGCAGTTTCCAGAGGTACTTTCAGGTTTGAAGACAGGGGATTGCAAGGACGCTTTTTTGTTTCTCTTTTGGTTATAGATAGGCATTTCTGATTTTGGAGGCGCTTAGCCATAGGGATAGGTTACAGGAGGGTTCTACGGTGTCTACCTCAGTCCACCCATCAGGATGAATTTTCATGCCGTCTCTTGGAAGGTAAAAGAATGAAAGAGATGACCCTCAAGCTTTGGAAAACAAGTCACTGGTACAAGGTAAGATGAGAAAGCTTTTTAAAGAACATTGCTTTTGCTGTGTGTTGAAAAACTGGGTCTCTTTTTTCTTTGGAGCATTCAGACAAAGTAAAGGATAAATCACCAAGTTGGATGTGGCTTACTCTAATTCCTTTTGCTGCTTCTGACATGTTTGTAAAACCCGAGATTCATTTGTGCATAGAGGTTATTATGTTTCAGTTCTTTGTGTGGAAAATAACTGAGCTGATGGTATTTTTCAATAGCACAGTCACAGTAACTTCCGTATGCGACTGCTATCTGGTCTTTGCTTTTCTCTTTCTACAGAAGGTATTTTACGTACCTTTTGTTGTTGTTATTGTTCCCCTATGTGGATGGTATAAATTATTTACAGTGTATGAAATCCTTTTCTTTTCGTCCCCACCGCCACGATATATACTCTTTTTGCGGGGGTAGGTCTAGTCATCCAGGTATGAAGGTATATCCTCACCAAGTATGGAGAGAGGGTTCCAGGAAGGGATTAATTAATAGCAAGATGGACTTTGCAGCTCACCCAGGCAATTAAGTCTGGTCTGTCTTTTAGTCTGTGTGTGCCCCTGTGCATTAGGTGTAATTTGTGTCAGTGATGTGAGGTGTCACTGTGTCATCCTGGGCATTGGCTTTGCCACAGCCACAGCAGTCTGATGGGCAGGTGGAGAATTCTTGCTTCTCCTTGCATTCCTGGGACAGGACCGGAAGGCCAGAGAGAATGCGGTGATTGCAAAGGGCCAGTAAGCCTTTGATATTTACCAGAACATCCATAGGTAATGATGTCTGAAGCTGTGCTCTGTCCTCTGAACTTTTTTGAATCTACAGTGTTAATTTCTGTGGGGATTCTCATTAAATAAAATTGTGGAGTGAGATTTAAGGGGAATTTATTTGAGTATTCTTTCACCTAATAGTACCTTGCCTTTTCTTAGGGGTGATATTTTTAGTATTGATTATTCCGTGTTCAGCAGTGGGAAGCTAGTTCACTTTATTTATTTATTTATTTTAATAACAGGGGACTGATTGGGCATTCATTTTTATTTGGTACATGTTTTTTAATGACTTAGTAGAAAATGAAACTAATTTTATGGGAATCAAAGTGCATTCTAGAGGCTTAAATTGTGTACACATTAATTTGGAGTTGTGTTTAGTAATCAGGTACGTACATATGAACAAACACAGTGTTGAATGGCTGGATGGATAGGTAGATAAGATACACAGACATTGCATGCTTAATCACGAGGACTGGGAAATGAGAAAAAGCTAAGAAAAAATTACAGTCATAAACCAGGAGCAGGTCCCTGGAGTTCATCTCATCTGTTCTATGTCTCTAGGCAGGTGTGCCCAGGCTCTGTGGGGCTGCACAAGAATCAAGCCCCACAAATACGCTGTTTGGGTGTTAGCTGTGTAGGTGCAAGAGTAAGGGGCTACAAGGCCAGGCTTGGTGATGTTGAAAGCCTCTTAACTTGTGTTTACAGTACAGATGACTCCTCTCAAGTTTGAAGTTGAATTCGATGCTGTTAATATTGATTTTAATTTTCTTTCCCTTTTTATGTCTCTGCTTGGGATAAAATGTTAATTAACTCTCACCTGTGAAACTTGTGTGACTCATATCGCTTCTTTAATTTCGATTACAAGCCCATGGGGCAAGCGCATTTCTTTCCTCTGCTGTGCTAATGACCCCAATGGCAGAAATGTTTATTATTATTATATATTATAATAATCATGGCATTCTGCTAAAATATTATGCTGATTGCAGTTACTCAGAAGTGATAGCTTTAGTCCTTTTAAACTTGAAAAATATTTGATTTTGCTTTGAGCTGGTTAGACAGTGATTTCATAAGGAAGACTAAAGCTAACTATTAAATTGAAATGTAGTTTGAATGCATTTTTGAATTATGTTGGTTATTCTGAGCCAAAAGCAGTTACACCTTCAATGTAGAGTATGTTTTAATCATTTTCAATCTCCTCTCACTCCAGGATGGCTAAGTGATTTTTTTCTCAGATTATTTCCAAAGAAAGAAAAAAAAACAGGACTGAGACCAAGCTTAAAAAAAGGTTTGGCTGAGGAAGAGACTTGTGATTGAGTGAAAACAGGTGGCTTTAATATTCTGCTTAAAAATATCTTCAACAGGAACTTTAAAAAATTGTAAATACTATTATTTATTGTAAAAGGCTCCATGAAAAGTGACAGAGGACTGAGGCACATATCAGAATAATTGAGGCCAAAAACCACTCCATCTGAAATACCTCAACAGAGAAAGCCTCATTGATTAAAACTGACTTGGAAAGGCCGGTCAAGTGACTTAAGTTTAAATTAGAGTAATCTCTAGTGTATGGCAAATTGATGTGATTATCCAAAGCCATTACCTAAACTTGTCACGGGTTTTGGGGAGTGGGGAGGAACTCAGAAGATGGCGTCTGTGCCCATCGTAGCTGTTCTCGTGGCTTATTCATTCAGTAGATGTATACTGGCTATCCTTGTGAACCAGGCACTGTGCTAGGAGCTGGGCATACACAGATGAGTAAGACATTGCCTCTGCCCTCAAGGGTATTGTTAGTTCCTGTCAAGTCGGCTGCAACTCATGGCGATCCCACATACAACAGAACAAAACGTTGCCCAGTCCTGCACCATCTCCATGATCATTGGTATACTCAAGTCCATTCTTGTGGCTGCTGTGTATTTTGAGTGCTTTCCAACCTTGTATACTCATCTTCCAACACTGTATCAAACACTGTTCTATTGTTATCCACAGGATTTTCATTGGCTGATTTTTCAGAAGTAGCTCTCCAGCCCTTTCTTCCTAGTGTCTTAGTCTGGAAGCTCTGCTGAAACCTGTCCACCATGGGTGACCCTGCTGGTATTTGAGATACCAGTGACATAACTTCCAGCATTATAACAACACACAAGCCATCGTAGTAAAACAAACCGAGAGATGGGTGGTGGCTCTCAAGAAGACACACCATAAACAGAGAGTTGAGAACCCATGCTAAAAAGCAGCCCACACCAAAAGATAAGCTAGATAACTGGGATCTTCTAAAAATCAACACTTATGGTCTTCGAAAGACTTCACCAAAAGAGTAAAAAGAGAACCTACAGACTGGGAAAAAATTTTTGGACAGTACAAGTCAGATAAAGGTCTAATCTCCATAATCTACAAGAAAATCCAACACCTCTACAACAAAAGGACAAATAATCCTATCAAAAAATGGGCAAAGGAAATGAGCAGACACTTCACCAAAGAAGACATCCATATGGCCAACAGACACATGAGGAAATGCTCGCGATCACTAGCCATTAGAGAAATGCAAATTAAAACCACAATGAGGTACCATCTCACCCCCGGCATTACTGGCATGAATCAAAAACACTGGAAATAACAAATGTTGGAGGGGCTGTGGGGAGATCGGAACTCTTATGCACTGCTGGTGGGAATGCAAAATGATACAACCATTTTGGAAAATGATATGGCGCTTCCTCAGAAAGCTAGAAGTAGACATACCATTCGATCCAGCAATCCCACTCCTAGGAATATATCCTAGAGAAATAAGAGTCATCACTCAAATAGACATATGCACACCTATGTTCATGGCAGCATTGTTCACAATAGCAAAACGATGGAAACAACTAGATGCCTGTCAACAGATGAATGGATAAACAAACTATGGTACATACGCACAATGGAGTACTATGCAATGAGAAAGAACAATGATGAATCTGTGAAGCATCTCATAACATGGATGAAACTGGAGGACATTATGCTGAGTGAAATAAGTCAATCACAAAAGGACAAATATTGTATGAGACCTCGCTTGTAAAAACCCGTGAAAAAGTTCACACACAAAATGTAACAATCTTTGTTGGTTACCAGGGATGGGAGGGGTGGGGGGGAAATATTAAATAGGCAATAGATAAGTGGTATCTTGGGTGAAGGGTGAGACAGTACACAATACAGGGGAAACCAGCACAACTTGTACAAGGAAAGGTCATGGAAGCTCCACAGACACATCCAAACTCCCTGAGGGACTGAATTGCTGGGTGGTGGCTGTGGGGACCACGGTCTTGGGGAACATCTAGTTCAATTGGCATAACACAGTTTATAAAGACAATTTTCTACATTCTATGTTGGTGAGTAGTGTCTGGGGTCTTAAAAGCCTGTGAGCGGCCATCTAACATACTCCACTGGTCTCATCCCTTCGGGAGCAAGGGAGAATGAAGAGAACAGGAGACAAGGAAAAGATTAGTCCGAAGGACTAACGGACCACGGCTACCAAGGCCTCCACTGGACTGAGTCCAGTACAGCTAGATGGTGGCTGGCTACCACCACTGACTGCTCTGACCGGGATCACAACAGAGGGTTCTAGACAGAGCTGGAGAAGGATGTAGAACAAAATTCTAACGCACAAAAAAAAAAAAAAAAGACCAGATTTACTGGCCTAAAGGCGACTGGAGAAACCCCGAGAGTATGGCCCCCAGACACCCTTTTGGCTCAGTGGTGAAGTCATTTCCGAGGTTGGCCATTCAGCCAGGGAGTGGACAGCCCCATGGAGCCAAATGGGACTAATGAGCCACAGCAGTCCAGGGGCAAGGGCCGGAGGGCAGAAGGGGACAGGAAAGCTGGTGATAGGGAACCCAAGGTTGAGTAAGGGTAGTGTTGATGTGTTATGAGGTTGTTAACCATTGTCACAGGGCAACATGTATACTAACTGTTAAATGAGAAACTATTTTGTTCTGTAAGCCTTCATCTATAGTGAGAATGGCAGCACAATTGGAAGAGCATAGTCGATGTCACTGAACTGTGCATGTAGAAATTTTTGAAATGGTGTATCTTTGGCTATGTATATTTTCACCAAAAAAAAAAAAAAAAAAAAAAGGTCAAGAAGGGAGAGGGTTGACATGTTGTGGGGTTGTTAACCAATGTCATAAAACAATATGTGTACTACTGTTTCATGAGAAACAATTTGTTCTGTGGGCCTTCACCTGAAGTACAATTAAAAAAAAAAAAAAAAAGCAGCCCACAGACACCCTTATAGCTCAGTAATGAAGTCAGTCCTGAGGTTCACCCTTCAGCCAAAGATTAGACAGGCCCGCAATACAAAGGGAAACTAAATGGGCATATCAGCCCTGTGGCAAGGACGAAAAGCCAGGAGGAGACAGAAAAGCTGGTAATGGGGAAGCCAAGGTTGAGAAGGGGAGAGTGTTGACGTGTTGTGGGGTTGGCAACCAGTGTCATAAAACAAAATGTGTATTAAATGCTTAATGAGAAACTTGTTTGCTCTGTAAACCTTCATCTAAAGTACCAAAAAAAAAAGGCAGTGGTAGATTACAGGGTATTACAGGGGTACTGAGAATGTATAGCTAGACTATACCAGGAGTCAGGGAAAGCTTCCTGGAGGAGGTGATGTCTGAACTGAGTATTGCCGAATGAAGGGGAGGAGGTGGGGAGAGCATGAGCAAAAGCAGTGAGGGAGACTCGGCACAGGCACTGCAGGAACCACAGGCACTTCCCAGACCATGACAGTGTGAGGCTGTGCCACTGGCAGAAGCCAGATTAGAAACTACATTAAGGAACTTGGGCTTTGTCTTGCAAGGGTGTGATGGATCAGTTTTGTGTTTTACAAAGATCCCTGTGAGTTCTTGAAGAGAGGATGTATTTGAGAGTGGAATAAAGCCAGTGGCAATGAAGACCAGTTAGGAGATGTTTTTAAGTTATCCAGGCAAAGAAGAAGAAAAATTAGTATCTTGTTGGTAAAATCAGACCTTGGAGATTAATTGGATGTAGGTTCTGATGGCAATGAAGGAGTCTAGGATGAAAACTAGATTCCTTGCTTGGGTATCTGGTGGATTGCTTGTGATGACAACTCAGATTGAGAGCAAAAGTAGATCAGGTTTATGAGTGAAGATGGGAACGTGCTTAGCTTGGTATGCTTTGGGATATACAGCAGTATCTCTGGGGCAAGGCTGGCCCTGGAGACGCCACCTTCCTCTCCTTCCCTTCTTTTCTTTGCTGCTTCACTGCAGAAGTATTTAGGGAGCCAACTAGAGTAATGGATTAAGGAGTCATTATCACGTGAGTGGGGACAGTGGTGGTTCAGTGGTAGAATTCTCGCCTTCCATGCAGGAGATCCAGATTCGATTCCTGATCAGTGCACTTCATGCACAGCCACCACCCATCTGTCCGTGGGGGCTTGTGTGTTGCTACGATGTTGAACAGGTTTCAGGGGATCTTCCAGACTAAGATGGACTAGGAAGAAGGGCCTGGAGATCTACTCCTGATCAGCCATTGGAAACCCTATGGATCATAAGGGTCTGATCCACAGCTGATCATGGGGATGGCTCAGGACCGTCAGGACCGGGCAGTGTTTCTCCTTCTGTTGTGCATGGGGTGGCCATGAGTCAGGGGCTGACTGGAAGACAGCTAACAACAACAGCATACGGCTGGTAGATAAGACTGTAAGAGTGGAAGAGATCCCAGCCCAGAGTGTGGAGGGGTCCCCTCTGAGAAGATGGTGAGGATCCCCTATACAGAGTAGATGAGATGCTCTGGAGAGCATTAGCAGAAGTTACCCGGTGCACAAAAAAGTAACCAAACCAGTTGCTATGGAATAAGGAGGCTTTTTAAATTTCCTGAGTTTGGTTTACAAAGCTCACTTTCTTTCTTTCAGTAAAACAAAGATTTACCCTCTCCTTTAATCTTATAGACATTTTTATGTTCAGGGTACTGTATTGTGATTTATTTGCTGCCTTTTATGGCCACCTTTATGTTAACATATATTAACTTCTTAAACTTGATTCCACTTTGATCAAAACATTGGCTTCTGGGAGGTGGAGGAAACAACAGAGAATCTATAATGTTAACCTAAGACTGCCCTTCCCAAAAAATTTTTAGTGCCAAGTTATTATATTTCAGCATATGAATGAACACAAAATGTTACAAAAATGTTTTAATGAGTAGATTAAAAACTAGATAAAAAGACTTGAGTTTTTGGTGGGTTAGTGGTATGATACTTGAAAATCATTTTTTTGTCTATTGTATATGAATTGTTTTCAATGCTAATCACATTTACATTAAACATGTGCCTGCTTCATAAATAATGCAAAGGAAGATGTTTACCTATGACCAGCTGAATTATCCTAAATGTCAAATTTGCAGAGTAGGAATTAATAGGTTTTACTATAATTTAATCAGAAGAGTGGTACTCTAATCCAAGCTAAATACATACTTGTTTAGATTTTCTACTTTGTCTTGATATATATAACTCAGAGTACATACTGAGTAAATACAATTTTGGGTGGATATTGTGGAATACTGGATATTCTTTTTCATGTTCTGCGTCTTTCCCACTGAGTGACATCAGGCAAAGCAGATACCTGTAAAACAAAGGGACTGGACTAAGTCAGTGGCTTTGGGATTGTTATTCTTTCTTCAAATTTTATTATGATAAAATATATACAACAAAAATTTGCCGTTTCAACCATTTTTAAGGGTACAATTCAGTGACATTAATTACGTTTACTGTATTGTACAACCATCACCACTGTCTTTTTCCAAATATTTTTCATCACTTCAAACAGAAACTCAGTACTCTTTAAGCAATAATTCTCCATTTTTTTCTCTCCCCAGCACCTGGTAACCACAAATTGACTTTTGTCTCTATGCATTTGCCTATTCTAGATATTTTATGTGTATGGGATCATACAATATTTGGCCTTTTGTGTCTGACTTATTTTACTCAGCATAATGTTTTCTGGGTTCATCCATGTCATAGCAGGTATCAGAACTTCATTTCACTTTATGACTGAGTAATATTCCACTTTATACCACATTAGATACCACATTTTGTTTTTCTGTTCATCTGTTGATGGACACTTGTGTTGTTTCTATTGTTTGGTTACTGTGAATAATGCTACAATGAACATTGGTGGACAAGTATCTGTTTGAGTCCCTGCTTTCAAGTCTTTTGGGTAATTACCCACCAGTGGAGTTGTTGAGTCATATGGTAATGCTATGTTTAGTTTTTTGAGGAACTGCCAAACTATTTTCCATTACAGCTATACCATTTTACATTTCCACCAGCAATGGATGAGGGTTCCAATTTCTCTTCATCCTCACCAACCCTTGTTATTTTTCTTTCTTCTTTTTTTTTTTTTTTTTAAACATTCATTGTGCTTTAGGTGAAAGTTTACATAGCAAATTAATTTTCCAATCAATAGTTCATACATAAATAGTTCTGTAACAGTGGCCACAATGCCCGCAATGTGTCTGCAATCCCCGCAAGGTGTCAGCACTCTCCCCATTGCCTCCCTGGGTTCCCTGTTTCCATTCATTTGGTTTCCTTCCCCCTCCCTTTCTTCTTATCTTTGGTTTTGGGTAAATGTTGCCCTTTTGGTCTCATATGGTTGATTGTTCTAAGGAGCACATTCTTCCTGAGCGTTACTGTTTGTTTTATAGTCTAGTCTATTATTTGGCTGAAAGGTGACCTCTGGGAGTATCTTCAGTTTCAAGTTAGAAGGTTGTCTTAGGGTAATAGTCTCGGAGGTTCCTCTAGTCTCTTTCAGACCAGTAAGTCTGGTCTATTTTTCTTTTTTTTACTTTGACTTTTGTTCCACAGTGTTTACCCATTCTATCCAGGACCTTCTATTGTGGTCTTGGTCAGAGCGGTTGGTAGTGGTAGCTGGACACCATCTAGTTTTTCTGGTCTCAGGTTGGAGGAGGCTGTGGTTCACGTGGACCATTAGTCCTTTGGACTAGTTACTTCCTTGAGTCTTCATTTTTCTTTGTTCTCCTTTGCTCTAGGCAGGAAGAGACCAATAGTTGCTTCTTAAATGGTTGCTTGCAAGCTTTTAAGACCCCAGATGCTACTCACCAGACTAGGATGTCAAACATTATCTTTATGCACTGTGTTTTGCCAGTTGACCTAGATGTTCCCTGAGACTGTGTCCTTAGCCTTCAAGTCCAGTGGTTCAGTCCCCATGTCTAAGTAGTTTCTGTAACTATGCCCCCATGTACTTTATTATATATAGGTATACATGCAGCATTTACAAATGTGTATCTAGAAATATCCACCACTATACCTATATATGTATGCAGATGTACTCCCCTACGACTTACCTCACCTGTTTAGCATACATATTTACCTACGTATCACAAATTATTTTTATTTATTACTGCTGTTATAGGATAGTATATATTATAGCTTTTACCATGGTTGTCCTTTATTCTTGAGTACCTCTCAGTGTCTTCCTTTGCCTTGGTCATGTTCTGCTGACGTCCCCCATATTGTATGTTGCCCTTCTCTTTACCAGAATTAACTCTTGTCTGCTATTTATTTAGTGCTTCTCCTTCCCACCTTCCCCAGTAACCATCAAAGAATGTTTCTTTCTGTGTGTAAACATATTCTTGACCTTTTATAATAGTGGTCTCATACAATATTTGTCGTTTTGTGATTGACTTATTCCACTCAGCGTAATGTCCTCCAGATTCATCCATATTGTGAGATGTTTTGTGGATTCATCATTGTCCTTTACCCTTACATAGTATTACATTGTATGTACCACAGTTTGTTTATCCATTCATCCGTTGATGGACACTAAGGTAGTTTCCATCTTTTAGCTGTTGTGAATAATACTGTGATGAACATGGATGTGCATATGTCTTTTTGTGTCACAGCTCTTATTTCTCTAGGATCTGTACCTAGGAGCGGGATTGCTGAATCATATAATATTTCTGTTTCTAGATTTTTAAGGAAGCGTCATACTGTTTTCCATAGTGGTTGTACCATTTTGCAATCCTACCAGCCATGTATAAGAGTTCCAGTCTCCCCACAGCCTCATCAGCATTTGTTGTTCTCTATTTTTTTTTTTTATCAGTGCCATTATTGCTGGGGTGAGAGGGTATCTCATTGTAATTTTGATTTGCATCTCTCTAGTTGCTGATGATCGTGAGCATGTTTTCATGAGTTAGTCACTGGAATGTCTTCTTTGGTGAAGTGTCTGTTCATGTTCTTTGCTCATTTTTTAATTGGATTGTCTTTTTGTTGTTGTTGAAGTGTTGAAGTTTTCTATAAATTTGAGAGATTAGACCCTAGTAGTATGTTTTGTAGCCAAATTTTTTTTCCCAGTCTATAGGTTCTCTTTTTACTCTTGGCGAAGTCTTTTGATGAGCATAAATGTTTAACTTTTAGGAGATGCCAGTTATCTAATTTATCTTCTGCTGTTTTGCTTTTTAAGCATTTAGTATTCTATTTATGTTGTATATTAGGGCCCCTAGTGTTGTCCCTATTTTTTCTTCCATGATCTTTATAATTTTTGGTTTTATGTTTAGGTCTTTGATCCATTTTGTGTTAGTTTTTTGTGTATGGTGTGCGGTATAGATTTTGTTTCATTTTTCTGCAAATGGATATCTAGTTTTGCCAACACTTGTTATTTTCTTTTTTTTTTTTGTAAAATACTAGCCATCCTACTGGGAGTGAAGTGATATCTCATTATGGTTTTGATTTACATTTTCCTGATGACTAACGATGTTGAGCATCTGCTCTTGTACTTATTGATCATTTGCATATCTTCTTTGAAGAAATATCTGTTCAAGTTCTTTGCCCATTGTCTTTTTTTGTTGTTGAGTTATAGGAGTTCTTTATCTATTCAATGTATTAAACCCGTATTCGATATATTGTTATGAAATATTTTCTCCCATTCTATAGATTATTTCTTTACTTTCTTAATAAAATCCTTTGATGCACAAAAGCTTTTACTTTTGATGAAGTTCTGTCTATCTATTTTGTCATTTGTGCTTTTGGTGCCATATCTAAAAATCCATTATCAAAAACGAGATCTTGAAGCTTTACTCCTATGTTTTCCTCTAAGACTTCTATGGTTTATATTGTTAATATTTAAGTCACTGTTGCATATTGAGTTATGGTATGAGATATGAATCCAATTTCTTTTGCATGTGGAGACCCAGTTGTCCCAGCCCCATTTATTGAAGAGACTATTCTTTCTCCATGGGATAGATTTGGCACCCTTGTCAGCAATCAACTGATCATATATAATAATTATTATTCTTGAGCAAATGAATAAGTTGCGAGAGAGGCTCAGTCCATTCTCACAGACGCTTGATTATACTCTATGTCCATCAAATTGTCATTTAATATAATTTAGATAAAAATATTGTATGAATATGCATTATTAAATTCCAAATATATAATCCGTTTTCCCAACTTGTGTTTTATAGAACACTGGTTCTGTAACATATAACCCCTGATGGAGAAAGTAATTAGATAAGTCTTGGGAAATACTATTCATCCTACCCTCCTCTTTGAAATTCATAGTGCATCTCATAGTCATCATGAAGTGCTGCTGTAAACATATTTGTTCAGGTTTTGTTTTTTAAGCCAGCAGTTCCCAAATGAATTTATTAGATTCATATTTAACTCAGAAGCTATGACCATCCCAGAGAGCACTTGGTCTCAGTAGACATTTGGGAAACAGTGATCTATTTCCCCACGCCCTCCAGATGTTCACCGAGAGGAAAAGGTATTAAATGCCAGAGAGATGAACACCATGGTAGAGTCAGAATACATGCCACCACTCCATGAATTCTTGCATTCTAGACGAGCCTGAAAAACTGGCATGGAAAGAAGGAAACAAAATGCTGTTTTCCCTTCAGTTGCTTTAAATTGACACATGCCACTATTTTGTTGAGATTGTCTTCAATTCCACATTAAGCAAGAGAATTGAACTAAAATTTATGAAACTGAGGTTTTCACTTTTCTCTTTCATCTGAGGACAGTCCTGGAAAAAAGTATATCTTCTAACTTGGTTTGGTTTATAGATCACGTGTCCTATCCTCCCTGTATTCCTGTCCCTACACCCTTCTCTCGTTGAAAAAGAAAGAAACGTGAAAAGGAAAAAAAAAAAAAGAATGAGATGAGGGAAAATTGGATTGATGGAAAGCCCAAGGGGCATTAAATTCTGGCAGCTGGTACCATGGCCTTTCATACCTTAAACTATTGCACGTTTTCTATCATAGAAAATAGTAGGGGAGCTTTTATTTTTAAATTTAAAATTATTTCTGGTTGTGGATTTGCAATATTAGTATTCATACCACATGTATTAATACGGTTATTTTGGATCTACAACTAACATTTTCAAAAATTCGTGATTTCTTTAAAATCAAAGAATAAAAAAATTGCATAATATTAATGGCCATATTTTTAGCAGCCAATGTCATTAAAAAAAAAAAAAGTTTATAATGTTTTTCAGATGGCTTCATACATTTAATTAGGGATGTGAATAGTAGAGAGGGATGGGGTTGGAGGGGAAATAGAAAGGGGATGCCTGCCCCTGTCTTTTACTTGGCCATCCAGCATAAGATTTCATTCAGATCATCCCCTCCTTCACACTTCTGCCAGCCTTTTCTCTTTCGCCTCTGCCTCCGCAACAGCCATCCATAGACTTGTGCTCCATCCTTTGCCATTCCTGTTCAATTAGTCGTGAACTCACCTGTCTCAGAGAACTCATGCCTGGAACAAACTTTCCATAAGCATTTGCGTCCAGTCAGTTCCAATTCATGGCGACCCCATGTGTCTGAGAGTAGAACTGTGCTCCATAGGGTTTTCAAGTGGCTGATTTTTTGGAAGTAGATTGTCATGCCTTTCTTCTGAGCTGCCTATGGGTGGACTTGAACCTCCACCTTTTGGCTTAGCAGTTGAGTGTGTTAACAGTTTGCACCACCCAGGACTCCAAACTTTTCATAGCAACTTTCTAATGATGAGCTGGTTATGTTGTCTGCCAGCCAAGTAGAAAAGAACATGGATTTAATTAATGTTAATCTACACCTACAGTGTCTGCTGAGAGTGAGGAATAATATAATTTGGAGTATCCTTGCAAAGCAAAACTTCAATTTAGGGTATAAGGGAATGAGAATTACTCCTTGTTGCTAGATCTGGAGGAAGGTGTTGCTCTTTTGTTCACATCTGGCATAACGTGTGATGAGGAATTAGCCACAGAATAATCATAAAAAGGAAGTAACTTAGACCGTTAAAATGATTTGGGGGCCATTTGTCTTTGCTCTGGAATTTGAGATGGTGAGAATTGTTCCAGAAAAGATCTGGAATGTCAGTACTGACACCTGCACAGGGAGAAAGTAAACACAGAGGAGTTCAGGGTATTCTTTGGCGCAAGACTTTGGCCATGAGGCAAAAGTTCAAACACTTCTGCCCAGAAGAAACAGCGTGTTTCTTTAAGGGCTGAATTCTGATCAAAGGAGAATTTCTGCTTCCCCCATCAAGTCCTATAATCTTTGCTCTTGATTATTTAAAACCTGTATGCGTTTGGGTGACTCTGCTGTTCCCCAGTGGTTCATTTTTTAAGCTCATGCAGGTGATAGAATGGTGACTGAATGATTTAAAGTTGAAACATGAAAAATTGCATAACAAAACTCAGAGTGGAAACCTTAAGGCTTTCTTTGTTCTTTGGTGTGGGCTTTTCTGTGAGTTTACATTTTTTTTCAACTGCATGACCATACTTAGATTCATTCCTTTGTTGTATAAATATATGGTTTGCTTAAAAAAAAAAAAAAAAAGTATTGTGAAAATGTGCTTCTTGGACCATGTCTGATTACAGAAATAGTTAAGAGCATCAAACTGTCTTTAAGTGACAGCTGAATACAGCCTCATAGCTGGGCAGGAGCAGAGGTGACTGTAGACATAACCACAGCAGAGAGCAGCAGTCACTTCTCTTGCAGAAATTTCTTATGGAAGATATATTTGACTTAGGAGACAAAAGATGTGCTCTTATTTGTAAAATGCTTTTTTTTTCTTCAGATTTGAAATTTTTTTTTATTGTACTTTAGGTGAAGGTTTACAGAATAGTTTCTCATTAAATAGTATACAATACATATTGTTTTATGACATTGGTGAACAGCCCCACGACATGTCAACCTTCTCCCTTCTCGACCTTTTTTTTTTTTTTTGATAAAACTGTACGTAGCCAAAGATACACCGTTTCAAAAATTTCTACATGCACAGTTCAGTGACATCGATTATGTTCTTCCAGTTCTGTTGCTATTCTCACTTTAGATGAAGGTTATTTGTAAAATTCTTGTTGCCCAACTCCTGCCCATGTCTCAGGGAGAAGAGCATGACCTAGGCTGTTACTGTGCTAGCTCTTTCGTGTCCTCTGGGACACCTCACAGAGAAAGAATAACTTTACTACTTACCTGATGAGTCCTGAAGTCCGTATTCATTAGATGGGTGGTGATTATCAAAGGCCCGTTAGCCTCTTACTCCTTCATATGCAAACACTTCAGGGAATCAGGGGCCTTTAGAGTATCATTTCAGCCTCAGAGCCATTAGCTGACGGTTGCATTATCAGTGGGAAAGGAGACCCTATTGGCTTCTTCATAAAAGGACAACAAAAAAATAAAGCACCTCCTTCTAAATACCATTTGAAAAAATCTTAGTTTGTCCTTTCCTGCCAAAAGTCAAATGTTCTAGAATTACAACTTAATAAGGAAGGTGGAACATACATCCCATGTAGTCCATAAAGGACCCTAATGCAAGAAGTATGAAAGGGAAGGATTGACAGCAGAAAGCCCACATCTAATTGTACCTGTAATACCCAAAGCATACCATTTATGATGCAGCTTCCTGATTTTCCAAGAGACGTGCATGGAAAAGGACATAAATGGCAAACATTACAATTAAGCCACTTAATTTTATAATCTGCTATTATTGTGAGAGCAATATAGGGAACAAGTTATTCTGAGATAATGGCATATTAGGATTAGCAGAAGTAGAATCAGTAGATGTGAGAGAGGATGCATTAAATGATCTGGGAATGATATCCCTGGAAAAACTTATGGTAGACCTCGAGATGTGTAAATGCCCCTGACACTCCTTATGGGGGATACCCTTGTAACTGGCATGGAAGAGCCAGCTGAGTGAATGAAGCTTCCTCGTAACCAGATCTTATGGGATGGCTCCAAGGAAATTGTTGTTGGTAAGCCATAACGATGTTTGGATTCTCAGTATGCAAGAGAACGTGACCTTGGCTTTGCCATGCGAAGTAGCAGGGTATTCAGTGGTGGTGGCGATGCTGTCTCCCTCCCCTTTCCCACTCAGTCTGCACTTGCATGACAATAACAGTCAGGTACTTTTCCTTTTGAAGTTATCTCATATATGCTGTATACATAGCAAGATGAAGCAAGGCAATGGTGACTAAGCTAATATAAAAGTGTACTTCTCATATAGGTTGAAGTAGGAATGGTGTGTGAGAGGGACAGTGAGGGAAGGGGAGGAGAGAGGAAAAAAGTAGAAAGGAAGTGAGGGGGGAGAGGAAGAGACAGATGCAGTGACTGACTGTATGAGATCAGTTAGGTCAGGATTTTCCACAATTAGAGGTGGATTTTGAGTAAGGGGGAATTAGATAAACCCGCACTGTAAAAACCCAAAACTTTTAAGTTTATTTCAGATATTAGTTGATTTCCTTTAAAACTTATTACCATGGTTATAATACAAAAGTAAACTTGATGAGTTTTGATGTAATCTTTATTTATACATTTGATGTTTTTTGGGTTTCTACTATTGTGCTGTCTAGTCCCTGGATAGTGCAAACTGTTAACAAGCTCGCCTGCCAACTGTAAAGTTGATGGTTTGAATCTCCCCAGAGGCACCTTGGAAGAAAGGCCTGGCAATCTACTTCTGAAAAAATCAGCCATTGAAACCCTGTGGAGCACAGTTCTACTCTGACACACATCGGGCTGCCATGAGTCAGAATCGACTCAGTGGCAACTGATCTTTTTTTTTTTACTACTCTGCTAGGCAGGGAAGATGAAATAAAATGAATAAAATAATCCTTGTACAAACAATATAGTGTGATAGTGCTGTTCTATGGGAATTCCCTCCCCTGTCCTTTCTGTCCGTATGTTGGAGGTATTGATGAAACAGAGATGCCAAACATTGGACAGAAGAAGTAAGGCATGAGACCTAGAAGGGGTAGGGTACATAGAGGATAAACCAGACCTGCTTTAACTCAGCACACTAGGTACCGGGGAGGATAGATGCACCACTCCCATTTGTGCAAAAGCATGTAATGCGTTTCATGTATAGAAAGTTCTTTCTATACATTTGTTTTATTTAATTGAAAGTAACTGGTGAAAAAAAAGCACTTCCATATGGGCAGCCACAGAAAGAATGTGAAAAACGAATCCCCAGAATCTTTTCCTGGTGTTCACAACATTATTTAAAAGACCTAATGTGATGTCACGTATGATTTATGTGGTGTAGGTGTTTTTGTACTGTGTTTGAAGCAGATAGGTATTAGAGTGTAATATATTATGTGGTTTCAGATATAAAAACTCCTTTAGTGATATGAAAAGATAAGGTGTTGTACCACTCATCAGATAGCTCAGAATAACTGGTTTCAGTAGCAAAGCTTCTATTTAGACATTTTATCTTAATGAAACATTCAGGGGTTTAATTTCCTTTTTTTGTACTTGTAGCTTGAGGGTGTGGCCCATTTCTTTCCTTCTGTCTGTATATTTTCTGGCATTGGTACAGATGCTTAAAATACCATCACAAGTTTGGAGGACAGCAATGCTGGAAAGAGAGAGTCTTGGATCCCTGTTCTAGCTCTCCTAACCAGTCGCTTCTAATTTGGAGTATCTTCACTGACTGTCACTTTGTCTTGGCTTTCCCTTTTGCAAAAGTGTGTTAAAATGCATTTGTACTCACGAAGTGCTTTGTTACCTACTTGAAGTGAATATAAGAAGATGAAGAGTTTGAAGTGTTTTTAGGAATAGCGGATAGAGTCGGCCGTCTTCCAGTTGTTAATTTTCAGTTGGAATTTGTGGCGATGTCATTTTCAAAACAATCCCGACAGGTAGAATGCAGAGCACTTCCAAGACTCCTGAGTAGTTTTTTGAGAATGAGAGAGTTTAAATGAGCGTCCTAGCTTCGCTTTCACAAACCGTGTTTTCCATCATGTTGTTGGTTTGAGTGGTAGGAGACAAGCTAGTAAGAGTGAACTGTGGCCCACCAAGAGGTAATTTCACAGCTGCTGTACTACCAGAGGAGGCCTGCTGGTGCAGTGGTTCAGAGCTCAGCTGTTAACCAAAAGGTCGGCAGTTCAAATCCACCAGCCACTCCTTGAAAGTCCTACTGGGCGGTTCTATTCTGCCCTATAGGGTTGCTGTGAATCAGAATCGACTTGATGGCAATGGGTTTGGTTTTTATGGTTTTGGTATACTAGCAAGTTCCCAAATATGACTTCCTTTGCTGTTCAAGATATTTGAGTAAAAAAAGCTACAAAACCTGCCCTAAAATGGGACAAAGCTGCTGCGTGGCAGGCCCAGGCTTTCACTTGCTTTGCCAAGCAGGGGCTAAGGGCTATGTTCAGGGATCTTATGCAGAGAGAGAGATTTCTAGAACCTTGGATTTTTTTCAGGGAGAGGGAGCCATTTGGGCAGGCTGGAAACTCGGTGCCTGTGCTGATGCTCTGAGAAATAAAATCTTTTTGGCTCCTTGATCTTTTTTTTTTTTTTTTTTTTTTAAGAGCTCTGCTTTATAGTGGTGTAATTCTCCTCTGTGGTGACTTGTGTGTTACTATGATGCTGGAAGGTATGCCATTGATATTCAAACACCATCAGGGTCACCCATGATGGGCAGATTTCAGTGGAGCTTCCAGAATAAGACAGACTAGGAAGAAAGGCCTGGCAATCTACATCTATAAATTAGCCATTGAAAACCCTATGGATTACAATAGGATATTATTGTCTAACACAGTGCTGAAGATAAGCTCCTTAGATTGGAAGACACTTAAAATACACAGTGGCTGCGACAATAGAGTGGAACATACCAGCAACTGTGAAGGTAGCACAGGACCGGGAAACATTTCATTCGTTTGTACGTGGGGTCACCATGAGTCAAACCTGACTCGAGGGCAACTAACAACAGCAATTAATTAACCAGTTTAGTGCATCTTCTAGGTTTCTTCACAATGATTCAGATGGATATTGTCATGTTTGTGTGAAACTGAAATAGGCTGAGGTGCCATTTGAAGATTCTTTTACATTTAGAAATGGGATATGTATCATTTTTATGTCCTTTAGGATTTGGGCAAGCGTCCAGTATTTCTGAATCTTGGTGTTTGAACAGAATTCGGGGGAAAGTGGCTGCCTTCATAACGCACTAGTTTTGTGAGTCTGGATGCATTACTTGGTCTTCCTTCTTTAGCTTCAGAGTAATAATGAGAGACTTTTGTAGCTTGTGGGTTTGTATTATGATTTAATAAGATACATAAAGTGCCTCTCATAGTGTTTGGCATTTAGGATGCCCCGAGAAACAGTATCTTCCACCATCATTATGATCAGTATTTTATGTCCAGCCTTATCTGATGTTCCTTGTTTCTTAGAACCTTGTCAAGCACTCCTCTGCTTTCCCAAGGGTCATGGGACTTCCTCTGACCCTAGGCAGGCCCACAATTGCATCTTAGGAAAATTCTTATGTTGCTTTTCTTCCTTCTTGGAAATTCTTCCCAGTGGGCCCTTCTGTGCTCTTAAACAGATCCCATTTAAACTTTATTCTGCTTTCTCTGAGACATTCCACTGTTAGGAGGAGGCTGCTATATTCCTCCTAGGTCTTTGCTACTTCCTAAGGACCTGGTGTTATGTCAGTCCACTGTTCAGATCAATCTCTTATAGATACCGTCTAGTTAGTCATAATAACTAGCATTTGTATAAAGCATTAGAATTTACAAAATGCTTTCTACATACGTTACCTTTTTTTAACATGCTGTTACCCCTGTTTTGTGAAAGAAAGAAAAAAAAAAACCTGAAACTCACAAAGGTTAATTATCTTCTGTTTGGTTATATAGCTAATAAGTTGCCAAAAATAATTTGAACCTAGTACCTTTTGATGAATTCTCCTGTACGTCTCTTCTCAAATGCGGAACAGAGAATGGAGCAGAGTATCCCAGGTGTGGTCTGTCTAGCACAGAGAAGAGTGGGACTATCTTTCCTGTTGGGGACCTTGTGAATTTTTGTTGTTTACTATTTCCACCACATTCTATATTTAACAAGTGCGTACTGAGTACTGAATGAACACAAAGTACTAGCCTCGGGGCTGCAATCACATAGCCATAAATAAGACAAGAGTCCAAGCCCTCTAGGACATCAGTTCAGGGCCCAGTGCCAAATGAAAATGCAGGGCCCCATGCTCAAAAGGAGAAAAGTGCCCTTAAAAGTAGTAACATGTAAAGCTTTTTCCTTTGTTCTGTGATTTGTTTCTCAACTCATGATGATTTTTATTTGCTGTTTAATGTTCTAAATAAACGATAATTAAAATTTTAAATTATTAGCACAGATTTTACCATTTATCCTTATATTGTGCAATGCCATTTTTAAATGTAAATACAAGGGCATTAGACTGTATGTAGAATCATCAAAATTGCACAATTTTGATGTATTTTGTTCTTACCAGAGCAGTGGAAATGCTGCCTGAAGTGAACTCAGCTGTTTTGATTTCACTTTTTGATATGCACACATTCTATCAACATCCTCTCTCTTTAGCCTACTGATGAATAAGGAATGACTGAAAGGAAAAGGAACTGTGGGTTGCCCTGTTTTTCCCTTTCCTTCAATGTAGTCATTTTCAGCATAAGATGGCACGGAACTGGGTATCTTTTCATAAGGTCACCATGAGTGGGAGCCAATTCAATGGCACCTAACAATAATACTTGCAAGTAACAGAAGTACAAAGGATATGATAGGATTCCTTGGTTTTTTGTGATTTTTAGAACACAGTTGGTGTCTTTTTGCATTTGAATCAAGTTTTGAGTAAAATGGAAAGCATGGCCTCCTGGGGCTATCAGTGCCCCTCCCCCCTTGCTCACTACCCAGCTGTAAATGTGACACACTTACCTTGTACTTGCTTTGAGTCTTACTTCATTCCCATACATGGTGGGTGCACTGGATTCTGCCCAATGGGTCATCAAGAAAGCCATACTCAAATGAATCAGAAAACAACAGTGAACATACATATTGCATGTATTCCTCTGCTTGTGTACATGCTCCATTTGTTCCATCTTTGAACACAAGTTCAAAGATGAAATTCCTAAGAGCTTCAAGATGGCAACAGCAAAGCATTAAGCCAAGTGTCTTAGTCTGGGTTCTTTAGAGGGGCAAAACCAGTGAGATATATATATAGATACAGATACAGAAAGTAAGAAAGACTTACTTCAAGGAAATGGCTCACACAATTGTGGGGGCCGGCAATCCCAAATCCGTAGTTCAGGCAACAGGCTGGAGACCTAGCTGGCTCACAGGATTGCAGAGGCTGGTGAATCCAAAATCTACAGGTCAGGCAGCAGGCTGGAAACTTTACAGGCTTACCATCCTAGAAACTGGAGGTCAGGCGGCAAGAAGAGTGCAGGGCTGAGAGAGGGCCAGCTTTGCCAGAACATCCATTTATATACCAGAAGCAGGTCACCCTCCCAAGGAAATGCCCCTTTCAACTGATTGGCTGATCACTTCAGATGACATCATGGGAGGTGATTACATTATATTACATTATGGAAGAGCGGCCAGTCCAGTGTCTGCCAAACCACTGAGAATCACAGTCTGGCCAAGTTACATATAGCATTAACCATCACACCAAGCACGGGGCCCTTCTGAGAGTGGGGTTCTGTGTGACTGCGCAGGTAGTATTACCATAAAGCCAATCCTGCCTAGGGGAGGAACAGATGCATCTAATACAGGGCAAATGGAAGCTTAGCTATCACTGAGTCAGCTCTAAGGGTTTGGGCACATCAGAAAACTGGGGAAGGTCTCAGAAGAAGGTGACACTCGAGTAGCTATTGAGGGAAGAAGTTGATAAAAAGAGACATTGAAAATGTTGCTGTCTGTGGGAAGTCTGGAGCTGAGGCCTGGAGGGTTAGAGGTCCAGACCTGACAGGTTCACAGAGTAGCAGGAGTCTAGGGTGTCCTGAGCAGAGACAATGTAGGGGTTTATAGAGCGTTTACTCTTGGTGGCATGAGAATATTGAATAAGATCGCTGCTTCCTTATTCTCATTTATGTTACATAGGGCCTATAAATCTGCAAACACAGTCCTGAGAGAAACATCAGATTTATGTATGTGATTTTCCAATAATAGTGTAAGTAATTGATATAAACTTTAGACAGTTTCCCCCCCCAAATGAAACACTATTAATTCTCTGTCTTGCTTTTAGAATGATTACAGTTGAAGATAGAAATCTTGAATTTTTTTCAAACATATCTGCTTGAAGAGAGGATTAGGTGGACATGTAGATTATTTTCTTTATATGTGAAAAATTAGTGAGTTTAGAAATGTTGTCTTTATCGTGTCTGGGGGATAGGATCTGAGCTCTGACACCTTCTCAAGTAGCCTGAGACAAGAGACTCATTCATGTGAGCAGGCTAGGAGTTGGGAGGTAGGATGGTCCATGAGGTGGTGAGCTCTGTGGTAGAAGGATATGGTAAGCCCTTGAAGGATTCTGGCCAGTCCTCTTGTGGTTCTGGCTGCTTCAGTGCATGCTCTGAGGCTGTCCATACTTGGTAAGCTGCATTTGGGCTCCCTGATGGCTACTGCTTTGGATTTCTTCTGTTGAGGTGAGGGCTCAATCAAGTGTCTTGTCTGTGAGTGCTTGGGTACTTGGTGCATTTCTAGTTGCCACTTCTGTCACCTGGGATCCTTATGCCCCAGCTCCCCAGCCTCTGTGTTGTGACCACTGGGTCAGTGATAATTCAGGGGAATTGGTCCTGCCCAGTCACTGCATTGAGGTCCAGGCTCAGCTTCAGCTCCCAGGCAGAGAGGCAGGCTAGAGCAAGCCAGAATTACAGAAACCGAAGCCTACACCTAGCCCTGAACACGTGAGTGCTAGTGCGTATGCATGTGTGTGTGAAGGAGTGTGTGCTTCTGTATGCACCTGTGGGTCGGTGTGGAGAGGTGTTACCTCAGTAGGAAGTATAGAACACAACAGTTACCACTGCTGTAGGACATCTGACTTCTAACAGGTAGCATAGGAAGCTTAGGAATCTAATAGAAACCAATACAGCAAAACCTGGGAAAGTTGGAACCTGTGTAAGGCGGAAGCCTGTCAGAGCGGGAAAACTAAAATATTTTCCACTAAAACGATGAAAAAGTGGTAAGACTGCACCCTGTCAAAGGCAGAAAACTTGTGAGACCTGGAAAAACAAGGCAGTCCCTTTGAGTTTCGGCTCTCACAGGTTTCAGTGTATTCAGAAGGTGGTTGACTCCAGACCCTCAGGGAGGGTGGCCAGAGGGAACTTAATTGTTTTATATCAAGAACAGCTTGGAATCAGGCCCTGAATCTTCAGGGGATAAGTCTCTCCCCACTCACCCGCTGCGATTCTGTGGAGAGCTGGAGTAGGGTAGTGGCTGTTGTGTGCCCTCGAGTCGATTCTGACTCATAGTGACCCTAGAATACAGAGTAGAACTGCCCCGCAGAGTTTCCAAGGAGCAGCTGGTGGATTCGAACTGCTGACCTTTTGGTTGGCACACTGAGCTCTTAATCACTTCGCCACCAGGGCTAGGAAGAATAAATCAAAGGCTGACAATTTTTTTCCTATGCATGGAATATTTCTCCTTTGATTCATTATTTTCATTATATCAGAGCTTAACATAGTTTTAAAGTTTCTCCTTAGAGATTTTATGCATTCTTATTTAATTTCAAGATATTTTGTGTTTATTGTGGATGTTTTCTTTTATATTTTCTAGTTGGTTATTGCTCTTGTAGACAACACTATGGATTTTTCTAAGTTGATCTTGAATCCAATCACCTTGCTCAAATTTCTGTTTTGCTGTTTTGAAGCTATTTATTGATTCTGGTTTGTTTGTTTGTTTTTTGTTGATGTCCACATTTTCTATTTATCTATTAATTTTGTTAATTTTTCTGACAGTTTTTTCTTTCCTCTTTCAGTCATTGTTATTATTGTTACTTGCTATCGAGTTGGCTCCAACTCTTGGTTGACCCCATGTACAGCAGAACAGAACGTTACTCAGTCCTGTGCCATCTTCATGATTGCTGATATGTTTGAGTCCATTGTGGCTATTGTGCAGTGCCTTCCAACATAGGAGTCTCATCTTTCAGCACTATATTGGTCAGTAGTCTGTTGTGATCCTAAGGTTTCCATTGGCTGATTTTTGGAAGTAGATCACCAGGCCTTTCTACCTTAGTCTGGAGGCTCCACTGAAACCTGACCATCACAGGTGACCCTGCTGGTATTTGAAATACTGGTTGCATAGCTTCCAGTATCATAGCAACATATAAGCCAACACAGTTCAACAGTTAACTTTCTTTTTCTTTTCTCATAGCATTGGCCTAAAGTAGGGATAGCAGGCAGCACCATGTGTCTGAAGTTTTTCAGTTAATTATGGTGCTTGCTGTAGATTTTGGCTTTGTCTTGTTAAGGAAGATACCTTCATTCTTGTTAGTCTGAGAATTTTTAACATGAATGATTTTAAAACCTTTTCAAATGCTGTTTCTGCATTTATTGAAATAACCATGTGATTTAAAAAAAAATTTACTCTGCTGCTAGGATGGATTACTTCAATAGATTTTCTGATACTGAGACATCCTTGAATTATCAGGATAAACTCTTATTTGATTGTGATGTATTATTATTGTTATATTATTTTAATACTCTGTTGGATTTGATTGGCTATGGTTTGCTTTAGAATATTTGAATATATGTTGATAAGTGAAATTTTCTTGCATTGTTTGTATCAGGTTTAAGAACTAGACTTGATAAATGTTCTTATCAAATATGTCAATCATCTCTCTTTTTCTGCATTCTCTTTTTAGGCGCTTACCTATTTTGAATTATTATGCTTTGTTAATGAAATGATCCTCTATCTACAGTAGTACCCATTTATCATTTTGAAATAGCACTCATTTTCCCTGGTAGTGTCCATTGCCTAGAAGTCTGCTTTGTTTAATATTAATATAGCCAACTAGCATTCTTCCGTGTGGCATTAACATGATGTATATTTTTCCATCCTTTTACTCTCAACCTGTCTGTGTCTTTATATGTAAAGTCCGTCTTTTTTTGTAGAGCGTGCAGTTGGATGCTTTCTTATCTAGCTTTAAAAAAGCTCTGCCTTGTCATTGGAGTGCTTATTCTGTATAATTTAGTGTAATTATTGAATGATTTGTGTTTAAGTGTGAAATCTTGCTATTTGATTTCTGTTGTCTCTTCTGTTTTATGTTTCTTTGTTCGTCCATTCTTGTCTTCTTTGGATTAATTGAGTATTTTTAGTATTCTATCTTATATCCTTGTATTAGTCTCCTGGGGCTGCCATAAAAAAAGCACCACAAATGAGGCACATTATAAGAGCATGAATTTATTGTTTCACAGTTCTGGAGACCTGTAGTCTGAATTCTTGGTGTTGGGAGGACCATGTTCTCCCCCAAGGCTCTTTCTTGTCTCTCCAATCTTCCAGTAGCCCCACGAGTTCCTTGGCTTGCTGCTTCTGCTCAACTCTCCTGTCACACAGCTGTCTTCCTTCCCTCTGTGTGTCTCTCTGTGTTTCTTCTGCTCTTTTTTAAGGACAGCACTCAGATTGGATTAGGATCCACCCTGCTCTGTTATGACCTCATGCTACCTTAGCTGCTAACATCTTCAAAGACCCTGTTTCCAAACAAGGTCATGTTCACAGGCACTAGGAGTTAGGACTTCAACTTAGTTTTTGGGAGACAATTCAATTCATAACAATCCTCCATTTAGTCTTATACCTATATCTCTTATATCACTTTTTAGTGGTTGCTCTGGAGATTACAATATGCAGCCTTATGTTGTTAAAAACTATGTTGAATTGATGTATACAACTTCGTATATAATGGAGGAACATGCAATAACACACTTCTATTTTCATCCCTCCTTTGCTTTGTTTTATTAATTTAAGCCTTGCATTTTTATTCTACATACATTATGTAATAAACCCCAGAGTATTTTACTATTGATTTTGCATTAGGCAGCTGACTTTTAAAAATTGAAGAAAAGAGATAATATTCCATTTTTACCTATATGTTTATCATTTCCAGTTTCTCTTCACTCTTTCCTATAGATCTCAATATCCATTGAATATCATCCTCCTTCAGCCTTAAAAATTTCTTTTAGCATTCCTTGTAATATGGACTTGATGGCAACGGCTTGTGTTTATCTGAAAATGTTTTCATTTTGCCTTCATTTTTGAAATACATTTTTGCCAGATTTAGAATTGTAGGTTAATACTTCAACATTTAAAAGATATTCCATTGTCCCCTAGCCTCCCTTATTTCTGATTAGGTTAGCTGTCATTCTTCTTGGTTTGTGTGTGTGTGTGTGTGTATCTATAGCCCTATGCTGTCGAGTTGATTCCAACTCATAGTGATCCTCTAGGACAGAGTAGAACTGCCCCATAGGGTTTCCAGGGCTATAATCTTTACGGAAGCAGACTGTCACATCTTTATTCTATGGAGCAAGTTTGAACTGCCGACGTTTTGCTTAGCAGTTAAGTGCTTAACCACTGTGTCACCAGATCTCTCATATACATATGAGAGGCACAGTGGCTAAGCACTTGCTGTATAAATATATATGTATATATTGTATGTATATATATGAAAAAAGAGACAAGAAACAGTTTATAGATATATAAGTTTATATATATGTATGTAAACTGTTTTTTGTTTCTGATTTTTCTTTATCTTTTTAGCAGTTTGGCTATGATTTTCCTAGGCATGATTTTTTTTTTATGTATTCTAGATTTGTGGTGGTTGTTTTTGATAACATTTGTTAAATTTTTAGCCAATTTTTTTTAGATAGTTTTTTGTTAGTTTCCATCTGTTCTTCTTATCCACCAGGGTTTTATTTACAGGTATGTTAAACCTCTTGCAATGTACTTGCATTTATTGAGACTCTATTATATTAAAAATCTTATGTACTTATTTGTTTGTTTGTGTGCTTCAGCTTGAATGATTTCTGTTGACCTCCCTTCAGCTTCACTGATCCATTCTTGTGGTTAATCTGCTGTTAATCCCACACATTTTTTTTTTTCTTTCTTAAATTTCAGAGACTGTAGTTTTCAGTTTAGGATTTCCATGTTATCCTTTTTTACAGTTTCTATATATTTCCAGAAACCCCCCGTTTAGTGGTCTTTTTGGTCCAAATTTAACTGTAGACTCTGTAACATCTTTATTATAGTTATTTTAAATTCTTTGTTTGCTAATTCTCACAGCAGGGCTATTTCTATTGCCTGCATTTTCTCCTCTATGTCACATTTTGTTATTTCTTTTCATATTTAGTAAATTTTTATTGCATCCTGTTATTGTGGATGATATGTTGTAGATACTCTGCATTATGCTACTTTCCTCTGAATACTACACCATTTAGTTGTAGCAGGCAATTGTATTACTAGTAGATCACCTTAAATTTGGAGAGGCTTGATATTAGCCTTTGTTAGGGTAGGGTATGTTCACATTGGTTTTGCCCTTAGTTCTAGGGGAAATAGTCTTAGAACAAAATATGTCCTTCTAAATTGTCACCCTTCTGCAGTGTCACTGCAGTTTAGTTGCCCACCTGCAGCTCAAGATATTTCCTAAGCCCCAGCTAACTTGTAAGGATTTGCATAGCAAATTCAGATTCCCTGAGATGGGTAACTGCCGAAATCTCTGCTTGGTTCTTTTAGCCCTTGCATTAGTTAGTTTTCGCTTGTGCTCACTGGAGTGTTGCCCTCAATTTGCATAATTAAATGGTCAGCCAAGGATTTATATGCAGGTTGTAGGTTTTAGATATCCCTTCTGTGGATTTCTTTGTTCTTAGATCTCCCTCTCCCCTGCCCTTTTTTTTTTTTTTTTAATTGTTTTTCTTTGGGGTTGAGCATTTGTAAGGGATGTAAGAGTTGGTTTTAGTTTACTGTTTTGCCATAAATTTACATAATGTTGTTTCTTAATAAAATACGTTCCATTAGATACAGGGTCATTTTTTAAATGTAAAACTGAGAAGCTGACATAGAATTGATAAAAAAAAGTATACTTTTTCAGATTCCTTTTTGAGTGTATATTAAACAGTCAATAGTCTTCCTTTGGAATTTAGGATAAATTCCTTAACCCCCCAGTATATCACCTGTGTATTGTGTATTTTGCCTTGAACTTTTCAGCTACTGAGTAAAAATCTACTACCAAGAAATATTGTTGAAATATTCTACAGAACCAAGTTACAAATAGACCCATGATTGGGACTTTTTGCAACAGAAAGAAGTTAGATATGTACATTTCCAGAGAAGCCTGAAGAATACAACTTGAAGCTGGCTGGATGTATGGTCCAGATAAGGAGCGATTTCCATTGAGGGGGGGTTAGCTACATTTCTGGTTACACGTAAGTGAATGAGGTAAATGAAAAACAAATTAATAAAGGAAATGGGATTTAAAAAAGCTTGATTTTTAGATGAAATACTTATTCATACTGCTTGCATTTCTATAGAAGCGAATTTGTACACTTCTCCTGAGGAAGGAAGTATATGGGACAAACACTAACCTCTTCTCTATGCCCCATCACTCACCTCTGTCCATAGTGTGAGGTTACCTGAGGTGTGAGTGAGATGTGAGATGTCATCATGCCCTGAATTTTCAGATCTTCCTGCCAGCAGTTCTAGCTATGCCAATGGATAAGTTTATGCTTGTGGTAGAATATTAGCCAACAATTTTGGCAGCAAATATAAAGCATATTCACCAATCAGATGGAACAGCCAGTTGAACCAGTTGCTGTCAAGTTGACTCCCACTCAGGGTGACCCCCTGTGTATCAGAGTAGAACTGTCCTTCATAGGGTTTTCAATGACTGGTTTTTGCAAGTAGATCACCAGACCTTTCTTCTGAGGCATCTCTGGGTGGATTTGAACCTCCAGCCATTCGGTTAGTAGCTGAATGCATTAACTTTTGGCACCACCCAGGGATTCCAGATTGAAAAGCAAAATGCTGTTTTTATCCTTTATCTGCCTACTTCATTTGCCTCTTTATTTGTTTTAGAATTTAAGAGTTTATTTGTTGATCTTTTAAAACACCAACATTATACTTTTGTATCCAGTCAGTTTGTATGATGATCAAACTGTTAAGCAATGTTTCAGAGCATTGAAAAGGATACAAACTAATGATACATGCAATAACTTGGATGGCTCTAAAGGGCATTATGTTGAGTGAAAAATGCCAAACAAAAAAGGTTACATAGTGTATTGTTGTGTTGTTGTTAGATGCTGTCAAGTGACGCTACGTGTAACAGAACAAAATGTTGCCTGGTCTTGCGTCATCCTCACAATAGTTGCTATATTTGAGCTCGATGTTGCAGCCATTTTGTCAGTTCATCTTGTTGAGGGTCTCCCTCTTTTTTGCTGATTGTCTGCTTTACCAAGCATGATGGTCTTTCCCAGCCATTGGTCCCTCCTGATAACATGTCCAAAGTGAGTGAGACGAAGTGTCGCCATCCTTGCTTCTGAGGAGCGTTCTGGCTGTACTTCTTCCAAGACAGACTTGTTCATTCTTGTGACAGTCCGCGGTGTATTCAGTATTGTTTGCTGGCACCATAATTCAAATGCGTCAATTCTTCAGTCTTCCTTTTTCATTTCTAATTTTTGCATGCATATGAGGTGATTGAGAAGACCATGGTTTGGGTCAGGCACACCTTAGTCATCAAAGTGACATTTTTGCTTTTTAAGATTTTTAAAGAAGCCTTTTGCAGCAGATTTGCGTAATGCAATATGTTGTTTGATTTCTTGACTGCTACTTCCTTGGGCATTGATTGTTGCTTCAAGAAGAATGAAATCCTGACAACTTCAATTTCTTTGCCATTTATCATGATATTGTTTATTGGTCCAGTTGTAAGGATTTTCATTTTCATATAGTGTATGGTTCTATTTGTATAAAATTTCCAAACAACAGAATTCTGGAGATGGAGAACAAATTAGTGGAGGCCAGAGGATAGGACAGGATGGGAGAGTAGCATAAGAAAATTTATTGGTGGGATGGAATAGTTTTGTATTTTGACTGTGATGGTGGTTACATGAACCTATAGAGGATAAAATTGAATAGAAATATACGTACACATACACACAAATGAATGCCAAGTAAAAGCTGGTGAAACCCAAATAAGGCTTGTAGTCTCTGTAACAGACTGTAACAGTGTCAGCTTCCTGGATTTTATGTTATACTAGTGTTATGTAAGATGTTAGCATTGGGGGAAGCTGGGTGAAGGGTACACATGACTCTATATATGATTTTTGCAACGTCCTATGAATTGATGGGACCCTGGTGTCATAGTGGTTAATTGATAATTATCTCAAAATAAAAAGTTTTAAAAAATGAGTATAAACACTGTCACTTAATCTAAGTTCCCTCTATCCTAAATGATAATAAATAGGAGGATGAAGTAGACTTTAGATAGCTGGACATGCTATGAGAGGCTTTTCGTAATAAATTCTGCCCCAGCTAAAGTCACAACACACATAATCTTGAAAACCCAAGAAAATATCCTAGTAAATAATGAACTGTTTTTTAGTCCATTTATCTCTTCCTTAAGATTATTTATATGTCTCAAAAGCTAGCTTTAATTTCTACTTATGAGATGAGATTGCAGACTGCCTTGCTTCCTGCTTAAAATGCAAGACTTATCAAATTCATACTCATTAGTAAATGTACAAATGCATTTTCATTTGCTACTGGCTGTAATAAAAATCAAGATGCTTTTTAAAAACAAATGATCATTTTTGGGGAAATAAGTGCAGATGAGGAACAATTAATGGTTTTGCTCATTATTCTTCTCTGCACAGGTATTAACCAGTATTCACTCTTTAGCAGTAATACATACTCACGCTCTAAATATTCAAAACATGAACTAATTTTTCTTAATTATTGAATTCTCTGTATGCAAACCTAGTAGCATTTGAAAGCTAATCTTCCTGTGTGCCAGAGTAATTACAGCAAAGTAAATAATCTCCAGTGTTCTTTTTCCCTATAGAAATGGTTTAATATCTTATCTTTCAAAACTGGTTTTCAGCTCATTCAAAAAGTCTGAGAAAAGTTCTTTAATATTAAGAAAAGGGGTGACTTTAGGAAAGCTCTGGAGCACATCTCCCTCTGTCAATTGCTGTTGTAAGGGAATTTTTTCTGGGGTGCTTTCTCCACCAGAGAAGGAGAAAACAATTCTCTCTCCTCCTTTTCTCTGGCAATAGGGTGTGGTTCCTCTGTTGCGCCCCAAATCAGAAGTCTAAACAAGAAACTGCTGGGTATAAATGTGAAGCGATTTGTTTAGCATTTTGATCACTTCACAGGTGGCATTCTTCCCTCAAGTCATCACTAAACAATGTCCCAGTGTGATATGAGGGGTTACCAAGCTCTTCCATCTCATCTGTCTGTTTTTGTACTGTGGCGGCTTGGTTGTTGCTATGATGCTGGGAGCTATGCTATCTGTATTTCAAATACCAGTAGGGTCACCCATGATGAACAGGTTTCAGCAGAGCTTCCAGACTAAGACAGACTACTTCTGAAAATCAGCCAATGAAAAGCCCACCCATCACAACAGAACATTGTCTGATGCACTGCTGGAAGATGAGCCCCTCAGGTTAGAAGGCACTCAGTGCTCCGTGGCCACAGAATTTGACTTTAGCATGTCAATGATCGTGAAGGCGGCGCAGGACTGGGAATTTTTGTTCTGTTGTACATGGCGTGGCCATGACTCAGAGCTGACTAGACGGCAGCTAACAGCAACAGTAGCTCTTCCATGAGATGTTGCACAGAGGGCCTGAGCAACCATGCTGATTTATTACCTACTCGGATTCTTTTATCCTTTTCAAAGGTTTGTACCAGTGTATGTACAAGTTCCACAATGAGTCATCGTGTGATTGCTTCCTGAGTTATAAGACAGTAATGAACAGGGATGAGTTCATTGCTTCTGTATCTGAAATGTTGGATATGAGACCTCAAAATGCCAAAGTGATTCTTGCTTTCTAAACTGTAAAATTGTTTTTCTCAAAAGCTTCTTTACTATTGTATGGGCTGGAAGCTATGCATTTTTTCCCCAAATGGTTAAAACTGTGAGGAGAGTTTCTCAGCATATATGACTCATGATCGTTCTAGAGTAGTATCGTTGGGAGACGACATTTTGTTATGAATAAATATATCTTTAGTGAAGTGTGCAAAAGACTTGACATGTGCTACTGGCAGTTTTCAGCCTGTTATAATTTTGTGAAATGTACAGTGTTGATTGAAAATTTCTATTTCTGATCTTGGTGTTAAGATGATCTTTGTTTTGTTCTCCTTTTTGCCTCAATAAAATGTGAAGGGGGAAAAACAACTATTCATTTCTGTGAGTTTTGACTTGTGAAAAATTGTTATTTTTTAAATTTTCAGAAGCTTACGGGGGCACTCAGCTTCTGTTAAGGGTGATGGAAAAATTTGGACTGGATAGTAGTGAGGGCTACACAACACAGTGAATGCAATACATGTCACTAAATTGTACGTGTGAAAAACGTTGAAATGGCAAATTTTTTGTTATATGTATATGTTGTTGTGTGCCGTCAAGTCCATCCAATTCTTAGCCACCCTATAAGACAGAGTAGAGCTTCCCCATAGGGTTTCCTAGGCTGTAATCTTTATGGGAGCAGATCCTCAGGTCTTTTCTCTGCTGAGAGGCTGGTGGATTTGAATCCCTGACCTTTCAGTTAGCAGCCAAGTGCTTACCGCCAGGGCTTTCTGTTTTATATATATATATATTCATCACACTAAAGAAAATTAACTTTAAAAAGATGCTTTTTTATAATATATATTAATTGCTTACATTTTAGTTCAGAATCTGTTTTATAAACACTGAGATTTACCTTTTATTATTTATGCTGTCATTTGGAATTCTGCAGAATTTCTGATACTTTCCTGGCTACAGTAGGAATTAGGACTTTTGGAGATCTGTATTTCCAATTTTATGTGATTGATCTTTTCTTTGTTTTTAATATAGCTCATAGGTCCAGGTTGGATGCATTTACCAAAGATATTTATGTTGTATTGCCACTTTTGCATATTGGGTGCCCCCCTCCCCCCCAAAAGGAGGGGCTTTTAAATAAAGGGCTAGCAAAGAAAGGCTCATTTGTGACGCAGGATCACAGTGGGATACAGTGAACCAGTGAGCAGGTTCCCTGTGACCCTGCCATTTCTTCTGGGCCCTCTCCTCCTTACTTGGGGCACTCCTGTTCTGTCATCACTCCCTACTGATGTCGAGTTCTTGCCCTTTCTTCTCTGCTCTTCTTTTGTGGGTGTTCTTTAAATTTCTGTCTTTCCCTTCCTCAAGCCTGATTCTGGAGTAACTGAGCATACGCAGGCTGAGCTTCACTCAGTTTCTGAGCCGTTTTTGAGCAGGGTAGAAGGAATAGAAGCTTCACTTTCAGTAGCATATGGGCCCTGGTGGCACAGTGGTTAAGTGCTCGACTGCTAACCGAAAGGCTACCACCAGCCGCTGCGCAAGAGAAAATGTGGCAGTCTGCCTCCGTAAAGATTTACAGCCTTGGAAACCCTATGGGACAGTTCTACCCTGTCCTAGAGGGTCACTATGAGGCAGAATCCACTAGACGGCAGTAGCTGTGGTTTTTGGATGGGCTCCAAATTATTCTTGCTCCCCTGAGAGTGAGGAGCTGAGGTGAGTCCTGGTCACCCATGTGCCCACCGAGCTGCATCCCTCCCTCAAAGCCTGCCATATCTGTCCATTCTGGGTAAACCAGAGCCTTCCCTGAAGCCCCTCTCTCAACTGCACCTTGGTATTTTGCCCAGCTCTTGCTCATCCCGGGGAGGCCGGACCCTGCCCTTTATCTCCTCAGACAGTGGAAGGCGATTTGCCCTGATGTGGCAACTTCTCTGCCTAGAAATGCCTGCTGCTGTGTCTGACCCACTAGATTAAATCTCTTAACTATCAGGACTGATCTGATCAAGGCTGAGTTTTCTGTGTCTTTTAGTACACTGTAGTTGAACAGCTGGCTGCCTTCCTCAAAGTTCAGCCCTAAAGTTGGGTCACTTCTCCAAACCCTGGCCCTGCCTTGCCTTGACCTTCTTCTTCCCCAGTAGACTATCTTCTGTTTGTGTATGAATTACAACAGGCTAGTTTTCTTCTCCCTCCTCACCCACTGTAAAGGCTTCAGCTATTTCTGCCATAGGGAAAGCAGTTGCTGTCAGGGCGACTCTGACTCACAGCAACCACATATGTATCAGAGTAGAACTGTGCTCCATAGGGATTTCAGTGGCTGAGTTTTTCGAAGTAGATTGCCAGACATTTCTTCAGAAGTGCCTCTGGGTGGACTCGAACCTCCAACCTTCTGGTTAGCAGCTGAGTGTGTTAACCGTTTGCCTCATCCAGCCACTCCTCCACAGGGAAACTTTATAAAGTATTTCCTACTTTCCAGTTCTGCATTTCTAGATGTGTAACGGATACCACCTCCGTACATTCACCTGGTACCTTAAGCCCGGTATATGTCTGAAATCAAATTCATTACCTTTGCTCTCATGCCAGTTCTTCCTCTGGACTTTGCTGTTATTTCTGTTAATGGCATTGCCATCTACCTAGTCTTCCATGCCGAAAGCCCGGCAGTCCTTTTACTTCGTATTCTGCCTTTTTACATTTGTCAATTGCCAGGATGTCAATTGTTCCCTTTCTTTTATTTTCTTTTCTGGCTTCTCATTCATTCTCATCTCTTCACTTTTTGCTTTTGCTTATTCTGTTCCCTCTGACCAAGATGCCATTCCTCCTCATTTTTTGCTTGTTTAAAATTTACTTATCCTTAAAAAAAAAAAAAAAAGTATGATTTTTGCTCCCAAAAAAAAAAAAAAAAAAGAAATCTTCCCTGACATGCCCATCTGGAATTACTTTCTCTAGTCAATTCTTCCCCCCTACCCTGTTTTCTTTTAAACCGTATTTTGCTATTATTTATATGCTTATTGCGCTGTTCTGGTTATATTGTAAGCACCTGAGGTAGAGGTAGGGATGTGCTTATAGTTGTAATTTATTGTTTTATGTCTACAGCCTAGAAAGTTGAATCATATCAGATCCCACTCAGATCTTCCTAAATTCAGTACATCATTGCCTGCTGTGGAATCTGGTCTGTGTGTCCTACAGCACCACTTTCTATGACTCCAAAACTCTTCTAAACCACCTGGTGGTGTCTGTGTTGACTGCGTAAAAATTCCCTGGTCTATAGTAAATGTCTTTACAGCCATCCCAGTTATTTTCCCAGCTGAAACAACCAGAAAGAAGATACAGAAAGGGCCAAAAGAAGTTAAAAAGCAAAGAAAATAGTACAACCACTCTGGAAAACAGTTTGGCAATTCCCCAAAGTGTTAAATGTAGAGTTACCATATGACCCAGCAATTGCACTCCTAGGTGTATACCCAAGAGAACTGAAAATAAATATTCACACAAAAACCTGTAAGTGAATGTTCATAGCAGCATTATTCATAATAGCTAAAAAGTGGAAAGGAACTGATGAATGGATATATGAAGTATGGTATAGCCATACAATAGAATGTTATTCAACTATAGAAATAAAGTACTGGTAATGCTACACCATGGATGAAACTTAAAAACGTTATGCTAAGTGAAAGAAGCAAGTCACGAAAGGCCACTTACTGATGACTCCATTTATATGAAATGTCCAGAATAAGAAAATGCGTAGGGAAAAAAAAAGATTAGTGCTTGCTAGGGTTTGTAAAATGGGGAGAAGTGGATAAAAGATGATTGCTAATGGATTTGAGTTTTGTTTTTAGGGTGATGAAAGCATACTCAAATTAGATGGTGGTGATGGTTGCATAAGTCTGCGAATATACTGAAAATCACTGAATTGTCCCCTTGAAAAGAGTGATTTTATGGAGTATGTGAATCATATTTCAATAAAGCTGTTACTTAAAAAAAAACCCAAAGAATTAAAAAGTAAAAGGAGAAAGGATTTGAATACGTTTTATTGAACCAAGATGGGGCCCTCTGCCTCCAGTTCTGCCATTTAAGGCAGTTTTATATTTTGGGGAAGAAGAAAGAAATGTCCCAAGAAGTCTTCAGTAACGTAGGACCTATAGGATTGTTAGCTTAATACACTGTTGAGTATTGTAGATTTTTACCTGATGTTAAGGAGACCTGAGATAGACAGAGATACTTGGAGTGAGCGACAGTGGTAATAAAGGAAACTTGGGAATTTGTGCCAAACACATGACATAACTCAGTGAAACCAGTCTTTTCCAAACCTCTCGCCTCTTCCTTGCCAGTAAATGAGTCAACAGTAGGCCAACAGACAGCTGGCAGCCATGAAATATCTGAAGTTCTTTGCTTAAACCATTCAGGGCTTTTATGGTACTACAAGAATCCTGGGTGGTGTGAACAGTTAACATACTCGGCTCTTAACTGAAAGGTTGGAGGTTCGAGTCCACCCAGAGGCACCTTAGAAGACAGACCTGGCAATCTCCTTCTGAAAAATCAGACATAGAAAACTTTATGGAGCACAGTTCTACTTGGACACACATGGGACCTCCATGTGTCAAAATCGACTCTACAGCAACTGGTACATTAGTAATAAATGATGATGATTAAATCTAGCATTTATATGTTGCTTCTTATGTGGAAGAGACTGCTTTAAGCACTTCATGTGTGTTATCAAATTTAATCCTTAAAAAAAGTCTTGTCTCAATTTTACAGATGAGGAAACTGATGCACAGAATAGTTACACAAGGAGCCCAAGGTCATGCACATATTTAGTAGTAGAGCCAGCGTTAGAACCCAGGCCCGGTGGTCCTGGAGCCTCCGCTCCTACCTTCTCTGCTTACTGGCTGAATAGTTTATAACCAGGAGGGAATCACAGGCTTGAGGGGGAGGCTGTAGGCAAGACAGACAGAATTTTGTCAGGTCTGTCAACTGCAGTTGATTAGTAGTGGCTCCTTGGAGCGTTGCATTGCAAAAAGTGTGAGAGCATGCCTTGCAGAGAGGACAGGAGTGTCGTGCTTGCTTCACCATGCCTGCCTTGGCCATGGGAGAGGAAAGTGGCAGTGAGGCTGCATGAGTCAGTGGACCATGGATTGGTCAGAGACGTGGAGGGAGACATAGTATGCCTTGTCATTAATACCAAAAGAGAATTTTTTTTTAAATTGTTTTTTTGATTGTTGAGAATGTATACAGCAAAACATACACCAATTCAACAGTTTCTACATGTCCAGTTCAGTGATATTGGTTATATTCTTCAAGTTGTGCAACCATTCTCACCCTCCTTTTCTGAGTTGTTCCTCCCATTAACATAAACTCATTGCCCCCTGAGGTTCCTATCTAAACTTTCAAGCTGCTGTTGTCAATTTGATCCCATATAGATAGTTCTTAAAAGGCATGATGCTCAAGGTAGACTTTTTTACTTGTTAAGTTAAACTATTTTTTTGGTTTTAAGAAGACTTCAGGTTGTTAGTTTTGGTGATAGGAAAGGCAACACTGAATGTCGGTGAAGAGAGCACAACTTAACCAAGGTAAAGGATGACACTAAGAAATACACAAGAATAAGGAACATCGTTGGTAAAAGCTATAACAAGTATAATTTGGCATCAACAGCAGTAACCACAAAAATATGTCAGTGGTTACATAGATATGTATGCATATGTGTATACAAGAAAGTATATGTGTGTACATACATGAGCATATATAGGTGTATCTGTAGGCATAGCTATACACATGTTTGTGAACAGTGCACATATATTCATACATATAATAAAGCATACAGGGGGCACAGTCAAGGGTACCTCCCAGACATAACCAAACACCCTGCTGGATTGGTTTACTGGGTTTCAAGGCTTAGGATTATAGTCTCGTGGGACATCTCAGTCAACTGGTATACAAAAAAAAAAAAAAAAAGCCCATTGCGCTCAGGTTGGTTCCGATTCATAGCAACTATATGGGACAGAGTAGAACTGACCCGTAGAGTTTCCAAGGAGTGCCTCATGGATTTGAACTGCTGACCTTTTGGTTAGCAGCTGTAGCTTTTAACCACTACACAACCAGGGTTTCCCTAAAGCTCCCTAACCTGTTGCCCTTGAGTCAGTTCTGACTCATAGCAACCCTACAGCAAAGTTCATAAAGTTTATGTTCTACATCCTAGTTTGGTAAGTAGTGTCTGGAGCCTTAAAAGCTTGTGAGTGTCCATCTAAGATAAATCATTAGTCTCTATTCATCTGGAGCAAAAGAGAAAAAAGAAAACCAAAGACTTGAAGAAATGAGTCTACAGGATGAATTGCCTACATGAACCATGGCCTCATCTATCCAGACACCAGAGGAATTAGATAGTGCCCAGCTACCACTACAGACCATCCTGACCAGGGCCACAATAGATGGTCCTGGAGAGAATGGGAGAAAACTGTAGAACAAAACTCAAGATCTTAAAAAAAAAAAAAAAAATGGCCTGACTTACTGGACTGACAGAGAGCTGGGGAACTCCTGAGACTATGGTCCTGAGATACCCTTTAAACTTTGAGCTGAAAGTACTCCTGGAGGTCACCTTTCAACTAAATAACAGATTGATTCATAAAATAAACAATATCATCTGTGAGTACTGTACTCCTTTTATTTATATATATGTATAATAATCATGTACTTGAGCCCAAATGGTTAACATTTACTCTAAAACAAAAAAGAGAAGGTCAGGGGAGGCTGGGAAGCAAGAATAATGGAAATGGAACAACCAAAACCGAAGTAATGAGAATGTTGACGCACTGTGGAAAATGTAACCAATGTCACTGAACAATATGTGTAGAATTTGTTAAATGGGAGCCTAATTTGCTGTGTAAACTTTCACCAAAAACTCAATAAAATATTTTTTAAAAAATCAATTAACCATATAAGTTAGGATTTGAAAAAAAAAAAAAAAAAGGACTTCAGGGGATATTTTGGTTCAAGGTTTAAAGATTACCAGGGCAATTTTTTCAGAGTTTGTTGTGGAAAACAATATAGCAGTTCCTCAAAAAACTAAAAATACAACTAGCTTATGACCCAGCAATTTCACTCTTAGGTATATACCCAGAAGTCTTGAAAGCAGAGACGCAAACAGAGGCTTGTACACCAGTGGTTCAGTGCAGCACTATTCACAATAGCCAAAAGATGGAAACAACCTAAATGCCCATCAACAGAGGAAGAGATAAACAAAATGTGATGTGCACATACAATGGAATAAGGAGACTTTTAAGAAGCATGGAATAACCAACAGTGCTAAATTCTGCAGAGAAGAACAGACCATTAATGGGAAAAAGACTTAAATTTATTGATTAAAATCCTTTGCCGAGTTGATTCTGACGACTCATAGCGACTGTCTTAGGCTGGGTTCTCTAGAGAAGCAAAACCAGTGAAGCGTATATATTTATATATATATAAAATAGATAATATATATGTATATATGTTTTATAGATAATATATACATATATATATTTTATAGATAATATGTATGTATCTATATCTATACACATATATGCATATAGAGAGAGAGAGAGACAGAGAAAGATTATCAAGGAAATGGCTCATGTGGTTGTAGAGGCTGCAGAGTTCCAAGTCCGTGGGTCAGGTGTCAGGCTGGAGGCTTCTCCTGACTCATGTAGCTGCAGAGGCTGACGAATCCAAGATCAGCAGGTAAGATGGCAGGCTGCTGGCTTGAGTCCCAAGAACTGGAGTTCAGATGATGACCAGCCAAATGCAGGATCCAGAGCAGAGCAAAAGCCAGCGAGCTTTGCTAGATAGTCCATATGTATTGGATGCAGGCCAAATTCCCTTTCAATTAATTGGCTGATCATAGCAGATCTCATGATAGAGGAGATTACATTATATCAGATCTCATCATGGAGGTGATTACATCATTACATAACTGCCAAACTGCATCATAACTGCCAAACTATTGAGAATCATGACTGAGCTGAGTTGACACACAACCTTAACCATCACAGAGACCCTATAGGACAGAGTAGAATTGTCCCATAGGGTTTCCAAGGCTACAGTCTTGACAGAAGCAGACTGCCACATCTTTCTCCCACAGAGTGGCTGGTGGGTTCAAGTTGCCGACCTCTCGGTTGGCAGATGAACGCTTAATCACTGTGCCACCAGGGCTCCTTGAATGTATTGATTAAAAACCCACTGACTGAGTCAATTCTGACTCATAATGATCCTATAGAACAGAGTAGAACTGCCCCATAGCGATTCCAAGGCTATAATCTTTATGGAAGGAGCCCCAGTGACTCAGTGGTTAAGCACCCGGTCAGTGTTTTGAACCCACTGGCCACTTTCCAGGAGATAGCTGTGGCAGTCTGCTCCTGTAAAGATTATAGCCTTGGAAACCCTATAGGGCAGTTCTACTTTGTCTTACAGGGTCGCTATGAGTTGGAATTGACAGCAGTGGGTTTGGTTTTGGTTGGAAATCTTTATGGAAGATGACGGCCACATCTTTCTCCCATGGGTCGGCTGCTGGGTTCGAACTGCCAACCTTTTGGTTAGCAGCCAAGTGCTTAACCACTGTACCACTAGGGTTCCTTAAATTTATTGATCTTAGAAAACTATTATTGGCATCTCTTGAGAAGTAATTTTAGTCATGTGACAGGACCCGAAGCCCAATGGTTGGGAGTCAGAAACTGCATCTTGCTAATTTTCTACTAATTGTTTTGTTTATTTATTGCTAAATGACTCTCTGCCCTTGAGGGAAGAAAACTAGCATTTATTGATCAATAGCCATGGGCTTGTCACTTTACTTGAGGTTGTATATATGTATCTCATATAATTATCTTGGTAATCTTATGGGGTAGATATTGTAGGATTTTCTTCATTTTACAGATGAGGAAATCAAGGCTCCTATAGGTTAAGTAACCCTAATTAGGATTCTGCAGTGTGTGGTGGGGATGGCGTATGGAACCATTATTATAAACATGCTTACTGCACTAATCACGTTGCCTTCTCAGAAGGGCAGACACTCCATATCAGATGTGTCTTTGTGAACATATCACTTTCCAGGGCCTGGCAACTGAATTCATTTGAAGCATGTGCTATCTCAGGATGAAGTTTCACGCATTGTCTGCCTTCCAGTGCCATGAAGGGTGCTGTAGACGTGTGTGCCGTTATTGCTGTGCTCTTCTCACTCGGTCCTGGTGTTCTCTCTCCTCGTTAGAAACAGAGTGGTTGTTGGTCATCCTTATGAGAGGAGAATGGCTGAGGATTATGCTAAGGAGTGTCTTTAATAGATTCCTTCAGTGCACCATGTGAAAGGGTTGGAAGTTAGAATTCACCCAGAGGCACCTTGGAAGAAGGGCCTGGTGATCTACTTCTGAAAAATCAGCCATTGAAAACCCTATGGAGCACAGTTCTGCTCTGACACACATGGGTCCCCACGAGTCAGAATTGACTTGTGGGTAACTGGTATTGCAATAGGAGACCATTCATTAATAAGGACATTAATAAGAGGGGAAAACTTGGGTATTCAAAAGGAAGGAAGTCATTGTAGAAGGGTGACAATGGGTCTTATCTTGGAACATGACAGGGCAGAGTGGTCATTTAAGGTTAGCCACTCCTTTGCAGACTATGGTAATCTCATCTTCTCTAAATAAATAACAAATTGAAATCATTCGTATTTCTAACATATCTGGTATTATAAAGATGGCAGCAATGTTGAAATATCACTCAAGACACAATTTCAGGATGTAACCCTTTTTTATACAATTGGGATGAGACCTTATCATGATCTTTTAAAAAGGGAACTCCAAAGAAAACCTACAAGATCATTAAAAGAAGAGAAGGACTGACTTGTGTGAACCAAGTTCAGTAGATAAGAGTGTCCTTGCACAGTGACTGCTTAGCCACTGCCAGGTAGGACAGCTTAAACTCAGCAGGAAAGGGACTTTGGAGTAAAGTGTTAGAGTGATTTTTCCTAAGATCTGAGGGAGTTATTTTTGAACATAAACAGTCAAATGCCAGGTTTGTGGCTATTAGGACCAATTTTGTTCCAGCACAGACTAGTTTAATGACAAGTTACTTTTTTTCTCCTCTTAAACCTAATTTCCATGATTTTACCATATGGAAACACTGACTTTTAAAAAGAACTTGCTCCATTGATCAGGCTTGGTGCATTTTTCAAATGTTTCCTGACATTAACAGCTCTATTTCTCAATTAGCAGAGGAATAAAGTTGATTATGCATATCCATGGAGTGAAAATTTACATCTGATTAGAAGTTCTAAGGTAAACATTAAAAGGTCACTATAAATAATTGTTATTTCTTTTGTTCTCTGAAAGAGGAGTCCCTAAGTCTTAGATTCCCCCTACTCCCCAAGAGTTATAAGCCCTATTTTAAAATAATGGACTTAAACTGATATAGTGTAAAAAATCTGTAGAATTTAAAGCTTAATTAGTTGACATTTTTTGAGTTTTTCTAACCATCATCTGATACCCATCTGTTTTTGTAAGACCTATTAGCACATCACAGATGTTAAGAAAAAATGGAAGACATCTTTTCTGCCCATAAAGTCATAAAAGTAGAAATCAACAACAGAAAAAGCAAGGAAAAAAATTCAAATACATGGAAACTGAATGACACCTTGCTCAAAAACTACTGGATTATACAAGAAATTAAGGGTAGAATAAAGAAATTCATAGAATCAAATGAGAATGAAAACACACCCTACCAGAACCTTTGGGACACAGCAAAAGCAGTTTATAACAATAAATGCATACATCCAACAAGAAGAAAGGGCTATAATCAAAACATTAACCCTATAACTGGAATGAGTAGAAAGAGAGCAGCAAAAGAAGCCCTCAGGTACCAGAAGAAAGGAAATAATAAGAATTAGAGCAGAATTAAATAAAATAGAGAATAGAAAAACAATTGAAAGAGTTAACAAGACCAAAAGCTGGTTCTTTGAAAAGATCAACAAAATTGATAAACCCTTGGCCAAACTAACAAAAGAAAAACAGCAGAGGAAGCAGATAACCCATGTAAGAAATGAGATGGGTGATATCACAACAGACCCAACTGAAATTAAAAGAATCATAACAGAATACTATGAAAAAGTGTACTCTAACAAATTTGAAAGCCTAGAGGAAATGGACAAATTTCTAGAAACTTACTGCCTACCTAAACTAACACAAACAGAGGTAGAACAACTAAATAAACCCCTAAAAAAAGAAGAGATTGAAAAGGTAATTAAAAAACTCCCAACAAAAAAAAGCCCTGGCCTGGATGGCTTCACTGGAGAATTCTACCAAACTTTCAGAGAAGAGTTAACACCACTACTACTAAATATATTTCAGAGCATAGAAAAGGATGGAATACTCCCAAACTCATTCTATGAAGCCAGCATAACCCTGATATCAAAACCAGGTAAAGACACCACAGAAAAAGAAAATTACAGACCAATATCCCTCATGAACATTTAAGCAAAAATCCTCAACAAAATTCTAGCCAATAGAATTCAGCAACATATCAAAAAAATAATTCATCGTGATCAGGTGGGATTTATACCAGGTACACAGGGATGGTTCAACATTAGAAAAACAATCAATGCCATCCATCACATAAATAAAACAAAAGACAACAACCACATGATCTTATCAATCAATGCAAAAAAGGCATTTGACAAAGTCCAGCACCGGTTCATGATAAAAACTCTCCACAAAATAGGAATAGAAGGGAAATTCCTCAATATAATTAAAGCATTTATACAAAGCCAACAGCCAACATCATCCTAAATGGAGAGACTTTGAAAGCATTCCCTTTGAGAACGCAAACCAGACAAGGATGCCCTCTATCACCGCTCTTATTCAACATTGCGCTGGAGATCCTAGCCAGAGCAGTTAGGCTAGAAAAAGAAATAAAGCACATCCAAGTTGGTAGGGAATAAGTCAAAGTAGCTCTATTTGCAGGTGATATGATCTTGATACACAGAAAACCCCAAAGAATCCACAAGAAAACTACCGCAACTATTAGAAGATTTCAGCAAAGTTTCAGGATACAAGATAAACGTATAAAAATCGTTTGGATTCCTTTACACCAACAAAGAGAACCTCGAACAGGAAATCACCAAATCAATTCCATTTATAATAGCCCCCAAAAGATAAAATACTTAGGAATAAATCTAACCAGAGACGTAAAAGACCTATATAATGAAAGCTACAAGACACTACTGCAAGAAACCAAAAGAGACCTGCATAAGTGGAAAAACATACCTTGCTCATGGATACGAAGACTGAACATTGTGAAAATGTCAGTTCTACTCAAAGCGATCTACAGATACAATGCAATCCCGATCCAAATTCCACTGGCATTTTTTAATGAGGTGGAGAAACAAATCACCAACTTCATATGGAAAGGGAAGAGTCCCTGAATAAGTAAAGCATTACTCAAGAAGAACAAAGTGGGAGACCTTACTCTACCTGATTTTAGAACCTATTATTTACTGCCACGGTAGTCAAAACAGCCTGGTACTGGTACGACAACAGATACATAGACCAATGGAACAGAATTGAGAATCCAGACATAAATTCATCCACCTGTAAGCAGCTGATATTTGACAAAGGCCCAAACTCCAGAATTGCAGAAAAGACTGTCTCTTCAACAAATGGTGCTGGCATAACTGATACCAATCTGCAAAAAACTGGAACAAGACCCATACCTCACACACATGGACCAGGAGAAAGGTGGGGTGCAGAACTCAAGTGCTATAAGAAGACCAGACTTAGTGGTCTGAGACTGGAGGAACCCCGGAAGGCATGGCTCCTGGATTCTCTGTCAGCCCAGAACTAAAACAATTTCTGAGGCCAGCTCTTCAGACAGGGATTGGACTGGACTGTGGGACATAAAGTGATACTCATGAGGAGTGTGCCTCTTAGCTCAAGTAGATACAAGAGACTAAATGGGCAGCTTCTGTCTGGAGGTGAGATGGGAAGGCAGAGAGGGTTAGGAGCTGGTTGAATGGACATGGGGAATCAGGGGTAGAAAGGAGGAGTGTGCTGTCACAGTATGGGGAGAGCAATTAGAGTCACATAAGAATGTATGTATAAATTTTTATATGGGAAAAAATTAAAAAAAAATACATGGAAAAATACACAAAAAAGGAAAAAAATAAAGGGGGGGAACGTATTATGCATAGACTTGCAACATGTCCTGTAACCTATTTGTGTATGTATCCTTAGAGCTGAAAGATCTCCCAACATTCTTCTAACAGAAGCTGTTAGAAGAAGGGAGAAAGAAATACAGCTCTCACCCTTCTACTGTAAAAATTATCAGTCAGAATAGGAGACAGTACATCCTTGTTCTTGGCTCATTGGAATCAGAATAGCTGCTAATTGTCTTGTGTATGAGAAAGATTCAGAGAAGTAAATTTATACTATTAGAAGTCCAGGCAAGAGTTTAGATGGTCCAGTGGTATTTTGTTAATTGGGTTTGACAAACCTGGAGAGAATGGACTTAATGTGTGAGTTTTCTTTGTCTGTGGTTTGTGTAATTTAGTAAAGATGGCAGCTCTTTTAGACATCAGATCTTGCTCTCAATCCATGCATTTGATTATTGTTTTTGTCTTCTTTCTCCATTTTATCCATTTTTTCTATTTATTTATACCATTTATGCCAAATGGTATAAATAAATAGTTATACTGTTGGTAATTATTTTTAATTATAAAAGTACAGGATACATTCTCCTTGTAAAAAAATCAGATAATGCAAAAAGGTATAAAAGAAGGGGAAAACATTCATATTCCCACCTCTCAGAGATAGTAATGATTTAAATTTTTGTAAATATTCTTCCAAGTTTTTTTTTCTATGCATATAGACACATTTTAAAATAGGATTATGTTATACATTGTTTTTAACCCAGTTTTTTTGTTTGTAAAATATTATGCATATCCCTCCATGTAAATATGTGTGCATGTATCGTTAATTTTGATGGGTGCATAATATTGCAATATAAAGAGCTGCTATAATTTATTAAACTGCCTCCTGCTGATGAATGTCAGGTGTTTCCTAGGATAAATGTATATAAGTAAAAATTCTAGGTTCTTATTTTTGATATATACTGTAAATTCCTTCCCAGAAAGTTTTAACTATTTGCCCTGTTATCGGCAGTATTGAACAGTGCCCATTTCCTCACACTTTGAACAACTCTGTATTATAGAAATGGTCCCTTAAATTTTCTTGTAGTTCTTCTGTATTATTTTAATATTTAAATATTTAATCCATCTGCACTTAATTTGAGGAAAGGAATTTGGTAAGGACCCAAAATTATTTTTCCACCTGGTTATTTATCTCATTATCCCAGCACCATTATTTCAGAATCTGTTGCTTTTCAACATTAGTCATACGTAAAGTTCCCACGGGTCTTTGGATCTAATTCTGTATCCTTTGTTTTGTTCCACGGATCTATTACCATGTTGTTAACTCAGAAATATGAAAATATATCATCATATAGCAGTATTAGCTTTCACTTATAGAGTTAGGTACAGAGTGTTTGGAGAACACTGAGAAAGAGTCCTAAGGCTTCCAGGAGGTGAATGAACCTTGAAGATGTAGTAGGAGTAAGCCAAGTGAGGATGAAGACAAAACAAAACAAAAAAACAGTTGCCCTTGAATTGACTCTGACTCATGACAACCTGATGTGTGTCAGAGTAGAACTGTGCTCCACAGGATTTTCAGCGGCTGAATTTTTTGGAAGTAGAATGCCAGACCTTTCTTTCACAGTACCTCTGGGTGAACTCGAAGCTCCAGCCTTTTCAATTAGCAGCAGACACTTAACCGTTTGCACCACTGAAGGACTTATGAGTAGTACATTCTAAGGAGAGGCTTTGGTGTGAATACAGTCTCAGAGGTGAAAATAAGCAGGGTGTGTGTGTGTGTGTGCTTGTGAGTTTGTATTATAAAATATGAGGCAGAAGTCATGAGAAATGAGATTGTCGACATGGTCAAGTGTCTTAATTTTGGGAGGACCCTTTGTTGCCATGTAAGAAACTTAGACTTATTCTCAGAGGATACATATTGTCCAAGTGATTTAAACAGAGGTGTGATACCCTCTAATTTGTGTTTCAGATTGTTTGTTTGTTTTTTACCTAAAATGTGAAAGTGGTTTTCAAACTAGGTAATGGGTAAAGGCTGGAAGAGTTTTAAAGTGCCTAATAATAAAAGCCTAGATTGCCTTGAAGAGACTGTTGGTGGAATTATGGACATCAGGGGCAATTCTGATGAGGGCTCAGAAGAAAGTGAGGAGAGCTGTTACGCTGGAGACTGCAAGACAGTGAGAAGCGGCAGCAGAGAAATGGTGGCAGTAGAACCAGGACACCAGCGCAAGATGGTGTGGGAGCTGACTGACCCACTGATGGAGAGAGCTGAGTGTCTTCGGCAAGAGGTTTCTTGAATTAGTGGGGTGCCACCAGGCACTTGTCAGCGGAGCTAGACTTGCCAGACTACAGAGTGAGAGAGCTGAATGCCTTCAGGCTGAGGCTTACTGGCGGAGTGAGATGCCTCTGGGTGCTTATTGCTAGAGCTAAAGAACTTTGTAACACTTGTTGGAGCAGGGCAGAGGCTGGGCTGGCCCAAGAGGCCTGAGGGGCTGAGGGGCCAAGAAACCAGGAAGCAGAAGATGAAGAGACAAGGCAGCAGAGCTGGCTTGGTCTCCAAGGGTAGGGCCATGGCTTCTGAGGTGTCAAAGGGTGGAGCCATGGCCTCCTAGGTTTCAAAGAGTCTGATCTTCACCAGCTCGGTTCCAGACTGTGGGGCTGCCATTAAGGTTTGCCAAGGGGATAAATCAAGGGTCACTACCCAGAGCTGAGGAGGCAAGGCTGCCATGCCTAATGGACAGAAGAATAGGGCTTACTGGGGCCAAGGGGGTGGAGTCATCACTCATATGGACTAGGAGAATGGCGCTGTCTACAGATGAGGGAGCAGAGTTGCCGTCCCAGCGGGTCTGGAAGACAGAGCTGAAACTCAGAACTGAGGGACCTCCACCCAGAATCCATAGCCTGGAGAACAGGGCCATTGCCCAGATGGTGTAAGAGAACAGAGGAATTTTACCCCAGGATGGAATTTGGACTTGGAATTGATTTAAACCTTTTGGGATGATATGATGGGATGAATGTGTTCTACATGTGGCAAGGACATGAATTTGGGGTGGGGGGAGAGGGCAAATGGTGGAATGTAGTGGATTGAATTGTGTCCTCCACCCAAATATGTGTCAAGCAGGAATGGGGTGCCTCCGGCAGTTGTTGGTGGAGCTAGAGAGCTGAGCGCCCTTGGGCCGAGGTTTACTGGTGGAGTGGTGTGCCTCTGGGCATTTATTGATAGAGCTGAAGAGCTTTGCAACACTTGCCCAAGCAGGGCAAAGCTGAGAGACCGAGCGCCAAGACAGAGGCCTGCATGCGGGCATGGCTGAAAAGCTGTCCTGCTGAATTACTGGGCTGAGGGCTGGGGACCATGGTCTCGGGGGACATCTAGCTCAGTTGACATAACATAGTTTATAAAGAAGATGTTCTACATCCTACTTTGATGAGTAGCATCTGGGGTCTTAAAAGTTTATGAGCAGCCATCTAAGATACTCCACTGGTCCCACCCTGTCTGGAGCAAGGGAGAATGAAGAAAACCAAAGACATAAGGGTAACAGACCACAACTGCCACAGCCTCCAGCACAACTAGATGATGCCTGGCTACCACCACCAATTGCTCTGACGGGGATCACAATAGGGGGTCCAGGGCAGAGCTGGAGATAAATGTAGAATAAAATTCTAACTCATAAAAAAAGACCAGACTTATTGGTATGACAGAGATTGGAGAAACCCTGAGAGTATTGCCCCTGGACACCCTTTTAACTCAGTACTAAAGTCACCCCTGAGGTTTACCCTTCAGCCAATGATTAGACAGGCCCATAAAACAAAAGGAGACAGATGGGCACACCAGCCCAGGGGCAAGGACGAGAAGGCAGGAGTGGACAGGAAAGCTGGATGAATGGAAATGGGGAACCCAGGGTTGAGAAGGGGAGAGTGTTGACACGTTGTGGGGTTGGCAACCAATGTCACAAAACGATGTGTGTATTAATTGTTTAATGAGAAACTAATTTGTTCTGTAAACCTTCATCTAAAGTACAATAAAAAATAAAAAAAGTGGTCCTGACCAAAGAACTGTCGGTTTTGATCCTGAATTATAACCTGTTATGCCAAGACACATGGAGATCTTCAAGAAACGCCAGCCCACAGATGCTAAAGGAGACAGGGACCTTACCCCAGAGGGTGCCCTGAATTCGGATTCCTCGCTGCCTGAACTGTGAGAGAATAAATTTCTGTTTGTTAAAGCCGTCCACTTGTGGTATTTCTGTGGCTTTAGGAGAATGACAGAGATGAGAGAGGGATCTAAGCAAACAGAATTGATGAGTAGTGCTTCCAGCCCAGTTGCCATCTGAAGGGATGATGTAGTGTTCAAATTATGAATTTTTTATTTACATATTCTTTTGAGCAAATGCCTCTGTCTTTTCAGAGGCTCCATACTCATCACGTTAGTGAACTCTTGCTCTTCTCCCACAATTCCCCCTTAAACTAGCTGAGAGATTCTAGAAATTTTTTTTCTTTTAAAACTACATATTTAACCTACCCAGTGGGAAGCAAGTTGCATTTTCTCAGTTTCATACATTATCTGCGTCAGCAGCTAAATTTCTAGATGTGCTTCGCAAATGATATTTGAAGCTAGCAGACTTTGAATAACGATGACCCTATAAAAGTAGCAATAAGAAAGACTTGTTGGAGCTGGCAGAAAACCTCAGCACAGAAATAACTGCTTGCAAAGTTGTACTTTGCCTGTATACAGTGGCTGTCAACTCTCAAAGCAAAGGAATAATGAATTTTACTAACTGGGAAGCATTTCTAGTAGTTAGAGTCACAGCTTATATGAACTGCAATGTGAAGAGGAGTAAGGAAGAATAAAATGCATATGATTTGTGCCACTGAACTGTCAACTGTGTGTCATTAAGTAAGGAAATGTGAGTAGTATTGTCATCATCCTCAATCTATATTTATTGAACACCACAGTGTTTGAGGTCAGACTTATAGTCACTTGGTCCGGTTGAGTACACTAATAATTTATGCTGGGCAAGTAGGAGAGGCTGCTAATTTTGTTTAGTTATCTGTGTACCTCCTGGGCAGATATAGATGTGTATGTGTGTGTGTGTGTGTGTGTGTGTGTGTGTGTGTGTGTGTGTATGTATATATAAAATGTGCTCGCCATTTTTTTTTTTTTTTAAATAAGCAAGACTGGTTGTTCTTCTGCCAAAAAGAGTGTTCCAGATATAGAACCCTGAGAATCCCCTTCTTTCCACGGGATCTTACATTCTAAACAGAGGGAAGAGGGCAGATTGATAGAAGCAGCTCTGCTGCTTGGTAATGTGCCAGCATGGGCTTGTGTTCTTCTGTTTCTAGCTAAGTCCTCCTGGAAGAAAAAGCCTAGGGAGGGGACACAGGTGTTCTGACCTGGTGGTTTTATTCAGGCTATACACTGTTGTATTTTGTAATAATGGAGCAATGTTTAAAATGTGGTTAGAGTAGACCTCAGGTTGTTTTCATTGGTCTTCCCACTGGGAACCAAGAACAGAAATGCAGACTGGGAACCGAGGATGGGGTGGGAATGGAGGAGAGGGCAAAGCAGAGAGCATGGAGAATTGCAAAAAATGGAAGTGAAAAAGAAATGCATTTGCAGTGATCAACCCTGTGAGTGGTGAGTGTGTGTATATAGCTAGATGGGTATATACTCATATTTATATTAATATCTTCATATGTATATAAGATCACATAAAATTTTTGATACAGAATGCACATTTTACCTATATAGGCTGATTTATGGGCACAAAGGTGAATGGAAAAAATGAATATTGCAATACAAAGCCCTAAAGCAGTCCATCTGCATGGGAATTAAAATCTGGATTTTTGGAGGAGCTGATTTTGCCATTTTCTCTTAAATGCACTTCGGCTCATTTTTCATATAAATATCAGAGGTAGCAAATAAGTTTCAGCTTGTGAGAGATAGGCTGAGTGCTTAACACCTAAATTTTATACACTTCTACATACATTCATTAAGTACCTAACACAATCTTCTGGTTTTATTTTTTCATTCTTCTGCTTTGCTACATCCACTTCCTCCTCAGTTCATCCCCTGACACTGGTGCTCCTCAGAGCTCTGCACTTGTTCTCCCTCTTAGTTACCTGAGACACTTGTGTTCATCTCTGTGCCCTCATGGCCTACGTATGTGCTTTTGGCTCCGGTGGTGGAAGTTGGCATCTGTCCACCGAAATCCCCTCTACCTTTCTTCTTAGCACACAGCTGGACTGCATTTCCCAGACTCTTGAAGCTCTACCTTCCTCCTTAGCACACAGCTAGACTGCGTTTCCCAGGCTCTTGAAGCTCTACCTTCCTTCTTAGCACACAGCTAGACTGCGTTTCCCAGGCTCTTGAAGCTCTACCTTCCTTCTTAGCACACAGCTAGACTGCGTTTCCCAGGCTCTTGAAGCTCTACCTTCCTTCTTAGCACACAGCTAGACTGCGTTTCCCAGGCTCTTGAAGCTCTACCTTCCTTCTTAGCACACAGCTAGACTGCGTTTCCCAGACTCTTGAAGGTAGGGGGTAGTCCCTGAGAGGTGCAAGCGGTTAATGCACTTGCTGCAATTTGAAAAGGTTGGAAGTTTAAGGCCACCTCGGAAGAAAAGGTTTGGAGATCTACTTCAGAAAAATCAGCCATTGAAAACCCTATGACTGCCTCCCCCACGCCCCATCCAAGTTCCTTGCATCACTGTGGGAGAAATGAATTAAACCTGTTATTTGGTGATTTCTTACTACAATTTATCCTATCCTAACTAATACTAACTCTCAAATCTGTGTATCTTTACCTAGAGCCAGGTCTCTCTCCTGAAACTTAGATTCAAATATGTAACTGCTTATTGGACATCTCTCGGATGATATCTCTCAGGTATCTTAAACTCAGCATATCCAAAGCTGACTACTACCTCCCTGCCTCTGACCCTGCTCCTTTCCCAGTGGCCCTTGTCTCTGAAAGCAGTACTCTTGACCAACCAGATACCCAAGCCAGATACTTGGAAGCCATCTTTGACTGCTTTTACTGCCACATCCCCCATGTAGTCCAGGGGTCGGAAAAACTTCAGCAGACAGACCAAATTTGGCCTGCTGGCCTGTTTTAGTAAAATTTAAATTTTATAAAACTTTATTTAAATCAAAAAAATTATTTAAATACAATTACATAAGAATTTTTATTTAAATTTTTATTGGAACACAACCTGGCTCATTCATTTACATATTGTCTATGGCTACCTTCTCACTGCCACAGCAGAAATGAGTAACTGTGGCAGAAACCATATGGCCGGCAAAGCCTAAACTTTTATCATCTGGTCCTTTACATAAAAAGTGTACTGACCCTTGATCTATGCAGTTGCTGATGCCTGTTCATTCTATTTCTTGATATCTCTTGAATCCATCTACTTCTCTCCATTTCCACCGTCACCATTACCGTCCTCATCTGGACCTACTGAAATAGCATCCTAAGTGGTTTCGCTGCATCTAGTCTCATTTGTTTATAATCCATTCTCTACATGGTAGCCACAGTAACCTTGCTAAAAGGGAAGTTTGGAAAGGTTCATTTATTATTACGGGAGTCCCTGGGTGATACAAATGGTTAAGTGCTCAACAACTAACCAAAAGATTGGTGGCTGTAACCCATCCATGGGTGCCTTGGAATAAAGGCCTGGTGATCTGCTTCTTAAAGTTCACAGCCTTGAAAACCCTATGGAGCACAGTTCTACTCTGCAACTCATGGGGTTGCCATGAGTCGGAATTGACTCAACAGCAACTGTTTTCTTTTTTTTAATTATTGAAGCTGAGTCTACCATAATGATAAAATTCCCAAATCTATATACCTTTACTTATAACCCAGATCTCTCTCCTGAAACTCAGATCTAAATATCACCACCTTGGTTAAAGTCCTTCAAAGGCTTCCCATTGGCCTTAGAATAAAATAGGAGAGGCCTGAGATTATCTTCTCACTTAAATGCTAGCCATTCTTAAGTTTTTACTGATACAGTACTGTGTTCTTTCTTGCTTCTTGGTCTGTTCCTCCCCTTTCCTACGTTCCTCTTTTAAGCGGATAAATCTCACTTCTCTCTCAGGTTAAAAGTTAAAATGTATTTGTTTAGGAGACGGTTTTAGGGTTCCCTAGAGAAACAAAACCAGTAAAATGTGTATGTTTTATGTTTAAATAGAACCAGTAAAATATATATATATATATATATATATATATATATATATAAAACATACACACATACATGCTTAAGTGAGAGAGACTGATTTTTACAGAATTGGCTCACAGGATTGTGGGAGGGGGTGCTGGCAAGTCCAAAATCTGCTGGTCAGGTGACATGCTAGAGATGCCTGCAGTCTTGTGTCCCTAAATCCATAGGTCAGGCAATGGGAAGAGAGAACAGTGAGGGAGTTCTGGCAAGATGTCTGTTTTCAGTCTGGAGGCAGAACACACCTTAGGGAAACCTCCCGTTTTTTGCTCTTAAGGCCTTCAGCTAATTGGATGGGGCTCACCCACATTATGGAGGGTAATTACTTTACTTATGACCAGCTGACCTAATCACATGTAACTGCTTCAGAGCAGCAGCTAGACTAGTGTTTGACCAAACAGCTGGGCACCGTAGCCTAGCCAAGTTGACACATTACATTAACTATCACAGAGGCCCTTCCTGAGCTCCAGATTGGATTTCATCTCCTTGCTGTGTGCTTTCTTTGTCATTACAGTTACTATACTTTACCGGCCTTATTATGTCTCTTCTTCCCACTTACTGTAAATTCTGCAAGGGGAGGGGCTTTGTCTGTATTGAGTACTGCTGAATACCCAGCAGCCACCGTACTTAGAACATGGTGGGCAGGTTGTGTGCCGCACTGTGGGGTAGTACCAAGTTGTGTTTCCTGCCCTCTTTCCCCCTCAGGAACGTACAATAAGAAGGAAAATGCCTTTGTATAAAGTAAGGATTCTAACTGAATTAATTAAGTCTGATGAAAGTAAGCCAGTAAGGGAGTGAGTCATGCGCTAGCCGGGCTTGGTGGATACGTGTGGGGTAGAGATGAACGCAGTAGAATACAGGAGCAGAGGAAATTGTGAGATATGTACACATACATCCCCACACAAAACAGTCATTCATTAAGTGCCAAGACATTCTAGACATCGAATACTGCAAAACAGACATAATCCACCCCCATTCTAAGTGTGACGGTGTCAACCATCTTCAGGCATAAAGAATGTAGAGGAAAAAGAACGTTTCTTTTTGCCTTAGTTAGAGCCCTTGAGCAAGTTGTCGTTTATTGATTCCTCCATTCAATCTTTCATTTGTTTGTCTAACAAAGATTTGTTCAGCATGACATCAGGAATACAAATATTCAGGGGGAAAAGGAGCTCTTACATTCGGGGGGCGGGGGTGGGCAGCCACCTAAAACCTAATGACAGGACAATATAGTAAGCGCTGTAATTTAGCAAGATGTCCGAAGTGGTATGAAAACCCAGAGGAGGAAGCAAATTCTGTTTTTACGTGTTCCTGGCAGGATGAAAATGGAAACGTGTACATTTTTTTGTGTGAGAAGTGGAGGAAATGGGTAAAGATCACCACTCCTGCGGTTCAGTTTTTCCTGGGTAGTTTCTCATTGCTGCCATTCCTACTTTTCTGTTGGGCTGGAATGGGATATAGTGTGCTGTTCTCCACATGCATTTGCTTGAAACATCAAATAATTCATGCATTCCTGCAGGACTAGCAGTAGCACATTTCTTTGACATATTTGGTTGAGTCTTAGGAGACAACACCAAAAATTGTTCCCATGATGTCACCATTCCTCCCTGACCTCCCCTCAGAGACACGGTAGGAAAACTCAGTTCCTGGGCGTTGACTGCTGGAAATAGCCAAATGGGGACAGATCACACTGGAGTAAGCACAAAACCCTGTGAGTGAGGTCTGAGTCTATATGGGAAACCATTTAACAGTATGCTCACTTGGCTAAGAACAAACCTCAGTCTTTGTAGGCAGACCTTCATGTGGTTCAGTGTTAGAATCTCCTGTTGCCTCATTAAGCCAAATAACACAGAAATGAACTCACAGTGTGGTCAGAGAAATTTCTTTTGTCTCAGGTTCTTTCTCCTTATTCTCTGTGTCTTTGCGCCACTTTTTTTTTTCTTCTTGTTTTTCCTGCTTACCATTTCCTTTACCCACCAAAATTTCTTGGAAATAGGCTAATATTAATCGACCATCTCGCTGACCACTGATAAGTCTGATTAATTGATTTAGATCCCATCTCTGCCACTTACTAATTGTGGAGACTTGGATGAATTACTTAAGCTTTCTAAGCCTCGGTTTTCTCATTTAAAAAATGAAGATATTCATACTATTGTCCACCTCAAAAAGTTGGTATAAGGATTAAATGAGATGATATAAATTCCTGGTACATCCTAAGAGTGGGATATTGGGGGTTCAGTGATAGAGTTCTCACCTCCCATGCAGCAGACCCCAGTTCGATTCCACACCAACGCACCTCAAGCGCAGCTACCACCCATCTGTCCGTGGAGGCTTGCATGTTGCTATGATGCTGATCAGGTTTCAGTGGAGATTTCATACTAAGATGGAGTAGGAAGAAATGGTTGGTGATCTGTTTCCAGAAATCAGCCAGTAAAAACCCTGTGGATCACAATGGTCTGATCTGCAACCAATTATGGAAATGGCACGGAACCAGGCAGCAGTTCATTCCATTGTGCGTGGGGTCACCATGAGTCAAGGGCTGACTCAATGGCAGCTAACAACAGCAGCACATCCTAAGAGCTGCATAAGATTGTATTTTGTTATTAAGTTCAAAAATTCTAAGCTTTGTTCATTGTTTCTTCTCTGTTCAGAAGGCCAGGCACTTCCTTTGCCACTCCAACCATGACCATGGCAAGAGCCTCCTGAGATATCATCCTGAGGACACGTACATGACTTTTGACAATTTGCTTGATATATGTTGGCCAGGGCTTCATTTATGTTAGGAGAGTTCTGAGTGTTTAAAACCACATAGTGATGTCTTTCCTTTTTGGGTTCTCTAAAAGGCTGAGGCAAGTTTCTTCGATTTCTGGGGAGGGCTAATCTGGTAAGTAATGGGTATGCCTCTCAGCAGACAAGGCACTCTCATTCCACAGATGCTAGAAGGCAGTGCTAGCTGAGCTCAAAGTTGAACTCACAGTCATCTGAAAATCCAGGAAAATGGAAATAGCAGAAGGATACAGATGTCCATATTTCAGTAGTCTTTATAGCACCACTAACCCCATGCCATCGAGTTGATTCTGACTCATAGTGACCCTATAAGATAGAGTAGAACTGGCCTGTAGGGTTTCCATGGATCAGCTGGTGGATTCGAACTGCCAGCCTTTTGGTTAGCAAATGGGCTGTCAACCACTGTGCCACCAGGGCTTCGTAGCACTTTTAGCACCTTTTAAAAATTTGTCACCATTCAATGCTTCTCTCTCTTCCCACTTCTGTTCCCTACCCCCCCTTTCTTTTTGAAGATCTGAATTGCCAAGTACACTGATGCATTTCTTCATTATGTAAGCTATTAACATGTCACTGCTCAGGTGTTGGAATACCTGCTTTAGGCTAACAGCAAGGTGTCCAAATGGCTGTCAGCTATGCCCTTGCAGTTATGCTCACCTGGGGTCCCCAGAGAAATGCCATACTCAGCTCCTCACCATGAGCTGTGAGTCCTGCTCAGGGGCCTCATTAGCATCAAAAAGCTCCTCTCCTCTGCCTTTCTGGCAGCGACCTACCCAGGGGAATAGAAGGAAACTGCAAGAGGCATATTAAAATTAGTGGGAGGTGAGATTTTACGCAGAAAATGCAGATCAGCTAGATTTGGATACTGTGGGGAAATACGAAGAGACCCAGTGTGGGAAAGTGTCATCTGAGTGAACTGGAAAGCTGAGGCGTTCTCTTTGGCACCAAGTTGTATTTAAAGCAAACACCGTAGAGAGTGACCTTGGGGAGCCTGGGAAATTGAGGAAGAGCAGCATGGGTTATATAACAAGTTCAAAAGGAAAGTAAATGCTAAAGGAGTAGTAATTTCTAAAAACTATCAGCTCTGAGGAGACAAGAGTCTAAACACTTTCTTTGCAAGGCATTTCAAAACTCAGATATTTTTATTGATATTATTTAGCTATCACCATGAAATTTGGTTCGGCTGAGTACAGTATGCACACTCCCATTTTGTAATTATCTAGGGGGAATATTGTTCCAAAAGACCCATAAAAAGACATAACTAGTCACTGTCTGTGACTGGCTGTAGCTATTGTGCACAGAGGACCATTGGCTTAATTTAGTTCTTAATCTTCTCTCTCCAAAGAGGTCATCTCATTCAGTGTGGTAAATGAAAACATGGGAATTAAATTGCTTATGAAGATTACCTGTTCTCTGTAGGTTGATGGTCCTCAGAGGACTTCTGGGATCTCAAAAACGAAGATATTATTATCCCCCAGTCACTTCTGTTACCGGTGTGGATTAGGGGCATTATCCTGCTGTTCATGATGCTACCTTAAAAGGTCGCCCTTCACAGCCACTCAAAAGGCCATCAGAACCTACTACATTTTAAATATTGGTGTTAGGAGACATTCTAGAACCTCTGACTTTTTCTCATCTTCTTAAGTTAGACATGCTCTTCTTCTTCCCTTGGACAGTTTAGTTCTGGTGTCCTATCAAGTATAGGTGGGTGAAGTCCTTCCTGACCACTTTACTTTCTCAGTAACTGAGATACTTGTCTCTACCATACAGTAAAGAACTTGACATTTACTGACACACTTGCTATTGTCAATTCATTACAGTATCATTGACAGAGCTTAAAGGAGCAGTTAGATAGTTACATATATGACTATCATCCAGAAACCAAACCCACTGCCGTCGAGTCGATTCTGAATCATAGCGACCCTACAGGACTTCCAAGGCTGTAAATCTCTACTGTGGCAGACTGCCACACCTTTCTCCTGTGGAGCTGCTGGTGGTTTCGAACCGCTGACCTTTCAGTTAGCAGTCGAGTGCTTTAACCACTGTGCCATCAGGGCTCCTTAATGGCTATCATACCAAACCAACAAAACCAAACCTGTTGCCGTCATACAAGATAGAAAAGAATCTAGGATCTCAGGTGACAAAAAAAGAAAAGAAAAGAAAAGAAAAACATCGCTGTCGAGTCAATTCCAACTCGTAGTGACTCTACGGGACAGAGTAGAACTGCCTGCATAGGGTTTCCAAGGATTGCCTGGTAGATTCAAACTGCTGACCTTTTGGTTAGCAGCCAAATTCTTAACCACTACACCACCAGGGTTTCCAATGATCTCTCTCAGGTGAGGGAGAGGTTATTTCTAGTTAGGACACCAGGACGACCTTGTGGAGTAGGTACATTTAAGATAGGCCTTGAAAAGTAACAAATTTTGACAGGTGGATTTGCTTCCTGCACTGATACATACATCTTCACTAGCTTAGTTAGTAATCTCCTTCCCTTGGTGTCCTCTGTTAACGTCTGTTTCATTGGTTGACACAGAGTGGGCATCTAGTACGTTTATACACTTGAATTCCTGCTGTTGTTGTTGTTAGTTGCTGTCGAGTTGATTCTGACCCATGGCGACCTCCCATGTGTACAGAGTAGAGGGTTCAAGGTTGTGACCTTTTGGAAGCAGGTCATCTAGCCTATCTTCCAAGGTGCCTGTGGGTGGGTTTGAACCAAGGCTTCAAACTTGTTCGTTCCAGTTTGAACCCCTGGTGAGAATTTGCATTTCCACCCCAGATATAGTGAATCAGAATCTACATTTTAACAACATCCCTGGGTAATACTTAAGTGTGATAAATTTTGAGAACACTGCTCTACTAGTGGTTCTCAGAATTGGTCCCTAACTAGCAGCATTAGCATCGCCTGGAAACTTGTTAGACATGCAAATTCTCAGCAGGGGTTTGAACTGGAACTAACTGATTGGAAGCTCTGGTTGTAACCAGTTAGTAGGTGAGGGCTTAACTGTTTGCGCCACCCAGGGACTTCTTGAATTCCTGCCAACCATGTGGAGAAGGTTGAGGTGATAATAGCAAAGCATTCAACTGCATAATGGAACAAAAGCATGTTCTTTCCCAGTAATCCTGGAATGTTTGTCAAGATGGATGGTTTCCTCTCTGTTTGGCTTCTTGGGCCCAATTGCTTTGATATCATGTTAAAGAGATGGTAAAGGAGTGAATAGGGGTCTGAGGAATAGAGCCTGGTTGCTTGGGCAAAATCATCTTTGGAGGTGGATCTCTGGCAACCTCATCTGGCATGAAGGAATACCATCCTAGAAATCCAGCTGAAGTGGATACATTTTAAAATTTCACTGTCTTTTTGCCTGGTTATGTTGACTTTGATATATCTGCTTTGTATCTAATTAAGAAAGGTTATACCTGACTTACAAATGGTGATTGTATTAATGTAGTGAGCTCTGGAGAGAGCCAGGGGTCAGGGGATGCTAGGTTTTCTGGTCCCACCTCCAACTGAAACCCAGACCTGCTTCTGTAACTGAGGAGAGACACTGCAGTCCCTTCTGGGAGGTCCTCTTTTTTTTCCCAACCCCAAGTCCTGTCTTGCCAGCCTGTCCCACCATAGGTTATGTAAAGGCCACCAAGGAGCGTGAGTGGTGGGGTGTCTGAAAATTCATCTTGCCTTGCAGGGTTTCCCCCACCAAGTTCTGCTAGACTCTTGCAGGATCCTCAAAGAAGTACACATAAGGCAGCCATAGGAGCTTTAGCCCCAGCAGGCGAGTCTGCAGAGCTGTCGTCGCTGACCTTGGCCTAATTTGTCATGTTTGCCTGTAGTTCCAAAGATGAAGGATGAGGTACCTATTAGATTCGATGTGGCACATTCTCCCTCAGACACCAAATTTGTTTTACTAGCTGATGATTATGTTCTGTTATATTAAAAAACCAAGGTTTATTTTATAAGCATGACAACTAGCTGTTTTATGAGCAGTATTCCATGGGCCCTAAGCAAAACACACAAAATATCATTTTAAGTGCCAAGTTTTTTCCAATTCTCTTTTTTTTTTTAAGAGAATTTTGAAAGTGGATTAAATCTAATTGGCTCCCCAAGGATCTCAGCTCCTGTTACATTTGTGGTGTTTCTTTTTTTGAGAGGCATCTGGAGAGACTGTGAGCTGCCACTGCTAGCTGGCATGCAGAGTAGGAGGATGCAGCAACCTTTTTTTCTCCTCCCTTAGAAGCTTTCAAATCTTGGCTCAAACTTGTCCTGAGCTTTGAGTGTGTGATTTTTGCAATTGTTTTTGTAATGATGGGTTCTGAATCTTCCTAGTGTTGAATTTCTTATGGGAGAGAATGACAACCACAATTGCTGCCACCCGTGGTGGCTAGCCTGCATCCCCTGGGAAAGAAAAGTGGAGAAAGAAAACAATGACACAGAGTAGTAGTGAACTAGAGAACCACGTAATAAGACGCACCAAGCCTGATTGTAATAAGCCGGCTTTATGCGCGCCTGGTCTATAAATACCTGTTTGGACAACAGAACTGAGTTATTTTTAGTGGCCCAGATTCAGATGTTCTTATAGTCTAAACAACTGTGAGAAGACTGCCAATCTTTCCCCTTAATCACAGTGAGCTCATACCTTTTCAATCCCACAGAATGAAGCCAATGAGGGAGAAGATGCTACCCTGATGCTTTGGAACAGCAAAGGGGGAACGTGTAAGAAAACCTGGGGCTTTTTCTTGTTTCAAAATGTTTGTCTTAGTGAGGGAAGTAGGTTTTAGACTGAAGGATCTGCAATATAACAGCAACAACAAAACATACTATAGTGTCTATTTTTAAATATATTACTAAAAGGGGTGTAAGGGGATTTTACAGGCTACTAATTTGTGGTTAAAAAAACTTCGTTCTAATGAACCAGTAAAAAACTTTAGATACAGACTCATAATTCAAGAGAAAACGAGATAGTGAGTGACCTTGCGTATTCATTTGCTGATATGAAAATGACCTTAGCAAATATGGTCTCACACAGTTAGTAAGTAGGAAGTCTGGTTCCAGAGCCTTGGTTTTCCACCGTGGTGTGGAAGGCTGGAAGTAAGAAAGGGTGAACATTTAGGTGGACATAGACCTGGTTTGGGCAAAGCATGTGAGGACATTCAGAAGCCAGACATGAAAGCTTGTTGAATACAGTAGCTAGGTCGCCTTTTGCTGATGTACTGGAAATGGTGTCGGGGGGCAATGGCACGAAACTTGTTCCTCCTTTAGGAAGATAAACAATTTGAAGTGTCTATATTAGGAGAACCTTATTTTGTAATCTTTCTCATAAATACAGGCCAGATGAATGACAGCAATAATGGGCACAAACTTCATTTTGAATAAGTGCCTCTTGTCTGAGTTTGTATGTTATGGCGCAAGTGGGAGTATTTGCTTAATGGCAATCTGGTCTTTCTGTTGTTGGCTAGTCAGCACCTGGCCAAGCAGAGAAAAACCTAATTTCAGGCTCCGTGGGTAATGAAGTTAATAATAAAACATGTTTATTGAATAAGAGCAGTAAGATTCTTGTTAATTCATTTAAAAATATTTCTTGAGATTTTCTTCCCAAGAGGGAAATGTACACACCTACCAGATGGGGGTAAGGACCATCCGGAATCCGTTTGGGTAGGTGAACTCATTTTGTTGACCTGAGGGAGACAGCACAGACCTGGGGCTCAGGGAGTCCACTTTTAATTTTGTTTGTGCCATTATAGAACTGTGCAACCTGGGACAAATGACTCTGTCTCCCTGGCCCTTAGTTTTTGTCATGTATAAAATGAGGGAATTGCATTAGGTAGACGATTGCTAAGGCATCCTGTATGTAATATTCTGTAAGAGAGAAATGTAAGCAGTGGAAAGAAAACAACAGCAGTGGTTAGGAGAAGGTAAGTGTAGTGGCTCAATGCTTAAGGAATGATTTTCTGGGGAGGAATGGGAAAGAATCAGGGCAAGGTTGCCACAAATGGTGGCTTCTCTCTCCATCCTCATTTCAACTCCTGATTTTCAGAAAGGTTCAGATGAAAATGTTCCTTCTCTCTGCTCCCCGTTTTCTCCTTTTCTCCTGTTTCTTTACGTTTTTTCCACCCATCCCTCACCGCCATCTTTATCTCTGTCTGAGGAATAGGTGTAGTTAGGAAGATGCAAGTACAGTGATGAAATTTGTTGGACAAATAATTTTCCAGTTGCTTTTTGTTCTTTAATTTCTTAGGATAGCCCTAGGTAGTGCAAGTGCTTTATGCTCTCAGCTGCTAACAGAATGGTTGGAGGTTCGTCCGCCCAGAGGCACCTGGAAGATAGGCCTGGCAATCTACTTTTAAAAAACCAGCCATTGACAACCCTGTGGAGCACAGTTCTACTCTGACACACATGGAGTCACCATGAGTCAGAATCGACTTGATGGCAACTGTTTTTTTTTTTTTTTTTTTAAGATAGCTTTAATTTTTATAAATAAAAAAACTGATTTTTTTTTTTACATTCATGGATTGTATGTTCATAATGATGATGATGATGATAATCATGATGAGGATGCTAACCTTGAGCGCTTACAGTGTGCCAGGAGCTGTTCTTAATGCTTTATGAATCATAATTTATTTAGTCCTCATAACAACACTATGTGCTAGGTACTGGTATCATCACCTTTGCACAGATAATAAACCTGAATCAGAAAGGTTAAGTAACTGCCCAAGTTTTACAGCTAACCCTAGACAATGCCACTGCTCTTACCCACTCTGCCTTGCTGCATCTCCCCTAAGGCAGAGGTGATATGTTTTATTCATTTTTGTATCCCCTTTAGAATCTGGTATACTACTTGAGGAAAGTTTGTGTTAAATTCATGTAGAATTGAATTAAGGGAGCACTATCCTACTTGGAGAGCCCTGGTGGCGCAGTGGTTAAGAACTTGGCTGCTAACCAAAAGCTCGGCAGTTCGAATCCACCAGCCACTCCTTGGAAACCTTGTGGGGCAGTTTTACTCTGTCCTATAGGGTTGCTATGAGTTGGAATCAACCTGATGGTTTTGGTTTGAATCCTACCTGGGAGGAGCCCTGCTGGTACAGTGGTTAAGTGCTCCACTGCTAACCCAAAGATGGGTAATTTGAATCCACCAGCTGCTCCACAGGAGTAAGATGTGGCAGTCTGCTTGCGTAAAGATTACAGCCTTGAAAACCCTGTGGGGAAGTTCTGCTCTGTCCTATAAGGTTGCTATGAGTCTGAATCGACTGCTCGGCAATGGATATCCTACCTGAAAGGGAAAGCTGCTGTGGCTTCCCTTGCCTCAGGCCTCCAGAGGAGAAGCTGTGCTCATAATATCCTCCCAAGCTTGTTTGCTGTCAAATAGTTCACTTGCTACTTGAAAGCATCTACTTTCCTTTCTTGGTGAAACTCATGAACTGTTTTAACTTAGATGCCTCCATTTCAATAGACTAAGTTACATTGTAGTTCATGGAAGTTGAATAGAATTTTTGTGCTAAGAGTGAAACTGGAATATTACTCAAACAAATGCAGCTGAGAAGCTAATATATGAACCAAGTGGTGTTTGAATAAATATCTAGGATCAAAGGATGAATGAAAGCCTGGAATGTCATGATTAGGAAAAAAAAAAAAAAAATTCCTTAAGGTTTTATTTGCCTGAACACAGTTAACTGGTGTTAAGATGCAATAGTTTTTTGTTTGTTTTTTTTTTTTACTTACTATGAATATTCGACACAGGATAAAAAGTCAATATGTTTCCACTCCAACGTCAGTATTTATTCTCTTATGTATGATATTAGGCGTAAGAGAAAGAAATAAGAGAGCTCATTCTTTTTATATTTGTTGCTGTGGTACAGGGATAATACCTTCTCGATAGGATGTCTGCGTTAGAGGGCGAGAATGCATTGCTTATTCATTACGTCCTCTAATACCTCATTTACCTGTTGGTCAGATTTTCAGCTGTGTCATCTGGAACATATCTATGTTCCCAGAGGTATAGAATCATCGAAGATTAGCGACGAAAAGGATATTAAGTTAACCCAGTCTCCTCAATTTACAGATGAGGAAGGGCCATCCCCAACGAGTAAGGGCCTAACCATGGATTATTAAAAAAAAAAGTCTCTGAGTAGAAAGCAGTAATTACAAAAGTCGCCTACTGTTCACCCTATTCATTTTGCAGATCTTTGTTGAATACCACCGATGTGCAAGGCGTTAGGGATAGAGCAGCCCATAGGGAAGTCATGGGGCCCTGCGTCTAGTTCCTAGCTGTCCTGTGCCATGAGGCAGCAGATGAGAAATACCTGTAGTTATTCCTGGGAAGATCTTTGAAAATAACATGGACTGCATCTTGTTCATTCACCAGTGTCTCAGGCCTTCTAGGGTGTGAAGCTACTGACCACAAGAAGAAATGAAAGTAATGATCAAAGCACAGAAATCTGGAAACTTTTAGTGTAAGCAAATCTACCGACCTAAAAACTCCCCAAGGAGTGATCACTTTTCCTCCCAGTGCCCTGTTTGAATTCATGTTGATATTCCAGAGTCAAGAAAAGCTTAACGTTCTTTCAACCTGCTTGTTTTAATAAAGTGGTTAAGTATGTAATATGTTTCAGAAAGATTTCAAATATAAAGACTGTTGGTGCGTAAAAGAATGAGCTTCAGCTATCTGGGAAATTTACTTGAAAGTCATCAAATTTATTGAACATAGGCTGTACATACCAGCGTATTTCTAGACCATGAATTTGATGTTAGTAGAGGGGAAATTTGCCTTTATTGTAAATAAACTTGATGTTTTGCAATTAATAGCATGGTTTTATGTACTGAAGGTTGGCGTTGTGTAGGGAGTCATGCTAAATGTGGGATCGAGAGAGAGGAAGATAAATAGGCTACATCAGCTTCTGCAACCTAGGTGATGGGCCATGTGTGTCTTCATTTGATGCTCACACCAATGCTATGTGGTACGCAGGGTTATCCTCATTTTGCTGAAGAGGAAGTTTAGAACAAAGGGCTGATGTAATTTGGCCAAGATGACGTAGCTTGCAAATAGCAGAATTTGAACCTGCATCTGTGTGATTCCAAAATCCAGGCATGGTCTCCATATCTGATGCCAGGGAGCATTTAACAACTGAACTGACCTAGAGAGTAGCTGCACAGGTACATGCACCCATCACTTATGTGTCCATTTGTCCATCCAACAAATCTTTGAAAGAGAACTTTACGTCTGACTCTATATGAAGAGGCAGATCTGAATCAACAGAAAAATTTGGACTATAGCATAGTATAAATAACAAAGAAATCTGACACAACCCTATGAGTGTGGTTGTTTTTTATTGTAGCTTTTAGATGCAGTACCATTACTTTAAGAACATACCTTTTATATTTGAGAGGTTGTTTTTGAATTTTTAAAACATTGATTAGCCATATAAACAATTAAATCATTTATAATTAGCAAATCCATTTTTAATTGCATATTGGTGTTGGTTCTGGTGACTAAACAAAGACAAACTTTCTTTTTTCTCCACCTACAGGGTGGGAACTTCTCCCTCCAGTCTTCTATATCGATATTACACACACGTAATTTATTATAGCACCCCCCAGGAGTATCGAATAGTCATATTTTATTGCTTCACCCATTCTGAATGAATGAGGTCTAGATTAGTGAAATTTTACAGCCTACAGAGTTGTTGTTGTTAGGTGCCATCGAGTAGGTTCCAACTCATAGCGACCCCATGTACAATAGAACGAAACACTGCTCAGTCCTGCACCATCCTCATGATCATTGTTGTGCTTGAGCCCATTGTTGCAGCCACTGCGTCAATCCATCTCATTGACAGTCTTCCTCTTTTTCACTGACCCTCCACTTTACTAAGCATGATGTCCTTCTCCAGGCACTGGTCCTTCCTGATAACATGTCCAAAGTATGTGAGACAAAAAAGTCTTGCCATCCTTGCTTCTAAGGAGCATTCTGGCTGTACTTCTTCGAAGAAAGATTTGTTCATTCTTTTGGCAGTCCATGGTATATACAGTATTCTTCACCAACACCATAATTCAAAGGTGTCAATTCTTCTTCAGTATTCCTTATTCTTTGCCAAGGTTTTGCATGCATATGAGGTGATGGAAAACACCATGGCTTGAGGCAGGCACACCCAGGTCCTTAAAGTTACATCTTTGCTTTTTAACACTTGAAAGAGGTCTTTTGCAGCAGATTTGCTCAATGCAATGTGTCGTCTGAGTTCTTGACTGCCTCTTCCATGGGTGTTGATTGTGGATCCAAGTAAAATGAAATCCTTGACAACCTCAATATTTTCTCTGTTTATCATCATGATGTTGCTTATTGGTCCAGTTGTGAGCATTTTTGTTTCCTTCATGTTGAGGTGTACTTCCTACTGAAGGCTGTAGTCTTTGGTCTTCAACAGTAAGTGCTTCAAGCTTCACTTTCAGCAAGCAAGGTTGTGTCATCTGCATAATGCAGGTTCTTAATGAATCTTCTTCCAGTCCTGGTGCCCTGTTCTTCTTCATATAGCCCAGCGTCTCGGATTATTTGCTCAGCATACAGACTGAATAAATGTGATGAAAGTACACAACCCTGATGCACACCTTGCCTGACTTTAAATCACCCAGTATCCCCTTGTTCTGTTTGAGCAGCTGCTTTTGATCTACGTACAGGTTCCTCATGAGCACAATTAAGTGTGTTCTAGAATTCCCATTCTTCACAGTGTTATCTATAATTTGTTGTGATCCACAGAGTTGAATGCCTTTGCATAGTCAATAAAACACAGGTAAACATCTTTCTGGTATTCTGTGCTTTCAGCCAGGATCCATCTGACATCAGCAATGGTATCCCTAGTTCCATGCCCCCTTCTGAATGCAGCTTGAATTTCTGGCAGTTCCCTGTAGATGTACTGCTGCAACCACTTTTGAATGATCTTCAGCAAAATGTAGAGTTAGAGAACAGGAGATAGACTAACAGGGTGTTGTAAAGGCACAGGATTGCAAGTCAGAAGATGTGGGTTTGAATGCAGATTCTTTTACTCATGGTGGCATTATGCAAGCTCCTAAACCTGTTTGGTGGCGCAAAAGGTTAAGAGCTATGGCTGCTAACCAAAAGTTTGGCAGTTCGAATTCATCAGTTGCTCCTTGGAAACCCTGTGGGGGCAGTTCTTCTCTGTTCTGTAGGGTTGCTGAGTCAGAATCGACTCAATGCAGTGGGTTTAATGTTTTGTTTTGTTTTTTAAAAAAAACACCTATTTGATCCTGGGTTTATTTATTTAATAATGCTTATGTCACAGAGACCCCTGGTGGCACAGTGGCTAAAGAGCTTGGCTGCTAACCAGAAGGTTGGCAGTTTGAATCCACCAGCTGCTCTTTGGAAACCCTACAGGGCAGTTCTACCTTGTCCTATAGGGTCACAATGAGTCAGAATTGACTAGATGGCAGCAGGTTTGGTTTTTTCATTTTTTTTTTTTAAGTCAGCATAGTTATTGTGAGAATTAAATAACACAATCGGTGTGAAAAATGCTTGGTACAGAGAGTTACAGTGCTTAATTGTATATAGATCTTTATGGTATCATTACCTAATAATTGGTAAGTCATGATATCATGTGTCATATGAGGATAATAGGGCACTTGATTTTGGGTCCAAGCTGTGAAGGAAAGAAGAGAAATAGAGCTCTAGAGAGAGATTGTTTTGAGTATAAGGGAGGAGTGTCAGCATTTGCCTACTTTTTGACTACTCAGTTACTCACCATTTGCAGTGGTAAGTACCGTTGACATCCTACAGCCTACTGCGTTCTGCTTCTGGAGTTGCTGCTAAAATGGCTTCTAGTGGTGTCAAAGGCACGCCATCGTGAATGCCTTCCTCGCTTCGGACCACTACTTCCTTTTGGTCACTCCCACTTGTGTCTGCTCTACAGGCCTTCCACCCTCAGTCCATCTTGGTCGCTGATGTATGCTCTTCCTAGGAGCGGACTCCCTGATACAGTCCTGTGTCCATTATTCCCAGTTTGCCTTCCACCACCACCACCAATTGTCACTGAGTCAATTTCAACTCATATTCACCCCATGTGTGTCATATTAGAACTGTGCTCCATACGGGTTTCAGTGGCTGATTTTTCAGGAGCAGATTGCCAGGCCTTTCTTCTGAGGCACCTGTGGGTGGACTCAAACCACCAACTTTTTGATTAGCAGCCAAGTATCGCTTGTACCACCCAGGGACTCCAGTTTATCTTCACTCTTCCCACATGTTCTTCCTGAACTCTTTTTGCAATTCTCAGTCATCACACTACCAAAGACAATTTTAATGCTATGAGAAGGTGGAGTTAGGAAAACAATGTCTCCTAGCAGTAAAAAGGGTTCTGTAGGGTGGATTGGACAGGGAGATGAGGACTGGAGGGAAGGATGGTGAGGGCCTGAGGCTTGGAGAACATGGGCAGTTTCAGAGGGTGACCCTCCTGAGTATTTAATGGCAGAGCGAATGCCAGCTGTACTTTTTGAGCTCTGCTGAGAGCTTATCATTTATGTAGCTTTGGGAAAGCCATTGGTAAGAAAGTAGGTGGTAGAGAGTGACCGTAAGAGGGACTCCCATCTTAACTTACAGAACTGCACAGTTTTAGCCCCGAAAAGTGCTTTTCTAAGTCTCTTTTTGGCAGACAGGGTGCCAGTGACCAAGTGTCTCCAAGTCCTTTCCCTGCACCCCTTTCTTCAGGGCTTCTCAAGTCCTCTTAAGGCAGGCACCTCTCACTGTGACTGTCTGATCATCTGCTGTCCATTACTGGGGCTCTGCTTGCAATGTAGGGGTCCTCTGGAAAAAAGGTATTAGAAAAAAGCAACAGAGAGGACATCTGCAAATCAACAAGAAACAAAACAACCCACATACAGTAGGAACAGAGAATGCATGACTCACAGGGACAAACACAGAGGCAGATGCCCACTCACTGTTTCTCTTTCAGACTTGTAATGTTGTGAGGTGGGAGTCCTCGCAGCTTCTGAGGGAGATGCTGGCAGAGTCAAAATGAAAGCCTGTTTTAAAAATCTGCACAGGTAGTCTGCTGACTAGACAGCGGGTCCAGGCTTCCCAGTCCTGCCCCAAATGTTCGTCTTCCTTAAATGTGATCTGAATTACTTTAGTGGTAATTTTATCTAGTTGAATTTTACTCCTTTAAAATAATGTTGCAAAGACCACAGCTGTCAACTCTTTGGTTCAAGTGTTTTTGTTTTCCCTTTTCCTAAAATTTGTTCAGTGCTTTTAGTGGTTTTTGAGAAGCCTAAAGGATAGGTAAGGAATTCCAGATGAAGGTGTCTAACGTGGCGCTCTTAACTGATGAAATCTTGGCCAGTGAATCATGGTGAACCTCCATTTGTGAAACCCCCGGAAGTGGGTTTGTGAGTAATTTGTACATTAGAAGACTTGTTCATAATAAAAGAAGTCTGTTTAAAAACATGTCCCATTGCTCTTTAATATTTGATTTGCTCTATATAAGGTTTGTGTTGGTATTACTGCTTTTTTAGTTTTTCCAGCCACTGTTTTATAGGTTATTTAAGTAGCATCTATGGCAGGATGAGCTAGAGGAAAGTGACAAAGGAAGGGTGGCAGGCACACTCGCACCCTCACCTCATCCCCAAATGTGTGTCCTCACTTTAAGAACACGCTACAGGGCTCCTGGTGGTGTGCAGAGGCGTGTGATGTGTGGCATGAGATCCTGAAAGGAAACCTGCCTCCTACTTTCAACTCTGCTGGAAAAACATGCTGTGTGACATGCAGTGAGATGCTTCACCTCATTTGTCCTCAGCTTTCTCACAAGTTAATGATAATAACAACAACAACAAGAGTCCTTGAGGGACTGTTGAAACTGTTGAAATGATGTTAAATTTGCTTTGAATTGGAAAGACTATGTTGTTAGTGGAGCAGGCCCTGATTCATAGCCACCTCTTGTATAACATAACAAAACATTGCCCAGTGCTGTGCCATTAAATGAATAATTTCTTTTATAAGGATGAGCACAAAGCTGGTTCCTATGAGGTGGAGGTTAAAGATGTCGCAGAAATCCGACTTTTCCAAATTGCTGTACCACTCCATCATGTCTAACATCAGCTCCTCCTCCCCTCGGTACTCTACCTCCTGTCTTTGGGTTCTGTAAATCACTGCAACGTCTCACAGAACTCACGAACCAAGTCAAGGAAATGATGCATGCGGTGGTGGAGGCTGGCAAGTCCCAAATGTGGGTCAGGCGTAGGCTTTTCCTGACCCACGTGGCTGCAGGAGCTGAGGAACCCAAACCAGCAGGCAGGTCAGACCACAGCCTGCTGGCTCACAAGGCCGCTGAAACTGGCAAATCACGTCAGACTATAAGCTCATTGCCCATAGGGCTGCAGAGGCCGGTGCATCCCAGAGTCAGCAAGTCAGAGGTCAGGCTGCTGGCTCAAGTCTCAAGAACCAGAGGTTAGAGGATCGCAAACCTGATGCAGCATCAATCTGGATGAGAGACAGAGGGCCCTGCCAGGGCACCCACATGTATATCCACATACAAATACCATGTATATGCACCCACATATATATACCGCATATATACACCCATATGTGTGTATATATATACCTGGGGTGTGGATGCAAGCCACACCCGAGGGAACAGTAACTTGAGTAAGGGTGGGACATCGGTCATGCACTCCTGCAGGATACACCTATCACCAATCCTGCCTCATTAACATTAGAGGTTAGGATTTACAACACATGAAATAGAGGACAACCATACAATACTGGGAATCATGGCCTAGTCAAGTTGATGCATCATCCCAACCATCACAGGTTTCATATACCTTATTTGCATAGTCCCACATAATCATTGTGTGTGAGTCACAAAGACCATGACTAGAATGGCCGTATTAAATAATTCACTGCACCCAAGCCAGCCATCTATATGATCTCTGGCGTGTCTGAGCCCATTGCTGTGCCTGTTGTGTCAATTCATCTTATTGAGGGTTTCCCTCATTTTCACTGACCCTCTGCTTTACCAAATGTGATGTCCTTTTTTAGCAGTTGGTCTTTCCTGATGACATGGCCAAAGAAAGCAAGCTGGTCTCACTCACCATGCCCGCTTCTAAGGAGCATTCTGGTTTTCTTTCTTTCTTTTTTTTTTTTTTAATATTTATAAAATTTTATTTCTTTTTTAAAAAATTTTGTTGTTTCAGGTGAAAGTTTACAACACAAATTAGTTTCTTCTTCAAAAATTTATACACAAATTGTTTTGTGACATTGGTTGCAATCCCTGCAATGTGTCAACACTCTACAACTTTCTCTTTCCACGCGGGGTTCACCTGGTCTATTCTTCCAGGTTTCCTGTCCCTTCCTACCTTCTCGTCTTTGATTTCAGGCAAGTGTTGCCCATTTGGTCTCGTGTACTTGATTGAACTAAGAAGCACGTTCGTCACACGTGTTATTTGTTTTATAGGCCTGTCTAATCTTCGGCTGAAAGGTGGACTTTTGTAGTGCTTTCTGTTCTGAGCTTGCAGGGTGTCTCGGGGTCGTAGTTTTTGGGGTTTCTCCAGTTTCTGTCAGATCAGTGAGTCTGGTCTTTTTTTGTGAATTTGAATTTTGTCCTACATTTTTCTCCTGTCCAGGTCCCTGTCAGAGCAGTTGGTAGCAGGGCACCATCTAGTTCTTCTAGGCTCAGACTGATGGAGGCTATGGTTCATGTGGTCCATTAGTCTTTGGTTTGATGGTTTTCTTCATTCACCTTTGCTCCAAACATGATGGGACCAATAGATGTATTTTAGATGGCTGCTCATGAGCTTTTAAGACCCCAGACACTACTCACCAAAGTAGGATGTAGAATATTTTCTTTATGAACTGTGTTAGGCCAATTGACCTAGATGTCCCCCAAGACCATGGTCGCCATCCTTTAGCCCCAGTAACTCAGTCCCTCAAGGTGTTTGGATGTGTCTAGGAAACTTCTATGACTTTGCCTTAGTCAGGTTGTGCTGACTTCCCTACACTGTGTGTTGTCTTTTCACCAAAGATAACACTTGTCTATTTTCTAGTTAGTGATTTCTCCTCCCGCTAACTCCCTTTCCTTGTAACCATCAAAGATAGTTTTTATCTGTGTGTAAACCTTTTCTTGGAATTTTGTAATAGTGGTCTCATAAAATATTTGTTCTCTTGTGATTGACTTGTTTCACTCAGCATAAAGCCCTCCAGATGCATGCATGTTGTGAGTATTCCACTGTGTATATGTACCATGTTTTTTTTTATCTGTTCATCTGTTGATTGGCACTTAAGTTGTTTCCATTTTTTGGTGTTGTGAATAATGCTGCAGTGAACATGGGTGTGCATATGTCTGTTCACGTGATGGCTCTTATTTCTCTAGGATATATTCCTAGGAGTGGGATTCCTGGATCGTATGGTATTTCTATTTCTGGCTTTTTAAGGAGGCATCATATTATTTTCCATAGTGGCTGTACCATTTTACATTCCCACCAGCAGTGCATAAGAGTTCCAGTCTCTCCACAACCTCTCCAACATTTATTATTTTCTGTTTTTTTAATTAATTAATTTAAATTAATGCCAGTAATATTAGAGATTAGACCCTTGTCAGATATGTTGTAGCCAAATTTTTTTTTTCCAGTCTGTAGGTTCTCTGGTGAAGTCTTTTGATGAGCACAGTGTTTAATTTTTAGGAGCTCCCAGTTATCTACTATATCTTTCGGTGTTTGTGAATTGGGTGTTATAGTTTGTATTGAATTTATTCTATGTATTAGGGCCCCTCATCTCTATGAGTCTGGATCAACTCAACAGCAATGGGTTGGTTGGTTGATTATTAGGGCCCCTGGCATTGTCCCTGTTTTATCTGCCCTGGTTTTTATCATTTTATGTTTTATAGTTAGGTCTTTGATCTATTTTGAGTTAACTTTTGTGTACGTGTGAGATATGTGTCCTTTTTTATTTTGTTACAAATGGACATCCAGTTTTGCCAGTACAATTTGTTAAAGACCATCTTTTCCCCATTTAATGGACTTTGATCCTTTGTCAAAAATTAGCTGACTGTTGGTAAATGGATTTATATCTGGGTTCTAGATTCTGTTCCATTGGTCTATGTGTCCATCCTTGTATCAGTACCAGGCTATTTTGACTACCTTGGCTGTAAAGTAGGTTCTGAAATCAGGTAATGTGAGGCTTCCTATTTTGTTCTTTTTCTTTGATAATGCTTTGCTTATCCCAGACCTCTTTCCTTTCCATGTAAAGTTGGTGGCTAATTTTTCCATCTCATTAAAGAATGCTGTTGGTATTTGGATCAGGATTGCATTATATCTGTAGATCGCTTTGGGTAGAATTGACAGTTTCACAATACCGAGGCTTCCTATCCATGAGCATGGTATGTTTTTCCATTTATGTAGGTCTCTTTTGGTTTCTTCCAATAGTATTTTGTAGTTTTCATTGTATAGGTCTTTATGTCCCTGGTTAGATTTATTCCTAATTATTTTATCTTTTTAGGGGCTGTTGTACTTGGCATTGTTTTGCTGATTTCCTTTTCAAAGTTCTCTTTGTTGGCGTACAGGAATCCAACTGATTTTTGTATGTTGATCTTGTATCCTGCTACTCTGGTGAATCTTCCTATAAGTTCCAGTAGTTTTCTAGTGGAATCTTTGGAGTTATCTATGTATAGGATCATATCCTGTGAATAGGGATAGTTTTACTTCTTCCTTTTCAATTTGGTTGCCCTTTATTTCTTTTCCTTGCCTTGTTGCTCTAGCTGGAACTTCTAGTACAATGTTAAATAGTAGTGGTGATAAAGAGCATCCGTGTCTTGTTCCCATGCTCAGGGGGAATGCTTTCACTCTCCCTCCATTGAGAATGATGTTGGCTATTGGTTTTTGATAGATGCCCTTTATTATGTTGAGAAATTTCCCTTCTATTCCTATTTTAATGAGAATTTTTGTCAGGAATGGGTGTTGGACTTGACATAAGCCTTTTCTTCATTGATTGAGATGATTGTCTGATTCTTTTCTTTTGTTCTGTTTATGTGGTGGATTACATTGATTGATTTTCCAATGCTGAACTATCCTTGCAAAGCTGGTAAAATCCCACTTGGTTGAGGTGTGTTATTTTTTTGATATGATACTGAATTATATTGGTTAGAATTTTGCTGAGTGTTTTTGCATCTATGTTTGTGAGAGATATTGGTCTCTAATTTTCTTTTTTCATGGTGTTTGCCTGGCTTCGGTATCAGGGTTATGCTAGCTTCACAGAATGAATTTGAAAATATTCCATCTTTTTCTATGCTCCAAAATAGCTTGACTAGTACTGGTGTGAACTTTTCTCCTAATGTGTGGTATACTACTCCAGTGGAACCGTTTGGGCCAGGGCCTCTTTTTTGGCAGGGGGTGGGGTGGTGGTGGTGGTGGTGGTGGTGGTTTACTACCTCTTCAATATCTTGTTATGGGTCTCTTCAGATTTTCTATCTTAGTTTGTATTAGTTTAGGTAGGTAGTGTATTTCTAGAAATTTATCCATTTCTCTAGGTTCTCAAATTTGTTGGAGTACCATTTTTCATAGTATTCTCTTATGATCCTTTATATTGCAGTTGGGCGTGTTGTAATGTCCCCTGTTGCATTTCTTATTCGAATTATTTCCTTCCTCTCCTGTTTTTCTTTTGTCATTTAGGCCAATGGTTTATCAATTTTGTTGATGTTTTCAAAATACCAACTTTTGGTCTTGTTGATTCTTTCTCTTTTTTTTTTCTGTTCTCTGCTTCATTTATTTCTGCTCTAATCTGTATTATTTCCTTTCTTCTGGTGGCCATGGGCTTCTTTTGCTGTTCCCTTTCTATTTGTTTGAGTTTTCCAAGTTGTAGGGCTGACTTTTTGATTTTGGCCCGTTCTTCTTTTCTGATATGTAAGTTTATTGGTATAAATTGAACTCTGAGCACTGCCTTTGCTGTATTCCAAAGATTTTGTTTTCATTCTCATTTAATTCTAGGAATTTTTTTATTCCCTTGTTGATTCCTTCTCTTATCCAGTTTTTTTTTCAGCAGGGTATTATTCACTTTCCTTGTATTTGATTTTTTTCCCTTCCTCTTCCTGTTACTGATTTCTACTTTTATGGTGTTGTGATTGGAGAAAATGCTTTGTATTATTTTGATGTTTTGGATTTTATTGAAGGTTGTTTTGTGGCCTAAAATGTGGTGTATTCTGGAGGATGTTCCGTGCATGTTGGAAATGAATGTATACTTTTCTGCTGTTGAGTGGAGTGTTCTACATGTCTATTAGGTCAGGTTTGTTGATTGTGGCCTTTAGATTTTCTGTATCTTTGTTGAGTTTCTTTCTAGATGTTCTATCCTTTACTGAGAATGTTGTGTTGAAGTCTCCTGGTATTATTTTGGAACTGTCAGTTGCTCTTCAGTACTGTTAGTTTGTTTTTATGTATTTCAGAGTCCTGTTATTGGGCACATAGATATTTATTAAGGTTATATCTTCTTGGTGGATTGTCCCTTTAATCATTATAGGATGTCCTTCCTAGTCTTTTATGGTCGATTTAGCCTTAAAGTTTGTTTTATCTGAGTTAGTATTTCCACGCTTGCCCTTTTTGGTTATGGCTTGTTTGATGTATTTTTTCTGTCCTTTGATTTTTATTATATTTATGTCTTTGTGTCTAAGGTGTGTCTCTTGTAGAGACCATATGGATAGGTCGTACTTTTTTAAAATCTATTCAGCCACTGTCTGTCTCTTTACGGGTGCATTTAGGCATTTACATTCAGTTTGATTATTGATAGGTTTGAGTTTATTGCTGTCATATTAATGTGCTTTTTTTTTTGTGGTGCTGACGTTTTCTTTGTTCCTTGTAGTTTCCTGTGCTGAGTTCCTTTTGTTTGTGGATTTTCTTTTCTTTTGTTATTAGATATTGTGTTTGTAGAGACTTTGTTTTTCTTCCTTTATATTTTGTTGAGTACTTCTGTTAACTTTCTTTGTGGTTATCTTGAAATTTACCCTTATCTTCCTAACTTTGAAATTTACCCTTATCTTCCTAAGGGTTCCTAAATTTGAACCAGTCATTTATTACTTGGTATCACCTTGACTTCTCTCCTTTTGAGAGTTCTATATCTACACCGTTTATTCCCCCTTTTTTTGTTTTGACATTTTCATCATTTACAGATTGACGTCTCTATTTCTCTGTTTTAAATCTTCTAGCTTTGTGTTGTTATTGAGAGTTCTTTACCTAGGTTGGTATCTGGCTGATGCTGTCCTGTGTCCTAGACTCCCATTGTTGTCTCATGTTGGATCTTAACCAAAGGTCTCTTTTTAATATTTCTTGTAAGTTTGGTTTGGTTTTTACAAATTCCCTTAATTTCTGTTTATCTGGAAATATCATAATTTCGCCATTGTATTTGAGGGTTTTGCAGGATATGTTACTCTTGGTTGGCAATTTTTTTCTTTCAAGGTTTTATATATGTCTTCCCATTGCCTTCTTGTCTGCATAGTTTCTGCCAACTAATTAGACTTTAGGGTTATTGTTTCCCCTTTGTAAGTGACTTTTTGCTTTTCTTGAGCTGCTTTCTGAATTCTTTTTGTCTTTTCTTTTGGCAAGTGTGATTATTATATGTCTTGGTGACCTTCTTTAGAGGTCTATCCTATATGGGGTTCATTGAGCTTCTTGGATGGTCAGCTTTTCATCTTTCATGATTTTGGGGAAGTTTTCTGCCAGCAAGTCTTCAACAATTTTCGTGGTGTTTTCCATTTTCTCTTCCTGTTCTGGAACTCCAGTCATGCACAGATTTTTGCTCTTAATTGTATCCCACATAATTCTTAGGTTTTCTTTATTCTTTTCTTTGATTTTTCCTTAAACAAAGTGACATCCATGGATTTATCCTCAACCTCACCGATTCTGTCTTCCTTTGTTTCAAATTTGCTCCTAAAACCTTCTTTTGAGTAGTTCATTTCTGAAATGTTGTTGTTTATCTTTTGAATATCTAGTTGCTGTTTTTGTATGATTTCTAGTTGTTTATTTATCTTGACATTTTAGTCTTTTATTATTATCCTGAATTATTTTATTGCTTTGCCTGTGTTTTCCTTGATTTTGGCTATGTTTTTATTGGTTTTGTCTGTGTTTTCCATGATTCTATCTATTTATTTCTTGTTTTTATCAGTGTTTTCCGTAATATCTTTCATAATCTTTTGGAGAGCCCTTAATATTTGTCTTTAGAATTCCATATCAGGTAGTTTCACTGACTTTTCTTCTACCAGAAGGTCATCTGAATCTTTATTTTAATCACTTGCTAGATCTATGTTGTCCTGCTTTTTTATGTTTTGATATTGTCTGCTATCTCTGAGACATTAAGGTATTATTTTAATTTTTATTTGTGTGTTCATTTGTTTCATCCTCCTTTGTTTTGTTTTTCTATATCAGGTCAGGCAATCTAGGCGTGCTTTGTTGCTTGCTTGTGTGTGGGCACAATCGCTCTCATCACCTTGTTCAGGTAGGCAGGGCAGCAGCAAACAGGGCAAGCCAGCTTCACTGTCCACTGGTTTGGTGAGATGGCTGAGGGCAGACTGGATGTGGGCTGTCTGCCTTCTGATGTTGGTCCAGCAGTATGTGAGTGTTCACAGCCTCTTGCCAGATAGGTGGACATGTTGAATGGGGAATGGTGCTGGTTTGTGTCCCATCATTCAACAGCTGGTCTGGTGGCAGGAAGGAAGGGGTGGTGTAGGCATCCTGTGATGGCAGGTCTGGGCTAGGGACACTCTAGCCATGGCAGCATGATGAGGGCCAGCAGGAAGGGAATGTGGCATATGGGGTTATATAGGGGAAGGAAGAAAAGAAAAGAGAAAGAACCAAGCGTGAGTTCGTTGGACTTGGGGGCTGGCAGGGAGTGGGGGAGGTGTTGTAAGTGGCTAGGTGGGAGATTAACAGCTTCAGGCTGGTGGCTCTCTAGCTGTGGCAGTGCAGCATGGCCCAGTGGGAAGTGAGGAAGTTGGCATACAAGGCTACGTGGTTGGGAGGAAGAAAGAGAAAAAAAAAATGGTGCTGCGGGAGCCAGCAGGTGGGTGTTGGGTGTGGCATGGCTTGGCAGGAAGGGATAGAGGTGGCTTACGGGCTAGGTGGGAAGGACAAAGAAAAAGAGGAAAAGGAAAAAACGGTGCAATGAGGAGGAAGAAAGAAAAGGAAAAAGAGGGAAAAAAATGGCACAGCAGGAGCTGGCGAGTGGTGTCAGAGTGGACCCGAGCTGGCAGTGGGCTGGTAGCTCTCTAGGCAGGTGGTGCAACTCAGCACGTCAGGAAGGGATGGGGGTGGCGTACAGGGCAGAATGGTAAGAGATGGGAAACTGTGTTTCTCTGGTTTCTAGGTGGTCTGTTTCCTGTTGGGAACACCATGAGGTTGCCTTCCCATGCTCCTTGTCTGGGTTCGTTGCTGGCGGTGCTCCAAGATGGCGATGCTGTGTTGTATTATGTGGCAGGTGACCTCCACTCCATATCTCTCTTCGTTCTCTGGTTTCCTTCAGTTCCTTCTTCCATTCAGTATTTGATGTATTTCTTTATCCCTTCATTTGATGGTTAGGGTTCCATGATTGACATTTGTATCTGTTAGATTTTTGAGTCTTTGCTGCAGAGGTACGGCATGATGTGTCTGTCTAGGGTGCCATGTTGGCTCTGCCTCCTGGTTTAATTTCTTCTAAGAGGTGATCTGTTTGTTCTTCTTGCAGTCCATGGTGCGTTCAGGATTCTTCATCTGTGCCACAATTCAAATGCATCAGTTCTTCTTTTGTCTTCTTTTTTTATTGTCTAGTTTCACATGCATACGAAGTGATTGAAAAGACCCTGGCTTGGGTCAGGTGTGCCTTACTCATCAAAGTGACATCTTTGCTTTTTAAAACTTTAAAGAGGTCTTTTGCAGCAGATTTTCTCAATATAATTCATCATTTGATTTCTTGACTTTTGCTTCCATGGACATTGTTTATCGAAGTCGAATGCAGTCACTGACAACTTCAATTTTTTTCTCTATTTATCATAGACTATATATTAAAATGTTACATATGTGTATATATATATATAATATATGTATACACACACACATACATATGTACATACATATATACACATGGAGCCTTCATGGCACAGTGGTTAAGAGCTATGGCTGCAAACCAGAAGGTTGGCGGTTGGAATCCACCAGCCTCTCCCTGGAAACCCTATGGAGTACTTCTACTCTTGTCCTGTAGGGTCGCTATGCCTTGGAACTGACTCGATGGCATTAGGTTTGGTTTTTGGTACCTCCTCCTATTCAAAACATCTTTAATTTTTCTTTTTCTGTCATCTTCCACATCCAGTTCATCCATCGCCTGTTGTGTCATCCCTTATTTTAAAACATCTTTCAAATCCATACACTTCTACTGCCCTACTGCAACCACTGTAGGCCAGACACCATCATCAGCCTCTGCTAATTACCTCCATACAGTCCATTCCTTACACCGTTGTCAGAGTGATATAGTAATGTAAAACACATTATGACAAGCCCTGCTTTAAATTGTTCAGCAGATTCCTGTTGTTTTTAGAATGAAAATCAAACTTCTGTCCTTGACCAACCTGGCTTTTCTTGATGTTATTCCACTCCCTGCCTTGTTCAGTGTGCTCTAGCCAAGCTGGACTTCTTTCAGTTCTTCAACATACCACGCTGTTTGTTACCTTAAGGATTGTACTGTAGCATTTGGTTCTGCCTGGCTTTTTCTGTCCACTCTATTTAAACTAGCCTCTCTTATCACATCACTGTTTTATTTTCTTTATAGCATTTATTGTTGCTTGTTTATTTCCCATCTCTCCCACTAGAATATAAGCTCTATTGGAGTAGGGATTTATATGTCTTATTTCTGGCTCTATCCCTGCACCTCGAACAGTTCCTGTTGCAGAGTACCAAACACACACTGCCTTCAAGTCTATTCCGACTCAGATAGCGACCCGATAGGGCAGAGTAGACTGCCCCATTAGGTTTCCGAGGCTGTGAATCTTGACGCGAGCAGATTGCCCCATCCTTCTCTAGTGGGTTGCAGAGTAGGTGCTCAGTAAATGCTTGAAGAGTTGAATACACAAATGGCCTGAATATTAATTCTCATGAACTTTTGTCTCCTTCTTGGTCCTGAAGGTGATAGGCTCTTTCACTCTGCTCCAGGTTTTTTTCAGAGGAAGAGGTAGAAATTCATATGAGGTCTAGGAGTTATTTCTTGTTCACCTTTGGCTTCTGAAGCTATGCTGGTTGTCTGTTGAATTTAATGGGTCTCCAGGTGAATGCCAGTTTGGTAGCCTTGGTGAGAATCAGTCAATTGCAAGAGAGAACAGAGGCAGTAGAAAATGATTGAAAGCAAATGGCAGAAATGTGTCATTTAACATTTATTGAGTCACACATTCCACTCAAAATTGTGTATAACGTAAAAAGCAAATTAGGAGACAAGTCAGATATAAAATGAGTAAGCACACACAAGCACACAAATATTGCAGAGAAGAAGGTATTATCTTCTCTAATTTTACCAAGCTGTAGTTCTATCAAAAAATATAGGCTCGTTCAGGAGAGAAACAATGCAGCCAGTGATTGTGGCCCAGTCATGCCCGGTGGGGCACAGAGAGGCCTGCAAATTCATTACTGGTTTTAAAGCAAACTTTCTCTAAGGCTAACATTTTCTAGAGAGGCCAGACCAAGTGAAGCTGAGTTTAATGTTCTCATTAAAATGTTGAAGAGACTTTTTTCATGAATGACTGAAGCTGTAACTGCTTTATCCTTGTAAACTAGGAAAATATGTGGTGATCCCTTACAGAGGTATTTACAGGTCTTCTTGGCCAGAAAGATCTTGTTTAATGGAGGTTTTGATTGGATCTTGTTGTTAAGCTGCAGTGGAGTCTGCTCTCTACTCAAGATGACCCGTGCACAATGGAAGAAAATGCTTCCCAGTCCTGCGCCATCTCCATGATTGGTTGTAGATTGGACCATTATGATCCATAGGGTTTTCATGGGCTGATTTTTCAGAAAGGCCAGGCCTTTCTACCTCGTCTGTCTTAGCCTGGAAGTTCCTCTGAAACCTGTTTAGCATCATAGCAACATGTAAGCCTCCACTAACAGACACGTGGTAGCTGTACACGAGGCACATTGGCTTGGAATTGAACCCAGGTCACTAGCATGGAAGGTGAAAATCCTATCATTGAGCCACTGGTGGGTTCCTCTGATTATATCTTTAAGGGATATGGTGGAAATGGTGGCAAGAAGTATTCCATCCATGTATCTTAATTCTGTACATCTTGTTTTGCACATGCTATTTGAGCTTGAGTTTTAATTTGCAAACCATAGGAGAAATGAATACACACATACACAAGGGAACACAAATGTCCTGGAAGGATTTTATTTATTTTTTTATTCTTCCAGAAGCAGTAGCTTATTGAAATGGAGTAGAAGGAAGCAAGAGATGCTGAGGCACTGATGAAACTGAACAGAGAATTGAGCTGGAAAAGCTATGTCCTATGAACCCTAGGGGGAAACAGCACTCAGAACAGGCTTGGGAGGTCACAGACTTTTTTCTCTACTCTTTGCCATCCTCAACATCCAAGTGTGAAAACATGGCTGTAGAACATTAGGTAGTCAATGCAGATGGCAGAAATAACTACTTTCTTCCTAGAAGTGACTTATGATGTAGAGCTTTAGTTTTAATATGTCTAGAAAGTTACGTTGCTGGAAACATCAAAAGAAAAATTTGGGGTGAAAAAAGGTTAAAAAATGCTGTCTTTTCTTCAACTCTTTAAGAAAACCCTGTTTGTTGAATAGTAACAAGTCTAGATCTAATATGCAGATGTAGTAATGTAAGTAATATCCAGGAATTGTTTTCATATAGTTTTTTTTTTTTTGCATTCACTGGTCATTTAGAAACTTTACCCTGGGTCAGATCTAAATTAAAAGATGTGTCCAAGAGCCATCAAAGGTTTTTCTTCAAGGGTCAAACTCTTCTACTCAGATGTGAGTGCCGGGCATTTGCTAAAATTGATGCAGTTCTGAAACTGAAAGTTACCACAGGAGACTCTGTACACATGATACGCTGGAAATGTTTAGACCTGCTGATAGGTTTTGGAAGAGTTCTCTTCTGGGGGGTTGACAGTCATAGTCTGGTGATGTTAATGAGACTTAAAAAAGAACCTCTTATAGTTTTTCATCATGAAGAAAGTGAATTTCAATTTTTGGAACACTGTTGATTTTATGTAACGAAATATATATATGTATGTATATGTAAATTATTAAGAGATCTAGAGCAAGATATAACAAATGATCACAGCTGGCTAGGTCAGCTCTCGCATTACACTCTTGGTTGATTGACATGGAGTGATTTGCAGTCTCTGTTTTGGGGACTTGCTCATCAAGTTCCTGAATTCTGTGGTGAATGCAGAGAGGTGGAGATTCTTAGCACCACTACTCAGGGTTCTATCTAGTCATGGCTCAACTAGTCATGCTTCCTCTTCCCCTTATCCAAGGTAGGAGTTCAGTCTCTTTCCGGGTTTGTAAGGTGCGTCCATTCTGGAGTTCCCTGGAAACCTTAGCCGTTTGTGGTTTGGTGTTCATTCCCTAGAATGACTCAGAAACCATGGAAGAGGTATAATGATGTGATGAGACCATCAGTGATAATAGGATATGTACGGAGTGCTATAGGAACAAAAGGAGGGGTTGACTAATTTGTTGTTGGCTACTGTATTTTTTGAGAACTTTTGTCTGCTTTTTAGTGTTTTTCTATTTTCTTGTTTGCTGTCACATCTCATAGATCAATGTCCATGCTCAATAAAATCCATCTTCCTATTCTAAGTCTCAGATAGGTAAGTTGCATCCAATACCCTATGTTGACCTTATGATTAGATGACAATGCTAAAAGCCCAGGGAAAATTTTTGAAGTGCTTCAGTGTGTGATAGTATTTTCTAACAGATACTTATTTCTGTAGTGTCTTAGGCTTATATGATTGTTCAATCGATTATTTGATTTATTAACTCCCAAACATTTTGAGAACATATTCTATATGCCAGACAGTATCTAGAGGTGGGGACAAAACGGTGGGCAAACCAGTTTTACCTACAAAGTTTTGCTGACAGTTCACAGAGGTTGGAAATAAAGGGGTGAAATATCTAAAGAAAACCAAATTGCTTTCCAGCAATTCGAAGACTATATGTGAGATTGCTGTATCACGGCGTATTCTGTAGAGTTCTCCATATGTATATTTCATGTGGGAAGTGGTACCAGACATTTTCTGTATTACAGTAATCTTCATATATTTATTAAGCTGTAACTTGTAAGGCTTCGTGATGGGGCGATAAATGAGCCTTTATGGGTGCTGCATTGTGTCTTTGTCAGGAAGCCCTGTGTTAACTCCTGCCTGTGTCATTCATCTGGCCTATACTGGTAATGAGGCACATTTCGGTCATTCCAGAAGGGTTTTTGGTCTTTGCACAAAGAGGGATAAGACTTATGAAAGGGTTGGATTCCTAGTGGGCTGGAGGGAATGCACTCAGGGAAAGCAAGGGATAGAACGAAAGCCTTTTACCTAGTATATTTTACATTTTTTGTACCCTTTCAGCAAGCTGCTGAATACTCTAGAATTGCTCTACATTTGAAAAAATGCTAAGAAAATGCTGGGTTACTACATTTTTAAAAGCGTTTCGTTTCTTTCTCGACTGTTGACCTAGCAGCGGATTAGGAGACTGAGAGCAGATGCAACAGAAGAGGAGTCCAGCGATTTTCCTATCTTTTCTAAAGCTCCGTGCTGGGGAGGACTGGCTGTATTCTGATGGGGGAGATTTGACTCTAGGGAAGGAAAGTGCATAGGAGAGGGGAATTGAAATATGGAGATTTAATGAAGAAAGGGGAGAAGAAGTAGAAGGATGTTCTGTTGTTCTTCCTTCTCTCCTTTTCCCAAAAGGAAGATGTGAACAAGAAAAAGCAGGATTGAAAGGGGAAAGAAAAGAGAGGAGTTAGAGATGGGAGGGCACTTGGAGGTCATGAGGGAGAAGAAGTGCATCAGAGATGTCACAAGAGTAAGTGAGGGGGAAGGGAAGAGGAAGACTGAGAATGATTGAAATACAGGAAGAAGAGAGAGGCAGGGAGAGGGGAGTGTGCACTCTGTTCATGCTGAGAGCCCCCAATTGCTCCCAGTGGTGCACCTGCCAAATAGCCAGTGTCCCTTGCTGAAGACATTTTCCTGACTTTTGTATGAACTTTAATGCGATTCTCTTTATGGTCCCTGTATTGCTGGTTGCAGTTTCATAGACACTGTGTGTGATCAAATAGCAAATGTGGAGGCACAGTCCTGTTATCCCTGCCCCCTTGCAGCATTCAGCAGACTTCTGAGTCAGTGCTTCTTGCATTTGATGTTTGCCATTCCTCCTTGTCTACAGGTAGGAGAGTTGAAAGGGAAAAAATACGTTCCTGGGGGATGCCACATTTTTGCCTCGTGCATATAGATATTCAAAGCAGTTGGAAAAAACGGAATAAAATAGCAAACGAAAATTTTTTCCAAGTGACTCTTTCATTGCTGGTCTGGTTACTCTTCCTAAAGCAGCACCAGAGTCATTGTGTCTCTCTGTGGGCTCCTTCCTGACAGATCTTTCCTCTTCTTTTTGCAAAGGTCAGGTCAGGAACCCTTCCCAGTAATCCAGGTCTGGTTTAGGTGCTTTCTAAGTGTGTGCCCGCACCGTCTCCTGCCCCTGACCTCCTATGCTGACTTTTCTCTTGTAGAGCTATCATACCGCGTTGTCCTTCCACGAGGCTTTGGGCTTTTGGCACTGTATGGGTTGTTACTGAGCACCTGTGTGGTGCTCAATAATAACCAATAATGAATAATGAATGGCCTCTAATGCTGGTCTTTTGAATGTAAAACAAAACGCTTACAGAATCTGCCGTGCTTTTCGATATCAGTTTGCAATTATTCAAAGTGTACTGGGAAAGACAAGTTGATTTAGCCAACAGTAAGGGGTTATGGGAGAGCTTAGTAGGATATTTGTCACCAAATTCATGCAACCATAATAATTGTTAATCGTGGATACCAGAGACTGGTCTTGAAGTTTCAGGCACCCTATTATTTTTTTGTGATTCAAGTAATCACAGGCCCATTGCATAAAGAGCTTTAGAATCTGCTTCTCCAACATTAATGTGCATGAGAATCACCTGAGGATGTTGTTAAACTGCAGATTCTGTTTCAGTAGGGCTGGGGAGTGCTCTCAACTTCAGCATTTCAAGCTCCCAGATGATGTTGATGCTGCCGGTCCATGGTCCACACTTTGTCTAGAAAATAAAGTTGAGATTCATTCTATGACAGTATCTAGGTGTACTACATAGTTTGCAGAACAATGCATTTGCTGAGAGGAAACCTATAAGTATCTGACTCCTACTTCAGCTTGTAAATTTGTAAGAAAAAAAATGGTGCATCCAGTTCTGATTAGCCCCCAGACTGCTTTTGAATGATACTTTAGGTTGTACTGAACTTAATTCACATACAGCTTTATTTACTTAAGCTTTCTCAGATTTTAGAGGGGCCCTGGTGGTGCAGTCGTTAAGAGCTCGGCTGCTAACTAAAAGGTTGGCAGTTCGAATCCACCAGCCACTCCTTGGAAACCCTATGGGCAGTTCAACTGTGTCCTATAGGGTTGCCGTAAGTTGAAATCAACTTGATGACAATGAATTTGGGTTTTTTTTTGTTGTTTTTTTTTTTTTTTTTTTGGTCTAGCTCTGAGGAGCCCTGGTGGTACAGTGGTTAAGCACTTGGCTACTAATTGAAGGGTGGGTGGTTCGAGCCCACCAGCTGCTCCACAGCAGGAAGGTGTGGCAGTCTGCTTCTGTAAGGATTTATAGCATTGGAAACACTGTGGAGCAGTTTTGCTATGAGTCAGAAGTGACTCGAAGGCAATGAGTTTGGTTTTTTTTTTGTTTTTTTTTTAGTCCTAGCACTGGCCCTGATGTACCTTCTATAGCAACACAGACTACTTTTAAAGCTGAAATATTCTTTTAAAGATTGACAGCACAAGGGCTGTGTTTATGGTGCAACCTTCACATTTATTGATTTTTACTACGTTAGCACCGTGTGGAGACCTTCTCCAAGGGCAGCCAGTGGGAATGGCTGGAAATGAGAAGAGACAATATTCAGCTCAGACTTCGCAAGCAAAACCCTGCATCTACTTATGTATGTTCTAGTAGCTCTCTGAATTTGATGTTTGAATTTTTATCTAATAGGATGGCCTTGATTTTACAGGTCCAGCGTGACATCATCTTTCTGACACCTGGAGGAGAGGGAGCTCACCATGCTCAGGTAAAGGGATGGTGTGTGCCGGGCAAAATGACAAGCAGAAATGAAGGCAGGCTGTCACTGTTTGAGAAGTGATTCAGCTTGATTGTAGTGACATCATTCTGTATGTGAGCTTACCCAGTTATGCTTGGGGTTCCGAGGGGGTCTGGTAAGCCATATCAGCCAATGAATTAATGTATGTTTGGGGAGCACCTACAAAGTACCTTTGTATAAGGGGCCCTCTGTAAACAACTGGGAAGGAAACGGAACGGGACATTTGAAATCTCTTCTCAACTTCTACATAGTTAGCATAGAATGGTGGCTATTGTTCGTCTTTGCTACCTCATCAGGTGGCTTTTATCTTTTCTACATTGATGTAAATATGTGAATACTGAAGATTCTTCTCATTAAAGTTTTTTCTCTGTCCCCTTGTCTGAAGTTGCTCCTCTGAATTTTCTTTTTTAAATAAATGTATGTCCCCCAACTTTGGCTTGCCCAAATAGGTCACCAGGATTAATTTTCTATTAACCTTTATTGCTTCTGTTTCCTTCAAATCATCTTATTAGAGGATTAAACAGTCCCCACTGGATTACCCTCTCTTTAGGATATAAACCATCTTTTCCTCTGATTGTCTTCATTGGACTGAAATAGATGGTGGCGATCTGTGGTCCAGAGACTGAACCTGGCCCCACTGACTGAGCCAAAGCATCTACCTAGACAGACTAATGTTAGGAGGTCTGTTGATTGTGGCAATTTTGAGTTTGTTATTGGGCTTGCTTCTTTTGCGATCTTATCTAAGGGCAACCAGTCGACCAATTGCCTTCAAACGGTTTTGACTTACGGTGGCCCCATGTGTGTCCCGAGTACAACTGTGCACCATAGGGGGTTTCAATGGCTGATTTTTCGGAAATAGATTGCCAGACCTTTATTTGAGGCTCCTCTGGCTGGACTCGGACCTCCAACCTTTTTATTAGCAGCTGAGTATGTTAACTGTTTGCATCACCCAAGGAATCCTATCTAAGGATAAGAGACATACTTTTCCTTGAATTAAGAATCAACAGTAAAGAATCTAGCACAGTGCCTGCTGCTTAATATTTGTTGACTAAGTGAATGGTAAAGACATAATGGCCACGGGCAAACGAATTTGACAAAGCAAAGTGCAGTGACCAGAGGTGGGCAGGTATTGTGCTGATCCTTGTCTTCAGGGAGCTCTTACATTCAGGATAATCCAAGTTAAACAGCCTCATAAATGTGATATGATTTTTCCTTTGAAAGTAATGGTAAGTGGGAGGTTTTAGAAAACATAGCGCTCTGTGTGAGCTGCTCCTGTCTTCTCTGCTAGCTCCACAGGCCAAACTGCCAATTTATATGCTGCCTCTATCAGCCCATCAAGATATGTTTGCAACTAATTCAATACCATTTAAATCATACTTAGCTGGGCTATTCTTTCTTTCCAGCTTATTAAATTTAACGTTTTGCTCCCTAGCTATCCTCTGTAAACGCTATACTAGCTATCCTCTGTAAACACTATCCTAGCTATCCTCTGTAAACGCTATCCTGAAGAGATCTGCTCTAGTCCTGTCTTTCCCTTTCTCTTTGCCTCCTGAGCTTGAAATTATTAGATGTTATCTTTTAAATGTTTAGATTTGGGTGTTGATAAAATAGAGGATACTAGCCTCAAGGTAGCACTTAAATGATCCATTCTTTATAGAGAAGTTTACTTGGAAAACCCTTATTTCCTGTTAGAGTAGTGCTTTCTGGCCAAATCTGCTGTAACCTCTAGGAAAGGATGACCTTTTTATACCAAAGGAAATCTGCTGAGAGAAGTCAAAGGACAAGGGCTGACTTCCTCCTGGGACTGAGGTAGGCATCTTTTAGGAGCTGTGTGAATTCATGTAAGCCCCTGGGTTGGTGCTGACTGCAGCTGCTCTAAGTAGGCAGGCTGAGGTCTAGAGACTGATGGTGTGGGTCGGGCGCGCTTCCCTGAAGGCTGTAGTGCAGACGTGCTGGAACCATTTCCTTACAGACTTGCCGGCCTCACCAATCGCTCCCTTGCTCTTGGGGCTGCCTCTGTAGGCTGTCCCCTGGCCAAATGGAACATCAGCACTGGATTTAAAAGATGACAACAGGCAGTAGAAGATGAAAATAAAAATCCATTTTAGTACTTTTCACACTGACATTAGTCCTGAGAAAACTGGTAAATCAAATGGCGAATATTTATGGGGTGTGTAATGCATGCCGGCACTGTTCCACCCCACGCCATATACGGACGTATAACTTCATCCTGGCGCCTCCATGGCTTACTCTTCTGTTTTATTCACGAGCTTACTACCCTCGTTTAGAGGCCTTCTATAACTTTCCATATATGCTCTCCTTGTTTGGTTTATGAAATGTATATAGTGCTTCATTAAAATGGCTGCCAATCCATTTGTTTTGGTTCTTGAAGATTACATGTAAAGTTCCTTTCTCAGTCTTAGAATTGGGTGAACAGTTACATCCTGGTAATTAGAATGTCCTTAAATACCTTGTTAACTACTCTAAAGTACACACTACTACAATTATAACATTCTAATAAATCTTATTTTAATAACTAGGTTATTTTTTGTGTACCTAATAAAGCTCTATTATTAAAGAGAAAATAACACAGAAATAAAACCTTAAGTGCCTTGAATACTAAAAACTAATATATCATTGGTTAGTCTTTGCTTCACTTCCATTTTGCATTCTCCAATGTCACTCATCTTAGATTTCTGAAAACTCAGGTATGAGACTTTGGTGGAATTGATGATAATGTATTCTTTGTTAAGTTCTGATTTAAAAAAAAAAAAGGGCTGTGATTTTTATGTCTTTTAAATTAGTAATTAACACGGTAGTTTTTTTAGATCTCTAAATTTTTTTTATGATATTATGGGAAATATTTTATGTATAGAACTTATACTTTGAATCAAGATTCTGTTAAACTTGCTCAGAAAATGCTCACGCGTGAATAAGTTAAAATGTGAATGTTAACTAGGGTCACATAACAATGTGTGCATACATTTTTGTATGAGAAACTAACTTGAACTGTAAACTTTCACCTAAAGCACAATAGAAAAAAAGAAAAAAAATGGATGTTACTGTTTACTCTCTCAACCCCGGGTTCTTCTTCTGTCTCTATCTCTGTGACTGTTCCATCTTTGTTTCTTTTAAATCCACGAGTTTACGTTCACTACTTGTAAGCTGATAATATAGAAGCAGCGAAGAAAAGCAGTGGGTTACTGGAAGAGAACTCAGAAGCTCCTCCATCTCTTGCTTCTCCTACATGTAGTTATCACCAAGTTCTGTCGGGCTTCTACAGTTCTTTCACAATTTTCACTTTCGTTTTCTATTTTATCTACAACCATCCGTTTTCAGGCTTCTCTTGCCTTTTTCTTTTGTTTGTTCATTCATACAATTGATCGAGCGATCATTCATTCATTCATTCATTCAGGTATTGTCCTTATACATGCCAGCAGTTGCTCTGAGGATAACATTAAGGATATTATCATTTAGGTGGGAGTTGATCATGCAAAAATTATGGCTGTGATGGAGCTACATATTATATGTACTTACTGTATAAGTCTCCTTGTTAGGAGTCAAGGAATGCTGTATAGAGATGGCGTTTGAGTGGAGATTGGAGGAAGGTGTAGAAAATTGCCAGATGGACCAGTGATGAGGAGAGAGACTATTCCAAAGGAGACAGAGTGGGATTGGCAATGACTGTGAGGGAGCATAGTCTGTTTGTATATCCCACGTTGTCTGGATTTTCCTGGAACATAAAGCAGGAAGGGGGAAGTGAGACTAGATGAGGCTGTACAGGAAGGCAGGACTCAAATCTTGAAGATCTTCCTGCGTATTACTGACCCTTCCTTTGTGTCCCCTGTCTGCAAAACTGCGGTTGGCTTCAGTTCACCTGCACTCTGCAGTGAGGGTGACTGTCTTCAGGACGTACTACGTCTTGCCAGACTGCTCCTTCCTGGCCCTCGCCATGGTCTGCCTGCTACCAAAGGGAAGTTGGGCACATTCCTAACTTGGCTCTCAAGGATCTCAGCCTTTTCTCTCTTTTATTTACTTTGTCTTAATCTTTTGCTCAGCTAGATTTGTTCTTATATACAGTTTATTACCTTCCCATTTTAAAAACCCTCCCATCCTTCAAGACCTCACTCAAACATATCCTCTATCAATTGTTTTCTCTACTCACAAGGAATTTTACCCCTTCCGAACACCAGCAGAACTTTGGATGTACCCTTCATGTCACAATTTTCACATGCTTCTTTATATCACAAGTTATTTTTTTATAACACCCTCAGAAGGACTACGCACACTTTGAAGGCAAGGGCTGCATAACTGTTACGCATCCTGTTTTTGCGGAAAGTGCGGCTTCTTGAGTAGAGTAGACACTGCACTGATGTTTGTTAAAAGAATGGAGGAAAACATAGTTGGTTTAATTTATAGGGCTGTTACAGAGGTGGAACTGAGCTATTGATTAATTGTCATGTGGAAGAGGCAGTGGTAATGTCATGTCCAGATGAAACTTGCAGGGCAGAATAGTTGCCAGTGAAGGGAGAAGGATTGCATTAAACAAAAAGCAAGGATATATACAAAAAAGAGGCCCAGGATGAACATCAGTTAAACTATCCTAAGGTTTATAGAGGAAAGAGAAAACTTAGAAAGCCATTAGGCCACATGTGACTGTTCTTGTCAGTGAGTAACAAATGGCAGGAGAGGTAAAAGCACCTATATTGCAGTAAGATGCTCTGCAGTTTATGTGAGCTGCCCTCCGGAAAACATGATTCAATTTAAGGCTTCTCAGTTGCAGATCTGGAGACAATCATGCCTTCAGAAATATATTTATGAAACTCAGTTGCCACTGAGCTCAAAAGACCATAATCCTATTATTTGAGATTTTGAAAAGGGTAAACATGAATAACTGAAAGGGGAGATATTGATTAGAGAAGTAATATGAACAGGAATAATGGAATTAAAGTAATTGAGGCAATATTGGGACTAATGGACCTTGTTCTTCTAATGCCTTTCTCCTGCTCTTTGTGTTGAGTTGGCCCTAAAGTCGATTAGACTATGTGCAGAGAAAGAGAAGGACATAATGGAAGAATTAGCATTACTGTCTATAAAAAAATCAATCTGTTGTTCTTACAGAAGAACATCAATCAGTCTGTGAAATCAATTAACTGGGATTTTTTACATTCGGCTTATACGATGAGGAGACAAATGATGAGAAAACGCTACATGCTTTGTACGTAGTAGATACTCAGTAAATGTTTCGTGAGTTGAAAAACCAAAGGATACCGTGGACATTATTTAAAAACAACTGCAGTGTAAGTCCTTTTATCAGCACTAATTCAGCGCCAGCCTTTGACTTGACTGCCTGTATCTACAGAACTGTAAACGGGGATTACTCAATTTCATTGATTCTCGTTTTGCAATGAGTTCTCTTCCATTTCTACTGCTATGCTATCCAGGCCAGTTTCACGTGACCTTGGATCTTTGGATTATTTAGTGTCTGAGCCATTTTCTGTGACCAGACTTTTCCTATGCAGCAGTTGAAGATTAAATTTTCTGAAACATCATGTGATGACCTTGCTGCCTATTCAGAAGCCTTTAGAGTCTCTTCTTTGTCTACAAAGATAAAGTCTCATAGTCCTTCAGAGGTCATTCTCCACTGCCTGGCTTTGGGAAACTTCTGCATTCAGACATCACCCCCTACTCCGCCGTGTCTAACTCCCATGTATCCCCTACTCAAACCCTCTGGGGTGGATGGATTTATCTCTTCATTGCTTCATCCCATTTTTGAATATGCACAATGCTGTTCTTGGAATCCTTCCTGTCATCTCTGTCCATCCCGTTAGAGTTAGTTTCCTTCAGGCAATAGTTATATTTCCTTAAAACTGTGCATGACCAAGTACTGTGTTTTAAAGATAATTATTTCAGTGGGATAAATTGTGTGAGGGGCTAAAGCATTTCAGGCTCACAGTAACAAAGTTATTTTACCTGAAGTTATTTCAGCGATAATGGTGTTTCCAATCTCTGAGAGAGTATAACTTCAAAACAACAACATCCCTAAACAAACATAACCTTTTACGATGTAGCGAACTGTTTTTAAAATCATCTTACCATCTTTATAACCCTCTGTTGTGAGACAAACCAAAAACTAAACCCATTGCCCTGGAGTCACTTCTGACTCCTAGCAACTCAGTAGGACAGAGTAGAACTGCCCCATAGGGTTTCCAAGGCTGTCATCTTCACGGAAGCAGACGGCCACAACTTTCTCCAGCGGAGTGGCTAGAACAGCCGACCTTTCGGTTAGTAGCTGAGCACTTAAGCACTGATCCACCATGGCTCCTACTATTGTGAGAAACTGAGTATAAAGACACTTTAAGCAGCTGTGTTGTAAGCAGAAGAGCTTTTTTTTTTTTTTTTTTTAATGCTAGCAGCCCTCCCTGATCCATTGATCACTGTATATCTAATTCACATTATGCAAAGTCTGCAGAAGAAATGTCTAACATGTATTTTTCAAAATTGAGTTTGAGTCCTTTTTTCTCCTTTGAGTTTACTTAAAAATGTGTTTCTTCTATTCTTTGTATTGAGTTATTGCCTGATGAGTTTTCTCCCTGAAACCCCCTTTTATGTTAACTATCAATTCAAGGACCTCTTTAATAGTTAACCGCATTGAGATTTTTTTCTTTTGAGAGGCTTTTTAAAAGCAAGGGCATATTTTCATTTCCCACAACGTCCAGCACATTGTTAGGACAATGAAATACACTAGTTTGTCGGAGCATGAAATTATTAAATGCAGTTTCACCTAAATCTTCAGATTGCTATTTTCCCTGCTCCCTATTCCTCCCAAAACATTGGGGCTTGTCTTAATGGTGAGAAAAGTGAGTCAGTGTGAAAGGGTAGAGTGACTGAGAGGTTTTGGGTTAAAGATGGCCATTGGAATCCATGTGCTTGTTCTTCACCCTCTCTAAGTCTCAATTACTATAACTTTTAAGAGATTTTATTTATTTTTTTAAGACACATACCTACAAGAATTTTGTAAGCTGAGATGCAGACGGATGCATGATAACTTACTTAGCAGGCCTGAGAAAATTGAATTTTAATTTGACAGAGGAGAAAAGGAAAAAACAACCCAATTTACACTAATGAATCCTGCAAAAACTGAGGAATTTTCAGCACCAGGAACCCGTAGAAGTAAGGGTGATGATGAGGTTAGAAGAGGAGTGTTGGCTGAAAGCCCACATCTGCCCCCTTCTTTATGCAAAGCCATTAACTGCTTCTCTGCACTCTGACAGAGGAGTGAGACTCTTTTTTCTGTAGAGATGATAAAACAGAAGATTTCTGGATTGGAAGCCAACAGGAAAAGTTGGAAGTCATATCATAGTCTTGAAATCAGAGGGATTGTGTTGATTACCAAATCCTGAGGACCACTGCCACCAGCTTCTCCTGCACCTTAGCCTGTGAGCAGCCAGGATATCTTACTGTAGGAAACTCCAGGACTCCTTGGTGATATGACATGAAAAGACCAGAGAATACTGACATCAGGACTTCTCCAAGAAAAGAGACCTAGAAGAACAACTCTAAAATAAATTTCGTATCAATAAGCCCCCTAAACCTCCCTGTCAGCTCTGTAGTGCCCAACCCTTAAGTGGGGTCAGATAGCCAAATATCATCAGCCATTTGAGAAAACCCTCTCTCATAAAAGTCAGAAACTAAAACATGCAAACAGAAAGAAGTAATTTGGAGGAAACAGAGTCTTTGCATGAAAAAGAAATCTTAAAAAAAAATCATTAGTGATGCATGATATTGCAACCATGAAATAAGAACAGAATTTATAAGGGTTAGAAGATAAATTTAAGGGTAATTGCCTAGAAAGTAGATGAAAAAAAGAAAAGAAAGAAAGGAAGAGATAATAGAAAAAACAAGAGATTTATAGGATTGGCCCGAAGGTCCAATGTCCAAAAATAGTTAACTCCAGATGTGAGAAAGTAGAAAATGTAGCACAGAAAACCTTCAAAGGAATAATTCAGTAATCCCACAACCAAAGATAGGAGTTTCCAGATTAAAAGGCAATACCACTACTGCATTCTGAAATCTTAGATCATTAGAATGTATTCCAGGAAATCACAGGGCATACCAATAAAAAGACAGACTGAGATCCCCGAGATAGGACCAACAAAGGAGCCAGGTGAAGGAGTCCCTGAGATGCTAGTGAGAAGCAATCTCGAGATAACAGCTGTACACAAAGGAGTAGCGGTCAACCACTGTAATTGGAGTGGGTAGAGGGTCCCGCAGAGACTTCTTCAAGATGATGAAATTGATAAAACGCCTAATATGTTTGTACTGAAAAGAGATACACAGATCTGGGGATCCTTTAGGGGTAACGTCATGGTAAGTATATAAAAAATTAAGTGAAAATGTAACCGTTATTAACTCCAGGGAAAACCAAAAGTAATGCAGAAAAGAAAGTGTACCATGTACTAAAGGATTCAGCTGTCAATAGTGTTTCCATAGTCGTAATGATGTAAACAGATATTTAATGCAACTGACATTGTGATGTGATTTTGAGAGGATGGGAGCATGGATTATGCACCCGTATATAAAGACAACTAAATCCTCACTGTCCTCATTGGGAGGTTGATAAAAATACCTAAAATTGAAAAGCCGAGAAGTAGTAATATAAGGTTATTATAATAGAAGCATATTATTTAAATCACTGCTTCTAAATTTTTCCCTCATTATGGCACACATTGACACTTAAACGCTGAGTAATGTGGCAAGCTGGAGAATATTTGGAGAAGACTGAATAGATATAAAACTTCCAAATAAAAGCTTTTCAAATGTTTAAATGAGAAACCTGAGCTTGCATTCATGAACATAACTTCTTTTTATATTAGTTGGTATTCCTGAAATGGCTAAATCATAATTTTTTGTTTTAAATTGTGTTTTAGGCAAGAGTACATTGCAAATTAATTTTTTATTCAAAAATTTATACACTTTTTTTTTTGACATTGGTTTCAGTTCTCACAATGTGTCAACACTCTCCCCCTTTCCCTTTCCACCCCAGGTTCCTTGTGTCCATTAGTCTAAGTTTCCTGTCCTTCCTGCTTTCTCGTCTTTGCTTTTGGGCAGGTGTTGCCCATTTGTTCTTCTATACGCCATTGAGCTAAGAAGCATGTTCCTCACATGTGTTACTGTTTGTTTTATAGTCCTGTTTAATCTTTGGCTAAAGCGTGGACTTTAGGAGTGACTTCAGTTCTGAATTCGTAGGGTATCGGGGTGCCATAGTCTCAGGAGTTCCTCCAGTCTATGTCAGACCAGTAAGTCTAGTCTCTTTTTGTGAATTTGATTTTGTTCTACATTTTTCTTCCAAACCATTTGAAACCCTGTATTGTGATCCTTGTAAGAGGGGCTGGTGGTGGGCACTATTTAGTTCTTCTGGGCTCAGGCGGGTGGAGGCTGTGGTTCATGTGGTCCATTAGTCCTTTGGACTAATATTTTCTGTGTATCTTTGGTTTTCTTCATTCTCCTTTGCTCCAAACGTGATGGAACCAATAGATGTATTTTAGATGGCTGCTTGCAAGCTTTTAAAACCCCAGGTGCTACTCACCAAAGTAGGATGTGGAAGATTTTCTTCATGAACTGTGTTATGCTAATTGACCTAGACGATCCCCTAGACCATGGTCCCCAGCCTCAGACCCAGTAACTTGGTCCCTCAAGGTGTTTGGATGTGTCTAGGAAGCATCTATGACTTTGCCTTGGTCAAGCTGTGCTGACTTCCCCTGTATTGTGTGTTGTCTTTCCCTTCACCACTGTTAACAGTTGTCTACTATGTAGTGATTTTACCTCTCCACCCCTGCCCTCCCTTGTAATCATCAAAGATTGTTTTTTTCTGTGTGTAAACCTTTTCTTGGGTTTTTATAATAGTGGTCTCATACAATATTTGTCCTTTTGTGATTGATTTATTTCACTCAGCATAATGCTGTCCAGATTCATCCATGTTGTGAGATGTTTTGCAGATTCATCATTGTTCTTTGTTGTTACATAGTATTCCATTGTGTGTATGTACTATAGTTCGTTCATCCATTCATCTGTTGATGGGCACTTAGGTTGTTTCCATCTTTTTGCTGTTGTGAATAATGCTGCAATGAACATGAGTGTGTATATGTCTATTTGTGTGAAGACTCTTATTTCTCTAGGATATATTCCTAGGAACAGGATTGCTGGATCGTATCATATTTCTATTTCTAGCTTTTTAAGGAGGTACCATTATCATTTTCCATAGTGGTTGTACATCTTACATTCCCACCAGCAGTGCATAAGAGTTCCAGTCACCCTGCAACCTTTCCAACATTTATTATTTTCTGTTTTTTTAATTCATGCCAGTTGTATTGGGATGAGATGGTATCTCATTGTAGTTTTGATTTGCATTTCTCTAATGGCTAATGATTGAGAGCATTTCCCATGTGTACATTAGATGCCTGAATGTTTTCTTTGATGAAGTGTCTGTTCATATTCTTTGCCCATTTTTTAAATTGGATTATTTGTCTTTTAGTTGTTGAGGTGTTGAAGTATTCTGTAGATTTTAGAGGTTAGATGCTTGCTGGATATGTGGTAGCCAGATTTATTTTCCCAGTCTGTAGGTTGTCTTTTTACTCTTTTATTGAAGTCTTTTGATAAGTGTTTAATTTTTAGGAGCTCCTAGTTATCTAGTTTATCTTCCAGTGTTTGTGCATTGTTAATTATGGTTTAAACATAATTCTTGATCAAGATTTGAGTAACTCTCACTTCAAATTATTGTTATCCACTGTCAATGAGACACTGCACAGGTAGTGATTAAAAAAACAAAACAAAACAAAAAACTCCAACCCTTTTACCACCTTTCCAAAATTTACAACAGTTAAAATTATATTTAACAAATTCATTAGCTATCTGGTTTCTTTGCTAAATAAATTCAATATTATGATAATTCCCATGGGTTTCAGATCCAATTGATTTTCCTCCTGCAGAGTAATTAAATCTAATGATGTAACTAAAAATAATGATGAAACTTTAATTTGTAAAATGTGTGTTCATTGTTAGAGCAGCTACGGTAGCTAGCTTCGATGCCACTAGAAGTCACATTAGCTCCCAAATGGGCAGAAGTATCTGATACCCATAAAGACCAAATTTGATGGGTTGCTATTTGTAGCTTTGCCCACCAGGAACCCCGCCCTCAACTTTCCAGAGTCCCACCTTCAACCAGCTGCATGCACCATGGGTACCTAGAACACAAGCTCTCCTAGCAGCTTCAGAGGATGCTTTTCCATCAAGGGCAGTGGTGCTTTCTGCAGAACGTGCAGCCGCGGGTGTCCAGGGACATGCTGAATGCCTTTTGGTAGAGCAGTGAGTACCATGGTCTGCAGGAAACCATGGCTGAATACGTCAGCTCTCTCGGACCCCACCTGTTTTCTCTAAGGCTGAGAGTGAACCATACCTCACAGCATACCTGGAATCAATTCATAGCACAGCAGTATGCCAAGACCCACCAGTTTGGAAGCTCTGATTTCCAGATGTAGAAACAAACTGAAGTAATCCCTTAAAAACTTGAAAGCAGTTATCTCTGAGCCTGGAACTATTTAACAGTTGAAACTGTGTTATGAGTAAATTGGTATAAATATAGACTTTTTTTTTTTTTTTTTTTTAGTTATCTCTCATGTGGTCACATCAGGTCTTCCAGACTTTTTGCCTTGTCCAGGCACTGGAGAGAGCTCCTCTCAACTCTGTCTTGGTGAGATGAGACGGTAACCATGTAGACAATTGTGGAATATGGTCTACTTCTTACGTTCAGAGGCTATTCTGTTTGTGAGTTATCTGTATGCTGTATTTTACCATTTTTCTCAAGGATTAAGGTAAAGAAAAGTATAATGAATCTCAAGATAGCAAATGTTATTTGTTAATAAAATAAATAGAAAAAAAGAAGTTGAAATTAATGAGAAATACAGCTTGTGTTTTGAATCTTCAATTGATTATTTTCCTGCTGCTGCTTTAACATGCTTCAAGGAAGGTCAGCAATGATGTTTTAGAAAGAGGTGGGAACTTGATAGACATTCTTTTCACTAAATTAGCTAGAAAGGAAGAAAGGCACTTGAGAACATGTGGCAAAGAACTCTCGGTTCTGTGGAAAGGGTGGAGAGATGGCCCTGGGTGCCCTCCATAGTCAAGGCTGAAATTGGAAACAATGACTCCTTAATTTGCTGCTCAGCTAATGGACCTGCTAATTTGTTCTCATTTTCCAGGCCTCTAATATGTCCTTAACATCCGCTCAAGGATTTCATACTTTTAGCCTGAGGTCTATGTGCTTCATTTTTCCTTTTATTCTCCACTTTCGTTGCCTTTCCTTGTTTCATCTTCTGAGAGGTTCAGAATAATTGATGGTATGCTCTGAATAATTTGGATGAAGCTTGTGACATGTCTTGATGTTAAGCCATTTCACAATCCTAGGAAATAGTTCCTGCTTGCATTAGCGAAAGATTAATGCCGGTGAACTTTAAAGTATTAATTTTTAAAAATTTACATTTTCACCAGTTATAATTGAAAAACATTAGCATTCTTTCAGCCCGTATTACTGACTACAGTTAACAAAGATTTTCAAAAAGTGCTAGAATGGCTCCTCACTGTTCCTGAAGGATCATTCATTTACCCACTTAATTACTATTAAATATTCTGAAAATTTTTTCAAAAATATATCCATAAATATATGTGTATATGTAATGTGCATAAATCACAATGGGAAATATATTCTGATAGGCTGCATAATAACACTTGTTTAGCTAGGTTTACATGTCTAAGAGAATTAGCCAAGGGGGAAGTTTAAACTTTTGGGAGGTTTCTAATTTGAGATTTCTTTTTGAGAAAAGGTAAAAATAAGAGTGCTTTCACATGAAGTCAAGATAGTGGTTAATCAGGTAGTAATACTTTTTTGCTCCAGGATTCTGGGATGTGAGCTGAGGACATGAACATAAACCTCGTGATCTGAATCAGGGTTGGTTGAAAACCAGGAGGAACCAGTTATTTAAGAGAGGATATCAAAGGAAACCCCACCAGCACTTGAAATTTCCCAGTGAAAAATGAACAGATGTCTTTTTTTTTTTTTTTTTTTTTTGGGTCTTAAGGGGTATCTGTTCTGAGTAGAGATTAGAAGGAAAACAGAACACAGGGGGAGAAGTGATGAGTGATGGGTTTGTCCGACTGGAATGCAGAGAGGGTGCAGTAGGCAGGGGCAGAGGAAGGGAACTGGGAGATAGCGAGGAAGGAAGGCAGGCAAGGAAAGAAGGGAGTCAGCTGGTAGACTTTGAGATCTGGCGTTGAAATTTAAGAAGAAACATTTGGAACGTTTGGCAACAAGTGACATGCTCAAAATGACAGTTGGAGGAGATGATTCTTGCTGTGGGTTATAAAGTAGCCCAGAGAGAAGGAAGAATGCTGGTGCATGATGAGAGGGACTTCAGCTAAGGAAGGAAGAAGAAGGGATTGGACTTGGTGACAGGATTGATAGAAAAGATAGACGATAAAGAGAAGTTACTGATAACTTTAATTCAAGTCTGGCTTGCTGCCTTGGACAACGCCTCCCAAGCCTACCAGTCCAAAAAAGGCAGGGAATCCAAAGGATTAGCCAGCAAATATCCAAATGCCTTATGGAACAGGTCAGTTCTCTTCCCAGTTATGAGTCTTCAGTGGAAATGGAACAGCTTGGAAAAGATAGAAATTTGTTAAGGAAAGTTAATCAGTTCTCTCTTGGAAGTGCCTTCATCTCTCCCCATCGCCCCACCCGCTCCCAGAAGATCCTACAGACAGCAATAAATGAAGGAGTGTGATAAGAGCTAGAGGTCGAAGAAGGAAGTGTAGGTCTGGGAATCATCTGTGTGAGCACAGTAACTGGATCCGGGTATGTGGATAAACATTCCATGTCACAGAGCGAAGAAGGCCAAAAATGGAGACTGGAAAGCAAATACTGTGAGCTGCTTTGGGAAAAGGCAGAGAAGGAGCCAGAGAAGGAGTGGTCATTGTCATATTCAGCCCATGAAATTGTTTGATCTACACTTTAAATGGATATTTGCTTCATTAGAGCTGCCAGTGTGATTTGTGCTTTTTGGCCATAAACAAAGGGGCAGTTCCATCCCTCAAGACTTAGCAGCCACAGAGAATTCACTTTATAAGTGAATTCATAGCAAGGCCACATCCAAGAATGGGCATGACTGAGCAGATGTTCAAACACCAGAGAACTTTCCATCAGTCCCTCCTGTCTCTTTTTTTATTACAGTACAATTAACTCTTATCCTTCTTAGAGTTGACTGTGAACGTGCTTTAAATGCCTATCAGGAAGGAAAGACAGCTTTCAGGAAAGTCCTAGACTCCAAAATGATGAGTTATTAAATAAAAGAATTTAATTAATAAATTAATATTTTTTACATTTCAGTCAAAATCAAACAGCCCCATCCACCTACTAGAATGCATTAAAATGCTGTTGTGCACTTTGTTAGGTAGGTTGGAAACCCTTTTAAATCCCTTATTTTTACTTTAGTGAAAGATCAGAATTGGCTATATTTTGCCCTATTTTCTCAATGCTGAAATCTGTACAATGGGGTAAGGATTTTCTAATGATTCAATGGTGGCTGTTTTAGTGGTACTTTTTTGTCAAATTACTAGTAAAATAATCTAGTCGAAAATTGGGGTACCGTCAGCACCCCACATCTGTTTGTTCAGTGCCAAGTGGTCCTGTTTGCTTTGCCTGGTGAGTGGAGTTGGCATGGATAATTCAAGTTTTGAGTGAGCTAAGATATTAACTTCTCAAGCTCCGCAAAGAGACTGCTCAGCTGACTATGTGATGGTCATATGAGATGTGGGGAGTTAATATTTTCTGGGAAGAATTTGAAGGTTAGAATTTATTGTCTTCTGCACATATAAATTTTAAACTTAGAAGTTATGCTCTTCTGGTTATTTGCATTTAATATGCATGCAAATTCACAATGTATACTGTATGCCCAGAACATAATTTATAAATAAATATTTTCCCTGGTTGTTAGCGATTTTGGGTGCTTTAAAAATTAATGCTTTAAAGATATATATATATATATTTTTTTTTAAATATATATTTTTAAAAGATTTATTTGTAGTATCTTTAGTTTCCAAAGAAAAATAGTACATTCTCTACTGGAAAGGTAGATCTCTGCTGTAATTTGTCTGTATTTAAACAGTTATGCGTAATGCCAGAGGTTAGAATAGTTTTATTTATCTTTCATATGAATGGGTTTGGATTAGGTGGTGCAGATGTTTGCCTCCATTAACAATGCTGAAAAATATGTGTTGCTGAAGCCAGATTGCAACCTACAGCATTCTGGTACAATTGGGGGTGAGTCATTTCAGTGATAAACGCACCTCACGTAACCGAGCAGCATATTGTACTTTGAAGGGGAAGAAGATCAGTTCTGTGTGCAGAAGCAAGGGCGGGGGAACCCTGGAGAGGGACTCTGTAGCCTTTCTGGCTGCCATGTAGGTTTGTTGTCGTGGCAACTGAAACATAGCCATCAGTCTGTCCCCAGGCAGGGAACTCCAGTCATCCTTGACTCTGCCTTGACCTTTTCTCTTCCCCTTCCAATCTGTCACTGGGTTTCACCCAGCAGCCCCCAAGCAGCTTCCGTTATTCTTTTCCCTCACATCTCCAGGCCACCCCCAGGTGCTGTTCTTTCCTCTCTGGACAACTGAAACCTCATCACTGGCCTCCTGGCTTCTCAGCTGCTTACTTCTTCAATCAGCTCCAAACAAGGGCACCCAAACCTTCCTTCTGCTATTGAAGTGAAGTCGTCTTTCACTTGAGACCTCCGGGGTTCAGCGTCCTCATTCTTCCTCAGCTTCAGCAGTCTGCTCTGGCATACTATTTAAAATAGTTTCTTCTCTCTGAGCTGCACTTCTTTCATGCCTATTAGTCATCCTCCTCCTATACCTTATCAGCACCGTGGACCACTTTACCCTGTATGCATCTAAGTTATCTTCTTCCTTTCTCAAAATAGGCTCACCAGCTGACAAGTTGTTGGCACCACCACCACCATCTTTATCGCCATAAGTATTATGACGTATTTCTTTGAAAGTGTGTCAGCATTGTTCTCTAGTAGGTGTACAAAACGGACTAAATTCATCTGGTCTGTGGACACTGCCTTCAAACCTAAGACAGGGTCTGTATGTTGTTTTGCAGCCTAGCAAAGAGCACACATCTGGACAAGAATCCATCCTGGCTGTGCTCATCAACAAAGTGTCTTTGGGCAGAGCTGGATCTGCCAGGACTAAGAGGTGACTTGAGCCCATTACACCATCACGACCACTACTGCCACACAGACACACACACAAAGGCACCTTCAACTATCCAGAAGGGATACTGTTTCTAATTCATTTTGGGGCCATGAGAGCATCATTAACGAATGTGTAGCTAGGTTCCCTATAGGTTTCTAGAGGCTTTGACTTCTGGTATATATATGCAAATAAAGAAAATCATGTTGAAGTCTTCCATTAAGAGCGGAAAGCAATAGGAAGACCAGATCTGCTCCCTCTCCTTTAGAAACTATAAATGGTGTTAGAATCTACTTTTACTTTTCAATTATATGACTGCATTCAATGAGTTTGATATAAGCGCTAGGTAAAGATAATTAGATTTGTTGGTAATGATGTTGTTGTTGTTAGGTGCCATTGAGTTGGTTCCGACTCATAGCAACCCTGTGTACAACAGGAAGAAACACTTCCTGGTCCTGTGCGCCATCCTCATGATTGTTGTTATGCTTGAGCCCATTGTTGTAGCCACTGTGTCAATCTGTCTCATTGAGGGTTTTCTTTTTCAATGATGCTCTACTTTGCCAAGCATGATGTCCTTCTCTAGGGACTGTTCCCTTCTGATAACATGCCCAAAGTAAGTGAGATGAAGTCTTGCCATCTGGCTTCTAATGAGCATTCTGGCTGTACTTCTTCCAAGACAGATTTGTTCATTCTTCTGGCAGAGCATGGTATTTAGTATTCTTTGCCAAAATCATAATTCAAAGGCATTGGTTCTTCTTCAGTCTTCCTTATTCATCGTCAGCTTTTGCATGCATGTGAGATGATTAAAAATACCATGGTGTTATGGGTTGAACTGTGTCCCCCAAAATATGTGTTTTAAATCCTAACCTCTTTGCCTGTCATTATAATCCTATTTGGGAATGAGTTGTCTTTGTCATGTTAATGAGGCAGGATTGGTATAGGGTGTATCTTAAGTCAATCTCTTTTGAGATACAAAAAGGGAATAAAACAAGCAAGGGAGTGAAGTAGAGATGGGGGAAGAGAGATGCCAAGCCATTTGAAGATCATCCAGGAGCAGAGGCTCAGAAGAGACAAGGACCTTCCTCCAGAGCCCACAGAGAGAGAAAACCTTCCCCGAGAGCCAGCTGCCTAAATTCGGACTTCTAGCCTCCTGAACTGTGAGAAAATAAATTTCTGTTTGTTAAAGCTATCCATTTGTGGTATTTCCATTTTAGCAACACTAGATAACTAAGACACATGGCTTGGGTCAGGCACACCTTCGTCCTCAAAAGTAACATCTTTGCTTTTTAACACTTTAAAGAGGTCTTTTGCAGAAGATTTGCCCAGTGCAATATGTCATTTGTTTTCTTGACTACTGCTTCCATGGACGTTGATTGTGAATCCAAGTAAAATGAAATCTTTTGACTACTTCAGTATTTTCTCTGTTGATCGGAATGAGATGTTGCCGTCCTGCATCATCCTCACAATCGCTGGCATCTTTGAGCCCATCGTTGTGGGTATTGTGCCAGTCTACCTTACTGAGGGTCTCCCTTGCCCTCACTGGCTTTCTCCTTCACCAGACACAATGTCCACCTCCAGCAATTGATCCCTCCTGATGATGTGTCCAAAGCGAGTGACTTAGACAGTGTTCTGTTGTGATGCATAAAGTTTTCACTGGCTAATTTTCAAAAGTAGATCTTCAGGCATTTCTTTCTAGTTTGTCTTAGTCTGGAAGCTCTGCTAAATCCTGTCCACCATGGATGATCCTGCTGGTATTTGAAATACTGGTGGCAAAGCTTCAAGCATCCCAGCAACCCACAAGCCACCATAGTATGACAAACTGACAAATGGGTGGTGGGAAATAAGCATAGTGGCTAATAAATGTTTAAAATATTCTGACTGATTCGGAGATGCATTTTATCAGGCTTGATTGTGTCACTAGCAGACTCCAGTCACAGAGATCCCATGTGCTGTGGGCAGAAGGCCTTCTAACTGTCATAGAAGGTTTAGGGACCTTGAAGTAGATGACAGCCACATGCTTGATTTACATAGACTCAGGGGCCCTGAATTACAAGAACTTGCTTCAGGCTCACTTTTGGAGTTCAGACAAGTACGGATACTCTTATGGCTTTGGATTCCCCCAAAGGAGGCAGGATCTTAGGAAACGATGAGGTCCCTGAGAGAAATTCCTGAGTGAAGAAACCTGCCAGGGTCTGGATAGCTGAGAGAGCAGTGGTTTCAGGTACCTCCCCTGACCCACTGGCCTTCCTTCAACTCCCTCTGCCAACAACAGACTTTTCCTCGCAAAAATGAATATGTGCACGCCTTCCGAAGGAGAGGACGGGAGGCTGTGGTATAATGCAGGAGTCCACCTTTGGTACAAATCTGGCCTCTGTCCTCTTTTACTAAAGCTGAAGGGCTAAGAATTGTTTTTACATTTTTTAAAGGTTGTAAAAACTAAGCAAAGACCAATGTGCAACAGAGATCTATGTGGCCTAAAACCAATTGCTGTGAAATCAGTGCCCACTCATGGCAACTCCAGATGTGTCATAATAGAACTGTGCTCCATAGGGTTTTTATTGCCTGATTTTTCAGAAGTAGATCTCCAGGCCTTTCTTCTGAGGTGCCTCTGGATGGACTCTGATCTCCAACTTTTTGATTAGCAGCCAAGAGCATTAACCATTTGCACCACCCAGGAACATTGTGGCCCAGAAAGCCTAAAATACTTACTGTCTGGCCCTTTACAGGTAAAGTTTGCTGACCCCTGTAGAGAACTGGATGGGTGAGGTCAGTAGTAATACCCATTCTGCCTATTTCAGAGGGTTCTAACGGCTCTATCAAGACAGCCCTGTTTGAAAGAGCAAGGCCCAAGAGTGGAAATGGCTTTCCTGCGGGCTGGGCTTTGAGGTTGGTAGTCTACAGGAGGTGCAGAGAATGTTGTCAGCAGTGTAGGTTCGGCTTGTGGGTGGCAGAGTGACAAAGTCAGTGGAGCAGAGGAAAAGCTTAGGAGAACAGGGAAGGAGGACTGTAAAGCGATAGGGCTTCAGTCTATTTGTGTGACGGACATCTCAATCAGGAAAGCCTGGAAGGAGTAATTGAGGAGCTGAATCCCAGGAAAAGCAGGATGTGTTGCTGATCCATGGTTAGAGCTCAGAAAATTGGGATTTAGGCTGTTGCCTTAAACACAACACATTTTTATCACCATGAAGGAGGAGGCCAGAGGACTTTTGGTATACATCTGTGCTTTACAGTTTACAAAGTGTATCTCATTGTGTAATTTTGAGAACCCTCTGAAATAGGCAGAATGGGTATTACTACTGACCTCCATTTATAAAGAAAAGAGAATTGATGCTTGGTTAGAGAAGTGTCTTGTTCAAGGTCATATGGTTATTATATGGTGGACTTGGAAATCAAATCCAGTAATTCTGGCCCCAGAACCTGAGCGCCATTCTCAGAGTCAATGAGTTATCACTACTCTTCAAAGTATAATTCGGCACCCTACCCCCAGCACAAAGTCTTCTCACTGAATATTGTCTCTGTCTTAGTTCATTATATTAACATATAAGACAACAGAAATGGCTAGAGGAGTTTCAGAACTGGAATCATTCTGTGTATTTCAGCTTAGTCACCTTCTTGCACGGGAAGGCGTATATGGAACAAACTCTTACCAGAGTGTAAAAGGTGATTTGCACTGGCCTAGGGTTGTTTATGGGGCCCTGGTGGCACAGTGTTAAGCGTTTGGCTGCTAACCAAAAGGTCAGCAGTTCGAATCCACCAGCTGCTCCTTGGAAACCCTGTGGGGCAGTTCTGCCCTTTCCTACAGGGTCGCTATGAGTTGAAACCAACTTGACAGTAAGGGGTTTGGTAAGTGGGGGAGGGTTGTTTATGTGTGTCTGGGAATTCTGAGTTAAGACAGATTACTTCGACATTCTGGTGTTAACTACATTTAAAAAAAGTCATGAAAGGAGAAAATATGAGAAATAATTATTGGCGTCATCAAAATTGGAGCTTTTTTTTTTTTTTTTTTTAACTATTTTGCTATAGATCTTAGATTAAGACACTATGAAACAAGACAAATTGAGTGATCTGTCTTGGCTATGTATGTTTTGGATATCAAAGACTATAATTCCTGCGTGATATGACAGGAGGGAGAATTTTATGTACTTGTTCACCACCTGCATACTTTGATATATTGGTCATAATTAAGTGGGCAGTGGAGCCAGCTGTGCTCTGCGGAGGTTGTAGCTCTCCCCCATCTGGATCTTCACCTGGGCAATGGATTGGGTGGTGGAGCCAGTGTCAGTGATACATGCAGCAGCCAGCCCCAGGGGAATCTGTCACAATAACAGCCATCTAGCCGTCTCAGAGAATCTAACCATGTCTGTATTCAGATAAGGAGAACACAGAGTGCTCTCAGAGAGAATGATATCCAGAGACTCTGGGATAATGCTGCCTTTACACTTTTCATAAAATATGTTAAAAAATAAAGCCGTAAATGTCATGTTTGTGAAGAGTGAGGACAGGAAAATGAGAGAAGCAATTCACATGGTGCACTTTCCCTTGGAGCGAGAAGTCGTTTTCGTTTTTTTCAAAGTGAGCATTTCACCTCTTATAGTATCCTCCAGAAGGCTAGGTCAGCCGTGGATTAGCGGCTCCTGAGCTCACTTGGATCTTAGACTAGCTAGCTCCTTGTACCTTTCAGATTCAGCTCAAGTGTCATTTGCTTAGAGAGCCTTCCACCCATGCAGTGTGGGGCATCTCCCCCAACCACCCTCTGCTCTCCATCTCGCCATCCTGTTTCATTTTCTTAACAGCACTTATAATTATCACTGTTTGAAAGTTTTTATTTGTTGATTTGTTTACTGTACCTCTCTCCTGAAATGTAAGTTCTGTGCGAGCAGAAAAAAAACATGGCTCTCTGGCTCACTGCTGTTTTCCCCAGCATTTGGAACAGTGCCTGGCCCAAGTCCAGTAGACCAGTGGCTGGTAGAGTGGATTCCAACTCAGGGCAACTCCACGTGTTTCAGAGTAAAACTCCGTTCCATAGGGTTTTCGGGGGCTGATTTTTCGGATATAGATCACCAGGCCTTTTTCTGAGGCGCCTCTGAGTGGATTGGAACCTCCAGCCTTTTGGTTGGTAGCTGAGAGCGGTAATCTGTTGTAGCATTGAGGGACTCCTAGCCTTATGGTAGGTGCTCAGTGGATATTAATTGAGTGAGTCAAGGAATGAATGAATGAATGAGTAAATAAATGCTTTCCTATTGCTTATAGTGCCCAGATCCTAAGTTGTGGTTTTTCCTGAGTGGAAGAATCCAAGTATATTAGTTTTCTATTGCTGATGTTACAAGTTACCGCAAACTCAGTGACTTAAACACACAGATTTGTCTTATAGTACTGGAGGGCAGAAGTTCAATATGCGTCTCAGTGGGCTAAAATCAAGGTGTTGGCAGGGTTGCATTCCATTCTGGAGGCTCTAGGGGAAATCCATTTCCCTGCATTTTCCAGCTTCCTTGGTTTGTGGCCCCTTCCATCTTCAAAGCCAACAGTGGTGGGCTGGGTTCTTAGGTGGCCATCTGTCTGGTTCTCTGCAGCCAGGAAAAGTTTTCTGCTTTTAACTGTCCTTGTGATTACATTGGGCCCACCTTATAATCCAGGATAATCTCTCTATCTCAGGGTCCTTAACCTTAATCACATCTGCAAAGTCTATTTGGCCATGTAAGGTAACATAATGTATAAGTGATAATAAGTGATTGAGTAAGGATTCAAAATCCCGGGAAGTCGGGTTCCAGACTCTGCTCTCTAACCACTGTACTGCTCTGCCACTCACAGGGCCAATGAGAGCGTGGGCAAGAGGAACCTATGGGAGTTCTGAGTTGGGTGCTGGGGAGCAGAGCCAGTTTCTCTGCAGGTGTGCATGGAGGGTTGATATTTGGACCCCATGGTTCCTGTTTTGGGAACCCCAGAACATACAGCAGATCCCACTGTGTGTCAGGCACAGCCACCTGCTGCAGGGATCCCAGAGATGTGGGAGATGTTGTCTGTGCTCAGGAGGACACAAAACCACGCAGCATGGGGTCATTCCTCATAAGAGGCTGGGTTGGAGACACTGTGTATTGTATAACGTGTTCAACCATCTACTGGGCTTCTTGGTTTAGTTAAGTAGAAAGAGCAGAGTGATACAGAGGAAAGGTCAGAGGCCCCAAATTTACATGGCTACTTTACCAGTTGCCTGATCTGAGTCTGGATCAAGCACCTCAATTCATAGCTCTGTGAAGAGCAAATACAAATTCTGTTTGTCTACATCTCCAGAATGGCAGAGGATCAAATGACCATTGAGAAGGGCTCTATAGGTTGGTTATTATTGTCCACATGCCTAAGTGTGTGTCTGGGAATTCTGAGTGAGGAAGGAAAGCTAGTGTGGGCACCTCAGTGCCCCGCAAACCTGTCTGGCTCGTTTCACCCTGTGAGTAAACTGGAGAGCATGAGTAAGACTTGAAATTTCCTTCCCATAGCCCCTGTAAGAAAGACTGATTGATAGCAGGACTTTATAGGCCAGCCCATCAAAGCATGTAATCAGTCAGAGTGGATTCTCAGGGGCATGAGAAGGCTGTCTTGTCTTTGGTGTACAAATCCACAGTCATGAAGACTCTTGTAACCGATGGTGGCCATCAGAAGGGAAGTCTCCTCCACTCATTTTATTAGTTACTGAATGGTGGCCAAGGAATCCCAATAGTTTCTGGTATGAAAATGGTGCTCTTCAGTGGGTTTTGCTCTAATTGTATAAGGAGAAGTGACAACTGTGAGTGTTAAGTTTCAGGCGGAGGTCAAAAACTTAACCTTGGCACCAGTGAGCATCTGAAAATACTTATTTCAATCATCAATAATATGTAACTGTCAAGAACTGTTAAGGGTCTGAGATTTTATCTTGCCTGTAAGCTAATAGGTTAGCCTGTCAAAGTTTTAAATGGGCTTCCAGAAGACACGAGACTACTGGGTCAAACATGAAGGACTTTATTCCTCATGACACAGCTGGCAGCCTGAGTTTCATAGTTACAGGGGTTTCCTGGGCCCCACAACTCCTATGAGGATGATGCAGAGTGGGCCCAGGTGGATCCCCAATCTTATAAAGGGCTGCGGGCAAACTTACCCAACCTTTGGCTAGAGGAAGACATTATCTTTATTATCCCAGTCAGGGAACAAATCTGTCCTCTGTGTTGGAGGCAGACACTATCTCTGTCCTCCAAGGGTGTTAACTTTACAAATATCCTTGAAAATGTAGTCTGGGACAGACAGTCACAACACATACAGTAATGCCACTAAGAATTGCCTTTCAAGGGAAACTAATGCATAGTTAACTAAATTTCTAATAAGACCTATAAAAAGTTGTTTGTCTCTAAATATTAAATTTACCAGTGAATTGATACAAATCTAAATATTCTATTGGGGAAAAAAAAATCCATTTCTAATTCTCTTCACTTAGTGAGTTCTACTCAATATTTTAGGGCAGGAATTTAACCAAACTTGTTGCTTACATAGTCGGTTTCCGTGGAGTTGCAATGAATTGGTAATTAAATGGCATTTTAATGAAAGGTTGTTTACAGTGTACAAAGGGCATGTGGTTAATTGTCTCTTTGGTTAACTTTGGATACAAGAATAATGAAAGTAGGAACTGTTGCTTTGACAATGCATGGTACCAGTTGAAGCCCACATGAAGGTTTTTGTTTAGAAAAGCAAGCACATTTGTTGATTCCCATGATCATTTTTGAGACTAATTATTAATGGGAAAATAATTTTATGTGCAGTTTTCTTTATATTTGATTTTTCAATTAATTCCAAAAGTTTGTTGACTCATTATGGTTTTGGTTAAAGATTATAGACCTAACACTACCTACACAGTGTGTAGTCAGTGATAAACTGAGCCCAAATGAATGGGCTAATCCATAAGATAACTGAATTCTTAATACTGTTCAGGTTTAAACTTGACATAGGGACTCACACAGTGCTGTAAATGTCAGGAAATTCAAGAACCCACATTCCACCTGGTGGTTGGTGCAATGCTGTGACATGGCCTTTAAATGCAGCTGTATCTATATTAAACTCCCGCTCTGCCAATTCCTAATCCTGCAGTTTACCTAAAATATCTGAGCCTCAATTTCCTCATCTATAAATTGTGCGTAATGATTACTACATCTTAAGATACTTGTGAGGCTTAAATGAAATATGTTATCCAAATCTAACGCATTCCTTTAATAATGTAAAGGGAACATGGACGTCAGTTTAGGACAATTACCAAGTTTTTTGATTACTTTCGGCTTGGGTGAAGCTTTAAATTCTTACTCTAAAGTACTCATTAATTGTCTATTATTTTTCTAGTTATCTGGGTGCATCAGGGAATTAAAATCATCCTTTAAAAATCATCCCATGGATATCAAAAGCTCATCAATTGCTAGATGCTAATGGGAAAGTGAAGAATCTGCTCCAACTTATTATTGCAGGCATACACAGAGTTATCTAGGGAAAAGGAAGGGTTGGCTTAAATTCCTAGAATAAGATGCTTTGCAGAATTCAAATTATGCCACTCACTATAAAATTAATTCAATTATTTACCAGCCACGCACATACTAATCAGGGTTGAAAGTATGAAAGACCGTCGGGAAGAATGGACTGTTCCTTTTCTACTGTGAGTGCTGGTGTTTAGATATAATGACAACCCTCATGTGTGATGCCCTTAGTTTTTATGGGGAAGCAGGACTGAATATTTAAAAACTGACTGCAGTTAATTAAGATGACCAAAAGAACTATGACAGTTTGGGATTCTATTTTTATCAATTTAATCACTTGGGATTCTATGTTTATCAATTTAGTCAATCTCTCAGGTGAAAAGTAGGAGAGAGATTTTAGCTTTGACAAACAACTGTAAAGCTTTGCAGTGGGAATGGAATGAGAAAGCATAATGGTCAGAAGAATATTAAGTGATGTTTTTATAGTCTTTAAAATAAGCAGATGCTACAAGACACTACTTCAAGAAACCAAAGAGACCTGCAGTAAGTGGAAAAACATACCTTGCTCGTAGATAGGAAGACTCAACATTGTGAAAACGTCAATTCTACCCAAAGCGATCTACAGATACAATGCAATCCTGATCCAAATTCCAACGGCATTTTTTAATGAGATGGAGAAACAAATCACCAATTTCATATGGAAAGGGAGGAGTCCCCAAATAAGTAAAGCACTACTCAAGAAGAAAAACAAAGTAAGAGGCCTCATACTACCTGATTTTAGAACCTATTATACCACCACGGGAGTCACAATAGCCTGGTACTGGTACAACAACAGATACACAGACCAATGGAACAGAATTGAGAATCCAGACATAAATTCATCCACCTATCAGCAGCTGATATTTGACAATGCCCGAAGTCCGTTAACTGGGGAAAGGACAGTCTCTTTAACAAACGGTGCTGGCATAACTGGATACCAATCTGCAAAAAACTGAAACAAGACCCATACCTCACACCATGCGCAAAAACTAACTCAAAATGGATCAAAGACTTAAATATAAAATCGAAAACGATAAAGATCATGGAAGAAAAAATAGGGACAAAGCTAGGAGCCCCAGTACATGGCATGAACACAATACAAACCATAAGTAACAATGCACAAGCACTAGAAGAGAGGCTACATAACTGGGAGCTTCTAAACATCAAACACTTATGCTCATCAAAAGACTTCGCCAAAAGAGTCAAAAGACAACCTACAGACTGGGGAAAAAATTTTCGGTTATGACAAATCTGATCAGTGTCTAATCTCTAAAATAGATGCGGCAAAACCTCAACCACAAAAAGACAAATAACCCAATTTAAAAATGGGCAAAGGATATGAACAGACACTTCACCAAAGAAGGTATTCGGGCAGCTAACAGACACATGAAGAAATGTTCATGATCATTAGCCATTAGAGAAATGCAGATCAAAACTACAATGAGATATCATCTCACCCCAACAAGGCTAGCATTAATCCAAAAAACACAAAGTAATAAATGCTGGAGAGGTTGTGGAGAAACTGGAACACTTATACACTGTTGGTGGGAAAGTAAAATGGTACAACCACTTTGGAAATTGATTTGGCGCTTCCTTAAAAAGCTAGAAATATAAGTACCATGTGATCCAGCTATCCCGCTCCTTGAAATATATCCTAGAGAAATAAGAGCCGTGACACGAATAGATACATGCACACCCATGTTCATTGCAGCACTGTTCACAATAGCAAAAAGATGGAAACAACCTAGGTGCCCATCAGTGGACGAATGGATAAACAAATTGTGGTATGTCCACACAATGGAATACTATGCAACAATAAAGAACAGCGATGAAGCCGTGAAACATAACATGGAAGAATCTGGAGGGCATTATGCTGAGTGAATTTAGTCAGTCACAGGACAAATATCGTATAAAACCACTACCATAAGAACTCAAGAAAAGGTTTAAACACAGAAGAAAACATTCGTTGATGGTTACAAGGGTGGGGTGGGGGTGAGGGTTATTCACTAACCAGATGGTAGACAAGTATTATCTTAGGTGAAGGGAAGGATGGCACTACAGGGGAAGTCAGCACAACTGGACTAAACCAAAGCTAAGAGTTTTCCTGAATACAATCAAACACTTTGAGGGACAGAGTAGCAGGGGTAGGAATCTGGGGACCAAGAAGATACGAAAATAAAAATTAAAAAAAAAAAAAGCAGATACTGTATTCTTAGTGGTGCCCTGGTGGCACAGTGGTTAAGATCTACAGCTAACCCAAAAGTCGGCAATTCGAATCCACCATCTGCTCCTTGAAAAACCTATGGGGCAGTTTTACTCTGTCCTATAGAGTCGCTATGAGTCAGAATCAACTCATGGCATTGGGTTTGGTTAGGTTAGGGAATGTTCTGAATACGAAGGCAGCCATGACTGAAGCGGGGGAAGGGAAGTCGATATGTTCCAGCAGGTAGGATGATGGAAGATAAGTGGTAAGGTGCCTGCCTTCTCCCAGTGTGTGAATATCTGTTCACTGCTGCTATGTAGAAAACATCCCTGTATGAAGAAGCCAGTTTTTCTACCATATGTATATATATACACACATATACCATAAATATATTGTACTATATATGTATTTATACCATATGTGTATTTATATTATATGTATATATTGACTCCATATATATATATTTATACCAAATGTATATATTTATAACTTGAATATTTATGTTGTTGTGTGCTGTCGAGTTGATTTCTACTCATAGCCACCCAATAGCACAGAGTAGAACTGCTGTCATATGGTTTCCAAGGCTATAATCTTTACAGAAGAGTGCCACATCTTTCTTCCTTGGAGTAGCTCATGGGTTTGAACTGCCAGCCTTTTGGTTAGCAGCTGAGTGCTTAACCACTGCACCACCAGGGCTTATTATGTATATTTGTACCATATATATTTATTTATACTGTATATACTTATACCATAAATATATACTTATACTATACATATATTTACCAGTAACTATATTTATGCCATAAATATATATATATATATATATATATATACATAAAATGTTAACTGTTTTATTTAGAAAAGATTAGGTTGAGGTGAATCTGTTAAACATAACATGGAGGAATTTGGAGGGCGTTGGGGTGAATTCAGTCAGACACCGAAGGACAAATATTGTATAAGACCACTATTATAAGAACTCAAGAAAAGGTTTAAACACAGAAGAAAACATTCTTTGATGGTTCTGAGGGTGGAGAAGGAGGGTGAGAGTTATTCACTAACTAGTAGACAAGAAATATCTCAGGTGAAGGGAAGGACAGCACACACTACAGGGGAAGTCAGCACAACTGGACTAAACCGAAGCTAAGAATTTTCCTGAATACAGTGAAACACTTCGAGGGACGGAGCAGCAGGGGCAGGGATCTGGGGACCATGCTTTCAGGGGACATCTAGGTCAATTGGCATAACAAGGTTTATTAAGAAAATGTTGTGCATCCTACTTTGGTGAGTGGCGTCTGGGGTCTTAAAAGCTAGTGAGTGGCCATCTAAGATGCATCACTTGGTCCCAACCACCTGGAGTAAAGGAGAGTGAAGAACACCAAAGACACAAGGAAAGTATTAGCCTAAGAAACAGAAAGGGCCACATAAACCAGAGACTTCATCAGCCTGAGGCCGGAAAAACTAGATGGTACCCAGCTACCACCAGTGACCACCCTGACAGGGAACACAATAGAGAGTCTCTGATGGAGCAGGAGAAAAGTGGGGTGCAGAACTCAAATTCTAGCAAAAAGACCAGACTTAATGGTCTAACTGAGACTGGAGGAACCCCAGAAAACACGGCTCCCTACTCTCTGTCAACTCAGAACTAAAACAATTCCTGAGGCCAACTCTTCAGACAAAGATTGACTGGACTGTGGGACATAAAATGTTACTCGTGACGAGGATGCTTCTTACCTCTAGTAGATACTTTTGACTAAATGTGCAGTTTCTGTCCGGAGGTGAGATGAGAAGGCAGAGAGGATAAGGAGCTGGTTGAATGGACATGGGAGATCAGGAGTGGAAAGGAGGAGTATAGGGAGAGCAATTAGAGTCACATAACAGTGTACGTGTAAATTTTTTTATGAAAATCTAACTTGAATTGTAAAGTTTCACTGAAGCTACAACGATAAAAAAAAGAAAAGAAAAGATTGGGTTGAATATTTACTTCTTGCTGGCTGTCACCATGTGCCTAAGCTTTAAAAATAGCAGCTATTCCAAAGGGAGGAACAAACTAAACAATTTGAAAGATAAATCAAAGCTAGTCTGAGTTGGCCATTTACGGAGGTAACTGGGTAATGCTGATATTACACCTACTCCTCACCTAGCCACTATCTTGTTATCTGACCTTTTGCATTTATGACAATAGTAAAAAATCTACTAGCCTACTATTTTGTGCATTAACAGCATACGTCTGGCAGTAACAAATGCCAAGGTGTCAGGTGAGAGCAGTGCTGACTGTGATGGTGAAGGTTATGTGTCAGCTTTGCTGGGCGATGATTCTCATGTGGTCTGACAGTTATGTAATGCTGTAATTTGGTAGTTATGTGTTGATACAGGAGCCCTCACGGCACAGTGGCTAGACGTTCAGCTGCTAACCAAAAGGTTAGCAGTTTGAATCCACCAGCCGTTCCTTGGAAACTCTATGGGGCAGTTCTAGGGCCACTGTAAGTTGGAATCAGCTCAATGGCAGTGAATTTTTTTTGGTAGTGATGTAATTTGACAGTTACATAATGATGTAATTTGGCAGTTACATAATGACGTAGTTATGTAATAATGTAGTCATCCTCTATTTCATGTTCTGATGTGGTCATCCTCCATTTATGCATAATGCCGATTTTTGCATAACAACCTGTCTTTGGAAACTAACCATGCCAATAGGTGAGTAGAGGGTGTATTTCCTAATGCTTCTTGTTTAAATTCTTCTTATTCTTAACTTTATTGATTTATTTAGCTATCATGAATGGCAATCTCATAGTTAATAAGCACCCACCCTGGGTAGGGTGCTGTGCTGGAAATATAGTGATTGAATTGATGGTAATCTTTAACATGTCTTCTCAGCTTATTCACAATCAGAGAGTAGACAGTGGGAACTCACTCCCTACATACCTACCCTCAGTATTTGGCATCCCATGTAAGAGATGAAGTTTTGAATCTAATCCTTGTCCTTAAGAACCATGTAATATGATAGGGAAGCTTGCACAGGGGTGAGATAAGACACATGTTAAGCATGTAAATCAGTTTATGATAATTTTCTTTATCTATAACTAAAAAATGATTTGAGTTAATTTTTACAGGTAACACTTTTTCCTATGTGATTGTAATTCTGCTTTACTCTGACAGTAAAATGAATATGTCTTTCTCTCTCATTTCTACTTGTATTTTTCTTTTTTTTGGACTCTATATGATCATGGACACAAATCTTCCACAGCCTTTAGTACAAACACAACAGTAGCATAAATGAGGAAGTAGAATGTATCAGCTCAACTGAACAAAGTTCAAACTCCGGGCTCTACTAGACAGGAAAATGGATATTCCAATAAATAGAGTCGTTGAGGCTACCACAAGTTATCTGCCCAAAGCTGCAGGGTCCGCAATTTTTAGATAGGCTTGTGGATGAGTAGTTAATTAAGTAAAGAAATCCAATCCCAGTGGAATCTTGAGGAAATGAGGTCTATACTTTCTTCTCTTGAACGTTGGGGTGAATTGGTCTTTGATTCTATTGTAGCCATCTCTTGGGTACTTCTGCCCTAAGTTCTACTTCTATTACTTTGAAAAACCATGTTTGTTGAAATGACCTTAGTGTCAGTGACACCCATAGGCTAAATTTAATTGCTTTTTATAAAAACACTGTCTTTTAAGGAAAGAATTTCTTCAAATCATAATTAATTGAAGCATAATTGTTGGAAACTTTCTTATTTAAACTTGTACTAGTCTTAACCTTATTGATTTATTTAGTTATCACAAATGGTCTATTCAGTGTGAATAGTTTTTTTCTCAGCTTCCAGTTCTCAACTTTCTTCCTGATATTGATTAAATTTGGGGATGTACCAAGCAAACAACCCATATAGAGGGTCAGATAAAACTGAGCTATAGCAGTAGAGATAACGATGATGAGGAAACTGAGAATTAAAATTCTTTTCCCCTTAGAAAGATGCGATTTTCTTTTTAAATAGGGCATAAACTCATTACATGATTTCAACTACTCAAAGATAAAAATATGCTCTTCTTATAGGGTTTGTTCTCTGCTTTTAATGCAATAATTCTGGGGAACTATTTTAAGATTAATTTTGCAAATCTGCCAGAATATGTAATAATCATTTACCCTCTGTTCATTGTTAGTTTAACGGTTAGAACAGTTATCTGGAGAATATTTTTTATGTAATAATATCAAGAGGGAAAAAAGATAAAGATGTTTATTTATTTTTAAAAAATGTCAAAAATCCTAAATAAATCACTTGTAGATGTGAAGGGTATTTTTGAAATTTAAAAACCATGCTGGGTCAGACTCATGATCTATCCAGTGACACTGCAGAATGTGCTGTGGGAGGTGTGACTGTCAACCTGACGGTGAAGTACTTGCCCCTAACTCGGACCGTCCCAATCCGTGCCCTTTATTTCTCAGTTCAGTTCAATTAAGGAACATGAATTGAGTCGAGTACTTTAGTTTTATACAATAACCGGTGTGTTCTCAATGAACTAATTTTACCTAATTTCTGAGACTTCTTTTTTAGTGCAAGAGTTTGTATGTCACTGTTTCTTTTGGTGGTGGATGCATTAATGTTCATGCTGAATCTGTGCTGCCTATAATTTCTCAAGAGGAATTAATACTGCTAAAACAAAGGAAAGCTGAAACAAAAAAAATCCAGATTTGTAGGAAGCTACATTCTGAGCTGGAAGCATCAATGAAGTAATTATATAATGCCAGCCATCAGCAGTGGTTGTAAAATCCAGCAGTCGGATTGTTGCACACGCCACATGCAGCATCGCTTATCATCATTGGTTTCATCACGATCTAAATTTAGATGGGCCTGTATACACACACACATATACATATACACACACAGTTTTCATAGATAGACAGATAGCGAAACAACCTTGTGGAATAAAATGCGTAATGATAAATAAAGATCAGCTAAGCAATGCTGCTAAGAGACATATAGATTTAAAAGAAATAGCCATTTGGTTCTATTATCACTTGCTATGAGCTGCGGGAGTCCTGGTGGTGCAGTAGTTAAGCGTTCGGCTGCTAACCAAAAGGTCGGCAGTTCGAATTCACCAGCTGGTCCTTGAAAACCCTATAGGGCAGTTCTACTGTGTCCTATAGGGTCGGTATGAGTGAGAATGGACTCAACAGCAGTGGGGTTGTTTTTTTTTTTTTTAATGCGTATGAGCTGCACAGATTTAAACTTTTTGGTTGATCTGGCAAGGAGGTTTATTGGGTTAGGAATCAGTTCCTTAAATTACAGTCTTTGCTAAGATGCAGTGCATTTAAGGAAACTTACTCTGAATTAGGGGATCAAATATTATAGTTGCCTGAAAAAGACCCTGGGCACTTGTGATGATAAAACCCGTTGCTGTCCAGTAGATTCCAACTCATAGCGATCCTATACGACGGAGTAGAACTGCCCCATAGGGTTTCTAGGGAGTGGCTGGTGAATTTGAACTGCTGATCTTTTGCTTAGCAGCCGTAGCTCTTTACCACTGCGCCACCAGGGCTCCACTGATGATGATAGTGTGAGTTAATTCTGTTTCCTGGGGTGAGGTCTCACTGTGAGGACATGCTGCACCACTGTGGCTGAGATGCTATTTCCAATAAATATGGAAATTATGGCTTCTGGTGCTGTGGCCTGGTGTGAAATCTCAGGGAAATAACTTGAAGCTATATGATAGGTTTAAAATTAATTCCTACCCCTCCTCCCTGAAGTAACCAACCTATATTTACAAGATGTACCATTATTTCTTGGCCATCCAGAAAGATGAGTAAATGTAGTCCTATTGTATAGAACGAGAATGTGGTGATGGAAATCTCCTAGCCCATACAGCCTCCTTAGAAGCTGATCTGAACAAAGCAGGCTATGATTTTACAAATTGCACAAAACAGGCTATGATTTTTTAACCTAAAGAGTTGTTCTTTGACCCTCTTCCCTGCTCTTGTTTTTGCTTTCTCTAATGACTCTGAGCAGAGAATTAGGATTTGGGTTTTTCCCTTTGCCAGATGAGTATGGTTTTGTAATGATGGGTTTCAAACTAAGCCCATGTTCCCAACCTCGTAAAACCCTAGCAGGGCAAAGCTGAAATGTGGCTGCCATTTCCAGATTATTCGTTAAGATATCATTAGAGACTTATACTGGAAATGTTTGGGGCCCTAGTGGCACAGTGGTTAAGAGCTCGACAGCTAACCGAAAGATTGGCAGTTCAAATCCACCAGCTGCTCCTTGGAAGCCCTACGGGGTGGTTCTTCTTTGCCAGTAGGGTCATTATGAATCGGAAAAGAGGGAAGAAACAGAAGATGAGGGAGCCATTGGAAAATCTCTGAAGATAAGGCAGAGATAATCAGTGAGCATTTCTCAGTGAGCTACTGCGTTGGTCTCCTAGGGCTACTACCATAACAAAGTACCACAAACCGGATGGCTTAAAATTACAGAAATTTATTCTCTCACAGTACTGGAGGTTAGAAGTTCAAATTCAGGGTGTTGGCAGGTCTAATCTCTCTCCAGAGCTCTAGGGGGAAGCTTCTTGTCTTTTCCAGCTTCTAGCAGCCTCAGAGGTTCCTTGACTTGTGACAGCAGCACTCCAATCTCTGCTTCCGTCTTTACAAAGTCATCTTTCCTCTGTGTCTGTCTGTTTCTTTGTCTTTTCTCCTCTTTGTACGAGGACACCAGTCATATTGGATTAGGCCTACCCTACTCCTGTGTTATCAGGAGGGACCAGTCCCTGGAGAAGGACATCATGCCTGGTAAAGTAGAGGGTCAGCAAAAAAGAAGAAGAACCTCAATGAGATGGATTGACACAGTGGCTGCAACAATGGGCTCAGACATAGCAACAATTGTGAGGATGGCGCAGGACTGGGCAGTGTTTCGTTCTTTGGTAAGTAGGGTCCGATTTGGCACCTAGTAACAACAACGCTCCACTGGGATTCATGTTAATTAATTACATCTGCAGAGATTATTTCCAAATAAGGTCACGTTCACAGGTACTGGTGGTTAGGACTTGAACATATCTTTTGAGGGGACACAATTCAACCCATAACACCTACCGTCAGAGTGTTATTGTTAAGGGCTTGAATTCAACTGAGGTCAGAAAAATCTAATCTTTACATGCTCTGAATTCACCTCCTTCTACATCAGTATCAGAACATCGTATTTTTTGCAAATAACACACCCACATAAATAACATACCTACACATATAACGCACAGAAATGATGAAATTTAAGTGAAAGAGTTCTGACATAGTATGCCCATGCATATACCATGCATGTCTTGTGACATTTTCAGAAGTAAATTTTGGCCTCATTCACCCGTCTTCCCATAGTGCAGGTAAATCATATCGTTGTTTATTTTCTTTAACCTCCTGCTTATTTGTATAAAAGGATCCAAAAGTGTTACTTTTGATCGTAATTGTATAATAAAAGTATAAGTGATGGTCAAGTCATGGATTTTGGTAGCTCCTTGGTTATCAGAAAATAAACAATTGAAACTGTGGCTTTGTTTCTGCTTATTTAAGTTGTTAATTACAGCGCATTAGCTCAACAGTTGAGTGTGGAAACCTTATCAGATTGTCTTAAGTGAAACCTTTAGATTATCTTAAACCACAAAAACTAAACCCACTGTCGTCCTGCCGATTCCCTATCATAGTGACTCCATAGGGTTTCCAAGGCTGTAAATCTCGAGTAGACTGCCACGTCTTTCTCCCGTGGAGCCACTGGTGCTTTCAAGCAGCTAACCTTTTGGTTGGTAGTTGGTCACTTTAACCACTTAACTTATTTCATAGTTTAATTATGTCTTCTTGGTGTCAACTGAAGTCAGCAACATGTAAAAAAAAAATTGGCATAGCATGCTTATGAAAATAACATGCATTGGGTGGGGGGTTGCATGGTTGACAAAAAACCATATAATGCTTGTGTTATTTGTGAAAAAAGACAGTAGTAAGGGCTATGGGGCGGCCTGACCTCTGCTGGATATTTGTGATCTGTGGCACTTTAGGGGACAGAAGTGTGTGGACATGCCATTGGATTTTTTTTTCCCACTGTTGGGGCCAGTATTTCTGAGTATCCTCCTTACCTTTCTGTATCATCTGTGGCGGATCGTCTGTTCTCTTTAAATTGTGTTTCACTGGCTGAAAAAGACACAACAGATTAACCCTACTTTGCTCATTTCTAACCAAAGGGAAAGGAACTTTGTAAAGATTTAGTAGGTTAATAAAAAGAGATACTTGTGGGCAATATTTTGAGTTCTTGGGAAGTTGGTTCTGAATAAATCCTGGGTATGAATATGGTGTCAGGGTTAGAATTTAAAAAAAAAAAAAAATGAGGAAATGGGAACTGAGTGTGCTGGGCTTTGCGTAGCTGTGCTCCCAGGCAGTGCCATGAGAAATGTAAAGCTTTTCTCCCTATTAGGTCCATATAATATGTGGCTCTGCCTCACTTGTCTCGTTGTGCCAAAAGTCCATTTTTCCTTGACTGTCATGTAAAGAATCCTGCCTCCTTGTTTTACAGGTGGGAGCCCGAGCCTTGAAAAGTTGTGACTTGCTCAAGGTCTCATACTGAGGCGTGGAAGGACTTAGGATCCAAGTCTTTTACTCATGGCCCTGTTTTCCCCAGTGCACCATGTGACTTACACAGAAGATCCGCTGGATTTATTGATTGGTTGCTTCACTTGGTATATTTTCTAAGCTGCAGCTTCCTTCCCATTAATTAGTCACTGGGTCCCAATATTTCTTCTGTGACTGGTCTCCCTCCTTCCCACCCTGAGCATTGTTCCCTCCTGTTTTGGAATCTCTGCCACCTAAGGCTTTGGTATGCTTGTTGCTATGTCTGCTTTTCAAAAGACTTCAGTGAAGCAGGCTCAGGCTAGAATGTTCTGAACATCCAATGTAGAGTGCAATTATTCCCTTTAGGCTTGTTGAATAATTAGGAGCATCAAAATATAGGATAATTTTTACTAAGAAAATATTTGTAATAAGAGTCTCATAACAAAACTCCACAGGTTTCAAGAGCTTTCAAAGGGGGCTATAGAGACTACTGGGACAAGAAAACTGAGGCCTTGGAAGGCCAAGTGGTTATGCTCAAAGTCAAACAGCAAGTCATACTAGAGCCTGAAAGAAGCTAGATGGTTGGCCACCTCTTCTGAGTCATCCTCCCATGATTCCATGAAACAGTCATTAACCATAGACTTTAAATGAAAAATTTCACATTTCAGAAGATTCTGTTATTTGAACTTGGATGTGATGTTTTGGCTACTACTAATAATAGAAAACCCTTTCAGAATGTTTTCTGTGTGTCGCTACTAGCACAAGCCTGGGCGTGGTACCCAAAGCTCATGACCCGTTGTCCCCACTGCCCATCCTGTGGTAACCCTTCTTGATGCCTCCTGGTGACAGCAGAGCTTCTGTGCTTGAGTTTCCAAACTTCAGGCAGCCTGAGTGGGCTCCAGTTCAGAACTCTCTTCCTGTTCAATTATGTGGTCTCCTTCCTAGGGATGAGGTCCTTCCTAGCTCTACCAGTCACACTTCTGACTCTGCTGGGGCTGTGGTACCCCAGAAGTCCAGGCCATTGACAGGTAAGTGCCCACTGCCCGTTGCAGGAGGGCTTCCAAGGACCGTTGGCCACTTTCTATTGCCCTGGGTCCTGAAATTTTTCATTTTCTTTTGACTTTGGATTGAGGTCAGAGGGAGCATTATGCTTTGCCTATTCCAGCACACCAAAATCCATCAAACTATTTGTCCTAGAGTCAAATCCGACTCATTATGAGTGACCCAACGTATGTGAGAGTGGAAGTGTGCGCCACAGGGTTTTCAATGGCTGGTTTTTTCAGAAAGCAAATTGCCTAGACTTTCTTCTGAGGCACCTCTGGGTGGACTCGAACCACTAACCTTTGGGTTAGTAGCCAAGGGCTTAACCATTTGCACCACCACGGGACTCCAGCACACATGCTGCTCTAATTACAGGTTCATTGCAGGTTCTGGCCCCTCCTTTCCTGCCTTATGTAGCTATGATAAACTGACAAGACCCCAAAACATGCTGATATACATTGCCTTTTCCTGGTATTGGATAATTTCAAACATTGTTTCTCACTTCTCACATGTGGAAATTACAGGAAAAGCATGAGCGGAACTTAGATTTCGGCTTTTAAAATAGAGAGTAGAAGATATGCTTCTAACACATTTATCTCTGTCAAGAGATAAACAAATAAATAAGAAAGATCATATATTCATCCTTTTTATATTGTATGTTTTCCTAAGTTTCTTTACCGGGAACACCACTAGAAGCTGAGCTGTTAGTACAACTGCAGCTTTGTTTTTTGTAATGAGTATTTGCTCAAACAAAGAAATGCTTATCAGTGGAAATGATAACTGTGATAAATTGTCTCTGCTTTCCTGCTTACCTACTGTTTTCTGATGGTACTAAATCCTAGTTTCAAGTCTGAAAAAATTAAGTTGATTGTCCTTTTCAGTGGAGCTCCCATTTCCTGCTGGTAATTTATAGAGGTTTTCTCTGTACGCCTTCTTGGACTCCACTCTCTTTCATCACTTCACAGGTATTAATCTCCTCCTTATCCCCCACTGTCTCTCTTTATTTCCACTCAGACTTCAGCCCCTCTCTCTATCCCTTAATGCCACCCTCCGTTCCTTCCTCTCCCCCTTGTTCCTCATCTTCAGAGCAGCTGCCGTAGTACCGTACTCTGAGTACAGTACTCTGCATACACACACAATAAATGGGTTTTTGGTCCTTGGGAGAATCAATACCCTGGAGAGCCACCATGCTTGCTTAGTGAGCAGCAGATAGGAGCTTAAATCCATGGTGGAGAAAAGTGTTCTAAGGGTGTGTGTACCCACGTACATTTTTGTGGTTGTGGCCTCTTTTCCTCAACAGCATTTGCTGTGTTTTAGACTTTACTTTTAATTACAAAAGAACATGTTTGCAGTGTCATCTGGCCAGTAGCCCCTGATGCAGTCTCTCCCAGCTTTCCACTTGAATACAGTGGTGACTCATAAAGAGATAAAAATGTAATACCAGTGGTATTTTGCAAGATTTCTGGAGGAATTTCTACTGATTTTCAGCTGATAAAGCTGAAATTTCTACTGAATTTTAGCTGATAGAGCTGAAGTGAGAATAATAATCATTGGCCAACACTAGATTTCTATGCCAGTCAGAAAAACTGGGTGGCCATCTCCTGTGGATTCTGCTTTCTGAAATATACCAGGTCTTCTCCCGTACACCAACTTTTTATATAACTTCATGGACCGCAACTACCAGAAACGTATAGGTCCTTATTTGGTGGGTGCTGCTAGAAGGGAGGGATAAAGTGCATCCTAGGTGAGGTCCCCTCCCCACTGCAACGCAGCCATCCAGCTCTGTATGTGGATGGGGAGGCAGGGAGAGCTCATACGGAACTGGGTGCAAGGATTGCGGTCTTTCTCATACTCTTAGTTTGATGAGAGCTTGGGGCAGAGAATTATGCATCCACGCGGGGAGGGGAGAGTGTCATCTCAGTCACTTAGAGGGATCCAGAATGAATGTTTGCTCAGTACCCGAAGTGTGCAGACCAATTCGCGCAATAGGATAGAACACAGAAGGCAATTCAGAAACCACCACCCCAACAGTGGGTGCTGCCAGCCAGAAGAATCACACATATTATCCATTGGCCAACTCTAAGTATGGATAATTTTATCCCAGTTTAAGACGGAATAAACAGAAAGACACCCAAAATGGGGACCCAAGGAGAGTTGATGTAAATAGTGAGTAGGCAATGGCTTTAAAAATTTAAAAATTTTTTTTAAAATTTAAAATGTATACGAACACATTTTTTTTTACTCCCTAATCTCACTTTCCCAGAAATAAATACCATTGTCCTTTTCATGTCTCTCCTAAGAATTTTTCTATACACACACACAGGTGCACACACACAGATATTTTGATATTTTAAAATGTGAAGGGTAATTATATTGGTCATATTGCCTTTTTATTTAATAACATACCTTAGCCATTTTTTTCATATTTTTGTATATAAATCTACTTCATTCGTTTTAATAGCTATATAATGGCCCATCATATGGGTGCCCCATAATGTATGTTATCATTTCCCTACAGATAGATTTGTAGGTGGATTTCAGTTTGGGTTTATTACAAACAGTGCCACAATGAACTACTTTGTATGTTTGTGTACATATGTAGGAATGTCTATAGTAGAGTTTCCTAGAAGTGAAATTTTTGGATCAAATGCTAGGCGTGTTTTCCATTTTGACTGACACTACCAAATTTCCTCTAAAATAATTCTACCTATTTCCTTTATCACCAATTTTCTATGAAAAATGCCCATTTCCCTAAATTTATACCAACATTAAACATTATCGACTTTAAATTTTTACTTATTTGCTAGATGGTGGATAACTTGTGATTTTTGTGATTAGTAGTCAGTTTGAATGCCTTTTCCACACGTTCATTGGTGTGTTTTCTTTACAAATCAGAAATTTTAAATCTTATGTTTAAAATTGAAGATAATTTCTGTTGTGAAACCTAAATTTATTCTAATGTTCATTTAGAAGAATAAATAAGTGAGCTAGTTAAAATTTTAAGGAAAAGGAAAGTAAATGGTGGTGGAAGAGGAGAATACTTGTGTTACAAGTTATTAAGTATAGGACAAACCTCCAGTAAAGGGGCTAAGAATCAATAGGAACACAGTGGTACAACTCCACGGGCTATAAAAGACAGTATATAAAGTAATTTAGTATATGATAAAAGTGCCATCAAAATCAAGTAATTTTTCAAAGATGATTATTTAAAATCATATTAAACTAGATAAAATTATAATAAAATATTTTTAAATAATAAAACTATATATAAAAACTATAATATTAAAATGTTAAAATCGCTTTGACAATTAAAATATTAAAATCATAATAAAACTAGAAGAAGAAAATATAGCTTTTGAGGTTGGGAAGGTGTCTTAATTGTGAAAATAAGTAAATAAATGCTAAAGTAAAAGACATTTTAATATATTCAGTTTAAATATTTCTGAGTGGCTAAAAACAAACAAAAAAAAATCCACCGTGTTACAAAATCAGTTGGCAATGAAAACTGGGAAAAATATTTGCAACAAATATGACAGACACAGGGTAAATATCAATACTTAAAAGATTTTCTCACAATCATAAAAAAACAACAAACACGTTAATGGAAAAATGAGATGAATAAACGAAATGTAAATACCCCCCTGCTGAGGCTGCTCCAAGAAGAGAAAACAGCTGATGGAAATTGGGTGTTTCCAAGTAAGTTGACAGATGAGCACTTCTTATGTGTAAAGATGCTGCTGTCTGTCTTGATTGCACTAGAAAACATCCTTGTTTTAAAGAATATGAGAAGGTACATTTTTACAACTAAATAATTTACAAGATCTATTAAAGAACAACTTCCAATACCTTCTTGACAGCAAAATGTAATCAGAGATACAACACTGCAGCCAGATGTTATGATGAAGCTGTTTATTTAGTTGCCAAAATTTTAGCCCCCCCCCAAAAAGAGAGAAGTGATAAAAGATTACTTATGTATAGATAGTGTGTTCCTGACAAGATATTGTGGTCCTTATTTAAGGTACTTTTTCTTTATATCCTGGAAATTGTTTTGTTTGTCCTAAAATAAATTAGCAGCAAGGTTTCCCACAAAAAAAATATTTCTCAGTCCTCAAGTGGTTCAAACAATGAATGCGCTTGGCTGTTAACCGAGAGGTTGGTGGTTTGAGTCTACACAGAGGCACCTCGGAAGAAAGGCCTGGTGATCTGCTGAAAAATCAGCCATTGAAAATCCCATGGAATACAGTTGTACTCTGACACACATGGGGTCTTGTCTTAGTCATCTAGTGCTACTCTAACAGAAATACCACAAGTGGATGGCTTTAACAAAGAGACGTTTATTCTCTCACAGTCCAGTAGGCTAGAAGTCCAAATTCAGGCTCCAGGGGGAGGCTTTCTCTCTCTGTCAGCTCTAGGGGAAATCTTTGTCATCAGTCTTCCCTTGGTCTGGGAGCATCTCAGCGCAGAAACCTCTGGTCCAAGGGTTGTGCTCTGCTCCTGGTGCTGCTTTCTTGGTGGTATGAGATCCCCGTGTCACTCTGCTTGCTTCTGTATTTTATATCTCAAAAGAGATTGGCTTAAGACACTATCTAATCTTGTAGACTTCATCAGTACACCTGCTGCTAATCCATTTTATTACATCATAGTGATAGCATTTACAACATGTAGGAAAATCACATCAGATGATAAAATGGTAGACAATCATACAATACTGGGAATCATGACCTAGCCAAGCTGACAGATACTTTGGGAGGACACACTTCAGTCCATGACAGGTCTCCCTGAGTCGGAATTAACTTGAAGGCAACTGATAAGTAATGCCAACTGACACTCTCACCTTTGTTCTTCGCTGCTCCAGTGGTGAGAAAAGGCAGAGTACAAGCCAGAGGAAGCACACATACATGACTCAGTTCATCTGGTTTCCAGGCAAGTACATCTTTGAGCTAACTGGAAGAGCCCCAGGCTTGTCTGGCCATACCCTGCGCAGGAAATAAGTACTCTGAAGAGAACACCAGCAGTGCCATGCCAGCGGGAGGCAGATCTGCAGTTGCCTCTCCATGGTTTGGTCAAGAATGAATTTGGTCCTGACCCATAGCTGTGTTTCCTGCTCTGGGAGAGAGCTTTGTGCTGCCACTAGCTGTGATCCATTACTTCAAGTTCTAGCATTCCACCCCAAGAAAAAAATACAGCCGAAGATTCGTATTACAGGCTATGCATTACAGCGTTATTAAAAACAGCAAAAATGTAGAAACTTAAATATCATAAAAGAGAAGAATGTTTAAATTATGGCACATTTATAAGGTAGAATATTACTACATCCAGTAAAGAGTCATGGTTTTGAAGACCATTGAACAAAATGGGAACACATTATAATTTTCAGTGAATAAAGCAGGGTTCAAAATAGTATTTATAGTATGAGGCCGTTTTATAAAAAGAAGAAAAAAATACCTGCTAGAGTGTGATATTCCAAAATTTGTACAGTAGTTTATAGCTGGATGGTATGTGGGGTTATATTCTTATACACTTCTTTTTTTCCCAAAAATATTCTACTCTGCGTAAATATTTTATCAGAAGTTGATAAATTGCACACATATTGAAGTCCATAAGGAGTTAATACTTTTACCTCATGCATATACGTTTCTTTGTAGAGAAAGGCAAGATCTTCTGCTTTTGAATTAAAAAAAAAGCAAAAAACATCCCGGGGGCTGTGTATTAATGGCAGTAAGCTTTATATGAGGGAGGATGCTTTAATCATATTCCTGTTTTAAGTGATAGAGCTTCATAGTTTTATTGCCGTCTAGTTCTACTTGGAATATTCCGTTCACACCTGTGCTGAAAGTAGCGTTTAAGAACCATGAGACAAAAATCCTGGAAACTGAATATGTGCTATAATCACGAGTGAGGGCTCAGCACATGGAAATGGTTACTCATCTGACAAAATTGCTGTTGCCCACCCTTAATTTTCTCACATATGTTAGCTAACTTCTACCACTGAAGAACAACTATTTATAAAATGTGTCCACTAAGGTTTTTTTTTTTTTTTGGATGGATAGCAATTCACATACACAGACAAACAAATATCCTCTAAAATACTGAGTAAAATAAAAAGAAGCATACATGGAGGGAAATCTGAGACCAGGAGTAGTCCTAATATAATACCACAAACTTCATGGAGTATTTGTCAAATAAATTTGATTTAGAATAAATTAAGGGAAGACACCAGGAATTGGGATAGACTTTCTCCTCTCAGAACTCTGTGTCATGTTTATTTCTGAAAGTGGAGAAGACTTAGAAACACTCCACTAACAGTGTTCAAATTAGATGAACAGGGGCTCATTGGGAAGAAGGCAGATGAAAGTGGGGGGATCCACTGGAAGCTCACTTTTGTATAGCACTCAGAAGTTCTTTTTTACCCTATAAGTAAGAATATCCTGTAAGAAATTCTTAAGGTGACTCTAAAATGGCAAGATTGAGCCCCTCTAACTTGGACAGATAGAAATGAAGTAAAAATGGCAAAGAGCAATTTCTACAGTGAAAACAAATACCATTAAACACGGTCAGTTCTGCAGAAGTGTAATTGGTACAACTGAAAGGGAAGTGTAAATTTGTATGACCTGGTGGTGCAGTGGTTAAAGTGCTTGGCTGCTAACAAGAAGGTTGACAGTTTGAACCCACCAGCTGCTCTGCGGGAGAAAGATGTCCGCTTCCATAAAAGTGTACAGCCTTAGAAACCCTTTGGGGCAGTTCTTTTCTGTCCTGTAGGGTCACTATGAGTTGGAATTGACTCGATGGCAGTGGGTTTGGTTTTTTGATGGTATATGGAAGGCAATTAAGTAATAGCTATCTACATTAAAAATTCAGATTTACACTTTTTGAAAAACGGAGTAGATGTACTTTTTTCTATTTCTCCCATTAAGTGCAAATAAAAATCTTGGACATTATGTGTAAAATAAGCACAGGAAGACTCCGAAAGGTGGAAAAGAATGCAGACCAGCTAGATACCCCAGGACCAAAAGAACAAAAGTAGTTTGTTTCCTGGGTTTTCTTCTTGCTTCTTCTTTCCCATACTTGATGGTAAAGAAGCCAGCAAGGAAATACCAATGATGCAGACAAAAAGCTCCAATGAAGCCTTCTCTCTCTAGGAAAGGAGTAGTATAGCAAGAGAGAACACTTTTAGGCAATAACTACTCTACTCCACCAATCAACACAGAAAAAATTGTGACCTCCCCCAACTCACACCAACAAAAACCAAGTGGGAAGCTTAGATCCACATTTGAGAGGCTATAACAAAGTGCCTAAACACCCCTGTTGGGGTGGTGCCAGAGAAGGTCAAGTAGAACCTTTCATTCCTGCTGGCTGATAATGAGTCCTCCCTGCCCCCCTGCTGGGTTGTCAGCAGAGACCACTTGGTAAGACCACTTCCACCTTCACCTGGAAAAAAAAGCATATCCTTCTTCCTCCTTGCTGGGGTTGTTTCAGAGGAGGCCTAATGAAGACTTAGGATTTTCAACATTGCCTAGCAGTAATGAGGCCACCCCACTACAGTATCTGTGGAGAGCATGTTGGGGCTCTGTGACCCTACTCTGCAGTAATGAGGAGCTCCGAGTCTGGTATCAATAGATTTTGAGGGGGAAGACTGGACTTCTACTGCCACATGGCAGTAATGAGGCAATGTTCTCCCATTGCCAGAGGAAATCAGCTAAGACAAAAGGTTTAAATGATATTCAGAGTCTGAGAACACGATACAAACATGTCCAGATTTTAATTGAAAATTACTATTTATACAAAGAACCAGGAAGATCTCAAATTGAATGCAAAAAAAAAAAAAAAAAGACAATCAAAAGATACAACCACTGAAATGGCAGAGATATTAGAATTAATGACAGATTATAAAGTTGCCATGATAAAAATACTTCAACAAGCAATTACAAATATTCTTGAAACAAATGAAAAAATAGAAAGCCCTAACAATGAATTAGAAAGTCTCAGCAAAGAAATAAAAGCTATAAAGAAAAACCAAATGGTAATTTTGTAAGTGAAAATACAATAACTGGAATAAATAAAAAATGTCAGTGGATGGGCTTAACAGCAAAATGGAGGAGATAAAGGAAAAAATCAGCAACTGAAAGATAGGACAGTATTGTTCCCCAGTGTGAACACCAGACAAAAAATAGATTGACAAAAGCTGAACAGAGTCTCAGGGTTCTGTGAGGCTGTAACTAAAGATCTAACATTCATGTCATCAAAGTCCTGGAAAGAGAGGAGAAAAAGGGCAGTGTTGAAAAATACTAAAGGTATAATGTATGAAAACTTCCATATTTGGTAAGAGATGTAAACCTACAGGTTCCAGAATCTGAGTCCATCAGGTTTGCAGTATATAAGCTAAGCGTAAAATAATCAACCACAGAATGTGATTGTATTCCTATATACTAGCAACGTACATGTGGACATTACATTAAAAATATAATACCATTTACAACTGCTCAAAAAATTAGAATACTTAGGTGTAAATGTAACAAACCATGTTCAGTATTTGTATACCTAATGCTGATGAAAGAAATCAAAGAGTATCTAAATAATGGAGAGACATACAATATTCATGGAGAGGAAGACTCAGCATAGTAAAGATACTAGTTCCCCCCAAGCTAATATACAAGTTTAACACAATGCTTTTAACAAATCCCTGTCAAAATCCCAGAAAGGTTTTTTTGTAGACATAAGATTATTCTAAAATTTATATGGAAAGGTAAAGGGGCTAGAAAAGTTTAAGCAATTTTGAAAAAAAAAAACAGAATAAAGTGGGAGGAATAATTTTACCAGCTGTCAAGGCTCGTTATATAGCTAGCTATAGTAATCCAGATTGTGTGGTATTGGTGGAGGAACAGGCACATAGATCGATCAATGGAAGAGAATAGAGAACCTAAATGATAACCCACAAAAATATTCACAACTGATTTTTGACAGGGGAGCAAAAACAATTCTATAAAGGCAAAATAGTCTCTTCAGTAAATGGTTTTTGGGGCAATTGGACATCACAGGCAAAAAAGAAACCTCAATTGTAGTTTCCACAAAAATTAATTGGGTCACTCATAAACATTGTTGGTGGGAATGCAAAATAGCACAGACACTTTGGAAAACAGTTTGGCTGTTTCTTAAAAAGCTAAACACAACTACCATCCAACCCAGTGGTTACATCCCTGAGCATGTATCCCGGAGAAATGAAGCGTTGTGTTCACCTGTGCAGAAATGTTTATAGAATCTTTATTTGTAATAACCCCAAGCTGGAAGCAACCTAGATGTCCTTCCATGGGGGATTGGTTTAAAAAAAAAAAAAAAAAAACAACCCAAAAAACTGTGGTACATATGTATCACTGAATAGTACTTAGCAGTAAAGAGAAATGAAGTATTGATATATGTTACAACTGGATGAATCTCTGGAGCATTATGTTGAGTGGAAAAAAAGCCAATCACAAAAAGTTACATACTTCTTGATTCCATTTATATAACACTCTTGAAATGAAAAAATTATAGGAATGGAAAAGTGATTAGTGATTGCCAAGAGATTAAGAAGAGGATGGAAGGGGGCAAGAGATAAGCATGGCTGTAAAAGAGCAACATCAGGTATTGTTGTGATTATGGAAATGTTATGTTATCTTGTTCATATCAATGCAGTATCATGGTTGTGATATTGTACTATAGTTTTGCAAGATGTTACCATTGGGGAAAACTGGGTAAAGAATACAGGGGTGTTAAATATTACTTCTTACAACTGCTTGAGACTTTATAATTATTTGAAAATAAAAGGTTTAATAAAAAAATACACATGGCCTTTGTTCTGAATTGTTATTCTAAGTATTTGTGCTATAAATATATATTTACACATGTACAAAATTATATCTATGTGGATATTCATTTCAGCATTGGCTGTAATAGCCAAAGATTACAAATAATTTTTTAGCTCCTCAGTGGGGTACTTGTGCTGAATAAATTAATACAATGGAAATCTGTGCAAACAGTACAAAGAAAGAGGCAACAGAAATGTACTGATTTATATGAAAATACAAACTATAGAACTGTATGTATGGACTGTTAGAGTAAAAACAAAGGTGTACATACACATTTTTAATATGCATAGGGTTGTTTTGGAATGGTAGACAAGTGACTCAAAGCCCTGGTCGACCTGGGGAAGGGAACTCCATGGTTGTGGGCAGGTGTGGGAGAAGACTCACTTACCCTTATATACCCTTTCATACCTCTTGAATTTTGTACTTTGTATCTGTATTGCCAATTCAAAGCTATATTAGCATGTTTTTTTTTTTTTTTTTAAAAAAAGGAATAGAAAGTTAAGAGAGAGAGAGGGGGGAATTTGGTTTATGATAAAGCCAGCATTTCCAAACAGTTGGGGGAAAGATGGGCTATTTCGTAAAAGGTCTTGGGAAAACTGTCTGGCCATTGAAGGAGGGTGAACACAGTCATATAACCACCTAACTCTTTACATTCGTATAAATTCCAAATGAAGTAAAGATGTAAATGTAAAAAATGAAAAACATACTCAAAGAAAATGTTAAGTAAACATTTTCATAATCTTGGAGTGGGAGAAGTCTTTTTTAATCATGGTGCTTGTAATGTAATCATAAAGGAAAAAGACTGATAGATTTACCCATATGAAGAATAAACCATGTAAGGGTTGTTACTGTTGTGTGCCATTGAATCAATTCCGATTCATAGCGACCCTATAGGAAAGCGTAGAACTGCTTCATAGAGTTTCCTAGGATGTAAATCTTTACAGGAGCAAATCACCAGGTCTTTTCTCCTGTAGAGCCGCTGGTGGATTTGAACTGCTTACCTTTCAGTTAGCAGCCGAGCACTTACCCATTGCGCCGTCAGGGCTCTTTAAATAAGGGTTAAACCATATAAATAACAAACATGAATACAACCATTTTCATAACCCAATTTTAGAATATTTTCATCATCCTCAAATGAAACCTTGTACCCATTAACCGACTGAGCCATTTTTAACTGTAATAAATATGATGGACTTCTAAGAACCCATATTTGATTAATTAATATGATAAACTTTTGAGGACCATAGATTAATAAACAATAAAATTCATTAAGATGAATTTTCAGTTGCTTTCAACTATTATGAATTTTTATTATTACTCAGATGTTTTAAGAACATTTATTCATCAGAAATATTTCTTAAGAAAGGTAAAGCTTCATTTTAATTTGCAATTTTTTTAAATTTTAGTGTGCTTTAGGTGAAAGTTTACAGCTCAAGTTAATTTCTTGTTCAAAAATTTATACACATACTGTTTTGTGACATTGACTGCAATCCCCTCAATGTGACAGCATGCTCTCTCTTCTCACCTCAGGATCCCTGTGTCCATTCATCCAGTTTCTGTCCCTTTCTGCCTTCTCGTCTTGCTTTTGGACAGGAGTTGCCTATTTGGTCTCGTATATTTGATTGAACTATGAAGCATGTTCCTCATGTGTGTTATTTTTTCTTTATAGGCCTATCTAATATTTGTCTGAAAAGTGGGCTTCAGGAGTGGTTTCAGTTGTGAGTTAGCAGAGCGTCCCGGGCCATAATCTCGGGGGTTCCTACAATCTCTGTCAGACCAGTAACTCTGGTATCTTTTTGTGAATTTGAATTCTGTCTTACATTTTTCTCCCTTTCTGTCAGGGACTCTGTTGTGAGCCCTGTCAGGACAATTGGTGGTGATAGCTAGGCATCATCTAGTTCTTCAGGTCTCAGGCTGGTGGAGTGTCTGGTTCATGTGGTCCTTTAGTCCTTTGGGCTAATATTTTATGTCTTTGGTTTTCTTCATTCTCCTTTGCTTCAGACAGGATAGGACCAATAGATGTATATTAGATGGGCACTCACAAGGTTTTTAGACCCCGGACACTACTCACCACAATCAACACCCATGGAATCAGCAGTCAAGAAATCAAACGACATATTGCGTTGGGCAAAACTGATGCAAAAGACCTCTTTAAAGTGCTGGAAAGCAAAGATGTCACCTTGAGTGTTGCCAGGTGAAAACCCTAAGTCTTGCTCGGCGTGACTTCTTACAGCCAATACACAAGAGGCCGAGGTGGGAGACCAGAAAGATGCCTCTATTTCGTTGTGCAAGGAAAGGAGCAGTCGGGGCTGCTGCCTCCAAGACTGCTTGCAGGCAGCTTGAGGAAGCGGGCTTTTACAGAGAGCAGACGAGGAAATGCAAATTCATCATGAATATTCAGGATTGACCTTGAGCCAGGTTTGGGGATGACTGTGCATTTTCTTTAGACAAGGGTTTGATTCCCCCGGAATGGAGGAAGAGCCTGATTTTGTTTTCATTAGTAAGTTAAGTCTCCATCCAGAGGCAGATTGAGGCCATCTGTGGCCCATTCTGTGGTTATCTTGTCGAGGTCAACTTCAGAAGAATGCGCAGTTTATTCTGCTTGATGTAGGAGGATAAGCCAGAGCAGGTATTTCTTAGAAGGGTTGGGCTCTGAGGCTGCCTGTCTCATGGGGACTAAGGTGTGCCTGACCCAAGCCAGGGTATTTTCAATCACCTCACATGCATGCGAAAGCTGGACAATGAATAAAGAAGACAGAAGAAAAATTGATGCCTTCGAATTATGGTGTTGACAAAGAATATTGAATATCCCATGGCCTTTCAGAAGAACGAACAAGTCTATCTTGGAAGAAATACAGCCACAGTGCTCCTTGGAAGTGAGGACAGTGAGACTTTGTCTCACGTACTTAGGACATGTTATCAGGAGGGACCTAGAGAACAACATCATGCTTGGTAAGGTAGAGGGTCAGCAAAAAAGAGGAAGACCCTGGAGGAGATGGATTGACATAATGGCTGCAAGAAGGGGCTCAAACATAGCACTTATTGTGAGGATGGCGCAGGACAGGGCAGTGTGTTGTTCTGTTGTACATGGGGTCCCTATGAGTTGGAAATAACTGGGGACACCTAGCAACAACAACAACAACAACGGAAAGCACAATCATAGTGCTACTGATTTCTTTGGGGAATCATATCGTGAACGTCTCAAAAAATACTGAGGGGAGTTTATGAAAAATTAATTGGTTACCTGGTCAATTTTTTTATACAAGTTCCCTTGGGGGTGGGGGACATTAATTTTTAAATCTGTGTTACAGGGAATTCTTGGGCAAAAACTTTCCAGGAGCCATGAAGTCTGCTTCCTCATTATCCTTTTGGAAAGTACCCAAAATTCTATTCCTATGCTTTAGTAAAAATCTCTGCCCTTTATAGCCGTTGACAGGTAGGACACCAACAAAGATTTTGTTTCAATTTATTTAGAAATGTTTTTCAACGAAAGTCCAGTTTCCTTCTGGATCTTTCTGTCATTGAGACCACCAGGAAAGACTCTGTCACAAATATGGTGCACACGAGCTAGTGGCTCATAGAAATATGAGTGTAATCCATACAAGGTGCATCTGTGTTCTCATTACTAACATTTTCTTCTGCTGTTAACTGGGTTCGTCACTGTGAGATCTAGTCTATTTACCCTGCCTAGTGGTAATACACAGCGCATTATTTAAAATGGGAGTCCCTTGGTGGTGCAAATCGTTATCGTGCTCTGCTGGCTGCTGATCGAAAGGTTGGCAGTTTGAGTCCATCCAGAAGTGGCTTGAGAGAAAAGCCTGGTGATCTGCTTCTGAAAAATCAGTCACTGAAAACCCTGTTGAACACAATTCTGCTCAGACGTACATGGGATCTACATGGGTCTGAATCTACCTTGAAAGCAACTGGTACTGGTTTATTTAAAATGAGCCTGCCTGGGACATTAGTCTGTTCTCTCTCACTGCTTCCTAGAGGTCAGCTTTGAGTGTAGGGATGTTCAAATGGTTTTCCTTTGGCTTCCTTTGCTTGTTAATTCCACAAAACAAATTGCCAAAAACTCTTTAATAATGCAGCATTACCATTCACATGAGAAGATGATTACAGACGGTGATTGCTTGGGTATGAATGACTGAAGAAGTTGCAGAATTGGCAAAAAGGAAGAAAAAAACAGGGTCATCCTGAATGTGATACCAGAATCTTGGAGAGCATTTAGGGAATCTGTATGTATGAGGCCAATTGCATTAGCGGGCTGGAAAGCAGCATCTCATTGCTGGAACTCATGAGGAAGAGCAAGGTACCATGCCAGGGGCAAGCCCAGGCCTCTGGGCAAAGCTTCCAGCTGCTGGGAGAGGTTTACTTGTTTTGCAAACTGTACAAGTAATTGGTTGTTAAGCCACATTCTGTGGTTGCTGGCTCTATTGTGCAAAGTGGCTTTACAAAAGAAGCGTTGCTAGAATGCATTAGAAATGATGATTTAAAATTGGACCGTCTTTGTTGAAATAACCTAAATTACATGCTGCAACATTATTTTTCCCGGGTGGCTAAAAACACTGACTTAAGATATTTAAAATGTCAGAAACATGTATCCCTAATAAGGCTGGAGAGTCAGCTGTACTTCAGGGAGTACCATAGGTCTTCATCATAATCTAAGTACCCTCTGAGACTGCATGAGTTGTGACTTGATTTCTCTCATTATAAATCAATCTGAAATGACGGCTGCATCCCCACATTCGGACGGGTTGAACCAGATGTGACTGAGTCATGTTTGCAAGTTTCTTGCTTCAAATCTGTCAGTGTATATTTAGTAATTAACATCTAAACATTCAGACTGAGGGATTATTCTTCTAACTGTTGTAATTCTTGATGCCTAACAGATAGGTCTATGGATGTAAGTGCGTGTCTGGGCGAGCAGAGCAGGGTTGAAGAACGGCAGCTTCCCTGGCATTTTGTGCTAGAATATCATTGGTATTTGTGGGAAATGTGGCACCTGTTGCCACAAGTTTCCACGTGTAACACTTAGGCAGTTGGAAAAACAAGGTTTGTTTCACACCCTTCAAGCGGGGTTGGGGAGATGGCAACAATCCCTGTTGAATATTTTGCACAGTATAACAGCGAGCCTCGCCACCATCCAGGCTTAGGATCACCTGAATTTGACAGTACACAGTCAGAAAATTTCTGTGCTGAGTAATATCTGGTATAGGACTGTTTATTTCAAATGAGTGATTTATTTTTAATATCTAAATTTGTGACTTGTTAGTATGTTTTCCTGGTTTGGTAAGTCAGAAAAGAAAACAAGTGAAAAAACAACCAGGGAAAGTGGGAAATGTTTTGCAAACCTGCAGGTAAATAAACAAGCAAGCAAGCAACAAAAGAACTTACAAATCTATTTTGTAACTTTGTAACTATATCTGAGCGAGTTACCTCTGCCCTCCTGAATATGAGTATGTAATACTGGCTGGAATGAGACCAAAAAATTATGAAATGAAAGAGGTTGAAATACTTGAAAGTGATATGTTGTTCAGTGAGCACATGAACTAACCCCGTTAGCTAAATAGATGCACACTTTTTTTTAATAGAAAGTAAGTTTTCCCCAACTCTGCTTAATAAATGTTAAACTAATACTTTTTAAGTATTGGTTTGAATGGGTGCCAAACTTTTAGCCTTTCTTGTGTACCCACATGATTCAATCTCAGTCTGGCAGATTGTGTGTGTGTGTTTTTGTGTGTGTGTGTGTCTGTGTGTGTGAGAGAGAGAGAAGAGAGTGAGAGAGCAAGTACAAGCATGGACAGTTGAATACACAGCAAAAGTATTCACATGCATGCGATTAGATGGGTCCCAATTTGGAAAAGCTAGAACCTGTTAATATCTGCAAAATGTCGCAAAAACGTTACATAAATGCCAAGAGCGCTTTGACTTTATAATATCACACTGGACATGTATCTTGATCCTGTCCTGATGGCCAGGGCAGATGATTGGTATCCTGTGCTAAGAAAGGGAGCTTTGCGATTCTCAGCGTTTGGAACTTGGCCACATGAATTTGAAATGGTCAGAGTGAAACTCTCGGATTTTAATATACTTGTGAGAGGGTGCAAAATTTCAAAATTGGGCAACTAATAGGAAGTTTTTTTTCTAAGAAAATGACTCTATCAGTAAGGATTTGTTTGGGACCAGAGACTGTAATTTATCTAGCTCTATACTTGATGAGGGGCCCTGGTAGCACAGTGGTTAAGAGCTTGGCTGCTACATGGCGTCCGGACTCTCTGTTAGCCCAAAACTAAAACCATTCCCAAGGCCAACTCTTCAGACAAAGATTAGACTGGACTATGGGACGTAAAAAGATACTCGTGAAGAGTGTGCTTCTTAGCTGAAGTAGATACACGAGACTAAATGGGCAGCTCCTGTCCGGAGGCAAGATGAGAAGGCAGAGAGGGTCAGGAGCTGGTCAGATGGACTTGGGAAATCCAGGGTAGAAAGAAAGAGTGTGTTGTCACGGTATAGGGAGAGCAGCTAGGGTCACATAACAATGTATGTATAAATTTTTGTATGAGAGACTAACTTGAATTGTACACTTTCACTTAAAGCACAACAATACAAAAAAAAAAAAAAAAAAAGCTTGGCTGCTAACCAAAAGGTCAGCAGTTTGAATCCACCAGCTTCTCCTTGGAAACCCTATGGGACAGTTCTACTCTGTCCTATAGGGTTGCTATGAGTCAGAATTGACTTGATGGCAAAGGATTTTATACTTGATGAACAAGGGATGGGAAAAATTCTTGCATAAATGAAGTCCCTAAGAGTGTAGTGGATTAAATATTTTCTTGTGTATGTAATGGTCATTTTTAATGTTTGTGTTGATACCTTACATTAATTGTTATGTAATGGTCAGTGTAATATTTATTGCTTTTCAGTGAAATTGTAATATGTGTGTAAGCTTTTTTCGAGAGTCTGTAAAGGGATTAAAGTAAAAGGACTTTATGGCATGGTTTATGTTAAAAATAAGAGAACTTTTTTTTATTTTTCCCGATAGCAAGTGTGAAATGAAATGGGGGAAAAATAACCAGATGCTGCATGTGTCTTATTTGTCTTTCAGATTTCAATCTTAGACTTTCACCTCCTCTCTAGATTTGCTGCCATTGGATGAGAGAAAGCAGTGAGAGCAGTGGGGTGCTGTGTTCAGAAAGCTCAAGTTGTCTATCCACAATAAAGTAACACAGACTCAGAGTTATTCATTGCAACTGAAATGCAAACTACTTATAAAAATCTAAACGAAGCGAAAAATGACTATTTTACTAAACTACCTAGAACAACTAGATGAGAAAATTTATTAAAACAAGGGACTTTAAGCTATCAAACTATAAATTTACAATGGTGTTGTTTAAGGTATACCAACAACAAAACCCATTGACGTTGAGTCTATTCTGACTCATAGCGACCCTATAGGACAGGGTAGAACTGCCCCATAGGGTTTTCAAGGAGCAGCTGGATTCAAACTGCCGACCTTTTGGTTAGCATCCGAGCTCTTAACCACTGTGCCACCAGGGCTGCTAAACTGACATCAGGAGTATTTATATTTACCCTTTTACCCCTCCACTCTATTTTTCCTGACACAAACTTTCCCACCTTCCTGACAGAATTCTGACCACGTTAATGGTATCTGCCCAGCTCACTAACACTCTGCTATTTTCATTTAAATCTAGTTAAGGCCCTATTAACACCTTTAAGTAAGCTCATGATGTTCTCCTTCTGATAGAAACATTTATTCACCACAGAGTTATCCTCAGTGTGTGTGAAAGAGTAACCTTTTTCCTCAACAAGTCCTTGTCAGATTGCTGTTTCTTTCAGGGCCTCTGTTAAACTGTGCCTCAAGTCCTGAAAAATGGTTTCACATTCTACGCAGTGTGTTTTAAAAGGGCTCATATGTGGGGATATGTGCCCTTAAAATATGGATGTATAAAGGCCTCTATGCTGCACAACATGTTGAGACTTGTCCCCAACATGTTGAGACCTGTCACAACTTGTTTTTCCAAACCCGTTACTGATTGGCTTGTTTACCTGAATTCCTCCTTGCTTGCCTGAAACTTATTGTTATTCACCCAAAGCCCATTGTTCTGTTACTTGCTTCACTGCTTGCTGTATTGACTATAAGATAAACTCCTGGGACTGAGGCTGGGGTTCAACTCCTCAGAGTGACCCTCCTGGCCCCACTTCTCTGTAAGAGTTGTGGCATTGGTTATTGTCTCCGCCGCCCCGACAACCGTCGCCGCTGCGACACTCATACATTTTCCTACAATTTTATACACAGCACACCATATCTGTAGTATAATATTTGTTTCAACAAGTTACACTAAAAATGAAACACATGACAAAGATGGTTTTTCAGCTTTGTCAGGTTTTTCCCAATTTATCACTTTGCCTTTTGTCAGAGATGTTTCTGGAGAATAAGGTACAATGGCAGTCCTTGTGTCTTCTGCTCCTGAACCACATGGATGGAGAGGAGCCCATGTTATGAATGGGTGGAGTAGGCCCAGGGAAATGGTCAGGTTTTCTAAACCATAAGAATATATTTAAAGCTGTTATGAAAATAGAGGTTTGGCATTCTGGTGCTCTTTAAATCTGCTTGAGCATAGGAACTTCGGTCAAATATTAATTCATACAACAAATATATATCTAGCTTTCTACAATGTGCCAAATACTGTAGGTCCTGGGGAAAAAGCAGTGAACAAAATACATAAGAACTCTGCCTTCATGAATCATATTTCCTTGTGAGGGAGGGCCATATATTCTTAGGGGAAAGGGCTATGCTAGTAATTCAGCTTTCAGGGGAAAAACGTACTAATTTGTAGCATTTGCCAATTTTATGGTGTAAATACTTCCACCGTGACTGATTTCAGGCTACCAACGTGATGTCACTGAATGGAAGTTGGGAAGAGATAATCAGCTCTCTGGAGCTGGTGAGAGCTGGGAGAGGACACCAATAGCAAAATAAATAGGTAGAATATATAATATGTCAGATGATGCTATATACTATAGAGAATAACAAAGCATGAAAAGGAGAACAGAGAATGTTAGAGGAGAGTTGCAATCATAAATAACTGTGATCAGGAAAGTTGTTTCTAAGATGGTAACCTCTGTGTAAAGACTGGAGGAAATGAACAAGTTATGAAGATATCTAAGGAAGAGAGAGTGAGGAAGAGGGAACACAAATAGAAGACCTTGAGGTAAGAGGGTGCCAGGCACATTTGAGAGAAAGCTGTGAAGCCAGTATGGCTAGAGAGGAGGGAACAAGAAGATGAGTGGTAGGAGATGACATGGTGTGGAGCCATGTTGCATAGGGCCCTGCTAGCCACCATGAGGAGTTAAGCTTTTATTTTGCATGAGTTTGGAGCTTTTGCAGGGTTTTGAGCAGGAGAGTGATGTGATCTGACTTAAAAGTTGTTTTTTTTTTTTTTGAGCTTAATTTACTTAGTGAAGGAAATACCAGCAGGAAAGTAGGGATGTGAAATAGGGGAGAGAAGGCAGCCAGTAAAGGCTGTAGTAGCAAGCTAGTTACCCCTGTGGGCAACTGGAGCTGAACCTCACTGGGGACCTGTGGGGGCCAGTGTAGAGTACACCTCAGAGTGACTCCACCCACAGGAAGAGGGAGCTAGGGTATTTATGTACCAAGTCTCATCAGCTGCTGGGTGCGGGCTGCTCCTGGGGCCCTTAATTCTTCATCAGTTTGGGCCTGTAGTGTGGGAGGCAACTTGCGCTCTGGAGACCAGAAAGTAATCCTTCATCAAAGAAATGTCAGTGCTGGCAGTCTCCAGAGCACCCAAGGACAAGGGGGTGTGAGGAGGTTCTGACAGCATCTACTGCAAACTCATCCAATAAATACTGATTGAGTCTCTACTATGTGGCAGGGGCCCAGCTAGGTGCAGGGGATTTGCAGGTGAACATGGCACACCAGGTCCCACTCAGTACCAGTGAGGGAAATAAATGAGAAAATTATATATCAGGCAGAGATAAATTCTATGGAGAAAATAAGAGAATAGCCAACAGAAGGGTTATTTCAGAATAGATGGTCAGGGAAGGCCTCTTTGAGGAGGTAACTTTCCAACTCCTAAACCAAAAGTGCATTTCCTTCCAGTGTAACCTAACACGGACCTGCTTACCCTCAGGGAGACACCAAAGCACCATTAGAAGTACCTCCAATTTCATTCAGTAAATGGATTATTGCATCAAAAGGAACTAACCATGTGTCATGGACTGAACTGTGTCCCCCCAAAATATCTGTCAACTTGGCTAGGTCATGATTCCCAGTAGTGTATGATTGTGTAATCTGATGTGATTCCTTACATGTTGTAAATTGAATCACTATGATCTAATAAGATGGATTAGCGGCAGTTACACTGATGAGGTATGCAAGGTTGGATAGTGTCTTAAGTCAGTCTCTTTTGAAATATAAAAGAGAGAAGTGAGCAGAGACACATGGGAACCTCATACCACCAAGAAAGCAGTGCCGGGAGCAGAGCGTGTCCTTTGGACCTGAGGTTCCTGTGCAGAGAAGCTCCCAGACCAAGGGAAGATTGATGAGATGGATCTTCCTCCAGAGCCAACAGAGAAAGTGTTCCCCTGGAGCTGATGCCCGGAATTTGGACTTGTAGCCTACTGGACTATGAGAGAATACATTTGACCAACATTTTAATCAGACCTGTTTGACTGTTTTCTTGAAAATAGACTACCTGGAGAAAGGGCTAGGAGCTGGGACATCAATTATGAAGTGATGCAGTAGTCCAGATAAGAGGTGGTTGCAAGTTGGATTAGAGTGGATAGCAGTGATTGTAGTCTGGATTTATTTCATCCTAAAGTCAACATGATTTGCTGATGGATTGAATGTATAGGGTGTGATAGCAAGAGATGAGTCAAAGATGACTCCAAGCCCCATGAGGTTTTGATTTTTGTTTTCAAGTCAAACAGTCTTAGATTCCATTCCTGCCTCTGTCGCTCTCTTGCTGTTTGTTTTCCTTTGTCTCCCTTAGTCTTGCCCATGGGGGTAGAGATGTTCTAAAATGCTTACCATTATATTCCTGTGCCTAGAAAAGTGCCTGCCACATAGTAGGCACTTAGTAAATATTTGTCGAGTGAATGTTGTACCTCTGTCCATAGTTCAGTTTTCCTTAACTATGAGTGTACATAGTAATACTGACTTTACAGGTGGTTTTAAAGAATAAATGAAAATAGTATATCTAAAGTACCTTGCAGGTGAGGCTGTGGGGAAATTGGAACCCTTATCCAGTGCTGGGGGGAATGCAAATTGGTACAGTTGTTGTGGAAGACAGTGTGGCAGTTCCTCAGAAAACTAAAAATAGAACTACCATATGACCCAGCAATTCCACTCCCAAAGGACTTGAAAGCAGAGACTCAAACAGACTTGTACATCAGTGGTTTGTTGCAACACTATTCACAATAGCCAAAAGGTGGAAACAACTTAAATGTCCATCAACAGATGAATGGTTAATCCGAATGTACATACATACAGTGGAATACTACTCAGCCAGTAGAAGAAACAAAGTTTGATACATGCTACAGTGTGGATGGAGCTTGAAGACATTATGCTGAATGAAATAAGCCAGTCACAAAAAGACAAAATACTCTATGACCTCACTTATATAAAAAAATACGACAAGAAAAGGTTAATGTATAGAGACCCAAGTTTACTAATGGTTATCAGGCGCAGAGGGGAGGGGGGAAGGGGAGTGTTAACAGTGATGGAGAAACTGCATAGTAAGGGTAGGGTTGCACAGCTGATTATTGTAATTGCTGTCAATAAGTTATATACCTGTAAAAATTTGAACTGGGAAAAAGCAAAGTACATTGCACATATGGCATGTAGAAAACATTAATACATGGAAATTGTCATTGTTATTGTCCGTGTTTATGTGATTTAGAATGCTGATAAAATTCTGAACTCTCCGAAAGGAGACTGCTTCCTAGGAGAAATAATGGAGAGAGGCATTTTCATTAAGAGCTATCTCTTGAGTAACTCAGAAATAGAGGACTTTCATGTCTAAAAGCCAGAAAATCCCAAATAGTTTAACTGCATCACTGCAGATAGAAAGGATTTGTCCTACCCATAGGATTAAAGTAGGACACAAGCAAGAGAAACATCCCTAGGAACCTATTTTCTGCATATAAATATTACTTACTATAATGATTGTTGTTTTAAAATGGTACCTACTCGGCGCTTGTAGAATAAAAATGAAAGGCCTGTGATGTTAAAAGTAAATGAACAGAGACAGAATGTTTGGGAGACATTACGTTTCAGTTGTCATGGCAGCCAAAAGCTTCCGAATAGATCCTCCCTCCCCCTGCACCCAGATGTTTAACATGCCCTAAATTGTGAGAGAGCCAGATGTGAATGTAGAATGTCATTTATTTATTTAGTACTTAACAGTCCAGAAAATCTTTTTAAAGCTTAGAGGTTGCGTTTAGCTGGGAGTATGCATCTGAGAACTTGGTAGAACATCTGTATTTCTGAAGTTTACATTTTTAAGTTATATGAAAACTCAAGTGCCTCCAGTTGCATGTAATAATACAACACATTTTGAAGAGGAGTTTATAGACCCAGTTAATAAAAACATACATGGTAATTGATGTTACAGAATTTAAAACTGTCACTAGGAATCCTTTGTTTTCTCATATCATGGCTTGAGTAGCAATTCAGGCTAATGGTTGGTGAAGAAGAGAACAGACGTTATTGTTTAAATAGCTCCTAAAGTTGATTGTTTTAAGAAAAGACCTTTGCCTTAATTATTTCTCTTTAGTAAGTGGAATTGTATATATACATTTTGTAAGTGTATTTCATTTTTTACAAGTGTTTTACTTCATTCAAGAAAGCTAAAGTTAGGAAGCATTTTTCTGTGAAAATACCCTTGATGAAAGTGAAATGTGTATTGTAAACCCCACTTGCCATTGACCCTCTGACCTTATGAAAGAATGTTAACTAAGGATCATAATACATGTTAAAAGAGTAGTTAACACTTTTTTTAAATTTTTTTTAAAATTGTACTTTAGGTGAAGGTTTACAGAACAAATAGTTTCTCATTAAACAGTCAGTACACGTATTGTCTTATGACATTGGTTAACAACACCATGACATGCCAACACTCTCCCTTCTTGACTTTGGAGGACTTTTTTTTTTGGTGAAAATATACATCGCCAAAGGTACACCATTTCAGAAATTTCTGCATGTACAATTCAGTGACATTGATTACTTTCTTCAGTTGTGCTGCTATTCTCACAATCCCTAGGCTTCTCATCAAACCTTTTGAGTTGCTATTGTCAATTTGATCTCACATAGATAATTCTTTTTTTTTTTGTACTTTAGATGAAGGTTTACAGAACAAATAGTTTCTCGTTAAACAGCTAGTACACATATTGCCCTATGACAATGGTTAACAACCCCACAACATGTCAACACTGTCCCTTCTCAACCTTGGGTTCCCTATCACAGCTTTCCTGTCCCCTCCTGCCTTCTAGTCCTTGTCCCTGGACTGCTGTACCTCATTAGTCCCGTTTTGTTTTATGGGCCTGTCCAGTCCCTGGCTGAACGGTGAACCCTGGGAGTGACTTGACCACTGAGCTAAAAGGGTGTCCGTAGGGCCATACTCTTGGTGTTTCTCCAGTCTTTCAGGCCAGTAAATCTGGTCTTTTTTTGTATGTTAGAATTTTGTTCTACATCCTTCTCCAGCTCTGTCCAGGACCCTCTGTTGTGATCCCAGTCAGAGCAGTCAGTGGGAGTAGCCGGGCACCATCTAGCTGAACTGAACTCAGTCTGGTGGAGGCCTTGGTAGCTGTGGTCCATTAGTCCTTTGGACTAATCTTTTCCTTGCATCCTGTTCTCGTCATTCTCCCTTGCTCCGGAAGGGATGAGACCAGTGGAGTGTCTTAGATGGCTGCTCACAGGCTTTTAAGACCCCAGATGCTACTCACCAAGGTAGAATGTAGAATATTGTCTTTATAAACTGTGTTATGCCAATTGAGCCAGATATTCCCCGAGACCACAGTCCCCACAGCCCTCCACCCAGCAATTCAGTCCCTGAGGGAGTTTGGATGTGTCTATGGAGCATCCATGACCTTTCCCGAGTAGATAATACTTTTCGAGGAAGAAAAAATTTAATGTCCAGTTAATCTGTGTGAAGAACAATAAACATAAAAGTTTAATACATAAAAGAAATAAACCGTTTTAATTTTTTTCTAAATTTTATTTATTTTGTTGTTTTTATAGAGAATATACACAACAAAACATACACCAGTTCAACAGTTTCTACATGTACAATTCAGTGATATTGATTGCATTCATTGAGTTGTGCAACCACTCTCGCCCTCCTTTTCTGAGTTGTTCTTCCCACTTTAACATAAACTTACTGCCCCCTAAGGTTCCTGTCTAATCTTTCCAGTTGCCGTCGTCAATTTGATCCCATATAGATAGTTCTTACCAGAGAGTAATGCTCAAGGCAGACCTTTTTTACCAGTTAAGCTAAACTATTGTTCAGTTTTAAAATGACTTCAGGGGATGTTTTTGGTTTAAGGTTTAAAGATTATCTCCAGGTAATAGTTTTAGGGATTCATCTGCCTCCATGGCTCCAGAAAGTCTAGAGTCCATGAAAAGTCGAAATTGCATTCTACATTTTCCCCATTTTGATCAGGATTCTTCTATGGAATCTTTGATCAGTTGTTTAGTAATGGTAGCCGGGCACCATCCAGTTCTTCTGGTCTCATGGCAAAGTAGGCAATTGTTCACAGAGGCAATTAGCCACACATTCCATATCCTCCCCCTATTACTGACTCTTCTTCTTCTTCTTCTGTTGTTCCAGGTGAATACAGACCAATTGTTGTGCCTTGGCTGTCTGCTTGCAAGCTTTTAAGACACCAGGCACTATGTAATGAACTAGGAGGTAGAACAGAAGTGCTAAACGTATTATTAGGCCAGTTAACTGGGATGTCCCATGAAACCATGACCCTGAACCTCCCTGCCAAGGAACCACATCCCCTCGGGTGTTTGTTTGTACATAAGCAGTCTCAGCAGCTACTCTTTTTTTGTAGTTGTTGTAAATATATCTGTCATACAACTTTGGCCAATGCAGCTTATTATAGGTATACAACTTATTGGCAGCAATTACAGTAATCGGCTGTGCAGCCCTACCCTTAATTAATGCAATTTTTCATTCCCGTTAACCCCTATCTACCCCCTCCCTTCTGCCCCAGTAATCACTAATAAACTTTGGTCTCTATATATTTGCCTTTTCTTGTCTTTTTAAATAAGTGAGGTCATACAATATTTGCTCTTTTGTGATTGTCTTATTTCTTTCAGCCTAATGTCTTAAGCTCCATCCACACTGTAGCATGCATCAAGACTTCATTTCTCCTCCTGGCTAAGTAGTATTCCATTGTATGTATGTTCCACATTTTGTTTATTCATTCATCTGTCGATGAGCTTTTAGGTTTCTGCCTTTTGGCTATTGTGAATAGTGCTGCAGTGAACATTGGTATACAAGCCTCTTTTTGAGTGTCTGCTTTCAAGTCTTCTGGGTGTATACCTAGGAGTGGAATTGCTCAATCATATGGTAGTTCTGTTTTTTTCACTGTTTTCCCCAACAGCTGTACCAATTTGCATTCCCACCAGCAATGGGTAAGGGTTCCAGTTTCCCTACATACTTGCCAACGTTTGTTATTTTCTGGGTTTTTTTTTTTAATCTTAGACATCCTAGTGGGAGTGAAATGGTATCTCACTGTGGTTTTGATTCGCATCTCTCTGATGGCTAATGACACTGAGCATCTTTTCATGTGTTGGGTGGCCATTTGAATGTCCTCTTTGATGAAATGTCTATTCACGTTGTTTGCCCGTTTTATGATTGGGTTATTTGTCTTTTTGTTAAGTTGCTGAAGTTTTTATATATGTATTTGCTATTAGATTCTTGTCAGATATGTGTTTTCCAAAGTTATTCTCCCAGTCGATAGCTTGCCTTTTCACTTTTTTGTAAAGTCTTTTTGGTGAACAAAAGTTTTTAATTTTTATGAGGTCTCATTTATTTTGTCTCTTGCTGTTTGTGCTTTTGTTAAGACATTTATTGCAGCTATATTTTTTTCCAGTGACTGGAGGGAGAAAGAAAAAGAAGGAGACTAAGGTTTTTCATAAGGTCACCAGGGAGTTAGGTAATCAAGGAGAAAAGAGAGGATAAGAGAAAGCAAAGAAGATGCAGACATCCACTTATACCTGGCACTTCTCCATAAAACTCTGTTCTCAGACCTTTACCTCAGCTGTGTCCTAGTTTCTATTCTTTTCACTCAATAGCTGCATAAAATCATGCCCACAAATCTCTTTGCAGAAACTTGACCGAGCCTGGCCTTGGTATACCACCCTCCCTTTCTGAGGCACCCATTCCTTTGCCCCAGCTGAGGCTCCAGCCCAGGGAAGCCTGGTGTCTCTGACTTACCTGAGATCCATGCGTACTGCCCCTCCTGCTCTCCTTCGTCTCTGAGAAGTGACCTGAGCTCTGTACATCAGGAAGTCTTCAAGTGTCAACAGGGTACTCTGAGACTGCTTTCTCAAAGGGATGTGCTTCTAAGCTAAGTTTTTTTCCGCTCCCTTTTCCATCTTCACAGAGATTAACCTGATGATCTCCTTGGGCAAAAGTAGCTTTTTAGGGTAATGCTGCTTAATAGAACCTTCTACGATGGTAGAAATGTCCTGTGTCTTTGCTATCCAGAATGGTAGCTATTTATGGCTTCTTAAATTTAAATTAAGTAAAATTAAATGAAATTAAACATACAGTTCTTCAGTCACACTAGCCACATCCTAGGTGCTTAATAGCCATGTGTGGTGTGTAGCTACTGAGTTAGACAGTACAGTTTTAGAGGAATCCCAGAGCTCGTGGGAATGGCCCAGTTCTTGTGCCCTGCCATGCTCAGACATTAGCTGAGAGAAGCCCCAGGGAATTGTGGTTCAGCAGTGAAAGCCACAGTGGATCCAAAGGGATGGCAACTGGAGGCTGTCAGTGTTCACTCCCTGCAGCAGGTTCTACTGAAGGGAAATTGGAGCGAGGCACCTCCATGAGTACTGCACCCGCCATCTGTCTATAGATACAGGTGTAACTACAGTATTTCGTTCTGTTGTACATAGGGTTGCTATGAGTTGGAACCGACTCGACGGCACCTAACGATAACACAATATAGGATTTGGAGTTAGACCTACGTTTACATCTTGGCTCTGTCGTTAGTGAACTATGGGACCACAGACAGTTATTCAAACTCTCCCAACCTCTGTTTTTAGCTTGTAAAATGGAGATAATAATACTTACCTCCCAGGGCTGTTGTGAAAATCTAGTGAGACTATAAATTGAAAGTAGCAGAGTGCCTGACGTATCCTAACCATCTGCTGTACAAGCCAACGATACACAGTGTGGGTCACATGTCAGCTTCAGCCTCTTCTTCCCATAACTTAAACAAAACACTAATTAGCCTTTTGAACTGAAGTACTAAATAAGTGAAAGGAAAATGCAGGAGCTATTGCTACATTGGCTGTAATTTTCAAATCCATTGTTTTATACAGATAGCACTCTTCCTATATGAAGACGTTACTTTGAGGAACTGTGTGTGTGTGTGTGTGTGTGTTTATGAGTGTGTGTGCAGACTAATCTCTATTTACCACCTATACCAGGCAGGCACAGTGCTAGGTGATAGTGCACGTGAGGAGATGTACTTGACCTTGGTTTTTACTTTTCATCACTGTCATTCACACTTGCTGACAATGCCAATCATTTATTCAAGGAATTGCAGCACATTCCTGGATACTGCAGGTTGCAAAGGGGGCAGAGATATTTAAAGAGATGCTTCGTGTATCTTGGAAGAATTTCTTCTGCTCTCTTGTCTTACAATTCTCCATCCCTCCCCAACCCAAGCACACATGGGGCTTGGTGTTGATGGTGCTCAGAAAGCGAGAATTATTCATGTGGACAGCGATACCACTGGGCCTCAAAGACAGGAGCACTGGACTTCAGTCCAAAAACCCAAATGGATTCGTCCAGCTGAACTTCCAGTTTCAGTGTGCTACTCAGCTGCATGGCTCCGTTTCTTCTGTGCCACACACGGTAGACTTGACAATAGGAGGAGGAGGGGCTGAGAAAGCTAGTATTTACTGCATCCTCACCACAACCTCAAGAGACAGGTAGGATGATGGAGTTTTAAACAGTCCAAGACTTTCCTTGAGAGAAGCCCATGAATTGTTTCAAAGGGGATGTGTGTCTGTGTGTGGAGGGATGAGAGTAGAATTACAAATCCACATGGGTCCTCAGAGGGGAGGCTGCCTTCCACTCTTGTTGCCTGCCCCTACCTGCTCTGTTTCTGCTGAATGGGGAAGACTCTCTGAGCTCCTCCCTGATTCCCTTCACCTTCCAGATGAGCTTTGCAGACCCTTTTTCTTTTAAGGGCTTCGCTGCAGGCAGGGTAACTGAGAGAATGGAGCTGAGGGAGTTGCAGTGTCCCCAGAGGCCTGGAAGGGGCCTCTGACGTGCTCCCTGTGCCGCCTTCTCTAGTGGCCACTGTAAGCTCTCCTTCAGGCTCCTTCTCTCTCCGCTCACCCTCACCCCCAAACAACTTCATTTCTGATCCCATCAGTAGGTAAGGCCAGGGAATCTTTTCTTCTTTTTGGTCCTTCTCCCTGGAAGTATGTAAGCCTGAGGATGTATTCTGGGCAAAACCGTAGAATCCCTTTGTTGCCAGTGAAACAGTCCACAAAATGGAGGGGAAGGTAAATAGATGAGGAGGTCACTCTCAGCAGTCTTTATCAGACCCTAGGCTGCTCTTCTCTCTCGTGTAACTATTAGCAGATATTTTAATCCAATCATATTAGCAGTTCTGGGAATTAGTTGGCATTTATTCTGTTAGTATGTGAAACATTAGCCAAATATTGTTGCTGAATAACTGTAGAGGATTTAATTAATGTAGTTACTGATACTTTGAGAACTTCAAAAGTGTAGGATATTAAGTAAAATTTTAACATAATTTCTGATTTTTTGGGGTATGGGTAGAAGGCAAAGGAATTATTAAACACCTTCTACTTGAGATAATCTTCAGAATGCCGACGAATTGTTGAGTTATCATATCAAGTATGGCTTTAGGAGAGTTTGTGATAAACAACAGCGTTTTCAGGACTTTCCTCTGCAGAGAGGGTGAGCCGGCTGGCAAATACTAAGGCGGCGTATGTTAAGCTGAATCAGCAGGCTGTCTTTAGCAAACGTCCTAATTCATTAGTTGCCTCCCTCCCTCCTTTTCTCTCTCCTTCTTTCCTTCCATATATCTTTCATTAGGATTGCATTTTCAGCATAGAAAAATCTATACCGATTAAGTTTTACATACTGATAAAAAAAACATTGATAGTCTAACCAAACTAATTTTGAGGAATTAGCTTAAATCATTTACTAATATATATTGATATTCTGTTACTGATAAAAGTAAATCAAACTGTTAGCTTCAGATGGCCTAGGAATTAATATACTTTTTCCCCCTTGAGGTTTTCTTTTCTATTCTCTGTATACTTATTATTAAAACATGCAATGATGAAATGGTATTTTAGGTCATATATTAATAAAACTATGTGAATGTTTCCGGAGGTTACTTCATAACACATTTTTACCTTTCCCAGATGGTCAAGATTTTAAATAACTGCATATGTACTCTTGTATAAGTTATGTTTATAATGACTGAGTATTTTAAGAAAACATATTATCTAACATACAGTAACAACATTCTTAAATCCAGTAGTCACATTAAAATTGTAATATAATTATAAGAAATTTTACATGTACATTTTCTTGAATTCATTTTACATTTTACATCTAGTGGAAAAGATGTTCAGTTTAATCTTTTTTCCAGCCAAGATGAATGATTAGAAACTTGCCGGCTGAACACTGTGAAAAATATATGCAGAAAATCGTGATAATTAGGAGTAATTAGCATTCTCCAGGCTTGGGGAGCCTTTAGAAGTAGTCTGCAGGCTGGCCCTACAGTCACTTCCACCTGTGGAGCTGTGTGTGGAGGTGTGTGGGGTGGGACTGGGGTGAAGCCTGGCCGAGGCACTGGCTTCTGGGGAGGCCTTTGGAGCCACAGCTCATCTTCTCACTTTAAAGGTTCCCTGGGAAGAGTTACCTCAGAATTTTATTAGCCAAAACCCATGATTATCTCATAATCCTTTGGCAGTGTTTGTGGACGGGACCTGTAAGATGGACCTTTAAGAGAAAAACACAGGTGGAAGGGAGCCTAAGACAAACCTGGGCCAGGGTTCGCTGCTCACTCGTAACTGTGTTATTGTTGTCAAGTCCCATCAGGTCGGTTTCCGACTCGTAGCGACCCCACGTACAACAGAATGAAACACGGCCTGGTCCCACGCCATCCTCATGATCATAGTTATGTATGAGTCCATTGTTGCAGCCACTGTGTCAGTCCATCTCATTGAGGGTCTTCCTCTTTTTCGCTGACCCTCTACTTTACCAAGCATGATGTCCTTCTCCAAGGACCGATCCCTCCTGATAACATGTCCAAAGTATGTAAGACAAAGTCTTGCCATCCTTGCTTCTAAGGAGCATTCTGTCTATACTTCTTCCATGACAGATTTGTTCGTTGTTTTGGCAGTCCACGGTATATTCAATATTCTTCTCCAACACCGTAATTCAAAGGCATCAGTTCTTTGGTCTTTCTTTTTCATTGTCCAGCTTTCACATGCATATGAGGTGTTTGAAAATACCATGGCTTGGGTCAGGTGCACCCAAATGTCTTAAAGTGACATCTTTGCTTTTTAATACTTTAAAGAGGTCTTCTGCAGGAGATTTGCTCAATGCAATATATTGTTTGATTTCTTGACTGCCAAGTAATCTTGAACTAACTGTGGCCTCCTTTTAAAATTTCAATAAAGTATTTCATGCATATAAAAGAAAGTACGTAACATAAATTTATGGTGTAAAGAATAGCAAAACAAACACCAGTGTATCTGCCACCCAGCTTAAGAAGTAGAAAGCTTCCAGTAGTTCGAATGTCTCTCCTCCTGTCTACCCTTCTCCAGCTGTAAGCCTCTCTCCCTCTTTCCCACCACACTGATATTCCAGGATTATAATATTCTAATACTGTTACTGTACAGGTATGCATCTCTAAACAAAATATTGTTTTATATATTTTTTAGATGAATCATATTGTTTTGCTTTTTTGATTTATCCATGTTGATTTGTCTAGCTACACTTCATTAATTTTCACCACTATGGAATAATCTATTGTATGAGTATTTCAAATTTTTTTTTCTGTTGATGGACATTATTTGAGTCGGTCACAGTTTTTTTTTTTTTTTTTTTGCTATTACAAAACCGCTAAGACCTTCCTTGTACATGTCTCTGATGCACAGGTGCCAGTGTTTCTCTGGGGAATATATTTAGTTGTTGGAATAATTAATCAGTGAATATATGTATCTTTAAATATAATGCTAAATTATTTTCCCAAGTGGCTATACAAATTTAAATTCTCACCAATTATCAATGCTGTGTATTCTTGTCAACATTTGGACATGACAAGTTTTAAAAATTTCCTCTGTCTTGGGTATTAAATGGTATCTCATAATTTAAATTTATTATTATAATTACTCTTTGAGTATCTATTTGTAACATGTGCAAGTTGAATTTAGGAGTCTTAGGCTTACCAGCCTTCCTTTTCCATAGACGTGTGGCTTTTTCTCTGATTACTGTTCAAAGCTCTGGGCACTTGGATCTGTCATTTTTCCTCAGGGAAACCCCAGCTTCAGGGTTGGCTTGCCATTCTGGTTTTAGTTTGTAGGTTTTATCTTTCATTACATACCTTGTTTTCTGGAGAGCTCAGCAGTGTATTTAAATGTCACCAGTTGCCATGAAGTCAACCCTGACACGTGGTGATTCCAGCTGTGCCCCATGGGGTTTTCAGTGGTTGATTTTTCAGAAGTAGATTGCCAGGCCTTTCTTCTGTGACACCTGTGAGTGGACACAAACCTCCAAGCTTTCAGTTACCAGCCAAAAGCATTAACTATTGACTGTTTACATCACCCAGAGACTCCTATTTAAATGTAAGTTAGTTGTAAGTTATCTAACCTCTAGGTGTTTCGTGACAGGAGAGCTTTCCTGGATGTTTAGTCCACCAATGCATGGAAGTACAAGTCTGGCCCCAGTGTTCTCTGCCATTAAAACACCATTTCTCTCTCAGCCACATCTGGCAAGCACACTGTAGTAAAGAAACAGGGACACTTTAATATTGGAAGCAACCATATATAAATCTTGTCCATTGGTTTAAAAAAATTTTGTTCTATAGAGTTAGGTCCGGGGTCTTGGACTAGAGGGTTAGACGGAGAGGAACCCAGTGTCCTCAACATCTGCATCATCATTTGTTTATCGAGATTCTGAGCAAAATTTCACTTGTAAGATCAAAACTTGAAACTGGTGCAGCCAGTGTCGTGTGCTGAAGGGAAAACTGTAGCTCCGAAGCCACATCTGTAGGAGGTATGGGAAACGGGGCACCAGTAGAACTTGGAGCTTCAAGCTTCACACTCCATTTTCCACATGGGAGTGCCAGGCCCTATTCCACGAAGGGTTCTGCCACATTACAGGCTTGCATTTTGATCTTATGCTTTAAAGTAACTCCAAGTGTTTTATGGATTTCTCTACCATACTTAGCACAGAGGAAAGGAGGCAGGGTGCAAGCATTAGTGTGATTTCTGATTGCCATTATCAAAGAGGGGAAATGGAGACCTAGGGGGGTAATGTGATTTTTCCGAGATCTAATAGTGAGTAAGTGAGCCAGCTGAAACTGTCATCCAGATCTTTCCACCCAGAACCCCCTCATTGACAGATCTTATTTTAATGAGATAATATTCAATGTATTTTTTAAGTATATCAAAATTCTTTTTAAAATCAATGTGGGAAACTGAAATTCACTAATTTACATAAATTAATAGAAACATTTAATCTGGATTGAGACTTTTTTCGGGAGCCAATTAGAGAAGAAATATATATATTTTTTGCCTTTCACATTTGAGGGTTTTTGTTTATAGTTATCTAAATGGTGTAGAAAGTGCTGGCTGAGAGGCTAGGGCAATTATTCAAAGATGTCACTGAGATTTGGAAGCTCTTATATAGTGAGCCTAAGGAATGTCACTAAAAGTGCTGGGAACGGTACTTATTTCTTGATTTATTCAGACATTTGCGATCTACTCTGTGCCTGGCTTTGTGTCAGACCCTGGGGATATATAGACGAATAAGGCACAGTCCCTGCCCTCAAAGAGCTCACAGGAGAGAAGGAGTAATTTGTTGAGCCTATTTCATTTCACTTTAGAAGCATAATTTGGGTCTCCATTTCCATTGCTTTATCAGAAAGGCAGATAACTTTAAAATTTCTCTCTGCTCTCAACTGTGTCCTTCTCATTGTAGAATTGAAAAAAAACCTCAAAAACCTAGTGGCTAATGCAATCAGAGTATAACCCCAAGAAGTATTTCTCCATGGTCTGCCTAAACCATTATTTCTGGCGTTTATGGCTTCTAACATGAAGTTGCAGCAACTGGTAGTTGAAGAAGTATGTTTATTTTTACTTTGATTTAAAGTGTTACTCACCCATATAGATATGTAACATATGTTTAAAATAAAGAAAACTGTTAGAGAACTTTTGTGAGGCTCTGATTTGAGTCTGATGGTTCGAATTATAGAGTGGAACATCAAGTCAGGATGAACTATACTGTCAGTGCATTAGACAGCTCCTCGCAAAAGCATGCGGTTTTTATTATTCTAGGAAAAAAATACAGATGGACTACCCTAGCCATCATAAAAAATGGAATTGACATATAAGTATTCTGCAGGTAGAAGGTCATTCTCACAATGTCACTCAGGAATACGAGCAATATAGGGCTGTTATCAAGAAGGCAAATACGATGTGGGGTGTCATTAACCACAGTATAACACCCAAGAATCCCGGAATAATCCACTCACTGTGTTCAAAATCGTTAAGACCATATTAAGAGTATAATTTCCAGCTCCGTATTTTACACACAATATTAGGAAATTGGGGATGAGCCAGAGAAAAGGAATAAAAATGATTTGAAAGTACAAAAACTTATCTATGCCAAAAACTGAAAGTAAGTGCAATTCTTTATAACCAAGAAGGGAGCACTAAGGGGTGCCTTTAAAGCACCTTTGAGTGGGTCTCCATCTACAGCATAATTGGGACTAACAAGTGCCTCTTCCCCTAAATCTATATTTTGAGGTGGACTTAGCATTAGAAGAAGTGGCCATGATACCAGGGTTGGTTTTTCTTGTACCATTTCTCAAATGTAACACCCACCAGCTCATACAGATGTCTCAGGGCAGGGTGTCCTACTGGGCAGGGAGTAGCTTTTAATTCTCAAAGTAAATTCAAAGCTAAATATGAGCCTTGACTAGGAGAAAGATAGTGGGGCAGATGTATGCCAGCGGTCATGAGGAGGGAAGGCTAGTGTCTAGAGTGAGGGCGCGGCTAGGCACTGTGGAGAAAGAGGTGGACAGAGGTCCCATCCCTCAGGGAGCTCACCATTGAGGGTTTGCATGAAGGTATCAGAGAACACAGTATAGAAAGATATGTAGGAGTCTGCCAATTACACGAGTGGTAAGAGCACACAGACCAAGGCACAGAGCAATGGTGAAACACCAAGTTTAAACGCCATGATGAATTGAGGCCAGAGATGAACAGAGGGCAGAGATTAATATTGGATGAGTAGGTGGATGTCAAACTATGAAGGCCCTTGTATCAGATGAAGAAGCTTGATTCTCATTCTGTTGTCAAGAGTGAGTCATTTTATTTTCATTTGGCTAGAGATATTATCGGGGCAGGGGTGGCTCAGTGGTGGGATTCTTTCCGTACGTGCAAGAGCCCTGGGTTTGACTCCTGGCCAGTGCACCTCATGTGCAACCACAGCCCGTCTGTCGGTGGAAGCTCATGTGTTGCTATGATGCTGAACAGTTTTCAGCGGAGCTTCCAGACTGATATACTAGGAAGAAAAGCCAATGAAAACCCTATAGATCACAACGGTTCGATTCACAACTAATCAATAGGGATGGCAGAGGACCAGGGCAGCATTTTTTTTCTGTTGCGCATGGTGTCTCTATGAGTCAGAGGTCACCTTAATGGCAGCTAGTATCAACAACAGAGATAACATCAGATTTTGTCTTATAAAGATTTTCCAGGGTCGTATGAGACGCTCTGGTGGCACAGTGGTTAAGTGCTGGGCTGCTAACTGAAAGGTTGGCGTTTGGAACCCAACAGCTGTTCCGCAGGACAAAGATGTGGCAGTCTGCACCTGTCAAGATTACAGCCTTGGAAACCCTATGGGGCAGTTCTGCTCTGTCCTATAGGGTGGCTATGAGTCAGAATCAACTTGATGACAACAGTAAGGGTATGGGGCTTTATGGAGGATGATGAACTTGCCCAGGTTGGGGTGGGGGAGGGAATGGCCTGAGTAGATGCAAGGAGACTAGTAAGGAGTCACCGGATGATGGTCTGTTTTAGGGAGTACCTGTGGAGATTAGAGCAGATGGGGCGGGAGGCACATGAAGAATTTAGGAGGTAAAGTCAATGGGTCTTGGAGAGACGCTGGATGTGTCAGAGTGGTATTGGAGAATGATCAGTAAATCAAGGGGTGCTTTAAGGTGGTATCATAGACTGAGAAAAGAAATGGTTGGTGAATTACTTCTAATGCTGCTGTAACAAATTACCACAAACTTAGTGGCTTGCCTAAAACAATGCAAATTTGTTATCTTACAGTTCTGGAGGTCAGAAATCTAAAATGGGTTTCATTAGGCTGAAATCAGAAGTGATTTCTTCTTCAAGCTCTAGAGGAGAATCTATTTCTTTGCCTTTTCCAGCTTCTAGAGACTGACTGCTTTACTTGGATTGTGGCCCCTTCCTTCTTTATCTTAAAATATCAACATTATATCTTTAAATCTCTCTTTCAGACTCTGACCCTCTTGCGTGTCCCTTATAAGAACCTTCCTGATTGCATTGGGTTCATCAGGTAATCTCCCCAGGGATTAGGGACCCAGGGTTGAGATTCCAGGCATTAATTCCTGGACATCTTTGCTGGGGGTCACTACTCAAAAATCAAACCCGTGGTCATTGAGTCAAATCTAACTCATAGCAAATTGGGATGGAGAAAGCAAGTTCTCTTTATGTATGTGAGAGCTAGGGAACAATTAAGTACGTGATTCTTGTCTAGAGATATTTGGTGACATAGATTCTGATGTAGTTTGTTTGAAGCCATGGAGAGTGGTACGCTCTGAAAAGGAGAGTGTGTGACACGAGGTGAGTGCTGAATAGGAACACTGAAGGACCACTGGGCTGTAAAAGGCAGATGGAGAAGAAGACCAAACCTGTTGCCTTGGAGTTGATTTCTGACTCGTAGCAACCCTGTAGGACAGAGTGGAACTGCCCCATAGGGTTTCCAAGGAGCAGCTGGTGGATTCAAACCGCCAGCCTTTTGGTTAGCAGCTAAGCTCTTAACCACTGCACCACCAGGGCTCCGCAGAAAGAAAGGGAGATGCAAGATGCAGGTACATCAGAGAAGTAGGAGGAAAACCAAGAAGGGGTGGCTCAAACATCCAAAGAGGACACAGTGTAAAGGAGGGCCTGATAGCACGGGGTTAGGAAATGAAAAGTAACTAATAGATTAAGATTCTAGGAAAGTGATAGGTATATCAACTTCTTTGTTTTGCATAGTCTTAAAATAAGCTGTAACTCTTGTATTCAGAATAATGCAGAAATTCATCATTTCACTGGATTTCATTGCTTTTGTAATAGTACCCAGGATAACAGATTTATGCTTAAAATTCTGTTCTCAAGAAGTGTACCAACAAGGGTTGGACTATGACCTTTTTGTACTGTTCTAACCTAATGCCAGTTTCTCACATTAAATCCCATAGTGTCTGTTCTGTTTAATATTCTGTTCTTAGCAAACCTTCAGGTGCAGTTCTGATAGGGACTGTTGACCTGCTGTGCATTACAGACTACACATACATTTTGAAACTCGACATTATGATTGTCTCACAAGCTTATACATTTTCAGTGAAATTTTAGAACACAGGTTAATATATGGGCCTCCTGAAAAATGAAAATACAAAGAGGATGAGTCGTGCAGTTGGGGAGGTGGTGATGGTGCGTGGGTGGTGTGAAGTACTTGCTTCCCAACCAACAGTCTAATGAAACCAACAGTCCCATTCTGACGTTTTTACTCAGTACTACACCCATGCCCAGAAATGATGGTTCGGGCTGCTTTTTGGCTTCTGCAATAGCTGTTCCTGTTATCTTAGGAGCTGGCTGAAGGTAATTAGAGTTTCTTACCCTGGAGCCTGAGCGTGCTTCATGCTGCCATGATTCCGACTGCGGGATGATAGTGGGGCTGGCATGGCATGGCTCTGCTGATTTTCAGATTCTGACTTTTCATTCCATACACATGCAGTAACATTTTAAGGAAAGCCCCCAAGTCTTCAGTTTGCTTTTGTGTTTATAATCTGGATTTTTTGTATATTAGTGCACCAACACAAACAAGTGTGTAAGGCTTTGTGCTTGGGGTAATTGGAATACAGAGGTGCATAAGATGTGGCCCTTACCCTCAAAGTTTCTAGTCTAATAAGAGACATAGTACCTTTACGCAAATAATCTGTAACACGGGATTAAGTGTAAGGAATGCTGGAAGAGAGTATTTGGCTTGTTCAGCTGAAGAAGAGAGGTTTCTGATTGTGGGGAGAATCAAGGAAGCTCTTCTTATGAATTGATATTTAAATTGAGTTTTGATGAATGGATACGATTTTTAGAATTGGGAAGAAGTTTGGGGAAATAGCATTCCAAACACAGATACAAAGTTAGCAGAGGCCAAGAGATAAAAAATGTCAGCATAAGTATGTGCAACATTGAATAACAGTGTTTGACTGTTATTCGAGTAGTGGAGTTAATGTGGAAAGGAAAACTGTCGTACTGTAAAAGGCTTTGAATGCTATAGTAAGGAATTAGGTATTGATAGATTTTCTTCCTAAGTTTTTTAAATCTTTTTTTTTTAAATTTTTTGCATTCCTAGAATAAATTCCATTTGGTCATGGTCTATTATTCTTTTAATTGCTTCTAGATTTTATTTGTTAACATTTAATTTAGGATTTTTGCATTGCTGTTCCTAAATGGGGGGCATTGGTGGTTCAGTGTTAGAATTCTTGCCCACCATCCTGGGGACCCAGGTTGGATTCCTGGCGAATGCACCTCATGTGCAGCCACCACCTGTTTGTCCTTGGAGGCTTGTGTGTTGCTGTGATGCTGAAGAGGTTTCAGCAGAGCTTCCAGACTAACCTGGGCTAGGAAGAAAGGCCTGGAGATCTACTTCTGAAAAATCAACCAGTGAAACTCTATGACTCGCAACAATCCGATCCCGTTGTACACAGGGTCGCCATGAGTTGAGGCTGGCTCAGCAGCAGCTAGCAACAATTCCTAAGTAAAAATACATGGAATTAAATAATTAAAAAATAATGGAATTAGAGGATAACCCCTAATTTGCTATAAAATTTTCTTTTTGGTGCAGTCGTTGTCAAGTTTACATATCAAAGTTACTATTGCTTTATAAAAAGAATTTGGGAACATTCCTTGATTTATCCCCCGTATTTTCTGGAAGAGTTTAGATGGTATCAGAACGAACGGTTATTTTAAAGATTTGGCAAATTGTGCTGTAAACTATCTAGGCCTACCTAATGTGCGTGTGTGTTTCTAATCTTAGGGATAGCTCTTTAACAACCTTTATTTGTGTGGTAATGGGTGTGATTATGTCTTCTCTGTCTTCTGGAGGCAATTTGTTTTACTTATTTCCTAGATACTTTTCACCCAAGTTTTGAAAGTTATTTGCAGAGTTGAGCAAACAAGTCTGTTATGATTTTGTCCTATATATTAGTATTTATTTGCCTCGTATTATTTCTTATTTTTTTATAATTGTAGTAGCCTCCTTTATAACTCCTCCTGATTTGGTTCGCTAACAGTTTAAGAACCAGCATTTCCATTTATTTATTCATTCTCTACTCTTCTTTCTCATAATTAATTTATAATCTCCTGTATATTAATTCACTTTTTCTGCTTTCTATAGTTTTTTCCCCTTTAACTTCTTACGTTATATGCTTAATTTATTTTTTATTCTTTTTAATGTAACTATTTAAGTCTATGATTTTCCTCTGAGCACTTTTTTAGCTGCCTAATGGGTTTTTTCATATAGTTGTTTCCTAGATATTATTAACATTTTTTCCATGCTCTTTTCCTTCTTGACTCAAAAATTAGGAGGAAGACTTAAAATATTCGGAAGATAGGGCATATTTGTTTTTCTAGTTGTGTGAATAATTTCCAGTTTTATTGCACTGTGATAAGAGAATATTTCCTACATTTTCCTGTCTTCAGGAATTTATTGATGTTTTGTTTGTGGCATAATACGTTATCAAGTTCTTTGCTTGAAAAGAAGGTATTTTCTCTGTTCCCGCGGCATAGATGTATTAGCTAGATGTACCATTTTACTTGTTACTCAGATACTCTGTATCATTATTATTATTTTTGGTCTGATTGATTTATCATGCAATGAAAGAGAGAAATAATTGTCTTCTCTTGGGTTTCTATTTGATTTCCCTTACATTCCTCTACTGACATTTTAGCCTGGGAAGTTCTTCATAGGCATGATGTTCAGGGGGCTGTTCAGCATCGCTGGCTCCTCCTACACATTAAAGGTCAGCAGATTCCTCCAGTTTACCTTGACAACCAAAAACAGCTGCTAGGCTGGTAGATAGTATCATTTGTGAATAAGAACCACTGATGATTGGAAAATGTGTCTTTTCAATTTCTCTCTCATTCATATGACACTTATATATATATTGTGAGGAAAATTCAGGACTTTTTAAAAATAATTTTTAATTGTGTCTGAAAGAAATGTCTCCTCCTCCCCCCGTGATGGGATGAGATCAATGAAATAATGGGCCCAAAGGAGCCATTAGGAAGAAGTGAGTAATAAAGTTGCTGACATCTCACCCTCTCCCCGTATTGTGCTCTGTGTTTGGGGACAGGAGACTATGAAGTATACCAAATAAACCAACTCTTAGCAATAGTCTTCAATCCATCTATCATATTTCAACACAGAGTCCTAACTTTTATTACTGCCTGCTATGGTTAATCTCCCAAAGGGCAATCTATATTAAATTGACAAGCTCCTGAATATAAATCTGGCTCACTAAATAATACATATACATGTAAATTTAAAATTTCTCAATAAATTCCTGAAGACTCAAGTACATTTCTGTACATATAGTACAAAAACTATTAGATTTCCATTGAAGAGCGGGTGGAGCCTTACCTATAAAAATAAACTCTGAAGTGCTTTGAACTCAAAATGAGCTTACTAAAGATTGCATGCAAACGGTACAGAAGGAGTATGACAATTTGAAGTAACTCTTAGCTAGCTCATCAGAATTTGAAAGAAACCCTAGAAATGTGTGGATTTGAAACAGTAGGATTTGAAAGAGCTTAGCTGAGGCTAACACTCATTGATATTAGCCTTTTGTAGGATGATTGACAATGACTTCCACTGCCTCCAAAAGGAGAATTAGTGTGTATTTTTAGGTATTCACCTGAGCATACAGAAACTGTTCTTAGTGCTGCTATTCTGGTCAGGACTTGAAAATACCGCACAGAGAACCTGTTCCAAATCCACCGCTGGTGAGAATTAAGCAATACTATGTATGTGAATGCTACAGAACAGTAAGTGTGCTAAAAAGACTCTTTGTTGTTTACAGAAGCTGACTAGTTACATTGCTAATGTTTAGAGAATTAGAATATGATAAAAGCCACTTAACAGAAACATCAGCACAGAATGCTACTTAATTGACCTTTTCTGGTGTAGCTGTAGATTTAGGATTTGGTATGCCTCAAAGGCATGACCATCCCAGGTTACTTTCTGATGCCCCCGATTTCAATTTTCAGGTCTCCGCTCCTTTGGAAAGGAGCCCTGGTAGCACAGTGGTTAAGCGTTCCATTGCTAACGGAAAGGTCCAAGGTTCGAACCCACCAGTCACTCTTTGGGAAAAAGATGTGGCAGTTGGCTTCTGTAAAAATTTACAGCGTTGGAAACCCTATGGGACAGTTCTGCTCTATCCTGTAGGGTTGATAGGAGTTGGAATCGCCTCTATGGTGATAGTTTTTTTTTTTTTTTTTTTTGCCTCTCCTTTGGAAAAGGCATCACTGCCAGCTGCTTGCATGCGAACACACCCTTGTACACATAGCCCCCACGACCCTCCCCTGCCCTTGGTGCTAGTCATATTGGTGGCCATCTCAAAGAACCCTAGAAGCTACTTTTCCCTACTGGAGTTCCTGTTTTGGAGAGGTCACCTTATTCCCAGTTTTCTACCGCTCTGTCCACAGTCACATGTAGTCTTTGAGCCTGGATAAATTTAAATTCTTACTTTTCATTTAATAGCTGCTGTGTGTGTGTGTGTGTGTGTGTGTGTGTGTGTGTGTGTGTGTGTGTGTTTTGTTTTATTGTACTTTAGATGAAGGTTTACAGAGCAAATTACTTTCTAATTAAACAATTAATACACATATTGTTTTGTGACGTTAGTTGCCAAACCCATGGCATGTTAACATTCTCCCCTTCTAGACCTTGGGTTCCCCACTACCAGCTTTCCTGTCCCCTCCTGCTTCTCATCCCTGCCCCTAGTCTGGTGTGCCCATTTAGTCTCATTTTGTCTTATGGGGCTGTCTAATCTTTGGCTGAAGGGAGAACCTCAGGAGTGACTTTAGTACTGACTTAAAAGAGTGTCTGGGGCCCATATTCTCAGCGCTTCTCTAGTATCTGTCAGAACAGCAACTCTAGTCTTTTTTTGTAAGTTAGAATTTTGTTCTACATTTTTCTCCTACTCTGTCCGGGACCCTCTATTGTGGTCTCTGTCAGAGAAGTCAGTGGTGGTAGCTGGGCACCATCTAGTTGTGCTGGACTCAGTCTGGTGGAGGCTGTGGTAGTTGTGGTCCATTAGTCCTTTGGACTAATCTTTCCTTATGTCTTTGATTTTCTTCATTCTCCCTTACTGGAGATGAGGTGGGACCAGTAGATGTATGTTAGATGGCTGCTTACAAGGTTTTAAGACCCCAGATGCTACTCACCAAAGTAGGATGTAGAACATTTTCTTTATAAATTATATTATGCCAATTGAGCTAAATGTCCCCCGACACCATGGTCCCCAGCCCTCAGCCTGGTAATTTGGTGCCTCAGGGAGTTTGGATGTATCTGTGAAGCTTCCATGACCTACCCTGGTCAAGTTTATGCTGACTTCCCCAGTACTGTGAACTGTCTTACTCTTCACCAAAGTTACTACTTATCTATTGTATAGTTGGTGTCCCCCCGCTCCTTTGTAAAAAGAAACAAAAGATGGTTTCTTTTATGTGTAAACCTTTTTGTGAGTTTTTATAATAGTGGTCTTATACCGTGTTTGACCTTTTGTGATTGACTTATTTCACTCAGCGTAATGCCCCCCAGGTTCATCCATGTTGTGAGATGTTTCGCTGATTCATCATTGTTGTTTATTGCATAGTATTCCATTGTGACGACAGTGGGTTTTTTTTTTCTAGTATTAAGACAAAAATCATATTAAGCCAATAAGAGAAATTGATTGAAGTTTATTTAATATACGATTTGTAAATCAGGGTAACATTTTGACTAGAGTCAAAAATGTTTGGAAGATAAGAGAACCTCAAAACACTTATACCAAATCTTATCCCCACTGACATGGAAAAAAGGGTCTGAACAGAACTGATAAACAAATTTTTGGTCAGGAATGATTTTCATACAGTTGTCTTGAAGAACAATTAAAATAATTACGGATATACTGATCCTTGGAGTCTGGTTCTTTTGAATTCTTCAAAAGAGCACAACAATGCTCAAGGCAAAATGTCTTACTAGTTTATCTAGTCCATTGTTTGACTCACAGAAGACTCCCAGGAACCAATGTCTCCAAGGCTCAAGGTTCAAAAGGACACCCCAGGGCAAATGGCCTGGGTGGGTCACCTCAACTCCATGAACCCAGAAATCTGGTTTTCAGAAGAATTAAAATAGTTTCTCACTAGGCTCATTTGCAGACCTAAAGTCCTTTACAGTTTCTCCCCTATAGACTTACTCTTCATGTTCTTTATCATGGCCTCCTAAGCTGGCGTAAGTCTTGGTGTCTGTCTCTCCAAGAACACCTGCATTCCAGTTCCCATGGTCACCACCCTTGATTCCTTGCCAGCTCACCAGGAGAGCAAGAAGACAGACACCGAGGGTTACATCAGAAGTCAACAGTAAGCTCTCCATGTACAGAGAAGTAACACCTCCCTTTCAAAAACAGTAGAAATGCGTCTGCTGGAATTTGGAGGCAGAAATGCTCTGGGGTTTTGTTTTTTTTTTTTTGCATTTTGGAACTGTGCTACGTATTGCCTAGCCTCAGTTTACAGGGTTAGTCATGACCACAGAGTCTTAGGTTGGAAAATAAGAAAGGGTGATATTAAAAGTTACCTAACATAAATGGCTTTCTTTTGCATAAATCCTCTGCAAAATCTCCTTCAGGTGGATAATTCAGTCTCTGCTTGAACACCTCTGGGTTCAAGCTCTCTGTCCCTTTTTGAGAATAGAAAATCCTTCCTTTTGTTAAACTACTTTTCTTCCCCACTGACTTCAACCCACTATGTAGTTTTTATTTAACAAGTGCTTAGTAGGTACCAGACACTATATCATACATTTTCAGTCCCCAAGCAACCCTATGAAATAGCTAATATTAACAGCTTGATTTTACTGATGAGGAAAACAAATTAATAGAAAGATCAAGTAAGTCTGCACAACTATAAAAAACAAACAAAAATTGAAAATTCCTATCCAGGCAATATTGTGTTTGGTCCCGTGCTCTTAACCCTCTAATACCCAGTAAGGCTGTATGACTTCCAGAGTAGATATAAATCAATATACCATCCATTTATATAGCTTTATAAATCATTGGGAGAGGAGGTTGGGTGAGTAATTAAATCAGGTAATAATATATTAATTTCCTGTTCATTCATTCAGTAAATATGTGTTAGGTACCTAAGGTGATGTGATTGGGACTTTTTAGGGGAAGACCTTTCTGAGGAAGTTACCTTTGAACTGAGAACTGAACATCTGGTATCTTATTCATAATTATTAAGCATTAGAAATAAGTTTTCAAATGTCTCAAAAATTTTGTAAACAAACTAAAATCCTCCTAAAGTCCAAACTTTTCACTTTTAAATGTAATGCATTTTTTCCTAAATTACCTTTACTTAATCTATTATTCATTTGATCTTGAGTCAGCTCTTGGTTGAGATAACTGTTTTTGATATTCCCAGATTGTATTTAAACATGTCTCAGCCACAAAAGAAGCCAAATGGTCTTATCTAGCTTCACTTCCTATCTTGTGATTTTGATGACCTCTTGTTGTACTGCACAAATTGTGTTTAGGTCTAGCATCCTGGTTGTATCAGAAGCCATGTGGTTTCAAGTGGCTGTCCTGTGTAGTTCGATAAACAAACTCCTAGTGAACATAGTTTTGTTTTTGTTTCTCTTTGCCTTTCTCTTTGTAATTACGCATTGCATGCACATTTGATTGGAGTGCCCATAGACTCAATTAAGTCTTTGGTTCCCACTTCCTTTTCACCCTTTCTCTATGGTTTTCCCTTTTAAACAGCTCTTTGCTCCATGGGTTCTGTGATTGTAGATAATTACAGTAGCTGTGTATTCAAAGATTCAGGCTTTGTTCTACAAAGACTATCATTTAGAATAGGGACGTGAAAATAGATAATTGTCAATTAATAGAGAATGCCAAGAGTTTGAAAAGTCATCTGGGAGTGCTATAGAGGCTTGAGCTTTTATTGTACCTGTGTCTGGAATACTCATTCTACCACAGTTATATGGTTTAAAAAAAAAAAATCCTACATATCTTTGAAGATTTAGCTAAAGCAGCAGTCAGTTCATCTCTTGAAGCTTTTCCTGACACCCATTTCTTTACCAACATGCATCCCTACCTCCTCACTGGCCTCCCTCATAAGCAACTGTGACCTCGATATGACTATCTGGCATAAAGCCCCTAATGCTTTATAGCACATAATTATTTACACACATAAATCTCTCAGCTCTATTGAGCAACTTGAGGTAATGTGCTATGGATCATGCCATCTTTTTTATTTTTATATCCCTCGTGATTTGCACAGTACCCGGCTCAGAATCCGCGCTTATTAAATGTTTATTGGAATAATGAATGGATTGCAAGTTTCTGAGGGGAGAGGAACTGTATTTATCTAAGTTCTTCATTCATTCACATTATTTTGGACTGACCACCATGTGCCAAGCAGCATGCTGGATGCGGAGCATAAAGCAGTGAGTAAAATAGACACGATTTTGCTCCCATAGAGATTATAATCTAACCTAGTGTTGTCCAATACAACCGTAATATGATCACATTCATTATTTTAAATTTTCTGGTAGCCACATGTATTAGTTTCCTATTGCTGCTGTAACAAATTACCACAAACATAGTGACTTAAAATAACACAAATTTATTCTCTTACAGTCATGGAGTTAGAAGGCTGACAGGTCTCAGTGGGTTAAAATCAAGGTGTTGGCAGGGCTGTATTCCTTCTACAGGCTTCAGGGGATAATTCATTTACTTGTCTTTTCCAATGTACAGAGACTGTACTTTTTGGCCTCTGGTCTCCTTCCATCTTCAAAGCCAGCAATGGCTTCTTGACTGTCTTCTACGCTGTACACTCTGACACTTGATCTTCAACATTTAAGGCCTTGTTATTATATTAAGGTCCTTGGGTGGTGCATACAGTTTGCACTGGATTGCTAACCTAACTGTTGGAGATTTGAACCCATCTAGAGGCACTGTGGTAGAAAGGCCTTGTGATATGCTTTTGTAAAAATTACAGCCAAGAAAACTCTAGAGAGCAGTTCTGCTCTGTTACACATGGAATCACTATGAATTGGAATTGATTCTAAGGCATGGGGTTTGACTTTTGGTTATTACTTTGAGCCCACCCTGACAATCTCAGACAATCTCCCCATTTCAAAGTCAGTTGATTAGCAACCCTAATTCCATCTGCAGCCTTAAGTCCCCCTAGCCGCGTGACATAACGTTCCAGGTTCCAGGCATTCGGATGTGGACATTTTTGAGGATATTATTCTGCCTGCCATCTATGTTATAAAAGTTAAAAGACGTAACAAAACCAAAACCCAATCCCATTGCCGTTGAGTCAATTTCGACTCATAGCGACCCTATAGGACAGAGTAGAACTGCCCCATGGGGTTTCCAAGGAGTGGCTGTTGGATTTCAGACTGCCCACTTGTTGATTAGCATCCTGAGCTCTTAACCACTGCACCACCAGGGCCCCAAAACCAAACCCATTGCTTTCAAGTCAATTCCAGCTCATAGAGAACCTATAGGACAGAGTAGAACTGCCCCATAGGGCTTCCAAGGAGCAGCTGGTGGATTCGAACTGCCAACCTTTTGGTTAGCAGCCAAGTGCTTAATCACTATGCAACCAGGGCTAGCTAAAAAAGAAATAGGTGAAATTAATTTTAATATTATTTTATTTAACCCAATATATAAAAAATACTATACTTTCAATGCGTAATCAGCCAAAAAAATCAGTAGCAATAGTTTGCATTATTTTCTTTATACTAAGTCTTCAAAATCTAGTGTGTATTTCATCCTTATAACACATATCGGTTTGGAGTAGCCACATTTCAGGTGCCCAGTAGTCATGTGTGGCTCGTGGCTTCTGTATTGGACAGCATAGATCTAGTGGGGATGGAGAGACATCAAAAAAGTAATTACAAGCAGTGTGTGCCAAGAAGTACGTAAGTACAGCGCTTTACAGGATAATACTCCAGAGAACTTAACCACATTGTTGGGTGTGGGAAGGTTTCCTGGAGAAAGCATACATCTGAATAACAAGTGGGTTGGGTCTTAAAAAACAGAAGGAGAGATTACATACCAGCTTCTCCTTCCAGTTTAAATCCCTGAAATAGCTTTGGTTGTCCTATGCAAAAGTCCATCTTAAGGATTTTGGACCAATTTATAGGAAAGTGATGGGATCAGATTTGCATTTCTTGGACAATTATTCTGGCTACTTTTAAGATTCCATTTTCTTCTTTCTTAACATTTCTCCCTGAGGTTTTTTTTTTTTTTTTTAAATTGAATAAAATTGTTTCTGTGCCATTATTTTCTCTCATGTGTTTCCCATTAGACCAGAAGGTCAGCACATCTCAATGGAATGAAGATTATTCCATTTTCAGTCTTTAGGGACTTACATATTACAATATCTCTCCTCTGCCTAGGCAGTTACCTCCTAGATACAATCTTGATGTACCTCCTCATCCCTCATAACCATTGCAGACTTTAATGCTACCTTTGTTGGTTGACTTTACAGAAAAGGAACCTGGAACTACAAAATAGCTAGGCAGACATGTTATCAGGTGAGGAGAACCACAACTGGGATTTGTTAAATTACTGAGGAATCTGTGTCTTGTTCTTCTACCAACAATACTAGTCCTGTTGTTTTGAGTCTCTGGGATAAATAGTAACTAGTTAATGGCTATAGTATTAAAACATCTTGTAATGTGTTCCTGCTGAGAAGAGCTTAAGGATTGGTGGGTCAGCAAGAAGTCAGAGGTATGACTTAGGAACAGTTTAATAAAACTGGATGGCACAAACGGTTAAGTGCTCGACTACTAGCCAAATGGTGGGTGGTTTGAGCCCACCCAGAGTTGCCTTTGAAGACAGTCCTGGTGATCAACTTCTGATAGGTCACAGCTTTGAAAATCCTATGGAGCAGTTCTACTCTGCACACATGGGTTCGCCATGAGTCTGAATTGACTCGACAGCAACTAAAAGCAACAACAGACGAGGACTGAATGCTGGCTATTGAAATCTTACAATATTTCACTCATATAATTAGATGGGGTGAAATAAAGCAAAATGCTCCCAAGGCCTTGAAATCAATGGGCAAAACAAAACTAAATATAAAAGAAAAGAATAAAAAATAAAATATAGTTTATTCTTTCTATTTACACAGAGATAAACAGCTCAGGTAAGTAACAGTTTGGGTCTTTCTGAGTCAGTGATATCTTGTCAGGAAAAAAAGAAAAAAGTGAAGAAAGCAGTGGTTGGAATTGAGAATCTATTATTTAAACTGGGCTTTTCTGTATGTTTTGCAAATTGGAAAAGAAGCACTGACTTTTTGAGGAACTTTGACATTTGAGATTCTTACAAACTATATCTTAAAGACAGTAAGCAATTTAATATCAGACACTGGACTGGAAACCTCAACTCTGTGGACACTTATCACGAAATAACTCCCTCACCTTACTGTGTATAATCAGAATAATAGCGTATGTTTGTTTAATTTGATTTTTGGTTTTCAAGATACATTCCCATTTGTAACCTTATTTGATTCTTACAAAGTGGGTAGCAGCTACTGTTGTTGCCATTTAGTAGAGGAGGAAGGCCGTCTCAGAAAAGTGCCTTACCTCAGGAGAAATGGACACAATCAAATATTCTCATCCCAGGCCAGTGACCCCTCCTGGGGACACTTTCCTGTGCTTCACCTCTGGGAAATGGTCAGGTCGAAGTGGAAGATTCTCAAGTTCCTTTACATGTGAAGGGTCTATTATTGTCTAACATGGGAGCCTGTAAATTAGGGTCAGTCAGCCTGAATATCAGTAAGGCTTTTCAATTTTATTCTGACGGTTTCTTCCATAAGAACCTGAGTGGTCATCTCTGTGCGCACCCCCCAGTTCCCCTAAAAATCTTGATGATGCCTTGGAGGGGTTTATGTCTTCTAATTTAAGGTCTCTGTTTGAGCAATACGTGTACCCTGAGTCTGAATCCTGTGGTGATCATTGGATAATGTCTACACGTTTGTACATGTTTCATTGTCTATAATGGCTGGACTAGCTCCAGAGGGCCTTCGGTCATTTATTTACCTTGTGTCCAGAGAGGAGGTAGTAGATATATTTTCTGTTTGTTAGGGGCAGGGCATGGAGGGTAGAGAAAGCAGCAATCCTGGCATTTCCTGAGAACTACCTGGTTCATTTTATAAAAGTGGTCTAACTTGAAAATATGTGCTGTTCACTCTCACCTGATAAGCAGGTAATGCTTGCTTCCTTTTCTGTGGAGGATTCAGAGACACAAGATGTCAGCTGTGGTCAGACTTCTTAATACCAAAAACAGAACATTCCGACTCAGAGTAGAACTGCCCCATAGGGTTTCCAAGGACTGATTGGTGGATTCGAACTGCCGAACCTGCCAAACACGTAACCACTGCACCACCAAGGCCCCTAAACTTCCTAATACTTCTCAATAAGCCATCAATTGAGAAAGTCGCCTGCCTGTCTTTGCCTCCTTTTAGGAGGTCTTCATGGTGATATTTTTCTGGGAAGCTAAATATTAAAGGGCCAGATGACTCATCTCTTATTTGACACTTTCACAATTGTATGTTACCTCTGTCTCTTTTTACTCTTAAAAACAGAAAGAAACCTGTTGCCATGGAGTAGATTTGGACTCATGGAAACAGTGTTTTCAACACTACTAACCGAAAGGTGGGTGTTTCAAATCCACCTAGCAGCTCCAGGAAAGAATGACCTGGTAATTTACTTCTGAAATATCACATCCATTGAGAACCCTATGGAACACAGTTCTTTCTGAAGCACGTGGGGCTGCCATGATTTTAACCTAAAATACTCTTTAATTAGAGGCGCTTAAAACAAATATTAAATCAAATCTTAGGTGAGCACTAGCACAACCCTTTTAAAGCAGTAAACTCCTAAGATGTGTAGGGGTCACTTTCTTGCTATGCCGTTTCTACAGACATGCTGTTATTCCTCTGCTGCTGCCCCTTACCTCTCCTGGCCGTCTCTGGTTAAGAAGAGGCTTCTCTTGAGTGTTCTTGATCCTATTTCTCTACCCTGTTCCCTGACAGTACTTGTCTTCTTCGTTTTGTCTCTGTTTTCAGACCTCACTGCAGAAACTTCCATGGGGAAGGAAACACAACATATAGTTTTAGCTAGTGCATTTCCCTTTCTATCACATTTCAACAGGCTAGTCAGTAGTTCAGAGGCCTGAGTACTTGCAGGCATACTTGACGTTGGTGACATCTCAACACCGATGTCAGTCATTGCAGGGAAATCTTGAATAACATCAATTCTCTACACCCTGTGTGTCTGCAATGAATCCTTGTACATGTCTATGTGGTAATTCATGAATTAAAGTCCCATACTATGATAAAGTATGTTTCTAGGAAGCCAGTGATTTCTCTGTACTGGTAATTCAAGCATGACAGGTGTTTAAATAGCACAGATGTCCTGACTGGGATTAAAGTTGAAAATGAAAATGTACGTTTGAGTCAGTGGAAGTTTTAGAATTCTGAATGTTCTTACCTCTCGTGATTTTGTTTCATAGTGAATTACAAAGATTAAAAACTTGGGAAACAGTATGCATGACACACATTTAATTGTTTCCATTAATGTCTTCTAAACATTCTTTTTAACCCAAAACATTAATTTTAGTAGAAGTTAATGTATTGTGCATTGAAGATCAAGTTAATGGAGTGGGTATATGCTTTTGAGTGCTCAGGTTGAATGGAGTCTTATTTGTAGAACTCTGTGACAATATGGCGCTCTTATTAATTGGCTAGGAAAGGCTGTTTTGTGGTTCACTTTCCCGATTGTCATCTTTATAACCTTTTAAGACCCTTACCTGCCTGAAATGTCCTTCATACAGCCTCTTGTTTTTCTTCTATCAGACTGACACATATATTATTATATTTTAAATAGCACTTATTCTGTCATATGCAGCATTAGCCTGGGAAGACTTGCAGCCCGTGTTGTAATTTTGAGGAGGAAAATTGGTTAAATGACAGGAGAAATATGGCAGTTCATGAACAAATTTCTTTCTGAGTTTCGTTTTCTGTTCTAGTCATCCATATCCCTGTCACTAACCTCATTAGGTCAAGGGCTTAAAGGCATTTTGTACAGAGTTGGCATATGTTTCGGCAACAGTGACACACATTTTAGCATCTGAACAGTGATTTCCTTTTCTGTTTTGGGGAGCAATTCTTTTAAAATAACTCTAATTTTTAACTTGAGAAATTTAGTATTGCACAATGCATTTTGCCTCAGGAAAGCCTTTAAAGCAGGACACTGAACTTTGCCTCACTTTCCTCATTAGTCAGGAAGCTCCTCAAACTTTCACCTGCAGCTGTAAAGACCAAGTGATCGAATTAACTTCGGTTTCAGGACTGATTTCTTTGCATACTGTTCTTTTCTTTGTCCTAAAGTTATCAGGCATCTGAGGCGAATAATATACCATGGGTTTGAATCTTTAAGGAACGTTCCTTTGTTCTAATAATGCTGGGAAAAAAAGTGATAATTGGCTTCATATTGAATGTAGACCATGGGCTGAAACGTCTGTAGTGGATGTCTGAGTAACATTTGCAGTGCTGCATTTCCAGCTCACATCTGGAGCAGTTCATCAGCACTGAACAGATCCCGGTGTGAGATAGGTCATCACAGCAGCAGGCCATGAGAAGCACAAACTTCTTTATTCTTGCAACTGACAGCCATTGCATTTTATTCATGCTAATTATGAAAATATCAAGCCCTTTCCAAAACATGAAAACATGTATGAAAGCAAGCCCTAGCAGCATCGAGAAGTAAAAATCAAATTGGCTTCAGAGGATTCATAAGACATCACTTCCATGGTACAGGCGAGGAGCTCTCTCAATAGGAGGGAGTGCGATTGTCAGGAGGGAGCGGTGGTGGAAGGGTGTGTGGAGTTCTAAGACAGACATTTTGGAGTGCCTCCTTGGTTGCAGACACCCAGAAGGATGCTAATTCAAAGGGTCCATCAGTCCAGTGAAAGGGAGAAATCACTCAGATAAGAAAAATGAACAACATCTGGACATGAGCAGTGACATTCAATGAGTCCTTGTCTCTAGCAGTCATTAGCATGCAAGCCTGCTGTTAGTTCTCCATGCTTTATGTGATTTCCTTGACCAGGCAGGGAGCTTTTGGAGCACCAGTAGCAGTTAATATCAGGCAAGATATTGTTTCTTTCTGGAATGCCTTATATTTTTAGTACCAATGAGATCCTTCTCTGTCCCCATGTGCCTTTAAAATTTTAAAGAGAATCAAGGAATGCATAATTTATATCTGTCCCAGAGGTAAAGGAGTCACTCAGTGATATCTATGAAGGGATGGTTTTAAATTTCATGTCTTATGCAAGAGGTGATTTTTAGGTGAAAGCTGCAAGAACTGGCCTCAGGGATAACCAGATAATTATCTCTCTAACAGTAGGGATAGAGTCCAGGGGGATTATAGCTGAAAGCTGTGGTGGATCTGCTTTGCTCTTGTGAGTCATGGCTGCCACAATGGAGCACACAGCAACTGATTCGCTGCACAGAGCACACCTTACTTCTGTCTCTGGAGAGTGCTTGCTGGAGACCACGGGTCCCGAAAGGCAGGTGAGCAGAGATTTCCTGTGGAAGAATTCAGAGTAAAGCTGAGGGAGTCTTCTTTTTACAGCAGCAGCAAGGAAAGAATTGTTTTCTCCTCTCTGGTCCCAGATGGGCTCAGTCATGAATCAGGTGAAATCCGTTAGTCTGTAAGCCTTAGAATGTGATACCTCCCTGGGATCATCTTTGTCACTGAGCTCAGAGCCTGGGAGCCCTCCTCACCTAAGTCGGTTGGTGTATGGAGTATTGGAAAGGCCTTAGATCTTCCACAGGGCAAGATAGCAAAGCAATGTTCTGCTGTCCTCAGCTTGGTTAAAAGTCACCGTTTTCTTTTTTGAGTCAAACAATTCCTAGGATTGCTTTTAGGCTTTCTGTGGCTCCTCATTTTTCTCTGAGAAAATTTAGGTGCAAAGGTACAGAATCTTGTGTGGCATGTTACATAGGAGAGTCCAAGGAGTATATAGAACCAGGGATGGAAAGGGCAAACATGATCCAGTATTGACATGGAAATGTTTTCATAGCAATGTGGCTTAGAAAGAGGTGGGCTATAGGCAAGAAGAACCCTTACAGGGCTGTTAAAGTATTCCAGATGAAAGATATCTGAGTGGCTGAATAAATGAAGGAATACATTTATGTCTAAGGTCATACAGTTGTTTACTAACTGTTGTCTATTTTTTTGAAAACTTCTTTTCCAAAGAGACCTTGGCTATATTACGTAACAACCACCACCACCAGTTGCTTTTGTTTTGATTCATGTGTGACTCCATGTGTGTCAGAGTGGAACTGTGCTCCATAGGGTTTTCAATGGCTGATTTTTCAGGCCTTTCTTCCATGGCACCTCTGGGTATACTTGAACCTCCAGCCTTTCTGTTAGCAGCTGAGTGCTTAACCATTTGTGCCCCCCAGGGATTCCATAGCGCATAAAACCTCTTGCAATATATACATTGTTTCAACAAGCGTCTATGGATTACCTACACGTGCTATTAGCCTTGGGGATCTGACAAGGAATAACATAGACCTGCACCCATAGTGGACATCATGAAATCATCGAGTTGTACTTTCTCACTGTGCCCAGCCTCAGAATGTTTCTCAATTCAGACCCCTAAGCAACCATTACTGACAGATTAAAAATGGAACCTGTTTGCCTTCTTTGGTCTAGTTTCATTAATAGAATGAGTTTTAAAATCTTAATGATCTTGGTGAAGAAAATAATAATTATACTAATGGACTCAAATCAACAAATTACGGCAGGAGCTTGGATTTTGGCAGGCCCGGAAAAACGTATCATTGGAGTTTGTTTGGGATCTGCTCTCGGTAAAAGAGCAGCTAAGCCTGAACTGGTGATTGTGTCCAAAAAACCAGTTGCCATCCAGTTGATTCTGACTCATGGTGACTCCACGTATGCCAGAGTAGATTGGTGCTCCACAGGGTTCTCAATGACTGATTTTTCAGAAGTAGATCTCCAGGCTTTTCTTCTGAGGCATCTCTGGGTAGACTGGAACTTCTAACCTTTTGGCTAGCTGCCAAGCACTTAACCGTTTGCACCACCTGGTTACTGTGTCAGGGATGCATAATTGTAGGTGCTGGATTCTTTCCTGTTGGTGCTGCTTTCCTCTCACTCAGCTTGTGATCTGACTTCACCCTTAGGAACTCAGGCGGAGTGGGTGGATCTAACAAAGTGCTTCTGGAAGGAGGCTATCATGCTCATACTAGTTTGGTTAAAGTACAGTTTTCTCCCTCTTTGTGACAGAAATGACTAGAGGAGTCTGTGACTTTCTTCTAGGCACACCCTGACATGGTCGCTGCGGACAGCTCTTCTTTGGCAAAACTGAAATTTTAAGCCAAATATTGGATGTTCTTAAGGTGTGCCATTCTCCAGAGACGGTGTGCTACATGCAGGCTACTCTGGAAGGTTTCATGCGTTTTGTGGGAAATATAGCTTCTGGATGAGCCTTTTGAGGTGAAGCATTTATCTGACAACTTTCATCAAAATATTGTGGCTATAGTTATACACTATCCAATTTAACTCAAGTTTATAAATAACAGCGCCACTTGCCAAAGAATTGAAAAAAGAGTGTTATTCTATCCCAAAGAAAGATCCGTCACCTAGGGATTTTTCCTATTATGTTTTGAAAGTGTAACAGACAAGTATTTTTAGAGTAGGAGAGCATTTTCAGTGGTTTTTAGAGACCCAAAATAAACACTTTTAAATGTCAGGAAGCTTTAAAACCCAAACAGGCTGTAGTCTCATGAGAGAGCATAGTGGCTAGAATTCACAAATTGAAATATCCTGCCATAAAATTTGTCATCAACAAGAAACCAGTAAAAGTCATGTATGCAATTCAGTAAATATCAAGCAAGCTGTGGGTCTCTAGCTTGTTAAACCCAAAGATGTTTGAAGTTACATAATCATACCCTGACTCATATTATCGTGATTTACAAATCCACTTTTCAAGTTCTGTTTCTCTTCCTTGTAGCTCTGACTGTGGGAAGGCAGCAAGTAAACATGTAGATTAAGTACTAACCCCTTCTCTACAAGGTACTCACCTCGCTGTACCTCAGTTTCTTTCCCTCGTGGTGTAGTGGTTAAGCACTTGACCGCTAACCGAAAGATCGTCAGTTTGAACCCACCAGCTGCTCTGTGGGAGAAAGATGCGGCACTTTGCTTCTGTAGGATTACAGCCTTGGAAACCCTATGGGGCAGTTATACTCTGTCCTGTAGGGTTGCTACGAGTCGGAATTGACTCGCCAGCAACTGGTTTATTTTTTAACAATATATTGAATGCCCTGGTGGCACAGTGGTTAAAGCACTCAGCTGCTAACCAAAATGTCCGAGGTTCAAACTCACCAACTGCTCCTCAGGGGGAAAGATGAGGCAGTCAGCTTTTGTAAAGATTACAGCCTTGGAAACCCTATGGGTAGTTCTACTCTGTTCTGTAGGTCACTGGGAGTTAGAGTTTGGCTCAACTGCAACAGATTTTTAATGGATATGATCCTCATGCTCCCACTTTTAATCAGTATATGAAGATTAATAAATCAGTTATTAGACCCCATCTAGACGGGGATAAAATTCACTTTGGGAGTTATGTTAATATTTCAGGAAATTTTAATCTTTTTTTAATAAAGTGCCTCTTGTAAAACAGTTTATTTTTTGGAAAAGATTTTGTCTGTTTTAAAGCATATTAAACATTTAATACTACTATAAACCAAAAAACCAAACCCGTTGCTATCGAGTCTATTCCGACTCCCAGCGACCCTATCGGACAGAGTAGAACTGCCCCATAGGGTTTCCAAGGAGCAGCTGGTGGATTCAAACTGCTGACCTTTTAGTTAGCAGCCAAACGCTTTACTACTGCACCACCAGGGCCCCTGAAAAAAAACGAAACAAAATAAATAAAAGGGCTGGTGATAACACTCATTGGGTTGAAGAGCACATTAGTTTTTTAAAAAAATAATAGAGGTAAAATGAGATTAAAAGAGAGTTGACATGGAGAAAAGTCACTCGTTGCGGAGAAAAATCGCTTGATGCTGATGATGTATTAAAACGGGTTCTCTTGGTAACTATCGGGAGTTAAGTGTACTGAATATGTCTTGATGTGGACCTTCCTGTTGAGGATTTGGTCACTTGGTTTTTACTCCAAGCTTCCAGGCCACTAATTATGCTATCACATTTTAGTTGTATTTTTTCTTCTTCTGTCCTTGTGAGTTTAAAAAAGTTCTTGGAGAGACCAGTCAGGAATTGGCATGGAGGTATTTGTTATTATGAATAAACAAATTGATTCCTTGGATGGAATCCATTTTCCATTGGCTGTCTCTTTACTTTTGCGAAAGCAGATTGATCCATTCGTCCTTATTTTAGATGGCCTGCTCCTGATCGCTGAAAAAAATAAAAGTATTCAGGACTTTAGCCATAAGAAGTGCCACGATAACTCATCTCCAATAATAAAAATGGTACGGCCTTCCCTTTTACAGTGCTGTGTAATTTACAAAGCATTTACACACACAGACATTTAAACTCATCTCATTTAGAATAACATACAGTGAAGTAAATTGAACTTTTCAAAATCTATACCTTCTCATCTAAGGGACAATGCCTTGTGATTATTCCTCTTTCAAATGTTACTGGTCCAAATAACTCCAGCTTTTTAGCTTCTAGTCTTAGCTCTTTGTCTTTTCAGAAGTAATACTTCATTCTCCAAATAACCAGTGTTGCTTCTGTACTGCTGTGGGTTAAAGTACTTAAAAAAAAAAAAAAAAAATCACATTTCAGGAAGACGTACTGATGATGCTATAGTGCCATCAAGAATAACAATTTATATATTCCAAACCCAGAAATGAAATACATTTATTCAGCCTGGATGGCCATCTTCCTTGGAAATACTAGTAGAATAGAATTCATGTTATATAATAAGTATAAAATTCATTGACCTCTGTATTGTGATGATTTGCCCTAAAGTCACTGTACCTGAAATGTTCAAAATACCTAGAATTTGTGGCCAACTTCGTTGAGTCTTACCCCTTATGGCAGTATAACTTAGTAGAGAGATGTGGTCTTATAATCTTAAGAATAAAGAAATCCAGTGTCAAATATAAACGAGCATGTTAATTCACACTAATAAATAACGAACGGAAAAAATGTAAGCATTAACAAAATACAAACACCTCTTTAAAAATTGCCATAATAGGTGAGATTCATTTTTTTAATCCATCATTTTGTTTCAGTTTTCACAGTGATTCTAAGGAAGAATAACTAGGATGGCATGGTGATTTTCCTTACATAGATCTTAAAAGGTTAGTGATGCTGACCTCTGTTCAGTTCCCCTGATCCTGGTTTGAACATAGCCCACCCTCCGATTTTCTGCTGTTCCAAATTGCTTTTGTCCAATGTGCTAAATTGGAAGCTCTCAAATAAAATAAGGAAACAAAAGGCAGGAATATTTCCCTTAATAGGTTATACTGAAATTCTACTGAGAATCAGTTGAACCCCTCACTTCCTCCCCCCCCCCCCCCACACACAAACACACACACACACACACACACCTCAGAGTGTGACTTCCTGAGTACTGGAGCTGTGACCTACCCCTAGTTACTCTGTACTTACCCAAGCCTTTTGCTTTCCTCCTATCAGGCTGTTTGGATTCAAGGTCCCGTCCTGGATCTGTGAGAGACCCCAGGCCATGTAGCTTCTGGGGTGTTGCCTCATGCATTTTGTGTTAAGAGCTGAGGAGCTGCTAAACATCTGGCAGGTTTCTGCCACCCAAAACTGCAGCTGTCAGGGGGATAGGGGGGTGGGGGTGGGGGAGATGCATATTTGATGTCCAAAGTCGGAATTCAAAATTACTTTTTGCTTATGAAGTGCTTCCCCCTGCACCATCCCCCTTACTCCCTCTGCGGCAGCCTTACTGGCCTGTGTTTTGTTCCATGAAAACACCATGCTCTTTCCAGCCTTAGTGTCTTTGCTCCTGCTGTTCCCTCTGCCAGGAACCGCCTGCCACTTACCTTCTTGTCCATCGTTCCGTTATCAATCCCAGTGTCACTTCCTCAGAGTGACTTCAGCCCAGGACATCAACCACTTTATTTTCTTCGTAGGACTCTTCACTGTGGGAAGTAACCTCATATGTCTATTTGTTTAATTTTTTATGGTCTGTGTCCACTGCTACACCCGTGTCCCCATCCCCAACTAAAATACAAGTTTCATGGTAACAGAGTCCTTGCTTCTCTTTCTTCATCTCTATTGCCTCTCTCTGCAGCAGACTGGTGTTCGTCAGATGTTTATTGAATGAATGAGTGAGTGAATGAATGGCATTGACGATAGTATTACAGATCAGCCTTAGCAGCATTTCTAGTCAGGGACTGACCTAAGAAGTGCTCCATCCTGTGTGGCAGGGTGTCTGTGGGACAGGTGTTTCTCTTTCCAAATATCTGCCTTAGAGATAAACTTTCAGAACACAACTTTCCTTTGTTAAGTAAGGGATTGTCTTGACTTCTCTGATAACAGCTGAGTCAGTTTGTTAATTGAGAGCCAAGAATAAGTAAACATTTTCTTAGTTAAATAAACAGAGCTTGAGATGTTCGAGAGGCTAACTCCTTGGCCATCTGCATCTTTGATGTATATCACCTACTTCTCTCCAAATGCAGCTTCTTGCTGTTCTCACACTAGTTTACTCATTGTCCCTGATGTAACTCTCTTCCCCACTTCCGGAATGCGTGCACGCTTCCTCTTTGCTTATTTTAGGTCTGCTCAAGTCCCATGTGCTCCTCCCCCGATTCCTTGACAGCTCCTTTGAGCTCCCTTTTCCATAGTCACGTAGCACTTGACTGTCATAAGGCTAACTGGACTCCATCACACTCTCGCTTCTTGTTATTGTTGTTTTTGTCAGGTGCTGTGGAGTCGCTCTGACTCATGGCAACCTTATGTATAACAGAGTGAAAACGTGCCAGGTCCTGCACCATCCTCACAGTCATTGCTGTATTTGAGCTCCTTGTCACAGCCACTGTGTCAATCCATCTTATCGAGGCTCTCCGTCTTTTTCACTGATCCTTTGCTTGATGTTCTTCTACAGCAATTGATGATGCCCTTCTCTAGCAGTGGGTGCCTCCTGATGGCCTGTGCAGAGTAAGCGAGATGAAGTCTCACCACCATCGCTTCTAATGAACGTTCTGGCTGATTTCTTCATTCTTTTGGCGGCCAGTGGCATATTCAGTATTTTTCACCAACACCACAATTCGAATGTGCCAATTCTTCTTCAGTCTGCCTTTCTCATTATCTAGCTTCTGCATGCATATGAAAACCAAACCAAACCAAACCAAGCCGTGGAGTCGATTCCGACTCATAGTGACCCTATAGGCCAGGGTAGAACTGCCCCATAGGGTTTCCAAGGAGCCGCTTCTGGATTCGAACTGCTGACCTTTTGTATAGCAGCCATAGCTCTTAACCACTTGACTGCCACCAGGGCTCTGCATGCATATGAGGCCATTGAAAATATCGTGGCTGGGGTCAGACTCACCTTAATCATCAAAGTGACATCTTTGTTTTTTAAGATCATAGTGAGGTCTTTAGCTGCAGATTTGCACAATGCAATAACACATCATTTGATTTCTTGACTGCTGCTTCCATGGACGGTGATTGTTGATCCAAGTAGAATGAAATCTTTGATGACTTCACTTACTTCACTATTTATCATTATATTGTTTCTGGGCCCAGTTGTGAGGATATTGGTTATTATATTGTATGCCATCGAGTCAATTCCAACTCATAGTGACCCTATAGGACAGAGTAGAACTGCCCCATAGGGTTTCCAAGGAGTGGCTGACCTTTTGGTTAGCAGCCTGAGCTTTTAACCGTTTCACCGCCAGGGCTCCTATTATTATATTAAGGAGCCATATATATTAAAAACTTTCCACATGCCAGGTCCTGCTCTATGTAATAGCTGCTTTTACCCCACAGCACTCCTATGTTGTAGTGGCTCTTATTACTTTTGACACGCAGTGCATTATCTGAATCTTATGGATAAGGAAATTGGGGCACAGAGAGGCTAGCTGGCTGTCGATGATACAGTCACTAAGTTGAACCTTGCAGCCTGGGTTTAGAGCCTGGCTCTTTCCCCCGTCTGCACAAGCACAGGTGGACTCCATGACCGCTGGGCCCATGACTTGTTCTTTGCATACCAGTCCAGTGATAAGCACAGTCGGTGCTCTGCACAGAGTATGTCCTCAGTACCTGAGTGATAATGATGAGGGGTAGGATGCAAAACCCTAAAATACAAGATCTGAGGTAATTACTGGGAAGATGCGAAAGGAATCTTAGAAATTCACTCAATTCTTTTGTTAATCGGTAATAATTCTCTCAGTGCTATCTTTCGGTTGGACACTTTGATCTCTCCTGCAAGTCCTTCCCGGATGGTGGCTTAGGAAGTGGAGGAACAAGTAAAAGGGTAAAGACCATTTGCTCACTGCCTTTTGAGTGACTTCTAGATACAAGAGCAAGCACTCCCAGAGAGTAAGACAAGAGCCTGACAGTGATGGGGAAACCTTAATACAGAGCACAATGGATAAGAGCTTGGCTGCTAACTGAAAGGTCAGCAGTTCAAATCCACCATCCGCTCCTTGGAAACTCTGTGGGACAGTTCTGCTCTGTCCTGTAGGGCCACTGTGAGCCAGAATCGACTGGATGGCCACTGGTTTGGTTTTTGGTTTATGACTATGTGAATGTTGAAGGGCTTTTCACCAATTAGTCCTAGTGACTTTTGTTACCCAAATTAAGTGCAATACTCGAACAGAGCCAATCATCATTGTCTCTGGGCCTTCCCTTTTAAAGTTACTGATGTATTGTTTAAAATGTCTTCTTTTCTAGAAGCCCTGTCCTCCTCAAATCCCCAAAGAAAAATAGACAGATGAAAACTTAGGAGAAGTATTTGCAATGCGTATGACAGAGGATAGCCTAATTTCCTTGCTAAACAAGGGCCTCATATGAATCAATCCATAAAAATTAACTCAGTAGAAGAAAATAGGTAAAGATTATGAATAGGCAGTTCATAGAGAAATACAATAGCCAACAAATATGGCATCATTAATGATGAAAGAAAAATTAAAACAAGATAGTATATTTCAATTGTGAATTGAAAACCATTTTTTAAACAGTTGATAGTATCCAGTGACAGTGAGAATTTGTCACACTGTTGGAAGGAGTGTAGACTAGCAAAATAGCTCTTGGAAGAGTCTTGGTTCTAGCTATATAAGGTATATCACTGTATCTTCAGGGAAGTGTATGGCATCTTGTTCGTTTTTGTAATATTCAAAACTGGGAAGTAATCTAAAAGTACACCAGTAGGGATTTAGGTATTATAGTACACCTGTTCAATGGGGTACAATGTAGCCATTAAAAAGAATGAGCCAATCTGTGCAGGTGGTACGGAGCAATGCTATGTAGTATGAACATACTTGAATAAAATAGCATACGTTTCCATATAGTTCTGGGCCTGCATAAGCAAATATGCACATGTGTAAATATGCAGTGTATATACTTTGTATATGCCTGGGCTGTACAAGGCATTTTTTATGACTGTGAACCTAATGAAAGTGGGAGTATGGTCCGTGGTGGGAAGGAAGTCTGCATTTCATTGCTTAGTCTTTTGAACTAGTTGAAACTTTCACACTAATCATTATTACTTTTAACATAAAGAAAAATCCTAGTTGTTTTTTTTTTTTTAAAAAAACACTTTATTTACTAAAGGGAATATATTTTAGTATTTTTTAAAGTTATATAACCAGAAAAATTAGATATTTTTTTCTTGTGGTCCATGTTTCCGAAATGTTGTAATTTCTGTTAGAAATAAAGATCTTCTTTGTTATGAATTACAAACACCATACATTTTGCTAACCTCCATGATTCTCACCCACCACTGTTTTGTGTGCTTCCTTTCTGACTATATTGCCTTTTGGAGCTGACTTTTAGGATTAAAAAAATTCACATATTCTCTGTAATTATGATCCTTGTTCTCTTGTTAGCAGTTTTGGATATTGATCACTGGGGATAATTTATATATACTTCAGAAACAATAGATGAAGCATATATAAATAAATACTCCTATTTAGAAGTTGTCCGCACCGCCTGAGCGACGATGAGGTCTAACTCTGCAGTGGGTTTGGGGTCCAGGGACTTAGTTTTAAATCTCTCTGAGTCCTGTATTCTTTTCCACGTAGTACAGAGAGTAAGATTGAGCACAGAATACTTCCAGTGCAGTTTTTAGAGAGCCAAAGAACAAACATTGTCTAATTAAAGAATAGAATTGACTACTGAAATGACAAAAAAAAAAAGTAATAAAAACACCAAGTAGAGCTGCGTGTTTGGAGGGGCTGTGGCTGTGACCTGGGCCCCTGGCACATGTGATGAAGAATCTGCAGGCCAGAGGGTGTGGCTGGCTGCAAATGTCCACCCTGCTTCCTTGGGCAGACAGAGCTGAATTCTTCTGAGACTTGTCAGCAAGCCAGATGTGTGTGAGTCTGCTAGATTTAGCTGAGCGAGTAGTGCAGTGAACCGACAACACCTCTGGTAACATATTTCCACCCTGTTTGTGGCACCTTTTTTGTTATTGAAGCCAAATGTTTTGCAGAAAAGAGGGGCAAGAGATAGGGAAGCTGAAAAAAAAAGAATAGTTTTCTCACATTGCTTTTGTCCCTGGATATCACAAGTGGTTTGCAATCAATTTCTAACCTAAAGGCTGGCAGTTTGAACCCACACATTGGTGCCATGGAAGAAAGGCCTGGCTACCTGCTTCCTTCCATAGCCAAGAAAACCCTATGGAACACAGTTATATAACACACATGGGGTCGCTATGAGTCGGAATCGACTCGACGGCAGTGGGTTTTTTGGTTTGAAGGAAACAGAGTGTGCTAGAGGATTAAGTAGCAGAAAAGAAATACTTTTATTAGAAAGTCGTCTTAGTCCCAAAGACTTCGTTGGGCAGCTGGTAAAAGGGAATATGCTACATGTAAGTATTTAAAAACAAATCCAATAATTTCTTATAAAAATCTGCTCTTTAATCCCTGTATCTTCTGTTGATTTCTCATCTATATTTTCCTTTAAGGATCCATTTTGCCCTTTACTTGGAGGAGTGAGAAAAAGAAAGGATGAAAAACGATTAATTGTCTGATCTATTTAGTGTTGAAAGGTAGAAATTTCTCCCTGTCACAGAGGCAAAAATAAGTAAATGAAAGCCTGCCAGAGCAGCTAAGGCAAAGCAGTGACTAGTGCACTGTGGTGGGTGTTAGAAATGCTGGACTTTCCCGGATGCCAGCACAAACCCAGACCTATCCTGGAAGGCTTCTGGCTTCTTCAGAGAGCTGTGCTGGGATCTTCTTCCAGCCCCTATCACACCCAGGCTAACAATGCCTCAAGGAAGTGAGCAACCGGATAATTGTTTTCGAATTAACTGCTGCTTGAGCAAGGACACCCAGAGGAATAGTTCAGACTGGAGACTGCAGAATTCTTCCAACCAGTCAAGCCCTGTCATCAACACAGAAGTTGATGGCCTTTCTGCTGAAAAACTGGCAATAGTCAGAAAGGTGCTTGTGGGAAGCAGAAAGGGCAGCTGCCAGCTAGAAGCCTATTATCTAGCAAAGACATTTCCTGTTCTCCCCGGAGGTGCCCAAATTAGCCCCTGCTGCCTTCTTGACAGCTCAGCACTGCATTGGTTTCCCAACTCCCAGAATGCACTGCAAAAGCAGCCTTCCAGGTCTCGTTGGCTCATGGTGCACCTCACATGGAGGGGACCCCCTCCAACTCTTTGTGGTGTTGTTATTTCCCACAGTGGAACGATGGGACTAGATTTGTCTGGACTTCATAAGGCAGGAGTGTGGAAGAACGTCAGTTCTAAGTGAGTAGCGTATGTTCCATCAGCTATGTCCTCCGAACCAGCAAATCTCCCTATGTCTTGTTTCTCACCACTCCTGTTCTTCCTACTTGTTGTAAAAATTATCCCTCCTTGAAGCTAATGTAATCCTGCCACTGCCTTTCCTGGTTGTTACTGGTAAACCAGATGCCATTGAGTCGACTCAGACTCATGGTGACCCCATGTGTGTCAGTGTAAAACTGTGCTTCATATGGTTTTCAATGATTTTTCGGAAGTAGAGCTCCAGGCCTTTCTTCCGAGGTACTTTCGTGGACTCCAACCTCCAGCTTTTCAGTTAGCAGTCGAGCGCATTAACTATTTGCACCAACCAGGGACTCTGTCATGGTTGTTGGGGTGGGACTCTTCTAACCTTACTCACCACTGATCAGCAACATTAAACTCTCTCCTGCTTTACATTTATCTGCTTGTTTTTACCTACTTGTCCATGCTTTTTCTAATGATTGGAAAATTGTCCTTTTCTTTTTCACTGTTTCAAATCCTGTCTAGCTCAGGCCTTTGCCTTTTCCCTAGTGCCTTCACTGATACACCGCCAACAGGGATTTCTTCTTTAACTCACACTGTATCTCTTCTTTGATACATAATTGTATATGGACTTTTGACAGTCTGAATTGGTATTTTGTATTATAATATAAACCTTGTAATGGTATTTCACTTTTTAATTGTATGAGCCTTACAAACCAACTTAGACTGTCAAAAAATCTTCGAGGATACAAACCTTCTGAGAACTTTCTTGATATACTTAGCATGTAGTGTATAGCTAATATTGAAGTGTCTGATAAGTATTATGTGGAATAAAGAATGAATTAATAGTGAATAAATATTTTGGGGTGTTGGGTGTCTTGCCTTCTCTTGTTGCTGCTCTGACCTTTTGAAACCGATTTTGTGATCTGATCTCCTAGGTCTCAGCTTTAACTTGCTCTGAGGCTTGAGAGAACTTCAACAATACCTTTTGATCTTTTAAGAAAACATATATTATTTTGATTAAATATCACAAGTACAAAGTTGTTGTTGTGTCTTTATTCACTATCATCTCTCTTAAGTAGTGAAACGTCTGTCATGTCCTTAAGGAGAAGCCCGGTGTTCTCTGGTATTGATCTCTGCAGAATGTTTCTTTTGTCTTTTGTTACATATTACAAAAGAAAGATAATTAGTTCTCCAGTTAAAAGAAATTGGAAAAGTAGGCATAGTAACTTCTTTTATAATTTTATTTTTATGTTGTTGCTGAGAACATACACAGCAAGTCACACACCAACTCAACAGTTTCTACTTGTACAATCCAGTGACGTTGGTTTTATTCTTCGAGTTCTGCAGCCGTTCTCACCCTCCTTTTCTGAGTTGTTCCTCCCCATTAGCATTAACTCACTGCCCCTAAATTTCCTAATCTTTCGAGTTGCTATTCTCAATTTGCTCTCATGTGGATAGTTCTTAAAAGAGCACAGTGCTGAAGGCAGACATTCTTCCTTGCTTCTCTTTTTTGGAAGCATCAAAATGAATGGAAAGGTTTAGAAAAAAGCGTTATTACTTACGCCTGGTGATACAGCTAGAGCTCACCCTGGGATGCTTTTTGCTATGTGTTGGACGTCTGCTGACATCAAAGTAATTTTCATTTTAGGGAACCGTCCCCAAAGGAGATTGTTTTAAGTAAGAAGGGAGTTGGGAAAGAATGAAAACTGTTAAATGTGGGAGGAGGTGGGTTATAGCTGCTGAACCTTCCTCTGCTTTGATTTCTCTGCTCTGTGCTATCTCTAGAAAGCAATATGTCATCCCTGGCTGCGGTGGAGCGGATTCATACATATTTACCAGTTGCAAATTATAAATGTGCAGCCCAGAGAGTAGCGGTGTTCTTTGTCTTTCTGCTTTTCTTTCTTCACTAATGAGTCAAAACTCTGAACACATCCAGAATTCAGAGACTGGTTTTATAGCTTGCCATTTTCTTTGTACACCAATTAGGTCTTTATAATTCAAATAGCGTTTTATTTTCCACCTTGGAAGCTTCCATATAGGTAGACTGAGGTTTTCTCCATCCTCTGTCGGGACTTTGATATAATGATTTATTACGACACTAGGAGAAATATTGATCCTGCTAATAGCTTCTGCCTTGCGACATAGTGTTTTACATTTCACTCAGCTAAAAGACCATATTCCCTTTCTTGTCATCTGATTAACCAAAAAATGCTTTGGCCTTTCCTCAGCAATTATCTCACTTACCAAAGCAGTGGGTAAAAGTCAAGCATCTATAGACTAATTAGTGAAGTCAACATGTCTAAACAGAGAGCTTTACATAATGCAGGGAAGTATTGTACAGTACTGTGAAATTAACAAAGTTAGTTATGAGGCAAAAAGCAAGGGTTGAGAGCGTAGATGGTTGAGGACGCAGAGACTCCTGACAGCAGTTGTCTTGTGTGATTATTAGGACACAGCTAAGCTGATGTTTTAGTAATCGCACTTTTCTTCCACAGCTTCTCTCCACGATCCTAACTTCTTTTTACTTATTAAAGTGTTGGGATATTAGTGAGTTCTGAGCTTATTTCAGATTCATGTTTTTAGAGTTTAGTAGATTTTAGGATACCTGTGGATAGTAATGCATTATTTAGCACTTGAGCTCTTAAGAAATGACTGAAAATGCATGTATCATTTTGTTATGTATAAAACACTTAGCATTTTCAAAATGTCTTGGAAGTCTAAATTATTGTCCAAGGTATAATTAACCAGATTTTGAAAACAGGAAAAAGAAACATTGCTGGGTAACTTCAAGTGCGTTGCACTGGGAGTCTCAGGACCTGGTTTGAATCCTGGCTGTGTTACCAGTCACTTTGTGTCTTGTCCTGGCCGCACCAGTCCTTTGAACACCAAATGCCTCATCGAGGAGATAGAAATACTAAAAATTGTAAAAACCATCGGAGATAATGAATGCCTAATGACTTAGCAAATTGTACAGCTCTATAGAAGTAGACAGCATTTGTCTGTCAGTTTGTTGTACTGTGGTGGCTTCTGTGTTGCTGTGATTCTGGAAGCTATGCCACCAATATTACAAATACCAGCAGGGTCACTCATAGAGGACAGGTTTCAGCGGAGCTTCCAGACTAAGACAAACTAGAAAGAAGGACCTCGCTGTCTACTTCTGAAAAAAATTGGCCAGTGAAAACCTTAGGAATATAAGCAGAATATTGCCTGATATAGTGCCAGAAGATGAGCCCCTCAGGTTGGAAGACACTCAAAATAAGACTGGGTAAGAGCTACCTCCTCAATGTAGAGTTGACCTTAATGACATGGATGGAGTCAAGCTTTCAGGACCTTCATTTGCTGATGTGGCATGACTCAAAATGAGAACAAACAGCTGCAAACATCCATTAATAATCAGAATATGGAATGTACGAAGTAAGAATCTAGGAAAATTGGAAGTCATCAGAAATGAAATGGAATGCATAAACATCGATATTCCTAGGCATTAGTGAGCTGAAATGGACTGGAATTGGCCATTTTGAATCAGAAAATCATATGGTCTACTATGCCAGAAATGACAAATAGAAGAGGAATGACTGACTTCGCATTCATTGTCAAAAAGAACATTTCAAGGTCTATCCTGAAGTACAACACTGTCAGTTATAGGATAATATCCATATGCCTACAAGGAAGACCAGTTAATATGACTATTATTAAAATTTATGCACCAACCACTAAGGCCAAAGATGAAGAAACTGAAGATTTTTGCCAACTTTTCTGCAGTCTGAAATTGATCACACATGCAGTCAGGATGCATTGATAATTACTGGTGATGGAGTGCGAAGGTTGGAAGCAAAGAAGTTGTTTGGTAGTTGGAAGATAATGGCCTTGGTGATGGAAATGACGCTGGAGATCGCATAATAGAATTTTGTAAGATCAATGACTTACTCGTTACAAATACCTTTTTTCAACAACATAAACAGTGACTATACACATGGACCTCACCACATGGAATACGCAGGAATCAAATTGACTACATCTGTGGAAACAGATGATGGAGATCAATATCATCAGTTAGAACAAGGCCAGGGACTGACCACAGAACAGATCATCAACTGTTCATATGCAAGTTCAAACTGAAGATGAGGAAAATTAAAACAAGTCCAGAAGAGCTGAAGTATGACCTTGAGTATATCCCACTTGAATTTAGAGACCGTCTCAAGAATAGATTCGACACATTGAACACTAATGACTGAAGACCAAATGAGTTATGGAATAACATCAAGGACATCATACATCAAGAAAGCAAAGGGTCATTAAAAAAACAGAAAGGAAAGAAAAGACCAAAATGGGTGTCAGAAGAGACTCTGAAACTTGCTTCTGAACGTAGAGCAGCTAAAGTGAATGGAAGAAATGATGAAATAAAAGAGCTGAACAGAAGATTTCAAAGGGTGGCTCAAGAAGATAAAGTATTTTAATGAAGTGTGCTCAGACCTGGAATTAGAAAACCGAAAGGAAAGAACACGCTTGGCATTTCTCAAGCTGAAAGAACTGAAGAAAAAATTCAAACATCGAGTTGCAATATTGATTGGTTCTATGGGCAAAATATTGAATGACCCAGGAAGCATCTAAAGAAGATGGAAGGAATACACATAGTCACTGTACCAAAAAGAATTGGTCGACATTCAACCATTTTAGGAGGTAGCATATGATCAAGAACTGATGATACTGAAGGAAGAAGTCCAAGCTGCACTGAAGGCATTGGCAAAAAACCAAGACTCCAGGAATTGATGGAATATCAATTGAAACGTTTTAACGAATGAATGCTAGGAGTGCTTACTCGTGTATGCCAAGAAATCTGGGAGACAGCTACCTGGCCAACTGACTAGAAGAGATCCTTATTTGTGCCCATTTCAAAGAAAGGCGATTCAACAGAATGTGAAAATTATCGAACGGTATAATTAATATCACACACAAGTAAAATTTTGTTGGAGATAATTCAAAAACCTTTGCAGCAGTACATTGACAGGGAACTGCCAGAAATTCAAGCTGAATTCAAAAGAGGATGTTGAATCAGGGACATCATTGCTGATGTCAGATGGCTCTTGGCTGAAAGCAGAGAATACCGGAAAGATGTTAACCTGTGTTTTATTGACTATGCAAAGGCATTCGACTGTGTGTATCATAACAAATTATGGATTTTTACAAAGAATGGGAATTCTGGAACACTTAATTATGCTCATGTGGAACCTGTATGTAGACCAAGAGGCAATCCTTCAGACAGAACCAGGGGATACTGAGTGGTTTAAAGTCAGGAAAGGTGTGCGTCAGGGTTGTATCCTTTCACCATACTTATTCAGTTTGTTCAGTCTACTGAGCAAATAATCCGAGAAGCTGGACTCTATGAAGAAGAAGTCAGCATCAGGATTGGACGAAGACTCATTAACAACCTGTGATATGCAGATGACACAACCTTGCTTGCTGAAAGTGAAGAGGACTTGAAGCACTTACTGATCAAGATCAAAGACCACAGCCTTCAGTATGGATTACACCTCAACATAAAACAAAAATCTTCACAACTGGACTAGTAAGCAACATCATGATAAAAGGAGAAAATGCTGACGTTGTCAAGGATTTCATTTTACTTGGATCCACAATCAGCGCCCATGGAAGCAGCAGTCAAGAAATAAACTACATACTGCACTGGGCAAATCTGCTGCAAAAAACTTCTTTAAAATGTTGAAAAGCAAAGATGTCACTTTGAGGACTAAGGTGCACCTGATCCAAACCATGGTATTTTCAGTCGCCTCATCTGCATATGAAAGCTGAGCAGTGAAAAAGGAAGACCGAAGAAGAATTTACACATTTGAATTATGGTGTTGGCAAAGAATATTGAATATACCATGGACTGCCAGAAGAACAAACAGGTCTGGCTTGGAAGAAGTATAACCAGAATGCTCCTGAGAAGCAAGGATGGCAAGACTTTGTCTTACATACGTTGAACATGTTATTAGGAAGGACCAGTCCCTGGAGAAGGACATTATTCTGGTAAAGTAGAGTGTCAGTGAAAGAGAGGAAGACCCTCAACTAGATGGATTGACATAGTGGCTTCAATGATGGGCTCAAGCATATTGGCAATTGTGAGGATGGTACAGGACTGGGCAGTGTTTCCTTCTGTTGTACACAGAGTTGCAACTAAGAACAACAACATAGGGATATAACTCATTGTTTGTTATTTATAAGTGTATAAGAATAAGTGAAGGATTCATGTAAAGATAAATATATGGCATAAATAAGGTTGTAGTCTAGACTACTGCTAATTGTCTTCCACTGTTTTCTTCCTTCAGATTAGGTGGGTAGCTGGATCCTCTTGTACACCTGTACTTTAGTATCCTATATACAGTTTGTTAGGGTTGGAAAAATTCTACCCCTTGTTTACAAAGAGTATCTTTGGAAATAACAAAGAATGTCTCATTATTCACAACACTTATGTAATTCTTTTTTTCACATTTTTTTTAAATTGTTGCAAATATGTATGTGTTTAAAACACCAAAAACTAAAAAAAAACAAACCCATTGCCACTGACTTGATTCCGACTCATATTGACTGTGATGGTTAAGATTGCATGTCACCTTGCCTGGGCCATGATTCTCAGTGTTTGTATGTGATCACTTCCATGATGGAATCTGCTGTGAGTAGCCAATTAGCTGAAAGGGAGTTTCCTTGGGGGTGTGCCCTGCATCTGAATATAAGCAGACATTCTGGCTTTTTGCTCACTCTGGATCCTGTGGCTGCTCCTGTTCATCTGACCTCCGATTCTTGGGACTTGAGCTACCAGCTTATCTGCCGATCTTGGGATTCATTGATCTTCACAGCCTGTGAGTGGGAGCCCTGCTCTCCAACCTGCCGATCTTGGATTCACCAGCCCCTGTGGCTACGTGACTCAGGAGAAGCCTCTATTCTGATCCATGGACTTGGGATGTCCCAGCCTCTACAATCATGTGAGCCATTTCCTTGATATAAATGTCTCTCTCTATATATTTATATGCTATACTGGTTTTGCTTCTCTAGAGAATGCAACCTAAGACAGTGACCCTATGGGACAGAGTAGAACTTCCCCATAGGGTTTCCAAGGAGTGGCTGGTGGATTAGAACAGCTAACCTTTCAGTTAGCAGCCAAGCTGTTAAGCACTGCATCACCAGGGCTCCATATATAACACAGAAATTACCAATTTAACATTTTTTAGGTGTAAAATTTAGTAATATCAATTATATTAATCATCTTGTCCAACCATCTCCCATAATCATTACTGGAGTTCCCATAGACGGGAACTGTCTGCATTCCAAACAATGATTCCCCTTTATCCCCTCCTGCCTGCCCTTGGTAACTTGAGACCACTAATAAACTTTCATCTCTGTACATTTGCTGGTTCTTGTTATTTCATATGAACGATGTACAGTATTTGGCTATTGCGAACAGTGCTGCAGTGAACACTGGTGTACAAGTTTCTGTTTGCATCACTGCTTTTAAGTCTTGGGTGTATAGCTTGGAGTGGAATAGCTGGGTATCTTAGTCATCTAGTGCTGCTACAACAGAAGTACCACAAGTGGATGGCTTTAACACAGAGAAATTTATTTCTTCACAGTAAAGTAGGCTAAAAGTCCAAATTCAGGGCGTCAGCTCCAGGGGAAGGCTTTCTCTTTCTGTTGGCCTTCTCATCAATGTTCCCCCCGAACTAGGAGCTTCTCCGCGCAGGGAGTTTGGGTCCAAAGGACGCTCTGCTCTTGGCGCTGCTTTCTTGGTGGTATGAGGTTCCCCCTGTCTGTCTTCTCACTTCTCTCTTTTATATCTCAAGAGATTGCCTCAGGACACAATCCAGTCTTGTAGATTGAGTCCTGCCTTACTAACACAACTGCCACCCACCCTCCCTCATTGACATCATAGAGGCAGGATTTACAACATATAGGAAAGTCACACAATACCGGGAGTCATGGCCCAGCCAAATTGATACACACATTTTTGGGGGGGACATAATTGAATCCATGACACTGGGTCATATGATAATTCTATGTTTAACTTTTTGAGGAACTGCCGAAGTATTTTCAACAGCAGCTGTCCCATTTTGAATTCCCACTAGCAATGGATAGGGTGAACTCACGTGTCATTCTTTCCATTTCTCCAAGTAGCATTAGTGCACTTAGAAGAAGGTTTTGTGCACTCTCACGGTTTTGTAGACCTAGAACGGAAAAGGCAATAGTTCAGTGTACCTGCCTGATGCGTGCCATCCGTTTTGCTTGTTTGTTATCCTATTCCTCCCGTGATGCCTTTACTTGCCATTATATGCTGGAACTAACAATTTGTAAAACCAGAAGCCAAAGCAAAGTTGAATCATACAAATGACATCAAAAAGGGAGGAAGCAGGTATATTTAAGTGAGTCAGTTTTTAGGAAGTGGTGAGTAACTTAAAACCACTGAAGTGTGGACTCCCTCCTCTGGCCTCGTCATCAGGGCAGCCAAGTATCTGCCTAGTCGGTCCTAGGGGATAGCATCTTTTTGTTTGTTTTTTTTAATTAGTTGAGGAATGGTGGTAGTCCTACATTCAGTGTTAACTAGCGCTATGACTTCTTCATAGACTACCCAGTGGAGGTTTCCCAAGTTCAGCGCATAGGTCTCGTGACTATAGTTACCGAATCCTATACCACATAGTAATATTTATGTTCAGTTTTGTTGCCATCTTCCACGTTCCTGTGCCTTTCCCACCCCTCTCACCTGCCTTTAAGGTGTGCAGTGTCCTCAGGTTACCTCTGACTACCCAGAGTCCCCATTTTTCCTTAGGACCTCTCACATCCACTCAAAATACCTGACACTGCACACGTACCTTCCCCTCCCCAGTGTCATTACAGACTCCCCTTTTGTAGGCTTACTGTGGCTGGCTCAACCAGGAAAAAGTAATATGAATAAACTGATTCATAATAAGGTATCTATGACCAATGAGGCTCAATGTAATACTCTTCCCTTAAGGTGAAGGACCTAGAGATCAGGTAGATCCTTTAGGGTAGGTTGGAACTGCCCCTCAAATTACGATATAGGCAAAATCCTTTATGTCAGACTTGGTTCCACCGTTCCCGTCCAGGAGTGGCCATGATCTGCCTGTGCCTACCCTGTAGTGTTGCCCTTAGCTACCATTGTGTTGGTTCTGACTCAGGGCAACCCCATGTCCAAAGAAACCAAATGCTGCCCGGTCCTGTGCCATCTCCGTGAACAGCTGCAGTTCAGACCTTTGTGGTCCATAGAGTTTTCGTTGACTGATTTTCAGAAGTAGATCACCAGGCCTTTCGTCCCAGTCCGCCTTAGTCTGGTAGCTCCACTGAAACCTGTTCAGCATCGTAGCCACACGCAAGCCTCCACAGACAGACAGGTGGTGGCTGCGCATGAGGTGCATTGGCTGGGAATGGAACCTGGGACTGCTTTGTGGATGGCGGGAATTCTACCACTGAACCACCACGGCCCCTGCGTACCCTGTAGGCAGCAGCAATTTCCAAGCAACTGTTAGGAGGAAGAACAGGTACAAAGATGAGGGGAATCCACCTAGGACATGGAGAGGCAAAGGAAAATAAAGGGATGAGAAAGCACGCCAGCATAGTTGAATTATTTAACCTTTTAGGCCTCTTCTGCCTCTGAGAAGGAAAGTATAAAAGAAAGAAAAAGGGAAGGAATGAGATATGGAATAAAAAGGGAAGGAGTAGGGCTCTGAGAATAAGGCAAGAAGCTGCATTTTTTTTAACTAAAAGCCTCCAGGTTAATAAATATTTTACGCTGTGCTGTTTACCTCATGGAGCAGAGGTAAGCCCTTTTCTGTGGCTTTTAGGAATTTAAAAAATCAGTTGGTGTGTGGACTTGCTGGCATGCCCCTTTCAGAACATCAGAGAACGTCTCCCACAGTGAGGCTGAGGCTATCAATAAATTCTTCAGCATTTTATTTTTCAGTATTTGCTTTTCTATGTCAGAGCCCTGTTGGCTAGAGATCAGAAATCTTGCAGCGTGGCAGGGCTAAAGGTCCCCGCTTCCTTCCTGGCAGAGTTAGAGACCACTCAGCCGCCAGGGCATTGGGTGTGGACCAGGGCAGCCCAACAGGACATTAAAATATAGAGAGGCTAAGAAAAAAGACTGACTCTATAAAATAAATGTTTTCCAAACTGAAGAAGCAAGTGCAGAAAATTAAAGTACTTAAATGAAGAAAGTCTGAACGCACTAAACGTAACTAAATATACTTTAAGCAAAGCATTCTCGTCTCATTTGAGTTGCTGCTCATGTCTTAGTTGTGTTGGGCCAATCTTCTCCTGTCCTGGCTGAGTTAGTGCCATCCAAGAGTAGGAATAGGGTTCTGTAAGGAGGCCCACATGGAGCTAGAACAGCTCTGTGGGCAATTGTGCTGTCCTGATACTAACCAGTAACCAGTTGCTGTTGAGTTGATTCCGACTTGTGAGGACCCCATGTGTATCAGAATAGAGCTTTGCTTCATAGCGTATTCAGTGGCTGATGTTTCAGAAGTAGATTGCCAGACCTTTGTTTTGAGGTACCTCTGGGTGGACTCAAACTGCCAACCATACAGTTAGCAGCTGAGTCTGCTTACCATTTGCACCACCTAGAGACTCCGTCATGATATTAGGATAATTTAAATTGATAATAAGACACCAAATATTCTTTTGCTCTGCAGTTTTATCGTATTTTCAATGCTACCATCAGCTATCACAGTTTATTAAATATATAACTATCAAATTTGGCTAAATTCTAACATACCTTTTAAGATCAGAAATGTTTTTGGTTTGTAAATATGCTTTGTAACTTTGAAATGCCGGTAGTTTCCTGAAGCAGAAATATGCATGTAATTTTTAGAAGATAAATAATCCCCCAAACCTGATTAATTGCTCCATTTTGAGGTCTCGCTGTGGACAAATGTCAGCTGTGTTCTGTTTTGGGTGCATTATGCTTGAAGGAGGATTTAAAAAAAACATTTCGGAAGGAGATGACATCTGAAATTTTGATTTTATTTCAAAAGGCCAAGTAAAATTAAATTTAGGGTTGTGTGTGTCTTTTAAAGAATTATCAGAAATTAAAAAAAAAAAAAAGTCTCTTGGGTTATTATGATATTTGAAGGATGTTGCTGGGATAGAACACAATCACCAGGATCTTATTCTTAAATATAGGTTGTCTATGGTGTAAATTCTTAAACAATTTAGAGACATATTTTGTGATATGAATCCCTACCTATAATAGCATAAACTAATGATTTAAATTACTATTACGGTAGCTCAAAAACTTCATTGGACTGAGGCAGTTCTCTCTTTAACCCAATACAAAGTGCAACTCCTTTGCTGCGTACAAGTATAGCAATTAGAATCTTTGTAATGAAGTGGGGAATTCTTGTGCTTTTTTGAGCACATTACTCCAGGAAAGTTACTTCTCTGATGCTCAGTTTTCTCATCAATAAATAGAACCAGTGTTGCATAACTCTCAGAACTTTTGTGGTGGTTGATTGAAGCTCTGAGCAGTGAAGTCACACCTTATCTCAAGCAGGGGACTGGATGTCCCTCATCTGAAATGACGTGCAAGATAAAAAAAAGATGTATAGGCAAAAGCCCAAATCTGTTGACATCAAGTCCATTGCAACTCATGGCGACCCCATGTGTCAGAGTAGACCAGCTCCATAGGGTTTTCTTCCTTTAATCTTTAGGGAAGCAGATTGCCTGGCCTTTCTTTCCCAGTGCTGCTGGGTGGGTTCAAACTGCCAACCTTTAGGTTAGTAGTTGAGCCCAAACCATTTTCTCTACCCAGGAGAGCCAAGTATAGGCAAACATACTCCTGAAATGCTCCTGTGTTTCCCATAAAGAACAGCAAATGTGGTTCTCTGCCTACTCTGCCATCTTTTGGGAAGTCCTGCCCAGCCTGTTGTCCATCCAGCCTGTAACCAGATAGCTGATGAGGAGCACCAGAGGAAGACGCCATATTGAATGAAATTGCATATAGTGGGACCCCACTTGTGTGTGACATGTCCTACACCATGCCTTGCACAGTTAATATTGGTTTCCCTTCTCCTCGGTCCTGTTGCCTTGGTGTCAGTGTCTCTTGGATCTGTAGGTCCCGAGTGTGGGATTCAGTTCAGCTTTAAGTTCTTGATAATGAGAGTTCCAACTTGAAGTAGACGGGTGGCTCTGAAACCTGGGATGTTGGAGCTGGGTTATTGTGGGATAGGCCTCATTTTTAACTGATACTGAGGAAGAGACATATAGGAATTAGGATCAGAGCATATATACATCTGCATGATGCCAAGGAGTATTCTGTAGAACCTACTTATGCAGTTAGTGTATTTTGAGTAATGGTAAATTTAAGCCGTGTTAAAGATAACATCATTTAAAAAGTCATGCATTGCCATTCCATAGTCTATTTTTACAGAAGTATCTATGATCACAGTAGAACACAAAACTACTATTTTTGTTAAGTAAGAATATGAACTAAACATTTAACTGGTTTTAGAGATGAATAAAAGTTATTCTACGAGGGTTTTGGGGTTGGAATTATTTTTAAATACTTTAGCAGTTAATGTTTTCCTCTTCTTGTTTGAGTTTGGGTGTTAGTGGTTAAGTAAAAATGCTTCTCAGTTAATGAATTTTCAGATTTCCATTCACAAGATAGAGACATTAGAAACTGACTCTGCTAAAGACCGCGTCGTTATTTCGGAATAAATTCAGTGTGACTGATGTCACTGTGGACTGATCGATACACCAAGAGACAGCAGAGCTGTCTGTGTCAACAACAACTGGCTAATTCCATAAATATGTGCAGACTCTGTATTTTGTGCCAGAGATTGTTCTAGGTGACAAGGATAAAACGCCTTTGAGGAGTTTGAAAGACTTAAGACAAACACATAAAACAGAGAGTTTCGAAAAGTATGGTAAATTCAGCGACAGCAGGAAGCACAGGAGTCTGTAGGGGAACCAGAAAGGGCTCCTAAACCACTGGGGTAAGAGTCTGGGGTTGCTGGTACAAGAGGCCATATCTGAACTCAGCTTTGATAGGTGTTTGATGAAGAAAGAGGAAAGAGGTAAATGGAGGGCCCAGCATGGACACTAATAGAGACTTCTTTTTCGGTCTTGCTTGGTAGCATGCACTCCTGTTCTGGTAACAGTACCTGAGGTTTTCCTATGGTAACCATGTCTCTGCTAAGCCCATGGAATTCAGGTGGGACTGATGTCATCCCCAGCTGCTGGGTAGGCCCCCCGCCGAGGGATGACCTATCAGAGTATTTCTCCCTCTCCCTCCAGACCACAGGCATGGCACGTGAGCCAGGGCAGGCTGAAGACTTTTGTTGAATTAATGGAAGAAGGTTTTGTTTTCTTTTTTATTTTTTTGCTGAGGCTTTTCTTTAGCAGTGAAACATTAACTGGTAAAGTATTTTAAAATAATTCATTAGGATATACTAGTCCCTCTCTCCAACCCCAAACTCTCTGATAGAACATAAACCTGGAGCTTCTGGTAATTTTCCCCCAGCTGACGCTAGCTTGCTTTAAAAATGGAGCCATGATACATGCTACAACATAAATGAACCTTGAAAACATCATGGTGTATGAAATAAGTCAGCCACAAAGGACAAATATTGTATGATCTGGCTTCTATGAAATGTCTCAAATAGACCAGTGTACAGAGTCCAAAGTTTATTAGTAGCTACGGGGGATAGGAATATAGAGGGAAAGGAGGACTCAGTGCTTTGGGGGATGCTGAGCTTCTGTTAAGAGTGATGGGAAAATTTGGAAACGGATAGGGGTGATGGTTGCACAACATGATAAATATAATTGTCATCGAATTGTATATGTAAAGAATGCTGAAATTGCAAATGTTTTATTATATATATACTTCAAACAATTAAAAAAAAAGAAATGGAGCAAACACATGGGGAGCAGAATGGAGAGCTGGAGAAAGGTGCTGATCATATCATTTGAGCACCTACATCTAGCCACCCTGAAGCCGTTATCCTTCGGAATTTTTCAGTTAAGTGCATCAGTGAATTCCCCTTGTTACATCCCAAGCACTGTGAACTGGGTTTCTGTCACTTGCAACCAAAATAGTTCTAATAAAGTTTTTTTGTTGTTGTTTGTTTATTTTTCAGAAACTTTTACTTTTAAGAAATTTTGTCTTTTTTTTTTTTTGCTTTAACAAAGAAAAGTTCATTCTCTCACAGTCCAGTAGGCTACAAGTCCAAATAAAAATTTTGTCATTTTTGACTTAAAAAGAAAGTGTGGCCATTTCCAAATAAGTATGATTCCTTTGAAAGGGAAACTTGTTTCCTCTTTCTAATGTGTTGAAATAATCAGAAATTTAAGCTCAGTTTTAAAACTCTTGTCTTATTTTAGAACAGAATTTTATACCAAATATGCTCAAAAGAAAAGAATAAGCTTTTAGTCACATTTTAGACATAGAAAGTCATTAATTTTGTATAAAAATTTATTTTGCTTTTATGTACTGTGTGCCACCCTCTTGGGGAGGACTTCGGTTTCTGGACATGGATGCTCTTGGCAGTGGAAAGTCAAGCCAGCACACCAGTTTCAGGCCTGCCTCTGCCTCCTCTGATGCACCTGGGATATCACACATCCCTCCCTCTCTCCTGAGGTTCCCCGTGATAACTCTTTAGAAATTCCCACTTTCCAGAGGAGCTTCTGAGGAGGTCGTCTCTCGTGTTATGTCTTGCTGTAGGTTTTGTGTGCCATCTGAAGATATGCAGATGTATAATAGGCAGAACGTGGTTTTATAAGGTCTAATCATCACCTTTGTTAACTCAGACCAGTCATTTCGAATTGTAAAAATTTTCTGAGATGTTTACTCACCAGTTTTTCAAAATGAAAACATTCCTTTTGGGCCTACAAGAATAAAACAAACCAAAATCACACATATGTTTTTCTTATTTGGTGATTATTTTTTAAAAAAATGCATTTTTAGATCTTTCTCTTTGATGCCTTTATCAGTTACCTTTTTCAGAGATATCTTTTTTTTTATTGTTGTAGTTTATATGAAGTTTACATTTCAAGTTAGTCTCCCATACAAAAATTTATACATACATTGTTATGTGACCCTAGTTGCTTTCCCCATACTGCGACAGCACACTTCTTCTTTCCACCCCTGATTCCCCATGTCCATGCAACCAGCTCCTAACTCTCTGCCTTCCCATCTCACCTCCAGACAGAAGCTGCCTGTTTAGTCTCTTGTATCTACTTGAGCTAAGAGGCACACTCCTCATGAGTATCACTTTATGTCCCACAGTCCAGTCCAATCCCTGTCTGAAGAGTTGGCCTCCGAAATTGTTTTATTTCTGGGCGGATAGAGAATCCAGGGGCCATGCTTTCTGGGATTCCTCCAGACTCAGTCAGGCCATTAAGTCTGGTCTTCTTACTAGAATTTGAGTTCTGCACCCCACATTTCTCCTGCTCCATCAGGGACTCTCTGTTGTATTCCCTGTCAGGGCTGTCATCGGTGGTAGCAGGGAACCATGTAGTTCTTCTGGTCTCAGGCTGATGAAGTCTCAGGTTTATGTGGCCCTTTTTGTCTCTTGGGTTAATACTTTCCTTGTGTCTTTGGTGTTCTTCATTCTCCTTTACTTCAGGTGGTTGGGACCAACTTATGCATCTTAGATGGCTGCTTGCAAGCTTTTAAGACCTCAGACACCACTCACCAAAGTAGCATGCAGAACATTTTCTTAATAAGCTTTGTTATGCCAGTTGACCTAGATGTCCCCTGAAAGCATGGTCCCCAGACCCCTACCCCTGCTACTCTGTCCCTCAAAGTGTTTGACTGTATTCAGGAAACTCCTTAGCTTTGGTTTAGTCCCATTGTGCTGACTTCCCTGTAGTGTGTGCTGTCCTTCCCTTCACCTAAGATAGTTCTTATCTACTATCTAGTTAGTAAATAATCCTCACCCTCCCTTCCCACCCTTGTAACCATCAAAGAATGTTTTCTTCTATGTTTAAACCTTTTCTTGAGTTCTTATAATAGTGGTCTTATACAATATTTGTCCTTCTGTGACTGACTAAATTCAGTCAGCATAATGAGTTCCAGCTTCCTCCATGTTATAAGAAGTTTCATGGCTTCAGCATTGTTCTTTATCATTTCATAGTATTCCATTGTGTGGATGTACCATAATTTGTTTATCCATTCATCCGTTGATGGCATCTAGGTTGTTTCCATCTTTTTGCTATTGTGAACAGTGTTGCAATGAACATGGGTGTGTATATATCTATTCGTGTGATGGCTCTTATTTCTCTAAGATATATCCCAAGGAGCGGGATAGCTGGATTGTATGGTACTTCTATTTCTAGCTTTTTGAGAAAGTGCCAAATTGATTTCCAAAGTGATTGTACCATTTTACATTCCCACCAACAGTGTATAAGTGTTCCAGTCTCTCGACAACCTCTCCAGCATTTATTATTTTGTGTTTTTTGGATTAGTGCTAGCCTTGCTGGGGTGAGATGATATCTCATTGTAGTTTTGATCTGCATCTCTCTAACAGCTAATGATCGTGAGCATTTCTTCATGTGTGTGTTAGCCACCTGAACATCTTCTTTGGAGAAGTGCCTGTTCATATCCTTTGCCCATTTTTTAATTGGGTTAATTGTCTTTTTGTTGTTGAGGTTTTGCAGTATCTTGTAGATTTTAGAGATTAGACGCTGATCAGATTTGTCGTAGCCAAAAATTTTTTCCCGGTCTGTAGGTTGTCTTTTGGCTCTTTTGATGAAGTCTTTTGATGAGCATAAATGTTTGATTTTTAGGGGCTCTCATTTATCTAGTCTCTCTAATGATGCTTGTGCATTGTTACTTCTGATTCGTATTGTGTTTATGCCATGTATTAGGGCTCCTAGTGTTGTTCCTATTTTTTCTTCCATGATCTTTATCAGTTTTGTCAGTCACAGATATCTTTATCTTCACACATAGTTAATGAATTTTTAAAAAATGTTTGCTTTCCTTATGCATGGTTCTGGTCATATATCTGGCAATAATTATTGAGTTAATGAGTCCTTCTGCAGGATTCCCTGGCTGTTTGAAACTGTTTCATTTCCCCCCTTTTTTTTATTTTTTGTCTCTGATTTGTTTCATTTAAGGAAACCAGAGCAGATATAGACTTAAGAACATTTACTTCATTGTGTTGGGAAAATCTTTTCTGCTGGAAACAAAATCCAGGCTTATTCCCCAATTAGTCTGGGGACCCAGGGTGGAGTTCTCAGAGATATTAACTGTCATCCAGTTCAGAGGCAAGAGAATGGGCCAGGCCAACTCTCCTGTGACTTAATGGTTGGCTGGGCCACTTAACAGACAAACAGCTTTCATGCATTTTTGAATCAACAGTGATGATTGGTCCAAAGGGAGGTGTTGACAACCCATATGGGAAGGAAAGCAGTTTAGCCCTGCCTGCATTACCCATGTTTGGGAGGAGCAGTCAGCTATGCAGAAGGCAGTGGCTTCCAGGGACTCTGATCTGACTATGCAATTTGGCAAGTCAACCCCAGGGATGTGGTGAGAAGGATAATTTAGATTGATTTGTATTGTTTTGATGGTTTTCTGGTTCCTGCTTCTTGCTGCTCAGGTCATTGTGAAATATAAGAACGGTAAGTGAGAAGTGAGGTGATAGGTGAGAGGTCTTATTCTTTTGTGATAGGTATTTGGAAATGGTTTGTCATAAAATTTCAGTCTTGATTGCATCACAATGAAAGAGCAGAAATTGGGGGCACTAGGGACATAGCCTTGTGGTGTCAAAATCTGCAGAGGCCTAGAAGGGTATGAATCCCTTGAAGGTGGTGAGCCAGAGACATATGGTGAGGAGACGGGATAATTATTTTAAGTTCTTTCCTGTGGTTTCCCTTTGCAGTTAGAGTGACATGGGGTCTCTTTCCCAACATCCACAAGCCCCTGTGGGATCAGGCCCTGCTCCTTCTGTGACTTCCTCTCATTCCACTTGCCTATTTTTTTACCAGGCTTCTGGCACATGGGCTGAGCTTGCCTCCCACCACAGGGCATTTGCACCTCCTCCCTGGGAAGCTTTTGACCAGAACCAGGGCTTGGAGGTGCCTTCTGGTCATTCAGCTTTCAGTTTGAATGCCAGCTCATCAGAGGACCCTTCTTTAAGCCTTGCCTGAAATTACCTCCACTCTGCATCCTGTCACTCTCTAGCCAGTTACCGTGTTTTGTCTTTAATAAGGAAGACTGAAGAAGAATTGATTCATTTGAATTGTGGTGTTGGGGAAGAATATTGAATACACCATGGACTGTCAGAAGGACGAACACATTTGTCTTGCAAGTATAACCAGAATGCTCCTTAGAAGCAAGGATGGTGAGACTTCACCTCACATACTTTGGACATGTTATTAGGAGGGACCAGTCCCTGGAGAAGGACATCACGCTTGGTAAACTAGAAGGTCAGTGAAAAAGGAAAACCCTCAACGAGATGGATTGACACAGTGGCTGCAACAATGGGCTCAAACATAGCAACAATTGTGAGGATGGCGCAGGACTGGGCAACATTTCCTTCTGTTGTACAGAAGGTCCTGTGGGTCATGAGTCGGAACAGACTCAACGGCACCTAACAACAACATCATCTTCTTCAAAGCGCTTATCGCTATTTGAAATTGTGTTCTAACTTGACTGTTTTCTGTCTCTTCCTTCTGGAATATGTGTTGCACGAGGGTAGGGACCTTATTCACCACTGTATTCCCAGCACTTAAATATCATCTGGCACAATATAGGGGTGCAGTTAACACCAAACATTTGAACTTTCTGGACCTGTTGGACTGCTGATCCATTATTAGATACATCCCAAACATAAACAAATAGTTCTGTTGTCTCTTGCCATTATAGGGATAACTTCAACCCATTAAAGTAGAGCCCCTTCCCCACCCACACCTGTCAGAGGTCCCCGTAGCTTAGATAAGTGGCTGGTCTTATTGGGTAGAAGAGGAAAGAGGACAATGGATGCTAGCAATTAGACGTGTATCACTGGCTTGGAGGAGACATCTGCCTCTGAAAATTCTCTCTGACGTACAAAAGAATTGCTCTTTCCTCACTCCCAGGGAACACACACACTGTTACACAGCATGGACATTAATTTTCAAAAATCAACAACAGATCTCTAAAAGCTTCTTGCCATTTCTCCATCTGTGACCTTTGGCTTCGCTCTGTGAAGTATGTGTTCCTGTCACCTGTGAGAAAAACAGGAAGAGAAGCAGGCTTGGGGAAAGCTCCGTGTTCCCAGGCCACCTCTCCCAGTGACATCAGGCTATGGGGCAGCTGTGGCAGCCAGGGCTTAGCCTTTGGGCCCACAGAGTCCAGTCCTGTCTCTGACACACACAGAATCCCAGTTCATCTCTCCCACGCTAACATACGCTCCACCCCTGGGGCCTCTTACGTGGGTAAGAGGGGAAACAGAAACCTGACAAGAACATTATTTTTGTGAGGTAGTTTAATGGCACAGTAGAAAGCAGATGCCACCCTCGGGTCAGCTGGAGAGGTTAGTTGCATAGGAATTGTATTTTCATTATTACTTTGAAAACAATAGGATGGGAAAACTCAGTAGCTTCAAACACCTAACCAAAAAATTAAAAAAACCAAACCCGTTGGTATAGAGTTGATTCCAACTCATACCTTATAGGGCAGAGTAAAACTGCCCCATAGAGTTTACAAGGAGCAGCTGGTGGATTCAAACTGCTGGCCTTTTGGTTAGCAGCTGAGCTCTTAACCACAGTGCTACCAGGGCTTCTTAACAACCTGGATGTCCTTTGAGGATGATAATCAGTTTAGAGAAACACACATGCCCTGCTTTATTTGGAGACACAAACATTTTGCTTTAAGGGTGTCTGAAATTCCTTTGAGACAGCTAAGAAAAATCATCGAACTTTATGCTCTCCTCCTGTGGATGCAGCTATGTGGAGAGTGGGGCTGCCAGCAAGCTCCAAACAGGAGGTGTTCAGAGACATGTCGTCGTCACCTAAAGAGGTGAAGGATTTAGATGGTAGAGCAGTGGATAAAGGTTTAAGAGTATGAGGTGTTTATGTACAGATGGGAGCAGAGGAGGGGAAGTTTTTGAAGAGAATATGGTTTGTCTTAGGCTGGTTTCAGAGTAAAATGACTGTTCTCTCTTATCAACTTGTTCTTTTCTTTTGAAGATAAGCAAAAATGTCACTCACTCCTCAGCCTCAGTGTTTGTTCTGCTTGCCTTGACCAGCAAGCAGGTGCTTTCAATTACTGGCCTCTTCCAGAGCAGAGAGATGCGTTAAATTCCTGCTAGGTAGAATGAAGCTTACGCTGATGAAGCTTGACTTGGTTTCCTTTGTAGTTGGATCATGTGGGAGGTGGGCCTCCTACTGTGAGTACACAATCAAACCGAAGAATTAAGGAACAAATACTGGCATAAAATTGGTTTACATCATTATTTTGGCAGTAAGTGTACTCTCTTATCAAGAAAAAGCAACAGCACCTCTCCTTAATTCTGTCAATTTATATCAAACATCTGCCATGTGTCGGGCCGTGTGTGGGTACTTGGGGGATGAAAAGAGATGAAATGTGCCCTTCATGAAGGTGGAACGCAGGATGCTTGCTTATATGTAAGGAGGGTAAGAAACAGGTGTGTGCCTGGGTTCTCATTTTATTATAATTTAAAATAGTCATTCGTTGAATGCCTAACCTTTTGAGGCACTTGGCACGAACCGTCTCCACTCCTTGCAACAGTCTGGTTAAGCTGATGTTATTATCTTTAATTTAAAGCTGAGGAAACAGGTTCAGAGAGAATGAATAACTTTTAAGTTCATACAGCAAGTAAGTGATTCTGATTCATCATGCACTGTTACTTTGCTTTTTCAGAGGGAGAATAATTTAGATAGGGATTAAAAAAAAAAAAAAAAAAGCTACCTCATATACCAATTTTTAAGACCATCTACAAAAAATGTAAACAGGGAGAAAGGTGGTCTTCATAATATTTCAAAGCTTGGTACTCTAGTATGGCTAAGGGATTTGAGAACTATTTCAGAGAGAACCATTGTATATCATAGAATGAGATGAGTAAGAGATAATTTCTGAAAAGTCGGAAGCAAAGTTTTCTTCCGTTCCATTGATGGAAACAGAAATAAAGAGCAAAGTCAGTGTTTTGTTAATGTGAAACGCAAGTAAGACACGAACAACAGGTCTTTAACCCAACAGTCCTTTACCATTGGGAAGAAAGATCAGTGAACCTTAAATACTGTAGCTCAGTAACTTTCATTGTTTACTACAAACCATAGTAAGAAAAGCATTATATATTACTAATAAACACACACATTTATGCACATACCCACACCACACACTCATAAATTTGTGTGTGTGTGTGTGTGTGTGTGTCTGTGTATATGTATGTATGGAAATACGGAAATACACGCACACATTTGGGAAATGTTTCATGAAATATTACCTTTATTATATGTAATATACTCTGATTTTTCTATTCTAGTTATTTAAAGGAAATTCTGGTCATAATCTACTCACTGGTGCCTCACAGCAATATGCTTGAAAAAGAGGGCACTATCTAATCCCTCATTTTGCTCCTCACCTCCATTACTCCCTCCCTCTCTGAAGAAATATCAAACAATAGAAGCACTTACACCCTTCACCTCCACTTTGCAGTTCCATAGTCTCATGTACAGCACACGTGCCCCCTCTCTTCTCCCTCCCCCATCCATGTTTAAATTCCAGGGTCCTCTGGCATCTGTACGACATCATTTTTGCACATGAGGGAGGTGTAGCATTTGCTATTGGTGCTCTAGAGGTTATGATTGCTTCGGAATTTCCAGTCCCTCCCCTCACAATAAATGAAGTTTCTCTAATGTTTAAAAGACATTATTTCATTTGCTTGCTTTCTGACATAACTTTTATAAACCGGAAAGAGAAGAAAACCTTTCAGTTACTCAGCAGTCTCAGAATACCATTAGCAACTTTTTAGTTCAGAGAAAGTTTAGAACTTGAAAACCTAAATGAAATACAGACCCAATAAATGATTTGAAGGTTATCATTTCAATTACAAATGTGATGGTTTTTATTACAGAGATGTTTCTTTTGAAAATAGCGCTATTGGAGTTTGTGTTAGGGGAAAAAAAAACAAATTGTCTTTTGCCAGAAATGCCTATTTCATTTTATTTCCTTGTGAAAATGCAATAGAACGTAACTTTTGTGTTTTTAATTGTGTTCAAGGTAGTGTCAACTTGTGCTGATCCTCTGAGGGTTTCTGACTGAACCTTACAGTGTCTTTTGGGAGAAGAATAGTGTAGTATGTCGTGTACTGTTCGGTTTTATTTGAAATGATTTTTAGCAGAGAAAAAAATTGAAGAAAGATTGGAGTTGGAGACTACGAGAGGTTTTCATAAGCCTGCCATGTTTTATTTATTAAATAATGGAAATAAATAATTGAGATTAAGTAAAACTATTTTATAATGGTTTTGCTCTTAGAAGACTATATCTTTATGGAAGCAGGCTACCACATCTTTCTCCCAAGGAGCGGCTGCTGGGTTCAAACTGTCGACCTTTTGGTTAGCGGTTGAGTGCTTAACCACTGCACCGCTAGGGCTCTTATTGTGTTTAGGTGGGAGTTTGCACAGCGAATTAGGTTTCTATTTAACAATTTCTACACAGGTTATTCAGTTATATTGGTTACATGTTTCGCCATGTATTGTTATTCTCATTCATTCCAATCTGGTTGTACCATTTCCAGTACTCTAGTTTCCCTGCCCCTTAGTTTCCCATCTTTGCTTTAGAGTAATTTTTGACCATTTGGTCTCCTACAGTTGATTTTTTTAAAAGAAGTTCATTACTCATGGGTGATATTCTTTATTTTATTATCCAATCTGTGATTTAGCTAACAGGTGACCTGAAGGGATAATTTCGGTTTAAGGTTTAAAGTGTATCTCAGGGCAGTAGTCTCAGGGATTCCTCTAGTCTCAACTGGTCCAGTAAGTCTAGACTTTTTTTTTAAGAAATCGGGTTCTGTTCCACTTTTTTCTCCTGTTCTATAAGTATCCATCTAATGTGACCCTGATCAGAACAGTTGGTAGTGTTAGCCACGCACCATCTATTTCTTCTGGTCTCAGGGTAGGTGAGGCTGTGGTTTGTGTAGGCTGTTAGTCCTGTAGACTGCTTTCTTCCCTGAATCTTTGGTTTCCTTTAGTGCATCCTATTGATTCAACCCTCAGATACACTTTGAATCCATCTGGTTACATTTCTGTAGTCAAAGGCATCACCTTTTGTGGGGGAGGGGTGTGAGGGACAGAGCAGAGTCCATGGGTGGTGCAATCAGTTAAGCATTGCACTGCTAACTGAAAGGCTGGTGGTTTGAACCTACGAAGCACCTCAGAAGAAAGACCTGGTGATCTACTTCCAAAAAACCAGTCATTGAAAACCCTGTGGATACAGTCTCCCTCTGCGCTCATGGAGTCAATGTGAGTTGGAATTGACTTGATAGCAACTGGTCTTTTTGTGGGGGTTTGAGTGGAGGAGGCGTCCTTAGAATACTGCAGTGGCTACCTTATCATCCACTCCACTCCCATTCTTGCTTCCTCTAATTAATTTTTTTCCATAGATGCCTGAGCAAACTACTGAAAACATGAATCAGACCATATCACCACTCTGCTTAAAAACTCCATTGCATTTCTAATAAAGTGGACAGTCACAAAAGCTCTGAGTGATCTAGCTCATGCCCGTCTCACTAATTTCCCTTCTGCCTTATTGGCCTCCTTGCCACTCCTTCAGTTCACTCCTTCCCTTCTCAGAGCCTTCCTTCACATGTTCCCGCCCCCTGGAAGGCTTTCCTCTTCCCGTCGATCTTTCTTCCTGGATAATATCTAGTTAACCAAGCACTTAGTAGGTGCCCAACAAATAACTTAGTGTTTACTTCAGAAATCGAACCCTCATTCCACTATAGTTATTCATTCAATACGTATTTATTAAAGATCTGTTCTATGCCAGATATCTTGAACTCAAGAAACTGTGCAGATACTCTCATGATGCTGCCATTATGTGAAATATTTTTTAGACTCTTCCTTGATTGTATTCAAGAGCTTACACTGCAGCTTTTTGGAAAATCTTTAATGGAAGCATATTTAGTAACGTAATGTTTGATTTAGGACATTGTCGTTTTCAAAGCACTTGTACAAATCTTCTCATTTAAATTTCATTTAATCCTCATAAGACCTATGTTTGACGTTGATATCAGTGTTCAGAAAATCTGTGTAACTTTCTCAAAGTAACAAGGCAAAAAATATGGAGCTTTGATTCATATCTGATCATCTGCTCTCAATCCAATGCTTCTTGCCTTAGAATTACTGAGCCAAGTTTTAGGAGAATATAGAAATCCACCATTTGAGGTTTCTTTTGCCTTGAGGGTATTTACTAATCCAGAAAAGGTAGAAGAAAAGCTAAGTATATCTTTTGAAAGTTTTACAGGGCTAGAGGGAAGAAAAATTTAAGTGCAGGATCTACAAAGAGGCTGTGTCCTAGAAATAAGTATCAAGCAGAGGTAAGACAGTTGTTCTACCACAGAAGGTTAGATTCAAGTCATGTGGATGGCCCAGAAGAGTCTCAGTCCCTGGAATTTGATTAAGAAGATCCTAGGTTACTGGTTGGTTACTGGATGGCACAAATGATTTTCTCTCAGCTACTAACTGAAAGATCGGCAGTTCAAACCCACCCAGCAGTGGTATGGAAGAAAGGTCTGGCAATCTGCCTCTATAAGATTACAACCCAGAAAACCCTGTGGAGTGCAGTTCTACTCTGAAGCACATAGGATCTCCATGAAGCACATAGGAATCAACTTGATGGCAAAGGGTTTGGTAATGGGTTTAGGTTGCTAGTACTTCCTGATGCTTGGCCAAAATGAATAAAAATCCTTTTGGAGGAAGATATCATCATCCTACATTCCAAATTATTTTTCTAAATTAAATTTTCTAATATAATATATGGAATAAAATCAAAGATAACTAGGCACATGAGTAGACATGCTAACATGATGAAAATCAGAAATAATAGATAATAAGAACAGATCCACATATGACTCAAATTATGGGATTATTAGATACAGACTTTAAAATAGCTGTGCTTCCTGTGTTTAAGGAGATAAAAAACAAGGGGAATTGGAAATTTTTAAAAAAGGATTATAGCATATTTGAAAAGGAACCAAATAGGCTTTCTAGAATTTAAAAATACAATAACCGGAATTAAGAACTCACTTGATAGATTTAATAGCACATTTCATACAAATGAAAAGAGATTTAGTGGACTGGAAGATAGACTAGAAAAAAAAAAATCATAACAAAGTAGAGACAAATAGAAGGATGGGGCAAAATAAAACACAAGGAAGGTCAAGAGACATAGATGATAACAGTTTAAAGGTCTAACACACATTTAATAGCATCCTAAAAGGAGAGAAAGAAGAGAGAATGGGACTCAAGCAATATTTGATGAGATGATGATAATGATTTTAAACACTTACTGAGAGACATAAATTTACAGCTGAAAGAAACACTCGAGGATCCAGCTAGAGAAACAACAGTAGAGATGTATATCCCAGGCATAAAAACAAAACAAAACAAAAACAACATAGTAAAATTGTTGAAACCAAGCACAATGATAAATTATCAAGAGCATCAAAAGGAAGAAGGTAGAATACCTTCCAAGGAGCAACAGATTAGACCGATATCTAACTTCTCAGTAGAAATAATGAAAGATAGAATAAAAAGTATTAACAGTTTACATGTCCCCACCCCCCCCAAAAAATTACCAACCTAGAATTCTATATACATCAAAAAGTATTTTTCAAGGATTACGGTAAGTTAAAGATAACTTCAGAATATAAAACGGAGAGAATTTACACAGTGGATGCACAGTAATGGAAAGGCTAAAGGGTGTTCTTAAGCAGAAGAAAACTTATTTCAGATGAAAAGTTAGACATGCAGGAAGGAATGAAGAGCAATTTTAAAAGATGGCAGATACGTAAGTAAATCTAAATGAATACCAAGCCTCATAGTGTGTACAGTATACATAGAGTTAAAATTCAGTCAGAAAGGGGGGATGGCACTAAAATATTCTAAAATTCTGAAAGTCTAGGAAGAAGGTAAGAGTATCATTTAATATTCGACTTGGATATATCAAGATGTATATTGTAATCTCTAGAGAACCACTAAACAAATAGTAAGAGCGAATAATTTCCAAATTAGCAGAGGAAATATCGGAATAATATGATGTAATCCAAAAGAAGGCTAGAGAAAACAGAACATAGAAGAGATGAAATAAATAAAAAGTAAATGGTAAAATGGTAGGTTTAAATACAAATACATCAGCCATTGTATTAATTGTAAGTAGACATAATGTTCCAATTAAAGACCAAAGATTATCAGACTGGATAAGACGCAACTTAATCTACTTTCAAGAGAGATATCTAAAATGTAAGGAGATAGAAAGGTTAGAAGTAAAACAATGAAAGAAATATTTATAATGCAAATATCAATGCTACCTCCACATACAAAAAAAAAAAAAAAAGGTGATGGTAGCTATATTAATACTAGGAAGACTTTAAAGCAAGAACATTACAAGGTACAAAGAGGATTTTTTATGATGATAAAAGCTTTAATTCAACTGAAAGTTATAAAAATCTCGAAGTTTTAGTCACTTACGACCTAAGTCAAATATTGTCAGAACTAAGGAAAAATAGAAAAATGCAGAAAGATAGTAAGAAATTGTGAAATATCTCTTTTAGTAATTGATAGAACAATCAGGAAGTTAAAAGGCATTTAGATAAATGGATAAACAAACTGTGGTTTATACAAACAGTGGAATTCTACACAACGATAAAGAATAATGATGAATCCACAAAACATCTTACAACGCGGATGAATCTGGAGGACATTATGCTGAGTGAAATAAGCCAATCACAAAAGGACAAATACTGTATGAGACCACTACTATACAAAGTCAAGAAAAGAATTACAGAAAGAAACATTATTTGATCATTACCAGGGGGAGGAGGGGGAGGGAGAGAAAATCACTAACTAGATAGTAGACACATGTTAACTTTGGTGAAGGGAAAGGCAATGCACAGTATGGAGGAAGTCAACACAACATGACCAAGGCAAGGGAAGGCGCTGAGAGGTACGTAAGAATAAAAGACAATGACAGTAATACTACAACATATACAACCCTGCCACAACAGTAATAACAGACAATAATTTATGAATGAATACATAGGGTAGATATGTACTTTGAATAGGTGTGAGAGGGTGTATGAGAGTACACACACATGGATATATAGGTTTGGCTTTGGATATTTCTACATAAGTATTTGTATGTGATGCATGTATTTTTATATATAAAATAGAATGCACAGGAATACAACCATGAAATCTTCCTAGACATAGCCAAACGCCGCAAGGGACTGAGTTACTGGGCTTGAGGGCTGGGGACCATTGTCTCAGGGGACACCTAGGTCAATTGGCATAACAAAGTCCATAAAGACAATGTTCTACATCCTACCTTGGTGAGTAGCAGCTGGGGTCTTAAAAGCTTGTAAGCGGCCGTCTAAGATACAACTGCTGGTCTCTGTCTGGAGCAAAGGAGAATGAAGAAAACCAGAGACTCAGGGTAGCAATTACTCCAGAAGACTAATGGACCACAGGAGCCATAGCCTCCACTCGCCTGAAACCAGAAGAACGAGATGGTGCCCAGCTACCACTACCGACCCCGCTGACCATGATCACAATAAAAGGTCCAGGTTCGAGTGGGAAAAAAATGTAGAACACAATTCAAATTCATAAAAAAGACCAGACTTACTGGCCTGATAGAGACTGGAAGAACCCCTGAGATTACCGCCATTAGGTACCCTTCTAGCCTGGAACTGGTGCCACTCCTGGAGATGGCCTTTCAGCCAAATAGTAGACAGGCCCACAAAATAAACAACAGCACCCATGAGGAAAGAGCTCCTCTTAACAATCATCTATATGAGACAAAAAGGATAACATCTACACAAAAGCAAAGATGAGAAGGCAGGAAGGAACAGGAAAACTGGACGAATGGAAATGAGGAACTCAGGGTAGTAATGGGGAGAGTGCAATCCACATAGTGTGGATTGCAACCGATGTCACAGAACAATTAGTGTATAAATTATTGAATGGAAAACTAAGTTGCTTTGTAAACTTTACCTAAGGTGTTTTCCCTTAAAGCACAATAATAATAATAACAAAGCACTTACAAGGTTTGAGCAATATAACAAACTTTATTTATGGATAAATAAAGTACCTTTCACCCAACATATGCAGAAAACCTTTTTTTTTTTTTCCACTATACTTGGAACCTATAAAAAATTTGACCAGATACTGGGCCAGAAATGAAGTCTCAAAACTTTTTAAAGAATTTACATCTTACAATGAATTAAAAGCTTGACTACAATCCATTAAATTGCAAATCAGTAACAGTACTCTTGAAAGAACGGCAAAATCTTGAATACCCCCATCCTTAAAAATTAAGAAATATAATTCTAAACAAATAAGGGGTTAAAGAAAAAATCACAAAGAAAATTAGAAAACATTTCAACATGAATGTTAATGAAAATTTGAGTATCAAAATGTATAAAATGCAACTAAAGCTACCTTTGAGGAAAACCTATAGCCTTAAATGCGTATGTTAGAAAAGAAGAAAGGCTAAAAATTAAGAAACTCAGTATCCACCTCAAAACATTAGAAAAAGAAGAGAAAAATAAACTAGAAAAAAGGAGAAAGGAAGAAATAAAGAGCAGGAAAAATATGTAGTACAGTACATCATCAAAATTAAGTTTGTTCTTTGAAGAGTTGATTCAAATTAGCAAGCTAACAAAGCAAAAGAGACTAAAATGGTAGCCAGCTATTGAGAATGAAAGAAGGGACTGTTGTCATAGTTGCAGACTGAAAATATCTTAAGAGGATATGTCAGCAATTTGCTGATTTTTTTTAGAGATTTTGCGCTTACCTAATTCAGCACTATGTAAAAAATTAATACATGAGCAAATTGACTTTAAACCACCGGTGCAAGTTTGGTTTAGTGCAATTTTCCGCATTAATTCTATAAAGGAGAAAAATCGTATGATAACCTCTTACGCAAATAAAGTATTAAAATTTTACATTCATTCATGATGATAATTTTTAGTATAGGAGGAATAAAAGGAAGTTTCCTAAGTCTGATTAAGATGTAGTATATATATATTTATGTGCACCTCAACCATACCACCCACCACTGTCGAGTGGACTCCAACTCATACCTCAAATCCTCCTAAAGCATACTGTCAGGTCATTCTGACTTCATTCACAATGGTGCTGTGCTGCTTGACGTTGAGCTGCTCACCTTCCCAAGAGGATGAGTAACTGTCATAGGTCCAGGGAGGCTGGATCCAGAACTCAGGAAATACAAGTTCACTGAGAGTCAGAATTACTGTCTGATTGGAGGACAGAGGCTAAGTACCCTGTGGCATGTTTTATGCTTCCAGAAATATATGAAAACTCTGCCTCCTGGAAGTTAACTGTGGCCGGAAGGACCCTACCCCTGGGACTGAGCAGGTGCTGGATGTGCCTCATGTATCCCTTTGATGTTGCTTGTTAGTTGCCTGCAAGCCAACTTTGACTCATGGTGACCTTGTGTACAAAGGAACAAAACAACATCACCCAGTCCTCTGAATCACCCTGACGATTTCCAGTATATTTGAGTCCATCATTGTAGCTGTTGTGGCAATCTGTCCCACAGAGGGTCTCCCTCGCCCTCATTGGTCCTCTACTTCCCCAACATGATGTGAACCCCCGATGACGTGTCCATGACGTGTCCAAAGCAAGCGAGTCAGATAATGTTCTTTTGGGACCCATAAGGTTTTCAATGGCTAATTTTTAGACTTGATGGCACATAACAACAACAATTTTTAGAAGTTAATTGCCAGGCCTTTCTTCCTAGTGTGTCTTAGTTTGGAAGCTCTGCTGAAATCTGTCCACCGTGGGTGACTCTACTGATATTTGAAATACTGGTGATGTAGCTTCCAGCTTCATAACAACATGCAAGCCACCACAATAGGACAAACTGACAGGTGATGGACATATCCCTTAGATTTCAGGTAAATGAGATGGTATTTCTTCTACTTCTTAGTTCCAGTTAATAATAAGCCAGGAAAATTTCCTTATATCTGTGTCTGTGGTTTATCGTCATGATGAGAAGATATGGGAAACATTGATTTCCAGCAGTTTTCTCCAATTGGTTCAATACTTGTGGATATTGTGTCTCACATCATGCGGTCTTTTATAATTTAAGTTGAGGGTTTATTAATTTCTACTGTAGTGTTTTGATGTAGCTGTCCTACTTCGCAGGAACTATGCCGAGAACTACATAGAAAATAAAGTAGCTATTATTGCATTCATTATTATTACCATATTCTTCTGCGAGTAACGCACCCACATAAATAACAATGCGCAAGGAGGTTGCCCAGTGGGCAAAAGACATATAACGTGTGTGTTGTTTGCGTAAAAATACGATACTTCTGCACATTTCCCCTATTTCCCTATCCACTTCATCTTGGGAATAAAAATAAATCACAATAACAGTTATAAAACAGCATTTCTTTCGCTCCAGCTTAGCCCTGTCAGAATCCTCCCAAACAGCTCTGGAGTCTCCAGTGAGTGACTCCCATGATCCTGTGAACCAGTCCTCTCGATTACTGCTAACCACCAGGAGTTTATTCCCTTTCCACCCTGGGGAAGGTTTCTAGTTGCCATGACTCCACATGTAGCTCCTGTGTCATTGGTAACTGTGGGCGTTGTTGCCATTTCTGCTGACACCCATCCAAGGGTGGCAGAGCCTCACGTCCAGGGCATTTAGCTGCAACCCAGGACTGTTGCCTCCCCTAAACCGAAGCTACTGGACAAATGTTATTAATAACTGGCATTCCTAGTGCTCCACTGAGATTTTAGATAAACTGCTCTTATCTTTTAGCTCTGCTTGTATTGTAATTTCTCTGCCTAGGATCCTGCGTGTCCACTGGGGCTTGGTCACTCAATATTTAAAGAGCAGATAGATGTTGTGTTGTCCTCAGAATCACAGCTTTTTTCTGACACCATTGTCACTTTGTTCTAGAATCAAATTGTATACTTATATTCTCTTTCCTTCTGTTCCTGTCCTAGGAGGCTCTTTGGTCCATTGTGTAAATTGGTCCAAAAGGAAGCCACCTCACGGTCCTTCAGACAGAGATATGTGTGACTGTGAGGGCAAATAGAGCTTCAACTCAGAAATGGGAGAGACACAAGTCTCATTGTAAAAACTGCCGAGCTTTTTACTCTTTGTTGGGGCTGTCCTAATAGTACTGAATATTTATGCAAATAATGATGCAAGTTGTACACTTTCCTAAGTGCTGTATGCTAATTTTTTTTTTTTTTTTTTACATGTTGCTGTAAGAAAATTAGAGCCCTGGTGGCGCAGTGGTTAAGCATTTGGCTGCTAACCAAAAGGTCGGCAGTTTGAATCTACCAGCCGCTCCTTGGAAACCCTATGGGGCAGTTCTTCTCTGTCCTGTGGGGTCGCTATGTGTCCGAACCAGCTTGATGGCAATGGGTTGGTTGTTGGGTAAAAAAATTAGCATAGAGTATTTACAGAAATACCTCCCTGGGGGAGGGCACAGTTGGCAAAAAAAAAAAAGTATAACACGTGTTATTTGTGTAAAAATGCGGTACTACTAGGACAGCCCCTACAAAAAAATGAAAAGCTTGGCAGTTTTTACAATTAGACCTTAAACCTGTTTCTTCCTGAAAGTCTGAGATTGTGAGTGACCGGAATGATAGAGCAGATTCCATGGAAGGTGATGATAGATATTGAAAGAGGAGGGCTGTCGTGATGATACTTCTCTGCCTCCTTTATCATTCTCGTTCTGAATATGTATTTTTCTTGAAGGAGGGTTTATAGAGTTGAGAAACCATGGCAGCTTTTTTTTTTTTTTAAAGTGAAACCCTCTGCTTTCTAAATAGCCCAAATACTAATTACCTTGTACCCCCCTATGATTTGAACTATTTCAGCAAAATGTGTTTTTTGTACTCTATGCAAGTAAATCAACAATAAATTTCTGCAAAACAAATACTGTAAACTTTTCTGTGCAAGAGGACCAAATTCCTGAAATGCAAGGCTAGTTACCTGCTTCATTAAGAAACATGAGTACAAACAAATTTTATGAAAAAATTATGGAAAGCAATTGGCTAGAGGGTGATTGCCGAGGTTAATCTGTGTACTAATTGGCTTGTTTAGTAAGTACGACCAAACCGGATTCACCAATCATTTCTAGTTTAAGTAAATGATGCAGTATTATGGCAATTAAAACATGATTCATTTTTTCACAGTGTTTCCACATTAACTTAAAAATAATCTTTTGGGTTTAATCCAAATCAACCAAAAATATACAGCATCTAAATGGGGCTTTTACCTTTCAAGTAATTTTTCCTGCTGCTGAATATGTAAAACAGTGCAAGATAGAGCCTCATTTCTGAACTGCAGAGCTCAAAGGATATTCTCATAGGACGCATACCTGCCTTACCGCCCCTGTTTATTTATGATACAGGTCATTATTCTAGGGAATGTGACACTGCAGTCTTTCTTACAGTTACAAATTATCATGTATATGTGCAAATTATAACTTCCCTGCACAGAGCAAGGAGTGGAGCTGTATAAGGTTGATATAAGAGGAGTAAGTAAAAGTCACTTGGTACAATAAAGAAAATAAATTATAAAGAGTTTTTTAACTTGGGCAACATTTTCCTTGAAGGATGCTTAAAAAACCAAAACCCACTGCTGTCCAGTCGATTCTGACTCCTAGCGACTCTGTAGGACAGACTGAAACTGCCCCATGAGGTTCCCAAGGCTGTAGTCTTTATGCAAACAGATTGCAGGTCTTCTCTCCCATGCAGCTGCTGGTGGGTTCGAACTGCAAAATGCTTTAACCACGGTGCCACCGGGGCTCTTGAAAGATGCTTAGTTCTGTTAAATTAAAAGTTTCTAGCTCTAAATTAAAAGTTTCTGACACATGCTGATGGTAGCTGCTGACCACATTCATGGGCCGAAACTCTGACCCCTGAATCTTGAAAATGGTGATGTTTCAGGTCTGCCCTCTTTTTGAGGCCCGTGGAAGTCATTCTACTCCCATGCTACTTTCTCTTTGTTGCCCTTCTCCAGAAATGGCTGAGGTCTCAAGTCAGAGAATCCGGGGTTTTGAAGGGAGTGAGGGAGGCAGAGTTTTGTTTATGGGGGAGGCAGCAGAGAGGGAGACTATGAGAAGACACAGTTAGACTTTCTGTGCTGCTGGAGGAGGATGAAAAGACGCATCTCACTGACGAGTCGATGTGAGAATGAGGGCACCTGTTAAACCCGTGATGCACAGCTTGCTTTGGGATAATTTGTTAGGATTTCAGAACTTTGGGATAGGTCTTCTGACAGGTCTTCTCATATTTTTGCTGAGCTGGGTGTATCTGTGAGCTCCATAGTGATAGGTTCTATGTCTTTATTTACTCTTCTATTTTCAAGTCCTGGCACAGTGCCAGTAACTTAATAGTTATTAACTTTTTAATGGTGATGATGATAGCAGCAGCTAACGTTTATTGAGTATGCACTAAGCATGTTTTATGTATTATTTAGTATAATCTTAAAAGGAGCCCTGCTGGTTCAGTGGTTAAGTGTTTGGCCGCTAACAGAAAAGTTGGCAGTTCAAACCCACCAGCCACTCTGTGGGAGAAAGATGTGGCTGTCTGATCCCGTGAAGATTACAGACTAGGAAACCCAATGAGGCAGTTCTACTCTGTCCCTTAGGATCGCTATGAGTCAGAATTGACTCAACGACACACAAGAAGAAGTATAATTTTCTTGGTCATCTAGTGCTGCTGTAACAGAAATACCACAAGTGGATGGCTTTAACAAAGAGCAATTTATTCTCTCACAGTGTAGTAGGCTAGAAGTCCAAATTCAGGGTATCAGCTCCTGGGGAAGGCTTTCTGTTTATGTCAGCTCTGGAAGAAGGTCCTTGTCATCAATCTTCCCCTAGTCTAGGAGCTTCTCTGCATAGGAACCCCGGGTCCAAAGGACGTGCTCTGCTCCTGGCACTGCTTTCTTGGTAGTATGAGGTCCCCTGTCTCTCTGCTCACTTCTCTCTTTTATATCTCAAAAGAGATTGGCTTAAGACACTATCTAGTCTTGTAGATTTAGTCCTCCCTTATTAACATAACTGCCGCTAATCCCATCTCATCACATCATAGAGATAGGATTTACAACACATAGGAAAATCACATCAGATTACAAAATGGTGGACAGTTCACACAATACTGGGAATCATTGCCTAGCCAAATTGATACACATATTTTTGAAGGACACAATTCAATCCATGGCAATAATCTTTACAACATTTGTGTGGAGGCATTATTTTCTCCATTCAGAGATGAGGCATGGAGACTTTTAGCTCCTTGTCCAAGGTCACACAGCTGGTAAATGTCGGAACTCGGGCTCAGATGTCTCTGATACTGAAAATAGTACAGGATTGTCAAGTGAACTACTGAATAATGCAAGCAGCATTTCCATTTATATCTATGGAGCTAGAAGCTGTGTGCTTTGCATTAGACTGGGACGGGGTTTCTGAACCTATTGATTTTTTTTTTTTTTGGGTCAGATAATATTTTGTTATGGAGACTGTCCTGTGCATCTGTGTGATAGTAACATCCATAGCCTCAACCCACTAGATTCCAGGAGCAACCTCCCTGCCTCTAGAAATTGCCTATAGACCCCTAGGGGCAAAATTGTCCTCTACTGAGATAAACTAGACTGAATAAGCCACCTTAGGCATCTGCCCTTCAGAAGCACCAATTCCAATTAAGGTAAACTGGGGATATTATCAATGGAGCCCTGGTGGCACAATGATTAAGCACTTGGCTGCTAACCAAAAGGATGGCGGTTCAAACCCACCAGTGGCTCTGCTGGAGAAAAGACTTGGCAGTCTGGTCCTATACAAATTACAGCCTAGGAAACTCTATGAGGCAGTTCTACTCTGTCGTATCGGGTCACTATGAGTCAGATCTACTCGAGGTCACACAACAACAGTAGGGGTATTGTAACTTGGAAAGAGATTTAATGCTTTCCTTTCAACAAGCCCTAGCAGACCTAACTTAGGTACACTTAAACCGTGTTCAATCTGTGAAACTATTGCCGTCTTCGCCCTCTGGATGTTAGGGGATAGGGAAGGGAGCAGTTCCTTTTTATCTTTCTCTGATTTTTCCATCCATTATAGAAGTGAAAGAAGGCAGAAAGATTATCTCCAGAAATTGATCAGAATCTGTACAGTCCAGGAAATCACTTTTGTATTCCAGGAAAGGGAAAGGGCAAGCATTTAGGAATAGGGTCGTGGGTGAGGGGTGTTACGGTGGTGGGAAGCGTTTCATTAATTCAGTGAGTGCTGGCAACACTGGGCCTAGTCCTGAGAACACATGTGGCCTGTGGTCCAGATGCTGTCATCCTAGGCCCAGAGGAAGTCAGGAAAAGGGCCCAAGTGAATTGCTGCATACTTTGCTATTACATTTTCTTGGGAATCTCTGTTGAGGGCTCAAAATCTGTTTTTTGGTTCACTCATAAAATGGAAAAGGTGTGTCGGATCAGGAGGGTGTTGTCTGATTTAAAACAGGAAGAATCAGTGTGGATTTTGGAGAGTAAACTTCAACTTTTGTGTTTAAGAGTCATTGATGTTCCCAAATTCATTTCACACTAAGGTACAAAACCTACAGCACCAGTTTTCACACTGTTAGAACCTGACGCGGCCATATTGTCGTTAAGTTCTACTCTCTTCAGCATTCTGGCATGTATGTCCCGGACTGTTTTAAAATGGATGCTCATGTGCCTCTGTAACAATGAAATTTCCTAAGTACTTCAGAATACATTTTAAGGAATATAATTTGATTTAAAGTTACTTAGAGAGTCCCCCCCAGAGACCACTTGAGCTTAATGAGGCCAACTCTGTATATATATATTTAATTCGTTAAAAAGTAATATTAATGCATTAGAGAATGGCATTTTGTGGAATTTGTATGCTTTGGGACTCTGGGCAGACTTTGGTTCTTTTATTCTAGGTTAATACAGAAAAACATTTAATTAATTAGTATACCTTTTCCTCACTTATTGACTACCTCATTATCCAACATTTCACATTTACAACAATAGTAAAAAATCTACTATCTGACTATTTTGTGCATTAATGATGTATATCTGGTAATAATGAACGCTGAGGTGGCTTTGATGGTTACGGCTATGTGTCAACTTGGCTGCTCCATAATTCTCAGTGGTTTGACGATTGTGTAATATAATTTGGTGGTTATGTAATGATGTATTTATCCTCCATTTTTGCATAACACTGCTTTCGCATAACAACCTGGTCTTTGGAACCTAACCACGTCGATAATTGAGGAGACGGTGAGTAGGTAAGTCCTGATTTAAGAAAATCCAGATTTACAAAACAGATAGACGGGGTCATGAGTTCTTAGTACTACAAATATATTGACCTTGTAAAAAGAGATGATTTAAGTAATACATCTAGTTCATTATATGTCATGTGTGCCACCAGTGATCTGACTGAGAGGTGCTGAGGTTGGGGAGGGAAGTAGAGTAATAAAACTCAGGTGCTTAGGACTAAATCTGCTTGAACATCAATCAGAAATAAAACTATATCAGAAATGTAATGTGAGCTAAAGGAAAATATCATTTGACTTTCAAAAATCAATTTGCATTTCAATGTTTTTCAGTGTATTCCTCTAGAAAGTCTAGAAAAATTAAACAAAATATTGAGAAGAGAGAAAAGCTAACCAGGAGAATGAATACAGGTTTATATAACTGAGGGAATTCTAGCCTTTAGTTGTTTTCTTCAACTTGCCATACTGCTATGAGGAGGATTTGGTTACCATGAGCAGTAGCTATATCTCCAAAATCAGATCATTACTTGCTGGGTGCAGACCTTTTACTGGGCCCTTTAGAATTTATGTACTAGCTCTTATTCTAAATATATGTATGTATTCTGGGGTTAAAAAAATTAAGGCATGCCTGTAAAAAACCACTATGCTTTCATGTTATAAAACAGCATTTGCCAAATTTATTGGTCCCAGGACCTCTTTACACTCTTAAAATTATTGAGGACCCCAAAGAATTATATGGTTTATAGCTATCAACTTTATTAGAAATTAAAACAGAAATGACAATAACAATAAAACCAGTACATGTTAACATAAATAGCATATTTTTTGAAAAGTAACTATTTTTCAAAACAAAAAATAGTAAAAGAGTAGTGTTTTACATTTTTGCAATTCTCTTTAATATCTCAATTGACTGGCTTAATAGAAAACGTCTGGATTCTTTTACCTTCTTCAGTATTTAACCTGTTGTGATACATTTCAGGTGAAGGATATAAAGAATCTAGCATCACAAAGATATGTGAGAATCTGTGACAGAGAGGAGTATTTTTATCGCTTTTACAGATAATTGTGGATATTGTTATCTGATAATGCACCAAAACTCAACAGGTGCTAGTTTCTTGAAGATTAATCAGCACACTGGGCATATGAAACCGTATCAATAAACTTTTGGTACTCTGATTCATTAAAATTCATTGGGCTATCTTGCACTTTGAATTAAGTCTTTTGCCCATGCATGATTTTATAACATCTTCCAAATACTGACACGTTTTGTTACACAGTATAAAAAATCTGTATCACTAGAGATTAAGAAAAGTCTCAAATTTTATCACTTCAACAAATACTGTCAGGTTTGTTTTCCCCTGTTGTTGTTCGTTTGCAAGGAAACGTCTATAAAATGTCCAATTCTGAATAAACATAGTTGAAGTCAAATGATGTTGAATGAGTTCAGCTCTCAATCCCAGCAACCACTGAGTGCTTTTCCTCCAGACAACCCTTGTACCTCAGGATTCAACAGAAGTGTTTTATGTGTGCTTCCTATTTTGTCACACAGAGTATTTAAGGAAAAAAAAAGTAGTCAGTGATCAAGATTTAATAAAATTAATAATTTAATAAAATTAATAATGCTTCATGAAGGGCATTCTAAAATGAAGCTAGCGTGCTTTTTCCCATGAATGCTGGTGCTGGAGAATACAGCGAGCGCCAGTGCAGTTTGGCGCCACTGCTTTGATTCCTTTAAGATGACATCAGTTTTACCCACCATTGCTTTTGTCCCATCAGTGCGCGTGTCCGCACAGTAGTGATAAACGCCCTGGTACTACCATGAAAATAGGTTTGACTTCACAGACCCCCAGAAAGCATCTCAAGGACACCTACCAGTCTAGGGGCCATACTTTGAGAACCACTGGTATAGAACATTTTAAATTACGGGGAAAAAGTTCACAGTTTGTTGAGTAGTGATAAAGTGACAGAATTGTTGCATTTTATAAATAAAAATGTATATTATAAGCATAGAAAAGCTGGAAAATCATACACAAAAATGTTAAACAAGCTGTCATCTCTTGTTAGAATAATTATGGATCACTTTATTTTCTTCTTTTGTTTATTTCATTAAGTTTCCAGCATAAGATATTTATAACAGAACACATTTATTATTTATTTAGTCTTTAACATGTTAAGAATTAAAGATTTTGAAAATATAAGGAAAATTAAGTAAAAAATTTCCTATAGTCCCATTGCCCTAATAATACTGTTCTTACTTTTGCTTTAGTTTTTATTCCTGTGTGTTTACATATTGCATAGTGTTTTTCTGAGTAGCACAATTTTTTTTTCCACTTATTATTTCATAAGAACTTTCCCAGATTTTATATGACCAAGAAGCTTTCTAATTATATATAAAATATTAGCACTCTTATAACTGGCTCATATTGAGATGAGCTGGTTAATCTAAATGGGACCCAATGATATTGGTTAATGCAATTTTTTCCTAAAAGGAAATAACAATGATTTTTCATTAACTGAGTTTAAAGAAATGTAGTCATCCCACTGATACTCTAACAATTTTAGATCTTTAATAATGCTAATTTTATTTTAACGATTTAGCAAATTCTGGTTTGTTGTTAAAGATTTAAAAATAGCCAGAGGTACTTTCAGTTTAGGTGCAGTTTTATTTAATGCTGTTGCTGCAGCTACACTCGGAAAAGTTTTAATCATTCTCAACCTGGTTTATTTCACCCACAATTTAGGGCTGAAGTGTGAAGGTAACTGTTTTCTAATTCTGGCATTCCATTAGCATCTGTGTATAAGATTTCTGCTTGTTGGCTTTCTGGTACATCATTTTCTAAGCCATGTAATTGGCACTCATCAGCTTCAGTTGTATGATGAGCTGTAGGCGAGGGATTTTATCACAGGTGGACTCTGCTGGGCCATCCCAGGTGAGTTCCTATCAGAAGTGATAAGTAAGAAATAATTGAATAGCAGCACCTTCCTTTGTACAGCTTTGCTTGTTTGGGAGAAATTTTACTCTTATCACGAAGTAAATCCCCAAACCTCCTGTCTACTCAGATTATATACTTCAGTGCTTAACAGTATGTATGTCAAGCTTGCTACCTCTGTAGAATCAGATGATTTATGAAAGGTGATAGGTATTGTTTGAAGTACCGTGAACATGGGAAGCTTTGTTTAGGTACTTCTTGTATGCAGTGGCGTCTCTAGGGTTGGTGTCACACAGTGTGGTAACTCATGATGTCACCCCCCACGCTAATTACCACAAAATTATGGCTAAAACACCAGAAAATTTGACAAGATCAGCAATTATAAAAACTTCGGCAGCAACGAAAACAACAGTGTGTGCTTGTAGCACGTGCAGAAGAAACCACGTGATTCAAAGGTCATTGTAATTGGGTAATAATGACAGCTTTGATGGGAGTTCATTAGAAGGTTCAAAAAGTAAATTAGCGTAGAGTTTTAGCTCTGTAGGTATATTGATACATGTAAGCTGGGCTTATAAAAAAAATTTTTTTGTTATAACTAACTACAGGGATGTTCTTATAAACAATAATAACTTTCTGCTGAAACAGTGTACAGTCGTTTTATAGACAGTCATTTTGGTGTCACGCCATCTGACACTGTCACCTGGTATGGTCTGCACCCTCCGCTCCTCTGTAGTGACACCCCTGCTTGTATGCTCCAGGATAGCCTCGCCTCTCCTGCCACATGATGTATTAGACGAATATTAAGAAGTTGCCTATACACAGGAGAGTCGTCTTAACTTTAGTCATTGATTCAGAGAGACCCCCAGACAGGGGTGTTCTTGGCATGAACAGCTTAGTGTGACAACTGTATTTGTTGTTTGTTTGCTGTTTCAATAATTTTGCAAAAAACTGCTAGCATATTGGCTTTTTAACTTAAATAGAAGCTGGAGACTGTCTGGGTTTGAGCTTGGCTCCTTCACTTCTATCAGCACCATTTCAGAAAGCTATTTTACCTTTTCTCTGCCAATTTCTTTATCTGTAAAATGGGGACAACAGGATTTCTATGAGGATTAAATGAGCTAATGCAGGTGCCTTCATTACCTAGTGCTGCCATAACAGAAAAACACCACAAGCAGATGGTATTTAAAGAACAGGAATTTATTGTCTCACAGTTTTGGAGGCTAGGAGTCTGAATTCAGGAAGTTGGCACGGCTGGACTCTGTCATCTGTGGGCTCTAGGGGAAGATCCTTCTTTGTCTCTCTCAGTTTCTAGTAGTTTCCAGCAATCCTTGGCTGCTTGTAGATGCGTCTTCATATGGCACCTGCCTGCCCTCTGTGTGTGTACTCCACTTTATAAGACACCACTCAGAAGAGGTTAGGTTTAGGAGTTACCCACCTAGTGTATGACCTCATTAACATGACAAAAGAAAAACCCTACTTCCAAACGGGACCACGTTCACAGGTAAAGAGACTAGACTTCAACATATATTTTTGTGGGACACAATTCAATCCATAACAACATGCAACTTATTTAGAACACACACACAGGAAATTTTCAGCATATGTTAGCCACTGTTATTCTTGTTGCTGTAATTCTGTATTTAGATAAGCCCTCCATAATGTTAAGCAATGCCTTACATTTCTGCATTAAGCAACCTAAACTCAAATGCTATATTAGAGCACGTGTAGGTTGGAAGTCATGTTTTGCATACTCTCCCCTCATTAAAATGCATTTGAAATGTAGTAGAACATTATACTGCTCAGACTTAAAAACAAGGAAGTGGAAACGTTAGAGTCAGAGAACAAGAGATATTGGAAGTAAACATGTCATTTCCTAAATTAAAAAAAAGAAAATCAGTGGAGCAGTTGAATAACAGAATGAATAAGTTTGAATGCCAAATCGGTGATTCTGAAAGTTAAGTCTCTCTCCTAAAATACAGAGCAGTGAGTCAGAGGAATGAAAATAAGAGAGAAAAGTTGAGGCATGAAAAAAATCAATCCAAGAGGTCAAACGTTTATTGACTAGGAGTTCTAGGAGAAGTGATTAGAGAAGATAGATAAGAAAATTATCAAAGAAAAGAAAAGATCAGGGAAATAACAAAAGAGAATGTCTTGAAGTTGAAGGTAGACTTATGTCTTCAGTTAAATGTACCAACAAATTTCCCAGCACAATAAATGAAAAATAAATCACACTTGGTGCATTTTGATAAAATTTCAGCACTTTTGGGTTAAAGAGAAAATTCTGACTGCTTCCAAGGAGGAGGGAAAAAAAGCTATTTATGAACGAGAGAACATTATGTTAGCAGACCTCTTTTTGGCCACCCTGAATTCTAGAATACAGTAAAACAAAGCCATTAAAGTTATCAGGGAAAACTATTTTGAACCCAGAATTCCGAAACATGATAGTAAAATAAAATTTAAAAAAATTAACGATGCAAAACTTTCTATAAAAGAATAACTTGTAGATCTACTACAGCAAAATAAAAAATAAATATTCAAGACAGGGCAAAATGTGGAATACAATAAAAAATGGGCAATAAAATATTCCAACTCATAGTAATTAAGGAATTTCATATTAAAATAACTGAAGAAATTTTTATCTACTAGATTGATAAAAAATGTAAAGATTGATAGCATTCAGTGTTGGTAGATGTGGGGAATAGGCACGCTCATATATACTTTTGGTGAGATTATGGTAATTTAGTGCTACCCTTTTGGAAGATAGTTTGGTTTTATATATATATATATATATATATATATATTTAAAATTCATCTTCCATTGGATCCAACAGTTCTACTTTTAGGTCCCTACACTAAGACAATAAACCCCAAAACCCATTGCCATCGAGTCGATTCTGACTCATAAGGACTGTATAGGACAGAGTATAACTGCCCCATAGAGTTTCCAAGGAGTGTCTGGTGGATTCAAAGTGTTGACCTTCTGGTTAGCAGCCATAGCTATACTAAGACAATAGTCCTATGCATACAAACGTGAGTGCAAGAAGTTGCATTACGCAAAGGGTAAGGCTGGGGAGTCGGGCAGAGAAGCATCATCTCAGCCTCAGCTCTGCAGCCATCCACTTACGTGTTATTCCATTTACATTATTTAAGTAATTGTTTCTTGGGCCCAAGAATTCAGAAGCAGAGTGGGCCCTCAAGTCTGGCAGAGGCTACATCAGCAAAAAAGAGATTAAGCCTGATCTATTTTTATAGGAAGACACACTCATACCATCAACAGAGAAAAGGTTGAGTTGAATTTTCTCCAAATTCAAGTGAATCAGAACATTCAGTTTTGAGCTGAAATCAAGCTGAGAAAGTTTCAACCTCAAAGGAAACCCTTTTTTGGAAAATTATGACAGAGTGAAAATTGGATTATAATGGAAGTCTATCTACTCTATAATTTTATGGTTTTCCAGAGTATATCCATCTCATTTTGTGTTGTGTTTACTTAATTAGACGTTTGAAATATGGAAAACAATATTTAGAAGAAAGAAGAAACATAGCTTTAATGAGACTCAAACAGCACAAACAGAAAAGATAAATTCAGGTATCTTTATATTTTAATCATACAAATAATAATTCTGGTGTATAAAGTGAACTGGCTCTTTTATGGAGTTCCATCATTCACATTCTTTATCACATATATAGTATCAGTTTATCCTTATTTTAAGATCCATCAGGCTAGACCAGTGGCAGAGATTGAAACTAAAAACTAAATTATTTCTGGATTTCTTTTCAGTTGGGCTTAAACTTGTTGTTTTTAGGTGCTGTTGAGTCGTTTCTGACTCATAGCGACCCATATGACAGAGTAGAACGGCCCTGTATGGTTTCCTAGGCTGTAATCTTTATGGGAGCAAATCACCAGATCTTTCTTCCTGTGGAACATCTTCATGGGTTCAAACCGCCTACCTTTCAGTTAGCAGCCAAGCACTTAACCATTGCACCACCAGGGCTCCTTGTGCTGAAATTAGCTACATAATAAACTCTAGTTTAAAAGGATTTAGAAATGTGGGCCCCAAGTCAATATCAAAAAATATCAAGTAATTTTTTCTTTCCTGAAGTGGCACATAGTAGAATTTTTAGAGGAAAGGAAGTCTACAACCTGGGGATTTATGTGGAAAAATAGGAATTTAGAATTGTGCAGTATTGTAGAGTAGTCATAAAGTGAGCCTGGATTCAGTCCTGCCTTTGCTTCTTACTGCCTTGTGATCTTGAACAAGGCAGCAAACCTCGTTAAGACTCAGCTTTTCATCTGCTAAATGGGAGTTGTTGCGACATTATGAACATGAAACACGTAAAACAAGGCTTGGCATAAAATGCCCAGTAAATCCTAGATAATATTATTTAAATTGTTAATTTACTTAACTTTTGTTGAGCCCTGGTGGGCACAGTGTTTGAGAGCTATGGCTGCTAACCAAAAGGTCAGCAGTTTGAACCCTCCAGCTGCTCCTTGGAAACCCTATGAAACAGTTATACTTGTCCGTTAGGGTCACTATGAGTTAGAATTAACTCAACAGCAACGGGTATTATTATTTGTCGAGGACTATGCTAAACACCCTTTTGTGTAGGTCTTTGGGAAAGGTAAAGAGCTGAGATAGAGGGGAGATGGTTAGGTCTTGCCATGCTATTTGTTGGTGTTGGGTGCTGTCAAGTAGATTTTAACTAATAACGACCCTATATGACAGAGTAGAAGTGCCTGATAGAGTTTCCTAGGCTGTAACCTTTACAGGAACAGATCACCAAGACTTTTCTCCCACGGAGGCGCTGGGTAGGTTGGAAATGCCAGCCATTCTGTTTGTGTCAGAACAAATATTCCAAGTTAAGAGAAAAGCAAAGTAGGCTGTACCGTAACTAGACGGCTTTCCACTTGAGCGCTTTGTACTGGTACCCTTGAACTTACAGTATCTTTCAGTCAGTATAAGTAGGAAGGTAGAGAGAAATTGTATATTAACATAAATTCATCTTAGAATATAAAAGACCCTTTAAATCCAAAATGTTCTGCTAAACACTGCTATTCTTTTCTTTTTCTCGGCCTCATAGTTCAAAGAACATTAAAATCTTACTTTTTTTCAATGTTGAGAAAACTGTGCCTTCCTATTATTACAGGATGAAAAGCTCATTTAGAAACTTTTGTGCTTTTTCTATTTTTCATCCTGATTTTCAAGGCCAGCATAAAGAATGAAAATAATGGGTGAGAAACAAAGGCTTCCAAGTACAAGAAGTAGAGGTTTTAATTAAAAGATGATGAAAAAGTGACTAGTCCTCCAAATCTTTAATAAAGCTAGTTAATTCTCCACTAATGCTGTAGGTATTATGCTCTAGTGAACAGGGACATTTTATTCATAAACAGGCAACATTATGTGCTTTTAATTAACAGTTGTACTTCCATTTGTCAACTACTATTGGGGGGAAAAGATACCAAATAGTACCCTACAATGTTTCATAATCATCCTCAAAATCTTTAGACATCAAACCTGCGTAAAGCATTGTTTGCTGCTTATTACATGCATCAGAAGAACAGGCACCATCTCTCTTCTCTAGGAGCACACCATCCACAATAAATGAAAACCATTATGGACAGATTAAGAGGACATCAACCAATTTGAGGGATAAAATATATGTTATTAATATTACAACTAAAAGAGTAGTTGATGAAATGAGGAATTTAAGGACAAAGTCAAATTTTAGGAGTTTGATTTATTTATATGTTTATTTAAAATATCAAACACCTTCTAAGAACCGTGTATTTTTCTACACACTAGGAATTCTGGGTCAAAAAACAGAAAGTCCCTGTTCAGATCTCATGGAGCTGAGGAACTAATGATAGTGGAACCAGATAATAAACACATAAACTAATGTATGTACAACTGAACTTCAGATGGTGATGTAATTAAAAAAGTAATAACATGGGGTAAAGATAGAGTAATGGAGCACTATTATAATATAGAGTGATCAGAGAAGACTTCTCTTTGAAGTGACATTTGAACAGAAACCTGAATGAATACAAGGATTGTTTTGGACTGAATTATGTCCCCCCAAAATTTGTACTGTAAACCCTAACCTCAATGCCTGTGGTTATAATTCCATTTGGGTATGGGTTGTCTTTGCTTTGTTAACGAGGCAGGATCAGTGTAGGGTATATCTTGAGTCAATCTCTATTGAGATTTAAAAGAGATTAAACAAGCAAGCAGAAGAGAGATGGGATAAGATAGCTGCCAACACACGTGGAGATCTCCAAGGAACCAGGGAGCAGAAGCTGAAGAGACAAGGACTTTCCTCCAGAGCCAAGAGAGAGAAAGCCTTCCCTGCAAGCCAGTGCTCTGGATTCAGACTTCTAGCCTCCTAAACTGTGAAAAATAAATTTCTGATTGTTAAAGCCATCCACTTGTGGTATTTCTGTTATAGCAGCTCTAGATAACTGAGACGGGGATATATCCATGCAAATATCTGGGGGAAGTACATTCCAGACAGAGGAACCAGCATGTACAATGGCCCGGGTGCTTGATGTGTCTGTGGACAGCATAGAGGCCAGGTAGCTGAAACAGAGTGAGCTGAGCAAAGGGAAAGTGATAGGAGATGGGCGAGAGAGCCAGGTGGGCATGATGCTTGGACCTTGGTGTGCATGGTGGAGATGGTGAGGAGGGATTGGATGGAGATGTGAGAGAAGTACTAAATGTGTTGAGAATGACTCCAAGGATTTGGCCTCAGTACCTAGGTGACTGGTGGAATCTGCTGTCTATCAAGATGGTGATCCAGCAAGGAATACTTGCTCAGGATGGGGAACAAGAGGTTGGGGCCTGATGCTTCAGAGAGAGCACTGGGCAAATATACTTGGCAGTGGAAGGAGCTAGGGAGTTACTGAGTTTGAAACATCTCTGTGAAGACTATAGAGTGAGAACTTGAACGTGATTCCAGTTAGGTTTTCGGATGTCGTTATTACAACAATGAGTTGGAAGGAAGCTTCGGATTAACTAAATGGGTATGAAGGCTGGGATAATGGGAAAAAAGCAGTTGGGTGGCTAAATCATTTCCTGAAACTTGTACTGTGACTGTAGCCATGAAGTATGGCTACTGTGAAGAAAGAAATGGGGAAAAAATGCTTGATTAGAACCTCTGTGTTAAGTGAAGAACAGTAATGAATTTTAAAACCTTTTCAGGATCACATTTTGTCATTAATTGTGTGTGGGACGTGCCATGTTCGTTAAGATTTCCTGCACATGAATCACTTGATCAAGAAGGAGAATCCATGGTACTGGTTAATGGTTAGACTTACTTTCTGTCTCAGACTAGGTTCTCTAGAGAAGCAATACCAGTAAAGCATATAAATGTATATATAGAGAGAAATTTATATCAAGGAAATGGCTCACACAGTTGTAGAGGCTGGAAGTTTCCAGGTCTGTGGATCAGGATAGAGGCTTCTCCTGCTTCACGTAGCCGCAGGGGCTGGCAAGATTGGCAGGTCAGAGAGCAGGGCTTTTGCTGACAGGCTGTGAAGATTGATGAATCCCAAGATCGGCAGGCAAGACTGCAGGTAAGCTGCTAGCTCAGGTGCCAAGAACCGGAGGTCAGATGAACAGGAGTCAGCTGCAGGATCCAGAATGAGCAAAAGCCCCTGAGCCTTGCCAGAACATTGCTTATATTCAGATGCAGGCCACACACCCAAGGAAACTCCCTTTCAACTGATTGACTGCTCATATCAGATCCCATCATGGGGGGTGATCACATATCATAGCTCAACAAGGAAGTGATCACAACATTATATGACTGCCAAAACACTGGTAATCATGGCCCAGCGAAGTTAACACACAATCTTAACCATCATACCTTCTTTGGAGCCAGAGACCAGGTGGTTGGTTTATCTTCTTACTAAAGTTGCCTCAGAGGCTGCCTGGAGGGCGGAGGGATAGGACTCCCAGCCACCTGGACTAGAGCAACTCTGCATTTGTAGAAATGTTTTTCTGCCTTATAAATTAGAGGTTAAAAAGTCCCTGATCTAGTTCACAGTCTTTGTCAGATAAGAAAATGGAGACTGTGAGAATAATTTGCCTTCTTCCACTGTCTCCTCTATTCCAGTCCTTGTCCTTGTCCTCCTTTTCCTTGTTTTCCTCTCTTTTGCTTTGATAGTTCTTGCAGCTTTTTGAAGGATGTTTATACTGATAATCTTACCATCATCCCTGGGTCGTGCAAAAAGTTTATGTGCTTGGCTGCTATCCAAAAGTTTCGAGCTTCAAGACCACCCAGAGGCACCGTGGAAGAAAGCAATCTGCTTCCAAAAAATGAGCCATTGAGAATCCTATGGAGCACAGTTCTACTCTGACACACATGGGGTCTCTGTGGGTCAGAGCTGACTCAATGGCAGCTGGAAGTGGAATCTCACCACTACACTCTGTGATGTTTAGAGCCAAAACGAAACCCACTGCCGTCGAGTCCATTCCGACTCATAGCGACCCTGTAGGACAGAGTAGAACTGCCCCATAGGATTTCCAAGGCTGTAATCTTTGTGGAAGCAGATTACCACATCTTTCTCCTGTGGAGTGGCTGGTAGGTTGGAACTGCTGACCTTTGGGTTAGCAGCTGAGCACTTAACCACTGCTCCATCTGGTCTCCTTATATTTAGAGCAGATACCGTAATCATAATTTAAAAACAATGAACCCCAGTTTCCGGCCTGCTAACCTGGACTTCGTAGAACTAGACTCCATTTCCAGAGAAATGCGTCTGGAATGTAGTCAAGGAACTGGGTTTTTATAAGCACCTCACATGACTCTGATGCAGGTAGTCCTGAGGCCGTTTCTTGAGAGTTACTAAACTAAAGGAGCAGCCTTTGCAGTGGGTGGAGGAGGAATTATCACTGACCTTTATGGATAAGAAACAGATTTAGAGATCAAAATGACTCACCTGTAGATACACTGCTACAGTGATGTGGTTGAGACTCAAATTCTGGATTCTTTCCACAAAACCAATGATTCCCAAATGCACATCTACAAAACAGTGACTTTTCATATTGCAGTTTTCTGTGCTCCATAGTGGAATGAGAAAATTGTAGGACAGAGTTATGTTTTATAAAGCTCCATTTATTCTAAGATTCCATCTTTCCAAACAGTTTTAGTATTAAAATATCCTTTTTTATGTAACATGACAATAACTGTATGTAGTAGTGTTTTAATGGCATGATATCCACAAATCTGGAGACCAGTGCACTAAAGCACAGTGCTTCCCCAGTTGGGGTCTACATGAAAAGACGGCATGATACAAATGGTGGAGCTGTGCCCTCTGAGCCTCCCGATCTCCTGTCCTCGGTGCCTGCGGGTGTTCTACAGAGCTGTTTGAGAGCTCTGTTTGGTAGAAAGCACACCAGACAAGAAATGGTGAGACCTAGATTCTAACCTTCTTTCTATCATTAATTAGCTATGCGACTTCGGCAGATCACTTCATCTCTCTGGGCCTGTTTCATCATCTAGGATTCTGTGTGCTTAAGGATAAATTTCTAGATAAGGGAATTATTAAAATGGATTAGGGGTTATTTTCCTTCATTATGAGTAATTCATCAATGCTACCATATTTGTATGAAATAACTAATACAATTTTTTATTAAGCCCAGAACACAAACACTCATTAAGCCAGTGCTAGCTTACCCAGAGTGGTGTTTAATTCAAAGCAACTGCTATTCCTTAGGAATCTAGATCTTTGTGGTTTAATGGTAATAGTATTGAATTATCTGAATCTAGTTAATGCAAGAGTCTTTTTTTAGATTACCCTATTTTTAAGTAGAGTTTTTCTTCATACTTCAAGAATTAGATGTAATGGAGACATGTATGCCAATGAGCATTGGCCTCTGACTTATCAGAAAGTAGACCCACCTTGATAGCCACAATGGTGCTCAAATACTCTGATCCACAAATAAAATCATCAGATACTTAGGATTTGATTCTATTCATGATTCTGTTCAAATCATCTCCATGGTGTCTTGTAAATGCTTGAATGCCGTGTCAGCTTTAATTTTCATGGAGGCCAACTCTTGCCTAGCTACATTTATTGTGTATTTCCCAAGCACACAGTGAGCACGCACTATCTACTGAACTCTGTGCTAGGCCTTGCAAACACAGCCCTAGACCTCAGGGAGCTCAGCTCCTAGTCCAGGAGAAGAGATGGGCTTACAAATAAATCATTAAAATACAGCGTGAGTGCAGTGCTGGGAAATTTAAATGTTTAGTATGCCTTTACACCCACACGTCTACTTATGTTCACTCCAAGCAATGGCCTTTTAGGGCAAAGCGTTTCTTGATGCAGGCTGGAACTTTAGGGCAGAAGGGTCAGAAGTGTACTCAGTCCCTCCTTCTCTTGACGATATTCAGAGACTGCTCAGGCCTTTTCTGCTCCACGTTGTCCTTTTTACGAGAAGGACATGAGAGTGACCTTGTAGGGCTCAGAAGAACTTCTTGGACACCAGAGAACTTGACTTGTGTGCAAGCTGCAGGGGAGCCATTGCACCCCTCCTCTGGGAGTGAAGGTAGCCACTGGTCCCATGGGGAAGAGAATTCGGGCACAGCCCCTCCTGATGGAAGCAGGAGTACCCAGGCCCAGATCAGCCCTTGCTAGGCAAAGTGGGATGAGGCTCCAGCATCAGTTGTTGGACAGTCCTGGCTGTTTCTCTCCAAAGGACTATAATATCCTGCACAGTGTGCATCACCACATCAGGTTGTACCCATACACATCTTCGTGGTGGCTATCTCATTGTTCTGATATTGAGCTTGTTCTAAAATTAGCACCGTGGGGTACTAAGTGTTTTATTATTCAATTGGTATGTCAGCAAAACATTGGAGTTTACTGATGTGTTTCTTTCATTACGTACTTACCATTTTCTAGCCTCACTTCGATCATCTGTTGAACTGAAGGCAATAAAACCTATCTCACAGGATTGTTGTGAAAATTAAATGCAGTAGCCAGTAGGTGCTGGCTTTCCTCCCTTTGCTCACTGGTATGCCAGAGGGAAAGGGAGTGACCCTGCGTGCTTTCTGTTCTGCATTCTTTCCTGCAGTCTTTGTATTTCAACTCTATGAAGTAATATCACAATTTTTTTTTTAAGTACAGAAACTCTGCTATTGAATTTACACTGATGATGCCAAAACCCTCTGCAGATAATAAAGAAAAAAAGTGTAAGTGTCTCCATTGAAGAAAATAGTTTAACTTTGATTCAAGTTCATGACAGTTTACTCCCGTCTTACAATGTGTCTATGAAAAGGAACGTAGTCTACAATTCGTATACTAGATCCTTCAAATTAAAGCTCTAAAGGCTGGGGCTCTTGGGTTTATAGGTTAAGTGTGGTTGGAGATTAAATTTACAGAGGCGTGGAGCTCTGCCATGTATTTGGTTGTGCCCTGTGATTATTAAATGTGGCCTGTGATTATCCTGGGAGGATTTGAATTGCTTATCTTTTGAGATGTTGCTGAAGAAGCTGGCCGTTTGGGGCTCGTCTGAGATGGTTTTAACAACACTGAATTTGCCAGGTCACTTTTTTCATCCAATACAAATGAACCTCAAGAGTTAGCCGTTTATTTATCTGCTGTCTTTGTTTAGTGAATTGTTTTATTCTCACGCCGAAAGAGGAGGAGAGAGATCACGAAAGGGTAGCTTTTAAATCCTGATGGCCCCTGTATGGTGTTCAGCAAGGATTTGCCTGCTGCCGTGATCACTGTGGTTCCTGACACAGAGTCATTTCATCCCTGCGTTTCCACTGAAAGGTTGTTAATGAGTCTTCCTCCAATCCTGATGCCTCATTCTTCTTCATATAGTCCAGCTTCTTGGACTATGTGCTCAACATACAGATTGAATAAATATGGTGAAAGGATAAAACCCTAAAACACACCTCTCCTGACGTTAAACTACACAGTATCCCCTTGTTCTGTTTGAACAACTGCCTCTTGGTTTATGTACGGGTTCCTCATAAGCACAATTAAGTATTCTGGAATTTCCATTCTCCGTAATGTTATCCATAATTTGTTATGGTCCACACAGTCAAATGCCTTTGCATAATCAGTAAAACACAGGTGGAATCTTTTTGGTATTCTCTGCTTTCAGCCGTGATCTATCTGACATCGCAGTGATATCCCTTGTTCTACATCATCTTCTGAATCCAGCTTGAACATCTAGCAGTTCCCTGTCACCGTACTGCTGTAACCACTTTTGAATATTCTGGGTATTAAACCCTTATCTGATATAAGTTTTGCAAAAATTCTCCCAGTCTGTAGGTTTTTTATTCACTTTGTTGATAATGTCCTTTGATGAGCCAAAGCTTTTAATTTCGATGAGGTTCCATTTATCTATTTTGCCTTTTGTTGCTCATGCTTTCAGTGTCGTATTATCTAAGAAACTATTGTTGAAAACCTGGATCCCTGATGCAAAGTGCTGCTGGAACACTAAGAAAAAAGAGACTCCACCGGTCGGACAGGACTGACTGCATAACTATTTTTGTGCCTGTTTGCAAATAGATGTTTACATGTATGGGAGTGAGGTTGTGGGAGAGGAGACCTACAGACAAAAAAAAAAAAAAACAAAAAACTAACCCTAAAAAGCTAAACCCGTTGCCATTAAGTTGATTCCGATTCATGGCGATGCTGTAGGACAGAGTAGAACTGCCCGATAAGGTTTCCAAGGAGCAGCTGGTGGATTTGAACTGCCCACCTTTTGGATAGCAGCCAAACTCTCAACCGCTGTACCACCAGGGCTGTGAGACCTACAGAAGGAACCTGATACTAATGAATACTCAAATTGTCTTGGATAGTTCCTCACAGCACATTTCCGAGAATGAAGTAAATGAAAGAGAAAAAAGAGGAATTTAAAAGAGAGGAAAATGTATTAATGTAGTTGATGAGTTCTTCTTGGTGAGGAACACTCTATAGATTGGTCTTGTTTGGGGGATGCTTTCTCTTTGATCATGCATCTATGCTGCCTGACTTACTGTCCCATAGAGTCTATTTTGAAAAGAAATAATAGTGTACTCTTTGACCACTGGGCACAGTAAAGATAATTAGTCCACACTAGTGTCGATCAAACCTGTGACCCTGACCACATAGCCAGAGGGCACTCAGCCCTCAGCTCCTGGCCAGACATTGACTGGGCTTTACTTCATAAAATGTGGTCTCACAGAACTGCATGTTTCATGTGAAACTGCATGACTTGTAGGGACTTGAAAGCTTGAGGGCATTTTCTGTAAATGACCAGGCCAAAAGCTTTATAAGCATATTTTCCACCATAAAATATAGCTGTGAGGTGCAGGGTAGTCTGCGTTGTCTGAAACACATTGTTTATTTGTGTGGTAATCTGAGCTCGCCATCACTGGATTAGCGTAATGGCTTTAGCCTGTTTTCGTCTTATGGTATTTTTTAGGAGGAAAAATTAATATGGTCTATTTCTACTGATTGCAAATTTCATTTTGTATTTCTTTGATATAGTTCCTTTGATGTTAGGGAAAACTCCAAATCTCTTTTAAAGGAAGAAAAATGCCAGTGAGTCTGTTTAACACACAGACGTTCCCAAGAATTTAGCGAGTCACTCAAGATGGGGAAGCCAAAGTTCTGCGTGTTTGGGGTTGCTTTGTTTGTTTGAGGAATTCAATTACAACTGGGTGCCTTTCTAGCTGTGTAAGAAATTCCTACCCTAAGACTGTAGAACATCTTGCATCTATTCTGTTTGATTTCCTAGGCCAAGGAGAGAACCAGGACTATAAAACGCCAACTATACTTTTCTAGAAGTGGGAGCCTAGAGCCAATGTACTGCCACTTCTTTCTTTCCTCCTTGTTCCCTGAGTTCCTCTAATGCAGAAGAATTTTGTTTTCCCCAGATGGCTCCAGTGGACATTGCAGAACAGGGAAACCTGATCTTCTGGTAGCAGGAGAGCAAGTGCTCTCAAAATTTCTTGCTTCTGCCAGCTGGAGAGTACAGAGGAAAAGACTGAATTCACAGGCCAAGCTTCACTTCCCCCATCTGCCTGCACATTTATAGCACCAAAGCCAATGCGCTCTGACGCGTGCATCTCCCTCTGTGCAACAGGAACGTCCCTGAAAACCTGTGTTCCATTCACATGTTCATAGATCCCATAGAAGGCTTCTCACTGACTTACATTGTAATTTTTGAGGTGCTTTATCTGAAATTTGAATTGATCTCTACTTGGCAGGGGCTTTAGCTTTCTGCCCTCCAGGCTTTCTATCAGGAAATTAATGATATATAAATTAACACAGGTGTTTAGAAACCTCTGGTAAATTCTTTTAAGAAGTGAATAACCATTTCTTACTATATATTCAACCATTAGTTTATCTCATAAGCATCTATGGAGCCCCTGCTCGCTGATAGACACCTGGGATGAAAATAAATAGGACTTGATGTCTGCCCTCAGGGGCTGTCCAGTCTTCTGTGGAAGCTGGGAGTATGTGGGGAATAGCCCAGAGTAAACAGGGAGCTGGGGCAAAGAGGAGGGCTTCTGACTCATACTGGCGAGGGGAGACACAGGACAGGTTAACAAAACATGTGACGGCACAGGTGGTATGGAATAGGAGTGTATCTTCAAGGATCTCTAAGCTGTTCCATAAAGTTGGAATCCAAGGTGCCTGTGGGCAGAGCTCTCCCGGTGGTTCTTACACGATTGTAGTTATATGTTTGAAGGTGCATGTCTAGCCTGGTAGTGTAGTGGTTAACACATGGACTCTAGAGCCAGACAGCTTAGATCTTATCTTGTGTGTGGTTTGAGGTAAGTTCCTTTGCCTCTCTGTGCCCAAGTTCTCTAGTTTACAAGATTGGTATTATAATAATATTATCTAACACATAAGATTGAGGTAAAATTTAATCAATTAACAGCACCTAGCATATAGTAGGGGAGCCCTGGTGGCGCAGTGATTAAGAGCTAAGCTGGTAACCAGAAGGTCAGCAGCTCAAATCCACCAGCTGCTCCTTGGAAACCCTATGGGCAGTTCTACTGTGTTCTATAGGATCGCTATGTGTCAGATTTGACTTGATGGCACACAACAACAACAACACATATGTAATATGAGACTTCAGGTAGTGCAGACTGTTAATGTGCTTGGCTGCCAACCAAAAGGATGGAGGCTGGAGTCCACCCAGAGATGCCTCAGAAGAAAGACATGGTGCTACACTTCTGAAAAATTAGCCATTGAGAACCCTTTGGAACACGGTTCTACTCTGATACACGTGGGATTACCATGAGTTGGGGTTGACTCAAGGTTGGATGATGGCAGCGTATGGTAAATACTATGCAAGTATTTGTTACATAAAAAATATGAGACAGGGAGGGTCAGGGCAGCAGATTGTTCCTAAAAGGCACTCAAACAATGAATAAAAACATCCCAGAAATGTTTGTAACGAAAAGCTGGCTAACTCTCCAAAGTTTAGCGATAGAAGAAAAGACTTAGGGTAGCAGTTCTCAATTGCTAGTGTGAGTAAGAATTACCCATGGAGCTTATTAACATGCAGATTCTGGGCCCACCCTCATAAAATCTAATTCTGTCCGATATCCAGGCATATACATTTTAAAATATCACCCTCAGTGATTCTGTTGCAGATGGTCACAGAAGTTCTCTGAGACACTGCCTGAACTTTTGCTTTTAACCCTATGTTTTGTCCCCAGCTCTGCCACTCAGTGGGTATGTAACTTTGGACAAGTCAGTTAATGGTTGGACATCCATTTCTTCGTGTGGGAATAATATCATTTCTCTGCTGTGAAGAGCAAGTGAGATGTGTATCTGAAAGGCACCAGTGAACTGGCCCTGTTAAATGGTCTCGTTATTGGTAATTAGGAGCCTTGCTCTGGCAGACAGGTAGCCTCAACCCTGGTAACAAGGTTATTTTAGGAAAGGAGGAGTTAAAGCTGGAGCTCTGGCAGCATTTCTCCAGAAACCAGCTATCTCTTCTAAGGCATCTCGATCGACTATCCAGCCAGTGTCCGAGTGGTCAGCAGACATAGGTAATAACAGTTCACAACTTTATAAGGTAAACGGTTCCATTATTAGACAGCACCCATTGTAAGAAAGGTCGACAGATTAAGCCAAACTCAGGTCACCAGTAGGTTTTGCCATATATTAATGGCAGTGGAGTGTGGAAGGGTTAATTAGAACAGGCTGAGTGGATTAAGTGGAGACAACCAAGAATTTGGGTGGGGAAAGGACAGTTGAGGGTTGGCTGAGCAGCTGTGCATTGCTCCCTTCCAGCTTTTTAAGTTAACACTCCCATCTTAACCATTTAGTTTGGCTACAGCTACAGTTTCATATGCCAAAATGAGAAGAGATCCAGGAGTGGATTTAGAATACACTAAAGGGTAGAAGAGACAATTTATCATTTATTAGGTTAAAAATATATTTGTGCTAGATAGAAACATTTAAATGATCTTTCCCTGGAATATAGTTGCTTCTGGTTTAGAAATGTAGCAGCTACCCATAGGGACTTAACTGTGATGGAGCAAAATATTTAGGACTGAAAATGAAGAAAACTCTCAATTGGAAATTTAGGATATATAAAACTGGTTTGAATAGAAATTTATTCTATTTTAATTTTAATAGAATCCAACAAGAAAAAAAGCTGAAATCCAAAATTGTCTTTGTCTCTAGAGGTGAACATGAATAAACGTTATTGTTCTACTTAACCCACAAGAATAAAAGCTAATTATTACTGCTCAGGTAACTGCCTGTTAAAAGAGAAATAGATGTCCATACAAATGTGAGTAAACAAGTGTAAACAAGCCTTGCATTAATATATGCATTTTGTAATTAAAGATTTCTGTGTTTTCTATGAAACCATTTTATTGTTTTTATGGTAAACTAACGAGCAATTCTAGTTTTGAGATCCTTCTTTTGAAAACTGTATTACGATCTTTCAAACTGTGTGATAATTAAAAGATTTTTTGGTCATTTTTCCCTCTTTTATTTATTGACTTTAAAAGTATTTGTTACTTTTGTGTTATTTTTCCTCATTATAATTAGGTCTCATAAAGGAAATGTAAATGGCAAATGCAGACGCATAGTACTTGACCTATCATTTTACTTGGATCCACAATCAAAGCCCATGGAAGCAGGAATCAAGAAATCCAATGATGTATTTTATTGGGCAGATCTGCTGCAAAAGACCTCTTTCAGGTGTTAAAAAGCAAAGATGTCACCTTAAGGACTAAGGTGTGCCTAACCCAAGCCATGGTATTTTCAGTTGCCTCATGTGCATGCGAAAGCTGGACAATGAATAGGGAAGACCAAAGAAGAGTTGATGCTTTTGAGTTATGGTGTTGGCGAAGAATATTGACTATACCATGGACTTCCAGAAGAAAAAACAAATCTGTCTTAGAAGAAGTACAGCCAGAATGCTCCTTAGAAGTGAGGATGGCGAGACTTCATCTCACTTACTTTGGACATGTTATCAGGACAGACCAGTCCCTGGAGAAGGACATCATGCTTGGTAAAGTAGAGGGTCAAGGGAAAAGAGGCGGACCCTCAAGGAAATGGATTGACACAGTGGCTGCAACAATGAGCCCAGATATGGCAACAATTGTGAAGATGGCCCAGGACCGGGCAGTGTTTCGTTCTGTTGTGCATAGGGTCGCTGTGAGTCGCAACCGACTTGATGGCACCTAATAACAACAACATCATTTTAATTTCATTACTACATTTCTTTTGTCAGTCTTTTTTGATGGCATGTGTTTTTAGTATTGGAATGCGTGTTTACTAATTGAGTGTGTTTAAATTTTGTGTTGGTAATATGGATTTTGAGAAATACCATCTGGTAATACAAGCTGCCAGTGAGGCTAGTGACACTGTGGCACCACCAATCTGTGGCTGATAGTACGCCATTGAGAACTAGGTAGATAATTTATTGTGGGCTCCTTTCCATCAGGTTACATGGGGAATCTCTGGTTTTCCAAACATGACACAGAAAAACAAAACAACCCCATAAACGCTCCCTAACTATCACACAGGAAAGCCATAATCATGCTTGCAAGCTTTATCTTACAGAAATAAGGAAGAAAAGGCAGAAGTTTACAAAACTAATACCTGCTAATACATCCAGGAAGCATTACCTAATAGAATGCTCAACCTACACAACAGTGAGGCTCCAACTCTGGAAGGCTGAGCTTCACGCATTTCAAAAGAGACCCACCTTGACGCTAAATGCATAATATGCTGCCAACGAGGTCCAGAGGCATAAAAAGTGGCTGGCATACCATTTATGCCAATGGTTATGAATGAGTTAAAAGCCATCCACAATTTCCTGGTGGAGTAGACAGATAGTTATAGAGGATTTACTGGATTACAAGGTGAGGTCTGTGTTAAGAATATCATTATAATACTGATATTGTTCATTATTATTTTTGATTGTATTGTTAGAGTTACCTGTCCAGTATTTTTTAAAACTATATATGATCATAAGAGAAGGATCAAGGGGAAAGGATGAATTTTAGAAAAACAACAAGTCTTAGCCTGTGCCCATCTATTTCTTTAGTCTCAAATCTTGCCACTCTTCTTTCTTTTCTGTACACACCAGCCATTCCTTCTTCGAATTTTTGAAGGTTTCATACCTTCCCTTCCCCCAGGGCATTTAATTATATTGTTCCCTCTGGCCTCCAACACCCTTCAGTCTTTTTTTGACCAACTATTACTTATTCTTAAGGCCTCGTGATTAATGTTATTTCTTTTAGGAAGCTTTTATGACCTTTTGTCTCTACTTCTTCTTTCTAGCATGCTGTTCTTTCTTTATCCTAGCACTTAGCACAAATGGATTATTCTACCTTCTTTAACTGTGCGTCTTCCCAGCTAGGCTGTAAACTCCATGCTGTCAGCAACTCTTGATCTTGTTCAACATTATATGGCTGGCATTCAGCCCAATGCTTGGCACATCTTAGGGACTTAACTAGTACTTATTGGAAAAATGGATAGATGAATGGGTGACTGGATATATGATTGGATGGATGGCTGGCAGAATGGGTAGGTGGGTGGGAGGGTGAAAGGGAGGGAGGGAAGCAAAAGAAGGAAGGAAGGAAAAACAAAAAATCCAGTGCTCATAAAGGACAGATACTGACCTCATGAGTCAGGATCTTACAGCAATTTGAGCCAAGATGTTAGTACTTCTTAGGTTCTCCGTAAATATAAGCTGATGGAATTATTTGACTGCCCTGCAAAAAGGCAAGTGATAGCAAGTAAAATATGAAGTAAAAAAATACAGTTGGTAATATCACAGTTATTTCCTTGGGCCAAAGTGGGAGAAAAAAAAAAGGTTTTGAAACTCTCTAAAAATGTATTTCTAACATTTGAATTTTTTTGGTAGATGGCTTTCTTTATTGTATAGTATGTTAGATACTGTGTAGTACATTAGGGTAGTGCTGGCAAGTCTTTCAGTCAGTTATATGCTCTTTGGCAAACCGTTTCAAAATATTATGGTAAACTTTGGAGCTGTATGCCATTCAGCAGTTCACATGACATTTCCATGTCAGTATGTTGCTTTTTTTTACTGCATTTTGTTAATCCATCACTTGAGTGCTTCTTGCCAGCTTTTGCTCTCAAGATGGAATAGGTTTGAGGTTTTGGATGAAAATATTTAAAATGGTATGAAAGCCCCAGTGTGTATTACTGTCAGAAAAAGCAGGTTAGAACTAGCTTCCTGGGCTCTGTGACTTTTACAGGGCTTTTGTGTAACTACTTAAAATGGTTTAAATCCGGACAGCCATTCACAGACTTGCTAACAATAGAAAGCTCAACCTGATCTGATAAAACTTTATAGACACACACACACACACACACACACACACACACACACACACACACACACACACACACACACACACACACACACACACACACACACACACACACACACACACACACACACACACACACACACACACACACTTCTAAGCCTTACACTGGCTATTTGCATTTGTTTGATCATCTATGGGAAGGAAATTTCTGGTGCTGTCTTCTTAGATCCTCTAGAATGTACCTGGAAGATAAGTGTAGTTTGAAGCAGCTGCTGCTGGTGATAGGTTTTCCCCTATAAGGAGGTGGGATGTTGCAGACCAGTGGTCTAACATCTCTGAAAGGACTGTAAAGGAACAAAGAAGAATCGGTGAAATGACATATTGCTTTATGTTTTATTTTGGAAATTTCAGAATTTCTTTAGCAAACTACTTTTTCCCAGGAGAATCCCCTTGACCTAATTTAGTAGTTCTAACTGAAATGCCTTCCTCATAGCACATGGGATGTGGTTGAGAAGTGGTGTGTTGCTTTCTTTTAGATTTTTCCCATTCAAGCTTCCAGAAAAATTCAGGTCAATCTGATATGTTTACACTGAAGTAAACTGACATTTGGATTTCAATTCTAATGCAGCAAATAGTCAATATAACAGCACAAACTGTATGATATATACAATAATCCATAAACTAAACTATTGAGTGAAATTACTGTCTGAAAATATGTTACTTTACCAACACTAAACATTTTCCAAAATGAATCTCAATAAAAATTAAAATTGCTTTACATTTAAAGAAGCTTGTTGTGTCCAACTTTCAAAGGTCTTCATGAAAGACAAAACACATTTAGCGATTTGCTTTGAAAAACAGGCAAAGGACGGATGGAAACCCTGAGGCTGCCTCTGTGATGAAATGCCTCAGCTTTTATCCTTATTTTATCCAAAACACATAACCTAATGAGCTGTAGCTCCTCTGGGCTCTTTAAGGTATTACATAGGTAGAATAGTGCATCAAGTTGAAACTTCAGAGGAATTTCGGAATAGGAAGTGTAGCCTTAAACTAGCATGGCATTAGTGAAAAAAGCACAGTGTGGACATGGCTAATTCTCCTTAGACTTATTCTGCATCCCTGTAGTAATAGGCATAGTAGTAGCAATACTTAGTGCTTAATGTGTGCCAGGACCTGTTTTCAATAAGTTACGTATAGTAAACCATTTAATCCTTACAGTAACCCTGTAAGTTAGGTGCAATTTACAGATGAGGAAACAGAGCAGAGGGAGGTTATTTATGACTTCTTCACCGTCATACATCCAGTAAGTCAGTGATAAAGGTGGGACTTGAATGCAGACAGTCTGGCTCCAGCATTTATACACTGAAAAATTGTACTATTCTTCTTCTCAACTGTAGATGAGACTAATTATCGTCCAGTAGTAGGTTTCCCACCACCTGTTTGTAAGTTTGTTGTACTGTGGTAGCTTGCATGTTGCTGTGATGCTGGAAGCTACACCACCCTTATTTCAAATACCAGCAGGGTCACCCATGGTAGACAGGTTTCAGTGGTGCCTCCAAAGACAGACTAAGAAGAAAGGCCTGGTGATCTGCTTCTGAAAATCAGCCAGTGAAAACCATATGAATCACAACAGAACATTATCTAATTTGCTTGCTTTGGACGCATCATCAGGAGGAATCAATCACTGGAAGATAACATCATGTTTGATGAAGTAGGGGGCTGGAGAGGGTGAGGGAGACCCTTGGTGAGATGGATTGGAAGTGTAGCCGTAACGATGGACTTGAACGTGCCAGTGATCATGAAGGCGATGCAGAACAGGCAGCATTTTATTCTGTTGTACATGAAGGTCGCTGTGAGTCAGAGTCAGCTCGATGGCAGCTATTTTTTCTATTCTGATTCAAAATATGGGGAATTGCTTTGACAGAGGCCTCAGGAACTGGTCCAAACAGACATCAAATCATGTGCAATAATAAGAACGATGACTAACGTCTTAGAATGTTTTCGAATTTTCCAAGCACTTTCATCCATATTTGTTCCTTTACTATGCACAATAAAATGATGAGGTTGTTATTCATTTAAAAAATTTACAGAGTGTGTATTGTTTATTAGATGTATGCTTATAGATGGGATACGGTAGTGAAAGAGATAGCATCCTTGCTGTCATGAAACTTAAGAGGATTGCATGATGTCTTAGTTATCTGGTGCTGCTGTAACAGAAATACCACAAGTGTGTGGCTTTAAAGAACAGAAATTTATTTTCTCAAAGTTTAGGAGGCCAGAAATCGAAATTTAGGGCACTGGCTTTAAGGGAAAGTTCTCGCTGTCTGCTACAGGGGATAATGCTTGTCTCAGCTTCTCCAGCCCCGGAGTTCCTTGGTTCCTTGGTGATCTCCATGTGGCATCTATCCTTCCCTCATTTGTGCTTCCTTGCTTGCTTTCTTCTGTGTCTAATCTGTGTTTAATGATTAGGATTAAGATACACCCTACACCTATATGACCTCATTAACATAACAAAGAAAATTCTATTTCTGAATGGGATCTCATCCATAGCTATAGGAATTAGAATTCTAGCACATACTTTTGGAGCACACATTTCAATGGATAACATATGGTAATTGCAATGTTAGTATCAGCCATCACTAAATGTGAGTGTAGAGATGCATTTAGCAACAGATATTGATGATGGTTGTACAATATGATTGATGTAATTGATACCACTGAATTGTACAGGTGAAAAATGCTGAATTGACAGATGTTGTGCTACACACATTTTTACAATAAAAGAAAATGCACCAGAAACAGGAGCACAATCTGGCAGGAAAGCAAAATCTCATCCTTTAGCAATTCCAGAAGCCTGTGAAAGCTCTGATTTCATCCACAGCAAAATGAGCCTCTGATGTTTACAGATTATGTGCTCTTTATTCTACTTCAAAAGCATTTGGTGACTTTTCCCTCTTTTATACACACACACACATATGTATGTATGTGTGTGTATACATACATATAGATATATGTATATGGGGCCCTGGTGGTGTAGTGGTTAAGAGCTCAGCTGCTAAATAAAAGGCTGGCAGCTCTAATCCACCAGCCCCTTCTTGGAAGCCCTGTGGGGTGGTTCTACTCTGTCCTGTGGGGTTACTATGAGTCAGAATCGACTCGATGGCAATGGGTTTTTTAATATATGTATACATACACACACACACACACACACATATATGAATATATACACAGATACATAGATAAACCCTTTCCATAATGATTTCTAACAGAAATCTAAAGTCAGTTACTACTTGTGAAACAGAAATTTCTGAGTCCTAAGTTTTGCTAAAAAGCAGTCATTATTGCTAGACCTGTTCAACCCTGAGAACTTATGTCTGGAAATTTACCAGCTTTTGGAAAATTCTCCTTCAGGAAAGGGGGAAAGAAAAGAAAGCTCATCTATAAATATTTTTTTCCTTTAGGAAAAGCAAGCCAGCATTCATTTTTAAAGCTCCTGCAAGAGGAGGCACACTTAGTCTGCTGTTGAGTATAAGATCTTTGCCTATATCAAATGACATTGGAAAAAGTCTTCATTTTAAATGTTTAAACACAGAGTGAGAGAAAATTTGAGGATGAATGAGAATACCATGCCCAGACTCTACAACCTTTCTTATTTTTATGTTTGTCTCTTTTTAGGGTTTTCCATTTCATTTTCAGTTTTTCCAGATGTATATCACAAAGTAGTCATTATATCCAGAAAATTCAAATTCATGCTATGTTGGGAACATCCCAAATTTTAAGTGACAAATCCTGTGGTGTCCTGTTATGCCTGAAAACAAAACAAGACCAGTTGCTGTCGAGTTGATTCCGACTCATGGTGGCCCCATCCGTGTCCAAGTAGGACTGTGCTCCAGAGGATTTTTATGGCTGTGACCTTACAGGTGCAGATCTCCAGGTCCTTCTTTCAAGGTGTCTCTGGGTGGGTTTGGACTGCCAACCTTTTAGTTAGTAGTCTAGCATTTACCCATTTGTCACCACCCAGAAACCCAAATCGTGTTTATTTGAGATATGTCATCTTTGACAGTGGAGGTATAGTGTCGTAGAAATTAAACTTGGGAATGTAGCTTGCACATTAGTCTGATGGAATAATAACACCCTGATTATTATGTGGAATAATAACAATGACTAATGACATAGAATGTTTTAGAATTTATAAAGCACTTTCATCTGTCATTTTGCTCATTGGAAGTCACAAAGTGAATAAATGACTGACTGGGGATATTTCTGTGTGGCTCCAATTTAAGCAGTCTTCCATTGCTGGACCAGTGAGCGAACAAAGCCAGTGTGCTTCTCTCAATGAATGTGTTAGGTACCACCATGGAGAGTCTTTGAAGACAGGTATTTAGTCACTTAATATATTTTTTAATGAATATTTTAAATACAGTTTCTAACTTCTTTAACACCTAATAAGTATTTTAACACCTGAAGTGGGCTATACCATCGTGTATTCTAAAACATTTCTGTGATATTGTCTACCATGGGGTAGAATTTGTAGAAGACATTTCTATTTTGAGACTTACAAATGTATTATTTTAATTTCTTAAGTACCAACAGGACCTTATTTAAATGCTGAGGGAAGCACTCTGATGAAACATAGTCTAGTTGGATGCTTTCCAGAGGAATTTTTTTAAATGCTAATAAATATTTCACATTTATATTTGATCAATAGAATGCATTCACTGATTTTAAAATTGCAAAATATAGGAGGCTTATAATGAAAAGCTGTAGTCTTAGATTCCACCCCCAGTCTTATTGCCCAGAGAAAAGCATTTAATTCTTTTAACTCTTTCTGTGGTTATACTTTCATTCATGACTTTATAGCTCTAAATATATATTTCTAATATTGGCTGGATCAAGGCATGTGTCTGTGTATGAAATATTATATATATATAAAATCACCATTTCTTGGTTTATCAACTTTAAATATTATCTGTTGACTTACGACTGTGGTAGATAAGCTTCTGGCTTGTTTGTACCAGTAGCTCCCCACTCCTAATATACCCCAATTTTTAGTTATTCTTTTTGCTACTTATGTACCTTTTAATAATAGGCATGTTCCTTTATTTCTATTTCATCAACCATAGACAGTAACCAAAGACTTCTCACTTTGTAAGATGAAAATATTATCCTTTAAATAACTTCTCCCTTTAATACCTTTTAGTTTCTCTCATTTATGCTTTTAATTTTACATTAGTAAGATTGATAGCATGTATATTCTATTTCTTAACCATACTGAGTTTAGTGTTTTGTCTAAAGATTGAGTCTAAAGTTTAAAAATCCATAAAAATTATTATGAATATGTATCATTCACTGATACGCTAAGTGGTATACAATGATGATATTGTCTTATTTTGTATAGCTTTTTGTTTTCCCTAGAGTTTCTAATTGCTTTGAGTTTTCTTCACATACTCTGTCTTTATGGCATTCTTACGTACTTGCAGCTTCTCAGGAGATGGAATGAAATCTGTGGAATTCCCCCTTTTTCTAGATACCTCCTCTGTCCCAAGCTGGAGCAACTGCTATCTGGGCCTCTTAAGCTGTTATTCTGTGGATGTGTCTTCTTTCTCATGTATTTGCTAAAGCACATACTCAGAAATCTTTCTAAAAAGGGGATGTGGGAAGTAAATATTCTGAATCTCTGCATATCTGAAAGTAATTTGAATGCTAGTTTGGCTGGATCAAGAATTACAGATTAAAAGCAATTTTCCCTTAGAACTTTGGAGGCATTGCTCTATTTTTGGCATATAGTATTACCGATAAGAAATCCAATTCTTATCCCTTTGTAGGTAAGGTTTTCTTCCCCCCTCCTTCAGTTTTTAGAAACAAACTTTTAGGATCTTTTATCAAAAGATATATAGTTATGGTGTTGTTTTTTTTTTTTTTTTTTTTTTCATTGATTGTGTTCACCACTTACAGGACCTTTCATTCTGAAAACATGTGACCTACACTTAATGAGAAATTGATTATTTCTGTGATTATTCTCTCCCCTCTCTTTTTCTGTTCCCTTTGGAATTCTTAATAGTTGGGCCTTCTGGTTGGATTCTCTGCATAGTTTCTCTTTTCTCCTGTGTTTTTCATTTTTCTGTCAAATTTTAAAAACCCTTTGCAAGATTTAACACAGTTTTCTTGCATTATATTTTAAAATTTTGTGACTTACATTTTTAATTTTCAAATATTCTGTATTATTCTCTGATTGTTCCTTTTTCATAGTTTTAAGGCTTTTAAAGTTCTGTTCTCTTCCTTGAATTACTCATGTTTGCTCTAGAGTGGTTACTTTTTTTTATTGTACACTTTTTCCTCCATGCTTCCAACTTTCTTCACATGTCTGCTAACAGTTGTTACCCAATTATGTTTAATAATGAAAATTTGATTGGGAACTTTGTAAAATCAGAGACTATACCCTAGTATCCTGCTTTTTAGGAATTTTTTTTTTTTTTTTTTTTTTTTTGGTGGGGGGATTTGTTTTTTCTCCAGGAGAACTCCCAGAATTTTTGTGTTTTTTTGAACATTCTTCTTCCTCGTGTAGCTTTATCAGTCTTCCGTTCATTTCCATCATCCAGAATTTTGCTGGAGTGTTTCATTCATTCCTGCCCTCTTTGGTTTTGTGAGTTTATGGTCATTTGACTCCTTGACTTTAAATTAATGGGAAGCTGAGAAGAAATAGGTAAACTGATGTGATCAGTTGGCCCATCTTGAGCTGGAAGCATGTAAAACTGATATAAATCTCATATCTTCTGCAATTTGCCTTTGAAGTTAAGATGTGAAATAATTTGGTACTACCTCATCAAAGAATAGCTGTGTCTTTTATTTATTTATACTTGTTTCCTAAGAGAGTCAGTATTATCCTCCAGACTTTTGAAGTGAGAGTGGCGTTATGTTATTGACCTGTATTATTTACTTCTCGAATGGCACCTTGGTCTTCAGTGAAAATAGTTGTTATGGCTGTTACTGATGATACTACTGCTAAATTTCCCTTGCTTAGCTGATTTCCTAAAACTCGCTTATGTGTAGTTATAAATCAGAGCTATTATAGTCTATATTTCACAAAAGGGCACATAAATCCCATTAATAATATAAACACAAGGAACACAGACTTCCTGCGTATCCAAAGGTAAATGCTGAAAAATGATACAATAGATGTTGTTTTTTAAATTTTGAAAACCTTTTCATTTTAATATAATTTTGGATTTATAGAAGACATACAAAGATAATACAGAGAATTTTCATGTACCCTACACCTAACACCATACCTAGGTGTTACATATATCAAATGAAGAAATTAACATTGGTACAATACCATTAACTGAACTCCAGACTTTATTCATCCTTCACTAATTTTTCCACTAATGTCCTTTTTCTACTCCAGGATCTGATTCAGAATACCACATTGCATTTAGTCATCATGTCTCCTTAGTCTCCTCCAGTCTATGACAATTTCACAGTTTTTCCTTGCCTTTCATTACTTTGACAGTTTTAGAGACTACTGGTCAAATATTTGTAAAATGATCTTCTCACCATATAATATCAGGTATGCATGATACTTTTTGCAAGTGCTGTTAACCTTGATTCCTTAATTAAGATGATATCTGCGAGGCTTCTCCAGAGTTACCATATTCCCTTTCCATATTATATTAATTAGAAGCAAAGTCACTAATATCTAGCACACAGTGACAGAGAGAGGAACTGAACTCCATTTCTTGGAGGGAGGAGTATCAAAAATATTAGACATATGTTAAAACCATCACAATAATTAATGAATATTTTAGGCAGGCTACTTTGAGGCTATTTAACTATCTTATTCTCCTTAAAGTTTTACCCACTAATTTTAGTATTCATCAGTGGACCTTGCCTGCAATAATTACTAATGGGTGCTCTGATTATTTTCTGTTTCCCTCATTCAACATTTACTGTTTGGAGTTATGCAAGGAGGACTTGTCTCTTCTCTCCCATTTATTTATTCAATCATTTATTATATCATTATAGACTCATGAATATTTATTTTATTCTTTGGGCTTTACAGTCCAACACCATTGTCTTAATTTCCAAGTGCTGCAGTAACAGAAATACTACAAGGGGGTGGCTTCAAGCAACATAAAATTATTTTCTCACAGTTTAGGAGGCTAGAAGTCTGAATTCAGGGCACTTGCTCTAGGGGAAGTCTCTCTCTGTCAGGTGTGCAGGGAAATCCTTCTCTCACCTTCTCTAACCCCAGTATTCCTTGGTGTTCCTTGGTTCCTTGGCCATCTGCACGTGGCATCTATCTTTCTTGCATTTGTACTCACTTGTCTCTGTGTCTAATCTGCTCTTTTTGTACCTCAAAAGTGATTAGGTTTAAGACACACTGTATACTGGTATGGCCTCATTAACATAAGAAAACGCTATTTGCAAATGGGATTACATCCACAGGTACAGGGGTTAGCATTCCAACATATATTTTGGGCGTACACAGTTCAGTCTGTAACAGCCATCATTATTTATTTTGTTTCTGAAACTGTTCCAGCTGTGGTCATTGGATGTGCTTTCAAGGTGGTTCCTGTGTCCTCTTGACATGCCCACCTTTGTTTGTATTATCGTCATTATTGTTAACACTGCTTTGCTTTTGTCACTATTAGATGCTTCAATCTCATCTCCACTATACGTCTCAACTAACTGATAGAGTGGCCAATTGAAGAATACTGCAAATATTTGCTGAGTGCTAAAAGGACTATGCTAAATGCTATGGAGAACAATGAAGTATAAGACATAGTTTCTGCCCTTAAAAATCCTATAACCTAGTTTCAGAGATAAAAATAAACTAATGAAAGATAATTTAAAAAAATATATAAGGCAGTACAGTATTAAATCAGCAAGGGCTGGAGAAGCTCATCAAAGAGAATAAATAACATTGAGCTGAATATGAAGGGAAATGAGTCCCAAAGATGTGTATATGGTGTAGTTAAGTGAAGCAGAGAGGGAAAGACAGAAGTGCTGAGGCTTTGTTACTATAGGGTGTGGGAAGCACTAAAAGATAAAGTCATCGTTGATGAAATGGACAAATTTCTTGCTCAGTAAGACATACTAACACTAATACAAGAAGAAGTAAAAAATGTGAATAGCTCTGTATTTGTTAAATAAAATGAATTCATAATTAAAAGCCATCCCACAAAGAAAACTCCAGATCCAGATGGTTTTGCTCTGAATCCCTTCAAACATTTAAGGAAGAAATACTACTAATTCTTAACCAAATACAAAAATATAGAGTAAGAGGGAGTACTTCCCACATCATTTTCTGAGGCCTACAGAACCCAGATACCAAACCCTGATAAGGACATTATTAAAAAATTGTACATCAATATCCCTCATGGTCATCAACATAAAAATCTTTAACAAACAATTAGGAAATACAATGCAGTGGTGTATAAAAAGGAGGATACATCACGGCCAAATTGAGTTCATTCCAGGAATGCCAGTATACTTTAATAGAATATAGGATAAAAATTATATAGTCCTCACAATAGATGCAGAAACAACATTTGACAAAATCCAACACCTAATCATGATAAAAACTCTCAACAAGATGAGCAATAAAAGAGATATTCCTTAATCTGATAAAGGGCATCTATGAAAAACCTACCACTAACAATGTTGAAGCAATAAATGCTTTCCTCCTGAATGAAGAACTAGACATGGGTGTTACTCTCACCAGGTCTGTTCAGCTTTGTACCAGAGGTCCTAGCCAAAATTATAAGGCTAGGGAAAAAAAGTGTAGAGATTGGAAAGGAAGAAGTAGTAAAACTTTCTCTATTCATAAATGGCATGATCACTTGCATAGAAAAATCTGAGGAATCTACAGAGATCTATCTGAGCTTAGCAAAAAACTAATTTAGCAAGGTTGTAGGATACAAGGCCAAAAGAAAATATCAATTATATTTCTATACACCAAGAAACGATTGGAAAATGAAAGTAAAAACGATACCACTTAATGTACACAATACTGGGGAAATCAGTACAACTTGACCAAAGACAAGTGATAGAGGCTTCATAACTACCCCCCTTACCCCCCCAAAAAACAAACCCTTTGCTGTGAAGTTGATTCCTATTCCTAGTGACCCTATAGGACAGAGGAGAACTGCTCCATAGGGTTTCCAAGGAGCAGCTGGTGAATCTGAATTTCCAACCTTTGGTTAGCAGCCAAGCTTTTAACCACTGTGCCGCCAGGGCTCCAGAAGCTTCATAGACACATTCGGACTCCCTGAGGGACTGAGTTACTGGGCTGAGGGCTGAGGGCTGGGGACCAGTTCTCAGGGGACATCTAGCTCAGTTAGCATAACATAGTTTATAAAGAAAATGTTCTACATCCTACTTTGGTGAGTAGCATCTGGGGTCTTAAAATCTTGTGAGCAGCCATCTAAGATAGATACACTGGTCCCACCCCATCTGGAGAAAAGGAGAATGAAGAAAACCAAAGACACAAGGGAAAGATTAGTCCAAAGGACTAATGGACCACAACTACTTACAGCTTCCACCAGCCTGAGTCCAGAACAACTAGATGGTGCCGGACTGTTCTCAAGGGGACCACAATAGAGGGTCCTGGACAGAGCAGGGCAAAAAATGTAGAACAAAATTCAAACTCACCAAAAAAGAACGGACTTACTAGTATGACAGAGACTGGAGAAACCCCGAGAGTATGGCCCCTGGATACCCTTTTAACTAAGTACGGAAGTCACTCCTGAAGTTCACCCTTCAGTCAAAGATTAGACAGGCCTATAAAGCAAACAATAATACACATAGTTCAACCATATATACCATACTAAATGGGCACTGTATTTGTCATCTAGTGCTGCTATAACAGAAATACTACAAGTGGATGGCTTTAACAAAGAGAAGTTTATTTCCTCGCAGTAAAGTAGGGTAGAAGTCCAAATTCAGGGCGTCAGCTCCAGAGGAAGGCTTTCTCTCTCTGTCGGCCTTTTCATCAATCTTCCCTCTAACTAGGAGCTTCTCCGTGTAGGAACCTCAGGTCTAAAGGATGTGCTCTGCTCCTGGCACTGCTTTCTTGCTGATATGAGGTCCCTAACTCTCTACTTGCTCCCCTTTCATTTCATCTCTTGTAAGATAAAAGGTGGTGCAGGCCACACCCCAGGGAATCTCCCTTTACATTGGATCAGAGATGTAACCTTAGTAAAGGTGATATAATCCCACCCTAATCCTCTTTAACATAAAATTACAATCACAAAGTGGAGGACAACCATACAAAACTGGGAATCATGTCCCAGGCAAATTGATACACACATTTTTGGGGGGACATAATTCAATCCATGACAGGCACACCAGCCCAAAAGCAAAGATGAGAAGGCAGGAAGGGACAGGAAAACTGGATGAATGGAAGTGAAGATCCTGAGGTTGAGAAGGGAAGAGAGTTGACACATCACATGATTGACAATCAATGTCACAAAACAATTTGTGTATTATTTAATGAGAAACTAACTTTCACCTAAAGCACAAATACATACATATACACACACACCCACCACTTAAATAGTATCAAAACTGTAAGTTAAGAATATAGAAAAAGAGCAAGGCCTGTACACTAAAAGTTCAAAAACTTTTCTAAGAAAAATTAAAGAAGACCTAAACAAATGGAGAGATATACTATGCTCATAGAATGGAAGACTTGGTATCGTTAAGATGTCACTTCTTCCCAAAACAATGTATAGATTGAACGCAGTCCCCAAAGGGTGTTTATTTTTATTTATTTACTTTTTTGGTGAAAATTAACAGGTTGGTTCTGAAATTTATATGGAAGCACACAGACCTAGAAAAGTCAGAACAGTTTTGATGAAAAGAATGAGACTGTTGGCGGACTCAACATTGCTTGATTTCAAGACTTAGTACAAAAGCATCAGTAATTAAGAAAATATAATATTGGCTAAGGTTAGACAAATAGATCATTGGAATAGCCTAGATTGTCAGGAAATAGTCATGACCTTCTACAGTCAATTGATTTTCAGCAAAGATAGCAATTCAGTGGAGAAAGGAAAGACTCATTAACAAATGATGCTGGAAAAATTCATTAACTGTATTGAAGCAAAATGGACCTCAGTGCCTACTTCACACCATACACAAAAATTAACTAAAGAGGTATTACAGTTCCTTACATAAAAGCAAAAATTATAAAGCTTATTGAATAAATGTGGGAGGATGTTTTAGAAAGAAGGCAGCTATTTCTTAGGATACCAAAAGCACTAACATTATAGAAAAAAATGAGAAATTGAAGTTTATCAAAATGAAAAACTTCTTATTAAAAGACATTGTTAAGAAAAGAAGCAAGTCACAGACTAGGGAAGATAATTTGCAACACATATATGTATGGCAAAGGAGTTGAATCCAGAATATATAAAGAACTTCTCCAGCTCAGTGAAAAAAGACAACACCCCCATAAGCAAATTACTTGGGCAGAACTTTAACAAAAGAAGATATAATAATATCCAATAATCATTTATAAATGTAATAACGACATCATTAGTCATCAGGGAAATGCAAATTAGAACCACTTCACACCCACCAGAATGGCTAAAAAGGACTGACAACACTTACCATTGGTGAGGATGTGGAGATACTGGAACTCTCTCATACACTGCTGGTTAGGGTCTAAAATGTTACAACCATTTTTGGAGAGCTGATTGTTTCTTATACAATTAAACATGTACCTTCCCCATCACCCAGCAATCTCAAAGGATTTTTATAACAATTTTATTTTTAATAGTCCAATACTGAATCAACCCAAATATCCATCAGCAGAAGACACCAAAAAAACCAAACCTGTTGCCATCAAGTCGATTGCAACTCATTGTGACCCTATAGGACAGAGTAGAACTGCCCTATAGAGTTTCCAGGCAGCAGCTGGCAGAATTGAACTGCTGACCTTTTGGTTAGCAGTTGAGCTCTTAACCACTAGCCACCAGGACTCCGTCAACAGAAGAATGGACAATAAATTATGGTATATTAATATAATAGAGTACTACTCACATAGTATAATACTACTCAAATATACAATGGAATAATACTCTTGAATGGACTGCTGATATATTTGACAGCATAAATAAATCATAACCATTATGTTGAGCGACAGAAGCCAGATATAAAAAAATATATACTGTATGATTCTATGTGTATGAAGTTCAAGTATGGGCAAAACCTTCTTTGGTGATAGGAATCAGAAATCCCCTGTGGGGAAGGATGAACTGGAAAAGAACTTTGTGGAGTGATGGAAATGTTCTTTATCTTGACTAGCGCGTAGGTTACTTGGGAGTGTACATTTGACGAAGCTCATCAAATTAAATACACTTAAGATCTGTGCATTGGACTATATGTAAATTACATCCCAGTTTAAAAAAAAAAAAAATGAAGACATTAGTCCTTGATATTCTCTACTGATCTTTAGGAAAAAGATTTGTCAAGCCTTAGTTTTTCAGTATGTATAAACGTAGGAAGGGATGTGTCAGTTTTCAAAGTCAATATATCTCAAAGTAAAGTCTCTGTCACTTTCCACTCCCTAAGCATGAAGACAACAGTTCCCCATCTTGAATTTCTACATTCAGTCAGTGTTCTTACAATTTCCCCAGGCCCAGGCTCAAAATATTCTCATAATCTTTGACTATTGCTTTTCTCTCATCATTAGTTCCATCTAGTTAAGCACTAATTTCTTTTACTTCTCTATATTTTTCTTCTACTCAGCCCTTCCTTTATGATTCCACTGCTCTCTCTCTAATTCCCCTACTTGGCAATAGCCCTCCACTTTTTCATTCTAAGCACTGGTGCCACATTTATCTTCCAAAAACACATTCCTAGTCAAGATTCATCTGATACAAAAATACTTCTAATAGTGCTAAGCCATCTACAAAACTTCATTCACATTTGTTATTCTGCAATTCATACCCTACCTAGTCTTATTCTCTATACCCATGAAAATCTCCACCCTAGCCACCAAAAGTGTCACAGTTTACCTCATTTCAATTTTTTTTTCTTTACTCACGATGGTGAAGGAACATGTGTATCATCTTACAATTTTCAGTTTTATTTGTACCTTTCTTAAACCAACAAAAACCCAAACTGTTACCGTCGAGTCGATTCCAACTCATAGGGACCCTATTGGGCAGGGTAGAACTGCCCCATAGGGTTTCCAAGGAGTGGCTGGTAGATTCAAACTGCCACCTTTTAGTTAACAGCCCAGCTCTTAACCACTACGCCATACCTGTAATTATAGAAAATAAGAAGTTAGTGTGGTGATTTCTTCATTGTTCTTGGTTATGTGAAGCCACTGTTGCTGAGGCTTTATCATTTACTCATTTGTTCGTTTGGCAAATATGTATTGAGAACCCGAGAACCTGTCATATGTAAGACACAGCAGTGGGAGCTGTAGATTTTGTTGCAAGCATGATGGACATTGTCCCTGCCCTGACAGAGTTTTTAACTCAACAGCTGAGAAAGGAATTTAAAAATTAATTATAACTTAGTGCGATAAATGTTCTGGAGGGTGAGGAGTTTTACATTAGTTGTATATTGCTCCATTACGAATTATCCTAAACGGTTACAAACCACACTCATTATCTCACAGTTTCTGTAGGTCAGGAGTCTGAGCATGGTTTAGCTGTGTCTTCCAGCTCAGTGTCTCTCACAAAGCTTCAGTTGAGGTGTTAGGCAGGGCAATAGTCATCTCATCTGGGGCGGGACCTATTCCCAACCTCACTCAGTGGTGTTGGCAGATTCACTTCCTCAAAGGGTGTTGGACTTAGGGCCTCAGTTCCTTGCTGGCTATTGACTGGGAACTTCCCTTCGTTCCTTGTCAAATGGACCTCTCCTTAGAGAGTTTACAATATGACAGCTGGCTTCATAGAAAATGGAAGAAAGATGTCACTTGACATTAGTTTTGCCATATTCTATTCCTCAGAAGAGTCCTTGGGTGGTACAAATGATTAACATGCTCAGCTGCTAACTGAAAGTTTGAAAGTTTGGGTCCACTGGAGGTGTCTTGGAAGAAGGGCCTGACTATCTACTTCTGAAAGATCAACCATTGAAAATCTTGTGGAGCACAGTTCTACTTTGATGCACATGGGGTCACCATGAGTCGGAGTCAACTCGATGGCAACTGGTATTCATTAGAAGACCCTAGGTCCAGCCCATACTCTGGGGAGGGGATTACACAAGAGTGTGACTACTAGCATGGTGTATATAAGCAAGTACTATGTAACTTAAGGTCCCTGGGTGTCGAAAATTGTTTGCACTCATCTGCTAACCTAAAGGTTGGTGGTTCAAACCCACCCAGTGGCACTGAGAAAGAAATGCATGGCAATCTGCTTCCATAAAGATTACAACCTAGAAAACCCTGTGGAGCTGTTCTGCTCTGTAACACATGCGGTTGTCATGAGTTGAAATCGACTCAACAACAATTTTTTCTTTTTTTAAATGGAAGAAATTGCTTTAAGTTAGCCAGGTAAAGAGGGAGAAGGGAAGGGTGTTTTCCAAACCCACAGAACAACAAGTGCAAAGTCCCAAGTTGAGAAAGAGCATGGCTAATAGGAGGAACTAAGGTTCATCACTGCTGCATGTAATGGCATCTCCTAAGTTTTGTTCATTTATGTGTGATAATAGAATGAATTGGAATTCAGTAAAGGAAGAAATGAGAAAGACCGGCATATGTATATTGTCACATTTAAAGATCTGAAGTGGGAAGTGGGATATATTTTTTGATAGGAAACTACAGAGTAAAGGCAAAGTTGAGATCAGTCTCCTTACTGATCCATCTACATCTAATTTTAAACATTTAGGAGAAAAAAGGCAAGAGAGGATAGAATCAAAATTTGATTGTGTGTCAGAAGCCCTGTATCTAACTTTCTTTGGGACTTCAGGAAAATAATTCCAGCCATGTCTATAACGTAAGACCGGCTCATTTGACTTTCAAATTGTACTGCTAGTCTCTACGAAACTCAGTCTCGACAGTATGTGGCAAATGTAGATGCTTGTATAGGCCGAGACATAATCTAGCTGCATGAGAATAGGAGGTGGTAGGGCTTGCGGCAGCTGGAGAGCACAAGCCCTCCCTAAATTCACACGCTTCTCAGTTTTCCCAATTTCAAAATACTGGCAATCTAGTCAAGTGTTTTTTTATAGCTGTGCATGGCTCAGACAAAACATGCCTGTAGCCTGTGTGTTCCAGGCACTGTGAGAATCATGGAAGTTCCCTTCTGGTTTGAAATATTTTAACCCTATAATGGGAAAGTAGAGAAGAGACAAGCTATTGCTGTGGTCTAGGAAGTCTCGGTTCAGGAGATGAGGCTTCTTGTGTGCTGGGCAGGAGGGTTGAGGCTTGAGTGGACACGCCTAGAGGAGGGGGAGCCATAGCAGTAGTTCTTATCAGGTGATGCACGGCTGAATCACCTGTGAGCATTTTAAAAAAGCACGTGGTGAGACCTCCCCTGTGCACTTTTACACTTAGCACAGGGGAGGTCTTGCCGTGTGCGTTTTTAATACACGTGCATTTTTCTTGCCATGTGCATGTGTGGGAGCAGATGTTCCTGGTGAGGAACTCAGATCTGATCCGTGACAAAATATGGAGTCATTGTAGGTTCTTGAGTGGGAGATTTACACACTAAGAATTTGCATTTTAAAAATTATTTCCTGCCTTCCTTCCTTCTTTCCTGCCTTCTGCCTTCCCTTTTTCCCTTCCTCCCTTTTTTCATTCATTTATTTTTTACTTAAATATTTATTTACCTCCACCATAAGGTGCTCTAAGAGGATGACAGAGCCTTCTGACTGTTTTCGGGATGAACTAGAAGAAGAAAAACCATGTAGAAGCTTATGGTAGTGTATCCCATATGTTGTGATGGGTTGGAATGAATGCCAAGAGGAGTGGATAGGCTTTCGTGAGGCATAAGGGAAGGTGAGAAGTGAAAGATGACACTAGATCTTTTGTAGGTTCACTTCCTACAGAAGTTACAGAACTTCCAGGGCTAGGAGGGAGGAGAGAGTGGGAGAATCCAGGCCACTGTGTGCTTTTAGCTCTTCAGTGCAACATTGTATGGGTCTGGCAAGGACAAAGTAGCATGGCTTAGTAAGCCCTTGAAAAAGGAATGTATTCAGAGGGACTGTATTTTAAATCCATAAATGATGAGATTCTTGCCAAACTTCTTTTGAATTAAATAAAGCCCAGAATATGGGGAAATCGGAATGTTTATTAATGCTACAAGACAACATTTCTAAATGAATGATACAAAATCAAATAGGGTCTTTGTTTTCATTGTTTCTAGAGAACCGCAGCCACAGTCATTTTGTGGCTCTGTGCTTGTAACAATACAGTACATCTTTTCATTATACTTTCCAGAATAAAAGGGCGTATGGTTTCTCTCCACAGTGACAGGCATGTTTTCTTGAACAATACCCTGTAAAGGTCACATTGGAGGTTTGAGTCACAAGCCCTGTGATTTAAATTTGAGGCTAAGTTTAAAAATGGTGTGTCTAGCGCTTGCCAAGTCCCATTAAAGCCATGGTGTCATTTTGGATTACAGTTGTAGAGAGCAGGTTTCAGGGTGATACTGTGCCTTTCTTAATAGCAATGCATACATTTTCTTACTTGTATCATGTCCTGAGTGTATCCTTATGGCAGTTATCTGTGTTCTTTCACACCAAATACTGGAAAATAATGTCTAATTTTATGGGTTTATTTTTTTTCCCTAAAGTGGCTCACTGGCTAACTCATCAACTATCATCAGAGGATTTCTATTTCAATAGAAGGTTTCTATGTCAGTCATTTGTGTTTGTCTAGTTATGGCTGATCCTCAAGGCTAACTTCCTCACTGAAGCCTTCTTGATTCCTCTCATCCCAACAGATAGGACCTCCAATTCTGCTGGAGCTTCAAATGTACTTTTTTTTAACATCGCTTACGTCACTCACTCTATCATACAGCAGTACTACTACTACTTTCTAACACTTTATGAGTTCTTACTATGTGTTCTTACTATGTGTCTCTCACCGTGCCAAGTACTTCATATGGATTATTTTACTTAATCCTCACAAAAACCTGTGTAGGAAATACATGTTTTCTGCATTTTGCAAATGAGGAAGCTGGGACTAGATAGGTTAAGTACCTTGCCCAAAGACATACTGCTGCTGAGTGACAAAACAGGAACACCCTCAGGCAGTCTGATCTGATCGCAGATCCCATTCCTTCAAACACTTATTGGTACCCTCTCCTTATAGTTTCTGACATCTAGTTGCATCACCCTACAGGAGCCCTGGTGGCACAGGGGTTAAAGCGCTTAGCTGCTAATCAAAAGGTCAGTGGTTTGACCCCACTAGCTGCTGTGTGGGAGAAAGATGTGGCAGCCTGCTTACATAAGGATTATAGCCTTGGAAACCCTATGAGGCAGTTCTACTTTGTCATGTGGGGTCACTAGGAGTTGGAATTGACTCAACAGCAGTGGGTATTGGTTTTACAGGACAGTAACATGCTTGAGAAAAAGACGATCTTGCTTATTTCCACATTCCTGGAATTTTCCGGCTTATTGATTGACTCATAACTACCTGATAAGTATTGGCTGAATGAATGCTTGAAAATAGCCATTGGAATTTTATGGGAAATGGTGCCTCTGCTAGTTTAAGCATGTAATGTAGAACTTTGTCTTTAAGTGTTGTGAATAAAACAAAATGCTAGTATGTGAAGTTTTAGGAAGAGTTTCTATTTATTTTGTATTTCTGTCATTTAGGTTAGATTTTATGGTGCAAATACTTTCCTCACCTCCATTCTTTGTCGAGCTCTTCTTCCTTCTTTCATGCAAAGATAAACCAGCTCTGTCTGCTCTGTTCTTTATATTCCCCCACGTAGTAATCCCGGGCTTCAGTCCTGCAGAACCTTGAAAATGCTGTTAGTCATGTCCTCTGTTTCTTTATTTGTGACTTCAGCATCTGTTGCCAAAAACAAAACAAAATTTCAAAAAGTTGTCAGTGACCGTCCCGGCTCCATCATTTTCTAGCCTTTCTGAGGAGCTTCCCAAATGTAGTGTGGATTTGAATGAAAGTTCCAAAATGCGGACAAAAGTCTAAGGCATTAAAAAGTGGCACTTTGAGGGAAATTCTGGTAAGAGCAAGTGTTAAGACACCTGCTGGAGGGTAAGCTATGCAGCTCTCTGTGTTGGTACTAGGAACATCAGAAGCGTGTAGGTATTTGGCTAAAAAGGGGAACAGAAATCCAGACAGAACCTTGTGAGCCTTGCTCAGTTACCCTCAGCCGTTAAGATGGATGTAGCCATGAGGACCACCACCAGTCTGTCACTTTGTCATACTGTTGGAGCTTGCATGTTGCTGTGATGCTAGAAGCTATGCCACCAGTGTTTCAAATACCAGCAGGGCCACCCACGTGGACAGGTTTCAGTGGAGCTTCCAGACTGAGACAGACTAGGAAGAAAGACCTGGTGATCTACTTCTAGGAAACCAGCCAGTGAAAACCTTAGGGATCACAACAGAATATGGTCCAATTACCAATGATCATGAAGATGGCCCAGGACCAGACAGTGTTTCGTTCTGTTATACACAGGGTTGTCATGTTGGAACCTGCTCAACAGCAGCAACAGCCATGAGGAGATACTCAAGTGATATCCTCAGAGGATGCAGGTTGTGTTCCTGACTGCATCAGGAAAACCTAGCATCCACTCTCAGTGTGACAGCAAAGGAACTGTGTATCACGTGCGTCATGGGGCCACAGGAAGGCAAAACATTTGCTTTGCCATCCTTGCTGTACGCAGCCTACATGCCTGCTTGGTTCTCAAGATGAGAGGAAAAGTGCACCGCTGAAAGCTACGTGCCTGTCTTTCTATGGGATCGGATTTAGTATGACAACATTTGACATAAAAATATAGCAAATTGTTGTTGTTATTAGGTGCCATCATGTTGATTCCGAAGCATAGCAACCTCACATGACACAGTAGAACTGTCCCAGGTTTCCCAGGCTGTAGTCTTCACAGGAGCAGATCACCAGCTCTTTTCTCCTGCAGAGAAGCTGGGTGGGGTCAAACCACCAACCTTTCGGCTAGCAGTCGAGCACTGAACCGTTGTGCCACCAGGACAAATTATGAAAGGAAATTTCTTAATTTAGAAACACTTAATTTGCTATCATTGTGGCATTGTCTGTTCTCTTAACAATTTTGTCTTGTGAAATCTGTTTTTTTTTTTAAATCGTGTAGCTCACTGACTGAAATGAGGGGAAGAGCCAGCTCTGGGGTCTTTGGGCTTTGATAGACCCAGATTCTAAGCCTGACTGCAGAAATACGTGCTTTAGTTTTCTCAACTATAAAATAGAGCCAGTGCTAGCCACTTGTAGGGCTGTTGTTAAGACTAAAGAGTCCATGCGTGCAAAGCCCCTTCCACAGTCCTTCACCTCGGTAGGTACTCAGTAAATATAGTGTTGTCTATGTGCTCGTGTTCTGTCAACAATTCTTCAATCCCAGCCTGGTTAGATAAGGGGAACAGAACTAAGCGGAAGTGTGCTTAGTCATAAAATAACTCCAGACCTTTAGAAATGTATAAATATAGTGCTGAAAAGTGAATGTACCACCGTGCCATTTATGGCTAAGGAGATTGTCGGTAAAAAAACTAATAGAAAATAGCATCATGCTAAGGAGTCCTGGTAGTGCAATAGTTAAGTGCTCGGCTGCTAACCGAAAGGTTGGTTGTTCCAAACCACCCAGCGACTCCATGAGAGAAAGACCTGGTGATCTGCTTCCATAAAAATTTCAGCCAAGAAAACCCTATGGGGCAGTTCTACTCTGTCACACACACACAACAACAGTAACAGTAGGTGCCAATATAGTACTCTCTGACCACAATGGCTGTGACTGGCAATAATGATACTTTGGATTTTTCCTAACAGTGTGCTTTTTCCCCCTCTTGCTTCCAGAAGCATTTGGCATGTGACAGCCACACTGTCTCCCATGGGCCTTCCTTTGTGAACTGCTTCCATTTAAAAGACTTCTGTGAACGCGTTGTTTCAGTCAAGTCCCCAGAGAATACACTTATTTGTCTTCTGAACGGCTGCTGGTGGTTTTAAGGTTTGTGTTAATTTTTCTGTTTCTCTTATTGAAGATAGTAATTTTAAGGATGTGTTTTCAATGGATGGTAGTCATACTCTATTGCAGTACGATCTCTGGAAGCAGATTGTACACAGAGTTTAACCCTTTGATTTCATTGGTTGGTAGATATAAATGAAAAGGAATTTGATATGCTACCTCTCATACTTATCATTGAATACTCTGTGGGATGCTACAAGGATATTAGAAATACAATATCTCTCACATTGTCTTAAAACAATTTTGTTTTAAATTTTAACTCAAGAGATTCAATAAATTTATGTTGAGTGTCTACATATATCATAGTTTGTTAAGTATTTTCAGTTAATTAAGACCATGTGGATACATTATATTTTGAATCACTGAAAATCAAAACTGCATTTGTCAATATAGCTAGTTTTATCATTTTGACATTTTTGAAATTATAAAGTCTCAGTGGCCAGAATGTTTTCATTTAGTTCTACGGAGGATAATCTCCCTATTGTTTATAATGATAGAACTCCTTTTTTATATATGTATATTAACAGCTTGAAAAATTATTAAAAACATTGTTGCCTGCTCAAGGAAAAAGATTGCCAGGAAGGCCAGCATTTTATTTTGGAAGTACATGTTTTGCTGTTGAGATATAGCACCAAGTAAAACACTTTTATTCTGAAAGTACTTTCCTACTAAGACATAACCAAAGGCTAAACTCAGTCCATGCATCTTTCATAAAAGGCGAAAGAGGCAGAGTATAGACTAAGGCTTGTTATGTCGACGGGGAGAAAACTAAATGAAGAACCAGGTAGAAGGAACACGGTACTTTCCCTGGAATGACATGTCTTTCTCCACAGCCATTTACTTCATTTGGTGGAACTTTTATTCTGCACAGTGACGAATGTTTTCTCCCTTAATAGCCCTTTACTGCAGTTGTTTTTTTATTTCTACTGAGAAATCAAAGTAGATTTTGCTGCAGTCCTGGGCTAGGCTCCAGGTTTCCCCCTGCATCCTTCCTTGCTGGGCCTCATGATTAACTCACTTTGAAGTGTGGGTGATGGGGCGGTTACAGCAGGAGGGGGTGGAGGGAAGTTATGCCTCCATCCTCGACTCTCCAGGCTGTCAATTTGGTAGGATATCATCGTACATTGGAACCTAATGTATCCATAGAAACGGAAGGGTGGGAAAGGCCATGAGGAGCTACCTAAAGGGTCCTCGCTAGTCTACAAGTGGGAATCCCTGGGTGGTGCAAACAGTTAAGCGCTGGACTACTGCTAACTGAAAGGTTGGCGTTCGATTCCACCCAGAGGTGCCTCAGGAGGCAGGCCTGGCGATCTGCTTCTGAAAGGTCGTAGCCGGAAAACCCTATGGAGCACAGTTCTACCCTGCACACGTGGGGTCACCATGGGTCAGAATTGACTTGATGACAACAGCAACAGAGTCTACAAGCAGGAGTCCCTACAGGGTACAAATGGTTAATGCTCTCTGCTGCTAACCAAAAGCTTGGAGGTTCAAGTGTACTCAGAGGTGCCTCAGAAGAAAGGCCTGGTGATCTACTTCTGAAAAATCAGCCATTGAAAACCCCATGGAACACAGTTCTACTCTGACACACGAGTTCACCATGAGTTGGAATCAACTTGATGACAACTGGTAGTCTACAAGCAAAATCCCACTTGATCTGTCTGAAACCAATAAGAATTATTTCTTTTCAAAACTTCACACCCAGGGCTCCAGTTTTTTGTTTTTTGTTTTTAACATAATATAGGTTCTTATTTCTTAGAACCCTTGTTTTCAAGAAATCCTATGTAATTCCTGACCTCATATTATAATGTTAATGTTTTTTCTTTGGTGGAGAGAGAGAATTGATCAGAGCCCCCCGGTACTATCAAGGATTCAGTTCTTAAGCCATCCTTTTTCTGTCTGGGAGAGAGAGAACCATTTCTTAAAAACTTTTCCTGTGAAATTATGAAATCCAAAATTTTATATATCTTCACAGTTCCTTCCTGAGTCTCTTAATTGCTCTATATTCCGCTTAAGTGTAAGAGTCCAACCATCTGTTGGTGTTTCTCAATAGGGGCACTACTGGCATTTTGAGGGGGACAGTTCTTTGTGATGTGAGACTGTCCCATGCATTTCAGAACGTCTAATAGCCCTGGTTCCTGGCCAGTCGCACCCCTCCAGCCTCTGCCGTCACTGTGGTAACCAGAATCAAACCTTCTTTCACATTCTCCTGCAGAGAAGGGCCCGACTGAGAACTCTAGACTCCCCATTGGACTTTCAGAAGTCAAGAGTGCTGAAATCCCCATCTTTTAACTCCAGGGACCATTCTCTTCTCACTGTCTTATACTTCTACTCTAAGCTTACGTATGTTCTTCAGCTGCCTATAAACATACTGACCCACATATGTATACTCTGTTGGAGAACCAGTTTTTGCTTTGATATTTAAAGCAGGTCGTTGTTTGCTACAAGAACATGAATAACAGAAAGATAGTATCAGAACATGGTGCGGTGAGAGTGGCAGAGAAACGTCAGAGAGGGGAACAGCTCCAGGACGTAGGGAGCAGCAGGGTGTGGACCCCCGGGAAATGGTGGGCCGATGTCCAAAGGCAGCAGGTCAGGAACTAAGAGAGGAAGGAGGAGAGAATCTGAGGGAGAACTGGGGAAAGGGTAAGTAATGAAGGAATACTTTTTCACTTCCTTTTTACCAGCTACTCTAATTTCCTATTCTAAGCCCTGACTTCCACGTAAATTAGAGGATCAATTTGTGGGCATCTCAAGGGGCCCTTGATTCCAGCTGAACGTCTCTCTCCCTCCACCTTTTCCCATACCCGCCCTACTCTCCTCCGTCCACATTTCTGTCTTCTCCCTCACTTACTTGCTGCCAGCTTCCCACTTCATTCTTCATGCATCCGGAGTAAGGAAACCACCTCTGTTTCATCTGAATCTTCCAAGGTCTCAAGTAAAGTTATAAATTAAAAGGAGAGGACTTCGCAGCAAATGAACTTTAGTAAATTTCTCCCACAAAAACTTGGCTAAGGCTCTGGTTTCTTGAGACATTTACCATAATCCTAGTATCACCTTACATTGGAAAAAGAAGTTCTCATTCACTGTTATTTTCTTTGGAGTTAACATAAGAAATCATTTAATTCCCTAGTAAAGAGGTTACTTAATAACAAAATGTAAAGAATTCACCACTTAAGGATACAGTTATAAATAGGAGTGTCTCCACTGTTATAGTGGGATAACACTTAATACCTACGTCAGCTTCTGCAAAATACAATAAGTAAGAAATAAAACCAGTTGCCAATTCCAACCCATGGTGACCACAGGTGGGTCCAATAAGTAGGGAGCTGAAAATGAGAACTGGACTTTTCTTTGCTTTCTACTACAATGAGGAATCCTGCATGATAAGATTTTTCATCTATAAAAAGGCTACATTTATGGAGACAGAAAAATATTATCAAAGGATTTTCAATATCTTGTGTTTTTAATTATTTAAAGCTTTTGACTTGAGTTCCTGAGCTGGGTGTTTAAAACATGGTGATTTTCCTGTCCTGTCTCCTTTCGTGCACAAGACAAAAAGTTCTATTTGAGTTTTCAGAGTTTCTCATTTCCTGAAATGCACTACTGGCTCTATAAACATGAAAGAATAAATATTAGCTTTATGAGACCATGTTCCTATACTAGTTGAAAAATAGGATATAATAAAAAATACAAGGATGTAATATTGAAAATTATAGACCAATATGCCCTCTTATTATGGGTGTATATCTAACCCTTATGCATGGAGACTGCTTTTTCAGAAAAAACGTGCTGTGCAATTCCACTTGTGTCTGTAATATATTTCCACCCCTCATGTTGAGCAACATATCTCAAGTGACTCTTGCCTCACCAGAGAAATGCTTCTGGCTTATTTACACCATGCTTTGTTAAAAACTCTCTAGCTCCTTGCTATTAATTCTGAGAAATATATATGCTTCAAAATTAAGTAAAATGTTTGTGGGCTCCCTTGCTTCTTGATTCCTCCAGCACCCAATGGTCCTTTTGAAAGAAAAAGAAGTCTTCATGAGGGTTTTAAAAAAAAAGCCAGCCATGGTCTTGCACAGCCAATCAATACTTTCAAGTGTGAAAATTGTTATTCCAAACTCCAGACTCTAATAATACATTTTTAGAAGCAATGAAAATATAGCATCCATTAACCACATCTCTTCAACCCCACATTTACACCCTGTAAGGAAGCAAAAGAGTAGCCCACATGAATAGAATATGAGGTTGAAACATTTTTAAAGCTAGAGGATTCAATATAAGTATGTTTGGAAAATTCACTCCCATTTAAAAGTGACCGTCCCGTCTGCCAAAAGTGCCGCTGACTTATCATACCGAGAATAGTCTTTTCTTCTGTGTTCCCTCTCCATTGTTCCTCTTCCTGAAGATGGAAAATAATCAGCCTGTGTATCTCCACCTCAGAAGTAAGAAAACTAGACTTACAGGAACAGTTCCTTCTAATTGCCTAAATTTCTACAGCTTTCTTCTCAAACAACAGATTTTAAAAATACCTAAATTTTTATTATCAAATAGCTTAAAAATACAGAAAGTAATAAATCCTGTGCATCCACTCTCAGATTTTAAAATGTTGACACTTCACCGTATTTGCTTCAGATCTATTTTATTATGGATGTGTCTTTATTTTATTTAGTCAAATCCATCTTTTTTGCTGTATGACTTGTGTTTATTTTATATTTTTAAATTTGATTGTGCTTTAGGTTTGCAGTGCAAATTAGTTTCTCATTCAAAACCTTATACACAAGTTGTTTTGTGACATTGCTTACAATCCCCTGCAATGTATCAGTACTCTCCCACTCTTCCTTTCCACCCTGGATTCCCAGTATCCATTCCTCCAGGTTTCCTGTCCCTTCCTGCCTTCTCATCTTTGCTTCTGGGCAGGTGTTGCCCATTTGGTCTCTTACACTTGATTGAACTAAGAAGCACGTTCGTCAGGTGTGTTATTGTTTGTTTTATAGGCCTGTCTAATCTTTGGCTGAAAGGTGGTCTTCGGGAGTGTTTTCAGTTCTGAGTGAGCAGGTTGTCCAGGGGCCATAGTTTCGTGAGTTCGTCCAGTCTGTGTCAGACCAGTAAGTCTGGTCTCTTTTGTGTGAATTTGAATTTTGTTCTACATTTTTCTCCTGCACTGTCTGGACCCTGTATTGCGATCCCTCTCAGAGCGGTCAGTGGTGGTAGCCGAGCACCATCTAGTTCTTCTGGGCTCAAGCTGGTAGAGGCTGTGGTTCCTGTGGTCCATTAGTCCTTTGTACTAATATTTTCCTTTTGTCTTTGGTTTTCTTCATTCTCCTTTGCTCTGGACAGAATGGGACCAATAAATAAATCTTAGAAGGCCACACACAAGCTTTTAAGACTACAGACGCTACTCACCGAAGTAGGATGTACAACATTTTATTTACAAACTATGTTATACCAGTTGACCTAGATGTCCTCCAAGACCCGAGTAAATCAGTCCCTCAAGGCGTTTGAGTGTAACTAGGAAGTGTCTATGTCTTTGCCTTGGTCAAGTTATGCTGACTTCCCTTGTGTTGTATATTGTCTTTCCCTTGACCAAAGTTAACACTTGTCTACTATCTAGTTAGTGAGTTCCCCTCCCTGCTCCTCCCCTCCCTCGTAACCATCAAAGATCTTCTTTTCTGTGTATACACTTTTTCTTGAGTTTTTATTATAGTGATCTCATCCAGTATTTGTCCTTATGTCATTGACTTATTTCATTCGACATAATGCCCTCCAGATTCATCCATGTTGTGAGATGTTTCACAGAGTCATCATTTTTCTTCATCTTTGCATAGTATTCCATTGTGTGCGTATACCATAATTTCTGTAACCATTAATCTGTTGATGGGCATTTTTGTTTATCTTTTTGCTGTTGTGAATAATGCTGCAATTAACATGGACGTGCATCTGTCTACTAGTGTAATGACTCTTATTTCTGTAGGACATATTCCTAGGAGTGGGATTGCTGGATTGTATGGTATTTTTATTTTTAAGGAAGCACCAAGTCCTGTTCCATTGTAGTTGTACCATTTTACATTCCCACCAGCAGTGCGTAAGAGTTCCAGTCTTCCTGCAACCTCTCCAACCTTTGTTATTTTCTGTTTTTTTGATTAGTGCCAGTAATGTCGAGGTGAGATAGTATCTCATTGCAGTTTTGATTTGCTTTTCTCTAATGGCTAATGATCTCGAGCATTTCCTCATGGGTCTGTTAGCTGCCTGAATGTCTTCTTTTGTGAAATATCTGTTCTTTTTCTTTGCCCATTTTTTAATTAGATTATTTGTCTTTTTCTTGTTGAGGTGTTGTTGAAGTATTCTACAGATTTTAGATATTAGACTCTTGTTGGGTATGTCATAGCCAAAATCTTTTCCCCAGACTGTAGGTTCTCCATCGTGGTATATTATTTTTTTGATATGATGCTAAATTCTATTGGCTAGAATTTTGTTGAGAATTTTTGCATCTATATTCATGAGAGACATTGGTCTATAATTTTTTTTTATCATGGTGTCTTTGTCTGATTTTGGTATCAGGGTTATGCTGGCTTCTTAGAATGTATTCGTGAGTATTCCTTTCTTTTCTATGTGCTGAAATACTTTCAGTAGTACTGGTATGAGCTCTTCTCTGAATGGTTGGTAGAATTCTCCAATGAAGCCTTCTGGGCCAGGGATTTTTTTTTTTTTTTTTTCTTTTTAATTACCTCTTCAGTCTCTTCTGTTGTTATGGGTCTGTTCAGATTTTCTGTCTCCGTTTGCGTTAGTTTAGGTAGGTAGTGTGTTTCTAGAAATTTATCCATTTCCTCTAGGTTCTCAAATTTGTTGGAGTACCATTTTTCATAGTATTGTTATGATTCTTTTTATTTCAGTTGCACTCGTTGTAATGTCCCCATCTTATTTCTTATTTGGGTTATTTGCTTCCTCTCCTGTTTTTCTTTTGTCAGTTTGGCCAATGGTTTGACAATTTTGTCAATGTTTTCAAAGAACTAACTTTTGTTCTTATTGATTCTTTCTATTGTTTTTCTGTACTCTATTTCATTTATTTCTGCTCTGATCTTTACTGTTTCCTTCCTTCTGGTGACTGAGGGCTTCTTTTGCTGTTCTCTTTCTATTTATTTGAGTTGTAGGGCTAACATTTTGATTTTGACACTGCCTTCGCTGTGTCTCGAAGGTTTTCGTATGATGTGTTTTCATTCTCGTTTGATTCTAGGAATTTTTTTATTCCTTATTTGATTTCTTCTATTACCCAGTTATTTTTAAGCAAGTTGTTATTCAGTTTCCATGCATTTAATTTTTTTTTCCTTGTTCTTCCTGTTATTGAGTTCTACTTTTATAGTGTTGTGATCAGAGAGAAAGCTTTGTATTATTTCGATGTTTTGGATTTTATTGAGGGTTGCTTTGTGGCCTAAAATATGGTCTGTTGTGGAGAATGTTCCATTTGTATTAGAAAAGAATGTATATTTCGCTGCTGTTGGGTAGAGTGTTCTATATATGTCTATGATGTCAGTTGGTTGATTTTGGCCTTCAGATCTTCTGCATCTTCGTTGTGTTTCTTTCTGCATGTTCTGCCCTTTACTGAGAGTGATGCGTTGAAGTCTCCTACTGTTATTTTAGAACTATTTCTCTTTTCAGTGCTGTTAGAGTTTATGGATTGTGAAGCCCTGTCATTGGGTGCATAGATATTTATTAAGTTTATGTCTTCTTGGTGAATTGTCCATTTAATTGTTATATAATGTCCTTCCCTGCCTTTTATGATGGATTTTGTCTTAAAGTCTATTTTATCTGAGATTAGTATTACCACTCCTGCTCTTTTTTGGTTTCTGTTTGCTTGATATATTTTTTCCATCCTTTGATTTTTTTATATTTTTATGTCTTTGTGTCTAAGGTATGTTTCTTGCAGATAGTATATGATTGGTCTTTTTTTTTTTTAATCCATTTTGCCACACTCTGTCTCTTGACAGAGTGTATTTAAGCCATTTACATTCAGTGTGATTATCCATAGATATGAGTTTATTGTTGTCATATTGTTATGCTTTTTTTTTTTTTTTTTTTTTTTTTTGTGGTTCTGACATTTTCTTTGTTCCTCTTACCTTCCTGTGCTGAGTTCCTTTTGTTTATGGATTTTCTTTTCTATTCTTTTCATTATTATAGATTTTGTGTTTTCTGAGTCTTTATGTTTTTCTTTTTACTTTTGATGAGTAGGCTTGTTAATTTTCTTTATGATTACCTTGAAATTTACCTTTATATTCTTAACTTTGAACCAGTCTCTTATGACTAGATACTGCCTTGACTCCCTATCCATTTGAAAGTTCTATACCTACACTGTTTATTCCTCCTTTTATTATTTTGACCTTGTCATCATTTATGGATGGACGTCTTTGTTTCCTTGTTTTAAGTCTTTTAGCTTTGTTTTATTATTTAGAGTTCTTTACCTAGTTTTCTTTCTGGCTAATGCTGTCCTATGACCTAGACTCAGGTTGTTCTCTGATGTTGATTATCTAACCAAACGACTCCCTTTAATATTTCTTGTAGGTTTGGTTTGGTTTTTACATATTCTCTTAATTTCTGTTTATCTGGAAATGTCTTAATTTTGCCATCGTATTTGAGAGAGAGTTTTCCCGGGTATATTATTCTTGGTTGGCAGTTTTCTTCTTTCAAGGTGTTACATATATCATCCCATTGCCTTCTTGCTTATATAGTTTCTGCTGAGTAATCAGAGCTTAGTCTTATTGTTTCCCCTTTGTATGTGACTGGTGGGAATGGAGGGGAGGTGATATTTGGGGCAAGGTGGAAGAGAGAAAGAAAAGGACGAAAGAGAAAAAAAAAAAGGCACGCAGTGCGAGGGGGTGGGGCAGCGGGCCCAGTGGTGGGGGTGGCTTGTATTGTGGACTCCGGTGGTGGGGGCTGCCAGGCGTAGGGGAGGTCTTGCTTCTACTCATCAGAAGGGTGAGGGGTGAGAAAGTATGTTTCTTTGGTTACCGGGTACTCTCCTGTTGGAAGCTCCATGAAGTTGCCTTCTTATACTTCCTGTCTAGGGTCATTGCTAGCTGTGCTTCAAAATAGCCACACTGTGCTGTGTTAGCTGGCAGGGGGCTCCAGTCTGTATTTCTCCTGGTTCTCTGTTTTCTGTCAGTTTCTTCTTCCATTTGGTGTTTGATCTGGTTCTTTATCCCTTCATTTGATGCTAGGAGTTCCTAGATTAATGTTTGTATGTGTTCTACTTAGTGTTTCGGGTCTTTGCTGCAGAGGGACGGCATGGTACATCTGTCTAGGGCACCATGTTGGCTTCACCTCAGATCTCTATTTTTTGAAGTTCAAAAAATATACCAGCCAAAATCATCTACAGGAGACCGAACCATCAACAGTTACTCTAAAGCAAAGATGAAAGGACAAGCGGACAGGGAAACCAGATTACTGGAAGTGAAACATCTAGAAGGGAATTAATGAGAATGTTAAAACATGAAAATGTAACCAATGTCTCTGAACAATATGTACAGTAATTGTTAAATGGGAACCTAACTTGCTGTGTAAACTTTCACCAAAAACACAATAAAATTATATTAAAAAATATATATATACCAAGCTTCCCTAAAGGTAATACCACTATAATAAGGTTGTTGAATATTAGACCATCCATGATACACACACACACACACACACACACACACACACACACACAATTAATTTAAGTATGTGTGTATGTTTTCAGTTGGTATTTTCATGGTATTTTCAATTGCATCATATGCATGCAAAAGCTGGACAATGAATAAAGAAGACGGAAGAAGAATTGATGCCTTTGAATTGTGGTGTTCGTGAAGAATATTGAATATATCATGGACTGCCAGAAGAATGAACAAATCTGTCTTGGAAGAAGTACGGCCAGAATGCTCCTTAGAAGCAAGAATGGCAAGACTACGTCTTACATTCTTTGGAAATGTTATCAGAAGGGATCAGTCCCCGGAGAAGGACATCATGGCTGGTGAAGTACAAGGTCACCGAAAAAGAGGAAGACCCTCAATGAGATGACTGACACAGTGACCGCAACCATGGGCTCAAGCATAGCAACGATTGTGAGGATGGCGTAGGACCGGGCAGTGTTTCCTTCTGTAGTACATAGGGTCACTATGAGTCAGAACCAACTCCACAGCACCTAACAACAACAACATGTATGTAAATAATGTTACTTTTAAGTTTACATAGGTGGGATCATACTATGTATATGCCTTTGCAACTTGTTTTTCCTTAACATTTTTTTTTTTAGAATTATCTCTCTTAATATACTGAGATCTTATTGTATTAGTTAATTGTTGTATAATCTTTCACAAGTATGTTCACGTTCTCATAACAGAACATTTAACAGCCTTTGGCTTTTCTGGACAACTACCTACCTCACTCATGTGATCTTTCTCAGTCGACCTGGTGGTGTACGATGTGGTACTGTTACATTCTGCCTGCCTTAAAATAGGCACTTAGGAAGCAGTCTTTAAATTCTGATGTAAAAGCTTTTATTTTCTTCTTGTCATCACAGAAGTTTCCTTGTGTCTTGTTTTGTTTTTAGTGTTTGCTCTGTCTCTGTCCGTTTTTACTTATTTTTCCTAGGATCGGTTTCTAATGTGCCCTACCAGTTTCGTGTCAGTTGACTATATTGTGTCTAAAAAGGGAGAAAAGATAAAGGGAATAGCGCAAAGATGAACAAGAGAGGAGGAAAGAAGGAAGAAGGACTTACTTTTAACTCCTAGCTTCTGAGGTTCAGTTGGTGTCCATGAGAAAGTTTTTGATGTTCATTTGCCCATTATTTTACACTCCATTATCCCAGAGGGCCTGGTTTTAAAGGCCTTTTCTCTTCCATTAGAGCAAGCAAAAAAAGATTTTTTTTTTTTTTTTTTTGGTCTCTCGGTTTCATATAGCATTAGAAAAATGTGCCTGATTCTTTTTAAAAAATTGGCACAATGCCGAAGATTTCAAGATGTTTTTGTGTTAAATGTTGGTGTAGTCTGGGACCATGACAAAAATGGGAGATTTCAAAAATTCTTGAATGTATATTTATGTTTTTTGATAGATTTTAGGGTGATGTTATCAAGCATTTTGCCTGTTGTTGTGTGCCGTTGAGTCGATCCTGCCTCATAGAGACCCTATAGGACAGAATAGAACTGGCTGTAATCTATATGGGAGCAGATTCCCAGGTCTTTTCTTCCACAGAGCCACCGGTAGGTTCGAACCATTGACCTTTCAGTTGGCAGCTGAACGTTTAACTATTACGCCACCAGGGCTCCTAATGTTTTGCCTAGTATGTACTAAATATGTCTTTGTTGAATTATTGAATGGATAAGTAGTAATATCCATTTGTAATAAATATCTGTAAAGATTACATGGTCTTTGACTCAGAGGTATTTTAGAGTTGTTAGTAATCATCTTTCATCTAATAGAACACTTAACTTTGACACTTAGACCTCCTGTGATTGAAAACACAGGTCTGAAAACAAATGAAAGAGCAATGTTAACTGAAAGCAACAGTTTTTAAGAGGTTTTATAATTAAAGCCTCCTTTATGACTCCCAACTTATTTAGGACCCTAAAGGCCAATCTCTTGAAACTTTAAGAGCTATCTATCTTAGATTTTAGACTTTTCTCAAATTCTGTTCTTTCTTTGCTATTCTAAGAGGTTTAAGTGTTTTTTGTTTTTTGTTTTTTCCATTTAATTATAGTCAGGCATCGCTTAACGTCCATGATACATTCTGTGAAATAGGACATTATGTGATTTGGATACTATGGTTCGTAATAATAAATGCATGCACTACTTTGTGTTGCTCATGAAAACATTGAACAGGTTGGAAGTGTTTCTTAAGTGTTTTAGATGCGTGCAGGTAGCTGTTGTGTTCCCTCTGTCCAGTTATGTCCACTACATCTTATTCTCTGATCAAGATTTCTGAATTCTATTATAACCTTATGGGACCATGGACATGTATGCAGCTGGACACTGCCCAAACAGATGTTATGAGGTACATGACTGTATATTTTTGTATATGATTGTGGGCTGAGTCAGTTCAGTCCTGACACCACTTTTTAAAAAAAGGCAATTGTGAAAAATTCAAGAGTGAAAGCAATTATTTCTAGAACTGTCAGAGCCTTTCCTGGGCTCAATTTTTGCTCTTTCTGATTATCTATTCCCTCCAAGTTACTGGAAATTATTAGGCTGTAAATGATCTTACACTTACCAAATGTAATTTTTTTATATAAAAAGATTAACAAGTATTGAGAATATCCTTTGGTCTCTCTTGCAAGCAATGATCTGGCCTTTTCTGAAAGTCAAGTTTGTAGAGCTTTTTCCTCCTTCATCTTTGTTTTTGTTATATTTGATAGAGTTCTACTAAGCTAAGATTTATGCCAAGTTTAGTTTTCGGCAGACTTCTGTAAATGAGCGTAAGTCCTCAGAAAACAGAGTTTCTATTATAAATTCTGATACATTCCCTGTAGCTGCTCCACTGGACATCACCAGACTCCTTAGCTTTCATGTACCTGTAGAATCAACTGGGAAGTGCTCTATAGTCTGAGCTCACGTGTTTTTAAGTAGAATTCACTCTGGGGTAGTACTGATATTCCCGATATGAGATTATCAGTGCTATTTTCTTAGCAGTAAATTTATTGTATTTATCAATATTCATCAAAATACTAGACCTCATGATAACCTTGGGTTCTCATTTTGCACGTTTGTTAATAAATGTGATGAAATTCCAGCAAAGTGTGCAGTATTTATCCCTGGTGAGTTTTATTTCAGAAACATGCATCAAATATCTGCCTTGTCCATCTGTCTGCCGTCAAGTTGATGCATTGGGGCTCAGCACAAATCATCACCAGATCTATAGCTTTCCTTGCCTCCCTCTCCTTTGCTCTGCAGGTTCCTTCTCACAGGAGCTTGGGTGGAGCTGGGTTCTGATCCCAGCCAAGAAGACCAAGCTGCAGAGGAGCATGAGGAAATGTGTCTAGTAATAGGCCTGCTGCTATTCGTCTACATTTTCCTCCTTTCTTTTATAGTAGGGGCCATACGAATTTTAAAAAAAAAAAAAAAAGGAAGGAAGGAGGGAGGGAAAGAGGGAGCAAAGAAGGGACCACTAGTGACTTGACAAAAGAAAGATTGGTCATGGTACGGGATTATAAAGCTTCAAATAAAATTTCAGAAAATATCTGTTTAAATTTGAAAAGGAATGGACAAGACTGGGAAAAAAATGGTTCTTAATTCAGCTTACAGGATCAACAACTTCATTGTGAATAAGTTGGAACCTGGATTTGGATTGTTTAGTACAGAGACAGCTATGCGAAGTTTAAAGGTAGACACAGCATTAGTCCTTAAAATGTTCAGGAAGACAAAACCAGGTTAACAGGTTTTGGAAGACAACAAAGCTGATAGTGTTAGAAACTTAGAAAAATCTTTGAATTTCAAGTGTGCTCTTAATACTTGAGACATAAACATAAATAATTAAGGACAGAGAGTCTCCAGGATGCTTTCAGAAGAGACAGAATTAATATAAGGAAACCTCCCTAATTTGAGTGAACAAGGAGAGCACACTTGTTGGAATTATGTGAGGTTTGATTTTAAAGGCAGTTGTACACTCTCAAGTAAATGCAGCAGTATATATATATATAATATAGCCCTGTGGTTAATAAAACCTCAGCAATAACAAACAAACAACTCTCTCTAGCTTGTTTCATGAATCCCTAATTTCTCCTTAATGTTTTTACTCTAAGATGATCCACGTTGTGTAGAATTACACAAATTTGGCCTTTTACCATCCTAATCAACTTCACTGTACTGTGGTGGTTTATGTGTTGCTGTGATGCTGGAAGCTATGCCACTGCTATTTCAAATACCAGCAGGGTCACCCATGGTGGATGGGTTTCAGTGGAGCTTGGAAGCTAAGACAGACTAGGAAAAAGGACCTGGATGTCTACTTCTGAAAAAATTGGACAGTGAAAACCTTACCAATATCAGTGGAACATTGTCTGATATAGTGCTGGAGATGAGCACCCCCCACCCCGGTTGGAAGGCACTCAGATATGACTGGGGAAGAGCTGCTTCCTAAGAGTAGGGTCGACCTTAATGACATGGATGGAGTCAAGCTTTCGGGACCTTTATCTGCTGAGGTGGCGTGACTCAAAATGAGAACAAACAGCAATGTGGAACATATGAAGTATGAGTCTAGAAAAATTGGAAGTCGTCAAAAATGAAATAGAACACATAAATTCAATATCGTAGGCATTAGGGAGCCGAAATGGTATTGGCCATTTTGAATTGGACAATCATATGGTCTACTATGCCAAGAATGACAAATTGAAGAGGAATGGTGTCATATTCATTGTCAAAAAGAACATTTCAAGATCTATCCTGAAATACAGTGCTGTCAGCGATAGGATAATATCCATACGCCTACAAGGAAGACCAGTTACTACGACTATTACTAAAATTTGCACACCAACCAGTAATGCCAAAGATTAAGAAATTGAAGATTTTTACCAACTTCTGCAGTCTGAAATTAATCCAACATGCAATCAATATGCATTGATAATTACTGGTGATTGGAAAGCAAAAGTTGGAAACGAAGAAGGATTGGTAGTTGGAAAATATGACCTTGGTGATAAAAGCAACATCAGAGATCGCATGATAGAATTTTCTCAAGACCAGTGACTTATTCATTGCAAATACCTCTTTTCAACAACATAAACGGTGACTATACACGTGGGCGTCGCTGGATAGAATACACAGGAATCAAGTCAATTACATCTGTGGAAAGAGATGATGGAGAAAATCAGTATCATCAGTCAGAACTGATGACTGAACTGAGAACAGACCGTCAATTGCTCATACGCAGGTTCAGCTTGGAGCTGAAGAAAATTAAAACAAGTCCACTAGAGCCAAAGTACGCCTTAAGTATATCCCACCTGAATTTAGAGATCATCTTAAGAATAGATTTGACGCGTTGAAGGACTGATGACCAAAGACGAGACAAGATCATTCAAAAATGGTTGCAACAGTACATTGACAAGGAGCTGCCAGAAATTTAAGCCAGATTCAGAGGAGGATGTGGAACAAGCAATATCATTGCTGATGTCAGATGGATCTTGGCTGAAAGCAGAGAATACCAGGAAGATGTTTACCTGTGTTTTATTGACTATGCAAAGGCATTTGACTGTGGCTCATAACAAACTATGGATAACATTGCTAAGAATGGGAGTTCCAGAACACTTAATTGTGCTCATGAGGAACCTGTACATAGACCAAGAGGCAATCTTTCAAACAGAACAAGTGGATGCTCTATGGTTTAAAATCAGGAAAAGTGTGCATCCAGGTTGCCTCCTTTCGCCATACTTTTTCAATCTGTTCAATCTATTGGGCAAATAATCTGGGAGTCTGGACTATATGAAGAAGAATGCAGCATCAGGATTGGAAGAATAGTCATTAACAACCTGCGACATGCAGATAACACAAACTTCCTTGTTAAAAGTGAAGGGGACTTGAAAAACTTCCTGATAAAAATCAAAGAGTACAGCCTTCAGTGTGGATTATACTTCAACGTACAGAAGGCAGAAATCCTCACAACTGGACCAATAAGCAACATCAACATCATGATAAATGGAGAAAATATTGAAGTTTTCAAGGATTTCAGTCTACTTGGATCCACAGTCAGTGCCCATGGATGCAGCAGTCAGTCAATCACAGGTGTATTGCATTGTGCAAATCTGCTGCAAAAGACCTCTTTAAAGTGTTAAAAAGCAAAGACGTCACTTTGAGGACTGACCTAAGCCATGGTATTTTCAGTCACCTCGTATGCATGTGAAAGTTGGATACTGAATAAGGAAGACTGAAGAAGAATTGATGTCTTTGAATTACAGTGTTGACATAGAATATTGAATATACCATGGACTGCCAGAAGAATGAGCAAATCTATCTTGGAAGAAATATGGCTAGAATGCTCCTTAGAAGCGAGGATGGCGAGACTTCGTCTCATGTACTTTGGACATGTCATCTGAAGGGATGTCCCTGGAGGCCATCATGCTTGATAAAGTAGAGGATCATTGGAAAAGAAGAAGACCCTCAACAACATCAACTGCCACAGTGACTGCCACAATGGATTAAACACAGCAACGATTGTGAGGATGGCACAGGACCAGGCAGTGTTTCGTTCTGTTGTACATAGAGTCACTATGAGTTGGAAGCAACTCAACAACACCTAGCAACAACAACAAGCAACTTGAGTTAATTTAGAGAATAGTAGATTCTCCCAGTCAGTAGTAAACTTAATTTGAATATAAGTCTCCTAATAAACTTCTCTGATGAATTTATTACTGTTTAGATTGAAAGGAGCTCTCAGATTACAAGTGTACTGGTGGTGCAGCTCCGAAAGATGATTTCCAAGAGACTGTGTATTTTTATTTACATGTAACATTTTATTTCCTCTTCACAGTAAAGTTTGATTCAAGGGGAAGACTAGTAAGATATTGAAATGCAGGGTATCTGACTCACAGCTTGTGTCTCCACTCAGAGGAAGAGGTCACAGGGTACCAACATCCAGGCACCCCCAGCGCGGGAGAGAGATGCAGGAGGAAGGATAAGAGTAAGAAGGGGTGGCTGCTGACCAGGTTTTTTCCCCTTTTTTAATCCCAGAATTTGGCATGCAGCCAAATTTTTCTTTAATTTTATGTTCTGCTTCCATTGATAGTGTGGTTTCTCCGTCTTTTGGAAGTAGGGGTGAGGGTTCCTTTTTAAATAGACAGAAGGGAGCTACATATTTTTATGAGGAAAACATTTTTCTAAATTTTTTTCTGAAAATATGGACAACACTTGAATAAATACTATAGACTAAAGTTTTCCAGATAACATTTTGGGGGCCATTCCATTCATTCGATATTCTTCACACACACAAAGACTGCTATTTGCTGAACAATGCCGTCACTATTAGAAATTCTATCTTAAATTTTCGCAGAGAATGTATGATCCTAAAATAAAGATGAGCTAAGGGAATGGAATGTACTTTTCTTTTGATTTAAAAGAATTTTTTGTTTGTTTTAAAATCCTTGGTAAAAATCCATTAATCACAGTTCCTTAGAATTGTCACAAGTAAATATATTTGAGAACTCAAGGGACAGCAGTCATAAAAGGATAAAACAATTTTCAACATTTCAGTTTTCTTGTCAGAAATATTAATAATTGAAAGTAAAAGATATGTTAAGAAATTCTACTTGCGTTGAAAATATCTTTTTATAAAAATGATAATACTGATAAGCCCCATAGAAAAGATCATTTATAAAAAGGTGTTTTCACTTACGTACTTCTTAGCAAAGCAAGACATAACCTACCTAAAAAGCTTTGCTACCTGTTTTTTCTGCCTGAGAATTCCTGTCATTTGTCCTGTCCTATTGCTTCATCTGTTGAGTGAAAGCTCTGGAATTGTGTTTTTCAAATGAATATTGCATAATGAGGTGGCAGGCTCTAAACAGTATTAAGCTCTTATTATACTGAACTTAGACATTTTTTCCCCGGCTTTATTTGGCCAACTTTGAATATTAAAGGTCCTGGAGGGCATGCATAGAACTTTGCGTATAGACTGTGATTTAAATGTTTGCTAAACATGTAAATCAGAAAATTAATTAAAGGTGGTCTACAAAGGTGAATTTCCAAAATCTCATAATGTCAGTGGGCTAAATGCCAGATGGGAAGGGTATCTGAGTTATAACTCTCCATGTTCTCATTTTATGTTTTCTCTCCAAGGACCTAGTCTATTTATTGCTGTGGCATCTGGCAGGCTTTCCTTTTTGGACCAGAGTGCTCCACGCAGTATGTTAGCATTTTCCTGGGATGAAAGTCAAGGAAATACCATTTCTAAAAATAACACTTTATAGGTTTTTGAAAAATACAATATTTCCTTTCTACTAGTTCATTCACTTAGGAGTCCTAATAAATGACATCCACACATAGAAAAAAAAAATCACAGTTAATCTGATTTTCTCTGTACAACAAACAACAGTTGTTGCAACAAAGCGTGCAAACGGTGTACTCCTCTTCTGATTGTTGCTGCAAAATTTTATGTTTATGGCTTCGTGGCCACAAAAATTCCACGCTCACTAAAAATAGTAGCTAAGGAGGTGGAGCCAACATGGCGCTATAGACAGAAGCACCATGCTGTCCCTCCAGAGCAAAGACCTGAAAAGTAAAACAGAGACAAACTTCAATCCTGGAACCTAAGCATCAAATGAAGAGATAAAGAACTTAACCAAGCACCGAATGGTATAGGAAACTGACAGAGAACAAAGAGCAAGGAGAGTTATGAGCAGAGGTCCCCTGTCAGCTAAAGTAGCACAGATCCACCATCTTGTACTCCTGTTGGAGATCAGAGATTGGTGGGCAGGGAGTATGGGAAAGCAGATTCATGGAGGTCCCAGCAGGAGACAGAGCACCCTGTAAACAGCGAGACACACTTTCCCACCCTCCACCCTGCCTGCCCCGCTAGACCTTTGCCGCTTCCCAACTGGCGAATTCCCAGCTTCCAAGAGGGTGGAATTGCTGCTTCCTGGTGGGCTAATCTGCCACTTCCCAGCGGGCTGCAACCACGGCACAGGAGGCTCTGGTTCTGTGCTGCACGAATTTGCCCCGCCCACACCAGCTGGCTTCTTCAGTGCCATTTCTTTGTTGCTGATACCGCTTTTTTCAGCCTCTTTTGGTTTCTTCCCTGCCTCTCACCTCCTCCCGCCTCTTTGCTCTCAAATACCTGACTCCGTGTGCCTTTGCTTCATCTTGACAGGCTGTGAAGTGCTGCTCAGCTGGGGAACTGCTTCCCTACTCTATTTTCCTGGTCAGCACTGGTGGGATCCCTGGGGGCTTTTTTTCCTTCTTTTTTCTTTTTTGTTTGTTTTCTCTTTCTTTTTTGCTTTTTATTTTTCTTCATTTCTCGGTTTCTCTTCTCTTTCTGCTTACGTTCTTTTACTGTCTCCTGAATACCTGGCGCTGTGTATCATCTCCACCCCTTTTAGCCGAGCTATACTGCTCAGCTTGGGAGCTGCTTCCCAGTCTTTGCAGCCACACCTGTGGGGTCCTTGGGAACATTTATTTTTATTTTTTTCTTTTTGATTTTCTCTATTTCTCAGTTTCTTGTCTCTCCACTCCAACGGCAAGCCCCCTCAGCACTTTTTTTTTCCCCCTGTTTTCTCTCTCCTCTCTCTGTTCTTTTCCATACCCAACCTAGCTCTACACATCACAACCTCCCTCCCACTCCTGCCTGTCTGCACCGTGTGCTGAACATTGCACTCCCGAGCAGCATGGGCACAGCCTATGGGTAAGGTCATGGATGCTCCATGGACAAATCCAAACTCCCTGAGGGACTGAATTACTGGGCTGAGTGCTGTGGGGATCATGATCTCAGAGAACATCTAACTCAATTGGCATAGCATAGTTTATAAAGAAAATGTTCTACATTCTACTTTGGTGAGTAGCATCTGGGGTCTTAAAAGCCTGGGAGTGGCCATTTAAGATACTCCACTGGTCTCACCCCTTCAGGAGCAAGGGAAAATGAAGAAAACTAAAGACACAAGGGAGAGATTAGTCTAAAGGACTAATAGACCGTAACTACCATAGCCTCCACCAGACTGAGTCCAGTAAAACTAGATGGTGCCTGGCTATCACCACTGACTGCTCTGGCAGGGATCACAATAGAGGGTCCCAGACATAGCTGGAGAAAAATGTAAAACAAAATTCTAACTCAAAAAAAAGGCCAGGCTTAGTGGCCTGACAGAGTCTGGAGAAAGCCCGAGAGTATGGCCCCCAGATACCCTTTTAGCCCAGTAATGAAGTCACTCTGGAGGTTCACCTTTTAGCCAAAGATCAGACTGACAGAATGAGACTAAAGGGGCTCACCAGCCCAGGGACAAGGACTAGAAGGCAAAAGGGGACAGGAAAGCTGGTAATAGGGAACCCAAGGTCGAGAAGGGAGAGTACTGACATGTAATGGGGTTGTTAACCAATACCATAAAACAATACATGTACTAACTATTTAATGAGAAGCTAGTTTGTTCTGTAAACCTTCATCTAAAGTTCAATTTAAAAAAAAAGTAGCTAAAACATCTACTCAGTGCTCATCCATACCAGAAACAACTGTTCTTTATCTATTAGCATGTTTAGTCCTAAAAACAACCCTGTGTAGTAGGCATTATTTATCATATACATTTTATATATGAGGAAATTTAGCCGCAAATAATCGAAATAATCTTGACGTTATGGTACGTGCTACAACATGCATGAATGAAAACATGCTCAGTGAAATAAATCAGACAAAAAAGTACAGATATCGTATGATTGTACTTACATAAAATATCTAGAATACGCAAACGCATAGAGACAAAAGTTTATAAGTGGTTACCAGGGGCTGAGGGGAGAGGTGAATGGGCATTATTGTTTAATAGGTATTGATTTCTGTTTGGGATGATGAAGAACTTTTAGAAATCATGGTTGCACGACATTGTGAATGTAATCAATGTCACTGAGTGGTACACTTAAAAATGCTTAAAGTGCCAAATTTTTGTTACATATATTTTACCATAATAAAAATTTTTAATTAAAAAACAAATCACATAATCCACACAAGAACTTGTATATAAATGTTCATAGCAGCATTATTCCTAAAAGCCAAAATGTGGAAATAACCCAAATGTCTATTAACTAATGGAATGATAAGTAAAAAGTGGTATAACCATAAAAAATGAAATGCTATTCAAGCAAAAAAGGAATTAAATGCTGATGATATACTAGAATATGGATAAACCTTGAAAACATATTACGAAGTGAAAGCCAGATACAAAAGACTATATATTGATGATTCACATGAGTCCCCAGAATCGGCAAATCCATGGAAACAGAAAATAGGTTAGGGGTTGCCAGGAGTTGAGGAACGGGGGTCTCCAACCCTGATGGCAAAAGGCTGAAATTAGTAAGAATTTCTTTCTGAGAGACGAATTACAATGAATAATTTATTGCTCATTTATAATAAGACCAAATTATCAGTGCAAAAAGAACTAATCCTAAAGACACTTTATATGTAGTTAGACCTACAAAGTTGTATTACGGCAACCCCATAGGGCACCATGAGTCAGAATCAAATCAACGGCAACTAGTTTGGGGTTCTTTTATGTTTGTTTATATGGTTAGATAACTTTTACAGACCTATGTAATAGGTATCCTGATGCTTAGAGGTGTGGGAAATGGGCAGGTGGGAATGCATGAGAGGGAAAGATGAGAAGGAAATGAATATTCATTGCAGGATACTATATTTGGGTCAGGATCTGGGGGGAAGCGCAATATAGTTGTTATTTTATCATAATATTGGGGCAAACCTGTGGGCCTATTGAAAAGATCAGGAATCTGAGACCCTGATAACACAGCCAGTAATTGCCTGAGTCCTGATTAGAGTACAGGTCTCATTAGCACTAAAGCCTTTCCCATGCAGGTCTGTTAGAGCAGACCTGCAGCCAAGATTTTTGACATGGAGTCTACTTTTTTTATAGAGTACCAGGACCTGCCTGCTGGCGTTCGCCCTATGGCTGGCGCAGATGAAGTACTGAATACTATTGTTCTGTTTGACTGTAGTGGTGCAAAGGCTGCTAGAGCTATTTTAACAATAAATGTAGACACCTGGTAGTCAAGGAGAACAGTGGCTGCCTAAATCCAAATTGCTTCTCATATATTAAAAAAAAGAACGAAACAGAATAGCAAGAAAAAAAATACAGTTATACAAAAAAATACCCTCAGCATAACCAGAAGACAGAGAGCACCCAAACTTCATGTTAAAAAAAGCAAAAAACAGAAAATTAACAACATGGTATCTCTTGTGCTCTTGCAACGTGAGATTTACTTTAGGAATACTAGTTTGGTTCAATACTAGGAAATCTATTGACACAACATGTCATACAAATAGAGCTAATGAGAAAATCTTGATTATCTCCAGAAATGCTGACTGAGAATTCATAGTATGTTTGCAATATGCAAGTATTTGCATTATTTTATTTATATGGTAATGTGTATATACACATATGATATATATATGTTTTGTATGGTAATATATATGCGTTAGTTCTTAAATCCGAATCTTACGTATTGGGGAAACACGGAGACGTTTCAACTAAGATCAGGAATGAAATAAGAAGGCCCATTATTCATACTACTATTTAACATTGCATTCCTTGTACTAGCCAATGCAGTTACACAAGTGAAATTAATTAGAGCCTAAGTATGGTAAGACCTGTGAAAGCCAGAACCTGTGTAAGGTGGAAACCTTTCGAGAAGGAAAATTGAGATATTTTCTGCTGAAAAAAAAACCAAAGCCCAAACCGATTGCCATCAAGTCAATTCCGACTCACAGTAACCCTATAGGACAGGGCAGAACTGCCCTATAGGGTTTCCAAGGAGTGACTGGTGAATTCAAACAGCTGACGCTTTGGATAGCAGCTGTACCTCACTGTAGCTCTTAACCACTGCGCCATCAGGGCTCCTTCTGTTAGAAGGAGCGATGGAAGAGTGTTAAGATCGCACCCTGTCAGAGGTGGAAAATTTGCAACACTTGGAAAAACAAGGCAGTCCCTTTGAGTTCTGGCGTTCACAGGTTTCACAGTATTGGGAGAAAAAGAAATAAAATTATCTCTCTTTGCAGATATGGTAGTGTACCTGGAAAACCCGAGAGAATCCATGATAAAAATAATTCAAACACTAAAAAAAAAAAAAATAATAATAGGCAGCAGGATATAAAATTAACATTCCGAAATTAAGGGCTTTCATGTAAACCAGTCAAAGGATGTAATGGTAGAGAAAAATCACATTTACTATAACAACGAAACAGATAAATACTTAAGAATAAACTTAATAATATATAAAAACTTTATGTGGAAAATTTTTAAAACATTCTGAAAGACACAAAAGTAAGATTTGGACTAATGGTGAGGCTTCCCTTGGTGTTGGATAGGATCATTCAGCATCGTAAAAATATCTATACTCCCTAAATTAAAAATTTAATACATCCAAATAAGAATACCAACAAGGTTAACCTTCATCTAAAATACAATCTTAAAAAAAAAGCTCAATAAATAAATAAATAAAACACTCCTTAGAGCAATCATTTATATAAGACCAAATGGGCAACATCTCCCCAAAAACAATGGTGAGAAGGCAAGAAGGGACAGGAAAACCAGATGAACGGAAATGGGGAACTCAGGGTGGTAATGGGGAAGGTGCTCACACATTGTGGGGACTGCAACCAATGTTATGGAACAATTTGTATGTAAGTTATTGAATGGGAAACTAATTTGCTCTGTAAACCTCCACCTAAAGTACAATAATATGTTTTAAAAAATGGAAAAAGAAAAAAGAATACCAACAAGGTTTTCAAATGGCTCTAGGCAAGCTGATACTAAAGTTCATAAGGGCAAACAAACATGCAAGAAGAGCCAGCAAAACACTGGGGTCGTGAAGGTGGGATAGCTCTACCAGTTATTAAAACATACTATAAAACCTCTGTAATAGAAACAGTATGGCACTGGCACCTGAATAGACCAGAGGAATAGAATGAAAAGTCAGAAATAGATCCAAGTACATATGGAAACTTGGTATATCATAAAATTGGCTTCTCAAAAAACTGGGGCACAGATAGACTTTCATAAATAATTCTGATACAACTGTGAAGGAATTTGTGAAAAAATGAAGTAACATCTATATTTTATGCCATGTTTGTAACTTAAGCAATTGAGAAAAAAAGGTGTTTGGGGGTGAACTTGAGTGAAGGCTGTCTAGGAATTTTCTGTACTGTTCTTTTCAACTTTTCTCTAAGTGTGAAGTTATTTTGAAACAATAAGTTAAAATAGATTTTTTGAGATGTTTCTTAATATTTTCGAGGAAAGCTGTATTAGTCAAGTAAGTGAATTGCTGTAACAACACCAAATTTTAGAGGGTTAATGCAATAAGACTATTTCTCACACAAATTCCACTGTAAATTTTCCTGGTGACGCAGTTGGCTAGGTGACGCTCCTCCAAGAAGTGACTTGGGGATCCAGGCTACACCCGTCTAATGGCTGTATATCCTCTAAGGCCTTGAAATCTTCCACTGGATCTTATACCTGATATCACTGGAAAAAACAGAACAAATAGAGGATCCTACAGGAGATTTTAGGGGCTAGGGCTGTAAGTGGCAAGCATTAACATTCCACAAACATTCCTTTGTCTAGAACTATTCACATGGTTAGACTTACATGCAAGGTATGGTGGGAATTATTGTCTTCCTCTATACGCAGGAGACACAAGAAACAGTTTGGTAAGAACAGTTCAGTTATGGTGAGGATAATATATAAAAAATAATGCTATGTTATCCTTACGTAGCACTAAATGCTATTTAATTCAAACTTCTTTTTTATGTGTTTTGCATTAGAATTTATGGTATCTCTCCCTATGTTAGCGTTCTACAGGCTCTTATCCGTGATTGTCTATTTATTTTTCACACGTTCCTGACCTTCTCATCTAGTCCAAAGGTTTCAGTCTTCTCCTTTCAGCTTAAGACCCCAAAATTCACTTCTCCAGCTTAGATGACTGTCCAGAAATCCAGAAACACATTTCAGGTATCTATGAGGCATATCCACATGAATATTCCATTTGAAATATCACAGACTCAATGATTTTCTTCCCTGACCCTTTCTTCTCAGTGTATTTTCTAACTCAGATAAAAGCAGCACTGTTTACTCCGTTACTTAATCCATATTCACCTCCAACTCCTCCTCTCTCTCACTTTTCACATCCAGTCATGTAAGGTCTATGCATTCATCTTCTAAAATATCTCTAAAATCTGTTCCTTTTTTATATTTTCACAGCTGCTGTCTTATTTTAGGTCCTTAATATTCTGTATGGGCTATCACAGCATCTTTCTTAACACTTATTCCTACTTTGATTCCCAGCCCCCTTTTAGCCATCTCTTCCTCAGTCTCAGAATACTGTTTCTAAAAATATAAACTGATCATGTCACTTTTCTGAATTAAATAATTTAATGACCTTCTCTTACAGTATTGGTTTTCGAGTTTTTTTTCTATTACTATTTTTAAATTAGCAGAAATGTATCTTCAAAAGAAGGTTCAAATACTGAGGTTGAAAAATGAGTGAATGGTTGGTGAATGGTGAGAGTATGGTTTCTCAGAAAAAAAAAAACAAAAACCGCTGCCATCAAGTCAATTCTGACTCATAGCGACCCTATAGGACAGGGTAGAACTGCCCAATGGGGTTTCCAAGGCTGTAATCTTTATGGAAGCAGAATGCCACATCTTTCTCCTGCAAAACAGCTGGTGGGTTTGAACTGCTGATTTTTCAGTTAGAAGCTGAGTGCTTAACCACTGTGCAACCAGGGTTCCGTGGTTTCTCACTGTCGGGGAAATTGCAGACAGTCCCAGAGGAAAGGCTAGACTGAACCCTGTATTACTAGATAAGAGTTGGAGACATCACTATGAACTCAGGTTTACCTTAATGTGGACAGACACAGAAACAGTTACAGACATGTGTATATACATGTGTTTGAATATATATATATATATAGTTCCCAGCTCTGTATGCTGAGATGTCCTGGTAATAGTGACATTTCAGTAACAACAAACATACCCAATGCCCAGATCTTAGTTTCTAAATATCATTCTCCAATAGAAGGAACTAGGTAGGAATCCTTGGAGAAACGGCTATTTTTAAGCCTGCAGTATGAATACAAGATGAGCCTAGAGCATATGGAGTACGCTCTAAAGCAATAAAGTGCCCCCCAAAAATGAAAAGATGAGGATATGTCATGGAAGCCAACTGGAATGACTTCCTAATGGTTAAAGCTGGAACAATTTGGATAACGAAATAAATAACATGGTATTGGATTGCAACCTCAAGTACAAAGTAAGTATCCATGAGTCCATACTGATATATTACGAAGTAAATAAATAAATGGAGTAGAGGAACAAATCTTTCTTATAGAAGAATGCCAATTAATGTAAGTGATACACCCACCCACCAACACCCCCCGACCCCCGCCCCTTCCAGGAGCTGACACTTATCCTTCCTCTTAAGTGTGGGCTGGATTTTAATGACTGGCTTTCAAAGAAGAGGGTGTGTAAAGAGGAAGAACGGTAACTTTACAGTGGAGAAACCTGGCAAACACTGCCTTAACCAAGTGGTCGAGGTTAATATCACCTGTGATAAATCATGTTGATATCACGTGCCCCTTGATGTGATATGATTTGATATGATGAAAAGGGCACGTCACCTCTGCTATTCTTTCCCAGTCTAGTCATGAGACTAACTAAGCAAGTTGAGGGACGTTCTAATACTTGGCTCATACTCCTCAAGACTGTCATGGTCATGGGAAATACGGAAAGAGTGAGAAACGGTCAGAGACCAAAAGAGACTAAGGAAACATGATATCTGTGATGACTAAATGCAATGTGGTATCCTGGATGGGATCCTAGAAGAGAAAAAGGACGTGAGTGGAAAAACTGGTGACGTATGAATAAAGTCCGGCGTTTACTTTAATAGTAATGCGCCAAGGTTGGTTTCTTAGTTGTAACCAATGTACCGTGGTAATGTAACATGTTAGCAATAGAGGAAACTGGGTGTGGGTATATGGAAACTCTCTGTATTATCTTTGCAACTATTTTGTAAATCTAAAATTATTCCAAAATAAAGTTATTTAACAATAAGAAGAAGGCTCAATACATAAAACAGATATTAGCAAAGCCACTGCGGTTGAAGTGGGGTTGCAGAGCCGGGAGTCCCGACCACCTGGCCTCTCCCTTCGTCCTTTCCCTGCCTCTATTCTTCTGCCTCCTTTCCCCAGGACCCTGAGGCTCTCTGGCAAATATTTTTAAAGTCACTGCCCTACAGAATTAAATCCAAACTCCTTGACATGTTATCTAGATCCCTTCATATTCTCAGCCTTGCCTAGCCTTTCATCTTCATCTTCTGTTGACCTCTTGCTTCCTGTATGTATTCCGTTCATGTATTCTGAAGGCAGTTTCTTTTCCTCAAGTAGACCATGGCCTTTTTTGTTGATTTATCACGTGCTATTCTTTTCACTTGGAAGATCATTCTCAAGGTTGTTCAGCCTCAAAACCTCTTCAGAAATTGTCCTAGAATTCAACTCAAGAGTCTTCTGTCCTTAGAAGTCTCCAAAAGGGATGGAGGCACTTCGAAAATAATTCTACAGTGACACATAGTTCATTATAGTTGTCTCTGTGCATGCTTCTTTCCTTCAATTGTTGACGAGCTCATTAATAAGATGCCATTCATCTATCTCTCTCTGCCGGATATCAAGCACAATGCTGGCACATAGTAGGTATTCAGTAAGTGTTGATGAATGAATGAATAGTAGCAAGTTTATTGAAACTAAGATATTCCTTTTTTTGTAGACTTTAAATATGTTTGATCCTAAAGCTACAAATTCAATATATAATAAGCAAATTGATCATAGTTTGACAACTTAAGAAAAGCATTGGGTTTTCAGTAATAAGTAATAGTCATAATTCAACTGTTATGTGTGTACAAGATATTGAGGGCATTTTTTCCCCCTTTAAATAATAAAAAGTCTATATGGTGTGCCTTTACAGTAAATTAAGTAGATACTGTAAGGTTGCTTTTTCCGTCTGCTGGTGTTTGAAGGAGTTGTCAGTAAAGCTAGTTGCATACGTTTGTCTTCATTAGCCATCCCAAGGTGATGTTTTCTGATGCAGGTGGCCCAGCTATTCTCAGGCAGTTTACTTTGTTAATTATTGTACCCAAGGCTAACAACAGATAGTGGTTAGTTTCATATTTTGCTCACTGGGCAGCTTAATGTTCTTGTCACCTTACATTGAGTTTTAAACGTGCAAAGCGCAAAGAATGTCAAACATGTTTCTGAGACTTGGGGGTCACGCCTAGTTACTTGCAAGGCTTCTGGATACAGAAATTAAAGGGTCTAGTTGATTAATAAAATAATAAGACAATATGGCAAAAATACACCATAGAAGGTAACATAAGTTTTGTGTGTGTGTGTGTGTGTGTGTTTGTATGCGGTTTTATGTGTGTATATATGCATATATATACACATATATGTGTATATGCATATATTATATGTGTATATATTATATGCATATATATTATATGCATATTTAAGGCCTAGATATAGCTGTTTAATCTTCTTTCACAAAAGCATATTTGCCACCATGTGGAATCTGAGTGCTCGCTTGCTGGCTTAGATTACCACCATCTAAGGAATGAGAAAGAGAATGATGGGATCTTGTTTACAAAGTAGCACTCGTCCTCAGTCATTTCATTCTTTGAGCAATCAAGGGCAACAGAGGTCACCCAAAACAGGATGCAGTGCATCCAATTTTTACCACAATGAGTATTCATTACCTTATATTTTAGACAGTTTTGGTCCGGCTATGGCTCACTAATGTCTTCTTTTATACATTGCCATAGAAAAAAAGTTCTGTTTGGAAAAATCCAAAACCACAGTGACAGTTTTGTCTGCTGTTCTTTTGATGAATTGCTTGGAGTGAAGTTGACTCATTTACCAGGACTTAACCCAGTGCCGTTATTAGCAGAAAAGATTATTTAACATTTTAAGAAGGCGTGGGAAAATATCAGGCGCATAGCATCCCAAACATAGACTTTATTTGCTACCCTCGTGAAGAATTTGTTTGCATATAATACTGTTCACCCCACTGATAACATAAAATGTATTTAATAACTACTACTCAGAATTAATATACTGTAGTATGCATGGATGCCTAATTTAATTTTTCTCTGATTAAGCCTGTTATGTTTGAGATCACTTTACAGAAGAGATTTTTTTTTTTCTTTTGCCAGCTGTAAGCTTATTTGAATTGTAATATAAGTTAATAACGTGTGAAATAACCAGTGGTGCCTACTTCTAAATGTTAATTTTGCCAACTGACTTCCTGAGCTGATACATACCCAGTATATTCATTGGCATTTAGTTAATATCGTGCATGAAGACCAGATATTGGAATAAATATGAAAATTAACTAGGAAGCAAAGATCAGAGGGAAGAGGTGTTTTAATTCTAAAATCCAGGGGGAGAAAGGCCATGGTATTATAAAACTAATTGAAAATTGATGATTGATAATCACATAACATTACATATGATATGTAACTTTTACGTGATTTTTGTTCTGAGCCTATTTCTTGAGTATTAAGTAATCATAAGATCAGATAGAGTAGCAAAATCAAGCGTTTGGCAATAATTTTTGCAGCGTTTGTCTTGGTGTCTGAGGCACTTGGTCTCCTCAGTGGGCCCGGCAGAGACAGGGCAGGGCCTTGTACTGGTTCTCTTCAGTGGCTTGTTCTCTGCATTGCTATCCAGGCTTGTCTTTGTGTTTATGCTGAACCAACTGCTTTCACCTGCCTGCCTAATTCTCCTTTTCAATGTCATGAGTGCTTCTCACCCAGGGCTTTGAACCAGTTCATTCCGTTTGAGCCCCTGCTGAGAATTTGCTGTTCTGACAAGTTCCCAGGTGATGCTAATGCTACTGGTTATGGACCAATTCTGAGAACCACTAGTAGAGCAGTGGTTCTCAAAATTTATTATACATAAGAATCACCTGGGGATCTTGTTAAACGGTAGGTTCTGATTCAGTGTATCTGGAGTAGAAATGCAAATTCTCGGGGTGGGGCTTCAAACCAGGAAGAACCAGTTCGAACCCCTGTTCTCACAAAAAAAGTGGGCTAATTATGTTCCCTTGCTGAGCAATTAGCCTCCTATAGAGCTGTGTGCATCCCTAGATGTAGTTTGTATTGCCCTGGGTGGTTCAAACAGTTAATGTTCTTGGCCGCTAACCAAAAGATTGGAGGTTCGAGTCTTTCCAGAGATGCTTTAGAAGAAAGTCCTGGTGATCTGCTTCCGAAAAATAAGCTACTGAAAACCCTGTGGACAAACTCATCTCATCCAGAGCAAAAGAGAAAGAAGGAAACCAAAGACACAGAGAAGAAACCAGTCTAAGGACTGACAGTCTACAGGAACCATGGCCTCATCTACTCTGAGACCAGAAGAACTAGATGGTACCCAGCTACCACTAAGGACCATTTTGATCAGGACCACAATAGATGGATCCTGATAGAAGGGGAGAAAAGCATGCAACAGAACTCAGATTCTTAAAAAGTCCATACTTACTGGACTGACTGAGAATAGGCGAGTCCCCGAGACTATTGCCCTGAGATAACGCCATAAACCTTGAGCTGAAACTGCCCTCTGAGGGCACCTTTTAACTAAATAACAGATTGGCTTATAAAATAAAGAATAGTACCAGTGAGTACTGTACACCTTTAAAAAATCATCTCTATGAGACCAAATGGTCAAGAGTTAATCTAAAGCAAAGATGAAAGGGTAAGGGGACAGGGAAACCAGATTTACTGGAAGCAAAACATCCAGAATGGAATTAATGAGAATGTTAACACATTGTGAAAAATGTAACCAATGTCTCTGAACAATTTGTGTAGTAATTGTTAAATGGGAACTTAATTTGCTGTGTAAAGTTCCACCAAAAACACAATAAAATATTATTTTAAAAAAAAGTCTGTGGAGCAGTTCTACTGTGTACACAGTGGGGTTGTCATGAGTCGGAATTGACTTGACAACACCTAAAACAACATGTCAAGTTACTGACAGAGCTGATATCTGGCTCCTAGATCTTTTTCTGGTAGGATCTTTGGCCTTCTTCCTATTATACATGCTTGTATTCCCAGCAACATTTAGCACAATCCCTTCCTTGCATATAAAAGTTAAAATCTGTTGCTTGATAGAAAAAAAAAGTATTTTACTAACTTAAAAATAATCCTAACCGTTTAATTTAGAATTCTATCATTAGGAAATACTCATCATGAATGCCCATTTGAGTTGTATAGTCCTACAGCCTGAGGATTAGCTTCCCCCACAGTTATTGTCTGTTCAGGTCATGTTGATCACTGAGCAGTCAGTCTGATCACTACATGGTTGATTCATTTCATTCATTGATTGCCAAAATTACCAGATGTGCCCCAGTAATCGGACTGTCTTCATAACCAAAGCAAATCAACTATTCAGCCAGTGGTTTGGTGATCAGCTATCCAAGATTATGATGACGCCACATGGAGATGAGATATTAAACTATACTTAGAAATGTCTCGTTTCATTGAAATCATGATAGATTTTTCTTCCACTCTAATCTAAAAACTTGTATGCTGCTATAGGAGCAAGCATGAATAAATAGGAATTGTGACCTATATGTTTTCCATTTTTTCCTTAATCAAAACATTTAGCTGAAGTTGTAAGATTCAGAGAAGCATATACAGATGTTAGGATGTGAGGTTGCAGATCACTCATCCCCAAGTATGTTAGTAAGTATTATCTAGGGGGTAGTGGGAAAGTAGGGGGAGTCTGTGGTCAAGTAAGTTTTTACTATACAAGTTTTTAAGTTTGTAAAATTAAACAGGTTCCTTGAATATACTAATATTTAGTGTGAATCTTCTAGAATTGGGGGAGAGGGCAGGCATGAGATGAGAGGAAGCATGTTCCAAAGTTATTTGACTGCAGAAGTTTTTATCATGAACATCTGGAGGACTTAATCCAATCTCCTAACTTTGCAGTTAAACCGAGTCCCAAAGAGGTTAAGAAACTGATCCGGAGTCAAATAACTTTCCTCACTTCTTTTATTTCAGACCTCCTTTTTTTCCCCCACTTTAATATTACTTTCCCTGATTTCCTTTTAAGATTCTTCCCCGTCTCTTCTCAGTGGCTAATGATTTGCTTCTGGTTGACCAGTTTACCAGTAATGCGATACCTAAACAGGGAAATGAAAAACTAGTCACTTGGAAAATATGTACTTATAAAGAATTTAAAGTTTTCAATATAGTCCCATGTTCTAATTTTAATAGCTTTTATTTATTGGGTACCCACAGTATGCTAAGTTCTTTGTATACATTGTGTCATTTAAGCCTCATAATAACCAGCAGAATAAATAGCATTATGTCCACTTTCCTACTGGGGAGAGTTGGGAATTAAAACAAGGTCAATCTGACTACAAAGTCTGCCATCTTTTTAAGCTAATAAATATAATCATAGCTACAGTAGAATCATGCTGTTGACATAATTTTTTTAAAGTCATTGGCCTATATCTGAGTATAGCATAGTATAGAGAGAATTATATGATTTCAGATAGACAAATTTGTAAGAAATATACTTGAGAGAATAAAAATACGTTCAAATAATATATAAAAAATAATCTGACTTAAATTTCTTTAAGCAAGCTGGCTTAACTTTCTTTCGGGCCATGGTGAGGAATATATGTATATATATATATTCATGCCAACAATAGATACGTTTCAGGGCAACAATAAGAGTATTTAATTGGAAGGTAATCTGGGCACGTAACTGCTAAAATTCCTCATATAGATAGGTTTTTGCTGGATATGGTGCTTTTAATATGCATTTTGGACACGTGTTGAATGAATGAATGAAAGAATGGACTGTCACAGTTAACATTCATTGATATAAATTGCTCAACAGCCTCCCAAGGGAGTAATCATGATTTAGAGTTATCTTAAATTCAGATGACTTTCTGTCATTTCTTTTCTTATTTGATAAATGTACATAGCTTTTCTTAATGTGGCTATTTATTTGGGCCAGTCTTCTTGTATTTTTATTTTTAAATCATTTTCTTGAAGTTTGGTTCTCTCCCCCTCCCTTTCCTTTCTTTCCCCCCGCCCTTCCTTCCTCCCTTCCTCCCTTCTGTCCTTCCTCCCTCCCTTCCTTGCTTCCTTCTGTCTCTCTTTCTTTCAAGAAGTTGATGAAACATCTGCTTCAAATTGATTATTGGTCCAAACTTCTGGAGTCTAGATAACAGTGAGATGCTATAAAAATAAATTTATGGAAGGAGGTCAGCTTCACTTTGCCTGATTTGCTCCCTAGAAAATAACAGAGAAGTGAAATGTTTTCGGCACTACCTCCCCTGAAACTAGTTCTTTGGTGCTTAGTATTTGAGTTTGAGTAACACCTGAAGTTCTCTGGATAAACAAACTAGACTCGAATAAAGTACATAAAAATGTCATGTAACTCCAAAATAAAATTATAAGACTAGGAACATCTGGTTATGACAGATTGAACACATGCATTTATATTTGCTTATTCCAAAATTCTTGCTGAAATTACAGCAAGGAATCGAAACACTTAAAGCATGGAAAGAGTGAGTGAGAACAAGAGTAAGAGCTGGAGAAGAGACAGAGTCAGAGAGAGAGTGAGAGAACGAACAAGAGGAGATGCTACTAAACAAGAGGTGTCAGAACACTGTTGGACGATGGCACGCTGAGTGAGGAGAAGTGGCTGAGGGGTACTGAAGGGAAGGCTGCAGATTCGTTCCACAGGACCCTGGGGGGGCTTAGGAGGGGTATGGGGGGGAAACTGGCAAAAGAAGATTGAATGAAAGTAGTTACAGAGTAGTTAATAGTAGAACATAGTATAAGGAGCCCTGGTGGCGCAATAGTTAAAGCGCTTAATACTAACTGAAAGGTCAGTAGTTCAAACCCACCAGCTGCTCCACGGGAGAAAGATGTAACAGTATGCTTCCGTGGAAACTACAGCCTTGGAAACCCTATGGGGCAGTTCTACTCTGACCTATATGGTCGCTATGAGTCAGAATCCACTCTACGGTAATGGGTAAGGTAAGAACGTACTTTATGGAGTAGTTAGGTCCTATTCCCCTCCCTACCTCACGCTGCCAGTACTAATTCCTAATCTCTGCTTGAGGCACCAGGAATAGTCTTGGACTGAATATCTCTGGACTCAGAAAAACTAGGCCCAAGGGAGGGAGATGAAACCAAGAGTTAAGTAGAACTCAACAGAGTGAACAGGTGAGACCCTCCTGAACTATTTCTCAACACTTATAGCCAGAGAGATTCTTTAAGCAAGAATCTGAAGGATTCTTAGCTTGAGAACTGAATGGCCTGAAGAAATGATCTATACATATTAGCATTTTGATTTTCCAAAGATATGTCAAGATTCCCCACACTCCACCCCCAGTTATCTTACAGTGATGCCCGCCACGTAATAAGTACACCCTGTCCTCACTCTAAGTTTCAAATTAGTCTTTTTAAGGACCCACTCTTAAATATAAATTAATGTAAAGGGTCATCAGATATTGGAGAATATCCTCCAACATACAATACAGAATAAGATATAAATATCTGTGATGGTTAAGATTGTGTGTCAACTTGGTTGGGCCATGATTCTCAGTGGTTTGGCAGTTATGATGTAGTTTGGCAGTTATGTAATGATGTGATTTGGCAGTTATGTGATGATGTAATTAACTCCATGATGAGATCTGCTATGAGCAGCCAATCAGTTGAAAGGGAGTTTCCTTGGGGGTGTGGCCTGCCTCCAGTATGTAAGTGGATGTTCCATCAAGGCTCTTGCTCTGGATCCTGCATCCACTTTGTCATCATCTGACCTCCAGTTCTTGGGACTTGAGCTGGCAGCTTACCTGCCAGTCTTGGGATTCGTCAGCCTCCGTAGCCTGTGAGTCAGCGGCCTGCCATCAGACCTGCCAATCTTGGCTTTGTCAGTCCCATCAGCTACATGAGTCAGGAGAAGCCCCCAGCCTGACACTTGATGCACAGACTTAGGACATGCCAGCCTCTGCAACCATGTGAGCCATTTCCTTGAGATAAATCTCTCTCTCTCTCTCTCTCTCTCTCTCTCTCTCTCTCTCTCTCTCTCTCTCTCTCTCTCTCTCTGTCTCTCTCTCTCTCTCTCTCTCTCTCTATATATATATATATATATATATATACATATGTGTACACTTAACTGATTTTGCTTCTCTAAAGAACCCAGCCTAAGACAATGTCAAAATGGTTAGAAAGAGAGGATAGCGTGGAGACATAGGTAGTTGGCTGGGGGGAGGGGGGGAGTCGGAGAAAATAGAGATAATTCAGGAAGCTGAAGAAAAGTTTCTTTTTAAAAACTATAATATCTTCAGAATATTGAAGGAAATACTATATCTATAATATAAAAATAACATGGTTTAAAAAAATGAACAATCAGAAAATAAGAAAGAGATTTTAGAAATTAAACTTAAAAAAAATTATTCAGAGGCATAAAGTCAAGTGAGCCATCCAGAAATTAAATTAACAGGCAAAGATGGACAATGGGAAAAAAATGAAAGTAAGAAGTTTAGTGGATCAATCCATGGAGGTTCAGTTTAGGAGGTATAGGAGTTCCAAAAAAAGAAACAGAAAAATGATAGAGAGACAAGTGGTAAAGAAATAATACAAGAAAAAATTTCAAAATTGAACAACAGGAGTTTATAGATTTAAATAGCTAGGAAGTACCCAGAACAATGGATAAGGTAAGATCCTCATTAAGATTCTTTACTATGAATTTCAGAACACCAGGGATTAAAAAGAAGATTCCAAAAACTTCCAGGGACATAAAACAGGTCACATATAAAAGACAAGGAATACCAGTGAAATCAGACTTCTCTACTGCAACACTGGAAGCTAAAAGACAATGAAGCACAGCCTTCAAAATACTGAGGGAAACGTGCTTGTTACTTGGAATGCAATTACAAACATCTAGCAAACACATATGAGAATAGAATTAAGACATTTTCAGACACAAAAGATCTCAACAGATTTACCTCCCAAGTACCTTTTCTCAGGAAGTTTCTAGAGATATGCTCTACAAAAATGAAGATGTAAACCAAGAAAGAGGAAACCATGGGATCCAGGAAACAGTGGACACAATACAGGAGAGAGGCACAGGAATTTCACAAGTGGTATTAAAAAGAAGCCCCAGGACAGCTGGTGAGCAGCTGGCCTGGAAAACCACTAGAACAGATGGAGTGGTTGGGAGGCTCCAAAAGAGAAAATAGAATGGATAAATTCACTGATTGTGTTGATCATGTTAAAAAAAAAAAAAAAAGAGTTTTAATAGAGGCTTTATAGTTCCTTTGGATGGTTCAGGAACAATCAGTAATAGATACAAAAGAAAAAATAAGCCAAAAACAAACCCCCTCCCCCCATAAAAAAGGACAACACCAGGAAAAACAAAACATTGAACAAGGTAGGAAGTATACTCTTATACTATTTGGTTCAATTGTAAACAATAGTACATGGTCATAATAATGTAAACACAAAATATTGACTTATTTGTCAAGTAGCTATTTTCCTACTAGAAAGACGGGGGAAGAAAGTTTGTTGGTGAGTGGTCACGGTGTAAGAGTGCTAAATTTATCTCGTTTTGCAACTCGATGACACAGAACACATTGTGTTGTTGTTGTCATCTTGTGTGGTCGAGTTTGTTCGATTCACGGTGACCCCATGTGTTACAGAGTATAATTGTGCTCCATGGGGTTTTCTTGACTGTAATCTTTATGGAAGCAGATCACCAGGGCTTTTCTTCTGCTGTACCACTGGGTAGGTTTGAACTAACAACATTTCAGTTACCAGCTAAGCACAAATTGTGCCACTTAGGGACCTTAAGTAAGACATTGGATAATCTCTAAAAATCATAAATTGAGAAATCTCAGTGTAAAAACTTTAAATACATAGAAACAAGCATCAGAGATTAAAAGTTAAAAGTTGTTTCCTCGGAGGAGCAGGAAGCAGTGGTGGGGCAGGGTGGGATAGAGGATTGCTATTTTGGGCTATAGTAGGCCTTATAATACTATTTGCTTTTTTTTTTTTTTTTTTTAACTATAGACATATATTACTTCGATAAATATTAAATTGGCTTTTAAAATCACTATAATCATAAAAGCAGCAGATACAAGTTATAAAACAAAAATGCACAACAAGGGGGAAAAAAGGGAAGAAGTTTATGGTGGATTTCTTAATATCTGTCAGAACTCATTTATCTATCTCATGCCTAATAATAAAGTAGGAGACTCAGGACCTTCTGCCAGTCTTGCTGCAACCAACATTCCTCATCATCTACATGCATTCCTCACATTCTATGTTTAAGCTACACTGGACTACTAGTGTTCCCTTTACAACTGTATTTTCCCTCATCTGGGCATTTCACAAATATCCCCAACACACACATACACACTGGTTCCCAACATCTTCTTGTACTACTCAGCACTTCCCTACCTGTTTCCATCTCAGCTCAGATCTCATCACCTTGATCACAGTGTTCTACTTACCTGCCCTTCCCTTTAATTTCCATTGCCCTTGTCACCACTTACCACATACTGCCTTGAATCACAGTTGCTTTTTTGCCTAACTTGTCTTTCTTAAGAGCTTGGAAGGTGGTAAGGGCAGGAACCACATTGCATTGGTATCTGTTCCTTCTGCAGTGCCTGGCAGAGTGCCGACGTGTCCCAGGTCCTGCCTAACAGATATTAATGAAATGAATAGACCAATCTCTCATAAAACGTGAAATCTGTTCAGCCATATGGCCCAGTGCTCAACATCTGCATCCACATAAGTAAGTATTCCTGGAAAGTAAGGAGTTTTTGCTTGTTTGTTTTTGTTTTTAGAAAACTTACATGTTTTGCTCATAAAGGGGAAGATCATACACAGAATCCAGAGGGTAAACTGTTCCCTAAAAAGCTTATCCTTTTTTCATGGGGAATGTGACACAGTTGTCAACTTGTAGGTTAATGTTTTTATTTGACTCTGGATTTGGTTACAGGTCACCTGGGCCTGAGGAAAATGTTGCAAGCAGGTTGCCTCCTAAATCTTCAGTGGCAGAAGACCCTATATATCACCCAGTGCCCACTGTACCACAGCACATGAACCTCAGGGCATAGCTACAATGAGGCAGGAAAGGGGAACACCTCTCCTGAGGCCAGAGCATAAGGTAGATGCTCAGTGATCTGAGCTCATACATACTCCATGATCTGACCAGGTCACCAAGGTGAGGGGGACGGGGGCATGGATAGGACTTGGACCCATAGCTTCTCACACTTAAGTCTCTTTCTGTTTACTCAGACTTTACACTACAAACCTCACATCTCTTTATAAGAACTCAAATTATCATCTAAGAAACTCTAATAGGATTAATCTAAAACATTCCATTTATGGAAATTAAAAAATGTCTATCAGTATTATGGTATGTACAAGCAATGTAGTTCTCTGCAGCCATTAAAAAGAATAACATAGATCTATTAAGTTCTGATGTAGTGAAGCCTTTAGCATATATTGCTGAAGGAAAAAGCAAGTATAGAATAACGTGACCTTCTTCAAGTCTTTACTCTTTTCACTAAATCCTTCCATAATTGATGTATTTACAAGCGCATTTATCCCTGTCTGACATGATACGTATTTTATTGTTTATGATCCGTCTCACACACTAGAATGTAGGGTTCATGAGGCAGGGAAATTGTCTGTTCTGTTTACTGCGTATTTTCCCCATCGCCTTAGAATGAACGAATTTGTGTTAAAAAGTTTATTATTTGCATAGAACAATTCTGCAGAAAGGAATGACACATTCATTGCACAAGCCTGCCAGTAGTTACCTCTGGTCTGTAGAACTAGGGGACTAGGGGCACCTGGGAGGAAGACTAGCTTTTTATGGTACATATCTTATCATGGGCTTACTAAGAAATCCCATTTACAGTGTTTCACAAATGACTACAATAAAATATCTGTTATTTAACCAACACCATTTATTTCTGGACCTGAGATATTCACCTTTCTAAATTTCTCTTCTTTCCAGAAGTCAGGTTGTAAATGGGCTACTATTCAAGTTCATGGACTTTATATTTTATAATTTTATGAAGCATTTACCAACAGAAACATTCTGTTTCCCACCACAACACTACCATCTACCTATGTCATGGTGGGGGAAGTGGGTTTTGGGGTCACATACATTTACACCTTTAATTTTTAGCAAAGTGACCTGGGGTAGGTGACTTTACCTCTCTGACTCTCAATTCCCTTGCCTACAAAATTGAGGTAATTATCCCTATGAGCATGGGAGATGTTCAAACAAAACCAGTTGATGTATGTGTGCTGTGTGCCTAGCAGTGTCTGGTTCAAGGCAGGGCTTAGTAGTTACTGGGTCCTTCCCTTCTCCCTGCAGAAGGTGACCCAGACAGAGGACACTCAGTGATATTTTTAACTATGCAAAGGGCAATTCCAGCATCACCAGGGAGTTTATTGGAAATGCAAACCTCAGGCCCCACTTTAGATGTGATGAACCAGCATCTGTGTTTTAACAAATACCCAGGTGATTCTTATGTACGCTAAAGCTGGGGAAGCTCTGTTTCATGCATCTTACAGCTGTGTTTCAGACTGGCTGCCATCTTTAACTTTTCTTTCTTCTTAGTTGAACTGGGCCTGCCACCCCCCACCCCCACCGCCCCACCTTGCCAATTTTAGGCTTATTTGGAGAAGTGTGAGGGTGTCCAGCAGAGGCATGTCTTCCAGTGGAGCAGGACTAACAGGCTGAAACATAGCGGAAGCTAAGCCACCTCATCAGCCTCGACTTACTTTTAAATAAAGATGATCAAGGATAACCACACACAAGGTTGTAAATCTGCTTAATGTAGTATGACTCTGTTGAATGCCGGTGGTGCTCCTTAAGCACAAGCTTTGAACACTTCAGAAACTGCTATTACAAATGATTAAGTCCTCCTGGATAATGGAGCCATTTGAATTGAAACACACAAACATATTTACAGTATTCTGAGATGTCAAGGAAACAAATGAAAACCTGCTATCCACATCCATTCATTCCTCCCCGTGGCTTCTTAATATGGTCTATATGTTTTAGGTGGAAATAATTCCTGCCAGGGAGCAGCCATTATGTCACCAAGTGGCTTCCCTTCCCGCATCTGCAGTTACCTCTTGTCTCTTCTGTTTCAAAAAGTATCTTGATCTATGGAAGTGAGCTAAGTGAACCTGAGGTCAATAAAACCAAATATTTAAAGAACATAGAAAGGACTTTTCTTCCTATGACTGAAAGAAAAAAAAAAAAAAACAATAAGAAATATCTATTTCAGACATAGTCCATGCTGTTAAATAAGGTAGTGTGAACCACATATATTATTTATATAGTGACTTTTTCCCTAAAAATTTCTTTTAAAAATCAAACCCATTGCCATCGAGTCGATTTCAATTCATAGCAGCCCTAGAGGACAGAGTAGAACTTGTCCCATAGGATTTCCAAGGCTGTAATCTTTATGGAAGCTGACAGCCACATCTTTCTACCTTCGACCATAGAGTAGTTGGTGAGTTCAGACCATCGACCTTTTGATTATCAGCCGAGCACTTAACCACTGTGCCACTGGGACTCCTTAAAAAAAAAGAAAAAAAAAGTTCTTTTACTACAGCCATATTAAAAAATCCAAACTTGATAGCAACTTTTGATTAGAATTATTAGGAAAAGAAAACTTGCATAATTGTTTTATGACCATTAATTTTTTTTCCATAAAAAAAAAACGCCTCTGGAAGAAAATGCACTAGAACTAACTGATAAGGAATTCGAATCTCTACTACTCAGAATTCTCCAAGAAATGAGGCAAGAAGGTGACAAACATGAGGAAAAAATAGACAAATTCATGGAAAATATGGACAAAAAATTTGAAGAATCCAGGAAAATAATGCAGGAACAAAATGCCAAAATAAATTCACAACTAGAAATTATACAAAGACAACAATTAGAAATCCAAAAGATAAACAACAAGATTTCAGAAATGGACGATGTCATAGAAGGGCTGAGAAGCAGATTTGAAACGGTGGAAGACAGGATCAGTGGAATTGAAGACAAACACTTGGATACAACTCTGTTTCAGGAAAACTCAGAAAAAAAAAACAAAGAAAAATTCAGAGACCCTGAGAGTTATGTGGGACACAATTAAAAGCAAAAATCTTTTTGGATTGGAATTCCAGAATGGGGGAGAAAACAGAAAACACAGAGAGGATCATTGAGGAACTGCTGACAGAAAACTTCCCCAATATCATCAAAGATGAAAAGTTGGCCATCCAAGAAGCTCAACGAACCCTATATGGAAGCGACCCCAAAAGAAAATCACCAAGGCATATCATATTCACACTTGCCAAAACCAAATACAAAGAGTCCTGAGAGCAGCTCGTGAAAAACAAGAAGTCACATACAGAGGAGAAACAATAAGACTAAGCTCAGATTATTCAGCAGAAACCATGCAGGCAAGAAGGCAATGGGATGACATACATAAAATCTTGAAAGAAAAAAATTGCCAGCCAAGAATAATATATCCTGCAAAACTCTCGTTCAAATTTGATGGTGAAATTAGGTCATTTCCAGATAAACAGAAATTAGGGGAATATGCAAAAGTCAAACCAAACTTACAAGAATTATTAAAGCGAGTTCTTTGATCTGAGGACAAACAGCTTCAGCTCACAGACAGAACCTAGGACTCAGGATCATACCAGCCAGATACCAGTCTAGGAAATGAACTCTCGAGGACTATCCAAAACCAAAAGAAATACAACAGGGAATCAGAGCAGTTAATCAGTAAATGACAAAAACATCAAAACAATAAAAGAGGGAATAGACAGCATAGTTATAGAACCTTCTAATGGACAGGAAGGCAAGGCGATACCAAGTAATGGTAGACTGCTTCAAACTTAGAAATATAAGGGTAAAATTTATGGTAACCACAAAGAAAGTTAACAAATGTACTCATAAAAAAAAAAAAAAGAGGAAAAACATAAAGTCTCAGCAAAAACAAAACCTACAAAAACAAACGCAATGCAAAAAAAAATCCACAAACAAAAGTAACTCAGCACAAGAGAGTAAGAAGAACAAAGAAAACGTTAGCACCACAAAAAAAAAGCACTACAAAATGACAGCAACAAACCCACATCTATCAATAATTACACTGAATGTAAATGGACTCAATGCACCCGTAAAGAGATGGAGAGTGACAGAATGGATAAGAAAACAGGATCCATCAATATGCTGTCTACAGGAGACACACCTTAGAAACAAAGATGTGAATTTATTAAAAGTCAAAGGTTGGAAAAAAAAAAATATCAAGCTAACAACTATCAAAAAAGAGCAGGAGTGGCAATTCTAATCTCAGATAAAATAGATTTTAAAACGAAATCTACCATAAAAGACAAAGAAGGACACTATATAATGATTAAGGGACGATCCATCATGAAGACATAACCATAATAAACATCCACGCACCCAATGACAGGGCTCCAAAATACATAAAACAAACTCTAACAACACTGAAAAGAGAAATTGACAGTTCCACAATAATAGTAGGAGACTTCACTACACCACTCTCAGTAAAGGACAGAACAACTAAGAAGAAATTCAGCAAAGATACAGAAGACCTAAAGGGCACAATCAGCCAACTTGCCCTCATAAACATATATAGAACACTCCATCCAACCGCTGCAAAGTATACATTCTTTTCCAATGCACATGGAACGTTTTACAGAACAGACCACATCTTAGGCCACAGAGCAATCCTCAACAAGATCCAAAACGTTGAGATAATTCAAAGTATCTTCTCTGACCACAATGCCATCAAGGTAGAAATTAACACTAGAAAGAGCAAGGAAAAAAAATCAACTACATGGAAACTGAATAATACCCTGCTTACACATCACTGGGTAATAGAAGAAATCAGAGATGGAATCAAAAAATTCCTAGAATCAAATGAGAATGAAAACACATCATACCAAAACCTTTGGGACACAGCAAAGGCAGTCCTCAGAGGACAATTTATGGCAATAGATTCACACATCAAAAAAGAAGAAAGGGACAAAATCAAAACAGTAACTACAGAACTCAAAAAAATAGAAAGAGAACACCAAAAAAAGCCCGCAACCACAGGAAGAAAGGAAATAGTAAAGATCAGAGCAGAAATAAATGAAATCGAGAACAGAAAAACAGTAGAAAGAATCAACAAAACCAAAAGTCAGTTCTTTGAAAGAATCAACAAAACCGACAAACCACTGGCCAGACTGACAAAAGAAAAACAGGAGAGGACACAAATAACCCAAATAAGAAATGAAATGGGGGACATTACAACAGACCCAACTGAAATAAAAAGGATTATAACAGAATATTATGAAAAACTATACTCCAACAAATTTGAAAACCTAGAGGAAATGGATGAATTTCTAGAAACACACGGCCTACCCAAACTACAACAAAGTGGTGTTGAAAATCTGTACAGACCCATAACAAGAGAAGAGATTGAAAAGGTAATAAAAAGATTCCCAACCAAAAAAAGCCCTGGCCCAGATGGCTTCATTGGAGAATTCTACAAAACTTTTACAGAAGAGCTTGTACCAGTACTACTCAAGCTATTTCAGAGCATAGAAGAGGAAGCAACACTTCCAAATTCATTCTATGAAGCCAGCATAACGCTGATACCAAAACCAGGCAAAGATGTCACAAAAAAAGAAAATTACAGACCAATATCTCTCATGAATATAGATGCAAAAATTCTCAACAAAATTCTAGCCAATAGAATTCAGCATCATATCAAAAACATAATACACCACGACAAAGTAGGATTCATACCGGGTATGCAAGGATGGTTCAACATTAGAAAATCAATCAACATAATCCACCACATAAAAAAAAGGAAAGAAAAGAATCACATGATCATCTCAATTGATGCAGAAAAGACATTTGACAAAGTCCAACACCCATTCCTGATAAAACCTTTCAATAAAATAGGTATAGAAGGGAAATTTCTCCACATAATAAAGGGCATCTATGCAAAAGCAACGGCCAGCATCATTCTTAATGGAGAGAGGCTGAAAACATTCCCCTTGAAAACAGGAAAAAGATAAGGATGCCCTTTATCACCACTCCTATTTAACATTGTGCTGGAAGTTCTAGCTAGAGCAATAAGGCAAGAAAAAGAAATAAAAGGCATCCAAATTGGTAATGAAGAAGTTAAACTGTCCCTGTTTGCAGATGATATGATACTATACACAGAAAACCCTAAAGACTCCATGAGAAATCTACTGGATCTAATAGATTCATCAGAGTAGCAGGATACAAGATAAACATTCAAAAATCAGTTGGATTCCTGTACGCCAATAAGGAGAACGATGAAAAGGTAATCAGGAAAACAATACCATTTATAATAGCCCCTAAAAAGATAAAATACTTAGGAATAAATCTGACCAGGGATGTAAAAGACCTATACAAAGAAAACTGCAAAACACTACTGCACGAAACCCAAAGGGATCTACATAAATAGAAAAACATACCATGCTCATGGATAGGCAGACTCAACATTGTGAAAATGACAATTCTACCCAAAGCAATTTACAAATACAATGCAATCCCGATCCAAATACCAACAACATTCTTCAAAGAGATGGAAAAACTAATCATTAACTTTATATGGAAAGGGAAGAAGCCCTGAATAAATAAAGCACTAGTGAAGAAGAATTAAGTTGGAGGACTCACACTACCTGACGTCAGAACCTACTATACAGCTACAGTAGTCAAAACAGCCTGGTACTGGTACAATGACAGATACATTGACCAATGGAACAGAATTGAGAACCCAGATGTGAATCCATCCACCTACAGTCACCTGATCTTCGACAAGGGCCCAAAGTCCATCAAATGGGGAAAAGACAGTCTTTTTAACAAATGGTGCTGGCAAAACTGGATATCCATCTGCAAAAAAATGAAACAGGACCCATACCTCACGCCATATACAAAAACTACTTCAGAATGGATCAAAGACCTGAATATGAAGCCTAAAACTATAAAGTTCATAGAAGAAAAAATAGGACCAACACTTCAGGCCTTAATACATGGCATTAACAGGATACAAACCATAACCATCAACGCACAAAACCCAATAGATAAGCTCGATAACTGGGATCCTCTAAAAATCAAATACCTATGCTCTTCAAAAGACTTTACCAAAAGAGTAAAAAGAGAACCTACAGGCTGGGAAAAAAATTTTGGACAGTACAAGTCAGACAAAGGTCTAATCTCCATAATCTACAAGAAAATCCAACACCTCTACAACAAAAAGACAAATAATCCTATTAAAAAACGGGCAAAGGAAATGAGCAGACACTTCACCAAAGAAGACATCCAGATGGCCAACAGACACATGAGGAAATTCTCGCGATCACTAGCCATTAGGGAAATGCAAATTAAAACCACAATGAGATACCATCTCACCACGGCATTACTGGCACGAATCAAAAACACTGGAAATAACAAATGTTGGAGGGGCTGTGGGGAGATCGGAACCCTTACGCACTGCTGGTGGGAATGCAAAATGCTACCACCATAGTGGAAAATGATACGGCGCTTCCTCAGAAAGCTAGAAATAGACATACCATTTGATTCAGCAATCCCACTCCTGGGAATATATCCTACAGAAATAAGAGTCGTCACTGGAATAGACATATGCACACCTATGTTCAAGGCAGCATTGTTCACAATAGCAAAACGATGGAAACAACCTAGATGCCCATCAACAGATGAATGGATAAACAAACTATGGTACATACACACAATGGAGTACTATGCAACGAGAAAGAACAACAATCAATCTGTGAACCATCTCATAACATGGATGAAACTGGAGGACATTATGCTGAGTGAAATAAGTCAATCAGAAAAGGACAAATATTGTATGAGACCTCTATTGTAAAAACCCATGAAAAAGTTCACACACAAATGTAACAATCTTTGTTGGTTACCAGGGATGGGAGGGGTGGGGGGGGAATACTAAATAGGCAATAGATAAGTGGTATCTTGGGTGAAGGGTGAGACAGTACACAATACAGGGGAAACTAGCACAACCTGTACAAGGAAAGGTCATGGAAGCCCCATAGACACATCCAAACTCCCTGAGGGACTGAATTGCTGGGCAGAGGGCTCTGGGGACCATGGTCTTGGGGAACATCTAGCTCAATTGGCATGACACAGCTTATAAAGACAATGCTCTACATTCTACTTTGGTGAGTAGTGTCTGGTGTCTTAAAAGCCTGTGAGCGGCCATCTAAGATACTCCACTGGTCTCATCCCTTCGGGAGCAAGGGAGAATGAAGAGAACAGGATACAAGGAAAAGATTAGTCTGAAGGACTAATTGCCCACAGCTACCAAGGCCTCTACCGGACTCAGTCCAATACAGCTAGATGGTGCCCAGCTACCACCACTGACTGCTCTGACCAGGATCATAACACAGGGTTCTGGATAGAGCTGGAGAAGGATGTAGAGCATAATTTTAACTCACAAAAAAAAAAAAGACCAGATTTACTGGCTAAAGGAGACTGGAGAAACCCCGAGAGTATGGCCCCCAGACACCCTTTTAGCTCAGTGGTGAAGTTACCTCCGAGGTTCACTGTTCAGCCTGGGAGTGGACAGCCCTGTAAAACCAAATGAGACTAACGAGGTACAGGAGTCCAGATGACAAGCCCCAGAAGGCAGAAGGGGAGAAGGAAGCTGGTGATAGGGAACCCAAGGTTGAGTAAGGATATTGTTGATGTGTTGTGAGATTGTTAACCATTGTCATAGGGCAACATTTGTAGTAACTGTTAAGTGAGAAACTATTTTGTTCTGTAAGCCTTCATCTTAAGTGAGAATAACAGCACAATTTGAAGAGCGTAGTCAATGTCACTGAACTGTGCATGTAGAAATTTTTGAAATGGTGTATCTTTGGCTATGTGTATTTTCACCAAAAAAAAAAAAAAAAAAAAAAGGTTGAGAAGTTACAGCGTTGATACGTTGTGGGGTTGTTAACCAAGGTCATAAAACAACATGTGTACTTCTGTTTCATGAGAAAGTGTTTGTTCAGTAAGCCTTCACCTGAAGTACAATAAAATAAATAAACACCTATTTCTTATGATGCTAAAAAGAAAATTTGGCTGCAGATACCAGGATTTTGCTGCCTATAACTGGCCCTCTGAAATTCAACATTACTGCCCAAGCATGGTCTAAAATTTGACTTGTTGCCTGCATGAACGACAACATCCCCTGAAACCACATGCTTGTTTCTCAATGGGTATGTTGTTTGATTGCTCCTTGACCCTTTTCCAAGAAGCCTAATTTGCCCAAGGGAGTCTCACAAAGGAAAAGAGTGTTTGCATCTGCTTAGGGAAATGTGCCCGAAATAATGACTTACTTAGAACTGAGAACAGAACGGAATGGAATGGATTGCTAAGCCAGTTGGAGCAGGCAGAAAGCAACCTGGGCCTCATAACTCTTACAAAAGGAGCTCAGCAGCCACACAGTCTGCCTAGGCTGTATCTGGCAAGACCCATCGCCACTCAACAAGTGCCTCTGTCAACTCGTGCAAAATTCTTAATGGTTATAAATGCCTTAAGGCATGCTATTGCATCTGAAGTTTAACTCACACTTCTAAGATGGTGCGGATTTCTCGATTCAGCCCTGCAGACCCCAGGGTAGAAATTGCTCTCAGAGGTATGTTATCCATTTCAAACTTAGTGGAGTCCTTTGGATGACTGCAGAACACTTGGTGGTGGTGCTGCTGCTCTGTTAGTGCTTCCTTGGTTGCCAGGAGACATGGTGAGTGTGCTGATGTGTATGCATACATTGCCTAGGGAGGGAGCTTGACTCAGTGGCTTTCTCACTTACTGAACTTTAAATGAACCAGCAGTCAAAAGTAGATCGTGAGGTCTCATCTAATCAAATGAAGGATGAGTTGAAGCAAACAACAAATGGAGCTTTGTTCTGCATTTTGTTACAGCTCCATTTCCTGTTTCCTTTTCCTTTTTTTTCTATGAAAATATAGTTGATTTGTTTATAACCATAGCCTTGAGACAAGTAACTCTGAAATGTCAAAGGTGAAAACAAAAAAGGCCCATAAAATAAAAACTCAAAGCTAGATTAGTTTCTTTCTGTCTTAACAGTTTTCGGCTGTTTAGTAAAAAGAAGCGAGACCATTGACCATGTGTAAGTTAGCAAGGTTAAGCTTTTATTTAAAAAAAAAAAGAAAACCCTACTTAGGCACAGTGATAATGAGAGTTTACCTTTTTTTTTTTTTTTTAATTTAAATCTGTCTTTAACCCAATTAGCAAATTATTAAATGACCATTCCTTTAAAGTCTGCAAGGAATTGCCTGTTCCCACTAATAGGAGAACGTGTTTTACAAGGTTCATGGTGATCAATTGACAAATGCTGATAAAAATCAAAGCAGTGCTAAAATGCAGTGCAGCAGCTGCAGTATAAATTACTTTTGTTCAATAATGTTTCAAGTGGCTATGCATTTATGGTTTACCTTTCAATAAATATTACTGTCTTAATGGAAATATCCATTGTGGAAATTTATGTCTGAAGATGACTGTCAGGAACCACAGCTAGGACTAAACGTTTCTAAATCTGTATATGCTTTTCTGCTCAATTAAAAGCATTGATTACTGTGAGCATATTAAAGGCAGACAATTTATATTTTAGGTAAAAGGAGCATTAATACATTTTAATGTACTTTGAAAATCATGCATCCTGGACTGACCTAAGTATAGTGTTCTTGACAAGTCTGAAAGCTTCAACTAAAAAAAAAAAAATTAAATATTATAAATCACTAGCCTTACACCATCCACTATGAACATTCAGTCTTAGCCCATTGCCAGCCCGCTGTTACAGTAGCAATCTGGGCTCCATTAGAGGGCCTATAGCTGGCTGTATCATGCTCCTGTATGTTTCAGATATCTGACATGCTTGGCCAAACCCAGATTCCTGTTTTTGCTTATGAGTGGCTAGCTGTCCAAAAGGCTTTCCTCCATCTGGGCCAAGCTTGAAGGTCCAAAGGATCCCAGCAGAAGGTGAATAAAGGGAGTTTGGGTGGGTGGGATGTAGGTCAGTCCTAGACGATCCTTCAGGATTCCCACTTCTCTCCTATTGTGGTCCATACCCATGGGATAGGCCCACACACTCTAGTGCCTCAAGGATCACTGTAGCATGTAGATTTAGATGTCCAACAAATCCAATAATTTTGTCTGGACATCCTAGGATGCCCTACCTCATCCACACTCCTGGGAAATTAGATACTCTCCAAAAAATACCTTTTGACACACTCAGCAAAGTCATTTCAATTAAACAAATATTTCTCCACCTTACTATAGACCAGGCACTATGCTGGGTCTTGGGGATATAGATATAAACCATATAGACTCTCTGACCTGGAGGAGCTTACAGTATCCATTCATGTCTCTGACCATTTGCAATGTACTATTTAAAAGATAAATTTCTACCATCCCACAGATTGTTTAAACTCCCATCACGTACCAGGTACTACTCTAGATGTTGAATAGTCTAGATGTTTTCTTTCTTTGGTATTTATCAGACACCTATGCGTTCTAGTGGTCTTCTAAGGCAAATCTCATTTTCTAGTTCTCTGTTCACCCTCCCTCAGTTGCTGGTTACGAGTTAATAGCTCTACTCGAGATTGTCACGAGCTGCCAGACCTACCTTACGATTGGGATTAGAGCAGTGGGGCTGAGCAGAGACCATCATCCTAAGCTTGACCAAAGGGCACGTTACCCTTAGGGTGTGGGTGTGGGAGACTGTGGAGCAGGAATATGGGGCAGTGGAATGAGGAGATTAAGATCAGCTGGGACACAGGAGAGACCCAAGCTAATTTTGGAATGTGGATCATAGTAGAGGTTGATTAAACTGGTTAGCCAAGGTTGGGGCTTGGAGTAGGGCAGACTCCGCATGGGGCTAGTCGTTAGAATTCCAAGTAATTGACTGGAAGGTGAGGGCAGAGACTGGTGATGGGGGTCATGGACGCTTAGGCAATCATGAGATCAAAGCCAGCCAATAAGCAGGTGAGTTATTAGAGTTGACTGACCGCCCATTTAGCATTTGAACATTCTAAAAGATAAGGAGCTTGTGGGATGGGTTCAACCATCAACAGACTCAGGTTTAAGAATAAAAAATGGGGGAAGACCTCTGCCACTGAGAACTCAGCTCACAACAAGTAAAATGTGCACCTGGTAATCTAGGTCAGCGGCTCTGAGCAGGACTGGCAGCAAGATTGAGAGTTTCTGAGTTGGGGCTCATTATGTTCTCTCAGCCCAGACATCATTAAGAGAGTGTATGGCATGTAGTAGACACTCCACAAATATTCATCAAGCTGACCTGTGTTCTGGGAAGGAGGCAGGTTCCAAAATGAGGTGATTTTTATAGGGCAATCTAAAATTAAACAGCCCTGGCACTTAATGAAAAATAAAAACCACACGACAGGACAGTGAAACCCACGTGGAGGATGATGCTTGTTTCTCTCAATGATATCAGCTTCGTCCAGTATTTCTGTTTGTTCCCTCTCTCGGCTTCTTTTCTTGTGATACAGCATTGAGTAAGAAGAGGGACTGAGTGGTATGGAACCCAGGAAGTTCCCGGAGTGACCCAACTGAAGACATTTTCCTTGTGATAGAATTTGGATTCAGGTTAAGTAAACAGAGTAAAGAAAGAAGTGAAAATGGGTGTTACATCTAGGACAATCTCAATGAGATGGCAGAATTTTGCTCAACTGCTGTGACACACCCAGACTCTCCTTGTCTTCTGTCGGGAAGAAACTGCCCGCTGGTCACCCTCCCCAGGGGGTTCTTTTATGTTTGTGGTGATAGCAGCCAGTAAAAATAATAGGCAAAATCATTCTGTGTACCATTGATAAAATCCTATTGTGCTAGTGTTGTACATCACACATAAAAGTTGTAAAGCACAGTCTTATAAAAAATGCTGTATGTCACCAAGTTGGGTCAGAGGGGTATAACAAAAACCCATCTGGGCAGTATCTATGCTGACAGCTCTTGAGTCCCCAAGCTGTGAGACTCCCGGGAGCCATTCCTTGCTCTGCGCTCCTGGACCATAGTCCCCGTTTTGACACTAGATGGGCTATTGTTATTATTACAGTGGCTCTAAAAAAAGTAAATACGTAAAACTGAGAAGGATGGTAACATTTCGTTTAGACCATAATACTGTTCCGTTGAATCAAAGAGTGCTGGTACAGGAAAGAGCCAGGAAAAGGCTCATCCAAGTCCTTGCTTTCCTTGAGCAAACTGTGACCGACCCAAGTTCATGCAGTGAGTCAGTGACAGACGCAGAACTGGAACCCAGAATCCAAGTCTCCTGAGCACAGGGCTGTCCCTGCGCCATACCTGGCTGGCTGCACACCTGGCCAAGAAGGTGCACATGGGTCTGAGGAGCCAAGTGCTTGTCTCTCAGAAGCTGACTTCCTATATAGTGAGAATACTAAAAGGGTTTAGTCTGTAAGGCATATCTTACTAGATATACTCTTTCTACAGTTCGACTCAAAGAAAAGTAAACAGGTAGTGAACATAATCCGGACATTTGATTTGTTCACATTTTTACTTCTCTCTCACTCTGTCTCTGTATCTCTTTCTGTCTCTCTGTCACATACAACACACACACACCTTTATAAAAAGTGTAAATCTATCAATATGTATGAATTAATTTCTTCATCTTATGAAATGCTAATAAGCAAAATATCTATTATGATTAGATTTTAGCTAACTTAATTGTCCATTAGATTTTTAACTCCTGTTTAGTTAGCTTCTAGGCACTGTGGTCAGATCAAAATCATATCCTCTCCTTGGTCTCTCTGGCCATTTACCAACCACCTATACTAGAGCGATCTGCTTCCTAAAATCAGCCAGTGAAAACCCTGTGGATCACAACAGTCCAATCCTGTTGTGCATGGGGTTGCCATGAGTTGGGGGCTGATGTGAAGGTAGCTAACAACAACAATGCTTGAGCAGTAGACTCCTTAGGAGCTTAGAAGCATTGTCACCCCCAGCCCTCTGCCTAGAACCCAGCTGAAGATGAGGAACTACCCAGAACTCCATTCCCTTTCCAGATCCGCCCGGGGGGGGCATTGCTTTTCTGCATCCTTTTCCCTCTGTGGTGGAAGAGCAACATTATGGAAAACCTACAGTTCACGCAGAATGAGGTCTGCAGCCCAGACTTCATCCTCACCCAGCAAAACTGTGACTACGGTAAAGAAAGTGATCAGATTCTCTTCACCTCCTCCTTTCTGACTAACAGATTCCAGCATAGAGTGAAATCCTGCAAACCCTATACTAGACAGCACTTTGCAGACTTTTTCTTAACAGACCCTCTTTCTTAAAAAGATTACTGGAACGTGTGTTTTAAGCAGACTGAAAAAGTATGATTATTGCAGTGTACTTTTTATCATTTCTGTGCCAATAGCGCTCCTCTCTCGCAGTCCTATGGTACAAATTCTAATTTTTATTTCCATTATTAAAGCATTCTCACTTCCTCTGTGTTGACCAAGTTCCTTTAAATTGTCTTCTTACTAAATTTACTCCCTAAACATCCAGGGTGCTTGGAAGAAGGGCAGAGTAGTCAGAAAAAAAACTGCTCAGTTTATAATTTTTGTTTCATATTAGACATTGTAACTTAAATCTTTCTGAAGAAAAACACTTCTGAAAGTCTAATTTTAAAAAATTGGCATGTCTGGGCTGTTTTGTTTTTCCCTGCTCTGCCTGATATAATCCTACTCATCCCTTAAGGCCCAGCTTGAACGTCATCTCCTCTGCTGAGCCTCTACTCTCCCTGCTCCCATATGCTCTTCCAGAATCTTCACTCACTACTGCCAGAGCATTTTTTTACCACTGGAGTACAGCATTTATCCCAGTACACCAAAAAAAAAAAGGTTGCCATTGAGTCGATTCTAACCCATGGTGACCCCATGTGTGTCAGAGTAGAACTGTGCTCCATAGGGCTTTCAATAGCTGTAATCTTTTGGAAGTAGATCACCAGGACTTTCTTCCTAGGTGCCTCTGGGTGCAATTGAACGACCAACTTTTCAGTTAGTAGTTGAATGCTTAGTGGTTTGCACCACCCAAGGACTGCTCCCAGTACGTTAGAGCCAGTTATCTGCGTGTGTGTCTTACCAGCTCTGTGTGTCTGGGCTTCCGGAAGGCAGGGACTGTGGACTATGCCTGATTCATCTCAGATCACTTGTGCAGAGCAGAGTAGATGGCATGCACTGGGATATATATTTATGGGACTGAATCAGATTATGTCAGTGTGGAGCCTTTTAATATAAATGTTCTGAGCTTTTGGAAAATGTTATCAAATAAAAGTGTAATTCACAAGTCATAGTCTTATACAAATTTCCCGAAGAAAGTTCCGAAAGACTTAAATTTTTAACATTTTTATTTTTAAGCTGAAAGAGTTATATAAAATGAAGCATATATCACCATGCATATGAGGATAAAAAAACAAAACCCACTGCCGTCAAGTTGATCCCGACTCAACAACCCTGTAGGACAGGGTAGAACTGTCCCATAAGGTTTCCAAGGCTATAATCTTTACGGAAACAGTGAGCCATATCTTTCTCCTGTGGAGCGGCTGATGGGTTCAAACCACTAACCTTTTGGTTAGCAGCCGAACACTTAACCACTGTGCTACTGGGGCTCCTTGCATATAAAGATACTTATTTGTTCCCACATCTGGAGAGGGCTGAAAAGTTTTGTCACAAATTCACTTTGTTTTATGCAAAAGATGTTTACTGGAAAAGTCATGTGTAAATCTGACTTCTATAGCTTAATTTCTAAATTAAAATGCACTGAAGGAGTGGTTTAAAAAGAACATTTTTCCAGGTGTAAAATATTTATATAAAATGAATAATCTCTGGATTTATCAGGGAATTTACCTGTTAGAAATAGTGTTTTTTCCTAGAGCAATCTTGTATTCCCATCAGAATTTTCCTGGCATTAAATGTGCTTTTCCATAGCATGTTTAAAACACTAGACTGACTTCTAAGATTTTGCACTTACACAGCAGAGATTCTTGGCCTTCTAAAGTGAATAACTCGCTGTCATAAAATTGGTGTGTATTGTGTATTATTTCTGGTTCCATTAATAAAAAATTATTCGTGTGGGCACTTAATGATTTTAACACAAATCTTATTTGAAGAAATCAGTAAATTATATTTTTGACTTGCAAGAAGAACTGAGGGCTGATGTGAATGCTTATATGGAGCTGGAATATGGAAAGGACACGAGGCGGATATCTGAGGGGAATACTTACTGTCGAAAGAATGGAGGATTTTGTGCTTGGGACTGAAGTTTTTATTTCTGTATTGCCACATTTTCCTTTTCCCCACATTGGCTAGAAAGGAATGAGAGAGAGGTGGGAATGCTGTGGATTTGGGGCTATTGATAGTATATGGGGAGTGGCTCCGGCCGTTAGCGTGCCCTCTGCATTCAGGGTCCCCAGCCACAGCAGCCTGGTCTCCTATCTCTTGGTGGAGGGCAGAGCAGATGTCCTTTAATGATGGATTCACTGAGTTGAAGAATCATATTCGTGGCTCTGGAACTCTGCATTTAACACATTTTCAGCACATGCCAAGTGGAAACCCCAGTGCTTTTAGACTGAGGTTTTGCCGCACATAAATAAAACATTCATGTGTTGACCTTTCTTGGTAAACAATACTAGAAATGTTGAGTACTTTAAAATTCAGTTGCAGCTTTTAAAACGTGTTCTCATTTTCATGGACAGCTGAGACCCGCCTGCAGTAATACCCAGCTAATCGGAGGTCTGTGAAGAGCTTGGGATCAGTCAGACTCAGTTCATCTTTGCTTGTTTTAGCTCCACGAGCAGAAGCTCTGGGGGCTCTGTTCTGTTCCATTCTCCATGCATACCAAAAAACCCCAAGCCTACTGCCGTCGAGTCGATTCCAACTCACAGCCACCCCATAGGACCTAGTAGAACTGCCCCATAGGGTTTCCAAGGCTATAAATCTTTACAGAAGCTGACTGCCACATCTTTCTCCTGAGGGGCGGCTGGTGAGTTTGGACCGCTGGCTTTTTGGTTAGCAGCCAAGTGCTTTAACCACTGCACCACCAGGACTCTTGTTCCCTACTATGGGCACTTTAATTTCCCAGGGGATCTTTTGGGTGTCTGAGTATTTGTATCGTAAGCATCACATTTGGACTGACACGGCACCCAGTTTTAATTAAGTAGTAAACCTGATCTTTATTTATTAGAATTTCCTTCCAAACATAGATACCCCACTATCCTACCTCTACTTTAGAAAGTAGGTCTTTTTTTCCCCTGCCTCAATTAGCTGTGTTTTTTCTCAAGCCTAAAAGCCTATGAGGGGAAAACCCCCACCTCACCGTAAGGTCACATTCAACTTTCATTACTGGACTTTGGGATCAGAACCTGCTGAGCCGGCTGACTGAGAATTGCATTCATCCAAAGGGGACTGTTACTCAGACCTACAGTATTGCCTTGGGCAGGTAGGTTCTGAGACAGGGACTCCAGGTGGTAGAGCTGCATCTGACCTATTGCACTGGATTAAAAATTAAAACCTGTTTAGAAACAGCTGCTGGCTGCTAGCCTTGAGCGTCTAGTGGTATTATTCCCAGGTTCATGACTAGGTTTTAAGGGAGTCATGTTCCCTTCCTCCTTGCTTCACTTCTCCCCACTCCCTTTGTTTTACTTATCCTGTGTGCCACCTTTCCTGTTTAGAAAATTGAAGTAACCATTATAATTCTAAAAATCTGAAAGGAGATACTGATTTTAAAAAACGTACGGCCTTTGTAAGAAACTACATACGTAAATTTAGCTTTGTTGTTGTGTGCCCTTAAGTTGATTCCAACCATAGTGACCCTACAGGACAGTGAACTGCCCCATACGGTTTCTTAGGCTGTAATCTTCACGGGAGCAGATCGCCAGGTCTTTTCTCCTGTAGAGCCGCTGGTGGGTTTGAACCACTGTCCTTTTTGTTAGCAATCAAGCGCCTAACCATTGTGCCCCAGGGCTCCTTAAATATAGCTTAGTGTAAAGCAGTTCTCCGTTAGTTTACTGGAGTCGCTAGTTAATAGAGAATCCTTTTTGAACATAACTTTTAGGGGAAAATTGCAAAAAATATAAAAACAAGTTCGTATCATAGAATTTATTCAGAGAACATCTTTTAGCTAATATCCTGGATTCAGAATGGAATTATTCCAACTTCTTAAACCTACATTTGTACCTCCAGTACTGTGTAATGACTACTGATATTCAGAATGTGAAAACATCAAAAATATCAGAATCAACAGGACAATTCCTCAGTTGTCTTTGATCTTTCATGACCTTGAAATTTTTTAAAGAACACAGGCTCGTTAGTTTGTAGAGTGCCCTTCATTTGCGTTTGTCTGATGTTCTCTCGTGATTACGCTGAGGTTATGCACTTTTGCCAAGAAGACCACGGAAGTGATGGGTCCTTCTCAGCACATCATATCAGTACATATCACTTCATGTCATTGTCTTAAGACTGGCTTCAGTGTGTTTTTTATAGCATCAATTGAGACAATATTATTTTCTCCTTAGTTAACCAGATTATATCATTAATAAGAACATAGTATTCTTCTATCATTCTGATGGTTGAGGTTTATATTTAATATTTTAATAAAAATATGCTTTTTAAATTTATATTTTCACCTGGATTACAATCCTACTATGTGAACAGTCCTCAGTGATTTTTATTATAATCAACACTTTTTACATTATAGCAGTTTGAAGAATCCATCTGAGGGCATCCTGACTTTCAGTCTCCTGAAACACAGTCTCATCTATTTTGTGAGAATTCGCTGAGATAATGTGTGTAGAACTGGTGGCATGTAGTAAGTGGTTGGGAAGTTTTAGGTAAAGAAGAATTCTCATTTTGATGGTTGTGTAAAAAAATTCATGTTCAATCCCAAGTGTCAAAAATGTCAGTAAGTTAAATGTTGTAGTAAGCACTGTCAGCAAATGTTTAACTGTTCAAACATATAGGGTCACATTGATAAGCACAATTAGTACAGAGGTTTTTAGTATTTCTTTCTCTTCGGGTTAGTCCCTTGTTTCTACTTCTTTAATTTTTTGCTAGTACGCACTTTTGTTTTCTCATTAATTCATCCTTTCATTCATTCCTTTATTTGTTTTGGACCTAATTGTTGGACTTGATCAAGAAGATAGAAGCAATATGAAATCTTCTGATTCATTACGGTAATCTTCAAGGTCAAGGCATCTTAGATTTAGATAAGGAACAAAAACAGGGTTTCAGTTATATTTCTCAGGTTAAATACCTGTGCCCATTTCACTCTTTCAGATATGTAGTCCTATTTTTGTTTGATATTTAAGGTAGGGCATTGTCCTATGTATGTAACATCAAAATTCTTGAAGCTAAAGTGTTTCCCAGAGGTTTAAAAAAAATCTCTAAAAATATCTTGTCTGTGACTGTAGCCGTATGTTTTTGATTGTTTCTGAAACCATTTTCTGAGACTGTAATGTATTCATGGGATAGCTCTGTAGGCATATGAAAAATGATGCAATGCGGCCTTAAAGTTTTCATTTAAAAAAAAATCTGTTTCTTTGCTTATTTATTCATTGAATGTCTGTGCTTTGCTAGGTGCTGGAGACACAATTGTGAACAAAAGAAACAGAAAGCCTGCTTGCATGGAACTTTAGGCTGGTAGGAGAGACGGGCATTGGAAAAAGAGTAAATGGAGAAAAACATGTATTTACAAATTCAGAAAATATTATACAGTTGAAGAGCAGTTACTATAAGAGAGAATAGTCACCAGTGTTGTAAGATATGTAAGAAAGGCTACATCAGGCCAGTGAATGCTCAGCCAGTGCTCTGTCTGCAAGTGGAAGGGAGGAACAACACCATTATGTCATCACATTTATGAACCCTTAAGATTGGAAGGGTCTGAAAGGCAATCTATGCAAACTTCCCACCCAATGCTACATAGTTGAGTATAAAAGACCAACCAGCTCCTTCCTTAAAAGTTTCAGAAAACTTTCCCTCCTTTTAGTTAATGAATCAAGCATACATATTTGTTGACCATATGCTACAGTGGCTGTCAAGTTTTGATGAACATTAGAATCTCATTTGGAACTATTTTAAGATCCCTGGGAGTGAAGTTCTCATACACGCTACAAAGTGTATGAACTTCAAAAACATTACGCTAAGTGAAAGAAGCCAGCCACAAAAGGCCACATATTGTATGATTCCATTTAAATGAAATATACAGAATAGGCAAATCCATAAAGACAGAATGCAGAGCATTGTGTACTAAGTGACACTAACTTGTACACTTTAAAATGGTTAATTTTATATCATGTGAATTTCACCTCAATCTAAAAAAAATAAAAGGTCTGGGCCTCCCATCAGATCCACTGAATCAAAATCTCCTGGGGCAGGGACCAGGCACATGTCCTGTGATGACCTCCCCAGGTGAATCCAGTGCCCATCCACACTTGAGAACCACTGTGTGCCAGGCACAGTTGCTAGCTCTGTGATTAGGGGACAGACATGCTCTGGAATGTTATGTAAATTCAGTAACGACTGAAGCATTTGATTGCTCTGTAGAAAGCACACATCTTCCTGCTTCTGAACTAGACTAATCCTAGAACTGTTCTTCTGCCTTGAAAATCCCGTTTTCATCCACCAAGTCCCCTGAGCCAGAAACCTGGGGATAGTTGCTGAATATTAGCTTCTTCCCCCATCATGCTCACTCCCTCTCACCTCCACCATCCATTCGCTAGCCAAGTCCTATCTACTCTAACTCTGGAAGTATCTCTCAAATCTATTCCCTCTCTCCATCTCCACTGCCACTGCCTCATCTGGGGTCCTTTTCGTGTCTTGCCAGGGCTACAGAAATTGCCTCCAAATAAGTTATCCTCCTTGAGTTTCTCTCTGTGGAGCCTATCTTCCACTTGGCAGTAAGAATTACCTTAATAAATCACAAATTTCTCCATGACACTCCCAATTTAAAATACTCTGTTAGAGCCCCACTGCCTGTGGAAATAAAACTCAGTATGTCCTCTGCCTATATTTTCAGCATCACTCCCCACCATTTCACCATTTGCCCCTTGAGCTCCAGCCAAACAAAACTACTCACTTTCTGTACCATGGGTTCCACTTTTCACGGCTAAGCGCCTTTACTCACAGAGTTATTGATGCCTGAAACACCTTTTTAATCCCCTTTTAATAACAACAACATCCATCCTTCAAGAAAATCTGAAAATCACTCCCCACTGGTAGAGTTAGTTGGTTCTTCCTCTGTGTTCTTCATATTAGCTTGTGGTTTAATTAATTTACTCATCTGTCTACACACCTGCGTACATACTGACGTATCTATCTGGGCCCCTCCCATCTTTGTTGTTGAGTTTCTTGAGAGCAAGAACTGTGTTATGTTTGTTTGCCTAGAACATAATATGGTGCTAAGCACAGTAGGAGCTGAGTGAATATTCACTCAATGAATGTAAAAAGAGAATAAATGAATCTGAAATGTGTGTTGTAATCCCTCCCCATGGGTCCTAATTCCATTCTTTGTAGTGTTACTTGACTAGTCTAATGCCTCTTCTATATTGACTTACCTTCTGATATGTGAAGATCACTATCATCCTTTTATCTTTCCCATGTCACAAGGCTAGTAAGGTGTCATTACTTGCATTTCCTGAGAATATCTGATGCTAACTCGAATGCCCACCTCTACCCCCATGCTCACTCACACCACCACCTTGGACTGAACTGAAATTCCGTGTTTACATTGTTTATTCTACCATTCCTAATTTATAGATTATTTTTCTTGCAGGGTAAGACGCAAAATAGGAACTGAACAGTTCTGTCATCTTTGTTGTTTACTGTTAATCAAAAATGTTGCTATTTTTCCTTGTTTCTCCTCTTCAAATATTTTTTATTATCCATGTAGAGCCTTTGATATTTTTTTTCCAAAATATTTATCCCAGTCCTTCTGGATTTAGACATCTCTGGCATTCTTCTAAGAATTCTTTCCACACTTCTGTGACTATCTTTACTTTTGTGTCCCTGTTTCCACGTATTACACTTGTCCTTTTAGAATCAAAATTTATCAGAGAAGTCCTTAGAACAATATAATGATTTCTATAGTTGCACCCCCTTTTTCTTTCACTAGGATTATGATTATACAGCTGTGTAATCAAATATTATTTCTCAGAATGTCTCTTGACATATACTTCTTATTAGAGCTGATACGTGTATGCTCATTATCATACTTATCTTTTCTCTGGACTTTTAAACTGTTTTTCCTAATTTAAAGGTGTAGATCCGATTAGAATTAATGTTCTCTACCTTCCCTACTCTGAACTTCAGGATGGTCCTGTCATTTTCACAGTGTTATTGACTTTTTGACAGCTGGTCAGTACTAAGGCTGTTATACTATTCTTTCTTGTCCTCGAAGGTTGTGAGCAGACTCCTGCCATCCTTAACCTAGGTTAAGTAAACAATTGTAAATCTGCTCTCCATAGTTTTTTTTTTAAAGCTCTCCTAAAATAGGTGATAATTTGTGTATTTTGGTCTCTTTGGTTAATGAATTCTGAGATTGCCTTCTATATGGTAAAAATGTCCTTTATTTTCTTTCTACTAAAACCATCTATTTCTTCTATGCTTTCAGCAGTAAGCCCTAGTTTTCATATTTCAGGAGTTGGTGAGTAAATGCATGTTTATATTGCCAAGACTTTCCTAGTCTTTTCAGTCTATCTTTTAGATTGACTGATGCATACCCTTCCTCACTTTGGTTTCCTAGGTGATAAACTAGCATCGTTAATGTAGGAAAATATTTTGACTTGTGTCATGTTGTTGTTGTTAGGTGCCAGTGAGTCAATTCCAACTCACAGCTATTCTGTAGGATGGGGTAGAACTGCTCATTGGGTTTCCAAGGCTATAAATCTTTACCAGAAGCAAATTGCCACATCTTTCTCCCACAGAGCAGCTGTTGGGTTCAAACCATTGATACCACTGACCTTTTGATTACCAGCTGAGCACTTAACCGATGGGCCACCAGGGCTCCGTAATACTTGACTGAGGAAGCGTCAATTTAAATCCCTTGACATTTTACTCAAAGCAATGTTTTAGAAAATAATAACTACCATTGCATTTTATAGATACGGAGACCGATATAATCTCAATAAGTTCACCCAGAGGTAAAGTAGTGACGAGAAAGGCAGCTCTGGCCTGCCAGTGCCCTCAGGTGCTCCCAGTTTCACACACTTGGGTTTGCCATCCCCTGCTTGAGCTACTCACCTTCCCTCTCTTCCCACTGAGGTCTTCTTTTTATCCTTCGAGACTTAGCTTGTATTCCTCTCCTCTGTGGTGCTTCCCGGACACCTTAGATGAAAATAACTTCTCTCTTCTTCCTTAATCACACATTTCTACAAGTTGTTGTTGTTTTCCTTTAATGTTAATTGGTTTTAACCTATAGTGACTGACCTAACTATTTTGGAGACACATCATTCTATGAATGGAAATAAAGACTGATTACCAGACAGAATTTTTTCTTAATCACTTTATTAAAATACATAAGTTGCGAATGCTTTCAAAATACTCCCTGTATATAAATATCCTATATGTTTTTAAAAGAGGAAGGAAAAATGTAGATTGGATGAGCAACATTAGTTTTTGGAGCACATGAGTCATAATCACCAATTACCAATTATACATTTCAGAAGACCCAGGTTCATTTTTTAAAGGCTGGTATTAAACAGAACCTGATGCTGGTTGTAGTGGTTGGTCGCTGGGCAGAGACGACAGATGTCAATAGGCTATCACAGGAGGAGCTGGTTTCCACAGTCTCTCCTCTCTGACCGATCGGTAGCATTGTCAGTTGGGATTGGAAAGTGAATGAGGTGTGTGTACATATGCTGCTAAAAAGAATGACTCCAGATGGCCAGCCCATGTTCTGTCCAACAAGTCACACCACACCTCTTAACACTTCCTAGGGTGAGGTGAGCTTCCAATACGCAATGCTGTGTAAATTGCTCTAGGTCTTAGACTTCCTGGCCAGAACAGCCTACTACATTGCATAGACCACCGTTTCCAGCTTTAGAATGAACAAGATGGAAGACAAATGGTATTTCCCAGTGAGAAATGCAAGTGGCCAGACAGATCCTTATCATGAGTCTGCTGTGTGCATAGTACTATGCTGTTGTTGTATGCCATCAAGTAGATTCCAACTCATAGTGACCCTATAGGGCAGAGTAGAACTGTCCCATAGGGTTTCCTAGGCTGTAATCTTTACAGGAGCAAATTGCCAGATCTTTTCTCCTGCAGAGCCGCTGGTGGGTTTGAACTGCCAACCTTTCAATTAGCAGCTGAGCACTTAACCTTGCACCACTAAAGCTCCTTGGTATTATGCTAAGAGGTTGTAATTTCAAATCAGTCCCTACCTCTAAATGTCTGAGAACCTAGTTGGAGTGAAAACACAAATACCTAGATACACAAAGAAAGTAACGACAAAAAAATGGGACGTTAAATATCAAAAGGGCATATAGATCACTGGATGTCAAAATGCAGTTTTGCAGTTGATGGTAGATACCATCTAAACAATTTTTGCCATATCTATGCTGTTTACTTATTCATTCACTTACTTATATATATTTAATAAAGTACCCATTTTAGCCTCATCCTAAGCGATATCAGCAAAATAAATGTAGTATTCTTTGATACATTTTTTGACACATATAAAGTTAAACTATATGAAACTGCCAGTATTTGATCATTGATTAATCTACAAAAATACCAATTTCACATAGGTTGGCATAAATATAACTATTAAAAATTAAAATAATGGTTTCATGTATCATGTTAAATTTCCTGACATACCACCCTCGGGGAACTCTGGAGTTTTGGAAGAGGAAGCAGACATAAATAATTGATCTTAAAAGGTTTCTTGGAGGAGGTGGGCTTGATGTGGGCTGAAAAAGAAGGCTGCATAGGGAAGAGAAAGAAGGGCAATACTCAACAGGGGAAAAACTGTGAGCAAAGGTGTGGGCGCAGCAGTGTGCACTAGTGTTCAAAAGGGAGAGCTGATCGGCTAGAGGGAGAAACTCCTATTTCCTTTAATGCAAATTCTCAGCCCTTGCACTTATTTGAAAAGCGTGTTTTTAAAGCATATGAGCACAGTTTTAAGACCATTCTGAAGTCTTCTGAAAAATTGTTCTTTTGTAGTTACCAGTATCTTAAGCAGAGTCAGATATTTCTATTCACAGTATGTGGATGTCACCAGGGTGACCGTAACTGGCACAGTTAGTCTCCGTACTGTAAGTAAAAGAGGCATGACTCTAACTGCGGGAAGAGAGCTACGGAGAATGGGAGGCCCAGTAGCAGCTTCCCCCTTAGAGAGGGAGCTTCCCTGGCTATTAAATCCCAGTGAAGGCTCTTCTGTTAATGTTAGTTTCTGATTGGGTTAAGGCTCCTTCTCATTCATTCTAGAAGCTCCCTTTGCCATTCCTGCAGGCATCTTTATATCTTTCTAGCTTGTCCTTACTGTGGTGAAGATTCCAGCCTCAAGTTTCTTCCTTACCAGGTGCAAGTAAGAGGTAACCACCCAACACATTCCTCTGGGCTTACTGGGAGGGTAAATCAAAGGTCAGTTTGCCGGGATCAGTTTCTGTCTGCTACTCCTCGGTCAGGCCCGGACTTAGGCTGCCTGAGATGTGTTCCAGCAGAGAATATTGAGGCATCTGGCCAATGGGCCATAGAACAACATGGACTTCTACACTTTCTTGGAATGAAAAGAGAACCACTGTGTTCTAATGTGATATTAAAAAAAAAAAAAAACCCAACTCATTGAGTACTTCAAGTCATGGGAATGTGTCCTCATTATTTAGAGCTAGCTTTAATTTAGGAAGTTATGGGTAGAATTTACCATTTCCTTATACTTAAAGAAAATCAATAAATAGGTATATCTCTGTGTGTTTTATTGACAATTTATTGGTGTTTGGTATATAGAATTAATCATTTGTATCTTGTGAAAAGAACAAGATAGGGCTGCTCCCTTGAATTAATGGTATCTGGATCCAAAAAAAAGCTTGAAGATCAAAGTAGAAGCCAACAATAATAACCACAAAAACAATCCATAAATTAATCACAGGGCTGAGAGGGGGCTGAACTGCATACATATCTTTAAAATATCACAGTCATTTTATTTTTTGTGACCCCAGAGAAACAATAGCTCTCGGCAAGAATGTTCATTTTCCTTGAAGATACGGTGAACTTCATTTGTTTAAGTTAGTCATTTCACGTATTTGTGTGTATATATGTGTATGTGTTTATACATATACACATACTCTCTTAAACCTTATGCAATGAATTTGGGAGAAGATGTGCCTATTACCTGGAATCCCTGAGTGCACAAACAGTTAAGTGCTTGGCTACGAACAGATCGGTGGTTTGAATCCATCCAGAAATGCCTCAGAAAAAGTGTTGACCATCCACTTCCAAAAGATCAAAGCCATTGAAAACCCTACGGAGTACAATTTTACTCTGATACACATGGGGCCGCCATGAGTCGAAATCCTCTGGATGGCAACTGACTTGGTTTGGGTTTTTGGTGCCGACTGTGCACTGGGCACTGTTTTGGCTGCTGGTGATTAAGCAGGGAAAAGCATAAAAATATAAAGCCTGCCCTTGTGGAAGACCAGTTTATCAAAGAAATAATGATGTAATGTAACATCAGAATCTGAGAAATCCTTTGGAGAGAAGTAAGACTGAGTAGAGGAAAGAACTTAACAGATGTTGCTGTTTTAGGTAGAGACCAGGGAAGGCTTCTCTGCAGAGGTGACATTTGAGCTGAGTAGGGAGTAAGTTGAGGGAGCCTGGTGGTTGTGCAGGTATCTGGAGGACCCACAAATACAAAGTCGCTGATAAATGATCATGCTTGGCAAGCTCAAGGAAGAGCAGTCATCCTCCTGTGCTGATGGAACTCAGTAAGAAGGTGAAGCTATAGGAAGTGAGGTTGTAGAAGTGACTTGGAGCCACATTCTGTAGGACTTTGGAGGCCATCTAAGATTAATGGGAAGCCATTTGTGTAAGTTTCTGATTCCGGAAACTAATGCCATTATTATTATTATTAGCTGTCACTGAGTTGGCTCTGACTCGTGGTGATCCTATATACAACGGAATGAAAAATTGCCCAGTCTGACACCATCTTCACAATTGTTGGTATGCTCGAGTCCATTGTTTTGGCACCTTTCAACCTAGGGGGCTTATCTTCCAGCCCTACATTGGACAATATTCTGTGGTGATCCGTAGGGGTTTCACTGGCTAAGTAGATCACCAGGACTTTTCTTCCTAGTCTGTTTTAGTCTGGAAGCTACACTGAAACCTGTTCACCATGGGTGACCCTACTGGTGTTTAAAATACCAGTGGCATAGCTTCTAGCATCATAGTAATACTCAAGCCACCACAGTATGACAAACTGATACACAGGTGGTAGATTTATGCTGTATGAAGCCGTATAGACAAGAGTTAAGCTTCAGCCTCAAAATGCCAGTTAATAGAATCACCCATTCTGTATTCTATAGTTTCTATGCTTTTTTTTTTTTTTTAAAATACTCATTTGAGATTGCTTAGTTTGCAAATGGAGAAACTTAATATGTTTCTCTCCAAAGTTCTGCTTGGAAGTTTGGTACAGTTAAAACGTATTGAACGAATAAAAATTTCTCGATTCAACATGTAATGACAGCTTTAGGTCATGACTGTTTAAAAATGACTTTCCGTACCATTGAGGTCCTTAGCACATATGTGGAATATAAATAAAATGAAATACAATTTAAAAAACTGGCACACTTCTGAAAATCTGGGGGAAAAAAGATTTATGAGCAATCAACAATTTGCTCTTATTTTCTGTTGTGCTGTTTTCTGCCCTTGGTATCGTTTACTGAATATAAGGTAAAAACCACTCACACTCCACTTACTGTAAGAGCACCCACAAGAAAAACCTCATTTCAAATCTTATTGTGGACATTGTTCCTTCATTAAAAATTCATAGGGTTTGTGAATGTGTCACATAAGTGCTGGAGTCTGTATTATTTCCTCAGCTCCTTTCCCACTGCCAATTCTGATCAGAATTTTAAAAAACTCGTATATAAAGGTGTCCTCTGAAGAACAAAAAAAAGAAGAAGAGGAAATTATCAGTGTAAATAGGAAGACCTTTTTTGACCAAATATGCTGCAGTTTCCCAATGTAGAACCAGTATATGTATGTAGGGGCCCTGGTGGTGCAGTGGTTAAGAGCTTGGCTGCTAACCAAAAGGTGGGCAGTTCGAATCCACCAGCCACTCCTGGGAAACCCTATGGGGCAGTTATACCCTGTCCTATAGGGTCACTGTCATGAATTGAATTCATTCCCCCAAAAAATGTGTGTATCGGTTTGGCTGGGCCATGATTCCCAATATTGTGTGGTTGTTCTCCATTTTGTGATTATAATTTTATGTTAAAGAGGATTAGGGTGGGATTGTGTAACACCCTTACTAAGGTCACATCCCTAATCCACTATATAGGGAGTTTCCCTGGGGTGTGGCCTGCACCACCTTTTATCTTACAAGAGATGAAAGGAAAGCAAGCAGAGAAGGGGGGACCACACACCACCAAGAAAGCAGTGCCGGGAGCAGAGCACATCCTTTGGACCTGAGGTTCCTGCGCTGAGATGCTCCCAGACCAAGGAAAGACTGATGTATCACAAGGGCCTTCTTCCAGAGCCGACAGAGAAAGCCTCCTGGAGCTGATACCCTGAATTGGGACTTGTAGCCTATTCGACTGTGAGAAAATAAGTTTCTCTTTGTTAAAGCCATCCACTTGTGGTATTTCTGTTATGGCAGCACTAGATAACTAAGACAGTTGCTGTAAGTCAGAATCAACTCAATGGCAGCCCTGATGGTGCAGTGGTTAACTGCTCTGCTAACCAAAAGGTGGGCAGTTCCAACTCACCAGTGACTTTGCAGAAGAAAAGACCTGGCAATCTGCTCCTGTAAAAATTACAGCCTAGAAAACCCTATGGGGCAGTTCTACTCTGTAATATAGGGTCACTATGAGTCGCAGTAGAGCTGATGCCACACAACCACACGTAGACAGGGGCAAACATTCCTTTGTTAATCCCTACATCTTGTTATTGCTGTTAACTTCTTCCTCCCGGCAAGCTTTAAATGTACTAGTAGCTGGATGGTTTTTGTTTGGTTTTACTTTGTTTAGTTTTTTGTAAAAGTACAGAGTAGGCTGTTGGACTTGACTTCTCTGTCCTGGTCCTAATGCCTCCCCACCCACATTAGCCAGACCTAAGTAGCATCCTACCATTCCTATTTTGCGTGTTGTTCGCTGTAATGGACAAGACAAGCAGTAGTATACAGTTAAATTCTTTGAGTTGGTTAGCCTCCATGTTGAGCCCCTGTTCCTTATACTTCATATGCTTTGATTGATTTGGATCAAGAACATGCAAATACAAGAAAACTAGTGGATGGCATGAAATAAGCATATGCAACTGCATATAACAAAACTGTGATCACATAGGTTGGAAGAAATGTCTTAGACTTTTCTGAATTTCATACAAAAGCTTACAACCACTGCATTAGATTCAATATGCTTCAGAAATCCCCTTTTCTCCTCATACAAATTTATCTTTGCAATTTAGCTCAGCAAGGAGCTTGCAAATTCAGAAACAATTTGAGCTCGATACAACTCTGATTGGAGGGATACAACATATAACCTCTGATTTATTCTGCATCACATTTTCGGTATTAATTCACATTTTCTCTTTAATTCGCTGCCCTTTCTGACATGGCCTGCTCATCTCTTTGATTCCCAAGTGTGTGATCTAACGGCAGATTACATCTCCAAAAGGTCTTTGCCATCGCTGACTGTTACTCTGAATTTGGTGTGCTCAATTGAGACATCATATTACACCACAAGCCTTTCCTGCTGTTTGAACTCTGGGACCACAGGAACTTACAGACCAAACACTGATGCTCCTGCCAGACTGCTGCCACACACACATGCGCGTGCACACACACACTCAAACCCCCTATTTTACTATTCTCTTCTCATGTGTATCATCAAGAATGAATCCAACCAAAATAGTGGTAGAAAAACAGAAGAAACCAGAATATGTAATGTTCAGGAGGGAATAGTTTGTGTGAAGATGTGCTCACGAAGTTGTTAGTGGAGTTTTTGCTGATGTTGTAATCGCAAGAATTTATGAGGGCCTATCTAAAGGGGTCTGGTTTTAACTACCAAAGTATCTGATAGTTTTTCCAGTAGTGTTTCATTTTTCTCAGCTTCTCAAAAACGCATTATGTGTTACCCCTTCAAATGACTTGTGAGATGAGGATTGAAAGCATAAGTGCAACAGCTCAGGAAACTGGCTCATGGGGAGCGTGTGACAGGCAGCGTGAGATCCAAATCTGCCGGCCGCTTCACACATTTTCATAGGAGAGGCAGGGAGAGGGAAGTCACCAGCTGAGCTCTCAGGGTGTAGGTTTGCCTTTACTGGGAATGAAAAAGTCACTGCCACGATGGACAGTGATTCTGATAAGCACACAGTGGGATACTGACTAAAGTGTTCATCACACGATAACTGAAGTAGACCCTCAAGCTGCCAGTACTTCCCAAATGTCAGTGCTGCCTTGGAATGGGAATTAGAAGTTGGAATTTCTGGCTTATTCAGCTCCTGACTTTTCCCAGCTCCACAGTCCTTTCCCTTCCTAGTTTCTGTAGCTCTTGTTATGGTGGCAGGAACGAAGGAGGACTGAACTCTGTACCCCTGCCAGGTAGCTACCTGCCAGTGTGATGAGATACCTTGTGTTCAGGATAAGGTATTAGGAAGTACATGTAAAAGAAGTAGCATGGGAAGGGATTTGGGCAGGGTGAGGTAAAGAAAAGTAATAGTAGCACGACTTTATCTCCGAGCCTTCCCATCCACGTATGTGGCCCTAACCTGCCTTTCCATCCTACCATTCTTCTCTCACTATTACATCTCATCAGGCAGAAGTATGGTGTGGGTATTAGTCAAGTGAGAATTGCAAATAGGAGCTATCTATACAGGGACAACCATCTTTCTTGGTAGTCCTTGATGGAGATGATGTTTATGCCTTCATTTTGTCTAGCTCTCAGCTCAACTGCAGGTTTACCCTCAATATATGTATTTGGATAAAGCTAGGCCCTGGTGGTGTAGTGGTTAAGAGCTCAGCTGCTAACCAGAAGGTTGGCAGTTCGAATCCACCAGCTGCTCCTTGGAAACCCTACGGGTCAGTTCTACTCTGTCCATAGGGTCGCTATGAGTTGGAATCAACTGGACGGTGACGGGTTTTGCCCAGTTTAGGGGGCAGTGGTGGTTCAGTGATAGAATTCTTGCCTCCCATGTGGGAGACCCCAGTTCGATTCCCAGCCAAAGCACTTCATGCACAGCCACCACCTGTCTGTCATTAGAGGCTTGTATGTTTTTGTAATGCTGAAAAGACTTCTGCAGAGCTTCCAGACTAAGACAGACTAGGAAGAAAGGCTGGGAGATCTACTTCAAAAAAAAAAAAAAAAAATCACCCAGTGAAAACCCTGTGGATTACAGTAGTCTAACCCCCTTGCCCCTGGGGTCGCCATGAGTGGGGGGTTGACTCCACAGCAGCTAACAGCAGCAGCAGGCTCAATTTTGGCCAGGGCTTCTGTGAGACTTTCTAATAAAACCTATCCTGTTAAAACCCTCAGGCTACAGATCAACTCTAGGTAGATACCTTATGTGTTCGTTACCTCTCTTCTTTTCTCTAAACACTATGTTCTTGCTCTAATTTAAGAAAAATGTGCCTCTCGATAAAGCATGGATCCCGAGTTTTTTTCCAGCAGTGATTTCTGCTGACTTTTTTGGATTCTTTCCTTTGCTGTCTTTTTGGACTGAAGTGGAGGGTTCAAGATGGCCAACTGGGGTAGGGGCCATGCAGAGATACAGCAAAGCTTCCAGGCCCTGACACAACAGGCTTAGTCTCCGGATGCCATGCCGACACTGGCATGTTCCCCCCCAGCAACTCTGTCTTCATGTTTACTTACTGCTCACTGCTCCTCCTTTTGGTTTCAGCCAACATTTTTTTTTTTAATTTAAAAAATTAGGAAGCACAACATTTGCCAATTCAACATTTTTCGCTTGTACGATTCAATGAAACCAATTTCATCAATTGTTATGCAAGCCTCACCAACATCCATTACCGTATTTTCCATCCCTACAAACAAAAACTCAGTGCTGGCTAAACAAAGATTCTCCTCTATCTACTCCCTGTCCTTCCCCATAACCACTGTTAAGCTCTGATCTCTGTACATTGCCTGTTCTGAGTGTTTCCTATTAGTGAAATCACACGATATCTATCTTTTTTTGTGATTGACTTATATCCCTCAACTTAATGTTTTCCAGGTTCATCCATGTTGTAGCATGTAGCAGGAATTCATTCGTCATTATGGCTGAGTAATATTCCATTGTGTGTATATGCCACATTTTGTTTATCCATTCATCTGTTGATGGGCGTTTGGGTGTTTCTGCATTTTGTCAGCCTACTTTTTTTTTTTTACGGAGGGCAGGGGTGGGGTTCTTAGAGAATTTTCTTCATTCCTACAAATTTAGCAATACATTTATAAGTAGTTTTATCCAGAATATGGTTGCTGGATTTTTTTTTTTTTTCCCTTATAGTAGGCAGGCTCTTAAGAGTGCATAGTATGCCATATTTCAGCAGGCTTTGCTAATGCTGGTTAATTTGCTCATTTCTCCCACTGGATTCCACACTCCTTGAAGACAAGCTGTATATCCTCCTTGCCATTTTATTCCTGGCATAGAGCACAGTGACCTGCATACAGTAAGCATTTAATAAAGACTTGTTTAGTGAATAAATCCCCAGGGGATAGAACTAATGCTTTACCCCAGACTCCTCTGTCTTTGGAACCAGCCAAACCCAGGGGGAATGCATAGTCTAATTCTTTGTTAGAAGTAACCTTAGTTCCCCAAATCTATAAAAACAGAGGTCAGGTAAGACAAAAGGAATCCTGGGCTATACCATTCCTTAGCTTTGTGACTTTGGATAAATGAACCAAAGTCTTAACCTTCTGACCCTTAGTTCTGTTGTTTTGTATAAAGTTGCTAATAGCAGCTATTTCAGAGGTTGTTGTGGATTTTTCATGAGGTCAAGGACGTTAACTGCTTACCACAGGGGCTGTTATATAATAAGCTATTTTCCCAAAGGGTGATGCCTCTGGAGAGTATGATTGGCTGTGGGGAAGGGGTGAGGAAATGGCATTTCCCTTTTACTTTATTGACTTTAGCTTTGTTTGAACTCATTACAAGCACACATTATTTTAGTATTCTTTTAAAATAAACATTTCCTTATAAAAGTATTGGTTCATTTCTCCTTAATGTATAGTGACACTTGTTCTCAGATTGTTGAGACCTGCATCCCTACGTTTCCATGCAAATTATGCTGCTAGAAAAAAAGATGGGACCGTTGAGTTAGCTGATAGCTAGGAGTGGTAGGAGTTTAAGGAGTGTATTCGAATGAAGATGGTGACCCCTATTAAAGTAAGAGTTTGGTGTTAGGAGATTGTACTGTGGGAAGTCTAGAAATAATGCTGTATTTTGTTTTTGTTGATTATCTGCCTTAGCGTTATATCTACTTTGTTTTTACCTTACTAATAAAACTCTTTGTGTTGTACAGATGATGTCAAGTCGATATGTTGGATAAGTACATGAACACATGTCTACTTCATTGTGCAAGTAATAAAATCATTATCCTAATAGCCATAATAGTCATGGTGTGCTGTGTGTTTGGACTTGACAGCCACTGCAGTTATCAAATGCCATTATTTCATATACTGCACTGTTTAACCACCACTAGTTGCTGGTTATTTTCTTAGTCATTATTTTACAATGAACATTATCTCATAATAAACCATAAAATTTAGAATTGCTCAAGTATAAGAATATTGGAGGGCTTGGGGAGCAGAAGATCTTTTTCATTAAGACTAGAAAGGGAAAAAAATGTGATAATGCTAGTGGGAATTCTTTTAAAATATTTGTTTAGGTTGGGTTTAAGCCACCTAGCTGTGAAAATAATAAACCATGGTAGCAATAGCAATATGCTGTAATTCCCACAAAGCACATTCAGCATAATTTCTTTTTTTTAAAAAAAAAAATAATAAAACCTGTAAATAAATACGATTACTCTAAGCCAACATGAAATTGCATTCAGTACTATGGGCCAGATGTTTTTCTCTCGTATCTGTATTCTTTAAGGTCAATTATTGTTTGTTCCCCTGCCTTCCCTTGATATACTTAATCTGTGAATAAATAACTAGGAATGGCATTTGACCCTGAACTGAGTTTGGTGAATCTGAGAGGGAAATACAACTTTGTGTTTCTCGCACACAGTAGGCAGGAAAGAAAGACAGTGCCTCCAAACACAGCCATTAATACCTTTGTAGGCTCCAGGCAGCTTTGCTTTTAAAGGCCTCAGCCCACATCACATCAGGCATGTGAAATGCATTCACATCTTACATTAAATATAATTTGTTTATAAGAATTTTTGAGAGGATTTTTATAATTTTGCCTTTGAGATCATTTGCCTACAAATTATTCCCTTAATTTAAAACTGGCTATGATTTCCCCATAATTGTACAGACTCAGGAATCTTTGCAAAGTGAGAAAGCCCACTTACAAATGGTTTGCAACTATAATGCCATTTGTATGAATATTAAACCTGATAATTAACGAAGCTGCCAGAATACAAAATTTATAGATATTTAATTAAATAATTGTTTGTTTTTGGTAATGTACTTTTCATTAAATGTCGACACAAGGTGTTTTCAGGTCTCAAACATTACTGTGAACCTCCGTGCCACACGTGCCTAACCAGTAACGCAGCCATACCTTAGAAAAATACACTGCTTTCCCAGAGGCAGATGGGCCCCTTCATGGTGGCCCTCCAGGTACTGAGGGCATCACTGAGATCACTGCCTGCAGCCAGTCCTTACTTCTCAGGATCCCTGACCTCTGCGTGTAGCTGGAACATAAAGACCTCCACCAAGAAAGAACCAGGACAATCTTCCTTTCTATTAACTCCTGGATCACATATGTCCCTGAAAGCTAGACATATGGTGCCCCTCCCATCCCTAGTCTCAGGTCTGAGTGCTTTGCTACTGAGCACCTCCATTTGAGTCTTGCTGCACCCAGCCAGTAGCACCAGAGGTTTGACCTGTTTTTGCGGAATGCTTCCTTCTAGCCTAGAACTTTACAGCTGGATGTCTTGCTGCACCCTGCAGTTTCATCAGGCTCTTGAACCCTAGGAACACTCCCCCATCTAGCCCACCAAGTCTTCTAGGTCTCCTCTCCTTAGGAGTAAAACGGACCACTCCAGGGGATCCGGAGGCATCCGCTCTCCTTGCTCACTGCATACAGAGCATGAAGAAGGTCTCGTTGTAGGTGGTCACTTGGAGAAACCAAACATGGTTGCTGGCCCAGGGCAACAAATTGGAGGCGAAAGGGTGTGTCATGCTCAGTCTGTAAGTCCTGGGGCAGTCGTGACTGCAGGGCTAATGATTTATTCATCATGTTTCAATGGCATTATTAGGAGCACATTAGTTTAAAAAGTAACTAATATGTTCTTTGTGACCCTTCTAAGGAGAAACGTTCAACAGGATGTGCAACTGGCCCCGGCTGGCTCAGTCTGATCTGGGTTTTATTGCAGGTAGATTTCCATAGATTAAAGAGCTCTAAGCAGGGCATTTTGGGATATAGATAATTCATTTACCAGAGGTTGCAGCTGGTTATGGTTATTTATCCACTACAATTAAAATGTTTCACTTGGTAGCTTATTATGTTTTCCATGGTTGGGTCAAGGTGTAAAATGAGCACCTAATGAAAACTCTGAGTACAAAACAGCCCCCAACGTAGGATTATATATCGTCTGCTTTCCTTTAGATAAGAAGATAATAATGTTCATAGAAATTGCTTTCTATGTATAAGTGCAGCCAAAAAGGCCAGTTTGTGACCAATATGCCTTTCTTCACTGCACATGCATACAAAAAATTGTTCCTTGATTTGTGGCTGTGGCTGTGGTTTATAGAATTCACCTCTCTCAGCAACTATCTGGACTCAAACCAGTTTTTGTTTAGGAGGTGTTACCCCTTTCTCAAGGAACCCTGGTGGCACAGTGGTTAAGTGCTCGGTTGCTAACCAGAAGGTCAGTGGTTGAACCCACCAGCGGCTCTGCAGAAGAAAAGACCTGGCTATCTGGTCCTGTAAAGATTAGAGCCTAGGAAACCCTATGAGGCAGGTATACTCTGTCATATAGGATCGCTCTGAGTGGGAATCGACTCAACAGCACACCACAACAACAAACCCTCTTTCTCAAGGAGCTCTGGTGGCATGATTAAGTGCTCAGCTGCTAATCAAAGGGTTGGCAGTTCGAACCCACTGCCACTCTGTGGGAGAAGGACCTGGCAATCTGCTCCCCTAAAGATTACAGCCTAGGGCATGCAATGGGGCAGTTTTATCCTGTCATGTGGGGTTGCTACGAGTCAGAATTGACGGGGGATGGCACTTAAAACAACAACAATTGCCTGTTTCAAAAGGACTGCCTCCTCTGCCCTCTCTGTTACTCTTTCTCAGCATTGCATAGCTCTGCCATTTCAGGTGAAGCTTTTATTTCGTTTCAGTATTCTGTTTACTCAGTAGAACTTTTCCAGCACGAATGTTAACAGAGAGAGTGTCAACACATAGAAAACTTGCCTCTTGAAGCGAGGCAAGAATTATCTGATACATCCTTATTTGCTTTCACAAATTTGTCTGTGACTTACTTAGATGGTTGTTAATTAAGCCCCAGTATATCTATGCTGGGGATAGGAGAGTCACTTTCTCCAGTTCACACATCACTGCAGAAGTAGGATTGCATGCAGATCTTTTCTTTTTCAGATAAGGGCTTCACTGAAAGGAGACCTTGCAAGGTTTAGGGCTCTCAGACAGTGGGCAGCCACGCCCATTTCTAGAGAGGCTAGTCAGTTGCTTTCAGAAATATTTTGGGGACTTCTGTGCCTAGGAGAAGTTGGAATTGATGAACTCACAGGCTTCGTTCGGTTCTTCCGACCTTGATGCTCTATGAACTTGGGCATGTTTGTCCTAAATGCCAGGGGCTTAGAAAAGCTTTGTTTAAAGAAGACTCTTGTACTTTTAATGGATCCAGGCTTGTGCTTACTGATGAGATCGCTTCCTTTAATAACTCACTCACCAGTGGAGTCCAGCAATGGTAACTTTTTCTGTGGTTGGTGTATTTTGGAAGATAGAAAACAACAACCTATGGCAACATACGGTGTGAGTGTGTGGTTGGTTGATTTCCATTAATGAGGGAAATGAGTTGAGCCATTACATATTTCATAATATCACCCTTCTCAGAAAATCTGAAATAGTCTAAATGTATTTTAGAACCTGTCTATACAAAAGCTTGCAAATACATGTTATCATAGTACCATCCAGTCCTATTTTTTTTTTCTGTCTTTAATGGAAAGTAAGGTACGTCATCCCTACAGTCACAGGCTTGTGTTTTTCCTGTTTTGTTCAATTTAGAAATCTGAAATATTTTTCCCTCAAGACAAAGGTTTCTTGAATGTTTTTAAAACTCCGCCATTTCTCTAGACTTCTATATGTAATGCCGAATAGTATTTTTCTTCGTGTCAAAAGATAATTGACTTTATCTACTATCTTGTCCACGCTGACTAAGTTGTCTCTGTGGCAAATTTTGTCGTTTTGTTTGATTGCATGGATTCAGAGAGAGACCTTCTGGTAATCTCTCTCTCTTTAATGCAGAGTTTTTTACAGACTTAGATGCCATTGGGTAAAACCTTATCATCCATTTGGTAACCATTCCCTCCCTAAGATGGAAGGAAGATGATTTGTAGTTTAAAATCAGCTGCTAGACAAAGTGGAATCACAGAGGATGTAATCACAGATCCGTGATGATGTTTTGTATTTGAGAAATGGCCAAGGTCTGCTTTTTATCCTCTCTAGTGCATGCCAAATTGAAACTTTTCTTTCTTCCAGTGATTTCACTTCTTTAGTACTGTACATGTGTATGCCTTTGTTACACTAATGCACTGCGTAATGGGTCTGGAGATGCACTTATTTATAGATTTCAGCTCATTCAAGGAACAGCTGCAAGAAGCCTCATAAAAGCGAACATCACTGTAACCTGCTTTTGACCCTTGATTTGTTGTCAGGGAGGTGTGGGATCTTAGATCTTGGGGGATGACTAGTTAAGTGCACCAAAGGCTTGTCTTGAAAGATCTGACAGATTTTTTTTTTTTTTAATTGTCTTCTTTTGACACTTCAGATTCGTCTGTGTTCTAGTTTCTAAGAGCATTTTCCCCCTTGTGTTCTTTAGCTTTCAACTTCCAAGCTTTAGGACTGAACCCTGGACTTGGAGTTTGTTCCTTTATTCCTTCCTTCTTCCTTTGTTTTTCCCTTTCCTCCTTCCTTTTTACTTTCCTTCATTCCTTCCCCCCATACATAAATTTATTTGACAAAAACATTGAACACCTGGCTCATTCCAGGTATTGGGATAGCCACAGGATATTCAAAGATGACTAATTTCCTTATTCTTCCTAAGCTTATAGTTTATTAGGGACATTTCGTTGTTGTTGTTAGGTAACTTCAAGTTTATTTCTAACTCGTAGCAATGTGACAGAGGAGAACTGCCCCATAGGGTTTTCTAGGCTGTAATATTTACAGAAGCAGATCGCCAGGTCTTTCTTCTGTGGAGCCACTGGGTGGGTTCAAACCGCCGACCTTTCGCTTAACAGCCAAGTGCTTAACCGTTGCGCTGCCACAGACATAAACAGAGAATCACGATATGGAGTGACAAGCACTTGTATAGAGAAAGTTACAGAGTGCTATGGGAGCAGATAAGGGAGTACATGTCTCCTCTGTATTCTTGCCTTAAAAGGGCAACCTAAAAAAATATTTAAAATGGGAATGGCATCTCTCCTCAGGCTCTGCTGTAATGTGATGTATGTCAAATAGTAACACTTTTGAAAAGAGTTCTGGTATGTTATGAATACATGAGTAACAGGTTAGATTAAGAAAGAGCTCCTGATTTCATAGCTTTGATATAAAGTTCACCTACATCTTCACCTACTTGCCTCCTCTGCCTATAGTGTTTTCCAGGAGGTGACTTTTTCCCCATTAGTGAGAAGGAGTTTTTTGTTTATATATATGTATATAAATATATATAATATTCCTCTCATCAGGAATTTCATTTTAAATGCCTAACCTCAATCCCTTTTTCTAAAAGGTCATCTTATTATTTCCCATCAGCAGATATTGGTCATTCATAAGTAATCAGTATCCTGTCTATTTAACAGACTGGAAGATGTTATCATGGTTTATCATGGAGGATCTTAGGTAATGCCCATTATCAGCTGCCCCTTCCTTATACTCAAGCTAACTTTTCCCGTGCCGGGCCCCACCCCGCAAAAAAATCACTAGTATCTATGCATGAAGGAGCAATGTAGATTTCATTGACATTTCTATAGAGGGGACAGAAGAAAGATTTACACTGTATACCCCCCAAGGAACCCCTGGGGAATCTTCTTTAGTCATTTATTATTGTGTAAGCACTTTTATATTTGAATTATAGCTTAACAAAAAACAGGGTTAGATTTCAATTTACCCTAGCCAAAGCTATACTACTATCCTTGTCGTTTTGTATCTAATTGTCTTGTGGTAAGTATATTTCACTAAGGGGTCTTGGTAGCGCAGTGGTTAAGCACTTGGCTCCTAACCAAAAAGTTGGCAGTTTGAACCCTCTCACTGCCCTGCGGGAGAAAGATGGAGCAATCTGCTCCTGTAAAAGATTACAGCCTAGGAAAGCCTGTGGGGCAGTTCTGTTCTGTCTCTGTGAGTCGGAACTGACTCGATGGAACACAACAGCAACAAACTTCACTAAAAGCTGTTAAAACAAAAACAAATGCAGCTGCATCAATTCCGACTCATGGCGACTCCACATGTGTCAGAGTAGAATTGTGCTGCATAAGGTTTTCAATGGCTGGTTTTTCCTGAAGCAAATTGCCAGGCTTTTCTTCTAAGGCACCTCAGGGTGGACTCGAACCTTCAACCTTTCAGTTCTCAGCTGAGCATGTTAACTGCACCAGCCAGGGATTCCAAAGGCTATAAATAGTAACTGCCAGTTTCACTATTGGTCAGGAATCTCTTGAAAGTTTTGGGGTTGCATAGGCTGAAAAAACCTAGAGAGAAAAATTCATGTATCTTTTAAATTATTTTATTTTGTTTTATTATAATATCTCCAATATTATTTTATTAGGGAAAATGAAGAAATATTCTGCTACAATTTAAGTGTTGTGCAGAAAACTAGGGCAACACTTACTTTTTAGAAATATCAAGTGTTACTAACTGTTTTAGAATTAATTACATAATTATCCACCAGAACACAAAGATCCCAGGGTACCTTAATGGAAACACTACACTTCCAAATAAAATAATGATAATTAGCACCTACTATATTCAAAGTGCTTTTATTAGCTTTAATTTTTTAACTCCCCACATCTCTGCGTGTAAATAAACATCAGTAAGAATATTAATCTTTTCTATAGCTTAGAAGTAAGAAAACTAAGGCAGAGAAATTGATTGGAATGATGAATTAGGTATTATGGTCTTGAATCATTTCAAGAGGCAAGTAGTCAATAGGAACAGAAGATGTTAATACAGTACAAAAATATCCCTTGCAACTATTCATAAATTATTAGGTAGTAATTAATTAAAATTATCATCTTTGTTCTAAGCCAAGTGATCAAATTAATTTAAATTTTGTAAAGAATATCATGGCATCCTTGAGACTACTGGATGTGTTCAAGACGTCCCGATCTGCCCAAGATGTGACAGAACTTATTTTAGAATCACCATTCTAGCTACATCATGGCCACGTGATGTTGTGGGAGATTGGAGAGATATAATATGTAGAATGTCACAGAGTCCCATAATTGCATGCTATATCAGTCAGGGTTCTTCAGAGAAAAAGAACCAATGAAAAAGAAAGGCAGAAAGTGAGATCAATTTATTTTTAAGGAATTGGCTGATGCAGTTGTGGGTGCTAGCAAGTCTGAAATCTGTCGGGCAGGCCAGAAGGCTAGATAGAAACTTAGGTGAGATTGATGTTATAGTCTTGAGTCTGAAATCCGCAGGGTAGACTGTCAGGCTGGAAACACAGGCAAGGTTTCCATGTTACAGTTGTGAGGCAGAATTTCTTCTTCTCATGGAAACATGATTTTTTGCTTGCAAGGCCTCTAACTGGATGAGGCCCACCCATATTATCAAGGATAATCTCCTTCACTTAAAGTGAATTGACTATAAATGTTAATCACATCTGCAAAATACCTGTACAACAACTTCTAGACCAGTGTTGGACCAAACAACTGGGTGCCATAGCCCAGCCAAGTTGGCGTGTATAATTAATCATCACAGTCCACCCCTTGTCACCTAGGCACCCAAACACATCTCCTTAAACCACACTTAATCTCCAAATACAGACAATAAGAAAGTAAGAAGGTCATATTTCCTCCTAACGTTACAAAAATGTTACATATATCGGAACAGGCACTAACCCTTCCCCCAGGTGTTATATGATAAATCCCTCTAACATTACCATTTCCCTAAGCCTTTGAATATCTTCCTCTACTATATAACAAGGCAATTCTGTTATTTAATTTCATTTACTGTAGGCCACCTTTTGGTCTATATTTTGACCAACCAAACAAGCAAACTGTTAGAGCCCATTCTAGTCCCTCAAGCTACAACATTGAATCTGAAATTTCTGCTCAGTGGATCCATATCAATAATTCAGACTAATCCAACTTTATGTTCCTACTACCATTATCCTATACACTTAATAGTCATTCGCACCCATCATCTCCTGATTTCTGTTTGTATAACTTGAAAAAGCCATATAGCTCTTTTAGAGTGTAGCTTACCCCCTCATGGGTCACGCTTTGTACCTCATCTTTTGGAATCTCCTGGGACTTGAGTCTAGTTATAGGTCTAGAAGCCAGGAGGGATGGTGGAGATAGATCATAAGGAAAACCAGCAGTGTCATGAAACACAGCTACCTTACGGGGAGGCCATTATGGGTTCATCAGACAAAGCAGGGGTGGAAGGGCTGCTTCTACTGGTAAAGAAAACTCAGTAGAATTTAGAGGTTAAATGTCCCCAGCTTCATCAGGACTTGCCCATGTGTCCCCATTCCAATTTTCAGGATCCCATTCCTTCTCTATCTTTTAACAGCAGATACCCTGTGTCTTAGTCATCTAGGGCTGCTATAACAGAAATACCACAAGTGGATGGCTTTAACAAACAAGTTTATTCTCTCATAGTGAAGTAGGCTAGAAGTCCAAATTCAGGGTGTCAGCTTCAAGGGAAGGCTTTCTGTCTCTGTTGGCTCTGAAGGAAGGTCCTTGTCATCAGTCTTCCCCTGGTCTAGAAGCTTCTCAGGCCCAGGGACCCTGGGTCCAAAGGACACGCTCTGCTCCCGGCACTGCTTTCTTGGTGGTATGAGGCCCCCCTGCCTCTCTGCTCACTTCTCTCTTTTATATCTCAAAAGAGATTGGCTCAAGACACAATACAATCTTGTAGATTAAGTCCTGCCGCATTAACATCATAGAGGTAGGATTTACAACATATAGGAAATTCACATCAGATGACAAAATGGTGGACAATCACACAGTACTGGGAATCGTGGCCTAGCCAAATAGATACACATTTTTGGGGGGACCCCATTCAATCCATGACACCTGCAAGGTTGGGAATTAAATTTCTGTTGTAGTTCAGCCACTCATAGAATGAGACTGTGAGTTCGGTTTTCAGCAATCTCAGCTCTGTGGCTACGAAGATTAGGCTTTCTTTCAGGGCAGGTATGAAAATGTTAAGGTCATTTATGCAGTACTTGACTTGAGCTGAGAATTTGAAGACTGAGCTCATCGATTGCTTTCCTGACTTTGTCCACTTCAATTAGAAGCAGCTAGTCAATGTCATTATACTGATCTGTTTGACAGAAATATTCTAAGGTATCTGATACATGGTTACACAGAACCTTGCCTCTTACAAGGTTGATTGTTGTTGCTGTTAGTTGCCATCAAGTTGATTCCAACTCATGGTGACCCCATGTGTGCAGAGTAGAACTGCTCCATAGGGTTTTCAAGGCTGTGATCTCTTGGAAGCAGAGCACCATGCTTGTCTTCCAAGGCACCTCTGGGTACGTTTGAACTGCTAACCTTTTGGCTAGTATTCGAGCTCATGACCACTTGCACCACCCAGCCGCCATGAGATTGTTAGGAGTACTAATGGTGGTGTTTTGCAAATCTCTATTGCCACACCATGCCATGGACTATTAGTGCTCCCTTTACTACTGGAAGTAGAGTTACTAAACCCGAAACTCATTGCCGTCAAGTTGATTCTGACTCATAGTGACCCTATAGGACAGAGTAGAACCACCCCGTGGGGTTTTCAAGGAGCAGCTGGTGGATTCCAACTGCCGACCTTTTGGTTAGCAGCCATAACTCTTAACCACTGCACCACCAGGGCTCCACAGACTTATTAGTACCTTCAAATCTAACCAGATTTGAAAACCAACTTTAGTAACCCCGGAACAAATTCAGAAAATTCATCCTTAAGATTCTAATCCTCTAGAACCACTCTAGATACCAAAATCTGTATCAGTCAGGGTTCAACCAGAGAAACAAAGCCAATAGGAGATATATGAATATATGTGTGTTTCTATGTGTGTATATATAAATATGTGTAGATGTACGTATATTTTTATGTATACGTGCGTATGTATATAGGAGCCCTGATGGTACAGTGGTTAAGTGCTCGGCTGCTAACCTAAAGGTCAACGGTTTGAACCCACCAGGCACTTAGCAAGAGAAAGATGTGGCAGTCTGCTTCCGTAAAGGTTACAGCCTTGGAAACCCTATGGGGCAGTGCTGCTATGTCCTAGAGGATCTCTGTGAGTCATTGTGAGTTGGAATTGACTTAATGGCAATGGGTCTTTTTATGTATATGTGTGTGTGTATATACATATACACTTACAAATACACATAATATATATTTAAGGAACCCTGGTGGCACAGTAGTCAAAGGGCTCAGCTGCAAACCGAAAGATCAGTGGTTTGAACCCACCAGCAGCTCCAAGGGAGAAAAGACCTGGCGATCTGCTCCCATAAAAATTACAGCCTAGGAAACCCTATGGGCAGTTCTACTCTGTTCTGTAGGGTCACTCTGAGTCAGAATCGACTCAACAGCAGCACACACACACATATAAACCCACTGCCATTGAGTCGATTCTGACTATAGCGGTTTCCAAGGCTGTAAATCTTTATGGAAGCAGACTGCCAAATCTTTCTCCCGAGGAGCTGGTGGTGGTTTCGAACCGCTGACCTTCTGGTTAGCTGTTGATCACTTTAAACACTGCACCACCAAGAGTCCTTCATATGTATATGTATGTATGTATGTATGTGTATATATATGTATATAATACATATATATATATATTTTAAGGAGTTGGCTCACACAATCGTGAGAGCTGACAGGTCTGAAATCTGTAGGGCATTCCAGCAGGCTCGAAACTCAGGCAGGATGTATGTTACAATCTGAGACAGAATTCCCTCTACCCCAAGAAATCTGTTTTTGTTCTTAAGGGCTTCAACTGATTGGATGAGACCCACATTATTACCACATTATGGAGAGCAATCCCCTTTCTGAAAGTCAACTGTTACAAATTTTAATCACACCAGCAAAATACCTTTACTGAAACATCTGAACTAGTGTTTGATCAAATAGCTGGGCACCATAGCCTAGCCAAGATGACACATAAAATTAACCATCATGCAAACCACATCTTGCCAATGTAACAATATTTTTTTTTTCCATGCATCAGTAGCACTTTGTTAAGATGAACCTGAAAAGTGTAGAGAGAAGCTGTGGGCCTCCAGGACACTTGATGTCCCTTTTAAAGACTCTAATCACTAAGGAGAAAACCACCTTCTGAACAGACGTCTACAGAGCCAAGGAAAGCTAACCCATCCCTAAAACGCTGTAGCAAACAAAGAGCAAGGTGAAATGTGATCACAGCTGGTCAGACCCAAGTCATAAAACCTACAAAACCTCTGATATTAGTGTTCCAGAACTTCAGACTCACTGGACAGAAAAAAGTCGTGATTAATGCCCGTTTGGGGAGACCCTGAGCTAGAAGGAAGCGAGCCAACTACACTCCATTTGGGAAGATAAGTAAGACAAATAGTGACCTTGTAGTGATCTGAAAAGCCAGGGCCGTCTGCGCAAAGGAGGAAACAAATCATAGCCTGACTCTTTCCCTTGGTGCTCTGGCCTGGTTGGGTGGTGGAGAGAGGAAAGTGCTTTGGGGTTTCATCATAGAAATGTTGCTGTGTATGGATAGCCAAAGGGCAGACATTTAGGTTAGCTACACACTTCCTATGTTATTGAATTCATTTTATATGGCAGGAATCTCTTTGATGGCGTCCATTGCTGAAGATAATTGATGCATAATATAGAAGCAAGTTCTGAATTCATTTGGGTAATAGAATTTAATTGCAAGTCATAAAATATTTGTTCTAAGTACAGTTGGCTCCCAAAGTTGAAATCATTCACTGCTGAATGATGAACATCTTCCTGACAGCCTAATGGGAAAAAAAACTCCCTGCCATCTCACATGCTTCTCCACTCAAGGGCTAGGGATTTGTTGAGACCATAGAAACAATTGTCTGGTTATTCACCTATACTGGAAATAGTGAAGCCCGACTTTCCATTTGAATTAAATGTCTTCTCAACTGGCAGTAAGTTCTTTTTGCTACATACAGTGCCCAAAGGTATTGATTCTTGTATCTAAGAATCAGTCAATAAAATAACATACCATAAAACCCATTACATTAGATATGCTGACAAAGAGATGACATCTAATTCTAAAATAACCATGACCTGGGGGCCACAGTCTAGGAGAACATCTAGCTCAATTGGCGTAACATAGTTTATAAAGAAAATGTTCTACATTCTACCTTGGTGAGTAGCATCTGGGGTCTTAAAAGCCTGTGAGCAGCCATCTAAGATACTTCACTGGTCTCACCCCTAAGGGAGCAAGGGAGAATGAAGAAAACAAGACACAAGGAAATGATTAGTCCAAAGGACTAATGGACCACAACTACCATGGCCTCTGCCAGACTGAGGCCAGTACAACTAGATGGTGCCCAGCTACCATGACTGATTACTCTGACCAGGATCACAACAGAGGGTCTTGGACAGAGCTGGAGAAAAACTCACAGAAAAAGACAAGACTTACTGGCCTGACAGAGACTGGAGAAACCCCAAGAGTATGGGCCCTGGACACCCTTTTAGCTCAGTAATGAAGTCACTCCCAAGGTTCACCATTCAGCCGGGGATTGGACAGCCCCATAAAACAAAATTAGACTAATGGGGCACAACAGTCCAGGGACAAGGACTAGAAGACAGGAGAGGACAGGAAAGCTGGTAATAGAGAACCCGAGGTTGAGAAGGGACAGTGCTGACATGTCGTGGGATTGTTAACCATTGTCATAAAACAATATGTGTACTGTTTAATGAGAAACTATTTGTTCTGTAAACCTTCATCTAAAGTACAATAAAAAAATAAAATAACCATGACACTTAGCAGAAATAATGGTTTAGAAAAATTTCTAAATGTATACCTAAATAAAAAATAAATATTTTTACTTAGTTTTTATGTTGAATCTGCTTAAAATTCCAACTTGCCAGGCCACGCATTTAAGTCATATGTTTTGTCTTCAAGTTTTGAACTGTTGAAAGTACATTTAAAGTGTGTATACACGAATGTTATGTGTTTCTGCATTTTTAAGGGTGGAGAGAAGGCATAAAATTTTACAAATAATGTGATATAGAGAGACCCTTTGCAACGTTATTTAATTTTTTTTGTTATTTTTATTAGAAAAGTGCTTTTAAAAGGTTAAATACATATATACATACATATATATATATATACATACATATATATATATGTTATGTATGTATGTATGTGCTGTGCCGTTCTAGGGGAAATTCAGACCAAACCTCGCTGTGAACAATTAACATTTATCTTCCCATAGAGTCGAAAAACAAATGCTTTTCCTTTGTTTCCCTAACATCCTGTAGATCTTTTGTGGACAGCATGTCATTCTTTCCTTTTTGCCTTTGCTGACTGTTGTAATTTGGGTACACTCCTTAACCAGCCTCTGGATGAATGGGTTCTTGCTTTTTTCTTCCTCCTTTCTATTTTTCTTTTTCCCTCTCTGAATACATTTCACAGACAACCGTCTTCCAAAATCACAACATCGGTTAATTTTTAACTTAAAAAAATCATATTTATTTCTGTGTCTGCCCTCTCCACTGATGTGTAAGTGTGTAGAAGTGGCTGTGCTGGGACTGATAAGACCCCATTTGTGAAGCCTGTTCAGTTGGAGGCAAGGCATTTGCCACACTCACAAACGATGCTGTCTGTTCAGCCAGCCCTGGCCTAGGTGGGTTGACCCACTCATCTCACGGCCCAAAACTGAGCCATAGGACAGCGCACGGATGGGAAGCAGTCTCCCTTCCCTGCCCATGACTGGAAGTTGTTCTTTGTTGGCTTGTTTTGTTTTTTGTACGTGTGTGTTTTAAATTGACAACAGCTTATCCCTCGCAGGCTCTGTCAGTTCACTATCACCGTTTCTTATCACACTGCTTTCCCCTTTTGCAGAACCCGATGATCCCCGTGGGGAGCCTGCCCTCAGCCATCCCAGTGCCCCGGCTTCTCAGGCTGCTCCTGATTTAGTAGTAGATGCGGGTGGACTCGAGAGCATCACCCAGTGTCCCCAGGTGCTTCCTCAGATGATGGCTGCAGGTAAATGTCGGTGGCTGGTAGAGGACCCAACAAAGCATTTTGAGTCCATCATGGAACCAGCTTGCCCAGCCAGGAATCTGGTGCCTGTGGCCCTTAACAGTCAGCCTAGTGAAAACAGAGCTAGAGAAAATCAGAGGGCATTAAGTCAAATTCGACGCATTTTGCTGCTTTCAGCTCTGTGCTATTTGTTTTCTTTAATTATTTACATTGTTTTGATGGGAGTCTGTGATTATAACAAATATTTTGGAAAACTCACTTAGGCAGACACCTGTGTTTTCCTAATGTAAGGATTTTAGAAAGTTCGTGAAGGAGGGAATATATGTCACAAGGTCACACGGTGAATTCCGTCGGGACCAGTGTCATCACTAGACAAGTTTTTTTTTTTTTTTTTTGGGAGTCTATCAGATAGTTAGAAGTCATGCCTGCTGCAGAAATACACTTGGCAAAGAAGCATTTATTTGTTTTTAGTCCTCTAAGCTAGCTGACTTGTTTTATCAAGAGAGTATTCCTGCTTTGCCTCTCAACCTTATAACTTAACTAATGCTGTTTCACTGGGAGAAGGAAAACAATTCTTCCATTTTTTTTTCCCATGGTGCCTCTTTAATGGCTTGCTTGTATAATATAAAGTACATGTCATTAAGTTTCCTCCCAGAATGTATTCAGCAACTCTTTCTGCTTATGTCTGGAGAAAACATTGCTGTAGATTCCAGTGCTTTATTTTTGTGTGGTTTGGGGATGTGCTAAATGAAGCCTCGCATCTCTGGAAACGCAATTTCCTTTAAAACAAACACTCTTGCCTACTGACGCTAAGTCATAACTTGTTTCTTCCACAGCAGCCGATGGTTTGGGGAGTATAGCAATAGACACGACCCAGCTCAACATGTCCGTGACAGATTCCACAGCCTGGGCCACAGCCATGAATAACTTGGGCATGGTTCCCGTGGGGTTGCCTGGACAGCAGCTCGTGTCTGGTAAGCTGTCTCCTGGGTTTGAAGATGCTTGCAGCCATGCGAAGGGGCGTGGGTGACAGGTGCCCAGTAATCTCTGCACATAGCAAGTGTTGAGCATGGCCTTTGATTTATGACTGGGGTATGTTTGGCAGGTTATGCTTGGGATGCTTTTCCTCCTCACCTTGGTCTTCTGCCTAGTAGCTCTTCTCAGAAAAATCCACCCTTACTGTTACTGCTATACACAATATCTATCTTCTGTAGCTTTACAACATCAATTGCATTTTTTTAATTGGTAAGTAGAATGGCTAACGTTGTCTTTCCAATTTGGAACACTGTGTCAGGTACATTATCCCATTTGATTCCACAGTCTTCCTTTGAGATTGGTAGATATTTATTGTTTTTGTTGCTCTTGTTATTGTTCCCATTTTACAAGTGGGGAAACAGAGGACCAGAGACCAGCTGACTTCTAGCATCAAAGTGGCAGAGCTAGAAACCCAGCGCAACTAACACTAAACACCACATTTTCTTTCCACCACACTCTGGAATCATAATTCAATGTATTAGATAGAGGAAATGTTTAGAAATATCGCAAAGTAGATGTTAAATATTTCATAATTGAGAATTTTCCACGTGCCCTGTGACATGTGCTTTCTGAAACAGAATAAATATATATATATGTAAGTGTCCTGGAGGAGCATATCTGCAACCGCAAACAATTAGTGTAAAATCAGTGGGTAGAGTCAGGTGTTAAGTAATGGTGCAGACTAGTAATGTAGTAATTTCCAGAAGGGTCAATCAGTGGGGCTCTGAGGGAAGATGTTATCAGAGGGGTGGGAATTGAGCTATGTCTGGAGAGATACATAGAATTTGCATATTCACTCACTCACTCAATTTATTCATTGAGGAAATATCTGTTAAGGTCCTATCTTGGTGTAGGGGCTCCAGCTAAACAGAATAGGCATGGGTCCCTGACCTCTCAGGATTTGCAGTGTATTTGGAGAGGTAGACAGTCAGTTGATATTGTTATAATGAAAGAAGAGCAATTCACCTGTGACTATCAAGTGAGCTAAGAATAGGTGATGTAGATAAGGAGAAACTAGTTGCCTCTGGAGAGTCCCTGAGCTCCATACCTACAGACCCGTGCACCCTGTGAGAGTTATCCAAGCCTTCGGCTGCCTTTTTTTTTTTTTTTTAATTTTTTGTCAGTAATAGCCATAGATGAAAAACTACAAACTGGCTCTAGTAACGTTTGTGTATGTGTACATGTATCTGCGTATATGTACATATGTGTACATTTATGTGTGTATATATGTGCATACGCACACATACATACGTGGTTTCTGTTTTCAATAAAACAAGAAAAAGAACATGAGGAGGAGAGGAGAGTGGGAGACAGAGAAAAAGTAAAGACTGAAAGATTAAGTTATAAAACAGCATACCTGGGATATTTATGAAGTTCTTCAAAATGCTATAAAATTTATACAATTGGAGATTCATCTTCTGCAGGATATGTGTATATGTGTGTGTGTGTGTGTGCACAAAAAGGTCATTTTCTATGATTGGAACATGTGTTTCTCCAAACCTGTTTTCCCTAAAGCTAATCTAGATAGATACTTCCTTCCAATAACTTGAGAGTAAAGATTTGTGTTTTTCCACTCCAATTTTCCTAGCTGCCTAATTGAAATATTCACAGAGCAGAAATGACTTTACTCCTCGTCTCCACCTCCTCCATCTCTCAGAAAACATCATGCAACTCCCAGAGTCAGCCACAACCTCAACAATTCATTATTTTTTCTTATGATTTTGAGTCTTCTGACAGCTTAACCATGACCAATTTATGATTTTTCCTGCAACTTACCATGAAAAGAATTGCAGCCCTTCTCGTTATAGAAGATTTAGCGTATCTACCCTGAATTACGTTCTCTATCTCCTGCATTAGCCAAACTGCTTAAACTGGTTTTGAGCCTTTCAGGGTCTTGCTAGGCTTTCCTTCATCCTCCTCAGCCTGCCTGTTTAACTGTCCTTTGCTTTGTTCTTGGAGTCCCTGCATGGTGCAAACAGTTAATGCGCTCGCCTGCTAACCAAAAGGTTGGAGGTTCAAGTCCATCCAGAGATGCCTCAGAAGAAAGGCCGGGTGATCTACTTCTGCAAAAATTAGCCATTGAAAGTCCAGTGGAGCACAGTTCTACTCGGACACACATGAGGTCGCCACAAGTTGAAGTCAACTTGACGGCAGCTTGTCAAGTGGTTGCTGTGTTCTCAAGGCCGCCAGACAACTGCATTTGTTGACGCTATCTCAGAGCCAAATTCTGTTTTGTTTTGTGTGCTTGTGTATTTTCTTCCAGTCTTTTTTCTATTAAGATGTTTTTAATCATATTAAATAGAAAATTTTCATCATTTTAAATATAAAATCATATTAAATATAAAACTAAAATTTTAGCGTATGCATTTGTGTTAACATCTTATCCTAAGTTGTGTTTACATTTTATATTAAAAATTTTAAATAGTCTATCAAATACATCTGTTCTTGTTTACGTAAACATTCTTCTCTTTACATTTATGCTCTTTCCATTTTTTCACTGTTAATAGCCAGGTTTCTCTGGAGAATTCAATCTCTCTGAGCATGTTCTTTTTTCTGTAAAATGGTGATAGTATCTATTCCATGGGACTGTTGTGGGATTTAAATATAACTTACATAAAATGGTTTGCATAGTGCCTGTACGTAATAAGCATTCATTAAATATTAGCTCTTATTCTTTCCTTTCCCTCTCTCTAAATAACATTACAATGAATTTTTTTTAAATTTTTTTTATTGTACTTTAGATGAAAGTTTACAGAACAAATAGTTTCTCATTAAATAGTTAGTACGCATATTGTTTTATGACATTGGTTAACAACCCCACGACACGTCAGCACCCTCCCTTCTTGACCTTGGGTTCCCTATTACCAGCTTTCCTACCCCCTCCTGCCTTCTAGTCCTTGTACCTGGGCTGGCGTGTGCCCCGTTAGTCTTGTTTTGTTTTATGGGGCTGTCCAATCTTTGGCTGAAGGGTGAACCTCAGGAGTGACTTCATTACTGAGCTAAAAGGGTATCCGGCGGCCAAACTCTTGGGGTTTCTCACGTTTCTGTCAGGCCAGTATGTCTGGTCTTTTTTTATGAGTTAGAATTTTGTTCTACGTTTTTCTCCAGCTCTATTGTGATCCCGGTCACAGCAGTCAGTGGTGGTAGCCAGGCACCTTCTAATTGTACTGGACTCAGTCTGGTAGAGGCCGTGGTAGCTGTGGTCCATTAGTCCTTTGGACTAATCTTTTCCTTGTACCTTGTTTTCTTCATTCTCCCTTGCTCCCAAAGGGGTGAGACCAATAAAGTATCTTAGATGGCTGCTCACAGGCTTTTAAGACCCCAGATGCTACTCACCAAGGTAGAATGCAGAAAATTTTCTTTATAAAGTGTGTTATGCCAATTGAGCTAGATGTTTCAGCCCAGCAATTTGGTCCCTCAGGGAGTTTGGATGTGTCTGTGGAGCTTCCATGACCTTGCCTTGTACAAGTTGTGCTGGCTTCCCCAGTACCATGAATATTTTTATGCAAAGAGCTTTTCAGCATTAAAATCATTTCCTTTGGATAGAATCCTAGATGTAGAATTAGTAGGTCAAAAGAAATGAACATTTTAAAGATTCTTGTTAAATATCAAGCAATCAGTTTCCAAAATGTACATATATATTTAAAATTTACTAATTTGATAGGCAAAGATGGCATCTTATTTTATCTCAAATTATCTTATAAATAGCCTTGTTTAATTTTTCCCTTTTTCACCATCATTTTCTACTCATATTGCCTCTTTTGTAAATAGATTATTCTCATTATTATATCCATTTATCAAATAGAGTTCTTGGTTATTTTCTTATCCATTTATCTTCGAGCCATTGTTCATTATGCATTTTAATCCTTGGAATTCATATTTCCCAAAGATGTTTATCTAGTCTGTTTTTTATCTCAGTGTTGGTTCTTTATTTTCAATTTAAAAAAAATTTGTTTAATTTTTCGTTTATAAGTTCTTTGTCGTACTTCTAAGTACAGAAAGGTTTTTTTGTACTCTAGGAATTGTATGTATATTCCCAATTTTCCATGTCCCATTGATTCACCCCCTTCTTTTATCAGAAATTAAATTAATTTCTGGATTATCTATTCTGTACTACTCATCTGTTTATTTCTATTCCAGCACCACATTGTTCCAATTCACACAGCTTTACAGTATATTTATATGAAGTATCTTATGCCATTTTCACTGTACCTGTTGTTTCTTTTCAGCCTAACCATAGTAGGCTGCTTCCCACTCAGCTGTATCTCAGCCCCCTCTCCAGTTCCTTCAGTATGGCTGTAAACTGTTAGAGGCAATCTTTAATGTTCAGAAGAGACTTGAAAATTATTAGTATAAACTTCCTTCCAAGAAATCCTCTCTAAAACATCTCTGACAGGATTATGGAGGGGCTGGATTTTATGAGCACTTGGCTTTCTCCCAAACTTTCTGATATTTCTAAATGACCAGCCACTCTTCCCATATTTGTTAAAATTAAACTGACACTAAATCCCATTCCTCACTGCTTCTTCAATTTATTGAGAGATTAAAATTATCAGCAAAGCAAGACACACATTTTTCATGTCCTCCTATTTTATCAAAAGAATTTCCCAGGAAATCAGATCACTTACTACTGTCATATCATGCCTTTCTGGCGTGTTGTTTTGTATGCCCACGGTAATACCACTTCTATTTTTCTCCCCTTTTATCTTCACCCAGATGGTCTCCACTATGATTCCATTCCCACTTTTATGAATTTCCATGTTTACCTTTTTCGTATAAAGTGCTACTTAAGATCATTACATTGACTTTATTTCTCTTATCTAAAACATACCATTACATTGTTATGCCCAAGCCCTAAATTCCATCTTCCAAAGTCTTGGTTTATCTACAAGATACTATTTACGTCTGTGTATTATTGTTTTATGTTTATTTTATTCTCCAAATTTTGTTTTAACTTTGTGGATTTTTTTTTTTTAATATTTGTTTTTATTATCAATACTTTGTGCATTGTTATAAGTCAGGTTTTCTGAACTGGTCCATTGGAACATTGGTGCCCCATAGTTATTGTTAGGTAGGGTAGATGCTATATAAGAATTGAAGTGGCCTAACAACTGTGGCAAACTCTGGGTTATACACAGTCAGGCTGCTTTCTGTAGAGTTGGTTTTCTGTCTTTATTATGCTAACGTGCAGTGAGAAGTTTTGAAGAGTAGGATCTAGTATGTAGTATTCCCCAAACTGAATTTAACTGTTAAAAGAATACTCAGTAACATCTCATGAAACACTAGACTATAACCATCCAAAGCAGATTTTTCCTCTCCATTGTGGAGATCTTTCTCCACTCCAGTCCATCTTTCTGTGCTATGTATGAAATCCTCTGTGTGACTTAGAGTTTTGTTTAGTGTCACTCCCTAATCTCAAGTTTCAAATGAATGCTCCTGTGGTCAGATGTTGCCTGAACCCTTCCTTGCTGTTTTCTACGATACACGTTGTCCTTTTCTAGGAGCCTCTACTTGGGTGTCATAAGCCAAAATCCAGAATATCAGATCCTGAGCTTTGACACCATCTGGGTGACCAACTGCTCTCTTTCTCTACACCCTGGTTTCTTTTCCAAAGTTATAATCACCAACTGGAAAGAGAGTTGAAAAGCAGCAGCTGAGTCCCCAGGTTTTAAGTTTCTTGCCCAGGCTGGTACGGGAACTGGTAATGCTTCCTGTGTATTCTCTGGCTGTGAGATTATATCTTTTTCTTTCTAAATTTCTTTCCTAATGTCAGCAGTCCTTTCCTTAGCTATTGACTTTAAGTTGACGCACAACTTTTGCCCCAAGTTTCTTAGCATGCCGTTTGTCATATATCAGATACACGTTCCAAAAAGCCATCACACCTCCCTATTAGCTACATAAGAGCTATATATGAGATAGTGCCACATCCCTCATCAGTGGTTAACTTGGAGCCAGTAAAAGACTTCTTCACATTTAAAAGGTGGCAGTGTAAATGCACCCAGCAGTGCAGCAGAGGAAAGGCCTGGCCTAGCTACTTCCGTAAAATTACAGCCATGTAAAGGGTCGCCGTTAGAATCCATCAGCTGCTCCTTGGAAACCCTATGGGGCAGTTCTGCTGAGTCCTATAGGGTCGTCATGAGTCGAAATCAACTCGATGGCAACAGATTTGGTTTTTTAATCTCCGTAAAACCCTATGGAGCATAATTCTACTCTGAAACACTTGGGGTTGCCATGTGTTGGAATTAACTCGACAGCAACAGGTTTGGTTTGGTTTCTGTTAGCCCTCTTAATTGTTCCTTGACTTATGCCTTGCTATTTCTTCTTCAGAAGCTCTGGATTCACCACCGTCACCGCCTTTGTTTCTTGCTACCATGAGAAGTGCTTAGCCTTATAGCTCATGAAAAGGCTTAGCTGGCTTACAGCCTCATCTGTATCCTCTTCATTACCCTCGCCCATTCACTGCTGCCTAAACTCATTTCAATTCTTCTCTGCATCCTCTGAATATTTTTTTCTAGTTTCCTTCTTGGGTTGTTTAATCCTCCCAGGAACACCTTTATCCTCTTTAATAAGCCCGAGTACGAAGAGGCATTTGTCAAATTCTTGCATCTCCTCAAGCATCACTCTTTTAACTGGGATTTATTAAGCCAGATGATGTGCTGAATACTGGGAATATAAGACATAGACCCTACCCTCATGTTTCAGAGTCTAGTGGAAGAAACAAGAAAGAGTAAATAAGTAAATATAAATTAACATAAGTGGTATCCTTCTCATAGATAAATGGTTCTGTAGGATGTCATTGAAGAATATTAAGCAGGAGCGTAGTATGACTATAGTTGTTTTTTTACAGAGCACTGTTTTGAGTCCTATAGAGAACCTTTGGCCTATGGACAGGTTGACCATAGGAGAGCAGATGGGAGGCTGTAGCAGGTACCCAGATGAGAGATAATAATGGCAATAACAAAAATCATGGCGGTGAAGATGGAGAGAAGTGAAGGGACTCATGGGACCTTTAGATGTAGAAACAGCAGAAATTGTTGACTAATTGTAGAATGTTAGGAGATGGAAGAGCCAACAATGACCCCTGGGTTTCTAGACTTGAAAATGGGGAGGCTGGACAATAAGAGCAAGATGGGGTGTGGAAAGATAGTGGGTTTCCTTTTGGATGTGTTGACTTTGAAGAACCTGTTGAAAGCAAACATGTGGTCAGTAGTCAGATTTTTGGGTCTAGAGCTCAGGGAAGAAACATGGACGAAGAGGTAGCTTTGGCGGGCATCAGCACATGGATGGCCATTGGCGCGCCAGGGACCTTTCTGCCCCGCCATCCTTCTGCTGTGAAATTAGGACGAGTCCCTCAGCTGTTCACACAAGTGTCAGCCTAGCCTCCAGTTGTGTCTCCAAATCTGTCCATCTGTTTCCCCTCTTTGACCCACTACATTTCTGCCCACTACTGGGTTCCAAGGTTTGAAATAAAGAAGTGGTCATAGCTCAAACATGTAGGATGGGAATCTGTGCCTGAACTCACTCTTCACTTTACAGAGACACTGAGAAGAACAGTCTACTGATAAGCCATCCCACATATTCATTTTTAAAACAAAAATAATACTCAAACCAGTAACCTTCCTTTCTTTAGGATTTGGGGGGAAACTACTAAAGCAAAACCTCTCTACATTTTTTGCCTCGGGCCAATCCTATATTCATATTTTTATTTTTAAAAAGTACCTTAGGTGGAAATACATGATTCAGGGTGGTAATAGAGATTTTTTGTTTTGAAATTAAAAATATTTCAATTATTTAATTCTTACGCATATCCTTTATTATGATTGAAATCTGGAGATTTCTATGAAGCCTTAAGGGTTCAGGACTTGGAATACAGTGACCTAGAATTTGTACTAAACTTTAACCAGAAAAGGTTGGTAATATATAACAGACTGCTGTAAATAAGACCATGGTGGTTATTCCCTCACATTCATGACTATAGCCAAAAAATGATAATAAATATATGCAAAATGTGTACCTTACAGCCTAAAAATAAGTAGAGAAAGCTCTTCCAAAGAAAAAAACAAATTTGAACTTTTTAGTAATTAACACAGATAAGATCGACTCAGACCAACGTAAATACTCAATACACTGGAAGTACAGAATCCAGAGCGAGTGGGACTGTCTATTAGGTAACATAAACCAAAAAAAAAAAAAAAAAAAAACCAAACCCATTGCCGTCAAGTCCATTCCAACTCATAGCGACCCTATAGGACAGAGTAGAACTACCCCATAGGGTTTCCAAGGGATAGCTGGTGGATCTGAACTGCCAAACCTTTGGTTAGTAGCCGAACGCTTAACCACTGTGCCACCATATATGGAGGGAGCTCCTGGCTGATAGATTCTGTTTTCTCAGAAAAGGAAGTAGGGTCATCTAATAAGGTTAAATGGGTTGATGAGGAATGAAAAGTTTGAGAAAGAGGGAAAACCCTTGAAGGTAGTCACTGGGGCGTGAGAAATTCAGTGAGAGTGCTGAACACTGTTGAAAGCCCTGCAGGGTTTTCTCCAGCAGGGTGCATCTTGCCAGGGGCAGGCGCAGAGAAGGGGAGTAGCTTTATCTGGGTTGTTTTTTACCAGGTGGCTGAGAAAGGACAGGGGCACGAAGAAGATGCATATGAGCATTTACAGGAAAGTGATCCCAGAGCTGGACCACACAATCCTCCAGGCTGGGGTTGGCAGCAGTGCAAACAGGTAGGGACTGATGAGCAGGGTGAGAGAGCAGGGCTCCCTGGATGGAAGAGCTGGTGGAGGTAAGCAGGAAGTCAGAAGGGTAAGAAGGTGTAAAGGAGAGGGGGCATTAGCTGATAACGTCTATAGATAGGGACCTTTACTTTGGTATTTACAGAAGAAAAAAGATTTTTTTTTTTCTTTAGAATTTGAGGAACTATCTCTTATAGACATAATACTGGCTGAGGGTCTTGGGTTTGAATCCAGGATTGTTCCCTAGCTTAAAAAAAAAAAAGTATCTTAGAAATTAAGGGACTGTCTCTGCAAGGAGTCCCTGGATGGTAAAAACAGTTAATATGCTCGGCTGCTAACTGAACGGTTGGAGATTGGAATCTACCCAGAGGCACCTCAGAAGAAAGACCTGGTGATCTACTTCCAAAAAATGAACTATTGAAAACCCTATGGAGCTCAATTCTACTCTGACACACATGGGGTCACCATGAGTCAGAATCGACTCCATGGCAACTGGTTTACTGGTCTCTACAAGAGGTAGATAGTGACTACAGAGCCTGAGGGTCTTGGGTTTGAATCCAGACTCTTTGCCTTAGCTGTGTAACCTTCGGCAAGTCATTTAACTTCTCCGAGTTTGACTATAAAGAGGCAGGTAATAACATCAACATTAAGGAACTGTTGTAGTGTCCACAATCAGTAATATAAAGTATGGAATTTTATATTTGTAAGGATCCAAACATGTTAGTTTCCTCTGCCCTTATTTGAGGACAGTTTAAGGAAGGGAGCGGGGTGATCTGTGGATGACTTTGTACTTTAAGGGAGAAAAAAAGACAACTTGGCCTCGTGAGAATTCATCCGCTTGTCCTGTCTCTTCTCCTGCTCTAGGAGCAGTGACACTATTCTCTTTAAGCCACGTGCCTGTAACACAAGGAGGCAACCCACTGTACCCTGCGCACCCCATAAACCATAGCTCTGTGACTGTCTCAGTTAAAATATCTTCCACAAGTCACCTAGATCAGCTGGAGAGCTTACGAAAACCATAGATTGCTGGACTTATTTCAGACCTTCTGAAAAATGAGGCCCTGGAAATTGCAACTAAAGTTTGAGAAACACAACTCCTTGAAGGACTTAAGTGCTGGGCTGAGGGGAGAGGGACCAAAAAATACTTGGTTTGGCCTGGGAATGGGTAGGGAAGGCTCTCTGATGCTACCTTTCTGTGGTCTTAACTACAATGCAGTTTTACAACTGAGTTTTTTTAAATAAATTGTTTTATTTTATTTGTGGTTGTTGAAAATATACACAGCAGAGCACACGCCCATTCAACCTTTTCTACATGTACAATTCAGTGACACTGATTATATTCTTCAAGTTGTGCAGCCATTCTCACCCTGCTTTTCCAAATCGTTCTTCCACCATTAAAATAAACTCACTTCCCCCTAAGGTTACTATTTACACTTTTGAGTTTCTGTTGTCAATTTGATCCCATATAGGTAGTTCTTTAAAAGAACACAATGCTCAAAAAAAAGCATTCTTTCCTAATTAAGATAAACTGTTCGGTTTAAAGAACACTTCAGGGTATGTTTTTGGTTTAAGGTTTAAAGATCATCTCAGGGCAGTAGTTTCATGGGTTCATACAGCCTCTATGGCTCCAGAAAGTCTGGATTTCATGAGAATGAGAAATTCTGTCCTGCATGTCCCCCCTTTTGATCAGGATTATTCTATAGAATCATTGATCAAAACATTCAGTAATGGTTACAGCTGAATTTTTTTTTTGGAAAAATAGCAAAACAGAAAAGTACCTCAAAGGTAACCGCAGGATGCAGATTCAAAAAGCAGTTATTGAGTATCTACTATGCTCAAGCACTGTGTATAGAATCCCATTTAATCAGGTTTTATCTTGAAAATAGATGTCTTGGGCATCAAGACATGCATCCTTCAACTGTAATAAACTCTGTTTTCCTCCTCATCACAGACATTTGCTTGCTATCCTAGAAGACAGAGTTTTGACCTTAAGACTTTACTTCCAAAAGTTTATGCCTACAAGGCAAAGGGACAGGGAAAGGAGAAATACGTAGCCTTCAAGTTCCACTAAGTCTTTCCAACCACAAGGGCATCTTTAAAGAAATATTCTTCACTTCACTGAATAGGACCCTTGTGACCTCCATCAGTTAATATAGCCTAGCCATTTATTCCATCTCAGCAGGAAAAATCGGCCTCAACTCCCTAACGTGAGGCAACTAGAGTCTCCACCGGGGACCCCGTGCACAGAGTGAATCATTGCTGATGAGGTTCTAACCAGAGACATTTTGATAAGCTATGCAATCACTCAAAAATTCTCATTTTATATTTTCAAGACTTAGTGGCCTCTCTTGGAAAGCATGTATTTGAGAACACCTTTTTGAATTTGTTCATCCCCAGCTGTGAGAAAATACTGCCTAGTCATGGGTAGGAAAAAGGCAATTTAGAAAAAATAATAGAGGGAAACGGTGATTTCATCCTTTTCTGGATTTTCTGTGTCATCCTTGCTGGGCTGGGACTTGGCCCAGGAGAAGGGCAGTCGGGAGATTCTGCAGGAGCAAGCGGAGGGGTGCAGCGTGCAGCAGAAAAAAACAATCAGAACAATACAGGGAAGCAGAGGGCCCAGGGCCTGGGGACTTGGTGTTAGGTCTGCTTTGCTCCATCGTGTGGAGCTAAGTGACTGTGGGCAAGTGGCACCAATTCCAAGGCTCTTACTATGCCCACCCGCCAAAGTAGGGTGTCCAGGCTTCCTTAAAGTTCTGAAATTCTCTGATGTCTGAGAAAAACCCTAACATTCAAGAACATTAGCTGTTAATATGCAGAATGCTAAAGTAACTAGCATCTGGCTAATACCTTGATTATAAGAAGTAAGGAAATAAAGTGAGATAGTAACTCTTAACAGGCCCTTTAGCAGGAACCGCAGGGAGGGTGTCTATAATTAAGGTAATCTTTTTGGTGGTGATGTGGTTTTTGTTTGTTTATTTGTGTATTTGTTCTTTAATGGATCCAGAGGGCACCTCCGGAGTTAATCACACATACAGCCATGTGAGTGATCTCGGAGAATCCTCATAAGGAACTTTAATCATTCCAGGCTTTGAAGAAACAAGTTGCAAGAGAGGGAAAGATATATTCCTGCCAGTTTCAGGGCTTTGCTGAGTGGCATTTGCTGAGTAACCAAGGACAAAAGTGAAGATAAGTAGTAGTTTAGATGTTAAGAAAAAAAAAAGATGGTTATCAAGTCGACTCCAATGCATGGTTGCCCCATGTGTTGCAGGGTAGAACTGTGTTCCATAGGGTTTTCACGGCTGTGACATTTTGGAAGCAGATCACCAGGCCTTTCTTCTGAGGCACCTCTGGGTGGGCTCTGACTGCCAACCTTTTGGTTAGTAGCCCAACGCTTAGCTATTTGTACCACCCAGGGACTCCAATTAGGTACAGACCATCTACAATTCTAAATAAGTGGCCTTGTTTTGCTTTCGTTTATAATTGCTTTTCATCATGGCTATATCTCATTTCTGAACTTAAAGTTCTTTGAAGAAAATTAGGAACTGTGAAAATATGAGTAGAAAGGAACCAGAAATGCACATTTTCTCACCTACTTCCCTTCTCAGAGCTCTTGCTGTTCTCGGACCAATGCAGCATCTGTGCAGTCTTTTTGCACTGTCTCTGTGATGGGCTCCTTCGAATGAGTAAACCAAGTGTTCTGTTTTAAACAGTTTCCTGCTGGGCTCCACGCTTAGGAAGAAACAGTGTAAATAGGGCTGTGCTTGTTCTGATCATGTTAATGAGAACCTGAAAGCAAGATTTGGGGCAAAAGTACCTGAAATATGGATAATTAAGAATTCATTGTAATAGGGTATCCATTCTTTGGGAAGAAGACAGCCCCAACTCAGTAGAACTCATATGATTTGGGAATGAGAAGGAACTTTAGATAGTAGTATCTTACTTATACTAAGGAACCCTGGTGGCGCAGTGGTTAAGTGCTCAGTTGCTAACCAAAAGGTCAGTGGATCAAACCTACCAGCCACTCCATAGGAGAAAGATGTGGCAGTCTGCTTCCATAAAGATTACAGCCTTGGAAACCCTACGGGACAGTTCTTCTCTATCCTATAGAGTCTCTGTGAGTCGGAATTGACTTGATAGCAATGGGTTTGGTTTTTTGGGGGGAAATCTTATACCAATATTTGGAAACCCTGGTGGTGTAGTGGTTAAGTGCTGTGGCTGCTAACCAAAAGGACAGCAGTTTGAATCCACCAGGCACTCCTTGGAAACTCCACGGGGCAGTTCTACTCTGACCTATAGGGTTGCTGTGAGTCAGAATCGACTTGACGGCACAGGTTAGATTTTTTGGTTTATACCGGTATTTAGTGCTTTAGTAGTTTTCAGAGAGATTTAAACCTTAGTGATCTGCTCCACAGATAGCAACTGTGTCTTATGCCATTTCTATGCTCATGACAGACATGGCTAATCTATCATAGCCATCCTTCTTACTGAGCTAGGATGTGTCCTCACATCTCAACATAGCACCTCTAAACAGCCAACACCAATATATACTTGAAGAAATCTTTCTGCCAACCCTGATCTGGTTCAGCCCTTTCAATTTATGGTTCAAGGAAACAGAGATTTGAAGACGGTCTAAGCTAAGTTCTACAGAACAATATGCCTTGGCTTTTCTCTCTATTTTTGACAGGTTTTGGAGGAATACCTCAGGCACTCTTACCTGTTCTCTTCCATAACTGATGAAGGGCATGCCAGGTTTGGGGGTGCCATTGTATTTTTCACTGAATGAAATTGACTAGTCATAAAGGAACAACTAAATGCTAACCTTAGCTGCTGTCTTAGTCATCTAGTGCTGCTATAACAGAAATACCACAAGTGGATGGCTTTAACAAATAGAAGTTTATTTCCTCACAGTAAAGCCGGCTAAAAGTCCAGATTCAGGGTGTCAGCTCCAGGGGAAGGCTCACTCTCTCTGTTGGCCTTCTCATCAATGTTCCCGGAGACTAGGAGCTTCTCAGCGCGGGGATCCTGGCTCCAAAGGACGCGCTCTGCTCCCGGCACTGCTTTCTTGGTGGTATGAGGTCCCCAACTCTCTGCTTGCTTCCCTTTCCTTTTATCTCTTGTAAGATAAAAGGTGGTGCAGGCCACACTGCAGGAGAACTCCCTTTACAGTGGATCAGGGATATGACCTTAGTAAGGGTCTTGCAATCCCACCCTAATCCTCTTTAACATAAAATTACAATCACAAAATGGAGGACAACCACACAATACTAGGAATCATGACCTAACCAGGTTGGCACATATTTTGGTGGGGGTGGGGGGCACAATTCAGTCCATGACAGCTGCATAAAAAAGACTCAACTAAAATGAGGCTACATTTTCCATTCATTCACTATGAGAATTTTTTGTACATTAAAGCAATTAATGAACCATGTACATTTCTTCATATTCATAACCGGAGTCTACTTATCTCTTCTTTGGTTCATTTTTAACTGTTGTCACTTTCTTTCCTTTGAGAGACCATGCTCAGTCATTCGTTCTCTCTTTATGCTATATCTGTCTGTCCATCCATCCACACAACCATCCTCTCTCCTTCCCTCCCTCCTTCCTTCCTTCCTTCCTTCTTTCCTTCCTTCCGTCAATCTATCCACTCATCTAATCTATATCTTTTGCTTAATGATAAGCCTCTTAAGGGAAAGAAGTATGTTTTATGGGTCTTTGTGACCCTATTCCTCCTAGCACAGTGCATGTCATGTACTAGTATTCAGGACGTGTGTTAAATAAAAGAATCTTTTGCCAGTGATTTCTTGCCCCTCTCACCCACTCTCTTTTTACTAGAATGGTACAAACCATGTGCTTCTTTTTCTCCACTTTGAAAAGAAGAAATTAAAACGTATCTTCCTTTAAGGCTTATGAATATCTTTTATCAAATTTTAGGCCTGAGTACCCACACTAGGTAGCTTTAAGAATACATAAGTTTCTTGGAGCCAGTTACCTGTACTTGCAGCCAACTGCATGTCAAAGGGGTGAAATACTATTGTGTTTTGACTGAAAATGAATTTATTTTGCAGCAACAATTCAAAAATGTACATTGCTTCACATTCTTTTCTCTTTTTATTTGTGGTTTACCCTTTTGATATGAATTATTTGCAATGACCAAAATGTAATGTGTCATAAATACCTGAAGAATTATACCTGGTTTTGCCTCAGACCCTTTGGCACCTTCTTGTCGTGGTCAGGACAGGGACTCCATGCCACTCGCGCAGCCTCACACCACTTCCTTTTGTTTGAAGACAGAAGAGAACACAGAGAAGGTGTTTCTTTAAAATACTTCTCAGGAGAGTCATTCAATTCACATTTTAAATGAAAACACAAATTTGTAGTGACATTAGTAGCTTTTAAGGAAAACATAGTATGGTTTTTTCAATGTGTATGTGGAAAAATAAAGCCAAAGCATGCAGAAAATAGTGAAACTAAAATTTTATTCTTAAAAAAAAATGATTTTTCAATTAATATTACATTTCCTCCAATTTTAGAGAGTCCATACTATTTCTGATTTCTAGCTTCACAATATCCCTCCCTCCCTCCCTTCCTTCCATACAGGTTGACACCTTCCAGTGTGAAGAACTCCTCATGGAGCTTATACTCTGATGGTAGAGACAGATAGCAAACAAGTAATGAATTAATCAGTGTATCTTTACAAATCATAAGTACGCTGAAGGAAATAATAAGATGCTGCAATGATAGAGCATAGAGGGGAGAACCTTCCCTGGATCTTCATGTGTCTTAGTCATCTAGTGCTGCTATAACAGAAATACCACAAGTGGATGGTTTTAATGAAGAGAAGTTTATTTCCTCACAGTCAAAGTAGGCTAAAAGTCCAAATTCAGGGCGTCAGCTCCGGGGGAAGGCTTTCTCTCTCTCGGCCTTCTCATCAGTGTTCCCCCGGACTAGGAGCTTCTCACAGAGACCCCGGTCCAAAGGATGCGCTCTGCTCCCGGCACTGCTTTCTTGATGGTATGAGGTCCCCCTGTCTCACTGCTCACTTCTGTCTTTTATATCTCAAGAGATTGCCTAGGACACAATCCAGTCTTGTAGATCAGGTCCTGCCTTACTAACACAACTGCCACCCATCCTCCCTCGTTAACATCACAGAGGCAGGTTTACAACATACAGGAAAATCACACAGTACCAGGAATCGTGGCCTAGCCAAATTGATACACACATTTTTTGGGATACATAACTCAAATCATGACATCATGTAATCAGGAAAGGCTGTTCTGTGCAGGCAAGATTTAAGCTAAAATCCTGCAGGATAAGAAGGAGCCATCCCTGGAAGAGGTGGAGGGAAGAGTGTATGAGAGGGCCCTAAAGGCTGAAGGAGCTAGACTTGCTTGAGGAAATACTGAGGGCCAGTTTGGTGGATGCAGTAGACACTGTTCAGAGAAGAGTTCAGAGACGTGGTTAGGTGCTCTGTAGATCCTGGGAAAGAGTTTGGACTTCATTCTAAGATTAATTGAAGTTTGTGTCTTTAATTCATTCATTCATTTTTTAGAGGGATTCCATGATCCAATTTAAACATTAAAAGAGAATGGAATTGGGGAGGGGAGTGGTGGTTGTGGGAAAGGAAGCAAGGGAATCAACAGAGTCCGAGTAAGAGATGAGCGTAGCTTTGACTAGGGGGATGGCAGTGAAGTTGGAGAGACAAGAAAAGATTTGAGATACATGTTTGAGATAGGGACCTTAAGAGTTTGTGAAGGATTAGATAAAAGGGGGATGAGGGAAAAGAGGAATCTAAATGAAGCCCAAGTTTCTAGCTTGAGCAACTGGGTAAATGGTGGTAGCATTTCACGAAATGAGAAACAGAAGAGGAACAAATATGGAGAAAATTGTGAGTCCAGACTTACACATTTCAGGTTTGAGCTCTCGTGAGAAATCTAAGTGGTGATTTAGGTAGGCAGGTGGATATAGGGGCCTGGGATTAGAGACATGTTGGCAAGAGATGTGCACATATAGAGGTATCGATATTCACCAGCATACAGAAGAAAATTAACACTATGGACGTGAAGGAATGGCATAGGGAATAGAGGGAGAGGAAGATGTAGGACTATGAAAAATTCCAGAATTAATAGTATAAGAAGGGAATAAACCAGCCAAGAGGGTTAGGAAGGAGCAAGCAGCCAGAAAATTAGAAGAAAAACAGGAGTCTGTGATATTACACAAGCCAAAATAAAAGTCGTAGCCAGCAGGGTTGATTTCTTCTGAGAAGTAAAAAGACTGCAATGTGGAGGTCGTTGGTGACCTTAACATGAGCGATTTCTGTGGAGTTGCTGGGGTGGAAGCCAAGTTGGTGGTACAAAGATTGAATGATATTATAAGGATCAACCGGGATAGTGCACAAGGAGGCTCTGTGAAAAGCCAAAAAGGGCTACACAAAGAAAAGGAATATATTTATTAGGATCGAATTTACTATTTTTCATTTTTGTTTCTATTTAAATTTGGGCCGACTATTAAACCCCTTTCTGAAACAAAAAGCAACAGCCAAAAAAAAAAAAAACAAAAGAAAGAATAATGGAGATGAAAAGTAGAAAGAGCTTATATACACAACTCTTTGGAGATATTTGCCCAGAAGCAGGGCAGATAACTTGGGAGGAACTTGAGGGAGATGTGGGTTGAGGAGAGAATTAGGATAAACTAGATCAAGACAGTGTACTTTAGGAAATGGTCCCTGAGATATGAAGAAGTATTTGATACAGGTCAGAGAAGATATGTAAGTAGTGAAGTCTTTGAGAAGAAAGAGTCCCAAACCCTCTGATTTGGGCAAAACTTCTCAGTCCCTATTACAGATAGTGAAACTGAGGCAGAGAAAAATCTTTAACTTAGGGTCAAATAATGAACCACCCTGGGGGGGAATCTTAAAATGCAAAATGAAATACATTACTGACTGACACAGTCTTGTACTTGCCAAAATTGTCACATAATTAGTGAATTTTTACAGACATTTTTCTTGATAAATAATGGAACAATGATAATATGTGTCCATTGAAATTACTAATTGGGGCCAGCCATCTGGTACAGTCATCCCACTTTTCCCTTTTGAGTACGTTCTCCTTCTAAAGAATAAGTATACATGTCTCAAGCTGATTTATATACCTCAATTTCATATGTTTGTGCTGTAACTCATTCTAAATATTTACTTCAGTTAATTAATTGATTATTGTGAAACCCATTGAAGTCCACATTGCTTTTAGAAATGAGGAGACTTATTACTCCTCCTGCTGGGAAATAACAACGCCTCATTTCCCTGTTTGACCCTGCTCCCCAATTACATGCAATATTTGTGCATAACAGATTTCTCACCATCCTCACCTCCCTTTAAGTATTCACACTGCATCCTGGATTTGCATGGAAGATATTTTTATCTGTTCTTTCACACAAGCTAGGTCAGAAGGCTGACAAATCATTTCTCCTTCTCTCTCTCTCCATTTCTCTGTCTCCTTCTCTGTCTCCCTCTATCTTCCTCACTCCCTCCCTCCTCCCGCAAGTGCAGTGGGAGCAATGTTATCATCCCCATATTCCCCAGGAGGGAATAGGCCAACCATTGTTTCCCCAGCCCTGGTGATTTGCCTCCATGTAATGGGATTCTATGCCTATACAAATAAATATTTTCACAAAAACAAGATGACTGTATTTAGCCTGGGAAATTCCCAGTAGCTGCATCATGGAAAACTAGTAAAATATTTGACTTTTACTTGCTAGGTATATAAACTTAGGGCTAACCTCTTTTTTTTTTTTGTATTAAAATAATCATTTTATTTTCTTTTATTGTGCTTTAGGTGAAGGTTTACAGAGTAAATTAGTTTGTCATTAAACAATTAATACACATATTTTGTGACATTGGTTGCCACCCTGTGATGCATCAACACTCTCCCTTTTTCGACCTTGGGTTCTCCATTTCCATTCATCCAGCTTTCCTGTCCCCTCTTTTGTTTTCTAATTCTTGTCCCTGGGCTGGTGTGCCCATTTAGTCTCATATACATAGTTGAGCTATGTGTATTATTGTTTGTTTTATTGACCTGTCTAATCTTTGGCTAAAGGGTGAATCTCAGGAGTGACTTCAATACTGAGTTAAAAGGGTGTCCAGGAGCCATACTCTTGGTATTTCTACAGTCTCCATCAGATCATTAAGTCTGGTGTTTTTTTGTGAGTTAGAATTTTGTTCTACATTTTTCTCCAGCTCTGTCCGGGACCCACTTTTGTGATCCAGGTCACTCGAGCAGTCAGTGATGGTAGTCAGGCACCATCTAGCTGTGCTGGACTCAGTCTGGTGGAGGCTGTGGAAGTTGTGTTCCATTAGTCCTTTGGACTAATCTTTCCCTTGTGTCTTTGGTTTTCTTCACTCTCCCTTGCTCCAGACAGGATGGGACCAGTAGACATATCTTAAATGGCTGCTCACAAGCTTTTAAGACCCCAGACGCTACTCACCAAAATAGGATATATAACATTTTCCTTATGAACTATATTATATCAGTTGAGCTAGATGTCCCCCAAGACCATGGTCACCAGCCTTCAGCCCAGTAACTCAATCCCTATGGGAGTTTGGATGTGTCTATGAAGCTTCTATGACTTTGCCTTGGTCAAGTTGTGCTGGCTTCCCCAGTATTGTGTACTTTCTTACCCCTTACCAAAGTTACCACTTATCTATTGTTTATTTAGTGTTTTTCCCTTCCAACCCCTCTCCTCCCTCGCAACCATCAAAGATTATTTCTTTCTGTGTATAAACCTTTTCATGAGATTTTATAATAGTGTCTCATACAGTATTTGTCCTTTTGTGATTGACTTATTTCACTCAGCATAATGCCCTCCAGATTCATCCATGTTGTAAGATGTTTCCCAGATTCATCGTTGTTCTTTATCATTGCGTACTCTTCCATTGTGTGTATGTACCATAGTTTGTTTATCCATTCATCTGTTGATGGGCACTTAGGTTGTTTCCATCTTTTTGTCCTGGTGAATAATGCTGCAGTGAACATGGGTGTACATATGTCTATTCATGTGAGGGCTCTTATTTCTCTAGGATATATTCCTAGAAGCGGGATTGCTGGAATGTATGGTATTTCTATTTCTAGCTTTTTAAGGAAGCACCATATCATGTTCCAGAATGGTTGTACCATTTTGCATTCTCACCAGCAGTGCATAAAAGTTCAAATCTCCCTGCAGTCTCTCCAACATTTGTTATTTTCTGTTTTTTTCATTTGTGCCAGTAATGTTAGGGCGAGATGGTATCTCATTGTAGTTTTGATTTGCATTTTTATAATGGCTAGTGATCGCAAGCATTTCCGCGTGTGTCTGTTAGCCACCTGAATGTCTTCTTTGGTGAAGTGTCTGTTCATTTTAATTGGATTATTTGTTTTTTTGTTGTAGAGGTGTTGGATTTTCCTGTAGATTTTAGAGATTAGACTTTTGTGAGATATGTCTTAGCCAAAAATTTTTTCCCGGTCTGTAGGTTCTCTTTTTGGTGAAGTCTTTTGATGAGCATAAGTGTTTAAGTTTTAGGAAATCCCAGTTATCTAGTGTCTTAAGCTGGGTTCTCTAGAGAAGCAAAACCAGTAAAGCATATAAATGTATATATACGGGAGATTTATATCAAGGAAATGGTTCATGTGGATGTAGAGGCTGGAACATTGCAATTCCATGGGTCAGGATAGAGGCTTGTCTTGATTCACACAGCTTCTGGGGTTGGTGAACCCAAGATTGGCAGGTCAGAGAGCAGGGCTTTTGCCCACAGGCTGCGAAGATCAACAAATCTCAAGATTGGTAGGCAAGATTAAAGGTAAGATGTTAGCTCAAGTCCCAAGAATCGGCGTTCAGACGAATAGGAGCCAGCTGCAGGATCCGGAGTGAGCAAAAGCCCATGAGTCTTGCCAGAATGTCCACTTGTATTCGATGTGGACCACACACCCAAGGAAATTCTCTTTCAACTGATGGTCTACTCACAGCAGATCCCATCATGGAGGTGATCACATTGTATCACATCTCATCATGGAAGTGATCACATCATACAACTGCCAGACAACATCACAACTGCCAAACCCCTAAGATTCATGGCCCAGCCAAGTTAACACACAACCTTAACCATCATATCTAGCTTACCTTCTGGTGTTTGTGTATTGTTAGTTATGGTTTGTATCCTATTTATGTATTAGGGCCCCTAGTGTTGACCCTATTTTTTATTTCATAGTCTGTAGTTTTTATTTTTAGGTATTTGATCCATTTTGAGTTAGTTTTTATGTGTGTGTGAGGTATGGGTCCTGTTTCCCCCTTTTTTTTTATAGGTGTACATCAAGTTTTGCTAGCATCATTTGTTAAAAAGACTGCCTTTTCCCCCATTTAATGGACTTTGGGCCTTTGTTGAAGATCAGAAGAACATAGGTGGATGGATTTACATCTGGGTCCTTGATTTTGTTCAGTTGGTCAATGTGTCTGTCGTTTTACCAGTACCAGGCTGTTTTGACTGCTGTAGCTGTATAGTAGGTTCTGAGGTCAGGCAGTGCGAAGCTTCCTGCTTTGTTGTTCTTCTTCAGTAATGCTTTACTTATCTGGGACCTCTTTTCCTTACCATATAAAGTTAATGATTCGTTTTTCCATCTCGTTATAAGAATGCTGTTGATATTTGGATCAGGATTGCATTGTATTTTTAGATTGATTTGGGTAGAATTGACATTTTCACAATGAACATGGTATGGTTTTCCATTTATGTAGGTCTCTTTTGGTTTCTTGCAGTAGTGTTTTGTAGTTTTCTTTGTATAGGTCTTTTACATCCCTGATTAGATTTATTCCTAGGGGCTATTATAAATGGTATTGCTTTTCTGATTTCCTTTTCGTAGTTCTCTTTATTTGTGTATAGGAACACAACTGATTTTTGTATGTTTACCTTGTATCCTGCTACTCTTCTGAATCTTTCTACTAGTTTCAGTAGTTTTCTTGTGGAGTCTTTTGGGTTTTCTATACAGTATCATATCATCTGTTAATAGGGATAGTTTTACTTCTTCCTTACCAATTTGGATGCCCTTTATTTCTTTTCCTTGCCTTATTGCTCTAGCTGCAACTTCTGGCACAGTGTTAAATAGATGTGGTGATAAAGGGCATCCTTGTCTTGTTCCTGTTTTTAGGGGGAATGCTTTCAGCCCCTCTCCATTGAGAATAATTGGCTGTTAGTTTTGTATAGTTGCCTTTCATTATGTTGAGGAATTTCCCTTCTGTTCCTATTTTATTGAGAGTTTTTTTTTCAGGAATGGATGTTAAACTTTATCCAATGTCTTTTCTGTGTCGATTAAGATGGTCATGTGATTCTTCTGTTCAGTTTATGGGGTGGATTACATTGATTTTCTAATGGTGAACTATCCTTGCATACCTGGTATGAATCCCACTTGGAATTTCTTTCTATATGATGCTGAATTCTATTGGCTAGAATTTTGGCATTTATATGCATGAGAGATATTCTTTTGTACTTTCTTTTTTTTTTTGTATCTTTGCCTATTTTTGCTATCAGGGTTATGCTGGGCTTCATAGAATGAATTTGGAAGTATCCCTTCCTTTTCTGTGTTCTGAAATAGTTTAGTAGGGGGCTAAACTCTTTGACCATCAGGTTCCTCATTAGAAAATGGGACTGTTACTATTGTCTCTCACTATCCTGTCTTCCAAAGATCAAATATATCATGTATGAATGTAATTTTTAAAAAGGGGGAGAGGGATGCCTTGGAATAAGTAGAGCCCTTTATACACTTCAGATATTTTAACTATCCAATCTGTTCCCTACTCTAGGTTTCTAGAACAGAGGGAATGCATATTTTAAATTTTGATATGGCCATATTGCCCTCTACAAAAGTTGAACCCATTTTACATTCACACCAATAGCGGATATTGAAAATCATCTAACCTTTACTAACTCAGGTGGAAAATGATCTCACATCCATTTCCATTTCTTCAGCTACTTTGTTGGTAGTCTTTAAGCCGTTTCCAATTTTCAAATAGTATAAATAGCTTTGCAGTTAGTATCTTTGACTTTTATTTCACATTTGGAGTATTTCCTTAAGATCAGTTTCCAGGTCAACAGATGATATGGTCATTTCAGCTATTCTTGAGACATCACAAAATTACTTTCAAAAGGGTCTTACCACTTTCACTCTCATGAGAGATGCCTGAATTTTTTAAAAACATTTCCTAACTAGGAATGTGATTTAAACTTATTTTTGTTAATTTTGTAAGCAAAAGGTGCTGTCTTCTTTTGATTTGCACAGGAGCTGTCATTTAAAGGCCTCTTAATCGTACAGCAAACAGACGGAAGCCTGGCCGTGACGCCAGTGGTTTCTTTTCTGCTCTCTCTTTCACCAGCTAGTTAGTAATTAGGCGATATTTCCAGACTCACAGTTGGATCAGATTGAATTGCTCTTGCTCAGCTGTTTGATTGAGAAACACCTTCTCCTGCCTCTCTACCTAGCTAAAACCAGCTCCTCCAAGGACAGCCTCAAGTCCCACTTCATCTAAGCAGCCTTCCCTGGTTGCTCTGACCAACAACCGTGATGCACTTTCCTACCCACCCCAAAGCATTTACTGCTTTGACCATGGCATCTAACCTAAATCAAATCAATTGATACTATTACTTAATCCAGTTGCCACGGAGTTGATTCTGACTCATGGCAGCCCCATGTGTGTCAGAGTAGAACTGTACTCTGTAGGGTTTTCAATGGCTGATGTCTCAAGTAGGTGATCAGGTCTTTCTTCTGTGGTGCCTCTGAGTGGACTCAAACTTCTAACCTTTCAGTTAGCAGATGAGTGCTTAACCATTTGCACCACCCAGAGACTACTCTTCTGATAGGACTGTGTAAAATGGATGCACTCCACTTGCCAGATGTGTTATCCTTGTGCCTTTCTCTTTCATAAGTTTCACTCTTTGTGAGCAGAGACACTTTCTGTCACAGCCCTTAGCACCACGCTAGGCACACGTAGGTACGTAGTATTGTTGGTGATCCATGAACTGAACCCCCTGTCAAACAGATTTTACTCCAAAGGGAAACGGAGTATAAGAAACACTGTACTCTCCCTTCACATGTCATTTCTAGAACTCTGAACAAGCAAACTGAATTTCTCATTATACTTTTGTTTTCAGACATTAATGTTTTCATATCCTTCTGATTCGCTTTTTAGGTCCCTTTGCCTAACGGCCTTTTCCTTTTAGCTTTCTGGCTTATTCCAGTGAGCACGATCAGTCTCTCTTCAAACAAAATTCTTAAGCATTTTCACACAGTGGGCTGAATTTCTTCTCTATTACCATCATGTCTGCTCGGTGACACCAACCCACTTTATTCTGGCAGCCTCCGTTATTGACTGTGTCTCCGATGTTAGCATTTTCCAACTCGGCTATTTTCAGAATATACCTGTTCATGTCATTCATGTGTCTTTCATTAGTAATCTCTGGTTTTGTTGACATACTCAGCTTTTCCAGCTGGGGAAAAATTGCTACCCACCGATGGCTTGCTTTGCCTCCCTGGGCTAAAGTACTTGCAAATAATTAATGTCTTATTTTACCCTCTCTAACCCATTATTGACTTGGGCCTAAGCCACTGATTCTCTGGTAAGAATCCTTGTGAGATGCTTAAAAGCATCTGTATGTAGGTGTGTGTGTATGTATGTACGTATGTATATGTTTATTTACGTGTGTGAAACAAACAAAAAACCAAACCAGTTGCTGTTGAGTCGATTCTGACTCACGGCAATGCTATGTGTTACAGAGTAGAACTGTTCCAGAGGGTTTTCTTGTGTGTAATCTTTAAGGAAGCAGATCACCAGGCCTTTCTTCTGTGGTGCAGCTGGGTGGGTTCAAACTGCCAACCTTCTGGTTAGTTGAGGAGTGCAAACCATTTGCACCACCCAGGGACCCACACATGCACAGACATACACAGATTTCCTCTAGCACTCAGAATAGAAGTAAGACCACATTCAAAGGTTTCCAAATCCTTCTTTTTAACCTTCAACACTTATGAATGATCCCTCAAGCAGAAGGTCAGCAGGCATAAAAGATGGCAATTATTTGGCTGAACAGTAGGGATGAGGAGGCTCTGGGAAGCAATATTCAAAAACCATGATCTGACCCTGCTGACTGTTTAATCTCACATGTCTTCACTGTACCCCTTGCCCACGAGGCTCCACCCACACTGGCCTCCTTTTAGTTCTGGAACACACTATGTGTGTTCTGCCTGAGGGCCTTTGTACTATCCAGTTCCTCTGCCTAGAATCTCTTCCCCCAGATCTATCCACTTCCTCCTTGTGCCTTTATGCAAATCTCAACTCATAAGTAACATTTCCAGAGAGGCCTCCCTTGACCAACCAAGTAGCTTCCTTTCTCCCTTCCCATCCCCAGGTAAGTCTTTACATCCCTGTAATGTCACTTAGCACTATCTAAGAATAATTTATTTCTTTCTTGTTTATTTTCTATTAATTCCCACTAGGAGGTAAGCTGCAAGAGAGTAAGGAGCAAGTCTGTCTTGTTGAAAAGTTATGTCCCCAGTTCCTAGAACAATGCCTGGCACATAGAAGGCACTTATTAATACTTGCTGGGGAAAAATATATATATATATGCGTGGATGAGCACAGTGGCCCCAACAGTGGGCTCAAGCATAACAACAATTGTGAGGATGGCACAGGACCAGACAGTGTTTCCTTCTGTTGTACGTAGGGTTGCTATAATATGTTGTTGGCGTTAGGTATTGTCGAGTCAGTTCCGGCTCATAGCGACCCCATGTACAACAGAACGAAACACTGCCAGTCCTGCACCATCCTCACAATCGTTGTTATGTTTGAGCCCACCACTGGCGGCTACTGTGTCATTAATGCGGCTTTAACTTCAAAGAACTCTAAAACTTCATATGATTTTATTCTCCCTTTTCTAAACTTACTGGAGTTAATTTTTTAAAACTTTTTTTTTTATGGAGTTTCACAACCCATTTCTATCTGTAGTTAATGTCATCAAGTTACGTTTTGATATTTGAACTCTAATTCCTCATATAAATTGAAAGATTGAAAGCTTTTGGTCAAAGGCTACTGCAAATAATGAACTAAAATGTGTTAAAAATTAGTTATAAAAATTTTCTACAAAACAGCTAAGGAGAATTTCTATTTAATAAAGTTAATTTTCCAAACATTTTTAGTGGTTTGAGGTTTGATGCCATGTTCTTGTACCACTTCAATTCTAATACCTAAAAGTAATTTCATTTATGACTTTTTAATTGTCCAAACAAAAAGCTGAAAATTTTACATCAAGTCAATAGTGGGTGGTAAAAAATAGGGGTTACTATTATCATTCTTTGGTGAACGCTATTTCCATAAACTTCTCTCTCAGTTACAGACATACTGAATGGAAAGCAGCTTGGGGAAAAATAACCTTACTATGGTGTTGTATTTGGGTTCCCTTCATTCCTGTCTACCCATGCCAAAGTAGTCTTCTAGTCCCCAAAATTATTTTATATAAAGTTAGATTTTCCAATAGGCCTACCTATCCAATTTTAAATAATCCTCTTGGGACAGCAACAACTACGTTGTTAGAAAGAAATTATTTACATCATCTATGTGTCTCACTAATGATATGGAAGAACGTGTAACACGAATTCTATCTCGTTTATTTCCCATCGCAAATATTTTTAAAAAAGAAGGAACTTGGTATGTACAGAAGAAAGTTTGAATAGCATATTTTTAGTATAAAAGTTTTGAATATATAGAAGTATGAATAAAGAAAAAAAATGTTTTAATTTGATGGTTCAGAAACAACCACTACTGAGGCCTTGATGTAGTTCCTCTAGTCATTTTTCTTTTTCTAAAATATATAAACAAATGCTTTTCTTTCTAAAACATTGAGGCCATTTCAATTATGTTGTTTATCACTTTTTTTTTTTTTTTTTTTTTTAACCAGCGGGAAGAAAAGGAACTTTTCTTCTGTCAGTAAATATTCTTGGGATACACAACAGTTGATTCAGTCATACATATTATTGATCACTTCCTCAAATCCTTGCTGAAATGGATATTTCTACTTCAAATTTTTGTTAACAAGACGGTGAAAAGTATTTTGCTTTTATTTTATCTGAACCTTTTTTACATCCTTAATTGACCATATCTGTTTCTTCCCTTGTGAATTCCCTGTTTGCTTTTGTTTGTTTTACTCATTAGCTATTGAAGCATTCTCGTTTTTTTCATTGTTGATTTATTAGAGTTCTTTGTATATTGTAGATTTTGACCCTTTATATGTCATATAGGAGGCAGTCGTGGTTCAGTAGTAGAATTCTTGCTTTCCATGTGGGAGATCAGGGTTTGATTTCCAGACAGTGCATCCCCTGTGTACCCAGCACCCATCTGTCACTGAAGGCTTGTGTGATGCTGAACAGGTTTCAGCAGAACTTTCAGACTAAGACAGACTAGGAAGAAAGACCTGGCAATCTACTCCAGAAAATCAGCCAGTGAAAGCCCCATGGATCACAAGGGTCTGATCACAACCAATCATGAGGATGGCTCAGGTCTGGGCAAGGTTTTATTCCATTGTATATGGGGTCACTATGAGTCAGGGGCTGACTCAGTGGCAGCTAACAACAACATATGTCATATATATAGTTGCAAATATTTTTAGTAGTTTGAGGTTTGAATTTAACTTCAGTTATTATGTTTTTATAGAAATGTGACAGTATAAAAAGTTAGCCATTATAAGTTTTCTTTCAAAATTAATCTTGAGATTTTTTCTGGTAGTTATGAGCCCATTGAAATTATAAGGTAATGATTTTCTTCTGCTTATAAATAATTACTTCTTAATCTTTAATCATGAAATATTACAAATATACAGAAAAGTGTGCCCACTCGAGCACCATCAGAGAATTTTCCCCTCTCATTTGCGGAGCAGGGAAGCCTTACTCTAGATCTTGATGCTAAAGGTCCTTCCTGCCCCTGTGATGCCGGGATGCACAATGCTACACATTTCTCAGTGCTTTCTGCATAATCTCCTTCTCTGAGGGAGTGAACAGTCCAGGTGAATTACAGTTTAGAGTAGGAGCCAAGGTAAAACCAGGAGAACGTTGATTATTATTTCAAGTACCTTATACTGCCACACAGAGATGACCCAGCAATGATGATTGCTATCTTGGTGTGCAGATGTGTCAAGGAAACTGTGTTTTACCCAGCAGTACTTAAGATTGCTCTTCTGTTAATGGTTTCAAAGACTCTGCACTGTTTCAAACTCTGCCTCCTGACAGTTTTGTTTTCCTCCTGAATGCCTTTGCTCAGAACACCTTTTGGATTGGGAAGCCACATGGTGGAGTCGGAAAACCACGGGCTGAGAGCCGGGGGGTCTGTCCAGAAATACTCTGACCAGACACGTAAGCTTGGGCATGATTTCGCTTCTCTCAGCCTCAGTTTCCTTGTCTGGAAAATGGGAGTTATATCATCTACTTCATGAGGTTGTTGTGGGAAACAATAAGGTAATACATACGAAGCCCTTTGTACACTGCAACGTATGCAGAAGGTACTCAGTAATGGGTGGTGGCTTCCCCTGGGTGGTGCAAATGGTTAATGTGTTCCGCTGCTAACTGTAAGGTTGGAGGTTCGAGTTCACTCAGAGACGCCCCGGAAGAAAGGCCTGGGATCTACTTCTGAAAAATCAGCTATTAAAAACTCTATGGACAACAGAGGGTTCTGGACAGAGCTGGAGAAGGATGTAGAACAAAATTCTAACTCACAAAAAAAAGACCAGATTTACTGGCCTAAAGGACTAATGAGGTACAATAGTCCAGTGACAAGGGCCAGAAGGCAGAAGGGGACAAGGAAGCTGGTGATAGGGAACCCAAGGTTGAGTAAAGATAATGTTGATGTGTTATGAGGTTGTTAACCATTGTCATAGGGCAACACGTGTACTAACTGTTAAATGAGAAACTATTTTGTTCTGTAAGCCTTTATCTAAAATGAGAATAGCAGCACAACTGGAAGAGCGTAGTCGATGTCACTGAACTGTGCACGTAGAAATTTTTGAAATGGTGTATCTTTGGCTCTGTATATTTTCATCAAAAAAAAAAAAAAAAGGTTGAGAAGGGAGAGGGTTGACATGTTGTGGGGTTGTTAACCAATGTCATAAAACAATATGTGTACTACTGTTTCATTAGAAACTATTCTGTAAGCCTTCACCTGAAGTACAATAAAATAATAATAATAATAATAATAATAATTGCTTACCTTTATTGTACTATGTGCCAGGTATTGTTCCCTAAGCACTTCATAGATATTATCTCATCTAATCCTCACCCCCACAAAGCGGGTGCTGTTAGTACCTCGTTTTACAAATAAGCATACCGTGACACAGAGAGGGTGAGTAATCTGAGCCCAGCTGGCAGTGAGTGGCACAGGCTGTCTGGCTTCACAGCCCATCTGCCTCCTGCACCGTGTGGTACTGTCTCCCTGTCAGGGCGGCCCTGCCGTTCTGGGACACATACCTAAGAAAGGTGTGAAAACACTTGCAGGAAAGGAGAGAAGAAGGATAGTTAGAGCTGAGAGTCAGTCGCCCACAGGGCAATGTCCGGAAGGAGTAAAGCCATCACCAAACAAATCCATGCATTCTGCTAATGACAGACTGGCTTTGTACTTATTCAGTAAAGCATCTCCACAGTGTCAGAAGAATCCCTGTCGATGGTAATGGTGTCATTTCTTGTTTTGCCGAGAACTTTTTTTCTGGAATTGCAGCCCGAGAAACAGCAGCAGCAAGAGCCCATGGGGGAAGCCTTGGTTGATAGTACCATGGGGTCTGTTGCCTTTGAGTAAATAAGTAGATCTTATTTACTGAGCATATAGAATGTATTTAAAATACCAGATTCTAAGGGAAGTAATAGAAGGGTGTATGGATTTCTCAAGGATTACAAAGCTAAAATAATTGTATGGCAGTATTAAAAATATCTGAATTAGATTTGTCTTAATATTCATTTTAGCACTGGGGATGGTGATGTTTCTCTCCTTGTTTCTATTTTAATCTGAAATACAAACAGCTTAAGGTTTGCTTGCCTTGAATTATTATTACTGTGAGGTTGAGCCATCTGTGTTTTTCTTATTCTGCTCCTGGCTCTAAGGAGAAGTCTTGAAATTTAACAACTTGGGAGAAGAATTTCTGTTGAATAAATTCAGATATACAGGGACATCTAGAACTCTGCAAATTTTTATGTTACTTGGGAGGCATTTTTTCCTTTTGGATTGAGTTGAGAGTGAAAATTAGAATAACCCTACCAAATCATCTGTAATTTTCACAATCTCTTGAGGGCTCAGCAATGTTTCATGCCACATTTTCTACAGTACATCTATACTCCCTAATATGCATCTGGTTGACTTCTAAGAGTATAGAATTGGCATAATAGCAGACAGTGTTTGTTTAAAGTGGCATCTATTATCTATTATCTCTTTAGGAAACTTTACATATGCACACCTGATGTTTTTAAGGTGATATCAGGGACCACAACCATGCCTTCCTATAAGGCATTCCCCTGGCTCAGACCAAGGTTTTGGCTGAATTCAACTTGGTGCACTGTGACAGTGCTTACATTTTTACAGGTGACCTCAAGGGTTGGTTATATAGCTTTGAGACATAATTGACATACAATAAACTGCACATACTTAAATTGTACAATTTGATGTTTTGACATGTGTATACACTTGTGAAGCCATCACCACAATCAAAATAGTGAGCGTATCCATCACCCCTAAAAGTTTTCCTTGTTCTTCTTTGTAATCTCTTCCTCTCATCCACTCAACCCTCCTGTTCCCAGGCAACCACCGAGCTGCTATCTGTCTCTATAAATAATTCTGCATTTTCTAGAATTTTGTATAAATGGAGTAATACAAAATGTACTCAGTTTCTGGCTTCTTTCACTCAGTTTAATTATTGTGAAATTCATCTATATGTCGTGTGTATCAGTGGCTGAACAGAAGTAATAACAATCATATACTTGCCTTGTTCCTGATCTTATGAGGAAAACACCATTAACTATGATGATACCTGTAGGTTTTAAGTACATCCCCTTTAAGTTAAGGAAGTTCCTTTCAATTTTCAGTTTGCGAACAGTAGTGGATGTTGGAATTTGTCAGTTGCTTTTTCTGCATTTTTTGATATGATCATGTTTTGTCTTTTTCTTGTTAATTTAATGAATTATGTTGACTTACTTTCTAATGTTAATCAACCATACTTGGTCAAGATGTATTGTCCTTTTTATAGATCACTGGATTCAGGTTGCCCAGATTTTGTTAAGAATTTTGTTGCATCAAAGTTCATGAAGGATATTGTTCTATAATTTTCTTCTAATGCCTGCTGATTTTGGTATCAGGGTAACACTGGCTTTATGGAATAAATTGAGAAGTGTCCCTTCCTCTTCAATTTTCTTGAAGAAATAGCAAGAAAGAGTTTGTATAGAATTACTATTATTTCTTCTTAATGTTTAATTTCTACTAGGGTAGCTTTCCCTGGTGACATCATCTGGGCCTGGAGTTTTCTTGTGATGATTTTAACTGCAAACTCAATTTCTTTAATAGATATAGAGCTATACTGACTCTTTCTCCTTTAGTGAACTTTGGTAGTACCTTTGAGAAATCTGTTTCATTCAAGTTGTCAAATTTATTGACATAAATTTGTTCATAATGTTCCTTTATTTATACTTGTAGTATTTGTAGAATCTATAGTTATGTTACATCTCTCAGGCCTAATGTTCTCTCTTTTTCTAGAGGTTTATCAATTTAGTTTATCTTCACAAAGAACTAGCCTTTGGTTTCATTGGGAGCCCTGGGGGCACAGTGGTTAAGCATTTGGCACTAACCATAAGGTTGGCAGTTCAAATCCACCAGCCGCTCCTTGGTAACCCCTATGGGGCAGTTCCACTCTGTCCTGTAGGGTCGCTATGAGTTGAATAGACTCAATGGCAATGAGTTTGGGTTTTTTTTTAAGTAATGCTTTAGTTGCATCCCACAAATTTTGATATGTTGTGTTTTCATTTTCATTTAGTTTAATTTTTAATTTCCCTTTTGATTTATTCTTTTGCCTATACGTTCTTTAGAAATGTGTTATTAGTTTCCAAATTTTGGTGATTTTCCAGATATCTTTACGTCATTGATTTAATTCCATCGTGGTCAGAGAACATACTTCATATGACTTGTACCTTTGTAGTTTTATTGAGTTTTGTTTTATACTCAGAATATGGTCTATTTTGGTAAATGAGTAATGAAAAGAATGTGTTTTCTGCTATTGTTGGGTGAAATATTCTATAACTGTTGATTAGCTCAAATTGGTTGATAGTGTTTTTCAAGTTTTCTACCTCCTTACTAATTTTCTGCCTGCTTACTCTAACAGTTATTGAGAGAGGGTTGTTGAAATATCTGACTGTTATTGTGGATTTATCTACTTCAATTTTTAGTCCTATCAGTTTTTATTTTACATATTTTGAAGCATTGTTATTCAGTGCGTGAATGTTATGTTCTCTCTATGAATTGACTAACTCCTTTATCATTCTGAAGTGAGTCTTTTTATCCATGGTAATTTTTTTTTTTTTTTGCTCTGAAATCTATTTTTTGTAATATTATTATAGCCCCCACAGCATTCTTTTGATTAGTGTTAGCCTGTTATATATTTCTTGATCCTTTTATTTTTAACCTATATATGACTTCATATTTAAAGTGAGTTTATTTTAGGTACTGTGTCCAAAATGAAAATCTCTGCCTTTTAATTGGGGCTATTTGGACCATTTATATGTAATGTGATTATCAGTGTAGTTGACTTTACATCTACTATCTTCTTATTATTTTATTTTACGTGTGTCTTTATTATTTTTTACCACTGTTACTACTTTCTTTTGGATTGAGTATCTTTTAGGATTACAATTGTATCTCCTTTATTGACTTTCCACTTCACGATACAACAGCATACTTTTATTTCATTCTATTGCCCTATGTGCTATTGCTGGCATATACTCTGTTAGTATGTTTGCCTTTTTTGGTCAATTATCTTTCAGAGTTTAAAATAAGAAAAAAAAGTTTTTCATATTTAATCACATATTTACCATTTGCAATATTATTCTTTTCTTTTCTTTGTGTAGATCAAGATTTATATCTCGTAATTTTCTTCTGCCTAAAGAACTTTAACATTTCTTGTAGTGTAGGTCTGCTGATGATGGATTATTTCAGTTTATTGTCTGACAAAATCTTTATGTTGTTTTCATTTTTGAAAGATTCAATCTTTCTTCTACCTTCTTGAACACATGATAAACAGTTGTAGCTTTTTTAATATCCTTATCTACTAATTCTGTCATCTGTGTCATTTCTGTTCCTATTGATTTTTTTTTTTTTCCTTCTCATTTTGAATCATATTTTCCTGCTTTTTTGTATGGTTGGTGTGTTAGTTTCCTACTGCTGCTGTAAAAAATTACCACAAACTTCATGGCTTAAAACCATACAGATTTATTACCTTCTAGTTCTGTAGGTTACAAGTCTGATATGGCTCTTACTGGGCTAAAATCAAGTTGTCACATGGGCTTCATTCCTTTCTGGTGGATCTAGGGAAGAATCCATTTCCTTGACTTTTCCAGTTCCTAAAGGCTGCCTGCATTCCTTGGTTCATGGCCCCTTGCATCTTCAAAGCTTGCAATGGCTGGTTGAGTCCTTCTCACATCCATTCACTCTGACCTTCTCTCTCCTGCCTTCTTCCACTTTTTTTTTTTCTCCTAGTTTTGAGGCCCTTGTGACTACATTGGGCCTACTCAGATAATCCAGGATAATCTCTCTAATTTAAAGATAGCTGATTAACAACCTTATTCTGTCTTATTCTAACCTACTTAAACTCTTAAAAGCAGCCTTAATTCTCCTTTGTCATGTAAATTAACATATTCACAGGTTCTGGGAATTAATCTACCACACCTGGTAATTTTTCATTTGTAGCCAGACATTGTGAATTTTAGCTTGTTAGGTGCTAGATATTTTTGTATTCCTGTAAAGATCCTTGAAATTTGATCTAGGACACATTTAAGTTGGTTAGAAACAGCTGGAGCCTTTAGAGGCTTGCTTTTAAGTTTTGTTGTGAAATATCAGAACAGCTTTTAGTCTAGAGCTAATTTTGTCCTACTACTGAAGCAATACTGTTCTGAATAGTCTACACAGCAACTCATGAATTATGAGGTGTTTTTACTCTAGCTGATGGAGAAACAAACTCTTCCCATTTCTTGATGAGCTCTAAGGATTGCTCATTCTAATCCTTTTGGTTGGTTCTTTTCTCAGCCTTCACACAAATAGAGTCATCAGTTCTTAGCTGAAGACTCAAGGTGGACCCTCTTTAGATCTCTGAGCTTGCATGTTCTCCCTCTCTCCTCTCTCTCTCTCTCCCTCTCTCTTTCTCAGCAGTTCTCTCCTTTCTACCACACCTGGTAATTTTTCATTTGTAGCCAGACATTGTGAATTTTAGCTTGTTAGGTGCTAGATACCTTCAAACGGTAGCTGCCTTGGTCTCCCCAAACTGCCAGTTCTGTCTTTACTCAAGGAGACTGGCAGGTTCCACTGGGGTTCCTCCTCTTAACACTGCAGCCTGGAAACTCTCTCATGGCAGTAAGCTGGGGTGATCATATGGCTCACTTTGTTTCCATTCTCTCAGGAATCATTGTATTGTACTTCCTGATGTCCAATATCTAAAAACCATGTTTCATATATTTTATCTGGCTTTTTAGTTGTTTCAGACAGGAGGGTAAATCCAATCCCCACTACTCTCTCTTTGCCATAAGTAGAAGTCAAACATATATTATTTCCCACGTTTCATTTTGATAAGGGCAACAATGATGCTTTAAATACTTAATAACTGATAGCTCACAGGCACTGACCACAAAGAACAGGCCTAAAATAATATTATGGACTGCAGTGTAATGGATTGCTTTTGTGTGGCCTTTCTTGCCATGGTCTTATAACTCCCACCCAAGTGGTTAGGTGGGACTGTGCAAATAAGGTAATTATGGCCCACCAAAGGGATTGCCATCCTGCTAGGCTTAAAAGAGAGCCAATTCCAGACCAGGGAGAAGATCTCATCACCACCAAGGAAGAAGAGCCAAGAATGGAGTGAATCCTTTGGGCCTGGAATTCCTGCACTGAGAAGCTCCTGGAACCAGGAGACTGAACGAGAGGGAGCTGTAACGCTGAAGATGACGATGAGAAACGGTGGCAGAGAAACAGCGAAAGTTGATGGTGCAGTGGGCTTCCTGGCCCATGGAGCAAGAAAGCTGCGTGCCTTTGGAAAGTGGGCTTGCTGGAGGAGTAGGGTGCCTCCGGGAACTTGGTGGAGCTTGGTTTGCTGGCCCGTGAGCTGGAGCTGAGTGTCTTTGGGCCGAGGCTTACTGGTGGAGTGGGGCACCTTGGGGCACTTATCCGCAGAACTAAAAGACCTTTGTAACACTTGCCCTAGCAGGGCAGAGGCTGAGGGGCCAGAGAGAGGCACGCCTGTGGGCATGGCTAAGAAAAGGCTGTCCTGGTGGAAAAACTGTGTCATGAGCATTCCTGAACCTGAATTGTAAGACACAGTGGTTAAAAACTTGCAGTGTGATGGATCACTTTTGTGTGCCCTTTCTATCCATGGTCTTGTAACTCCTACCCAAGTGATTGGGCAGGACTGTGCAGATATGGTAATTGTGGCCCACCAAGGGGATTGGTTAGTTTTGCCATCTCACTGGGCTTGACATAAGCCACCCCAGAGGCAGGAAAGAGAAGATTCTACCACCACCAAGGAGGAACAGCCAGGAGGAGCTAGCACATCCTGTGGACCCAAGATCCCTGTGCTGAGAAGCTCCTGGACTCAGGAGACAGGGAGTGAGCTGTAACCTGAAGACAGCGCAAAGCAGCAGAGACCGGGTGGCAGAGACCTGTGAGTAGGAGACGGTGTGGTGGGCTTTCCAGCCCACAAAGAGAGAAAGCTGAGTGCCATTGGGCAGAGGTCTATGGCCAGCAAGAGGCGTGCCTGCGAGCATGGCTGGGAAGAGGCTGTCCTGATGGAAGAACCGTATCCTTGAGTATTCCTGAGCCTGAATTGTGACCTGTTACTTCCCAAATAAATCTCATAATTGTAGTATGGTCTGAGTTCTTTGTGGCCATTGCAATGAATTATCAAACCCAGCAGAGAAGTAGAAAGTGCCATGTGAGGGACAGTTGGTGTCATAATTGATAAAGATGGAGGAAAAAGAGGCATGTCTGACTCCCGCCTCATAGGAATCAGCCTTGGGCTGTTGATCTTGATTCTCCTTCCCCCTTGGGAAGTTAGAGTACTCAAACACTGCCCCCATGCCATTTTTACAGAGCTATGGCTGCTAACCAAAAGATCAGCAGTTCAAATCCACCAGACACTCCCTGGAAACTCTGTGGGGGCAGTTATACTCTGTTTTATGGGTTGCTGTGAGTCAAAATTGACTTGACAGCAATGGATTTGGTTTGGTTTGGTTCACTTCTCTAATAAACCCCATAATTATGAGTATGGTCTATGAGTTCTGTGTGGCCATTGCAGTGAATTATCGAACTTAGCAGAGAAATAGAGTGCCATGCAAGGGACGGTTGGTGTCAGGACTGGTAAAGAGGGCAGAGAGAGGAGGCATGTCTGACCTCTGCCTCATAGGAATCAGCCTTGGGCTGTTCGTCTTGATTTTCCTTCCTCCTTGTGAAGTTACAGGAGCTCAGACACTGCCACCACATCTTTTTTACGGGCCTTATGGTTGCTTGGAGCCCTGGTGGTCCAGTGGTTAAGAGCTACAGCTGCTAACCCAAAGGCTGGCAGTTCAAATCCACTAACCTCTCCTTAGAAACCCCATGGGGCAGTTCTACTGTGTCCTAAAGGGTCGCTATGAGTTGGAATTGACTCAACGGTAATACATTATGATTGCTTACCAACTAAAGGTTAGTCCTATGTACCAGTGAGACCCTGTCCCCCTTGCCGTCGAGTCAGTTCACTTGGAATCAAACCCTATAGTCCATCCAATTCAGGGTTTTGTCAGTGATAGCCCAGGTGAGACCAAAATTGCTTTGCAGTAAGACTGACCTGGGATTGAGTTCCAACACTGCCATTTCTAGCTGACCACTTGACTTAAATTTTCTCTGTTCCTAATTTCCTGTGCACTGTTTTAGTGAAGATTACATGGGATAAAATATGTAAAAGCGCTTAGCATATTGCCTGGCAACTAGAATATTCAGTAAAAATTAGTGCCCTTCCTCTTTCTATACCTTCCTCCTCAATCCATCTGGATTCCCCAGACCAACCACGGTGTTCTACTGACAACAGGTTATTGCTCACCAAAATTCTCTCAAGAGAAAGAAGGGACCATATCCAGGAAAAGGGATCCTGAAACAGTCAGAACTGGGAGGTGGAGAAGGAGAGAGAAATTGGGCAGTGGTCATCATAGCTGAGAAAACCTCCTACTTAGACTGCTGTGAAGTCAGTACAGGAGGGAGCTGATGCCCATGTCCACAAGAGAACTCCGAATGAGGCCACAACCAGTCAGGTGTGGAGGGATGAGGCAAGGTTGAGAGGTGCCTGGAATTTGTCTAGGAGAAGAGCATGGCAGGTCTCTCTCACCTGGATCCTCCCAACTCATACCTCTCTGCTCTCTAAGGTAATAAAACTCAAAGCTGGCTTGGCACAACCACTTGACTGATGGTGGCAAAGGGGGACAGTTTGAGCGACACTTTGTAGCACTTGCTTTCTCAGACATTGTCCTTGGGGATTAGGATTTACTGCTTACACATATGACTTTCCATAATCCACTGTAAATATATCAGTCATGTAACTCTGGGTGACTGCCAGTCTTTTCAATAAATTAAGGTGCTTTTCTGTCAGTCTTATTTTCTCTGACAGTGTCTGTCATTCTTAAAGCTTGAACCGCAAACACTTGTCTTCAGCCTAATTGTGTTCCTAGCACCTAATAATGCCTTGACCACAAGTGCTTGCTGATGGCAGTATTTAATGAGTATATTATAGAGTTCTTTGTTCAAGACAGCAGTAAAGATATGAATAGAAAAGGCCCCAGGGAAATTCCCAAGATGCACACTTGATACATCATCCCAGTTTATTCTAGTTTAGTTTAATTTAGCTTTGTTTGTTTAACAAACATCTTATATTGAAATTATTCCCATCCTTATGTCCCCCTGACCCATTACCCTGTGATTGGAAGGAAGTTAAATACCTGTATATGATTTTGTAATTCTTTTAACTGAATGACCATGTATTTTTAAAAAATATGTAAAGATATGATTTTGTTACAGTATTAAAAAAAAAGAAAACATTGAATTATGACATGAATGCCCAAGCTAACATTTCTATTCTGCCTTTTCTGGCAAATGCAAATGCCTGGTTTAGTTTGCCACAAGCAGATATAGAGCGGCTGGCCCCATGTACTCTTTCTCTCGGACAAATCCGTAACTTTAGCCCTGGTCCTCCACGCTATGGGCAGTTGGGATGTAAACTCAGCCTGGAGGAGGCCTGCTGACCAAGGACATCTCATTGCTAAGAAGAGAAGGATCAACAATAAACTACCCAACAATACTGTGCCCCCAATGAAGTCATTTGATACATACAGTGAAAAGTGTGCCTTGTGCCCTGGGGGCAGTCGCTCTCTGACTAGGGCATGTATTCACAAAGTGCACAGTGGCTTGGCTTGATATCTGTCTTTAATGAAGAAGAGCACTTGTGATTCAGAGTATGGTCAGGCTCTTCTCAGGATGATGGCTAGTTGCTGTGTGTGCCTCCCTTATTATGCTTCTACTTCCTAATGCAACTCTGTGCCCACGTGTGGTATCGCGGTGGCTGGGAGCCTTTGTCCAGGGATCATGACTCATCTTTGTGTCCCCATCATTTATCACAGTGCCTTGCACCTTGTAGATGCTTGATAAAGGTAAAAATGAATAAACATCTCAGAGGGACCTAGGGCAATATGCCCCTCTGTTCCTCAGGTTTTCTAGCTTTAAAATTTAAAGGATGCCCAGCCCACTTGGAGCAAAGGAGAACGAAGAACACCAAAGACACAAGGAAAATATTAGCCAAAGAGACAAAAGGTCCACATAAACTAAAAACTCCACCAGCCTGAGACCAGAGGAACTAAATGGTGCCCAGCTACCACCAGTGACCACCCTGACAGGGAACACAACAAAGAGTCCCAGAAGGAGCGGGAGAAAGTGCAGAGCAGAACTCAAATTCACGTAAAAAGGCCAGACTTAATGATCTGACTGAGCCTGGAGGAAACCCTGAAACTATGGCCCTCAGACGCTCTGTTAACCCAGAACAAAAACCATTCCCGAAGCCCACTCTTCAGACAAAGATTAGACTGGACTATAAAACAAAAAATAATACTCGTGAGGAGTGTGCTTCTTAGTTCAAGCAGATACACAAGACCAAATGGGTAGCTCCTGTCTGAAGGTGGGATAAGAAGGTAGGAAGGGACAGGAGCTGCTTGAATGGAAACAGGGAACCCAGGGTGGAAAGGAGGAGTGGGCTGTCATATTGAGGGAATTGCAACTAATGTCACATAACAATATGTATATAAATTTTTGTATATGAGCAATTAACTTGAGCTGTAAACTTTTCACCTAAAGCACACACACCAAAAAAGTTGATTGGTTGAAAAAGAAAATTTAAAGGCTGGCTCTAGCATGAAGAATGGCATAGTTCTGCTGAGAACTGTGGGTTATGGTGAGATGAGCAAGGATATACAATACACACACATTCATTCATATTCTTTCTCTCTCTCTCCCTCATTCTCTCTCTCGTTTCCTCCCCCCTTCCCTCCCTCCCTCCCTCTTACATGTCTTGCTTCTGTGTACTCTTTAAAGCACAAGAATATACTGAATAATGTATTGAATTCTTTCTGAACAAGGTAGGCACTTAGCACCGTTGTGAAGCCCCAGAGGCCACTGCAATAGAAAAAACTTCTAGCTATAATTTAGATTTGTGTATTGATTTCTCATTTGCAAATTGGTGGTACATAAATACACATCCTATAATTTGGCATCCACACTACAATGTGAAATAGGCAGAGCAGGTTTTAGCCTTACACCTGAGGGGAGGAACCGGAGGCTGGACGTGGGACTAAGCCCCAAATATGGCGGCTCCCGGTTCTCTCCTTCTGCCGTAAGCCTATGTGGAGACTACAGGCTCTAAACCGTTACTGCCGACAGGACAGGGTCAACCACAGTCAGCCTCTCCACTGACTCCGGTGAAGCTGTGCGGAAATGTCTGCAGTATTCCAGATCCTCAACTTCCTCATTCATCTGCAAAGGGGAAAAAACATCTTGGAGAGATATAATGAGGACTAGCTTATTAAATGGCTGAAAAAGGATTTTGAAAATATAGTCTTGCATAAAGGCCTAGTAACAGCCAAAGACTAGTTGCCTCAGGGGAGGAGAATGAGATGTGGCACTCGAATGAAGAAACAAAAGCACTCTTTGAAATATACAACTGGACAGAAAATAATTCCAAATGAAAATCTCAGCGATGGTCTTTGCTTTTAACACGGAACTCACACGGTGGGGCGAGGGAGATGTTTGGGGTAAGTTTTTCATGTGAGAAATTCGTTCTCTTGAGTTCCTAATGTTGAGGGATCAACACTGTGGAGGAAAGCACTATCAAAACAAGTCATTAACAAATGCTCCTCAAAGTACATTGCACTCAGCCCAAAAAGCCATATTAGTTTCAAGTGGCAATTTTTTAGTTAAATTATTTCACCCTCGTTTACTTCCCTCAAAATTTAGCCACCGGAATTGCTCAGGATGTTGCCAGAAATGACAGGCTATCTGAGCATATGGGTTGGCATTGGTACTTTCTCAATTAAAATGCGTATCGGTATGTAAATAATTATGCCTGGACTGGACCTCGGACCTAACAAAGTATTTTTAAAGTCTGGTGGGGCTCAATTTTAATTTTATTTTATTGTGTTTTAGGTAAAAGTTTACAGCACAAATTAGTTTCTCATTCAAAAAGTTATACACAAATTGTTTTGTGACATTGGTTGTAACCCCACAATATGTCAGTAGTCTCCCCCTTTCCTTTTCCACCCCAGGTTCTCTGCATCCATTCATCCAGTTTTCATGCCCCCTTCTGCCTTCTCCTCTTTGCTTTTGGGCAGGTGTTGCCCAACTGGTCTCATATAATTGATGGAACTAAGAAGTGCATTCCTTACTTGTGCTATTGTTTGTTTTGTAGGCCTGTCTAATCTTTGGCTGAAAGGTGGACTTCGAGAGTGGCTTCAGTTCTGAGTTAGCAGGGTGTCTGGGGGCCATAGTCTCAGGGGTTCCTCCAGTATCTGTGAGACCATTAAGTCGGGTCTGTTTTTGCAATTTTGAATTTTGTCCAACATTTTTATCTTGCTCTATCTGGGACCCTCTATTATGATACCTATCAGAGTGGCCGGTGGTAGTAGCCGGACACTATCTAGTTCTTCTGGGCTTAGACTTGTAGAGGCTGTGGTTCATGTGGTCCATTAGTCCTTTGGACTAATATTTTCCTTGTGTTTTTGATTTTCGTCCTTCTCCTTTGCTCCGAACTTGATGGGACCAGTAGACGTATTCTAGATGGCTGTTTGCAGGCTTTTAAAACCCCAGAAGCTACTCACCAAAGTAGGATGTAGAACATTTCTTTATGAACTATATTATACCAGTTGACCTAGATGCCCCCCAAGACTATGGTCCCCAGCCTTTAGCCCCAGTAACTCAGTCCCTCAAGGTGTCTATGTCCTTGCCTTGGTCAAGTTGTGCTGACTTTCCCTGTATCGTGTGTTGTCTTTCCCTTCACCAAAGCTAACACTTGTCTACTACCTAGTGATTTTCCCTCCCTCCCTCTCCCCCCCATTCCCCTACCCACCTCCCAATAACCATCAAAGATTTTTTCTTTCTGTGTGTAAGCCTTTTCTTGAGTTTTTATAATTCTGGTCTCATACAGTATTTGTCCTTTTGTAATTGACTTATTTCATTCAGCATAATGCTCTTCAGATTCATCTATGTTGTGAGATGTTTCAGAGATTCATCATTATTCTTTATCATTGCTTAGTATTCCATTGTGTGTATGTACCGTAGTTTGTTGATCCATTCATCTGTTGGTAGGCACTGAGGTTATTTCCATCTTTTTGCTATTGTGAATAATGCTGCAACAAACACGGGTGTGTATATGTCTATTTGTGTGAGGGCTCTTATTTCTCTAGGATATATTCCTAGGAGTAGGATAGCTGGATCGTATGATATTTCTATTTCTAGCTTCTTAAGGAGGCACCATATCATTTTCCATTATGGTTATACCGTTTTACATTCCCACCAGCAGTGCATAAGAGTTCCAATCTCCCCACAGCCTCTCCAACATTTGTTATTTTCTGTTTTTTTGATTCATGCAAGTAATGTGAAGGGGTGAGATAATATCTCATTATAGTTTTGATTTGCATTTCTCTAATGGCTACTGATCACGATCATTTCCTCATGTATCTGTTAGCTGCTTGAATGTCTTCTTTGGTAAAGCGTCTGTTCATATCCTTTGCCCATTTTTTAATTAGATTATTTTTTTTGTTGTTGTTATTAAGGTGTTGAAGTTTTCTACAGAATTTTAGAGATTAGACCCTTGTCAGATAATGTTGTAGCCAAAAATTTTTCCCCGTCTGTAGGTTCTCTTTTCACTCTTTTGTGTATTGTCTTTTCATTGAGCGTTAAGTGTTTGATTTTTAGGGGCTCCCAGTTACCTTGTTTCTCTTCTGGCGTTTGTGCATTGTTAGTTGTGGTTTGTTTTCTTTTTTTGCCATGTGTTAGGGTTTCTAGCATTGTCCCTATTTTTTCTTCCAGGATCGTTATCATCTTAGGTTTCATATTTAGGTCTTTGAACCATTTTCAGGTAGTTTTTGTGTATGATGTGAGGTATGGGTTCTGTTTCATTTTTTTTTCAGATGGATATCCAGTTTTGCCAGCACCATTTGTTAAAAAGACTGTCTTTTCCTCATTCAATGGACCTTTGGTCCTTTGTCAAAGATCAGCTGACCATAGGTGGGTGGATTTATGTCTGGATTCTCGATTCTGTTCCATTGGTCTGTATGTCGTTGTACTAGTACCAGGCTGTTTTGACTACCATGACTGTATAGTAGGTTCAATTTTAAGTTTTTAAAAAGGTGTGCGTGTGTGTGTGTAAGGAAGCTTAATAAAAAGACATTATTTTTACGATTAATAAAACGAGATTACAAAGGGAAATACTTTGTTAAGGAGAAAGCAGATATGCCAAACATGAATGAGCACAGTTGATTTGATTGGGTGTAACACCCAATCTTCCTGCAGCTCTGAATTCTGCAGTTCTCGTTTTCAGGCACAGAAAAACATCCTGGGTCCTCAGAGGGGGAAACTTTTTTTTTTTTTCTGATAATAAACTCATGGGGAAATTTCTCCTGCAGGGAAGCTAGAAGGCACTGCCACCTCAGTTGTTTCCCTAGAAGACCCTCCTGATTTCCACCCAAAGAATTACTTCTTAAAATTAGGACAGATAATAAAGAATTAACTTAAAAAGTAATAGAGAAGTAGTCAATGCCTATGTTTAAAGGAAGGGCACCAAGGCAGCATGGTATCATGTATAGTATGTAATACACACACACATATATACACACAGAGATATATAATATTCATCATCAAAATGATAGCTGATATGCATCGAGAGCTTACTATACGCCAGGCACTCTTTTAAGGACTTTACATATTTTAACAATTGTAATCCTCACAACTCTGTCAGGGTAAGTAGTATTTTTAATCCTCTTTTTGCAGATTAAGAACCAGTATAGAGAGGCTGCTCAGACAGGTGGGGTGTCTGTGTTGAAAGTGAGGAATCAGACTATCTCTCCATCTGTCTATTGTTGCCTTTCCTTATGATTTTTCTTTTCTTTCCATCTTCATCTCTATTTCTTCTCCTTACGTTCTCATTTCTATCCATGATTTCTAAAATCAGTTGCCATTGTGTCAGTTCCAACTTATGGTGACTCCGTGTGTTTTAGAGTAGAACTATGCTGCATAGGGTTTTCAATGGCTGATCTTTTCTTTAAGTAGATCTCCAGGCCTTTCTTCTGAGGCACCTCTGGGTGGACTCAAATCTGCAACCTTTTCGTTAACAGCCGTACATTTTTTGCACCACCCAAGGACTCCTATATGTAATTTATAGTACCTTTATTTTCTCCATCCTTATTTTTCTTTTAATTGGCCATAATATAGAATTAAAGATGTTTATTAGATCTGGCTTATGCTCCCTATTTGAAATTTACAATCAATGACCAAAGATTTTGTAAACTTGTTTTTTATTAAGTTGCATTTTCCTTATGTTGCTTTTAGATTAGAGTTTTCCCCATGACATGAAATTAAGTAAGAATTACATAATACTGTACTTACCCTTCTTCTCCTCTTCCTCATTCCTTTAAGATGAAGTCTCTCTTCTTGTACCATGACCTGTGGTAGGTTAAGGACAAGTCCTGCCTTCAGATGCTTTATTAACAGTAATCAGAGACCAGTTCTGTCGGTTGAATCTGTGATCTTGAGCACAGCCTCACTCCTTGTGCCTCTTGGTCTAATTATCTGTAAAACGTATGTAGTGATAATCATCATGTTCTAGTAATAATAAAAAGCCTCATAGCCCTCATTGTTCAATTAATGTAAATATAAAGAATGCTGATATCATTTGCATAGAATGTTATATGAATTGATACAGTGACTTACAGAATAAACAACCAAATATTACTTTGTCCGTGTAGTATGGACTCTGTAAATTTATTTTGTAAATTTCATTCCTTCATTTAACCGATATTTATTGAATGTGATACTATGTGCCAAGGACTGTGTTGGACACTACGGATAAAGTGATGATTAAGTCAGTCGGTTTGCCTTGCCCACAAACTCTAGTAGAAAAGTTAAATTAATATTAGACTAGTCAATGACTTAAAAATAAAACCCTACACTAGAGAAATAAGAGTCATCACTTGAATAGACATATGCACACCTATGTTCATGGCAGCATTGTTCACAATAGCAAAACGATGGAAACAACCTAGATGCCCACCAACAGTTGAATGGATACACAAACTATGGTACATACACACAATGGAGTACTATGCAATGAGAAAGAACAACAATGAATCTGTGAACCATCTCATAAGATGGATGAAACTGGCGGACATTATGCTGAGTGAAATAAGTCAATCAGAAAAGGACAAATATTGTATGAGACCTCTATTGTAAAAACCCATGAAAAAGTTCACACACAAAATGTAACAATCTTTGTTGGTTACCTGGGATGGGAGGGGTTGGGGGGAAATACTAAATAGGCTATAGATAAGTGGTATCTTGGGTGAAGGTTGAGACAGTACACGTTACAGGGGAAACCAGCACAACTTGTACAAGGAAAGGTCATGGAAGCTCCATAGACACATCCAAACTCCCTGACAGACTGAATTGCTGGGTGGAGGGCTGCGGGGACCATGGTCTCGGGGAGCATCTGGTTCAATTGGCATAACACAGTTTATAAAGACAATGTTCTACCTTCTACCTTGGTGAGTAGCGTCTGGGGTCTTAGGAGCCTGTGAGCAGCCATCTAAGATACTCCACTGGTCTCATCCCTTCAGGAGCAAGGCAGAATGAAGAGAACAGGCTACAAGGAAAAGATTAGTCCGAAGGACTAATGGACCACAGCTACCAAGGCCTCCACCAGACTGAGTCCAGTACAGCTAGATGGTGCCCGGCTACCACCAGTGACTGCTCTGACCAGGATCACAACAGAGGGTTCTGGACAGAGCTGGAGAAGGATGTAGAACAAAATTCTAACTCACAAAAAAAATTTAAAAAAGACCAGATTTACTGGCCTAAAGGTAAATGGAAAAACCCCGAGAGTATGGCCCCCAGACACCCTTTTAGCTCAGTGGTGAAATCATTTCTGAGGTTCACCATTCAGCCGTGGAGTGGACAGTCCCATAAAACCAAATGGGACTAATGAGGCACCGCAATCCAGGGACAAGGGCCAGCAGGCAGAAGGGGACAGGAAAGCTGGTGATAGGCAACCCAGGGTTGAGTAAGGATAGTGTTGATGTGTTGTGAGGTTGTGAACCATTGTCACAGGGCAACATGTGTACTAACTGTTAAATGGGAAATTATTTTGTTCTGTAAGCCTTCATCTAAAGTGAGAATAGCAGCACAACTGGAAGAGCGTAGTCAATGTCACTGAACTGTGCATGTAGAAATTTTTGAAATGGTGTTATCTTTGGCTATGTATATTTTCACCAAAAAAAAGGTTGAGAAGGGAGAGGGTTGACATGTTGTGAGGTTGTTAACCGATGTCATAAAACAATATGTATACTACTGTTTTATAAGAAACTATTTGTTCTGTAAGCCTTCACCTGAAGTACAATAAAAAAAAAATAGAAATAAAAAAAATTAGAAAAATAAAACCCTACATAATAAAACAATAATACATAAGAATCACCTGGAGATCTTGTTAAACTGTAGATTCTGATTCAGTACTTCTGGGTGGGTGGAAATGCAACTTCTCGGCAGGGGGTGAACTGGAATGAATTGATTCAAAGCCCTGAATAAAACATAATTTGAAGTTTCCTATGGGAGTACTCCTGATGTGTTTACTTTTAAAACAGGCTCTATTTTTTGTCCCAGTTCACAGCTATGTACTGATCTTATTTAAAGAGACCCATTCTGTGTTACTTCAACCCTTTCAAACAGGAAGTTTAAATTGAAACCTACATAAATTGTTTAAAATAATATGATGTGACTGTTTCCTTTGAAACTAAATATTGGATAAGTTTTCCTTTGCTCTGATTTAAATTTATGAGATGTTAAACACCTATCTCTCAGATGCCTTTGTAAACTGAAGCCATGGTTGATAAATAAAATCAAAAGGTGAGCCTCTGCATATTGCCTCAGAGATACAGGTTTCAAATGAAAGACCCCTCTATATAGATATTTGCATGCGGTGAACTACCATCTCTGCTGTCACAGTCACAAACTTCAGCGTGCTTGTTTCTAAATATGATGCCAGGCTCTTGCCCTGACTGCAAAGAAAGGCAACAATTATAGAGCAAGGAGGCATTGAATGACAGAAAGAAACATGTTGAAATTATTTTATCATATATTTATCATATTACCATGAAAAAAACAAACTTAGTTATTTAGTCTTTCAGCATACACTTTTGTGTCCCCACCCTTAGAGAGATAGATATGTGAAAATTAAAGAGTGCTTCTTCTATGCTCGACTGGATATTTAAGAAAATTTCTCAAGATTCTACAGTGTTTCACCTTGTTCCCACTGCCATAAGCTTGTCAGTTTGGACAAAGCAGAGAACACCAAGAGTCTATTCAGGCCCTTTTTTCCCCTATCATTATGTAACAGTCCTGCTGCACAAAGTCACATAGCATGGGACAGAGAGAAAATTAATCGCCGCCTAATGAGATAGGGCTGTGAAAATAAGTAATTTAGAGATCCCAGTTAGGACCTGTTCTCGTGGGTTTCCCCATGGGCATCACTGGCTAATCGTAGGTCCAGGATGTGAGAAGGACTTGGGGGCAGGGGCTCAGCACAGGAGTATAGAGGAGAGGGAGGGAGGGAGGAACGAGTGAAGACGAGGAACATATAGAAGCTACGATTTCTTGGGGCACAAAGAGGCTTTTGCAGTACTGCAGATGAGAGCTAACGAGAACCTAAATAGCAAGGAGGGCAGGGGAAAGATATAGAAAACCTCTCAAAGGTAGGTCCATTCTGAAGGGTTTGACAAATAACTGGATGTGGTTACCTAGGGAAGAGGGTGAGTCAGAAGTTTTCTACTAGAAGCTGAGAGGAACAGGCTGTACCAATAAAAGAAATAGGTAGGTCTTGAAGTTACTTCATGTGTTGAAGAGTGTTTGATAGAAATAGTGTAGGAAGGATGCCCAGGACACTGCAAATGGTTTGCTGTAGACTACATTCAGACACCATGTGGAAACAAGTGAGAGGGTACTGGTAGTCCACGGAGGAGGGGAGAACTTAGAAAACATGATGTCATGGATTGAATTGTGTCCCCCCGAAATATGTGTCAACTTGGCTAGGCCATGATTCCCAGTCTTGTGTGGTTGTCCTCCATTTTGTGATCTGATGTAATTTTCCTATGTGTTGTAAATCCTTATCTCTGCCTGTGGTTAATGAGGCAAGATTAGATTAAGTTAAAGAGGATTAGGGTGGGATGCAACACCCTTACTCAGGTCACAGCCCTGATCTGATGTAAAGGGAGTTTCCCTGGGGTGTGGCCTGCATCACCTTTTATCTTACAAGAGATAAAAGGAGAGAGAAGTGAGCAGAAAGAGAGGGACCTCCTACCACCAAGAAAGAAGAGCTGGGAGCAGAGTGCATACTTTGGATCCGGGGTCCCTGCACTGAGAAATGCCTATACCAGCGGAAGATTGATGACAAGGATATTCCCCCAAAGTCAACAGAGAGAGGAGAAAGCATTCCCCTGGAGCCAGACTGGCTAGACTTCTAGCCTCCCTGATTGTGAGAGAATAAATTTCTGTTAAAGCCATCCACTTTCGGTATTTCTGTTACAGCAGCACTAGATAACTAAGACACATGACTTCTTAACACAAAGAATTAAAAGTAACCCCCGTGCACCCCAGATACTTGACAGTGGCCTTCAAAACTGGAAATCAACAAAAAAGGTTCAGAAGAGATAAGTTTGTTTAGGGGAAGGAGTCTAAATGGATTTGCCTAAGAATATAGAGTTGATCCTCATTATTTTCTAATTCCACATTTGCAAGTTCACCTAAAAAAAAAACAAAAAAAAACCATTGCCGTCAAGTCGATTCCGACTCATAGCAAATTCACATACTTGCTAAAATTTGTTTGTAACCCCAAAATAAATACTCACAATGCATTTACAATCATTCACAGACATGCACAAAGCAGCAAAACATTTGCCTCCTGATGTGCGCTGTCCTAGCTGAGGTTGTTCTGCCCTCTTGTTTGAGCTCTCGTACCATAAACAAGTGTCCTTCTCATGATATACTCAGTGTCAGACTTTTTTGCACTTCTATGATTTTTGTTGGTGATTTCTGTTTAAAATGGCCCCCAAGCACAGTGCTGAACTGCTGTCTGGTATTCCTAAGCACAAGAAGGCTGTGATGTGTCTTTCAGAGAAAATACGTATGTTAGCTAAGCTTCATTCAGGCATGAGTTACCGTGCTGTTGACCGTGAGTTCAATGTTAATGAATCAATATATATTAAATAACGTGTCTTTAAAAGAAAACACACACAAAACAAGGTTATGTATTGATCAGCCAACAAAAATGTGACCAGAGGCTTGCAGGAACCTAACCCTCAATATCCATCCCCTAGGAGCAGTAGTTCAGTATTTACTAGTTCAGTGCCCACAATGACTTTCCAGAGTATCTGGTAACTCTCACAAATAATGAGAATCAACTGTTTCTAGAAACTTATGCTAAAATTCAGAGACCTGGAGAATATTTGAGTAAAGGCAAAAGGAGGAAAGAACAGGAATATCTTGGTGGGAGGAAAGAACTAGCCACCTGGCCAGATGGAGAAAATGGATGAGGATACGGCCCGTGTAGCAACCCCAAGCCCCAGACAACCCTGTAGGCATCTCCTGGAGAAGTTCCTTTTAGCTCAAAGCATCTAACACATTCACCAATCCAAAGTGGCAACAAGAGGGTCTTCTCTCCCTCTGTGGTTGAGTCTGACCCACAAGGAAAAATTTGCTGGTAAATTAAAAGGAGCAAGAACTTTAAGGAAGGGTTGTCTAGCTGTTTTATAGATATTGAGGGCTAGGGAGGGAAATTTCAAGGCAGGTGGAGAACCTAGGAAGACAGATGTTTGAAAATGCAATGGAAAATGTGGAATCTTTTATTTAGTTTCAAAATGTCAGCTGCAAAGTTTTATAACGGCATCCTGCAGTGACAAAACATATGTATTTTAGTTGAATGAGGTCATTCAACATGGGTCAGACTCATGTGCTGAGGTGATGTGCAGCGTTAGGCTCGAACCTGGCACGAAGCAAACATTCAAAAGTGTTACCATTATTTTTTTAATCATAATATGCAGGTCAGTACAAACAAACAGAAAAAAAAACTCATCGCGTCAAGTTGATTCCAACTCATGGCAACCCCATGTGTTACAGAATAGAACTGCCCCAGAGGGTTTTCTTGGCTGTAATCTTTACAGAAGCAGATGGCCAGGCCTTCTGTTGGGTGGGTTTGAATCACCAACCTTTACGTTAGTAGTTGAACACAAAGCATTTGTACCACCCAGGGATCCTTAGTACAAAATAGAGAGTTCAGAATTAAGAAAGGTGAAGATCACTGCTAAGCAGTTGGTCAGCTTCACCCTGGCCTATTCTGGGGTAACTCAGAAAAGGTGCATATTTCAAGAAAGGCACTCATCTGTGGAAGACTAAAGGAAGCAGAGTGCTGAGTCTAGACAAGAGAAGACTCAGGTATACCCATAAGCTTTCTTCATGGATTCTACCAGTAATGGTGGCAAAGAGACCTGTTACAGTAATCCAGGAATACAGAATAAAGACAATGGATTTCACTCAAAAGCTATTAGGAAATGGAATGGACTATCTTGGGAAGCAGTGAATGTACTGTTATTAAACCAGCTGCCGTTGCATTAACTCCATCTTGTGGCAACCCCATGTGTGTCAGAGTAGAACTGTGTTCCTTAGGGTTTTCAATGGCTGATTTTTCAGAAGTGGATCACCTCTGGGTGGACTTGAACCTCCAACCTTTCGGTTAGCAGCCAAGCACGTTAACCATACTGTCACTAGAGGAGTTCAAATGCAGGTGGAAAGATGTCGGAGAATTCAAATGTACGGTGATGAGGCAGCAGGACTCTTGATTCAGGGTTCAGCTCCATTCTTAACTAGCTCTGTAACTTGGGACAAGCCACTTAACCTCTCTGGGCATCAGTGTTCTCATCTGCACATCAAGAGGGTGGGCCTAGGGTAATACCCAAGTTTCTTTCAGCTTTGAAATGTTTGAACTTTGCTAAAGTCCAGTGTCCTTTGCGTGAACCCCTCCAAGCTTGATGGGCACGTGCCAGCATGGTTTTTATACCTCAGCTGTAAGGTCCATTGTGTCTGAAGTGTGCATTTCAGTAGGACCAGGAAACATCTAGTGACTTACTTTGAGTGTAACAGACCAGGCCTCTGTGCAGAAACTGCTCTAGCATCGAATTCAAATCACCTGACCCCCGGTGGGAATGCATTGCACAAAACCTTTGATAGATTTTTACCTCCTGCTTACTCAAAACATATTTGGTTTCTGAGTGCGTGCTCCATGCGTAGGTTGCTGGAAAGAACCGACAGACTTCTTTTAGCCGTCAGTTCTCCTCTGTGCCAGTTTTGGTCAGAAGTTTTGAAATTTTCTTCACTTTGTGCCCTGTCATATTTTCAAACATGGACACAAATTTCCTCAAGCAAGTCAACAGTACTTAAAATAGCTGTTGATGGCTGCATTCCTGCGTGCTGCCAGCATTACTTCCCAGTAGAAGAGACTGAGGGTTTTATTGATAGAATGAGGTCTTTGTTTATAAAATGCGCACAGCAGGGCTCCGGGAGCTCACTCTGGATATATCTTGGGTTTAAATGGAAAACATACCTCTCCGCCTTTGGATGTCTTTGGAAAGATCACAAAAGCATTTTCAATTTTGTTTTCTTAAAGGTTCTGCCTGCAGGCATTCACTTATCTTATAAAGTACACTATTATGTTAACTTATAATCTACTATGTGGTTGATTCGTTCTCAGCAAATACATAGCTATCTTCAGTGTTTTGTTTTGTTTTGTTTTTTTACAAAGGTAAAAACCTAAGAGCAATTCCGCCTCCAAGGGATTGGTTTTGTACATTTTTTCTAAGAAGACGTTTAGAAATATTTTTTGCATGTCCACTGGATAGATAGAAGTCATGCTTTTTAAGACTCAGATCATATGTCACTCCCTGCAGGATTCCGTCTCCAACATTATCCCTCACCCCAGACTGGTTTAGATGCCCGCCTTCTGTTTCCATGACACCCCGACCTAAATGTCTCACAGCAGATGTCATACTCTACTGTCATTTCCTATTTCGTTGTTTCTGCCACCAGACTGTCACCTCCCTGAAGGAAGGACCCATATCTTTCAATACCTTTGCATGAAAAGTACCTACCAAAATTCCCAGCACCTCATAAGCACTGTTTTGTCAAATGAAACACTTTAATGTCATCATCATAATCTTTATGTATATAAATGTTAATAACATATTTATAGACTGTTACATAAATGTGTTATACATATACCAGAAAACCAGGTGCCCTCAAGTCAATTACGACTCATGGCAGCCCTGTGTGTCAGAGTAGAACTGTGCTCCATAGGATTTTCAATGGCTGATTTTTCAGAAGTAGATCACCTGGCTTTTCTTCCAGGGTGCCTCTGGGTGGACTTGAACTTCCAGCTTTTCAGTTAGCAGCTGAATGCATTAACTGTTTACACTGCCCAGGGACTCCATTATACATATAACGTTATATAAGTATGTATTATCCATATAAATATTTACTAACGTTGTATATAATTGCTACCATTCTTTGAGTAATCACTTTGTTCTTGACGCTATGCTAAACACTTTTTTTTTATCCCAATTCTCACAAGAACGTTAAAGGTCAGATATTATTATCCCCATTTTACAGATACGATAAATGAGGCTTAGAAAGATTGATTAAATTTCTGCGGTCAGCTAGCCAGTGCGTGGGAGACCTAGTACCTGATCTCAGACGTTATCTGATTGCAAACCGTGTACTGAAGTCAGGACTCCAACCAGGCTAGTCTCTCAACACTCTGATACGCCTCTCTCACATGGATTGTTTTAGCTGATGCTCCCACTTTGTGAAGGTGGTATACCTGGTACTCACATTCGCATTCACCGGTAAAGACATTGAAGCCTTAGGGTCACCAGATCCTTTGACTTCTAGGTCACCTTTTTAAAATCCGCTTCTCTTTTGTTGATCGCAAAATGATTTTTAAGACTATTTGAGGAAAGGAGGACATGGAATAAAAAAGCATGACTTCAATAGTTCATGAGTCGGCATTGTAAAAGAGCATGGTGTGTCAATTCCAACTGGAGACCTGTCTGAGAATAATCTGAGAAAGTCTCCCCTTCCTAAACTTCTAGTAAACAGATTGTCCTCATGTATCATGTAGCTTCTCTGTAGAGTGATGATACATCATTATTTAAGCCAACAATTCCTCTGAAGAAAGGAGAGGAGCTATTGAAGGTAATCAAAGCCCCTCTGGCTCATCTCTTGGCCATGCAGACGTCCTGGGATCGGCCCCCACAGGCTCAACATCTGCCTGGTCTTGAGGTTCCGTCCAGGCCTTGGGCAGGAGGAAAGGGGTCCTTGAGCCTTGCCTTCAGCTTCCAGCCATGCTTGTTGCTGACTGGGCTCTTACCTGTGCCCAGGTCTGTTAACTGGGGTATCAGCTCCTTCCCTGAACCCCAGCCCCCAATTCTAGTATCTGGATCCATGTCTTGCTTCTGTGGCCTGAGTTCCAGCTTAGGTACTTATCTAGGGTTTCTAGACCTGTAGCTTCACCTCATTGTTGCCAAGCTCAGTCCCCCGAACCCCACCTGTGTACTGAAGTCTGAACCCCAAACCAGGGTAGCGAGGGCCCTGTGAGCTGTGGACAGTCCCCTCGTGCGCCTGGCCTGCCTAAAAAAAAAAGAAAAAAACAATGCAGTGAAGTACATTCCAATTCATCGAGACCCCACGTGTTACTGAGTAGAACTGCTCAATAGGGTTTTCATGGTGGTGGTGCAGTGGTTAAAGTGACCAACAAACCTAAAGGTTGGCAGTTTGAAACCACCAGCAGCTTTGCTGGAGAAAGATGCGACAGTCTGCTTTCATAGAGATTTACAGCCTTGGAAACCCATGGGGTGGCTGTGAGTTGGAATCAACTCGACAATAGTGAGTTTGGTTTCAGTTTTTGGAATCTTTACAGGAGCAGATTGTCAGACCATTCTTCTGAGGTGCCGCCGGGTGGGTCTGAACCGCCGATCTTTAGGTTAGTAGGTGAATGCAAACTGCCTGGACTTGTGTTTTGTCTGCTGCTAACAATCTCTGTGCTTACACACTTTGTCAGCACACCCTCGGCCCAGGACTAAACCAGTAATGCTACCGTTTGGCCTGATTACCACCTCTTTTCTCGTATTATTCTCTTGGAACCCTATGTTCAGCCTTCTGGGCTGGACTTGCTCATGGCACTGATAACTTATCTCTGTCCCATCAGCCCTGGCTGGAAGTAGGCCTCTACTGTCTTCCTTTCAAAGGGAATCATGTTCTATCCTTCAGTGTGAAACTCTTTACCGAGACACTGACTGAAAAGGACAGAAAAGGAGCGCCAGACGGAGAGAAGGAGGGATGGCCTGGCCGAGGGCACGTAGCTGAACTTCAGGGGCTACCACTGCAGGCAGAATAATGTCAGAGCTGAGCCTGACCTGCAGGGTCCCTTCTGATCTGGCCTGACTCCTGTAGCCTCTCAGTACACCCAAGCCACACTGTCACGCGCACATCATGCTACAGCCACAGGAAAGGGCCCCTTCCTGGACCTCTTTTCATCCTTCGAGCTTCTGCTCATGTTTCTCAACTCTTTGCTGAGTTTGGTGCCTGGCCATCCTTAATGTTCTTCTCAAGCCCTGGGATTTTCCCAGGAGGGAACCTATCACAGTTATCTCTGTAACTCTAGATCCTGGTAACAGTATGTGCCCAGTAAATAGTATGTGAATGAATGAATGAATGAATTCAATTGCCATACCTCTGAAATCCTAAGCACAAAACCCAACTCCCCCTCTGGAAAATGTTCATTAATTGATAAAGCACTATACTATGAATCAGTAAGGAGACCTGGTGGCGTAACCGTTAGGCACTCGGCTGCTAACTGAAAGGTTGGTGACTTGAACCCACCCAGCGGCTCTGCGGAAGAAAGACCTGGCGATCTGCTTCTCTAAAGATTATAGCCTAGGAAACCCTATGGGGAAGTTCTTCTCCATCACATGGGGTCACTATGAGACGAAATGAACTCAACGGCACCTAACAACAACATAAATCAGTAAGTGGGATTTTTGTCTTGCTCATTTGTGAAAACAACCGAAAAGAAACATTTACTGAGCGTTGGCCCTGCCAGCTACTGTGCTGGGAGCTGGTGAGACTGAGAGGAGTTAGCCATGAAATAAGTAACCCTTGCCTGTGTTAGCAGCCCTAGTGGCGCAGTGGGTCAAGGCTACAACAAGCTGTGCCTGCTAACCAAAATGTCGGCAGTTGGAATGCACCAGCTGCTCTTTGCAAACCTTATGGGGCAGTTTGACTCTGTCCTGTAGGGTCCCTATGAGTTGGAATCGACTCGACAGCGATGGGTTTTCCCCGTGTTTAAGAATAGTTTCTAAAAGAAAGTTCTGCCACATACTTAATTGGATTCTTTCTTGCTACAATTTAAGCTTTCTTCCCTTTTTCTCTGAGTGGAATTGCAACTCGTAAACTCTGAAGTTGACAAGGGCAGCTCTCTGAGGAAGGCGAGGAACAGACTGTTAGGAGTCAATGTTCTCTTCTCACCTTTGCCTTCCTGTGCCTGGGTCATTCTCAGATCTGCAAAGCTTGTGCATTTACTTTAATGAGTTAGTGCGGAATAGCTTCCTGTGCTGGTTGAGAAAACAATTTCCGTCTGTTCATATATTGTTAAAAAGCGATAAGTTCTTATACATTACAGAAAAAGGGAAAAAAGCCTTATCCTTCCCTACTTCCTCCTCTCAAATACAGAATCTCAGATCCTTTGAGGTCCAACGTAATTTAAGTGTTAATTCCTTCCTAAGATCTTCTCCAGCTACCACACTCACCACGCAGATTTCATTAAACCCCATAGTCCCTTCGTACCGATGTCTCAGAAATAGCCAAGTAACTCTTGCTGCGTATTCAACTGTTTGGCTCAAGAGTAGGGTCTTTTGTACCCATTTCTGAAGATGTATTTATTTATTTATTTGCCCTCCCGAGAGAAAAAGAAAAGTCTGTTACAAATGAACAAGAATGCAAGTGCCGGCCTCTCATCTCATTTGTGGGAAACATCTGTTTATTATAATGCACAGTGCTCTCATTCCGGGGTTTGCAGTCCAGAGCTATTTCAGCCTTAAATCATCCTGAGTTGGCAGACAATAGTGAGGCCGGGGCCAGAAAAGAAACAGACGAATCAATCCTACGTACAGAATGAGATTAAATGAAAACACAAGCTTGCCAATAATCCCATTGCCAATACTTATATTTCTAATATATTCACCTTGGAAGCCAGTATGCTGTTTCAGTGATGACAACATGGAAAGCTATTCTGTCCTGGAGCTTCTCCTTTATAACTGACATCTGGATCAGCAGGACAAATCTTGATTTTTTTTTTTTTTTAAGAGTGGAGTATGTACAAGGAGAATAATCAAGTGTCACGTACAAGGGGAATAACCAAGCTGCGCCCTTCTAGGTAGAAACGTTAGAATAGTCAAGAAGAGATGTGTCTAATGTGGACCAGAGCCTGCGTTCTTGATCTGGCCCTCCCTCTTGTTAGCGCTGTGATGTCAGCAATTTTACTTAGCTGTTTTAAGCTCCAATTTCTTGATGTGTAAAGTGGGAGTAATACCTGTGAAACTTTATAAAGATTAAGTGAATAACCAGAGTTTGAACCATGTCACTGTTACTTTTGAACTTTCACGTCTTTTGTATGTCCCTTTGTTTTGAGCAATTGTTTTGAACAATATCAGCCAGGAATCCAGGAGTCTCGGAATGCTGGCGCCCAAAGAGATAATCCAGTCAAATGATCCCATTTTATAAATGAAGAAACTGAGCGCTAGAATTATAGACTCAGTGCCTAGATTGCCATAGTTACTACTTTGAAAGAGAATGCTCATTTTACATTTACATTTATGGGTTTGTTTGCTTGTTTGTTTTTTTTTTGTTTTTTTTTTTTAATAAAAGCTCATTTTCCTGAAGGTAGTAATAAACTCTGACATGTGATCAAATTAAATGGATTTTCTAATAAATGGGACAGCAATCCACTTGGGGACCCAGATCAGGATGACACTGCTTATTCTGTTCAACCCAGAAGAAGAGTAGGAATGTCCAAGGTAGCTGGAGGAATGCTATACACCTGTCCCCAGAAAGGAAATGTTTTACTGGGCCTTCTGCATCCTCAGGAGTTGCTTAATAAACAAAGGGTATAGTTCTCATTCCTTCTGTCTCTGGGTTTATCCGACCTTTCTGCACAGGTAAGCAGAGTGAGGCCATGCACGGGCATATGGCGCAGGCTGTAGATCAGAATCCAAAAAAGAGGGTGGAGGATAAAGGAAGAATGGAGGAAGACCTCGGCTGAGGAAGGAGAAAAGAACAGGAAAGTATAAGAAAAGAGGGAAGTTTCACCCTTGGTAGAAGAGAGTCACCATAGCTACTCCTTATGGCATCTGTGCCACTGTTGTCCACCTGGGAACATTGTCACACACCAGTCAGAGGATCTGTCTTCTGTAAAGAGAAAAACCCACAGGAGCTACTGTTAGGAACTCAGTATAGTATTTTAACAGCCCTGGTAGCACAATGGTTAACGGCTCTACTACTAACCTAACGGTTGGTGGTTCAGACCCACCCAGCAGCTGTGCAGGAGAAAGACCTGGCGATCTGCTCCTAGAAAGATTACAGCCAAGAAAACCTTAGGGGACGTTCTACTCTGTCACATAGGGTTGCTATGAGTTGGAATAAATTCAATGACACCTAACAACAACAGCTCTTAGAAAGGTCTTACTTATAGAAAACAATAACAGCACCAAAAAAAAAAAAAAAAAAAATCCTGTGTATCCCCTATGAAATTACTTGCTTCATTATCACACCAACAAAACAATTTCAATATGTATACTGGAAAAGCTATCCTTTTTCACTCTTTCAGTTTTTGAGTTGTGTTTTTATACAGACCATAAATATTTCAAAAGGGTGGCTCAATTGTTGGTTGGTGGAATTATAGGAAAAAAGTACCATTATCCAGTAGAATTCAGAAATGTATAGAGCCATGGCTGCGTGTATCTAACCTAGCCATGGTAACTGTAATCACTGTTTATTTTCTTCACCCTGAGAAGCAGGTTAGGTGGGACCTGAATGCCTCATTTTAAAGTAGGCACATATAAATTGAACTCTCCAGATCTAGGTCACTTGGTAAGAAGGCTCTTTTGATAAAACCAGGTTGACAATTAGATTCTCAGGGCATTTCAGTGTTAAATGATATTCTTCCTGCATTCTGGGTCATGAAGCAGTAGAAACACACTGATGTTAAGAAACAGAAAGCTGCTTTCACCATTATAGCACAGCTCCATGGTGCATGGTTTTACACTTTAACGTGCTGTGTTGTGTTTGTCGTGTTCATATTTTAAGTAATATGATTTCGTTTCTGCACAATTTTAGGTTCATCTTATTTTCCGTTTACCCTTCTGGAATAGCTTTCTGTCATACTACATCTTATGCCAAGAGAAATTTCTGAAAAATAGAAAGCAGAAAGTCAAATAATCTTTACAGAAAAACAGCAAAAACAACAACAAAATTGATCTAAGATCCTCCAGCCAAGATGTTGTCTTGTGTGCTTTTACAGACTCAATCTGTGTACCAGGCTTTGATCCAAGCCTCAACATGATGACTGGAATCACCCCCATTAACCCAATGATACCAGGCCTGGGGCTGGTCCCACCCCCGCCGCCAACGGAAGTGGCTGTTGTCAAAGAAATAATCCACTGCAAAAGCTGTACTCTTTTCCCTCAAAATCCAAGTAAGTGACACCTGTGAGAAGTATTTGTTCATCGTTTTAAATGCCTTCTTTTTTGTAAATAGCATTGCATTTCTTTTCAGAATTCTCCTGCATAGACAGACAGTGTGGGCATCATTCTACAGAAGGCCTTAATCTCTAGATTAGAACAAATACCTGGGAACCTGTCCAAGTGTCCGTCAAGCAGCTGAATCAATACAGTGAAGCTTAGCGTGTGTGATTTGGGGATATATATATCTACCACTAAGAATCTTTTCACCCATTAAAGTCTAGCATTTGCTGCCGAACATAGTGTGAAATATATGAACACATCCATTCATCTTCACCAATGTGGGAGAAAAACTCTGAAATGTGTTTTGCTAGATGGAAAATTGAATTAATTTAGCTGTTAGCAATTTGGGGGGGAGCCTGCATCTCAGAGTTTCTGGACCAAATTGCATCTGGTTGAAGAAAATGTACGTTTGATGAGGTAAATGGGCCAGACTTTTTTTTTTTTTTTTACTTAGCCTCGGATACTAAGTTTATGGGCTTAAGGACCTAAGGATTTCTTTTGTTTTTTAAAATTCACATTAATCAGTGTTGCCTATTTTAAGGGGACTTTTCAAGAGATTGCTTTAGTAATCTACATATAAACTAGGTAAAATGTTGTGACAGTGTACAGTTTATCTTTTTATACAACCTCCCCAAAATTTAATAGTTTGCTCATTTAAATGTGAATAATAAAAAAAGAGATTTTTTTTTTTCTAGGCAGTGTTTCACAGCCTGCTAAGTACTGTGCGTGCTATTAGGTTACGCTTCCGTGTTCTGCCTCGCCGCTCCACTGTCTGCTACAAGACAAAGCAGATAACAAGCCGAGGTTTTTCATCATGTTGTCAGTTCATGATGTTTTGTACTTCGTGAAGTTTTTTTTTTTTTTTCCCTATTTGCTGGGCTTCCGTATTATGAAGGAGAAATGAAATTATGCTAACGTTTGCTTTAGCTTTGTTCTCGGACAAGCATAGGCGCTCTGTGTAGAAATGAACACAGAAAGTAAAGGTTCAGAGGAGGAGGGGACAGGAACTTAAAAACGAGACAGGCAGAGATAAGTGTAAGTTGGTGTATAAATTTATCTTTACGTAGTATGGAAAAGTTACTCTGCAAGCTTTACTTTGGCCAGTTGAACCAGGAAAAAGAAAAAAAAAGAGCAAATAAATAAAAGACAAAACCCTCTGTTTTGTTGTGATTCTTAGATCTTCCACCGCCTTCCACAAGAGAGCGACCTCCTGGGTGTAAGACTGTGTTTGTTGGAGGATTACCAGAAAATGCTACTGAGGAAATTATTCAAGAAGTCTTTGAGCAGTGCGGTGATATCACAGCGATTCGGAAAAGCAAGAAGAATTTTTGTCACATCCGCTTTGCAGAGGAATTCATGGTCGATAAAGCCATTTACCTTTCTGGTACTTTGCATTACATAAGGGGTTTTCTAAGCATTTTGTTGTATTTTGTGATGTTAATATGAGCTTATTCCCTTTTGCTTTAATACACAATAAAGTCCTCAGAGTTAGAGGCTGGAAAAGGAGGAATTGTGCATTTTTCCTTGGCTGCCAGACCACTGTGTTGTCTGTGAATTTACCTTGCCACAGGCACAATTTTCCACCATCCAGTCATTAGGAATTCCATCTAGTTTCTAATTAATGTTCTCAAGTGTGTATTAGATGAAAAGCAATATTATGAGTACTGAGGACCATTATTATTATTGGATGTAATGCTCTGGAGAAATAGAGTACTCTCTCAGAATAATTTCAGTTTTTCAGAAGTGGATTCGCTTTTTAGACACCAGGGTACCAAAGCAAGGTCAGTTCCTTGCAGAAAGTCATCTGTGGGACCTGGGTAAGGGTAAGGCCTAATAGCACTGCCCGTCGGATCTGCTTAAGCTTGGTTAAGCCTGCCCCGTGATCTCGGCTTCTTTGGTGCCAATTTTTATAGGAGAGTCTTACAGGTGTTAAAATTAGGCCGAATGCTGCCTCCCAGTCTGTGGGTATTGGAGCAAGTGTAGGAAGTCTGTCAACAAGGCCTTTGCCAAATCTAAGAATTACCGGGCTGGTATTGACTTGGGGCTTTAGAAGGACATATTTTTAGATTCATCTCATCCCCATTTCCTCACATGTTCCATCTACATTTTTCAGTCTGTCACTCTCTGCTCATTACCTCCTACTCCTGAGGCAAGGTTAATGGGGGAGGGTGGGAAAACAATAGGTAAAAAAAACAAAAAGCACATCTGAACGCTACTGCTAGGTTTTACTCGGTTTCTACAGTCAGCCCCTATTGCCATGAAATTCTGTTGCAAGCCCCAGAAGCCGTGAGGTTATTCCAACACTTCAGAGACTTTCCTGGGCTAGATAATGATCTGGAGAACTTAGAACTCTTACTCCAACAAGGCCTTACAAAGTGGGAGGGGAAAAAAAAATCTGAAGACGTTCCAAAATGGAGATGGAAAACAAAACATAGAGCAAGAACATTTTACAATACACAAACACCATGTCCTCCCTCCCTATATTTAGTCCTGAACTGTAGCACCCAAGGAGTCTACTAGAAACTTAGGAGTGCTCTTGAGTGGCATGACTCTTGGCTTCATATGCACAAGACACTTAACCTTGCTCAGAGCCTCCGTTTTCTCATCTGCAAAGTGGATTGTAACAGTACCCACCTCATGGGTTGTTGTGAAGAATAAATGAAATAAGGAACAAGTAAGTGCTTAGCAGGGTACCTTCAAAATAGGAGCCATTCAGTAACTGGTTGCTTTAACATAAATATCGTGCTGATAATAAAGAAGAACTGATTCTCGTTTCTCAGGAACCCTGCTCTGGGTACCTGGGTTCTAATCAGGAATCTGCCACTAAAACTATTATTTCACCTGATGAATAAATGAAAGGGTTAGAGTAGATGAAAGGCACTTTTCAACATGAACTCAACACAACGTTTAGACCCAGTCTGAAAACCCTATAAGGAAAGTATTAGACCAAGAGACAGAAAGGGCCACATAAACCAGAGACTCCATCAGCCTGAGACCAGAAGAACTAGATGGTGCCCGGCTACCACCAATGACCGCCCTGACAGGGAACATAACAGAGATTCCCTGATGGAGCAGGAGAAAGGTGGGGTGCAGAACTCAAATTCTAATAAGAATACCAGACTTAATGGTCTGACTGAGACTGGAGGAACTCCAGAAGGCATGGCTCCTGGATTCTCCATCAGCCCAGAACTAAAACAATTTCAGAGGCCAACTCTTCAGACAGGGATTGGACTGGACTGTGGGACATAAAGTGATACTCATGAGGAGTATGCCTGTTAGCTCAAGTAGATAGAAGAGACAAAACAGGCAGCTTCTGTCCGGAGGTGCGGTGGGAAGGCAGAGAGGGTTAGGAGCTGGTTGAATGGAGATGAGGAATCAGAGGTGGAAAGGAGGAGTGTGCTGTCACAGCATGGGGAGAGCAATTAGGGTCACACAACAATGTATGTATAAATATTTGTATGGGAAAAAAAGAAAAAGAAAATTCTATAAGACACTGCTGAAGAAGAACAGTCCCACGTATAGACATGTGGAAGGTATTCCTTTATTTATGCCTTGATGCTGTGCTTTTCGCAGCCCTGACCCTGGTCCTGCCCCTCCCAGTAGCATCTCTGGTTGCTTCTTGGTTTCCCCTTGGTGCGGGAGGAGGCAACAGCAAAGACCCGGCCTCAGCCTCCCTGCCTGGGCGCAGGAGGGTCTCCCGGCTCAGCCTCGGCCACCCTGTGGAGGCTGACAGCATCCATCCTGGGCAGCTCTGAAAGGCTAATTAACTGGGAGGCAGGCAGGCAGGCAGGAAGGCTGCCCCTCCTGCGCCTGAGTTGCTGCATGCCCAAGCCCAGCTGTACGGCGTGTCTAATTTTAGGACCGCTTTCACATTTGAAGGCCAAGCTAATTTTAGACTCAGCCTCATCAGGGTCTCTTTTAAGGCCTTAATGATGATGTTTTGGTGAAAGAGAAGGGTGCCTTTGGAACCAAAAATGTTTGAAAAGTGAGCCTCTGGACGTGAGTGGGGAAGTGTTGCTGGGCCAGTTGGGACAGCTGGTGAGGTGAGCAGTCCTGCTTGCTTAGCTGCCACGTACCCATCACCGTGGCCTGCTGACTCGCTGAGTTCCCATGGCTCGCAACCAAGATACATCTTGCTTTAGCATTAATTCTGCTCATCTATGACTGGGTGTTTGTGTTGCCCATAGGTATTGCTGTGACTTCCTGTTTTTTTAGATAACACAGCTGAAGCCTTAGGAATGAGAAGGGTTCAGTGGCATAGCAGGAATCAGATGTGCGATTGGCATCTTTTTTGCTACTTTTCAAAAGTGTCAAGTGCTCTGCTAGGGAGAAGCCCGCTTCTCCCGGGTTTTCAACTGAGTTTTAACCCAAAATGCTAAGATAATCCATTGACATCTACCATGAGATCTTGAACATCAGCACAGCGCAGCCTAGAATTCTACAGTTGTATCTCATTTGCAAAGCCCCTACGCAGCATAAGTGTTCATTTTGCCATCTTTTCTGCCAGACCCTGACAGCCTGGTTCCTGCTGGGACCTGAATTTATATTTCTGAAGTCTAAGCATCCCAAGCTGAAGAGAGCAACCTCAAAGCCAGCTCGTCTTCATTTGAAGTTTGACTGGCTGGCTGGTTCCAGTCCTGTTTGTGCTGACTTCTAAAATCAAGTTTCTGCTTATAATCTTTACAAGTTGGATAGCTCACAGTCAATCCCCCAAAGACCCCCAGGCCTGTTTTCCCTCTAGCTCTGGGCTCCTGTGCAGGGCTTCTGTGGCTTTCAAAATTGCATGGACAATTTGTGTGGAGCCGTGTGCCAGATGATCTGCTGCAGGGCCGTAAGGAAGGCAGTGGTGAGACCTCCTGATTGAAGGTAAAATATTCTCTTGTGTGCCCCAGAGGATAAGTGGAAATAAAACAGCATTGCAAAATTGCCTTTGTAATTGTGGCTTTTGCAGCTGCTAAATGAGAATTGAGCAGCAGCACCTTCTAGCCAAATGAAGCTATCATCTATGAGCGAACATCATGGAATTTGCTTCGTAAATATTTTTAAATAGCATAGATACGCTTCATTTACTACCAGTCTACCTCTTCCTAAAAAGAATTTAAGAGACCTTATACTAAAGAGTTACATTCAACTGAAAGTTTAAAATCAATACCATAAAAGGGTAGAGAAAAAAAAAAGGCTATGTGCCAAATTTGCTTCTGATCTTCTTAGAAGCCAGGGGGAAGAAGGAATTTTGATAAGTGCCCTAGTTCTTGATATCATCCTCTGTTGCTTACAGTGGTTTGGAAGATGGGTAGGTGGCCCTCTGAGACATCTCCCCGTGGAATGTTTATTCCCAAATCTCTAATAGGCTTACCTTAGCAGTGCTTCAGGAGTCCCTTGGCAGTGTCCATTTGGCTACTAACTGGAAGGTTGGAGGTACGAGTCTACCCAGAGACACCTCAGAAGAAAGACCTGGCAATCTACTTCCTAAAAATCAGCCATTGAACCCTATGGAGCACAGTTCTACTCTGACACACATGGGTCACCACGAGTCAGGGTCAACTCCATGGCACTTGGTAGCAGTGCTTTAGAGTTGCTGGGGAGAAGGATAACTGTCCCACCACCTGTGGTGGGGAAGGATGTCTGTGGCCTGTTGTGAGGGCAAAGAAGTAAGTGAGAGCTCACCTGGGCGCACTTTAAGGCCCGGGACCCGGATATGCTGTCAGAATCTACTGTCATCTGATAAGACTTTCCATTGGTTTCAGGATACCGGATGCGACTGGGGTCTAGCACAGACAAGAAGGATTCCGGTCGCCTCCACGTGGACTTTGCCCAGGCCAGGGACGACTTCTACGAGTGGGAATGCAAGCAGCGCATGCGCGCCCGGGAGGAGCGGCACCGGCGCAAGCTGGAGGAGGACCGGCTGCGGCCGCCCTCCCCGCCTGCCATCATGCACTATTCAGAGCACGAGGCCGCCCTGCTGGCTGAAAAGCTGAAAGGTATGAGGTGGCTCATGCTGGCATTTCTTTCCTAGGGTTGGCCGTGGTCTGCTAAAGGAGGAACGCGGTTGTCCCCACGCACTGGAGCCCTGTGTGTTTATCACGCGAGCCAGGGTCCCCTAGAAGCAGCAGAAACCTAAAGAAGTAGACACTTGTCATCCTACTTGGGACCGGGCCTTGCCGCTCGCCAACACTCTGACCTGTGTTCTCCATGAACGTGTACTGCCACTCAACATAACTCACCAGTGAGGGGAAGAGGGTTGGCGGCACTCACCCAAAAGCAGGCTGTTGTCTTCTGGCCTGGTGTTTAGTGGGCCAGTCAGGCCTCCTCCTAGGAACGGATGGTTCCTGGTGTTCTTCAACCAGCTAGCTGCCATCGAGTCGACTCTGACTCGCGGTAACCCCATGTGTGGAACTGTACATTATAGGGTTTTCATAGGCTGACTTTTACTTTTTGCAAGTAAATTGCCAGAGCTTTCTTTCCGGGTGCCTCTGGGTGGACTCAAACCTCCAACCTTTCAGTTAGTAGCTAAGCACTTTAACCATTTGCATTACTCAGGGACTTAAGAGCTCTTTAAAGAGTTTGTAGCTGTGCTAAACTCTTTACAAAGCCTTGCTTAACAATATCAAATGCTGTGTTCGGATGCATGGAGTATAGAAGAGAAACATAGCCTGGGATTCCTACCTTCAAAGGTGGAGTTGAGGAGACACTTCTAACACCCACAGGATACTTAACAGTAGAAGAGAATGTATTTCATTCCTTCAGATGTTCGCTGAGCCCCTCTTCCACGTTTGATGTTGTAGAAGTTAGAGAGACACGTGTGGGATTTAGTACCTGCCCCAGTGGATTACAGAGATGAAGGGGGAGAGGCCAGATTGTGAAATTAGAATGACGTGTGTGTGAGTTCAGTTCTATTATGGGCTGAAGTGGTGTAAAACTCATTGCCATCCAGTCGATTCCGACTCAAAGAGACCCTGTAGGACAGAGTCACTCTGCCCGTAGGGTTTCCAAGGCGGTGATCTTTACGGAGGCGGTCATCTTTCTCCCATGGCGTGGGTTCAAACCATCGACTTTTCGGGTAGCAGCCAAGTGCTTAACCACTGCGCCACCAGGGCTTGAAGTGGTGTAACCTGAGCAAAATCTGTGTGTTTTACAGGTAAGTGAGGTCAGACTACCCTGAGGTGATTGGGCGCCGTGAGGATTAAATGAGGGAAGGTAGGAAAGCCCTGTATGACTGCTGACCATATGTAGATGTCTGCAAGTGAGCAATGAACTGTAGTACATAAGCCAAATGACGTGATTGTCAACCCAGGTATGAGCAACGCACGCCGGAAACCCAGGGGCAAGCATGAGTAATGTTGATGAAGGCATCAAGAAGGCCGTCACAGAGAAAGCAGAATTTTAACTTTTCGGGACACACAGGATTTTTCCAGAGGAAGAGAAGCATAAGGCATATAAAGGAGCATTCTAGTCAGAGGCTGGAGCCCTGGGAATAAAGACCCGGAAGCTGGCAAGTATCTGGCCCAGGTGGAGAAAGGCAAACGGTCTGCTCGTGCAAGCATGCGAGCTGCGTGGTCGTGTATAGAGCAAGGTGGAGCTGGCAAAGCAGGCTGGGGCCAGATGGCCGAGCCCCAGCGACTGCCGCTGCATTTGTTTTATTCCACAAGCAGTAGAGAAATCATTGAAGATTGCCCATGAGAGGAGAAATGTGGTTGATCCTTCGAGTATCTTAGCCTACATTGCTGGCAATGTGTAATGTGGACTGGATGTTTTCACTACCAAAAATGTGTGAAAAGCTGCCCAAAACCTATTTTAGGAAGATAAGAAGTTGACATCCTATGCCTGTAAAAAAGAGACCTGTGCTTCCAGTCGTCATCCTCTGTTTGACAGCTTGGAAACCCCTATTGTTGCTGTTGTTAGTTGCCATCAAGTCAGCTCTGACTCATGGCGACCCCGTAAGTGCAGAGTAGACTGCTCCATAGGGTTTTCAAGACTGTGACCTTTCAGAAGCAGATCACCAGTCCTTTCTTCTGAGGTACCTCTGGGTGAGTTTGAACTGCCAGCCTTTCGGCTAGTAGTCCAGCGCTTAGCCTTTTGCGCCACCCAGGGATTCCTTGGGAGCCCCTAACCAGGCCCGATTGCCAACTAAAATGGCCCCATTGTAACCTGGACTGCTTCTTGTTGATGCTGTTCTGAGAAGGGGTTTCTTATAGGCGTAAATACATAGGTGGTGGCTGTCCCTTTAATAAAAAGTACATATAGTGTATGTACAGACACCATCTCACTTTTCCGTTCAGCCTAGGGACCGTAAGGAGCGGCCGGAAGGAGAAACGGCCAAGTTCTCAACCAGGATGTTGATCGGAACAAGTAATTGTTTCTTCTGTCTCCACACTGTGTGGTATCAGCTTCTGGTCCACATAGCCAAAACTGTATTCAGTCATGTCCACATCCAGGAGTGACAAAATCTAGCACCTCAGTTCCGTGACCTCATGGAAGAATTTTGCAACAATTTGGCATTGACGTATGTTATTTTAAGAAGCCAGCACAGAAGTGGTGTGCATGCAAGAAGTACATGGCACATGCCTCTCCCCTTTGAGGACAGCAGATTGGGATGTCAGTTTGGTAAAGCAATTTGCAAGCCTTGCCATTTCAAAAATATATATTTATATAGGTGACTATAATTTGCAGAATTCAGAAGCAGCTCCTTTGCCAAGTACTGTGTGATCCCTTGAGGAGAGAACAGATTGGAAATTTTAATAGATGGCAGTTACAGTAGAATGAACTAGCTGGGGATACATCTTAGGCAAGAGTCAGGTAATATGAAGCTTGACAATTTCAACCCAAGCCCAGAATTTGCAATATCAACAGCATTTAATTGCTTAGGAAATTGACCGCCTCACAGAGAGGAAATCCAGTCCGTGCTCCTTATAACGCTGCGTAGCCAGACAGGAGGAGCCACGGAAACAGTGTCCCTGAAGATGATTTCATGATGTAGGGTGTACAATGTAGTCAGGAGCTAGAGGTGAAGAAGCCTGTGTCAGATGGGAAGTGGAAATGCAATCTGAAAATACCTAATTGGATTTAATTATTTTCCCCTCCTCTGAGAAATCTTGCTCTTAGGTTTATTACAGACATTTTTTCTCATTTTCCATTGTACTTGTTTATTAAACAATCTTCTGTTGGAAGATCAGCTTTATCCAGCAAAATCTGTAACAGCCTTTGTGATGATCTGCCAGCAGCTCCATGCCCTGCCCAGTGCTGAAACAGTAGGTGCTCAGTAAATCAGTTCCTTTTCTCTCTTCCTCAGCTATTTGGGTCTGTGAGTATATTGCATTTCTGGCCTGTAGGGCTACTGGGCGTGGCCGGAAGTTCAGGAAGTGATGGGTGCTCAGCCGTCATTCCAGTCACTCAGCAAGCACGTGTTGAACTCTCCACCACATACCTGCACTGTGCTAGGCACTGGGGAGGAGAAAGCCATGTATTAGCCCCTGCCTTGTGGAGTTTGTGTGTCTTGAGTGATAGAGGCAATTACTAAGCAGCCCCCACAGTGGGAGGGGCAGTGTGGGTCACAGGAGAGGTATCTGAGGCAACGAGTCAACCAGAGTCTGTTCTGTTAATACAAATTCTAAAAAAGAAAATTAGCCGGCACCCTGCTGATTAAATAGACATTGTTCTGAGACAATTCAGCTTAATGAAGACTGGCTGGGAAGTAACTGCTCACAGACCCAAAGTTTATAGCCTGGCGTAGGGAAAGAGGGAAGGAGCTCAGTAACACCATAATTACACTTTATTGGAGACACTGGCACCAGGCAGATGAGAGAATGAATTTTGGTGTGTCTAACACGGACCATCCATCCCTGGAGAAACCCTCTGTTTGGACTGCGGAAGGAAGAGGTTGATTAGACAGCGAGGAAGGATTATGTACTAATTCACTGGGGGTTTCTCTTGGCAAGAGCATTTAAAAGTTTCTGTGTACTCTTTTTCCCCTTTGGAAAGCTGCACATAATCTTTCATTATCTGAGGAAAGGAAGTTCGTTTTTCTCTGCAGCAGGTGGAGTTCTGATGAAGCTTTCCTAGCAGTGTCCTTGGGATTCCCTGATTCGTCAAGAGTTCAGTCCTCGTGGGATCAACATTCTTCATTTCCAGGGGACTAGGCTTAGAGTTGCATACGGCATGGCCCAGTGTCAGCCTGCCAAGGGGAGGAACTGGCGCTGCCGGCATGTTGCTGAGATGGTTGTCAATATTTATGGTTCCATGAAAGTAAAAATCGATAATGCTATGAGCCAAGTGAAAGTTCCCATTAGCTAAAAGCAAGGCTTCTTTCTTAGGGCATGGGGAATATGAAGTGCAGGAGCCTGTCTGAGAATCACTTCCTTAGGCGTTATTGACCTTCACCGAGGCAAGATAGGCTATTTTATTTAGACACATTCTTTTTGATTCTGAAACGGGAATACGTATTCAGTGCATTTCATATTTCCCCCTTAATTTTCTCATTTTTTTCAGATACTAAATAGTCGGGGAGTGTCGCGTGGGGTATGGTGTGTGTGTCCCCGTTTCTGTGGGAAAAATGTTAAACGTAGAATGTGTCTCTTTTTACTCGTTCTAGAGGCATTTGCTTCAAACATGGACTCTCCTCTCCTGTTGTTCTTTTATAGACCTAGCCACAAGTAAGGATACTAAAAAAAAAAAAAAAAAAAAACCTGCTGCCGTCAAGTCAATTCTGACTCATAGCGACCCTATAGGACAGAGTAGAACTGCCCCATAGAGTTTCCAAGAGCGGCTGGTGGATTCAAATGACTGACCTTTTGGTTAACAGCCAAGTTCTTTTTTTTTTTTTTTTTAAAGTTGTGCTTTAAGTGAAGGTTTACAGTTCAAGTTAGTTTCTCATACAAAAATGTATACACACATGGTATCTCTGGTTTACGTGGCCCTTCTGTCTCTTGGGCTAATATTTTAGCAGCCAAGTTCTTAACCACTGCACTACCAGAGCTCCTAGTAAGGGTACTAAAATACCAAAACCCATTTCAGTCGAGACGATTCCAACTCATAGTGACCCTGTACGACAGAGTAGGATTTCCAAGGAGCGCCTGGTGGATTCAAACTGCCTGCCTTTTGGTTAGTAGCTATAGCTCTTAACCACTATACCACCAGGGTAAGGGTACTATAGCCCACCAATTTGTCATATTCGGTGATGGTGGCCTGGCTGTCCTATAGGGTTGCTGAGTCGGAATCTACTAGAAGGCAACAGGTTTTTTAATAGTTCTGAAATTCAGGGCCAGACTTCTCTGTGCACAAAGAAGGAACTTAACCCATTTGGTTTCTTTTCCTCATCATCATCTACATGTCAGTTTTGTTCAAGTTCACCATTTGCCCACCCACTGAGTCCTGGGCTCTGTGTCTTGCTCTGGGGTCTCAGGTAAGACTGCAGCATGACCTCTGCCTTTGAGGAGCTTCCAGTCCGGTGGTTGGTCAAGGACACTATGACAGTGAAATAATGACTGTCGTACAAACAAAATGAACGTGTGCCAAATACTTTACTTACTTCATTAATTAATGAAGGAACCAGTAAGATGTTAAAACTTGTTCAAAGGGAAATTTGCCTTGTAGAGATTTATATTCTCTACTGGACAAAAGTTATTTGCATTTCTGCGGAGAGGAATTATTTGCATTGTTGTCTGTTTTCCATGATTTAAGTTCTGTTCCCATAAAGTTGTAAAGTAGCCTAGTCAAAGACAAGCAAAGGTACATACATTTATGTTGTGGTGTTAGGGGCTGTCAAGTCAATTCCAACTCATAGCAACCCCATGTGACTGCCTGTAGGATTTTTTTTGGCTGTAATCTTTACGGAAACATCGCACAGAGCCCCTGGGTGGGTTCAAGCTGTAACCTTTCGATTAGCAGCCTAGTGCTTAACTATTTGCACCACACTTCTGTAGAATCAGATAATCCCTGTGAGGGTCCCTTGGCCTGTGAGCTGCCTGCCTTTGAAAGGATCTGCTTTAATCTCCATGTCCCTTTCCAAGTCTTTGATTTTTTTTAAACTATTGAAACAACTATTATTGCATTGGGGGTAGGGAGGTTGGGGTCAGGGTTTCACAGTGCTCATAAGAATCACATCACACTGTTTCTATATTGTCTACTGTCTCAGCTGTTATTTTCTATTTTAGGTTTTCTTCATCACTTAGATTAGCTCCTGATGATTTTACCTGGATTTTATCAAGTCATTTATTCCATTGCTTCTCAGACTTCAACCTGCATGTAAATCGCTGGGCGTTAAAATGCATATTCTTAGTCAGGAGGGCTGATAAGGCTGAGTCTGCATTTTTAACAAGCTCCCAAATGATGCTCTTGCCTGTGGTCTTCGAATCCTCGTTGCCATCGTGTCAATTCTGACTCATGATGACCCCTCATGTTACAGAGTAGAACTGTGCTTCATAGGGTTTTCTTGGCTGAAATCTTTATGGAAGCAGATCACTAGGCCTTTCTTCCAAGGCACCACTGGGTGGGTTGACCTGCCAACCATAAGTTAGTAGTCCGGTGCAAACCATCCACACCACCCAGGCACCTGTGGTCTTTGAATACCAAAGATTAATTCTATATGCAATTTCTTGTTTTGTTTGTAATGTGACAGGTGCTTAATAAAGATGAAGAAAAGAGAGAGGGAAGATTGTTGACAAAGTCTGCAGTAACCAGAAATGAAATGAGTGAACATGAGATTAGGTGGTGACGTTTAGGGATGATAGATAACCATTGTAATAGCATTTGTTCCTCATAAACCTAACAGTGGCATTACCTTCTCAGAATTAAAAATGCTTTCAAATATATTTTTGAGTTACTTGATAAATTAGTGCCTTATTGAAGAAGGCTCTGCTTCTGTGTGATATCTTACATCACTTTTAACGTTCATTGCCAAAGATACTGACCTCCGAGTCCTGAAGAATAAAAGGACTTAAGTGCCAGGAGAACATTTCTCTCTGGGAGACAATGATGTATGTGACAACAGTCTTTTTTTTTCCCCCTATGCAAAAATTTATACATGCATTGTTATGTGACTCTAATTGCTCTCCCCATACTGTGACAGCACACTCCTCCTTTCCACCCCTGATTCCCCATGTCCATTAAACCAGCTCCTAACCCTCTCTGCCTTCCCATCTCATCTCTGGACAGAGGCTGCCCATTTAGTCTCTTGTATCTACTTGAGCTAAGAGGCACACTCCTCACACACTCCTCGCGAGTATCACTTTATGTCCCACAATCCAGTCCAGTCCCTGTCTGAAGAGTTGGCCTCGAAAATTGTTTTAGTTCTGGGCTAATAGAGAACCCAGGGGCCATGCTTTCTGGAGTTCCTCCAGTCTCAGTCAGACCACTAAGTCTGGTCTTCTTACTAGAATTTGAGTTCTGTACCCCACCTTTCTCCTGCTTTGTCTGGGACTCTGTGTTGTGTTCCCTGTCCAGGTGATCATTAGTGGTAGCCGGGCACCATCTAATTCTTCTGGTCTCAGGCTGATGAAGTCTCTGGTTTACGTGGCCCTTTCTGTCTCTTGGGCTACTACTTTCCTTGTGTCTTTGGTGTTCTTCATTCTGCTTGACTCCAGGTGGTTGGGACCAATTGATGCATCTTAGATGGCCGCTTGCAAGCTTTTAAGACCCCAGATGCCCCTCACCAAAGTAGGATGTAAAACATTTTCTTAGTAAGTTTTGTTACTCCAGTTGACCTAGATGTCCCCTGAAAGTATGGTCCCCAGACCCCTACCCCTGCTACTCTGTCCCTCAAAATGTTTGATTGTATTCAGGAAACTCCTTAGCTTTGGTTTAGTCCAGTTGTGCTGACTTCCCCTGTAGTGTGTGCTGTGTGACAGCACTCTTTAACAATGAATTAAAATGTTCCTTATCAGTTGTGATGTTTCCCAACTTTTAATCCTCGAATTTGTAGCTTTCCAGTACTAATCACTGCAAATCTATTAGAAGTAGAGTATCATAAAATATAAACTACAAAAATAAGAACTCAAAAGAGTCAGCAAAAGATTGAAATGTGTTCTGAAAATTTTATTTTCACGTTAGCTCTTCAATACCTGGAGACAGATCTATAAAGCAACAATTACTGGAGAAGTGATGAATGCTTTAATAGCAGTCTGTGTGGAGAATTGCGGAAACATAGCACGGGACACCTAATTCAGCCTGGGGTTGCAAAAAAGCTTCCTTTAGGAAATGGCAGTTAGCTGAATCTTGAAGGAAGAGTAACACTTAGCCAGGTGGACTGAGTGTGAGGTCACCTTAGGGTTAAGTGCACACTTTATGCAAAAGCAGGGAGGTGTGGCCGTGGTATGGAACAAAGAGGAGTATGACAGAGGAACAGAGGACAGATTGATGGGAAGCATACAAACCAGCAAGGAAGCCAGCTCACAGACAATTACAACAACCCAGGCATGGTGTCAGGAGGACCCTGTTTAGAAAACATTGGACATTTTTTAATGAGCACATGGTCCATATTCGTTCCACAATATACCGAGTCCCCCATCCCTTACTGTGGAAAAGCACATCTGCACACTACGCTCTCTAAGCGGCACCCATGTTCGGAGTTATGCCAAAGCATGTGCATAGAAACCATTTGGAATTTTTATAAGTGCTGTGATGTGATTTTTATGAGTAGTGTTAATTTCTTTCCACATGAATAGCTCTAATAATGCTGCAATCTAAATCCTGTTTTAATTAGTTTATATTGTTTTCTGTTTTCTCAGTGATCTTTCCACTGAATACGAAATTGAATTTACAGTTGGGTGTTGAAAATGACCGATCCCAGTATGCGCAGGTAGCCATCCAGAGAGAGGTACTGCTTAGTCTTAATTAATATAAATTGAAGTCACTTCTTACATGGCAACAAATAGTGACTAGAGTTACCAACCATGCCTTAACTAATGTTTTTTTAATTTAATTGGAATGTCAGTCCATCAATCATACGTAGGCCTGCCAGTTTCAGAAAGTTCAGAAATGAAGATGCAATTAGGGGTTTTCGAAACTGCGTCCTTCTTTTAAGCTAGTGAAATTCTGCCTGCTAGTACAGGTTAAAATGCTGGAAAATCTCTTGTCTAATTACTTTTTAAATAGTGTATTTTCAATTGCTTAATCCTAAAGACTTTTCCTCCTTCTGAAATCTGTCAATTAACTATAATCTGCCAGTGAACTTGTACTCTGGCTTTAAGGGTGAAAATCAATAAAATTTGGTTTTCATATCATTCAAGCAAATTTAAAACCAGTTGCCATGGAGTTGATTGCAACTCACGCAAACCCACGTGTGTCAGAGGAGAACTGTGCTCCATAGGGTTTCCAGTGGCTGATTTCTCAGGAGTAGCTCGCCAGGCCTTTCTTCTGTGGCACCTCTGGGTGGACTCAAACCTCCACCCTTTAGGTGAGCAAGGAGCATGTTAACTGTTTGTGCCACCCAGGGACTCCTGAGCGAATATACATTTTTAAAATGCAAGAGTGTTCTTCATGACAGTACATGAGTAGATTTATGAACCCAGTGACCACAAGCCAGAGAAGGAAAAACTTACCAGTATGCAAGGTAAAGAAGGAGGAATAGTGTCTTTCTTCTCCTTGTAAGCTTGATAACTGAAATGCTGAGGATTTTTCTCTCCCTGTGTCACGTAGAGAGTCACAGCAAAGGGGAAAAATGGTACACAAAGTCAGTGTTTTCTGTTGCTGTTATTTTTTTAAGAGGGGAAAAAAAAGGTTTCTTATAAGTGTTAGGTTTATCTCTGCCGTCTGTTTAGATGTCCATTCTCCTAACTTATATTGGCGGGGAGAGAGATAGTGAGTGTGAGCGAGGCAGAATTTATTCTGACTTAACAGTCGCAGTGGGCCTCTCACAAACATAATGCTAAATTATGAGCCTCTCCATGGACTGAACATAATGTTAAGCTGTGTGATGGATTTTATCTCATACAAGCCGCTTTGGTCCATGAAATGAGATAAGAAACCACTACAGCTGGAGTTCACTGAGGGTTGAACTTCCACTGGAATTCCGGAGTTAACAAAATTGTATGAGGCAGCTATGATGCTAAACTAGTGCATGATAAGCTTGTGAGCTGAGATTTTTAAGGAAACTTGAGTCTTTCATTCACAGGATGTTCTGTGGGCGTTTCCGAGCTAGTTATCTGCCCTGATTAAAGAGTGAGGGTAGAGAGGGCACGTTTGCAGAAGAAGGCTTTGATCCACAAGCCCAGAGTGCCACTGCCGCAGTGGGAGGGGGCCTGGAATCGCGGCTGAGCAACAGCACATCACTAATAGCTGCTTCCTGTCCTGGAGAAGGTAGCACACACTCCACCCGGCATTCAGTCAGACCAAATGCTTCCTTCACTCAGTGCTCATACCTCCTGGGCAAGCAGCAAGCCACCCTGTGGAAGCTGTGCCTCATCCAGAGGGAGACCTCTGGGAAGAAAGGTACTGAAGATATTTGTACAACACTTTATAAAACTGACAGAGCACTCTGCAAGTAGAAGGTTTTGTATAATGTGTAAAATACTAATAAGTAGTTGATTGAAAACATGCAGTGAGTAAATAAAGTAAAATCCCTTCACTAAACATGAATTATCCTCCGTTTATCTAGGTGTATATGTGTAAAATATGTATGTGTGTGTGTAGTGTGTATATACGCATACATACACACATATACACGTACATGTTTTTATAAAAGCTACATAAGGATGTCTCTGGTGTTCCCCCCCATGGAGGGGACAGTGTCTGGCACATAGTAGGCACTCAATACTTGTCAAATTAATGAGTAGGAACCTGAATCTTCCAGTCTAATTTTGCTCCTCATTTTTAGAATGCAGTCTACATAGTTTACTTGAAAAATATAGGATACTGTTCTGAAATCACTTTTCCAAGGAGTCGGAAAATACAAATGAAAGGCTTCTTTCTCCCTTCAGGTTTGCCTGGAAAATGTGCAGTGAGCCTCAAGCAGAAGGATCGATTAATGTTGTAATAACTGACATACAACTTACCATTCTAACTGACTTAATCACCTTCACACTTGCTTTTTCGCCACCTCCAATCCGTACAGCACAGGTCTGTTCCAGTAGCCGTGCTCAAACTGGCAAGTCTGTTTGTTTTCTTAGAAACAGGCTTTATCACTTATTTACAGGTGGAATCTCATTCTCCACTCCCATCCCTCCCTCCTACCCCAGCCCACCCTGCCACACACATACATACTTTCACCCAGGTACAAAGGGGTTGTCTGTTAGCCTTATGAAGTCAACACTGACCACTCCAGGAAACATGTCCTCTTTTGTTGAAAACAAGGAAATATCCTGTTTTTCAGCCTAATCAAATATGTTATATTAAACCTAATATAAAATTAGTTTTGAACTGCAGTCGAGCAAGAGTTGACTTATTCCTACTATCTGCCTTGGGAACAATATCTTATAGTATAAGCAGTTTTAAAGTAATCGTTGTCTACGTTTTAACACTAACTCGTCTGATTCTGTAAATCAGAAAAATGGTATCACTGTATAATACTTCTGATAGAGGAATAAAGAAATGAAATAGAGCGCAAATAGATTAACAACAGTTTCTCACATTCATCTTAGTGAAGAGAAAGCAGGGTTTGGTAGTAGAAGAATGAGGCTGTACCTTATTACTAAGAATAACCAGAGCAAACCTTCCAAAATGAAGTTCAGTGAGGTGGTAGATGAGAAGGGTGAACCACCGTTTGCTTCTTGGTTGGTTCAATGATACCACAGAATTAGATGAGAAAAGAGAAAGCTAAGTGATAGAATAGCTAGTCTCAGGAAAGCTCATTTGTCAAGTTTTGAAATGGTAACCTGTTAGGATGGACCACACCCTCTCCTTTGAAAGGAACCAGGGTGAAGTGTCTTTCTTGCCTTGGCATGATTTGTACCTCATGGTTTTACATTTCCAGATGATAGCAAGTTTTCTGAGGCTATCACAGTGCTGCTTTCCTGGATTGAACGAGGGGAAGTGAACCGGCGTTCCGCAAACCAGTTCTATTCCATGGTGCAGTCAGCCAACAGCCATGTCCGCAGGCTGATGAATGAAAAAGCCACCCATGAGCAAGAGATGGAGGAAGCCAAGGAGACTTTTAAAAACGCCTTAACCGGGATCCTCACCCAATGTAAGTAGAGCTTTGCGGGCCATCTCTTTTGTTGTGATTTTGCCTGTTCTTTTTTTTTTTTTTTTTTTAATTCATCTTATGTTTTTCATTTGGGGGTAAGTAGTTCAATAATTTCCCATTTTACTCCACATTGAATGGCAAACCTCATAACCTATCTCATGTTCTGTGGCAACTTGGAGGAACTCGGACCCTGCCCTGAGAGCTTACTTCTCAAGGTGAGCAATGTTTCTGTAGCTTTTCCTCAGCACACTGGGCCTGGCCACCAGGGCAGGGCAGCCAGATGTGCCCACACCTGCTGGACCCACAGTTCATGGCATACCTGCGGCATGGCCATCCCTCCCCTGCAGGCCATCCCCACAGACCATGTCCTCCTAATGCTGACAGGAGGGAGCAGACCCTGAGCACACGGTCGGGTCCCTGGCTCTTTTTAGGAAGAAGGGGCGGGCCGTCAGAAAACTCTTCCTCCTCAGGATCCTTTGTTTGAGGTGAGCTTTAGCTGGAAACACAGAAAACTCAGGAGTAGACGTTTTTTCTGCCTTTTTTTTTTTTTTTTTTTTTTTGTCCTTTCCTCATTTGGAAAGCAAATTGCCTTCCTACTTAATGCTGGTGATTTTTCATGTCAAGATCCTAAATTGATGAAGGGGTATAAATGGGGCTTTCTCTTAGAACAGTAGTCAGGGTAATTACCCCAGGGCTCTATTCAAAAAAAGGGCGTCTGATTTTTTTCTTTTTAAACAGGCACTAGCTCTGTGTCTGTAGTTAACGTCACGGCGGTATAATACATCACAGCCGCCTGTGTCCTCTTACTTTGTAAAGCCCACCAAACAACACTGAGACAATGACACATAATTCAGCCTGAGAATAAGCGTGATTTTCAATGAGACAGTGCCAAAATGCCTATCACCCTTTTTAATCAGTGTAAAATATAAGGGATAATGTATCTGTTAGGATGGGATGAACAAGGGGGATGAAAGACCAGGGTCTTCAATGCTTTATATGACTTTGTTGCCAAAAGACAGTTTTTACAGCAGCTGAGAGTATCATACGTGAAATTTACCAACAAACTTTGGTAAGTGACCAAATATCCCGGATGAAATCAATCTGGAAACCTGTCTTTATAGAAAAGGAATAGGAATAGGAAGCCAGAGCTGCTCTATCCCATACAGACCAATATCAGACTCTCCAGCCTGGAGGAACAGCACTTAATCCAACTCTGTGTGTCTAGCAATTCTAAAGTTAGGGCTCCTAGGGATGGAATGTTGTTGTTGTGTGCCCTCTCGAGTTGATTCTGATTCATAGTGCTTCCTGTATGACAGAGTAGAACTGCCCCATAGGGTCTCCTAGGTTGTAATCTTTACGGAAGCAGATCACCAGGTCATTGTCACGCAGAGCGGCTGGTGGGTTCGAACCCCTGACCTTCCAGTTAGCAGCCAAGCGCTTAACCACTCTGCTACCAGGAATGGGATAAAGAAAACTAATATTGACACCACCTTTTAAAGGAGGGAAGAACAGATCAGTGGGTAGAAGGAAGGTAAGAATGGATTGGTAGGTGGAGAGAAAGGAGAGAGCAAGACAGAACAATCCTAAAAATACAGTTTCTGCAAAGTTATGGCAAGAAGCCATATCCCTGAACAGTAAGATGATTAGCATATATTTACCTTTTGCTTGCTAACATCGATTCTAAATAAATTCTCATTCTCGTGTAGCTTAGAGTCCCAGCTGGCTCAGAAGACTCAACCCTTGACTCTAACAATGAAGACAGAAGGGTAGCCATGGGTTAGGGGGAAATTAAGGTGTTTGTTTGTTTTGTTTTGTTTTTGCAATGTCTGATGAAAGAGCCACCTATTGAAGCGAGGCCTTTATGATGTGACTGGAAGAACGCAAGGTGCCTACCTGACCTTATCAGGTGTGAGTGAGCCCAGGTTTAAAACCACTGAGAGATAGACAAAAAAGACTAGCATGTGGGAATTAAAATATCAGCTTTTTATCACTGATAAAAGCTGAACTGGAAAATAAGATTTAGATGTGCAGCAGTAATGGCCTTGCTAATGCTGAACGTCAGGGTTAAACTTGAGGATCTAGCCCCAGGCAGCACTGACGTCCAGGGACCTCTTCCTGTGGATCGTGCACCTGTGCCACCTCCCACGAGGAGGAGCAGACAGAACGAGTGCTGTTCATTGGCAGGTTGGCTCCAGGAGCAGACGAGAAGGACCTGGGCTAGCTCACTCCTCCGGAGAAAGTGAATTAAGGGGTGAGGTAGGACCAGGAATACTGGAAGGAAATGCCTTCTCATGAAAACCACAGGAGTGGAGACTACCACAATAGATACCTGTTAGGCACCTCAACCTTAACATATCAAAAACTGAATCCTTGCTTTTAACCGTCGAACCTGTTTCCCTTCTGGTTTTTCTTTCATATTTTAATAAATTCTCAGTTCAAAATCCTGTGAGTAATTTTTACACCTTCCATCGCCCACCAGCAAATCTCACATCTCAGCCATCAGGAGGTCCCATTGTTTCTACCTTCAAAAATGCATCCCCTGTTTGACTCACTTTTCTTCATTTTAAATACTACCACTCTCAAGTCCAGGCCTTCTGAACTACTACAGTAGCCAGGTTTGTCAGTTAGATGCTCTGTCATCAGTGAGCAACAGAAAACCCTACCAAACAGTACCTTCTTAAAAATTGAATTTGTCTTTTTTATACACTGTAAAATCCAGATAGAGGTGTCAGAGCCAAGGTTGGAGGATGCTGTTAGCTTTCCCTAGATAGTTGTCTAAGGTGGATGCTGCTGCTCCTGCCATCGCATCTTTTTTCCCAGGCTAGAATAACTAAGAAGGAGAAGAGGACAAGTTTGTACCTTTACAGCAAGAAAGCAAAATATACCCCAAAATCCCAAACAGACTTCCATTCAGGTCTCACTGGGAAAAGTCATTGCAGTTGGCCATGCCTAGTTATAAGGAAACTAGGAAATATTGCTCCGTAGAATAAAATCGGAATTCTCGTAATAAGGAAGAAGGGAGAATGGCTACTGGGAGGCATTTTGCAGTTTCTGCCATACATAGTCCTTCCCTTTCCACTTTTATTCCCGGTCAATCTATTTATCACACATCGTGCAGATTAATCTTATCCAAATATAAATCTGATCACGTCTCCCCCACTTAAATCCCTTGAGTAGATTTCATTTTGCATAAATTAATATTCACTCTCCATGTCCAAATTGGAGTCCCTGGCTGGTACAGATGGTTAAAGCACTTGGCTCCTAACCAGAAGGTTCAAGGTTCAGGTCCACCAGAGGCACCTCAGAAGGAGGTGATCTACTTCCAAAAAATCAGCCATTGAAAGCCCTGTGGAGCACAGTTCTGCTGTGACACACATGGGGTCTCCGTGAGTCAGAGTGGACTGAGCAGCAACTGGTCACTGGAAACGCCCCAGTTTATAAGTTCTCTGTGCCTGCCTCTTCAACCTTGATTTTCCCTTGACTCACTATGCATCATCACTACTGACCTTGTTCTTGCTGAGCCCACCAAAGCTACCTCCCACCTCCGAGTCTTCACACGTTCTGTTCTCTCTACCTGGAATGCGCTTCCTCCTACTCTTTGCATGCTTGAATCCTCATCCTTTATGTCTTGGCTGAAAAGCCACCCCCTCAGAGAGGCCTTTCTCATCCACCCTCTCCTAATAGGTTTGCTATCACTGCACCTTATTACATCCTTCATTTCACTTACCAAAATGTGTAATTATTTAATGATTTGTCTATTTTTTATTACCATACTAAGCATTGCAAAGAAAAGGGGGGCATGTCTCTCTTAGTCATCAATGTATATCCAACACCTGGAATATAGAAATATGCAACAAATATTTAGTGGATGTTTGAGTGAATGAATGAGATTAAACAGGAAGGCAGGCAGGCAGGAAGCCTGAAACGGTGAGCTCAGAGAATCCCAGCGACCTCACCGAGGAGTTTGGCCTTGGTGTTAGCCCTGTCTGCAGGCGATGGGGTTTCTGCTTGCCTTTGTAATCAAACAAATCAGGGAAAGAGTTCACTAGCTATACTTTTTATTGGCCATCGCTACACCTTACCAGACACCTGGTAGCAGGCTAGGGGATATTAGGAAAGTTGGAATGAAAGAGTTAACAGAAAGGTTCATGTTAACTTATCCCCATTTGCCAGAGTCAAGACAACCTGTATATTTCCCATCTACCTATTAGTGTTTGAAGGACCCCCTTCTCCCCTGTAGTTTGATACTGGGAAGTACTTCAGTAGCCTGCAGATATCAACAGAGATTGTGAAAATCCCAGCTCATCCTGACAGCCCCGCAGTGCTGGCCAAGGGGCACGCATACCAGCCATGGAGCTCTGGGGGGCTCAGCATGTGTCTGTCATAGCCAAGACCCTTCTTGACGACTTGAAGATGGGAGACACCGTCAGTGGAAGCCTGAGTTGGAATTAAGCCTTTGAGGTAGAATGGGAAGATTGCATGTCTCACTAAGCAACCTCAGAATTTTTCTTTCTCTCCTATGCGCCTTTACAAAGATGACTGTTCCCCAGATCCTAACATTCGTTGTGAAAATATTAGCAGTAACCTGGCAGTTGGTAGGTATGTGCATATTTCATTCTCTTTTGAATTTGAAATTTATCTCATTTCCTCCCTCAGCTGGAGATATGTTTGCCTGCCTCAACCACATTTTCTGTTTTCCCCAGCCGATAACAGTGTGATTTTGGAGTGGATGCTGTAGGGCTGCTTCTAAAACAGTAACAGCTGAAGTCCACAGTTATTGACACACTCTCTGCTTTCCCCAAAGCAGAACCAGTCACACATTCATTTATCTGCATTGATATTCCTGGCAGATGCCACAGGGATCACGTTTTGTCTTTCTCACGGAAGATAAAACTAGGATTATTAAGCAGTAAAATTCAGGAATGTCATCTCAGCTTTCTTTCTCCTGGACAGTTGGAATTTTCCTGGTTATTTGGCAGTAGCTCAGCATGCCCCCTCCCATGTAAAAGATCCCCACAGTATTGTTGCAGATCTCCACAGCTTTCTAGAGCAGCCCGTTAATTAGAAAGCCCAGTGTCTGGAAGTCAGTCTAAGGCAGTTGAGAAGCCGGGCTATTGACAAACTAGTGTATCTTAGAAAGTAGGGCAGGACTGGTGTCCTGAAGGGAGGGCTCTTGATAGCTTCCAGGGAAGTTCAGGTACAATTTGCAGACCTTTACTGGAGATAGCCATTTGTTTGAATGGGACAGGAGAAGCTTCAGGCATGAGTCCATTAAGCTAGATTGGACCCAACTATCTCCTTGTCTTGCTTGTCAGAGTTGTCCTTGCTTTCATATTGGTTCAAAGACAAACATCAAGAGCTACTGATAATAACATGAAGAAAAAGTCATGATTTACTGCAAGGTTTACATCGAAGTCCAACACACTTACCTTCTAGCTTTGATGGTGTTCATTTCTGCCAACGTTTGTTGAAACAGACCAACCTTTTTTCCATCTCTGGTTTCACCCACTATCAGGTGTTGAATATAATCAAATAGGCATTGTTTTCATCTAAGCCTCAGCTTAAGTTGTCAAGGGGCAGTAACTAAACCCAGCCAAAGGTCTGGGGAGTCTAGCATCCGTTCACTCTTATCTGGGTGGTTTTTCACTTCTGACTGTGGATGCACAGCCATCTAAGATGTTAGATGAGGACATTGTCCATTGTGATTTGCCTGTGGCTCTCTTTTCCTTTCCAGGCCAGCTGGAGAGTTCTCATTTGCCAGATATAGAAGAAGAAGAATTTCTCAGCACCGAATTCTCTCATTCCTATGTCATCCTTGTCTCTTCTTTATGTCGTTTCTTGACCTGTCCATACTGCAGAAACTTTCCAAGGTTTTCCAACTCAGAAGTTTCTGGGCTTTGATCTCCTTTGCTTTTAAAAAAAAATTTATACTTCATAGGAATTCCCCAATAGGCCTGCCCACTTTCAGTTTTTCAGTTACGAGCAAAGTTTGTCATTTCAAAGCTCAGACAGGAGCTGTTTATAAAGTTCAGGAAGCATGTACCACAGCACTCAATTATTAATATGCATGCCAGGATGATCAGTCGTGCATGCCTTCTTATAACACACACAGATCAAATGAAAATTTAAACACTCCATGATATTCCCACTTTGGTACTTCCCTATCATGCTTCCTGGTGAGAGAGAAGGGAGCTAAGTGAGGAAAAGGCAAATTGGAAAACAGAAGGCACTGGAGAAGGGTTTATGAATATTGATTTAAGAATACGTGCCATAAATGAGCATGAAAGAGAAAAAGTAGAAATTGTAGAATATCAGAGCTAGAAGGGACGTGAGAGACCCATTGGGTCAAACCCTCTCATTTTACAAAGGAGGAAGCAGGCTCAGTGAGTGGAGATGAAAGGCCATAGTCGTTTAGCAGTTTATGGGTAGATCACCACCCGAGAAAGGAGTCCCTGGGTGATGCAAAGTGTTAAGCACTTGAATATTAGCCAAAAGATTGGTGGTTTGAGCCCACCCAGAGATACCTCAGAAGACAGGCTTGGTGATCTGCATTCAAAACGTCATAGCTCTTGAACAGCCTATGGAGCGTAATTCTACTCTGCACGCATGAGGTCTCCATGAGTCAGAATCAACTCAACAGCAACTAAAACAACAAAGAACCCAATACACTTGGCTCCCGCTATAGTTTGCTTTCTGTCACTGTGAGTTTTTTTTATGACAAATGAATAGGATCAGAGGAGGATATTATAACTGTATACCATATTTTTACACAAATAATGTGCGCCTTCTATGTTTGTTTGCCAATCGCTCCCTCAGCACATGTAAAAAAAAAAAAATGGTATAGTGGCACTTAGGAAATACCTCATGTTATTTGCATAAAAATACAATATTACTAAAGGTGTAAGTTGAAGGAGTCTGGTGGTATCAAACTTGCTATTGGGTTATTGAATGACGCAGGAAGCATCAAAAGAAGATGGAAGGAATGTAGAGTCACTGTACCGAAAAGAATTGGTTGACGTTCAGCCAATTCAGGAGGTAGCATATGATCAAGAACTGATGGTACTGAAGGAAAAAGTCCAAGCTGCACTGAAGGCATTGGTGAAAACAAGGCTCCGAGAATTGACTACATACCAATTGAGATGTTTCAACAAATGAATGTAGCTCTTGAGGTGCTCGCTCATCTATGCCAAGAAATTTGGAGGACAGCTGCCTGGCCAACCAACTGGAAGAGATCCATATTTGTGCCCATTCCAAAGAAACGTGGTCCAACAGAATGCAGAAATTAACAATATCATTAATATCACACGCAAGTAAAATTATGCTGAAAATCACTCAAAAGCAGTTGCAGCAGTACATCAGCAGGGGACTGCCAGAAATTCAAGCCAGATTCAGATGAGGACGTGAAATGAGGAATCATTGCTGATACCAGATGAATCATGTCTGAAAGCAGAGAATACCAGAAAGATGTTCACCTGTGTTTTATTGACTATGCAAAGGCATTAGACTGTGTGGATCGTTAATGAATTATGGATAACATTACAAGAAAGGGAATTCCCGAATACTTAATTGTGCTCATGCAGAACCTATACATAAACCAAAAGGCAGCTGTTCAAACAGAACAAGGGGATACTCTGTGGTTTAAAGTCAAGAAATGTGTGCATCAGGGTTGTATCCTTTGACCATACTCATTCAGTCTGTATGCTGAGCAAATAACCTGAGAAGCTGGACTATATGAAGAAGAATGCGGCATCGGGATTGATGGAAGACTCATTAACAACCTGTGTTATGAAGATGACACAGGTTTGCTTGCTGAAAGTGAAGAGGATTTGAAGCACTTACTGATGACAAAGACTGCAGCCTTCAGTATGGATTACATCTCAAGATAAAGAATCAAAAACCTCACAACTGGACCAGTAAACAACATCATGATAAATGGAGAAAATATTGAAATTGTCAAGTTCATTTTACTTGGATCCACGATCAACACCTGTGGAAGCAGCAGTCAAGAAATCAGATGACGTATTGCATTGGGCAAATCTGCTGCAAAAGACCTCTTTCAAGTGTTAAAAAGCAAAGATGTCATTTTGAGGACTAAGGTGCACTTGACTCAAGCCATGATATTTTCAGCTGCCTCCTATGCATGTGAAAGCTGGACAATGAATAAGGAAAACCAAAGAAGAATTGATGCCTTTGAATTTGGTGTTGGCAAAGAATATGGTGTTGGCTAGAAGAATGAACAAAATCTGTCATGGAAGCAGTAGAGCCAGAATGCTCCTTGGAAGCGATGATGGTGGGACTTCATCTCATGTACTTTGGACGTGTTATCAGGAGGGGCCAGTTCCTGCAGAAGGATATCATGCTTGGTAAAGTAGAGGGTCAGAGGAAAAGAGGACAACCCTCAATGAGATGGACTGACACAGTGGCTGAAACGATGGGCTGAAGCAAAACAACGATTATGAGGATGGCACGGGACTGGGCAGTGTTTTGTTCTGTTGTCCATAGGGTTACTATGAGTCAGAACCCACTCGACGATCCCTAACAACAATCTGGTTAGAAAATGAAATATTTGCCACTAGCAGTACCCACTTTCCCACCTCCACGCGTTTGCTTATGCTGTTCCCCTTGCCTGAAATATTTCCCCTCCTCTCCGTGCTAGAATTGAAGCCCCACTTCTATTACACTTTTTCCGTGAAACCTTTTCCATGTTACAGCTCACAGCCGTCTCCCTTTCTCCTAACTCTTCCACACATGTTAATACTATTGTTTGAACAGCTAATTATTCTCTATTTTATGTACATCAGGGTTTTCCCCCTAGCAAGATTTTAAGCTAAATGGAGACAGGGCTCATTTACTGTTCTCTTTTCCCACCTGCCGCACGACTCCCAGGCCTGGCATAGTTCTTATAAGCACACAGAAGACCTCAGTACAAATATTGGGTGTTGACCAAATATCATAGACAGAAATGAAGGTGGTATTGGAAATTGGGCTTAACCTAATAACTGCAGAACATATTGTAAACATTGCTTTTTTGAGTAAGCCATGATCTCAATTGAGTTTGCTCTAATATGCCTTTCTCCCTAAGGTAGAACACACAGAATGCACTCTAGCTGAGAATCTTACAATAGTAATATTACAGTGCTGTTACTAGTATTATTTCAACCTGGAGATCGGAAAGGTTGGAACTCTTACGCAACTTTGCTTTACACACGTATGGTGGGCAATGGCATCAGCCTCATCTTTAGGTCTTGAAAATAGCAAATAGTAGAGAGACTTTGTGATTAGGTGTGAGGAGATCCTCGCTCTAATCCCAGCTAGACCATTGATTAGCCATGTGACTTTGGGAAAGTCATTTAACTTCTTGAGTCTGAGTTTTCTCATCTCTACAGTTAGAGGGTTTGACCAGATAAACCCGTTGTCGAAGCACGTCAAGTAGCTGCTGGGACCGAGCCGTGATTCCAAAAGCTTCTAAGCTGATTGTAAAGGATCAGATATTTCTCCATGCAAATGTTGTGTACTGGCTCTGCTGTGGAGGCTGTCTGCTGGGCTGCACTGTGAATTTTAAGCCACATTGCATCCCTTAGAGTGTGTGCTTGGCGCCCTGCAGGTGCTGAAGACGAGTGAAAATTATGGTCAGAGCAGCCGCGCTGTGCACTGACAGGTCTCCTATGTCATGTCCTCATCTGTCTTTTTGACTAAAATCGTAAAAGCCTCAGGTGTTTGAATGAATGATTAAATTCATTCCTCAAATATTTATTGGGTCCGTATTAAATAGTGCCAGGTCCTGTGCTCAGTGCTGGTGTGAAATGTGAGGGGTCTCTGATCTTGGTGCACAGTGGCCCCCCTTTTAGGCAGATTGGTGTCTTCATCCACATTTCTTTCATCTGGAAGGCTCTTTCTGAAATCATTTACTTCTTAGGAACATCTCAGCTAAACATTTTTAATCTCCACCAAGTGAAATTTGCCTCCTATGTCCCCTGCTGTCGAGAAAGAGTTTTATGAAGTGTTAAAATGTTTTCCCATGTTTGTGGTAGTCATTGCTGTAGTTCAGCCACAGAGGAAAAAAGTCCCCATAACTGCCTTAGCAATTCAACACGTTTTCTATTTCTACTCAAAATGATACTTGGATGGCTACATTTGCCAATGTTTTAAATGTTATAAACGTTACTTCCATTAAAAAGAAAAAACTTCTTTGGTCTCAGAGAACAAATGTCTAGAGAAAATAAATTATACAGTAAGATCCAAATCAAGGCTGTACACAGAATTTTCTATTTCACAAGATACCAAAGCAGAGAGTGGAGGGTGCTGGGAGCCTGCCAGCACTGAGGAAAGCCCTGTGTGCTATCTCTTCTTCCAGGCTCGCCGAAAACATGTACACTGAGCCAAGAAATAGCACTATGATATTAGCATTTTAAAGATTTTTTTTTAATGACAGCAAAATGTGACAGAGAAATTAAGAGTCTTATGCTCTAGAACAATAAAGAACTGTAGAAGGCTAGATTTTAAGATTTACCTTAGTAGATGTTGAGTGAGACAAAGCAATTCATCAAAGATATAAAATTTGGAAGTTAAAGGTCAAAACCCTGCTATTTTGATATGAGCCTATTGCTAGGAACTGGGAAAGATGCCATTGCCAAAATTAGGGAGAGGTGTGGATGTAGGGAAAAGGAGCCCTGTGGTGCAGTGGTTAAAGCACTCAGTTGCTAACCAAAAGGTTGGTGGTTCGAACCCACCAGCCTCTCCATATGAGAAAGATGTGGCAGTTTACTTCTGTAAAGATTACAGCCTTGGAACCTCAATTGGGCAGTTCTTCTCTGTCCTACAGGGTCATTATGAATCAGAATCGACTCGATGGCTGTGGGTTTTTGGGGAATGTAGGAGAGAGAGTCTACGGGAAGGCATCTCTGAGCTACACTGGAAAGAGCCTACAAAAATGCCCCCCTTGCACACACAAAACCTTGTGAAAGGACAGTTTCCAACTGGATTTGAGGAAAACTGAAGCATCTATAGTAAAATTACAGCAGAGATGATGTGTTATTGACTCTGCAAATGAATAAGGAGTAGACCTTTGTCTTCACGTTTAAATAAGGGAAAACCTCACCCTGGGAGAATCAGGGAAGAGTAGCCACAGGCAGAGTGAGAGGATTTCTGTCTATGGTGACAAATTGCTTAAACAGATAGGCACCTTCTGGAGTCCCTGGGTGGTGCCAACAGTTAACACACTTGGCTGCTAACTGAAAGATTGGCACTTAAAGTCCACCTGGAGACACCTCAGAAGAAAGGGCTGGCAATCTTCTGAAAAATCAGCCATTGCAAACCCTACAGAGTACAGTTCTACTCTGACATGCCTGGGGTTGCCATGAGAAGGAATTGTCTCAACAGCAACTGTTACTGAATAGCAGGATTGGCAAACTCTGACCCTGCTTTTGTAAATAAAGTTTTATTGCAACACAACTATGTCCATTCACTGACATATTCTATAGCTGCTTTCTCAATACAAGCACAGAGTAGTTGTATGACCTGCAAGGCCAAAAATATTTACTCTCTGTCTCTTTACAGAAAACATTTACAAATCCCTGTTCTGTAGGATCACAGAGCTAGAAAGAATATCACCCTTGTCTGGCCCCGTCCCCTTTTGCCCTGGGATTCAAGCAGATAAAGACTTTCTCCAGGTTACACAGCTCATCAGTGGTGGAGCTAAGGTTTACCAGCACAGACTTCCCTCTCACATGCAGCCCCAAACCCTTGTTCATTTCAGCCCCGAGAACATTCCCTCACTCCCACCTCCTTAAGTTTCCCTTGCTGAATCATATCATTCAACAACAACGAAAAATAAACAAAAGTAAGACAGAATGAGTTTTAGACTGATGGGAGAGAGTTTGAGTGGTAGACCCATAAAAAGAAATAGGGATCCCTTTTCCAGACACTTTGCTGCTGCTTCACTGTGGTTCAGATTTCTCAGTAAATACATCCAAACCCTGGTGGCATAGTGGTTAAGAGCTGTGGCTGCTAACCAAAAGGTCAGCAGTTCGACCCCACCAGGCACTCCTTGGAAACGCTGTGGGGCAGTTCTGCTCTGTCCTACAGGGTCCCTGTAGGGTTGCTATGAGTCAGAATGGACTCGCTGGCAACTGATCTGGTTTTTTTTGGTTTTGGCCCTGCAGTACCACCTCACACGTTCGGCTGGTTTCTGTTGTAACATTCTACTTACCTTCAGGTTTCAGCCCAGAGTTGACTAAGCCTTCCCTGCCTCCCCTGGACAAACGTGTTCTTTCCCGGGTCTGCCTTGGTGCCTCATGCAGTGCTTCAGCTGTGTGTATGGCTGTCTCCCCACGGGACGGCGGGCAGCTCAGGACCAAGCTGCATTTCTGGATCTTTTTACCTCCAGTGACGAGTATAATATTTGGGATGTTATACCCACTGTGCCCATAAGACTCTGGCTCAAAATATAATGGGTATAAATACATGGTTTGAACTTGGGCAGACAATTTCTATTACCAGCTTTACCACCTGCTAAGTATATGAGCTTGAACAAGTAATTAGACTGCTCTCTGTGAAACTCAGTTTCTTCATCAGTGAAATAAATCAGTGATTCTCAAACTTGAGGGTGCCTCAGAATCACCTGGAGGGCTAGTTAAAACACAGACTGCTGGGTCCCAGCCCCAGAGTTTCTGATTCAGTAGGTCTGGGGTCCTAGTATTTGCATTTCTAATTCCAAGCGATGCTGATACTGCCGTCCCAGGAACCACACTTTGAAAACCATGGTTTTAATTCATCAAGCGTAGTGCCGGACACAAGTGCTAAATAATTAGAAACAGTATGTGACTAATATATGACCTTCATAGCACCATTAATGTAGTTAGTGGAGACCCTGAAGAAATCAGAGTCACCATTTTGAGAGTCACAAAGGAGAAAAGATACCCAGAAACCAGTCCTCTCCTATTCCTGCTGCATGTACCACCCTTAGCCACGAGTCAACTGCTGATAAAAGGGCAGGTGTTGATGTGTTTGTGACCTTTATTATTTGTAATGAAAGCTTGACATGTAGATATCACTGGTATAGTGCATTGGTTATGTAATTTATGCCTTTTCTCATCATTCAGGAATGGCAAAAATTAAAAGTTAAAAGAACACTTGGTGGGCATAAAATTGATGTTAATTCTTTTTGGAGTGCAATTTGACAGTACCTCTCAGAATGAAACATTCGGATACTCTTTTATTTATACTTTCCACAGCTCAGAATTTCTTATAAAGATACTTATATAAGAATATCAGGAGATATGTCTGAGGATATTATTGCAGCCTTATAAATAATGTAAATATGAATAGATTTCCAAGGTATGTTAAGTGAAAGAAAGCAAAGTACAGAACAGTGTGTAGGATGTTAGCACTTTTGTGTAAGTAAAATAAGGTTACGCAGAGAAAACTATACACGATGTGTGCTGTATGTATCACTTTTTCTCTGGGTGGATCTGCTAGAATCTGTTAACAGTGGTTACCTTTAGAGAGAGAAACTGGGTGGGGAGGGGTCAGGATAGGAAAGTCGACTTTTATTTTCATTTCATTTCTTTCTTCTAATGTATATGTATTGTTTTTTTTTTGCTCAATAGGGGTACTCTAGGCAGGGAGATTTATCGGTGTTTTTACTTTCTTCCTCTTGCTTTTCTAGAATGAAAAATCCTAATAAGTGCTGTATGTTATAAGGAGCCATTAAAATCATAATATTCTCATGGGTTTTTGTTTTGTTGCTGTTGTTGTTGTGAGGTGTTGCTGAGTCAACAAAACAAAACTCTGCCCCACCCTGCACCATCCTCACAATCGTTGCTACGTTTGAGCCCATTGTTGCAGCCACTGTGTGAGTCCATCTCGTTGAGGGTCTTCCTCTTTTTTGATGACCCTCTACTTTAACCAATGTGACGTCCTTCTCCAGGAACTGGTCCTTCCTAGTAACATGTCCAAAGTACATGAGGCCAAAGCTCACCATCCTCACTTCTAAGGAACATTCCGGCTGTACTTCTTCCAAGACAATATTTGCTTGTTCTTCTGGCAGTCCGTGGTATATTCAATATTCCTCACCAACACCATAATTCAAAGGCATCAGTTCTTCTTTGGTCTTCTCATTCATTGTCCAGCTTTTGCATGCATATGAGGCGATTGAAAATACCATGACTTGGGTTAGGTACACCATAGTCTTCAAAGTGACATGTTTGTTTTTTAACACTTGAAAGAGGTCTTTTGCAGAAGATTTGCCCAATGCAATACTTTGTTTTGTTACTTCTCAAAATATTTGAATCCGCAGGTCCCTGAGAAGGCAGTGGTGGTTCAGTGATAGAATTTTCACTTTCCACGAAGAAGGCCTGGGTTTGATTCCCAGCTAGTGTACCTCATGCACGGCCGCCACCCGTCTGTCATTGGAGGTTTGAGTGTTGCTCTCTTACTGAAGAGGTTTCAGTAGAGCTTCCAGACTAAGACAGACGAGGAAGAAAGGCCTAGTGGTCTACTTTTGACAATCAGCCAGTGAAAACCCAGTGGATCACAGCAGTCCAGTCCACAACTGATCATGGGGATGGTGCAGGACTGGACACTGTTCCGCTCTGTTGTGCATAGTGTTGCCATGCGTCAGGCTAACTGGGAGGCAGCTAACAGTGAAAACACAGTTCCCTGAAATGTTTTGGGATTTATACCAATTTTAAAGTCACTGGCTACCTGATATCTTTCCATTTGTTTGAGCAATTTAACCACCTTCTCCTTGCTTAAAATTGCTAAAAACATCCTATTTTTCTTTCTTTTTTAAAATAATTTGATCAGCATGTTTTTCTTTCTTTCTATCCCCATCCCATACCTTAAATGAACCGAATGCCTCACCTCATCTGTCTAGGAAGTTCAGAAATACAATGTCAGATGTTAGTGTTTTGGCCTCAGGTTTAACAGGGCTGAAATGGATTCACACTGTCACACGATGTTCATTTTACCCGTCTTAAGATGAAACCCCAGAAGGCCCTTGTTCCTCCTCACCTTCAGATTCCGGTCCATGCCTCCTAACGTATGGGTCTGACTGCATTAATTCTGTTTACTGGGCTTCCCGCCAGACTGGCTGGCGGCTTCCCTGTGCTTAGGACCGAAACCCAGGCTCACAGACGTCTGTCTGGGAATCTGTTACAGAGGCTTTCCATTACATGGTGTCCAGCACATAGCGCTCCTCCCTCTTCTCTCTGCCTCTCTGTGGCTCCTCTGGGTATCCTGAGAGCCAGAATCACTTCCTGCCTTCCTCTGTTATAATTCTTCGATCTGGGGCCAAGGTTCATCAGCTTCAGCACTACATCTAAAGTCCTATACTTTCTTTCGTCTCTTTTGCCAGTAAAAGAATCCAACCTTAGCTTTTAGTGTTTAAAAGCAACAATAACAAGGTGGGGTGGGGGAAGTCAACTTGTTTCTTTTGATATATGCCTTTGAGAATCTCTTAGGAGCTATTCATAGAGGATTTGGAAAAATGTTATCCCTTAAAGGAAGAATTTCCCTCTGAACCCTACAGAATTAAGGGTCTATCGTGAGCCCAAATAGCATTAAAAAGAAAAAATTAAGCTGGGAAGATTTTTTTTGAGGTGTTTTATGTAGGCAAGCCTGCTGCCTATAAGGACATAATCAGTTTCTGCAGATATTTAGGACACTAAATGGATTTAAGGCTCTTTCACAGCTATTTAGCTGCAGCAAGGGATGCAGTGGATACAAGGACTATGAGAAAGAAAGCAGTCAGGAGGAATGGAAGGAAAAAGGCTGTGTTTGTGTTCTTTGGAGCAGCCTAACCTTTACCTAAGGAGCCCTGGTTGCACAGTGGTTAAGCACTCAACTGCTGAGCTAAAAGTCAGCAGTTCAAACCCACCAGCCGTTCCTCTGGAGAAAGATGTGGCGATCTGCTTCCATAAAGATTACGGCCTTGAAAACCCTTGGAAACACTCTGTGGGGGGCAGTTCTACTCAATGGCAATGGGGAACCTTTACCCTTGCAATACTTCAAATGTCTTTCTACCCAGAGCTCAAAATCCAGATGCCTCATACAGCCCAGGAATTTGCAGGTTTGCCCTCAGTGCCCTGCTCTTTCCTAGGGAGCGTGTTTAAATGTGGTTTATTTCTGGGTAAATGAGGTCCTGGTCAGAGCTCTCCACCCCTGAGAAGACTGAAGACAAAATGCTTCTCAAGATAGTTTATGAAGGTCTTTTTCAAGTAAGAAGTGTGCTCTGAACTCTGCAGATATCCAGATATTTGGGGGTGGGGAAAGTGAGCAAAAAAATTGTTATATTACCTAGTCTTACGGATTTGGGGGAAATTTTGAAGGATGTATACTTACAAGTATATGCATGTTTATGTTTAAGTGTGTGTATGTATCTGCACAGGTGTATATATACATAAGCCAATAAATAATTGCTAGTCGTGGTTTTCATCTGCAAAGAGTGATTATCAATTTCATGAAGGTTCTGTATATTCCTTCGTTATGTTAATTTATACCTGCTGGCTATACTAAAACCAGTTGCCGTCTAGTTGATGCTGACTCATAGCGACCCATGTGCGTCAGAGTAGAACTGCTCCATAGGGTTTTCAATGGCTGATTTTTCAGAAGTAGATCACCAGGCCTTTCTTCTTAGGTGCCTCTGGGTGAACGCAAACCTCCAACCTTTCTGTTAGGAGCTGAGCATGTTAACCCTTGGCAACACCCAGGGACTCCACTGGATATACTGGTGGCTCTATTATAACATCTAAGACTGTCATTCAAACATAATTTTGAAGTTGATCCCTTTTAATTTTTTCACGATCCTCAACCTAATTTAGGCAAAACACTTAAAACAGAATTTAAGGGGAAAGATTTGTAAGGTATGAGGAGTAAATTTAAGTTTTCTGATTGAAAGCACTTTCTGTTGATAAGTATGCCTAAAAGTTTTGGAAGTATTTCTTGAATAAATAAGTAGCAATTACAGAATTTATCATTTTAAAGTGGTACGGCTTATGTGGGGCCTTGCGGCCACCTTTCTGTAAACCACGGGGCAGCGAAGGCAGTGGGTGGGGATTGATCTGCATCTGTTCGGCCTGTAGGACAACTTCTCTGAGCTGCTTTTTTTGGACAAGGGCTGATCCTATTTTGTTTGCTATTTATCTCTTTTCTCTGAGACGTAGAGATTTAAAGAGTTTTAAAGAATTCGTGGAGCCCTGGTGGCACAGTGGTTAAGAGATCGGCTACTAACCGAAAGGTTGGCAGGTCAAATCCACCAGCCACTCCTTGGAAACCCTATGGGGCAGTTCTCCTGTGTCCTACAGGGTTGATATGAGGCAGAATCTATTTGAATAGGTTCTGACTTATTGTGGAAGGAGCCCTTGTGGCGCAGTAGTTAAGTGCTTAGCTCCTAACCAAGAGGTTGGCAGTTCAAACCTTCGAGCTGCTCAGCGAGAGAAAGATGTGGCAGTCTGCTTCTGCAATGATTTACAGCCTTGGCACGTAAGGAACTTGCTTCTTAGTTCAATCAAATATATGAGACCAAATGGGTAACACCTTCCCAAAAGCAAAGACAAGAAGGCAGGAAAGGACAGGAAAACTGGACAAATGGACACGGGAAACCTGGGGTGGAAAGGGAAAGGGGGAGAGTGCTGACATATTGTGGGGATTGCAACCAATGTCACAAAACAATTTGTGTATACATTTTTGAGTGGAAAATTAATTTGTACTGTAAACTTTCACCTAAAACACAATAAAAATTAAAAAAAAAGATTTACAGCCTTGGAAACCCTGTGGGGGGCAGTTCTGCTCTAGCCTATAGGGTCACCATGAGTTGGGAGTTGACTCGAAGGCAATGGGTTTTTATGGGCTTATTATGGCTTTATTGTGCTTAGAATAAATAATAGAGATTATACACGGGAAATAGTACATGGTAGTCAAGTTCAAGGACCTGCTCTTTGGTGTTCCCTGCTATAGACAATGAATACTGTGTGGTCTTTAACTGTGACATTATACTCACGGTCATCCTGATTTATGATTTTAAAAATATGCTGCCTTTGAATCCCATTCATTAGGGCATATTCTTTGAGATGGTTTTTCCCTAATGATGATGAATTCATGCTGACCCAAGCACTCTTTCAAGTCCTTTTGTGTATTCAAGAACTTTCATTTGCAAGACAAATGGCTGGTTTAGGGGAAGTCTGTGCAGAAATGAGAGAAGTAAACTGGACCACATAAAGACTGGAGAGTATTTTTCAAACCTAAGACGAATTCATTTTTTTTTTTTTCTTTTTTTTTTTGGTTGTTTTGTTTTGTAAGTTGTGAATATGTGAAAAAGTATAAAACTTTATAAGGAAAGAAGTGTGAAATTTAATTAAGTTTAATTTTGCTTTTAATTAATTACCCTATGGAAAAGAGTAAAATTACATGAAAGAGAATGGCCCAGAAAATCTGAGATGTGTCTCTTTGACCTGTGATTTCTTTCTGAACCCCCCAATCTATGTTTCTTCTCCATTAGGGTGGCCTTCAGACAGCATGTCCAAAACCAAATTCCTGATCTTCCTTCTCAGACCTCCACCTTTAGTCCTTCTCTAGGTCTGTGAGGTACTTCCCAAGCTGAGTCATCCTGGTCTCCTTCTGCCCCTCTTCCCATGTAACAAATCAGCCACCATGTCCTATCAACTCTCCCTGTCAAAGGACTCCTTACTCCACCCCTCCAGTCCAGATCCTCTGCCTTAATTCAAGCCTTCATCTTTTCTCCCAGACAAACCCTGCCCAGTTGTATCTCCTCTGGCCTACCATATAAAGTTCACAGTTCTGGCTTCACACTTAAGAGCCTTCCTCATTCACTCTGAACCAGCATTATCCCCTGTGCTCACCAGCTACTTCACACAAGTCCTTTCACAGCTCCATACTAGCCTTTGAACAGCCCACCCCTACCTTCTCATCTGAGCAAGCACTGATTTACCACAAAAACCAAACAAGAAAACCAAACCCATTGTCATCAAGTTGATTCTAACTCATAGTGACCCTATAAGACAGAGTAGAACTGCCCCATAGTGTTTTCCAGGGAGCGGGGCTGGTGGATTCAAACTGCCGACCCTTTGGTTAGCAGCAATCTCTTAACCACTGTGCCACCAGGGAGTATGTTTATCACAGAAGACCTTGCTAAAATGTCACCTTCTTTTTTGAGTGTTTACCAGCTGAATTAGTTACTCTCTTCTGTGTGTCCCCATAGCTGTCATTCATACCTCTCTTGCATACAGTAATTATCTGCTTGCCTTTCCTTCTCCTTAGAGCTATGATTTCATCAAGGTCAGGGACTATGTCTTAACAGATATTTTTAGCAGTCAGCCAACTGCCTGGCACTTGGTAGGATCCCAAATGTTTGGCGAATGGATGAAAAAAATGAATCGAATTTATGTCCCGGGATGTGTAATATCATGTTCTAAATAACTGAGACACTTAGTTCAAAACAAGGAATATCTACGATAGTATATGATTAAGTATATATTAGGTCCCCGAGTAGTGCAAACCGTTAGTGCATGACTCCTAACTAAAACACTGAAGGTTTGAGTCCACTCAGAGGCGGCATAGAAGAAACTCATGGGGTCACCATGAGGCAGAATTGACTTGATGGCAATGGGTTTTGGTTGGTTTAAATATTTATTAGATGGTCTATTTTACCCTTGAAACTTTTCAGTATTAGGTCTTTGGGTCTTTCCTCTGTGCTTCTCCATGTATATTTTGGGTCTCTCTTACCTTCTCCTTCCCCCACCATACGTAATAACATATAATTTTATCTTTAGTGCATTCCTTTACTAACAGCCTTCTGTGACTGATAGCAGAATTTTGACTGTGACCATCCAGACACTCAGCCTCAGCACTTCTTGTGCCTTCCCCTCAACCCTGATGCGGGGACACCACAGTTTTTACCGTAGAGCTAGCTCGCTTCTAAATGATGCAAATCAGAGAGCTCTGCTTCTGAATCAATGAAACCTGTTACAGTCACAGATCACCCACCCTGCCAGATGATTTCATCTGACAGTGGATCCCACCACTATGCACCCCTGCATTCCTGGGCTGACTGCTCTGTGTTAACCCTGCAGAAGAAGGCTGAAGTCCCAGCTCCCACCCCATGTGCAGACAAAGCAGGCAGAAAGCCCAGTTGGCGTGGCTGAGCCGATTCTCCCCTCCGCCAGCCATGCTGCAGTGTAGCTGAGCAGAGACCTCGGTTGATGGTCAGATAATGGTTCAGCACTTAGAGCGGCCCAGGATGAGCAGGCTGGCAGTGTCACTTCCTCCAGGTAAAATCAGTGATGCCGAGGAGAAGCATATCCAGCAGCCCCATGAGTCAAGGAGAGTGTGAGCCAAGTCAATGACAAATCCTTCCATTAAAATTGAGTGTAGCAGGTTCATCATGCGACATGACAATAAGGTTCAGTAACTAAGGAGACTCGGAGTTGGGATTCTCTTGAGGTGAAAAACAGTCAACATAGAAAACTCCTATGAAATTTACTTGTAGATTGAGAAGTAGTTGCTTACCATCACAAGATATGCAGTGTGGTAAGTGGATGGAATCTGCTTTTTTCCTCTGCTCCATCATATACTTGTTTGATTATTTTGCCTGCTAATTTTTAAATTGTGGCAACAAGTGTTGTCATTCTTCTGTGGGGATTATTCTATTACTCGTTGACATTCTTTGCACACCAGAAGATCTGGAAGAGCTTCTATGTCCTTTTTTATAATAGAGCCTTGGGAATCACTAAAAATTGATGTTAGATAGGGTAGTAGCATCCATGAAAAATTAACTTTAACTGTGCCATCCTAACTAAATATTTAGAAGTTTGGGTTTAATTATATGGTTAATTCAGCGCTGTAATTTCCTTAATCTCATCCTTACTAGATCAATAACTGTTTAAGAAACGTTGAGTCTGCAGATGGTTGGCCCTACCCCTAACACCCACTACTAACAGCCCGTTCCGTTCTCTGTATATTTTTGTTAACAAACCCTCAACATTTATCATTCCAATAGCACTGTGCCTGGAAGCCACAGAAGTACTAAATGAAGTCAAGGGGAGGGTAGAGTTAGAACTGGCTTTGGAGCCAGATGGAGGGGAGCCTTATGAAAGTGATAACAGAATAACAGAATGGTATATGGTCGCAGTGAACTGTGGAGGGCACCACATTGTACTGGAATAAGATTTACACGTAGAGCTGCTGCTTGGGTGAGCCTTGGTCTGTCCTGAAGTGGAGGTGATGGCTCCTACTCCCTGTCAGAGGTCTAGAGGGCTGACTACGGTGGGCACAACGGGGGGAGAAAAAGGAGCCAAGAAATAAAAATGGCCCTTGAGATAGAGGGGAGACATGACACAACTATTTCATTGCCCAAGCTTGAAACTTGGACATGGTATTGTCTTCAGAGGGCTGCAACTGAGTCCCTGAGATGGAGCCCAAAAGAGAAAACGATATATGTTTGGCTTTTTCTAATTCAGCCACTCTACCCCAGCTTCACTTCTAGCCCCCAACCCAAGCATTATTTGTCTATATATCTGTATGCCAGCACCAGAGTCTGTATGTTTATAGATCTGGGTATATAGATATACCAAATCACATTTTTAAACAAGAGCTAAAGAATGCTTGGAAGCAGCTGCCCATGATCTTTCCCCAGTCATATGCAGAGTTTGTTTTAACCTAAAGTTGTGGAGGCAGACTTGAAGGGAGACATCCCCAACATTGCTAAAATGTAAGTACAAAAGGCACAAATTGGGTGGATATTGATGATGTTGTTTCTATCGTGACATCATCCATAGACTCCTAGTGTCTTTGCTTTGCTTCCCTATAGTGATCACAACATAAATTACTTGTCTTGTTTGACTTCCTTGTTCACCAAAGTTGAGCAGATTGTGGCCGTTTTCAACGCTTCTACCAGACAAAAAGCTTGGGACCATTTCTCGAAAGCTCAGCGCAAGAACATAGACATTTGGCGAAAGCATTCTGAGGTTGGTGATTTTATTATTACTTTTTAACCACCATCACACAGCTGGATTGGCAGAGAATAGTGTGGCTGCAGCTACTAGGGTTTTTGTTACAGCGGGCAGTCCCCTAGCCATTGTGTGGTCTCATTCCAATCAGCTCCAAATCCAGCTCAGATCTGTTCCTTATCTGGAACAGCAGCTGACTTAATACATAAAGCATAAAGTGCTTTTCTCCCCTGCCAAGGGAGAAAATAATCCTTCCCAATCGTAGTGAAGATGTCAGAAATAAACTGAGATGCTTTGCTTAATAAGTCATTGTGAATGAAAGTGTAATTTAAAATAGAATACTCGTTTTGAAATAAATACAGATTTTGTTTTCAGTGTTCTACGTGATGATGATGGTTTGCTCTTTGGGCTATAAATGGCAAGTATGCGTTTCCATCCCCGTCTTTTCATTATAAGCAATGTCTTAGTCCTTGGTCCCTTTTGCTAGCCATTGGGTTATCTCACACCTCTCGCCAGAGTAAACTTCCCGAGGGGAGTGGATGCGCAGGCTAGCCTCAAATGCGTGTGTGATGTGTGAGTATCTGTCCCCCAAGGAATGAGTCTAGAACTTGGCCTTCCTTGGCACTCAGAAGGACCAGAATGCACCATTAGTCATTGGTCGTCCAGCTGTTATTGTTCATTCCTCAGGGTAGTATACGCTTTGAACCTGTAATTTAAAAGTAAGTATACTGTCTTTGTTCGCTTCTTTATTATTTTTTTCAATAAGAGAATGTTTTTCGTTTGGATGCCTCTCCATCTCCAGCATGTTAATATTAAAGTTCTCTAAATGATACTCCCCTCTTTCAAAATCCCAAACATATAGAAGGTAAGGTTTATTTATTTAATGATTTTGGTACACACTTGTAAAATAAGTGTTTTATATAGAGTTTGAGAAACCACAAAGTATGTGATATCCATCGTTTGGGTAGTATTTTAAGTGCCCATTAACTAATGCTAAATTACCGTTGAATACCAATGGCACTAGAAGTAACATCCACAGGAATACCAAATGAATCCTTTATTATCACTCTTATTATGGTGAATACTGAATGACTTCACAATAATGGGACACTTAAAATGCTAGTGCAATTTATTGTTAAGAAGGACATTTTTTATCTTGTTCACAAATGCCTCAGAAAGTGGTTGGTGACTGATACACTTCTGCTTCTGCCAGCAAGATGCTGAGTACAGAGGGGGTGGGTTTTTTTTTTCGCTTTAATTTTTCAGGGGCCAGAAAGATGAAGGGCACTTACCTGATGCTCTCCGCCATGCAGATTTGCGAATGCTCTGTCTGTGAATTACTGTTGATTTTTTTTTTTTTCACATCAAAGCCAAACATGATTAAAAGAAATGTTAGGAGAAAGGCAGGAGGCATAATGCTGAGTAAATCTGGGCATAAAAACGATGTCAGTAGTGAGTGTCAGCAAGTATTAGACATTGATCTAAATCATGCTCCTGCCACATCTGACTCCACTTCCTGCTCTCCCCTTAGCCCAGCTGCCCCCAGTGCTGTCCTCTCCTAGCTGAGCAGGACGTGTTAAGGCTTCCCGTGTGGTTCCGAGGAAGCCCGCTTGCTCTGCTCAGTGTTGGGAGGTAGAAATGGCTGTGGCAGGCATGTGGAAGGTGTGCAGTCCTGAAATGTGCTCCTGGGAGGAGGCTCTGCCACTCTACAGCCACCACCACCTCATCTGATACACATTAAGAAACAGAACTATAAATTACCTTTGACTTTCTTTCCTACATGTCCCTTAATTGATTAAATACCAGTTGGTAATTTAACGCTGTGGATGATTTCTCAGTTGCATATAAGCTTGATAATTGGCTTGATTTTTCCACGTTCCCATGTGCAGCATCTGTTAATTATCTGCAGCACCTTTACAGATTTATTAGAATGTCCTAGTGATTTACTGCTGAACCAGAGGCACCCTGTGGAAACACCCTCGGCTCTTTTTTTCTAATTTTTTTCTTTCTGCCACCCTTCCTCACAAGAACAGCTACTATATGACAGCTCATCATTTATTGCAGGGACTAAACAACAGGCCCTTTCAGCCTCATTTATTCTTTCCACCTGACTTTTTTCTTTTTTCAAGTATTTTTAAGCCACCTCTTTGGGAATTGGGCTCTTTGTCGATAGAAAAATTAGCCGTCTACAACCTAGAAATTGCCGCACTAATCACATGTAACATCTGTCTTCAAGACCTGATGGTGTTGAAGACGGAATCGATGCCTGTCTTTCTTCTGGGTGGCATGGTCAAATAAGGAGGCACTGCCCATTGTCCCTGGGAGTCCCTGGGTAGTACAAACGGTTAAGCACTTGGCTACTAACTGAGAGGTTGGCAGTTTGAGTCTACTCAGAGGTGCCTTGGAAGAAAGGCCTGGTGATCTACTTCTGAAAAATAAGGCATTAAAAACCTATGGAGCACAGTTCTGCTCTGACATACATGGGGTTGTCACAAGTAAGAATCAACTTGAAGGCAACTGTTTTGTTTTGTTTTTTCCCCCTTTTTTGCCCATTGTCCCAGTGGCCCCTTAAGGCTGTCCTGTGATGGGTGCCCCTCCTCAGGTCCTTGCCTCTCTAGCTCCCCTTCCTTGTCTTCTGCAGTGGTAGTTCCTAGGGTGCAGAGTTGCAGATACCATTAGCAATAAATAATCTCCTTTCTATAGTGCTGCAATTTAAATTCTATGAACTAAGGAAAGGAGGGAGCTGAAAGGGCCTATAACAGAATAATATGTGCACACCCATCAAATGGGCACTGCAACTCTGTTTGAAGCCATGCCATTAATACATTAAGTATTATAACTTAGTTTTATTATTACTCATAGGTTTGTTTATTTTAAAATGAAATTATTTTTAATTATTTGGCTTCTATTTAGACTTCAGTTTGAAAGGGGAACAAAAAGAGAATAATGCAGCCCCTTCCCTGTTTTAATTTAAGACAGTACCTTACATGGAAGAGAACAAAATGAGTATGCAGTCACAAATATACAGATTGATAACAAAATAATAACATAATTATTTAACATAGGGTATTATAGTATCCTGATTTTAGCCGTAGTAGAAAAAAAAAAATTTCGTAGTTCTTTACTGTTTGCAGTGTATTTGTACATACACTATTACATTTAAACAGCCTTGTATTATTATCCCCATTTGTGAAAGGGTAGAGGAAGGCTCAATAAAATTAAATGGCATAGCTGCAGTCACTCCCCCATAAGTGGAGAAAGTCGCGTACGATCCCAAATCCATGGGTTCAGAAGTGATGCCGAAACAACCACCACCACCACAAAACCAACAAACCGTGCAAAATAATGCAAAACACCAAAAAAAGAAAAAACTTGGTTTTTATTTTGTTCCCCAACATCTTCCATATTCTACAGTTTTGGTATCTGAATGGTTTGTGTATAATTACACAGACACAGATACACATCCAGGGGCACTCTAAGCAAAGAATAAAATGGTCGACACTATCACCTTAGCAAACCAAGTGTTTGGCATGATAGCATTTTACGTGCAGTAACTCATTTAATCCTCAAAACTGTCATTATGACAATATTCTAGATGAGCAAAGTGAAGCTAAAAGAGGTGAAGAAACTTAACGAGTGTTACACAGAGGGTCGGCGGTAGACCAGGCCTTTTAAGTTTCATTGCTCATGTTCTTAACCACTAGACTGTGAGTCCCTACTATGCGCCAGCTGTGGTGGTAGGTATTTCTGTGTAATCCTTAAACCACCCTGACAGCAATCCTGTTTATACAGATGAGGAGATGGAGACCTAAGAGAAGTTACATAGTTGCTGAAGAGTCCTCAACTAGTCATTGGTAGAGCAGGGATTTATCACAAGTCTGGCACTAAAGCTGTTGGTCTTTCCACGACCCCACACCACGCAAACTTCATTCTTGATTAGGTAGGGCAGCTTTTGGCAGGTAGAAGCTTCAGATTCTAAACATCAGTGTGTCAGTCATAATACACCAAAAGACCACTGGAAAAGGTATGTTGACACGTGTTCGTGACCCTGACACTGGTGTGTCCTCTAATTCCAGGAGCTCCGGAATGCTCAAAGTGAGCAGCTCATGGGCATCCGTCGTGAAGAGGAAATGGAAATGTCGGATGATGAGAATTGTGACAGCCCTACCAAAAAAATGAGAGTCGATGAATCAGGTAATGCTGGTGACGGCCACCTACCCAGGAGGTATCATAATCATCTTCCAAATCTTAGGTGGGGAATAAATATCAGCAAATAGCCCCAAAACTCACTTTTATTTGAGTTATACTAAACTTTCGTCTTTGAGTGGCTCTGCCTCTTATTCATGGGACTTTAAACTCCTTCTCAGGAGCATAGGGATTTCAGTGGCTCCAGTTGTTTCTTGTTTGCATCCGGATGTAGACCTGGCGCCATTATCCCTTTTTCCGGGATATTAGCCTGTTGCCATAAAAATCCGTTTCCAGAGTATGGCAACCACAGCCAATGCTGAAATACAGATGGAATTTGGTTTCAGGCAGTGTACTCCTTATAAAGGATTTGTTTAATCCCTAAAGAAGCTTTCCAGCCTCTGAGCCGACGTGCTGGAGAATTAGACTTTTTTTCCAATAAACTTCAGCTCACCTCATCTGTACTCAAAGGGGTGGCCTTATTTGGGACCAAGCGAGGGACATCACCCCTTGAGATGTAAAAAAGAGAAAAGCTTAAAGAGAACCTTGCTTTATGTGCTCTGCTCAAGCTGAAATGCTGATTTAAAACTCTGTGCTCTAGTCAGCCCTCTCTTCCTTGGTAATGTGAAAGCAGTGAGCATAGATTGGATGCGTCTGCCCATCTGGGCCAGTGAATGAAACACACACCTGTCTCAGGCTTTGTAACAGAAAGATGCAGATGACCAGGAATAGAGAGTCTTTGCTAATATGTTTGTAGAAGCCAAAAGCAGCGTGGTCAGGATGCCCCATTTCTCCAAGGCTTTAGAAGAGAATGCCAGAAGGCATAAACGATGACCAGAAGGCATAAATGATAACCACAAGGAAGAGCTTCTGCATGCGGGTACCTACAGAAAGGAGTGGTTCTCCAAGTGTGTTCCCCAGGCCAGCAACATCGGCATCGCCTGGGAACTTGACAGAAATACAAATTCTCAGGCCCTGCCCTGCACCTCTGAATCAGAAACTCTGAGAGTGAAAGTGGCAGTAAGATCTAGCAATCTGATTTTAGTCCTCTGGTGGATTCTGGTGTGAGCTAAAGTTTGAGAACCACTGCCTTAGTCCTTTAATCCTCAAATGCCATTCATTTCCTTCTTTGTGAAGCTTAGCATGAGAGTAGACACTAGGCCACTGCTTTTGAAGCCGTACATCCTTTATCTGAAAAATGAACCTAGCATGCATATGTCAATGTTTGTCTCTTATTAAGCTGATACCCGATTTCTCAGGACCGCTTTATTAGGAGATGTGGATTTGTTTATTTGAGGAGGTCAGCTTCCTCACAGCTTTTCCATTCTATTAACCCTCAGATAGTAAAAGAAAGGAGCAAGTATTAGGGTGGTTTTACAGAATCCCTGGGTGGTATACACAGTTAAGTGCTCAGCTTAACCAGCAGTTTGGAGGTTCAAACCTACACAGAGATGCCTCGGAAGAAAGGCCTGGTGATCTACTTCTGAAAGGTCACAGCCATGAAAATCCTGTGGATAGTTCTACTTTGATGCACGTGGGATTATTATGAGTTGGACTACACTTGAAGACAACTGGTTTGGTTTTTGGTTTATTAGCATGATTTACTGAGATTCAGTAAGATCGTCAAATAAATTATTTCTTCTCAAAAAATCTTTCATCATTTTTTGAAGTTTCTAGATGAGGGGAAAGTTTGCTTGAAACTTTGGATTCTTAACATCCTTATAAGGTAGGTATAGAAGAAAAGAAATTCTGATTTGAACCTGTAGCATTTTTGCTTTTCTTTTTTATTTTTTATTTTGTGACATTTCTTTTTAAACAACCTGTCAGTTTCTCAAGTAAAAAATGTGTATAATTTCATAGCCTGCTTAGGATAGGACCAGAATAATAATGACTGCACAGCGTGTTGAGTGTGGAGTTTTCTAAACCGTGGCAGCAAGCATATACATGCAGGGTTGGTGCCTGACCCTAGAGGCAGAAGCATTCACAGAGATCACAAGGATCTCTCACCCCACCAGGGACCACAAGTCCTCTCTGGAAGTTCACTGAAAAGCCCTGTCTCAGTCTCTTAGTGCTGCTGTAACAGAAATGCCACAAAAGTGGGTGGCTTTAATGAACAGAAATTTGTTTTCTCACAGTTTAGGAGGCTAGATGTCATAATTCAGGGCACTGGCTCTAGGGGGAGGTTCTTCTTCTCTGTCCACTCTAGGGGAAGGTCCTTGTCTCAGCTCGGTAAACCCAGAGTCCCTCAGTTCCATGGGGATCTCCATGTGGCATCTATCTTGTGCTTGCTTCTTTCTGTGTCTAATCTGTCCTTTTATATCTCAAAAGTCATTAGGTTTAGGACCCACCCTACACTGATGTGGCCTCATTAGCATAACAAAAATACCCCTGTTCCCAAATGGGATCACTTCCATAGGCATAGGGGTTAGGATTCCAACATGTGTTTTGGGAGGACACCATCTAGTCTATAATGAGCCCTCTTCCCAGGCCTCTTGGTTTATTCCCCAGGCATCTGCTAGAAGCATGAGATAGGACATGAACTTTTAGAAACTTTCTCCAGTCTTGTTACTTGGTCAGCAGAATGAATGAGCAAAGTGCTGTGCATGCTGTATTCCACCTGCTGAGGGGAGAGATGGAAGAGCTGGGGTGTGAGTGCCAGACCCCAAGGAGTTCAGAGTCTCTTTGTGCTGTGTGAAATGAGGTGGGCCAGGGTTTATGAAGAAAACACCAGACTGATTAGATGGAAGGGAAAGAAAGTAGCCCTTTTTATTCCACTGGGTCCTGAAGATCCTGCCAAAATGCAGGCAGTTGTTCGTCTTTCAACCTTGCATATTCCAGGGTCACAACCTGACAGAAAGAACAGACAGATCTGCTAACTGCTGCTTGAAGGAAGGGACTGAGGCTGGCAGGCTGAGGAAAACACACCTTTCCGTGGAATCTAGTTAAGTGACACATCACTCATCTTTAGGTACAGATTTGCATCTGTCAGTCACCAGCTGACAGGCCTCTCAAAATGTAGCAGTCTAATTCACTGACAGGCAAATTGCTAAAAGCTGAAATGGAAGTAAATTTTCTGTCTTTTAAAGAACCCCTTACCTGTTTTCTTTCTGCTAAAATGGTGACATTTTGCCCCAGACCTAGGTAACCAGTTGCTGTGGAGCCAACTCTGAATTGTGGCAAAGCCACGCGTGTCAGAGTAGAGCTGTGCTCCGGGGAATGTTCAGTGGCTGATTTTTCAGAAGCAGATTGCAAGGCTTTTCTTCCAAGGCACCCCTGGGTAGACTCGAACCTCCAACCTTTCAATTAGCAGCTGAGTGTGTTAACCATTTACACCACCAGACCCTGGCAGTAGCTGATGTGTTCTTGGAGTTTCCAGAAGAGAAGATTGTCCATGGAGCTTCCTGCCTGTCCTCCCGCAGGGTGCTTGGCCTTCAGTCCACAACTGTTGGCTTTGCTTTTCATTTCTCTACTAGAACAGAGGAGTCTTTGATGTAGAAGTGGTTAACACCCTTGGCTGCTAACCAAGAGGTTGAAGGTTCGAGCACACCCAGAGACACCTTGGAAGAAAGGCCTGGTGATCTACTTGTAAAAAATAAGCCATTGAAAACCCTATGAAGCACAGTTCTACTCTGACACACATGGAGTGGTCGTAAGTTGGAGTTGACTGAATGACACCTGGCTGGTTACTAGAACAAAAACTGTGTTAAGAACTTTCTCTAACCTGCATGGGTTTTATTTCTTGGGGAAATGGAGAGAATTGACTTTGGTTTCTAGGAAAGATTTGGTTTCTAGAAAAGGTGCAATTTATTATGTAAGAACTTTTATGATACCTTTGGTTTAATTTTTTAGAGAAACAAAAATTTTCAATATTGTCTGCTTATTTAGTAATGAAGAATATATAATTACACTTTCACTTCATAGCACATACAACCCAAACCAAACCCGTTGTCAGTGAGTCAGTTCCGACTCATAGCAACCCTATAGCACAGGGTAGAACTGCCTAAGGAGCGGCTGATAGATTCAAACTGCCGACCTTTTGGTTAGCAGCAGTAGTTTGCCGTAGCTTTTAACCACTGAGCAACTAGGGCTCCATCCCACAGATAGTAATTTACAATGTGTCTTTCACTGGAGTTCCTCAGTACTGCTAACTACAATGTAATTCTGGGCTAGTAGTCCACTATTCCTAATCAGTTGGATCTTAAAGGGGAAGAGGAGGTTGCTGGAGTAAAACTAAGATGCTGATAAAAATGGAAATGAATTTAGTTAATAATTTAAAAAATCAAAACAGGTTTATTGAAGCATTCATTCAAGAAATTTGGCATCCTGTCCCTGGCATCCTGTGAAGATAATTTTTGATAAAAATTCAAATTTATTATTGCATAGTCTGCCTCCTACTGTAATCAAGGCAAACTTTAAAAGCCAGACCATTTTTGAGCTCTTTTCCTTCTCTCTCTCTCTCTCTGTTTTTCTCTGTCTCTCTCTTTCCATCCTTTGTCCTTCTCCTTCCCCCAGACTGGTGGTGGGGTGGGGCATGAGGGTACACACAAGGAAAAAAGGGAAGAGGATGACTGTTCTAGATTGTAAGGCCTTGCCTGACAGAACCCTATTCATTTTAGCATTGTGAGAATTAAATGAATCAATGCTTAGAGAGCGCTTGCCTTGAGCACATAGTAAGCTGTCAGTAAATGTTAGCGGGTTTTCTTATTCATTCCCCAGCACCTGGTCCTGGGCTTTTCACCAAGTAAGTGCTCAATAAATGTTGAATTGAATTGCATATTCTCCTCCTTCTGGCATTTCTGGTTTTGATGCCTTTGCCCTTTAAATTGATAGGAAGATGGTAACCCTGAGGATATTTGCTTTGATTCAATTTAAATGTAAATGGAAAGTGTTAAGAAGCATGCTTAAAGAAATATGATTCCTTTCCCCAATATGTTCAGAACTTTATACATAAGAATTCAGTGTCACATGTCAAGTAGGCCATGGACCAGAGAGTTGTAACCCAGTACCCACCTCATTGTCAACAAGCATTTATTAAGCATCTTCTTGTGTCCAAGGCAGTGTGGACCAAGGGGACGTAGACAGGGGTAAGGTACAGTCACACCCTGCCCTTGAGGGTGAGACTCTTTTTAAAGAGAAGAAATAAATATTTTAAGTTAATAAAAATACAGTGCCTAATACCAAATAGGTTCTAAAGCTAGTCAATTAAATTCAGTGTAAACCACAATGACCATCAGTACCCAGTTTGTATACTTCAGCCAGTATCTGGTGAGTACACATTGAACACAAATTTTATAAGAGTGAAGCTAAAGAAGTCCCTTGATTGATAGACAACCCTTAAACCTCCCATAATACACAGCATATGTTCTTAAATTTTAATTACACTTCATTTAAACCGTGAGCTCTTCATAGAAGCAAACACTTTCAATTATGCAGAATGTTTTCTGGATTTTTGGTTTTCCATGGAAACTCACCACAACAGAGGTGCCGAGTTTTAAAAATTTGTTATTTCAGTCGGAAGTCCAACAAGGACTTTTCAGATCTTTCATCCAACTGAGTCAAATTAGGGAACTCATAATTGAGCTCAGTTGGAGTTAGCAGTATTCAGTGTGTCTGAGCAGTGTTACACGTAACTGCAGGCTTTAGGTTAAAAAAATTAATAAGAAGGCTATCTGCCTATCCCCTTGATCTCTCTCTGAACACCAAGACTGCCTTTGTTAGTTTATTCCCCCATGGTAGAGCTTATGAAAGATCCCAAAGGATGCCGGCCCAACAGGGAGATTACATCGGGCACAAACCTAGGAAAAGGCTTCCAGCTACCTCCGCTCCTGGCCTGGGCAGAGAAGAAGGAGGGATCACAGGATGCCAGATCAGGGACTTAGAGCCAACTGAGGGGTGGGGTGGCGTGTCACTCACAGCTGGTAGACGTTTCCTTTTTGGAAACACTTGAGTGTGATCTAAGCAGGCTTACCCTGGAACTTACTCGAACCAGGCAGAGGATCAAGCCAATTCAGTCATGGAGAGTGAGATGGCTCGTGTGAGGCCACATCTCTGGGACTGAGCTCCCGCATCACAGACCCCAAAGGCAGGAGCATCAGGGGTGAACCCAAGCCAGGAAGGGGAAGCAGTTCATACCCTGCTGTCTTCACATGTAATGGTAGCCTGGGACATTATCTCCTAAAAAAGAAACAGAACAGTGTGTGTCCTCCCATCAGCGACCACCAAACTAAAGATGAGCGTTTTATTTTCAAACACAACAGAACGTTTTGGGAACTCAAGTGCCAAGCGAGGAAATGTGATCAATTATGACTAATTAGGCTTAAAGATGATGAGAGACATCTCCCCTCTGTAGGCTGAGCAGCCTGCTCCACACCTCAGCTCTCTCTTTTTTTAATATTTTTTTAATATTGCATTTATTTTGGGTGGCAGTATACACAACCAAACGTCACAGTTTCTACATGAACACTTCAGTGACATTGGTTACATGCTTCACATTGTGTCACCATCAGGACAGATTACCCAACAAGCAAGGTGTGCACGGGCTTACTTGTGCTTGCTAACTAATCTGTAGTACACAGTTTCACTTTTGACGTGGTGAAACCTATGTGAAATTGTGCACTACAGATCAGTAAGTAAACACAGTAAGCCCGTGCATACCTTGCTTACTGGTTAACCCACCCTGGTTGTCATTCTCACTGTCTCTTCTCTACCCATCTTGTTTCCTCAGCATTAATTTAGGCTCTCTGCCCCAAAGTTCTCATCTGTGCTTTAGATGAACTTTTGTCAGATTAAGCTTATATAGATAATTCTTTATAAGAGCACTATGCTCTGGCAAACATTTTTGTGTTAATTGGGCTAAACTGTTTAACAGTAGCTTCATGTGATAGTTTTGATTCAAAGTTTAAAGATTATTTGTGGATCAGTAAATCTGGTTTTCGTATGAGTTTGAAGTTCTGTTCCATGCTTTTTCTCCTTTGGATCAGGATCCATCTGTTGGGTCCTTTTCAAAACATCCAGTAGTTGTAGCCAGGCACCATCCGTTTCTTCTGTTTTCATAGTAATGGGGGTAGGAGTTTATGGTCCACTCCTACACTCTTGAAATAGACCTTCATTTGCAAGGAGACACAGCTTTTCTTTGTTTCTTTCTTCTTCCTCTTTTTTGTTTTTTAATCTTACTAATATTGCTTCAGGAACTGAAATAAATGTTTATTTTGCATAGAGTCTTCAGTTCCAATTCCCTTTTTATAGTGGATATATTTCTGAAAAGTGTAGAAATTATTTCTTTTTGTAAATTACTTTACCTTTGAAATGCCAGAAGACAGATGCTATTAGACTGATTGTGTACTGAAGGATTCCTTCTTAATGGAAGCGCTCCTTCTGCCCAAGCAGCCTGTGTTGATTTGTTCTGTAGATTCACATTTCTAACCTCCACAATCTTTAAGCTTAGCCCCCTTACAATTCTATTTTTATGTAGCACCTAACAATGCCATGATTCCTGGCATCTATCTCATGTATGCTCAAACTTTCCATAGTTACGTGTTTCATGGAAAATTAATTTGTGCTGCTGAAATTGCATTGTGTCCAGGAGACCAAGGATTTTCCCCAGTACTCTTAACTTCTCAACCTTGCTGCACCTCCGTAAAACCCAGGTGAGCTCCAGCTGAATTTCTTAAACAATCCAGAGCTGGCCAGTACTTGCTTTGGAGTTGAGTGAGTTCTTTGGTTACCTGTGTGATGGTCCAGCATGGTTTTTTTTTTTTCAGCAGTATCTACAGAGCAAACCCCACTGCCTTCGAGTCAATTCTGACTCACAGAGACTCTGTAGGACAGAGTAGAACTGCCCCATTGGGTTTCAGAGGCAGACAATCTTTGTAGAAGCCGACTGCCACATCTTTCTCCTGTGATGCCGCTGGTTGGTTCGAACCACCGACCTTTTGGTTAGCAGCCCTGCATTTCACCACTGCACCACCGGGGCTCCTTTCTACAGATCAAACTCCTGCAAAAATAAGCTCTGGCGTCTTGCCTATTGACATGAGCCTCCGGAGCCTGGTGCAGCAATTGGCTAGCAAAGGAGAAAAGTGAGGAAGTTAACAGTCGACCTCCAGAAAGGGAGAACCGCAGAGACCTTGACCTGGGAAGGGTTTAGACAAACGGCCAGTGAGCAGCATACAGTATCTAGATTACAGTTTATTATGTTTTTGGGCATTTCAGTCTGATAAGGTTTCAGGCAGGATCATTACATAGGAGAACAGATTTAATCCTGTTTTCTTAGCAGGTTTTAAGGACACTGAGGGATTATTTATGTAATAAGATGCAAAGTTGCTATAGAAAATGCTATAGCAACCTAACATGTTCCCAGATCCAGGAAGCCACTTGTAACAGCAATCTAAATTTACATTTATTTTAGTGTCATTTTATCCTCACTCCTAGTATCTCATTCTGACAGGATGTTGAAATATGTTTTCAGCTTGCGCTTGAGCAAAATTAACACAGTGTTGTTGGAATTTAGGTGTGGTTTGTGCAATTTCTGGAAAAAATGAGAATATTTTTGAGGGAGTTTAGATGACAGAATCTGGGTAAGTTTGTAAACGTCTTTCTTTTCTTCTTTCCTAAATGTAGGAAAGAATTCTTTAGTAGCATTTATTCCCGATTTTCCCCTTTAGTTTGAAAGCATTATGAATTTCTGATTATGGAAAAGAGATTATCCTTTTCAACAGTGAAGTATTTTTTCAAGTGCTCACCTGTGATTCTAGAAGTTTCTTGGAGCAAACCCTCATAGCAGATAAGCATATAACATTTGGATAGTAAAATCTGACCCTCATGTAAAAATACTGCCTGGTCATTTTAGGAAATCTGATGATGAAAAATAATCAAGAAAGAAGAGAATAGAACTGTCTGGGTTATAACACTACAGAAGAGTGTTTGGGTTTCTTATATTTTTCTTCTGCACGGCTTAACTATATAAGCATCTTTCTATGTATTTTTTTAAAAGCTTATTAACTGTTATTCTACATGACTTTGTTTTCAAACAGACCTCCTTGTATAAAAATTAAACATTTTTTTAAAAAGTTTCATTTTGACATGTTAATTAAATAGGAAATACAGAGCAAATGAGTGTGTAAACCAAAAAAAAACAAACCCGTTGCCTTCGAGTCAATTCCGACTCATAGTGACCCTGTAGGACAGAGTAGAACTGCCCCATAGGGTTTCCAAGGAGCACCTGGTGGATTTGAACTGCTAACCTTTTGGTTAGCAACTGTAGCTCTTAACTACTGTGCCGCCAGGGTTTCCAAATGAGTGTGTACCCTGTCTAAATCATGGGCTGTTTTGAGTGACCCTTTGGGAGTTAAAGGTATAATCTTATAGGTGGTCAGAGTAGACACCTGAAGTTATTAAGCCTGATAACTGGACCAGCACTTCCAAGAGCATCTTCTAGGTCCCTTAAATGTGAGTGTGGCAGAGAAGCTATAGATATATAGGCCCGTTGGTAGCAGAAAGATAATGTCTATTGATTTTCTTCTATATTTGTCCATCTAAAATCTTGAAGTATAACACTGTTAAAGTGGGACATTGGCCAAAAAAATCAATACTAGACCGTATTAAAATGTATGCTGTTACCAGCTTCTTAGCAGTATGATGTACTGTTTATTAACATCACTGTCCTAATTCCCCTCTGCTTTTAATACTGCATGGTTCTTCAAAACACAGTTGGTTACGTAAAGCTATTATACCTTGACCGCTAACTGTACTGCCCATGAACTTCATTAATCAAAACTCAAAGATGCTAGGTCTGCTGTGTGAATATAGAAAGTGAGGACAAGAGGACATCTCGAAGAATTCCAGTTAACCACACACAGCTAAGGGCCACACAGCTAACAAAAAAAGTAATTGCTTTTTTCCCTTTCTCAGAAATTCCACTTGCCAGGAGCTAATACTTATCTCATACTTAGAAGCCCTGGAAATTGAAGTTTATAGAAATAAAAAAATTATTTTTGTCACAAGCTCACCCACATCTAACTGGCTTAGACACTCCTCTTTCGCTTGGTCGAACATCTGGAGAGAGACTAAGCGCTCAGCGAATCTTCTCCCCAGTTCAAGACACAATGTGTGAAGCCTTCTGCGAAGTGGCTACAGAAGGAAAATATTACCTGAGACTCTGCATCACGCAGGGAGTCCCTGGGTGGTACAAATGGTTAACGCGCTCGGCTGCTCACTGAAAGGTTGGAGGCTGGAGTCCACCCAGAGGCACCTCAGAAGAAAGGCTTGGCAATCTAATTCTGAAAAATCAGCCACTGTAAACTCTACAGAACCTAGTTCTACTCTGACACACATGGGGTCTCCAAGAGTCAGAGTCGACTCGATGACAAGTTGTCTTGTTTGGTTTTATCACTAGCAGAGAAATAGGGAGAAACATTCCTGGGGCAAAAGAGAACAGAGTTTGTTAACTGGAGTGCTGCAGACAGGGTGTCGCAGGTTCTTTCATGAGCCTCGCATAACATCTAGAGCTGCGATGTCTCAGAGCCTTGTTTTTCACTTGGAGCATGTTGGGTCGTTTTCACTTGAAGCAGCTACCTAAATTTCCTGTTATCAGAATTACTTTAGAAACCCCTAAGTATCTAACACTAACAAAACCAGTACCAAACCCATTGCCCTGGAGTTGATTCCAACTCATAGCGACCCAAAAGGACAGAGTAGAGCTGCCCCATAGGGTTTCCAAGGAGTGGCTGGTGGAGTCAAACTGTTGACCTTTTGGTTCGCAGCCAAGCTCTTAACCACTGCGCCACCAGGGCCCCAAATACCCGTAAATGTTGGTTAATTAATGGCATACCTATGAGTAGCCCTTAAAGAAAATCATGTCTTAGAATACTGTCATTATTGCATGAGAGAAGTTTCAAAATATATCACTAAGTGATAAAAGCAGTTAGCAATCAGTATGTACAGATAATTCTAATTGTGTCTTTATTATTTATGTGTTGTATTCACAATGTATATATTAGGTAAAAATCTATAAGGATATAGATCAAAATATTCAGAGTAATTATCTCTAGATGGTGTGATTACAGGTGATTTTAATTTTCTTCTTTGTGTACTTCAGAAATGTCCACAATATGTACATTTATTATTTCAATAACTAAAACAATAATAAGTATGAATTTAAAAATCGGCTAGGACAATCTGTGGTAGAATTCATATAGTTTGAGGAATACCACCTGGCCATTTTCACTCATTCTGGGCAAGTTAAAAGTAGTAAGGAATAGAAACAAATGTCTTTTTTGTGCTTTAAATTAGGGAAATTCCTCACTTAATTTAGCATAATATGCTTACATCTCCACATCCCATTGTCTTATAGTTTCCTATCCTAAGGGCTGATAGTATTTGCATGACTATTGAATAAAGAATTCAAGAAAAAAAATCCAAGTTCTTAATCAGGCAGAAATGTTGAGTTCTCATCCTCAGGGGGATAGGTGCTGAGTCTCTTTAGATATAGAAGAAACTTTACAAATCATCTTGTACAACCTCCTGCCTTTTTTCACAAATAGGAAAATGCCGTAAAGTTACGTTATTTGGCCAACGTGGCATAGATAGTAAGTGGAAAAGCCAGAACTCCATACTGATTTCTTCTTTCCCAGCTAGTGCCCTTTCTATGGCACCACTGCATTGTACAGGGAAAAGACTCCAGCATATCTTGAAATGCCTTAAGTGGCATTTTAAGAGTCAGTTGAGCCTTGGTGGTGCATTGGTTAAGAGCTTGGCGACTAACCAAAAGGTTAGCAGTTCAAATCCACCAGCAGCTCCTTGGAAACCCTATGGGGCAGTTCTACTCTGTCCTGTAGGGTTGCTATGAGTCAGAATCAGCTTGATGGTGAGGGGTTTTTTAACCAAATTATGTCAACCAATGATTTGGAATTCCTGCTGTGCATATGGCACCATGATGGTATTTGGAGGCAAAAGTAGACTGGAGACATTTGTGACCTTACAGTGTTAATGCAGGCAAAGATAACTGGGGCGTGGTGCTTAGATAATCCTTCCATCATATTCTGTATTTTCTACCAACTAGAAGGAGATTGGCTTCAACATAGGCACATAGGCAGTCCACTCAGCAAAGTGTTTTGAAGCCTGTTCCAACAGAAATACCAACTTTAAAAAATATTCAGGAAATTGGCACAATCCCTTTTCTAGTTGAGAGACATTTATTTCCTCAAAATATTTTGCTCTACAACTCTAGGCAAGAAGAAGAAGTGCTTTGAAGAAGTGAAGGTGTCAGAGAGTGCCCTGGCACACGTTTCCCTTAGTAAGCCACACACACTGTCACACCCCAGTTTTTTGTTTCTTAACTTTCCAAAGAGGTAAAGAGAAAAAAAAAAAAAAATATTCCTCAAAACACAGGCATGAACTTACTGGTTGATCTGGAATGATCCGGGCTACAATATCAGCCCTTTGACTGCCCAGCTCATGCCACGTTTCCTCTGCACCCCTGGGGCTGGGGAGAGCCTACCTGAATATCACACTTATTGACTCTCCATTCGATTTCAGGACTTACTGAAGCACCTCTCCCTGTTTCCCTGTCCTCGAGGCTTTTCTTTGGGAGATGTACCTCTCAATATTTCTTAAAAATAAAAGTCCAAGGGAGAGCATCTACAGTAATATCAAGCTTATTGAGATTCACAGACTCGGAAGTTTTGATGTGGAAGAAATCTTGGAAGTAATATGTCCTCTCTCTTCCTCCAATTTTCTAAGTTAATGAGAAAAAAGAATTTTAGTACTCTGAATAATAAGTTGAATAAATACCAAAGTTTATGTTTGGTGTTTTTTATGATTATAAGTTTTCAGGCACAACTTAAGCTACAACATATATATGTCAAATCTTTTGGAGGCAGAATGAAATATTTCATTCTTTTAATGATTTTCCAGTCAGTTTATGAAATGTCTCCACCTGCGATACTAGACTTTTCTAGTATAGTTTATATATTCTGAACATCCTGAAGCCATCCATTTCTCCATCCTTAGCGCTTTGCCTCCATGAATTTTCTTAAACAATGTCATAAAATGAAATAGTAAATAAAATTAAAACCACAGTCAGTGAATTCCTGTAATGTTCATGGGACCATGATACCCTTTGTTTTCCAGTGCAAGATTAAGGGACAAAAATTAGCAAACAAAGTCTCGTAAGTCTGAATGAGACTCTGTCTCAGTCTTCGATCTGAGAGTGTTGTTTTTCAACTCTGAAATATCCTAGTAGCGTCACATGGAGGAGACGTTTTCCTGGAGTAGCAGTTGTATCAGGGGTTCGTGCAGTTTCTGACCTCTATGTTCTCAGAAGTCACAGCTAAAACCTGTCAGGTCAATTCTAACACTTGGTCACGTGATGACTAAGGTGTGCTTCACTCAAGCCATGGTCTTTTCGATCACCTCGTGTGCACGTGAAAGCTGGACAATGAAAAACAAAGACAGAAGAAAAATTGATGCATTTGAACTCCGGCGTTGGTGAAGAGTATTGAATACACCATAGACTGCCAGAAGAAAGAATAAATCAGTCTTAGAAGAAATACAACCATAATGCTCCTTAGAAGCAAGGATGGCGAGATTTCATCTTGCTTACTTTGGAAACGTCTTCAGGAAGGACCAATCGCTAGGAAAGGACATCATGTTTGGTAAAGTAGAGGGTCAGGAAAACAAGTGAAGCCCTCAGTGACATGAATTGACACAACAGCCACCACAGTAGACTCAAAAGCAACAGCGATCATGACGATGGCACAGGACCAGATTTCATCCTGTTCTACGTAAGGTTGTCATGAGTTGGAGCAGACTTGACAGCAACTGACAGCAGCAACAACCTCTGTCATTAAGAACCACGGGAACTGAGAGTATATGAGAACAAGTTGTGTAGACCTGTTGATCTGAAGTGTGTCTTAGCCTTAGAGAAGGTTTTTTGTTTAGTTGGATTTTTTAAGCATATAAAGGTGAGAACATGCTGAGATGGAAGACCTTCCACCCCATATGGTTATTCCTCCTCGAATGTCCCTACAATGCCCAGCATATTGCTTTGCACATGGTAGGTGGACGAGAATTTGTTAAATGAGTGAATAGGAAATTAAAACGAGGAAGAGCTAATTTTTAATATGTTGGGGGATATTTTTGCATTTCATTCTAGATAAAAATAATACCTATTGTTAATCTTTACAGTATAGACCACGCTTTTCACATAAGGATCCTAAGGTTTCATGAAGATTTGGTAACTTGCCCAAGGCCTCCTAGCTGCTAAGTGGCTAAGCTAGGACTAGCCAAGGCTATCTGGATTCAAAGTCCGTTTTCTTTCTCTTATATCCCTCTAACTCCTTATGTGTAATGCTTGTCTACACGGCACTCTGAAGTGGTGGTGGTGGTGGTTGTTAGCTGCCGTCAAGTCAGCCCCTGACTCATGGCAACCCCATGCACAAAGGTATCAGACTGTTGTGATCTGTCAGATTTTCACTGGCTGGTTTTTTTAAAGTAAATTGCCAGGCCTTTCTTCCTAGGCTGTCTTAGTCTGGAAGCTCTGTTAAAACCATTTTGCCATCATAGCAACGTGTAAGTCTCTAACTGACAGATGGGTGGTGGCTGTGCATAAGGTACATTGGCTGGAGATCAAACCCAGTCTCCTGTGTGGAAGGCGAGAATTCTACCACTGAATCACCACCTACCTCCTCTGGGGCTGACATGAGCAGAAATGTGGGATGCAGAGTGTGTGTGGTGTGCCTCTCAGCACTGCTCCTCCTCAACCAAGAAACGCCCAGTAGTCCCCAAACCACCACAAGTGTCCAGCCCTCCCCACTCCGCTGTGGATTCTGGCTTTTATAACTTTATATCGGGGAACTGTATGTTCCTCTTTAAAGCAGGAAGAACGAGCTATTCTTTCAGATCATTAAACGTTGGGAGACTATGGCAAGGTGAAGGGGGGATCTAAGAGGAAGGAGAGAGAAGAGATAAAAGTAAGGTAACATTTGAAACTGTTTCTGAGAACTCGGTTGAAATGATCAAGTATGGAAGGTATATCTTGAATTTTTATTAATTAAAAGTCATAGGTCCTTGGGCTTTTAAAATAGAAATTAAAGTTTAGATTGGACTTTCTGCACCACAGGATAACATTTAGGCTCCTAAAGAGTATTATCATTGATGCCAGATCATCAGTGCCATTTTAACAAAGCGTTTTCTAGAAAACTATCCACAGTGCTTTCCTTCTCGTGTTCTGTAACAAGAGAGCTGCTTCCTCAGAGGGTTTCTTTTAACCTTTCAGAAACAAAGTATTTCACGCTAATTCTTGCTTAATTGGAGTGAAGTCATTTCTTTAAAATCAGCAAATATGGGTTTGAAGTCTGCTCCATTCCTGACCTCTTTAATTCAATCAAGGTCACCTCATAAACTTGACCAAACAGCTCTATTTTTCAATTAGGAAAAGAGGCAGAGATGTTTAAAAGCATTTAGCATTTGATGCTTAACTGGTGTCTGAGCACTTCACAGGCTTTCGAAGCAGTTGCTAGTAAGAATAAAACATTGCTACCTGAAAAATTATGTCCGTCAGAAACTCGAAACAAATCATTTCAATGAGCACAGCAAAAACCGCTTTTTGTGGAGATGTGAGAAAGGTTATATAGAGGGTTTTAATGTCTGAACGACTCTGTCCCGGGGAAAAATTGCTATAATTTAGCCACCCAGACAGTTTTTAAAATGCAGGTACTTCTCTCTGCCGGAGGACTCAGAGAAGACCAATGCTGAGTTTGTCGAAGCAGGATTTCATAGCACTGAGGTTCTGGGGATGAAGAGGACTAATGAGAAGATGTGTCCAGTTGAAGAACATGGCTGGAGTCATCTGAATGGATGAAAAATCAAGAGTTCTGAAAATAAGACTTCCTTCTCACTTTCGGGGCCTGCCTGACGGCTCCGGAGCTCAGCTGCGTGCTCTCTTTAGAAGAGAAAGTCATTTGGATGGTCACATCATTAGGAAGTCTCCGAGGAAGTGGTCTCCAAGAGTGAGAATCAGTGTCCCTAGAAGAAGGGGCTTAGGGTCACGGAAAAGAGTGAAGAAATAACTTTAAACCAGGAGAGGTCATTTTGTTTCCAGTTTACCTATCCCTTCTCCAAGCCTCAGCTTTCTCAGCAGTAACATAAAGCTCATCCTAAGAGAGTATCCTTGATGTGGTTGAGAGAAGTTCCAATTAAGAGATTCTGTGGCACTTCACAAATATCAAGTACTATGGAAATGTGGAGAGTCCATACTGGTGAGCAATAACAGAGCATTTAAATGAGTGGTTCTCATTCACCTGGTGAGCTTCATACAAACCCCAATGTCTGGGAGTTAATGCCTGGACATCTATGTTACTAAAACACTCCCCAGTAATTCTGATGCACAAAGGATTGGAAAAAAAAAAAAAAAAAGGCTGAGGTAAGGTAATAAAACAGAAGAATGAGAAGAAATAAAAATGGAGTAAAAAATTAAAATGTTTAGTGGAAAGCAAGTGACTGAGATGGACTGTATTAAGGACCAAAGCATGGGGAAACGAGAGGGAAGTTGTTTATTCGTGTAAGTATAGCATGCAAGACAGATGGAGAGTTTCCGCATCAGGTCTGTGCCAGGTGCATTTGGAGTAGCCTTTGGTTAACTGGGAAAAAAAGCTTGTTGGGGAAAAAAGGGGAGTAGGCTGAGGCAGACAAATGTGATGAGAAGCAGGGACAGTCCCTGCTTAACCCTGGCTTTAGAAGAATAGCCAGGGACAGTTTTCTTATCCATCAGTGGTGAAACAGGAGGCAGTAATGCCTGGGCATTTGCCCAACAAAGAAGGTTCAGGGGATGTAGGCTGGTCTGGAGAGAGCTTGCACAGAGGAGGGGACACCCCTCTTGCAGTGAAGAGGCTGGTCCACAGGCTCTTGGTCAAGGGTGGTTAGTTCCCACAGAGCGTAGAGGTCCAGCCTGGCCTCTCCAGGGTACAAGCCACACACCTGCTCCCCAAAACCTTTCTCCAGAAATAATGGCTGCAAAGAAGAGCAATACACAACAGCATCTAGTGCATCAGAAGAATGCGTTTTGGAGACTGTCTGGAGGATTTATGAAAGCATTCAGTCACAGTGCCATCACGGGAGAGGCAGTAAGCAGCATCCAAAGAGGAGCCGGTAGATAAGACTAAGGAAATGTGAAAAGACAAGGCAGAAAGCAGAGAAGCCAAGAAGGCCGGGTTGGATGGTAAAAGCTGGAGAGGGAAGGTTACGTCACCAACGGAGAAGCTGTTGGCAGAGGGTGAAAGAAAGCAGGTGTCAAGAAAATCATGAAAAATATAAGACTGGAAGAAAGTTGTTAAGAAAGCATTAGGAAATGAGGATTTGGTGCCTAATGGCTACAGACGTGGTTCTAAAACTTCGGCATGCGTTAGAATCACACCAGAAACTTATTAAAATGCACATCCCCAGCCCCACAGAGAGTCTAGCCTGGGTCTAAGAATTCTCGTTTTACAGACAACAAGATGGTGCTGAGCAGGCTGTCTGGGGAATACTGACCTCAGGATACCAGCAGTTCTTCATAGCAGGTCATCCTACCTCGATTAGGACGGGAATTCGATTTGTCCTAATGCCAGGCACAGCTAAGAGTTCACAGGTGAATGTCAGCGTTGGTGATGAGGACAGCGGGGAGAAGGAGACTTTGCAGGCAGCCCAAGCCCATCGTTTTCCACCAAGCCTACAAGTGGGCTGGATAGTTGGGGATTATATATGGTGCAAGTAACTGAGAGAAGAAAAAGGCTTTTCTATTCAAGTCATCCTTGTTAGTGCCAGTATTTGGTGTTATTAAATATAAGCTTTATGGAAAAGTCAGTTGCTATTTTTTGCCTAAATTTTGAGAACATACTCTGATTTGGGCTGACCTTCATTTCACATTTCATAGTGTAGATGTGTTTTATGTGGTAGAAACTACCTGTTCAGTTTGTGTGTGTGTATGTGTGTGTTGTAGTAGTAGTAAAGAGGGATAGTGTTATGGATTGAATCGTGTCCCCAGAAATGTGTGTCAACTTGGCTAGGCCATGATTCCCAGTATTGTGTGATTGGCCACTATTTTGTCATCTGATGTGATTTTCCTACGTATTGTAAATCTTACCTCTATGATGTTAATGAAGCAGGATTAAAGCCAGTTATGTTAATGTGGCAGGACTCAATCTACAAGATTAGGTTGTATTTTGATTCAATCTCTTTTGAGATATAAAAGAGAGAAGCGAGCAGAGAGACGGGGGACCTCATAACACGAAGAAAGAAGTACCAGGAACACAGCTCATCCTTTGGACCCCGGGTCCCTGCGCTGAGATGCTCCTAGGCCAGGGGAAGATGACAAGTACCTTCCCCCAGAACAGGCAGAGAGAGAAAGCCTTCCCCAGGAGCTGGCACCCTGAATCCAGACTTTAGCCTCCTAGACCATAAGTGAATAAATTTCTCTTTGTTCAAGCCATCCACTTGTGGTATTTCTGTTATAGCAACAGTAGGTAACTAAGACAGATAGTAAAGAAGAAAATCACTTCTTGAGGGGAAGATTTCTTGAAGAAAATTAGAAAGAAGTGACCATTTGATAAAAGGGAGGGAAATTTGTAAGTTGAGAGGAGAAAGAGTGACTGCTCTTATGTTGCAGGCAGATGAGGAAATGAGAGGAGTAATTTGTTGCAGGGGCTGAGGTGGGGTTTAAACTGTCTCTCTTTGGACAAGACCAACTAGTTGGTATCGTGAAGTCGCACTAAGCAGAACCCAATAGTGGGTTCTCTACCCCCAGGGAGGAGCTCTATCTGTGAGCATGGGCGCCATGCCCCAGGGTGGGGTTACTACTCCTGAAAACCAGTTTCACTGCGTGATCTGTCTGGCTCTATCTAAGTTTGACTAGCCTAAAAAAGAATCTTTAAAGTCACCAGAGGATAGGGCAAAAAGGTGGTTTTGTGCTTTGGAAACAGAAGTAAAGATTAAAAATGAAAAAGAAAAAAACAAGTCTAATCAAAAGAGAAGGGAGAGTGGAGAAAAACAATACCTCCCTTCTAACATGCCTCCTGTCTGGATTTGGGGCTCTGTAAGAATCCAGCCTCCTCTCCTCTCCCCCCATTCATCTTGTCCTATCAGCGTCAGCAACTTCTCCTTCTGGAAATTGTCCTTTGTTAAAGCTTTCCTCTGTGTGGGGGTCCCACTCCTGCATCCCGTCAGCTTATCCAAGTGTGAGCCTTACTTCAAGGCCCAGGCCAGCCGTCCCTTCTCCAGGAGAGAGCCCGTCCCTAGTCTCGGATTGCCCAGCCAGAATCCATCTGTCATTGCCTCTTCCTGCCACAACCTGGGGCAGCCCTAATCTGCTGCTGTCAGCTTCCATTATCTGTGGGCTGCTGGGCTGGGAGGGCCTGAGGGCCAGCAGGGGCTGAGACCCCACGCCCACCCCCACCTCAGCTCTACCTAGAGTGGGCATGCAGCTAATGTTTGCAGGATCAGTGTTCCCCGAGGTGTCTCAAAGCATTCTTTACCTGACAAGTCATCCTCCAATGACATTTTAAATGGCAGGTTCATCCTGCTCCTGGAAGAAGCAAGCATGCAGCTTTCCTTGGCTTATATTCCTTTGAGGAAGATGGGGGTGGCTGGGGGAGGAATCGGAGGATAGTAATGCAAGGGGAAATTTGATAAGGCATGACGAGCATCCCCAGCCGTGTCAGTAGCCTGGCAGCATCTCGCAACCCCTGGCCCTAGTGCAGGCCACTTCATTAGGAAGAGCTGTGTGGAGGCGGATGCAGACGGCTTTTTTCTCTAAGTCACCTGCTGCTGGCTGTGCCTCCAGACTTACACGTAAGCCGTGATAATAACCGGATCCAGTTTACCTGCACGCTCCAAATTACCCTTATTCCACTGGCCTCACACACGGATTGAAACAAACTGCATAGTGTTTCTCTTTAGCGCTTACTAATGATGGTAATACACACCGCAAGTATAAAATGTTATGTCAATGTGAAGTTGTAATAATAATAATCCTGCGAAAATGTAGCAGAAGGAATTTCCGTGAGCAGTTTGAGGAACATTGCTGCTTCAGTGGTGATACAGGTGTTACTGAAAAACAGATGGATGGGGCTTTGCTGGTACCCTAAGAGGCTGTCTAGTGGGAGATTGGCCATCAGGCAAGCATCCCTGGAGGCTTTCTGCTCCCCGCCTGGCCATGGCGGCATTGTCAGCAACAGAGCCTTCATTTGGTCTTGAGGGGGTGGGGATCCTTCTGTCCCTGGCCGTCCTCAGCCCCTTCAGAGTAGAGCTGGGGACAGAACTCTGCAGGAGAAGGAGTTTTCGCCACCTTTACTCTAATTGAAGGCCCAGGACACTTCTAGAAGCAAAAGGTCGGTGAGTTCAGACGGGTGGGGCAGACACTCGAACTCTGGCCCTTCAGGAGTCCCAGAAATCAGCATGAATCTTTGAGCACGAATTTCTTAACGGACCTGTTGAACCACCCCAGGGCTCACAAGCTCAGTGTTGCAGAGGAGAGAGATGCTAGGCGTAAAGAAGGGCCCTAAGCAGTTTCCAGAGAGTCAAGGCCTCAGGACTTCCAGAGACTGAGCTTAATGTCCATGCGGATCATTCCTAAGTTTCTCCTTTGATGATGTATACTGTTGTTTTATTTTGTTTTTAAATAGGGCCGCCTCTCTGCTGTCAGAGCCTCTCTCTGGCAGAACACTACGCAGACAGAGCCGGAAATGGAATGCTTTCTCTCCGTCAAGCACACCGGCCCCCCCAGTAGTGCCCCTGGTTGCATGCTCTCTCTAGCTGCAGCGCTTGCCGGGACCAAAGGCCACCCTGATGGCCATACATACAGGGTATAGGTTCTGGAGTCGCACTTCCTGAGTGTAAACCCTGGACCCTCGAACCAGCCATGCAACCTCTCTGAAACTCAGTCCCACCAGCTGTAAAACAGAAGTAATAAGTGTATCATAAAAGTGGCGTGGCATAGCGTCAGACCTCCTTGTCTAACTTCACGTGGAGGAGAGAGGATATCAGCATCATCAGCCAAAGGCGGATTCATGTAGGAGGAGGTCAGGCATACCTCCTCTGTCCAGTCTTTTTAGTGATTCTGACACTAGCCGTCCCTCCCATGGTACTTTCTACTTCCCTGCTCAATTTGACAGTTCATTGCAGTGGCCACAGAGAACTCACAGACAACACTCAGGTTTATGGAGTTTATTATGGAAGTAGCAGGTTATAATTCATGAATAGAAACGACTCAGGATACAGTTCTTCTATCAGGACATCCTCTTCTCAGCTGTTCCCATAGGCAGGCCTGTCTCTGTACCCCTCAACCCCTCGGCCCCTCCACCCAGCCTCTGCCCTGCTCTGGCAAGTGTTACAATCTCTTTAGCTCCATCACTAAGTGCCTGGGGGCACCCCACTCCACCAACAAGCTTCGGTCCAAAGGTGCTCAGCTTTCTCAGTCTGTGGGTCTGCAAGCCTCGCTCTACGACAAGTGCCTAGAGGCACTCCACTCTGCCCAGAAGCCCCCTGCCCAAAGGCACTAAGCTCTCGCTCTGTGGGTCGGCATACCCACTTGTAGCTGCCTTGCTCCGTGGCTGGGAAGCCCACCGAGCTGTCTCCCGCTGGTGTCCTGATTCTGCTGCTGCCGGTTTCTCTGCTGCGCTTGCTGCCACTTCTCACCGTCCTGCACCATCTGGGGTGTTACAGCTGTCTGTCTCCTAGGACTAGAAGGCTCTCAGAGCAGGGATCCCAGGTCTAAAGCTCCACTCCTACCCATTCCTGGTGGTAGTGTGTCCCCCCGTCTGCTCACTTCTCTCTCCTTTTATCTCTTGTCAGATAAAAGTAAGGGCGCGAGCTGAATAAGGATAGTAAGAGTGGTGACTTGAGTCACACCCTCTACTAAGATAGTGACTCAAGGTACCTCTCACCTTAATCCTAGCTCATTAACATAATGGACAACTCACTTCCAAATGGGACCGTAACCACAGGCATAGAGGCTAGGATTTATAACACACACACCTTATTTGCATAATTCCACCCCATGATTATGTGGCAGTCACAAAGACTATGGCTGGAAGGTCCTATTAATTAATTCAGTGCACTGTATATGTTCACTATATCACGTCCTTGTGAGGGTTAAAAGAGATCGAGTATATAATACACTTAGCACAGTGCTTGGCACATATCAAACCAAAACCAAACCGGTTGCTATCAAGTTGATTCTGATTCACAGTGATCCCATGTGTGCGGAGTAGAACTGCTCCAGACTTTTCATGGCTGTGATCTTTCAGAAGCAGATTGTCAGGCCTTTCTTCTGAGGCACCTCTGAGTAGGTTCAAACCACCAATCTTTCTGTTAATAGCCTGACAGTTACCTGTTTGCCCCACCCATGGATTCCTCCTGGCACATATTAACACTCAAAAATCATTCGATATTACTATTACTTCTACTAATGCCACTGTTGCTACCATTATTTGGAGACGGAAAAAAGGGTGGTAACTGTACCTTCTGCCCGAATTTCCCTCTCACCCCGAAAGGAGGTGCTCAGGGCCTTGGGCTGGGGTCACGGGGCCTGGGCATGGGGATGAGACAGGACTGACGCCATAGCTGCCGAGCAGGGGGCTGAGAATCACACAAGAGAAGGTCAAGGAACAAAACAATATGAAAAGCCAAGCATATGGTTCCCTCAGAAATATTTGTCCCAACAAGCACCTCGGTTCAGAGCCACATGATAGAATGTGCAGTGGTTCTCAAAGTGGGGTCCTGGTACCAGCAGCACCTGGGAACTTGTAAGAATGCAAATTCTCAGTCCCACCTGAGACATACTGCATTGGAAACTCCGAAGATAGGGCCTAGGAACATGTGTTTTAACATGAGATTCTGATGCAGGCCAAAGTTTGGGAAAAACTGGGTTAGAGTAATACCAGATGTTATACAGATAAACCCCAAATTTTCAGTGGCTTAATCACAACTACAACAAAAGTTTGTTTCTTGGACATGCAACAGTCCAAGGCAGACATTCTTGGCCCGTGGGCGGCTTTCCTCCACTTGGTGAATGAGATCCAGGCCCGTTCCATCTTGTGACACAGAGTCCCCTGTGTCGAGCAGCAGAGGGAGAACGTGAGATTGGGCAGAAGGCCCACATCCAGTGGTGAGAACCAGTCGGAAGACAAAGGAGCCCTGGTGATACAATGGTTAAGCACTCAGCTGGTAACCAAAAGGTTGGCAGTTCATACCTACCTAGCAGCTCCACGGGAGAAAGACCTGGCAGTCTGCTTCCATAGAAATTACAGCCAAGAAAACCCTATGCAGAAGTTTTACTCGGTCACAGGAGGTCACCATGAGCCAGATTTGATTCAGAGGCACACAACAACAGCTAGAGTCACAGACAATCCTAGCATAGTCAACTCAGGAATAGTGAATTTGGGTACACAGCTGATGTCTCTGTCACGGAATAGGCACCACTGGAGACCCCAGGCATCCAGTAAGAAGATTCCAAATGCAGGAAAGCAGATGGAGCCAGGAGACAGTCTCCAGATGCTGGGCTGTCCTGGGCTGGGAAGCCACAGTCATGGAAGAGGAGGGAGCTGTTAAAGGTACACAGCACTGTGGTGATGTCTCACAGGCCTCGAGCCCAGCCCATCATCTTCCATCCTGGACCTATCAGCACAGCTATCTATCTGGGCAGCAGGAGAAGAAATCCTTGAGAAAGACTTCATTTGTGCTGAGGAAGAAAACATACAATCACCAAACAGTCATCGGCACCATCATCTTTGCGTTCCAGGAGGATATCTGGCAAGGTGAAGACAGAATGTTAAACACAGAGCTCCCCAAAGGCCCAAAGACTAGCAGTTCTTGAGAAATCCAGGTATTGTTAGAAACAATATGTTGAAGTGTTTTATTATTTAGTTACATCTTGCCTGAGCATGAAAAAGATATTAACATACTGTCAGCTTTCTGGGACATAACCCAAAATAACTTACATTTTTTCATATAGTGCTAATTATTTTTCTGGGGCTGGCTCAGGCTGGTAAGAGAGAGATTTCAGGGCTTTCCCCAGATTATTTACTTAAAGAAGTTAAGCACATCATTATGTGTTCCCATGGAAACACAGTAAGTAATACAGGAGACAGAGTAGGAGGTCACTTTGACCATAATTAATGTAAAGAATAATGGTTTATGTGGAGTTTGGTAAAGATGATCTACCTTTAAACCTTGCCTTCCATGGTGCAATTTAAGCTTTGGATCAATTTCCATACACTACTGTTATTTTTGGTAGTTTTTATAGTCTAGTGCTAATTTTTTAAATGCAATTTAATCTCTCTTGGAAGAATTTTTTCAATGTTGCTATTTCCTGCTTGATCCGATTAGAAAATTCCAGGAACCAGAATTTTTCCAGCAACTATAAACCCATGGCATGTAATGGCCTTCTCGTGTATTCCACAGCCCCTTCCACATGGTTTCTCAATAAACAGTCTATTGGTGAATTAATTAATGATAATACAGAGGCACCAGCTAGATTCAGAATTGTCTTTAAAATTACCAAAGAAATTGAAATTATGTTCAGTATAGCTTATGCTTAAAGTATCTTATTATATTCTTTTTTTTTTTTTTTGAAAATTGGTAATCCACACGTGGTGGCTCTTAGCTAAATATTCCAATTTTTGGAGCACAGTGCACTCCCCAGGGATTCTTAACAAACAGATATACACTGTAGTCTATATTTAATCCTTGTGCTTATTTGGATAGTAGATTTGTTTTGCAGTCTCCCAAGGGTAAATATGATCATGGAAGCTCGATTACACATTTTCCGAAACTGTTTAATTTAATACAGTGTCCCAGAAAGAACTAAAGGGGGAAAGAGAAATGAATAGCTGACCTTTCAAGTTCCCGAATTTGTAACACACTGAGATGTTATATTAAGTCAGCAGTTATTCGGGTGTTGTTTCTTTCAGAGCTCTGGTCCAGGAAACCTAATCTAGCCTCTGCCAGGAAGCCTTGCCTACAGGGTAGATCCAGGGCTGCAGGGTGATGCTGAATAATGTTTACAAACAGGTGGCCTGAAATTAAGTGGAGTCAATATACAATTTCTCACCCTTTAGAAGATAACCACTTTGCTGCCACGAGTAACCAAAAATTTTTTTTGTAAATATCAAGCTTGAAATCGTTTAATCAGGAATGTAAATCAGTTATACACCCCAATTATAAAAATGTTGATGGGATCGGCTATGGTATTAATTTTTTTTTTTGGGGGGGGGGGGAGGGAGGAGTTACAGCTGTTGTTTTTTTATATAATGATAGCACATTTCTATTCCAGCAATGCAAACAGGCACAGTGGTCACTCAGCTCCGCCAGGAATAAGGACTGACAGCAGTACAATTCCATAGGCTTATAAGAGAGCCCCCAAAATAATGGAGGGGTGCACTTTCTGCATGTATTTATGTTTGGATAATTCATTTAAATAATGTTGCTGGCACATACTTTATAGCTGCTTGCATTTTGCTACACAGATTTCGGCATATCTTGCAGACTATGCAGTTCATTTGGAAAATGTAATTTCCATCCCTGCATACTAATCGATTTCTTCGCAAACACCTGCGATCAGTTATGATAATAAAAACGCCACTCTGAATTGAAAAAGGGCCAAATAGAGCTTCCTAAGGAAATGACTTAAGTGTCTTTGAATGCTACTAAATGTACTAATGTGCCTGTGTAGTGCCAACACTTTTTCCATCATTTGCATTTTCCATAATTTTGCCCAATGACAGAATCCCTCTCTCAAATGATGCGTCATAACCATTTCCTTATGGGTTGGTAAACCGAGCTGTGAGGAGTCAGTGTATCTCAAGGTGTGGCCAAGATCTGAGGTTGGGCTGCAAAATAATAAAAGCAGTAGTTCATGCTCTGAGGTCTACCCGAAGTCATTTCTGATTTTATGAGTAAGTCCTTGAAAACTGTAAAACTGGCAGCTTCTTGGTTTTGCACACACGTATACACCAAATAACATTTCCTTTATTCATTCTCTTCTGCCTCCAGTTCATTCCACGCACCATTGCCAAACTAATCTTCCTAAATCACCAGTTTCCTCATGTCCTTCCACTGCCCAGGAACCTTCAGTGGTTCTCAACTGGCCGCCCCATTGAGCCTAACTCTTCAGCCTGACTTCACAGCCTCCACTCTCTCTCATCACCTGACACTTGCCTTATGGGTCAAGCTTCTCTCCTTCTGGCCCCAAAATGTTCTGCCATCAGTTCTTATCCCTGGGCTTTTGTTTATACTTTGCCCCTGGCTGAGATGCCTGTTCATCTTTCAAAGCCTTCTTTAATGGTCTGAGTTTGCATTTTTCTTTCTCTTCTCTGCACTTTTATAGGATGCATGTCCTTGCCATATACTTAACACTAAGTTGCTCCTCTATTTACTCATCTAACCAACATCTATTAAGTGCTTACTGTATGCTAGACATCATTCTATTCTTTATCCCTTTGAATGTTCTAGCCTCCTTGCAAGTGTGCCCATCATGATTCGATTTTAAGCTCCTGAGAGAAGAGACAGATACTGTCTCCTCTTTTTTTGTGATCCAAGATTCCCAGACTGGGCACCACGAGTTGGCACGGACCCAATAGCAGCAGGTAGTATATGTAATATTTATCATACCTCAGTAAAGCTGATTCCTTTAAAAGTTGAGGGAAAACTTAGACACATAAGGTTAAATGAGAAAAGCAAATTGCAGAACAAATCTTTTATACGAGGATTGTAAATACACCAAACAATACTGCTTATTGTCCATAGATTTTGTATATGTCGTAAAAGCCTCGAGGCACCTTGGTCTGGAATCTCGCCCTTCCCAACAGGGCTGCCTCTGTGGGGGGAGCCGGGAGGACAGTGGGGCCAGTGTCAGCAACTGTCATATTTATGTTATTAAAAAAAAGATCACTGTCAAATCGGGGAAAAAAATAAAGATGCCGAGACAGGCCTGGGCACAGAGTAAGTATGCAGTAAATGCTTATTGACTAATTGATCCCTAATGGTTTGAGGTAGGGAATTTTCTGGTTAATTGCATGTTCTGTTTGATTAGTATTTTAGTGTGTACTATACATAGATTATCATTTAGCAAAGTGGAATACTGTAAAACACTCAACTGTAAAACTATTATTAACATAATTTGGTGTTTGGTATTTGAAGAGAGAACTCAGTGAGGTCTCAGGGCACCTCACTGAAAATCTACCATCATTTACTGTAATATGCAGATAGCACATCCAGGAGGCTGGCCTCAATCTGGCCCCTGCCGCCAGGACGGGGGCTATAGAAATCAACATGTACGGAGAGCCTGCTGTCTGATAGATTACTACACCAGACCCTTATATACTGGAGGTTACATCTTTGAAAAGTTTATGGTAACAAGTTTTTTTTTTTTTTTTTTTTTCTTTTATTGTTTTGCTTGCTTATAGAAGTAGAGAGTGAATTTTCTGGTGATAAGGGGAAGAGAGTATGTGAAATTGGTAGGAGAGGAGAGGGAAAGAATGGTTTTGAACGGTCTGGTGGGAACTAAGCATATCTGTAGCCACACAGTAGAACAAAGTCTCTGGAGCTGGGTTTGAGGACCATCTGGGTGGCATAAATAGTTTGTGCTCGACCGCTAACCAAAGGTTGGCAGTTTGAACCCACCCAGAGGCTCTGCAGGAGCGAGGCCTGGAGATCTGCTTCCATAAAGTTTACAGCCATGAAAACTGTATGGAGCAGTTCTACTCTGTAACACATGGGGTCGCTATGTGTTGGAATCGACTCCACAGCAGTGGGTTTGGTTTCTTGGTTTGGTTTGTGCTACTTTGTGAGCATGGACACGTTTCTCGTCTGTAAATATGGCGGTAACAATAGCACCTGCATCATAGGCTTGATGGGCAAATTAGTTAGTTCGTACAAAGCTGTTGTTTAGTGTCTGCTACAGCTGGTATTCTTTTTGGAGGTGACCGGTAAGCAATAAGCTGGAAATGAGGAGAATGGGCCTTCACCGTTGCTCTGGTTTTTGTGCCACTCACTCTCCTTTCTTACTCAGTCTCAGCTGGTTGTGAAGCCTTGAGGCTGCGTAAGGCCACGAGTCAACTGTCTTGGCTTCTCAGGAAGTAAGATGGAGATGTGAGTGACATCTGAATCCACAGAGAGAGCATTTTAGGTTTCAGGAAGGAGTATTAAAGTAACCAGTCAGCCTTGGAGGGAAAAAGAGCTTTAATCTGTTGCTGAAACAGATGGAACTAAGTTACCATTCTGATAAGGAGTTAGAGAAAACAATCTGTGCAGCTTGTCCCAGCAGCAAGCAGGAGGAATAGTGTGCATATAAATGCCCCCGTCGGCTGGGATGCTGCTGCAGGCCTCAACCTGTGGAATCGCGGATTGTTGGAAAGAAAGAGGCACCCCCAGGAGCTGAGCAATCCTGCAGAAAGGGTGAGAACGGTAATGTGGTAGATGGGACTGTTGCCTGCGATTCTGAATGTTATCGTCACCTACTAGCAACGTGTACCGATTTCTGACGAGGTGCCTAGGCTTTGGGGAGAGGTTAGGGGCAAGAATTTGGAAGGAGTCAATCCTTTTGCCCTCAAGAAACATGCATAGATAAGTCAGGACAAAAAGAATAGATAAGAATCCCAAAAGAAACGATGCATACCCACTGCAAAATAAAGAGCACCAGTAATGCACTTTGGTTTTATTTCTGAGGTGCTACCAACAATAACAAGTTGGGTGAGAGACTCGTTTTCCCACACCAGTTGCCATCCAGTTGATTCCAACTCATGACGACCCCATGTGTCGGTAGAACTGTGCTCCATAAGGTTTTCAGTGACTGGTATTTCAGAAGTAGATCGCTAGGCCTTTCTTCCAAGGAGCCTCTGAGTGGACTCGAACCACCAGCCTTTCAGATGACAGCCAAATGCGTTAACCGTTTGAACCACCCAGGGACTCCTTTTCCCACAGACAAAACAAAACCTATTGCCGTTGAGTCTATTCCAACTCATAGCGGCCCTATGGGACAGAGCAGAACTACCCCATAGGGTTTCCGAGGAGTGGCTGGTAGAGTCGAACTGCTGACCTTTTGGTTAGCAGCTGAGCTCTTAACCACTGCGCCACCCCTACAGAAAGCTCTCTCAATCCTAGCCTCTTTGTGTGCAAGCATGTAACTTACTTGAACCCCTGTGTCTGTCCTTCAGCCCTAGCTGCCCAGGCCTACGCCCTTAAAGAGGAGAACGACAGTCTCCGCTGGCAGCTGGATGCCTACAGGAATGAGGTGGAGCTGCTGAAACAAGAAAAAGAACAGCTTTTTCGAACAGAAGAAAACCTGACCAAGGACCAGCAGCTACAGTTCCTGCAGCAAACCATGCAAGGCATGCAGCAGGTACCCGAGCTAAGATTGTTTCAAAGAGAGGGAGTGTGTGTGAAATGTGAGTGAAATGGTGCAGCCATTGGCTGGGAAGGATGGAGGAGAGGCAGGGAAATCAAAAAGTTAAGTAGATAGAAAAGAAAATGTGATAACAACTGTTGGTGGCAGGTACAAACAGGAGAAAAGTCTAGGTAAAGAAATACGTTGAAGAAGTACACCCTCGAGGTAGGAAATAAAGAGAATTTAGGACATTGAAAGGTGGTTTCTAAAATTCAGCCTCACGGCAAATGGTCAGAAAATTCTTGCCAGTCACGATGCAAGTGTTTGTAGTCCTGGAACTTTTAAACTACAAGCATGCCTGCTGGCTTTACCAAAGCATGCGAGTTTGTATGTGTATCTGTTTTCAAGGACAGTGTAAATATAAACTATATTGCTTCACCTTCTTCCAAACTGTACTTAAGATCTAGTGTGCTTTTATGAACACACTACATATTTAAGAAATGTTTCTTGATGGAATTCATGAAGCCCCAGAGTCCCTGGAGGTAGGCCACTGAGAAGCAGAACGGTAGTCAGACTCTTGTCAAAGAGGGCCAGACTTCATCCTAGGACACTGAATGTAAAGATGTGTATTTATGGCAAATTTTGGAAAGGAGAAAGAAGCTGTGGGCTCTGATGGAGGAAGAAATATGGGAAATGAGGGATTGAGGAAGGGAAAACCTGAGTGCTGGCAACTGGGGGAGTAGTGTCAGAGATTCCTAGCTGGATTTATATCTGAAGTCGTCAATTGATACATGATATTCTCCAGGTGTGAGGGCAGCGGTGGTTCAGTGGTAGAATTCTTGCCTTCCGTGCAGAAGACCTAGGTTTGATTTCCAGCCAGTGTACCTCATGTACAGCCACCGTCCATCTTGCAGTAAAGGATTCCATGTTACTATGATGCTGAACAGGAGCCCTGGTGGTACAGTGGTTCAGGGCTTAGCTGCTAACCAAAAGGTCCGTGGTTCAAACCTACCAGCCCTGCTCCATGGGAAAAAGATATAGCAGTCTGCCTCTGTAAAGATTTACAGCCTGGGAAACTCTATGGGGGCAGTTCTACTCTGCCTTATAGAGTTGCTATGAGTTGGAATCGACTCGATGGCAGTGGGTTTGGTTTTTAGTTACGATGATGAACGGGTTTCAGCAGAGCTTCCAGACTAAGATGGACTAGGAAGAAAAGCCTGGCAATCTACTTCCTAAAATCAGTCAGTGAAAATCCTATGGATCACAGTAGTTTGATCCGCAGCCGAAATAGGGATGGTGCAGGACTGGGCATTGTTTCATTCTGTCGTGCACGGGGTCGCCACGAATTGGGTTCCAACTCGATGGCAGCAAACAACACTTTAAGGTGTTTGGGGCATTTGTTGTTGGAATAACATGGCATAAACGATCATCATCACACATGGGTCTTTTTCTTTTTTTGGTTTCCTCTCTGAGTACGCAAATCCAACCAATATGTTGTGAAAAAGGATCGCTTTTCTTTAACAAGGGAAATATAGGTAGGATATGGGAAATAAAGATATGTAGCGAGTAGGGGGGTTTTGTCAATTCCCCCATCCACTTTGACTGCCCTCTAAGCACAAATTGCCTCCAAAAAGTATCTTAATGGTTAGAGGTAACTGTCACAGAAGCATTAGCCAAGAAGGGAAGAACAATTAAGGGGGAGGAAAATAAAAAGGCATCGTGGATTGGGATATGAACAAGTTAACAACCAAGCCACAGACATTGTGTATTAAACATCTTCTGTCGTTTTAAAGCAATTTTTGAGTCTTAACTGGTTGATGTTCACGGTGTGTTAGACAAATCAGTGCAATTCAGAGGACAGAGCCAGCCACGAGAATGTCACTACAGCCATTGCTCAGGCCCCTGCACTTGGAAACCGCCGTAACAGATGCTGTGTGAGGCCTCCGGGGTCGTCCATATGCCCCAACACTGGGTGTCTGTCGGCACGCTTGCCAGAAGGAGATTCTCGTGATTTCCCCAAAGACTGTGATGCCAGACCTGGTCCACAAGCTACTACGTCACATCTCCTTCAAGGGGCCCTCTTTTCCTTCAGAAAAAAATCACCCAATTGCTTTAAGAGTAAATAAAAAAACGAGTTGCCATCCAACCAACTCCAACTCATGGTGACCCCACGTGTGTCCGAATAGAGCTGTGCTCCATAGGATTTTCAGTGGCTGATTTTTGGGAAGTAGATCACCAGGACTTTCTTCTGAAACATCTCTGGGTGGACTTGAACGTCCAGCCTTTCAGTTAGCAATCAAACACGTTAACTGTTTGCACCATCCGGTCGCTATGAGTCAGAATTGATTCGTGGTAATTGGTGCTAAGAGTACATAAAGCCCTTAAATACTGTTGAAGATTCAGATCTAAAGGACAGCAGAGGAGGTAAGGGTGAGTTAGTCACAGAGAAGTATCCCCAGGAGGAAGGGAGTTGTCAGCCCAGGTGCAGTGAGGTAGCCTTGCAGGCAGGTGATCAACAAAGGAGTAGTGTGCACAGAGCACCGCCTGAGTTACCTCCCTCTTAAAGGAGGTATTCATTGTCTGAGCTTCTCATACATTTTCAGAATCTCCTTGTCAGTAGGAAATTTACCTTAATGTACTTCCAAAAACTGTGTGTGTTTTAAGTGTCATGTTGTTTACCTTAACATCATTTTTAATAAATAACCTGCTAATTTGAATCCCGCCCCCAAGGATCCTCCTGATTTTATAATCTACTCTCAAACTGCCCACTGTCCATTTCACAAATTAGAAAGACCACAGTCTCACGTGAAGGTCCTTTGAAGGTGGAGGAGGGGGCATTAGCCTCCATATGTCATCATTTTAGCCATTGACCTGGGTTTGGGAAATTATTTCTATAACAAACACAAGAAAATAAAAAGCTTTAATGGCCTTAGGATTAGCGGACTCTTTTTAGAGTTGCCTTCAAGTTTAGCCAAGAAGTTTCTACCCCTTTTTCTTTTAATGCCTCCAGGATATCTTCACTGACATCACACTGTTTCTGCATATGTGTTCGTGAAGTAAATGTTACGGGCAGTGTTTCTGAAATTGAAAATCCTTGGATGACTTTGTCTAGGTGTTTCTGAGTTTACCCTGCACTGCATGTGAGTCACAGCTTCATATTAGAGGTTTCACGAAAAAAGCTCGTATCCATGACCACATCCTTCTCCCGAGGAGCAGCTGGTGGGTTGGAATCGCCAGCCTTCAGGTTAACAGCAGAGTGCTTTAACCACTGTGCCATTACGCCACCAGGTTCATATTAGAAGTTTCACACAAAAGTGAATAAAAGCTGTATCCATGGTAACGTGGTAGCCTTAACCTGATCATACGCTGGCAGTGAAGTTAACCTGTCTCTCTGCCACAGGAGTAGTGAGGTTGACTTTCCTTTGTATCTTTGCAAAGCATCTGCATAAAGAATGTACATATCTTAAACTCATTCATCTTCACATTAACACACTGGATATTTTTGTTAGGTGTGTTCAGGTAAAATTTACATTCAGTAATATGCACTCTTTTTAGGTGACCAGTTCTCTGAGTTGGCACGCGCATACAGTTATTTATGTACTACTACTGCAGTCAATATATAAAATAATCCCCTCACCTCAAAATACCACCTCTCATGCCACTTTTTAGTCAGTCCCATCCCCAGCAACCACTGATCTGTTTTCTACCTTTTATTTTCCCCTTTCTCAAGGATCATATAAATGGAATCAGACAGTATGTAACCTTTTGAGTCTGGCTTCTTTCGCTCAGCATAATGCATTTGAGATTCATCCATGTTGCTACATGTGTCGGCAGTTCATTCCTTTTTATGCTGAGTGGTAGCCCGTTGTAAGGAAGTACCATCGTCTGTTCACCAGTTGGTGGACATTTGGGTTGTTTCCAGTTTGGGGTGATTCTAAATAAATTTGCTATAAGCCTTCGCTTACAGGTTTTTGTTTGTTTGGATTTTTTTTTTTTTTTTTCATGTCTCTTGGGTAAACACCTCGGAGTGGGATCGCTGGGTCATATGGTGAGTGTGTTTAATTGCATCAGAAACTGCCAAACTGTTCTCCAAACTATCTGAACCATTTTGCATCCTTCACAGCACAGGGTGCCAGTTCCGGGTGTTCTGTGTCCTCCTGGGTTGGCACTTGGCACTTGGCACAGTCAGTTTGTTTTTGTTTGTTTTGCTTTCTGTAGTCACTCTAACAGGAGTGCAGTGGTGTCTCATTATGGCTGTATCTCTACTGAAATTGAAACAACATTTTCAATTCTCAGTTTTAAGGATGGGTGAATATGTCATAGTTTAAAATAACCAATTTAAAAATCAGGACATTTTTTTCCAGGCCTTGTGTAAATCGTATTCTGACAGGACTGATAAATATTCAGATAACTGATCATGCTGATCATAAAACGGTGTATGACTAATGATTATGTCAGAAGCCTCCTTCATAAATATTTTAAGCCAATGCCTTTAAATAGTGCTAGCGAATTTAGTCTGAAGACCAGCTGCCGTAGGCCGGTAGACCTATGACCCACGTAGAGCAGGGGCTCCCAGACACTGTTGGCTTGACATTTTTAAAAACCAGGGCTAGTCAGTTCTCTTGACAACTTTCAGTAAGGGAAGGTCAGAGCTAAATAGGGAAAAAGAGAATTATTGTGATCAGCACCATTTTAGAAACTAAGTAGCAGCTGTTTTTCTCCTTATACTCAAAGAAGAACATATTTGTGATTTTCTACAAAAGTAATGCAGAATATCACTAATTTAAACTAATTCCATAGAACACAGAGAAATATAATATTATTACTTTCCTAAAATATGAAGTAACCCAAGTTACTTTTACCACACGTTGGTCAGGAGTTGGTCTTCGGAATATATATTGATGAATAAATGAATGTGTGGTTGTTTTTATTGTTGTAAATCTATCAGTCTATCTATATATATCACAACTTTTGCCAGTTTATCATTTTTCATGTGTGCAATTTAGTGACATGTATGTGCTTTTAAATTAACACATTGGGAGTGTGTCGGATCACTTAAGTAAGGTAAGCATGTCTTTTGTAATCTTGTTTAAACTATTCAATTGCTTAGTAAATACTTTTTTTTTAAGAGATTAAAAAAATTTTGGGTTCAGTTCCTCTCCTAGATTCACGTATAATGGAGTCTGACATACGTATGTCTAAGTCAAGATAATAGTGGTGGCAGCAGGAGTGGTGCCAAGGGAAATGATGAAGGTGGCTATGGTGGGGATGGTGGCTGTGGTGGGGATGGTGGCTGTGGTGGGCATGGTGGCTGTGGTGGTGAAGGGAGCTGTGTTAGTGATGGTGACTGTGGTGGTGATGGTGGCTGTGGTGGTGAAGGGGGCTGTGTTAGTGATGGTGGCTGTGGTGGTGATGGTGGCTGTGGTGGTGAAGGGGGCTGTGTTAGTGATGGTGGCTGTGGTGGTGATGGTGGCTGTGGTGGTGATGGTGGCTGTGGTGGTGAAGGGGGCTGTGGTGGTGATGGTGGCTGTGGTGGTGATGGTGGCTGTGGTGGTGATGGTGGCTGTGGTGGTGAAGGGGGTTGTGGTGGTGATGGTGGCTGTGGTGGTGATGGGGGCTGTGGTGGTGATGGTGGCTGTGGTAGTGAAGGGGGCTGTGGTGGTGACAGTGATTGTGTGGTAGGGATGGTAACTATGATGGTGAAGGTGACTGTGGTGAAGGTGGTGCTTTGGTGATTATAAAATACTACAGAAAGACAGATCAAAACAACATGTCAAAGAAATTTTAGAGAATTTTTAACAAATTTCTTAACTTTTCGCTTGAAAGTTTGAAAACCCAGCAGGACCACCACTCTGAATAGACATTAAAGATAGTGCTGAGCAAGAGCTAGGGAAGTCTATTTCACTTTCATTTTCTCTGTGTTTTCTTTCTGAAAGAGTAGGGTCAGATAAGGGACCTACTAGGTTGGTGCCCTGTGCTGCTTATCCTTTTTCTCATATTTTCTGGTTTAACTTTATCTTCTAGCTTTTCCACTGAAGTTGCATTCAGTGGTTGTATTAGTTTATTTTCAGAAGTTTGTTTTGTTGTCTCACGACTGTCTTTTCATGCAGTCATGTCCATATTTTGCGGTTGCAGTATCTTTTCAAATCTCTTTGCGAATACTAGTTAGAATTTCGTTAGTTCTCTTTTGTTCCTGGAATCATTTCTGTTTATTCCAGGATTGGTCGATTCATTTCTCTCTCTCAGTCTGTCTCTTTCGTGCTGCAGGTTTCGTCATATGTGTGATGATGCTTGGCAGTCTGTTTATATTTAGGAGTGGAGGGTTGCTTCACTTTTCTGGGAAGCTGGTGTGGATTCCGTCACGGCTGTACGCCCAGGTCTTGTCCACCACTGATTCTTGCTCCCTTCCAACAGCTGACTGAGAGCTCAGTGTATAAGGGCAAGCCTCACAGACTGGCAGCCTTCATTTGCAGGAGAGTTAGGGATCCTGCAAATGCCAGACTCTCATATACTAGGAATTCCCTTCCCATTCTCCTTCCTCTTAGAGGTTTATTCACTGACAGATATTTTCATGGAGTCCCTGGAAGAAGGAAAGAAAAAGCCCATGTACTGCGCCTGATGTCTTGAGCAGAAACCTGTTTCAGAGGCTTTTAACTTTAATCCAGCCCTTGAATTCTTGGTTAGCATGGGACCAGGGGAGAGCAGGAAGGGGAAGGGAAGAGTACTGCAAATTATTGTGGAAACATACAGGAAAGGAATGAACAGCAAGCAAATTTTGTGAATGCCTAAGGGGAAGGAGCATGGAAACTCAAAGCAGCATATTTTGGAGTAAAGATGGTTGCCTCAGGATGAAGAGGCAAATGTACCAATTAGATTTTAGAAGAGAGAGAAAAGCAGACAAGTAGTCAGGAAAAGGTGGCACGAGGAGGCTGAAGTAACGTAATGAAGAGAGAGAAAGAGTTAATTTGTTCGCCACTGTTTTTCCGTTTCCTTGTCCTGGAAGAGAGAAGGAGGCAGGAAGTGCAATCAGACCGATGGTGTGGAGGGAGACATGCCTAAGCTCAAATGGATATGCAAAGAGCAGAAGAATAGAGGCTGTTCCAGACAGAGGAATGAGAAGGCTGTTCAGAGATAATGGGAGATGCCGTGGGAAGAACAAACAGTTCTTCCTCTACAGTCAAAAAGAAGAGAAAATGGCACAGGCATAGAAAAAAAAGGGAAATCTCTCTTAAAAAGGAAATTCAGTATTTCAGTAATGACAAATTATATTTTAAGAGCTTTCATGAAATATTTAGATAAATGAATTAGATGTGCAATATGAAAAACTATAGTCTGATTAGTTTGAAATCTAAGTTGCAGTATTTTAGAAGGTTCTTCCTTCTATGAAGGGCTTATGAACCTCAAAAATGTTCAGTTGAAAGGAAGAAATAGCAGATAACATGGTGATCTAGTTGTTGACTCATTCAGGATGACGCTTTTAGCAACATAATCATAATACTTTAAAATGGAAAGCATTCTACATCAGTGTGTAAAATAATTTGGCACCACTAGATAGAGCAAGAAAATCACATTATTACAGTGTAGAGGAAAGGGCTATCTTTTAGGCTTTTAAGCACAAGTAGGAAAGCCTTGAGTGTAAAAAAGTTGAAAAATATGTGTGTGTTTAAAGGCACACTCATATGCACATACAAAAATCTGTGGAGTCTTTCCAGGGTATGGCTAGAGAGACAAACTCCACTTTTATCTGATTCCATTTCAACTACCCAGATGAAGTTTGTTTCTTTCCAAATAGAAGACAATGCCCAAGACATTTCTGATATTTGTGCTAAAAGCCACTGGCATTTACTAGGATCTGAAAAATTATAAAGCACATGTACCTCTCATATGATACGCTTTTAGAAAGCTCCAGTGACTGAACATGAAGGTTTGCAAGAGCTGCCAGGTTTGGGGCCCATTCCATTCTTTTCATGTAACTGCCCCACGGCTTGTAGAGTGAAACCTGTGAGAGCCAGAACTCCACGGGACTGCCTTGTTGTTCTGGGTCTTAGGAGTTTTCCACTTGTGACAGGGTGCAGTCTGACCACTTTTCTGTCGCTCTCTGTTAGTGGAAAATACTTGAGTTTTCCCTCTCTGACAGGTTTCTGTCTTACACAGTTTCCAGCTTTCTCAGGTTTTGCTGTAATTTCATTTTCTATCCATTCTTCAGACAACTACCCCAGGATGGTGTGTTAGAATGGCAGCCCGTGTGATGATACTCCTCACTTATAATTCAGGGACACCTCTCACTGGACTGCTCAGGTCATTTGTAGAGCCCCTGCTCGGCAATGTGCGCGTTTTCCAACATTTGCTGATTGTATGCGTTGGCACATCTGAGGAAGATCTGTGTCCCACCTCAATGTGAGGCTCTGGGATTATTGGGTACATTTGGAACCAGAAATAGAAGCCATTTCTCCAATTCCTGGCCCAGCGCTTTACATTCCAATGCTCTACCTGTTTGAAATGATCACACCTGACATCTGTTAAGGAGTTTGGGAGTTTTCAAAGCACTTTCCCGTTTGACTGTGGACCAAAGCAGCCTTAGGGATACAGAGACTAAAAGTGGGGATAATGGAGAGGAAAACTCCCTTGGCTTTTGAGTAGTTTCAAGAGAGAATGGGCCACTGGGTATCTTGCTGTTTTCATTAGCCAAAGGCCATAAGATGAGGAAGGAGATAAGCCAGTTCATGCCAAGCTTTTGCAGAGTAAATTGAAAACTCTGAACCAGTGGAAGGAAGAGGCAGCTCCAGCCTGGTTGTCTCTTTTCTGCACAACTTGCAGAAGTCAGCCTCTCTGAACCTCGGGTTCTTCCTCTGGAGAACAGGGTCTGTGACCTCAGTAAGGGTTTGTTAGAATGAGATCATGTCTGTGAGCGCTTTTGGAAAGTTGTAATACAAATGCAAACTGTCACTAATATTATAATTCTTTGTGAAGTACCTGTGATTGCCATATTCCAGGTGAGAATATGAAGGGATGTAGAAGTTTCAGAGAAGACTCTGGATTCACAGAGAAAGTCTGGACAATGCAGGTCTAGATTCCCTGATTCTGGTGTGGCCTGTGCCACCATCCCCACGTCTCTGACAGCAGGAGGCCTGCTGTCCACAGTGAGCTCACAGGAGCACCTCACATTATTCACCTCACTTAACCCTCCCAGCAACTCAGGAGCGCAGTCCTATCCCAGTTTTTCTGGTAAGGGATTGAGACCTAGAGATGTCAAGTGAATTGCCCAAGGCACAGTGTGGACCCGGGAGAGTGAGGATGCCAACCCAGGTCCGTCTGACCGCAGCCCGTGTCCTGTCTGTTATCCCAGAACTTTCTAAAGCGCACTCTGAAAGGGATGCTTCGGAGCCGCGGCAATCGTGAGATCAGAAGCTCTCTGCTTCAGGCGCTTTCGGGTTGCTAAACATATGATTGGCAAAGCACATTGCCTGTTTCTGACTCCCATGTCGTAGCCCCTAATTGGGTTTTTGCATTAACATAGAGTTAAAGCTAGCAAAAAGAAAATAGCATACATGGGGCTTTTATTCGTTACATCTGAACTGTGAAAATAAATCTCTACACTTCTGGGAAGGGAAAGAGAAACCTAAAAAACTTAACTCTGGGAGGCTGCGTCTCATCATTAGTTGTCCTGCTCTGCTATTAATTAATGCGATCATCAAATGCACCCTCATTAGTAATCACTCCATCTAAAAATAATGAGGCAAGCAGACGAATCAGTGTCGGAGCCAGGGGCGGAAATGATGGCGGTGGGCTGCAGACCATTAAAATCATTTGGCTTCTACCGTTTGCTGCTCCCACCACCCCCACCCCACCGGCCAACTGCCGTGGGAAATACGGAACCCGAGATAGACTTGCGGGCCCGTTCCCGGGAACAAAGAACTCTGCTTTTCCCAACTGTGTGTGCGTGGCACTCATCGGATGACCTTTGAATGACCTTCCTCCTCACCACCTCTTTTGGACATTGTCTCCTGCTTTCTAGGCCACATCACACCCTTAGGACCAGATTTATAGCACAGTGGGGCTTTCCTTAAGTGTAGTAAATCAAAGCAGACTTCTGCTGCAGACACAAGCTGGCCTTCTCCTTTGTTGGACCATTGTCATCTCTGCCTCCAGCCGTGGATGCTAAAATGAATCCTTGGGGTCTGGCCTTGGCTTCACTTCTTTATAGCCTGGCAGTACAAAGCAGCAGCCCCCTTCACGCTGAAGCCCCGAACCCGGCAGCACACATTGCTGCCCACATATAGCAGGTGTCACGCTCACGGCCAGACTGATGTAATTAGCCATCTCTCAGATTGGGCTGTGGGGCTTTCTGCATGCAGCTGGTTAGGAGAAGAATCAGAATTAGGAAGGCCAGCCAATTTCCTTCTCATCAGAAAGGACGGCAGGGAGAAATGTGGTGGGGGCAGAGGAAGACAACAAGGAAATGAACAAAGGGGAAGAATGAGTCAGAGAAAACAAAAGTCCTTTTTATCTGAGTAAGAGAATAAACAGGAAGGAAGAGACACAGGTGGGAGCTGCAATTTTCCTGAGTCTACGTTTGTCATTTCAATTTTCGTTTTATTTGTCCTTCTTACAAAAGAATATACTGTATGCTCAATGCAGAAGACTTGGAGACGTGATAGCAGCATTTAAAAGGAAACAAAAATCACTTACAGTGTCACTACCCAGACAGAACTGTTGATAGCATTTACGTATATCCTTTCCGTCTTTTTTCCTATGTGCATATAAACAGAGTGTTTTTAAATATTGGCTAATGGAGTAGCCAAATGTAGTCAGTTAAAGCTTCTGGAATTGTGACCAAAGTGTGGAATTGGGAATTCCTTTCCAAGATGTTGGATGGTTAGTTAAAGACTGTGTTTTCTCCTCTGTTTAACAAAGCACCCTGATAGTCATCAAGGGAAAGTTAAAGTCAGTGCCCAGTCTGGTCCTCCTCACGTTATAGACCACCCAGTTCACTCAGCTGACCAGTGAAAAGCTCCTGCCTCACTGAGGTTCTTATCTGGATGCACTTCCTGTTTGATAATTACCTCTGTAGTGTTGGTGCTGGTTCTTTCCTCTCTGTCTGTCTCTCTCTCTCACACACACATACTTAGTAAATAGCCACAACCACCTTATTTTCTGAAAGTACTGGGAAAGACAGAAAAGGAGAAAGCACCTGAACTTTGGTGGTAGGTTTCCAAGGAAAGGGTGTTATAAATAGTGCTTTTTAATGAATAATTTATAAATGAATCGGTTAAGCACTCAGCTGCTAACTGAAAGGTTGGCGGTTTGGAACCAGGGCTTCCAACCAGTTCATTCCAGTTTGAACCCCTGCTGAGAATTTGCATTTCCACCCTAGATATAGTGAATGAGAACCTACATGTTTAACAAGGTCCCCAGGTGATTCTTATGTATAATAAATTTTGAGAACCCCTGCTCTACTAGTGATTCTCAGAATTGGTCCCTAACCAGCAGCATTAGCATCGCCTGGGAACTTGTTAGAAATGCAAATTCTCAGCAGGCATTGAAACCTGAACTAATCAGTTTGAAGCCCTGATTTGAACCTACCCAGCAACTCCATGGGAGAAAGACCTGGCAGTCTGCTCTTGTAAAGATTACAGCCTAGAAAACCCTATGGAGCAGTTCTGCTCTGTCACATGGGGTTGCTACGAGTCGGAATCGAATCAACGACTCCTAACAAAAACAACATAAGTGAATAACTAATGCTTTGACTTTTCAAACTTTATTATCACCTTTTTCTTCTTCCTTTTGTTTTCTTGGAGCCCTCGTGGCACAGTGGTTAAGAGTTATGGCTGCTAATGAAAAGGTCTGCAGTTCAAATCCACCAGCCACTCCTTGGAAACCGTATGGGGCAGTTCTACTCTGTCCTGTAGGGTCACTATGAGTCAGAATCAGCTCGACAGCAGCAGGTTTTGTTTTCTGGATTCATTTTGCTGCCCCAACCAACAGCTGTGTTCTTTTAATTATGCCCCACCTCCACCTTAATTTAAGCTCCCCACTGTCGTTAAGTCGATTCCAGCTCATACCAACCCCATAGGGTTCCAAAGCCTGTAAATCTCTGCCCTGTGGAAGCAGACTGAACCTTTTAAACCACCAACCTTTCAGTTAGCAGTCGATTGCTTTAACCACTGAGCAGCCAGGGCTTCTAATTTCAGCTTGGTGTCATTTATTCAGTCGGAGTGGGTTTCATTGGCAGCTATGAGGACTCATTTGCAGTATATTTTCACTATGTATTTTCACCCAAAATTGTATGTTTTATCTGCAGTTATTTATCGAGTCAGCACAGTGCACGTTTCTTAATTATTTAAACACAGAAGTACTCTACAATTTTGTCTATCGCTAATTTTCGGCACATCTTGTCTTCTTTTCCTCTAGGTTTATATTTCTTTCCGGGTGGTTTGTACTTCTTCAGTGCTGCTCACAATTTATTTCAGGAAGAGTTTGGTAGTGGCCTAACTGTAACGTCCATAAAACAACGGTAATGCTGAGATTCTCTTTACAATATAATTTTCCCCCTAGTAATCCTCCTATTTATCATTTCAGAAGAAGAACAAAAAAAAAAAAAAAAAAGGTTCGTGGTGTGTAGTTTTGTCACTCATCTGATAATATGAGCTCAGATGGATTTACTAGAGTTTCTAGATCATTTAAGAAGAACTCCCAGGCCAGCTCTTTCCTTTGTGAGTACTTGGGTCCTGCTTGATTAGGCGGGTCTTTCACTCTGCTTTCCCAACTGGTGATTGCCTTGCTTGGTTTTGAGTCCACAATTTCCTGGCCATTTCTGACGTGAAACCCATGCTTCTCTTTGGCTACATGGCCAGGAAAAAGGCAAGGTAGAATGAGAACGTAGTGGGAATTTTGCTTTAGATATAAAATTTGGAATGGACATGGGCCCATTTTACCACTGTTGTTACAGTAAGAGAACTGCAAAATATAGAATGTTAAAGCTCGGAGGGACGTTAGTGACTCCCTGACACAGCCCATTTATTTCATAGTTTTAATCGAATAGAGAGGTTTGGTCACTGAGCCACGCCCACCAAGCCCCACCCCAGTTCCACCTCCCCCAGCCCACGGCTCTTGATTCCTGAACCTCAGCTCCTTACTGTGCCTTCCTGTACTTATTTGCATTCTGATAATTTTCTCCTTTTACATTTATTTATATCTATCTTCTAGCCCCCCCAAAAATGAGATAGGCACTATGAATTTTCCCCAATGCTAGATAAGTGTTGTTTTCTTTTTTCTTCTGATACTGAACTGAATGAAAATTAGTTTCGGCACTTAAGACCAGTCTTCTATGGCTAATTTAGTAGTTCAGATCCAGTAAATATTTGAATACATGAATAAAGAAAAGAACAACTTGTTGAGTCACTACACATTTTACTCTCAGTGGTTGAAAACTCTAAACCAATTTCCCTGACTCCTAATCTCTGCTGCTTGACCCACTCATGCCCAAGTAAATAATACTCTCATCCCATTGACTGAGTAGGACTGGCATTCTCAGAAGACTTTGTTGAAGTGCAAGGATCAACCGAGTCATTCTGTCGTAAGAGGTCCTGAATGTTCCCCGCTGATGTTAAAATCCTAGGGAACCTATCAGCCACTGACCTCATCCAGTGCAACCAGCTCTGTCCAGGGTCTCCAAAAGAATGCCTACAGCGTTAGGAATCATACCACAGTATTTTCATTTATGCTGGTGTATGTATGTGTATTCACAAACATTTCTATTCCAACAGCACTTTTCTCCTCTCCAAATGCTTTAAGAGCCTTAGTGAGTCCTGGGCAATGATATCACTTTTATTTGTACCATACCTATCAAGGAACCAAGGCTTAGAAAGGGCAGGTGAAAAACCCTCAGACCAGTCAGTAAGGTGTTTAAATTTTATTCCTGGTTCTTTTTTGTAATGTTCAAAGTAAGATCACATCACAAATTGAGACTTAAGGAGACTTAAGGACAGGGAAAGGAACACGCCCACTCTTTTGGTGAAAGAGCCCGGAAGAATATTGTAATTGATGAAGCAGCTGCATAGAACTTAGCTACTATAAGCTTGGTCTACAGGACATGTGCAGAAAACTTTACCTTTCAAATATATGTAAAGCAAATAAAATTAATTCTATATGTGGCCTTAAAGCAAATCTCAACAAATTTCAAAGGACTAGTATCATTTTCTGACCACAACACAATTATTAGAAATCAGTGTCAAAAAGGAATCCCATGTATTTATGAATTTAAAAACAGATTTCTAAACCCACAGGTCCAAAAAGAAGTCAGAATTATAAATTAAAAATTCTTAGAATGAATTAATAATTAAAACACAGCATCATCAACACTTGTGCACTAAACAAGAACGCTTCTGCAGCTAAAACAGAACTCGGGAAAAATCCAAACTTTAAATGTTTATTTTAGGAAAAAAAGAAAACTGGAAATGAGCTAAGCCTCTAACCTGTTAAAATAGAAACAGCAGAGTAAACACGAAGAAGGGGAAATAAAGATAAGGATAGAAACTGCTAAAGTAGCAGACAACTAAACCCTCAAACAAAGCCAAATATTGTTTCTTTGAAAAGATTGATAAAATGGAAAATGTTTGGCAGTATTGATAATGAAAAGGATAAGGTTATAATAAACAGTATTAACAATGAAAATGAGTTGTAACTACAGATGGAGCAGAGGCTAAGGAGACAGTGTACAGTAAGGCTAATATACATGATACTTAAATAGGGCAAGGGCAATTTAAAAAAAAAAAAAAAGGAAAATTACAAGACCGTCTCACTTAGATTTGAAATTCTGGAAAAAAAAAAAAAAAGGATAAATTTATTCCGGAATGTTAAAAACTACCGAGATGGATTTATTCCAGGAATGCAAGGTTGGTTCAACATTAGAAAAATCTGTTAATGTAATATACTCATTAACACATTCAATGAGAATAATCCAGTCATTCAATAGTTACAAAACATCCATTCAGGATTTAAAACTAAAAGCAAATAAACAAAGAAAAAAATAAAATTTTAACAATTTGGAATAGAGGAAAGCTTTTTAAACCTGATAACAGTCATCCACAGTGAACTCAGTGCCAAAGCAAGTAAATTGTTTTTAATCCTCCCAGATTAATCCCACTATAACCCCTCTGGTGGCGTAGTAGTTAAAAGTTGAGCTACTAACCAAAAGATCAGCAGTTCAAATCCACCAGGCACTCCTTGGAAACCCTTTGGGGGCAGTTCTACTCTGTCCTATAGGGGCACTATGAGTCAGAACAGATTTGTAATCTCCCTGATATAATCACTTGGACTAGACTGCTACTGTTCTATACCACTTGATTTGTATTGTGATTTACATTTTCCAATTGTCATCTAGAAGTAAAAGCAGATCGTTGCACTAAGTCTACCAGCAAACCTTAAAGATGTGGTTTCATCTATTCTTTCCTTTTGAAAAATTAAAAGTCATCAACACCAACCTTGGTGCTATTGCCTATTTGTAGAAAGCAAACTTGCTGAAACATGATGCCCTTCTCCAGGTACTGGTCCCTCCTGATAACACATCCAGAGTAGGTGAGATGAAGTAGGGCCATCCTTGCTTCTAAGGAGCATTCTGGCTGTACTTCTTCCAAGACAGATTTGTTCATTCTTCTGGTAGCCCATGGTATATTCAGTATTCTTCAATAACACTATAATCTAAAGGCATCAGTTCTTCTGTCTTCCTTATTCATTGTCCAGCTTTCACATGTATGTGAGGTGATTGAAAATACCACGGTTTTGGTCAGGCGCACCTTATTCTAGACATTTTTGCTTTTTAACACTTTAAAGAGGTCTTTTGCAGCACATTTGTCCAATACACTATGTTGTTTGATTTCTTGACTGCTGCTTCCGTGGGCATTGATTGTGGATCCAAGTAAAATGAAATCCTTCAATATTTTCTCCGTTTATCCTGGTATCGCTTATTGGTCCAGTCTTGAGGATTTTTGTTTTCTTTATGTTGAGGTGTAATCCATACTGAAGGCTGTAGTCTTTGATCTTCAACAGTAAGTGCTTCAAGTCCTCTTCGCTTTCAGCAAGCAAGGTTGTGTCATCCGCAAGTTGTTAATGAGTCTTCCTCCAATCCTGATGCCCTGTTCTTTTTCATATAGTCCAGCTTCTCGGATTATTTGCTCAGCATACAGATTGAATAAGTATGGTGAAAGGATACAACCCTGACGCACACCTTTCCTGACTTTAAACCACATAGTATCCCCTTGATCTGTTCAAACAACTGCCTCTTGGTTTATGTACAGATTCCTCATAAGCACAATTAAGTGTTCTGGAGTTCCCATTCTTCACAATGTTATCCATAATTTGTTATAATCCACACAGTTGAATGCCTTTACGTAGTCAAAAACACACAGGGAAACATCTTTTGGTATTCTCTGCTTTCAGCCAGGATCCATCTGACATCAGCAATGATATCCCTGGTTCCATGTCCTCTTCTGAATCTGGCCTGAATTTCTGGCAGTCCCCTGCCCGTGTACTGCTGCAACCCCTTCCGAATTATCTTCAGTGCAATTTTACTTGAGTGTGAAAGCAAACTCATGGATGATGGTGTCTTTTGTGCCATCATGTTAGGAACTGGGCTGTCAGCTGATTTCAGTAAAACTTGTGATTGAAATTTTCATTAGAAGGATGGAGGTACACTTCTAACATATGATGTTGAGATGTGTGCAGTCACAGATCTAAGGTGGAGGGGATTGCTAAGGCTGGAGGAACATTTCATCACAGGGTAGGTTGATATTGAAATTGTGAAGCTACAGCTCTAATTTCTCTTAGTTTTATACCTTGGGAGCCTTTCCTGTTATTAGCATTCATGGCCATGCTGACACCATTAATTTGAAGGGTCTAAGAAATTCAGCTCACTTCTTTAACACTTCCTATATTTAATGTTTCCAGAGCAGAGAATATTGGCTTAAGATGGGAATTTTCCATGTGCCTTTTGGTATCTGTGCAAGATGGGTGGTACTGTATTTCATTTTACTGGATAGGTCTCAGCCCCAGGTGTTAAGACTACGTTTGAGTACTCATTTAACAGCGGCACTGTTTGTTGAGGTTTTCTGTTGTTGTTATTGATGTTATTTTTCCTTGAAGAGAGTCTGCTGTACACAGACAGGACTGGCCTGAGCTAGTCCTGTGACACAGTAGCTGCCCCAGGGACTCCCGTAGATGGTTCAAAGGCTCTCAGGAAAACTTCTCTTGCCTGCTGTGGCCTTTATCTGTCATCTACCCAGGGTTTGGGCCTGGAGAAGGGAACAGGTGAAACTGGGAGCTCTCCAGGAGGTTCTGGTTACTCTGCGTGAGGTTCCAAACCAGCCTAAATGTATTCAAATAACTTGGACACTTCGGAGGAAGGAGCAGACTTCCTCTGTCTCACGGTTCCTCTGTGATGGATGAATGTACCCATTCCTTTCCAAAGCTTGTGCCAGAGCCACCTAAAGATTCATAGTGCTAAGTTCAGGGGTTACTCTTCTTTCCTCTCCCTGCACCTAAACCAAACCAGTTGATGTCAAGTTGACTCTGACTCATGGCAAACCCATAGGGTTTTCAGTGGTAGATTTTTGGGAAGTAGATAGCCAGGCCTTTCTTCTGAGGCAACTCTGGGTGGATTCAAACCACCAACCTTTCGGTGAGTGCCTGAAGGCTTAATCGTTTGTGCCAACCAGGGACTCCTTCCTGCCCCTAGATGTATTATTTTCCCAGTCATAATAAAAAGGTCAACTTGTGGTAACAAAGAAAAACCGGGAATATTATAATCATTTAATTAGCTTCACTGAAGTTCTACAGTTATCATAGGTGATGAGGGTCTTCTAGGCCCATAATAGACAAGGGCTTCCATCTTTAGTAAAACACCTGTGGCTGGCTTAAATATCACATCTTCAGCTATATTTTGTCTCTTCAGTTAATCTGCAAATCCTGTTAGATCATTACAACTTTCTCACCATTAGGATTCAACTAAAAGCTCTCAGGACCCCAACACATGTTCTTATTCCACAACCATTAAATCAAAGCTGCTTTCCTAAAACTACAACCGCAGAGGTCAGTGATGGTGGTAATACCTATTGTTAACAATGCTAGTATGAGCTGTGGTTTAGCTCTCCAGTAAATAAACGGAATGAAGTCCAGATTACTTTGCTAAAACCTCCTCCAAAGGTGGCCACAGGATTTTGGCCACAAGACACCCATAAAGGGTTTTCTAGCTGTAAGCTCTGATCATGATTAAGTTATAAACCATGCAAAGAAAGACCAATCTCTGCTGGCCTTTGGGGTACAGTGCAAGACCCAGCTGTTCAATCAGGTTCTTGTTTGATTGAAGTAAATGGGCCGACCTGGCTGGAAAGCATGCTAATATTTAAATTTCTACACTAACAGCTGTACATGTGCCCAGGGGCTGGGGTGATAGCCACCTCATGTAATTGCAAAAAGGTGATAAGAATAAATAAATCCCAGCAAATTGGATTATGATTTGCAGCGCAATTGCCAGCAAAGGCAATGGAGAGGATATCACGTTTCTGTATTTCTACTTCCACAAAGCGTTTGATACTCTCTCTTGTGAATTGCATGAATGGTGTTAATTCAAGCTGGCTGGACTTGTTGTTTTGAAAACTGGGCTGAAGGAAAGGAGCCCAGCATGGCTAGGGTGGGGCTGAACAACAGACCTTTCTCTCTGAGTATTAATCCGCCAGTGCTGCCAGCTCATGTAAATTAAAAGTCACTTGACCTTGCAGAGTCTTAGTCTCCCCGTTTTTGGAAAGACGATAATGATAGCACTTTCATTTAACTTGGTGCCCTTTGCCATTCCAGGCGCCTCATGTACTTAACGGATGTTCTTTAGTCTCACAGGTTCCCACTGTTAAGTATTGTTATCTTTATTTAATATGGGAAGAAAATGAAGAACAGGAGGCTGAGATGACCCTACAAATCACACTATAAAAAATCATCCGATGAATAGAAAACAGGTTTTGGAGTCCTCCAAACCACTTTTACATCTGTTTTTCCTATGTTCCGATTTCAAGCAATGAACTAGTCGGTTGGTTGCCCCACAAATTACATATTATTCTTCATGAGACAGTTGTGAAGGTGGAAAGCTTGCGGAAACGAAGAGCTCAGAGCAGTGAATTAAATTGCTGAAGGTCACACAGCAAATCAATAACAGAGCTAACCATGCTAACCTTTGAAATGCTGACATGTGGCTTATTTTTTGCCTTTTGGCCAATCCTTGTGTATATATCTTTTCTTACGATGTTGCCTTATCAGGATACAGTGTATTACGACTAGTAACTCTCATGGATTGTATGAATGCCAAAAAATATGTGTTTCGTGCAAGTCCCTCCCAGGATCATATTCAAGTAAAAGAAACGGTCTCTAAAACCAGATCGGATAAATCAACGGCCCCTTGCCCCACCCAACAGGCCAATATCATGATCTCTCTCTCCGGAGCTGGGCAGCCCACCAGTGGTGAACTTGTGTAATTAGGCCCTCAGAGCGGATCGTTATTTAAACGTACACCTCTTGTAAATGGCAAAATTATTTTCAGTAATGATCATGGAAAAAAAAAAAGAGAGAGAGAGAAATAATAATGGCCAGGAAAGAAAAGCAGACTGTGAAATTTTTCTTATATTGAACTTCACATATGTTCATGCCAGTAAAAAAATAAATAAATAAAATAGTATAGTACAAAAAAAGGAAAAAAAATCACAGCCGTCTACTGAATCATTTTTTATGTACCTAACAGTTTAAACTTTGATCCTTTGATTAGTTAGTAGGATATTTTGTGTAAATAACTGTCTAATAAATAATAAACTGAATTGTAATAAAACCAGAATATCCGCAAAAGGCACAAGTTAGACAACTACCAATTGTACCACTGATGGAACATTTTCTTGATTGGTTCTTATAGTTTTTAAGCAAACAATTAGCAATTTAAAACAAAGAATGCATTTCAATCTTTAAAATATTAAAATTCAGTAAAATATTTTGTGTATGAGCTACAATTTGCACTTCCAAAAATAATAATAATAATACAACTCATGGATCTCACTTGGTTACCCTAATTTAAATATAAAAACTCTAAGTGGTCCGTTGGGATGAATTGAAGTAACTCAAGTTCTAGTCCTTAGTCTTTGCCATAACTGTCCTATCGTCGTTTATTTTGAATCGACTGTATAAATGCGGGAATGTGTGTCGTGCTACAGGGGTTGGAGGTACTGATTGTTCCTGAAGCAAGCTCAGATACTTCTGAATCAAAACACATTATGTGTAGCTGAGTCCTTGTGTGTGTGTGTGTGTGTGTGTGTGTGTGTCCACGTCCTCGACAGGATGGCGTTGTTTTTCCGCCTTTGGCAGGGTACAGTCTTACCACTTCTCTGTCCTCTATTAGTAGAAAATATTTGAATTTTCCTTCTCTGACAAGTTTCGGCCTTATGTAGGTTTTGGCTTTCTCAGATTTTACTGTTTCTCCAACTTTGCCAAATTAGCTTCCATGTATGATACATTTATTAAAGGGTAAGTTATAAAAATGTACGACATTGAAGATTCCTAAACCAACCAGTTATTGCTGAGTCGATTCCAGCTCATGGTGACCCTATGCGTGCAGAGTAGAACTGCGCTTCATAGGTGTTTCAAGGCTGTGACCTTTCAGAAGCAGATTGCTAGGTTTTTCTTCAGGGTGCCTCTGGGTAGGTTCAAACGACCAACCTTTCCGTTAGTAGCCAAACAGTTAGCCACTTGCGATTACATATATAGTATTAAATCCTAACAGCTATCTATGGTAGCAGTTGTTAAGAATTTAGATCAACAAAAATTCTTATCTGGGGGAGTATTGTATCACTGATTTTCTTTAGAGTTGCCAGTGCGTGGCGATCATAAAAAGGAGATGGAGTTTTCGTCAGTGTTTGCACTGGTTTTAAATTCTCTGCAATGCACAAGTTTATTTCCTGCACCAGGGCAATGGCTCCCACAGCCTCCCCCTGGTGCACCACCATCTGCAGACCTGGGCCCTCACATCTGCCTCTCAGTGGCTGCCTGTGGTTCCCCAACCTCTCTGTCACTCCTGAGGTCCTACAAATATCACTTCTGCCTCCCTCTGGAAATTCTGCTTGACTCAAAGGATTTCTGGATTTTCCCTTTCCTCTGTAGCAAGAAATGCTGGAGGTTTGAGTCCGTTCAGAGGCACCTTGGAAGAAAGAGCTGGCAATCTACTTCCAAAAAATCAGTGATTGAAAACCCAGTGGAGCACAATTCTACTTTGACACGTACGGGGTCATAATGAGTCAGAAGTGACTCCACAGCAACTGGGTTTTTTGTTTGGTTGGTTGGTTGGTTGGTACTACAGCAAGGCAAGCCCCACTGCATTATAGGCCAACCCTGGGAAACTGAAGCATTCAGCTCTGACTCCCTGTTCTCTGGGGGTCCTCACTTCCCCTCCCCTAGAGAATACACAGTCTGTGCCCTCCCATCACACACACCTGAGGGATCATTCTGGAATGTATGCACGCCTATGCCTATCCTTTGGTTCGGACCTCTAATGGCACTTTCAGAGAAGGGAATTCGTGCCAGGGCTCACTGACCTAGGAGGCTGGCGGGTGCTTATGTCCCAGGCACTGTCTGGTATACCCAGGCCCTTGAAAACACTTGTCCCAGCTTTTCTTAGCCAGCCTCCTGAGCTGTCCCAGGCTCCCAGGGTACCAATCTGCAGGACCCAGGGTCATGGCCTTGCCCTCTAGCGGGGGAGACTAGTCGGCCTGCCCCTTAAGTGATAGCCTCTGGCTGCCGTTAGGATGGTAACAGCAGGGTCAGTGAATGGGACCATGCTCCAGGCGTCTCTGGGCTGTAAGTGAAGCCTGATCCCATCATGAGGAAGAGATTGCCTTTCTGCCTAGTAATGAGAATGGCATTTAAAATTCAATATCAGAAAAGATATTGATGAGATTAAGGGCCTGGAGGAATTGATTTATGAGGAGAGACCCAAGGAATTAAATATGTATAGCCTGGTGTAATAGGATATTAGGCTGCGAGTACAATTTCATTTCTATGATCCAGTGTTCCTGTTATCTGTCATCTGAATGGTAGAGTTCTCTCCCAGAGACGTTTCTCCCCTGGGGTCACCTTGCCGGAGGCAGAGAGGGAGGCTCCACGATTGATACCCTGGGCCACAGGCCTGGTTCCCCTTGTGCCGTGGCATAAATTAAAGTACGGTTTCATCCCCAGGTGGAAGCAGATGACATTTTGAAGTAGAATAGACCTTGAGTAGTCTTACCACCCTGCGTGACAGGAAAATGCAGGCTAGTTCAAGTCCATCTCCCCCTACAAGAGATAAGCGAAGCCTGTAGGTACCAGGAGGTAAATAAATGATTGTCCTTCCCCCGAGCTGGGTGTCTCTCTGTCGGGAACACCGTTAGATGCGCTTAACTTTCGGCAAAGCCTCACCCTCACGCTGAATTTTTTTTTTTGTGTGGTAAATATATATGTAACAAAGCATTTGCCATTGCAACAGAATTTTCACAAGTACAGGTCAGTGACATTAAGTATGCTCATCAGCCATCACCATTAACTGTCCCCAGATTTTTCCATCACCCTTAACAGAAGCTCATTGTCCCCTAAGCATTTTGTCTTCCTTTCCCCTCCCTCCTGCCTGCCCCTGGTAACCATGAATAAACCTTGATCTCTATACACTTACCTGTTCTAGGTGTTTCATATTAAAAAAAAAAATCAAGTGCCTTCAAGTCGATTCCCACTCAGAGTGACCCTATAGGACAGAGTAGAACTGCCCCATAGGGTTTTCAAGGAACGGCTGATGGATTTGAACTGCCAACCTTTTGGTTAGCAGCTGAGCTCTTAATCAGTGTGCCACCAGGGCTCTGATATTTCATATAGGTGGGATCATACAATGTTTGTCCTTTGTGACTGACGGACTTCACCCAGCATGAGGTTTTCAGGGTTCATCCATGTTGTGGCGTGTATCAGAACTTCATTTCTCTTTATGACTGAGTAACATTCCATTGTGTATTTGTACTACCACATTTTGTTTACCCATTCATCTGTTGAGGGACAGTTAGGCTTTTCCACTTTTTGGCTGTGTTCTGCTCTGTCCTATAGGGTTGCCAGCAGTTGGACTTGACCTGGAAGCAATGGTTTTGATTTTGGTTTTATACTGTAGTGTGTGACTCTTCATAAAAGCTAAGCTTATATAATCTGTTATCTATATAAACACTTCACCCTGGTCGCGAAATTACAGAATTTAAGGGAAAAAGACAAGAAAGGGCTTGCATTTTTAAAGAAGAGGTAAATCCACCACAGTGCTTACAGAGGGATACACAAAAGCATGTCTTGAACAGCCTAGTTCATAAGTAAAAACATCGAGTGCCTAGGTAGAAGCCGTTGCTATGAGGATTTTAAGTTTGGCATGTCCTTATTTCCATTTCAGATTGACAGTGCAGTGTGGTTGCCTGGGTAGAAACCATGGCTGCAGGCAGGAAAATTGAGTTGTGTGAGTGGTAGGCCTCTCTCAGACAGCCTGGCCTTGGATACATGACTTAACCTCTGTGTGCCTGTGCTTTTCCCATCTGTGAAAATGGAAATGTGACCTCACTTATTCTGGGGCTCCAAATAACATTTGTAATGCTCTTTGAATTTGTCAGAGAGAAAGACCCATTACACACCGAAGTCTGCATCCCCAAAGAGCATTACAAATGATCCTATTAAATCGGTGGCCTGGAAATATCAAGATGTGTCAGGTACATTTATTTACCTGCCTAGTACCCGCCAGAGTATTTCTGCTTGATTGGCATATGGATAATTGTCTAATTGGAACACACTGAATTGTAACCACCAAAAAATGTAATAGTACATCTGTTTAATGCCATACTCTCAAATGTTAAATTAAAATTATGCTGTAGTCAGCCAATCCAGCCAAGAGACTCTTCTGATTAAGTCCTAGCTGCCTGTGAACTTCTGTAATTGACGCACTTTGGTACTTAAAAATTCAAACTAGAAAGAATATTATACAGTCTCATAAATTTCATGTGAAGAAAGGCTCACTTAAACTATCTAGCTGTGGAATGGCTCATTGTTTTTACAGAGTATCTAGTCCAATGAAAAATAGCAGTTTTGAATCACCACTGTTTTGAGTCCAAAAATATTAGATTCATGAGATTTTATAAACAAAAGAAAGCGTTCCTTTTATACGACGCAAAAAACAGTCTGGGGATCTTGATTTTATTTCTCCTCTAGCAGTGATGTTGTTCTTTTTTTGTAAGACATGGGCAAGAAATTACACAATTATAAGTTCATTGATTGGCTAGCCTTAGTCTTTTAAGAAAGAGTCCTCTTTAGATTAAGGACCATATCTGGAACTGCCAGAGTAGTGAGTCAAAATGTCTTAAAGGAACTGTTCTTTTCCTTTGAACGCTTTATATATCCACATGCCTAGAACAATAACTTGCCTGATGATAGACCCTCAGATCTTTTTCTTTCTAGATCATGGTTATGGTTTAAGCCCATAGAAGTGGAGGAACCGGCAGGCATTCATTCTAGACCTACTGTGTGTTGGAGATAACCTAATCATTGACTCTGCCATTGGTCAGTGTAGTCTACTGGGGAGATAGATGTAAAATGTCATATACAGGCAGTCCCCGGATTTCAAACATCTGACTTACGGACAGCTCATACTTCAGAGCAGACTACCATAAAGCCTAATACTAAAATTTTGAGCTAAGTACAATGGTTTGTAGTAACAAACGCAGACACTACTTTGTGACACTCATGAAAACATTGTGTGGTTTGGTAGTGTTTCTTGAGTGTTTTATATGCATAGAAAAGTAAGATATATACTATACAGTAAGACAAACATTGACTAACTGACGCTAAATAAAAAATGTATGTACCTCTTCCAACTTACCTACAAATTTGACTTAAAGACAGACTTAGGAATGGGTCGCTTTCATAACCCAGGGACTGCCTTACTGTATCAAGTACTTTGGGAACATAGAAGGTAGACGAGCTACCTTTGCTTGGGTGATTGGGAGGTATCTTCATTGAGGAATTACATGTAGTTGTACAGGTTCTGCCCTGGACAAGGGCACCAGGCCAGAGCAGTGAGTAGAAATGGAATTAAGCACATACTCTGTTCTCCACGTGCCCTGGTGCAGGGTTATGTCTGACTAGAGGATGGAGCACTTTCCTGTTTGAACAAAGACATCATCTGGGTTGGTGTTGGCCCAAAAGCAACATTTGAGTTCCGTTTAAAGAATGAGTAGGAATCTTCCAGGCAGAATTCTGGATCGTGAACTTGGCATCTAGTCATGAAAGAACTTGACATTTCCGGGGAAAGATGAGGAGTTCATTGTTCAGATTTTAAACAGTCGGAGCTGGGGAACCAATAGAATGTTTTCAGCATGGGAGTGTGGTCAACTCTGTCAGGAGTGTGGGGTGCATGGCACGGGGAATGGGCAGCACCCAGGAGAGAGAAGATGATAGCCTTAGCTGTGGCAGCAAGGATGGGATGGAGAGAAGATGGGGGGTGGGCAGAGAGTTTGTGAGGGTAGTGAAAACAGTAAGTTAAGGGTTTAGTGAGTAGACAGAGCAAGGCAAGGCTGTGAAGTCAAGGTGTGAAGAAAAAGCACATGAGATGTGTAGTTGATGCCATGGGTATGATGGTGACCACCTAGACAGAGCATGTAGTGAGGAGACAAGAACGAGACTGGAACACTGGCAGACAATTAGAAAAGCCTCGGTGACTTTAGTGAGAATAGTTTGAGTGTGGTATTGGGGGTGAAAGTCACATTGCAGTAGACTAAGGGTTAATTAAGCATTAAAGCAGACAGTGGTTTTTATCCCGAGGTACACATTAGAATTACCTGCAGAGGTTTAAAAAAATATACTGGTACCTGGATCCCATCCCTAAATATTCTGAGTTAGTCAGTCTTGTGTAGAGCCCAGGAATCAGTATTTTTGAAGAGCTCCCCCAGATAATACTAATGGGCAGCCAGAATTAAGAATCACTGCCCTTGACTATTCCTTCAAGAAGTGGGAATAAACCCAGTAGCTAGCAACAATGTGATATGATACTTAAAATCACAGATAATCAGAGAAGTGCAAAAAGGTTAAAAGGTTAGTATGGATGTGGGGCGTAGCAACTTTTGTCTGCCCCTGGTGAGTGGGTAACCTGGTACACTGTTCTGTAGAGCAAATTTGGGAAATTAACTCCTTAGGCACTAACTCCGTAGTCCCACTGCTGGATATGCATCCCAGGGAAATTCTCCGACATGTCCATAAGGAATGTGCACTACCATGCTCCATGGCAGCCTTGTGTAGGGCAGGGAGAATTGCAGATAATCCAGGTGGCCTGCACTTGGAGAGTGGATTAAGTAAAATTAGGTGTACACACGCCATAGAGTATTATGTAGATATCGGAAGCAATGGATTAAATACATATGTAGCAACATGGGTGGATCTTAAAAACAATGATTAGTAAAAAGATGGAAAACAATAAGAAATATGTCACAATATCATTTATATAAAAACATACAGCAACAATATATAGTTTGAAAAAATTCATTAAAGTAAAAAATACATTAAACCATTAAAATGATTGTCTATGTGTGAGAAGAGAAGGGAGTAGAATATGGGGGTGAGAGAGAAGACATTTGGTTTGAAAAGTAATTCCAAGGGACAATGAGATAGGATGGAAACTTAAGTGGGAAGTAAGGTCAAGGGAACGTTGTGCATGTTTTAATAGAATGAAGAAGAGCTGTAAATGTGTGGATGAAATGGAAGTCTCCAATGGAGTTCTCACTTCCCCACTCATTCACAGTGTTGGTCCTGACAGCCAGCCTTTCAGTTAGTAGTGGAGTGCTTAACCGTTGCATCACAAGGGCTTAGTTTTTTTTTCTCATTACTAAACCAGTGCATGGTCCTTACAAATATACCAGAAAATTACAAGCAAAACTAAGAGAAAGGCATGCATAAACCCACTAACGCAGAGACAGTATCCAATTGCTTTTCTAGGGATATGCTGCAAAATTAAATACCCTCTTTTGTAACCTGAACCTCTTTTTCACTGAACATTGAAGATGTATTGTGACCTTCTTATATGTCCAAAGACATTTCTGCAACTTCCACTTGAAGGGTTCCATCGTGTTCCATTCACTGCACAGATGCTGCATCATTAATTTAACCACCACCCCCTTCTGCTGGGTATCAGGTGTTTCTAATTTTTGCTACCTCAAGCGCTGCAGTGAGTAAAAATGATACCTACCTTTGAAGACAATTTGCTAGCCTTCATTTGACTCGTTATAAAAAGAGATTTAAAGATTGGGTTTGAAGTAGTCTGATGAACTCAAAATCTATTCTGCATCACATAAGGCAGGGCAGCAGATCCCCCCAGAACTGTTCCTGGCCAGTCTTAAAGAAAAATGAAGGAGCAGGATCTTTCCCCATTGTTTGTACACAGTCGTTTTAGAAACTTGTCCTTGTGCCAAAGCCCAGTACAGACTCCCTGGGTTCTGTACTTTAATCAGTTGATGCACAATTAAATCACAACGACTATTACAGGAGCCAACACGGAGCGTGTGTATTACTCACACGCGATTATGATTTGGCAGGTGGTGAAATAGGAGGCACCCAGTGTTTAGAAAATTGCAAGAAAAACTCTATTATGCCAGGGGGACAAAGCAGGTTCTTAAATTTATACCCAGTACCAGATTTGCACGTGGCTGTGTTGCTGAACATGTTTTTAACAGAGCTTCCACACGAAGAAAGACTAGGAAGAAAAGCCTGGCAATCTACTGAAAAATCAGCCAGTGAAAACCCGATGGATCACAATGACCTGATCCCATTGTGCATGGGGTCTCCATGAGTCAGGGGCCACTCAACTCGTTTGTCAGGGGCAAATAAGAACAGCAACGACCAGACTAGGGACAGAATAAGTAAGCCTAAACGGAAAGGACAGTATGCGTTTCTGAGTATTTCCTATGCCCCTTTTCACACCCCCATCCCCGCATGCTGCAAAATTAGTAGTTTTGAATATTTAACTTAATCCTTCTAATTGGTAGGTTTGTTGCTGTTGTTGTGTGCCTTCGAGTTGATTCCAACTTATAGTAACCCTATTGGACACAGTAGAACTGCCCCCGCAGCGTTTCCAAGGCTGTAATCTTTATGGAAGCAAATTGCCAGGTCTCTTCTCCCATGAAGCTGCCGGTGGGTTTGAACTGCCGACCTTTCAGTTATCAGCTGAGTGCTTAACCATTGCACCACCAGGACTCCTTGTTGGTAGGTTTAAGCATCAGCAATGCAGTTCCAGTGCTTATTCAGAGCTTAGTGGTTAAGAACTGGCCAGGCAGCTCTGCAGCCAGCTCATCAAGGCTCTGAAGAAGCAGCCTTGATGTTGGAAACAGTTACCTTCCTGGCAGGAATGCACAAACATTGTCATCTCATTAGTGCAGAATTTTCTATGTACAGTAGCAGAAGAAATACACTTCTGCTCCTTCAAACCTGTCCTTTGTTGTCAAGAAGATTTGAGTAAACATAGCTGTTCCCAGGGCCTGTTTGGAGGCTCTCGAACGTATTCTCTGCCTGTGTGCATGTTAACGTAGAACCCTGTTGCAAGTGAATTAGCGCCAGGCAGCACGGGGCTTTTGGCAGACAAGGTAAGCCTCCACATGAGTTACAGTTGATAGAGCAAGGGAAGCTCAAGGCTTACAAGAATCCCTTCAGTGCCCTTCTTAAAAATAGCAGTGTGGGCCATAGCTTAGTGTTTTGACAGCTTGTATCAGCAGTTTTCTCGGCTGATATACTGATTGCAGTTTGGACTTCAGTCCTGCTGATCTAATAAATTATCACCGTCAGAACAGAAAGTAAAAGGAGTGCCTTTGGTCCCAGCCACTTGGCAAAGGAGCTTCATAGAGCTTCTATAAAGGTCCTTTAGTGTCATATGTAAAATGAAGTGATTTCGACGAGTTGACTAATCATGTTAAGGGTTTTTTTTTGTTTTTTTTTAAGTGTTATTTAATTCCTTGGTCCATCAATATGTTGTTTATTAACACTATATATATTTTTACAGATACTACTCTATATATTTTTACAAATATGCATTTGTTCAAAAAGGAATATACTGATGTTTTCACAAATGCTGTAACAGGTTTTGTGCGTCGATGTCACAGACAGCTCCGTAATGTGTCATAAACTGCAATACTCGTCACACGGCTAAACAAACCCGACTGCTAAACCCAACTCGTTGCTGTTGAGTCAGTTCCCATGATGAGGCAGCTATGATGTAATGTAGTTTGAACTCTAGCCTTTGCAGCTTAGCAACTGTCAGCATGATGTTACTTGATCTCCCTGAGCTTCATTTTCCTCATTTGTAACATGGACGCCGAAGCCTGCCTCCAAAACACGTCAGGATCAAGTAACAAGCTAAAATATGGGAAAATCTTCCCTGTCGCCATCAAGTCAGTTCCAATTCATAGCGACAGTATGTGATATAGAGTAGAACCGCTCCATAGGGTTTTCTTGGCCGTGATCTTTACAGAAGCAGATCACCAGGCCTTTCTTCCAAGGCACCACTGGGTGAGTTTGAACCACCAACCTTTCGGTTAGGAGTCGAGTGCAAACTGTTTGCACCACCCAGGGACCTCATTACACTGGGGGAGAAAAACACAAAAATGCTTTTCAACTGAAGTCTGGACTAAACTTTAAGATCCGTAAATCTCTTCTCATAACTTAGACTGGATATTTTGAACACTTTACAATCATCTGGCCTCCAATCATATTTACCCTAAATCTCCTTTGATTTTCACAGCAATTGCTGACCATCCAGGAGGAGCTAAACAACAAAAAGTCAGAATTGGAACAAGCAAAAGAAGAGCAGTCCCACACACAGGCATTACTCAAAGTCCTCCAGGAACAAGTAAGTTGCTGAAACCACCCTGATTTATGAGTAAATTCAAACATCCTGATGCACAATTCCCCCGCGCTTCACATCTGCAGAGGTGACTAAAGCTAATCTGCAGCGTAACTAGCCTGGACCCTGTCCCATCTCCTAGCAGCGCTGGTGTGTAGAATTTACCATCACGTTCCTGACATCTCCACGTTCACTCCTGTACCTTTTTAGACTATCCCAGCCCACCAGCGACGTGCAAACATTTCTTCCAGGAGACAAGTGAATTTTGATAACGTTTTAAAATGTTGGCAATGCAGATATATTTCATAGTAAGCAGATAGCTTCCCCTTAAACCTAATAGTGAGGAAGATGAGTTTAGCATAGCCCCTGGCACTCCTGCAGACATATGAAGAAGAAGGACTGATTCACGGTGACATTAGAAAATATCTTCCCTGTGCATCGGGGCACTTATCTAACCAGGGAGAGCAACAAAGCCTTTATATGAAGTTTGTAAATCTGATCGTTTCATTCCGGCTTCCTTTGATACTAAAGTGTGGCCTGACATTGATAAGTGGATTTGAAGGTATTGTCTTACCCTGAGGAAAGATGGATCACTCAGCTGCAGAGTGAAATCTAAGCCCCGCATCGATGCAGCAGGAGCCGGGAGGGCCCGTGAGCTTTCCTGACCCTGCCGTTTGCTTGCAGCCAACGATGGAATAAATGGTAATTAGGAGGGAAAAAGTCACAGATATTAACCCCAGCCCACTGGGGTCATCACATTTAGGTTGTTTTCGTTTTGTTTTTACTTACACACAGTAGTTTATAAAAAGGCAATTCATGCAAATATAACCTCAAAATTGATGTTTAAACAATATGAAGTAAAGAGAGCATGGCCAAGTCAACTGGGAATCACTTTACAAAATAGTTTTTATTTTTTTGAAAGTTTGAAATCAAGAAAATGTAGATTTACTTACGTATTTGTCCCTAAAGTTTTAAGTGTTAATGATTTGTGAGGGATGTGAAGATGTTCGAGAGCTTATAAACTGTATAACTTTTAAGGAAATTGCTTTATAAAATTAATCACTATCTTTATATGATTAATATAGATTCATTAACTGAATCATTGAGTCTATATGATTTTGAGTAAATTAGATTGACCTGAAAATATGTTGTTGCTGTTGTTAGGTGCTGTCAGCTTGGTTCCGACTCATAGTGACCCCAAGTACGACAGAATGAAACACTGCCGGGTCCTGCACCATGTCACAGTTGTTGCTATGTTTGAGCCCATTGTTGCAGCCACTGTGTCAGTCTGTCTCGTTGAGGGTCTTCCTCTTTTTCTCTGACCCACTACTTTACCAAGCATGATGTCCTTCTCCAGGGACTGGCCCCTCCTGATAACATGTGCAAAGTACATGAGATGAAGTCTCGCCATCCTCACTTCTAAGGAGCATTCTGATTGTACTTCTTCCAAGACAGATTTGTTTGTTCTTTTGGCAGTCCATGGTATAGTCAATATTCTTCATCAACACCATAATTCAAAAGCATTGATTCTTCTTTGATCTTGCTTATTCATTGCCCAGCTTTCACATGCGTATGAGGCATTTGAAAATACCATGGCTTGGGTCAGGAGCACTTTAGTCCTCACAGTGACATCTTTGCTTTTTAACACTTTAAAGGGGTCTTTTTTTGTGGCAGCTTTGTCCAGTGCAATATGCCATTTGATTTCTTGACTGCTGCTTCCATGGGGGAGCCCTGGTGGTGCAGTGGTTAAGAGCTCGGGTACTAACCAAAGGTTGGCAGTTCAAATCCACCAGCCACTCCTTGGAAACCCTCTGAGGCAGTTCTACTCTGTCCTATAGAGTCGCTATGAGTAGGAATCGACTCAATGGCAACAGATTTAATTTCTCGATTTGATTTGCTTCCATGGGTATTGATTGTGGATTCAAGTGAAATGAAATCCTTGACAACTTCAGTCTTTTCTCTGTTTATCATAATGTTGCTTATTGGTCCAATTGTGAGGATTTTTGTTTTCTTTATATTGATGTGTAATCCATACTGAAGGCTGTAGTCTTTGATCTTCATCAGTAAGTGCTGCAAGTCTTCTTCACTTTCCGCAAGCAAGATTGTGTCATCTGCATATCACAGGTTGTTACTGAGTCTTCCTCCAATCCCGATGCCGTGTTCTTTTTTATACAGTCCAGCTTCTCAAATTATTTGCTTAGCATACAGAAGAATAAGTGTGGTGAAAGGATACAACTCTGGCACACACCTGTCCTGATTTTAAACCACACACTATCCCCTTGCTCTGTTCAAATAACTGCATCTTGGTCTATGTACAGATTCCTAATGAGCACGATTAAGTGTTCTGGAATTCCCATTCTTCCCAGTGTTACCCATAATTTATTATGATCCGCACAGTTGAATGCCTTTGCGTAGTCAATAAAACACAGGTAAACATCTTTCTAGTAGTCTCTACTTTCAGCCGTAATCCATCTGACGTCCGCAATGATATCCCTTGTTCCACGTCCTCTTCTGAATCTGGCTTGAATTTCTGGCAGTTCCCTGTCAATGTACTGCTGCAACTGTTTTTGAATTATCTTCAGCAAAATTTTACTTGCGTGTAATATTATTGGTATTGTTTCGTAATTTCCTCATTCTGTTGGATCACCTTTCTTTGGAATGGGCATAAATACGGATCTCTTCCAGCCAGATGGTCGTGTCTTCCAAATTTCTTGGTATAGACGAGTGAGCACCTCCAGTGTTGCATCCATTTGTTGAAACATCTCAATTGGTATTCTGTCAATTCCTGAAGTCTTGTTTTTTCCATTGCCTTCAGTGAAGCATGAACTTCTTTCTTCAGTACCATCGGTTCTTTGTCACATGCTACCTCCTGAAATGGTTGAATGCCGACAATTCTTTTTGGTACAGTGACTCTGTATTCCTTCCATCTTCTTTTGATGATTCATGCATCATTCGTTTTTTTGCCCATAGAATCCTTCAGTATTGCAACTCAAGGCTTGAATTTTTTTCTTCAGTTCTTTCAGCTTGAGAAATGCGAAGTGTGTTCTTCCCTTTTGGTTTTCTAACTCTAGGTCTTTGCATATTTCATTATAATGTATTACTTTGTCTTCTCAAGCCACCTTTTGAAATCTTCAGTTTAGCTATTTTACTTCATCATTTCTTCCATTTGCTTTAACTATTGTATGTTCAAGAGCAAGTTTCAGTCTCTTCTGACTTACATTTTAATCTTTTCTTTCTTTTCTGTCTTTTTAATACCTTTTGCTTTCTTCATGTCCGATGTCCTTGATGTCATCCCAGAACTCATCTGGTCTTCGATCATTAGTGTTCAATGCATCAGATCTATTCTTTGAGATGGTCTCTAAATTCAGGTGGGATATACTCAAGGTTGTGCTTTGGCTCTTGTGGACTTGATTTAATTATCTTCAGCTTCAACTTGAACTTGCCTATAAGCTATTGATGGTCTGTCGTGCGGTCGACCCCTGGCTTGGCCTTGTTCTCAGTTATGATATTGAGTTTCTCCGTCATCTCTTTCCGCAGATGTAGTCCATTTGATTCCTGTGTATTGCATCTGGTGAGGTCCACATGTATAGTCACTATTTATGTTGTTAAAAAAAAGATATTTCCAGCGTATAGGTCATTGGTCTTGCAGAATTCTGTCATGCGATCTCTGACATTGTTTCTAACACCAAGGCTGTATTTTCCAACTACTGATCCTTCTTCTTTGTTTCCAGCATTTACATTCCAATCACCAGTAATTATCAATATATCTTGATGGAATGTTTGATTAATTTCATACCTCAGAATCTGGTAAAAATCCTCAATGTCTTCATCTTTGGCATTAGTGGTTGGTGCATAAATTTGAATAATATTCATGTTAACTGGTCTTTTTTGTAGAAGTATGGATATTATCCTATCACTGATAGCCTTGTACTTCAGGATAGGCCTTGAAATATTCTTTTTGACAACAAATGTGACTCCATTCCTCTTCAATTAGTCATTCTTGGCAAAGTAGACCATATGATTGTCTGATTCGAAATGGCCAGTACCCATCCATTTCAGCTCACTAATGCCTAGGTTACTGATCTTCAAGCTTTCCATTTCATTTTTGACAACTTCCAATATTTCTAGATTCATACTTCATACATTCCACGTTCCAATTATTAGTGGACATTTGCAGGTATTTCTTCTCATTTTGAGTTGTGCCACATCAGCAAATGAAGGTCCCAGAAGCTTTACTCCATCTACGTTGAATCTGCTTTGAGGAGGCCAATCTTCCCCAGTTATATTTTGAGTGCCTTCCAACCTGAGGGGCTTATATTTCGGCACTATATCAGACAGTGTTTCGCTGCTATTTTTATGGTTTTCAGTGGCCAGTTTTTTCATAAATAGATCACCAGGTCCTTCTTCCTAGTCTATGTCAGTCTGGAAGCCCCGCTGAAACCTGTCCACCATGGGTAACCCTGCTTCTATTTGAAATACGGATGCCATAGCTTCCAGCGTCACAGCAACACACCAGCTACCTCAGTATGACAAACTGACAGATGAGTTGGCTCAAATTCACAATGACCCACCACCTTGTTGTTGAGTGCCATCAAGTCGATTCTAACTCATAGCATCCCAATGTGACGGAATAGAACTGCCCCATATAGGGTAGCTATGAGTCAGAATTGACTCGATGGCAGTGGGTTTGGGCTTTTTTTAGGGGGAGTGGTTATAGGGTTTTCTTGGCTGTAATCTTTAGGGAGGCAGATCACCAGTCTTTCTCCCATGGAGCTGCTGGTGGGTTCAAACCACTAACCTTTCAGTTAACAGCCAAGCATTTAAATGTTGCATCACCAGGGCTATTTGACCTACTGTCTAGGAGACTGGAAATCACTGTCCTCTCCTTTACATTCTTAAAAAAAAAAACCAGCAAAGTAGAGCTGATTTGATCTCAATTTGCTCATGATCAAATAGACACATCTCCGAGATTTTTTTGTTACATGCTCCCTTGCTCCCTAAATTTTTTCTTTTAGATAACTTTCACTGAGGTGGGGAGGGGTGAATTTCTCTTTTCTCTAAACAACCTAAATCCTTTATTATTATTTGAAGTCCAAGCCCCAGTCATAAAAATGAATTCTGAGCTTTGCAGAAAGTTTTGATGGATTTCTTCTTATGGCATGAATTTTTAAAGAGCAAAGCGCACACAGGCGTTGGTGAAACATCACGCTCCACTCTCCACTGCTTTTAAAAAAAAAAAAAGGAAAACGTGAAGAGGATTCAGAACAACTGAAATCATTAACAACTTAGGAAATATAACTGAGAAGGAACTGGTTTGAAAACTGCAGTGCTAATTTAAATGGGATGGCTCTTTTCAGGCAAAGACACTGAGAAGGCATAAGTCTGAGGGGGTGCCAAGTGCATTGGATTCTGTCACCACCATCAGACTGTCGCCTGCTCTCCCTGTTGGTCCTTGCAGCTGGGAACATGTAACATGGATGTTCCTTCCATGCCCCTGCAGTCAGCCACTCACACGCATATGTTCAACAGCACACCTCTCCCCTCCATGACTGTTGCCTTGTGAGCCTCTCTTTGGATTTGTGAAGAGTAACTACTTGTGTGGAGTCCCTGGGTTGTGCAAACAGTTAATGCACTTGGCTGCTAACCGAAAGGTTGGAGGTTTAACTACCCAGAGGTGCCTCAGAAGAAAGGCCCGGTGATCTACTTCTGAAAAACCGGCCGTTGCTAACACAGTGGAGCACAGTTCTACACATGGAGTTGCCGTGAGTTGGAGTTGTCTGAATGACAACTTGAACTGGAAAACTACTTGTGTAAATACTTCTTGATTGCTTGCATAGATATGGCCTAAACAAATGGCCTCACCCGTGGAGATCCAGAGCTGTCCAGTTATGGAGTCACTGTCCTAAATGATCACTTTATGGGCAGAGAGGCTTGCTGTAATTCACACATTCACAGCCACAGGTTTCAGTGGAGCTCCCAGACTAAAACAGACTCTACCGTTCTCTGTGAAGTCTTAAGTTGTACTGTTCAGTGTGACTGTCACTTGATGGAAATCCTGATTAAGAAATGATCATTCAGCCCACCCCCTCCAGGAAGGACAGGCGCATTCCTCAAGCCCTCCACGGGGTTCCCAGCCCTCCCCTTCTGATAACATGCAGCTTCTCTAGGTCCCTCCAGGCCCCACTGGCTCCTGCCTTTCGTTTCCTTTACATAGTGGTAGCTTCCTCCATCTGGAGCTGGTTCACAAACTCAGGTATCATAAGAGAAGAAATTCAACCCCTTTATCTGGGGGAGGAGCACAGTGGTGGTTTCGTGGTGGAAGTCTTGCCTTCCACATGGGAGACTCAGGTTCGATTCCCAGCGAATGCAATTCATGCACAGCCACCACCTGTCTGCCAGCAGAGGCTTATTGCATGTTGCTGTGATGCTGAACAGGTTTCATCAGAGCTTCCAGACTAAGACAGGCTAGGAAGAGAGGCTGGTGGTCTGCTTCTGAAAATCAGCCAGTGAAAACCCTCTGCATCACAATGGTCTGATCATGTTGTGGATGGGGTCACCATGAGTCAAAGGCTGACTTGGCAGCAGCTGACAGAAACATCTGAGGGAGAGGAGCAGCTGTCTGGGCTCCCAGCACAGCCAGAGGAGAGGAGAACATGGAGCAGGCCAGTGAGGGGCAAAGCAGTGGCCTGCCTGGAGCTTTTGCTGTTTAAGGAGAGGGCAAGCTGGAGGAGGGCAGGTTTAGTGTGGCTGTTCTGGAGAAGGCAGCAGAAGGGGAAACAAGACGAGTAGACACACAGGGTGTATGTAGCATGAGAGCAAGTGAGCAGCACAGAGAGGGCAGAGATAAAGGGTAACATGGAGTGGAAAGACTGGAGTTTATTTCAAAGGAGGGAGAGTAGCTCGCACTTTCATGCTAGTGAACAAGTGAGGTGGAACAGGCTTTAAGTAAATAGTGCTTTACTTCTGCTGAAAAATAACAAAACTTTCTGAGCTAACCCCACTCTAACTCACTGAGTTACAAGTTATAGGGCCTCCTGTGGGATGAGCAGAGGGCGCTGATGAAGAGGGAGAAGATGGGAACACCTAAGATAAGAAAGCCTTAGGCAGAAAAACAGAGGGTTTCGTTTTAAAAGTCCTTTCATGCCGTATAACAGATGGTGTCCCTGCCACTCTGGTGCACTTGTGTATGTCACGTACTCCTCACGTCACCCTGCTGCCTTGCATATGGTATGTGTGCAGACATCAGTGATGAATGTAGCCCTGATAAACAGTAGAGCAGAATTATTTTTACTTAAAGTGGGAGTGATGTAAAAGGAGCCCTGGGGGCGCAGTGGTTAAGTGTTCAGCTGCTAACTGAAAGGTCAGCAGTTCGAACCCACCAGCCGCTCTGCAGGAAAAAGATGTGACAGTCTGCTTCTGTAAAGATTACAGCCTTGGAAACCCCACGGGGCAGTTCTACTGTATCCTTTAGGGTCACTATGAGTCGGAATTGCCTCGATGGCAACGAGTTTTTGGTCTGGGGGTGATGTGAAGATGAGCTGAAGCGTCTTTGGTCCACAGACAGCTGGCCCTGCTCAGTCTTTTCATGTCACCATTTCTTGGGCAGAGCCCCTCTCCTGGCATGGGGAGATACGCCCTTCTTGCTGAGAGAGATTGCCTTAAAAAGCTAAAGAAGCTTTTGTCTTAATGTGTCAGAGAGAATCGATGTTCCCAATCAAACCTACTGGTGTTATATATTTATTTTCTTTCAAACTTTATGTATTTATTTCCGTGAACACTTTGCATTTGGCACAAAAAAGATGTCTGAGGAGATGCCACTTCCCAAACATCAGAAGCCAGGGAGAAATTCCGGCAAGCAGCTGGAAGGCTTGCACGCTCTTTCCCCTCACTCTCTGTCTCCAAATATCTGCTTCGAGTCGGGCTAGGAAAAAATGCCAGTTGAAGGTTTTCTGGAATCTTCTAATAACTGATTACTTCTAAGCCTTCTGAGAGAGAGTAGTGTTTCCAAATGTTCACTGTTCAAAATCTCATTTGAGAAATGGCTTTTCTTCGAATGCTTCAGTGGCCAAGGAGGTGTCTTTCCCAACTGCTTTCTCTATGAAAAGAAACATGTAATCTTCTCCTTTCTGGCCTCCAGAAACGATGTCAGTCATTCAAATACGTTCTCAAAAAAGACACGTACAGTGGCACTACAGCATATTAAACAGCCGAGAATACGTCATTCACAAATAATCGTTACTACAACATCATTTAGCTGGTGGCAACTTGCAAACACTGCAGAGTTTAAATTATATGATGAGGAAATTAAGTCATTTATTATTCTTAAGAGCCAATTTTATACATTTTATGCCTATGGAACTGCTTTCTAATCTTATTATTTAAAAAATAATGACCAGGACCCATTTATTTTTTGCCAGCCATCAAGCTTCATAAAATATTGGTCTCAAACTGGTCTCAAAAATGCTCATTAGAATTATATGCTCCATCTGGTTTTCCTCGTAGAAAGTTTTATAAAGTACAACCTCAGATAAATCAGAGTTAACAAGATGATACACACTTAATAGATATGCTTGCTTATTCATTTGTTTTTTCTGGTTTGTTTGTTTGTTTTTTTTCCCTTAAATTTTGCAGCTCAAAGGTACCAAGGAGTTGGTGGAGACCAACGGCCACAGCCTTGAGGACACAAATGTAGGTACCACAAGCCTGGTATTTACTTTTCTTATTTGATGTTGGTCTGATGCCCGTGGGGTGTGGCACTTTGTTTATTTAACGTATAAAGGAAATCAGAGACCCTGCCTCTCAGTGGCTTATTAAGATTACTGCATATAGTTTAGCAACAAAATATGGCATATAGCACTACTATCATTAGCTTAGGTGCCTGGGTGGCCTAAATGATTCGCACTTGTCTACTAACTGAAAGGTTAGTGGTTTGAATCCACCTAGCAGTGCCATGGAAGAAAGTCTTGGTGATCTACTTCCATAAGATTACAGCCATTGAAAACCCTATGGAGCACAGTTCTACTCTGACACACATGGAGTCACCGTGAGTCAGAACTGACTCGATGGCAACAGGGTATTGTTAGCTTAAGTTACCAAATGTCAGTTTAGAAGTACTTGAGTCAATCCCTATAATCAAAAATTCTAATTTCAGTGACTTTGTTTGAGCCCTTGATACTTTCAAAGCTAAAAAGGAATGATACCCTGGAAGGGGAAATGGAACAAGATCTCACAGAGTGATAAGCTGTACAGGGAAGCCTGTGAGCTGGAACTCGGTGGGACTGCCTCGTTTTTCTGGGTCTCGTGAGTTTTCCGCCTTTGACAGGGTACGGTCTTACCACTTTTCTGTCAGTCATTTTAGTGGAAAATATTTGCGTTTTCCTTCTCTGACAGGTTTCCACCTTACGCAGTTCCAGCTTTCGCAGGTTTTACTGTATATTGTATATATGTATTTATTATCTTTTCCTGCTAATGAAGATGGTGATAAAATGATTGGCCTGCTGAAAAATGGTCTCAGAGAAATCCCTTTCCCCTAGAATAGCCTGTGACACTGTAACTCTCTTCTTTTTCTGACCCAGATAGACCCTTGGCAGAATATAATGGTGGTTGTTGTGAGCTGCTGTCGAGTCGGCCCCCAAGTCATGGTGACCTCATGCACGATGGAACTAAATGCTGCCCAGTCCTGTGCCATTCCATGAGCAGATGTGGGTTGGACCATGTAATCCATGGGGTTTTCATTGGCTGATTTTCCAAAGTAGATCACCAGGCCTTTATTTCTAGTCCATCTTAGTCTAGAAGCTCTGCTGAAGCCTATTTACCACCATAGCAACAAGCAAGCCGCCACTTGGAAGTTCTTTAATCTCAGATGGAATATTAGATCATGAAGATCATTGTTTCTCTTTCTATTTGATGATTCTAGTTTGTCTAGGTTTTTTTTTTTTAATCTCTCTGATATCTGTACGTATTTGATTATCCTCATCATAGAAAATGCCTACTAAGCAGTTCTTTTCACGAAACACAGAATCAGACATGGTAATGAATGCCTGATTAAACTAGAACTAGGAGAAATTATACATTTCATGTTCACTCTTGTTTTAATTATATACAGCAGAGAGCCTGACATTCAGAGCACGAGAAAACCCTCTTAATAATTACTGTTCCTATCAAGCAGATATTTAATGTGTGCTATTTATTGAGAACCTACTGAGCACATGATGCTCTGCCAAGTGCTGGTGGGGAGGGGGACGGGATATAGAGAAATATAAGACTTACTCAAGGAATTTATGACCAAGCTAAGGGAAAAAGGAACATATGGGCAGTATATAAGAGGATGTGATAAGTGTAGAGGAAGTTGAGGAAGCTGGGATGTGATATAGTTTGAACTCTGGACTTTGCCACTTATTAACTATGTCTTACCCTCCCAGACCTTCACTTTCCTCAAAGACTTACCGTGCTATTGTAATGCACTAAGGCACGTGAAAATCTTTCCTGTTGACATTGAGTTGATTTTGACTCATGGCGACCCCCTGTGATACAGAGAAGAACTGATCCATAGGGTTTTCTTGGCTGTAATCTTTATGGAAGCAGAGCACCACGACCTTCTTCTGGAGCACCACTGGCTGCATTTGAACAACCAACCTTTAGGTTAATAGTTGAGCACAAACCATTTGCGCCACCCAGGGGCCTCGGTGAAAACTTGAAGATGATGTTAGTATGGTTTCTTTGTGCTAGGTAGTCAGGAAAGGCTTCCTGGGTCTCTGGGATTTGGGTTTGGTTTTGAAGAATGTTATGATTTAGAAGGTCCAAGCCTGGAGCCATTCATACAGAGTTCTCCATAGACAATACTGTGATGTAAGTAGAGTTTGTCTTTCCAGTCCATTACCTCATTATCCCCATTCTTATCCTAAAACGCTTCACCCCAGTCCTGCCTTCCAGAGACACATTGCTCCCAATCTCTCAGCCAGATCCTTTCCTCTCCCCTCAGGGTTAATCCCTCTGTGTCTTCCAAGAAGGCTGCTGTCTGATCCAATAAGATAAAGTGTCAGTGTGCCTCAATTTCCTCATCTGTAAAGTGGGGATGATATTTACTTACCTTTCTTCCCTTAAGGCTCGTTGTGAGAAGCAAAAGATGTGGAACCACTTTGTAATTGTGAGGTTCTGAGTAAGATGTTGTTACGATTATAAACTCATCTGCTGATTGGATAAATTACGTAACGCACGTAGAGATAGAATCCTAGCACAATATCTAGCTTATTGGCCCTTGCTTCATAAATGTTAAAAGGTAGATAGATACATAGCTGCTGTTGAGTGGACTCTAACCCATGACTACCTTATGTACAGTGTTACCTGGTCCTGGGTCACTCTCACAATCACCAGCATATTCGAGTCTATTGTTGTGGCTATTCTGCCAGTCCATCTCACTAAGGGTCTCTCCTGCCTTTGCTGGCCATCTTCTTCACCAAACATGATGTGCTCCTCTAGCTACTGACCCCTCCCGATGACACGTCCAAAGCAAATGTTCTATTATGACAGTGTTCTATAATGGTCCATAAGGTTTTTATTGGCTAATTTTTGGAAGTAGATCACTGGGCCTTTCTTCCTAGTTTGTCTTCGTCTAACCTCCACTGAAAGCTGCCTGTCCTGGGTGACCCTGCTGGTATTTAAATGCCAGTGGCATAGCTTCCAGCATCACAGCAACACGCAAGCCACCATAGTACAGCAAGCTGTCAGACAGGTGGTGGATGTTGAAAGGCATTTATTATTAAATGGAAAAAGTGAGAGCAGATAATCTCTGAGGTCTTTGTCCCTTCTCAAGTAATGCTTTTAGCTTTTACAGGTATCTCTCTAGAGTCCATGATGTGGGCTTTGCAATCAACTCAGAGAAATGACTGCTAAGAGATGCAGTTCAGGCCAAGTAAGAGGGAGGAGCAATAGAGATACCTGTGGAACGACAGAGCCTGGCAGTATTGCCCGTAACCATTGGAGGCCACCTCCCTCACTGGGCAGAGGGCGAGGCTAGTTGTTACAATCTCTGCCAATTTTTTCAGGGGTTTTCCAGGAGGTAGGTTATTCAGTTGTCCTTCTCTTTCCTGTCTATAATGTCATCCTCTTTCTGGCAATTTTCCTAGTATCTCCACTAGGGTTATGTGAAAGAAAAGAAATAACAATCAGTTATTTTGGACACACGTTAGGAGCTGTAGCTGAATATTTTGTAAAGATATTTTTAATGACTGAAATGAAGTCTGTGTCTCATCTGAAGTTTCCACAAAGCCCTGTGGTGGTCGAAAGAGACCAGGCTTTCAAACCAGACTGAGAGGGCTGGAATCCATTTTGATCACTGCCTCACTGTGTGACCAGGGCAAGTCATCTGACCTTTCAGACTTGTGTATCCTCATCTGTCAGTCTGTTAAGTGAAACCATGTACCTACTAAGCACCTGGCTCAGAGTACATACTCAACAAGTGTTAATTCCCTCTGCATGCATCTGTAGTGTTTAATATAGCAGGCAGCGCTTGGACAGCATGGATTTTAATGCAGATCATGAGGTTTAAAGCCTCTGGCCCAGAGGTTATTGACTGACACATATGGATTTGTTTTCAGTACAATTATTAATGTGAGTATAGGAATTTTATATATTACCATTTAATAATAGTTATACAAGGGATCAGTACTGGCTTAGCTGGGTATTCTTGTGAGGGCTGACACTTGCTTTTTAAGAACAATATATCTGATTGTAAAAGTAAAAAGAAAAAGTTGGAATGAATCTCAAAAATTACAGAAAAGAATATACTTACCCATTGCCACCAAGTCTATTCTGACTCATAGTGATCCTATGGGACAGAGTGGAACTGCCCCTATAGGATTTCCAAGGCTGTAATATTTACGGATGGTTTAAAATCAGAAAACGTGCGTCAGGGTTTTATTCTTTTACCATACGTATTAAATCTGTGTGCTAAACAAATAAACCCAAAAGCTGGACCATATGAGGAAGAACGTGGCATGAGGATAGGCGGAAGACTCATTAACAACCGGGGTTATGCAGTTGACACAAAGCTTATCATGTAAGCAAAGAGGACTTGAAGCACTTAGTGATGAAGATCAAAGACCAGAGCCTTCAGTATGGATTACGCCTCAATATAAAGAAAACAAAAATCTTCACAGCTGGACCACTAAGCAATATCGGGATAAACAGAGAAAATACTGAAGTTGTCAAGGATTTCATTTTACTTGGATCCACAATCAATGCCTGTGGAAGCAGCAGTGAAGAAATTGAATGATGTACTGCACTGGGCAAATCTGCTGCAAAAGACCTCTTTAAAGTGTTTAAAAAGCTAAGATGTCACTTTGGGGACTGAAGTATGCCTGACCCAAGCCATGGTATTTTCAGTTGCCTCATATGCATGTGAAAGCTGTACAGTGAATAAGGAAGACAGAAGAAGAATGGATGCATTTGAATTATGGTGTTGGTGAAGAATACTGAATATACCACAGACTGCCAGAAGAACGAATAAGTATGTCCTGGAAGAAGTACCGCCAGACTGCTCCTTGGAAGTGAAAATGGCAAGACTTCTAACACACGTACTTTGGACATGTTAGCAGGAGGGATCAGTCCCTGGAGATGGATGTCATGCTTGGTAAAGCAGAGGGTCAGCAAAAAAGAGGAAGACCCTCAATGAGATGGATTGACACAATGGCTGCAACAATGAGCTCAAACATACCAACGATTGTGAGGATGGCGAAGGACGGGGAGTGTTTGATTCTGTTGTACATGGAGTCGCTGTGAGTCGGAACAGACTCCAAGGCACCTAACAGCAACAACACACTCTTTACAGAAGTAAACTGCCACATCATTCCCCTGAGGAGTGGCTGTTGGGTTTGAACACCCAAATTTTCAGTTAGCAGCCAGTTGCTTAACCACTACGCCATCAGCACTGTTGGTGGTAAAGAAGAATAACCTAGTATCTCGCTACTCCAAGATAACCACTATGAACATTTTATGTTAGCTCTTTCCAGTCCTGCACATGTGTATGACCAGAGGGAAAAGCCCATAAATAAATGAGTATATAAATGTTATCATATTGTCTTCAGTTTTGCACCTTTTTGATTTCTCATTAAATAGTAAGTATTTTTCCTGTCACCAAATATTCCTCAAACATGATTCTTAATGGCTGCATAATGCATATATGAAATAATTGAACCACTCTCTTATGTGTTAGGCACTTAACTTTCCATTTTTTTTACTATTATAAACAATGCTGTAATTAACATGCCCATAAATCTTGGTCTGCTTCTCCCCTGTTTGTTTCTGAAGGATTCTGTATATTTGTAGCTGCGTCATGAAGGCTGGCATGGAGCTGCAGACTTCTGGAATTGCTTGGCATGTGGAACGTTAGCGTGGCAGATGACCTCTGCGTGGTACCCATTAGCTGTCCTGAAGGGTTCCACTGTAAGGCATGTCAAGTCTCGCAATTTACTAGTTCTTTTCTTACATCTCAGGAGTCTCCTAGTTTATGCAGTACTAGCCACACCTAGATTTCGTCTGTTACTTTTTTATTGTTTTACGTTGTATTGAATGACAGCAGTATCTGACCAACACCTTATCTGGTACAGTCTGCCTTCCATATCCACAGGTTCCACATCCATGGATTTAACCAACCGCAGATTGAAAATATTTGGGGGAAAAAAAGTTCCAAAAAGCAAAACTTCACTTTGACGCGCACCAAGCACTATGCTGAATGCATGTGAATGAAGGGATCTGCAGGCATTCCCTGCTGTAGCCTCCCGCCATCTCACAGATCCTCAGTCTTTCTCTGGCACTCATTGTTTGACCATTGTTCACCTCTTGACTCATTCCTTTGCTTCTTGTGTTGTGTGCACTTTTTGTTTCTGTGAAAAAATGGCTCCTAAAAAGCAGTTAAGTAGTCAAAGCAGTCCCTCAAAGACTGAGATAGCACTTTACAACTATCTACATAGCATTTACATTGTACTAGGTATTACAAGTAATCTAGAGACGATTTAAAGTATACTGGAGGATGTGTGTAGGTTATATGCAAATACTATGCCATTTTACATATTGGACTTAAGCATACTTGGATTTTGTTATCTCCATGAGGTCCTGGAACCAATCCCCAGCAGATACCGAGTGTCTTAGTTATCTCGTGCCTCTGTAACAGAAATAACACAAGTGCATGGCTTTAACAAAGAGAAGTTTATTCTCTCACAGTCTAGGAGGCTAGAAATCCAAATTCAGGGTGCCAGCTTCAGGGGAAGGGTTTCTCTCTGTCAGTTTTGGAGGAAGGTCCTTGTCATCAATCTTCCCTTGGTCTAGGAATTTCTCGTCACTGGGACCTCAGATCCAAAGGACGTGTTCTGCTCCCAGCACTGCTTTCTTGGCGGTATGAGGTCCCCCTGTCTCTCTGCTCGCTTCTTTTTATATCTCAGAAGAGACTGGCCTAAGACACAGTATAATCTTGTAGATCTCATAACATAACTGCCAATAATCCATCTCATTAACATTATAGTGATAGGATTTACAACGCATAGGGAAGTCACATCAGATGACAAAATGGTGGACAATCATACAGTACTGGGAATCATGACCTAGCCAAGCTGACAGATATTTGGGGGGATACAACTCAATCCACTGAGGGACGACTGTATTCTTAAGATCCCAAAACAGCTACATTCTTAAAAAGCCCCACCCTTGTCCCTATATCAGGAGTCCCTGGGTGGCACAGTTAACTGCTCAGCTACTTAACCTAAAGGTTGGCAGTTTGAATCCACCCAGAAGTATCTCAGAAGAAAGACCTGGTGATCTGCTTCTGAAAAGTAACAGCCATTGAAAATCCTGTGGAGCAGTTCTACCCTGATGCACATGGGGTCACCTTGAGTCGGAATCAACTCGACAGCAATTGATCTGGTTTTTCGTTTGTTCCTGTATCATAAGATCTTCTGCAAGCTCATACCCACAAGAAGTTTTCCAAAGGCTGATTTAAAATCATTACAACCAGAAACTGCTCACCAAGAGGACTGCACTTACTGATCTTAAGTAGATTTTTCTTTGACTTTGGAACTGGTATATTAATGACAGTTGGGCAGTCCAAACTCTTAAGTGTACCCAAGTTTAATACTAGCCTTCATCCCAGTTCCTTTAGAGATAACAGTTATTCCAGACCCACTTTTCCTTCCTGAAAGCAAAGCTATGAATTTTCTTTTGACCTCTGGCTCTGAGCTGTCTCCTGATCCCTAGAGCTGCCAAATAACTCGACTGATCCCTGGAAATTACCGGTAACACATACCAGAGTCTTAAATTGAGATGATGTGTCTTCATCTGGCATCTTTTTTTGATGGCCTTTCTCTCAGAGGTGTCACCTCCTCTGATCCCAACGTGTGTAAGTTTGATGAGAAAGTGGAGCGGACAGGAGAGGATAGGAGAGATGCAGGAACAAGTCGGAGGAATCAGATACAGTGGCAGCTCGAGCCTGCAGTGTAGAGAAGAATGGTTTTGGCTAAAATTTCTGTGTGAATTTTCTCTCCTCCCATCCTTGTTTCTCTTATAGGACAGCTGCTACCCCACACCCTCTACCTGCACAATTCAGGCTCACTCACTGGGGTTAACAAAATCATTTGAAGTCTGTAAAGAGGTTTAATTTGTGATCCTGAAGGTTACCTCTGTCAAGCAGAACATCCTTCCCACCCAACAATAAAGCACAAAAACAAAGGAAAAAAGACTTTCAGTTTTTCATGTTGCCTCCGTAAGAAAGTAAATTCTCAGAGTTGTCTTTAAATCTGTCAGAGTAAAGATGTTAGGAGTGTGTAGAAGAGATACTGGGAGAAGAACATTCTTCAAGTTTAGTGCAACCTAGCAGAAAGCTATTGTTAACCATGTATTTTAATGATGTATGTGAGGGAACCTCAGCAAGTGCTAAGTTCTTTGCCTAGTTTCAGAATGGGACTTTCATCCTTTAGGAAGGTAAGCATGAAAAATAAGACACATTGGTGCATGAAACAAAGTGAGAGAGAAAGAGAAGAATACCTGCAGGGAAATGGGATCATGTACTCAACGTTTTGCCTTAGAGCAAATTCATGCTGTACCCTTTCCTCCCATCACAGCTTGCTACCTGGTCTTATAAAACTAGTTGCTGTCAAGTCAACGCCAACTGATGCTACCTCGTGTGTGTCAAAGTAGAACTGTGCTCTATAGGGTTTTCAATTGCTGATTTTTCAGAAGCAGATCACCAAGCCTTTCTTCTAAGGTGCGTCTTGGTGGAGTTAAACCTTCATCCTTTTGGTTAGCAGCCAAGCATGTTAACCATTTACACCACCCATGGACTCCATCTTGTTGTTATCCTTAGATGCCATCCAGCGGCTCCAACTCATGGTGGCCCTATGTATGAAACAGAACGCAACAGCGCCCAGTCCTGCGCCATCCTCATAGTCTTTGCTATGTTTGAGCCCTTGTTGCAGCCACCATTCCATCCATCTCATTGAGGGTCTTCCTTTTTTTCCCATGGGCTCAATCAAAGGGAACATAAGCCACTGACCCAATGAAGACTGAGCAGAGCAGAGCTGGAAGTCAGCCTAAAGATGTCATTGTTCTTTCAGCTTCCTCTGGATCTTTCTCCTCACAGCCTTTCATCTCACACTGCCCTCGCCCCTCAGTATGTGTTCAACACAGCCTCCCCTCCCCCTTTTTATTCTGTAAATCAACAGACATTCCTTGAGGGAGGCAGCAGAGTGTAGTGGTTAAGAACAGCTCCTGAAGCCAGATGGCCTGGTTTCAGCCCACCTCTGCCGCTTACTGTCTCCATTTTTCTCACATCTAGAATGAGGGTTATACTTGCACCTACCTCAGAGGGTTGTTGTGAGCATTGCTTAGCACTATTAACATGATCAGCACATGTCAGGTATTACTATTTTCTAGCCTTCTGTACGCCAGGCACTGTGCTGGGTTTGGGTGAGTAATACAAACCTGGTTTATGTCCTACATGGAGCTAAGTCCCTATCCTTGTGGGCTACCCTTTTCAAAATGTGCTTGTCCCTTTTTCATTTCATCAGACTCACTCTCTGCCTTCTGGTCAATATAACAGTGGAGAATAATGGGCTTGTAGTCATTTCTTTACACGCATCCAAAAACTCTCCAGAGACAAGACCTTTATAAGAAGGATCGACTCCATGGAGAGAGGAGTCTGATGGGAGTAGGGTGTGATGTATGGGTACATAGAGAGCTTTAAGGCCCTTGAAAAGCTCACCTAGACAGCAGTAGTGGCCACTTTATCTTCTCTTCAGGGAGAGAGTGACCCACATCTGTAGGTCACCCTTGCTCTATAGAAGCTTGAAATCCATCTTGACAAGGGAGGGGGCCTTTCATGGGACTATTTCCTCCGTCCTTTAATAGTTACCCTATTCACATATGAAACGCTCACACCCAGAGCCTGGCCTTCTTTTCGGGTTACACCTTCTGTAGCATTATTGCTTTCTTCCTGCTGATGCTTCATTCCCACCATCTATGAAGAACAAACAAATCAGTCTTAGAAGAAATACAACCAGAATGCTCCTTAGCAGCAAGGAAGGAGAGACTTCTGCTCACTTACTGTAGACGCATCATCAGGAAAGACCAATCACTAGAAAAGGACATCATGTTTGGTAGAGGGTCAGTAAAAAAGAGGGAACCTCTCAGTGAGATGGACTGACCCAATAGCCACAACAGTAGACTCAAACATACTGATGATCATGAAGATGGCACAGAACTGAGCAATGTTTTGTTCTGTTACACACACAAGGTTGCCATAAGTCAGAGCTGACAATGGCAAGCAACAAGTACATTCTCCCTCCTATCCCCAGCACAAAATGGTTAAGCACTTGGATGATAACTGAAAGGTTGGCAGTTCAAACCCCAGTTCAAACCCACCAGTGGCCCTGTAGGAGACAAGACTTGACGATCTTCTCTGGTAAAGTTAACAGCCTAGGAAACCCTATGGGGTCGTTCTACTCTGTCATACAGGTTCGCTATGAGTCAGAATCGACTCAGCAACACACAACAGTGACAACCCCCCAGTGCAGCTACTTTTTTCCAGCTGGGTTACCATTTTTTTCTGCTGTGAATTAACCACATTCTTTAGCATCTCTGTGAAACCATAATCCATCCAAAAAAACACCACACACATCCCAGCCCAGCACCCTTGAAAAGGGTGGGTGACTGGAAGAGATCCTGTTATGTAAACTGCTATTCCAGCATATGCAGAACTCCAAGGAAGGGTTGAGGAACTGCATGAACAATAGGCAGAAGCTTGCCTGCCCCAAGTTTAGGGCTCTTAAACTTTGTTACCAGTAAACACTCAAAAGAAATTTCCTTACCAAGCCAAATGACAGTGTGTTTCCACAGCTGGAGCGTGTGGCTGGAGTTTGTCCTTTTTGTAAGGACAGGAGTTGGTAGTGCTTGTCTGGCCATGAGTGGATTTTGGAGCATGCAGCAGGATTAGTACCTGTTTGATAAAGCCGACGAGTTGGGTTTAGAGAAGTAAAATACCTTTTCCCCCACACTGGGTTAGAGAAAAACAAGCAAAGGAAACATAAATTTCAACTCTGTGTGCAATTGTCTGACATGGACACACGGATACCTATATAGCTGAAACCAAGGTCTGAACTTCAAAAGTTAACCATTTTGGAGACTGATGTACTCTTCCAAAAAGGTTAAGTATGATAATCCTATCTGGTGTCAAAGCAAAAGCAATTGTTTAGAATGGAATATTGGTGACTTTGATAGACCCAATATTAAAAAAAAAAAAAAAAGAAACCAAACCCGTTGCCACTGAGTCGATTCCAACTCATAGCGATCCAAGGAGCAGCTGGTAGATTTGAACTGCCAACCATTTGGTTAGCAGCTGTGTCCAGACCCGATGTGCATACATGCAAATTCACACAAATACTCTTATCTTAGAAGTGCCATTTTCTTTTTGCAGAAATTTTGGGAAATATAGAAACATATAAGCCAAAAATAACCATCTGCAATCTCACCACTCAGAAATTAGTGTTTCCACTTCTTTGTATTTCCTTTGTCTTTGCCTGTATGCACCATATGCGCCTCTACCAAGCTCACAGCATATGATATGGGCAGTTCTACAATCTACATTTTTTCTTATAAATCATGGGCATTTTCCCATGCCATTAGATAGAATTTTTTTTAAATATGATTTTTAATGACTGTTTAATACTTCATGCTACAGATATATTTTGTTTAATCAGTGCCTGCTGTGGGACTTTAAATATTATTTATTTTGTTATTATGGGTAGTATGCAGAGAGTGTTCTGTAACACATACTGGTTAATTCATCCACCATTTAAGCACTTTTAAGATGGGGAAGTTTTTGCACTTGACTGGGACTTGGGGATACAAGGAGATTCTTCACAAAGATGAAACTTCAGCTCTCTTGTGGTAAGTGACAAAATAAACAGGCAGTAATAATGTTTACATATTACCACATGGTGAGGATTCAGAGTTCATCAACAGGAGAGGAAAATAACACCGAAGAGTACTTGCATTCTAACAGACTGTGTATACTTCATAAAATAGTTTAGAAGAGCGCAACGTAGCCATGTTATTCAGGGTCTCCTACTGTGAAGTGTAAGTCAGAGTCTTCTTTGTGGTTTGGGGATGGGAGAGCCTCTGTGTGGACCCCAGACCCAGACTAAAGTCTCCACTCTCCAAATGAGGCTTCCATCCTCTCGGAGAATGCGTGAGATTGAGAAGCGTGATGAATTAAAATAACAAAATGAATTCTAACCTTGAACAGAATATTAAACTTTTATTTTTAATTACGACCAAGAAGATACACGGAAGCTCCAAACCGTCTTAGGATTTAACCAACGAGAAATGCCTATATAAGCACACAGACACAAATATGAATGTCAGGAATAATATCATTTAAAAGTCAAACCTAGAGGGCTTCATCCCAGTATTCCTGTCTCACATGAAATACAGTTCCTCACTGCATGAGAGCCTGACCATAAATGAGTGGGAGGAAAATTTAGTAGCATTAGTGAAACGGATCCACAGGCCAAAGGCTGGACAGAAGCAGAAGTTTGAACCAGTGCCTCACAAAGACAGTAGCGGAGAGCAGGGAGACTCCTTGATCCAAGCAGCTTGTGTTTCTGCCAACATTTCACCAGGATTTGTGGTCTGAAAACAGTGAGGAACAAGGAGTCACCGATCATTGAACTGCCCCTTCTTAGCTTTGTATGTTGCTCAGGAGCCATTGGGCTTCCTATATTTTTGTTTATATTATTAAAAATATCAAATGTCCTGCAGTGATGTCCACACCCCTAATTTCTCTTGCAACACCCATCTGTCAGTTTGTCATACTGTGATGGCTTACGTGTTGCCGTGATGCTGGAAGCGGTGTCCCCAGCAGGGGCACCGTAGTAGACAAGTTTCAGTGGAGCTTCCAGACTCAGACAGACTAGGAAGAAAGGCCCGATCATCTCCTTCTGAAACTCAGCCAGTGAAAACCTTATGGGTCACAACAGAACATTGTCTAGCTCTCTTGCTTTAGACATATCATCAGGAGGGATCAATCTCTGGAAGAGGCCATCATGTTTGGTGAAGTAGAGGGCTGCGAGGGAGACCCTCGGTGAGATGGATTGGGACAGTTGCCACAACGATGGACTCAGACATGCCAGCAATTGTGAGGATGACACAGGACTAGGCAGTGCTTTGTTTTGTTGTACATAAGGTCACCATTAGTCAGAACTGACTCGACAGCTGCGATCTGTTTTAGTTTCTTCTGAGCACAACACAAAGAGGCCCGAAGGAAAGAGGAGTAAAATATACCAGCCAGTGCTGGGCAGGTGTTGCATAGACTCACCACCTGGAACTCTGGTCTTCCGCGTGTATTCCCTGCTCAGTGCCTCCTGGCTTTCCTGGGATAGCGCGTGTATTTCCAGACCTCGTCCATCACATTGCTGCATGACTCACTGAGTATGGCGTTTCTCTGGGGAAATACATACGAAGAGGACAGAAGAAAACCAAATAGAAAAGTGGGAAGAAACGAAACGGGAGAGAAGGGAAGGAAAGACTGGGACAGGAAGAGTTTCCCTAACTTTCATCAATCTCCGCTGCCCATTAGCGCTTCTCAGTCAACCCTGGCAGAAGTAGAACAACGGCCTTCACCTTCACACGGCCAGCCCCCACGCCCAGTTCTGGTAGTGACACCTGCCTTCACCAGAGGTGTGTGTGTGTGGTTGGCATGAATATACACACTTAATGAAAAATTTATCCAAAAATAAGGCACTCAGGATTGAAGCTAAAAGCTCAGATACTGATCTGCAAATAAAATACTGTTGAGCTTCCTGGGGGAAGCAACAAAGGCTGGACTGGGAAATAAATATGTGTCAAGTACCCACAGCAAAATGAAGTGTGCCCTAATCTTGCCAACCTCAAAACTCTCCCCAACCCTGATAAAGACTCGTCTCCCCCATCCCCTCTCTTCCCTCTCTGGGGCCTAATAGATGGGACTCACCCCTGGCTGTGAGCTCATTGCCCGCCACCTGCAGCTTCACCCACCCCCTTCCTGATCTGCCCACAGTGCCCAGAAAGACACCCACCCAGGCTGCTGCCCTAGGCGACTATCCGTCCTGTTTGCAACCTCCTGTAACTGGGCATTGCCATCAAACCTCCAAGCAGGTGGCAAAGCTCACACATGTGGCTTAAGCCTAACTCAGGATCTTGTAAAATTTCAGGACTTCACAGATTGCCAACTCAGTGTGAATACCCTCTGTTATGGATTGAATTGTGCCCCCCCAAAAAATATGTGTTATAAATCCTAAATCTCTGTATCTGTGGATGCAATCCCATTTGGAAATAGCACTTTTTTGTTAATGAGGCCATATCAGTGTAGGGTATGTCTTAAACAATCACTTTTGAGATATAAAAAGAGTGGATTAGGCATAGTGAGAGAAGTACGAACGGAGGGGAACATACATGCCACATAAAGATTGCCAAGGAAACTAAGACCAAAAGCTGAAAAGACGAAGTCCTTCCCCCAGAGCAGACAGAACGCCTTGCCCTAGAGCCGGCACCCTGAATTCAGACTCCTAGCCTCCTAAGCTGTGAGAAAATAAATTTCCCTTCATTAAAGCCACCCACCTGTGGTATTTCTGTTACAGCAGCACTAAGAGACTGAGACAGCCTCCATGTGTTCCTAATTCAGGCAGAGCAGAAGTTGAACTTGGAATGAAAACTGTTGCCCAAAGGAAGAGCCACTGACATACTTTGTTATATTTTCAAGTTATGTTCTCCATAAAAAGACAGAGACTTTCCTGAAATAATGAGCCTGCAGTTCTGAGCTGTGCAGATGTTGGAGCAGGGAGGTCTTTGCCTGCCCCAGGCTCTCAGCAGCAGCACGCTTATAAATATCCAGAGTCTCCAGGAGACTTGCAGGCAGGGCTGACCAGTTATACGGCAGCCATTCTGCAAAAACTGCAGCTTCTCCTGGAAAAGCTCATCAGCCATAGAACACTTAATAGTATTTTTGTCTGATTTCTCTTCTTTTTTTTTTTTCAAGAAAATCCAGTAAGCCTCAGCCTTTCCAGTGCCAAGGTTGCCCTTGTAGGGGAGCAAGGTGGTAGCTGTGATGAAGTGCATGGCAGTCTTTTTTATTTTTATGTCAGCTTCTCCATTAGATTATAGAGTGACTTTCTTTGTCTGGACAACTTCCAGACTGTTCAGTGTATGCTGATGAACTTCTTATGTTTATGAGACTTCAGAATCTAATTTGCACAGGCAATTTCTTTCCATGCCAACTTTGAGAAAGATGGCTTGAAACTATGAGAAGGGTCTTCAAGTGCAGTCTGTATAAAGCCCAATACCTATACAAGGGTATTTCCCTGCCCCTCTCACCACACACACACATGCACACATACACACACGCACGCATGCACGCATGCATAACACATATATCTCACAACTTTCAGCTTATGTATTCCTTATATTCTATATAACAATATTTAAATCAGTCCCCTTGGCAAAAACAGAATAACTGATGGCCTGGTATTGAGGATAACTGTTGGCCTGGTATCCTGAATAAATGGCTTTCATCAACAAGACTGCTTCAGCTAGGGGCACATTCGTTAAAAATAGTAAATAATTAGATGTTTTATTGATAATTGAGCTTTCTTTCAGCTGTCATGTCATCCTTTTTGCCTGCCATGCAAATCTCACCTGTTCACGCCTAGCTTAATTCCCATTTATTGGGACCTTACTCAAGTAACCCAGCCCAAATCAATTACCATCCTCTCCAAATTCCCACAGCATTTATCATCCTTACAAGCGTTTTGAACAACCCATTTACGATGGGACTATCTCCCCAACCTGAGTCCCCGGGTAGTGCAAATGGTTAACATGCTTGGCTGCTAACTGAAGAGTTGGAGGTTCGAGTCTACCCAGAGGTGCCTCGGAAGAAAGGCCTGGTGATCAACTTTGAAAAAAATCAGCTATTGAAAACGCTGTGGAGCACAGTTCTACTGTGATGCACATGGGGTTGCCATGAGTTGGAACTGACTCAAAGGCAACTGGTTTATATCCCCAACTCAAGTATAAGTTCCTTAAGGGCAGGGAATTTGTATCCCTTACAGGACCTAACACAGTAATGTACCTGAGCAGGTAAGTTACGTTTGTCATACATTTATACTGTTTACCAACTGATGGTTGAATTGATGTAGAGATTCCAGCAGCCTCAGAGAGCTCTGTGAATCTGTTTGGCTCAGTTAGGTGAGACAGGCAAACATTCCCTTTTCTATGTTGCCTGCAGGCGATCTTGGAGATTCAAGCTTATTTCATTCCAGTGAACGTTAACTTCAAGTCTTTGAGGGCAGAAACCATTATTATTCATCTTTGAATCGTGTTGTCTAGCACAAAGCCTGTCTTACAGTACCTTTTGCCATCAAGTCAATTCAGACTCATAGCGACCCTATGAACTGCCCCATTGGGTTTCCAAGTCTGTAATCTTTACAGAAGCAAAATGCCACATCTTTCCTCCACAGAGCACCTGGTGGATTAGGACCACTGACCTTTTGGTTAGCAGCTGAGTGCTTAACCACAGCACCACCAGGACTCCTTTGTCGTATAGTAGATACTCAATAAATACTTGATGGATGAAAGAGTGGTGGAGGATCAATAAATTCTAACCAAATGATCCTGAACTGAGGTGTCCAGATACCTGATTTAGTCCCAATGTTGAACTTTGCTGCTTCTGAGCCCCCCAAAAGAATAAGTATGTTTAGTTATTGCCAGACTCTGGCTCACAAGAAATCACATCGATTTGGAGAGCGTGCTAAAGATAGGCAGACCCACAACGAGCCATTCCTGGTTGTGTCCACCCCAGTCCATGAGCTGGATAGTGCGAGGTTGCAGGAGCAGTGCGTCTGTTGGGAGCGCACGTGGGTTACAGCATAGTCACTGTCCTCCAGGAGCACACAGCCCATTGAGGTGACATCATACAACTGAAAAGGTAAATAACAGAAGGCTGGCTTCAGTCTTCTCCATAAGGAAGGAGGCTCGGGATAGGATTAAGGACTTGAACAAAGTAGAGGAGTTGCAGGTCCCCAAGATGCAGGACAGAGTCACGGCAGAGTACAGGCTCTGTAGTCTGACTACCGGGAGCCCTGCCTTAGCTCCACTACTTTCCAGCTGCGTGAACGTAAGGAAGCTACTTGCCTTATTTGTGCCTCAGTTTTTCCATCTGTGAAATGGGGATAATGACAGTACCAGAACCTGGCACCTAATAAACACTCAATAAGAGCTAATTCTTAATATTTCCATCATCACCATTCTTCATGTAATTTATTTTTTTATTCATCAAAGGACCTCAAATTCTACATCCATCATGCACCATGCATGAGCTATCCAGAGCACTTAGTTCTTGGAATATTCCTCATGTATGGCATATACTAAAAGGCAGTGAGGAGACAGAATTAGATTTTGGTATATGTGGATGTGAGAGGACTGTTTATCAAGATCTCACAGTATGCTAGGCAAACCTTGTGAAATTAAATTTTATTTTAGTAATGATCAAATGCCTCTCTTTCCTATTTATCAGATGGCACCCCATCTATTCCCCATGACCTAATTTAACCACTGTAAAGGTCAAAAAACTCTTAAATTTTTATATTATCATTAGTAACGTAAACTCAGCAGGTGAAAATTACGATAGCGAGTGCTTTGTAGCAGAGAAAAACAAGAAACGTCATACTGAGAAATGGTCTGAGAAAATAACATGCCAAGAGCACCATAATGCAGTTAATCTTCACCAGCAGTAGAGTTAACACCATACAAGATAAGTCAAACAGACTAGTTTTGGATGCACGTACATACATTTAAAAGTAGTTCACTTTCGTTTCTTCTGTTTGCTGCTCCGTTTTTACTGGTTGAAGAGATTTTTCATGTCAGTATATTTTCAGCTATGAGGGGTATGGACTTGGGTAGATAAAACAGTATGGGTTGCATTTTTTACATATTGAGGAGAAATACACAGCTATTGAGCTCAAGTGTAGTTTTTCATCTGGTAAAGTCTCCAGTGGCATGTGGTAAAACTAGAAATAAAATACCACAATCTAGCATTTAAACAATGAATGGAGTCGTTGGAAAACAAAGGATTTTTTTTTTCTCTCTTTTAGGTCAGTTTTATTTAATATGGCTGTTACAGCAATATGCCAAAGAAAGCCACTGAATTGCCAGTCTGAGACCACAGTTCAGGCGTGGCAAGAACTGTGATGGCCATGACCGAGTTATGGGGCAGGCAGCAGCGATGATCTCAGTGTTTAATGGGAAGCATTTAAGACATTCAAATTATCTTTTCCTATCAGAAAGTCTCTGCTCTATTATTAAAAGTATATGTGGCATAATGTTATTTTTCAAAGAAACTAAACAACAAAAATATTGCACATGGCTTCTGTAATTGTCACTGAACTGTACATGTAAAAATGGTTCAAATGACAAATGTTTCATTATATATATTTCATCACAATATATTTTTAAAAGTCTGCTATGAATAAGACAAAAACAAATATATATATATATATATCTCCACATGACATATTTATTGTATGATATATGTGTGTGTGTGTATATATATATATATATATATTTTTTTTTTTTTTAAACCGCCAAACCTGTTGCTGTTGAGTTGATTCCAACTCATAGCAACCCTATAGGACAGAGTAGAACTACCCCATAGGGTTTCCAGGGAGCGCCTGGTGGATTTGAACTGCCAACCTTTTGGTTAGCGGTCAGTTGCTTTAACTACTACACTATAAGGGTTTACAATATATGGGGAGGGGGGGTATATATAAGATATAAAAGGTAAATGAATGTTAATAGTGCTTCTGTCTGGGTAGTAGAATTTCAAGTAATTTTAGTTTTTGCTCATCTGAATTTTGTCAGTTTTCTACAGTGACTCCACATGCATACAGACTCTCATACACAACACATTTGTGATGAGAAAACCAGTAAAGTTTAACTATTAAGAATTAAAGTGAACTGGAGAAAAGTCTGTGCTCTATAGAAAGGAAAGGCTTATATTTCGGTCTCCGAAAAATAAGTTAATACTTAAATTATGAATGTATTAAAAATATATAAAATAATAATAATAGATACAAACTAACAATTAAATCTTTACCTTTTTTAGTCTAAGCTTTGAAGTATTTCACTGTAAAATGGCGCTACAATAAACGCGCCGAAGGACCAAAATAACGCCCGATACCTGTCTTGGTCATCTCTCGCTGCTGTCTGACGCTCCTGTGACACAAATACCACAGCTGGGCGGCTTTAACAAACAGAAAGCTATTTTCTCACAGTTGAGGAAGCTAGAAGTCCAAATTCAGGGTGGCGGCCCTAGAGGAAGTCTTTTTCTCTCCTTCAGCTCCGGGGGAAGGGCCTTGTCTCTTCAGCTTCTATTCCCTAGTTCCTTGGAGATCACCATGTCGCTTGGTATCTACCTCCCCCGCATTTCTGCTTGCTGGTGTGCTTGTTTAATCTCTTTTATATCTCTAAAGAGATTGACTCAAGACACATCCTACACTAATCCCGCCTCATTAATATTTCAGAGACAACTGATTCCCAAATGGGATTATAACCACAGGCAGAAAGATTAGGATTTACGACACATATTTTTTGGGCACACAATTCAATCCATAACAATACCCAAAGCTATTATATTACTGTTGTGTTTGTTGTTGTTGCTGTTTGTATTGTTTTTTTACCATATACTATACAAAATCCTCGCTGACTTCTTGTAAATTACTCTAAACCAAGAATACTGACCAAATCCTTAGGATTGCCAGTCAGTTTCTTCCTTGAAGTTCATCATTTCTGCATAGTAACAGATTCCTTCAACTTAATTCAACAGGTATCACTGAGGGTCCTCTCTTCATACTGTCAAAAAATATTGGTTGCCCATTTACTATGTACAGGGCGCTGTGCTAGGTACTGGGGTACTGCTGCTGTGTAGAGAAATGATTATAGGTAGAGTGATCACATAATTGGAGTCCCAGGAGGTGTAAACAGTTAATGTGTTCGGCTACTACTGTTGAAAGATTGGAGTTTGAGTCCACCAGAGATGCCTCAGAAGGAAGGCCTGGTGATCTACTTCCAAAAAATAAGCTATTGAAAACCAAATGGAGCATAGTTCTACTCCAACACACAGGGGGACACCATAAGTCAGAGTCAATTTGATAGTAACTGGTTTTTCTTGGGGGGAATGACATGATTTTAAGTCCAAACAGGGACACTGGAGGGGAAAGGAATCACTGTTACTACTTCTCCTGGGACAAGAGGTGCGCCCTGGGACCATGCAAAGATCTGGAGAGGGTGGGGAAGGGACATTCCCAACCCAAATGCTCTCCTGAGCTCATGTCCCTTACTTCAGCTGCCTTTGCAATACCTCAAATCCAACATTTCTAAAGTACAAGTCTTCCTCACACGCCAGTGCTTCTAATTCTTCACGATCCCCAATTCTAGCATCATTCTTCTGGTCATCCAGACTTGTTTAATATTTTAGCTCTCTTCTATATGTGAAGATTCGGCTTCACATATAGAATCTCCCTTCTCCCTTCAGAATGACTCTGTACCCGTTTCTCTCCATTTCCCCATCACCTCAGTGGTTCTACTTTATCCCCACATACTTGGAATGTGGCTGGGCTCCCGCTGCTTCACCTCTTCGCCTTCTCATCCCTCACCATACGTGGTCCATACTTAGTCTTTCTGGAACGCCGCCTTCTGGAGTGTAGCTTTCCTCTGTCACATGCCTGCATCTGCCAAACCCGGAGATTATTTGTGTCTGTCTTGTTCTTCGCTGGCACCAGCCCCAGCTCTCTGCCTTAGAAATCCTTCCCTGTTGCATAGACCATGGTTACAGCAAATCACTCATGTCCAGAAGAATTCTGTGGCCACCTAACAGCAGCAGGCAGCCAGGCCCTGTCCCTGCTGGTGCTGCTCCTCTGCTGGCCCCTAGGAGGCTTCCTGTCTTGTCTCTCCACTTGCTTCCGTGGCTTGCAAGAAGCACTGCTCATCAGGCCTGCCTGGAGACCCGCTGGCTCCCGGATGAGCTGGGTCTGTCAGCAGCCCTCAGAATGGAATTCCGTCCCAGTGCTCTGCAGCCACTGGGCATTCATTTTCCAAAACATTTTTCAATCGCCAAGGATAATAAAAGGTGCCAACAGGACATTCAAGAGAGGCGGTCTACCATGGTGGTTAAGACTCTGGAGCAAGACGGCACTGGTTCAGATTCCAAGTCTACTTCTTACTAGTTGTGTGACCTTAGGCGAGTCATTAGCCTCTCTATGCCTTGTTTTCCTCATCCGTAATATGGGTATGTACAGGTACTGACCTAGGGTTGTTGTATTAAATGAGTTCATATTTGCAAAGTACATATTGTCAATACCATATAAATGTTTGTTAAGTAAAACCCGAAACTTATTGCCATCAAGTCATTTCTGACTCATAGCGACCTTGAAGGACAGAGTAAAACTGTCCCATAGGGTTACCTGGGCTGTAACTCTTTATGGAAGCAGACTGCCACATCTTTCTCCCACAGAGCAGCTGGTGGGTTCAAACCTCCAAATTTCTGGTTAGGAGCCAAGTGCTTAACCACTGTGCAACCAGGGCTTCTTAATTTGTTAAGTAAAGATGACCTAAACAGAAGGCAGCTAGGAGAGACACCATAATCATATATGGATATCTCCAGCACCTAAACCACACTGAGTTTTCACCTGTCTTTTTTTAAAGGGTCCTTTTTATGACCTGTAATGAGTCCTCACCTGTTTTAATCTTTGCAATTGGAAATCTTAGAAAACTCCATTCTTGGGTTGTCTCAGGACAAAATGCCTACTTGCCAGAGTCCAGCAATTGAGCACCAGTGAGGTGAAATGTCTCAGCATGTAAAACATGGCCACGCTGTGATGAATTGCCACGTCTTGGCTGAGGGCAGGGCCCTTCATGTCTGCTTTCAAGTTGTCTCTCTGATGCCCTTGAACACCACAGGCTGCTGGGAGAGGGCACAGGTGGGTGGGAGCCCACGACCCTAGGGACTGGAGATGGCAAGCTTCACAGCTGATTAGATGAGTGAGGCCTTGGGATCTCTCATGCATAGAAAATTCCTGAGATCATGCTCGCTCTCGGGGGATCGGTAGACATTCCATTTTCCTGGAAACATGAGAAATTTTGAAATTACTCACCACTCATTCTTGTCATTCCTTTTCTGCTGTTTTTCTCCCTCTGCTTTCTCCTTTCTCTGTAAATCTTTTTGGCATCAGAAATCCAGGATGAATACATATTATCTGTACCAAGTTGACTGCCTTTGTATGAAGGGAAATTCCAAGTCAGGGAAGGGGGCATAAAGAAGGCATAGCATTTTGGATTAGGAAGACACTGTAAAAATCACCTACTTTAAATCCCTCTTTTTGCAAATAGAAAGAAAAAATGAAACAAGGAAATACAGTAAGTCAGTGACAGTCAGAAATGAGTCTTCTTTGTCCGAATCCACCATTTCTTCCACTCTCCCAGGCTTGCGAGTCATCCCTTCAGTGATCAGCCACTGGGCATCTGCTGTGTGCCAGTTACTGGGTCATAAAGGAAAGTGTGAACGGTATTTCCAAACTCCTTGCTCCCCTAATCACAGCTATTATCTCACGAAGCATATCTTGAAGGTTATTGGTGATGGCATATGGTTTGATGGATTGCTTTTGGTACTTTGAAAGGATGTGAGTAAAGGACAAGAAAGTAGCAGATTGGCATATGGACTATGGTCTAAGGGGCCCCAGAGCTCATGAAGGGTGATGTTTAAGATGAGGGTCTGAGAGCAAACAGCAAAACAAGGCCACAGAATAAGGAGGGTAGAGAAGGAATGAGAGCCTTGTAGTGTGGTGTTGGCAGAGTAGGAGGTGACACACTGAACCTTTGCCTTGAAGGTCTTGTCGACTGCCCTACTTGCCTTGCTCTAGTAGCCAGTCCTTGGAGGGCCATCGGGGAAGTCACATGGTGGTGGTCTCCCCATCTCCCCATTTAGGGTGTGCAGCAGAGTAGGAAGGGTGACCCACCATGTTATTTAATGAGGTTTTTAGCTATTGGCTGTGCTTACGTAACGTCTTTAAAATGACACATGAATTTCTTTGGTTTCTTTTTATTCCTTTTTTAATTATAAGACTAACAATGTAATAACATTGCTATAGAAAATTTAGAAAACAGAAAACGTGTACTATTTGAACACAACTACGGTTCTCATTTGTATATACCTACTTTCATGTGATTGCAGTCAAGGTCCTGTACCTAATTCTTGCGTGGATTCTGTTCCCCAAATGTGTATGAATCACCTGTTCTGTATCTAGTCAATCCTGTGAGTAATAAAAATGAGTAATGGCACAGTAGTAGCGACACAATCTATTCCTACAAGTTTATAGCTTTCAAAAGCTCACATGTGACATTTGGTCCTCACAGCAACCCTGGGGGATAGCCATAGGGTATTATCTGTGTTTTACATAAGAGAAAGTTAAAGCTTAAAGAGAAGCCCTGCCTAAAGTTATCCTGTAAGTAAATAATGGTGAAAGAATTAGAACACCCTTTCTTCTCAGCCATGCCACCTCTCTTACTTGGATATGATGACTGCCCTACAGGAGTCAGCGGCTTTGTTGAGAAAACAAACACAGGTGAAAGTCATTTCTACCCAAATGTGTAAGTGGTCAACTGCCACATAAATGGCGTAGAAAATGCATCCAGATAAGACAGACTTGTAAGTGGCCTGGGATAAATGCCTCTGAGAGATGTGAGACTTGTGCTGTGCATAAAGATGTATGTAAGACGTGGTGAGGAAAAGGCAGGGAGGAGAAGGCTTTCTAAGAACCTAACTGGACATACTTGTAACAGGGGTAGGACTTTGGCTGTGACATCTGACTTTTTCCTGTGGGTTGTCAGAAAGCATCTGAAGATTTAAATCAGACACTGACAAGATGAAAATGACCTGTAAAACCCCAAATTTCATTGCCATCGAATCGATTCCGACTCATAGCGACCTTATAGGACAGAATAGAACTACTCCATAGGATTTTCTAGACTGTGATCTCTACGGGAGCAGATTGTCAGGTCTTTCTCCCGGTGAGCAGCTGGTGGGTTCGAACCTCTGACCTTTCTGTTAGCAGCTGAGCGCTCAACCACTGCAGCACCAGGGCTCCTTGATGGAAGTAACATTTTAGAAAATTGATGTGACATCACATAAGGTGGATTGAACAAGGAAGAGACCAGATGCAGAAATGAAGCAGGAGGTCCTTTCAGTGCTCCAAGTATGAAACGGGGAGAATGGATACAATAGCACTAACAGTGGAAACCGACAGGTAGCAAGGGCATGAGAGACTTTTCACAGAGACTTTATAGACTTTGAATTTAGGGAAATCTTAAAAGCACTTGAATCAGGAAAGGTGTGTGTCAGGGTTGTATCCTTTCACTCTACTTATTCCATCTGTATGCTGAGCAAATAATCTGAAAAGCTGGGCTACATGAAGAAGAATGCAATGTCAGGATTGGAGGAAGACACATTAACAACCTGTGATATACAGATGTTACAACCTTGCTTGCTCAAAGTGAAGAGGACTTGAGGCACTTATTGGTGAAGATCAAAGACTACAGCTTTCAGTATGGATTACATCTCAACATAAAGAAAACAAAAATCCTCACAACTGGACCAATAAGCAACATCATGTTAAACAGAGAAAATACTGAAGTTGTCAAGGATTTCATTTTACTTAGATTCACAAAGCCTATGGAAGCAGCAGTCAAGAAATCAAACAATGGATTGCGTTGGGCAAATTTCTGCAAAAGATCTCTTTCAAGTGTTAAAAAGCAAATATATCACTTTGAGGACTGAGATGTACCTGACCCAAGCCATGGTATTTTCAGTGATTTCCTATGCATGTGAAAGCTGGACAGTGAGCAAGGAAGACCAAAGAAGAATTGATGCATTTGAATTATGGAGTGGGTGAAGACTATTGAATATACCATAGACTGCCGTAAGAATAAACAAATCTGTCTTGGAAGAAGTACAGCCAGGGTGCTCCTTAGAAGCAACGATAGCAAAACTTTGTCTCATGTACTTTGGGCACGTTATCGAGGGGACCAGTCCCTGAGGAAGGATATCATAATTGGTAAAGTAGAGGGTCACTGAAAAAGAAGAAGACCCTCAATGAGATGGATTGACACAGTGGCTGCAACAGTGGGCTCAAACTTAGCAATGATTATGAGAATGGCGTAGGACCGGGCAGTGTTCATTCTGTTGTACATAGGGTCTCTATGAGATGGAATAGACTCAAAAGTACCTGACAACAATAAAAGCACTTAGAGTATGAGAGAGAATGAATCAAAGATAAAATGAAAGTTTCCAACCACTGCAAGTGAAAGAATGATGGTGCTACTAATAGACACAGAAAAGTTAGAAGAGCGTACGGTTTGAGAAGTGACATGAATTGGGTTTTAGATATAGAAGTATAGAATATTAGACAAATCATATCAGCAAGAACTTAGATTCAGACCTTTTTTTTTTTTTTTTTGTATAAGAAGTTTTATTTAAATGAACCATCACATAGAATCCCAGTATTATAAAGCAGATAAAAGCAACGGAGGGGTTGGAATTCCAGAGATCTGCCCCCTTGGACCTTCCGTGTTGCTTCTGTAGAGCTGATGGGGCTCCAGGGAGCTTTAGAGATGATTGACCCAACCTGGCACCCTCATTTTTAGACTGGTGACCTGAAGCTTGAAGATGTTGAGTAACTTGCCCAAGGTCAACCAGTTGTTGCTGGAAGAGCCAAGGTTAAAACCTAAATATGTAGTGTCTCTTCCATCACTTTGCATTTCCGTCAAATTCATTTTGAATTTGAATTGGACAATGGTAAATTCAAGAAGGCAAGCCCAGTGGTCAATGGATGATAAGGAACAGAAAAAGAATCAAGTTTGATGATAGTTGAACCCAGGAGAATTAAAAAAAACTCTGAAAAAAAAAGAGGGTAAAGAAGAAAAACTGGGGACTGAGCCTTGGCAAGTACAAAACTTAGGATATAAGGACAAAAGGACAAGAGTAACCTTCTCCACGTGCACTGGGCAAATAGAGGAAAGAAAAAGCTGGTGAAGAGAAAGGAAAATTTAGAAGGAAAAAGACCATGACCTCTTATGTGTTAGAAGCGAGTGAGGTAGATGGTTTAAGAGGAGTCGATCAATGGCGTCAAATATCACATGGTAAGAGAACTGAGAAACTACTCTTTGGCGAGAAAGGCATCACTGAAAATCTTTCAGAGGGCAGTTTCTTAGGGCAGTTGACGAGAAAGCTGAGATTTTCGGTAGTGAGGTAGCAGACACAGTGGGTGCACACCTTGTATTCAAGAACTTTGCAACAGAAAGATAACATCACTAAAGAGAAGGAGGCCACAGGACTAATGAAATAAAAGAATAATAAAAGGAGAAGCCATATTCTTGGTCCTTGGATATTGGGGAGGAACAAAAACAAAAAACAAAGCACAGTTCTAACTCAGTAAATTATTGATAAAGAGTTTTCTAAATTTGCTGTTCGTGAAAATATAACCAGTGGCTAAGAAAAGGGAGGAGAGGGCTTTTTGGGAACATGAATAGACATAGCATATAAAGGGACAGGCTGTTTTGGTAGAATTGACCACAGAATGTCAGGTCGTGACTTCTGACTTTTCCTGTGGGTCGTTGGAAAGCCATCTGAAGACATTGACTTGATGTCACATCTTCTCTGATAATTTCTCAAGGTAATGGATAAAGACTCTTAGAGGGGAAATTTCTGACTTCAAATAACTGACACTTTAAGACATCTAAAAAATCTCTGTGATCTCTCTTCTAATTATTGAAAACCTCTACGCCAGCACTTTAAAGATTCCTTATAAATATCACAGGGATTAGAGTTAAAAGGTGAATGAAGAAAAGATTTATTACATAATCTTGTTCATTCTCTTGCCAGTGCCAACTTGTTACCTGGCGTGTATTTTCTAGTGTGGTGTGCTTGGTACTGTCTTCCTTGGGAAGACTACTTCATAATGCAATAGATCTCACTGAGAGGAAGCTCTTGATTCCCATCCAGAGATTTCCTTCCTGCTGTATGCTTTGTACACCGTTAGCAATTTATCCTCAGAACCTTTTTCACCTCCCACCCTCGCCCGCACTTACCTACTTCCCATTTGCAATCTCTAAGCATCTGAAACATCTCTTCCAGAACATCTAGCAGGCACATCCTTCTTCAGGGCACATTACATCTATCAGGATAAAGAATTTTAATGTGATCGCATGATAAAGGATCTTCAGAATTTTCGATTGTTCTGCATTTCCTTGAAATCACGTTCCTGTGAATGTCAGTCATTTATCCTATAACCTTCTCAACTCTAGTGCCTTTCACCTCCACTCTGCTTCAATTTCTAAATCCCATGGCTACATCATAGACATTCTTATTCCTTAAGTGTTCTAGACCTCAAATTTTGAATCTAAACATTCCCCTATCCCCAACCCTATTTCCAGCTACCCCACTCTCGTTCCAGTAAACTAGTTCTTTGCTGTGGTTGAAACCACCAGTCCAGTGCATCTGCGTCCTGTTTATCAATATGCCACTCTCTTTTCTTCCACTTATTTCCTTCATGGTCTTTTACTTCATTTATTCTCTTTCAGTTGGCAGTGTTTGCAATTTCCTCATCCCTTTGTCCCGTTGAGGGTTAACCAAACCAGTTGCTGTCGAGTCAGCTCTGACTCATGGTGACCCCATGTGTGTCAGAGGAGAACTGTGCTCCACAGAGTTTTCAATGACTGATTTTTGGAAGTAGATCACCAGGCCTTTCTTTCCAGGTAGCTCTGGATGAACTCGAACCTCTAACCTTTTGGTTAGCGGCCAAGCTCATTAACCATTTGCACCACCCAGGGACTCCCTTTAAAGGTTAGGTATGATAAACTATTGTCCCCTAATTCACCATCACCACCATATCCAGTCCTGGAGCAATATTTCTTCTCCTACATCCAGACTGCTGGATGATTCTGGAGAAAAATTGTACAGATTATGGATTGCTGCCCCTGCCAGTTCATGGGGTCTACTGTCTGCTGAGCTATGGGACTGTCTCTCTGGAAATCTTGCTGTGTTTTTCCTCCATCACTTATCTCTTATTTCTTCAAAACTTCTAAAGCTACACTTGTTTCTTCAAGCCTCTTTAGTTTCCATAAGTGATTTTGCATAGACAAAACAAAGGCTATCAGGCAGAAGCCCTTCATGTCCCTTCCCCAGTGCATTCTATATTGATCCACGTCCATCCTCATTTACCTCCTGCCGTCTGGACAGAAAGAAAGTAGCATCCTTTGTACTGAATAAGGCTAGAGGCTCTCCCCAGGTCTCCTGCTCACTGTGGCCACATTCACAGAGAATATAAAACAAACATGCTCAAGTCTTCCCACCTCGTATCGCATGTTATGAAAGCTTTCAGTTGCTTCCACATCATCAGCATCCATTGACTCTTCAGTCCTAAGCAACCGCTCCCTTTTTGCCTCCCCTCAGTCAAAGCTACAAGAGATACTATCAAGGTTTGTCCAGATATTTTCCTTGAAGTTGAGGTTTTATTTTTTAGACGGCTCATTTTTAATTCAAGTATTGATCAGCATGATTTTGTCTTTTTTTGTCTTTGAACCATTTATCGAATCATCTGCAGGGGCGGTGGCTATGTAGAACTGTTTAAGACTCTGGACAACAAACATACAACCGTGAGACAGATGTAACAAAGTATTTTAAGAAGGTACTGGAATCCCTCCCTCAAGATTTCCCAAGAAAAACAAGTCCCAAACAACTCCCTACGTTTACTTTAAATAGCCGGATTGTCGTTCCTTTTAGTTTAAGTGTAGGTTATTCCATTTCATGGTGTTAGTAATCCATGTGCACATTGAAGTGTTAGTAATGGTGCAGATTTACCCTTGTTGGCCAAAAGAAAATCCAAGGCTTTTCTGTTTTTTATATGTACTTAGGCTAAGAAAGGTTTGTTGTGTTCCCAGAGTAAGGGCTATATTGCTTACTCTGCCAGCCAAAGTTAAGTACAAATTTTTGATGACTACCTCCAGTTGCTCAACTCCTGTGGATGGAGTTACTATCCTCAGAAGTTGTTTCTACTATTATTTTTTATTTTTTCCAAGAAAGGTTTTATCCCTGTGGACTCTTTCTAAGAAAATATAGTTAACTGAGGGTGTTTGGAACACATATGCTTGGACTGGTCTAACTGTTAATCCCACAAAATATATTCCAAAGTTGTTCAGATTGGTTGTGATAACAATAATTTAGGAGAACTAAACTATAGAAATAGGGTAGTGATTGTCCCTAGTTAAGCTAGTATTATTTTTAGTAAGGGAAAATTGCAGGCTAAGTCAGAAGTATATAACCTTAAACTCTAAAAAGGAACAATATGACCAAAGTAGTCAAAGGAGAGAATGACAACCAGTGATTTCAGGGACCCAGGAGAACCTTGTTCTTATGGTCTGGGAGGGAGCTGTCCACACGGTACAGTCATCAACTTGTTTAAAGGACCTTGGGTCAGCAGACAACTTCCATGGACAAACTACTTCTGGAGGTCCTCTGGAGAAGCTCTGTTTCATGTTTCTAATGATGAAATTTTCCCATTCTGATAAGATCCCTTCCATTTTCCAGGGATTTTGGGTTGGGGGGGATAATAAAAACAATGCAGTTTTTCAGCAAGGGGCAAAGCCTTGCATAATTTAAGATTCAATGTTCCGGTGAAGTGTTTTCCCCAAATATTAAATAGATAAGTTGGAGTGTCCTAGGTAGAGAATATGAAATCTAATTGTTTTCTTAGCATCTGGAGTGAGTGTTGTAGCTTTCTAACAAAGAGAAGTTTTAACCCATCCAGAAAATAAGCAAAGCGTCCTGTAGAGCCTGGGTCCAGCCTTGATTATTTTTTTCAAAGTTAGAGATGAAGCATAAACTGGATATTTCCTCTGATATCCGTGAAAATGTTCTCCTGAGGGTGTTTGAGGAGTCTTTGCGTGGTGCACATGATTAAGCTCTTGACTACTAGCGAAAGGTTGGTGGTTCAGACCCACCCAGAGGTGCCTCAGAAGACAGGTCTGGCCGTCTGCTTCTGAAAGATCTCGAAAACCGTATGGAGCAGTTCTCTGCACATACGGGGTCGCCATGAGTCAGAATCGACTTGACGGCAACTAACAACAACAACGAGGGTGTTTGATATCATGGTCAAGTTGCTTTTTCTGTGATGGATTGTTTCCATGGAGGGTTTTAGCAAGCATCCATTTGAGGTTTTGTCATGTGCTACCTACCCTACAGCCGCAATGACAACACCAGACTTATCTGCATGAATCTTACAACTTGACTTAAAAAAAAAAAAAGGTTGCCATCAAGTTGATTCAGACTCATGAAGATCCCCTGCGTATGAGAGTAGAGCTGTGCTCCATAGGGTTTTCAATGGCTGATTTTTTGGAAGTAGATCTCCAGGCCTTTCTTCCGAGTCACTTCTGGGTAGACTTGAATCTCCAACCTTTCAGTTAGCAGCCAAGTGCGTTAACCCGTTTGCATCATGCAGGAGCTCCTCACAACTTGACTACCATCTTTTTTTTTGGAATTGGACCCTATTTTGTATATCTATAATGGAATCCTTGAACTTTTCCATGGATTTGTCTTTCTGCTTGATAAGCGGTTCTTGTTTAAGGACTTTAGCCTGTATAGCCTGTTCAATACAATGATCTGCTAAAGCATTTTCTCAAAGAAGGGAGTGCTCCACAGAGAATAAGTGGAAATATAGGGGAATTAAGTCTCCAATTCAATTCAAGCTGACTTTGAGGACTGATAATTGGAAACGAAAACATATAAGACTTTTTTTCCCTCATACATCACAAAATATTATGCTTTTGATTTTTCAGCCATTTAGAAATATAAAATCCAGTCTTACCTCATGCGCCCAGTCACAGAGCAGTGTTTTGACAAGCCCTGGCATAAAACATACAAGAAGAGGGCCTAGGTCCAAGGCTTGAAGAATGTCAACATTTCAAGGCCAGGTAGAGAAAAAAAGCATCTGGCAAAGGAGACAGAGGGAGCAGTTAGAGTGGTATGAGGAAAAGCCAGCACAGGGTGGTGTCATGGAAGCCAAGAAAAGAGAGTAGGTTTAATGCTACTGTGAAGTCTAGTTAAAATGAGAGGTAAGACTTTCTATAAATGATGAAAAAGAGCAAAAGCAAAACAAGCAGCAGGAGAAAAAGCAAGATTAAACAAAAATATTTACCAAATTGTGTACCTAGAAATCAGAGGTCTGAATTATCTTATACAAAGACCTAGATCTAATGACCTTACAAATTCTAGGATAACAAAATAAATTCAGCAATAAGAGTTCAGTGAAACCAGCCAGAGATCAAATTGTTGTTGAGGCTGACATAATGGCAGCAAATCAGACAGACACGTTGAATTTCAGCAGCAAGGGCCTAGTAAGTGCAGTTGTGGGCCTGAGAGTTCCTGAAATCCTGCCAAAGAAGGGTCCTCAGAATAATATTGGTGGATCTCTATTATTGTCAGAGGATCATCAGGTCACTCAATACCTGAAATAAAGAACACAAAGATGAATTTTTATTGCTGACTTACATAAGGGAGAACTACTGTGGTCAGGCACAGTCTCTCCAAGTGGAGCAAACTGCTAATACTATGTAGGGTTTTTGGAAAACATGGAGCTCAGGGATTGGTGAATTTCATCAGTGGAGGTTACAAGAGTCTGGAATGTGATTTTATCCTACTTTCAGTCTAACCAATTAATCTGTTACAGTTTCAGGGGTGTTAGCAGGAGACCCTAGACTCCTGGATCAGAGACAAAGGGCCCTTATTTCTCAGGGCACAGCAAGCACAGGGGACAACACAGAGGGCCCAAGTAGAAGCCTGCACATGCAGTAGGTTGCATTATAGGAAAGGGTCACTGAGCTTGGGAAATCCACCTCTTCTATATCAAACATAAGCAAGCCTTCTCTTTGTCCCAAAAGAGACATTGCATTGCTTGCTGCACACACAAACCTGATAAATGGACCATATAAAGACTGCCAGGGCCTTGCTTCTAAGTTCATAACCTGTACATCCTACTTCCAGATATCTTGACAAGGTTATGTCATAGAAACCTTAAGTTCAACATTTCAAAAACTGAATGTACCATCATCATCTCCCATACTTTGCTTCTTTCCCTATTTTCCTGTTCACCAAGGCATTCTCGATATTTCTCTCATCTACTCGTTCACCAGATTTTTTTTAATTCCATCTCCTAAATACCTTTAAGTTTGTACTCTGTGCACCGTTGTCTTGGTTTTGACCCTCATCATCAAAAGGTAATCTAACAGACTATTATAGAAGACTCCTCCTACCCCATATCCTTGCCTCAAGTTTCAATTGCCTCCAAACAAATGTCTAAAGATACAGATTTGTTTGTATAACTCCTCTACTGAAACTATTCACAAGGTAAGCCTTCCAGATAAAATTCAAATTCCTTATTATGATCTACCTACTTCTCCAGCTTCACCTTCTGACATTTCCTGTAAGCTTTCTTGTAGATCTTTTTAAAAATTGTTTTCTGATCCCTGGATAAGCACACACACACTTCTTGCCACTTTGGACTCACTATCCCTAAAAATTTAGCATTCCTTAGCATATAATAGGCCCATAATATATGTATGTGGCATAAATATTCATTAGATGGCTGAAAGTAAGGACAGGCTTAGCTTAACTACAACAGAGATTTAGCTTGGGGGCTTATTTAGTTCTGCATTCTCTTGTGTGTGTTCCTTTCCCCTTCACCAGTCATGATGATGGAGCTCTTTAAACCGACACTGGATGGTAATTTAGATTGTAGGCACTAAGTAAAACACATTGAGGAGAAAGGACAGATACTGCTTATATCTAGTTAATAATTTATAGACTACCTCAAACTTGCAGAATACCAATAATTTTAATTCTGTTATTCAGTTGAACAACACTATTATAAATATAGCCAATTCAAGTTAACCTTATTTTCTAAGGAACCCATGATTCATAAGTAATTAAGACACTCCCTCTTTTGTTATAGTGAAAAAAGACTAAAGCATAGCATATAAAGTGACTGTCTGAAATCACTATCCTGTCTTACAGCCCTTAAAACATATCCAAATTAACTTTAATTTTTATTTGTCTTTGGGAACAACTGTATTACATGAGAGTTTACCCATCTCATTAACTGTGATGTTGTCAGCAAGAGTCAGAGCTTATATCGTGCCCAAGGCAGGCTTAGGCTTCAGGGCACTTACTAGTAACTCTTTTGAGTGGTCACAAGCTAGTCCGTTCCACTAAATGATATTATAGACCCAAGTGTCTATTTAGCATATTAGGATGTTCCTTTTACTGTCATGGAAATGATATTTCCTGTCTTAGAGATTCCTTATGTCAGTTTATTACAATATGCAAGCACTCCTTGGAGCTTACTTGATCAGCTTACATCCAGTCCTGTAGCATTTCCCGGCATAGTTCTTCTTCTCCCTCCTAGAAAAGTCAGGAAAGCAACTCCCTGGTAACACCTGCCTTCTCTTTTTTGTCTGCTTGGCCTGATCTCCCTACCGTTTATTCTTCCAGACTATTTCTCACCATCTAATGGAAACAACATCCTTAATTCTTTGTCCATTATATTAATCATTCTTTCAGACCCGTTGTTCAATGAGCTACTCCCCTCCAAAATCATCCATGACTCTATGGCTTTACTCTTTCCTATGTGCAGGTCTCTGATTATTAAATGACTCTGTACTAAAATCATTATCCAATTTGAGTCCTAGTATCAAGTCTGGGAGGATGTGAATTAAATTTTTGTCTCTGTTTTTTAATTTAAAAAGACCACAGAAAGATCTAAAAACAGTCTGGCCTCAGTGTTTCCTGTGTCATTGGCTTGTTATACAATTCTTCATTTTTATTTTCCAGAAGGAAAGAATTTCCCAACCTTGGCTTTATCTACCTTTTGCAGTTATGTATAAGGATCCATACCAACTCAGCTTCCATGTGCCCGACACTCATTCTGCCTCACCTTCCAATAGGCCCTGCTCCTCACACACTCACACAGATTACCAGGATAGTGTTACCATAAGTGTGCTGTATGCTTTTCCAGAATCATGTCCATTCATATTTGAAATAAAACATGTTAAAGTAGTGCCAGCTACAGTCAAATACGGTTTTTGCTAGCAGAGTTTAATCAAAATATGGACAAAAGTCTAAGATAATGTGTGGCACATTTGCCACTTGTACAGAGAATTACTTAGTTTGCTGGGAGTAGTTGCTAAGAGCCTAAATTTTAGAATTACTTTTCTTCTGTTGGACCAGTAGATCAATTATTTAAAAGTGTCAGTCCTCTGTTATAAATGGAAGTGATGACCTCCTTTATATACAGAGTTTAAGAGACCTGGCAGGTTTCATGGAAATGCACAGAATCTTCATAAGCACATGTATGTCTTTTGCTTTTTAACTTTATAGGAAATCAACGTGTTGACAGTCGCATTGGTCAACCAAGACCGAGAGAACAATATTGAGAAAAGAAGCCAAGGTTTAAAATCAGAGAAGGAAGCTCTGCTAATAGGTAAGGAAATTCTGTTTTCTTCAATAATTCTTAGGTAATTTACTTAAATAATATTTAAGTAATTCACCTCCAACTTGTTAACAATTAAAAAAGCTTTACCTTCTGCTCAGAGATGAGATTGACTTTGTTCAGGTTATTACATATATTTCAAATTAGTGGAGTAAAAACTAATGAGGGTTTTGCTCTTATTTAACCATGTATTAGTTGGTTATCTGACATAAAACTGAACTCAAAAGAGAGATTAATTTGCATCTCACATATTACAAGCCTAAATTTTAAAATCTGGAAATGTCACTTTCAGCCTGAGGCCAGGTTCGATTCAGTTCTAAAGTCCCAAACCAGAACAGATCCCCAGGTCCAAAGCAGCATGGAATTTGATATTAATCTCTAACCCCCATAAACCAGTAAACTAGTGACCATCGATTTGACTTCAACTCATGGTGACCCCATGTGTTTCAGAGTAGAACTGTATTCCATAGGATTTTCAAAGGCTGATTTTTCTAAAGTAGCTCACCAGGACTTTCTTCGAAGGTGCCTCTAGGCAGACTTGATCCTTAAACCTTTCAGGCTAGCAGCTGAGTGCTTAACCATTTGCACTACCCAGGGACTCAAATTCTAAGGTGACTCCCGAGGTCAGACCTTAATGCTGATGATATAGGGGCATCTAGGTTACCAGTGCTAGTATAATGCAGGAGAGTCTAATCCAGACTTCCCTGCCCAAATTTGGATCCATTACCCAAGACCAGTAAAACATACTGGCTGTTAAGGAAGAGGAGAGAAGAAGGAAGGCAGTTACTGTTCCCCTGAAAGCATTCAGTACCCCCACAAAACGCATCTAGGTTGGATTTTCTTGGTCTGGATCAGAGACAATGCTCCAACTGTTCTGTCTATAGTCATCATCAGCAGATGCAAAGTAGCACTGTTCTGTTCTCACGGGGGGGTTTCTCAGTGAGGGTGTGTTGGTGATGGGCCTGTGACCCCACTTTGGAGGCTGTTGTCTCTGTCTCTGCAGCCCTCAAACGCAGAGGAAGAGAAGCCACACATCACTCTGGATGCACAGCATTGATTCCAGCCACCCCTGGCACCGCCCCCGGTGTGGGGTTCCAGGTTCAGACCAGCTCCTCTGGGGCATGGTTAAGAGTGAAGAATGAGGCCATTGTAACTGTTAGACAAATTGTTTTTTTCCAGAGTTAGTTATCTGGCAGAAGGAACACCTGGTTGCATTTTCTAAATACTGCATGCACTCCCCTCAAAATGACAGGTACACCAGGACCTTTAGAAGCTGGCACAGAAGGAATTAAATTCAAAACATAGTCCAAAGTTCATCCATCATATATAGATTTTTCAACTACAGGGTTACTGAATATGACATCAGCTTAGAGATACCCAAGGAAAACCAATTATTTTTTTCTCACTGATGATATACAGCTGTAATAACATGCCATCCACAAACCTCATAAGACATGCTGATGGGCTATCGTTCCAGGAACCCAAAATGAACCATATGTAGTTGCTATCTGCTTTATTCTTTTATTGGAAAATGGGATTTCATCCATAATGCTTTTAAAGTATGAACAAAACACATAATAATCTGCAGACAACTTTCCCTCTTTAAGTCTGAATAATAAGAACACTTGAAGATTTTTTTTTTTAAATAGGAGAGGTTCTCCAGTTTATTTCCTTCCTCTCAAAACAGATTGCATCCCCTTTTATGTTCTTCTTGGAGAACACAGTTCATTTACAACATCTCTTAAATGGTTATTAAGTTATATATATATATATATATATTTAATCAGCTACCTCTAAATTTAAAAAATGATATGTTTTACACACTGTAGGTTAATGAGAGTAGATAGGAGGGTTACATTTATAACATGTCACTTCTGCTGAGGTCTTCAGTATTTGAAAAAAATAATGAAATTAGATAATTCAAGTATATTAGATAGAAAAATATTGCTACTAAAATTAGATACTAAATTATTAATTAGATACTAAAATATTACTAGTAAGTGAAGGATCTTCAATAAAAAGTCAGCACAACCAACTTTCTCCCTCACTGTTGGTCATTTGAGCTAGTCTACTTATATTAGCATTTGGAGTTCAGGGTTGAGTAAGAGAGAAACGAGGTGACACCCATTTGGAAACAATATATGAAAATGTTTAGATAGAAGGGAGGCTGGAGATTTAAGTCTTTTATTAAAATAAGCCTAGGAGTTTGATTTTTCCCTTCACTTCTCTATTATCTCTCAACTTTTCTCCGTATTTTACACTACTTAATGCAAGTTTTACTACAGGTGTGACCTCCTGCCCAAATCCATCTCCATAGCACCTATGTACTTACACTATTTTGTAGTTAAAGAGAGAATAATCTTCCAAAAGAATGCCATGGTGGAGGGGAGTTTCCAAGACTGCCAAAATGGACCTTTCCAAAGGATGCATCTATACCTGCCTTTAAATGTGCCTCTCTGCTAATTGAGTTTGGCCATTTATACTTTGTACATACCTGAATGTTGAGATCATAAGTATCTCTCCTGAAGCTTCTGGAATCTAGATATGGACTGTGGTGAAGGCAGAATATGGTTCCTGAACTGCCTAGTGTCAGGCACTCCTGTTCTGAATTGTACAGGAAGAGCTCCTGTAGTAGAATGATTCTGGGAGTCCCCTGGACTTCTGATACGTCTGGAGGGGGTCAGTAATACTCTTTGCAAATACCCTGAAATCTGCCTTTGGAATAGTTAAACCAGAGAATACAGTGGGCCTGTTCTAAGCCAGTCTAGAAGGCCAGGAGCACAGCATAAAAGTCTCCCTCAACTTGGAAATACTAATTGGCAAAATCTTCATCATATCTGGGTGTTAACAGTATATGCTATATGTCGATATATTCAGATGCCCCAACACCTTCGTGAGGCACAGAAATGTTATATAAGAAACGTACATGGCACAGATCTTGATTACCTGAGAGGGGAGAGAAATGAGAAATAAACTATTCAAGACTAGAACATCATAAACAATGAGCAATCCTGGTTAGTTGTGATTATTTGCAACACTAATTTATCTGAGCAAAAGTATGGATTCTTTTCAGACATTCTCATCATGATTTATAAAATTGGAGTCTTTATTACAAGGCATATAAGTTGGGTGTCTATTATATAGGGTCTGTGGAAGTTCAACCATCCTGCAAAACTTTCTTCTTGACAATTAACAGGGATTGGATGCTGGATTCCAACTCAACTAGAGTAAATAGGCCCTTAGGAAGTACTTTATTGTTATGATTTCTGGGTTATTTATTTTGCAGTCAATCCTTGTGAAGATTGGTTGACATATAATAGGATCTAAAAGAATTTGATTTCCATGAAGCATTGCAGGGTAGCATTTTATGTCTCACAACTCTGTAGTAACCAAAGGTTAGATCAGCTTGACAATGCCCAGTGTCCATGTCAGAGCTCCTAGTTCATTTCACATATGGCCCACATGTTAGATTTGGCATACAGTGAAGTTATGTAGGATATAATGAGTCAATACTTTTGATTTAAGACCAAAGCTCTGGAACTGTGTTTGGCTCAAAACCACTTTTAATGAAGGAAAATGGCTCAGGTTTTGTTTTGTTTTGTTTTGTTTTTTTGTTTTTATTGCTAGGTTAATAGCTCCGAGAAGACGTTGCCAGTATAATTTTGGGTCCATATCACTCCATCTTCTCTTGCTTTCTTAATGCTATCACAATAGATTTCCAATCCCAGGAACTGTGACTGGCACCCTGCTAATGCTACTCATTATTGTAAATCCCATCAAGCTGTAGTTAACGACTGCCTCAACAACTTTGACTGTTTATAAAGTCACACTTCTTCAGAACCTCTCTGGTCCCCCGAGAACTGTTCTCAAACTCTGTTTTTGTTTTTTGTTTTTTGTTTTTTTTCTTTTTTTTAACATTTTATTGTGCTTTAGGTGAAAGTTTACCACCAAATTAGTTTCCCATTCACTAATTCATACACAAAGTATTCCATGACATTGGTTGCCGTCTCCTCAATGTGTCAGCACTCACCCCATTTCCACCCTGGCTTCCCCATTTCCATTCCTGGAGTTTCCCTGCCCCTTCCTGCTTTCTCATCTTTGCTTTTGGGCAAATGTTGCCATTTTGGTCTCAGATAGTTGATTGTTCTAAGGAGCACATTCCTTGAGGGTGTTATTGTATATTTTATAGGCCTATTATTTGGCTGAAATGTGATCTCCAGGAGTGACTTCATTTCCAAGTTCGAAGGGTATCTTACGGCTATAGTCTCAGGGGCTCCTCCCAACTCTGCCAGACCAGTACGTCTCATCTTTTTTATGAATTTAAATTTTGTTCTAAATTTTTTGCCCACTCTAACAAGGTCTTTCTATCGTGTTCCTGGTCAGAGCAGTAGCTAGTGGTAGCTGGGCACCATCTAGTTCTTCTGGTCTCAGACTAGACAAGGCTGTAGTTCAGGTGAGCTGTTAGTCCTTTGGACTAATCGCTTCCTTGAGTCTTTGGTTTTCTTCACTCTCATCTGCTCCAGATGGAAAGAGACAAATGGTTGTAACATAGATGACCTCTGGCAAGCTTTTAAGATCCCAGGCCCTACTCACCAAAGTAGGATGTACAACGTTATCTTTATGAACTATGTTATGCCAGTTGATCTAGCTGTCCCCCGAGACTATGGTCCTTGGCCTTCAAGCCCAGTACCTCAGTCCTGTGAGGTGTTTGATTATGTCTAAGAAGTTTCCATAACTGTGCCCACTCTGTACTCTATTATATCTATGAATATACATGCAGCACATACAAATATGTGTGTAGAAATAGCCACAATCATACCTACATATGCTCGTGAGTGTATTCCTGTATGACCTCTCACACCTATTTAGCATACATGCCTACCTATGTATCCACTTGTAAATTATTGTTTGTTGTTACAGGATTGCATATGTTATAGTATTTACTGTAGTTGCCCTTTATTCGTGTGTTTCTCTCAGTGTCTTCCTTTGTCTTGGCCACCTTGTGCTGATATTCTCCATGTTGGGTATTGCCTTTCCCTTCACCAAAATTAGCATGTATCTTCTGTTTAGTTAGTGATTCTCCCTCCCCCTCCCATTAATGGCAACCATTAAAGAATGTTTCTTTCTGTGTGTAAACCTTTTCTTGACTTTTTATAATAATGGTCTTATACAATATTTGTCTTTTTGTGATTGACTTATTTCTCTCAGCATAATGTCTTTCACATTCATCCATGTTGAGATGTTTTGCGATTCATCATTATTCTTTATTGTTGTGTAGTATTCCATAGTGTGTATGTACCACAATTTGTTTATTCATTCATCTGTTGATGGGCACTTAGGTTGTTTCCATTTTTTTTGCTATTGTGAATAATGTACAGTGAACATGGGTGTGCCTATGTCTATTCATATCACAACTCTTACTTCTATAGGATATATATCTAGGAGTAGGATTGCTGGATCATATGGTATCTCTGTTTCTAGCTTTTTAAGAAAGCGCCATACTGTTTTCCACAGTGGTTGTACCATTTTACATTTCCACCAGCAGCATGTAAGAGTTCCAGTCTCTCCACAACCTTGCCAGCATTTGTTGTTTCCTTTTTATTTATTTTTTTGATCACTGCCATTATTGCCAGGGTGAGATTGTATCTTCTTTTAGTTTTGATTTGAATCTCTCTAATGAGTAATGATTGCAAGCATTTTTTCATGTGTTTGTTAGCCACTTGAGTGTCTTCTTTGGTGAAGTGTCTGTTCATGTCTTTTGCCCATTTTTTGATTGGATTGTTTATCTTTTTGTTGTTGAGGTTTGAAGTTTTCCATAAATTTTAGGGATTTGACCCTTGTCAAATGTGTCATTGCCAAAAATTTTTCCTGGTCTGTAGATTCTCTTTTTACTTTTTTGGAGAAGTGTTTTGGTGATCATAAGTATTTAATTTTTAGGAGGTCCCAGTTATCTAGTTTATCTTCTGCTGTTTGTGTACTTTTAGTTATGTTTGAATGTCTATGCCATAAATTAGGACCCCTAGCTTTGTCCCTATGTTTTCTTCCATAAACCTTATAGTTTCCGGTTGTACATTTAGATCTTTGACCCATTTTGAGTTAGTTTTTGTGTTTGGTGTGAGATATGGATCCTGTTTTATTTTTCTCCAAATGGATATCCAGTTTTGCCAACACCATTTGTTAAAAAGACTATCTCTTCCCCATTTAATGAACTTTGACACTCCGTTGAAGATCAGCTGTGCATATGTGGATGGATTTACTTCAGGGTTCTCAATTCTGTTCTATTCGTTTATGTGTCTGTCATTGTAGAAGTACCAGGCTGTTTTGACTACTGTGGCTGTATAGTAGGTTCTAACATCAGGAAGTGTGAGGCCACCTACTTTGTTCTTCTTCTTCAATAATGCCTTATTTATCTGGGGACTCTTTTCTTTCCAAATAAAATTGGAGATTAGTGTTTCCATCTCATTAAAGAATGTTGTTGGAATTTGCATCAGGATTGCATTATATCTATAGATTGCTTTGGGTAGTATTGACATTTTCACAATGTTGAGTCTTCCTATCCATGAGCATGGTATGTTTTTCTGTTTATGAAGGTCTCTTTTGGTTTCTTGCAGTAATGCAGTAATGTTTCTTTGTATAAGTCTTTTACATTCCTACTTATATTTATTTCTAAGTATTTTATCTTTGGGGGGGTGGGCTATTGTAAATAGTATTGTTTTCCGAATTTCCTTTTCAAAGTTCTCTTTGTTAGTGTAGGGGGATCCAACTGATTTTTGTATGTTGATTTTGTACCCTGCCACTTTGCTACATCCTTCTGTTAGTTCCAGTAACATTCTTGTGGAATCTGGGATTTTCTATGTATAGGATAATGTCATCTGCAAATAAGGATAGTGTTACTTCTTCCTTACCAATTTGAATGCCCTTTATTTCCCTCTCTTGTCTTATTGCTCTAGCTAGGCCTTCCAATACAATATTAAATAAGAATGGTGATAAAGGGCATTCTTGTCTGGTTCCGGTTCTCAAGGAGAATATTTTCAGTCTTTCTGTATTGAGAATAATGTTGGCTATTGGTTTTCTGTGTATGCCCTTAATTATGTTCAGGGATTTCCCTTCTATTCCTATTTTTCTGAAAGTTTTTATCAGAAAAGGGTGTTGGATATTATCAAATGCCTTCTCTGCATTGGTTGAGATGATCATGTGATTCTTTTGTTTTATTTATGTGGTGAATTATGTTGATTGATTTTCTAATGTTGAACCATCCTTCCATCCCTGGTATGAATCACACTTGGTCATGATGTATTATTTTTTTGATATGCTGTTGAATTCTGTTGGCAAGAATTTTGTTGAGAATTTTTGCATCTACTTTCATGCGGCACATTGGTCTGTAATTTACTTTTTTAGCATTGTCTTTGCCTGGCTTTGGTATCAGGGTTATGCTGGCTTCAAAGAATGAAATAGGGAGTATTCCTTTTCTGTGTTCTGGAATAGTTAGAGTAGAATTAGTGTCAACTCTTCTCTGAATGTTTGGTAGAATTCTCCAGTGAAGCTATCTGGGCTGTGGCTTTTTTCATTGAGAGTTTTCTTTATGACCTCTTCAGTTTCTTCTTTTCTTATGGATCTGTTCAGATTTTCTACCTCAATTTGTGTTAGTGTAGGTGGGTAATGTGTTTCTAGAAATTTGTCCATTTCCTCTACATTTTCAATTTGTTGGAGTATAATTTTTCATAATATTCTGTTATGATCCTGTTTATCTCAGTTGGTTCTGTTGTAATGTCACCCATCTCATTTATTATTTTCTTTATTATTTGCATCTTCTCATTCTTTTCCTCTGTCAGTTTGGCCAGTGGTTTGTCATTTTTATTGATCCTTACCAACAACCAACTTCTAGTCTTATTGACTCTTTCTACTGTTTTTCTATTTCATTTATTTCTGCTCTAATCTTTATTATTTCCTTTCTTCTGGTGACTAAGGCTGCTTTTGCTGCTCCTTTTCTGTTTGTTCTAATTGTAGAGTTAAACTATTGATTTGGCCCTTCCTTCTTTTTTTTGATGTGTGCATTTATTGCTATAAATTATCCTCTGACCACTGCTTTTGCTATGTCCCTGAGGTTTTGGTGTGTTGTGTTTTCATTCTTGTTTGATTCTAGAAACTTTTTATTTCATTTTTAATTTCTTCTGTTACTCAGTGGTGTTTTTTTTTTTTTCTTTTATTGTACTTCAGGTGAAGGCTTACAGAACAAATAGTTTCTCATGAAACAGTACACATATTGTTTTATGACATTGGTTAACAACCCCACAACATGTCAACCCTCTAACTTCTCAACTTTTTTTTTGTGAAAATGCACATAGCCAAAGATACACCAATGCAAAAATTTCTACATGCACAGTTCAGTGACATTGACTATGCTCTTCCAATTGTGCTGTTATTGTCACTTAAGATGAAGGCTTACAGATCGAAATAGTTTCTCATTTAACAGTTACTACACATGTTTCCCTCTGACAATGGTTAACAATCTCACAACACAGCAACAATATCCTTACTCAACCTTGGGTTCCCTATCACCAGCTTCCTTGTCCCCTTCTGCCTTCTGGCACTTGTCACTGGACTGCTATACCTCGTTAGTCTCATTTGGTTTTATGGGGCTGTCCACTCCCAGGCTGAACAGTGAACCGCGAAGGTAACTTCACCACTGAGCTAAAAGGGTGTCTGGGGGCCATACTCTCGGGGTTTCTCCAGTCTCCTTTAGGCCAGTAAATCTGGTCTTTTTTTTTTTCTTTTGTGAGTTAGAATTATGTTCTACATCCTTCTCCAGCTCTGTCCAGAACCCTCTGTTGTGATCCTGGTCAGAGCAGTCAGTGGTGGTAGCCAGGCACCATCTAGCTCTACTGGACTCAGTCCGGTGGAGGCCTTGGTAGCTGTGGACAATTAGTCCTTCAGACTAATCTTTTCCTTGTATCCTGTTCTCTTCATTCTCCCTTGCTCCCAAAGGGATGATACCAGTGGAGTATCTTAGATGGCCACTCACAGGCTTTTAAGACCCCAGACACTACTCACCAAGATAGAATGTAGAGCATTGCCTTTATAAGCTGTGTCATACCAATTGAGCTAGATGTTCCCCGAGACCATGGTCACCACAGCCCTCTGCTGAGCAGTTCAGTCCCTGAGGGAGTTTGGATATGTCTATGGGGCTTCCATGACCTTTCCTTGTACAAGTTGTGCTAGTTTCCCCTGTATTGTGTACTTTCTCACCCTTCACCCAAGATACCACTTATCTATTGTCTATCTAGTATTCCCCCCCCCACCCCTCCCATCCCTGGTAACCAACAAAGATTGTTACATTTTGTGTGTGAACTTTTTCATGGGTTTTTACAATAGAGGTCTCATACAATATTTGTCCTTTTGTGATTGACTTATTTCACTCAGCATAATGTCCTCAAGTTTCATCCTTGTTACGAGATGCTTCACAGATTCGTTGTTGTTCTTTCACGATGCATAGTACTCCACTGTGTGCATGTAACATAGTTTGTTTATCCATTCATCTGTTGATGGGCATCTAGATTGTTTGCATCATATTGTGAACAATGCTGCCATGAACATAGGTGTGCATATGGCTATTCTAGTGACGACTCTTATTTCTCTAGGATATATTCCTAGGAGTGGAATTGCTAGATCGAATGGTATGTCTATTTCTAGCTTTCTGAGGAAGCACCATGTCATTTTCCAAAATGGTTGTATCATTTTGCATTCCCACCAGCAGTGCATAAGAGTTCCGATCTCCCCGCAGCCCCTCCAACATTTGTTATTTCCAGTGTTTTTGATTCGTGCCAGTAATGCTGGGGTGAGATGGTATCTCACTGTGGTTTTAATTTGCATTTCTCTAATGGCTAGTGATCGCAAGCATTTCCTCATGTATCTGTTGGCCATTTAGATGTCTTCTTTGGTGAAGTGTCTGTTCATTTCCTTTGCCCATTTTTTAATAGGATTATTTGTCTTTTTGTTGTAGAGGTGTTGGATTTTCTTGTAGATTATGGAGATTAGACATTTGTCTGACTTGTACTGTCCAAAATTTTTTTCCCAGTCTGTAGGTTCTCTTTTTACTGTTTTGGTGAAGTCTTTTGAAGAGCATACGTGTTTGATTTTTAGAAGATCCCAGTTATCTAGCTTATCTGTTGGGGTTTGTGCATTGATAGTTATGGTTTGTATCCTGTTAATGCCGTGTATTAAGGCCTGAAGTGTTGGTCCTATTTTTCCTTCTAAAAGTATAGTTTTATGTTTTATGTTCAGGTCTTTGATCCATTTTGAAGTAGTTTTTGTATACGCTGTGAGGTATGGGTCCTGTTCCATTTTTTTGCAAATGGATATCTAGTTTTGCCAGCACCATTTGTTAAAAAGACTGTCTTTTCCCCAGTTGATGGACTTGGGGCCCTTGTCGAAGATCAGGTGACTGTATGTGGATGGATTTACATCTGTGTTCTCAATTCTGTTCCGTTGGTCAATGTCTCTGTCGTTGTACCAGTACCAGGCTATTTTGACTACTGTACCTGTAGAGTAGGTTCTCAAGTCAGGTAGTGTGAGTCCTCCAACTTTCTTCTTCTTCTTCAGTAGTGCTTTACTTATTCGGGTCTTCTTCACTTTCCATATAAAGTTAATGATTCGTTTTTCCATCTCTTTGAAGAATGTTTTGGTATTTGGATCGGGATTGTGTTGTATGTGTAAATTGCTTTGGGTAGAATTGTCATTTTCACAATGTTGAGTCTGCCTATCCATGAGCATGGTATGTTTTTCCATTTATGTAGACCCCTTTGGGTTTCATGCAGTAGTGTTTTGTAGTTTTCTTTGTATAGGTCTTTTACATCCCTGGTCAGATTTATTCCTAAGTATTTTATCTTTTTAGGGGCTATTGAAAATGGTATTGTTTTCCTGATTTCCTTTTCATCCTTCTCCTTAATGGTTTATAGGAATCCAACTGATTTTTGAATGTTTATCTTGTATTCTGCTACTCTGCTGAATCTATTAGTTCCAGTAGATTTCTTGTGGAGTCGTAGGGTTTTCTATGTATAGTATCATATCATCTGCAAACAGGGACAGTTTAGCTTATTCATTATCAGTTTGGATGCCCTTTATTTCTTTTTCTTGCCTTATTGCTCTAGCTAGAACTTCCAGCACAATGTTAAATAGGAGTGGTGATAAAGGGCACCCTTGTCTTGTTCCTGTTTTTAAGGGGAATGTTTCCAGCCTCTCTCCATTAAGAATGATGCTGGCCGTTGGTTTTGCATAGATGCCCTTTATTATGTTGAGAAATTTTCCCTTCTATACCTATTAGATTGAGAGTTTTTATCAGGAATGGGTGTTGGACTTTGTCAGATGCCTTTTCTGCGTCAATTGAGATGATCATGTGATACCTTTCTTTCCTTTTATTTATGTGGTGGATTATGTTGATTGATTTTCTAATGTTGAACCATCCTTGCATACCTGGAATGAATCCTACTTGGTCGTGGTGTATTTTTTTTGATATGATGCTGAATTCTATTGGCTAGAATTTTGTTCAAATTTTTGCAGCTATATTCATGAGAGATATTGGTCTGTAATTTTCTTTTTTTTGTAATGTCTTTGCCTGGTTTTGGTATCAGCGTTATGCTGGCTTCATAGAATGAATTCGGAAGCATTGCTTCCTCTTCTATGCTCTGAAATAGCTTGAGTAGTACTGGTACAAGCTCTTCTATAAATGTTTTGTAGAATTCTTCAGTGAAGCCATCTGGGCCAGGGCTTTTTTTGGTTGTGAGATTTTTTATTACCTTTTCAATCTCTTATCTTGTTATGGGTCTGTTCAGATTTTCAACATCACTTTGTTGTAGTTTGGGTAGGCCGTGCGTTTCTAGAAATTTATCCACTTCCTCTAGGTTTTCAAATTTGTTGGAGTATAGGTTTTCATAATATTCTGTTATAATCCTTTTTATTTCAGTCGGGTCTATTGTAATGTCCTCCATTTCATTTCTTATTTGGGTTATTTGTGTCCTCTCCTGTTTTTCTTTTGTCAGTCTGGCCAGTGGTTTGTCGATTTTGTTGATTCTTTCAAAGAACTGACTTTTGGTTTTGTTGATTCTTTCTACTGTTTTTCTGTTCTCGATTTCATTTATTTCTGCTCTGATCTTTACTATTTCCTTTCTTCCTGTGGTTGCGGGCTTTTTTTGGTGTTCTCTTTCTATTTTTTGGGGTTCTGTAGTTACTGTTTTGATTTTGTCCCTTTCTTCTTTTTTGATGTGTGAATCTATTGCCATAAATTGTCCTCTGAGGACAGCCTTTGCTATGTCCCAAAGGTTTTGGTATGATGTGTTTTCATTCTCATTTGATTCTAGGAATTTTTTGATTCCATCTCTGATTTCTTCTATTACCCAGTGATGTGTAAGCAGGGTATTATTCAGTTTCCATGTATTTGATTTTTTTTCCTTGCTCTTTCTAGTGTTAATTTCTACCTTGATGGCATTGTGGTCAGAGAAGATACTTTGAATTATCTCAACATTTTGGATCTTGTTGAGGATTGCTCTGTGGCCTAAGATGTGGTCTGTTCTGTAAAACGTTCCATGTGCATTGGAAAAGAATGTGTACTTTGTAGCAGTTGCATGGAGTGTTCTATATATGTCTATGAGGGCACGTTGGCTGATTGTGCCCTTTAGGTCTTCTGTATCTTTGCTGAATTTCTTCTTAGTTGTTCTGTCCTTTACTGAGAGTGGTGTAGTGAAGTCTCCTACTATTATTATGGAACTGTCAGTTTCTCTTTTCAGTGTTGTTAGAGTTTGTTTTATGTATTTTGGAGCCCTGTCATTGGGTGCATAGATGTTTATTATGGTTATGTCTTCATGATGGACCATCCCTTAATCATTATATAGTGTCCTTCTTTGTCTTTTATGGTAGATTTCGTTTTAAAATCTATTTTATCTGAGATTAGAATTGCCACTCCTGCTCTTTTTTGATAGTTGTTAGCTTGATATATTTTTTTTCCAACCTTTGACTTTTAATAAATTCACATCTTTATTTCTAAGGTGTGTCTCCTGTAGACAGCATATTGATGGATCCTGTTTTCTTATCCATTCTGTCACTCTCTGTCTCTTTATGGGTGTATTGAGTCCATTTACATTCAGTGTAATTATTGATAGATGTGGGTTTGTTGCTGTCATTTTGTAGTGCTTTTTTTTTGTGGTGCTGACGTTTTCTTTGTTCTTCTTACTGTCTTGTGCTGAGTTACTTTTGTTTGTGGATTTTTTTTTCATTTCTTTTGTTTTTGTAGGTTTTGTTTTTGCTGAGACTTTATGTTTTTCCTCTTTTTTTTATGAGTATGTTTGTTAACTTTCTTTGTGGTTACCATGAATTGTACCCTTATCTTTCTAAGTTTGAAGCAGTCTACCATTGCTTGGTATCGCCTTGCCTTCCTCTCCATTAGAAGGTTCTATACCTATGCCGTTTGTTCCCTCTTTTATTGTTTTGATGTTGTTGTCATTTACTGATTAACTGCTCTGATTCCCTGTTGTATTTCTTTTGGTTTTGGATAGTCCTTGAGAGTTCATTTCCTATATTGGTATGTGGCTGGTATGATCCTGCGTCCTAGATTCTGCCTGTGAGCTGAAGCTGTTTGTCCTCAGATCGAAGAACTCCCTTTAATAATTCTTGTAAGTTTGGTTTGACTTTTACATATTCCCTTAATTTCTGTTTATCTGGAAATGACCTAATTTCACCATCAAATTTGAATGAGAGTTTTGCAGGATATATTATTCTTGGCTGGCAATTTTTTTTCTTTCAAGATTTTATATATGTCATCCCATTGCCTTCTTGCCTGCGTGGTTTCTGCCAAATAATCTGAACTTAGTCTTATTGTTTCTTCTCTGTATGTGATTTCTTGTTTTTCATGAGCTGCTCTCAGGATTCTTTCTTTGTCTTTGGTTTTGGAGAGCGTAATTTTGATATGCCTTGGTGATTTTCTTTTGGGGTCTCTCCTATATGGGTTCGTTGAGCTTCTTGGATGGCCAGCTTTTCATCTTTCATGACATTGGGGAAGTTTTCTGTCAGCAGTTCTTCAATGATCCTCTCTGTGTTTTCTGTTTTCTCCCCCTGTTCTGGAATTCCAATCACTCGCAGAGTTTTGCTTTTGATTGTATCCCACATAATTCTCAGGGTCTCTTCATTTTTCTTTGTTCTTTTTTCTTAGTTTTCCTGAAACAGAGTTGTATCCAAGTATTTGTCTTCAATTCCACTGATCCTGTCTTCCACTGTTTCAAATCTGCTTCTCAGCTCTTCTATGACACCGTCCATTTCTGAAATCTTGTTGTTTATCTTTTGGATTTCTAATTGTTGTCTTTGTATAATTTCTAGTTGTGAATGTATTTTGGCATTTTGTTCCTGCATTATTTTCCTGAATTATTCCAATTGTTTGTTTGTATTTTCCATGAATTTGTCTATTTTTTCCTCAAGTTTGTCAGCTTTTTTCCTCAGTTCTTGGAGAATTCCGAGTATTAGAGATTTGAATTCCCTGTCAGGTAGTTCTATGTCATTTTCTTCCACTGGAGAGTCATCTGGTATTTTAATTTGGATGCCTACTGGAACCATCCTGTCCTGTTTTTCTAAATGTTTTGATATTGTCTGCTGTCTTCGGGGCATTCAGTAGTTATTGTTCTCATTTATTGATTGTAGATTTGTTTGTTTAGTCCCCCCCCCCCTTTTTTTTTTAATTTGACTGTGTCCAAGCAGGCAGACTGTGTGTTCTTTGTAGTTTGCTCGTCTGTGGGCACAATACTTTTTGCCTCCTTCTCCAATTAGCTGGGTCAGTCACTTAGATATGGTACGGCAGGGTAGGTCTAGCTGAAGAGGAGTTACTGGGATGGGTTGTTTGCGGCACTTACTGTAGCCACCAGAGCGGATCAGTAATCAGTGCAGGGCAGGTTCCAGTAGGCTGTGCCTGTGCTACTTGGTAGTGTGATGTCAAGCACAACGTGCAGGTAGGCAGGATGCAGCAAGGAGATTGTTATGTGTGGAGCTAAGATGGATATGGGAGAGAGGAGAGAGGAACAGGAGCCAAAAACATACAAACAAACAAAAAAGAATGCTAGGGGAGTATGCCATTGGAATGGAGAGATGAGAGACTATGAAATTGAGAAAAACAGAAAGGTGAGGAGGAAGAAAAGAAAAGAATGAATGAATAAGAATCAGAAAGGTTAAAGAACCGCAAGTTTCCCTGGGATCCCACCGGTGCAGCTATAAGTTCTGGGGAAGTCGCTCTCAGGTGTTCCAGTGCAGCCTGGCTAGAAGGCGTAGAGGTATACAACACCAGGTATTCAGGGAACAGAAAGAGAAGGAAGATATAGAGAGATGAGAAACTGAGCAATGAAGAAAGACAAAAAGGGAAAATAAAACAAAACAAACTAAAAAAGGAAAAAAAACAATAAAAGCCCCCCAAAAAACAGAAAAAAAAAACGAAAAAAGAAATGTCCTCGGGGATCCCTATGCACATCTGTGCAAGCTGAGCAGGAAGTGTCATTTCCACGCAGCACTGTCTGGCCAGAAGGGGCTCCCAACTCAAGAAAAGGAAAAGAAAACAAACAATTCAAAACAAACAAACGAACAAAAGCCCCAGGATCCCACCAGCAAGACAGCCCAGACCGGGAAGCAGCTCCACATTTGAACAGAACTCCACAGCCCCTCAGGAAGAAGCAAAGGTGGCGCACAGAGCCAGGTATTTGAGTGAAAGGAGGTGGAGGTGGTGAGAGGTAAGGAAGAAATCAAAAGAAGCAGAAAAAAAAAGCAACACTATCAGCCAACAAGTGGCACTCAGAGAGCCAGCTATTGCGGGTTGCTGTTTCTCGGACAAGAGACTGTGTCCGTGGGAAGCAGAGGGGGCCAAGTGTGGGTGAAGAAGGGTAGGGAGTGGGAAAGCGTATATCACAAATTACCAGAGCGCTGCAGTCTCTCAGGAAGAAGCAAAGATGGCTAACAGAGCCAGGTATTTGAGCAAAAGGAGGCGGAGGTGGTGAGAGGCAAGGAAGAAATCAAAAGAAGCGGAAAAAAGCAACACTGGCAGCCAACAAATGGCACTCAGAGAGCCGTCCCATTTGGGTGTGTGGAATCTAAGCAGCCGGTGATTCCTGGTCAAGAGATTGTGGCCGCGGGAAGCAAAGGAGGCCGAGTCAGGGTGCAGAAGGGTGGGGGGTGGGAAAGCATATATCACAAATTACCGGTTGTTTTGTCTCCCGCTGGACACTCCGTGAGGCTGCTTTCTTGTACCCCCTGTTTGCTGGTCTCCAATAGGAGTCCAAGATGGCGGATCCGCACTGCGTTAACTGGTAGGGGACCTCTGCATGAATCTCTCCTCACTCTCTGCTCTCTGTCAGTTTTCTCACTCCATTTGTTGCTTGGCTAAGTTCTTTATCTCTTCATTTGATGTTTTAGGGTTTCAGGATTGTTGTATTCTCTGTTCGGCTTAGTTTTTCAGATCTTTGCTGTGGAGAGATGGTGTGGTGCTTCTGCCTAGAGCGCCATTTTGCCGGAACTCCTACTCAGTGGTTTTTAAGCAAGGTATTATTCAATGTCCTTGTATTTGATTTTTTTCCCTTGTTCTTCCTATTATTGATTTCAAGTTTTATAGCATTGTGATCTGAGAAGATGCGTTGTATTATTTCAGTGTTTTTGAGTTTATTGAGGCTTGCTTTGTGGCCTAAAATATGGTCTGTTCCAGAGAATGATTCATGTGCATTGGAGAAGAATATGTACTGTGCTGCTGTTGGTTGGAATGTTCTTTGCATGTCTGTTGTTCTCAGATTCTTAATGATCAAACAAGCTTCTTTCCATATCATCCCAACTTCTCTGCAATTCAAGATGAGCCATTACTTTAAGCCCTCCCCCACCACCATGTCCATCACCATCACCATCTCACACATACACACACAACTAGTCTCTCAATTGGAATGTTCCCAAAAATGCATGCATATCAAACCAATAGAATGTAGAGAAATTCATTTAAAGAATGTTGAGTGGTGACTTCTTGGTGTTTTCGGTGAGTAGAGGAGAGGCTATATTTAGGCTGCACCTGAGGAAAGTAATCTAGAGAGTGTGTTCCTCTGTGAAAGCTGTTGACCATAAAGAATTAATCATTGACCTAAATCTTGTTTCCAAGGCACAAATGTCCATATCAATAAATCAACAAACATTTGTCAAGAGCCTACTATAAGAATTATCGACCTTCACTGGGAAAAAGAATCCTCTGGACAGCCTGTTTAAAAGACAGACTCCTTGGCTTCACAAACAGAGATTCTGTTCATTTTAAAAATAGTTTCCCAGATGATACTGACACAGGCACTTTTGGTACCATGTTTAGAGAAATACTGGCTAGCTGTATGCCAAGATCTGTGTCAGCTGACAGTGATAAGATAATCTCTTCCCTCCAGTAGTCCATTGTTGTTAGTTGCCATCTGGTCGACTAACTCATGGTGATCTTATGTATAACAGAATGAAACGTTGCCCGGTCCTGTGCCATTTTCATGATTTTTTGTATGTTTGAGCCCATTGTTGTGGCTATTGTGTCAATCTAAATTTTCCCTAAACTTGTGAAGAAGAAAGCAATTAATTACAATAAAATGTGATTTGTACTAAAATCAGAAACTTAGAGAAGGGGCTACAGATTTCTTTGTCAGAGGAAGGGACAGTTGAGCTGGGTCCTAAAGGATGCATAAGGTTTCTCTGTATAGGTAAGGAATTGTCAGGAGTATTTCAGATAGAAGAAACAATTTATTAAAAGGCCAAAACACACTTTAGTTGAAAAAAATAAGACAAAAAGACAGATATTAAAAAAGAAAGAAAAACCGTATATACAAGATCAGGGATTATACTTACCAAATAAGTGAAACAAACTGTTTAAAGCTTTTAGAATCCCAAGGCACTGAGAAGCATCAGCCCAGACCACAAGTGTTTGATGAGTCTTCCACCACCCACTCATAGTCTTGCCTCCCTCCACTTCCCATAAATGTTTCATCACTCTGTAGCTTCCCACAGACGACTGTCCTCTTGTTGTTTATTGAGAGGCCCAGATTTCACAGAATATCCCCGCCACCACCACCCCCCCCCCCCCGCCCCTCCACCGTCTCTGAAGTTTAGTAACCACGGAGCCTTCGTATGGGCTGCAACATGAAGCAAGAATATTTCAGGCTGGCTTATGGTCAGGCTTCTGCCAGTCCCCAGTAAGATATGACTGTGTCTAGAGATACAGCTTCATCTGCAGAGTTGAGGTTCCTGGAGTTCCCCGGGGTGCCCCTTCACCCCATTGAGTAAGCTGATAGCCCCGAAGGGTTTTTTGGAGTTTCCTGGGAGACTATCAACACATGTGGATGTAAGGAAGGCAAATCTCTTGATGCAGAGAGTTTAGAGTGAAAACTCCAGGCAACCTGAGGAAAGGGAGTATATTCCAGTAAGATTCCATTTCTCATTCAACTCAGAGAGAGCAATGCACAGACCAAACTGAATATACAAATTAATATTTTTCTCTCATCAGACAACCAATATCATTTTCTAAATAGGAATTCATAGGACAAAAAAATGAAAGGAGGATAGACTAGCCATGTGACAAACAAAATAAAACCTAATGATCTCCAAAGCAGCTTTGACATGAGAATCTCACATGAGTATTTGTAGGTTGAGGCATTTGATACACTGGGTAAGTTGAGGGCAAATCACTTATCCTCTGTGGACCTAATTCTTCACATTGTATGAAGTGAGAAGGTTTGATTAGATGGTCTTTTTAAATTCAATGCTATGTAATCTCTAAGGACTGTTGTAAAAGCTGCATTGCTCCTTAGGCAGTGAGCTTCTCTGTGAATAGTGGATCATACCTATCAATGTTAAACATGGACTCTATTTTTATACCTTCAAAAGAAAAGAGAAGGAAAACCTGTCTTGACCCCCTGAGTTTTTTCAACCAACAGCCCATTTCCCTGCTCCTTTTCCAAAGCATAAAATCTCCAAAGCCTGGTCTCACCTCACAGTCTCCACTTCATTTCCTCCCATTTCCTTCAGCCTGCTCCAGTGTGACTTGCATCTTCACACTGAAACTCTTGTCATTGCCACCAGAGAACTTCATCTTGCTAGTCCATCAACTCCCTCATCTGTCAGCCACACTTTACACAGTTAACCACGGATACCTTCTGGAGATACTTTCTTCTCTTGGCTATCATGACACTCTTTCTTAGTGATCACTCCCTCTCACATTCTTTTGATGAGTTTTCCTCAGCTTAACCTCTAAATTTTGAGTCTCGTCGGGCTCAGTCTTGAGGCATCTTTTCTTCTGTATCTAGATGATCTGAATGAGTACTTTGGATTCATATCCCTTCTTGTTGCCATTGACTTCCAAATTCATACTTTCTCCAAGGGCCATTTGATACCTCCACTTAGATGTTAATGGGCATCTCAGATTTAATCAGGTCCAAATAGAACTCTTGATTCCACCCTTTTCCTTGCCCTAACATGTTCCCGCCTCCCCGGTATCCTCATCTGAGAAAATGGTGCCACCCAGTTGCTCAAGCCAAAAACTGAGGAGTCATCCTTGATTCCTTCTTAGCCTTCACCTCTCACACGAATTCCATTAGCTCTACCTTCAGTGTCCACTATTATCATCCTAGTCCAGACCACATTTTACCACTTCAGGTCTTATGCACATGCTTCTAACTGGTCTTCCTGATTTCCCTTTTTCTATTCTCCACACAGCAGCGAAAGTGAGATTTTAAAAATGTAATTCAGATGTTATACCATGACATCCCTTGCTAAGAACCCCTCTGTTAGAATTCTGTTACATTTAGAATTTAATCCAGACTCCTTACTCTGACATCCAGGGCCCTACATGATCTGACCCCCACCTTCCCCTGAATTCATGCAGCGCTTGCTACAGAAATTTGTTTCTACCAGCTCATTTCCACCTCAGGGCCTTTGCACTACCTGTTGCCTATCCATGGAATAATCTTCCCCCAGGCTTTCTGTGACTTCTCGTCTGACACTCAGGGAAATTTACTTTTTCATAACCGGCTTCATTTTGCCTCCCGATGTAAAGTAGCACCCCACCAAGCTCGAGGGTGTTCTCTATGACCTGTTTTATTTTCTTCATTGCATTTTTGCCATGATCTGAAAAATATTCCCTTCATTTTAAATTTTGTGTTTATCATCTGTGTTACTCAACTAGAATATAAGTTCCGTGAGAGCAGGAACCTTGTCCTTCTTGTACAGTTCTGTATGCCTAGCACTTTGGCACCTAATTGGTGCTGAGTAAATATTTGACAAAAGAAGAGTAAAGGGAGCAGTAAAAATATAGTATTATTTGGTTAATTTAGATCCTGGCCTCCTTGGTTTTAGCGAGGTCCAAAAATGAGAATAAACTAGATAATTTTGATGGGAAAAGTTCAGATTGCCTTTATTTGTCAGGTGTTGTCGAGTCAGTTCCAACTCATAGCGACCCTACATACAACAGCGTGAAACACTGCCCGGTCCTACACGATCTTCACAATCATTAAGCCCACTGAAATGGGACTTCCTATAAGGGGGATCTGCCATAGGTTGTACAGAGCTGGTTTGTGTATCATTCCAAAGTATTAAGGCCCTGAAATGTGAAAAAGAGCCCAACAGTACTGGCAACCTCCTTTATACATATACATACATGCATATATACGTATATATATATATATATATATATATATATATATATATATATATATATACATATAACTTTTTTAAAATTAGCTACATCCCATTGTATTTTCCAGTGTTACAAAAACCCATTTTTACATATGAAGACCTTCTGCTTCTCCATGGAACTGCCAAAAAACTGGTTGTTGAATCCATCCCTTTGGAGACCCACCAGTTCAGTTTTGGTGAAGTTCTCCTCCTTCAGTTACTAATGTTCCTTTTATGAAGTCTTTAGGTCCCTCTCAGAGGACCATAAAACAGTCTCAGGTTTCTGTGTGTGTAGCACTTTTAATTAGACTTAGAGTTGCAGCTATCCTTTTCCATTCCCAGAGAATATTCCAACTCTTTTAAAGTAGCTACAAAGAGGCTTATTTGTTTATGTAAGAAGCTTCCCCAGAATGAATCTGATCCAAAAACAGGGCCTAGAAACTACATTTTCTCAGGTGGCAGGACTGATGCTTCTGAGATGCTGCCAGGATGTGTTAGGGGCAGGGTAGGGGTGGGCATGAGGAAGGGCAAGACACAGGCAGGGGTGATGACTAGTGCTTCCCATTTCTGCTGAAACTCTACCAATACTGAATAACTGTTATCATCCATAGGAAAAGCTTGGGAAACCTTTACTTAGCCGTCTAGCTTGAATCTAGTGGCAGTTGCTAAACTTTTATAAAGAAGAGTTCACAGCCTGTTAATACCAGCTACCAAGGAGATGGTTCTGAATACCCTCTAAGGGAAGAATACTCAAATCTATGTGAGGATTCTAATCAGATTTTAAAAAGGTATACAGAAATCACCCCGGGTGCATATGAGCGTTTCCCCCCATAGTTTTAAGGCCAAAATAATTTCAGTAAAATGTTTCATGCCCCAACCCCCTCAGGTTACTCTGCATCCACACGGGATGGGGTAGGGGCAGGAGTCCCCAGTGACTGGTTTTCCAAAGAGGGTTCTAGCATCATTGTTAGTGCTTGTCGAAATGTTTAAGCTTCCTGCTTATCCCTTCATCTGTAAATTTTAAACACATTTACTGGCTGCTCTCAATTCTAGAGAATATTTCATTCAATACACATTTATTGTGAATGTATACTATGTTCCTGCTGTTGAACTAGAACATGCATAGACTAAGGGCAGAGTCCCCTGGGGTCCAGGGCCAGGACTGGGCTGAAGGTCAGTAGCAGTGGGGAGCGAGTACGTGGGCACAGAGGGATGCCAACATCACAGGAGCAGCCTCTCCCCCCCCTCCCCCCCCCCCAGGTCCTTCCATTTCTGGTACACCTGGATTTCCTGTTCCAGCATCCTCCTCTGACTCATTCTGCTAAATGCAGTGAAATTCACAGCATGCTCCTGTGGGCATGGGTTATCCTTGGTATGATGCTGAACAGGTTTCAGCAGAACTTCCAGACAGTAGGAAGAAACCAAAAACCCATTGCTGTTGAGTCGACTCTGACTTACAGCAACCCTGTAGGACAGAGTAGAACTGCCCCATATGGTTTCCAAGGAGCATCTGGTGGATTCAAACTGCTGACCTTTTGGTTAGCAGCCATAGCACTTAACCAGTATGCCACCAGGGTTTCCTAGGAAGGAAGACCTAACAATTTACTTTCGAAAATCATCCATTGAAAAGCATGGACAGATGTCACAATGGACAGATCTGCAACCAATCATGGGGATGGTGCAGGACCAGGCAGTAGTTTGTTCTGTTGTGTATGGGGTAGCCACGAGTCAGGTGTTGACTCGATGGCAGCTAACTACAGTAATAAAAGGTTATCACAGAAATGTTGAAGAGGCTCAGTCCAGAGGGATGTTCATATGTAAAGTGTTATTTTTCTCTCTCTGCTGGGGCCCCTGGGGTGGTTTGTCCATAACGCTGCTCAAGCCCATCTGCCTTCTGAGGCACCCACTTGCCCGGAGGGAAACTCACACATCCTTGTTACCTCAAAGGCTAGGCCTGCACCATTGCTGCTGCTCTGTCTCAGCCCTGCTGTCTCTCCCTTGTAACCGAGTACGTGCAGGCCCAGATCACGAAGTCTGTTGCCTGAGCAGGCGTCCAACCAAGGAGAGGAATGCTGGGCTCCCCCACTTGCAGCACCCCTCCAGTCTCTATGAGTCACTTTCTTGGGACACCTCCTCCCCTCCCTGTGAGAGCGCTGGCGGGGAGGAGACGAAAAACCTTCTTACTAGAAACTCGGCTTCTCACAAAGCCAAAGCTGACTGTTCCTTCTCCCCTCCCCTGTCCTCTTCCTTGTAGGCAGGACAAGGAGTCTGCCTGCCATTTGTTGGTGGCTCTCTGTGGAAAGTGGTAGGCATAGTACTGCTTGTCTTCAGCTCCAGGGCCATGAGGGGAAGCCCCCTTACCCTTCTGAGGCAGAGGCAATTCCCTGTCCACTAGCTTTGATTCTATCCCCTCTCTCCCATTCAAGGAATGCAAATGAAGGGATGCTTTCTTACATACTTCTCTTCTCGTTTATTTTTAAGTAAATCACTCCTGAGTGTATTTATTTTCACTTTGATTGTAAGAGAATTACTTACAGTGCCATCTCTCCGTATTTAAGAATTTCATACACAGGGCAATGGTTGCCAGGCCTATAAAATTAAAAAAATAAATAAACAGAGGTGTGTATGGGGTGGGGGGGGTGCAGGGGACAACGAAGTGCCACTTACTATATTAAAAATGGCTATTTTGCTACTGAAAGATATTAAAACTGCCCCCTTATCTTCTACTGCCACCATCATTTCGTAAAAGAAAAGACATTTCAGCAGGAGCAACAACAAATGGAGAGGACACAATCACAGAATAAAATGGTAGTTCTTTACGTCTCTGGAAAAACTGGTCAGTCTCAAGATTTTGGCTTCATGGAGAAACATAATAAATTGCTTCTACTTTCCTCATTTCACTGTAAAACAATAGAAACTTCATAAAAACAATTGTGTAAGGACAAGCCTTTGAAAGCCGCCTGCCTGGGCCCTTCAGTTCTGTGTCCCCAGCCTAAGGATGAACTGAGGAATGTTCTTTAAACCGACACTAGTCTCAGAGCATCCCAAGCCTCACCGAGGAGAGCGAGGTGCCATTGGATGCTGTACCAGATCAATCCATGGTCACCCTGCACTTCCTAGGATGACCTGGTGCAAGAATGGGTGCCCCATGGCTCTGCTTCGTCTCAGGTGTGGATCCTCCCCTCTGACCCTTCCTTGGCTCTCAAGCCTCGAAGTTCATGTCTCACAGTAAATGGAATGTGAGGCCTTATCCACTGATGCAATTCATTTCAAAACCCATTTTTAAAAGAGAACTAAAAATGTCAGGCTGAACGTGGCTTCTTAACAAACAGCAGCACACAGCCCATGGGGTCATCGTCCTTATTCTCACTGCTTTGATTCTGGATAAAAGAACCAGAAGGGAGGGAGGCAGTGCTGTTAACTGCAGCCCTGACACCAGCGCCTGGCTTTTCATTTGTCAGTATAGTGTTGACGGTTGATTTCCATGATGGAAAACCCTCTGATTTATCATCAGCCTCCAGCCAAGCCATCCATTCCCAGAGCTTTTAAAATGATCTTGTAAATTACAGCAGAGAGACAGCGTGAGCGAGCTGGCTCCCTTTAAACAACAACAACATCTGGGGGCTGTGGCCAATGCTCCAGGAAGGATTTGTGCTTCCTTCAGTGGCATAAGGGAAATATGGATTAAACACTTTTCATAATCAGCAACTGTAATTATCAGGAAAATGTGAGGCAGTGTGATTTCTGACACAGCTGTGTGAGCCGTTTCCACACTGCAAAGTCCATTGAGGGAAAGAAAAGAGATAATTTTATCCTTCCAATAACAGCAATTTTGTATTGGTAAATCAAGCATAAAATTGGCAGTTGAAATCCTTTCAGGAGTCTTTGTTTAGAAATACCTTTATTCACCTAGGTATTATCTTGGAGTCTAGCTTTGCTAACTACTATCATTCCGGGAGATAAAGTGCTGTGTTTGCTGTGTTACTTCCGAGTATACTGTTATCTAGTGTTCGCTGAGCGCCGTTAGAAATAGCAGGACCATAACTCAACCTGACAAAACAGTCATTGGGGTCAGATGATTATATGAGACTCTGATTTGCCTCTAAATAACCCCCAGCGTTTGTCTTTTTAATTCAGGCATCATATCGACGTTTCTTCACGTCCATCCATTTGGAGCCAATATAGAATATCTGTGGTCGTATATGCAGCAGCTGGACTCCAAGGTAAATGACTTTTCTCTCGCGGACTTTAGTTGCTGAGATTTAGCATGCTGTGACTGCCGGCTGCAGGTGGGCTCGGTGTGAGCTGCATTAGGGATGTACTAGGGAGGGGGGTTATCAGTCCTTCTCCTTCTAGGTCCTCAGTTTTTGGCAGATAGTTGTCTTCTATCCACTTGCTTTTGTTTTTGTAGAAAGGAAAGCAGTTACCTAATGACAAAGACTTTCCACAGATGCCAGATTACTTTGAAAAGCTTATGAGGGATTTAAAATTGTAGATTGGCGTGGAAGTTCTCCATACAAGGGAGAAATCAGGTCAGGGTGGCTTAGGGAGCATTATCCTTAGACCACATTCTCAAAGGAATCTTTGTGAAGGACTTCACACAACAGGGGAAAAATCACCTCACATAACTTAAAGGTCTGCTACGACTCTCAAGAAAACCGTATTAATGGTTGTTTTTCAGCAGCATTCTCCAAATGGAAAAAAAAAAAAAAAAGAGCTGCGAAGTTATTCTCAGCTGTGCCCCTCACAGGTCATGCCCAGAGTCAGAGCATCTCTCCTCATTTCTCTGAGGCTCAGTTTTTCTCATATGCAAATTAGCTGTATTCCTAGTCCATTGCAGTATTTGTCTGCCAACGGAGAAGGGGCAAAAAGAGCTCAATTTATATGTCAAGTGTGAGTGAGCAGTGAGGGGTTCCTGTTGAATTAAAGTGATGTCATTAACAAGTACTGCCACAGGAAGGGGGTGGACACAGCAGAAGAGAGAAGCCAGGCCTGTCACAGAGGAGCTGGCTAAATTTTCTGTGAGGAAGGAAAATGGAAATAAGAAACTCCTCCACAGAGCACAGCAGAGTGCATGGAATTTATAGGAACCAGACCCACAGCCAGCAGTTCTGTGACCCTGAATACTCACAGGAAAGTCATTCTAAATCTTCAGTGGTTAGCACTGATGAAATTACTACACCATGTTCTTACTTTGATTCAAATAATCTTACTATAAACATCCCAGAAATGCTTGACCTTTGAAATGGGTCTGATACTTCCCCTCTGAGATAAATCATCTGGAATAAAAAGTATTTTTCGGTCATAGAGATTCATGCCCTTTTATTCTCTCACAGCTGGTGGTAGGGTAAACCAAAACAGGGAGAAAGGGGCTAGAAGATTCTTGAAATTCAGGATCATATTATTGTCTTCTCTGTGGTCCCCCTCACATGGATTGGGAGGCAATAGAAAATGCTCCTGTTGGCGCAGATTAAAGGAATGAAGCTTTGAAGGGTGTCTTTGTTTCTTTCCTTCCCCAATATTATTCTTCCTTAGCATCACTGCTACCTTTGCCTGGAGGATTAAATGGAATACCACTTGCACCAATGTGCCTGGCACAGAGTAAGCCGTCAAGAAGCGATTCCTATTGTTGCTGTTATCCTCCCCTTTTACTGTTGGCATTCCTTTCCTCCCCTCTCTGGAAATCTCAAGTGGGAAGGAAGCCTTTGTTGAGATGGAGTTGTTTTTTTGAGTATGAGCTGAAATGGCCAAAGAATCTACTTGTTATTTATCCAAGAATTCCTATGTTCTCTGCTCTGTTGGTGCAGGTTAATGACTCACACTTCTTTGAGGTGTGTGTGTGAGTGTGTGTGTAGTGTGGGTGCTGGGGCTGTGTGTGTGTGTGTATGTGTGAGTATGGGAGTGAGTGTATATGTGTGTGTGGTGTTGCTGGGTGTGTATGAGTATGAGTAGGTATGTGAGTGTGTGGGTATGAGTGGGTGTGTGTGTATATGTGAGTGAGTGTGTGTATGTATGTGAGTGAGTGTGTGTGTGTGTGTGAGAGAGAGAGAAAACACCCCCCCCCCAAGGTAGAGGCTTATTAAATGATACATTGGCTTATTTGGGTGGGGAAAAGTTCTTGCTCTATTCTTGTCCTCAGGACACAGTATCATCACTCATTTGCGCAGAAGAGGAGTCTCTGACGAGATAGTCTAGGTATTCCCTGAGGAGACAGAGTTCACACACCCGGTCTCTGGCCGTTGGGTGATAGGCCTCTCCGGAAGGGATTCAGTCAAGAGGGATTCCATCTCATTTCTGAATGGTACTTTTATATTATAAGGTGATGAAGGCAGTATTTCCCTCACAGAGGAAATACAGAGGGTCTCCACCTGAATGAAATGCCCAGTAGAGCTGTCAAGTTTTCCTCATACCTGGAGTAAAAATAATTCTGAAAAGAGTTCTCACTAAAACTGGTGGGTGCCAGGGATTGGACCACATATTTTTTCTGTCCCCGTGAGGATGAGAGGGTATTTAGACTTTTTAATCTGGAAAGCAAATTATTGCTTTACACTGGAATCCCATCTCCTCAGGGCTCTAAGCAGAAAACAAAATAATGAGGGTTTTGCCCTCTAAGTATCCACCAGGACCTTGTCCGCGCGTCAGCTGCCGAAAGACTCATAATCCCAGAGCCACCGACAGCCTGTTGCTGCTGAGGCTCTGTGGTGCAGCCGGCCTGGGGCACCTGCCTCTGGTTAATCAGTGAACTGTGGGTCATGGGCCCCCAACAGAGTTTTGGTTAATGTTGCATTAAGGCAGTGGACTCTGCCCTGCTTCCACAGCACAGGGGCTTTCTGACTCCAGTAGGATGACTTTTAAAAAAAAAAAAAAACATTACACTTAGAATAGCACAGATTGGACAGCATCACCATTACCACAATTGTTGTAAAATAACATTTAGATTTTGCCCAGTGCCGACGAGAGCAAAGGACAGCAGGCTTAACCCCAGCTCTGTGATGAATGTAGCTGTTTTTATGAGAATTTCCCCAATGGCCACATATGGCTATGAGCGTGATTAGGAATGGAAGAGAGACAGGAATTAATTTATACTGTGCATATGAATTGCATATGGTTCTGCTAAAACCATGTAGCCCGATAATGGGACATTTTCCGGTTAAGTGTTATTCCTGTTCTTGGAAATGATAGTTTCATACTTTTCTTGACCTCTTCTAAACCACTCACTCTCATTCACCCAGCTCTCTTGTATCAGAAACATATGACAATTCAGAAATACTCATTTAGGGGAAGGTGGACAAGGGGGAGGGCGAAAAATGGCTCCCTGAAGCTTCTTCTGCTGAGTAAAAATGGCACCCCACACATGGGCAGGGGGGTTCTTTAAGATAAGCTGCCACCAAAACCCACTGCTGTTGAGTGATTCCAACTCCTAATGACCCTATAGGACAGAGTAGAACTGCCTCATAGGGTTTCTAAGGCTGTACTCTTTACAGAAGCAGATGGTCACATTTTTCTCCCTAGGTGCAGGTGGTGGGTTTGAACCACTAACCTTTTGGTTAGCAGCCAAGTGCTTAACCACTGTGCCACCAGGGCTCCAAGATAAGCCATACCATCTTCGAAAATGGTTCCTGACTAATGCATAGAATCCCCCACATCAGCCCCAGAGCACTTCAGATCCTCTCTCCTGCTAGCCCTAAGCAGCACAGAGGTCACGTCTGAGTTGAGGACTAGCAGATAAACATTTTCTAATTGTTATTTAGCAAAGAGGAGGGGTTCCTCTGCTTTTCCTCCAAATTATGCATCCTTTAGGAGATTAAGACCCAGTTCTCCAAGTATATTTGGCCGCCTCCTCTACAAACCTGCAGCCTCTGCCCAATGCAAATAGAATGGGAGATCTGGTTCTAAAAACCAGTCTTGAGACCTGCCGTTTTGGCATGACAACACTGTTTGGTGATGGGCTTGGGTGCTCATGGACATGTGTGGACTTCCCAGCAGAGAGCCACACCATTTGTATTTCTGAACTAAAATTTGCCTCTGGAAACAGAAACTCAAAACATCTCATCAGTTCAAACCCTGTCTTAATTACACACCATTCTCCAGCTCTTTCCCAGACCATACGTAGCTGGGGGGTGAGGGTGGGTAAAACGTTCTGAGTAGTGTTTATAAGATTGCCCGCCTGAATCATCTTTAATACTATTATATTCTGCTGTTCTCCTAATAGCCACCTGTCAGAATGTGTTAATGAATGAGTGGATGAGTTTTCCATGGCTTAGACAGGCTATAATGAATATGTTTTTAGATATTACAGCACCTGTGGAAAGCATATGACAGTGGTGGTAACAATACTTTCCATTTATCTACATAAAGAATTTTTTAAAAGTCGTTTGCCCACAGCCATAGAAGTTGTCATGGTTTCCAGGGACCCAGGCACCAGGGAAGAGCAGGGAATGGCCAGAGCACAAAAGAAGTCTAAGAATCAACTCCGCTCTCCACAGTCCAGATGGGGCGATAGTATGATATTTGTGAAACACCCTGAGAATCAGATAAAGTGCTAAATTGGGCAGTGCAGATGTTTAGTGAGATAGGAGTTGAGAAAGGTGAGGCCTGTGAGAGAGTCCTCATTAACAATAAGGCATCCACGGGTCTATGGTTATTCTAGCAGCTTCCTCTGGGATGCTGTCGCTGACATTGCCGTGTTTCTTCTCTTTCTCCGCTTCCTTCAGCTTGTTTTCCTTCCAGTTCCTGCCTTTTCGTTCCTAATTCATTCCCTGTATTTATCTTCCTCCTTGTTTTCTTCTTTTTCCTTCATCTCTCTTCCTCCCCCTTCCAGTTTCTTCCTTGTGGCCTTCCAACCCTAACATCTGCTTATCTTCTTCTTTTCTTCTCTTTTCTTTCTTATTCCCTCCCTTCATCCCTGCCTGCCTCCCCATCTGCCCCTTACTCTCCCTCCCTCCCCGCCTACGTTCTGTATTCCTGTCTACAGTGTTTCTTGCAAGGTGTCTGTATGCTGGCACCGTGTTCTGCCCAGGGATACCAAGAACGAGCAAGCGTCAGATGTGCACGGAAGACTAGAAGTCAGCTCACCCTGTGAAAGGAAATCTGGTTTTGCAGTTGCCGTCCCTGACTTTCCAGCCTCAACAGAGCTGAGGCCAAACTTAGCCCGTCCTCACTTGGCTTCCCCTGTCTGACTGGTATGGGACACGGAGCCAAACATCCCGATAATAAAATTGATTTTTGTCTGCTTGTGTCAGTTTGTACCCGTGCTTAGAGGCCGGGCAAGGGTGTCGGCAGCGGGGCAGTGGGTTTGGACCATAGTCAGCAAATCAGAAAATAAATCAAGCAGGTCTTACAAATTATCTCTGTGATGTTAACAACCCCCTGGTTATACCAACCTTTTATTCCTTCCTATCTTTTTTTTTTTTTTTGTCCTTTTTTTTTTTTTTGATTATTATTATAACAAATGAATCCTTCCTAAAAGAGTAAGTTTTAGACTTTGAGAATTTTAAACCAAACGGGTAGGGCGAGCCACAGAAAACATCAAGAATTGAAAATACACAGACCAGTAATTTCTTGGAACAAAGGCCAACTAGGGAAGAGGGTTTATGACAGCAATCCCCTCCACCCAGCACACACACACACTTTCTAGAGCACCAAATGCATGGTGTACGGAAAATGAGATTTCATAGTTACAGAGCTTCTGCTCTAGCCTGTATCATAATACCACACAGAATTCTCTTAACCACGTGTATTTGGTTCTCTTCATAATATCCCTGAAGAGGGAAGTCAGTGCTGTGAAGCAGGTCTGGTTTTGGTGTCAGAAACTCTGGTCCAAATTCTAGCTGCTCCACTCAGCAGCTGGGCAAGCAACATCCCTTCCCAGAATGAGAGCTTAGAGGGAATCCCTGACCCTGGGAGTGATTCGGAAGTGTTTCGGGGAGGGAGCTGATGAAGAAATGAACACATTTCTTTCTGAGCTGGGCCACCTGGGCCTGGGTGCTTTGTCTTATATGATGACTCCATGATTCTTCCAGTTCTCAAGACCAAGAAATGACTTCTAGGAAGGTAAAGGATATTCTGAAGACAAAATTACAAGAGCTGACAAGTTATTTATAAGGAAGAGAAGAAATAGAATTAAAAGTAAATGAAGATATTTGTAAAGTAAAAACTCCTTGACCATAGGGTGAAAAGGAAGGACAGATTGAATTTTTTCTTCAATTTGAAGCAGAAAATCCAAATGAAAATCCCAAAGTGTAAGATGTCATAAAGGTTACTTAGTCAGGGCGGAGAAAGATTTCAAGGCCGTCAAAATCACCTGAAACCAGTTTCTCCTTGACCTTTCTCTGGCATGAGATATAAACATCGTTAAGGAAATTTTCCAGAATTTAGCTGAGAGTCTTGTTCAGTGGATATTTTAGATAGAATTTCTTTTGAAGTGGCCTGTTCGGTAATTACGACACATCCCTGTTCATGCCGTCTGTATCTTTATGGCAGAATCACTACCAGCAGCTACTGATACATTAATTTCCATTATACTAATTTCTGGCTTTCGTGATCTCTGCTTTGGCCAACTGGCCATTCAAACTGAGGATGTCAAATGTCACTACTTTTCAGCTGTGTGACCTTGGGCAACTAATTTTAACATCTCTGTGCCTCAGTTGCACCATCTGTAAAATGAGTTTTTATTGGTTGCCATGAGGACTAAGTGAGTTACTCTATGAAGAACATTCAGAACGGTCCCCAGCACACAGTAAGTGTGACTAAGTGCTGGTTGTCATTTGTTTAGTGTTTTAAAGTACACAAAAGACCTATTACACTCTGTCATTTTGAGATCTTTGCCTCAAGTGAGTGGACGGATAAAGTTCAACTGACCTGCCCAAAGAGCATGCTAGTACGCAATGGGGCCAGCACTCAAACCCAGGTACACGTAGTGTTCAGCAGGTCTCTTTCCAATTCATTTGCCTTGCAAATGAGAAAACAGGCCCAGAGAGGTAGATGGTGAAGCTGTTCCATGACTGGAATTCAAATCTTTTGAGCCTAGATTTCTTTCTTCTAGCAAGTGTGAGGTTTGTTTGTTGTTTAATTGACTTTCTGGTGAAATCATGCACGTAGAGCACTTACACTGTGCCTGGCCCACAGGGAGGACTCAGCAAGGGGTAGCTACCTTCTCTCCTCCTGCAAGCCTTCGTCTTCCTTTAGGGTTGAAGTCCAGGCTCAGGTCAAAAGACACCATGGGCAACAAGATGTCGCTACCCCTCAGCGCGTGCTGGCCAAGATTCACTATGATTTGCTCGCTGTTGCAACGAATGGTTCATGCAGGAGGACCCAGGAGGCCATTGAGTTGGGAGTTTTTAGGGTTTTTTTTTTTTATGTTAATAATGTTGGTATCACTCTAAAAATAGTATTCGCCACAGAAAAGCTCTGCATCTCTGTACTCGCCCCTCCTCCCCCGCCCTTGGTGGCACCCACCTCTGAGCAGAGGGGTGGTGATCAGGAGGATGATTTCCAGTTCTCACGCCACCGACTCCCACCCCGGGAGGTCGGCGTCTGTTCCCGATGGCACCACAGCTAGACTGCCTGGATCCACACTGCAACTTCTGTTACCCTGCACAGGGACTTACTCTCTCTGGGCTTCAGGTCCCTCCTTCGTGAACTATGCCCTGTCTTACGTGATCGTTGTGAGAATTAAATGAAGTGTTTTTGAAAGAGTTTGATGAGAAAAGGTCTCTTAGTAATTGTGAGTCATGAGAATGTTTACTGTCAGCTGCAGGGCTCCTAGATGTGGTTCCTGACTGACCCCAGCTGGTCTCCTACAAAGACATCATCTTGACATGAGATACTTACTTCACTGCTTTTTCTCCCTTCCTAACTAATAGCACAGGCCTCTTCCGCTACATTTGCCAGGCTAGTGACAGTTATGCAGGAAACAAGGACATGGTGGGCTGGCTGATAGCCAGGTCCGTCTGCGTCTCTATGGCCTCTGCTTGGTCTGGGGAAGGACAGCACACCCAGGGTGTCACTTGAATTAGCCTGGGGACTGGAGCGCAGCCTGGATTACTGTGCTGTCTTCTGCCCCCCGGGCACATCAGAGCCCAGAGCCTCCTGCAAAGGAGAGAAGGGGGCTGGTTAAGGGGTCAGCTTGGCCTCATAAAGCTTAAGGAAAACTGCCTCCTGGACCAAGTTAAAATTAAAATTTGGTGTAACCACATACCTGTCTGTACTTGCCTCCTTTGGCTCGTGAACAGAGAGCTTGACCCACCTAGCACAAAAAGTTTGGTATTAGACTGTCATATTCTGTCTGTATTACCATTTATGTGTGTGTGTGTGTGTGTGTGTGTGTGTGTGTGTGTGTGTGTGTGTGTGTGTGTGTGTGTGTGTGTGTGTGTGTGTGTGTGTGTGTGTGTGTGTGTGTTCCTGGGTAGCACACACAGTTTGCTGTCGAGTCCTAACCTAAAGGTTGGTTGTTCACACCTAGCCGGTGGAGCCACAGATGAAAGGCTTGGCAATCTGCTTCAGTAAAGATTACAGCCGAGAAAGCCCTATGGGGCAGTCCTACTCTGTAACACAGGGGGTCACCATGAGTCGGAGTCAACTCAATGACAATAAGTTTATATATATGTATGTATGTATATAGATGGATACATATATATACATCTATCTAGATAGATACGTGTATATATATATCCATCTGTATATAGTAAGCTTATTATGTGCTAGGTACCATGTTACATTTTACACATAATCCCCCCACTATTACACTGAGAGAGAGATTATTATTTCTGTTATAAACATGAAGGAACTGAGAATTGCAGATATTAAATGACCTGCCCAATGCCCTACAGCTAGTAAGAAGCCTAGCCCCGATTAAAACCCAAGCATCCAAGCCTGTCTGATTTATGCTTATTCTTAACCCGAATATACTTGATCATCAGAATTACCTGGGGTGGTGGTTAAAAACAGATTCTCTGGGCAGCACCCCAGACAGGCTGAATCAGACTCTCCAGAGAAGAGGCTGGGGAATCTTTTGCTTGTTTGTTTAAACAAGTGCCCCCGTGGCTGGTATTTAGAAACCAAGGACTGCGCTCTGCTTCTCTGCCTGCAGCCGGTACAGTCCTGGGGGGTCTCAGCACCCACAGGCCACAAGTTCCTCCCCGGCACCCAGTCTGCCTTTGGTGAAACACGCGCTCTCCTGCAGCTCCCTCTGGTTCTGTCTGCGCCACGTGTCTCACGGGAGTGTTGTGAGAAAGAAAGGAGGATGCTTACTGAAAGTGCTTCCCACGTGCTCATCAGAAGAAAATGAGCTTTTTGACATCGCTGTGAACTTGTAATAAGCTGATAAATAGGCTTCTGCTGGTTCACCTGGGAATCTAATAATCCTTCTATCATGGTCTTATGGTAAAATACAATCAGATTTCAAAATAATTCACACAAAAAAATTAGAATACATTTTTTTTTCAACTTTCAGGACTGCCTGTAGTCAATGAAAGTTTTCTTTCATAGACCTGGGAATACTGAATATATCTCATGAAATCTTTTGTGTGTGACCATGAACTGAACAGTTGGTTTGACTTCCTGGCTACTTGGTATCTTTTTAAAGTGAATCTTAATAGTGTTCAATGTTAAATGTAGACTGTAAAATGATATGTACACAGTGATTACACTGTGAAATATAATTACAGCTCCACTTCAGTGAGCATTTCTGTGTGCCCAGATCTGTGCTAAGCCAGTAATTTTCACAACATCCTTGTGAAATGTAGTCATTCCCATTTGCTCAGGCTTAGAGAGACTGCTTTTCTTGCTAGGGGCCATTTAGCTCACCACAGTAGTAGACCCAGGATTTAAACAGAAATGTCAGACCCCAAATTCCAGGATCTTGCCCAGCCTCCTCTATGAGTACCCATGCACACACATGGGTTAGGAGAAAAACAAAATCAATGGCTGTGTTAGAGCAGGATTGTGGTTGATTTGTTCTTAATTTAAAATAAAATTAATTATTGATGTAAAAATGCATGCAATAAAGAAAAATAGGGAGAGGGAAAAATTGTATTAAACATCTATATGGATTTTATGATTGGATGGTAAGATTTTTCTTGCAAGAGAAAGAAGCTAGGGTGGCAAGAAATCCCTCCACTCCTCCTGAGTTAGATCGAAGTGCTGCCCTTTATGGGTGAGAATGAGGAGACCAGTAGTTTTCCAGCAGCTGGGATGAATTTGCTCTGAGCCCTCACATTTATCGGGGTAGACTGGCCATGGCGGGGCTGCTGGTGAGGTAGCCCTAACTACGATGGGCGAACCTCATACTTTCCCCACGTTCATCTCACGCCCCACCTGCTGGCTGCTCAGGAGGTGGGTGATAATCACGCCCGGCACTTAACTCACGCTCCTTTTATAAGGACATTACTTGATAGCCACAAGGAAACTAAATGTTGTTTGTCTCACCGGGAAATCATATCCTTGCCCACCCCCGGCCTCCCTTCTGCAGGCAAGATGACTTCCTTCTCCAAAAGTGACTTCTCTTCCTTTCTAACAGATATCTGCGAACGAAATCGAAATGCTTCTGATGAGGCTGCCACGCATGTTTAAACAGGAATTCACAGGCGTAGGAGCAACACTGGAAAAAAGATGGAAGTTGTGTGCCTTTGAAGGAATTAAAACTCCCTAACTGTGAGGAGGGAAAAAATAAAAAATAAAAACTTCTGGAAATGAAACCGTCTGACAGCGGCGGAGGCTGTGCCGTCTGAGGGCCGGAGTCCAGCGCAGGGCCGTGCGGTGTCATCAAAGCTTGACTCTCGTCCCATCTGTGGCGTTCTCTCGTGAGTGGAAATGTAATTGTTTATCAGTTCCTTAAAACACACAAAGCTTCCTACTGTGACAGATCTGTTTCCTATGAAAACCAAACAGTGATTCCACAGTCATAATGTTGGCAAAAATCTTCAAATATGCTACATTCGAGAATAGCTCACCTAGCAAAATATTTAAAGTTAACAATGGTTGTTGCTAGGCTACGGAGTTGTGTATGTATTGTATAGCTGACATCATTAAGTGACATTTTCCTGAAAGTTTCTGTTTTAGTCCAAAAAAAAAAAAAAGTAATTTTACAGTGAAGAAAAAAATTCATCCCAAAAGAAAACTTGAACGTGTATCTGAACAGTTACTGTATTTTGTACATTAAGTTAGATGCTGTTCCAGGGACTTTTGCCTTATTGAAGAGGCAGAAAATGTGACTGGACTCCTTGAGAATGCTTTATCAAGAATATTATTTTTCTAATATAACAATTGTCCATCATAAGTTCTTTTAACATGGACTGCATAATAATTTTCATAAAATGTAAATAAAGGAAAAAATAGTGCTACTGTCTGGTACTTGGTATGTAACTTTCAGGTTTATGCATCAAAATAAACATTCAGTAAATATTCCTGTTACAAATTTTATAGCAAAGATATTAATTTTTTTCAATAAATATGACTTCTACCATATTGCATTTGCAAATTGTTTTTTGATTTTTTTTTTTACTCCTTCCTCAAAAAATCTTTTCCTCATTATTCAGTCCCACCCCATATCCTATCATTTTTAAGTGGTTAAATGCGTAAGATTGACATTAAGAGACAAACTTTATCTCAAATAGTAATATATAAAAATTCTGGAGTAGCAAGTACCAAGAAAGGAGATTATAGGACATTAGAGAAGATACTGTTTTAAAATTCCAAGACATAGCATCCAAATATAACCAACATAAATGTTGCCTTTCTTTTGTGTCTTCTTGGGTAGTTACAATGTAGCCACTCGTGGATTTATTTGCATATTTGCTGGAAAATATGCAAGTTAGGAAAGGAATTAAAGAATGAATTCACATTTGGACCTACAGTTTAGAAAGAATTTGCACTTTCCCTTTTTCTTTTAATTACAAGTAGAATATATTTTAAAAATGTGTCCCCTTCCTGCTTTCTTACAGAAGAATCACAGAAAAAGACAAGTATTCAAGATATTGATTAACTGTAAATTAATTATTTTTTAAGAAAACAACTGAACAGTGGATGCTCTTTGAAGTTCCAAAAAGATATCATAATTTCATAGTGGGTATTATTGTCCTTGGGTTATTCTTATTAAGACCTGATAGATTAAGATATTTGCACCTCCCGTAGATGTCTACTCCTGTGTTATGTTCAGGCTCGATGCTAATGCTGTGGATATGATGAATGAGAAAGGACCCTCTCCTTAATGAGCTCAGAGTTCAGCGGGAAAGAGACATTTTTCCAAAAGTGTCTGGACAATGGGAGCCAGGTGACAAGAAAAATGTGGCAAGGGTGCCATGGGATTCTAACTAAATGCTAATATATTAAATGACAAAAACACTAGAGGCCTTTCCGTTACTGTCTCTAGATGCCCACTACTGCCCTCGCTTTGACAAGATTTATCACTAAGTCAGGAGACAGAAGAGATACAGCAGTTGTCGGAAAGACGAAGGCATCATTTACTGGTAATGTTAGCGTAAAGTAGAAAACCTAAGAGGATCGCCTGAAAAACAATTAGAAAAAGGAATTCAGTAGAGCAGCTAGTTATAAATCATAAAGTCTAATAGCCACCCAAGGGAAGGTACCCCAACTTAGAATATTTCTAGTGGAAAGCACAGTAGATGTCTTCAAATGTGTGTGCATTGTTACTTTCAAGCATCACCAGGTAGCCACTTGAGCGCCCAGCCACACTGTGCAGGGTGTACCCTAGCTCAGAGCTCTGCACTCACACACAGGCGTTGTATAGTTAGGAAGAAGAATTGGAGACACCTCATATGAGCTCTGGCAGGATGGCACCTTTTCCTAAATACATAGTTCTGGACCCTGAGTGGCAAGTCAGAAGACTAAAATGGTTCGTGCACTGCCAAAAATACTTGAGTAAACTCCCTGAGATAAGATTCTGCACTAGGAGAATCCATTTTGCCTGTGATTTTTTTTTAAGTAAATTTTATTACTTGACTAGATAATTAGTATTAATTATATATTTTGACTTCAATAAAGTGAATTATTTTTAGACCCCCCCAAAAAAAATTCTCAGGTTCAGCTGGGACTTGAGAAATCACCTGGGGAACGGAACTAACATTGGTGGCTATGAGGACCATCTGGAGTCTATGTATGGCTGACACCCCATACTCTGTAACCTTTGTGATAACCCTATACGAAGATACATTGTCCCCTTTTGTCACACAAGGAAAATGAGGTTCAGAAGATTTAAATACTTTGGCCAAGTGTGCACACTTAGTAAATTTTGAATCTAAGATTTGAACCTAAGGCTGACCAAATCGAAAACATGTACTTCTTTTCACTATGTCATGCTTCTAGTTCAGTCTATTCCCACCCTACATGTGAGCTCAGTGGCCATCTCGGGCCTTTATATCACTGTACTGGTTTTCCTTTGTTCTCCATCATGCTTTTTTTATGGGTGGAGGTATGGAGGGTCTTTAAGTTTTTCTCTCTCAAATCTACCAGTTGCCTCTCTCTCTCAAATCTACCATTTGCTGTCAAGTCCACTCCAACTCATGGTGACCCCGTGTGTGTCAGAGTAGAACTGTGCTCCACAGGATTTTCAGTGGCTGATTTTTCATAAATAGATTGCAAAGTCTTTCTTCTGAGGCATCTCTGGCTGTACTCAAACAGCCTTTCGGTTAGCAGCGATGCACATTCACCATTTGCACCCCCCAGGGACCCCTTTCCCAAATCTGCCCAATATCAAATCACTATGATTCTTGGATTCCGAGAATAAGTAGAACACAGAAGGCTTGGAGATCCTTGTGACCTGGCCCCAACCAGCCTTTCTAGCTTACTTTTTCACTGCTTCCCTGAACAGGACTAATATTTTTTTGCCTTGCTGTCTGTTATGGATTGAATTGCGTCCTCCCCAAAATAAACCTCGGAGCCCTGGTGGTGTAGTGGTTAAGCGCTCAGCTGCTAACCAAAATGTCAGCAGTTGAACTCTACCAGCTGCTCCTTGGAGTATGTCTTGGAATCCTAACCCCTATACCTGTGGATGTAATCCCATTTGGGAATAGGGTTTTCTTTGTTACATGAATTAGCCCATATCAGTGCAGGGTGTGTCCTAAATCTAATCACTTCTGAATGATACAAAGAGCAATGAAGACTCAAAGACAAGCAAGCACACATTAGGGGCAGATAAATGCCACATGACGATCACCAAGAAACTGAGGACTGCTGGGGCTTCGGAAGCTAAAAGAGACAAAGATCTTGCCCCAGAGCTGACAGACAGAGAGCCTCCCTCTAGAGTCCGTGTGCTGAATTCAGACTTCTAGCCTCCTAATCTGTGACAAAATAAATTTCTGTTCTTTGAAACCACTCACTTGAATGGTATTCTGTCTCAGCAGCACTAGGTAATTAAGACACTGCCTTTGCTCATATCTTTCTCTCCAAATGGAATGCCCTTACCCACAGCTAGTCACCACAATTCTACACAACCCCAAGAAGAAAACACAAATAGCCCGTCCTCTATGGGTCACTTCTCCATCCCCCAGAGCAGGTTGTTTCTCCTGCCTCTCCATGGCCAACCCCGTTGGCTGTTTCCTAGGGCACTGACCACTCACTGTCCTCGCCTTATCTCCCAGTTACATTACAAAGCTTTTTCCAAGGCTGGAGCGTGTCTACTTTGAATTGTTTCTGAAAGTTGTTTTTCTTATAAATATTTAGAAAACAGGACAGAGAATGAACCAAGATTTTTTTTTTTTTTCCCTCCAGGGACTGGTTTGCTTATAAATACACAAAGGGAAAATATTACATAGTATTTGAAAAGGCTGCAAATGCCTTTTAGATCCAAGATTCCAAGGCAGAAAATGTAAGCAATGTATGTAGTGTATGATTAAAATACAAAGTAAGCAACCCCATTTTCACTCGAACTTCAAACCCAGCTCAATTAACAACTCGTCTATGAAACCCTGGTTCCCTCAAGAATCTAACAGTGTTCTCACTGTTGTCATTAGCTGTCGAGTCAGCCCCCAACTCACAGAGACCCCCCCATGCTACCTAGTCCTGCACCATCCCCATTATGAGTGTGTGATTTTTCAGAAGTAGATTGCCAGGCCTTTCTTCCTAGTCTGTCTTAGTCTGGAAACTCAGCTGAAACCCGTTCAGCAGCATAGCAAAATTCAGACCGCCACTGATGGGTGGTGGCTGTGCATGAGGTACATTGGCCAGGAATCAAACAAACCCAGGTACCCACCGATGCCCCTCACTACTATTCATTATATTTCTACTACAGCCCTCCCACTGGATTTTTACCATCTGCGTATGTGTCTGTCTCTTTTAGTCCTGGAATTCCTGGGCAAGGACACCTCTTATTTATTTCCCTAGTCCCTCAGAGCCTGACATATCATGACTTTAAATAAATATTTGCCAAATAAATGAACCAAATGAATGAAAGAAGAGCCTGGAAAGGAACTTTCTAAAGTTGTTCAGTCAGAATGTATTCAGGCATTTGGTCCGGTAACACAGGCTAAGCACTTCCTGTACCTCAGTTGTAAGATCGTGGAAGCACTCATACCTTCTTGCTGGCTTAGGTATCTCTTCTTTATTGCAGCAAGGAAAAGTCATTGGTCTATGTTTGCAAACAGTTAAATACATGTATTATTGTTAAATGCCAAATCAGAAACAAACTGGTGAAGCTTCTTTCCATCTGGCTAAACCTCTCGTTTTCATCTAAAATATTAAAAGGAATTAACAGAAGTAGAAAGAGTTGGTAGTAATGGTGTAAAAAATGAGACTGACTAAACAAATATCCACCTAACAAAATATAACACGTAACAAGTCCCCCCTCCTTGATGGGGTTGGAGATGTTTTACAGTGAATCTGTATCTAATCTCTCTTTCTAAAAATGACTGCTATGTTTATTTGTTGGACTCAATAAAAAGTAGTTTATCCTGAAGAACTCTTTTAGCATAATACTCATGGTTTCTTCTCATAAACTGAGAAAATAAGAGATTTCAGATTCCTAAAATCTTATACTTGGTTCCGTTTATATCACATGCTAAAAAGGTTCACATGTATACTCAGTCTGCCATTAGTATCTGAATAAACTATAATTTTCTGTGTAGTACACCAAACGCGAACATTTCAGAGTCAACAAGTTCTAGTGAATGTGTTTATATATTACTTCACTAAAAATATTGTGTCTCTATTTCCACCACCTCCAAATTTCCTCTTCTGCTTTCAAGTGGATTCCCCACCCCACCCCCACCACCCCCATTCCTGAGTTTCAAGCATTTGGAATGTCTGATACTGTGTAGGAAGGATAGGAGAGGCTGTGGGAATGGAGTCCCTGCCTCGTCATTCGCCGGCATTATGATGACGGCACATTACTTAGCCACGATGAGGTGCTAGTTCCAGATTTATAATGTTATTGTTGTGTGCTGTTGAGTCGATTCTGACTCATTAGAGACCCTATATGACAGAGTAGAACAGCCCCGTAAAGAGTCCAAGCTTGTAATCTTTATGGGAGCAGATTGCTAGGTCTTTCTCCTGCAGAGTGGCTCGTGGGTTCAAACCTCCTCCCTCACGGTTAGCAGCTGAGCACTTAACCATTGTGACACGGGGCTCCCTTAGATTTACAATATGCAATGTTACTGCCTACAGCGTAGGGTTGTTGTAATGTTTAAATAAGATAGCAGAGGAACAGCACCTAACACAGGGCCAGGCAGGCTGAAGGCAGATTTCTTAAAAAATAGTACTTTAGGTAAGTCATCCCAAGCAAAGTAGACAACCCCTTTACCTGCTTTCAGCCTATCCCTGACCTTACAGATAAAGCCACTGATATATTTCTAAATCTAAGAATGACAGGCAGTCATGGTTCAATGCTACAACTCTTGCATTTCATGTGGGAGACTCAGATTCTATTCTTGGCCAATGTACCTCATGCGCAGTCACCACCCAGCTGTCAGTGGAGGCCTGTGTGTTCCTATGCTGCTGAACAGGTTTCAGCAGAGCTCCTGGACTAGGACAGACTAGAAGAAAGTCCTCGAAATCTACTTTTGAAAATCAGCCAATGAAAACCCTGTGGACCACAACGATCCAATCCACAACCAATCACGGGAATGGCACAGGATGGGGCAGCAACTCTTTGCTTTTTGCATAAGGTCACCAAGAGTCAAGAGCCAATTCAATGACAGCTAACAACAACAACAAATATAAGAATAAAATAAGTATAACACAGTGTCATTCCCCAGAAACAGTCAATGAACTATGTTCACATGTAAGACTAACATAAGCAAGACAGTCATAATTCTCTAACCTGCAAAGACTTTTGCAGCTCTGGGAGTTGGATGAGCAGTCACTGCCATGGTAATTCTCAGAAATGTAGAGACTGAATTCTTTGTTGCAGCTCCCTTTCTAGTTACTTGATATCTTTCCAACACACAGTGATTAGGGTCAAATACATTCAACTGGGAGGAAACTATATGGCTCTGGGCAACTGCCATTTTAAGTGATGGTCAACTGGGTAAGCAGTATGCAAGGATTAAATAAAGTATTAATTTTGTTTTTTTTTTAACCCAGCAGAGATGTCATCAGGGAAAATTATAGTTGTAGTTGGAGCATGCAATCGTATTATTTTAGACAACATAAGCATCTATTATAGTTGCTGAAAGTATCAAAGTAAAGGACTCCGGTAAACCTAGTAATTACAGACTGGTTGTGTTAATAAAATTAGCTGTGCTCTGGTCCAAAATTTTAACTCTGTCTGCGTGCTCTCAGAACTGTACAGATACCCAAACAATAAAGCTCAGATGTTTGCACTGCACATTTCACCTTTGTTGGTACAGGGCTATGTAATGGAATGTTCTTGCTTCATGGAAAAAAATAGGATCATAAAAATAAATTGCAGACATTTTACAGTAGAAAATTGTACTTTTCTGTACAAAGCAAAAAAGTGGTTAATGTACAATACAAAGTGCATTGCATGTAATGAAATGCATTTTTTTTTTATCTAGCAAATATATTTATTGTGTGTTGAAAATTGTAATATCTTCCCCTGCACAAAGAAATTTCTATTATAAAGCTCATTTTCTATTGTGGGGAGTGAAACCCTTTTTCTTGTTTACTAGTCTATCTTAATATCAGCCCACAGTGCTGTCAAGTTCATTTAAGAAGAGCTATGTGTAGATAAGAATAGGATGAATCAGAAACCAGAATATTCCATTTCATCTGCTTTTCATATCTGAGCTAGTGCTATGTAATCCACTACATCTGCTAGCAATCTCATTTTGGAAAGCATTCTTTTTTTAAGAAGAAAGATAAAAATTGGTCAATTTGCAGACCTCATCAATAAATAACTCTTTTACTTTTGAATATGTTTGTGGCTAAGTAAGAATTTGTTTCTTCTAGTATTTTCCAGACAGAATGTGAAGTATGGGCTACGCAGTCAAACATTGTCTTCAGGTGGAGATAATGTATCAAAACCATCATGGGTTATTTATTGGACAGACATTGATTGTTACAACAAATCAGAATATCATACATCATTTTTATGGCTTAAAAATCACAGTAAATCAAGTTGCAAATATGAAATGCTATGAATTCTTAGTAAAGATAATTGTCACTTCTGAAGGCTGAGCAAGTACCATGCATCTGTCAGTTTGCTGTACTGTTGTGGCTTGTGGAAACTGAAGATTTTTACCAACTTCTGCAGTCTGAAATTGCTCAAACATGCGATCAAGATGCATTGATAATTATTTGTGATTGGAATGTGAAAGATGGAAACAAAAGGGATTGGTAGTTGGAAAATATGGCCTTGGTGATAGAAATGACACCAGAGATCACAGGATAGAATTTTGCAAGACCAGTGACTAATTCATTGCAAACACCTTTTTCAACAACATAAATGGTGACTATCTACGTGGACTTCACTGGATGGAAAACACAGTAATCAAACTGACAACATCTGTGGAAAGAAAAGAAGGAAAAGCTCAATATAATCATTCAGATCAAGGCCAGGGGCCAACTTCAAAATAGATCATCAATTGCTCATAAGCAAGTTCAAGATGAAGCTGAAGAAAATTAAAACAAGTCCATGAGAACAAAATATGACCTTGAATATATCCTACCTGAATTTGAAGACCATCTCAAGAATAGATTTGATGCATTGAACACTAATGACCAAAGACCAGATGAGTTGTGGGATGACATCAAGGACATCATACATGAAGAAAGCAAAAGGTCATTAAAAAGACAGGAAAAAAAGAAAAGACAAAAATGGATGTCAGAAGAGACTCTGAAACTTACTCTTGAATGTAAAGTGGCTAAAGCAAATGTAAGAAATGATGACGTAAAAGAGCTGAATGGAAGATTATTTCAAAGGGCAGCTTGAGAAGACAAAGTAATATAATGAAATGTACAAAGACCTGGAGTTAGAAAACCAAAAAGAACACACTCAGCATTTCTCAAGCTGAAAGAACTGAAGAAAAAATTTAAGCCTCGAGTTGCAATTTTAAAGGATTCTGTGGGCAAAACATTGAATGACACAGGAAGCATCAAAATAAAATGGAAGGATCACACAGAGTCACTATCCCAAAAAGAATTGGTTGACATTTTACCATTTCAGGAGGTGGCATATGATCAAGAACTGTTGGTACTGAAGGAAGAAGTGCAAGCTGCACTGAAGATATTGTCAAAAAAACAAGGCCCCAGGAATTGATGGAATACCAATTGAGATGTTTCAACAAACGTATGCAGCACTGGAGGTGCTCACTCATCTATGTCAAGAAATTTGGAAGACAGCTTATCTGGCCAACTGACTGGAAGAGATCCACATTTGTGCCCATTCCAAAGAAAGGTGATCCAACTGAATGCAGAAATTATCAAATAATATTATGAATATCACACGCAAGTAAAATTCTGCTGAAGATAATTCAAAAATGGTTACAGTGGTACATCGAAAGGGAACGGCCAGAAATTGAAGCTGCATTCAGAAGAGGATGGGGAATGAAGGATATCATTGCTGATGTCAGGTGGATCTTGGCTGAAAGCAGAGAATACCAGAAAGATGGTCACCTGTGTTTCATTGACTATGCAAAGGCATTCAGCTGTGTGGATCATAACAAATTATGGATAACATTTCAAAGAATAGGAATTCCAGAACACTTAATTGTGCTCATGAGGAACCTGTACATAGACCAAGAGGCAGTCATTCCAACAGAACAAGGGAATACTGCATGGTTTAAAATTAGGAAAGGTGTGTGTCAAGGTTGTGTCCTTTCATCATACTTATTCAATCTGTATAGTGAGCAAATATTCCAAGAAACTGGATTATATGAAGAAGAACGAGGAATCAGGATTGGAGGAAGACTCATTAACAACCTGCAATATGTAGATGACACGACCTTGCTAGCTGAAAGTGAAGACGACTTGAAGCACTTACTGATGAAGATCACAGACCACAGCCTTCAGTATGCATTACACCTCAGCATAAAGAAAACAAATCCTCACAAGCGGACTAGTAAGCAGTATCAGGATAAATGGAGAAAAGATTAAAACTGTCAAGGATTTCAGTTTACTTTTGTCCACAATCAACACCCATGGAAGCAGCAGTCAAGAAATCAAATGACATACTGCACTGGGCAAATCTGCTGCAAAAGATCTCTTTAAAGTGTTAAAAAAACAATGTCACTTTGAGGACTAAGTTGCGCCTGACCCAAGCCATGATATTTTCAACCGCCTCGTATGCATGCAGAAGCTGGACAACAAATAAAGAAGACTGAAGAGAACTGATGCTTTTGAATTATGGTGTTGGCAAAGAATATTGACTGCCACGGACTGCCAGACAAATGAACAAGTCTGTCTTAGAAGAAGTACAGCCAGAGTGCTCTTTGGAAGGGAGAATGGCAAGACTTCGTCTCTTATACTTTGGACATGTTATCAGGAGGGACTAGTCCCTGGAGAAGGACATCATGTTTGCTAAGGTAAAGCGCCAGTCAAAAAGAGGAAGACCCTTGATGAAATGGATTGACACAATGGCTGCAACAATGGGCTCAAACATGGCAATGGTTGTGAGAATGGTGCAGGACCACTCAGTGTTTCGTTCTGCTGTACGTAGGGGTCAATATGAGTCGGAATCGATGGCACCTAACAACAATAACGAGGTTGAGCAACAACTGAGTAGGACTTTGCATGGGCTTCCTTATCTGTTCGTGAGCAGATAAAGGAAGCAGAGCCTTTGGTTCACTGTGGTTCACAGACATTGAAATCTTGGCTATGCCTCCCTACAGTCAAGTATTTGGTATCGCTGCTGTACTACTTCTGGCGGCTGTTAAGTGAAGCATCCAGCCTTTTGATCCTGGAAGTCGTAGATCATGTGATCTTAGAGGCAATATGTTATTGTTAGCTGCCTTTGAGTCAGCCCTTGCCTCGATCCCATGCCCAAGGCAACTTATTGCTGCTCAGCCCTCCACATGATCAGTTTTGGATAAGACTGTTGAGACACATAGAGTTTTCCAAGTTGCTGATCTGGGGTCTAATCAAGGAACATTTCCTTCCTCTGTACTAGGAGGTCCTGGCAACATGTGCAGAGCTAGATCTCAGAATTTCTATGAGCCAGTGACTCTTATGTGCTGTCCATTCTTCCTCTTTTCAAATGTGATGATCTACTACTCTTCTCCTTTTCTTTCTTACCCTAGTATATTAGGTTTGAAGGAAAACGATCTTGTCTTTTTTATTCATAAGTCTTCAATTCAAATGAATTGCATCCTAGGAGCCACATTCAGACCAGACACACATCCTGAGATCCTGGACCTTGAGCTTTCTGTTGTGATGAGATGAGACCTTTTGGAGTTTTTGGAGGAAATAAGTATATTTTGCATGTGGAAAGAAAATGAATAATTGGGACCACAGTGTGGACATTCCACTTCTGTACCCGGTTCCATTCCAATTTCAGTATCAGTTTTCTATTGCTACACATAAAGCTGCATAACAGACCCACCCAAAACCCAGTGGCTTAAAACAACAATCATTTATTTAGCATCTGCAGATCTGTGATTTAAGCTGGGAAGTTCTCCTGATCTTCGCTGGGCCCACTTGCATCTTTGGAAGGTCAGCTGACTGTCAGCTGGGATTCACATTTCTGGTGGCAGTTGACTGATTGTTGGTTTGAGGCTAGCTAGTGTCAAGTGACCTCAGCTGTGACAATTCCACACTCCCCCATATGTCTCTCTCATCCCTCCAGAGGCTAGCCTTAGCATGTTCTCATGTTATGATGAAGGAACAAGAGAGCAGGATGTAATGCGCAAGAACTTTCCAAGCCTCTGCTTACATCACACCTGCTAATTGGCCAAATTAGGTCACAGGGCTGACCCAGAAACAAGGGGTGGGGCCATAAGTGCAACCAGCCTACTGTAATTCCCAAGCTGTTTTCCATGGAAACTAGTATCCCAAGATGTTGTCTGGTGTTCCTCTAAAAAAGGGTTCTGTGGTCATACAGATTTGTGAACTGCTACTTATTAGATCCTCTTGGTGACTCACGATGCAACTTCAATAACTAAATGCTCAGAATTCCTATGTCTGTTTACCTTGGTTTAACTACACTTACTTAACCATGAAACACATTTTCACACAGAACTTATTAATACGTCTTGCAGAATAAACGATCCCTGAAGCACAGTCTGAGAAACACTAGTCTAAGTTATGAAAACGCCATGTAATATTTGCGTTACAATAAGGAACTTGCCTTAGTGTCCTAGTGCTCCTGTATCAAAAAATACCACAGATGGGCAGCTTTAAAGAACAGAAATTTATTTTCTCACAGCTCAGGAGGAGGCTAGAAGTCTGAACTCAGAGCTTGGCTCTAAGGGAAGCTCCTTCCTTATCTGTTGCAGTTTCTCGCAGCTGGCATTCCTTGGTGTTCCTGGGCTTGCAGATGCATCTCACCATCACTCTTCTCCCCGTGTGTGTCTCTGCGTCCATTCTGTTCTTTTTATAACTCCGAAGTGATTAGGTTTAGGACCCACCCTACTTGGGTATGACCTAATTAACCTAACAAAGAAAAACCGTTTCTCCAACCAGGATCAAGTTCAAAGGTATAAAACCAAAAAACCAAACCCATTACTGTCGACTCGATTCCAACTCATAGTGACCCTATAGGGACAAAGTAGAACTGCCGCATAGGGTTTCCAAGGAGTGACTGGTGGATTCGAACTGCTGATCTTTTGGTTAGCAGCTCAGATCTTAATCGCTGTACAATCAGGGCTCCCAACAGGGGCTAGGATTTCAACACATATTTTGCGGGGGACACAATTCAATCCATAACAAAGCTTTAGAAGACCTAGAAGCTTTCTTGGCTCAGAGAAATAAACCACTAACAGTAGTTATTATTTTCTCTACTCCCAGATGACAAAACTGAGAGTCAGAAAGTTAAGCAAGCTCTACAGAAGGAATCACAAACTTGGGATGCACACCCAGATCTACCGGATTACAAACACCTATAAATCTTTTATGTTGCTAGCTGTCAATGGTGGAACGTCAAACGCTATGAATATGGCCGGAAAAGTAGCACAGGCTGATAGTCTGGCAGTTGAAAAAGCAGCTTAATTTCTGGCTTTGCCATTGATCAAGTGCTCTTGGGAGCTTTGGTGGCATAGTGATTAAGAGCTCGGCTGCTAACCCAAAGGGAGGCAGTTCAAATCCACCAGCCGCTCCTTGGAAACCTCATGGGGCAGTTCTACTCTGTCCTATAGGGTCGCTATGAGTCGGAACGGACTCGATGGCACCTAACAACAACAACAACAAAGTGCTTTTGGGATCCCCTGGGTGGTGCAAACAGTTAATGCACCTGGTTGCTAACAGAAGGTTGGAGGTTCGAGTCCACCCAGAGCCTCCTTGGAAGAATGGCCTGGAAAGCTACACCCAAAAAATCAGCCATTTGAAAACTCTATGGAGCACAGCTCTACTCTGACACACATGGGGTCACCATGAGTCAGAGTCAACTCCACAGCAACTGGTTCAGCGCTCTTGAGCAGATCACAGCATCTGTTAAACAGAGTAGATCGGAAACAACGTTCTCTATGCTCTGTTGCAGTTCAAAAAATCTAGAAAATCTTTTGGTGGACAGCTCTTACAGACACAGGAATCCTCTGAGGCCTCCCCACTCTGCCACAATAAAAACAACCTAAAACTTACTGCCTTGTCATAAAGCTGGTGTTGAACATAAAAAATTCATTTTAAAATTCGTTTCCATCACTTAAGATATTCAAAATACACCTCCAGCCTGAAACTGTTCCCTCGCCCTTTTTAATTTTCCAGTGAAATCTCGATGATGTATCCCGGTGAGGGTGTATTAATATTCTGAGGAAATACAATACCTGCACTAATTTTAGAACATTCATCATCGAGGACGGTTTATGCTTCCTGTCCTGATTTTTTTCAGGTTGTCAGCCTCTTGGACTACTCTAAGTAAGATGGTGACTTCTCTTTCTTAAACATTTCTTTCTCGAGGGCCTGCAGTTTGTTAGGAATGATGGGAAGCCCAGGAAAAGGAGAATTCACAGCCCTGGGCCACTCTGAGCTTGCACTGTAACCATGGAAACGAAATACAAAGCAGTAGGAGGGCACATCAGAGAAAGAGCGCCAGTTGAAGAGCAGAGTCAAAGTTGCTTTATTTTCTTGGAAAGCCATTTTGTTCTCTGATGGAGTCCATCTTGGCTTTCCATCACCATCATGCTCAGGCAATGAGGTGACTTTATGTCAAAATCATTTTCAACCAGATCATCTAAAGAGGGAATTTGCCCATAACAATGATCTAATATCTGGTATGGATGAAGCAGCACTCACAGTACCCAACCAGGCATTCAATGCAATTCTTTGTCTTGGAGGAAACCTCCAAACTACATTTGAGCCTTCTGTTCTCCTACAGAAAGAAGTGTGACTCTTCCACTTTTGTTACCGCCAGTCTAACAGTACATACTAGAATTGTTTCCGGTGACACTGGTCTTTAGGGCAGAGAGGGCTCTAGAGCAGGGTTTCTCAACCTTGGCACTACTGATATTTTGGGATAGATAACTCTTCCTGTTGCAGCTGTCCTGTGCATTGTAGGATATTTAACAGAACTAGATCCCCACTAGATGACAACAACACTCCCTCCCCCAGCCACTCCAATAGTGACAATCAAAAAATGACCCCAAACATTATAAAATGTCCCCTGGGGGCCAAAATTGCCCTTGACCAAAAAACTGCTGCTTCAGAATATGAGAAAAAATAATCCCGATATTTTTGTTAAAAACTGATCCCCACCACCATCACCAAGTAACATCCCTGCTGAGCCAAGCTTCCCCTCAAGCCCCTGCCCCTGTGTGCAGTTAGGACCCCTCAACAGCTGTTCACATTTAAAACTCCCATTCAGCAGCTAGTGTTTTCTCTTTCTTGTCCACTTGCCTTTCAACCCAAGTCCTTTTGCTGTTGTACTCACCAGGTTTTATAGCTCCTTATTTGACTTCCAGTGGAGAGCTCATTCTCAAGTTTTTATAGCCACCATTCTTGAGCAATTTGGGGAAATTTTGGTAGCAATATCAGAGAATATTCCAGTGGCATGACATGGGGTCCCATTCAGAAGCCTTGCTTTCCCATGGTGGCCAACCTGGGTCACACACCAAAGCCTGCGTCCCCCAGTTCCTTCCCTCTTCAGGGTGAATTCTCTCCTAAGCCACTTCCTACAACCTCCACCCCTATAGGGCTTGACTAGACTGTGAGTCTTAAGAAGTCCTGAGTCTTGACTCATAAAGCTTCAAATCGTATAGCTAGCAGATGGGAGAACCAGGATCTGAAAGCAGGTTTATCTAGCTCCAATGTGCATGCTCTTTTCTTCACCACCACACCAACCCTGTTGCTTCAGATGAACTAGAAACAATAATTCAGAAACACCACAAAGTACATCCACATTTTCCCCGACCCTCCTCACATATAACACACATGGACGCCTTTATATGCCCAATCAATAGACTGCAATGATAATTTAATGTAATAAACATGCTGTGTTTGCTGAGTGGCAGGCAGATCCTCATTTAATCCTCATAACAACCCAGGAGTAGGTAGTCTTTTTTATTCTTATTTAACAGTTGCAAGTCAGGCACAGAGATGTTGGCAACTTTCCCAAGGTCACACAGGCAGAGGCAGAGCTGAGAGAGCTCCAGAATGCTTTAATGACTGGCAAGTCCTTTGGAGAAAAATGGATAAGGGAGTTTGGTATTAACCAAGTGTAGTGGGTTGAATGGTAGCCCCTAAAAGATATGCCCACCTGGAACCTGTGAATGTGCCCTTATTTGGAAAAAGGGTCTTTGCAGATGTAATTAAGTTAAGGATCTCAAGGTGAGATCATCCTGCGTTAGGGTGGGCCCTAAAACCAATGAGAAGTGTCCTTAGAAGAGAAGAGAAAGGGATATGAAGCACAGAGAGAAGGTACTGTGAAGGGGAAGGCAGAGATTGGGGTGAAGCATCTAAAAGTCAAGGAGCCCCAAAGGTTGTTAGCAGCCAGCAGAAACTAGGAAGAGGCACAGAACAGATTCTCCCCCAGAGCCTCCAGAAGGCCCCAGCTCTACAGACACCTTGATTTCAGACTTCTGGCCTCCGGACCAGTGAGAGAATACATTTCTGTTGTTTTAAGCTACCCAGTTCGGGGAACTTCGTTACAGCAGTGCTAGGAAATTAATACACCAAAGAACAAGAGTATTATTCTTGGCATCCACCAATTGATTGTAGGGAAGCTGGTTCCTTCATTTCCAGCAGGAAGCAGGTGCTGTGCTCCAGGTATCAAAAACAAGAACACTGCATGGGGAAAGTCACAAAGAGGATCAACCCAGAGACTAGAGAGAATGTGTGGAGCCCAGCACTTTCCTCAAAGGAGGGTGGAGGTGAGTGATAACTCAGGAAGCTGTAGGAGTGGTCACAACAGGTGACTTCTTCCCTTGACTCCTGACTTGCAGATTAGATCTGACTTGCTTTAGGTAAGTCTCTATGTCAACAGATAAAGTGTGTCACTGCCGTGAACATAATGGGACTTTGAAGAACTGTGAAAACATGCCCCCACTTTTATCATCCAAAATTGCTTTTAAGGGTATTCATGGGTGATAAGGAAGAAAGGGATGGCAAACTACTTCTGATAAAGGGATACACAGATAAAGGGTTATGAAAACCTTACGGGTAACAACAGAACATTGTCTGGCTCACTTGCTTTGATCAATCTCTGGACAAGGACATCAATGTTTGGTGACTCAGAGGGACAACAAAGGCAAGGGAGAGCCTTGGTGAGATGGGTTGACACAGTAGCCACAACAATAGATTTGTACATGCTTGTGATCGTGAGGATGACGCAGGACCAGGCAGCGTTTCATCCTGTTGTCCATAAGGTCACCACTGGCAGGTCTCTGTCTATCTATGGGTGGTAAGCACAGGAAAATATGCTCTGAGCGCTTGTAGATCATTCCATCTAGAGGCAAGCCAGTCAGGACTGAACATACGTTTAACAAACTTCATTTGCAGGAAGGTAGTTCCATCGCCTACAATCCCTTCTGGTGCTGTCTGTATCCTTGGCTTGGTTTCATGGATTTTATGTTGTTGAGGTTTTTTTGGTTTTGTTTAATAGGCTTTCCTCCTAATAAAAATGATTAGTGGCAAGAGGTCCTGTGTGCTGCAAGAAGAATGCATGGAAGGATGTTATGTATTAAAAACTGGCTTGGAATCCAGGCGTGAGCTTCTCCTTACGGCTCAGCTCGGTTCTGATTCCAATTCTCTTTGCTATGCTGAGACTGGTCTCCGGAGAGCAAAATGTCCATGTGTAGAGGTTTTGTGAAATGTTTAACTGATACAAGTTACAGATAAAGGGGTATGGCTCAGGGATTCAGGAGAGGGACCGTAGCTTAAAAACACATTCCCAGTTCTCCTCTGCTATCTGCACTTGGGTGCTCAGCTCCTCTGTGCCTCAGTTTATCCACCAGCAATATTCAGATGATAATGCGTGTCTGCCTTCTTCCTGCCTAATAAGTAAATAAGTCAGGACGTTGGAACACTCTGTAATCTTAAAGCATATAAATCAAGCACAGCAAAAGGTAGACACCATCAATATCATCACCTTGGGTCAAAAGCAAGATTTAAATTCCGGGCTCCAACGATGAAAGGTCAGTGGGTGGAAATGCTGTCAGTCAGCCGGTAGCTCTGGTCTCTGTGTTTAACGTGTTCGCCTTATGATCAAGGAGGTTTTGGAGAAAGACGACCCCGCGCTACAGAAGCATTGTTATCATACCAGATTGACAAAAATGGAGACAGATGGCTGCCCAGCAGCAGATTTTTAAAATGAATTTACTGTTTATGAAATGTGCTAGATTGATGGCACCAGAGCCTGAGTCTGCCGCTTAAAGGATGAGATCGAGAGGGACAAAGACAATGGCCTGGGCGGTCTCCCTTCTACCCTACCCACACCCCAGATCCCAGGCAGGAGGCTTGGGCTGGAAGCCAAGTTCCCAAAGGGGAAGCAGAATGTAGATGGCTGGCCACACTCACTGTGGAACAAGAGAACAGATTCAGCCCCATTCATCCCTCAGGCTGGCAGAGAAAATACCAGTGAGCGCCAGTTGTGTGAGGACCAGGACAAGGCTGGGGCTCTGCTCCTGGTTAATATCTTGTGTTCATTTCTTGGAGATCTCATGGAGGGTGGGGACAATGCATGCCCCCAAATGACAGCACCAGCTGAATCAGTGACTTACATTATATCATTATTGCATACTGTATTTTTATGCAAATAACTCACTCGTTTTGTTCATTGTTTTTTTTTTTTTTTTTTTGCCAACTGTGCCCTCCCCTGCCCCAGGTATTTTCATAAAGCAAGCATGCCATGCTAATTTTTTTACATGTTGCTGTAACAAAAAAGATTATTAGCGTGTGTGCTTATGAAAATACCCAGCGGGTGGAGGGCCCCATTGGCCAAAAAAAAAAAAAAGTAGAACGTGTATGTTATTTGCATAAAAATATGGTAGAGTCCTTACAGAGATGGTGATTGTTCCCATCAAATCCCCTGAAATTTGGCAAGCTCCACCCCTCATTGCTTCCAACTACATACAATCTTGTCTGTCCTCCTTGGCTGCAGTGAGTTGTATGACAGTCTCCTGCCATAATGTCAAAGGATTTCTGCCAATCCCTTGTGGTCCAATTTGTTTTTTTCAACCATTTCCTTGAAGGTGACTCAACCGTCTATAAATCACTCCAGCATGACACTCTTCCTTGGCACTTTTGCTCCTTTTGTACCTTTGGAGCCCTGGTGGTGCAGTGGTAAAGAGCTTGGCTGCTAACCAAAAGGCCAGCAGTAATTGAATCCGCCAGCCGCTCCTTGGAAACACTATAGGTTGCTATAAGTCAGAATTGACTTGATGGCAGCAAGTTTTTTTCCTAGCACCTTTTGTCGGGCTTGTGCATCAATGACATGAGACAGCAAGCACACAGTAGAGTAAAAGCAGCTGTGAACCGAAGAGAGCTGGGCTTTATGCCCCATGAGTGCCCAATGGCTGAGCGAGTTGGAGGTGCTCCCTCTACTGGTCAACCAGCTCCGTTCTCCTTGTACTGACGACTCCATTAGATTTGTATGTCGGTTTGCAATTGACTGCTAGCCTAAAGGTTGGTGATTCGAACCCACCCAGTGGCATCATGGAAGAAAGCCGTAAAGATTACAGCCAAGAAAACCCTATGGAGCAGTTCTACTCTGTAACACATGGGGTCGTCAGGAGTTGGAATCAACTCGACTGCAATAGTCTGCTTTTTTTTCCCCTTAAATCATAAAAATGGAGTTCCTGGGTGGCACAAATGACTAAGCACTCAACTGCTAACCTAGACGTGCCTTGGAAGAAAGGCCTGGTGATCTGCTTCCAAAACGTAACAGCCTTGAAATCCCTATGGCACACAGTCCACTCTGTAACCACATAGGGTCGCCATAAGTTGAAATCAACTCAGTGGCAACTGGTTTGATATCATAAAACTATCCCCCTGAGACAAAGAACACTAAATGGGTCACTGAGGTATGACTTTAACCTCAAAAAGCATTCTGTTTTGACACTCAAGAGACAGCAGCAATCCTCCAGCCACGTACTCTGACGTACTCTGACCGTACTCCCACAGTCCCTGGGTGAGGGGATGGCCATATTCAGGACACTGTCCTCGCTGCAGCCTGGCCCAAGGGCTCTGCACCCACCACAGGGCCTCTGCTGGGTGTGGCTGACCAGCCCCGTCAGAGCGTCTCTTAGAAAGCTAGACTGTGGGACCTACAGAGAGAGCCATCAGAAAGGAGAGCTCCGGAAGCTGAGAGACTCTGAGACCAGGTGACAGCAGAAGCCGTGGGGTTGAAGACAGCAAGGAGCCAGTCCAACCAGCAGCACAGGGCGGAAAACTGCTGTGTCACCACAACAGTGGAGCCCCAGATCAGAGAACAATCTCCCCTGCTCTCCTGACCTGAGTGGCATTCCATGAGCTACTGAGTTGGTTTCCAACCTCCCTTACTTCCTCTGTGCACCTTATTTTTTCAGCTGAGTTAACCTTCGCATGTTCCTGTTTCTTCCGCTTCTTCAGAGCCTAACACAGGTATTGCCAGTGGTATGTGAGGGTCAGAGTCCCTGGGTGGTGTAAACAGTTAATGCACTTGGCTGCTAACCAAAAGGTTGGAGGTTCGAGTCTACCCAGAGGCACCTCAGAAGAAAGGCCTGATGATCTACTTCCAAAACATCGGACCCCGAAAACTCTACGGAGTGCAGTTTTACTCTGACACACATGGGACCACCATGAGTTGGAGGAGACTTGATGACAAGTGGTTATGTGAGGGTCCGCACCTGACCTGATACAGATTTGGAATGGCTGATTTCAGCACTTGGGTGAGTCTCTTAGCCAGCTGTGAGTAGAGGAGGATTTATTCACTCACTCCTTCATTCAGGCACTCAACAGTCTTTATGAATGCCTAGTATGTGATAAGAAGCCCTCGTGGTACAGTGGTTAAGCACTGGGCTGCTAACTGAAAGGTCGACAGTTCAAACTCATCAGCCACTCTGCAGGAGAAGGATGTGCAGTCTGCTCCAGAAAGATTTCAGCCTTGGAAGTCCTATGGGGCAGTTCTACCCTATCTTATAGGGTCACTAAGAATCGGAATTGAATCGACAGCAATGGGTTTTATTATGAGATACCAACCAAACCAGATCTGTCGACTCATAACGACCCTATAGAACAGAGTAGAACTGCCCTATAGGGTTTCCAAGGAGCATCTGGTGGATTTGAACTGCCAACCAATAAGCCGTAGCTCTTAACCACTGCACCAGCAGGGCTCCTTATTATATGATAGCGCTACAACAATGTGGTAGGCACTACAGATGCAAAGGAAAATTAGAACTCGACCTCAATCTCGAGTATTCTCACCACTTGAACTTAAGTTCACAGTTCTCTGGTTGTCAGGCAACTTGCAGAAGGAAGGGCAACCCATTCCCAACATTTCCAATCAAAGATTATGGAACAAACACCATTGGAAAATAAACACCACTTTCCTTACCAAGTGGATCAACAAGAGCTTAGGAGGGTTTAGTTATACAGACAACCAAGAAGAGAAAATTCACATTAATAATCTAAGGCATAATGGACCACAAGTACTACAGCCTCCACCAGACTGAGTCCAGTACAACTAGATGGTGCCTGGCCACCAACTCTGGCTGCTCTGACAGGGATCACAACAGAGGGTCCTGGACAGAGGTAGAGAAAAGTGTAGAACAAAATTCTAACTCACAAAAAAGATCAGACATACTGGCCTGACAGAGACTGTTGAGACCCTAAAAGTATGGCCCCCGGGCACCCTTTTAGCTCAGTAATGAAGTCATTCCTGAGGTTCACCCCTCTGCTAAAGATTTAGACAGGCCCATAAAACAAAACGAGACTAAACCGGCAAGGACTAGAAGGCAGGAGGGGACAGGAAAGCTGATAACAGGGAACCCAAGGTCAAGAAGGGAGAGTGTTGACATGTCGTGGGGATGGTCACCAATGTCACAAAACAGTGTGTGTACTAATTGTTTAATGAGACGCTAGTTTGTTCGGTAAACCTTCATCTAAAGTACAATAATAAAAATAAATAAATAGTTAAAAAGCAAAAAATTCTAAGGCAGATGATTGAAAGGTTATCTTCTACTCAGAAGAGCCTCAGCCAAAACAAAAGACCTGCAGATAAAAGATGAAAGCACTAGAACATTGCAGAAACACTTTCATGATGAATGTTTCTGGTTCAAACGCAATTCCACCCTGCCCAGGTTTGATGAGCAGGTGGGAGAAGGAGGGCAGTGGAAGCAGATTCTTGAGGTTCAGAGGAAGCCTGCGTCAAGGGCAAAATACAAAGTGACTGCTTCCCGCCGGGAAGATCTTAGGGAAGGAAAGGAGGGAGGGAAGGAAGGAACAAGCGAGGGAGGGAGGACTGTTCTTAGCCTCAAAAAATGCTTTTATGTAAGTTAGAGAAAGGTGCCCCTTCTGTTCAGATAACCACCTGTGCCAGAGCTTCTACCACGGGGAGCAGAGTGTCATCTGGGGTTCGGCCCTCCTTCCTCCTATTGTAAGGTGTTCTCGTGCAGTCACTACGACAGTTAGTTACTGCCATGACAGTTTGGACTTGCGGTGACCCCATGTGTGTCAGAGTAGAACTGTGCTCCATAAGGTTGTCAATGGCTGATTTTTCAGAAGATGACCAGGACTTTCATCTGAGGAGCCTCTGGGTGGACTGGAACCTCCGACCTTTTGGTTAGCAGCCAAGTGTGTTAACCTTTTGCACTGCCCAGAGATTCCCTTGTTCAGTTAACGACCTGCAAACCCTGACATGGCTCAAAGAAGAGAGGAAGAGAAGAGACAAACAGAAAAAGAGAAGATAAAAAGAACCACACAGAGAAAAAAACAAACCTATAAACTAAGATGGAGACAGACAGGTAAGGAGGAAGAAAGAAATGAAGAGAAGAAAAGGGAAAAGGGAAGGAAGTAAAGGGGAGGGAAAGAAAACTCCAAGAAAGAACAAGGGGCCAGGACAGATGCTTTAGACTTTTTTTCACAACCATTCAATGCTTGATTGTTATGGGGAGGCTAGTCCAGGTAATTATCTGAACTTGAAAGCATTATATTTAGTTTAAATCAACACACGTGTCTTGAGAACAGACTCATGATGCCCTGTGGTAGAAGGTCTCAGCACAGATCTGGGTGAAAGGCTTCCTGTCCTGAGTGGCTGCTGCCTGCTGGGGAGAGCACAGAATGACGTAAAATGTCTACCAATGGCTCGGGGAGCACCTGGCACACGCGACGAATTCTGACCAGAAAGGCCCATTTCAGGCCAGGTGACAGAGGGCTCGTGACTTGGTTAGGCAATTAGAAATCCATGCCTTTATCAGAAAAAATACAACCAACCAATCAAGCATAGTCCTTTCTTGTAAGGCACATATTATTCAGATGTCTAGTTTGCTGGAGGCTTAATAAAACCACCAAAAACCAAACCAGTTGCTGTCGAATCAGTTCCAACTCGTGGCGACCCCATACGGTTTTCATGGCTGAGACAGGAGGTGCACTAAAAGTAAAACTCACCTGTTATGGGCTTTTACACGGCCAGTGCTCCCAGCTCATGGCTTAGTTTCAATAACTCCTTCAACATATATTTACTGAGCCCCTGACTGAGTGTTAGATACTGAGCCAGAGTTTGCAGGTACAGGAGTGCACAAGGAACAGTTAATCCCTACTCTCAAGGGATTTGTTGTTATTAGTTGCCGTTGAGTTGGCTCCAACTCAGAGTGACTTTATGGATAGTAGAAGGAAATGTTGCTCAGTCCTGTGCTATCTTCATGATGGTTGGTATCCAAGGAATTTACAATCCCATTTAACAAATAACTCTACAATTAATTCATTATTTAATACCAGAACAAAAACTCACTGCCTTCCAGTGGATTCCAACTCATAGCGACCCTATAGGACAGAGTAGAACTACCTTGTAGGGTTTCCAAGGCTGTGAATCTTTATGGAAGCAGTCTGCCACATTCTTCTCCCACAGAGCAGATGGTGGGTTCAAACTGCCAACCTTTTGGTTAGCAGCCAAGCACTTTAACCACTGTGACACCAGGGCTCCTTCATTATTAAATAGTAACCACAAGTGTTACTGAGCCAAAGTACAGGGCTCTACACAGGTGTGTAACAGGCCCATCTGATCAGGTCTGCAGGACATGGCATTGAACTTGAGCCCTAAGGACTGAATAGGAGATAGCCAGACACACAGGTGGAAAGGAGCAGACCAGGAAAAGAAAACAGCCACACAGAAAGCCTGAGGCCAGTGTGGCTTCACCTTGGATCCTGAAAAGCAATGGCGGAGTAGGGACTAGTTAGATCACTGGGCTCTGCCAGGCCAACTTAAATGTAATGCCTCCTTACTGTTTTTTAGATTGAGCCATAGTTTTTCTCTATATATCAGTTGTCTAACATGTAAATATCTGGAAAGACATACCTGATCTCTACCATGTAAGCTGGTTACAACATCTGGACCCATCCTTCTAGCTGCCTTCAAGTCAATTCTGGCTCATGGCAACCCCACATTTGCAGAATAGAACTGCTCCACAGGTTTTTCAAGGCTGTGACCTTTTGGAAGAAGATCCCCAAGCCTTTCTTCCAAGGGGCATCTGGGTGGGCTCAAACCACCGATCTTTCAGTTAGTAACTGAGCTCTTAACCACTTGTAACACCCAGAGGCTCCTGGATCTATTTTATAAACATGAACACGAAAAAAAAACAATCTTCACGTTTTAATCCACAGGATTAACAAGGCTCCAGTAGCCCCTCCTTCAGCTTCCCAGCTCCAAAAAGAGCTGCAGCATCTCCCTGTGCCCCTCTGCCCCTCTGCCCATCTTGGCAATGGATTACAGAGCTTCCATTAACTTCCATTAGCTCAAGCTTCCTGACAGCTCACTTAAAGCTGCCTTGCTTCTTTGTGGTAAAAGAGCATAACTTCTCAATGTGAATATCATCAGTTCCTACCAAGAAGGTTAAATAGCACAAATAGCTGTAGTATATTATCTTTGGGCCTATATTCCTATTTACTCATTTTAATTTCTTTCCCATTCATTTAAACCAGTGAAACACTTAGGAAAAGAGAACGCTAGAGTAGGAGAATCCCAGAATTCATATAAGTTTGAGTAATAGCCCTAGAAAAGGTGTAAAAGATTTCAATTCTCTTCACTTTCCTTCCTCAAATCAGAGCCAGCTAAAGGCAGACGACAGAGGAAGCCGAGGTGTTCCTCTACCATTTACAATGGGCAATTTTGCAGCTAGAGTAAGAAATAGGCAGCAATCTTTCTGTTTCTGGGATGGCTGGAATCGGAGGGATAGTGTGGTCCAGGGATGGGAAATCAGTCCTGCCCTAGATTTCCTTTCAAGACCGTTTAATTGGCAGTGCGGTTGGGAGCAGAGTGTTGATGACCCTGAAGCATCCGGGGTCTTGGCAGGAAGCAGCTGGGTGGTCAGGCTGCAATGGGCAGGGGAGTGACCAGTCACAGCAAGTGTGCCACACACTTACATGGGCTTCTGAGCTTGAAGCCTGTGGTTGAATTCTGGCTTAGCTACTTACCAGGTTTATGATCTTGAAATTAAAAGAAGGCCAGAGAAGGATCATACATCAGACCTTCACGACCTTATCAGATTGAGTTACTACCATCTGCCCTGACCAGGGGGAGATCTCCAGAGTCCTCACCATCCAGTGCACACAAACATATTTTCCTGAACAGTAACAACTTAAACTCATATTTATGTAGTCTGTGGCCGCCACCTGCTGCTTCAGAATCAATTGCCCACTGGAAATTGTTCATTTCACCCTCTCTAGTCTTTCTGGAAGACTCTACGGGGTAGCACTCATGGGTCCATAAACAAGGCTATTCCTGCTAGTGCCACTGGCCTACCAGGCTCAAAGGGTACGACCACTCCAGAGTATCACATTGTCCTCCAGAATTCCTCAGGGCAGAACGATCCTCGCCCGTCCTACTGTTGGTCTCGGTTATGGGTTGAATTGTGTCCCCCCAAAACATGTGTTGGACCTTTCAGAAGCAGGTATGGCAGTGAACAAGGAAAATTTAATCCCTACTCTGAAGGAATTTGTCGTTGTTGTTAGCTGCCATCGAGTCAGCTCTGACTCGTGGTGACCTTATTTATGTACACTAGAAGGAAATGTTGCCTGATCCTGCACCATCTTCATGATCGTTGGTAGTCAAGGAATTTGTTGCTGTTGTTGGGTGCAGTCAGTTTGATTCCTACTCATGCCAAACCAAACCAAACCCACTGCCGTTGAGTTGATTCCAACTCATAGCAACCCTGTAGGACAGAGTATAACTGCCCCATAGGGTTTCCAAAGCAGTAAATCTTTATGGAAGCAAATTGCCAGGTCTCTTCTCCCATGAAATACCACAAGTGGATGGCTTTAACAAAGAGAAATATTCTCTTACAGTTTAGGAAGCTAGAAGTAGGGCACTAGCTCCAGGGGAAGTCTTTCTCTCTCTGTTGGCTCTGGGGAAAGGTCCTTGTCATCAATCTTCCCCTGAGCTAGGAGCATCTCAGCACAGGGACCCTATGTCCAAAAGATGCTCTCTGTTCCTAGCATTCTTTCTTGATCATATGAGGTCCTCTCCTCTCTGTTTGCTTCTCTCTTTTACGTCTCAGAAGAGATTGACACAAGATACAGCCTAATCTTATAGGTTGAGTCCTGCCCATTAACATAACTGCCTCTAATCCTGCCTCATTAACATCATAGAGGTAGGATTTACAACATATAGGAAAATCACATGAAATGACAAAATGGTAGACAGTCACACAATACTGGGAATCATGGCCTAGCCAAGTCGACACACATTTTGGGTGGATACAATTCAGTCCATGATGTTAACTGAAACAGTCTCCCAGGTGCAACAGGTAACCTGGCCCTCTATCAGCCATCACTTCTGATGTCAGGAGTATTCTCCTGTTCTGTGATATGCAGTGGAAGGGGCATGTTAGGCAGAATTCTCAGAATGACCCCCGATGATCCTTGCATGTGAGTATTCCTCTCTCCTTTGAGTGTAGGTTGTTGTTAGTTGCCATCAAGTCAATTCCAACTCAAGGTGATCCCATGAGTGTCAGAGTATATAACTGTGCTCCATAGGATTTTCAGTGGCTAACTTTTCAGAAGTAGATCACCAGGCCTTTCTTCTGAAGTGCCTCTGGATGGACTGGAACCACTGTGCATTAGCCGTTTGCACATCACAGGAACTCCCACAGCACAACTATAAATCCTGGAAATGGCACAAGAAACTGCCAAAGAACTCTGAAAGGTTGCAAGAAGACGGCAAGCTGGTTTGGAACCCCAGGACCAGAGGAACAACACAGTGGAGGGGAGTCTTGCATCCCTAGCCTAACAGAGGAAAGTCACCCAAACCCATGACTTCCACGCTGGCTACAGAAGGCCACCCAGGTAGGCTCCTTCTTCCCCATCAGATGGGAGTCTCTCTGACAACATCAGGTGAGCTGACACCACCATCAAGCGGGATCAGTGGGGGAGCCCCTAAAGACACAGCATCGAGGGGAGGCACTCTCCTTTTCCATGACACCCAGCTTTTCCCCCAAGAGATATCGAGGTGGGTAGAGGAATTAGCAGGAGAAATCCAGGTACAGAAGGGGCCAGTCTTAAGTCCTCTTTGCCCCTGAAGCCCGAGACTCTCTTCCCAGGCCCAGAGACACTGGGGTGAGGAAACACAGGTAGGGGATCCCCCCACACCCCTTCCGCACCAGACACCCTGCCCTTGCAGTCAGGCGTAGACACCCCTTCGGGCCCCTCGGGCAGGACCAGCAGGAACCAGTTTGACCACCAGCAACCAAGCCAACGGAAATAACACTGCAAAGAAGGTGAAAATTAAAACGCTGAAACAAACCTTAGCTCATAAATGATCCTGATATTTTTGCAGCTAAGGATTAGTAGGGTAGGCTGGCCTATACAGCAGGGTTGAGCTGTAGGGCTAATAAGACGTTTTCTATAAGACGTTTTGTCTAGAAATTGGGACATCCAGGTAGGGTGCTAGCTGTGAGAGTCCTTAACCTCAGCTTTATGTTTTAAACACAGGCAGATTGAGGTTAAAATGAAATACACAATTTTATTGGTGTAGAGGAAGCAAGAAAGAGACATTGGTCTGTATAAATCTCTAAAATTTAAAATTTGATTTTCAGCTAAGGTGTTTCGGGGGAATAAAAAAAACCTTTCAAATAAAATTGAAATATGCTTTTGAGAGACAGTTCAGGGTAGAGCACCCCCTAGCTGTATCAAGAAGGCCATACTCTTGCAGGCCAAAGTTTGAACATGAAAACACACCATTTCCCTGAATTGGTGCAGAATGCAGGGTACTTGGCCCATCAGGAAGATTATTAGCCAAAATAAGCAATGAAAAACTTTGGAAAGTTCCCAAACCATCTATTTCTGAAACAATAAACGAAAGAAGATCGCCAGTTTTCTGAAACTCAGCTAGACAAGGAAGTGGTGTGATGGAGTGGGGTGAGGAACATTAGTTCATTGACATTTCAAAGACAACAGAGATCAGATATGAGAAACCAGTTAAAGATTAATGCAAGAATGTGGAATGAAACAGTCCATCTGGAGATGCTGTGTAATCAGTTTAGTAACGCAATTGCTTCACTTCAGCCTCCCTCTCTGAAGATAATATCCTTGTATAAATGACCTGCTCTATGAACAACGGGGGAATAAACTGGCTCTTATGAAAACCAATTAGAAAGTTCTTGAAGAAACTTCTCCTAGTACTACCCGGATGCTTTTAAAACAAAATGTTTCATTTTATGCCCATCCAAAATTTTGAGGTAATAAAATCCCATCAGATCTATCCCTTTCACTATGCAAAAGACATTTTTTTTAATCTGTTGCAGTTGTGTAAATAAAGAAGTACTGATTCAATCTATTAGACTTGGAAGACACCGAGTCTGCAAAGTCAGAAATTTTTGTCAACTATTGGAAAGAAAACTAGAGTCTGGAGCAGGTTGCTCGCTGAAACATCATCAAGATGCTCCATGTCATCTCCCCAGCAACCTCCTGCAAGTATTTTCAACTCACCCTCTTAGCGGGAAACTCAGGAAAGAAATCTTTACAAACATGACAAATCTTTAGCTTACTAAAGACTCTCTGTTAAAAGGAATTGCCTAAATGATCCATTGGATTACAGATGAGCTTGACTTCTTCCGTAACTTTTTCTTGATTATAAAATTAGTACATACTCGACATAAAAACATTCAAAAGCCTAAAAATGCAAAAAGAAGAAAACATTTTTTAAAAACCTTAGTCTCACCATCCAGAGTTAAAGACATTAAAATCGTTTCGTATCTTCCTAGCATTTTATCTCAGCACGTGTATCTTTTTTAACAAATTGGAATCATGCTATGTAGTATGTGTAATATGCTGTTTCCTCCCGATATTTCTTTTCTCACACTGGTTTTTAAAACATGATTTTGAATCACCACGTACTATTCTATATTATAAATGTACCATAATTTGACTTTTTCCCTAATAATCGAACACTTGCCTTGTAGTCTCTCATATAAAAAGGAAAGGACGGACACTAGCCAGTAACTTCAAGCTGTCCATAGGAAAAAAGATCTCCAGTAAAGATAATTTCATGGGCAAATATAAGGGACAGTTTTATGGGGTTTTTGGCTGATAATTCTAGTGATGTTCTTCATGCTTTATAATGACAAATGCGTAAAAATAAATTTATGTTACAGGACACATGACGTATAAAGATGTAATAGGTGATAACAGCAACATAAACAGGAAAAGGAGAAGAGGAATAGGAATAGAGGTTTTGTAAGTTACTGACATTAAGTTGGTATCCATTTTAAAACAGTTTATTATAAATTTAAGATGTTAAACATAATACTCACAATAACCACAAAGAAAATATCTAAAAAATATGCACAAAACAAAACAAGCTACGAAGGGAGGGGCACAGCTACAGGGCTGGCCTTCTGGCATTACTGAGGGGAGTGGGCAATTGTGAGGACTGAATCGGAGGGAAAAAAATAATGCCTTTATAGGATCTAGATCTAGAAAATTCCCAAGGAAGCCAATTCAAGTTTAGAGTAACCTCCAAGGTCCAAGAAGTGTTCACATCATTGTTGGCTTGGAGTGATGGGTCTGAGGCAAACCTGAGCGGGCCAGCCATGGCAGAACGGGTCCCTAAGAGATTGGAGTGGACAGTGGGGAAGCACCAAACTATGTTAGAGGGATCTAGTGAGTCAGGTGGACTGAACAATGAGGACCGAGGAGGTAGAATGAAAGCAAGAATTGTGGGAGAGATGTATGAGAGAAAAGTCCAAGAGGATGCAGAGGCTTTTGTCTGCAGGTGTGTCCCCCACCATAGGGGATAGCATAGAATGGCTTGGCCAATAGAAAGGGCTCAGGCTAGCAGTGACCTTACAATTACATGGCTGCATTTGATTCTTCAAGGTGCCCTACCTTTCTCAACCTCTTGTATGTTCAAGCTTTCTGATTTAGACTCTGGGCCCACAATTGGCAATCCACCATGCCTGCTTCCAAAGGAAGTGTCTTCTGGAAACGAAAGGGAATTTTCTTAAAACCTGTTTATGAGTCCTCAGATTAAGAAGATTGGGAAGATGAAATTATAGTGCGATGAGAATGGTGTCTGTCTTAGTTTCCAAGTGCTGCTGCAGCACAAATACGCAAGTGAGTGACATTAAAGAACAGAAATTTGTTTTCTCACAGCTTTGGAGGCTAAAAGCCTAATTTAGGGTCTCACCTGTGGTGGTTCCTTCTTGTTGATAGTTCAAGGTGTTTCTTGGTTTCTCAGCATTTCTTGGCTTGTAAATGATCCTCACATGGCATCTGTCTTCCCCCGTGTGTGTGTCTGTGTCTGTTCTTGTCTTTTTATAACTCAGAAGTGATTAGGTTTAGGATCCACCCTACCCTCATTGGCCTCATTAGCATAACAAAAGAATAGGTCTATTTCCAAACAGGACCACATCCACAGGTTTGAGGGCCAGGATTTCATCACATATGTTGGGGGGACACAATTCAATCCAAAACAGTGTCATAGGCAGAAAGGTGGATCGGCAGCTTTATAAGGGTGTAGTTTCAGAGGCATATGAAGATGCGATGCTCCCAGATGCTTTCCCCAACTTCCTCACTGGTGGCTAAATTCACTCCATCAACAACTGAGATAAAACTGTACTGAAAGTACTGAGGTAAGAAGTAACATATTGATTTATGGCTCATCCCAGAAGCTATATTGGATCGTGGTGGGATAAGATTTTTATGGAGAAGAAGGAGGGATGAGGGCACTGGGACATGAAAGTGGGGAGAAGGGTGTCCCATAGAGCTAGAAATAGCATAGACTTTGGAGTTCAGATTTGAATCTCAGCTCTTCAACTTCCATGACCCTACACTTGTTCCTCAGTGTATCTGAGACTTGGCTTTCTCACCTGGAAAATGGAGATAATCATAGTTATGTCACATGGATGTGAGAACTAAATGAGATAATTTATGTAAAATGCTTATTATAAAACTAGGCATGAACAGTAATCACTACTAGTTATCAACAGAAGGGAGTAAGAGGCTGAAAACAGACTTCTACCACTTCACCATGACTTTGCCATAAGCTCTGAGTGTCCATGGCCAATCCACATGGATGGATATTGGAGGCCTCTCACAAAAGTGGTTCATGAGGTCTTCACCGGGGAGATGCTGGACAGTGATTTTGGGAGAAATTCCAAAAGCTCACATTGAAGGGCATTAGTGTTTCTGAACAGTGGATCACCTCCCTGATCCTGGGGACTTCTAACCAGAGTGTATCCTGTCTTTAATGGCCTTCTCTAGGACTTCTAGAACATGTCAATCTTCCTGTTATGGATTGAATTGTGTCCCACAAAAAAATATGTCAAAGTCCTACCCCTGGTATCTGTGTATGTCATCTTCTTTGCAAATAAACCAAAAACCAAACCCATTGCCATCAAGGCAATTCCAACTCATAGCGACCCTATAGGACAGAGTAGAACTGCTCCATAAGGTTTTCAAGGAGCAGCTGGTGGATTTGAACTGCTAACCACTGCATCACCAGGGCTCTGTTTGCAAATAGGACCTTTGAAAATGTTATCAGTTAACATGAGGTCTTAGTGGAGTAGGGTGGGTTCTAATCCAATCTGTGTGGTATCCTTATAAAAGAGGAGATGAGACACAGAGATAGAGGTAGAGAGAACACCATGTGACTATGACAATAGAGGTAGACGATAGAGGCAGAAATTGTAGCTATAAGCTAAGGAGCACATGGGGCTATCAGAAGCTGTCTGGAGAGACAAGAAAGGATCTTCCCCTAAAGCCTTCAGAAAAACTATAGCCCTGCTGACAACCTGATCTCAGACTCCCAGTCTCCAGAACTATGAGACAATAAATTTCTGATGTTTTAAGCCACCTACTTTGTGATAATTTATTATGGCAGCCCTAGGAAATTAATATATCCCCTGCCCTGGACTTGTACCTCAGCTCACTGGTTACCCAGGAATAACCGGAGTACCTGTGGTCTCATGATTATTGATCACTGGGGGTAGGTTAGAATAGATTTGAAGTAATCTTCTCCCTTTCTCCTATCCTGTCAATACTTCCTATCCTAGGGAACAATCAGATGCCATCAAATGAGCAATAGAAACTAATATGGATTTAATGAATTGAGGGCCTTGGATTGACTGTACTTTGTTTTAAGGACTCTCTGGGCTCTGGCAGCATAATTTATTCATAACCTGCTACTCAGCAGGAAGGGAAAACAGATGGCTTATATATTTCCAAGTTGGATATTGCAGGACTAAGATCAATAGGTGTGATCCCATGGCAAATACTGCTTTCTGGCTATGCTCCAAATCCCCCTTCTTCCTTGCCCTCCTCCCACTATAAAAAATAAAAATGCTAGAGACTACTTTCCAAGCCTCCTTTGCACCTAACTGAAGGTAGTGTTCACAGAACTCTGTTGGGGGCCTCTGGGAAGGAGGGAGGCACATAAGAAAAACACTCTTAATGTGACCTTCTTTTCTGCCTTTGGACATGGCTAGGTGAGGATGTTGTGCCTGGAGCTGTGGTAGCCATTTTGGGACCATGAGGAGAAGGCCCCAAACTGGCTGAGATGACAACCTACCGCCTTGATGTATGGAAATGCTAAACTTACACTTGAACCACCTACCTCCAGACTTCTTGTTAAGTAAATAAGAACAGGCAATGGGTGTGTTCCACCTACAGTGAGATGAGGAGGAACAATGGCTATAGAGGGTACACGGCCATAGGGATGGACCCTGGTAGACACTTTCTGTAGGCCGTCCACAGACGTGTTCAACCTGCTCAGCCCTTCTATCCTTTCCACAGGACAGGCTGAAAACAACAATAACAGACATTTGCTTTGTCACATTCCTTTGCTGCTGAGACAAAGGGGAAGTCTGCTGGAGAGGCTTCTGGGAAGGATTTTTTTTCTTTCTACTCAAAGGAGCGAGGTACACAGGGAGAGATCTATTCTGCTGCCCTAGCTAGCATTTTGCTTCCTTTCTATGGTTATAGTCACATGAGAATTTGATATCTGGAGCTGTGGCAGCCATCTTGTGACTATGAGAAAGCAAGAAGATGGCAGAGACACCAATCCAGGCCTTGACCCCTGGAACCACACATCTCCAGACATCTTGTTGGAGAAACAACAAACGTCTTTATGATTTCAGTCATTGCTGGTTATGTTTGCAGTTACCTGTAACTGAGTGCATGCTAACTGATTCAATTGCAGATTTCTGTCAAAGAAGCAGTGACAGTGTCTAGTTAATTTAAGTTGTCTTAGTTATCTAGTGCTGCTATAACAGAAATACCACAAATGGATGCCTTCAACAAACAGAAGTTTATTCTCTCACAGTTTAGTAGGCTAGAAGTCCAAATTCAGGGCATCAGCTCCATGGGAAGGCTTTCTCTCCCTGTGTTGGCTCTGGAGGAAGGTCCTTGTCATCAATCTTCCCCTGAACTAGGAGCTTCTCAGCACAGGGACCTCGAGTCCAAGGGATGCACTCCCTTCCTGGCTCTTCTAGCTTGGTGGTAGGAGGTCCCCCGTCTCTCTGCTTTTATATCTCAATAGAGATTAACTCAAGATACAACCTAATCTAGTAGACTGAGTCCTGACTCATTAACATAACTGCCTCTAGTCCTGCCTCAATAACATCACAGAGGTAGGATTTACAACACACAGGAAAATCACCTCAGGTGACAAAATGGTGGACAATCACACAATACTGGGAATCATAGCCTAGCCAAGTTGACACACATTTTTGGGGGACACAATTCACATAACAGTTATCTATTTAAATTCAACCAAAAAATTTTTAAATTAAGTATATATCATATAAAATATTAGAAAAGAAATTAAAATAATAACATTACAAAGCTTTATTTACATAAAGTTTCATAATCAGTAGTCAAGAAATATATCATTTCTTCACTTGTATGTTGTCAAAACCAAAATCACTGTTCAATTGAAAATGCTAATATAATATCCAAATATAATAGCCAGTCCTATGAATTAGAGCCAAAAGAATGCCAGATCTCAGGGCGTTTTTCCAGACTTTAAGTGATGGAGGTAACCAAAGCACAGCAGCAGGACTCAGCCACCTGGTATTGGGAGATGACCTGCTGCCCTTTCATGGGCCCTGGGAAATACACATCCCTGTTACATTTGTCACCCCTGGAGGTTTACTGACAGGCATTGGAGCCACTTTAGCATGTTTCGCCATCACAGTGGATACTGGTGCAACTGCCTAAAAACAAGGAAGTTGGTCTGTGTCACATTTGAGTGTTGAGAGCCATTCATATGAGGGGATGCTTCCCGGAGGAGTGATTGTGTGAAACTTTTGTGTCTTTTGGCCTCTGTACAGCAAGATAATGCTTGCAAATATGTTTACTATTTACTTTGTATTAGTGGGAAAGTACAGTTACTGGCATTGGGAAATATTCAAGTAAATGAGTTATATTTGGGGTGAAAACAGTTTGTGATACACTACTTGGGCCATGGGACCAATGTGTACCAGATGTGTGACTTGCTTCATGGAACACGGGACTGATGTGGCTTGCTTGCATTAGTCACCTCCCTGATGACATTTTTTTATAAAGTGCTTGCCTTCCTGATGACATCTGCTGTGATATGATCACCTCCATGATAAGGTCTGCTATGAGCAGCCAAACAGTTGAAAGTGGTGCTACCTTGGGGGTGTGGCCTGCCTCCGGTATATAAATGGATGTTTCAGCAAGCTTCACTCTCTCTGGCTCCTTTGTCGGGCGCATCATATGACCTTGGTTCTTGAGACTTGAGCCAGCAGCCTGTCGTCTGTCCTGCTGATTGTGGGTTCATCAGCCCCTGCAACCATATGAGTCAGGAGAAGCCTCCAGCCTGATGCCTGACCCATGGATTTGGGATTTGCCAGCCTCCACAAGCTCATGAGCCATTTCCTTGAAGTAAATCCCTCTCTTTATATATACACTTCACTGATTTCTCTTCCCTGGAGAACCCAGCCTAAGACAGTTGGTTCTGCTTTCATTTGCCACCAGGAAAGGTGCAGTGTTTTTTTACTGGCCCTGTTATCATTTTTTCCTGACCCACTGCTCATTTTCAGAAATGGCTTCTTACAGGCATAGCATCATGCCCAAAGACATAATAGAGGAATTATTTTCTCCGTTAAGCAATGACAGAACGATGGTGATGAAAGCATCTCGGAGGACAGTGGAGAAGATACTGAGATGGAGTGTGAACAAGGTGCCTCAGAGGAGACTACCCCTCCTGGGGAATCTGAAGCTGGTTGTTGATATTATCACACAATTGTGAAATTGTATCAGAGGATGATGAGTCAGCCGATGATGCAGAAGAAAGGGATCAACAAGAAGAAAATGAAGGGCAAAGATGTCTCCTATTTTGAACAGATGACAAGCTCTCTTGATCAAGATCCCAAAGTTCATGATGAATTAACACATGAAGAAACTGAAGCAGATTATTTCTTGTCTATCTTTACAGAAGAGATGTTGGAAGTCATAAAGGAACAAACGAATCTGTATGCATCCAGGAGAAGAGTAAAGACTGGAATCCTACAACTGTAGAGAAGATAGAGACATTCATTGCTTTGCATATAATGGTGGGTATATGCATCTTGCTGAGACTGAACTGTATTGGTCCAGTGACCTCTCCTTTGTTAGTACTCGTATTCTACGATTGATGACTAAAGGATGACTCAAGAAACTGACCAAGAACATACACTGTAATGACAATTCTACAGCCTTGCCCAAAGGACAACCTGGCTACAACCCGCTTCACAAACTGTGCCCTCAACAGATGTCTAAAGGAAGTCTATGTGCCATCAAGTACCATGGTAGTTGATGAAAGCAAGGTACCATTCAAGGACTGTTCATCAATAAAGCAGTACATGCCAGTGAAGCCCATCAAGTGAGGATACGAAGTTTGGTACTTGGCTGACTCAAAGACTGGCTTTGTAAGTAACTTTGAAATCTCTTCTGGGAAAAAAGTCATGGGCAATGGCTCATCACTCTCCCTCAGTGAGACTGTTGTGGTTGGACTATGCAACTCTTACAACCATTCCCATAGGCTCTGTCATGGATTGAATTATGTCCCCCAAAAATGTGTGTATCAATTTGGCTGGGTCATGATTCCTGGTATTGTGTGATTTTCCTATATGTTGTAAATCCTGCCTCTATGATGTTAAAGAAGGAGGATGGGTGGCAGTTGTGTTAGTAAGGCAGGACTCAGTCTACAAGACTGGACTGTGTTCTGAGGCAATCTCCTGAGATATGAAAGATAGAAGTGAGCAGAGAGACAGGAGGACCTCATACCACCAAGAAAGCAGTGCCGGGAGCAGAGTGCATTCTTTGGACCGGGGTCCCTGTGCAGAGAAGCTCCTAGTCCAGGGGAACACTGAAGAGAAGAAGGCTGACAGAGAGAGAAACCCTTCGCCTGGAGCTGACCCCGTGAATTTGGACTTTCAGCCTACCTTACTGTGAAGAAATAAATTTCTCTTTGTTAAAGCCATCCACTTGTGGTATTTCTGTCACAGCAGCACTAGATGACTAAAACAGGCTCATTGCCTTTGACAATTCTTTACCTTCTAATCAATTGATGAAAACCATGCACAACAGGAACTGTTGCTGTGGACACAGTGTGGCCAACTTGAAAGATCCTACTAGAAATGCTAAGGAGTAAAGACAAATTACAGTGGGGAGAATCTAAGTTTTGTATGAAGGGGTGTGTGTTGGCATGAAAGTGGCAGGACAATAAACCTGTGACAGTTTTGTCCACATTCCACAATCCATAGGGCATCCCTAGTGTCAAAAGGAAGAACAAAAACACTCCTCCTCTGTAATCACATGCCCCAAAGCAGTTGAACAATACAATGCAATTATGGGAGGAGTGGACCACTTTGACCAGATGCATGAAAGGTATACAATCAGAAGACGCTCTACCAAATGGTGGCATTGATTGCTGTATTTCCTAATTGACATGGCCATTGTAAACAGTTTTGTAATGTGGAAATGTAACAAGAGAGGCAAATGTGACCAAACGTCCTTCAGGATATCACTCAAGAGACAGCTTCCTGTAGCTCGGGAAAGCAAAAGCAGGGGAAGACCCTCCTGTGTTGCCAGGAGAAAGCCTGGAGCCAGTGTGCTGTCAAATGATGTCCAGTTCAGTAATGTTGGAGAGCATCTCCTGGTCAAGACAACCAGAAGGTAATGCAGAGAATGCAGCGCTCAGAAGAAGGAAACTCAAATAGCAATTACGTGCAGAAAGCACAAACTGCCCTTGTGTCACCCCATGTTTTCTAAGCTTTCACTCAAAATCAAACTGATAACAATTATGTGCAGCAAGCGCAATGTTTATTTAGTATTCCGTGTGTATCTTCGGAAAGCTGAGTAAGATATTTTATGGCTCAAGAGTAACCAGGAAGTGTGATGCGCTTCCTGGGCCATGGGATGGATATATACCACATTTGTGACATATTTCACAGAACATGGGACCGATATGACCCACTTGCAGCTGGCACCCCATTTTTTCTAATAATAAAAAAAAAAAACCAACAATGATACGGCATCCATTTCATTAGTGAAAAAACATTGCATCACCAAAAAAATTCCAAAAAAAAAATTCATCCTTTAAAGGGTTAGCCTAACTTTGCCCCTGGATTCCTCCACCATTTTTCCCATGAGAAGGGACAGGGCTATATAGATGCAAAGTGTCATTACACCTTCTTGCCAAGCAGCTCTACAGATGGTGAGAGCCACTCAGACAATAATTTCCTAATCCCTAATATTCCTTAGACTTTGCTATGGATTGAATTGTGCCCCCGCCCCTGCCCCAAAATATATGTTGTAAATCCTGACCCCTATACCTGTGGTTATAATTCCATTTGGGAATGGGTTTTCTTTGTTATGTTTAGAGCCATATCAGGGTAGGGTGTATTTTTGGTCAATCATCTTTGAGACAGAAAAATTAGACATAGAGAAGCAAGCAGAGATGGGGGAAGATAGATGCCCCACCACATGAAGATCACCAGGGAACCAAGAAACAAGACCCTTCCCCCAAAGCCGACAGAGACAGAAAGCCTTCCCCTAGAGTTGACACCCCGAATTCGTACTTCTGGCTTCCTAAACTGTGAGAATCTAACTTTCTGTTTCTTAAAGCCACTCACTTGTGGTATTTCTGTTATTGCAGCACTAGATAACTAAGAAGGATATTATGCAGCTCATTTTACAGATAACAAACTGAGCTCTAGAGCCATGGGGTGTCTTGCTGTGCTCACTTTGCTTTACTGACAGTGCATAAAAACCAAACCCCTTGACACTGAGTCAATTCTGATTCATAGCGACCCTATAGGACAGAGTAGAACTGCCCCATAGGGTTTTCAAGGGGCAGCTAGTGGATTCGAACTGATGACCTTTTGGTTAACAGCTGAGCTCTTAACCACTGTGCCTAGGGCTGGGAAATTGACCCCAGGTCTCCTGCTGTCTGTAAAGTGCCTAATCTACTGAAATTTATTTCCAAATAGGTAGTCCTTCTTTCCAAAATATTTAATCCAGAGCTGTCATGACCACATCTAATGGGTGTCCAATAAAGTTCTGTCGAATGAATGAATGAATGGCTACAGTGCAAAAATGGAAGAATTGCTTTGTGACTGCTGAGGTCACACTTGGGAGCTCAAATGTGTTTAGAGATATTTTATCCCAATTGTCCCATTGGAATGAGGCTTTCTCTGGACACACTATGGGTCTTGCACATCACAGGCACTCAATATTTGCTGAACTGAATTAAACTGAATTCAATGGAGTTGACTTTTTATGGGATCAAAATATCACAGACTTATACATATTTATATAACCTTTGTTTATTTATTATTTATTTTTTTGCTTTTCAATTACATTAACAAAACCATTGGAAATGCAGATTCCTAACATTACTGCTGATGGGAGGGGATGAAGATTCTTAGTTTCTCACCAATACATAAAAAAAGAAAATGCTTTCTATGACCATTTGTACATTAATTCATGTATAGATTCAATAAACTGTATTGAGTGTCTGCTATCTATAAGGAACAATTAGGCATTGTGAGAGACTCAAAGGTGAAATAGATGCAGTAGCTGCCTGCCTCAAGGAGCTTACAATCTAGAAATATGGATACTAAATGGTTACAAATAATTGTGTTACCTGGAGTATAACCTGTTGCTGTCAAGTAAATTCCAACTCATAGTGACCCTATAGTACAGACTAGAACTTTACAGAAGCAGCCTGCCACATATTTCTCTCTTGGAGTGGTTGGTGAGTTTGAACCACCAACCTTTTAGTTAGCAGCCGTGCTCTTAACCACTGCGCCACCAGGGTCCTTACAAAGTGTATAGAGAGCCATAAAAAAAAAAAAAAAAAAACAAGCCCACTGCCATCAGGTTGATTCTGGATCATGTATTATAGACTAGAACTGTGATCCATAGGATTTTCTTGGCTGTATTCTTTATTAAAGCAGATAGCCAGATCTTTTCTTTCCCCCCACAACACCACTGGGGGAGTTGAACTGCCAACTTTTAGGTTAGTACAAAAAAACAAAACAAAACCCATTGTCATCAAGTCGATTCTGACTCTTTAGTTAGTAGTTCAATGCAAACCATTTGCACTACTCAGGGACCTTGGGAGCCATAAAAAAGGTGCATATACACACTTGTGAGTTCCTAAGAGTAAGCGTGTTCTGTTTTTACTGATCCTTGGAAGGTGAATGTCTTACGTTCATTGGATCCTCATTCATCTATCTCTGAGAATTTGGTGGTTCTTGCTATGGTCACATACCAGCCTACGCTGACTTGGTAGTGGTCCTGTGAAAGCAAATAAAGGACTCTGACCTAGCCTGGGCATGGAGGAGAGTAGGTGGGTGGGACCATGGGGTTGGTCAGGAGCTTCCCCAAGAACATGATGATTGAGATGACAAGAGAAGGATGAATAGGAGACAACCAGGAGATGGGGGAGTGAAGACTATTCAACTTAGAGGAAATAACAGAGGGGAGAGTACCACATCTGAGGAATTAAGAGACAGTGAGCAGGTCTGAGAGCAGAAAGAGAAGGGGAGCCTAGGACAAGGCAAGACTGGAGAGGCAGGCAGGGTCCCTAGAAGTCAGATTAATGATACTGGTCTTCATCTGTAGAAAGGCAGAAAGCCGTTAAAGCATTTTAATTAAGTGGCTTTTTTTAGTGGGGGAGGGTATGTTTATAAAATGCTCCTGGGTGGTGCAAATGGTTAAAGTGCTTGGCTGTTAACTGAAAGATTGGAAGTTTGAGTCCACGTAGAGGTGCCTCAGAAGAAAGGCTTGGTGATCTACTTCCAATAATCACCTATTAAAAATCCTATGGAGTACAGTTCTACTCACACAAATTGGGTCACCATGAGTTGGAGCTGACTCCATGGCAACTGGTTTTGCTATTAGTGACGTAAGGCTGAGATTATTTACTTAACTACCTTAATTAAAACCAAAACCAAACCTGTTGCTACTGAGTTGATTCTGACTCATAGTGGCCTTATAAAACAGAGAAGACCTGTCCACATGGTTTCCAAGGCTGTAATCTTTACGGAAGCAGACAGCCACATCTTTCTCCCACACAGGAGCTGGTAGATTCAAACCGCTGGCCTTTTGATTAACAGCAGATTGCTTTAACCACTGCACTTATTAGGGATCCTTGGCAAGCTAATAATAGAATTGAGAAACTGCTGATAGACTTTGTGAACTGTTATCAGAAGAGATTCTCTCTCCAGATTTGACGGCCATGGTAAATTCCACAGGTCCCTTTGCCGTTCATCATCAGCAAGCCCTTGAGGGGCCACTGACAGTGATCTGGTTGCTGATCTAGTCAGGATAAAAGTATACTGCTATGTTTGCATAATGATAGATTTAATATATGCTGGCTCACGACGTTGATGCTTTATCAGAGGAATAAATGGTAAGTTATTCTGGACTGAGAGTGTAAAGAAATCAGTTTATGGAAAAGAGAGCCTCCTTATGCACATATTCTGTAAACTACAGAGCAAAAGCCAAAAGAAGAGCAGCAACCATGAATAATGAAATCACACATCCGAAGATTTGGATAGAGCTAGACAGACTGAGAATTTCTTTTTAAGGAAAAATCAAAGCTTTTGCCGAGTGCTGAATGCGTTGAAGATAGCCACTCTGAAGGCAGAGCAAGATAGTGATCACATTCAGTAGAGATAGGTGAAATTTCAAAATTGGGTTCATTTAAATAGCGTGCCCCAGAGTGTCCTGCCAGACAAGGAGGGTCAGAGTGGCTTTCACTGCATTTGAAGGACACTTTAATCTCCAATAATTTGGTTGTTCTGTGATGTCAGGCTGCTAAGCATTACGCTGACTTTACCTGAAGAATTTATTTTGGTCTGAAAACCCAAGCCCACATCCTAACCAAGAAAATTCCCAGTGTAGTAGAGTTGTCAGAGAAATGTGCCACAACCACAAGCAGAGCCACAATCACACCACAGGCTTAACAAAAAAAACCATTTCTTAAGGAGGTAGGCCAAAAGAGTAATTATAAAATTTCAGAATTAGATAACTCAATAGAAGGACATAGGAACAGAATTGAGACAATGGGAGACAGAATTAGTGAGATTGAAGACAAATCCTTTGACAGCAATTTGAGGAAAAACTCAGAAAAAAGAATGAAGAAAGCCTAAGAATTATGTGGGATACTATCAAGAGAAAAACTTATGTGTGATCAGAGTTTCAGAACAGGGGTGGACAATGGAAAATACAGGGAGAATTGTTGAAGATTTGCTGACAGAAAACTTCCATAATATCATGAAAAAGAGAGAAGATATCCATCCAAGAAGCACAATGAACACCATATAGGATATACCGCAAAAGAAAGTCACTAAGACATGGCATAATCAAACTTGGCAAAACCAAAGACAAAGAAAGAACCCTGAGAGCAGACAGGCAAAAATGAAAAGTTACCTACAAAGGAGAACCAATAAGATGAATCTCTGATTACTCATCAGAAACCAAGCAAGCAAGAAGGCAATGGGATGACATATATCAAGCCTTGAAGGAAAAAAACTGCCAGTAATTATATATCAGTATAAATTGTCTCTCATATATGATGGCAAAATTAGGACATTTCCAGATAAGCAGAAATTAAGTGAATATTTAAAAACCAGACCAAGTTTACAAGAAATATTAAAGGGAGTCCTATGGTTAGTGCACCAACATCAGCCAACAATCCAAGACCAGGACACAGGACAGATAAACCAGACACCAACCCAGACAGAGAATTCACAAAAATAAAACAAAGCTAAAAGAGTGAAAATAGGGAACCAGAAAGGTCAATATGTAAACAATGACAACATCAAAACAAAAAAGATGGAACAGTGTAGTTATAGAACTTCCATATGGAGAGACAGTCAAGGCTATATCAAGAAATAAAAAAAAACTGGCTTAAACTTAGGAAAATAAAGATAAATTTCAAGGTAACCACAAAGGAAACTAACAAATCTACCTAACAAAATAAAATGAAGAAAATCATAAAGACTCAGTAAACACAAAATCAACAATAATGAAAGAAATGAAAAGAAAATCCATAAACAAAAAGAACTCAGCACAGAAAATTAAGTGGAACAAAGAAAACTTCAACCCCCCCACCCACAAATACAACAAAATGATAGCAGTAAACTCATACCTATCAACAGTTACACTGAATATAAAAGCCCTAAATGCACCAGTAAAGAGACAGAAAGTAGCAGAATAGATGAAAAAATATGATCCATCTATATGCCGTCTATAAGAGACACACCTTAGACACAAAGACATAAACTAAAGCTCAGAGGTCAGAAAAAAATACATCAAACAAACAATAACCAAAAAAGTGCAGGTGTGGCAATACTAATCTCCAATAAAATACACTTTAAAGCAAACTCTGCTATAAAGGATAGGAAAGACATTATATAATGATTAAAGGGTCAATATACCAGGAGGACATAACCGTAATAAATATATATCCACCGAATTTCATGGCTCCAAAATACAGAAAACAAATTCTAACAGCTTTGAAAAGAGAAATAGACCATTCCAGAATAATAGTAGAAGACTTCACCACACCACTTTTGGTGAAGGACAGAACATCTAGAAAGAAACTCACAAAAGATACAGAAGATCCAAATGCCACAATCAACCAACTCGACCTCATAGACATACACAGAACACTCCATCCAACAGCAACAAAGTATACTTTCTTTTCCAATGTTCATGGAACATTCTCCAGAATAGACCATATTTTAGTCCACAAAACAAGTCTTAACAAAATCCAAAACATCAAAATAATACAACGCATCTTCTCTGATCACAATGCCATAAAAGTAGAAATCAATAACAGAAACAGCAAGGCAGAAAAATCAAATACGTGGAAACTAAACAACACCTTGCTTCAAAACTACAGGGTAATAGAAGAAATCAAGAATGGAGTAAAACAAATTCATAGAATCAAATCAGAATGAAAACATTTCTTACCAAAACCTTTGGGACACAACAAAAGCAGTGCTTAGAGGTCAATTTATAGCAATAAATGCACACATCCAAAAAAGAAGAAAGGGCCCAAATCAAAACTTTAACACTAGAACTTTAACAAATAGAAAGAAAGCAGCAAAAGAAGACCTCAGGCACCAGAAGAAAGGAAATAATAAAGATTAGAGCAGAAATAAATGAAATAGAGAACAGAAAAACAATAGAAAGAATTAACAAGACCAAAAGTGGGTCATTTGAAAAGATCAACAAAATCAACAAAACATTGACCAAACTGACAAAGAAAAACAGGAGAGGAAGCAAGTTACCCAAATAAGAAACAAGATGGGTGATATCACAACAGAACCAACTGAAATAAAAAAGATCATAACAGAATACTGTAAAAAAAAATGTACTCCAACAAATTTGAAAACCTAGAAGAAATCACTAATTAGATAGCAGACAAGTGTCAGGTTTGGTGAAGGGAAAGATGACACACAGTATAGAGGAAATCAGCACAACTTGACCAAGGCAAAGTCATAGAAGCTTCCTAGACACCTCCAAACACCTTGCTGGACTGAGTTACTGAGTCTGAGGGCTGGTGACCATAGTCTTGGGGGACATCTAGGTCAATTGGCATACCATAGTTCATAAAGAAAATGTTCTATATCCTACTTTGTTGAGTAGCATCTGGGGTCTTAAAAGCTTTCAAGCAGCCATCTAAGATACATCTATTGGTCCCAGGACAAGGAAAATATTATCCCAAAGGGCTCAAGGACCACATGAGGCAGAGCCTCCACCTGTGTGAGCTGAGAAGACCTAGATGGTGTCCGGCTACCATCACTGACCGTTCTGACAGAGATCACAACAGAGAGTCCTGGACAGAGCAGGAGAAAAATGTAGAACAAAATTAAAATGCACAAAAAAAGACCAGACTTATTGGTCTGACAGAGACTAAAGGAACCCAAACTATGGCCCCCGGACACTCTTAACTCAGGACTGAAACCACTCCTAAAGTCCACTTTTCAAACAAAGATTAGACAGGCCTATAAAACAAACAATAACACACGTGAGGAATGCTCTTCCTTGTTCAATCAAACATACGAGACCAAATGGGCAGCTTCTGCCCAAAAGCAAGATGAGAAGGCAGGAACGACAGGAACTGGATGAATGGTCGCAGGGAGCCCAGGGTGGAAATGGGGAGAGTGCTATCATGTAGTGGGGATTGCAAGCAATGTCACAAAACAGTATGTGTATAAATTTTTGATTGAGAAACTAACTTGAGCTGTAAACTTTCACCTAAAGCACATTAAAAAAAAAAAAAAATTCTCAACTTCTGCTCACTCCCTAGCCCATTCAGCCTCAGCTCTGCCTTCTCCAGACCCCTCCGTTCTAATGTAACTGCTGATACTAAGGCAAGGTGACCCAGCGTCCTGGGTTTCTGGTACTATTCCGGTTTTAGCACTGAATGTCCCAGGCAGCCCCTCCAGGCGTGGGCAAACTAGTTGGTCACTGTTATAAATTAAATTGTGCCCACCCACCCCCAAATATGTATTGGAATCCTAACCCTCATACCTATGGATCTGATCCTGTTTGGAAACAGGGTTTTCTTTGTTATGTTAATTAGATCATAACCAAGTAGGGTAGGTTCTAAATCTAATCATTTCTGAGTTTAAAAAGAGCAGATTAGACACAGAGACCTGCACACCCAGGGGAAGACAGATACCATGTGTCTTAGGCGGCTAGAAGTCCGAATTCAGGACGCTGGTTCTAGGGGTGGGATTTCTCTCTTTGTCGACCCTGGGGGAAAGTCCTTGTCTCTTCAGCTTCTGTTCCTTGTCTCGTTGGTGATCTTCTTGTGGTGTGGCTTCTTCTAACTTGCCTATCTCTGCTTGCTTCATTGTTTCCTTGCTTAATCTCTTCTTTTTATATCTCAAAAGAGATTGACTTAAGACACAACCTATACTAATACTGCCTCATTAACAGAACAAAGAAACTCATTCCCACATGGAATTATAACCACAGGTATGTTGTTGTTGTTTTTAGGTACCCTCGAGTCGGTTCTGACTCATAGCCACCCTACGTACAACAGAATGAAACACTGCTGGGTCCTGCGCCATCCTCACAATCGTTGTTATGCTTGAGCCCATTGTTGCAGCCACTGTGTCGATCAATTTTGTTGAGGTCTTCCTCTTTTTTGCTGACCCCCTACTTTATGAACCATCATGTCCTTCTCCGGGGACTGGTCCCTCCTGATAACATATCCAAAGTATGTGAGAGAAAGTCTTTCCATCCTCTCTTCTAAGCAGCACTCAGGCTGTACTTCTTCCAGGGCTTCCACCCTGTTCATCATTCCAGTTTGAACCCTTGCTGAGAATTTGCATTTCTAACAAGTTCCCAGGTGATGCTAATGCTGCTGGTTAGGGATCAATTATGAGAACGACTAGTACAGCAGTTGTTCTCAAAATTCATTATACATAAAAATTATCTGAGGGTCTAGTTAAAATGTAGATCCTGATTTAGTATACCTGGGATGGAAATGCAACTTCTTGGCAGGGGTTTGAACCAGAACCAACTGGTTTGAAGCACTGAATTCTTCCAAGACAAATTTGTTCATTCTTCTGAGAGTCTCTAATATATTCAGTATTCTTCAGCAAAACCGTAATTCAAATGTTCTTCGGTCTTCCTTATTCATCATCTGGCTTTCCTGTGCATTTGAGGCAATTGAAAATACCATGGTTTTGGTCAGGTGTGCCTTAGTCCTCAAAATGACATCAGATTTGCCCGATGCAATATGTTGTTTGATTTCTTGACTGTTGCTTCCATGGGCGTTGATTGTGGCTCCGAGTAAAATGAAATTCTTGACAACTTCAATATTTTCTCTGTTTATCATGATGTTGCTTACTGGTCCAGTTGTGAGGATTTTTGTTTTCTTTATGTTGAGGTGTAATCCGTACTGAAGGCTGTGGTCTTCGATCTTAATCAGTAAGTGCTTCAAGTCCTCTTCTCTTTCAGCAAGCAGGGTTGTGTCGTCTGCATATTGCAGGTTCTTAATGAGTCTTCCATCAGTCCTGATGCTGCATTCTTCTTGGATTATTTGGATTCTGCATGGTTCTTGGCTTATTTGCTCAGCATACAGATTTAATAAGTATGGTGAAAAGATACAACCTTGATGCACACCTTTCCTAATTTTAAACCACACAGTGTTTCCTCTTGGTCTATGTACAGGTTCCGCATGAGCACAAGTAAGTGTTCTGGAATTCCATTCTTTGTAATGTTATCCATAATTTGTTATGATCCACACAGTCAAACGCCTTTGCATAGTCAATAAAGCACAGATAAACAACTTTCTGGAGCCCTGGTGGTGCAGTGGTTAACAGCTTGGCTGCTAACCAAAAGATGGGCAGTTCAGATCCACCTAGGATTCCTATGGAATCTTGGAAACCCTATGGGGCAGTTCTACTCTGTCCTGTAGGGTTGCTATGAATCAGAATAAACTCGATGGCAATGAGTTTGTTTGTTTTTTTAAAACATCTTTCTGGTGTTCTCTTTCAGTCAAGATCCATCTGACATGAGTAATGATATCCCTTGTTCCAAGTCCTGTTCTGAATCCACTTGAATTTCTGGCAGTTCCCTTAGATGTATTGCTGCAACCGTTTTTGAATTATCTTCAGCAAGATTTTACTTACATGTAGTATTAATGATATTATTGAATAATTTCTGCATTCCGTGGTTAGGACTTACAACACATATTTTGGGGGACAAAATTTAATCCATAATACCATGTGAGGGTCATCTATAAGCCAAAGAACACCCAGGACTACCTACAAGGAAGGAATCAACATGGCTGAGACCCTGACTTAGACATTTAGTCTCCAGAAATGTTAGAAAATAAATTTCTGTTATTTAAAGCTACCTACTTGTGGTATTTCTGTTTCAGCAGCACTAGGAAACTGAGACAGTCACCCTGCTCAGCATTTCCATCTCTCCAATGGATCCACTGACCTGTCTGTATCCCTCACATGTGACCTCTCACCAGCTGTGGATGAGGGTGATCCCCCTGAGCTTCTCTAAGACTCACTGGTCCCTTAGCCTCCTTGTCTCCTCTCTCTCTCTCATTTTTCCTTCCTCTCTCTCGCTTTTCACTTCTCTGCTGACATTTCCCTTCTAACCCACCAAAATGTTGGTTTCATCTCTTCCACACACCAGCTCTCCCCTTAATAGATTTTTAGCTAGGTTAATGACATCACCGAACACCTGCTTCCCCAACCTTAAGACTTGCTATTACCCTGGATTTCTACTTCTCCCTCAACCCCTCCATTCACTTTGACCACTAAAACTTAACCTTTGTCTCTCAGAACCTTCTCTCTGTAGGGAAGAGCGATGGGTGAGGTAGAGGCTGTATCGGCTAGAGTCCGTGTGATCTCATGTCTCTGAGCATGTTTGATGGGTTGGGGCTGTGGAGGATAGGGGACCACAGGAGCCCACCTGGGTAAGAGATTTGCAAGAATTTTGTGTGGGTATAGCCCACATATGGAGCCCTGGTGGCACAATGGTTAAGTGCTCTGCTCCTAACCGAAAGGTTGGCATTTGAACCCACCAGCGGCTCCACAGGAGAAAAGACCCAGTGATTTGCTCCCGTAAAGATTACAGCCTAGGAAACCCAATGGGGCAGTTCTACTCCGTCACATGGGATCATTATGAGTCGGAATCGCGTCAACGGCACAGAACAACAACTTAGCCTACATATTCCTGGCTTCACCAGCCTATGATTACAAAACAAGGGCATACTTCCCTTTTATAATCTAAATTGTTACGGCAGGAGACCTCATTCTGTTTATCTGCAGGAAACTGGTCCTCCTCAAAGTATCCTCAAGTTATTTCTGGGAGTGCCTAGAGGGATGTCTCATTTGTATTCACAAATCAAACTGGCACCTGCTGGTATCAGAAAGTGCATTATTAGGCAGGGCCCTTTTGGCCATGTGTGTCACAAGCCCATCATCACAAAGCAGCGTAAGCAAGATGAGACAGTAATGGACTTCCATTGCTGTGAAAGACGCTGAGGACCTTCATGTAACTGAAGTACCAGTGAAGGGGACTCCAGAGCCTCCAGGACTGGAGCCAGGGCTCAGTGCCTCCACAACGCCTACCTCTTTCTGTCTCTCATTGCTGCTTGTCATGGCTCTTCTTTGTGTTCTGACTTCACTTTCTCTTCTCCTCCACTTGGCAGAGAACATGACTGCCAGCAGCCCTTGCTTAGCAAACCCAATGGCAAGAAAGACCTCACTCCCACCATCTGTGAATCAACCCCTGGAAAAGACTCTGAGTAGCTCTGTGTGGTCTCGTGCCCATCCCTGGACTGATCGTGGTGTCTGGAAAAATGGGGCACTGTGATTAGCTCTACCACCCATCTGTCAGTTTGTTGTACTCTGGTGGCTTGTGTGTTGCTGTGATGCTGGAAGCTATGTCACTGGTATTTCAAGTACCATCAGGGTCACCCATGATGGATGGGTTTCATCCTATCTTCCTGACTAAGACAGACTAGGAAGAAAGGCCCGGTGATCTACTTCCAAAAATTAGCCAATGAGAACTTTATGGATCACAACAGAGCATTGTCTGACTCTTGCTTTGGGCACATCATCATGAAGGATCATTTCCTGGAAGAGGACACCATGTTTGGTGACGAAGAGGACCAAGGGAGTCGTGGGAGACCCTCAGTGAGATTGATTGGCATAATAACTATAATGATGGACTCAAATGTCAGCAATCATGAGGATGATGCAGGACCAGGCAATGTTGGTTCTGTTGTACATAAGGTCATCATGAGTCAGAGTCAGCTTGACAGCAGCTCACAGCAGAATTTGCTAGGCCTGTGTCTGGGGTCCATCTCTGCAGCTAGGAGACAAAGTCTGTTACTAAGAGAAAGAGAGCACGCAACCAAAATCAATAGCTACCATAGTCGACTGCACATGGTGTCTCCCCTTGTCTTCGTTTCCTGCTCTGGCTTCTGCTTGTCTGTGTCCACTGTCTCCAAAGCCACCCAGTAACCTCACCATTGCCAATGCCTTTATGAGACATGGGCACAAACCGTACCGTTTAAGGCATAAGTGACAAAGTGCATTCACAAAGGAGAGAAGAAGGACATAAAAACTCATAGTCTGATACTGAGGACCCCCAGTGAAACCAGCAGTGATATTTGGCAGAGGGTGTGGACAAAAACAAGATGAAGTAAGAGGATGACAAGATCCAGGGTGTGGATCTTGGTAAAGAGGCGGGGGAGATGATTAGAATCAAGAAGGTCCAGAACCATGAAGTCAGAACCAAGTGAGACAGAGATTTGGGAACTCTGAGCTCAAACCAGCAGATTCAGTCTTATTGGTCCAGGACTTCCTTTAAAGTGTTGAAGTGTAAGTGCCCTTCCAGGGCAGAATAATTCAAGTCAATAAACCAGTCAGCTCTAGATAGCTTCGAGATTATGTTAGTGTAGAAGTCCTGACTCTTTATGTCCTTCCCAAAGCCAAAGCCTCAGGTCATGGAGGTGCCCCTGAGGTTCCGTTCCAAATATTTGCTTTCTGCTTCTAGGCCCCGGTGGCCAAGCTCTCACCTGCCACTTCTCAGCAGCAACAACAGGGCAGCACAATGCCCCATTTGCACCAGGGGCAGCAGAGAGCCAGATGGGGATGGACGTGAAGGTGTGTGAGCCTCACTGCCTGCCCTGGTACCACCATGTGGCCTGGGCCGGCTGTCAGGAACTATGAGGCTGGGAGCAAGGCTGCTGCAGCCCATTCTGGTCCAACGCAGGCTGAGACTACTGGCCCTGCCGTCACCTGGGCCCTGACTGTGGCAAGTCTATGCGGCCAAGGTTGGCAGCTACAGCTGATTTAAAGGGACCATTTAGACTTACTCTCACTTGCAGCATGAAACACAACCGAATGTGCTTACCAAGAGAGGCCTGGGGAATAGAAGTGTGTGGCTTGACAGAGTGTAATTAACACATCATCTTCACAAAGCCCAAAGATGGACTCGGCAGCACCCCCCGTGATTACCCCCAGGAAACACATTGTAATTGTATCATCCCATCCAAATGCACTGGGACAAGCATTTATGTGTCTGGATGGAAGTCAAGGCAGATTAAGAAGCGTTTCTGCCAGAGGCAGCTTTCCTGACCATTATGAGGAAGCAAGAGGTGAGGAGCTGGGTAATAATTCCACATCTATACAGTAGAGTACTATGCATAATTAGCAATTACATTGTAGAAGAACACATCCCAACCTTTTGCTGTTGAGTCAGTTCTGACTCACAGCGACCCTATAGGACAGAGAACTGCCCCATAAGGTTTCCGAGGCTGTAATCTTTACGGAAGCAGACTGCCACATCTTTCTCCTACAGAGCAACTCGTGGGTTTGAATCATCAACCTTTCAGTTAGCAGCCTAGTGCTTTAACCACTGTGCCACCAGGGCCCCTTGAAGAACGTATAATGACATAGAAAATGCTCACAATATAAAATTAAATGAATAGAAACCATAAAAACCAAACCTGTTGCTGTCAAGTTGATTGACTCATGATGACCTCATGTGTTAACAGAGTAGAATTGTTCTGTAGGGATTTCTTGGCTGTAGTCTTTCTGAAACAGATCACCAGGTCTTTTTTTCTGCAGCACTACTGGGTGGGTTCGAACCACCAACCTTTCCATCGGTAGCTGAGCATAAACCATTTGCACCACCCAGGGACCTAGTTCAATTCCAGGATTCCCAAATATTTATTATGTGTTTAATCTCTGTAGTAGAATTATGGGTAATTTCTTGTGCTTTGTGTATGAGTGTATGTATGTGTGTGTACTCTTAAAATTCTTCTTTGAACCTGGGTAACTTTTATAAGCAGAAAATTTTGATTAGTGGTATTAAAGAAAATACTAGAGGTCAGAAAGACGTTTGTCAAGCTAGTAGATCTCTTGTCAATGATCCCTACCCTTCCCTCGCCATTCCCTGGTGCTGAATCCGTCCAGGAGTCTAGACTGAGAAGTCAGAAGTCTTTTCCCCTTTTCTGTCCCTGCTAACAGTTGGCAGCAGCAGGGGGCAGAAAGTCCCAGGGTCTAATCTGATATGGGACACACACATAAAGACAGTTAAGATAGAGAGCCATTACCATGGGGACATGAACAATAAACTCTTCAACAGTGGTCTATAAAAAGTGATTACTGAAGAAAATCAATTATAACAAAAGGCAACACCACAAAAGATGGCCATCTGTTGTGAAGGTTATAAAGCAGATTCCTGCAAGAGGGAGGAGGTTGAGCCAAATTATCTCTAAGGACTCCTCCACGTCTCAGACTATGAAAAATTTTCCAGTTGCCATCTGACTTAAGATGACCCCACGTGGGTCAGAGTAGAACTGCACTCCATAGGGTTTCAATGGCTGATTTTTGGGAAGTAGATTGCCAGGCATTTTTTCTGAGGTGCCTCTGGATGGACTTGCACCTCTGACCTGTCAGTTAGCAGCTGAGCGCTTAACCACTCGCACCACCCAGGGATTCCTCCATATCTCAGATTCTATGAAATAAATAGGGAGCCAAAGTAAGAGAAAGTGCAGGAAAAAAGGAGGAAGCCCTCCACTTTGCTAAGACATGCACTCTGTGACTCCTGGCACCACTGCCTGCTCAGCGTCAAATAAGTAAGCTGGCCCCTTTTTTCATGTTCCAAAAATCTCACCCTATACTTAGCCCATTTCATTTTGAAGATAATGTGGTTGCCACCATCCTTCAGTCCCCTTCTCTCCTGACGTGTACCTTGGGCAGTTCTGATGACAGCCTCGTCCTTCCCTCTCGCAGCCCCTACAGCCTGAATTATGGTGTGAGGCTCCTTCATAACCAGCCAGTGCCCAAGATGAACGTCCTCTCTGAGGAGAGATTCACTTAACTCCTTCTCATTCCTCTATCCTAATGGCTCTGTCCTACCACCCATCTGTCAGTTTGTCTAACTGGGGCGGCTTGTATGTTGCTATGATGCCAGAAACTATATCACCGGTATTTCAAATACCAGCAGGGTCACCTACACTGGATAGATTTCGGTGGAACTTCCAGAATAAAACAGACTAGAAAGAAAAGCCGGGACACCCTGCTAACTCAGAAGTGAAGCCACTCCCGAAGTCTACTTTTCAGCCGAAGATTAGATCCACCTATAAAACAATAACACACCCGAGGAACATGCTTCTTCGTTTAATCGAGTATATGAGACCCAACGGGCAACTCCTGCTCAAAAGCAAAGGAGGAGGCAGGAAAACTGGACGAACGGACACTGAGAACCCAGGGTGAAAAGGGAAAGGGGGAGAGTGCTGACACATTTCAGGGATTGCAACCAACGTCATAAAACAATTCATGTATAAAATTTTTGTTCGCATAACTAATTTGTGCTGTACCTTTTTCACCTAAAACACAGTAAAATTAAAAAAAAAAGAAGAAGAAGAAGAAAAAGAAAGAAAAGCCTGGTGGTCTACTTCCGAAAATTAGCCAATGGAAACTCTATGGATTGCAATGGAATACTGTCCGATATAGTGCTGGAAGATGAGCCCCTAGGTTGGAAGGCACTCAAAGTACAGTGGCCACCACAGTACATGCAAGCACACCAGCAATGGTGAAGATGGCACAGAACCAGGCAACTGTGTACTTGGGATCGCCATGAGTCGGCATGAACTAACAACAGTAACTATCGTTTTGGCAGAGGCATCACGATCCAATCTAGAATGCAGCTGGGGTCAATTTTTCAGGGAACAGCACAATGGAAAAGGATGCGCACACAGCGCGTGCTGGAAGGTTGGCACCCCGTGTTATCCTGCTTGTGTATTTTAGGCCAATGTGTTTATATACAGTCTGTGTGCGTGTGAGAAGTTATTTACCACATCTAAATAGATTATGGAGCCCTGGTGGTGCAGTTAAGAGCTCAGCTGTTAACCAAAAGGTTGGCAGTTTGAATCCACCATCCGCTCCTTGGAAACCCTACTAGGACAGTTCCACTTTGTCCTATAGGGTAGCTATGAGTTGGAATCAACTCAATGGCAACGGTTTTGGTTTTCAAAATAGAATATCCCCCCTCTCCCTTTGGCATATCTGTGGGATGGGAAAATGGAAGGGGAGCTACTACTGGCTGACAGCCAAGAGGCACATATTAGGTGCTTATCTGAATGCACCCCACTCTTCTCAAGAATCCCATTTTATAGAGCGAATCTTTGAGTGCTCAACTAGCTTGCTCAGGGTCACGCAGCCCGTGAGTGGCAAAGCAAGGGTTAGAGCTGGGTTTGTTCATTTCTCAAGGATTTATTTAACCAATTGAATGAAAACTTGAGATTGTGTTATTTTTTTGAGCACGTCATCTGAAAAAAACACAAATAAGTGTATAAAAATGTCATGCTTGTACCTCAACAATATTTCAGCTGAAAATTCAAGTTATGTATAATTGTATAATTTAGAATATAATGATGCCACTGTATTAGCAAGATAGACACACTTAGTGATGCTTACTACTGAACACAAAAGAGCCATTTAATTTAAACAAGATAATTTCAACGTTTGCTCTGCCTAAAGCTCATAAAACGCCATTTCATTAAATCATGTTTTCATTTATGTAAGATGACTGTCATATCAAAGCTATTTTATTGTTATAGAAGTTGGAACAGTATGGTACATTGGTATTAAATTATGAACATATAATGAAAAACACTTTCTGAAATAAAACATACTTAACTATATTCATTTATTTACTCATTTAATAAATGACAAGTGTGTATTTTCTATGTGCCAGGCGCAGTACTAGGCACCTGGGGTGCAGCAGTTTTCCTCCATGGAGCAAGTGGAGGGAGGGAGACATTGCAGCAGGCTAGAGAGCAGTCCCCAAAGATCTCAGGTCCTAATCCCTGGAACCTGTGAATGTCAACTTATATGGAAAGATAGTTTGCAGATGCGATTACGTTAGAAATCTGCCGATCTTGGATTATTGGGTTGGGCTCTAAATGCTATTACAAGTGTTGTTATAAAAGAAGGCAGAGGGAGATTTTCTACAGACACACAGAGAAGAAGGACACGTGAAGACAGAGCCCAGAGGGAACTAAAGAGGCTGTCCTTGAAGGTTGAATTGATGGGGCCACAAGCCAAGGATTGCTGACAGCCACCAGAAGCTGGAAGAGGCAAGGAATGGATTCTTCCCTGGAGCCTCCAGAGGGAGCACAGCCCTACTGACACGTAGCTTTTGGCCCAGTGATGCTGATTTCCGACTTCTGGCCTCCAGAACTGTGAGGGAATAAATTCGTGGTGGTTGAAGCCACCCATTTGTGATAATTTGTTATAGCAACCTTAGGAATCGAATATAGAAACCAAACCAGTTGCTGTCAAGTCGATTCCGACTCCTGGCGACCCCATGTGCGTCAGAGTAAAATTGTGCTCCATAGGGTTTTAAATGGCTGATTTTTTGGAAGCAGATCACCAGGTCTTTATTTCGAGGCACCTCTGGGTGGATTTGAGCCTCCAACCTTTTGGTTAGTAGCCAGACGCTTAACCATTTGTCCCACCTAGAGGTTCTTAGGAAGCTAATACCAAAGCGCACAAATGAGCATGGTTACATCCGTGGTGACTGATAAACCTGGGAGATGTGATAAATGGTGACTAGAGGGTCTACTTCCGAGGGTGCCGTCTGGGCAGACCTCTCAGCGGGCGGGTGTTTCAGCGGGGCCTGTGGGCCTGGCACAGGCAGCAGGGGCAATGCAGAGAGGATGACTGGCCCATGGTGGCCTGATGGTGTGGGGGGACAAACGGAAGGCCAGGGGGCTTGGAGGGAGCAGACCTAGACCGGGTGTTGTGAGATGGTGTCAGACAGCCTGCCAGGACCAGCCCATGTAGGGTCTGTCGGCTGGGGCGAGAAACCTGGGTTGGAGATTTGTAAGCTGTGAAGACACTGAAGGATTTTAGCTGGGAATAAGGAGCCTGGGTGGCACAAGCAGTTTGTGATGGGTTGCTAATCCAAAGATTGGTGGTTCGAACCCACCCAGCAGCTCCATGGAAGAAAAGGCCTGGCAATCTGCTTGCATAAAGATTACAGCCAAGAAAACCCTATGGGACATTTCTACCCTGCCACATGGAGTCGCTATGAGTCAGTGGCTGACTTGATGGCAGCTAACAATAACAACTAGGGATAACGTGATCTGCTTTACATTATTTAGAAACCACTGTGGGTGCTGTGTAAAGGATTGTAAGGGAACCCAGGCTTTCGGGAGCCATGGGGGCTGGATGAGCCCCTGAAACTGTTGCTATCAGCAGCAGCAGCATCGTGCTACCTCGTCCCCTGCTCCCTGTCGTTCTCTCCTCTGATCCCTCCTACACACCTTTACGGGATTAATCTTCTGAAAGTGCTGCTTTGATTGGCCCAGTCCCTTCAGACACCTTCCACAACTGAGTGATGCCTCTCCTGTTAAGTGTAAACTCCAGTCTGTGGCCTTGTTTTTCCTGAGGATGTGCAGCATTGCTGTGTTACCTGTAGGCCTCTGCTCCTGCCGCGTCCTCTGCCTACGCCTCCTGCCCCAGCGCCTCACAATTGGCCTCCAGGCCTCATCGTCTGCCGCCTGTCTAGGTTCCAGCTTTTCAGTCTTTGAAACCCCTCAAAAGCTTCTCTGCACTTCCCATGGGGCAATTACTCTTCTCTTCCCTGAATAAGCTCATTTATCTGCAGGTCTGTGGAGGGGTGAAAAACAGGGCCACCTTCCTGCCTGCTTAAAGTGGAAGACCCGGATCAAAACACTTTGGTCAGAAGCAGGGCCCCAGACCTGGTACCGAGGCCCCCTTTCCAACAACAGGAGCACCTCCTGGTGGCCTCCTCAGCCAGCCGGGCCCGGGAAGGGCAGGGAGAATTAAAGGCTTCTTCGCCTGGCAATGAGGGGTCTCCTGCTCCTAAGATACAAGGTCAAAAGCAGGCACATTAGGAAAGCACCTGCTTCTTCATGTAGGATCGACTGTGTTGTCTCTGAGGACATCTGTTCTTGTCTTGCTCAAGCTACTTCATCAATGAATGGTAAGGCGATGCGCCTGCCACATCAGCAGCCCTCAGCCCACCCCTGTCCAGCAGCTGTGATGATTGAGCAGAAACCTCATTGTACTTGCCCCCGAAGCTCCAGCTTACAGGACCCTCTAGAAACCCTTGGAGAGGCATGGCATTTTCCCAGGGTGGCCATGGGGTCCCTGCACAGACAGATGTGAGAAGGTAGCTGCAGGGAGGGTGATCACAGGAAAGAAGTTCAAATCCAGAGCAGGGGAAGCCTCTGTGGGGACAGCTTCCTAACACAGGTCCAAGTCCAGTGGGTGTGGCGAAGGGATGGCAGCCTAGAATTTCAACCCTGATCCTTCCTACCAGTTGCCATCCTATCAGTTCTGACTCATGGCATCCCCTTGTGTGTCAGAGTAGAGCTGTGCTCCATAGGGTTTTCAACGGCTGATTTTTCAGAAGTAGGTCACCAGGCCTTTCTTCTGAGGAACCTCTGGGTGAACTCAAACCTCCAACCCTTCAGTTAGTAGCTGAGCGTGTTAACTGTTTGCACTAACCAGGGACTCCGCTGATTCTGTCTACATGCTGGAAAATACCCTTGGGAGATTTTTCAGGTGGTTTTTTGTCTTGCCTGCATGCCTGGAGCATTCCTAGACACTTCCCTACCCAGTACAGACACACATTTTCATCAAGGAGAAGGAGTTTCCACCCCAGGATCAGAAAGATATATTGGAATGAAATTTTGCTCCCGTTTCTCACCCTCTCCTCTCTTTCCCAAAAGAAGAGGAATAACTGGCCTGACTGATGTGCCTGGGGGGCCCTGGTGGCACAGTGGTTAAGAGCTCAGGCTGCTAACCAAAAGATCACCAGTTCGAATCCATCAGCAGCTTCTTAGAAATCCTATGGGGCAGTTCTACTCTGTCCTATAGGCTTGCTATGAGTCAAAATCAACCCCGGGGCAACAGGTTTGGTTTGGATGTATCTAGAGGGAGGCAGAAATTCCTGGGATCATATCCCACATACCAGAAAGTGGGGCCACGAGGCCTTAAATCGGGGAACAGGCCTAGCCTCTCCCTTGCTCTCTTGGCCCACATCCGCTTAGATGCAACGGATAATGGGTCCCCTATATTTCCAGGATCCTGGCTCCATTGCTAACCAGGCAGGCCTGCTATTGAGGGCCCAGCCATGTCTCTGCTCTCTCAGTTACTGATCCTCCATCTGTGACTCAACAGGGAGGTTAAGTGAGTCTTTTGGTGGGGGCCATATAGCTTCAGTTCTGGGGAGCAAGTAAGAAGGCACCTTATGACCCAGATGCCCCCTGATCTGCCTTTCTGGAGTTGCCCAGGAGCCCTATACTCTCATGTCACTGAGCACTGGCTGAGCCCACAATAAAGTAGATCCCACCCTTTTGTTCCCTTAAAGTGGCACCTTGCATCTATTCCTGGATTGGTTAAAACCCAATAAAACCTCCAAACCAATAAATTCAATTTAAACAATTCCATGCATCTACACTGTAGTCTGAAATATTGGGTTTGGAGGGGTTGAAATGTAGGGTGGCTCTGGTCCATCTCTGGGTCGATTACTTCTGAGACCATCTGTAGAATCAGCTGTAAACAAGAGACTTGTGACTCAGGAGACACTAGAAAAGACGTAGATTTGGGAGGCAGCATGACTTAACCTCTTGATTGCCCTCTGAAGATGGGCAAAGATCACCCTAAGGACAGGAAATGCAGTGGCGCCGCCACACCTGAGTAATGCACCTGTTCTCCTCCCAGGTTGTAAGCTCCTCGCTATCTGGAGCTGTATCTTCCTTAACTTTGTAGTCAACTGTCAAACACTGGGCCTCACATGAGGCAGAACATCATCCCCTATTTATTGGACTGAATTAAAGCTGGATTGAATAAAATATACTCGTGTGGATTAAATAATGATGTTGAAGGGCATGGGCTCTATCATGGTCAAAAAAAGTCACCCAGTAAGGGGGCAGGGATACTAGAGGACTGGAAATGACACACCCAGAACAGAGTGAATTAGACTGATGACACCTGTGAAAAATGTAACCAATGTCACCGAATAATTTGTGTAGAAATTGTTAAATGGGAACCTAATTTGCTGTGTAAACTTGTGAGAGCTGGACTCGACAGGCTGGCCTTGTTTTCCTGGGTCTCACCTTTGACAGGGTGCATTCTTATAGCTTTTCTATCGCTCTCTATTAGTGGAAAATGTGTTGAGTCTTCCTTCTCTGACAGGTTTCCCCCTTACACAGGTTCTGGCTTTCACAGGTTTCACTTTTTTTTTTTTTTAAGTCCCCCAAGTGCCACTGCTTCCCTCATTTAAATAAGGAAACGATATACCAAATGGAACCAGCATCTTTAAGTATGAAAAATAAAGGATTGTGAAAAGAGAGACAAAATTATTGAAGGAATTGGAATTCACTAATCAGTCAGGATGTTCTTTCTCTTGTAACCCTTATTTGCTCTATACATCCTCCTTTACATGAGCACGCGTGCGCGCGCACACGCATACACACGCGATTGTTTCTCTCAGTTGAGTATCTTCTAAATCGCTATTCAGAAACAAATGCATGAAGAAATAAAGGCCCACAGAGATTAACATCACAAATCTTTTCCAAGGCACTGGGACCCTCCTGTTGTGGCCTCTTAGATGTACAGCCACGATCCGGATGCCAGATATTTCCCAGCGATTAAGAACCGGGTAGGTTAAATTGATGACCTGAGATTCCGTCTTGAGGCATTAACGTCAGTCAATTATTGAAGCTACTGATCATTTTGAAATAGTGTTTGCTTTAAATCTCAAATAATGTAAATCTCAGCAGCAGGCCAGGTCCTACAGCAGCCATTCCGGCTCCAGTGAGAAACCAGCTTTATGCTGAGAAGCTATGAGGTTTTTAAAGACCAGGGTCCATCACTTCACCAAGGTAACAATCCTCTTTAACATACAGATGAGGTGAAGATTTTTGATTTCTTTCATTCATGTGGGAGAGAGAAGCTAACTGAATTGAGTTTCAAATTATGGCATGATCGTTCATTTATGCAAATCATAAATGGAGTTATGTAATGTCGTTACGAACAAAATACAAGCACACCAATCCAGGCAGGCATTTCTCCCTTGTTAATTCTTAATATTTTGTTTGTATTTAATGCGTCATTAAAATCTAAAGTCCTAAAATTTGTTCATTCAGCCAACATTTACTGGCAGGCACTGTGTTCTGTGTGAGGCTATGGGCTGCAGGGAACCTTAGAAGCTTCCAGTGTGCAGACAGATCGGATGTGCTCAGGATTAAACGCAATAGCAATTCTGCAACAAGGGCCGTAAGAGGGATTTTCAAAACTTGGTGCCCCCTTGTGAATAAGAGCACGGCATGAAGGTTTCATTCTTCCTCTGTGTGCGGACTGAAGGCAGGAATATAATCCACATGGCACATCTGGCTAGGAAGCTACCATGTCACAAGGGTCCCAGTCAGGTGTCCATCCCATGAATGTCAGGCCAGCCCTACCAGGAACACCCAAAACCTTTGACGTCCAACCACTGGGGAGCGTGAACCCCTATTCTCCATTTCCTTCCTTCTTCTCCCCATAGCATCTTATTCTGAGCCCTGAGGTGGCTGTTGTTAGTTGCCATCAAGCCAGTTCTGATGTATGGCAGCCCCCTGTGTGCAGAGTAGAACTGCTCCATAGGGTCTTTTTTTTCTTAATTTTTAAAATTTTATTTATTTTGTGGTTGAGAATATACACAGCCAAATATAGGCCAATTCAACAGTTTCTACATGGACCATTTAGTGACCTTGATTACATTCGAGTTGTGCAACCATTCTCACCCTCCTTTTCTGAGTTGTTCTTCCCCCATTAACGTAAACTCACTGCCCCCTAAGGTTCCTATCTAATCTTTCCTGTTGCTGTTATCAATTTGATCCCATGTAGATAGTTCTTAAAAGATCATAATGCTCAAGGCAGACATTTTTTACTAGTTAAGCTAAACTATTATTTGGTTTTAAGAAGACTTCGGAGGATATTCTTTTCTTATCTCAGGGCAGTAGTTTCAGGGGTTCATCCAACCTTTATGACTCCAGGAAGTCTGGATTCCATGAGCATTTGAAATTCTGTATTTTCCCCCTTCTGCTCCATAGAGTTTTCAAGGCTGCCACCTTTTTGAAGTAGGCCTGTCTTCCGAGGTGCCTCTGGGTGGGTTTGAACTGCCAACCTTTTGGTTAGCAGCCGAGCTCTTAACCACTATGCCACCAGGGCTCCCATTAGTCATGTCAGTAAGTGTTATTTCCAACAGCTGCTCAGTTGTCTGTATCTTTTGTGGGGAAGTCTGTCCTGAGCAGATCTTGGCCAGGTGACTGCAGGGCAACGAGGTTCCACATGTGAACTAGAGGACTGTCGGCAACGTGGTCACTCAAGGAGACGCCTCAGGTCTGCGTACTCGTATTCCAGGCCAGGCCGTCTTTCAGGCTTGCAACTGCAGAACTTCCCTGAAGGAGGGCAGTTTATGAGATAAAGAAAAAAATCACTTTGCAAACTCTGAAGAGCTAACTATGAGAATTATTTTGATTATTTTCATTTCCCATACCATCTAGCACAGTGCTGTAGACATTACTTAGTACATGCTCCTGTTGCATCTACCTCAGGGAACTAGCAGACAGCTAAGCTAAAACTCTAGCCCACAGAGGGCCGTAATGCTAGATTTCAACAGCTCTGGAGAAGAAGATCTTCACACCCTGTGATGGTTAATGTTATATGTCAACTTGGCTAGGCTATAATTCTCAGTGGTTTGGCAGGCGCTATGTATCACCTTCCATTTTGTGATCTCATATGAGCAGCCAATCAGGTGGAAGAGGAGTTTCCTTGGGGGTGTGACCTGCATTCATGATACAAACGAATGTTCTGGCAAAGCTTGCTCTCTTTCTAATCCAGCAATCTTCTTAGCATCTGAGCCCAGTTCCTGGGATGTAAACCAGCAGGGACACTCAGCCTGCCACCTGACCTGTAGATTTTGGTATCACCAACCATGGCAACCTTGTGAGCCAGCAGAGACCTTAGGCCTGTCGCCTGACCTGTAGATTTTGGGCTCATCAGCCCCTGCAACCACGTGAGCTAGTGGAAGTTGTCAGCCTGTCATCTGATCCATGGATTTGGGACTTGCCAGCCCCCACAAGTGTATGAGCCATTTCCTTGAAGTAAATCTCTCTCTATGCATCTATATCGGTTTCACTGGTTTGATTCCTCTAGAGAACTCAGACTAAGATGCACTGCTTCGCTGCTCCTCTCCCCACTCCCTGTCCAGCCTGAGCCTGGAGCAGGTGGGGAAGGGATGGAACGAGCAGAGGGAAGGCACCGTTTATATCTTCCTTCCCTATAGGTTTCTGAGCCTGAGTCTGGCCTGTGCTAGAGGCAGGAGAGATACTTTCAACAGAGTGAAAGATTGTAGTTTTGATATTAGATGGTTTTGGAGTGTTCACTGTCTGAAAATGAGAATGTGCATTAGCCAGAGAAGCTATGTGCTTTGCTCTAGATATTATCCAAGACCAGGGAAGAGTGGGACTGAAAGACAATGGTAAGAGAAACTAAAGTGGCTTCCTGTGGGTACCCCATTGTGTCCAACTTGTTGATTAAGCTAGTTATACCTGCATGGCATACCAGACAGAGGATGATGATGGAGTAGAAAAGTTCTTCATTGAACGGGCGGGTGGATCTCAAAGTAGCAATACCATGAGGGAGACATAGAAGTCTTAAGTCTATTTCATTTAACCACAGAGTTGTATCGCAGTAGCAAGGACTTACAGACTTGAGTCTTTGAAAGGTGGTAGTGGTACAGGGAGCTTCCCACAGAGACCCTCCCTCTGGCTCTTCCTTCCTCTCTCTTGCTAATACCCGCTTTCCCCCATACAGCCCACTCTCCAGTCTACCTCAGAAAACTCCACTCCTCCCCAAGGGTTTCATCCAGCTCCTTGGTTTCTTCCCTTGTGTTGCAAACCCGTGTAGGGTTCAGTTAGATGCCGAAGGAGGTGCTCAGCTCAGTCCTTACTGACACCAGAAAGAGGGAGGATTTTCTCTTCCCAGGAGTGGGGGAGACAGCAGATCCTGGACCTGCAAAGTGGGCATCACCGGCGAGCTTGTTAGAAAAGGATCTCAGGCCCCATCCCAAACCTACTAAACCAAAATCTGCACTTTTACAAGACCCTCAGGTGATTCATATGCACATTAGCATGTTTTAAAAAACAACAACAACAACAACAACAGTTGCCTGCAAGTTGATTCTGACTCATGGTGACCCCATATGTTAAACAGAGTAGAGCCATGCTCCATAGAGTTTTCAGTGGCTGATCTTTTTAGAAGTAGATCACCAGGCCTTTGTTCCAAGGCGCCTCTGGATGGACTGGAACCTCCAGCCTTTTGGTTACCAGCTGAGTGTGTTAACCATTTGCACCACCCAGGGACTCCAGCGTATTCAAAGCACCGCTCTAATCCACTGTCCCCTTGGGTAGAAATCCGAGAGGTGCTGAGACCTGGTTTTAGCGCAGACCGTTGTTGATGAGGATGGGATGCATTAGGAGAGCTGCCCCAGCCAGACGTGACTTCCTGCAGCCGGTATGCTAAGTGGGAGCCTGGAGACTAAAAACAGTCTTGCCTCCCTGGATCAGTCACTAAATGGCAATTTCTCAAAAACTCTCTGAGGATAACATTTTTTTAATTTCTAAGGTTTCTGCAGTCACGGTCCCTCATCCATCTTTGGCAAAAGGTATGACTATGACAGACGCATAGCCAAGTACCCACAGGGCCCGCAGCCCGCCGTACCTCAGAGGAGGTGCTGAAGGCCATTCTCCGGCAAGGTCCTCAAATGCTGCTCTCTTGGTCTCTGCCTTCCACACTCAGGCCTTTGGAAGAAGCAGGTGGTAAGAAAGTTTCGGCACATCTGGCGCCCCCAAATACTCTAATAGGAGAAATTGAAAATGTTGGTTCAAAGCTTCTTTGACATTCCTTAGAGAATGTAGTCCACAGAACCAGGCTAGTTTAAAAAAAAAAAAAAAACAAAACCCCAGGAAGAAAATTCAACCTTCTTCCAAATTTAAAATGTGACTTGAATTTTTGGTAGATTTTTTTTTTCTTCCAGTAACTATCCATAAGACTTTCAAGATGAGAATTGAGAACTGTTCTGCATTTCTTTCTAGCATATTTTAACACTTTATTTTAAAATTGCACACTTTGCTGGGACCTCCTCTCTAGCAACATACAGCATTAAATCAACCATATCAGCAGTCCACAGTGGTTAAAAGCTACAGCTGCTAACCAAAAGGTCAGCAGTTCAAATCCACCAGTTGCTGCTTGGAAACCCTATGGAGCAGTTCTACTCTGTCTTACAGGGTCACTATGAGTTGGAATCGACTCGACGGCAATGTTTTTCTACTCTACTCTATCAGCAGTCCACGTTTCAAACCCCTCATATGGGATGTGGAGTAAAATACATGCAAAAAATCGATTCCAAGATTTAGAGAATGCATAAGCTATTCAAGAATCCCTTGAAAATCTGGACTCAGATAGTGGGTGATGGTTGCACCACATGCTGAATGTAATCAATGTCACTGGATTGTACATATAAAAATTGTTGAATGGGCGAGTGTTTTGTTATACATATTTTTACCACAATAAAAAAAAATTTAAAAAGAATCCCTTGAATAATCCATGCTCTTGTTCTCAAAATGGCTTCTAACAAAATGCATACCCAGACATCACGAGCTCATTTCTTCTTATCCAAATTGCATTTCAAGTCTAAGAAGTATATTCATTTGCATGAAATATTCTTTGCAAGAAATCCCTCCCAGGTGAGGAATTTTAAATATGCTTCTTTCGACAGGGAAGGCAGACAATGGCTTCGGCCAGTCAAGGGTTATATCTCTCACAGCCAGTATCTTCCAGTTGGTTTCTCACTCCATGGGATCAGTAACAGCCGGGCTTATTTATATGTATAAAACTGTCACGGCCTCACCATTGCTAACACAGACCATTTCTTGAGTGGCCCCCAAAGTGGAGTCTTAAAAAATCCTGACATCACTGAAGTACGCAAACAAAAACAATAAAAGGATGAACAAGAGAGGGAAACTCAGCTGGCGATGTGCCCTCCGGGCAGGTGTACAACGCAGTTCAGGCTTTCTTCTTGTGCGGAGGAAACAAGGACAAAATTTAACTCTGTCAGCAAGAGAAAGTCCAGGTTTATGGCCCACTGATCTTCGCCCCAGATAGGACCTATAAGAAAAACAGCCTGTGTGAGATGAATTAATGTGACAGGACAATCACTGTTAGCCATACAACCACTGAAATGGTCTCAGACCTGCAGGAGAACACAAAGATCGAAACTCTTTAAACGCTTTTACAGACTTCTGAAGAGCTTGGGCTTTGGGTGGGCAGGCTCAAAATTCTTCTGGTCATCTTAACCAGTACCTGCCCCGGCATCAACCAATAGCCCACAGAGCGTTCATCCTTAAAGGCCCAGAGAAGGAAAGGAGTCACACATTTCCCTCTCTGCACGTTTCCTCCTGGAAGCAGAATCATGGGAAACGTTGCCTATCTACTTCCTCGATGAAGATTTCTGGGGACATGTGCTCTTCTTTGGAGTCCCTGGGTGGTGCAAATGGTTAAGTGCTCGGCTGCTCAGTGAAAAGTTTAAATCTACCCAGAGGCACCTCGGAAGAAAGGCCTGGTGATCTGCTTCTGAAAAATCAGCCATGGAAAACGCTACAGAGCACAATTCTTCTCTGGCACACGTGGGGTTGCCATGAGTTGGGATTGACTCAACAGCAACTGGTTTGATTTTTTGTGAGAAGGTAGGGCCAGAACTAATCTGTCATCGCCCACCCTCTATCATGGGCTTCTTCTTTCTCCTTCTCTTGAGACCCCATTTGTATACCCACTACCATCGCCAGTTGCCACCGAGCTGGCTCTGATTCATGATGACCCCGTGTGTGTCAGAGTAAAACTGTGCTCCCCTGGGTTTTCAATGGCTGAGTTTTCAGAAGCAGACTGCCAGGCCTTTTCTTCCAAGGCGCTTCTGTGGAGACTTAAAGGTTTTGCTGAGCAGTCGCGGGCAGTTTCAATGGCTGATTTTTCAGGAGCAGACTGCCAAGCCTTTCTTCCAAGGCACCTCTGGGTAAACTTGGACTACTAACCTTTCAGTTAGCAACTGAGCGCATTAACTGTTTACACCACCTGAGTACTCCGCCATAACACATACGAAATGTTCTCCACCATGCCCAGCATATTTTGGACTTTCAATACAAAACAGCTTTTATTATATTTTATATTTTGTGCTTCAGTTCTTAAACTGAGTAATGGACCACATTTAAGAGAAAGACCTGAAGGAGAAATGACTGATGTGGTCTTCTTCTCCCCAAACTTTGCATTAAAAAAAGAATGTAACGCAGCTCTCTGAGGCATGACATTAGTGAAAGGAAAGAACATTCGCGAAAGGCTTTCCCTTTGAGCCCTCCTTTTGAGGAAAATCTGAGGAGTCATCCCCACGAAAGGCAAGGCTGCTGACAGCATCCTATTTCAGCTGCCTGCTGGGTTTACTGACAACCCGCTTACAGGATCAATACTGGCTCCAAGTAGCAGCTTCTCTTCCAGCCCACCTCACGCATTAGGACTGCGTATCGATTCCTCTTTCCAAATAGGGCCACATCCACAAGTACAAGGGCCAGGAATTCAACACGTGTTTAGAGGACACACAATTCAATCCACAGCATATATAAAGGAAACAGACATGGTTCTGCCTGCCATAACCTTGCCATTCAAAGCAGAAAATTACCCTCAAGAAAAGTCCACACTTCTCTGCCTGGCCTTCTAGGACTTCCTGCCCCAGTGTTTGCCAGCCCTTTTCCTACTCTTTCTGAAATACGATACTCCCTTCTAACCTAGGCAGTCTGCTTCCTGACCCTGAACATGTCCAGGAATTCCTACTGTTCCTCACACTGACAAACCCCTGCTCCTCCTTTTCACAGACCCAAATTCCACCTGTGCTCAAACCTGACCTTGTCCTCCAAGTATAATACACCATGAGCTACAAGAAGAACGAGCAAATCTGTCCTTGGGGAAGTACAGCCAGAACGCTCCTTAGAAGCGAGGATGGCGAGACCTTGTCTCGCTTACTTTGGGCATGTTATCGGGTGGGATCAGTCTCTGGAGAAGGACATCATGCTTGGTAAAGTAGAGGGTCAGCAAAAAAGAGGAAGACCCTCAGCAAGATGGATTGGCACACTGGCTATAACAAAGGGCTCAAACGTACCTACCGTTGTGTGGCTGGCACAAGACTGGGCAACGTTTCCTTCTGTTACACATAACATCACTGTAAGAGCTGATTTGATGGCACCAACAACCTCCAAGCATTCTGTAATTACCTTTTCCCAGTGCTCTCATCAGCCCCCTTCCTGCTTAGAACACAGGGAGAGTTTGCTTCCTCCATCCCTTGTTTGGCCTCGGATTGTGTTGCTAGACAATTGTGTGTTTCTGTGGCAGACATGAACTGATGTCTACAGCTCTACAGTACAAGACATGACATGTTTCTTCATTTTTTTGTGTCTGCTCTGAGCACCCACCAGCCTGGCTAATGGACAATGTGACCGCAGTCGTTGTGTGGGCTCCCACCACGGGATCGTCTGTGACTCCAGGCTTGTACGTGGGTAGGGTAGGGTGTGGGGTGGAGGCAGTGAGCAGATGCTCACACCACTCAGTCTTCATGTCTTAAAACTCATCCCAGGATACGGGCACTTTGTCTTCCAAATCACACCTTCAACCTGGCAATGCCAGCTTCAACGGGAGTGAGATGAATGTGTTAGTGCTATCTGTTAACAGTTGCCGTGGAGTCAACCTCGACCCATGGAGACCCTATGTGTGTCAGAGCAGAATTGCGCTCCATAGGGTTTTTGGAAGCAAATTGCCGGTCCTTCTTCTGAGGCACCTCTGGGTAGACTCAAACTGACAACCTTTTGGTTAGCAGCTGATCACGTTAACCATTTGCACCACCCAGGAACAAGATGTAATACAAAAAAAGCCGAACTCGTTGCCGTAGAGTTGACTCTGACCCATCGCGACCCTAGAGGACAGAGTAGAACTGTCCCATAGAGTTTCCAAAGAGCAACTGGTGGATTTGAACTGCCAACCTGTTGGTTAGCAACCATATCATTTAACCACTGAGCCACCAGGGCAACAGGCACTTGATAAATATTTGTTCAGCAAATGAATAAAGGAATTATTTTTTTTCTTGTATATCTTTGCGAAACTTTATACAAAACTGTGTAACTCCACCTAGCTGACATTCTGATGCTCACATATCTGCCTCCCCAGGAGACCATGTTACAGAGAATGAGGAACACATGCATGAGGGAATCCCGGGACAAGAATGTGCCTTATTCCTCCTTGCATTTTCCAAGATACTTTACATACAACAGGTGCTTGGTAAACACTTGTCAATCGATTGAAAGGAAAAAAAAAAAAATTTAAACACACACTGTCTTTGTTAGTGCTGCTATAAAAGAAATACCACAATTGGGTGGCTTTTAAGGATAGAAATTTATTTCCTCACAGATCAGAGGCCTAAAAGTCCGTATTCAGTGTGTGGCTCTACGGGGTGGTCCTTTCTCGTCTATCTCAGCTTCTCTTGTTGTTCTTGGGTGCCATCGAGTCAATTCCTACTCACAGTGGCCCCATGTGACAGAGTGGAACGGCCCTATAGGGTTTTCTAGGCTGTACTTTTTACGGGAGCAAATCACCAGGTCTTTTCTCCCGAGGAATGGCTGGTGGGTTTGAACCCCAGACTTTTCCATTAGCAGCTGAGCACTTAACCATTGTACCACCAGGGCTCCTATCTCAGCTTCTAGTTGCCAGCAATTCTTGGAGCTCCTGGGCTTGTGGATGACATCCGCCTCCATTGTATCTCGATAGTGTCTGCCTTCCCTCTGATGTGACAAACTGTCTGCTTGGTTGTTTCTATGCCTAATCTGCTCTTTTTACATCTCAAAAGTGATTAAGTTTAAGACACACCCTACCATGATATGACTCCATTAACATAACAAAGAAAACTCTATCCCCAAATGCAGTCACATCCTCAGGCATAGGGGTTAGAATTCCAGGACATACTTTGGAGGGACACAATTCAGTCCATAACACACATTCTCAAGAAAACCAAAAACCCATTGCCATCGAGTCAATAGGGTTTCCAAGGAGCACCTGGTGGGTTCATTAGCAGCAGCAGCTCTTAACCACTATGCCACCAGGGTTTCCACACACCTCAGAGAGGATAAAATAGGTGGTGGTTATTAAGTGCCATCAAGTCGATTCCAACCCAGTGACCTCATGTAACAGAGTCAAATTGCCCCATAGGGTTTTCTAGGCTGTAATCTTTTTAATAAGAGAGCAGATACACCAGGTCTTTCTCCCGCGGAAGTGCTGGGTGAATGTGAACCCGCCAACCTTTCGGTTAGTGGGAGCACTTAACCGTCAAGCTCCCAGGGCTCCTTGGATAAAACAGTTAATCTTGGAAAAAACCAGTGCTGCCCTTTGCAGGGAATGAAGGCGCTGCTGGGAGTTGCTGTTTCTCCAGCAGAGGTGGGAACTTACATTGAATCAACTATCCTCTTCCCCGCAGCGTGCCCTTCGTCCAGTGGCACCCACACAGTTACAGCCAGAGCCAGTGGGGTGGAGCCTCAGGCGGAGGAGGACAGTGAAGTTAACCGCCGCCCCCCCCCCCCCCCGCCACCTGGGGATGGGGGATCGCACCTTGACTCTGGCTTCATTAGCACTCACTGCAACCAACCAGGCACAGACTCCACACAGACAGAAGAGATCAGAGGGTGGCTGGGGCAGACGCATAGAATAAAGCAACACACCCACAAATAATGGAATATTAACACGAGGTAGAGGGTTCAGCAAGACTTCATGAGGAAGGCATTGAGGAGGGAGGAAAAAGCAGCAGCTTTCTCTCTTCTCAGCAGGGGAAGGCAAGGCTGGCTCTGTGTGTTTCCATGGTAGCATTGCTTTTGTGATTGTCAGCTGCCATTGAACTCAGGATGACGCTGTGTATGACAGAAAAAAAGATGCTGCCCAGTCCTGTACCAACCCCATGATCAGCTGCAGAGTGAATGCTTGTGATCCATAGGGGTTTTGTTAGCTGATTTTCAGAAGTAGATGGCCAGGCCTTTCTTCCTAGTCTGTCTTAGTCTGGAAGCTTCACTGAAACCTGTTCACCACCATAGGAACACGCAGGTATCCACTGGCAGATGGGTGGTGCTGTGTATGAGGTTCATTGACCGATAATCGAACTCAGGTCTCCCACATGGAAGGTGAGACATCTACCACTGAACCACCAGTGCCCCCACGGTAGGCATTAGGTCTCCTCAATCTGATAGCATGGGCAATTTGTGACTTGGGGTTTTACTGTTGTTGCTAGTGTTCTGGTAATGGTTTTTTGTTTGTTTGTTTTTGCTATTAAAAAAAGTTTCTTTCCTGTGTTCAGAGAAACAAATGTACTAGGTGCAAGGAGACTTAATTTTCTACCTGTTCAAGCCCTTTGTTGATTAGGGAATAAAGGCCCATTACACTGCTTTTTCAAAGCAATTAAACAGCCCTTCCTCAAACCTCAGCCTTCAGGCAACTTGCAACTTCAAGATACAGCTGTAAAGTCAGGGATCATTTAGCAAAAGAAAGGGCAGATTCAAAGAGAAGGGCCCTGCCTTTCACCACCCACTCCTTTGCCTAAAAACACCGTATAGAGAACATTGCCACGGCAAGCAACAGGGAGAAGCCCTGAGTGTGGCTCAGGCAGATAGTTTTCTTAACCCCAATCCTCTTTACAGATCCTGAGGCAAGTATTAAGATGCCGCCACTTTATCTGGGCCATCACCCATCTGTCAGGTGGTCGTACTGTAGTGGCTTGTGTGTTGCTATGATGCTGGAAGCTATGCCACCAGTATTTCAAATACCAGAGAGTTACCCATGGTGGACAGGGTTCAGTGGAGCTTCCAGACTAAGACAGAGTAGGAAGGAAGGCCTGGTAAGCTACTTCCAAAAATTTGCCAATGAAAACTCTATGGATCACAACAGAATATTGTCCAATATAGTGCTGGAAGGTGAGCACCCTAGGTTGGAAGGCACTCAAAATGCACAGTGGCGTCACAGATGGACTCCAGCATAGCAATGATCTGATGGTGAAGATGGCTCAGGACCAGGTAACGTTTTGTTCTGTTGTACATGGGGTCGCCATGCGTCAGAGCCTACTTGATGACAACTAAGAGCAACAACGACAACTTTATTTAGGAGGTAGAACTTTACAGAGATGAGGATGAGGAGGGAAAGGGTAAGAAAGGCATGGAGAGATGAGAAGCAGTTAGGCTATGATGTGCCCTGAACGTGCTTCTCGGTAAGCAGTCAAGAGACCCAGGCTGCTCTGTGGCGTGTTCACTCAACACGTGAAACATCTGCAGAATTTTGCAAGGAGAAATCGCACCTCAGGGAGGAGAGAGAAGGGACTCCCCATCTCCAGTACCTGAGTCTAGGTTCACCACCCCCTGAGAATTCACTTCTGGGTGTCATCTGGTCCCTCAGGGGCTGCCCAGAAATCCCATGCTCCTGGCTGGGGCATCTTATCCAAATCCTGGAGTGGAGGGACAACTTGGACTAAATATGCTTGGCACGCAGGCTTGTGGGTCACACAGGCTCGGGGCCTCGACTTGGATTCCAGGTAGCTCCAGAGCTTGGCAGAGGTAACAATGCTCTTGGTGAGGGGTGGGCAGGGTAGGAAGTGCCTCCGGAAATAAGGTGGCCGTCAGGGAACCTGAGGAGGCGGACAACGTTTGTGTCCAACAATGGAGATCTCAGAGTTGTTCCTGGTTCCAAGACTGAGTATAAAATTGCTTCCCAGAAGCCTATTTGTCATACTTTTCGTCATGACTAGTTTGTTTGCTTAAATTCAGATCACATCAGAGATTCCCTGGGATCTGTTCTGCTGGATCATTACCTTTTCCCTCTCAGATCACATGTTGTTATGGTGTGCCATTGAGTCAATTCTGACTCATAGTGACCCTGTGTGACAGAGTAGCACTGCCCTATAGGGTTTCCTAAGCTGTAATCTTTACGGGAGCAGATTGCTAGGTCTTTCTCCCTCGTAGCTGCTGGGTAGGTTCCAACAGCCCACCTTTGGGTTAGCAGCCAAACGCTTAACCATTGTGCCACCAGGGCTCCTTGCCCACACTTTGTTTTGCTCTTTTTAAAGATAATATCCCCAGATTCTTCTTGCTTTGTCCCAGGTGGCACCTGTTTCCTTTGCCTCCAGCCTCTCTCCTCAGCAGTGGACTGAAGTTCGCTGAGGCTACAGCGCAGGCCTTAAATCTCAAGATTGTTACTGTGAATGATACAGAAGCCTCAAGAAAGATTGCTCAACCTTTCAAGGTAGCAGTTGCAATTAAGTTGGCTCCAATGGGAAATGATCCGAGACAGGATAAGAGACGGGGAGAGCCTTAACCAGCCGGGCCTGTCCTGAGTTGCAGTCCGTCTTTCATGGTCACAGTCTCCATTCCTTGGCTGCAGCGTCACGCTGATCACTTGCAGAGACTGGTGTTGGAGGTCAGGCCCAGAGCTTTAGCACTGCATCTCTGTGAGGGGGTGGTGAGATACCTCAGCAACATTTCTGGACACTGTTGTCTACGCTTCCACAGAACACTAGGTTTAAGACTGGGGAGGTGGTTTGGGATCCACTTAGTAATTCCTTTCAGAAATGTGATTGAACATCCATATTTTTCCCAATAACACCATTCCTTGCTTTGCACCTGAATTCAGCTAAGAAGTGTGTGTGCGTGTGTGGTCAAAGAACGAGGCAGAAAGAAATTCTGAAAAAATTCCTCCCACTCCCCCCATGCCAGCACAAAGCAAATCAATGCAGTAGGCTATTTCAGAGGTAGCAGATGAATAGAAATCTCTCTGCCATCATCCTGTGCTCATGAAAGACGGGGACCCTTCCTGCCCTTTACTGTTCTCCCAACAAGATCCATTGTAATGCTTTCTTTCAGGAGGAATTCAAAGTTAATTTGGTTTTCCTGCATCTTGTCCTATTTTTATATAAGCGCTAAATGTTCATTCAAAAACAAAAATAAAGGATCAGACAGGATGCTTGCAACTGCCCCTTAGACTTAAGGATGAAAAACTGGTTATGAAGGAGGTTAATGTTGTTATTCCAGAGAGATAACCCTGGTTGCTATGGTGAGGAATCTTCTGTCAATCACCTGGATGAAGTTGGCTCCTTGTGTGAGAACAGCTTCTATTGAGAGCTACAGTTTGGATACATTTGCCATGAGCTTTGACTCAAACCGAAAAACAGAAAGAAAAACCAAACCAGTTGCAGGAGTCGATTCCAACACATGGCAACTGCATGTGTTACAGAGTAGAACTGAGCTCCATAGGGTTTTATTGGCTGTAATCTTTACAGAAGCAGATTGCCAGGACTTTCTTCTGCAGCACTGATGAGTGGATTTGAACGGCCAACCTTTAGGTTAATAGTTGAGCTCCAACCATTTGCAGTACCCAGGGACCTTAACCACCATGCTAGGTCTTCTTTAATCTCTAAAAAAGTATGAGAGTATTTGGGCAAGAATACAGCCAACCACGACCAACAAAGAAAAGCCCTAAAGAATAGGCTGAAATATGTAATGTAATTTGCTTTGTAAAGTGGGAGTTCCTTTTGATGGATTAGTTGATTGATTGATGATTGATTTTTTTAAACATTTCAATGGTCTTGATCTGTGCCTTTCACAGCTAAATGATCTGCAGTTCCTGCTGAAATTTACTCAGGCGATAATCCACAAGAAATTGGTTGTTTTCAGCAGCTTATGACTTGTTATTTAAAATTTAATAGAATGGCTATTTATTTTGGAAACAACCAATTCTGAGAGGTTTATTGCTATTGTAAACCATAATCAGCTGCTTGTATCATTACTAGTTTTGCAAGAGATAAAATGGGCAGCTGCAAGGAGAAAATTGTTGAGTAGCCTTAACATTTGCATTTGGGTTTATACAGGGGAGTTACTTCACCTTGAAGTTCGTCTGCGTTTACAGCAACAATGCACTTGCCTTCAGTATGAAATGTTCCGCTTTCTGGTTAAAATCGGATCCAAATAAGAGAATGCTCCGGAAGGTCTCTGCAATTTTTTTTTCAATTGCTTACATGGAAAAAGATGATAAAATGTGGATGAGCTAGGACAATGCGGTAGATTACATTTTGTTTATCCCAGTATCATACCAGGAATTAATTTTCGCTGCTTTTGTAGAAAACCAAGTGTTTGAGTAATTTATTCCAGCCAACCCTCAGAGAGTTCGTTCTTTCACCAGGGTTTCTGCTTTAGCACTTGCTTCTCCGTCATAAGACGCATTGCTCTGGACTAGGACTGAGAGCGTGATTAGAGCTCTGAATGGATGTTTAGTCTGGAGACCGTGTGTGTGTGTCAGTGTGTGCTCCCACGGTCTGGGTATGATGATTTATAAAGGACACCTGCAGTGCAAAGCCACATGGATTCTCTCTGGCAACTTGGGGATTTCTGGTGGGGATGATAGAGTCCTAAGGCTGACGGGCCTGGAGGGGGGCAAGGGAGGCTCATGGTCTAGAAAAAACTAATTGCTGTTGAGTCGACCCTGACTCATAGCAACCCTGGCTCATGGCAACCCCATGTGTGTCAGAGTAGAACTGTGCTCCAAAGGGTTTTTAATGGCTAATGTTTTGGAAGTAGATTGCCAGGCCTTTCTTCTGAGGCACCTCTGGGTAGACTTGAACCACCAAGTTTTCAGTTAGCAGTCATGTGTGTTAACTCTGCACCTCCTAAGGACTCCTCATGGTCTAGAGAGGATGAGTATTCTGAATCCTAGTGCAATTAAACTTACTCAGTGGGCAAATCATTTCATGTTTCTGGACTTCAGTTCCCATTTTTAATGGAGATGACAATAATACCACCTCTCCTATAGAAGGGTTATCCTGAGAAATGAAAAGAGTGGTGTAAAATATACATGTATATATATGAAAGGGGTAAAATAAAGTGCAACACTTTAATTAAAATACCTTATTATCAGTGGTTCTACTCATGTTAACAATTGTTGTTAGGTGCTGTCGAGTCGGTTCCGACTCATAGCAACTGTATGTACAACAGAATGCAATACTGCCCGGTCCTGTGCCATCCTCACTATCCTCGCTATGCTTGAGCCCATTGTTGCAGCCACTGTGTCAATCCATCTTGTTGAGGGTCTTCCTCTCTTTCACTGACCCTCTACTTTACCAAGCATGATGTCCTTCTCCAGGAACTGGTTGCCCCCAATAACATGTCCAAAGTACGTGAAACGAAGTCTTGCTATCCTCCTTTCTAAGGAGCATTCTGGCTGTACTTCTTCCAAGACAGATTTGTTCCTTCTTCTTGCAATGCATGGTATATTCAATATTATCTTCCAACACCATAATTTAAAGGCATCACTTCTTGTTCAGTATTGCTTATTCATTGTCCAGCTTTCACATGTGTATGAGGTGATTGAAAATACCATGGCTTGAGACAGGGATACCTTAGTTCTCAAAGTGACATCTTTGCTTTTTAACACTTTGAAGAGGTCTTTTGAGGCAGATTTGCCCAATGCACTACGTTGTTTGATTTCGTTTTTCTTTTTCTTTTTTTATTGTGCTTTAAGTGAAAGTTTACAGCTCAACCTAGTTTCTCATACAAAAATTTATACACACATTGTTATGTGACCCTAGTTGCTCTCCCTAAAATGTGACAGCACACTCCTCCTTTCCACCTCGGATTTCCTGTGTCTATTCAACCAGCTCCTGTCCCTTTCTGCCTTCTCATCTTACCTCCAGACAGGAGCTGCCCATTTAGTCTCGTATATCTACTTGAACTAAGAAGCACATTCTTCACGAGTATCATTTTATGTTTTATAATCCAGTCTAATCTTTGTCTGAAGAGTCAGCTTCAGGAGTGGTTTTAGTTCTGGGCTAACAGAGAGTCTGGGGGCCATGTCTTTGGGGCTCCTCTAGTCTCAGTCAAACCATTAAGTCTGGTGTTTTTACTAGAATTTGAGTTCTGCACCCCCTTTTCTCCTGCTCTGCCAGGGACTCTCTGTTGTGTTCCCTGTCAGGGCGGTCATTGGTGGTAGCCAGGCACCATCTAGTTCTTCTGGTCTCAGGCTGATGGAGTCTCTGGTTTATGTGGCCCTTTCTGTCTCTTGGGCTAATATTTTCCTTGTGTCTTTGCTCCAGGTGGGTTGGGACCAATTGATGCATCTTACATGGCCACTCCCTAGCTTTTAAGACCCCAGACACTACTCACCAAAGTAGGATGCAGAACATTTTCTTAATAAAATTTGTTATGCCAATTGACCTAGATGTCCCCAGGTCCCCGCCCCACTACTGTGTCCCTCAAAGTGTTTGGTTGTATTCAGGAAACTTCTTAGCTTTTAATTTAGTCCAGTTGTGCTGACTTCTCTTGTAGAGTGTGTTGTCCTTCCTTTCACCTAAGATAATTCTTGTCTACTATCTAGTTAGTGAATATCCCTCTCCCTCCCTCCCCACCCTCGTAACCATCAAAGAATGTTTTATATGTGACTTTCTGTTTTTCTCAAGCTGCTCTCAGGATTCTTTGTCTTTGGTTTTAGCAAGCATGATTATGATATGCCTTGGTGATTTTCTTTTGGGGTCTCTCCTATATGGGGTTCCTTGAGGTTCTTGGATGGTCAGCTTTTCATCTTTCATGATACTGGAGAAGTTTTCTGTCAGCAGTTCTTCAGTGATCCTCTCTGTGTTTTCTGTTTTCTCCCCCTGTTCTGGAACTCCAATCACTTGCAGATTTTTGCTTTGGATTGTATCCCACATAATTCTCAGGGTTTCTTCATTTTTCTTTGTTCTTTTTTCTGATTTTTCCTCAAACAGAGTTGTATACTAGTGTTTGTCTTCAATTTCACTGATCCTGTCTTCCATCATTTCAAACCCGAGCCTATGTTTGCCATCCCTCAGCCCCAGCAACTGGGTCCCTCAAGGTCCCCCTAGGAAACTTCTATGACTTTGCCTTGATCAAGTTGTGCTGATGTCCCTTATATTGTATGTTGTCTTTCCCTTCACTAAAGTTGACACTTGTCTACTATCTAGCTAGTGATTTCCCCTCCCTATCCTTCTCCACTCTTATAACATCAAATAATTTTTTTTTCTGTGTAAACTTTTTCTTGAGTTTTTATAATAGTGGTCTCATACAATATCTGTCCTTTTATAATTGATTTATTTTACTCCGCATAATGTCCTGCAGATTTATCCATGTTGTGAGATGTTTTGAAGATTCATCATTGTTCTTTATCATTGCATAGTATTCCATTGTGTGTGTGTACCACAATTTGTTTATCCATTCATCTGTTGATGGGCATTTAGATTGTTTCCATCTTTTTGCTATTGTGAATAATGCTGCAATGACCATAGGTGTGCATATGTCTATTCATGTGACGGCTCTTATTTCTCTAGGATATATTCCTAGGAATGGGATTGCAAGATTGTATGGTATTTCTATTTCTAGCTTTTTAAGGAACTACCATATTGTTTTCCATGGTAGTTGTACAATTTTACATTCTTATCAGCAGTGCGTAAGAGTTCCAATCTCCCCACAATTGTTCCAACATTTGTTATTTTCTTTTTTTGATTAGCGCCAGTAATGTCAGGATGAGATGTTATCTCATTGTAGTTTTGATTTGTATTTCTCTAATGGCTAATGATTGCGAGCATTTCCTCATGTGTCTGTTAGCTGCCTGAATGCCTTCTTTGGTGAAGCACCTGTTCATATCCTTTGACCATTTTTTAATTGAATTATTTGTCTTTTTGTTGTTGAGGTGTTGAAGTATTCTATAAGATTTTAGAGATTAGACCTTTGGTGGATATGTCATAGCCAAAAATTTTTTCCCAGTCTGGAGGTTCTCTTTTTACTCTTTTGGTGAAGTCTTTTGATGAAAGTGTTTAATTTTTAGGAACTCCCAGTTATCTTGTTTCTGTTTTGGTGTTTTTGCATTGTTAGCTGTGGTTTGTATTGTATTTGTTTCATGTATTAGGGCCCTTAGCATTGTTCCTATTTTTTCTTCCACAATCTTTATCATTTCAGGTTGTGTCCTTGATCCATTTTGAGTTAGTTTTTGTGTATGGTGTGAGATATGGGTCCTGTTTCAGTTTTTTTACAGATGGATATCCAGTTTTGCTAGCACCATTTGTTAAAAAGACTGTTTTTTCCCCCATTTAATGGATTTTGGTCCTTTGTCAAAGATCAACTGACAATTAAAAAAAAAAAAAACCCATTGTTGTCCAGTCGATTCTGACTCATAGTCAAGCCTAAAGGACAGAGTAGAACTACCCCATAGAGTTTCCAAGGAGCGCCTGGTGGATTTGAACTGCCAACCTTTTAGCAGCCTTAGCTGTTAACCACTACACCACCGGTGTTTCCATCCTAAACCAAGAAACATAAAATAGTCTGGGAGTGTAGTCAGTGTCCTGCTGGGAGCACACAGTGGAGACTTGGCACAGGCACACAGCCCTGTGAGCAGAGGGACTACAGCTGCCAGGACCCAGAGGCTGCCCCTAGGCCCTGAGTTGTACTGGTTTTTCTGGTTACTTTTCTAAAGGCAAAAAAGCAGTACACAGGATACAAACAAGACAAAGATGCAGGAGGGTAACCTGGCTCCCCCTGCCTCTGCGTTTCTCACAGGTATACTCAGTGGTTAGTGGTCCTGGAAGACATGCACCAGTATGAAGGGCCATAGAACTCCAGTAAAACTAAACAAAGCTGCAATGGAGTTGACTCCTACTCTTGGCCACCTCATGTATGTCAGAGTGGAACTGTGCTCCACAGGGTTTTCAGTGGCTGATTTTTTGGAAGTAGGTGGCCACACCTTTCTTCCGAGGCACCTCTGGGGTTCAACCTTTTGGTTATAGTCCAGCAGTTAACTGTTTGCACAACCCAGGGACTCGTTTGTTGGCCACTGGAAACACCTTATACTACTATGCAAGACAAAGATTTCAGCCTGGAATTTCAAGGTTCTAGACCAGCGTTGTGCAATGGAACTTTCTGCAGTGATGGAAATGTTTCTTATCAGCGCTGTCCAACATTGTAGCTGCTAGGTTCTGTGGCTATTGAGCACTTGAAATGTGGCTAGTACAACTGAGGAAATGAATTTTTCATTGCATTTATTTTTACTTAACTTAAATGCAAATTTAAACAGCCACATGTGGCTACTGTCTACCATATTGGACAGTGCAATACTAGGCTCTGGGATTCTACTTGGCTCAGCATTGAGCCTGTGCTGCAGGGCCTAGGAGATGTTCTAATCATGCCATCTTAGGGGCTTTTATGGACAGACCTGGCTTATGCCCTCATGCATCCTCAATTTTCACATCAGCCCGACTTTCCTTATGCTCTGCATGTGGGTGGGAGTTGGGGGGTGGGCAGAGAAGAACAGCTGCATGCACCAGGCAGGTTCCTTCTTGCAAGCAACTGAAACTGACTTGTGCTGATTTAGGCAGAAAGTGAATTCATTACAAGGATATTGAGAGGTGCACGGAATCACCAGGAGGGCAGAAGGACCAGCCTCAGGGCTCCAGCAGCCAGAACAGTGGCCGGGGTTGAGTGGGAGGTCACCTACTTTAAATTAAGTGACACTGCTAGCACTGGCCACTGGATGCCACTGGTCAGTGTGGCTGCCAATGCTGCCCTAGAAAGGCCATCCTTGGCATGAGGCAGGGGGAAGGGAGACTCATTGCTTAGAGGACACTGAGCATCTGTTAAGGGTGATGGAAATGGGTAATGATGATGGTTTCACATCATGACAAACACAATTAATGTCACTGGATCATACACGTGAAGAATGTCAAAATGGCCAATGTTTTATTACATATATACCAAACCAAAAACCAAACCCACTGCTGTCGAGTCAGTTCCAACTCATAGTGACCCTACAGAACAGAGTAGAACTGCCCTGTAGAGTTTCCAAGGAGAGGCTGGTGGATTTGAACTGCCGACCTTTTGGTTAGCAGCCATAGCTCTTAACCACTGCACCACCGGGGCTCTGTGACCCTATAGCGACCCTAAATAATTACCATAAATAAATAAGTGAATAATAAACAATAAATAAATAAATAGAACTTAGAACTGGGGGTGGGGAGTAGCCATCTTCCAGTACCCTTGTCACTGTCATAACTCTGGGGCAGTAGGTCTGGTTGGTGGTTCCTATGACATCTGTCCACCTGCTCCCAGCAAAGGAGGCTGGTCAAGCAAGGAGCTGCCACTTTCAGCTTCTACAATGGGAGGCAGGATCTACCTTATGTCTGGGATTCCACAAACCTAGGAAGCTGGTTCAGATGCTAGGTGATGAAAAGAATGAATATTGATTCACAGTTACCACAAAACACTTACCCACGTCTCCATGGAAACAAGCAAGATCTGCAGTTCTTCCAGATTCAAGAAAGCCTATTCTTGAATTGATCCAGGTTAACACAAAACTACGGGAGGCATTGATGGTTCAGTGGCAGAACCCTCACCTTCCATGTGGGAGACCCAGGTTCAATTCCTGGCCAGTACACCTCATTCACAGTCACCACCCATCTGTCGGTGGAGGCTTGAATGTTGCTATGATGCTGAGAAGGTTTCAGTGGCGCTTCCAGACTAAGACAAACTAGGAAGAAAGGCCTGGTGATCTACTTACAACAATCAGTCAAAGAAAATCCTATAGATCACAATGGTATGATCTGCAACTGATCATGGGGATGGCATAGGACTGGACAGCATTTTATTCTGTGGTGTATGGGGTTACCATGAGTTGGGTCGACTCAATAGCAGCTAACAATAAACAACAGAAAATTGTACAGGCAAATCCCATTGTCTCAATCACCCCATAGAACTGCTTTCCCTGAAGTGCACAAAGGATATTGTGTGAGACGGCCCCATGGAGCATATTATGTCCACTGTATGTATGTTGTTGAAGACATTGTTCATGACCCCGCCAGAGTCCTCGTTAAACCATGAGTAAAGTTTCTCTTAGGCCTCAGTTACTGGAAATGCCAAGCTTCTCCTGACCCACCATAAACAGCATGAATTAAGGACCTGAGTGGCATGGTTTTGGGATGGCTGCTGGAAAACTTAGAGCCCAAGCTATGACCACCTAAAGCCCAGGTAGAAGATTCCAGAGAAACCAGTTGTTAAGTTACCCTGACTTGTGGTAACCCCATGGTCTAAGAGTAGAACCATGTCCCACAGGGGTTTCAATGGTTGTTAATTTTGGAAGTAGATCACCAGGCCTTTTCTTCTGAGCCTCTTCTGGGTGAACTTGAACCTCCAGTCTTTTAGTTAGCAGCCAAACGCATTAACCATTTGCACTACCCTGGGACTCTAGAGAAAACCCTGGTGGCACAGTGGTTAAGAGCTACCGCTGGTAACGAAAAGGTAGGCAGTTTGAATCCACCAGCTGCTGCTTGGAAACCCTACGGGGCAGTTCTACCCTGTCTTACAAGGTCACTATGAGTTGGAGTCGACTCAACTACAATGAGTTTTTTTGTTTCTTTTTTTTTTTTGTTTTGGGACTCCAGAAGACTCTAGAGTGTGTATTTTACTCATAACCATCATTCTCTGTTTTTTCCTTACCTTTCTAGCCCTTATTTCTCTTTGCCCTGACTTTGTCACCGACTTTAAAGCAAGTGGTATATTTTAAATTTTAATTGTATGTTCGTAATCCACCTTAACTCTTTACTGCAGCAGGACAAAATAAAAATACATAATCACTTCAGCCCATAACTAAGCCAGCAAGTAGTTTCAAAGCGCCGAGGAGGCACTAAGATGGCGCCAGTGAGCTCTGCTTGGGGCGCGCCCGGAGTGCAGAGATTTGCGAAGCTTCTGAGAGGAAGTGATTTTTGGAGGATGAAGAGGCAGACGTTCATTCACGCAAAGGACAGTCAAGGAAGAGCCTTCCGGGCAGTGTGACAAAACCAATATTTAATTTTGGTTTTCAGCTCTTTTTCAAAACAGTCGCTTCTGTAGCCTGAAGGTGAGTTTTTAGCATGCAAGCCTCCTGGTTGGTTTCCCGCAGTTTTCCTATTTCCAGGGTTCCCGGAGCAGAGCCGGAGAAGATGACTCAGGGGCTAAATTAAGAGGCTCCGCCGGCCCCACTTAGATCCCATCTGCACACTTGGCTCCGGGCCCCTCGACAGGTGGACCTGGCGCTGTGGCGCAGGCGTCTAGTTCACCGTGGGCGGCTCTGAAAAGGCCCGCTCACTCACAGCGCAGAAGTGCACCCAAACAAACCCACCCTCTTTGGTGGATTTAGCAGCCAGAGTAGCTTTCTGGAGAGTAAATGGCGCCAGACCAATTTAATTTCCTTGTCTGATAGAATGAAAGACCACGGAGATAAGGAAGAAAGCAATAGATGCAATCTCTTGGGTGGCAGAAAAGCGTTTGATTCTGCCCCACATGATGTTCTCATCAGCTGAGCAAAATGGCAAGATCTCAGTGACATGAAATACAGAGGGAGTCAAGTGGCACTTGATGGTCTACAAGCCTTGAGGCCCAAGAATCCTGGTGAGACCAAGGCTTTGGGCGAGAGTGGAGGCAGAATGTTTCCAAGTCCCTACTGGGATTAAAGGAAAAAAAACAACAACAGATGCTGTTGAGCCGATTCTAATCCATGGTGACCCCATGTGTGTCAGAGTAGAACTGTGCTTCATAGGGTTTTCAATGGCTGTGATTTTTCGGGAGTAGATCAGCGGGCCTTTTTTGCAAGGTGCCTGTGGTTGGGTTCAGACCACCAACCTTAGATTAGTAGCCAAGTGCTTAACCATTCGTGCCACTGGGATATTTGACTATGTGGTCATCTTCCTGATGGGCTTCATGGGGAGAAGGCAGTGTGACTGTGGGGCCTGTTGGCAAGGTGGGAGGCTCACGAGGGCCCTGCAGAGCTGGGACTCCTCTTTCCTGGACCTGGTGACTTCTGTTTGAGGTGACGTAGTGTGTTTTAAAGAGACTGGCCTTGGGTGTCAGGCACACAGACCAGGGTTGTATGCCAACTCTGATTCTTCTTATTAGCTGAGTGATCTTAGGTGAGTCACTTCTCCACAGCTCAGTTTCCTTGTCTGTGAAATGGGCATGATTCTGTTTACTTTGATGTGTACTAAGAATTAGATGTTAAAATGTATATAAAATTCAGAGTCCTTGGCACTCAGTTGTTGTTAGCTGCTGTCAAGTCAGCCCTGACTCATGGCGACCCAGCGCACAAAAGAATGAAACTCTGCCTGGTCCTGTGCCATCCCCGGGAATTGGACCATTGTTATTCCGTAGGGTTTTCATTGGCTGATTTTCAGAAGTAGATCACCAGGCCTTTCTTCCTAGTTTGTCTTATTCTGGAAGCTCCACTGAAACTTGTTCAGCAACATGTCAACCTGCAAGCCTACACTGACAGAAGGTGGTGTCTACACTTGAGGTGTATTGGCCGGGAATTGGACCTGGGTCTCCTGCATGACACTCAGTAAGCACACATAAATGTTATTTTCTTTCCCTCCCAATCCCAGGTGCCCCAGGGCTTCCCAAACGGTCTGTGTCCAAGGAAGTAGCACTGGTTACATTAGCCTAGATACATCACCTTTCCAAGGGGTCCATAATAAAAAATCCCTCAGGGCCCAGAGCGTCAGGCCAGGAGCCATGTAACAGGGGATATAATCAAACAAAAAGTAAAGCACACATTGTGAGCAGCCACCTAAGATACTCCACTGGTTCCACCCTGTCTGGAGCAAGGTAGAATGAAGAAAACCAAAGGCATAAGGGAAAGATTAGTCCAAAGGACTAATGGACCACAACTACCACAGCCTCCACCAGTCTGAGTCCAGCACAAATAGATGGTGCCTGGCTACCATCACCAAATCCTCTGACAGGGATCACAATAGAGGATCCCGGACAGAGCTGGAGAAAAATGTAGAACAAAATTCTAACCCACAAAAAATGACCAGACTTACCAGTCTGGCAGAGACTGGAGAGACCCTGAGAGTATGGCCCTGGACACCCTTTTAACTCAGTACTGAAGTCATTCCTGAGGTTCACCCTTCAGCCAAAGATTAGACAGGCCCATAAAACAAAACAAGACTAAATGGGCACATCAGCCCAGGGAAAAGGACGAGAAGACAGGAGGGGACAGGAAAGCTGGTAATGGGGAACCCAAGATCGAGAAGGGGAGAGTGTTGACATGTCATGGGGTTGGCAACCAATGTCACAAAACAATATGTGTATTAACTGTTTCATGAGAAACTAATTTGCTCTGTAAACCTTTGTCTAAAATACAATTAAAAAAAAAAAAAGTAAAGCGCGCAGGAGCATAATCACAAGTGCATAAAACCGGGTTGGCTTCCTGTTGCACACAAGTGTATGGAGTAGCCATGTTGTGTCTTTAACTCCTGTCCCAGCTAGGTTACTGGTTTCCCTTCTGTGCTTCCAGGGCACATGGTGTTTCCTTAGAGACAGGGCTCCTGACCTCGTTGGTTAGGTACTCTCAGTGACTAGTACAGGGCCAGAGCCATAAGAAATAAATAAATACAAACAAACAAACAAAAAAAACAGTTGTTGCAGAGTTGACCCTGACTCATGGTGACCCCATATGTGTCAGAGTAGAACTGTCCTCCATAGGGTTTTCAATGGCTGATTTTTCAGAAGTAGATTGCCAGGCTTCTCTTATGCGGCACCTCTGGGTAGACCTGAACCTCCAGCCTTTCAGTTAGCGGCACTTAATTGTTTGTACTACCCAGGGACTCTAGCCAGTGCTTAATGCCTATTGAAGGTGGAACTAAGATAGTAGTACACTGATTCAGCTGCCATCCCCTCTGTCACATTCTCAAATTGGAAGGATGCAGGAGCCCTTAATCTGTCTGTCTACATCTGGATTTCTTCGCTCCACTCAGAAGTATGTCTAGCATCGTGAAAGAACCTAGACTAGGAAGCTGAACATTAGCTTTCCCACTTGCTAGCTATGTGATTCTGGACTTCACCTCTCTGGCACAGAACAAGCACTCAATAAAAGATAACTCATTCAATAAAGCTAGGATTATTTAAAAAAAAAACACCTGCAGGGAAAGTTGACCAGACACAGTATGCATTCTGATGCATGCTCAGAAAGGTCTGGAGGATCCTTGGTCTAGGTTTAGGACAAGGCAAGCCATGAGGATGATGAGGATAATCAGGGCACTGGTATTCATGTCTGCTGCATGTTAGGTACATTGGATTCTGTCATTAATCGTCACAGTTGTAAGCAGGAGGGCTGTCTTAGTTACCTAGTGCTGCTATAACAGAAATACCACAAGTCGATGGCTTTAATAAACAAATTTATTTTCTCACGGTTTGGGAGGCTGTAAGTCCAAATTCAGGGCACCAGCTGTAGAGGAAGGCTTTCTGTCTCCCTTGGCTCCAGGGGAAGGTCCTTGTTTCTTTTCAGCTTCTATTTTTTGGTTTCTTGGAGATCTCATGTGGCATGGCATCTATCTTCCCCTATCTCTGCTTGCTTGATTGGTTGCTCAAGCTGCACTTTTTATATATCAAAAGAGATTGACTTAAGACATACCCTACACTAATACTGCCTCATTAACATAATAATGGGATTATAACCACAGGTATAGGGGTTAGAATTTACAACACATATTTTGCAGGGACACAATTCAATCCATAACAAGGGGTTTCTTAAACTTTTTGTGCCATAAGGCCATGTCGTTGTTGTTAGATGCCATTGAGTTGGTTCCGACTTATAGCGACCCTGTGTAAAACAGAAGGAAACACTGCCTGGTCCTGTACCATCCTCACAGTTTTTGCTATGTTTGAGCCCACTGTTGCAGCCACTGTGTCAATCCATCTCATTGAGGGTCTTTCTTTTTTTTGCTGACCCTTTATTTAACCAAGCATGATGTCCTCCAGAGACTGGTCCCTCCTGATAACACTTCTCCTACTGGCTGAGTAGTATTCCATTGTAAGTATGTACCACATTTTGTTTGTCCATTCATCTGTTGATGGGCATTTAGGTTGTTTCCACCTTTTGGCTATTGTGAATAGTCCTGCAATGAACATTGGTATACAAGTCTCTGAGTCTCTGCTTTCAAGTCTTTTGGGTTTATATCTAGGAGTGGAATTGCTAGGTCATATGGTAGTTCTATTTTTAGTTTTGTGAGGAATTGCCACACTGTTTTGCACAATGGCTGTATCATTTTGCATTCCTACCAGCACTGAGTAAGGGATCCAGTTTCTCCATATCCTAGCCAACATTTGTTATTTTCTAGGTTTTTTTGTTTTCATCTTAGCCGTCCTAAAAATTAAAAAAAAATTGCCCTCGAGTCGATTCCAACTCATAGCAACCCTTATAGGACAGAGTAGAACTGCCCTATAGGGTTTCCAAGGAGCAGCTGGTGGATTTTAACTGCCAACCTTTTAGTTAGCAGCCAAACACTTAACCACTACACCACAGGGCTCCTAGCCATCTTAGTGGGAGTGAAAAGGTAACTCACTGTGGTTTGGATTTGCGTCTCTCTGATGGCTAATAATGCTGAACATCTTTTCATGTGTTTGGTGGCCATTTGAATGTCCTCTTTGGTGAAATGTCTATTCAAGTTCTTTGCCTATTTTATGATTGGGTTATTTGTCTTTTTGTTAAGTTGTCGAAGTTCTATATGTGTATTGGTTATTAGATTCTTGTTGGATATATGGTTTCCAAAGATATTCTCCCAGTCGGTAGCTTGTCTTTTCACTTTTTTGGCAACGTCTTTTGATAAACAGAAGTTTTTGATTTTTATGAGTTCCCATTTATTTATTTTGTCTTTTGCTGTTTGTGCTTTTGTTATTATATTAGATAATCAATTGTTAAAAGCTCAGCCTGACAGCATTACCCTGCATTTTCTTCTAAGAATTTAATGGTTTTAGTTTGCGCATTTAGGTCCTTAATCCATTTTGGATTTATTTTTGTGTATAGTGTGTGAGGCGTGGATCCGATTTCATTTTTCTGCATGTGGAAATCCAATTTTCCCAGCACCATTTATTGAAGAGGCTTTTCTTTACCTATTGAATGGACTTAGTACTCTTGTCAAAAATCAGTTGACCATGGATGTGTGGCTTTAATTTTTTTTTTTTTTGAAGTAGATAAATATAAATGATATTTAGAGATCTCTGTAACAACTGTAATGTGATATGAATATATCTGTGATTTCTTCTGGTGACCAAATCACAGGTTGCTAATACTGCTGTGGCTTGTGGCTTAAATTAATAATTGAAGAAAATGCTAAATTTCTGCTAGAGATTAGTGAAAGTAAAAAGAAAATCTTTTCCATATCCAAGGCCATATGTCCACTGAATTCAACCTGAAATTCCCTTGGAGGTTCAGTATTAAGATAAATATTTTAATCCCCAGTTTACACACAAGGAAACAGAATTTGAGAGAAGTTAAATAATTTCCAGAGATCACACAGTTAGGAAATAACAGAGCCAGGGTTCAAACTCAGAAAGCTGTTGGCCCCTGTAGTGTATTCTATTTATAGCACTGCTTTTTAGTTGTTAATGGGCATGTGAATCACTTGGGAATCTTGTTAAAATGCACATTCCTAGATCCCTCCCCTAGAGAATCTGATTCAGTAGGTCTATGGTGGGGCCTGAGATTCTGCATTTCTGACCCGCTTCCTGGCGATGCTGATGCTGCTTGTTCTCAAATCACACCGTGCTTCCCATTAACAATTTGGAGAACCCTATCCAAAGTGATGCGTCTGTTGATCCTCGGCTCCTGGCAGGAGAAAGAGAGGCTAGCTTAAGCATCTTGCACTGAAAATCAGCGTGCCTTTGTGGTGAGGACCTGCGGGGATAGGCTTGCTCTCACCATCTCCCTTGGCTACACTCTTCTTAAGCTGCCAGCTTTGGACCTGCCTCCTCTCCAGCAAACCCAAAACCCGAACTTGTTGCCTTCTAGTCAATTCTGACTCATGACGACTCCACGTGTTACAGAATAGAACTGCTCCATGGGGCTTTCTTGGCTATAATCTTTAAGCAAAATCACCAGGACTTCTCCCCATGGAGCTGTTGGGTGGGTTTGAACCGCCAACCTTTATGTTAGTAGTCAAGCGCAAACCGTTTATACCACCTTAAGGAAGCTTTTCCTCTGCAGGCTGCCCTCCAATACTATTAAAAAAAAAAAAAAATTGTTTTCAGTTTGTGTGAAAAATATACACAGCCAGAGACACACCATTTCAACAATTTGTACATACACAATTCAGTGGCATTGGTTACATTATTCAAGTTGTACTACCATTCTTCCTAGCCTTTTCCAGATTATTCCACCACCATTATTGTAAACTTACTGCCCCCTACCATCTAAAGCTGTTTTCACTTGGATGAAAATGGTGCAGGGGAAGAAGAGTCTCCAGGGTGATGACTTTGGCCCTGGGGAGAGCTGATCGCCTCTAGCACTGCCCCAAGACCCAAGCCCTGCTACCTTGCAGAGCTGGACTCCCACACAGCCGTGCAGACACTGCTGTTGGTGTACGTGAGGAGAGGCTTAGCCTGCACTGAGTCTAGGGATGCTCAGCCTTGACTGAACATTGGAGTCAGCGGAGGAGCTTTTAAAAATACTGTTGTTAAATGGTACCGCCGCTGTGGAAAACAGCTTAGTGGTTCCTCAAAAGGTTGAACATAAATAACCATATGACCCAGCAATCCTAATCCTAGGTATATACCCAGAAGAAGCCAAGGCAGGAATGCAAACAAAGCTGTACACCAATGTTCACTGCAGCACTTTCTACCATAGCCAGAAGGTGGAAACCACCAAAATGATTATCAATAGATGAATCGATAAACAAAATGTGATATAAACACGCAGTGGAATACTACTCAGCCATAAAGAGAAATGAAGTTCTGATGAATGCCACAACACGGATGAACCTTGGAAACATCATGTTCAATGAAATAAGTCACTCACAAAAGGACAAATACTGTATAATCTCACTTATATGAAATAAGCAAATGTATAGAAACCAAAGATGGTTAGTGGTTACCAGGGGTGGGAGGGAGGGAGAAACGGGGAGTTTTTGCTTAGGGGACATTGAGTTTACGTTAATGGTGGTAGAATGAATTGGAAAAAGAATAGCAAGAATGATTGCACAACATGAAGGCTGTAATCAATGTCACTGAATTATACATGTAAAATTGTTGAATTGGCAAATGTTTTGTTGTGCATATTTTTACCACAATAAAAAAAATGCAAAAAAAAAAAAAAATTACTATTGTCTGAGTCCCACCCCAGAAAGTCTGATGTTAATGGTCTGGATGCTGACTGGGCATTAGGATTTGTAAAAGCTCCTTAGCTAATTCTAAGGAACAGCCAAAGTACAGACCCACGGGTTTAGTGAAAGAAAATCAATTACCCATGCAGATATGGAGCGCCAGCTAGGCGCCAGGCACTGTATATGATGTTTTACATGCAAAGTCCTGTGAAGTGGATAATATTATCCCCATTTTACCGATAACAAAACTGAGGCTCATAAAGTTTAAGTCACTTGTTCAGAGTCACATAGCAAGCAAGTATATGAGCCAGAATTTAAATCCACATTCGTTCTTAAACTCCTGTTGTTTCCCAATGGAGGTGACATGAAATTGGTCACATTCTCTCTTACGCCTAGACCTGACGCTTTCCCTTCTAACTCACAGTGTTTAACCTCTGCTGTGAGCAAGTGCTTAAAAAATGTCACTGATCTGGAAATCTATCAGGCCCCGCCTAAAGGAGGCTTGAAGATCTGCAAGGTCTTTTCCAGCTCCAACTTCTGTTTGTCACAAAAATGCCTCCTGTTCGTTTCACTGGGTGCCTCCTCTGGCTTCCTAAATGCAACATGACAGGTGACGAATGTTCTGAAAGGTAGAGAGGTCCTTGGATTGTGATTATACAGGAATGAATGACTATCCCGAGGAGGCTTAATAAATTACCCAGCGTCCACTTTACACATGAGTGAAGTTTTCAAGCTTGTAGGCTAGGAATTGCAAGAGAGAAAGTTTTGTACTAGCCTGGAGCTCCTCCCTGGGAGCCAACAAAGAAAAGGAGAAAAGGCCAGACTGTGGGGTTAGATGACCTGAGAGCAGATCCAAATCTACACTATCCTGACTGTGTACACCTGCAAAAAGTACTTAATCTCTTGTGCCCCCTCTTCGTGGGTGAAATGGGCATAAAAATAACCCAGTAAGGATTAAATAGATAATGTATAAGAGCTTTGGGCACAAAAGTCAGGCACTCAATCATTGACAGCTCTAAATGTCCTTGGATAAAGTTTTCAGCTGTTAATCAAATATTTTTATTATTATTATTTTATTGTGCTTTAGATGAAAGTTTACAGTGCGAATTATTTTCTCATTCAAAAATTTATATACAAATTGTTATGTGACATTGCTTGCAATCCCTGCAACGTGTCAGTCTGCCCTAAACAAATGATCTTGTTCAGGCACAAGTACCCATAGTCGGTTATTTATTTTGGTAAAAATGTTTTCATTGCAAATGTAATTGTGAAACACCACAGCCTGATTTCCAGCCGACAGATATACATATTTGTCCACGGGCGTTTTCTATAAGACAGATTCCTAAAGGTATTTATGAAGATGCACTGGAAGGGGCCCCAGAAAAAAGAACACAGTCAATGTTAGGATGTTAGAATTACTGGTAATTTGTTGTTCGTTCTTTAAAAATAAAATCTATTTATTGTTGTAATATTTGGATAATAATTGAAACAAAAAAAACAGTAGAGCCAAAAAAGATAGGCAGTAAAATAGGAAAGTTTTGGAAAAGCTACTGTGTTCATTCACATCTATGAAATCGTTGTTGTTAGTTGCTATCAAGTTGGCGCCAACTCATGGCAACCTTATGCATAATGGAAAGAGAAGTTGCCCGGTCCTGTGCCGTGTTCATGATTATTGGAAGTTTGAGTTCATTGTTGTGGCCATTGTTTCAGTCCACCTCACTGAGGGCTTCCCTCCTTTTCTCTGATCCTTTATTTTACCAACTATGTCCTTTTTTCTAGCAATTGATCTTTCCTGATGATGTGTCCAAAGTAAGCAATCCTCACTTCTAAGGAGCATTAACCTCTCCAAACAGCCCTCTGAGGTAGGTATTATTATGCCCATTTTTTGGATCAGAAAACCAAAAGAGAGGTTAGAAAACCTCCCCAAGATCACTCTGCTAATAGAAGGTGGGTCAGGGATTTAAACTGAGGTCTGACTTTTAGGCGTGTGCTACTTCTGCAGGCTGTATGTCCATTAGAGCACATCCAATCCCCACAGCTCAGAGGTTGCTTCCTGCCTAGAGCCACACAGCTACAGCGCTAGGATATTACAGCCCAAGTCTTCAGTCCTCAGGGATCCAGAAACTCAGGTGTGTTCTTTCTTTAAGAAAAATTGCATTTCTTAAACATATTAGAAAAAAAAAAAAAAACCCACAAAATCCTCAAATAAACTTTACTGGATAATTTAGGTTAGAAATGCAGTATTATTGGAAAATGTCTTGATAATAACATAAAGATTTATTGCTCCCCTTCTCCCCCACCCGAAAGCACTTTGGGTGGGTGGATAGTTTCCCAAGAGGCATCATCATAAACACTCACGTAAATATTAACACCACAAAGAGAAATAGTAGGCACCATCCTCCTCTGAAAGCAGATCAGATTGTCAACGCGCTTGGGTGTGTTTGCTTAATGGAGTGGGTGGAGAAGACGACCCAAGACGACTCTGTGTCAAGTGGAAAGCATCTTCATATAGAGCTGAACATATGTAGATCCCATTAGAGCAACGCAAGTCACTTGCAGATGTTACCTGGCAGCTTTGCACCTGGCTGTGTGAAAATTACTAATTGGCTTCAAGGTATAGTCAGTCACCTGATTGGCTGGATTGCAAGAGAATGTTTTAGATCCATTGGTGTGGTAGGTTTGCAGCATGGAGCCTGTACAGGGCATTCTATGCACAGCGGAGTGTGTGCTCAGCGTGGCCTAACTCGTACTCTAAAACTGAGATAAAAACTTAAAATGATGCAGTGTTATTACCCAAGACAGATTTAAACAAACAGAAGATTTCTCAGCCACCTGCAAAATGGAGCAAAGATTGAAGCCTGAAGCTGGAGATAAAAAATACCAGCTTCTAATTCTGTGTTGTTAGGCTGTGGGTGAGGCACTTAACGCATTTACAAAAGAGAAGGGTTCAGCCCTTCATTGATACTGTGGACATGCAGAATGGTTCTCCGCTGAAAAATCAATGTTACTATGCCTCCAAACAAATAAAATAACACCCTGAACGAACAGACATGCAGTGCATTTCTCCTCATTGCTTCCGATTCCAGTTTCATTCATCTTGCTATCTCACTCTGTGGGTAGGTAAACCAAAACCAAACAAACCCGTTGCCATCTAGTTGATTTCGACTTATGGCAAACCCATGTGTCACAGAGTAGAACTGCCCCATAGGCTGTAATCTATGGAAGCAGATCACCAGGCTTTCCTTCTGAGGAGCCTCTGAGTGGATCTAAACCACCAAGCGTTTGGTTAGTGGCCAAGAGCAAACTGTTTGCACACCTGTGGGCCACTAGTTGGGTGGTATTCCAGGAGACAAGAGCAGGGTCAGGCAGGTTGGGAAGCTGGGTTGTGGACCCAGATCACATGGAGGGATGACCCGGCCGGAATCACACCCCCGGTTCCAGTGCTGTGGGTGTTGAGCAGGCTGACACAAATCTGCCTCATCCAAAAGTAAAAAAAGGTCAAGAGCAGGAGAGGACAAAGGCAGAGGGGCTCATTAGGAGAAAGAAACACTTTCACTGCCATTGTGCATTTATAACTCCAGCAAAGATCAAAGCTCGGTCTTGGGTCATGCAGCCTTGGGAACAAGAAATGGTGGCTGTTGGAGGATGAGAGGCGCACAGACCCCTGAAAGAAAGCTAGGAGTCAACTGCCATGTATTTTATCATTTAATGCAGAAACTCACAACCCTTGTCAGTAACTCCAGTGCTAACAATCTTTAAGCCTCTTTTGACTGATCAGTTTGTCCCCTAAAGCTATTTTAGACCATGTTAATTCCTGTTGACGCTAGTGAATGAGGCACTGAACAATTACCGCCTGCCCTGCTGCTGACCTCCACTAACTAGGTATTCATGGCTTTAGATATTTCTGCTCAGTTTTGACATTTGACAAATTTGTCAGCCAGATTGTGCAGCCTTTCCCCAGGAGTAACTGTCAGCTAGGCTTTGAGGAAAAACACACGACTCCCTTGATATTATTAAATACAAAAAGCCTTCAGACTTGCTGACACTAGAAACTTTATTCAGAGCCCAAGGTTAAGGGCTTGAACAAATGAAATGGATAGCATTACTGGCCACATACAAGACCCCAGGCATGTTCCTTTAGGCATTCTTACTCTACTAAAAAAATCAATACCAAAAGGAAAATGGTAACATTAAACTCATATATGTGTTGTCATGGACTGAATTACGTCTCCCAAAAATACATGTATCAATTTGGCTAAGCCATGATTCCCAGTATTGTGTGATTGTCCACCATTTTGTCATCTGATGTGATTTTCCTATGTGTTGTAAATCCTACTTCTGTGATGTTAATGAGGTGGGACTCAATCTACAAGACTGGATTATGTCAATCTCTTTTGAGATATAAAAGAGAGACGAGAGCAGAGAGACAGGGGGAACTCATACCACCAAGAAAGCAGCACCAGGAGCAGAGCACATTCTTTGGACCCAGGGTTCCTGTGCAGAAAAGCTCCTAGTCCAAGGGAAGATTGATGACAAGGATCTTCCTCCAGAGCCGACAGAGAGAGAAAGCCCTCCCCTGGAGCTGATGCCCTGAATTTGAACTTCTAGCCTACTTTACTGTGAGGAAATAAATTTCTCTTTGTTAAAGTATCCACTTTTGATATTTCTGTTACAGCAGCACTAGATGACTAAGATGTGTCTCTGCATTTCTACGTAGAGTGTATGTAGGGAATAAGCCACTTCAGGTATATTTTGAGCAAAATATTCAAATGAATAATTCCATCAGTTGCATCTCTTTTCAGGTTTTCTCTGATTTTCCTCTTCATTAAATTTCTTAAAATTTAACATCCTACACACCATATGTATTCTTGGAGTTTTCGCATCATGGTAATATGTACTTAACTGTCTTACAGAAAATTGATGTTCCATATAGAAATCCCATCAACCGTCAAATATAACACATTCACCATGCGATTCTGTATATTGTTCTTAATTCACCACACTGCTGTGTACAACATATTCCTCCCCTGACAAAACAGAATCCAAGCTCCCATTTTATGCTATACAGACCCTTTATGTTATGTTAGCCCAACACTTGTCAGTCCTCCTTTTACTGATTTGAAAATAGATCACACGATGGTGCCTCATGACAACACGAGACCCTCCCAGGCCAGTTAAGAGACTGCAAGTGCACTGAATCCACGGGACGCCTAACTGGCCTTGAAGAGATTATGGAGATGTAACTCTCTCATGGGGCAGTGCATGCGTGCGTGTGTGTGTGTTTGTGTGTATGTGTGTGTGTGATCAAGCACAGGTGAGGTGGGGAGGACAGTGAAAGGGTGTCCTCTATCTGTACTCTTCTGTTAGAAGTTGAAAACTCAACAGTGGCCTTATTTTTCACTTACACTAGGTATGAGATCCAGGCATTTGTGCAAACAGATTCACTAATACATTCTGGGGTGACAGTTGGGTTGTGTCAGCATGTCTATCGCCGAGGCCTGTGTTTACAGCTCTTAGGCAAGTGCTGCAGACGGAACATGGATATGAAGATACTTGAGGCAAGAAATAAGCAAACAAACCAAGGAACCGGGCACTTCGGTATCTGCATTATAAGATAAATACAAAAATCCATTTTAAGGCATTGTTGGACTGATTTCTGTTTTTCCCCTTGCTTATTTTGGCATAAGAAAGGTGAAACTCCAAGTTTCATTAATGGTTTCTCTCTGAGAAGATTCACCTGCCTCTGATTTTGGTTTCCAGTCGTTTCCTTTAGAAGTGAACTAATCTATACTGTGTCCTGAGGGACAACTGGGCTGAGCATTTCACGAAGAACTAGAGGAGGAATAAAGAAAGAAAAACAGTGCCTGTAGGGAGGGCTCACAATGCAGGTGAAGTTATATACACAGAAGGTAAGCATCTTTTCTTCAAGAGTTATACGACCAAAAAATTGAGTGTAAATTCAATTTTGGCAAATCACATTTTAACTGTATTGGCAAAACTAGATAGATAAAAGCATCTTACAGTTTATTCTTTACTATTTTTAAAGCAGTACAAACGAAATAGCTTTTATTTATTTATTTTTAGTATACTCATATTTTCACATATTGGATTTTTTTTCCCCCCAAAATAATCTGTTTACAAGGGCAAAAAAGCCCAAGTGAGTATATAGTATACAGTGAGGATAAAATGGAATAGACTAGAATGGAAACTGAATTCATAAGTACTGAGTAGAGGAACAATGCATAAATTAGGTCTGGGTGGGGTTAATCAGGGAAGGCCACATGGCTGTGTGTATCCATTATCTTTCAGCAACTCTGCACTATACAATGGTCCAGGACAGCCTGAGAGATGCCGACCACGCAAACATCGTCTCACATCCCACCACCAGAGGAAAAACATTATTAGATAATTTTAGTGCTACTCCAGAGGCATGGAAGCCAAAATGTAAACATTTCTAAACCAACGCTTGATTATTTACACTCATAGAAGGAAAGAGAAACGGAACCGATAATCCAAAAGAGTAGATAAATGCAAAGATCACTGAGTTGGCTTTGGAATGCACTGTGTACATTTCAGTGCATCTACTGTTCAAAGAACTCACAAGTCCACAATGAGTCATCAACTCATGAGTAGTTAGAAACCTTCTCTAGTTGGTCCCCCTAACCTGAACCCCTGCAAAAACCCCTGAATATTGACAGTTTCACACTTAAGTGGCAACTCAGTGTTCATTTTCAGCTTAAATAGACATGCCCACTCTTTAAACTTGCTGTCTGACATTTATTTTCAGGAGTGGGGATAAAAGATACATCAGTAGGAGGAGTTGACTGGAATACACACTATCAGAGGTAAGAAGGCAAAATTTGCCCAGATAAGACTTAATCTGTCCCAATGTCAAGAGTACATTAACTCCCTCAACCTGGGTTATGCATTCTTAAAAAGAATCTGCAACTTCAGTAAGTAAATTGTCCTGTGACATATGGACATATGGAATGTTCTTACCATTAGATTAGAGCACTTTAATGCATAGAAAGTTGTGATACTCAGACACATTCTTATACCAACAATCAAGTTTCTATTGGTTCTACTGGACCACTGTCCTAGTGGAAACACTGGACCAATGCTCCAATAGAAATAAAAATTTTATTGAAGGAATAATTTCATTCCGAGGGAACGGAGAACACATGGTATTCAAACAGGCTTCAGTGCTGTGTTCTGCTTTACAGGCAGAACAGCAGGGTATTTAACAGGCAGAGTAAACAAATGCAAACAAGTTCACATCAAAGCAATTTTAGGAGAAGGAAGGAAAATTTACAAGGGGTGGTTAAATTACAAACTTTCTTAACATCAATTTCTAGCCTAACACAAATCTCTTATTCTTGACACAGTTTGACTGAGACAATATTTCTAAAGTGAAATGTATAAACATTCTTGGTGTGGGGGTTTAGTGATGGTTTGCAAGCTGAGTTAAGCTTAATAGGAATCTTTGAAATGTAAACATTGCCCATCCATCTAAGGGGAAGTGAGATAAGCCAAAAACCAAACTCATTGCCGTTGGGAAAATTCCAACTCATAGCAACCCTATAGGACAGAGTAGAACTGCCCCATAGGGTTTCCTGGTGGATTTGAACTCCTAACCTTTTGGTTAGCAGCCGAGGCTCTCAACCACTGAGCCACCAGTGCTCCAAGGGGAAGTGAGATAAGGCTTGGGAATTCACAGTTAAGATAGCAAGTTAATTTACGAAAGTTAAAGCCCGAATCTCTGCACTCTTTGTGTTACCAACAGCAGGACTTTTAGAGCTGCAATATGTCTGCTTGTTTTAAGAAACTTTAGTTTCTACCTAGTTACCAATTTACAAAGAACTTAACAGATTGCAGTGGAAAAATCCCAATGAGTGAAAATTAATTTGGGAGACAGAATGAGGATAAGGCTTGATATATAATTATCCTGGCTATAGAGTCATTTACAGGTTCTAACTTCATTTAACATTATCAGTAAGGCACCTTCTCTGAAGCTGTTTTCGTAAACATTCTTAACAAGCACTGGATTTTTGTTTTTCAAGCAATAAAACTTTGACAAAGGCTGAATGATTTCTTAGAAGAGTAGAAATGAAAACCTTGGTTTAGTTCAGAATGAAGTTTTTAATTTTAGGTCTGAAGTCACCTAATTCAGACATGCCAGCACTTCAGATTCTAAAATTCACATACACAACCACCCTATAACTACAAATTTCAGATTTTGGAATTTAGGGTCAGGGACAAAATAATCCAGTCCACAACTGAGAATAAACAATTTTCAAAAATTCTACTAAATCACTGCAATTCTTTTTGAAATGCTGCAAGTGATTTCTTCTTGTTTTGGTTGTCTCCTTTTTTAACCTTTTTTTTCTTTTTCCTTGCCTCTGTCCCTTCCAACAAACTCAGCCTTTTTGTTCTTAATATACTGAACTCTTTACTTCTCTCCCCAGAGTCTACTGCTTCACCTTCATGAGTTGTCTTCTGAACTTCACTCTGGATGTTCTTGAAAGCTCTTGTCCATGAAAGTTTCAAATAAAATCTCATCAAAGCTTTCTTCATCCCCACTCTGAGTCAGAGATACCCACACTCCTAAATCTTACAAGCTAGACCTTTGCTATGTGCAGTGGATCGAGATCACAAGCTTCCAGGTATACTGGCTCTCCATGAACTTATTTTTACATTTGTAAGCCAAGTTCACAGCAACCAAAGCATGACCCAAGATCATGCAAGCCCCCCTCATTCTACAATGATTCCTACATATTTAGAATTAGTGCAATATAATGGGAAAGGAAAAAACATGTGCTTCAAACCAAATTGGATCTGCATCCTAGTCCCACCAGTTATTAGCTAGGTAATCTTGGGAAAGCTCCTGAACTCCTGTGAGCCCTTTTTTTTTTTTTTCCATCTGTAAAATGGAGATAATAATAGTACCTATCTCTTAGGGTTGCTATGAAAATTAAAAGGGATAATGTAGGTAGAATGCTTGGCACAAGGTGCTCAACAAATAGTAGCTATTATTAAAATACTATTGGATTTATAAAAATGAGCTGTTTTCAATTTCTTGATCTTTAGCACTACAACTTAGTAGATGTCAATCTTGAACCAGTATCACAACATGATTTTCATCTCATCAAAATCTAAGTTTGTCATTGCTGATTTAATTTTCTGGAGTCATTTCCCCTTGCAAGGCCAGGTACTAATTTGAAATTTATGGCCAATATCTAGCCTGAGGGATCATATTCTGCCCGCATGAAATGAAACTCCCTCTTGATGGTGGAGACTGCATATCCATATCTACATAATAGTCTGCTCAAAGTTCAAATGTTGACCACTGCTGCTTGGCACTGTTGAATGGAGCAGAGGGGGAAAGGGTTATTATGGCAGGAAGAGAAATGAACAGTACTTAACGATCTTTCATTTCAATTGAGCAGAGTTTTTAATAAAAAAGTAAGCTTTTTATAAATTCTTTTGCTCAGCGACAATAAAAAAAGGAAGAGAGCACTCAGCTGGGAACAATAGCTACTTAGCTCATAAAACGCTCATAAAGGAACGTTTTCTTTGTCTACCGTGCCCAGCAATTTTGCTGTTGGGCAATGGTCCAGATCATTCAGATTCCACCTATAAAAATGAGTCCAGAGAACCTTCTTAGCTTTTCTAACAAATTAACAAAAATTCTCATTTCTTAATGTGTATAACTTCACCTAAATAAAATTTGGTCTCATAATTTATGGAATGTTTGTGACAGGTAGAGGATACTGATCTAGTGTTAATAGGATATGCTCTTGGGTCCCTTTTCCGTTGGAAGGGAGGGATGACACTGACACATTTACTCCCTCCCATGAGATGCTCCTTGTAGCCAAAGGCCCTTCTCTGTGAGATGACTGCTGGGCGAGGTGGAGAGTGGCGGTGGACTGCGTGGTTCCCACTGTGCAAAACGAGCTGGCCCATTTAGATATTTAACTTCTCACTGGAGTGTCTGTGGCACACGCTCAGTTGGCTGAGTCAGAGAAGCCTCGGATTTCTGATATTAAGGGCCTGGAGGATTCATCTTCTACACATGTCATTAAACTACCTTAACTGCCAAATGTAGAAGTCATTAAAAGCTCTTTTCTGTGTGCAGGCTTCCCCATGACAACCAAAGGATTTCTGCACATGGATAAAATACATGATTTCTCATGACCCTGCTGAGTGATCATAAGTGGCCCAGTAATACAACTCTTACCATTTGTTAACCCAAAAGGACCAGCAACCCTACCCCCCAAAAAGTTACCTATGTTTGAGACTATATATTTATTTTTCTATTTAGTTTCAAAGTTTTGGATATGTCAAGAATGAATTTATTTGTATCTTCACTGCCTGACAGTGTTAGTGTTCAGTATTTCCTGAGTGACTGAATAAAAAGCATTCCAAATAACATAAAGGAAATGCTTTAAAAAAAAAAAAGTTTTTCACAATCACCATTCTTTCTTCCTTACTAAACTTCTCTCCACTCTTGACTTTAAGCTGAAAACTGGCATCATCAACTACTGTCTAAATGGCATCCTCTCCTCCCCTTTGATTTACTATCCATTTGACTTACACTTGCTCTGAAATCTGGAAAATTGTTTTGCTTTTAAAAGGTCTTTCCTGTTCCCTCAGATTGCATCTAAGATGTAAGAATAAACAGAAACTGCAGTATCAACAAAGAACTTAATTAAGCAGAATATGCAATGACGGCGAATATGTAAAAGCAATCTTTACTGAAGACAGGTAGCCATTCAAATAAGCTTTTTACAGATAATACGGAGCTGATGGTGGGTAGCTGGTTAAAATCCAGTTTGTAACTACAATGCCATTTACAGACTGGCTACTGAATTAGTATCTACCTAAAATGGTAGTTGTGTGATTTCAAACTTCCGGAGCTCATGCTCCAACTAGTTGCACTTAAATTCTACATTCTGGAATGGTTTTCATTTTATTATTACTTTTAAGAATGCCTTAAGTGATTCGATGACTGGAGAAAAAAATTCCAACCCAGCCCTACAATTTATGAAAGTAGGCAACTGATTTTTTCACAATCCTCCATATTCTCTCGCTTTGAATCTAGGCTGTGTGACTGTTACACCAGCTGAATGTGGCAGAAATGATGCTGTGCCAGTTCCCAAACGTAGGTCGTCTGGCAGCTTCTGCCTCCTCTCTTAGACCACCATCTCTTACAACGCAGCCTCCATGGTGTGAGGAAGCTCTAGCAGTCCTGTGGAGAAGCTGGTGTGGAAAGGAACCAACCAATCTCCCAGCCAACAGCCAGCACCAACTTGCCAGCCACATGAAGTGGACCCTCCAGCCCTTGGTCAAGTGGCCCCAGCTGATGCTGCACAGAATAGAAATCATCCCTACCATGTTCTGCCTAAATTGAAGACTCGAGAGCAAAATAAATGATTACTAGAAACATTACAAACTCAAAGTATCCTAATTTAAAATCAATTGAATGGGGCAGTGAAAGTAACAGTAGGTCAGTAATTATATTTTTCAGATCATTTGCTACGTGACTCAATGCTTTACACATATTTATTCCTCACATCAACCCTCATTATTTTCCTTATTTTATAAACAAGGCCCACCACCCAGCTGTCAGTTTGTCGAACTGGTGGCCTGCGTGTTGCTGTGATGCTGGAAGCTATGCCACTGATATTTCAAATACGAGCAGGGTGACCCACAGTGGACAGGTTTCAGTGGAGCTTCCAGACTAAGACAGACTAGGAAGAAGAACCTGGCAGTCTACTTCTGAAAAAACTGGTCAGTGAAAACCTTATGAATAGCAGTGGAACACTGTCTGATATATTGCTGGAAGATGAGCCCCTCTGGGCTCAAGCATAGTAGGACTGGGCAGTGTTTTGTTCTGTCATACATAGGGTCACTGTGAGTCGGAACCAACTCGACAGCACCTAACAACAATACAGACAAGGTCACTGTAGACTTGCAGATTAGGTAACTGCCCAAGATCTTGTAACTAGGAGGAAGATATTCAAAACCAGATCTCTCTGACTCCAAGGCTTAGCAGGAAAAGAGAACGAAGTCTATTTCTAAGAAACGAATTCTAAGCTAGTGCTGAAGTGACTCAAGTTCTCACAAATACAATATAGATTATGTCAATTAAAAGCTGTGTTTTGAGGGTGGCCCGACATTGCTTAGCATAACTCTCCAAATTAGCCATGATATCTTTTGAAGCACTGTATTCAGAAAATAGCAGCATTTTCTTGGTACGTACAGCTTTATGATGTCTACTGAGTACAAGTGCTCCACACTAAGGAGAGAGAAATGAAAGATTCTTGCTCTAAAGGTTCTTGCACTTTAGTAGGAGAAATAAGGCATGTACATTTACAGCTGTTTCACAAGGTACCAAGTTCTAAGTACCACATGTGAGGAATAAAATGCTATGGGAGTCTATTCATTCATTTAACAAATATTTATTGGGTGCCAATTTATCAGTGAATGAGACATTGATCCCTGCTCTCAAAGAGCTGACAATTTATATTACTTTTGCTGGAAGCACCAGAAAAGGAAGGATACATGTTAGCTTGGCCTTGAACTATGCCTTGACTTTGAACATACGGAGATCTGGGGGTTAAGATGGCATTCTAGGTAGAGGGATAATAGCAAACAAAAATGAAAAATACTGAAGCAGGAGAAAACTGGGATATGCATGGGTGTTTTAAAGCAAGACCCGTATTTTATTGGCTCTAAAGTGTGATCAGTTTTAAATCAGACCATTGTCTTATGTACCAAAAGAAAACAAATACTAATTAAATCTTTAAAGCAGTGGTTCTCAACTGGGGTGATTTTGCCCCTCAAAGGACACTTGGCAATGTCTGGAGACATTTTTTAGTTGCCAATTTGTCACAACTGGGGGTAGGGGTGGGGTGGTGCTACCAGCCTTTAGTGGGTAGAGACCAGCAATGCTGCTCATCATCCTGCAATGCACAGGATAGTCCCCCACAACAAAGAATCATCCGGCTCACTACGTCAGTCGTACCAAGGTTAAGAAGGCCTGAACTACAGGATGTCATAAGGTGAAAGACACATTCAGAATATTACAAAAATGTATTCTAAGATAAATGAAATAGAGTAGGTCATTTTGACTGAATGAACCCAGGATTTGTAAAGAAATATTGGGGGATAATGCTGGTACTCTGTCCCTGAATCTGTTGTCTCACTTTCGGAATTGTAAAGTGATGATGACTGGGGGCTGTTTTAAGAAATTAAGTTACTGCAGTGTAAATCACAAGGCTGGCCCTTCGAGGTCATCTGTCTATCTCTTGCTTTTGAGAAACACTGTACTCCAATCATATTAGATAGATCTGTTTCTGCTACTTCTGATCTCAGGGCACAACACTGACTCGCCAATCGTAGGGGATGTCATATTAATTTTTTTAAAGCCCAGCTCTGTGCCACTTATTCCACAAAGGCTTCCTTGATGCACTGGTTCAAAATATCTTCTTCTTTGCAACATCTTTACCATATCATCTGTACCTCTCTAATAGCAGTCATTATTCATGTGATTTATCTTTCCTCTAAACATAAGTCCTTTGGGTCAGGATCCATATCTGGTTCATGATTGCAACTCTCAGAGACCCACTACAGTGCCTTATACATCATAGGTGCTCAATACATGTAGAATGAATAACTGAATAAATATACAGTACTGGCAGGTTCTAATTAAATGCAAACCCCTCAGACTTCTCCCAACTCTTTTTCGCCTTTCCCCAGCTATAGGGTCTCAGAGGGAACAGAGTTCTTTAAGAAGTCCTAATTGCTGCTTAACAAAACACCACTTAGTAAATTCCATTAAGTTTCAGATGATTTCCCTTTAAGGTGGCAGTTAATTTTGGTCTCAAAACATTTAAAGAACCTCATATAGGCAGCATACCAAATTTCTGAGGAAACAAGACATACATGAGAGTACAAATATTAAGCCATACGAATTTCTACATGTTGCTCACAAAACCCAACTGCACTACTGATGTTCATGATTTTTGTACACCTTTGTGTGTGTTGGGAGGAAATTTAGGGCTAACATAACAAAAATCTTAAAATGTATAAATATCACAGTGAAAGGAAGAAAATAAGGAAAAAAGGTCACTTATAGAATTTTAAGGGGTTTCTTTAAAGATGGTACAGTGGTTAAGCGTGCAGCTGCTAACCAAAAGGTCAGCAGTTTGAATCCACCAGCCCCTCCTTGGAAACGCTATGAGGAAGTTCTACTCTGTCCTGTAGGGTCACTACGGGTCGGAGTTGATATGATGGCAGTGGGTTTTGGTTTGGCCTTTAAGGATATAATGAAAAGCAAGACTATTGATCTTTTATTGTTAAATAGCTTAACAGTGGATGAAATGATTGTAATCCATTGCAATCCAAGATTATGAGGGCTGTGGTATAGATTGATTTGCAGGACTTTTTTTTTTTTTTTTTAAGTTCTCCTCTGAGTTTTCCTTCATAGTTGTTCTTGAACATCAATTAATCTCTGGTGCTTGATTCTAGCAAGTCTTTTGCTTCATTAATTTTGGTTGCTAAGTAAGGAGATCCACCTGAGAGGAAAAAGAAAAAATAAATGGATTAAAAGATACCTCATTACTGACAATTTTTGAAATCTCAAACACAGAAAAACACTCTTAATTATAATTCTCTGTTATTTTCCCACCCATTCATCCTCTGACAAATTACTTTACAAGCTAACTGGAAATCAAAACAGCATAAGTTAAACTTGCTTAGTGAAGGACTATAGACATCCAACAATCAAAGATAATCTCTGAGAAAAATACTGAAAGAAAGTTATCATCAGGAATAATTTGAAAAACATTCAAACATTTTACTGGTCATACATTCACCATTCAAACATTTGACCAGAAAATTTTCTGAAATTAAGTGGATGGTTATAAAATCTCTTTTCCTAAGATCTTTTTAAAAGGGGATGAACATTCATTCATCTGTGAAGGAGGGTATTTTTGTGAAGAGATAATCAATCCAAGTCATTTTTCAAAGTCTTACCTAACCGTATGTCTGGACAAAAATAAAATACCTGTTAGGAAATGCAACTATGTACTATCCAATTTCTAACAAGCATGTTTACTAATACAGATGAACAAACTAACAATTGAGTGACCATAAAAATATTAAAGGAAATGCTCTTTGTTCTCTGAAATGATCCTATTAGAATATTTATGGAGTGTAGTCTCGGAGCCCTGGTGGCACAGTGGTTAAGAGCTTAGCTGCCAGCCAAAAAGATCGGCAGTTCAAACCCACCAGTCGCTCCTTGGAAACCTGCTATGTGGCAGTTCTACTCTGTCCTATAGGGTCACTATGAGTTAGAGTCAACTTGACAGCAACTGGGTTTTTTTCTGTCTTGTTAGATTCATAGTGTCCTGAAATAAAATCAGGTCAGTTCTTCTTTAGAGTTCTTTAAAATGAATTCTTTCTAATGCAAACAACAAGAAGAAAATTGAGGTCAATTTCAAATGCAGAATCATTATAAATCACAAACAGAGCCTATCTGACATACAAAAATACTAGCCCCAAACTGTCACATTAAAGCTATTTAAACATCATATGCATTCTAACTTCTAGTCCTGAACACTATCACTGCTTAACGCTCAGGCTAACAATCACATTATAGTTCACCAGTCTCTTTGTGTGTGTTTTATTTTTTTATTTTCCCTTGAATGCAAACCATCTGTAGTGATGAAAACTTCACAAGGTCTCAGCAGCTAACAACACACCAACAGGCATCTAGATAGTATTGGATAAATTGTCCTGATTTTATTCATGCCTTTTATTGATATCATACTACCTTACGGAGGAAAAAGAAAGCAGAACAGATCAACATAGTGTAGTAGAAAGGGCAATGTTGCAGAAAGCTGTATTTAGCTTTTGCCCATGAAGATACCATTGACATTTTCATGTCAAGATCCGAATTACTATAAACACGCATGGAATATGTCATACAGTATCCCTGAATATATGATAAGAATTATAAATAAAGCTGATGAAACTCTTACATATGCACTTGTTATGAAATATGTTGATTTCATGATTATCTCTAAAAATGATCTTGGAATTAGGTAATATCAATCTTGGTAAGCTGCTTATTACATTTTTAGAGTTACCAAGGTAATGCGAGGCATCTTATATGTCCTCCACAAATATTCAAATATTAATTAAGCTCAAGCATAACCATTAATTGATTGATAAGCGTTTTGGATATTTAAATTACAGGTCATAATACGCTCATTTAGCAGCTGGAAAAAAAATCAAAGACACAAGATAGAAAGTCTTATTAAACATTGTATTTATTAAGGGAAATGTCAGAGAAAAATATATTACAGGTTTTTAAGAATAATGCTGAATTATCTACCATTCATCCTCTTTAAGTTAGAGGGACCCTGGATTTTAAATTTATTGGTATGATAAAACCAAGACAAAACCCATTGCTGTCGAGTAGATTCCCACTCATAGTGACCCTACAGGACAGGGAAGAACTGCCCCATAGGGTTTTCAAGACTGTAATCTTTACAGAAGCAGACTGCCATATCTTTCTTCCTCAGAGTGACTGATGGATTCGAATGGCTGACATTTTGGTTAGCAGCTGAGCACTTTAACTGTTGCGCCACCAGGACTCCATATGAGTGTGATATAAACTGTGAACTGACTCTTGTGACTTCCATTCTACTTGTATTTGAAAAATATTTGGAAAAGTTCCTAAGCCAAAAACTACAATTCCTGTATTCTCTTCAAGTAGTGTTTGATTCCACAGGTACGTTCCATCAATTAGAGGCAATCTTGTGGAATTCAGAAAGATGAAGTGAGAGAAAGGCTGGGCTTCTTTGTTACTGCTAGCAAGCAAGACTGTAGAGTAGTGGTGGCATCAGCTCTGTGCTTCTGGTACAATTTCAGTGGCATCTATGAGGCAATAGCTCCGCTGACAGATGAGCTCTATAATTGTTCGTGCAGTCTCCAAGTCTAGAACTTACTCATTCAGGCCTTCCAACAATTTGTAAGGACGAACCCCCTGTATTAAATATTCTCCTATTTGAAGTATCTAGTTTCTGGCACTGAATCTTGATTGATAAAACAACACAGGATTTATACACTATGTTTGGAGCCCTCGTGGCACAGTGGTTAGGAGCTCAGCTGCTAACCAAAAGAAGGCAGTTTGAATCCAACAGCCTCTCCTTGGAAATCTATGGGGCGGTTCTACTCTGTCATAGAGGGTGGTTATGAGTCGGAATCGACTTGACAGCAACATTTTGTTTGTTTTTTAATACTATGTTTAATGGAATCAATATGCTCTTGAATTTGTCAATACCTCTCAATTGTCTTGGGGGAATCACCTGGATTCCATTCCATTAGAACCCTCTCTCACCCTTGACATCTCTTTGCACTTCCATCAAATATTGCTGGAGCTCTTCTGTTTCTGGCTATCAGGTACTAACATATTTCAGACCAACCCTCCCACTGACACCAACTAGAGTAGCTGAATTAAATACAAGCATGTAAGTGTGAAAGCAATGGAGCTCTACTAAGTCAGTCAAGTCTTGAGGGCCAAGATCCTAGAGATAAGAGAAATGTATTATAATGAGCCCAATGTTCTGCACTACTTATCCACTCAAATAATTTATTGATTCTCACACAGCATAGGCCTTATGTCAAGAAGCACCAAACTATGGCTTAGAGGCAGGAGAGAAAAAAATTGGGCTCAGGGCTGAAGCTTCTTTCAAGAAGAGGCTATAAAATTTTTTTTCACATTTGGTATTCAATAAAAGGAAGATTATCTGGCCAATCAAAAGATAGGACCAACAGCAAAAATAACAGAACAAAGATGATAATGGAACACTGGAGCAGTCAAGCACAAACTCTAAAATAACTTTGATTAATATATCTAAGAAACATAATAAAACAAAAATTTAGCAGAGAACTAGAAGCTATTAAACAATAAAACTGCAGTTCTATAAATAAGAAATATAATGCATAATACTAAGAAATTGATAGGTTGAACGGTAGATTAGATACTACTGAAGAAATAGTTCAAGAATGGAAAACACCTCAATTGAAGATATAAAAACTGAAATATGGCAAGAAACAAGTAGACAAAATCTAGCAAAGAGTATGATATATAGGATATGGAGAAAATGTCTAATATATGTGTAACTGATAGCCACAAAAGAGAGGGAAGGTAAACTGGGACAAAAGCAGTATCTGAAGAAGTGATGGTGGAGAATTTCACAAAACTGATGAAAAACATCAATTCATAATATCAAGAAGAATTACATAATGTAAGAAGTATAAAGACAGAAAAACATACTTAGGCATACCACTGAAGAAGTACAGAAAACTAAAGACAAAAGGGGAGAGTGTCGACATCTTGTCGGGTTGGCAACTAAAAAATGTCACAAAACATAATGTGTATTAATTGTTTAATGAGGAATTAATCTGCTCTGTAAACCTTCATCTAAAGCACAATAAACAAATAATAAAAAAAAGAAATAGGAAAAAATAAGAAAACTAAAGACAGAGAAAATTTTAAAACAGCCAGTCACATTAGCTTCCAAGGAGCAACAATATAACTGTCAGCTAACTTCTCAATAGAAGGATTGGAAGCAAGAAGACAATGAAATGGCATCTTCAAAGGGTTGAAAAAAATGATTACCAACCTAGAATTCTATAGCCAGTGAACATACCCTTTAAAATGAAAACAAAACAGAAAATTCCTCTCCAGAAGACTACATTAAAAGAAATGCTAGACTTCCAGTTTCTGGCTCAACCTTTAAAGAGCTTCTAAGTCATCACTTTTGTCCTCACAACAAGAAAAAAAACTGAACAAGCTGAAAATCAGCAAGGCTTCTTAGAATCATCAGAGAATTGAGGTCACAGGGCACATTTCAACCCTACAGGGAAGAACAGAACTGCCCCATAGGGTTTCCAAGGAGCAGCTGGTGGATTCAAACTCCTGACCTTTTAGTTAGCAGCCATAGCTCTTAACCACTGAGCCACCATGGCTCCCCAAAACGTTGAGAGATAGGCAAATACAGACAATCACAATTAACTAGAAGCAGAAGCTCAGTGGAGCCTGAAACTGCTAGGAACAATTGAAGGGTAACTGACTGATGGGTGGAGACTATGACATGAACTAGCTTGAGATAAAATCCCCTGGGAACCCAATTGGTGGGGGGAGGGAATAACTTTCATGAGTATTAAATTATTAAATCTAGGAGTCCCACCAAGTTCACAGGATGACGAGTGTAGTGCTTCTGGCAGGAGGAAGGGAAAAGCAACCAAATTTTGAAATATGTGCAGAGCATTCTGTTCTTAACAAAGACTTGCTTTCAAGAAAAACTGTTTTACCAGAGCCTACACAACCTGGGGTAAGAGAAATACCCAACTCCAGCCCTCTCTAGTCTTTCTGTCTTGCTTTAAGGTGGAGAAAAGTTGAGAAATATTTGTGAAGGTCACAGCCCAGGGGACAGGCTCACTAAAAAACTGAGACCTAATCATAAGATTACAGAATGCTTCCCTTCTCCCCACAATTTACCACCACATCAAGGGAAACCCAAAGACAACAGGGTAGACAAAAATGAGGAAAAAAAGGAAATTTTAGCTTTTGACACCTCCAGTTACAGCAAGCAGTAAACACAGTATAACTCCTCACCAGATAAGCATAAAACCTCACACTAAAGAACAATTTACCTCGGATCCTTTTACTCAATACATCTGAAGAGTCAAAGGAAACATCAGGACAAGACTTAGACACGGCAGAGATTTTGGAATTCCAGAACCAGAAATTTAAAATAACTATGATTAATTTGCTAAGGGCTCTAATGAAAGGTGGAAAATACACAAGAAGAGATAGATAATGTAAGCAGAGATGAAAACCCTAAGAAAGAAATCAGAAGAAAAGGCCAGAAATCAAAAACACGGTAACAGTAATGAAGAACGGCTTTGACGGACTCATCAGTAGATTAGACATCGCTAAGGAAAGAATAAATGAGCCCTGGTGGTGGAATGGTTTAGCGCTGGGTTGCTAACTGAAAGGATGATCGTTCAAACCTACCAGCAGCTCTTCGAGAAAATGCAGGGCAATGCTGTCAGGCCTAGTTTTTTTTTTTTTTTTTAAATTTTTTAAATTTTTATTGTACTTTAGGTGAAGGTTTACAGAACAAATAGTTTTTCATTGAACAGTCAGTAAACATATTGTTTTATGACATTGGTTAACGACTCCACAACATGTCTCTCCCTTCTCGACCTTGGAGGACCTCTTTTTTTTCTTTTGGTGAAACTATACATAGCCAAAGATACACCATTTCAAAAATTTCTACATGTACAATTCAGTTACATCAATTATGTTTTTCCAGTTGTGCTGCTATTCTCACTTTAGATGAAGGTTCAAAGACGAAAATAGTTTCTCATTAAACAGTTAGTACACATATTGCCCTATGACAATGGTTAATAACCCCATGACACGTCAACACTGTCCTTACTCAACCTTGGGTTCCCTATCACCAGCTTTCCCGTTCCCCCCTTCTGCCTTCTAGTCCTTGATGGGCATCTAGGTTGTTTTCATCTTTTTGCTATTATGAACAATGCTGCAGTGAACATGGGTTTGGATCTGTCTATTCATGTGACGCAGGCCTAGTTTTTAACAATTAATTATCTAATATAATAACAAAAGCACAAATAGCAAAAGACAAAATAAATAAAGGGACCTCATAAAAATTAAAAACCTTTGTTCATCAAAAGACTTTACCAAAAAAGTGAAAAGACAAGCTACTGACTGGGAGAATATCTTCGGAACATATATACCTGATAATCATTAGAAAACATATATCCAATAAGAAGCTAATACAGGCATACCTCATTTTATTGTGCTTTGCAAATATTGTGTTTTTTACAGATTGAAGGTCTGTGGCAAACCTGGGTCGAGCAAGTATATCAGCGCCGTTTTTACAACAGCATGCGCTCACTTCATGTCTCTGTCATGATGTGTCACAATGTCAAAATGTGTCACATTTTGTTAATTCTCACAATATTTCAAACTTTTTCATTATTATTATATCTCTTATAATGATCTGCGATGAGTGATCTCTGATGTTACTATAGTAATTATTTTGGGGGGCTACAAACCACGCCCATATAAAATGGTGAACTTAACAGATAAAGGCTGTGTGTGCTCTGACTGTTCCACCAACCAGCCATTCCTCCGTCTTTGTCCCTCTCCTCAGGCCTCCCTATTCCTTGAGACACGACAATACTGAAATTAGGCCAATTAATAACCCTACAATGGTCTCTAAGTGTTCACATGCAAAGAAGAGTTGTACGTCTCTCACTTTAAATCAAAAGCTAAAAATGATTAAGCTTAGTGAGGAAGGCATGTCGAAAGCTGAGACAGGCTGAAAGCTAGGCCTCTTGTGCCAGTTAGACAAGTTGTGAATGCAACGGAAAAGTTCTTGAAGGAAATTAAAAATGCTACTCCAGTGAACACAAGAATGATAGGAAAGTGAAACAGCCTTATTGCTGATATGGAGAAAGTTTTAGTGGTCTGGATAGAAGATGAAACCAGCCACAAGACTAATCCGGAGCAAGGCCCCTGACTCTCTTCAATTCTATAAAGGCTAAGAGAGGTGAGGAAGCTGCAGAAGGAAAGTCTGAAGCCAGCCCAGGTTGGATGATAAAGTTTAAGGAAAGAAGCCATCTTCGTAACATAAAAGTGCAAGGTGAAGCAGCAAGTTCTTATGTAGAGGCTACAGCCAGTTATCCAGAAGATCTAGCTAAGATAACTGATGAAGGTGGCTACACTAAACCACAGATTTTCAATGTAGATGAAACAGCCTTATATTGGAAGAAGAGGCCATTTAGGGCTTTCATAGCTAGAGAGAAGTCAATGCCTGGCTTCAAAGCTTCAGAGGACATGCTGACTCTCTTGTTAGGGACTAATGCAGCTGATGACTTTAAGTTGAAGCCAATGCTCATTTACCATTCCAAAAATCCTGAGGCCCTGAAGAATCATGCTAAATCTACTCTGTCTGTGCTCTATAAATGGAACAACAAAGCCTGGATGACAGCACATCTGTTTACAGCATGGTTTACATATTTTAAGTCCACTGTTGAGACCTCCTGCTCCGAAAAAAAGATTCCTTTCAAAATATTACTGCTCACTGACAATGTGCCCGGTCACCCAAGAGCTCTGACAGAGAGGTACAAGGATATTAATGTTGTTTTCACTCCTACTAACACGACATTCATTCTATAGCCCATGGATCAAGGAGTAATTTCAACTTTCAATTCTTGTTATTTAAGATACACATTTTGTAAGGCTATAGCTGCTATAGACAGTGATTCCTCTGATGGATCTGGACAAAGAAAATTGAAAATCTTCCGGAAAGGATTCACCATTTAAGATGCCATTAAGAACATTCGTGATTCATGGGAGGAGATCAAAATATCAACAGGAATTTGGAAGAAGTAGATTCTAACCATCATGGATGACTTCAAGGGGTTCAAGACTTTAGTGGAGAAAGTAACTGCAGATGTGGTAGAAATAGCAAGAGAACTAGAATTAGAAATAGAGCCTGAAGATGTGACTGAATTGCTGCAATCTCATGATAAAACTTAAACAGATGAAGAGTTGCTTCTTATGGATGAGCAAAAAAAAAAGGTGTGGTTTCTTGAGATGGAATTTACTCATGGTGAAGATGCTGTGAACGCTGTTGAAATGATAACAAAGGATTTAGAACATTACATAAACTTAGTTGATAAAGTAGTAGCAGCGTTTGGGAGGGCTGACTCCAATTTTGAAAAAAGTTCTACTGTGGGTAAAATGCTATGAAACAGCATCACATGCTACAGAGAAATCTTTCACGAAAGGATGTGTCAATCAATGCAGCAAACTTTGTTGTCTTATTTTGAGAAATTGCCACAGCCACGCCAACCTAAGCAACCACCACACAGATCAGTCAGCAGCCATCAGCATCAAGGCAAGACTCTCCACCAGCAAAAAGATTATGACTCGCTGAAGGCTCAGATAATGGTTAGCAATTTTCAGCAATAAAGTATTTCTTACATGAGGTATATACATTGCTTTTTTCGACATATTCTATTGCACACTTAAGAGACTACAGTATAGTGTAAACAGAACTTTTATATGCACTGGGAAAGCAAAAAATTCTTGTGACTCGCTTTATTGCAGTGGTCTGGAAGTAAACCCACAATATCTCCAAGGTATGCCTGTAACCAAAATACACATAAAACTTCGACAACTTAACAACAAAAAGACAAACATCCCAATCATAAAATGGGCAAAGGAGTTGAATAGACAGTTCACCAAAGAGGACATTCAAATGGCCACCAAACACATGAAAAGATGCTCAACATCAATTAGCCATCAGAGAGATGCAAATTAAAAACACGGTAAGATACCATTTCACTCCTATTAGGATGGCTAAGATTAAAAAAAAAACAGAAAATAACAAATATTGGTGAGGATGTGGGGAAATTGGAACCCTTACCCATTGTGGGTGGGAATGCAAAATGGTATAGCCGTTGTAGAAAACAGTGAGGTGGTTCCTCAAAAAACTAAAAATAGAACTACCACATGACCCAGCAATTATACTCTTAGGTATATACCCAAAAGACTTGAAAGCAGAACCTCAAACAGAGACTTGTACATCAGTGTTCACTGCACCGCTATTCACAATAGCCAAAAGGTGGAAACAACCTAAATACCATCAACAGATGAATGGATAAACAAAGTGTGGTACATACATACAATGGAATACTACTCAGCCAGTAGGAGAAATGAAGTCTTGATACGTGCTATAATACGGATGGAGCTCGAAGACATTATGCTGAGAGAAATAAGTCAATCACAAAAAGACAAATATTGTATAACCTCACATATAAAAAGACAAGAAAAGGCAAATATACAGGGAACAAAGTTTATCAGTGGTTACCGGGGCAAGAGGGAGAGGGGAAGAGGGGGCTAACAGTAATGGAAATATCTCATTGATTAAGGGTAGGGATGCACAGCTGATTACTGTAATTGCTGTCAATAAGTGGAACACCTGTAAAAAGTTGAATTGGCAAAAGTTGTGTGATAGATATATTGACACCAACGACAAAACAAAAACAGAAACAACGAGTAGCTGCTGAGGCTGCTTATGTACAACCAAAAGCCTCATGAGATTTCGTTCCTTGGTTTGGAGGTTTAGGGTCATGGCTTCATGGAACATCCCAGTTAACTGACCTAATAACATGTTTAGTGTTCTGTTCTACCTCCTAGTTCATTGCATAGTGTCTGGGGTCTTAGAAGCTTCCAAGCAGCCATCCAAGGCACAATTGGTCTCTGTTTACCTGGAATGACAAGAGGAGGAAGGAGAGTCAGGAATAGGAGGAGGATATGGAATGTGTGGTTAATTGCCTCCATGAACAACGACCTCCTCTGGTATGAGACCAGAAAAACTGGATGGTGCCCAGCTGCCATGACTATTTTGATCAAAGATTCCATTGAAGAATCCTGCTCAAAAGAAGGAAATGCAGAACACAATTTCAAATTTTCATGGACTCTAGACTTTCTGCAGCTATGGAGGGTGTATAAACCCCTGAAACTATTGCCTTGAGATAATCTATAAACCTTAAACCAAAAATGTCCCATGAAGTCATCTTAAAACCGAACAACAGTTTAGCTTAACTAGTAAAAAATGTCTGTCTTGAGCATTATGGTCTTTTAAGAACTATCTATATGGGATCAAAGTGACAACAGCAACTGGAAAGATTAGATAGGAATCTTAGGTGGCAGTGAGTTTATTATGTTAATGGAGGAGGAACAACTCAGAAAAATAGTCACACAACTCTAAGAATGTGATCAATGTCACCGAATTGTACATGTAGAAACTGCTGAATTGGTGTATGTCTTGCTGTGTATATTCTCAACAACAACAAAATAATTTTTTAAAAAGATTACAGCTAAGAAAACCCTATAGGGCAGTTCTACTGTGTCCTATAGGGTCGCTATGAGTCAGAATTGACTCGATGGCACAAAACAACAACTATAAGGAAAAACATCAGTGATTTTGAAGATATGGCAATAGAAACTTCCCAAATGGAAAAGCACAGAGAAAAGAAGAGCAACAACAAAAAAAACCCCAACAAGAATAGAATATTTAAGAACTGTGGTACAATTACAAAAGACATAACATATACATAATAAGAATACTAGAAGGAGAAAAAGAAAGGAACAGAAAAAATATTTGAAGCAATAATGGCTTTAAATGTCCAAAATATAATAAAAGACACCAATCCAGAGACCCAGGAAACTCTGAGAAAATCAAGCAAGATAAATACCAAAAAAATCTACACCTAGGCATATTATATTTAAACTGCAGAAAATCAAAGACAGAGAAAATCTAGAAAGATGCCGGAAGAAAAGAATACCATATGTGTAGACGAACAAGGATAAGAATTACATCACAAATTTCTCTTCAGAAAACATGTAAGCAAGGAGAAAGTGGAGTAAAATATTTAACATGTTGAAAGAAAAAAAAAAAAAAACCTACTAGCCTAAAATTCTGTATCCAGTGAAATGATTATTCAAAAGTAAAGGAGAGGAGGCAGAGCCAAGATGGTGCTACAGACAGAAGCACCACACCTTCCCTCCACACCAAAGACACTAAAAACTAAGTAAAACAGAGACAAACATCAATCCTGGAACCCTAAGCATCAAATGAAGAGATAAAGATATCAGCCAAGCACTGAATGGAATAAAAAACTGACAAAGAACAGACAGCAAGCAGACATACGTGCAGAGGTCCCCTATCAGCTAACACAGCACGGATTCGCCATCTTGGACTCCTGTCAGAGAAGAGTGGAAATGGAGTATGGGAAAGCAGCTTCACAGAGTTCCCAGCAAGAGAGAGAGCACCTGGTAACCAGCAATATACACCTTCCCACCCCCATCCTTCTCCCACCTGCTCGACCTCTGCCACTTCATAGCTGGCTGTGGTAGTTCAGCCAGCTGGGAAGTGCAGGGTCCCTGCCACTTGGATTCACCTGGCACACATTGGAGATCGGAGGACAGGAAGTATGGGAAAGCAGCTTCATGGAGCTCCCAGCAGGAGACAGAACAACTGGTAAGCAGCAATATATGCTTTCCCACCCCCCACCCTTCTTCACCATTGCTTGGCCTCCTCTGCTTCCTGCGACCACAGTCTCTTGGCCAGGAGGCACTAGCTTCAACCCTGTGCTACTTGGATTTAACCTGCCCACACTGGCTGGCTCCCTTAGTGCCATTCGTTGGTTGCTGGTGTTTCTTTTTTCCACTTCTTCTGGCTTCCTCCATACCTCTCACCATCTTCCCCTCCTTTCTCTCAAACACGTGGCTCAGTGTGCCACCTTTGCTTCTTCTTGAAAGGCTGTGAAGTGCCTCTCGACTGTGGAACTCCTTCCTGGCCCATGCCGCCACACTGGTGGGATCCCCAGGGCTTTTTTGTTTGTTTTGATTTGTTCTGCTTGTTTGTTTGTTTTTTGGCCTGGGAGCCCCTTCAGGCCAGGCTGTACTGTGCAATTTGGGAGCTACTGCCCTGATCTGCACAGCTGCATGGTGAGATCACTGGGAGCATTTCTTTTTTCTTTTTGTTTTCTTTTCTCTCTTTTTGCCTTTTTTTCTTTCTTCATTTCTCAGTATCTAGTCTCTGCACTGATTCCAGGCCTGCCCTGTCGGCCCTAGTATGTGCCACGAACAACCCATCCTAGCAACTCCCCTTCAGCTGGACCTGCCCTGATATACCATACCTGAGGGACTGACCCTGCCCATTGGACAACGAGGTGAAAAGTATCTTGCCCATAGACAAGCAAACAAGAAAGAATGCAGAGTCCACCTGCTCAGACGTAACAAAATAACACAAAAAAGCAGGACAAAATAAACAAATCTACAATTAATAAATGAAGAAAATAACTACCGAATGTCCCGAAGACATCAGACAATATCAAAACATACACAAAAACCGGATAGCATGGTTCCAGTAGGTGTCCAAAAATAAAATACCAGATGATTTTCCAGTAGAAGAAAAGGAACTAGAACTACCTAATAGGGAATTCAAATCTTTAATATTCAGAGATATCCAAGAGTTGAAGAAAAAAGCAGACAAAAGTGAGGAAAAAATAGACAAATTCATGGAAAAGGCAGAAAAATGCATGGAAAATACAGACAAAAAAAGGAAGAATTCAGGAAAATGATACAAGAATAAAATGCAAAGATAAATTCACAACTAGAAATCATACAAAAACAACAATTAGAAATCCAAAAGAAAACAAGATTTCAGAAATGGACAGTGTCATAGAAGGACTGAGGACCAGGTTTGAAATGATGGAAGTACAGGATAAACAAAACTGAAGACAAAACACTTGGATACAACTCTGTTTGAGGAAAAATCAGAAGAAAGAACGAAGAAAAATGAAGAAACCCTGAGAATTATGTGGGATACAATCCAAAGCAAAAATCTGCAAGTGATCAGAGTTCCAAAACGGGGAGAAAACAGAAAACACAGAGAGGATCATTGAAGAACTGCTGACAGAAAACTTCCCCAATATCATGAAAGATGAAAAGCTGAGCATCCAAGAAGCTCAACGAACCCCATATAGGATAAACCCAGAAAGAAAATCACCAAGGCATATCATAATCACACTCTCTAAAACCAAAGACAAACAAAGACTCCTGAGAGCAGCTCGAGAAAAAAGAAAAGTCACATACAGAGAAGAAACAATAATACTAAGCTCTGATTATTCAGCAGAAACCATGCAGGCAATGAGGCAATGGGATGACATATATAAAACCTTGAAAGAAAAAAACTGGCAGCCAAGAATAATACATCCTGCAAACTCTCATTCAAATATGATGGTGACATTAGGACATTTCCATATAAACAGAAATTAAGTGACTATGTAAAAAACAAAACCAAACTTACAAGAATTATTAAAGACAGTCCTTTGGTATGAGAAAAAAAAAACATCAGACCACAGCCTGAATTTAGGATGCAAGATTGTACCAGCCAGATACCAGCCTAGGAAATGAACTCTCAAAGTCTACCCAAAACCAAAAGAATTACAACAGGGAACCAGAGAGGTTAATCTGTAAATGACAACAGCATCAGAACAATAAAAGAGGGAATAAACGGTGTAGATATAGAACCTTCTAATGGAGAGGAAGGCAAGGCGATACCAAGTAATAATAGACTGGTTCAAACCTAGAAAAATAAGGGTAAATTTCAAGGTAACCACAAAGAAAGTTAACAAGCCTACTCATCAAAATGAAGAAAAACGTAATAGTAGGAGACTTCAACACACCACTCTTGGTAAAGGACAGAACATATAGAAAGAAACTTAACAAAGATATAGAAGATCTAAAGGGCACAATCAGCCAGCTTGACCTCATAGACATATATAGAACACTCCACCCAACAGCTGCAAAGTATACATTCTTTTCCAATGCACATAGAATGTTCTCCAAAAGAGACCACATCTTAGGCCACAGAGCAACCCTCAACAAAATCTAAAACAGTGAGATAATACAAAGTATCTTCTCTGGTCACATTGCCATCAAGGTAGAAATTAACAACAGGAAGAGCAAGGAAAAAATAAAGAATTACATGGAAACTGAATAACACCCTGCTTACAAACCACTGGATAATAGAAGAAATCGGAGATGGAAATAAAAAATTCCTAGAATGAAAACACATCATACCAAAACCTTCGGGACACAGCAAAGGTAGTCCTCAAAGGACAATTTATACCTATAGATGCACACATCAAAAAAGAAGAAAGGGGCAAAATCAAAAGATTAACTACACAACTCGATCAAATAGAGAACAGCAACAAAAGCCGACAGGCACCAGAAGAATAATAAAGATCAAAGCAGAAATAAATGAACTAGAGAAGAGAAAAACAACAGAAAGAATCAACAAAACTGCAAGTTGGTTCTTTGAAAGGATCAACAAAATTGACAAACCACTGGCCAAACTGGCAAAAAGAAAACAGGGGAGGACATAAATAACCCAAATAAGAAATGAAATGGGGGACATTACAACAGACTCAACTGAAATAAAAGGGATCATAACAGGGTATTATGAAAAATTAAACTCCAACAAATTTGAAAACCTAGAGGAAATGGAAACATTTCTAGAAACACACTACCTACCCAAACTAACACAAAGTGATGTTGAAAATCTGAACAGACCCATAACAAGAGAAGAAATTGAAAAGGTAATAAAAAAACTCCCAACCAAAAAAAAAGCCCTGTCCCAGATGGACAGCGCTTCCTTAGAGAATTCTACAAAACACTAGTACTACTATTTCAGAACATAGAAAAGGAAGTGACACTTCCAAATTCATGCTATGAAGCCAGCATAACCCTGTTACCAAAACCAGGCAAAGACGCCACATAAAAAGAAAATTACAAACCAATATCTGTCATGAATATTTTTGTTGCAAAAATTCTCAACAAAATTCTAGCCTATAGAATTCAGCATCATATCAAAAAAATAATACACGACGACCCAGTAGGATTCATACCAGGTAATGCAAGGATGGTTTAACATTAGAAAATCAATCAACATAATCCACCACATAAATAAAAGGAAAGGAAAGAATCACAAGATCATCTCAATTGATGCAAAAAAGGCATTTGACAATGTCTAACAATGATTCCTGATTAAAACTCTCAATAAAATACGTATAGGAGGGAGATTTCTCAACATAATAAAAGGCATCTACGCAAAACCAACAGCCAACATCATTCTTAATGGAGAGAGGCTGAAAACATTCCCTTTGAGAACAGGAACAAGAGAAGGATGCCCTTTATCACCACTCCTATTTAACATTGTGCTAGAAGTCCTAGCTAGAGCAATAAGGCAAGAAAAAGAAATAAAGGGCGTCCAATTTGGTGATAAAGAAGTAAAGCTGTCCCTATGTGCACATGATATGATAGTATACATAGAAAACCCTAAAGACTCCATAAGAAAACTACTGGAACTAATAGAAAGATTCAGTAGAGTAGCAGGATACAAGCTAAACATACAAAATTCAGTTGGATTCCTATACACCAATAAAGAGAACCATGAAAAGGAAACCAGGAAAAAAAATATCATTTATAACAGCCCCTAAAAAAATAAAATACTTGGGAATAAATCTAACCAGGGATGTAAAAGACCTGTACAAAGAAAACTACAAAACACTACTGCAAGGAACCAAAAGACATCTACATAAATGGAAAAACATACCATGCTCATGGATAGGTAGACTCAATATTGTGAAAATGACAATTCTACCCAAAGCAATGTACAAATACAGTGCAATCCCAATCCTAGTACCAACAACATTCTTTAAAGAGATGGAAAAACTAATTAACTTTATATGGAAAAGGAAGAAGCCTCAGATAAGTAAAGCACTGTTGAAGAAGAAGAGTAAAGTAGGAAGACTCACACTACCTGACCTCAGAACCTACTATACAGCTACGGTAGTCAAAACAGCCTGGTACTGGTACAACGACAGATACACTGACCAATGGAACAGAATTGAGAACCTAGACGTAAATCCATCCACCTGCGGTCACTTGATTTTTGACATGGGCCCAAAGTCCATCCAATGGGGAAAAGACAGTCTTTTTAACAAATGGTGCATGGCAAAACTGGATGTCCATCTGCAGAAAAATGAAACAGGACCCATACCTCACACCATATACGAAAACTATATCAAAATGGATCAAAGACCTAAATATAAAGCCAAAAACTATAAAGTCATAGAAGAAAAAATGGGATCAACGCAAGAAGCCCTAGTACACACCATCAGCAGGATACAAACTATAACCAATAACACACAAACTCCCGAAGATAAGCTAGATGACTGGGATCTTCTAAAAATTAAACACTTATGCTCATCAAAAGACTTCACCAAAAGAGTAAAAAGAGAACCTACAGACTGGGAAAAAATTTTTGGACAGTACAAGTCAAACAAAGATCTAATCTCTAAAATTTACAAGAAAATCCAACACCTCTACAGCAAAAAGACAAATAATCCAATTAAAAAATGGGCAAAGGAAATGAACAGACACTTCACCAAAGAAGACGTTCAAGTGGCCAACAGACATATGAGGAAATGCTCTTGATCACTAGTCATTAGAGAAATGCAAATCAAAACCACAATGAGATACCATCTCACCCCGGCATTACTGGCACGAATCAAAAACACTGGAAATAACAAATGCTGGAGAGTCTGTGGGGAGATCAGAACTCTTATGAACTGCTGGTAGGAATACAACATGATACAACCATTTTGGAAAATTATACAGCGCTTCCTTAGAAAGCTAGAAATTGAAATACCATATGATCCAGCAATCCCACTCCTAGGAATATATCCTAAAGAAATGAGACCCCTCACATGAATAGACATATGCACACCCATGTTCACTGCAGCATTTTTCACAGTAGCAAAAAGATGGAAACAACCTAGATACCCATCAACAGACGAATGAATAAACAAACTATGGTACATACACACAATGGAGTATTACACAATGATAAAGAACAATGATGAATCTGCGAAGCATCTCATAACATGGATGAATCTGAAGTACATTATCCTGAGTGAAATAAGTCAATCACAAAAGGACAAATACTGTATGAGACCAGTACCATAAAAACTCATGAAAAAGTTTACACACAAAAAGAAACAATCTTTGACGGTTACGAGGGTGGGGGGAGCACTAAATAGACAATAGATAAATGGTAACTTTGGTGAAGGGTAAGACAGTACACAATACTGGGGAAGCCAGCACAACTTGTACAAGGTAAGGTCATGGAAGCTCCATAGACACATCCAAACTCCCTGAGGGACCAAACTGCTGGGCTGAGGGCTGTGGGGACCATGGTCTCGGGGAACATGTAACTCAACTGGCATAACACAGTTTATAAAGAAAATGTTCTACATTCTACCTTGGTGATTAGTGTCTGGGGTCTTAAAAGCCTGTGAGTGGCCATCTAAGATACCCCTCCGGTCTCACCCCTTTGGGAGCAAGGGAGAATGAAGAAAATAAAACACAAGGAAAAGATCAGTCCAAAGGACTAATGGACCACAACTACCAAGGCCTCCACCAGACTGAGTCCAGTACAACTAGATGGTGCTGGGCTACCAGCACTCACTGCTCTGACAGGGATCACAATACAGGGTCCTGGACAGAGCTGGAGAAAAACGTAGACCAAAATTCTAACTTACAAAAAAAGAGCAGACTTACTCTCCTGACAGAAAGTGGAGAAATCCCAAGAGTATGGCCCCAAGACACCCTTTTAGCTCAGTAATGATGTGACTCACGAGGTCCACCCAAAGATTAGATAGGCCCATAAAACAAAACGAGACTAAAGGGGCACAACAGCCCAGGAACAAGGACTAGAAGGCATGAGGGGACAGGAAAGCTGGTAATGGGGAACCCAAGGTTGAGAAGGGAGAGTGTTGACATGTCATGGGTTTGTTAACCAATGTCATAAAACAATATGTGTACTAACTGTTTAATGAGAAACTATTTGTTCTGTAAACCTTCATCTAAAGTACAACTAAAAAAAAAATGAAGAAGAAATACAGATTTTTTTCTTGCTGTTGTTAGGTGTCACTGAGTGAGTTCTCACTCATAGCGACCCTATGTACAACAGAACAAAACACTGCCTGTTCCTGCACTATCCTCACAATCGTTGTGGGTCTTCCTCTTTTTCGCTATCTACTTTACCAAGCATGATGTCCTTCTCCAGGGACTGGTCCTTCCTGATTACATATCCAAAGTACGTGAGACAAAGTCTTGCCATCCTCAACTTCTAAGGAGTGTTCTGGCTGTTCTTCTTCCAAGAAAGATTTGTTTATTCTTCTGGCAGTGTATGATATATTCAGTACTCTGTCTTAGACAAACAAAAATTGTAGCAATTTGTTGCCAATAGAACTGACTTCAAGAAACATTAAAAGAAGTTCTTTAGAGAGAAGGAAAATGATATAGGTCAGAAACTGGAATCTACATGAAGTAAGGAAGAGTGTTAGAGTAAGAATAAATGAAGACAAAATATGATTTTTTCTTCTTAACGGATCTAACAGATAACACTTTGCTCAAAATAACAATAGCAACAATGTATCAAGTGATGATATCATATGGATAAGGGAAATGAATGACAGAAGTGTTATAAGGGATAAAAAACTAAAAACCAAACCCACTGCCGTCTAGTTGATTCTGACTTTTAGCAACCCTATATGACAGAGTAGAACTTCCCCGTGGGGTTTCCAAGGAGCAGCTGGTGGATTCAAACTGCTGACCTTTTGGTTAGCAGCTGAGCTCTTAACCATGTGCCACAAGGGCTATATTATAAGGGATAAGAGGGAGGAATTGGGAATACTTTATTATAAGGTACCTGCACTGCCAAAAAAGTGGTATACAGTTATTTGAAAGTGGACTCAAATTAGCTGTAAATGTATACTGCAAACTCTAGAGCAATGAATAAAAATTTAAAAAAGAAGCATAAATGATATGCTAATAGAGATAATGGAATTATATAAAAGCACAACTAAAATTAGAAGGCAGAAAAAGAGTGGAAGAAAAAAAAAGAAACAAACAACAAAATAGAAAACACTATAAATATGGTAGTCATTAAGCCAACTATGTCAAGAATCACTTTAAGTGTGAATGGTCTAAATACACCAACAAAAGACAGAAACTGTCAAACAGGATAAAAAAAACAAGATGCAACTATATGTATCTACAAGGATCCCACTTTAAATATAAAGACACATATAGACTAAAAGTAAAGGAAATGGAGAAAGATATATCATGCTAACACTAACCAAAGAAAGCTGAAGTAGCTGTATAGATTTCAGACAAAGCTAACTTCAGAGTAAGGAAAATGATCAGGGATAAAGAGGGGCAATACATAATGATAAAGGAGTCAATTCTCCAAGAAGACATATGCATACTCAGTCTATGTACCTAACAACAGAGGGTCAAAATGCATGGGGCAAATCTGATAGAACTGCAAAGAGAAATAGACAAAATCACTATTATAGTTGGAGACTTCAACACCCTCCTATCAGTAATTGACAAATCTAACAGGCAGAAAATTAGTAAAGATATAGTTGAGTTGAACAGTACCATCAATCAACTCAATCTAATGGACATTTATAGAACATTTGGAGATTAAACAATACATTTCTAAATAACACACGGGTCAAAATATAAGTCTCAAGAGGAATTAAAAAATATTTTGAACTAAATGAAAGTACAACTTATCAAAATTGGTAGGATGCAGTAAAACAGTGCTTAGGGGGAAATTTATAGCATTCAATGTATATATGAGAAAATTAAAAAAACTATAGTTAATAATCTAAGCTTACACTTTAGGAAACTAGAAAAGGAAGAGCAAATGAAACCTAAACGAGGCAGAAGAAAAGAAATATTAAAAATTAGTGCAGAAATCAATCAAACTGAAAATAGAAAATCAATATAAAAAAGAATCAATGAAACCAAAAGCTGGTTTTTAGGGAAAAAAACAATAAAATTGATAAACCCTAGCCAGGTTAACAAAAAAAAAAAAAAAAAGAGAGGGGGCAGAGAGAAGACACAAATTAATATTAGAAATGAAAGAGGGGCCATCACTACTGATCCCATAGACATCAAATGAATAATAAGGGAATAATTCTATGCCCACAAACTTGATAACTTAGATGAAATGGACCTAATTCTTGAAAGATACAATCTACCGACTTTGAAAGACAAAAACTACAAAAATCACACGAGAAGAATCAGATAATCTGAATAGACCATATGCATTTAAGAAATTGAATCAATAATTAATAACATTTCAAAACAGAAAACGCGAGGCCCAGATGACTTCACTGGTGAATTCTACCAAAATTTAAGGAAGAAATGATACTCATCCTCTACAATCATCCACAAAAATAGAATCAGAGAGGACAGTTCCTAGTTCATTGTAGGCCAGCATTACCATAATACCAAAACCAAATAACGATATTACAAAAAAGGAAAACTACAGACCAATATCTATCACTAACATAGATGCAAAAATTCTCAACAAAATATTAGCAAATTGAATCCAACAAATGTGTAAAAAGAATTATACACCAAGACCAAGTGAGATTTATTCCAGGTTTGCAGGGCTGGCTGAATATTAAAAAATCAATTAATGTAATCCATTACATCAACAGGGTAAAAAAGAAAAATAATAAGATCATATCAATATATACAGAAAAAACATTTGACAAAATCTAACCCATTCATGATAAAAATTCTCAGAAAACTAGGAACAGAGTGAAACTTTCTCAACTTGATAAAGAATATCTACAAAAAAATCTATAGTTCACATCATATTTAATGGCGAAAAACTAGGTGTATTCCCCCTATAGTTTGGAACAAGGCCAGGATGTCCCCTGTGAGACACATTCAACATCATACTAGAAGTCCTAGCTAATGCAATAAGACAAGAAAAGGATATGAGGTATACATATTGAAAAGGGAAAAATAAAACTATTTTTTTTCGCAGGTGACATGATCATCTATGTAGGAAATCCAAAAGAATCAACAAAAAATCTCTTGGAACTAATAAGCAATTACAGCAAAGTTGTAAAATACAGAAGTCAGTTGCTTTTCTATGTACCAGCAATGAACAATTGGAATTTGATAAAAATAACTGAGCCATCAAGCTACAAAAAGAGAACTCACCAGTGCATATTGCTAAAGGACAGAAGACAGTCCGAAAAAGTTACATAGTGAATGATTCCAACTATGTGACATTTTGGGAAAGGCAAAACTATAGAGACATTAAAAACATCAGTGGTTGCCTGGGTTCGGGAGGAGGAGGGGATGCATGAAAAGGTGAGGCACAGAACATTTTAAGAACAGTGAAACTATGCTGCACAATACTGTAATGGTGGATATATGACATTCTGCATTTGTCAAAACCCACAGAACTGTACAACACAAAGAGTTAATCCTAATGTAAACTATGGACTTTAATTAATAATGTATTGATACTGGTTCATCAAATTTAACAAATACACCATACTAATACAAGATATTAATAATATAAGACACTGTGCAGGGGGAGACTGGGTATGTGGAAATGATCTGTCTTTTCTGTGTAATTTTCTGTACACCTAAAACTGCTCTAAAGTATAAAGTGTATTAAAAAGAAATAATACAATAAAAAGCCCCACAATACCATTTACACTGCATTAAAACAAAACCAAAAACTTAATTATAAATCCAATAAAGTATATATACATGTGAGGAAAATTAATGAACCTCTGATGAAATAAATCAACCATCAAAATAAATGGAGAGATAGTCCATGTTCATAGAGAGGAACATACAATATTGTTAAGATGTCACTTTTTCCCAACTTAATCTATATCAAAATCCTGGCGAGTTAATTTTGTGGATATTGACAAGCTAATTCAAGAGTTTAATACCAAACCCGTTGCCATTGAGTCAACTCAGGGACCTTATAGGATAGAGAAGAACTGCCCCACAGGGTTTCCAGGGAGTGGCTGGTGAATTTGAACTGCTAACGTTTAGGTTAGCAGCCATAGCTCTTAAACACTATGCCACCAAAGAAAGGCAAAAAACCCAGATTAGTCAACACAATACTGAAGAAGAACAAAGTCAGAGGACTGACACTATCTGACTTCAACAGTTACTATGAAGCTACAGTAATCCAGACAGTGTGGTATTGGGACGAACAGATTAATGGAATTAAAAACAAACCAAACTTTTTGCCATCAAGTTAATTTCGACTTAATGGTGACTAGAGCCCAGAAATAGACACATACAAACATAGTCAACTGATCTAAGGCAATTCAACGGAGAAAGGACAGTTTTTTTCACAAACAGTGCTAGAACAACTGGACATCCACACGTTAAAAAAAAAAGTTCCCAACTTTGTTCAAGTTCCCAACACTGAAAGTACGGAAGGTACTTCTGAAAACCTCAGGCATTCAATAGAATCCCAAGAGGAGCTCATCTTAACTGTAGGAAAACTTCAAAACTTCAAATGCTGCTGTAGACCCACCTAACAAAGATTAAAAACAAGTCTGAAAAGGATCAAGCTCGTCTACAAGTAACTTAACTGACTGTGAGAACAAAATCCAATGTTCTTTAAAATAATACAACAAAATCCAGTGTTCAATTATGTCCAGAAGCCAATAATAAATTCCCAAATGAAGCAACATATCAAACACTCTAAAATATATATAATTGAAATTGGGGTAGGAGCACAAAATTTTTTAAAGAAATAATAGCCAAATAGTTTTTAAATTTGATGAAAATATAAAGCCACAGTTCCAAGAAGCTTATCAAACCACAAACAAGATACACACACACACAAAACCACACCAAAATATAAGTCAAAAAAATTGCTAAAAACCAGTGATTAAAAAGAAAAGCTAACAGGCAATTAGAAAATCTTTATATAGAGGAACAAAGATAAAAATGGCAAGACAGAAAGCAATGAAATGTATCTTTAAAGTCTTGAAAGAAAAAAACCTTGCCTACCTAGAATTCTATATACAGAGAAAATATCCTTTGGAAATGAAGGTAAAGGACAAAAACTGAGAGAATTTGTCAAAAGCAGACCTTCACTACAAGAAATGTTAAACGACGTTCTTCAGGCTGAAGAAAAATGATACCAAATGGAAACTTAGGTCTGCAATAAGGAAGTAAGAGCACCAGAATGGTAAACATGTAGGTAAACATAAAACATTTATTCCTCATTAAGAAATCTTTTAAAAGATAATTGTTTAAAGTAAAAGATGAACCATGTTTTGTGAGGTTTATAATATATTTAAAGTTAAGCCACAGAATGGGAGAAAATATTCATCACATGTATTTGACAAAGGACTTGCCTACATAATACGTAACAAATTTACACAATTCAACAATGAAAAGATAAACAACCAAGAAAAAAAAGTCTAAACTATTGGAACAGACATCTCACAGAGGAAGACATATGAATGATCAATATGCATATGAAAGATGGTCAATAGCTTTAGTCATTAGGAAAATGAAAATTAAAACCAGAATGAAATCCTACTATATATTCATGTGAATGGCTAAAATTTAAAAGACACAGAATAGAAAGTGTTAGTGAGGACATAGAGCTGTAGCATCTATCATATGTTGCTGGTGGAAATGCAAAATGGTACAGCCACTTTGGAAAAACGTTTGGCAGTTTCTTAAAAGTTTAAACATCCATTTACCATGACCCAGCAATTCCATTCGTAGGTATTTATCCCAGAGAAATGAAAACATATGTTCACACAATGACTTCAAAGTGAATGTGCACAGCAGCTTGACTCATAATAGCCCAAATGTTCAGCAGCAGGTGAACATAAAAACGAATTGTGCTATATCCATACAATAGAATAATACTCAGCAATAAAAAAAGAACATTTACCAACACATACATAAACATGAATTTAAACAATAGGCTGAATGAAGGAAGCCAGACACAAAATAACCCACTGCCATTGAGTTGATTCTGATTCATGGCTACCCTATAGGACAGAGTAGAACTGCCCTACAGGATTTCCAAAGAGTGGCTGGTGGATTTGAACTGCTGACCTTTTGGTTAGCAGCCAAGCTCTTTAACCACTGTGCCACCAGGGCCCCCTAGACACAAAATAGGATACTCTGTATCTTAGTTATCCAGTGCTCCTATAACAAGAAATATCACAAGTAGGTGGATTTAACCATTTTATTTTCTCACAGTTTAGGAGGCTAGAAGTCCAAATTCAGGGTGCCAGCTCTAGAGGAAGGCTTTCTCTTTCTGTCAGCTCTGGAGGAAGATCCTTGTCTCTTCTGAGCTTCTGCTCCTGGGTGATCTTTATACGGTTTGGCATCTGTCTTTTCCCATCTCCACTTGCCAGCTTGCTTGTTTAATCTCTTTTTACATCTCAAAACAGATTGACTTAAAATACACCCTACACTAATCTTGCCTCATTAACATAACAAAGACAACCCATTCCCAAATGGGATTATAACCACAGACATAGAGGTTAGGATTTATAACACATATTTTTGGTAGCCATAATTCGATCCATAACACTACATAATCCCATTTCTATGAATCTCTAGAAAAGGCATATCTAGTCTATAGTGACAGAAAGCAGAATGGTGATTGCTCAAATTGGGGGTATTGTTGTTGTTGTTAGGTGCCACCGAGTCAGTTCCGATTCACAGCGACCCTACAGGACAGAGCAGAACTGCCCCATAGGGCTTCCAAGCAGCTGGTGGATTCAAACTGCTGACCTTTTGGTTAGCAGCCAAACTCTTTACCCCTACGCCACCAAACCAAAAAAAAAAAAAAAAACAAACCCATTGCCGCGGAGTTGATTCTGACTCATAGCGATCCTACAGGACAGAGTAGAACTGCCCCATAGGGTTTCCAAGGAACGCCTGGTGGATTCAAACTGCCGACCTTTTGGTTAGCAGCCAAACTCTTAACTGCTATGCCAGCAGGGTTTCCACTACGCCACCAGGGCTCCCAAATTGGCAGTAGAGATTGGCAATGACTGGGAAGGGGCACAAAGCAATTTTTTGAACTGATGGAAATGTTCTATGTCCTGATTATGTTAGTGATTACATGAGTGTCAAAGTTCATTGCACTATGCTATTAAAATAGGTGCATTTTATTGTATGTAAGTTATATCTCAATATAATAAATAAATAGGTGAATTATATTTTGGTTACAAGAGAATTTTTTAAATAGAATAGAAAAATATATATTTGCAAATACTAATGAAAACAAAGCTGGCATTGCTATATGAATTATCAGATGAAGTACACTTTCAGGTAAAATGCAATACTAGAGATAGAAGGTTTATGTTAAAAGGATCAATCCACTGGTAAAAAAGAAACTGTTAATTTGAATATACCTAATAAGATAGCCTCAAAATATATAAAATAAAAATTGACAGAACTAACAGGAAAAACAGACAAACTAACAATCATCATGGGAGATTTTAATACACCTATCTCAGTAATCCACAATTAGGCAAAAAGAAACTGTAAGAAAATCAAAAAGTTGAATAACATGATTAACAAACTTGATCTAATTGTCACATATAAGACATTCCACCAACAACTTCCCAATATACCTTCTTTAAAGTAGACATGGAACATTTACCAAAACTGACCACAAGCAAGTCTGAATAAACTTCAAGATTAAAATCACAGTGATCAGTGCTACTTGAAGTGTGGTCCACAGACCAGCGCTGGTTTACAACTGTTACTGGACCACAACTAGACAGATACAGATTGAGAAAAAGTATTTGGAAAATATTATAGCAGTTTGATAGAGTAATGTCTGTTTGTAGAGTCCAATAATAAATAATTGGAGCATGGATACTATGTATTTTTTTAAATTTCATTTTTTCTATTAAATTCATTTCTATTGTGTTTTACAAAAGTCCATCAGAGATTGGGGAAAAAAACAACTCCTCCACCACATGTAGTTTGAGAAGTATTGATATCGAGTGTTATCTGACTACAGTGAAATTAAACTAGAAATCAACAACAAACATATCTGGGGGAGCCCAATGTTTGGAAATTAACCAGTACACTTCTAAGTAACTCATGCATCAAGGAAAATATCACAATAGAAATCAGAAACAATTTCAAACTGAATGGTAATGACAATATGACACATTTAAAGTCAGGAATAGAGAGAAATTTATTTCACTAAATGTATATATGGGAAAAAAAGGCAGAAAATCAATGATCTCAATATTCATCTCAAGATGTTAGAAAACGGAGAAGGAAATTAAACCAAAAAAGTAAAAATTAACAATAAATATAAGAATAGAAATTGATGAAACCATAAGCAAGCATCCAATAGAGAGAATGAACAAAGTACAAGGTTAGTTCTCTTAAAAAAACTAATCAACTTTATGCCAATGCATGTAAAATTTAGATTAAATACATAAATTACTAGAAAAATTATCTATCAAAACTGACACAAGAAGAAAAGGAAAATCAAGAGTCTTACATTTATTTGTGAAATTGAATCTGTAAGTAAAAACCTTCCCACAAGGAAAATCCTGGCCAGTGAATTCATCCAAATTCTTACAGAAAAAATAACACCAATTTTAAAGTCTTCCAGAAAACAGAAAAAAAGGGAACACATTCCAACTCTTTTTATGAGGTCAGCAAACACTGAAAACAAAACCTGACAAATGTATCACAAGAAAGGAAAACAACAGACTCATATCTCTGGTGAAAATAGGAACAAAAACAAGCAAAATATTAGATTATAATATCAGGGTAAATATCATGATCAAATTAGGTTTATTTATTAAACCTAATTATTTATTATTAGGTTTATTTATTTAGGTTTATTATTAAATGCAAGTTTAGCTTTAGCATTTTAAATTAATCAATGTACTTCACCACATTAATAAAAGAGAAAAATAATATAATCATCTCAATAGATACAGAAAATTTAACACACATTCATAATAAAAATGCTTAGTAAACTAAGAATAGAAAGAACCTTCTTTGATGTAAATAGAAGTTATCAAAAAATACTGTATTTTAATGCAAATAACACGCACCTTCTACATTTGTTTTGCCAACTGTGCCCTACCCTAAAGGAATTTTTGTAAGCATGTTATGCTTTTTTTCTTTTTTACAGCAATATGTAAAAAAAAATTTCATAAGCACTGCTATATGAAAATACCTTATGGGGGGGTATGATTGGCAAACAAAAGTAGAAGATACACATTATTTGTGTAAAAATATAGTACATCAAACACCATAACTTAGTAGTAAAATGTTGAAACCTTTGACTCTGAAATCAGCAACAACAACAAAAAAGATAACCACTACCATTGCTCACATTTAACCTTATATTGGAAGCTCACGTCATTGTAATTAGCCTCCCCCCCGCCACCCCAAAGAAAAAAGATATAAAGATTGGAAGGCAAAGAAACTGTAATTCTTCATAAATCATACTGCTGAGTATGTAGAAAATTCAGAAGGATCTAAAGACAAAATCTTAGAATTACTAAATGAATTTAACAAGTTGCTGGATACAAGATCAATATACAAAAATCAATATTCTATGTAGTAGCAATAAATAATTATAAAATAAAAAATTTTATTTATAATAAATTTATATTAAATCTAATATAATAAATTTATTATAGCATTTTAAAATATGTAGGAATAAATTTAACAAAAACATGTATAAGATCACAAAATATGTTAAACCTTATCTAAATAATTTAAACAGGACCCAGATAAATGGAAGGATGTATCTTGTTCATGGATTGAAAAATTCAATAATGTAAAGATGTCAATTTGCCCCAAATAGGTCTACAGATTCATAGCAATCCCAATCACAACACCAGGAGGTTTGGTTGTTAATGTGTGTGTGTGTGTGTATGTGTGTGTGTGAACACGTGCACATTCAAATGAACAAGATGGTTCTTAATTTATATGAAAATGCTAAGGGTTAAAAATAGCCAAAATCTTAAATAATAAAAAAGTTGAAGGACTACCAGAAACAAAGACTTGTTGTAAAGCTGCACAAATTAAAACAGTGTGGTACTGGTATAAACATCGGCAGGACCATGCTCTCTTTCTCCTCTCTAGGGGAAGACCCTTCCTTGTCTCCTCCAGTGTCTGGTAGTTCTGGGCATTTCTTGGCACTCCTTAGCTTATAAAGGATCCTCATAAGGTGTCTTCCCTGTGCGTGCCACTGTCTCAGTATCTGTTCTCCCCTTTTATAAGATACCACTCAGAAGGCATTCGGATTAGGACCCACCTTATCCAATATGATCTCATTTGACTTTAATAACAAAAGAAAATCTCTATTTCCCCTAAAAAGGTCACATTCACAGGTACAGGGATTAGAGTTCAATATATTTTTTTGGAGGACACAATCCATGGGAAGAAAACCAGAGAGGTGAGATGACATTCTGCAACTGCTTGCTCTGATAAGGTATTTGCTGATTTTGATATGGGCAAGAGGTTGAAAGCATGGGTAAAGGACTGAGGGAAAAGGCTGCTGTTGGCAGTCTCACAGGCTGGAATGATAAAAATTGGAGACTCAAAAGTCCAGGATCCAACTGAAAAAGAAGGGCTTGAAAATGAAACTTGACACATGGCTGGGTTTCCCCTCAAAATACTTACCAAATTCTTTCTACCCAAAGTGAGCTACAGATATAATGCAATTCTGATTCAAATACCAGCAGCATTCTTTAACAAGATGGAAAAACTACTCACTAACTTTATATGGAATGGAAAGACGCCACAGAGAAGCAATGCATTATTGAAAAAAAAAAAAGACCTAAATATAAAACCTAAAACAATAAAGATCATGGAAGAAAAAATAGGGACAACACTATGGGTCCTAATACATGGCATAAATACAATACAAACTGTAACTAATAATGCACAGACATCAGAAGAAAAACTAGATAACTGGGAGCTCCTAAAAATTAAACAGTTATGCTCATCAAAGGACTTCACCAAAAGAGTAAAAAGACAATCTACAGACTGGGAAAAAAAATTTTGGCTACAACATATCTGACAAGGGTCTAATCTCTAAAAATCTATAGAATCCTTCAACACCTCTACAACAAAAAGACAAATAATCCAATTAAAAAATGGGCAAAGGATATGAACAGGCACTTCACCAAAGAAGACATTCAGGTGGTTAACAGACACATGAGGAAATGCTGGAGATCATTAGCCATTAGAGAAATGCAAATCAAAACTAGAATGAGGTACCATCTCACCCTGGCATTACTGGCACTAATCAAAAAAAACGGAAAATAATAAATGTTGGTGAGGTTGTCCTAAGTGCCCATCAACAGATGAACGGGTAAACAAATTATGGAACATACACACAATGGAATACTATGCAATGATAAAGAACAATGATGAATCCACAAAATACCTCACAACATGGATGAATCTGGAGGGCATTATGCTGAGTGAAATAAGTCAATCACAAAAGGACAAATATTGTATGAGACCACTATTATAAAAATCCAGGAAAAGATTTACACACAGAATAAAGCAATCTTGGATGGTTACGAGGGAAGGGAAAGGTGGGGAGGGGAGATCACTAACTAGATAGTAGACAAGTGGTAACTTTGGTGAAGCGAAAGACAACACATAATATAGGGAAGTCAGCACAACTTAATAAAACAGAAAAAAAATATGTACCAAATTCTGAACCTGCACAGGGCAGACAAAACAGAAAGTTTCTGAAAAAAAAAAGCATGAAGCTTCCGAAAAGAAAAGTCAGGTTTTCTGAAATTTTCTGATGCTAGGAGACAGTGATTAGAGATCAGAACCTTCCAGGCACAGGGGCCCCAGCGAACACCTCAGGCCCTTACTGGGAACCCTTAAAGCAGTTGTTCTCAAGATTTAGTGTACATCAGAATCATCTAGAGGGCTTGGTAAGGCAAATATTGCTGGGCCTCATCACCAGAGTTTCTAATTCAGTAGGTGTGAGGTGGGGCCAGAGTCTGCAGGTCTAAGTTCCCAGGGGATACTGCTTCTGGTCTAATGACTACATTTTGAGAACCACTGGTATGTGTGTCAACATTTGGAGGATCTATAAAACTCAGTGAAGCATTGTTTTTTAAATGACCAGTGACTGATGTTACAAAATCATGTGTGGGTAAAAAATTAATTCAAGGTACAAGATAGACCAATGGATTTTAATGTAGCTGAGTTTGAAAAGTTCACTGATGTAGTTTCAGATTCTACAATGCAACCAACCTTAAAGAAACTATTACTTGTAGAGTTCTAATTTAATAGCAAAAAAGAAATGCCCATAATTATCTGAAAAGAAGAATAAAATACTTCTCTCCCTTTCCAATTACCTATTTATGTGATGTTGTATTTTTTTCATATACTTCAAACAAAACACTATTTCATAAGAGATTGAACGCAGAAGCTGACATGAAAATACCAATGTCTTCTACTAAGCCAGATCTTAAAGAAATCTGCAAAATGTAAAATAATGCCACTCTATTCACTTTTTTTTACTCTGTTTTAGAAGATACAGTCATTTTCACAAAAATTATGTTACTTACATTAACATGTAATAGGTTTAATATTGTAATTTTACAAAGATTTAAATGATAAATATCTTTAAAACTCAGTTTTAATTTCTAATATGGTAAATACTGATTTATAAAATTCACATAAAAGTCTAGCTCCTAAGGATAAAATGTTTGAGAGCTGTTGCTTTCATACAAAATGTTTGACATTCATTAAAAAATTACCTTGCATACCAAAAGAAGGCATGAAAACCAAAAAAAAAAAAAAAGGAGAAAGAAACACAGAGGTGATCTAGATATTGGAAGTATCAGACAAGTACTTTGAAATAATTATGAGTAATATACTTAGAGAAATTAAGGAAAGATGGAAAAAATAAATAAAATATGAAGAATTTCACAGAAAACTGTATTCCATAAAAAATAATCAATTGGAAATTTTAGAAATGAAATTAAGAACTCAACAGATGAGTTTAAGTGCAGATTAGATACAGAAGAAAGGACAATGCACTGGAAAAAAAGACTAACAGATAGTACCTAGACAAAGAAAAGGATGGGAATTCAGGAGAGGGGAAAAGACATGAGAGAGTGAAAAAAAATGGGAGGCTAACAGAGGATTGGAGTTTTAGAAGACGACAGAGGGAAAAAAAAAGAGCAGAAGCAGTATTTGAACAGATAACAGGTAATAAAACAGAACGTTCTAAAACTCATGGATGACATCATTACACAGATTTAAGAAGTTCTACAAACTACAAGGAGGATAAATACAAAGAAATATACACCAAGGTACCTCACAGCAGAATGCTGAAAATCAAAGACAGAAAATATTAAAAGTGGTCTAAGGTTCCAGTATTATTCAAGGGGTGATCGAAGGACATTTACTTTCCACTAAAAACTCAAGGAGGTATGATGTAATCTTTGGATAATCACCAAAGGAATAGTTTCCTTTTTTTTTTTTTTTTTTTTTTTGAAGTATATATATCTATTAAGTTACTAAAGGAAAATTGCAAAAATTTTTTCAAAAAAATTGATCCAAAAGAAGGCAAGAAGAAGGAAAAAACTTTTAACAGGTGAGTCAAATAGAAAACTAGAAGCAACATGGTATAAATGTATTCAAATATCAGCAACTACATTAAAAGTATGAGGACTAAATGCTTGTATTAAGCCTAACATTTTTACTCACTAAAAAGAAAAATTCAAGTACATGTTGCTTAGAAGAGACAAGCTTCAAACTTTAAAAATAAAGATACAGAAAGACTACAAGTAAAAAGACAGAAAAAGATATACTACGTAAACATTAACCAAAAGAAAGCTGGTACATTATAAATGGAGTGCCCGGGTGGCGCAAATGGTTACTTGCTCAACTTCTAACCAGAAGGTTGGAGGTTTGAACCCACCCAGAGGTGCCTTGGAAGAAAGACCTCGTGGTCTGCTTTTGAAAGGTCACAGGCTTTGACACCCTACGGAACACAGTTCTACTCTGCAACACATAGGTTGGCCGTGAGTTGTAATCTACTCAAACACAACTGGTTATTTTGATTTGGTAGTAATATACTTCAGATAAAGTAGCTTTTATGGCAAGAAACATCACTAAAAATAAAGAAGGATATTTCAAAATAAGGGTTCAGTCCTCAGTGAAGATATCGTTGTTAGGTGCCGTTGAGTCGATACAGACTCATAGCAACACTATGCAAAATAGAACAAAACACTGCCCCATCCTCACAATTGTAGCTATGCTTGCGTCCATTCTTGCAGCCACTGTGTCAATCCATCTCCTTGAGGGTCTTCCTCGTTTTTGCTGATCCTCTACTCTACCAAGCATGACGTCCTTCTGCAGGGACTGATCCCTCCTGAGAACACGTCCAAAGTATGTGAGATGTAGTCTCACCATTCTTGCTTCTAAGGAGCATTCTGGTTGTACTTCTTCCAAGACAGATCTGTTCATTCTTTTGGCAGTCCGTGGTATATTCAATATTCTGCACCAACACCACAATTAAAAGGCATCAATTCTTCTTCGGTCTTCTTTATTCATTGTCCAGCTTTCGCATGCATAGGAGGCAACTGAAAAAAACCATGGCTTGGGTCAGGTGCACCTTAGTCCTCAAGGTGACCTCTTTGCTTTTCAACACTTTGACGAGGTTGTTTGCAGCAGATATGCCCAATGCAGTGCGTCTTTTGATTTCTTGACTGCTGCTTCCATGGGCGTTGATTGTGAATCCAAGTAAAATGATGACGTCAATCTTTTCTCCATTTATCATGATGCTGCTTACTGGTCCAGTTGTGAGGATTTTTGTTTTCTTTAGGTTGAGGAGTAATTCATATGAAGGCTATGGTCTTTGATCTTTGTCAGTAAGTACCTCAAGTCCTCTTCACTTTCTGCAAGCAAGGTTGGGTCATCTGCATAATGCAGGTTGTTAATGAGTCTTCCTCCAATCCTGATGCCCCATTCTTCTGCTTATAGTTCAGCTTCTCAGATTATTTGCTCAGCATACAGATTGAATAGGTATGGTGAAAGGATACAACCCTGATGCACGTCTTTCTTGACTTTAAACCATGTAGTATCCCCTTGTTCTGTTCCAACAACTGCCTCTTGATCCATGTACAGATTCCTCATGAGCACAATTAAGTGTTCTGGAATTCCCATTCTCCCCCATGTTACCCATAATTTGTTATGATCCTGTCATGGATTGAATTGTGTCCCCAAAAAATATGTCAACTTGGCTAGGTCATGATTCCCAGTTATTGCATGACTGTGTACCACTTTGTAATTTGATGTGATTTCCTTATGTGTTGTAAATTCAATCACTATGATCTAATACAATGGATTAGTGTCACTTACACTGATGAGGTATACAATACTGGGTAGTGTCTTAAGCCAATCTCTTTCGAGATATAAAAGAGAGAAGCGAGCAGAGACACATGGGAACCTCACACCACCAAGACAGCAGTGCCGGAACTAGAGGGCATCCTTTGGACCTGAGGTTCCTGCGCTGAGATGCTCCCAGACCAAGGGAAGACTGATGCATCACAAGGACCTTCCTCCAGAGTCGACAGAGAGAGAAAGCCTTCTCCTGGAGCTGATGCCCTGAATTTGGACTTGTAGCCTAATCGACTGTGAGAGAACAAAACTTCTCTTTGTTAAAGCCATCCACTTGTGGTATTTCTGTTATAGTAGCACTAGATGACTAAGACAGATCCACACAGTTGAATGCCTTAGCATAGTCAATAAAACACAGGTAAACATCTTTCTGGTATTCTCTGCTTTCAGCCAGGATCCATTTGACATCAGCAATGATATCCCTGGTTCCACGTCCTCTTCTGAATTTGGCTTGAATTTCTGGCAGTTCTGTGTCGATACACTGCTGCAGCTGCTTTTGAATGATGTTCAGCAAAATTTTGCTTGCATGTGATAGTAACGATATTGTCCAATAACTTCTGCATTTGGTTGGATCACCTTTCTTGGGAATAGGCATAAATATGGAGCTCTTCCAGTCAGTTGGCCAGGTAACTGTCTTCCAAACTTCTTGGCATAGATGAGTGAGTACTTCCAGCAGTGCATCCGTTTCTTGAAATATTTCAGTTGGTATTCCATCAATTCCCAAAGCCTTGTTTTTTGCCAATGCCTTCAGTGCGGCTTGGACTTCTTCCTTCAGTACCATTGGTTCCTGATCATATGTTACCTCCTGAAATGGCTGAACGCTGACCAGTTCTTTTTTGGTATAGTGACTCTGTGTAATCCTTCCATCTTCTTCTGATGCTTCCTGCGTTGTTTAATATTTTCCCGACAGAATCCTTCAGTATTGCAACTTGAGGCTTGAATTTTTAATTCAGTTCTTTCAGCTTGAGAAATGCTGAGCATATTCTTCCCTTTTGGTTTTCTATCTCCAGGTCTTTGCACATGTCATCATAATACTTTACTTTGTCTTCTCAAGCTGCCCTTTGAAATCTTCTGTTCAGCTCTTTCACTTCATCATTTTTTCCTTTTGCTTTAGCTACTCAACATTCAAGACCAAGTTTCAGAGTCTCTTCTAACATCCATTTTAGTCTTTTCTTTCTCTCCTGTGTTTTTAATGACCTCTTGCTTTCTTCATGTATGATGTCCTTGATGTCATTCCACAACTTGTCTGGTCTTTGATCATTAGTGTTCAACACATCAAATCTATTCTTGAGATGGTCTCTAAATTCAGGTGGGATATACTCAAGGTCGTACTTTGGCTCTCGTGGACTTGTTCTAATTTTCTTCAGTTTCAACGTGAACTTGCATGTGAGTAATTGATGGTCTGATCTGCAGTAGGCCCCTGGCCTTGTTCTGACTGATGATATTGAGCTTTTCCATCATCTCTTTCCACAGATGTACTCAATTTGATTCCTATGTATTCCATCTGGCAAGGTCCATGTGTACAGTCACTGTTTGTTGATGAAGAAAGGTATTTGCAAAGAAGAAGTCATTGGTTTTACAAAATTCAATCATGTGATCTCTGGCATCATTTCTATCACCAAGGCCATATTTTCCAAAAACCTATTCTTCTTTGTTCCCAACTTTCACATTCGAATCACCAGTAATTATCCGTGCATCCTGATTGCATGTTCATTCAATTTCAGACTGCAGAAGCTGGTAAAAATCTTCAGTTTCTTCATCTTTGGCCTTGGTGGTTGGTGCATAAACTTGAATAACAGTTGTATTAACTGGTCTTCCTTGTAGGCGTACAGATATTATCCTATCATTGACAACACTGTACTTCAGGATAGATCTTGAAATTTTCTTTTTGACGATGAATGCAACGCCATTCCTCTTCGGGTTGTCGTTCTCGGCATAGTAGACCATATGACTGTCCGATTCAATCATTCAATTGTCCAATTTTGAATCGAAATGAAGATATACCAATTCCAAATTATGCTGTTAGGTGCCGTTGTGTCAGTTCCAACTCTTGGCAACCCTATGTACAACAGAACAAAACACTGCCTGGTCCTGTGCAATCCTCACAATCATTGCTATAGTTGGGCCCATCATTGCCACCACTATGTCAATCCACTTGATGAGGGTCTTCCTCCCTTTCACTGACTCTCTACTTTACCGAGCATTCCAAATTTTATGTACCCCAAAACACACCTTCAAAATAAATAAAGCAAAACAAATGAGGGAACTAAATGGAAAAATAAACAAATCCACAATCACAAAAAAGAATTTATACTTCTCTTAATAGATGATAAAGCAGGCAGACACAAAATCAGTCAAAATATCGGAGCTCTCTGAACAACACAATCAACAAACCTGACCTTACAGATACAGAACACTGCACTAAACACCTGATGAATATACGTTCTGTTCAAGTGCTCACAGATTGCTTATCAAAATTGGCCACATGCTGGATCATAAAGTAAGGCTCAACAAATTTCAAAGAACTGAAATAAGAGTATATTCTCTGACTAAATGGAAGCAGGCTATAAATCAATGATATAAAGATAACGACAAGATCTCCAATTGTTTGGAAATGAGGCAATACATGTCAAATAATCTGTAGACCGAAGAAGAAATCATAATGGAGATTATAGTATTTTGAACTGAATGATAGCTGAAACTAATGATCTTAATATTCATTTTAAAAAATTAGAAAAAGAACAGCAAATTAACCCAAAGAGAGTGGAAGGAAAGAAAGAACAACATAAAATTAACTGTTTTACAATGAACAATACAGTGGCATTTAGCACATTGACATTGTGCAACCACCACCTCTATCTAGTTTCAAAACATTTCGTCACCCCAAAGGGCCCATGATGACTCTTGGTGATCATATATTTCTTTTCTAAATGTTTGTAATTCATCTTTTAAATGTAATATACTATAATGAACTATAATATATTATTACCAAGATTTTATGTCAAGTTTAGCCTCTTCTACAGTGAGAGTAATTAGAGAAAATCCATTCAACAGTATAATTACTTTGACTTGTTTTTAATCCCAGTATTTAATAAATTTTATTTTAAATACTATTAAAGAAGAGTGAAAGTAGTTTATGTTTATTGAGGATACATAAATTGCAAGGCAGACAGATGTCAGCTAAATGTAAGGAAGAACTTTCTAAGCAGTTAGAGCTGACTAACAGTGCAAAGCAGGAAGCTCTCCCTCACTAGAAGTCTTTGGTGGTGTTGTCAGTTGCCTTTGGTGGACCCACAACTCATGGCGGCCAGGTCCTGAACCATCTCCTTGATTGGCTGTGGATCAGACTATTGTCATCCATCGGGTTTTCACTGGCTGATTTTCAGAAGTAGATTGACACATCTTGTTTGCTAGTCTGTCTTAGTCTGGCAGCTCGGCTGAAACCTGTTCACTATCATAGCAACATGCAAACCTCCACCGACAGATGAGTGGTGACTGCACACGGTGCATTGGCCAGGAATAGAACCTGGGTCTCCTGCGTGGGAAGTGAGACTACTTTTGCAAAATCCTAAAGTATCACACCTTTTGACATCATGGTAACATAAAAGTTTGTAAATGCTTACTTTCCATTTCTGCTTTTAACTTGTTGCACACTGGTAGCAAACTGTGGGCTGGTACGGATAGGCAAACTACATTTTGAGTAGCACTGGATTAGATAACCCGTAAGAAATCTCTGAGGTTCTATAGTTTCACAAATTTACCTGGTTTGTCCTCCCTTCTATACTCACTAGGCATTAATATCAAACTACTGATTTCATAACACCTAACCTCATTCTGCAGCAATTTGAAAAAGGCAACCATCTAAACGATACTAGTCTGAAAGCATTAGATCAAGGACCTGAGATGTGTTTACTTCATTAACTTTTTATCTCACTAAACTGAAGGAGCAGTTTTTACTTTTTATCGAAATATATCTGAATGCTCATTTAATACTGGTTACAAAAAATTATTTTCAGCTATTTCTCACACCTAATTTTCTAGTGTCACTTTTTTTGCACAAGCTGATAATGAAATGTATAACAAATTATAGCTGATCACACATATAAAGTTCCAAATTTATTCTACCAGCTGGTAGCAAAACCAACAGAAAGGGGTGGGAGAACATACTCATGAATTTTGGAAGCATTAGCTATAGGATTTAAATTTTTGCTATCACCTAGAACATCCAGTGGTGACCTGGAGAAAGCAAATACGGCAAAGAATTAAATGATGATGCAAAATTAAGAGCTCTCCATTCTCTACTTCCACAAATAGTCTTGCCTTTCTCTCTCTAAGGACAATGAGCATTTTTGTTAAAAATCTGTTATCTTCTTCCAATATAAAAATAAAATCTTCCTTCTTAGGAGACAACTTCCAGATTTATGAGCTATTATCTCCCAACTCCATCATACACTAAGTTCTTCCCTCCAGTAGTTACAACACCCTTAATTCACTACACTTCTATTACAGCAAGGTTCTTAACTATGAGTCTATGGGTGGGTGTTAACAAGTCTATGAACTCTCTGAAACTGCAAATTTTTTAAAATCCTGGGTGAATGAGCAATTATATCGAGAAAATGTCCATATTTTTGTACCATTCTTAGACGGTACAATAATACAAAAAGATTAAGAGCATCTTTCTTAAATTAAGAATGTGATCTGAATAAAGAGATTCCTCTGAATAGGCACATAAAGAGTCTACATTAAATCGTGTAACCAAAAAGGACTTTAGAAATAATGCCCTTCATTCTGTAGGTGATAAAACTAACAGGTTAAGGGATAAAACTGGAGAAGTTAAGGGAATGAATGTTCACGGCCACACTGCTAGCTGGAAGGCAGAAGCCAGGGAAAAACATTGCCTTTCAGCTCCCACGTCCATTCGCTTAAACCCTGCTACCTGAACAGGGCCAGACAGGAGGATACTAGTTTGCATACACATAGTCAAGGAGCCTAGCCCTGATAAATACACTATCTTAGAATAAATCAGGTAATTACTTAAATATTACCAGATCATAAGATACACAAACATTTTCTATTTAACTAAGGGCTTCTAAAAATACATATTCTCTTAGATACATTTTAGAGTTTTCTTTCTTGCCAGCAAGCACATTCAACAACTTGTTAGTCATCTGAAAGACAGGAGTGCTTGATCCTACTGCAATCAGTCAGAGCAGGGTACACACTTGACCTGGATGGGAAAGAGGCTGTTTCCGAAACAGAGGGCTTAAAGGAGGCACTTAAACACCCTTCTTTCTAAGTCAATTACTCGGAAAGTCCACAACACAAAGTAAATTAGCTGAGTGGTTCTGTCAGTGGCTGTTGTTGAAGCAAGACCTCTTTTCAAAGTTTATTCTCTTGTTTATTCACACTAAAGAACAGCAAGTGCAAAAACCAAGGGAGATGATGTTTAGTGAAAAGAATTTTCATAGTAAGTAGTTAAGTGAGAAAGCTGAACAAAGAATGCCTTATTGTGGTGTGGGTGTAGATGGGTAGGAATCAAAATTTGTTTTTAATTCTTTTCAAAAATAATTGGAAAACTCAAAGTGCACAAATAAGAACCCAAGAAACCCTTTACTCTCCTCCCCCACTCTGACTTCTGAAATACAGTATAACTTTCTACCATCTGTTATTTTGAAGCAGAAACAGTAATGAGCATATGGGCTTTCTCTCTCAAGCAGCTGTAATGTAGTTAAAGTTGTAATTGTCTTTCTGTAAGATAAATTTACATTAAAAACCTGGCTAGTTAAAAACAAACGGCTCAGTCTCAGAGCCTTCCAGAAGAGAACTATAAAATTCAGAATCATCTGTATTACATTAGGAGATTTAGAACGTAGCTTCTAAAACTGTACTTTTATGTTTAAGGTTAAACGTGTAATTCATGATGCCCAAATCGATTTACACAATCGAAGAGTCCACAACTCATGTTTTCTCCTTCTCAAGCAAAATGCTAGGAACCTCAAACAGAGTTCAGCTACTTATATATAAAAAGACCAGCAACTAAGTTCTCAAAAGCTGATAATATAAATCCACCACTTCCTGGGTCACTGAACTCCCATCAAAAGGCTCATTTATTCATGAAGAAAAATCACAATACTTGAAGCACATAACCTTGTATCTCAACTACACACCATTTATAATGAGTTTAAGTACATGGAAAGGCGTTCAGAGCATATTCTGGTTCAGACAGTATGAGAAACAGGAATTCCACCCACCTTTATCTGGGTGGTTCAAAATCATGATTCTCCTGTGGGCTGTTCTAATCTTGGCCTTGTCAGCAGATGGGCTGTAAAAATAAAGTGCTTACAATAAATAGTGTCAAATGCAGATTATAAATTAACAGTTTAAGTTTCAAGAAATTAAAACCTAATGAAAATTTCCCCATCCTGTGGACATATATGAAATTACAGTTTTTCACTTAATTTCACAGTCATAAAAATAAATCACTCATTCAATGCTGGGTGTATTTTTCTTCAGACCTTTGTAATGCTAGTTCTTATTCTCAATTCAAAGAAGAAAATAAAACACAATATATACAGCAGGTGAGTCACAGTCTGCTGACTATGAAAACTTATGCTTTCAGTTATTTTGGGGGAAGGCAGTATATATAGTGTAGCAGATAGGTATTTGGACTCCAGAGCTAGAGTGCCTGGTTTTGAAAGGTCAGTGGTTCAAACCCACCAGTAGCTCTAAGGGAGAATGATGTGGCAGCCTGCTTCCATAAAAATTACAGCCTCGGAAGCCCTATGGGCAGTTCAGCTCTGTCCTGTAGGGTCGCTATGAGTTGGAACTGACTCTATGGCAATGGATTTGGTTTTTGGTTTTGGTTAACTTTGCTCAAATTATTTAACCTCTCTGTGCTTCAGTTTCATCACTGCAAAATGGGCAAACAACAACATATTCCTTGTACTGCTGTCATAAGGATTAAATGAGCTAATGCCTACAAAGTTCTAGAACAGTGCCTGGCATACAGCAAGTGCACAGTAACAGCTTTTATTAGTATTGTCTTTCAACACAAGATCTCAAAATCCCTCATCTCATAATGAATTTAACTTTGTAGGAAACCTGTCAGAACAGCTTGGCTGTTTCAATAGCTTATGCTCTAAACAAAAATGGAAGGAGAAAGTTAAAAAAAACCTAAGATTATTTTGGTAAAAACTTATTTATCCAGTATTGGAAATGTTTCTCATTAGTACATTTTACAGATAAGGGAAACAAAAATTAACATTAACAACAACAAAATACTAATATTGCTACTTAATAGCTCTTCTATAAATTACTTGGCTTTTCTGGGTCTCACTGGAGATAATAATAGCTGATTTACACAAAGCGTGGTTGTGTGAGGCTCAAAATAATTTAATTTGTATGGGTGAACCATATACTGTAGTATACTGTAGTATGTATTGTTAGTGTTATTCAGATTTGGGCTCAAAATCCTGATTCTACCACTCATTAGCTAGCAAACTTTGTCCCACTTAAACTCTCTGAGTTCTAATTTTCTCATATGTAAAATGGACATAATAAAACCTACCCCTCAGGATTATTTTAAGGATAAATTAGATAATATAAATTAAAGGATTTATGTGACTTAGTAGTATACAGTTATTATTATAAATATAATGCATTTTTATGAAAATGTATTGCATATTTCCTAGTTTTAAAAAATGGAGTGTAAATCAAATTTAATATTTCTTCAATGACTCAGAAGGACCATCAAGGATACTATGTAAGCGCACAGAAACTCTCAAGGTCTGCAGAGGTTTCTTGCTCTTCTACCAAGTGACCCTGGAATGGCTCTCCATTTTAAGCTCTTTTCTGCTTTGTACAGTGCCTCTCTTGCTGTCAGACTATCAGTTCTCAATCCTTGATTGTGCCAGTATTCCAACCTCTAGCAGTTCCTTGCCAGTTACTTGCTACTTCTAACCTCTTGTAAATAACAGATTATCAAGCATGTTAACATGCACTATCTAATGTTGAATAAGCACATAAAATATTCTTCCATAAATAAAATGAATAAGTTTTTTAAAAAATATAGGGACTTAAGAGTACTCCCTTTGGCTAAGTAGTCGTTGGAGGATCATTTTAAACTTACTTATTGTCTCTCGTAGGTATCTCTCTGATGAGATCACAAAGACTGTCTGATTAGAAAGACTACTGAAATCTGAGGAAACCAAAAAACTCATTGCCGTCGAGTCGATTCCGACTCACAGTGACCCTACGGGACAGAGTAGAACTGCCTCACGGGCTTTCCAAGGAGCGGCTAGTGGATTCAAACTGCTGACCTTTTGGTTAGCAGCTGAGCTCTTAACCACTGCACCACCAGGGCTCCAAAATCTGAGAAAGTAACCGTTAAACACTGTACCAGGGTGATGAGCACTGTATTATTTAACTGCCTATTAAGAAACAAAAAACACAACACATTACTTAGAAAAATTTCAATATGATTGAATTTCCTGTGGCTAAACTACGTTTATCCTTCCCTTTTTTGGTGCTCTGCAGCACTTCTTTTCTTTATTAGTCATGTTTTCTAGTGGTTCTGTATATACTTGACGTGTCTCCTTGGGTAGATTCTAAGTCATCTAGGGCAAGAACCCATGATTTGTATCTTAAAATAGTATCTAGTATTGTATGTGCAATAGGTGCCTAATGCATTTTATATAGTCTTCCAAAAGAAAGTGGCTATAAAAGGTAAACTTGTTGAAAGAACAAAGATTCTATATTAGCAAATACTAACACTATAAAGGATTATTGTATTACAAAATATTTTATAGTTAAAAAAACGGGGTTTTAAAAATCTTATTTCATAAAGCTAATCAAATGTGGCCTACTACAAATGAACACACGGATACAGAAAAATTCAAGTTTCCTGTTGTGTATGATCTTTGGGGGAGGGGAATATCCAGTAGAGTTGCATCTTATATTGGATATTAAGTTCCAATTCAGCAAATAAAGCAAAACCTGAAAATTACTTCCATCCAAATGATCCCTGAAAATCACTCCCATTGCCATAAAAAACAGCACATATGGTTTTGTACATAAAACTTCATAAAGCCTTATATACACTGAGGTCTGCCAAACACTGAACAAGAGTAAGTAAGAGACACAAGGAAGGTTCGTATACATAAGTATGGGCATCCAAAACATTCTGCCTGTAAGATAATGATCAGACTCCTAGTGGTAAACTCTGGGGATGAGTGGAAGTATTCTCGCTTGCCTGCAGGGTTTATTCCTATTTTGTTATTGCTCTATTAAGTCTCTATGACCTCAATACATTTTAAAAGATTTGTTTATTGTAAAGATTAAACAAGATAGGAGAATCCTAGTTCTCAAACTTCGTACAAAAGTTAAATGCAGCTGTGATATACCTCCACCATATACAGTTTCACCATGAAATTGAAAATGTAACTTGAAGTATTATGTTACCTACAGCAGGGATTTCAAACTCTGCCCCGTGGGGTACATTTAGCTAGGAGTAAGGAAGTGGCTGTGTGGAACTGAGTGGTGTCCCCCAACCCCATGGCAAACAGAGCTGTTTGGGTTCATCATTTTACTACCGGGCTTTTGAATAACATTTTAAATAGAGAGTTCCACAAAAGGTTTTAGAAAGTCTGAAAATCACGAATATGCATCATTTTAGAAAATACCAGGTATAATAATAGTTTTCCTGGACAGCTGAATAAAATATTTTAGGTTTTCTGTTACAGACAAGAATTATAGTTCATGAAACTATCCTCTTGCAAGGAAAATCATAAAGCAAAGACTCATATATGCATCTTAGCAAACAATCACCATTAAATGTAATACATAAGAATGTACAGAACCATCTAGTAGCACACAGAGTATTTTTCTTTAATAGGGTATCAACAGAGTCAGTTCCATTTTGCTTTTACCTACTTGTTCAAGTCTATATAGTTAGATTCAATGATCACAGAAAATGGAACCATAGCAATGGTTATCTTAAATGTCTTGTCATCATCAACACTGCCTGACTGACAAAAGGACTAAAGAAAAACATGTAAGTTTTACCTTTCTGTTTAAAGCTTTAGTGGCAAATATTTTTTCATGAGAAACGGGAAGACAGAGGAACAACATTTATTCAGCCGCTGTTACTGGGTAAAACCCATAACCACTGCTGTCAAGTCGATTCTGACTCATAGCGATCCTATAGGACAGAGCAGAACTGCCCCATAGGGTTTCCAAGGAGCGGCTGGTGGATTCGAACTGCTGAACTTTTGGTTAGCAGCTGTAGCTCTTAATCTCTTAATCACTGTGCCCCCAGGGCTCCTGTTACTTAGTAAACACTTTTATAAAAAGGTATCATGTCATTCCTACATTATTCCAACAAAGCAGATATTATTAATCCCAATTTAAAATCAAAGAAACTGAAGCGTAGAAAAGCTAAAAATAACTTGATCAAGATCATACAGTGCCTAAGCAGGAGAACTGGGATAAGGATCTGTTTTGCTAGCTGACATCTACTGAGTAGTTACTAAGTACAATGTGTTGGTTTAAGAATTCCATATGCATTATATATAATTTAATCTTCACAAGAACCCTATGCAGCAGAAACCAATATTATTTGTATTTCACAAATGATGAAACTCAGGTCACACAGTAGGTGGTAAAACTGGTATTTGTACTCAGATCCACTTGATACGAGAGTCTGTCTTAACCTCTAAATTCACCTATTTTCCCTGTGAATCTTGTACAGCCTCCAGTTCAACAGGATCAAACTTTATAACTGTATATCTCAAAAGGACTCAAAATACAGTCAACTTCTAATTATCTCTCCTAACAACAGGAGTGGCTTGGATGATATTAAATGATATATTCAAAAGCATTTGCGTTTGGTTTTATACTGTGTTTCATATTCACATTTAAAGAATATGAATGGGGTGTTACTGGAGTTCAATAAAAGTTCAAGGAAAATAATTCATTCTGAATAATATTAAGCAGTTAGCAATATATCTAACTTCCTAATGTGGTTCCTCTGCTTAAAACTGTTTCCTGTTTTCTATTCTCTAATAAAAAGAGAGCTCATCTCTCCTTAGAAAGATAAAGCAAACTAAATTGAGCTGCCTCCCCCATTGTTTTGCTTTTTCTTCCTAGGTCATCAGAAATAATAAGTGCTTTAACTGATAGTCTGGCCCATAAAATAAATAATATCACCCATGAGTACTGTGCTCCTCAAAATAATAGTCTAGGTGAAACAAAATGGTTAACATTTACCCTAGACCAAAGATGAGAAGCCTAGGGGGACAGGGAAGCTAGATTAATGGAAACAGAACAACCAAAATGGAAATAACGAGAATGCTAATATATTGTGAAGGATGTAACCAATGTCACTGAACAATATGTACAGAAATTGTTAAATGAGAACCTAATTTCCTGTGTAAACTTTCACCAAAAACACAATAAAATAATACTAACAAGAAAAGAAGAAACGGTAAGTGCTTTGGCTTAGAAAAACCTCCTGATCTACAAGAGACTTGAAAAAAATTATGTCAATATAGGACTTCATGGTCTATTCTGCTTAATTATGTTGATTAAATCACCTGAAGTTCTGTTATTGATAACATATTGTAACCAACCCTCACAAAAATTAAGAGTCTCTAAGGGAACATAAGGGAAACAAATGAATATAGCTGCTGGTAGGGGAAATATTCTCAATGTTAAGTATTAAATAATAGCACATAACAATCACACAATATCATTGATTAACTTCCTCCCATACTGTCCAAAGTTAGACAATCAAATGGATACTAAGTTGAAACAAGTGCAATAAAACATGCTAGGTGTCAAACTGTAGAACTAGAAAAGAAGTGTCTAATAGGTCTTACATTATAATTGAAAAGATGATACATATCGTATTACTACAATGAGCCCAGAAAGAATCGATTGCCACAGTAAGGGATATTTTGACTGATTAATTTGAAACTTTAGTATTCAAACGTAACAGCTCCTTGTCAAAGAATAAAAGACACATCACAATTTTGCCTAATTTTTTTCAGGGATACTGTCTTAGATTTGAGGTTTTAAACTGTAAACAGTTGATATTTTCTCCTTTCCCCCCATTCCTTATTTGAAATATAAGGATAATCTTACTGTTACCTTTTCTCCTCCTTCAGGACAAGCTTGGCCATAAAACAAAAATAATGCTTATGCAGCACACCTACCTTACACCTAAAATAAGACTAGCTTCTCTCCTACTCATTTTCTGTTCAAATCCTCCTTTATAGTAGGATGAAAGGCTCTGTACAGGAAAGAAACAGCAAGAAATAATTAGTTCCATGCATGAGGTGCCATGACCTCAGTCCCATCACCTACCTGCACAAGAGTAATGCATTTTACCAGAAGTTAACTTGAAATTGTGGGAGGAAAAAAACACAAAACAATGATTCTTTTCGAGAAATTATGACTGAGATGAACACTTTAAAACATTAAAATTTTTTTTTTCATTTCAAAATTCATTAATTTTTCTACACTGAGATATAACTGAAGGAACAAAAGAGATCACTAGAAGCAAAGCAAAATGCTTGAACTTTTTCCAAGCTCTGCAGTAATTTTCTCACTGCATAACCTTGACCACGTTATCTAATGTTCATACAGCTAACTTCTGTGTACCTACTAGACTGGCTGACAGAGAAAGAAGGAGAGGAGTTGGCAAAGTGGGGAGGAAGTCAAGATAGCAGACAGGCAGGCCAAGAAATGTGGCTGGGGAGGCATGAGCAAGGAGGAGAGCACATTAGAGAAGTAACGGGGGCCAGGTTGTATAGGGCTTTGTAAGCCATGGAAAGAATTTGAGATTTTAAGTGAGAAGAGAAGCCAGAGAACTGGGGTAACAATCTGACTTTGTTGGGAAAGGATTACTCTATGTACTGTGTGGAGAACAGAAAGAAAGGCACAAGGGTGCAAGCAGGAGATCTGTTAGGAGGACGTTACAGTAATCTAGGCAAGAGATAATGGTAGCAGAGGAAGTGGTGATAAGTAGTCAGATTCTGGATATATTCTGAAAGCAGTGCTAACATATGCTTGATAGACTGAATACAGGATATGAGAAAAAGAGAGGAGCTAAGAATAACGTAGTGGACATTGTTATATGTTGCCCGGATCTCCCTTCAGGAGTAAAGGACTTATTCCCCAGACACGGAGACCTCTGTGGAAGGTTGGCAGAGACCTCTCAGGAAGCAGATGTGTTTGGGCACTGCCTTGGCTGAATAAAGTCAAGGCCGTGCCCTCTTCCCTGGCAGCCCAAATTTATGACAGGTTGACATGATGGTATAAACACGGTGGTTCTCTAGGGTTCAGTCTTGGCCTTATCTATACTCACTTCCTAGCTGACGCCATTTAATCTTGAGGCTCCTTGCCCCAACTCAGGACCAACCACAGTGAGCCATCCTAACTTCAGAGCTCTTCATGGGGTTGGCTGAGGCCTTTGATAAGACTGCATCACAGCCTAACTTCTCTCTCCACGAATCCTTCCTTTTCCCTTCCAGAGCTGTTGATCTAAAAGCACTCCTTAACAAACCTACAGCTCGCTGAACTTTGTCTCGGTCTGTGTTCCAGAAAACCCAAGCTGTGCAAATGACTTCAAGGTTTCTGACCTAAACTGCCAAACTGTCACTAACTGAGTAGGGAAGGAGCAGTTGTTTGTTTGTTGTGGTAAATAGATGTCAGCAGACTGGTTTTGGACATACTGAGTTTGAAACGTCTATTAAATATCTATGAGGAGAAGAAGTCTGACCTGGATATAACATTTAGGAATCATCGGCATATCCAAAAAAAATCAAACTCGCCGTCGAGTTGATTCCGACTCACAGCGACCCCATAGGACAGAGTAGAACTGCCCTGTAGGGTTTCCAAGCAGTGCCTGTGGATTTGAACTGCTGAGCTTTTGGTTAGTGGCCAAACTCTTAGCCACTATGGCACCAGGGTTCAGATAACATTTATACCCACGAGACTAAATGAGAATGCCTAGGGAAATGAGTGCAGATAAGAAGCCCAAGGACTGAACCCTAGAGAACTGCAAGGTTTAAACCCAAACCAAACCCACTGTCATCATGTCGACTCCGTGTCAGAGCGAACCTACAGGACAGAGTAGACACAAGAAAGCAGACTGACACATCTTTCCCCTGTGAAGCCCACCTGCAGGCCTCTCGGTAGCAGCTAAGCGCTTAACCACTGCACCGCTAGGGTTCCTTATGGTAAAGTTCAGTGGCACAGAAATGAAGAGGAGTCAGCAAAGATTGAGAATGGCTGGCAGTGAGGTGGAGGAAAACATGAGCCGACAGTGAGGAAATAAAAGACGGATGCAAATGCTCCTGATAGGTCGTGTAAAATGTGAGCTGAGAAGGGGCCCCTGGATTAGTGAGAAGGAACTAACAACGACTTTGATAAGAGCGGTGGGGGTGGGGATCAGAGTTTGATTAGAGTGGGTTCAAGCGTTAACAGGAAGCGAGCAGTGGGAGACAGCAAATAAAGACAACTTTTTTCAGGAGAAATACGATGTATGAACTCAATTTTCAGAAGGGAAAATAATTCAGATATGATTACATGCATACATGTTCCTAAAAAAAGAACCCATGTTTTTGGAAGGAAAAATAAAGTAAGTGTATGTATGCATAAAATAAAATCCAAAAGTATATGTACCAAAATGTTATTTTTGGGTGGTGGGATTATGAGTGATTCCTGTTTTCTTCTCTATGCTTATTTTTACTTCCTAAATTTTCAACAATGAATATATTGTGCAATTACTTTTTTTTTACAGAAAAGAAGGAATAAATAAAAGAAACCAAGAAAATTACCAGAGCTTAAAAAAACAAGTCCCAGGGAGCCGTACCTGGTTATTTATGTATGTGGTTCTCTCTAAACAGCAAGTTACAAGTTTCTACTTGGTAGTAATTCTCTGGCAATTAAATCATTCAGCAACATTTCAGCACCTACTATGTGCCACGCACTTTTCAAGTGACACAGCTCAAATTCTGTCCTTCACTATATATACGGTAATCTG